>LR990247.1:3680806-9355806 GCA_905147385.1 Limenitis camilla | reverse complement strand
ATTTCTGGCAACAAATTCTAATTTGAAAATCTATATTAAAATCTAATATTATTTTGTTTTTGACTACAATTCTCTCTGTCTAGTTTTTATCTATTAATAGCTGATCTTCCCAATTTCACCTGTGTCACATAAGAGAGATAGAGAGAGAATTAGAGAGTCGCAGGTTACATGCCTCTGGGAGTATTGTTTGCAGATACATTGCAAATAATCTCCGTAATAATAACATTAAAAGGATTCTTCAATATTTTATACAATTATATTGACAGACAATAGCCTGAGAACATTGATTGATTTTAATATGGACGTCTTTACAACATAACTATTACACCTTGACTATTATATACGGGTTATAATGTTTTTTTGGGTTGGATAATATCTCCAATATATTTTTGCTAAATAAAAATATTCAGGTGCTTACAACAGTAAAGGTAGTTTATTAATATCCTGCGGGAACTATGAATTTTTCCGGGATAAAAATCCAGGTTATAAACGATATGTGTGGAATTTCATTGAAATCTATTCAGCTGTTTTCCCGTGATTGAGTAACAAACATCGAAACATACAAACTCACATTTATAAAATGTATTAGTAAGACTAAGGGGGTGGCTATATAACCACGATGAATTTGATAGTTCTTAGTCAAGAATTATTAATCTTGTCTGGGGCTTGTAACCCAATTGCAGGATCAAAGATCTGATCATCAAGACATGAACTCTTTCAATACTTTTGTTAACGAAACTGTAGCTAATAATATCTCCAGTATTCTCTACGTTTTTTTTTGTGGTTGGTTTTTTTTTATTTTTACTTTTTTTCTCTCTACCTTTATTGAAGAGTTATGTTATTAAGCTTTGAAAAATGAAATTAAATTTTGGATACGAAATCTGATTCGTAATATTCGTAATATTGATATCAGATTTTTATATAATTGTAGCTTATGTAAAGTCTCTAGATTTTTAGTTCTCAACTTAAAATGGCTGAACAGATTTCAATGAAACTTAGTACACTGATACTTTACAAACAGAACTACTACATAGGCTACTTTTTACCCCGAAAAAAGAAGACATTCTCCAGAAAGTTATCATGAAAAAATGTCAATGGATTTAAATGAAATATTTCATAAAGATACGTACTACTCTAAACAGTTAGTCAGTGTTTGAACGGTGTGAGGAAGTCGCAGGTAGATACTAGTACATTTATAAATTCGTTATACACGACACGTAACGTTTCACTCATGTAAATGTCACTCAGGTGTCGTGAGTGGGCGAAAAATAATTTTGCCTACGCGTTAAAATACAGGTGAAGATATATTTATATCTATACTAGTCATATTATAAAGCCCAAGACATTGTTTGGTTGAACGCGATAATCTCAGGAACTATTGTATTGAATACAAAAATTATTTTAGTGTTAGATAGCTTATTTAACGATAAAGAATATAAGGTATATAACATCATGCTACGAGCCATAGGAGCGGAGCATCAATAAGGTTCCGTTGCGTGTGTTGCGTAAACGCGATAAAACAAAGAAAGTTTCAGCTCCTTTGGAATTGTATACAAGGTGGTTAAGCCACACTCTCTCTAATCCTCTCTCTCTCTCTTATGTCACGTAAGTAGTAAATAATAAAGGGGTATGTGCACAGATACTAGACACCATACACTACAATATGAAAGTGCTTTAGTGACCGAAGAGGGGGCAAAAGAATTCGAAACTTACTAATTAGGAATCCCACGTCCACATGTATATGTCGGGGATTTTAAATGGTGAGAAGGAGATGGAAGGAGGAAGATGGGGAATATCGGAGAACAGGGGAATGATTTTTAATGGAATATTGGGTAAACGCAACGTAGATACTCCTATTGAACCGATAAATGATCAAATATGATCTCTAACAATTACGAGAGAAACCTAAGCAGTGCCTTGGACTTGTGACCAAGGTGTAGGCTTAAGGAGCTCCTTCAAGTAATTACAACACTCGCCTCCACTGCTAGGCTCTAACTTTAAACCCAAGGTTAAACGCACATAAACCTAACCTAACACAAGACTAGGTAATTACATTGTAAGGTACTCACGTGACCTTGATCGGACAGCACTCCTAGCACTAACACAACACTATCACTATTCAGACACTACTTCACTTCTTGAGAGACCGCGCACGACTAAGACTTCAGTCAGACTGTTGATGGCATATAAAGGGTCGAGGGTCGAGACTGTCAAAACAACGGAAGTGACTCCTACCCTACTCCAGCGCCATAGACACCGATAACGATTATTCGATAGTCTTTTACTATTCTCCGACATATATAATGACCTGGTTAAAGAGGAAAAGAGAAAGAGCAGTAAAAACCAACTAACTAACACCTACAGACAGACATACAAACACATAAACAGACACTCTCTGTTAGACGCACAGAGATAAAATTTGCATCCTCATCGGCCAAGGATATGTTTTGCTGCCCCTTTTTTAATGCAACTACTAAATTCAAATTCGTAATTTATGAATTCAATAACCCTTAATTTTAGAGCCCATTTACTTGAGACATTTTTTGCGTTCTTTAGTTAGAATTTCATTAATAATTATTTAGCTATATCGAAAGATTAATATCATATTTTACTTATCAGAATTTAATTTAAATACCTTAGCTGATGGCGACTGACAAAGGAATTTTGACATAGGCTGAGAGCTAAGGCACCAAAGCGTAACAGTAAATAATATTGGAAACAGTAACACAGTTTGATCACTAGCGATTTATTACGCCCCCACTTAGTCCAATCATTTGGTTTGGTTCGAAATTTTGCCATGTTCTAGCTTAACCAAAACTATTAATTTTACAAAAAAAATTGCATAAATTGAAAGAATTTTTCTATATCCTACAGACTGCGCCATATTGAAGTCTGAATAAATATACAGAATTAAACTGTTGTTCTAAAGTCCGCCATGGCGCCATGGAAGATAAGTGTTTATTAAAATAGACACTGTTAATATTTTAAAAATTTATTTCTGAACTGTAATTACGAAGAATATGAGATCCTACCGGCTGCGACATGTATGACATTAGTATTTTTGGTATATTAACATTAATGTTATATTCGAAACCTTAAATATGGAAAAGTCAAGAGCCTACCTACCGACTGCGCCATTTCGAATGGTGTAAAAATATTTATTATAAGCAAGATTTAAGCAAAATACCTCCATCTTCACGACTTCGTTATTATATTAAATCGATGTTGAATACTTAGTTAAGTTTACAGAGTCAGTCACACCTGTCCATGAAACTCAATCAAAGTTTCAAAGTTCACTTCGCTAAAGAAAGTTGTGTACTAAAGTAGTTGATTAAAAGCTTAAATTGGTTAACGAACTTGAGGAGCGAAATAGCTAAAGTATTTGAGACGTTTTTATAACCCGCCATTTTGTTTTTGATACCTCATGGTTACGTATTTGATATTATCTATATTGAAGCAACAGAAGTAATACACAAAAGACAAATATCAATATTATAATTAGACGGAGCCAAGTAGAGCCTGGGGATTGAGACACAGGACCAGGTTTAAAGATCTCTTTTCTTCTTATTTAACCCTAAAGCGTACCTTACTTCAGTAATTTTCACTACTAGTCTCTAAGCTCTCGCGAATCCAACTTAATAGCTAACTAGCTTATATTGTAGATCCAGATCCTTATGGAATTATGTTTTGATATTATTATTGATTATTAAATGATTGGAAAAAGCATTTTTTATAGAACTTAAGGGCCAGACGAGAAGACGGCTCATCTTATGGTAAGTAGCCACCATCGCCCGTGGACGTCGGCAGGTCAAAAGATAGAGTGAAGAAGGGGAATGAAGAGAAGAATGCCATGGTTTCAGAGACCCCTGAACGAGAATCCAGAGTTCAGGGGGAGGGGTAAGTCTGGCCCACATACGGTTACATTTGTTGAAGTACCGCATAATTTTGTTGCTGACTGACCAATTTTGACGTGTCAAAAGTACTTTGTAAAGAGTCTAATTAAATAAAATATTTTGAGTTTGAGTTTAATAAAAAAAATTAAAGAGGCTAATATATTTTTTTTTTCTAATTTAAACAGATTCGTCGATCTTTAAGAAACTCTATCTTTGATTTATTATTGTATCTTAGGTAAGTGTCATGTTAGCCTAACCTTAAGCTGATACAGAGAACCTGGGCAGTGAAGGCGAGTTTTGCATTCCTTGAAGAAGCTCCTACCGACGTGCACCTTGGGCACAAGTGTAAGGCACTGTTTAGGATCCTGTAGTAATTTTAAGAGATTATAATTTGTATGATTTCACATAGATTGTTTCTTACTAACAAGAATGAGAGACGAACGATACCCTATACTGTACAGCAATACGTACACTGGACTTGTGACCAAGGTGTAGGGTTCCCCTAACTGCTTGACCACTAACTACAATTGATAATAAAGTTAACTTACGTGGACCTCAAGAAGGGTGACTTTAACCACGATACCATAGAACTAACTTCCACACACACTGCGCGAGAACACCAGAGAGACTGACTCTAATCTATCGCAACAAAGGTTAAATATTGTTTACACGTGGTTATACTTGAAATAAAATATAAGAAACTACCCGCGTGTGCAAAATTATCAAGTGTTGCTAACCAGCTTTATTTTACAATGTCCAAACAAACAATATATATCAACTTGAACTAAGTCTAAGTGTTTTGTTGTCAAGTTTGTACTTAGAAAGATTGCAGACTGTGATAGGAAGGTTTGTTATTTACTTTAAAGAGCTTTGCTTTACTATTTTAGACTATAAAATATACTCTTATTCAAGAGAAGATATTTGTTTATACAATATAACTAGTTGACCCGCGTGACTACGTCCGGGTGTGTACAAACTGTGTTCACCTTTTACTGTACTACTCCATTATTCAGATTTAATTAAAGTCGGTTCAGCTGTTTTTACGTGATTCGTTTATGCATTGATTTAACCGTCTATCACGCATTTTCTATAAAGGTCGAAAACTATTGAAGGGATTTTCATGCGGTTTTAATCAATAGATAGAAAGATTCATGAAGAAGATTAAGGTGTATAGTTTGTTAAGGTTTTGTGTAAATTGGTTGAAATATGGCGATAATCATGAATATGAAAATGTTTTAGGCTGCTTTGAAGCTATCATCTTGAAGGCTGTTTTGAGTCAAAAAAAACAATGTATGATGGGATATAAATGTCGGGGATTTTAAATGGTGGGATGGAAGGAGGAGAGGGAAATATTGGAAAACACTAACAGGGGGGATGGTATTGAATGGAATATTAGGTAAACGCAAAGTAGATGCTTCTATTGAACCGATAAATGATCAAATATGATCTCTAACAATTACGAGAGAAACCTAAGCAGTGCCTTGGACTTGTGACCAAGGTGTAGGCTTAAGGAATTCCTTTATTCCATCGAGATACTCGCCTCCACTGCTAGGCTCTCTGTTTAAACCCAAGGTTAAACGCACATAAACCTAACCTAACACAAGACGTAGTAATTACATTGTAATGTACTAACGTGACCTTGATCGGACAGCACTCCTAGCACTAACACTGCACTGCACTGCACAACACTAACACTATTCAGAGACTACTTCACTTCTTAATAGACCGCACATGACTAAGACTTCAGTCAGACTGTCGATGGCATATAAAGTCGAGTGTCGAGACTGTCAAAACAACGGAAGTGACTATTACCTCACTCCATGACGATTCGATTAATCGATAATCGATAGACATAATATGCCCTATTACCCGTGTAAAGATGGGGTATATCGTAAGTTAGACATTTTTTACAAAACATCCCTTAAACCTATGAAACATCTAGTACCAAGTTTATTATATTAATCTTAAACAACGATCAGCAAATTGTACCCTAATTTAGCTTGTTTGTTACAAAGGGCACTATCATTTAGGCCCAAAGGGATAAAACAAAGACAATTGAGTCTATGCGAAGAAAAACGGCGCCCTCTATTTGCAGAGCCCTTGTGTGTAACGAGCTTCCTACACTAAAGAACGAGTAAAGTATAAATAAATAAAACAATAAATACGAGCTTTTATAACTTCAGTAACAAACTCGTAAGTTTTAGTAAAAGTAGTGGGGATAATTGCGCATTTTAGGGGGGCTGCGTGTCTGTAATAGTAGTTTAATCCACGACATGCGAACGCGTCCGTAAACGCCAAAAACCGTCGCGTAAGAACCAATTACGTGTGGTGCGCTCCTCTCGCCCCACGTGACTTGCTAAAGAAGCCTTTATAGTGACTTCTGCGCATTCAATGTTAGAAGTATATTCAGATGCACAGCTATGCTACTTATAATACCAAAATAAATTAGCCTAAATTTAACTTGGCTAAAATAACTTGATCCGCCATATTGTATTTAGAGTAATGATTTTATTTTTCGTGTTCTTCTAATCAACCTCTTTTATTTGATACCTACATATAGCATGCCCGGGTACTAAATATAACTAGACCGCCTTCTTGGGTCTACCACCATATTGGATTTAGAGTAGTGATTTTATTTTTCGTTTTCTATTAATTAACCTCTTTTATTTGATACCTACATATAGCATGCCCGGGTACTAAATATAACTAGACCGCCTTCTTGGGTCTACCGCCATATTGGATTTAGAGTAGTGATTTTACTTTTCGTTTTCTATTAATTAACCTCTTTTATTTGATACCTATATATAGCATGCTTGGGTACTAAATATAACTAGCCCGCCATCTTGTGTCTACCGCCATATTAGATTTAGAGTAGTGATTTTATTTTTCGTTTTCTATTAATTAACCTCTTTTATTTGATACCTACATATAGCATGCCCGGGTACTAAATATAACTAGACCGCCTTCTTGGGTCTACCGCCATATTGGATTTAGAGTAGTGATTTTACTTTTCGTTTTCTATTAATTAACCTCTTTTATTTGATACCTATATATAGCATGCTTGGGTACTAAATATAACTAGCCCGTCATCTTGTGTCTACCGCCATATTAGATTTAGAGTAGTGATTTTATTTTTCGTTTTCTATTAATTAACCTCTTTTATTTGATACCTACATATAGCATGCCCGGGTACTAAATATAACTAGACCGCCTTCTTGGGTCTACCGCCATATTGTATTTAGAGTAGTGATTTTATTTTCCTATTTTACAAATTAAACCCTTTTATTTGATACCTACATATATCATGCCCGGGCACTAAATATAACTAGCCTGCCATCTTGGGTCTACCGCCATATTGGATTTAGAGTAGTGATTTTATTTTCCTATTTTACAAATTAAACCCTTTTATTTGATACCTACATATATCATGCCCGGGCACTAAATATAACTAGCCTGCCATCTTGGGTCTACCGCCATATTGGATTTAGAGTAGTGATTTTATTTTCCTATTTTACAAATTAAACCCTTTTATTTGATACCTACATATATCATGCCCGGGTACGAAATATACTTAGTCCGCCATCTTGGGTCTACCGCCATATTAGATTTAGAGTAGTGATTTTACTTTTCTTTTTCTTTTAATTAACCTCTTTTATTTGATACCTACATATATCATGCCCGGGTACGAAATATACTTAGTCTGCCATCTTGGGTCTACCGCCATATTAGATTTAGAGTAGAGATTTTATTTTCCTATTTTACTTATTAAACCCTTTTATTTTATACCTACATATAGCATGCCCGGGTACTAAATATAACTAGCCCGCCATCTTGGGTCTACCGCCATATTGGATTTAGAGTAGTGATTTTATTTTTCGTTTTCTATTAATTAACCTCTTTTATTTGACACCTACATACAGCATGCCCGGGCACTAAATATAACTAGCCTGCCATCTTGGGTCTACCGCCATATTGGATTTAGAGTAGTGATTTTATTTTTTGTATTCAATTAATCAAGGGTTTGATTAATTATTATTTGATAATTAATCAAATGGATGGATACATATTGTGATCAGGTACGAAATATAACTAGCCCACCATATTGGATTTAAAATGAAGTGATTTTATGTTTTGTATTATTTTAATCTAACTCTTTTATTTGATATCCATATCAAGGGAATTTACGAAAATATATCTAGCCAGCCATCTTGTGCTGACAGACATATTGAATTTAGAATTAAGACACTTAGCCAACTTAGCCATTTTTTGGGTATGGTTTAAGATATATCTAATCTGGTATTTACTTCTAAACTAGGTAAAAAAATTGTAGTAGTTTTTATTAATGTAAAAAGTAATAAACGAGGAAAGTTTGTAAATTCAAGTTACGTGTAAAACCAGGCGGGTAGTCTATATTTTAAACTATCAAGATTAATACAAGTTAAACTCATTAAACTATCTGAGTTAGCATTTCCTGGGAATAACAAAGTTAAGCGAAACTGTAGATTTGTGTAATTTATTGGAGGCTCACGGCAACTATTATGGATAGAGAATTAAGTGTTAATTTTAATAAAGTTCAAAATCTATCTTTTTTGGAAAATATAAATATAGTAACCCAACCCGGCTTCGCTCGCTTCGCTATTTAGATTTAATTTTATATATGATTAATTCCCAAAGATCTAAACGGTCACACAGCTCGACATACACTTTATCCTATTTCAAACCCTTCAAGCCTTTTTTTCGTAATAAAACGTACTCTATGTCCTTTTCCAAGCTCTAGTCTATCTTTGTATCAAATTTTATTATAATCGGCTTAGTGGTTTAAGCATGATAGCATATTAGACAGAGTGTTACTTTTGTATTTATAATATTAGTTGGATTAAGATAGAAAAAAGTTACTTAAAATTTCATTTTATATTGTATGATGATGTTAATTTGTATGACCTGTTGATGCGCTAGATGGCGCTGTTACGTCTTTCGTTAAATATATTAATTTTCGGATTTCAAATTCAAGAGGTACTATACAGTGTAACCTAATCTCTGCTGTTCAACAACCTGATCCTATTACTCCTACTAGGGTTAAGGATCGCTAATCACTTAAGTTACAAGTCCCAGGTTCAGCTTTATAATATTATTGTAAACTCATAATAGATGCAGTTATTTTAGGCAAAAGCACAAATATATATCAGACAGTTGACTGTTTTCATAAATAGCTTTCTATCAAACATAAATGGCCACATCTTTTTAGTTATAATATTTATGGTAACACATGTCGTGTTTCTAGGAAAGTATGTAGCTTTCGATCGGTGAAAGAATTATCAAAATTGATTCAGTATTTTCGAGCCTATTCATATCAAAACAATATAAATAAAATCAAATCTTTCCTCTTTATAATAATAGTGTAGAATAGTCTACAGTGTTTTATTGACAGACATTTGACAATACACATTTCGTTATACATAGATAATGGAATAAACAAGCAAGAAACATTGTGGTGAAGATCATTTAGTATTCCCTTACCACTGCTCGGCAGTGTACCACTTGCGAAGGTACAGTTGTAGAGTGACAATTTGCGACTGGCAAATATATGGAGATATGGAGCCATAAAACAAGCGGGTATATTTTAAAATAATTAAAAACTATATTTTACTAATAGAAATATGTAATAAAAAAAATCTTTTTAATTTAATTTCATAAAAAAACTGTAATTACAACGATAAGTAAAAAGAAAGGGAGAAAGAAATTTATCTTCTATTTACAAAATGTCGACGTTATGGCATGTAAATGGCCATATCTTTTTAATTATAATATTTGTGGCAACTCTATATGTCTTACATTACTCGAAAATGTAGCTTTCAGTCAGTGAGAGAATAATCAAAATTGGTCAAGTAGTTTTTATATTCGCAACAAATAAACATACAAATATATAGTATTCTCTCTTTATATAACAGTACTCTATTCTCTGCACTTTATTAAATTACTAGTCGACCCGCCCTGGCTTCGCACGGTTGCAATTTATCACGTATTACATAAAATATTCAATTTATCATAAAGTATTGCTAAATAGAAACATTTAGGCACTTACGACTTCCGTTTTGCCTTCTTTACGTGATTGGGTGACAAACATCCAAACATACAATCTTTCACATTTATAATGTTAGTATGATGTCATGGAATAACTATTGTATATGTTTTATTAATGACTTTGCACTAAACGAAATACATATCAATTAATATTAAACCCAAAGAGAATATAAACCCAAAGTGTGACGTCACCAAGGAGTGCCAATGACAGCTAATCTTAAATATATTAGGGTGCTCAAAATTTGACCTTTTCGTTTGTACCGTAACCAAACATATTAAGGGTATGGGAGCTATAGTGCGCAGTAACTCTCAAACGATTATATTAACATGTACTACATGGGAGCCTAGCAGTGCCGGGGCCTTGAAACTCAGGAGCAGGTTTAAAGACGTCTTTTATAAAGTTAAACTCTAACCTAACCAAAACAAATAATAAAATAATCAAGATTACTTACGTGCTCCTCTATAACGGAGGCCTGGCTTCACGCCACCAAAACAACACTACACTATGTTAGCAACACTGTTTATAAAGTAGCAGTAGCGGGTAGATCATTTTATATTATTTCAAGTATACTGACGTGAAGACAATATATAACCTTTAGTGCGATTAGTCAGTCTCTCTGGTGTTTTCGTGCAGTGAACATGGAAGTTATAGTGTCGTGATTAAGGTTACCCTTCTTGAGGTCCATGTAAGTTTACTTTATTATCTATTGTCGGCGAGAGTTAATATATTCTGAAAGAGCTCTTTAAACCTGCTCCTGGGGCTCAAGCCCCAGGCACCGCTCGCCTCAGTCTAAATTGCATGTGTATACGTATTGCTGTACAGTAATTAGTATCATATCTCTCTCCATGTTAATAGCAACTATTAGTCTCACATCATTTGACAGACTGCCTCAATCCTATCGAAATGAAAGTTATATACTGTCTACTCAAAATAACTTAAAATTAACCACCCGCGAATAATCATTTATAAACGGTTTTGCTAACAAAAAGAACCGAAACTGAAAATCGCGCATTTACTGGCCATAATTCAAGTAAATTTCTCTAATTACAGCATATTTACTGATACTGCTTACATATGCTGAGAGCGCATATATAATATATGAGATTGTTTTACTTGACTTGTTTTAAACTTAAGAATACAAACTAAACAAACGACACTGCTATAATATACTATTGACGCCATCTACGACGGATGGTCTGTCTTGTCTGTTACGCAATCACGCTTAAATCACTGATGAAATTTGGTACAGTGTCAAAGTCAAAGTCAAAGTCAAAATTTTTTATTCAATGTTGGAATTTACATTCTCTTATTGAACGTCGGAATCTACCACCCTTTCGGAAACGACCTAACCCAGACCTGAGAAGAATGGGCGCAAGAAACTCAGCGGGACTGTTTCTTTTGGATATTTTTTATCTTTGATTTTTTAAACGCCAATTTTTATAACAAGTATATTTAAACATTGAGAAAGCCTGGAGCGAACGCATCATTCCCAAGGCGTGACATCTTCCAAAAAATCTTTAATGTTATAATAGCCTTTGTCACACAAACGTTTTTTAACTAACTTTTTAAATTTTCCTATAGAACAATTTTGAACGTTTTCTGGGATCCTGTTGTAAAAGCATACACATCGCCCAACAAAAGAATTACTAATTCTACTCAATCGAGTAGTAGGAGTAACAAGTTTGTGTTTGTTCCTAGTATTGATGTCATGCAAGTCACTATTTCTAATAAAATCATTAATATTTTAACGTACATACATAACATTTTCAAAAATATATTGTGAAGCAACAGTCAATATACTAATTTCTTTGAATTTATCTCTTAAAGATATTTTAGGGCCGAGACCATAGATTGCGCGAATAGCCCTCTTCTGCAGTATGAAAATCGTGTTTATGTCGGCTGCGTTACCCCAAAGTAGAATGCCGTAAGACATTATACTATGGAAGTAGCTAAAGTAAACTAAACGAGCCGTGTCTATATCAGTTAATTGGCGTATTTTTTTAACCGCGTATGCTGCAGAGCTGAGTCTATTGGCCAACCTCTCAATATGGGGGCCCCATTGCAATTTAGAGTCGACAGTGATGCCCAAAAATACGGTAGATTCCACCGGTTCCAACTCCTCTCCATTTATAAATACACCACTCTCTATTTTCTTAACATTGGGTGTCGTAAATTTTATATATTTAGTTTTCTTACTATTTAACATTAGATTATTAGCACTGAACCAATGTACAATATCAGAGAGAGCATTGTTTACATCGTCATATTCAGTTTGATAGCGTTTCACTTTAAATATTAGTGAAGTGTCATCAGCAAACAATACTATCTTGTTCTTTTTTTCTACAAGGTTTGGCAGGTCGTTTATATAAATGAGGAAGAGAAATGGTCCAAGAATAGAACCCTGGGGGACCCCCATATCCAGACGAGCCCCAGGAGATCTCTTGCCATTCACGTCAACCCTTTGAACCCTATTGTTTAGATAGGAGTTCATAAGGTCGAGCGCAGTTCCTTTGATGCCATAGTGGCGCAGCTTTCTGACCAGAGTCGCATGTTGTACACAATCGAAGGCCTTAGATAAGTCACAGAATATTCCAAGTGCATTCTGTGATTCCTCCCAGGCCTCGAAGATATTCTTAATTAATTCGACACCGGCATCCGTTGTTGAACAACCCTTAGTAAAACCAAATTGTTTCACATGGAGAAGTCTCTGTGAATTAAAATGAATCAACATTTGGTTTAAAATTAGTTTTTCAAAAATTTTACTAAGCGTTGGCAATACTGAGATGGGTCGAAAATTATTTGGATCAGTTATACATCCAGATTTAAATATAGGCGTTACTTTACTATGCTTCATCAGGTCAGGAAACACGCCACGTTTAATACAAGTATTGAAAATAGTAGCTAGATACGGTGCAATGGCATCAATTATGGAGTTAATTATTTTAACAGAAATACCCCAAATATCAGCTGTTTTCTTCATATCTAGGGTTTTAAATGTTTTAATTATATCTTTACTGTTGACAGTACTAAATTCGAACAGTACATCACATTTTTTAACATTTTCTAGCAATAATGATTCAGCAACGCTGGCAGATGAAATGAGAGAACAAGTTGTTGAGTTTGGAATGTCAGAGAAATATTTTTCAAACGTGGATGCAACTTCCTGATCAGTTTTGATATTAATGTTATTATAAATGAGATTATACTTGAAGTTACGATCTCTGACTCTTCCAGTTTCCCAATTGATAATATTCCATGTCATTTTTATTTTGTCTTGTGCATTATAAATTTTTTGTTTAATATGTAACGACTTTGCCATGGAACACACTTTTTTAAATAACTTTGAATATGCTTTAACAAAGGCTATAAAGGACTCTGAATGGTTGTATGATCTCTCATTATAAAGTTGATATAGTTTTTCTCTACTTCGATGAATACCAACAGTTGCCCAATCATTAAATGACAAGAGACCACCCGAATTGACTGTCTTGGTAGTGAATATAGCAGTAAACTCTGATTTTATTAATTTAAATAGTGTGTTATATAACATATCAGGGTTATTGTTGTCAAAATTTAAGTATGTGAGTTTTGCTATAATACTACCTTTAAATTTCTCCATACGTTTGGAGTTCGTAGGAACAAACACAATCTTTTTATTTTTATTTCCTTTTTTTAACTCACAGTTAAAGGAGATTAATTGCCCAAAATGATCCGAACTCAACTTTTTAATAATTGAATATGAATTGGGTTTAAAGTTGGTAAATATATTATCAATACATGTTGCTGAGGTTGCAGTTACTCTAGTTGGCTCTAAAAATATATTTACTAGGTTATATGAATTTAACAGGGATCTGAATCTAACACTTGTGGTGGAGTTTTCTAATAGATTAATGTTAAAATCACCACATATTACCACGTAACGATTTTTCTCTGCAGAACGCACTTGCTACCTGGTGACCACTGAAATTAAATATGAGTTCATAATTACGAAGCCAATGCTCTGTAATACATAAAAAATGAATGTTTTCACATCTCATAAATAATTCCAGTTCTAATTCTTTACCTAAAAGTCCTTGTAAGTTTTGGTGCACCAGGTTTACAATTTTATTATTATTATTAAGATTATAACAATTTTTATTTTTATTAATGTCTAGGTTTAATATGCTAGAGTAATTCTCTGTTGTCTTATTATGTAAAATTAATTGGAACGGTTTCCAAGTTATTAAATGTCAAATTATTGATCTGCTCAATAGGAGTTATAGTTTTTGGGTTATTTACCTGCTCAAAAGAAGCAATGGTAGTCAAGTCACAATTTGACTGCTCAATAGAAGCAGTGTTAGAGGTAGCCAACATATTGGCTGAGTTAAAAAGTATATAATAAGATAGCAATTTTGCTACCTGTCTTTTTCTAAAGTTAGATAGATGTAGCCTATCACAAGTAAGTAATTGATATTTGTTAGATATTATATTATTTAAGTCAATAATGTGACATTTATTATTTACATTATCATTGTTATTTGGTGTTAGAGTCACATAATTGCAATTATAATAGTGTGTTAACAAACTATTTAATTTATATCTATTTTGATTTTCCTGTGGCAAGTCTGCTATATACGGTAAAGTAAACATGATTAGTTTATTAATTTTTAGAGTATTTAATTGGGTAAAATATCTTTGTATAATTTTTTTGTTTAATTTGCCTCTTCTCCCAATCATAACAATAATGGTTGTGTTTTGACAATGTGTTTCACGTAGAACTACATCTATTATTTGAGAATAAGAAGCTCCGGGCATACACATATTTAAAACTTTTTGATCTTTACAGAATTCATTAAGTAGGATACCCATGTTCTTACCCAGCTCATCACTATAAATTTTTATATATTCCTTATTAGAATTGGATGCAATCTGGGTACAAACCGGGTTCAAAGATATCAGGTCAGTGTTAGCCTCAACAGGCGGAGAGACTGATTTATAAAAGATAGATAGTGATAGATTAGAACTTGGGGAAGGACTAAGGCTATGTTTTATTGAGAAAAAAATACTTAAGAATACAAAGTAAATGAGTGTACGATTACGCCATCTATCGATGTGGGGGTGAAGTGCATGTCGAGCTGTGTGACTGTTTTATTTTTTAATTAAACTTGCGTTGCTGTTGAAAATGTAAATAATAATATAGTAAATAAAAGTAAATACGTGGTAAATTGCACCCAGGCGAAGCCGGGTCAATTAGTAATACAATTATTAAATTTTTAAACTTAACTGCTTTATACATTTTTTTATAGGACTGTTAATGGGTAAACGAGCCACTACCACCTGATGATATGTGGCCACCGACGCTCATAGATCGTCGGCAATACAAGAAAGTGACTCTCGTGTTGCCGATGTGTTGCTACTTCGAGGATATAGTGATGAAGGGGAACGAAGAGTAGAATGCTACGGTTTCAGTGAATCCTGAACGAGAATCCAGTGTTCACTAGAACCGCAGCATTAACGGGATGGGAGGAGGAGGGGTAAGTCTGTACCTATTGATTCGTACATATGCTTTAAATATGAATACGCAAAGTAACGCCTGATTTAATTCAATAATTCGGCAGATATTTGATGGGAATGCATATCCATTTTGATGATTTTGATTTTGACTTGAGTTTAGTTACATTATTCATTAGAGTTTACACACACATAACTAAATAATATATTAAACTTCCACCAAAATATCCAAATGGGTCGAAATTTAATTGAAACATTTTCTTACGCTGATTGTGTATCCACTTATTATTCACTAGCTGCGCTCCGCGGTTTCATCCGCCATTATAAATTATAGCCTATGTGTTATTCTGACGTGTAAGCTATATTACTGTAAAGTTTCATCAAAATCCATTCAATAGTTTTTGCGTGAGAGAGTAACAAACATCCACACATCCATACATTCTTACAAACTTTCGCGTTTATAATATTAGTAGGTTTGGAAGGTTCTCCAATTATAAATATAATTATATATATTTAAGCACGCAACGGATTTTAATGCGGTTTTCACTCATAGATAAAGATTGAATAGCAAGATTTTATACGTATAATACATGCATATTATAATGGAAAAAAACCGTGTGAATCCGGGGAAGCTCGCTAGTTCACTATAAAATGCGCAACCCGTGAAATTATCTTGTAGTCTTTTTTTGATTTTTTTTTAATAGTAGATAAGGTATGAACGAGCAGATGGGCCACCATCGCCCATGGACATCGGCAAAACAAGAGATATCCTCTTGTTTTGCCGATGCGTTGCATCCTCGAAGAAAGAGTGGGATGGGGGAGTGAAGAAATAATGCTGCGGTTTCAGCGGACCCTGAGCAAGAGCCCAGCATAATCATAAATCCGCAGCATTCATGGGATGGGAGAGGGAGGGGGTAAGTCTGGCTCACGTGCAGCTCGACCGGAACGCGTCTATGATACTTGGCGGACCGATTCGCATGCTGGTGGTCGCAAGCCAGTCGGGGAACAGATCCCCTACCACCAAGGGGGTGCTTGGTTACTCGTCTCTTACGAGATGCTCTCCCTCACGGGTAAGAAAGTCTGCATTTCTTATAAAATTTTATTTTGACTTTTTAATTGTGGTGAATAAATGTCCCTTGGTCGCCATCCCTAAGCATTGTTCGGCTTGCTATCTATAATGTTTATACGTATTATGTGTCATAAAGAAGTTATTTCCATTAATAGATTTTTCCCATAGGACAGTTCAGACAGCTCGTATTGGGGCCGATTTCAATTTCCTGTTTATTTCCTCCTGGCTGTGTTCTGGTACATGTCGGTCTGTGTGCTGTTTTATGATAACGGATATCCTTTAATGGGTTTTGACTCAAAGAACTCACTATGTAACTGATACAGAATAATCTCGTATTTTGCTATTTGCTTTAAAGATTTTATATAAAAATATATATTTTGCTTTATACTAAACCAGTGAAATTGTCTACTATTATATACATTTTTAATATATATAAACCTTCTTATTTAATCACTCTATCTATGAGTGAAAGTGTATAAGTATGATTATCTTTATATAGTACTAGCCAAACCGCTCTCGCTTCGCTGAGGTATATTCAAACTGTACACTCACTCAAACACTTGCTCATTTATTTATCACCGTTAAGGCACCGTTTGTTAGTAACGTTTTCGTTCGACCGTTTTTTCTCCGACTGACTACCACAAAAAAGTATTTTCATTTTTCTGGTCAATATATAGTCTATGACACTCACTAATAATGTGGTTTTCTATTGGTAAAAGAATTTTCAAAATCGGTTCAGTAGATCCAGAGATTACCCCCTTCAACCTAACAAACTTTGCCTGTTTATTATATTAGTATAAATAAGACATTAATACCTCATTATACAATAAACAAGTATAATAAATAACACATTGACTGTCCGTAGAAAAATCCCATACCTCATTAGTGAAGAACAATATGGCGTGAGGAGTGTGGTGTAGATCATTAGTGAGTATTGTACGTATAATGAAAACTGACGTGTTCTTAAACGTATTGTGTAACGTTATATCGATACTAAGACCCTTTTTTATTCTCTGCATAAGTGTACAAGTAGTTGGGTAAAAATCCAAATAGGGTAAACGACTCAGTTGTGGACACTCATAAATAATAACTTATAGAATTTCTGTACATAGATGATATTTATTAAAACTTAACTAAACTTTTTTTTTTTGTTGACCCGGAGGATTCTGCTTACAGATACCTTCCCAAGCGGGGACTTGGGAAGGTTATGCGGGGTTGGTGTGACTGCCTCTGAAGGAGACAGCCCAAAACTACCTCTGAAGGAGGTAGCCCGACTCGCTAAACCATCCGGGATGTTCCTATTCGGCGTCTAGAAAGGCACTGCTTCCCAAGCCTGCTCACTGCTGACCATGGATTTTACAACGACCGCGATCAAATTGGCACGGGGCTCTTCCCAAGCTGGACAAATCTCGCGTGTATGTTGCACCGTGTCTCCCTCTCCATCCCCACAGTGATGACACGCGGGAGATTGTTCCCTCCCCACCACCTGGTACAGATAACGACCAAAACACCCATAACCTAACCTAACCAACCTTCACGCAGTACTTGACTGTCAGAAATACGAAAGCATGTTTTGGCACTGTGTTACGCAAACCCGTCGAGACGTCTGCAGTAGAATGCGTAAGCGATCCCGCAGCATCTCAATATGATGGAGAGGGTAACCGCGGAGGTTTCGTGGGTATGACGGCCTCTTTGGTGGCGAGTCCCACATAACCTGACTAGCCCCCACAGGGCTGGTCGGGTATGCGTAAATCCTTCACGAAAACATTAAAAAAGGGGGGGAGCCTTTCTCATAGCGCCGAAGACGTCATATAAGTCCTTAAGACCACTGTAATAGGTTTGTAACTTTAATGTAAATTCATTCTACTTCAGTTTGAGGGTTTCACTTTGATAGATTATTATCTACGGAAAATTAATGTGTTAAATTGTAAGCAATGTCTTACAGTTCACAATCTTTCGATAGTTTACAATATCGCGAGTAGATTATATCCGGTATTTACAATTCTACGCTGCCTACCCCAATACACATTATGATTGATAATTTAGTGGTGGTGGAACTGCGGGGGATTCACGAGTAGTTTCGTAGATTAACTATAGAGGATTGCAAGTGACTCTATTAATAAATGCCGTATGTTTGCTATACGACCTAATGTAGTAGATGAGGTTTTGAAAGAATGACAGAGGTATTCTCAATAGTCCAAATACAATTTTTGACGACAAATGCCATGATTGTAGAACGCTCATCCATCACTAGTGCCACTACTATGTCGTAATTTTTTTACTATTTTTTCGATTCTAAAAAAATTCGATAATGAATTTTCAAGTCGTTGTAAGATACCGAGATTTGAACATCCCTTGATTGAATCCAGGATACTTGGGTCCATGAGCTTAAACATGAGCTAATCAATAGGTATTTGAAGAAGAGATAACTTTAAACATCTATAGATAAAGTTATATCTGAGATATGAATGATTAATAACATGTTAGGAGTCGTAGCAAGTTTAATGTCGTAATAATACCATTCGCAACTCCTTAAATTACTTAATCGTGGGGATGTGTTTAGGATTGATGTGTAATCAACGCTATGCTATGGATATTGCTAGACTAGTAGGCGAAGTCTGCGTATATAGATAATGAAAAATGTTTCGGGACACTAGCACGCACTAATTTACTCAATTACACTCCATTTCAATAAAATAATTATGTAGAGCTACTTTTATGTGAAGAACTCGCTTTTTCTCACAAGAATTTTTTTTTTCGGATTAAAATGTAGCCTATAATCAATTTAATATTTAATACTTATTGTAATATATCTGTGTTCATTTATTCGTTTTCAAATGTTTGAGTAACAAATAGCCAAATATAATCTTTAAATATAATGAGTGAGAAAAGCAATTTTGTACTCGGTATGAACGATATATTTTCAATTAGAAAAGTTCTAGTTTCGAACAACGCACTTTCGGTAAGGTTCTCTTTAAGGCTAATTTTTAGAAATTGACACTATATTGTTAATTTTTCCTTCTTGTAGTTAGCATATTCAGGTCACTTTGCGCTGCGCCTCCTTCCTTCTAATAGTGTCATTGGTTCTCAATGATGAAGGTCGTTGTATCTTTGAATAACTTGCCATTTTACTCAATCGGCGGCGTGAAAAGCATTGTGAGCCGAGATACTTAATGTAGAACGGATTTTGACAGACAAACTTTGTCTGTCAAATTCGTTGAAGTATGGCTGTGGCCTCTGGGCCTCCTACCACCGCTTTGCTAGATATCAGCAGTTTTTCGAGGTTATCGTCTTTCCTGGCAATGTGGCCAAAGGACTCGAAACTCCTCCGCAAACTTGAGGTGCTTAGTCTCATTGGAATATTGAGTTCAATTAAGATGGAATCATTGGTTTGATGTTCTTTTTTGGTTTAACTTGATTAATTATGACGAAACCTGAATAAAGAATTCCTCCACCACACCATTTAATATTAAAAAATCTATTAATTTGATAGTTCATTGGAAATATTAAAAAAAACATTGTATTTTATCTTCTCAAATCTATAGCTGATTTTTTTTGTAAATATATCTTAGCAACGCATAGCATGCACTGAAAAGTAACACAACCTTAAGATTGCATTATTTACGTTGGGGACTAAGCTAGCATTAAACTTTGGTAATTATCAAGTCACCAGTGGCGTTCAAAGTTTGACAAACTGTATTCACTATTTATACTTATAATATATCATGATTCACTCACAATTTTTATATGAAAGTCAGAGAGTCAGATTATTTCATACTCACTCATCGTTATTTCAATACTTTTACTTGAAATAATTTTGGTATGGAAAATATTCATTTATTATTCGGCTCCACTGCTTAACCTAAAATCTTACTAAATTAATTATTAAAATTTTCAAGTCACTATAAAAATAATATTAGTCAAACAGCCTTTAATCTATTGGAACAGAATTATAAGTACTCAAGCCATAAAAAAGATCTAGACCAAACTATAGTTTAAAAAATACGTCCTTTTAGGTTTTAAAATAGCCAAACAAAAAACATCTAACATAAAGGAAAAGCTTAAAGACGTGAACTTTTATTTTTTACAACTTCCAACTTAGAAAATCTAAGTTAGACCGATTGCTTAGTGGATTGTTGGTTTTATTCTAGACTTAAAAGTTTTAGCTAGAAACTAAAAACAAGAAGTTTTGCTAACATATTTAAGAATAATTTAATTAAACATATTTCATAGGCGTGGGATTTAGTACTCATTCGCACACATAATTCGCTCACTTACTCACTTGCGCATACTCTCTGATTCACTTAAACATTCATTTGGTCATACATTAATTCACTTACACGCACTCTCACCCACTATCTAATTCGTTCACTAGCTTAGTCGTTTGCATACACTCAGTGATGTACAGTCACAGAGTGACTAACACACTCACTGATTCTCTTACGCATTCATTTGGTCATACAGTAATTCACTCACACGCTCTCTCACCCACTATCTTATTCATTCACTCACTTCCATACACTCAGTCACTCACCTATTCACTAACACACTCACTGATTCACTTACGCATTCATTTGGTCATACAGCAATTCATTCACACTCACAAACGCACTCCCACTCTCTAATTCAATCACACGCTTACTCATTAGGAGTTGATGAGTTAAATTATTTTAATTAAAAGAAATCCAAAAAACATAAATGGTGGGAAAAATAAAAAAAAATTGCTCATCATCATCAACATCTAGCTATAGCTAGAACTAAATAATGATAGAATTTCTTACACGGAGATAAAAAATATGCAATTATCGCCTTCAAAAAAACATTGACAGGAATCCAAAAATTAAAAAAAATAATCGAAAGATTAAAAACCGCTTGTCCAATTTTACTAATAATAGAAAAGAGCTAAAATTATTATTAACGGAAAAAGAATTCCTAGTAACAGTTTTAATAATTTTTAAAAAAATTTATAGGAATTCTTAATTCGTTGAGATAAAATGTATATTTTTAGAAAAGGTTCCAGGATAAGGATATTTAAATCTCGATAACTCCGCGAATTTATTTAAAGGCTACAGTGTTATTTTTAGAGATCCAAAAAAATATAAAAGTCGAAAATTTTTGATATGATTATATAGTTTCATTTATTGAAAGAAAAACAAAATAAATTAAATACTCGGTCTCAATAGCACTATATACATGGTCCAACGATAGTCAAGGATTATTCTAAAATATATGTCGGGGATTTTAAAACGATGTGAAAGGAGATGGAAGGAGGAAGGTGGGGAATATTGGGGAACACTAAAAGGGGGTGATGGTATTGAATGGAATATTGGGTAAACGCAACGTAGATACTTCTATTGAACCGATAAATGATCAAATATGATCTCTAACAATTACGAGAGAAACCTAAGCAGTGCCTTGGACTTGTGACCAAGGTGTAGACTTAAGGACGTCCTTTAAGTAATTACAACACTCGCCTCCACTGCTAGGCTCTCTATTTAAACCCAAGGTTAAACGCACATAAACCGAATCTAACACAAGGCTAACCTAACCCAAGGCTAACCTAACCTAAGGCTAACCTAACCTCACATTGTGTTTACTTAACCACGTGGCAATTACATTGTAAGGACTTACGTGACCTTAGTTGGACAGCACTTCCACACTACACTGCACTTGACACTATCACTATCACTAGCACTACTTAGATGTTCACTTCTTGAGAGACCGCGCACGACTAAGACTTCAGTTAGACTGTCGATCGCATATAAAGGGTCGAGGGTAGATACTGTCAAAACAACGGAAGTGACTACTACCCCACTTCAACGCCATAGACAACGATAACGATTCGATTAATCGATAATCTTTTACTATGCTCCGACACGGCCATTCTGATAATCAACGCGCTCTCGCGTTGCCTTTACACAGTTTCAAAATACGTAACACGTAACACTAGTTTCATAGACCAATAACTTCGTTAAAGTGTGACAGCTTTCAGCACTATTTTCCACTAGACATAAGAATTTTAATCATTAACACACAAAGAAACAAAGAGCTCTCAACACTCTTTACAGAAAACATCTCAAATTCGTAGCAAAGCGTAACAGCTTTCAGCCCCAACCGTCGGGGCCTACAAAGCCACCTTACAACGGCTCAATAACAACAAAGCGACAACGCTTCCAGTACATCTTTCCGACAAAGCGTAAAAGCTCTCTGTCGCACTAATAAAACGTTAATATGATCAGTAATTTCCAAACACAATGCGTAAAAACTGTCAACACCATAATTTACTACCGAAATGGTTTATATGCCTAATTTAAAGCGAAAGCCTACCTACGTCAAATAATAATCACGATTTTAAGATTTTAAACTACCTTCGCAACTATGTCATTTGATATTAACTATTTCTGAATTTTATTTTGTACTACCCACTTTATCAAAAACTATTTTTTTCTCGAATTGAAAATAAGATAACTGTCAGGATTATACGCAAAGAACGTTTAACGCTAACTTTTGGGCTTGTGATCCCACTTCTGATGTCGGGGATTTTAAAACGATGTGAAAGGAGATGGAAGGAGGAAGGTGGGGAATATTGGGGAACACTAAAAGGGGGTGATGGTATTGAATGGAATATTGGGTAAACGCAACGTAGATACTTCTATTGAACCGATAAATGATCAAATATGATCTCTAACAATTACGAGAGAAACCTAAGCAGTGCCTTGGACTTGTGACCAAGGTGTAGGCTTAAGGACGTCCTTTAAGTAATTACAACACTCGCCTCCACTGCTAGGCTCTCTATTTAAACCCAAGGTTAAACGCACATAAACCGAATCTAACACAAGGCTAACCTAACCCAAGGCTAACCTAACCTAAGGCTAACCTAACCTAAGGCTAACCTAACCTCACGTTGTGTTTACTTAACCACGTGGCAATTACATTGTAAGGACTTACGTGACCTTAGTTGGACAGCACTTCCACACTACACTGCACTTGACACTATCACTATCACTAGCACTACTTAGATGTTCACTTCTTGAGAGACCGCGCACGACTAAGACTTCAGTTAGACTGTCGATCGCATATAAAGAGTCGAGGGTAGATACTGTCAAAACAACGGAAGTGACTACTACCCCACTTCAACGCCATAGACAACGATAACGATTCGATTAATCGATAATCTTTTACTATGCTCCGACATATATAACACTGGTCGACTTTGTTTGCATCACATTTAAGAGAGAGAGAGTTAAAGAGAGTGCAGTATTTATAGTATATATAGAGCTGAAATTTTTTTTGCCGTTGACGGGCGTACACAACGGAAACTCATTTATGCTCCGCTCCTATGGATCGTAGCGTGATGCTATATAGCCTAAAGTTATATTAGATAAATGGGATACCTAATACTCTTTAGCTCTATAATATTAGTATAAATATAATACTAGTAGTAATAGTTTTTTTCTTATTTATATTCAATCTATACCCGAATGTCTAATAAAGTACAAATTTCATAACAACATAAAAGTGGTATTGCTTTTTGAAATCAATTTACTTTTTACAGAATTTCCTTTGGGAAATAAGTTGGACTGAATCGAAGTAGAACAAGGAATATTACCTCTTTACTGAGTGATCGAAGCGAGATCACTTTTAATATTTCCGTCGTGTAGATTTCATTTCTTTTTTCGTGTCGGTGAGTGTGCACACTTATGTGTCGTGTCGTGACGCGCTCTGGCGTTTATTTCTCTCATTTCTGAACAGAACTTCGCAGTGTGCATAATGTTTTCCTCTCATTCATGCATTAATGCATGCTAAAGGTTCCACATGTTTTGCTAGGATTTGGCATGCAAATATTTATTACAGAAAATTCATTTATAAATTATACACACAATGTCATAGATTTATTTTAATTAATAATACATTACAGTATTCAAATTCTTTTAGTTCATAAAATCATTTTTGTACTAGCCATTGTTTTAATTTTTTTTAATTGATTAAAAAGGCAGTTCTCGTTTTTGGGTATCCTATTATAAATGATAGCTATAGTTACACAGCATTTTTTTAGCCAGTACAGTCTTATGAATATTTTTTGATTTGAGACCTTCAATTTCTCTTAGCAATTAAACTTCTTGAGGACAAAAAAAATGAAAAAAGGGACTGGGTTCATTCTATAAACAGAGGGAGACAGAAAAAAAACAGTACTTTAGAATGAACAAAACACAATTTGAGGAAGTCCATTAGCAGGTTGAAGGAGACTTAATAAAAATACATATTAAATTTTACGAAATAAAATAAAAAAGTTGGATATTCGCGCCACGAGCCGCGCGGGGTATTGAAACACACTTGCCTATCGTGTCGCGTCATTACCCCCCACCACCGCCCTGGCGCAATCGGTGGCCAGCAGTCAGCGCCACGCCACGCCACGACACGTAAATGTGTTTCCGCCTTTAGGATAAGAAGTAGCCTATGCGTTATACTAAGTTGTATAATTTGTTCGTTGCTCAATCATACAAAAATGTTTGTATGGATTTTAATGAAATTTCGTTTACAGATATAGTAGAACTCCGATTATCCGAACATCGATTACCCGGATGTTCGGTTATCCGGACTCATTCGTCACTCGTCAATCTTTGCTGATTTAAAAGTGTTTTGATGATGCAACGAACTAACTGAGGTAGGGCACAGCAGGAAACTTCCTGCTCAAATATGGAGCAGCCCGACTGGGGTAGTACCTCGACCTTACAGAAGATCACAGCTAAATAACACTACTCTAAAGCAGTGTTGTGTTCCTGTTGGTGAGTAAGGTGACCAGAGCTCCTGGGGGGAACTGGGGATAGGGTCGGCAACGCGCTTGTGATGCTTCTGGTGTTGCAGACGTCTATAAGCTACGGTAATCGCTTACCATCAGGTGAGCCGTACGCTTGTTTGCCGACCTAGTTACATAAAAAAAAAAAACGAAATATGTTATGACGAATTTATTCCTGTCTCCAAGGGAAAATTATCGGAGTAATTGGATCCCATACAATTGTTACAATTAAAGCGCATCCAGGGACTTTACCACAATGACAAGATTGGGTTTATTACATCAAAGGTCAGTTATTCCCAATCAAAAGTTTAAATTACATTGGTATTATACTATTCAATAACCTAACGTGTATCTGTATATGTGTGACAAATGGTGTAGTCGTAGCGCTCATTATAACACACCGATTTTGATGCGGATTTATATGTTTGAAAGCTTATTTAATCTACATGACATAGCTCTGATTTGTAAAGATCTGGTCAGATATTTGAAGACCATCAGCTCATTTCTAATTTGAGAGTTGCATGACAGCTTTTGTATCTATTTGAAAAAATCGTACGACCTTAATTTAAGTTTTAGTTATTATATCATATTTCTTAAGCAATGTATGCATAATGGAGTTATTTAGATAGTAAAAATAATTGATATTGAAATATCGCGTGATTTAACTTTGAAATCGATTATTCGGATTTTCGATTATACAGAGTTCCTCTAGTTTTAATAGATCCGGATAATCGGGATTCTACTGTACTATAAAAAACTTTTTATCGCAAAAACAGTAATTCATAGAATCGAGGGTGGGAATAAGTCGGTATATTTTTGATCACAGTACGGTGTTGCTTTATATGCTTCTACCTTTCAAAACCATACAGTTTATATTAACCTATAGAATATAATAAGAATAATAAAAATGATTAGACATATCAATGGTAGCAGAGCGTAGTTTTGCGTATCATATTCTGATTCCCCTAATACTTTAGACATAACATTTTTAATGCACTCTTAAAAAAAGTAATGTCACTAAGTTTTCTACTTTTCTAGACAGGGAGATACATATAGTTGTTCAAAGTATCCATTACCTTCATTTATGCAGTAAAAGTGGAAAAGTTTAGAAAATGTCTCAGTATCATAATGACACACAATGTCGCAGTTTATATGTTGTTAGACAAAGTTCCTATTGTACCGCGCACTGTGGTCTTTGTACGCGTTTTAAAATAGCGTTTTTTTAATCGCATTTGTTTACTTTTTATTTATCATAGTTTTTTAATGCCCTTATTGCAGAGTATTAGAGTTCATAATATAACTTATGTAAGCAAAACATAGTCTAAGTTTTTTCATACAATTAATATTGTTAAAAAAAGTTTAAATATCAAGAAACACATAACAGTAGAAAATAAATATTAAAATCTTGTCAAAAAGCTGTGTAAATCTGCACCCGGGTCACAAGCACTATTGGACTCGTGGCTTCATTGGTATTTAATATATTAAAATGTTGTTTTGCTTTTTTTTTAATGATAGATAAGAGACAAACAAGCAGACGGTCCACCTGATGGAAAGTAGCCACCGTCGCCCATAGACATCGACAAAACTAGAGGGTATCTCTTGTTTCCGCCTTGAAGATAGAGTGAGGAGGAGGAGCAAGAGAAGACTGCTGCGGTTTCAATGAACCAAAAGCAAGAAGCCGGTGTTCACTGGAACCGCAGCAGTAATGGGATGGGAGAGGGAGGGGTAGCTCTGGCCCACATGCGGCTCGGCCGGAACGCGTCAGAGACATTTGGCGGTTGGATTCGAATGCTGGTGGTCGCAAGCCAGTCGGGGAACAGATCCCCCACCATCAAGGAAATCCTTATTAATGTCAATAGGTGAGCCGTTCAGGCGTTTTTTTCTTCAATTATGTTTATTCACATGGGACTTAATTCAGAAGCACTAGCCTCGAGGGGACTTAATTACTTTTAATTTACAACTGATTTATAAGATATACAAAACACTTAACTACTATGGTTCAGGCGTTGAATTCACGGATTGGATTCAGATACATATCTGACGGTGGTGGGTTCAAATCCCACTCATTGGACTACTGACGTGGCCCGGTCTTGACACAAGCATTTAGCTTAGTTAGGCGGGTTAAGAATACTAGTAGTATGCAATTCAAACTGCTAGTAAACTTAAAAAAATACATTATAAAATATCTTGCTGCTTATCAAAATAACCAACTTATAAAAGGTATTATATCATTTTACACTTATACGTAGGTATCATTTATGTAGAAATACTATCTAAATGAGATCATTACTTACTTCGATCAAGTGACTGTGACACTGTGTGACACGGAGGACTGATCGTTACGCGTAATATAAAATATTTTATCTATACAAAATTATATCACTGATAAAACTAATTCAATCATACAAAAGTTTAACTCACGATTAAGTTAAGTTACATAAAACGCAAAGAATAAACGCATTGCTCAATCCGTAGTGTGTAAAGTACATCTAGTTAAAGTTGGTCGAAAGTTTTAAAAGGCGCAGTGGTCGCCGGTCTCGAACACTTTGTTACTGTTCTGTTAGCTCATTCAAAACTACTTAAAAGTTGACAAATTTTGAATTCCTTAAATTATTATTATTTACTAGCCTCTACTGTAATGGAGTCCAGCAGTGTAGATGAGAGTTGACGTAAACTAATTTTTAATATTTGTTTCCCCAGAGGTCTAAAAAGTGCATGCGAAATTGCTTAATATTATTAAACATACTGTTAATTATGATGTTGGCAACACTTATAATTTGAGTAGCATCCTGTTATATGAGGTTGTTAGTAGTAGTAGTAGAGCTGAGTCTTAGACCCGAAGCGTATAACCCGTCAGACACAGAGCTTATAACCCCCAGGAGTATGTTCTAGTCAAGCCGTCATACTGTTAGTCTGCGTGTAGACTACAGCTTCTTTTTCTCTTTTATTAATTAACAATGCACTTAGTCTATTCTTTTAATGATTCACTTGCATACAACACAGTTATTCTCTTACTCAATTACATACTCACTCATATTTTGTTAATTTTCTCTCTCAACTTTTCACTGATTCAAGCATTATATGATTTATAATTTAGCTCACAGTATCGACCCCTTTTCGAGATATAAAGTATCCTATATATTAATATAGCTTATAAAGTATCTGTATAACTAATTTTTATGATATGAAAACTTTAAAATTAATAATATTAATAGGATATACTACACAAATTATATTTTTGTAGTATTTCATTTAAGTCTGCTTAACTTCTATTTGTTTCCAAATAGTCAACTATTATTACATTGGTATGTAAATATTGTTTTTTTATTTTTATTAAGTGCAATGGTAGTGTAAAACGCGTCTATTTCTTTATTATATCAGGAAAACGAAAAAGAGAGAATAAAAGCTTACCGTAACTTTGGTCCATGGAGATTTCAGACCTGTAGAACAAAAAATATACATTAATATTTCATATGGAAATGGAATAAGTTTTAACAAACTGTTATATCTGTATATATATAAAAAATAACCAAAACGCTCTTGCTTCGTTGAGGTTTATTCAAATTTTTACTTCGTTCACTCACTCACATGAATAGGTATACTATTACCCACTATTTCCGTTGAATTCTATAAAAATGTAAACGCGACGTAGATACTGCTACTGAACTGATAAACAACTAAACATCATGATCTCTTACAATTACGACAGGAACCTAAGCAGTGCTTTGGACTTGTCCAAGGTGTAGGTTTGCAAGGATTTTTAACAGAATTCCAACAACCGCCTTCTTTGTTTAGTTTCACCGTTTAAACCTAAGGTTAGGTTAACCTTTTTATTTTAACGGTGGAAAAATCACTTTACGCATCTCCTCCGTGGGACGAAGGGGTATGTGGGGCTCACAGCGAGTGCTATACTACCCACTAAAAACCATCGGATCCACCGCCATCATGAGGTAGGCACCACAGGAACGCTTTCACGCCTCAATCCCTTTAGAAGAAGCAGCTATCATCTCTTAATTGCTTTCTTAGGAACATGGACTGGAATTTTGGGATGGCATGGAATTATTTGCAGACGCAAAAAATTACGCCTGCGTACCCCTGGCCGCTTGCTGCAGCAGGACCTGCTCCGCCACTTCTTTCTTTGAGACCACAGATTCACAAGACGCGACCACATCCGCCCACTCTCTCTTAACGGCGAGCATAGTCCCCACTAATTCTGATAGCGACGCAAAGTCACGTACCACCTCTTTGAGCAAATGCCTCTGTGGTTCCCAAGCCGAACAATCCACGAGTGTGTGCGCCGCAGTATCCACAGCAGCACCACACTCGTGGCAACCTGCATTTAGCTCTCTTCTCGGTTAGGTTAACCTAGCCTTAACCTAACCTAACTTAGACAAACAACCATTTATAATGTTTGTTTGTCTATCTATCTCAACTACTGTATGAAGTTGCATACGATTGTTCACAGGTCTAACTTAAAATATAGGTTTGTTGTTATTTTAAAATGCTATAGCCCAACAAAGCGGAACTAGTTTATAATATTAGTATTTGTTAATATTACAAAGGCGTATTACTCTCTCAGTCGAGTAGAGCTTTGTTCCTTTGTACATAACTCGTGAATAGAAAAAATTGGATCTCGCAAACAGAGTTATGTAACACGGAACTTTACTTCATAATGGAAAAAAATATAAACATGGTTTTAAATGAATGGCCAAGTGCGAGTCGGGCTCGCGCACCGAGGGTTACGTACAATATGATTTGGCGAACTTAAGTTTGCGGTCGAAATACTGTTGTCCCCATACATTAGTTTAGGTCACAATCAGTTTACCAACTGCAAAAACATTTTTATATAATTTTGCGGTTTTTGAATTATTTCCTTAATGTGTGCTAAAAAATATTGCTTTTAATGAAATTTCATAATTTTTTTGAAAGAAAAGTATCCAATATGTTACGATACCTCTACGAGTATAGAGTCGGTATCTTTTGAATGCGTTGACATAAAATCTTGATTCCTTTCCCTGAGTAATTGATATAAAGTTGTTTTAAGGTATGGAATCCTAAAAATTGGTAACCTATAAAGTTTAAGAAAGAGCTTAGAAAAGTGATGATACAAGAAAATTTTCTATAAGAATTCAAAACTATCAAAAAACTGGATTAAGAGTATGGGAGCTATACTGCGCAGTAACACTCAAACGACAACATTAACATGTAATCTAGATAGAAGCCAGGCAGTGCCTGGGGCTTGAGATGCAGCAGCAGGTTTAAAGAGCTGTTTCAAAATATATTAAAGGTGGATTTATATTTATCTGACGTGTCGTGTCGTGACGCGTCAGAACGGTATCGGTTTCGTACATGGTAACGTTCTTTTTTTTTTTTTTTTTTTTTTTCATCAGCTTGTGTGTGTGGCATTAGCAACGATCCCGGTTGAGTCAGAGCGGAGGGGCTGGGGTACGGAGTCGTCATGACACGTCAGACAAATGTGCAAGCGCCAGTGTCAGAGACCCCTGTTTTCATGTTGGTATCACTTTCAAGTATGCACGACTTAATTGAAATAGTACGACAATATAATGTAATTTATGATACAAAGTTGCCAGCATCATAAATTGAAAATCTACTTCATAATCTTAATCAGAATCGAATAACTCATGGGAGAACATTGAAAACATGTTCCTTGAGCTGCGGTTGTATTGATTCAAAATATCGTCAAAAGGCATGACGTCACGACACGACTCGTCATGACACATCAGACAAATATAAATACACCTTAACTCTCACTTCCACCACTCGACCTCGACAACTACAGTAAATAATAAAGTTAACTTACACTGCACGACAACACCACAGAGGCAGACTCTAATCTATTGCACTAAAGGTATACATTGTCTACATGTGGGTATACTTGAAATAAAAAAAAAGAACTACCCGCGAATAATTTATAAACGGTGTTACTAACATACCTATGTTTGCTATCGGAATGTAATTTACTTGAAAGTATTAACAGCAACACTCTTTCTAGCATATTATTTATATAACTTATTGTATACTTACAATAAACAATTATATTAGATTTCACTATAAAATTCAATTTTTCTAAGACCATACAAATTAGACAAACATGCATACTCGGCCCTGTTTTGCCAAAGAATTCAACTAGATGGCGTTTGTAGTTTGCTAACAATCGAAAGGGATCATCTTATTAATACCTATTAAATAAGTAAGATGACCTAAGTCTGTAAATAACGTACGTTTTCAAATTAGTTAGCTAGATAAGATAGCCAAGATAAAGAAATAACGTCTACTGAGTATATTTTCTTGAATTTATTTCTGTATTTTTAGTCAAGTCTTGAGTTGTGTGATATTTTGAATTGCAATGACATCAATTATTTACATTTTTGATTAAATTTATTTTCCTAAATCGATGAGTTATGCTTCTCAAAAACTAAAACAATTATATTTAAATCTATAACCACTACACCATAAAAATATTGAAATCTATAGTTGTGAAAAATTAAAAACCATACAGTTTTCCAGAAACAAAGCAGTTTCAGTACATGTTGAAAAGCATATCATCATCATCACGACCCCTCAATGGCCCACTGCTGAGCTGGGTCTCCTCCTCAGAATGAGGAGGGTATTAGGCCATAGTCCACCATGCTGGCCCAGTGCGGGTTGGCAGACTTCACACACCTTTGAGAATTTTTTTAGGGAACTCTCAGGAGTGCAGGTTTCCTCACGATGTTTTCCTTCACCGTCAAAGCAAGTGATATTTAATTGCTCAAAACACACATAACTCAGAGTCAGAGGTGTGTGCCTGTGTTGGGCATCGAACTCGGACCTCCCGACTAAGACTTTAAGTCTCAACCACTGGGCCATCTCTGGAAAAGCAAAAAGCATATAGTCGTCATAAAAATATGAATAATATTCCAGGTAAATACAAACAAAGTTTAAATTGTCAATCCATTTTGAAGGCTTGAAAGATGAAAGCAGCATTTATATTTGACATGTCAAAGTAAACATTTGGGGGAATGATATATTTACCTGCTTAATGTTTACCTCTTACGTATCTATCGAGCCTACGAGTTTCAGGTGGCTTCCTACAGTAACACTGTCTTTAATAAATATTTTTTTTGGCTAAATTCTGAATTTTTAGACTAAAATGAAATAGAACTATAGAACTCATAAGACAGTCAGGTAATTTACATACATTATTCATTCTACTTTGTTTATGAAACAAATAATTTACAAACATAGGTCATCCTTCTTGTAAAGCTATGAAGTGATTTACAAACATAGGTTATCCTACTTGTTAAACAATCACATTATTTATAGACACAGAATATCCTCGTTTTTGGTCAGGTGATTAACGGACTTATATCATCCTGGTTGTTAAACAATTAGATAATTTACAGATATAGGTCATATTGTTAAAATATCAAGTGATTCATTGATATTGATCATATTTCTTAAACAAATTTTTTGTTAAACAAATAGATTATATTTATGGACCCAAATTATCCTTCTTTTCAATCAGATGATTTACAGACAAATTACCCTGCTTGTTAAAAATTCAGATAATTTACACACACAGGTCATCCTACATATTATACAATCATGTGATTTACAGACAAACGTCATCGTTTCTGTTACACAATTAGGTCATTTATATATTAAGGTTATATATTAGCTGATAATCAAGATTTAATTAAGCTTTATCATTACACTTTTTACGACACAGATGATTGTCTGTTAATCTTTCATCTCTAAAAGTATGAAATTTCAAAATCACAAAGCTATTGTATCCACAACAATCTGACTCCAAAGAATTTAAAGACTTAATCTTCTTCCTAGGATGAGCTTATTTGAAGAACCTACCTAGACTATCAAAGCTGGAAAATAATACGAACTAAATATTTTTTTAAATGTCTAAAATGTTACATTGGTTTATCTAAATGGAGTTATAGAAAAGTTTTGGAACAACTCGCAACGGTGTGACAGTCTCCCATGACAAGTATGGCCTCATAAATATCACTTTGAGGAAAGATAAAGGACACTTGTGCTGTTTTCCAATATATTATGAATTTCAGTTGATATCGGATATTTTTGAACACCTCAGCAATATTTGTTTTTAAAGTATTGACTACTTATGCCTTTAATAATAATCTTATATTCCAACGAAATTTGCTTGAAAACTTAAAAGGGGTAATATAGTAAACACACTGATGTGACAGATTCTGTTGTAGTGCCATGACATTAGTCACAAAAGTTTCCAATAAAACTTGTAGTAACCTAAGAGGAGATAACACAATAAACATACCAGTGTGACAGTTTCTATGTAACCTCGCCTTATACTTTCTAATATTCATTAGCAAAGGAATCGTATACGTAGGTACGTGGGAGGCAATATCGTAGAGTGCACTCGTCTCTCTGTTTATCACTTGGGATGTCGTGTTTATGTACGTGAGGTTAAATATTTTTTCACTCAAATACTTTTATATTTTAAGAATATTGTGGATGTATTTTTTAGATTATTCCGTCGTAGAATTACGACACTTTTAACACGACTACGTTGCTATGGTTATGTGTATATTATGGTAAATATTTAAATTATTATTTTACAAGTACCTTGTCAAAATATTAGGTCTTTGAAATTGCTGTTTTTCATGAAAAAAGTTAACCCCTTTTTCTCTATATTTTTTGTTTTTATTAATCAAAGTAATTACCCATGCAATCAATGCATTTTTGCCAATATAGTAGTAGCTTATTGATTTTTGAAAAGTCTGCTGGATTGGAGCAACAAATTCTTCAAAGGCATTTTAACTGTCTGGTTATTGAATTTTTTCTTCTCCAAAAAGTTATTCAAATTCTGAAAAAAGTAAAAGCCTGTAGGGGCAAGGTCTTGTAAGTACGGTGGATGACGGAAAATTTCCAACTCCTGCCCTTGTATCTTGGAGACCGTCTGTTGTGCAGTGTGAGGTTGCGCGTTGTCGTGCAGGAGCAGCGGAGCTGAAGGATTGAACAAAGCTGGTTGGAGATGTGTGAGCTTCTCCATCATTGTGTTCAGTTCTTCACAGTACACATCTGCAGTACTGTGAAGAACTGAAAATTATTCGCCATCGGGCATAAAAAAGAGTTATAGATGAATAATGATGACTACATATTAGTGGTATCACTGGCCACAAGAATAGTGACTGACTGACATCTCTTAAATTCGGGGACCGTGGAAAGGAGATATTTTTGGAATTTCAACTCCTAAGGTGGTGAAAAAGGCTACAAAAGTTTAAACAAAAATATGAATACATTGTGATTTAACAGTCACGGTAACCAAATCACGACTAAAAGAAAGTTTTTTTTAAAAACTTTTTTCATGTGAAGAGAAACCAATCACAAAATGTTATCCAAATACACGAATATGAAATTTAGAACCAATAGCAAAAAGGTAGCGATCGAAGTTATATTTGAGTTTCAAAGTAAATAACTAGAATTGAATTGCAGTTTTTATGGGAAAATATTTTAGGTTCCAGTTAAAGGTATTGGCTATACTACGGTATAAAAGTTGTTACTTATACTTTAACCCTAGAAAACGTTTTTAAAATAACCATGTAAGCTAACTATTCGACTTTTTTAAGATCGAATTTTTAAAGTGGATTTTATGATGAGACGAGAAACCCAGCACCCCCTTGGTGGTAGGGGATCTGTTCCCCAACTGGCTTGCGACCACCAGCATGCAAATCCTACCGCCAAGTGTCATAGACGCGTTCCGGCCGAACCGCATGTGGGCCAGACTTACCCCTCCCTCTCCCATCCCATTAATGCGGTGGATCTAGTGGACTCTGGGCTCTTGCCCAGGGTCTGCTGAATCCGCATCATTTTTCTTCTTCATTCCCCCTTCCCACTCTATCTTCGGGGATGCAACGCATCGACAAAACGAGAGAGTATCTCTTGTTTTTCCGATGTCCATGCGCGATGGTTATCACGTACCATCAGGTGGACCATCTGCTCGTTTGCACCTTATCTATTATTTAAAAAAAAACTATCGTTAAGGTAGCTTTCGTAAGAAACGTTTTAGTTCGACCGTTTGTTTTCCGACTTACTGCAGCAAATCCGACTACCACGAAAAAGTATTGGTAATATAATTTTCAAAATCGGTTCAGTAGATCCAGAGATTACCCCCACATCCTCATAAACTTTATAATATTAGTATAGAAATAAATAAAATAAATCGCCTGTATGCAATATGTAAAGAAAAAGTGAGTGAGTGAGACAGAAGACATTTCGGGAAAAGGTTCACTGCAGATCAGTGACATAATGTGCAATATATAGAAGAGAAACTCAATGAAAAATAGTAGAAAAGTGAATCAGTGAGAGTAAGATAGAACATGAATGTGTGAGTGAAGATCAATATCTACAAAATCTATCAAATAAACAAAATGTATTATGTTGGCAACACTTTTCTTTTGACTCTTGGTAGTTCTTTATACCCCATTGTTCGATAATTAAGTGATTTCATACAGGTAAAATAATTTAAGGTAGTAAAAGAGTTGCTGTGAAATTCAGGTAAGTTAACTGTTATCTCTTATAGTCATGGTCGAGCAGTGGAGTGGGGAGTGTTGTCATTGTAAAGAAGCTTTTCTTTAAATTACAGGTATATATGCAAACTTTATATTACGATATAGTTGGATGTTTTTTTTAATGATAGACAAGGGACAAACGAGCAGACGGTCCACCTGATGGAAAGTGGCCACCGTCGCCATGGACATCGACAAAACTAGAGGGTATCTCTTGTTTTCTCGATGCGTTGCCGCCTCGAAGTTAGAGTGAGGAGGGGGAGCGAAGAGAATGCTGCGGTTTTAAAAGACCCTGAGCAAGAACTCGGTGTTCATTGGAATTGCAGCAGAAATGGGATGGGAGAGGGAGGGATATACCTGGCCCACATGCGGCTCGGCCGGAACGCATCAGAGACACTTGGCGGTCGGATTCGCATGCTGGTGGTCGCAAGCCAGTTGGGGAACAGATCCCCTACCACCAAAGGGGTACCTCTCTCAGCTGCAGAGGGGAATTGTATTCTAACCCGTCCGCTCACGGGTAAAACGAACGTTAGCTATCTAGGCTAATATTTCCTAAACACTATTTAGGGGTTAATGTTTTCTATTGAAAAGTATTAATCTAGATAAAAGCAGTGTCATGCAGTGATAGCCCCGTGGTTCAGACATTGGTGTCTTACTCGGGAGGTCCGGGTTCGATCCTGGGCCCCTGTGTGTTTTAGGCAATTAAATATCCCTTGCTTTAACGGTGAAGGAAAACATCGTGAGGAAACCTGCACTCCTGAGAGTTCCCTAAAAGTTCTGAAAGGCATGTGAAGTCTGCCAACCCGCTCTGGGCCAGCATGGTGGACTATGGCCTAACTTCCTCCTCTTTCTGAGGAGACCCGGCTTAGCAGTGGGCCAATAATGGGTTGTGATGATGAATCTAGATAAAAACTATCCTATTTATTAATACTTACAAGATGTGCTCCTGGTTTGACATTGATGATGGATCTGAAAAAAAATATAATAATTAGATTTTTGTTGTAATATTATATCTTCGTTTTTAAACAGCACGGCTGAACCGATTTTAATGAAATTTGGTACACACAGATACTTTAGAAGGTCGATTAACAGAAAGGGTACGTTTTATCCTAAAAATGCAAAGTTCCCGTCGGATAAGAGATATTGTGGGCTGGCACAATAAAAAATAAAGCTGAATTTATTTTTACACATTTTTTTTTATAATAGATAAGGTGCATACGAGCAGATGGTCCACCTGATGGTAAGTGGCAATCATCGCCCATGGACATCGGCAAAACAAGAAACACTCTCTCGTTTTGCCGATGCGTTGCATCCCCTAAGATAGAGTGGGAAGGGGCTATGAAGAAGAAAAATGATGCGGATGCAGCGGACCCTAGGCAAGAGCCCAGAGTCCACTAGACCCACAGCATTAATGGGATGGGAGAGGGAGGGGGTAAGTCTGGCCCACATGCGGCTCAACCGGAACGCGTCTATGACACTTGGCGATCGGATTCGCATGCTGGTGGTCGCAAGCCAGTCGGGGAATAGATCCCCTACCACCAAGGGGTGCTGGGTTACTTGGCTCTTACGGATGCTCTCCCATCGGTAGAGGGGAATAGTATTCTAACCCGACCCCTCACGGGTGAAAATTGAAAATGACACATACATTTAATTAAATTAAACATGTACTTCTACGCTTTTTTTCCTTTCCGATAGTTAACAGCAGTTTGACAAGTAATGTCATGGAGTGAATAGTAACTATCATAATGAGAGAGAAGAAAGTGTAACCGTCATTGAAGATTATATAGATATCTTTGAATTTTTTAACAGGTTGAGAAGTGTAGGCGACAGAAAAAATTTCATATTATATCCACAAGGAGAGGGGGTAAATAGAAAAACATTAAAAGGGGGTGTGATATTGATAAAAAACTAAACATTATGATCTCTTACAGTCACAAGAACTTAAGCAGTGCCTTGGACTTGTGACCAAAATGTAGGTTTATGAGATTCTTTCAAGCAATTGCGACACTCGCCTCCACTGCCCAGGATCTCTGTTTGAACCTAAGGTTAGGTTAAGCCTAACTTACCTAGTGTTAAAAGACATAAAAGTAAAACAAATATAAGTAAAATAGTAATAAAGGACAACTTTGTTAATAAAATAAACAACAGGAACATCTGATAATATTCCACCGGGTATTAATAAAAGTGTCGTTTCGTTACTGACAATGCTTTCGGATAAGTCGAATCTAATTATTACCCGACTACGGCGAAACCAAAAGGAAGGGTTATGATTTTGGCAGTCTATGTATGTATGTTTGTATGATCCACACTAGCGCCCAAACTACTGAACCACTTTTCATGAATGAGGTGTCAGTAGATTCCGAATAATGGCGCGGGTGACATAGGCTATAAAAATTTTATGATTTTTTTTTATAACGGAAATTATACCTCAAATTCTAACCTCGAAAAAATTAAACTGAGATAATTATCACGTGTTTGGTATCAAAAGAAAGGTCTTGGTAAGTACATTACAAATATGTATATATGTGTTATTGTTTATGTCAACATATATGTTTAAAATGCGGTCGTATAGTCCGCGCGGTCCTGTCGTTGCAGTTATTCACTCGTTTAAGCAAATAAAAATTAACATTACGATACAGTATAAGATTATAAAAGTTATCTCTATCGAAAAACGGAAAACTATAAAATAAAAAAATAAAGTTTAAAAAACTATAACCCGACTACGTAAAAAAGTGGTCTGAAAAGGACGAAACAAGAAAATAATTCAGATGGAAACACAGAAATGCATCGGTACGAAAATGGTCAAGGTATGTATACTTACCATGATTATATATATGATTAGAGGAACACTACCATGAAACAGACATGGTAGGTATATATGGTTGCGACCAACTGAACTGCTGCGAACTGCGACTGAATTATTTTCTTGTTTCGTCCTTTTCAGACCACTTTTTTACGTAGTCGGGTATATATATCGGGGATATAAATAGATGCCTTATACACTGACATCACAGGAGTAATTGAACTGCTGAGAGAGAAAGGTAAATTAAAAACTTATTATCACTCAAAGTTATATGACGAGTACTTTCATAGACTTTCACAACAAATCGATATTGTTGCTGGCTTGGTTAAATGTTGGGTAGTGGTGGTTAAATATTGGGTAACGGCAGTTGATCTTGTCAACCTGCTGCTGGGTAACATGTCCCAAACTGGGAATTAGGTCTATTTTTTTTCAACTGCATATTAATATTGTCTTTTACGAGTTACTGAGTTAATTGAGTTAAAAGTTTGTAACTCAATCATGCAAAAACTGCTTAACTGAAATCAATGAAATTTGGCACACGTACACATTATAACCTAGATTAACCAATAGGATACTTATTATCCTGGAAAAAGTCATATTTTCTGCGGGATAATAATAAAATAGTTACTTTTATAATGCAATATATTAAAAAATAATTTTATAAAATCTAATTAGGTACACATATTTAATTGCGCGCAAGAATAGTCGAGTAGGGTAGACTAGTAAAATGATTTTTTTTCGTTCTCCCACAGTAGCAGTACTATTATACATTTTTAAAGTAACGTATGGCCGCGATACAGTTCTGTGATCTATGGTCGGGCAATTGCCTTCCAACTTAGTTTCCAAAATATGGCGGGGGTAATAAATACATTCTTCCACAAGAGTTTTTTTTACTCCAGAATAAATCAAAATTTCTGCATAAAAGGTCATTGAATGCTTGAAAGAGTTAGTGAGTATGTTAGTAAGAGCGCGGGTGAATGAGTGTCACATACATCTTTCAATATACTCTGGATCCAATTATGAAGTTTCTGCGCACTAAGTCGCAGGCAGATACTAGTATTAATAATATAAGTATCTGTATCCACAACTAAGTCCAAAAACTGCGTTTTCACTAGAAATAAGTTAATACAAATAGAATCGTTTCATTTGAAAGACTGAGCCAGACGGGGTAGTAGAAGCGATTCTATTTCTAGTAGAAACGCAGCTTAACCCCCCCAGTTTCCAGTAGTATCGAACGAAGTGTACTTAACGCTACAAACAACTTCGTGGAATATTACTCGGGAATGAAGACAAATATTTATGTTACAAGTTATTTGACTCAGTGTTTGACTACAAACAGACACATTCCTACCAATGTTCGTATACCTTTAATTTGCTACTGAGATTGCGCTTTACTTTCCTAATATATATTATAACTAGTCGACCCGCCCCGGGTTTGTTCGGGGCGGGTCCACTAGTTATGCAATTTAACACAATATATGTCGGAGTGTTTACATATGTGGTAAGCCTACACCTAGGTCACAAGTCCAAGGCAGTACTTAGATTCCTCTCGTAAGAGATAATAGTCTATTCAATATTAAATACAATAGTTTATTCAATATCACATCCCCTTGTAGTGTTTTTCACTATATCCCCTCTACTTCTCTTTCTCATAATTTTCTTCGAGTTTACTTACATTTACTTTTTCCTCTTTTTCAACTTCATGCCTTTTTTTATTAGATAAAACGAAGCTTACCTCCTTTCCCAAGCTTTAGTCTATGTCTGTACGAAAATTCATCAAAATTGTTTCAGTAGTTTGAGCGAAAAAGCCTAACAGACAGACAAAAACAGGAGCAGCAAGCTGATAGAGATTACATGTTCCAACAGCATGTTGCTCCAAAACTTATGAAGTTTGAGTTAGCAGCATAACCTTCATCTGTATCAGCTCGAGGCTCGAGATATTGACTCACTAAATCACCTTTTTATTATATTTCAGCTTACAAAACAACTGGGAGCTCCTTCGGAAACTTTGGAATTTGGTTAAGAGTGAATTGAAGTCGTGAGTTACTCACTAACTCACTCATTGTTTAGCTAGATAGAAGTAAAATAACAATATTTCATTTAAATCTGTTGAGTTTTATTGTGATCAAAAACAGTCCCTTACATCCCATAAGATACACATAATAGGCTACTTTTTATCCTATAGCTAACCGTAGTCTATGTGGCATAGATTATCCATACAAATAAATAAAATTGGAGTGTCTGTTTGTAATATTAAAATAACCGCTTTTTACTAAGTGCATATTATGGATGTATACACGCACACGGTACATATACCCAAACAACATTTTTTACAATTTTTGGTCTGTCAGTTTGTTCCGGCTAATCTCTGAAATGGATGGACCGATTTTGACGGGACTTTAACTGGCAGATAACTGATGTAACAAGGAGTAACTTAGGCTATTTAATATCTCGCTACGACCCATAGGAGCGGAGCAACAAGCGAACGAAGTCGCGCGGGTCGGCTATTTTTAATATGTTTGCTTGAGATAATGAGTGAGTCCAATAGTGGAACGGTATCTGAGTGAGTGAGTATTTTACAGAATTTTAAATTCAATCTGAACCCAATTGTTAGGTTTTTTCGTACAAAGTTGCGAGCAGATGCTAGTTATCATTATTAAAAAAATATTCTTCCTACATTATTGCCGTCTGGGATATTACATTAATGATAAGGTTGACATTTGTGATAAGTACATATTGTTGCATTGACCTGTTGCATTTTGGTACACTGATACGTCTCAGCTAAACATGAAGATAACAGTAATAATATTTATTATTTTTACATTGCACTACGATGTACACGGACGTAAGTTATTTAAAATGATATTATTACAGAAAAGTAATTTGAGTGATTATTCATAATGTAAATATAACTCAAAGTGATGCTGTGACTTTGCTCGTGAGTTACAACCTCCAGGAACTGCTCAGGTTCCTGTTATGGAATAAAGAAATATTGTAGTGATCGTTACAGAACTGAAACTAAAATTTATTTTTTAGTATCTAATTTCCAATTCCAAATTTACATTTTAGAATTCCAATGTACAACACCAAAAAATACTGCGGGTAGTTGTATATCGATTAGAGAATGTATGGAATTATCGCCTATATTTAGAAAAACAAAACAGACGGCTGAAGATTTAAAATTACTAAGAGATTCAACTTGCGGACTCGAAATTGATGGAACACTAAAGGTAAGTAATGGAATACACACTTGGGATATACTTAGTTAACACGATACGTAAAAAGAAATACAATTTGGTCAATAGACTAATAGAATGCTGAAGTTGTCTGGAACTAATTTTACATAACACAAGGAACTTATGTGAAACAGAAATTAAATTTAATAAGTAGATATCAATAAAAAAGCAGTGATGGCCCAGTGGTTAAGACTTGAATACTGATACTGATAGTGTGTGAAGTCTGCCAACCCTCAATGGGGCAGCGTGATGGACTATGGATTTACTCCCTCCTCATTCTGAGGAGGTGACGTCACGGTGAGGTGACAGTTGTGATGATGATAATAATGAAGTAGATATCAGCAGTAAATTTTATTCATTAAACAAAACAGTTCTTGAATGTATATGAAATGATAAATTTTAGGTATGCTGTGGAAAAGGTACTGGGAATGATGACTGGCATTCAAGACGATGTATCACTCCGTATGGGAATGAAGGTACATGTAAAGAAGTACAATCCTGTCCTATACTGAAGAATCTGCTCGAATCTAATACTAAACAAAATACAATCCTTGTGGGAAACCATAGGTATGTTAAATTTTTTCGTGATGATGATACAATAATAATTTAGTTCTGTCGTACGTGTCCCGCTGTCTGTCTGTCCGTATGTCGCTATAAATACTACGCAACGGATTTTGATTCAGTTTTTTTTAATAGACAGAGTGATTCAAGAGAATTAGTATATAGTAGAGAAACACTGATAATTTTAGAGTTTTCTAATGTGATGTCGTAAATAAACACATTGTTTGTAAACGCTGGCTGAACCAGCGATTTTAAACAATTACATCATTAATCCTTATCCAGTACTTAACCTTAAATACATTGTGCATTTAATATAGATCAATATGGCCCTTTACAGCATGATATTTAAATGAATATTTTGGAAGATATTACAGATTTAAAATGCAGGGACAGAGCGGTTGCTGCTAAATACATGTGTTAAATTGCACCCGGGTGGAACCGGGGTGGATCGACTAGTAACTTAATAAAATTAAGAAAATAAAATATTTATTTACGTTAATGCTAATAATGTTAAACATGATGACGTATTTCTAAATAATCGCACTGATGATTACACCAATACAAAAATATACAATGATGATGAATTAATACAGACCTAAGAAATTAATGAATTACCTCTAATATATTTTATTACAACAGATGTCAAGACATATCAGTATGCTGTACAACTTGCCAACTATCTTTTATACCACCACATCATTTGTCTGGATGTTGCGGATTGGACAAACTTAATGCAAAACCATTGGAATATGGTATTAACAGACAATTTTTAACCTTTAATCATTGCCGAAAAAATTTTTAATCATCTTTAAAAATGTTTGCAGTAAGCCCGAACACAACAATTTACCAATACCCATGGATGGCTATCATAGAGCATGAAAATTTGATAAATCACAAAATGTTTAGGCATTGCGTAGGGGCACTTATTAGTAGCAAATACGTATTGACAGCTAGAAGTTGTGTTTATCATTATGGATCCAGTACTTCGATACCGTAAGTTATATTTTAAGATATTAAAAGCGAACGCTGGGCAAATATCTCCCTACCATCTCTCTTGTATCTCTGCCCCTCTTTTTGTTTCAACGATAACGTTTTTTTTCCGCCACCCAACACTTGACTACTTTGGGTTATCTTTATGAATCTATAAGATAATTAATTATAAGGTTTTCTAATAAGAATTTTTTCATGTTAAACAGAAAAAGATTTTATTTACTCTGTTCTCTTTAGTAAGAGCTTTATCGCTATCTCAAAATTTAATTAATAAAAAAAAAGACAGTGACACAGTAAATCTGAAAGAGAGACATAGAATAGAATAACAAGTATTAAATTGACCAAAAAATTAAAAATGTCTCCTTTTGGAATGTTTGGTTATATAATTATTTTCATATTCAGGAGAAATGTTCTGCTTGGAGAATATGACCTATCACATGATGGACGCGACTGCGTAGTCGATACTGATGAAGGTCAAATCTGTACAGATGACGCCATAAGCGTGCCAATTGGAGAAATTATTAACCACTTATTTGTGTATCTTGAAAGAAATCGTGCATCACACGACATTGCTCTGTTGAGGCTGCAATATAGTGTTTTATTTACTGGTAAGATTGATGTAGATTTTCATCCCAATTGACTCATCTTTAAAGATCTTAATATTACTGTTTATTAGGGAATTTCACCCGATATTTTTCCTTCCCAAGTATTTTCCATTGTTTATCATCATTCGTAGGACCCCTGACATTTTATAGTCGTAGAAATTTTAAACAATTCTTTAAGTACATCATTCTCTTTGCAGATTTTATTAGACCCATATGTTTACCGACTTCCGATCTCCCAAAAGATGAGTCAATTACAATTTATGCAGCGGGATGGGGAAAGACAGAAGATAGCATCTCCAACAACGTCAAAATTCACGTGGATCTTCCATACGTTACTCGTGATGTATCATCTGATTTATCAATAAGCTTTTTACAAACATAGACCTTGTTTATGAAGTAAATTTGAATATATTGGTAATAACACAAAAAGTATTCTGATAAACATATTGTAATATTTTATTATTCAAATTTTCAGGAATGCAGAAAACATTATAGTATGCTTGTATGGAATGGTTATATGTGTGCTGGTGGAGTTGAAGGTCGGGATACCTGTTATGGTGATGCAGGAGGTCCTCTTATGTACTACAATGGTCATTCCTTTGAAGTTGTTGGTATCGTGACATTTGAACCACGCAGATGTGGAACAAGTGTCCCAAAGGTTTATACGAAAGTATATGATTATGTAGCTTGGATAACAAGTCAAATGAAGGCGTGAAATGTCAAAAATTTTCGGCATTAAATTTGACCTTACAACCCGTAGAATTGGTAGTGATAAGTAACACATTTTAAAGATAATAATAAATAACTTTTTTTTCATAAAGGTGGACAAAGTTTTTATAATTGACTTACGTCTAGTGGGTATTTTAGTAAAACGCTTAAACCTGCGACTTAAACGCTAGTCTTCTCCAATGACATTTGTGTAATACAACTAAAAAACTGTATATTTAAAAGCTAAGTAATTATAAACTAACAAACAAATATCTATTTACATTTAAAAATAAGTATTATCTAATAATTAAAGGAAAAACACTGCTTGAGTTTATATTTTCATCTACCCGCAACTGTGAACTGAAACTGATATTTTTAACGACATAATATTATTAGGAAAAATTATGTGAGATTTTTTTGAGTTTTATTTACTTATTATATCTGTATTTACTTGTTTGTAAATGTATTAGTTTGGAACATTTGAAATATTTAGTTATACTGATATATTAAGATATATATATAGCATGTGTGTATTTTCGTGTTATTCTTTTTATATTTACATTTAAAATTTATTTATTTAGAGTACTTTGTTAATAGCATGTTACGAAACCTGTCTAAAATATAACTAGCATGCATCTATTTTCTATTTGTTTATAAGGATAAAATTTATATAAACTTTTAGGTACATTCGTTTTGTTCCCTTTAATTTATGCATATTGATTATGTAATTATAAAATATGACGTTTTTTATAACTTTATACATCTATTCTGTAATATACCCTCAAATATTATAATTGTAACAAATAGATTGCGTATTTAAAATATTTATATTACGAAAGCAATTAAACCACTCCATGAACCAATACAATAGGGTAAAATACTTCGTGCTAAGGCTAATCTTGTAAAAACAGTCTAAGTAGACTACGGATCTGCTACGTGTCGCAGTTTTTTGAAAATATTTATTAATCGTCTTGTTCTTTCTGTAAATAGATTAATGTGTGGAACTCGCGTCAATCGCTCATCTAGCAATATTCTTAGATATTTAGTCGATCTGGTTTGTTCAAAAAAAATTAAGCTATTCGTTCTGCATTGGTAAATAGGATATATTTTGTTTTTGAGATGTTAAGCGTGAGTAAATTATGAAATAGCCAATTTCCAATGACTTGGAGTCCCTGTTGCTTCTTCCCACATTTTCCCGCGAAATATGACTGCCGTATCGTCGGCAAAAGTAAAAATATTACCATTTTAAGCTCCAGTTTACATAATCTTATATATAAAAATGAATTTCTGTTCGTTAGTCTTAACTAAAACTTGAGAACGAATTATTTGTGAGAGTCCAGGGAAGGTTTAAATAGTAAAAAATGCTAAAACGATTAGTTTAATATACCTCAGCGAAGCGAGGACCATTCAGCTAGAGAAGGTTTAAATGGTGAGAAAATATGAAAAAAATTTGCATAATATAGTTAAAACAACAATTTCGCTTTCCCTTAGAAACTATTTCTACCTGTAAAACATTTGATGCTCGTACCGTCAAATGTTGGTTGGTTTACTTAGTTTGGTTGGTTTCGACGGTTAGGTTAGATCTGCAATTATCATTCAGCTTTTGTGTTTATCGATTATGAGGCGGTACAAAGTTTGCCGAGTCAGCTAGTTTGTTTATAAATATCAAGAATAATATTGGCCCTAAAATACTGCCCTGTAGAACACCTCGTGTAATTGATTTTCATTGTTGGTAACATCGCCTATTGTGACTCTTTGAGTTCTATTCTGGATGAATGGACTCTTCCCCTAACATCGATATTCTCCATCCTCCATAACTTTTTCTATTATCTTTACAAAGCAGGCAGAATAGATATCGGGCGATAATTATTTACAGTCACTGTTTCCTGATTTGTGAACCGAGAACTCAGCGGGACTCTGACTCTACATTTATCTTTGACAAGGTCAGTCCATTTGCCACAAAAATTTCTTTGCTAGTCCTTCCACTCATCCTTGTAAATCATTTAAATTAGCTCTAGAATTAGAATTTGCATTGGTACTTTATTTTATGTGAAGCTATATGAAAATAATAGTGCTTCTATTGGCACGATATTGAAATCTATACAAAATTTTTCATAATATGTTTACTAAGCGAGCTTTAGAAAACAAATAATACAGACAGAATATTGAGGGATATAAAAACGATTGTTCTGTCTTCTATGAGTATTATAAATACCCCTCATTAAGATAAACGTATTTTTGCAATATAAACTAGAGAGAGGGCTACCCTTATCATCCAGCAGTATAAAAAATACCTTACGACCTATTCTTAGACTAAAAATTTTATTAAATTCAGTTAAGCCGTTTCAGAGGTGTTTGATATTAAAACATGAATGCCGTTTACAAACCGCATCAGAACTATGGTGAAAATGCTGAAGAAAGCCGGCCGACTTGCAAGAAGGTCAACAGACAACAAAAAGGTTATATATGTTTAGTTATTGAGAAAGCAATAATTTGATTTGGTAATTCCGCGGAAAATACTGACTGTATTTATATTTCAAGAAAAAAAAGGAAATGTTAAAATTCCCAACCAGGAGGAGTTTAATAACAACACTGTGACACGGATCACATACTACTTGTATTCCTTTACTCCTCCAAGTAAGCTAATTGTGTCAGAAGTGGACTACTGACGAGGCCGAGGATTGGGATTTGAACCCACAACCTATTGATCGTGGATCAATCGTCTAAAACACTGAGCTACTGTCGTTTAAGAAATAGGTTATCAATGAGCAAAATAAAAACATATTTAAGCGATATTTCTTGGTATTCAAAGCTTTCATTTATGTTCTAATACCGATGACTTTATGATATGATTTAGAGATAGCGCTGTCACAACTCGACTCTTACTAATATATCATCCTAGCTTAGTGAAGCGGTCTTAAGAAAAAATATATTTTACGTCAATGCTAATAAAGAAATATATTTATTCTAAATTGTAACAAAAAGTGGGTAGAATTGAAAAATGTATTCAAAGTTCTATAAAATACCTGTTACTTTACAGTCAGAAACGTTTAATTTATAATTATCTACACTAACATATAAAGAGGAAAGATTTGATTGTTTGTATATTTGTTTGATGCGAATAGGATCGAAAACTACTAAACCGATTTTGAAAATTCTTTTACAGATAGAAATTTACACTCTTTCCGGGTAACATAAGCTATGTGGTGTTGCCATAAATATTCTAATTAAAAAGAAATAGCCATTTAAAGGCCATAACGAGGCCATTTTGTAAAGAGAAGGTTTTCTCTGGAACTACAGATCCGATTTTAATAATTCTTTTACCGTTACAAAACTTCACTATTCCTGAGTGACGTAGGTGATATAGTGTTGCCATATACATTTTTAATTAATAGAATATGGCGATTTTGCTGCTACTGATCCGATTTTAAATAATTCTTTCACTAAGAAAAGTCTATAATATTCCCGTCTCTCTATTTCTTTTATATTTTCATTCTCTCTCTCTTTCTATTATCTTCTTCAACTATTATCTTTCCTCTTTTCATTCTCACTCTTTATAATTTGTCGCTTTTCTCTTTTGTTTTCATTCTATATTTTTTCTTTTTTCAAATAATGAAAAGCTACACAATTACAGAGTGGAAAATTTATAATTAAATATTAATTATAATATTGCTTCAAATACCCCGAGCGAAGCGACGGGAGGCCGCTCGTTATTTATAAAAAGGCAAAACACAAATAGGAGAGATTTTATTTAATTTATAACCAAGTATATTAAATTACATAAAAATATGAAAGTCGTCATCAGACTGGAACAGAGAAGACAGCAAAATGTTTAAGCGGGCTTCGGACTCCTTTTACATGATATTTCTATGAAGACCCGATGTTAATATTATTCTAATATGAGTCTTTAAATAGAGAGATTTTGACAAAATATTTACCTTACAATATATTTACGATGATATCTATATATATTATGATTGGATGTTTATTACTCAATCACGCGAAAACGGCTGAACGGATTTTAATGAAGTTCGGCACACAGATACTTTATAACCTGGGTTAACATATAGGCTACTTTATATTCCGAAAAAACCAAGGATCCTGCAGGATAATAATAAAATATATTTACTGTCGTAAGCGTCTGAATATTTTTATTTATTTTATCAATAAATTCTCTTCATAATATTATTCTGTTACTTTGTAGCTTATAAAATAGTATCATAATTAATGACGCATGCTATAATGTACAGGATTACTTAAATGATGAGAATGCTTGGAATCTAAGTGACGTTGATTCTCAAGCTAAATGATTTGTATATCAAATTATGTAAACATGGCTTTTTGAAAAGAGCGACTGTTGAGTTTCTGGCCGGCTCTTCTCAACAGAAAACTGCTTTCCGAGCTGGTGGTAGCTTCAGACAAACTAACTGACCGACCAATTTTTGACGTTTCAAAAGGACTTAAATAAATTTGAGTTTCGAGTTTTGAGTATAATAGATCCAGCAATCTAAGGAAATTTTCCAAAAAATTCGAACTATTTGGAGAATCTTTTCTATTTCTAAAGTTATCTTGATTCAAGTTAAACAATCCTTTAAAGAATTTCTTAAGACTAAACAAAAACGTTCCAATTTAATAAACACTGTTTTTCCTCCATTCAAGTTTAGACTTTAATTTTTGAAACTTAAAGTCACTTTTAGCTTGAAACTTGTTATCAATGCTTCGAATTCTAGCTATCCATCGAGCTCAGGCTTATCCCTACAGCTATTACGTGTAACGGTTTGTTCTTACAACGATAGATTCAATTGGTTAGTTATCCTTTGTAACACAGATTCCTAAATTCATCTTTAACATTTAAAAGGTAAATGGATTACTTGAATACCGATTACATTACATTCCTTAACTTAACCTTAACTCTAAAGGTCAATTATGAGTTCGTGAGACCCTAAATTTTTCTTTCCATCCATGCTATAATCAAGGTGTATAAGTTTCCAGGTAATAGTTCTTCAGATCAATATCTCTTTGCTCTTCAACCTTGCACAATTGGTGAATTTTCTAAAATGAAACACAAAGCAGGGAACTATCCACAAATGAAGATCGTAGCATAATATCTTTCAAAATAACGGATGATGTATTTATTCATGAAATTAAAGCCTTTCCAAATATCCACCAGATAAATGGTCGTGGTCTTGGTGGACGCTCAATACTGTATTCCCGATCCAGTAAAATAGGAATTATCATAAAATTTTATAATTATCTTAAAATTTTTGACACCTCTATTTGTTTTTGGAAGAAGTTACTAGATGCCCGGAAGCCATAACGCTTCCAGCTGCAGTGTGTGTGCAGCAACAACAACAACGTGTTGCTGGCGGTCCTTATAGGGAAAATGTTAAGAGAGGACATAATGTGGAAGGCCGTGACAGCGTTATGAGTGGATTCCCCAATCTCTGACTTGCTGCGCAGCTAACCGATGCTCGGGTATAAAGCACTTAGCACACCCCCAAGCCAGAATGCTACCCTGTGACCCTGCAGTGCTCTCTACACGACGGCGAAGGAAGTGGGTATTCTCGTTGTGGGAATCCCCGCATACCCCTCAACCTCTGGGGAGGGGATGCTTAAAGGCATTTCCAATCGTTAAAAGAAGCTAGCTGAGCTGAGCTAGTAGACGAAAGGCGTCCAATACCTTAAGCATATGACTACATAATATTATGAATGTGATACTAAAATCACAGAATTTCAAACAATGTAATATGTAAATAATATGCAGAGCTAACTAAATTGAATCAAAGCTTCTAATTAGCAGTCGAATTCGCGTTGTACGATCCAGGATCTACCTGAAGATCCTGCATGATTAAATATGCAGGAATACTCGTCTGTAACAAGATACTTATCTTCCTCTAGTATTATAAATATACTAGCGCGTGCATTATAGATATAAACCTTCCTCTTGAATCACTTTGTCTATTAGAGAAAATAGCATAAAAATACGTTACGTAGTTTAAAGGATGATGATGTGATGTAGACAGCTGGAATCAACTTTATTTTATACTATGTTAAGGTATAACCTGTGTATAGGTAAGACCTAAACAAGATAATCTAAAAGAAATCCAGCAATTTCTAGGATCTACGTAAGATCAAGTTTAAGATCAGCCGTACGGAATTTAAAGCATCTTTCTGAATTGAATCACGCCTTCGAACAATTTAGGATGACTTCAGCAAAATCCACTCGAACTAAATATCCAGAACCGGATACTTTGAAAGTCGTGATCGTTGCTAAAGTTAATGTTTTGTTACAAAAAAAATTGTCAGAATTATATAATGCCTTTATAGTTATGGCTGTTTTACAAAGAAAATATATATATATATTTGGAGTCCATATTTTATGATAAAAGCTTAGGTCTAAAGGTTAGTTCTGAATGTTCACTGTGGCTCTCCGAAAAGGAAACACCTCTCAGCTATTGTTGGTACATCTATTAACACTGATTTTTAGAGGTGTTCTTCGATCGACTCTTCTATCGATCGACGTCATCAAATGGCAACGACAGGCTGAGTATTTTAATTGAATTTTTGTTGTATCCATATATATATAGTAGCTTGTATTATAATTTATATTATATCGTAATGTACACAAACACACACATACACATAGATATCATAAATACACACATACATATTGTGTATTTATGGTATCTACGTCATACACATCGATATTAATTATGTTTGCGAAAACTTTTTACTGTTTTCAGGTTGGTGGTGGAAGGCTATTCCAGGACCGAGTCTCAGTAAATCTAAAATTTTATTCCCCCCTTCCTTTCTTTGAATTATTCTGTTCTTTTCTTTATTTCCCCTTTTCTTACCCTAAGGGTCTCCTTCTTCTCTTATTATTAAGTATATCACCTATATGCTATAAATATCATCTCTAATATTTAAATTCTTTAATTTAACTTGCTTCTTTAAAGTCCTATGCATATAATTCTTAGAGGTCCGTGCCACAACTTAAAAACTATTTTTATAGGATCAGTAATAACTCTATGTCCGTTTGTCTAAAAAAAATTAAAAGGTTCACTTGGTGTAAAAGGACAAGGTGAGATTAATTCCAATATCCGCTAAAAAGCTCGAACACAAGCGTATAATACAGTAATTTACGCCGCATATTCTACACTCGCAAGGAAGTCAAAACCAAAACGTGAAAATTAGTTCATGAGATATTGTAAAAAATGGGTCAAAAATATTTTATAGGTCTCAAAAAACAAAAGTTTTAAACAGATTCTTATATGGGAAAAACCATCAGTGCGCAAATCTAACTCGTACTTAGCCATCTTTTTCTCTTCCAACTGAAACCTGAACTTATCCATAGATGACGAGGCACAGTGCCTTCTAAATAACGTAATAAAGGATGTTAAGGTAAGGCTTAAAGAATTTTAAAGAGATTTTAATAATTTTTTTCTTGTCATTGTTATATATATGTCGGGGATTTTAATGGATGAGGGAAGGATGTGAGGGAAATATAGGAAAACACTAACAGGCGGGAGGATATTGACTGGAGTATTGGGTAAACGCAACGTAGATATTTCTATTGAACCAATAAATGATCAAATATGAAAAACCTAAGCAGTGCCTTGGACTTGTGACCAAGGTGTAGGCTTTAGGAATTCCTTTAAGTGATCACGACACTCGCCTCCAATGCTCAGGCTCTCTGTTTAAACCTAAGGTTAATCTCACATAAACCTAACCTAACACAAGACGTGGCAACTAGATTGTAAGGTACTCACGTGACCTTGATCGCACTCCAAACACTAACACAATCACTATTCAGACACTACTTCACTTCTTGAGAGACCGCGCACGACTAAGACTTTAGTCAGACTGTCGATGGCATATAATACTGTCAAAACAACGGAAGTTACTACTACCCTACCAAAAGATAACTATTCCCCGACATATATTTTCTCTCAAAAGTTATAGTTCTTTTTCAATTTTTTTTTAACCTGTTCATCGCCAAATAAATTTCCAAAAAAATAAAATAATAATAAAGTTAAAGACATTAATTTCTGACTTTTCGTGTCTACTTCTTCTTTGCTTTTATCTGGGGTGGGCTCTTCTCTTTTTGGGCACCAAGTTTTTCTATTTAGGGTTGTTTATCTAAGTGTGCGCGTTCCAGGTCTTCGGACACGGTTGCCCAACACGTGGTATTTGGACGCCCTCTTCCTTTCTATCCTTCAGATATTGCTAATGCCTTTCTTACAGGATGTTCCTAATCTCGTCTCATTACATGCCCAAACCATCTAATCCATGATGGGATCAACTTTAAAAGAACCTCTAATTTTATTCATAGGCATTGCGTCAGAAAATTTGGCCTTTCCTAAAAAAACATCTTTTCTTCTATTTGTTTATTATAATAAGAAATAATTGTACAATTTCCGATGTTCACATGAGTATTGTTAGCAATATAAGACACGCAATAATCTGAAGGCTGTATAACGTCACACCCTCGTCACTAGTGACCCGACCTGGCTTACTCTTGTCAATTCCGGGTTTAAATATAGATTTTTATTAGGTTGGATTAGCTGAAACAAGAAGTAGATTTCTATAATTTGATTTAAATAGGATTTATCTTTTCAGAAAAGTCTTTTTATATCCATTCATATGTTTTTTTTATAAATTTAATAATGTTAAATACAAATAGTTAGAAAGTTTTTTTTATGTAAAATCGTATATATAGGTAATGACTTTTAATATTCCGAGATATCGTGAAACATATTTTTTTTAGAAAAAAATCGGATATTTAAATTCTGATCAGACTATACGGCAAGTGAAACCGTCGAATGGTGATGATGCGAAGAAGAGCGTATGTTTTCGCACTGTGTTACGCAAGGGCGAAGGGGGCTACCCTTCCCACAGCGCCGGAGACGTCACAGAAGTTGTTAAGACAATATTATTGTCCACTAGTTGCGCCCCTCGGTTTTACCCGCTGTATTATAGATAATTCACACTATATCGTTATAAATTATAGCCTATGTGTTACTCTGATGTGTAAGCTATATTATTGTAAAGTTTCCTCAAAATCCATTTAGTAGTTTTTGCGTGAAAGAGTAATAAACATGCATCCATACATACAGACATTCATACATCGATACATCCATACATTCTTACAAACTTTCGCGTTTATAATATTAGTAGGATTCAAATATTTTACTATTTTCATTATGCCCACTGTAATAGTTTTATAACTCTATGTTAAATTTATCCTGATTAACAATTTGAAAATTTATGCGTTAAATTGTAAGAAGTACGTGATGTTTTACAATCTTTAGACAGTTTACAATATCTCGAGATAGATTATAACTGTGTTTAGAATTTTACGGTGACATATATTTTTTGTGTTGCCACCTTGAAGACAGAATGAAGAGAAGAATGCTACGTTCTCTGCGAACCCTAAGCATTACCCCGAATCCACCGAAATCGCAGCATTAATGGGATGGGTGAATGTGGGGGTAGATACACAGAATATACAAATATGAGTATATAATAAAAAGACTGCACTAATACAAAATATTAAAGTTGTTTTTAAACCGTGTATATGTACACGGTTTAACATGATAAATGGCGCTGTTGTAGTTATATAAATGAATTTGAGCAAAAATAAGAATGAATTATACAAAACAAATCACGTTTCAACTAAACTTCTTCAGTCGTTTTCTCCAAATAATTTTTGCATCAACTTAAATTTACTTTTCCCTAGAGATTAAAACTCATCAAGATTCACCAAAAAGCTCTACATCTAATCCACAAACTTTACTCAAACATTCTGTTTTGTAATTTACAAACATATTACAAATTCTTAAGCAAAACAATCTAACCGAACCAATAAGTTAGTGAGTTCGTTATTTAAAAGCTATGTATGTTATTCATTGTATGTGAAAGTCAATTCAGTATAGATACAACTTAAGGAATAAACTGATAGCGAATAAAGTGTGAGGGAGACGGGAGATGGCTAAAGAAAGCCGTATAGTGGTAAACTATATTTTCTCATACTTTCTCTCTGACGTTTTCCGTCGAGGTTATGTCACCTAGATTTCTCTGGTTCTTCTGTCTCTCTTACCCCTATATTGCTTGATTCCGATTAGATCCAGGTTTTAGCTATGTGTCTGCTAAAACAACAGAATTATTCTCTTGAGTCCCCCTCCTTAATTAAGTGTCTTTGGTGATATGACCTTTTCGTGACCTAGCTTACGACCATGCTCGATGCCAATTCAACTCTTGGACATCCTCATCCTAATCCACGGATGCTCCGGTTTCAGAGTATTATTTTTTTATTTAAATTCTTTAGAAAATGCAGCATTCTTCTTTTAGTTCCTGACTATTTACCTTTAGGTGGACCGTCTACTTATTTACCTGTTCTTTTCTATTATTAAAAAGCGAAATGTGAGGCAAAAACGATCTATTTTTATTATACAGCTAATCAATGTGCAACACTTTAGATATCCTTTGATTGGATTTTAGTGCCAATAGATTTATATTAAGATCTCCGATAGATCTAAATCTAGATAGGTGATTTTCTAAGGCGAACATTGATGACGTTAACTTTATTGTCTTATTTAATTAGATATTGAAGAGTTAGATGATGTAAGGGGCCGTTAAAGTATTATGTAAGCATACAAAGTCGCAAATAAATAGTAATAAATATCATGTCTTACCCTTATTTCATAAAAGCAGTAGAAAGAGATTAAAATGAATGGTATTCCACTAAAATGTAGGTAGTATTTCAATTTCTATTAGACAGCAACCGTACGCGTGTAACTTCCACCACTCTTATACATAATTCACAGCTAGCTTCTGCCTCCTAATGTATTAGAGTGTTACTACAAGCGGTAAATATTTATGCGAACACCCCAATCTCCTAATGAATTTAACTTAGTAATTGTGTTACGTCACACCTTGTTTATGTTACTTTCGTATGGGAATTAAATAGCTAGACGCCCTTCGCCTCCCTTAGTTTATACAGAAAGTCCCAAAAAGTAGTATTATGATATGTAAAGAACACATTTCGTGTTTGTTAAGAACCAATTGAATCTTTTCATTTGTCACACTCAGCGAGGCCAGGTAAGTGAGGCGATTCTATGGGCTCTTAACAAACACATTCTTAGCACATTTCTGATGGAAAGACAGCCTTAAGCGGGTATTCAGAAGTAAAACAGTGTTCTGCAGCTTATGGTGATTTTTGAGTTATCAATTTTATTGTTAGTCTAATCGTGATTTTGGTGATAGTATAGATGATGAACAGTATGTTCTTTAATAACCAAAAATAATTATAGATAAATCTATCACCACTGCGTTAAAAACATATATGTAATTCTTTCATTGTAAAAAGTTAATCAATTTAAAAATTTTCGAGGAAGATTTAAAAATAAATTTATTAAAAAACCACGATACTATATGGAAAAAATCAAATCAAAATGCCTCAGTTCTATTGAGAAAATTTAATTGTATATTTGAGCAAGTAAGATATTCCAAAAATAGATGTATAAGAACTACCAGCAATTAAAGACTGAGGGTTGCTAAGCTAAGTTACCAATAAAAATTTATAGGCGTGTACAGACGTGCGTAAGGTGCAACGTAATGTAGCGTTATTATTATGGACGTACATGAACTCAACGAAAATCTTGTTCAAGAGCTGTTTCTTTCAGTTTTACGTATATCCGAAATGGAATAGTAATAGCTGAAGCTTTTTTCATCACCATTTTAGTATATAGAATACGGCTCTTCTTGTTAGAAAGTGATAAGTTTAGCTGCTAGCTGATCTGAGCTGTAGCTGAGAGAGTGCAAGATGAAAGGGTTCAGAAATATTTAAGGGCATTTAGGAGTCTGAAAAGTCCTGGAAGTCAAAAAAGGTGTATTGTGCCTAGGATTGAACTCGGACCTCTCGAGGAAGATACTGAAGTCTTATCAACTAGACTGTTGCTGTTTTTGTTATTATGTATAGTTAATGGTCCGGTGACACTCAATGATATACAATGACCTCGATAAATGGGCTATTTAACACTAAAAGAATTTTTCAATTTAAACAAGTTGTTCCTGAGATTACCACTTACAGTCAAACAATTTAACTCTTCTGATCTATAATCCTAACACTATAATTTAATTAGGACTTAAACATACTTATAAAACGTTAGAAATACTTAAAAATACAAACTAAACAAACGAAAGTGTGATTTAATCTACAACTTACGCCATCTATTGATGAATTTTCTATTCGTAGGAAATAGTTAAGAATATAAACTAAAAAATAAGTGAGCGCCACGCCATCTATCGACGTGTGGATGAAGTGCATGTCGAGCTGTGTGGCTGTTATGTCATTGGGAATTAGTTATATACACGTCGGAGAATAGTAAAAGATTATCGAAAAATCGAATCGTCATCACCATCTATGGCGTTGGTGTACACTTGCACTGCACAACACTATCACTATCTAGGGACTACTTCACTCCTTGAGAGACCGCGCACGACTAAGACTACAGTAAGACTGTCGATGGCATATAAAGGGTCGAGACTGTCAAAAAGACGGAAGTGACTACTCCAGCGCCATAGATGAAGATGACGATCGTTTACTATTATACGACAACATATAAATTAAAATGTGAAATTTAATGATATTGCGAATAAAATGTAAATTAAACCCTAAATACACTCAACGTACTCAACGTATCGATCAGTATTATTTAGAATAGATAAACTGAAAAAAAGAAAAGTGTGCGTCAATGGTGGAAAAAAAGTAGTATAAGAAGAGATCTTCATTACGTGTGGGTCTAAATCTTGGTAATATACGCTTAAGCAATTGTCTAGGTGAGTCCATAATAATATCATGTAATTCCACAGGTATAACTATTACGAACCTCGTCCGAACAAACACTGTCCTTTGTGTTCACGTTACATTACATAACACCTTCTACATATCTGGACCTTGCTTAACATGTACTCAGAGTAAGGGTCATTTGACTAATACGTAAGATTGTTTTATTATGGTATACTGATTTTCTTTGCATATTTATTAAAATAAATACATTTTTTGAAATGAGACATTACCTATAGTTTTGATATTACAAAAGTCTTGCTATAGTTGATGATGAAAATTATCACTAATTATAAAAATTAAACTAGATAAAAAGTAGCCTTTTTACTCTTTGTTGTGTATGGTACTAAATTTCTAGATTTTATAAATAACACGTTAAGTTTGTATAGAAATACAAACTTAACTTTACCGCCCGAATACTATTACCTCCATACATCGTTATTGGTCATGGTTGGTGAACCAACTGCACAAAAATATTTTATGTAATGTAAAAGAATTACGGTTTTTTTTAATAATAAATAAGGTGTAAACGAGCAGATGGTCCACCTGATGGTAAGTGGCAACCATCGCCCATGGACATCGGAAAAACAATAAACACTCGCTTTGTCGATGCGTTGCATCCCCGAAGATAGAGTGGGAAGGGGGAATGAAGAAGAAAAATGATGCGCATTCAGCGGACCCTAGGCAAGAGCCCAGAGTCCACTAGACCCACAGCATTAATGGGATGGGAGAGGGAGGGGGTAAGTCTGGCCCACATGCGGCTCAACCGGAACGCGTCTATGACACTTGGCGATCGGATTCGCATGCTGGTGGTCACAAGCCAGTCGGGGAACAGATCCCCTACCACCAAGGGATGCTGGGTTACTCGGCTCTTACGAGGTGCTCTCCCAGCGGCAGAGGGGAATAGTATTCTAACCCGTCCCCTCACGGGTGAATACGGTTTTCTGATTTTTTGCCTTTACTTGTGCTATACTTATACTCCCAAGGGAATCAAAACCTATAGAGTGTATAGGTTTTAATTTCCTTTGCTTGATTCCTAACCTTAGTTGTTATTTGATATTGACTCGATACCTCCACAAGTTCCTGACAAAGATAGTCTTGACAGAGAGACAGACATACAGACATTATAAGGGTTACTTTTCTTTTTGGGTTACACAACCCTAAAAAAGATAATAAAAATAATCTCCGCTGTAGCAAAGATGTTTATCTTTGGAGTTGGAAATAGCCGATAATAATAATTTATGCCGAACATTAATATAAGGCCGAGGGGATAATTAAGGAAATCCGTTGTTTACCAATGAATTAGCCTTTCTTGTTTTCGACGAGAAAAAAAAAGAAAAAGTTTATAATTGTTTTAACAGTCGTTTTATAAAGTATGTCTGTAAATAAATCATGTTACAGACGATATTATGTAGTCATTACAATCTGACATAGAACTTAGAATTAAGTCAAATATTATTGTATTTGTATATGTTTTCGTTTATGTTTTGCGTGTACGTTCATTTGTATGTGTGTGTGCGTCTGTAAATAAACAATGTTATTGTGTAATCAATGTGACATAAATATTTTGGTTTGAAAAACCTCACATTTTTGTGCCACTTAACCGACCTTCACTTGTCTGTCCTAACCCTAGAGTATATATAAAAAGTGTAGGCGGGAGGGAGGGGAGCCCCTGCCTGCTGTAACACAGTGGGAAAACATATGAGAGTCGTAGTTGCTGAGGTTGATGAAGTGGGATAATTAAAACTTGCAAATATCTTAATGTGTTTGTATGAATAAAATATAATACAGACGATGTGATCATTACCACCTGTCATAGTTAATATACTATTAAACTCAGTAGTAAGATATGTTAACCTCACAATTGTTTAATCTGTATCTATTTATACCTGAAACCTAAAAGTAAGATAACTTAAACAAGGCAAATAGAGTGGCAAGACTGTGTGACATGATATGTTACAGAATTTCGTTTTATTTATTATAATAAAGTGTCAAAAGTCAGTTTTAGTCCGTGAGGGGCCGGTTAAGAATACTCTTCCCCTATGCCGCTGGATGTCGTAAAAGGCGAGTAACCCAGCACCCTTTGGCAAGATGATGACTGACCTTAGAGTTGACAGTCAGAAGTGGGATATAACTAAAAAAAAATTCTAAGTAAGATAAAAAAAATATCTAATATCGACTGCTTTCTCCATTTCACGTGACATTGGCTTTCTCCATTTCACGTGACATTGGAAGATGTGTCTAACTTGCACGCCCAAAAGCCATAAACCTAAGATAGTATTGAGTTAAATAAAATATCGCATGTCACACAACAATACAGAATTAATAATAAATAAATAAACCAAACAGAAGACGCCATATCTGGTTTCATTAGTGTACTGGCTTCATTACAACGGACGTAACCTCATAAATATGCAAGCTTATGTAGCTCCAAGACTGACAGCATTCGTAATGTACAACTACCTGCATTATACGTACATGGATTGTTTTGTATTGCTCTGGGAAATGCTTTAAGAAATTATATTCCCTTGCGAACATAGTTAGCATAATTTACAACTCCATCTGCTTTAAATAAGAGAGAGACAGAGTTAGAGAGAGTATGACATAGATAACTATAATACAATTCTAAAAGAGCTGAAACTTTGTTCCATGGAATAATTTTGTTCGGTTTTGAACATTTTTCTTCAATGTTCCGCTCTTATAGGTCGTATAGTGATTTTATATAACCTGTAGCCTTCCTCGATAAATAGGTTATCCAACACTAAATTATTTTTTTTTAATTCAAATACGTAGTTCCTGAGATTAGCGTAGTTAACCAGACAAATAAACTCTGTTGTCAGCGCTTATAAATGTTAGAGGTAGAGAAGATACAAAACCAAAAAGGCTTATTTAAGAACATTTTCATAGGTAGTAAAACTTGTAATCTCTCATGAATATTTTGTAGGTTTTTAATGATACCAGGAAAGAAGGTGGGATTTAACTAACGCTATAGTATAAAAATTGATTTTTTCACGCACACACAATTTTCTGCTAGGCGAGATCAAAGTTCAGAGTACCTTCTGAGTCTGAAGGTGGCGTATCCAATAATAACCTACTAATCAACCTGCTCTAGCTTTGTTTTGTTAAAACATGTTTAAATAACTTTTTTCTACCATCTGAATTAAATGAAACAAAGCTTATGTTTTGAAATTACACTTGCAGCAATATAATATAAATTGTTAAAATCTAATTTAAAGCTGTAGTTTTTCGTGATGTGCTTACAAATATGCGGACAGTCAAAACATAAATAAATGGATTGTTTTTGCTGCTATTAGTCATAAATATCTTATAAAAATCCTTTAATATCTTACGAAAAATTCTGTGTGAGAGCATATAGTCGCCTATATATATTTCACACTATACTTTAACTAGTAACTGTCTTTATCTACTGCATAATATTTATGTGTTATATATAATATAAATCTTCATTCATTTTTCAAAATTCAATCATTTTTCATTCTTCATTCTTCAAAATCGGTGTACCGACAGCGGGAAGTGACTTTGTTTTTATACTATGTGAATACATAGACCTGGCATGCCTTAGCTCGTGTACTATATATAATATGGTTTAAAATAGGACAACGTCAGTGTCCCAAAAACTTACACATCTCATTAATAATGTATTTATCTCGTCGCGGCAAGTGACATTGTGCAGAAAATTTGCATGAATATGCATCCTGGATGAGATATTCTTGCTGAGATTTAAATTATATTAATATTAAGTTTTGATATTTATACTTCTTTTTTATTTTAGTAAAACACGAAGATTGTACTCCATTATATTTCATTTCTGTATCTAACGAAGGAGTGGGAGATAAGATAGATTTATGATTACGAAACAAAACTCTGTAATACTTGTTAATGTTATCAAATCTTTCTACTTTAATACGCTTAAATCTTGTGGACAAATTAAGCAAAATGAAAGACATTTTGATTATCTTTGAAAACAGTTATGTAACTTTAGGTCAGGTTTGATTGCAGGATTTATCGGAGGAACAGACAGAACAAGATTACATTATAACTTTTTTATTAAATTAAATTAAAATTACATTATCAGTACAATAAATTCCGAAGCTAAACCTTTGATTTTCCTCCACAACTGAATCAAGCACCTATTATTCAGCAATTTGCTGAGTAATAATCAAATGCAATCGCCTGGAGTAAGCATGCTGATAACTTTATGTAACAATATTGAAATGAGATTACTATATCATTCGAATAAATTTTATAGCAAAATCTATAATCTTTATTATACAACCCAACCAAGCACCGATTATTCAGCAATATGTTGGGTATTAGACAGATGCAATCAACTAGAGTTAGCAACACTACTAATAAATTAATATTTAAATATTAAAGTAAAATCACATTATCAGTAGAATAAATATGATAACTAAATCTATAATTTCCCTCTTCCACTGAACCAAGCACTGATTATTCAGCAATGTGCTGGGTATTAGGGATACGTAATCGGCGCATAAGTAAGCAGCACTGCTAATTTTATATAGACAGGAAGCTCCTATTGATTTAATTCAAGTAATATAATAATATTAAATAGGCAATATAATAATATTATCTTATTCAAATATTGAAAAGAGACCATATTATCAAAATAAATTTGAAAGATAAATCTATAATCTCCAGCCACAACCGAACCAAGCACCGATTATTCACCAATGTGCTGGGTATTAGGCAAATGCAATCGGCTTGAACTAGATTCCCTCGCAGGTGTGGACTGCGGTACATGTGATGTATTAAGGCATTGTAACGCTTATCTTGACAGATGCTTTGTATGCTGACCTATTTTGATATAAATCTATATATATAAACATTAAACACGGATGTGTGTATCTGTAACTGATAAACTTCGATAGCATTTGATAGAACACCATAACCTTTTTATGGCGTTGGTACAAAATGGGACCAGAAACAAATATCTTCCTTGAATACATATTTCCATGGTTTTTATTAGCCTCTAGATGGTGTTGCAGGAATAAATCCCTTATAAGGGGTGCTGGGTTACTAGATGCTCTCCCAGCGGCAGAGAGGAATCGTATTCTAACCCGTCCCTTTATGAGACTGGGTTTTTTTATGAAAGATAAGGGACAAACGAGCAGACGGGCCACCTGTTGGAAAGCGGTCACCGTCGTCCATGGACATCGACAAAACTAGAGTGACTCTAGTTTTTTTCGATGTGTTGCCGCCTCGAAGACAGAGTGAGGAGGGAGAACGAAGAAAAGAATGCTGCCGCTTCAATGGACCACAAGACAAGCAAGGATCCGGTGTTCATTGGGACCACAGCAGTAATGGGATGGCAGAGGGAGGGGGTAGGTCTGGCCCACATGCATCTCGGCAGGACGCTTCACAGACACTTGGCAGTTGGATACGCGTGTTGCATGCATTCTCATGGTGGTGGGTATTGCGATCATATCAAGGAATAATCTTGCTCCTAGGTCACAAGCCCTAGTTATAAATAAATGTGAAATTATGGATGTTTGTTACTTAATCACACAAAAACGGCTAATTAGATTTGAATGAAATTTTGCACACAGTTTATAGCCTAGTTTAACACATAAAGTTATCCCGATATAAAGCATAGGTCCTCCTGTGGGAAAGAAGAGAATAATAAACACGTATTTCAATGGAATATAGAATGCAGATACTTTTGTGTGAACGTTTATCAATTCACTCTGGATCTAATTTCAAAGGTTTCTACAGACGAAGTCGCGGGCAGATACTAGTAAAAAATAATTAACATAGTTAAACGTACTAAATACAACACAACCAAGCCCTGATTAGATTGTGTGGAGTTTGCTGGGTATTACGCAAATGCAATCGGATTGAACCGAATTCAGCATTTCCCAGGTGCAGGTTTGTAGGCTTTGTGGCTTATGTGTTGACTGATGCTTTGTGTATACTGTGACCTACTTCAAAAGTTAGTATACCCTCGCTACCATGAGGAAGTTATTTTAATTCTATAGTTAGCAAACACCGTTTACAGCTTTGTATTCGCGAGTAGTTCCTTTTATTTTATTTTTAATTATATCCAATTAACAATTTATAACAAGTGCAGGTGGCGTGGTGTCATAATGCTGGGAGTCAGTTGCGAAGGATTTCGTGAGTCTTTAACAATATTTACTCGGTTTCCATCTAAAGTGTATATTAATATTATCATTTACGATTTACAGTATTCCCAATAATTAATTTATACGCAATAGCAACTCTGTTTGTATGTTTTTCACGATTTGACGATTAAACCACTGAATCAATTTCGATGAAATTTATTACAGACATAGACTAGAGCTTGAGAAAGGACGTAAGCTAGGATTTATAGAAAAAAAAGCTTGAAGGAGTTGAAATAGAGAATCAAGTGCATGTTGGGCTGCGTGATCGTTTAAGTCCTTGGACTTAGACATTCATAAATTATGTTAGCATACCCTATAGGGTATAGGGTATCATCATCATCAGCATACCCTATAGGGTATATATGATGATATAAAAATGAATCCCTATTTCCCTTGGTCACGGCATCACGCGTAAACGGCTGGACCGATTTCGCTGATTCTTTTCGAAGTGAAACTTCTTTAGAATCGTTGTGATTTCAAACCGGATGCAACGGAAAAAACGACAGGTAAGAGACACAAATACAAAAATGTGTAGGAAAGAATGAGACAGAAATATACATACTATTTTATATTATTATATAGTTAGGAGACTACCCTACGACAACGTCAATATGAGCATTACTGAATTGATAGCATCGATTATTGGTCAGGACAGAATCGATTATAAGTCAGAATTAGTGATTGACGGTTTCGATCCCCACCACTGCCAGTCGCATACAGGCTCATTTGCTTCTCAGTCGTCGAACGGAGCGGTGGTTTTCGATACTGTGAGTCCGTTCCATGTACTTATTATACCTGATAATTGTTTTTATATTTGATTAGCACTTCTGGTACCTAAATTCAGAAGTGGGATAGCTTTTCGCCCACAATTAGCCTTTAAAACGTAAACAACCGTTAATTTTCGCCAAGATGCGACGTGTTTCGAGAGAGAGGGTAGCCGTCGTGGTGAATCCTTGCGATATTGCCTAACTTTCGCGGCCGCCTCATGATAGATCACGAACGTAAAAAAAAAGTATAACGCGTGATCATAGTCATTTCGGAAGGATAGATCCTACTCCTTTATCACGTAGACACCGTGAAAGTTCTTATCGCCGCGAGCGTACCTCTTTGGAAAATCGTAATGTGTCCATGTAGTGTAGTTTGGTTACAATTTTATTTGCGGTTATGTGTAACAACTTAAATAAATTCCCCGTTTGTACCGAATATACCCGCAGGTTTCTTTTGCGTTTAAAATTGTAAAGGACTTGTCTGACGAGCTGAAAGTTGCAATACTTTCGCGAGGTATTACAGATTTACAAATAAAGACGGTGGTAACTAATGCGAAACATCAAATAAAAGATTTAGTTTATTTTTATTGTTTTAGCCTGATAATTCGTAAGTACCCACTTTTTATCTTAATCTGTCATTTCTTCTTAATAAAATGTATGATCGCGAAAGCGTTCGGAGTCGCAGTAGTAACGTAGAACAATGGACATTACTTTTTAATGTATAAACTAAGCTGTGTTATTCTCATGTAAGTGACATATGTTTTGTTTTTAATGAGAATAAATGATCTTTAAATTTAATTTGAAGAAGAGTTCGTTTCTGGCCACCAGAATAGAATACTTGGGTCGTACAATTAGTGAAGGTCAGGTTAGGCCGAACCATGAGAAAGTTCAGGCCCTAATAGACTCAGCCGAATCCAAAAAAGTTAAGCAAGTTTTGGCAGATATTGTGTAAACAGTGTTATGAAGGTTGGTCTATGGCATACTTATGTGTGAACCGATTCGCACACGCAATGCCATACCTCGTGTAAGTCCTCGTAGGTCTCTGACGAGTCCCGCTTCAGGTTATACGTAGGATTCTTCGTTTACAGTGGCTATTTCCGATAGCTATGATTACTAAACGAGCTTTCAAAGTAGATCCTTTCGTGTTTTTCTTTTTCTGTTGATACAGATGCATATGACAATAGGGATAAGTCAGCTGAGGACGTACCAGGCGAGCGCACCGCGCAGCCTGTGCAGCGCCACCCATCCTGCTGGCCGCGGACTCGGTGCTCAGTGAGCGCGATGAAACGGTATTGGAGGGTGAACCGATCTCCTGCTTCAGCGTGAGCGGTGCGCGGCGCCTGTGCCTGCGACAGATCCTGACGACGGTATTAACGGACTTCAGCTTGGAACAAATCAATCGCGTGTGCGACGAACAACAAATCTACAACTCGCGCTGCACGCCGGAGCAGCTGCACGAGTTGAAGTCGACGGGAGTGCTGTCGCGGTCGGCGCCGTCGTGCGAGCTGATTACGCAGACGGACGCGGAGAGTCTGTGCGGAAGCTTGCGCTAGTGCAGTTCGCGGAGTGTCGAGGGGTGTTCGGTGCCCGACGGTTCGTGAGCCACTCGCACGGCACGGAGAAGTTCGATTCTGGCATGCGGGGACCCCTTATAAGGTCCTGCGTGTACTGCCACATCATCGCTATGAGTTGGAACTACTGGCTGGTTCGTATATCAAGAAAGCTCGGGCAGCTGCAGAGCGCATGGCGCTCTGGCGTGGTGAGTGGACGCCCGACACGGAGCGTTGGAATGGACTACTATTTCTCTGTCCGTCGGTTTGGTAACATGACTATTGGGTTTTAGGTCGCCACTTTGCCCAATAGTTCCTTCTTTTTATTTGTAGTTCGGTTTAGGTTTCTTTTAATTGTCTAATGTTGGAAGTGAAAGTTAGCCTTACGTTGGGTTAGCCTTAAGTCAATTACGATCAAGTTTGTAAGAGTGGTAAGCGGGTGGTAGCTTACTTTAGTAAAGTCACGTCAGTTAGAAACGTTGGCGGTCGTCAAGGTACTGCAATATTTTCGTCATTATTTGATTGGTGTAACTTTTATCATAACACTATTACAATGCCTTGATAGATGCTGTACGTAAAATGAACCTTCTACTTAAAGTTTGACGTTGGTGAATTTATCTGCAGGATTTCAATTTTGAAATTCAATATCGTAAGGGCGCGATGATTGAAACAACATTGAGCGACCTCTGAGCCTTTTGAAAGTAAGTTCTAACTGAACCTTTTAATGTGTGTTTGTATTATAGTAGCACGATCGACATGTGTGTCAGTGTAAGGCAAGTGTTTGCCTCGTTGCTTGGGACGTGTTGCCGATGTGGCCCGGTGTGGGTGTGCCTCTTCAAAGCTGGTGCCCCGCTGTGGCTGATGTCTGATTGTACCCACAACGCGTGGCGGACGCTAGGAGTGGCGCAATATTTCGGACAATCTCGGGGCCTCGTGCAGTGGTCCGGACGGACACGTAGAGTGCTCAGTGTTCCGAGCGGGCGTGAGGAGTCGCGCTGTGATCCAGGCAGGCGCGTGGAGTCACGCGGTGATCCGGGCAGCCGGGAGGCATGATGCAGTGATCCGGCTGAAGCGGAATCACATGGTGGTCCGAACGGCTGCAGGGCGGTGCTCCGGCCGAGCGCACGAAGTCACGTGGTGTTCCGGGTAGCCGGAAGGCGTGATGCAGAGATCCATCTGGGCAGGCGCGTGGAATCCCTCGGTGGATGTTGAACGCGTAGGTAACGGGCGTTGTCCCGGCAGACGTGTTGTGTGAACGCGTAACGGGCTCTGTCCCGGCAGATGTATTCCTTGAATACGTATCAGGCGGTGCAATAGCGGGCCCTGTCCTGATTCTCGTTTCCAACGTGTGAAGTTCAAGTTTAAGAGAGACTTTTGTAAGAAGATGTGTGCATATCTATGTAAGAGGATGTGTGCATATCTATGTAAGAGGATGAGTGCATATCTATGCAAGAGGATGTGCACATATCTATGTAGGATGTGTGCATATCTATGTAAGAGGATAGAGTGCATATCTATGAAAGAGGATGAGTGCATATCTATGTAAGAGGATGAGTGCATATCTATGTAGGATGTGTGCATATCTATGAAATCAAAGTGCTGTTATCTCTTTTGTGTAAGATTATGTTTGTATGAGGGCCTTGAATGTATGAAGAATGATTGTTGTTGTGCAAGATTGTTTGTATGAGGCGACTGTTTGTTTGCTAAGTTCAATTGGATACTTGGTCCCATTGGATACATTTTGTGTATGTGGATATTGGACGCATGGTCCAATAAACACATAGTTTCTATAGACGATTGGTCTCAAGAGGCGCTTGGCCTTAGAAATGATCTTGAAGGGTGCGTGGCCTTGAAAGATTTTGTGAAGAGCGCTTGGCTCTAAATGACGTATGGTCAATGTGGTGGACGCTTGGTCCAGGGCGCTTGGCTCTAAATGACGTATGGTCAATGTGGTGGACGCTTGGTCCTTACAGACAGAAGGGATGCCTTCTGACTGTTCTGTTCACAGGATATTCATCTACAAGAAGTTGGTGCATTAACAGGATGTTGAAGATGGTGGGTGTGATCCTACTGCAGAATCTTCATCAATACAGCTGCGGAACAAAGTTGACGAGTTGGGCCCTAATCGAGATGCTCATGTAGCAGCAAGCGATCAAGCAACTGCATAATAACTCAACTACGTCGGGGACGACGTAGGGTCAGGAATGGCCGAGTTAGGAGACTACCCTACGACAACGTCAATATGAGCATTACTGAATTGATAGCATCGATTATTGGTCAGGACAGAATCGATTATAAGTCAGAATTAGTGATTGACGGTTTCGATCCCCACCACTGCCAGTCGCATACAGGCTCATTTGCTTCTCAGTCGTCGAACGGAGCGGTGGTTGTTTCGATACAGTGAGTCCGTTCCATGTACTTATTATACCTGATAATTGTTTTTATATTTGATTAGCACTTCTGGTACCTAAATATATATATTCATCTCATTCTTTTGTCGATTTACTGAAGTTTCACTTCTATTTTTTGTTGTGTTTTTTATTGTCAGGAGAAAGTTCTTATCTAAGAAAAAATTTAAAAAGTTAACATATCTTTTGTAATGCAAGCTTTTGACAGCCAATTCTTATTCAATATTCTTAATTAGGACAGGACAACGTCTGTCGGGTCAGCTAGTATAAAATAAAACCAAAATAAACGTGGTCAGCAGTCCACTGGTGTAATATAAGTTTCTTTTTTTACTGAATTTGGTGAAGGAAAACATTCTTCTTAAGTGTTTATTTGTAGGATAAAATATATCTGAATATATTGCTTAAATTTTAATATTAATTCTTGTACTGTCAAAAATTTACCACACTCCTAATTGATCTTGATTTTGGGTTATCATAAATATTAAACTTAAAAACATTATGGTTTAGGCCTCGGATTGTGAAGTTATTATAAAGGGGTTGCTAATATTAAATTTAAAATACAATTTAAATGTAAAACAAGAACAAATCCTAAAGCTAATCAACGAATAACTACTAGTTTCGTGAGCGACGTACTAATGCGGTTGACAAAGTTGGAAAACATAACTGTTGAGGGAAACTCACTAATGTTGTAATTAACCTTACTTGATGTAGTCATTTAGAAGTGTATTAAGCCCAAGATGAACCAATTCTGATAAAATTTTATTTCTTCGAAAGAAAACTTAACCGAGATGTTTCATAGCTATATATTGTGAAGATCTGTTCAGCTGTTTAAAGACTATCAGCTCATTGCTAACTTGAGAGCTGCCTCACAATATCACTATATTGACCATTATAGCCATCTAGTAACCAGCCACGGTATTTCTCGATACCTTTCTTCCGATATCAAATAGAATCGAGAATCAAGCTTTTTAAAAGTTATAGCTTTTATTTTATAATAGTATTGTAGCTGCAGTTTGTTTAGACTAAAATAGATTAGAGTAGGCTAGACTAGACTATACTAAACCCGAACAAACCAGACAAAACTAGATACTGAGAATGTAACTAGATCAGACTGTATAGGCTAGATAGAAGAGTGAGAGATTAGGATTAGGTTATAGTTTATAGAACTAACTAAAACTACAAACGGGGTGACAGATTTACGTTAACCATTGTTTTTATACACAAATAAAAAAATGTTTAAACTAGACTATACTAGAACAAGAAGGGATTAGTATTATTTGTAATGTATATTAATAAATGTCTCTCCCAAGGGTGGTTGGGGCCATGCTCGGAAACAAGGCAGGTTGGATGGCAGTCGCCTCCTTCAGCGAGATAGTGATCTCGCTGAAGGAGGCCGCGGAGCGGGCCCGGGAGGTAGATACCTCCTCGGACCCGATCCGTAGAGCTCGACCGGGAAGAAGACAGCGTCGCTACGCCCACCTCCTTCTTCTGCACGACACCGGGGTACCAAGGGTGTCCTGGTTACTCGGGACATCCCCGAATTAGGAAAGCAGGCCCGCTATAGTGAGACGCTGTTGTCAAATGCGAAAGCGATCCAGCAGCGTCTCACTATGACGGAGAGGGTAACCGCGGAGGTTAAGTCGGTAGGACGGTTTGACTAGGATACACAACAACACTAGGTTGTTACTAAGACTAAATTCATCAGGACACACAGTAGAGTTAGTCATAATGTATATGAAGACCCTTCTACATAATAACTTAATATATTATGACGATAAATATTTTTTTAGACTAGACTAGGCTAGCTCAAACTAAATACACATTAGTTACTGTTGAATAACTACTCTGGTATAAACGAACAGTCGCTTAAATAAACTTTATGTATAACGATGACCACTTACCATTAAGTGGTATAAGTATAAAAATAAACGTTTCCCGATAATACATCCGCAAATAAAAATAAGAAAGTAATCACCGTAATAGTTTCTGTGATATGTGGAGAGGAAAATTACTTTTCTATATACAGACAGATATAATTCCTATCTCTCGTTTAATGGTAAGTATTAAAAGAAATATATTTATTCAACCTTTTTCTTCACCAATAAAAAAAAACTAATAGATTAGAAGCTTCTAAGTTACTTTAGATAAACCTTTACAATATATAACTTGGAGAAATAGAAGACGAGGGAGAGTATATTGAAAACATTAAGGGGTGTGATAATGAATGGACTATTGGGTAAACGCAACGTAGATACTGAACTGGTAAATAATCAAACGATGACCAAGGTCTAAACTCTAAAGGATCCTTTCATTCAATTGAAACATTCGCCTCCACTGCCCAGGTTCTCTGTTTAAACCTAAAGTTAGGTTAACATAAGCCTAACTTAAGCGCCGGGCACAGAAACGGTGCCGACATATTATATGTTGGCAACATAAGTTTGGCTTGGTTTAAATTTGTGTTAGGTTAACCTTGAACGGAGAGCCTGGAAAGTGGAGGTGAGTAAGGTAAGTTCACAAGTCCAAGGCACTGCTTAGGTTCCTCTCGTAATTGTAAGAGATCATAATGTTTAGTTATTTATCGGTTCAGTAGCAGTATCTACGTTGCATTTACCCAATAGTCCCTTTTAGTGTTTTCAATACTTCGCGTCATTTTCTTACTTATATATTGTATGTATGTTTATAATGCAATAGGATAAAACTGAATGCGTGGTCTCTCAAGAAGTGAAGTAGTCTCTGGATAGTGTTAGTGTTAGAATTGCTGTCCGATCAAGGTCACGTGAGTACCTTACAATTGTTGCCACGTCTTGTGTTAGGTTAGGTTTATGTGAGATTACCCATAGGTTTAAACAGAGAGCCTGAGCAGTGGAGGCGAGTGTCGTGATCACTTAAAGGAATTTCTTAAGCCTACACCTAGGTCACAAGTCCAAGGTACTGCTTAGGTTTCTCTCGTAATTGTTAGAAAGGGTCGAGGGTAGAGACTGTCAAAACAACGGAAGTGACTACTACCCTACTCCAACGCCACAGACAACGATGACGATTCGATTAATCGATAATCTTTTACTATGCTCCGACATATATATCCCAATCGATTTGAGAACCTCCTCCTTTTTGAAGTCGGTTAAGATAGATCTAAGCGTATAAACAGCGGGAAGCGAATTCATTAGGGTTTCTAAGTACAAATATATAGATAGTAATCCCCGAATCTAGCTCGCAATATTTCGGAGATTTAATCGATTTATCTACATAGTATATGTTTGTATAGATTTGTAAGGCGATTACCCAGTCTGACTCAGTAAGCTGGATTTATTACATACTACGTAAATACCTAGTTTGTACTGAAATAATCTAAGTTAGCAACACCGTTGATAACTTTGTATACGCATGTATCTTTTATTTTATTCCAAGACTGTATATAACCTCTGTTCAAATAGACATGAACCTGGCCTGGTGAATATTATGGCTGTGCTGGCATGTGGTGTCGTGATGCTGGTTCTCCATTAGGAGTGTTTAATATTGGTTACCCGGTTCCCGTTTTAAATGCATTTGCTATTGTCTACTGCGTGTCGAATGATCTTAAAAAAATGTCGGAAATAAATTTTCGCTAAATCCGTCAAATAATATTAACATGTAATCTAGATGGAAACAGAGCAGTACCTGGGGCTCGTGACCCAAGAGCTGGTTTAAAGACTTCTTTTGTAACTGTAAACACATCTCCACCACTCTACCTCGCTACTCGATGTGTGGATGATGTTTGATACTCTTTCACGCAAAACCTACTGAATGGATTTTGATGAAACTTTACAATAATATAGCTTACAGATCAGAATAACACATAGGCTATAATTTATTATGATATAGTGTGAATTGTCCAAAATATGGCGTGTGAAACCGAGGGCCTCAGCTAGTATTTTTACCCGTGAGGGGACGGGTTAGAATACTATTCCCCTCTGCCGCTGGGAGAGCATCTCGTAAGAGTCGAGTAACCCAGCACCCCCTTGGTGGTAGGGGATCTATTGCCCGACTGGCTTGCTACCACCAGCATGCGAATCCGATCGCCAAGTGTCACAGACGCGTTCCGGTTGAGCCGCATGTGGGCCAGACTTACCCCCTCCCTCTCCCATGCCATTAATGCTGTGGGTCTAGTGGACTCTGGGCTCTTGCCTAGGGTCCGCTGAATCAGCATCATTTTTCTTCTTCATTCCCCCTTCCCACTCTATCTTCGGGGATGCAACGCATCGACAAAGCGAGTGTTGTTTTGATTATTTATGTTGTTGATTATTTATGTTGTTTTAAAAACTATTGTAAACTTCATTTATTATTCAGAGTCCTCATTAAGGAAGAAAGTAATCTGACGTCGAATTTTCAGAAATTTAAATATTGAGGATTTTAAAAGATGAATTGTAAATACAGTTTATATTCACATTTTCAGAAGTATCCTTGCTAACAATGAGAGAGAAATCTGATACCCATTACTGTACAGCAATACGTATACACATGCAACTTAGACTGAGGCGAGCAGTGCCTGGGGCTTGAGACCTAGAAGCAGGTTTAAAGAGTGTCGTGGTTAAGGTCACCCTTCTCGAGGTCCACCTAATTTTACTTTATTATCTATTGTAGTTGGCGAGGCCGAGTGATGGAGGTGAGAGTTAATATATTATGGAAAAGCTCTTTAAACCTGTTCCTGGGTCTCAAGCCCCAGGCACTGCTCGCCTCAGTCTAAGTTGCATGTGTATACGAATTGCTGTACAGTAATGGGTATCATTCCTCTCTCATTCTATGACACTGTAGTCATCGTTTCAGCCATAGGACGTCCAGGAACAGGTCCTCTTACGATACCCACGGGAGGAGATGGGAGAGTGCTATCCTGTAGTATAGGTGATATTTACCTATACTACAGGATGGGGGGGAGTTATCATCATCCCACACACACTATCTACACATATATACTTGAAATCGTAACTAATATTACAGATGTGAAAGTAAAACTGTCTGTCTATTATGCTTTCACGTTTAAATCACTAAACCCATTTTGATGAAATTTGGAATTTGAAGAACTTGGGGTACGTTTTATCGTGAAAAATAGGCTTGAAAGGGTTGAAATAGGGGATGATGAAGTCATGTTGAACTGTGTGATCGTTCATGTCATAAAAATATAATATAGCAAAATATGTTAAAAATAAAATACTAAATTAAACATAAATTTGGTAAATTGAACTCGGAAAAAGTCAGGGCGAGTCAACTAGTATAGTTTAAAAAATACTGTTTTTGATAACAAAGTTTAGTATCATTATTATACAGGATTTGAATTTGTTATGCTATGAAGTAAAAAATTCATTTGCTGTAGCCATCTTGAGTATCCTCGTACAGTTGGAGTTGCCGCTAACGATGTTTTTATCCTTTCATTATTTTTGCTTGAGTATAGTTCATTAAAACGTCACCAAAAGTAATTTAAAACTGTATATTTTATTCTGATTAAAACTCATCCGAGCGAGAGGTAAAAAGCGACGCGTTTGGCTAAATTTGCGAAATTGTTCGTGTTTGTTGAATGCTGTATCAAACCAATATTATAATATGAAATTATCTCTCCATGTCTATCTGTAGCGCTTTTACGATTATATCAATGAACTTGTTTTGATGAATATTAGTAAAGTGATAGACTGGAGCTTAGGAAAGAACATAGGCTACGTTTTATTGCGAAAAACTGTTTGAAGTTGTTGAAGTACGGGGTGAAGTGCAAGTCGAGCACCGACCGTTTATGTCTTTGGAAATTAGTCATATAGATAAATTATGATTAATTTTATATATTGGAGATCAATGTCTCAGGAGCGAAACAAAATCCAGTCTCCTGGAAGTCAGGTAACCAGATATGTGTTGCTTTTATTAACGATCTACGAAGATCTTTACCTTTTATAAAATATAAGTATTGATTTTTCTGTTCTTTTCGAGATCTAGGTGTTTTTTATTTCAATTAAAAAAAAAATAGTTTGCAACTTACAACTCAATCTTGATAATTTGTTGATTGTTGATTCTTCTATAATTTATTTTTATTTTCATAAAGTTTAACTTTTTAATTCTGGTGCAAATTATTAAGGATGATTTCAAAATCCCTCGTGAGAATAAAACTTAAGTAATTGGATACAGCATACACGAGTAACACAAATAATTTGGTAAACTTGGTTTATTTATATGTAATAACTTTGACAGAAAGGTCACTGTAAGGAGAAATTAACTTGGAGATTGAAGCATTAAATATGTATTACCAAGTCGATATTGTTTGCGAATAAAAGTCTGTTGCCATCTAGAAACGATTAGATGTCAGCTAATACGAATAAATTGCCATTTACTTTGCTTATTACACTTTCATCCTACTATCCCTCTATGATTCTAGATCCTACGCTTCTACGTCCCTATGTTCCTATACTTTTACATAGTTATCCTTCACTTCTATTTTCCTACGGTATTACAATCCAAAACTTTTATGGTCTTACGTTTCTACGCTCTCACGATACACGTCTACGCTTTTATACTCTCATCCTTTTATCTGTTATCTCCTTATGCTCCAACGCTCTTCTGCTTTTACGGTCCTACACTTCTTTGCTCCCATGTTTATACGTTTTGAGGATTCTACACTTCTACGCATCGACATTTCTATACTCTGCCACTCCTACGAACCTAAGCTTCTACGCTTCTACGCTTCGACGCTCCTACGATCCTACGGTTCTACGCTTGGACGTACGTATGCTTCTACGCTTTGACGCTTTGACGCTCCTGCGATTCTGCGCTTCTACGCAACTATGCTCTGACGCTCCTACGCTTCGACGCGCTTCTGCGATTCTACGCTTCTACGCAACTATGCTCTGACGCTTCGACGCGCTTCTGCGATTCTGAGATTCTACGCAACTATGCTCTGACGCTCCTACGCTTCGACGCGCTTCTGTGATTCTACGCTTCTACGCAACTATGCTCTGACGCTTCGACGCGCTTCTGCGATTCTGAGATTCTACGCAACTATGCTCTGACGCTCCTACGCTTCGACGCGCTTCTGCGATTCTACGCTTCTACGCAACTATGCTCTGACGCTCCTACGACCCAAACCTTCTACGATCTTAAATTTTTGATTCTTATTTTAATATTAATTTTTATTTTAAATAAAGTAGTTTTAAAAACTCAATAATGTTGAAATAAGCAAATTGATGAATTGTTAATTACATTTTAACAGATATCCAATAAACCTTTTAAATTCTTTCAAAGGAGAAAAAAATGCTTTATTTTAATCAATTTACGCATACATACGGATTAAATCTACCAATATTACAATAACAAACAAATCAAATTTAAATACGTACAAAACAATGTTAAATTAACATGCAAATCTACCTAACAGCTAACTAGGGTAAGCCCACTGATTGGCTGTATGCCCGTACCCTCCTCACCCCTCACCCCCTGACTAAACCCGGATTTATGCAGTTCAACATAAATTCACGACTTAACTATAAGCGTTAGATTATCATGATAAGAGGTATGGATATCGGAAATAATTAGACACTCAAAATTTGAGAATAATACACACTACAGTAAACCAACTGCATTTTAGACTGGAAGCCGCAGTATCAGTTCCTGGGGCTTGTCACCCAGGAGCATATCAAGGACATGATCTAGACCCTCAACATCTTCTGCTTGACCTTTGTACCCAATATTAAAAAAATAATAAAGTACACCACTTGCATTTCTTTAAATAATATTTACTGTGTGAAATCACTTAACAGGATTTTAATGATGCTCCGGTAAAGCTTTTATTTTATCTTACATGATGAAGCTTTATAAGACGGTAAGACTCACGTATTGTTTAAGTAACATGTACTATAGTTTCAACTTTTAAGACTTTATGTCGTAAGGTTGTCGGTTCTGTATTTTCTTGCTTTGTTTTCGGTTATTTATGACATAGCTAAAAATATTAAATTATTAACAGAATTTATAACTTGAACATGAGCTTCTTTCTTAACCATATTTAATAGTTTTTTTAAAGGTTTTTGTAATATATTTTACTATAGTTTCAACCGCATTCGGCGGTCTTCTTCAGCGGTCGTGGCTCGGTAATAAAACCTTAAAAATTACTTATTACCACCGTAATTTCTGTAATAAAATATTTAATTCTTGATAAATACGACACGTGATTGTAATGTTTAAAAAATATTATTTTCTTTGAGATTACTTGGAAAAATTGTTTAAAAAAACAAACTCCAATATTTATTTTGGGTTCAGTGTTTAGATTTTTAGGTAAAATACGAAGGTTTGAAAGAAGACAAAATTATAATAGATTAACATAATTATCTCTTAAAGATTTTTGGCGTTTATTATTTCCTACAGTTATATCACAGCTCTCTATATAGGTCACCTAATCAGTTTATTGTATTTAGGCCAGTGTCTGCTATCACAGCTGGGTAATTATGCAGACCTGCAGAATGTTCTCATTAGATCTAATGTTATGTCTCTCTGATTACCTTGAATACGAAATTAAAGATGCTATGAGAAAAAGCTCCTTTTCTTGGAGTTAAATAACGTATACAGGATGGATTTTTGAGATGGGTCAGTAAGGGCAGGTACCTTAACCGTTATAGTTACAGGAAAACGTTCCTAGGAGACCATCCATAATTTTTTAAGATATTCTAAATTGCATTCACAGATTTTTGAGAAAATGTACGGTTAGCGAGAAAAGTGCTAAAATCCAAAAAAAAAAATTTTTTATGCCTATCGATCCTACTTCGTATGGGGATCAAAATACTCTATGGGGACCATTTATGGTATGAATACTAGAAATGTCAGAAATCGCGATAAACATCAGCAACAAAGAAAACTATACTAGTTTTCTTTATGTTTTTGATCTCTTCTTTCTGTGCAAATTTATTCAAATAATATTTGATACACACTTATCATTATAAGCTACAGTGTGATATAATACTATACTTGCGACCACTATAGACTAAAAAAAAAATATTCCTAGTGTAGTGTGTAAGCAATTAAATATCACTTGCTTTAACGGTGAAGGAAAATAGGAAACCTGCACTTTTAATTATAATACAGCAAAAATATCCCATGTAGCTAAAAAAAAAATTGTAGGTTTGAATCAAAATGATTATTTGGATAGTTTGAGTGGGGGCAAGAATTAAGTGATCAAAAATCAAAATTTAAATTAAAAAAAAATCATCATCATAATCAACACAACTCGTTAGGCCATAGTCCACCATGCTGGCTCAGAGCGGGTTGACAGACACCACACACCTTTGAGAACTTTTAGAGAACTCTCTGGAGTGCAGGTTTCCTGTTCCATGACAGTTTTCCATGTTCTTTACTATGGCCTAATACCCTCTTCATTCTGACGAGGAGAACCGGCTCAGCAGTAGGCATTTGAAGGGTCGTGATGATGGTGACTTGTCTTCAAGTTCCTTGTTTTTAAAACTTAAAAATATGACGTGAAAGAAAAATGGCGCGCGCAAAGAAAATTAAAAAAAAGTACACCATGAAGGCTCCGAGTTTGATTTTGATCAATCATAAATAAATGCAAAAAATAATATTTCAGAGCTAAAATACAATTATAATCAAATTAATCAGCGTTATATTGGCTCTCCCTTCGTTATGCAAATTAAGTTTTTTACGAATTTCACATAAAAAGTTTGTATTGGAATTTTAACTTCGAAAATGGTTTCTAAGACGAATCAAGGCAATCATGAATTTAAAAATATGAAAATTGCTATCCGAATTGGATGATTTAAATTAGAATATTTTAGTACTAATATAAAAAAAATTGTAAGCATGTTTGTTCTCGTAGAACCATACGCTACAACGACGGGATGTTATAAGTTCAATGTATATATCTGTATGTCTGTTTGTGGCATCGTAGCATCCAAGACAATAGACCAATTGTAATGAAATTTTATTTATTTAATAGGTAATTTAATCGAGATGGTTCTTAGCTATGTATTGTGAAGATCTGTTCATCCGTTTGAAAAATATTAGCTCTTTGCTAACTTGGGAGCTGCTTCACAATAGTATATATATTGACAATTATAACAATTTTGTAACCATGGTAACACACTGACATTGCTTACACTGAGTACTCATGAAATAGTATTTCTCGATACTTTTACCTTTTTTAACTTTTTTTTGGAAATTTCTGAATCAATTGACTTGAATTTTAGATATGTTTTGAGGGCTGATAGAAGCTTTTAAGAAAAAAATTAACAGCCATATCGGTTTTGAAAATCCTTGAGAAAAAAGATATTTTTCTTTTTATCTAATTTTTTACCACGATGTAATATTGGCAGAATTATGTAATATTTTTTTAATTCCTCATCTAATTCTCTATAATGTACATCTGTATGTTGAAATAAAAAAAAACGGTACGCCATATGGAAAAAAAATAAAATCACACTATCATTCCCTAACAATCAATACAACATACATCTTATTTTGAAAGTAGTGTTCAAATCAAATTAATCAATTTGAACTATACTTTTATCCGGGATAAACTCAGGAATTAAAGTATCCATGTACCAAATTTCAATCAAATCGGTTCAGCCGTTTGAACGTGACGCGTGCACAAACGAATAAACAGACAAAAATATTATATGTATAAAAATAACATACCTGTTTGTAATGGGACGTCCATACCGGGATACCTGTAACTGTAATATTTTTTTTTTAAATTAAAATTGTATAAACTTTTATTATGAAACCCAGCAATGTAATATGTGTTAATGTACTCTTCATTGCTGGGTTTTAGAATCTAGAGAATAAAGAGATTTGTATAAAATGATAGATGTGTACCTCACAAACATCTTATATCTTTCAGTTTCGTGTGACATATGAGATGTGATGTGTGAGATGCGGTGTAATAGGTGTGAGTTGTGTACTGTGAGGTGTGTGTGTGAGTTGTTTATCGGGATGTGTGGGTGAGTTATGTAATGGGACGTGTGTGTGTTGTATAATGTGATGTTTGGGTGAGTTGTATACTGTGAGGTGTGTGTGCGTTATATAATGTGATGTTTGTGTGAGTTGTGTACTGTGATGTGTGTGTGTGTGAGTTGTTTATCGTGATGTGTGGGTGAGTTATGTAATGGGACGTGTGTGTGTGTGTGTGTTGTATAATGTGATGTTTGGGTGAGTTGTGTAGTGTGATGTGTGCGTAAGTTATGTAATGCGATGTGTGTGTGAGTTGTATAATCTGATGTTTGTGTGAGTTGTGTATTTTGATTTATGTGTGAGGTGTATAATGTGATATTTGTGTGTTGTATAATGTGATGTTTGTGTGAGTTGTATAATGTGATGTGTGTGTGAGTTATGTAATGCGATGTGTGTGTGTGAGGTGTATAATGTGATATTTGTGTGAGTTATGTATTTTGATGTGTGTGTGAGTTATGTAATGTGATGTGAGTGTGTGTTGTATAATGTGATGTTTGTGTGAGCTGTATAATGTGATGTGTGTGTGAGTTATGTAATGCGATGTGTGTGTGTGAGGTGTATAACGTGATGTTTGTGTGAGTTGTGTACTGTGATGTGTGTGTGAGTTATGTAATGCGATGTGTGTGTGTGTGTGAGGTGTATAATGTGATATTTGTGTAAGTTGTGTACTGTGATGTGTGTGTGAGTTGTGCATCGTGATGTGTGGGTGAGTTATGTAATGGGACGTGTGTGTGTGTGTGTTGTATAATGTGATGTTTGGGTGAGTTGTGTACTTTGATGTGTGTATGAGTTATGTAATGCGATGTGTGTGTGTGAGTTGTATAATGTGATATTTGTGTGAGTTGTGTACTGTGATGTGTGTGTGAGTTGTGTACTGTGATGTATGTGGGAGTTGTGTACTGAGATGTGTGTGTGAGTTGTATAATGTGATGTTTCTGTGAGTTGTGTACTGTGATGTGTGTGTGAGTTGTGTACTGTGATGTGTGTGTGAGTTGTGTACTGTGATGTGTGTGTGAGTTATGTAATGCGATGTGTGTGTGTGTGAGGTGTATAATGTGATATTTGTGTAAGTTGTGTACTGTGATGTGTGTGTGAGTTGTGCATCGTGATGTGTGTATGAGTTATGTAATGCGATGTGTGTGTGTGAGGTGTATAATGTGATATTTGTGTGAGTTGTGTACTGTGATGTGTGTGTGAGTTGTATAATGTGATGTGTGTGTGAGTTGTGTACTGTGATGTGTGTGTGAGTTGTGTACTGTGATGTATGTGGGAGTTGTGTACTGTGATGTGTGTGTGAGTTGTATAATGTGATGTTTCTGTGAGTTGTGTACTGTGATGTGTGTGTGAGTTGTATAATGTGATGTGTGTGTGAGTTGTATAATGTGATGTGTGTGTGAGTTGTGTACTGTGATGTGTGTGTGAGTTGTGTACTGTGATGTATGTGGGAGTTGTGTACTGTGATGTGTGTGTGAGTTGTATAATGTGATGTTTCTGTGAGTTGTGTACTGTGATGTGTGTGTGAGTTGTGTACTGTGATGTGTGTGTGAGTTGTATAATGTGATGTGTGTGTGAGTTGTATAATGTGATGTGTGTGTGAGTTGTGTACTGTGATGTGTGTGTGAGTTGTGTACTGTGATGTATGTGGGAGTTGTGTACTGTGATGTGTGTGTGAGTTGTATAATGTGATGTTTCTGTGAGTTGTGTACTGTGATGTGTGTGTGAGTTGTGTACTGTGATGTGTGTGTGAGTTGTATAATGTGATGTGTGTGTGAGTTGTGTACTGTGATGTGTGTGTGAGTTGTGTACTGTGATGTGTGTGTGAGTTGTGTACTGTGATTGTATTATATATAGTAGCGGCTTTAGGAGTGGGAGAAACGCGCAATCGCCCGGGGCATCAGGACAAAGCGCTAGCGACGCGCAGCGATGTCTTTGGACGACCTTTTATTTGGTCGTCAGTATTTTCATAAAGGGTCGCCAGAAAACATTATTTCCCAGGTGGTTAAGGCCGGTACTGTATATACATATAATATATTATGTAATACTATATTTCATAGTAGAACAATATAAAGAGAATGAAAGCAAGGGCATGCAATAAAATACTGATTTTTAAACTAACATGATTCTACAGTAAGTCTATACAATACAATTCTGAATTTAAGTATTTAGAGAACACACACACATACACACACATGTACATACATCTTACAAATCCTATTAACCGTCAGAGTGAGTCTGTAAGTTTTTCCAATCGGCTTACGTCCTGTATCAAGATGGACGCTTCACATACACTTGGATATTTAATTTGTATTTTTGTATATAAGAAAAATACTCGTAATATAAGGTTTTATAAAGGAGGCCCAGCATCACGACACACACTATTGCGAGGCCCTAATAATTACCGAGCGACATCCTTTTGACAACTGGCTTAAGCCTATCGTAACAGAGGTTATTAACTAACGAAATGAATACTCGAATGATTAGTGATGCGACGAAAGGAAAGATTTTATGTCGTCACAGGCGCGTCAGAGACTGTTTTCTATTGTATTTTAAAACAGTATATAACTTCTGTTGATTTAAGTCAAAAGCATGTCACCCTTTAACAATTGGGGTTTCGCAATGAAGTGGTGTCGTGATGCTGGGACTTCTTTAAAATGATTGACTGTTGAATGTGTTTGATATTATTTGCTAGGTTTCCGTCTAAAGTATATAGTATTGTCTATAATCCAAATAGATAATATAATCTAGACAATCAAAAGAAATTATCTGGATTGTTTTCCATCAAATGTGAGTAGAGCATCAAGCTCGCTATCCGACAGTTGTTAACTCCATCTTTATATTCTATCCGATGTCACAAAGGAGCGGATTTGTTTGTTGTATTAGCGTTGCCATGGCAACGGGGGATTTACCGAAACATTGGAATCCCCTTGTTTGTATTCAAACAAAAACCTCCCTCAACTAAGCGATTAATATTTGTGCATTAATTTTATAGACAATTGTCGATAACGCTAATAGAAAATAAAAAAAAAACTGGGTTATTATTATTAATTTTTTTAGACTTTTCAATTAGCGATATCGACAATTGATTATCACTATTAATCTACTTATTAATGGCTAAAAAAATGAAAGAAAAACATCGACTTATAATACTATGGACTTCTTCATAGAAGTAATATAACAAGCGTCAGTAGGTCAGTGGTTGAGAAGTTTTTTTTTTTCTTATCGTATAAAATTCATTTAAGTAGAAGACTCCGAGATACGACGAGAAGCACTAACTTGGATCCACGTGGGTTCAAATCCCAAACCCACTCCCAGCATAAGCATTTCAGCTTACTTGGAGGGGATAAGGACTACTAGTAGTATTTGATCTACACATCTATACTGATTGTAATCTTTTATATATTTATATATATAAAATTAGACAGAGAGCCCAGGCAGTGGAGGTGAGTGTTCCCATATGTGGCAGGGTACCCCTTAAACCTACACCCTGGTCACAAGTCCAAGACTCTGCTTACTTTCCTGTTGTGATAGTAAAAGTTGCAGTTAAATTTTGTTACAGATTGTTAACGTTTTTAAAATGTACTAATATGATTGGTTATTCCCCCCCTTCCCCCCCCCCCCCCCCTCTCCGCTTCACCCCAACTCTCCAGCTTCTCCAAGCCCAGTCTCCATCATTCGATCAGGTTAGTTGGAGCAAGTAGAGATATTAATAAAAATAAAATAATTAGGTTCAATTTATACGACTGTGTGTCCATAGTATTATAGGCTAATAATAGAAAAAGAACTTTACTGTATGAAAATAAAATTCATAATACAATGAATTTTCAACTCTATTCTAAGTAACATAAGGTTGATTATTACTTACGTTGTATTTAAATCTTTAGTGTGGAATTTTACAATCGTATTGTGAAGTCCGAGAGCATCTGAAAACAAACGAAAGATTAGAATATTATACACTAGAGACCCGCCCCGGCTTTTATCATCATAATTCAAACATTTTACATACAATCATAACAAATTATAGATCTAAACCTTCCTCATTAACCGCTCTATCTATTAGTAAAAACCCCATGAAAACCTGTTAAGTAGTTTTTCAGTTTATTGCGATTCTATATTCTATAAATCGCGCGAGAAACCTTGTATTAAATGGATCTAAAAGTGCGAAGGTAAAGTTTATTAATTTAGGTAAAAGTTTGCTTGTTAGAGTTCGCAATAATGACGTCACTCGACACTCGACACTCTACAGCGAGAGGCGATAGGTCTAATAAAGAGTGTATTGGTACAAGTTTTTGAATTCTGAAAGTTGAAATTAAATCTAGAAACTTTTTAAATATATACTAATATTATAAAGCTGAAGTGTTTATTTGTTTTTAAACGCATTAATCTCAGGAACTATTAGTTCTAATTGAAAAAGTTTTTTAGTGTTAGATAGCTAATTTTCTAACGAAGACTATAAGCTATATAACATCACGCTACAACCCATAGGAGCGGATTAATGAGCTTTTGTTGCGTGCGCTGCGTAAACGGCAAATCAAAGAAGGTTCCAGCTCCTTTAGAATTGTATTATAGTTGCAATACACTCTCTCCAACAATCTCTCTCTCTTATGTAACGCAGAAAAAGTCGCGCAGGCTAGCTAGTGTAGATATAAATAGAAAGAAAGGTGTTAAGAGTGATAGTCAGTCAGTAAAGTGTGTCAGGAGTATAATGCGCTGGAACAAGTGTCTTACGCTTTTAAGCTCAGACACAAACAGTTAACTTCATGTGTTTACCGATAATGTATATCGCTGTTTGGGTATGTGTATGTGTGTGTTTTTTCCATAAGTCAAGTTCCACTTAAATATTATTCAGTCTAGGATATCTCCTATTAAGTTAGTAGAAACCCCCATTAAGTCAATATTAATAACTGTATTGTTCACGCTTTATTCATTAATTGATTTTCTCTTTATGAAAACTCTTATTCAAATTATCTTTTAGAAACAAACAATCCAACTAAAAATACTAAATAAATTCCAAAACTTTTATTTTAGTCATCAAAATGTCCAACAATTATTTTTCATGAAATGGCGAAGATAAAAGTCAAACTATCAAAATTGCTGTCACAAATACGTTTTATAAAATGTTTTTTTATGGAATTAAAAATTGCTATTCAGATGCTTTATATTTTGCAGCCTTTCTCAAACTTTGCAGGTTTTGAATAGCCAATGTTACAATTGGGTTTACAAGCTATCTCCACGTCAAACATTACTTACGTTGCTATTAGGTTCATAAGCTATTTCTATGTCAAATATCACTTATGTTACAATCAGGTTCATGAACTATCTCTATGCAGAACATTGCCTATGTTACAAACAGTTACATAAGCTATCTGTATGTAAAACATTGCATATTTTACAATCAGGTTCATTATAAGCTATCTCTATGCAAACAATTTCCTATGTTACAATCAGGTTCATAAGCTATCTCTATGCAGAACATTACCTATGTTACAATCAGGTTTATAAACTATCTGTATGCAAAACATTGCCTATGTTACAATCAGGTTTATAAACTATCTGTATGCAAAACATTGCCTATGTTATCATCAGGTACATTAGCTATCTCTATGCAAAACATTGCCTATGTTATCATCAGGTACATTAGCTATCTCTATGCAAAACATTGCCTATGTTATCATCAGGTACATTAGCTATCTCTATGCAAAACATTGCCTATGTTACAATCAGGTTTATAAACTATCTGTATGCAAAACATTGCCTATGTTACAATCAGGTTTATAAACTATCTGTATGCAAAACATTGCCTATGTTACAATCAGGTTTATAAACTATCTGTATGCAAAACATTGCCTATGTTACAATCAGGTTTATAAACTATCTGTATGCAAAACATTGCCTATGTTTCAATCATGTTCATAAGCTATCTTTAACATTGCTTATGTAACTATTAGGTTCATAAGCTATCTCTATGGACAACATAGCTTTTGTTACTATAAGTTTATGTTAATATAAAAGACTCTTAGGTTCATAAGTTATCGTTGGGCAAAGCATTTTCTATGTTACTATGAGGTAAGGGCTTTAGGTTACAACTATGTTACTATCAGCTTGAGTCACTAAGAGATCCAATATCTATATCTATGTAATAATAACTTATGTCGGTATGAGCCTGTGTTACTAAAAGATTTATGAGCTATATTTATGCAAGAAATAACCTATGCTACTATCATTATATATATATATATATATGTGTGTGTGTTACTTTTATATTCACAAACTATTTCTATGCAAAAAAGTCAGCACAGCGCAGTTTCAAAAAAACCTAAATCAGTTTAGAATCAGACGTCCACTACAAAGAATCTTTATAATGGGTATTTAAATCACTAAAGAATCACGTTAAGGCACAGTCTAAAATAAAAATAGAAGTAATAGAGCCTTTTAGTTAAATTATTCCATTATAAAAAGTTCTATAAAAATACCGGGAACAAAATAGTAGAGCAAATTCTAGCTAAAAAACGCGTTGCATTTTATTGCACATTCCTAGTATCCGACAAAGAGATAGTATTGGGTCAAAGATTTAATCAGGAAGGTATTTCAGTTTTTATAAGAAGACAGTAAAGTACTTATTATTACTATAGCGTTTGAGTCTCGTGACCCAGTTGTTGGTTTGAGAAGTGTCGTTGACATGGGGGGCCTACTTGAAAGTAAAAATACTTGAAAGGCTCCCTACACTATATTTATATTATTGAGATAGCGATCTTTAGTCTAAATACTCGTAGATTCCAAAATTCGTCGTAAATTAAGAGTTGATAAAAAATATTCTGTATCTATGCTGATAAACAGAAGCTCCAATACCACCTGGGGATTGCGACTCATGAAGTTCTGACATCGACTCTTTATTTATCGAGTGATATTCTATAGAAAGAGAATTCCATTCTAAAAAAATACCGATGAATATTTTCCTCTGAGAGACATGTTATAGTTGGTACAAAACCCCACAATACCCTGTAACTTCATGCATTTTAATGAGTATCCACAAACAGACTGCATACGTTCGTTTTTATTCTGAATAAAAAAATTGTTTGGATACCGCTCTGTTACAAATGACAGCGTTTGAAGTTTTCACTTTGATATTACATAAATATTATATTTACTGTATCTATATTCTTTACTGTCTCTATAATATATGTCATGTCAATACCAAAGTATTTGTGTAAGTTAGACAATAATAAATATGAACTCTAAAGTAATCATGCAAGTCCAAGAATTATAAAATGTTATTGGCAAAGTAATTGTGAAACTTTGAGGATGATAAAATATCAATTGTAAAGTAATTATGCAAATTGTAAAATGTCATTTGTTAAGTAATTTTTAATTTCGAAAATTATAAAATGTCAAAAGTAAAATAATCATGCAAGAACTATAAAATATCAACAGTAAGGTAATCATGCAAGGTCAAAAAATCTTTTCGTTAAATAATCATGCAAGTCCAAGAATCATAAAATGACTAGTGTAAAGTAATCATGCAAGTTCAAAAATTATAAAATGTCAAGTGTGAAGTAATCATGCAAGTTCAAAAATTATAAAATGTCAAGTGTGAAGTAATGATGCAAGTTCAAACATCATAAAATGCCAAGTGTAAAGTAATCATGCAAGACCAAGAATTATAAAATGTCAAGTGTGAAGTAATCACGCAAGTCCAAAAATTATAAAATGTCAAGTGTGAAGTAATCATGCAAGTTCAAAAATTATAAAATGTCAAGTGTGAAGTAATCATGCAAGTTCAAAAATTATAAAATGTCAAGCGTGAAGTAATCACGCAAGTTCAAAAATTATAAAATATCAAGTGTGAAGTAATCATGCAAGTCCAATAATTATAAAATGTCAAGTGTGAAGTAATCATGCAAGTTCAAACATCATAAAATGCCAAGTGTAAAGTAATCATGCAAGACCAAGAATTATAAAATGTCAAGTGTGAAGTAATCACGCAAGTCCAAAAATTATAAAATGTCAAGTGTGAAGTAATCATGCAAGTTCAAAAATTATAAAATGTCAAGTGTGAAGTAATCATGCAAGTTCAAAAATTATAAAATGTCAAGCGTGAAGTAATCACGCAAGTTCAAAAATTATAAAATGTCAAGCGTGAAGTAATCACGCAAGTTCAAAAATTATAAAATATCAAGTGTGAAGTAATCATGCAAGTCCAATAATTATAAAATGTCAAGTGTGAAGTAATCATGCAAGTTCAAACATCATAAAATGCCAAGTGTAAAGTAATCATGCAAGACCAAGAATTATAAAATGTCAAGTGTGAAGTAATCACGCAAGTCCAAAAATTATAAAATGTCAAGTGTGAAGTAATCATGCAAGTTCAAAAATTATAAAATGTCAAGTGTGAAGTAATCATGCAAGTTCAAAAATTATAAAATGTCAAGCGTGAAGTAATCACGCAAGTTCAAAAATTATAAAATATCAAGTGTGAAGTAATCATGCAAGTCCAATAATTATAAAATGTCAAGTGTGAAGTAATCATGCAAGTCCAAGAATTATAAAATGTCAAGTGTGAAGTAATCACGCAAGTTCAAAAATTATAAAATGTCAAGTGTGAAGTAATCATGCAAGTTTAAAAATTATAAAATGTCAAGTGTGAAGTAATCATGCAAGTTCAAAAATTATAAAATGTCAAGCGTGAAGTAATCACGCAAGTTCAAAAATTATAAAATATCAAGTGTGAAGTAATCATGCAAGTCCAAGAATTATAAAATGTCAAGTGTGAAGTAATCACGCAAGTTCAAAAATTATAAAATGTCAAGTGTGAAGTAATCACGCAAGTTCAAAAATTATAAAATATCAAGTGTGAAGTAATCATGCAAGTCCAAGAATTATAAAATGTCAAGTGTGAAGTAATCATGCAAGTTTAAAAATTATAAAATGTCAAGTGTGAAGTAATCATGCAAGTTCAAAAATTATAAAATGTCAAGCGTGAAGTAATCACGCAAGTTCAAAAATTATAAAATATCAAGTGTGAAGTAATCATGCAAGTCCAAGAATTATAAAATGTCAAGTGTGAAGTAATCACGCAAGTTCAAAAATTATAAAATATCAAGTGTGAAGTAATCATGCAAGTTTAAAAATTATAAAATGTCAAGTGTGAAGTAATCATGCAAGTTTAAAAATTATAAAATGTCAAGTGTGAAGTAATGATGCAAGTTCAAAAATTATAAAATGTTAAAAGTAAAGTAATTATGTAATCAAATATTTTTAAGTAAATATATAAGTATCTGTATGACGAGATGGCCTTTTCAAAAGTAATATCTCGAACGTAGATACTCGTAAGTAGTAAAGTATCACCAATGAGTTTGGGACTTGCTTGTTAAGTAATCTAAGTTTGTAGCTAAGTTAGTTTAACTAATCTAATTCCGAGCTTATCTTTACGAGTTGCAAACTGTTTGGGTTTAACGGTGTTAACACTTACAGATTTTGTTTAATACTTTCTGTGTGATATTTGGGAACAGCTGTGCCATCTGTGGTGCTAGCATGTGGTATAAGCTACGATTAGGTGTTCTAACTTAAACGTATATATCTCTGTATAGCATCGTAGTGCGTAAGATAATGGACCGATTCTGGTGATGTTTTATTTGTTTGAAAGGTAATTTAATCGAGATGGTTCTAAGCTATGTATTGTGAAGATCTGGTCACCCGTTTGGAGACTATCAGCTCATTGCTAACTTGAAAGCTGAGTGAACCTTCTGAGTAAGACATCAAAATCTTAACCATTAGATTAACACTACTAAACTTGACTAAATATCTTAGACTAGACATGAGTTCGAATAACACAGCACTCACTCACTTTTCATAATAACAGAATAAACCAAGCATTATACAGGATCCTTTGATAGGAAAGCCGGTATGAAAGCGGCATTATGGTAACGGCATATCAATAACACAGCTTTATTTTCGATTAACGTGAAATGTATGGCGTCGTACAAATATATGGCGCAATGTGTCAACGTCAACGCAAGGAGTACGAAGATGCGAGCTCATTTATCAGACGCTTTTTTTACCTTTGGTAACTGCTTTATGTTTAGGATTGTGGTCTTCTTGAAACTACTTTCTAGAATAGTTTTATTCCTATCTGGCCATCCTTATGAATATTACAAAATGTTTACAACTAAAGTTTTATGTACTGAAAACATTACATGATAACTTCAAAAGCTGGGGAAAGCTGACTTTTCTATCCTACCCTTATTTTTTAAACAAAACACTAATCTTCTTGGAATTTTTTTTAAAGAATTTGCATAACCCGACTTCCTCGTTTTTCCATCCTCTTCCTATCATCTTCTTTATGACATATATTATTTCTATATTACTCAAAGAAAACGCTTAAAATTGTAGTCTGCTGAAATAAATCTCGAAAAGCTAGCTAGAGGAAAAAAATTACGTTAATGAAACCAGGATAATAGAATTTCTTATAAGCCATCTGTTATGATTGAAGTCAGTTTATTTAACATTTCTTCTTGGACATCTTCCTTATTATTATCATAAAACAATTAAAAAAAAAAACATTATTACTAGGCTGTCATGGGTGAATTCTTCACAGTTTAATTTGAAGCATATATCAGTATCTTCTTTTTAGATCTACTGAGGTGCTGACAAATATTTAGCTCCTACTGACTATAATTTATCTAGCTTACTACTCTGCAAAACAGCACTGATAGTCCAATGGTTGAGTACATTGATATCTTACTCTTTGTGTATTTTAAGCAATTACATTTCACTTGCCTAAACGGTCCTGAGAGTTTCCTAAAGTTTTCAAAGGTGTATGAAGTCTGCCAAATCGCACTGGGCCAGCGTGGTGGACTAAAGCCTATTTCCCTCCTCACTCTGAGGAGGAGACTAAGCTCAGCAGTGGGACATTAATGGGTTGTGATGATGACTATGATGACTACTCTGTACAGGATTACTTGAACGATGACAAAGCTTGGTATCTAAATGACGTTGATATTCAACTGAATGATTATACTTTATAACAGAACACAACCAGATTTATGTAAGCAATGGTCTTCTCAACAGAAAACCGCTCTCCGAACTGGTGGTAGCCTCAGACAAACTGACTGACTGACCAATTTTGAAGTGTCAAAAGTACTTTGTTAAAAGTCTAATTGAAATATATGTATACTTTTACTTCTTAATATAAGATATATTGTAAACTGTTTGTGCCCTAATAAACTAAAATAAAAAAATAAAAATAAAATAAGCTATTTTGAACCTTCTAATAATATTGGAATATGTTGAGTTAATCGCGACAAAGTTACAACAAAATATATGGGCAAATGTGTCAATGTCAAAGCAAGGAATTTGAAGATGCGAATGTAAATTTATCACCAGGAAGGTTTGTAAATTACCTTTGAAAATTCGTATGAGCGATCACAGGTATCATTAGATTTCGAAAATGATTAAGTTTTAAAAACTTTGTCTTTATTATCATTATCAGTTTATTTACTATCCAAGTTATTTAAAATATTGCATTTTAATCATTAATTTTTTCGCGATAAAACATAGTCTTCCAAGCTCTAGTCTATCTCTGTACAAAATTTCAAAAAAAAAAACGGTTCAGTGATTTAAGCTTGATTACGTAACAGATAAAACGGACCATTTATCTGTCAATAGATGGCGTCAGTATTATATTAAATCTCGCTTTCGTTTTGTTTGTATTCTTACGTATGTAAGATTTTTGGTAGTTTTTTTTGTGTTAAATAGTTGAATAGTATGCTTTTTATAAACTTAAATAATTATGGTGAAACCTACCACCATTGCGCCATAAAAATATTAAATTTGCGCCATAATAATATGTAGTCGTGAAAAAATTGAAAAATCAATAAAATATTCAGGGAAGATTTAAAAAATAATTTTAATAGAAAATTTTTTTTAAAACTTTTCCAAAAATTTTAAAAATATCATAATTTATCAATTCTGTTAGGTTATCTTTATGGAGTAATACGGGATACTGCAATATACGCATAAAAGTAACTAAAGTTTTCAGGTTTTTGTAATACTATTATGTTACAAGTTTAGAGTATACCCTTAAAATATAGTTCTCTTTGCCTCTAAAAAGATAAAACGTTAAAAGTTTCTCGAAAAATCCTTCAATTTTTCACGCAAACCATTTAGTGAGCTAAATACTGTTTGACTCAGCGTCAGTTTATGGAGCGTCTGCCTTTTGATTGATTGATATTGCTTTACTTGAACTGAACGTTAAATATTAGGTTCTTAGTAGAAAGAAACTAACTAATCTAATCTTTGCCATAGAGCAAGGTGAACCATAGACTTGATCTTGCTTATTTGATCTGGATTAAATAGTCTTGATCATGACCTTGGTCTAGAATATCGACTTGACCTGGATTATTTACTTTTGTGGCTTATATAGTCTTTGTCATGAAGTCGGTCTAGGTCATAGACGTGATCTTACTTATTTAGTCTTGAAATAGCTTATATCATGAACTTGATCTGGCATATACATATATTATTTATCGTGAACGTGGTCTAGGCCATAGATTTGATCTTACTTATTTAGTCTTGATATGGCTTATAGAGTCTTTATCATAAACTCGGTCTAGGTCATAGACGTGATATTACTAATTTAAACTAGACCAGACTTATAAAGGCTTATTCTAAGTCATAGAATTGATCTTGCTTGTGTAATCTTGATCTGGATTATACAGTCTTTGTCATAAACTTGGTCTAGGCCATCGACTTGATCTTATTTATTTAGTCTTGATATGGCTTGTATAGTAATTATCATGAACTTGGTCTAAGCCTTAGACTTGATCTGGCTTATATAGTCTTTATCATGAACTTGGTCTAGACCATCGACTTGATCTTATTTATTTATTCTTGATATTACATTGGCTTATATAGTCTTTATCATGAACTTGGTCTAGACCATAGACTTGATCTTATTTATTTAGTCTTTATCTGGCTTAAACAGTCTTAAGCATGTAATTGTGAGAAAAATATTTTCATTTTGAATATATTAATTATAAAAATTTACCTAATGTAATTTTCAATTTAGAAATCATGGTCTATACCCTCAAATATTCTCAATGTTATCAAAATGATTAATAACCAGTAAAAGAGAGACTCATTCTCTATTCAAGTTATAATATCCCGTATGTTGTGTTACAGGGTTTAGGGGCCTTTGATGTATAATTAAGTTCATTAATTAATTTGTTTACCACATTAACAAAAAGTAATGAAAGAAATTGGTCAAACAGAAACTTATTCTCATGCCCGATGTTTATGTTTGTGCACAATAATACGTAAATACAATAATAACAGATACATTATATATAAAACAAAGCATTGCCTGGGGCTTGAGGCCCAGGAACCGGTTTACAAAGCGTTTTCGTTACAGGTAAACTGTCACCTACACTCCTCGGCTTTGTTGCCAAATATCTTACTAACTAATAATAAGATCAAAAACTCGCGCGATCCTTTATAATGATTCTATTTCATTATGATAGTCAATTAACGGGTTTTTTTAAGTACACATTATTATACAAAAAAACATTTTTGAAGTCCAAACAAAGTCGCGGGCTCCACAAACTTAAATCCGACTGAATAATAAGTACCTACCTCAATTACAAGATGGCGGTATTAATCAAATAATTTTATGTATAATCGATTTTTTTAGTAAAATATTTTAAAAAAAACTTAAAATTTGGTTTTAGTCTAAAGACTAAACTTTTATATCTAGATTTTTAAAATCCGTACTAGAATCTCGGTAATACGAAAATAATGAGACGTACTGTTAAAAAGTAGAAAATGCCTGGACTTTGATAATGTCAGGAATAACGAGGGTTGTTGTTCAACAAATAAAAATCTGAGATCAAGTTTTCTGGATAAGAATAAAAAACATAACTTTTGAGCTTACGTGGCATTTAACTGACTGACTGGTTGTATTTTTATTTTACTGCTGTGAAAAGTGTCATGTATTTAAATTATTTTTGAAGAAGAAAGCAAAAGCCAGCCAGCAATGTCATGTGTCTTCTATTAAGGTCTAGGCAGCTTTGGGCTTAAAGTGCTTTAAGGATTGACTGAATCACCATTTTAATCATATGATGAAAGTTTAAATAGACGAAATAATTTCTGAGTGGGGAGGAGAAGTAAAGAAAAAAATGCTGAGGTTTCAGCGGACCCTGAGCAAGGGCCTAGAATCCACTAGATCCGCAGCATTAATGGGATGGGAGAGGGAGGGGGTAAGTCTGGCCCACATGCGGCTCAACCGGAATGTGGCTATGATAGTCTTGGGTCTAATCGGTCACCAAAAAGAGCTTTTAGTTCGTTTTCCAATGGTGAACTAGTTTGTTCTTTTAGTTCGTTAGTTCTTTTGGTTCGAACGAACGAATAAAATTGTCTTTTTTTAGTCTTGGGCCAATGAGAGCATTCTTTTTAGTTCGCAATCCAATATCGATTCGCTCTTTTAGTGCGTTAGTTCTTTTTAAATAATTTAATAAAAATAATAAATAATGGAAAAAAACATCGATATTCTCAAAAGTTAAACATCTTAGAAATATCGATGTTTATTAACAATATTTTGATACTTCTATCATCATTTAAATATATAAGTTTATAGAAATTTTTTATTAGAAATAATCCATTATTTTTATTTACTACAAATTTATTTTTAAAGAGAACAAGTAGTCAAATATGGATGAAACATAAGCATCCCTAAAAGACTAGTCTATGACACTTGGCGGTTGGGTTCGCATGCTGGTGGTCGCTAGTCAGCCGGAGAACAGATCCCCTACCTCCATGGAGGTGCTGGGTTACTCGGCTCTTACGAGATGATCTCACAGCGGCAGAGGGGAATAGTATCTTAATTCTAATATATCAAAGGTTCAGGTAGGAGACATGTCCCCACAAATGTTATTCCTGGCTGCCATTGAGTATCGACCCTATCGAAAATCATCAGTTATTTGTTGATTCAGGAGATAAATTCCCATGGGTTAAAATCAATGGCCTTATGTGGATAAATTAATAATTACAAATACAACATGTTCTTGTGGAGACTGGTACAGAAATTTCGTTATGCACCCTTTTTTCAATTTATTCGCGGGTAGTTTTAATTTAAGTATACCCACGTGTAGACAATATATAACCTTCGTTGCGATAGATTAATCAGTCTATCTGGTGTTGTCGCGCAGTGCATATGGAAGTAGTGAAACTAGTATAGTAGTGTCGAGGTTAAAATCAGTTAGTTTCTTAACCCTACACCTTGGTCGCAAGTCCATAGAACTGCCCAACTTGCATGTATTGCTGCACAGTAATGGGTATTATCCCTCCCTCATTCTCTGAAAATTCGTATAAAATTCTTTCACTACGGAGATTAAAAATATCAGTAAAATAATTAAAAAGCAGTACCGAAGTGAAGAATACCATAGACTATAGAGTGGTACAGAGTACGAGATTAAACATTGTTTTGCTGGTACTTGAACCGCAAACTTCCTTGCTGGAACTACAAAAACTAAAGCTTTGTCTACAACTGCACTCCGGGACGCATTGGTGCGAATAAATTTTAATGAGTCCACCTTCAGTTGAAAATATCTGGATTTTTACTGAGAAATTGTCTTGAATTTTTACTACAAATATTACTTTGTTCGTAATTTGCTTCAATTACTGGTATAGAACATTATCTCTCATAATATACATAACTCGGTCGTAGATTTGTACATCTTGGAGTCTATCTTATATGACCATACCTCTCGTTGTGAAAGGGGTAGTCCTATTTTCGGATGTCAGTCCCGGTAACCCGAAAGAAAACTTCAGGACATAAAACTGTGAACTCTATTGCATAACTTCATCTACCAAATGGAAGATTACGAATTTATGATTATTATATTTCTTCTCTTGGTGAGACTATAACTTTGCCTGTTACAAATACCCGAGGAGAAATTGTTTTGTTTGATTCTGATTTGTCTTTTCACCCATGGATGTCTGGAAGGCTCCCGTCCTATTGTCCGTGTCCCGTTTTTTAAGTATTTTATTTTTGCTGAATTTATGGAAATATAATTCACAGTTTTATAAAACAGTTTATTTTAATATACCTTCACAATAAACTTCAAAATAAACTCCATTGAAGGCGTATTATAAATCTAAGGCCAGACTTAACCCGTCCCTCTCCCATTCTGTTAACGCAGCGGATCAAGTGGATTCTGGTGGAGTATGGCTTGCTCAGGGTTCACTGAAACCACAGCGTTGTTTTCTTCACTCCCACTAAAACCCCGGTTCTATCTTCGCATCGGCAAAACAAGAGGATATCTCTTGTATTACCGATGTCCATAAGCGACATTGGCCATTTATCATCGTGGAACGTCTATTCGTTTGTACCTTATCTATCACAAAAAAGAGAAAGTTTAGAGGAAAGGAATGAAGAAGAAAACTAAAGAAGTGAAGAAGTTAAAAAAGTAGAAGGAAAGGACGAAATGGAGACAGAGAGAGTAAGAAAGAATTAAATTCACTTAATTAACTTAATAATAAATTATCATTCTAACAAAATCTATTATGGAGAAAGAAAAAGGGAAAGCCGAAACATAAAGGGAAGTTATTAACGAGCATTATAAAATGAACAGTCAATAACAGAAATGAAGAAAGACGAGAAAGGGAAACGGAAAGTATCAAATAATAAAATAAAAAATGGAAGATAAGAAATAAGGAAAATAACACAGAGAAGGGAGAGGCATAAAAAAAGTTTAAAAATAGGAGGGAGTAAGAAGAGGATGTGATTGTTTTACTATGAAGTCTCATCAAACAATAAAGCGTATATTTTTTATTTAGATTTTGAATGTAGTATAATAATTGAAATCTCAGCTCCGTCAAAGGAGGTCAACGAACAAAAGCTAACGTTCAAAATTCATAACACTTCCAAAAACACTACGTGGAACATAAATTGGTACAAACTTGATCTCAAATTAATTTCAACGTAATTAAAACTTTGTACAATATAAATTCAACGTCATTGTGGTCATGCAAATCTCACTGTTTATGTTTAAATTCTATTGAAGGTTTTGCTAGCGAGTTTTAAAAGAAATAAAAGCTTAGATTTTCATTCAATTTACATCTTTATTAGGAAGGAAATTATAGACATTTCAAATTTTATCATGACAATATCAATAGCTAAATATATTTTAGATTATACTAGCTGCGTCCCGCGGTTTCATCCGCTATACTTTCGATAATTCACACTATATCATTATAAATTATAGCCTATGTGTTATTCTGATGTATATATTATTGTAAAGTAATACATCCATACATCCATACATCCATACATCCATACATTCTTACAAACTTTCGCGTTTATAATATTAGTAGGATTGGTAAAGAGGTATTGCCACCAGAGACGTGCGAGGATGCGCAGCGAGGGATGTGTTTGTTAAGCCCCAATAGAATTGCTTCATTAACGCATTCTTCGCTACATATCCTCGCACATCTCAACGGCGTAAACGACGGATATCTGAAGTAAAATACATAATCGTACATCACACCACTGCACAGCCATAAAGGTCACCGGGTGAGCTCCGTTTGACAACTGGCTCAAGTCTATCGAAACAGAGGTTATATACAGTCTTGGAATAAAGTAACTAATGTAAATTGAAATAATAATTAAAAATATACGGGCATTTTTATACAAATAACTTTGATCTACCTTCTTTTGTAATTAAAGTACGAAAATTTTAATGTTTTTAGTCTTTTCATCTTTTTGCACAAATAACGGCATAAAGCTGTCATTGTAACGAGAGCTCTTTGAGCTTATAGGCTTACACTCGAATTGGAATTCGGCTACATCCAAAAAATCTATCTAGAACAATGTGTTTTTATTCGTTAGATAACAAAGCAGAATAGAATTGAACTCACAGATAGAAAAACTCTCTAAAAAACTAATGATCGATAAAATGTATGTCGGAGCATAGTAAAAGATTATCGATTAATCGAATCGTTATCGTTGTCTATGGCGTTCGAGTGGGGTAGTAGTCACATCCGTTGTTATGACAGTATCTACCCTCGACCCTTTATATGCGGTCGACAGTCTAACTGAAGTCTTAGTCGTGCGCGGTCTCTCAAGAAGTGAAGTAGTGTCTAAATAATGATAGTGTTGTGCAGTGTTGTGTTAGTGCTAGGAGTGCTGTCCGATCAAGGTCACGTGAGTACCTTACAATGTAATTACCTCGTCTCATGTTAGGTTGGGTTAGCCTTAGGTTAGGTTAGCCTTGTGTTAGATTCGGTTTATGTGCGTTTAACCTTGGGTTTAAATAGAGAGCCTAGCAGTGGAGGCGAGTGTTGTAATTACTTAAAGGAATTCCTTAAGCCTACACCTTGGTCACAAGTCCAAGGCACTGCTTAGGTTTCTCTCGTAATTGTTAGTGATCATATTTGATCATTTATCGGTTCAATAGGAGTATCAACGTTGCGTTTACCCAATATTCCATTCAATACCATCACCCCCTTTGTAATGTTCCCCAATATTCCCCATCTTCCTCCTTCCATTTCCTTTCACATCGTTTTAAAATCCCCGACATGTATATTGTTAAATACTTTAAAAAAGGTTTATAGTCGATTATATTCGATACTTAATATCGAAAGAAAGGTATCGAGAAATACCGTTTCATCTATACCCAGTGTAATCAATGTGTGTGTTACCATGGTTACAAGATTGTTATAATTGTCAATATTTTAATATTGTCACGCAGTTATTAATTTATCACTGAGCTGATAGTCTTCAAACGACTGAACAGATCTTTACAACACATAGCTAAGAACCATCTCGATTAAATTACCTTTCAAACATAAAACTTTATCAGAATCGGTCCATTATCTTAAGCGCACAGATACATACATTTAATTAGGCAACGTCGAGCATAAAAAGAGTACAAAAAAAAATACCTTTTATAGATTTGGATTAGGCTTTACACGAAATTTCTCGTCCAATTATTTTTGATTCATTAAAAAAACTAATAGTCAGTAGTTTCAATGATACTTCAGTACTTACCAATATTCAAAATGATAGACGTCAATAGAATGAGAGTCCGAGACATGATGAGTGGGTTATCTGTAACAAAAAAAAAATTGAAACAAAAATAGACAAAATTTGAATTGTTATATTTGAAGTTTATCCTTTTTTGTTTGTTTTTAGAAAGCCTGTGTTTTGATTGATATATCCTTATAATAATAACATTTATGGTTACCTCACAAGCTTATGAGGCTCAGAAATAAAGTGAATTTAATCAGTGAATAATTCTTACAAATTTACATACTCTTATTCTACCAGACCTGACTGTTAAAGTAATAGACTTAACGACACAATTAAAAACTCACAAACTCATAGACATTCAAATTTTTACGTGAAAAGAAAACACATATACAGATTACATTACAAATATTAAAACATATTATACATCTACTAAAGACTTTAAAAAAAATACTCGCAGACTAACAGACTCATAGACATTACATCCCTGCAGACTCATAGTCCTATAAACTTGCAGACCTAATGTTCTATAGACTAACAGACTCACTAACGCAATTTACAATTTAACTCACAGTTTAAAAAAAATCTTGATTAATTGATATTAATATAATTAAAAACCGTAATAAGACAGATACGAAGTTCAGAAATTTAGCAATAATTCTTCCAAGGGATGGTATCTTCCTAAAAACGTTAAGTCGAAAGTCAGCAAAGTTATTGGTATACAGACTACTAATCTTATCGACTTACAGACCTACATTCTTACAGACTTTTAGACCTACACTCATATTTTCAAACTCAAATTACGTACAAACACGCAGGGTAGTAGACTAACAGACCCATAAACTTGCAGACCTAAAGTTATATACTGCATGTTACACGTACTGTATATTACAGACTGTTACTGTATATTACAGACAGACAGAGTCACAGACCCAATTTGATGAAAGAGGTATAAAAAGTTTTCCTTTTATGTATTAATATAGAAATGAAACCCTATGAAAACGCATATGAACTTCAGTAATATAGCCTTCCTAAAAACGTTAAGTCGAAAAGTAAACAAACTTACACATATACAGAATTCTAATCTCATAGACCAACGGGAATACAGAACTCAATCATTAGACTTGCAGAATTACAGACCTACATTCTTATAGATAGTCAGACTCACATATTACATACAAACTAGCAGAGTAGAAGACTCAAAGACTTACAGACCCCCAGATATAGTATAGCTCTACAGACTCGCATAGTTACAGATACACTGACTTATAAACGCATAGATCAACGGATATACAGATTCTTACTCAGACTTACAGAATAATAGATCTAAATTCTAAAAGATTTTCCGAATAAAAGATTATAAAAAATACTCGCAGGCTAACAGACTAACAGACTCATAGACTTACATATCTGCAGACTCATAGACATATAAACTTGCAGACCAAAAGTTGTATAGCCTGATAGACTCAGAAACTCAATTTAATAAAAGAGATATAAAAAATTGTCTCTCGAAGTATTAATATATAGATATATAAAGATATAAAACCCTAATAAGTCGGATACGAAGTTCAGTAATATCGCAATAATCCTTCCAAGGGATGGTCCCTTCCTAAAAACGTTAAGTCGCAAAGTAAACAAACATCTTAAGACTTTAAAAGTCGGATCTTACGAGCTCTCGAGTGAAGGGTCGCTTTGGTGACATCATATGCTTCAAATACTTTTTACTTTTTACACGAAAAATATTATTTTGTATGACTTATTTTTAGTATTACTTTATAGTGCAGCTTGTGAGGTTTTTACCCAAGAAATTATTATAAAGATGAAGGAGACTGACTGTTTTTATCTACGCAGCGATCGTTAAAATTGAATCATTTTTTTTTCTTAAAGTGACGATCCACCTGAAGGAAAATGTTCATCGTCCTCCATGGCCATCGGCAGCGGCCGATGCGTTGCCGCCTCGAAGGTAGATTGTAGAGTAAAAAACCCCGATGTTCACTGGAACTGCAGAATGGGAGGGGGAGGGGTAAGTCTGTCCCACATGCGTCTCGACCAGAACGCGTCAATGATACTTGGCGGTCGGATTTGCTTGCTGGTGGTCGTAAGCCAGTCGGGGAACACATTCTTTACCACCTATGGTGGTGCTGGGTTACTTGGATTTTACGACACGCTCTCCCAGTGGCAAAGCTGCTCTCACGGGATAATGTGTTTATGTTGTAATAATGAACACTGATCGAATTATCGAAATCGAATCATTTATTCAGACTTAAAGATTTATAGACTTACATATCCGCTTAGTCGCAGACTCGCTGACTCGCAAACTTATAAACATTTAGACTCAGAGACCTAGAGTCTAACAAACAGGTCATTACTCTGACCTATATTCACAAATAAAAAGCACACGTGAAAATCCATGTGTGCCGATAGTGTATAGATAACTGGTCCTAAAAACTACTTATTCAAATTTTAAAATATATTGTGATATTTCAACTTAATAATTTGGATAGCGTATGGTATAAAAAGTTGTACAACTATTACATTTTCACAGAAAAATAAGTTTGAATATAACTTCCGTTGTCGAGATAGCTTTAATATACATTTTTAGTGGCTCGTAGTGTGATTTATTTCGTCTTGTGATTCAATAAACAACGGAATATTCGTATGTGCAAGCATCATATCGGATATTATGGTTGACTGTTACGTGTTACTAAGCAGTACTGCTGTTTGCTGTCTGGATAGATATTTCTTGATTCCTAAACTGAATCTATATAAATAAAAGTGAATCCCCTGTATGTATATACGTGTGTAACTTTAGAACGGCTGAACCATATCAAATAATTCTTCTTTTATTGTATTAGTTATTGACAGGAAAAGATTTGTATAAAAGGAGAAGTAAGTGATACAGATGATAGACAGTGAGAGGTGGAATCTACTACAAATCAGCGACATACCCATTATTATATAAGATTCAAAGGGTGTGTAAGTGAAAAGAGTAGGTCGGCTAATATTTTATACCACTAGAATATTTTTATTCTTAGCTACTCAAATGGTAGGAGATTCAATGAAAGTTAACTCTCTCAAAATATTTTGTTTCATTTTCTTTACAGTCTTTTATATAAGAAAAAAAGAAATGTAATTTATCCTTATCGCAAAAAACATAAAACTACGCATGAAGGATAACAAAAGACATTTGATGGGTACACTTAGCTCTACGCACGAAGTGCTTTACAATTATATTACAGGACGATGACCCTTTCTCTCTTCTGTATTCTATGACAGAGTCCTCTCTGTATATGATAGTAGAGGATTCGATTATCGATAAAACTACTTCAAGATACAAGGCTCATATTGATACCTAACAGAAACTATTGATCATTGTGCCGAAAAATAATTTTTTCTAATGTTGGGACTGAGAGAGAATCTAAGATCCATCCCACTTCTGATGTCGGGACAGAGAGTCAATTTTAATGAATGAAGTAACCGAATCTCGCGATTCTTTAGTAATTTGGACAAGAACCCAAGCAGCGCTTTGGATTTGTGACCAATTTTTAGGTGTAGGTGAGCGCTCCCTCCGACATATATACCTTCACTGCCCGGTTTCACTGTTAGTATAAGTTTAGGTTAACATAAGGATAACCTTTTTGTGTACTGCGTCAATCAGCGGTAGCAATGCCCCTCCATTTGGTAGTGGTAATGAAAATCGTCAGCCAATCACAGGCTATCAAAAATATTGTTTATGTTGAGTGTTGTTATGACGAAACGGAAGTGATATTTAATACTACCAACTCCGTCATATATAAATTGAAATTCATTGAATATAATAAACCCACTCGTGCGGATGATACTGTAGTCTGTACAGTGTCATGAATTTATGGTTTTACATCAAGGCGACCTAGGATTGATGTTCTACGTGTGCTAAAATTTTATGAGATTTCCTTCGAAATTTCAGAATTCTTAACATTTTATTTAGCTTAACATACATTACAAGTTATACTTTTTGTATAGGAATCTCCATTATTCATAACCTCGGAGATTTATGGATAGCTATGATTTTGCAGGATAATTTGGGTATATGAAAAATTTATCAATATTTTCACATTGTTTTGTCTTTTCTTGTCTTGTTTCGTCTCATCTTGTCTAACATATATGGGGAGTCTATTATCCGTAATGTGCTCGAAAATTGGAGTAAAGTATTTCCAATATCAAATCTACGGTATGCTGACGACACTGTCCTCGTTGCAACATCTGTGGAAGACACGCAGAAGCTGTTTCAGAGACTCGAGATCGAAAGCATTCACATGGGTCTCGCAGTAAATAGGAGAAAGACGAAGCTAATGGTAATTTACCGTGACAAAAAACTATCCATATCAAAGAACATCATCCTAGGAGTTGACATTGTAGACCATTACATGTACTTGGGCGCGCCAGTCTACAACGATGGCATCTGTGTACCGGAGATAAATAGGCGTATTTGTATGGCTAGGGACGCGAAGACTCGAATAAACGTCATTTGGAAGAAAAGGAGTTCCACCAAACCCACAACACCAAGACCCGGCTAATATGCGCTCTAATATTCCCCTGGACGATAAGAGCCAGAGAAAGGCAGATGATTGATGCAATCGAGATGTGGCGCTGGAGGCACACGCTGAGAATACCCTGGACCACCAAGCCCACCAATGCGTCGATCCTCTTACAGCTTCACGTCCAAATCCGCCTCTCCACGATCTGTCTGCAGCGTATGCTGTCATACTTTGGCCACATAAGAACACAGGGGTGATGAGAGTCTTGAAAAACTGATCATTGTTGGAAACATGGATGAAAAACGAGCCCGGGGACGGTCCCCAACCAGATGGAGCGATCTAGTGAGAGGCCCATCTTCAATTAAGTTTTGCTCGGTCGCCAGAGACGCGATGATGAGGCACCGGTGGAAGCAGATAATCCAAACCATCCACATCCGTCGATGACCACGATCCTCAGCCATGAGGGTCCACAGGGAGCAGCTTAACGGATTTTGCTTAGAATATTCACACAAATTCTTAAGAACTAGGATTAACACATAGGCTATTTTTATCGTGAAAAAATCTATAGGTCCTGCGGGATAGTAATAAAAGGTTTATTGAGCATTTAAATATTTTTATATAATCACTACATAGTTCGCTTTAGCTTCCCGCTGTCTGTCTGTATGTCTCTATGTATGCTTAGATCTTTAAAACTTTTAAGATTTTAAGATTTTAATGCGGTTTCTTTTAATAGATATAGTGATTCAAGAGGAACGTTTGTATGTATAATACATACATGATATAGTATAGAAACACTGATAATTTTAGAGGTTTCTAATGTGATGGAGTAGATAAATACATTTTTTGTGCTTACATTGCAATCGGTGGATGAACCCTATGAGATAAATCAAAATTATGTATATGTAATCAAAACAATACTGTAGTACTGAACACCTTTAAAAGGTCTACAAAAAAGTCCGTGATGGTATATGTCTATCTCTTAGGGATAAGCCACAATAACCATTATTTATCCTTTACTTTTTACGAGAAATAATGGCTTATTTACGAAGCGATTTTAAATAATACAGCAATAATCCATATCCAATTAGGTACCTTAAAAATACATTGTGCATTTTATATAGATCAATATGGCCCATTACAGCATGAAATTTTAATGAATATTTTCGAAGATATTACAGATTTAAAAAGCAGGGACATAGCGGTTACGGCTAAATACACGTGTTAAATTGCACCCGGGCGAAGCTGGGACAGGTCGAATAGTATAGTAATATATTGACAACTGTTTTGCGAGGGATAACTAAACACTGTTAATATAAATATCAATATTTAATATACTTTTCTTTGTACTAAAATGTATAAAATCGGCTTTTAGTTATCGGATAAGCTATCTGATAGTTGACGGTTGAGCAAGATTAATTGTCCGGTCATCAATAACCGCGTCATTTCACTGAGCGATCTCCGGCACGAGGCGCACGCGATGCCGCTCGTATTATCTATCGCGGTAATCACGTTAACTACCAATATAGGATAGCCTTACTATACTCACTTATAGTGTGTTACTTGAGTAATCTTGTATAATAAAGTATTGAATAATAAGCTCCTTAAATATTATCTGCATCGGATCGATACCGCACGCGACAACCAATACTAAACACTTACTCCAAACCTTAGTAATGGAGACGTAACTTCACGACACCACACCACTGCATAGCCATAATGGTCACCAGGCGTTTTCGTTTGACAAACAATTCCAGTCAGACGTCATATACATTCGTTATATTTAAGCTGCACTGTACAATAACACTACACTTTACAAATATGACTAAAGACGGTGCCTGATTATGAACCCGGTGTAGGTTTATCCAGTAATATAGTTGCTACCTTATGGTACTATAGATTGTTTGGGTCTACAGCCATAAATGCATTAATAACGAAGTGAAGCGAGGTCGTTTCTTTAGTATACACTCCTCATATTGTCTTTTATTATGTTCCAACATTTTATTTGACATTTTAGGTATACTCGTATTGTAATAAATGTGACATTGTAGTCACAAAAAATCCGCAATATGTCACGAGCAATGCGAGATTGAATTCGTAGCAGCGGGATTGTTAGGCAATCTCCAAAACTATATACATAGATGTTTCATGTATAAAGTGGAGGATATTGTTTTGTGACTCCAAAGTAATACCTTTCAATATACATTTTTAGTGCCTTAAGCTAAAAAGTCTTTAAATCAATGTGTGAACATCAAACATCGAACGCTTTTTCAATTTGTCATTGTCATTTGTCATGTCAGCAATAATATAAAGCTAGGCAACGCTTTGGACTTGCGACCAAGGTGTAGGGTTATATTATTATAACGAACACTAACAACAGTAAATAATAAAAGTTAGAAGACCTCAACAAGGGTGTTTTTAACAACGACACTATAATACTAACTTCCATATACACTACACGACAACACCCGAGAGATTGTTATATTGTCTACACGTGGGTATTCTTGTAAATAATTTATACAAATATATAAAATTGTAGTGTCTGTTTGTAATATTAAAATAACCGCTTTTCACTAAGAGCATATGGATGTACATGCACAGTGTACTTATACCAAAACAATTTTTTTTACCAATTTTTGTCTGTCTGTCTGTTTGTTCTGGCTAATCTCTGAAGTGGCTGGACCGATTTTGACGGGACTTTAACTGGCAGATAGCTGATGTAACAAGGAGTAACTTAGGCTATTTAACATATCGCTACGACCCATAGGAGCGGAGCAACACGCGAACGAAGTCGCGTGGGTCGGCTAGTTTGTAAATATTTATAACAAATTAACTAAATAATTTTCATAGCTGGATCAGAAACCAATTGTTTAAAACAAATTCACTATTTACTCTTCAATTCTTTTTTAACTTCTTAACTGCTCATGCTCTCTGCTTTTTTATTTTAAATTGCGAAATAGATTTTGATAAAGTCTTCATTAATAAAAAGTATGGTATTATCTTCACATACCTACGTTTAAGTATATTTTAGTAATTTATAGTAGAGTATGGGATTTATTCTGCGCAGTACCACTCAACCGACAATATTAACAAGTAATCTAGATGGAAGCCAAACAGTGCCTGGGGCGTGAGGCTCAGAAACAGGATTAAAGATTTATTTTATAACCGCAAACTCTCACCTTCACAGCTGTACCTCGCTACCAAATATTAAAATAATCAAGTACATTACTCACGTGCACTAGTAATAACAGAGGCCTAGACACTACGCCACCAAACAACACTTGATTAAACTAAACTCAAACTCAAGTTTTGTTGATTGATGGCGTGGTGCTAAAGTTATAAAGGAGCACGTGAGTAATGTACTTGATTATTTTAATATTTGGTATTGAGGTAGAGTTGTGGAGGTATTGATGGCCCAGTGGTTGAGACTTCAAGTCTTACTCGGGAGGTCCGAGTTCGATCCCCCACACAGGCACACACCTCTGACTTTTCTGAGTTATGTGTGTTTTAAGCAATTAAATATCACTTGCTTTAACGGTGAAGGAACACATCGTGAGGAAACCTGCACTCCTGAGAGTTCCCTAAAAGTTCTCAAAGGTGTGTGAAGTCTGCCAACCCTCATACCCTCCTCATTCTGAGGAGGAGACCCGGCTCAGCAGTGAGCCATTGTAGGGTCGGGATGATGTGGAGGTGAGAGGTTACCATATAGATTACATATTAATATTGTCTTTGAGTGTTACTGCGCAGTATAGCTACCAATAATCACTAGTATCGCCTGGGCTTTTCGACCAATTCATTTTTGTTTGGAGTATTTTAATAAAAACAGTTTAAAACTCACTACAGAATCTAGATACCGCTTTTAAAGAGATGACGTGATATCACAGTACTCAAAAAAATTAATAGTGCGTTCATGCATAGTTAGTGCATACAAAATAGTCATCCGTACGGAAACGCATATCTGATATTAATCTCAACGTTTGGAGGCTGCCTTTTGTTTAAATTAAAAAAAATGTTTTGTAAGCGTTCGTGTATTAAAACTTATATTGCGAGGGTGGTGTGATTGATTTTCGGTCTTTTGTTTTCCTTTAACGTGTTCTATTTTAATTTTTATGTGCTTTTGTATTTAGAATTTATAATCAATTTCTTATTTAAATTACACAGGTCTGTGATGAAAAAGTTTTTTAAATAAATTCATTATAAACATGTATATTATATTGGTCTATTTATAGCAAAAATTAATTTAGTTAGTTATGTATATGGCTCGTTTTTTGTCACAAAATTACAAAATACATCTATATTTCAATTCTTTTCTAATCATAAATATTCTGTAGTCTATAATATAATATCCAACCGGTAAATATAGTCTGTGATTAATTTTAGTGTTTTGAACAGTCTGAAAAACCCATTGATATAGGTATCTCTATAGAAAGATCAAGATGGCAGAACTTACTGATCAGAGATGGACGTTGCGAACAACAACATGGCGTGGACTACTAGGCAAAAGGAGTAGAGGTAGACCCTTAACACGCTGGGAAGACGAGTTAAAAAGAACAGCCGGCCCTGGATGAAGGTAGCACATGACAGAGACAAATGGAGGTCTTTGGAGGAGGCCTTCACCCACTAGGGATCCTTGTAGATAGGACAACAAAACTTATACATAACAAAACAACAAAGTACAACAACAGAATATAAACGTACTTACATATTATATTTGTATCTTTTACTTTAATACTACAATATTAAAGATAATTAGTATATAAGGTATAAAAATTGTAAAACCTACATAAAAAATAAAGGCTTTTTTATTTTTATTTTATTTATAGAAAGATCACTCGCCATTCTAACAGATCCATAATATTTCCGTATAATAAATATCTGTAACTAACGGTTTCTCAGAGTTGCAAAACTAAACCAAATATCATCATCACGACCCTTCAATGGCCCACTGCTGAGCCGGGTCTCCTATTCAGAGTGAGGAGGGTATTAGGCCATAGTCCACCACGCTGACCCAGTGCGGGTTGGCAGACTTCACACATATTGAGAACTTTTTAGGGAACTCTCAGGAGTGCAGGTTTCCTCACGATGTTTTCCTTCAGCGTTAAAGCAAGTGATAGTTAATTGCTGAAAACACACATAACTCAGAGTCAGAGGTGTGTGCCTGTGTGGGGGATCGAACTCGGACCTACCGAGTAAGACTCACTCGTTAAACCAAATATAATTTTCTATATTTGAGGATAACATACAAGAATTTGAGAAAGGTTAAAAATAACCTTTTTTAAAATGCTTATGATGTCATCATTGTATACTTAATTGTTGCATTTTAATAGTTTATACACTCAAAAAATTTCTGTTGTGTTCTCTTTGTATACAAAAACTATATCTATATGTCGTAAACGTGACGTGATATAAATGATATGAATACCATATTCTATTACTTTTAAGGCAATTGCAACAAATATTAACAATTTGTTAAAAAAAAATTCGCAAAATAATTTCGCAGACCACACAGGTCTGTTAAAAATGTTTATTTTATTTACCTATATACTTTATATTGCCTGGAGTTTGTGGCCTTTGGTGTATTTATTAATACAAAATGGCGTCAGTTGTACCTATATCAACCGTTGTGGGGGACGGAAGTGCAACACCTAGATCGTATTACGGCAAAGTGGCGATCGACCTTTTGCGGCTCACAGCTATGTTGTCGTTATATCTAACAAGAATAATTTTGTCTCTTAATAAATTAGAAATAGCATGCAATGAGAAAGAATGGCTGTACAACAATTTATATTAAAATCTATTTTAAACAGAAATTCGAGTAGTGCCTAGGGCTTGTGACCCAGGATAACAATTTTAATTTAAGGAAGTCCTTGTAAGTTACAGATTGAAAATGGTTTGCAAAATTAAATTTAACATAATATACAAAGAATTCGTAATTTATATTCTATCCATAAACCAACGATTTTGAATTGAGATTGATTATTAATTTCGGCCGTAAGAGTGAGTATAGTAAGGCTATCCTATATTGGTAGTTAACGTGATTACCGGGATAGATAATACGAGCGGCATCGCGTGCGCCTCGTGCCGGAGATCGCTCAGTGAAATGACGCGGTTATTGATGACCGGACAATTAATCTTGCTCAACCGTCAACTATCAGATAGCTGATAGCTGATTTCGTAGATTTTAGATATTGTTTTCTATATTATAAATAATAACATTAAAAATATCATATAATAATAAATTTACTTAGGAAGACTACACTTTTAACGAGTATCAAAATAGGGTAACCGTAATTGTAGTACATGAAGTAAAGCGAAGACAAGTCGCCAAGTATATAAACAGCTAGGAAGTGAAATAATAATCTGAAAATGAAACTCAAGTGGCTAAAAATCCGACACCGTAGATATTTACATATGCTCTCACTACTTTACAACATACTTAACAATCCTCATACCCCGACTTATTTAAAAGAACGGTTTTCTTATTTGGGCTCCGACGTTCCTGGGGATCGTATTTTGAGATCAAGACACGACAATCGCCTAAAAATACCTATTAGCCACACCCATTATTATCGGGATTCTTTTACGGTCAAGGCTGTCATCTTATGGAATGATCTTCCTCCGAATATACGTCTCTTAACATCTTTAAGAGTCGTCTTACAGATTATTATCTCAAAATTTTATAACTTTCATTATATATATATATATATATATATATGTCGGAGGTGTGAGTTAGGTTTAGGTTAGGTTAGCCCAGTGTTAGGTTAGATCCAGACGTGGATAACTGCTGACGAGGTTGCCAATATCCCGTGACTTCGCCCTATTAGCAGTGAAGTGAATCACCCCGGAGGTTTAGCGGGTCGGGCTGTTTCCTGAACCAGATCCCAACCCCGCATAACCATCCTGAGTCCCCACTTAGGATGGTATCTGTTGAGCAGATTCCTGCCGGGTTAAAAAAAAAAAAAAAAGGTTTATGTTAGTCTAATCGAGATATATAGATAATAGAATAGTGCGTAGAGATCGTAACCATTAATTATATCCTGACCGTATTGCGCCCGTATAGCTTTTGAGATAGGCCATCCATCTATATGCTTTTTATATATGTATATATTTATCATTTGGTTGGCTATATTTATTACTTTATATAGTGCATGCATAAAAGTAGTGTGTTTAAAGTATATGTAGTATAAGTATTTTAAGTATATAAGTATTTATTTTCCATAGCAATATATTTGTTTATATTTAAATCTTTAGCACTTGCCCGTTATGATATACCAATTCCTTCTCAGAAGGTTGCCTGGAAGAGATTGCTTTAGCAATAAGGCCGCCTTTGCATGCGTTTTAAGTTTTTAGCTTGTATTACTTGTTCTATTTTATTTTATTAACTTTTATGTGTGCAATAAGGATTTTTATCTATCTATCTATCTAAGAGGTCAAATTAGTAAAAAGTCATCGTCCAAAGGTTCTAACATCATAGAAAGATTCTTCTTTATTGGCACATTATCATCATCATCTAAGGCGCTAAATTCCCGGGTAGGCTTTAGCCTGGCCCAGAATATTTTTCTACTCTAATCTATTCTTGGCTTTACACAAATTAAATTCATTTTATAGCCAGGTAGTTTTTTTTAAAATGCGGTCTGCAAAATATTCTTTATTGGCAAATGCGAAGCTAATCTTGAATGTATAAAAAAGAGAAGCAAAAAAATATTGCTAAGGATTCAGAAGAAGTTTAAAGAAGAAGTATCTTTTCTAAGTTAATATAGAAGATATTATAGCTAACGTCATCATAATTGGAAAAAGTGATACTGTATAACCTTCGGGATTTGCAGAAAAAAAACCTCTAGAAACCTTATCACGGCAAAAACGTTAACATAATATATTTTTTTATGAAAAATGTTAAACATAAGATAGGAACATTTGTTATCTCAAGGCTGTACATAAAACTAGATATAAGACATAAAACTGTATAGACTTATGACGGGTCAAGTTTTACGATGCACTTACATGCTCGTAGTGTTACGAATTTACGATTTATTAGCGTTGTAGCTCGAGATTGATCGATCTTATAATATATTTCTCCCTCTTATACAACTTCAATTCCCTTGCTCTCTTTAGTAGATTCTAGATAGACACATTTTTAGATAGAGAAAGGCTGAGTCTTATAAAATTCTTTGTGATCTTTTGCTTTCTTCTTTTTTTTGTCTTCTATCCGCTTGCTTCGCTAGCTTTATTCAGAGATTTTTGATACTAGAAAATGATTTGAAATCTTAATTTTTTTTTCATTTACATGGAATGAAAAAAATACTCGCCAGTTTCTGCTACTTTCGAGCCAGTAATTAAAAATACTATTTAAAAAAATCACCTTTTTTTCGTTTCTGTCTGGTACTCTTTCCCTACAAATATCAGAAATCTTCGCAAAATAACCAAATTTTTACAAACAGACAAATTGTTTTAGAGCCCATAATTTTTCATAGAATACTTATATTTATTTGAAAGTTTTGGACCAACGTAATAGATATACGTTAATCCTGTCTAGAATTACTTACGGATAATACTTTGAAAACTATTTGGTTTAAACTCCGCTAATTAGAGAAGTTGTACCAGAATACCAGATGCATGCCAGGCTAACTTTGCACCGTTCAACTCATTCTAAAACTTTTCAACCTTTTCACAGATTATTTTATAGGAAGGAATCAGTTTTGGAGTGAAAATTAACCAGAATTTAATATTTATTTTCACATGTAAAAAAACTACATTCTTATAATTGCTTAAGAGTTCCACTATTCACCTCTAGTCTCCATTATCAGATGATGGCAATAACAAGTAGGTTACAATTTATTTGGATAGCACAAACACGAGAGAATTCCTCACAATCAAATAGGAAATGTATATTAATTGATACACAAAACACGAGGACAAATAAACAGACAATTGCAATCAAAGAATCGTCGTCATTAATTCATAATTGCCAATCTCAAAGGAATTAAACCCTTAAAAACTGATCAACCAATCCAGGACATGTCAGTTTGGAAATGCTAGGCTTATTCTTTTTTCATTCTCTAATATAAATTTCTAGACTTTTTCAATATTTATAAATTATATGAGAATCCTCTTTTAATTACAGTGTTATCAGCTCTGGTTTATGGATCAGAATAAAAGCTGTTCACTGACAGTAGACAATTTTATAAAATAAATATACTGCATTGTACATTCTTCCCTTGAGTGCACTTGATTTTTGTTCCCACTTTTCCTAAATTCCATCACGTTAATTTGTCTCCTCGCTCTTTCCACTTTAACTTACCATACTCAAACACTTGAAACATATTTCCTCTTCTTCATATTCTTCTTTCTCAGTTCGTCGCAAATTTAAATCTTAATCAGTGGAAGATGCAAGATGTCGATCATTCTTGACTTTGCTTGTTTCTACGCCTTTCTATAATATTGCTTCATCTCTTTCATTTATATGACAATCTTCTACGTTTACTAAATTGACGTTTGTTATTTATTTCTCTATTTTAGGCTTGCTATAGGTGTTATATTTTTTTATGTAATGGTGCAACGAGGGTAGGTTCAGAGATCAGAATGAAACATGTTCACCGGCTTTCCCCAAAATGTAATAAACAGACTGACACTTACAGACCTCTTTTGACTTCTTCGCATTATTCTTCTTTTACCTCAATTTATACTCTTATTAGTAGAAGAATATTGCTTTGTCCCTACTACTACTACTACATATAGATGATAATATTCTAATTTCTGTTCTTGTCTATCGGTGACGTCTGTTTGTAAGTTATTTATTTCTCTTTTGTTATTTCTAGCCTAATCTAATCTATACTAATATTATAAAGAAGTAAGATTTGTATTTTTGTATTTTTGTATGTAACGAATAAACATAAAAACTACTGGACCGATTTCAAAAATTCTTTCACCATTAGAAAGCTACATTATCCCTGAGTAACATAGGCTTTATTTATTACAAGAAAAAATTAGAGATCCTTAGGAAATCTCACGAAAACCAACCCAAGGTGCCAAAAAATTTGCTATAAAATATCTTTCATCGCATGCGCTGCAAAAACTATTGATGATAGAACAAAAAAATGTTGTACAATATTATAGAACGTATCAATATCTACAAAAAAGTCCGCGAGACCATATGTCCAACTATTATAGTTACGTCACTATAACTACTTTTTTACATTTTAAAAGTTGATAAAAATGCCTATCAAAATCAGACCATGTTTTCTATAACTTTGTATTAATCCTTATCCAAATAAATTATTTCGTATTCAAGACTATTTCAATACCTATAAATTACTTTTTGAATTATTAAAATCGGACTTTCCATTCAAAAGATATTACGAAATTAAAAATATCAATATAAACAAAAAATACACGCCGACGCGACGGGCCAGTATAGCGACGCAGCGCAGCGAGTAAAGCGGCAAGAGAGTGGGCACCGAAATGCGGGAGGGCCAATATATTTTTAAAAATAATATTTCACCCGCGCGAAGCCGGGATGGGCCGCTAGTATAATATAAAGTTCATATAAGCACTCATCTATCAATAGTAAATGTATAGATAAATGATCAAAAGGCAAGTTATTAAGGGATAATAGAGCAACTGAAGCATTGTATGGAGTATTACGTCTATTGTAAGCACCTTACCTATTTGATTAGTTTTGAACGTTTGTAGATATGTAATATACTAGCGAACCGATTTCGTACGGTTTCTTTACTATAATATACATGTTTTATATATATCATTTCTCTTGAATCACTCTGTCTATTAGTGAAAACCGAATTAAAATCCGATGTGTAGTTTAAAAGAGCGGGAAACAACTTTGTTTTATATTACCCCGTGAGGGTTGAATACTATTCCCCTCTGCCGCTGGAAGAGCATCTCGTAAGAGCCGAGTAACCCAGCACCCCCTTGGTGGTAGGGGATCTGTTCCCCGACTGGCTTGCGACCACCAGTATGCGAATCCGATCGCCAAGTGTCATTGACGCGTTCCGGTTGAGCCGCATATGGGCCAGACTTACCCCCTCCTTCTCCCATCCCATTAATGCTGTGGGTCTAGTGGACTCTGGGCTCTTGCCTAGGGTCCGCTGAATCTGCATCATTTTTCTTCTTCATTCCCCCTTACCACTCTTCTTCGGGATGCAACGCATCGAGAAAACGAAAGAGTGTTTCTTGTTTTGCCGATGTCCATGGGCGATGGTGGCCACTTACCATCAGGTGGACCATCTGCTCGTTTGCACCTTATCTATATCTATACTCTATACTAATATTATAAAGAGGAAAGATTTGTATTTTTGTATGTAACGAATAAACATAAAAACTACTGGACCGATTTCAAAAATTCTCTCACCATTAGAAAGCTACATTATCCCTGAGTAACATAGGCTATATATATTACTGGAAAAAATTAGAGATCCCCAGAAATTCTCACTAAAACCAACACAAGGTGCAAAAAAATTAGCCATAAAATATCTTTCATCGCATGCGCTGCGAAAAGTATTGATGATAGAACAAAAAAATGTTATACAATATTATAGAACGTACCAATATGTAGATATTGTAGTAGTAGTGATAAAAAACTCCGCAAGACAATATGTCCAACTATTGTAGTTAAGTCACTATAACTACTTTTTTACATTTTAAAAGTTGATAAAAATGCCTATCAAAATCAGACCATGTTTTCCATAACTTTGTATTATTTCTTATCAAAATAAATTATTTCGTAATGAAGACTGTTTCAATACCTGTTAATTACTTTTTGAATTATTGAAATCGGATATTCCAGTCAAAAGATATTACGAAATAAAAATATCAAGATAAATAAAAAATAAGCCCAAATAAGTATAAATTTACTGATTACACCTAGTGAATAAAATACATAATTATAATCTTAATAAACTTTCGCGTCATACAGATAAAAAAAAACTGACTTTTTCCTGCAGCAAAGTTCCTGCAGATAAAATCGCCTAGAGATACTAGTTATTATAGTAAAGTTTTATAGCTAGTATACACACGTTTAATAGCTTATAATTTTTGAATCCTAATATTTCCAAAATGAAGCAAAACAAGCAAATATTAATGAACTCTCTCCAAAGCTTCAAACCAATTTACGTAGTGAATATATCGGATCATGGTATCACCAACGTTTCACGCTAAATGCTTCATTATTTTCTCATTAACCTGTTTTATTAAAGTTTTATATTAAAATATTTATAACTAGTAAATCCACCCAACTTCGCACGGATGCAACTACACATACTTATATTTATCAAAAACCATTTAATTTTCAGTATATTGTAGCTAAATAACAATATTCAAAGACAGTATACAAATTTTATTATTAATTAGGCAGGATCTATGAATTTTTCCGGGATAAAAGTAGCCTATTCGTTAATCCAGGTCGTAAAGTATCTATGTGCTAAATTTCGATCAAATCCGTTCAGCCATTTTTGTGTGATTGAGTACCAAACATCTAAACATACAAAACTTTCACATTTATAATACTTATCTATACTATTATGTAAAGAGGAAAGATTTGATTGTTTGTATGTTTGTTTGTTTGTTGCGAATAGGCTCGAAAAGTACTGAACCGATTTTGAAAATTCTTTCACCGATAGGAAGCTACATCCTTTCCGGGTAACATAGGCTATGTCGTGTTGCCATAAATACTCTAATTAAAAAGATATGGCCATTTAAGTGCCATAAGGTGGCCATTTAAAACTTCTTTCACCAATAGTAAACTACACTTTTCATGAGTGACAAAGGTGATTTAGTGTTGCCATATACCTACATTTTTTAATTATTAGAATATGGCCGTTTTGTTGCTACTGATCCGGTTTTAAAAATTCTGTCACTGAGAGAAGTCTATAGTACTTCCGTCTTTCATCCTCTTATAATACTATCACTCTCTTTTTTCTCTCATTAATTTTTATCTTTATCTGTTCAGAATGATCAGTCTCCTTTCACTTTCTTTCTTTCGATTATCTCTCTCTCTCTCCCCCCCCCTTTTTTTTCTCTTTTTAGCTCCTCTCCTTTACCTATTCAATATTATTTTTGCTCTGTCCTCCCTCTTTTATTATCTGTTTGCTTTTCTTTTATTTTTTTATAACTTTTTTTCACTCTCTCTCTTTTTTCAAATAGTTAAAAACTACACAATGACACAGTGACAATTTAAGGAGATCAATTATAATATTGCTTTAAATACCCGGAGCGAAGCGAGGGCAGGCAGCTAGTATATTATAAATGTTCAAATTCTTTCCAAAAAAAGGGTTAGAATATAAACACGTAAAGTGATAATTAATAAATATATGTTTTTTCCTCTTCTTCCAAACCCTTGGTAATGCTACGCTTAAACCACAGATCGATTTTGATGAAATTTAGTACAGAGACAGACCACAACTTGGAAAAGGACGTAATCTATGTTTTATAGCAAAAAAGTACCTAAAGTGTTTAAAATAAGGATTGAAGTGCATATCGAGCGGTGTTACCGTTTATGTCTTTGGGAATTCATCATCACAACTCATTAATGGCCGACTGCTGAGTCGGGTCTCCTCCTTAGAATGAGGAGGGGGTTAGGCCATAGTCCACCACGCTGGCCCAGTGTGGGTTGGCAGACTTCACACACCTTTGAGAACTTTTAGGGAACTCACTCGTGCAGGTTTCCTCACGATGTTTTCCTTCACCGTTAAAGCAAGTGATATTTAATTGCTCAGAAAAGTCAGAGGTGTGTGTCCGGGATCGAACTCGGACCTCCCGAATAAGACACTGATGTCTTAACCACTGGGCTATCACTGCTTCTGGGAATTAGTCACATATAAATTAATAAGTAAAGACCGGGGCGGGTTAATTGTATTATAAACTACTTATTTCTATTCGAGACGAGAAAAGGTTGGTCCAAAATTAAACCTACTTAAAAACTCTTTATACTCCAAGTTAATGTATAATAACCATATAACCAGGCTTTTACCCTCCTAATATTTGGCTTGAACTCGACTAATTATCAAAGTTGCGACCACATGCGTGTGCCAGTGCTTCACAAACTTTACAAATTTAACTTTTCGCCGCTGATCCGATTATAATAGGTTTTTTATATATTTTTTAGAGTTACATAACTCAAAATGAAAAACCTGTTTAACAAGTTTTTCTAAGGAACAAGTAAAGGTATCAAGGTTAAATTAATATCAAATATTCAGGTCTGTAGTCACTTAGAATTGTGAAAATATCAAATTTCTCAGTTAACACTATCAAAAGTTACAGCCATTTGTACATATTTTACCACTCATAAAGAAATCTAAACTGTTGCGATCTATATTGATATATGGGGACAACAGTTTTCTGACAGCAAAATTAATTTAGTCTCTCTCTATTTAATCGTACAGAAGCAATGTCACAGATTAATAAAAATTACAGTGTTAGATAAAGTGTCAGATGGTTGATTGTCGATGGTACGACTTTGACAGTTTGTGTTACTCTGTTGCAAGTCAGTTTAGTCAATCACTTCTATCTCGGCTGGCGGAGGCGCAAGACGTGCGTACTGACAAATACCGGCAAAATGGTGGACACAGATAAGCCCAAGAAATCGTATCCATATGAATCCGCGAGATACAAATAATCAATATTGTCAGCAATGATTAAAATGCAGAAGAGGATTTTCAAATTTGTGGTTTTTAAATTATTTCAGTTCAAGATTGTGGAAGATATATACATAGTTTTACCTCCCATAATAATAAATTCGTCTTACAATGCCCCAAACCTTTTATCCCATATGAGATTTATAGTTGTAATTACCCCTGAAATCCTATAACTCTATCCCGATTACCTATTAGTAGAATTTCATCAATTCAGGGTGCTTATACAGCGCAGAAACACTCAAAGAAAAATATTAAACAAACGACAATATTAATCTAGATGGAAGCCGAGGAGTACCTGGGGCTTGAGACATTAAAATAATAAAGTACATTACTCGTGTGCTCCTCGATAACGAAGGCCTAGCATGTAGGTACTGCGCGATATCACTTGACAGATTAACCCAATCCTATCGGAACGAAAGTAATATATTGTCTTACTTTAGAATCAACAAAGTCGCTTCCCGCTGTCTGTGCGCTTAGATGTTTTGAACAGATTTTACCAATAGATAGAATGATTCAAGAGGAACGTCTATATGTATAATACATGCATGTTATAGTAGAGAAACCATGCGAAACCAGGCTGCAACGCTAGCACGTAATAAAGCAGTACATAAGCAAGTAAAATGATGATTAAGAGTTTGTATATGAAGGAAATTGTGGGTAGTAACATTAAAATATCCTCTTACACAAGAAACGTTTCGCATTATTATCAAATTTCAACTTTCCTAATTAGCAAACTTAGCTCCTGTTACGATGTGAAGTCAAGCTTTACTTTGATATGTTATTAACGATGTGTGTTTAGTTTTATATGAGGGTAGATTTCTTTAAGTTTTGACCTTCAATTTTAAGTATCATAATGTTATAGTAAGAAGTCAAGTATAAAAGAGATATTATCAATTTCAAAGTTCATATTTTTTTTTCAATAGTATTAAAATAATTCTTATCCTAACTTACTAACTAACATCATAATATCGAAAGTAACTCTTAAGAAACGTAGGTAATACTTAAGAAAACAATCTAAACGAACGAAAGTACGATTCAATATACTACTTACGCCATCTAGTGACTCTCTATAACATATTAAAGTTTTTTATAGAGATAATAGTTTACTTATCTTAATATAGCTTAATTTCTAGTAGAAACGAAATTTAAATATGATCTTATACACACCCAACTATAATATACCACAGACAGTTTAATTGTAGGTAGTGCAATAAGTGTCGCATATTATAGTATGTTTTCAATCCACAAGATGTCGTTATATAAACCCATGGTATATTAACACCATATTTATTTTTCACAGGTGCCCAAGAAAGTTTCAACTTTATCACCGTATTAATAAGTAAGAAGGTATCTGAGTAACGAGGTGTCGGAGCCTGAACGAGTTTGTAACTTCGGAAGCGTCCTCAACTGAGAGGTCAATTAGTTTTCAAGATATAGAAGGAATTGGTATTAAGAAACTTTGATATTTGGACGCTCTTAGGTTTCACATTGAAGCTAAAGTTCTATTGGTAATAACTTAGCCAGTTGAAGTATTAAATTAGTCTCATAAACAAAGATAATAATCTTTAGAGACGGACATAGGAAGACCATTATAAAAGTAGCAGGAAAACTATGCACTTTTCTAGCGAAAGTTCATGAGGTATAAAAGTTTTTGGAAGAGGATTTTACGATGTCTCTAATAAGTGTCGATATCCTGATAATGAACTAATTTAACAATTATTACAGTATCTACTAAGGGAGTCTAAACTTATGACTAATTGCCTTCATCACGATCATGCAATGGCAAAGTTATTACTTAAGGTACACCCTGATTGCAGTAGAAATTGATATGCATACTTAGTGTATTTTCAAATTTAAATACAAAATAGTTTATTTCAATAAGACTTTTGACACGTCAAATTGGTCGGTCACTCGGCTTGTCTGAAGCTACCACTAGTTCGGAAAGCGGTTTTCTGATGAGAAGAACTGGTAAGAAACTCAACAGTTGCTCTTTTCAAAATGCCATTGTTTACATCAGTCTGTTTTACAAAGGTATAATCATTCAGCTGAGCATCAACGACATTTTGATTCCAAACTTTGTCATCGTTTAAGTAGTCCTGTATATAGTAATAAGCTTTATTTACTTATTTGGGTTGTCATGGAAATTTTAAGAAGTTAAAAGCAAACCTGCTAACCGGCAATACTGAAATATATATCAGAATTTTAGGGGAATTAATACATTCCTTACATCTTTATCTTATTTTATCAGGATGTGAGACTTTTATGGTTACAAGAAGTCAATAAACTCAATATCTACTTATATTAAATACAAATAAAGGTGTTACAAGATGATAATCAGACTTACGACCTGATGTTTGGCCTGAGCTCAGCTAATTAGGAAAGTTGCGACCACATACGGATGCCCGCCAGAAACTTCTAACATTTAACTTGTTTCCGCTGAGTAGATATTAACAACTTTTTACCTTTAGCTAATATGTAATTTTATTCAAATATAAGTTTGGATATTAATTTTGAAGGATTTTTGAACAATATAGGAATTTACATTCACGTGATTCACTTGATAAATTAATCATGACATGGCAATCCATACTCGAGGATAAAACTATTACTTATTATTTAATTCTCACACACCGAATGAGATGCATTGAAAGAGAGAAAACAGAGAAAGAGTCACACACACTCCTTTCCTCACATACAGACTATTTAAGTATACATAATACACAAATTAACTCAATCCTTAAAATGACTTGGAATCATCACTTCATTACTAAAGCGCCACAAGTTACATTTAATTCATCACTTCAAGTCATTCGTCTGTTCAATCTTTATATTATACAAATTTAGTTAAACAAAATTACCGTTAATTTCTATTAGATCATCATCATCTCAACCCACTAATAGGTCACTGCTGAACAAGGGTTTAATTTCAGAATGAGAAGGGCTTAATCCATAGACTCAAACTATTACCTGACCAAGTGCAGGTTATTGAAGACGTCTTTAAACCTACACCTTGATCATAAGTCTAAGGCACTACTTAGGTTCCTGTCCTAATTGTAAGAGAGAGAGGTTCAGTAGCAGTGATAGCCCAGTGGTTGAGACATCGGTGTCTTACTCGGGAAGTCCGAGTTTGATCCTTGACACTCCTCTGTCTTTTCTGAGTTATGTGTGTTTTAAGGAATTAAATATCACTGAAATTTAATTGCTTAAAACATCGTGAGGAAATCTGCATTCCTGACGTGTGTGAAGTCTGCCAATTTGCCCTTGGCCAGCGTGGTCGACTATGGCCTAACCACCCTCCTCGGTCTGAGGAGGAGACCCGGCTCAGCAGTGGGCAATTAATGGGCTGTGATGATAATTTATCGGTTCAGTAGCAGTATCTACGTTGCGTTTACCCAATAGTCCATTCAATATCATATCACTCTCTTAATGTTTTCAATATACTCCCTCTCCTTATTTCTCCGAGTTTCATTTTAATAAAAGAACATGAAATTTGCAGAACAGTCCACAGAACCTAATAAACATGAAAGCAAACAAATATCCTGCAACGTTATTAAGATAAAATACAAAACGCATTGTATTCTATTTATTTAGTTAACAAAGTTGCTAACAACAACTTTCAACTATTAATTGCGAAAGTTTTGAAGAACGTCGAGTTTAAAACAAATTATTCAAAAACAAACTTATTTGATTCTAAGTACGTGGAAAGTTATGTATTTAATTTTCTTGATAAAAAGGGCAAATGAGTTGTCTGTGGGAGTTGTGGTCATCATTGCCACATTTTTAATTTAGCAACACCTCAGAATCTTTCCGGTTGCTTTGATACTTTGATAAAATAGAGAAATTAAGGTAATGAGAAGAGGATAACAAGGTACCATAATATTTCATGTTGCCATTAAGGCATAAATCAATATTTATCAAATTAATTATATAGAAAACATAAATGCACTGATAGTTTACCAGGGATAGGTACCTTCTGGATGGAGGAAATTAAATATAAATATAGAAGGGTATACACAGAAGGAATAGGGAAATGCAAAACATCCACCAATTCATCATAGCCTTTGGAACTTCTTCGTGCGTTGATGTCATGAAGAAAAAGTATAAGTTGACTATTCGATCAATATAGTCCAAGTTTAATGTTTTTCATTCTTTCATTTCTCCACAAGTAGAAGTTGGACTCCCGGCAAATACCTCCCCTCCCCGATAGACCCCGGTGATTTCCATTCTCCGTCAGAAAGGGAAGATAATATGACACATGTCTCTGTACATCCAGAAAGAATATCTTCTACTAAAATAATTATTTTACTTAATAGAACAATATAAACGTAAGGTTGAATTTCAAATCAATTTCAAAGGGCTTAGGAACGCGAGGTATTTAAGGTTAGTACGAAGGTACGTGAGAAATTTTAGATTAGGTAATGAGACAAAGGATTCCCTCTTACAAATAGAAATGGGTATAAATGGGCCTAACTCAGAAATATTTGATGTAATTTTACATTACCTGGAATGTCTTTAGTAAGACATAATATTATAAAATATTTGTTGTTCGTATTCTATTTCTATTAAAGCGATAATTATCAATAAAACACGATTAACATTAGTCACAACAAACTGGTCGCATCCAAAAGCTCCCAATAAAACTAGTCGAAATAAGAGGGGGTAATACAATAAACGCTCAGGTGTGACAATATCTGTAATTGTGACATGTTCGTTATTAGTCACAAAAGCTTCCTATAAAACTTGTCGTAATCTGAAAGGTGGTAACACAATAAACACACCGATGGTACAGTTTCTGTAATTGTGACATGTCCGATAATACTCATAAAAGCTTCCAATAAAAAAATGTTGTAATCTGAGAGGTGATAACATAATAAACACACCTATGGCACAGTTTCTGTAATTGTTACATGTCCGATAATACTCATAAAAGCTTCCAATAAAAAAATTTTGTAATCTAAAAGGTGATAACATAATAAACACACCTATGGCACAGTTTCTGTAATTTTGACATGTCCAATAATACTCACAAAAGCTTCCAATAAAAAATTTTTGTAATCTGAGAGGTAGTAACACAATAAACACACCTATGGCACAGTTTCTGTAATTGTGACATGTCCGATAATACTCATAAAAGCTTCCAATAAAAAAATTTTGTAATCTAAAAGGTGATAACATAATAAACACACCTATGGCACAGTTTCTGTAATTGTGACATGTCCACTAATACTCACAAAAGCTTCCAATAAAAAAATTTTGTAATCTGAGAGGTAGTAACACAATAAACACACCTATGGCACAGTTTCTGTAATTGTGACATGTCCGATAATACTCATAAAAGCTTCCAATAAAAAAATTTTGTAATCTGAGAGGTGGTAACATGATAAACACACCTATGGCACAGTTTCTGTAATTGTGACATGTCCAATAATACTCAAAAAAGCTTCCAATAAAGCTTGTCGTAATCTGAGAGGTGGTAACACAATAAACACACCGATGGCACAGTTTCTGTAATTGTGATATGTCCGATAATACTCACAAAAGCTTCCAATAAAACTTGTCGTAATCTGAGAGGTGGTAACACAATAAACACACCGATGGCACAGTTTCTGTAATTGTGACATGTCCGATAATACTCACAAAAGCTTCAAATAAAACTTGTCTTAATCTGAGAGGTGGTAACACAATAAACACACCGATGGCACAGTTTCTGTAATTGTGGAATGTCCGATAATACTCACAAAAGCTTCCAATAAAACTTGTCGTAATCTGAGAGATGGTAACACAATAAACACACCGATGGCACAGTTTCTGTAATTGTGACATGTCCAATAATACTCACAAAAGCTTCCAATAAAACTTGTCGTAATCTGAGAGATGTTAACACAATAAACACACCGATGGCACAGTTTCTGTAATTGTGGCATGTCCGATAATACTCACAAAAGCTTCCAATAAAACTTGTCGTAATCTGAGAGATGGTAACACAATAAACACACCGATGGCACAGTTTCTGTAATTGTGGCATGTCCGATAATACACACAAAAGCTTCCAATAAAACTTGTCGTAATCTGAGAGATGGTAACACAATAAACACACCGATGGCACAGTTTCTGTAATTGTGGCATGTCCAATAATACTCACAAAAGTTTCCAATAAAACTTGTCGTAATCTGAGAGATGGTAACACAATAAACACACCGATGGCACAGTTTCTGTAATTGTGACATGTCCAATAATACTCACAAAAGCTTCCAATAAAACTTGTCGTAATCTGAGAGATGGTAACACAATAAACACACCGATGGCACAGTTTCTGTAATTGTGACATGTCCAATAATACTCACAAAAGCTTCCAATAAAACTTGTCGTAATCTGAGAGATGGTAACACAATAAACACACCGATGGCACAGTTTCTGTAATTGTGGCATGTCCGATAATACTCACAAAAGCTTCCAATAAAGCTTGTCGTAACCTGAGAAAGGGTGAGACTATAAACACAGGGGTGTGACAGTTTATATAATTGTCACATGTCCGACATTAGTCGCAATAGCTTTCATTAAAACTTGTCGTAACCTAATAGGGGGTAACACAATACATACACCGGTGCGACAGTTTTTGTTATTGTAAAATAACTTACATTAGTCACAATAGTTCCTTAATCCATTGGATCTTATTGTGAGAGATAAAAGTATATTAAAAAAGGTACTAGTTTAATTTAATAGTCCATAATCCGAACATTTTTAAATAGAAATGAAGATGAAACAATTCTTTAAAGCGGATAAATATTATCCCCGGTGTTTAGTACTTCGAATGCTAGCGTCGTGTCAATAAAAAGAAACTTCTCAAACGATTGTTCTTGTTCGAAAACTCCGGAATAACTCTCTGTTCTCTCTGTTTTTGTTATTCTTTTATCAGTAAACTACGTTCTTTTGTTTGCCTCGAAACGGTAAAAATTGATTTTTTTTTACTGTATTCGTTAGTCCATACATTTTGCGACTATTGTAGTTCACCTTTAGACTAGTGACTTTACGCTAGCTTTTCTTTGGGTATAACTTATAGAATATTGGATAATAATTTCATTAGTCCAGAATACTTGTTCTACAAATCTTGATCAGGTTATCTTTAGAAAAAATTATATTAAAATGACATCTATGCCTTATTAAATTTATTCTCATTTCATCTTCGCAATGGATAATTTTGTACCAAATATTACTTTGGTTAACTAACCACTAACTTTCTCTTAGACCTAGACTAACAAATAACCTTCAATATATTAATTTGTAAGGTTCTAAATCTAAAGAATTAAATACTCTCGGACAAAATAAATATTATTATAGTATACATGCACAAACAGAAAGTCATTATTTCAAAATTAACCTAGATTCCCAAAGTCCAGACGTTAACTAGTGCAGTAGACATTAATCATTTAAGAATGAATCCCAGACAATTTTGTCCAGCAATATATATTAATCGTTCAAATTGTCATCATCCCAAAGTTAGCCTAAAATTCGAAGGAAGAATTTGACTGCGGCCGGTCTCCCTTGTAGGATTTTCTTCTGTTGTAAGCTGTACTTGTAAACAAGTATACTTTAAAAAAGATTAATTATACGACATTCCAATACAATCTAGGTCATAATCATTCAGCACTCGAAGCTTGAAGCGCCTCGTTATATCAGAATAGATGTAAAACCGTCAGCTAACCCTTATTTAAATCGTTCGTTTTATTCAACCAATCGCCGAGGATTGTCTCCAACGTACAAACGAGCGGGAAATGCAAAAACCGAAATAAATCTAGCACCAAGACGTCGCCGATTTGCGCAGGATCCCATTTAAATTCCACCGCGCTGTGTTGTTCTGGACGGTTGTGGTACTTACTAGTTTTTCTATCGAGAATTATGTGAGTTTTAATGTCATAATCCTACTCACTCGTAGCTGCTTGCGACTGTAACTTCAGAAACTTCTAAATTAAGTCCAATGTGAATTAAAGACTAACTTCACTTCATCAACAGATTTACTATCGCACGTGCTTTATGAAACAGACATTTTTATACCACAGTTTATACAGGATAAAAAATATCCTACATATTACCAGTTTATAAAGTATAGCTACCGGCACGTAAGTATAGGTTTGACCTTGAATAATAGAAGCCGCTATTAGAGCCATTTAGCGGGGAACGCGGGGCGAGGGCAGTGCCTCACACGCGATTGATTCTTATGCGACGTTTCAGTTCTCGCGCGTCTGCTACGTCACGGATGGAACTGCCAATGCATACACGGAGTACGCTTGCAATACGCAACTTTCCCCCATTATTTTTTTTCAGACATAAATTTAGCTGCTTGTGTGTATGTATTTTAGATTTGCTTTTATGTATGTATTTTAAGATCTAGACGAAAGACTCAATAAAAAACCTAAACCAATTTTTTTTCGGTCATCACAAATAAATATCATATTTGGCAGATAATTTTGAGATCGTAAATTAAGAGAAAAAGTTAAGAAAGTGATAACTTTAAAGATAACTTTAAGGATTCTGTCATCGTATACAAACATATACTAACACACTAAGCTAACTAAATATATAACTTCTTCTTTCTTAGACTAGAAGTCAAAGAATTTCATACACGAATACTGTTTTTGGGAAGAGTTTGGACTATCATAAAATAATATAGAAAGCTATATTTAAATATTATTATAATTAGACATTGTGTAGGTACTCGTAGTAGGGGTAACTCATTTGAATTCGGTCTTGCTATTTGAATTGGAGATTTTACAGCCTTTAATCTAAAACCAACGGTGGATGATACTGAAGCGTGTGCTATCCTACTAATTAAAGATACCCAACAGTTGCTGAATCTGTAATATAACAGAGGTAATTTGTTTGTTTATTGCCAACGATCACTCTTAACTAGATACACAATCAGCATCAAAAATATCTAAACTATGTAAATGGCCACCCATATGAATAGTGTTATCTACATGGGACCGATACCGCACAGTAACACCCACAAGACAATAATATGCACTTAAAACGACGACGATGAAATCACGACGCCACACCACTGCAAAGCCATAATGGTCACCAGTCTATCGGAACAGACCTTATAGACGGGCTTGGAATAAAATAAAAGGTACCCGCGAATATAAATTTTTCAACGGTGTTGTTAATTAGAATAGAAGTTAGGTACATTACAGTGCTCGTATAAAAATTCTAAAAATTATATTCTAGTTTCATTTATATACTTATATGTCGGGGATTTTAAAACGATGTGAAAGGAAATGGAAGGAGGAAGATGGGGAATATTGGGGAACACTAAAAGGGGGTGATGGTATTGAATGGAATATTGGGTAAACGCAATGTAGATACTTCTACTGAACCCATAAATGATCAAATATGATCTCTAACAATTACGAGAGAAACCTAAGCAGTGCCTTGGACTTGTGACCAAGGTGTAGGCTTAAGGAGCTCCTTTAAGTGATCACGACACTCGCCTCCACTGCTAGGCTCTCTGTTTAAACAAGGTTAAACGCACATAAACCAAACCTAACACAAGACGAGGCAATTACATTGTGAGGTACTCACGTGACCTTGATTGGACAGCACTCCTAGCACTAACACAACACTGCACAACACTATCACTATTCAGACACTACTTCACTTCTTGAGAGACCGCGCACGACTAAGACTTCAGTTAGACTGTCGATCGCATATAAAGGGTCGAGGGTGGAGACTGTCACTGAAGTCACTTCCGTGGAAAACAACGGAAGTGACTACTACCCTACTTCAACGCCATAGACACCGATAACGATTCGATTATTCTATAGTATTAAACGATTATTGAAAAATTGAATAATGGTCTCTCAAGGAGTGAAGTAGTCTCAGGATAGTGTTTGTGCTGGGAGTGCTGTCCGATTAAGGTCACGTGAGTACCTTACAATATAGTTGCCACATTTTGTGTTAGGTTAGGCTTACGTGAGTTTAAGCTTGAGTTTATAGAGAGAGCCTGAGCAGTGGAGGCGAGTGTTAGAATTTTGTTAAAAGACGTCTTTAAGTCTACCCCTTGGTCACAAGTCCAAGGCACTGCTTAGGTTTCTCTCGTAATTGTAAGAGATCATAATGTTTAGTTATTTACCGGTTACGTAGCAGTGTCTACGTTGCGTTTACCCAATAGTCCATTCAATATCATCCACATCATCAGTTTTTCAATATACCCCCTCCTCCCTTCTCATTATAAAATCTGCGAGATTTTATGATAAGATAATAATATATAGGTAATTTTGTATTCAGTGTTATAATAGTTATGATTAGTGTGTCGTCTTGTATTGCAGAGTGAGCGAGAGGGAACATAACGCATATAGACGCAACAGTTCAGCACTGAACGTAAAGAGCACAGACTAACAATACTACTTAAAACCCATACTATTTTCTTAGTGTATCTATAACTACTTATAGTAGACAAAGAATAGTGCTGAGTTTATTTTAGTATGGGACTGTGTATCTAGTTCTATTGTAGCGATTGTGAAATTAGAATAATAAATGATTTTTATTATAGACTGTTATATAAAAATATCTGACTTATTGCTTTCAACCTAACTTTTAATGAGTTCGCCAACTAAACTTGAAATATAAAACTGTGAGCTAACAATATGTTCTTCAGAGAGTCAAGTAATATATGTACTACTATTGCTATATATATATATATATATATATATATATATATACACACACAGTTTACAGTATTAAATGCTAGCAACAGTTCTATGTGTAAAAATACCCCCCACCTGCTCAACAATTTATAAACTTTGTAAAGATAGGTCCGCGGCAGTTAGACTAGTACTTTCGTATTCGGCTCACACACTACCGCGATGTCGATACTCCACAAAGCGATGGACTCCAGGAGAAGTTCTTGAGCCCCTGTGGAGTGGTTGGCGTTCGTCTGGAGGATGCTAACTGGCCCTGTATTCATTCTGAGTTAATGTTAGCATTCTGAGATGCGTGGCGCACGCCTCCCGACTTGATGACGCAACAACCCATCCTTCGTTGAAGGGGGATTGCAGCTTTTCCCTCCCGTCTCATGGTCCGCTAGTAGGCGGTAATAATCGCAAACCGTGCACCGGACCGGATTGACGTAGTTCGGTAGTTTGTGACCCGCAATGGCACACCGGAAATGCAATCCCTCTCGTGCCACCTGTAGCAGGGCACTGCTGAGCTGCTCCAGGGCATAGACTTTGGCAGAGCTCCACCCCACTAAGAGTCTGCCGGCTTCTACGAGAGTTTTAGCCACCGACACAGGACACCGCACCACCGTTGATCCCATACCGGCAGGAGCGGGCTGAGCCTCCGCTATCTTCACCTGCATCGGGGAACAGTTGCCAGCCCGAGCTACTGCTGTCGCTACCTTCTCGCTGGTGACTGAGTCATCTAGACTCTGCTGGGGGAAGTTGTTCCTCCAGGACAGGATCAATCGCGCATTGATCATTTTACCCACGATGGAGATAATTGACGCCTTCAGTTCCTCTAGGTTACCTGTTTCAATGGCAACAGGGGAAGGGGAAACAGGCTTGCGAACACTTGGCCACATCATACTCCTTCTTGAAGGCAGTAAGTTCCGTCTTCAGATTTGCAACATCCCGTTTAAGACGAAGTTTGTCTGCCCTCAGTTTACGGTTCTCCTCAGAAACCATCCGCTCTTCTAGTGGATCCACGATATCCTGGAGAGCGTGCTCGCGGAGGTGCTCGCAGCAGTATATAGATTCCGGGCGAGTCTTAGAGCGAGGAGTGAGATGCCCCGAGGGATAGAGGTCGAAAGGATCAGGGATCAAGCCCAGAAAACCCTGATCCAGAGGTGGGAGGAGGATCTGAGTTCCCCCATTGCCGGGTTGGCGACGGTAGAGGCGATACGCCCGCACCTCAGTCGCTGGCTCGGCAGACGGCATGGCGTCCTGACTTACCGGCTTGTGCAGATACTCAGCGGACACGGCTATTTTGGACAGTATCTGCATAAGATAGCTCGGAGGGGAAGGTAACGCCGGTCTGTCACCGAGTGGCCGACTTGGCTGAATGCCAAGCGTGGGGACCTCAGCGCCAAGCCTTTTACGGTCAATAATTGGCGGGGACCTCTCATTGAGGCGCCAGTATGCGTATCTCTTCGTCCCTCAGACCAGCATTGGGCGTGTTTCCCGTACCCGGGATACGTCCATGCCTACATTAGGACAGGCCGACCGTCGAGGCCTCGCGGTAAAATGCGAATAGCGACCCCGTGACGCCTCATTTTTGAAGGTTTAGCGGGTAGGACGGCGCTTACCGCCGGCGAGTCCCACATAATCATTCGATCCCCCCAAAGGATCGGATGGGAATATTGTCGCAGGGGAATGCGTGTGAAGTCTTGCATTTAACGTGGGTTATAACGAGATCGAGCGGTGGAGTTTATTAAAAGAGCCCTTTAAACCTGCTCCTGGATCATAAACCCCCGGTACTCTATCTGTTACATATAACGACTAAATTAAGCGGCCTAAATATTTAACTGGGTAGTCATTTGATTTGAAAATTTTATAGTTCTCACATGATAATAGTAAAATATTTTTAAAGCCTGAATCTATCTAAAGTCGCAGCAGGTCTGACTGCTTCGTAATACCTGGTTTTGTGTAAAAAATATTTAAACATTGATTATATAATTTCGTTGATATTGTTGGGTACATAATAGCACTAATTTAGACTAAACGGCCCCCATGGGTGCGTTGTAATGGCTCTCCTGTTCAAATAATACTGTTATTGCTGCGTTATGTTGCCATGGTGAGAACAGACTCATATTTTATTACTTTTTCAAGGAAATATCTTGTTAGTTGTAAACACATTATTATCAGATGTATTGGAGCTATACTGCGCAGAAACACTCAAAGAACAATATTAACATTTAGATGGAAGCTGAGCAGTGACCTAGGGTTTGAGACCCAGGAGCAGTTTTAGAGACGTCTTCTACTACACAAAGCGTCCTCGATAAAGGAAGGCTAACACCACGTCACCAAAGAACATACACTATTATTCTCAATCCTATCGGAACAAAGGAAGTTTATTGTTTCATCTAAATAAGATAAAATTAACTACCCGCGAAAAAATCATTCTTTGCTGTGGTAGTTATAGTCAGAAGAGTGAAGGAGACAGTGAGATGATGGTGTCCACTGCATATCAGTCATACTACACATTATATAATAGAAATTCAACGGAAATACTCAGTTAATTGTGTAAACATATTTATTTATAATACACCGGTCAGCATGTACTTTGACTGATTTCTGAAGTAAAAAAGTTTTTTTATGCTAACTATAGTTGTCTAGAATATTCGCTTTAATAGAAAATTTCATACTACTTAGATGAGTAACATCTGGACGCCATTTTGTAACTCAGTGACATACAAAAATAGTTGCTATAGCTATATAAAGGGACATACACTCAAAACAGTTGACTATGCGACTTGCCGCCATTTTAAAAAGTACCATCCATTGTTTATACTATCTACTGTGAACTTTGAAATTTAATTATCAACATAAACAAACTCATTAATTTGAAAACAAATATATTGATATTTTTTGATGAATTAGAATTTATTAGAACAGAAACAGAAAAATGACATTTTTTCAAATTTTTTTTTTTTTTTTTTTCTATTTAAAAGATTACTAGCAGTATGGATCACATACTACTAGTATTCCCGTTACCCCTCCTAGTAAGCTAATAAATAGCTTGTGTCAGGAATGGGCCACGCCAGAAGTCCAATGTCCGGGATTTGAACCCACGACTTGTTGATCGTGAATCCAACGCCCGAACCACTGAGCTACTGACGCTTCAACCACTGAGCTACTGATGCTTCAAAGAATTATGTAGTCATAACATATTTTAATATATATTTTTGTAATCTGTAGCCTATAATGCAAATTATGTAGTGCACACGGGCGCCGCGATATTAGGTGCGTTGGCAAAGAATGACGATTATATACAACATCGATTTCTCAACTAAAGAAGGACTTATTTTTTGCGTTCTTTTTTGATAATGTTTGCACACGGGCGCTACGTGGGCTAAAGACGTCCCTGAACATGATAAATCACAAGAAACTCAAAATAACCATAAATATTTGACAGTATAAGTAATATCGATATAGATTGAAGTTTTAAAAGCAATTCCTCGTCCAAGCCCTTAATGCGATCTTCGTGGAATATTTCGCTTGTTTTGGTTTAAAATTGGGTAAAAACATGGTTCTTTATAAATAACTAGCGGCCCGTCCCGTCTTCGCACGGGTGGACATTAAACACACCGGCGCGTCGGCATGTATTTTTTGTTTATATTGACATTTTAAATTTCGTAATATCTTTTGAATGGAATGTCCGATTTCAATAATTCAAAAAGTAATCAACAGGTATTGAAACAGTCTTGAATGTGAAATAATTTATTTGGATAAGAATTAATACAAAGTTATGGAAAACACGGTTTGGTTTTGATAGGCATTTCTATCAATTTTTGAAATGTAAAAAAGTAGTTATAGTGACTTAACTACAATAGTTGGACATATGGTCTCGCGGAGTTTTTTGTAGATATTGATACGTTTATATCTGACTATGGCGAAGCCAAAAGGAAGGGTTATGATTTTGGCAGTCTATGTATGTATGTATTTATGTATGTATGTTTGTATGTTCCTCCTTAGCGCCTAAACTACTGAACCAATTTTCAGGAATGAGGTGTCAATAGATTCGTAATAATGGCGCGGGTGACATAGGCTATAAAAATTTTAAAGTTTTTTTTATGACGGAATTTATACCTCAAATTCTAACCTCGAAAAAATTAAACTGAGATAATTATCACGTGTTTGGTATCAAAAGAAAAGTCATGGTGAGCACATTACAAATATGTATATATATCTTATTGATTAAGTCAACAAATATATTTAAAATGCGGTCGTATAGTCCGCGCGGTCCTGTCGTTGCCGTTATTCACTCGTTTAAGCAAATAAAAACCAACATTACGTTACAATATGAGAAAAAATAAAATTTAAAACCTAAAACCCGACTACATAAAAAAGTGGTCCAAAAAGGACGAAAGAAAAAAATAATTCAGATAGAAACCCAGAATAAATGATACTAGTGTGACACTTTTTGTAATAGCTGATATCATCGCAATTTGTGAATTTTAAAAAGAATAATTTTATTCAAATAAATTAATATTTTTGAATAATTCGTTTACCTTTCGAATTTTCCAAATAATTCGTCTATGTTTCGAATAATTCAATCCATACGATTATTTTGAAATTTCCGAAGATTTCATCCATATTTCGAGATTGAATTTTAATCGGAAGCTTTCCTATAATATTCAAAAATGTTAAGAAAAAAATGTATTTATGATTCAGAAAATCAAGTAAAAATATTATATAGTTTGTTGCTAATTGAATATCTTTATTGATTCGAAATTAGAAACGAATAATTCTACTAACTAATAATACTTTATCGAATAATCCAAATTTATGGAATAATTCTAACTAATGGAATAATTCTAATTTATGGAATTATTTTAATTAAAGGAATAATTCTAATTTATGGAATAATTGTAATTTGTGGAATAATTATAGTTTATGGAATAATTATAATTTATGGAATAATTCTAATTTATGGAATTATTTTAATTTATGGAATTATTCGAATTTATGGGATAATTAGAATTTATGGAATAATTCTAATTTATGGAATAATTCTAATTTATGGAATAATTCTAATGTATGGAATAATTCTAATTTATGAAATAATTCTAATTTATGGAATAATTCTAATTTATGGAATAATTTTAATTTATGGAATAATTCGTATTTATTGGATAATTCGAATTTATGGAATAATTCTAATTTATGTAATAATTTTTAATTTATGGTATAATTTTAATTTATGGGATAATTCGAATTTATGGAATAATTCTAATTTATGAAATAATTTTTAATTTATGGAATAATTGTAATTTATTGATTAGGTCGAATATTTGAAATAGATAATTTGTAAAGATTAAACTCAATAGGAATAAATCGTAAATTTAAATTAATTTACCACCTCCCACCCAATTACCATTCATAACTAATTACATGTTTTATAAGAAATCAATAGATGCCGTTGTGTTAAGATTTCAAACCTTCACAACATTGATCAATGTATTATTATTACCTCATATTACAATATCATTGTAATATAATATAACCCTTTCAAAAAGGTTTTCATTGTTAAAATGATTCCATTATTATATAAAACATTCATATTTTAATGTGAACGTGAAATAAATGGCTAAATGCGTTAAAAGCCTATAATGGTCTTTACGAGTATATTTCTCTGATTTATAATACAATGATAAATACGAAAGTAACTCTGTCTATCTGTTAGCCATTTACGCTTAAACCACTTAATTGTTTTTGATGACAATTGGTACAGAGATAGACTAGAGTTTGGAGAAAGACATAAGACTACATTTTAATTTAATAGAGGGTCGATTAATATTATGTCAAGATTAATAATTATTTAGGGGTTAGGGGTAGTCAGAGACATGATACATTAGGAACTGGGTCAACACAAACAGCTATAATTTTTGAAATCATATTTTTTTTTTAATAATCGTGACTTCAAGTCAAAACATTTATAAAATAAAATGATTTAATGACAAAAAAAATTCTGAAAATTCTCATTTTTTCATATCTGTGAACTTAAGGGGTTAAGGGTAGCCCCTTAACTTCGTAATTGAGAGAGTTATTAAAGAATATAGTTTTTTTTTATATAAGTGGGAAAAATATAAATCGTGTAAAATCAAAACTTATAAAAATTATTTGAAAAAATCCAAAATGCAATAGTTATATAAATTGTTAGTTTTATGATGTCCTAAAATATTTAAAAATCTTTTTTCTTGACGAAAAAAAAATTAAATTACTATCCATATTCCAGTCTTTAGTTAATCTACTTTCGGACAGTGAAATTGTAATCAAAATTGATTGTACCGTTTTGGAAATAAATCAAATTAAATTAAAAAAATCTTATTTTAACATTACAGGCTGTCGACTTCATTGTATATTTAAGACATTAACAACTCAATTACATTTAAAACTTATTTACTATTATCTATATTGAATTCTCTATTTAATAGTGAAATTATAATAAAAATTACTTAAGCAGTTTTGGAAATAAATAAACTCAAACTTTAAAAACCTAATTTAACTTTACAGCCTAATAAATCCAAATTATTCCTTAAAAACGTTATTATTTATACCAAATACAAAAACTCACCTTTTATCTATTACTTTAAAATTCCAAACAAAAACACAAACACACAAGTCAGTCACAATTAATTTAAAACAAACTTATCGCGTATCGCATTGAAAAGTCGAGTAAGGGTTGTAACATCCACCCTCTACGAGAGCTGGGAACACACTGGAGAAGGGATGCTGTTTATGAGATAAACTACGTCCTATCTCCAATCCAAAAGAGGGAATAAAAACGAAATCAAACTTTATCCCAATGACATAAGAGTCACTCAAAGTTTTTGGACTAATACGCCTGAAAGGTAACATAGAATGAAAATGATTTTCATTTAATACCATTTCTGTTAAGCAATTTTGGACTTTATTATTATTGTGTTATGGGTGTCTATTTGTTTGTTAGCAGTATATATTGTGGTGTTGATGTGGTGGGTACCCGATTTCATATGGACACTAATTTGTGTTACAGAACTCGGGAAATGTTACGCCTAATGTATCAGATTGATGTGTTTTTGCTTGTAATGTTTTCTTTTCCTTTAAAAATGAATACAAGCGTCACGTAACTTGTTTCCTTAAATTTATTTTTAGGTACACTTTTTTTTATTTGAAAGATTTATTTTTGAAAAAAAGATAACTTACGACTACATTTACTTTAAATTATTAGAAATTTCAGAATTTTATCTAGAATATAAAAAATGTGTAAGAAAAACTTTGCAATGATCACACGTTCAATCAATTAATTCATTCAGTCACTCAATCGCCCTCTTACTCATCAACTCATTGATCCTCTGAACCTTTTACTGACCCATTCAATACTTTAATTAAATTTTAAAAAATTGCTTAAAAATATAGAATAAAAAGTATTTTATTCGAATCCCTTCGTTCTTATACCGCAAAAGATGTAAATTTTTTCGGGATAAAAATTATCCTATTTGTGTACCAAAATTCATCGAAATCTATTCAGCCGTTTTCATGTAATTGAGTATCAAAGATATACTTCCACATATACATAATTAGAAACATAATAAAGAACCTCTTTTTTATGTTTTTACTTAAGTAAAATTTATTTAAAACATATTATTTCAACAAACCTTTATTTAAAAATAACCGTGAAAATCCTATTTTTATATGTATAAAATGTGTGAAGAGACAAAAGGATTTTTAATTTATCCTTTATATTTTATACATCAAGAACAGAATTAACGAGTAAAAAATATATAAAAACTGGCGACCCGCTCCGGCTTCGACGGTTACTTTTTCTAATATAATATGTATGTATCATACATATACACCTTCCTCTTGAATCACTCTATCTATTGAAAAAAACCCCATCGAAATCCGTTGCGTAGTTTTAAAGATCTAAGCTTACATAGGGACAGACAGACGCGAAGCGACTTTAAGCGATAATTCCCTATTTCCCTTGGGCACGTGTAATGCACGTGAATGGCTGGACCGATTTTGATAATTATTTATGTGTTACTGTTAGGAGAAGGCTTTTATGTGAGAACAAATTAAGAAAGTTTCTTGGAAAATTAGAAAACTTAACGACTATATAAACTAGTGTAATGTAACGTTTATGTCGTTTGATGTAACTGTCAGTCATTTAACCAATATTCATAGTTAAGATAGGACAATGTCTGTCAGTCAGCTATTAATATTATGATGAATCCATAGTCGCCCATGGACATCAGCTATAAATGAGTGACTCTTGTTTTGCCGATGTGTTGCCACCTCTAAGATAGAGTGAGGAAGGGGAATGAAGAGAAGGATGCTACGGTTTCTAGTGGATCCTGTACGAGAACACAGAGTTCAGTAAAACCGCAGCATTAACGGGATAGGAGGAGGAGGGGTAAATCTGGACCCCACGCAGCTCGCGTGGTCGTGGTCGCAAGCTAGTTGGGGAACAGATGCCAGCAAGGGGTGATAAGTTACTCGCCTCTTACGAAATGCTCACCGAGCGGCAGAGGGATTTGTATTCTAGGACAAGGGGAAGAGTCCTCTGGTAACATTCAATTAATTCCATATTCAATAATTTACCAAAGAAACTATAAACCTATTTAAGTAAATTATAAGTTAGTTAGTAAGGCCTTTTTTTCCCGATCCTTTGGAGGGGTGGAATAACCATTGTGGGGCTCGCCAGCGATAAGCGGCGTCATCATCATCACGACCCAATGGCCCACTGCTGAGCCGGGTCTCCTCCTCAGAATGAGGAGGGTATTAGGCCATAGTCCACCACGCTGGCCCAGTGCGGGTTGGCAGACTTCACACACCTTTGAGAAGTTTTTGAGAACTCTCAGGAGTGCAGGTTTCCTCACGATGTTTTCCTTCACCGTTAAAGCAAGTGATATTTAATTGCTTAATATAACTCAGAGTCAGAGGTGTGTGCGTGTGTGGGGGATCGAACTCGGACCTCCCGAGTAAGACTTGAAGTCACAACCACTGGGCCATCACTATAATAAACGGCGTCCTACCCACTAATCCTACTGCGATATTCTCTCCAGCAAAAATGAGGCCCATGCCAGGCCCAATGATGACCATCTGTCACTGTAGGTATATGAAACTGTACCTTCTATTAGTCTGTGACATTACAGTGTTGCTATTCAAATAAATTAAATTACCAAAGTTGTAATTATTTTACCGATTCATTTTTTTTAATATTTTTAAAGGGTCTTTTAAAACCTGTTCGTGTTCTGCAATAGGCTCTACTCTAAAATTGATACCACCGAAGTCAACGTTTGTCTAGCGCCGCCTCTTGATAGTCTATAAATAATACGGAAGTAAAGTGAGGGTAGATCACTAGTTTGTCTATTGGCTAGCAATATTTAAACAGTCTACAAGAAACTAGTAACCTACTTCCGAAGCTTAATGGTTTCATCAATCACCCGAAGACAATAGCAAATACTGAATTTACTAGTTATTCCAGCTTGTAAGCTTTTAAAACTAATAGACTAAGAGCTCAGGAAAGTTAAACCTACGTTAAATTATATAATCTGAATAATCACTCATACGAAAAAATTAACATGTAATCTATATACAAGTCGAGTAGTGCTTGGGACTTGAGGCCTAGGAGCAGGTTTAAAGACGTTTTCTACTATGCACAACCTCTCACCTCTACCGCTCGATCTCGCTACCGAATATTAAAATAATAAAGTAAATTACTCACGTGCACCACGCGATCAAACAACACTACACTATTCTTAATACTGAGACAGACTAATTAAAACGAAAGTTATATATTGTCTACTCAAAATAAGATAAAATGAAGTACCCGCGAATACTCATTTATAAATGGTTTTACTAATAGTAGATAATTCTAAATTACGAATTATTCGTAATGAGTCGAATATTATTATTCGATTCGAAATTCGAATTGTTCATTAAGAGTATGAACAATTCAAACTTTTCGAAGTTAGCTGTCATTCGATCGTTATTTGAATCATGATATTCGATTCGAAAGAAATAATTCGTAAGTTTCAATTCGGTTCCTGCGGCTGCTTTTCTACCTGAGATAAGCGAAGTTGCGTATTGATTCTTAATAAACAAATTGCTCATCCCTGGGGGAAATGCAGCCTAATAATCGTTAGTTTTCAAATACTTCGTAACATCTAATGTCTATATTTTTTTATTAATAAATACGTCGTAAAACTTTTCTGTTGTTATTTTCGAACAGAATCAAATAGATGGCGCTGCATTAAGATTTCAAATGTTCATATCATAAATTTTCTGTTGATACAAAATATAAAATATTTTTTAATATCTCATACGCTAAGCATAGAATTTCCCATTTTATCCGCGTGGCCTCGTGCAATGATTTTAATTAAAATGCTCCAAAACAAAAAGATATTGCAATTCTGTATACAATGTGTGAATTTTTATATAAAAATTTATAATAAAATATCTATTGAATTCAGGTTCTATTGTTATGTGACAGATAATAATTAATTCTAGCATAAAAATAGTAACTTTTTTTGAGATGTCTTTAACCTGAGAGACGATGTATTTAACATAATAACACAATTGTAACAAGATCTAATACAGAAAACTCAAACTAGATGGCGCCACCAATCAATTGAATCACGCTAGCACTTTTTTAATTTCTAATCCTATAGCAGCGGCCGTTACCAGCAGTCGACATCCAATTCAGCAGGATCCAATTCGGTATCCAATTCAACAGTTCTTAATTAGCGATCGACAGCGCTTCAGCGTCTGCTCTCCCCCCCGCAAGTACTGTCCACCTTAAACCTGGGATTCCTGGTACTGCTCCTGTTTGGACTTAGACCTTTTTATCATCATCGTGCAGCTAGCGAAGGACTTACGCTCCACTGTTTGGTCTTGTGCCCTCTCATCGAAACTCATCATCACCGGCATATCATCATAGCTCCCTCACTACATCGTTACACAATTATATTATTTTATTTTGCTTGGGCTATTTAATTATAGAATGTTTTGAGATAATAATTTTATCATGATTTTTCTACAATTTGGTACACCCTTACTTTCATTCAATTTGCTCAATATAAAAAAATACTATATATACTTATAATAATACTCACATGAAGACGATAACAACAACACAAACTAACGCGATATTAGATTAATCTTTTTTGCATTTAGTATCTAAAACAGTTGCAAAATTTCTATACTGCCAGAAACACTATCAAAATATTTATCGCCTCTACCACTTAAGATAATATCTATCACTACCTTAAATGCTAATCAGAACAACTATAATGCCTCAAATGCTTATCAAAATATTCATACTGCCTGAAATGCTTATTAATATATCTATCACTGCTTCAAAGGCATATTAAAATACATATCTATCACTCCCTCAAACACTTACCAAAATATCTATCACTGCCTTAAATACTTACTGTAATATCTGTCACTGATTCACACAGTTACTAAAATATTTATCACTGCCTCAAAACACCAAAATATCTGTTACTGCTTCAAATACTTACTAAAATATCTATCACTCCCTCAAACACTTACCAAAATATCTATCACTGCCTTAAATACTTACTGTAATATCGTCACTGATTAACACAAATACTAAAATATTTATCACTGCCTCAAAACAGCAAAATATCTGTTACTACTTCAAATACTTACTAAAATATCTATCACTACCCAAATTCAACCATTCTAAAAGTTCTATGTGTGTTTACTAAAGAAGCACCCAAAATATTCATATGTGCGTACATTTAGTTGGGACCATTTTGACGCTAATTGTGTATCTAGTTCGTTAGTGAGCGAAGGTTTTTATGTACATTTTCCGAAGTAAACACCAAAGCAAAATGAGTGCAGGTAGCTTGTACAAATAAATGTTATTTCACATTTTGTAAAACAAGAAACTCAAAGGAATATTGGGCAAATATTTACTCTAGTGTATCACTGAACAAACAGAAAAGCAAAATATATTCTATAGTACGAAGTGTAGTAGTAATAACCGTAATGGTCCGAGAGTCAAGGCCTGCTAGAGCTACGTTAAAATATAAAATCTGAAAAAAATCTTGTATAAGCACATTATTAATAGGTTGTAATAATTACCTAATAAAATTATTTAGTGGAGTTATAAAATTTATTTTTTGCTATTATATACTAGATATAATGCATTAAATAATCCACGAGACTTCATCTGCGTCACATAAGAGAGAGAGAGGGTTAGAGAGTGTAGAGCACCAGAGGAAGCTCTCAAAAGGAATAAATTTCCCCCGTTTTTGTAACATTTTTCATTGATGCTTTGTTTCTGTGGGTCGTAGCGTGATGTGATATATAGCCCCGATAAATGGGTTATCGAACAGTAAAATAATTTTTCTAATCGAACCAAACCAAATAAATAAATTGTAAAAAACTTTGAAGATACAGACAATAACAGAACAGAACAGAAGTTAGAACAGCTGAATTTTTTATCAGATTTAAATGATATTTATCCTGGAGTCAAGAACAGTTTTTGTGGGAATTAAAATTAACTTATTCAGGCATAATGAGGGGACGGGCTAGAAAAAAATTCCCCTCTGCCGCTGGAAAAGCACCTCGTAATAGGCGAGTAACCCAGCACCCTTGGTGGTAGAAGATCTATTCTCTGATTGGTTTGCGACCACCAAGTGTCATTGACGCGTCCGGTCGAGTCACACGTGGGCCAGACTTACCTCTTTCCATCTCATGCCGTCAAGTGAACTCTGTATTCTCGTTTTGAGTCCACTGAAACCGTAGCATTCTTCTCTTTATTATAATCCTTAGTATATATTTTTTTATCCCAAAAAAAAACTCGTTTCTAACAGGTAACCAGTTAATTTATTCTTCTTTTCTTCTCTCAGAAAGTAATAGATTGCTTCCGAGATCTAACGTCGTATGCACATCCATTATAAAGTTAGAAACAATTTGGAAGTCGAGAAGTTTGACCGAAAACGGTAATTTAAGGCCAATCTCGGAACTGTCGTGAAACAATGCTACTAATGTTCTTGCGGAGATAATATGTGGTTTGTTACCTTTTCAACCTCGCTATATATATGAGAGAAATATGATACCCATTACTGTACAATAATACTTATACACATACAATGTAGACTGAGGCGAGCAGTGCCTGGGGCTTGAGACCCAGGAGCAGGTTTAAAGACCTCTTTCATAATATATTAACTCTCACCTCCACCACTCGACCTCGCCAACTACAATAGATAATAAAGTAAACTTACGTGGACCTCGAGAAGGGTAACCTTAATTACGACACTATAACACTAACTTCCATGTTCACTGCACGAAAACACCAGAGAGACTGAGACTATCTATCGCACTAAAGGTTATATATTGTCTTCACGTCGGTACACTTTAATTAATATAAAATGATCTACCCGCTACTACTACTTTATAAACAGTGTTGCTAACAACCTATAATTATTTGTAAGAGTATTTATTTTTTATTTATATCAGAGACTGAAATGGTGAGTTTTGAAAATTTTGATAGTTTTGGTCAAAAAAACTTTTTTGAAAATATGGAAAGAACGAAAAAGTTACCTGACAAGATATTAAAGTTTGGTGGACTGAAGACGATTATTGTTGCGAATATAACCCTCGTTGAAGGGAAGATAAATTCTGGGTACAACGCTATCAGGACATAATTAATATATTTTTATTTATAATTAAAACATAATTAATTTATAGAATAAAGAATCATGGTCACTATCACCGAGTATAACTGTGTTGCAACATTAGAAGTCACTGACATTCGCGTTGATGGTTCTGATGTAATCTGTACAACTTTTTTGCTTTAAAGAATCAAAAAAGTGTTAATATCGATCATTCCCATAATATGAATAGAATCTTTCGAGCATCGAATAATGCATTTATATTAAGGCGCTAACAAGAACAACAGTAAACATATTTTGTCATTATCCCACAGGAAGTCTAATTTTTCCGGGTTTATTTATTTCTCAATCAAGTAAAAACATCTAAATGGATTTTAATGAAATTTAGCACACAGATACTTTATAACTTGGATTACCAAATAGGATACTATTTACCCCGGAAAAATTCAGAGTTCGTACGGGATAATAATAAAAATTTTACTGTCGTAAGCATATCGACATGATGGACTCCGATGACTTTTATTTCATTATCTAAGTAAATCATAAATCTGACAAAAAAATATTATAAAATCGGTAATTTAGTCGTAAAGGGAACAACCCAGTTAATTCCAATGTGAGAACTATTCTACTGAACAAATACTGTGGGATCGTTTGCCAAATGTTTGCCCAAGATTGGATCAAATGACTTATTTGGGTCTAAGTTGAATCAAATCAGGTTACTTATTATGTGATTAATGATGTCTCAAGAATAAGATTTAATATTAGGAATATAGCATCTGGGGGTTGTGACTCAGGTGCAGGTAAAGGACATCAAGCCAATAACAATACCATGTGATCTTCAATTCTAAATATTTATTAAAAAAATAACCATCGCAGAATTACTAGTCAAACTGACACTGAACTAAGGTGACTGAGCGTAATTGTCGCTCTCAATAAAGTATTCATCAAAATCAATTTAACTCAAGTGTTGAATAAATACTATAACGATTAAGATGTTGATTCAATTAGAAAGTCGATTTCAAGTCGAAGATTGCGGAACATTTGTCAATATTGAAATTGTGTAAGTTGATGGGTTTATTCGCACGAATTATTTTATAAATGTCTGTTGGAAATTGATTTTATTTATCTTTGGAATTGTATGGAATGGATAAAAAGTGACATATTTTTAAAGATAAGGGAAAGACGAGCAGCCGGTCCACCTGATGGAAAATGGCAATCGTCCATCCATGGACTTCGGCAAACTAACTATAACTTGGCGGTCGGATTCGCATGCTGGTGGTCGCAAGCCAAATGGGGGAATAGATCCCCTACCACCAATGGGGGTGCTGGGTTACTCACCTATTACGAAATGCTTTCCCAGCGGCGGAGGAGAATTGTATTCTAACCCATTCCCTCAAAGTATTATGTTAAAAATTTTCTTCATAAATATCCAGACTGTAACAAATACCTATGTCTAGTTCATAACGAATAAATACATACCTAGACTGTAACGAATACCTATGTCTAGTTCATAACGAATAAATACATACCTAGACTGTAACGAATACCTATGTCTAGTTCATAACGAATAAATACATACCTAGACTGTAACGAATACCTATGTCTAGTTCATAACGAATAAATACATACCTAGACTGTGACGAATACCTATGCCTAGTTCATAACGAATAAATACATACCTAGACTGTAACGAATACCTATGTCTAGTTCATAACGAATAAATAGATACTTAGATTGTAACAAATACCTATGTTTAGTTCATAAGGAATAAATACATACCTAGACTGTAACAAATACCTTTGTCTAGTTCATAAGGAATAAATACATACCTAGACTGTAACAAATACCTTTGTCTAGTTCATAACGAATAAATACATACCTAGACTGTAACAAATACCTTTGTCTAGTTCATAACGAATAAATACATACCTAGACTGTAACAAATACCTATGTCTAGTTCATAACGAATAAATACATACCTAGACTGTAACGAATACCTATGTCTAGTTCATAACGAATAAATACATACCTAGACTGTAACGAATACCTATGTCTAGTTCATAACGAATAAATACATACCTAGACTGTAACGAATACCTATGTCTAGTTCATAACGAATAAATACATACCTAGACTGTAACGAATACCTATGCCTAGTTCATAACGAATAAATACATACCTAGACTGTAACGAATACCTATGTCTAGTTCATAACGAATAAATACATACTTAGATTGTAACAAATACCTATGTTTAGTTCATAAGGAATAAATACATACCTAGACTGTAACAAATACCTTTGTCTAGTTCATAAGGAATAAATACATACCTAGACTGTAACAAATACCTTTGTCTAGTTCATAACGAATAAATACATACCTAGACTGTAACAAATACCTTTGTCTAGTTCATAACGAATAAATACATACCTAGACTGTAACAAATACCTATGTCTAGTTCATAACGAATAAATACATACCTAGACTGTAACGAATACCTATGTCTAGTTCATAACGAATAAATACTTTTAGTTGATAATGGTAGATGAGTGATTGAGTATATGCAAGTGAGTATGGGAGTGAGTGAACGAGCTGATTACTGAATTCACAAACACACACAAACGAAGTAGCACAGATTATGGTAAATAAAGAATTGTTATTGTTATTTAGAATTTTCAGTAATTTATTCCGAAATAATAAAATGGCGGAAAGAGGAAACTCATTTGAATGGTAACAGCGGAAGTGATGGTAAATTACTATAAAAACTCACTTATTTTAGTTACAGCGTTATTTTTTCCTTTCGTTGAACGGACAATACGGGCTATAAAGTTTTATTTTGATCCGGGGTAAACTCCACAATTATGGACAAATTATTAAACTAAAATATAGAATATTATTTCTTGCGCCCATTCTTCTCAGGTCAGCGTTTCCGAAAGGGTGGTAGATTCCGACGTTCAATAAGAGAATGTAAATTCCAACATTGAATAAAAAATTTTGACTTTGACTTTATGTTAGCATCACTTGACTCAACAGTAGGGTAAGACGCCAATCAATGACTGGGGCTGGTGACGCAATTGTAGGTTTTTTTTGCATGCACTAGTATAGACAATATTCATTCATTCCAGACAAAGCATTCCAGACATAAATTATTGTGTTTCACATAGTGACATACATAGTGACGTCATAACGAGTGATGCAATGATGTCACAAAAGATCTTTATATACAGAACTAGCCGACCCATTCTTGCTTCGCTGAGCTGTATTCTAACTGTTCATTCACTCCTTCACTCATTCATTCATATATTCATTAATACTCTACCCGCAACTATGAGTCATATATCTCTCATCGTTAAGGCAGTTCGTAAGAAACGTTTTCGTTCGACCGTTTTTTGACATCCTACGTATGACTACCACTAAAAGCTTTTACATTTTTTGGGTAAATATTCTTACGAATCGACATCAAAACAATTCACATGCCTAGAGCAAGTTTTAGTTCAAACTCGCTGGAAAATGTCAAAAAAGAATAAGACGGCAAGATGAACCGAGAGGGAAAGCAAGATGTCGAACTGTAATATATATATGTCGGTACCTATCGGTACATAGTAAAAGATTATCGATTAATTGAATCGTTATCTATGGCGTTGGAGTGGGTTAGTAGTCACTTCCGTTGTTTTGACAGTCTCTACCCTCGACCCTTTATATGCGATCGACAGTCTTTTTTTTTTTTTTGAACTGAAGTCTTAGTCGTGCGCGGTCTCTCAAGAAGTGAACATCATCTAAGTAGTGCTAGTGATAGTGATAGTGTCAAGTGCAGTGTAGTGTGGAAGTGCTGTCCAACTAAGGTCACGTAAGTCCTTACAATGTAATTGCCACGTTGTTAAGTAAACACAATGTTAGGTTAGGTTAGCCTTAGGTTAGCTTTAGGTTAGGTTAGCTTTAGGTTAGGTTAGCTTTGTGTTAGATTCAGTTTATGTGTATTTAACCTTGAGTTTAAACAGAGAACCTGAGCAGTGGAGGCGAGTGTTATGATCATTTAAAGGACGTCCTTAAGCCTACACCTTGGTCACAAGTCCAAGGCACTGCTACTACACTATCCTTTAGTTAACTGTGGTTTACACAACAGTGTAACCGAGCCCTAAAGGCTTATTACGGATCGCCCCTTGTCCAGGATTAGTGCGAAAGGCACTTAAGATTTTATATTAGTTATGTTGAATCATAAAATTTATACGTGACTTTTATACTCTGCGTATTTATGGGCTGGGTTAAAACCAAATATTACATTAGATAACTAGTATCTGCCTGCAACTTCATCTGCAAAAAATTAAAGTTGAAAAGTGTGTGAAATACTCATCTTAAAAAATACTCACTCTCTGCTTCCAGTACAGATATACATTAAATTAAATATTAAAGATAATACAGGATAAGAACTAGAAGTCATAGACTAAGTTTAATTTCAGGATAAGAAGGCAAAACTTCCAGGTTAGCTGGATATATTCCTGGGGCTTGAAACCTAGGTTTCATCATCACGACCAGTCTATGGCCCACTGCTGAGCCGGGTCTCTTCCTCAGAATGAGGAGGGTATTAGGCCATAGTCCACCACGCAGGCCTAGTGCGGGTTGGCAGACTTCACACCTTTGAAAACTTTTACGGAACTCCTTAAACCTAGGTTTAATTTTTCTTTAATGGATATTGAATACCGAAATAAGATAAATGGAACTAAACTCCAATACAACAATTATCAACAGTGTTGTTAACTTAGGTCTACAGCTCTTATTACCATAAAGAAGCATGGGCATCATTTCATACAAGATATTTCAATAAAATATATTTTAAAATTCAAAAAAAGTAACAAAGCATCGAGACGCCATACAAAATGCAATCATTAGCGAGAATTGCTCAACTTGGATACTGTAACAATTTATGTTGAATTTTCTTATAAACGTACAGACTACGTATATCATATAAATATTCTCTTCACACTGAGAAAGGACCTATATTCTGGATCAGCAAATACAGTATATATTTCTGTCTGGAATGGGGCTGAATTCTTTTTGTTATTATATATTTTTATTTAACTAACATAAAAGAGAAAGTAAATTAATGAATATTATTCAAGTACCTTTTCAAAATAAAAATTAATAATAATAGAAGGCTTGTAAAAGTATTTATTATTTATATTATTGTCCAAAACTGTCTGCTAGTACCCTAAACTTCATTTCGGACAACTTTTATTTTCTTAGAAGCAACTTTTAGGTAGTTACGCCCTTTTGAGGTCAGAATACTGCTCAGTAAGACTGCGTTTCCACCTGAGATATGAGAGGATATGTAACAAGGAATGTGTTTGTTAAGAACCTGATGTTTAAGCAACTACATGGTCTTGGATGGAACACCTCTTCTTATAAGATGCCTTTTCACTCTTGCTTTGAAGACACCAATGCCAATATTGTCCCTATCAGGCAACACATACTTCGGCAGATCGTTCTACACTTTCGCGGAATATCCACCATGTACCTATGGCGCTTGTGTTGTATATGTCTGGATGCTCAATAGAAAAAGGGGGCGTGCAGAAATAAATTGTACAATTGCTGGGCACACTTGCCGAAAATACCTGTGTAAAAAAAGTGTTACTAAATTGTTATTTAAATTTTTTTAGGGTTTTTAAACGAGCATTTCCGTACAATACTAAACTAAAAGTCCAACCAAACATAAGATTGTTATTAAGAGCATAATACATTTTGACGCTATTATTTGAAATCTATTGCCGGTGGTTGGCAGCACTGTCTATCTAGCAGTACAACAGCAGTTTGATTAGTGAATTCGTGGATTATATTGAAATATCAAAGTTAATTATTATCCTCATTTGTGATCAACTAATTCACTTTTGTTTAATTTCATTAAATGTAAGGTTAGGTTATTTGCAAAGATGGTCTTTTAACATTACAACTATGTCACAGTCCTAAATACTGCTCAGCTTCCTCTTACATTATAGTGATTTATCTGTGTGTTTATTGTGAATATGATGTAACCACATATGTACGAGCAGCGACCACAAGTGTCACGCTGGAGTCACGCCAAGACGTCGCGACCTCTTTAATTGTTTTAATGTGTTGCTTTTCATACGTTTGCCACGTTTTTAATTATTCCAAAAAAAAACTCCAATTGACTTTACAAGACGCGACACTTGATATCGAATGAAAGGTATCGAGAAATACCGTTTCATGTGTACTCAGTGTAAGCAATGTCAGTGTATAACAAAATTGGTATAATTGTCAATATATTAATATTGTGAGGCAGCTCCCAAGTGAGCAATGAGCTGATAGTCTCCAAACGGGTGACCAGATCTTCACAATACATAGCAAAGAAGCATCTCAATTAATTTACCTTTCAAACAAAAAAAACTTTATCACAATCGATCCATTATCTTGAGCGCTACGATGCTACAGACAGACATACAGATACTCAAGTTTAACTTATAATACCCCGTCGTTGTAACGTTGCGGGTTTAAAAGTTTGTCTTTTACTCACTCATACACTAACACTCACACTATTTATTATAAACTTACCCAACTACTCAGTCAGTTTCACTCTCACGGGAAAAATCAGCAGTTTATCTAACCACTCACTCATTTCCACTATATTTAAATAACCTCTCACTCTGTCATCCTCCCAGTAATATATAATGTAGTGAAAAAGCCTTATTATCCTGCTTTTTAGCCTCAAGCCCCAGGCACTGCTTAGCTTTCTGTATTAAATACATATACGCGTCTTACCGTGCAGTATAACTCCTATATAGTTGTGTACACAACTCTAATTAATGACAGGTTTAACGAGATCATTAGTCTCGAGACGTTATTTGTACACCCTGTGTACACGAGGGTAGGCTTAAATTATATAATTGATGGACCAAATTAGTTTATTACCTAATCTATAATATAGTTGAATAAATTTGGTGAACGCAGAACGACGTGTGCGACAATCTTCTTTGTGCGGCTCTAATTGTTACTATATGGAAGTGGCGTTCCACACGCAGTGACGTCATGTTGTTCTTACATCGTAGAAGTATTAATATTATTTACACATTTCAATAAATATCAAAATTAGATCTAATATGATGAAAGGTAATGTCCTTTTCTTCTGTCTCTATATTTTACTTATTTTAAATGGGAAGAGTAATGAAAGAGAATATTTGTGTATACGGTATGTTACAATTAGTATTGGTTTATATCCTACCGGCTGCGACATGCTAATTACACCGCCATCATATATATATAATTTGTATTAAATATCAAACGCGATTTTTATATATAATCCTGCACTCAATTCTTCACATACTTACACACACACAATCATTATCTTACTAGCAACCACCAACTCACTCAGCGTCTTCTGTCTCACTCACTCATTTTCTCGCTTTGTAAATTATTTCTCTTTAATACAAACTATGTCCTGACAATATCTAATTCAACAAAATCAAATTATCCGATTTATATAATTAATTATTTGTATAATTATTATATAATTAATACTAGTGATCCATCCCGGCTTCTCATGCTCAGTAAAGGTTATTATGCCTACATACATTCTTTTGTGTTATATCAAAAAGGGATTAGGCAGCTCCCAGGCGACTCATCTGCAGCCGACATGAACTAACAATTATTGTAAAATTTCAACTAATTTACACAAAAACTGTAACAAACTATATAATTAAACCTTTCTCATGAATCACTTTATCTATTAGTCAAAACCGCATGGAAATCCGTTTAGTCGTTTTTGAGTTAAGTTTGTGATTATTATGTAGGTCAATATTTTAAAAGATGAGAGTCTGTAGACTTCCACAAAGTTGTCAACAATAAATTGCACCTCATTAGGAAACCGGGACGGGACTTAGCATAAACTTGCGGGATAATACTTTGCCGTTTAAATAGGACTGTTTGTGGTATAAGTGATGGCTTTATAATGTTTTTGAGGGTATTGTTATATTTAAGAAGTAGCCAGCCCTCGGTTAGCTTAGATAGAAATGAGATTATAACCACGGATTTGGTATAGCGTTAAACTAAAGCTATGATAACGAGAAAGAGGGGTAATTCTCCTTGAGCAGGTGCTATTATTTTACGATTTATAATGCATTTTTTCTTATGGATACAAAAAAAAAAATACAAAAAATTTTCTATTATATTTTATTTAATTTTAAGTCTGCTTATATTATGAGTGAGAGAGCGAGCGAGCAAAAGGAAATGATTACTGATAGGCTTTGGCAGTGTAGCTGCTGAAATTCTAATAACTTTGACTGATAATACATTTCCTTTCATTTACGATTAACTCATTAAGTATTACATAGTTTAACCAAACCACCTGAAATAGCTTTAAAATGATTAATACCCTGGACACAAGTCCAAGGCACTGCTTAGGTTGCTGTCGTAATTCTAAGAGATCTTGACGTTTAGTTGTTAATCAGTTTACCAGATAGTCCATTTAATATCATCACTCCTCTTAATTTTTTCAATGTTCCCCACTCTCTCTCCTCCCCTTCTTCTCTTTCTCATTTCTCCAAGTTATATATTTTTTTTTTAATTTTAAAAACATATTTTCTTTATTCTTTATTAGTATCTCACAAATTATGTGACATTATTAAAATTTTACACCGATATGGCAGTGTTATAAAACTTTAAAAAGACGTGTTTGTAATATGTAATTACCCACTAGTCAACCTGTCCGGCTTCGTTCGGATACAACAGACTACCTTTAATACAATAATATATCAAAAATCATTTAGTATTCGATACAACAGTAAATATTAAATTTTATTATTATCCCGTACGAACCCTGATTTTTCTGGGATAAAAACTAGCCTATGTGTTAATCCAGGTTATAAAATATATATGTTCCAAATTTCAATAAAATCCGTTCAGTTGCTTTTGTGTGATTGAGTAACAAACATCCAATCTTTCACATTTATTGTAAATAAGCCAATATATTTTCTTTGAAAATATTTTTTATCTCGAATAATATTGTAAATAGAAGCCAAAGCCTTTGACATTTGTGACTTTTCATTAAAACCTTTGCTCTACTTTTTTGCTAATCTATTAGAGTTGCACGGGTTGTACGTGTCCATTAAAAGAGAGATCCATTTTAGTATAATATTTTTATATTTATTGATAGCCAAACAGAAGGAAATATCTTTAAAAAATGCTACAATGGTAGTTGTATTACAGTACAGTAATATTTTGACGAATTATTTATACCTTCCTAGTAATACTACGAGAACAGTAATGCTACAAACATAGTAATGATACGAGCTTAATAATGCTCCGAACTTTTTGAGTCTTTAAGAATAGTAACGATACGAGCCTATTATATAATAATAATTTATTATTAATTTAGGGGGTAAATAATTTTTTTAACTAGTAACATTTCAATTGTCGTTCAATCTTCAAGTTAACAACTAATTTCTTATTTATAAATTGTTTAATTTCCAATATTTAATATATTGTTATAAGATTATAATTAATAAATTAAATACATAGTTAATACGAATATTAAATTGGTCAAATGATATAAAAAATTATTATTTAAAATATTATTTAATAATATAATATTATTTAATAATATAAATAATGTAATTAAGTGTTTAAGTTAGTATAAATGGCTCCATCACTTGCCTAGCTTTGTTTGTGACAGTATATTTATAAACTCTACTCTTCTCTAGTCGTTCTCTGTTAGTATAACAAGGTGCTGGTGGTGATGCTGTTGGATATTCTTAGTTACTGTTCATCATTGTTTTAATACTGAATACTGCTACTTGGCTGAATAATCTTTATGTTACTACATCTATAATTTGAAAGGAACATAAGGGGAGTTTCTTGCCAGTTCTTTTCCAGAGATTAATAGTATTCATAACTGGTAGTAGATTAATAAAATTATTGGAACATGGATTGATCGTATTTATTTATATTTTCCATCTACATATTAATTAATATATTTTGCTATTTACCTAATTTTTTAAAAGTAAATAATATTTTAAAGCTATCATCACTTTACTCTACATCTAAATCAATACGAACTTCTTAATGCTACGAACGTATTGACTCTTTATAGAGTCTTTACTATTCTTATGAATAGTAACGATACGCGCCTGGTAATGCTACGGGTGTAGTAATGCTACGAGTGTATTGACTCTATAAAAATAATAACGATACTAGCCTAGTAATACGACGAACGTATTAAATCTATAAGAATAGTAACGATACTAGCCTAATAATGCTACGGGTGTATTGACTCTATAAAATTAGTAACGATACTAGCCTAATAATGCTATGGGTGTATTGACTCTATAAATATAGTAACGATACTGGCCTAATAATGCTACGGGTGTATTGACTCTATAAGAATAGTGACGATACTAGCCTAATAATGCTACGGGTGTATTGACTCTATAAAATTAGTAACGATACTAGCCTAATAATGCTATGGGTGTATTGACTCTATAAATATAGTAACGATACTGGCCTAATAATGCTACGGGTGTATTGACTCTATAAGAATAGTGACGATACTAGCCTAATAATGCTACGGGTGTATTGACTCTATAAAATTAGTAACGATACGAGCCTATTAACACAACGAACGTATTGAATCTATAAGAATAGTCAAAATACGAGCCTAGTAATTCTACGAATAAAGAAAGCAAAAGTATATATATATATCCAAAAACAATCAATAATTATTATTTTAATATTTTTTGTTTTATAGGTGAATTATTATAAACCCTTTTTAGAGCAGATATTACTTAAAACTTAGTCATAGTATTTAACTAATGTTATATATTTATCCTTACTTTTAGTACAAATACAATTTAATTTTATTCATATGAAACTACAATAGAAGCAGATGTACAAAGAAATTTCTATCTATCGTTTCCGGAAACAATTTCACGTCAGCGCTTCAAAGGTGAATACAAAACTTATATTGTATAACTTTATATTTATTTTGCAATGAAAAACTAAGGTAATAAGAAGTTATTTTTATTTTTTCATTATATTCTATTAAATTAGAAAGTCTCGTCTTATAAAGAACTGATACAGCAGGTGTTTATCCTATTAAAAACCAACGCAATAGTTTAACTGCACAATTACACTCAAAAGACTAGAATAGTACACAATCTATCTTCGAGGATGCAACGCATCGACGAAACGAGGGTATCTCTTGTTTTGTCGATGTCCATGGGCGATGGTGGCCATTTACCATCAGGTGGACCATCTGCTCGTTTGCACCTTATCTATTATAAAAAAAAAGAAGTCACACGAGTTTCGAAAGCTACTAAAGTAATCATTTTTATAATACAAAATACCTGTTCATCTATTCCCACTTTAATGACAGGTGGGGTCGTAGGCCTGTGTTGCCAAGTAAATATTCAATAATCGAGATAACTATTCTAATTATTCTAATTACATTTAATATCGATATTTTATAGTATGTATAAGATACTAATATATAATACTGAAGAGTTTGTTTGTTTGAACGCGCTAATCTCAGCAACTATTGGTCCGATTTGAAAAATTCTTTCAGTGTTAGATAGCCCATTTATCGAAAAAGGCTATAGAGTATATATCATCACGCTAATACCAACAGGAGCGGAGAATCACGCGGACGAAGTCGCGCGGTCCGACTAATATTTTAGTAAAACCTAACATTATTCTCTTATTTTCTCATATTTTCCCACTCTCTTTTCACTTTCTTTCTTCAAACAGAGACTGTATAATTAAATATATCAGATACATAAATGACTAAATCGACCATTAGTCTATATTTCGTAATATTACCTAGGTAGACCAATTGAAACAATTGTTCGCCTACATTGCAACGCTCTTACGATAAAACTACTAGTATCACAAAAAAATATACGACATCTAATTACAACTACTTCTTCGTAGAATTAGTAGGAAAACTGTTTCTAGTTGACATATACAATATAGTACCCGTGAGAGGACGGGTTAGAATACAATTCCTCTCTGCCGCTGGGCATCTCGTAAAAGCCGAGTAACCCAGCACCCTGCTAGTAGGGGATCTGTTCCCCGACTGGCTTGCAACCACCAGCATGCGAAACCGACCGCCAAGTGTCTCTGACGTGTTCCGGCCGAGCCGCATGTGGGCCAGATCTATCCCTCCCTCTCCCATCCCATTACTCTTCGCTCCTCCTCCTCACTCTATCTTTGAGGCGACAACGCATCGACAAAACAAGATACCCTCTAGTTTCGTCGATGTGTATGGGCGACGGTGGCCATTTTCCATCAGGTGGACCCTCTGCTCGTTTTTCCCTTAACTATCATAAAAAAAAATAGTGGCAACGTTGAAATTTAGAAAAGCAAGTAAAATGCTATAAAATCTTAAATTTTTAAAACTCCCGAAATCTTAAGTGGTATCCTATTTTTGTAGCATTAAATAACTAATATAGAGAGAAAAAAGAAATATATAAAGAGAAAACACCAACTTTTTTTTTTCGAAATTATTTTAGACAATGTTAGTTATTTTTGTAGCTGCTAAAAGTTTAAGACAAAATACTTTTTTTTCGTTAATTTAGTTAAAATATGTATATTTTATAAATAATGTTTATTTATAAATATAAATGTATTACGTAATGGTATTTGAACAAAAACATATTTTGACGAAACAATCGTTGAACGCACATTGCTCTAATTTCACACTACGGGTGTTGCCACAGATATCTGTGCTGTGTTTAAACTGCTAATATTATTTTATTGTGATAATAATTTGTATTATTTTATACCTACAATGTAAACATACATATCTTTGTATTCTCCAATTATTATTTCTCCTAATTCATCTAATGAGTATTGAAACCTGAATGAATTTCACTAATTTATTGAAGAGTACCTTTGTATTTTTTATAAAGGAAAAACTGCGCGACTTCGTTCTTGTGATGCTCCGCTCCTATTGGTCTTAGTGTGATGATGTATAGCTTATAGACTTCCTCGATAAATGGGCTATCTAACACTGAAAGAATTTTCAAATCAGACCAGTAGTTCTTGAGATTAGCGCGTTCAAGTAAACAAACAAACTCTTCAGCTTTATATATTATTATATAAATTACAATATTATGCCGGCGCGTAAGTTAAGTTTAGGTTAGTTTAACCTTAGGTTTAAACAGTGAAACTAAGTAGTAAAGGTGAGTGTTTAGTAATAGGTATACGAGTATTACTTGTACAAGTAACTAACCCATTGACAAGTAAACAAGTCTAAACTGAAATTCATATGTTGCATTGTTGCAGTAAAGCATCACGGCGTGGAATTAATGTTATTGCTTTCGCATACCACGTACGGACAAACCGCAATGGAAATTCTGTTAAAATATATTTTTTGGAATTTTAAAAGCCATTACGAATTTTTTTCACAAACATTTTTTTACGAATATTATAAATACTAAAGTAACTCTATCTGTCTGTTCCTTACACTTTGTAGTTTAAACCACTGAACTGATTTTTATGAAATCTGGTACTAAGATAGACTAGAGCTTTGGAAAGCACATAGGCTAGGTTTTATAGCCAAAACAAGGCGTGAAGGGGTAGAAATAAGGGATGAAGTGTAGATGAGTTGTATGACCGTTTATGTCTTTGGGAATTAGTCTTATATAAATTATGTTGATGTTGAAAATTAAACATAAACATTAGCATCCGGGCGAAGGTAGGATATATTTTCAGAATAACATTTTACATTTCATATTCTACAACACTCTCTAGATATTTCTTTATTTTTATTTTTTTTACATACAATTGAGTCAATAAGTTTGTGTTATTTAAACTTTAGTGTTACTACAAGATTATTATCTCCACAAACTCAAAACTACTGAAAGGATTTTGATGTAGTTTTCACCGATAGACAGAGTAATTCGTAAGGAATATTTATGTGTATAATGTGTTAATGTTTTGTTTTTAATTGTATGAAATATGACGATATTTGTTGAATATGTCCGAATAATGTTCGCTAGTTAATTCCTTTTAAGCTACTCGTACGACTACACGTGCGAAGCCGGGGTGAGTACTATTATACGTATTATGTTGTCCAAAAAAAGAAGATTGTCATGCTTTTATCGAATATGCAGAATGAATATAGATATATCAGGGACTAGAGGGAAGACAAAGACAGAGAGAGGTTATTGAAACTATAATTCAACTAAAGAAGTGGACGCTATAATAATCTAGAAGAAGTAAAAAGTGGTTGATTTCATGTTAATTTTATATCTTACAAACTTTTTTAAGATTGCTTGATCTCATTTTTCAATTTTAATTTTAGGTATAATATTTTTTTATCTGGTATAAGTACAAATAATATTAGAAATTAACGATTTATTAATTCTTTATATATAAAAATGAATCCCTTTTTCCCTTGGTCACGGCATCATGCTTGAATTGCTAACCGATTTTGCTAATTTCTTATTTGTTGTGTTTGTTATTGTCAAGAGAAGGTTCTTATGTAAGAAAAAATTAAGAAACGTGCGCGAAAAATAATTATATTTATAAAGTTTTGTGTAAATGTAATGTTTGTGCCGTTTGACAACTGTCAGTCATTTGAATTATATTCATAGACGAGCAGCCTGCTCTCTCTTCGCTCCGGTTATTTAAAGCAGTATTATAATTGATGTTCTTAATTTGTATTTTAAATTTTTAATATCGGATTAGTCACAACAAAATTGCCATATTCTACTAATGAAAAAATGTATATGGCAACACTAAATCTCCTTTGTCACTCACGAATAGTGTAGTTTTCTATGAGTGAAGGAATTTTTAAATCGGATTAGTAGTTCCTAAGAAACCCTTCAATTTACAAAATGACCACGTTATGGCACTTAAATGGCCATATCTTTTTAATTATAATATTTATGGCAACACCACATAGCCTATGTTACCTGGAAAGGATGTACCTTTCTATCGGTGAAAGAATTTTCAAAATCGGTTCAGTACTTTTCGAGCCTATTCGCAACAAACAAACGTACAAATAATCTAATCATTCCTCTTTATATCATAGTGTAGATAAGACAGGACAACGTCTGTCGGGTCAGCTAGTTAAATATAAATTTCCTTTTTTTTTCGAGTTATTCCATACAAAATGAAATTGAACGAACCTGTAACGAAATAATGTGTACGATTGTACTATTATACTACTACGTTCTGTACTATTGCTGGCACCGACTACAAAAATATCAATTATTGTATATTATTGTCCTAATAAAGGGAGGTTAATAAATAAGCTAATTATTTCTTACTTTTAAGTGCATTTTTTAGAGTTTGAAGTCGGTTCAATTTTTTGTTAAAAATGTTTTATTTCTTGCTTTTTAGTGAATATATTCTGAAACTCATTTATCGTACATCCACTAATTCACTCTCTCATCTCTTTACTTATTTAATCAGTCACTAAATCATCAATTCAATATTTACTAAGTACCTACTCTCTCAACCATCATCTCAACTACTAAACTGTACCACTCTACTCACCCTTCCATCTCCAATATACTACTCAACAGATAGTCTTCAGCTCTTCAAAAACTATAGGTAAGAACCATCTAGATCGTCTGAAAATCGAGTATAAACAACCGCACCAAAATTGGTTCATTTATAACGTTATTACGATGTCACAGACAGACACACAGGTACACTCTTAAACTTATAAAACGATAGCATCTTGATCCCATCTGCTTCCACACAAAACATCCGCATCAAAAACATCCCATTCTTTCATGAGCTACGATGTCACAGACAGGTACACTGTTAAACTAATAAAACAATGTCATCTTGATCCCATTTGTTTCACACAGAAAACTCTGCATCGAAATGAGGTTAGTGTTTCGGTAGCTACGATGTCACAGCCAGGCACACAGGTACACTAATAAACTAATAAAACAATGTCATCTTGATCCCATTTGTTTCACACAGAAAACTCTGCATCGAAATGAGGTTAGTGTTTCGGTAGCTACGATGTCACAGACAGGCACACAGGTACATTAATAAACTAATAAAACAATGTCATCTTGATCCCATTTGTTTCACACAGAAAACTCTGCATCGAAATGAGGTTAGTGTTTCGGTAGCTACGATATCACAGACAGGCACACAGGTACACTAATAAACTAATAAAACAATGTCATCTTGATCCCATTTTTTTCACACAGAAAACTCTGCATCGAAATGAGGTTAGTGTTTCGGTAGCTACGATATCACAGACAGGCACACAGGTACACTAATAAACTAATAAAACAATGTCATCTTGATCCCATTTGTTTCACACAGAAAACTCTGCATCGAAATGAGGTTAGTGTTACGGTAGCTACGATGTCACAGACAGGCACACAGGTACATTAATAAACTAATAAAACAATGTCATCTTGATCCCATTTGTTTCACACAAAAAACTCTGCATCGAAATGAGGTTAGTGTTTCGGTAGCTACGATGTCACAGACAGGCACACAGGTACACTAATAAACTAATAAAACAATGTCATCTTGATCCCATTTGTTTCACACAGAAAACTCTGCATCGAAATGAGGTTAGTGTTTCGGTAGCTACGATGTCACAGACAGGCACACAGGTACACTAATAAACTAATAAAACGATTTCATTTTGATCCCATCTGCTTCCATAGAGAAAAATTTGCATTAAAATCGGTATAGTTATTCGGGAGCTACGATATAGACAGACAAACATTACCATTAATAAAAAAAATACTTACAGCATAAGTACCTACTCTTTAAGACAATTCCATTAAACCCAAACACGACTAGTTTACGTTGTCCCATGCCTGTGTTCCAGTACTTACCTTCCGGCGTCATCATCAACTGATGGTAGATGAAGCCGGAAGGTCTAAGAATCTACTGGTAACATCAACATTTTTTAAATTTCCTCATAATAATAGTTGCTTTACATTCTTAACCATATTACTATAATAGCTCTCTGTGGTCTTCCTCATCAGTTCCACCTCATGAAATGATAAATTTTGAATGCAAATGCTCCTAACCTTTCTGAAAATATCAAAATTACTATATGTGTGCCTATAACTTTTGAGGAGTTCTCTAAATTCCTCAAAAATGCCATCATCAGAACTGGATTTTGAAAAAAATGGGACCAATCTGTAAGCATATACTACCAAATACAAAAAAGAAATTTTCAATTCGGTTCATAAATGACGGAGTTCTGGAGTAAAAAACATAAAAAAAAAAAAAAATACAACCGAATTGATAACCTCTTTTTTTTGAAGTCGGTTAAAAATACATGTTCATCTGTTCCCACTTTAATGACAGGTGGGGTCGTAGGCCTGTATTGCCAAGTAAATATTCGATAATCGAGATATTTTTCTAATTATTCTAATTACATTCAATATCGATATTTTATAGTATAAGATACTAATATACTATAATACTGAAGAGCTTGTTTGTTTGAACGCTCTAATCTCAGCAACTATTGGTCTGATTTGAAAAATTCTTTCAGTGTTAGATAGCCCATTTATCGAGGAAGGCTATAGACTACATATCATCACGCTAATACCAATAGGAGCGGAGAATCACGCGGACGAAGTCGCGCGGTCCGACTAGTATTTTAATAAAACCTAACATTATTCTCTTATTTTCTCATATTTTCCCACTCTCTTTTCACTTTCTTTCTTCAAACAGAGACTGTATAATTAAATATATCACATACATAAATGACTAAATCGACCATTAGTCTAGTCATTTCGTAATATTACCTAGGTAGACCAATTGAAACAATTGTTCGCCTACATTGTAACGCTCTTACGGTAAAACTATTAGTATCACAAAAAAATATGCGACATCTAATAGCAACTACTTCTTTGAGAATTAGTAGGAAAACTGTTTCTAGTTGACATATCCAATATAGTACCCGTGAGAGGACGGGTTAGAATACAATTCCTCTCTGCCGCTGTGAGAGCATCTCGTAAAAGCCGAGTAACCCAGCACTCCCTTGGTGGTAGGGGATCTGTTCCCCGACTGGCTTGCAACCACCAGCATGCGACCACCAAGTGTCTCTGACGTGTTCCGGCCGAGCCGCATGTGGGCCAGATCTATCCCTCCCTCTCCCATCCCATTACTCTTCGCTCCTCCTCCTCACTCTATCTTCGAGGCGGCAACGCATCGACAAAACAAGATACTCTCTAGTTTGTCCCTTAACTATCATAAAAAAAAAATAGTGGCAACGTTGAAATTTAGAAAAGCAAGTAAAATGCTATAAAATCTTAAATTTTTAAAACTCCCGAAATCTTAAGTGGTATCCTATTTTTGAAGCATTAAATAACTAATATAGAGAGAAAAAAGAGATATATAAAGAGAAAACACCAACTTTTTATATTCGAAATTATTTTAGACAATGTTAGTTATTTTTGTAGCTGCTAAAAGTTTAAGACAAAATACTTTTTTTTCGTTAATTTAGTTAAAATATGTATATTTTATAAATAATGTTTATTTATAAATATAAATGTATTACGTAATGGTATTTGAACAAAAACATATTTTGACGAAACAATCGTTGAACGCACATTGCTCTAATTTCACACTACGGGTGTTGCCACAGATATCTGTGCTGTGTTTAAACTGCTAATATTATTTTATTGTGATAATAATTTGTATTATTTTATACCTACAATGTAAACATACATATCTTTGTATTCTCCAATTATTATTTCTCCTAATTCATCTAATGAGTATTGAAACCTGAATGAATTTCACTAATTTATTGAAGAGTACCTTTGTATTTTTTATAAAGGAAAAACTGCGCGACTTCGTTCTTGTGATGCTCCGCTCCTATTGGTCTTAGTGTGATGATGTATAGCTTATAGACTTCCTCGATAAATGGGCTATCTAACACTGAAAGAATTTTCAAATCAGACCAGTAGTTCTTGAGATTAGCGCGTTCAAGTAAACAAACAAACTCTTCAGCTTTATATATTATTATATAAATTACAATATTATGCCGGCGCGTAAGTTAAGTTTAGGTTAGTTTAACCTTAGGTTTAAACAGTGAAACTAAGTAGTAAAGGTGAGTGTTTAGTAATAGGTATACGAGTATTACTTGTACAAGTAACTAACCCATTGACAAGTAAACAAGTCTAAACTGAAATTCATATGTTGCATTGTTGCAGTAAAGCATCACGGCGTGGAATTAATGTTATTGCTTTCGCATACCACGTACGGACAAACCGCAATGGAAATTCTGTTAAAATATATTTTTTGGAATTTTAAAAGCCATTACGAATTTTTTTCACAAACATTTTTTTACGAATATTATAAATACTAAAGTAACTCTATCTGTCTGTTCCTTACACTTTGTAGTTTAAACCACTGAACTGATTTTTATGAAATCTGGTACTAAGATAGACTAGAGCTTTGGAAAGCACATAGGCTAGGTTTTATAGCCAAAACAAGGCGTGAAGGGGTAGAAATAAGGGATGAAGTGTAGATGAGTTGTATGACCGTTTATGTCTTTGGGAATTAGTCTTATATAAATTATGTTGATGTTGAAAATTAAACATAAACATTAGTACCCGGGCGACGGTAGGATATTTTTCAGAATAACATTTTACATTTCACATTCTACAACACTCTCTAGATATTTCTTTATTTTTATTTTTTTTACACACACATCTCCACAAACTCAAAACTACTGAAAGGATTTTGATGTAGTTTTCACCGATAGACAGAGTAATTCGTAAGGAATATTTATGTGTATAATGTGTTAATGTTTTGTTTAAATTGTATGAAATATGACGATATTTGTTGAATATGTCCGAATAATGTTCGCTAGGTAATTCCTTTTAAGCTACTCGTACGACTACACGTGCGAAGCCGGGGTGAGTACTATTATACGTATTATGTTGTCCAAAAAAGAAGATTGTCATGCTTTTATCGAATATACAGAATGAATCTAGGTATATCAGGGACCAGAGGGAAGACAAAGACAGAGAGAGGTTATTGAAACTATAATTCAACTAAAGCAGAAGTAGACGCTATAATAATCTAGAAGATGTAAAAAGTGGTTGATTTCATGTTAATTTTATCTTACAAACTTTTTAAGATTGCTTGATCTCATTTTTCAATTTTAATTTTAGGTATAATATTTTTTTATCTGGTATAAGTACAAATAATATTAGAAATTAACGATTTATTAATTCTTTATATATAAAAATGAATCCCTTTTTCCCTTGGTCACGGCATCACGCGTGAACGGCTTGACCGATTTCGCTAATTCTTTTTTTATTGTGTTTGTTATTGTCAGGAGAAGGTTCTTAAGTAAGAAAAAAATAAGAAACGTGCGCGGAAAATAATAATATTTGTCGGAGAATAGTAAAAGGTTATCGATTCAATCAAATCATCATCGCTGTCTATGGCGTTGGAGTAGGGTAGTAGTCACTTCCATTGTGACCCTTTATATGCCATCGACAGTCTGACTGAAGTCTTAGTCGTGCGCGGTCTCTCAAGAAGTGAAGTAGTGTCTAAATAGTGATAGTGTTGTGCAGTGCAGTGTTAGTGCTAGAAGTGCTGTACAAATAAGTTCACATGACTACTTAACAATGTAATTGCCACGTCTTGTGTTGGGTTAGGTTTATGTGAGTTTAACCTTGGGTTTAAACAGAGAGCCTGAGCAGTGGAGGTGAGTGTTGTAATTACTTAAAGGAGCTCCTTAAGCCTACACCTTGCTCACAAGTCCAAGGCACTGCTTAGGTTTCTCTCGTAATTGTTAGAGATCATATTTGATCATTTATCGGTTCAATAGGAGTATCTACTTTGCGTTTACCCAATATTCCATTCAATACCATCACCCCCTTTTAGTGTTCCCCAATATTCCCCATCTTCCTCCTTCCATCTCCTTTCACATCGTTTTAAAATCCCCGACATATTTATAAAGTTTTGTGTAAATGTAATGTTTGTGGCGTTTGACAACTGTCAGTCATTTGAATTATATTCATAGACGAGCAGCCTGCTCTCTCTTCGCTCCGGGTATTTAAAGCAGTATTATAATTGATGTTCTTAATTTGTTTTTAAAATTTTTAAAATCGGATTAGTCACAACAAAATTGCCATATTCTATTAATGAAAAAATGTATATGGCAACACTAAATCTCCTTTGTCACTCACGAATAGTGTAGTTTTCTATGAGTGAAGGAATTTTTAAATCGGATTAGTAGTTCCTAAGAAACCCTTCAATTTACAAAATGACCACGTTATGGCACTTAAATGGCCATATCTTTTTAATTATAATATTTATGGCAACACCACATAGCCTATGTTACCTGGAAAGGATGTACCTTTCTATCGGTGAAAGAATTTTCAAAATCGGTTCAGTACTTTTCGAGCCTATTCGCAACAAACAAACGTACAAATAATCTAATCATTCCTCTTTATATCATAGTGTAGATAAGACAGGACAACGTCTGTCGGGTCAGCTAGTTAAATATAAATTTCCTTTTTTTTTCGAGTTATTCCATACAAAATGAAATTAAAAGGTCAAAGAACATATGTAATGATATATAATAAAAAATAGGATGATATTTTTATTTATATTATTTATTGGAATTATATAAATCCCGGTTGTTTTTCACCCATTGTGTCATAGTTAAAGCAAACATCAGTTTTAACTCCAAGATAAGTACAGTATAAGCAATACAGTACTGGAAGGTATTTCCAATTGGCTGTGGTGGAAATTCAACGGTTGGCCGCACCAGCAGATAACATGTTGTTCCTAACCGGTCCACCTTTACTGGCTGTGCTCATCTGTGCTCACATGTGCTCTGTTTACATTATAGGCGAGTAAAAGGAATTTTGTTGATAAATAATCCTTACTATATATTTATTTAATAGTAGTCGACCCGTCCCGGCTTTGCCCGAGTGTTATTTACTACGTATATTTAGGTTCAATTTTACATTAATATTATTAATATATATATAGCTGCTTGTGCTGATTCACTGACTGGTTGATCACCTCTCCTGTAAAATTTTGTATGAAGAAAATTTATTTCACTAATGGTTTCGTATAGAAGACGAAAATTCATTCAGAGGAAAAATATGGAGAAAGCTGATGATTGAGGGTTTCAGAGACGGGGGAAGAGCACAGCCAGGACATTTAAAATAGGTGGGTGGTGCTCGAACAAATATGATTTGTAATCTCATCCAATTGGCAATGAGTTGAAAAAAAATCCAAAATGGTGGATTTAAGATGGCGGCCATACAAATTTTGTCGACTTCTATCTCAGAAAGTATACAAGATGGAAGATTGGTTTACTGGAAAAAGATGATCAAGGCGTCAAGGTCTATTTGATGAATAGATGAAAAAATCAAGATGGCGAAATTTATTTTTCCAAATTCCAAATACCAGTCGGAGCAATGGGGAGAATTTTTGATTTTAATTTGAAATATTGTAAAAATATTCTAAATAATATTTCAAAACTGTGAAATATAAATTTCACAGGGTTACAATCTATACATCCATACTCATAAACTTTCGCGTTTATAATCCCTACTAATATTATAAATGCGAAAGTAACTCTGTCTGTCAGTCTGTTACGCTTTCCTGCTTAAACATCTCAACCGATTTTGCTGAAATTTGGCACAGACAATCTTTAAACCCTAAGAAAGGACATAGGCTACCTTTTATTGCGAAAAAAAGGGACGCGGACGAAGTCGCGCGGGTCGACTAGTATACAATATAATCATATATTCTTAACTCTGATTATGAATACATGGTCATAATATTATTTGGAAATGTCAAAAAAAAAAACGCTAGTGCAGATTAAGTAATGAAAACTAATCGCTCAATTTCATGCAATGAAATTTTATAAAGATATTATAACCTTTCGTATTGAATAAAAATTCTATACAACAGAGACATTGTGTGATAGAGTAACAAACAACTAAACATACAAACTGACATATTAGTAGTATTTCCAGTACAGTAGAAGTATTAAATGTTCATTTAAACCGTTTGTTACGATATCACACGAAATATCTGACGGCCCGTATGCCGTCCGACAGATAGCGCCCCTGCACCAACCGTCCAACCCCCACAAACCTCCACCGACCTCGCTCACCCCCTACTAATGAGAATGGAATTGTTAACTGCTTTTGATTCCAGTTTTTCATATCAAAATGTTAATATATTATCTACATTTGATTAGTTATTCCCACAAAGACTAAAATCACTACCATACATTGCTTGTAGAGCGTTACTGTAGTTAGAGGGCAAAAGGACATTTGTTTTTTCCACAACTATCTGCTTCAATTACTTTACTGTCAACATAGACTCACCTCGTACCCTTGATTACAATTATTTATATAATAGCCGGCAACTAACTTTAGGGCTGAGACAAAATAGTGCCCCCAAAATGTAGAATTGTGAGCTTGCTGATTGTATTAGCAGTTTCATGCGTGACGTAGCAGACGCGCGGGAGCTAAAACGTCGCATAAGAACCAATGGCGTGTACGCCCCGCGCTCCCTCCTGAAAAGCCCTAACAGTGACTTCTACGCATTCAATGCATTCATTTTCAAACCTATACTTGTGTGTCGGTAGCTATTCTCTTATGTGTAAAAAACCGAGTTATCGAATTTATCAAATGTTTTTTAGATCATCGTCTTATTCTTTACTGTGCAAAATTGGAATTGAAAAATAAAAAAAATATATAGAAATAAATATGTCGGATGCTATTTAAAAGGGATGGATGACCTATAAATATAAGCTACAGGCGCAACACGGTCAGGATATAACTAAACATTACTGTCACTTACTATTCTGACAGGAACGCCAGGCTTAAGGGATCCCTTTAAGTAATTACAACACTCACCTCTACTGCTTAGTTTCACTGTCTAAACCAAAGATTAGATTAACATTAACCTAACCTAACCTTTAGCTAACCTTAACCTAGCTCACACCTCCGACATATACAAAATCATATAATATAATTTATTTATTTAAGACAAACTGACTCGACAGACGTTGTCCTGTCTTAACTATGACGTATGTATGGGGTGTATATTGAAAACATTAAGAGGTGAGATATTAATTGAACAGTCGTGTAGACGAAACTTAGATTCTGCTATTGAACCGATTAACTAAACATTATGATCACTTAAAATTACGACAGAAACCTAAGCAGTGCCTTGGACTTATAACCAAGGTGTAGGTTTAAAGACTTCTTCAATACAATTGCAACACTCGGATAGACTAACCTAAGCCTAACTTATGCGCCGACATACAAATAATCTAAATTCTATCGTGACAATCCGTAAATGGCCCACTGCTGAGCCGCGTCTTTTCCTCAGAATGAGGAGGGTGTTATGACATAGTCCACCACGCTGGCCCAGTGCAGGTTAGCAGACTTCATTCACACACTATTAGAGAACTTTGAAGAACAAGTGCAGGTTTCCTCACGATGTTTTCCTTCACCGTTAAAGCAAGTGATATTTAATTGCTTAAAACACACATAACTCAGAAAAGTCAGAAGTGTGTGCCCAGAATTGACCTCGGACTTTCCAAATAAGACATTCAAGTCTTAATCACTGGGCTATCACTGCTTTTTTTAAAATCTAAATTAGTCGAATAATATATGCGCGAAGTGATACAAAGTGTAACATGTTCAGTGTTCAGTTTAAAGCGCAGCTGCGACGCATTTGCATTGATATCGCTTTGCCGATATTTGCACTTCCCAACGAACTCCTGCATACAAAGATACTTTTATTCAAGAAACCTTCTATAGAATATTTAAATATATGTCGGAAATTAGAATGAAGAGATAGTGACAGGATATAATCATTTATAAGCATTGTACAAAATGGATGGCCTATATCCTATGACACGGGCGCAACACGGTCAGCAGATAACTAAACATTACGATCTCGTACTATTCTGACAGGAACCAAAAGACACAACGAAGAGCTGCTCGGATTGTCGTGGACTCGGTGTTGTATTTTTGACTGGACCCCCTGGCATTGCGTACAGACGTATCTTCATTGTGCGTTCTCTATCGCATATATCACGGAGGATGTTCCGAGCTTTTCTATTTAATCCCTTTAGCCTGATCTCTTCACGATCGCAGTGCACGTCATAGATTTAAATATCATCCTCATCATCTGGATTTTATGGCTTCTTACGCGAGTCTGTCCCGCACTTGGTCGGTTTTTTATTTACTTATTTGTATATTCTCGAGCTTAATATAATAATAATGGTAACCTGCCATTACTAGATCAGTTGATTTCACAAAACAAGCGTCAGTAGCCGAGTGGTTCGGGTGTTGGATTCACGATCGATAAGTCTTAGGTTCAAATCCCGGACATTGGACTACTAGCAGTCCAATAGACACTAAAGATTACTAGCAGTATGGATCACATACTAGTAGTAAGTGATCTATACTGCTATTGCTATTTTGCTATTCTGCCACTTGCTATTTTTTTGAAAAACTCAGGGCAGATAAATAAAGAAACGGTATTTTTGTTTTCAGTGCTTAATATTTTAAAAATGTTGTCAATTAATATTATGATGAGGATGATATATTCGAATAACACAAAACAATAAGAAAGTATAAAGCTCGCTTATTAGAGTCGGACATGAATTTTGGAGCGACAGTGGTGCTGCTACGAGTACGTACAAAGCGACGCTAATTGGAAACGCGGCCAAACGGATGGTCAACACGGGGCGTGCACTGTAGGACAACATAAGGTATACATCTCAAGAATATTTTTAGTATATTAATCATCTCTGTCTACCCATTTAGATGACTTTTGATATTTTGACCCAGAAAATGAAAAGACTTTTTCATGGTAGTCGGATTTGCTGCAGTAAGTCGGAGGAAAAACCGTCAAACGAAAACGTTTTTACGAACGCAGCGAGATATTTGATTCATAGTTGAGGGTAGAGTATGAATGTATAAATGAGTGATTGAGTGAACGGTTTGAATACACCTTATAAAAGCGATTCTATTGGTTCTTATAAAACACCTTCCTCGTTACGCATCCATGTATTTCAGGTGGATACGTAGCATAAGGGCGATTGATAGAGTTGGTCCGTGTATGTCTTTCATATCACTCTGAACAAAACAGTTACAGTTTTTTAAACAAATTATATGCTAATATCATCATCATCATCACGACCCGTCAATGGGCCATAGTCCACCACGCTGGCCCAGTGCGGGTGGGTTGGCAGACTTCACACACCTTTGAGAACTTTAGGGAAGTCTCAGGAGAACCTGTATTCCTCACGATGTTTTTCTTCACCGTTAAAGCAAGTGATATTTAATTGCTTAAAACACACATAACTCAGAGTCAGAGGTGTGTGCCCAGGATCGAACTCGGACCTCCCGAGTAAGACTTAAAGTCTCAACCACTGGGCCATCACTGCTTACGCTATGCTAATAAAACTGTATAAATTAGTATTCGCAGGTAGTTTCTTTTATTTTATTTTAAGTATACCGATTTGTAGACGATATATAACCTTTGGCGAGATAGATTAGTCTCTCTGGTGTTGTCGCGCAGTGTATATGGAAGTTAGTATTATAGTGTCGTGGTTAAAGTCAACCTTTCTGAGGTTCATTCGCGTAAGTTACTTTATTTGGCAACCTACCTGTTCCTGAGTCTAGCCTCTAGCCTCAGGCACTGCTCAGCTCCATCTAAATTGCACGTTCATATCATATCACGTGTTACTGGGCAGTATAGCTCCCATATTCTTAGCAATAAATAGATCTAAGTGGTCCTTTTTACATGCCAAAAGTGTACAAAGTATGCACAATGACCTACTTTTTCTATGGACAAAGAATCCTTTTCAGTGCCGAATAGTAGATTCCATTCGCTTGACAATAGCGTACTATTTTCATACTTTTGCTTTTTAATATTATAATAGGAGAGTTTTCTATGAGAAATACAGATGTAACTGTTGTTTGTTAATACTTTGTTTATATCTATAGAAATATAGAGCTTTTGAGCACGAGAACGGACGTACCTGCTACCTATATAATAGGTTGTCGAGCCAGTAATTTGTGTTAACTACCGTCATTACCACTTACTGGTAAAAGCGGATGTGATGCCTGTCCATATAGTGGGTTGTCCTTTTTAGGTTTGTCCTTAATGTGGTCCTATACCATTCATTTGAATGGGATTGAAGTTTGATCGTAGTGTTAGTAATTAAAAAGAGAATTAGACTTGCCCGCTCAAATTGTCTGTTGTCGAGCCAATGATGTTTGTCTAAAAAAATATAATAAATGGAAAAAAAACAGCAGTTGAGTTTTGGAATTTTACTTCGCGATTCACAGTTGAGAGCGGACGTGACACCTATCCATAATTTAGGTTTGGCAACTAGTAAATTCATTTTCTCTCTCTCTCTCTTTGGAAAGAGCGGATATAGGTAGGGTTCATCCCTACCTATATGATGTGTTGTCCAACATACGAATCTGAATTAATTATAACAGACAGATATTTTAAAATATATATATACAAAGTCGGTAAATGCAAACGAAATGAAACGCCAATTCCCGGATGCTGTAATATTGATGACATCATTCTGCCATACATTGAACAAGTTGAATATTTAATACTAATTCTATATGTTGGGCCAATACACCAATATACTCTACGCCAACTTTATCAACAAAACTTTTCTATTGGGACAACAAATTTTATGTACACTTGGATAACAGATAAATCGACAGATGGCGCTGCAACATAAAATACAACATTTGTTAGCGAATGATTTTTGGTAATGACAGATGTAATAGTTATATTAGTATTAGTTGTAGTTTATGTAAATGTTTGTATATATATAATATATATGTATATTACTTTTATTATTATTATTTTAATTTCTGCTATACTGTACCTATTTCCGCGTGTTTAACTATACAAAACTATCTCACCATCAAGGGTTGCTGGAAGAGATCTCTATTAGAGATAAGTCATCCTTTGTGCACATATTTCTTATGTGAATGTGTAACATTTATTGGTACATAAATAAATAAAATAAATATCCATGTTTGCTTATTGGTTAATAAATACGACGTCAAATTACAGACCGAGCCAAATGCTTGTATGTAGTTTACGTTATAATGATGCCATTAATAATTATCTTCAATACGTTGACAAACCATTACTTGATATGACATAGCTTTTTATCACGCCTGACTTATACCCAAGTTGTATTTTTGACACCCCACATTGACGACAAAAAAGAAGGTCTCACCGAAAAATATAAAAATATTTCTGTCTAAAATTTAGATCATCACGACCCTTCAATGGTCCACTGCTGAGCTGGGTCTCCTCCTCAGAATGAGAGGTTATTAGGCCATAGTCCACTACGCTGTCCTAGTGCTGGTTGGCAGATTTCACACACCTTTGCGATGTTTTGGTAACTCTCAGGAGTGCAGGTTTCCTCACGATGTTTTCCTTCACCGTTAAAGCAAGTGACATTTAATTGCTTAAAATACACATAACTCAGAGTCAGAGGTGTGTGCCCAGGATCGAACCTCGGACCTCCCGAGTAAGACTTGAAGTCTCAACTACTGGGCCATCACTCCTTTTTAAAATTTAGATACGTTTTAATCTTGCTACGCCTATGGGCGTATGGTGTCCACTACTGAGATGCCCCAGCGTGGTGCCCCAAAATGAGAACACGAACTAAAGCAAGTGCTATTGCGAGATAAAAAAAAAGCAACAGAAATTCATTAAGTGTTTGTAATAAACACTACCTGAACTGTCCTACACTAAATATATTACAATTGTAATAGATATGGATTGTGAAAGCACCAGTTATAGTAGTAGGCAGCTAACTGAGAAAAAATAGTGGGGGAAAGTAGTACATTTTGAGCGTGCTGGATGCCTGTATTGGAAGTTCCATCCGTGATGATTACTATTTTGACAAATAGCGGACGCGCGGGAACCGAAACCTCGCAATGAACTTATAGCGTGTGACGCGCTGCTCTCGCCCCGCGCTTCTCGCTAAAAAGGCCCTAATAATGACTTCTAAACGCATTCAAGGTCAAATTTATACATGCCGGTAGCTATACACAGCCGTTGTCGATTGTCAACGGAGAAATTAATTGAACACACAGAAAAATATAAAACAGTGACTAAAGTAAGACGATTTTGACTTTGACTTTGACTTTGACTTTGATGTCTGGCTACGCCTATGGGCGTGTGATGCCCATTACTCCACTGAAGAAAATGAGAATATGAAATAAAGAGAGTGATGTAGGAAAAACGCTGACTAAATGGTCAACCAATGTTGGTACATTGGGCCAATATGTAAAGGTAATATCAAACGAATACTATTTGGATGTCTGCCAGCCTTTGACGTGCATCTGATGCAAAAAAAGCAAAATCTAACCTCGATTAACTTTTTAGATTTTTAGCTTTTTGGTGTTTTTAATTAATTATATTTGAAAAATGTATCGAAATGTATGTTTAAAAATCAGGCTGAATAAAACCATTACACTTTGGCAATAAAAAAAACAATATACCAATAATATGATCTATATGATAATATCACAACATAACTGGACTAGACATGTGAATATGATATGATACACAATAATACGACTTGGTATGATGAGGCTTTATATGGCAAAATTGTATGATATAATAAAAACGATGACATAAAATGGTATGACATTACTTAACCTGGCATCATGACATGAATTGAATTTTAAGATGGCGGACATACCATTTGGACAACAAATAGTTATGAACAACAAAAGAAAAAATAGTAACTTAAAAACCCCAGCCCACGTCCATGTCTATGTCATATGCAATATCATAATTTGTCATAACTTATCATGGCAATACGATATTGTTTGTCATAACTTAACATGGCAACATGATATGATATGTCATAACTTAAAAAGGCAATACTATATGATTTATTATAGCTCAATGTGACAATACGATATTTGTTATAATTAAACATGGCAGCACGTTATGATGTGTCATAATTTAAGGCGACATGATATGATTGGTCGTAACTTAACATGACAACACGAAATGATTTGTCATAACTTAACATGGCAACACGATATGATTTGTCACAGCTTAACGCGGCACCATGATATGACATGTCATAATTTAAGATGACAACATTATATAACATACAATAAATCCGAACCCTAAAATCCTTTTAGTATTTATATTACTTTAGTTTCTAACACAATCCCCTTTACCTAGAATTTCCACTAAATGTCACATCAATGTCGGATCCATTAGGTTTAATAGCTTGGGTGGAGGAGGACGAAGGAGGATGGAGGAACTAACGTAATCTGTTACAATTGCCAAGATTGTTTTAATATAAACTAGGATTGCTTGTGGTTTAATTACCGCTAACTAAAGCTCTTATTGGAAAATGTTTGCTTTGATGGTGATGTATTGTTGGAGGTTTGATTAAAAACCAAATTCCATATACACGACTGTCTTTAGAAATAATTAGAAATACCTTTATTTAGAAATAATTAGATTATATTTACCCCATTTTCAATAATCTGATTTGCAACTTCCAGAGCTTTAAGCTCCAGCCTTAAACCTAGCTAGGTATTTATAGTTTAAAACATAGTTTTAAAAAGTTTTATCTAATCAAAATCTAGAGAAAGGAGAAGAAAGTTGTCTTCTTCTTTTCTCTTTCTGCAAGAAAGCTTCTTTTTGATGGAAAGGGAACAACTCTTTTCATCTTTCGTATCCCACCTGGTTTTTGTTCTTAAAAGTAGAATTGATATTTATCTAAAAATGTTTAGGCTGGATCAGACAGCATTCATCAATTTTTTGCAGCGCTAAGTCCAACAGAGAATGTGTATGGTCCTCGTTGTCAGAGATTCTGGTTACGCCTGATACAATTTGAGAGAAACCATACGCGAGAGCAAAGCTATGTGCGGTCCCAACCACTTACTGTGGTTGACGTTAAAGTCGCCGAGGATCACAACCTTCACAAGTCGCTTCCTCTAAGTGCTCGAAAAGACGGTCACCTCAGTGTTATCACTATAGGACCTGTAAAGACACACGTATATCCGCGTAGGACCGCCATAGTCCACGCGCGCCCATAAAACCGACAGGTCTCTGTTCTCAACACTTCCGAGTCTTTGGCAACAAACATCGTTCTTGACGTACACATACTCCCGGCTTGAGGAATGAAAGTAAGTTCAAGGGTGTGCATATTGTAAGTATGCGTCGTCTGGAGGCGATATCTTAGTCTCTGTTTAAAAGACTAGGGTCAGCTTTGCCGGTGGAGTCCCCTAATATTGCAAAAGTTGACAATAAATGTGGAAGGTGGAGCCGCTGTAAATATTTTCTTACTCTTTTTATTTTTTCTTGCTATGGTTGATAAAAAACCTGGTGGACAATAATAGTTTGCACATTTAGATTAAAGGAGGCAGAGAACGAGGCTGCTTTTGAAGCCCCATGGCCAAAATGCAGCTCAGGTGATCTAGTTCCGTCGAATGAGTTCGGTTTATTGGCTTGAACGGGGGACATAAAGGCCCCCGATCTAACCCGTTCGTCAATCACTGCGTTCCACACCGGTTTCGCACTCCAACAAAGTGATTGAAAAACGGATTTTTTTCAATGGAGACGGGACAGCCTCTCAAGCCAGGATGTGCCTGGGTTAGGTCTCCTACCACCACCACCACCACCACCACCACCACCGGGCAGCCAGTGATGAACCGTTTCAGCGGGTCTTCCTGAAACCCACGCCAACCCCAAACGTCCAACCACTCAGAATAGGCCAAAAATGTTGGACCATAACAACAAATGTGGGCTAGATTAACATCCCCTGGAGGGTGCAAATCTGGCCCACATGTGACGCAGCTGGAACGCGGCCAAGACACTTGGCGGCTGAATTCGCATGTTGGTGGTCGTAAGCCAGTCGAGGATAGAACCCTTACCACCAGGAGGTGCTGGGTCACTTACCTTTTACGAGATGCTTTCCCAGCGGTAGTGGAGAACTGTATTCTAACCCTTCCCCTCACGGGTAGTCTTATCTTCTCTGATCAAATTTCTTTTGCATCTTAAACTTGTCTTTTTTTATGAATAAACCATATTATCAACCAGTGTTCGCCACACTGCTGTTAATGTTTTAAAATTTACTACAGTTGGACGAGTAAGTATTATCTTTACACTTATTGAGGATCACTTGCGTCTTTGATTGTGGCTGATTTGATAAAGAAGTGAAGCAGTGAAGGCGTGAGTTTTTTGCAAACCAGGCACTATTTGGCTTCCTATCTAACGTACATGTGATTATTATAATTTGCAGCTTCTGCAATTTGTTGAATTTATAGTAAAACAAAGTAATTACTGAAATAAATGGCCTTCGTATTTCAGTCGAATTCAATCTGAAACAAACATGAAGCCAATGAATTCTAAATTGGATCTCAATTAACAGTGTCTATAGAGTATAGGAACATCCATTGCATTTGGAATGAAGTTTTAAAATCCTTAAATAACATACTAGCCCACCCTTACAACTTCGTCCGAGTAATGCTCCGCTCCTATGGGTCGTAGCGTGTTTTATAATTATAGCTTACTAGCTGCGCCCCGCGGTTTCAGCCGCTGTATTTTGGATAATTCACACTATATCATTATAAATTATAGCCTGTGTTATTCTGATGTATAATCTATATAATTGTAAAGTTTCATCAAAATTCATTCCGTAGTTTTTGCGTGAAAGAGTAACAAACATACATCCATACATTCCCACAAACTTTCGCGTTACATAATATTAGTAGGATAGCCTTCCCCGATAAATTGACTATATAACAATAAAAGAGTTTTTCAATTCCTGAGATTAGCACGTTCAATCAAACAATTTTTTTGTGAAGTTGTAGTTGGGGGTAGCAATAAAAAAAGATTTTGTTATACCTACTTTGTTATAAATCCGTACCCGCGTTGTTTCACTGGTTAGTCTTGGCCGAAGCATCGTACCGTGCGGACGTCTGCGAGTGTGAAGTAAAAACTGGAAGGAGTTTTATTTAATGTTATAAAAGAAAATGGTGACGTCAGGAATGACTATGGTGTATAAAATTTGAAAACGCTAAGTGACGTCACGTTATGTGTAACCGTCGTCTTTGCATGGTAGTACATAATGTTTACTAATATCACACGGCGTAACATCACTGTGGTTCTATCTTCTGATGGTTGGTATTTACTAAGATTGTGTTTTCATACAGTAAACATTATTTGAAGTGTGGTTTAGTGTGAAGTTTAATAAATGTTAATATGGGTTAAAGACAGTATTTTTTTAGTTTCTTTGCAACACTGTTTAATTATAGTTTTTTACTCTTTTACTTATAAGAAGGTTAATAAAGGAGTCTGTACAGTTCATTGTTCAGTGTCCTTTGTATCGTAAAAGCTTTTTTAATTACACTGCGCTGGAGAAATTGAAAATAACATGTTAACTATTAAAAAATTAACAAAAATAATGATTACAGATTACAAATAACATTCTTTATCAAAATAATTTTCGCTTTGAAGTATATATTAAATGAAGATTAATTATGTGTACAAAATTTTCATCTATTGTTTTTTTTATACCACCATTCTATCCCATGGGTGCTTTTTAAGGACAAAAAGTACCTTATATGTTAATCCACTTTCTAAAGTAGCCATTGACGAAATTTAATTAAAATCGGTTCAGCTGTTTTAATGTAATGCGTGCACAAACAACACAATTCAACATTTTATTTTTCATATGCCATATGATGTCAAACACAGTGACGTCACGTTGTATGGACGCCATTGTTGTCGACTTTTCTTACCTTTGCTCATTACTCTACGATGTATAGTTTATCTACTGCCATATAAAGACGATTTTTGTACACGTTGTGACGTCACTCGGCGTTTTTCAATACTGAATTATTAAATTACAGATGTCTTAAGAATTTTATTGGCGATTGATTTATATATATTTTTAGGATATTTCAAATATTAAAAAACTTTGTGGGTGCTGATCCTTGTATTAGTTATTATTCTAGTTGCTTATTTCTGTTAGATATGAGTCACTGGTCAAAGCGATTTTGTCTGGCAACCATCAAAGTTTGGTGTCGTGATACTAGGATTCTGTCTTCAACTGTCGTCTAAATAAATAAATCTTTATTGAACAAATTTTTTTGTTACACATACTGCAATAATTTTTATATATTTACATATATATACATTAATAATATTACTTATATATATTCTTTAAACAAGTAGGTACGGTTATGCCAAGGGTTGTCTGGGAGAGATTGCTTGCAACAATAATTTCGCCTTTGCATGTGCATTAGTTATACAAATTATTTGTTAGAGCAGCGTGGACAGGCAGCACGCTCACGATGCGCTACTTTCCCTCACTATTTTTTCTTCGACCTAGAGTTTGCTATCGGCTACTATACAACTACTAGGACTCTATGGTATGATGAAGGCGTCATATATATGTCAGATATTATCGTTAAAATGAAAACTTTATATCTATTTCATTTACACCTGAAACGTATTTATCATCAATAATAACTCTATCATAGAATTATTCATGAAGCCATTTGAATTCTATCGACTCTACCGTCTAGACAATAAGAGCGTATTTTCCTTGACTTTGACTAATTTGGAATTAAAAGCTAGAATTTCGTACAAATGTAGTTTTGCTGTTTGTATGACCGTTATTGCTCCGTGTTAGAGTTGATATTGCTTAGGTTTAGGTTTTTTGAAATCAGTAGAGCGGAGAATAGCCGGGAACGCTTGCTGTAAGTGTAAGCCGCAATCTGCCGATATTCAGGTGCTCTATGCTAAGATATTATGGAGAAAGCTTTTGATTTAAATAATTAATTTAAATTATTACTGCCATCTAAGTTATGTAGGAATAAATTAATTAGTAGTTGTAAAGTAAGTTAAGTAGGTGTAACTCTCATCCTACACAACTGTTTAACCTAACATTACTCAGTTATAAATTATATATTAATAAACTCACGGAATCCATCCTTGAGATGGTTAACCAGCGCTATTATAGACAATGTTCACTCAGTAAAAATACTTGTCTCACTCCCAACACTGCCTCTAATCTGTCCAGATATAGGTTATAATTTCTAATAAAATAGGTTGGGGAAAAAGTCTTTTCGCATTATAGTATGTATGAACTTGTAATAAAATCTCTTTGGCTATACTGTTTGTATCTGCCTGAACTCCAGCTCATAACAAGATATAACAATATATAAGTTGCTTCCCTCTGTCTGTATGCTTAGATCTTTTAAACTAACATTAGATAGAGTGATTCAAGAATAAGGTTTATATCTATACCAATATTTTACGTGAGTATAATACGTGAGTTTGTGAGATTTTAGGGGGTACTCTGTGGAAAGCCACATTATTTGTGAGTATCATAGGCTATATATTAACCCGAAAAATGAAAAGACTTTTTTATGGTAGTTTTTCAGTAAGTCGGAGAAAAAACGGTCTAACGAAAACGTTTCTTACGAACGCTGCCTTAACGATGAGAGATATATATTATTCATAGTTGCGAGTAGAGCATTAATGAATAAATGAGTGAATGTGTAAGTGTAATTTGATATAGTAGACAAACAGTGCGAAGCTGGGGCGGGTTGCAAAAATAACATTATTTACCCTTACTCATCCTTCAAATCAATTTGCCGCAAAAATCTAAAGAAAATCCTAAAAAATACTCTTTTTAATATTCTAGTCGCAGTCCATTTCTGTGTTTGTGGAGCGTTTATCTGAATTTTAGCAGATCTCACGGTGAAATATCGGGTCCGTGCGGCGAATATAAAACCGTTGTCATTAGCATATCGTTTGACGTTTCAAAGGCAATTTTATTGGTATTGCTATCGACCCGCAATGGAATTTAAACAAGCTATTAGGGTAAAGTGATTTTTTTCAAGAGTATTTATTTGTGGTCCTCTTTTGGCTCTTTATCCATCTGGTCTTCTTGGCTTTGGGAAATAGAAGCCAGATTTTTTTTAAAGATTATTAGCAGTATGGATTACTGAAATTTTTTGAGTCTTCTTTATATAATTCTCTCATCTCACCTCATCCCCAAATTTAAATTTTTACTATATTAAAAAATTTAAAAACAGTGAAAAAAGTGGTACAAATATTGTTTTTTTTTTCAGGCAGTCGCCATTTTGTGAAAAAAAAATTATCAACTTTTCCGTAGTTCCAGACATTGCTACGTTACTCTTTATTCATAATCCTTTGTTTTTTTTTAGATTGCTAGATGAGTTGGAATCGTGGGTATGGTCGCGTGCCAATTTTTTGAGGCCCCCTACTTCATCAGCTGCTAATTTTATGAATTTTTATTTTTTAACTTTTTTATGTATTTTCGTAATGTTATTAAATAACTTATTAAAGAAATGTAAGCTAAAATGCTTTTGTTAGGATTGGGCCACGTCAGTAGTCAAAAGACTGGGATTTGAACTCACGACCTATCAATCGTGTCGTGTTCGTGAATCCAACACCTGAACCACTGACCTACTGATGGTTTTAACTATAAACTATATACATACATCCAAAAAATTACGTTGATCAAAGTAGATAACAAAGTAAACCTAAGTGATACTCAAGAAAGGTGACCTTATACTATACCAAACTAAAATATAATACTCGCACTACTTTAGATGATTTCTTCTTTATAAAATCACTAATCGACCTGCCTCGACTTCGCACGAGTGTAATTTAATACGTGTATTTATCCCATAAGAAGTATGATTTGTTCCGGGGTAAAAATTACCGTATGTGTTAGTCCAGAGAATGAAGTATCTGTTCCAAATTTCGTCAAAATCGGTTCAGCCGTTTTTGTGTAAATGGGTAAAAAACAGTTTGGATGTTTGGAACATCCCAACTTTGACATTTATAATATTACTAAGAAGTAAGATGTGTCAAATTAGGTTAGTTCTATCAGGATAGAGAGCGAGGAGAATTCTAAAAAAACTTGTTAATGAAATCGATCAGGAATCAAACTATGAACTTTTAGTTATTTCTCTACTAGACTATAGAGACTACACTATAAAATGCAGACGATTCATAAATATAAAAATTCAAAAACTACAATAGCTAGCGGATATAAAATATCAATTTTATTGCACCGGTGCAGAAGCATAAACCGTGTGTTTGAAACAGAGCGATGTTTTATATGTCGATATATTTTATAAGAGAGAAATAGTAAAATATAATAAACTAGCCTACTACTGTATTTAAACCGTTCACTCACTCACACGCCCATTTAATTTACACACAGAAAAAGAAGATGAATAAGAACTACATGAAAGAAGAGAGTTACTCAATGAGATACTCGACATTAACGAAAGAGATTAGTATTATCTACATGAGAGCTATGCTGCACAATATCACAAAAAAAAAACCTTTACAATGGTGTCCTAGAATCACGACACATAACTGTGATAACTATCGGGTGAGATCACTTTGACAATTGTATTATATCTATCGGAACAGAGGTTCTATACAATCTACCCGTGGGTACACTTGGAATAAAATAAAAGAAACTATTTCAAAACTCAAAACAGATAACTAAAAAAAGAAAGGGTTTCTGTCATACTATATGAGAAACAGTGTGAAGTAAATAATTATAAATTTGATATTAAATGTATATTATAAAACAAGTCTTTGTATGAACTGGCGCAGTTTCTGTTCGTTGAATCGATTGATTTCACGAATTCGATATGATTAATAAACGTATAAGTTTATACGATTTTATATATTATAGATTACTTAATCGAAATCTAATTGGATGTTTTATAAAATAGCTAAATGATAATATTACGCAAGAGACGTGTGATATATTTATTTATGAAGTTTAAAATTATCAAAATACATTAAATGAATTTAATGATAACAAAGTAATCAATAAATGAGATAATGCTGCTCATTTTGCTATACTTACAGAAAAAATGAAAGATTAGGACGTTTTAATTACACTTGATACCTTAAAGGTCAGTCGCCATCTTAATATTATCATATCTATTGAATATCATTAACCTCTCGACTTCATTCAGTTAAGGCGCTTCAATAATAGGAATGATACAAAAACTTTTGCAAACGATAATAATTTTTATAATTATACAAAGAGTAGAAAATTATTTTTCTACAGTTTTTGTTAAAGATGCTATGAAAGTAGAATATCCGTGTATAGACAATACAAATATAGTGATATCTCTAAAAATTGATCAGTCTTATGTAATCGAAGAGTCAAACGGTAGTAGAACTTTATCAAAAAGTAGTGTTGAGATTTATTATTATGTGTGGATAAATGAAATTATGGATAATGGAACGGAAATAATAATTAAGTTTGATAAGGATGCCACAGTGTCTCTTGTAAGCGATTTTATGTTTTAACACATGCACCAATTAATAGATAGTATAAAAAAGACACCGAAACAAAAGATAATCTAAATATCTTACTAATATTATAAACGCAATGTATGTTTGTTACTCTTTCACGCTAAAATCACTGAATGGATTTTGTTGAAATTTTACAATAATATAGCTCACACATCAAAATAACACATAGGCCATAATTTATAATGATATAGTGTGAATTATCCAAAATAAAGCGGGTGAAACCGCGGGGCGCAGCTAGTATATATATATATATATATATAGCAGAGCGAGATAAAATATATTGCAACAATACAACCAATAGGAGAATTATAACTCAATTTAAATAGTTAAAAATTTATTAATAATTTTTACAGACCGGTAAAGATAGCAAAATAAGTAACACAAGATTCAAAATACCTCCAGATACTGTTAATAATATTTATACACTTGAGTATTTTAATATAACTCAAACAGAACATGAAATGATTATGGTAAGGGGAGAAGATGTACCTCATCATCCCCCATACATAACGAGTTTAAAAGTAAACGGTATTGAAAAATGCCGTAAACCAGATATGGTAAATATTTTTTTTGATGTATATTATAAATCCTACAAGGATTAGACTTTTCCACCATAAATGTGTGGAAGCATTGTGAGGGGTTTTTAACCAACCAAATTCCTTGCTATACGTCCTTGTTCATTGAATTGATTGAAAGGCAGCTTAAGGATTGTTAGAAATAATAAACATGATCATGACGCTGAAACTTAATAAGATCATTTAGACAAAAATAATGAAACTACTACTTATTTATTTATATTATTATTATATTTTATAGGAATTTTGGGGGAGGTACTGGCCAGTTTACAAATATCTTAATGAAGCACCTGACAAGTTTTGTGGTAGAAGAAAACTAAAAATAGAAAAAATAGAAACTCCACTAATTGTAGATGGATATGAAACGTTGGAAGGATGGTGGCCTTGGCATGCTGCGTTGTATAGATATGAAGATGGCAGTTTGTCCTATATCTGTGGAGGGACTCTCATCTCAGAATACTTAGTTTTAACAGGTTTACACTTATAACGATTTCCTCTATTATCTATAATTAATTAGGACGTGCCAAAATAAGACGATATTTTTTTTTCATTCTTACCACAAAATATCATAGGATATGTCCGAACAAAAAGGTTATCCATCGAACTTTAAGTTTTCCCAATAAATTACATGGAAAAGATGGTTTTTAATACTTTTTTGTCCTGCAAACTGTGAAAAAATTATTTTTCAAGAAAATGAGTGAATGGACCTTTTTAGTACTAAATTTAAGAAAATAAATATCGTCTTTTTTGGCTCACCCTAATAATTATACAGGTAATCTGAAATAAAATGAGTAAAAGTATATTTATAAACCTGATATTACAAAACAAAGAAACAAGATAAAATTTTAATGATACAGATAGAAAATACCATTTTTTTAAAGCAAGATGTATTTACATTAGATTTGTAATTAATAAAAATAAGTATACCTTTCTCTATTTAGCTGCGCATTGTGTAACAATAAATGGTGTAAAGGTCAATCCAGAGACCCTTGGAGTTGTTCTTGGTAAATATTCGCTTTATGGAAGAGACACAGCGACTCAATCAATAGAGGTCTAGTACTTGTTTTAATAAAACAGACTAAAATTGTATTCAAAGAATGACATTAACAATTTAATTTTTAGGTATTCGCAGTTGAAGTTCACGATGACTTTAAACGAGAAGGTTATAGAAATGATATTGCTATATTAAAATTGAATACTGCAGCTGTATATAATAATTATGTACAACCTGCTTGTATATGGTTTGATGAGATATATGATGTATTAGGAACATATCATATTACAGGCACGGTATGTATAGCTAAAATGAATATAATATCTATCTAACAGCTTATGTTTTCGACCGACAAAACAAATAAATCTTATGTGACTGAGATTCGCAGAATGATTTATTTGAAGATGAAATTTGTAATTTATTACAAATTATTACAATTTATTTAATTAATTCTGTAGAATCAGGTTATAATTTTTGTTTTAGGTTGCTGGATGGGGATTTGATAGATCGGAAAAGTTGACTAAAAAATTACAAGTAGCAACCTTACCTATAGTCCCTGATGTGACTTGTATTATGTTAGAGCCAATATATTATACCAATATGTTGGATGGTAAAAAATTTTGTGCTGGGCACCAAAATGGTAAGTTAATAGTAGATGTTATTGATGAAATTCTATGACAACATAAAGTCGAAGATATAGAAAATACAAAGAACGAGACAGAGATATAAAGACACAAACTGATAATTTGGTTACTTGTAATTTAATATCGAAAATCCTAATTTATAATTTTATTAAAGGTACTGCACCATGCAACGGAGACAGTGGAGGAGGTTTAGTAGTATTTGTAAGAGATCCAAGCGTACGTTTTGTGGAAACTCTTGTCAAACCAAAATCTTATCCAGGTGCATGGTACGTGAGGGGAATTGTATCTACAACACTATCAAAAACAAATGAACGTGCTGTATGTGATCCTAATGGATACACAGTGTTTATAGATGTCGCTAAATATAGAGACTGGATATTTAGTTATATGAATCGGCGCTTCTAATCTGTAACCGAAATAATTTATATTTAATTATAATACTTTATTATTCAATTTCTTTTATTTCATTGACAAAACTGTTAATTTTAATCATAAGATCAAACTTGAACTTGAACCAATGTGAAGAAGTCAAGAGCACATCTGAAAACGATTACTTTTAAAAAGCTTTTAAAAAAATATTTGTGTACCTATTTGCTTTCAGTAATGTTGTAGACCTGATTTAAAATCATATAACATAAAATTGATTAAACCTTAAAATTATACAATGTATTTAACAATAGTTATTAGATATAGATCCCCAAAAGATTTAGGTTATTGTTTCCATGTAAGAAAAATTAAAATCATACATTTTTCATATTAGTAGAGATGTAATTAGAATTTTATCCTTTGGTATCCATAATTTAAATATTATCATTAATAGCTCAATATTTTTCCAAGCAAAACTGGAAGTCAAAATTGATGAAGATAGTACAACAAAAAAGTTTATTATGTATTCTGATTTTTATTGATACAACTTTTATAAACTACTAGTGGCCCATCCCGGCTTCGCACGGGTGGAATATTTTGTTTTAAAACATTTTGGCTCTCCCGCATTTCGGTGGTATATATGTATAACTACACTGACCCGTCGCGTCGTCGTGTATTTTTTTTTTATGTTGATATTTTTAATTTCGTAATATCTTTTGAATGGAAAGTCCGATTTTAATAATTCAAAAAGTGATTTACAGGTATTGAAACAGTCTTGAATATGAAATAGTTTATTTGGATAAGGATTAATACAATGGTATGGATAACATGGTCTGAATTTGATAGGCATTTCTATCAACTTTTAAAATGTAACAAAGTAGTTATAGTAAAAAAACTACGATAGTTGGACATATGGTCTCGCGAGGTTTTTTGTAGATATTGATACAATCTATAATATTGTATAATATTTTATTGTTCTATCATCAATACTTTTCGCAGCGCATGCGATGAAAGATATTTTATGGCTAATTTTTTTGCACCTTGGGTTGGTTTTAGTGAGAATTTCTGGGGATCTCTAATTTTTTCTTGTAATAAATATAGCCTATGTTACTCAGGGATAATGTAGCTTTCTAATGGTGAAAGAATTTTTGAAATCGGTCCAGTAGTTTTTATGTTTATTCGTTACATACAAAAATACAAAAATACAAAAATCCAAAAATACAAAAATACAAATCTTTCCTCTTTATAATATTAGTATAGATATAGATATAGATTTTAAATTTAGTAAAGAAGTAATAAAAAATCCTTCTGTTATACAACCACATAATAATAATTATATTCATACAGCAGACATTAAATTATCGTATGATAATATCCAATAGAATACAAGGAAAATATGATTGAATAACAACCAAATATGACGTCACGTCGTATCTAAACCTCATGTTGTCGTGAGTCGTGATGCTTCTTACACGTTTATAATGTTAAAAGTTGTGACATTATTTGTACTTTTAATACTTATTAATGAGGTACATAATAAGTATGGTGCACCAGAGCTGTATGACAGTAGTTACAATCCCTGGTACAAAGACTTCCTTTGTAAAGACAATAAAGATGTAATATCGTATTTCGAACCATTACCAGGTACAAAGTTTAATTATTATATTTGGATAGAAAAGGAGATCAAAAATGGGACAGAAATAATTGTAAAATTTGATTCGGAAGTTACTGTGTATCTTGTAAGTAATACTTCACAATTAAAATGTAATGTTATAATACTTCATTATAATCTGTTTTGGTCCTCTTATCTCAACTTAAAGTATAAATAATTTATTGCATGATACAGAACAGTTTGACTTATTTTAACTACAGTTTTCCTTATTTGTGATATATTAGTTTCTTCACATTAAACACTTTCATTGTTAATAGTAAAGTTAGCTACAAGTTACTCGTGATCTTCTTTACCAGTAGATTCTAGTTTAGGAGTCCCTATAAAATTTAATTATATTTACCATTATTTAATTCTAATTTGATTTCAATAACTCATCATTTACTTTTGTTTCAGACAAGTAAATATAATAATATAAGCAATACGAGGTTTAAAGTAGATCCAGATACAGTTAATAATATTTTTACACTTGAGTTTTATAATATTACTCAAAAACCACAACACATACTCAGAGTAGAAGGAAAAGTTACACCAAACCATCCTCCTTACGTACTAAGCTTCAAAATTAATGGTTTAGAAAAATGTCATGAACCTAATCTTGTAAGTATTGTAGTATTAATTTTATTTAATAAAGTAACTAAGACTTATTTTTTTATGGTACATAAGGTGCAAACGAGCAGATGGTCCACCTGATGTTAAGTGGGCACCTTCGCCCATGGACATCGATAAAACAAGAGATACCCTCTTGCTTTGTCGATGCGTTGCATCCTCGAAGGTAGAGTATGGAGGGGGAGTGAAGAAAAAAATGCTGCGGTTTCAGCGGACCTTGAGCAAGAGCCCAGAGTTCACCAGATCCGTAGAATTATTGGGATGGGAAAAGGAGGGGGTAAGTCTGGCTCACATGCGGGTCGACCGGAACGCGTCTATGACACTTGGCGGTCGGATTCGTATGCTAGTAGGCGCAAGCCTGTCGGGGAACAGATCCCCAACCACCATGGGGGTGCTGGGTTATTCGAATCTTACGAGATGCTCTCGCAGCGGCAGAGGGGAATAGTATTCTAACCCGTCCCAAGGTCTCAAGTTATCAATGATATGATAGTCTTCAAACGACTGACCAGATCTTCACAAATTGTAACAAATAACATCTCTAATAAATTAGCTTATAAAAGAATAAAACCACATCAAAATAGATTAATTATATTGGACGATGCCGATGATGATATAATTTTTCATTTGTGTCTATTTAGGGTTTTTTTGGTAAATACTACCCAATTTCTGTATACTACCCGGACGCACCAGACAAAAAATGTGGTAGAAGGAAGTTAAACGTAAACTCACAAAATCCGTTAATTGTAAGAGGGTCTGGAACCAAAGAAGGATGGTGGCCTTGGCACGCAGCGCTGTTTAAAGTTAATAAAAACACTTTGGCATACATTTGTGGTGGAACCCTCATATCCAAACACCTTGTGTTAACAGGTTTCCAACTCTTTGAATTTTCTTACAATAGTTTAGAATATATTTCACAAATTAAGAATAACTCTAACACATTATTTTCAGCTGCTCATTGTGTTACATTAAATGGCGTCCCAGTTAATCCAGAGGTTCTTGGAGTAGTTCTTGGAAAATATTCTTTATTCGGAAGTGATATAGCTTCTCAATCAATTGAGGTTTTATTATTAATAAAAAAAACTTTTTTTAATTCTAGATTTTTTTAATATCGTAATCAGTTCGATTCCTTTGATTATATTTTTAGGTTTTTGAGGTAATTGTTCATGAAGATTTCCAGCACAGAAAACTAGACAATGATATTGCGTTACTAAAATTGATGGCTGCAGCTGTTTATACTAATTATGTTCAACCAGCCTGTTTGTGGTTTGACGAAATATATGACGGAATTGGAACTTTTGAAGTCACAGGCACAGTAAGTTTAAATTATTTAATAATAAAACTAGTCGACCAGTCCCGGCTTCGGCCAGGTGCCATTTACCACGTGTATTTAGTTTTAATTTTCGACATCAACGTATTTTATATATGACTAATTCCCAAAGACAGCGATCACACAGCTCGACATGCACTTCATCCCCACGTCGATAGATGGCGTAATCGCAGACTCATTTCTTTACTCTGTATTGTTAAGTATTTTCTGTCCTTCTTGTCCTTCCCCAAGCTTTAATCTTTTACCGAAATCGGTTCAGTAATTTAAGTGTGATTGCGTAACAGACAATTTATCCGATAATAAATCGCACTTTCGTTTGTTCAGGTTGTTTTCTTAAGTATTACCTACGTTCTTTAGTATTACTTTCGAAATAATAATTATTATTTATTAAGAATTATACTCCATTAATTTAACCAAAATGAATCAGGTGGTTGGATGGGGTTTCGATAGGACGGATAATTTGACGAAGACATTACAAACAGCAACCATGCCGCAAGTACCAGATGTTACGTGTATTCTATTTGAACCTACATTTTACTATAATATTTTGAATGGGAAGAAATTTTGTGCGGGTCATAGCAATGGTGAGTAGGGAGTACAAATAATAAAAGAATGAAACTTAAAACTATGGATAAATATAATGAAATGGAAATGCTATAATTATATTACAAATGTGACTAATAATAATATAACACAGTATAGGAACCTAGAAGAAGCTTGTGTATCTAAAAGATATGTAGCAAAAGGTTGGTACTTTAATATTTATAATAATAAATTGAATGTAATGTTTGTAGGTACAACACCATGTAACGGAGACAGTGGAGGTGGATTCGTAGTCTTTTTAAAAGATCCAATAAAAGGAAACCTTTTTGATCCTCCTTCATTTACAGTACATCCTGGTGCATGGTACGTGAAGGGAATAGTATCAACAACGTTGGCACGAGCTGATGCTGCTGTGTGTGATCCTAATGGATACACAGTGTTCACTGATGTGGCTAAATATAGAGATTGGATACTTAATTATATGAATCATGATAATTAATAAGTTAATTATATAGTCACAGAAAAAAATTAAATTGAAATATAATTTAGACTTGTATAGCTGTAAATTAAATTTAATGCAACCAAATGTATCATAGTTTTATATATAGATGTTATAAATATAATATATTTATTCACGTATCTAAAATTATTGTTGTTAAGTTGTTACATAAAACCAAATTTATGATTTATAATATACTTGCCGATTCAATTATATCCTGTCGTCTGAGTTGTGGTCGAGCTAATATAACACACTTGCAGTATTATAATGCTGATACTAACTATACTACAGAATGTCACAACGTTCACAGCTTTTTTGTCATTAGACAACACAAACATCATAGGCACGCGCCGCGCAACCGCTATGTCCCTGCATTTTTAAATCTGTAATATCTTCGAAAATATTCATTTAAATTACATACTGTAAAGGGCCATATTGATCTATATTAAATGCACAATGAATTAAAGATACCTAATTGGACAAGTATTAATGAAATATTGTTTAAAATCGCTTCGTAAACAAGCCATTACTTCTCGTAAAACGTAAAGGATAAAAAATGGTTATTGGGTTATCCCTAAGAGATGGACATATACCATCGCGGATTTTAGTTAGACTTTTTTAAAGTGTACAATTCTGCAGTACATTATTTTGATCTATCTCGTAGGGTTCAGCCAGCGTTTGCAATATAAGCGCAAAAATGTGTTTATTTACGACATCACATTAGAAACCTCTAAAATTATCAGTGTTTCTATCTATTAAGGAAACCGCATCAAAATCCGTTCCTTAGTTTTAAAGATCTAGCATACATAGCTACAGACAAACATACAGACAGCGGGATTCAACTTTGTTTTATACTATATAGTGATTGCAAATTAGAATATAAATAAACCTTATTCCTTCAAATGTAAGACTTGAAACGAGACATTACAAAAATATTATCTTTAAATATTGTAAAGTGATTTCATCCTCATCATCATTTGTGCAACAGCCCTTTGTCGGTCTTGGCTTGGTTAATCAAAGGGCCAACCTCCTCCTCAGAATAAGAAGAATGTAAACCAAGCCTAAACATTAAAATGTATTAAAAAAAGTTATATATTAGGTGGGTTAGTCATCGTCAGGAGTGGAAGAAAACCTATAATTATATTTTTTAAGTTTCTACATGTTTCTTATAATTATGACTTCAGAGAGAGATGAACCTAGTGGAGTTGAGGGATTGGACTAACAAAGCGATGGTTCGAAATCCCTGAGTAGTGTTCAGCGTTTACTCGACGTCAGCAGGTGCAATAGCTAGCTAGCTGTCAGGTTTTTTTAAATTTATTTATTCAATTTGTCTTGGATTACATTCGCTAAATTATCTTATATCTAAGGAATAATAACCACGTGTTCAGCGCCAGTGTGCTTAGTACCTGGGCCTGGGCCACCGATGTTTAAGCATAAACTTGTGAACGTTTCAATGTCATCTATTAGGATTTAAAGGTAGTATTTTGCTTACATGCGGTAGCAGCATTGAGAAAGGTAAATGTTTTGTGTAAAATCATCGTTTTCATTATTAAAAGGTATATAGAGATACCTAACTTTATAAAAAGCCCTTATCTAAATACAAATTTTCACCCAAATCGCTACAACAGTTTCAGAGATACATTAAATATAATATATATAAAGATATTACTTATTAAACTGATGTTTAACGGTGACTGACCTTTATCCATAAAATATACAAAATTACTGCGGGAGAATAAATAAATATAGGTGTTGTTCCTAATTTTCACACTGATCCTATTGATCTGCGGCAGTCGTTCGAGTGATTTCATATAGTTAACATGATCGAAGTTAGTGCAAGTGGAGTGTTTTAGTATATTTGTGCTAGGTCCCTGTTTTTGAGGTTGTTACGGAACCCTTACGGCAGCGCTGCACACCTAACTACCCAACTCATATTACTCTAGTTTTGAGTTATAATATTAAGTAAATATATGAAAGAATTAAGAAAATATAATTCTTAGAATATTCCGGATTCTCTTGACGATGCCATCCCGCCTAAAATATAACGAGGTTCTCGTGGATTTATTATTGTAGTTAGTGATCAAGCAATGGATCTCTATAATGCTGAACTTTAGTCGCAAGTCGAAGGCTCTGGTCATCTTATTAATGGCTTTACATGTTTTATTTGATCGAACTCACAAAAACTATTGGATAGAATTGAAAAATTATTTTAGTGTTGGATAGCCCATTTATCGAAGAAGGCTATAGACATTTGATTTATTTTTGTTAACCGTTCTTACCGTACTTTGAGAGTATTTTCACATTATCATTATGTAGAAAAAAAACATATTACAAAATCTCTTCGTACCCTTACCATTATGAAGTCATTCCAAGCAAAACATGGTTGAAGTTTAGCTAATGTCGTCATTTTCCGTAATCACCAAGCATTTCGGACCCCTAATTAAATTTTATTACGTGTAGATGGCGCAATGTTGAGGGGGAACATATGCGACCTTATTTACTTCAAACTAATTTAAATATATTAAATACGAGCGCCCTGCCCTCGCTTCGCTCCGTGTAGATGTTTAAATTAATAATAATGTGCTTAAAAGCAATGTTATTATTAAAAAGTCGATCCGTGCGGTTTCGTCCGCTTGATGCTCCCCTCCTATTGGTCTTACCGTGATGATATATAGCCTATAGCCTTCCTCGATAAATGGACGATCTAACACTGAAAGATTTTGTCAAATCGGACCAGTAGTTCCTGAGCGCGTTCAAGCAAACAAACAACTTCAGCTTTATAGATTAGTATAAGATCTCCTTAAATTGTCACTCTGTATTGATGTAGCTTTTCATTATTTGAAAAAAAATAGAGAGTGAGAAAAGAACGAGAAGGACTGAGCAAAGATAAAGATAAAAGAGAGATAGATACAGGAGAGAGAGAGAAAGGTGAGAGAAATAATAGAAAGAAAGTGAAAAGAGACAGAATGAACAGAGATAAAGATAAAAATTAAAGAGACCAAAAAGAGAACATGGATGAGAGATACAGAAAGTATAAAAGAGGAAGAGAGAGGAAGTGATATTAAATTGCTTAAAACACACGTAACTCAGCAAAGTTGTCGGTTTGTGCTTGTGTATCTTAACCACTAGGCTATCACTGCTTCCGGTGAGGGCATTTAATTTATCTAGTTGTTCAAATTTTCATTCATAGTGCAAGGCTTTAAGAAAGCTGACGATACTCGATATTAAAGTGATGAATAACTGTGACGCATTACACAAGGCGACGTAGGAAGCGTTTAAAAAGCTTCGCCATATTTTGGTAAAGGAAAATATTACTTGTTAAATACCTATTCACATAAAAAGCACATTATGCCCATAAAACATAGGTTTTTTTTCAATAAAGTAAAATATATATGTGGGAGATTTTTATGATGAGAATGAAGGAGAAGAGGGAAATATTGAAAAACACTACAAGGGGAATGGTATATGTTATTGAATGGACTGTTGGGTAAACGCAACGTAGATACTTCTATTAAACTGATAAATAATCAAATATGATCTTTTACAATTACGAGAGAATGCGAAGGCGCGTGACCTTAATCGGACAGCACTCACAGTACCAACACTAACACTGCACTGCACTTAACACTATCCAGAGACTACTTAACTCCTTGAGAGACCGCGCACGACTAAAACTTCAGTCAGACTGTCGAAAACATATAAAGGGTCGAGACTGTCAAACCAACGGAAGTGATTTCTACCCTACTCCAACGTCATAGATGGCGATAACCATTCGATAATCTTTTACACCGACATATATCATACATATAAATACAACACAACGAATGCCGAACTTGTTCAGATTTATGATGCTTTATTAAATTTCTCACATAATGATAATTTGTAGATTTATATACAGAACTACTTATGCAGACAGTGTTGCGGTGAATAGTTGATATTACGCCTATCACAAATTAAGTAATTAGTATAAACAAGTTTGTTGAGAGTTAACAATGATCTTGCAAACGTCCAAAATATCTTTACTACGAACATCGAAGAAAAAATTCATTAAACAACAAAAATATTACAGAGTGACGAGTATATCAGAAAAGAAAGTAACTAAAGCTATAGCAGCAGGTGTGAGAAAAAATTGTGAGAGAAAGTTGCGCATTGTGCTCGTTCCATCCGCTACGTAGCAGACGCGCGAGAACTAAAACGTGCTAGCGCCCCGCGCTAGTGACTTCTGCGCATTTAAGGTCAAACCTTAACCTTACGTGCCGGTAACTATAGAGAAATTGATGGAATAATAAATATTTGAAATATTCTTCTCTTTTCTTAACTGACATACATAAAGCATGGTATTTGACATTACCGATTACTACGTTGTTAACAAATGATAATTAAGTTGGATCAAATCAACCAAAAATGGATATATCAATTGCGGTTACCCTCTCCGTCATAGTGAGATGCTGCTGGATCGCTTTCGCATTCGACAACAGCGTCTCAACGGGCGGCCCGCACTATAGCGGGCCTGCTTACCTAATTCGGGGATGTCCCGAGTAACGGAGACATCCTCGGTGCCCCAGTGTCGTGCAGGAGAAGGAGGTGGGCGTAACGACGCTGTCTCCTTCCCGGTCTGCTCTACGGATCGGGTCCGAGGAGGTATCTACCTCCCGGGCCCGTTCCGCGGCCTCCTTCAGCGAGATCACTGTCTCGCTGAAGGAGGCGACTAGAATGTTTCTAACTTGACATAACTATTGATTAACTGGTTCAATCTTAAAAACAATATTGTGAATAAAATGGTCGCAAATTACTACTGTTTTCTTAATTTTTGACACAACACTTTAGCTAACAAAATAAAATAATTCATAAAAAGGATGTTGACCAAATTATTTTCCACAAACAAATAAATATCAATAACACTATTGACAATAACGTTGAAGATGACTTGAACAACCATTCGACCAACTCGATAAATATATAAGATTCATGGACTAAAACTTATTAAGAATCAAACTTACTTAATAGCAAATTTGAAGCGTCAGTAGCTCAGTGGTTCGGGCGTTGGATTCACGATCAACAAGTCGTGGGTTCAAATCCCGGACATTGGACTACTGGCGTGGCCCACTCCTGACACAAGCTATTTATTAGCTTACTAGGAGGGGTAAAGGGAATACTAGTAGTGTGTGATCCATACTGCTAGTAATCTTTTAAAAAAAAAAAAAAAAAAAAAAAAAAAAAAAAAAAAAAAAAAAAAAAAAAAAAAAAAAAAAAAAAAAGCAAAGTATTTCTGCATAACACTAAGTATCATGATTCATGTGATTAAGTATTCAATCTCTATAATTAGCCACATCAGTGAACACTTACTTACTTACGAGGTGGCTCTACGACCCAAAGTGAGTACTACTGATATTAAAAGGTTTATCTGTGAGCATTTAAATATAGACAAACATAAAGAGGTGAAACCAGTTTGTATCTTTGACCTTCTCAATATAATGCTTCATTTAATTATCCTACAAATTTGCTAGTTGCTCTATAATTTAAAAACTAAACAGAATAAGAGACAGCCTTGTATTCTTAAGTATTTTTTTCGCGATACAACGTAGTTCTTTCTCAGGTTCTACTTTATCTCCGTATCATATTTCATCACTTAATATTAAGTGTTACTTACAAAATTATTATATTAGTGAGGATTATATTATAACGCATAAATGCATAAATAGATTAAAATGTAAAAAGATTAATATACGAGGAAAATAAAAAGAAGCAGTTAATTTTCGAAATAGAATAGCTCATTCCATAGATCATGACAGTAGCACAAAAACATGGAGAAGTTTGACGGGAGAGAGGGAGAAAGGAGAATTTTGAAAGAGGTATCTTATCAAAAAGTTATATAATGTAAAACAAACTCTGACTGAAGCTTTTATTATAATCTTAAGCTTTTATGATAAGTTTTTATTATTATAAGAAAATTTTCACTTACCGTTCTGGTGACCGGCACAGAATTTTTTACCATTTAAAACATTGTAGTGAAATGGAGGTTCAAATAAAATACAGGTAACATTTGGTACTTGCGGCATGGTTGCAGTATTTAAGGTCTTAGTCAAGTTGTCCGTCCTATCGAACCCCCATCCAACAACCTGCATATAAATAAACAAATTCTTTTAAAATTGTTTAATGTCTAAGATCATAGCTAAGTGGAGTTTGGGTTGCTGACACATAAAATTGTTACTTAGCATGCCTGTGACATCAAAAGTTCCTATTTCATCATATATCTCATCAAATCACAAACAGGCTAGTTGAACATAATTAGTATAAACAGTTGCAGCCATCAATTTTAGTTAAGTTTTTTATGCTTGAACTCTTCATGGACAATTACCTCGAAAACCTAAAAATATTAAATTCCATCAATTACTTTGTTCTTGTTTACCTATGTCTGGGATTGGGTATTATCTTGATTAACTGACAAAATAACAGAAAGTATTTTTGATCGATAATATAGCATTAATAAATCTTTTGAGATTATTTGTAACGAGTTACTCTTAAACACTCTAAATATTTAAAAATATGGACTAAAAATTAATAATACCTCAATAGACTGAGACGCTGTATCATTTCCAAAAAGTGAAAATTTTCCAAGTACTACTCCAAGAACATCCGGATTAACAGCAATACCATTAATAGTAACACAGTGTGCAGCTGATCTAGGCAAAGTTATTGAATTAAACGCAAAAAAATTATTACTTTAGTACTTCGAGAATGATTCTCTCTGACAACACTAGCTTTAGTAGAATTTATTTTAAGAAGGAAATTGAAATAGCAATTTTTAACTTTAAATAATGCTGCGTGCTAAGGCCACATTCCTTCTTATGTCTTCGGTCCGCTTACAATGAATAGATTTTGTATTTAATTTCCTTCTTCCCCATAGCGTGTTTGGTGCTCTTTTAAAGTAATTAGATATTGGGTAGTATTTTCCAAAAACTCCCTGTAAACAATCAGTAAAGAATATTACTATAACATGTATTTATTTTAAGTCTTTGTCTGTTTGTAATGTATCTATAATCTTTTTCCTATTCTTGGGGCCAAAGGTCATTTTCATATACATACGACATAAAGCTTTTGACTCTCCTTTTTAAACTTTAAATTATAAATTTACCAAAATGTAGGTGACGATCAGTTTAATATCTTTATTCTAAATATATTCCACGTGTTTCTAAACATTATCGGTATATTTTTTTGCAAGACAATGACTTTTATTAAACGAAAATTGGGTTCATGACATTTTTCAACACTATCTATCTTAAGACACAATATATATGAAGGATGATAAGGTGCATCTTCTCCTTGTTCTCTAAATAGATACTGGGATGTCAGATGTTGATTTCATTTTAAATATTGTATTATTTATGTTACTGTATCTGCTGTATATAAATGCTATAAGGTAAATACTAAACATATTATTCTATTATAAAGTTGTTTTGAAGAGAATAATAACATATGAATCATTGATTGCTTCTCATGGTAATATTGTTATTATAAATAATAATTACAGTCTCAGATTCGTCTTGGAAATTCTAATCTGTGTTTTTATATCACATGTTTCATTTTAAATATCTCAATGTTTATCAATGGGAACAGCAAAACATTTGTATTCCGGATTTTGGTAACTGCATACTAGCTTTGCCGAGATAACTTCATGGTTAAAATCTTAATACGAGTCGCCTTCCAAGAGTGTTAAAGGGGTGTAGGAGATGTGGAGGGGGAGATGAGGAGGGGGAGAAACTACCCTCGTCTCACCATTTTTCCCTGCCGGAAACACGTAATTTATTTTATTGAATTTTAAAATTATATTCTTAGTAAAAATCTTAATACAAGTCGCGGAAACAAACAATGCGCGGAAAAAATCAAACAATAGGGAAAGACACTATTTTACGCGGACAAAGTCGCGGGCACAGCTAGTTTATAATAATGGGTGAATGATCTGACTAATCGTGTTACTTTTAAACACTCAAAAAATTAAAAGCGCGGTTGCACCGGGGCGCCACCTCCGCAGATCTGGACCTGCCAGGATCCCCCAAGCGATTCTACCTCAACGAGCGGCTTTATGTCGTTTGGCACGCGAGGCTGGTATGCGCAGTGGATGGCGGTTCATCTGGATGAAACGGGGACGCATTTTTGCCAGAAATAAAACTGAACCCCGTCTCCTACATACTTTGTGAGGATAGACAGCGTGTTTTCGGTTCAAATAAAATAACATTAAAAAATAATATTCTTTTAAAATTAAATAATCTGTATAGTGTTTCTAAACCTATGTTTGAAGTTTTCGTACTCATGTTGTATTTATGTTTAGTTTTATCATTTCAAACAATATTAAATGATTGATTAATGAATGGTGTATTATATTATTACAATTTATCATTTTGTTTAGCTACATATGAAATTTGTATTTTTTTATATTAGTACACTACCTCAATTAATTCAGATTTTACTCGACTTACCCATAAAGCGGATATCAAAGGATGAAAATTATGAGGTCATTGATTTAAAGCCTAACCCTAGTATACTGACTTTCTTAATTTATATTACTAGAATTTAGTTGAAGATATTTTTACAAAAACAAAAATAAAATAATTCATAAAAAGGATGTTGATCAATTTATTTTCTACAAAAAAATTAATATCGGTGACAATAATGTTGAAGATGACTTTAACAACTATACTCGATAAATATTTAATTACAAAGATAATAAACAACTTATAAATACATGAACTATTTAACCTATTCAAGATTACACTGATTAACAATTAAACTCACTTAATCGCAAAAGTATTTCTGCATAACACTATGTATCACGATTCATGTAATTAAGTATCCAATCCCTATATTTAGCCACATCAGTGAACACTGTGTATCCATTAGGATCACACACAGCAGAATCAGCTCGTGCCAATGTAGTTGATACTATTCCCTTCACATACCATGCTCCAGGATATACTGGTTTCCAAAAAAAATCTATACTATTCCCTTTTTTAGGATCTTGAACAAAAACTACAAAACCCCCTCCACTATCTCCATTGCAGGGAGTTGTACCTAAAAACAATACTTCATTAGCTAAAAATATGTTCGTTAATGTTTCATAAAAAATGGTTCAGCAGTCACAGAGAAAAATTCCAAAAAGTATTAGATTTGGCAACTTTATAATAATAAAACCATTTTAATTCTACATTACTTACGGACACTTCAACTTAATTTACGACTATTGATATTAAAAGGTTTATCTGTGAGCATTTAAATATAGACAAACATCGTTGAGAATTGAGAAGGTCAATATAATGTTTCATTTAATTATCCTACAAATTTGTTAGTTACTCAAAAACTAAACTAGTTAATTCTAAAACTAAACAGAATAAGAGAGACTATAATTGAGTTAAAATTATATTATCATGCATAAATGGATTACGATATTAATAGATTTAAATACGAGGAAAAGAAAAACAAGCAGTCCATTTTCCAAAAGGATATTACAAGATAGTAGCAGAAAAACATGGACAAGATTGACGGGGAGAGGAAGAAAAAAGAATGTTGGAAAAGATATTTTAGACAAAAAGTTATAAAATGTATAACAAGCTGTGACTGAGGATATTATTATAATTTTATTCTCTTACCGTTCTGGTGACCGGCGCAGAACTTTTTACCATTTAAAACATTATAGTAAAATGTAGGTTCAAATAAAATACAGGTAACATCTGGTACTTGCGGCATGGTTGCGGTGTTTAAGGTCTTAGTCAAGTTGTCCGTCCTATCAAATCCCCATCCAACAACCTGCATATAAATAAACAAATTCTTTTAAAATTGTTTAATGTCTAAGTTCATAGCTAATTTTCTAAAATAGTAAGTGGTCTTTGGGTAGCTGACAGATAAAATTGTTACTTACCGTTCCTGTGACATCAAAAGTTCCAGTTTCATCATATATTTCATCAAACCATAAACAAGCTGGTTGAACGTAATTAGTATAAACAGCTGCAGCTAATAATTTTAGTAACGCAATATCGTTGTTTAGATTTTTATGCTTAAACTCTTCATGGACAATTACCTCGAAAACCTAAATATATTAAATTCCATCAATTAATTTGTTCTTGTCTACCTATATCTGGGATTGGGTATTATCTTGATTAACTGTTAGGATAAGTAATATAGTCATCAAACAAAATAATAGAAAGTATTTTTAATCGATAATATAGCAATAATAAATCTTTTGAGATTGTTTGTAACGAATTACTTTTAAGCACGCTAAATATTTAAAAATATGGATGGTTAATAATACCTCAATAGACTGAGATGCTGTATCACTTCCAAAAAGTGAAAATTTTCCAAGTACTACTCCAAGGACTTCCGGATTAACAGCAATACCATTAATAGTGACACAGTGTGCAGCTGATCTAGGCAAAGTTATTGAAATAAACGCAAAAAATTATTACTTTAGTACTTCGAGAATGTTTCGCTCCGACAACACTAACTTTAGTAGAATTTATTTTAAGAAGGAAATTGTATCAATTTAAAGTAGCATCATTAATTAATGATGCTGCCTTAAATTGATATATTGTTAGTAGTTCTGAAGCCGTTGCCACGACTTTAACTACAGATGGAGAACAAAGAATGCAAAACCTGTCAAAACCAAATGTCTTGAGATAAGAGTTCCTCCACATATGTACGTCAAAGTGCTTTTTTTCATTTTAAACAATGCTACGTGCCATGGCCACATTCCTTCTAATGTCTTTGATCCGCTTACAATTAATGGATTATGAGTTTTCCTATTTAATTTCCTTCTTCCACATAGCGTGTTTGGTGCTTTTTCTAAGTATTTAGATATTGGGTAGTATTTTCCAAAAACTCCCTGCAAACAATCAAACTTTACTATTAGAACATATATTTCTGTCACGTTTAAAATGTAATTGTAATCTTTTTACTATTCTAGATACCAAAGATCATAAAGGTCATTTTCATACGACATAAACGTAAAAACATATTTTGGCTCACTTTTTTACACAAGCTTTTGAACCCTTTTTAACCCTGTTAAACCCTTTTTAATTTATTAAAAATTGATTGATTAAAAATTTGATTTGGGTGACAATCAGTTAAATGTCTTTAGTCCAAATCCAGCTCAATGTACTTCTAAAGGTTGTTGGCAAATTCTTTATACCAACATGACAAGCATTACATGCAAACATTTGCTGAGAAGCATTTTGAAGAAGTTGAGGCCTTACCAGATTAGGTTCTCGACATTTTTCAACACCATTTATCTTAAGACTCAATATATATGGAGGATGATAAGGTGCATCCTCACCTTGTACTCGAAATAGATATTGGGATGTCTCAGTTAGATTATAAAACTCTAGAGTATATATATTATTGATATTATCTGGTTCTGTTTTAAATATTGTATTACTTATTGTTCTGTATTTGCTTGTCTGAAACATAAAGCATTTGTCTATTTTAATGCTATAAGGTATATCTATCCGTACAAATAGATAAAATTGGAGTATCTGTTTGTAATATTATAATAACCGGATTTTACTATACCAAAATATTGTTTTTGGTATTTTTTCAATACCAGCTACAATTTTTTGTCTGTCTGTCTGTCCCTTTGTTCCAGCTAATCTTTGAAATGGTTTGACCGATTTTGGCAGGACAGATAGCCGATGTAACAAGGAGTAATTTAGGCTACTTTTATTATAGAAAAAAAAATAGGATCTCACGAAAACCTCAGCGAAGCGAGGATGAGTCGGCTAGTACTAAATATATCATAGCATTACAAATCTGTTTTAAAAAAAAGAATAACACATGAATCATTTATTACTTGTCATGGTAATATTGTTAGTATAGTAATAACAGTCTCAGATTCTTCTTGGAAATTCCAATCGAGTTTTTATATAATTTTTTTTATTTATCTCAATGTTTATTAATGGGAAAGGCAAAACATTTTAATTCTGGGTAATTCCATACTAGGTCTACCGAGGTAACTTCACGTTTTGTATTGTATAAGTTTATAAAAACAACATTATAAAAATACGTCCAACACTGTACGAGGAAAAGAATCGTATTAAAACTAAATTATTACTTGTTATACTTACAAGAAACACAGTAGTTTCAGTATCAAATTTAACAACAATTTCAGTACCATTTCTGAGTATTTCATTTATCCACAGATAATAATCTTGTACCAATCCTGGTAGGGGTTCTTGAACAGCAACAACATTTTCGTTGTCTTTACACAAATAGTCTGTTAACCATGGGTTTCCACTTGGTGATGGTCGATATGGCATCCATGGTGGGTAAAAACTATACACTTCACTTATATAAACAAATCCTGTTAATAACACTATAAATAACATTTTAAGTAAACCAGTTTCTGCAGTATGAGACGTCTTAACTATACGACGTCAATTAGGGTTATTATTGAATCTCGTTTTCTCGGTTGTTAATAACACGTTCAGTTTTAAGCAGAAGTTTGGTTATATGACTCACTCATTAGAAATCAAAATAATTCAACGAGTTAAGCATGGTCAAATGTATATAAATATTAATGTTATAGTCTTAATTTGACTTGTTGATTGAAAAGTTACGACTAGTCAATTATTAGGGATTTTTACATAAGACGAACTTGGAAATAAATTGTCATTTTTTTTTAAATGTAAGATCTTAGATGGAAGGTATAATCTTTATAGATTGTGTTTAATATTTAAGCTAACTAAATATTTTTAGAAGAACCTATTAGTATTATATTAGTATTAACGGACATCCGTTTAAAAGAAAGCATTTAAAAAGTATTAATTAACATTTTTATTTCCATAAATAATAAAATAAATATCAGTGAACGGAGTATAACAATTTAGAAAATGTCATAAACAATTGTGCTTATGACTTAATCTATTCGAGGTAAAACTTATTAACAATTAAAACTATACAATCTCAAATTATTTCTTTGTGATACTAAGCATCATGATTCATATAATTAAGTATCCAATCTCTATATTTAGCCACACCAGTGAACACTGTGTATCCAATAGGATCACACACAGCAGCATTAGGTCGTGACAATGTTGATACTATTCCCTTCACGTACGATGCTCCAGGATATACCGGTTTTCCAAAATAATCTATAGTAATCTGTTTTACAGAATCTTGAACGAAAATTACAAAACCACCTCCACTATCCCCGTTGCAAGGAGTTGTGCCTAAAAATAAAAGATCATTACATTGACATCGCCATCACACTGGCGTACGTCCAGCTTATGTGTATGAGGAACGTATGCGCAGCGCAGTCGCAGCGACAACGCGACTGCGGTGTCATGCACGTCTATGCCGCGCTAGTGCAGCGTTCAATTAACTTCAAAAGAAACTGGTCTGCGCATACTCTGGACAAACGCCAGTGTGAAGGCGCTATTATTTGTAATTTTACTTCCGATGCTTTTTTTGTTGTTTTTAAAAAGTGTTCTTTCAGTGCCAGGCAGTTCTATATATAATGGGACGGATTAGAATACAATCTCCCGTGAGTGGACGGGTTAGAATACAATTCCCCTCTGCCGCTGGGAGAGCATCTCGAAAGAGGCGAAACCCAGCACCCCTTGCCCTCCCATCCCGTTAATGCGGCGGTTCTAGTGAACTATGGGTTCTCGTTCGGGGTCAACTGAAACCGTAGCTTTCTTCTCTTTATTCCCATTCTTCACTATATCTTCGAGGTGGCAACGCATCGGCAAAACAAGAGTCACTCTTTTGTATTGCCGATGTCCATGGGCGACGGTGGCCATTTTCCATCAGGTGGGCCGTATGCTCGCTAGCCCCTTGAATTTCATAAAAAAATAGTATAATCTAGCTAAGTTGTGTGGGTTATGTTAACCTTATTAGCATTTTTTTTGTCTATAAGACAAACATATAGTGGTGGAACCAGTTTGGATATGTTGACCTTCTCAACGTTATGCTTCATTAAACTATCCTACCAATTTTAAATGAGAACAAATATACATTTTAAGTTGATGGATTTATATTACTCTTTCAAAACAGCTGCAGCTAATAATTTTAGTAACGCAATATCATTGTTTAGTTTTTTATGCTTGAACTCTTCATGGACAACAACCTCGAAAATCTTAAAATATTAAACTCCATCAATTTTACTACCGATTCAATGTAACATAATAATACATAGTGGAACATAATAATAATCATCATTAACAACAAAAATTTATAACAGAGACAAAAGCTTGGATCAGTCTAACACGCTATTTGCAATTATATACAAGAATCAGTAGTTTAACAAATAACGTCTATCATATAATGAGTCTATTTAAAATAAATCTTATCTATCGCTGTAGTTACCGAGACTGTTTCCTATGTGGTATTGGTAACGCTTAATGAAATTGTATAAAAGTAGTTATATTATTTCATTAAGCATTACCGTTAGTGCGTTTACGTTTGAGAGTTTTGGAAATAATTACAATTTCGTAATAGAAAACCAAGATTTTTAAAGTAATTTGCTTTGCTATTAATTTGTATGTCTCATTTTATCGCTAAGTATTACACCGAGGTTAAGGAAAACTCATTAAAAGGTATCATTGTTAATTGTATATTCTGCTAGTCGGAATAATCTTTTTTGAGTCCATTAGTCTTGCACCAGCTATCCAAGAGATCAAGATCTTCTTGTAGTTTGTTAATATGTCAAAGGTTATGGGCCCGAGTGGCAACCTTGGGGAACCCTATATTGGACCAAACAAATGCGAAATTTTAAAATACTAAGTTACCTCAATAGACTGGGACGCTGTATCACTTCCAAAAAGTGAAAATTTTCCAAGTGCTACTCCAAGAACATCCGGATTAACAGCAATACCATTAATTGTGACGCTAATCTAGGAAACGTTATTGAATTTAATGAACAAAAAAAATATTATTTTAGTACAACGAAAATGTTTGGCTCTGAATGGACTAGCTTTAGTAGAATTTCATTTAAGAAAGAAATTCGTATTAATTCGTGGCAGCATATTTAGTCATTAGATGTGCTAAAATCATTAACATTATTTTAACTAAAAGTAACGAAGAAAAACCTGTCAAAACCAAATGTCTTGAGATAAGAGTTCCTCTACATATGTATCTCACCGTGGGTTTTTGAACTTTGAACAATGCTACGTGCCATGGCCACATGCCCTCTTGTGTCTTCGATCCGCTTACAATTAGTGGATTATGCGTTTTCGTATTTAATTTCCTTCTTTCACATAGCGTGTTTGGTGCTTTATCTAAATATTTTGAAATTGGGTAATATTTTCCAAAAACTCCCTGTAAAGAATCAATAAGGGAGGAGTAAGGGGAAGAGTTTAAGGGGGATCTCCAATCTCATCCCCCGTCCTAGATTAGAGTCATATTTCGACAAGCGTCGGCAGGTCGCGGTCAGTATTCAGTATTCAGAGCTAATTTTGGATTGTCTTTTTCAGAAGCAATCGTAACAACTTCGAAAAACCTTCCCGAGTCCCTGCTTGAGGAGGTATCTATAAGCAGATTTCTCTGGGTAAAAAAATGGAAGAAAACATATTTATAATTATGAATTCATCTTGGAAATTCCAATGTGTGTTAATATACCAATGTGTTTTCCATAACCGCACTTTATTTATTTCTTGACATATTATTTCCTATTATTCCTCTATAACCTTACACTATACACACGGCGTAGCTGCAACTTTCGTGATGTCTAAAAGAGATTCAAGTTGTAGATTTGGGTCTTGACAAATCTAATCACTGGATCTAGCTATCAAATTGATCCCATAAATACTAAAAGTTAATAGACTTCAAAGCCGTTTTGAATGAAAAAAGTATTAATTGGATCATACACGAAAATATAATTTCACTTACGAGTACTTACAATAAATATTGTAGTTCGAGTATCAAATTTAACAACTATTTCTGTACCATTCTGGAGCTCTTCATTTATCCACAAATAATAATTTTGTGCCAGACGAAAGTGGTTCTTTAAGAGCAACAACATTTTCATTGTCTTTACACAGTTAGTCTGTGGACCATCGGTTATTACTTGGCGATGGACGATAATTTCTTATCCATGGTGGGTAATAGCTGTACACTTCACTTATTGACACAAATCCTGTTAATAACATTATAAATAACGTCTTAACTACACGACGTCAAGTTCTGAATGACATTAATATTGTTATCGAATCTCGTTTTTTTACAGTTTCTTTAGTTTATTATAATAGTAGATAAAATGCATTAAATTTTACGCAGAATTTTGTGATAATATTAACTTATGAGACACGAAATTATTACCTACCGGGGGCCGTTCAAGTATTACGTAAACAATTTTTATTTGCCCAGTTGTCAGCAAAAGTAAGCAAAGCCCTCACCAAGTAACTATTCATAATCCGGAATGCCGGACTGGTGGACTTTGTTTCCGTCCCCTAACCAACGAATGTTGATGCACCGTAATAAAATAAAATGTATATTTATTTTATAGCACAAATTGTTGATTCATTTAATTGCATTTGTATTTCTTCAGGAGAAATTATTTCTTGGTGATCAATTTGTTTTTAACTTAAATATCTTATGATTTAATATATAATAAGTACATAATATTATAAGAACCATAGAGTAACTTTCACTTTTCTATTCAAGTTATGCTTTCACGCTTAAACCGCGATCCGATTTTACCGAGAATAGAGCTAGGGAAAGGACATAGGGTACGTTTTATGTCGAAAAAAGATTGAAGGGGTAAAATAAGGAATTAAGTGCATGTCGAGCTGTGAGTTAGTCATATAATTTATAATATACACGTAGCTATAGCTTAAATAATTTGAGATGTCACTATAGTTGAACATTGGAGTTTTTATAAGGAAGAGGAGAATTATTAATGTTAAGATAAAAGACTTAGACAATGTTCAATTAAGAGCAGGAACCAACTCGCTGTACAATCAGAATACGTAAGTTGCTCTCTTTGTACGATATTCTCTTTGAGGGAACTGTCTTGTCTAACCTCGATAACTGATGAACTGACTCTCATTATAGTAAACTAAAGAATGAGATACTAATCAAGGTGTAATCGTTCACTCACCCACGTGTGGAGGACACACTCGCTACCCTTTCATTGGACATCGACTATTAAAATTGAAATAAACTCATTATATCTCCTAGGCGATGCGACTGCAGATTTTTGGCAATTATGGTCATAATTCAACTAATTTACACTAAACAGCAAAAAATTATACACCCAAACCTTCCTTGTTTTTTGAGTTTATCGCCAACAGACAAACAGACTACAGAGGTCAGTGACTAGTAGCAAATTTGAACGTAATTACGATATAAAGGATAAAAAGAAATATTCACTATTGTATCGTAGGTTTACACATGTATTATAGACAAGAAGTCTAATATTTCCTGGGACTTATGGCCCAGAAATATGTTTAAGATCAAGACACTCTACATCTATAGGCATTCCTCCCTACCCAACATTAACTTAACTACACTATATACACTTTAGATAATTTTTACAGTGTGAAATTACTTCACAGACTACCTCATGTCTTTCAGGACAAATGTTATTAATAAGACAGCAGTGGAGGTGTTGCTAACTCTATATAAATTATATTCAGTACCCATAACTCTAAAATACAAGTCAGTTCACGTAATACAACAGTACAGACGTCAAACTCCACCTGCGTCGAGGTTGCGGGTAGAATAAATTAAATCCACTAGCAACACCAACATTGGTATGAATGAGATAGGTTAGCTTTAATTAAAAGTTCTAAGCCACTAAAACTTGATGTAGTTAAATTAGATACACTGTCCCATTTAATATTACACTAAACACTCGGTCAACTATAAGTAGTTGTATATACAATAAGAGCATAGTGTGGGCATCAAGTAGTATTGGTATTGTGTACTCATTGCGTTACTCCTAAATCCTTTAAAAGCGATATTATAAAATAATAAACTAGCGTTTTTAATATGATGTTAAGACATGTTTTAATGACAGACTATCAAAAGTTACAATAAAATCAACGTTCGATAAAGTTGTCGTTACAAATGACTAAAATAAAACTATGTAAAAATCTGTTTAAAACGAAGTTTCGTTTTGTAAATTTGTAACATCTGACTAAAACAAACGTTTAAATAAGTGTTAAATGGTTTATCATTTCAGCCATTTTTGTTATTCCTGACTAAAAATGGAGAACTGATTACCCATCTTGAATATTTTCAGAAATTTTGGAATTAGAAGCTTAATAAAATGGTCGTGGTTAAAGAAATTTCAAAGTTTTGAAAAATTATTTAACAATAGAAAGCAAATATAAAAGATTGATACTGTAACTGACAGATTTTTGAATGATAAAAGTATACAGTATAAAAATATTAGCATGAAAAGTTGGAATAAGGGAAGTTATGCATCTGATATCCATTGTGTTGTATGCACAAAAGGTTTGCACGTTAACGTCTTGGTTACATAGAACTTACATTTTTTAATTTTTCTCATCTTCTAGATACGTACTACAGCGTGACGTTGCTTAACTTCGGATTCAGATCAAATACTCATCATCACAACCCGTTAATGGTCACCCGCTGAGGCGGATCTGAATCAGGAGGGTGTTAAGCCATAGTTCACTACGCTGTGATCAAATACCTATACAATACAATATTGTAATTAAATAGTACTTCCTTCTTCTTATCTTCCTGTGTCCCTTAGGAAAGGGGTATGGGCAAAGGCCGTTCACAGTGCATCGCTATCCATTATCTTTGGTCCTGACCTCCAGGTTTTACCAATATAACTTCAACTACATCAATGAGTTTGCGTTTTCCTTGGGTATTCCAGGTCTGGATCCCTTCTTAGAGTGCGACGTCTCCAACTTCCTTTGCGGCGTTTATGGTACTTTGTATTCCGGACAAATTGAATGGTGTGACAAACTTTTTTTAATCCCTGCCAAAGGTTAATAAAATATATACGCAGTGAATGACCGAATTTTTTTATTACTTTTCGTAAAAGTTTTTTATACTAACAAACCTAAATTATTGGATATTAATTTCAATTTGTTACCTTCACGCGTTCATAAGAAAAACAGATTTTGACTCGAATAACTCAGTGAATCGAAAAGAAGTTCCTTTTTTATTTTAAGTTATAGAACCCTAAAAATGGTAGAATTAATTTTGGTCTGTATGGAAAATATAATATATATTCTATACTTCTCTTCTCTCTTCTATCTATAATTTTGACAAAAATAGTTTTTTTTTTAAATTTAATTTTAACTTATAAATGCAATGCAAAACAAATCACCATGTGGAAAGGCCGTAACGTGAAATACTCCGCCTTTGCAAGTACATTCATTTCGTGAATTAAAAACGTGCTCCGTCTCTTTACCAACTTCACTAAAGATATTTACCACAAAGATTTTTTTCAAATAATTTTTAGGTTTTGAAATTAGGGTCAAAACATTGACAATGCATGTATACATGATGATAATAATGACGGATGAGGTTACTGTCATCTTATAATGGAGCCAAGAGGAGGATAGTGGAACTTTTTAGTGACTACTGGTAAAACTAACATAACCTAATCAAATGTAGTGAGTCAATTGTAACATACTTGTTATTGTCGTATCGCAATTACACGTTTCTTGTATATGTAGTGACGGGTGACAATACTATCATCTGATGATGAAGCCAGGAGGTAGATAGTGGAATCCTTCATTGGCTTCTAGTAACAAACTAACTACACAATGTAATCAAACGTTGTGAATCAATTGTAACATACTTGTTATTGTCGTATCGCAATTACACGTTTCTTGTATATGTAGTGACGGGTGACAATACTATCATCTGATGATGAAGCCAGGAGGTAGATAGTGGAATCCTTCATTGGCTTCTAGTAACAAACTAACTACACAATGTAATCAAACGTTGTGAATCAATTGTAACATACTTGTTATTGTCGTATAGCAATTACACGTTTCTTGTATATGTAGTGACGGGTTACAATACTATCATCTGATGATGGAGCCAGGAGCTGGAAAGTATAACTCTTCATTGGCTACTAGTAATAAACTAACTACACAATGTAATCAAACGTTGTGAGTCAATTATAACCTATTCGAATTGTCGTATCGCAATTACACGTTTCTTGTATATGTAGTGATGAGTGACAATATTATCATCTGATGATGAAGCCAGGAGCTGGAAAGTATAACTCTTCATTGGCTACTAGTAATAAACTAACTACACAATGTAATCAAACGTTGTGAGTCAATTATAACCTATTCGAATTGTCGTATCGCAATTACACGTTTCTTGTATATGTAGTGATGAGTGACAATATTATCATCTGATGATGGAGCCAGGAGCTGGAAAGTATAACTCTTCATTGGCTACTAGTAATAAACTAACTACACAATGTAATCAAACGTTGTGAGTCAATTATAACCTATTCGAATTGTCGTATCGCAATTACACGTTTCTTGTATATGTAGTGATGAGTGACAATATTATCATCTGATGATGGAGCCAGGAGCTGGAAAGTATAACTCTTCATTGGCTACTAGTAATAAACTAACTACACAATGTAATCAAACGTTGTGAGTCAATTATAACCTATTCGAATTGTCGTATCGCAATTACACGTTTCTTGTATATGTAGTGATGAGTGACAATATTATCATCTGATGATGGAGCCAGGAGCTGGAAAGTATAACTCTTCATTGGCTACTAGTAATAAACTAACTACACAATGTAATCAAACGTTGTGAGTCAATTATAACCTATTCGAATTGTCGTATCGCAATTACACGTTTCTTGTATATGTAGTGATGAGTGACAATATTATCATCTGATGATGGAGCCAGGAGCTGGAAAGTATAACTCTTCATTGGCTACTAGTAATAAACTAACTACACAATCTCGCATCGTAATGATATGCTTGGATATGTAGTGACGGTTGACTATACTATCTTCTGATGATGGAGCCGGGAGATGGATATAAACAACGTTATAGCAATAACCTAAATTGCCTTAGTTTCCCAATCCTCGTTAGCGAAGTAGGAATTACAAATGAGCGTCTCTGTGAACTAGGTCACTACGAACTCTATGTTGGGTTTTGTTAATAAGAAATTAGATACTTTATAATGCGCATTCGCGCTACATTCACTATTCATTTGTATATGTGAAAATAGTTATTTAATTAGACAACATATTTGATACACTTGTATTTTTTTTACTTATTTTGTTTTAGAAAGTAAAATAAGCTGCACAAGCTACCTTTAACAACACTGTTGCTAACATTTGATTGCCTAGTGATTAGTATTTATTTATTCTAAGAATACCGAATACTGCTGCTACTACTACTTATATATTGGCAGTTACGTATTAAGCTGCCTTTCCACCCAAGATGAGCGATTACGTGTAGCGAAGGATATCCAATAGAATCGCTTCATTTATCTAGCTTAGCTCGCGTGTGTCAAATGAAGTGATGATATATATGACCATATTCGAATTGCATATTTTCAAATATCTAAATTCTAATCATCATAACCTTAACAATTGTAAGAGCGAGATAGAACTAGGTCTCATAATGATGATTGCGTTTCCTAAAGTTATCCCTAAGGGATAACAGATGTTACTTCAAATTACGATATCTTGGTGATTAAGAACTACCCGTAAATTTGATAGTTACAATAATATACTCTAAAACTATTCTTTACTATATTCTTATATATAAAATTCTCGTGTCACAATGTTAGTTACCATACTCCTCCGAAACGGCTCGACCGATTTTAATGAAATTTTATAAGCATATTCAGTAGGTCTGAGAATCGGCTACTATCTATTTTTCATCCCCCTAAGTGATAAGGGTGATCCACTCCAAATTTACATGGCAAAACAACGTTTGCCAGGTCAGCTAGTAATTATATAAAAGAATCCCAACCCTACTAATGCATTAGTATAAATAAATATATACCTGACTTGCCGACCCACTCCCGCTTCGTTGAGGTGTATTCAAACTGTTCACTCATTCACTCACTGACTCACTCATTTATTCATTCATACCCTACCCGCAACTATGAATCATATATCTCTCACCGTTACGGAAGCGTTCGTAAGAAACGTTATCGTTCGACCGTGTTTTCTCCTACTTACTTTGCAGATCCGACTACCACAAAAAAGTCTTTTCATTTTTTTGGGTTAATATAGCCTATGATACTCACAAATAATGTGGCTTTCTACTGGTAAAAGAATTTTCACAATCGGTTTTTTAGATCCAGAGATTACCCCCTACAAACTATTAGTATAGATAAGAAGTTCATAGTGAAGACCTTAACTTTACCGTTAAAAAAATGTTGTCTCCATACATCTACATAGAGTAGTTAGCTTAGCAACTACAAAAACTATATACATTTTTTGTCAAGTAACTACGAGTAAGTAAACACCCAGTGTAGAAATAAATATGTACGCTATTAGTTTTGATTCAACTACCAGGCAACTACCTTAACGTTTGAGCAAAAGTAGTAGGGATAGTTTCGCATTGTGAGAATGCTGTGTGCTAGTCTAGCGCGCGGGAATAAACCGTCGCGTAAGAACCAATCACGTCACGGGCGCATGCCTCTTGTGCTCCATGATAGAGACTTCTGCGTATTCAAGGTATAAGTATACTTAGATGCCCTTGACTATACCTCCATGAGTTAAGTCCAGAGAAAAAGAGTCTCGACAGACAGACCAAGAACAGTTATCGTATCTTAGTCCCTTTATATTCTTAAGGTTCAAAACCCTAAAAATATTGAATACACAAGATCCTAATAGATGGTGGCAGGCGCTTGTATAATTTATATTAATTGAATTGCTTATATTTAGCGTAATTAGCGCCTGGAGGGAACATTAATTGCTTTACAGATCAATACACCTCGGGAGCAGCCTGTTGTACTCTTAAATTATCCAAAACTCTACATTATTATATATTACGAGGGGATCGCCTGAAATACTAGGCTTGCAAACCTGTATTGCTAATTTAGAAAAAGGTTTTTATATTTTAACATAATTTTGAAAGGTCATGAGGTATGAAAGATGGACCAAAACAGAAAGTCTATGAGTCACAGAGACCGATACCGCACATGGATAAAATGGAACACCGAGTAACTAATAATTAACAAGCATCACGACACCACACCACTGCACAAGCGTAATTGTTACCAGGCGAGCTCAGTATGACAATCGGCTCAAGTCTATCGGAACGGAGGTTATATACAGTCTTGAAAAAAAAAATAAAGGGCAATTACCGGCCAATATAAAGTTATCAATGCTATTGCTAACTATAGACAACCAAACAATTTATAGATCTGTCGTTAGTCTACAAATTATTTAACTAAAATTCCTTTAATCTAATGATCAGACCTTTATCTTGGATGTACATTTCAATCATTTGTACCCTCTAAATGGTAAGACGTAAATACGCTCATTAATTTAATTGCCTTAATTCTGTTATCTGTAGCTTAGATGGTATCTTGGGTATTGATTTTGTCTGTTTTCTTCATTATATCCTTGAATGAAATCTACATTAAATATTACTATACTTATTTACGCTGAACATTTTCTTCCTTCAAGAAAAACTTTCTCTTTGTCTTTATTTCATTTTGTTCCATTCTCTTTCATAATTAATTTCTATGTGTTTACTGTTCCATTACATTCTGTGATCTATACAATTGTCTTAAATCCGTTCCGTTCTAACATGACCCATTAATACATTTTTATGTTCCGTTTCATTCCATTCTACACACACAATTCATACTATTCCGTTCCGTTTCGTTCTATTCCAAAATATAAACTCAAAACAACAACACCTAAAGTTTTATAGTCAGTACTTGATTATATTATAGGAAGTTAACGTTAATTGGAGTTTTAATAAGAGAACTAACAAACAAAGTTAATAATTTGGTGTTTAGAGCACGCTTTAGTTTTAAATGGAGTTTACTCATTGTACAATAAAAAAACATCTTTAAAAAAAATTGAAGTCAACAATATCAGTCAACATTTTTTTCTCCAAAATTAGATAAAACTTGATTTTGAAATTCAAGAAATTCATTTTAATATTGGGCTATTTTGTAAAATAATATATTAATCAAAATATGCATCAACAGTAAATCTGCAAACTTTTTTATTACATCTAGAACAACAGACACTTCTTCCCAAAGCTTGGTCCTCACCATTTGACTCCGAGAAGCGTGTATTTGTACCTTTTGAGCTGAACTGGTTCAGACAGGTTTTAGGTTTAGTGCAAATTGGTTTTTGCTCGTTTTTGCAATTGCATATCTGTGAAAAAAAAAATTCATAGGTGAGTCAGTAAAAATGCAAATGAGTGAGTTAGTGGATATGATGTAAATCAATTAATGAACATATTGTTTCAAATATTTTTTAATTCTCTAGATCTTACATCTCTTATATTATCTTTTTCGTAGTAAATTATTTGTGTTTATTATGGCAACTCTTTTAGCACTAACCCTTCGATGCATTTTTCTTCTTATTCGTAAAAACTTTGGTCTACTTTTAAACGTACAATTTCTTTGTCTTCTGTCAGCAGAGTTTTGCAACTTCAATAATAAAGAACACCATTTATCATTACATGAACAAGATGAACCTAAAAAATAGAGGGAGACCTTTTAACCATACTCATAATATAATACATAATAAGATGTAATAGAAGGACAGGGGGTATATTGCAAACATTAAGAGGTGTCTAACCTAACCTAACCTAAACTAACCAGTGCCTTGGACTTGTGACTAAGGTGTAGGCTTAAGGACATACCTATTGTACTGCCCAGATTCTCTGTTTAACCTAAAGCGTGAAATATGAAAAAGCGTTTGTTGGTTGGTTCTTCTTTCAGTCTAATCTGTTTACGTAGGAATAGTTGATGGATCTAACAGTAACACAGGTTTTTTTATTATCCCGGAAAGAGTCGTAGCTCCTACGGGATAAAACTAGCAGTAATGTAATAAAACTTTGAAGGATGCTTTGAATTGTTAATTATGAAGTTAGCCTCACAAATTTGAGAAGCATCCTGTTATTTATGACGTTGTTAGCATCGGTTAGAGTGGCATTTTCACTTTCCTGAATATTGGACAACTGATAAACATTAATTGAAGAAGAAGGGATTGCAAAATAAATACGCCATCACGTCAGAATCATTATTATTGCATCGAGAGTAATCTAGGAGTGACACTGAATCACTGTGTCTAAAGTATAACCCCAGTTTCTAGAATAGTAGAAAATAAATACTTACCCATATTTATTATTCCACAATTTAGTATATTTACAAAAATTCAATACCTAAAGCAAAGCCAACTCGATTAACATGACATAATAATAATAAAATCAAAGTTAAACAGTTCAAAAATGTTACTAAACTATGCTATACTAAAAAATTTCTAAGTGATGATGGACTGATGATGATGATATAATGTGATGACAAAAATTATAGTGTTTTTATTATTTTTTTGGCCTTTAGTAATTTTAAGTCTGTCTTTTGTCGATTATTTTTTTCGAAAATGCGTCGAGATAATGAGTTAAAATTAATATTAAATATACACGACTCTAGTCTTTTGAAACTGTAAAAAAATCAAACTTCTAAGTGTAAGCAATCAATAAATACGGCCTTTTATATTGTAGTAACCAAAAGTAGTTTTATTTTAGCAAGATACGGCGCGCAAAATTGTATATCTTGTTTCTCTTAGGTTAAAAGGCGATTAATTATATCAAAACACGCATTACTAATGTGGAGAGTAAATGCCGCAAAATCCTACTTAATATGATATTTTGACCCGCACACGATTATCAAAATTTGATTTGGAGAACCAACTTCATTTATTATCATTTCTGTTTAAGAAGAGCATAATTACTACCTGAATACTAATAAAACTAAAATTGAGATAGATTCCTAAAGCCAATATTATATAATAAACAAAGTTAACTAAATCAAATATCTCCAGAACTAATGCATAGTAATCACAGTCAAGTTAGTTTGAAGTTGAGGCTGAGGAGACAAACTTCTAGTCAGTATTGCAATATAAACTGAAAACAAGTAATTAAACTGCCAACAACAGAATCATTTACATAATCAGACTGTTTAGTTTATAAGTTATAGTCAAATAATTTCTATTTAACTCATTTTATTTCACTCTGTTCCATTTCATGCTGTTCTACTTAAATTCGTTTCATTCTATTAATTTCCTTTTGAGAGCTATTTCATTCTATTCCATCAAATTACGTTTTGCTCAATTCCATTCTTTTCTTTTGGTGTTTTTTTGTTCTTTGGGATTTCATGTCATTAATTTTCCGTTCTATTCCGTTAATTTTCATTCTTTCACCCTCTTTATCGTTTTATTTCATTTCAGTCGTTATCATTATGTGTTAGATGTAGGGATCAGATTTCATGTGCTTATTTGTGTCCGCCATGTTGTCGGTCAGTATACACGTCTTGCGCCATCGTGAGCCAAGATTAGAATGATTTATATCAACTGAACTGACACGGACTGAAACAAACTGATTCAATCTGTACTGCACCATCGACAATCAACCACAGATACCTTCTATTAATCTGTGATATTACTTTGTTGCTATTCTAATGAATTACAACCATTATGATTAATTTTCAGATTATTGGCTCTAAATATTATAATTAATTGTAGTCTTTTCTCTCAATTTCTTTACTCTCTCGCCTCCGGAAAATTTATAGTTTCTGTAGGATTATTGAAAATTAAATGTTTTTTGTTCAATCTAAGTACGGGTGGTTGTTCACATAATTTTCATCTATCCAATAACATCTAAATCTATTATAAATTAATATTGCAAGCCATCAATTTATAGTTAAAGCCAAGTCTGGCTGAAGAGACAAACTTTGGGAATTGCAATACAAACTCAAAACAAGCAATTAAACTAGAGACTACAGATTCGTTATTTGTTTATGTAACAAATTCTGTGGGATTGTTTACTTTGGAAATAAACGAGATTAAATGTATTAGATCTAGTTTTATTTTATGTAGGGTTTTCTTTAAAAACCTACATAAATTATTATGATGACATGGTGCTGATCTGATGATGAAGCTGGAAGACGGCCAAAAGAACTTTGCAATAAAACGACACATCGAGTTTGAGCTCATTTGAATCGTCTTGTCGAGTAGTTTGTCTTTCAATAGTAACCAGGGTCTAATGATGGAGCTGGAAGGTGGTCATAGGAACTCAGTAATTAAACGACATAACCCCATCGAGTCTCAGCTCGTTTGATTCATCTTGACGAGTACTTTATATATTTTATAAAATAATAATAAAAAGTAAAAAATAAAATTATAAGAAAAAAAATATATTAAAAACAAGCTTTTATTATGTTCTTGTTTATCTTGTAATAAATCTTTGGGTTTTAATCACACACCCAATTTTTCATAAATAAAAATGCTAAATGTTCTTTAACGTTCTATTAGAGGTTTTTTTTTTCGACCTGATTGTAAGTGCTACCATCAGGGCCATCTCACTACTATGCTGGGGCCCTTGGCCACACAAGAATTCGAGGCCCTTTTGGAATGTAAAGAATACGCACTATGCAATTTTTTTCATTATGATCTTTATTAATCAAATATATTATAATAATACAATATGTTATTAATGATATTAGTATGTATGCTGCTGTTTTTTTATTGTGATTACGATAGTAATTTCTATCAAGATTTCTGTTGAGGAAAATCTTCTATTAAATCCTCAAACTTAATTTGAACATTTTTTATTCTCTTAAGATGCGAAAATGAACGCTCCCCAAATAAAACTACAATTAGGCAAAGGAATATCCTTGTAGCAACTTAAACATTTGGAAAAGTTGAAAAAAAATCAAATAAGTAATTTGAAAATAGACATTATAGACTTTAGATGATATACATAAATGGTAAGTTGTAATGGTGTTCGAATCACTTAAATTATTCATATAAATGTATTGATTTCAATAATCTTTAAAAAAAAAATTTAAAAAAAATCTGAAAATGATCGACGTTTATGCAACGAGAAAGTGCAATGCGCCCGAGCATAATATTTTGATATTAAATGTGAGAGATATTGTCGGTCTTTCAGGGTTCTCTGAGGATGGGAGCCCAGGACACTGGCCCCGTGTGCATTTATAGTAAACACGATATTGGCTACCATTGCCCATGGACATCTAAGGGACTCTAAGAGAGTATCTCTCGTTTTTCCGATGCGTTGCATCCTTAAAGATAGAGTGGGGATGGGGAGCGAAGAAAAAAATGCTGTGGTGTCAGAAGATTCTGAGCAAGAGCCCAGAGTCCACTAGATCCCGCAGCATTAATTTGATGGGAGAGGGAGGGGGTAAATCTGGTCCACATGCGACACCGTTCAATTTTGGCCGTTAATATCATTTGTTGTTCTGAAAATAAGTTTAATGTAAAGTCCGATGTCACACAGTAACACGCACAAGACAATAATACCAAGTAAACAGTATTAAACACTTAATCCAAACCTTAGTAATGGACACCACACCACTGCACAGCCATAATAGTTACCGGGCGGACTCCCATTTGACAACTGATTCAAATCTATCGTAACAGAGGTTATATACAGTCTTATAATTAAATAAAAGGTATTACCCGCGAATATAAAATTATCAACCGTGTTGCTTACTATATATAGTTACTAGCGGCCCGTCCCGGCTTCGCACGGGTAGACAATTTTTTTTAAACATTTTGGCTCTCACACCACACCGGCCCGTCAGTGTGTATTTTTTGTTTATATTGACATTTTAAATTTCGTAATATGATAGTAATGGAATGTCCGATTTCAATAATTCAAAAAGTAATCAACAGGTATTGAAACAGTCTTGAATACAAAATAATTTATTTGCATAGGAATGAATACAAAGGTATCGATAACATGGTCTGATTTTGATAAGCATTTCTATCAACTTTTAAAAAGTAAAAACTAGTTATAGTGACATAACTACAATAGCTTATTGATACGTTCTATAATATTGTAGAACATTTTTTTGTTCTATCATCAATACTTTCCGCAGCGCATGCGATGAAAGACATTTTATGGCTATTTTTTTTACACCTTGGTTTGGTTTTAGTAAGAATTTCTGAGGATCTCTAATTTTTTCTAGTAATAAATATAGCCTATGTTACTCAGGGATAATGTAGTTTTCTAAAGGCAAAAGAATTTTTGAAATCGGTCCAGTAGTTTTTAAGTTTATTCGTTACATACAAAAATACAAATCTTTCCTCTTTATAATAATACTATATAGTATAACTATCAAGATATAAGATCAAAGATATAAAATGTAAAAATGTTACATTCAAAATGAAGACATTTAAATGAAAAACACTTGAGGAAAGGGATATTTTAAGACGGGCAGATGAAACGCTGGAGTCACTGGGTGGAAAATTGGATGCTCCGGAACGCTTAAATCGATGCCCTAATTTGTAAAAGGTTTCGTATTTCCTTATGTTTGCCCTTGCTATAAACATTTTATATATTTTAAAATTAAATAAACCCTTAAGGGCTACAATGAATTTGTATCGCTAAGACTATAATGGGTGTAAAAACACCCTGATTTATTAATAATTGCAAAAAATAATGTAAATAAAAAAATTATAGTACTTTTTATAATATGTACTTAAGTTATGGATTGTGTTCTTTAATAGTTTCAACCGACTTCCATTAAAAAAAGGAGGAGGTTCGTCTGTATATTTTTTTTTATGTATGTTCAACGATTTCGAAAAGTGTACTTCCGATGTGGTCCCATTAGAACTAAGTCAGGATCTGACGGTGGAATCCGGAGAAATCGAGGGAAACCCTCAAATTTCAAAGGCACTTACAATGCTTTTCACATGTTTTGATCTATAAAATAATCAGATATTTGTGTATAATGTAATGATTTATAGGTTTAATCTTTTAAAAAAAGCAATTTAAATGAAGACTGAAAAAGGAGTTTTAAAATCTAAAATCACGGTAATTAGTATTTTTATTATCAGTCTTCATATGTTTTTAATATCACAGATAAACCTTTAACTTGGCGTATTTTTTTCTCATATCTAAAAAAATATGATTTGTTTTCAATTAAGGTAAAAAAATACTTATACGATAAAATAAGCATAAAATTTAATTCTACTTAATTATTGTTAATAATCATACATCAGCATCAGTTCTTGCATTAGTTGAATTTTAGTTTCAATGACTTGTTATCTGATTTTTTTTTATGATAGTAAGGGACAAACGAGCAGAGGGTCCACCTGATGGAAAATGGCCACCTTAGCCCATACACATCGACGAAACTAGAAGGTATACACCGGGCAAGAACGGATGGGAGAGGGAGGGATAAATCTGGCCCACATGCGGCTCGGCCGGAACGCGTCAGAGACACTTAGCGGTCGGTTTTGCATGCTGGTGGTCGCAAGCCAGTCGGGGAACAGATCCCCTACCACCCAGGGGGGTGCTGGGTTACTCGGCTTTTACAAGATGCTCTCCCAGCGGCAGAGTGGAATTGTATTCTAACCCGTCCCCTCACGGGTAATAATTGCTGATGTTGGCGTGTACGTTAGGCTTGTATTAAAGCAGAGAACATGGCAATGAAAGCGAGTGTTTTCATTGAATGAAGGAATTATTTAAACCCTTTACACCCTGGTCACAAGTCCAAGGCACTGCTTAGGTTCCTGTCCTAATTGTAAAAGACCATAATGATTTTTAATGTCATGTTACATAGTTGCGAAGGTAGTTTAAAATCGTGATAAACATTTTGAAGTAGGATAGCTGAGCTGAATAGTTTTATTTTATGTATTTGCTTCTGGAACAAGAGTGAACTGGTGTTGTGTTGCAGTAGATATCTAGTGTGAACACTACTGTAATAGTAACATAGTGATACACGTTTAGAGTTCGCCTCAGGCATCTCTATCCTAAACCATGGTGTTACCGTACACATACACTATCACATGTTGGGCTGATTAGTGTGTGCATTTAATAGTGTATATTATGCTATGAAGAATACGTTAATGTAAAGTGTAAATGAATGGATATCCAGATTTCAACCAATATATTTCGATACGGTTGAATGGAATTCTGAAACATTCTGATAAGTACGCCACTCGGGTTGAATGGCCCCGCAGGATGGCCGTATTAGCAACACCGTTTATAAAGTAGTATTAGCGGGTAGATCATTTTATATTATGTCAAGTATACCGACGTGAAGACAATATATAACCTTTAGTGCGATAGATTAGTCTCAGTCTCTCTCTCAGGTGTTTTCGCACATGTGTACATGGAAGTTAGTGTTATATTATATTATGGTGTCGTGGTTAAAGTCACCCTTCTCGAGGTCCACGTAAATTTACTTTATTATCTATTTTCGTTAGCGTGGTCGAGTGGTGGAGTTGAGAGTTAATAAGTTATGAAAGAGATCTTTAAGCCTGCTCATGGACCTTAAGCCCCAAGCAATGCTTGCCTCAGTTTCGTTCGTTCCTCTAACACCTATGACACTACTTTGTTCGTAACGTCAGTTGGCGTGGGAACAACTCCATAGAGCCTCTTCGAAAGTACAAGACCGCGGGGAAGATGAGATGAACGGATCATGTGAAGACTGCGGTGGGCGCTGTACAGGAATGTGCCCGAATAACGGTCAGCAGACAAAGGTAGCGGGACTTCGTTAGGCGAGCAATGTGTTCTGGCCAACTTGCTGGGACGTGTTAACCACGACCACTCTGTCAAGAGTGAAGAGACAGAGAAGATTTATTTGAAATCAAATCAAATCAAATCAAAATTATTTATTTCAATTAGACTTTTTTGAAAAGTACTTTTGAAACGTCAAAAATTTGTCGGTCAGTTAGTTTGTCTGAAGCTACCACCAGCTCGGAAAGCAGTTTTCTGTTGAGAAGAGCCGGCCAGAAACTCAACAGTCGCTCTTTTCAAAAAGCCATGTTTACATAGTCTGTTATACAAATCATTTAACTTGAGAGTCAACGTCACTTAGATTCCAAGCATTCTCATCATTTAAGTAATCCTGTACATTATAGTATGCTTTATATATTAATGACTTCTTGATACGAGTTTTAAATTGTTGAAGTGGCAAGTCTAATATAGGCTGTGGAATCTTATTATAGATGCGAACACCAAGCCCCATGAAGCTATTACTCACTTTGTGGAGACGATAGTACGGCGTTACAAGTTTATTTCTGTTTCTAGTATTAACATTATGTTTGTCACTGTGTTTTGAATACAAATGAATATTCTGGTAAATGAACAAAATATTACAATATATGTATTGAGATGGGACTGTAAGAACGTCTATTTTTTTATATACATCTCTAAGGGAATCCCGAGCTCTTAAGTTATAAATGGCCCGAACAGCTCTCTTTTGAAGAATAAAAATGGATTCAATGTCCGCGGCCCTACTCCACAGTAAAATGCCATAAGACATAATACTGTGAAAGTAACTGAAGTAAACTAGCCTAGCAGTATTGATATCAGTCATTTGTCTGACTCTCCTTACTGCGTAGGCAGCTGAGCTGAGTCTTCCCGCTAGAGATGATAGATGGGGGTTCCACTGGAGTTTTGAATCTAAAGTTATACCCAGAAATACCGTCGAGTCCGCCACATCTAAAATTTCATTATTTAAACGTAGGTTAAATTTTTGTTTTTTAACATTAGGTAAAGCAAACTCAACGCATTTGGTTTTTTTAGCATTAAGAACTAAGTTATTTACCGTAAACCATTGAAGAACCTGCGATAATGCACTGTTTACATCGTCATAATTATGTTTATTTCTGTTTACTTTAAATATAAGAGATGTATCATCAGCAAAAAGTACAATATCACACAAGTTCTTCACATAGTATGGCAGATCATTAATATAAATCAAAAATAAAAACGGGCCTAAAATGGATCCCTGTGGAAAGCCCATTTGTAGCAAAGATCCAGAAGATTTTACACCATTAATAGTAATCCTCTGGACTCTTTGATTCAGGTATGAGGCAATTAGATTCAGAGAAACACCACATATACCGTAATAATTAAGTTTTTTTAAAAGTGTTTCATGTTGAACACAATCAAAGGCCTTGGACAAATCGCAAAATACACCAATCGCATTTTGTGATTTCTCCCATGCTTCATAAATATGCTTAAGAAGAGCAACTCCGGCATCTGTTGTTGACCTACCCCTAGTAAAACCATACTGTTCACTATGAAATAGTTTATTTTCATTAAAATATTCTAAAAGTTGGTTTAAAATAATCCTTTCAAAAACTTTACTCAGTGATGGTAATATAGAGATTGGTCTATAGTTACCGGGATCTTTCCTGTTTCCATTTTTAAATAGAGGTATTATTTTACTGTGCTTCATTAAGTCCGGAAACTTTCCTGTATCGACACATTTATTAAAAATATCAGCTAGATGTGGGGCAATATTATTGATTATTGTATTTAATATTTTTACTGAGATGTCCCATAAATCACCAGTTTTTTTTTATATTAAGTGTCCTGAAATTCTTAATAATATCAAATGAAGTAATATGTTTAAACTCAAAGTAATTAGCATAGCCTGGGAGTTTATTTTTAAGTAGAGAAATAGCATCTAAGGGCGATGATTTTAATGCAGATGTTACTTTGATAGGTATATCAGTAAAGAATTTTTCAAACGTGCTTGCCACTTCTTCTTCCGAATTAATTAATATATTATCAACATTTAATTTAATTGGTTCGTTTTCTATTTTAGGTCTTCCAGTTATGCTATTAATAATATCCCAGGTAGCCTTTATTTTATCGTCTGAGTTAAGTATTTTGTTTCTAATATAAATTGCCTTTGCCTGGATGCAAACACTTTTAAAGATCTTAGAATAACACCCAACGCGTTCTAAAAATACTGGATCCCGATTATATTGCCTCATACCATATAATTCATATAATTTATCTCTACTTCTAAATATACCTATGGTAGCCCAGTCACTAAATTTCAGTTTTAAATTTTTACTAAAAGTTTTTATTTTAAATGTGTTATTAAATTCATTTAAAATCATAGTAAATAAATTATTATATAGCGTATCTGGGTCCTTATAAATCAAACACAAACTAGAAATTTTTTGTACTACCTTATCCTTAAACAAGTTAATTTTATTATTCGACTTTGGTCTACATGAAATCTTATTTGAATTTTTAATTTCTTGGTCTACTAACGTGAATTTCTGTCCATAATGATCCGAAGTTAGGTTTTTCATTATTATAGTTTCAAACACTTCACAGTCACAAAACACATTGTCTATACACGTTGCAAATGTATCCCCAACATGAGTCGGCTCAGAGAATAAGTTTAATAAATTATATGATTTAAATAAATTTAACAGCCGACGACTGAAAGTTGTGTCTATCAATATATCTATATTAAAGTCTCCACACACGATTATAGATTTATTTTTAATGCAAATACGTTTAAGTACGTCATCAATAGTGGACTCAAAAGTTTCAAAATCACTATTGGGGGGGCGGTACACGCATACTATAATGTAACGTTGAAACTCTACACAAGAAATCTCAACAATACGCTCGACAGAGAGAGAAACAATATCTTGTCGAGATTTACATACTGTATTGGATATTTACATACTGTATTCGAGATTTATATACTGTATTCGAGATTTATATACTATATTTGCGTTTTTTTACTTAATGTCTTATGTAGGAAGATCATTTCTAAGGTTCCTTTCTTTTATCTTCATTTTGATATTGTAGGTACCTAAGCATTTTTGAATACTCTAAATAAATATGTTGACGAAATTAAATAATACAGTAAATCTGAAAAATGTCATAACTGTAAGCCACCTATTGACATCTCAGCGTAGTGCGGGCTAGTGACTTCTATTAAATAAAACGTTCAACCTCCCAAAAATAGCCAACAAACCCTTTTAATACTGCAAACGATCATGATATAGAAAAGAATGTACCTATAAGGACCAAACTTTTATTATCTGACCATCTTAGCGAGTTAAGGCAATTTCCTGGTTCAATGCGTTTACGAACAAACTGCTACTTCCCGCTGATTTTATATAAAAACTTTTTCTGCTGGAGGTGAGAGATAAATTGGAGTTAGTTCGGATTTTGGTGATTCAGTTACTTCTTTTATTAATTTGAAGAGCTAGATTGAAAATGCCTGAAATATTATTGGTTGTTATTTATGTGATAATAGGGGTTAAAGTATGAAATTTCCGTGTTATTGTAATAGGTACTTCGAATTGACATAGAACCTTCATGGTTTGAGATTTTTGAGTGAAACTTTTTTCAAATGGTACATATGTAATTGTTCTTTTAAAAAATGTGCAACATTCGATTATCGACTATCAGTTCTTTTTTTTAATTCAGCTTAGACAAGAAAGATGGATACTTTGAAAATTCGAGTGATTTCTGAATACGAGTTCCGACCCGGAACTATCTCGGCAGAAACAGCTAATAAACGCACCGTGCGATTTCGGTTTAAATGTTTACGTGATGGAAACTTTGATTTGAAGAACTAACCACGTAGAAGGCGAGATGGTGGAAGCCGATCCTAGTCAAACTACCCAGGAATTAGCGGCATGGTTTAACGTTACCTTACTAACAATATTGACTCATTTGCGTCAATCCTCATAATCATGAGGCATCCATTGGCTGAAGCAGTGATGGCCCAGTGGTTGAGACTTGAAGTCTTACTCGGGAGGTCCGAGGTTCGATCCTGGGCACACACCTCGTTTAACGGTGAAGAAAAACATCGTGAGGAAACCTGCACTCCTGAGAGTTCCCTAAAAGTTCTCAAAGGTGTGTGAAGTCTGCCAACCCGCACTGGGCCAGCGTGGTGGACTATGGCCTAATACCCTCCTCATTCTGAGGAAAAGACCCGGCTCAGCAGTGGGCCATTGAAGAGTCGTGACTGATCTGCAGAAAGAAACGCGTGTTTAAACATGTATTGCCTTGTTGAATCGATACAGAAATGAATTAATATTGGATCGAATTGTGACATATAATGAAAAGTGGATTCTTTACGATAACCGGAAGCGTAAAACGCAATGGCTGACCGCAAACTAAGTGTCTAAGCCAAGTGTCTATGACGCATTCCAGTCATGCCGTATATAGGCTAGATTTTCTCTCAGATCCCATTAATACAGCTCGAGAGGCAATATTTTGAAGAAACTAACATCATAAAAACTCTTCCTCTCTCTCTCTCTTCCAACAGTGTGTACTCTGTGTATTAGAGACTCGAAACACTTGATTACCTAATCTTCAACCATTATAAGTGTTTCTAACTTAATTTTTTAAATTATATTATATAGTAAGGTCAACAAATTAACTTCTAAAAAATTTATTTCCTGATAAAAAAAATGTCTAGCATCTATATAAATTATTTTATCAAATTTCTATCAAATATATAAATTATTTTTATTTTTTATTCCTAAACAAGCTTACCCTCGGGTCTTTGTCTGCATCACATAAGACGATAATACAATTCTAAAGGTGCTGAAACTTTTTTTTAGTTTTTCACCTTTTACGCATCGCACGTAACGGAAGATTTTTCAATGTTGCTCCGCTCCTATGGGTCGTAGTGCCATGTTTTAAAGCCTTCTTTGATAAATGGGCTATCTAACAAGATTTTTAATTCGAACTAGTAGTTTCAGAGGTAAGCGCGTTCAACCAATTTAACAAACTTTATAATATTATTAATAATAAAAATTAATATCCTGCGAGACGTACAAATTCAATCAATTTTGTCTTTCTTAGGCATTTCCTAAGATAATGGGCCGATTCTGATGAAGTTTTATTTATTAGAAAGGCATTTTAATCGAGATGGTCCTTAGCTATATATAAAGATCTGGTCATCAGTTTGGAGACTATCAGCTCATTGCTAACTTGAGAGCTGCCTCACAATATTAATATGTTGACAATTATAACAATTAGCATAGCTTCTTGACGTCAAGAATTTTAGTCCCAAATACCCTAAAAACCAAACAAAATATGAAGATAGGATAAATAAAAACCATATAATGTTCTAACATTTATATTTTCGAAATTTTATTTCTAGTAAATCGAAGATTTACATTGATTAATAAATAAACATTAAACAATCAGTCTTTTTGAAGATAAATTTATTTTCACTACCATAGACCATAGAATATCAGGACTCCCCAACATTTTAATTAAGCAAAAATAAACTAAACGAATAATTTAAAAAAATCATTAGAAATACATCAGGTAACGATTCATTCCGACACTGAAACATTCTCAACAGTTGTTAATTCTTACCAAAATCGATATTGTAATCGAACTCCATTCTATAACCGCATTTTGTAGAAATCTACATAAAATTTCACTCCAACACCGGAACATCATCAGAATATGATGACTATAAAAAAGTAGATTTTCAAAATGAATTTCAATTCAAAATCATCACTGTAGATGCTCTGATGTCGGAGTGAACGTGCATAGAAAATACAGTAACAAAACAAAATATTTATTTAGAAAAGATCCACCATTGATTTCTTACAATCATCGCTTTAAAGAGTCTGAGGGAAAAGACTTCCAAAACATAAAAATAGATCCAATTATATTTTAGACAACTATATATTTATTCTTGTCATTAAACTTAACAGTGCAATTATTAGTAAGACACAAAGATATGACTCATATTTCACAGGTGATAGAAAATATTAATTTAGAAGTATCTGGCAAATTCGTGTACTTTTATACTTTTCGATAAGTTTTCAGTATAGATATTCTGTGGTCTAAGTCTACAACATTCTATAGAAGCAATTACATCTAGAGATTGCCTCGTTTTACAAAAACCTTACACTAGTTTGAGATCAAAATATTTATTTACCTATATTAAATACAAAATATTACTTATTAAACATTTTGATAGTTGTCTCGTCTTGTGGTATTGAATTTAGTCACTTTTAGGTGTAAAGTAGCATATCAAAAAGAAACAAAAATAAAGATACTTATTGCTTAACTTTCACAAGTCAAAATAATGGTACAATTAATCCCATTAATAAAAGTTTAAATCATTCTACAATTAATTTCATTTATTAAAGTCAAAAAAATTATATAATTAATCTCATTTATTGAAGTCAAAATAATGGTATAATGATTTACTTTTATTTTATATTAAAAAACTAATTAATTTATTGATCTGTCACATATTAATTTGAATTGTGTCTGTTTTTTAAAAAAAAATAATAATTGGAAATTAAAACTTTGCATGAAAACTTATCAATTTGAATCCATTACTTTATTACTTTTACTGTTGTCATGGTAACTCTTGTTATTAACCAACATAACTACGCGAGTGAAGCCGAATGTTAGAATACTAGTCTATATATATAAAAGCGAAAAGTCACTGACTGACTGACTGACTGATCATCACGAAATTTCAGGAACTATAAAACCTACAAACTTGAAATTTGGAATGTAGGTTCCTTCTAGGACGTAGGTGTCCACTAAGAAACGGATTTGAGAAAATCCTCCCCAAGGGGGTAAAATGGGGTTTGGAAGGTTATATGAAAGTCCTATGTTTTTGAAGTTAGACTTATGAAAATCTGTATTTACATTAATAACTTACAATAATAAAAATCTGTATAATTTATTTTGCAAAATACCCCCTTAAAGGTGGTAAAATAGGGGATGAAAGTTTGTATGGGAAAGTTTAATTTATTGTCACTCTTAACTTGAAATTTGGAAAGTAGGTTCTCTCTAGAGGGTAGGTGTCACCTAAGATTTTTTTTACGGGGGTGCCCCTCCTAAGGGGTGGAATGGGGGTTTGAAGGTTATATGAAAGTCCTATGCTTTTAAAGTTTGAGGTTAGAAAAGCGGGAATATGAAAATTGGCATTTAGATTATTACAGCAGCGGGAAAAATTATCTTTTTATAATCTCATAGAAAATCAGAACTTCTACGGGGACGAAGTAAAAAATATAATTTAAAAAGTTACATTTTGACTTGTAGAAGTTTAAAACTCAAAATAGTATATAGATAGAAAAAAAAACTAATAATTAATTTAAAAAGTATAAAACATGGCAGTGTGAATATAGTTAACAAGTCTGAACACATTTGAATGCTGTTACATCAAAAAGATAGCGCAATACAATCGCTTTTATAAGTAAAATTTAACGACAGACTACCAACACGTCCGTACTGGCCTGTGGCTCTCCTATAACTGACTGTACCTAACAATAACCTATATCGTAAAACATTATTGATTATGCGTTTTGAAATAATCAAATAATATTTTCTAGAAATTAAAAAGTTAAATTCCTTATAGATTACAATACTGAAACAAATACAAACATTTGAAAATATAATATTTAACATGTTGTTTTATTTGATGGCTACCTGTGGTGAGGTATTCTGCATGCTTCTGAAAAAATAACATTTAAAAAATATATAGAGAAATGTGCAGAAGTCACTACTAGCGAGGAGAGCAGGGCGAGAGGAGCGTACCACACGTGATTGGTTCTGCTCCAGCGCGCATGATATTGTTCAATGTATTGTTGCTCAAACAACAATGTAAATTACTCGGATCAAAATTTTACGTCAATAAAATTAAGTCCATTGAAAAGTTACAATTTAAGGACCGAATATTGCATTTTTTAGAGGATGCAATTTTATTTTTGGGACATATGTGAGGGGTTAATAGATGCTTAACCTCAAGATTGTGGGGTCGCCACCTTTGTCCCCCGGCCGATCTTGGAAAAAGGGGTGCAAACACCTTTTTCGCGATATCTCGGAAACTATGCGTCTTACAAAAAATTAGTGTAGACATAATTTGTAGCAAATTGTTTTGCCTACAAATTTGTTCATATAACTTTTTGCCCTAAATTTAAAATTAAAGAAGTTATAAGCAAAAAAGTGAGAAAATTTGTTTGTAATTTCCTCAAAAGATCATCTACAAGATTAATCTGAGGTATTTTTTTTTCTAAAATGTATAAAAAAAAGTTATAGAACAAAAAAGAAAATTTTTATAAAAAAATTCTCAGGGAGGCAAAACAATTTGCTATAAATTATGTCTTTACCAATTTTTTGTAAGACGCATAGTTTCCGAAATATCGCGAAAAAGGTGTTTGCACTCTATTGACCCCCCACACATGTCCCAAAAATAAAATTGCGTACTCTAATGCAAAGCTCATGTAACATTTCAATGGACTAATATAAAATTTGAATATGGATTTAATTATTTATCCAAAGATTTCGGATTTAGATTGATTATTAGTTGCGGCCGTAAATTATAAATTAGTTTTTAAAAAGAGCGACTGTTGAGTTTCTTGCCAGTTCTTCTCAACAGAAAACTGCTTCTCGAACTGGTGGTAGCTTCAGACAAACTGACTGACTGACCAATTTTGACGTGTCAAAAGTACTTGAAATAAACTCAAACTCGTATTTTTTTAACTTACTTCTTGGAGCACTCTTTAATGTAGTTGTTCGTGAAACACAATCACTTTCTTCAGATTCTGATCTCATTTGAAAGCTTGTTTCTGTAAATATAGATACTATGATGAATATTTACTTAAAATAAATAACTAATATTTAATTAAAATCGGAATTTACGAGAAACATTTTTAAAACCAAAACCAACAAAATTAGCATTATCATCTATCTATAAAATCTATAAAAATAAATTGCTGTTTGTTTGTCTCGCTAAAACTCGAGAAAGACTAGACCGATTTGTCTTAGTTAGAAGGAGAAACGCTCTAATTTGACGCTTACCACTATCATATCTTTTGCTGTTACCTGGTAACATTCTACCAGGAGCTTCTTGATTATCCACATGACCAAATGTACGGAATCCGATAGCAAATTGTGCATATGGACTTATTTCATATAGTTCTGTAAAAAAAATTACGATGGTCATGATTTAATGACCTTAAAGTACGATGGACATTGTGGGTTTATTCATTCATTGTACCACCACTTAATATTAGGGTGTTTAGATGTTTGGATGTTTGTTACTCAATCACGCAAAAATGGCTGAAGGGATTTAATTGAAATTTGGCACAGAGATACTTTATAACCGCCATCGTCCATGGACATTGGAAAAACAAGTAACACTCTCTCGTTCTGTCGATGCGTTGCATCCCCGAAGATAGAGTGGGAAGGGGGAATGAAGAACAAAAATGATGCGGATTCAGCGGACCCTAGGCAAGAGCCCAGAGTCCACTAGACCAACAGCATTAATGGGATGGGAGAGGGAGCGGGTAAGTCTGGCCCACATGCGGCTCAACCGGAACGCGTCTATGACACTTAGCGATCGGATTCGCATGCTGGTGGTCGCAAGCCAGTTGGAGAACAGATCCCCTACCACCAAGGGGCTGCTGGGTTACTCGGCTCTTACCAGATGCTCTCCCAGGGGCAGAGGGGAATAGTATTCTAACCCGTCCCCTCACGGGTAAACATATAAACTACTTTTTATTCCTAAAAAAAATCAGGGTTTCTTTGGGATAATAATAAAATATGCTTACATTATACTGAGAATAACTTGTCGTATCAGTAGGTATGTCTGAGTCTAATAGAGTAACTTATTTTTAAACTAATAGTTTTATTCATTTAATGCAAAAGTGATTAAGCACTTCTAGCATATAGTATATAATGATTTAGCTTCATTGCTACCAATACTATCCATTTTTTCTTCTCAAAAAGACTCATGAAACCAATAACTCTTACCTCTCTATTTCATAAGATTCTAGCAACTGGATTTTAAACATGTAAGCTAAAATCATTCATTGCAAAAGTGATTAATAACTCCTAGCACAATTATTTAGCTACATAGCAACCTATACTAGTCATTTATTATATTCAAAAATTAACTCATAGTTTTGACATCATCAAACCTTTCTTTACTTTGATCTCAAAATTTTTAAACTATTTATTAAGTGTGGATCTAATCAAGTTACTTAATTTCAAAATATATTTCACCATTGGATTCGTGGTTAGTTTTTTTTTTTTGGTAGATAAGGCGCAAACGAGCACGGTCCACCTGATGGAAAGGGATAGCCTAGTGGTTCAGACATGAATTAAGCAATTAAATATTATTGCTCTAACGGTGAAGGAAAACATCGTGAGGAAACCTGCACCCCTGAGAGTCTTTTATAGTTCTCAAAAGTGTGCCAACACTCAATGGGCCAGCATGGTAAACTATGGTCTGAGACATGTCCCAGGAGTGGCCCGTTAATGGTAAGAATAATGATGTTCATACATACCATGTTTATTATCAGCAGTCAAATGAACAGGAGTACTATACACTCTATTATTGACCTCAGCAGGAATACTTTGTGGTGTATTGGCTGTAACATTACTCCTTTCGGATTTACATTCCCCAGTTAGTGAATTTCTGTATTCTGTTAATCTTTGATGACTGAAATTGTAAAAATTAATTTACTAGAAAGGTGTAAAAGCATAATAAGCAGGTTAGACTTAAAAATATGCGTTTAATCTTGACTCATTAGTATAGCTACCGGCACGAAAGTATAAGCTTGACCTTGAGTGCGCAGAAGTTATTATTAGGACCTTTTTAGTGGCGAGCACGGGGCGAGAGCGGCACGTCTCATCCGATTAATTCTTATGCGACCTTTCAGTTCCCCCTCGCGTCTGCTATTTGTTAAAATAGTAATCGTCACCGATGGAACTGCCAATACAGGCACGCAGCACGCTTATAATGCACACCTTTCTTACACAATTTTTTTTTCAGACCTAAACTTAGCTGCCGGCTACTTTTTACTAGCAATAGATTAACCACTTTTAGCTTAGTTCGAGTCAATATTATTTTCACTTAAATATCGCTTACATCTTATCTACTATTTAGAGTCATTTATTAAATTTTTCTTAACTATACTAATTAAATTTGTTATTGAAATATGACTTGTTTTCTCAGTTCAGCATTGTCTGTGTAATCGATCGAGACTCAACGGATTTTAATGCGGTTTTCACCAATAGATATAGGGATTCAAGAAGAAGGTTTATATGTATTGGATTGCTAATGAAGTTATAATATGTTCTAGGTAATAAGTTACTATAATACAAAAATAATGGATACTTACTTATGTCGTTTTACGAGGATATAAAGACAAGTAAACAAACAAATTAACAATAAAATTGAACTGCAAACAATCACCAGCATGTTGATGTCAAAGTAATCTGTGGGAGGTCCTATTGATTCTGAAAAAGAAAAAATAATGCAAAACAAGTTATAGGAAGTATTTTATTAATTAAGATCAACAACATAGCATACTCTTTTAATATACAAATGACTTTTAGTATAGATTTTATGAAGTGTTGCCATAATTATGGTTTATTTCGTCTTCCAAAATTTTGTATGTACCACCAGACCTTAACTTATTAGGATATTTCTTACTCAATTACACAAAAACGGCTGAACAGATTTCAATTATATTTAGCACATAGATACTTTATATCCTGGATTTAGATATAGGCTACTTTTTATCCCGATAAAATTTATAAATCCAACGGGATAAAAAAATGTTTATTGAACGCTTGAATAATTTTCTATACCAATATATTGAAACCCGTACGAGGCCGAGGCGGTTTAAATTGGTATATTTATAAAATGATAATATCTCTAACCTCCTTGTATAGTAGTAGTAGCATACATATACAATGACGTGGAAACTCCAGCAGCGTTTTCAGCGACCACTCGCAAGTGGTACCATTGAGATGGTATCAAATCTGATATCACATATGAATTTGGTTGAGTAAATGGATGACCCCATGGTTGTTCTATTATAGGCTGAAAAGTAGAAAAACAAATAAAATATTAGAATAAATACCGCTGTAAAAAATCTATTTCTACTATTTAAAAAAATATTTTATTTTCTCTTTCAAAAAGTTACAATATCGATGATTTTTATTCAAAAAATTATGAGGATATCACGATTTATAAATAGTTCAATTTATTTTAAATGTATATATAAAAATTATTATAAAATCAATTAATAATGAATATAATGTTCTAAGGGTATATGTGTCACGTAAGTAGTTAGTTAGCACGTGAGGTTCCCTTCGGGAGGGACCAATGATCGGGTAGAATACCGGGTGCACACACCCTTAAGCCGCTCAGCAAATGTTGCCCCCTAGTTGCAGAGTATAAGCGACCTTTCAAGGGGACCCATTGATGAGTTGGCGAGTCTCCGTCAACCCATTTTTCAATGTATAAAAACATTGTTGGGTAGGCGCCATGGGTCATCCATAGCACTAGTTACCGAGTCCACTATCACCCCAATCCGTAGCCCAGCATTATTAGTTTCCATATATTGCCATAGTCCTGCACAAGCCGGGGATTGTCCTTGGGTGCATTCTCATAGTGCATACAGGGATAATCGCCGGTTTGTGTCACATCTCATATTAAATTAAAATGTCTAAAGAGCCTCTACGTGTTGGCTACGGCTCCGCGCACGCCTTCCAAAGGTCCGGGTCACTGTTGACCCGTGATTGGAAAAGACAAATATAATAATAACCGAAACAAATATTCTTTTATATATAAATGAATTTAATAATTCTTATATAAAATAAAAATATTTTAAAAAATGTGTGATCGAAAAGTAATCAAAAACCGGCTAGATAATACAGTTTATAGGTAGGTAGGTAGGTCAACAACAGATGCTGGAGTTGCTCTTCTTAAGCATATTTATGAAGCATGGGAGAAATCACAAAATGCGATTGGTGTATTTTGCGATTTGTCCAAGGCCTTTGATTGTGTTCAACATGAAACACTTTTAAAAAAACTTAATTATTACGGTATATGTGGTGTTTCTTTGAATCTAATTGCCTCATACCTAAATCAAAGAGTCCAGAGGATTACTATTAATGGTGTAAAATCTTCTGGATCTTTGCTACAAATGGGCGTTCCACAGGGATCCATTTTAGGCCCGTTTTTATTTTTGATTTATATTAATGATCTGCCATACTATGTGAAGAACTTGTGTGATATTGTACTTTTTGCTGATGATACATCTCTTATATTTAAAGTAAACAGAAATAAACATAATTATGACGATGTAAACAGTGCATTATCGCAGGTTCTTCAATGGTTTACGGTAAATAACTTAGTTCTTAATGCTAAAAAAACCAAATGCGTTGAGTTTGCTTTACCTAATGTTAAAAAACAAAAATTTAACCTACGTTTAAATAATGAAATTTTAGATGTGGCGGACTCGACGGTATTTCTGGGTATAACTTTAGATTCAAAACTCCAGTGGAACCCCCATCTATCATCTCTAGCGGGAAGACTCAGCTCAGCTGCCTACGCAGTAAGGAGAGTCAGACAAATGACTGATATCAATACTGCTAGGCTAGTTTACTTCAGTTACTTTCACAGTATTATGTCTTATGGCATTTTACTGTGGGGTAGGGCCGCGTACATTGAATCCATTTTTATTCTTCGAAAGAGAGCTGTTCGGGCCATTTATAACTTAAGAGCGCGGGATTCCCTTAGAGATGTATATAAAAAAATAGACGTTCTTACAGTCCCATCTCAATACATATATTGTAATATTTTGTTCATTTACCAGAATATTCATTTGTATTCAAAACACAGTGACAAACATAATGTTAATACTAGAAACAGAAATAAACTTGTAACGCCTTACTATCGTCTCCACAAAAAGAGTAATAGCTTCATGGGGCTTGGTGTTCGCATCTATAATAAGATTCCACAGCCTATATTAGACTTGCCACTTAAACAATTTAAAACTCGTATCAAGAAGTCATTAATATATAAAGCATACTACAATGTACAGGATTACTTAAATGATGAGAATGCTTGGAATCTAAGTGACGTTGACTCTCAAGTTAAATGATTTGTATAACAGACTATGTAAACATGGCTTTTTGAAAAGAGCGACTGTTGAGTTTCTGGCCGGCTCTTCTCAACAGAAAACTGCTTTCCGAGCTGGTGGTAGCTTCAGACAAACTAACTGACCGACAAATTTTTGACGTTTCAAAAGTACTTTTCAAAAAAGTCTAATTGAAATAAATAATTTTGATTTGATTTGATATAAATGTCATGTAAAATAGCTAGATCTAGCTAAAAACCGTGTACTGACCATTCTATTTTCCGCCCGTCTCCACAACTTGCCTCCGTATTCTTTATAATCTACCTCCCATCTTGTAATCTCACAACCATTATCTTCCCAACCACTTAGCTGTATGTATATGTGTGTTGCATTACTCCAAAACCATTCAGTCGTTGTTGGTGATATTGGAACTAAAACATATGAACAGTAAATGAAACTAATGTCACTCAATAATAAACAAATTTTTTTCAAAATCCATCACTACACCTAGTATCTACAATAATTACTAGCTAAGTGATTGTAGTGTACTAGATGAGTTTTATCAGAATAACCACTACACTAATAGTATAATGATTTATAATAATACTAGTCGGCCCGGAGTTCGAACAGATGGTATATGTCTTAGATTTAAAAAAAAAACATTTATTTTTTTTCCACGGACCATGAATTATTCCGGAATATAAAGTACCCTACGTGTTAATCCAGGCTATAAACTATCTGCGTTTTGACAACCATAACTTTTGAAAACATGTTGAGAATGATACCATTACTATTATATTATGCGCGAAAATGACTTGAAAATGAAGCTTGGTTAAATTTAACCTTTTATACACCCTTTAATTACCCCAGACTCAAAAAATTATGAAATCTGGAATAAAAACCAATACGTCACGCTTAAGTTACAAATATTGCTGATAGTCTTCAAACGACTGACCTAATCTTTTCAAATTATAACTACAAACCATCTCGATTAAATCGGCTGTCAAACAAAGAAATCCGCAAAATCGATCCATTATCTTGAGCGCTAGATCAGATATAGTCATCCCCGACGCCTTATTATTTGGGGTTATCTTACCTCCACCTAAAGTCATAGCATCAATATATGAAGGTTGTGAAGCCCCAACACTGTTAGCTGCTGTCATTCTCAAACTATACTTAGTGCCACATTTCAATCCTTCCAGTGTATACTCTTGAACACTCTGTATAGTTGTTCCTTTATCTGACCAGGTATCTTGCCACATACCATTTGCTTCTTTCCAAGATAATTCGTAAGCTGGAAAAAATAAATCAACCAATTAACCAAATACTCCCTAAATTGGCTGGTAAATCAGCATATCCACCAAAAGATTTTAATTTTCTACAGGTACACAAATTTGATTTTGGATTCTATTTTTAATTCTAAGTCAAAGATTTTGGATTGAATCATTTTTTTAACTAATTAATCAGCCGTTAAGATTATCAATTAGCTGTGTTGAGTTGGTCAGTGGATCAGTCGGTAAATTAATCAATTCATAAGTATACTAGTAAGAAACTCAGTAAGTCAGTCTGCTTATCATAAGTTATCAGTAAGCAGGTTGATAAGTTGGTCAGTCAGACAATCAATCAAGCAATTGTCGGGAGGTAGGTCGGATATAAATTATTATTATTATTTATGACTAGGGGCCCGTCCCGGCTTCGTACGGGTGGATAATTTTTTTTTAATATTTTGGCTCCCAAATTCTGTCGCTCACTCTATCGCCGCGTTGCTCGCTGCGCTGCGAGGCACCCCACACCGCGTCGGCGGCCCGTCTGGGATTATTTTTTATTTATCTTGATATTTTTATTTCGTAATATCTTTTGACTGGAATGTCCGATTTCAATAATTCAAAAAGTAATTAACAGGTATTGAAACAGTCTTCATTACGAAATAATTTATTTGGATAAGAATTAATACAAAGTTATGGAAAACATGGTCTGATTTTGATAGGCATTTTTATCAACTTTTAAAATGTAAAAAAGTAGTTATAGTGACTTAACTACAATAGTTGGGCATATGGTGGAATTTTTTCTTGTAATAAATATAGCCTATGTTACTCAGGGATAATGTAGCTTTCTAATGGTGAAAGAATTTTTGAAATCGGTCCAGTAGTTTTTATGTTTATTCGTTACATACAAAAATACAAAAATCCTAAAATACAAAAATACAAATCTTTCCTCTTTATAATATTATAGTATAGATAGATAACGGACAAAGGAGCAAACAGTCCACCCGATGGAAAGTGGCCACTGTAACCCATGGACATCGGCTAAACTAGAGAGTTGTTTAACCAATGCGTTCCCCTAGATAAAGTAAGGAGAGGGAGCGAAGAATGCTGCAGTTTCAGTACCTGAACAAGAACCCGGTGTTCACTGGAACCGCAGCATTAATGTGATGGGAGAGAAAGGGGGTAGATCAAGCTCACATGCGGCTCGACCGGAACGCGTCCAAGATGTAATAAAAGAAAAGAGGACATAAATATATATTTTACAGTTTTGATGTGAAATATATTTTGGTTTCTATGTAATATGACTTTTGCTGTTGTATATTCGAATACATGTAGGTATGTAATACTTACAAATTTTCTGATTTTTTCCGCTAATTTTCCTAGGTTGGTCCCATTGTAAATGCAAGGCGTTTTTGTGTGCTGTCACTCTCATAACAGGTGGTTCTGGTGTTGGTAGTACTGACACTTCATACGATACTGAGTCAGAACCGTATAGATTTTTAGCTAAACATGTATAATTGCCGCTTAATGATTGATCTATATCTGGAATAGAAATAAAAGCAATGAGGCCTAATATTATTGAGAATTCATATTGATATTTTGAATTAATTATTAAAGTATGGTAAATAAGTAAATATGAAGATAATAATGGTATGAAATTAAAAGATAATAAACATGGTAATAAGATGAAAATAAACTTACTATTAATAAGTAAGCTGTCGTCATGGTTCCTTGTGAATCTTGGATGGTGAGTGATGATATTGTGCTTGTGGTACCATACTGTACGTGGAGGGGGAGACCCTACACATTGACAAACTAATAGAAGAGAAGAACCAACGCCTACTGATATTGTTCCTCCTAGGGATGCTACCCCTGCTACCACTGGAAATAGAAACACGTTAATCAGTTTGTATAATAAGATATAAGTTTGAGAGAGGATGAAGAGGCAAGGATGACATTCAAAATTATTGTTCTATATCGTCCAAAATCTAGATCCTACAACTATAATATTATGATGTTGATGAGATTCCAATCAATCATTGTTAACCATAAACAAGATATGAATATTTAATATTAAGCAAGATTTATTTTATACACCTGCAGTACCACTAGGGCGTTAAATATTAGACGCAGAGCTACTACTACTTGATTACTCGCGACGTAATAAAAATGAATTCTGACTTGATGGAGTTTTTATTTGGCTGCCTTCAGAGAGGATACTCGTGCACGGTCACACTGCGGATCGACGCACGTAGAGCGCGCGAAGACTATAATTATGGAGTAGGTGGGGGATCGGGAACTGACATTATGTCTTCGTCAGAGGCACTTAGAAGTTCATTCACTTGATTTATCTTGCTTGACGGGAAAGGCCTTCTTTCTTAAAAAGACAATCCAATGAGTTTGAAACTATACAATATATTATGACAAAAACAATATGTAAATTTTATTTCGTTTATTAAGTCTTAAAAATACCTTCTACCTTTCCCTTTGAAGTTTATCATTTGCGCCTCTTCGAAATCCAAAATACTAATTAAATCAATGTTGACAACGTCATATCTATTATAAAGTTATTTAAAAAATTATTCTTTATTTTAGCTTAATGACCTCGCGTTAAAAATTATTACTAAACCAACCTCGTCCACTAACTTCAACATGTACTCGTGAACTAGGCGCACCTTCCCCCGCACTAGTATGCGCGCGCACGAACACCTCGTACATTCCCGTAGTAACGGATATAGGAAATGTAAGTTGTAGGTTTGATTCCTGTGTAGGCTCTACTCTGTAGCTTTGCGGAGCACTTGTACTAAAATAGAATATCTCAAAATTAAATACTTTCCCTAATTAACCTACATATACTTCAATACGGTGAGTAGTGTAATGTTATAGGTCGTTTGTCTGGCTATGGTTTTCAAGTATCAAAACTGTCTGGTTGCTGAGGAAACATCTAATAGTTACCCAAGTTAACCTAATAAGAATAGTTACAATAATTTATTAAAGATTAAGCCTTCCAGGCTGGGTTACTAAGGCGTCTGGCAATGGATGATGTAGTTTCTGGCACCATATAAAAAAATTGGTTGCCTGTAAAGTCGGTATACGGGCGAAAGTTTTACGTGACAACGACTTTGAGTGGTAAAATAATTTTAATGTGAATATTCATTCGTATAGTAGGAAGAAGGATGAAATAAGGGACGCGTGCCTCTCACTCGCTCTCATTGTGAGCGCATAACGTGAGCGGAGCGTAACGCAGTTTCTTGAAGTGTCACCCGGCAAACCAATTTATAAGACGTTGTCACGTCAAAAATTACGCTTTTTTATTTGACGAAATTAAGTTGATATTCATTAAACCTTTGCATCTTGGCTTGGCTGATGTAGAAGATTGTAATACTAACCTGGTAACAGGTTTAACATATACAGTGTAATATGTTATATCTCCATTAGGCTGGTCTGGTCTCTTCCAACTCACAAGCACTGATGTAGGAGATGATACTAATGCCTTTATTGCTGATGGCGGTCCTGGGACTGGAAGTAATTTGTTATAATTTTAAAAGAAATTTCATTACGAAGTTGGATAGAATATTATGTCACAACTAAAACATACCATCTTGTAGAGTAGTACATACAACAGGATAGGAGAATGGTCCAATCCCATAATTAGAAAATCCAGCCACTTTTATTGTATAGTTTGTATATTTGAGTAGACCTTGGAGATATAATTCTGTGTGTGGTGTTGTTATATTTAGCCATGGACCATCTGAAAATTAAGGTTGGTATGAAAATTAAAATTAATAAGGACAGAATAATAAGTACCCTAACTGGATAAATACAACTTCTCTGCAGCTAGGTAAGCATGAGTAAATGGAGAGAAACCCTTCCCATTTGCTGGAAGAGGATATTTCTCTAAACTGACACTTTCAAATCAGTTAAAGAAGCAATTGTTTAAAAAAAATGGTGATCAGTATTATTAATCGGTGTTTTGTTTTAGTTTCAACATAAAACATATTTACCATCAGCACAATAATGTATAGTGTACCCAAGTAGAGCTGTGCGCGTTAGTTGACGCCATGCTGCTCGCAATGATGTTGATGATGCACCTACACATTCTACACTAGATGGCGCTTCCTCTGGAGCTAAAAATATTATATTAAGACAGTATTAATGTGACAAACATCAGACGCACATAGTATACAATTACTGATAGTTGACTGAATTTAAACACTCCGTTACTTACCGCCCTCTCTTGTTGTTTGATATACAGGTAAAGAGAAAGGTCCATTTCCAGCTGAATTAAAAGCACTTACAGAAACCGCATATCTAAAATAGAATTAATTTTTAAATCCAACTTATTTAAACAACACTACCAGAACACGGGTTTGATGCTTTGAATGATTTAACCGGTATTAAATTAAAATTTACATTCCTTCACATGTCTGAAAAGGATGTCAAAATTATACCCAAAAAATCCTTCCCATAATATAAGTGAGGAAACTATTACCTTACATTCTTTAGGAGACCACTGAGTATCGTTTCTTGTTTTCCTTTTCTTGATATAACTTTAACCATTTTAGTTTGAGAATCATTGTTTCCTGTGATATAAGAATTAGTGCCGTTAGATAGAATCATTCATATTATAAACAACAACAAGTACGGTAAAATAATCATTGTTGGCCACATTACAACGAAAATCATATTCAAATAAAAGGTACACTGCCTTAAGGATGAAAAACACAAACCATCTCCGTTAATTCTAGGTACAGCTTTAACGTGGTATCCTTGTAAAGCTCCGTTATGTGTTTCACGAGCCGGTGGTATCCAAGATACGAAAAGTTCCCCAGGATTATCTGTCTGTTGGACCTGGATACCAAGGGGACTTGACGAGGGAGCTATAATAAAATTTATAAGTTAATCAGTTCTTTTATAAAATTCTATAAGAAAAGAATTTAAAAAAAATGTTTTAAGACTGTCTTAAATATACTAATTACTATTCTTCAAAATAAAATACTATCTTTATAATACACGAGTTAAAACTATTATAAAACTAAGAGAAAAGTCGTTAGGAGTCCCAAAACCAATTTTAGATGCGCAAAGACGTGAAAACAATGAAATAATACCTCCAGGCTTCTTTAACAAAATTTTGTTTACTGATAAGTATTGTATGAAATACCGACTATACATTTAAGGGATAAAGGCGTAGTACCTTCTTGTAAAGTAGTAAAATGTACAGGTTGTGTGTAAGGGCTCAAATCCACTTGGTTTCCAGCAGCAACACGCGCTCTATACTCCAACGCCGGAGTCAGGTCACGCAGTTCTATACTTTGGCGGATGTCGTTTTCTTGTCTATAAATAACAATTGTTACATTTAAAGATCAGTTGTGTAAAGAAAAGCTTTTGAATTAGTAGATAATTTACGAGACGGTAAACAAAATGTAGCTTTAGTGGTCCAAAATTAATTGAAAAAATTTGTTTGTATCAGATGCTGATAGTGGTCAAAATAATAAGATAAAACAAACTTTGCAATATATACAGTTTTACTGCAGTCAGTTATACAAGCGTACGGCTCACCTGATGGTAAGCGATTACCGTAGCTTATAGACGTCTGCAACACCAGAAGCATGGCAAGCGCGTTGCCGACCCTATCCCCAATTCCCCGCAGGAGCTCTGGTCACCTTACTCACCAACAGGAACATAACACTGCTTTAGAGTAGTGTTATTTAGCTGTGGTCTTCTGTAAGGTCGAGGTACTACCCCAGTCGGGCTGCTCCGTATTCGAGCAGGAAATTTCCTGCTGTGCCCTTCCTCAGTTAAATACATAGAATTAACGTCTGTTTATTCACTAATTGATGTAAAGCTGTAGACACAAGCTTTCTCATATGGAAGACAGAAAAGCACTTTGTACGAAAGAAGAATCTCTATCACTTACCTGGTAATATTAATAGTTTTAGCTGCATCCCACAACGCATAATGATTGTTAGAATACTGCAGACTATAGTACTGAACATGAGAAGCAATGGTATCGCGCCAGGATAGCTTAACTAATGAACTCGTTATTGAGTCCACTTGAAGATCCATAGGAGGTGTTGGTGGTTCTGAGGAAAATAATAGAAAAAATTAGCACAGTCTACATGATTATAAGCAGAAACTATCGACAAAGAATCACAGCTTATAAGGTAAAGTATGATGATAATAACGATAAATTCAGCCAACTGAATGTACTGTGATAATATTTGTATAATTATATTCTAATGCCTTACCTAGTATATCCAAAAATATATTAAATATAGCAACACCATACGGATTGCTTGCTCTGCATTCATATGCTCCACCATCTCTACCTTCCACATAGTTTATATTTATTGTACTTTTTATACCAGTGGAGGTAACGCTTTCTGATATTGTTACTCTAAAAAAACATATATATATAACGTTAGTGGGACAGAAAGAGCAAAATTCAACCATCTTTATAACTAGTCCTTATTCAATTCAACAAACATATCTTTATCACAACCCATTCATGGCCCACTCCTGAGCCGGGTCTTCTCCTCAGAATGAGGGTGTGAGGCCTTAGGCTATAATCCTTCACACACCATTGAGAACTTTTAGAAAATTCTTAGGATTGCAGATTTTTTCACGATATTTTCCTTGACTGTTTTAAACCAAGTGATATTAAATTCCTTAAAACACACACAACTCAGAAACGTCAAAGATCGTCAGAGAAGTTCTAGTAACGAACTCGGACCTCCCGAGTATGATATGTCTTAACCACTGGGCTATCACTGTGAAACTATGAAACAATTCATGCAAAATACGACCCGCACTCTGAAAGCTAAAAAAAATAATTGTAAGCTAAGCAACGCCATCTAGTGATAGGTTATAAAAATGTGTAAATAATTATAAACTAAATGATAAAATTTAGCTACCAAATTTAATTTTGTTCTTTAAACGTAGACACCTACCATTTATTTCAGATAGATAAACATTCCTATACACTGCAAACGTGTAATGGAATAAGCGCCATCTATTATATTATTGTAACAACGTTACTACCCAGAGAATCTATGGGTAGATTTGCTCAGGGCTCTTTTGGATACAACACTTATTTCTTTACTTATTCCCTAGATGTCGTTCTAAAAATAGCTAAAAAACTATACCTTGAAGAACTAAATTCCACAGGTTTTCCATCAATAGTCCATTTGATTCTTATTGGACTATCTCCTAAAGGTTGGCATGTCAGAGTGACAGGGAGTCCCATCTTGGTAGTTAAGTTCATTCCTATGGACTCAAAGTGCACTGGCTCTAGAATTATACATATATACAAAATACAAAAACTCTAGTGGAATGTAGAGTTAACAAAAATATGTCTTTATACTCATATCAAAACAATGCGATTAGTATAATTTTATCATAATTAAGACGAAGAGTGAAAGTTTTATATGCTGCTCAAAAATTTTAAGTATTAGATACAAGATTAAGAGTTGGCGGATTCAATGCCTACAGATATAATCAAGTAACCGGTTCTAGCACTGGCACTTCTAAAATATGACATTGATTGATTAGAATTTGATTGACAGAACTTGGTTGAAGGTAACAAGAATACTAGTCTATTGTAAATAGTTTTACAACTTACTATTAACACTGATCCACAAATTCCTATGTAAAGGTTCACCAACTCCATTATCCACGTGACAAGCATACTCCCCTTCATCAGCTAGTGATACTACTTCAAGTGAAAGTGAACCATTGGGATAACTGGAGACACCACCGCCTGCTAAATCTAGTATTGGTCTCCATATACCTAACGCAGCTGGAAGGTTAAAAATTAGTCTTAAAAATAGTATCAAAATTGTTTCTACATTAGATTGTGCAGATCATATCTAAGCCAAAGATGAATACACAATGATGATGAATGTCGATAAATGAAAATCAAAACATAAAAATGAGTCTTACGGAGTTAAAAAATACAAAAAATAATTGTATTTTTTATTGATGGAAAATATTCCTAAGAGAGATTTAAGTCCTAGGGGAAATAAATAATATTTTATCCTTGATTAGTGCGTAAGTAATACTAAATTTCCTTCATCTGGGTAAGAGTATAAGAGTAATTAAGAAGACCTTATAATTACAGATATTTTCTGCAGAAATTGAAAATACTAACCATCTCGTTTCATCCAATGTATTTGTGGTGTGGGGTAACCATTTGCATTACAATCTACTATACCACGTTGACCTAATAGGAGAGATGTGTTTGTTGGTTCTTCCACCCATTTTGGTGCAACTGGAATAATTAAGACATTCGTTTAATATTATCAACGGTAAGTTGGTTTGTTTTGTTTTAATTTCAAAATTTTTATGAATTTAGTCCTCCTGAACTATAGTAACCATTGTAATCATGGCGGATTTTTATGGATTGTATAAATTCTTACCGTTAATATACAAATCTGTAGTCTGATTAACTTTCCCAACATGATTTGTGGCAATACAAGTATACCTTCCACAATGTTCTAAAGAAACTCTCTTGATGATCAAAACGCTAAATAGCTCCGAACTCCTTTCTGTTATCTACAAAATATAATTATTATTATCTACAATATAGAAGATATATTTTGTGATTAGAATGCATAGCGTTAGCGTTGAAGCCATAATAACATTTTGTTCAACTTCTTCTTCAATGATAGCTAGTATAACCAACGCTAGAAAAATTCTTTATTTATTGTTATTTAGTCCTATTTCTCTTCTTCTATCTGTTTTTCTATTACTAAATATAATCTTTAATTCTGCGAATTCATAGCTAGAAAGTTAGCAATTCCAATACACTTTCGTATATTTTTCTACTATTTCTTTAATAATTTACATTGGTGTCTTCTGGTTTAGGATATGACTACAGGCTAATTATATCTTTCACGGATAAGCCTTGAGGTTTATTTACCAACTACACAACACTTTTCTTTTTTAATATATGATACACTTGTCTTCCCTTCATATCTCTAAACTATGTATGATTTAGTTCTGCCATTTCGAAAAATCTAAAGGTTTAAATATTGCTTAGGTACCTTCAAACTTGCAGGAATCTTCATACCATCTTTAAGCCAGGAAAAGAATATGGGAGGATCGCCACTAATAATATTACATGTAATTTGTACTATCTGTCCTTCCTTAAGTCCTGAACCTACTCGTAGTTCATCTAGTTCTGGAGCTTCTACTACTTGGATTTCAAATGATCTGGAAAGAAATAATTTATTAAAAGAAAATAGTAAGGAAGAAAGATGGATAAATCGGTAAGAGTATCAAAAAAAGAAATTTAAGATGTATCAACCCCATAGTAAACATTTAAGGTCATTTTTATTAATTCACTCATTCAACCGTTCAGACAAATACAATCTCGTGCACACCACGAGAGCAGACGTGTTGGTAGTATGTCCAATAAGGGAGTGAGCGAACCTGTAAGTACGTCTTACCTCCTTGCCATTTCTCCTGAAGGACTATAAACAATACACGTATACATTTCTCCATTCTCCTCCTTCACAACTCTCTCTATACTAAGAACTCCTTCTTCACTAGTTTCCAGCACCTGTCGTTTTCTGCGTTTCTTTCTTTTATTTAGATTCGTTCTTTTGTATCTGGCGTGTTGTGGCAACATTGAACTTATTATTTTTTTGCCTTTGTGTTCCCATTCTAGTTTGCTGTAATAAAAAAAAACATATATTATATCTTTTTGTAATTAAATATCAACGTATATATTATATACAAGCTCTATGTTATTTATATTATGTGTCTCTATGGTTTGTCATGTTAAAAATTAATAAAAATAAAACAATAATTCGATTCATGTCATCTGAAGAAAAAGGTAGTTTTATTTTAGGTCATGGGCTCCAGACACAAATTAAAATATTGATAAAATTGCCTGAAATAGTTGGTTGATAGAAATATTAGTTCAGAAAAGCATTTTTTCACAGTTAGTGTAATTTAGAAATAATTACATAAGTGAAAATGGCTTCTAGCTATTAAGTCAACGTGCCTGAGTAAAAGGCCGGGAAAACTATGGCGAGTGGATTTTCGTAGTGGACAACTATCTTATTCTGAAAGGTATGTTGCACTGTGTTTAGCAAATACCAGGAAAAGTAATAGATACCGCAGATGATGCGAAAACAAAAGCGAAACTGATACTGACAATAGATTCGGGGTTATATATGCATATCAAAAATGTACAAACTACGAAAGAGCTATGGGATAAATTGAGGATATTACTTGATGATTTGGATTATTGGATTATACAAGGAGGATTACTTTAGTTCGTAACTTGATATCAATTCGTTTCGAAAATAGTAGTTCTAATTAGTAGACTAACAGAAATATTCGCCGATGATTATAACTGTTGAACATTCCGGGATTCCTATCACGACAGACGTTATTAAAACAGAGTTGTAAGATGTCGATGAGGAAGCTGACGGCAGTGTTTGCAATAGATCTGGAGATGCCAGCTGTTCTAATTTTATTGTGTCAAACAAAATCATTCAAAATGATTCGATTCATGTCATCTGAAGAAAAAGGTGGTTTTACTTTATATCTTACTAGCCGGCCGCCCTCGTTTCGCTGGGGTGTATTCAAACTGTTTACCCACTCACTCATGTATTAATTCATACTCTGTCAACAGCAACTATAAATATACTATTTCCCCATATTATTACCATCTAACTAACTATCTTTTTATCTGTCTCACTCATTTTCTTTTTTACAAATCTTGTTCAGACAATAACTAACATAATAAAAAAAATATCCGATTTGGTGCAATCGTTTTGAAGCTATGCGCTTACAGACATAGAGACGATACATTGTTATATATTTTATTTGTATATTGCGAATACTCTTCTGAAAAAAAAAACGTTTATATTGCGAATTATTGGAATTTCAGCTATTTTGTTTAAAATCTGTTTAAATTATATTCACACACACATTATAAGGCTTTAGGCCCGCTCTACTACTAAGACTGTATATAGCTATCGGCACGTAAGTATAGTATTGACCTTGAATGCGCAGAAGTCACAATTGGGGCGAGAGCAACGCGTTACTTGCGATTGGTTCTTATGCGACGTTTCAATCCCCGCGCGTCAGCTATTTATTAAAATAGTAAACGTTGCGAATTTAACAGCCAAAACAGGCACACAGCACGCGCACAATACGCCACTTCCTTCCACTATTTTTTCTCAGAACTAAAGTTAGCTGCCGGCTACTATATCTACTATATCAAGTAGACACACAAGACAACCAGAATGTAATTGAAATATTTTTTTTACTAGCTGCGCCCCGCGGTTTCCCCCGCTATATTTTGAATAATTCACACTATATCATTATAAATTATAGTCTATGTGTTATTCTGATGTGTAAGCTATATTATTGTAAAGTTTCATCAAAATCATCAAATTATATAATCCTAAGCGCAAAAAATAAAAAAATTCCGAATTATCCTCAACTATATATTAACGGAGAATCCATAACAAAAGTGACATCGGAAAGATATCTAGGCCTCACTCTTGATTCGAAACTATCTTGGAATCCGCACCTAGATAAACTGCGTAAGAAGCTGACCTCATTAAGTGGTGCTATGCGTGGTAATAATAAATGTTTTCCTAGTTCAGTAAGGTATACAATATATAACTCATTAATAAAACCTAATCTTGAATACTTAATAGAAGTATGGGGAGCTGCAACAAAAACAAATTTAAATAAACTACAAAGAGCACAAAACAAAATTATGAAACAACTTTTTAATTATAATTACCGAACACCTACAGTAAAAGCATACAAAGAAACAAAAATAATGTCAATATCACAAATGTACAGATTTAAAGTATGTATCTTAATTAGAAAAATAATAAATGGTGCTTTACAAACACAAATAAAATTTTCAAAGCGACACCACTATCAGAAAATGACTACCAGACAGGCGAATCACATCATACTTAGCACTTCTCGAACAAACTATGGCAGAACGAGCATTATAAACGAAGGGGCTCAACTTTACAATAAGTTGCCAAATGCAATAAAGGAAACAAAATCTTTTCCAATTTTCAAAAAATGTTTAAAGAATCACATTTTAAAGGATTTCTCATGTTTATAAACATACACGTATAAATGAAATAATATATATATATATATATACAGCTCGAAAGCCCACACAATTATCATTAAAACATATATATCTACATCATATGTTTTAAAACACTCGTCATTATATTATATAATTATATAAACTGTGTTAAGATAAACTGAAATTTATTCTAAACAAAATAAAATAACTAATCATTTGTAAGTTATTAAGGTACTTAATAAATATAATTTCATATTCTATACAATAAATAAAATTTTTATAGCAACTGTCCAATAGCAACTACTATTAGTCATACTTAATAAGCACCTTAATAACCAATGTTTACAATTTGTTGTCGGTAGAAATTTACTTTTTGTACTACCCGCATATAATGTATCCACGTAGTTCATAAACAATTAGTACTAATTAGTATTTTGTATTTCTCTGTTGTAAGTGAATTTTATTCTTTTGGAGAAATAAATGTCTTAAACCTTAAACCTTAAACCTTAAATCCATCATGCATAAAAAAAAAATGTTTACTATGTATACTATGGCAGCGAGGGGATTTTTTTTTTTTTTAAAAGATTAGTAGCAGTATGGATCACATACTACTAGTATTCCCTTTACTCCTCCTAGTAAGCTAATAAATAGCTTGTGTCAGGAGTGGGCCACGCCAGTAGTCCAATGTCCGGGATTTGAACCCACGACTTGTTGATCGTGAATCCAACGCCCGAACCACTGAGCTACTGACGCTTAAATTGCAAAAAATTCGCTTACGTACTACTTAAACGGTGCCTTTTCCTGAAGGTATTAATTAAAAAAAAACTTTTTTGATTCTAATTGAGTATTGAATTCTGGATAATCGAAGTGGGCATTAGAACTTTTTTTACCCGACTACGGAGTAGCCAAAAGGAAGGGTTATTATTTTGGCAGTCTATGTATGTATGTATGTATGTATCTATGTATGTATGTTTGTATGTTCCACTCTAGCGCCTAAACTACTGAACCAATTTTCATGAATGAGGTGTCAATAGATTCGTAATAATGGCACGGGTGATATAGGTTATAATTTTATGATTTTTATTTATAACGGAAATTATACCTGAGATTCTAACGTCGAAAAAAAAAACTGAGCTAATTATCACGTGTTTAGTATCAAAAGAAAGGTGTTAGCGAGTACATTACAAATATGTACATATATGTTATTGTTTATGTCTACATATATGTTTAAAATGCGGTCGTATAGTCCGCGCGGTCAGTCATTGCAGTTATTCACTCGTTTAAGCAAATAAAAACTTATCTCGATCGAAAAACGGAAAACTATTAAATAAAAAAAAAAGATTTGTTCAATAATATCTTTTTGTACTCTCTATTATCTTAATAATGAAAACTTTAATAAAAGAAACTTTAAGAAAAAAAAGTTACCTGATTGGAAAACCATAATATGGACATCGAAGTTTCAGCGAATCTCCACTTTGTACTTTAATTGGTGGTAATGTCCGGATGTATGGTGGTCCTGAAAAACAACAAAAATATATATTAAGTGTCGAATATCTGTAGATACATAAAGGTATCAAATGAAAGGGTTTATTGAAAAGAATACGAAACATAAAATGACTTCACTCTAAATCCAATATGGCGGACGGCCCAAGATGGCGAACTAGTTTAACGTACACGGTCATGATATGGGTATCAAATGAAAGGGTTTATTGAAAAGGATACGAAACATAAAATAACTTTATTCTAAATCCAATATGGCCGACTATATCAGCCTCAGTAGATTAAGCTTCACTACATACGGATGCAGGGATTGGAACTGTCTAATGGTATATGATACACTATAATTGCTGTACTCTCATGAAAACGGTCGTGAAGTGACTAAAACCGAATGGCAGGTGATTTTAAGTCCATATTATGATAGGTCGATGGTAGCTCAATAATAAAAGCAATTAAAGTTATCGAACATGAGATGAGCCTTGGAAGTTTATACTTCAGAAGTCAATTAATAAAGTTTGTAGGAAGTTGGTAATTATATTCAAAGCTGATATATCACTTTCATATTCCCCTAATATATAGTATATACTAGAGGAATATGATTAGTATATGATTTAGTATATAGTAATTAGGACCTGGCTTTGCCTGGAAGTAACTACTGAATAATTTATGACTAATTCTCAAAGACATAATTAGTCACACTGACCGACATGCACTTCATCCCCAGTTTCGAAGCCTTCAACTCTTTTTTCGCAATAAAACGTAGCTCCTGTTGTTTCCTAAGTTCTAGTCTATCGCTGTACCAAATTTCATCAAAATCGGTTTAGTTGTTTAACCGTGACAAATACACAGAGTTACTATTAGTCTATTATAAGATCTAGATCTGTACATAAGATGCATACAGCATATTTGGAGGATCTTTAGATATTTGTTGCTCAATTACTCGAAAACAGCTTAACATATTTTGATGAAATTTAGCACACAGATTGTTTAAAAACTAGATTAACTTATAGTCTATTTTTTATCCCGGAAAAATTCATAGTTCCTGCGGGATATTAATAAAATTTTAATTGAATGCCTGATTATTTTTATATAGCAATATGTTGAAAAATAAATATTTTTTGTTAAATCTAAGTAGATACACGTGTTAAATTGCATCCGTACAGAGCACGGAGGTTTGACTAGTAGTCCAGAAATATAAGAGAAATCGATCAAAATGTTATTTCAATGCGGATCGACTCAGTTTTTAGGTCAGTATATTTTCATTGTATGCGAATAAAAAAATTACAGCAGAAATAAGTCACTATAATACAATAATACCAGTAAATTAATTATTTTCATTACATTTTACCACAAATGACCGTCGAAATACCGTTTAATTAATAATTATGTCCAATAATGTAAACTAGACCACATTTAGCTGAAATTCAACGTAATAATTTGGTTATTATTTTGTCTATATCATACACTGGCTTAAATGATAATAACTGTTTTGCTAACATCTGATTTAATTATTATATTGTAGGTTAGACCTGAAGTAATATAACTGTGAAAACCGTACCCAATTTCGTGCAGTAGTTTTCCCGTTATGTACCAACAAATTTACAAATATATTTGTAAAGTGTTTTGGCTTCTATTGATATTATAGAGACTTTTCACATCCAGCCGAGTCTTCGCTTCGCTGAGGTATAGGTACTGTAGTCATTCACTCACTCCTTTACACACTTGTTACCACTCTCATTGAACCTCAATTATTACGAATAAATTTAAATTAATTAAATCTACATTGTTTTTCAACAATTCACATTGTATTTACCTTAACAAATTATATACCCAAAACCTTCCTCATAAATATCTATGTTTGTCTGAAAATCGCATGAAAATCCGTTTAGCAGTTCTTGAGTTTATTGCAAACGCGACAGACAGACGCCGCGTGGAAATTTTTAGTTATCTTTATATACAAAAATGAATTGCTGTTTGTCAGTATCACTAAAAATTCTAACGACTGTTCTTACTGTTGGTATTGAATTATTTGTGGAAGTACAGGGAAGGCTTAAACGGTAAAAATTTTTGATAAAACTTTTACCTATAGTTTAATACACCTCAGACGAAAGAACGGATCAGCTAGTTACTATATATATTCATATATAAAAAATATTATTACACCCGGGCGATTGGATTCAACAAAAAATATTTGTTAGATAAAAATATTTAGATGCTTACATCGATAAATATGTTTTATTTTTATCCCGCAGGAACCAAAAAAATTGGAATAACATATACCCAGGTTATAAAATATCTGTGTGCAAAATTTCAATTAAATCTGTTCAGCCGTTTTTACCTGATTGAGTAACAAACATCAAAACATACAAACTTTCACATTTATAATTTATCTTGTGCTGTATATTATATAATAATTATGACATATATGTACTTATATATACCATAGATATCAACCCTGGCCGCATGTTTGGTGCTAACATCCCCCTCGTATGCCACACATGCGTACAGACCGCCATCCTCCACGCGACATCGTGATATATTCAGATGTGATATTACTCCTATACCGGATGGGGACATCATCTGTCCTAGGATATATCTGGAAGTGAACATTATATATATATATAATATTTTGGAGACAATTTAAAAGGAAATGGATATCTAAAAAGCTACGGACGCATCAAGTTCAGGATATAATTAAACATTACGATCTCGTACTAATCTGACAGGAACCTAAGCAGTGCCTTGGACTTGTGACTAAGGTGTAGGCTTAAGGATATCCTTTAAGTGATCACAACACTCGCCTCCACTGTACAGGTTCTCTGTTTAAACCTATGGTTAAACTCAAATAAACCTTTTTTTTTTGTTAACCCGGAGATCTGCTTAGATACCTTTCCAAGCGGGGACTTGTGAAGGTTATGCGGGGTTGTAGCAACTGCCCCTGAGGGAGACAGTCCAAAATAAACCACACAACTCACATAAACCTAACCTAACACAAGGCTAACCTAACCTAAGGCTAACTTTCACTTCCGACTTATATAGTTAATAGCCCTCGCTTTACTTGAGGTTTTGGATTAGAAACCTTTTGTTTTATAAATTTAGATTAGAATTAAAGACAATTAAGAAGAAGTAGTGTTATGTATACCATCTAAAATATATCAACCTCATACACACACACTCTCGCTAGCTCATACATTCCATCACACACTGAGGTAGGGCACAGCAGGAAACTTCCTGCTCAAATATGGAGCAGCCCGACTGGGGTAGTACCTCGACCTTACAGAAGGTCACAGCTAAATAACACTACTCTAAAGCAGTGTTGTGTTCCTGTTGGTGAGTAAGGTGACCAGAGCTCCTGGGGGGAATTGGGGATAGGGTCGGCAACGCGCTTGCGATGCTTCTGGTGTTGCAGACGTCTATAAGCTATGGTAATCGCTTACCATCAGGTGAGCCGACCTAGTTACATAAAAAAAAATTATTCACTCACTCACACATACACACATACATAGAATCACGAAGTTATTGACTCGCTCGCCCATTCGTACACTAACTTAAAAATGTACTCAGAATTATAATTAATCTTTATATTTACCTAGAATCAGTATTAGAGGATATAACAACACCATCTCTCTCCCATATAAAACGTGGTGGTCTGTCTGATGTTGCTATACACTGAAGACTTACCTGAAAAATATACAAAATTCCTTTCCATAAATAACATAGCTCAACAAAAAAAATACAATACAGATTATAAGATTTACAGATACATAGATTAAGAATATATTAATGAATGTTCTGGATTGGTTCTAGTTTTTTTCATATTTTAGGTTGATTTTTTGAAAATCTAGGCAGTTAAAGAGATAAAGTTCGAAATATGATGTGTATGTAGGATTTGTCAATTCATGGATTTTTCTGAAGAAGTTGTATAATAAAATAATATTGAAAAAAAATTAACCTTTTTATTTATTCCTCGTAAGTAAAAGAGAGTAAGCCTTTTGTATAGTAATATGTGAATTAATATTTTAAAAAAATTAAGCCAATTTTCCAAAACTATTAATTTTTTCACAAAGTTCAGACGTCAAATTTTTAATATATTTATAACGAACTCCTATAATAAGCAGTGGTGGTCCAGTGATTGAGACTTCAAGTCTTATTTGGGAGGTCCGAGTTCGATCTCCCACACAGGCACACACCTCTGACTCTGAGTTATGTGTGTTTTAAGCAATTAAATATCACTTGCTTTAACGGTGAAGGGAAACATCGTGAGGAAACCTGCACTCCTGAGAGTTCCCTAAACAGTTCTCAAAGGTGTGTGAAGTCTAACCTAACCTAACCCAACCCGCATTGGGCCAGCGTGGTGGACTATGGTCTAATACCCTCCTCATTCTGAGGAGGAGACCCGGCTCAGTAGTGGGCCATTGACGGGTCGTGATGATGATAACGAACTCCCAAAGACATAAACGGTCACACAGTACGACATGAAGTTTAACCCCTATATGAACTTTTTTAAGCCTTTTTGTCGCGATAAAACGTAGCCATACGTACATTCTTTCCTAAGCTCTAGTCTATAATATCTGTACCAAATTTCATCAATAATATGTATATAGAAATATATTTTACTTACATCTTCACCAGGAGACACAAGTTTATTATTAAAATGTTGTGTAATCATTATATTTCCGGATCCTATATCTCGTTTGAATCTCCCACCTATAACTAAAAAAATAAATAATGTTAATATGATTGGGCGATTATAATTTTAATTATGTAGGTACTGAAGACATTATTTATTATATAAAAAAAAACACATTAAAAATTTGAATTAAAAATTTAAAAAAGATTACCATCCGGAAAGAAAGATTACAAATCGGGATTGGCCATATTTTTAATTGCAATGTTTATGGCAACACCACATAGCCACATACTAAGAAAGTATATTTTTTTTGAGTCTATTAGGAACAATCAAACATACGAAATAAATCTTTCCTTTTTATATTATAGAGTAGCCTTAGCTGTATCTATCGAATTAAAAGAGTAAACATTACAAAAACTTACCAAAACTAACTGGTTCAAAATCTTTATCATTTTTTCTTTTGGTCTTCTTATAATCTGATCTGGAAAAAAATATTTATTTATTATGAACAGTTCTAGTAGAAGCAGTGATGGCCCAGTGGTTGAGACTTCAAGTCTTACTCGGGAGGTCCGAGGTCGATCCTGGGCACACACCTCTGACTCTGAGTTATGTGTGTTTTAAGCAATTAAATATCACTTGCTTTAACGGTGAAGGAAAACATCGTGAGGAAATCTGCACTCCTAAGAGTTCCCAAAAAATTCTCAAAGGTGTGTGAAGTCTGCCAACTAGCACTGGGCCAGCTTGGTGGACTATGGCCTAATACCCTCCTCATTCTGAGGAGACCCGGTTCAGCAGTGGGCCATTGAAGGGTCGTGATGAGTGAACAGTTCTAAACTGATGTGGTAACCTAGTGGTTCAGACATGGGTGTCTTACTCGGGAGGATCGGGTTCAATTCTGAGCACACACCTGTGACTTTTCTGAGTTATGTGTGCTTTAAGCAATTAAATATCACTTGCTTTAACGGAGAAGGAAAACATCGTGAAGAAACCTGCACTCCTGAGAGTTCTACATAAAGTTCTATGTCGGTGTGTGAAGTCTGCCAACCCGCTATTGGCCCGCGTGGTGGACTCGTCACTCTAAGGAGGATACCTGGCTCAGCAGTGGGACATTAATGGGCTGTGATGATGATCATTATACCACGTAAAATCAATAATTACCATTTTAGTAATTCAAAAGAGCTATGACTTCCAAGTAAAAGTAAGCAATATAATGTTTATTATATAGATTTCAATAAACCTATAGATACAGTTGAAGCATTATAATATAACGATAATGTAACAGTAATGCTCGCTTTCACACTAAAAGCGAAATTATGTTGAGCATTATTTTATTTTTAAGTGTTCGTCATTTTACGAGGTCGCGCCCCAGTTTAACCAATAAAATGATTTTAAGCATTCAAATAAACTCACCATTATATAGCATAAACCAGTGGTTTTAAATTATAACAGCCGATTGGATATTACTTACGAAGAAAACAAATCTAATTATTGTAAATTAAATCAAAATAAAATGACGTAACTACCACATGGTTTCCACCTCGGACGCAAAGAAGACGTATCGTGAAAGACGTAGTTGTTATGGATACAAAACCAAACATATCAATATAAAATCACCGATTAACTATTTGTACGTTGAAATTGTAGTTATAGGAAAGCTTCGTGTATTAATTCAACTTTAAAAAAATTGTGTTGAACAAAATTATAGTTTAGAAGGTAATTAAATATATGTAGATGCGGCCATCGTCAAAAGCAGAATAAAACCTGGAATAATTCTTGTACTTATATTGTATTAAACTTACATTTTTCTTATGACTACATCTTAAATTAAGGAAAGTGAGCGCACTGTGCAAATTGAGGGCATACACTGACGCGTTGCTGCTTTATGTTCCTTGCCGAGTATCGTGCCGTGTTCTGCGAACTCAGCAGATTCCGGGGCTAGTGAACTATATATGACATAGGTAGGCAGAGCGCCTTCTCGTTAGATTACATAACAAGGTCATGTTAGCAACACTGTTTATAAAGTATAAGTAGTGGGTAGATCATTTTATATTATTTCAAGTATACCGACGTGAAGACAATATATAACATTTAGTACGATAGATTAGTCTCAGTCACTCTGGTGTTTTCGTGCAGTGAACATGGAAGTTAGTGTTATAGTGTGGTGATTAAGGTTACCCTTCTCGAGGTCCACGTAAGTTTACTTTATTATCTATTGTCGGTAGCGAGGTCGAGTGATGGAGGTGAGAGTTAATATATTATGAAAGAGCTCTTTAACCTGCTCCTGGGTCTCAAGCCCCTGGCACCGCTCGCCTCAGTCTAAGTTGCATGTGTATACGTATTGCTGTACAGTAATGGGTATTATATCTCTAGTAATAGGTATCATATCTCTCTCCAAGTCTATAGCAGTCATACAAACAAGAAACACAAACCCCTTATGAACCACTTAGGGTAACATATTTCGGAGATTTTATGATGGAAAGGTGGAGGAAGAGAGGGTATATGAAAAACGCGACAAAGGGCTATGATATTGAATGGACTATTTGGTAAACGCAACGTAAACGCCACCAAACCGATAAATAATCAAATATGATCTTACATATACGAAAGATATCTAAGCAGTGCCTTGGACTTGTGACCAAAGTGTAGACTTGGAATAAAGACGTTTTTCAACAGAATTCCAACACTCGCCTTCACTGCTCGGGCTCTCTATTTAACCCAAGGTTAAACTCACATATACCTAACCTAACACAAGACGTGGCAACTACATTGTAAGGTACTCATGTAACCTTAATCGGAGGGTACTCCCAGCATTTACACAACACTGCAATGAACACTTTCACTAGCACTATCCAAATATCCAATCCTGGAGAGACCTCGACTGCAGTCCGACAGTTTACGATTACGACCGACGGAGGATTATTCGATAATCGTTTACTTTTCTCTGACATATATATATATATATATACTATCAATTATTTTATATTAAATGTTTTATTATAAGACGAAGCATTTTAATTATGTTTTCCAAAAGTTTTAAACAGATGGCTGTGTAAGTTAGAGACACCACTTCTTTTTAGTTATCTAGGTCGTGTTAGGACCCAACAGATAGCGTTCGCTTTATATTTCAATCGTTCATAATATTATCTTTTATTTTTAGTCGGTTAACATCACTTAGTGTAGCCATATTTATATTTGTCGAAGCTTGTTTTCGTTGCGCTTGGTAGTTCACTTTGTTTACTTGACTATTGGAAACAAACACTGCGTTCGACAAAATGGTCTGCCTGTTTATATAATTTGTGTAAAAGTGCGATGTATATTTATATTCGTAGACACTTCTAAGGATTTATTTATCATTCTGTAGTACAAAAATACTTTTGAAGAAACAACTCTCCAATAATATCGTATGTTTACAATTGCTTTATTTCTTACGCGGTACATATAATTATGCGGTATTGTACATATAAATATTCTTCGTTAATCACTCTGACTATTGGTGCAAACCGCATCAAAATCCGATACGTAGTTTAAAATATCTAAGCGTATAGACAGCGGGAAACGACTTTGTTTTATACTTGTATATTTAGCGTGTAAAATAGTGTATACAAAAACATTACGTAGCACCATTGTTTATCGTAGCATCTCGTAGCTGTTCGTAGCACTTCGTAGCCGGAAGCGTAGATTACTGATAAAACTGTTTTGCGAATTTCGTAGCAAAATAGTAAACATATTTTGTGGCTCACATTTGGCACACAGATAGTTTTTTAACTTGGATTTTATGGGTTACTTTTTATCCCGGGAGATTCATAGTTCTTGCGGGATAATAATATTTGTTAAACCGAAGTGAGCGAAGTCGGAGCGGGTCAACTAGTATCCCATAATTGGTTCGCAGTGATACAACATCTGCAATCTAATTATACCGGAGTAAACAGAGCCATAGTTACCGGTTAACTATGCATAAATTAAACTGAGATTAATGAAATTACCCGCCAGTGGGCGCTCGTGGTCGTGGTCGTGCTCGTGCATAATGCGCCTCAATTTGAATTTACGACATACACAGATTATACACTACATGCTATATAATATACATGATTAATGTACTGCGTCATGTTATATAAATTATTGATTATTATAACTGCCTTGTTTGAGCTGCATGTATAAATTGCTTGTACAGATTGTCCCAATAACTAGTCAAGTCAAGTGAGTGTCTAAATAGAATAGCCAAAAAATAAAATCTATTTTAGCCAAATCATGACTTGTGTGATACTTTTAATCAACGTCATCAATTGAAATTTTCACATGTTTTTTCTTCTTAGTTAGAAGAAAATTATGCTTTTCAAATACTACATAAAAAAATTTAAGTCTGTAGTTGTGAAACAGAAAAGACTATAAAACTTTCGGGGTCAATTAAAAAAATAAATTCACTAAAAATGTTTTATGTCCTCTTTCAAAAACTTGAAAATATCATAATTTATAAATCGGAGATTTATAATGAGCAAGAGAAAGATAGGGGGTAATTGAAAAATACTACAAGGGACTATTGGATAAACGCTACGTAGATATTGCTACTGAACCGATAAATAATCAAACATTATGATCTCTTACAATCACGAGAGGAACTTCAGCAGTGCCTTGGACCTGTGACCAAGTTTAAGGCTTAAAAATTCCTTTAAGCAATTACAATACTCTCCTCCACTGCCCAGGTCCTTTGCTCAAACCTAAGGTTAGGTTAACTTAAGCCTAACTTACGTGCCGACATGTAGTACTCGTATATCTTATAAATTTTATTTTCATTACAAGTTGAATTAATATAATCAATAGTCGCTATACTGCGCAGTAACAATCTAACGACAATAGGAACATGTAATCTAGATCGAAGCCGAAAAGTGCCACGGGGTTATCGGAACAAAATTTATATATTGTCTACTCAAAATAAGATAAAATAAACAACCCGGTAATACTAATTTATAAACGGTAACAATGTATTGTATTATTGAGTGATTGACAAACATTCAAACATATAAAACCTTACATCTTGACATAGTATAAAACAAAGTCGCTTTCCGCTGTTCGAACGCATATATCTTTTAAAATACCCAACAGATTTTAATGCGGTTTTCACAAATAGACAGAGTGATTCAAGAGGAACGTTTATATGTATAATACATGCATATTATAGAAGAGAAACCGTGTGAAGTCAGGCGGGTAATATTAGTAGGATAAAACTTTGAGTTAGTCGAGTATTGTATGAAACAACTTTAAATGTTTTGTTGTATATGCAAATTGAGGGACTTCTGTCAGATTAAATTCAAATGAAATTTGGATGACTGCTGAATTGGAACCGCGTTTCATATTATATATCATTACAAATATGTATATATTAGGGTAAATCGAAGTTTTTTTAACCGGGAATGGAAAAATTCTAAACCGTTGGACACCCATGATGGAGAGGAACCATTAGGTGCTTTTTTGTGAAATCAACTTTAGCAAAATAATTTTTTTGATGAAGCTTGAGTCAATCAGAGAATTGAGCAGAATCATTTCATTTTATCGGAGGAATAAATCGGAGCAGCAGAAGTTAGTCAAATAAAATGTTTTATCATAATTAAAAAAATATATAATATTGTAACGATAATGCCACGATAGGAAGCCAGTATCTAGAGATTATGACCCTGGTGCTGGTATATAAGCCCATTTAATAATGATCACATAAAGTTTATAGCATTTAACGCGCCTTTTTAAAATTATTATAATAATCAAATTAATTTTTTGCTCAGTAACATGCATCGCTTACTTAGGTATGAAAAATGTACGTCATTTTGAATATTTTTGTCAATAGACGGATAGTTTTCAAAAATGATATTTGGATACGCAAAAATTACTTTTTAATCTTACCTGGGTTTTGACGATTTCTGTATAATTTTATGGTTATTTGTACCTGAAACAAAAAATAATCATAAATAAAAAATATTCATAATACCTACCTATAACATTACTAATGATAATCCAATAGTAGTAAGTAAATAAAAAGTTATTAAAAGTCCAATACGAACAGTTCGTAGCGTTGTTGACTAGAGAAGTTGATTAATATTCATTCTGCTTTATGAGTTTTCTAAGTACCCTCAGTTCAGTGTAATTAAGTGTAGAACAATAACAAGGTCTATTGGTTAGATCTGAATCTAGGATTAATTTATTCTTGATATATCTCATATCATATCATCCCATCAGGATTGGTCCCATGACAGTAATACACAGACAGACAGGATAGTGGGATTGTACGTTTGCCAATTCTACTTTAATAACTATGAGAGAAAGAGGAATCAAAGAAGCAACGAAAGGAGTAAATGAAAATAGAGTAAAGAAAAAAGAGAGGGAAAGGAAGAAGAAAATATGCAAAAAGGAAAAGTAGAAAGGAAGGATTTTATAGACATATATCTTCCAAATTATCTGGTCAATATTTCTTGAAATTTATGAGGTGCAAAAAAAAATTAAGTTTGGTACTTTATTATATTATTGCATATATAAAGAAGGAAGACGAGGAAAAAATAAAAATAGATAAAATGAAAAAGACAGAGAGGGAGAAATGGGCGTCGAAGAAATCAAAGAAGGCGTTTTCCCCTTCAGGAAGAGAAGAACAAAACATCTGCTATAAATCGTGTAAACTCGATATGACAACCCTATAGGGACTGCACGTTTTTGGTTTTACATGGAGTTGTCGTTAAATGGAGTAAATAATTTTTTTTATTATGTAACAAGCTAAGCCGACTAAAGTCGACGCATAATGCAGGTTATTGTTAAATGAAGTGACGTTAAATAGTTTATATAGTATTTTTCTGCTTCTCAAAATTAATAAAGTCATATATATGTCGGCGCGTAAGTCAGACTTGGGCTAACCCAACCTTAGGTTTAAACAGAGAGCCGGGGTAGTGGAGGTGAGTGTTCACATACGTGGTAAAGAGCTCCTTAAAACTACACCTTGGTCACAAATTCAAGGCACTTCTTAGGTTCTTTACCGTAATTGCAAGAAATCATAATGTTTAGTTATTTATCGGTTCAGTAGCAGTATCTACGTTGCGTTTACTCAATAATCCATTAAATATCACACCCCTCCTAATGATTTCAATATACCCCAATCCCTTCTCATTGTTTTTCTCCGAGTTGTACAAGGACAAACTTTAGTCTGAAATTTCTGTATAATCATACTTGTATTTAATGGATCCTTAAATTAGTCTGATGGCTTAATTATTCAAGAAAATTTCGTAATTATGTAATTTTATATAAGCTTTTCATAATCGTCCTTACAGGTTCTTTCACCCGTCAGTCTATCACAGAAGTTTTATAAAATATAATAATTAAAAAGTTTTTCTATTAAAATAAATACACAATTTATGGCGTAATTACGCGCTGTACAGAAGAGCGTCGATCAAGATACCTGTCAAAACCACGGACGGTAAAATCAATACGAAATGTATTTAATACTTTGAATATTAATACAATGGAGGTGAATTTAAAGGCTTCTGATAAGCATGAAGTAATGGAACTGACCAATATTTACAATCAAATTGAAGCATTAAGAGATATGTGGTGAATTTTAAGGTCATGGAATTCAAACAGATACTTTAGATAATGATGAAGGCAAACACAGAAAGAAATTGGAGAGGAAAAATTTGGAGATAAACAAACCAAGAAGCTACAAAAGATATAGTAACTACTATTGATACCATGATGTCCACAAAAATGACATTTAAAATCAACCTGATACTTAAATAAACAATGATGACGACGTTTATTGTTGTAACGAGTCTTGTTGCTATGAGCGACGTTGAGCATAAAAAGAATTAAAAGATGTTGTGATTCCTGGTGGTGTTGTTATTTCTCTCTATCACGAAAAAGGCAAGGAAAATTTCGTGACTAATAATACACATTCAACAAATGGTACAGAAGAAGTGAAGGAATTTAAAGATGAACAAATCCATACACAGAAATTTATATTGTTAGTAATGCTTATTTAAAAAGCGATCGTTGATGTGTTAGAGATCGAGGTCGTGAGGCTGATAAAGATTAAAAAACGATTGAAAAAGAGAGAGAAGTTGAGGCTCTTGATGGGAATAAGCTATTAGTATAATTTAGATCGGTGTAGTAATTAATGGAAGTAAATAATGGAGAAAATGAGAATAAACATTTATCTATAGCAACTATCAAACTGGATTCAATTCCAATGAAAAAAAATCTAAACGAAAATCAATAGTAAAGAGATTAAAGTGAGCAAAGCTGCAATTTAAAATTATAATAATACACATCTTTGTAGAAACTAATAGCAGTGCAATTTTTGCTCGGTTTAGCTCTCTAGAAAATATAAAATAGTTGTCTATACTATCAATGAATTTTAAATGGAAAATACTTAAGAAGTGAATGATGATGTAATTTTGATTGATACTGTTATTCCTGTATTTTCGCATATCCGTATATCCTTACACCAGGTCATTTCTGTAATTTCATTAATACAGTATAAAGGAAAGTCTTGCCCTAAATTGTAACTCAACTCATATTGTAATGAACAACTACAGAAATCAGTTCATTTACTAAATTGGTATCAATCTGCTAAATTAACTATCGATGTTATGATTTATGACAATATTTTTGCTATTAGCCTTCGCTTAGCTGACAAAATAAGCAGAAATATTTCTTAGCCAATCAACTGATCTACTTAATTAGATACTTCATTCCCATAAAAGAAAAAACATTGAAAAAGGCGACCTAAATAGCAGCGCGTTAGTTAGGCTTAGGTTACCCTAACCTTAGGTATTAAGCAGTGAACCTGGACAGTGAAGGCAAGTGTTTCAATTGAAAAAAAAGAATCTTTTCTTTCCAAGGCACTGCTACACTTAAAAAAGAGAGAGAAATATTAGAGAATCGAGTACACTAGAAAGAAAAAGAGAATTGTCTATACTATAGGAGATATAAGAAAGTTATCTATACTATGAATATACCTTCAACAGAAGGTATAGATGAAATAAACGATGTTGTAATTATAACTGGAATTGTAGTTATACTAAAAGGAAAATAAAAGTGAATTATCTATACTGTGGACTATCAACAGAATGTATAAAAGAAGCGGTAGCTTTTTGGTTGATGCTGTAGCCGCAGTTACCAATAAAGTAAGTACATGAGAATTATCGCTATCATAGAAAAGCAAATATTCCAATTAATAAAATCCGAATGAAAAGCAATAACAAAACGATTAAAGCAGCAATTTAAAATCGTAATCATACACAACTTTGTAGAGACTAAAAAAGGTTATCAAACGGTTCCGTACAATTTCCACGCGGTTTAGTTCTGTAGAGCGAACTCCACTCCAAAACTTTCTATACAGTCCGTAAAGTTTCATTTTAATTCCGACTCTATATCGTTGGATTAAGGAACATTTTCAATTGATTGTAATTCAGAAAGTTTTCTAGTACTTTATTTTTCAATCCGAAGAGCCGTCGTGTTTCGTTCTCAAGATAAAGTTTGGAACTAAAACCGCTGTTCGAAATTTATTAACATGGCGGTTGGTTGCTTGTAATTATTGTTTTTATTTCCAAAATTTAATGTTATCTCGCCAATTTATCAATAATTTTTTTTTAAATAATAGTCAATCCGCCACGTACCTACCACCATGTTAATTAAAAAAAATCTTCTATTTTATTTTTTATTTTATTTTATTTTATTAGGTTCACTTACAATCACTTACAATCACTTACACTAATACATTTAATAAAATAACATACTAGGTAGGTGTTAAAATTCACCCGAGCGAAGCCAGAGAAGGCCGACTAGTTCATAATATTAGTAAACCCATAAGTTTAGGTAGCTCGCTTATTATTATATATTTTATTATTAATCTTTGATCGTTTTAATTACACGCAAAAGTAGACTTAAGGTAACCAAATAATTTTCTAGTTATAAAAGATTCTTGGCTTTTAAAAAGCCCAATACCTCGGAGAACCGAGGGCAGATTGATTATTTTGTATTTATAAAAAGTCTATGATAGTATAAATTATGCATAGATTTATTTAGGTATAAATGATTTTTTTTATATTGGAGAAGCGAGGGCAGATTGGCCAGTAGCTTTATCTTAACGATATATTAAGTAAGTAAGTAACAACGCCATTAATTACCTGGACTGTAAAAGAATTGAAATGTACTAGAAACGAAATTCCTAGATTCTGTACATTGATGCGGGCAAAGTTTTGTACACTGCCGGCTAAATCAAGTGTACAAAGTCAAATTTAAAATTTAATTTTAAATAGACTTGACCTCGATTGTAACCTTTGACAGTTTGTCATTTGAAAATGGCGTCTTGACATCATATAAGGTGCGCTTACAATTATTAGCAACAAAAGCACCTCAGCCTTCTCGATTATATGATCTCGGCCGTCTATCCGTAATCGTATCGGATCCATCCATATATATTCGACGCGCTACATTCTACTTTTATGTATTTTAACTGAAGCCATTATATTTACACTAATATATTTGAGATGAGTTACAAAACTAGTTCATTAAATAGCAAGTAGATAAAATCTAGATGGCGCTGTTAGATTAAAATCTTGAAAGAATTCACAAATGGGCTGAATATTTTGAACTTTAACACCTTGGCTAAAATTGTGTATGATGGAACGATTATTCCAGTTAGTGAAACCTGCAAAAATCTCGGACTAATCATTGATTCGAATTTAAGCTGGACATCACAAGTTAATGAAGTTAGCAAACGCCTACATTTTTCACTTCATTCCTTAAAACGCCTCCAGAACTTTCTCCCCATATAAATAAAAAAAACTATTAGCACAATCGTTACTTCTGCCACTGCTCGACTATGCTGATGTTTGCTATCTAGATGCCTCAGAGGAGCTGCTTAACAAGTTAGATCGCCTTCAAAATTTGTGCATCCGTTTTAATTATGGACTGCGCAAATACGATCATATTTCTGATTTCCGTCGCCAACTTAAGTGGCTCCCTATTCGAATTCGCCGGAATATGCATATGATAACGCTCCTTTATAATATAATGAAAAGTTCTACTCCTCTTTATTTAAGTGAGCTATTTCAAATGTGCCCCCCTAGAGAACGACCTTCACGGTCATGCGTAATATATAACAACCTTGTGTTACCTTGTTATAACACAATTTTTTATGAAAATTCATTCGCAGTTGAAGGTGTTCGCCTCTGGAATTCACTACCAAGCAGCATCTACAACGATAACCCAAGCACTGCTGTTTTCAAATTAAGACTGAAGCAACACTTCCTCTCAATTTCGACTTAATAATATGTCTTATATATGTATTGGATTGTATGATATATATGTATGTGTAGTTTATTGTATTTTAATAATTTATGTAGTATATAGAAAAATGGAGTTTAGTATTAAATTATAATATGTTATGTTTTCTTTTTATAAATAAATTATTTGTTATATTTTATGCCTACACCACTTTTAAATGATTTTTCCTATATTTACTCGGTTTCTGGAAAAGATCTCTTTAAAGAGATAAGTCATCATGTGTACACAATATTTCTTATTATAAAATGCTTGTATTAGATTTTAAGGTGCATAAATAAATAAATAAATAAATTAAACCCACTTTGTGGTCTCAGATATATTTGGCACATATTCATGGTCCTTCGAGCCGGATACGTGGCTTGACTTTATTTTTATAGACTACTAAAAATGTCTGAACGTATTTATAAGAAATTTGGTACACAGTTATTTTATGAGTGACTGATTGAGTGGATGAAATAAGAGAGAGTGGGAGGAAGTGTCTTAAACACTTTTAGATTAGCTGTGGTACCAATTCCACCTTCTCCCTAATATTGGTATTACAAATAAAATACTACTTGAATTTATTCATATTATTCACTTCAGCGATTTATTGGGTTCTACCCTCTCTTCGCTGCTACGGTTTCAATAACTTCAGTAAAAAAATATTATAAATGTGAAAGTTTGTATGTTTGTCACATAAAAACGGCTTAAAGGATTTGTATGAAACTTGGCACACAGATAGTTTAGTCCTTTTTATCCCGGTAAAGTTATTAGTTCTTGCGGAATAATATTATAATATGTTTATTGAATGCCTGAATATATTTTATATTACAACACGAACTCAAGTACACGTAGTAAATTGCACCGGTGCGATGTCGACTAGTACATAATATAATTTTACATTTTACGAAAAATGTACCTTTTTAACGAAATTGAAGCAAAAAGTCAGTTGATTAAATTTCTTACTAAATAAGGAAAGTATTTTAAAGGTATCTATAGAACATCGATATCTTTAAAAATACTCTCATGTTGTTGTTTTGAACTAGTCGAACCTCTTGACTTCGTCTATGATGAGAAAGAGAGATAAATTGTTACAGAGGCAGTGCCGTAACCACTATATACATGTCGCTATCATCTGCTTGAATCTGCTATTTGATTAAATGACAACATTCAATTGAATGACTAGGCCGAACGTTGATTGAACAAGCGCCACTCAACGTCCAACTAGTTAGCGGATTGTAACATAGCCCTTTGAACAGAGCTGATGTAAAATCAGTCAGGTGATTGAAATTTAGTTCATTTTTTCCCACTGCGGCGCTAGTAGTCACCTAAACAAATATGGCGTCAAACAGCTCGCACAGATAGCGCTGTGTTAATATTTTTTTTTGATTAAATTTTCTTTAAAGTGACAGACAGCATGGATGTACCTATTATTACGCCGCCGCCGGCTACTTTTAAAGGAAAATTTGAGGCGAAACTGGCTGAATATGAACAACAGAATCAAGGTAAGTTGATTGTTATTGTTTAGTTTATTTGTGAGAATTAAGGCTTTGTTACTTAGTGTTCTTGTCGACGTGAACACAATAACAATTTATTCTGTTGTTACTGTTTCAGGATCCCAAAGAAAGCCATGGACTGCCGGAAGAATTTTAGAGGTTATAAACAATGTTCGAAAGGCTATTGTGTCCACGATTTCTAAGCAAGCCAGGATATCTATAGATTATTACTGGATATCAAAGTACGATGCTATGGTTATAGCTAAAGCAGATTTTTTAATATTTAAAAGGAAATCTCCTTATATGATGAAACTAACGACAATCGACAAAGAAAAATATTCTATGATAAATTGTCGAAAACAGTATACTTTAGGAGATTTAGAGGTTTTAAAAATAAAATATTAAATGGCTGTCCTAGTCTTTGATTCTTTGAATTCCTCGAATTAGTTGGTAAAAATACTTAAAATACAATATAAAATCATAATAAGGTGTGTCATGTCCTCATTTTTGTTATATAAAGTAAGTTACCTTTTAAGTTGAGAACTTATGGTCACCCTAACCAAACATTACAAAGTCGGGTATATCCCATTCAACGAATATGCTAAATGACGTTCAGTCAAGACGTTGAACGTTACATTAAACAACTTGACGAGTTGTCCTTTAGTCATTCAATTGAATGTTGTCACTAGTCATTCAATCAACTTTCTTTGTCTTGTCGTTGTTTTATGCAGTTTATGCAACATTTTTCATTAACGCTCTGCTCCTATGGGTCGTAGAGTGATGGTAATAGCCCTTCATGTATAAAAGGAATATCAAACACTAAACGCGTTTTTCAATTCGAAGCAGTTGTTCCTGAGATTAATTTTTTTTTTTTTTTTTTATCGCGGTTAACCAAACAAACAAATTCTTCAGCTATATAATATTAGTATAGATTTCTTTCTTATTTGGGCTTTTCCTTTCATATATTAAAAATTGTAGTATATACTACAAATACTCTATTGTTCATTATGGTAAATACGTTTCAGTTGGCATCAATTCTGTTTGGCGTCGAGTGAAATGCTGTTGACGTTACCCTTCAATTGTTCGATATCATATTGAGGGAAATAAAAGAGACCAAATATACATTTACACACTGTATATAATAATATATTATCACAAGTGTTTGTCTTGGGTAAAAGTGATTTGACGCGTATTAACTCAATCGCCATTAAACTAACAAACTATCTTTATGAAAAAGATACTTTTATACAACATACTTACATCTGGGATAAAAAGTATCTAATATGTTATTTCAGTTATAAAGTATCAGCATGCAAAATTTCATTTATATACATATAGTAGTTGTTGGGTGAACAACTCCCTTATATTCCACAGAGTTTTGCTTTTTTGGGATAAAAAGTAACATTAATTTTAAACCAGATTATAAAATATCTAGTGTGAGACTATCCCACTCTGTTTGTCTAAATTATTTTAAAATCAGCTATAATAAAATATTTTGAAATCTCTACAATTATTTTGATTAAATTCTGCAATTTACTGAATATTCTAAAACAAGACTACACGCCGCTTCCGTAAGTAAAGGCAATAAACTCTAAAATTACCGAACGGATTTTCATGCTGTTTTCAGTAATAAACAGTGTGTTTAATAAGGAAGGTAAAAGTGTATAATTTCTTAAGGTTTTGTATAAATTAGTTGAAATATAACGATAATTTTTGCTGCTTGTCGACTGCAGCTACAGTACAATGTGTCCTTATTTGTAATTAGCCGACCTGCTGTTGCTTCGCTAAATAGTATTCAAACTGTTCACTCACTCATTCATTACCTGCAAATATGAATCATATATCTCTCATCGTTAAGATAGCGTATCAAACTTTTTCGTCCGACCGTTTTTTCTCCGACTTCTTTTCAAACCGGACTACCACGAGAAAGTATTTTTATTTGTTCAGGTTAATATATAGCTTATGACACTCACAAGTAATGTAGCTTTCTATTGGTAAAAGAATTTTCAAAATCGGTTCAGTCGATCCTGAGGTTACTTCCTACAAAGTCACAAACTTTACCTCTTTATAATATTATTATAGACCAGCCGACCCGCGCGACTTTGTTCACGTGTTGCTCCGCTCCTATAGGTCGTAGCGAGATATTAAATAGCCGAAGTTACTCCTTGTTACATCAGCTATCTGCCAGTGAAAATCCCGTCAAAATCGGTCCAGCCATATCAGAGAGACAGACAGACAAAAATTGTATACATCCATATGCACTTAGTAAAAAGCGATTATTTTAATATTACAAACAGACACTCTAATTTTATTTATATGTATAGATGTATAGATAATTGATGTCCAATGAAGGCAGTTGAGTGTTAGAGGGAGTGAGTAAGTGAACGATTACATTATATAATTTAATACTTGTATCCTTTTCTTTTTCAACAGTGTAGCAATACCACAAAATGTTAGGAAATAGACCCAAGTTTCAGTTGGAACGACAAACTTGTTTCCGAGTTAAGAACTCTTTTATCTTACAACTTTTTGCGGTACAGTTTTCTCTTAAAGAATTCTATATTATTACACTAGCAACCCGTCCTAGATTCGTTGGGCTAAAACATTTTCAAATTGATCAAACCCTATATTTTAAGTTAGACCTGCAGCAATGCAACTGTGAGAACTGTATCCAATTTTGTGCAGTACTTACGTTGATTCCTATTCGTCTATAGGTTGCAATTCTATAATCTATTTCTTTATACTTGAGTTAAGTAGAAAGCTAATATGGCGGTTCCATAAAATATGACATTTGATAGGGTTGGGAATAATTGAATGAAATATTGAGTGAATTACATTACATTATTTATATACGTTTTCATATTAGTTCCGAGTGACTGATATGATTGATTATTATATGAATTTGATTTTACCCGCTGGATCATATGGTCTTGCATATATCAATGATTTATATATAGTAAGAAATGTGTGTTATATACATATTATAATTAAAGGTTTTTTTTAATATTTTGGTTAAAATAATACGTATTTATTAATATGCAAGACCATAAACAATACACACATCTCATCAATACATAAATGTACAAATTGACTTATATCTATACTAATTTTATAAAGAGGAAAGATTTGTATTTTTGTATTTTTGGATTTTTATATTTTTGTATGTAACGAATAAAAACTACTGGACCGATTTCAAAAATTCTTTCACCATTAGAAAGCTACATTATCCCTGAGTAACATAGGTTATATTTATTACAAGAAAAAATTAGAGATCCCCAGAAATTCTCACTAAAACCAACACAAGGTGCAAAAAAATTAGTCATAAAATATCTTTCATCGCATGCGCTGCGAAAAGTATTGATGATAGAACAAAAAAATGTTATACAATATTATAGAACGTATCAATATCTACAAAAAACTCCGCGAGACCATATGTCCAACTATTGTAGTTAAGGCACTATAACTACTTTTTTACATTTTAAAAGTTGATATAAATGCCTATCAGACCATGTTTTCCATAACTTTGTATTAATTCTTATCCAAATAAATTATTTCGTAATGAAGACTGTTTCAATATCTGTTAATTACTTTTTGAATTATTGAAATCGGACATTCCAGTCAAAAGATATTACGAAATAAATATATCAAGATAAATAAAAAATAATCCCAGACGGGCCGCCGGCGCGGAGTGCCTCGCAGCGCAGCAAGTATCGCGGCGATAGAGGGAGCGACAGAATGCGGGAGCCAAAATGTTAAAAAAAAATTATCCACCCGTGCGAAGCCGGGACGGGCCCCTAGTAAAATATATATGCATCGTTACTAATAAAAATTTAATTATCTTTACCAATCTGTTCATTATTTCATTCTTTCTTTTTCATTCACTTTATCCCATCACTATGAGAAAAGTCAAACGTATGTCAAACTGACATGTTGTCTTGATAATATATAAATAAATAAATAAATAAATAAATAAATAAATAATCTGTAGTCAGTGCCTCTGTCGGAATTAAGATCTATCGTTTTAAAAAATCTCTACTTTATAGATTATACTTGTTGTTATAAGTAGAGGTAGTATTGCCAACATTCGCTTTATGTTAGTAAGGGTGACAAATACAAATAACAAAGTTCAATCGTTATACTAACAGTGTTTGTTTCTGGAGTTAACTAATATAATGTATGAAAGTTTGTTTGTTAATTACTCCATAATCAACGGATTTAGATGTTTGGTGCAACATACAGATTATTCTGTCTTTACTTATAAGCTTTATTCCGGTTCTATCGGACAATTTAAAGTATTGGTGTCTGCCAATGACTTCGTTCGAGTAGTTTACTCACTACCATATTCTATTTTATAGAGACTTATCTATTTGATAATGTCAAATTCACCAAATTTTGTTCAGCCATTCGGGTGATAAACATCCAAGTGTTTGGGCACGCATAACAATTAAACGGCTTAACCGATTTGTATTAAATTCAGTACACAAATACTATAGAAGATGGATTAATATTTAGAGTACTTTATATCCCGAAAAACAAAGCGCTGTTCTCGTGGGATAGAATGATGAAATGGCACAAAAAGATGAAGCTAAAATTCTGTAGATACACTCAATATTTAATTTAGCTTCGCGTACGAAGTCACGTGGGTCAACTAGTCAGTCAGTCAGTCAGTATTAAAAAAATGACAGCGGTGGGATTGAAACCTACGTTCTTTCGGATTGGAACCTAAAACCAGCGCCTTAGACCACTCGGCCACGCTGCCTTATTTCTGCTAACACTAATATTATAATAGTCAATTGTTCATCAAAGATCTCGCCTTCACTGCTCAACTTCACTACTAAAAAAAACGACTTTAATAGACAATAGGTACTCAGTGTATACTTGTCCTAATGCCCCTGATATATTTTCTATTGGATCTTAAATGTTACATTTAGACAGTTAAATATACAATAACAAAAATACAAGTAAGAAATTACTAGTCAAACTGCTTTGATAAACAGATTTTTTTTGAAGATTAAATCTTTATTATAGGACAAAACGTTGTGTCTGGATATTAAAATGCATGCATGACGTCACATTAGTGGGAGGGTACTCAAATTACAATATAACAAGTAAATTACACTCATGTAAAGTCGGGGTTGCCAGTATAAATACAAATTTATTATATAAATATCACTCACCATAATCCCGGCTGTCGGGCGAAGATCCCGCACTAATCCCTCCTCCGGGATGAGATGGGGAGAGCCTGAGAACAAACGGGATTATTGATAGGACAGTAATTCGTTTTTTCTAGACAACATCTTAATTGTGGTGAATTATTGATTATTATTTTTAATAGAATTAATTTAATGCATCATCGTCCTCCTAGAAAGTTTCTAGTGTACCACACAATAATCCTAATCTCGTCTAGAATATTTACAGTTCTCTCTAGAATGTTCCTGGTTCAATTTATAATGATTCTGTTCTACCTATCCCACAGTTATATAATTCTGGCTCAGACTAGAATGTTTCTAGTCTACTCTATTATATTTCTTGCTCACTCCAGAGTATATTCCTCGTCAATATAACATCCCTAGAAAGTTCCTGATCCAATTTAAAATTATTCTGCTTCGCCTATCCCACAGTTGGAATATCTGGCCCAGAATAGAATGTTCCTAGTCTACTCTATAATGTCTCTGGTCCACCCTAGAATGTTCCTGACCCAATTTAAAATGATTCTGCTCCACCTATCCTACAATTGAAATATCTGGCCCTGACTAAAATGTTCTTAATCTAATCTACAACGTCTCCGGTCTACCTTCCACCTTAGAATGTTTCTAGACTACTCTATAATGTCTCTGCCCCAACCTAGAAAGTTACTGACCCAATCCAAAATGATTATGCTCCACTTATCCTACAATTGAAATATCTGGCTCTGACTAGAATGTTTTTAATCTAATCTACAACGTCTCCGGTCTACCTTCCACCTTAGAATGTTTCTAGACTACTCTACAATATCTCTGGTCCACCATAGAATGTTCCTGGCCCAATTTAGAATGATTCTGCTCCACCTATCCCACAGTTGAAATATCAGGCCCAGAATAGAATGTTCCTAGTCTACTCTACAACGTCTCCGGTCTACCTTCCACCTTAGAATGTTTCTAGACTACTCTACAATATCTCTGGTCCACCATAGAATGTTCCTGGCCCAATTTAGAATGATTCTGCTCCACCTATCCCACAGTTGAAATATCAGGCCCAGAATAGAATGTTCCTAGTCTACTCTACAACGTCTCCGGTCTACCTTCCACCTTAGAATGTTTCTAGACTACTCTATAATATCTCTGGTTCACCATAGAATGTGTCTGGCCTAATTTAGAATGATTCTGGTCCACCTATCCCACAGTTTAAATATCTGGTCCAGACTAGAACGTTCCTAGTCTACTCTTCAACGTCTCCGGTCTACCTTCCACCTTAGAATATTTCTAGTCTACTCTACAATATCCCTGGTCCATCCTGGAATGTTTCTGTTCCAATTAAAAATGATTCTAGTCAACATAGTTGAAAATTTCTAGACTGTTACTGAACCACCCTAATATGTTCGTAGTCCTTTCTAGAAAGTTCCTTGTTCATCTTAGAATCTTCCTGGTCCACGTTTGAATGCTCCTGCACATTCTATGTACTTCGTTCCCTCTTATAGACAGAAGTAAAAAAAAAATGTGATATACATAAAAAATTTCTTAATATATAGATGCGTATGTTTCTGTATCTCTATGTGTGTGTGTGTGCTTGTTTTCTGCAAGATCATAGCTATACTTGGATTTCACTTTTTAATTTTCAACATACTTTTTATATAAATTTAGTAGCCCTTCAGCTACCATAGAAAAAAAAATCGACTAACAGATAAAAAAATCATTTGCAGTATTTAGTCAATTCACTAAAAGCAATAGTTGTAACAAAATGATTACACAACGTTCTATCTTAACGCCCTGAAGGGCAATAAAACATCCCTTACTCCTGTTGTTACTTTGACACTGTTAAATCGTAAAATTGTAGGGTTGGTAGTATACTGAGAGATAAATAAACCTCTGCCATTAAGCTACGTATCCTCCAGAGATGAGAGATGAGTGGAGGGATATGTTCGGTTATCTCTGGTTGAAATACAGCTTTGACTCATTAAAAAGAAATGATAGCTATTTATCAACACAAACAGAATAAAAACAGTAACAGGGGTCAAACACCTATAAAAGACCCATCTTGAAAATTTGTATGTCGTTCCTCTGCTTACAAAAACTTTTTGAATGTAAAAGAGATCGACATAATCCTAGTATGTGATGACTTTAGTTACAATCAAGCCTCCATGTTCTGTCCTCAAGAAAATTCAGATTAGTACTCAGTCGATTGGCCACACTACTATTAGGAAAAGCATCTTGACCATCGTCATGAGATTAGCCATCTTGATGACTTTGTACTTATTTCTACAATGACATCAAAGGCGACTTAAAAAGTGAACAGCATAAAAGCTTCAATGAAAATGTCAAACAGCGCTTTTCAACAAAAAATATTCCACCAATAAAAAAAAAAAGATAACAAGCCCAGTGTACCCCAGCACAATAAAGTACAGTCAATGACATAAAAGTTTAAAGCCAATAAAAATACGAGCATCCACTGGAACAGCTGATAAGCGCCTTTTTATTTCACTGTCCGACATTACTGCCACTCTCGAGGCTTCATTACTACTTTTTGTAGGGTATTTATTTATTTTTACTAAATACGAGACTAGTCGACCCGCGTAACTCTCTTCGCATAGACATACTTGATTTAACATGTTGAAGTGTTGTGTTACACCGCCGTCTTTGTTTTAAAGTTTATTGGTGCTAGATATATGGGAGCTATACTGAGCAGACGGAAGCTGAGCAGTGCCTGGGGCTTGAGACCCAGGAGCAGGTTTAAAGAGCACCTCCACCACTCGACCTCGATAACTACAATAGATAATAAAGTAAATTTACGTGGACCTCAAGAAGGGTGAACTTAACCACGACACTATAACACTAACTTCAATGAAAACACCAGAGTGACTGACTATAATCTACCGCACTAAAGGTTATATATTGTCTTCACGTCGGTATACTCGACATAATATAAAATGACCTACCCACTAATACTACTTTATAAACAGTGTTGCTTAACTAGCAATTTTTCGTTACATTTGCATTCACGTTTGGATTAAATGCCAATATATATTTAGCTAGGTGACTACATTCTAAATCCAATATGGCAGACGGCCCAAGATAGTGGGATGGTTATTTTTTATGTACGCGCATTTTATAAGTATTGAATGAAAGAATTCTCTGTAATTTCAAAATGGTGGACGGCTCAAAATGGCGGAGTGTTATTTCTGATTCACCTTCATGACATAAGTATCAAATGAGAGTTTGCTGAGAAGACTAAAAAATAAAATGAATTCCTTCTAATCCTAAAATGGCGGACGGCCCAAGATGGAGGACTAGTTATTTTTATATACGTTCATGATATAAATATCAAATGAAAATAATTACTAAAAAGAGTAAAGAAATAAAATGCTAAAATGGCCGACGGTGCAAGATGGCGGACTAATTATTTCTTGCTATAAAAATCAAATGAAAGAATTTGCTGAGTAGACTAAAAAAAATTACGTTACGAGCAAATGAATGAATGAGTAGGTTAGTGAGTGAGTAAGTGGGTGGTTTAGTACGTGTTTCATATGAACAAATCTTAAACTTAGTATAAGTAAGCATGTAGTTTAAATCGTAGAATTGCCATGTTTGTGCACACATCACGTCAGAACGGCTGAACCGATTTGAGTGAAATTTGGTACACGGATATTTTCGAAGGTTGATCAACATATACGGCACTTTTTATCCCGAAAAAATATACAAAAAAGCTGAACCAGAAAATGTTGTAGACATAATTAATTTATCATATTAAATTATTAAATTAGGTAATAGGTTGGGGAAAAAGTCATTTCGCATTATAGTATGTATGAACTTGTGATAAAATCTCTTTGACTATACTATTTGTATCTGCCTGGTTTTGGTATTCAAAGTTTATTTTTTCAAGAAGATATTTAAAAAAAAAAAATTTGCGATGTTTATGGACCTATTGTTATACCTGTGACTCTCACAGACACTGCACTGCACAAATTTGGTTTAAGCGTTTTCAATCCGGAAATTTTGATATCAAAGATGCACCCCGCTCTGGTCGCCCTATTGCAAGTAAAATGGATGCCATTTTTGCAAAACTAGATCAAGACCGGGAAATCAGTAGTTACGACGTAGCTGAAGAACTGGGAATTGATCACAAAACAGTTTTGGCGCATTTGAAAAAAACTGGGTACACAAACAAGCTCGATATTTGGGTACCTCACGAGCTCACGGAAAGAAACCTAATGAACAGTGTACTCATTTGTGATTCTTTATTACGACGTAATGAAACTATACCATTTTTGAAGATGCTGATAACTGGTGATGATAGTGGATCACGTACGACAAGAATGTGCGAAAAAGGTCGTGGTCAAAGGCTGGTCAGGCTTCACAGACTGTGGCGAAACCCAGGTTAACTCGTAACAAGGTGATGCTGTGTGTGTGGTGGGATTGGAAGGACATTAATCATTATGAGCTGTTACCACCAGGCAGGACCGTCGATTCTGAACTTTACTGCGAACAACTGATGAGATTAAAGCAAGAAGTTGAGAGAAAGCGGCCGGAATTAATCAACAGAAGGGGTGTGGTTTTTCATCATGATAACGCTAGACCTCACACATCTTTAGCCACTCAGCAAGAATAAGAGAGTTTGGCTGGGAGGTGTTAATGCATCCGCCGTATAGTCCTGTCCTTCAGATTTCCATCTGTTTCGCTCTCTTTAGAATTCTTTAGGCAGTGTCAGGTTAACATCACGAGAGGACTGCCAAAACTACTTGTCGCGGCTTTTTGATCAGAAGCCCCAAAATTTCTATAGCAATGGGATCATGTCCCTACCTACAAGATGGCAAAAAGTTATCGAACAAAATAGTACCTACATACTTTAGTTAAATGTAAATAAACTATATTAAAAAAATGTTTTGAATTTCCTTAAAAAATGCGAAGAAACTTTTTCCCCGACCTATTATGTTTACAAAATTTTATTATCTATATTAATAAATATCTAATAGATGGCGCTTTGTTATGGTTTTTACCTTTGATATTGTCTGAAGATGTAGTTGTGGTCTTCTTTCTCGTCTGATTCGAAGATTATACTTATTGCGGCAACTGAAACAAAAATAGTTTATATTAGCATTTTATTGTATTTTTATCAAAAATAAAAAAGAATGGATATAAAAAAATGCGTTTCTACCAGAGATGAGCGAGAACTTGTCGCGAGGGATGTGTTTTTTATTTTTTTTATAAACAATAGACAAGCACTTGGCTGTATCTCACCTGATGGAAAGTGAACATGCAGCCAAAGATGTAGCGCGCTTCTCTAGAAGATGCCTATTCACCTTTCTTTTAAAGATACCCAAATTGTACGTATTCGGAAAACTGACGACGGTAAGGCGTTCCACTTCTGAGTTGTCCGCATTAGAAAAGAGGAAGCAAATCGCTAATAGGAACAGGCGGTAAGTCAACTACAAAGGGATGGAGACCCTCACGGCATCTGTTTGTTTAGAACTTATAGAAACTAATAGCAGTGTAAGTGTAGTAGGTAATTTGAGGAAGCAATCTACTAATACTTTAATATTTTTTTGTTTATCGCGACGATATTAATTTTTTTAGTCAAATTGAAAGGTCTTTTACAATGTCATAACGCAGTGCGAAGTTGAAAAAAAATTATATTTTTTTTAAATACTAAACGACTTCGTCTGTGGTATTGTCACTATTGGGTCCGGAGTGAGTTTGAAAGACACTCACCCAACCATCAACACACTCAACCACTATCCCTTATTTTTCCAGCTTATCTTAATATCTGTATTCAGTATTTTTTTTCTATCCTATAGAATTTAGACAAGCTGCGCTTTGGACTTGCGACCAATTTTTTTATATTATTGTAACGCTCCCCTTTGCTGTGCGAACACTAACTACAAAAGATAATAAAGTTAACTTACGTGGACCTCAAGAACCTTAACCACGACACTATAATACTAACTTTCATGTACACTGCGCGACTAAAGGTTCTTTATTGCCTACACGTGGGTATACTTAAAATAAAATAGAAGGAACTACCAGCAAAACTAATTTATAAACGGTATTGATAACATTTATATTATAGTGAGATCATTCGAGTAAAAAGAGGCAATAAAAATTAATCAGACACTCCAACTGAGCTTCAGCCATTTTATAAATCATTTTGCTGATATAAAGTAGATGATAAGTATTAATTAGCGCGGGTAACTAATAGTGGGGGTATAGATACACAACTCGGTATAAAAACATACTGGATGCGGTTTCTTGCCCATTAGCTAATGACGCGTTGCCATTAGCTCGCTCGATTGCTAACATCTATACAGAGTAATGAATACGGAGATTATTGATTATTTTTTTTTATATTTCGTGATTGATGATGAGAGGATGATACTTATTACTACTATATATAAAACCTGCGGTTTCATGTCTTAAATGTTAATACATACAACGTCGCTACGTTACATTATTAATTTATTTTTAAGCCAATCCGCTATGAAAAATGATGCTCAACATCACGAGAGAGAGAGAGAATCAACTATAAAAAATATTTGAGCGAGTGCGAAATTATATTCCATACATTATTTCACATTTACTTTTTTAATCTAGGCGACAGAAAATTCTTTTACAAACCTTATATTAATTATGAAATAGAAATACCCTTATAATCATTGTATTAAGAAATTATCAAACTCAAACAATCCTTTATAAGGTGGACCTAGCACTACACCACTTGCACAATGTGTACTCTGTGAAATCGCTTGACAGACTGACTAAAATCTATCACGACAGAGGTTATATATCATTGAGACTGTGCGTATAATTGAAATGTAATTGGTTACATAAGTCGCAACTGTTTGTTTGTTCGCGCTAAACTCAAAAACTACTAAATGAATTTTCGTACTGCTTTCACTAAAAGAAAGGGTGATTAGTGAGAAAGATTTAAGTATATAATTTATTAAGGTTTTGTGTAAATTGGTTGAATTATGATGATAATTGTTGAAAATGTCAGCTGCAGTTGCAGCTCTCGTCTTGAACGCTGTTATTTTTTTGAGATATAACAAAATAATTAATGTAACATATATAATAACCATAATATTCTCGAAAACACGTGTGAAGCCTAGTTTGTTTGAAAATAAAGTATCTTCTACCATAGAGGTACACTGTGCCCCACATTTAGAGCTCTTTTTGCAAGAACCGCTTAAGGAAGTGGAACACGCGTAATTTGTATGGAATTGTGATTGTCTGCAGTAAAGATAAGGACTTATGTTTTGGGTTTTATGCTACAGTACTTACACTTAAATATCTTCGTAAAATAAATGTCAGTAACTGCCAAATATTTACTGGCTGATGATACAGCACTGGTTTTTCATGGCAACTCATGGGAAGAGGTTAGGGCTAAGGCGGAAAGTGGAATGAGACTTATAATCGCATAAGTCTACTCACACTTAATACTAGTAAAACCAAATATATTACTTTCGGAATTTATGAAAATCATACCAAGTAATGATTTTATCATTAGAGCTCATTCTTGTATAAACCTTACTGCTTCAAATTCATTTTTTCAATGTCCAACTTTAGAAAGAGTAGCAATTATCAAATATCTTGGTATAATATTAGACCAAAATTTGTCGTGGATTCCGCAAATCAACATGTTGTCAGAGAGAACTCGTAAACTAATTTATATATTTAAAAAAAATTGCGCCATGTTGCAGATAATAAACTACTAAAAATAATTTATTATGCCTTGGCACCGTCAATTTTATCACATTGTATAGGAGCGCGGGGGGGGGGGGGGCGAGAAAAACTCATATGGTTAAAATTGAAAGGGCGCAGAGCTTTGCTTAAAGTTATTCAATTCAAATCCTATAGGTTTCCCACAAATGAGCTTTATAAGCAGAGTGACGTATTATCAGTAAGATCATTGTTTGTAGCTGATACGATATTAAAGCAACATAAAGATATCCCTTTTGAGCCAAAGTTACTACAAAAACGTAGAAATTATAATGTACGTCTGTTAAAGTTCTATCGGTGTTCTTTTACAAAAAAATTCCAATGCTTCTTAGGACCCTTCCTGTACAACAGAGTTAATCAGTTCCTTAATATATACCCACTAAATAATAAAGATTGTAAAATAAAAATTATGGATTGGCTAAAAACAATTGTTTGCAATTATAAAATGAGCTTATTTAATTATATTAAAACAATATTGCGGAAAATAAAAAAAAAATATTTTGTATTAAATGGTAAGTATTAAATAAAATAAATAATAAACTAAATTGAACAAGCCAATTATAACATACTAGGGCCCGTCCCGGCTTCGCACGGGTGGATAATTTTTTTTTAACATTTTGGCTCCCGCATTCTGTCGCTCCCTCTATCGCCGCGTTACTCGCTGCGCTGCGAGGCACTGCACACCGCGCCGGCGGCCCGTCTGGGATTATTTTTTATTTATCTTGATATTTTTATTTCGTAATATCTTTTGACTGGAATGTCCGATTTCAATAATTCAAAAAGTAATTAACAGGTATTGATACAGTCTTCATTACGAAAATTTATTTGGATAAGAATTAATACAAAGTTATGGAAAACATGGTCTGATTTTGATAGGCATTTTTATCAACTTATAAAATGTAAAAAAGTAGTTATAGTGCCTTCACTGCAATAGTTGGACATATGGTCTCGCGGAGTTTTTGAAGTGAAACTTCTTTATAATCGTTGTGATTTCAAACCGGATGCAACGGAAAAAACGACAGGTAAGAGACACAAATACAAAAATGTGTAGGAAAGAATGAGACAGAAATATACAAAACAACAGGTAAGAGACACAAATACAAAAATGTGTAGGAAAGAATGAGACAGAAATATACATACTATTTTATATTATTTTATATATTCATCTCATTCTTTTGTCGATTTACTGAAGTTTCACTTCTATCGTGTGTGAATCGCACACACAGTTTAATGTTCTTTTTGTAGATATTGATACGTTCTATAATATTGTAAAACATTTTTTTGTTCTATCATCAATACTTTCAGCAGCGCATGCGATGAAAGATATTTTATGGCTAATTTTTTTGCACCTTGTGTTGGTTTTAGTGAGAATTTCTGGGGATCTCTAATTTTTTCTTGTAATAAATATAGCCTATGTTACTCAGGGATAATGTAGCTTTCTAATGGTGAAAGAATTTTTGAAATCAGTCCAGTAGTTTTTAAGTTTATTCGTTACATACAAAAATACAAATCTTTCCTCTTTATAATATTAGTATAGAAGTAGATTTTATTTTATTGCATATTCTATTGTCTTTTTAGTTTATAAGCTGACTAGTTAGAGCTGATTATTCTCTAGTGTGTAACGTAACCATGGTAACGTGGTCATACTGTTAACGATTATTATTATATACCCGACATAATATATATTAAATTCTGAATGAGTATCTGGAGACACTCAATGCTCAAAATGGAGATATGATAAGAATCCGAGTAGTACCTAGTGTAGGCTTGTGACTCACGAACAGGTTTAGAAAACATCCACTACTGTATCTCGTTACACAAAATCTTTATATATAAAATTGAATTGCTGTTCGTTAGTCTCACTAAAACTTGAGAACAACTGAATTGATTTGGCTAATTTTGGTTTTGAATTATTTGGCAGTCTTGGGAAGGTTTAAACGGTGAGAAATGATAAAACTATTTTGATAAAACTTTTACCTGTAGTTTAATACATCTCAGCGGGGCAAGTACGGGCCAGCTAGTTTAAAATAAATACATATCTCACGAGATCCTCAACAAGGTAGATCTAACTACATGATCCTAAACAACACTACTTGGTCCTAATTATTAAGATAATGTTTTCTGGGTGAAATCACTAGAAGTACTGATGACGATTGGAAAATCCAGGACTAATTTCGCACGGGTGCAATTTACCACATGTATTTGAATTTTACAAAAAAAATACTTTTAATTTCTTATCCCACAGGAATTACGAGTTTTGCCGTCCAAACTTAAAAACACAAGTATATATTAGTAAGATAAGATTTTCTATATCTCTTATATCTTATACTAGAGGGCTGCCCTCGCTTCGCTCCGGGTATTTAAAGTAATATTATAATTGATGTCCTTATATTGTCTAATTGTGAAGTTTTTAATTATTTGAAAAATTAGAGAAAGTAAGAAAATGTTATAAAAATGATAAAAGAGGGAGGACTGAGCAGAACAAAAATTGAATGGGTAAAGGAGAGAGGGAAAGAGAGAAATTATCGAAAGAAAGAAAGTGAGAAAAAAGAGAGAGGATGAGATACATTGATAGTATTATATGAGAAAGAGAGAGGGAAATACTATAGACTTCTATCAGTGAAAGAATTTTTAAAATCGGATCAGTAGCAACAAAATGGCCATATTCTATTAATTAAAAAAATGTATATGGCAACACTAAATCACCTTTGGCACTCACGAATAGTGTAGTTTTCTAGCAGTAAAAAAATTTTTGAGAAACTCTTCAATTTACAAAATGACCACCTTATGGCACTTAAATGGCCATATCTTTTTAATTAGAGTATTTATGTCAACACCACATAGCCTATGTTACCCGGAAAGGATGTAGCTTCCTATCGGTGAAAGAATTTTCAAAATCGGTTCAGGACTTTCCGAGCCTATTCGCAACAAACATACAAACAATTAAATCTTTCATCTTTATATAATAGTATAGATTAGTTCTTAATAATATCATAAATGTAAAAGTTTGTATGTTTCAATAAAACTCATCACACAGATACTTTATTAATATATAGTCTACTTTTTATCCCTACATTATTAAAATATATTTATTTAGCCAATATATTCAAAATGTATGGCCATGCTAAGCAGGGGTAGACTAGCTAGTCTATAATCTATGTAAATAAAAATAGATCACCTCTATGTGTGTAGCAGCCTGACGCACTAGCTCTCGTCTCCCGACTTTCCCTCCATACTCTACCACTCTGTCTACTCTGGCATATCATGAACAAGAGACATTGTGGAAGACCACAGAGACCACATCAGTGACATGCTATTCATCTATACTAATATTATAAACACAAAAGTTTGTGTGTATCTATGGACGTTTGTTAATCTTTCACGCAAAAACTAATGAATGGATTTGAATCAAACATTACAATAACATAAATTATACATCAGAATAACACATAGGCTGCAATTTATAAAGATATTGTGTGAATTGTCCAAAATATGAGGATTAAGTGTGAAGAGTGCAGTAACTAGGCTTGCTCGTGTGTAGTGGTGTGCATTAGAGCTACACGTGTCACGTATATAATGTACTAGCTGCCTGCCCTCGCTTCGCTCCGGGTATTTAAAGCAATATTATAATTGATGTCCTTAAATTGTCACTATGTAATTGTGTAGTTTTTCATTATTTGAAAAAAGAGAGAGTGAGAAAAAGTTATAAAAAAATAATAGAAAGAAAAAGAAAAGCAACAGATAGTCAAAGAGGGAGGACAGAGCAAAAATAATATTGAATAGGTAAAGTACTGCTAGTAATCTTTAAAAAAAGAAAAAAAAAAAAAAAAAAGGAGAGAGAGCGAAACAGAGAAAAAGAGAGAGATAATCGAAAGAAAGAAAGTGAAAGGAGACTTATTAATCTTAACAGATAAAGATAAAAATTAAAGAGAGAAAAAAGAGAGTGATAGTATTATAAGAGGATGAGAGACGGAAATACTGTAGACTTCTCTCAGTGAAACAATTTTTAAAATCGGATTAGTAAAAACAAAATGGCCATAATCTAGTAATTAAAATGTGTATATGGCAACACTAAATCACTTTTGTCACTCACGAATAGTGTAGTTTTCTATCAGTGAAAAAAAATTTTAAATCGGATTTGTAGTTCCTGAGAAACTCTTTAATTTACAAAATGACCACCTTATGGCACTTAAATGGCCATATCTTTTTAATGAGAGTATTTATGGCAACACCACATAGCCTATATTACCCGGAAAGAATGTAGCTTCCTATCGGTGAAAGAATTTTCAAAATCGGTTCAGTACTTTTAGAGCCTATTCGCAACAAACAAACAAACATACAAACAATCAAATCTTTCCTCTTTATATAATAGTATAGAGTATAGATTAACAGAAACACCACACAACCCGAGACATCATATATCTTTCTTTTATGTGTAAGCCATTATCGCCAAAATCGTGAATATGGCGATTAAAATGTAAAATTAAACCTTATACTTGTGGTTAATTGCACCCGAGCGAAGCCGGGACAGGTCGACTAGTAATAGGATAAATAGAAAATTCAACGGTAGTGTAAATAGTTATAAGTACAATATAAAAATCCATAAACAGTACATAACACGTATAGCAAAATAAAATAAACATTGTGAAGGCAACACTTCGGACAATAAATTGCAATTTGCGACGCCAGCGTTTAATGAGGCTTCATTCAGCGGTTGGGAGTCGTTGGAAATTTCAATTTTGTTACAATTCTGTACAACTTGTACGAGAGGTACGTATACCAGCCTGAAACCACTGAAATCGTGTTTTCAGGGAGATTTTAATATTGTCGCTATAAAAGGAATTTATAGTGTTAAGACGGGTTTTATTTTACACACAAAATTATCTCAGCTATATTATATTATTCGTGATACAATAATGATAAAATTTTCTTGTCTGCATTTAAATTACCCCTAATTCTAATTTAATATACTCACCAAGTAAGTATAAAATGCCACAGAGACATACAGATACACACATTGCACTTATAACACCTCGTCGTTATAGCGTCGGAGGTTAAAAATATGAAACACCTTATTTTTTTCTATTTTTTTTTGAACTTTTTATACAATTTAATGTATTTGAATCTCTTCGCGTCTTGGATCTCTTTGCTTTTAAACACAAAAAAATCTGTAGTAGGTTTATTATTGGTAAAACATATTTTGCCATGTTGGAATTCAAAAAATTAGACACAAAAAATATAATTACAATGGGACTATACATTTATGAGGAGTTTATTTACAAATACGTATTTTTAATATTAAGATAAAAAAACTAAACATAAAACTGCAAGTAAGAGGGTAGGCTATAATTTTCTAAATGTAAATGTAAACGTTAGAGCGGTAGAGTGTACTCTTGGTAAAAAGTAAAACAAACACTTTAATTATAATCCTTTAATGCACTGTCTTATTAAAAATAATTTTAAGCTTTTCTGTAAGCGGATCATACTAGAATTAATTATTTCAGACTTAAACAAATCTAGATAATGCTTTAGGGTTCTCAGAAAAGACTGTCTATATAGCTATCCATATTAATAATAGAAGAAAAATATTTACAAAAGTAATCCTTTTGTAAATTACGAAAAACATAAGTTGGTCGTTATTTGTCAGAGGTTACAGGAATTTGTAATCAATGGTCAAGAATCACAGATTTTATTCAGAAGGTGTCCACGTTTACAGAACTTGGTCATTATTTGTCAGGGGTTACAAAACTTGCTCATTATTTGCTACGGGGTTAAGAACTTGGTCACTATTAGTCAGCATTTACATTTTGTATATCTGTCTATTTATCTCAGTATCTATATTTAGAAATGTAGGGAAATGCATACAAAATACTATTTTAGAACATTAGAAACATGAGAAATTATAAAAATAGATATCTAAAATCCTTATAGGTCTTGTCAGGAGTTACAGAAGTTGAACGTTATTTGTCAAAGTTTACAGGATTTTTTATATATGAATATATATAAGTATTTTGTATGTATGTCTTATTGTAATATAACTCGTAGCTTTATTGCTATTTAGGCACTACCTTATACTATTAATTACCTTTTATTATACGCCTAAATTTTGCCTGTAAGAGATCACTACAAGTGATAAGGCCGAACCTTTGCATGCGCTTTATCATACGCACTGATTTCTTGTTAAGTCGGCAATAAAGAATTCATTCATTCAATCATTTTTTATCAATGGTCAAGAGTCACACGGATTCGTCATTATGTATCAGCGGTTAAAGAACTTGGTCAATATTAATCAGAATTTTTCGATTATTCAGATTGTCATTGAATTAATAATTTCAGGCTTAAATAAATCTCGGTAACGCTTGAGGGTTCCGTAAAACGTCTGTATATCTGTTCATTAATCTGATTATCCATATTTAAAAATGTAGAAAAATATTTACAAAATACTATTGAATATTATTGTTATTGTTATTATTATTATTATTGTTATTTGTATAGAATATTATTATTATTGTTATTTGTCAAAGGAATTTGTTATTATTTATTGAAATTGATTGTCAAAAACACACACCCTGGATACAAAGCTATTTTTTTTATTTGTCAAGTGTCCAAAGTTTGCCGTTATTTCTTAGAGGTAATATATAATGGATCATTAGACAGCAGTTATTATTGGTCAGCAGTTTAAAGCGTAATAATATTATCATAAAACTTTTTTACAACAATATTTATTCCTATCTTATGAATCGAAGCGAAAGTATTTTATACCATTCTTATTCCTCAAAGATAACTTTAATTAAAATATAATCTGACTAACACAGTGTTTATTTTTTAATTCTCAGTAGCTGTTACACTCTCTGCTCGGCTGCTCTATTTATAACTACAAAAGAATCTTTGCTCTGTAATTAATATGTGCTTAATAGATTTATAAGTGAGAAGAATGTTTTCATAAAAAAATTTTCATTGTTAATAAGATATTAAAATTCATATTTTAATATATATTTTTGATCCCAAAAACAGCTCCAACGATTTGCATAAATGTTCTGTTTATATAAATAAGATTTTTATTTTACAATATTTTCCAACAAAGGCTACGAAGCCTTTGTCTTATACAACAAAAATATCTTAGAAAGATATCTTAGTGTATGCTGAGCGAAACTGCATCAGTAATGATCTTACGTGGCTTTAATCAAACAGGCCTAGCACCAACAACACAACACTACCTTTGTCTTACACAACAAAAATATCTTAGAAAGATATCTTAGTGTATGCTGAGCGAAACTGCATCAGTAATGATCTTACGTGGCTTTAATCAAACAGGCCTAGCACCAACAACACAACACTACCTTTGTCTTACACAACAAAAATATCTTAGAAAGATATCTTAGTGTATGCTGAGCGAAACTGCATCAGTAATGGTCTTACGTGGCCTTAATCAGACAGGCCAATAACACAACACTATTTTTACACTTCCACTAGCACCACTTCAAACAATGTTCACTCAAAGAGATTACTCGATGTACTACACTTTGATCTACCAAGAAAGGGAGTATAAAGTAACGAATAAGTGTTAGAAGCACCCTTCTTATTATAGAAGAAATAGAGAGTTCAGGGGTTGGATTCACGATAAGTCGGTTAAATTCCCAGTCATCGGACTACTGAAGTGAGTGTAGTGTTAAGAAAAGTCCATTCGATATAATTGTAAAGCAAAACCCTCCTTTGTTAAAAGGTGGTTAAAACATGAATAATATGTTTAATTTCCATATAATTCAGGAACATGTTCACATGGTAGCTGTAGGTGGTAAAATTGAAATGCGTCGAGTTCAACCGCGTTGAATGAAGCCTCATTAAGCGTCGCGGATTGCAATTTATTGTTGCCATTGTCGAAAATGTTTATTTCATTTACGTGAACTCTGTGACCTATGTACAGAAATCAGATGGGCATAGTCGTACTATAGTAGATTGTATTAATCCACTAATCTACTATCTAATTTTTGACTCAGCTGGCATCAAGCTTTTGAAGCTAATTAATAAAATAGCAACTACTAAAAGGTTCTCCTGTCCATATCTTAGTACCATCACTTGACTAGTACACCCTTACATACTTTTAGAATGAGGAAAGTCCATTAACTTTAGCTGAGATAGGGCACAGCAGGAAATTTCCTGCTCAAATTTGGAGCAGCCCGACTGGGGTAGTACCTCGACCTTACAGAAGATCACAGCTAAATAACACTACTCTAAAGCAGTGTTTTGTTCCTGTTGGTGAGTAAGGTGACCAGAGCTCCTGGGGGAATTGGGGATAGGGTCGGCAACGTGCTTGCGATGCTTCTGGTGTTGCAGACGTCTATAGGCTACGGTAATCGCTTACCATCATGTGAGCCGTACGCTTGTTTGCCGACCTAGTTACATAAAAAAAAAAAATACCCACTACTGTAAAACAATACGTATATTCATTGTAGTCGGGAAGCCGAGCAGTGCCTTCACTTTTGCAGGACATTCTTAACATTATGAAGACGCTCATCATTAATCAATTAATTATTAATTAATAAAATCAATATAAAAATACCCTTGATAACCACTATAGCACCACGACACTACACTACACCACTGGCACTAAATAAGATAATATTTATCATGATTGTTAGCAACACTGTTTATAAAGTGGTAGTATTAGGTAGATCATTTTATATTATCTCAAGTATACCGACGTGTAGACAATATATAACCTTTAGTGCGTTATATTAGTCTCAGTCTCTCTGGTGTTTTCGTGCAGTGAACATGGAAGTTAAGAGTTCTCGAGGTCCACGTAAGTTTACTTTATTATCTATTGTCGTTAGCGAGGTCGAGTGGTGGAGGTGAGAGTTAATTATGAAAGAGCTCTTTAAACCTGCTCCTGGGTCTCAAGCCCCAGGCACCGCTCGCCTCAGTCTAAATTGCATGTGTATTGCTGTCCAGTAATGGGTATCATATCTCTCTTCTTATACTTAGCATGATATTCGAGTCGCAAGCCAGTCCAGGAACAGATCCCCGTGTAAGCTACACGGTAGCTTAACCACACAATGACACTCAGAACACTATAATAATAACAATCTAGACGGAAGCCATGCAGTATCTGGCTTACGATCCAGGTGCAGGATTAAAAGGCCTTTCTACAATGATCAACACTCTCCATGACCGACCTCCTTCCTGACTCTAATATTTAACACTTCTTCAGCAAAACAGCAATTATTTCATATATACTCACTATAATGACAGGTGATGTCGTAGGCCTGTGTTGCTAAGTCAATATATAAAAACTCCCTTTAAATATTTAATAAAGCTCACACCTTACTACCAATGGGGTTGCTGGACTACTCGCCTCTTTTTTTTATTAATAAGCTAGATCTGTCGAATGTCAGATTTGGGTTTGATCATAATGCTTAATTCTAAGCATCAAACACTTGAAAGGGGAAGCCCTCAGCGAGACAGATGAGAACTGATGATAACAGGATAGGAGTTTCCATATCCAGTGAATGTTATTCCTGTAAAAATCTTGTGGGAAAGCATGAAGAAACCCATCATAACTAACTAAAATAAAAAGGATATAGATTGATGGCCTATTTCAAAAGCTATATGGGCGCAACACGGTCAGTGTTCGCTATTCGCTATTTATATTCAAATTTCGCGCCTATCACAAATCTGGTCGGTTAGCATCGGGGCTCGGCAAAGAGCATACAGCGGATCTCGATTCTCATTGGTCGAGACGCACCGCGTGAACCTCGCCCCAGTCGCCGCACGGCGGCATTCAATTCAACATGTTCAACGGCTAGCTAACACTACAAAACGTGTAATTTCTTAATAATCCTGCTCAGACTCAAAGTATAGCTACAAACTAGTGAATATTGTGCATATACACCAGCATACCGACTACGGCAGCTCGAGGTGGTGCTAAGGGGTGTGAAACAACGAACTGGAGACCTGGATAGGAGATCTGACTGTAAGTACCCTTTGCTTTCCGCCAGATTTTCGCCTCGTCATACGGCAGGAGCCCTCGCTCCTGACCCAAGGTGTGTCTTTTTGATACATCCTTTTTTGGTGCCGAATCCCGCGGATACCCTTTAGTATCATTTTCGTGTTGTAATTTTGAAAATTCATAATTCAATATGGCTGGTATTTTACGTTAGTATATTTAGAAAGCGTAATTATTACGATCAAAAGGTCAAAGGTTCATTTATTTTACGTATTTATAGCATTTCTAATAGAATCTATCAGTGATTTCGAGTATACCGACATATTTTAATAAATTGCAACTCGGGGTACCTACGTGGAATTCTAGAACTTTCGGCCATTTTGCATTCTACTAGTCAATTTCTATTCGACTATTCACTTTTATATATCGAGCTATAACTAGGTACATATACGATTTTATCCGTTCATTCGTTTTTTACTCGTTCCAGAAATTATTATTTCTTAAAAATTATTCGTTTCGACTTGTATGAACATATTATACTAGTCATATCTACACATCATACCTAGTTAATTCGCAGCTTTGAGTCGTAAACTCGTAAACAATTCGTATAATAAATATTAAGTTGTTACAGATCACGTATTGTACCTGTCTAGTATCTACTCGTACATGTATATATCTATTCGGCTGTGACAATATTGTATTTATTTATTTTTTTTAATTCGTGTTAGTACAGATCTTTATTTTACATAAACAAACTATTCTATAATTACTTGTTTATGTATGTGTGGCTCGGCTGTACTAACTAATATTCATTATTAATTATTATTACAGATCATATAAAACAATCTTTGTGTATCTTATACAATTATCGGCTGTAATATATATTGTAAATTACAATTATTACAGATCAAGCTATCGGTGTTTTATATAATTAATATCGGCTGTAATAATATTAACCTATTGTCAAAACAATTATTCATTCGAAATTTATCTATCTATAGTCTACTCGTACAAACAAATAGTTTCTTTGTTAGCTATTCGTTTTTCTTAATTAATCGTTTAAAAATAAAATATTGATAACTGTTTTCACCAATAAATATATTTTAACTCATTAAGTGCGCATCGTCGCATCGCACGCTGGCTGGCTACATACCTATATATTGATATATCTACCTATTCGCCGCTCGCCGCCCGCTGTAGTCGTTGCAGCTAGGAGTGACGTATAATTGTTTACATTCAACGTGCGTGGTCGGTCCAAAACAGGCTTATTAGTAAATAATATTTTATTTTATTTTTTTTTTATTCGTGATATTATATTAAAATAACATCATGTCGTATGTTACTAAACGTCATGCTCGTAGACTTAGTTCTTCAAACAAATCGAAAACGCAACCTATAGAAACAGATAGATATACTGTACGTGACTTGCCGTTGTTACGTAATAAGCGAACTATAGCTTTGAACCGTATTATCAAGGCCTTAGAGGTTGGTTATTCGGCGCAGAAAGGAGAATCGGAAATTGATTTATTTCTTTCATACTGTGAACAATTAGACAAATATGTATCGGAATTTGAAGATGCACATTTTTCAATTCTCGAACTTTCAGACTCATCCGAGGAATGTGATGAGGATGAAAATATGCGTACCCGTTTTGATGAAACTTTTTTTGAAATTATATCAATACGTCGTAGTTTAACAAAGGCAGATTTAAATTCGTCCCATAATCTTATAGATAATAATAATTCGTCATCGTTGTCACGCGTAAGATTACCTAAAATTCAATTACCTACGTTTTCTGGTAATATTAAATATTGGCCTGAGTTCTACGATACATATAACGCGCTTATTCATAATTCCTCGCTTACTGAAGTAGAAAAGTTTCACTACTTAATTTCATCGTTGAAGGACGACGCTTTGGCTGTCGTACGCGTGTTCCCTATCACCGGCGACCACTATACGGATGCATATAATGCGTTAGTGGCTCGATATCAGAATAAGCGTGAGTTAGCTTTTAGTTGTTGGAGAGACATTCTTAGTATTAATTTGAAACTTCAGCACGCGGGAGACTTTCGTCGCTCATTAGATAGTATAGATGAAAACTTAAGTATATTAAAAAAAATTAATCTTCCCATTGAACATTGGGACTTTGTTCTAGTTTATCATATTCTATCTAAATTAGATGCTAAATTACGTCGGGAATTCGAACAAAAATTTAATAATTCAGAATTTCCCAAATATTCCCAAATAAAAGAATTTTTAAATTCAAAGTGTGAGGCATTGATCCGTGACAGCCATTTCAGTGACAATCCTAAACCGCCTTCTCTCAACAAGGAATTATCTAAATCTAAATCTAGCATTTATAAAAATCGTTCACACGTCACTCACACATTGTTAACAGAAAATCTAAATAATTCCAAAATTTCGTTCACATCTAATAACAAAAAAAATAATGTTGAAATTAAATGTTCATTTTGTTTAGATTTACATCCTATTTCAAAATGTAAAAGCTTTTTATCCAAGTCTGTTGACGAGCGTATGTCTATCGCACATGAGAAAAAATGGTGTTATAATTGTTTAAAGCAATCTCATCAAATAAAAGATTGTACTTCGATTTTTAGATGTTTAAAGTGTAAACGTAAACACCACACCTTACTTCATAAGGATCATGAAGAAAATAAATCAAACATTCGTCCAAACCGTTCCAATACTCATTCCGTTTCTCTCGTTGCTAAGCAATCCAGTTCTTCTGGGCATATAAAAGATTCATCTTCTGTGAATACTACTGTGCTTCTAGCTACAGCTATAGTTAAAATTCGAGATTCTAATGGCTTATCACATGCGTTCCGTGCTTTATTCGACACTGGAAGTCAAAATAATTTTATTACTCGAGATGCTATGCGGTATCTTCAACTTCAGCCGCTCTCATGCGAAACAACTATCAGTGGCTTAGGCGAGGTTGCCGCTAACACGACCGGTGTAGTTCATTGTTCGATTATGTCAAACAATAATGATACGTCATTCGATATTGACTTGCACGTTATTTCAAAAATTTGCAGTGATCAGCCAGTAGCTAAACTTAATACCGTAGGTTGGTCACATATACAATCGCTACCGTTAGCGGACCCAGGTTTTGACGTCCCTGGTCCTATCGATATTTTGTTGGGAGCTGATGTCTTTGCGGAATCAATTCTCAATCAGCGTATTAAGGGTAAAGCAAATCAACCATTTGCTATTAATTCAGTTTTCGGTTGGCTTTTATTAGGTAAAGCACCATTCGTTACGTCATCATTAGTTCAATGTTTACCACAGACAAACGAATTAGCTTCAATCGTTCAACGTTTTTGGGAGATTGACAATATTCCCACTGCGTCATCGCTCACTCCAGAGGAGGTTACTTGTGAGAGTCTATATTCAACCAACCATTATCGCGACCTTTCAGGAAGATATGGTGTTCGACTTCCTTTTAAGGATAGTATCGATCCAACATTTAACGGTTCTCGAGAAATTGCGTTGAGACGATTTAAAGCGATCGAACGGCGACTCGCTCGTGATCATGATTTGTACCAACAATATTCGGAGTTTATGAATGACTATCGGGACTCTGGTCACATGTCGTTGGTTGATGTTAAGGAGCTAGGTCGAGGTAAATATTACATTCCTCATCATTGTGTCGTGAAGCCGGATAGTGCTACGACTAAATTACGCGTAGTCTTTGATGCGTCTGCTAAAGATGCTCAAGGAACATCGTTGAATGATACGTTGCTAATAGGACCTAAATTGCAAACTAATATTGTTACCGTATTACTTCGCTTTCGTTTATATAACGTTGTCTTTATGGCTGACATACGTCAGATGTATAGACAGATTCTAGTCGCTAGTGATCACCGTGATTATCAAAGGATTTTTTGGAGGTCTAACTCCAATGAACCTATACAGGAATTTAGATTAAATACCGTTACTTATGGTGTCTCATCTGCACCTTTCTTAGCTATCAGAACCATCCAGCAGCTGGCGAAGGATGAAGGATCTTGCTTTCCTCTCGCTAAACGAATTTTGGGTTCTGATATTTATGTCGACGACGTGGTATCCGGTTGTAAAAGTTTGGATGAGGCTCGAGAGGCTACATCACAACTCATAAAACTGTTCTCATTGGGTCATTTCGAACTCAGGAAATGGGCCAGTAACGTACCCGCTCTGTTATCTAATATTCCGCCCGAAGAGTGTCTTCTGGACCCTAAAGCATTTTCTGACGGTCAATCGTCAACATTAAAGGTTCTTGGCCTTAAATGGGATCCAACCACGGATATGTTTTTATTTGATGTAAAATCTTCAAATCGTTCCTGTACCAAACGAGTTATTCTCAGCGAAATCGCAAAGATATTCGACCCTTTGGGATTTCTCTCACCCATAACCATCAAAGTGAAATGTTTCTTACAGAAGCTTTGGCTTTTAGGGATTTCATGGGATGAACAACCCCCACATGAAATAGCCCACGCATGGACCATGCTATGTGACAACTTGTGTATACTTCAAAATATACGTATACCTCGTATCCTAACTTCTAATACTTTTCGAACACATGAGATTCACGGGTTTTGTGATGGCTCTGAGTTAGCGTACGGTGCAGTAATTTATTTGCGAACCTTATGTCAGGATGGAACTACTCACATTCGGCTATCTTGTGCTAAGGCTCGTGTCGCTCCTATAAAGAAAGTCTCATTACCTCGTTTGGAGCTATGTGCAGCATTTTTGTTGACTGACCTAACCAAATTCGTTCTTGATACGTATCGTGATAAAATTCATGTTAACGGGATTTTTTTGTGGTCTGATTCTACTGTAGTTCTATCATGGATTCGTTCACATCCGTCTCGTTGGGCCACTTTTGTGGCCAACAGAGTAAGTCATATTCAGGATAACTTCCCTGCTGAATACTGGCATCACGTGGCCTCGTCTGACAACCCAGCAGACGTGTGTTCACGCGGACTATTTCCTCAGGATCTTCTTCATAATACCTTGTGGTGGTCGGGACCGTCGTGGTTGGCGCAATCCTCGGATCGCTGGCCAGTTTCGAGATTTTCTATAGATAATGAAAGCGACATGGTTTATGCCGAGGAGCGTCGATCGGTTGCACTCCTCGTGCCCACCAGGGTTAGTTCTGTCTCACTAATCGAGCACTTGCTGCATCAATTTTCTTCACTTGAAAAGATAACTCATATCGTATCATATGTCCGTCGTTTTGTCTATAACGCTAGGAATCCACAGAAACGCCGCCAGGGCTCTATTATGACGGAGCTTGAGCATAGTAATTCATTACTATTTATTGTCAAGTTTATCCAAAATTCGGTTTTTTCAAATGAAATTCAGCAGTTAAAATCAAATCAGTTGTTACCCAAACCTTTACGTAAACTTAACCCATTCTTGGATGAAGAGGGTGTTCTCAGGGTGGGCGGTCGCTTGTCTCGTTCTGGTTTAGAATTCGAACAAAAACATCCCGCACTTTTGCCTGGCGATCATCCATTCACGTCAAAATTAATCGAATCTGTTCATCGTAAATATTGTCATACAGGGCAGAACACTACTCATTATCTCATTTTACAACGTTTTTGGGTATTATCTGCTAAACGTGCCATAAGAAGCTGTCTTTCTAAATGTATTCGTTGTTTTAGACTTAAACCCAAACCATTAGAGCCGTTTATGAGCGACTTTCCGTCCTTTCGTGTAAATCAAGCCAAACCATTTTCCGTTGTAGGCGTTGATTTCGGTGGACCTTTTCGCATAAAGCTCGGAACGCATCGCGGAGCCAAGATAGACAAGGCTTATCTTTGTTTATTCGTGTGCTTAGTCACAAAGGCCGTTCATCTTGAGGTAGTATCATCTCTATCTTCTGACGGTTTCTTAGCGGCATTGCGACGATTCGTAGGACGTCGTGGTCGTTGTAACGTAATCCATGCGGATTGTGGTACAAACTTTATCGGTGTTAGCAATTATCTTTCTTTATTGAACACGGCTTCGCAAGCTGAACGTATAAAATTCGATTTTAACCCACCCTCCGCCCCGCATTTTGGTGGTGCCTGGGAGATTCAAATCAAAGCTGCGAAATCTCATCTTTATCGTATTGTTGGCAATCAAGTGTTAACATTCGAAGAACTCACCACTTTGTTTGTACAAATCGAAGCGGTTTTGAACTCACGGCCGTTATGCCCCGTGAGTGCAGATCCAAATGATTTGAACGTTTTAACTCCAGGTCACTTCTTGACCCTGGAGCCGCTTACCGCAGTAGCAGATGCAGATTTTTCTGGTACGAGTTTAAACCGATTGAACCGTTGGCAACTTATCCAATCGTTCCTTCAGAGCTTTTGGCTACGTTGGAAAAATGAGTACTTGCATTCGCTAACTCAACGGGCCAAGTGGACGAAAGATTCTAAACCGTTGTCAATTAATGCTATCGTCATTATTAAGGATGACAATCGTACCCCTTTGCATTGGTCGTTAGGGAGGGTAATCGAGTTACATTCGGGTCCGGACGGCATAGTCCGTGTAGCCACCGTTAAGACTAAAGAGAGCATTCTCAAACGACCTCTCGTTAAGTTATGCCCCCTTCCCATCGACTCATAATTCATTACCCAATTCGTAACTTAGTTTATTCGTAGTTTATTTCTAGTTATAACTCGTTATTTTGTTTGATTAAGATTCATTATACGCGAATCATTTATAGTTTTTATTTCACGTATTTTATTCTTTTTTCCTTCTTCTTTCACTTCGTGATTAGTTTTAGATAACCGGAAAATACCAGCTGTATTTTGGTGGGCGGTATGTTCGCTATTCGCTATTTATATTCAAATTTCGCGCCTATCACAAATCTGGTCGGTTAGCATCGGGGCTCGGCAAAGAGCATACAGCGGATCTCGATTCTCATTGGTCGAGACGCACCGCGTGAACCTCGCCCCAGTCGCCGCACGGCGGCATTCAATTCAACATGTTCAACGGCTAGCTAACACTACAAAACGTGTAATTTCTTAATAATCCTGCTCAGACTCAAAGTATAGCTACAAACTAGTGAATATTGTGCATATACACCAGCATACCGACTACGGCAGCTCGAGGTGGTGCTAAGGGGTGTGAAACAACGAACTGGAGACCTGGATAGGAGATCTGACTGTAAGTACCCTTTGCTTTCCGCCAGATTTTCGCCTCGTCATACGGCAGGAGCCCTCGCTCCTGACCCAAGGTGTGTCTTTTTGATACAGTCAGGATATAAATAAACATTACGATCTCACACTGTTCTGACAGGAACTATTATGACAGGAACTCCTTTAAATGATCATAACACTCACCTCCACTGCTCAGGCTCTCTGTTTAAATCCAAGGTTAAACGCACATTACAGGGGTAGATACTGTCAAAACAACGGAAGTGACTACTACCTCACTCCAACGCTATAGACAACGATAACGATTCGATTAATCGATAATCTTTTACTATGCTCCGACATATATATAGATAATATAGCTAAAACAGTGAACGTATATTTAATTTGTACGAATGCAGTGACCTGGTGATGATTGTAAAGGTGCTTTGTCCGCCTGTATTGTGGTGGAAGCCACAGTTGAATAAATATTATATAACGAACGGGTATTAAGATCATTTTACAATTTCTTTTAATTAAAATATTTAAATTTGTAAATAGAAAAGAGATAATATAAATTTATTTAATTTACACAGTCAAACAATCCTTCAACTATTTCAAAAGTTTGAAATTATAACAATTTAAAACACACGTTGTGTTACCGCGCTCACACGATATCAATAACATTTCATTTAAACATATTTAAACACTAGCGGCCTGCCCTCGCTTCCTTCCGGGCATTTAAAGCAATATTATAATTGATGTCCTTATATTGTCACTCTGTAAATGTGTAGTTTTTCATTATTTGAAAAAAGAGAGAGAGTAAGAAAAAGTTATAAAAAAAATGATAGAAACAAAAATAAAAGAAAAGCGACAGATGATAAAAGAGGGAGGACAGAGCAAAAATTGAATAGAGAGAGAAATAATCGAAAGAAAGAAAGTGAAAAGAGACTGATCATTCCGAACAGATAAAAATAAAAATTAAAGAGAGACAAAAGAGAGAGGATGAGAGACAATGTTAGTATTATAAGAGGAAAAGAGGCGGAAATAATATAGACTTCTCTCAGTGAAAGAATTTTTAAAATCGGATTAGTAACAGCAAAATGGCCATATTCTATTACTTAAAAAATGTATATGGCTACACTACATCACCTTTGGCACTCACGAATTGTGTAGTTTTCTATCAGAAAAAAAAAAATTAAATCGGATTTGTAGTTCCTGAGAAATTCCTCTTCAATTTACAATGACCACCTTATGGCACTTAAATGGCCATAGCTTTTTAATAAGAGTATTTATGGCAACACCACATAGCTTATGTTACCCGGAAAGGATGTAGCTTCCTATCGGTGAAAGAATTTTCAAAGTCAGTTCACTACTTTTCAAGTCTATTCGCAACAAACAAACATACAAACAATCAAATCTTTCCTCTTTATATAATAGTGTAGATAAATATTTTACACTTATTATATTACAGAAAGTGTCATAAAATCCGGAATGAAAGACAAGTTAGAAATGAACTGATAGTCTTCAAAAAATTGACCAAATCTTCATAAAGTTTAGCTAAGAATCATCTCGATGAAATCAGCTTTCAAACAAGTAAAATCGCATAAAAATCGGTGCATTATCTTGAGCGTTATAATGCCACAGACATGTAAATACAGATACACATATACGCAGATAGACTGACATACAAATATACACAGATTCAGAGATACACAAGCACATAGACTCTCAGACTCTCATATACATAGATACGTCGATTCACAGATCCACAAGATACATAGATACAGAGATACACAGACACAAAGACACACGATTACACATTTCCACAAGATACAGAGACACATAGATATAAATATACACAGATTCACAAGATACACAGATTCAGATATATACAGATACATAGACACACAGTGTTTATACATTAAGGCGATGGGGGTTAAAAAACAGGTTGCATGTTAACAAAGTACATTAAAAATAAATTAGCAATATATCTAATAATAATAAGTCGTAATTACAGTTTGATCACCAACACGTAACATTTGCCAGTAACGATGTTCCCGTTAGGAGCAATTATATTGAGCTTCCTGAGCTTTATTGGATGTTTATGCTCTTACTTTACTCTAATGTTCCAGCTATATTTACGGTCAAAGGTTTTTACGTTAGGTCTTCATACAAATTTCCAGAAAAAGTGTCTGAATCTCGCATACATAAATAAATATTTCTCTCGTCTTTTTTTATTTAAATTTTTGAAGGCTGTTCGAAATATTCTGTCTGTCTGCTTGTTCCGGCTAATCTCTGAAATGGCTGGACCGATTTTGACGGGTTTTTCACTGATAGATAACTGATGTAACAAGGAGTAACTTAGGCTATTTAACATCTCGCGGCCACGACCCATAGGAGCGGAGCAACACGCGCACGAAGTGCGTGCACGTGCGCGGGTCGGCTAGTCTACTCTACATTGAAATAATAATTAAGGAATTAGATCTCCTTTTGCGTTGCAATGCAAATCGCGAATACTATGAAAGTAAATTTAATTGTAAAAGTGAAAGTTTGTATATTTGGATGTTTAGATGTTTGTTATACTATAACACAAAAACAGCTAACAAATTTTAATGAAATTTGGCTAACAGATACGTTATAAAACTGGATTAGCATATAAGCATTTTTGTGAAAAGTGAGATAAAAAAATATAGAATATTCATATAAATCTTATTTCTAAGAAACTTATGAACATAAACAAAGTTTGTTTGTCGAATGAACACATAGTATATTTACTGTATAGTTATATACAGTACATAACGACTAACCCAGATTGTGGTGAAGACTAGCGGTAATTCTCTCACACCTCAGCTTCAATTCATTTTATACATATATGGTATACATTTTATAGAAATGGTATCATTGATCTGGAATTATGAAATCGCAAACACCTGTCAGTACTGTATTTCACCCGTGAGGGGACGGGTTAGAATGCTATTCCCCTCTGCCGCTGGGAGAGCATCTCGTAAGAGCCGAGTAACCCAGCACCCCCTTGGTGGTAGGGGATCTCCAAGTGTCATAGACGCGTTCGGTTTGAGTCGCATGTGGGCCAGACTTACCCCCTCCCTCTCCCATCCCATTAATGCTGTGGGTCTAGTGGACTCTGGGCTCTTGCCTAAGGTCCGCTGAATCCGCATCATTTTTCTTCTTCATTCCCCCTTCCCACTCTATCTTCGGATATGCAACGCATCGAAAAACGAGAGAGTGTTTCTTGTTTTTCCGATGTCCATTTGCGATGGTTGCCACTTACCATCAGGTGGACCATCTGCTCGTTTGCACCTTATCTATTGTTATATAAAAAAAAACATATTCAGTGTCATAAGTTTGTAATGGACAGACTAAACGATTATTATTCTATTAGGTTTTATAGACTAGACGATTGATTACTAAAATTGTTACAAGACTAGTAACTAAACTAGACTCAGTAATAGTATAGTATTAGATCTGTTACTGTATTACTACACTGGTTTTAAGATGTATTACTTGACTACAAGACTTTTTAATAGATGGTTGGATTTATTGCTGGATAACAATTAGATACTAGACCTGTTACTGGACTACTAGACTTGTTACTAAATTGTTGGACTTATTGATATATAACTACTAAATAATAGACCTGTTACTGGACTACTAGACTTGTTACTAAATTGTTGGACTTATTGATATATAACTACTAAATAATAGACCTGTTACTGGACTACTAGACTTGTTTTAAGATGTGTTACATGACTACAGACTTGTTACTAGATTGTTGGATTCATTGATATATAACTACTAGATACTAGACCTGTTACTGGATTACTAGACTTGTTTTAAGATGTGTTGCATGACTACAGACTTGTTACTAGATTGTTGGATTCATTGATATATAACTACTAGATACTAGACCTGTTACTGGATTACTAGACTTGTTTTAAGATGTGTTGCATGACTACAGACTTGTTACTAGATTGTTGGATTCATTTATATATAACTACTAGATACTAGACCTGTTACTGGATTACTAGACTTGTTTTAAGATGTGTTGCATGACTACAGACTTGTTACTAGATTGTTGGATTCATTGATATATAACTACTAGATACTAGACCTATTACTGGATTACTAGACTTGTTTTAAGATGTGTTGCATGACTACAGACTTGTTACTAGATTGTTGGATTCATTGATATATAACTACTAGATACTAGACCTGTTACTGGATTACCAGACTTGTTTTAAGATGGGTTGCATGACTACAGACTTGTTACTAGATTGTTGGATTCATTGATATATAACTACTAGATACTAGACCTGTTACTGGATTACCAGACTTGTTTTAAGATGGGTTGCATGACTACAGACTTGTTACTAGATTGTTGGATTCATTGATATATAACTACTAGATACTAGACCTGTTACTGGATTACTAGACTTGTTTTAAGATGTGTTACATGACTAACAGTCTTGTTACTAGATTGTTGGACTTATTGATACATAACTACTAGATACTAGACCTGTTACTGGATTAGTAGACTTGTTTTAAGGTGTGTTACTTGACTACTAGACTTGTTACTAGTTTACTGGGCTTATTGCAACATTATTGGAATTGGAAACATAGGTCTATAATAGATAATTAAGTTATATATCATTTTCTCCGGTGCAAAAGTCAAGATGATGTTGCTAATTATGTTGAAGGTTTAGGAAGAAGAAGTTAATAAAGATAAAGAAGGTCTCATACAACTGACACTGATATTTGCATACAATTGTTTTGTTTATTTTACCTGATCTAGTTTGACAATATTAGATAATGTATTTGCTCAGATTGGAAAAACATCAGTAACTATTAAACATTTCGCAATATTCAGATTTTGGAAATTCAAACTTAATTCCAACGCAAAAAAAATGTATTTCAAAAGTTTAATACACTTTCTATTTTATTCTTATATACTCTGTGAACCTAACACACAATTGTACGATATGAAATGTACGTCACAAACTTAAGGGAAACTCCAGCTTACAATTTACAAAATGGTTATGTTCAGGCCAAGTGTTTCTTGTCATTTCATATTTCTTGGAGGACATTTAACTTTTACAGAAAAGGCCTGAGTTGTGTGTTCTATTTTTGGAAAATCGTTCTAAAAATAACCAAGAATATCAGATGGTCAATGTTGGTCATAAAAAGTCAGATGAGTCCCTGAAGAGTTGTATGTAGAGAATGACGATGCTGGAAATAGCAAAAGAATTATGTAACAGTGCGACGCAATCCGCCCCTAGATCCCTTAAGGGATACCATGTAATATTTTATTGCATCTCAATAACGCATTCAATTCTAAATACCAGTACCTACCAAATAATAAGACTGTTGGATTTGATAACAAGTTGACAATATGCCTTGAATGGTGGACGATGGATGAGAGAGAATTTAATACATATTTGACAACAAACCAAATTTGTTAACTAAGATTGTTGTTTTTAATCTATAATCTAGATATTTCGGATTGAGACTGGTCATTAATTTCGGCCGTTAACAGACTAATTGAATATGTTGGTCAATTTTGAATATAAGTTCTAGACTTCTATATTGTTAGATATGTCACTACTATCGTTACCAGTCTAAAAGAACTAACAAATTATATCACGCTGCGTTTGACTGTTTGTTGGCGATAAATTTAAAAATTAGTAAACGAATTTTCATGCGATTTTCACTACTAGGTAGAGAAATTCATGGCGAAGAGTTCGGTGTATAATTTGTTAAGGCTTTGTATAAATTGTTGAAAATATCAGCTGGCAATCACTTTTTAAGACAAAACAATGTAATTTGGGATACACGTAGATAATATGCTATAGTAGTCGGCACCTAATTTTAGGTCTGAGCAGAAATAGTGGGGGAAAGTTGCGCCGTGACGAAGCAGAAGCGAGGGAACTCATGCGTTTTCAAGGTCAAGCCTATACTTAAGTGCCGGTAGCTTTACCTGTCCGAAGCAGAACTAACCCCACTAGCTATGTAATTAAGCAGGTAAACTCATTTAGGTCGCTGAAACTCTCATTACGTCTTGCATTACTAAGATTCATCAGAGTGTTCGGTTAATGTGTTTGTGATAAGGAAAATGTTAAAATTTACAACAGAAACTCTACATTCTATTTAACACCTTATGTCTGTGTGATAAGGTTCAAAATTATTTGCTAGAACCTCAAGTAGGTCAGAAAAAATATAGTAAACATGTACAGGTTATACATATAGCTGATACGTTAAAATAAATTATAGTTACTTCTTCTACTCGTCGTTTATCAACGGTGTTGCTAACACTAGGATACGTTTTGTCTCATAAAGAAATGTTATTGAGAGGGTAGTTACTTAAATAATAATTAATATAAACAATTTTATCTTACTAACGTTATTTGGACGTTTGATTAAAAATTAAAAAAAACCCCGATACAAAATAATAAAATTAGTATGAACGTAATTCGCCATTTTGTGATGGCAGCCATCTTGAATTTGAAATTTGTCATAGTTTGTAATATATAAATATATGTAATCTTCATCATCTTGCACCAAATCTCATGGAACATAGCTAAAAACTCCTGAATAATTCACCTTTCAAACAAAAAAAAAGCAATATCACACACAGACAGACACGTCAAACACATACACACAAACAGACAATTTACAACAGATTAATTTTTATCCGGAAAAAGCTATGGGATAGAAACTAAACATTTGTCAATAAAATAAAGCCGGTTTTTATTATACAACAGAGAAACTCAGATTGTGAGTGAGAGTGCGTGAGTCACTCCGTTGATGGGAGGGTGATAGAGTGAGTTGGTGTGTGGGTGTTTCAAATACATGAATTTACTTTATCTATACTTTAGATTACGCGGACAAAATCGCAAGCAGACATTTAGTTTAAAAAAAGCTATTCATTATTCATGGATGTGAAAGTTTGTATGACATTTGGATCTTAGAATGTTTGTTACTCAATCACACAAAAACAACAAAACAGATTTCAATAACATTTGGCACACAGATAGTTTCTTATGTGTATTAAAACATAGGCTACTTTTTATGCCGGAAAATATCAAAGTTTCTTCAGCATACTAATAAAATGTATTTCAATATACATTTTATTTAGTTCAGTTGTTTTTGTATGATTGAGTATGTTTGTTACTCAATCTCACAAAAACAACTGAACAGATTTCAATAACATTTGGCACACAGATAGTTTCTTATGTGTATTAAAACATAGGCTACTTTTTATCCCGGAAAATATTATAGTTTCTTCAGCATACTAATAAAATGTATATTGAACATCTAAATATTTGTATATAGCAATGTAACCTAAATTACATGGTACACTGAACCCATGCGAAGCCGGGGTGAGTCGACTAGTTTAAAATAAATATACTTCAGTTTAATTAACAAAAAAGCTATTCATTATTCATTAAAATGAAAAGAAAACAAAAAGCAACGCATCAACCGCAGTCATTACCATTCACAGTTCATTTTACTGCATTAAATTTAATTTCGAATAGACTCTTGAGCAACTCTCGTTCATTAGTACCACTCATTTTTCCGGTCGAATTTACGGGTTAACTACGAGTTGCGGACTACGTTATTTTGTACCAAAGTTTGTTATCATTATTGAGCCTTAAATAAAAAGCAGTGATAGCCCACACATCGGTCACTTGCTTTAACGGTGAAGGAAAACATCGTGAAGAAACCTGCACTCCTGAGAGTTCCTTAAAAGTTCTCAAAGGTGTGTCTACCAACCCGCATTTGGCCAGCGTGGTGGACTATGCCCTAACACCCTCCTCATTCTAAGGAGGAGACCCGGCTCAGCTGTGGGCCATTAATGGGTTGTTATGATGAATGAAATAAGGACTAGATACACAGTATGGAACAAAATAACACTCAGTAGGAAATTGACTTCAAAAATAAAAATTATTGTATATTATTGTCCTAATAACGGGAGGTTAATAAATAACGGAATTGTTTCTTACTTTTTAGTATATTTTTTTAATTTTTGAAGTTGGTTTTTTTGAACGTAGTTTTTTTTTTTTTTACTTTTTAGTGTCTGTAATTGGTTGTTCTGTTAACTACAATAGGATTTTTCTAGATTAAATCAGGTAGACTACAACATTTCGTTGCTTTTTATTATCATATTATATAAAAAAAAAATATTTTAAGTAACTATGGGTAGGCCCACGAAAGGCGCCGATCGCCTTAAACAATGTAGAACCCAAGAAACGGGAAAGGAAAAAATGGTCATATAAAATGAAAACTTCTTGGCCAAACTATGATAAAAATATAAATGGGACCAAATAGTAACTATTCCGCATCAAACTAAAGAAGAATCACATATATCGGATCATAAATCTTAGCGTAGTCGGTATAATTTAAAAAAAGTACCAATCGAATTGAGAACCTTCCTTCTTTTTGAAGGTTCATAAAATTAAAACTACTAGGCCAAACTATGTTAAATTTTTATAAGACTAAATAGCAACTATTCCGCATCAAACTAAAGAAGAAGCAAGTAAATCGGATCAGCGTAATCGGTGTACATACATAAAAAAGGTGCCGTGCGCCTTAAACAATATAGATTTAAAAAAAAAAAACTATACTCGATCACTTTAGTTGTAAGAACAAAACACGAGTACCGAGTTAAGTATTGAGTATTGAGTTAAGGTATAAAAGGCTGTTTATTCAGCAAAATTGTCACTTAGCAAGTGACGCTTGTAGAGTCAACACGTCCTGAAGATGCTTCGGTTACGGAGCGAAACGTACGTCGATTGTCGATCGCGATCTACTTGTGTGGTGTATACTGGTTCGGGTTCACGCGTTACACTTTTCTGTCAACGGTGTGCTCTTCCGGATTGTGCCGTACGAGTGTGGTTGTTAGATCGTCGAGCTACCTACTTGTGTGGTGTGTATTGATTCGGGTTCGCGCGTCTCACTTTTATGTGGGCAGGGTGCTCTTCTGGGTTGTACCATACGAGTCTGGTAGTTCAGATTGCCGCGGTTTATAGTAAGGTAACATTTTAATTCCTTTTAAACCATGAATTTCCGCAAAGTAACGCCTGATTCAATTCAATACAATATAAATCCCAAGAATCGGGAACAGAAAAATGTTTATTAAATGAAAACTACTAAACTGTGTTAAATTTTTATGGAACCAAATGGCAGTGATTCCGCATCAAACAGAAGTAAAATCACGTAAATCGGATCATAAATCTCAGCGTAATCGATATACATACATAAAATAATATACCAATCGAACTGAGAACCTCCTCCATTTTGAAGTCTGTTAAAAATCGCATAAAAATCCATTCAGGGATTTTTGAATTTATCGTGAATGGATATGATTTGTATGGTTTCTTAAAAACACAGAGTCGAACAAAACCATAACATTAAAGGGATGGAAGGAGGGAGATAGTCTGACCCACAAGCAGCTCTACCGGTACACATCTAGCTAGTATTCAAAAAAATTTAGTATTAGATTGGTTATAACATATTTGCCTCTTACAAGTTTCTCTTCCTCGGATCATCCCAGAGATCACGATTGAATTATTATTATGCCTGGGGCTTGTGATCCAAGAGCAGGTGTGAGATCTAAACCTATGATACTAAAAATATATCTTGTCAAACTATCCACTGTGAAGTTATCAACAGTGCTGCATTTTATGATAATAAAAGTTAGCAACACCGTTGATAACTTAACCTCTGCTCCGATAGACTCAGTTGTCAAACGGAGCTCGCCTGGTGACCTTTATGGCTGTATAGTGGTGTGGTACTAAGTTGTTGAGTAAGTTTTTAATATTGGTTACTCGATCTCCGTTTTAAGTGACTATATAGATAACATAAATATAAAAATATAAATTCCAGTATAATACAGCATCCGCATGTGTGCATATGACGGCATTTTTATCAAACGGCAAAGTTTGAGACGCATACTCGTATAGCGCTTTGAATGGCTGTACAAAACTATGAGTGAAATGTGAGGGAACTGTACGATATTTAAAGCTATTTGCTTTTTATTCTGTTTCAGGACTTTTGAATAGGTTTTTCAAAATTAATCGAGAGCTGAATTATTTTATACTACCCGACCTAACTTCACATGGGTTTAATTCTCAATTTATTGCTTCTAAATAAAAATATTTTAAATAGACTTTTACACATTTTTTAAATTTTATTATTATCCCATAGGAACTATAATCTTTTCCGGGATAAAATTAGCTTCTGTGTTAAACCAGGTTATGAAGTATCTGTGTACCAAATATCAATGAAATCCGTTAAGACATTTTTGTGTAACAAACATCCAAAAATCCATCTACAAACTTCTTTACATAGTATTAAATGAATTGACTTCTACTGTCTGTTCGCTTAGATCTTTTATAATAATTAACGGATTTCAATGCAGTTTTCACTAATAGATAGAGTGATTCAAGAGGAAGGTTTATATTATGTATAATACATACATATTATAGTAGAGTAGTAAAATTATACCGCTTTAATTTGATAACCTATAACGTTATAGCAGGTACATTCATACGTATAAATATATTTGTGACAGGAAACCGAGCTGCTCCTGGGGCTTGTGACCCAGAAGTTGAAGATTAATTCAAGACTAGTATTTAACCGGGATTACTCTATGTTAATTTCAGTATAAAAAACTACTGTGATTGAACTGTAATATGTAATAGTACTCACTCACTCACCCATCCACTATCTCACTTGCTTACTCATTAATACAATTAAATATTCTGTTAGAAACACTGTTTATAAAGTAGTAGTAGCGGGTAGGTCATTTTATATTATGTGAAGTATACCGACGTGTAGACAATATATAACCTTTAGTGCGATAGATGAGAGTTAGTCTCTCTGGTGTTTTCGTGCAGTGTACATGGAAGTTAGTGTTATAGTGTCGTGGTCTATGTAAGTTTACTTTATTATATATTGTGGTGGGCGAGCTCGAGTGGTGGAGGTGAGAGTTAATATTTTATGAAAGAGCTCCTTAAACCTGCTCCTCAAGCCCCAGGCACTGCTCGCTTCAGTCTAAATAGCATGTGTATACGTATTGCTGTACAGTAATGGGTATCATTCCTCTCTCATTCTATGACACTTTGATGTGCAAGGATGCGTAGCGAAGAATGTGTTTGTTGAAATCCAATAGAATCCTTTCATTTGACACACTGAGCAAGACTAGGTAAATCCTCGCACATCGGTCGAAACGTATCCAAAATCAAATTTGTTTTACCTCTTTTCAGTGATTGAGTATTTTCAAACTTTCACATTTTTAATATATTAGTAGGATAGCAGGGTAGTTCACAATCCCAGAGTAGTATCCATGTGAGGACAAGCATCGGTAGGTTGCGGTGCGTTTCGATCCCGTGGCCTGCCATTTCCAGACTCTGTGTAGGAACACCCCGGATGGTTTAGCGGGTCGGGCTACCTCTTTCAGAGGTAGTTTCTTGCTGCCTCCCTCAGAGACCACCAGCACAAGCTCCGCATAACCTTTCCAAGTCCCTGCTTGGGAAGATCAACCAAAAAAAAATTTAAAAAAAAAATTAAATACTCTTACTAATAAATTATGCCCACAAGTAGTTAGTTTACTTACTTATTATTTCGAGTAGATAACTAACTTTCGTTCTGATAGGATTGAGTCAGTCTGCCGTGTGGTGTCGCGCAGTACATATTAAACTATTAATACTAATAGTGTAGTGTTGTTTGGTGGCGTAGTGCTAGATTATCGAGAAGCATGTAAGTATACTTATGGTGAGAGTTATAGAATACATCTTTAAACCTGCTATTGCTCCCATACTCTTAATAGAAGTAATGACGCAACTGACTAACTTAACAAGTAACAGTTACGAAGTTAGATATATATTATTATTATAATAATAATTGTAGTCTACCCGATGGTGGGATAGGTTGGTGCCTCGAGACCCATTACATAAGCTTGTAACTTAACGTTAACGTACACGTTGTTTGTTATAATAACAAAGTTCATACATTGTATTATGATTAGTTTGATATTGCTTACATTATCCAGCTACTTCGTTCGCGGTTTTCTCAAAAACTACTAAACATATTTTCATGTAGTTTTAATCGATAAATAGAGCGGTTAATGGGGAAGGTTCAGGGGTATAATTTGTTAAGGTTTTGGGTGAATTGGTTTTTATATGATGATAGCTGCTGAAATTGTCGGCTGCAGTCACAATGTCAAAAAATGTTCTTTTTTTTAAATAATTGCGTGAGGGTGTGAGAAAATGAGTGAACGATTAAAATATACCTCAGCGGAGCGTGGGTCTGATAGTATATTATTATAAATAAAAAATGTTGTGTTACATAGATTACTTTTTATCTCAAACCATCAAAGGTGTTGTGGGATAGAAGGAGTTATGAACACAAATGTAGAATTACTTCTTGTTTAAATAAATATATACTACCTTATAGATTGTAAAAAAAATAGGATACTTTTTATCCCACAAAACAGTGTCTGTCGTATCAAATTATTGGTTTGATTGTCAAAGTCAAAGCAAACTCTCATCTCAACCTTTTTAATTAATTAATTAATGATACTTCATTACACTCACTTGACTATGATAGTTGATATTTAATTCATGAAATTACTAGTCACACTGCCGCAGAACATTTTATTTTACTAAATGTGACGGTCATCAAATCAATCAATCACACAAAAACGGCTGAATAAATTTCAATGAAATTTTGCACACGGATACATCACCTGTATTATTATATAAACTACTTTTTATCCCGTAAATATTCGTAGTTGCTGCGAGATAAACATTTTAAAGAAATCATCCTTTAGTTCATAATACATAGTAGAGAGTAACTACAAGCCAATAAAACGTAATCAACAGTGTTGCCAACAATAAATACAAAGAACAATACCAACTAACCCTTCCAAGCAGTTACTCTCAACAAAAAACCAATTCCGTAAGTAAAATGTACCGAAATAAAAATTCGAGCATTTCCTTGAAACAAAGCGCTATCTTAGAAAAAAATACATTAGAAACAAAAGGAATGGTACCAAATGGCCTCAAACTAAGATCGCGGTGTTGCTACTTTATAAGGGCTATTCTCTATTGTTATGTTTTTATTTACTTATAATGCGCCCCGACTTTTTTTAGCTGCGTTGCAATAAAATGTGTGCTTGAGTGGATATTTAGACCCGTGAGCCTCTCTGCCACTGGTAGAGCATCTTGTCAGAGCCGAGTAACCCAACACCCCTTGGTGGTGGTGGGGGACCACCAGCATGCGAATCCGACCGCCAAGTGTCATAGACGCGTTCTGGTCGAGCCCCATGTGGCCCAGACTTACCCCTTCCTCACCCAACCCATTAATCTCTAGGGCTCTTGCTCGGGGTCCGCTGAAACCGCAATATTTTTTTGCTATATTCCCCTCCCCACTCTATCTTCGATGATGCAACTCATCAACAACAACTAGACAGTATCTCTTTTGGGCGATGTCCATGGGCGATGGTGGCCACTTACCATCAGGTGGACCATCTGCTCGTTTGCACCTTATCTACCATCAAACAAAAAATCTTTAAATATATATTTCAATGAAGTTTAGCACACGGATACTTTATAACATAAATTAATGTATAGGCTACTTTTTATCCCGGAAACATTCCTAGTTCCTGTTGAATGTTACTTTAAAATATAAATGTTTTATATAGGTACAGGTGAAAGAGTAACAAACATATCCATCCATCCATACATCCAGACATCCATACATTCTTACAAACTTTCGCGTTTATAATATTAGTAGGAAGTTTAACTAGTATATTTGTCTGTAGCAGTTTTTTTTACTCCGTCTAACTTAGGTTTTAGATTTTAATTCATCTACATAGTATGTATCTCTCTCTGTGGTCGCTTCCTCATGGCTAAGGATCGTGGTCATCGATGGATGTGTATGGTATACACCTAGTTTGGATAATCTGCTTCCACCGCTGCCTGTTCATAGCGTCTCTGGTGACCGAGCAAAACTTAATTGAAGATGGGCCTCTCACTTGATCACTCCATCTGCTTGGGGACCTTCCTCGAGCTCGTTTTGCCTCCGGTTTCCCACAACGATCAGTTTTTCAAGGCTTTCATCACACCTTCTCATTATGTGGCCAAAGTACGATAATATACACTGCAGACAGATCGTGGAGAGGCGGGTTTGGACGGGAAGCCTACCTATGTATACTTTAATATGTACTGCCGTTTTTATTAGGATTTCATGATTTTAGTCATAAAATCCTATATCTTTAATCATTCCAAGTATTAGCATTTATAAATTAGTATAACTTAACTGAGGTAGGGCACAGCAGAAAATTTCCTGCTCAAATATGGAGCAGCCCGACTGGGGTAGTACCTCGACCTTACAGAAGATCACAGCTAAATAACACTACTCTAAAGCAGTGTTGTGTTCCTGTTGGTGAGTAAGGTGACCAGAGCTCCTGGGGGGAATTGGGGATAGGGTCGGCGACGCGCTTGCGATGCTTCTGGTGTTGCAGACGTCTATAAGCTACGGTAATCGCTTACCATCAGGTGAGCCGTACGCTTGTTTGCCGACCTAGTTACATAAAAAAAAAAAAAAAAAAAAAGAATTCGCGGGAACTTTGTTCCGACAAGACTGAGTTAGTCTATCAGTTGATATCGCGCAGTATATACTAAAGTATACGACTAATAGTGTAGTGCTGTTTGGTGGTATGGTGCCTCCGTTATCGAAGAGAACGTGATACTTTATTATCTATTGGAATTGGCCAGATCGAGTGGTGAGAGTTGTTCAGCTTCTTCTAAATAGCATGATTTTGTCATATCTGGAGTGCTCTTAATAGTCTTAATTTTTTTTAGCCCAGCGATATATATTACAAGTGTATGAACGCAGCCTTAGAATAAAGTCCGAATACGAAACTGCGGGTTCCCGCGACTCATTAACAGACCCCGTCCATTAGGGAGGTGGAGGAGGAGGTAAGATTTTACGAAGGAGTTCTACTATTATATATTAGGCAGAAAATAAAAATCTTATAATTTTGATTACTTTAACGAAATGTCTAACGTTTCCAAATTCCACATATAGGCTAACTATTCGACTTATTGACGATCGAATTAAGCGTCAGTAGGTCAGTGGTACAGGTGTCGGATTCACGATCGACAGATCGTGGGTTCAAATTCCAGTGTACTACTAACGTGGCCCACTCCTAACACAAGTATTTAGCTTACTTGGAGGGGTTAAGAATACCAATTTGCAGTCCAAAATTTGCAGACTGAATGATTCAGTTGTGCCAACGAAAAGGAAAGAGCTAAAGAAATAAATACGTCGCCATAGTAGAAATTATTATCATTACATCGCGAGTATTATAAATGTGATGCTGTTGGTCTCTATAATATAACTCAAATTGACACTAGTTAATCATTTTATTACTGAACAGCCCCGGCTTCGTAATAGCTCAGATAATAAAAATATCACACAGACAGACGCGACGTGGGACTTTTAATATGTAACGATAAGGAAATATATACAGTATAAATAAAATTCAATGACATATTCCATATAAAAAGAATTACCTACAAAAATGAAGTTAAAAATATTATCTTGGAATGATTATTTTATCAAATTTATTGGTCTCTAAGTTAGTGACAAACGAAGGCTAATATCCGTCATTTAGGCGAACATTAGCTTTCTAGGGTTAAGTTTTTTTATAGACTCTATTCATTTTTTCTTCTTCAATGACTTACTCGGGAGGTCTGAGGTCGATCCTGAGCATATACCTATGACTTTTCTAAGTTATGTGTGCTTTAAGTAATTAAATATCTCTTGCTGTAACGGTGAAGGAAAACATCGTGAGGAAACCTGCACTCCTGAGAGTTCCCTAAAAGTTCTCAAAGGTGTGTGAAGTCTGCCAACCCGTACTGGGCTAGCGAGGTGGACTATGGCCTAATACCCTCCTCATTCTGAGGAGGAGACCCGGCTCAGCAGTGGGCCATTGACGAGATTCAATATGTATAAAAATATTACAATTTATACATGATTTTTTTTTGTATATTTAAATCCTTTAAATTAATGAATGACTGATGAATTATAAGTAGAAAGATAAAAGTGCAGTATATAGGTAACACACAGCGCCATCTAGTTTTGAAATTTGTTATAAGTCATTTATGAGTGAGTCAAAGTACCTCCTTTCCTTAATGAAGTTATATCGAGATAATTCTAGAATTTCTAGGTAAAATAACATCCACAGGTTATTTTTAACAAAAGAAACATTTACAACAAGAACACTTGAAAAGGAAATTAATTGCGTCCGACGCAACCAGAGAAACTTATGATTTTAATAACAATTCTACACGCTCTTGTGTTAGTTCACACACACAATAAAATATATTGCATTGCATTAACACACTCACTCATATACTCACAAACTTACTTACTTTGTAAATAGTCATCACAAGAAACAAAACAGTACTTTGGGCTTGAGTTCCAGGTGTCGGTTTCTTAATAAATAAAATTAACAATTTAAGCAATTCTCAAAAAACAAATTTTTTTTTTTTGATTTTAAACTGTTTAGTGGTGTGTAACCTTACTATTTTATCTTTAGAAATTAAGGCAACACTCAACGAATTTTAATAGTCTGTAATTGGCTAATTCCTATTTTCATTCCAATTGGTTAGAGGCAGTATCAAATGTGATAAATGGTATTGAGGATCACCGGAGTGGATCACACGCCCCAGGCATCTTATTTGGTATCATAGAACAATCCATCGTCGTGTGAACATTACACAAAAGCACGTCCACGCTTTGTTTCCTTCCTTTTGTATTGAGTTAAAGCAAGAACATGCATAATTTGAAAGAAAAAACTCCTTTGTCTATACTCGAGAATAATCAGAACCTTTGTTAATTTTGTTTTTAAAAAATGTTTAATTTTCGGCAACTCTTAAGGGAATATATGAAACCTTTGTCTGTCTGTGTACTCCAATTAAGCAATAGTACTTCCATAATCTGCCTTTTTTTTCAAAGAATACTTAACCCTATTCCGTAACCCATCCAACTAAGTAATGCTTGTGTTAGGAGAGGGCCACGTCAGTAGTCCAATAAGTGGGATTTGTTGATCATGACCCACGACTTATTGATCATGAATCCAACCCCAGAACCACTCACCTACTGACCCTTTTTAAGTTTTTCTATATGTTTATTGTATTTCAGAAACTATGAATCATTAAAAAAAGAGAAGGCAAATGTGGTGGGGATTGTTGCGCATTCTGAGTGATGTGTGCCTGTATACGTACTTCAATCCACGATTCAAACAGGCGCGTGGAAGTAGAACCGTCGCGTAAGAACCAATCACATAAAGAGAGTAGAATTCTATATTCTATTTAGAGACGAAGAAGGAGATGTTCTTCATTCGGTAGTAAAGGTCAATGAATGAATCAGGGAACTGCTCAGCTAAACAGGAAATATACAGTGATTGACACACTGGAAGGTTTACAATAATATTAAAATTTGACCCTAATAAGTATACCTTGTAACAGTAATTTCATAATCATGTTACTCGACAATCGACCACACGACCACACGGCTACTCGGCCACTCGGCCACTACCGCATAAAGTATAATTAGTTTCCGATAATTGAATTTCAGTTACACGTATTGCCTTGTCATTGCCTACGCTGGTTCAACAGTGAATATTAATATTATCATTATCATAATAAATATTCCCTTTATTTTAAATAATTACAAATGAAACTAATACTTCCGTATGACTAATTCAATCTATAACTGGACTATAATCCGAGGGGGGGCGCTGAGAACATCTCGTAAAAGCCTAGTAACCCAATACTGGTGGTAGGGGATCGGTTCCCCGACAGATTTGCAACGATAATTATGCCGGTGGATGGTGGAGCCGCATGTGGACCATATCAATCCCCTCCCCCTTTCCCATCCCATTAATGCTGCAATTCCATTGAAGTTTGGGTTCTTGCTCAGGATTCACTGAAACCGCAGCATTCTTCTCTTTGTTCCCCTTCATTTTTTTAAGAAATGCAACCTTATGGATACTCCCCGCCGACGAGAGGGAGGTTATGTGGGTCCTCCTTGATGCCGCCCGCAGATAAGGAAAGAAGATTGAGTCGCTCTCCTAACTCAACTTTAGAGATGGGAACGCATCAAGAACTCTTTTGTTTTGCCGTTGTCCATGAGTAACGGTTGCTGCTTCCCATCAAGTTACGTCTGCTTGTTTGTATAGGAAAAATTGGTTAAATGAAAGTCAGTCTTGCGCACCTGGATTCCGTACACATTAGAGTGAGGGATAAACTTACTTAAATTCTTTATTTTCGGTACACTGTACGTTTGACATGGCGGACAATGAAGTGAGTTGGCTTTTTTTATTTTAAGGTACGAAAGCCTAAAAATGTAAGGAACCTGATATATAAATGTAGGTGACAATGATACTGAAGTTAGGACAAGAAATTATAAAATGATAAACATGTATTCTTAAGGCTTAGTTCGTTAATAGAAGGATGATTGAGTGAGTGAGTTTGTGCGTATGTTTAAGGAGGAAATTAGTGAGTGGAAACACAGATCCGTTTTGTAACAGAATTATTTATATTAAAGCGGAGAGAAAAGGTCGCTTTAGAAATTTAATAAATTTTAAATTAGATAATATTGCTAAAAGATTTTCCAATCAAGTAGAGGATTTCATCAAAAGAGGTATAGGCTTAAATATTTAATACACCGCTGTGCATGTACAAAGTCATCAATATGTTATCACGTTAAATTTTCAGTGGAAATCGATACTCGTTAAGCTTATAGGAAGTGGGAGGTAAATCCTACTTATAGCTAACGAGCCGACCCTCTCTCGCTTCGCTGAGGAGTATTCAAACTATTCACTTATACACACTCATTTATTCATTCATACTCTACCCGCAACTATGATTCATATATCTCTCATCGTTAAGGCAGCGTTCGTAAGAAACGTTTTCGTTCGACCGTTCTTTCTCCGACTTACTGCAGCAAATCCGACTACCGCGAAAAAGTCTGTTAGGTTTTCGGGATAATGTGACTTTTTATTGGTAAAAGAATTTTAAAAATCGGCCAAGTACGTCCAGAGATTACCCCCCTACAACGTCACAAACTCTAAAACTTTAGCTCTTTATAATATTAGAATAGACTACTACTACTGACCTCTGCTACTGCTAACTGCTCTGCTACTGTTTGAGGTACCAAAATGTAATGCATATTTTATATTCATTGCTTTCTATGATGGTAGTTCAGTCAAACTGACTGACGGATCATTTTCGAACTTATCAAAAGTTTACAAAAGTACTTTTATAAATCTAACTAACTGAAATAAAATATTTTGAGTTTGAGTAAATAGTTATATAGATAAATATGCTGCGCGACTCCCCTGCTACCTCTTTTCTCTCTCCATCTCTTACTGGAAATATCTAGAAATATCTTCTAATGCAAGAGAGTGAGATGAAAGTGGTAAAGTAAGATTGGATTGATGGATGGACTAAAAGTCGAGAAATTAATAGAAGATAGAGATGTGTGAGGAATGAAAGGAAAGAAGAAAGTGTAATATTAAAGATGGAAAGAGGTTTTAATGAGAAACATATAGATGAAAATAGGCGAAAGGGAAGAGAAGAAGTGATAGAAGTAAGTGCTAAAAGAAGAAGGTATAAGAGTGAATCTCGAGTTAGAGATAAAATGAGAAAGGTGTTGAAGGGAAACGAAGACCCAGAACGGCGAGTGAGGGAAGGTTCTGTTAAATACAAGAGCTAAAAAGTATTACTTTTCAAACTTATTTTTCATTTGTAAAAATTGAAAAATATTCTTCAGTTTCCAATATTTTGTAAAATATAGACCAGTTTATTGGATTTTCTCCAAAAAATAATGTTTTTTAAAATCGGCTTAAAAAGCGTTTAATGTTTATTGAACCTGTTTACTTTACAACTTATTCATTAATAAAATGGTAAAACGTGTTTACCTAATTATTAATTTGAAATATTTGAGGATGTTTGTTACTTTTCTTTCTTTTTGTGATTAGAATAACTATTCCTAGTTAGGCTGTGATTTGTGATTGATTGATGTGATTATTTTTTTTAAGGCGAATAAGGTTTAAACGAGCGTACGGTCCACATAAAGTGGCCACCGTCGCCCATGGACAGGACTTAAAATTTAAGTTAGGGCGAGGGGGGAGGCGAATGCAGTGGCTTTAGTGGCCTGAGCAAGAAAGTAACAGATGAAAAAATCATGAATATTTGATAAAAATCAATCGGAACAGAACCGAAACGTACTGGAATCGAACGAATCGCAGTTCAAAGAATGGAAAGGAATATAATATAAAAAGTAATTTAAAATTACATTGCTGGAAGTAAAAAATAAAAGAAATTAAACCATCTTGTTAACTCGTTTAGTCATTAATTTCAAGTGATACAGTCTGTACAGTCGACAACTCATTTTTCACCTGAAAACTAATTTCCAGAGACATTACCACCTAATTGTTAAAATAATAGTACCTGGTCGCTTCCCGTTTATTAAACTAAAACAGCATTATTATAACTAGTTTTTTTTATCTACTAATAAACAAAATTACAAGCTGAACTACATAAAAAGACTTATCTATTTACATCTACACTATTATATAAAAATAAAGATTTGATTGTTTGTATTTTTGTATATTTGTTTATTAAATAGGCTCGACAACTCCTAAACCGATTTTTGAAATTCTTTCACTTATAGAAAGCTAACATACTGTCTGGGTAACTAATAGGCTATGTGGTGTTGCCATAAATATTCTAATTAATGAGATATGGCCATTTAAGTGCCATAACGTAGCCATTTTGTACAGTGAAGGTTTTCTTTGGAACAACAGATCTGATTTGAAACTTATACCGCTAGAAAGCTACACTATGCCGGAGTGACAGAGTGTTGTGTTGCCATAGATATCATAATTAATACTATGTGGCCAATAAAGTGCTGGCAGAAGGACATTAAATGGCCTTTTTGAATAAAGAAAGTAATCTCAGGAACTACTCCTGTGTGACATAGGTGATGTAGTGTTTTTTTTTTATGAATGATATGAAACAAAGGAGCAGACGGTCCACCTGATGGAAAGTGGCCACCGTCGCCCATGGACATCGACAAACTAGAGGGTATCTCTTATTTTGTCGATGCGTTGCCGCCTCGAAGATAATGTGAAGAGGGGGAGCGAAGAGAAGATTGCTGCAGTTTCAATGGACCCCGAGCAAGACCCTGGTGTTCATTGGAATCGCAACAGCAATGGAATGGGAGAGGAAGGGGTAGATCTGGCCCACATGCTGCTCGACCAGAACGCGTCAGAGACACTTGGCGGTCGGATTCGCATGCTGGTGGTCGCAAGTCATTCGGGGAACAGATCCCCTACCACCAAGGGGGTGCTGAGTTACTCGGCTCTTACGAGATGCTCTCCCAACGGCAGAGGGGAATTGTATTTCCTAATTAATAGAATATGGCCATTTCATCCTATTAATCCGATTATAAAAAATCTTTTCTGAGAGAAGTCTATAGAATTCCCAAAAAAATAACGAGCAGATTATTTTGTTACATGGTTTTTCTATTTGTGTAATCAAGCTTAATTATTTTCTTTTAATTCAGAAAATAAATCGCCAAGTTCAAAGTAAGGATTGTATAGAATCAGAAAGATAAGATATTAATTCTTGTTTCTATCTTCAATATAAGAAACTAAGTTTATCAATATGGAGAGTTATTACAAAAATTGATATTAAACGATATAATAAAAGTATATGAGAACTGAAGCAAGTAGAAAGGAGTTAAAAAGAAGATAGTGACATAAATGTATGTTGTCTCAAAGAGCAGATTAAGCATTAGTCTTCAAAACTATCAATTATTATAGAAATTTGTACAAACCCAGAAACAGAGACACAGTATAATCTAGATATTAATTCACGCTCATGGACAGCCAACACATAAATTACCAGTAGTGCCAGTTCATCTACGTACAAACTGGAAATGCAAATATTTTGATATAAATAACTAATGAGTTACTGTTCTCTTAATTTTTTTTCTACTAATTTAACTCTGACCTGTATAATCATGTTTATTTAGAAAATTACTAACGCATTAGCATGTATTTTTATATTTCGCACCTCACATAAAAACTATATATTACTAATATAAAGCTGAAGAGTTTGTTTACTTGAACGCGCTAATCTCAGGAACTACTGGTCCGATTTGAAAAATTCTTTCAGTGTTAGATAGCCTATTTATCGAGGAAGGCTATAGTCTATATAACATCACGCTACGACACATAGGAGTGAACTTTATTATTAACCCGCAAGAACTGAACTTTTCCGGGATAAAAAGCATCCTATATATTCAACCAGATTATAAAGCATCTGTGTGTCATATTTCATTAAAATTCGTTCAGACGTTATTGCGTGATTGACTAACAAACATCCAACGATACAGACTTTCATATTTATGATTAAGAATTAAAAAGTTTTTAACCCCTTATTGCATGAATTATGAAACATGATGAAAAATATTTTTGTTACTGAAAACATACTTTATTTTTTATATATGAACAATCTAAATATGAAAAAAAATATGTAGGTACTTTTAGAAATTACTACACGAAGCCATATTTGGCCATATTTGGCTTCGTATGCATTTTTGCCAAAAACATTATCTAACATATATGGCTTCACAAGCATTCAGATTTTTTTTCTTTTATTTGAAGCAATAAACCCTTCCCCCCCTACCGCATATAACGCCTTATATGACTTTAAAAGTGAATTATTTTTTTTGAATTGATTCATCATCACTAAGACCTGTCAATGGCCCACTGCTGTCGGTCTCCTCCTCAGAATGAGGAGGGAGACCATAGTCTACCACGTTGGCAGACTTCACAGACCTTTGATAACTTTTTGGGAACTCTCAGGAGTGCAGGTTTCCTCACGATGTTTTCCTTCACCGTTAAAGCAAGTGATATTTATTTTCTTAAAAGCACACATAACTCAGAGTCAGAGATGTGTGCCCAGGATCGAACTCGGACCTCCCGAGTGAGACATGTCGTCAAAAATATGTATGCGGTAAGGGGTTAATGAGATCAAAATCAATATAATTAAGTTATAAAATAAAATACCAAGTGAACATTTTGTACAGAATATATTTTAACTCGTAATTGTGTATGAATAATTTAAATGTACACACCGATAGGGAAATGCTTAATATAATTGTATTGCCACTGTTTTACGAGAGTATTATGTAAACGGAATGGCATCTGAATATATATTAAAATTTTAAATATTAATTACTTATTTTATAGTTATAATACTATGGATTCACAATCAGTTTTTAAAAGTATCCGAAAATATTTCAATAGATCGTTAAGTCGTTATGAGCACCTGTGTAATGTTTCACAGTGCAATTGTTAGAATGAGACAAATATATGAGTTACATTCATTAAGATTATTGTAAACAGCCATAAAAGATCGAAAGACAAAAAAATATTTTTTTATGTTTTCAGACTTTGGACACTTCTTTTGTGATATTTGTATGAAAATCTGCTGTTAAAAATACTGAAGAAAATAAATTGAGTTCGTAAGAATTCTTAGAATTAAAAACCATCTTTTCTCTTTCGCTTCTACCTCAGAGAAGTGTAGGCACAAAATGTATTATGACAAGAAATTTAAATTTATTACGTACTAGCCGACCCGCGCGATTTCATTCACGTGTTGCTCCGCTCCTATGGGTCGTACCGAGATGTTAAATAGACTAAGTTACTCCTTGTTACATCAGCTATCTACCAGTGAAAGTCTCGTCAAAATCGGTTGAGCCATTTCAGAGATTAGCCGGAACAAACAGACAGACAAAAATTGTAAAAAATGTTGTTGTTGCACTTAGTATAAAGCGATTATTTTAATATTACAAACAGACACTCCAATTTTATTTATTTGTAATAATGAAATTAATTACATTATTGAAATTTATATTATCGGAATAAATTTATTACACTCTAAATTGTTGATGATACAACTTTATTAATGTTGATTGATATATTCAGCTTATTTGAGATAATTCACATACTCGTATATCAGTTAGCAACACTGTTTATAAATTAGTATTTGCAGGTAGTTCCTTGTATATTTTTTCAAGTATACCCACGTGTATACAATATACTTGTAACCTTTAGTGCGATAGATTAGTCTCAGTCTCTCTGGTGTTGTCGCGCAGTGTACATGGAACTTAGTGTTATAGTGTCGTGGTTAAGGTCACGCTTCTTGAGGTCCACGTAAGTTAACTTTATTGCTTACTGTATGTTAGCTACACTGTTTATAATGTAGTAGTAGCGGGTAGATCATTTAGCTATGTCAAGTATACCGACGAGTAGAGTTTAGGTGTATGGATTTTTGGTGCGATGAATTGGTCTCAGTTTCTCTGTGTATTGTAGTGTGTGTGTCTGCTTCTGGGTCTCAAGCCCCGGGCACTGCTCGCCTCGGTCTGAATTACATGTGTGTAAGTGTTGCTGTACGGCTGGACTTTCCAAGTGCTGACATTACGAATGGAGGGGAGGGGTAGTAATTAGGGTAGATGGGGGTCCCCTCTATCGATCCCCCTATTTTTTTCTTGCCGCTGACGCATATTTTGGGAATTATGGGGGGAGAAAGAAAAATTGTACCTGACCTTTCCAAGTGCTGACGCAGTGGTTTCGCTCTAAAATTTTATTAGAGATAGGTGTAGGCCCACTAGAAGCACTCACTCACAAAATTTTGAACTGCAGAAATCAATAGTTTCCGAAATATAACACTTTAAAATCCACATACAACAAACATTATTCACAATAATAAAATGTCACACTGATTTAATCCATAGAGTTCATATTCAATATAGTGTTGAATTGACAGCTTGGCAACGAGACTTTTAAGCCAATCTTAAATAATATATTTAAATATTTTTTAAAGTCATTCTAATAAAATTTTTAACAGAACAATAAAATTAAGAGGAAATTAATACTTAAAAAAGTATGGCTTTATACTAAACTATTTTTTTTATTTGATTTAACTTGCTCAAAAAAATAGATGATGCAAGGAAAAAATTCAGATTTCGGGTATTATAGACTCGTAATTGGCAACACTTACAATGAAAAAATTAGACATCCGTTTGCCTTCGTACAGTTGAGTCGTTTATGAATTCCTGTGTTCTTACAGTTGAGTTGTTTACGAATTCCTGTGTGTTCCAAGCGTTGTATGTCTACCATGGCGTCCGCAGCTCCTAATTGATTCTGATTCAAAGATAGGTTAGGTTTCGGAATAACTTTTCCTCCTTCTCCCCCCTTAGTTGGTTAGGTTAGTGTTTCCCCCCTAATTGGTTAGGTTAGTGTTTGGATAGGTTTATGCACCCAGAAGGAGGAGCCCCGCGAAAGCGGGGCGACGTAGACTGGGTTTCGGAATAACTTTTCCTCCTTCTCCCCCCTTAGTTGGTTAGGTTAGTGTTTCCCCCCTAATTGGTTAGGTTAGTGTTTGGATAGGTTTATGCACCCAGAAGGAGGAGCCCCGCGAAAGCGGGGCGACTTAGACTGGGTTTCGGAATAACTTTTCCTCCTTCTCCCCCCTTAGTTGGTTAGGTTAGTGTTTCCCCCCTAATTGGTTAGGTTAGTGTTTGGATAGGTTTATGCACCCAGAAGGAGGAGCGAAAGCGGGGCGACGTAGACTGGGTTCAGAAAAATCCTATTTTTTGTGCAAGTTAAATTAAATAAAAAAAATAGTTTAGTATCAAATATTTATTCATTACCAATAATAAAATTATTACAATTAATTTTTATCATATTAGGGCATACTTTTTTAAGTATTAATTTCCTCTTAATTTTATTGTTCTGTTAAAAATTTTATTAGAATGACATTAAAAAATATTTAAATATATTATTTAAGATTGGCTTAAAAGTCTCGTTGCCAAGCTGTCAATTCAACACTATATTGAATATGAACTCTATGGATTAAATCAGTGTGACATTTTATTATTGTGAATAATGTTTGTTGTATGTGGATTTTAAAGTGTTATATTTCGGAAACTATTGATTTCTGCAGTTCAAAATTTTGTGAGTGAGTGCTTCTAGTGGGCCTACACCTATCTCTAATAAAATTTTAGAGCGAAACCACTGCGTCAGCACTTGGAAAGGTCAGGTACAATTTTTCTTTCTCCCCCCATAATTCCCAAAATATGCGTCAGCGGCAAGAAAAAAATAGGGGGTTTGATAGAGGGGGATCCCCCCCTCCCCCTCCACCCCCCTCTTTTCAATTCATGATGTCAGCACTTGGAATGTCCTTTGGGTATCATATCTCATTATATGACAAAAGAGAAATGATAATTATGTTATACTTAATTGTATTAACAAACCTTTGATCGCAACAATAATTAGATACACAATCAGTGACACTAAATATCTTATCTAAATGGCCACCCATTTGAGCATTTGGGTGACTGTGAAATACATCACAGTACTCATTTCGGTAGATATCGTTTCTTTTTTTTATGCACACGTCAAGTTAAAATGACTTCACCAATTTGAATAAAATTTGTTATACGGATACTATTTAAAATGGTTTAACAAATAGGATACTTTTTATCCCGGATAAAAACACAGTTCTAATGACATTGAGCGATTTTATTATTAATGGTGCATACACAGTTGAAGGGATATCAGTGAATTTCAAGAATTGATTGATAGCAACACCGTTTATAAATAGAGTAGATAATTTATATCTTTCGTTTTGATAAGAGTATTGAGACAAATAATGTAGTTTTGTTTGGTGGCGTGGTGCTAGACCGCCGTTATGATATTATTGTAAATATCTATCTAAAAGTTCTATCCGTGAGGGAACGGTTTAGAATACTATTCCCCTCTGCCACTAGGAGAGCATCTCGTAAGAAGCGAGTACCCCAGCTCCCCCTTGGTGGTAGGGGATCTGTTCCCCGACTGGCTTGCGACCACCAGCATGCGAATCCGACCGCCAAGTGTCATAGACGCGTTTGGGTCGAGTCGCAAGTGGACCAGACTTACCCCCTCCCTCTCCCATCCCATTAATGCTGCTGATCCAGTGGCTCTTGTTCAGGGTCCGCTGAAACCGCAGCATTTTTTCTTCCCTCCCCTCCCCTCTCTATCTTCCAGGATACAACGCATCAAGAAAACAAGAGGGTGAGGCCATTTACCATCAGGTGGACCATCTGCTCGTTTACTCCTTATCTATCATAAAAAGTAGTTAACCTAGGACATTTTCAGGTGTCATTTTGTATCGAATTGTGTATCTAAGACGCATTTAATGATCGAAGAAAATGCCTAACTCATTTAGCGAATAAAACTTGTGACTCATGAAACCGTCAATTTGAGACGATATCAAAATTTTAATTACAACCACAGAATGAAACATTAATTATGAACAAAGCAATTGTTCTGCGCCTTCGCTTCACTTTCAATTACCTCTAGATACTGTACCTATAGGTTTGTTTGAGGTATTATCATTAATTACTATTATTTTATCATTAACTAGACGACGCGCCCTGACTTCTCACGAATATAATTTCCCACTTTTTTTCAATATATTTTTGCTAAATAAGGATTTTCAGGCAGCTACGATGATAAACATGTTTTATTATGATACCAAAGGAACTCTAATTTATTCCGGGATAAAAAGTAGCTTATGTCTTAATCCAGGCTATAAACTATCTGCGGTTCAAGTTTCAAGAAATTCTGTTCAGTCGTTTTTGTGTGATTGAGTAACAAAGACACAAACTTTCACATTTATAATATTAGTAAGAAGTATGATTAATGGCAAAATTTCGTATTAAGATCCTTAAACTATAATTGATGTAGTGTTGGCAACACTTTTTGATTGTTGGTAGTTCTTATAGATTAAGGAACTATGAACAATGGGGGTATTTATTAAAGAAAATTGATTGGAATAAAACTTAAATATTTTTTTCACGGGTGTTATATGATTAACGCGCGGAACTGTATGTCTGTTTGTGGCATCGTAGCGTCCAAGATAATGGACAAATTCTGATGAATTTTTAATTGTTTTAAAGGTAATTTTATTGAGATTCTTCTTAGCTATATATTGTGAAGATCTGGTCTTCCGTTGGAAGACTATCAGCTCATTGCTAACTTGAGAGCTGCCTCAAAATATTAATATATTGACAATTATAACAACATTGTAAACATATGGTACACTCACATTTCTTACACTGAGTACACAATATGAAACGGTATTTCTAGATACCTTCGAATCGAGTATCAAGCTTTTTTAAAGTACGTAACAGTATATTTTTAATCACACTTTTTTTTTATCATTTAATGATAATACTTAAGTTTATTTAATTTATTAGTGTCATCAACAATAATAATAATTATTATTATAGTAGATTAATTAATTATATAACTTTGTATTTTTCATTGATTATTGTAAGCATAGTTTTGATTTAGTTTTTCTATTGACTACAAGTAGTGGCGGGAAAAAGAAGATGGCGGGAGAGCGTTGTTGCATTTGATTGTGCTAAAAAATAATATAAATAAAGCCATAACTTGTCGAATTATGCGGTTTTGTGTTTACTAATCTGACATTATACTAATAATAAAGTAAAATGAAAAAAGGTTTAAAAGGAATCAAAAGGTTACCTTGCTATAATCCGCGGCAATCTGAATAACCAGACTCGTATAGCACAACCCAGAAGAGCACCCTGCCCACATAAAAGTGAGACGCCCGAACCCGAACCAAGACACACCACACAAGTGAACGCGATCGACAATCGACGTACGTTTCGCGCGTTCACTCGATACTCGATACGTATCGAATATCGAGTATTGAGTTAAGGTTTAAAAGGCTGTTTTTTCAACAAAATTGTCACTTAGCAAGTGACGGTTGTAGAGTCAACACCTCCTGAAGATGTTTCGGTTACGGATCTACTTGCGTGGTGTGTACTGGTTCGGATTCGCGCGTCTCACTTTATGTGGGTGGGGGGCTCTTCTGGGTTGTACCATATGAATCTGCTTGTTCAGATTGCCGCGGATTATAGCAAAGTAACCTTTTGATTCCTTGTAAATCATGAATTTCTGCAAAGTAACGCCTGATTCAATTCAATATGAAAAAAGGTGTTGTAGTTTGTAAAAATCAAATTCAATTGTTATGAGTATTTTTATATATTTCTTCGGTAACCTAGTAAAGCATGCAAGCCGATGATTTCGGCCAGAATCCTACAATAATATTACATAAGTGAAATACTAGCGAAATACAAAACACATTACGCTTTAAATTATTCATGCAGAATGTGAATGTGAATGAGTGTGTGTGACACGATAGGGAGGTGTAACATCCGTTACAGACTGGTAATGATAGTTATATAAGGTGCACTGACATATATGTCGGGGATTTTAAAACGATGTAAAAGGAGATGGAAGGAGGAAGATGGGGAATATTGGGGAACACTAAAAGGGGGGTGATGGTAATGAGTGTAATATTGGGTAAACGCAACGTAGATACTTCTACTGAACGGATAGATTATCAAATATGATCTCTAACAATTACGAGAGAAACCTAAGCAGTGCCTTGGACTTGTGACCAAGGTGTAGGCTTAAGGAATTCCTTTAAGTGATCACGACACTCGCCTCCACTGCTAGGCTCTCTGTTTAAACCCAAGGTTAAACGCACATAAACCTAACCTAACAGGAGTATCTACGTTGCGTTTACCCAATATTCCATTCAATACCATCACCCCCTTTTAGTGTTCGCCAATATTCCCCATCTTCCATTTCCTTTCACATCGTTTTAAAATCCCCGACATATACATATATTCTTAACCTTGCTTTACTTCTTTACATAGTATAACACAAAGGCGATTTCTGTCTGAACACAATTATTATCTACATGAAAGTTATACTCAACATTAACACGTAAAAGACAATAATTATATACACTTTAGATGCAAACCGAAAAAGTCCATCGGAACAGAGGTTGTATTCCCTCCCCCACCCCCCACCCCTTTGATAAAATAAAAGAAACTGCTACCAAATACAAAATTAACGGTGTTGCTAATGGATTTCAATGCTGTTTTCACCAATAGATAGATTAATTCAAGGAGAAGGTTTATATGTATAACACATACATATTATAGAAAATAGTATGGTGTCGTTATGCTTAAACTCCATCATGTATGAAATTTTAATAACTATATATCGTAACTTTAATTTATTAACTCCCCAATGATAAAAAAAAAAACATGAATTTGTAAACACACATTTACACTTATATCTAAATAAAGCAACTTTGTAAATGAATTAAGCATTTTGCTGTGACGTCACAACGCTCTTTCACATAAGTACCTCTTAAAATAACCGACGCTTCGTATAACACAATAATATGTTGTATATTAAGAAATAACCTTATTTTAGTAACTAATCTAATTCATAATCATTTTTACACTAATCTATCTACTCATAATTACTACTTACCCCCACTCTTAACTCTGTTTAGTAAGGCAAAACCAGTACAATAGACAAATATAATGCTATATACTTTATACTAGTCGATCCACGCGACTTCGTACGCGTGTAACTCCGCTTCTATTGGTCGTAGCGTGATGATATATAGCTTATAGCCTTCCTCAATAAATGGGCTTTCTAACAGTGAAAGAATTTTTCAAATCGGACCAGTAGTTTCTGAGATTAGCGCGTTTAAACAAACAAACTCTTCAGCTTTATATATTAGTACTAGTTAACCCGCGTGACTTTGTACGCGTGTAGCTCCGCTCCTTTTGATCTTAGAGTGATGTTGAATAGCCTTTAGCCTTCCTCAATAAATGGGCTATCTAACACTGAAAGAATTTTTCAAATCGGACCAGTAGTTCCTGAGATTAGCGCGTTTAAACAAACAAAGTCTTCAGCTTTATATATTAGTATAAGATAAGATTATATCAATAAACACACTCATCGTTCATCTCTGGTCAAACAACATGAAATCCGATAGTTACGTCCCTTTGAGTGTTAGGTTCTTAAAGGATTATATACATATTGACATGTCTCAGTAATGCGAGAAACTGCTCAGATTGTAATTACGTCAGCATATTTAATGATCAAACGAACTTACCAAGTGAAGTTTAACAGGTTTAGTAAGTAAATATGTTGTAATTACATTTGTAGTGAAGTCTGACAAAAAACTCTAAAATTGTAAGTATACTTTAGTATTTCTATCAAAATTATACAGATATTGTAAATGTGGAAGTTTATATGTTTAGACGTTTGAATATTTGTTATTCAATCACGCAAATACGGCTGAACGGATTTCAATGAAATTTGGCACACAGATACTTTATTATTTGGAGTAACACATTGGCTACTTTTTATCCCGGAAAACTCACGAATAAAATATTTTAAATGAATATTATATATTATATGAATTTATTTAAAATAGAACAGTTCAAGTAGAAAATTGCATCCAGGGGTATTAAAACATGTATCACATGAGTGTTTTAATACCTAATTGTCAACAGTTGCATACAAGACTTTATCTACACCCATCATTAAAGATTCTGAAACAGTTAGCTTATTGCCAACATTACAACAGCCACTCCTAGTAACCTAACATCATCCATTACTGAGTATATACAAACAAACTAAGTGTTGATGAAACAATCATTTATTGTAGCTGTAATGAACATGTTGTACAGTGCAATATGTTCTTTAATGTTGGAAGGTAATTGCTAATTTTTTTTATAAACAAAACAATAAAATTATCAAAGAAAAATGGCGGGGATTCGTATAACATATTTTTTACGGCGCACGACGTTCTGGTAGTGAAACGCGCGTGAATGACCTTTTTTTGAAATACATACAGATACCACGCACCATGCATCGAGCAGTAAGAATGTGGCTGTCTGTTACCACTGCCACTGGGCCAGCGTGGTGGACTATGGCCTACTACCCTCCTTATTCTGACGAGGAGACCCGGCTCAGCTGTGGGGCATTAACGGGTCGTGATGATTGGATGTTATAATGGTTATTAGGACATTGGGTGTGTTAATGTTGGCAATAAGCTAACTGTTTCAGAATTTTTTATTTATTTATTTATTGAAAAGAAAACATACAGTTATATTTAATACAAATAGATGAACAAATTAAAACCATACAAAAACCAATCAAGTTTTCAAAATTTATCACAATACATATGTATTTTGTAGCAGACCGTGTACAAGTAAAAAAAAGAAAGAAGAAACTTATTAAATAATAACTAACTAAAAAACCAATAAAATTAAATCACTCACGTTTATTACCTTTAATTTCATTTTTATAGGTTTCCAATGACAAATGAAATAAGTCCATATTATGAAACTTTACGTTATGACTTTGGCAAGAACGATATAAGAAACAATTACGCGCATAATTAGTGTTTTAGGTAAATGAAATAAAGACTTACAACGAGCTTGTAAACGAGGAAATTTAAAATAAATATAACATATTAAAAGATAACTAGAATTAATATAGTTTCTTATTATTTTAAAAAGATAGATTTCGTACCTAACTATACGACGTTCCTATATTTAAACCTAAAATGTAAATGTTTATTAAATTTATTCTGAATATTGTCAATTCTATTAATATATTTATGATACATCGGACTCCAAACTGTGGATGCATATTCCAGAACAGCGCGAACATAAGCATTATACAAAATAATAAGAATTAAACATTTACGAAAGTCCTTTCCCACCCTCAGTATAAAACCGAGCATGCGGAAACCCTTAACAGTAATATAGTCTATATGTTTGTTAAACATAAGCTTAGAATCTAGATAAACCCCCAAATCTTTCACCTCAGTTACCCGTTCATTTATTTTGTTACTTAAATTATAATTAAATATAAAGTTATGTTTCTTACGAGAAAAAGTAATTACACTACATTGTTTTATGTTAAGAGAAAGTCTACATTCATCACAAAATTTGCATAACTCGTTAAGATCATTTTGTAATAATATACAGTCATCAAAATTGTTAAATCTTTTAAAGATTTTCATGTCGTCGGCGTACAATAAAATTTTAGAATTTTTAAATATTGAGTTAATACTATTTATGAATAAATTAAAAAGTAATAGACCGAGGTGAGAGCCTTGAGGGACTCCATAGGTAACAGGCATAAAAGATGAACAAAAACCTTTAACAGTAACGGCCTGGCTTCTATCCCGTAAATAAGATATTAGCCAACACAAGAGATCGCTGTGTATACCAACCTCCTGAAGTCTTCGAATAAGAACGGAATGTGATATTTTATCAAAAGCTTTGGAATAGTCGGTGTACACGACGTCCACCTGGTGACCATTATCCATATCTGAGGAAACACGGTGTACAAATTCATTAAGATTAGATTCCGTAGATTTTTTACAAACAAAACCATGCTGCTGTTCTATAATATGAGGAGACAGGATAGGAAAGATATGATCGAATATAATTTTCTCAAAGAGCTTAGCAATAACACATAATTTAGAGATTGGCCTGTAATTTTCCACATTATGTCGACTACCTGATTTGAATATAGGAACAACGAATGAGCGTTCCCAACCAATGGCATCGTACCAGTTACAAGAGATTTATTAAATAATAAAAATAAAGGAAAAGCAAGGCTTTCACTACACATTTTAAGAAAATATGAAGGTATAAGATCTGGGCCTTGGCCTTTACTAATATTAAATTTCATTAAATATTTTTAACAATAGGTAAAGATATGTTGACTGAACCAATAGAAACACAGCCTACATTCTGCTGGTTTGCGTTATCAATCAAAGGGTCAAAATTATTAGGTTCATCAGGACAAAATGCTGATTGAAAATAACAATTAAATAGTTCGCTAATACCTGCTCCATCTGATGCAGATCTATTACCCAAATACATAGTACCAGGCAATTCATTAGAGGTTCTTTTGGATTTAACAAACGACCAAAACATTTTGCTGCAACGCAAAATCATTTCCTCTGACCTGTATATATGGTGATCATAACATTCAAGTTGAACTCTCTATAAAAGATTTAAAGCATGGGAGTAGAGAAAATATATTTACGCCATTATAGTGTATATTTAAAGCGAGTGTTGGTATATATTTAGTATCCCAAACGAGCGTTATATCAGCGTCATTACAGCTCGCTACGGACGTGGCGCTACCTGTCGCTGTCGCTGTCAGGAACATCCACCGTTGTCGTTATACCTATATTATTTTAAATGTTGGACTGAGAGTACTTTTTATTTTGTATATAATTCGAAAGTATTATTTATTATTATTTGCCATTTGGGACCAATACCGCACAGTAACACGCAAAATACAATAATAATAAGCACTTAAAACGGAACACCGAGTAAACAACATTAAACAATTATCACGACACCACACCATTGCATAGCCACAATGGCCACCAGGCGAGGTCCGTTTGACAACTGGCTCAAGTATATCGGAACAGGAATATACCATATATAATAATTACATGCTATAAACCAGACGAAAGATATATGATACCTATTACTGCACAGCGTATTCACATGCAATTTAGACAGAGGCGAGCAGTGCCTGGGGCTTGAGACCCAGGAGCAGGTTTAAAGAGCTCGTTTATAATATATTAACTCTCACATCCACCACTTGACCTCGCTAACTACAATATATAATAAAGTAAAATTACATGAACCTCGAGAAGGGTGACCTTAATCACGACATTATAACACTAACTTTCATGTTCACTGCACGAAAACACCAGAGAGACTGAGACTATCTATCGCACTAAAGGTTATATATTGTCTTCACGTCGGTATACTTGAAATAATATAAAATGATTTACCCGCTACTACTACTTTGTAAACAATGTTGCTAAGATACAGAGCTAAGTAATCTTAAACTAGCAACAATATTGATAACATTGACAACGTTGTGAATAAATCAATCTTTTATATGAAAGCAAAAAAAAAATATTTTATATTTTGACCTATATTTGACCATGGAGGTATGACAATTTAAAATTAATGTCAAATATTCAGGTCTTAAATCCCTTAAAATCAACTAATTGAATGTACAACTTTGTACATGCGACCAAAAAAGCCAAATTTTGTCCCAAACGACACAACACCGACCAACCTACAACAACCAACGACAAAAAACCTTCCTTGGAGATTGGTTTGAGTCAACTTTTTTTTTTATGATAGTTAAGGGACAAACGAGCAGAGGGTCCACCTGATGGAAAATGGCCACCGTCGTCCATGCACATCGACGAAACTAGAGGGTATCTTGTTTTCTCGATGCGTTGCCGCCTCGAAGATAGAATGAGAAGGGTGAGGGAAGAGAAGACTGCTGCGGTTTCAATAGACCCCGGGCAAGAACCCGGTGTTTATTGGAATCGCAGCAGTAATGGGATGGGAGAGGGAGGGATAGATCTGGCCCACAAGCGGCTCGGCCGGAACGCGTCAGAGACACTTGGCGGTCGGTTACGCATGCTGGTGGTCGCAAGCCAGTCGGGGAACAGATCCCCTACTACCAAGGGGGTGCTGGGTTACTCGGCTCTTACGAGATGCTCTCCCAGCGGCAGAGAGGAGTTGTATTCTAACCCGTCCCCTCACGGGTATAACTTATCCAATATAATCGTGCATGGATTTATTTCTAGCGCGATACAATTCTATGCCAGCGCCATCTAGTTGAACAAATACAAATTATTATTAAATAATTTTGTGATGGCGCTGGGATCGAAGTAATTCTTAACATTCCGCCCACCAAAAGGAAATATTTCCTCCCACCATGAGAAAACTCTGCAATGACAACCAAAGAACAATTGACAGTCCATTGCTCTTATTTGTTGTCTTCATTGAATTAATTCTTAACAATTAATGAAATCAAAGTTTGATATTTTGATCCTCGTAAGGGAATCAAAACCTATTCCTGTTGAACTAGATAGTATCTTAAGGTCAGGCCCTTAATCCAGATAACGTACAAAAAGAAGCCTGTATTCCTCCAGAAAATTTAAAAACGTAAAAATTATACTAAATAATATTTCAAATTCTACTCCTAAGGGCATAAAACCTTTTTTTAAATCAAAAACTCATTTAATACAGACAGCAGGTTAATTAATATTCATTCCTCTTATTTATCCGTATTGAGAAAATCTCTATTGAAATAAAAAAATATAAGCGTAATATTTAGCTCCAGTGGGAAATATCCTCATCTCCATAGTTTGCTTAGCATACTGTTATAGCCTGTGGGAGTTGCAGCTTCATTACCTTTCATTCTAATATTATTATTAAATATATGTACTTTACTACTAGCTGTAGTCTCTTCTATAAATCAAATTATGTATGTTATTACAAAAAAAGGAGAGAAATTAATTAACTAAGAACTTGCTGATACTTTTCAAGAAGACAAAGGAGCAGCGGAAAAAGCTTGAATGAAGAAAGAAAATAAAAGAAAAATAAAATTAGAAAAGAAAGATAAAGCGAATTATAAAGTGAGTGATAGAGAGCCTAAAGATTTAGGGAGAATTAAGTCTTCCTTATCTATACTAATATTATAAAGAGGTTAAGTTTGTTAATTTGTAGGGGGTAATCTCTGGATCTACTGAACCGATTTTGAAAATCCTTAAAGAAAGCCACATTATTTGTGAGTGTCATAAGTTATATATTAACCCCAAAAATTAAAAGATTTCTTCATGGTAGTCGGATTTGCTGCAGTACTCGTAAGTCGGAGAACAAACGGTGGAACGAAAAAGTTTCTTACGAACGCTGCCTTAACGATGAGAGATGAATAAATGAGTGGGTTAACAGTTTGAATACACCTCAGCGAAGTGCAAGGATAATATCAATATAAAAATGTTAAACATTAAATGCTGTTAATTTTTTTAGGAGCATAATTTAGATTTTCGTTGATTTTTCAAAAACCGCTTGACCAATTTCGATAAAATTTAAATAAGAAACAAAAAGAATTTTCTAGATTGGTTCAGGCGTCTTCGAGTCTTCATGAAAAAAAGATTTCGACGAATTGTAAACCTTCTTTTGAATTCGTCTTTAGAGACTCTAGCATAAATATGGAAAAAAATTATATTCTTACTAAATGTGTTATTGTCTACTAAATCTACTTTAGTAGTTAAAGCTGGAGAGTAGACTATTTTAAAATGAAATTAAATCCCTAAATAGAATTGATGGAATATTCAATATCCTTTAGGTTTAAATATGCATCGGCTATAAGCGATAGCTTCAATATTCATAATTCCTTATTCAAGATACTTCTGTACAAATGCACCTTCATATTAATACAAGGGAAATGTAATAGAGAATATTATATTGGACAAGATAATACTTTATACCTGAGCTGCTAAATTCAATTCCTATAAATATAAGATAAACATATAACTGAAAATTTAGATTTAAGAAAAAGTTAAAAAGTTATTACATTAATAATAAACAAATTAATGAATAACGATAGTGGCAGTGATGGCCCAGTGGTTGAGACTTCAAGGGCACACACCTCTGACTCTGAGTTATGTGTGTTTATGTAATTAAATATCACTTGCTTTAACGGTGAAGCAAAACATCGTGAGACAACCTGCACTCCTGAGACTTCCAGGACAGTGGTGGTGGACTATGGCCTTATACCCTCCTCATTCTGAGAAGGAGACCCGGCTCAGCAGTGGGCCATTGAAGGGTCGTGATGATGATAGTAAAATACTAATACTAGAAATAAGTTGTTTAATTTTAAATATATTTTAGTACCTAACTTTTTATATTAATATTAATTAACTGTGTTTACAATCCTTACTAATATTATAAATGCGAAAGTAACTGTCTGTCTGTCGCGCTTTCACGCCAAAATTACTGAACCGATTTAAATGAAATTTGGTATACAGATAGTCTAGAACCTGAGAAAGGACATAGGGTATTTCCTATTGCGAAAAAAAGGTTGTAAGGAGTTGAAAATGGAGGATGAAAGTTGTATGGAAGTATCGTCTAGAAGCTTGAAGGCTATTGAATCGATATAAATAAATATGACATTCAAAGTTTTGCTCTCAAGGGTGTAAAAACCCAATAGGAAAAGGGGATTGTCGCAATTACACTCCAAAACTACTGAACCTATTTAAATGACATTTGGTATACAGATATTCCTGAGAAAGGACATAGGCTACTTTTTAATGCAAAAAATGGTTGTAAGGAGTTGAAGGGGGGGAGGATGAAAAGTTATTTGGAAGTATGACTAGTCATTTGGCACGATACAATGACGATAGATAGACTAATATTGTAACCACATGGAATGGTCCTTACGGTTTTAGACGCAGAGGCAGACCAAAAGCTCAGTGGAAAGACGAGATAGAAGTTATCGCAGGAAAAAATTGGGAAAATATTGCTAAGGATCGTGTGACTTGGAATAAGCTGGAGGAGGCTTATACCTGAATAGGGGTCTAATATAATAATATTTCTACTGCTCTGCTGTTTCACGGAATTTTTAAGTCAGTATTAGTTATTGAAAACTGTAAATAATAAATAAAAAAAATAAAATAAATATGCTTGTGTTCATGTACAACAGGAAAACAATACAGTGCTTGGGAATTGTGAAGCAGGGGTACATCAAGTGTTAGGATCCGTTTTAATTACCCGACTACGGCGAAGCCAAAAGGAAGGGTTATGATTTCGGCAGTCTATGTACACAAATACATAACCGTGGCCGCACCCATATCTACTATGATTATTTTTATGATTAGAGGAACATCTCCATGGAACAGATATGGTAGGTATACATGGGTGCGACCACGGTTCTACCTTGACCATGTTTATACCGATGCATTTCTCGGTTTCTATCTGAATTATTTTCTTGTTTCATGTTTATTATAGTCGGGTTACAGTGTCTTAAACTTTTATATGTCCGTAAAATGTAGAATATTATCTATGGTATCTATTAATGTTATGTTTATGATATATTGTTTATTGTACAGGAAATATATTTAAGAACTTGGGCAATTATATACAAATATAATAATGAATTTTAATAAATCTAAGATTTTTTATATAAAAATTTTAAATGTTGATAATGAATTGTCTATGAGATAGATCGTATTTGTGATGAGTTGCCAGCATTGATACTGTTTCCGTTAATTTTTTAGGCTAAGCAAGATGCAGTATTTCTTTGATTTTTGATGTGATAAGTGCTATTGAAGTGGTTATGTGTCTAAGTGCTGGTATTTTTCTTAAGAAATATCTGTATTAAGAGTTCTAGAGCTAACACAAGTTACATTTAAATATACTACGTAAAACTACGTGAAGTGTTTCGCAAATTGAACTAACTGTTAGTTATGATATTGGTAGGAATGATTTGAGTAGCAAGCCGTCATACATCATCTTCGCGTAATTATATACAATTTCCAGTTGTTATTCTTAAATTTAAAGAATGAATAACTGCCAGTTCATTAAGGAATAATAGCAAACGGTACAGCGCAGCATCCCATTTTAATTTTTAAGTAACACGAAAACCCCTCAGACTTAGGAAACTCGTGGCAAAATAATAATTGATGTTATTAAGTCGGCCATTTTAATGAGGGTACAACTTTTCAATTTTCATTATTTCAAAGTTCGTTTCGATTAATAATAAAAAGTATATTATACATTTTCAATGAATTTTCCAGGTCATTCGGAGGTAGAGGGCTTTTCATTGCTATGAGACAACTATCATGCGAATCCCACTTATATAACCTACTTTTTGTTATTAATCGACTAGCCCCGGCTTCGCACGAGTGAAAGTGTATCCCAAAAAAATACATTTATTTTTCAATATATTGTTAAAAATATTAATCCGCTATCGACAATAAACATGTTTTATTATTATCCCGCAGGAACTCTGAATTCTTCTGGGACAAAATGCAGCCTATATGTTAACCTAAGTTATATAGTACCTGTGCCCCCAAATTTCGTTAAAATCCATTCAACTGTTTTTGCGTGATTGAGCCTTTTATAATATTAGTAAGAATAGAGATCAACCAAAAAAATAAATGGTTGGTCAGTAGTAAGTTAGAGAGCTAATGTGTTAATCGTCTATACTCTACCTCACAACCTTCGGAGGAAACCAAAAAACAAAGATTTAATAACTCAAAGTATTTGCATATTAAAAAAGATCCTTTATAGGATATAAATCTGTCCGTCTGTATATTAAGACTTTTATACTGAAAATTAAGTAAAAGGAAATATCTATAAATATAAAATTGATTTTTCAAGTCCGACTCACACTTGGCAGGTTTTAAAAATTATAATTGCAAGGTTTATTTAAATATCTGTAATATTTTAAATTTCATACTTTTAGATTCGTTTTTCTGAAGGTTGTTAAAGCTTTAAAAGTTCAATCAGTGTAAAGCTGTTTAATATATAGCTATACATATCCTTTTTATTCTCTCTTACAAACTTCAAAAGTCTTAGAACAAAAGCAGTTGAAAATAAAAGTGATTACACAAAGATAGGGGTAGGGTAGCCACAAAATACCATTGACAAAGGAGACGCTGCCGGATGTTTGCGCAATTACTCTGAACACAGTACGTTACATTCCATAGATTTTTTTTTTAAAAGACGCGTCTTACCCAGTGTTATACTATATATGAGACTGTTTAGAGTTGGTTGCCATTAAAAAGCAAAAGCTCCCAATAAAACTTGTCGTAACCTTAGAGGGGGTATCACAATAAATACACTGGTGTAATAGATTCTATTATTGTCACATTAACTTTCAATAAAACTTGTCGTAAACACAATAAACACACAAGTGTTTCTGTTAATCTAACTAGTTCTATATTAACACAATAAATACACACGTGTAATAGTTACTGATATTGTAACTTGACCGATAAAGTCACAATATCTTCTAATAAAACCTGACACAATAAACACACCGGTGTGACAGTTTCTGTTAATGTAACTAGTCCTATATTAACACAATAAATACACACGTGTAATAGTTACTGATAATGTAACTTAACCCAGAAAGTCGCAATATCTTCCAATAAAACCTGACGTGACCTAAGAGAGCGTAACACAATAAACACACCGGTGTGACAGTTTCTGTTAATGTAACTAGTTCTATATTAACACAATAAATAAACACGTGTAATGTAACTTAACCCAGAAGGTCGCAATATCTACCAATAAAACCTGACGTGACCTAAGAGGGCGTAACACAATGAACACACCGGTGTGACAGTTTCTGTTAATGTAACTAGTTCTATATTAACACAATAAATTAACACGTGTAATAGTTACTGATAATGTAACTTAACCCAGAAAGTCGCAATATCTTCCAATAAAACCTGACGTGACCTAAGAGGGCGTAACACAATGAACACACCGGTGTGACAGTTTCTGTTAATGTAACTAGTTCTATATTAACACAATAAATAAACACGTGTAATAGTTACTGATAATGTAACTTAACCCAGAAAGTCGCAATATCTTCCAATAAAACCTGACGTGACCTAAGAGGGCGTAACACAATGAACACACCGGTGTGACAGTTTCTGTTAATGTAACTAGTTCTATATTAACACAATAAATAAACACGTGTAATAGTTACTGATAATGTAACTTAACCCAGAAAGTCGCAATATCTTCCAATAAAACCTGACGTGACCTAAGAGGGCGTAACACAATGAACACACCGGTGTGACAGTTTCTGTTAATGTAACTAGTTCTATATTAACACAATAAATAAACACGTGTAATAGTTACTGATAATGTAACTTAACCCAGAAAGTCGCAATATCTTCCAATAAAACCTGACGTGACCTAAGAGGGCGTAACACAATGAACACACCGGTGTGACAGTTTCTGTTAATGTAACTAGTTCTATATTAACACAATAAATACACACGTGTAATAGTTACTGATATTGTAACTTGACCGATAAAGTCACAATATCTTCTAATAAAACCTGACACAATAAACACACCGGTGTGACAGTTTCTGTTAATGTAACTAGTCCTATATTAACACAATAAATACACACGTGTAATAGTTACTGATAATGTAACTTAACCCAGAAAGTCGCAATATCTTCCAATAAAACCTGACGTGACCTAAGAGAGCGTAACACAATAAACACACCGGTGTGACAGTTTCTGTTAATGTAACTAGTTCTATATTAACACAATAAATAAACACGTGTAATGTAACTTAACCCAGAAGGTCGCAATATCTACCAATAAAACCTGACGTGACCTAAGAGGGCGTAACACAATGAACACACCGGTGTGACAGTTTCTGTTAATGTAACTAGTTCTATATTAACACAATAAATTAACACGTGTAATAGTTACTGATAATGTAACTTAACCCAGAAAGTCGCAATATCTTCCAATAAAACCTGACGTGACCTAAGAGGGCGTAACACAATGAACACACCGGTGTGACAGTTTCTGTTAATGTAACTAGTTCTATATTAACACAATAAATAAACACGTGTAATAGTTACTGATAATGTAACTTAACCCAGAAAGTCGCAATATCTTCCAATAAAACCTGACGTGACCTAAGAGGGCGTAACACAATGAACACACCGGTGTGACAGTTTCTGTTAATGTAACTAGTTCTATATTAACACAATAAATAAACACGTGTAATAGTTACTGATAATGTAACTTAACCCAGAAAGTCGCAATATCTTCCAATAAAACCTGACGTGACCTAAGAGGGCGTAACACAATGAACACACCGGTGTGACAGTTTCTGTTAATGTAACTAGTTCTATATTAACACAATAAATAAACACGTGTAATAGTTACTGATAATGTAACTTAACCCAGAAAGTCGCAATATCTTCCAATAAAACCTGACGTGACCTAAGAGGGCGTAACACAATGAACACACCGGTGTGACAGTTTCTGTTAATGTAACTAGTTCTATATTAACACAATAAATAAACACGTGTAATAGTTACTGATAATGTAACTTAACCCAGAAAGTCGCAATATCTTCCAATAAAACCTGACGTGACCTAAGAGGGCGTAACACAATGAACACACCGGTGTGACAGTTTCTGTTAATGTAACTAGTTCTATATTAACACAATAAATAAACACGTGTAATAGTTACTGATAATGTAACTTAACCCAGAAAGTCGCAATATCTTCCAATAAAACCTGACGTGACCTAAGAGGGCGTAACACAATGAACACACCGGTGTGACAGTTTCTAATATTGTAACTTGACCATTATTGAAATTTGTCGTAACTTAAGAAGAATGAAAGACATCACATGATTGGGAAAACAAAACGGTTGTAATGGGAAAAGGTGAGGAAATGACTAGAGAGTGAAAAAGGTTTAAACAGTTCCTATTTACATAATTAAAATACAACTTAAAAGAAATCTAAAGAAGCGTAGTTCACACAATGTACGAGCATTCAAATAAAAGTGGTACAAAGACGATGGTGGCCACAAATTACTATCGACAAAGGATTTGCTGGCGGCTATTTGCGCCATTACCCCGATACTGCGACGTAGGGTGAACATACTGTATTAAATCTTTATATTTCTTACATCTTTATGATTTTAAAATGGATGTTTAATATTCACGTAATAAAATATATTCTTAAGTTATAGGAAGTAAAATTATTTCTTTAGTATCTGAATATAAAATATCCACTCAACCTGTCTAATTTAAATATTCCTAGCTAATATTCCACAGCATCATCGATATAACACCCTTCAAAACCTTGTCATAATAACCCTTGGGAAATTTATGTGCAGTATTGGAAGTAAACCTCTTGAAAAGACTTACCTACTACTTTTTCTATTTACATATATTTTTCAGTATTATAAAATCGATCTGAATTTCATGACAAAAAAACTCTTATTTTGCCTAATTTTACTACAGTTTTAAACAACTATTTTACTGATAGAAACTAGAACTTATGATAAATAATAAATAATACGATTTTCTCAGAAGATATTAACGTTGCCGCAGCACTCCTCAAGTTAGAAATGAGCTGAAAGTCTTCAAACGTCATACCATATCATCACAAATGATAGCTTAAAACTATTTCGATTAAATCAGCTTTCAAATAAATAAAACTACATCAAAATCCGTCCATTATCTTGGGTGCTACGATGCCACAAATGTACATACAGATACGCAGATACTCGTTCTCAGTTTTAGCATCGGGGTATTAAAAAGACATATGTCATGACTGTATTTATATGAATATAACACACTATATCATATATTACGTACTCTGAACAAATTATATTATATATACATGTCTATATATACCTAATCAGCCATTTACCCGTTATATAGTCAGCCAACAACCCTCATTGAACGTCACTCACCCTTTATCACGAGTCAAACTGCGCCTTTGTTAAGCCTTCCAGACCTTCCAGATAAATTTTGTATAATTCCAACATTATTTATATGTCAAAAATTCAATCTATGTTATTACTGTTTCTCTACAAATATTTAAGTTTATTTGGAATAGCTTAGAAAATATTGAATGAAGAATTAGTAAGTCTTTACTGAGTAACCTTCTTTTCTTTCATTCCTGCTTGAAAATCTATGAATAAAAATATGTATTTTAGAGAAAATCTATGTAATGCATATTAGCTAGACTACAACACCATTTTACATAATTTTTAGATATCAATTATAGACTTACAATAGATAGTCAACATAATGCAAGTTTTTTTTATGGTAGATAAGGTGCAAACAAGCGGATGGTCCACCTGATGGTAAGTGGCCACAATCGCATTGTCATAGATGCGTTACATCCTCCAAGATAGAGTGGGGAGGGGAAAAAAATAAAAAATACTGCAGTCTCTAGATCAGCAGCAGGAAGCAGCATTAATGGTATGGTAGAGGGAGAGGGTAAATCTGGCCCACATGCAGCTCGACCGGAACGTGTCTATGATATTTGGCAGTCGGATTTGTATGCTGGTGATCGCAAGCCAGTCGGGCAACAGATCTCCTACCACCAACAGGGTGCTGGGTTACTCGGCTCTTACGAGATGCTCTCCCAGCGGCAGAGGGGAATTGTATTCTAACCCGTCCCCTCACGGGTTAAAAGTAAGTTCTTTAAAAATAGCCAAAACAATCCTTACTAAATATACTGTTATTTTTTTAAATATTACAATATCGTAAATATTGTTAACACTAACTTGAGTAGCAGCTTGTTAGTTATGATACTGGCAACATTAATCTCCGTAACATTTGATTTTATAAGTTAGCACAAACTGATTATCATTTACTTGTGCTAACTATGCTAACAGAATACGCCGCCATGACAGAAATGATGATTATTGCATCGCGAGTAATCTGGGAGTAACTCTGAAGGATTGTGTCTAAAGTATAACCCCCAGGACTAATATATTGGACAAGCCGTGACACTGTTAGTCTACGTATAGGCTATAACTCCTATTTAAATTTTAGACCAATTGTCATACAATGAAACTCTTCTGAAAGTTAAGAGTAAATTATTGTGAAATAGTAAAATGTTAACGTTTATATTTTAAAGCAAAACTATCTGTTATTATTTAAGTTTGTAGCTGTGTATCTAAAACTCCGTGAAATTGTTTTAAAAACGATGCAAATGGTAAGTTTACACGGCACTCGAGACGGCGGTGTTGAGACTGATAAATATTTATAGAGACCACTGGATGAGAGTTGTGTACATTTGTATGGACATTAGTAAACCTTGCCAAAACTCGCCTATCGAGATACTAAAGGTTTCACTTCATTCTGCAGTCAATTATAGATTATATTCGTGTATTTATTGTATTACCCCTTCTTTGATTATAACAATTTTTATTGGATGCTATTGTGACTGATGTCTCTCATGTAAAAGTAACTGAAACTATGACGTTACGACAAGTTTTATTGGGAGCTATTATGACTAATGCCGGTCCCGTGACAATAACAGAAACTTGAAATTCTTACACCGCTGTGTTTACTGTGTTACCCCCTCTTTGGTTACAACAAGTTTTATTGAAAGCTATTGTGATAAATATCAGTCATTAATTGTGTTACCTCCACTAGGTTACAAGTTTTATTGAGAGCTATTGTGACTAATGCCGGTCAAGTGACAAAAACAGAAACTCACACCGGTGTTTTTATTGTATTACCCCCTCTTAGGTTACGACAAGTTTTATTAAAAGCTATTGTGTCTAAGGTCAGCCATATGACATTGACAGAAACTGTCATACCGGTGTGTTTAATGCGTTACTCCCTATTAGGTTACAAGTTTTATTGGGAGTTATTGGTACTAATGTCGGCCACACTGATAAGTCAATTATGTTACCCCCTCTTGGGTTACGACAAGTTTTATAGGAGCTAAGTAAGACAAACGTTTTAAGCGGTTGACTGATACAGAATATTTGGTATATTCAAAAATGTAATCTTGATTTTTTTATTTCTTCACTTCTTAAAGAAAATTTTATATAAGTTTAAGCACTAAAGAGAAATTAGGGGTCGTCTCCAACCACTACAAAGTTAGGGGTAGTTCCAGCGTGAAATAATTTGCTAAAGTTTCTTAGAATAAAGTTTTCTTTCAAGTCTTGTACAAAATCTTTACTACGTTTGTCTATACTTGTGAATCAGTGTTAAACCTATGTGTAATTTTTGATTTATCGATGAGGTCAATGTCAAATATTCCTCTTATTAATCTGTCTAAAGTATGTTGGCCTATCTATGATCTTCTATTAGCGAAAAGAAATAATATTGAAATTTCTTAATATCTGTGTGATTTATCGATGTGATTAAAACTAAAATTTACCATACCATTCTTAGTCCATGTAGCAATAACCAAAGCCGTAGTCATAGCCATAATCATAGACGTAGCTGTAATAATAGTCGTAGTCATAGCCGTAGTCCTAGCCATAATCATAGACGTAGCTGTAATAATAGTCGTAGTCATAGCCGTAGTCCTAGCCATAATCATAGACGTAGTTGTAATAATAGTCGTAGTCATAGCCGTAGTCCTAGCCATAATCATAGACGTAGTTGTAATAATAGTCGTAGTCATAGCCGTAGTCCTAGCCATAATCATAGACGTAGCTGTAATAATAGTCGTAGTCATAGCCATAATCATAGACGTAGCTGTAATAATAATCGTAGTCATAGCCGTAGTCATTGCCATAATCATAGACGTAGCTGTAATAATAGTCGTAGTCATAGCCATAATCATAGACGTAGCTGTAATAATAATCGTAGTCATAGCCGTAGTCCTAGCCATAATCATAGACGTAGCTGTAATAATAGTCGTAGTCATAGCCATAATCATAGACGTAGCTGTAATAATAGTCGTAGTCATAGCCGTAGTCCTAGCCATAATCATAGACGTAGCTGTAATAATAGTCGTAGTCATAGCCATAATCATAGACGTAGCTGTAATAATAATCGTAGTCATAGCCGTAGTCATTGCCATAATCATAGACGTAGTCGTAGCAATAGTCGTAGCTGTAATAATAGTCGTAGTCATAGCCATAGTCATAGCCATAATCATAGACGTAGCTGTAATAATAATCGTAGTCATAGCCATAGTCATAGCCATAATCATAGATGTAGTCGTAGCAATAGTCGTAGCTGTAATAATAGTCGTAGTCATAGCCATAATAATAGTCGTAGCTGCAGCAATAGTCGCAGCTGTCGGTAGTTATAATAAACAACGACTACGTTGTCGTAACAATAATAGCAGCCGCAGCCGTAGCCGTAGTAGCTGTAGTCTTGGATATAGGCATAACAGTAGCCTTAGACGTCGTCACACTCTTAAAAGTAATCAATATGTTCTTATTTATGGACATAAAAGAAATATAAGAGTACTTTTTATTCAAAAATATTTATCACCTCAGCGATACGAGGGCGGGTTGCCAGTTTAAAATATTTAGACTTTTTCTAAATATTTTAAACTGGCAGCTTATACTGAACTCATGATGAAACTTCTCAAGCTCTGGTACGATTATGACCACAACTTTTATTACTTTTTCTTTACATCTTAATTTAGTAAGGCACAAGTAAATTTCTTACACGGTTTATTTTAAAAATTCAATCTGTTTAAATTGAATAAGTTCCTATATATAATAAAATAAAAGTTACATAGCTTAATTTCCGGAGGAAATGTGTTTAGTTTGAATTTATTGTGACATGGTTAACATATTTTGTTAAAATGGTAAAACTTGTCATACAAGGAGGAGGAGGCAATAAATACTATTTTGATATATAGATCCATATGTTAAGTAAAATACATACCAATAAAAAAAATTGTATTGTGTGTTTGTAATATTAAAATAACCGCTTCTTACTAAGTGCATATAGATGTATACACGCACACACCACATATACCAACAACAACATTTTCACAATTTTTGTCTGTCTGTTTGTTCCGGCTAATCTCTGAAATGTCTAGAATGATTTTGACGCGACTCTCACTGGCAGTTAGCTAATGTAACAAGGAGTAACTTAAACTATTTAACATCTCTCTACGACCCATAGGAGCGGAGCAACACGCGAACGAAGTCGCGCGGGTCGGCTAGTCTGACATAAATTGCAAATACAGTGACTCCATTGCAAATAATTTTGTGTGTTGAAAGCATTTACACGGTTCTCTTCTAAAGTGTATATTATTATTGTCTTTTAAGTGTTACTGTGCAGTATAGCTCCCACATAGATAATATCAGAAGTGGGATCAAAAACTTGCCCCACAAGGAAATAATATTCTAAGCGTATCCTGACAGTTCAATAAAAATCAAGTAGGTAGTATAATAAAAATTCTTATTATATTTTGATGTCATAATAATGGAAAACCAACACTATGACACTACACCACACAACAGCGGCAACAGTTACCAGGCAAGCTCCATCAACAACGAACAACTGGCTCAAGTCTTGGAATAAAATAAAAGGTACTACCCGCTATATAAGTTATCAACGGTGTTGCTAACTTATATAGCGGGTAGTACCTTTTATTTTATATCAACGGTGTTGCTAACTTATAACAAAAATAGTGTAATATTTCCATAAGTATAATATCATTAGAACACAATCCAAGTAACAATCAAGTTTCAGAATATTCAATTATCCACTTATATAACAACTCCGAACAAAACTTCATAACGTAATTGAATGAGTCAGGGCTGGCAGGCGCGTGTACCGGATACGGTACCGTACACCGCGTTATATCAGAACTAAACTTTGTTACTACGGAGCTTATTAAAAGCACTGGCGTAGCTTTCTAAGGACTAGGATATTTTTCAAACAATACCACTAATAAGTTAGACAAACACTACATGTGTTTGTCTATGACTAGACTATTCTATAGTATTAGTAGCCGTACTGTTAGTTACTTTTATATTATTTCAAGTATTACGTGTAGACAATATTAGCCTTTAGTACGATAGACTAGAGTCAGTCTCTCATTATAGTGATGTGGTTAAGGTCACCCTTCTTGAGTCTCACGTAAGTTTACATTATTATCTACTGTAGTTAGTATTCAGGCAGCAAAAGTTAACCATACACCTTGGTCGCAAGTCCAAGGTGCTTCCCGGCATTCTGTGTATACGTATTGCTATAAACTATCATTCCTCTCTCATGCAATGACAGTACTACTACGTTATCTCTTACTCACGGTATGGCTGGGTAATCTTCATATGAAACCTGTTGAATTCAAACTCCACGCCATTGAGATGAAAATGCTTGGATCGGCTGGTGATGTGACTAAGCTGGATAGAGTCAGAAATAAACACATCAGAGGTAGTTTTAAAGTCAGAGCTATAACAGAAAAACTCCAGGAAAGCCAGCTTCGATGGTACGGACACGACGAGACGAGAAACTTAGAAAAAGCTGCAAATTTAATAATAGCTGACATAAATGACAGAGACGACATATTCAGAAGGCCGACCTCAAATGAAGTGGGAAAAGGCACGGAGAAAGAAGAAGAAGAGGCTGGGTGATCTTCATCATAGTAAAAGTTGGTGACTATATTTTGTCTATTTTTTAAAGATTACTAGCAGCTTGGCTTAGAAACTGCAAGCATTCTAAAACTAAGCAAAAATGCGTGTGTTAGGTGTGGGCTACGTCTGAAGTCCAACGAGTGGGTCTTGAACTAGTGCTGAGAGTAGTCGAGAGAACCAGCCATACAAGACGTATTTATAATTTTTTTATTACAATGCGCAAACGCTAGCCTAGACTACTCAATCTCGTTTTTTAGCCTTTAATCAAGTTAACAATAATTTTAAATACTCAGGCAGTCCTCTGTAAGGATTACATACACTTTCCCGTGATTTTATCAATATAATTATCCGTCGAATTGCCGAAGATCTATTGGACAAACCCATTCTTTCCAACATGTATGTAAAAGATGCGCCATGGACTTTATAATAGAGTAACACAGTTATAATTAACTGCATAATGGTAACACAAAATAATAGGCGCTTTATCTAGTCGGTTCGTATTTCCAAAATTTTGCAGAATTTACAGTTCTTGAGACTTTGTTGGTACTTTCTTTGATAAAATTTTGTTCATTGGCAACCCTAACCACAGTATTTGAAGAGGCGGTCTAAGAGCGGATCTGAAAGTTTAAATTGGAAATTAATCGTGATTTTACTAACAATACATATAAATTGATGAATTATTTAACAATAACTATAACTGAGATTATATAACCTCAGTCGGATAGGTCCGAAGTTGTTTGACAATTTATTTCATACAGTAAACAATACCAGGGGGCCTGAGTCTGAGCCTGAGGAACTGAGTCACGAGTCCCAGGCAGTGGTGCTTGGCGTAAATTTATTTATTTATTTACAAAGTAAATACATTTTGGGAGATAATATGGGGATAGAATATTCCAAATAAATAATATAGTAAAGTGATGAAATTCTAACGTTAGAGGATTATTTGAGACTTGATAACTTAACGACCGACGGCCGACATTTCTGATTCGACCCCTTGGGCTATTGTTGTACCTAATCCTAGCAAAAGCTTTAAGGTGCCTGGAGAGGCAATGGAGAATAAGAAGATTATATTACAAACTACCAATATGTCCTAACTTCGTCTACATTCGAGGGATATTGTCAGTAATTAATACAAAGTATACAAAGTAATTTTTTAAAGATAGATAGAAAAGATACAGACGATTCTGATGATATAGATGATACTGACGATAAAAACGAAATCGATGATGTAGTTGATACTGACGATACAAACAATATTAACGATACAAACCACATTGATGATATAAACGGTACTGATTACAATGATGTTACAGAGTATGTAGATTACAATAACGAGACATTCGCATCACGTAACCGGGTATTAACTATCCAAACTAGTAATATTGTTATGGAAATATTTAAGGAATTATAAAAAAGCAATAAAAAACAAGTTCAAGAACAGAACGATGATTTTGACGATACCAATGAAAAAGTCGACGCAGAGTATACTTATTTCACTGACAATAATGTTACCACAAACAACATAGACGTTATTAATAATACAGAGGAAACAGACATGACTACACAAACTATAAATCTTGCAATGGAAACAGAGAAATGGACTTTATTTTTAATCATGATACTAATCATATTAACGTTACAGATGATACTGATTCCACAAACGTCACGTAGCTCTCAAGTTACCAATAAGCTGATAGTTTTCAAACAGCTGACCAGATCTTCACAATACATAGCAAAAAAACATCTCAAGTAAATGCGCTTTCATAAAAATAAAACCGCATCAAAATTAGTGCATTATTTTGGACGCTACGATGTCATAAAGAGAAATTTTTAACACCCTGTCGTTTTAGCGTACAGGATAAATAAAATATATTTAAATTTAAAAAACTATCAGTATTTTTTTTTAAAGATTACTAGCAGTATGGATCACATACTACCCTCCTAGTAAGCTCATAAATAGCTTGTGTCAGGAGTAGGCCACGCCAGTAGTCCAATGTCCGGGATTTGTACCCACGACCTATCGACCGTGAATCCAACGCTCGCACCATTGAGCTACTGACGCTTCGAGTATATAGGTAAATAAGTTATAACACAGAATTATTGTCAGAGTTAATCAAGTAATATACATTCATTAGTATAGTATTATACATTGATGTAATTACAATAAATTAATTCAAGTAATTAACAATCAGGATCAATAATCGCATTGCGCAATCTAGATTGCTCGATGATTCAAACAATATGGGTAAGATTAATATGGAATTTAGTGGAACCCGCAAAAGAATTAAATGCGTTAGAAACAATAAAGTTTTGCTCCAATGAGATTAAATAATTTAATTTACTTGTTTATATATACAAGTGAATTGCTGAAGCTGACTAAAACTGTTTTGCCACATAAATTATTTCTAGTGGGTCACCCTTATCACCTAATTGTATAAAAAATAGCCTACGACCTATTTTCAGACCTATTTAATATACACAAAAAATTTCATAGAAATCAGTCAAGCCGCCAAGCTTTGTATTTTACAAGGAAGGTGGAAGAAGGGGAGCAAAAATCCATCAAAACCTCAGCGTTCCAGTCTATATGTTTGTATTGGTATCTAGTATATGTCCTGTATCAGACTCGTTACCTGGGAGAGATCGCTATTTTAGCGATAAGACCGACATTTGTACCAAAGTATATGTTTTTGCATCTGTTTTTGTGTATTTTTTAATTTGTTACAATAAAGTGTCTTTCATCCATTCATTCAAACAAACTCTTATTGCTGTAAAGAATATAATTATTTGGGAGAGGTAGATTAAAGAGGAAAGCAATTCCAATTAAGCCATAGCACCAATGTTATGAAGCGTGAAAATGATATCCCAATATTATCTTATACTAAGCAAAGAAGAATAATTGGAGTTGAAATGAAAGAAAATAATTTAATATCCGAGCTGTATAATTTTGCAAAGTTTGCGGTTAAAACAATACTCTGCGATCGGTATTAATTAATATTACTATGTTATAGCTTCATAGTCTTACTAGTTTCTAGAAATAATATTTCAAATTTGTTTTCTTTCTTTATTAAGAAATACAGAAGTGAACCCCTATTACTAGATCCTAGATATTTTTGGCGTTTATCTAACTGGCCTTTGGAACTTTTGTTGTAAACAATGTTTTCTTAAAAGCTATACCTTTTTTATGGAAGACTAGCTAACCCTGCGGTTGTTTATTATATTATATGGGTCCAAATGATGTTGTGAAAGTTTATCTACTTTAAATATCAGCTGCAAGTGACGCTTGTAGAGTCAACACCTCCTGAAGATGCTTCGGGTACCGAGCGAAACGTACGTCAATTGATCGTGATCTACTTGTGTGGTGTGTACTGGTTCGGGTTCGCGCGTTACACTTTTCTGTGAACGGTGTGCTCTTCCGGATTGTGTCGTACGAGTCTGGTTGTTAGATCATCGAGCTACCTACTTGTGTGGTGTGTCTTGGTTCCAGTTCGCGCGTCTCACTTTTATGTGGGCAGGGTGCTCTTCTGGATTGTGCCATACGAGTCTGGTTGTTCAGATTGCCGCGGATTATAGCAAGGTAACCTTTTAAATACCAGCTGCGATAAAAGTATTAATTTTGATTAATTATAAAGATCAATTTGTTACTACCAAATGTGCGTTACAAATATTATTTTTATTTTGGCGATATTGGAAAAACATACCAGATAGATATATAGTGTCCCGGGATTTTTTGTAGGACTATTTAAAATAAACATTTCCATCATACATTATAAACGTGTAACTCCAACAGTTTTTGCGGCGCACGCCAGTAAAGCTCGCAGATGGCAGATTTTTTCGTACTTGACACTTATTTTGGATAATTCACACTATCTATATCATTATAAATTATAGCATATGTGTTATTCTGATGTATAAGCTATACTATTGTAAAGTTTCAACAAAATCCATTGAGTAGTTTTTGCGTGAAAGAGTAACAAACACATCATACATCAACCCATAGATCGACAATACAATAGTGTTGCAGTTGAATGTAGTCTGGCCCACAAGCGGCGTGACCGGAACGAGTATTAGATACTTGACTGTCGTAAGCACCGATCACTCTTTCTTACAAGATCTTGAAAAGCTTTTGAGAAAATGAAATGATAAATTTAGGTGAGTTACTTTATTTGACATCAAATAGATCTCCCAAATGCAAATAAAAAATTCCTTAGAGCAGATTTAAAAAGTATACCTATTTAACAAAATGTATAATTTATAATCTGTGTTTCGATAGACTTGAAGCAATCAAATGTTATCACAAAATAAACACCGATGTGACGATTTTAAAAATCCCCTTTTTCAAAAATATGTAATCTAAAGCAGAAAGTGATTTTACCTCAGTATAGCAGAATATTGGTGTTAGCACGAATACGACACAATACGACATAACGAACCCGACCCGCAGCTAACTAACTCTATTCACTGTATCGTTGTACGTGTACGTACACTGGGATCTGTAAATATGGTTTAGATGGCTTATCTGACTGACTGACTTATACAAGTTGACTAGAATAACTGTAACTTTAAAAAATGTAATCTATAGGTTAACTTGCATTAAACTACTTTTTGATTTATAAAGTGAATTGTGGATTTTACCTCCTCTTTTTAGGTTTATTTTTACATTTTAAATGAGAACTCCCATACAAACTTTTACTCTCTATTGCTATATGTATATCTATATATAATTACATTACTATGTTGCTATATTAGTATATTTTTCTATAGACAAGTGACAAGTGCAACCGTTACTTGAACTCTTCGTGAGTTTTCATAAAGACATTAAACCCCTTTTTTAAGGGGGAAAATGGATTAAACCAGAGAGGAATCCAGCACAGAGGAGTATGTGTAGCTCTCAGTGTAATAAGCACTGAGTCGTCGTTACTATAAACCCTATTTAAACCCCTTTACCCCGAAATAGGCTTTTTCGCGATAAAAGGTAGCCTCTGTCCTTTCCCAAACTCTTGTCTATCTCTGTACCTAAAATCATCAAAATCGCGTCAAAGGTTTAGGCATAGGCATAACAGACAGAAAAACAGACTAAAATCCGTTAAAAAGTTGAGCTCGATTATTATACAAAATACATTTAAGGAAGTTTTAGTGGTCAAAAATTAATTTCGACTAAAAAGTGTAACTGAATAATATTTTTAGGTAAAATGTTTCAAGTACGACTTTTAGTTTGAAACGTTTTACCTAAAGTATTGATAGCTTAATTTAATATATTTGGTTTGTTTTTCTTATATTGGCACTATCGTATATTGAGATATTCTTCGATCGAAACAGTTTAAGTGAAGCTTGAGGTTACGTCCCGCATTTAAGTTTCTACGAGGATTGAATCACTCATCCCTCTTTTATATTTGAAGAACGTACCAACTTTAAATTTAATAAAAACCGATCTCTTAGATAGAAAGATCATGTTTTGAAATACGATTAAACTATATGAGATAATTGATAAAATAACCTTCCTCAATTTCATCTATATAATACTAGTCGACTCTCCCCGGCTTCGTACGGGTGCAATCTACGTATATACTCAGATATATCAAAAAATATATTTTATTATTATCCCAAGCAACTCTGGATTTTCCGGGATAGGTAGTAAGTAGCTTATGTGTTAATCCAGATTATAAAGTATCTGCGTGCTAAATTTTATTGAAATCTGTTTAACCGTTTTTGCGTGAATTTGATTCAAACTTTCATGTTAATAATATTAGTAAGAATAGTAGTAAGATTGTTTTAGCTACTTTTATACTCTAACAGCTACCTGCCCTGGCTTTAGACGGCTTCTCTACTATAATATGAATACAAAGCTTACTCTTGAATCAGTCTAGCTATTGGTAAAAACCGCATTAAAATCCGTTGAGTAGATTAAAAGATCTAAGCAAAGTTTTGGACTAGGTATGTTAATACAAATTTGTTATTATTTATTACTTATTTGCTATTTGATTTAATTAACTTATTTGCCAATCGACTACCATATTGTGGAAGGTTATTATATCAAATAGCAAATAAGTTCAGATATAATATCAATTCTTCGATATTTTTATGAAACCAATTGAGATCAGATCAATCATTGAATCAGATCAAATTCCAACCAAATATTACGTTGCTTTTCAGAATTTGGTATTAACTATTTTTGTCATTTATATTATTAATTTGTTATCTCTACAGCATTCATTTATATTTAATTTGTATTCCCAATATCAACAAAACCAACCGAATATTACCAATATTACCAAAGTCAATAAGTTAATAAATAACTTAGTTACATTCATTGAATTGGGAGTGGTTTCTGAAGTTCGTTAGGGCCTTTTGTTGGGCAATCAAGTCCTCTTTCCAACAGAGTATAAACATCGGGATATAGAACAATAGCGTCGTGTCTATTTGAATATAAAAAAAATACCGATAATGAGATACATGATGAGGTACATTGTTGTTATTTTGAATGTAACTCAAAATTCCATGAGATTCCATTACATTGTTGCTAATGGATGTAAGACTACTTGTACCTCTAAAGTCTATGAGATGATGTTACATTGTCGCTATTGGATGTAAGTCTACTGATACCTCTAAACTCTACAAAATGGCGTTATTGTTGCTATTGCATGTTAGCCTAATGGTACCTCAAAAAACTCCATGAGATGGCATTGCATTGTTGCTAATGTATGTAAGTCTACTTGTACCTTTAAACCCTACGAGTTGACGTTACATTATTGCTATTGGATGTAAGCCTACTGGTACCTCTAAACTCTACGAGATGGCGTTATTTTTGCAATTGCATGTTAACCTAATGGTACCTCAAAAAACTCCATGAGATAGCATTGCATTGTTGCTAATGTATGTATGTCTACTTGTACCTTTAAACCCTACGAGTTGACGTTACATTATTGCTATTGGATGTAAGCCTACTGGTACCTCTAAACTCTACGAGATGGCGTTATTTTTGCAATTGCATGTTAACCTAATGGTACCTCAAAAAACTCCATGAGATGGCATTGCATTGTTGCTAATGTATGTAAGTCTACTTGTACCTTTAAACCCTACGAGTTGACGTTACATTGTTGCTATTGGATGTAAGCCTACTGGTACCTCTAAACTCTACGAGATGGCGTTATTTTTGCAATTGCATGTTAACCTAATGGTACCTCAAAAAACTCCATGAGATAGCATTGCATTGTTGCTAATGTATGTATGTCTACTTGTACCTTTAAACCTTACGAGTTGACGTTACATTGTTGCTATTGGATGTAAGCCTACTGGTACCTCTAAACTCTGCGAGATGGCGTTATTTTTGCAATTACATGTTAACCTAATGGTACCTCAAAAAACTCCATGAGATAGCATTGCATTGTTGCTAATGTATGTAAGTCTACTTGTACCTTTAAACCCTACGACTTGACGTTACATTATTGCTATTGGATGTAAGTCTACTTATACCTCTAAACTCTACGAAACAGCGTTATTGTTGCTGTTGCATGTTAACCTAATGGTACCTCAAAACTCCATGAGATGGCATTGTATTGTTGCTAATGTATGTAAGCCTACTTGTACCTCTAAACCCTACGAGATGATGTTACATTGAAGCTATAGGATGTAAGCCTAGTGGTACCTCTAAACTCTTCGTGATGGCGTTATTGTTGCTATTGCATGTTAGATTAATGGTACCTCAACACTCCATGAGATGGCATTGTATTGTTGCTATTGGGTGTAAGCTTATTGGTACCTCAAAACTGTACGAGATGTTATTATATATATGCTATTGGATGTAAGCGTACAACTTTAACATAGTAAATAACATAGGATGTTTTACATCAAATACGTTAAATACAGTGTTGTAAATGAGCTTTATATTTCCAACACGTCCAAGCTTAACGAGATCACTCTCCTGTTACTAAGCATTACTAATGAATTTCATTCTAAACTAACACTGTCACTCAGATAAAGCTTATAATAACTGTTAATATGTAAAGAAATAACCGGAAAATATATATTATATTAATACTAATATAGACATGTTTGGTTTTTTTATTAACAATATTATATTTTCTTACATATAAATTCTCCACATAAGAGGGCCAAAAACTTGTAAAGGCCTGATAAATGTAGTAAAACATCAAAGAGCTAGTTTCCTAACATTAATGAGGTCCACAACTTGTAACGGAGCAAATTGCCTCTAGTGTAGAGCACTTTATGTCTATATAGAAAAGATACATTCACTTATTGAACAATAGTATAGACTCACAATAGCACTTAAAAGTTTCCGAGATGAAAGAGACCCAATTCCGGTTGAGTAAAACCATTTTCATTAAGGGGACGACTATTTTTTGATTAATTACGTGAGGCATTTTTGGAGATTATCCGAGACTTTCTCCCCCTCAGGTGAGATGTCGTGATATTTAGCTGAATATTAATTTATTTTATTATTTTATTAATTTCATTCAATTTATTATTTTCATTATTATTGATATATGCGTGTTTTGAGCAATTTGTCGCGATATTTTTATGAAGACATGGCATCCCTTTTTTAATAGATTTAACATTTTTTTACTTGTAAATTTAAATATATTTTTTGGTTGTCTTGTTTGAAACAAGAAAGTTTTAATAAAACAATGTAAACCTCCTTTTTTAAAGTAGGTTAGAAAAAAATCTGTCAATTTAAGAATACCCTTTGTACTCAGACAAAAAAGCCTCAAGTGCCTATAAAGACTTCAACGTCAACATTAGTTTGTATTCTTTGAAGAAAATGTCTTTTTCTTTCTCCCTTGCTTTTTATCATTTAAATTTTGGTATCTAATATTTCCTCTATAACGTCAGCTTAAATTCATCATATTTTTGGGATATAAGGTTTAGTTTCCACTAGTATTGGATATGTTTGTAAAGGACCAATAAAATAACTTAATTTTACTAGCGTTGCTTAGAGTGTTAAATAAAGCAATTGTTTTGGTTCTTAATTAATACATCCCTTGCTACTCACCTCTCTCTTTCTGTAATAAATCAATCTAACCTTGTTTATTATATTCTCCTATTTCTGTAGAAAAGAGTCAACCTGGGGGAAATATTCACCCAATAAGTGACATTTGTGGAGTAATTAAAAAAGTTGGGGAATATATTTCCTACCACAAATTGTAATTAGATGGTCTGACAATGTAGAAAAAGATCCAAATCACCATATAAGGGGTAAATGTATTATTTACGGAATGAACTCCCATAAAATCTATAGCAATTAAAACATAATGACTCAATAATATATTTTCATTACAAAAATAGGGATAACGATCTACCATATTGTAAATAATATTCATATACGAGATATAAGTGAAATTTTGACGTAAGTAAATTAGTTAAAGAATGACTCGATTGGCTTGAGACCACCAGCATGCAAACCCATACTCATGCAAACCCCCTCTCCCATCCTATTAATGCTGCGGTACAGTCAACTCTAGGTTCTTGCTAAGGACTTACAGAAACTGCATTCTTTTCTTCGCTCTTCCTCCTGACTCAACTTTTGAGGTAGCAACGCATCGGCAAAACAAGAGTCACTCTTGTATTGACGATGGCCATGGGCAACGGTAGCCACTTACAATCAGGTGGACCATCAGCTCTGATGTCCCTTATCAGTCATAAAAAAATAAATTGCCTACCAAAAATATTACGGAAACAGGGTAAAAATATTACAGAAGGCTTTAAACTATATTCATTATAGAAAGAGGAGATCTACCAAAGTATAATTTGTCATCATATATTCATGGATTGACGGTAACTATTTATAGTTACATCATGGACCATCTTTAATTTGTCCTTTTCTGCCTTAAAATAATTTAAGGATCTTCAAACCTATTCCAGACCTATTTCACGCAAATTGGTCAGTAACTTTGTTAAGTACTTATAATTAAATAAGGCCTAGAATAATAGCGTCAAAGCGGTCACAGCCACTAGAATATTATTGAATTATGGAAGTACTAATACAGTTTGGTAATATAAGACCAATAAAAATAAACAGTTGTCATAGAATGAGAGAGGAATGATACCCATCACTGTACAGCAATATGTATATAGATACAATTTAGACAGAAAGCTGGGGAGAGCCTTAGACTTATGATATTACAAAGCTCACCTCCGCTGCTCGAAAAACTAATACTATCCTAAAGCAAAGTTACGTAAGCCTCAAGTAGAGAAGAACCACGAACTTCTATGTGCATTGCGCAAGAACACCAGAGATTGACTAATCTATCACACTAAAAGTTATATATTGTATACACAGTGGGTATATTAAAATAAAACATAAGAAACCTCCCGTGATAACTAATGTATATACGGTGTTGCTGAATGAAATTATTGAAATTAATAAAATTAATGCAATTATTTTAATTAAGTTCGTAAAATTTATACAATCAATAAAATTAATAAAATAAATACCTAACATAAATGATATAAATAAAATAAATTACATAAATGAAATAAATGAATTAAATGAAATAAATGAAATTACTGAAATATATGAATTAAATGATATAAATAAAATAAATGGAATAAATGGAATAAATGGAATAAATGGAATAAATGGAATAAATGGAATAAATGGAATAAATGGAATAAATGGAATAAATGTAATAAATGTAATAAATGTAATAAATGTAATAAATGTAATAAATGTAATAAATGTAATAAATGTAATAAATGGAATAAATGGAATAAATGGAATAAATGGAATAAATGGAATAAATGGAATAAATGGAATAAATGGAATAAATGGAATAAATGGAATAAATGGAATAAATGGAATAAATGGAATAGATGGAATAGATGAAATAAATGAAATTTTCAGCAAAATATCACGACATCGCACCAGAAGAGAAGAAGGCTCACAAAATCTCCGAAACTGAACACCAATTTAAGGGGGGTCCCCATTATTAGTGGTCGCGAAGTAACTAAAACGGAATTAGGTCAATTCCCAAGTAACTATCACCGTTTTATGAAATACTTGCCCAGTGCCAACTAATATTATAAATGCGAAAGAAACTGTCTATCTATCTGTTATGCTTTCACGCTTAAACCACTGAACCTATTTTAATAAAAGTAGATTTATCAAGAAAAAACTAATTTGTAGATAATACAATTCCTCAAGAGGAAGACGCAGATGACACAAACAACGGTTAGTTTTTTATTTATTTCAAAATTACCCGTATTAAGATAAAAAGGGGTTAACCACAATAAAACCCGCGTGCACAGCTTGTATTTATAATTATAAACCCTACGCACAATGCACAAACTCAATGGGCAAATGAAAAAGCTGTTACACCGAGAAAACGCGCATTTAAAACAAAAGCAGATAAGTTGAGTGGAACACTATGTTTACGTTTACCTGGATTTTTTCATATTTTTTGCTGAATAATAGCATACTATGTGTTTCCGTAATTTCTCTGTCTACTAGACTAAAACATATTACTAGTAGATTTTGGCTTGGTGGCATTATGAATAAACCCTCCTTTAATCTAATGAAATGAAAAAACGAACGAAGTAGAAGTCAAAATTATTACAAAATAAGTAAATTTTAATCCATCCAGTAGCCTACATGATTATTAAAAAGTTAATATTCTCCACGTAAATCAGTAAACCTCTTCTAGTTAAAAGCAATGAGGTCACGTTAAGAAAGTACCTAAAAATACACTAATTTTGATTTTATTTTTAACTAATGAGTCTACTGGACCCTCTTTATATATGATTATTAGAAAAGGTTAATATCTTTTTCTCCACGCAAGCCCACAAACTTCAGCTGGTTATGAAGTCGAGGATAATAAGATCATGTTAAGAAAGTGCCATTATTAACACCAAAAATCCAATAAAATAATCTACCTATGACAATATTCTCTATGTGAGAACCACAAATATCAGTCAGTTATGGATTCGATGGTAATGATATCATGTTAAGAAAGCTTTATTAGTAGACAATCTTATACACATTATGACACTTTTCTATCAAATTGAATAATATACTTATGTGAAGTAATAAATAAGACAATATTCTCCATGAAAACCCACAAACCTCAACCAATCATGAAGCCGATGGTAAAGAGAACATGTTAAGAATGTATTTATTTCATAAAAAGCGGATGCAAATTATAATTATTAATCTAATAGAATACTCTTCTTATATAAATCGTTTTAAAAAATTTATAATCCTCCACGTAAACCCACAAACCGCAACCAATCATCAAGCCGATGGTAAAGAGAACATGTTAAGAATGTATTTATTTCATAAAAAGCGGATGCAAATTATAATTATTAATCTAATAGAATACTCTTCTTATATAAATCGTTTTAAAAAATTTATAATCCTCCACGTAAACCCACAAACCGCAACCAATCATCAAGCCGATGGTAAAGAGAACATGTTAAGAATGTATTTATTTCATAAAAAGCGGATGCAAATTATAATTATTAATCTAATAGAATACTCTTCTTATATAAATCGTTTTAAAAAATTTATAATCCTCCACGTAAACCCACAAACCGCAACCAATCATCAAGCCGATGGTAAAGAGAACATGTTAAGAATGTATTTATTTCATAAAAAGCGGATGCAAATTATAATTATTAATCTAATAGAATACTCTTCTTATATAAATCGTTTTAAAAAATTTATAATCCTCCACGTAAACCCACAAACCGCAACCAATCATCAAGCCGATGGTAAAGAGAACATGTTAAGAATGTATTTATTTCATAAAAAGCGGATGCAAATTATAATTATTAATCTAATAGAATACTCTTCTTATATAAATCGTTTTAAAAAAATTATAATCCTCCACGTAAACCCACAAACCGCAACCAATCATCAAGCCGATGGTAAAGAGAACATGTTAAGAATGTATTTATTTCATAAAAAGCGGATGCAAATTATAATTATTAATCTAATAGAATACTCTTCTTATATAAATCGTTTTAAAAAATTTATAATCCTCCACGTAAACCCACAAACCGCAACCAATCATCAAGCCGATGGTAAAGAGAACATGTTAAGAATGTATTTATTTCATAAAAAGCGGATGCAAATTATAATTATTAATCTAATAGAATACTCTTCTTATATAAATCGTTTTAAAAAATTTATAATCCTCCACGTAAACCCACAAACCGCAACCAATCATCAAGCCGATGGTAAAGAGAACATGTTAAGAATGTATTTATTTCATAAAAAGCGGATGCAAATTATAATTATTAATCTAATAGAATACTCTTCTTATATAAATCGTTTTAAAAAATTTATAATCCTCCACGTAAACCCACAAACCGCAACCAATCATCAAGCCGATGGTAAAGAGATCATATTAAGAATGTATTTATTTATGAAAAAGCCGAAGCAAATAATGATTATTTATCTAATAGAATATTCCTGTCATATAAATCGTTTTAAAAGATCTATAATCCTCCACGTGAACCCACAAACCTCAGCCAATCATCAAGCCGATAGTAAAGAGATCATATTAAGAATGTATGTATTTATGAAAAAGCCGAAGCAAATAATAATTATTTATCTAATAGAATATTCCTCTCATATAAATCGTTTTAAAAGATCTTTAATCCTCCACGTAAACCCACAAACCTAAACAATCATCGAGCCGATGGTAAAGAGATCATATTAAGAATGTATTTATTTATTAAAAAGCCGATGCAAATTATAATCATTAATTTAATAGAATATTCTTCTTATATAAATCGTTTTAAAAAATTTATAATTCTCCGCACAAACCCACAAACCTCAGCCAGTTATGGACCCAATGGTAACAAGATCATATTAAGAATATATTTATTTATTAAAAAGCCAATACAAATTATTATTATTTATCTATTAGACTAACCTATTTATATAAATCATTTTGAAAAATCTATAATTCTCCACAGAAACCCACAAACCTCAGCCAGTCATGAAGCCAATGGTAACAAGATCATATTAAGAATGTATTTATTTAATAAAAAGCAGATGCAAATTATAATTATTAATCTAATAGAATACTCTTCTTATATAAATCGTTTTAAAAAATCTATAATCCTCCACGTGAACCCACAAACCTAATGTGATTATGTCCAGAAAGCATCATCATTAGACTATCTGCTATTAACCATGACTCTTTAATATCTAACATAATAATTTACTTATATTAAGCATTTAAAAATTCTAATATTCTCCACGTAAACCCACAAACCTCAGCCAGTTAAGCACATTCATTTACCGACGGTAATGAGCTCCAGTTCCATTATGAACAATACACGCTTGCATTTTTGTACCTTTTCGTTGGCAATCGAAATAATGCCGTATGGAAAATATTACACTACTAGGAAACCCTTTTCTCTACGTCTTATGTTTTCTTGGTTAATGAGACGGAATGTAGAGCAGAACTTGTATTTACTGTATACAGTCTATATTTTATGCATTATTTTTTAACTCATAATTAAAAAGGGAATGTTATCTACCTGGGACTGATATCCCACTGTAATTATATATTGCCAAAATTATTTTTAGTTACACAATTTAAGGAAGCATCTGCAGCTAAACTAGGGAAACCTGTGTTTCAGCAGCAGTGCCAGACCCTCTCACAGAGCATATAAATGGCTTAATCATAAAGTCAAGCTAAATTTAAAATGTAATTGTAAGTTACAAAATTGAAAAAGGATGGTGATTATTTGTCATATTTGTTCCTCTTTTATAAGTAGTGCGAGTGTGTGTAAATTTGTTTGAGTGTGTACGTGAGTGTATGATTAGTGCACTAAAAGAGGGTGAGTAGTACTTAAGGTGTGTTTTTTTTTTTTACTATGGAACTTCAAGTAGGATTTGAGTTGTGTCATATGATAAACTGTTAAAGTAGGATATAAGTTTACTTTTACAAGTTAATTTATTTTCACTGTAAATATTTAAAATATGCAACCTTAGCAATGGAGGCCACGATACCACACCACTGCATAGCTGTCATGGTGACCAGGCGAGTTGACCTGACCTGAGATTGGGAACAGGAGTGTCTAAGTGACATTTTAGAGAACGTGAGTTAATGGTGTAAGTGTTTTTAATCCCACCTTATGAAAAGGCAAAAGAGCAGATTTTTTATGTATTTTGGATAATGTGAGAATGTCGGAGTACATAATTACTTGTTAAGGCAAAAAATAAATTTATGAAAATTAAGTAAAGGTACTTGAGTATTTTTTTTCTAACATTTTCTTAATTACTGGGGCTGTATTGCTCATTAACGTTACTTAGTTACTTTTCGCATACAATATATTTGACGAGAACCACTGATAATGTCTTTTAGTTATTTCTTGCAGACGAGCTGGACATGAAATATAATTAATTAATGTCCGATAAAAGTCATCACACAATATTTAGTTGCTTTTTGCGTACAATATAATTTGAGGCAACCCACTAAATGGCTCTTAGTTATTTCTTGAAGAAGAAAAGAATTGAATGAAATGAAATTAAATGTTTGTTCCGGGTAATCTCTGAAATGGCTGGACCGATTTGGACTTTCATTGCCAGATAGCTGATGTAACAAGGAGTAACTTAGGCTATTTAACATCTCGCTACGACCCATAGGAGCGGAGCAACACGCAAACGAAGTCGCGCGGGTCCGCCAGTAATTTATAACATCATTGTTATTCCATGTTATTATGTTCTAAAAATTGAATAAAAGTACATTAATTAAAGCAAAACCACTCGAATTGTATCTTAGTTTTTAAATACTTTTGGGTAGGTTCACACCACTCACCAGTGCACGCACTTTGGTTATTCTCGGTTGTTGTCGCTAGAAGCAAGTTTGGCGGAACTTCGCCGATTCCGATTTGGAGGTCTGCAGTAATAAAACAATCAAAAGAAAAAGATTTGATACACCTTCATCTATGCCGAAAGAACTTCAACTGCAACTGAGGTAGGGCACAGCAGGAAATTTCCTGCTCAAATATGGAGCAGCCCGACTGGGGTAGTACCTCGACCTTACAGAAGATCACAGCTAAATAACACTACTCTAAAGCAGTGTTGTGTTCCTGTTGGTGAGTAAGGTGACCAGAGCTCCTGGGGGGAGTTGGGGATAGGGTCGGCAACGCGCTTGCGATGCTTCTGGTGTTGCAGACGTCTCTAAGCTACAGTAATCGCTTACCATCAGGTGAGCCGTACGCTTGTTTGCCAACCTAGTTACATAAAAAAAAAAAAAAAAACCAACCAAACAGATAGGCTTCCAGAACCAGACACCTTCGAAGATACTGATGGAGATATATCTTAAATCGTGTTGACTATGTTCTATAAACTTTAACATTTTCTATTTGAAATATAATTAAAACGGGTCCCGCACTGTTTATAATTAATAATAAAAATAGTTAATTTTGTGTGGTACGTTTGTTTGTACTAAATAACCACTACCCACCTTTCAGCAATAGACTATTTGCTTATAATTTGATAAAAGCTGTATCACAAAAAGTTATTTAACAAACCCAAATTACATTTTGTGAGTATGCTAGAATTAATTATCTTTCTCTTTATTACATTTCACAACAACTGTAAATATATTTATATTTTTTTGTGAATATTAGAGTGCAGGGTAAAACTATCAATATTTTCTACATAAGCATCCCTGTAACTATAATAGCAGGGGAGGCCATGATGCTAAATGGGGATTTACTCGAGCGTCTTAGGGACATATAACATTTTGTAGATTAGATGACAGTGAGAATAAAAGGTTATTTAACGTTTCCCATTTTAATGTTCCGAAAAACATCTATAGCTTTTCAAAAATTGTAAAATTAAAAAATTACATGAAAATAATTAGCCAGATGTCAGATATTGTTTGTTAAGATGGTTTGACTTACCACTGATATGACGGTATGTTCATCTACCGACTTGAGCTGTGGGGGTGGCCATCTAGAAGGGTAGAAAAAAAATGTATTCAAGCGCCCATAGATACTCAGAGGGGATATTAAGTGATACATACATACATAAAATGACATGAATGCATTGTTTTGTGAGTATCTGTGATGATGTTATCACGTCGGAAAGCGGTGTGGTGATGGTACGAGCTCGTCCGCGGTCCGCGACGCCCAAATCGTCAGATTTTCAAAATACACGCATTCTATCATGCAATTAACCCACCTTACCTTAATCAGACGCGCTCGAGTAAATCCAAAAATTCTCTCTTGGGCTCCCATACTATAAGCTGCTATACAGTCTTGGAATAAGATAAAAGGAATATAAAGTTATCAATCGTGTTGCTAACTGGAATACAATTTTTTCTGTCTATCTGTCTACCAAGGCTTTATTTCCTAGGTAAGTGTATAGACATCAGATTGAAATAGTTAGCAACCTCTGTTTCCATTCCTAATTGTGAAGGATTTTGTAAGTTTTTGATATTTGCTCGGTTTCCGTCTAAGGTGCATATTATTATTGACTTTTATGTGTCTCTGTGCACTAAAGCTATACTAGATACTTCATGATACTGTATCACCTTAAGCAGTATGTAATCAATATTTCAAGTAATTAAACCATAACTTAACGCCATTCAATTAAAATGAGAGCAATTTAAAATGCATCAGGGAAAAGCAAGAGCACGCAACCGTTCTGCGAGAAATCGAAAAACGAACAAAAACATCCACAAAGTTATTTTGAACTCAGTTTTTTGACAGAATCTGTTTGAAAATGAAATTTCAGGATCTAGTTTTGTATTTTCGGCTTTCGTTTAAGTCTAGACTATTGGTATACGAATGATACTAGACAGACAAAATTTAGTTGATGAACAAAATTTCAACTTATTTAATAGCACTAACTCATTCACTCAATCACCCTTCTATTAATAGAAACACATACTCACCTATATAAAATAGGTATTACGCTTCTATACGGGATAAAAAGTATCCCGTAATATATTATTATCTGTATGCAATACTTTATTTTATTTAGTGAACTGTTTTTGTTTTGTAAGTACTAAGATTACATTCAAACATTAAATTTCTAATAGTAGTAGGATAAAATAGCTCCTGGGTTTCAAATCCCAGGCATTGCTCGACTTACTTTCTAAATTGTATGTTATTATTGCCTTTAACCATGCAGTTATAGCTTATATAATATTTTTGTCTTTTTAGTATAAAACTAAGCCGCTTCAGCTGTATATACGCTTGTATCTTTTAAACCACGCAACGTTTTTTAATGCGGTTTTCACCAATAGACAGAGTGATTTAATAGAAAAGTTTATATCTATAATACATGCATGTTCTATAAGAAAAACCTGATTAAAACGGGGCGGATCGTTAGAACTATATATTTTCAACAATCGCATCGTAGAATTATCATTATCACTATCACTTATACTTCGTATAAAACAAAATCGTTTCCCGCTATCAGGCTGACTGTGATGATCTGTCTGTCCCTATGTATGCGGTTTTTTTTTAATAGATAGAGTGATTCAAGAGGAAGGTTTATATGTATAATACATACATAATATAGTAGAGTAACACTGATAGTTTTAGAGGTTTCTAATGTGATGTCGTAAATAAACACATTTCTTTGCGCTTACATTGCAAACGCTGGCTGAGCCCTACGAGATCGATCAAAATAATGTACTACAGTATTGTTCACCTTAAAAAGGTCTAGAAAAAAGTCCGCGATGGTATGTGTCTATCTTTTAGGGATAACCCACAATAACCATTTTTTACTTTTTACGAAAAATAATTACTTATTTACGAAGCGATTTTAAACAATACAGCATTAATCCTTATCCGAATAGGTACCTTAAATACATGGTACATTTTATATAGATCAATATGGCCCTTTACAGCATGAAATTTAAATGAATATTTTCCAAGATATTGCAGATTTAAAATTCAGGGACATAGCGGTTACGGCTAAATACACGTGTTAAATTGCACCCGGGCGAAGCCGGGATAGGTCGACTTGTTTACAATATTTTGTTATTTTCTAGATAACATTTTATATACAATATGTAATGTAATGGCTACATTAGTTTAGAATCCAGCCGAGCTAACTTCCAGTCTAAACCTAGGACGAAGTTAGGGATTAATTTCCTGAACGCGGCACTCTCGATAAACTAGAAAACAAAATTACTCGCTCCTTGCTATATACTACTAAATTTGTTAATCTCTTACATAAAAACTACTGACCTATTTCTGATTAAACTTTAATAAAATATACTGTAAGAATGTAAAATTTTATTAAAAAATATAAAAAATCTTAATGAAAGTATTCTTTTAAAACTTTGCGTGAAGTCTAGTGCTATTATTTAAATAAGAACAAACACTGTCGTATTTTATTATTATACCACACATCGAACTATTATATACTATAGACTCACAGTCTAGAAAGAAATCAAATTACACTTAAATTATTTCGCGATTGAAAAATATCAGGGCGAAGTTTTTTTTTAATAAATAGAATCCCCTTTTATACACTAAAGTACAATAAATTATTTAAGCTTAAATAAGGTAAGGATTAAGGATTCGAATTATCTAGTTTGGATGTTTGTTACTCAATCACGCAAAAACGGCTGAAAGCATTTCAATGAAATTTGGCATACATGTATCTACTTTATAACCTGGATTAACACGCAGGCTACTTTTTATCCCGGAAAAAATCAGTTACAGCGGGATAATTATAAAAAAATGTTGATGTGTCGTTAACGCCTGAATTTAGCAACAATATATTAAAAATTAAATATTTTTTGAGAAATCTAAGTATTTTATATGATAAATTACATCCATGCGAAGGACAGTTCGACTAGTAGGTCAATAACAAAGAAGAGTAGAAGTAAGCTTTAATAATATTACTAAAATTTTACCTGAATATTAAAATTTTATATAAAAATGTTAGAGCAGTTAAATAGTACTCGAGTACAAATTTCTGAAAATATTTTCAAATTAGGATTTTAATTACATCCCCAAGAGACATTGCATTTTATTTTCACTCACCCGAGGAGCAGAGCGCTGAGATGATGAAAAAACCTGGTAATTTCATTTCCAACGATTTCCTGAAACAAAATATATATTATTTAAATATATAAGAATACAAGCCCGCCCTCGCTTTGCAGAGGTATACAAACCTTTCACCTACTCACTCATTCACACACTTACTCATTTACTCATTCATTCCTTTTTCCTGACAGTAACTAACACCACAAAAAAGAATTATGCGATTTGGTGCAGTCGTTCTGAAGTTATGCGCGAACATACATACAGGCGATACCTTTTTATTTACCCGTGAGGGCACGGGTTAGAATACTATTTTCCTCTGCCGCTGGGAGAGCATCTCGTAAGAGCTGACTAACCCAGCACCCCCTTAGTGGTAGGGGATGTGTTCCTCGTCTGGCTTGCGACCACCAGCATGCGAATCCGATCGCCAAGTGACTATAGACGCGTTCCGGTTGAGCCGCAAGTGGGCCAGACTTACCTCCTCCCTCTCCCATCCCATTAATGCTGTGGGACTAGTGGACCCTGGGCTCTTGCCTAGGGTCCACTAGACCCACAGAATCCGCATCATTTTTCTTCTTCATTCCCCCTTCCCACTCCATCTTAGGAGATGCAACGCATCGGCAAAACGAGAGAATGTATCTTGTTTTTCCGATGTCCATGGGCGATGGTTTCCACTTACCATCAGGTGGACCATCTGCTCGTTTGCACCTTATCTATTATAAAAAAAAAATATAGATTTTGTCTGAATTGTAAAGCCAACTTAACTTTGACGCTGAAGAACTGGTCTCCCCATACATTAATATAGGTCATGCTCAGTTTTCCAACTTCAAAAGAATTGATGATGATGTGAACTATTAAACATAGTTTCTGACCAAATTGTTTGATTTTACGTCAACCATATGCACCCTATTTTTTACGAGTTCTGAATCCTTTTCTATTGATAAACAGAAAAACAGACAACATACAGAGTGATCCGTAGTCTGAGTTTCCACAGAATTTAATACGAACTTAGAATCCTTTTTCACAACTTAATTACTCCTCACCTTAGTTACATAGTCAAAATACAATCCTAGCCCTAAAAGTAAAAGCAATGCGCTGATATATCACTGACTAGTCGATCCGCGTGAATTCTTCCGCGTGTAGCTCCGCTCCTGCGAGTCTTAGCGTGATGATATATAGTCTATAGCCTTCTTCGATAAATGGACTATGTAACACTGAAAGAATGTTTCGAATCGGACCAGTATTTCCTGAGATTAGCGCGTTCAAGCAAACAGCAAACTCTTCAGCTTTATATATTAGTTAGTCAGATATTCTGTAACTCATAAATACCGAGAATGGTTTCATTTCAATTACTAAGTAACGCTCGTAAATGAATTTTCTGCTTAGCGGAACTACTGTGGAAATGGTGAGCTATTTTGAGATGGTAGGGTAACTTGGATTTATGCGTTAATTCTATAAATATATTATGAAGTGATGGGGGACAATACTACCGTCTGATGATGGAGTCAAGAGGTGGATAGTGGAACTCTTCAGTGGCTACTAGTAACAAACTAACTACACAATGTTATCAAACGTTGTGAGTCAATTGTAACCTACTTGTGATTGTCGTATCGCAATAATATGTTTGTATATGTATATGTAGTGACAGGTGACAAATCTATCATCTGATGATGGAGCCAGGAGGTGGATAGTGGTACTCTTCAGTGGCTTCTAGTCACAAACTAACTACACAATGTAATCAAACGTTGTGAGTCAATTGTAACCTACTTGTGATTGTCGTATCGCAATAATATGTTTGTATATGTATATGTAGTGACAGGTGACAAATCTATCATCTGATGATGGAGCCAAGAGGTGGATAGTGGTACTCTTCAGTGGCTTCTAGTCACAAACTAACTACACAATGTAATCAAACATTGTGAGTCAATTGTTACCTACCTGTACTTGTCGTATCGCAATGATATGTTTGTATACGTATATATGTAATGACGGGTGACAAATCTATCGTCTGATGATTTAGCCAAGAGGTGGATAGTGGTACTCTTCAGTGGCTTCTAGAAACAAACTAACTACACAATGTGCCAGGAGTTGGAGTAGCAGCTAGAAGTAAAAAGATCAAAGATTAAAATGCAGTTATTGTAAAATTTTGTAAACCGTCGGCGTTGGATGACGTATCTGGGTCGAACTTCGACAAAATATGTTGTTTCGATCCCGATGTTGTACAGTTATGAAATGTCGGGATAACTTTGAATGACTAATGAAAAATATTCAGTTTTAGTTTTGACATGGAATTTTTAAATTTAATATTTTTTATGAAACTATGAATCACTACATGGTATAAAATAAAGTCGCTTCCCGTTTGAATGTCCCTATGTATGCTTAGATCTTTAAAACTACGCAACGGATTTTGATGCGGTTTTTTTAATAGATATAGTGATTCAAGAGTTGAAATTTTAAAATTCAAGAGTAAAAGTTTATAGCATGCATATTTTAGTAGAGAAAGTAACCGTGCGAAGCCGGAGCGGGTCGCTAATATTATTATATTATTAATTTTAACCAGCCCAGGCTTCGCACTGTTTCTCAACTATAATATGCATGTATTATACATATAAACCTTCTCCTTGAATCATTCTATCTATAATAAAAACGCATCAAATCAGTTGCGCAGTTTAAAAGATTTATGTTCAGACAGCGAGAAGAGACTTTATTTTATACTATGTTAGTATAAACTCTACTTCGATATCGAATATTTGACTAATCTAGCAAAATTATTAAACATATACGATATATATCTACGTACGCACACTTCACTGTGTTAGATTACTATACGAAACAACTTGTCAAACTGCTTTTATCGAAACAGAGCTTTTAAATTTTTGAGCCATTGAAAGTATTTTTAAATTAAATTGAAAAGTAAAATACCATATTCCATAAAAAAAGAAACAGTAAATTTTAACATTTCACATGCATTGAAAATTTAATTTAACTAGACATAGGAAAACCCAAAATAACATAAAGACAGATCAAAGCGTGATGTGTCTCATCAAAAACGTTATAAAAACAAAGCTTAAGCCGATATTCCGTTGGGCGTAAACACGATAATAAAACTGAGGGTCGTATCACCGAATACGATCAGCACCTCATGAATAAATTTGCAAGAGTTTTCCGACTGATAACACCTAGTAATGTCTTGGGTTTAAACAAATTTGTACTAAATTGGACTTTTTTAAGGGAACGCTATTTGTATACTCCCCTAACGATACACGTGTGTGCTAACAACAAAGAGTGTTGCTATATACTAGCTAACTAATCTTACTAATATTATAAATGTGAAAGTTTGTATGTTTGGATCTCAAACACGTAAAAACAGCAGAACAGATTTCAATGAAATTTGGCACACAGTTACTTTATAACCCAAATTAACACGTAGGCTATTTTTGTGCCGGAGAGCTGATTCAGAGTTCCTGTAGGATAATAATAAAATATGTTTACAACAGATTGATTTGAAGTGCGGGTTGACTAATATGTATATGTCGGAGGTGTAAGTTAGGTTTAGGTTAGCCTAAGGTTAGGTTAGGCTTGTGTTAGGTTAGGTTAATTTTAGTCTAATCTTAGGATTAAACAGTGCAACTAAGCAGTGGAGGTGAGTGTCTCGATAGAATAAAGGAATTCCTTAATCCTACACCTTGGTCACAAGTCCAAGGCAATGCTTAGGTTCCTGTCATAATAGTAAGAGATCGTAACGTTCAGTTATATCCTGACTGCATTGCGCCCGTAGTTTATATTATATGCCATCCGTTGTGCCGTCTCCGATATATATAACTCGGAAAAATATGGTGTGATGGTGAGAAGGAGAGAGATAGTAAATGGGCTTTTGGGTACACGCAACGTTAATACTGCTACTGAACTGATAAATAACTAAACATTATTTCTGTTGGTCTCTTACAATTACGACAGGAATCTAAGCAGCGCCTTGGACTTGTGACCAAGTAACATAATTCCAAAACTCCCTCCACTGCTTAGTTTTACTGTTTAAACTTAAGGTTAGTTTAAACAAAAAATATACCTGTCGGGAACAAGTAAACGATTTTATCGAATAATCGGAACGTCAGCGCCATCTACGGCGCTAGGGTGGAATAAAAATAATTTCCATACTTTTGATAGATAGCCTTTGATTTGCTAGTGTTTTCTATTAGTTGCTAATTTCTACCACACCCGAGGAGGGGTATTGTAACCACTGTTTTATCCCTTCATTTTCTCTTTACAGACCCACTAGATACACTCTAGCCGCGGTCTCATGGACTGAACATTATCTGGAGTAGTGGTATTTCAAATGCAGTGTAGTGTTTTTTTAGGTAATAATAGTTAAGAGTGAGCGAAAGGGAACACATATAGACGCAATGAGCACACAATACCAGTACTACTTGATGCCTAAACTATTCTTTTATTGTATCTATAACTACTTATAATTGACCGAGAATAATTCTGAGTGTCACTTTGTATTGGACTGGGTATCTAGTTCTTATTTAGTAATCGAAATGTTGGAGTGGAAGTCACAATTGCAATATCTTGAAATCTTGAATGCGATATCAGACAACACAATAGAAGAAACAGATTGATTTTTACAATCGATATAAATATTCTTTTGTGTAAAGGAAAATATGTTGTTGACATTTTAATAAACGTCTATCGGTTCTACTATTATTCCAAATTCATATCCTATCCTATATGTATATAAGGATATACAATAATTTACAAGCATCGTATGTGCACAACGGATGGCCTACAATATAAGTTACGGGCGCAACACGGTCAGGATATAACTAAACGATACGATCTCTTACTATTCTGACAGGAACTATTGTGACAGGAACCCAAGCAGTGCCTTGGACTTGTGACCAAGGTGTAGGCTTAAGGATATCCTTTAAGTGATCACAACACTCGCCTCCACTGCTTAGTTTCACCATCTAAACCTAAGATTAGACTAACATAAACCGAACCTAACACAAAGCTAACCTAACCTAAGGCTAACCTACACCTAACTCACATCTCCGACATATATGTGTCAGAACAGAGAGAGACTATTTGAGTGAAAGAAGTGATCGAACCTTAACGATTCTGTAGTTTTTGAACAGGAACCCAGGCAGTGCCTTGGACTTGTGACCAAGGTGTAGACTTAAGGGATCCCTTTAAATGATCATAACACTCACCTCCACTGCCTGGTCTCACTGTTTGTCTTAGGTTAGGTTAACATAAGGCTAACCTAACCTAACACAAACCTAACCTAAGGCTAACCTAACATAAACCTAACCTAAGGCTAACCTAACCTAAGGCTAACCTAACCTAAACCTAACCTAAAGTTGTGTTAACACATCTAAATACAATGTAGGGACTCATAATAAATAAGACGTAAGAACTCACATGATCCTTAGTCCGATATGTTCAATATCCGTGATGCGATACACTTTTTGTTACACTTCAACTCCAGGTGATGTTCACTCAAAGAGACTTGTCGAGATACTAAAGTGTACTGCGTCAGTCAGGGAATATAAAGGGACTAGATAATAGTAGCAATGCCCCTTCACTAGTGGGGAGAAGTAAATCAACAAAACGGAAATAGGGCGCTGGCATCCCAATTAATCGATAATATTTTACTCGTTTGAGGCTGTCAAAAATCTTTGAGTATAAAAATCGCGACGGAAGTGACAATTAATTTTTTTTGTCATTATCCTACTCTAAATATAGCCCGACACCGCCTTCACTATTATCCTACCCCAACTATACCCCGACATATATATTTTTAAAATAAAGTTTTAAAAATCTTGTAGCCATCGGAATTTCGTTATTTAATTGTAAGAATCTTTAAACTTACATAACAAAAGAGTTCAAGGAAAAAGAATTCCAAAAGCTGAAGGAGATCTAATTCTGCTTCTGACAAGTGACATCATCTAATATTTTTAACATATTCTGTATGTCGGAGAGTTGTAAACGATTAGCGTATAATCGAATCGTCATCGCCATCTATGGCACTGAAGTAGGGTAGTAGTCACTTCCGTCCTTTTGACAGTCTCGACTTTATATGCCTTCGACAGTCTGACTGTATTCTTAGTCTTGCACGGTCTCTCAATAGTGTGGTGAAGTAGTCTCCAAATAGTGTTAGTGAAAGTGTTGTGTATCTGCTGGGAGTGCTGTCCGATTAAAGTCACGTGAGTACTTTACAATGTAGTTTCCACGTCTTGTGTTAGGTTATGTTTATGTGAATTTTACCTTTGGTTTTAACAGAGAGCCTGAATAGTTGAGGCGAGTGTTGGAATTCTGTTAAAAAATCTCTTTAAGCCTACACCTTGGTCACAAGTCCTAGGCACTGCTTAGGTTCATTTCATAATTTTAAGAGATCATATTATCACCTCTTGTAGTGTTCAATATACCCCCTCTTCCTCCTCCTTCTCATCATTAAAATCTCCGAGATAGAAGTCACATGAAACCAGAACAAAAATAAATGGACACGTATTTTAGGTCTAAAAAAAATAGTGGGGGAAAGTCGCTTATTGTGAGCGTGCTGTGTGCGTGTATTATCGGACCAATCGCGTGTGACGCGCTGCTCTTGCCCCGCACTCCCAAAAAAATGGCTCTAATAGTAACTTCTGGACACTCAAGGTAAAACCTATACTTACGTGCTGATAGCTATATTATTAATGTTTTCTGTAATCTACTTCGAAAAGTTTTAGGATCATAAACTACTCGTTCTCGGGAACCTTAAACCTCCACGCAATTTACTCGCAGTCAAAACGTAACTAGAAAAGTTTTCATTAACTCATATTGTGTAGTATCGTATTCATAGTGTATGTGGTGTAGTTAGCGTGATGCTAACAAGTTCGTTATAATGAAAACGCAATCCCGCCGAGGTAATAATTAATGCTTCAACGAGAAAACTCCATCGGATCTTGCCTTCACTAATTAGATGGCTTGTTTCTTGTGAATTACTGCTACGGATTGTAACGCTATACTTTCTCCACAAAGTGAGTTATTTCTTTATAGGGCTTAGTGATCAATGATCGTATATATTATTATTACTTTTATCAATATGTGAGCTATACTGCACAGTATTATGTAAAAAGCAATAATTAATCACGAAATACTTCACAATGGACCACCAACCACTCCTTCACTAACGAAATGATCACCAAGCGATCTCCGTTTGACAACTGGCTCTAGTCTATATGAACAGAGTTATTATATATTATCTTGTTAAAACTTGTTTGTCAAATACTCCTAAGCGCCTATATTTTAAGGCTCATCATCATCACAACCCATTTATGGCCCACTGCTGAGCCGGTCTTGTCTTCAAAAAGAGGAGGAGTTTAGGCCATAGTCCATCACGCTGGGCAAGTGCGGGTTGGCAGACTTCACACACCTTTGAGAACTTTTAGGGAACTCTCAGGAGTGCAGGTTTCCTCACGATGTTTTCCTTCACCGTTAAAGCAAGTGATATTTAATTGCTTAAATTTTAAGACTAAAAAAAAATAATAAATAGATTTCTGTCTTAGCTCATCTATAATAACCTGATTGCGCCCTCTCCGGTGGTTTTTGGCGCCCCTTTAATATATCCTAAACTTTAGAATGACACTAGAGCGTAGAAAATGACATTGGCTACCTTTTACGGGGAAAGAGGTGTAGGTAAGGTATGAGGGGGTTAAATAGGGGATGACAATTAAAATATATTGAAAATTAAACCTAAATACACGTGATAAATTGGACGAAGCTAGGGCAGGTCAACTAGTATGGTATATATTATTAGATTTGAAAAAGCTACTCCATTTTTGATATTGCTGTAACTTTGAGAAGCTCTTCTTAAGGGTTTCAAATACAAAATTAAACACATTTTTTAGAAATGCGCCGAAATAAAAATAAATATTTTTTAGACTTAAGCGTAAGCAGCTCACTTTTTAGTCCTTACCAGACATAACTGTTTCCCCAACTATTGGCAGCTTCAAACAAACTTACTAACTGACCATAATTTGAAGTGTCAAAAGTATAATTGAAATAAAATATTTTGAGATAAACTTTGGATCACTTGAGGCTTTCCATAAGATGGTAAAGGCGGCGGGGGATTATCGATCGTACGGGAAATCTTTGGGGGCCTATGTCCAACAGTGGACGTCCCATGGTCAGTCGTCAGTCGTGATGTAGGCATTGAGAGAGGCCCACGCGCGCAGTTTGCCAAGACCCTTTGACCCTTCCCTGACGAGAACCGACTGATGGTGAAGTGTGAACTATTTGGAACTGTTTTGTGTTATTATGTGTTGTGGTGCGTGGGCATGCCCTCAAAGAAGATTAGAAAGAAGATAAGAAATCACCAAGAACTTGTGAGTACTGTGACTTTATCGCCTAACTGACAATAGATAACCCTTAATTTTAAAGGCTGATAAAGGGCCCAGCCAGCTTCCACGTGTGTGGGATAAGCCCCAGGCGGCCTTATCGCTGAAAGCGATCTCTTTCAGGCAACCTTAAGGTGGAGGAGTTGATTATTATTTAAAAATGGTAGGTGCAGTTATAAAAGAGAAGTTGTAGAAACAAACAGTCGTTGCTATATAAAAATAAATAAAATACATTGGTGCGTAAATTAGACAGTCTGGACAGTATAGGCGTGTTTCAATTGAATAAAGGGTAGCCTTAAACCTATATCTTGGTCACAAGTCCAAGGCACTGCTTAGGTTTCTCTCGTAATAGTAGGAGATCATAATGTTAAATTATTTATCGGTTCACTGTAGCAGTATCTACGTTGCGTTTACCCAATAGTCCATTCAATATTACAACCCCTTGTAGTGTTTATCAATATATTCCCTCTCCTCCTCCTTTCTCATAATTTTTCTCCGAGTTATACATATATACATACAAATAAATTAAAATCCTCTATCTCCGTCCGCTGTACCTATATCAAACAAGTTGACACGTGACAATATTCGTAATTTGAACTTTGCAAGTGACAGTTGATGACTGTTGAACAGCTGAATCGAATCGGAAATTATTTCTATTGTATGGGGAAAGGAAATTTGAATTTATTTTATAAACTGATGTTTCATATTTAGCTAGTAGTCAATCCGCCCTGGCTTTGCACGGGTGCTATTTGTAATTTAAATATTCAGGCTCTTCAGTAAACATATTTCAACTAAATTAAAAGTAGTTTATGTGTTAATCCAGGTTATAAAGTATCTGTGTGTCAAAAATCTGTTCATCCATTTTGGCGTGGTTAACTAACAAACATACGAAATTTATATATGTCGGAGAATAGTAAAAGACTATCGAATAATCGAATCGTCATCGATGTTGGAGTGGGGTAGTAGTCACTTCCGTTGTTTTCACAGTCTCGACCCTCGACCCTTTATATGCCATCGACAGTCTGACTAAAGTCTTAGTCGTGCGCGGTCTCTCAAGAAGTGAAGTAGTCTCTGAATAGTGTTAGTGTTGTGCAGTGCAGTGTTAGTACTGGGAGTGCTGTTTGATTAGGGTCACGTGAGTACCTTACAATTTAATTGCCACGTCTTGTGTTGGGTTAGGTTTATGTGAGTTTAAACAGAGAGCCTGAGCAGTGGAGGCGAGTGTCGTGATCACTTAAAGGACGTTCTTAAGCCTACACCTTGGTCACAAGTCAAAGGCACTGCTTGGGTTTGTCTCGTAATTGTTAGATATTATATTTAATAATTTATCGGTTCAATAGAAGTATCTACGTTGCGTTTACCCAATAGTGCATTCAATACCATTCCCCCTGTTAGTTTTTTTCAATATTCCCCTCACCTCCTTCCTCATCATTAAAATCCCCGAAATATATTTATTTTACTGGTAGCTTGTAATGTTAAGTAGTCATAGTAATGGACATCAATTTTCATAATCGAAAGACTGATTCATCTTACAGAATTCATAATTATTCATTTTCGATTGATTGAGATTTGACTGTGGATTGATTGAAGGTTGACTGTTAATTTTTTGTTATTTAACTGTGAATTGTTGTGTCAATATTTGTGGACTGATTTTGAGTTGATTTAAAACTAACTGATTGATTGTATATTTCAGATTTTACTGTCAACTCTCGAACCATGAGGGTTAACTGTGGAATGTTAGTGTAATAGAAATAGAATATTTATCCAGTTTAAGACAACAATTCATAGAAGCAGTGGTAACCCAGTGGTTAAGATATTGATGTCTTACTCCGGAGGTCCGAGTTCGATCCCTAACTGAGCCACACACTTCTGACTTTCCTGAGTTATGAGTGTTTTAAGCAATTAAATATCACTTGCTTTAACGGTGAAGGAAAGCATGGTGAGGAAACCTGCACTCTTGGTAGTTACCAAAAATTCTCAAAGGTCTGTGAAGTCTGCCAATCTGCACTGGGCAAGGGTACTGGACTATGGCCTAACCCCCTCCTCACTCAGAGGAGAAGACCCAACTCAGCAATGGGCCATTAATGGGTTGTTATGATAAAGACAACATTCAGAAATGAAAATCATTAAATTTTTGAAGATAGGAAGTTCTATTTGCAATAAAAGCATAGAATACATATAATAAGGAGGTAATTAGGGTTCTTTTGTGACTCTTAAATTACAAACCTACTTCCCATGAATGCAATTCCCAAATAGCAATACAATATCTCGTCAAACATGTACAATATTTCAGTAAAGCAGTTTGTAGCTGAAATAGTTTCCTCTGTAGATTCAATTGAAAATGTAGTCAACTATTTGGTGAAGCGAAGCAAAAGCATTGCTTAACTGGTTGGATGTTTTGGATTCGGTTCAGGATGTGTTGCTAGTATGAAGATGGATCAAACTCCTCCTTTTTATAGATTTTATCATACAACTGTCATAGAAAGAGGGAGGAATGATACCCATCTCTGTACAGCAATACGTATACACATGCAATTTAGACGGAGGAAGGAGTAGGTTTAAAGAGGTCTTTCTTAAAATATTAACTCTCACCTCCTCCCACTTTCGCAAACTATAATAGATAATAGAGTAAACTTACCTGGACCTCAAGATTATTGATCTTAACCACGACAGTATAATACTAATTTCCATGTACACTGCGCGACAACTCCAGAGAGACTGACTCTAATCTATCACACTAAAGATTATCTACAAGAAACTACCCGCGAATACTACTTTATAAACGGTATTACTAACACAACTGAATTTAAAACTTGATTATAGTAGCCGGCAGATAACTTTAGGTCTGAGAAAAAATAGTGAAGGAAAGTTGCGCATTGTGAGCGTGGTGCGTTTTGGCAGTTCCATCCGTGACTTTTACTATTTTGACAAATAGCAGTCGCGCGGGAACTGAAACGACGAATAAGAACCAATCGCGTGAGTCGCTGCTCTCAGCCCTCGCTCCCCGCTAAGAAGACCCTAATAATGACTTCTGCGCATTCCATGTCAAACATATACTTACGAGCCGGTACCTTTGATTATAGTTTGGACAACGATGTGTGGTTAGTTAAATATCATCCAATGGCGGACAAACAAACAGAATAATGTTCCTTTAAGCCCAATTAAATGGATATCATATGTAGTTGTAGTATTTTGTTGTAATTTGAAGTTTGAACTGAGTTACATAATTTAATAAGCAATATGGCGGACACACAAAGATGGCGGAATTAATTATTTTCATGCTCAATATTATGAGAAAAACCCTGTTAACTTTATATTTGCGTGTAGTACCTTTTATTCCAAGACTGCATATAACCTCTTTTCTGATAGACTAGAGTCAGTTGTCAAACGGAGCTCGCCTGGCGACCTATGTGCCTGTGCTGGATGTGGTTTCGTGATCCTGGAGATCCAGATTTGGAGTAAGTTTACGTTTTAAGTGCATATTTTTATTGTTTGGTGCGTGTTAGTGTGTAGATAACATATACAAGAATTGATCGTCAAAAGTAATTAGGTAAAAGTTTTAAATCCAACCAGTTAAGTAGACCTTAACTATATCACCAGGACAAATAATACACACACAGGATAATGAACTGGGCAGGGGATACCCGGGGGAAATTACGAACTAAATACGTGTAGTATGATTTATGGTAACCTAAAGCTAGCTTTTATGTTGTAATTTGACGGTTCGTAATGATTTATCTGAGGGTTTTCTCGCTGAATAGTGATAATCTTATTTCTATCATTTTCCTTGTGTTGATGGGAATTTTATTGGCGTATCTATATCAGTGGCATTTATACTAACAATCATCCCTGGCTACGCACGCATATTGAGCCTACATGTAAACTAGAATATTTTTTTTAAATCTCCCAGACGTCTTGTCTTTACAAAAAATTACTTTTCTTATGGAATACTATTTCTACAAACAAAAACTACATTTAAATCCGTTCAATACTTTTTGAGTTTATCTTCAATAAACAAACAGAAGGAGGGTGAGACTTTGATTTATAATATGAAGTGATTATTTTTATATATCTTTTAAACTAAGCAACAGATTTTAATGCGGTTTTGACCTATATATAGAGTGATTCAAGGAGAAGGTTTATTTATTTATAATATGTGCATATTATAGTAGAGAAATCCTATATAGAGTATATAGAGATTGCTAATTTGTTATATTCAAACTTATTGATTTCATACACGTTCGGTTTGAATGGCTGTCAACAGTTTAATTAATATTAATCTTAGTCCAATATGGCGGATACACAAAGATGGCAGCCAATATATATTGTAGAAATCCATGATTTATTATTGATATATATGTCGGGGATTTTAAATTATGTGAAAGGAAATGGAAGGAGGAAGATGGGGAATATTGGGGAACATTAAAAGGGGGTGATGATATTGAATGGAATATTGGGTAAACGCAACGTAGATACTGCTACTGAACCAGTAAATGATCAAATATGATCTCTAACAATTACGAGAGAAACCTAGGCAGTGCCATGGACTTGTGACCAAGGTGTAAGCTTAAGGAGCTCCTTTAAGTGATCACTACACTCGCCTCCACTGCTAGGCTCTCTGTTTAAACCCAAGGTTTAACGCACATAAACCTTACCTAACACAAGACGAGGCAATTACATTGTGAGGTACTCACGTGACCTTGATCGGGCAGCACTCCTAGCACTAACACAACACTACACAGCACTATCACTATTCAGACACTACTTCACTTCTTGAGAGACTGCGCACGACTAAGACTTCAGTCAGACTGTCGATGGCATATAAAGGGTGGAGGGTGGAGACTGTCAAGACAACGGAAGTGACTACTACCCTACTCCAACGTCATAGACAGCGATGATGATTCGATTAATCGATAACCTTTTACTACTCTCCGACATATAGTTTTTTATTTCATGTCAATAAATAAATATACTGAGTTTAATTATTTAGTTCACTTATCTACACTATTATATAAAGAAGACAGATTTGAAGATATATTTGTTTATTGCGAATAGGCTCAAAATGACTAAACCAATTTTGATAATTCTTACACTGATCGAAGGCAACATCATTTCAGAGTAATATAATTAAAAAGATATGCATAGTTTTCCTTTACATTTGTCATGGAAATACCTTTTAGAACAAATAAAGTCTCTCTAGGGTTGTAGAGCAGTGTACATGCAAGTAGTGAAACTATAATTGAAGTGTCATAGTTAAGGCCACCCTTCTTGAAGTCCAAGTTAATTTGCAATGAATGAAAAAGCCTTTAACCCTACACCTTGGTTGCAAGTCCAAGGCGCTGTATGTCCTGCATGTGTATATTATTGCTGTACAATGATGAGTATCATACCTCCCTCATCATATGGCTTTAACTAGAATCTACTTGGTAACTTTTGCGTGTTATAGAGTCGCTCTGAAATATTGTTTTCCAAAATTAATCTCACATAACAGGATATCCTATGGATTCTAATAAACCATTGTTTTCTTTATAATATTGTATCATCTCTTATTTACATTTCCCCAAATAACTTTTTTATTAAAAAAATATAATAACAAATATGTTTTAGCAATTTATTTTATTTGTAAGCGAGGGAGAGGACTGACTGGAAATTTAAATAGGTTATTGTTTTCCCTTTATAGTATACTAGTACGGCACGTGGGTGCGCGGCCCGCCAAAGCGGCACCGTTTAGATTTTTTTTTAACTCTCTGCCAATTGGATGAGGTTTCGATACACTGATCATTTTTTTCCAAAAAAACCACTTTTTCATCTTATATACTTCCTGCGATAGACGTCCAAAATTTGTATCGCCGCCATTCTAAATCCACTATTTTGTTTTTTTTTCAGCTCATTGCCAATTGGATGAGATTTAGAATTATATTTGTTCGAGCACCTCCCACTGAGCTTAAATATCCTGGCTGTTCTCTTCCCCGTCTCCGAAACCCTAAATCATCAGCTCTCCCTTGTCCTCTATACGAAACCATGAGTGAAAAACATTTTTTTCATACAAAATTTTACAGGAGAGTTGATCAATCAGGCAGTGAATCAGCACAAACAGCTATATATATATATTAATACTATAAATATGTTACCGTTAAATTTAAAACAAACATAGTTAGATTATAATATATCCCGCAAGATTGTAAACTGAAACATACTGCTTCTACCGAAGTCAAACCGTCAAATAGGGGTTTTTTAAACGGAAGAATAAAATTCTTTAATTTATTTGATGAAACCATCAATTATAATCTACCAAAATAATGCGTTGAATTTAAAGTGTTATGTTACGGTTTACAATCTTGTGACAGTTTACAATATCGCGATATAATGGTTTTTACAATTTTACGATAACAATATTTATAAATGAATAGAAGGAAAAAACAGCCCTCGTTTTGTTTAGATTTCCGGATGCCAACTCTGCCTGTCCATTACGATTTCACGCTTAAACCACTGAATCGATTTTGATAAAATTTGGTGTAGAGACGGACTAGAGCTTAAGAAAGGACGTAGGCTATGTTTTATCTCGAAATAAAGGCTTGAAGGGGTTGAATTAAATGATGAAGTGCATGTTGAATTGTGTAGAGTAAATGTAGGAGTAGGAATAAATGTTTAATATTATATATCATATTATTATCGTCTCATGCGTGTTACGTGTACGTATAATTTAAAGCAGAGCAGCACCTAGAGTTTGTGACCTGTGTGTCCAGCACTTAAAATTATATAATTAGGTAACTAAAAATTGAAATAAACTATCAACTTTATATTTGACACAAATCCGTCTAAAAATCCTAAATAACTAAAATATAGTCTCAAGATGTGTGTAAATCTTGGCAACTTTATTCATATACCCTCGACAGCACCCTCGTCACTTGGACAGCGAATAAGTTCCAACATGTCTGCCACAAGTTTATTATTGAAATACCCACACTATTAGGTGATAATGAACATGTACGGGAAGTTTGGGAATTGCTTGTGATACTTGTCTTATAATTAGTTTTATTCCTATGATATTGTGTTAGCAACACTGTTTATAAAGTAGTAGTAGCGGGTAGATCATTTTATATTATTTCAAGTATACCAACGTGAAGACAATATATAACCTTTAGTGCGATAGATTAGTCTCAGTCTCTCTGGTTTTTTCGTGCAGTGAACATGGAAGTTAGTGTTATAGTGTCGTGATTAAGGTTACCCTTCTCGAGGTCCATGTAAGTTTACTTTATTATCTACTGTCGTTAGCGAGGTCGAGTGGTGGTGGTGAGAGTTAATATATTATGAAAGAGCTCTTTAAGCCTGCTCCTGGATCTCAAGCCCCAGGCACTGCTCGCCTAAGTCTAAATTGCATGTGTATACGTATTGCTGTACAGTGATGGGTATCATAGCTCTCTCATATACTTAGCAATTGTGTCATAGAATGAGAGAGGACTGATACCCATTACTGTACAGCAATACAAATACACATGCAATTTATGCAGCCTGGGGCTTGAGACCCAGGAGCAGGTTTAAAGAGCTCTTTTGTAATACATTAACTCTCACCTCCACCACTCGACCTCGCCAACTACAATAGATAATAAAGTAAGTACGTAACTTGACATAATATATAATGACCTACCCGTTATTACTACTTTATAAACAGTGTTGCTAACAATTGCAACCTTAGACTAATATGAATAAGCAACACTGTAACTGGGTCGTTAAGCCCAAGTCAGCTTTCTGTCTCTCATTATTCTTCTAATTTACTATAATAAGGACTGGCTTGCGACCACCAGCATGCGAATCCGACCGCCAAATGTCATAGAAGTGTTCCGGTCGAGCCGCATGTGGGCCAGACTTACCCCCTTCCTCTCTTATCCCATTAATGCTGCGGATCCAGTGGACTCGGGGTTCTTTCTCAAGGTCTGCTGAAACCGCAGCATTTTTTTTCTTCACCTAAGGAGGGGCCTTACTCTATCTTCGAGGATGCAACGCATCGGCAAAACACGAGGGTATCTCTTGTTTTGACGATGACCATGGGCGATAGTGGCCACTTACCATAAAGTGGACCATCTGCTCGTTTGCACCTTATCTACCATAAAAAAAAATAATAATCTTTGTAGTTAAATCTTTGATTTTTAACTGGCATATATGAATATTACTTAACAGATATGAAGCAGTGGAGGCGAGGATTTGTGGCATCTGCAATTTTTTGTCTAATATCTTCTTAATCAACGTGTAATGAAAGTCTGAATTTTTTAAAGTTAATCAAGGAAGCTTTACCTCAGTTACTTCATTAAGGGATGAGGAAACTAAATAATTAATACTGACGTCGACACCGCCATCTTAATTTTGAAAACGACAAATTCATCTGACCCAGATTTGGACCCAAAAATAAATTTCTGAACACGACTTCATTTTTTTACATAGTATAAAACAGAGTCACTTCCCGCTGTTTGTACGCTTAGATCTTTTAAACTATGCAACGGATTTTAATGCGATTTTCACCGATAGATAGAGTGATTCAAGAGGTTTATATGTATAATACATGTATGTTGTAGTAATAGATATAACGTGCAAAGCCGAAGCAGGTCGCTAGTGATGATAAAATCCATGATAAACTGAGACTGCATTATGTCTTAGATAACTATAAGAAGCCGGTAAAAAAAATAGTTTATAAGATTAAATAAACGCTTCAACGTTAAATAAAAAATTAAACACCATTGCACTACATTTAGTAAAAAGGTTTTAAGAGTTAAAAAAATATTAAAAACTTAATAATAATAATAAATCTATATATCTTATATATAAAATTCTCGTGTCACAATGTTAGTTACTATACTCCTCCGAAACGGCTCGACCGATTTTTATAAAATTTTATATGTATATGGAGTAGGTCTGAGAATGTGCTACTATCTATTTTTCATCCCCCAAAGTGATAAGGGTGACCCACCCCAAATTTATATGGCAAAACAACGTTTGCCGGGTCAGCTAGTCTTGTCTTATATATAAAAATGAATCCCTATTTCCCTTGGTCATGGCATCGCGCGCAAACGGCTGGACCGATTTCGCTAATTCTTTTTTGGTTGTATTTGTTATTGTCAGGAGAAGGTTCTTACGTAAGAAAAAAATAAGAAAATTACGCAAAAAATTAAAAAAATTAAGAAAACTTAACGACCATATTAACTTTTCTAATGTAAGCTATTGACAGCCAATTTGAATTCAATATTCATAGTTAAGACAGGACAAAGTCTGTCGGGTCAGCTAGTCTATATATATAAAAATGAATCCCTATTTCCCTTGGTCTCGGCATCACGCGCAAACGGCTGGATCGATTTTGCTAATTCTTTTTTGTTGTGTTTGTTATTGTCAGGAGAAGGTTCTTATGGAAGAGAAAAATTAAAAAAAGTGTGCGGTAATTTAGAAAATTTAAGGAAACTTAACGACCATATTAACTTTTCTAATGTTAGCTATTGACAGCCAATTTGAATTCAATATTCATAGTTAAGACAGGACAACGTCTGTCGGGTCAGCTAGTCATGTAATTAAAAAAACTATTCTACTACTATAATGCTATGATCATAGAAGCTAAAGTATATGCATATTTATTAATTCTTATTTTTTGTTGTATTACTGTAGAACTAAGTTTTAAAAAGTTACTGACATTTAAATGTTTTAGCCCAACGAAGTAAAGAGTCGACTAGGTTTTAAATAATTTGTTATATATAAATTTTTTATAAAAACAATATAGAATAAATTGTGGAAGTTTGTATGTTTAGATGTTAATCAATCACACAAAAACGGCTGTACGGATTACGATGTAATTTGGTACACAGATACTTTATAGCCTGGATTACAACTTAGGCTACTTATATCCCGGATTTTTTTTTTGTAAAATATAAAATGGATAGTAATAAAAATATGTTTATTTAACATAAAGTCTAAACCTAACACCTACTTATATAATAAATAGCACACGTGTGAAGCCGGGGCGCATCGACTAGTATTTAACTATGAATATAAATTTCAATAACTTACCTAAATAATATTTAAATCCACAAATCACAAGTCACAGTTTAAATCTCGAAAACATTCCCGCCAAAGTATCGGGATGAAAGCGACCATCCCCTTTAACAGTCAGAGCGCTACTGAGCTCGGGATGCTGTAAATGGACCGAAGTTGCAAATTAAACGTGTTATATTACTAACTCCATATTGCTGTATACATTCGCCTTACTATCACTACTAGTCGACCCGCCCTGGATTCACACGCATGCATGTGACAATATATGGCATTAACATTCCGATGTTCATTAAACATAATATATTATTACTAGCTGACCCGGCAAACGTTGTTTTGTCATATAAATTTGGGTTGGTCCACCCTTATCACCTAAGGGGATGAAAAATAGATAGTAGCCGATTCTCAGACCTACTGAATATGTATATAAAATTTCATAAAAATCGGTCGAGCCGTTTCGAAGGAGTATGGTAACTAACATTGTGACACGAGAATTTTATATATAAGATTATCCTACAAGAGCTATGAATTTTCCTAAATAAAAGTAAATCCTGATTATAATGTATCCACGTTTTAAATTTTATCGAAATCTGTACAGCCGTTTTTGTGTGATTGAGTAACAAACATAAAAAATATTCACATTTATAATGTTTATGGTATATTTGAACACGTATCACGGGAAAATTACTGCACAAAATTGGATACGGTTTTCACAGCTGTATTGCTGCATCTAACATAAAATATACGCTTTGTTTTATTTAAATTCATTCAGCTTTTTCAGCCCAGCTAAGCTAGGGTGGTTCTACTAATGTAAGATAAAGTAATATACTAATGTAGAGCTAAGACATTCTAAATGGATTCTTCTACTGGAATGATAGTACTTTACATCTTCAATTATTTACTAAATCAACTGTCATACTATGTATATGTATGTTAGCAACACTGTTTATAAAGTAGTATTAGCGGGTATGGCTATGGGATGGCTCCGCTAAGCACTTGCTTGAAGCCCTGGAGCGGTATCAGCGGCACGCGGTTCGAATCATAAGCGATGTAGGGGTCTCTAACACCCTCGAACCTGTTCAACTGCGTTGTGAGATTGCTGCCTTTAGTGCTTTCTACCGACTGGATCACCTCCCCTTTCCGTACAAGAACTACGCGTGCCGGTCTCCGTTGTTGCCGACTAACTGTGGCATCGAATCCATCGCGAACTAAGAAGTTTGCGAACTCCTTTCTTTGTCGCACATCGAAAAACTGGAATACACTATTGGCACACGTGTTCCCTTCCCTTTCTATAACTTGGGGACCTTCAAACGAGGCGTGAAGAGGCGGCTAGTGCAGTTCGCATTCTGCAACTTTATTAGCCGCCCTCGTCACTACCACTTACCATCAAGTGGAGTACATTCATATGCCAACTGTCAAATTAAAAAAAAATATAATAATAAAAAGGTCATTTTATATTATGTCAATCATAATAGACAATATATAACCTTTAGTGCGATAGATTAGTCTCAGTCTCTCTGGTGTTTTCACGTGGTGTACATGAAAGTCAGTGCCCTCCTTTAAGTCCACGTAAGTAACCTTTAATGTTTATTGTAGTTGTCGAGGTCGAGTGGTAGGGTGAGAATTAATATATTATGAAAGAGCTCTTTAAACCTGCTCCTGGGTCTCAAGCCCCAGGCACTGCTCGACTCCTTCTAATGTTTTGCATGTGTATACGTTTTGTTGTACAGTAATGGGTATATCATCCCTCTCTGATTTTATGACATGTATATTAGCATTTAAAATATAAATGTAAATTTGCCTATAATTTAGATTTTTAATATATTCATCAAACCTCGAAATGAGCTCCTAGCATCAACGAATCTGATATTAGAAATGAAATATTAAACTTAACATAAGGGTAGGTGTACAATAATTATAAATTATGGTTTATAATATTATAAATGTAAAAGTTGGTATGTTTGTTACACAATCACTCAAAAGCTTTTGAACGGGTTTCAATGAAAGGTTATAGTCGGTGTCCCTGTCTGTCCGTTTCATAAAATATTTATGTGAGATTCAGTTTGTTAGGATTTCTATTTAATCTGGAACCAATCTAGAAGTTTCAATGGATGAAGTCGCGGGCAGATGAACATTATTATCATATTTCTTTAATATCTATTTAGACTAGAACTTTCAAATAATATCTTGATGACATGAAATACCTGTTCAATCTCCAATACTACGTCATCATTATCGACAATAGTTCCTCCAAAAACATTCATTCCACCTCCCATCAGCATTTTATGCTAACTGCAAGTACCAGTTAACAGATTTTATAAATAGCTCTACCGATTTAAAACAAATATCTGTAATATTTAATAGTCATCAATTTCGGAAAGCAGAATTCCGAATAATCACTGGAGCTTGTTACTTAGGTTTAGAGATCACTTAAAGAACAAATACAATTATGAAATTTGATATAAAATCCACTTTTAAAAAATACCTTTTAATTTAACTAGTATACACTAAGCCTTACTTTCAAGATTTAGACGCTCATCTCATAGATGTCATCCGTGCTACGACAAATATTAAGTTAAGGTGAGCACGTTTCAAATTCGTTTTAAATCGTCTAGACTTATCATTAATACCTTTCAATTATTACTAGTCCAACGACCAAATAAGCCTACTGGTACCTTATAACTCAATAAATGGTGTTCAATCGGTACTATTGTATGTCAGCTTACTGGCACCTCAAAACTCTGTGCTTGCGATACATTGTTGCTATTGGATATAAGCCTACTGGTACCTCAAAACTCTGAGATTACGATACATCGTTGCTATTGGATGTAAGCCTACTGGTATCTTAAAACTCTGAGATTGCGTTACATTATTGCTATTGAATGTAAGCCTACTGGTACCTCAAAACTCTGAGATTGCGTTACATTATTGCTATTGGATATAAGCCTACTGGTACCACAAAACTCTGAGATTACGATACATCGTTGCTATTGGATGTAAGCCTACTGGTACCTTAAAACTCTGAGATTGCGTTACATTATTGCTATTGGATGTAAGCCTACTGGTACCATAAAACTCTGAGATTGCGTTACATTATTGCTATTGGATGTAAGCCTACTGGTACCATAAAACTCTGAGATTGCGTTACATTATTGCTATTGGATGTAAGCCTACTGGTATCTTAAAACTCTGAGATTGCGTTACATTATTGCTATTGGATGTAAGCCTACTGGTATCTTAAAACTCTGAGATTGCGTTACATTATTGCTATTGGATGCAAGCCTACTGGTATCTTAAAACTCTGAGATTGCGTTACATTATTGCTATTGGATGTAAGCCTACTGGTATCTTAAAACTCTGAGATTGCGTTACATTATTGCTATTGGATGTAAGCCTACTGGTATCTTAAAACTCTGAGATTGCGTTACATTATTGCTATTGGATGTAAGCCTACTGCTACCTCAAAACTGTGAGATTACGTTACATTGTTGCTATTGGATGTAAGCCTACCTTAAAACTCTGAGATTGCGTTACACTATTGCTATTGGATGTAAGCCTACTGGTATCTTAAAACTCTGAGATTGCGTTACATTATTGCTATTGGATGTAAGCCTACTGGTATCTTAAAACTCTGAGATTGCGTTACATTATTGCTATTGGATGTAAGCATACTGGTATCTTAAAACTCTGAGATTGCGTTACATTATTGCTATTGGATGCAAGCCTACTGGTATCTTAAAACTCTGAGATTGCGTTACATTATTGCTATTGGATGTAAGCCTACTGCTACCTCAAAACTGTTAGATTACGTTACATTGTTGCTATTGGATGTAAGCCTACCTTAAAACTCTGAGATTGCGTTACACTATTGCTATTGGATGTAAGCCTACTGGTATTTTAAAACTCTGAGATTGCGTTACATTATTGCTATTGGATGTAGGCCTACTGGTATCTTAAAACTCTGAAATTGCGTTACATTATTGCTATTGGATGTAAGCATACTGGTATCTTAAAACTCTGAGATTGCGTTACATTATTGCTATTGGATGCAAGCCTACTGGTATCTTAAAACTCTGAGATTGCGTTACATTATTGCTATTGGATGCAAGCCTACTGGTATCTTAAAACTCTGAGATTGCGTTACATTATTGCTATTGGATGCAAGCCTACTGGTATCTTAAAACTCTGAGATTGCGCTCTGAGATTGCGTTACATTATTGCTATTGGATGCAAGCCTACTGGTATCTTAAAACTCTGAGATTGCTTTACATTATTGCTATTGGATGCAAGCCTACTGGTATCTTAAAACTCTGAGATTGCACTACATTATTGCTATCGGATGTAAGCCTACTGGTATCTTAAAACTCTGAGATTGCGTTACATTATTGCTATTGGATGCAAGCCTACTGGTATCTTAAAACTCTGAGATTGCGTTACATTATTGCTATTGGATGCAAGCCTACTGGTATCTTAAAACTCTGAGACTGCGTTACATTATTGTTATTTGATGCAAGCCTACTGGTATCTTAAAACTCTGAGATTGCGTTACATTATTGCTATTGGATGCAAGCCTACTGGTATCTTAAAACTCTGAGATTGCGCTCTGAGATTGCGTTACATTATTGCTATTGGATGCAAGCCTACTGGTATCTTAAAACTCTGAGATTGCGTTACATTATTGCTATTGGATGCAAGCCTACTGGTATCTTAAAACTCTGAGATTGCGCTCTGAGATTGCGTTACATTATTGCTATTGGATGCAAGCCTACTGGTATCTTAAAACTCTGAGATTGCTTTACATTATTGCTATTGGATGCAAGCCTACTGGTATCTTAAAACTCTGAGATTGCGTTACATTATTGCTATTGGATGTAAGCCTACTGGTATCTTAAAACTCTGAGATTGCGTTACATTATTGCTATTGGATGTAAGCCTACTGGTATCTTAAAACTCTGAGATTGCGTTACATTATTGCTATTGGATGCAAGCCTACTGGTATCTTAAAACTCTGAGATTGCGTTACATTATTGCTATTGGATGTAAGCCTACTGGTATCTTAAAACTCTGAGATTGCGTTACATTATTGCTATTGGATGCAAGCCTACTGGTATCTTAAAACTCTGAGATTGCGTTACATTATTGCTATTGGATGTAAGCCTACTGGTATCTTAAAACTCTGAGATTGCGTTACATTATTGCTATTGGATGTAAGCCTACTGGTATCTTAAAACTCTGAGATTGCGTTACATTATTGCTATTGGATGTAAGCCTACTGCTACCTCAAAACTGTGAGATTACGTTACATTGTTGCTATTGGATGTAAGCCTACCTTAAAACTCTGAGATTGCGTTACACTATTGCTATTGGATGTAAGCCTACTGGTATCTTAAAACTCTGAGATTGCGTTACATTATTGCTATTGGATGTAAGCCTACTGGTATCTTAAAACTCTGAGATTGCGTTACATTATTGCTATTGGATGTAAGCATACTGTTATCTTAAAACTCTGAGATTGCGTTACATTATTGCTATTGGATGCAAGCCTACTGGTATCTTAAAACTCTGAGATTGCGTTACATTATTGCTATTGGATGTAAGCCTACTGCTACCTCAAAACTGTGAGATTACGTTACATTGTTGCTATTGGATGTAAGCCTACCTTAAAACTCTGAGATTGCGTTACACTATTGCTATTGGATGTAAGCCTACTGGTATTTTAAAACTCTGAGATTGCGTTACATTATTGCTATTGGATGTAGGCCTACTGGTATCTTAAAACTCTGAAATTGCGTTACATTATTGCTATTGGATGTAAGCATACTGGTATCTTAAAACTCTGAGATTGCGTTACATTATTGCTATTGGATGCAAGCCTACTGGTATCTTAAAACTCTGAGATTGCGTTACATTATTGCTATTGGATGCAAGCCTACTGGTATCTTAAAACTCTGAGATTGCGTTACATTATTGCTATTGGATGCAAGCCTACTGGTATCTTAAAACTCTGAGATTGCGCTCTGAGATTGCGTTACATTATTGCTATTGGATGCAAGCCTACTGGTATCTTAAAACTCTGAGATTGCTTTACATTATTGCTATTGGATGCAAGCCTACTGGTATCTTAAAACTCTGAGATTGCACTACATTATTGCTATCGGATGTAAGCCTACTGGTATCTTAAAACTCTGAGATTGCGTTACATTATTGCTATTGGATGCAAGCCTACTGGTATCTTAAAACTCTGAGATTGCGTTACATTATTGCTATTGGATGCAAGCCTACTGGTATCTTAAAACTCTGAGACTGCGTTACATTATTGTTATTTGATGCAAGCCTACTGGTATCTTAAAACTCTGAGATTGCGTTACATTATTGCTATTGGATGCAAGCCTACTGGTATCTTAAAACTCTGAGATTGCGCTCTGAGATTGCGTTACATTATTGCTATTGGATGCAAGCCTACTGGTATCTTAAAACTCTGAGATTGCGTTACATTATTGCTATTGGATGCAAGCCTACTGGTATCTTAAAACTCTGAGATTGCGCTCTGAGATTGCGTTACATTATTGCTATTGGATGCAAGCCTACTGGTATCTTAAAACTCTGAGATTGCTTTACATTATTGCTATTGGATGCAAGCCTACTGGTATCTTAAAACTCTGAGATTGCGTTACATTATTGCTATTGGATGTAAGCCTACTGGTATCTTAAAACTCTGAGATTGCGTTACATTATTGCTATTGGATGTAAGCCTACTGGTATCTTAAAACTCTGAGATTGCGTTACATTATTGCTATTGGATGCAAGCCTACTGGTATCTTAAAACTCTGAGATTGCGTTACATTATTGCTATTGGATGCAAGCCTACTGGTATCTTAAAACTCTGAGATTGCGTTACATTATTGCTATTGGATGTAAGCCTACTGGTATCTTAAAACTCTGAGATTGCGTTACATTATTGCTATTGGATGCAAGCCTACTGGTATCTTAAAACTCTGAGATTGCGTTACATTATTGCTATTGGATGTAAGCCTACTGGTATCTTAAAACTCTGAGATTGCGTTACATTATTGCTATTGGATGTAAGCCTACTGGTATCTTAAAACTCTGAGATTGCGTTACATTATTGCTATTGGATGTAAGCCTACTGCTACCTCAAAACTGTGAGATTACGTTACATTGTTGCTATTGGATGTAAGCCTACCTTAAAACTCTGAGATTGCGTTACACTATTGCTATTGGATGTAAGCCTACTGGTATCTTAAAACTCTGAGATTGCGTTACATTATTGCTATTGGATGTAAGCCTACTGGTATCTTAAAACTCTGAGATTGCGTTACATTATTGCTATTGGATGTAAGCATACTGGTATCTTAAAACTCTGAGATTGCGTTACATTATTGCTATTGGATGCAAGCCTACTGGTATCTTAAAACTCTGAGATTGCGTTACATTATTGCTATTGGATGTAAGCCTACTGCTACCTCAAAACTGTGAGATTACGTTACATTGTTGCTATTGGATGTAAGCCTACCTTAAAACACTGAGATTGCGTTACACTATTGCTATTGGATGTAAGCCTACTGGTATTTTAAAACTCTGAGATTGCGTTACATTATTGCTATTGGATGTAGGCCTACTGGTATCTTAAAACTCTGAAATTGCGTTACATTATTGCTATTGGATGTAAGCATACTGGTATCTTAAAACTCTGAGATTGCGTTACATTATTGCTATTGGATGCAAGCCTACTGGTATCTTAAAACTCTGAGATTGCGTTACATTATTGCTATTGGATGCAAGCCTACTGGTATCTTAAAACTCTGAGATTGCGTTACATTATTGCTATTGGATGCAAGCCTACTGGTATCTTAAAACTCTGAGATTGCGCTCTGAGATTGCGTTACATTATTGCTATTGGATGCAAGCCTACTGGTATCTTAAAACTCTGAGATTGCTTTACATTATTGCTATTGGATGCAAGCCTACTGGTATCTTAAAACTCTGAGATTGCACTACATTATTGCTATCGGATGTAAGCCTACTGGTATCTTAAAACTCTGAGATTGCGTTACATTATTGCTATTGGATGCAAGCCTACTGGTATCTTAAAACTCTGAGATTGCGTTACATTATTGCTATTGGATGCAAGCCTACTGGTATCTTAAAACTCTGAGATTGCGTTACATTATTGCTATTGGATGTAAGCCTACTGGTATCTTAAAACTCTGAGATTGCGTTACATTATTGTTATTTGATGCAAGCCTACTGGTATCTCAACACTCTACGAGAACCGAAAAATATCAGGGAAATCTTGATAGAGAGATCTTATTGTCATCCAAAATCAAAGTTTAAACAAATGATTAGTCTCAAAGTCTGTCAATGTCTTTAAACAAATTTAACTTTACCATTCTCCATTTACCAAAATCTCAATTTCCTATAGTAATAAAGACGGAAATTGAGTATCCATAACCATTCGAAGAGCAATATAACTTTGTACCAGTACAAGGCAAGTCGATTTAAGTTTGCAGCGAGTTCCTAATGGTTTCATGAATTACGAATCAAAACTTGTGCGGTTGGTAATGATGTGGGCTTAATAATATCCGCTGGGGGGAAACTATAGTTAACTAGAGGTTTCGGTAATTGGACACCGAAAAGAATTCGCGTGTTCATGTAATATTGAAGGAGCTCTTTCAATTCGGTCGCTATAGCACCGTGACAATTCCGTTTTATGTTACTTCATTTTTCTTATACGCTGTTTTATTTAAAAGGTTTATTTCCTTTTTATATAATAATACTTTTATATAACTATTATGGGTATTTTTATATATTTTAGTAGAAAAAGAAGTGATAAAGAAAAAAAGCAATATAGACAAACAAGAATGGAAAAGATGCTTTAAAGGAAGAAAAAAAATTAAGATAGGAGAAGGAAAAAAATCATTAAGAAATAAGAAAAAAGAGGAATATTCATGTAGTTAATTTTAAAATTGAAAGAAACAAGAAAAGAAAATGAAGAAAGCATTTAAGCAAAACAACAAAAAAAGGAGAATATAGTCTAAATACATAAAGAAATAACGAATATATAACCCGGAAATATTCATCATCACCACTGCTGAGCTAGGTCTCCTCCTCAGAAAGAGAAGGGTTTTAGGCCTTAATTAGTATGGGTTGACAGACTTCACACTCATTTGAGAACTTGGAGAACTCTCAGAAGTGCAGGTTTCCTCACGATATTTTCATATTCCACTTAACTCAAAAAAGTCAGAGGTGTGTGCCTGTGAGGGGGTTCGAACTCAAATTTTCCGAGTAAGACATTCAAATCTTAACCACTTTGCCATCACTGCTTTTTTGAAATATTAGACTCAGGAATATTTAGTATTGCCCTAAATACAAAGAGAAGTCACTCAACTGAAAATCATTACGAACAAAATGTACAACAATGCCAATTTCCATTTGCATCCGGAAACAGAACACTCGCTATTCATCGATAATAGAATTTAATGTGCTAATTATTTTGATTTATTTGTAAATACCTTTATACGATAGATAGACTTGATTTATTTTGGAAACTAGTTCTATTTTTCCTCATGTATGCCCGTCTGTGAAGCATATCTTACAATGTTAAAATTAGGATAAAATCTGCAAAACTACAACCACATAAGAGACAAACGAGTAGACGGTCCATCCAACGAGTAACCCAGCACAGCCATTGGTGGGAGGGATCTTTTTCTGACTGGCTGGCGACTACTGGCATAGCCATCCGACTGCCAAGTGTCTATGACGCGTTCCCGTCGCACCGCATGTGGCCCAGACTTACCCACTCCTTTCTCCCACCCCAGTAATGCTGCGGATCCAATGGACTCTGGGTCTGGGCTCTTACTCAGGGTCCGCTGAATCCGCAGCACTTCTTTATCTTCACTCCCCCTTCCTACTATTATCAACGCATCGGTAATAGTGGATGGTCTGCTTGTTTGCTCTTTATCCATAAAAAAGACGTTCCACCTGATTTTTAGTGGCCACCGTCGCTCAGTGGCCCTGTTCTACACTGAAGATAGTGTAAAATGGGAGTAAAGAGGTGGCTCCCTTTCAGTGGACCCCTGAGAACCTAGTGTCCCCTGGAATCACAGCATCAAGAGGACGGAGGTATATCTGGTTCACATACGGGTCCGCCGCAACAGATCCCTCAATATAATATTTACGAAAAATGTAATGGCTGGACTTAGAAAATTTTAATTTGAATTCTGATGTTTTGCACGCAGATTTTTATCCCGGAAAAGTTCACACATCCTGTGAACTAATAAAAAAGAGTACGTTTGAACACTTGAATATCTTTAAAATTGTTAAAGGACAATGTTCAAATTAGCCTACAAACGGAATAACATATCATCATAACGAAAATTACTCATTTAGTAGTATACCCGTGCAGCCGTAAATAAAATAAGTGTATTATGCTACTCTATTGATGTTCAAACTGATACGGGCCTTTTTATTCACTGTTGATGCGCAAAACACACAGAGTGCCTTATGCCGGCGCATACCATGTGGTATATATTATTACTATAAAATATCGATATTAAATATATTTAGAATAATTTAATCAATATCTCGATTATCGAATACTCATTTTATATTCTAATTAAATACACTAAATGCTTTATCCGATTGTACCCACACTTTCTGGGGGTGGTATGATTGAGCGATAAGTTTGGGCACGGAGGACAGTTTAATCCTGGAGTGTCCATCAGTTAGTAAAAATTGATTCTCAAATTTAAAAATAAATAAGTATTTGTCGTTGTGATGTCATGTTATTCCGTTCGTAGGCCAACTGTGTATGCACCAACAGTTATTTAATAAAGGAGAATTTCATAAATTGGTATAATATATTGATGGCTTAAACCAAATGAATGGGTTGTGCGAGCCACTTGTACATATCGGGTAATCTACCGCATTGATTAACGACGGCTATAACGTATATTCATTTATATTATTCATCATACGAATAACTATGGTAATTTGTATTTTAACCAACTTCCTAAAAGGAAGAAGTCTGGACTTTAGGTGGTAAGCTGAGTAGTGCTTGGAGCATGAGATCCTTAAACAGCAAGGGTATTCCAATTGAAACTACCAGCCAATGAAAAACTACCTTAAGTGTTGCTAACATCGATTAGAAATGCTTGATTTTTTAGAAACTAATAGCAAATCAAAAACTATTACAGTATTGCTAGCATAGATTATATACTAAAATTTTGTAATAATTATATTTTTTTTTTCAAAATAAATTCGGTTAATATGACGTCACGTCGTGTAGAACGCCATTACTGTCCATATTGTCGTAGAGCAATGAGATTTAATATTATTATTTTATTATTTTTTATTTTTATTTATTTTATGACGTGGAGCTGATCTGATGATGGAACTGGAAGATAGTCATAGGATCTCTGCAAAAAACTATGCAACCTTATCAATTTTTTCTCACTTAATTTGTACCAGTACTCTGTAATAAGTCCTAGATGTTTTTTTTAGTTTGTTTCTTAATCACAAAAGCGTGCTTAAGTATTTAGTATGATGTTTTCAATTCTAAATATTGTATGCATATTTTAAAGCTTTTAAACTTTAGAACACTGTCCAGCGTCACTCAACTTTACTCAATAGAGTCCCGGCGGAGGCTCCCTGCAACTTTGGACAGTTCAAGCCGAGTCGATAAGCTTTAAATGACAGCTTGAGATGGAGTTAAGCTTATCAATTAATATTAATACCACAATCATACTAATATTATGATATGGAAGTTTAGTGATGTTTGATTGTTTGAAATTTTGCATAATCACTCACTCACTCACTCATCCACAAAGTCACTCATTCACCCACTCACTTAAACACACCCATTATCTCACTCACGCTCACTATTGTTGTATAATCGAGGAATTCTGAATTGTAACTCAGGATCACTGTTACCGTTGCATGCTTCTATTTACATCACTCATTTTCAACTCAATAAGGCACGAGTGAGTGAGTTCATACGTAAGTGTATGGGTGATTGAGTGTTTAGATAAAAACTAGTAGTTTATATTAAAAATAACCTCTGCATCACCCACGTGTGAGTCTGGTATCGAAAGAGTTATATATTATTAACTCAGTCAATCACTCACCCACGCATTATAAAAATAATTGTGAAACTGTCTCATTAATTCTGCGATTAGTTTGTTAATTGGCTCTTTATCTGTCATAAAGAAATAAGCAAGATGTCATGTATGAAAGCCGTGAGGAAGTTCGTATGTGAGTGAGAGAGTATGTTTAGATATAACCTTGTTGAATGTCAAGTGATTTCATTAAGTAAATATTGACTTATCGCTGAGCAGTAGTGTAAAGGGTCTATGGATAACTAGTTGCGCCCCGCGGTTTCACCCGCTATATTTTGAATAATTCACACTATATCATTATACGTTATAGCCTATATGTAATTCTGATGTGTAAGCGATATTATTGTAAAGTTTCGTCAAAATCCATTCAGTAGTTTTTGCGTGAAAGAGTAACAAACATACATCCGTACATCCATATATCCATACATCCATACAGCCATACATCCATACATCCACACATCCAGAAATCCACACATCCGTACATCTATACATCCATACATCCATACATCCATACATCCATACATCCATACATCCATACATCCATACATCCATACATCCATACATCCATACATCCATACATCCATACATCCATACATCCATACATCCATACATCCATACATCCATACATCCATACATCCATACATCCATACATCCATACATCCATACATCCACACATCCACACATCCATACATCCATACATTCTTACAAATTTTCGCATTCATAATATTACTAGGATAAAAGAGCTTCTTAAACTTGTGCCTGGATCACAAGCCCTAGGCATTCTTAGGCTTCTCTCTATATTGCTTGGTAATATTATCTTTTGAGTACTTCACATTAATTAACTTTATTTCTATACAAATATTACAAAAGATAGCAAAAACTTGAATCAATGAAAATATAAAAATGGGGTAGTTATAAAATGAATGATCCAATATAACTCTTAATCGTAATGCGACCAACAATACACTATTGTCTCATCTCTTGATGTACAGACGCGCCTTGCAATATGTACAACGAAAGAGGGAGAAACTTTGATATAAGTACATGTGGCGCCATCTATAGTTAAACAGTTAACCATTCATCTAGTAAGAATGATACTAAGTGACAGCAATTTGCGACAGTGGCGATAACATTATATTTTAAAAACGACACAACGAGCCGCATGTGGGCCAGATCTATCCCTCCCTCTCCTATCACATTACAGTCTTCTCTTCGCTCCTCCTCCTCACTCTATCTTCGAGGCGGCAACGCATCGACAAAACAAGATACCCTCTAGTTTCGTCGATGTCTATGAGCGACGGTGGCCATTTTCCATCAGGTGGACCCTCTGCTCGTTTCTCCCTTATCTATCATAAAAAAATACTATGATAATAATTAATAATATATTATTATTGTGGGCGATTGAAATAATTATTATAGTATTAAAAAAATATCCAATAACCACCTATGAATATGAAATTTAAATGCTGTCAGCTGCTGTACTCCTTGAGATGGTAGCTCATTGAATATTTGAATGGCCATATCATAACAATTATTTCTATATAAACGTAATCTAATGATTGGTAAATATAATCTGTTTTTATGTCTCATGTTTTTGTGATATATAGACAAGGTAAGAAAAGCACATTAAGTGAGCGAAACATTGTTTTGCAAGTGTCTAAGTAGTGTGCCCTACACATTTTTATTTTGAGCTTTAAATACTCTATATTAATATGTATTTTAGACAGGAAACAACATACTTTACTCCGTATAATATGCTCGTAAACATTTGATGATTCTCAATAAGGGTAATACTTTAACTATGGTAAGTCTATATTCAATCCTAGAACCTAAAGAAAAATTCAAAATCTGCCTGAAAATTAAAAGGTTCTCTCTCTCTCTCTAAACTACAGGCAGATAACAACAAACGCCATCTTCTATTTATCAATACACCAAAAGAGCGATTGACACTTCAGCTTCGATTCTTTTACGGATTTTGATATATTTATCAGATTACTAGCTAATATTGTTTAGCCATGTAATTTATTTCTAGTGGGCCACCTAGATCACATAGGGGTATGAAAAATAGTCTAAGACCTATTCCCAGATGTATACAAAAAATATCATAAAAATCGCTCAAACCATTTCGGAGGAGTTGAATAGCAAACACTAAAGGTATGATATTGAATGGACTATTGGATAAACACAACGTAGATACTGCTACTGAACCGATAAATATCTAAACCTTATTATCTCTTACAATTACAAGATCCCAAGCAGTGCCTTGGACTTGTCCAAGCTGTAGGGTTAAGGACTGCCCTGGCTCATATTGCTCACATATTATACATCCACTGCCTAGGCTCTCCGTACAAGCTTAAGGTTAGGCTTACATAAGGATTATCTGACTCTAAGACATATATATGTGTATATATAAAATAATGTAGAAGTCAGTAAAACTATTTTTTTTTTTTCAAAAAAATTTAATAACAAAGGTGCACATGAATTTAGTAAACGTACTGCTATTATATTCGCTAAAGGAGTCCAATGAATGACGCAGTGAATCACAGATTATTCATCTCTAGACATTTCTTTATATTTTTTATTCAAGTAAATAATGGTATTGTCTGAGGTATACTTTCTATGTAATAAATTAATTTTGTAGCCTGGAATTGTACATTATTTCAAGATAAAAAGATGTTATACCGTCGGTGATGTTCTAACAGTGCGTAAGTCAAAAATAGCTACTTTACGGGAAAGTGAAAAATCTTTATGAAATTAGAGTAACCCACGTTCAATGCAATTTTTTTCATATTATAATATTGGTCTCGTATTGGTCAGATATTACGTATTGATTGGTTGAGACGATGAGAATATTAAAATCTCAAATCACTCATAAAATGACCTACACACTGTTGGAACTTCAGTGACGATATATGGTTTTTTAATTTCATAAACTAATTAAAAAAGTATTTATATTAAAAAAATAATGAAATAGAATTTTAAAAAGAGGGTTCTCTTCTTTAGTTTACTTTACTAAGGCTTTAAAAAATATATAATTCCTCCGTTATTGTTTAATATTATTAATACTATTATCCACCAAGCTTAACTGAAAAAAAAAAACAGTAATATCCTAAAACCCAATCACACCACTACCAAAACCACCTACTTGTTGGTACTATCAATAACATCCAACTAAGGTTTTTGGTCTTTAGTACAATAAAAATAAAATAAATGTTTTAGTAGAGTGAGAAAGAGTAAGTCGCAAATCGTTAGGGTCCGATCTCGACTAGTTAAGTATAGTCAGTTAGTTAAAAATTATATAATGTTATCTACATGGGACCTATACAGCACAAAAACACGCACAAGACTTAATAATATGCATTTAAAACGGAGACCAAGTAACCAATCCAAACCTTAGTAATGGAGACGAGGCAAGCTCCGTTTGTGTTGCTAACTTTAATAATTTTTTTTTATTTGGAAATATGTTAAAGCAGAACGCTATGTCTCAGCTGGACCGAATATGGATCGTCCGAAGCATCTCGAGAAAAACGAAGAAACAGCTTGTTACCACCCTTGCTTTTTCTATCTTTTTATATGGCTTGGACAGAGACAGGGACCCTTAAAAAAGGTGACAGTCAGCGAGTTGACGCATTTCAAATGTGGTGTTGGAGAAAGATGCTCGGAATTCATCGGACTGAACATCGAACCAATGAGTCCATCTTATCTTGAGACTCAGAGCCACATGCCTGAGCAGAAGTTTCGATTTCTTTGGCCACATTGCCAGGAAGATAGGCGACAACCTCGAAAAGCTGCTGGTAACCGGCAAGTTGGACAGGAAGTAACCCAGAGGCTGCAGCCCAACTATCTCTCTCAAAAAAATATCTCAATTTGCAATGTTTTTCAGAGTGAAATGGCGAAAGGTAGTCCAGGTCAAAGTTATTCGGATAGGCCATGACCCTCAGCATTGAGAATAAAAGACGCTAGGAGGGGTAAAGGACTGACCCAGCGTCTGTGGTAAGTAAATAAAAAAAAATTCTAGTCAGTAGCATTATGTTGGTGCCCTCTGTTCTACACAACTCTGTGGAGAGCTGTGCGAGTCATATTGCGAAGAGAGTCGGGGCAACAAATAGCTATTGTTGAAGCGCGGTTCCGTCGCTTTGCTCTAATGTAGATTCGCTTCAAGTGCGGCGTGAGCTTCAGAAGCACTAAGTGTATGGCTACTCTTTAGTAATTGATATGCGCTTAGGGTTGTCATACTCAGTTTTTTTACTTAATTGCTCTAAATAATAGTAATAGTTCAGTTATTTTAACATAACATTAGTTGAATATCCTTAATTTAATGGTATTTTTAATTAATTGGTTTTTTTAATAATACATTAAAGGATCATTTTCTCTAAGGATAATAATATGGCATCCGAACAAAACATGAGTAATTCTTCACAATAATTCCAGGAACTATATTCAACACTGGAACGATATCAGTCAAATTAGAGATCTAAACAAATACTCGTATGATTGCATGTTTGAAGTTATTACTCAATCTGAATCCAAAATCTTTGTATTACTGATAGAAAATAGATTCTATATAACTGTGTGGAGTCGTCTTTACGTCGTCAACCACATTCTGTCATTCCGCATATTTTCTACTTCCAAACAAGTCATCGTCATTCGTCATCTACTATCAGCCATTCAACAACAAATCTCATTCAACCCCTTTCATGCGTCCTTCCTTAATTAAATCTTAATGACATATAATTCCCAATCCCACATACATACATTTGAATTTCTATCTTTAATTAATTTCAGCAGTTAGATAATGCGAGACAACATTTTAATAATAGTATTGTAGATTTTTAATTAATTTGCACTAGTCAAAGAAAATTAATGCTATAATGAGCATTATTGTTACAAGTTAAAAGTATGCAAGCTATACATAAAGTAACACTCAAAGGGCAATATCAACATATAATCTAGGTAGAAGCCGTTTTAAGACGTCTTTTATAACCGTAACTCTCACCTCCACCGCTCGACCTCGCTACCAAATATTAAAATAAATTAATAAATTACGGTAACGGAGGCCTAACACCACTCCACCAAACAACAGTACACTATTAGTCTCAATATTTTAATATGTACAGAGCAACACCATTTGAAAAACTGGCTCAATCCTATCGGAACGAAATTTATATATTGTCTTCTCGAAAAAAGATAATATGAACTACCCGCGAATACTATTTTATAAACGGTGTTGCTAACAAGTTTTATTGGATTTTCAAATCATTGAATGTTGAATTGATAATACTAACATCATTTCATAAACACGCAGAACTAACAATCTATGTAACAGTTCTTTGTCTTTACGGTCTGTAATGTCAAAGGAGCTAGATCGTTCCGCATATACGCATCATAATGAACTATTCCATGTTCGATCCATTTTAGGATATGATCGCCGTGTTTTTAATCTGCGCTCGTTACTACGACACCTAATATTAGTAGGGAGTACAAAATGTCGGTCTTTACACATCTGCCTCGAATCTGCATCAGTCGAAGTATAATATGTTATATAATATTTTTATAATGACAAAAATCGCTAAAAATTAGCTAAAAAAGGTATTCTATCTATTTTTAATTCTTAATTAATTACACAATTCAATAAATAAATTATATTTTTTTGGAGCTCGAGATTTCTTAAGAGATTATTAAATGGGAACATATGAACATATAGGATTATCTGGATAGATTTCTCGATACACAGGAAAATTATAGAGAAAAATAAAATTCCAATGGGTATTTAATGTAAGTTATATGTATAAATAAATCGACGTTTGTTAGTCACGCTAAAACTGAACTGAATCGATTTGGCTAAATTTTAGTTTTTAAATATTTGTGGGAGTCCAAGGAAGGTTTAAAAGGTGTGAAATAATATTGATAAAACTTTTACCTGTATTTTAATACATATACATAGGAGGATGCTTCTACTGGCGACCATAAAAAAGCCCATTCAAGAATAGTTGTCTCAGCACTCCGCGGCGGTTGCCCGCTTCGCCTACCCCTGAAGTCGCTACTGAGTGTTATATAATCTATAATTTATTTATGTACTTTCAATTATGTACAGTAACTTCTGCGCATTCAAGGTTAAATATACTTAGGTGCCGGTAACTATACTAATATGTACAAACTTATATGATACACAGACCAACTGTTTGTCTAATATAACCCCAAGTTACACATAACAACAGTATCATAGCTTCATAACTAGAATATTACGGGTTAGAATACTATTCCCCTCTGCCGCTGGGAGAGCATCTCGTAAGAGCCGAGTAACCCAGCACACCCTTGGTGGTAGGGGATCTGTTCCCCGACTGGCTTGCGACCACCAGCATGCGTATTCGACCGCCAAGTGTCATAGACGCGTTCCGGCCGAGCCGCATGTGGGCCAGATCTACCCCTACCTCTCCAATACCATTACTGCTGATGTTCCAATGAACACCGGCTTGCTCGGGGTCCATTGGAACCGCAGCAGTCTTCTCTTCGCTCCCCCTCCTCACTCTATCTTCGAGGCGACAACGCATCGACAAAACAAGAGATACCATTTAGTTTTGTCGATGTCCATGGGCGACGGTGGCCACTTTCCATCAGGTGGACCGTCTGCCCGTTTGTCCCTTATCTATCATAAAAAAAATTTAAAAAAAATTGATTCAGTTTGTGCCAACGTCGAAAGTCAAATGATACTCAAATCAATATTGCCAACATAATAACAGCAGTAAATTTTAAAAATTCTGAGTCTATGGTTTCTGAACAATACGCACATAATTTAGGGTTGCGTTTAAAGGACTATTATTGTGGATCCCTTTGTATTGCTTACTGGTTAACTAGTTTTGAAGGGTGTTCAGATCCCTCGTTAACAGTAAACGAAACTCTTTGAGGGTTCTCCAAAACTTTTTGTCCCTAAATTTGTGTGATCACATGTCATGTGAATTAAAAGAAAAGAGTTTAGTTTAGTACATATGGACATAATATGCTGAGTTGTATATTACTTTACAGGTAGTTCAATCCACAACGTCTAAAATAATACTCACCCACTCACTCTGGAATGTTTTACAATCGTCAATCATATTTGGGTCTAGAGTGAAATGAAAAATGTTTTAGATGCTGTTTTTCACAATTGAGTAGCTTTTTTAAAGAGTCATGACTTCAGCTGGTTAAGGAGTAGAAACTGTTTGAAAAATGATGATGTTATAAAGTCAGTTTCACCCAAAGGCTGGGCAAGAACGTTAAATAATGTGGTAAAGTAAACACGAGATGTGTATGTTGTACGGTGCTTTTGATAGCGATTTTAAAATTTATTGATAGCTAGCTTTTCCGTCTTCGCGCAGTTTATTTACTATAATATGCATGTATTTTTGTATGTAACGAATAAACTTAAAAACTACTGGACCGATTTCAAAAATTCTTTTACCGTTAGAAAGCTACATTATTACTGAGTAACATAGGCTATATTTATTACTAGAAAAAATTAGAGATCTTCAGAAATTTTTACTAAAACCAACCCAAGGTGTAAAAAAATTAGCCATAAAATGTCTTTCATCGCATGCGCTGCGGAAAGTATTGATGATAGAACTAAAAAATGTTATACAATATTATAGAACGTATCAATATCTACAAAAAACACCGCGAGACCATATGTCCAACTATTGTAGTTAAGTCACTATAACTACTTTTTTTACATTTTAAAAGTTGGTAAAAATGCCTATCAAAATCAGACCATGTTTTCCATAATTTTGTATTAATTCTTATCCAAATAAATTATTTCGTATTCAAGACTGTTTCAATACCTGAAGAATACTTTTTGAATTATTAAAATCGGAGATTCCATTCAAAAGATATTACGAAATTAAAGTAGTACTATATAATTATAAAGCCTATTCTTCATGTTAATATCACGTGTTTTTTTAATATTCGTAATAATCAAAACGAATGTATAATTATTGCAATATTAAGATTAATAACAGTAGTTTCATAAATTTAATATTGACTGTCATAGTGAATTTAAGGAATTTTTACCATAATTAGGCATCACGTCCAGGATCTGAACCTATTATCGTTATTTCTCCTAAACAAAGAAGTAATAAAGCGCTCACACTCAGTCTACGCGTAACTTGGCCGCTTGAATACACACGAGAACACTTAAGTATTAAGATTTCAACTTAGTTGTCTAACTTTTGTCCTAGAATGCTGTACCTAGACACTAGACACAAGATCTTGATTGTGGAGTTACGAACTTACTACAAAGTGGCTTGTAAACTTACAAGTTACGGTATTTTTGTTCCAAACTTTGCTCTAAGTTTATTTATTGCTTCATCACTAGTTATTTTGTTTAGTATACTCTATGTTGTAGTATAGTACTAGCCTATCCGCCCTGGCTTCGCACATCTACATTGTTTTGTTAATCTCAGAAGGATATAAAGCAGCGTTCGAGATCAAAGCTCTAAAGCGGAGCGACTTTTTCCGACATTATTAACAATAATCGTCATATTTCAACCAATTTACACACAACCTTTGATTATACAAAAACTATTATTAGGAAGAATAAATCACTATCTATTGATTAAAATGACATGAAAATCCATTCAATAATTTTTGAGTTTATCTTGAACAGACAGTTTCAGACAGGCGCGGTGTACGACTTAACATTGGCACTTGCATTCTGGAGAAAAAGATCTTGACACACAGACAGATACTTTAAGTATATATAGTGCTTTTATCGATATAACACAAAAACCCTTACCAAAAATCAGCGATGATTTGTACTTCTAATGTTTAATCAAGTTATTTTTCCTTGGTGGTAGGGGATCTGTTCCCCGACTGGCTTTCGACCACCAGCATGCGAATCAGCCCGCCAAGTGTCATAGACGCGTTCCAGTCGAGCTGCATGTGGGCCAGACTCACCCCCTCCATCTCCCATTCCATTAATGCTGCGGATCCAGTGGACACTGGGCTCTTTCTCAAAGTCTGCTGAAACCACAGCATTTTTTTTCTTCACTCCCCCTCCCTACTCTATGTTCGAGGATGCAACGCATCGACAAAGCAGGGAGTATCTCTTGTTTTGCCAATGTCCATGGACGATGGTGGCCACTTACCATACCTACTATAAAAAAATATAAGAAATATTGTTTAAAATGATCACAAATTGTAAGATTTGTAATTTACCAAAGATATTTCATAACCCAAACAATCTAGAGAACAAAAGTAATTCCAAATGAATCTCAATGTATTCTACAAACAAATCTAGGACCGATTCGATTGAATCTTAAAACTTATCGCAAACCGAGTTAAGAAACTTTAGTTACAGACCAATCTAAAATCCAATCCTTTGCACTCCGCTAAAACAATTTGGATTCGCTAAAATTGTTTTTCTCCAGTTTCTTACTTTACTGTACTTTCTTATCCCGATTTATTTCGTTAGAGCTTATTCGATTTGGAAAATGCTATTTTATGCTGTAGGAATAATATATAATTACTAGTCGACCCGTCCCGGCTTCGCCCGGGTGCAATTTACCACTGTATTCAGGTTTAATTTCACATTTTATTCGCTATATCACTTCTAATTCCCTAAGACACAGCTTGACATGCACTTCATCCCCTCTTTCAAGACCTTCAAGCCTTTTTTCGCAATAAAACTTACTTACTTCCCCAGGCTGTAGTCTTTTAGAATTTTATCAACATTTTGTAATTTAAGCGTGAAAGCGTAACAGACAGACATACCTATATCCGTCAATAGATGGCGTAAGTAGTATTTTAAATCGCACTTCTATTGTTTAGTTTGTATTCTTAAGTATTTCCTACATTTAAGTTACTTTAGAAATTATAATAGTAGAAAGTTAGGATTCATAATACATATTACAAAACAAAGTCCCGTGCTGTATCTTTCAGTCTGTCTGTTTGTACTGTCTATATTCAAAAAATACTGAATAGATTTTTATAAAATATTTACCAATATATAAAGTGATTTATGAAGAAAAAAGTCTATATTTAAGTTTAGACATGCAGCAATACAACTTTGAAAAACTTATCTAAGTTCATTCAAAGATTGTTTAGACTTCTATTGGTATCCCCTCACCTAAAGTTTTCTTAAATAAAAAATTTCAAGGTACTTTAGTTTCTTTACTTTTTTAAAGCTTACTTGCCGTAAAATTACTTTTACTGCTAGATAATTATTAAATGTTTTTATCAGCTCTTTTATTGTCTACGTGGGACGGATACCGCACAGTAACACGCACAAGACAATAATAATATGCACTTAGAACGGAACAGCGAGTAACCAATACTACTCAAACCGTAGTAATGAAGACCCAGCATCACAACACCACACCACTGCACAGCCATAATAGACACCAGGCGAGTTCGTTTGAGAATTGGCTCAAGAGTATCGGAACACAGTTTATATACCACTTTAGACGGAAGCCGAGAAATATAAACCCATCATCATCATCATCATCACAAGCCATTAAAGGCCTACTGCTGAGCCGGTTTTCCTTCTCAGAATAAGTAGGGATTAGACCATAGTCTACCACGCTGGCCTAGTGCGGGTTGGCAGACTTCACACACCTTTGAGAATATGTAGAACTCTCAGGAGTGCAGGTCTCCTCACGATGTTTTCCTTCACCGTTAAAGCAAGTGATATTTAATTGCTTAAAACACAAATAACTCAGAGTCAGAGGTGTGTGTAGTGTCCTGGATCCAACCTGGACGGAGGAACGGACCTCCCGAGTAGACACCAACGTCTAAACCACTGCTTTTTTAATCGAAATCCCATACACTCACAAAATCCTTCACAATGGAGTCCCAACATAACGATACCACACAAGTTCCACAGCCTTTATGATCACCAGGCGAGCTCCGTATGACAAGTGACACAAATATATCGGAACAGAAGTTATAATATTCATGTTATAAATTGTTACATGGGTATAATTGAAATAAAATAAAAGTGTAACAACACAACTCAACAAAATTAATCTAGATGGCGTCACCAGTCAATTGAATCGCGCTAGTATTCTTTTTTCAAACCCCACAGCGGAGGCCGTTACATTTCAACTCAGCTGGTTCTAATCCAGCGATCGACAGCGCTATAGTGTCTCGTCTGCTCTATATAAGGAGACACCCGCGAATACTTTCTATTGCACCAGTCTTAGAGCTACCACCGTACAGCTAGCGACAGCGCTTCAGCATCTACTTTCCCGTAGGAGACAACCCTGCACACTGTCCATCGCCAACGGTAACCACTGAAACCTGGAAGTCCTACTATGGCCCTGTTCGGACTTCGACCCTCTAATCATCATCGTTCAGCCATTTGACAACTGGCTCAAGTCTATCGGAAAAGAGATTATATACAGTCTTGGAATAATATAAAAAGTACTACTAAAGTTATCAACGGTGTTGCTAACTAATAATGCTTTGTGATATTTTTTAACTATCCCTATCTCCCTAACTTGTTATATTTCCGCGTCATGTCGTGTTAGATGACCGAGCTTAATAAATTATATTTTTAAAACTATGCCAAACGGTAACACTCACGTATTACTGTGGTAACTTGGTACTACAGTTTCGATCACATTGGGCGATCTTCTTCAGCCAGTGTACCAAGTTACCACAATATTACGTAAGTGTTACTGTTTGGCATAGTTTTAAAACTGGTTAATTACCAAGTTAGTCTCTATAATAAAATAAATTATATTGTTTCTTGAATATATTTTTTACTTATATTCTTTTATCTTCTATACATACCTATAATAAATCTGTAGACTTGCTGTGTCTGTACATTGCAAATATATTTTAAAAAATTAGCAGAAGGGTATTCAAATAACCTATAGATACCATTTCAAAAGTTTTTAAAAAAATTGTCTGTCGTTTGTTTGTGAGCGATAAGCGCAGAAACTACTGACTCTACCCTATTGACTTTAACATACAATTGTAGTGCTAACTTTGGAGTAACATTTAGTCTTTGTTTCATCGCAATCGGTTCACTCAATCAAAAGATATATTCATTTACAACGTTTGTTTATGGAGTTGATCCTGTCACACGTCCTGTAGATGGCGCCACGTGTTTGTTAATTTACTCATAATATAATCATTAATCTGTATTTGAATTTTACAATACTATTATGCAATATTTTACAATAATATATTTTTTTTTTTTTAATTTTTAAATAACATATTTAAAAGATTTGCTACATGTTGTTAATTTTATTAATATTCTTTTTCTTCTGTCATATAGATGGCGTTGTCGCTGTAAAGTGTAGTTATTATGTATTATTTTATAGTTATCGGTTTTTACAGTAATATTTTGTAATATTGCACAAATAAAACAGCCAGACTGACGCGACCACAGCGCCATTGCTGCAGATGCGTTCGAAATTTTTACTCTATTACTAGCTGACCCGGCAAACGATGTTTTGCCATATAAAGTATTTGTAGTGAATTTCTAGTATAGAAAAAATATAACTTACTCTTTGTAAGTGTGTAAGGATGTGGCATATGAGTGAAAGAGGCATGGAGCGCTGTGAACGATGAGGGAATACGAAAATAACAAAACACCAAAAATATTTTTTTAAATTAATTATAATTTATTCCTTAAAAATATATATATATCGGAGAAGGCGTATTGGCTTCGGCTTCTTTAGTAACTGCTGGTCTCGTGGGCGTCATTAGGGCTAAGTGCAAGCACAAAACAAAGTTACTAAATATTAATTTTACTTTATTCGGTATTTTACAATAGTTAGATAAGATGAAGAAATTAATAATATCTGAGCAGCGAGTTCGCGACACCAATCGAAACTTATTGTAGCTTTTCAGAATATACTCCCGTACCAACCACCTCCATCGATGCCTCCAAAATTAATACCGTTTTTCCGACAGACTATTCTACTGCTCAAGTTAAGATGGCGCCTGGACCTTGCTCGAGGTTTACCTCTGCTCTGATTGGACGTAAATCATGCTACAACAACTTTTTATGAAAAGGTTACAATTTAAATGATATTAAAATGAAATAAATCTAGATTAATTTAAACTAAATTAAATTAGGGTCTTTTAACATGGTTTAGTCAGCTACAGAAATCTCCTTTATAATTTACAATAAATTCAAGTCATGATTTGATCCTAAGTCGTCATTCAACAATAATACAATGTAACAAACTTTAAACAAAAAAAGGTAAGAATCTTAACTAGTAAAATATTAGAAATCTAAATTAAATTAAATCTTAATACATAAAGACATAATAACATGTTTTATTAAGCTATAGAAAAGTAGTTATAAAATGAATTACTGTACATACTTAATTCAATAGACGGTGCTTCCGTTGGGCGATAGTAATACGTTAACAATATAGTAATTTTTAAATTAAAAGAGTTAAATTCCAAACAATATAAAAATGACAAAAATATAGTTTAAATCAGACAGAAATAAATTAGGATTTAATAACAAGCTTCAGCAAGTTAACTACGAAATCTACTTTTAAAATGAACAATTGTACAAACATAATTTGATCCTCAGACTTCCATAGAGCGATAACACATGAACAATATAGTAATTTCCATTTAAAAAAATAACAATTCGAAGAATATAAAAATAATGTGAATATAGATTAATTAAGACTAAATTAAATTAAAATTTACATATAGTGTTACTAAATAATTAAAATCGTATGTTAAATTATCAACCAGCTCAAACATAACTCTTTAATGAGTACTTCTTCCGACACATATATCACTAATTAATTACGACAGTAACACAAACAAACAATATCAATCTCTTAATGCTATAGCGTGAACAATATTTTTGTTAGCCTATCTTTAGCTAACATCCACTCGAGAGCATGCCACGTATAATTGCCCGTGTGAAAAACATGGTGTGCTTAAATCTAAGCCACAAACAGACATCGTTTGGCCTTGGGACTATAATAGGGATTCGTGGTATTAATATATTTTCACTTCGGAACTTGCTATTTAAAATGCTGGCTTCGATAACGTTTTTCATTAATTTTTGAATAACTAATCGCGTACCGTTGCACAGCCGTGGCGGGTTCAAATTACGAAGCAAAATAATCGGAGATCCAACTTTCAATTGTAAATTATGCGGTGGCATGCCTGGCAAATCCAGTGAGTTCAAAAACTCTGTTGGGAAATTTACAGCTTCGCTGTCATCGCAAACTGTATCAATAGATTTGTATGATACCAAGTTCCCTGGCAACAACTGTTGTATCTTTAGATTTAAATCTTCAACGTTCACATTTTTTGCTTCTAAAATTGCTCTTTCTGCAAGCCACTCATGATTTATGTACTGTGTGTGTACATCGGGAAATATTTGTTCAATGAGAGCATCTTGCGAATCAATGATTGTACAGAAATCGGTCGGTAATTTTACGCATCCAGTTTCATCTATAGTAACTTTTCCATCGCCGATATCTAAGAGTTGTTTTGAGAATGTTTCAGCAGATGGATCTTGAAGCATTTTAACGCGCATATTTACTTTCAGCTGTACTTTTTCAACATTACGCCACAATGGCAATGATTTTAAGCAAGCGTTGATCTCATCAGCGTATTTAGAACTTGGAATGACGGGAAGTTTGTCTGAAGTCACCTGAAAGGACTAACAGAGTGCCGCCAAATAGTTTGTTGTTGTTTTTAATATCTTTCAATGTCCTGTTTAATGCCTCAAACGAATGTTTGTGTGCCATAGTACATTCATCCCAGATGATAATTTTCAGCACCGTGGCCATGGACGATTGTTCTTTTATGTTGCGCCAGGGTTATTTTGAATATTTAGTGGCAGTTTAAATACTGAATGAGCTGTTCTGCCTCCATCCAATAAAGTTGCCACAATGCCCGATGATGCAACGGCCAATGCGATGCCATTATTTGATCGTATTTCGGAATTACCGAAATAAGGAACGTTTTGCCAGTTCCACCTGGTGCATCCAAAAAGAAGAATCCACCTTGTCCTGTTGAAATTGCGAGCATAATGCGGTCGTAAACGGTTCTTTGTTCCTTATTCATTAGTGGGACATTGCGAGTAACTATCGCCGCCATTTCTTCAGCGTTGTACTGCAGTCCACGATTCATTTCAGTGTTCATTAAATCAGATGCATTTCGATTTGCCGAATTCATACCAAAATGACTGAGTGATAAGTTTGCAATGATAATGCAAAGATCTTCGATAGCAATCAGTGCTTCATTGTACATAGTGTCGCTGAATGTTATCGTTAGATCGTTGCACCGTGTACGATGTTGATGCAATATATCATCAGTCATTGAATATTTGTGATTATCCCACAATATTTCTGCTCGGGCTGGGAAACATGTAGTCAACACTATAGCGAATATAAGACGAATTTGTATTGCTGTACAGTTCAATGCTGCTTCAGCAAGCATGCATTCCCACTGGTTGTCGTCTTTATACGTTAGATACTGTATCCTATTCACTTTACGTATATCTAGAAATGACAATGGGCCAGTAACATTAACCAACAACAGTCGAAGATAAAAGCACTCAGTCTGCCTTGGATTGACTGTAAATACTCGCCCCAAGGTGTTTGATTTGAATAAATTGAGACATGCATCAACTGATGAGCCTTGCTTGCAGGGCATCCATTTTTTTGTTTGAGACCATATGAAATAGCGTGGTACTTGTGAATAGAGTAATGTTCGTGCAAACGCACCAAAATCATCCGCACGATTACACAATTCAAAAAATTCAGTGAGAGTAGTTTTTGGTGATTTATAGCATGATCAATCGCTGTCTCATTCGTGAAAAATACACGCTGACCATTTTCAAGATGGACGGCTAACTGAACTACTGCTGTATCCCGATCATGAATAGAAAAACCAAAGATACGCCAAGCAGCCAAGTCCAAGTCATTGGAGCGAATGTACCGACCAATTTGGTAGAGCGTTATTTCATCGTTTTTATTCACTGGAGGAGCATTCACATTAGTATTTTCCACTCTAAACACAGCCAAATGTATTTGATGCTCTTCACAGAACTGCAGAACTCAACATTAATATGTGCATTGTATGTCTTGCTCAGCAGAGGCGAATATGGCACCACCCAACGATTATCAATGTCAATGTCTGTATTGCTAATGTTTTTAATAAATGATCGACCGCCGTTATCGGAATTTTTGCGTCGATATATTGGATATCCGTCGACATTTGTGATCGTATCGTTAGTGAAATCTTTAGGGAAATTTTTAGTACATTTTCCCTCTACCATGCACGGCGATGAACGATTAAGAGTACCACATTGACCATGAATCATGTTTGCTATAACAATATCAAACAGCTATTGGTCAGATCCGTCTAGGATCTGAAATATCCGCAGAAATAATATTATCGATTTCTTCAAGACGGATTTTGTCCATTAACCAAACTAAAATGTGTGCATCCAAAGCAAGGATAACCTATCCTCGCTTTTGCCACTCAACTGAATACAGCCAGCAACGTGTGGGACCGAATACATGTAATTTAGTAATGAAACTCATTAAAGACTTCAACTTCTGCCTGAACACACGTGCTGTAATGTCATGGCGATGTATTGCATTTTGGACAAGCAATAGCAAAGATGTAATCTCTGGCCATTTTGGGTTACATGTGAACGTGATAAATAAACATGGTCGTCCATAATCGCGCACGAAAGTCAGAGCATCCTGTATATATTCTTGCATATGACGTGGACTGGCTACGTACGATGATGGTAGAATGATAGAGTTACCAATTTCGGCGGCGTCGGCGTTGTTGACAATAGCATCTCGCAAGTTAATGTACTCTTCCGCACGCAGCTTGAGTTGATTATATCGTAAGTATCGCAGTCGTTCACCCTCTATCTTGGCGTACATGTCGACCAAGAATTGTTGACATAGCTCACGACATCGTAGAATGACGTTGTCCAGGCCGCGTCTAATCATCAATCGAAACGCATAATAATCTTTCGAGCTAACGTTCTTGTTTGTTTCGGCTCCTGTAAAAATATATTCATAAATATTAATGTAAATTTATTACGTTTAATAATTAAATTGATTGGTAAATGAGTAATGACCAAGTTCATAATGAATGAACTACCTGATACGGGATCTCGTTGTTTAATATTTATGCAATATCCGTCTTGTCCCTTTCAGAACATTAGCGGATATTGGAGAGCGTCATATGAACGATGTGTATAAGCTATGAAATGAAGATTATTATTACTTCTACGAATCACAATTTCTCGTGCACCTGTACGATCGCCAACCATGATTCCAGCAACTTCGTCAATAAGAGGAGCATTGAATCTACGAATGTGCTCTCCAGCAGGTGTTTTATCAGGATTAATGACAATAGCGTGATTATTGCTTTGTAATTTGTGCATGTGTGATTTGAATATTTTCAACAACTCGTTGTGTTCATTCAATAGAGCGTCCAGCTCGCCGATGATGCATCTGGCAAAAAATGAATCAAGGTTATTGTAGTAACAACGTGCATTCACGCGATTGGTAAGTGCGCTTTGGGAATCCTTGCCGCCCATAAAGTAGATCTGTAAAAATTTATGAGGTTCGTTTGGCTTGGCCTCTGATTTTAAATGTAGAATTGTATTGTTGACCATTTGCATTAGTATTTCGAACTATTTCTGTTACTCCGAACGATGTCATTTGAAAACATGAATTGAAGGTTCGAATTGTTTTGCGTCTATTTACTGTGGAACGGCGTGATTGTCGTTGTTCTAATCTTATTACTTCATTGTGTTCAGCTCGTGTATCTTCTGATTGTTCTTAACGTAATTGCGCCATGCTCACACGCGCATCAGTATTTTGTTGCTGGATTTGTTCTTCGGTTCTTTGGGATCTTCTATTTCGCATGCTTCTAGATCTACTTGTATTACGGCTCAAATTATCCCCTTTGCGTTTTGTTGGCATTATAATGATAAACTCCGTTATAAATTTATAATCGTATACGAATTGTTTACAATTTGTTATGACGGGTGACAAAATGACATTAATAGAATGGTACCATGTAAAAATTTTCAATTAAATGTTAGGCTCAAGGTAGTTAAGCTAGGTGAGTTTTCTCCCGTGATAATTATCACTTGGTAAGTTATCCATCATTATAATTGATCAGTTATCGAGCGTGATGAACGATGATTAAATTACTAAAATGACTATTAAAAAATAGGGGTTGGTGATAGAAGGATGAAAATTTTGGGTTGTATGTATTTTTTATTGTAAAAATAGAAAAAAAAATTGTCCAATAAATTAAAAAGAATGATAGTGGTGGACAACCCTTATCGCTTAGGGGTATGAAAAATAGATAGTAGCTGATTCTCAGACCTAGTGATTATGCATATAAAATTTCATAATAATCGGTCAAGCCGTTTCGGAGGAGTACGGTAACTAACATTGTGACACGAGAATTTTATATATTAGAAGAAGATAGAAAATTTTGTAACATTTATTTGCGTTTGTAAATAAAATCCAAAATGTGTACTGAGAAATATCCTAATAGTCATAACATACTTTGTTGGTAGTAAAATAATAATTACATTTACAAAATCCAGTGAGGGTAGATAGCGGATGCCATTGCTCTCACTCTGTTCGCTCGAAACTCGTCATAGTAGCAACACGTATTTTCGAAAATTGATAAAATATATAATTATTTAATTGTTTGTTCGTCATTCACATAACTCTGGAACATTGTCGGCGCCGACCAAGAAGATCACGAGTGTATGGTGGCTGGTGAGTTGGCTTTGGATTTATTCGCATGTTTATACTTCTCACTGGATATCGTGTAATTATTTAAATACAGTCCTATACATATTAAGTGCCGTGCTGGTACATTTTGGTCACTTCGGCCGCGGATTCTTAAAATTGAGAATAATAAATCTCAATAAAAGATTACGTGAACCATTTATTTCGTGTCGTTAATGTTGCATTTGTAATATATAAACATAGAAATAAAATATTAATATTTCGATTTATCATTAAATTATTGTGTGAATTGCATTGTGTAATATATTAGAATCTAAATCGTATCTCATTACTAATTATCGTATTAGAATCATATTACAAACCAAATATTATCGTATTATTATCGTACAAAATAATAATACTATCGTTCTAAAATCGTATACTGTGTAAATATTATCGTACAAAAATTGTATATAAATAGAATATCTTCGTATTGAAATCGTACACTACGTAGAATATTATCGAGTATTTTGTAGTGAGTGCTTGATAAAATATTATCGAACATAATTTTTGATTATTATTTTATAAATTTATTTTGATTGAATTTTTATTATTTATACTTTTTGTTTGTTTACACATAATTAATCCGTAAAATTGTTTGTTGTTTATTTTTGTAGTTGTTTTTCTTTACTGATAAGTTTTTGAAATCATAATTCATTATGCCCAAGAGCGATGCAAGCGGTTGTCGGCGCAGCTTACAGTTGAAGCGCGACATAGCGCTTAAGCGGCTTGATGAGTGTTTAACATCGGGTTTAGAGGCAAAAGCAGATAGTTCGAGGATGCCAGTGTTTTTATCGCGTTATAGTAGACTCGAAAGTTTTTGTACTAGCTTCGAATCGCATCATTTAAAATTATGCTTGGAATTAACCGACACTGCGGAATTGGATAAGGAGGATAATATTAGGTCGGAATTCGATGATAAATATTTTAAAATAATTGAAATTTATTCTTTGCTTACTTGGAATGCGGAACAACATATTCAAAATAAATCTCTCGGTTCAGATACTTCTATCAAATTACCTAGGCTTAACTTATTAAATTTCGATGGCGATATTAAATCATGGGGCACATTTTTTGATGTGTTTAACACAATGGTACATCAAAATAAAAGGTTATCGAATATTGAACGGATTTCTATATTAATTTCTCTTCTTCGTGGTGAGCCGTTGCAGCTATTAAAGGGTTTTCCTTTTTCGGAAAACAATTATTTAGATGCATATGCAGCCTTAATTGATCGTTATCAATGTAAACGTAAATTAGCTTTTCACCACTGGGAAGAATTACAAAATTTCAAATGTAACTCTTCATCACCACGCGAATTACGTCGTCTTGTTGATACATTTAAAGAAAACATCGCAGTTTTAAAAAACTTAAGATTGCCAGTTGTTGATTGGGATTTTCTCTTATTTTATTTATTAATTAATACACTTGATCAGGAAACGCGTCGTAGATTTGAATTGCAAAACACTAAAGGAGATATTCCGTCGTTCGATTCGTTGCTCGAATTTCTTGAAAGGGCTAGTCAAGCACTAGAGTTAGCACAGCCTGAGACTCGCATCGCGCCTGTTCCGCGTGGCTCGCGCACTGTGTCCGCTGCACCCAAACGTAATAATTTCGCTTCGAGCTCTCAAAATTCATATATCTCCAATGGTCGTCATAATACTTCAAACACACGTACTCACACTTTTGTATCAGATATTCAATATTTCAATGTCCGCAATTTGTTAATAACGCACCTCGCGATAGATTCAACATTGTAAAGGAGCATAAGCTGTGTGTAAATTGCCTGCGTTCCGGTCACGTGGTTAAAACATGTTTATCGAAATCTCGTTGTAATAAATGTAAAATAATACGGCTGAACGTACTTTCTTACATTTTGATTCGTCGGATCCTCTTCCATCGAACTCTTCCGGTACCGGTACTAGTGTCGCCGTCAGTAACTCGCATACACCTGCTCTTGATTTGAATGTTAAATTACCTAGCATATCTCTTATTGCTGATCCTTTAGCTTCTAACACATCACTTCTTGCGACAGCCATTGTTAACGTCATTGATAATTTTGGTCAATATCGTAAAATTCGTATCGTCATTGATAGTGGCAGTCAATCGAACTTCATAACGAAGAAGTGTGCTCGACGTCTAGGTCTACCATTACGTAAAATAAATATATCAGTTGAAGGAATTGGTCAAGCTTCATCAATTATTTCGTCGTCGACTAATTATCGCTTACTTTGTTTAGATAAAAATGATGTTATCGATGTGCAAGCTTTAGCTGTACCTAAAATTTATGGTCAGATGCCTACACATAATGTCGACATTAAAAATTGGCCTCAATTAGTGACTCTCAATTTGGCAGATCCATATTTTTATACTCCTGGCGGTATCGATGCTCTTGTCGGAGTTGATATATTTTGTAAAATATTGCTTAGCGATCGCGTCAAGTGTGAGCCCAATGGACCAACAGCCTTTAAAACAAAATTAGGATGGATTGTTGAAGTGAAACTTCTTTAGAATCGTTGTGATTTCAAACCGGATGCAACGGAAAAAACGACAGGTAAGAGACACAAATACAAAAATGTGTAGGAAAGAATGAGACAGAAATATACATACTAACAGGTAAGAGACACAAATACAAAAATGTGTAGGAAAGAATGAGACAGAAATATACATACTATTTTATATTATTATATATATTCATCTCATTCTTTTGTCGATTTACTGAAGTTTCACTTCTATCGTGAATCGCACACACACCTTTTTTTTGTTCTATCATCAATACTTTTCGCAGAACATGCGATGAAAGACATTTTATGGCTAATTTTTTTACAGTTTGGGTTGGTTTTTAGTAAGGATACTATCTATTACTTCTAATAAAAACATGACGTGTTTTTTTGGGGCAACAATATTCCACCAACGTAACATTTAAATTGACAAGAAAGAAAAATAACTATTAAAATAAACATGAAAGGTATTTTTAATAGCGAAAATGACTGCTTAAAATATTCTAAGGTGTTACCTTTCATTATTATGGGTAAAACACTAAACTCATCATCGGTATGTTCCACCTCGTTACTTTGTAGTCTCGAATCGTTAAATGCACAACTTCGTAAATTTTGTGAGACTGATGAGCTTCCGAGGTCATCGAATATGAGCGAAGAAGATACTCTGTGTGAGCACATCTTTACCACCACACATGCTCGCCTACCAAGTGGAAGGTATGTCGTACGCTTACCGTTCAAAGTTTCGCATCCTAGTTTCGGTGATTCGTATTCTCTCGCTTATCGTCGATTACTTTTATTGGAGAAACGTTTGTCTCGTTCGGAAAATTTGCGTAGGGAATATAATTTATTCATGCAAGATTACCTCGACGCTGTTCATATGGAACTAGCTGACACCTCCATTATTAATCAAAGTTGCTACTATATTCCACATCATTGTGTACTGAAGCCGAGCAGCCGGGTGGTTTTCGATCCGACAGCAAAGCCATTCGGAGGTCCATCTTTAAATGAACAACTTCTCGTGGGACCTAAGCTGCAAACAAATTTAGTCTCAATAATTCTTCGTTTTAGGCTACATGCAGTCGTTTTTACAGCTGATGTTAATCAGATGTACCGACAAATATCTGTTTCAGAAGAAGATCGTGACTTTCAGCGCATCTTATTTCGTTTTGATTCTAGTGATCCTGTTATGGAATATCGTCTCAATACCGTCACATACGGCATGGCATGCTCTATTTTCCTAGCGCTTCGTACTATATTTCTAGTCGTGAAAGATGAAGGTAAAGACTTCATTACTGCTTCTCATGCATTATCGAATGACATTTTTGTAGATGATGTCGTAACTGGAGCAGATTCGTTGGAATCAGCAAAGGAATTGCGTGATCAAATTTCGTTTATTCTTTCCAAATGTTGCTTTGAACTTCGAAAATGGAATAGTAATTGTCCACAGTTATTAAATGATTTCACCTGAACATCGCAACACTCAATCATTATCATTTAGTGAAGAAGAAAATTCTTCAACTAAGGTTCTTGGCTTACAGTGGGATTCATCTCGTGATTCGTTTTTTTTCTTGTCAAACTTTCTAGTTCGTCAATGTACAAAACGTAACATTCTCTCGGAATTAGCACGTATTTTCGATCCTCTCGGATACTTAACACCTTTAACTTTCGCTTTTAAATGTACCATCCAAAAACTCTCTGGGTACTCGGTTTGCGATGGGATGATCAAGTTCCTGATAGTGTCGCTCAGGACTGGTTTCGTTGTTGTTTCGATATCAATTCGTTATCATCTTTGCACCTTTCTCGTTTCGTTCCAGCTCTAAATGCAAATAAGGTTGAATTACATGGCTTTTGTGATGCCTCTGAATTGGGTTATGCAGCTGCCATATATTTTCGTGTCGAACGTAATGATTTGAATGTCACTTCTCATCTCATTATATCTCGTTCTAAAGTCGCATCGTTAAAGAGGACATCTATTCCTCGACTAGAACTTTGCGCCACTGTTTTATTATCGGACCTCGTTCACTATATTAAAGAAGTTTTCAAAAACATTTTGGTTTTTGATTCCATATTTTGTTGGTCAGATTCGACTGTAACTCTGGCTTGGATTAAGTCACCATCTTCTCGTTGGAAAACCTACGTAGCTAACCGCGTAGGTCATATACAGGATATAGTTCCCCCAATTGATTGGCACCATGTGCGCTCCGAGGACAATCCAACGGATTGTGCATCTCGTGGATTGACTGCAAGTCAGCTCGCTTCTCATCCATTGTGGTGGTCTGGTCCTAGATGGCTGACAAGTGCCAAGATTGATTGGCCTATTTCGTCGTACTCAGTCGAAGATACCCCTGTTATTAAGCTAGAACAGCGCAACACCTCTGTCTCGTTATTTGTCGCCCTCGATTGCTTCGATCATTTCTTAGAGAGATATTCGAGTCTCAAAAGAATTCAACGGATTGTTGCTTATATTCGTCGCTTCATTTTTAATTCTCGAAACCCAACCTCTCGAAAGGCTGGTCATTTAGTGCACTCGGAGCTAAATGATGCAATGCTATGTTTAGTTAAAATGGCTCAAGCATCTGCATTCTCAAATGAGATTGATCGTTTGAGAAAAAATCTGTTGCTTCCAAAGGTTCTTCGTAAATTGCAACCATTTATCGAAGAAAAGGGTCTCGTCAAGGTGGGCGGTAGATTGAAACATTCAGATCTCGGTTATGATTGCAAACATCCATTATTATTGCCTCGCCATTTCCATCGATTAACCTCCCTGTTGATTGATCAAACTCACAATTATCACCTACACCCTGGACTAAGAACTCTTAGCTATTTGCTAACCCAAAATTATTGGATTTTATCGTCTCGTCGTGCCATTAACAGTCGTTTGTCTAGGTGCGTTAAATGCTATCGCGTCAACCCTAAACCGTTGGTCCCTCTCATGGGTGACCTTCCGAAACTGAGAGTTTCGCAGGTCAAGCCATTTTCTTGTGTTGGTGTTGATTTCGCGGGGCCATTCCCTACTCATGTTCGTCGACATCGCGGTTCTCAAACATTTAAAACCTACGTTTGTCTTTTCGTTTGCTTTGCAACTAAGGCCGTTCATATCGAATTGGTTAACTCGTTATCTGCTGAAGCGATCGTTGGTGCTTTACGCAGATTCGTTGCATGTCGTGGTCGGTGCCAACGTATCCATTGCGATCGAGGTACCAATTTTGTCGGTGCTTATAACTCTTTGTTGCCCTTAATGCAGCACGCAGCTGCTTCAGAAGCTATCTAATTCATTTCCATAAGCGGATGCGAAATGAGCTCCGACCCTAATGATATATCGGTGCTAACGCCTGGTCATTTTCTGACACTCGAGCCTCTTACATCGGTTCCAGAAGTCCGCAATCTAAATAATATATCGCTCTCGAATCGTTGGCAGCTCATTCAAAAGCTTCATCGTGATTTTTGGAAGCGTTGGCATCCAGAATATCTGCACACATTAAATCAGCGTGCAAAGTGGCACAGTAATGATAATGAGCCAAAAATAGGATCATTAGTTCTTATTAAAGACGAACAATCGAAACCTCTAAACTGGCTGTTAGGCCGTATCATTAAATTGCATCCCGGTCGAGATGGAGTATCTCGTGTCGCAACCGTACGGACTCAAACAAGTGAGCTGCAAAGACCCCTTGTTAAGTTATGTCCGTTACCTAACGATTGTTAAAATATGTCGTATTTTGGTGGGCGGAATGTTCAACCCGCGTATTAGCTTAATAAACATTTATTTTATTATTTCTATTCAATATAATTTAAATTATTAATTCATTTAATGACATTTATTTTCCTTACTTTCGTAATACAATAGCAACATTAGCGTCATGATTATTTATCATAACATACTTTGTCGGTAGCAAAATAATAATTACATTTACAAAATCCAGTGAGGGTAGATAGCGGATGCCATTGCTCTCACTCTGTTCGCTCGAAACTCGTCATAGTAGCAACATGTATTTTCGAAAATTGATAAAATATATAATTATTTAATTGTTTGTTCGTCATTCACACAACTCTGGAACATTGTCGGCGCCGACCAAGAAGATCACGAGTGTATGGTGGCTGGTGAGTTGGCTTTGGATTTATTCGCATGTTTTTACTTCTCACTGGATATCGTGTAATTATTTAAATACAGTCCTATACATATTAAGTGCCGTGCTGGTACAACATGCGACTTTTTGTATGAAAGCCAATTTAATGTAGATGGTTCTGAGCTAAAATGTGTGAAGATCTTATCAACCAGTTTGAAGACTTCTCTAACTCATTTCCAACATGAGTCAGTAATCTTATTAACTCCGTTTGGTTTCAAATTTTTTGTAAAGTATTTCTATGACCTTGCAACATTGATGATGTTGCAGCATTAAGTAGTGTGTATACCAATTCCTCAGCCATTTGCAGCAGATATTTCGTGGTGAGATTTATAAGTATATTTTCATCGATGTCAACATTGAGTAGTCTGCGCTATATCCAACTTATCAGCCACTTAAAAAACTGAAACGTGAGCGTGTATTACGGTAGAATGTTTCTATCATTCTTTAAGAAGTATAAATAACTATTTAAGTCAGGTCTTTTAAATTTTGTATTACTAGTTATTATGAAATTAAATTGATTATTATTTTTCTATAATATCTTCCAAGGCGGAGCGAAATGGATCGCACCCCCCACTTCCGGCACGCTACGTCACCGGATCACTCTCCATTTTTTTTGTTAGCCTATGTTTTTGATATAATCATCAACATGGCACAGGGACGAGCTCAGCGCGTTGCAGGAGTAGACCTGAGTGCTAACTGTTTTTTTGCACGTCAATGTAACTTGATGTAGTGTATCGTGTAAAATTCGCTACACCCTTTATTTATTTTAATTTTCTCTAAATGTACAAATATTACTTTAAATTTGTTTAAATAATGCATACTACTGCCATCTATTGTAAATTGTCGAAACTAAGCGTGAGCGCCACCTAGTTTCGAGAGCGTGACCTACTACGTATAAATCGATTCGTTCATTAATTAATGTAATATTTTTAGAACTCAAACTTAACTATTCAACAATTAATTTTTTTGTAATTATTGAATCGATTATTAAAATAATGGTACACGGGACCTATATATCGGATCGTTCGATTTTTTATTGTCTCTCGCAGGAGCTGGCAATATTTTTTTCTTTTCCGTCAAGTTGTCGTACTTCATTTCTTTTTTTTTCTCCATGTCGTTTGAGTAGGCGACTGTTCCTTGTGATTCCTGGAGAGGTGCCAGGAGCACCTAATATTATATTCTTTTTTTGCTGCCGTGACGCGAGCCACGCTGCGTGCGAGCATGCCTTCTATCATCATGCCAGGCTTGGAATCCTTAATGCCCTAACAAGTACAAGCCCACAGGAGGTTTCAAGGAGGGCGTTTGTTTCCAGGAGGGCGTTTGTTTCCTAGAGGGCGTTTGTGTCCAGGAGGGCGTTTGTTTGTGTATAGCGTTTGTATCCGGAAGACGCTTGTTTCCCGCTCAAGTTTTTGTATGTACTACCTGCATACCCTGTTCCGGGTTCCTGCTATGAGGTAAACCCCCATGATGCTGTCGCCCGGCTTCGTGAGAAGCCAGCGGCTACTGATAACATCGACCTGCCGATAGGTACCGAGGGTTCACGCTTTTTGTTTGCTTACTTCAATATACCAGATCATGTGGTGAGAAGTATACGTAGATAAGTAAGACGCGGACGAAGTTGCGGGCACAGCTAGTAATAAATAAGTAAATCGTTCATATCCTACTAATATTATAAAAGAGACAGTCTATGAAGATGTTTTTGCTATTGTAATATTGCAATAATAATTATACAATTGTTTAATATTTAAGGCGGCGCAAGCGCGGCGAGGGGTGTTGCTTGCGCGGGCGGCGGGAATGTTAGCCCAGACGCTGGCGGGGCAGTTGTGTGTCAGTTTAGTTTTGAGAGCGGTGTACGCGCGCGATATACATCCCTGTGATTATTGATTAATAATATCCCGAGTCCTGTGTGTGCTAAATCTCCTAAACGCTAGTTAATTGACCCTTCCCTGACGAAAACCGACTGGTGGTGAAGCGTGAACTATTTAAACCTGTTTGGTGTTATTATGCCCACAAGAAGATTAGAAAGAAGATAAGAAATCATCAAGAACTAATGAGTTCTGTGTCTTTATCGCCTAACTGACAATAGATAAACCTTAATTTTAAAAGCTGAAAACGGGCCCAGCCAGCTTCCACGTGGGATTTGTACACCCCATCCTTTCTTGGTAGCAGATTAGCGTAGTTTATATATGGCCTTTGGCATCCTTTGAAATTAAAATTAGTCATCACTTTCGCGTTTAATTGTCCGGTTTAGAGATTTAGATACCTATTGTGATAAATTTAATACTGCGTGTTCCAAGCTCCTTGGTGGTTTAGGTCCTACTATAGATGGCCAAGAAGTCACCTATGTAAAGACAGAGTTAAGATCTATTAGAGATAAAATAGATGACATTAAAGTAAAACAGAGTGAGTTGTTACCCCCTCGTGAGGAGGTAGGTTTGACTAGTACTCCTATCAAAGGTTTTAGAGATGTGTGTGATAGTGGTCTACAAAGTAAATTGCCTGACTTACCTATTCCCAAGTTTGATGGCCGCCCAGATTCATGGATTAGTTTTATCGATCAATTTAACAGTGTTGTAGACTCCCAGCGCCATTTAACCTCTATAGCTAAGTTACAGTATCTGATAGGGGCCCTGTCGGATGAACCTAAACGTCTTTTATTGCATTTACGTATTGAGGGCGGTAATTATGAGGTGGCCCGCAATTTATTAAAGCGTCGCTATCATAATACTCATGTACTGGCTGATACAAACATAAATCAGTTATTTACCTTACCCGAAATATCTAGTAAACTGACTGGCTTACGTGCGGCTTTCCTAAATCCTTTGTTGACTGCTTATCGTTGATTAGAGCGTTTAGACTTGCCAGTATATCACTGGTCGTATATGTTGGTACATGTATGTTTAAGTAAATTCCCCCTGAGTTAAAATCGAGATTTGAGCGTGATCACGGTGCTGATTGTCGTGATTTACCTACCTTTGATAATCTTGTTACCTTTTTAGAAGATGAGTGTCGTCGTCATGACAATGTTGGTAATACAGCCCTAGTTGATAGTAATATTAGTAAAATAAAAAATCCTATATTTAATCATACATACTTACCTAAACGTACTTACCTTGCGGCTTCACCTTCCCTTAATATAGGTCAGCTATACTCTAAGAGTGTACCGCGGAACCCTAGGGTTCCGCGATACCTCTGTAGGGGTTCCTCAAGAATTTAGAAAAAAATCAAAATACCTCTCTCTGGTCGAACGTATTTGTATTTGTATAAACATGTGTTACAATAGCTGGTACAATATCTCATAAGTTTGGTATCAACATGTATACTTGTATACTTGTGAGCGCGCAGTCTCTTTGATAAAAGCCGCCTCTGAATTGTTTACAACGCAATTTTTATATTTCTCTTTTTATTTTTGCTTTTTGTTTATCAAAGGCGCCGACTCGAGTATTTTCGAGAATATTCGAGATCGAGTCTAAGACTAAGTATAAAAGCGGGGATCGCGCGTCGCGCCTCGTCAGTCATTTGACGATTAGCGTTTGGAGCGATAAGTTCCTACCTACCTACTTACAAGCAATCGTAAAAAAGATCAGTTATTGGAAAGTCAAAAAATATGATGCATGTAACAAAAACTATCAACGAAAAGGCCATGGAGGCATCATATTTAGTTAGCTATCGCATTGCACAAGCAGGTGAAGCGCACACTATCGCTGAGAATTTAATAAAGCCATGTGTATTAGACATATCGAAATGTATGCTCGATGAAAAATCTGCAAAGCATCTTTCTATTGTGCCGCTACCAAACGATACTGTTTCACGGCGAATCCATGATCTGGCAAGTTACGTCAAACAAGAACTAGTTACACGTCTACAAAAAACACGATTCGCCTTGCAAATGGACGTGTCAACTGATGTCGCTGGTTTGGCTATCTTGCTGGTTATCGTGAGATATCTATATGAAAGCTCTTTTGAAGAAGACATGCTTATGTGTTCACCGCTGGTCACAAACACTACCGGGGAAGAAATTTTTAAAAAAATAAATATATTTTTTGAAGAAAATAATCTCAGTTGGAACAATTGCATTGACATTTGTACAGATGGGGCCAAGGCGATGACAGGTAAAACAGCAGGAGCAGTGTCACGAATAAATTTATCAAATCACGACCACTACAATCCCGATTGTTCTCATTATTGTGTGAAAATAATGGCAGCAATGCGATGGCTGTCTCGGGGTAAAACTTTAACAAGGCTATTTGTACTTAGAGCCGAGTTACAAATGTTTCTTTCAGCAGATACTTCTATAATTTTGAAGGACCGTTTGTATGATAAAACTTGGTTGTTCCGATTGTCTTTTATGGCGGATATCTTTCAAAAACTGAACGAATTGAATTTATCATTGCAAGGTAGACACAGAACCGTGTTTCAGGCCTATAACAGAATAACTGTCTTCAAAAGAAAATTAGATTTTTGGATTATTTGCGTTGGTAAGAAAGAAATAGAAAGCTTTACGTCACTCAGTGAGTTTGTTAGCGATATCGACTCAGAAATGTTTCAAGATGATGTGTTTGAAGAATTGGTCCAATATCTCAGTTCGATGCGCGCATCTTTTGAAAAGTATTTTCCCGAAGAACAGAATACAAAAATGAAACTGAATTCATGGATTCATAATCCTTTTTTACCCAACTTGGAAAAGCCCGAAAGTATGTCAAACGAGATATATGAATCTCTTTTAGAAATGTCATCAGACACAAGTATGGAGTCACTGTTCAAAACGACGCCTCTCAACAATTTTTGGTGCAGAATCCGTGATGAATATCCAATGCTTGGCAAAATGGCTCTGAATATTCTTCTCCCGTTCCCAACAACATATTTGTGCGAAACAGGATTCTCAACCTATGCAGCCACGAAAACAAAATATCGCAATAGACGCCGTATCGGACGCCGAACCTGATATGAGACTTCAACTGTCTTCTGTTCTATCAAACCTGATATCAACCAATTGATGAAAAATAAAAAACAGTTTCATACCTCCCATTTGTTAGATTTTTTTCTTTTTTAATATCTTCTATTATTGTACTTGCCATGTGGTAAACTAAGTAATAATTAGTAACTGTTACATTGTACTTTTATTATGCTTATTAATAAAGAATACACTTTTAAAAACTATTGTTTTATTGTAGGGTTCCATCAAGTATTTTGCTTCCCAAAAGGGTTCCGTCACCAAAAAAGTTTGAGAACCGCTGATATAGATAATAAAAAATGTTATTTGTGTAATAGTTCGTCCTAATGGGACGAACTATTACACAAATAACATACGCGAGTGCCCCGACTTTGTTCGTATGAATCTCAGAGAAAGATCCTCCTTTGTTAAGCAGTCACAGTTGTGTTATAGATGTCTAGGTCTCTTGTGTTATAAACATACTATAGCTATGTGTACCCGTGACTATAAGTGTGCCTCGTGCCGCCGCTCGTCCCATCATACTATGTTGTGTTTTAATAACTCGCATAACCCAGTGTATCCTTCCCACTCCCAACGTAATAATAATAATTATCATGTGAAGTTTAATGATCCCCCTCGTTCCCCCTGCGCCCCCTACATGGGCGGGGGCACCCGTGTAAATGTATATCGTGCGCGTAAACCTTTAAATAGACGCTCCCCTCAGCACTTCCCCCCAGAGGTATACCCGTTCCCCCCCTAGAGAAGTTTATGCCCCCCAGCCGCAGACTAGACGTTACTAGACTAGAGATAGTTATAAACCTCGTGAGGAGTCCTCCCCTAGAGATAGACCTGCCCAATAGCTAGCGAAGTGTTTAACCCCCCTACCCCGTTCTATTAATATTTCACCTAACTTCCTTGTTACTGCTATATCTACTGCTATAATTCATGTTAGAACAGGTAGTGGTTATTTTATAGAAGCGCGTGCTCTATGTGATACCGGAGCGCAGGGTTGCCTCATAACTACTAATTTTGTTGTTAATCACCTAAATATGCCTATTTCCCCTTCACGTGCCCCTGTTCGTGGCGTATGTAATATACAAATAGTTGTGTCCCGCGGTTATATCCCTTTGTGTTTTAGACCTATTTATAATTACTATCCCGAGATATCTACCTCTGCCATGGTTATAGATGTGATTGCCGGTACACATCGTGAGTTTGAGTTTCCCGATCGTGTGATTTCCCCTTGTAGTGATTTTTCCCTTGCTGACCCTATCTATAATAAACCTGACCCTATAGATATCCTACTTAGAGCTGATGTGTTGGGATCATTTTTTTCTAGAGGTGAAACATTAAACTTTGATAGTCTTAGTGCAATACCTACAATTTTTGGTTATATTGTTTGCGGTCCTGTTCCTAGAGATTATGGTGATCTTGAACTCCCTATGACTGGTGATCCTTTGGCAGGTCAACCCTTAATACCTAACCCTTTAGATAATGAGTGTGAATTAATTTTTAAAAATACTACCTCTCGGCATACTGAAAGAACAGCTCGAGCGAAAACACTGTTTTTATAAAAAAACTTATTTATTATTTCACAATACACTGCACACTTTTAAATGTTAACACTCCGAGTCTCGAAACACAAGTCAGTTAAAAAGTGAGGTAGCTAAAAAAAGAAGGCTTGCTTGTCTACCACCACTCTGCCGTCGCTCCCATCAGTCTGGTGTTGCCAGTATACAAGATCGAGTTTCCTAACAGTCGGCCATTCTGATGCTGCTACGCGTCCCGCGGAGCTTAGGGATGTATATCGCTGAAAATAATTTTACCTCTTAAGGTACTGGCCTTCTTAATGTGCCATATAACCTGTGTCCAAGCTTTCTTAATAGCTTGAATTACAAACCTTAATGGTTTCAAGCGGGCAAACCGTCTTAATGGTCAGCCTTGGGGAAAGTTGACTGTGTCAACTACAGACAACATCAGCCCCAAAAGTTGACTTCTTAATGTCAACAGAGTCGCGACATTCTGTTATTATAGCCCTTAGGGCAATGCATATATCCGGATAACGACCATAACATAACCGATAGTAATAATGCGTATAAGTTCATTAGTGGCTCAATGACTTCTTAATGTCATATCAATCAATTGCTTCTGAATGCAATGTAAAATAATGATTAACATAGAACTTATATAGTGTTATGGTTCTGCCTCTTAAGGCTAGCGCTGAATTAAACAAGATATATTATAACATAATTAAATATATTTGGATCCAAACAAAGAATCATAAATAATAGCTATAAAATTTACAAATTTATAAGTATAGCCCGAACAAAATTATAAGCAGCACTATTCTGAATCAGTGCTTATTAAATGTGGCTCTGCACAAAAAGGCTTTAATTTATCTCTGGCTAAGACATTTCTATAAGGGCGACTTCGACCTTGTTTGCCTTCAACAACATATCGATCATGAGGCAAAACTTTAACAACCGTGAAAGGTCCGTCAAATCGTGGCATAAGTTTACCACTACGCAAACCCCTACGAAATATTTTTTTTTCTGCGAGAACTTGATCTCCAATTTTAAATAATGGAGCTACGCGGCGTTTTTTATCAAAATTTTGTTTAGCCTTTAGCGACGTAGCAGCAGAGCGTGTAATTGCACCCTCCCTCATGTCAGCTAAATCTGCACTTCTTTAAGGTGCTACTATATCGCCTAACAGTCGAGGACGAAAACCGTACAATAATTCGAGAAGTGACTTTCCAGTACTACTATTTAAATTTGAGTTAAGGCCAAGTTGAACCTTGGGTAAATATTGCTCCCAGTTATTTTGGTCATCACCAACATATGCAACGAGAGCATCTAATATCGTCCGATTAAATCTCTCAACCTGACCATTCGCCCTCGGACTGGCAACCGCGGTCATAACATGTTTTATTTGTCTACGAAGGCAATAATCTTTAAAATCTTTACAATTAAAAGCTTTCCCACGATCGCTTATTATACGACTAGGAAGACCGAACGTCTTTATTAATTGTTCGAATGTGTGCAGAACATATTTACAGCTTACGTCCCGTACGGCTTCTAACCAAATGAAACGCGTAAAATAATCTATAATGGCTAGTACGTGCATTTTGCCAGTAGGACTTGTGCAAAATGGACCCAAATGGTCTACATGTACCGTATGAAAAGGTACAGCTACTTTATCTATAGGATGCAATAATCCTACACGCCGTCCGGTTGGTTTTTTAACGTATTGGCATGAAATACACCCTAAAACATATTTTTGAATAAAACGGCGCATGCCACTAAACCAATACTTAGCCCTTATAGCATCATAAGTTTTATTAAAATTGACATGGCCATTATTATCATGAAAAGTTTGTATAAGGGACCATCGTGAATTCCGAGGGACAACAACGCGCTTTTCGTCACTAATTTTTCGAAATAATACATTATTCTCTATCAAATAATCATTTGCTAAGCCGTTCATGTTACCGTTAGAAACTTCGCGATTTAATTGCTCAATTGTAGATTGAATACCGCAGTCATCAGATTGTAAAGATTCTATTAAGTCCTTATGAGTTATACGCGAAATTTTTACTGGATTTCGACTTAATGCGTCGACGTGGGCCATAGATTTACCCGCACGATACTCAACATCGAAATTAAAGTTTTGCACGTCAAGCCACCATCGCGCGATACGTGGTGATAAGTCACGCCTAGCCCATGTCCACCTTAATGCACTACAGTCGGTTACAATAACGAATTTAATCCCTGTCACGTAAACTTTGAATTTATTGAGGCTCATGACGACGGCTAACGTTTCGAGCTCAAAACTGTGATATTTTTGTTCTGCTGGTGTAGTCTGTCTACTCGCGTACGCAACCGGCTTCCATGCGCCGTCAGGCTGTTTTTGCAATAAAATACCACCTAACCCCATCTTAGATGCATCAGTATGTATCTGTGAATTATATTGCGGGTCAAACAACGCTAACACCGGTCGGCAAATTAAAACAGACTTTATATGATCAAAGGCTCTCGCTTGCTCTTCACCCCATATCCACGGTTGGTTCTTTTTTGTAAGTATAGTTATAGGACGAGCGATTGAAGCAAAACCGGAAACATATTTTCTAAAATAATTGGCTAAACCCATAAATTGGCGAGCCTGATGTACATTTTGAGGAACCGGAAAATCACGAACCGCAGTTAACTTATGCATAGATGGTCTTACTTCACCGTTACGTACTTCGTGTCCCAGGTACTCTATTTGCGGAACCAAGAAAGAACACTTGTCTAATCGGAGCGTCATGTTAGCCTCTTTAATTTTATTTAATACTACTTGTAACCGTTCTAAAGCATCGTCAATGCTTTCAGAGTAAATAAGAATATCATCTAAATATGCAGTAGCGTATTTGAATCTTAAAGATCCAAGTATCTCATCAATTGCCCTTTGAAATACAGACGGCGCATTAACTAATCCGAAACTCATTCGTTTGTACTGAAAATGACCATCTGGTGTTATAAATGCAGTATACTGCTTACAGTCATCTTCTGTTTGAATGCAATGATATGCAGATTTAACGTCTAAACATGAAAAGACGCGCTGTTTTGACAAGCGATCTAACTGATCTTGAATAAGCGGTAACCGGTAACGATCCTTTTTGGTAATTTTATTAAGAGCGCGGTAATCCACGCACATACGTGATTCAGCCGTCTTTTTAGAAACAAGTAACACCGGACTAGCATATGGGGAATTGCATTCCTCGACTATATCCTTCTCAATAAGGTCATTACTGACTATAACGCGAACCTTCTCACGTTCGACTATTGACATACTGTATGGACGGTAATAAATGGGTTTGTTATCTATTAGCTCAATACGCATCTTAACCGGGCATTTACCTATTTTATTTTCTTCGCCAGAAAAACAATCCGAATAATCACGCAATATACCCTCAAGTTTATGTAGGACATGAGGTTCTAAATTCTTGCCTACTTTATACTGCTTTGTACCGCATGTGATAGTAGCACGGGCTACACATTGACCTTCAGGGATAATAAGTGTATTTTGATTCAAGTTATAAACTTTTAAAATAGTTTTACCCTCGAGAACATCGGATTCGCAAGATGGTATAAAACATTCTGAACGCGGGGAATTATATTCAGTTGTATTCATCATTACTGTGCCAGAGAAGGGTTGAACGCAAGATACCATAATTTTATTAATACCAGGTTGTAATGTCACTGTATCGTCTGTCACGAATTTGACGCGATCAATTGTATCGGATATATAAGGTAGTTCGGTTAAATGATTAGCATTATAATTTTTTAAAGATGTTGGTGTTTTTATTACGTAAACGTTGGGATACTCCGTGAACGGCTGTCCGACAATAACACCAATATCTTGTGCATTATCAGGAACAATATACGCTTTTGTCTCACAAGACGCCTCGCAAATTTTAATAAAAACTCCTCCAATTGGGGCGACATTCGCACCACCAAAACCACTCAAGTTGATGTTAGGTGAACATAAACGTAATTTCAAATTTAATTCTTTGGATAATGATTCAGTAATCGTTACGCACGTGCTACCGAAGTCTATAAAACCATACGTTAATTTATCGTTAATCTTAATCTCCATGTAATATTTTGAACTACCCGAAACGTTTTTTATTATACGTACTGTTTGTTGATTTTTGTTAGACTTGCTATCATTATTAGCATTACGGTTCTTAAGTTTTAAGCACTCATCTTTAATATGTCCGTTTTTACCACAATAACTACACTTTTTATTTTTTGTATAACAATCATTTTCGTTATGACCACGTTTACCACAAAATTAACAAATCAAATTTAATTTACTAGATGGATCACGAAATTTATTTCTACATTTAGCCGCGATATGTCCTCGCATTTTGCAAATATGACATCTGTGTATTTTATTATCAATATTAATCTTTTTATTTTAATCTAAAACTAACGGATGTCGACAACCGGCTGAAATGGCACCAACCTCTATTAAACTATTACCGATTGTGCCTATAATAGCTTCAACTATTAATTGTTCCGGTATACCACAAGCGTTACCTAAAGCTAATTTGTCGTAATAGAACTGCAAATAATCCTGCTCTGGGCGTCTTATTACATTGACCAAATCACGCATCATACTTAATTTACTACGATTGGAAGGAAAAGCAGACAATTATCGTATTTTCCATTCGGACCAATTTAAATTTAAATCACTTAGTTGATCATACCACTGTCGGGCATAACCTTTTAATTTGGAGGTACAATTAAATATTATCGTCTTTTCATCCCAACCATACACATTTGAAATACCGTCTACTTTTCTAATCCATTGTTCCATTGTTATCATCGATATTTGGGGGTCAAATTCTGGTAATGGGTCATTACGGCCCACATATCGTACTACCGGAGAACTCGGTCGTTGCACGGTCCCAGCATTGGGACTTTGTATTTTGTCACATGACAACGAATTGCTTACTACACTTGATGGCACAGGACAGGCAGTAACATGAGTCGGAATTTCTATAATAGGCTGTGTCTGACCTTGGGCCGATGTGGTTCCTACTGGGCCCGAAGGTGTGTCAGCTGTGGCCAATAAGTCCCTAGCCGCACAGGATGATGGTCCGGCACGCGTATCAACTGATGTCACAGGGACATCGAAATTACGCGATAAAACACTCGTACGCGACACGGGGGTAGTTGAAGAATAATTCCTTTGTTCACAAAACTGACTATTACGTGTCTCTTGATAGTTTAATAATTCACGTTCCAACGCATTTAAACGATCGTTCATATTACGTTTTTCGATAGATTTGAGTAACTTTCGGCGTAAACGAGATACACGGTCTTTGTCTTTTTTATGACGGCCCATTTTGCACACAATTATTAACGCAAATCACTGATTATAAAAATAATGTCAAGGTCACTCTGAACCAAAAACGTTTATAAAAGTTATTTAATAAGCACTTACGTGAGCAGCAATTCGATTCCACTTCTGATCTGAAAGAACAGTTCGAGCGAAAACACTGTTTTTATAAAAAAACTTATTTATTATTTCACAATACACTGCACAATTTTAAACTTTTTAAATACCTACCCTCGGTGATTCTAAACCTACAGCGATACGACGCTTCCTTGGTCTCGAGAAGCGCCTGTCAACAAACTCTAAACTACGTGAGAAGTATATAGCCTTTATGCGTGAGAATAAAATCATATGACCTTATTTCCTTACCCTTTACCCCCTGAGCATTACTTCATTCCCCACCATGGTGTGTTTAAGCCCGGAGACAAATCTAAAATCTGTGTTGTGTTTGACGGTAGTTGTCCTACGTCTCTTGGTGTATCACTTAATGAGTGCCTACATAGTGGTCCTAAATTACAAAAGGACATTAGCCTTATCCTTCTTAACTTTCGTAAGCATGTAGTAGTGTTTGTGTCTGACGCATGATGTTTCGTATGTCTTAGCTACACCAGGATGATCGTAAATATCAGCTGGTTTTATGGCGTGAGTCAACCTCTGAGCCCCTACTTACCTATTCCTTGAACACCTCTACCTATGGCCTGCGGTCGAGCCCCTATATTGCTATGCGTGCACTATTAGAGTTAGCGGAGCAAAAACGTGCTAATTTCCCCCGAACTGCTTCTGTCCTAGAGAATGACGTGTATGTAGATGATTGCCTTACTGGTTCTGACTCCCTTGAGAATGCCTATGCCATTAAATCCGAGTTAGAAGGTATAATGACCTCAGGTGGGTATGAGCTTAGAAAATGGATTAGTAACAGACATGAACTTCTTGCGGAGTTACCCTCTGATCATTTACAGTCACCTCATTCCTTTCAAGCCCCTGATAATCCCCAAACTATTGCGATCCTTGGTGTCCTATATAATCCTACTAGTGATGCGTTTACCTATCGTTTTTCATTTGAACTCCCTGTGATAATTACCAAACGTAAAATTTTATCTCTGTTAGCACGAATCTATGACCCCTGCGGTTGGATATTCCCTATAGTTTTGTAAGCTAAATTGACTCCGAGATGAATCCCTGTGACTGTGCATCCCGTGGCTTATCAGCATCTTCCCTACTTAATCATCAATTATGGTGGTCCCCTACCTAGTTGTTACAGCCTAATGGTCAATGGACATCGACAGAACCTGTCGGCGGCATTGATTCTAACCTACCTTGCCTTCGTTGTTTGTTAACTACTGTATTCTTACCTCCGATTGATCCTTCATTCCTACTTGAGCGGTATAGTTCAAAATGTGATTTTTAAGTGTCTTCCTTGCTACCGTCTTAAAACTGCCGTTTACCAACCTCCTATGGGTGACCTTCCTAGTGACAGTGTTACACCTTCCCGTGCCTTTGATGGAGTTAGAACGGATTTTGCCGGTCCGTTCATGACTAAAACCCAAAAGTTTAGAAATAGACAATTAGTTAAGAGCTACCTTTGCGTGTTTGTGTGCCTTTCTACAAAGGCTGTACACCTAGAAGTTGTCTCAGAATTGACGACTGAGGCCTTCATAGCTACGTTTTCCCGTTTTGTTTCCCGACGCGGCCTACCTAGTTTAGTTAGATCAGATTGCGGTAGAAATTACCTTGGAGCTTCGAATTACCTTACTGACGTGTATGAATTTTTGTCTAAAAATAACTTAAATATTAGTGATAGCCTATATAGGTATAAATTGGTTTTTTAACCCTGCTGCATCCCCGCATTGGGGTGGTTTGTTCGAGAGCAGTGTCAAGTCTGCAAAAACCCACCTTAAGAGAGTAATAGGTGAGACCCCTTTAACATTTGAAGGATTGACTACAGTTTTTGCAAAGATTGAAGCGGTTTTAAATTCCCGACCTCTGTGTCCTATATCAAATGACCCCAATGATTTAGAAGTTCTAACCCCTGGTCATTTTTTGATAGGCCAACCCCTTAACGCGTTATCCGAGTTTCCATATAAAGATGTAAAATTAAATCGTTTCACCCGTTTTCAAGTTGTGCAACAGATAACTCAACACTTTTGGTCGCGGTGGCAATCAGAGTACCTTTATACCTTACAAACTAGGCAAAAGTGGATAGATCCTGTGGATCCTCCAACGGTAGGCGAATTAGTCCTTATCAAAGATGATATTTTCCCCCCTTTACAGTGGCGACGTGGTCGCATTTCCCAACTTTACCCCGGTAAAGATCATATTGTGCGTGTAGTCGATGTTAGAACATCGACAGGTACCCTTAAGCGAAGGCTAACCATGTTGATTTGCCTTCCTATTGACTCCTAGTGTTCATTATTTTCCTCGTAAACATTTATAGATGTTTAGGGCGGGGGTTATGTTTAATATTTAAGGCGACGCAAGTGCGGCGAGAGGTGTTACTTGCGCGGGCGGCGAGAGTGTTAGCCCAGACGCTGGCGGGGGCAGTCGTGTGTCAGTTTAGTTTTGAGAGCGGTGTACGCGCGCGATATACATCCCTGTGATTATTGATTAATAATATCCCGAGTCCTGTGTGTGCTATATCTCCTAAACGCTAGTTAATTGACCCTTCCCTGACGGGAACCGACTGGTAGTGAAGCGTGAACTATTTAAAACTGTTTGGTGTTATTATGTGTTGTGGTGCGTGGGCATGCCCAAAAGAAGATTAGAAAGAAGATAAGAAATCATCAAAAACTTGTGAGTACTATGTCTTTATCGCCTAACTGACAATAGTGTTTAATATACTTAAGGCGGCTCGCGCGCGGCGAGGGGGTGTTGCTTGAGCGGGTGGCGGGTGTGTTAGTAGCGCCGCCGGGTGAGGCAGTTGAGTGTCAGTCGTAATGTAGGCATTAAGAGAGGCGCACGCGCGCAGTGCAATAGATAACCCTTAATTTTAAAAGCTGAAATCGGGCCCAGCCAGCTTTCACATGTGTGTGGGATTTGTCACCCCAACAATTATGCACTTAATATTATAAAGTTGAAGAAGAGTTATATATGTAATATGAGTGCTAAAACTATAAGGAACGTCTAATTGCAAATGAATTAGGCGACTATGACGTAGAATGATATTGCTTTTAATACAATTTTTAATTTTGGTTAATTTATTGCTTTTGATGCGTGAACTTGATTATAAATAGTTGAAATAAAAATTGTTATAAATGTTGCATATATTTTATTCAATATTATATAAGAAAGTAAGTAAGTAGGGTTTACATAATAACACTGATTATAAATTGGACCACTATTGCGGGCTGAGTTTTTCACTTAAACACACATATCTTCCATCTTTTAAGGCTTAATGTGACTCCTTATCCATGGCAAATAGTAATAAACTTTAGTAAAAATATCAGGGATGTTTTCGATTCCACATCCCTTACCGAAGCTGACTAGGCCAATTAATTCATAGAAACCATTGTAAGACATAAGAGGACCCCCCGAATCACCATTACAAGCACCCCTACCCCTAATACCACCAGCGCAAATATGTCCTTCCCCGTAAGAAAATAAACGGTTCTTTTCGTAGACTTTTATACATTCCTGAAAAAAAAGCATTTATTTTGTCATATTATGAATACTCCAACATGATCAAATTATAATTTTTTTTCAAATTTAAAATAATAGGTCGGGGAAAAAGTCTTTTCGCATTATAGTATGTATGAACATGTAATAAAATCTCTTTGGCTATACTATTTGTATCTGGCTGGTTTTGGTATCAGTAAAAGTTTACATTTTAAAGAAGATAATTCCAAATTCAAATAAATGTGATTTTTATTTGTTTTTCGTACTGTGAAGATTGAATCTAATGAAGAAATTCGATACATTTTAAAATTTTTCTACAAAAAAGGTAAAAATGAAACGCAAGCCGCCAAAAAAATTTTAGATGTTTATGGACCTTGTGGAGTGTCTGTGAGAGTAGCACAAATTTGGTTTAAGCGTTTTCAATCCGGAAATTTTGATGTCAAAGATGCACCTCGCTCTGGTCGCCCTATTTCGGATAAAGTGGATGCCATTTTTGAAAAAGTGGAGCAAGATCGGCATATCAGCAGTTACGACGTAGCTAAAGAACTGGGAATTGGTCACAAAACAGTTTTGGCGTATTTGAAAAAAACTGGATACACAAAAAGTTCGATATTTGGCATGAGCCCACTAAAAGAAACCTAATGAACCGTTTACTCATTTTAGATTTTTTTATTACGACGTAATGAAACCGAACTATTTTTGAAGAAGCTGATAACTGGTGATGAAAATAGAATCACGTATGACAAGAACGTGCGAAAAAAGTCGTGGTCAAAGGCCGGTCAGGCTTCACAGACTGTGGTGAAACTGTGGTGTGGTGATGCTGTGTGTGTGGTGGGATTGGAAGGGCGTTATTCATTATAAGCTGTTACCACCAGGCAGGACCATCTATTTTGAACTCTACTACGAACAACTGATGAGATTTAAGCAAGAAGTTGCGAGAAAGCGGCCGGAATTAATCAATAGAAGGAGTGTGGTTTTTCATCATGATAACGCTAGACCTCACACATTTTTAGCCACTCAGCAAAAATTAAGAGAGTTTGGGTGGGAGGTGTTATTGCCTACCTTCAGATTTCCACCTGTATCGGTCTCTTCAGAAAAAACTACTTGTCGTGGTTTTTTTGATCAGAAGCCCCTTTCCTTCTTTCTCCTGCCCTTGTCCCAGTTTATTTGGGGTCGGGCCTCCTCGTACATTTGCGCCAAGATAATCTATCCTGGGTTGTTGTCTTCGAAATGCTCAGCTCTTTCATAACTCTTTCCACATTAGTCCACCAGGTAGCGGGCGGCCTTCCTCTTCCTCGGGGTTTAACCGGTATGTTGAGCGCGACCTTAACTGAGCAGCTGTCTTCCCTTCGCATTGTATGCCCATACCAACGGAGCCTGTTTTCTTTGAGCTTTTCTGTGATTGGAGCTACTTTGAACGAGCCTCTAATATATTCATTGCGAACTTTGTCTAGACGAGTTACTCCCCCAGTCCACCGTAACATTTTCATTTCTGCTGTGTGTAACCTTTGTTTATGTTTTCTTAGGGTTGTCAAGCATTCTGATCCATATATCATCGCTGGTCTAACAGCAGTTTTATAAATCTTACCCTTAGTTTTTATGGGCATTTTGGTATCGCACAAAACTCCAGTTAGAGAACGCCACTTTAACCAGGCAGCATTTATTCGGTGATCTACATCTTTTTCTATTTGCGCGTCTGTCGTTAGCACCGATCCTAGATATTTGAACTGAGCCACTTTAGGTAAAAAGGTGTCTCCAATGGCAATATTATTGCCTAGTAACTCTGTACCACCGAAGTCACACTCCATATATTCAGTTTTCGTTCTACTAACTCGTAATCCATGTCGCTCGAGCTCTCCTAACCATGAATTAAAAACAGTCTGCAGGTCAGAGGCCTTCTTTCCAATAAGCACAATATCCAAGTTCGTGTAAATCAAGGATTACATCACACTAGTACCAGATGGGCTTTTGATTTGGGTCTCAATGCCATCATACATATCTTTGACTAAGCTGATATAAGCTTCTGGTATTTTATGGCTATTTCTTAGGGCTTGCCAGACTAACTTCCGCGGGATTCTGTCGAAAGCTTTTTCTAGGCCAATAAAGATCAGATAGAGGTTTTCTTTATTCATTCTATACTTTTCCATGATCAATCGAATGGTATGTATAGCCTCTATCGTTGACCTGCCAGCTGTGAATCCGAACTGGTTTTTAGTAGTTTCGAACAATGCAGATATACGCTTGCCAAGTATTTTCTCCCAGAGCTTAAGAGTATGAGATGTCAGTTTTATTCCTCTGTAGTTATTACATTGTGCTATGTCGCCTTTATTCTTAAACACTGGACATAGATAGCTCGATCCCCATACCTTGGGTATTTGGTTTTCGTAGGTAATTTTGTTAAACAATGTAGTGAGCCAGGGTAGAGCGTCCTTTCCCAGTAATTTCCATATGTCCCCTGGGATGTTATCAGGACCAATTGCTTTGTGGTTTTCAGTGTTTTGTACTACTGGCAGCTCAATAATGTCCTCACTAGGGAATTCTTCATTCAAAAGCTGTTCATAATAATGTTTCCATCTTGTGTTAATATCTTTATTCTCTGTTAGTAACTTCCCATGTTCATCCTTAATAAACTTGTTGAATTTTATGTCTAATGTTGATCTATAACGTTGCTTAGCTATTTTGAAAATTATGTTTTCATTGGGAGCACTCTCCAGTCTTTGATAGAAAACTTCTCTAGAAGCTGGTCTAGTTTGTGCCACAGCGGATTTAGCTACTTTTATCATGTTTTTATAATTACAGTAGTCTTCTTCTGTGCCCGATTCTTGCCATTTTAATTATGTCTTTCACTTCATCATTCCACCATGATGTATCTTTGGGAGTTACTAAGCCACCTTTAGATACACCTAATAATTGTTTGGCTTCTTGACAACAGAACTTTTCAAAATCATACATGTTTTGGGCGGTTTTTTCTACTTTTAAATCTTCGATGATATATTGCTATTTATAAGTGTTACTCCCTTGTCACCGTGCATCTGTTTCCATTTGATTACTTCATTTTTGTCTCTTTTTATCTTTATTGATTTCTTAACGCTCATTACAGCTACCAGTAGCCTATGTTGTGACGTAATTGCTTCTCCAGGTATCAATCCTTGTAATGTTTTAGCATTGAACTACTGGTTAATATATAATCTATTTGTGTTTTGGATTTTGAGCTTTTATATGTAATTAAATGTTGGTCTATTTTCTAAAAATAAGTATTTATTATTTTGAGACTGTGTCTTAACGCAAAATTGAGGATTTCCTTTCCTTCGCTATTCATTCTTTCGAAGCCATAACCACCATGAGCACTGTAACACATGCTTTCCGCTCCAACATGTCCATTTAAATCTCCACCAATGTGAGTGGTTTCCGCTGTAGGTATGCTTTGCATTAGTTCATCGAAATCATCCCAGAAGGCTTTGACCAGAAGCCCCAAAATTTCTATAGCAATAGGATCATGTCCCTACCTACAAGATAGCAAAAAGTCGAACAAATCGAACAAAATGGTACCCACATACTTTAGTTAAATGTAAATAAACTATAGTAAAAAATGTTTTGAATTTTCTTAAAAAATCCGAAAAGACTTTTTCCCCAACCTAATATTACCTCAGATGGAACAAAAGGAACATCAACGTGAATTTTCTTATTGCTAACACGATTTTTTTCTACCGCACCAAAACCTGTGACATAAAATGTATGTTCGCCTTTTTCCAAATCCAACGTCGGTAGACAAATCGGACGGATGAAATCTAGATAAAATTTCACAGGTTATTTGGATTAAATTACTTCTTATTAAATAAAAGTTATTATTTTTACCAGTATATGGCACATCATATTGAAGCCTCAATAATGCGATGTCATTTTCTTTTCTAGGACTAAGGTAATTATGGTGTATGTGGAAAGTTTCAATTGGCACTGAAATGGCCCCGTCTGTACACTCCAGTTTACCACCTACTTCAACACAGTCGGGGCCATTGACGAATAAGTCGTATTCACCGACTCGAACTCTTTTCCTGAAATGAATCGTATTTTAGTATTTGGATGACAATCATCAGAGATAATTACGGAATTGTTGGAGGGTTTGATGATCCCGTACTAGTTCAATATCAGAGGTTCTGCTTACCAGTTGTAAAAAGTACGTTTGTATGCCTGAACCAGAAAACCTATTTTAATATAAACTACAAGCACCTTACAAAATATTTAATGCCCAAGCGAGTCTAGTGCCTAGCAAAAATTCTTGTAAACCAATGTTCATGAGCGTACAATCTAATGCACCTCTTCTTCAACGCTATAATGTCCGTTATTGGATCTCAGTGGGTGCTGTAGCGGCTAAATTAAATCAGCATTAAATTTGTGAGCAAATGATTAATTTCTCGATGTAGCAGATCAAGCAGGCACACACAAATAAATAGTTGGGTAACAGTTATGTATGGAACTATAATACTTACATAGGGTTTTGAAAACTGAGTGGGCAAATATTGGCCAATTCAGATATGGGCCACCAAAAAAAAAAAATTTCTTTAATATTTAATAATAATACAAATTTTATTGACACAAAAATCTTTTACAACGGTTTTATCGAATAGTTACATTATTTGTATAAGTTAAACGCAGTACATAACACTGTTTCACACTAACGCCTAAACTACAAAAATAATTATAAATTTAAAATACCATTTATACTTACGTTACAACCCCTTTAAAACTCATATAACAATGTGCGGCCGATAGTACATATTTGCTGGTGATGAGTACTCCCCCACAATTGAATTCTGTAATATTGTTCACTTCCTCGTACTCAAGGAGTACCATCCAAGGATACTGATAGACTGAAGTCACGATTGTGTCTGGATTAATTAATAAATCAGATGTTAATTACTACAACTATTTTTTATTGCTGGAAATGCGCCTGCGTCCTTTTGTGCGTACCAGATAAATAAAAAATTTGTTTAATACCAGCGTTTTTTTTCTTCAGTATGAAATATACAATTGATCTTAATTATTGTTTAAGGCTGCAGTTCGCAAGCGTGAGAATTTCTGATTGAACCCCCACATTAATAATTTCTACTCACACAGTCACAACAACACAGCTGTATTAGTATACGCACCATAGAAACGAATAAATCTACTTTGGGCGCTTCGCATAATTACATATTCATTACGCGTTTGTCTTCGTCGGATGCTTAAGAACGTCATTTAAAACACGCAATGATTAGCTACTTGCATCGCGAAGCCTGCGGGCTCGAAATAAACTAGGCAAGTAGCCGGCGTCAAAGGGTGCGGTCTTAGTGTACGCTTTCTAAGAATTATAATAATTATTTAATTTTTAGGAAGACTATATTTTTGAAATAAATAATTCTTTCATTCTAGATTATTTACAAGGTGTAATTGAATAAACTTAAAACCAAAAACTAGTAGATTGCACTGCTTTTAAATTTACGTCAATTTTTATCAAAAAAACATTTTTTATAGCATGATAAATAAAAATATAAAACTTGATCATGTAAATTTCATTTAAATTAATGCGGGGTACGTCACTGATAAAATATAACGAGTCAATGTAGAGATATGAATCAAATACAATAGTCATCATAACAAAACATATGAATCACTTTGACAATAGTTTTTAAATTAATTAAAATAAAACCAGCAAAAAAAATTTTAAAATCGGATAAGTAGTAAAAAAAATGGAAATTTTCTTTTAATTAAAAAAATGAATGTAATGTATGGCAACACTAAACCATCATTGTCAATCAGGAATAGTTTAGATCTCTATCAGTGAAAAAATTTTTAAAATCGGATTACTAACAAAATATCCACATTTCATTGTTTAAAAATGTATATGGCAACACTGCATTATCTTTGTCACTCAGGAATAGTGTAGTTTTCTTTTTAAAATCGGATAAGTAGTTCCATAGAAGACCTTTACTGCACAAAATGCCCACGTTATAACCTTGGCCATATCTTTTAATTAGAATATATATGTCAACACCACATAGCCTATGTTAGCCGGAAAGGATATAGCTCTCTATCTGAAAGAATTTTCAGTACTTTTGAACCTATTCGCAACAAACATACAAACAATCATATAGTTGAAGAATACAAATTAAAAATCGTCGCCTACACTAGCGACCCACCCTCTAGTACAAACAATAGACGATATATCGCGGAGCTATCAAACACGTGAACTACGAACGGACGTGCTCTCACCTCGCACTGAATTATTTTTTCATTCGTTCTCTAATATATAACAAATTAATGTGACTTCATACTAAATTGTATGGGCGGCAACGATTCCCGCAAAAAAAATTGATGATCTTTAGGCTTAAATTATTATTTTTAAGTTTGAATTAATGGAAATCTTGAACGGTGAATGTATTATTTAAGCTTTCTTCTCAAGATTTAAATGAAAGTATTTTCAAATATTAGAACTAAATAACATAGAAAGTTAAAATAGAAAAGACAGATTTCAATGTTTTTGATCAATGTTGAAGAATTTTTTTTCGCGAAAATTAAGGATTCTTTTAGGATTATCTCGCGGTGTAAGTGTAGCCTCATCTATTAAGCATTGGAGATTTTTTTCTAGTGTCAGTCAATGAAGTGAGTTCTTTAATATTTTTAAAACCGTAAGTGCATATTCGCGCGATTTTTAGGGACTGCCCCCTTAACCAAAATAATTAATTTATCATAAATGTAATTTTGGACATTTGCAACTACATCCTCTTGTAAAAGATATAACAATCGTACACGATTTCTACCTGGATCTGGCTTTTCTCCTAATAAGTCACTTCCGCAACATCCAGTCTTAGGGTTCGGAGGTCCTCGTAATCTGTTGCAATTTATGCAACAAACCCTTTCCTCATCTGTGTCGTCACATCTGTTTTAAAATTATATGTGATTAAGTAAATCTACATGATATTAATTTTTAGAACGTTATCGTACCTGTGACTATTCACATAGTTCCTATTATATGTAGAAATGGGTGGTTTTAACATGTTTTGCAAATATGGGCACAATTTTACATTTATGCAAGTACCCTCATTTCCTTCATGAGTGAAGCACTGTTGACCTTCAAGAGTTTCTGTCTCACAACAAACCTGAAATTATTATTAACTTTCGATTAACTTTACGGAGTCAAGTACTCAGTGTTTATTATTTTACTATATAGCCACTTAATTCCGTCCGGAAGATCTACAGGCGAATTAGATGCGCACGCGCATGCCTTAGGATTTAACTTTGATATTGTAAAATAACTTTTATTACAATTATACTTTATCAAATAATTAAATATTTCAACAAGATTCTGGGTTCAATAGTATCACTTTATACGATTATTTTATCCTTACTAGACATTTATTTCTTTAGTTTTTAGTCTTTACTAGTTTATAGTTGTAGTTTTCATTTATATTTTATTTATACTACTACCTACCTTTGGAAAATTTGACTCATCAGTTCCGCACTGAGAATCTTTCAATAATTTTGTTTGTTCATTTGATCTTTGTGGATTAGTAACCAGTGCCAATAAACGCGAACAACTCTTTATAGGAATGCATCTTCCTGTCCTGTTTGTCGGTGTTGTACACTGAGACTCTGAAGACAAAAAAATAAAATTCATATTTCCGATTGAATTACTTGTTTAAATGCTTTGACCTCAAGTAAGTATTGTACAATTTTAGTTTACATTATCTGAGTTAGACTATTATCATTCTAAATTAAAATTTATATAATATTAATCAAAGTAGTGATTATATAAATGTTGAGGGTAATACAATAATTAACGATAGCCGTTACGCGGCGTCATATTATCAGTCGCAATATAGCCTATACGTATCAATAGTGTGTGTTTCATTTAATATCCAAAACAACAGTGGCGACAATTGAACTTTATGCAATTAATTATGTCAAAATCATGAAACACATGACTGGTCGTTGTATAAAGGTCGTTTGGAGCAGTGGTACTTGGCCAACGAGATTGACAACGAACATGACAAGTCCGGTGCAAAGCGACGGGCTATATTATTGAGTAGTCTATCTGAAGCTACTTATCGACTCGTGAGGGACTTAGCTTTGCCCAAGGAAGTGGGCTCACTGTCATACTCGCAAGTAGCAAGTTTATTGGATGAACATTTTAAAACAAAAAAATGTAGCTTCGCGGAGCGCTATAAATTTCAATTAAATATTATGTCCTTTACACGGGTTATTACAAAAGAATGTTAAATGGCACTGGGAGCAACAGCACGACAATGCTTTCGAATATATAAAACGACAGCTTGTCTCGGATAATACATTAGCTCATTTTAATCAAGAGGCCAAAATTATTGTAACGGTGGACGCGTCACCCTTTGGTCTCGGGGCAATTTTATCCCAAATTGAAGAAGACGGTATAGAACGTCCCGTCTATTATGTTTCGCGTTCACTTACAGCCGCGGAGAAGCAATATAGTCAGATACAAAAAGAGGCTACCGCTGTTATTTATGGTATACGCAAATTTCATCAATACCTTTTTGGCAGAGCGGATCCATTTGTTTTAAGGACAGACCATAGGCCACTTTTATCAATTTTTAAACCAAATAAGGGAATACTAGAAGTGTTGGCCAATCGACTTCAAAGATACGCATTGTTTTTATCGGCATATAATTATAATATCGAGTATGTAACAAGTGCGCATTACACAGCTGATTATCTTAGTCGATCTATGACCGGCGCGCCGGTAACGTGTAGTAAACAGAGCAATGTTAATATAATGCATGTAAACGGAATATCTAATGTTGTAAAAGATTGTCGAATATACATGTATGCAGATGACACGGGCTTACTATATGCTGACTATGATATCAATAAGATAGCATGATAAAGTGGTCACACGACAATGGTTTAATAATAAATATTAAAAAAACTAAATGCATGCATATATATTCGCCATACAATCGTAGCGTAAAAGAGACGAATGTTAAAATTATTGGTCACGACTATAGCTGTTTACATAAAAAAGGGATCGATTGTATGTGTAGTAATCTCGATGTCGTAAATAAATATAAATACCTTGGCCTGACTGTAGATACGCACATGACATGGAAGTATCACATAGAAGATGTATGTACAAAACTAAAGTCGGTGTTGTGTCAATTCTTTCACCTTCGCCAAGTCGTTAGTAAAAATATATTGTACACGTTATACTATGTGTCGGTGGAAGCTAGAAGACTTGTAGGTCAGATTCCTAAAACACTTGTAAGCACGGAGGTCAAAAATAATAACAAATCAAATTATGATAAGCTCTTTGAAATTAGTAAAATATTAACTATACAAAGAAAGTTTGAGCTGATAGTGCTTGTTGAAAATGCTCATATTGAAGAGTTCAAAATACGTATTTCACATGATATAACTACTAGAAAAATAACCGAAGAAAAATTTTTAGTGCCTAGTATTCTAAATTATTACGGGTCTTGGACAAGACAATATTTTATACCTAAGCTGCTAAATTCAGTTCTTATAGATAAGAAATGATGTTTCTGAAAAATTTAAATTTAAGAAAAAGTTATAAAGTTTTTACATATAATAATTAATAATAAACAAATAAATAAATAATGATAGTCAAATACACTGTACCTAACTTTTTTATAATAATATTAATTAACTGTCTTTACAATATTTAAATATTTACATTTTCTATAAAGAATTTGAGAAAAAAACACCGTCAACAAACTGCTCTGCAGTTTGACGGAATTTTTTTATGTTAGTAAATAAGTTATTGAAAACTGTAAATAATAAATAAATAATAATAATAAATGAGGGGATTATGCGTCTTATATCAATTTCGTTTGGGGCGATAATTCTATGCCGGTATCGGTCGACGACGTCAGGCGAGCGACGGCGTCTGACAAGGTTCTATCTCAGGTGATATGTTACGTTTTGAACAATTGGCCTCGTAAAGTTAGCGATAAACTTATTCGCCCGTATTATAACTGTAGGACTCATCTAGCCGTAGAAAGAGTATGTTTAATGAGGGGACTATCTCAGGTGATATGTTACGTTTTGAACAATTGGCCTCGTAAAGTTAGCGATAAACTTATTCGCCCGTATTATAACTGTAGGACTCATCTAGCCGTAGAAAGAGTATGTTTAATGAGGGGACTATCTCAGGTGATATGTTACGTTTTGAACAATTGGCCTCGTAAAGTTAGCGATAAACTTATTCGCCCGTATTATAACTGTAGGACTCATCTAGCCGTAGAAAGAGTATGTTTAATTAGGGGACTATCTCAGGTGATATGTTACGTTTTGAACAATTGGCCTCGTAAAGTTAGCGATAAACTTATTCGCCCGTATTATAACTGTAGGACTCATCTAGCCGTAGAAAGAGTATGTTTAATTAGGGGACTATCTCAGGTGATATGTTACGTTTTGAACAATTGGCCTCGTAAAGTTAGCGATAAACTTATTCGCCCGTATTATAACTGTAGGACTCATCTAGCCGTAGAAAGAGTATGTTTAATAAGGGGATCTAAGTTAATAGTACCGGACGTTTTGAGACAGGGGATTATAAGAGAATTTTATAAAGGTCATTTAGGCATAGCAAAAATGAAAGCGAGTGCGCGTGCGCAGTTTTGGTGGCCCGGCATGTGCGCGAGCTTGGAGCGCGCGGCCGCCGCTTGTGACGTCTGCGATCAGCTGCGCCCCGCCCCGGTTATGGTTCCAGAGTAATAATAGAAAAATTATGCAAACTGATGTCGAGATTCGGGTTATTTCACACAGTTTGCAGTGATAACGGTACTCCGTTTAACTCCTCAGAATTTGCAGTTCTGCAAGATAAATGGTATTACTCACCTAACTTCACCGTGTTATCATCCTGCGAGTAACGGTCAAGCGGAAAGTTATATTAAAATTATAAAAAAAGGATTAAAATCTATTATTTCGGTCGGGTCTCGGAAAAATGATATTAGTATTAAATTAAATTAATTTTTTTTCACTACAGGAATTCTGTGCATTCTTCCACGAATCGTTCGCCCGCGGAGATTCTCTTTGGTAAAAAATTACGCTGTAGATTAGGCCTTCTTAATCCATTATCAAGGCCAGCCGATCCGGAGTTAACTAATATTGTAAAAAAAATCAGTGTTCGCAGGTTAGTTCATATGGAGTAAGGCATGCTGTCCAAAAGTCTTCTGAGGACGTGCAGTCACCTATTGAAGATAATGAGCTTGACGCGGACGCTAAAGAAGGTACATTTATTCCACCAGTCTTCTTGAAGAATAAAGCTAACGGTGACGATGATATTTGGGTATACTGTCAAAATCAAGAGCCACAGGCACCTAGTGATTCAATCGTGGAACACGGAACCCTAGAGGAACCAATTTCACCTTCTTTACCCCGTCCCCAAAGAACCCGTAAACCAGAATAGTATAGGAAGTATTTCTAATTGGCGAACTTATTGTGTACTACTAATTTAGAACCTTAAAAATTTTAATTGTTTTAAACTACCGGTGGAGGGATGTTGAGGGTAATACAATAATTAACGATAGCCGTTACGCGGCGTCATAATGTCAGTCGCAAAAAAGCCTGTACGTATCAATAGTGTTTGTTTCATTAATTATCCAAAACAACAATAAATAAACATTCAAGCATTTGATGCAGTATTTATTATTAACATTTACCGTCTCACATTTTCCTTAACTTAATAACCTGCTTAACCACATTTTTATTCTTACCAAGCAAGTTTTACACATCAAAATAACACAAAACTTAAATCTCAATAAAAACTAGTTTAACTCACGTCCTTGTACGTAGCACAGGAAAAAGGCGAGGATTACAGTTAGTACACACGAATATAACGTCATCTTTATAACGATTATGGCTTTAATAAATATTGAAATTATAAATACTGATACGTGTTCACTGTAAGAGATGTCGATATGTACTGCAACAGATCCTATACTAACTGCCTTTTATCATGGGAGTTAAGAACTTTGGCATATGCTGAACAGGTAAAGTGTTCCTAACATCCGTATGAGCTTGACAATAGAAAATAGTAGGTATATAGGTTTCAATCACACTGGTGTGCCAGTTTCTGTTATTAACATCTGCATTTATTATTTTTAATAGGAAAGTAAATCATCATTCTGAACCATGATCCTGAAGAGCCTCCGTTTGAAGAGGGAGAGCATATGAAGCTGGCGAGGTTGGAGCTAGCTATTGACTTTAAGCAGAAAAAGGTAACTTAAATTTAACTGTCTGATTAGTTTGAATCAAGAATTCCTAAATGACAATATACCAAATATTGTCATATCTTCATTCAGTTCTATGTTCCTTCTGAATCTTGTCCAAGGGAACAAAATTATAGGGCCGGTTTCACCACTCCCTAATAAAGTTCTTACGATTCTACAATTAAACTACAAAATTATTAAGTTTTAATAGCTATGTATCGGATAACTATCAAAAACTGGAAATCTGGTCACACAATTTCTACTAGGACGAAAACACCAACATTTAACTATTGGTATATAATATTACTATTAATATATAATACTTTCTTTATTAAACAGTTTGTCGCCCATCCAAATATTCAACAACTCCTAGCAACTATCTGGTACGAAGGAGTTCCAGGGTTCCGCAGAAAGAGTGCATTTGAGAAATTAATGATTATCATCCGAGTGGCGTTACTATTTCCGTTCTATTGCTCCATGTACATGACAGCACCTAACTGTTCCACTGGGAGGTTGATGAGGATGTCGAATGCAGAAACTGCTATTTAGAGAAGTAATAATATTATTTTATTTAATTAATAATTACCTAATGGTATTTTAAAGTTTTTGTAATTGCTCTAAAAAAAAAATGAAGAAATTAATTAATTAATTAATGTTAATGTGGTTAATTTCAGGGTACTTTCCGATGACCTAGAATCATGAATTTAAATGACCTAGAATTGAAAAGAAAAAGTAAAAAACTGCATTTTTCTTACTACATCACTAGAAAATTACCTTTTTTAACTGTCACGCAAGATCCCTTTTTCACAGAATATATCAAGTCGAAATTAATATCAAATATTCAAATCTCTAGTCCCTAAAAGTTGTAAAATAATCAATCTGCTAAGTCAAGGTAATGAAAAGATACAGCCGCTTATATCTCACGTGTTAATTTAATTATTCACTGTAATCAAAATTCCTAGGCTTGGTAGGTATTGATCTAGGAACATGATTTTTGGCAAGAAGCAAGTTCTTATAGTACGTGAAAAACTTATAGTCACTACTTAGTATGTGAAAAAATCCGCAAACTAGAAATTTGTTGTAAAAATTATTTTTAAAAAATCACGAAAAAAATGATAGTTTTATATATTTAGGTTTTGACGCATTATTTGAGGAATACGAGAAGTTACATGTTTAATATTAAGTCTTGAAGTTGTTATAAATCAAACTTCTAAGTGCAAGATATCAATAAATATGGGAATTTAATGTAGTGACCACAAGTAGTATTTCTATGGGACATTCCACATATGCGTACATACAAAAAGTCGATGTTTGTGAATTTAGCAATATTCAAATATGTTATAAATATACCTCACATTGGTTTTAACTCTGGTTAACGAGTTTAAGTTTATAAATTTAAAATTTAAATACTTTAAATTAAGTTTATTTCAAGAAAGAAAGAAATAATTTTTAATATAAAAATTTTTTTTAATAAATTATATTTTATTAAATTATAAAATTCAATTATTTAATTTATTTAATTTAAATACAGGCACCTCCTCTCGTTTCTCAATTTTTCAGTCCTATATATAACTTACTATTAATCAGGGTTTAAATCTGTACCGAAGACACGTATATCTAATGATAGAACAACGAAGTGATCCTATAAGGGTTACTTTTTTATAGTATTAAATAAAGAGCAGTAGCGCCATCTAGTTTATACGTTACAAGTATATATGCGGATCTGGCCGTTTCCGGTCGTTCATTCGAATTTTAAACGGATACCAAGCAACACCTTTGTCTTTGTAGTATACGAATTTTGTTAACGAATTTTACTCCAATATATCTTTAAACGGATTTAACACGAAGTCCTCAAGATCGGAAGCCACCGAACTAACACTATGTTAGGAATACTTCTTCGCGTAATAATCCTATAACAGGTCCTATTTTTACTATGAGGTAAGGAACCATAAAATGATTAAATCATACAATGCGAGACTAGTTAGTTGTATTTGTATAAAATAATGTACGTTTATTATAGTTTTGTGCATATTTCCGGTCATTAACCTCTTACTCTCGCCGCGCTGCTAAGTATAGACTACTGATTTTCCAAAATCTACCACAAATAATATATAGCGATTTTCTAAGACTTTGATTATACCTTTCATAATAATTAAAACTTTAAAATACTTTTTAAAACAATTTTTTAAAATAAAAATTGGTAAAATGTCATTTTTTAGTCGGCATCCCCATCCCGATACGGTCCCTGCTCCGTCATGAGTCATTCGTGATTTTTGTGTTGTCCAAGTCACAAGTAAAATGTTTTAATAGTTTTAATTCGATTCTATAACAAAATGAAGTGATCTGATAGTGTATAAAAGTGATTTCCATCAATCATCATCATAGTAAGTGAATTCCATCATCGTATAGTAATGATGCGTCGATATTGTCTTAGCTTTGCACATCGGGATATATCGTGCACAAGTGTCATATCTCGATCTAGCTAGTCATTTAGAACCTCAAGGTAACAGTTATTCAAAAATTATAAAGGTAAGTTGTTATTCATTCAAATAATAAAACTAAAAATATAATATCAAATCTTTGTCTACCCTCATTGGGAATTTTTTATACTTCTATAAATGGCAGTTTCTGCATAACTAAATGTTACAATCTCTTACTATTCTGACAGGAACCCAAACAGTGCCTTGGACTTGTGACCAAGGTGTAGGCTTAAGGATATACTGGATGTAATTACGACACTCACCTCCACAGCTTAGTTTCAACATAAACCTAACACAAGGCTAATCTAACCTAACTTAAGGTTGTGTTAACACATCTAAATACAATGTAGGGACTCACAATAAATAAGACGTAAGAACTCACATGATCCTTAGTCGGAGAGGTCCATCTTTGAGGAGATCTGATCACTACGGCGGTTCAAGTAAGACTACCTAAATCCAGCACGCGCTTTGATCGAAGTTTAAGTTTTGTATTTTTATTTTTTTGTCTTCAGAGTCTCAGTGTACTACACCGACAAACAGGACAGGAAGATGCATTCCTATAAAGAGTAGTTCGCGTCTGTTGACACTGTTTACAAATGCACAGAGAGATCAAATGAACAAACAAAGTTATTGAAAGATTCTCAGTGCGGAACTGATGACTCAAATTCTCCAATGGTAGGTAATGGTATAAATAAAATATAAATGAAAACGACTAAAAACTACAAAAAGAAATGTCTATTTATTTTATTTAGCCCGATAAACTGGGTGAGATTAATCTTTGTGACACTTCTTCTCGAAATTATTCCAAGTATCCGGAATGCGTAAACAAACCGGGCTTATCTACGGTCATTAGTGAACTATATAGAAAATCTGACTTAGTTTGTATCTGAAATAGTTTGTTTGTCTGTTTGTCTTTTGTTCATAATATTATTTTTGAGTTTTAAACTGATTTCGGTTAAAATTTTATTTTTATTACTATTTATATTATATTCCGCAAGCGAAGCCTTATTATTCTTATTTAGAACTCTATTGGGATTTTACGACTTAAAATAAACAAACTTTTGTATGGAATCGCTACTCTCACTAGAATCCCTATAACTTCGCCAACAAACAAAGTTTATTGTGTTCTTTATTAAACTTTAGCCAAAGTTAGTTTTTGGCCAATTCTTTCTTCTTTGGTCAATCTTCCAGAGGTAGGGTCATAACTGAGGTAGGGCACAGCAGGAAACTTCCTGCTCAAATATGGAGCAGCCCGACTGGGGTAGTACCTCGACCTTACAGAAGATCACAGCTAAATAACACTACTCTAATGCAGTGTTGTGTTCCTGTTTGTGAGTGAGGTGACCAGAGCTCCTGGGGGGAATTGGGGATAGGGTCGGCAACGCGCTTGCGATGCTTCTGGTGTTGCAGACGTCTATAAGCTACGGTAATCGCTTACCATCAGGTGAGCCGTACGCTTGTTTGCCGACCTAGTTACATAAAAAAAAAAAAAAGGGGTTGCGCTAAAAATCCTGGAATCTCTAATTGTAGAGCAGGGCCAGGGGCTTCTAGTGGCTGGAAGAAAGTGGGGGTATGTAGCGACTAATCGCGCGCCGCACGCCACTTTCTGTCGCCGAGTTCGGAAAACGACGGTTTTTCATTTCTTAATTCTATACATCGATACATAATTCACAATTTTAAAATCAATTTCATTATTTTTGACGGCCTAAAAACCACGGTAAAATTGTTGTTTCGGTGGTTATTCGTTAATAACTTTCGAACCAAGTGCCCTATTTCCAAAATTCTTTCGCCACTCTGTAGGGAAGCCTAGCGCGCACCTGTCAATATATCGCACTATAAATTACGCGTTTTCTTGAATTTTACCATGTTTTTTGCGTACGGAGCGCAGTTTAAAGTGTCTGCTCGACTCGGCGGGCGGTTTGCGTCTCTATGTATATATGTTTGTATGTTCCACTCTAGCGCCTGAACCACTGAATCAAATTTAATAAATGAGGTCTCAATAGAGTGGCTATAATGGCGCGGGTGACATAGGATAAGAAAAGTATGTAATTATGTTTTTAAAATCTTTACCTTCTCTGACATACCATACTATCAATATGTTACTCAATTTTAAGTTCGGCATCTAATGTCACTTCAAGATCTCTCTTTTAAGACAACTAAAAAGACACACTTTTAAGTTATTTATTTAAAATTATGTAATCTATTAAAATAGGAAACTTTTTTTTTTTTAAATACAACATTTAAGAACGTTAAGATACATTACATTAAACACACAATAATTTTCCAAGTTACGTAAGTCATTTTGTAATTTTATACAATCTTCTTTTTCTTTTTATTATTTTAAACATTTTGAAGTACGTCATTGGTAAACATATTAAATAGTAAAGGTACGAGGTGAGTACCCTGCGAAACGCCAGATGTAACAGGGACAAAACTTGGTGTAATCCCTTCACTGCAACTGCTTGTATCCTGTCTGTGAGATATGATTCAAACCACTTCAACAGGTCGCCATGTACACCGATATCTTCTAGTTTTATCTACAAAGAATAACGAGACTTTATCGAATGCTTTTGAAATCAGTGTTGGTGTTAAGCCTCAAGTTGTCGCGTATGTTTCTTTTTTCTTGTATACCTTACTCGTTTGTAAAAACTATGTTCCAAATAAAGAAATACTTTACCTATTTTATAAAAAGATGTAATCGATAAACACTGCGTCAACCTGGAATCCGTTGTTTATAACTAATCTCATAACTACATCTAGAAACTCACAGAGGTTAGATTCCGTCGAGCGTTTGATAGTAAATCCATGTTGTTGTGAGATGAGGAAGGGCCGTAACAATGGGGATAAATGATCATAAATAATTTTTCGAATAATTTTTGAATAACCGTCAACTTCAAAATTCCGCGATAGGTTTTAATGTTATGTCTATGACCGTTTTTAAAAATGATTTTAGAACTCTTCCAGATTGCAGGCATGAATTTAGGGATTTAATGAAAAGTGCAGTGGGGCCACAGCCTTTAGATGGGTCAAGTTTTGACATGTATTTTTCTATTTTATCCCGGCTTATTTCAATGCTGTGTGTAATGCAAGAGTTATGCTTAATAAATAAAATATTATTTTTTGTTAAATTATTTTGATCGGCCACAAAAACGGACTTAAACAAAGAATTAAATAAGTAAGATATCATTTGTCTATCTGATCCAATTAAGTAAAATAATAAACATTGAGTACTGGACTCCGTAAAGTTAATCGAATGTTACTTAATACTAATATCAGGTATGCTGTGAGACAGAACCTCTTGGAGGTCAACAATACTTCCCTTATGAAGGAAATGAGGGTACTTGCATAAATGTAAAATTGTGCCCACATTTACAAAACATGTTAAAACCACCTATTTCTGCATATAATAGGAACTATGTGAAGAGTCACAGGTACGATAACGTTCTAAACATTAATATCATGAAGATTTATTTTAAAAACAGATGTAACGACTTAGGTGAGGAAATGGTTTGTTGCGTCAATTGACGCCGAAGACTGGATGTTGCGGGAGTGACATATTAGGAGAAAAGCCGTATTAGGAGAAATCGTGAATGTGAAACCTTTTACAGAGGAAGTAGTTACAAATGACCAAAATTATGTTTATGATAATTTAATTATTATGGTTAAACAATAATTAAGATTAATAAGTATATTTCATACTGAAGTAAAAGCTATACTTATTCCTAAGATATAATACCATGATGATATTATATCATTTATATGATGATATGAATGAGATGATGATATGAAATCTTCCAACCATCAATCATATAATTTCTGCCGATTATCGTCCAAGTACTGAAATATGATTGATTTCAGGATACGTCATGTTCACTGACTCGACTGTGTTTCAGGAAATCAACTGTGTTGAAGTAGGTGGTAAACTGGTGTGTACAGAGGGCGCCATTTCAGTGCCAATTAAAACTATCCACATATAGGTACCATAGTTACAATAGACGTAAAAAAGAAAATGACATCGCATTATTGAGGCTGCAATATGATGCGCATTGTACTAGTAAAAATAATATAAACAATATTTTTAATACGAATTAATTTTATCCACATAACCTGTTAAATTCTATCTAGATTTCATTCGTCCGATTTGCCTGCCGAGGTTGGATTTGGAAAAGGGCGAACATACATTGTAAGCGGTAGATGAGATAAATCGTAAAATCAATTTTAAAATCAATCTTTTATACCATCTGAGGTAATTTTTATAAAACACGATCATGAAGTACCTATTCATAATATCACAAAACAAAATAATTTCAGGAATGTAAAAAAGTCTACCCACCGATTCAATTATCTTCTATTGCGGATGGACTTATTTGCGCTGGTGGTGTCAGGGGTAGGGGTGCTTGTACTGGTGATTCGAGGGGTCCTCTTATATCTTACAATGGTTTTTGTGAATTGATTGGCCTAGACAGCTTCGGAAGGGGATGTGAAGCAGAAAATTTCCCTGTTATTTTTACTAAAGTTTGCCACTATTTGGCTTGGATAAGGAGTCTTAAAAGATATCAACGACCCAATAATACAAACTTTAGGAAAATTCGGCGATAATCTAGGATAAAATGGAAGATATGTGTGTGTAACTGAAAAGCTCAGCCTGCAATAGTGGCTCAATTTATAATCTGTGTTTTTATGTAAACCCTACTTACTCTCTAATATTATAATATTGAATAAAATACATGCAACATTTATAAAATAAATTATTTCAACTATTTATAATCATTTTTAACGCATCAAAGGTAATAAATTAGTAAAATGATTTAGTTTCTTGATTTGAATAATAATTTTCGAGTTTTATGTACATATTTTAGACGATGACTGTGGATATAATCACTTATCAAATAAATAAAATCACTCAATTTTTCAATTAATAATTTTAACCAAAATTAAAAATTCTATAAAAGGCAATAATTAAAATAACTTATTTAGACTACCTTATTTATATAATAAATTGCGCCTCAAAAAGGTAGGATCAAATAAAAATGGTGGGGATTCGAATAACACATTTACATTCACATTTTACGGCGCACGACGTTCTGGTAGTGTAACGCGCGTGAATGACTGTTATTTTCCTTCCTCATCACTAATGTACTTATCAGGAAACACATTCTCCGGCAATGGTCTGCCGTCCACAATTTCACGGTGCAAATAAAGAACGTGGATTCCAAGCGCTTGGTACGTTATTCGTACCAAGTAATACGTGGTATTCGCGGGATATCCACCTTGAACCTATGGCGCTTGAGTCACGTTTGTCTGGCGGTTGGCTGTGATAGAAGAACGTCCCACCCCCCACGTCAGCAAAAACAAGCAAAGCAAGAACAACCCTTTAATGTTTAACGGCCCTTACGTTATACGGTACGGTCCCTAACATAAAAAAAATATTGGTATCTATTCCGAGTACCTAAAGAAATATTTTCTTAGCAATGCAACAACTTTGTAAATACAGCTTTAAAGACTGCATTTTAAGCTACATTAACTGCGACTAAAGTTTTCTAAAGACGGTTAAATTTCAAGGTATTTTAGTTTCTTTACAGTTTGAGCACTACTGACGTATAAAACACATTTACTTTTTTAAAGCTTAGTTGCGGTAAAATTACTTTCACATCTAGATAGTTCTTCAGTTTTTAGCAGCAGATATTAATTTCCACCCACCACCGATTGCGCCAGAGCGGTGGTGGGGGTAATGACACATGGGCGACACGAAACAACACACAAATGTGTTTCTATACCCCGAGCGTGGCTCGTGGCGAGAAAAAAAAATCTAGCGCACTATTTTATTTTATTTTATTTCGCGAAATTTAGTACTTATGTATTTTTTTAAGTCTCCTTCAACCTGCTAACGGACTTCCTCAAATTGTGCTTTGTCCATTCTAAAGTACTGTTTTTTTCTGTCTCCCTCTGTTTATAATATGAACACAGTACCTTTTTTTATTTTTTTTGTCCTCAAGAAGTTTCATTTCTAAAAAAAAATATTCATAAGACTGCGCTGGCTAAAAAAATGTTTCGTAACTATAGCTTTCATTTATAATAACACCCAAAACTATTATTGAACTGCCTTTCAATCAATTAAAAAAATTAAAACAATGGCTACTAGAAAAATGATTTTATGAACTAAAAGAATTGATTGTTCTATATAAAAATAATAATATATTTTAAGTACCACATTTTTTAAAAATAAATATATTTGATTTTATTAAAATCGCTATCCGAATGAGAGGAAAACATTATGTACGTTTAAACACTGCGAGGTTCTGTTCAGAAATGAAAGAAATAAACGCCAGAGCGCGCCACGAGACGACACATAAGTGTGCAAACTTACCGACACGACACGCCACTCCACGACACGTAAATATATTTCCGCCTTTAGTAAGGTCCAAGACTCTATATAACCTCTGTATCTCGATAGACTTGAGCCAGGTGTCAAACGGAGCTCGCCTGGTGTGTCACCATTATGGCTGTGCAGTGGTGTGGTGTTGTGATAAGGTTTGGAGTAAATGTTTTATATTGGTTACTCAGTTTCCGTTTTGAGTGCATACTATTATTGTCTTTTGCGAGTTACTGTGCGGTATCTGTCCTAAGTAGATAACATATGAGTGAAAGAGACGGATAGTGTCTTATTAGTACACCCCAGCTATACTCTAAGAGTGTTCCGCGTTACCCTAGGGTTCCGCGATACCTCTGTATTTAGAAAAAAAATCAAAACACCTCTCTCTGGTCGAACGTTTTGACTGCGCGGCCGCGCGTAGGTATATTTATTTATTTATTTGTATTTGTATAAACATGTGTTACAATAGCTGGTACAATATCTCATAAGTTGGGTATCAACATGTATACTTGTATACTTGTGAGCGCGCTGTCCTTTTGATAAAAGCCGCCTCTGAATTGTTTACAACGCAATTTTTATATTTCTCTTTTTATTTTTGCTTTTTGTTTATCAAAGGCGTCGACTCGAGTATTTTCGAGAATATTCGAGATCGAGTCTAGGACTAAGTATAAAAGCGGCGATCGCGCGTCGCGCCTCGTCAGTCAGTTGACGATTAGCGTTCGGAGCGATAAGTTCCTACCTACCTACTTACAAGCTCGCTAGCGAGAAACTAGTGTTCATTGTTCTACTGCCTGCTGTATTCTGTTGTCTCAGTTTTATACATTTCTTCATTGTACTAAACTTAGTCTCTTATACGCAGTAACGATTGTGCATTATTTAGACCCCACCATCCTGACGTGTAACATTCTAAATAAAGAAGAATGGAACGTTGGCTTAAAGGTGTTAAACGTGTTGCAACAACATCTTCTAATGACGCTGAATGTTCAAAAGCAGTACGCGCGCAGAATATAGCAATCACCGATCCAGACGATGATGCCACGACGTCAAGCTCGACGGTTTCAAAGACGAAAAAAAGGAAGTATGATGAATCATATATCAGTTTCGGATTCCAACGGCTCACCTCTCTGTATGCTATTTAGTAAACTGCTTCCTAATAGTTCCATGGCACCTGCCAAATTGCGCCGACATTTACAAACTGTACACCCCGAGTCTAAAGACAAGAATAAAGAATTTTTTGTTCGTAAAAAAGATCAGTTATTGGAAAGTCAAAAAAATATGATGCATGTAACAAAAACTATCAACGAAAAGGCCATGGAGGCATCATATTTAGTTAGCTATCGCATTGCACAAGCAGGTGAAGCGCACACTATCGCTGAGAATTTAATAAAGCCATGTGTATTAGACATAACAAAATGTATGCTCGATGAAAAATCTGCAAAGCATCTTTCTACTGTGCCGCTATCAAACGATACTGTTTCACGGCGAATCCATGATCTGGCAAGCTACGTCAAACAAGAACTAGTTACACGTCTACAAAAAACACGATTCGCCTTGCAAATGGACGAGTCAACTGATGTCGCTGGTTTGGCTATCTTGCTGGTTATCGTGAGATATCCATATGAAAGTTCTTTTAAAGAAGACATGCTTATGTGTTCACCGCTGCTCACAAACACTACCGGGGAAGAAATTTTTAATAAAATTAATATATTTTTTGAAGAAAATAATCTCAGTTGGAACAATTGCATTGACATTTGTACAGATGGGGCCAAGGCGATGACAGGTAAAACAGCAGGAGCAGTGTCACGAATAAAAAATAAAGCGCCTAATTGTAGTTCCAGCCATTGTATTCTGCATAGACAAGCACTTGCGATGAAGCAAATGCCGTCAAATCTAAAATTAGTTATGGATGAAGCGGTAAAAAAAATTAATATTATCAAATCACGACCACTACAATCCCAATTGTTCTCATTATTGTGTGAAGATTACGGCAGCAATACATAAAACACTGCTGCTCCATACAGAAGTGCGATGGGTGTCTTGGGGTAAAACTTTAACAAGGCTATTTGAACTTAGAGCCGAGTTACAAATGTTTCTTTCAGCAGATACTTCTATTAATTTGAAGGACCGTTTGTATGATAAAACTTGGTTGTTCCGATTGTCTTTTATGGTGGATATCTTTCAAAAACTGAACGAATTGAATTTATCATTGCAAGGTAAACAGACAACAGTGTTTCAGGCCTATAACAAAATAACTGCCTTCAAAAGAAAATTAGATTTTTGTATTATTTGCGTTGGTAAAAAAGAAATAGAAAGCTTTACGTCACTCAGTGAGTTTGTTAGCGATAACGACTCAGAAATGTTTCAAGATGATGTGTTTGAAAAATTGGTCCAATATCTCAGTTCGATGCGCGCATCTTTTGAAAAGTATTTTCCCGAAGAACAGAATACAAAAATGAAACTGAATTCATGGATTCATAATCCTTTTTTACCCAACTTGGAAAAGCCCGAAAGTATGTCAAACGAGATATATGAATCTCTTTTAGAAATGTCATCAGACACAAGTATGGAGTCACTGTTCAAAACGACGCCTCTCAACGATTTTTGGTGCAGAATCCGTGATGAATATCCAATGCTTGGCAAAATGGCTCTGAATATTCTTCTCCCGTTCCCAACAACATATTTGTGCGAAACAGGATTCTCAACCTATGCAGCCACGAAAACAAAATATCGCAATAGACGCCGTATCGGACGCCGAACCTGATATGAGACTTCAACTGTCTTCTGTCAAACCTGATATCAACCAATTGATGAAAAATAAAAAACAGTTTCATACCTCCCATTAGTTAGATTTTTTCTTTTTTAATATCTTCTATTATTGTACTTGCCATGTGGTAAAGTAAGTAATAATTAGTAACTGTTACATTGTACTTTTATTATGCTTATTAATAAAGAATACACTTTTAAAAACTATTGTTTTATTGTAGGGTTCCATCAAGTATTTTGCTTCCCAAAAGGGTTCCGTCACCAAAAAAGTTTGAGAACCGCTGGTACATCCTAATAGCACTCGAGTCAAACGAGTGCGCCTCGATAATGTATAATGCTTTAAACGTTATCTTATCTTGAAAAAGAGGATCTTTTGACTCCTATCTATAATGTACTTATGCAAATATAAACACACACACATACACGCATTTACTCACCAAGTGCCACTTAAGCAAGTGCTCCTCGTTAATATATATAACGCGTTAAACGTAACCTGTAATTTTACGATATCAAAATTAATTTTCATTATGTAATTAAAAAACAATATACAAAAAGTAAAAGACAATAATAATATGGACTTTAGACGGACACCGAGAAATATAATCCCAAACACATAAAATTCTCCGACACCACACAAGTTCCACGGCCTTTATGGTCACATGTGTCCCCTAGATGGGGCAGAGGGCGTCCACAGTGCATCGCCATACCACTCGATCTTGAGCTTCGCGCTTTATTTCGCTCCAAGTTTTCCCAACAGCCTTCGCTTCATCAATGACAGTCCGCCGCCAGGTTTGTTTTGGGCGGCCACGTTTGCATCTTCCTTGGGGATTCCAGTCTAGGCCTTGCCTCGGTATATGGTCTAGATCCCTTCGCAAAGTATGACCTATCCAATTCACCTGGATGGTAGAATAGAAATAAAATAAAACACAATTTCAAGATACCTATGAATATGTATTCTAAAATTTACCCTCTCTACTATATCAAGCACGTAGACCTACAAAAAAGTAGAAAAAAAGAGGATCTGTAATTGATATTATATTCAAACAATATTTTAACGAGTGAAAGAGACAGATAGTGTATAATTTGTTACAAGTACACTAATAGCGTTCTGTGCGAGTCAAGCGGGTGCGCCTCGTTAATTAGTCGGTTTGTTGTCAAGAGATGGTTTTATATCGTTCGCTGACTTTTGTTAAGAATTACAACATTTCGTTCTTTTTATACTTATTAACGTTTTATTTATTATCTATATGAGAGCTCTAATGTACAATAACACGTGAAACACTGAATAATAATAGGCAATATAGACGTAAACCGAACAAATAATATCAAACATACTAAACCTTTTTTTATTAGATTCATCATCACGATACAAAACTTTGATGATTACAGATCACTTTAGAAACTAGCTCCAATCCATCGGAAAAGAGGTTATATAATATTGTTTTGTTATAAATTGTCACTTAAGTAATATTATGTAAAACTTTCCATTTCACGAATCTATGTAACTCTTCATCAGTGAATCCCGTTTTTAAAAAGTAAAATGACATTAAAAAAATTATCGAAATTAAATTAGAGGCTAGGTTTATCTTAGTAATACAAACCTCCATTTTACCTAATATATTACCCATTGATTTGTTAAACACCTAATGAGTATTTGTATACTTTATGTCCTACGTCTAAACTAACTGTCTGTACGCTTAGATCTTATAAGCTACGCAACTGATTTTAATGCAATTTTCACTAATAGATAGTGATTCAAGAGGTAGGTTTATATGTATAATACATGCATATTATAGTAGAGAATCCATGCGAAGGCAAGCGAAGAGAATAAACTGTACCTGTACGTGACGCTAAACATAAATTAACTGATCAACATTTCATTTCAACTTCTGTATTCCCATCGGATTTCTTATTTGTATAGATAAAAAATCCTTACACGACTCGCTTATCTGCTATATTCTGCTACAGTCTATAGCTATGAATTGAATTAATGGAATGGTACCTGGTCGTGTTTTTTTCGGAGAACATACTTTTTTTGCAAAACTCTAAAGTCTAAGGAGTAGACTTTCATCCAATAGCAACAATGTAGCGCAATCTCTTATAATTTTTTAGGTAGTCCAATAGGCTTAGGTCAAATACTTCTCAAAAATGTGCAACCTTTATTTATAATCTTTCTTTATTTAATAAAAAAAAACATTGATTACACAAATTTTCCATATACGTTTTAATAAAGTCTAATTAAAATAACAACTTTTTAAACAATATATAATATATAATAGCTTCTTTCAACATAAAAACGGATCATTAATAATATTTTGAAAAAAAAAATTTTCGATGATTAATTTTTTTAGTCTTTAATTTTGCATCCACGAAAATTGTTAATAAAAAACTGAAAAATAATTTTTTTTTAATCTTTCCAACGGGGATCTATTCTGAAGTCTACCAAGAATTGCTCCAAGAGAGGAAAAAATCTCAAATTTATAGTTTAACAATTATCTCATTCGCAATGTTCATGTTCGAGCAGAAAAAAATTATTAATTAACTATTGCATAACTAATCGAAAAATTGTGATAAAATTTTTTTTCAGGCGGATTATTGTTCATTGATCTATCTAGTAAGCTCCTGAATTTTTTCATTTCTTAAATTTAATATTTACTATGTTAAAATAATTTTTATTAATAAAGAGTCCAAAGAAGGCGTGGCTTACGCAAGCCAGAGCACCCGTTTTCGGCCGTATTTTCATCCCTCTGGGAAAATTATAAATATTGGTGGTACAATTCCGGGAGTCTAGACTTTTTTTATGAAATTTCCTCCTCTTTTTGAATCTTTTTTTAATTTGAAAAATCTTTATTAGTTTTTGAGATATTCGCAAAAAACTAAAGCCCCTTTTTTTTAATTAATTGTTAATAACTTTGCAATTTTTGCAAGCGGAACTTCATTTTTTTCAAAAATTATCTAGATGCTATTCCGAATCGAATGATACCTCGATTATAATTTTCGGAGACTGCTCAGAAAAAAGTCTACCAAAAAGGCACTTGTTGACTAGACTATTAATAGTGCGAAGTGTAGTAGTGTTTAAAAATAAATACATAACCCTTATTATAATACCTTTAAAATAAATTGAAGTAATAAACTGAAATGAATATTGCTGGACCTCAAACTAGATCCCAAAGTCCACAGACGAAAACCGAAATACAACAAAGATACTTAGCAGACGGATTCGCATGCTGGTGATAATAGCTAGACATGAAAAGATCCCCTAACACCAAAAGGGAACTGATTACCTCTACTACAAGATGCTTTCCAGAGGCAGAACGAAATATTTCCTGACCTCCACAGATTTTCAGTTGGTACTAAAATTTTAAAATAAAATAAAATAATAGCATTTGTAGTATAGGAAAATTAAATATTTATTTTATTCTGTTTTTAGTATATGTTGTTATAGGGGCATAAATCATTTGTGAAAATTTCAACGTTCAGCTGAGTCTTAGTAATAGTAAGCCTATAAAAAACCAACTATTCTGTACTGAAATATAGAAGAGCTCTCTGAAACTATACAAAACGTTAAGCACATTCAGTGAAAACCAAATAAATGGCAAATACGAGCCACATACGATACACTTCAGTGGCGTCTCGGAGCAGACTCTTTTAAGGCTGAATTCAATTTATTGTTTATCTATTTCTCTGTGTTTATGTATAGCATTAACGGAACAGTGTGCTTAAATCTTTTTAATTTATTTTAACATAACATGTTGGCATATTAATGATAAACTTCATATTATGATGTTGATAATACTGATTTGAGTAGGATTTTATTTTCGAAGGCACAACTGATAAACTGAGCATCAAATAAACACGCCGTCGACAGAAATATTGATTGTTACATCGCAAGTATTCTAGCAGTAACGCTATAAGTCAGAGAGAGGGAGAGAGTTAGAGAGAGAGAAAGCTCTGAGTCTAAAGTTTGACCTCCAGGAGGATATTCTAGTCAAGCCATCTTACTATTAGTCTGCGTATAGACTACTACTCCTTTTTCAATTTACAGTGCGTACTGTATTGAAATAATCTTATTATATATTTAATAGAGGACACTGAACCGGTCAATCCTTAAGTTAGAAAAAAATATTAAATTAAAGTACTAATATTATAATTTCGAAAGTAACTCTTAAGAGACGTAGCTAATACTTAAAAATACAAACTAAACAAGCGAAAGTGCGATTTAATATACTACTTACGCCATCTATTGACAAACATATGGTATGTATGTCTCACAGACATACATACGCTTAAACCACTGCACAGATTTTGGTGAAATTTGATAGAGGGATAGCCTAGAGCTTGGGGAAGGATTTAAGCTATTATTTATGGCGGAAGAAAGGCATAAAGGGGTTGAATTATAGGACGAATAATGTCTAGATGTCTGACCATTTATATCTTTGGGATAGCGATATTGTGTGATGGTAACACTGACTATCAACTTCTTCTTTTAATATAAAATGAGTGTTATACTTTTACTTACTATAGTATCGCGTAGAAAATGCAATTTTATTCTAATTTAAAAATGTAAGGAATAGATGCTGTCAAAAACAATGAGTTTGTTCGGAGTCTCCCTTAATTGTAATATTTCCGCGTCATGTCGGTGTTACGCTATTCCCCCGTAATAAAGCCACGGGTTTCCCTCGCGCAGAAATATATTAGATGAGCGCGCTTAAAATAACTCTTTCTATTTTACTTACATATTTCTTTTACTATGAATAAATAAAACATTAATATCCTATTAATATCATAAAGCATTCGTCATTGAAGATGATTTTGATTCATACTTAAAATTATTTAATGTAAGGAGTTGGTTTCATTGAACGCGCTAATCAATCAAGAATTATTATTTAATACATCGAATTAAAAAAAATATTTTAGTGTTAGAGAGCCCAATCATTATTAGTTCTATGTGTTTTATTTCCATATTTACTACTTCTAGGTGTTTAATATAATACTTTACTATTATAAGTGTTATAAGTATAGAATTTATCTGAAATTCAAACAAATCATTTATTAAAAATTGAGTAATTAAATGATACAATTAATTCCATCCACGGTCGTCCTCAAAAATACATTCGTAAAACTTATAAGACTTGACAAAATATAAACAAACCTACAAACTATACACAATTATTTATTTATTTATTACCTTCGATGCGTCAAAAACATTATAAATAGTTCAAATAATTTTTTATTATATATATTATATATATATATATTTTATAATTTTTGCATGTATTTTATTCCATATTATAATGTGAGAAAGTAAGTAGAGTTAACAAAATCACTGGTCATAAATTGAATTACATACATTTGAATATTACTGGGTTGTTGATATATATATATGTCGGAGAATAGTAAAAGACTATCGAATAATCGAATCGTTATCGGTGTCTATGGCGTTGGAGTAGGGTAGTAGTCACTTCCGTTGTTTTGACAGTCTCGACCCTCGAACCTTTATATGCCATCGACAGTCTGACTGAAGTCTTAGTCGTGCGCGGTCTCTGAAGAAGTGAAGTAGTTTCTAGATAGTGCTAGTGAAGTGTTAAGTGCAGTGTTGTGTTGTGTTAGTGCTTAGGAGTGCTGTCCGATCAAGGTCACGTGAGTACCTTACAATCTAGTTACCACGTCTTGTGTGTTAGGTTTATGTGTGATTAACCTTAGGTTTAAACAGAGAGCCTGAGCAGTGGAGGCGAGTGTCGTGATTACTTAAAGGAATTCCTTAAGCCTACACCTTGGTCACAAGTCCAAGGCACTGCTTAGGTTCCTCTCGTAATGGTTAGAGATCATAATATTTGATCATTTATTGGTTCAATAGGTGTATCTACGTTGCGTTTACCCAATATTCTATTTAATACCATCCCCCCTGTTAGTGTTCCCCAATATTCCCCATCTTCCTCCTTCCATTTCCTTTCACATCATTTAAAATCCCCGACATATATATATGTTGGAAGCTATTAAAAAAGATATAGATGGATGGCCTATCTCAAAAGCTATACGGGCGCAACACAGTCAGGATATAACTAAACATCACTATCACGTACTATTCTGATAAGAACTATTATGACAGGAACCCAAGCAGTGCCTTGGACTTGTGACCAAGGTGTAGGCTTAAGGATATCCTTTAAATGATCATAACACTCACCTCCACTGCTTAGTTTCACTGTTTAATCTTAAGATTAGACTAACATTAACCTAACCTAAGGCTAACCTAACCTAAACCTAGCTCACCCCTCCGACATATATATCACCAGAACTAGTACCCCTTAACACCACCAACGCAAATATTTCCTTCCCCGAAAGAAAATAAACGGGTCTCTCCGTAGATTCTTTTACATACCTAAACAATAATTTCTTTATCATTTATTATATTGTAAATTTGTCACAGTCATGTTATTATTCAAATATACAAAATTACATCAGAACGTTTAAAAGCAAGATCAACTTGAAGTTTCTTATTGCTTATACGATTAAATTCATCTACAACCCCAAAGCCTACAGTACAGAATGTATGTTCTCCCATTTCCAAATCTAACATCGGCACTCAAATCGGACGGATGAAATCTAACTAAAATTTAATATAACAAATATTATATGGATTATTTGATTCGAAATAAAAAATATTGGTATATAATATATTTTTTCACCAATATACGGCACATCATATTGCAGCCTCAATAATGCGATGTCATTTGCTCTTTTAGGTTTCTTGTGACACTCCAGTTTACCACCTACTTCAACACAATCGGGGCCATCGACGGATACGTCATATTCAGCGACTCTACCTTTTTTCCTGAAATTAATCGTATTTTAGTATTTAAATGACAAGTTGGAGGGTTTGATGATACCATAGTAGTTCAATATCAGAGTCTACTTACCAGCGAGTACGTTTGTGTGGCTAAACAAGGTATGCCTTACAAATATTAAATACATTAATTATTCGAGCGCCGTACTAGAACTCTCGAAAATTAATGCTCATAAGCGTGGAACTAAAGGGGTCTCTTCAGAATCAGATAAATTATTGGGTAACTAGAGCTATGTATGGAACTTTGATACATAGGTTTTCGAAAACGGAGTGGACAGATTTTGGTAATTCAAGAATGGGCCATCGAAAATAATGTTTTATTGTTTAATATAAACAAAAATTTATAATACCAAATATACTCACGGCTTAGGGTTTTTATCTTCTCTCGTAAAACAATGTGCAGCTGCTAATACATATTTACTGGTGATGAGGACTCCCCCCCACAACGGAATTTTGTAATATTGTCCTCTTCCTTCTACTCCAGGAGTAGGTACCATCCGATTAATTAATAAATCAGATGTTTTAGTTACTAATTAAATCCATAATTTTATCCATTAGCTCCTCCTTGATGACACAAAAGACGAGTGTGCGACTGTTCAAGGCACACCCACTAAAACCACCCATTAGTTTGGTGGCCACTTAATTCTTACCTTACACAGCTCAGCGAGGTTAGAAAATACTTTTCCTTAGACGTCTTCATGCTATTTATTCTTAGAAAAGAGAAAAAATGTATATAGTCAAAGTCAAAATTTTTTATTCAATATTGGAATTTACATTCTCTTATTGAACGTCGGAATCTACCACCCTTTCGGAAACGACCTAACCCAGACCTGAGAAGAATGGGCGCAAGAAACTCAGCGGGACTATTTCTTTTGGATATTTTACTTTTTAACTTTGATTTTTTTAAATGCCAATTTTAATAACAAATATATTTATATATTGAGAAAGCCTGGAGCGAACGCATCATTCCCAAGGCGTGACATTTTCCAAAAAATCTTTAATGTTATAATAGCCTTTGTCACACAAACGTTTTTTAACTAACTTTTTAAATTTTCCTATAGAACAATTTTGAACGTTTTCTGGGATCCTGTTGTAGAAGCATACACATCGCCCAACAAAAGAATTACTAATTCTACTCAATCGAGTAGTAGGAATAACAAGTTTGTGTTTGTTCCTAGTATTGATGTCATGCAAGTCACTATTTCTAATAAAATCATTAATATTTTTACGCACATACATAACATTTTCAAAAATATATTGTGAAGCAACAGTCAATATACTAATTTCTTTGAATTTATCTCTTAAAGATATTTTAGGGCCGAGACCATAGATTGCGCGAATAGCTCTCTTCTGCAGTACAAAAATCGTGTTTATGTCGGCTGCGTTACCCCAAAGTAGAATGCCGTAAGACATTATACTATGGAAGTAGCTAAAGTAAACTAAACGAGCCGTGTCTATATCAGTTAATTGGCGTATTTTCTTAACCGCGTATGCTGCAGAGCTGAGTCTATTCTCCAATCTCTCAATATGGGGGCCCCATTGTAATTTAGAATCGACAGTAATGCCCAAAAATACGGTAGATTCCACCGGTTCCAACTCCTCTCCATTTATAAATACACCAGTCTCTATTTTTTTAACATTAGGTGTCGTAAATTTTATATATTTAGTTTTCTTACTATTTAACATTAGATTATTAGCACTGAACCAATGTACAATATCAGAGAGAGCATTGTTTACATCGTCATATTCAGTTTGATAGCGTTTCACTTTAAACATTAGTGAAGTGTCGTCAGCAAACAATACTATCTTGTTCTTTTTTTCTACAAGGTTTGGCAGGTCGTTTATATAAATGAGGAAGAGAAATGGTCCAAGAATAGAACCCTGGGGGACCTCCATATCCAGACGAGCCCCAGTAGATCTCTTGCCATTCACGTCAACCCTTTGAACCCTATTGTTTAGATAGGAGTTCATAAGGTCGAGCGCAGTTCCTTTGATGCCATAGTGGCGTAGCTTTCTGACCAGAGTCGCATGATGTACACAATCGAAGGCCTTAGATAAGTCACAGAATATTCCAAGTGCATTCTGTAATTCCTCCCAGGCCTCGAAGATATTCCTAATTAATTCGACACCAGCATCCGTTGTTGAACAACCCTTAGTAAAACCAAATTGTTTCACATGGAGAAGTCTCTGTGAATTAAAATGAATTAACATTTGGTTTAAAATTAGTTTTTCAAAATTTTACTAAGCGTTGGCAATACTGAGATGGGTCGAAAATTATTTGGATCAGTTATACATCCAGATTTAAATATAGGCGTTACTTTACTATGCTTCATCAGGAAACACGCCACGTTTAATACAAGTATTGAAAATAGTAGCTAGATACGGTGCAATGGCATCAATAATGGAGTTAATTATTTTAACAGAAATACCCCAAATATCAGCTGTTTTCTTCATATCTAGGGTTTTAAATGCTTTAATTATATCTTTACTGTTGACAGTACTAAATTCAAACAAAACATCACATTTTTTTACATTTTCTAGCAATAATGATTCAGCAACGCGGGCAGACGTCAGTTCTGTGAACTAATTATAAAAAAAAAAATTGTCTAACAATGATAATTAATGTAAAAGATTTTACAATCGGCCACGATTTCTACCTGGATCTGGATTTTCTCCTAATATGTTCCTGCCACAACATCCAGTCTTAGGATCTGGAGGTCCACGTAATCTATTGCAATTGATGCAACATACCCGATCTTCATCTGTGTCGTCACATCTGTTTAAAATTATTTTTGAATCAGTAAATCTACTTGATATTAACTTTAAGAACATTATCGTACCTGTGACTATTCACATAGTTCCTATCGTGTGCAGAAATTGATGATTTTGATATGTTTTGGAGATACGTGCACAATTTTATATTTATGCAAGTACCCTCATTTCCTACATGACTAAAGCATCGTTTACCTCCAAGTGGTTCTGTTTCACAACATACCTGAAATTAATAATAAATCCGATTAACTTCATGGAATCAACTTAAAAATGTTTATTATTTTACTATAAAATTAATTCACGTCCAGAAGATCTAGAGATGAATAAGATGCGCGCGCGCATGCCTCAGGATTTATTTCTATTCAATGATGTAAACTATCTATTTTTTAAATTACATCTAATCAACATGTCTAAAATGTGTCACACGACATCTTAAAAGTGGAGTAAAACAGTACAAACATAACTTAATCTATATTAAAACCAATAGTTAGGTGATTACAGAATATAAACAAGTTTATTAAATTGGTCCTTGGTTAAAACGGGATAGCTTGCATCTGCATATTCGAGAATAGAAAGGAGGAGAGAGTTTGCTAGCATAACTTTGGTAGGAATAGAATATATTTTCTTTATTTTTGATACCATAAATGGGTCGAGTCAGGTCATTATCAAACAAAATCAAATGTAATTGCTTAAACTTTGATGTAGTATTTATTGATAACATTTACCGTCTCAGCAACCTGCTTAACCACATTTTTATTCCTATTATGCAAGTTTAAACACATATGAATAATACGAAACTTAAACTTCAATCAAAACTAGTTTAACTCACGTCCTTGTACGTAAACCAGAAATGAGACGAGGATCACAGTTAGTACACACGAAGGTAATATCATCTTCATAATGTTTATATTTTTAATTTTAATACAGAAACGTGTTCAAGTGAGATATCGATATGCACTAACAAACACTGCCATTTATAGAAGTATCAACATTCTTGTGTTTAATATCGTGTACCATGTAAGTAAATATTTTTATTGTAGCCGTAATGTCATGTAAAAATATAAACAAGTTTTAGCTAGGCGAAATATAATTAACTTTATATTTTTAGCTATAGATGTTATCTACCATTACGAAACTATGCCGATGTGTTCGATCGGCGTCTTCCTAAATTACGCTAAAGGTGGATATGTCGCAGTCATCTGGTTGAATCTGCTATTTGATTTAATGTCCAGCGTGTTAATTGAATGACAACATTCAATTGAATGACTAGGCCGAACGTTGATTGAACAAGCGTCACTCAACGTCTAACTAGTTAGCGGATTGTAACATAGGCCTTTGAACAGAGCGGACGTAAAATCAGTCAGGTGATTGAAATTTAGTTAATTTTTTCCCACTGCGTGATTAAATTTACTTTAAAGTGCGTTATTCGTAATAAAATAGCGTGACAGCATGGATTTACCTATTATTACGCCGCCGCCGGCTACTTTTAAAGAAAAAAATATCAGTATTGCCTATCGTAAGACTTAAAATACAATATAAAATCATAATAAGGTGTGTCATGTCATGTCCTCATTTTTGTTATCTCAAGTAAGTTACCTTTTAAGTTGCGAACTTATGGTCACCCTAACCAAACATTACAAAGTCGGCAATATCCCATTCAACGACTATGCTATATGACGTTCAGTCAAGATGTTGAACATTACATTAAACAGCTTGACGAGTCCTTTAGTCATTCAATTGAATTTTGTCATTCAATGAACGCGCTAGTCATTCAATCAAATAGCAGATTCAACCAGATCAGACAGATCAGACTGCGACAGATATATATTTGTCTGACATATCGTGTCGTGACGCGTCAGAACGATATCGGTTTCATTTGTTTTGTATGGTGACGTTTTAAATACTAGTAATGCCTAATATGTTGTGATGGCTTGTATTGTGTCGCATCAGCAACGATCCCGGTTGAGTTAGAGCAGAGGGGCGGGGGAACGGCGTCGTCATGACACGTCATACAAATGTGCAAGCGCCAGTGTCAGAGACTCCTGTTTTCATGTTGGTATCACTTTCAAGTATGGACGAGTGATTTGAAATTGTACGACAATATAATGAATGGGAATCGGATAACTCATTGGAGAACAATGAAAACATGTCACCTTTCCTAGAGCTGCGACTGTATTGATTTAAAATATCGTCAGAAGGCGTCAGAATACGATATAATAATGTGAAAACTAGCCATCGCGTCACGACACGACACATCACGACACACCAGACAAAATATATAAATCCACCTTAAGGTCCCTCGCACAAAAATATATTGGATGAGCGCGCTTAATAAAATAACACTGTTTTTGGAATATATTTTTTACTTATTTTTTATCATCACTACAACATAGTATAAAATAAAGTCGCTTCCCGCTGTCCTCTTATCCCTATGTACGCTTAGATCTTTAAAACTACGCAACGGATTTTGATGCGGTTTTTTTTAATAGATAGAGTAATTCAAGAGGAAGGTTTATATGTATAATACATACATAATATAGTGTAGAAACACTGATCATTTTAGAGGTTTCTAATGTGATGTCGTAAATAAACACATTTTTTGCGCTTACATTGCAAACGCTGACTGAACCCTACGAGATAGATCAAACTAATGTACTACAGTATTGTACACCATAAAAAGGTTTATAAAAAAGTCCGCGTTGGTATATGTCTATCTCTTAGGCATAGCCCGCAATAACCATTTTTTATCCTTTACTTTTCACGAGAAATGATGTCCTATTTAGGAAGCGATTTGAAACAATACAGCATTAATCTTTATCCAATTAAGTACCTTAAATACATTGTGCATTTAATATAGGTCAATATGGCCTTTTATAGCATGAAATTTAAATGAATATTTTCGAAGATATTACAGATTTAAAATGCAGGGACACAGCGGTTACGGCGGTACCGGCCGGGGTCCGGCGGCGAGTGCGAAGGCCGCGCTTCGGACATTGCACCCATGCGAAGCCGGGGCGGGTCGCTAGTGAATAAATAAAACATTCATATCCTACTAATGTTATAAAAGCGATAGTCTATGAAGATGTTTTTGCTCTTTTAAAATTACAGTAATATGTATTATAAAGCTGAAGAAGATGTATTATGATATGTATGAATTAGAAATTATTTTAGTGTTGTTTAGCCTCGATAGCATTTATCAAAGTGCATCAAGCAGACGAATTTGTGCGGGTTAGTTAATATCGGAATAACACACCAGCTACAATTAATATATTTGTGTACTATGTGTTTTATTTCTTAGCCAGTTTTACTACTTCTAGGCTTATAATCGTTATAATACTTATTTTGTAATATGAGTGCTAAAAGTATATAGAACGTCTAAGTGAAATGCAAATGAATTAGGCGACTATGACATAGAATGATATTGCTTTTTATACAATTTTTAATTTTGTTTAAATTATTTAATTGAATAATTTTACATAACTAGATTATTTTTTGAATTTATTACCTTTGATACGTTAAAAATTATTATAAATAGTTGAAATAAAAAAAATAAAAATATTGCATGTATTTTATTCAATATTGTAATATAAGAAAATAAGTAGGGTTTACATAAAAACACAGATTATAAATTGGGCCACTATAACAGGCTCAGTTTCCATTTTATCCTAAAGTCACACGAATTTTAACATTTTAAGGCTTAATGTGACTCCTTATCCAAGGCAAATAGTGATAAACATTAATAAAAACTTCAGGGACATTTTCGACTCCACATCCCCTACCGTAGCTGACTATGCCAATTAAGTCGTAGTATCCATTGTAAGACATAAGGGGACCCCCCGAATCACCATTACAAGTACCCCGACCCCTAATACCACCAGCGCAAATAAGAGTTTCCCCAATAGAAATGAAACCGCTTCCTCTGAAGATGTTTTTACATTCCTGAAAAATTAATTTCTTTTGTTATATTATGAATACCCTACGATCAAGTTACAAATTTATCAAATTTACAAAATTACCTCAGAAGGTATAAAAGGAACATCAACATGAAGTTTCTTATTGCTTTTGCGTAATTTTTCATCTACCGCTCCAAAACCTACGGCATACAATGTATGTTCGCCCTTTTCCAAATCCAACCTCGGTAGACAAATCGGACGGATGAAATCTAAATAAAATTTTACAGGTATTAAGGAGTTAAATTAATTCATATTAAAAAATATTGTTTATATTATTTTTACCAGTATAAGGCACATCATATTGCAGCCTCAATAATGCGATGTTATTTACTTGTTCACTACTATTGTAACTATGGTGTATGTGGACAGTTTCAATTGGCACTGAAATGGCGCCATCTGTACACTCAAGTTTACCACCTACTTCAACACAGTCGGGGCCATTGACAGATACGTCATATTCACCGACTCGAACACTTTTCCTGAAATTATAAACGTATTATAGTATTTAGATGACAATCAACAGAAATGAGTACGGAATTGTTTGGTTGGAAGATTCAATAATCCCATACTAGTTCAATATCAGAAGGTCTGCTTACTAGCAAGAACGTCTGTGTGCCTAAACCAGGAAGCCTTTCTTAATATAAGCTAAAATCACCTCACAAATATTTAACGTTCAAGCGATTCTAGTGCCGTGCAAAACCGCGTATTAACCAATGTCTCTTAAGAGGAAATCAGTCGACACTTTTTTCATACAAACGTAGTTCCTTGTTTCCTCCTAGGATAATGAAGTTACAGAAGAAAAAATACCATGCGATATATACGTACCTATGCCATGACTGTACATTATTTTTATTATTTGATTAATATAATAGAAACAAAAACTTTTAAAATTAAAAAAAAACGACTTTTAATTAACATTTGCAAACATCCAGCAAACCAATTATTACTAACATAAACCAAAAAAGCAAAACGTACGGGTATAGGTTGGACCCTGTACTGCATTTTAACGAAATAAATATTAAAATCGGTCCAGATTTCGAGGAGGAAACAGGGGATTAAGAAAGGACGATTTTCTTAATTTTACGTAGGCAAAATCAGTTCGAGCTGTAGTTATTAAATTTGTTAGCATATAATTAATTTCTCGACGTAACAGAAGAGTTTGTAGCAAGCACATTCAGATTAATTGTTAGGTAACTACAGCTATGCATAGAATTATCGTACATATACAGGTTTTTGAAAACTAAGTGAATATTGACCAATTCAGGAATGACCCACCAAATATAGTTTTAGATTTATAGTATTAAATATAGGAAGCGTCAGTAGCTCAGTGGTTCGGGCGTTGGATTCACGATCAACAAGTCGTGGGTTCAAATCCCGGACATTGGACTACTGGCGTGGCCCACTCCTGACACAAGCTATTTATTAGCTTACTAGGAGGGGTAAAGGGAATACTAGTAGTATGTGATCCATACTGCTAATAATCTTTTTAAAAAAAAAAAAAAAAAAAAATACTTACGGCTGACTAATAGGCATAAAACAATATGCAACTGATAGTATATATTTGCTGGTGATGAGTATTCCCCCACAATAGAATTCTGTAACATTGTTCTCTTCCTCGTACTCAAGGAGTACCATCCAAGGATACTGATAGACTGATGTCGCGATTGTGTCTGGATTAATTGATAAATCAGATGTTAATTCCTACAACTAATTTTTACATATCTCAATTCTAATCTTTTTGTTATTGCTGGAAATACGCGATATGCGTACCCGTTGTCGAAAAGCGGGTGGTTGGGTGGGGCTCTCCTTGATGTTACCCACAGAAGGTGAGGGACGGTTCAAGGCATACACACTTTTTTTTACGGTAAGAAATGCACTTTACGCATCCCCTCTGAGCTGGAGGGATATGTGGGACTCACAGCGAGAAGCGCCGAATACTCACTGATACCCATCGGTATCACGGCCGTCATGCTTTGGGTATTGGGTTCGCGGGATAGCCAAACTACCTTAGCACTAAGAGAGGTAGATCCGCTACCTGCTTGGGGTTCCATACCTATTCTAGGGGTCCAATCAGCTGCGCATATGCACTCATTTGCCGACCTTTTTTTTGTTATTGCGGAGGAAAGCATTTAGGCATACCCTACCAGCTTTAGTGGAGCTGGACGGGTTATGTGGGTCTCGCCGACGACAAAACCGTCGCAATACCAACAAAACCTGCGTGGTTACCCTCCCCGTCATAATGAGACGCTGCAGGATCGCTATACGCACTCGACAGCATTACGCATTTGCCGACCTGGTCTTTCTTCGGACCTGTGCAAAGGGGCTTTTGGTGTTTTGCAGCCTCCGTTATTCTACATCGAGAACAGCTGGACCGATTTTCATGATTTTTGATTAGTTGTATTTGTCCCCGTCCCAAATAGCAGAATAATTATTAAAACATAGGTAAATTGTAGAAAACATAAAATAAAAGAAAAAAACATTTTTTCATGCCAAATGATTGTTCGTGGGTTTCGTAGCCGTAAACATTTCAAACATATCCACTGTCAATCACAAAATAAGGTGAGCTAATTTGTAACACAACATTCGTTGACTGTTAGGCGGTACGAAGTTCGTAGTCAGGTCAGCTAGTTTCGTATATAAAAAAAAATATACTTTTTCTTACCGGTATTTTTTTGGCTTCAGTATGAAATATATCTACTATTTATCTTAATGATTTTTTAACCATATTAATTAATTTATCATAATCATAATTTGGGATATTTGCAACTACTTCCTCTCTAAAAGTTTTTATAATAGGCCATGATTTCTACCTGGATTTGGTTTTTCTCCTAATATATCTCTTCCGCAACATCCAGTTTTCGGGTTCGGGGGTCCACGTAAACTGTTGCAATTGACACAACATACCATTTTCTCATCTGTTTCGTCACATCTGTGTATAAATTTTTTGTGAATAAGTAAATCTACATGATATTAATAGTCTATTTGACAAGTTGAAAATGGTTTAAAATGGCTGCTCTTAAAATTATGTATGATAGCTCATTGAATCCGGAATGACGCAAAGTAAAATGTGCTTAAAGTTCTAAACAATTAAAGATGAAGAAAAAAGACATTTCGTTTTAAGCCAATATTTCATTAACTATTAACATTTTAAAAATTTCAAAAAAAAGATGAAAGAGGAGGAAATTTAGAAAAAACTCCCTACTCCCAGAACTTACCCGTGAGGGGACCGGTTAGAATACAATTCCCCTCTGCCGCTGGGAGAGCATCTCGTAAGAGCCGAGTTACCCAGCACCCCCTTGATGGTAAGGGATCTGATCCCCGACTGGCTCTTGCGACCACCAGCATGCGAATCCGACCGCCAAGTGTCTCTGACGCGTTCCGGCCAACCCAACATGTGAGCCAGATCTACCCCCTTCTCTCTCCCATCCCATTACACTTCCCTCCTCCTCCTCACTCTATCATCAAGGCGGCAACGCATTGACAAAACAAGAGATACTCTCTAGTATTATTTGTAATGTTAATTTAACACTGAAAATGGGTCTCTGCGCGACACTTAGGTTTCGCGCGCGGATTCAAAAGCGAGTACGACACATAGATTAACCTTAAAAATGTTTAAATACTTAATTGTCGTAACCATTTTTCGCTTCGTGGAGATCACGCTATAAAATGTTAGCAACTCCGTTTATAAAGTAGTATTAGCGGGTAGATCGTTTTATTGTAATATCAAGTATACCAACTTCGTCGTATAGTGTTGTGGTTAAGGTCATCTATTGTAGTTGGCGAGGTCGAGTGGTGAAGGTGAGAGTTAATATATTATGAAAGAGCTCTTTAAACCTGTTTCTGGGTCTCAAGCTAGGCACTGCTCGGTTTCCGTTTAAATTACATTTTTACCCGACCACGGCGAAGCTAAAAGGAAGGGTTATGATTTTGGTCTATGTATGTATGTAGGTATCTATGTATGTTTGTATGTTCCACTCTAGCGCCTAAACTACTGAACCAATTTTCATGAATGAGGTGTCAATAGATTCGTAATAATGGCGCGGGTGACATAGGCTATAAAAAATTTAATTATTTTTTTTTATACCTCAGATTATAGCCAAGAAAAAAAAAACTGAGATAATTATCACGTGTTTGATATCAAAAAAAGGGTCTGTTTTAATTACAAATATGTACACATATGTTATTGTTTATGTCAACATATATGTTTAAAATGCGGTCATATGGTCCGCGCGGTCAGTCGTTGCAGTTATTTACTTGTTTAAGCAAATAAAAACCAACATTACGTTACAATATTAGATTATAAAGGTTATCTCGATCGGGAAATGAATAAAAAACTATAACCCGACTACGTAAAAAAGTGGTCTAAAAAGGACGAAACAATTCAGATAGAAACCCAAAAATGTTAAGTGTTACTGCGCAGTATAGCTCCCATGCACTTAGCAAAAAGTATAAAATATTCTTACTTTGTTACATCCGAAGTAGGATCCAATGAGGTATCACAGATAATTTTAAGAGCAGAATCTCTATTTCAGACCATTTTCAACTTGTCGACTAGACTATAACTTTTAGAACGTTATAGTACCTGTGATTATTCACATAGTTCCTATTGTATGCATAAATAGGTGGTTTTAACATGTTTTGTAAATGTGGGCACAATTTTACATTTATGCAAGTACCCTCATTTCCTTCATAAGTGAAGCATTGTTGACCTCCAAGTGGTTCTGTCTCACAACATACCTGAAATTAGTATTAACATCCAATTAACTTTACTGAGTCAAGTTCACGAAAATTTTTATTATTAAACTATATACATAAAATGCAGTGATGGCCCAGTGGTTGAGACTTCAAATCTTACTCGGGAGGTCCGAGGTTCGATCCTCTGTGGGGGCATACACCTCTGACTCTGAGTTATGTGTATTTTTAGCAATTAAATATCACTTGCTTTAACGGTGAAGGAAAACATCGTGAGGAAACCTGCACTCACGAGAGTTCCCTAAAAGTTCTCAAAGTGGACTATGGCCTAATACCCTCCTCATTCTGAGGAGGAGACCCGGCTCAGCAGTGGGCTATTGACGGGTCGTGATGATGATGATGATATACATTATCTACAGACGGATTAGATGCGCGCGCGCATGCCTTAGGATTTAACATTGAGCATTTGAACAAGATTCCGGGTTCACCAGTACGACTTTATACAATTATTTTATTAACCGACTTCAAAAAGGAGGAGGTTCTCAATTTGATTGGTATTTTTTTTTGTGTATGTATATTAATTACGCTGAGTTTTATGATCCGATTTACGTGATTCTTCTTTTGTTTGATGCGGAATAGCTGCAATTTGTCCCATAAAAATTTAAAATTGTTTCGCCCCGTAGTTTTTATTTTATGAACATTTTTGAACTTTTTTTCCGGTCCCGCACCATGAGATTTGTATTGTTTATTTATGTATGTATATCGATTACGCTGAGATTTATGATCCGATTTACTTTTTTAGTTTGATGTGGAATAGTTGCTTTTTACTCCCTTAAAAATTTAACATAGTTTGACCCAGTAGTTTTCATTTTATAAACATTTTTTCTGTTCCCGCTTTTTGAGATCTATATTGTTTAAGGCGCGCGGCACTTTTTTTATGTATGTACACTAATTGCGCTGAGATTTATAATCCGATTTACGTTATTCTTCTTTAATTTAATGAGGAACAGTTACTATTTGGTCCTACAAAAATTTCACATAGTTTGACCCAGTGGTTTTAATTTTATGAACCTTCAAAAAGGACGAGGTTCTCAATTCGATTGGTATGTTTTTTAAAATTTATGTACACCGATTACGCCGCGATTTATGAACATATTTACTTGATTCTTCTTTAGTTAGATGTAGAATAGTTGCCATTTGGTCCTATAAAAATTTAACATAGTTTTGCCCTGTAGTTTTCATTTTATGAACATTCTTTCCGTTTCTGTTTCTCGGGATCTATATAGTTTGAGGCGCGCGGCACCTTTCGTAAGCCTATCCATAGCTACTTAAAATAAAATTACTATTCAATACATGACAATAAAAAGCAACGAAATGATATAGTTGACCTATTACAGACACTAAAAATTAAAAAAAAACTACGTTTTAAAAACCGACTTCAAACTAAAAATGCACTAAACAGTAAGAAATAATTCCGTTATTTATTATTCTCTCTTTATTAACACAATAATATATAATAATTGTTATTTTTGTAGTCGGTGCCAGCAATAGTATAGTATAGTAGTAGTAGTAATAGTTAAATAGTTGTACCTATTATTATTCTATATCACTACATGTCTGTTCACCTGGCTGGCACCGACTTCAAAAATATTTTTATATCTACTTTACTACGAATTTTTTTATATCTATTAGACATTTCTTTATGTAGTTTTTAGTCGTTTTCATTTATATTTTATTTATACCATTACCTACCATTGGAGAATTTGACTCATCAGTTCCGCACTGAGAATCTTTCAATAATTTTGTTTGTTCATTTGATCTTTGTGCATTTGTAAACAGTGGCAACAGACGCGAACAATTATTTATAGGAATGCATCTTCCGTTCCTGTTTGTCGGTGTAGTACACTGAGACTCTGAAGATAAAAGTATAATTGGTTTTGTATTTATTTTATATTTTCCATTGAATTACTCGTTTAAATGCTTTAACTCAAGTAAATATTGTTCATTATTAGTTTTTATTTATAACAAAAACACTGCTTGTTTGGTACGTCGATAGATCAGAGTAAGACTATTATCATTCTAAATTAAAATTTATATAATACTAGCTGCCTGCCCTCGCTTCGCTCCGGGTATTAAAAAGCAATATTATAATTGATGTCCTTAAATTGTCACTGTGCAATTGTGTAGTTTTTCATTATTTGAAAAAAGAGAGAGAGTGAGATAAAGTTATAAAAAAAATAATAGAAAGAAAAAGAAAAGCAACACATAATAAAAGAGGTAGGACAGAGCAAAAATAATATTGAATAGGTAAAGGAGATAGAGCGAAAAAGAGAAAAAGAGAAAAAGAGAGGGGAGAGAGAGAGAGAGAGAGATAATCGAAAGAAAGAAAGTGAAAGGAGGCTGATCATTCTGAACAGATAAAGATAAAAATTAATGAAAGAAAAAAGAGTGCGATAGTATTACAAGAGGATGAGAGACGGAAGTACTAAAGACTTCTAACAGTGACAGATTTTTTTAAATCGGATCAGTAGCAACCACATGGCCATATTCTATTAATTAAAAAATGTATATGGCAACACCAAATCAACTTTGTTTCTCACGAATAGTGACGTTTTCTATCAGTGAAAGAATTTTTTAAATCGGATTGAGATTCCTGAGATACTCTTCAATTTACAAAATGGCCACCTTATGGCACTTAAATGGCCATATCTTTTTAATTAGAGTATTTATGGCAACACCACATAGCCTATGTTACCCGGAAAGGATGTAGCTTCCTATCGGTGAAAGAATTTTCAAAATCGGTTCAGTACTTTTCGAGCCTATTCGCAACAAACAATCAAATTTTTCCTCTTTATATAATAGTATAGATATAGATCAAAGTAAATAATACAAAACTTAAACTTCAATCAAAACTAGTTTAACTCACGTCCTTGTACGTAGCACAGAAATAAAACGAGGATCACAGTTAGTACACACGAATATAACGTCATCTTCATGTTTGTATTTTTTAGAAATATTGAAATAATAAATACTCAAAGGTGTTCACTCTAAGAGAGGTCCATATGTACTGATACACTGCTGACACTGCAATTTATATAAGTAAAAATATTGTACTGTTTAATTGATAATTACCTAAATATACTTTAGTTTTTGTAATCACTTAAATATCTAAAATTTATAATTATCGAAGTCTTAGAGAATCGCTATAGTATATTATTTGTGTTATAAGGTTGATGACCTTATTGCTCTCTCTGTATCGATGACCGCAACTATCCACAAAACTGTGATAAACGTGCATTATATTCTACAAATATAAATAACTAATTTCGCATCGTATGACTATAGTATATACATATAGCGTCAGTAGCTCAGTGGTTCGGGCGTTGGATTCACGATCAACAAGTCGTGGGTTCAAATCCCGGACATTGGACTACTGGCGTGGCCCACTCCTGACACAAGCTATTTATTAGCTTACTAGGAGGGGTAAAGGGAATACTAGTAGTATGTGAGCCATACTGCTAGTAATCTTTAAAAAAAAAAAAAACAAAAAAAAAAGAAATGCTTGAACCAACCTTTTCAATTTAAACAAATTTGTGGGTCCAGGGAAGGTTTAAACGGTAAGAAATGCTAAAACGATTTTGATTAAACTTGTACCTGTAGTTTAATACACCTCAAGGAAGCGAGGACGGGTCAGCTAGTATATATATATATATATAATCGAATTTGGGTTTTTACTTTACCTCGAAAAAAAAAAACAACCGTTCTTGATAAATAGAAAACGATGTGATAGCTTTCTGTTTATTAAGACCATTATTTTCCAACAACGTTTTCCAAATTAATATCAAATATTCAGTTCTGCAGTCTCTTGGAATTGTTAAAACACAATCAAAATATACGACCGTTTATTTCTGAAGTCAAAAACTATTGGTAAGGATTTTAAAATTAATTTATAATTGAAATATACAGCACAAAAATCTAAAAAAAAACAGTTTTACAAGCAAAATTAAAAGTTAACTTCTTAGTTTTCTTAGTTTAACTTAACTTCAAAACTTTTCAGTTCATGCAGTGACGAAGTTCAAAAGGTTTTAGGCAGAGATGGAAATAGAAGCAAGGATTGAAAAAGAAACAATAAGCGAAATAATAATACAAGACAAAACTAGGGACAACACAGATAGCGGAAAGGATAATAAAAACCGTTCGATAAAAGAAAAGACGGACCCCCGCTACTTGCCTGACAACGATCCAAAAGGACCTAAAAGAGAAGACCTCGATCGTGCAGCTTGGTGACTTAGGACAAGGAAGGTTGACCCTAAATAACTGGGAGTAAAAGCACCGAAAGAAGAAGAAGGATGATGATAATTGTTAAAGGTGTCGGAAAAAGTAAAGCAGCCTTTTAAATTTCAACTAGCCCAATTTTTATCAAAAACGCTGCCTAATTTTTTAAACAGAACAAACACCGGGGCGGATAGCTAGTATTTACATATGGCTAGTTATATTGAATAATATTATAATTTATATTATAATACTCGTACTAGTCCGTCTGTCAAGACCCTTTTTCTCAGGATCGCGTGGAGGTATCAAGTTGAAATTAATATCAAATACTCAAGCCTGCGCTCCCTTGCGGCTGGCAAAAATCAAACTTCTGAGTCCATTGAAAAGATATGACCTTCAATGTGGTCACTCATATAATTATAAGTTACTTCCCAATGACCTAGCGTCGTGAATTTAGCATGAAGTAAGGTCTCATTGCACAAATAATTTTTTTCTACATCACTAGAAAATTCACTTTTTTTGACTGTCACTCAATACCCTTTTTCTCAGAAAAACGTAAAGATATCAAGTTGAAAAATATACAAAATATTCTAATCTCTAGTTCCTCAAATATGTAAATATATCACACTACTAAGTCAATTTACTGAGAAGCCGCAGCCGCTTTTACCTCATATAATTTTGATTTTCGAGATAAATCAAAATTTCCAGGTTTTGTCTTTTGTTACATCACGAAAAAAATGATCTTTTATATATTTAGGTTTTAACGAAGAATACGTAAATTGAAATTAATACTAAACATGTAAGTCTATAATATCTTGAGGCTGTGAAAAAATCAAACTTCTAAATATAAGCAATCAATAAATATAGCCATTTATTCTGAAGTGATAACAAGTATTTTTTCTATAGGGCATTCCACATGATATGCGGACATGAAAAAAGTCGATGTTTGCGATTTTAGTAATATTCGAATATGTTATACAATATACTTCCTCTCGATGCAGATCTCTAGCTTAACGTTCATGAGGGCTTAAATTTATGCCGAAGACGTGTATATTTATAACATATTCGAATATTAGTAAAATCGCAAACATGGAAGTTTTTGTCGTCGTATCGTGTGAAAAGAATCTAAATCTAAATCAACGCGAATACTAAGCAACGTCTGTTGTCGATATGACATGTTGTTAAATGACAACTTGTAAAATATTTTAATTCACTCCAAACATAGAAGGAGGTTCTATATTTAACAATTATATTTCATTGATATATGTTCACCCACTTTAAAATTATTTTAGTGAAATTATTTTTTATTGCACTTTTGTTAAAAATGTTTTATCATATTTTTTTTTGTAAGTAATTATAAATATGTCAATTGAAATAAGCATTACTAACGTCGGTAATCAAAATTTGATAGTGTTTGTTTAACCGATCAATCCTTGAAGTTAGAAAAAAAATTCAATCAGTCCCAATAGCACAGATAATCCTAAATTCTTAACTAATATTATAATTTCGAAAGTGACTCTTAAGGGACGCAGGTAATGCTTAAGAATACAAACTAAACAAACGAATGTGTGATTTAATATGCTACTTATGCCATCTACCGAGAGATGGTCTGTCTGTTACGCTTTTACGCCTCAATCACTGCACGGATTTTGATGTAATTTAGTAGAGACTAGTCTATCACTAGACCCTGAGGAAGGACATAGGCTTTATTTTATCGCAAAAGGAATGTATAAAGGTGTTGAAGTCCATGTCAAACTGTCTGATCATTTATGTCTTTGCGAATTTGTCAATACGTTGGACGTTGGTGTTAAAATTTAAATGTAAAACATAGCGATAACTGATATAGCGATATAGCGAATCCGGGAGTAGTCTATAAACATAGTCTAATTAGCAATATTAATTATAATTATATATATGTGATGGTAACACTGACTATATACTTCTTCTTTTGGTATAAAATGAGTGATTTACTTTTAATTACTAATATCGTGTATCGCGTAAAAACTGTATTTGTAATACAATTAACTTTATATTGTAATGCAATTTTATTCAATTTAATAATGTAAGGAATAGATGCTGTCAAAAAACAATGAGTTTGTTCGGAGTCTCCCTTAATTGTAATATTTCCGCGTCATGTCGGTGTTACGCTATTCCCCCGTAATAAAGCCACGGGTTTCCCTCGCGCAGAAATATATTGGACGAGCGCGCTTAATAAATTAAAACCGTTTCTTGAATATTTTTTTTTTCACACAATAATTTACAATTTACAGTGATAAAAACTTATATTTAACAATAGCATGGAAAAGCCTTATCACTAACGATTTTCGTTTGCTCGCGGTGGCGGCTACCGGCGACATTTCGTCGACGCTTCTTTAAATAGTTTTATAACAAACAATTCTTTCATATGGAAATGGAGTAATGGCGATTGTGATTAAGTTCATAACCTTTTGAGGTCTTAAGTATTCGGAGAACCCGAAACTTAAAGGTCAAAACTTGTGCCATGCGGTGACCGTGTGACAGTTTTATCATTCTTTATGGAAAAATAAACACTCGTCAGGAAATATTTTATTTGGGACGGAGTCTTTCTATGACGGAGCTATTTTTCATAAAGGAGCTGTTTTTATTTTGATGGAGCTGTTGTTTTCTTATTATAAAGATCTACAGTTGTGAAGTTTCTCCATTACATCTGTGAGGTATCTACTTTCATGGAAGATTGTTGAGTCTTCTGTGATGCCGTCCTTCGCTATGCGGTCTCACCTAGGAGTTTCCTGTTGTCCGAAGACATAGTTTCTTCGTTGAGAGCTTTGCTTGCTGCTGATGCTGCTATCCCAAAAGACTGGGTTTGCTTATTTTTTCCTTAACTTTTCCTTTTCTTTAACCACACACATACACACATTTTACTAAACTATTTAAAATGAATAAAAATGTTACCTTGCTATAAACCGCGGCAATCTGAACTACCAAACTCGTATGGTACAAACTAGAAGAGCACCCTGTCCATACAAAAGTGAGACGCGCGAACCCGAAGCGTCACTTGCTTGTAGAGTCAACACGTCCTGAAGATGCTTCGGTTACGGAGCGAAACGTACGTCGATTGTCGATCATGATCTACTTGTGTGGTGTGTACTGGTTCGGGTTCGCGCGTTACACTTTTCTGTCAACGGTGTGCTCTTCCGGATTGTGCCGTACGAGTCTGGTTGTTAGATCGTCAAGCTACCTACTTGTGTGGTGTGTCTTAGTTCGGGTTCGCGCGTCTCACTTTTGTGTGGACAGGGTGCTCTTCTAGGTTGTACCATACGAGTTTGGTAGTTCAGATTGCCGCGGTTTATAGCAAGGTAACATTTTTATTCATTTTAAACCATGAATTTCCGCAAAGTAACGTCTGATTCAATTCAATATTTAAACTATTTAAATTAATTGTAAGTGTAAATAATATTGAAATAATGTATAATTGTGAACAGCTGACGAGGACTGTTGATCCTACGTTGCTAATTGGCCGATTTTATTTGTGACCAGGTTTCGTCAACGTACCCACTTCTTTTTTTTTAAATATTTTTAATATCTTCAATAGATGTTAAATCTTACTGTATAAAAAGGAAAACAGAGTAATGTATATATTTAAAGGTTTAAAATGTGTCAGTGATAAAAAAATTTTTTCCCCTCAACATTTAAAGTTTCTCTGTCAAACCCACCTTTTAAGATATATTTTGTATTTGCAAAATACACAATACATTTTGACAAGAATAAATTTTGTCATCATCAATAAATGAATGTGATATTCTCACTATGACAATCGATACTGAATTGAATGGTAATAAATGTTCGTTATTTTAATATTTTATAAAATAGCCTAATACGTATGTCAACTAATAGAAAATCTTAGAGATATAGAGATATCTTATAACTTCTTATAGTGTGTTGCTTCGTTATCGTCCAATTCCCATGGTTTCCAGAAATCTCCATATCCTAGTAGATCGCGATCGACAATCGACGTACGTTTCGCTTCGTAACCGAAGCATCTTCAGAGGGTGTTGACTCTACAAGTGCCACTTGCTAAGTGCAAGTGTCTTACTTCGGTAGTTGGAAGGTCCGTGTTCGATCTCCCCAAACAGGCACACACCTCTGACTTAGTTAAGTTTAATATTAGTTTTTTAGTATTATTATTATTACTTTCTTAAGTTTAATTTTGATGTCTGAACTATGCAGTGTATATCCCAAATAAAGATTACTTTACTTTACTTATTTTTTAGGTTGTTGATTCGATATAAATAAAAGTTTGTGAAAGATGAAAGTTTTTATGGAAATATGTAAGGTTACTGAAAGACACTATCGTCGAGTATAATAGGCGAAATCGCGGGCACAGCTAGTCTAAATAATAAGAAAACTTAAACCTCAATAAAAACTAGTTTAATTCGTTAATTAAAAAAACGTTGGATTCACGGTCGATAGGTCGTGGGTTCAAATCCCGGACATTGGACTACTGGCGTGGCCCTATCCTGACAGAAGCTATTTATTAGCTTATTAGGAGGGGTAAAGGGAATACTAGTAGTATGTGATCCATACTGCTAGTAATCTTAAAAAAAAAATTCACGTCCTTGTACGTAGCACAGAAATGAGACGAGGATCACACTTAGTATACACAAGTATAACATCATCTTCATGTTTGTAATACTGAAATAATAAATACTGAAACGTGTTCAATCTAAGAGAGGTCTATATGTACTAATACATACACTGCATTTATATAATTAATAATATTGTCCTGTTTGTATAAGCAGTGATGGCCCAGTGGTTGAGACTTCAATGTCTTACTCGGGACTTCTGAGTTCGATTTGTGGGGGCATACACCTCTGACTTTACTGAGTTATATGTGTTTTAAGCAATTAAACATCACTTGCATTAACGGTGAAGGAAAACATCGTAAGGAAACCTGCACTCCTGAGAGTTCTCCACGTTCTCAAAGGTGTGTGAAGTCTGCCACTACACCAGGATTTACACTGAGGAGGAGATCCGGTTCAGCAGTGAGCTATTGACGGGTCGTGATGATGATTGTCCTGTTTAATCTAGTTATAACGGTTCATGAGATACAACCTGGAGATAAACAGACGACCAAAAGACTTGTGTATGTTTTAGAGACTTTGTAGTAATAATAATCTAAAAATAAGTATTAAAGAGAACACAGCTAGAAGTAGTAAAAAGGGCTGAGAAATAAAACGCACAGAACCGATTCAATCCAGATAAAAGGTTTTCAATGCAGATGTCTTTTAGAAACTCCGTAATGTATAGGAAATCACTGGGACTTCATTCCGTTTACTGAAAATCTTATGAACATTTTAAAATAGACATTTCGTTATCTATTCCTCTTACGCAAGAACTGCTGAATGGATTTTAATGAAATTTGATTCACATATACTTTATAACCTGTATTGACATACAGGCTACTTTTTATCCCGGAATAATTCATAGGTCCTGCGGGATAATGATTAAATATGTTTATTGAATGACTGCATATTTTCATATAGCAATATATTGAGAATTAGAATGAGGTCTGTTAAACTTAATTGTTAGTTGCATCCGTGCGAAGCCGGGACAGTTAGACTAGTAATTAAAAGTATAAATTATTGAATATCTGTATATAGAAGATATTTAAGACTTCACTTCAGAAAACTTAATGTGAGGGGTCCCCATAAAACCAACTGAAGCTAAAATAAATATTTTTAATTTTTTTAATTTTAATTTTTTTAATTTTTTTATTAAAATAATATTACTGCACTAAATTGGATACGGTTTTTACAATTTAATGATGCAGGTCTAGCCTAAAATATATGCTTCATTTAATTTAAATCAGTTGATAGAAAAAAATGTTATTTAAAATTCTGTAGCTACAGCTGATGAACTCGTAATAACAATTATTCGTAGTGAAATACAAAATTTAAGCATAATATACAATTTAAACAAAATATTGGGGATTGTGACCCAGGTGCAGGTTTAAATAGCTCTTTAACTATTCATGAACTTATGCATCCACTGCTTAAGTCGTCATCTAAAAATTAAACTAATCTAGTATAGTTGCCGGCATCAGCGGGGAGCGCGGGGCGAGACGAGCTCGCGACACGTGATTGGCTCTTACGCGACGGTGCTGCTCCAGTGCGCCTGCTATTTGTCAAAATTGTAGACGTCAAACCTACACCGGTATGCAGCAAGAAACTATCCCCACCACTATGCTTAAAAGTTCAAATAATTCACTCAATCACTCACTTACCGTTTAATTTACTTTTTTATTTTTCTATCTTAGTGAGTGAGTGACGTAAATACGTCTCCATATTGAATTCAAAATGACGTCATTTTTTAAATTTTTTTTTATGATATGACAAGGGACAAACGAGCAGACGGTCCACCTGATGGAAAGTGGCCACCGTCGCTCATGGAAATTGACAAAACTAGAGGGTATCTTGTTTTGTCAATGCGTTGCCGCCTCGAAGATAGAGTGAGGAGGGGGAGCGAAGAGAAGACTGCTGCGGTTTCAATGGACCCCGGGCAAGAACCCGGTGTTCATTGGAATCGTAGCAGTAATGGGATGGGAGAGGGAGGGATAGATTTGGCCCACATGCGGCTCGCGAACGAACGCGTCAGAGACACTTGGCAGTCGGATTCGCATGCTGGTGGTCGCAAGCCAGTCGGGGAACGGATCCCCTACCACCAAGAGGGTGCTGGGTTACTCGGCTCTTACGAGATGCTCTCCCAGCGGCAGAGGGGAATAGTATTCTAACCCGTCCCCTCGCGGGTAAAATTTATTTTATGTTAATATCATAGTGGTATATAAAAAAACCCACGCTCTAGAGACGTCCGCCATATTGAATTTAGTGTAACGTCTTATTTAAAATAAAAATGTTTTTCCCATTTTTAGTACACCGCCATATTGGATTTAAAATGGCGTCACTTATCTAACCAATTATTATCATGCAGACTAGACATTGATTACGTTTACTAGAGAGAATGGGTGAGTCATTGAGTTTGCGACAGAGTGAGTGAGTAACTTAATGTATAAAATGAGATACTGCAGATGCTAATAACATATTATTTACTTGTAAAGTAAATAACAAAATGTTTATTAAACAAGATAATTTCCGCTTATCAATCAATTTGCATACTTGAGCATCCGCGTTAATGTTAATCGCTATCGAATATGTAATGCGGATCATATTTATATTTTCGTTAAGTTATTTGTATTTGATACCATTAATAATATGAGTAATTTATGATAAAGGTTTACATACATCATTTGTTAAGGTTATGTGTAAATTGGTTGACGATAACTGTTTGGACAAGGACAGTACATAAAGATCTTTCTTTCTTTTTCTTTCGAATAAAATTGAACAAGACCACATCGTCAATACAGCCTTAATCCTGCCAACGACGAAGCGAAAACACGGAAGAACCCCCGCCACTTGACTGACTTTGAGATTAGTTTAGGACAAGGAATGCCGACCCCAAATAACTGGGAATAAAAGCACAGAAAGAAGAATTAATACTCGTAGTTTCCCAGGATGCCACAAAATGGTGGGCTCTCGAGGAGTTTTCCGCAGCTAGCACCCCAAAGTAAACTAGGTTAGCCTAGCCTAACTTCCATCGAAAACTATGCTTAAGTTTTTAAGTTAAAACCCAGGGCGGATCGCTAGTATTAACGATAATGCCATGCTTAGAGACGCTGTCGATCGGCAATATCCTGACTGTGGAACCTTTTTGATATTGCAGGTTTATCTTTGTAGTATTCGTATATGGCAAACTCATTATACCGCTACGCTATGGTAACAAAGTATTCGATAAATGTTTTTAATTTTTCTGGGATAAAAAGTAGCCTATTTATTAATAGAAGTTATAAAGTATCATTGTGCCAAATTTCATTGAAATCTGAATATCCAAAAACTTTCTCTTTGGAAGTTTGTTACTCATTGACACAAAAACGACTGAATAGATTTCAAAGAATTCGTCGTAGGCTTTTACATCATTAAAAAAAATATTTAAATATCAAATATAAGGTAATTAACACTAGTACTGGTCCAACCTCACTAAATTACACCCCGGCACGTCATTAAGCGAGGCGAATTACACCGTATTATTCATGAAGCCAGATTTGCCGCAACCGACAACCCTGCATCCGATAAATATTATACATACGTATAATACAAATATTACTTATCCTATTAAGTGTAAATAACTCGGGAGAAATAAAAATAGAAAAGGAGAGGAGGTATGCTGAAAATACTAAGAAGGGTGTTATTTTGAATGGACTATTGGGTAAACGCAACGTAGATACTGCTACTGAACATTATGATCTCTTACAATTATGAGAGGAACCTAAGCAGTGCCTCGGACTTGTGACCAAGGTAAGAAAGTTTTAGGACGTCCTTTATTCTTGCTTTTAGAATTAACATTTAGCCATTTCAGCGGTTAAGACGCAAAAGATATTTATGTAGATAGTCGTTCAGTGTAGACCAATGACTAGTTATTTGTACAGTTCAGTTAGTATGTTTAAAGTATTTTTTGTGTGACTTCGCATTGAATAAACTATTGTCAGGAAGGACGAGCGTTATAGTGCAGTTTAGAAATTCAGTATCGCCTGAGGACGGTCGTTTGTCAAAATGGCCGTGTCAGAAGCGTAAGTTAGGCTTGGTTTAGATTAGTGTTAGGTTAGCCTTATGTCTGGTTAGTCTCTAGTAAGCCTAACCTTAAGCTTAGACGGAGAAGGGGAGTGTTCACATATGGGGCAGGGCAGCTCTTAAACCTACACCTTGGTCACAAGTCCATGACACTACTCGCTTTCCTGTCAGAATAGTAGGAGACGCTTAAAAAAGACTGTAAATTCTAACTAACCCTCTCATTTTAATTTCCGACATATTAATGTTTGTTGTTTGTCAATTTTATACTTGACTAATAATAGTAAAATAATACTGATTTTTGTTTCCTCTCCATTTAATGACAAAATAACGTATTCTCAAAATATGTGTGTATGTGTGATTGTGAGTGTATGTACTCACAAGCCAGCAAAGGAGGTTATGCCACAAAACTACTTTAACTGCCTCAATAAAGCCAATCTACTCCAACCATCTGTACATATGAGAGATTAAAAAATGCCTATACATGCGCACAGCACGCTCGCAATGCGCAACTTTCTTTCAAATTTTTTTTTTCAGTCCTAAAGTTATCTACCTATGGCTTTTTATACCAAAAAATATCTCATTACTTAATTTACAATGCTAAAAAGACAAAGTTTGTAAACGCGGTTACCTTAAGATGGTTTTCTTTTGTCGCCTCATTACGAATCCTCTCTTGATTAGTTCATCTACCTCATTTACAATTCAAAATCAGATCTATTACAATCCACTTAAACACCAAAATGTACCTTACCACTAGTACTTAAGGTTTAATTTCCTCTGAATTTAATAGTAATTTGAAGAACATTGGTTCACAAGCTCATTTTGTTGGCAAAACAGTTTTACTCCATTCTGTTGTCGGAGATTAAGCGGTGTTTCCTAGATTATAGGTATTAGAAATGATTTTGAGAATTGCTTTTAACAATACAATAGTCAAATTTAAGCTGAGAAGCATTTAAATTAACTAGTTCATCGTTCAGTAGTCAAAGTTGCAGTCTAAAGTATTTTATTAAAAGTTTCTATTTGAATGTATGAGGAGGTAGTATGCTTGACTGTAGTTTGTATATGTACGTATAAGATAAATCACGTGACGACGAAGGAGATAAATTATGTGGCGATAGTTATCTATACTATTATATAAAGAGGAAAGATTTGATTGTTTGTATGTTTGTTTGTTTGTTGCGAATAGGCTCGAAAAGTACTGAACCGATTTTGAAAATTCTTTCACCGATAGGAAGCTACATCCTTTGCGGGTAACATAGGCTATGTGGTGTTGCCATAAATACTCTAATTAAAAAGATATGGCCATTTAAGTGCCATAAGGTGGCCATTTTGTAAATTGAAGGGTTTCTCAGGAACTACTAATCCGATTTTAATTTTTTTTTCACTGATAGAAAAATGCACTTTTCGTGAGTGACAAAGGTGATTTAGTGTTGCCATATGCATTTTTTAATAAATAGAACACGGCCGTTTTGTTAATACTGATCTGATTTTAAAAATTCTTTCACTGAGGAAGTCTACAGTATTTCTGTCTCTCTTCCTCTTATATACTATCATTCTCTCTCATCCTGTCTCTTTTTTCTCTCTTTAATATTTATCTTTATCTCTGTTGAGAATGGTCAGTCTCTGTTCGGTTTTTTTTCGAGAGTCTCTCTCTCTCTCCTTTATTTTTATTTTTGTACATATATTCTTAATTTAACATATACTTTAACGTAGACGAAGTCACGGTAGTCGACTAGTATATAAATATAAATGTACAAGGAGGTAATTTACGTAGCGACAGTTTTATATTTATGTATAAAAAGGTAAATTACGTCGAAATAGTTTGTATGTGAATGTATAAGAAGGTAAATTACGTTGCAATAGTTTGTATATTAATATATTAGGAGATGAATTATGTGGCGATAGACTTATATGAATGTATAATAAATAACTTGGCCGTAGTTTGTATATGTATGTTTAAGGTAAATTACGTGACGATTGTTTATATGTGAATGTAGAAGGAGGTAAATTACGATGTGTGAGGTTTTAAATTGAAAATTATTTTAAAAAATAAGACAATAAAGTACTTAACAAGATTCATGTCTAAAGCTCTGTTTTAAAAATGTAAATGGAATCCGAATAAAAATAATGTTGTAATCTGTCTCTGACGTTCTAGTGCTTCTTTTGAAACAAAGGGTAGACAGTCCAAAAAAGAATCGAAAAAGTTTGGCAAAGTTCAGTTCGATCAATTTGCATAGTTTTACCAAAGACATAAAAAAATAATTGTTACAGAATTTAGCGAGTTTATTTTTTTTCATTTTTTCTACTACTTTACAATCTATAGAATATTCTTATTATTTTATTCCTGGCAATTATTTGCCATGATTTTTTATCACAGAAGTCCTATGCCCACCATTCAGGCATGATTAGATCACCTCCATGTCATAATATGCATTGTGATCCAATTTTTTTTTTTTTTTTTTTAAAGATTACTAGCAGTATGGATCACACACTACTAGTACTCCTTTTACCCCTAGTAAGCTAATAAATAGCTTGTGTCAGGAGTGGGCCACGTCAGTAGTCCAATGTCCGGGATTTGAACCCACGACTTGTTGATCGTGAATCCAACGCCCGAACCACTGAGCTACTGACGCTTCAAATTGTAGCCTATGTTAAGATTTTATTTGTTTAATGACAGATAAGGGACAAACGAGCAGACGGTCCTGATGGAAAGTGGCCATCGTCGCCCATGGACATCAGCAAAACTAGAGGGTATTTCTTATTTTGAGGAATGCTATGGTTTCAGTGGACCCTGAACTTTCATTTTTAAAATTACATCCAAAAATATTTTTCATGGCGTTTAATTTAAAATATTAAAACAGTCACAAGAACGGAACAGTTTTCTGCAATCCTTGAAAAGATGGCGCAGCCGTTTGAAGAATTTTAATTTTCTAAATTAATTCTTTCTTTTTTATGACTTGTGGTTAAGAGTTCGGATAGGGGTGAATAATATTAACCCCCAGTGAAAATAGTTATCACCTTTATATTATAAATGCGAAAATAACTTTTTATGTCTGTTACACCTTCACGCTTAAAACACTGAACCGATTTTGATATAATTTGGTACCAAGATAGATTAGAGCTTGGGGAAGGATATAAGCTATGTTTTATCACGATAAAAAGGCTTAAAAGGCTGAAATAGGGGATGAAGTGCATTTCGAGCTGTATGACCGTTTATGACTTTGAGAGTTAATCGTGTTATATGAATTACTAGGGGCCCGTCCCGGCTTCGCACGGGTAGATAATTTTTTTTTAACATTTTGGCTCCCGCATTCTGTCGCTCCCTCTATCGCCGCGTTACTCGCTGCGCTGCGAGGCACGCCACACCGCGCCGGCGGCCCGTCTGGGATTATTTTTTATTTATCTTGATATTTTTATTTCGTAATATCTTTTGACTGGAATTTCCGATTTCAATAATTCAAAAAGTAATTAACAGGTATTGAAACAGTCTTCATTACGAAATAATTTATTTGGATAAGAAGTAATACAAAGTTATGGAAAACATGGTCTGATTTTGATAGGCATTTTTATCAACTTTTAAAATGTAAAAAAGTAGTTATAGTGACTTAACTGCAATAGTTGGACATATGGTCTCGCGGAGTTTTTTGTAGATATTGATACGTTCTATAATATTGTAGAACATTTTTTTGTTCTATCGTCAATACTTTTCGCAGCGCATGCGATGAAAAATATTTTATGGCTAATTTTTTTGCACCTTGTGTTGGTTTTGGTGAGAATTTCTGGGGATCTCTAATTTTTTCATGTAATAAATATAGCCTATGTTACTCAGGGATAATGTAGCTTTCTAATGGTGAAAGAATTTTTGAAATCGGTTCAGTAGTTTTTAAGTTTATTCGTTACATACAAAAATACAAATCTTACTTCTTTATAATATTAGTATAGATATAAATATTCATGTTGAAAAATGTAAACACGTAGTAAATAAGTTGTTTACAATCGCATGTACGAAATAAAAAAACCATTTCGTACAAGTATCTAATAGATGATCGATACAGAATGAATTTTCTGCAATGAATTAATATTTGAAAAAGTAAAAAGGACGGAACGAGACGCTGTAACTGAATTTAACGTGATTCGATTGTTAACGATTACCGCTACGATCTTTTTACTTATTGTGAATCGATTTTAAATTTAAATTCACTTCTAGAATATTACTCACAGATAATGTTTTAGTGTCTTTGGTAAAAGAGATCTAAAATGGAAAGACAATTCATGAAACTGCTTAAAAAAAGGGGGCAAATTGTGGATATTATCAACACAGTATCTGAAACGTTTTCATATTCTTTCTTCTTACTTAATATAAATGCGAAAGTTAGTATGTTTAATGTTTGTTTCTAAATTACACAAAAACGGCTAAGCCGATTTCAATGAAATTTACCAGATAGATACTTTATAATCTGGATTAACATATAGTCTTTACCTCCACATTGCTACATGATAAACAAAATAAAATAAACTAAGTATAGGCTACTTCTAATTCAAAAAATATTAGGATTTCCTGCGGGATAACGTCTTTACTGCCGTAAGCGCCAAATATTTTTTATTTCGTTATAGGGTAGGTAAAAGCTGAATAGTAAGCAGTGATAGCCCAGTGGTTTAAACGTTCATGTCTTCTCGGGAGATTGTAGCGTGTAAAATTCGCTACACCCTATTCTTATTATTTTTAATACAATCTTCTTCAAATATACAAATATTTTACTTTAAATTTGTTTAAATAGTGCATACTACTGCCATCTATGGTGAACCATCGACACTGAGCGTGAGCGCCATCTAGTTTCGAACGCGTGATCTAGCACGTATAAATCGATTCGTTTGTTTACTAATATTATATGATTTCTTTTTTTATTTTCAAATAAACAATTTCAAAATTAATATTAACCAACAATAATATTTTTAGAACTTAACAATTCAACAATTAAATTATTATTGATATAATGGTACACGGACCTATATTTCATTATTCGATTTTTAATTGTCTGTCGTAGGAGCTGGCAATATTTTATTTCTTTTCCGTCAAGTTGTCGTACTTCATTTCTTTCTTTTTCTCCATGTCGTTTGGGTAGGCGACTGTTCCTTGTGATTCCTGGACAGGTGCCAGGAGCACCTAATATTATTTTCTTTTTTTTTACTCCCTGCATACCCTGCTCCGGGTTCCATTATGAAGGCGATTAGGAGGCTGATGCTGCCTCTCCGAGTCGCCCGGCTCCGTGAGAAGCCCGCGGACTCTGGCATGCGCGCCGTCAGGCGTGGATGACCGTGAGCAAGTAACCGGTTGTTTTTTTCTTTTTTTTATCTGTTAACTCAACTCAACCCTTCAATTTTACCACTGTAAGTCCTACGGTCAGTCCCTCAGGCGCGCAAATCAAATCCTGTAAACTATACTAGAATGCGAAGGAAGCTTTAGGTAGCTTTTCGATTCATTTCTTGCTAATAAAACTTTATGTAGTAAAGAGTTGTTTTTTTTTTTACAATTGTAACTGTGGAATCTTCGGATCGTATTGTCATTAAACAATTCAATTTAATTTACATTTTTTTTGTTAACCTCCCACCCGAAGGGTAGGAGAGGTTACAATGGCGACCCTGCCAGGATTAAATTTGCTGCGCGGACGTTGTTTAGTTCTTTTTAATCGAGTTTTCTCAGTTAATTACTGTTGGGCTGATTGTTGAGTTGAGTTGACATACTACTTACTACCTGGTTAAGAATGTATTTTCTTAAGCCGTTTATGTGTTACTTGGTTTACCTACATTATTTTTTACTTGTATTATGTATGTAATATTTTACTTGTACTACTTTGTAACTACCGTTATATTTAACTGTTCAGTTTAATACACTGACAGTATGTATTATTCTTACTTAAATGTTACGTATGTACCAATGATCTAGGGCATTTTAATTGTTTACTATTTTTTATTGTTTTGTATTATACCTACCTTAGAGCTTCACTCTAAACAATTTGTTATTTCTACATTGTGCTCCGTATTTGCTATCCTGGGCTACTGACCATTTATTTTTTTTCTATTTGCTTTATATAAATAATTAACAATGGAGGAACGACCAATTAATTTTAACCTTTTACATAAAGATGAGTTGATATACGAAGTCTTAATAAGAGAAGCCAAGCCTTCGAATACCGTTGTTGGCTTGCGTTCCCAAATTAAATCCTTAGCTAAAGAATATCCTAGTGATGATATCGATGTCTATGAGGGTGACATTGCTGTCGAATTAAAATTAATTTCCTGTAAGTTAGTTGAGTTGTCCGGACTTATGTCCGAAAAGCAATTGCGTTTAAAAAGTTTAAATCGTATTCATACTTTAGGTAATCATTTATTTCATCGGTTAGGAAGGTTGAAGCCGGTCGAACCTGATGATATTACTTTGCATACCGATCTACAATCACAATTGGATAAAATATTAGACAAGTCTGATTCCGTTTTCGTGAGTTACCAAAGGAGCTTGAAGAACTCAGTACATTCCTTGTCCATCGAAGCAGAGAGTGCACCGGAACCTAGTGTCAGCGCGTGTTGTGATCGAAGTAAGGGAGTTCACACGCTCGGTATAAAGTACAACGGTCGCTCTTGCGTGCTTTCTTTTGTTCAGCGGTTGGAGGAATTGTGTTTGTCGCGAGGATTGTCTCATCAGAGGTTGTTTGAAGGAGCAGCGGAATTATTCACGGAAGAGGCTTTGTTTTGGTATCGTAGTATTCGTGATTCGGTACATTCTTGGTCGGAACTTAAGGAATACCTATTAGATGATTATTTGCCAGTGGATTATGACCAACGGTTGATGGGTGAGATCCGAGACCGAACCCAAGGTCGTGATGAGTCTATAATTAATTATTTAAGTGTAATGAGAAATTACTTTAGTAGGTTACGGGTTCCTTTAAAGGAAGAGGAACAGCTACATATTGTTCGATATAATTTACGCCCTCATTTTTCTTCTCAATTAGCTTTTGTGGATATTCATTCTTGGTCAGAATTAAAGTCCAGGTGTCTTTTGTTAGAGTACGCTAAGAAACGAGCGGATTCATTTACCGAACCCCCTCGATTTAACTCAAATTTAATTGCCCCAGATTTAGTATATAAAGGAGTACAGAAGCCGTGTCATGTGGTTTCTAAGTTATCTACCGAGAAACGTCAAGAGTTCTGTGTACGCTGCCGTAACAGCGGACACACTTTGAAGAATTGTCGAGATAAGCCTTCCTTAGTTTGCTACCGTTGTGGTGAGAAGAATTTCACGGCGGCGAGTTGTCCTCGATGCAACCAAAGCCAGACCAACAGGCCAGGTTCGAGTTCTGGTACAAAAAACTTGCCAGAGCGGACCACAGAAGGAAAAAGCTAGAACTCTCCGACTCTATTGATAGTCATATTCGTCCTACCTCGTTACCTATGAGTGAGGATCCAGCTATCTCTTGTACAAGCTCAAGTCACGTTTCGAATTATAACTCCTCTTTGGTCCGCGAAACGAATAAAAATCGTGTTCGTGTTTTCCCTACCCAGGGCATACGTAATGTTATTCCTGTTACCCAGGAATTACCTATTTCTCGTCGTGAAACCCACGATGTCATTCCTGTTACCCAGGAATTACCTAACTTACCTACTCCACGTCGTGTTACCCACGATGTTACCCACGATGTTACCCCTGTCATCCAGGAATTACCTAATTTACCTACTTTATCTACCTCTCGTCGTGTTACCCATGACAATATTTCTGTTACCCAGGAATTACCTACTTCACATTGTGTTACCCGCAATGTTACTCCTGTTACCCAGGACTTATTTATTTTACCTAGTACCCATCGTGTTACCCACGATGATATTCCTGTTACCCAGGAATTACCTATCTTACCTACCTCTAGTCGTGTTACCCATGACAATATTCCTGTTACCCAGGAATTACCTACTTCACATCGTGATACCCACGATGATAATCCTGTTACCCAGGATTCTACCCTTAAGCTGCCCCATGTTTACAATGGCGTAGCAGTTATACACCATGTTACCCATGGTGCAGTTTCTGCTAAACAGGAACTTACCCCTTTTACCACTTTGGGACTGGAATCTCGGACTGATTCCAATTGCCCTAAATTAACTTGTTCGTCTGTAACAGATCGTTATAATAATGATCTCAGACCCTATTTAAATACAAATATTTACCGTGTTAGTTATGCTACCTTACATAAAGATGTGGATTTGGTTTTTATTTTAACCGCAAAGGGTTCTATATCTCCCGTGGTAGGTTACTACCTATTGCCTGTCACGGTTGATACTTTTACTCCTGTGGTTGAATTAAAGACACTTTGTTTTAAATACCGCCGTAAACGAGGTTTATGTATTTCTAAGGTTTATTTTATTGTTTCAGGATGTTCTTACTTCTAATTTAAGTTTTTCTGGTATTGTTTAGTTTAAGATTGGATTTTGTTGTTAAGTTGTTTTACTTTGGTGTAGTGAGTGGACGGGTGAGGGCACCCGACGAATTTACTACCGTAAATTCTTTCCGATGGGAGGGGCACTGTAGCGTGTAAAATTCGCTACACCCTATTCTTATTATTTTTAATACAATCTTCTTCAAATATACAAATATTTTACTTTAAATTTGTTTAAATAGTGCATACTACTGCCATCTATGGTGAACCATCGACACTGAGCGTGAGCGCCATCTAGTTTCGAACGCGTGATCTAGCACGTATAAATCGATTCGTTTGTTTACTAATATTATATGATTTCTTTTTTTATTTTCAAATAAACAATTTCAAAATTAATATTAACCAACAATAATATTTTTAGAACTTAACAATTCAACAATTAAATTATTATTGATATAATGGTACACGGACCTATATTTCATTATTCGATTTTTAATTGTCTGTCGTAGGAGCTGGCAATATTTTATTTCTTTTCCGTCAAGTTGTCGTACTTCATTTCTTTCTTTTTCTCCATGTCGTTTGGGTAGGCGACTGTTCCTTGTGATTCCTGGACAGGTGCCAGGAGCACCTAATATTATTTTCTTTTTTTTTACTCCCTGCATACCCTGCTCCGGGTTCCATTATGAAGGCGATTAGGAGGCTGATGCTGCCTCTCCGAGTCGCCCGGCTCCGTGAGAAGCCCGCGGACTCTGGCATGCGCGCCGTCAGGCGTGGATGACCGTGAGCAAGTAACCGGTTGTTTTTTTCTTTTTTTTATCTGTTAACTCAACTCAACCCTTCAATTTTACCACTGTAAGTCCTACGGTCAGTCCCTCAGGCGCGCAAATCAAATCCTGTAAACTATACTAGAATGCGAAGGAAGCTTTAGGTAGCTTTTCGATTCATTTCTTGCTAATAAAACTTTATGTAGTAAAGAGTTGTTTTTTTTTTTACAATTGTAACTGTGGAATCTTCGGATCGTATTGTCATTAAACAATTCAATTTAATTTACATTTTTTTTGTTAACCTCCCACCCGAAGGGTAGGAGAGGTTACAATGGCGACCCTGCCAGGATTAAATTTGCTGCGCGGACGTTGTTTAGTTCTTTTTAATCGAGTTTTCTCAGTTAATTACTGTTGGGCTGATTGTTGAGTTGAGTTGACATACTACTTACTACCTGGTTAAGAATGTATTTTCTTAAGCCGTTTATGTGTTACTTGGTTTACCTACATTATTTTTTACTTGTATTATGTATGTAATATTTTACTTGTACTACTTTGTAACTACCGTTATATTTAACTGTTCAGTTTAATACACTGACAGTATGTATTATTCTTACTTAAATGTTACGTATGTACCAATGATCTAGGGCATTTTAATTGTTTACTATTTTTTATTGTTTTGTATTATACCTACCTTAGAGCTTCACTCTAAACAATTTGTTATTTCTACATTGTGCTCCGTATTTGCTATCCTGGGCTACTGACCATTTATTTTTTTTCTATTTGCTTTATATAAATAATTAACAATGGAGGAACGACCAATTAATTTTAACCTTTTACATAAAGATGAGTTGATATACGAAGTCTTAATAAGAGAAGCCAAGCCTTCGAATACCGTTGTTGGCTTGCGTTCCCAAATTAAATCCTTAGCTAAAGAATATCCTAGTGATGATATCGATGTCTATGAGGGTGACATTGCTGTCGAATTAAAATTAATTTCCTGTAAGTTAGTTGAGTTGTCCGGACTTATGTCCGAAAAGCAATTGCGTTTAAAAAGTTTAAATCGTATTCATACTTTAGGTAATCATTTATTTCATCGGTTAGGAAGGTTGAAGCCGGTCGAACCTGATGATATTACTTTGCATACCGATCTACAATCACAATTGGATAAAATATTAGACAAGTCTGATTCCGTTTTCGTGAGTTACCAAAGGAGCTTGAAGAACTCAGTACATTCCTTGTCCATCGAAGCAGAGAGTGCACCGGAACCTAGTGTCAGCGCGTGTTGTGATCGAAGTAAGGGAGTTCACACGCTCGGTATAAAGTACAACGGTCGCTCTTGCGTGCTTTCTTTTGTTCAGCGGTTGGAGGAATTGTGTTTGTCGCGAGGATTGTCTCATCAGAGGTTGTTTGAAGGAGCAGCGGAATTATTCACGGAAGAGGCTTTGTTTTGGTATCGTAGTATTCGTGATTCGGTACATTCTTGGTCGGAACTTAAGGAATACCTATTAGATGATTATTTGCCAGTGGATTATGACCAACGGTTGATGGGTGAGATCCGAGACCGAACCCAAGGTCGTGATGAGTCTATAATTAATTATTTAAGTGTAATGAGAAATTACTTTAGTAGGTTACGGGTTCCTTTAAAGGAAGAGGAACAGCTACATATTGTTCGATATAATTTACGCCCTCATTTTTCTTCTCAATTAGCTTTTGTGGATATTCATTCTTGGTCAGAATTAAAGTCCAGGTGTCTTTTGTTAGAGTACGCTAAGAAACGAGCGGATTCATTTACCGAACCCCCTCGATTTAACTCAAATTTAATTGCCCCAGATTTAGTATATAAAGGAGTACAGAAGCCGTGTCATGTGGTTTCTAAGTTATCTACCGAGAAACGTCAAGAGTTCTGTGTACGCTGCCGTAACAGCGGACACACTTTGAAGAATTGTCGAGATAAGCCTTCCTTAGTTTGCTACCGTTGTGGTGAGAAGAATTTCACGGCGGCGAGTTGTCCTCGATGCAACCAAAGCCAGACCAACAGGCCAGGTTCGAGTTCTGGTACAAAAAACTTGCCAGAGCGGACCACAGAAGGAAAAAGCTAGAACTCTCCGACTCTATTGATAGTCATATTCGTCCTACCTCGTTACCTATGAGTGAGGATCCAGCTATCTCTTGTACAAGCTCAAGTCACGTTTCGAATTATAACTCCTCTTTGGTCCGCGAAACGAATAAAAATCGTGTTCGTGTTTTCCCTACCCAGGGCATACGTAATGTTATTCCTGTTACCCAGGAATTACCTATTTCTCGTCGTGAAACCCACGATGTCATTCCTGTTACCCAGGAATTACCTAACTTACCTACTCCACGTCGTGTTACCCACGATGTTACCCACGATGTTACCCCTGTCATCCAGGAATTACCTAATTTACCTACTTTATCTACCTCTCGTCGTGTTACCCATGACAATATTTCTGTTACCCAGGAATTACCTACTTCACATTGTGTTACCCGCAATGTTACTCCTGTTACCCAGGACTTATTTATTTTACCTAGTACCCATCGTGTTACCCACGATGATATTCCTGTTACCCAGGAATTACCTATCTTACCTACCTCTAGTCGTGTTACCCATGACAATATTCCTGTTACCCAGGAATTACCTACTTCACATCGTGATACCCACGATGATAATCCTGTTACCCAGGATTCTACCCTTAAGCTGCCCCATGTTTACAATGGCGTAGCAGTTATACACCATGTTACCCATGGTGCAGTTTCTGCTAAACAGGAACTTACCCCTTTTACCACTTTGGGACTGGAATCTCGGACTGATTCCAATTGCCCTAAATTAACTTGTTCGTCTGTAACAGATCGTTATAATAATGATCTCAGACCCTATTTAAATACAAATATTTACCGTGTTAGTTATGCTACCTTACATAAAGATGTGGATTTGGTTTTTATTTTAACCGCAAAGGGTTCTATATCTCCCGTGGTAGGTTACTACCTATTGCCTGTCACGGTTGATACTTTTACTCCTGTGGTTGAATTAAAGACACTTTGTTTTAAATACCGCCGTAAACGAGGTTTATGTATTTCTAAGGTTTATTTTATTGTTTCAGGATGTTCTTACTTCTAATTTAAGTTTTTCTGGTATTGTTTAGTTTAAGATTGGATTTTGTTGTTAAGTTGTTTTACTTTGGTGTAGTGAGTGGACGGGTGAGGGCACCCGACGAATTTACTACCGTAAATTCTTTCCGATGGGAGGGGCACTGTAGCGTGTAAAATTCGCTACACCCTATTCTTATTATTTTTAATACAATCTTCTTCAAATATACAAATATTTTACTTTAAATTTGTTTAAATAGTGCATACTACTGCCATCTATGGTGAACCATCGACACTGAGCGTGAGCGCCATCTAGTTTCGAACGCGTGATCTAGCACGTATAAATCGATTCGTTTGTTTACTAATATTATATGATTTCTTTTTTTATTTTCAAATAAACAATTTCAAAATTAATATTAACCAACAATAATATTTTTAGAACTTAACAATTCAACAATTAAATTATTATTGATATAATGGTACACGGACCTATATTTCATTATTCGATTTTTAATTGTCTGTCGTAGGAGCTGGCAATATTTTATTTCTTTTCCGTCAAGTTGTCGTACTTCATTTCTTTCTTTTTCTCCATGTCGTTTGGGTAGGCGACTGTTCCTTGTGATTCCTGGACAGGTGCCAGGAGCACCTAATATTATTTTCTTTTTTTTTACTCCCTGCATACCCTGCTCCGGGTTCCATTATGAAGAAGATTAGGAGGCTGATGCTGCCTCTCCGAGTCGCCCGGCTCCGTGAGAAGCCCGCGGACTCTGGCATGCGCGCCGTCAGGCGTGGATGACCGTGAGCAAGTAACCGGTTGTTTTTTTCTTTTTTTTATCTGTTAACTCAACTCAACCCTTCAATTTTACCACTGTAAGTCCTACGGTCAGTCCCTCAGGCGCGCAAATCAAATCCTGTAAACTATACTAGAATGCGAAGGAAGCTTTAGGTAGCTTTTCGATTCATTTCTTGCTAATAAAACTTTATGTAGTAAAGAGTTGTTTTTTTTTTTACAATTGTAACTGTGGAATCTTCGGATCGTATTGTCATTAAACAATTCAATTTAATTTACATTTTTTTTGTTAACCTCCCACCCGAAGGGTAGGAGAGGTTACAAGATCCGAGTTCCATCCTAGGCATACACCTCTGAGTTATGTGTATTTTAAGCAGTTAAATATTTAGTTTAACCGTGAAGCAGCGTGCTACACTATAGCTTAATCCCTCCTCATTCTCAGGAGGAGACCCGGCTGAGCAGTGGGCCATTATACGCCACTATCTTTTTTGATATGGATACTTGCCTTTTCAATTTGAAAAATAAAAAAAATTATTTATTTATTAAAAATTATATAGCGTAATAAATAGTGTAATTTGGGGTGTAATACATACAGACACAAAAAGTTGACTGAAATCACAATCTATAATAGATAGAGGAATATTTAATCAAAATGATTTACCAATATAATTTCGACGCCTGTCAAAAGTCGCGACGGAAGATTCTTGATCATACTGACAAAACGCTTTGGCTTACATTAACCTGAGGTCTACAGAAGATTACAAACCAAGGCATGTATCAGTCTGAGGCAACTTTTTTTTTATAATAGATAAGGTGCAAACGAGCAGATGGTCCACCTGATGGTAAGTGGCAACCATCGCCCATGGACATCGGAAAAACCAGAAATACTCTTTCGTTTTGTCGATGCGTTGCATCCCCGAAGATAGAGTGGGAAGGGGGAATGAAGAAGAAAAATGATGCGGATTCAGCGGACCCTAGGCAAGAGCCCAGAGTCCACTAGACCCACAGCATTAATGGGATGGGAGAGGGAGTCTGGCCCACATGCGGCTCAACCGGAACGCGTCTATGACACTTGGCGATCGGATTCGCATGCTGGTAGTCGGTCCTAATATATTGAAAATTAAATATGTCTTGATAGACCCTCGCTAAGTCAAGGCGGGTCGACTAGTTACAAAGTATATGGCAACACTAAATCACCAGAAGAATAAGAACAAATTAAAATCAGTAATATTTATGTTGTCGGCTGATTTATAATAGGCAAGATCACGAAATTCCATTCTCCATTCCCTTTCTTTTCCATAATCAGTTCAACCAAGATGCCAACTGTAAAAAAAACAGATACATTTCTTTGATTAAGTTATATTTAACTCAAATAGTTGCGACCCGGCGACGTCCGTCGTCATTGCCACCGTTGGACAGGACAAAAGAGAAACAGTTAGATATATTTTTATGAATATCCGTCGTCCATATTATTGATCAACGCTGCAGTTAAAGCTACAAATCTGAATCGATTTAAAGATTTAAAACCAACATTTTACCAAAGAAGTAAAGTCGTTAGTTCGTACCGCAGTAACAAACTTTAGTACAGCGTAAACGATAAAAATACAGCAACGGAGCAACTGAGCGCTGGCTAACTCAATTTCGTAGCACCGATTCTGTCTAGCCTATACTTTATGAATATACTTTTAGATCGATCTTGCTTGTTCATGCGACATTTTAAAGTCGATGCAATTTACAATTGTACTTAGATTTAACAAAAATTAATTAATTAATTTTAAATACCTAAGTCGTTACTATATTGATTCTCATAAATCATTATTTATAATCCTTAAGGAACTAAATTTGTGCGTCCTCTATCGCATATATCACGGGGAGTGTTCCAAAGAGCTTTTCCATTTGATCCCTGCCGCCGAATTCCACCATCGCACTGCACGTCATAGACTAATCATCTGGATGCGTGGCGTTCCTCAACAGTGCGTTTTTCTAGAACTTTTATTCCACGCACAATCAACTTATGGAATGATCTACCTTCGGCGGTATATCCAGAATACTACGACATGGGGACCTTCAAAACTCGCGTATATCTCCACCTTAAAGGCCGGCAACGCTTCTGTAACTCCCCAATTGTTGCAGGAGTCCGTGGGCAGCGGTGAAAAAAAAAAAACAAAAAAAAAAAATTACTCCGGGATAACATCAAGACAATCGACATCCAAAAATCTACTTTTAAAGACTTAAGTACTTTTTAAGTCCAAAGTCAATGTTTCATATGAAAAAATATAAGTGAAATGTTATGTTATTTTTAAAATAACAAAAGTTATAGAATTCATTCATCATCATCGTTCCTCTTTAATAGCCCACTTCTGAGTCGTTTCTCCTCCTTTGGGAACATGGAGAACTTCCAGGAGTGCAGGTTTCCTCACGATGTGTTACTTCACCGTTATAGCAAGTAATATTTAATTGCTTAAAACACACATAACTCAAGAGTCAGAGGTGTGTGCCCAGGATCGAACCTCGGACCTCCCGACTAGACATCCAGGTCTTAACAACTAGGCTATCACTATATAGTATTTACCAAATACCAATTCTAATCTTCGTGTGAACTTTTCGTTTTCCTTCAATTTTTTGTAGTACAGTTTTAAATTTCCGCTTTGGAGGGTTGGGAATTGCATTATCTGTTGCTTGGAGATTAATAATAAGACCGTTCAATATTTATTAAGATTTGGGAGCTATACTGCACAGTAATACTCAAACTATAATATGTGATCTAAATAGAAGCCGAGCAGTGTCTAGGACTTGAGACCCAGGAGCAGGTTTAATGACGTCTTCTACTATGCACGAACTCTCACCTCTACCGTTTGACCTCGCCACCGAATATTAATAAAATGTATATGTACCGCGCGATATCACTTGAGAGACTAACTCAATCCTATCGGAACGAAAGTCATATATTGTCTACTCGAAATAAGATAAAAAAAATTAATAATTATTTTTCGGAATTCTTCTTTTATCTTGTCTTATTATTAGGTTTAATATTCCGAAAAAAATTGATTTTTTTAGTGTGACCATATTTTTTTAAGTGTATCCATTTTATTGCAATTTTATTTTTAATTTTAATTCAACTTACAATTAGAAGAAACAATCATTCATTTATCCGCTTATAAGTGATTTATTCATTTTTAGGGTTCCGTACCCAAAGTGTAAAAAAGAGAGGGAAGGTCTCAGCTGTCCGACCGTCTGTATGTCACCAGGCTGAATCTCATGAACCGTGATAGCTAGACACTTGAAATTGTCATGAATAATGTATGTCTGTTGCCCATATAATAACAAATATTAAAAACAAAATAAAATAAATATTTAAGGGGGCTCCCATACAACAAACGTATATTTTTTGCAAAATATTGGTACAGAACCCTTCGTGCGCGAGTTGGACACGCACTTGACCGGTTATTTAACTCCTTTGTACTGAAAAAAATAGATACAAAAAAAACAAGTTGTCATCATTTTTATTTTTTATTCAATCTCATCTATCCAGAAAGCTCTTAACAGCTTTGAACAGATCATCAGCAACTTCATCAGGTTTCTCAAAAGCGATGTAATGACCACCTTCATCCAGGCTTGTGGTGCCAACTAAATTGGGATACTTCCAACGCAGGATGAAGTCAGGTTGGTGGATCAGGTCGTGCTTAGCTCGTAGACCCCAAGTTGGTACGGGAGTTGGTATACTAGAAACAAATTTGAAACTATCATATCACTACGAAATTACCGTCAAAGAATATCCTTAAAATTTTAATTTAGTAGCTTACGGACTCTTTAATGGTCCATCTGCTATGAAAACCCTAAAACCCTCCGTCGACAAACCTATATAGGATAAGCCAAATTTGAAAGAGACTCGATGTAAACAAAGCGTTTTATAGTAGTCAAACTTTAGATAAAATAAAAATATTCTATTTTATTAATTAACAAATATTCAAGAAACATTATTTTTACATCACATTCAATTAAAATCACTAACACGACTTCAAAATTATCAAAAAATAAATCTTAATAACTTTTATCTACCCTATAAAATAAATAACATCATTATAAAAAAATATCAGAAACAATTTGTTAAAATTTAGCTAAACCTCCAAATACAGTTGACATACTTTTAAATATATTCTGGAGATCCGCACTCTCTTCGCTTCGAGAAAAATATCCCATAGGAACATTGTATTCTATATGTTAATCCAGATCATATTTAATAACTATTATAGCATTAAAATCTGTTACGTAGTATTTTTGTGAAAGAGTGACAAATATTTCACATCCATACAATTTTTTCCATTAATAATAGAGTAACTATCAGTTTCAAAAATTTTGGGCTATACCTAAATATACTTCTAGGACGCTAAAAGTTAGGGAGCTTAGAGTGGAATATTTTGGGTAATCGTAAGTCGTATTCTGTTGCAGAGTGAGCGAGAGAACCTAACGCATATAGACGCAATCTTCTTATGAGATGACAGATTATGGAAATGCTTAAAAATACAAGTTGAACGAGGAAACTGGAAGTTCATCGATCACAAAACTTACCGAGCTAACGTTTCCTCTACATTATAATTTGCAACAGTTTCCTTATACACTCGCAGCGAAGTTGTAATACTTCCTGTGCTCCAGTACAACAGTACGTTATCAATCAAATCGGTTGTATTAAACGCGTTGAAACCTGCATCGTATAAATCTTTGTTTTCTGGATTAGTAAAAAGCAGATACTTCTCGATAATGTACGTCGCTAAACCTAGAGGAGAATCTTGGAGGGCTATACCTAAAATTATACCAAAATTTATGTAACTTTATTATATAATATCCATATTATGGGGGAGCTTAATGATTTGTCAACCATCTTTGGAAATCCGCCATAATAGATTTAGTATAACGACATTTTGTTAACCATGGAATCAAACCAAATTTTCAATTAACTCAGGCCAACTTTTTCCATAGGCAACTACAAATATTTTAGGTTGTAATATCCTAGAAATTTTTCACCCGTGAGGGGGTGGGTTAGAATCCTATTCCCCTCCGCCGCTGGGAGAGCATCTCGTAAGAGCCGAGTAACCCAGCGCCCCTTTGATGGTAGAGGATCTGTTCCCCGACTGGCTTGCGACCACCAGCATGCGAATCCGATCGCCAAGTGTCATAGACGCGTTACGGTTGAGCCGCATCTGGGCAGGCTTACCCCCTCCCTCTCCCATCCCACTAATGCGGTGGGTCTAGTGGACTCTGGGCTCTTGCCTAGGGTCCGCTGCATCCGCATCATTTTTCTTCTTCATTCCCCCTTCCCACTCTATCTTCGGGGATGCAACGCATCGACAAAACGAGAGAGTGTTTCTTGTTTTTCCGATGTCCAGGGAAGATGGTGGCCACTTACCATCAGGTGGACCATCTGCTCGTCTGCACCTTATCTATTATAAAAAAAAAGAAATAAGCAGATGAATTGTCTAACTTGGATCCTGATTATAATATTTTGTTCTGCAACTAAAAAGAAATCAATTTTAGCAAAATTTACTACTATTTGATCTTTAAATAGGCATCAGTAGGTAAGTAGCGCAGGCTTTGGATTCACGATCGATAGGTTGTGGGTTCAAATTCCAGTTATTGGACTACGTGGCCCACTTATAACACAAGTATTTCGTTTATTTGGAGGGGTTAATTCTAATTGCAGATTTCCTAAGCTGATCCATATTTAATATTGTACAATAAAACACAAAATTTTGTTGTATTTAGATCTGTTCCTGTCCATGTATTATCTTTTGCATGTGATGACCAGATCCAGCACTCAATGATGAAGGAAAGATGGACAACTAATCTGAGATGTTTAAAAATCTAGACCAGAGTTAGTTTGGTTGTACCTTGGCAAAGCTATTGCGTGTGTTTCATTTCTATTCACTTTGATTTTCTTGCCTTGATTTCGCTTAATTTGGCTCATTTTAATCTCGTCTAATCTCTGCGTTGGGTTAGTACTTAAGAAACGCTTACTAAGAATATTGTCTTACCTACTGTATCCGGCTTAGTACTCTGAATATGTAGATATCCTGATTCCTCTAAATAGTACTGCAGCCTATCTGTTAAAGGATACATTTTATCCGCTAACCCATTGCCAAATAACGTAGGGTATATACCGCCAAGTAGCCATGTTAGATGTGCCAATTTTGATAGATTTACAGGAGTGGTGGTATGAAAACCAAGGACTTGGTCAGGGAAAATCGTGGCCAAGTGTGAACCAATTGTATGGCCAAGATCTCCTCCGTGTACATAGAATTGTTTGTGGCCTATCTTTTCCATTAAATTACGAATTATTATGGCCATCTGATATGTTGTGAGTCCAGGTCTTGTTGCTGCCTGAAAATATACAAAAAGTTATATCAAACTTTTACAATCAAAACATATAAATTAAATGTTTGTTTCTATAATAAGTAATGAACCTAATTAACAGTATCTTATTTATTTACTCAACAGATGGCGCTATATGCGTGTTAGCTTTATTAGTTAATTCTATAGATATTAATATGTTTGAACAATTTGCTCCCGAAGCCATTTCAACAGGATAAAAAAGGATCCTATTTTACAAGTTGAATCAAAATTTCCTAAAAAAAATCAAATTTCTGTATCGGAAATTTTGAACATTGTGAACGTATTATTAACATTTTTTTTAATATATATTAAGATATAAACAAAAAGATATTTACTCATAGTTGTCTATTTGGTTTAGATATAACATTTAATTAATTACAGAAGCGAACTCAAAGGAAAATCGCACAGATATTAATATTATATATCTAGTGAATAATTAGGACGCTCTAATTGCATAAATACCAGACACGTTACTATGGGACACCTCTCTGGGCAGTTTCCTCGATACTCGTTGTCGAATGCGTTAAAAGATATATTACACATTTTTTTTTACATACTATAGGTCGGCGTTTGACCGCGCCTAGCCTGTTAAGCAAGCAAGTATTTTTTTTTTTTAACGTAGGTTCGAAGCGCTTGGTACGTATTAGCAGGATATCCAACGTACCTATGGCGCTTGGGTCACTCTGAACAAGACATATCTTAATCTCGATTTTTTTTAATTATTGATTTTGTAACAATTACTACATTCACCGGTTGTACCACATTAAGAACCGTATCTATTTATTGCAAGGACTTAGAAGTTTGATTTTTTAAAGCTTCAAGAGACCGCAAGCTTCAGTATTTGATATTAATTTCAACTTAATACCTCCACGCGTTCCTGAGAAAAATGGCTTTTACAGACAGATGAACAGACAATGAAGAGATCCTATAAGGGTTCCTTTTTTCTTTTAAGGTATGGAACCCTAAAAATTGTAATATTAATTATTTGAGCATAAAATTGCTAAAATTAATATTCAAATTTTTTGAATCACAAATTTTCTCTTCCATCCAATCACCAATCTTGACAGACAGAAACTAACGATGACACCTTTCTTCTGCCCATATGTTAGTAAACTAAAGTCCTCACAAACTAGACTGGTTGAACCGTATTTGACGATTGAGTGAAATGAGAGAAGTAAGTACGGGTAGGATGTAATATTTATTTTATAAGATAATGTGCTATTTTAACCGACATCAAGGTTTACAATTCGTCAGAATCTTTTAGTTTAAGTATGTTTACGATTACTCGTAGTCGCCTAAACCTAAACTTAAAATTTCGAAATTGTTCAAGCGATTCTTGAAATATCAACAAAAATCTAAATTATGCTCTTACAAAAATGGAGGCATGTGTTTAATATTTTTATATTGCTTTATTTTTTTTCATCTTAAGAAACTATTTCTGTTTATCCTAACTTACTACAGACTAATAGTAGAGTAATTCAGTACACTACCTTTGTTATTCACAGTAGAATTTCATGATTGATTAAGTTGTTCATTTGCTACAATATGTACATATTTCATTTAAAATTATTTTATATTACTGAATATTTGATTTAACTACTCTCGCTTCAGTGAGACATTAGTGGTCAGATGTCTTAGATAGTTGCAAACAAAACAAATAACATTAAAGATTTTTTGGAAGACGTCATGCCTTGGGAATGATGCGTTCGCTCCAGGCTTTCCGCGCCTTGGGAATGATGCGTTCGCTCCAGGCTTTCCGCGCCTTGGGAATGATGCGTTCGCTCCAGGCTTTCCACGTCTTGGGAATGATGCGTTCGCTCCAGGCTTTCCACGCCTTGGGAATGATGCGTTCGCTCCAGGCTTTCCACGCCTTGAGAATGATGCGTTCGCTCCAGGCTTTCCACGCCTTGGGAATGATGCGTTCTCTCCAGGCTTTTCATGCCTTGGGAATGATGCGTTCGCTCCAGGCTTTCCACGCCTTGGGAATGATGCGTTCGCTCCAGGCTTTCCACGCCTTGGGAATGATGCGTTCGCTCCAGGCTTTCCACGCCTTGGGAATGATGCGTTCGCTCCAGGCTTTCCACGTCTTGGGAATGATGCGTTCGCTCCAGGCTTTCCACGCCTTGGGAATGATGCGTTCGCTCCAGGCTTTCCACGTCTTGGGAATGATGCGTTCGCTCCAGGCTTTCCACGTCTTGGGAATGATGCGTTCCCTCCAGGCTTTCCACGCCTTGGGAATGATGCGTTCGCTCCAGGCTTTCCACGTCTTGGGAATGATGCGTTCCCTCCAGGCTTTCCACGCCTTGGGAATGATGCGTTCGCTCCAGGCTTTCCACGCCTTGGGAATGATGCGTTCGCTCCAGGCTTTCCACGCCTTGGGAATGATGCGTTCGCTCCAGGCTTTCCACGTCTTGGGAATGATGCGTTCGCTCCAGGCTTTCCACGCCTTGGGAATGATGCGTTCGCTCCAGGCTTTCCACGTCTTGGGAATGATGCGTTCGCTCCAAGCTTTCCACGTCTTGGGAATGATGCGTTCCCTCCAGGCTTTCCACGCCTTGGGAATGATGCGTTCGCTCCAGGTTTTACACGTCTTGGGAATGATGCGTTCCCTCCAGGCTTTCCACGCCTTGGGAATGATGCGTTCGCTCCAGACTTTCTACGCCTTGCTTTCTCAATTTATAAAATATAATTGTAATAAAAATTGGCATTAAAAAAAATCAAACATAAAAAGTAAAGTATCCAAAATAAATAGTCCCGCTGAGTTTCTTGCGCCCATTCTTCTCAGGTCTGGGTTAGGTCGTTTCCGAAAGGGTGGTAGATTCCGACGTTCAATAAGAGAATGTAAATTCCAATTTTGTATAAAAAATTTTGACTTTGACTTTACAAGTTCAACAATTATGTCATACCCCACTTCTGAGTCTGATGTAAGTTTGTTTGTAAATCTACTTTTAAACGTCGCAACTGATTTCAATGTTTAAAGCACTCGGCAGATGGTGCTAAATAGATAACAGGTAGATTTTGATTATTTTTTGTACCTTAGATGAAATAACGTGTATTATACGTGTAACACTGTGTGTATGCGTGTGTAATGTGTGTTTATGTATTACTTACTTGGGAATAAATAAATCCTGGTAAACTAGGAGCAATTACTTCAAACACAAAATTGTAGCCAGGTCTCTTTTTCGTTAACAGTGGTATGATATCGTAGAAGTCTCTAACTGACGATGGCCATCCATGCAACATAAGTAGGGGTAAAACCTACAAAAAAGAAAATTTAAAAAGAAAGTGTTGGTGCAAGCTTCTTGACTCACCTCACCTACTTCACATCGCCCAATTTCCAACTAAAATTAATGACTTAAATGATTGATGAATTACACTACATTCACTATGATAGTCAATAGTTACTCTATGAAACATCTCATACTCGTCTCATTCGCTTCATTTTTATCTATACTCTAGTTTCGAGCAAGGTGAACAATTTAATGACAGTGACACGTTCCCACCAACGTTGCGCGTGCGCAACTAAAAATCAGAAAAGGAATAAATGTATTGAAGACATAAACCTGAGTTTGGATTAATTCCAGACACATTTTATTTAATTAGTATTCTAAGTTTAATAATTCTTAATATGCTTAAAAAATTCTGAGATAAATAATACTTCTTTTTTTTTATTTTGGTTTATAAAAAAGTGTTCCTGAAGATTCCAAACTTGTATAACAAAATCAACAAGATATTAAACATATACCCTATAAAAAAATTTTAAGTTAAAAAGGTTTTAAGTACATGGCTAAAAGGTCTAAACTATGACGAAACAGAAAGACTAGTATCACAAGAGTAAACGTTGCACACACACACACGCACACACGCACACATACACACACAAATTGTATTGTTAGCAAGTAATTTAAGTTTAAAACAGTGTCTTAGTATTACGTTTCCATAGGCAGACAACTCAATGAAACGGAAGGCCTCCTGGCACAGGTATTTTTATACTTAATAGAAGATCTCAAAAATGTAATAGATATGTGTAATTTGGAAACAAATAAAGAATTATTATTATTTTATATGCTTTAAATTTTCAGCTATAGCAACACAATATATAATATAAGTTGTTAACACGCAGAATATAAAAAAAACTTTGTCAATATGTGTGCCATTAAACGCTTTCAACAGCATTAATTAAGGGACCAAATGGGACGAGACCTTTCTATATAAGTACAAAATGAACAAAATTAGTAAACCCAACTTTTGGGCAAATTTCTAATACACAACAAGTTTTCGACACGACCGATATACAGACGTATAATTACTATATCTTTCGAACCTGAATGTAAGTATATTGGAATATATATTATATGTTATATTATACCTTAAATGCCATAAAATTTTGAAGTAAATAATTCTTAATTTCCCTCAAATTCTAAGATTGATTCTAAACTTAATTCTAAGATTAATAATTATATTGTAAAAATAAACGTATCTAGTATTCACTAATTTTATTTCGTTAATTATTTTTCAATTAAATTTGAGCTATAGCGCTTGTTTTTGATGGCATTTTTTTACACTATGTAGAAACACTACCTGACCCACGCGTCTTCGTCATAGGAGAGAGAGAGAGTTACAGAGAGCCGCGTAGGTACCAATAATACAATTCAAAAGAACTGAAACTTTCTTTGCAACGCATATAACGGAAGCTCATTGTTGCTCCGCTCCTATGGGTCGTAGCGTGATGTTACATATCATATAGTCTATCTCGATAAATGGGCTATCGAATACTGAAATGAAATTTCAATTCGAACCAACAGTTCCTGAAATTAACGCGTTCAACCAAATAAAGAAAAAATAAAATTTCTTTAAAGTCATTAGATTTAATACAGTTTCGTTTACACTGCGAAGCGAGGATTGAATCTTCTTTTATTGATAAAGATTCGTAACTGATTTGAAAATCCACCACGTACAATAGACACTGTCCGAATCTAAAGCAGAATCGATCGAAATCCAATAAATTAACTGTGAATTGACGCGGTAATGAAAACTGGCGTCCGTTAGGTGTATTAAAAATTTACATTTCAGACTTTATTAGAGAAATTACAGTTTAACTGTTTTAATTATATATCTGGCCTATAATTATAGGTAAAAAAATCTTACGTTTAGAATTTAAAACCTCAACTTATACTACAAATTTTTTCTTTACTTAAGATTATTTCTAAGATTAATAATTCTTAATTTATTTATTTATTTTTATTCGGTAATCCAACAGCTATATAAATTTATACATTTATCAAGTAATAATGTATAAATTTATATAGCTGTAATAATGTAGCAGTGATGGCCCAGTGGTTGAGACTTCAAGTCTTACTCGGGAGGTCCGAGGTTCGATCCTGGGCACACACCTCTGACTCTGAGTTATGTGTGTTTTAAGCAATTAAATATCACTTGCTTTAACGGTGAAGGGAAACATCGTGAGGAAACCTGCACTCCTGAGAGTCCCCTAAAAGTTCTCAAAGGTGTGTGAAACCCGCACTGGGCCAGCGTGGTGGACTATGGCCTAATACCCTCCTCATTCTGAGGAGGAGACCCGGCTCAGCAGTGGGCCATTGAAGGGTCGTGATGATGAAGTAATAATACTAACAAATGTATGCCAATATAGGATTACACAGTTGAAAAAAAAAGATAAACATTAACAAAGCGGTAGTTAGTTACAATAATAAAAGAAAGAGTAAGTAAATGTATGTGTGTTTGTGTGCGTGTGTGTGTATTTGTGTGTGTATGTATGTGAATGTGATTTTATTGTATGCATCTCTTTTTAATTCACAAGATGTTTTTCAATATTTTTTTTGTTAAAACATTTTCTATTTAACTGAAAAATATCAATATCTTTATAGGAACTGTTATACAATTGTGATAAACAATTTTTTGTCAATTTTTTTAAAATTTAAAGATTAGTAATAATAATCATTAATTATCGACATGATTTAAGGACTTAATTTTTTAATATTCTGAGATTAATAAAGAAATGGAATCATTCTCAAAATTCTAAGTCTGTTAATTCTAAGTTACCATAACATTTGTAATCCTAAATTTCGCTTTAGTTTCTATGGTTAATTTAATTAATTCTATGTTTCTTAAAATCTAAGATTCTAAGAATTATAAATTTTCCTTAAGAGTTGAATATAAAAAAAATTAGTATTTTATTTAAAGTCTAAGATTCATAATTCTACAAAAATACTTTTATAAGACATATCAATACAAGTATTTTTAGGTCGACCACCACATTGGCTAAATCGATCATGGACGCTAGACGTTATATCTATTTATTTTAAATATATGAATGGAAAGACAGCGCATCTTGACTCGACTACTAATCAAACTGCAGCTTATTTATCGAAACAAAGCGGATAGATTGCCTTACATTATTTATATTTTTAACTTACCTTCAAATTCTTAGGATTTTCAGGCTTTACCCTCATAAAATGTATATCTAATCCTTGTACATTAACTTTGTAGTGATTGAACTTATTTAAGTATTTAATTCTGAGATCGTATTTGTACTTGAATTGCCAGTGGGAGAATATTTGTCCGACAACATCCGCGTTCATACCATAACTAGATGATTCGTTCAGACTTTTGATACGAGTTGCTCGTCTGTATGCTTCAAATTTCCTTCTTAAGTTTTCCTGCATCTGAAAAAAAAATATTAAAAAATAAGTGGAGAGTTTATTGTGCTCCAATTATCCCAAATCTACACCCCTAGAGAAGTCATGAAGCTTTACTGAAGGGCTCAGCCCTGAAACATAATCAAGTTTTGTTAAACTCCACTTCAACGACCCCCAAAATGATCTATATTACTAATCAGTTAAAGGTCTAAGTTAAAAAAAGTCTTTAAAAACCCTCTTCACATTCACTAAAGTTTTAATTTTTTATCCTACCTGAAAGAAAAGATTAAGACTGACTTAAAGAACAATATGTGGTTAGTAGAGGTTAAATCGAATAACTCGAATATTCCTAATAATTTAATCTATATATATATAAAAGGAGAAGCTGACTGACTGACATATCAACGCAGGGCCTAAACTATAAGGGTTAGACACTTGAAAATTTGTACAGGGGTTCTTTTTATAATCTAGGGGAGCATTAAGAAAGGAGTTTTGAAAATTCATCCCCTAAGGGGGTAAAACGGGCGTGCAAAGTTAGTATGAAATGTTTTCGTTTTTGAAGTTATTGAAATGAAATTCAGTATGATTATTCTTCATTGAAAGTCATGAAACATGTGTAAAATATTTTTTCGGAAATCATCCCTTAAGAGGCTAAAAGAGGGAGCAAAGTTAATAATATGACTACCAATATTCATAGAAAATTTTCATAGAAAATTTCATAGTATTTTGATGAGTAAGGTCTGGACTCTATTTTGCGACTCAGAGATATACAATAGTAGTTGTTACAGATGTAATAGGCACACATACACTCAATACAGTGAAGTACGCGACTTGCTGCCATTTTGTTTTAAAGTATTACCATCTATTATTTTACTAAGAACCTTAAAATTTAATAACAATATAAAACGGACAAAAGGAATTTTTTAACAAATTGGATTTTTCATTATTTTTCGATGTAAACTATTAGACTGTAGTCATTAAATAATTATCACAAAAACATTTTTCATTATTCGATTCGAAGTTCGTAGCGATAGAATTTATTAAGATGGCAAGCAATGATATAGATATCAAATATTTTTTTTTAAAAGAAATTGTCCTCACATCCAAAGAATTAAGTTATGATTAATTTAGTGCAATAAAATTTGGTTTAAGCGTTTTCAATCCGAAAATTTTGATGTCAAAGATGCCCCTCGCTCTGGTCGCCATATTACGGATAAAATGGATGCCATTTTAGAAAAAGTGGGGTAAGATCGGCATATCAGTAGTTACGACGTAGCTGAAGAACAGGGAATTGACCACAAAACAGTTTTAGCGCATTTCAAAAAAATTGGGTACACAAAAAAGCTCGATGTTTGGGTACCTCACGAACTCACTGAAAGCTAAACCTAATGAACCGCGTACTCATTTGTGATTCTTTATTACGACGTAATGAAACCGAACCATTTTTGAAGAAGCTGATAAATGGTTATGAAAAGTGGATCACGTACGACAAGAACGTGGGAAAAAGGTCATGGTCAAAAGCTGGTCAGGCTTCACAGACTGTGGCGAAACCCGGGTTAACTCGAAACAATGTGATGCTGTGTGTGTGGTGGGATTGAAAGGGCATTATTCATTATGAGCTGTTACCACCAGACAGGACCATCGATGAACTCTACTGCGAACAACTGATGAGATTGAAGCAAAAAGTTGAGAGAAAGCGGCCGGAATTAATCGACAGAAGGGCTGTGGTTTTTCATCATGATAACGCTAGACCTCACACATTTTTAGCCACTCAGCAAAAATTAAGAGAGTTTGGCTGGGAGGTGTTAATGCATCCGCCGTATAGTCCTGACCTTACACCTTCAGATTTCCACCTGTTTCGCTCTCTTCAGAATTCTTTAGGCAGTGTCAAGTTAACATCAAGAGAGGGCATCACACTCACCACCCCTGTTCTGGTTCTCTGTTTAAACTTAAGGTTAACCTGAACCTAACGTGAGCTCCGACATATATATAAATAATCTAGTCTACTATCTCTTCTAAAATTTATAAGTAAACGCAATCAACATTTTTACATTTTTAACGTTCTTTGAAAATATAATAAGATCCCTTATACAATAACTAAGTTCCAAAGTTTGAAAGTAATCTAAATATTATAGAAACCTTGTTAACTTGACGACTAATTAGGGAAAACTTATAATTGCCTTCACTTTGGTGCTTTTGGTTGCTTCAATTTACACGTATTACTGAACAATGCTTTATTTTATATAATTCAATAAAAACATACTTTATTATATTTATATAAAAACAACTTAAAATATTATTTAGAAAAAATACAAAGCCTTATATTCCTTACTTCGTAAAGTGGTGAAAACAGAAGATATCATCATCACGACCCTTCAATGGCCCACTCCTGAGCCGGGTCTCCTCCTCAGAATGAGGAGGGTATCAGGCCATAGTCCACCACGCTAGCCCAGTGCGGGTTGGTAGACTTCACACACCTTTGAGAACTTTTTGGGAACTCTCAGGAGTGCAGGTTTCCTCACGATGTTTTCCTTCACCGTTAAAGCAAGTGATATTTAATTGCTTAAAACACACATAACTCAGAGTCAGAGGTGTGTACCCAGGATCGAACCTCGGACCTCCCGAGTAAGACTTGAAGTCTCAACCACAGGGCCATCACTGCCTTTACCCAGAGGAAACTGCTCGACAGATACCTCCCCAAGCGGGGACTTGTGAAGGTTATTCGAGGTTGGTGCGACTGCCTAAAGGAGACGGTTCAAAATTACCTCAGAAAGAAGCAGCCCTAGATATTTTCACTAGTTTTTTTATTAGGTGTTATTAGTTTTTTTTTTTTTAATTTAAAAATTACCTGTCCAACTACGGGCGCCACGCCAGCAGTACAATGAGTAGGATTTGAGCCTACGACCTATTGATTGTGAATCCAACGTCTCCTCCAATCCTTAACATCTCACCTATTGACGCATATTCTTCGATAAATTTGATTTATTCGGTTCGTATTTCAAATCGATAATCGATCGACAATCGATATTCGTAACCAAGATATACCAACATAAGCAACTTTACTTTACAGAGTTTGTAATTAAAACGAGTGGTGTTAAATGGAGTTATATACTTACAGAGTCAGTGAGGAGTATCCTATAAGGTCTTATAGAAGAATCCTGTTTCTGTCCCCAGGATACATTTAAGTCAAACTGTGGCAGTTCTGGAGTCGACAGGAATGACACGTAGAACTGATAGAAGATTACTGCTAGAAGAATTGCTGTTAAAGATCCTATTATCTTACACGTCTGTAATAAAAAAGAGAAGAATAGTATAGTAGTAATTTTACCAAAAATCGTTTTTTCTTTTCTTTATTGGTATATTATTGATTGGTAGTATTATAAAAAGGTAAATCTTGTGAGGTTGTAAGAGGTAATCTACTAAACCGATTTTGAAAATTCTTTCACCAATAGAAAGCCACATTATTTGAGATTGTCATAGGCTATATAGGTTGGGGAAAAAGCCTTTTTGCATTATAGTATGTATGAACTTGTAATAAAATCTCTTTGGCTATACTATTTGTATCTGGCTGGTTTTGGTATTATTAAGAGTTTACATTTTAAAGAAGATAATTCCAAATTCAAATTAGGAAAATGTGTGATTTTTATTTGTTTTTCGTACTGTGAAGATGAGTGAATCCAATGAAGAAATTCGATACATTTTAAAATTTTAAAAAAGGTAAAAATGCAACGTCATCAAAGGCCGGTCAGGCTTCACAGACTGTGGCGAAATCCAGGTTAACTCGCAACAAGGTAATGTGGTGTGTTTGGTGGGATTGGAAGAGCATTATTCATTATGAGCTGTTACCACCAGGCAGGACCATCGATTTTGAACTCTACTGCGAACAACTGATGAGATTAAAGCAAGAAGTTGAGAGAAAGCGGCAGGAATTAATCAACAGAAGGGCTGTGGTTTTTCATCATGATAACGCTAGACCTCACACATCTTTAGCCACTCATCAAAAATTAAGAGAGTTTGGCTGGGAGGTTAATGCATCCGCCGTATAGTCTTGACCTTGCACCTTCAAATTTCCACCTCTTTCGGTCTCTTCAGAATTCTTTAGGCAACATCACGAGAGGACTGCCAAAACTACTTGTCGCGGTTTTTTGATCAGAAGCCCCAAAATTTCTATAGCAATGGGATCATGTCCCTACCAACAAGATGGCAAAAAGTTATCGAACAAAATGGTACCTACATACTTTAGTTAAATTTAAATAAACTATATTAAAAAATGTTTTGAAATTTCTTAAAAATGCGACGAAACTTTTTCCCCAACCTATTATTAACCCAAAATATGAAAATAGTTTTTTATGGTAGTCGGATTAAAATATTTACTCCCAACGAATATTATATATGTTTGTTACTCAATCACACAAAAACGACTGAATTAAATTAAATAAATTATAGTATACAGATACTTTATAATCTGGATAAACACATAGGCCAGTTCTTATCCTCGAAAATAATATCTTCTATAAGATAAATCAGAGTTGTTGATATTAAAACAGCTCATGAAATATTACTTACAGCTATTATAAATACTTTCTATCCCTGAAAATTTAATAACCTTTATATTGTAAATTAGTGAATGAGTAAGTCTGACATTGGAAAATAGAATGAGTTAATTTTTGTTCAGATGCTAGTTAAGTAAAGAGTTTTTATTCGTTCAAGTGATTCTCCTTGCCGACCCCTCTTTTTCAGATTGGGAATCTTATCTATATCATAGACTTGTAGGGGTCGACAAGTAGAATCACTTGAACGAAACTGGCCTATGTGTTTATTTAGATTATAAAGTATCTGTATACTAAAATTCATTTAAATTCTAGTACCGAGAATTTTCTTAGTAACGTATTGGACCAACGAAAGTTTTATTAACACTCATAACCTAACAAATACAAAACAACGTGGTAAATAAAAAAATTATTATTACATACATTAAAACTACTTTTCTTGTCCTTGTTATCTTCTTTCACAACTTTCTCATTCTTCTGTTCCTTCTTTTCTTTCTTCTTCGCCATTATGAACACAATAATATACTTTTATTTCAGTAATAAAACTGAAATCAATACATAATTTGGTAATTATTATCAGTAGGGAGATATCTTATCTTGGGATAATCCTTAGCAATCAGTAAACAATGACGTGGCCCAAAGAAATTCATTTGCTGGTTGTTATGTCATATTAAATACTAGCTGACCAACCCTCGCTTCACTGAGGTATATTGTAATCGTTCACTCACTCACTAACCATTCTCTCATTGGAAAATATTATTTCAAATTGTGGTGCGCCTGCAGCCGACATGCAGCAACAATTATCATCATATTTCAATCTATTTACACAAAAACCTTATTAAAGTATATATATATATAAACCTTCCTTAGGAATCACTCTATCTATTTTTGAAAACCGTATGAAAATCCGCTCAGTAGTTTTTGAGTATCGCGAACAGATCAACAGACACGACGTGGGACTTTGGTTTATAATATGTGTGATTGGCTTATAATAATATTAACACCGGGTCTCCATACAAATATCATAAAAAAGTGCCCGAAGCCTCTCTCATTTTAAGTGTATTTTTGTTAATATTTTTTTTTAAATTGTAGCCTCCGACCTTTGGGTGGCTACGGCAAGACTCCTTACAGTGAAGTAAGACGTTGGCAGGCGGGAAATAAGTTCTTCAGTGGGTGATTTTTATTTGGAAACAATAAAACTTCAATACTAATTTCAATAAAGGCTACAATACAATTTTATGTTTATGCTTTGGTTCAGGTAAAGCTTGATTTATCGAGACTTATTTAATAATTATTTTGGCTTATTAATATTCATGAGTATCAGTTTAACAAAATATTATAACAATCTTCAATTTTAACAATAATCAACAGTCAACAGTGAATTTAACAAAATGTTATAACGATCTTCTATTTTAACAATAATCAATAGTCAACAGTGAATTTAACAAAATGTTATAACAATCTTCTATTTTAACAATAATCAACAGTCAACAGTGAATTTAACAAAATGTTATAACGATCTTCTATTTTAACAATAATCAATAGTCAACAGTGAATTTAACAAAATGTTACAACAATCTTCTATTTTAACAATAATCAACAGTCAACAGTGAGTTTAACAAAATATTATAACAATCTTCAATTTTAACAATAATCAACAGTCAACAGTGAATTTAACAAAATGTTATAACAATCTTCTATTTTAACAATAATCAACAGTCAACAGTGAGTTTAACAAAATATTATAACAATCTTCAATTTTAACAATAATCAACAGTCAACAGTGAATTTAACAAAATGTTATAACAATCTTCTATTTTAACAATAATCAACAGTCAACAGTGAGTTTAACAAAATATTATAACAATCTTCAATTTTAACAATAATCAACAGTCAACAGTGAATTTAACAAAATATTATAACAATCTTCAATTTTAACAATAATCAACAGTCAACAGTGAGTTTAACAAAATGTTATAACGATCTTCAATTTTAACAATAATCAATAGTCAACAGTGAATTTAACAAAATGTTATAACAATCTTCTATTTTAACAATAATCAACAGTCAACAGTGAGTTTAACAAAATATTATAACAATCTTCAATTTTAACAATAATCAACAGTCAACAGTGAATTTAACAAAATGTTATAACAATCTTCTATTTTAACAATAATCAACAGTCAACAGTGAGTTTAACAAAATGTTATAACGATCTTCTATTTTAACAATAATCAATAGTCAACAGTGAATTTAACAAAATGTTATAACAATCTTCTATTTTAACAATAATCAACAGTCAACAGTGAATTTAACAAAATGTTATAACGATCTTCTATTTTAACAATAATCAATAGTCAACAGTGAATTTAACAAAATGTTACAACAATCTTCTATTTTAACAATAATCAACAGTCAACAGTGAGTTTAACAAAATATTATAACAATCTTCAATTTTAACAATAATCAACAGTCAACAGTGAATTTAACAAAATGTTATAACAATCTTCTATTTTAACAATAATCAACAGTCAACAGTGAGTTTAACAAAATATTATAACAATCTTCAATTTTAACAATAATCAACAGTCAACAGTGAATTTAACAAAATGTTATAACAATCTTCTATTTTAACAATAATCAACAGTCAACAGTGAGTTTAACAAAATATTATAACAATCTTCAATTTTAACAATAATCAACAGTCAACAGTGAATTTAACAAAATATTATAACAATCTTCAATTTTAACAATAATCAACAGTCAACAGTGAATTTAACAAAATGTTATAACGATCTTCTATTTTAACAATAATCAATAGTCAACAGTGAATTTAACAAAATGTTATAACAATCTTCTATTTTAACAATAATCAACAGTCAACAGTGAATTTAACAAAATATTATAACAATCTTAATAGGTCTAAATTATATGAACAATTATATGTTTTACATTAATGTACAGTAATTATCGTCTATTTTTTTTTTTTTTTTTATTAAATGCAGTTAGAACCTTTCAATGTAATAAACATATTCTATCCATTTCCGCGGTAAGTATCTATTAGTTTTGAAGGATAAAAACTAGTTTATATTATTTTCAGGCCAGCTTATCTCTCCGCAAAGAGTCACGCCTATCCATGAATATGAAATAACTAACCAACTAACATAGTGTAGTACATAATGTTATGGAACACTAACTTTTTGTAAAATGTCATCCAAATTTATTAAATCTTTTTTCATGAGAAAAATGGCTTAAACTTAACAACCAATAGACACCTCTTTTACGTAGTCGGGTTATAGATTTTTTATCTTAAATTTTTAAAATAATATATAAATGGATTCTAATTTTCACTCCACGTATACTATTAATAACATAAAGAGGTAAAAGACTGTTTTCGTGGTAGTCGGATTTGCAGCAGTAAGTCGTTTCTTACGAACGCTACTGTAAATAAAAAAGTATACACCTCAGCGAAGCGAGAGCGAGTCGGCTAGCAACCAATATACCAACCTTGCCCTTAAGGTTACATCACACGTTTAATACACGACCTCATCTGAGTGAAACAGAACAGTTTTCTAGGTCATTCGTTTCAGCACGGCCTTTCAAAAGCCTCCCTTGTGTACGGTATACTCTACCGCGAAAGTGTTGCCAGCTGCCAATAAATTATAAATTTGGATATATTCACTCGAATATTGTATTAGTTTTACAATATTGTTGGATTTATAACTAGCGACACGTCCGTGCTTTGCACGTTGGTTTTTCTACTATGATATGCATATATTATACATATAAACCTTCCTCTTGAATTACTCTATCTATTAGTGAAAACCGCATTAAAATCTGTTGCGTTGTTTAAAATATATAAGCGTAGAGACAGCGGGAAGCCACTTTGTCTTACACTATATACAAACACTCCGGCTTCACACGGTTACCTTCTTTACTATAATATGCATTTATTATACATATAAACCTTCCTCTTGAATCACTCTATCTATTAGTGAAAACCGCATTTAAATCTGTTGCGTTGTTCAAAAGATATAACCGTAGAGACAGCGGGAAGCCACTTTGTCTTACACTATATACAAACACTCCGGCTTCACACGGTTAACTTCTTAACTAAAATATGCATTTATTATACATATAAACCTTCCTCTTGAATCACTCTATCTATTAGTGAAAACCGCATTTAAATCTGTTGCGTTGTTCAAAAGATATAAGCGTAGAACAGCGGGAAGCCACTTTGTCTTACACTATATACAAACACTCCGGCTTCACACGGTTACCTTCTTTACTATAATATGCATTTATTATACATATAAACCTTTCTCTTGAATCACTCTATCTATTAGTGAAAACCGCATTTAAATCTGTTGCGTTGTCCAAAAGATATAAGCGTAGAGACAGCGGGAAGCCACTTTGTCTTACACTATATACAAACACTCCGGCTTCACACGGTTACCTTCTTTACTATAATATGCATTTATTATACATATAAACCTTCCTCTTGAATCACTCTATCTATTAGTGAAAACCGCATTTAAATCTGTTGCGTTGTCCAAAAGATATAAGCGTAGAGACAGCGGGAAGCCACTTTGTCTTACACTATATACAAACACTCCGGCTTCACACGGTTACCGTCTTTACTATAATATGCATTTATTATACATATAAACCTTTCTCTTGAATCACTCTATCTATTAGTGAAAACCGCATTTAAATCTGTTGCGTTGTCCAAAAGATATAAGCGTAGAGACAGCGGGAAGCCACTTTGTCTTACACTATATACAAACACTCCGGCTTCACACGGTTACCTTCTTTACTATAATATGCATTTATTATACATATAAACCTTCCTCTTGAATCACTCTACCTATTAGTGAAAACCGCATTTAAATCTGTTGCGTTGTTCGAAAGATATAAGCGTAGAGACAGCGGGAAGCCACTTTGTCTTATACTATATACAAACACTCCGGCTTCACACGGTTACCTTCTTTACTATAATATGCATTTATTATACATATAAACCTTCCTCTTGAATCACTCTATCTATTAGTGAAAACCGCATTTAAATCTGTTGCGTTGTCCAAAAGATATAAGCGTAGAGACAGCGGGAAGCCACTTTGTCTTACACTATATACAAACACTCCGGCTTCACACGGTTACCTTCTTTACTATAATATGCATTTATTATACATATAAACCTTCCTCTTGAATCACTCTATCTATTAGTGAAAACCGCATTTAAATCTGTTGCGTTGTCCAAAAGATATAAGCGTAGAGACAGCGGGAAGCCACTTTGTCTTACACTATATACAAACACTCCGGCTTCACACGGTTACCTTCTTTACTATAATATGCATTTATTATACATATAAACCTTCCTCTTGAATCACTCTACCTATTAGTGAAAACCGCATTTAAATCTGTTGCGTTGTTCGAAAGATATAAGCGTAGAGACAGCGGGAAGCAACTTTGTCTTATACTATGTGGTGATAATGACATAAATATATTTTTTAAATTTGTATTTTAATAAATATACATAAAAACACTCACCTACACTTCACCACTCTTTTATTTCACTAGTCAATATTTACTACACAAAAGTTTGACTAGTAGAGCCAAACTAAGGCAAATCTAGTTTGGTACAGTGGGAGAAATATAATCTATAGAAACTCATCAGATAAATCACTACACTGCTTGAGGAATTACTTGTCAAACAACGTCAGATCTATCGACACAAGTTATAAATATTACTTAGATAGAGGGTACTTGAAATAATAGGAACTACAAAAAATTGTTTAGAATTATTTCAGTAGTTTTATAAGTATTTTCTTATAAAGATTGAATTTATCAAAATCCTCATCAATGTGTTTGTAATGAATGAATTTCTTATCTAATACATAGCTATATTGTTTACAACCATTTTGATTGGTTTCTGATAAAGTTTTAGATAGTTATCTGACAAATTGAAGCGTCAGTAGCTCAGTTCGGGCGTTGGATTCACGGTCGATAGGTCGTGGGTTCAAATCCCGGACATTGGACTACTGGCGTGGCCCACTCCTGACACAAGCTATTTATTAGCTTACTAGGAGGGGTAAAGGGAATACTAATAGTATGTGACCCATACTGCTAGTAATCTTTTTTAAAAAAAAAAAAAAAAAGGAAAAAAAAATAACATACGTATCTTAGGGACTTAATCAACAAAAGGTGAAACTCTGCTTACCTTACAAGTGAGAGAGACGTGTAGATTGTTGTGAATATAGGAGTGAGCGAGAGCGGTTCATTATGGAGTTGTAGTGGTGGTAACTACTTCCCCTCATCGGCTCGACAATTTCTCTCATCCAATCCTATGCTCCAACAGATTCGCAACAGTTTGACGAGTAGGCTTAGACGAAATATTGACTGTTAAATTTCGAGGTGACAACCCTTATTGAAGATCACTGGAGTGTTTTTCTGGCTTGGTCAAAAGAGCTCTTTAAGCCAGCTCCTGAGTCACTTACCCCAGGTACTACTCAGTTTTCATGTACAATATCACTCGTATATAGTTGATTATGTTAATGTATAAAGCATCTATTTATAATGATAGTATTTTCTTAAATTAGAATAGTACAAACAAAATGGCGATGAGGATAGTAGCTTTCATGAGTGAAAAAAAGTTACTTCCATACGATATGAATGCACACTTATTAGTGTAGTTGCCGGCACGTAAGTATAGGTTTGACCTTGAATACGCAGAAGTCGTTATTAGCGGCGAGAGAGTTCTTAGGCGACATTTCAGTTCCCGCGCGTATGCTACGTCACCTATGAAACGCGACACGCTCACAATCCGTTACTTTCCCCCACTATTTCTTCTCAGACCTAAAGTTAGTTGCCGGCTACTATACGTAACGCTACTTTCTAGTCAAGGTTGTAGAAAAAACATTTTTGAATACAAGTGTACCTTTGGAGCAAAGTGCTCCAACGTTATTACAAGACGCAATATCATGTGAAGGAAATTTTATCAAACATCCTTTTAAATTCAGTTTCTTGTCAACTTTGCATTTCATATTTTGGCTAAATAAATTACTTATTCATTCCTTCCTTCTTACACCATGTGTTCGCTGGTAATTCCTTTAATATTATTTAAGTATACCCACCTGTAGACAATACATAACCTTTAGTGCGATACATTAGAGTCAATCTCTCCGGTGCTGTCACGCAGTCCAAATGGAAGTTAATAAATAAGTGAGGTGGTCCTACACCTTGGTCGCAAGTCCAAGGCGCTGCCCGGCTTGCATGCATATACGTATTGCTGTACATTAATGGGTATACGAATTACAACCTTGTATTGTACAGATTATTTATTCTTAATAATATTAATTAACGAAATGGAATAATGTTTAAAAAATTACTTGATATGTTGAATAATTGTTATTGTCTGGTCAAGTTAAAGTTTCTAGATTTTCTTGTAAGTCATGTTGTACAATTAATTTTTAATTTAAAAACAATCATCAAACAAAGCTATTTATACAGTGACTGGATGAGTAATTCATATAAAATTCCTGTTGAACGATTATTTTCAGGTCAAGTTAGAAAGTAGAGTCATTTTAAATTAACAATAAATGTTATTTAATTAATTTTTGCATCACCTTTCTTGTTTTCATGACAAAAATATTACTTATTTTGAAATGTCTTAGTCTTCCAGTGTTAAAGACAGGTTTTAAATGTCTAAGATATCCATATATGTATTACCATATATGTCATGTATGACAAGAAAGGATGTGAGGGGAATATTGAACAACATTGTAAGGGGTGATGATATTGAATGGACTATTGGGTAAACGCAACGTAGATACTGCCACTGACCCGATAAATAATCAAATATGATCTCTAATAATTACGAGAGAAACATAAGCAGTGCCTCGGACTTGTGACCAAGGTGTAGGCTTAAGGATATCCTTTAAATAAAACGTTTTAATACCCAAAGCTAAACTCACATAAACCTAACCTAATACAAGTCGTGGCAATTACATTGTATGGTACGTGACCTTAATTGGACATCACTCCCAAGCACTAACTCTGCACTGCACAACACTAACACTATCCAGGGACTACTTCACTCCTTAAGAGACCGCCTACGACTAATACTACAGTCAGACTGTCGATGGCATATAAAGAGGTCGAGCCGCATGTGGGCCAGACTTACCACCTCCCCACTCCCATCCCATTAACCCTGCGGATCTAGTGTGCTCTGGAATCTAACTCTGGGTCCGTCGAGACCGCAGCATTTTTTCTTCTTCACTCCCCTCCCCACTCTATGTTCGAGGATGCAACGCATCACTAAAACGAGGGTATCTCTTGTTTTGTCGATGTCCATGAGCGATGGTGGCCACTTATCATCAGGTGGACCATCTGCTCGTTTGCACCTTATTCACCATAAAAAAAAATTACGAAAGTTACTACTAACCTACTCCAGCGTTAATTAATTAAAAAAATATGTCGACAGGCTAGAATTAACTTTATTTCAGTAATATTAATATTTCTATACGGTTGCAAAAATTGTGGGATTAAAAGAAATTGTTCTAACCAATTAATCGTCCTGTTACTGTACTAATATTAATAATACATTATTTATCCATTTGTTATAGATTTACCTAATATTAATTTAAAAAAAAATAGTATAAGGGGTCCTTCAAGTATTTCGTAAGCAGATTTTTTGTAATTATTAAGCCTTCTGCCTCATGTCAGCAAAAGTAACATTGCTGCATACATTTTTCTCTCTCCTCATTCTGAGCATATATCGCTTACGTAATCATGCAGACTCCCATCACCCATATCACCGCCCCCTTTAATGCTTACGTAATTACTTGAACATCCCCTAAAATAATTTATCCCGTTGTTATATAAATAAATTGAGCGAATATTAAATTTAAAAAAGAATTGCAGAACTACACTCGCATAAAAGAATAAGTGAAACTTTAGTAAAACATGAAACGTTACTTTGCAACGCTGTGTTGGGTTTCCACAACTTATTCAAATTGAAACTATTCTGTCTCTATTTTTAACCGACTTAAAAAATAAGCAGCTCTATTTTATATGACAAGATTATTAAAAAAGCTACTCGTAACGTCAATAATATATGTCGGGGATTTTAAAACGATGTGAAAGGAAATGGAAGGAGGAAGATGGGGAATATTGGGAAACACTAAAAGGAGTATTGAATGGAATATTGGGTAAACGCGACGTAGATACTGCTATTGAACCGATAAATTATCAAATATGATCTCTAACAATTACGAGAGAAACCTAAGCAGTGCCTTGGACTTGTGACCAAGGTGTAGGCTTAAGAACGTCCTTTAAATGATCATAACACTCGCCTCCACTGCTAAGCTCTCTATTTAAACCCAAGGTTAAACGCACATAAACCTAACCTAACACAAGACGAGGCAATTACATTGTAAGGTACTCACGTGAACTTGATCGGACAGCACTCCTAGCACTAACACAACACTGCACAACACTATCACTATTTAGACACTACTTCACTTCTTGAGAGACCGCGCACGACTAAGACTTCAGTCAGACTGTCGTTGACATATAAAGGGTCGAGGGTCGAGACTGTCAAAACAACGGAAGTGACCACTATCCTACTCCAACGCCATAGATAGCGATAACGATTCGATTAATCGATAATCTTTTACTTATTCTCCGACATATATAAAAGGAATATGGTTGTTCAGATTGCCGCGGATTATAGCAAGGTAGCCTTTTGATTCCTTTTAAATCATGAATTTCCTCATAGTAACGCCTGATTCAATTCTTATATTTAGTCAATAATATAATATCAAAAGATATAGGCATTTCTTTTTTTGCAGTTGGCAAATTGTCCGTAACCTATATCGGTATATGGAGGCTATAGTTTTTCAACTGCAAAATTAAGTTTGTCCTTCAATCCAGATTGTAGGGAACACTCAGCGAAGAGCTCTGTTAGTCCATGGCAGTCTGACGAGTAGTTTTATGGAGTGAATTTTACTATCATACCATTAATGTATATTTTTTAATTAAACGTTCCGTAACGGGATGTGGAAGTATAGTAAAACCTTTCCCTGGGTCACAAGCTCCAGGCTACTTGTCTTCCTGTCCAAGGTGCTGATTATTATTCTTTTATATAATAGATGTATAGCTCATAATATATTGATAGTTAGCGCCTAGATCTAAGTCGCAGCTCCCAGGCGCTTTTTGGGCTTATATTCCATCTAATAACAAGGGTTAGACAACCGACTCTATAAACATATTTTTATTGTTCTACCCTCATCTTTCATACATCAAATCATCAAAGTGTTGTGACCAAATTAATATTCTTTTTATTTGACCAAAAATTAAATTAAATGTCTAAAAAGGGCTTTCTAGGCAACAAAAAGTCAAATAACTATTTTTCTGAAAATCTAGACCTGTTATAATAAATCTAGTTTCAGTAATGTATTATAATGTGGGCAATCTAAAATATATTTCTCCCATTAGGGCCAGACATATCCCCTCCCTCTCCCATCCCATTAATGCCGAGGATTCATGTTCAAGGTTCACTGAAACCGAAGCATTCTTCTCTTCCCTCCCCTTCCTCACTCTATCTTCGTTTGCCACGAAGAGTAAACTCTCGTATTGCCGATGTCCATGGGCGAGCAAGTTCGTGAGGTTGTAGGTGGGTGGGGGGGTAGGTTGGGGGGTGGGTAATCTCTGGATCTACTGAACCGATTTTGAAAAGTCTTTTACCAATAGAAAGCCACATTATTTCTGAGTGTCATTTATACTAATATATAAAGCTGAAGAGTTTGTTTAAACGCGCTAATCTCAGAAACTACTGATCCGATTTGAAAAATTCTTTCAGTGTTAGATAGCTCATTTATCGAGGAAGGCTATAGGCTATGTATCATCACAATAAGACCAATAGGAGCGGAGCATCACGTGGACAAAGTCGCTCGGGTCGACTAGTAGGTTATATAATAACCCGAAAAAAGAAGACTTTCGTGGTAGTCGGATTTGAAAAGTAAGTCGATGAAAAAACAGTCGAACGAAAACGTTAAAAAGAAGGCTGTCTTAACGATGAGAGATATATGATTCATAGTTGCGGGTAGAGAATGAATGAATTTATGAGTGAGTGTGTAAGTGAATGAAGAACAGTTTGAATACACCTCATAATAAAGTAAATATTGAGTTTCTCAACATAAGTAGCATTATGAGTAATTCAAATAAATGTTTAGCATACAATCGTAGCAGATCGCTTACAATGTCTCTCAGATCCGCGGAATCTTCATCCATTATCGGGATTAGGGAACCGACTCTTTATGTAAATTATATTCACGATCCTCTAATAAGCTATAGCGATGATATAACGAAGCGAGAAAAATAAAAAATTATATCTAAGTATAGGTAAGTTTGTATTACAAAAGTAAAAGTAAATAATACGCAGACCGTTTCACGGCTTGGTGACTAGAATATTACTCCCGAGGGTTATATTACAAGACAGTGGTACAACATTACGGGCTGATTACTGGCGATGGCGATTCAAAAATATCTTTTCATATGAAGTTTATTAGTTGTGCCACATTCGAAAGTAAAATGGGAATCAAATCAATCAGAACTCTAGCCCAAAGAACCCTGATTCAAAGGTGAAAGGAGGACTTAAGCTTCCCCAATGCAGACCTGGCGGCGGTTGAGGCGATCCGCCCTCATATCACGCGCTGGGTTGAAAGGCAGGACGGCGTCCTCCTGTCCTTTCGGCTGACGCCAATACTGTTGCTTCAGTAAGTATTTGTCCCAAATTGCTAGACGAGAGGCGACCCCGGCCTGTCACGAGTGTGATGCGACAGAAGATACATCGCATCATACTCTGGTAGAATGCCCAGGATGGAGACCTCAACGCCACAGCCTTGAGACGATCCTAGATGGAGATCTCTCTCGAAACGTGATTCACCCCAACGTGATTTTTTTTTTCGACTTCTGCGAGGCTTTAATCTCGCAGAAGGAGGCCGTAGAACAAGAAAACGAGAACTGAAACAGATAGAGGTGATCCTCAGTAAGAGTCATTACACTTTCCTATGATAGGTAATATTCACTCTACAAAATTACTTACAAAAACTACTATGGATCTTTCTGTACAGACCAATAGAAACTACTAGTCAATTAGAGGTTTTCCATAGTGTTCCTTTACCCGCGTGACTTCGTCCGCGTAGAAGTATACGCTAAAAGTACTTTATGGATTAATAACCAACCTTCTAAAGTACCGATATGGCAAATTTCACTAAAATCTGTTCAGCCGTTTTAACATGATGCATGCACAAACACGGCAATCTACCATTTGATTATCTGAAAATTAATGAAAATCTTTTCGTCGGTCTGTCTGTCTGTCGCCCTTGCCGGTTTTTTAATAACCGCTGATCTTGACTAAAAACAATTTTAGGAGTCTGATTTTTTTATAGCGGCATAATATATATAGCTCATCTTTTAGTAGTGGAAATCTTTAAGCCAACGTTGGCATTATGTAGATTAGATGTCTGCTTGTCTTCTGAGATCGAACGGTCTCCGATATTTCTCTGATTCTGCTGGAAAATGGAGTTTTCCTTGAATATCTTTATTTGGTGTTCATTATCTTAATAAAGAACGTCTCTAGAAGGCGTCTGTTGTCTTGGAATGGCTGTATATTTCCTAAATCATAGAATAACTTCAGTCTCCAGTAATTGGGTCCTAATATAACAATTAAGGGTCAAAGCATTCAGTATAGGTCACTCACAATCATACGTAATTTTAAAATATTTGTTTTTTGTTTTATTAAAGCGATAATTTTCGTAGAAGTATGAATCATTGACGACGACGACTGTCACCGTACGCGAAGGACAACTAATTATTCTTAAAATAGTTTATATGAGTTTTGACAAATGGCGCTACTTTATTTTTAAATAATTTATTTTTTAACTCCCGACGCAAAACCTACAGGGTTTTATAAGTTTGACGTGTTTGTATGTGAATCTGAATTATTCAGAAGTGTTTTTAGCTATGTCTCATGAAAATCGGTCCAAGATGGCCGCCGCCACAAAATGGCGGATTATACATTTTTTTCACAACTCCCTTAATATGGATATCAAATGAAAGGTCTTGATTAGTAGAATAATATATGATAAATTTCAATTCCAAGATGGCCGCCGCCATAAGATGGCGCATCACATATTTTTTTCACAATTCTCTCAATGTGGGTATAAAATGAAAGGTCTTGATTAGTAGAATAATATAAATATGACAAATTTTAATTCCAAGATGGCCGCCGCCACAAGACGGCGCATCACATATTTTTTCACAATTCTCTCAATGTGGGTATAAAATGAAAGGGCTTGATTAGTAGAATATTATATAAATATGACAAATTTCAATTCCAAGATGGCCGCCGCCACAAGATGGCGCATCACATATTTATCCACAATTCTCTCAATGTGGGTATAAAATGAAAGGGCTTGACTAGTAGAATAATATAAATATGACAAATTTTAATTCCAAGATGGCCGCCGCCACAAGATGGCGCATCACATATTTTTTCACAATTCTCTCAATGTGGGTATAAAATGAAAGGGCTTGATTAGTAGAATATTATATAAATATGACAAATTTCAATTCCAAGATGGCCGCCGCCACAAGATGGCGCATCACATATTTTTTCACAATTCTCTCAATGTGGGTATAAAATGAAAGGGCTTGACTAGTAGAATATTATATAAATATGACAAATTTCAATTCCAAGATGGCCGCCGCCACAAGATGGCGCATCACATATTTTTTCACAATTCTCTCAATGTGGGTATAAAATGAAAGGGCTTGATTAGTAGAATATTATATAAATATGACAAATTTCAATTCCAAGATGGCCGCCGCCACAAGATGGCGCATCACATATTTTTTCACAATTCTCTCAATGTGGGTATAAAATGAAAGGGCTTGACTAGTAGAATAATATAAATATGACAAATTTCAAATCCAAGATGGCCGCCACCACAAGATGGCGCATCACATATTTTTTCACAATTCTCTCAATGTGGGTATAAAATGAAAGGGCTTGACTAGTAGAATAATATAAATATGACAAATTTCAAATCCAAGATGGCCGCCACCACAAAATGGCGAATTACGTTCATACTGTTACTATTATTGTTTTGTCTCGTTTTTTTTTTCAATTTTTCATTTATTAGTTTTTCGACTTAGTACTTAAAAGCATTAATTTATAATATTCTCCTCGATGAATCAGTAATTGAATGGGTTATTAATTTATTTCTTCAAATATATTGCTCGTAATATAGGAAAGAAAAAAGTAATGAAGAGCATGTAAAATCTTTGCTAGAGGCTATATAATAAATGTCACATTACATGATGATATGAAGCAGATAACGGCGTGTTTACACGACGTTTGAATTTGTTTTAGCATATTATTTTCGTTATTACTATTTAAGAATACCGTGATAACTCTGGTTCCTATTTTTAATCCCCGCTGCTATACGTGCGTGGTGTTATTAGTTTAACGTGTTTACCTGTGTATCTGTATTAGGGTGGCGCAGAAAAACCCACTATTTTTTTTGAGTCTCAAGTGAAAAAATGATAGTTTTTGATGTTTTAAGAGCCCTCTCCAAAGGACAGCTCAAAAAAAACTTTTAAGAAATCGCACAAAATTGTTAAGAATTTCAAAAATCTTTTTTTTTTCGTTACGGTAAATTTTATAGACAAAAACAAAATAAGTTTCTGAAAGTTTCAGTTCAAAATTTAGATTTTTTCGAGCGAGCTTTTAATATTCCAATTTTAATTACATACATTTTTTTTAATTAGTACAATAATAGATAAAAATACACCACGAATAACTAATGGGAGGTATGAAACTGTTTTTTATTTTTCATCAATTGGTTGATATCAGGTTTGATAGAAGACAGTTGACGTCTCATGTCAGGTTCGGCGTCCGATACGGCGTCTATTGCGATATTTTGTTTTCGTGGCTGCATAGGTTGAGAATCCTGTTTCGCACAAATATGTTCTTGGGAACGGGAGAAGAATATTCAGAGCCATTTTGCGAAGCATTGGATATTCATCACGGATTCTGCACCAAAAATCGTTGAGAGGCGTCGTTTTGAACAGTGACTCCATACTTGTGTCTGATGACATTTCTAAAAGAGATTCATATATCTCGTTTGACATACTTTCGGGCTTTTCCAAGTTGGGTAAAAAAGGATTATGAATCCATGAATTCAGTTTCATTTTTGTATTCTGTTCTTCGGGAAAATACTTTTCAAAAGATGCGCGCATCGAACTGAGATATTGGACCAATTCTTCAAACACATCATCTTGAAACATTTCTAAGTCGTTATCGCTAACAAACTCACTGAGTGATGTAAAGCTTTCTATTTCTTTCTTACCAACGCAAATAATCCAAAAATCTAATTTTCTTTTGAAGGCAGTTATTTTGTTATAGGCCTGAAACACTGTTGTCTGTTTACCTTGCAATGATAAATTCAATTCGTTCAGTTTTTGAAAGATATCCGCCAAACCTCTGAAAAATATTTTTGGGCTGTCCTTTGGAGAGGGCTCTTAAAACATCAAAAACTAACATATTTTCACTTGAGACTCAAAAAAAAAGAAGTCGGTTTTTTTGCACCACCATAATCTGTCTTTAGAGCCCAAGATAATGAACCGATTGTGATGAAGTTTTATTTGTTTGAAAGGTAACTTATTCGAAATGATTCTGAGATATAATTTGTGACGATATGTTCACCCGTTTGAAGACTATCAGCTCATTGCTAACTTGAGAGCTGCCTCACAATATTACTATATTGACCAGTAACCAGTAAAACTGAGTGTCAGTTAGTTACTATGGTTACTAACAGTTTGGATAGCAAAGTACTAGTATTCTTAACATCTCCAACGTTAGGAGTGAGCTACGTCAGTAGTCCAATGACTGGGATTTAAACCCACGACCTATCGATCGTGAATCCAAAGCCAGTAGCAGTAGGTCAGTGGTTCACCACAATAAGTTTTATATTAATCTTAATTATTTTTTTGAAATGAAAGATTGGATGTCATGTGAACAAACACGAGGAAGACAAACGTGTTCCGCTCAGATGAGTTTCCTATCCCTCAAATAACATTTACCTGATTTTTTCCCATATCATTTTATTAAATTGATAATTTAATATATCCTTGATTATTAAATTACGTATAAACTCCATTCCTATAAATCGGAGTCATTCTATCAAGTGATTTCACATAGTGTCTACTCCTGTGTCACATGCCCTAGGCACTTCTGCGCTTCCTGTTCATCTCTATAAGTGTTTAGTAATAGGTATCAAGTCTTTGCTTACTATACAATATCTTATGTTAATGTAACCGCTATATTGTTATCATCTTTACTATAATATTATAAAGAGGTAGAGTTTGTGAGGTTGTACGGGATAATCTCAGGATCTACTGAACCGATTTTGATAATTCTTTTACCAATAGAAAGCCACATTATTTGTGAGTGTCGTAAGGTATATATTGGCCTAAAATTTTAAAAGGCTGTTTCGTGGTAGTCGGATTTGCAAAGTAAGTCGGAGAAAAAACGGTCGAACGAAAACGTTTCTTACGAACGCTGCCTTAACGATGAGAGATATATGATACATAGTTGCGGTAGAGTATGAATCATAAATAAGTAAGTGAACGAAAATAAAAGAGACGAGGTTAATTCACTCTCTTGTCTATCAATGGTTATTGTGGACAGTGGACGTCTCTGGGTCGAATCCGACCGCCAAGTGTCTCTGACAGGTTCCGACCGAGCCCCATGTGGGCCAGATCTACCCCTCCCTTTCCCATCCCTTTACTGCTACGGTTCCAATGAACTACGGGTTCTTGCTCGCAGTCCAATGAAACCGCAGCAGTCTTTTCTTCACTCCCCCTAGGTAGAGTGAGACTACCTTCGAGGCGGCAATGCATCGACAAAACAAGAGATACCCTCTAGTTTTGTCGATGTCCATGGGCGACGGTGGCCACTTTCCATTAGGTGGTCTCGTTTATCCCTTAAAACTTAGTCAATAGTGTTCTTAGTATCGTATGAGCGTGGTAACAAAAGCCATTAAATACTTGAAGGATTGTCTGACTATACAAATTAAATGTATCAAGACAATTTGAAATATTAAACGTAAACAAATGTAATATGAATGATGACAAAGCTCTGGTTTACGTCTTTGAGGGGTGCGCCCCCACCCCCACCAAGACGCAGATAATATTAATCACGTCGCGATGTTTGCTCCAATTTCCCGCGATAACGACGGAGTATTTTATTGTTATACTTTAAACTGTCATTTACAAATCGGGGAAAATATCCGCCATTGTGCTCGAATCTGTTACTTGTTACGAATCTCTTTTAATTTAATGTTAAAATGTGTTTTGTGGATTTGGTTGTTTAGTATTACTTTTTATGGTTCAAGTTGATATTTATATTACACTAGTGACTCGTTGCGGCTTTGCACGGGTGCAATGTAGATACACATAAAAATAAATAAAAATAAAATAAGCCTTTATTCTACTACTTAGATTACACTTTCATATTACACTATATTAAACCTTAAACAATTTAACTTAACCTAGTGAGTTTAATGTATACATATTATTATATTTTTGTTTATTTTTTTTTTTTTTTAATTTAATAGTGTTATTCATCTTTTGAATAATTTACGCCTTTTAAGTAGAAGTCGCCTCTTCGGCGTAGGCCTCCCCCATCGTTTTCCAAAGAATTCTGTCTCTAGCTTTCGTCATCCAATTTGCTCCCCCCTTTCCTACAAAAATGTCTTTCCATCTTTTCCTCGGGCGCCCTACTCCTGTGTTATGTGTATCTACTCCTCTATAATAACAGAAGAGTAGATACACATATAGCTATTAAATATCACTAGCTTTAACGGTGAAGGAAAAGATCGTGAGGAAACCTGCACTCCAGAGAGTTCCCTAAAAGTTCTCAAAGGTGTGTGAAGTCTGCCAACCCGCACTGGGCCAGCGTGGTGGACTATGGCCTAATACCCTCATTCTGAAGAGGAGACCCGGCTCAGCAGTGGGTCATTGACGGGTCGTGATGATGAATGTAGATACCATCACGGGCTTCGTTATTGATCTTTTTAAGATATACAATTCCGTAGTACATTAATTTGATCTATCTCGTAAGGTTTAGCCAGCGTTTGCGATTTAAGCGCATAAGCAATATATTTGACAATAATATACATGTATTATACATATAAACCTTCCTCTTGAATCACTCTATTTACTGCTAAAAACTGCATTAAAATCCATAGAGTAGTTTAAAAGATCTAAGCGAACAGGCAGCGGAAGCAACTTCATTTTATACTATGTAAAAACTAGCTGAGCCGCCCTCGCCTCGATGAGGTGAATTCAATCATTCACACTATTTTATTTATTTATTTATTTATTCATTCAACAAGTAACATTACAGACAAGCCAATTCTTTACAAGTTTAGTAGATCTAACATTTAACACTTACTGAAATAAGAAATCAATAAAGTCTTAAACATATCTAAACTATTATTAAATAAATCTAATTCTGGTATTTGATTTTGTGTGAATATGTCATTAAACAGTCCCACAGCTCTCGCCGTAGGAATATTATTTGCATGACGTGTACGTAAACCTGGTGGCTCAGCGAATAAGTTGTGGAACCTCCTTATGCTACCAGAATGTTCTGCGCTTATGCCTCTCATATAACCTAAAGGTACAAAAAATCTGATTCTTTCAAGCATTGAAGGACAGTCTATGAAATTATTTAAAATTAAAAACAAGTAGGTTATTGTAACTAATTTCCGTCTCAATCTTAATGTTAAAACATCAGTCATGCCACAAACAAATAATGAAGGATACAGGTAAGGATAATATCCATACATTTTTTTATATAAATAACGTAAGAATTTCTTTTGAATTTTTTCAATCATTTCACTATATTTTATTTCTATAGGATCCCATATTATTGAATTTAACTCCAAAATACTTCTTACATATGCTTCATACAGCATTTTCGATGGTACATGACTTCTAAAATTGTATGTCACTCTCATTATAACCTAACATTCTAGATGCCTTTTTACATATAGTTTCTATATGTTGGTTGAAGTACAATTGACGATCAAGTATCAAGCCCAAATCTCGTATTTGCAAAACATTATCAAGACTTTGACCGAGTAGCCGATAATTAAAGCGCGTGAGTGAGCGGGACCTCGAAAACATCATTATTTTACATTTGTTGATATTGAACTCTAACTTATTTTGCACACTCCAGTTTGCTATATTTTCGATATCTTTTTGAAGATCCATGCAATCTCTATCATTAGTTATACCGAGAAATAGTTTAAGGTCATCAGCAAACATTAAACATTTGGCCTTAGTAACAACATCAGGCAGATCGTTTATCATAATCAGGAACTGAGTCGGACCTAACGTGGAACCCTGACTGATTCCTGATCTGGTATAATATGTTTCTGATTTAAATCCATAAAACTGAACATATTGTTTCCTATTATTAAAATAACTAGCAAAGAAATGAAGAAGTTTTGGATTAAATCCAATTAAAGCAATTTTTTTTAAAAGTACATCATTATCTACGCGATGCCTTTTTAAAGTCGAAGTACGCAACATCTACCCGCTGTCTACTATCCATCTTTTCATTAACATATTCAACAAGACACATAAGATTGGTGGCAGTAGATCGCTTGTTTCTAAAACCATGTTGACAATCGATGCTTAGCGAAGCGCGATAGCTAACCGCTCACCTGACTATATATGGAACTATTGAGTACCGTTTCAAATATTTTGACTTTTTACGATTTACTATGCTATGCTACCCATAACTATAAATATACTTTTCCCTACTATCGCCGTTCAATTTCTATTCTATAATGTATATTGTGTCAGTGTTGCAGTGGACATCACCATCTTCCTGACTCGCACACTCTTCTGCCTCACACACAATTTTTTTTACACAAACCTTGTCCTGACAAAAACCAACACAGAAAAAAATTATCCGATTTGGTGCAACCGTTAAAATTATACGCTTACATACATAGAGGCTCTCCATTTTTATAGATAATCTTTTCTGCAATCTCTTCTATAACTTAAAAGTAAACGCAATTAAAAGATACTGCAGCTTTTGATAGTTTGATAATTCCAATGTGATCAAAACCCAGAATGTCAAGTTCAGTCTAAACTCCATACTATAGGGTAGCGTTACGGTAAAATGACCCTTCCGGCTGGGGGCCCTACATCCGAGAATGCCGTTAGCACAGGAGGAATAAAAATATATTGATAGACAAACAGATAAACGAAAAACAAAATAATTCTATAAGGTTTACGGGTTTCCCTTTTTAAATATTGAATTGAATCAGGCGATACTTTGCGGAAATTCATGATTTAAAAGGAATCAACCAAGACACACCACACAAGTAGATCGCGATCGACAATCGACGTACGTTTCGCTCCGTAACCGAAGCATCTTCAGGAGGTGTTGACTCTACAAGCGTCACTTGCTAAGTGACAATTTTGAACGATTAAATAAACGTATCTAAATCCACTCTACTCGATATATTTAGTTGTAAGAACAAAACACGAGTACCGAGTTAAATATCAAGTATCGCGTGTCGAATATCGAGTATTAAGTTAAAGTATAAAAGGCTGTTTTTTCAACAAAAAATCTTTTTCATTGGAGGAGCTTCTTTAGATGGGGACCCCATCCGATGAATTTGCCAGGGGCCTCAATCTATATAGTTACGCCACTGCTCGTTACTCATTTTATTATTTTAAAGGCTTATGCACAATCAATATTTTGTTAATCTACCCGCTTAGAGACTATAAACAACCCGTAAGATTTCACGCTAAGTCAATCCTGTCTCAATAAATTAGTTGATCCCAATACAAGTCATTGAAAGTCGACGTGATAACTCCTGAGGGGTTAATCTATTTGACAGTTCTGGAGCAACACCCTGAAGAGGTTAATCGATATGCTAATAATATTCATTTATATATCGGAGCATAGTTATCCCCAATACTACAATTCCGAGACAATTGCTTCAAATTTGTTATACTTACATTCGTTTACACTAAATATTATATACTTGTCGGGGATTTTAAATGATGATGAGAAGGAAATGGTAGGAGGAAGGTGGGGAATATTGGAGAACACTAACAGAGGGGATGGTATCGAATGGAATATTGGGTAAACGCAACGCAGATACAGCTACTGAACCGATAAACTATCAAATGATCTCTAACAATTACGAGAGAAACCTAAGCAGTGCCTTGGACTTGTGTACAAAGTGTACACTTTGTACACAAGACGACACTCGCCTCCACTGCTAGGCTCTCCGTTTAAACCCAAGGTTAAACGCACATAAACCTAACCTAACACAAGACGAGGTAATTACATTGTAAGGTACTCACGTGACCTTGATCGGACAGCACTCCTAGCACTAACACAACACTACACAACACTAACACTATTTAGACACTACTTCACTTCTTGAGAGACCGCGCACGCTAAGACTTCAGTCAGACTGTCGATGGCATATAAAGGGTCGAGGGTCGAGACTGTGAAAACAACGGAAGTGACTACTGCCTTACTCCAAAGCCATAGATAGCGATGACGATTTGATTACTTGATAATCTTTTACTATTCTCCGACATACTAGTCGAACTGCCCCGGCTTTATACACTTTTCAATTTACTACGTACAATACTTAGATTTATCATAAAATATTTTATCCTTATAATATTGTAAACGTGAAAGTTTGTATGTATCAATGGATGTTTGTTACAAATTCACGCAAAAACTACTGAATGGATTTGAATGAAACTTTACAATAACATAGCTTATAAATTAGAATAATACATAGGCTAAGATATTGTGTTGTGCTTAATTGCAGCATTCAATAAATTGTTGCGAAATGAATATATTCAAGCGCTTACGACAGTGAAGATATTTTATTATTATCCTACAGGAACTCAAAAGCTCTTTTCGAAAAAAGCATGCTATGTGTTAATCCAGGTTATAAAGTATATTTGTGCCGAATTTCATTGAACTTCGTTTAGCTGACTTCGTGTGATTGAGTAACAAACATCCAAGCCCAGTGGTTAAGCTATTTCTTACTCGGGAGGTCCGAGTTCGGTCCTGGGAGCACACCTCTGACTTTTCTGAGTTATGTGTGTTTTAAGCAATTAAATATCACATGCTTTAACGGTGAAGAAAAACATCGTGAGGAAACCTGCACTCCTGAGAGTTCCCTAAAAAGTTTTCAAAGGTGTGGCTAGTCTGACGGACTATGGCCCAACACCTTCCTCATTCTAAGGAACAGTGGGCCATTAATGGGTTGTGATAATAATAAGTACCGACGAGGAATGTTTATTATGACAGTCTTATTCGAAAAGTGGAATACAATGTGTAATGATGATACAAAAACAACAAGTGATACATTAACTAAGGTATTGTATCACGTGACGAGAAAAATAATTTGATGTCACGTCGTGGAGAAAGCCATTGTGGTACACATTTTCCTAGAGCAATGACGATAAAAGATAATGTAACAATTGCCACACAGTGACAATGTTCTAAGCAACGTGACTAATGACGTCATGACACTTCATTATTCAAAGTGAAAAAGAAGATGCAAAATTTATTTGAAATCATATTGATATATGTATGTCGGAGCATAGTAAAAGATTATCGATTAATTGAATCGTTATCGTTGTCTATGGCGTTTGAGTAGTCACTTCCGTTGTTTTGACAGTATCTACCCTCGACCCTTTATATGCGATCGACAGTCTAACTGAAGTCTTAGTCGTGCGCGGTCTCTCAAGAAGTGAACATCATCTAAGTAGTGCTAGTGATAGTGATAGTGTCAAGTGCAGTGTAGTGTGGAAGTACTGTCCAACTAAGGTCACGTAAGTCCTTACAATGTAATTGCCACGTGGTTAAGTAAACACAATGTTAGGTTAGATTAGCCTTAGGTTAGGTTAGCCTTAGGTTAGATTCGGTTTATGTGCGTTTAACCTTGGGCTTAAACAGAGAGCCTGAGCAGTGGAGGTGAGTGTTATGATCATTTAAAGGAATTCCTTAAGCCTACACCTTGGTCACAAGTCCAGGGCACTGCTTAGGTTTCTCTCGTAATTGTTAGAAATCATATTTGATCATTTATCGGTTCAGTAGAAGTATCTACGTTGCGTTTACCCAATATTCCATTCAATACCATCACCCCCTCTTAGTGTTCCCCAATATTCCCCATCTTCCTCCTTTCATCTCCTTTCACATCGTTTTTAAATCTCCGACATGTATATATTCTAATCTATTAGAACCTCAATATTCAGCGAAACTTATATATCCTTCCTTCTCCTCTCTCCTATCCTTTCATCAATAAAAAGATTACTAAATATGTCCTTTTCACTAGTCAGAACCTGTAGTTTTAATTATTATGCTGCTTTCAAACTTCATCTGTTTCTGAATGATTTATTGTGACTTATATAGGTCATGTTAGAATAATGGAAACTGTCACATTGGTGAATTAATTATGTAACCCTCTCATAGGTTACGTTAAGTTTTATTGGAACCTATTGTGACTAATGTCGGTCATGTTACAATAACAGAAACTGTCACACCGGTGAATTTATGGTGTTAACCTCTCTTAGGTTACTTAACTTATGTTGTTGATGATGCCGAATCACTTCAACCACTGATTTCTTCATGTTTTATTCAACCACTGCCATAAACAGATTCTGTATATATAGATAAAAATCGATCATGAAACTTTGAATCGTTGGCTCGTTTATTTAGGTAAGCTACGAGAAGATTTTAGGCAAAGGTTTAAAAATGAATATTTAACGACTTTATATCAGCGAAGGTTGGAAAAGAGTATTGTACAGCTACGCGTTGGAGATGTTGTATTAATTGAAATAGACGGCAAAAGAATCAAGTGGCCCTTAGGTATTATTATGAAGACTATTATTGGTAGGGACGGCATATGTGGGACGGCAGAAGTGAAGATGCTACTGGCATTAGAATACGTCCATTTCAAAAGCTGTATCCATCAGAAATGTGTGCACTAATTACCACTCGATTGGGGCGAGTTGTCATGGTTCCTAGTAGATTAAATATTTATTTTTTATGTTATTAACACATGTTACAATAATAGAAACTGTCACACCGGTGAATTAATTGTGTTACCCTCTCTTAGGTTACGATAAGTTTTATTGGAACTTATTGTGACTTATGTCGGTCATGTTAATAAAACAGAATCTGTCACATATGTGTTGGGGTAACCAGTGGGCTATTGTAACTTATGTCAATATTCAAATGTTAAGGACAAACTTCTAAAATTATAACTATCATTATAGAATTTCAATAATATGAAGAATTTCTTATCAGTGTCTCCAAATGGCCTTTAACCTTTAGAACTCGATTTTTGCTTTACGAGTTTCTGGAAATGTGAAATTTTATTGAATAAACTTCAGAGTTAAATGGAATCTTTAACTTTATGGTTATTATGGCTTTGGTTAAGGCATAAAGTTCCACCAAAATACCCTCATTTCTGAAGCATTAAACAGTAAATCAATAGTCAATGCTGCTAATATTAAAACGTATATTTGTTTATTATGATTTCTTCACTAATATTATTTATATTCCATGAAAGTGGTAATTTCTTAACTTATTTAAAATTGGAAATGAATTTCCCTGTAGACGTCAAAGGATTCCAAGCTTCAGTGGTGCAAGAGTTAGATTTACAGGTACGGGAGCCAGATTCAAATTCGGTCAATCATTTCCTCTCGAGTCAAAATTCGTATACTGCATAAGGAATATATATTATAATTAATCGTCACCGTCAGCTGCGATTCCGTGGGTGGGGCGAGCAGTGGCAGCCTCCCAAACATGTCAAAAAAATTTTTTTTTCAGTCATTTCCTCCCGTTTAAAAATTTGTCGGATTATAGTTTACCTAGCATCTTGAAAGAAAAATAAAGTCAGCTGACCATATCGTGGTGGAATATACGTCAGCTGGCTGCTTGACCATGTAACATTTTGATTTTTTATAGCAAAATCACAATTACCCTTTAAGTAGCTTTTTACAAACAGGAGTTTCGCAAGTTATTGAACGGAGTCGAAGTCGAAAATATTTCAAGTTAATTTTTTAAGTAAACGAATATATAACTATGGAATCAAAATTAAAAGCTAAATCAGCAATATTTAGTAATAAGACAAATTATTAACTACACTATATTAAACTACTAAATATTGATTTAGCTTTTAATTGGCTCCCGTACCATACGATCGATAGGTCGTGAGTTCAAATCTCAGTCATTGGGCTATATGTAGTGACTATCTCCCAAAGACATAAACGTCATACACTTCATCCCCACCCCATATCTGATTTCTTCATGAAGTGGACCAGTTACTTCAATTTGAAGCACGGAGAAGAAAAGGAAAAAAAAATTAATGCCTTCACTAATATTTAATAATAGATTAATATTTCCACGCCATCATTGTAATGCCTAAGCTGTAATGAAAGACAAATGTACACCATGCTGACGAAAATTAATAAATATTTCATTAATTTCATTTCCACTTCGATAGATGGCGTAATCGTACACTCTTTTGCTTAGTTTGTATTCTTAAGTATTGCTTATGATTATTAATAAAGCATTAAGAATTAGAGTATTTACAATATTAATTAATATTAAAATAGATTTTCTTATATTAAATATTCGAAGATTTTACCAGTTTCAGTTTTAGCCTGCAGTACCTCATATTCAATATTTCATACAATGTTAGCGCACATTGTTTGCATTTGAAAATGCAATGAAGCTCCGGCACTCATGTGCTCTGTGCTCTGTGCTCTGGCTCCAGGAAAGCTAAAACATTCAATTTTCTATGAGATCCTTATACTATAAAATTGTTTTCATTATGTTTGAAATTTAAAATAATTTATTTAAGAAAGATAATAGCTACCTGCCATATCTACGGTAAATATAAATATACTACTATAAGTCGACCCGCGCGACTTTGTTCACAAGTACCTCCTTACCTATAGGTCGTAGCGTGATGATATATAGCCTATAGCCTGCCTCGATAAATGGGCTATCTAACACTGAAAGAATATTTCAAATCGGACCGGTAGTTTCTGAGATTAGCGCGTTCAAGCAAACAAACAAACTCTTCAGCTTTATATATTATTATATAGATATAGTATTCACTCAAATGATAGTACTAACATGTAATCTAGATGGAAGTCGAGCAGTGCCTGAGGCTTGAGCCCTAGGAGCTGTTTTACAGACGTCTTGACATCGCTACCGAAAATTAAAAGATTAAAATACATTACTCACGTGCTCCTTGATAATGGAGGCCTAGTTTCCATACGTTAATACGTACTGCGCGACATCACTTGACAGACTGGCGCAATCCTATCGGAACGTAGGTTATATATTGTCTACACGTGGGTATACTCGAAATAAGATAATTTAACTACCCGCGAATACTAAGTTATCAACTGTGTTGTTAACTTTAAGTTGCTTTGGAACTTACACTGACATTGTATTAAAAAGTCAGAAAATATAAAAATATATGTCGGGGATTTTAAATGATGTGAAAGGATATGGAAGGAGGAAGATGGGGAATATTGGGGAACATTAAAAGGGGTGATGGTATTGAATGGAATTGGGTAAACGTAACGTAGATACTTCTACTGAACTGATAAATGATCAAATATGATCACTAACAATTACGAGAGAAACCTAAGCAGTGCCTTGGACTTGTGACCAAGGTGTAGGTTTAAGGAATTCCTTTAAGTAATTACGACACTCGCCTCCACTGCTAGGCTCTCTGTTTAAACCCAAGGTTAAACGCACATAAACCTAACCTAACACAAGACGAGGCAATTACATTGTGAGGTACTCACGTGACCTTGATCGGACAGCACTCCTAGCATTAACACAACACTATCACTATTTAGACACTACTTCACTTCTTGAGAGACCGCGCACGACTAAGACTTCAGTCAGACTGTCGATGGCATATAAAGGGTCGAGGGTCGAGACTGTCAAAACAACGGAAGTGACCACTACCCTACTCCAACGCCATAGACAGCGATGAAGATTCGATTAATCGATAATCTTTTACTTATTTTCCGACATATATTTATTTCTAAATTCGCCAAATCGCCATCACATTGATTTATCGAGGAGACTAAACCTTTTTTCGAAATATTTTTTCATCCTAACACAGAGTAACAAAATAAATCCGTAACGAATTAATTAGTCACAATCTACCACAATCCTACTAATATTATAAACGCGAATGTTTGTAAGAATGTATGGATGTCTGGATATATGTTTGTTCCTCTTTCAAGCAAAATCTACTGAATGGATTTTGATGAAACTTTACAATAATATAGCTCACACATCAAAATAACAGATAGGCTATAATTTATAATGATATACTATGAATTATCTAAATTATAGCGGGTGAAACCGCGGGGCGCTGCTAGTAAATAATATAGAGAACATATTTATGAATTACTACTCGACCCGCCCCGAATCCAAACTTCGGGTATTTAAATTTAATTATACTTAGATTAGATTTGCTCTATATACATTTATACATGACGAACTCACAAGCACTGAAACGGTACCGCAAACAGGGAAGGAAAGGAAGAGGCTGAAATACGGGTCTTCAGCCCCTCCAAGCCTTATTTTCCCAATTAAAATAGATAGACTAGAGCTTGGCAAAGAATAAAGTAGCCTTTATTCTTTGCCAAGCTCTAGTCTACCTATGTACCAAATTCCATCTAAATCTGTTCAGTAATTTGAGCTTGAAAGCGTAACAGATAGACAGAGCTATTTTCGCATATATAATATTACTTAGTCGACCCGTAATATTACTATTCTTTTTTTTAATGGTACATTAGATGCAAACGAGCAGATGGTCCACCTGATGGTACGTGGCGTGCGTTGCATCCTCGAAGATAGAGTGGGAAGGGGGAAAGAAGAAAACATACTGCGGTTTCAGCGGACCCTGAGCAAGAGCCTAGAGTCCGATTCGTTTGGCGGTCGGATTTGCATGTTAGTGGTCGCAAGCCAGTCGGGGAACAGATCCCCTACCACCAAGGGGGGTAATCGGCTCTTACGAGATGCTCTCCCAGCGACAGAGGGGTATAGTATTCTAACCCGTCCCCTCACGGATTTAGTCCCCCTATTCGTCAATAGATGGCGTAAGTAGTATATTCAATCGCACTTGTTTGTTTAGTTTGTGTTCTTTAGTATTTCCTACGTTTATTAAGTTTTACGATTAACCGTGATAAATAAAAAAAAAACTAAAAATAGTGTTATAAAAACTTTTAGTCTGTATAACGTAAAGACTAGCGTTCAGTCATATATTTTTTTTATCTCCTAATTTATTCTTAAAGCTGCGGATGGTGCTGAGCTATAAAACGTCTTATACTTTGATAGACTCAGAGTACTTTGAGTTTATTGCTTGAAAATAAAAAGGTTTTTGAAGACAAACCTTTGCAATTACTTTAAACAACAGAATTAAACGATACAATCTTAATACTAGAACATCCCAAGTAAAGGTTTAACCAGTTAACCGAGTGAAAATCATATTTTATCAAATAAAATTTATTTTTCATCATATACCAATAGGGTTGCAATAAAAATATATATTTAAGGCTATAATTAATTAATTTTTTTTTCAAAATACACCGACGTGCTATCCGAATGAACTAAACTCGAAAGGAAAGCTTATAATATGTACAATGTGCCTCAGCTAGGTTGCCTGCACTTATCCGGTCCCTACTTTCCGGATGCCTTGTTCTGTGACTTGAAATATATATAAAAATTAAGGCAATTTTATTGCAAAAATAGTAGTATACGGTTTCCCACCAAAATTCGGTCAATAAACTAGGGGCGACCAAATATATATGAAAGAGTATACCTAGAAAATAAAAGCGTCTCTACTTTTTCGATAGTAAGTATGAAATGAAGATACTCTTCACCTTCGTCTACTTTTCTGCTTATTTCTTCTTAACCATGTTTTCATCATTTTCACGATAAGCAATATCACAATGTTCGGTAGCTTTTGATTGTCGCCATTACATTACTTATTTTCCTGATAAATTTTCCAAGTCTGGGTTAAACTTAATGAAAACTTGGGGTTCTCTTTATGAACACGTTATATATTTTTTCTAGCCAAGCCGAGCGTTGTTAGCCTAGAAATTAGTACTCTACATGGCCACTAATAGCCGAAATTAATCTCAATCTAAAATCTTTGGATTATTTACTTCAGCCGTAATAGAAAGAGTCTGAATCTTATCTAACCTCGCCTAACTTAACCTTCCTCTTGAATCAACAGAACAGACGCGATGTTTTATAATATGTAGTAATTGGTTATTATTTAGGTATTCTTTAATGGTTCGATTGATACTGCCACTACTGATGTGTTTTAACACATTATAGTAAAATGAACAAAATCAATAAACTTTTCACAACTCCAAGGGACTACAGAACTGAGTATATTAATGTTATATATAAGATAAAATAATAATCCAATTGAAGCTATAAAATACACTGACTCATATTTCTGAATTGACATTCGTTATTTCCTCGCATCACAGATAACATACATAACATTTCTCCCCTTTAAAAACAACATTTACAACCAACTTACATAATTAACAAACCGACATTGGATTGACGAATAATAACTAAAACCAAAACGGAACACATAACTTGATCCGTAACACTCTCCTTAGAGCCTAATTTAAGCTTGCCTCCCTAAACGTGCGCTTCGCATGTTTCCTGCTAACTCTACTGTTTCCGAAAGTGTTCATTCCTTTGGATCTTGAGCGAATAATATTCCTCGCCCCGCGTCTGGTAGCTTTGCCATATTGCCATTACAAAATGATCCCTTAATGCATCCTCCACGTTTAAAGTAGTCTTCGTAGTCTTGCTGCCCGTTAAGCAAAGGTTTCACTTTTAAGTTGAGTTACTATATTTTTCGCCAATCCAATGTATTAGGTGTAAAATAGTGCAAAATGATCGTCCAAATGCTTCAGTACATCTTCATAAGAAACTGAGATGTGATGCAAGTTAATGCATAGCCTCGCTGATTGCGTTTAGCAATATTGCAAGGCTTTAATCTTCAAGTAATCCTTTTTTTTTTTGAAGCTATAAAATATACTGACTCATATTTCTGAATTTACTGCGCATTAATTTAAAGACGTCTTCAACTATACATAAACTCTTACCTCCACTGCTCGACCTTACTATCGAATATTAAAAATAATAAAGTACAGTCTCAATACTTTAACATGTACTACGCGACACCACTTGACAAACAAACTCAATCCTATCGGAACTAAAGTTATATATCTACTCGAAATAAGATAAAATGAACTACCCCCGAATACTAATTTATAAACGGTGTTACCAACAAGAACTTGATATTTATTAAAAAGCGTCTTTAGTGGTTAGGGGAACCCTAAAAATCATCGCTGAACAAACCACTCTATACAACGGTTAAAAAGTAGTTTAAAAGCAAAACAAAATCGCAATAAAATTACTAACAGCTTTTAAAAACTTTTTGTGCTTCTCAAAGTTTGTGAATCCGTTGCGTTGTTCGAGGGAGATACTCGTATATATTTTATCCCCCAATTTATTTTTACTGCTCCGCTTCGGTTCTGAATGTTGTTGAGCTGCTATAAAAAGTTATATATTTTGATAGAATCGTTTTGAGTTCTCCAGCGGTTGATTATTCGTATTAAAAAGTACTGAGCTTTAAGATAAAAAGCTTGGAATCAAAATGACGTTGATGCTCAGCTGAATGATTATACCTTTGTAACAGAACACAGACAGACTGATGTAAACAATGGCGTTTTGATGCGAGCAACTGTTGAGTTTGTTGCCAGTTCTTCTCATCAGGAAACTGCTTTCCGACCTGGTGGTGGCTTCAGACAAACTGACTGACTATTACAATTTTTTTTTTATTTAAAGATTACTAGCAGTATGGATCACATACTAAGTAAGCTTGCATGCTTGTGTCAGGAGTGGGCCACGCCATGTCCGGGATTTGAACCCACGACCTATCGATCGTTAATTGCTCTCATCTCTGACGCTTCTATTTTTTTTTAATTTTTGTTAAATCACACTTTTTTTTTTTCATTTTCATAAGTCCAATTTTCCCTGTTTTTCTTTTTTTATTAGTTATTATTTTGAATTTACGTGATCTAGTTGAATACATTTTTTATCTTCATTACTGCATTTTTTTCCATTTTTGTTGTTTTTTGTGGCTTGATAACTGACCATTTGACATGTTTAATAGTTGTATATAGAGATCTCTATTAGTTTTTTTCAAACAGGTCATCTACGTCCTCTAGGAGTTGAGAAAAACTCTGAGAATCAATGTTTACAATATCAAAATGGGCTCTACAATACAGATAACAATTTTTTAGACATTACTACGTAGAAGTAAATAAAAAAAAATTTAACTCCATTAAGTTAAAATTGTTTTAGATCCACCACTCAGTTATTGTGGTGTAAAATAAAAGTTGGAGCACAAGTTTATAATGACTCGCTGCCCGCTGCCGCCATATTTATAACTAATACACAGCCTTATCAATAAACTGATTATTTTTATTCTATAAAACTTTAAGTGAAGTCTGAAAATTATTTGGTTAATTTAAAATATTGTATCTTATATAATTGCGACCACAAGCATGCGAATTCGACCGCCAAATGTCTCTGACGCGTTCCGGCCGAGCCGCATGTGGGCCAGATCTACCCCTCCCTCTCCTATTCCATTTCTACTGCGATTCCAATGAACTCCGAGTTCTTGCTCAGGATCCATTAAAACTGCAGGAGTCTTCTCTTCGCTCCCCCTCCTCACTCTATCTTCGAGGCGGCAACGCATCGACAAAACAAGAGATACCCTCTAGTTTTTAGTCGATGTCCATGGGCGACGGTGGCCGGCCACTTTCCATCAGGTAGACCGTCTGCTCGTTAACATCGGACCATGAACATATCCGTCCAGCCAGTCGCCCATGAACATCGGCAATACTAGAGAGTATCTCTTGTTTTGCCAATGTGTTGCCGCCTTGAAAATAGATTGAGGAGGGGGAGCGAATAGAAGAATGCTGAAGTTTCAGTGGACCTTGAGCAAAAACCCGGTGAACACTGGAACCGCATCATTAATGGGATGAGACAGGGAGGTTATAGATCTGGCCCACATGAAGCTTGACCGGAACGCGATAGAGACACTTGTCGCTCGGATTTGTAGACATGTATTCGCAAGCCAGTCGGGTGTAATCCTCAATAATAGTTAAAAACAAGATTTACAATTTCTCTGTTACCTTGAAAGTATTGGTTAAAATACTCAGTAAACAACAACATGATATTTCGTGTGATATAGCTGTTCAGCTTATTTAAGTTATGTAACAAGTTTGATTCGTAATTCATGAGTTTATCGCGAAGTTCCGAGCCAACTTAAATCGAGTTTTCGTGTCATTCAAGGAATTTGTTAAATGTGGGTTGTCGGTATTGTGCTTTCAGAAAATGGTTTTAATATTAAATTAATATAAAATTATTCAAAATATAATAGGTTAGCAAAATAGTTGATAACTTTGTATTTGCGGGTACTTCCTTTTATTTTATTTTAAGTATACACATTGATTGAGATTGTTGTTTGCGTGGTGTTAAGCATCCGTTATCGAGGAGCATTAGAGTGAAGTATTTTATTATTTTAATATTCGGTGGCGAGGTCTAGCGGTGGTCTCATTTCTTGTCTCTCTCTTCCGATGCAATGCCGCCTGGAAGATAAAGTGAGCATGAGCATGAGCAGAAGAACTGCAGGATTAATTGGATGAGATTGGAGGGGGAAGTTCATCCAAGGCACTTAGTGGTTAGGTTCGTATGCTAGTTGTCACAAGCTAGTCGACAAAAGACCCCTGCCCCTTGGTTTTCCCAGTTGCAGTGGGAAATTGTAGGTTGTCAATGTCTGATGGTGGAAAATGTGAGTAGTGAAGCTCTTAAGTGGCTACTGAAGCCTGGATTTTTTAAATACATATTATCAAACAGGCATTACGCGGCTTGGGCAGAAAGGTTCTTGAGTGGCGACCACGGATAGGACGTCGAAGCGTTGGAAGGCCTCCCACAAGATGGGCAGACGACCTGGTCAGGATGGCAGCGAGACGCTGGATGCAGGTCGCAGGTGATCGGTCGTAATGGCAGTCTCTGGGGAAGGCCTATGTCCAGCAGTAGGCGTCTTATGGCTGAAATGATGATGATGATGATTACGCGGCTTCCGACTAGATTGCATGTTAGTATTGTGCATTAATCTGTGTAAATTTGGAACATTAATCTATATTGAATTATACCACAGTGTAAATATACCCTTAAACCACGTGACACAGTTTTGGCGCGATACACCTCTCCATCGTACAAATTGTTGACACTGAAATATGATTCGGAATTTGAATGCGTTTGACATTTAGTTTAGAGTTACATCGCATATAGTCTGTGGCTGGTATTGACAATAGATTACATATTTTCTCTCTCTCACTATGTATCTTATTTCTCCCTTTCTTTTTTCAATTATTTATCATACATGAAGTTAAATATTAAAGAAAAGCTACACTATTATCGAGTGACAATTTACTGATTATAATTTTGCTTTAAATAACCGAAGCGAAGCGAGGGCGGTTCTCTCGTTAGATAATATGGTTGAATATCGTTAGAGATACAATAACTGTAACTTCTGGAACTTAGGTATTATATTTGTTTATTTTTCTTGCATAGCAACTTGCGAACTAAAAAATTATTATAGACAGCTAACCTAACCTAACACAAGAAGTGGCAACTACATTGTAAGGTACTCACGTGACCTTAATCGGACAGCATTCCCAGAACTAACACTATCCAGAGACTACTTCACTCCTTGAGAGACCGCGAAAGACTAGAGTCCAACTGTCGTCGGTATGTAAAGAGTCGAGGCTATCAAAAAGACGGAAGTAACTACTACCCTACTCCAACGCAATAGATGGCGATGACGACTGTTGACCCCTTTTACTGATTAATAATATCCCGAGTCCTGTGTGTGCTATATCTCCTAAACGCTAGTTGATTGACCCTTCCCTGACGAGAACCGACTGATGGTGAAATGCGAACTATTTAAAACTGTTTGGTGTTATTATGTGTTGTGGTGCGTGGGCATGCCCCAAAGAAGATTAGAAAGAAGATAAGAAATCATCACGAACTTGTCAGTACTGTGTCTTTATCGCCTAACTGATAATAGATAACCCTTAAATTTTAAAAGCTTATATCGGGCCCAGCCAGCTTCCACGTGTGTGAGATTTGTACACCCCAATAGTATATATTATTGATTACGATACCTTTGGTGTAGGAAATAAACTATAAAATATGACAAATATTACTGTAAAGTTATTGTATGTACGACATTCAGCTCAATTTACTTTGGTTTTACTTCTGTTTATTTATTTGAGTACAATAAAGAAAAAAATGTAGATATAAGTATACTTTAAAAATGCGAGGAACAGAAATAACTGGCTCTAAAGCTAAATTATATTAAAAAATAATAATTTATTTCTTCTGAATGATACTGTATAAAATATATTTTAAAAAATCGGCCAAATGCGAGTCAGACTCGCTCACGAAGGTTTCGAAGTTGCCTGTTTCCGTTATTAATATCGCGCAAAAAACGGCATTTAAGAGCCCCCTTAAATATTCATTTTATCCTGTTTTGAGTATTTGTTGTTATAGGGGCAACAGAAATACATCATTTGTGAAAAATTCAACCGACTAGCTATCACGGTTTATGAGATACAACCTGATGAAAGACAGAAAGCGGAGTCTTAGTAATAGCATTTCGTTATTACCCTTTGGGTACGGAACCCTAAAAATACTGACTAGTTAATTTCAATAATATAAATTAACGAACAGACACACACATAATGATACGAGTAAATTTCGACAAGTGATAATAATTATTCCAGTTTTATGCGGTTTTGTGTTCCCATACGTCATACAGATAGCGCGACCGCATGTGTCATAATGCGTAAAACATTCATGGAATATCACTGGAAAAATAGTTATTTACTATTATTATACTACGAGAAATTAAATACTTAGTTTAAAAATTTAGTTCATCTGAAATATTTGTCTAAGAAAAATGATGAGCAGGGAAGGAATGAACATATAGTTGTCTTAAACTAAATATTTAGTTAAATGACAAATATTTAAAGTAAACAAAAATTACTTTTAGTTATAAATTTATACAAATTTAAGTGTACGAAGTAACGAAGTAGTCTCTGTTGCCTGTATTACGGCATAAGCTCCAAACCCTTAGATATTTGACTATAGAAATATTCAAAACTATTTATCTATACTAACCATATGTTTATGTTATGTGTGTATGATAGTGTGTATGAACGAATATCTGTAAGCGTGTAAATGTGTGTGTGTGCGTATATATACAATTAGGTAAGAGTCGGTGTGTGAATGTTAATATGCATAAATAATAAATTAGGTGCTCCAATTAACAAATTTACTTAGTCGTTAATATTCCAAAGAATAAAATCTTTCTGTTTCTTCGTAGGATAATTTTTGTAGGTACTCCATAACTTTCTATTGTTTAGTTAGAGAATAGACATGTATCTTTTTATTGATTAGATTATACAAGAAAGGTCCTATATTGAAAAATACTTCAAGGGGGGTGTGCTATTGAATGGACTATTGGGTGACCGCAACGTCAATAAACGTAAACAGTTTTTTGGTCTTGTGACCAAGGTATAGATTTAAAGACTTTTTACATTAAATTGAGATACTCGCCTCCACTACTCAGGTACTCTGCTTAAACCTAAGATTAGGATAACCTAAGCCTAACTTACGACATATTTGTAAAGTGAGAATACGCACGTGCATTCACACATCTTCTCAAATGTAGAGTTGATTTTCTCTAAGCGAAGCGAGAGCGGAAAAATAATATCCTTTTAGACATTAATTAATAATGAAATAAATAATTACATAGAAATCTTGTTTTATTTGTTTAAATTGAAAAATGATGAGAATGTGCTAATTTAGATCATAATATCATCAATGTTGCAAGATTAAAATATCTTAACAACAAACAAACGAAATAGTTGGATTCAATCTTTCTCGATGGTCATCTTCAGGGAAAAAATCTTTTGGTTTATAAAATATAGAATTTTCATAATCCGATCAGTAATGCCACTATTATCTCTGTATTACTAACTATATTTTTAACCGCAAAACGGTATATATGTCGGCGCAAAATAAGGGAATCACTGTAAGCCTAAAATGATAGGCTAACATAAACCTAACCTTAAACAAGACGTGGCAACTACATTGTAAGGTACTCACGTGACCTTTATCGGACAGGACTCCAAGCACTAACACAACACTGCACTTAACACTCACTGACACTATCCAGAGACTAGGTCACTCCTTGAGAGACCGCGCAATACTAAGACTTCAGACAGACTGTCGATGGCATATAAAGGGTCGAGACTGTCAAAACGACGGAAGTGACTACTACCCTACACCAAAGCCATAGATATCGATGACGATTCGATTATTCGATAATCCTTTATTATTCTCCGACATATATATACAATATTTATTTAGACGCGAACGGTAAGTGCACAATGGAAGCGTTGCCAAATCAAATGCTCGCTATCTGATTTGGCTTCGTCCCATGATGGGATACGTTTGAAAGTCCTTTAATGTTTATATTCCGATTTATTTTTACCCACATGTCCTATAAATATGACTGGAAAATGTATTTTTTACATACTATAAAAAGAAGTCGCTTCCCGCTGTCTGTACGCTTAGATTATTACTACAAAGGATTATCTATATCTATACTATTATATAAAGAGGAAAGATTTGATTGTTTGTATGTTTGTTTGTTTGTTGCGAATAGGCTCGATAAGTACTGAACCGATTTTGAAAATTCTTTCACCGATAGGAAGCTACATCCTTTCCGGGTAACATAGGCTATGTGGTGTTGCCATAAATACTCTAATTAAAAAGATATGTCCATTTAAGTGCCATAAGGTGGCCATTTTGTAAATTGAAGAGTTTCTCAGGAACTACAAATCCGATTTAAAAAATTTTTTCACTACACTATTTGTGAGTGACAAAAGTGATTAAGTGTTGCCATATACACTTTTTATTTAATAGAATATGGCCATTTTGTTGCTACTGATACGATTTTAAAAATTCTTTCACTGAGAGAAGTCTATAGTATTTCCATCTCTCTTCCTCTTATAATAATATCAATGTCTCTCATGCTCTCTGTTTAATTCTTATTTTTTGTTCAGTATGATCAATCTCTTTTCACTTTCTTTCGATTATCTCTCTCGCGCTCTCTCTCTCTCTCTCTCTCTCACTCTGTCTCTTTCTCTCTCTCCTTTACCTATTAAATTTTATTTGTGCTCTGTCCTCCCTCTTTTAGCATCTGTCGCTTTTCTTTTCTTTTTGTTTCTATTATTTTATATTATTTTTCTTTTTATAACTTTTTCTTACTCTCTCTCATTTTTCAAATAATGAAAAACTACAGAATTACAGAATAACAAATTAAGGACATCAATTATAATATTGTTTTAAATACCCGGAGCGAAGCGAGGGCAGGCCTCTAGTAAGTTATATAACGTATCAATAGACAGAGTGTTTTTAAAAGTAGCTTTATATATAGGCTTTAGTTAACCTAAGTATGATTAAATATTGAATTGATTCAAGCATTACTTTACAGAGATTCATGTTTAACAAGAAATCACGACGATTACTTTGCTATCATGTGGAGAACACGTGGATTTGTGTAGTGAGACTTTGGCCCGAGGTGCCAATTGTAAAAGCTAGTAGCCTGGATCAAAGAACACCGTTTACGTTTCACCCCTACAGACACCGGTGCATCATCAGGAGATGTATACTCTACAACAGTCAGTGGTAAAGTAAGGAGTGCGTCAAAACAAGTTATATGTATGTCGGAGAATAGTAAAAGATTATGGCGTTGGAGTAGGGTAGCAGTCACTTCCCTCGTTTTGATAGTCTTAACCTTTTATATGCCATCCACAGTTTGACTGTGGTCTTAGTCTTGCGCGGTCTATCAGTTAGTGTAGTAGTCCCCGGCTAGTGTTAGTGTTGTGCAGTGTTAGTATTGGAAGTGCTGTCTGATGGAGGTCACATGAGTACCTTACAATGTAGTTGCCATGTCTTGTGTTAGATTGGGTTTAAGTGAGTTTAACCTTGGCTTTAAACAGAGAGCCTGAGCAGTGGAGGTGAGTGTTGGTCACAAATCCAAGGCCCTGCTTTCTCTCAGATCATATTTGATTATTTATTAGTTCAGTAGAAGTATCTACGTTGCGTTTACCCATTATTCCATTCAATACACCTCCCCGCTAGTGTTTTTCAATATTTCCCTCTCCTCCTTCCTTCCTACGGAACCCTAGCGGTAGTGCTGCACACCTGACTACCCAGCTCATGTTTCACGCCCCGGAATTCGCTGATTCTGTGGGAATGAATAATCGAGAATTGTAGAACCATCGCCTCACGGAGTCAGTCTCTGCCCCCAACTTGCGCAGAGCTCACTCCTCTAGTTTTAAGTTATAATATTAAGTATATGTAAAAGAATTAAGAAAATATAATTCTTAGAATATTCCGGATTTTCTTCCCCTCCTGACGACGCCATCCTGCCTAAAATATAATATAGTAATCAACAATAGTAATAATTATTATTGTTACTGTAGGTTATATATACGACTTGTTTTGACGCATTCCTCACTTTACCACTGACTGTTGTAGAGTCTACATCTCCTGAGGATGCTCCGGTGTTTGTAGGGGGGAAACGTACGTTGAGTATTGTGTTATGAATTTGTGCGGTATTCTTTGGTCCAGGCTACTAGCTTTTACAGTAACTGTAACACTATCCAAAATCACGTATTGTCCGCGGATTATAGCAAAGTAATCGTTGTGATTTTTTTTAACCGAATTTTGAACCGAAGGTTTGATATTTGCAAAAAAACTGCTTACGTCATACTATTACGATCCTTGTATACATATAATATAACATGATTTACATAAATAGAGGCTTGTATTTGGACCGCATTTCATTAATATACAAGCACTAAATGACATAACCAATATATCAACCTGAAAATCCTTTATTTGTTAAAACTGGGTCTACGTATGCGAGATAAGGCTTAATTTATCATTTAATTATGTGTAAGCGATTATAGCTCTTATTGTTTAAGCAATAAGAAGCAATATGGCGTGTGTTATTTTACATTGAACATATCGCTCTGTGGCCAGAAATAATTATGTGTGGAATTCAACTAGACAATATGGCGTGGAGCAGGAAAATTGGATGTGATTTTGCTGTTTGAGACATATTAATGCTTTATTTTACAAAATACTAGTCAACATATTTTGCTATATATAATACAAAATTTCAGCCCCTTACCCCCCATTTCCTAGCTACTGTAGCTCTATACAAAATGTCATCAAAATCTGCCCACCATTTGTTGAGTTATAAATGATGTAACTAAATCAAATTTGGTTTTTAATTTTGTTTTGTCGTAAGCTTAGGTTAACCTAACTTAGGTTTAAACCGAGAACCTGAGCAGTGGAGGCGAGTGTTTCAATTTTTTTTTAAAAGTTTACTAGCATATTTAAAAAGTTTATTATGGATCACATACTACTTTACCCCTCCAATTACGTTCATGCATCCAACGACTACTGAGCTACTGACGCTTCTAAATTGAATTTGATTGAATGAAGGAGTTCCTTAAACCTACATCTTGGTCACAAGCCCCAGGTACGCTAGGGTTCCAGTCGTAACTGTAGGAGATTATAATCTTAGGTTAGTTATCGGTTCAGTAGCAGTATCTGTGTTGCGTTTACCAATAATCCATTCAATATCACCCCCCTTTTAACGTTTTCAATATACTCCCTTTCCCTTTTCCTTATTTTTTCCGAGTTATGTATAGATGGAAGATAAATTACGATTTTTCGCCTAAAATAGACATTTTTTTCTTGTGACGTGAAACACATTGTGACGTCATGTCGTGTGCTCTTCTTTCTTGCGACGTTTTTGTATAATAATGAGTAAATATAATGTTACTCTACATGATGAATTTGTAACAAATAATGCGCCCCGCGGTTTCACCTGCTAAATTTTGGATAATTCACACTACATCATTATAAATTATAGCCTATAAATTTTTCTGATTTATAACCTATATTATTGTAAACTTTCATCATAATCCATTCAGTAGTTTTTGCATGAAATAGTAACAAACATACAACCATACATCTATACATTCTTACAAACTTTCGCGTTTATAATATTAGTAGGATTACCTAAAATATATATTACTAAGATACAAAAAAGAAATCCATTGTAAACATTTCCCCATCCCGACAAAATCCCACGTCACCTCCATTTTGTAAACTACAGTGTTAACAAAATGTCTGCTCGTGACGTCACAAATTGTCCTCTATTGAGTTGCGAAATTACGGGCGTCGGCGCTCACCGAACTAATTTCAGGGCATTATGTGAATAAAATTTTGCCAAATTGGAATCCTTATATATTATATATTTCATTGATATACATTATATTATATTTTATTGGTATTTTTACATATAAAACACTTCCAGTCGCTTCCTGCTGGCTGTATGCTTAAATCTTTTAAACCACGCAATGGATTTTAATGCGATTTTTACCAATAGACAGTGATTTAGGGAATAGATTTAAAAAAAAAAGAGAATACAGTACAGTACATTAACGAATAAAATGCTTTTCATTTTGAACTCAATTACTGTGGGATAAAAAAAAAACAAAAATATGAGTAAAATAGATAATTCAATAAATTAAGTTTAAATATGTACATTTAAGATAAGGATTACAACAGTAAACATACTTTATTATTATCCCGCAGGAACTCAAGTAGCTTGCGTGTTAATCAAGATTATAAAGTATCTATTTATCACTACATAGTGTAAAACAGTCGCTTCCCGCTGTCTGTCTGTATGTCCCTATGTATGTATTTTTTTAATAGATAGAATGATTCAAGAGGAAGGTTTTTATGTATAATACATACGTTTCTAATGTGATGTCGTAAATAAACACATTTTTTTGCGCTTACATTGTAAACGCTGGCTGAACCCTACGAGATAGATCAAAATAATGTACTACAGTATTGTACACCTTAAAAAGGTCTACAAAAAAGTCCACGATGGTATATGTTTATCTCTTAGGGATAACCCACAATAACCATTTATATCCTTTACTTTTTACGAGAAATAATGGCTTATTTACGAAGCGATTTTAATCAATACAGCATTAATCCTTATCCGATTAGAAACTTAAATACACTGTGCATTTAATATAGATCAATATGGCCCTTTACAGCATGAAATTTAAATGAATATTTTCGAAGATATTACAGATTTAAAATGCAGGCACATAGCGGTTGCGCGGCGCGTGCCTATGACAACATGTTTGTATTGTCTAATGACAAAAAAGCTGTGAACGTTGTATATAAAGACTTCTGTAGTATATTTAGTATCAGCATTGTACTCGTGCGAAGCCGGGGCGGGTCGCGGGTAGTATAATATATACATGAAAGTTTGTTCATACAATGCCACAGTCGAAGTCAAAGAAAAATGCTTGTTGTTAGATATCTTATATCTTCTTCTATATCTATGTCTATACTAATATTATAAACAGGAAAGATTTGTATTTTTGTATGTAACGAATAAACATAAAAATTACTGGACCGATTTCAAAAATTCTTTCACCATTAGAAAGCTACATTATCCCTGAGTAACATAGGCTATATTTATTACAAGAAAAATTTAGAGATCCCCAGAAATTCTCACTAAAACCAACACAAGGTGCAAAAAAATTAGCCATAAAATATCTTTCATCGCATGCGCTGCGAAAAGTATTGATGATAGAACAAAAAAATGTTGTACAATATTATAGAACGTATCAATATGTACAAAAAACTCGGCGAGACCATATGTCCAACTATTGTAGTTAAGTCACTATAACTACTTTTTTACATTTTAAAAGTTGATATAAATGCGTATCAAAATCAGACCATGTTTTCCATAACTTTGTATTAATTCTTATCCAAATAAATTATTTCGTAATGAAGACTGTTTCAATACCTGTTAATTACTTTTTGAATTATTGAAATCGGACATTCCAGTCAAAAGATATTACGAAATAAAAATATCAAGATAAATAAAAAATAATCACAGACGGGCCGCCGGCGCGGTGTGCAGTGCCTCGCAGCGCAGCGAGTAACGCAGCGATAGAGGGAGCGACAGAATGCGGGAGCCAGTGTTAAAAAAAAATTATCCACCCGTGCGAAGCCGGGACGAGCCCCTAGTATACTATAAAGCTGAAGAGTTTGTTTGTTTATTAGTATAAGATACTAGTCCGATTTGAAAAATTCTTTCAGTGTTAGATAGCCCATTTATCAAGGAAGGCTATAGGCTATATATCATCACGCTAAGACCAATAGGAGTGTAGCTACACGTGGACAAAGTCGCGCGAGTTTTAAACTTTACCACGTGTATTTAGATTTAGTTTCACATTTTAATTGCTATATCACTATATCGCTCTATTCACTATTTTAATGACAATGGCTTACACAAGATAGATGGTGTCGCGGGCTTTTGTGTAGGAGTATTTACGATAAACATTTCCATCATACATTATATACGTGACACGTATAGCTCTAACACGCACACACACTACACACGAGAGACGCCTACTACTGACTTCACACTTATCCTTATATTTTGGACAGTTCACACTATACCATTATAAATTATAGCCTATGTGTTATTCTGATGTGTAAGCTATGTTATTGTAAAATTTCATTAAAATCCATTCAGTAGTTTTTGCGTGTAATTTATTTATTTATTTATTTAAATTCTACGAGTACCGTTCTACGGAGAGGAGTAGAGAAAAGATTATTAATGAATTTAGGAGGGTATTTAATAACATCCATTTGTTTGGAGAGAGTTTTCATATTAAAATGTTTTAATCTCTTAGCGTGATTTCAAGCTGTCCGCTACCTGCTCTGATTGAGCGAGATACCAAAGAAACCTCTTTTGAAATCGTTCAAGCCTCAAAGCGTGTGTGGAGTAGTGTGGTCTCTATTATAGAGCATTACCTTGATTTTACTCCTTGAAAAAACTTTGCAGTTACGTATTATAAAGCCAAGCATCTTTTAAAAAAAAAAAAATGAAGCCTTCGCGATAATATCTTATACATAAATAATTGGTGGAAAAAAATAGATACTTTTTATATCGAAAGAGTGAGTAAGCGCGTACTGTATTGTATTCTCTTTTTTTTTTTTTTAAATCTATTCCTTAAATCACTGTCTATTGGTAAAAACCCCATTAGTATTCGTTGCGTGGTTTAAAAGATTTAAGCATACAGACAGCGACTTTATTTTATATGTAAAAATACCAATAAAATATAATCTCTTGATAGAATGCTATAATAATAAGTTTTCAACTATGTGAGAATTTTTATTTAGGCGCAAATAAACTTCGAAACTCATTTATATATTTTTTTTAATTTTTACTCAATCATACAAAATCTTTTAATTTTATTATTATTAAAAAAAGATTTCACACAGTAAACATTGCCTAGAGTAGTGAAGTTAGTGTAATTAATGTCGTGTAGTCGATCTGTCTTAAAAATAATCATGTGAGTTATTAATATTATATTAAGTTGTGAGGTCGACCAGATAGTCCGAGATCCCGCGACGATCAGACCTTTGTTACTTTATAAAACCTGAAAATTACACTGTGTATGTCCCTAATAGAGATATAAGCCATTCCCAACTATGAAGTTTGGTTCAAAATTGCTTTGTTATATAACCTAAAATTCACTTTTGAGATATATTTTATCCGCTTGTCGTAACCTAAGAGGGGGTAACACACCGGTGTGACAGTTTCTTTTACTGTCACATGAGCGACATTAGCTACAATAGCTTATTATATAATGAAAGATTTGATGGTTTATGTGTTTGTATTTTTGTATATTTATTTTTTACTAATAGGCTCAAAAACTACATAATTCTTTTGTCGTTAGAAAGCTACACTAAGCCATAAAGTGCATTTAGTGTTGTTGCCATAAAATGCACATAATCGGTCATTAAATTATTTTGTAATTAACTTTCTTTCATATTGATCTGTTTTTAAATATTATTTTACTGATACTAATTTATATTATTTTCATCTCTCTCCTTTTACCCTCTCTAAAGTAATAAACAACGACGTCCATTTTTCAGTTACTTAGTACATACAGTTGCAAAACTTAAATTTATTAATATCAAAAGATGTTTCTTCAGGAAAATCAATAGTCCTTACTCCTTGTCAGACACATTAAAAATTATTATCTTTCGAAATCCAAACTTCGAGAAACGTTCAGGTTTTAAAAAATCACGGAAGTCTGATCGTCGCGGGATCTTGCTCTAAGAAGAAGAGTGTCAAACGTCACAAGCCCCAGGCACCAGGCAAAATTAAATTTCCTAATATAGTTGGACGTATATTCAAGATGTTACAGAAAATAGCAAAGCAAACAAACTTCCGTCCAATATCGCAGTTTAACCACATTTGGAAGTTCTGCGCGGACTAGAACTTGTTATATAAACGGTTACAGTTTTCAATTATCATATTCATGAACTGGATTGTATGAGCTACGGAGTGCTGAAACTTATTGTGTTTATTGCTAATATATCTATTTTAATTGTATTTATAGAATTTTTAGAGAAAGGTTTTCAAAACGACTGTAGACTGAAAAAACGTAGGAAATAATAGGTCGGGGAAAAAGTTTCTTCGCATTTTTTAAGAAAGTTCAAAACATTTTTTAATATAGTTTATTTACATTTAACTAAAGTATGAAGGTACCATTTTGATAGATAACTTTTTGCCATCTTGTTGGTAGGGACATGATCCCATTGCTATAGAAATTTTGGGGCTTCTGATCAAAAAAACCGCGACAAGTAGTTTTGGCACTCTTCTCGTGATGTTAACCTGACACTGCCTAAAGAATTCTGAAGAGACTGAAACAGGTGGAAATCTGAAGGTGCAAGGTCAGGACTATACGGCGGATGCATTAACACCTCCCAGCCAAACTCTCTCAATTTTTGCTGAGTGGCTAAAGATGTGTGAGGTCTAGCGTTATCATAATGAAAAACCACACCCCTTCTGTTGATTTATTCCGGCCGCTTTCTCTCAACTTCTTGCTTTAATCTCATCAGTTGTTCGCAGTAGAGTTCAGAATCGATGGTTAAGAATGGATGGTGGATGGTGGTGGTAACAGCTCATAATGAATAATGCCCTTCCAATCCCACCACACACACAGCATCACCTCGTTGCGAGTTAACCCGGGTTTCGCCACAGTCTGTGAAGCCTGACCGGCCTTTGACCACGACCCATTGAACCATCTATTGAAGGATAGATGGCGTCTGTCTTTCTTTACGCAAACACGCTTAAATCACTGAAGTGATTTTGATGAAATGAGGTACAGAGATAGATTAGAGCTTAGGGAAGGACATAGGCTATGATTTATTGCGAAAAAAGTACTTAAAAATACTCACTAAACAAATGAGTGTACGATTACGCCATCTATCGACGCGAGGATGAATTATTTGTCGTTTATGTCTTTGGTAATTAGTCATATTTAAATAACATCCTCAATTTTTTCTTTTTTTATTTATGTGGACCTCTTGAAACTCATCTTCGCCCTTTTATGTTTATATAGATCATTTTGTGAGCATTGGATTCTTAAAAGTCTACCGAACTAGTTTTTTTACCCTGGAAAATAGATGAGACCCAAAATTTATTAGAATTCTGTCTAGAAGTCTAATCATTTAGTACGCTGTAACGCTAAGCGCAAAACGTCTTTAAGTAAAAAGCTTTCTTATAATCTAACTCCAGCTTTCCAAAACTCGTAAACTCGACAACACTAACTTATTGAATCTAGTTTTTTCCACCTGATGGTATGATATATCGTTAATACAAGAGTATCTCTTGCATCGCCGATGCGTTGCTATCTCGAAGGTAGAGTGAGGAGGAGTAGTAAAGAGAAGAATGCTACAGTTACTTCGCCCTAAGAACACAGAGCCCGAACCACAGCATTATCTAAGACAGGTTTTAACAGCACGCACTTAAATAATAATGCAGGCTACTGTTAATTTAATATTATATACAGCTGTTATACAAAATTATTAAAATCATCTATACTAATATATAAAGCTGAACCTACTGATCCGATTTGAAAAATTCTTTCAGTGTTAGTTAGCCAATTTATCGAGGAAGGCTATAGGCTATATATCATCACGCTACAACCCATAGGAGCTGAGCAGTTTTATGATATGTATGACTCCAAAACCACTTTAAATAGTAGCACAATGAATTTAAGGAATTAAAATAAAATAACTTACGCCCAGTAGCGGCTATAGAGGTAGGACAAGCGGACAACTGTCCGAGACGCCTAAGTCTAGGCGCCTGGATATCCTTTGGATGACCTTTTTGGCTGTCAGTATTTCCAGTAAGGAGCGCCAGAAACAACTCGCTCAGGGCGCCTAGGTAGCTAAGGTCGGCTCTGCAATGCCTAGTACAAAATAACACTGAACTATTATTTCGAGAGTACTCACGATATCGATTCGAAAAGGTCGAGTATCTAAAGAAATAAATTTTAAAAAGAACCTAAATGACTGTGAATCTAAATGAAATATCGCACAATATTTCGCATTGATCTCAAAGTCATATCACTAGGGGCCAGAAAGTTACTTTTGTATGTATTAGAACTTTTCATGAGGTATACGAGTAAACTATAGGTCCAGTCATAGTTTAATATTAGTTTAAGCGTAAATGCATATTGTAGATAAAGTTTGAGGTTATATTGTAGATGGGAATAGTTAGTTCAGCCGGCTCTGTAATCTGTATACTATTATAGTTAACATTAACGCTATATGTACTAATGTATGATTTAATCCCTACTTCTATGTATTTGGTTTTACCAAAAAAGCATTTTAATGTTCTGTGGATTCACGATCGACAGATCATGGGTTTAAATACCAGCCATTGGACTACTAACGTAGCCCACTCCTAACACAACCATTTTAGCTTACTTGGAGGGGTTAAAAAATATCAGTAGTATGTAAGGTTATTAAGTATCTGTATACCAAATTTCAAGGAAATTGATTTATTATCTATATAATAATGTAACTTACCGAATGTCTGTACATAAAAGATATAAGAAAACATAATGTAATATAACATGGGGCGTACAAAACCCCACACACGTGGAAGCTGGCTGGGCCCGGTTTCAGCTTCTTTAAATTAAGGGTTATCTGTTGTCAGTTAGGTGATAAAGACACACAAGTACTCACAAGTTCTTGATTTCTTACCTTCTTCTTTGGGCATGCCCGTTACACGTTTCACAGAATAACACAAAATAGTTCTAAATAGTTCGCACTTCACCACTAGTCTGTTTCAAATAACTAGCGTTTGGGATATAGCACACACAGGACACGGGATACTATTAATCAATAAAGGGGTTACAGAGGATGTATACCGCGCGCGTGCGCCGCTCTCTACAATACCTATATCACGACTGCCCCTGCCGGCGTCTTGGCTAACACTCCCGCTGCCCGCGGTTTATAAAAAATATAGTAAACATAACAATAGAAGCCGAATTAATCATTTTTTAGTATAGTGAAGCGACTAGAGTCGACTACTGAATAATAGAAAGGGAGTAAATTAATAATATTAAATTAATAACCGCAATTTGTGTCATGATAATTAATATTTATGTAATTATGGTGTTGTTGGTTAAGGATACCGCTTTCATTATCCTGATGGGAAAGTTTTAAAGCAATATTTACTAAATTAAAAAACTTGATAGGAAATATATTTAATTAAACTGATTGGTATATAATATATATATATGGCCCTGCCCTCGTTTCACTATGGGTATTTGAAGCAATTATATAATTGATGCCCTTAAATTGACACTCAGTAATTATGTAGCTTTTCATTGTTTGAAAAAAAGGGAAAAAGTGGGAAAAGGTGCTAAATGAGAAAATATAGAAAAAAAGAAAAGCGGCAGATAATAAAAGAGCGAAGACAGCAAAGATAAAAATTAAAGAGATAGATAAACGAGAGAGAGAAGGCAAGATGAGAAAGAGATAATAGAAAGTAAGGAAGTGAAAAGAGACATAATGAACAGAGATAAATTAAATTAAATAACAGCATTTTATTGTCAGTATGTAAGAAAAATAAACAAAGAATATACTGATGATTTTGTATGTGATATTTTATGCAGTTTTCTTTTTATTAAAAAAAAAAGACTTATTTTATTTTTACTTACAATAGCTTTGTTCAATCTGCTTATATGTTTGCGTGCGTGCGTGTGTGTGTTTGCGTGTGAGTGTTTTTCTGCACATAAAGTTATAAAAATCTACGAGTTAATTAATTAGGAAATCAACTTGGGATACTGAGAAATTTTGTTTTTAAGTTGCTAGGCTGGGTGTACACCATATAAATATAAAATTAAGAGAGTATGAGAATTAAAGTATAAAAAAGGAAGTGAGACGGAAATACTATAGACTTCTATCAGTGAAAGAATTTTTAAAATCGGATCTTTAATTCCAGAGAAATCTTCACATCAAAAAATGGCCACGTTATGGCACTAAAATAAAAAGAAATATTTTAATTTAAAATATTTATGGCGACACCACATAAGTTTTAGTAGTTTTCGAGCCTATTCGCAACAAACATTTGCAGCTGCGAAGAGTGGAGCGACACTGCATACAGCATTAGACTACGGTGTATTTCCTATTGGTTTTGCCAAATATTCAATCAAATCATGTCTACATAGTGAATAGGAGAGCAGATACCAAGACTCTGTAACAGGGCGCTGGACTAAATTACTCTACCAACACTTGGCGATGTCGACCACAGTTTCTTTCTAATTATCGTAAATTTTAACGCGGTGTGGTTACCACAAGCGTACATAGATTTAAAATTACTGAAGACAATGCCTGTCCTTGTGACCACTTAACAGCCCAGGCACTCACTCATCTATTCGAGCAGTACCCTAGGTTTTTCCTACCCAGACTAGACGACATCAACTGTAGCGATATTTCAGGTGTTTCTCCTTTCGTTCTAACCGAGGTTATGGAGAAAGAGAGCACCTTAAAGTCTTTTATAAAATTTTCAAACTACAACAATACATGAAACACCGGTCTGATGCCGTAAATAACATCTATAAATAAGGTGTGAAGTAGATCTGTAAATAATTATTAAATTCATATATAGGTTAATAAGTGTAAAATAGGTTTCGTTTCACAATTAGTTTAGTTAAGTATTAATTATAAAATAATATTTTATTATTAATTTAATATTTTAATCATTTTTTTCCTTTGTACATAATATCTTTATATATATTTATATCTCTCGGAGATTTTAGTGATAAAAAGGAAGGAGGTGAGGGGAATATTGAAGAATATTATATAATAGATACTGCTGCTGAACCGATAAATAATCAAATATGATCTCTAACAATTAGGAGAGAAACCTAAGCAGAGCCCTGTGACCAAAGTGTAGCCTTAAAGAGCTCAAGCTCTCTGTTTAAACCCAAGGTTAAACTCACATAAACCTAACCTAAAACAAGACGTGGCAACTACATTGTAAGGTACTCACGTGACCTTAATTGAACAGCACTCCCAGCACTAACACAACCCTTCACGTAACACTTTGACTAACTCTATCTAGAGGCTACTTCACTCCTTGAGAGACCGCGCATGACTAAGACTACAGACAGAGCATATAAAGAGTCGAGGCTATCAAAATGAAGGAAATGACTACTATTATTCGATAATCGTTTACTATTCTCCGACACATATATAGGTATATATATTACACTTATAACGGTTTTAGTTATCTTATCTAAAAATGCGACAAGTACTACATTTGTGCCAACTGAACATGCTACTCAAGTCAATGTTGCCAACATCATAACTATCAGTTGTACCAACATAGAAAGTAAATGCTACTCAAGTCAATATTGCTAACATTATAACTAACACTACTTATAGTTTACCGAGAACATAACCGAGACTGTGTATCTAGTAGTTATTTAGTGATCGAAGGAATCACATACAATTTCAGTACAAAAAGTAGTACAGACAAAAAACAATTTTAATCAGGAGTTCAGGATCATTGATGACGTTAATTGGAGAGTCGATCCACTAATGACGTCTCCTTTGAAACATCGAGTGCGTATTGATTACGCGTATATATGAAAACTATGGTTTTCTGTTTGTCTGTTGTAATATTTAGTATTTTTGGTCAAAATTATATCAGACCATTACTTTATTAATTTATTATTATCATCTTACAAAGTTAAAGTTTTTTCTGTTTAAATCTTTAAACAGAAAAGTAAAAGATTGAGATCCTGATTGCAGCGCCATCTAATGAGTGTATACTTAATTTCTTTCACGGATCTAAAACATATAAAATTTCATCAAAATCAGTCCACTTATTTAAGAGTATGAGGAACTCAATCATCGACTCGTCAATGGCCCACTGCTGAGCCTGGTCTCCTCCTCAGAATGAGGAGGGTATTACGCTGTAGTCCACCACGCTGGCCCAGTGCGAGTTGGCAGACTTCACACACCTTTGAGAACCTTAGGGAACTCTCAGGAGTGTAGGTTTCCTCGTGTTTTCCTTCACCGTTAAAGCAAGTGATATTTAATTGCTTAATACACACATATCTCAGAAAAGTCAGAGAAGTCTCCCGAGTAAGACTTGACTGTAGTCTTTTTTTGTCCAAAATGCAGTTCCTATCATCAAATACCGAAAGCACGCGTAGGTAACAGCAGAGTGCGACAAAGACGCGACGCGGCAAGCATGCGGCAAATGTATTTAGAATTATTATTTTAGCTTAAAAATGTTTTTGCATCAAGCGCGTACAAATAAATAATATGTTTTTCGGCGTCTAAGTTACCTAACCTAACCTTAGGTTTAAACAGAGAGCCTGAGCAGTGGAGGCGATTATTTCAATCAAATGAAAGGATCCTTTAAGCCTACACCTTGGTCACAATTGTTTGATTATTTATCGGTTCAGTTGCAGTGTCCACGTTACCAAATACTCAATGCAATGTCATCCCCCTCGTAGTGTTTTTCAATATAACCCCTCTCTTCTATTTCTCATTTTCATATATAATTCAAGGAAAGGATTTTAAAAAAAATTACATGAAGCAAAGTCGCATTAAATCACTAGTGAAGTATAATGATGTTCGTATATTTTTCACCTCAGTACATGAATTCAATAACTACATTCTGTAGTTAAAAAAAGCGCTCAAAAATGTTATTCAAAAGAGTGTTTTTTGAATAACAAGTATTCAGGATACGTCGGTTGAAATGGTTGCTGCAAGTGTCATGGCGTCGCTGATTCAAGTAAAATCCTGAATATGGAATATCGAATGTATGAGAATAATTTAATTATGACAGATTTCACTCTATGCTCGAATAAAATATCAAAAAAAAATATTTTGTATATTTCGTAGATATTTTATTCGGTCTTTTTTTTTCACTATTATACAATGGTATTCGGCCGAATATTGGGGACTTTTTTTATGGAATATAGGTCATCGTTTGACCATGATTTGCCTAAACAAGCAACGACACGGCCCACAATGGAGAACGCTTACCTAGAAGGTACCTATTTACTCTACATTTAAAAACATTGTACTTTCCAGGCAATACAGACTCCAGCAGACTGTTCCACATCTTCGCGAACGAATAACAAAGGTTATAATGTCCACCATGTACCGATGGAAAAAAGGGAAGGCAGGAATCAGATTATGTAATTCCTGGGCAAACTCACCGAAATGTATCCGATACAAAACCGATAGGGAGACAAGCATGCGTCGATGCTCGAGGCTATGCAGCCGAGACTTGAGCAGGGTGTCATTTCCTGTAATTCCTCCCAATAATCAGTCCCAAATGTGAGAACAATACTTCATGCACGATCTGACTTGCGTTTTGTACTAGCTGAGCTAGTCTTCTGGAGTAAAATTATGTCTCACCATTGAGACATTATTATTATTAGGACTATTCGGCCGAATACCTAATAGTAAATCGATAGCCAATTCTTCATAAATTATACCTGCTTCCAAAAATAGCCGCTCTCTCGCCAATCCCATTGATGCTGTGCTTCCAGTGAACTCTGGATTCTTGCGTAGGATGGAAACTGAAACCCCAGCATTCTTCTCTTCGCTTCGGTGGCCACTTACCATCAGGTGGACCGTCTACTACCCTTATCTGTCAAGAGTAACGACCGTCTTTGTTGTCGTAATACCGAATCAAACAAATCGAGTGCCATTTTGTATAGCACTATATATCTAGTTTTATATAAATATAAGTTATAGTATATTTCAGTTCCAAAGCACAAGTGGGAGTGATTCAATGAATAGTGCAACATCTGCAAGTAACGATTTAACCCACATTCAATTGCTTTGCCGCAACTTGCTTATCCGATACTGATGTAATTTACTTACAAGTTATATTGCTCTTTCTCACATTCCGAATTGGCGATAACTTAAGACAAGTACTTTGTAAAAAGTTAGCAAAACCGTTTATAATTCTGTATTCGTGAATATCAATTTATAACAACCTCTGCTCTGATGGTTTGTGTTGTCAAACTGTTCACTGTCGTCCAATGCTAAAAACTTACTCTAAACCTTAGCAATGAAGACCCAGCATCACAACACTGCTATAATATACACCAGATAAGCTCCGTTTCACATAAAAAGATAATCTTCAATTGACAAAAAAAAAATAATCATGTTTTAAAATAAATAAATACGGATATTTCAGCATACGGTGGTTTTTATCTATATCTATATCTATACTAATATTATAAAGAGGAAAGATTTGTATTTTTGTATTTTTGTATGTAACGAATAAACATAAAAACTACTGGACCGATTTCAAAAATTCTTTCACCATTAGAAAGCTACATTATCCCTGAGTAACATAGGCTATATTTATTACAAGAAAAAATTAGAGATCCTTAGGAAATCTCACGAAAACCAACCCAAGGTGCCAAAAAATTAGCCATAAAATATCTTTCATCGCATGCGCTGCAAAAAGTATTGATGATAGAACAAAAAAATGTTCTACAATATTATAGAACGTATCAATATCTACAAAAAAGTCCGCGAGACCATATGTCCAACTATTATAGTTACGTCACTATAACTACTTTTTTACATTTCAAAAGTTGATAAAAATGCCTATCAAAATCAGACCATGTTTTCTATAACTTTGTATTAATCCTTATCCAAATAAATTATTTCGTATTCAAGACTATTTCAATACCTGTAAATTACTTTTTGAATTATTAAAATCGGACTTTCCATTCAAAAGATTACGAAATTAAAAATATCAATATAAACAAAAAATACACGACGACGCGACGGGCCAGTATAGCGACGCAGCGCAGCGAGTAAAGCGGCAAGAGAGGGGGCACCGAAATGCGGGAAGGCCAATATATTTTTAAAAATAATATTCCACCCGCACGAAGCCGGGATGGGCCGCTAGTAATAGAGATATTTTTGGAAAAAGTAAATAATTTACAGTAAATTTAACCTATCAATAGTACAATGTAGAGCTATTTCAATTACTTTACAACCTAAAAATTATAAAAAGAAACAGTCTGGATTATAATCAGAGATGATTATGATGTAAAGATGTTGGGAAATATTAGTTGAATACCTTCTAACATTCGTTTCAAATTTAATCTGTATTTCTGTTTGTAATATGATCTGCATTTTAAAGTTGGGTCACGCTTGACAATTTTACAATCTCTTTGCTCTGCCTCTGACTCAAGAGCAAAGTCGGTCGTTACTCCTTTTTATGACAGATAAGGGACAAACGAGCAGACGGTCCACCTGATGTTAAGTTCACTGGAACCGCAGCATCAATTACACAAGTCAACAAAATAAAAAAGTTTTTTTGTGTTTGTTACTTACTGACTATTGTCTGAGTGTTTACATTGAAAAATAACAAAAAACTCAATTTATGAAGAAATAAGAATTCTTTTGTACGTTTTATATAGATAATTAAGTTTTAAAGTTCTTAGTGGAGAGTAAAATTATAGTTGGTCATACTTTAAAACAAAATGGCGACACGTCGCGCATTCTATTGTATTTAGTGTATGTATGTCTATTACAAACTGTAGCAACTGCTTTTGTACTTGCTTGTCGAAATAATATGAAATTTTACCCTTTATAAGTAAGGTAAAAGAAATCAAAATTTGACATTTGTTGTCAGACTCAAAATCCGTGTTTGTGTGATTTTTAATTTTTATTTTTTGTCGGTCGGGCTCTAAGAAAATGCTCTCCTGGTGGTAGAGGGGAATTGTATTCTAACCGTCCCCTCACAGGTATAAATAACCAATGACCATTGTAAAAGTATCCTTGAAATAAAATCGATGAAGTTGTTTTACTTTTATATAATTTCAAAATAACCTCTGAACTGTTACCTTTCAAAACAACTGAAGAAAGTTAAAATACGTTATAATTTTGAACCTACCCACAATATTATGAGATCCATTGGTATTCCAGCAGCGTGCTTGTTTGCCAATAAATTACAAAGTTTGTACGCAGACGAGAAACTTCTTGAATATCATTAATTCTAACGAACGCTACAATCTCTGTAATAATCAGTGTGTTCTCTGAATATTCAGTGGAGCGGTTTGATATGCCATAGTTTTATGCTTTAATATATTTCGCGTATATTTGTTATAATAATACAAAGTTTCAATGACAGATCTAGAAATACGAAGGACTTTTTAGATAACTTTCTTTCAGTGATAGATATTTCTGTTTAAAATTATAATTAAGTTATACTCGTAGACTCCAATATATACTCTCTATATACCATGGTAAAAAGCCAAATAGAGCTTGGGGGGATAAAAAATATAAAACTCCAAGGAGTTACGACGGTCACCGCAAGGTTGGAAGTGGGTCAAGACAAACAGCTATAACTTTAGAATTTATAATTTTTTTTTTTTGAAATATTCGTGACTTCAATTTAAAACTTTGTGTAATGTTGCCATATTATTAATTTTATAAAATAAAACTTTTAATGTCAAAAAATAATTACTGCAAACTCATTTTTCATGTCTCTGACTAATATTAAAATATTAATAACTCTATTAACAATGACTAACTTAACAGCGTTTACTGTGTGAAATCACTTGTCAGACTGTCTCAGTTTTATTACAACAAGGTTAAGTATTGCCGAGACAGTGTGTGACCTTACTTTTTAATATCTTACTAATAATATATTTACGAAAGTTTGGATGTTTAGACATATTACTTAAACAGCCGAACAGAATTCAATAAAATTTGACACATAGATACTTTGTAACATTTTTTAATAGACTATGGGAAGAATTACCTACAAAAATAATTTATATGAAACTAGCGACCCGTCCCGGCTTCGCACGGGTGCAATGCTAATACGTGCGACCATTGGCACGCCACTGCTATGTCCCTGCATTTTAAATCTGTAATATCTTCGAAAATATTCATTTAAATTTAATGCTGTAAAGGGCCATATTGATCTATATTAAATGCACAATCTATTTAAGGTACCTAATTGGATAAGGATTAATGTTGTATTGTTTAGAATAGCTTCGTAAATAAGCCATCATTTCTCGTAAAAAAGTAAAGGATAAAAAATGGTTATTGTGGGTTATCCCTAAGAGGTAGACATATACCATCGTAGACTTTTATGTAGACCTTTTTAAGGTGTACAATACTGTAGAACATTATTTTGATGTATCTCGTAGGGTTTGCAATGTAGGGACAAAAAATGCAATGCAGTTTTTGTAGACGAAGTTGGAGATACTAATATTTAAATAAAAACTAAAATTTATCACAGTATTAATGATTTTTTTAGACTTTATACTAAGACATAGCTCCAACAAGCCTTGACTCTTGGATTATATTAAAGTTTTGTGTAGTTCAGTAAATCGTTAACCCGAGGCGATACTTAACTATTATTGGAGTATAAAACAAGCCATTGAAGAGCTGTAACTAACAAACTAACGCTAACGGTCTAACTTGAACACATTCATTGTACATTTGTACTATGGAATGCAGTTGATAGCTTATCTCGTTAAGTTATAGCTGTTTTAGAAATATTTACATTCTATGCTTTAGTTTAGGGTTTAGAAATTATTTATTTACTAGTATCTTCCCGCGACTTTGTCCGGAAAGACTTTTAACTGACTCCAAAGTGAATTTAAAAACACTCCACTTGTGCATCAACTCACTTACTTAATCACGTTTCGACTAAAAGATTTGAGAGAGTGAGGGAATACTCTCACGTAGGTACTTTATGACATAGACAATTCTATACCACACATTCTGGGATAAAAAGTATCCTACATGTTATTATCTATATCTATACTAATATTATAAAGAGGAAAGATTTGTATTTTTGTATTTTTGTATGTAACGAATAAACATAAAAACTACTGGACCGATTTCAAAAATTCTTTCACCATTAGAAAGCTACATTATCCCTGAGTAGCATAGGATATATTTATTACAAGAAAAAATTAGAGATCCCCAGAAATTCTCACTAAAACCAAAACAAGGTGTAAAAAAATTAGCCATAAAATATCTTTCATCGCATGCGCTGCGAAAAGTATTGATGATAGAACAAAAAAATGTTCTACAATATTATAGAACGTATCAATATCTACAAAAAACTCCGCGAGACCATATGTCCAACTATTGTAGTTAAGTCACTATAACTACATTTTTACATTTTAAAAGTTGATAAAAATGCCTATCAAAATCAGACCATGTTTTCCATAACTTTGTATTAATTCTTATCCAAATAAATTATTTCGTAATGAAGACTGTTTCAATACCTGTTAATTACTCTTTGAATTATTGAAATCGGACATTCCAGTCAAAAGATATTACGAAATAAAAATATCAAGATAAATAAAAATTAATCCTAGACGGGCCGCCGGCGCGGTGTGGGGTGCCTCGCAGCGCAGCGAGTAACACGGCGATAGAGGGGGCACCGAAATGCGGGAGGGCCAATATATTTTTAAAAATAATATTCCATCCGCGCGAAGCCGGGATGGGCCGCTAGTAACTTATAAATAATTTCTATGCGTATGATATTGTTTAACCTTGACCAACTTTCCAATAGGATCGTTACTTTTTGGAAATAAACGTAGCCTATGTGTAAATAAAGATTACAAAGTATTTCTGTGATAAATTTCATTATAATGGGTTTAGCCATTTTTAGGTTATTAAGTAACAAACATACTAACTTTAAAAATATTAGCAGAATTAATGGATGATGAAACGAAGAAAGTGTCTCTTGTAAATGGACCCTAAAAAAGCAATTTAGGACCAGCACGTATTATTTGTAACTAAAATTCTACAGAAGGTAGTCATTAATTTAAAAATGCTTAATTAAATCTGAAAGGGTTGCGAACAATGGTTCAAATATGGGATAATATGGGAAATAAACGCTGTTACAGTGTGAAGAAAAAATTTTTGTATATACTATATATCTATATGTTTATATGACTCGCTTCGCTTTACTACAGTAAAATGATGATTCCTTTTAGTATAGTAAATAGCAAACTAAAAAAAGGACTTCTGACTTTTCTGAGTTATGTGTGTTTTAAGTAATTAAACATCACTTGCTTTAACGGTGAAGGAAAACATCGTGAGGAAACCTGCACTCCTGAGAGTTCCCTACAGTCCTCAAAGGTTTGTGTAGTCTGCCAACTGCACTGGCACAGTGTGGTGGACTATGGCCTAATACCTTCCTCATTCTGAGGAGGAGACCAGGCTCAGCAGTGGGCCATTAAAGGGTGATAATAATGAAATACAAATATAATAATATAATGATTGAGAATTTTCATCTTCTAGTGTAGATGTATTAGTTTATAAAATAATAAAAATATGATCCCTAAGCTGTGGCTATCCAATTTCCTATATGGCGGCGTGACTTGAAATATTCAATTTCCTCTAGCACAACGCTTGAGGTGTTTGTTTTTGAATTTACAATACTGTTAATATTACAAAGTCGGTTAGATAGAGCACGATTTACGTTAAAGGTGTAAAGAGGGAATACTTAAGGTGCTTTTGAGTCACAGAATAATTTATATTTTGTTATATATGTGGAAGTAAATGTAAGAAAATATTTTACAACAAAATCATTTCATATTTTCGTGAGGTGTATTCAAACTGTTCACTAACTTACACACTCGCTCATTTATTAATTCATACTCTACCCAAAACTATGAATCATATATTATCTCTAATCGTTAAGGCAGCGTTCGTAAGAAACGTTTTAGTTTGAACGTTTGCTCCGACTTACTTTGCATATTCGACTACCACGAAAAAGCCTTTTTATTTTTCGGATTAATATAGTCTATGACACTCATAAACAACGTGGCTTTCTATTAGTAAAAAAATTTTCAAAATCGGTTCAGTACTTTCACGCATCCTCTCAGAGAGAGGTATGTGGGACTCACCCACTAGAAACCATCGAAACCGAAGCTGTCTTTTAGTGGGCACCACAGAATCGCTAAATATGCATGTGGTGTCCCGACGGGAGTCCACGTGAAAGGCAAGCCTATTCAGTTAGGAAGCCTGGGCCATCCGTACTTCATAATTGCGGCTGTGGATGCTCGTCCTCCTCCTACGGAAAGAAGATGCCGACGTCTCCGCCTCTCTTCCACGTTCTGCCGCCTCCTTAAGCCTCATTACGGACTCGCTGTAGGCTAACGCACCCTCCCATCCCCTCTTATTGACTTACATTAAGCCCACCAGTTCGCTCAGGGTGGAAAACGTTCCCATCTCTGAGATCAGAACATGCTTTTGTGGACACTCCAGTCCCGCATGGGAGCCACAAAAGCATGAGCGAGCGTATGCAAAGCATCAGTACATCCAGAGATAACCCCCTACAACCTCAAAAAATTTACGTGTATAGGTATAATATAATAATAAAGTATAGATAATTATCTTCTAATACGAGTACCTTGTAATAGTAGATACCTGCTGATTAGTTTCAAATAAAATGAAATATATTCTTTTACTCTTCAACAATTTCTCATTTTCATTCCTCTTTCCTGGTCATTCAATTACATTCACCTTCATACATAACTATTATATAAATAATATAAAAATTCTCCGCAAGCATAATATCAACGTTTCTCACCTTTAGACAGACAAACATACAGAAATATGCTATAAACTTAGTAATTCAGGACATGTAGAGTTCTGTACAGTATTTTTGAAGCGTTTATATTTTTCTCACAATGATAAAGGAAGCGCTACGAGTATGTATGAAGTAATGTAAGTCACGCCGCGCGCCGCCATACAGGAAATTGGATCGTGCACCCGCGAGACTACACTAACCTCACTTAAACCAACTTCAATAAATACTAAATATAAATATTATTATATAATACTAGTCGACCCTCCCCGGTTTCGCATGGGTGAAATTTACTACTAAGATTTACCAAAACTCTTTGGTTTTTAATAGATGGTTGCTGTCACGACAGTAAAAATATTTTATTATTTATTGTTTATCCCGCAGGAAATTTTATTTTTCCGGGATAAAAAGTAGCCTATTTGATAAAATAAGTTATAAAGTATCTGTATGCAAAATTTCAATTAAATCCGTTCAAAAATTTTTGCTTATAATATTAAGTAAGATCACTAACTACAATCTGTCTATTTGTTAAGCTTTCACGCTTATACCACTGAACCGATTTTGATGAAATTAGGTACAAAGATAAACTAGACCTTGACATAGGACACGGCTAAGTTTTATCGTGAAAAAAAGACTGTGAGACTATAGCAATAGGGGATGAAGGTTTATATGGGAGTTCGTCTTCTACGTACATCTATCGTATTTCGGAACAATATAACTTGGACAACTACTTCAGAACGATCGGGACAGAGAATCTCCTCCTTTTTAAGTCGGTTAAAAATGTGTAGTAACTACAGGTCATATAATAAAAGTATTGCTAACATAGTCATAACTTCACCTTGCTTTTGATTCAGCAAATATGATCAACATTATTTTTTGTTCCTAATATTTTGAGATCATAATAAAATATATAGATACATAAAATATTTAATGTATTACATTACATTTGAACTTGACAGAAATATACATAATGAGCTGTATCTTTTGATTGCAATTACAAGTACTTAGAAGTTTGCCGGTCTTACAGCTGCAAGGGCAAGTTATTAATATCTATTTAAACTCGAGAATTTCACTTAATCCTGAGTATTCGTTCATGTTATCCTCAGTCGTGACATCATTATAAATCCAATATGGCGGACAGTCTAAGAAGTTAAGCTATTGTATTTTGTTATCATAAAAAGCTGCATTTAGCTTTTGAAAATTATTTTGAGGGAACAACCAGTTATGACAGATATAGAAGTGTTAATTTCCCTGATGATGCAACGAATGCTCATATCGATTACAGATGGCTGGGATACGACCTAGATATCAAGATATTCAGCATAACCTACACAATGAAGTCCGAATGTCTCTTGTTACAACTAGATAGGGCTGATAGTCTCTTCACACGTTTAAACCTCCTGAATTAGTATAAAGGATTTTTAAACCCTTATCACCTAACGGTATAAAAGTTTAGGATCTAGGCCTAGAATATACACAAAAAAAATTATTAAAATCTGAAAAATAAAAAGAATTTGATAACAAACACAAACACGGCATTTTTATATAAGAGATTATAAAGCTGAAGAGTGTTTGTTTGGTTGATTGTGCTAATCTCAGGAACTACTGGTTCGAATTTAAAAATTATTTTAGTGTTAGATAGCCTATTTATCCAGGCTGATTATAGGCTTTATAACATCACGCTACGACCCATAGGAGCGACGCATCACGTGGACGAAGTTACTCAGGTCAGCTAGTAACTTAACTTGCATACCTCACAAGAGAGAGAAGCCTGTAGATTTTGTATAGGAGTGAGCGAGAGAGAATGATTACGGAAAGACATCTCTGTCTAATAGATATCATTGGCTGATAATCACTTTTGAAGTGAAACTTCTTTAGAATCGTTGTGATTTCAAACCGGATGCAACGGAAAAAACGACAGGTAAGAGACACAAATACAAAGATGTGTAGGAAAGAATGAGACAGAAATATACATACTATTTTATATTATTATATATATTCATCTCATTCTTTTGTCGATTTACTGAAGTTTCACTTCTATCTTTTTTTAAATTAACATTAATTATATAATTTTTTGAAGTGAAACTTCTTTAGAATCGTTGTGATTTCAAACCGGATGCAACGGAAAAAACGACAGGTAAGAGACACAAATACAAAAATGTGTAGGAAAGAATGAGACAGAAATATACATACTAACAGGTAAGAGACACAAATACAAAAATGTTTTTTAAATATATTTTCCATTTTAATAAAAAAGTTCCAACGAAAGCTTAATAATCTGAAAATATTATTAACGTAAGGCTGTAAAGTTACGATTAGCGCCATCTATCAGATTTGGAAGAACTACTCGAATAACATTATTAATAACATTAAAAAGTTAATGAAAAAATTCGTAAATCGTGTTTTTGTTTCTAGTCTATTAATTAAATATAGCAATTTTTATTAAAGCGATAATTTTGGTAGAAGCGACGGCCATGGACGGACACCGTACGATATTTTTAATCCTTTACACACGTAGTTCCTAAAAGTTCTGACAGATGGCGTTATAGGCCACTACTAATGTTTTATACTGAATTTTGAAACTCAACATTAACAGGAGTAGCCATTTCTCTACCATTTTCAAAGTATTATAATGTTAAATTTAAATGTGTGTATGAATAATGTAGCAACCCTGGAATAGTTGCATCCCATGAGAAATTATGTAGTGTGGCTTCGTATGGATCCTCGTGCTAATGCCTAGTGCACACAATGTATGCATTTCGCTTGCATTTTATTATTGGTGCAAATGATAATCATTTACTTTTAACGAAAATATTATAAAGTAACTGATCAGTCCTCGCTTCGCTGAGGTAAAATATAGCGTAACGTAAAGATAACTTAACTTTAATAGGATTCATAAATTATGATATTTGCAAGTTTTTGAAAAAGGTTTGAACACACTTGCTCGTAAAGTGATAATTTGTTTCACTGTTTTTGTGAACGTAAACAGCTCTATAACACACGCGTGCTGTTTACATTACAGCACTAGTGCGGTAATGGATTTATATAAACGACACGCGTGACTTGATGCTCCGCATTTTTGGCAGATATTTGTTCATATCGTTGTATCTTTGTATTTATGTATGTATATATATATATAGTTCGTGACGTGCGTCGTCATGGATGGAACTATCTACACGTATGTTTGTTTATATAGTTATTATATGTATGTGTAGATTGTTCAATCCATGACGGCGCTGAGGCGTCAACTATGTATGAAAATAATAAGTGGACTGTGCGTCGTCGTAGATTGAACTATCTACACGTATGTTTGTTTATATATGTTGTTAAATGTATGTATAGATTTGTTCAATCCACTACGGCTCTGAGGCGTCAACTATGTATGAAAATAATAAGTGGACTGTGCGTCGTCTTAGATTGAACTATCTACACGTATGTTTGTTTATATATGTTGTTATTAAATGTATGTATAGATTGTTCAATTACTGCATGTCATAATAATAGGCGAGCTATGCGACGCCGTGGTATAAGCTGTCTATAAATATGTTTGTGCATATTGTTGTTACTTTGCATGACTGTATGTTTGTATATTTTAATAAATTACCGATGTTTTTTTTTCGCAAATGTGTTGAAAAAGGTCGTATGTACACTCGTGTGCTTTAGTCATTACAGTTCTCCAAATAATAATGACCAACTTACCACCCTTGTATCATAATGTACTATTAATGAATTGATTCACAATAAACTTAATTTTTTTGGCGCAATGGCGATAGATTTTCTCCATCACTGTTTTATTTATTAAAAATGTTGAATTCATTTATTCAAGTATCTTAATAATTATTAAAAAAAATTAACGTATAATACTATGGAATTACAAGAAGCGATTATATTATGTAGGTAGTGTTAGTATAAACTTGTCTGCTTTGGTAAAGCAATTAAACTAGCAACCTAAAGTCAGCAGTGAGCAGTTACCAGCTAGTTACCTAAAATATTAAACGTTGCTATTACAGAAACTATTTACACTAACTTGTGCTATCTCACTTTATACTTCATAGAGAGAATTATATTACAAACCATAATGATTTTACATTTTCATTTTTAGTAAAATAACTGAAAATTTAAATCACTACATACTTGATTCCCGCTGTTTGTCCCTACTCCCTATGTATGCTTAGATCTTTACAACTATGCTACAGATTTTTATATCATGAGATAGAGTGATTCAAGAGGAAGGTTTATATGTATAATACATACATAATATAGTAGAGAAACACTGATGATTTTAGAGGTTTCTAATGTGATGTCTTAAATAAACACATTTTTTTGCGCTTACATTGCAAACGCTGGCTGAACCCTACGAGATAGATCAAAATATCGTTTAATAACTTTATATTTTAACGAGCAGCCTGCCCTCGCTTCGCTCCTGGTATTTGGAGCAATATTATAATTGAGGTCCCTTAAATTGTAATTGTGAAATGTGTAGCTTTTCATTATTAAAAAAAAAGTGAGAAAAAGTTATAAAAAGAAAAGCAACAGATAATAAAAGAGGAAGGATAGAGCGAAAATAAAAGATAAAGAAAGAGAGAGAGATAAAAATGAAAGAAAGCGAAAAGAGACTGTTCATTCTGAAGAGAGACGGAAATACTTCTTTGTGAAAGAATAATAATTTTTAAAATAGGATTAGTAACAACAAAATGGCCATATTCTATTAATTAAAAAATGTATATGGCAACACTAAATCGCCTTTGTCACTCACGAATAGTGTAGTTTTCTATGAGTAAATAAACTTTTAAAATCGGATTAGTAGTTCCTGAGAAACCCTTCAATTTACAAAATGACCACGTAATGGCACTTAAATGGCCATATCTTTTTAATTAGACTATTTATGGCAACACCCCGTAGCCTGTGTTACCCGGAAAGGATGTAGCTTTCTATCGGTGAAAGAATTTTCAAAATGGGTTCAGTAGTTTTCGAACCTAATCACAACAAACAAACATATAAACAATCAAATCTTTCCTCTTTATATAATACTAGCGGCCCATCCCGGCTACGCGCGGGTGGAATATTATTTTTAAAAATATGTTGGCCCTCCCGCATTTCGGTGCCCCCTCTCTTGCCGCTTTACTCGCTGCGCTGCGTCGCTACACTGGCCCGTCGCGTCGTCAAGTATTTTTTGTTTATATTGATATTTTTAATTTCGTAATATCTTTTGAATGGAAAGTCCGATTTTAATAATTCAAAAAGTAATTTACAGGTATTGAAATAGTCTTGAATACGAAATAATTTATTTGGATAAGGATTAATAAAAAGTTATAGAAAACATGGTCTGATTTTGATAGGCATTTTTATCAACTTTTAAAATGTAAAAAAGTAGTTATAGTGACGTAACTACAATAGTTGGACATATGGTCTCGCGGACTTTTTTGTAGATATTGATACGTTCTATAATATTGTAGAACATTTTTTTGTTCTATCATCAATACTTTTTGCAGCGCATGCGATGAAAGTTATTTTATGGCTAATTTTTTGGCACCTTGGGTTGGTTTTCGTGAGATTTCCTGAGGATCTCTAATTTTTCTTGTAATAAATATAGCCTATGTTACTCAGGGATAATGTAGCTTTCTAATGGTGAAAGAATTTTTGAAATCGGTCCAGTAGTTTTTATGTTTATTCGTTACATACAAAAATACAAAAATACAAAAATACAAAAATACAAAAATACAAAAATACAAAAATACAAAAATACAAAAATACAAAAATACAAAAATACAAAAATACAAAAATACAAAAATACAAAAATACAAAAATACAAAAATACAAAAATACAAAAATACAAAAATACAAAAATACAAAAATACAAAAATACAAAAATACAAAAATACAAAAATACAAAAATACAAAAATACAAAAATACAAAAATACAAAAATACAAAAATACAAAAATACAAAAATACAAAAATACAAAAATACAAAAATACAAAAATACAAAAATACAAAAATACAAAAATACAAAAATACAAAAATACAAAAATACAAAAATACAAAAATACAAAAATACAAAAATACAAAAATACAAAAATACAAAAATACAAAAATACAAAAATACAAAAATACAAAAATACAAAAATACAAAAATACAAAAATACAAAAATACAAAAATACAAAAATACAAAAATACAAAAATACAAAAATACAAAAATACAAAAATACAAAAATACAAAAATACAAAAATACAAAAATACAAAAATACAAAAATACAAAAATACAAAAATACAAAAATACAAAAATACAAAAATACAAAAATACAAAAATACAAAAATACAAAAATACAAAAATACAAAAATACAAAAATACAAAAATACAAAAATACAAAAATACAAAAATACAAAAATACAAAAATACAAAAATACAAAAATACAAAAATACAAAAATACAAAAATACAAAAATACAAAAATACAAAAATACAAAAATACAAAAATACAAAAATACAAAAATACAAAAATACAAAAATACAAAAATACAAAAATACAAAAATACAAAAATACAAAAATACAAAAATACAAAAATACAAAAATACAAAAATACAAAAATACAAAAATACAAAAATACAAAAATACAAAAATACAAAAATACAAAAATACAAAAATACAAAAATACAAAAATACAAAAATACAAAAATACAAAAATACAAAAATACAAAAATACAAAAATACAAAAATACAAAAATACAAAAATACAAAAATACAAAAATACAAAATACAAAAATACAAAAATACAAAAATACAAAAATACAAAAATACAAAAATACAAATCTTACTTCTTTATAATATTAGTATAGATATAGATAGTGTAGATGTTATTCCAAAACTCTATATAACCTCTGTTTCGATAGACTTGAGCTAGATGGTGACCATTATGTCGTGATGCTGGGTTTCCATTACTAAGGTTTAGAGTAAGTGTTTAATATTGGTTACTCGCTGTTCCGTTTTAAGTGCATATTATTATTGTCTTGTGCGTATTACTGTCGGTTCTATGTGACTTCTTGACTTATGTTCCTGTGTCCCCTAGATGGGGCAGAGGGCGTCCACAGTGCATCGCCAACCCACTCGATTTTGAGCTTCGCGCTTTATTTCGCTCCACGTTTTCCCAACAGCCTTCGCTTCATCAATGACTGTCCGCCGCCAGGTTTGTTTCGGGCGGCCACGTTTGCGTCTTCCTTGGGGATTCCACTCTAGGGCTTGCCTTAGTATATGGTCTAGATCCCTTCGCAAAGTATGACCTATCCAATTCCATTTGCGGCGTTCGATCTGATGGGCGATCGAGACTTCGTTGCAGCGCTTCCAAAGTTGTTGGTTGGAAATTCTGTCAGGCCAGTAGAATCAGTAGGCCAGTAGTCGGTCCTATGTGGATAACAATATTTCGTGACGTTGGCCCTAAATTTCTACTTTCTGGCCCCAGTATCGCACCGAAGCAATGTAGGGTGGGTCCTCTAGTGTTTTGTGTAATCTTGTAGCTAACCCACGATAAAACTAAAATTGAGGTTTACATATTTTGTTCAGACAACAATGGCCGTCTTATATCATAAAAACAGGGAAGAATGTTTCTTTTATTTCGCGTAGATCGTAAGTTTTTTTTATCTTGTAACATTTTTTTTCGTTATCCATCCAAAGGGCAACTCCATAAATGAAAAATCAAGATTTATTTTATTTATTACTAGTCGACCCGCCTTCAAAATGCTATATATTATTGCTAAATTAAAATATTCAGGCGCTTACAACAGTAGACATATTCTATTGTTATCCAGCAGGAAGTCTGAATTTTTCCGGGATAAAAAGTAGCCTATCTATTAATCTAATCTATAAAGCATCTGTGTACTAAATTTCATTGAAATCCGTTTAGCCGTTTTTGCGTGATTGAGTAACAAACATCTAAACTTTCACAACTTCGCTTGCGTCACATAATAGAGAGAGAGAGTTAGAGAGAGTAATGCGCAGGTACCCGTGAGGGGACGGGTTAGAATACTATTCCCCTCTGCCGCTGGGAGAGCATCTCGTAAGAGCCGAGTAAACCAGCACCCCCTTGGTGGTAGGGGATCTGTTCCCCGGCTGGCTTGCGACCACCAGCATGTGAATCCGATCGCCAAGTGTCATAGACGCGTTCCGGTTGAGCCGCATGTGGGCCAGACTTACCTCCTAACTCTCCCATCCCATTAATGCTGTAGGTTTAGTGGACTCTGGGCTCTTGCCTAGGGTCCGCTGAATCCGCATCATTTTTCTTCTTCATTCCCCCTTCCCACTCTATCTTCGGGGATGCAACGCATCGACAAAACGAGAGAGTGTTTCTTGTTTTTCCGATGTCCATGGGCGATGGTTGTCACTTACCATCTGGTGGACCATCTGCTCGTTTGCACCTTATTTAATATAAAAAAAAAATTGGTAATACAATTCTAAAGGAGGTGAGATGATATATTTTATTGACGTTCCGCTCCTATGGGTCGTAGCTTGATGTTTATAGCCTATAGCCTTCCTCGATAAATGGGCTATCTAACACTAAAGTTTAAAGAATTATACCCTGTCTTCTTTTACAACAAAAAAAAAGAAAGTATTAGTCGGTAATTCTCAGAGAGTTTTATACAAAGCCCAGGTTCGTCCACATATGGAGTACTGTTCGCATCTTTGGGCTGGTACCAGCTGCTCCCTCTTGACTCCATCCAACGACGAGCTGTTCGTATTATCGACGATCCCATACTCACAGACGGTTTAGACGAACTTAGTCTCCGGAGAGACGTTGGATCTCTGTGTGTTCTCTACCGTCTCTACAATGGGGGATGTTCACAGGAACTATTTAAGTTAATGTCCCCGACACTTTTCCGCCATCGCACTCTCCGCCGTTGGGACAAATTTCATCCACATTGTCACCAGTGGTTGAGAGTCTTCAAGCGCCGAGTGTACAGGTTCCTCAGAAAGTAGGGTTGGCAACGCATCCGCAATCCTCAGTGTATTGCAGATGTCCATGGGCGACGATGACCACTTAACATGAAATGGGCCTTCTGCTCGTTTGCCCCCATATACTATAAAAAAAAGAGATATTATTTATAAATTATATCAATATTTCCAATGTTATCTATACCACCTATAAATAAAAAATAAATGGAGATCAATGAAATGTCAGAAGAGCTCTACAGTCCAATTAATGTATTTAAAATATAATTTCTAACTTCGTCTAAAACATTCTCCTTTTTAGGATTCCGTGCCCAAAGAGTAACAACTGCTATTCGTCCATCCGTCTGTCTGTCACCAGGTTGTACCTCATGAACCGTGATAGCTAGACAGTTGGAATTTTCGTAACAACAAATATTAAAAACAGAATAAAATAAATATTTAAGGGCTCCCATACAACAAATGTGATTTTTGTGAACTCTTTATTATTTTGTTTAATGTGTTTCCTTGTTTATGAGATGGTATTACGTACGAATATTACTGAATTATGATGTTGGCAACACTACTGAGTAGTAGCAATGATCATCAATCAAAGAATCAATAGATAACACAAGGATATTCTAGACAAGCCGTCATACTGTTAGTCTGCGTATAGACTATAAACTCTTTTTAATTAAAAGTACGTACACAAATAAATTCTATTTATTATCATAAGAAAATGAGCTCTATTTCCTAAGCAATAAAGCATAAAGTCCTTTAAAGTACAATTCGGTAGAGCCTAAGCAAGCTCGTAAAATCAGTTGGGGTGGAAAAGGTGATAAGGTTATTCTGAATAATTTTCTTTCTAGATTTTTGACATTATTTTGAGTTATAGATTTTATACAAATTTTAAATGTCTGTGCGCCGCAGAATTGTGTAATTCATACGTCTATATAAAAGTTGCGTTTCCACCAAAAAAACCAATAGAATCGCCTGTTTAACACATTTTGAGCGAGGTTAAAGATATAAAACGATTTCATTGGTTATTAACAAACATCCTTTACTACATATCCACACATCTCTGGTGGAAACGCAGCCTTATTCGATGTTATAAGGAGTGTGTCGTGTGACGCAGGTTTGGTTGTTGAAAGTAGTGTGAATAGTTACTCTAGCAAATCACTAGTCACACTGCATGGGTTTTATGGAGGTCATAGAGTAATCTATTTAGACTCAATGCTACCAACATTATAAGTAAGAAAAAGCTACTCAAATCAATGCTACCAACATCGTAACTAACTAAAAGCCCCTCAAATCACTGCTACCAACATTATAACTAACAGAGTGTTACTTAGATCAATGCTACCAACATTATAACTAACAGAATGTTACTCAAATCAATCCTAACAACATTATAACTAACAGAATACTACTTAGATCAATGCTACCAACATTATAACTAACAGAATTCTACTTAGATCAATGCTACCAACATTATAACTAACAGAATTCTACTTAGATCAATGCTACCAACATTATAACTAACAGAATGCTACTTAGATCAATGCTACCAACATTATAACTAATAGAGTGTTACTTAGATCAATGCTACCAACATCATAACTAACAGAATGTCACTCAAATCAATGCTACCAACATTATAACTAACAGAATGTTACTCAAATCAATCCTACCAACATTATAACTAAGAGAATGCTACTTAGATCAATGCTACTAACATTATAACTAACAGAATGTTACTCAAATCAATCCTACCTACATTATAACTAACAGAATGCTACTTAGATCAATGCTACCAACATTATAACTAACAGAATGCTACTTAGATCAATGCTACCAACATTATAACTAACAGAGTGTTACTCAAATCAATCCTACCAACATTATAACTAACAGAATGCTACTTAGATCAATGCTACTAACATTATAACTAACAGAATGTTACTCAAATCAATGCTACCAGCATTATAACTAACAGAATGTTACTCAAATCAATGCCACCAATGTCAATCTATATGTTACTTGCTAACGGATGCAGAAAGTGTATCTTAAAAGCCCTAAAATTGAAATTTAGGGCCAAAGCATCACTCTACACAAATTTTAATTAAATTTTACTGCTTTAGTAATATAGTTTTTAATAATTCTAAGAGATGTCGCTACTACTTGTTATTAGAAAAAAAACATATGCGAAATGTTCAGACGGACCTATCCTCTTGAAATCATTGCAATAGACACAAATTCGGGAGTTCCGTCACATACTCAGTGACTCAGTGAGGCGGATTGAGGAGTCAATTACATTCGAGTCACGCGCGGGAATCGAAGAGGCGACCTCGCGTGGATTTATTTTACATTTCGCTAACTCACATGATAGATTGAATATAGAAAATGCGGTTTTAGATTTATTTTATATTCTGTGGTAATTTTTTATTATTATAGTAATTTGTCTATGTATGTACTCGTAAGTTTCGTTAGCCTACCCGCGCTTTTCGCACGAGATAGAAAGAGAGAGAGAGAAGGTTAGAGAGTATTGCGTAGACACCATAAATACAATTGTAAAGGAGCTGCAGCTTTTGTTAATTATGATGTTAGCAACACTAATTTAAGTAGCATCCTGTTAGCAGCATTGATCTGAGTAGCATCCTTTTATTAATATTGTTGGTAGGATAGTTTGAGTAGCATCCTCTTAGTAATAATGTTGGTAGGATTGGTTCGAGTAGCATCCTGTTATTAATGATGTTGGTAGGATTAGTTTGAGTAGAATTCTGTTAGTTACAATGTTAGTAGGATTAGTTTGAGCAGCATTCTGTTAGTTATAATGTTGATAGCACTAATTGAGTAGCATCTGTTAGTTCTGATGTTGTTAGCATTGATTTGAGTAGCATCCTTTTATTAAAAATGTTGGTAGTATTTTTTCGAGTAGCATCCTGTTATTAATGATGTTGGTAGGATTAGTTTGAGTAGAATTCTGTTAGTTATAATGTTGGTAGGATTAGTTTGAGCAGCATTCTGTTAGTTATAATGTTGATAGCACTAATTGAGTAGCATCTGTTAGTTCTGATGTTGTTAGCATTGATTTGAGTAGCATCCTGTTATTAATGATGTTGGTAGGATTAGTTTGAGTAACATTCTGTTAGTTATAATGTTAGTCGCATTGATTTGAGTAGCTGTCTATTAGTTGTGACAACTGATAAACATCAATCGTAGTTGGGGGGTTGCAATATACGCATAATAGACATCATTATTATTATATGGCGAGTATTCTAGCCATAACTCTCAAGCTCTGTATTTGAAATTTAATCTGTCTTTAATTATCACTTTATTTATTTTATGAATCTTGATGCTCCGCTCCTAAGGGTCGTCCCTCCTCTTTTTTGACGCTGATTGTTCTAGTTCTATTAAAAATGTAATTGTATTATATCAGTAACAAATAAATGTTATTAAGACACACAAAATGATGTGTAATTAATTAACAATATTTCGGGGTTAATGTACTAAGTGATACACGAACCTTTGATCAACTAAAAACATACAGATTACAAAGTCCTCAAACAAAACCTCAAAGTATTTTATATTTTCTTTGCATAGTATAAAAGCCTCTCAACTGATTTTAATGCGGTTTTCACCGACTGGAATGGACAGAGTGATTCAAGAGACTTATACATAATATAGTTGGGAAACTGTGCGAATCCGGGGGGAGTCTTTAGAACACGTAAGAAGTTAGCAAATCTAGGTTCTTTATCAAGCTAGAAAACAATAAAAAAATTAGATCTAAAATTCTCTACTAGTTCATACTGTTAAATATGCGTTATACTATACACGCAGATCAATAGTATCACGGCTTGATGACTAGAATATTATTCAAGGGGGTTAGACTTTAAACACAGCTATACACCATTACTCTGCTATTGTCTCACAACTAAATACGTTGGAGCCAACTTCTAACATTAAATTCTAATTTAATTAATATTATAACAACCAATAAATACCAAGATCTTCACAAACATGAGAATAAATCGTAGATTCACTACGTGGAGGACAAAGCCCTTTTACGGCCGTGTGTGTTATAATTATGTTACTGAACGCGAAGACTTACAGTTGTTTTTAACCAAAATCGAGGCTGGTATAACAAATTATTTAAAAACCTTAGCATCCTATTATTTGAGTAGCGCCAGAATGAAAATATGACGTTTTAAATAAAAATAATAGTAGATATGGACGCAACACAAAAACTACTGGAGAGGGATAATTAGAAGATTGTAGGCAAGCCATGACAGATTTTTGGTCTTCAAGTTTAGGCACTCAGTACAAACTCCTCCGCGATACGGAAAGTCACTGGGGGGTTACATGCTTCTGTAAAGGTATGTCCTCGGTAGGGTCCCATACTAGGGAACTTGTGAGTGGCTGGGCAGGATTATGTTAATCGTGTCCACGCCGTGTAAGAATTATGCATGCTTCTAAACTCTTAACCTATGTTTGATAAGACCATGGATTTAATGATTTAGTCAATTCATTTTATTTGCTTCCTTTACTTACTCCTTTAAAAATCACTCACAAAACTATTAAACTAATTATGTCTATTTGTGACATTGGACTCTATAAACTTATAACATCGTTTTTTGTAATCAAAGAAGAAGATATTGACAATGAATCGGATCCAAACCCAGAAGTGATAGACTTCTGGGGCGTACAAAACCCCACACACGTGCCCGGTTTCAGCTTCTTTAAATTAAGGGTTATCTATTGTCAGTTAGGTGCCTTAAATATAGTAAACAACTTCAATGACTTTTGATGATGAAAGGCTTTTGCCGCAACGTCCTTGGAGGAGGAGCAACCCAACGAGGGCGTCATTGAAACGGCGGCCCCACCTCTGCAATCCCTACACCGGTTGATTCCTGCGTCTTCGGACGACGATAACTAAGCCTATCGGGTCGCGAGGGTGTCAGGAGAGGCCGTGTTGGAGGTCTGATTTAGATGCTTTGGCACGACGGCGCAGAAGATGTTTGACGCGTGCCTGTTTATGATGTTGGTAGGATTGGTTTGAGGAGGATATTCTAGTCAAGTTAGTTCGCGTATAGACTACAACTATTAATAGTTATATAAATTCAAGTCTTGATTTTTTTGAATACTGCTCAATATAACTAAAATTATTTTAACATTCCTTTTAAAGGGGTCTTAAAAAAAATATGAAGTAACCGAACTTTTTAAACTCATTACATAAATATTGGTAATATTATATAAGTTCGATTATTTCCAATCTCGTATGTTTTCACAAATAATAATGACATAACACGAGTGTCAGTGGTTAATTAACCACAAAATGGCGTGCGCGTCTAACCACTAGGAACCCCCCACCACTCCACCTAACCACCTGACAACCTAGATAATTACTATTGTAAAATACGTGTTGATGATGTTAGGTTGTTTGCTCCTCAATCACGCGAAAACGTCTAACCGGATTTCAATGAAATTTGGCACACGGATACTTTATAGCCTAGATTAACACATAGGCTACTTTTTATCCCAGAAAAAATTATAGTTCCTGTGGGATACAAAATCACATGTTTACATCTAAAAGTACATGTGGTAAATTGCAAAGCCAGGGCGGGTCGACTACGTGTTTTTTTTAAATCTAATTTTGAGGTCTTTAACATATGTATGTCAGTACTATTGTACCCTATACTATCTAGCAAATACAAAAAAATCCTAATAAAGTTCTAAGCTAAAAGTTTGAACAGCTCACACGTTTCTCCCGAATTCGGAGAAATTAATCTATATCTATACTAATATTATAAAGAGGAAAGATTTGTATTTTTGTATGTAACGAATAAACATAAAAACTACTGGACCGATTTCAAAAATTCTTTCACCATTAGAAAGCTACATTATCCCTGAGTAACATAGGCTATATTTATTACATGAAAAAATTAGAGATCCCCAGAAATTCTCACTAAAACCAACACAAGGTGCAAAAAAATTTGCCATAAAATATCTTTCATCGCATGCGCTGCGAAAAGTATTGATGATAGAACAAAAAAATGTTTTACAATATTATAGAACGTATCAATATCTACAATAAACTCCGCGAGACCATATGTTGAACTATTGTAGTTATGTCACTATAACTGCTTTTTTACATTTTAAAAGTTGATAAAAATGCCTATCAAAATCAGACCATGTTTTCCATAACTTTGTATTAATTCTTATCCAAATAAATTATTTCGTAATGAAGACTGTTTCAATATCTGTTAATTACTTTTTGAATTATTGAAATCGGACATTCCAGTCAAAAGATATTACGAAATAAAAATATCAAGATAAATAAAAAATAATCCCAGACGGGCCGCCGGCGCGGTGTGCAGTGCCTCGCAGCGCAGCGAGTAACGCAGCGATAGAGGGAGCGACAGAATGCGGGAGCCAAAATGTTAAAAAAAAATTATCCACCCGTGCGAAGCCGGGACGGGCCCCTAGTATACTATAAAATACGTCAACGTGTAATCTATTCAAACGATGATTTTCAATGATGATTTATCCATCAAAAATTTAAAATTATTACCCAATATATGTCCCGACCTTACTCTATGTACAATTACAATTAATTTTCTATTTCAAGGTATAGGGTGCTCAAATGTTTATTATATACTTTTTTCATTTTCAGGATTCAGAATATTAAGTAAATCATAGCGACACACATAGTATGAATACTAGAAATAAAAATAAACTTGTAACGCCATACTATCGTCTCCACAAAATCAGTAATAGTTTCATGGGGCTTGGATTTGCCACTGAACTCTAAAAAAAAGTGTTTAGTCAATAAAGCTTACTACTCTGTACAAGATTACTTGAATGATGACAAAGCTTGGATTCAAAATGTCGTTGATGCTCAGCTAAATGATTATACCTTTGTAACTGAACACAGACAGACGTGATGTAAACAATGGCGTTTTGATGCGAGCAACTGTTGAGTTTCTTGCCAGTTCTTCTCATCAGGAAACTGCTATCCGAGCTGGTGGTAGCTTCAGGAAATAATGAACTATCCTAACAAGAAACTAATTGATGTTTCAGTATCGAGACATCTAGCGAATAAAACTTGAAACTTTACGTAACTATTGTATTGTATTAGTTTCAGAAATCTTCAATAGATGTTGCAAGGTAAAAAAAATATATTTACAATCACTACATTTATATACAAGGACGATAGTCTTACTATTCGTCTGTCTGTGTCTTTCACCCGCTATATTTTGGATAATTCACACTATATCATTATAAATTATAGCCTATATGTTATTCTGATGTGTAAGCTATATTATTGTAAAGTTTCATCAAAATCCATTCAGTAGTTTTTGCGTGAAAGAGTAACAAACATCAATACATTCTTACAAACTTTCGCGTTTATAACTTTAGTAGGATGTGTTTAAATGTTTGTTACTTAATAACGCGAAAATGGCTGAGCAGATTTCAATGAAATTTTAGACACAGATGCTTTATAACCTGGATTAACATATAGACCATTTTATATGACAATAATAACAAACTATATTTACATTTGTAAGCGCTTTAATATTTTTATTTAGAACCAATAGCCTTTTCGTGATATAACAGAATGTATGGTGGCATCATTTATGACCCATGGGAAACCGGGGCGTTTCGTAGATTGGTTTATTTTAACCTTCAATAAAGGCTAATAACCTGCAAACAACTTAGCAACAGTTACAGAATGTGATAACTCAAATATTCTCGCCCGCATACACAAATCTTATATGCAAATTATAAATTCTTCTCTGTTTATGAAATTATGTAAAAAACAAACAATAATTACTATAAACTTATGACCAGAGATGTGGCCTTTTATTAAATACAAAATACGTATTTCCATTTTGTATTTAAATACTTTTGTATTAAAAGTATTTACAAAATGCAAAATACATCAATTAATTTTTAACTTACTTCAAAAAGGAGGAAATTCTCAATTCGATTGGTATATATTTTTTTTATGTATGTATATGTCGGGGATTTTAAAACGATGTGAAAGGAGATGGAAGGAGGAAGATGGGGAATATTGGGGAACACTAAAAGGGGGTGATGGTATTGAATGGAATATTTGGTAAACGCAACGCAGATACTTCTACTGAACCGATAAATGATCAAATATGATCACTAACAATTACGAAAGAAACCTAAGCAGTGCCTTGGACTTGTGACCAAGGTGTAGGCTTAAGGAATTTAAATGATCATAACACTCGCCTCCACTGCTCAGGCTCTCTGTTTAAACCCAAGGTTAAACGCACATAAACCGAATCTAATACAAGGCTAACCTAACCTAAGGCTAACCTAACCTAACATTGTATTTACTTAACCACGTGGCAATTACATTGTAAGGACTTACGTGACCTTAGTTGGACAGCACTTCCACACTACACTGCACTTGACACTATCACTATCACTAGCACTACTTAGATGATGTTCACTTCTTGAGAGACCGCGCACGACTAAGACTTCAGTTAGACTGTCGATCGCATATAAAGGGTCGAGGGTAGAGACTGTCAAAACAACGGAAGTGACTACTACCCCACTCCAACGCCATAGACAACGATAACGATTCGATCAATCGATAATCTTTTACTATGCTCCGACATATATTAATTACGCTGAGGTTTATGATCCGATTTACGTGACTCTTTTTTTGTTTGATGCGGAATAGTTACTTTTTGGTCCCACAAAAATTTCACATAGTTTGACCCAGCGGTTTTAATTTTATGAACATTCTTTCCGTTTCTGTTTCTCGGGATCGCGCGGCACCTTTCCTAGGCCTACCCATAGCTACTTAAAATAAAATTGCTATTCAATATATGACAATAAAAAGCAACGAAATGATATAGGTTATCTATTACAGACACTAAAAAGTAAAAAATAAAAAAAAGCTACGTTTAAAAAAACCGATTTTAAACTAAAAATAACTAAAAAGTAAGAAATAATTCCGTTATTTATTATTCTCTCTTTATTAAAACAATAGCGGCCTGCCCTCGCTTCGCTCCGGGTATTTAAAAAAATATTATAATTGATGTCCTTAAATTGTCATTCTGTAATTGTGTAGATTTTCATTATTTGAAAAAAGAGAGAGAGTAAGAAAAAGTTATAAAAAGAAAAATGATAGAAACAAAAATAAAAGAAAAGCGACAGATAATAGAAGAGGGAGGACACAGCAAAAATAAAATTGAATAGGTAAAGGAAAGAGAGAAAGAGAGAGAGAGAGATAATCGAAAGAAAGAAAGTGAAAAGAGACTAATCATTCTGAACAGATAAAAATAAAATTAAAGAGAGAAAAAAGAGAGAGGATGAGAAACAATGATAGTATTAAAAGAGGAAGAGAGACGGAAATACTATAGACTTCCCTCAGTGAAAGAATTTTTAAAATCGGATTAGTAACAACAAAATGGCCATGTTCTATTATTTAAAAAATGTACATGGCAACACTAATACACTTTTATCACTCACGAATAGTGTAGTTTTCTAACAGTGAAAAAATTATTTAAATCGGATTTCTAGTTCCCGAGAAACTCTTCAATTTACAAAATGACCACCTTATGGCACTTAAATGACCATATCTTTTTAATTAGAGTATTTATGGCAACACCACATAGCCTATGTTACCCGGAAAGGATGTAGCTTCCCATCGGTGAAAGAATTTTCGAAATCAGTTCAGTACTTTTCGAGCCTATTCGCAACAAACAAACAAACATACAAATATACAAACAATCAAATCTTTCCTCTTTATATAATAGTATAGATAATATATAATAGTTGTTATTTTTGTAGTCGGTGTTTTGTAGTTTTTTTATGTCATCATCAATAAATGAATGTGATAAACTATTCTCACTATGGCAACACTGAATTGATGGGTAATAGATCATCATTAATTTAATATTTTATAGTTCGTCCAAAATAGCTTGAGATAGACAGTTAATAGAAAATCCGATGATATAACTTTTAACCAGCTAGTAATTTTGTTTCAAAAATCAAAATAAAGAGGTTATCAATTCGGTATTTTTTTTTCTTTTTTTTCGTATGAACCAGAACCAAATATGTATATAATAGTCGAACCAGTGATGGACAAGGAACAAAGCTAATTGTAATAGGACTAATATCAGTGTTTATTATATTTTCATAATTGCATGCATAATCATAATTTATCGGCCCCCCTAATTTCTTAGTGGGGTTACTAATTAGGGGCGTTCATTATCCGTGAAAAAGATCGTGATTGTGTCAAAAAAAACTTTAAAAAAATGGCATATGTAAACTATTTTGCACATATTTGCTTATGACTATATAAGTATAACGTAATGACGTCATGAGTCATGATAGTGGTCTCCATTTGTTCGAAGATCGCACAAACTACTGAACCGATTTTGATATTTCTTTCACATAGAGAAAGCTACATCCTTTTCGGGTAACATAGGTTGTGTGGTGTTCCCATAAATATTATAATTAAAAAGATATGGCCATTTAAGTAACATAAAATAGACAATTTTTATTAAAATTAAAAATCAATATTTTTTTCACTTATATTGTCGCATGACGACGAGAATGTAGTGTTGCCATATTTTTTACAATTTATAAATATTACATACATACTTTGAAAATATAAAAAAATAAAAATCTAAGTAGATATCTTAAAAAAAATAATTAATCTGTATTATTGATTAATAATTTTATACTCAATCTATATAAGTAATATATCTAGGGGTCTGTAAAAATATCTCAAGGGGTCTCAAGAATTGTTTATAATTATAAATTTAACTGTAATTTAATAAATTAAATTACTATGACGGTATTTTTTTTTCAAAGCGACTTCGAATGTACTTATTTTGTGTCACGTTGATATTCATCATATCCAATTATATTTTATGTCATACTAGTCGATCCGCGCGACTTCGTACGCGTGTAACTCCGCTCCTATTGATCGTAGAGTGATGATACATAGCCTATTGCCTTCATAGATTAATGGACTATCTAATACTGAAAAATTTTTTTTAATCGGAGCTGTAGTTCCTGAGATTAGCGCGTTCAAACAAACAAACTTTTTAGCTTTATATATTAGTACTAGTCGACCCGCGCGACTTCGTACGCATTTATCTCCACTGGTATTAGTCGTAGAGTAATGATACATAGCCTATAGCCTTTATCAATTAATAGGCTATCCTACAATGATAGTTTTTTTTAAATCGGACCAGCAGTTCCTGAGATTAGCGCGTTCAAACAAACAAACTCTTTAGCTTTATATATTAGTACTAGTCGACCCGCGCGACTTCGTACGCATTTATCTCCACTGGTATTAGTTGTAGAGTAATGATACATAGCCTATAGCCTTTATCAATTAATAGGCTATCTGACAATCAAAGATTTTTTTAAATCGGACCAGCAGTTCCTGAGATTAGCGCGTTCAAACACACAAACACTTTAGCTTTATATATTAGTACTAGACGACCCGCGCGACTTCGTACGCATTTATCTCCACTGGTATTAGTCGTAGAGTAATGATACATAGCCTATAGCCTTTATCGATTAATAGGCTATCCTACAATGATAGTTTTTTTTTAAATCGGACTAGCAGTTCCTGAGATTATCGCTTTCAAACAAACAAACTCTTTAGCTTTATATATTAGTACTAATCGACCCGCGCGACTTCGTCCGCGTGTAGCTCCGCTCCTATTGATCGTATAGTGATTGTATATAACCTATAGCCTTCCTCGATAAATAGGCTATCTAATACTGAAAGAATTTTTCAAATCGGATTAGTAGTTCCTGAGATTAGCGCGTCCAACATAAGTTGACAGTCATATAAACTTGTTATTTGGCACTTAATAAATTAATAATCAATTTCAATCCAAAATCTTTGGATTACAGGTTAAAAATAGCTTCCAAATTTGAATTTACCATAGACACATTTATATTTGGAATGTAGTTTAAATATTTTTTTATGGCAGATGGTAAGTTGCCACCATCGCCCTTATTTTGTCGATGCATTGCATCCTCGAAGATAGAGTGGGGAGTTTCATCGGACCTTGAGCAAGAGCCCCAGAGTCCACTTGATCCGCAGCATTAATGGGATGGGAGAGGGAGGGGGTAGGTCTGGCCTATATGCGGCTCGACCGGAACGTATATAGTTCAAAGATTTTCCATTGAAATTGATTATTAATTCGTATCCAATGGATAAGTTGCAAATAGTCTAATAGGTAGTCTCATCTGGAAGTTTACTTAAACCTTGTGAAGTGACCCTTAACAATTTTGCTGTGGTCCCCCCTCTCTGTCAAATAAACTCCTCATGCAACACTAAGAAGAAGGTTTTATATTTAGTGAACTGTAACAGGATCTTAAAAAGGCCATCAATATTTCCGTACATAGAAATTGTTCAAAGACCGGAAAAACAAATTGTCCGTCCGACCTCGCCTCGACACAATGGAAATGGACCCAAACATCCAAGCCTTGTCTTGCGAAATATTCTACTCGTATCGATTTTGATGCAAGATAGAGTTTCTAGAATCAAATTCATTGGCGATATATCGCTAGAGAAAGGTAGCTTATGACCTTATACCCTTTCCCTAGCTCTAGTGTCTATCTATGTAATAAATTTCATCAATATCAGTTCAGCGCTTGACAAAGCTTTACTTTCGCATTTATAAATTACTAGGGCCCCGTCCCGGCTTCGCACGGGTGGATAATTATTTTTTAACATTTTGGCTTCCGCATTCTGTCGCTCCCTCTATCGCCGCGTTACTCGAGGCACTCCACACCGCGCCGGCGGCCCGTCTGGGATTATTTTTTATTTATCTTGATATTTTAATTTCGTAATATCTTTTGACTGGAATGTCCGATTTCAATAATTCAAAAAGTAATTAACAGGTATTGAAACAGTCTTCATTACGAAATAATTTATTTGGATAAGAATTAATATAAAGTTATAGAAAACATGGTCTGATTTTGATAGGCATTTTTATCAACTTTTAAAATGTAAAAAAGTAGTTATAGTGACTTAACTACAATAGTAGGACATATGGTCTCGCGGAGTTTTTTGTAGATATTGACACGTTCTATAATATTGTAGAACATTTTTTTGTTCTATCATCAATACTTTTCTGCAGCGCATGCGATGAAAGATATTTTATGGCTAATTTTTTTGCACCTTGTGTTGGTTTTAGTGAGAATTTCTGGGGATCTCTAATTTTTTCTTTTAATAAATATAGCCTATGTTACTCAGGGATAATGTAGCTTTCTAATGGTGAAAGAATTTTTGAAATCGGTCCAGTAGTTTTTATGTTTATTCGTTACATACAAAAATACAAAAATACAAATTTTACTTCTTTATAATATTAGTATAGATATCACTAGTTAGGATTATGTTACAACTACCGGCTATATTTTGGATAATTCATTGTTGTTGCAAGCAAAACCAAGAGGCACCACTAGTGAATAATAATAAAAGAGCAATTGCTGCAATTTGTATGCAATAATGTTTTTGCAAATAAATTATATAGAAGTAAATTATTATTAATATTCATATACATAAAGTTTATCATCCACTTAATCATTGGACTATACTAGTTACTTTTGGCATATATTTTTTCCTTGTAACTCCAGAATAAAAATGGCTGCCGTATAACATAAGACGACTCAGCCCTTTTGCCACTTAATAGAGAAAAAATCACGATAGTCTAGATTTCTAGGCCTTGAGTGAGTAAAACTATATAGTTGGAATATTCTTAAAGAAAATATAGATCCCTCATCTTAGCAACAGTAACTCATTCTGAGTAGGGGTATTCACATCTCGATGTGCATGTTTACTTTTATATAAAGCAAAGCAAGGATCACCTCCCCCTTTAACCTAATATAAATACATGTATGTTTCATTGTATATTTGGTAAAAACCACAGTGACTTGGTTAAACTTGGAATTACCTCATTAAATGATAAAATATAATGATTCAATAAATTATGAATATATTACATTATTCACTAATACCTAATTCATATAGTGTTGCAAATATTGCATTAGTCTGACAAATGTTGAGGTCAAAAAATTTGTAAATCTGATGCTAACTTACTGTTTATCTTGTTTATCTTTAACATATTTTTGTAGGATACTTTGTAGATAATCATCAACATAGTATAAAACAAAGTCGCTTTCTATCCCTTAAATCTTTAAAACTACGCAACGGATTTTGATGCGGTTTTTTTTAATAGATAGAGTGATTGAAGAAGAAGGTTTATATATATAATAACATCCATTAAATAGTGGAGAAATACTGTTATTTTTGAGGTTTCTAATGTGTGTCGTAAATAATTACATTTTTTCCGCTTACATTGCAAACGCAGGCTGAACCCTACAAGATTTATCAAAATAATGTACTACAGTATTGTACACATTGAAAAGGTCTACAGAAAACTCTGCTATGGTATATGTCTATCTCTTATGGATATCCCACAATAACATTTTTTTGTCATTTACTTTTTACGACAAATAATGGCTAATTTCGAAGCGATTTTAACCAATATAGAATTAATCCATATTTAATTAAATACCTTAAATACATTGTTGATTTAATATAGATCTATATAGCCGCTTACAGCATATGATTTAAATGAATATTTTCGAAGATATTACAGATTTAAAAATTGCGGGACATAGTGTTTGCGGCGGTTCTAGTCGGCCGGATATTCCAAAGATAGCAGGAAATCTTCATGGTTTAGGAAAAGAAGAATTGTTTTACTCTGCGGGGCCACGGGCAGTAATGAATAAATCAAAACTAGTAGATCGATTTTAATCATTTTGTCAGTGAATGTGCGAAGCCGGAGCGGGCCGCTAGTCAATGATAATTTTACTTAATTAATGTTTTGACAATTGTTCTTTATGTTTAATATTTCTTATGCTTAACAAAACCAAATTCTGGTATTGATATAATCATCATATTTTTGTTCATCAATAACAAAATGGTGCACTTTAATGATGTTTAAAACTTGAAATTGATTGGTTTTTATATAGTCAATCTTTAGTATGCACTTTGCACTTAATTAATCATCATGACTAATCTAATAGTTTTATTACAATATCTTAATTTGTTACTTTGATCCAATCATGGATCACAGTAAAGTATACCTAAATAGTAATATCATTTAAAGTGTATTTTTGATATGATTGAATGATAATAACAAGTTAGTCACGACTAATTTATGCCAAAAAAATTCAGATGGCCAATGCTCTTTTAATTGTAATCTAGAAACATCTTTAAACGGTGCAAAAATTAATTGATTTATTGAATAATAAGGCGGCAAATCGATTTCATATCACGAATACATTACCATCCCATAAATACCAGTATTCTACAATAACACGCATAGTCGCCACGCAAGCGATAAACGTTACTAAACAAGCCTAATGATATTCATTGTACACGTGAGAAATCCCATTGAAATTGATAGAATCGCCTTATGCTACACCAGTGTTGCGTTAACCTCTCAACTATCCAGTCGCATCATGTGGAAGGTCGCACTGCTCGTCGGCATTGTTACCGCCGCGCCAAACAATCTCGCCGATGTCAACTTCAATCCTATCAACGAGTTCACTTTCAAATTACTCAATAATGCCTATACGTTTCAAGAAAACTTCGGAGATAAAAACATAGCGTTATCACCGCTATCAGTTTGGAGTATATTCTCACTACTCGCGGAAGGATCAGCTGGTGAAACATTTACGGAACTTGTAAAGGAGTTGCGGCTTTCTGACGATTTGAAAAGAACTCAAATACTCCATTCAGGTGTCGTCAATCTCTTGAAGATTAAGGATCAAGATGTAACACTTAATAGCCAATCAGCGTTATTCTCAGATCGTAACCTCAAAATTTACCCTGAGTTTTGTGAATCTGCTCTGTATTATGGCGCTGACGTCTTCTCTATTGATGTAACGAATACAACTAAACTTGCAAGTGATATAAACTATTACGTATGTGTAGCAACTGAAGGGAAAATCCGCACAGCTGTACGACCTGAACTACTTGATGATTTAAAACTAATTATGGTTGATGCCTTATATTTCAAAGCAAGTTGGACTTATCCGTTTGATCCAACGCAAACGAAAGAGGAAGCTTTTTACAATTCTCAAGGCAAAACCATTGGGACGGTTAATATGATGTATCATAAAGCACCACATAATTTTGGAGATTCCAACTTAATTGGAGCACATATATTGGAAATGACTTATGGTAAAAGTGAACAGTTTTCAATGTTGATTCTTCTACCTTTTGATGGAATGCCATTAAAGACAATGCTGGAGAATTTAGCAACACAATCATTAGACTGGATGGCAGATTTTAAAGTAACGGAAGATGTACCAGAGTTAGATTGTTATATACCTCGTTTCAAGATCTCTTCTCAGATTGATTTAATTAGACCATTACAGTATAGTGGTATACAACAAATTTTTGATAAAGAAAAAGCACAACTTCCTGGAGTGTCTGACAGTCCGCTATTTGTGTCTAAAACAATCCAGAATGTAGAACTGGAGGTGACAGAAGAGGGTACAGTTGCAGCAGCTTCAACAATTGTGGGATTGGAGGATAGAATTCTTGGTCAACGTTTCGAAGCTAGTAAAGAATTTGTTTTTCTGATTCAAGAGAGAGCGACTGGATTAATAATATTAGCCGGTGTGTATGCGGATCCAAAAATTGTGTAAATATAAATAAATATGTTCGACTATATTGTTTTTTAGTTAAATACTCAAGACGTGATTCCATTAAAGCAAGTCTGAATAGTGATTGTTAAGGTCAATATTTATTGAAGAGGTAAACATTTTTAATTAAAAAAACATCCATTTTAGATGTCCACACAACAAATATAGTTATATCAAAGATCTTTCTGTTTTGAGCATAGTTATCCATTAATTATTGTTTATAACGGATCTCAAGATTCAACACGCGACATGATGTGACTATAAAAGCATAATTATACAACTTTTGTAAAAAGTATTTAATTAACACAATTATCATTTACCTACTTACATTAAATTCTGTCCTTCAGTATGACGATTCTTATATTAAATATTAAACTAATATATAAAGCTGAAGAGTTTGTTTGTTTGAACGCGCTAAACTCAGGAACTACTGGTCCGATTTGAAAAATTCTTTCAGTGTTAGATAGCCCATTTATCGAGAAAGGCTATAGTGTATATATCATCACGCTAAGACCAATAGGAGCGGAGCTACACGCGGACGAAGTCGCTCGTGTCGAATAGTACTAATATATAAAGCTGAAGAATTTGTTTGTTTTCTTGAAAGTGCTTATCTCAGGAACTATTGAACTGATTTAAAAAATTCTTTCAGTGTTAGATAGCGCATTTATCGAGGAAGGCTATAGTGTATATATCATCACGCTGAGACCAATAGGAGCGGAGATACACGTGGACAAAGTCGCGTAGGTAGACTAGGTCGAGTAGGATATAAACTATATTTTTTTAATAGTATAAAATAAAGTCACTGCCCACTGTCTGTACACTTAGATCTTTTATACTACGGAACGGATTTTGATGTGGTTTTCACAAATAAACAGTGATACAAGATTTAATTTTTATAATTTTGACTTTCCATAATAGTTTCAAGGTATAATAACATTTCTAAGAACATTTGTAAATATACAAATTTACAAATGGTTTACGGGTCAATTAGGTTTTTAGACCTTTTATAAAATCAAACGAATGTCATAAAGTTCTCAAATTCTGTTTAGTTTTGAAGCAGCTACCGTTGCCGTTCTCCCCTCTCCACGTTCTACTACCTGTCCAAGGTAGTTATGACCCTTCATACCCTCCAATATTTAAAAAAAATATTCTAGTATTAAATAATAAAAAAATCAAAACCACAAAAAAGTTTTAGTTAAACTTTACACTTTATAGTATAAAAAGAAAACCCCCCCTCGACCATTTAAATTCATTTACTGTAACAAAAGTCTGAGGTCAAACCCGGGGGGGTTAATCAAGTACATACATTTCTAACGTTTCAATTTCAACAATACGATTTTTTATTTTGATTTCTATTAATAAAATCAATATTCCTATTATTATTATTTTTTTTTTAATTTAAGTTTAAAAATGGGACTATCGTATAGACGATCTAAAAATTGGTAAATAGCCCCATTATCCATTAATTAATTAGGATAGGGTCCTTTCCGAATAGGCCGAATAGGAAGACCAATACCAACCTTATACTAATATATAAAGTTGAAGAGTTTGTTTGCTTGAACGCGCTAATCTCAGGAACTACTGGTCCGATTTGAAAAATCGTTTCAGTGTTAGATAGCTCATTTATCGAGGAAGGCTATATATCAATACGCTGCGACCCATAGGAGCAGAGCATTACGCAGACGAAGTCGCGCGGGTTAACTAGTACTAATATATAAAGCTGAAGAGTTTGTTTGTTTGGACGCGCTAATCTCAGGAACTACTGGTCCGATTTGAAAAATCGTTTCAGTGTTAGATAGCTCATTTATCGAGGAAGGCTATAGGCTATATATCAATACGCTGCGACCCATAGGAGCAGAGCATTACGCAGATGAAGTCGCGCGGGTTAACTAGTACTAATATATAAAGCTGAAGAGTTTGTTTGTTTGGACGCGCTAATCTCAGGAACTACTGGTCCGATTTGAAAAATCGTTTCAGTGTTAGATAGCTCATTTATCGAGGAAGGCTATAGGCTATATATCATCACGCTACGACCCATAGGAGTTCGAGTAGTAAAATTAAAAACATAATAACTTTAACTTTGAGCTATTAATACTCTTCTTTTGCCAGAAATGTTAAGAAAACAATGACTAAGGTAAAATTTCTGAAAAAAACGACAAGAGACGTGTGAAGCTAAGGTAATAATTGGACACCATAAGATGCAGTCAATAATTTAAATTACTAATACTAATATCCGATAGTTCAGTACTTTAAGTGATGGTTATGTAAATATAGATCTAATGACCCATTACTGTTTGTATTCAGTAACATTTAATTCAGAGGCATAAGCATTATAAATATTTTTATTACTACCCTACAATTAAAGAAGAGTTTTAATATTAATAAACAACATAATAATTATTTCTCACGTAATCAGTTTGTTATGACATCATTGTTGTGCTGCGGTCTTACTGATCAGTTTCAATTCAATGAATTTAATTATTCATACCTTTATCAGTGTTTATTATGTTCTAGCCCTCGCTTTGTTTAGTTATTTAATTCACTTAACTTTAATTATATTTTAGCTTCGCTCGCTCTAATCAACCACTACATTTTGCAGCTTTAAATTATATTAGACTAGCTGCGCCCCGCGTTCACCCGCTATATCTTGCATAATTCACACTATATCATTATAGATTATACCCCATATGTTATTCTGATGTGTAAGCTATATTACTGTAAAGTTTCATTAAAATCCATTCAGTTGTTTTTACGTGAAAGGGTAACAAACATTACGACATCCATACATTCTTACAAAATTTCGCGTTTATAATAAAGCTGAAGAGTTTGTTTGTTTGAACCCGCTAATCTCAGGAACTACTGATCCGATTTCAAAAATTCTTTCAGTGGTAGATAGCCCATTTATCGAGGAAGGCTTTAAGCTATATATCATCATGCTAAGATCAATAGGAGCAGAGCTACACGCGTGCGAAGTCGCGCGGGTCGACTAGTTATACATAATAGTTAAGTTTTTCGTAGAATCCGATCATAGCGCCACTTTCGTATGATAGGAAATATATATTTATAGACCCCCTGAAATATAAAACCAGAAGTTGGGAAACGCTGAACGTAGGAATACTGTTTTTACATCAGTCTGACCCTACCTTTACATTTAAACGATCATGACCGTAACATTGAGATTTCAAGAATACAAAAGTTTTTGTTACAATGAACATTCTCACGTTATTATTTCCTTTAAAATTTTATATTATATTTCAAGGTGAGATAGAACACATGCTCGCTTCGCTGAGGTGTTAGCAACAATAAACTTTGATTGATTTGCAGTTTTGCACTTAAGTGGGGGTTTTTGCTTTGCTAATTTTTGATGACTTAACAATTGAATTGATAAGAAAAACTAGCAACTATAAAAGTAGCCAAATTCTAATAATTAAAAATTATATATGGCAACACTATATCACCTATGTAACTCAGGATTGTGTAGCTTTCTAATGTTGAAAGAATTATTAAAATCGCATTTGTTGTTCCAGAGAAAACCTTTACTTTACAAAATGGCCACATATGGCACTTAAATAGCCATATCTTTTTAATTAGAATATTTATGGCAACACCACATAGCCTATGTTACGCGTAAAGGATGTAGCTTTCTATCGGTGAAAGAATTTTCAAAATCGGTTCAGTAGTTTTCGAGCCTAGTCACAACAAATAAACAAATCTATCTTCTTTATATAATACTAGCGCCCCATCCCGGCTTCGCGCGGGTGGAATATTATTTTTAAAAATATATTGGCCCTCCCGCATTTCGGTGCCCCCTCTCTTGCCGCTTTACTCGCTGCGCTGCGTCGCTATACTGGCCCGTCGCGTCGTCGTGTATTTTTTGTTTATATTGATATTTTTAATTTCGTAATATCTTTTGAATGGAAAGTCCGATTTTAATAATTCAAAAAGTAATTTACAGGTATTGAAATAGTCTTGAATACGAAATAATTTATTTGGATAAGGGTTAATACAAAGTTACAGAAAACATGGTCTGATTTTGATAGGCATTTTTATCAACTTTTAAAATGTAAAAAAGTAGTTATAGTGACGTAACTACAATAGTTGGACATATGGTCTCGCGGACTTTTTTGTAGATATTGATACATTCTATAATATTGTAGAACATTTTTTTGTTCTATCATCAATACTTTTTGCAGCGCATGCGATGAAAGATATTTTATGGCAAATTTTTTGGCACCTTGGGTTGGTTTTCGTGAGATTTCCTAAGGATCTCTAATTTTTTCTTGTAATAAATATAGCCTATGTTACTCAGGGACAATGTAGCTTTCTAATGGTGAAAGAATTTTTGAAATCGGTCTAGTAGTTTTTATGTTTATTCGTTACATACAAAAATACAAAAATACAAAAATACAAAAATACAAAAATACAAAAATACAAATCTTTCCTCTTTATAATATTAGTATAGAAAACTAGTCGACCTGCGCGACTTCATCCGCGTGTAGCTCCGCTCCTATTGGTCGTAGCGTGATGATATATAGCCTATCGTCTTCCTGAATAAATGCGCTATCTAACACTGAAAGATTTTTTAAATCGGACCAGTAGTTCCTGAGATTAGCGCGTTCAAACAAACGAACGGTTCGAAAACGGATGGATTTATTTGTGAACAGAGTTCTTTTGTCTTTATGACGTCATCATCATTTATGATGTCATCGTCAATGGCCCACTGCTAAGCAGGATCTCTTCCTCAGAGTTCGGAGAACAGATTAAAAAGTACATGTACCAATGTCTACGTAACTATGGGGGATGGGGTTGATAATTGAACAAAATCTGATTTACTATAGACACTTAGGTCGTAAGCCCCAGAAACTGCTCATTATGCCCTCAGATGGCCGGAATTTTTAGGCTATATATTATATAGTTTTATCAAAATCAATTCAGTATTTTATGCGTAAAATCATAAAAAACGTTCAAGTCATCCTCTCTGGTTTAAACTTTTTTAGGTAATTTCAAAATAATTTTAATTTACTTTTGTATTCAATTTGAAAGATACAGCCCATTTAATCTAAGGACAAGTATATAAAAACAATTTTCCTTCTATAGTTTTCCTATTAATACATTTACTAAGAAACATTTATATTAGTCTGTAATCCTTGCTTTTTTAATATTATAAATGCAAAAATAACTCTGTCTGTCTGTCGCGCTTTCACGCCAAAATTACTGAAACGATTTAAATGAAATTATGTATACAGATAGTCGAGAACCTGAGAAAGGACATAGGCTACTTTTTAATGCGAAAAAAGGGTTGTAAGAGGATAAAAGGAGGGTGATAAAAAGTTGAATGAAAATATCATTTTTTGTTGATTCGATATAAATAATTATGACATTCAGTTTGTAAAAGTTTTACCCTCAAGGGCGTAAAATAACAACAGTACTTACAGTTCATAAAAGCGCCATCTGTTAAGCAGTGCTTACACTACAATAACAGGCACGTATATTCTTGAATATACGTGCCTTATTTAATCATAGTCACGTAGTTCATATATTGTATAAGAGGTGGCGCTGTTGTAAAGAAAATATTTATTCGACGCATATATTATTAAATTATATTCAAATTATTTGAGCAGTTCATACAATTTACGTGAGATGGCGCTGTAAATATAATATAATGAATTTTTAAAATCAGATTAGTAACGACAAAATGGCCATATTCGTTTAATTAAGGAATACATATGGCAACACTGAATCACCTTTGTCACTCATGAATAGTGTAGTTTTCTATCTGTGAAAAAAATTTTTAAATCGGATTTGTAGTTCCTCAGAAGCTCTTCAATTTACAAAATGGCCACCTTATGGCACTTAAATGGCCATATCTTTTTAATTAGAGTATTTATGGCAACACCACATAGGCTATGTTACCCGGAAAGGATGTAGCTTTCCATCGGTGAAAGATTTTTCAAAATCGGTTCAGTACTTTTCGAGCCTATTCGCAACAAACAAACAAACATACAAACAATCAAATCTTTCCTCTTTATATAATAGTATAGATATAGATTTACATTTTTTTTATTGTGCCATCTATAAGACTATACGCAAACTACTATAATAAGTGTTCATGCAAATTGAATTATATGTAATGTAATTCATATTCGTATCAAGAGATGGCGCTATTTCAAAATATTTTAAATCATTTGTCAACAAATTTATTTTTGTTCAATTATCAACTGTTGCTTTTGATTATGCTTTATTAGTGTTTATTACCAATACATAGGTATAAAGTATTTATTATTATTATCTACTAGCTGCGCCCCGCGGTTTCATTCGCTATATTTTGGATAAGTCACACTATATCATTATAAATTATAGCCTATGTGTTATTCTGATGTGTAAGCTATATTATTGTAAAGTGTAATCAAAATCCATTCAGTAGTTTCTGCGTGAAAGAGCAACAAACAGTCTTACAAACTTTCGCGTTTATGGGATATTTATAATTTACAATTTACAACCTTCATGGCCCCCTTTGCGAATGTCAACAGATAACAAATAATTTGTTATATACAAACGTCACTATAATTTCCGACGAATACAATGGTAATTTCCGACGATAAACAATTTGTAAATAATTCCACAAATATGTTTTTTTTTTAAAGAATATCTAGGAGTATGGATCACATACCTACTACTAGTGTTCCCTTTATCCCTCCAACTAAGCTTTCTGCTTGGGTTAGGAGCGAGCTACGTGGGTAGTCCAAATCTCAGTCATTGGAACCCACGGCCTATCTTTTATGAAAATTAATTTTATACTCAAAAAATCTCCGCTAGATGGCGCATTAACAATAAAAATTTTAAATATAATTTTTTATACCCTTACTTTATTTTTTTTATTTAATTTTGTTTGAACACTAAAATAAAACAAAATTATTTAAAATAATAATAATAAATATATAATGCCAGCCGTGCCCGCGTTTCATCCCCTATTCCCTATTGTTATTTTACACCCTTGAGTTACCCTCACCACCCTCAATTTTTACAAATGCCTTATTTATTTATATCGAATCAATAAGTTACAAACAAATACAATAAGTTTCCAACTTCTAGCTCTAAAAATGACGAGTTCCATACAAGTTTTCACCCCCCCCCCCCTTTTACCTTCTTACAACCCTTTTTCGTATTAAAAAGTAGCCTATGTCCTTTCTTAGGTTCTAGACTATCTGTATACCAAATTTCATTTAAATCAGTTCTGTAGTTTTGGCGTGAAAGCGCGACAGACAGACAAAGTTATTTTCGTATATCTACACTATTATATAAAGAGGAAAGATTTGATTGTTTGTATGGTTGTATATTTGTATATGTGTATGTTTGTTTTTTGCGAATAGGCTCGAAAAGTACTGAACCGATTTTGAAAATTCTTTCACCGATAGGAAGCTACATCCTTTCCGGGTAACATAGGCTATGTGGTGTTGCCATAAATACTCTAATTAAAAACGATATGGCCATTTAAGTGCCATAAGGTGGCCATTTTGTAAATTGAAGAGTATCTCAGGAACTACTAATCCGATTTAAAAAATTCTTTCACTGATAGAAAACTACACTATTCGTGAGTGACAAAAGTGATTTAGTGTTGCCATATACATATTTTAATTAATAGATTATGGCCATTTTGTTGTTACTAATCGGATTTTAAAAAATTTTTCACTGAGAGAAGTCTATAGTATTTCCGTCTCTCTTCCTCTTTATATACTATCATTCTCTCTAATCCTCTCTCTTTAATTTTTATCTTTATCTGTTCAGTCACTCAGACAGTCGTTTCACTTTCTTTCTTTGGATTATTTCTCTCTCTTTTATTATCTGTCGCTTTTCTTTTCTTTTTCTTTCTATTATTGATCTTTTAATTTTTTTCTTACTCTCTCTATCTTTTTTCAAATAATGAATTATAATATTGCTTTAAATACCCGGAGCGAAGCGAGGGCAGGCCGCTCGTATATTATATAATATTAGTAAGGATTAATAATATAAGTTAATGTTTCTATATTTAGTATCAATTATTTACGTTAACCACTCAATATGGCGTTAATGGAGGAAAATAACAAGTTTATTATTTTATTACTCAGAATTGATATCGATTGATATATTTTGGTATAATTAATTATATTGTACAATAACAGTACATTTATTGACCTTAATAATTACATTTTTAATTTACCCAAAGGGTAAAACCGGGACCCTATTAAGACTCCGCTGTCCTCCTAGACAGTTTAAAATGATGTAAATTATAAGTAATTGTTGTGGGCAGTCCAGGGGGCTTAGCCAAGATGACTTTCTACAATTGTTAACGCATATAGAAAACATTAAAATGTATGGGAAAGACATATTTCAACGATATATCACGTGATCAAATTAAAATAACATAATATGTAGAATGACATTTCGCACTTAATGGGTGCGTTCCACTAAGCACTTACGAGTACGACGACCACGCTCACGACTACGGTTTATCCCGTTCCATTTCTTCGCGAGCGTTACAATCGTTAAACCAAGTGGAATGGATTATTGAGCGTTTTGAGCGTTAACGAAAATAATTCAAAGGGCGAGTTATAAGGCAATAGTTACAAGAGATTATTATTATTTATAAGTCTTATAATAAACTTATTTTTGGTTACATTAATTATGTACATATTTTAAATTGATTGATACTGATTTTTTTATATTTATAATTTAATTGAAACTAAAATTTATTTTACATGTTAAATTACCTGTGGCGGTACGTTGATCATGCGCTGGAAAAAATTCACCCATTCACTTCCACTAATAAATCTCTATCCGTATCAAATAAAGATATTTACATCTTAAAGTTATTTTGGCGTTGTGAGCGCTTAGTGGAACGCACCAAATATGTCAAAATGGCTTGTCAACACTTATCGATTAAAATTGTAGAAAGAGAATAGAAACATAACGTTTGCAACTTGGCTAAGCCCCCAGGGATGATTACAAGGGTTGCCTGGTCAAGACTGAACAACTTAAGCGTCTTCAAAATCTCGCCAATCGGTTCTCAAGTGGTATCCTTGCTGTCTTTTTTGTACGACTCCCCAATTTTTTTTTTTTTTTTTTTTTTTTTTTTTTTATTGACCAAAACAAAAAATATACATAGCCATTTTGGTTTCTGTGTGGATAGTTAGTTCCTTAAGAATAATTATAATGTTACATAGTAATGTTATTTATATAATAAGACTATTTACTATATCAGTACCTATATATATAAATATATTTGAATACTTTTTTTATTTTTATAAAGTATGTACATACAAACACTATTACAGTTACTTTATCTAGTAACCTTCAATTCAGGCCGTATTGAACTGCAATAACAATTTTTAATTATAATTTTTTCTTCTAATAAAAATATTAAAAATAAGGAAGAAATAAGATGATGATTTCTCTTTGGATGGTGAAACCAACGCTTGATGGAAGGTTCAGAAACAAACAGGCACACATGAATGTCGTGTTACAGATTAATACGTATCCAAATATTGTTATGTATTGTCGATTAGACCTTTAATTTGAGGGGACAGTTTACCGTATCGACGGGATGAACATTAAATTAACAGTTACGAAACCCATCAACATTTTGTATGAAAAAATGTTTTTTCTTTTATTCTGTTATTTGGGCCGAAGACAAATACAACAAATCTAAAACTTTCTCGAGTTATAAGTGTTCGAACAAACCCAACTGTTTTGTTGGGCTGAGATATTCCTAGCTGCGCAATTAACCTCATTACGCATCATTTTCCTTATAAAGTACTAGGGGCCCGTCCCGGCTTCGCACGGGTGGATAATTATTTTTTAACATTTTGGCTCCCGCATTCTGTCGCTCCCTCTATCACCGCGTTACTCGCTACGCTGCGAGGCAGTGCACACCGCGCCGGCGGCCCGTCTGGGATTATTTTTCATTTATCTTGATATTTTTATTTCGTAATATCTTTTGACTGGAATGTCCGATTTCAATAGTTCAAAAAGTAATTAACAGGTATTGAAACAGTCTTCATTACGTAATAATTTATTTGAATAAGAATTAATACAAAGTTATGGAAAACATGGTCTGATTTTTATAGGCATTTTTATCAACTTTAAAAATGTAAAAAAGTAGTTATAGTGACTTAACTACAATAGTTGGACATATGGTCTCGCGGAGTTTTTTGTACATATTGATACGTTCTATAATATTGTACAACATTTTTTTGTTCTATCATCAATACTTTTCGCAGCGCATGCGATGAAAGATATTTTATGGCTAATTTTTTTACACCTTGGGTTGGTTTTAGTGAGAATTTCTAGGGATCTCTAATTTTTTCTTGTCATAAATATAGCCTATGTTACTCAGGGATAATGTAGCTGTCTAATGGTTTAAGAATTTTTGAAATCGGTCCAGTAGTTTTTATGTTTATTCGTTACATACAAAAATACAAAAATCCAAACATACAAATCTTTCCTCTTAAAAATATTAGTATAGATAAAGATTTAAATAAGCATAAAGTAAAAAGAAGAAATCAATGTTATATACAAATTACAAACAGATAAGAAATGAGTCAAGAATTATATTACATTCTGGGCAAAACCAAGTAATAAATGTTAAAAGGAAAGTTGTATTAATTACACTTTCGAACCACTTTCATGTCAACGTCCTTGCGGCGAAAGGAAAGATGGGTTTGTTGAGCGTCACGTGTCGCCCACGTTATGCTCAGGATGGCATACTTCAACTTCCTTTAGTTTCAACTTATATTATTTCTATATTCTACGTTTAATTTATACATCGTACCTGTCCGTGTGCCACTTATTAGCAAAGGCCTCCTCCATCCTTCTTCATTCCTTTCTATCCATAGCAATTCTCGTCCATGTGCCTCCTGCTATGCCTCTAATGTCATCTAACCATCTCCTAAGTGGTCTACCATTTTCCTATTACTATATGGTCAAATAATTTCACCTGAACATCTAACCTCAAAAGAAATTAATAGACGCATTGGAAATGCTTGGAAGACATTCTGGAGCTCAACAACTTAACTATCAAACGGCAACTCTTTGATACCAGCGTACTTCCTGTACTTACTTTGGTTGCCAAACCTGAGCACGAGTATGAGGTGGAGAGGAGAGGATATACTGAGGAAGAAGTATGTTAGGAAAAAGACTATCAAATAGAATAAGAATTGTATCCATAAAGAAACACACAAAAACACAAGACGTCACAAAAACAATAAAAAAATAAAATGGAAATCAGGTATATAAATACAATTAGAGGGAAGAAAAAATGGTCGAAACTTTTTTTTTTTTTTTACATACTATAGGTTGGCGTTTGACCGTGCCTTACCTGATGATAAGCAATCACACGGTCTAGGATGGAACACGCCTTCCTAGGAGATACCTGTTCACTCTCGCTTTGAAGATACCCACACTGTACTTATCAGGAAACACAGACTCCGGCAGACCGTTCCACAGTTTCGCTGTGCGAATAAAGAAAGTGGATTCGAAGCGCTTGGTACGTAGTCGCGGGATATCCACCATGTACCTATGGCGCTTGGGTCGCGTTTGTCTGGCTGTCCGATAGAAGAAGGAGGCGGGCGGAATTAGATTGTGCAATTCCTGGGCACACTCTCCGAAATGTATCCGATAAAATACCGATAAAGAGGCGACCTTGCGACGATGTTCAAGGCTTTGCAGCTTGATTTTGACCAAATTATCGTCTCCGATTAGTCTCCTGGCACGTTTCTCAATCGACTCCAGAGCCTCGAGTTGGTACTTGGCAGATCCGTCCCAAAGGTGAGAACAGTACTCCAAACATGACCTGATTTGCGCTTTATATAAGCTGAGCAGTTGTTCTGGAGTAAAATAATGCCTCACCTTCGATAGGATACCAAGTTTCCGAGCGGCTAGTTGAGCCCTTGATTCAATATAAGAGCCAAAATTTAGAGTCGACGTGAGACTTACGCCCAGAAGCTCCAGGTGATCTGTTATCGGTACGGACACATTTTGGAAAGTAGGAGACAGTTGGAATTGTCTCTTCTTTGCGGAGAATAAACACGCCTGTGTTTTGGTTGCGTTAAACTTGACAAGGTTGGCATCGCCCCAATTGGAGACTGCCTTTAAAGTCATGTTTAAACGCTCCACCATGGTCTCTCTTTGAGCCTGAATTTGTGCCTCACTAGCTCTAGCGTTGGACGTGTAGCTCTCGACAACAGTGCTGTCGTCTGCGTACCCAGGGTTTCAGCAGGTCATTGATGTGCAGCAGAAATAGTGTCGCAGAGAGTACCGACCCCTGATGAACACCGGCATTAATAGCCATTTGATCGGACGAGCAGCCATCAACTACCACTCGTAAAGACCTGTCCCTCAGGAAGTCCGATATCCAAGCACACAAGCCAGCAGGCAGGCCGTATGAGGGAAGCTTACTTATAAGGCCGTCGTGCCAGACCCTGTCGAAGGCCTTCGAGATGTCCAGAGAAACGGCAAGCGCTTCCCCGTGTTTCTCTATTGCCTCACTCCAGATATGTGTGACATACGCTAGAAGATCTCCAGTAGACCGGTTTCGGCGAAATCCGTATTGACGGTCACTGAGGAGGTCGTTGTTTTCCAGGTACGTCAACAGCCTCTAAGCTAGGGTAGGATAATAAAAAATAGTATCCTACCCTAACTATACCCGCATACAAAAATTTCAGTACATAGCCGAAATTAATTGGCAAAAATTGAACTCGTATACACATTACAAGAACAAAATATTTGTGATTTTAGACGTGATTTCTTTGGGTCTATCTATAATCATAACCAATCCAATCTTTATAGTAGCTAATTATGTTAATAAAGATAATTTAAATATCTTTTACAGTTTTATAGATATATATCCTGAAGCTTTGGATTTCAACCTCTATATCTCGGAATCTAACGTCAAAAAAAGAAATAAAGAACCCACAGTGAGGGGACGGGTTAGAATACAATTCTCTTCTGCCGCTGGGAGAGCATCTTGTAAGGGCCGAGTAACCCAGTACCCCCTTGTTGGTAGGGGATCTGTTCCGCAACTGGCTTGCGACGACCAGCATGCGAATCCGACCGACAAGTGTTTCTCTCGTTCCAGTCTAGGCGAATGTGGGCCAGATCTACCCCCTTCTTCTTCCATCCTATTAGTGCTCCAGTTCCAGTGAACACCAGGTACTTGCTCAGGCAAGCTCGGGCAAAACAAGAGATATTCTCTAGTTTTGTTGATATCGATGTCCTTGAGCAACGGAGGCCACTTTCCACCACCTCCCTCCTCGTTTGTCCATTAAAAAAAGATGCAGGCAAGTGCAGATCCTGTATAGAAACACGGCGACCCCCTTAATTTAATAAATCGAATCCTATTAATCTTACAAATGTTATTAAAGTGAATGTTTGCATGTTTGTTACACAATCACACAAAAACTGCTTAACTAATTTCAATGAAATTTAGTATGGAGATACTTTATAACCAGTTTTACACATGGGATACCTTAAAATAAGGTTTTTGAACGCCTGGATATTTTTATTTAGCAATATATCGAAAATTAAATATTTTTTGTTAAATTTAAATAAATCTGATAAATTGCACAACTGTTTCCTCCGTAACTACGTGACATTGGTAAAGTGCTTAGTGCATAACTCAGAATATTTTTGTGCTCGACATTCAAAGACATTAAAAAAAGTCATTAACTTCAGAAGAGTAAAAAGCTATTCCATTACTTTTTGTATTCTGCGCGTTCTCAAAACGGTTGTTTAGTTATTGTCCTTCTTTTTATTTACTCTGAAGTCAAAGTTATTGAACTTATTTTTTATCCTTTTCACATTTTCCTGTTTATTATTTTGTGGTTTTATAGTAATGCAAAGTTTACTTGCGACCCACCACGTCTTCGCTAATGCCAATTTAGGTCATGACCACCCTCCATTCAAGTTGGCCTACGAACGGAATCACATGTCATCATAACGAAAATTACTCATTTATTTTTAAACTTCAGAATCAATATTTAGTAACAGACACTCCAGGATTTAATCTAGCTTTAAAATCTCATTTATTCCATTCGTAGGCCAACTTGAACGCTGTCCTTTAAGGGTAATTCTATGCAGGTGGTTTTTAGTGTGTGAATTTTTTTAGGGTTATCTTTTTTTAGAATCGGGTGGGTGGACTAGTCCTACTAATATTATAAACGCGAAAGTTTGTAAGAATGTATTTATATATGCATTTGTGGATGTAAGAATGTATGGATATATGCATTTGTGGATGTGTGGGTGTAAGAATGTATGGATATATGCATTTGTGGATATGTGGATGTAAGAATGTATGGATATATGGATTTGTGGATGTGTGGGTGTAAGAATGTATGTATATATGCATTTGTGGATGTGTGGGTGTAAGAATGTGTGGATATATGCATTTGTGGATGTGTGGGTGTAAGAATGTATGGATATATGCATTTGTGGATGTGTGGATGTAAGAATGTGTGGATATATGCATTTGTGGATGTGTGGGTGTAAGAATGTATGTATATATGCATTTGTGGATGTGTGGGTGTAAGAATGTATGGATATATGCATTTGTGGATGTGTGGGTGTAAGAATGTATGGATATATGGATTTGTGGATGTAAGAATGTATGTATATATGGATGTGTAGATGTAAGAATGTATGGATATATGGATGTGTAGATGTAAGAATGTATGGATATATGGATTTGTGGATGTGTGGATGTAAGAATGTGTGGATATATGCATTTGTGGATGTGTGGGTGTAAGAATGTATGTATATATGCATTTGTGGATGTGTGGGTGTAAGAATGTGTGGATATATGCATTTGTGGATGTGTGGGTGTAAGAATGTATGGATATATGCATTTGTGGATGTGTGGATGTAAGAATGTGTGGATATATGCATTTGTGGATGTGTGGGTGTAAGAATGTATGTATATATGCATTTGTGGATGTGTGGGTGTAAGAATGTATGGATATATGCATTTGTGGATGTGTGGGTGTAAGAATGTATGGATATATGGATGTGTAGTGTGGATGTAAGAATGTATGGATATATGCATTTGTGGATGTGTGGGTGTAAAAATGTATGGATATATGCATTTGTGGATGTGTGGGTGTAAGAATGTATGGATATATGCATTTGTGGATGTGTGGGTGTAAGAATGTATGGATATATGCATTTGTGGATGTGTGGGTGTAAGAATGTATGGATATATGCATTTGTGGATGTGTGGATGTAAGAATGTATGGATATATGGATTTGTGGATGTGTGGGTGTAAGAATGTATGTATATATGCATTTGTGGATGTGTGGGTGTAAGAATGTGTGGATATATGCATTTGTGGATGTGTGGGTGTAAGAATGTATGGATATATGCATTTGTGGATGTGTGGATGTAAGAATGTGTGGATATATGCATTTGTGGATGTGTGGGTGTAAGAATGTATGTATATATGCATTTGTGGATGTGTGGGTGTAAGAATGTATGGATATATGCATTTGTGGATGTGTGGGTGTAAGAATGTATGGATATATGGATTTGTGGATGTAAGAATGTATGTATATATGGATGTGTAGATGTAAGAATGTATGGATATATGGATGTGTAGATGTAAGAATGTATGGATATATGGATTTGTGGATGTGTGGATGTAAGAATGTGTGGATATATGCATTTGTGCATGTGTGGGTGTAAGAATGTATGTATATATGCATTTGTGGATGTGTGGGTGTAAGAATGTGTGGATATATGCATTTGTGGATGTGTGGGTGTAAGAATGTATGGATATATGCATTTGTGGATGTGTGGATGTAAGAATGTGTGGATATATGCATTTGTGGATGTGTGGGTGTAAGAATGTATGTATATATGCATTTGTGGATGTGTGGGTGTAAGAATGTATGGATATATGCATTTGTGGATGTGTGGGTGTAAGAATGTATGGATATATGGATGTGTAGATGTAAGAATGTATGGATATATGGATTTGTGGATGTAAGAATGTATGGATATATGGATGTGTAGATGTAAGAATGTATGGATATATGGATGTGTAGATGTAAGAATGTATGGATATATGGATTTGTGTATGTAAGAATGTATGGATATATGGATGTGTAGATGTAAGAATGTATGGATATATGGATTTGTGGATGTAAGAATGTATGGATATATGGATGTGTAGATGTAAGAATGTATGGATATATGGATGTGTAGATGTAAGAATGTATGGATATATGGATTTGTGTATGTAAGAATGTATGGATATATGGATGTGTAGATGTAAGAATGTATGGATATATGGATTTGTGGATGTAAGAATGTATGGATATATGGATATGTGGATGTGTGGATGTATTGTAGTAAGTTTGTTACTCTTTAACCCAAAAACTACTGATTGGATTTTGATATATAGGCTATAATTTATATTATATAGTGTAAAATATCCAAAATATAGCGAGTGAAACCGCGGAGCGCAGTTAGTGTCATATAAACGAACATAGTCGACATAACATTCGCATTAATATATCTTTTTCCTCGTGGGAATACCATAAATTAAAATATATAACCACAGCGTATCTTCGTGACCTACAATGACCGCAGATAAACTAAAAATATGATAACAGTCGTACGATATATGTGAGTATTTAGGCTGACACACACACAAATACGCAGTCTAATAACTAACTAATTATATTTTTGGTGGGTTGGCATCGTCAGGAGTGGAAGAATCAACCGCATTAATGCTCCACGTTCCTCGATGGTTCAGGAGACGGTGAATGATCTTCATACGCTAGGTAGGCAGAGCCTTGTCGTCAGGATATGTAACACATGACTAGAATTGTATAGTATTTATTGTATTAAACCCCCCAATCAAAAATCCCCAGATTACAGATCGAAAATATTCTAAATTAAAATTTTATATACAAGTATTTAAATTTAGATTCTACTAGTGCCGTACTCGCTTCGCACGGGTGCAATTTATCACTTAACGAAATAGAGCTATTGGTGTGCAAAATTTCTTTGAAATCCGTTGAGCCATTTTCGCATAATTTCGTAATAAACATCCAAACTGTTGCATTTATAATATTAATAGTATTTCAATACAGAATCCAAAGATTTTAAATAGAGATTGATTATTAATTTCGGCTGTAAACTAGCAATGTATTTACGATCAAAAAAATTAAAGACATTCAAAAGATCTGGCTGAATCAGACCATGCATTTATAAAATGTGACGTCACAGTATACAACACAATGTCAAGAAGTAAGTATTTGATTTTAGGCAAACTACCACATTACTATACTATTGATACATTTCTAATTTTCACCGTCGCTTGGCTGAGGTGTATTTAAACCGTTCACTCATTTACACTATCACTCATTTATTCATTCATATTTTGCTTCCTACAACTATGATTATACTATTTGGTATTACCCACTATTTCCGTTGAATTTCTATTCTATAAATACGTAGATATCACCACCTCACTGATTCGCTCTCTCTTCTGTCTCATTCACTTTCTTTTATACAAATCTTGTCTTGACAATAACACTAAAAAAAAGCATTATCCAATTTGATACAGTCGTTCTGAAGTTCTGCACGTACATACATACATAGAGGCGATCCATTTATATTTATAACTAGAGAACGTTTGCGATATTGAGGTAGTTATATTAGCCTGCAGTAGATCGTCTGTACACATATTTAATAATTTTATGAGGCAGTCATACTAACTTTGCACCCCCCCTTTTACTCCCTTAAGGGATGATTTACGAAAAAATATTTTGTACGTGTTTCATAACTTTCAATGAAGAACCTTCATAATGAAACAAAAAAACAACGGCAAAGTTTCATACTAAATTTGCACCCCCTTTTTACTCCCTTAGGGGGTGAATTTTCAAAAATCCTTTCTTAGTGCGCCTCTACGTTATAAAAGGAAGCCCTGTGCAAAAATTCAAGTTTCTTACAGTGTCAGTCAGTCAGCTTCGCCTTTAGGGTAAAAGCCGGATAGTTGCCACACTTTTTAAAAAGCTCCTTTAAAAAATGTGTACCAATACATTTTTTATTCAAAATGTATTCTCAAATTTAGTTCATTAATCTTCTAACATACCCTATCTATAAAAAAATTATGAATATTATAAATTTATAAATTTTAAGTAAATCCAGTTTAATATGACCTCTAAAAAAGAGGATAGTTGCCAACTATAGCGGATACTAGCCTAACGTTAAAAATGGTTGGGGGGACACTTGCCCAATGTGAGGATAGATGCCCGTCTGTTTTTTTTCAAATAAAAATGAACTTATATTAATTTAAATAATCAGTTTTTATTGTTAAATACAATCTTTTATTAAGTATTAATTAAATTTAAATTATAATTATAAAATTATAACAATAATAGACTCCAAAATAGTAAATAAGTGTCCAAAATAAAAATTTATTTTGAAGATAGAACAATAAACAAAATTAGAATTAACTTTGGCATTAGCCTCTATTAAGTAAGTATTCAATCCTTATAACTTACTGAGATCCTTTATTATGTACTAAGTACTAAGAGAAGTTAAATTATTACCTAATCAACACTTAAAAATACTAAGGTTGAACATGTAATTTTTTAATTAAATATTAGTATTTATCTTAAATATTAAAAATATGGTAATCAACTTTGGCATTAGCATTGATTATCACCAGAAGTCAAACTTTTCAACTTGCCACATCTCATGCAATGGTTTTTGAGTGTTGAATAATTTTCATGCAACCACATTCGACACATCTGACATTCAATCCAATCTGATTTCGATTTAGTTAAACTATAATTTTCAAAACATTCTACACAACAATCATGAACTGAAACTTCTTTCTTGGTATTTTCTATTTTTGTATTAACATTTTTTACTTTTAATATATTTTCAGTGTCTCCAATAGATAATTTGTTTTTTTTTGCCTTTGATTAGTAGCCTTTAGTTGCTTTTCCTTTAGATATTTTTGAACTTATAACATTTTCTTCATTTTCACTGCTAGAACTGTAGATCCGAGTTTTTCTTTTTCTTAGAGCCCTTCCTTCAGTCAGTTCAATAAAATCTGTGCTATCTGATTCTGATTCACTGCTAGTAATATCTCTTATTGTTTTGATTTTTTATTTTTTTGTAGTCGCCCTTTTTTCTTCGTAATCTTTTCTTTGCTACCAACTAGTTTGTTTTTTGTTTCTTTCGTTTGTTTCATTACGCTTGTTTTCTTTACTTTCTCAGTTTTATTCTTCTTCTCGATTATTTTATCATTCGAGTTTAAAATTTCTACTGATTGTTTAGCCCTTTTAGATATACTCAGCGGAATTTTTGGTATAGGAGGATGATTGATGTAAAAATTTCGATGGTGTTTCTTTTTGTTGATCTTTGTTCTGTGACTCATTAAAAGATATCAGCGATGGCAATGATAGTTCAGTATTATCTAAAATGTAATTTTCAATCTCACCATCTCCTAGGGCTAAACAATCATGAGAAAGAGCCAAAAGACTCGACGACGGCCTTGGTAGCGTGCAACTCTGGTTCACCCTGTTCTGCTCAGCTTCATTTATGATAGTTTCTGGGTTATTTTTATCACAGTAGCTTGGGACTTGATCGCCTTGAAAAGTCACTTTGTTCTGTCGACTTAGTACATTACCTCGATCATATTCAGATTCCTGTATCCGTTCACGTAACGCAAGTTCTTGAGAAGCGCCTGGTAATTGATCTTTTATAGTTTCAGACTCTTGTTCCTGCGTAAGCTCCCCCAATGCAATATCTGATATAGAAAATTTAGCATCAGACAGAGCATTTGGATTGACTGGATAGGTTCCGCTGCCGCGAAAACCACTTACTGTATTGGCAGGTGTCGTTGCTCGAATCCACGCCCTTGGTATCAGTTGACCAGAATTGTACCGGTTTAGTTTTTTTTGTGGATTGGTGCGAATAAAATTGTTTGTCTCCGCATAATAGTATTTTTTAAATGGTCCGAATACAGATACGTCTAATGGTTGTAAAGCAGAAGTAGTATGACTAGGTAAACAAAACAGTATCACATCATTGTCACGAGAAGTTTCTAGCATATTGACAGCACTGGAATGAGATGAATGACCATCTAAAATTAGTAATACTTTTCCTGGAAGCTTGCGGGGTATAAAATGTTCGGTCAGCCACTTGTAAAAAAGTTCTGAGGAAATATATGCTGATTTCTTTTGCATATAAACTTTTGAACCAGGATGAAGTCCTTCTTCTAATTCTGGCTTTTTATTTACCCCCTTGATAATCAGAACAGGTAGGAGAAAATTGCCAATAGCGTTGCAACAAGTAACAACGGTAATTGTTTCGCCTTTTTCACCGGAAGTAAGTGATTTCACTGTTCTTCACCTTTCTTGGCCAATACCTTGCCAGGTTTATTGTTGAGTTGGACACCGCTTTCATCCATATTGAAAATTCGCTCCGGCTTATCTAGCAAATCATAATCAGTTAAGACGGTTATGAGCAGATCAAAAAATTTGGCTACTTCGGCCCTGCTTAGACCCTTCGCTCTTTGAATTGATAAACCCTCAGCTTGCCTCACAACTATTTCGGGATTTCTTTCAAGGAAGCTTTTCAACCATTGCGGTCCAGCCATTTTAGTTTCATTATTAAAATTGTGCTTCAATCCTAATTTTTCGGCAAACTGATAAGCTAATTGGCGAATTAAACTTCTTTCAGGAGGAAATCCTGCGTCTCCGAGCTTCAATATATGGGAAACTAGTCTTTTTTCATTTTCAAAGCCAAGAGCAGGGTATTTTCCTAGAAGTGTTAAAATACAATTAGATAAGTAGGCAAGTATGTAAATAGATTATTATATTTATAAGCTAAATATACAATTTTAAATCCTTGACATACCTTGGGTTACCAGCAGCTGGTTTCTTTTTTTAAACCGTCTTCTTAAGGTTCGAGAGGATATGCCATAAATCCGGGATATTTCGTTGATACTTTTTTGTTTTTTAGTTCTTCGAACGCAAGTGTTAAACTATCTTCTGTCCAGTTGATGTGGCGCGGCACCACGCCTGGCTTTCGTTTATACTTGCGAGGCATTTTGCTGTTGAGTATTTATTCTATTTAAGATAAACTATAGTAAAACCAAATAAAAAATCATCAAGAAAAAATAGTAAAAGCAAATGAAAAAAATAACTAAGAAAAAAAAATCTGTCTTTGCTTGTTAAAAATGTATAGTTACGGATAGTTGCCGCAGGGCAACAATCGTTGTCGTTGCGTACCGTGTGCGTGTATACATCCATATGCACTTAATAAAAAGCGGTTAATTTAATATTACAAACAGACAGTACAATTTTATTTATTTGTATGGATATAACCTTGATAATGGAGTCACAGTTATCTACATCTACATTAAAATAAAATTAAAGAAACTACCCGCGAATATTAACTTATCAACGATGTTGCTAAATAGCCAATTTTATGATGACCAAAAATAGAAGCTTTTATTTAATATAACTAATAACTAATAGAAGCTTTATTTTAAATTATATTAATTATGGTCCTAAATGAGGTACAAAATAAGAATAAAAGGGTCTATAGCCTAAACTGGTTTTGGTTTTACATTTTTTTTACTTTACAAGGAATTTCGCAAAGATTTTCGCAATCGTGAAATCTTATTTTTCTGTTGAGTCTCAAATCAGGACACTACCCAGTGAGGTACAAAAAACGGGAGTACAAAAACCGGAACGGGAAACTTTTGGTACCTAATCGAAACGAATTTGCAACGCAAAATAATACAGGCAATATCAAGTTAAGATAAGAGCATCACGATTTGTTTTTAGCTTATATTTATTAATGTAAATCGTGTACGTCTTCTATTACCTTATCTACCTTTATCTATACTAATACTAGCTGACCCGACAGACGTTGTCCTGTCTTATCTACAATCTATACTAATATTATAAAGAAGTAAGATTTGTATTTTTGTATGTAATGAATAAACATAAAAACTACTGGACCGATTTCTTTCACCATTAAAAAGCTACATTATCCCTGAGTAACATAGGCTATATTTATTACAAGAAAAAATTAGAGATCCCCAGAAAATCTCACTAAAACCAACCCAAGGTGCAAAAAAAATAACCATAAAATATCTTTCATCGCATGCGCTGCGAAAAGTATTGATGATAGAACTGACTTCAAGACTGTTTCAATACCTGTAAATTACTTTTTGAATTATTAAAATCGGACCATCCATTCAAAAGATATTACGAAATTAAAAATATCAATATAAACAAAAAATACACGCCGACGCGACGCCGACGGGCCAGTGTAGTTCTATCTCGGTGATACTCGAAGTGCAGCGAGTGGTAGCGAGTAACGCCGAGGTAGAGGGGCACCGACATGCGGGAGAGCCAAAATGTTTTTTACTAAATATTCCACCCGTGCGAAGCCGGGATGGGCCGCTAGTATTATATAAAGAGGAAAGATTTGATTGTTTGTATGTTTGTGATGGCCTTCAAGTCTTACTCGGGAGGTTCGAGTTCGATCCTGGGGTGGGTGTGTACCTCTGACTCTTGAGTTATGTGTGTTAAGTTTTCTTAATAAAAATATTAACTTTTCTAATGTAATATTTATGGCGTTTGACAACTGTCAGTCATTTGAATTATATTCATAGACGAGCGGGCTGCCCTCGCTTCGCTCTAGGTTTATAAAGCAAGATTATAATTGATGTCCTCAATTTCTCTTTCTGTAATTTTGTAGTTTTCATTATTTGCAAAGAGAGAGAGAGAGAGTGAGAAAATGTTGTAAAAAGAAAAATGATAGAAAGAAAAAAAGCGACAAATAAAATAAGAGAGAGGAGAGCGCGAAAATATTCTGAACAGAGATGAAAATATACCAACAACATTTTTTAAAATTTTTGTCTGTCTGTCTGTTTGTTCCGGCTAATCTCTGAAATGGCTGGTCTGATTTTGACGGGAGTTTCACTAGCAGGTAGCTGATGTAACAAGGAGTAACTTAAGCTATTTAACAACTTTTGTAACGTTACGTGTGAGGGTTAATCTCAACCGCACATATGTACGTAAACGCGAAAATATAGTTTTCCGTTCCAGGTTTTTCCTGAACGCAAAAGTTTATGTAAATACGGGTTTTATATCTGGATTATCATCATTGTTATTGCAGTTATAAAGCTTTGAATATATAAAATACATTCCTCGAAAACAAGTTTAACAAATAACTGCAATGGAATATTTATATCTGAGAACCAGATATTCATTATATGTTTTAAATAATCCAATCATTAGCTATTTTAAATATCCATTTAGATTTGGGAGACATATTGTAATTAAGGTATGGTATTACTTTAATTATAACATATTATAACATTTTTTTCAGACTGTGTATGCTGATGACCCTACTGGCCTCGACAGCATTACCGGGTCAGATCCAGCCTAGTCTCCGAAAGACTTTTTGTATCCGTTGCTGAGGGCGCCCTCTGTAGAGCTCTAGACCTCGGCTCAGGACGGCACCAGAATACCAACAACATTATATACGTGAACGAAGTCACGAATTTATTTACCTTACTACATACTTTACAAATAGGCACTAAAACTTATGGAATATTTTTTAAAAAATCCCAAAATCAAAAGTTGTATAAACAAAAGTTACTCACTTTATGAGGTGAGTCATCTGAAAATTTCGTTTTAACAAAACGTACTTAAAATCACAGGAAATCATGAAATATTGCGTACCTACCTACTTACAACATATTTTTACCTGTTCCAATAATAAAGGTGAAGAGATTATCTACAACTAAACCACGAGTTCATGACTGATATTTTATGTAAAAACCCTTAATGTATTTTTAACCGACTTCATGTTATGCAAAATAAAAACCCATACACCTACTTTTTATCGAATTCAAATACAATAGGGGTTGAAGGTTCTTTTCAAGTTTTCTTATAAACAGGTAAAATAATATATAATTTTTTATAATAAACTATTAAAAAATGACATTTCCGAATAAGTCTAGGTATGATATATAAATAAAATATAATTGTTAATTTGTCCAATATTTTCTAAGCTATAATTTTTATTAATAACTAAGCAAAGGGAGAGTAAAAAATAATTTAATCGTAGCTTTTTAAAACATTTTCAAATGGTACAAATTACAAAGTTATATTAATAAGTCGGGACATTTTCGATGCGGTACAAAAATGGGACTAATACTAACTGCATACACAAATTATTCGAATACATATGATACGAATTATAGTATCTTCGCTGTTTCTGAGTATTTATAAGTGTTGCCAAATCATGACAAAATTAATGATAACACCCGTGGTATGTAAGTTCAAAAAGAAAAGTACACCAGCAAGTGACTGCGAAGAAAATATAGAAGACAAAGTCAGTTACCTACATATAGAATGGTTCGTTTCTCTTAGGAACGACATAGAAACAGAACTAAACATTGAATTAACGAAGGTAATAATACCGGATATAATGAAAAGCAACAAAATCCGAGAAACAGGAATAATTACAGAAGAAAATAAATAGCTCGATGGAAATAAAAGGGGAAATAGAACAGAAAATATAGAGATCATATATATTTATTAAATTTATCACAATATAGCATACTTAACAAATACACAATAACATAACGATGGTCTGGAAAAAAGAATACAAGCATATAATTAAAACAAAATAAATTAAAAATTTCCGACCATCAAAGTACTTAATGATGAAACAAGTTTTAAAAAATTGTGTTTATCCAAAATTTAAAGCATTTTATGTTTCATCAATGATAAGTACTGCATTATAAATTTGACATGTTTGATCTGATTTTTTAACGTAGAATTAACGTCAGACTAATCTTACATTGAAAAAACCCTTATACAAGGATTAAAAACCCGTTATATATTAATACAAGCCCAGATGGTAACAAACATAGCGTGAATGCAAATGAAAATCAAGCTCATCGTACATGAATTAAAGTATATTATAGCTTAAAATAATTGGTATATTCTGTCTCTGCTAGTTTCATATAAGTATATCCACCATCTAGTGTATACAATTCATGTTATTATTTTCTAAAGCACTACCACTGACGCCCGTCACCATGAAGTGCTTAACTTTATTATTATTTATTTTCGCGTTGTGTTACGCTGATATGGATTTTAGCGCAAGAGCGCGGAATTTTAGTATAGAATTACTACATTTTACTCAAAAGGAAACTGATGGACACGTTGTGATTTCACCTTTCGGAATATGGACTTTGATGAGTGGCATTGCGTTAGGAGCAAATGGAGTCAGCAGAACTCAATTATTCAACACATTTCGTCTACCAAAGAATGAGAATACATTAATCAACGGGTACGGAAATTTAACTAAAACAGTGTTGACCACAGGTGGGCAAGGTGTTACCCTTACGACCAAAAACTTCGTTTTTCTCGACGAAGGTTTTGAAATAAATAAAAAATTCAGAAACAATTTAAGTAGCTACTTTGGAGCACAAATAAGGACGCTAGATTTTAAAGACAGCGACAAAGCAGCAGAGACAGCAAATTCGATCATAGGAAAAAAGGATGGCGCAACTGTATCCAATGTGCTGCGATCCGATGACTTCCTCGAAGCCAGGATGATATTGACAAATGTAATCTCTTTTAAAGGACTTTGGTCTTCGCCTTTCAATGTTACTGATACTCAACTTGAACCGTTTTACGACGAAAGTAAGAAAGAAATTGGTAAGGTTAATATGATGTATCAAAGGGCGAGATTTCCTTTCTCAAACATGCAGGAACTACAAGCTCACATCGTTGAGTTGCCTTATGGACAGGATGATAAATATAGTATGTTAGTCATATTGCCGTATCCGAGAGTGACAGTCGCTCAAGTATACAAAGAATTCACAAGAGTTACATTAAAGGACGTATTTGGTAGACTCCAAAGTGATATAAATGAGTTCGGTATAGAAGACGTCGACGTTAAGGTACCACGATTCAAAATAAGCACGAACATTGTTTTAAATAAGCCATTAAATGAAATGGGTGTTACTAAAATTTTTAGTCCTAACGATGCAGATTTCGATAATATTACAAAGGAGAAAATATATATTTCAGCAATTGTTCACAAAGCTGATATAGAAGTGACTGAGTCTGGTACCGTTGCTTCTGCAGATACTTCAGCTTACTTCTCTCAACGCATAACAGCCCCTAATTTTGCTGCAAATCGGCCATTTATTTACTTTGTTTTGGAAAAATCTACAACAACTGTGATATTTAGTGGTATTTACTCAAAACCAAGCGTGTTTTAAACTTTAAATACAACAGACAAGAGTGCATGTCAATGAACAAGTTTTATGTTATTGAACTCATTTTTTATCCGTCTTAGTTAAAAGTGTATCATAATGTTAACTCTTTTCTGATTTTTGTTTGTTATTTTTTATCACTGTTATTTGTGGTTTTATTTTTGGATAAAAGTAGACGTAAATGACTTGTAATCCGCCTTCTCTTCACTTATCCCAGCTTTGAGTTTTTTCCCCTAAATTTAAGAAAGCTATACGAACGGTTTTAAAGGGTAATTTTTATTTATATTTATTGTTATATTATTATTTTTTTGAATAAATAAAAATCGTGTACATAATATTCGTATATCTTTTACCTATTTTCTTTCTATATCCTTTTTTTTTGTGGGAATACCATAAATCCATATTAACTACTACAGCGTATCTTCCTGTCCCACTGTGACTACAGATAAAATAAAAATAAACCACCTTTGCTTGGCTTCGATGTATTCAAACTGTTCACTCACTCCCACACTCACTCATTTATTCATTCAAACCTAGCCCACTACTATGAAAATACTATTCCCCACTATTTCCGTTAAATTTCTATTCTGTAATGCGTAGTATGTCAGTGATTTGAAGTGGTCACCACTATCTCACTCACAGTCTTCTGTCTTATTCCCTTTTTCTTTTATATAAACGGTGTCCTGACTATAACTAACACAACAAAACAAAAAAGGTGTGTGTGCGATTCACACACGATAGAAGTGAAACTTCAGTAAATCGGCAAAAGAATGAGATGAATATATATAATAATTTAAAATAGTATGTATATTTCTGTCTCATTCTTTCCTACACATTTTTGTATTTGTGTCTCTTACCTGTCGTTTTTTCCGTTGCATCCGGTTTGAAATCACAACGATTCTAAAGAAGTTTCACTTCAATAAGAACTATCCGATTAGTTGCAGTCGTTCTAAAGTTATGCGCTTACATACATTGAGGCGATACATTTTAATTTACATAGGTTATATTAAAATTTCGAAAGTAACACTTAAGAAACGTAAGAATACAATTAAACTGAATAGATTGAGTCTGTCTGTCTGCTACACAATCAGGCTTAAGTGACTGAACCGATTTAGATGAAATAGGATACATAGATAAAGTAGACCTTTAAGAAGGACATAGACTATATTTTATTGCGAAAAAAATACTTAAGGATACAAAGTAAACAAATAAGTGTGTTCATACGCCATCTGTTGACGTGGGGTTGAAGTGCATATCGAGCTGTGTGGCCCTTATGTGTTTGGGAATTAAACCTACACTATTTTATATATCCAAATCCAGATATAAAACCCGTATTTATATAAACTTTTGCGTTCAGGAAAAACCTGGAACGGAAAACTATATTTTCGCGTTTACGTACATATGTGCGGTTGAGATTAACCCTCACACGTAACGTTACAATTGAGATATAACAAATTATAGAAATACAAAAGGGTTTACAACTATGACAATTATTTCATATTGAATATATAACCTTGATAATGGAGTCACAGTTATCTCCATCTACATTAAAATAAAATTAAAGAAACCATCCGCGAATACTAAGTTATCAACGGTATTGCTAACTGAATGTCAATGGTTTAAAAAAAATTAATAAACAAATAGCTGGTAACCTAGGATGAAAGCTTTTTTTATGCTAGTAGAAGTGGATTTGTATATCTATCTATACTTCTATACTATTATATAAAGAGGAAAGATTTGATTGTTTGTATGTTTGTTTGTTGCGAATAGGCTCTAAAAGTACTGAACTGATTTTGAAAATTCTTTCACCGATAGGAAGCTACATCCTTTCCGGGTAACATAGGCTATGTGGTGTTGCCATAAATACTCTAATTAAAAACGATATGGCCATTTAAGTGCCATAAGGTGGCCATTTTGTAAAATGAAGAGTTTCTCAGGAACTACAAATCCGATTTAAAAAATTCTTTCACTGATAGAAAACTACACTATTCGTGAGTGACAAAAGTGATTTAGTGTTGCCATACACATTTTTTAATTAATAGATTATGGTCATTTTGTTGTTACTAATCCGATTTTTAAAATTCTTTTACTGATAGAAAACTACAGTATTCGTGAGTGAAATAGTGTAGTTTTCTATCAGTGAAAGAATCTCTTAGTATCAGTCGCTTTTTTTTTAATTTTTGTTTCTATTATTTTTCTTTTTATAACTTTTTCTCACTCTCTCCCTTTTGTCAAATAATGAAAAAGTACACAATTACAGAGTGACAGTTTAAGGACATCAATTATAATATTGTTTTAAATACCCGGAGCGAAGCGAGGGCAGGCCTCTAGTCTATAATACATTTTAAAACCTGGTTTTAAATTATATTATTTATGGTCCTAAAAGGGGTACAAAATTGGCTGAAACTTGTTTTGCTTTTACATTTTATTACTTTTCAAGGAGCTTCGCAAAATTTTTCGCAATGGCAAAGTCAATCACTTACACATATTAATTTTCTGTTAAGTCTTAAATCAGGACATTACCCAGCGAGGTACAAAAAACGGGAGTAAAAAGAGGGACGGGAAACTTTTGTTACCTAATCGACACGATGATAGGAATCTGCAACGCAAAATAATACATTTATAAAGTGAAGATAAGAGCATCACGATTTGTTTTTAGCTTATAAGAACTATAGAATAATATTATAATATAAAAAGTTAACATTGACATTAATCTTATATTGTGTACCTCTTGGTTTCGAAGGATCAAATATATCTGAGAACATGTTTCCTATCATCAGACATCTTCAAAGTACGTCATTGTAATATCCAACAACATCACATACGTGAACGAAGTCACGTAACAAATACGTAGTAAAGTTATTGGAATTTTTCAAAAAAACCCAAAATCTATATAAACAAAAGTTACTCACTTTATGAGGTGTGTCATCTGTAAATTTCTTTTTAACAAAACGTACTTAAAATTACAGGAAATCATGAAATACTGCGTACATACAACATATAAGTATTTTTTACTTGTCCCAATAATAAAGGCACTGAAGAGATAATCTACAACTAGATCCAACTAGAACCAATACACAATTTATCAAATTCCAATACAATGGGGGTTAAAGGTTCTTTCCAAGTTTTCACATAAACAGGTAAAATAATAAACTTTTAAAAGACGACTATGCCATTTCCTAATAAGTCTAGGTATATTAATAAAATATAATTGTTAATTTGTGCGATTATTTTCATTAATAATAAGCAAAGGGAGAGTAAAAAATAATTTAATCGTAACTTTTTAAAAGCATTAAAATGGTACAAACTACAACGTTACAATAATACTTAAGTCGACACATTTTCGAGGTGGTACAAAAAATGGGACTACTTACATATCTGTGCATACTAGGGTGGGCCAAAAAAAATTTATTTTTTTTCCCCTTAGTTACCATGAAAATATCGTCTGAGATGACGAAAATAAAATACTTTTTTATTTCCAATTTAAATAACATAGGATGTTTTTTTTGTTTTGATTTCAAATGCACTTGAACGAATGAATGTCTTGTGAAAATCAAAACATATTCTTGTAAGAAATTTAATGATCTACCAAAATGGTCTGAGATGATTTTTCGCTAAGTTGACTCGTTTAGAAGTTATTCGAGGTTAAAGACTATTTCTAGTGCATACACGAATTATTCGAATACATATAATACGGAATATAGTATCGTCTCTTTATATTTATGCTTTAATTGTTTTTGTGTTATTTTGAATTCAATCAATTTTTTATTTAATCAATTTGAATTGAAAAAATCAGTTCTGTTGTAAATATTACTCGGTTGTCACACAATTAATTATAAATATTTTATATTATAATAATAATTGAAAATTAAATATTGTAATTCAAAAAATATATTAATACAATCTTTATTAATATTTGAATATTGTTTTGATCATAATATTGTAACTTGGTATTACAATATTGTAATCAAATTATTTTGCTGCGATGACGTCACATGTGTTATTTTCCTGTAATGGATAATAAATTATCAGTCTAAAATATCCTACTATTATTATGTAAGCAATCTTTGGCATAGATTATGATGAATAATATATTTTATAAATAAAAAGCAATTCTTAGTATCGGAAGTAGGATTATCCGTGACGCAGAGCAAGAATGTGTCGTTTGTAAAAGTATTAAAGGGAAATATAAGCCACTTAAGCAGAAATAGAACGTATGACTAACTAAAATCTGATAACAGAACGTAGCTGGTTAATAAAAACGTACTTATTAAACAGGAGTAAAGGACAAAAACATGTAAAGTCGATCTTGTTGCTTGAGACATGTTTTCCAAGTCACCTTTGCGCAAAGTATGAATACACGATAAAAAATTAAAATACTAGTAAGAGTGACAGCTAGTAACAATCGTTAGTAAATGATATAAAACAACGTTTAATATGTTTATAATGTGAATGATAATTATACTGACCGCGACGTGTCATGCTTCCAAATTATATAATTTGACCTCCCAAGTCAAGTTACAATGCCTACTGTACCGTACAGTTTGTTTATTTAATAAAAAAGCCGTTATGTTAGTAACTAAATTAATGAATACGCTAGAAATTATTTATATTGTTTACTAATATCATAAACGATGATTAGACGAGACGAGAAGGCTTTAACAGGAAATTTGCATTATATATTTGATATGTTCGATATGATTCTTCATTATGAACGTCAGATTAATCTTACATTGGAAAAATATACGCTTATAGAAGAAATAAAAACCCGTCCTATAATAATACAAACTCAAATGGTAACAAACATATCATTAATGCAAATGAAAATCAAACCAATCTCTCATGAATTAAAGTGTATTATAGCTTAAAATAATTGGTATATTTTGTCTCTGCTAATTTCATATTGCGTGAAAAGGATGACAAAACATGATATTCATAAATATCCACCATCTCGCGTACACAATTCAAGTTAAGTTAGTATTTTCTAAAGCACTACCACTGACACTCGTCACCATGAAGTGCTTAACGTTATTATTATTTATCGCGTTGTGTTATGCTGACATAGATTTTAGCGCAAGAGCGCGAAATTTTAGTATAGAATTACTACATTTTACTCAAAAGGAAACAGAGGGACACGTTGTGATTTCACCTTTCGGAATATGGACTTTGATGACCGGCGTAGCGTTAGGAGCAAATGGCGTCAGCAGAAATCAAATATTCAACACATTTCGTCTACCAAAGAATGAGAATACATTAATCAACGGGTACGGAAATTTAACTAAAACAGTGTTGACCACAGGTGGGCATGGTGTTACCCTTACGAGCAAAAACTTCGTTTTTCTCGACGAAGGTTTTGAAATAAATAAAAAATTCCGAAACAATTTAAGTAGCTACTTTGGAGCACAAATAAGGACGCTAGATTTTAAAGACAGCGACAAAGCAGCAGAGACAGCAAATTCGATCATAGGAAAAAAGGATGGCGCAACTGTATCCAATGTGCTGCGATCCGATGACTTCCTCGAAGCCAGGATGATATTGACAAATGTAATCTCTTTTAAAGGACTTTGGTCTTCGCCTTTCAATGTTACTGATACTCAACTTGAACCGTTTTACGACGAAAGTAAGAAAGAAATTGGTAAGGTTAATATGATGTATCAAAGGGCGAGATTTCCTTTCTCAAACATGCAGGAACTACAAGCTCACATCGTTGAGTTGCCTTATGGACAGGATGTTAAATATAGTATGTTAGTCATATTGCCGTATCCGAGAGTGACAGTCGCTCAAGTATACAAAGAATTCACAAGAGTTACATTAAAGGACGTATTTGGTAGACTCCAAAGTGATATAAATGAGTTCGGTATAGAAGACGTCGACGTTAAGGTACCACGATTCAAAATAAGCACGAACGTTGTTTTAAATAAGCCATTAAATGAAATGGGTGTTACTAAAATTTTTAGTCCTAACGATGCAGATTTCGATAATATTACAAAGGAGAAAATATATATTTCAGCAATTGTTCACAAAGCTGATATAGAAGTGACTGAGTCTGGTACTGTTGCATCAGCAGATACATCAGCCTACTTTGCTGACCGCATATCAACTCCTACTTTTGCTGCTAATCGACCATTTATTTACTTTGTTTTGGAAAAATCTTCAACAACTGTGATATTTAGTGGTATTTACTCAAAACCAAGCGTGTTTTAAACTTTAAGTACAACTAAACTAAAACAGAAGTACATTAGTTCAGTGAGTAATCAATAATGAAGGACTAAATTGTCACTAAGTCAATTACGAAAATACTCAATTGTAGTATTTGTTGTGTCATTAATAGTGTATTTATAATGGTTTTACCAATTTATGATGCAAAATAATATTATCCTACTAGTAGTTATATCCTAAACACTACCGAGTTGACGTCACTTGGCCGTGGAATTACTGTATCCTTTTGATAACATGTTATTCTGATGTAATTATAGGTACTATGAACCGGTATTGTTTTTATTGTAAAAAAATAGATTTTTTTATAAACACGGCCTACTTACCAGTTAATTTAGGATTATAAATAAAATAATAATTTTAAGATTATTTATCAACATCGTTAAAACAAGATACTCTTAATAAATTGTTAATTCTTTTTTAATTGTTCAACTAGTTTTCTTCTGCCATATTTTGACAAGATTTTGACATAACATGAAAATGATGCATTTAAATATTTTAAATAAAAAAAATATATGTGAAACGGCTTTTATTATCTATTATTTTTATATTTTAGTTAACTGTGCATTCATTTAAAGATGCACATAAAACTTCATCATTATTAAAATAAAATAAGAAGGAATTAATTACGCTTCACATCAATTACATTCGGTATTTCAAAAGATCACGCTAGGCTAGTCAGGTAGGACAAACAACTGGATATTTATATATCCATACTCGTTAAGAAATTAATATATTATATACCTCTTCAATGTCTATATTACATCCAGAGGTCAAGAGCATAATAGAGGTTAAGTTCTCTTGATACTTTTATCATCTTATATGATAACTAGTCGACCCTAGCGACTTCGTCCGCGTGTAGCTCCGCTCCTATTGGTCTTAGCGTAATGATATATAGCTTATAGCCTTCCTGAGTAAATGGCCTATCTAACACTGAAAGAATTTTTCAAATCGGACCCCTTGTTCCTGAGATTAGTGTTGAAACAAACAAACTCTTCAGCTTTATATATTAGTATAGATTACCAGTTATTTTAAAGACAACAAAATAATTTCAAGTTGTAAATGTAAACCTAACTTTTGTTTTACGAAGACTATGTTGAATACAAACGATTATATGACCAGTACGAAAATTCTCTGAGCGAGAATTGACCCCACGAAGGGTTATACCGGTTCTCAAAAATTGATATTTCTCTGATAAAATCTTTTTCTTCTTTTAACATTTCAGCGAAGCGATATATTTTATGTAAAAGGTCAGTATTTTAAATGATAAGCACTATCAGGGTTACTGATAACCTTATGACTCAAACTTTAATATAAAATCCATTGCTACGCAAAAGCACGTAACTTGAATATTTATTTCATGACACACTAAGTAACGGTAAATTCGTAAATAAGAACTTTTCCGATCATATTTTTGATCACTTAAAATTTTTTGTACCGTCCCGTTTTTTGTACCGTCCCGCTTCTACTATTTATACAGAAAAAACTATGTAATATTTCACACTAAATGTTTTTTTTTAAATTATAATTATTTACCTTACGTGAATAACTTCAGAACGACTGCACCAAATTGGATAATCCATATTTTTTGTGTTAGTTATTGTCATAACAAAGTATGATAAAATAAAAAAAGAGTGAGACAGAAGATAGTGAGATGGTGAACGATATACACCTCAGAGAAGCGTTAACATTTCTTTCAACATTTAGTCTTATCAAAATCATACTGCTTTTTTCTTTTAATTTTGACACTTGTTTACTTGGGTCTTAATATCACTACATAGTATAAAACAAAGTCACTTTCTCTGTCCCTATATCCCTATGTATGCTTAAATCTTTAAAACTACGCAACGGATTTTGATGCGGTTTTTTTAAATAGATAGAGTGATTCAAGAGGAAGGTTTATATGTATAATACATATATAATATAGTAGAGAAACACTGATAATTGTAGAGGTTTCGAATGTGATGTCGTAAATAAACACTTTTGCGCTTACATTGCAAACGCTGGCTGAACCCTACGAGATAGATCAAAATAATGTACTACAGTATTGTACACCTTAAAAAGGTCTACAAAAAAGTCCGCGATGGAATATGTCTACCTCTTAGGGATAACCCACAATAACCATTTATAATCCTTTACTTTTTAGAAAAAATAATGGTTTATTTACGAAGCGATTTCAAACAATACAGCATACCTTATCCAATTAGGTACCTTAAATACATTGTACATTTAATATAGATCAATATGGCCCTTTACAGCATGAAATTTAAACGAATATTTTTGAAGATATTACACATTCAAAATGCAGGGACATAGCGGTTACGGCTAAATACACGTGTTAAATTGCACTCGGGCGAAGCCGGACGGGTCGACCAGTCTTATATATAAAAATGTTGGGTCTAGAAACGGCTTGGGCTATTTTATGACTTTTTTTTATGTATATTTGGTAGGTTAGTAAAACAAAACAGCCATACCGTTTTAATTATTACATATATGGTCATTGGTCACTCTATTACCTACAATTGTTCATGAATAGAGTAGATTTTTATCAAATTTTTGAAGATTGGATCAGTATTTCCTGATTTTACATCCTACTTACAAAGCAGACATTTTATAGCGTCTAAATGGTCGAATCTATTCAATTATAATATTTATGGTCACTCTTCATAGCTTCTACTATTCAGCTTCTATCTAAAGAAGTATTATCAAAATCATGTCAGTGGTTTTTGTAATACTACAATCATAAATAAAGTTACAGAGGTCAGCTCCATGCAAGTGAGAAGAATCTAAATATACTAGTTGAGCCTTTCAACCGCTATATATTGGATAATTCACACTATATCATTATAAATTATAGCCTATGTACTATTCTGATGTGTAAGCTATATTATTTTAAAGTTTCATCAATCAATCTATTCAGTAGTTTTTGCGTGAAAGAGTAACAAACACATCCATACAGTCTTACAAACTTTCGCGGACTGGCTGCACCCCGCTGTTTCACCCGCTATATATTGAATAATTCACACTATATCATTATAAATTATAGCCTATGTGCTATTCTGATGTGTAAGCTATATTATTTTAAAGTTTCATCAAAATCCATTTAGTAGTTTTTGCGGGACAGAGTAACAAACATTCTTACAAACTTTCACGTTTTTAATATTAGTAAGTCTAGTAGGAAGTAGAATATCATCATTGAATTGAAATCTTCATACTCATACGTCTCTCGAGTAAATATTATAAATAGTGTATAACCTGTTTTCCAAGCTTCAAAGTCAGTGAGTTCAAGATCGCACACCAGTGTAAACCGGCAAAATGTTAATAATATTACTATTATCAATACTCGCCACAAGTGACTGCGTGGAGTTCAGCTCTAGACCAACAAATGTGACTATACATCTTTTATATTTTACTCAAGTAGAAACGAAATCAGCGACAGTGCTAGCACCCTATGGCTTATGGACCTTAATGGCTGGTCTCTCATACGGAGCCGTTGGTCATACATATAGACAAATATTCCACGCATTTACACTATTAACAGATTATAGAAAATTTAGAAACGAGTACAGAACATTACAAAACGCAATATTTGATGCAACTCCAGGAGTAAAAATAACGAATCGCAACTTCTATTTTGTGGATACAAATTTCAAGGAATTAATATTAAGAAATTTCACTGATATGATGGTTGATGATTTCGAAACGTCTTTCAAGACACTGGATTTTCAGGACCCTTCAGTTACACGAATAGCAAATTCATACATAGAAAATATAGCACCGCCAGTAACAAATGTTTTTTCTCCAACTGATTTTAAAACGTCGTCCATTATTTTGGGCAATGTTTTCTTTTTTAAAGGTATCTGGATATTTTATTATAATTTTTATTGGGCATTGTTTGATTAATTTTGGGCAATGTTTTCTTTTATAAATTCTCTAAACATATTTTTTAATTCTTTTTTGGGTAATGTTTTCTTTTATAAATTCTCTACTCATTTTTTTGGGGGAACGAGATTATTTTCGGCAATGTTTTTGTTTATATATTCTCTAGACATATTTTTTTTGGGGGAAATGGGATTATTTTGGGCAATGTTTTCTTTTTAAAGGTCTCTGCACATTTTTTTAGACAATGTTTTCTTTTTTAAGGTCTCTGGACATTACCATTCAATGCAAGTGAAACTAGAATTGAAGATAACATATTGACGATGTATAAGCGTGCGAAAGTCCCTTACATTCATTTGGATGCTTTGGAAGCTTCTGTGATGGAACTTTCATATGGCAGTGACGGAAAATTTTGTTTGTTAATAATAATCCCTGACCCAGACATCACTACGAGGAGGGTATACACAAACTTTCGATATGTTACATTCAGACACATACTAGCCAAGCTTGAAAATGATACCGCTGAATTTGGACTCAAGGAAATAGATATCAAACTGCCACGAATAGCAAAAATATCAAATTTGATTATAAACAAACCATTAAACGACATGGGAATATATGATGCTTTCGATCCTGAAGTGGCTAAATTTAGCAATATGGTACGTGAACCCATTTTCATAGATACCATAGAATGCTCTACTTCCTTAATTTTGAATGAGCAAGGTACGGTAGCATTTTCAACTATTCCAGGACTAAGAAATCTTACAAATAGTGACAAGAATCAAAACTTCCCTGCAAGAATTTTGTTTATGTTGGAAAAGACTACAGCTACTGCGTTTTTTGGAGGAATATTTCCATAAATAATATTATATAGCATTTTTTTTTAATACGGCTGAATGTGCTTATGCTAAGGCACAAAACATTCTGCCAGTGTCACGTATAATAAAAAAAACATAGAGGAGACTGCGCGGTAAAATTTGCCAAAAAGTTTATTATAAATTAGTTACTATGTAAAAATGTTGATGGATATTCCTTTATGGAATGAAAACAGAGGAAAAAAAATTGTAATGCTTGTTTACTGTGAAAAATAAGAGATGAAAGTCACATGTGTTGTGTTCCGAAAATAACTAAAGATTAAAGAAATAATATTATATATTTAAAATTGAAGAATTAACACTTATGTGTGCAATTTTCAATAAAGTTAATTTGTTTATAAAAAATGATAATATTGATCCTTATAAGTATATTATATAATAATAAATATTTTTATAAAAAAACATGGGAATAACCCTTTTTTAATTGTGTTACCCTTCTAATATTTACAGCTACTAATTTAGTAGTATTTATAAAGAAATTATATGATTGATTATTATATGATTTTGGAAAATGGAAAGTAAAATATAAAATTTAATGCAATAGACAAAAAAATTACTTTAATATAATGTATGTATGTTATTCGAAAACGATATCCAATATTAATGTACTGTATATAATTTTCTTAGTAATTTTTGAATAGGCTTATGGCAACACTATTACTAATGTAATATTTGGCAGACAGTTGACAGATTTCCGTGCTCTAAACTTTAAAATTTCGTGCCGATTATTAATTAAAAGTTTAGTAGTTTAAAAAATTATGAATATAATTCATAATTTATTTTATGAATATAAAATGAATAAATAATTTGATTACCAAAAACTAGGCTGTACGGTATAATACCATTATGGAATAAAAAGAAAAAAAACTAAGTATTGTTTATATTATAGGTTATGTTATTATAATAACAATGTTTGTTAGAAAATATATATCGAGATTAAAGCCATTTAATAGATGTCTGTTAAATTATGGAAATAATTATAGTAGAGCCTTGACTGGTAAGTTTTGATCATTTTTTATATAAATGAAAAGGTTATGTTCGTATTATAAAAATAATTTGTACACCGCACCTTAACTCAAAAGTGCTAATTGCGGAAATTGAGCAAAAAAATCCTTAAAATAGTATGAGTGAGGAATTTAAGTGTTTAGTTATAATACTTGTTATAATATTTACTCACTCTTATAACCCATGATTCTGCCTTTTTCTTTTCTTTGAAGATCTTTAAGGTCATTTTAATAAAAAAAAACATTTTTTTAACAAAATCAAATGAACAAGAATTTGTTACAAAATCAAATCAGTCAGTTATATAATCTAAAAAAAATACAAGCTGATCGGCCCATGCTTCACTGAGATGTATACAAAGCATTCATTCACCTAATCACCTGTGTGACCAGATTTAAATCAAACATTATGCATGCCGAAATTCTGCTAAAGACTATCCTACTATTTAAAAATTTAATTAAATTAATATATTTAAAAAATCTGGCATTGTTGGATCTTAATAACCAAGCAAGCTAAAATGTTTCATCCTTTTTCCACTGGGAATAATAGTTCTAGTATTTTTTTTGTCGAATGTTGTACGACTACACAAGCAAAATATATAACATCATAGATATACATTTTTTAAAATTACTCTAAATTCTGCTTTCTTTTCTTTTTGTGACACAATCTGCTATACCTTAATGGAAATTTAATTCTGCGAATCCTGGTTTATCTAGTTGTTCTGTTTCTCACACAGTCCTTCATACTCTGCCATCTGCAACTATTAATATGCTTTTTTTCTGTTGAAGTTCTATTTTATAATGCATAGTTTGTCACAGGTTTGCTATGGACACCACCAACTTACAGAATTTCCTCTCGCTCACTTACTTTTTCTTTTATACAAACCTTGTTTAATTTAATTTGAAAAATTTTGGGGTGTGCCACCCTTATCTCTTGGGGGCATAAAAATATAGATGTCTACCAATTCTCAGACCTACCCGATTTGCACACAAAATTTGTTAAAAATTAATTGAGCTTTTTTGGAGGATTTTGGTAACAAACACTGCAACAGGAGAATTTTATATACAAGATATGAAAGTTATTTTTAAAAGTCTTAACTGTTATTTATTTTTTTCAGTTATAAATGGAATATGCAAGAAACCTAATTTTCACAAATTATATGATATACCTCTAAACCAAAGTTTAGTAGCACAGTATTCAAAAAAAGTTATTGAAGATATTTATAAAGAAGAGAATAATAATGAAAACGGTAAATATATTTTCATGTAATTCAGTTTAATTACATATCTATTTTCTTTGTGGAAGACAGAGAAACTCTGTTTGGGACTTGTGACAAGTGAGTAGGAGCCCCTTTCCGATGCACATCAACACTCACCTTCTCCACTTGTCCCTTCCCAACCAAATTTGATATGATCCCGTTAACACAGCTGTAGATTAGGCAGCTTGCTCTAGTATAGAGTTTATTGCCGTTCTGGGCAGGCCTAATTCTTTCGGCAAGTTAAAGAGAGATTTTACTGGTATACCTCTCGCTTCTACTTCTACAGCGTATAGATTGACTACACACATAAGTACATTGCTAATTTTTTAGATTTGAAATCCTATTAATTTTTATTACCTATTACAGTAAGACGTTAGGGGGAGAAGGAATTGGAGGTTTTACACTAGTATAATACATGCATAATAGAAAAAAAAAGAACATTTATATATTCAATATTTTTTTTCTATTATTAATTATTATGTGTATAAAAGTGCATATATTACTGGAATCAAAGCATTTTTGATAGACATTTAAAAACAACCTATTCCAACCCTTGTTTATCACCTTGTTATGATGTAGAGAGAGAAGGTATTAGTTATATTCTTTATCTAAAAACTTTTGGTTTTTTTAAATATTTACCTGGATGGTATGTATTTAACGATAAAGCGAGAAGAGAATTGAGAAAGGTAAAAGCTTTTGGAGAGAGGATGACCTCTTAACCTCTACTCTCTGTCGTTGTTTCTAGATATAACTAAGATAAAGGAGCTATTCACACAACCTCGAGTGACACTGAACGAGTATGCAACAAAGGTAAAAGACAAAGTATTTGATTTGCATTACAAACAAACAGTGGTAGCACCTAAGGGAAGTAAGAAGAAGCCTGTTCAGAATGATTGGACTTGTACTTATTCTTTTGTTTGGCCGGAGAAGGCTAAATTTGAAAGGTATGGTATTATTACTAATATATGAAGCTGAATAGTTTGTTTGCTTGAACGCACTAATCTCGGGAACTACTGGTTGGATTAATGAAAAATTCTTTCAGTGTTAGATAGCCCATTTATCGATGAAGGCTATAGAATATATATCATCTCGCTAAGACTAATAGGAGCCGAGCATCACGGCCACGAAGTCGCTAGGGTTGGGTTAAATGAGTAAATAAATAAACTCAAAAATTTTATTATATAATTGATTTGTATTTAATACATAATATTTCCTCAGTTTAATTCAGCATTATACGATTGATTATTAATGTGATTTTTAATTTCCATATCTCTTAAAAAAAAGGTAAAGGAACTGACCATTTTCGTAATATAATGCTTATTTAAATTAAAAAAAAAATACTAAAGGGCAAGATCAGATGTAAAAACTGATTAAATCCACTACCCCCCATCTACAATTCGCTTATTATGAAAATAAACTACAACATAACATACATTGTATATATCATATATATAAATAATAACCATAACTGATAACCAGCTTATCAAGAGTTTTAGTCCAAAATCATGCTGTATGGGTGTCTTACTTGGAAGGTCTGAGTTCGATCCCCCACACAGGCACACACCAACGACTTTTCTGAGTTATGTGTGTTTGATGCAATTTAATATCACTTGCTTTAATGGTGAAACATCGTGAGGAAACCTGCACTCCTGAGAGTTCTCTCATGTCCTCAAAGGTGTGTGTAGTCTGCTAACATGCACTGGGCCAGCGTGGTTGACTTTGGCCTAATACCCTCCTCAATCTGAGGAGGAGACCCGGCTTACCAGAGGGTCATTAAGTTTGTGATGTTGATGAACATTTATAAGTTTGTATTTTTTTTTCAGTACAGCAATATCAAAACGACAAGCTGCTGAAAAGTCAGCTCTACAAGCATTACATTGGCTGTATATGATTAAAAAAATAGACAAAAAAGGCTGTCCCATTTATGATAGAGCTGTTATAAGTGAACTACAAAGCACATTGAAGACAAACATACATATAACTATGAGTGATGCTTCTGTGGAGAGAATAAATAGGATTTGGGATGAATATGAAAGTGAAATAAGTATGATGTTTATATTACTAGCTGACTTGTCTTCACTGATGTACGTAATACACATAAAAGTTTTATCAAAATCGGTTAAGTAACCTTCCTGCAGACCTACCACAACTAATTTTTTTTATTAAAAAGACTATTGTTTCAATTAAAGAGTGAAAAGATGACCCTTATTACTAAGATTCTGTCCGTCCGTCTGTCTGTCACCAGGCTGTGTCTCATGAACCGTGATAGCTAGACAATTGAAATTTTCACAAATGATGTATTTCTGTTGCCCCTATAACAACAAATATTAAAAACAGAATAAAATAAATATTTAAGGGGGGCTCCCATACAACAAACTTGATTTTTTTTTGCCAAATATTGATACCAAACCCTTTGTGCACGAGCCCGACTCGCACTTGGCCGGTTTTTTATTTATGTAAATTTCAATGTTAATTTCTTTTTTTTGGTGCATTCAAGCATTTTTTATTTTTTTTTTCTTGGACAAAAAGTAGCCGTAAGGCTAAAGTAATCTATGCAAACTATCTGGTTTTTTTATCTGTCGTACCATTTTAAAATTGAGGAAAGACAAGAGTTATTTGCATTCGCATTGCTAAAGTATTTTATGAATACATTTTTGTCTAAGTTTTGTGCTATAAATTGGGATAAAAATTAGTCTAAGTAACAAAAAATTTACATTATAAAATTGTAATAATTTTTTTTTCAGAAAACTTGTATAGCAGTACATTTAAAGAAGCAAAACTTAAATTATTGAGGCTACCGTCTGTTTTGAAAAAAGATTCTACTATAGATGATCAGGGTATATTGTACTTTTTTCTACACTAATATTATAAAGAGGAAAGATTTGTATTTTTGTATGTAATGAATAAACTTGAAAACTACTGGACCGATTTCAAAAATTCTATTACCGATAGAAAGCTACATTATCCCTGAGTAGAATAAGCTATATTTATTACTAGAAAAAATTAGAGATCCTCAGAAATTCTTACTAAAACCAACCATCATCGCATGCGCTGCGGAAATAGTAGTAGTAGTATAGTATTGATGATAGGACAAAATAATGTTTTACAATATTATAGGACATATCAATACCTACAAAAAACCTCGCAAGACCATATGTCCAACTATTGTAGTTATCTCACTATAACCATTTTTTTACATTTTAAAAGTTGATAAAAATGCGTATTAAAATCAGACCATGTTTTCCATACCTAGTATTAATTCTTATCCAAATAAATTATTTCGCATTCAAGACTGTTTCAATACCTATTGATTACTTTTTGAATTATTGAAATCGGACATTACATTCAAAAGATATTATGAAATTAAAAATGTCAATATAAACCAAAAATACTCGCCGACGCGCCGGTGTGTTAAATGCTCACCCGTGCGAAGCCCAGACGGGCCGTTAGTTTTATTTATTTCTAAATAAAGAAAAAAATTAATCAAATATGTTTTTTTTAGATTTTTCTGAAGATATGCCACGTGATGAATATGAAAAAATCGAGGATGTAAATGGTATGTAAGAAATCGTTATTTTATAAAGGATTTTAGTTACAAAAGATATAACGATTTTTTGCAGTTTATTCTATTTAAAAGCTGATTTAATAAATATGATTCTTTTAGTAACAATCTTTAAATGTATAGAATTGATAGAAGTGTTGCTAGTAAAAGATCACATTTTCACGCTTCTCATGGACTCCAGAAGTGAATATGTACTATACAATCAATTTTTTATATAAAATGAAGTTATAGTCCTCAAAAATCCAAATTTAAATACGATTCTTCTAAAAATCGATTTTTATAGAAAAGTGTTGCAATACAAAAAACATTAATTATGATATAATACCCGTGAGGGGACGGGTTAGTATACTATTCCCCTCTGCCGCTGGGAGAGCATCTCGTAAGAGCCGAGTAACCCAATACCCCCTTGGTGGTAGGGGATTTGTTCCCCGACTGGCTTGCGACCTCCACCATGCGCATGTGGGCCAGATCTACCAATACACCGGGTTCTTGCTCAAGGTCCACTGAAACCGCAGTATCCTTCTCTTCGCTCCCCCTTCCTACTCTATCTACGAGGCGGCAACAAGAGATACTCTCTAGTTTTGCCGATGTCTATAGGCGACGGTGACCACTTTCCAGGTGGACCGTCTGCTCGCTTGTCCCTTATTTAAAAAAAATATAAACTTTGGCATTCTCATATACTGTGACCAAATAGTATGACGGCTAGACTAGAATATCCTCCTGGGGGTTATACTTCTAGACTCAGATCAACAGCACTACTGTTAGAATTCTCGCAATATAATAATAATGATTTCTATCATAACCTCGTATTTATTTAGCAACCCCTACTTCTCCAATTGATGTTTATCAGTTGTCTAACGTTCAAGAAAGTAAAAATGCTACAAAGATTATATATAACTTAAATTAGTGTTGCCAACATCATAATTAACTAAAATCTATAGTTTTTCTACAGATCTCAAAATGAAAATCCATCCGGTTTTTGGTAAACCAATAACAGTGTCGGAGTCAGCGTTGGAGAGACGTGAGCGGAAACTTAAGCAGACATTCGTTAACTATGACGAAAATCTGACTCCATTACCTATAGATCAATATGCGTAAGTAGATTTTATTGCTTGGGCGACCGATGTTACCTCAACGTATGCGTTACTATACTATTCCAATATAGTATCTCAAACAGTTACTAGATGGCGCTATTATGGAGGAGTAGGGAGAAGACCCGCACGACTTCGTTCGCGTGTTGCTCCGCTCCTATGGGTCGTAGCGAGATGTTAAATAGCCTAAGTTACTCCATATTACATTAGCTATCTGCAGGTGAAAGTCCCGACAAAATCGGTTTAGCCATTTCAGAGATTAGCCGGAACAAACAGACAGACAAAAATTGTAAAAAATGTTGTTGGTATATGTACCGTGTATACTTTCATTTATTTATTTGCATGTGAAAGTTCGTATATATTTTTTTTAGCAACCCCCTACTTTCGGGAGGTTACTCTCGACGACCTTTCACCTGCTTACATTTTTATTGCAATTTTTTTTGTTAGAGTTTGGTAAATGTCTTCAGAGACACTTTTTTGGCTATTTTATCCCGAATAAAGTTGCTTATATGATGCTACTTTTTATCCCGAAAAATTCAGAGTTATTATGTAAATTAGACGCGAGCGAAGCTGGGGCGGCTCGACTAGTATGGCGTCAGTTGAAAATGTCGGAGAAAACTAAATTCATAACTGAGATGTGGGTTTAATTAATTTCCATCTACTCAATATAGACTTTACGAAAGTGTGGTAACTCAGCGAAACGAGGGCGATTTCCCAGATATACCGTGAAACCAACAAACCCGTAATAGAAACGGAAAGTGCGACCGAATGAAATCGTTTGAAAGCAGATTTAGTTTCGAGAGAGCGGTATCTAACCTCCATACACACTTAACTGACCCACTAACACGCTTAATATTGAAAGCATGCGTTCAAAACATACTAGATAGACACAATTTCTATTATTTTGTTACTATTATTTAAAGGGAGAAAATTCAAAGTTGAATGAAATTTCCGTTTAATTTTTTCATTTTCCTATATTTTTGCCGAGTGGATATCTTAAGGTTAGACCTATTTTAAAACTAACTACACTAATATAGGGAAATTTAATCCTCCTCGAAGGAAGGTTATTCTCAAAATCCAATCGTAATTTTATATATATTCATGACTAATGCAAATATATTCAAAATTATTTTATGGATCTTTTTAATTAAATTTTAAACAGACAAGAATAAAAAATCAATTTTACGAATCTGTTTAATTAAATTTTAGATAGATAAGAATTAAAAATCAATTTTATGGATCTGTTTAATTAAATTTTAGATAGATAAGAACTAAATTTCAATTTTATTGATCTGTTTAATTAAATTTTAGATAGATAAGAATTAAAAATCAATTTTATGGATCTGTTTAATTAAATTTTAAATAGACAAGAACTAAAAATCAATTTTATGGATCTGTTTAATTAAATTTTAAATAGACAAGAACTAAAAATCAATTTTATGGATCTGTTTAATTAAATTTTAAATAGACAAGAACTAAAAATCAATTTTATGGATCTGTTTAATTAAATTTTAAATAGACAAGAACTAAAAATCAATTTTATGGATCTGTTTAATTAAATTTTAAATAGACAAGAACTAAAAATCAATTTTATGGATCTGTTTAATTAAATTTTATATAGACAAGAATTAAAAATTGGTTTATACGAATACTTTTAAATAAATATTTAATTAGACAAATAGAAAAAGTAAATGTTTAATTTTAAAGCATTTCCACATAGGATCATAACCCTTACTAGTCCTTAATGCCTTACTAATATTATAAATGTTGTCTGTCTGTCGCGGGCACAACTAGTTTTAAATATTTCTTCGTTTTGATATTTGGGAAATTCAAAGGGAAATAATTTCCTTAATCCGAATTATTTATGTAAAAATGTGAATAATTATTTTCTCCTTACATTCGTTTTCTACGTCAGTTAATGATAAGTAAAAGTATTATAAAAGTTTCACTTTCATTTCACTTGGCGTAGACGAATCGTCGTTTGACGTAACACTTTCGATTTCGTTACCCGAACTGACGTCATTAATATCTAATATTAAGTTATTTTAATCAAAAATATATTAAATAAACCCGATATAAAATATTGTATTTAATCGTTATTGCTTATTGAAAAATCCCAAAAAAATACTTATAACGTGACGTCATCATTGTATATTTATCTTGAACTAACGTCAATCATATTTAAGAATAAATAAACCCAAATATCAAGTACTGTTTAATATCGTTATCGCTTATTGAAAAAAAAATGAAATCTACATACGTGACGTCACTATTATGATCTTTGTTATATCTCGAAGTAACCTCAATAATATTCAAATTATTTTTTTATCGTTATCGCTAATAAATATATATCCAAAAATCATGGAAACGACATAACCTTACGTCATTATTATGACATTCTCTATATATATATATATATTAAATTATAGTGAAATGTCCTTTTTCTAAATGTAATGAAAATGTGTATCAAATTTATGCCTTTTACTTTTACAATTAACGACGTCATCGCAACGTCATTAACGTCACACCTCTCGCTTTCATATCGCCAAAGTTTCCCCAACACATTCTCTAAAAGTACTAGGGCGCGTTCCACTAAGCGATCTCAACGGCACAAACGCTCATTTAGCCGTTCCACTTGACGATCGCGGGCGTTTGTGGTTGCGGCGAAAACATCTCAACGCCCTCCACCTGTCCCCGAGCGTTACGATCATTAACCCAAGTGGAACGGGTAATTAAGCGTTTTGAGCGTTAACGTTAATAATTTAAATGGCGAGTTATAAATAAATAGTTTGAAGAGGTTAAGTTTATAATTATTGGTTAAATTAATTTATGTTCATATTTTATTGATTGATTTTTTCATATTTATAATTTAATTGACACTAAAATTAATCTTAATGCGCTGCAGAAACATTCGCGTCCACTAATAAATCTCTATCCGTATCAAATAAAGTTATTTACATCGTCGCCATTTTTGTTGTTTTAAAAACGCCGCTAAATTTTTCAACCACAGATCACTAATTTTGCAACGCTCACAACGACCCACGATTTGACATTGGTCGTCGTGAGCTTCGCGTGAGCAAGTTATTTCAAAATTAGTGACGTTTTCGCCGCGATCACAACGAGTCGTCAAGTGGAAAAGTATAAAGAGCTTTATGGGCGTTGTGAATGCTTAGTAGAATCAACCTAAAGTCGAAATTACTATATTAGATTTTTCAACTAATCTATGTAAAGAAAGTCAGTTCTTTAATATTCTATAATATCAGTTAGCGCGCGAAACCCACATGCTTTCGCTTTCCTCTGACGTCATCCGACGTCACGTAGTTTACTCTCACTTTCGTCAGGTATTGTGACGTCACGTAGTTTCCAAACGACAGCTGTCACTGTCCTTTTGAGAATTGTTATCGCCTGGTTTTATTCCTGTTCATTAATCTAATCTTACTTTGGGGAGTAGGGGGATCTCAGCAAATATCATGTAATTTTTTTCCATCCAGAAATAGAGTAAAATTGCCAAAAATATGGCAAAATCAACATTTCTCTGCCCGCCCTTTTGTTTACCCTAAAGAACGAATGGGGGAGAAGAAATAGGCAAAAGAATAATACCATACTGCCTAACCTTCTTAATAATTCTAATCTGTCCAAAACTTAAATAAACGCGAGCTACCTACCGTCTATGTTATTTTATAATCCATGTTAAATACTTTTTAATATTTAAAGAATGGGCATAAGAATTACACCGTGCAGTCTTAAGTTGTTTATTCTTATCTGTCAAATGTTTTTAAGACCAATATATACTATAAAGTGTTAAATAAATGAAATAAACCTTAGTAATTTACTGTTTATTTTTTTTGCTGTTTTAATTCCATAATGGAAAAGGCAAAGGTATTACACCGTACAGCCTTGTCTTTAGTAGGTGAATTCCGTAATATTATTTAAATCCTTGTAGTTGTAGAATTAGTAGATGTCCTTGTATAAGTCAGTGAAAAAGCGCGGGAATCTCTGAACAAGGCGGGCCTTCTAAAAATATTTCCCAAGGACACGACCTCCCGCTCTTCATTTTTTTTTAAATTCTTCCCCCCCCCTCCGCCATTAGTAATTTACCATACAATCAGTCAATTAACTTTTTAAATGCAAAATTAGTTCATAGAATTTTACCTTACAGCCTGTTCTACTTTAATTTTATTTCCCGTAATTTCATTTTCGCCCTAATAATGTATGTTATTAGAAATTACCAATGATTATCTAAGTCATTAGAAATGTAATTTTTATTACATTAAAAATATATTATTATACGTCATTAGAATTATTTACGTCATGTGGTTTTTCTATCTTTTTATAGAGCATTTCGCGTATATCATTAATAATGATTAATGAAACTGAGAATCGATGATTCCATATGTTAAAATAAAAACAGGTTTTATATTTTGACTTTAAACTACATGATATATATATATATATTTGCAATAGATCACTATTTTAGTTGACATCTTATTAATTATAATTGGTTTAGTACTTGACGCGCTACAGTGGAACATACAGACATACATATACACGCACACGCACGCACACACGGCACGCACGCACACACACACAGTAAGAGTGTGGAAAGGATTGCATGAGTAAAATTACATGTTTATACTTATTGCTTACTAGCCGACCCGTGCGACTTCGTTCGCCTGCTGCTCCGCTCCTATGGGTCGTAGCGAGATGTTAAATAGCCTAAGTTACTCCTTGTTTCATCAGCTATCTGCCACTAAAGGTCTCTTCAAAATCGGTTCAGCCATTTCAGAGATTAGCCGGAATAAACAGACAGACAGATTATAAAAATTAATTAATTTAATTTTAATAGTTAAAATTGTACTTCCTTAGTCCATGTTAATTTTTATTTTGGGAAATACACAAAACAAAAACACTTACCTCATATTTCAAGTAGGTAAACCTCAACACGATTCCATAAATTATTCATAGCTATTTCCCATGAAGTAAAACTGTAGGTTTCGCACGCTCATTTTGGTGTAGGTTATTTCCCTGTTTCAAGAACTTCAAAGAATTGTATAAAGGGTTGAATTTTTATGTATATATTAAATGTCACGAGAAACAGATTCAAATAAGCTTTTTTAACATAAACAGAAACATTAGGTTTTTTTATAAAAAAAAATTAATTAAAAAAAAGTAGTAAATAGTAGTAATTAGTGAGTAACCCTCTCCTCTTTCTGAGGAGGAGACCAGGCTCAGCAGTGCGCCATTAAGTGGTTGTGATGATGATGATGAATTAGTAATCTTATACTTAATATATAAAGCTGAAGAGTTTGTTTGTTTGAACGCGCTAATCTCAGGAACTACTGGTCCGATTTGAAAAATTCTTTCAGTGTTAGATAGTCTATTTATCGAGAAAGGCTACAGGCTATATATCATCACGCTAAGACCAATAGGAGCGGAGCTATATGCGGACGAAGTCGCAAGGGTCGACTGATAATAAATTATTTTGACCATAATTAAACTATATATGTTTGTTTATGTGTTAAATAGACAGAACAAGTTTGACAGTTTCTCTTGACTAAGAAATCAAATAAATTCGGATAAAACAGGTATTGAGGCTCAAGAGCCAGATACACAATGTGACGTCACGTCGTGTGAAAGTCCAGTATTACTTTACAAGACGCCATTGTTGTTAACTTTTTGGTAGAGCAATGAGCAAAGATAATGTAATTAACGCTGTACTAAAATTATTCTACACGACGTGACGTCACTAAGCGATTTGAAGTTATTTTAAAATAATTTATTTTTTTATAAATATTTTGCTTGTTTTAAACTATAAAAGTATTGGATCTCTTATGTATAATTTGTTTAAACAGTTTTTCCTTTTAGAAATACTTTTAACGCGGTTTCTTTGAAATGTTTTTTTGTCTTCAGTTCGCATACTTAAGTTTTTTTTTTTAATTTTTCCTTATAAAATACTCTATAAGTTTATCATTAAAGGGCTATGATTCAACGTTTAAGGGTCGTGGGTTTTTATATTGATTTAATTCATAAATAACCCCCCTAAGTGACCAAAACATAAAAGGATATAACTTTATTGTATACTAGCGGCCCATCCCGGCTTCGCGCGGGTGGAATATTATTTTAAAAAATATATTGGCCCTCCCGCATTTCGGTGCCCCCTCTCTTGCCGCGTTACTCGCTGCGCTGCGTCGCTATACTGGCCCGTCGCGTCGTCGTGTATTTTTTGTTTATATTGATATTTTTAATTTCGTAATATCTTATGAATGGAAGGTCCGATTTTAATAATTCAAAAAGTAATTTACAGGTATTGAAATAGACTTAAATACGAAATAATTTATTTGGATAAGGATTAATACAAAGTTATAGAAAACATGGTCTGATTTTGATAGGCATTTTTATCAACTTTTAAAATGTAAAAAAGTAGTTATAGTGACGTAACTATAATAGTTGAACATATGGTCTCGCGGACTTTTTTGTAGATATTGATATGTTCTATAATATTGTAGAACATTTTTTTGTTCTATTATCAATACTTTTTGCAGCGCATGCGATGAAAGATATTTTATGGCTAATTTTTTGGCACCTTGGGTTGGTTTTCGTGAGATTTCCTAAGGATCTCTAATTTTTTCTTGTAATAAATATAGCCTATGTTACTCAGGGATAATGTAGCTTTTAAATGGTGAAAGAATTTTTGAAATCGGTCCAGTAGTTTTTATGTTTATTCGTTACATACAAAAATACAAAAATACAAATCTTTCCTCTTTATAATATTAGTATAGACTAGCCGACCCTTGCGACTTTCTGCCCGTGTAGCTCCGCTTCTATTGGCCTTAGCGTGATGATATATAGCTTATAGCCTTACTCGATAAATGGGCTATCTAACACTGAAAAATTTTTCAAATCGGACCAGTAGTTTCTGAGTTTAGCGCGTTCAAGCAAACAAACAAAAAAGTTACAATTTTCTTAATTCGATTTACAGTGATAATATAACGTCAAAATTAGAAAAATCCCGAGTTGTAGTAATAGTTGGGGCAGCTGGATGTGGAAAATCTACTCGGGTACCAGCGGCCATTTTGAGACATTGCGGGTCCAAAACTGCAGCTATTATATCGGAACCACGACGCGTTGCAGCTATTGGGTTAGCTCGGAGAGTTGCTGATGAATTAGGAGAACAGGTTCGTTTCGATTTTCTTACCTTTATAGGTAAGAAACCCTTGTAGTATTGCTATCGTCCATCTGCCTGTCAAGACCCTTTTTTTTAGGGGGGAAGAAGAATCAAGCAGAAAAAAAATTATATACTTTCAAAAGTTTAAGTTTTAATACTTTTAAGTCAAAATCAAGTATATTCATATTATATCTATTTATGCTAAATAACGTCATTCTAAATCCAATATGGTGAAATTTTGCACAGGGATCCTATTATCATGTAGGAGAGCACTAAGAAAGGATTTTTGAAAATTCACCCCCTAAGGGGGTAAAACGGGGGTGTAAAGTTAGTATGAAACTGCCGTTTTTGAAGTTATTCACATAAAATTCAATATGAAGGTTCTTCTTTGAAAATCATGATACACTGTAAAATATTTTTTCGAAAATCAGGGGTGATTTTAAGGGGATAAAAGGGGGGTGCAAAGTTAGTATGACTACCTCATAAAATTATCATCACCGCAAACGAAGTTTCGGGTAAAAGCTAATTTATTACAAAATTATTTTTTTTCCAAATAATTCCAGGTAGGTGAATCAATAGGTTACCAAGTGCGTTTACAGTCTAAGATGCCAAGGCCGCCAGGTGGCGCTGTTCTATTCTGTACATCAGGAGTGTTATTACGAAGGTTGCAATCAAACCCAGGTAATCTATCAGGACAAACAGATAATTCCAAATCTAGATAATGTAACGTTATAAAGGAAAAACAATTTTTGTAATCAATCCAGAATTTATTGACTTAATTCGTTACAAACATACAACAAGACAAATCTTTCCTCTTTATATCAGTATAGACAATGCTAAGTGTTAAAAATTAGTGCTGAAATAAACCAATTATTTTAGTCAATTTGGAAATGTTAGTCATATTGGAATACAGTCAAACTTGAGTAAGTGAGAACTGGAACCAGGTCCCGTCATTTTGCTCTCCCAAAACCTCTAAGTAAGAAACAAAACCTGTATAAGTGACAGTCAATTTTTAAGCGTGAACCTTTAAGTGACAGTTAAACGCTTTTAACTTTTGCTATTTAGTACTCATTCTTAAATTTCTAAGGACTCTCTCTCTCGAAGACGATATCGTTCAAAACTGTGAGAACTCGTGTACTAACTAACTGATATTGATACAGCCAGACTTTTTTATTTTAGTGACTTTCACAGTATAATGTCCTACGGCATTTTGTTGTGAGGCAGGCCCGGGGACACAGAATCCATTTTTATCCTTCAAAAAAGAGCAGTTCGTGCCATTTACAATCGGAGAGCTAAAGATTCCCTTCGAGATGTTTTTAATAAAATAGGTATTCTTACGGTGCCGTCACAATACATTTATTGTAACATTGTATACATTAGGCAGAACATTACGTTATTTTCCAAACATAGTGACACACACAGGATAAATACTAGAAATAAAAATAAACTTGTAACGCCGTACTATCGTCTCCACAAAGTGAGTAATAGTTTCATGGGGCTTGGTGTTCGCATCTATTATAAGATTCCACAGCCTATATCAGATTTGCCACTGAACTTAAATAAAAAAGTGTTTAGTAAATAAAGCTTACTACTCTGTACAAGATTACTTGAATGATGACAAAGCTTGGATTCAAAATGTCGTTGATGCTCAGCTGAATGATTATACCTTTGTAAAACAGACTGATGTAAACAATGGCATTTTGAAAAGAAACTGTTGAGTTTCTTGCCAGTTCTTCTCATCAGGAAACTGCTTTCCGAGCTAGTTTTGGATAGAGAGTTGGAATATTGGATGGATGGAATTGAATCAGACGTTACTTTGCGGAAATTCATGATTAAAAAGGAATCAAAAAGGTTACCTTGCTATAATCCGCGGAACTCCGAACAAACCCACTCGTACAGCACAACCCAGAAGAGCACACCGTCCATAGAAAAGTAAGACGCGCGAACCCAAATGAGGACACACCAAAGAAGTAGATCACTCGACAATCGACGTACGTTTCGCTCCGAACCGAAGCATCTTCAGGAGGACTTCTTGTAGAGTGTGCTCTTCTGGGTTGTGCCGTACGAGTAGGTTTGTTCAGAATTCCTCGAATTATAGCAAGGTATCCTTTTTAATTCCTTTTTATAGAGAGGTGGAAGAAATTCAAAAATATAAACAGATTTTTTCAAGTAAATACTACTATTTAAATTAAAACCTTATGTTCAGCTTTTATTTCAGTAAATATGTAATACACATATTTTGTTTCTTATAACGTCATATTTGTCGTACTTTTTCTAGACCTCTATAAGTGAAACAGAGGTCGCGGTCCCTTGAGCTTTCATTTATCCAGGTTTGACTGTATTCTTTTTGTTTAAAATACACTAAAGCAAAGGCAATGATATCCTAGTTTGAGGCTTTAATGTCTTCCTCGGGAGGTCTGAGTTCGACCCCCACAGGCACACACCTCTAACTATCCTGAGTTATGTGTGTTTAAAGAAATTAATTATCACTTGCTTTAACGGTGAAGGGAGACATCATGAGGAAACTTAGACTCCTGATAGTTCTCCTTAAAGTTAGTATGTGGGCTGGGTCAACTTGATGGGCTATGGTCCTACTCAAGATACAATTACTTTTTCAGGTCTAGAAGGTTGTACACATGTATGTATAGATGAAGCTCATGAAAGAGACGTCAATACTGATGTAGTTTTGTTACTACTGAAAAAAGCTCTAGATATTAATCCAGATTTAAAAATTATAATAATGAGTGCCACTCTGGATATTGATGTATTTACAAAGTAAGTCACTTACCTGGTTAGTGTCAAATGGTGACATTATTTTAATTTCAATATGGCTGACAGACTAAGATGGCATACCGATTTTTATTTAAAAAATTTGGAGTCGGCCACCCTTATCACTTAGGGCTATAAAAAATAGATGTTGACCGATTCTCAGACCTGCTGAATATGCATATAAAATTTCATAAAAATCGGTCGAGCCGTTTCGGAGGAGTTTGGTAACAAACACAGCAACACGAGAATTTTATATATAAGATTTTTAATAACTTTTACCTATTTGGTTTTTATTAACAGATGTCAAAGGATCGCTATTATTTTTTCAGTTATTTCGACAATTGTCCAGTAATAGAAGTACCTGGAAGAAAATTTCCTGTGGAAATTTCTTACTTGGAAGATATACAAGAGAAGTTTAATTTAAGACTACCCTCCACTATAGAGTATTGCAAAACAGATGGAAGACCTCAAATTAATTGTCAGGAGGTGAGTGAAATTCACTTATTATTAATCAAATTTGTGTCCCATCATTTTCTCGTCCAACCGAGGTAACCGATTCCTCAAGAAAACCCCCCCCGTCTCCCACGTCAACATTGGTGGGTTAAACACTTAAAATCTGTTATTAAGCAGCTCTCGAAGGCCTTGCTCTCGTTTCCGTATTCGTGTTTACTTTTTATTGGTGGCGTAATCACTAGGTGGACCTCCCCCCCATGTCATCAAGAATAAACGAAACAAAGTCCACCCAAGCCCCATTAGTGCTTACATAATACTTCATCATCAGTCATGTACTCTTACATTATTATATTTAACTAGTTGACCTGTGCGGATTTGTTCACGTGTAGCTCGGCTCCTATTGGTCTTAGCGTGATGATATATAGTCTATAGCCTTCCTTGATACATGGGCTATCCAACAGTGATGGAGAGTTCCTGAGATTAGCGCGTTCAAGCAAGAAAAACAAACAAACTTTCTTTTTTATACATACACTCAATACAGTTGACTACGCGACTTGCCGCCATTTTGTTTTTTAAGTATTACCAACTATGTATTGTGTTAAGGTTGAAACTTTATTTACAGTTATTAAAAGAGATATTTTTAATTATTTTTCAATGTAAAGAATCATATAATAGTCGTTAAACAAGAGGCAGAAATTTAAAAAAAAAGTTTTTTTTTTAAAATTAAACCAAGACCTAAATTTTGTGTTTTATCTTCATTATTTCGTTTATGTATATTTTTTATAATTTATTGATTTTTTCTTCGTTATTTTCTATAAAATTTGTAAGACATCACCCATAATTATGGCAACACTTGGCTCTTATAATTACTGTTAAGAGTATGTATATATGTATATAGGTAATCTTAATAAATAAACTAAAAAATTCGAGATTTTTTTACAGATATTAGAAGTAATAAAAGCAGTTGACAAAACTCAATCTGAAGGCGCCATATTAGTTTTTCTACCAGGATGGGCTGAAATTAAACAGATTAAGTCACTGTTAGACGATTTGTATGGAAATTCTAATTTATATGTTGTATTGCCGGTACATTCCAGGTGAGTGTTTTTACTAGAACTCTTGAAATTTATATATGACTAATTCCCAAAGACATAACACACAGCTCGATAGATGGCGTACGAGTACACTCATTTATTTACTTTGTATTCTTAAGTAATTTTTTCGCGATTTAACATAGCCTATGTCCTTCTTCAAGCTCTACTTTATCTCTGTATTATATTTCATCAAAATCAGTTCAGTGATTTAAGCCTGATTGTATAGCAGACCGACAGATGCCGTCTATCCGTCAGTAGATGGCGTAAGTAGTATATTAAATCGCACCTACGTTTCTAAAGAGTTATTTTCGAAATTATATTATTAGTTATCACTACATAGTATAAAACCATTTCGCTTTCTCTGTCCCTATATCCCTATGTATGCTTAAATCTTTAAAACTACACAACGGATTTTGATGCGGTTTTTTGTAATAGATAGAGTGATTCAAGAGGAAGGTTTATATGTATAATACATATATAATATAGTAGAGAAACACTGATAATTGTAGAGGTTTCTAATGTGATGTCGTAAATAAACACATTTTTTTGCGCTTACATTGGAAACGCTAGCTGAACCCTTCGAGATAGATCAGAATAATGTACTATAGTATTGTACACCAAAAAAGTCCACGATGGTATATATCTACCTCTTAGGGATAACCCACAATAACCATTTATTATCCTTTACTTTTTACAAAAAATAATGGTTTATTTACGATAAGCGATTTTAAACAATACAGCATTAATCATTATCCAATTACCTTAAATACATTGTACATTTAATATAGATCAATATGGCCCTTTACAGCGTGAAATTTAGACGAATATTTTTGAAGATATAACACATTCAAAATGCAGGGACATAGCGGTTACGGCTAAATACACGTGTTAAATTGCACCCGGGCGAAGCCGGACGGGTCGACTAGTGATTTATAAGTTGCATTAGAAAACTGATGATAACAAATATAAGAGATACAGTTCAGTGTTGCAGGATTCCGTTTAATATTAATTTTGACATTCGTCAAGAATTATATTCTATCTATTATTAGAAATGATTATGATATCCATAACATACATTCTAATATTATATTATCCTCTATGTACATGTATTAATTTTTATTTTTTAAATTTGTCCCTTTTTTCTATCCCTTTGTTCTTAAATGTTATAATGTTATTATAATATTATTTGTTTTCGAATAAATAAATAAATTAACATCGAAGGTTTGAGTGAGTATTACTTTTTCATATTTCAGAAATATCAATGTGTATTATAAAAGTACACTTTATAGTACAACGTTTCTAGTATTATTACAAGACTAGTAGACCTGCTGTAGTAAAAATTAAAAAAATCAATTACTTTAACCACTTTACAAAGGCGAACTTATGGGGCTAGCTCCTAATCCACTTCCATTATAAGAGTTGGCAAGAATGTACAATACAATACAATATTAGCTATTTACATTAAAAAAAATTTAAAATATCAAAATGGTCTAACTTCGTGATCGAGAAATCAAAAAAAAATTAGTTCGCATTTTTTTACAAAAAAAAACAAGTTTTTTTTCGTTTCCATAAATACAATTATAAAGCTCAGTTAATTAAGTAATAAATCCATTGGTTTAATTATTTTAATATATAATTTTGTGACTATGCAGTGCAGTACAGAAAATTTTAGGGAATTACGGCATATTAATTTTTATAAATTAAAAAAAATTGTGGCCACCCTTATCACTTACGGGTATAAAAAATATATGTTGACCGACTCTCAGACCTACCCGATATGCACACAAAATTTCATAAAAATCGGTCGAGCCGTTTCGGAGGAAATTAATAACAAACACAGCTACACGAAAATTTCAAAGTACTGATTACTATATTTTTCGTGGGTAGGAGTGAAAAAGTAAACATCAAGATTTAAGTGCTCTTTTTATTATATTTAAATATAAATAGAATTTTAAATTTTTTTGTAGTTATTTTAACATATTATGATATTGTGATCTACAATACCCATTTTGCAAGTTTTTCCTGGAAGATTATCCATTAAAAACACTTCACTTCAACACGCTTGCTATATGTGCACTGTGAATTAAGATGGATTCGATTAAAAATTCCCTCACTGCACTGGCAGAACTATTTAACAGCCGTATGAATGAGTTCCAGCAAGATTTGCATCACCAAAAGTCATCTTCACCTGTTTCAATTGGTTCGTTGGCAACAGATTTTAATAATTTCAAGACTTTTATTGAAGAAACAAAATAATTATGTTTCATGGTGTGCCAGAACAAAAATCTGAAGATTTAATAGCTCGAGTTACAAGCATTATCGCTGATCATCTGGACTTGCCAAGCTTCTCCACTGAAAGTGTAAAGGATTCTTATCGAATTGGGCGTAAATCTGACAAGCCGAGGCCAATTATAGTGAAGTTTTCTGACTTATCCACACGTGACAAGGTTTGGTTTTCCAAAACCAAACTAAAAGGCTCTGGAATTACTCAGTCAGAATTCTTGACCAAGAGCAGGCATGCAGTCTTCCTGGAGGCAAGAGAGCGCTTCGGTGTCACTAAGTGTTGGACGAGGAATGGTATCATCCATGTAGCTGCACCAGATTCAACACTTCATCGAATCGAGTGTATGTCGGATCTTAGTTCAATTGTCAGTTCCAGTACCAGCAAATCACCAGTACAAACCACTAATGTGCAACCTAAGCCTGCTGAGAAGAATGTCAATCAGCGAGTGAAAAGAGTTATCAAGAAATAGTGAAACTCTTTGAAAACTTGATATTGCCTCCTGATATTTGTTTTCCTCGCAGTTTTTTTTTTTTTTCGTATTGCTTTAAAAGTAACTTTCTTTATTTACCCACTAACTTTTATTCTTTTTCACTTTTTATTTTTATTTACATTTTTATTTTTCTCTATGAGTTTTATATGTCAAATACTTTAGCAAGATGATATATTGACAGAAGACTAGGGTTGCCAACTCCACCTAGGTGTTGCTATTGCTAGTGTTCTTTTGCCTACATTACTGCAAATGTTTTAATTTATTTTTTACTTCAAGAATTTTTATTACTTATTTTTTATTGCTGTTTGTTAGTTATAGTTTTTTTAATACTTTAATTTCTTGTTTCATTTTATTTATATTTTAAGTTGTTTTTGTTGATTGTAAGTGAAACGTTTCTCTTTTCTTGCAACTAGAGGGTGTGTGGATACTCGATATCGCACTTGCTGCTAACCTATATAATATTTATATTTTATTACTATTATTATTTATTATTATTTATTTGTTTATTTATAATATTTATTTTACTTAATACATATTTTGTTTATTTATAATTTTCATACATACAATGACATCGTTTGAGGATACCCTTAATGATTCGTTTACATCGATATTTACTGACAGTACTAACAGTGAAAGCTTTCTAAGCATTCCCTCTCTCAGTGAAACTCTCGATCACCATTTCTCAAATGCCTTGAAAAATTTTAACATAATTCATATTAATGCCCAAAGTATTCCTGCTCACTATCCTGATTTGTTGTCTTCTTTTAATAATAAAAACTTACATGCCATTCTTGTTTCCGAGACCTGGCTTAAGCCATGTCTTCCATCGACCTCCTATTCTTTACCAGGGTTTCACTTGATCAGAAATGATCGAGTTGACCAGCGTGGTGGTGGTGTTGCCATATATTTGCGTTCCCATATTCCTTTTTCCATTATTAATATGTCGCAGGGTAATGCCAAAATGCAACACTTATTCATCGAAGTAATGCTATCACATACCAAAATACTTCTTGGCGTTTACTATAGCCCCAGTGTTACAGTTGATTATTTCCCGTCATTTGAAACCCTGGTGGAGCGACTCAAACCGCTATATGAACATACATTGATTATGGGAGATTTTAATACGTGTCTCCTCAAGAGGGACCATAGGGCATCTCGTTTACGTTCTATAGCTAATTCTGTGAATTTAGATAACCTCCCTTTAGCTGCTACTCATCATAGTCCGCACTGTTCGCCATCACTGCTTGACTTAATGCTAGTTTCTTCAGCCGATCACGTCATTAAGCACGGTCAATGCAGTGCCCCTTTTTCATATCATGATCTCGTCTATTTATCGTATAAAGTAAAACCCCCCAAAGCTAAATCGAGAATTCTTCTTCGCCGCAATTTTGGTGGTATGGATATAAAACGACTGTGTGAAGATGCTGTGAGCATTGATTGGTCGGTTATGGACAGTGCTAACACAGCTAGTTTAAAGGTGGCTATTTTTAGCTCTCTTCTGACTCAGCTATATGATAAACACGCTCCTATTAGGCCAGTTCGAGTTAAACATCTCCCAGCTCCGTGGTTGACAGATGAAATTAGAAAACTGCAACATAAAAAGAACATTGCGAAAGCTAAATATGCATCAAGCTCTAGTGAAGCGGATAAAGATAAATATATTAGGGCCCGTAATCGTTGTAACAGAGTGTGTAGAGATAGTCAACGACGCCATATCTACAAATCTGTTATCGAGGAAGAAAACTCTGAAAGAGTTTGGAACTTTCTTAAATCACTTGGAGTTGGAAAAGCCAAGTATCATATAAATCCCCAGAATCAGAAGAAAATCAGCTTAATACGCACTTCTCTTCCTCTTGTACAATTGATAGTACTAATAAAATAAATACGTTAAACTTCCTTTCGGCTTCATCAACTCCAAATATATCCAGTTTTTCTTTCGAACAATTGTCTGAGTGTGATGTTAAGAGAAATATATTAGCAATTAAATCTGATGCTGTCGGTGCTGACTGCATTAGTCGTAAAATGATCATTTCAATTTTAGATGTTATTTTACCTGTCCTAACCACACTTTTCAATTTATCTTTAAGATCCAACGATTTTCCTACTTCATGGAAATATGGTCAGATTATCCCACTTCCAAAAAAAGCAAATCCTTCTTCTTTAGGTGATTATCGTCCAATATCCATTTTACCTTTCTTGTCAAAAGTTTTAGAGCGCCTTGTCCATCGTCAAATAAATTCCTTTCTCTTTAAACATAACCTTCTAAACCCGTTACAGTCAGGTTTTCGTCCTGGTCATAGTACGACTACAGCCCTAGTCAATATAACTGACGATATCAGAAAAGGTATGGATGAACGCAAGGTAACCGTACTGGTATTGTTAGACTTCAGTAATGCATTTAATACGGTAGACTTTGACATCCTGCTTGCTATTCTTAAATCTCTTAACATATCTCCACCGACAATTGAATGGTTTCGAGACTACTTGAGCGGACGCCGGCAACGTGTATGTGTTGAAGACTCCTGTTCTGAGTGGTCTGACGTTTCTGCCGGTGTACCTCAAGGTGGCGTGTTGTCTCCACTTTTGTTCTCAATTTTTATAAATACCATTTGTCCCAAGATCTCTTCTCTCTACCACCTGTACGCTGACGATTTACAAATTTATAACCAAGCTACTTTATCCGAACTTCCTCTAGCGGTAGCCAGGATTAACACTGATCTTGCCTGTATTACAGAATGGGGGAAATGCTATGGGTTAAAGCTGAATCCTGTGAAATCTCAGGCAATTATAATAGGTAGTCAAAGATTGATGGCAAATATTGACTCAGCACAAATACCATCACTAATGCTTGACGGTGTCCAAATTTCATATCAAGTTTCAGTAAAAAATTTGGGTATCATATTTGATCAAAATTTATCTTGGGGTCCGCAAATAGGCGAAGTAAGCAGAAAGGTGTTCGCTGCAGTCGCATCACTTCGTAGATTGCGTAATTTCCTTCCCATACCCACCAAAATTGCGTTAGCGAATTCGCTCCTACTACCAATCCTCGATTATGCTGATATTTGTTATCTAGATGTAAAAGAGGAGCATTTACAAAGACTTGAGCGCCTTCAAAACCTTTGTATTCGGTTCATATTCGGCCTTCGCAAGTATGACCACGTCTCCGAATTTCGCAATAAACTCAGGTGGCTCCCAATCCGACTTCGCAGGAATACCCACATACTTCACCTTCTTCACTGCGTACTGTATAATCCATGTTCTCCGCAATATCTGAGAGAACGCTTTGAGCTAATGAGGGACTCTCATAATCGTGCACTTCGATCCAACGATAATCGTTTGTTAGATATTCCAATGCATTCCTCGTCCTTTTTTACGAAATCTTTTACTTTTACTGGAAGCTGCACGTTTGTGGAACTCTCTTCCTCAAAATGTTAGGTGTGTTAGTAATGTTGATAGTTTCAAGAGTGCTTTAAAAGAATATTATTTTTCCCAAATATAAATTTATATTTATTATTATTTTTTTTGGATGTATTTTTCGATATGTAATAATGTATTATTAAGGTAATATATCGTATTGTATCCATATATAAGTACATTATTTATTAGTAAACTATATGTGTGTATGTATGTGTAATTAGACTTATTAACTATGTATATGTAATTAGACTTATTAATATTGTATATGTATGTGTATGTAAACTATATTTAGTATTATTAGTATATGTAGTGTATGTATTATATATATATATGTATATCGTAAGCAAGTACACCACCTACCATATTTCTGTGGATTGATATCCTAGCATCTTGGTTGCCTGGAAGAGATCGCTTTTAGCGATAAGGCCGCCTGTTGTGCGTCATTACTTTTTTATTTGTTTTATTGTATGTATGTGTTATGGTGTACAATAAAGAGTATTTGTTGTTGTTGTTGTTGTTGTTCTATTATTATATAATATTTCCAGGTTATCAACAGAAGAACAGACAAAAATGTTTGCAAAACCGTCGCCGGGTGTACGCAAAATAGTATTGGCGACAAACATAGCAGAGACGTCTGTTACCATTCCTGATGTGGTTTATGTTATTGATAGTGGTGCGTTTAAGGAGAATAGGATTAGAGAAGGCACAGGTACACTCATCGTTTCAGCCGTATAGAATTTCTGTAATGAGGAAAAGACATATTTTTTTCATATTATATATATATATATTGTATATAATAATATTTTAGTTTTATCATTATAGGTACAGCAAGTTTGGAAACGGTGTGGGTTTCGCTTGCGGGAGCTAAACAGAGAGCTGGGAGAGCGGGGCGTGTACAACCTGGTAAATATATCCATATATTAATATAGAAAGAGAAAACATCGAAAAGGAAAGCAGTAACATTAGGCTGCGTTTCCTCCAGAGATACCAATGAAGCAATCTCTCGCACATCTCTGGTGGAAACGCTGCCTAAAACTAATTTATGTAATTTCAAAATTAAATTAAAAAATATTACAATGATGGAACTTCAGTACTATAATACTAGTCAACTTTGTCCGCGTGTAGCTCCGCTCCTATTGGTCTTATCGTAATGCTATATACCCTATAGCCTTCGTCGATAAATGGGCTATCTAACACTGAAAGAATTTTTCAAATCAGTCCAGTAGTTCCTGAGATTAACGCGTTCAAGCAAACATACTAACTCTTAAGCTTTATACCTTCAAAATTAGTCAAAATGATGATTGTATTGTTATAGGTCATTGCTACAGATTGTACACAAAAGAGAAAGAGGGTGAATTCATTCCACATACAACACCTGAAATTTTAAGGTAAAATTCATTTTCTATATTAATATAGCTACCGGCACGTAAGTATAGGTTTGACCTTGAATGTGCAGAAGTCACTATTAGGGGCTTTATAGCTGGGAGTGGTGGGGGAGAGCAGCGCGGGCAGCGCAGGCACGCAGCACGCTTACAACACGCAACTTTTTTCCCCCACTAAAAAAAGTGGGGGACCTTAGCTGCCGGCTACTATAGCATCTTTAATCGTTTAATTTTTATTAAACAAACATCTTCGTAAGGTTTTTTCCTGTAACTAGTTAATATATTTTTCTTTACCTTTGTTGTATTTTAGGGCCCTTTGAAGAGGGTGGGGAAAGTCCTTGCTTTGCTTATTTTTGATGACGTGGGGTATGAGGGGTCTACATTGTAATCAGCGATAAATAAGTAACGAAACGTAATATTACTGCTCAGAATGAGGTGGGAGATATGATAATTGATCTGAGTAGCATTTCACATTCGGAGTTTGCTTTTGAAAGATATAATTATTATTACTTCGCGAATGATCATATTTAGTGAATATCTGTATTCCAGGATACCTCTAGAACAAACAGTGTTAGACTGCAAGTCGTATGCGCAAGATGAGAGGATAGAAGACTTCCTAGCGCAACTACCGGAGCCACCTAGTGACGAAGCAATCAGACTTGCTGTCAACGACCTCATCGATTTAGGTACAAATACATACAACTACTACTTTCATTGTATGTTAGACTATTACTAGGTAACTCATCTATACTGTAATATAAAGAGCAAAGGTTTGTTTGTTACAAATACTCTGTCTGCTCCAAAACAAAGATCCAATTTTAATTCTTTCACTGATAAAAGTTTAAAGGATTCCCGTATCTCTTCCTCTTTTATACTTTCAATATCTCTCATCCTCTCTCTTTATTCTCTTTTATTTTTATCTTTGTCTCTGTCCTCGCTCTTTTATTATCTATCTCTTCGCTTTTTTATCGCTTATTCTCTCTCCCTTTTCTTCTTTCTTATTCAAATAATAAGTTACACAATTACAGAATGATGATTAAAAATAAAAAAGTCTTTATTGTTTCCCAAATGTTTATTCTTAACCTAATGTTAGTAATGTAAATGACTCTAGTGTTAGTTACAAATTGTATTTATTCAGTTTTCAGTTTTATTATTTGTTTTTACAGGAATCCCTAGAAAGGGTTATAGGCCTCCTCCAATTTCTTCCATTCTTCTCTATTGAGGGCCACTTCTATTCAGTTTCTTCCTCCTACTGATATTATGTCATCTACCCATCGTTTTTGCGATCTGCCCTCGTTTCTCTTGTCTTGTGGACCGGTCCATTTAGTGCATTCAAGAGTCCATCGCTGGTCGGTGTGTCTCGCTACATGGCCGGACCATTTTCGTTTAAGTTTGAGCGCTTTATATAAAGCATCTGTAATCTTCGTTTTTTTCTTAATCATAGACGCGTTCCCGTCGAGCCGCATGTGGGCCAGACTTACTCCCTCCCTCTCCCATACCATTAATGCTGCGGATGTAGTAGACTCTGGGCACTTGCTCAGGGTCCGCTGAAACCGCAGCATTTTTTTTTCTTCACTCCCCCTCCCCACTCAATCTTCGAGGATGTAACGCATCAGTAAAACAAGAGGGTATCTCTAGCTTTGCCGATGTCTATGGGCGATGGTGGCCACTTACCATCAGATGGACCAATATTTAATACTAAAACAAGTACATTTTTTTAAATATTTTACATTATGCTAAACTAGAGAAACCTGTGTTTCAGCTGCAATGCTAAACCCCCACAAAAAGCGAACAAATGGATAACTTCTAAAGTCTAGCTATATGTAAATGTAAGTTACGAAATTTATTAAAATAATTTTTAAATGTTATTATATTTATACATTTAATTATTGGATCCTATGATCCAATAATTAAATGTATATTTGCAATAATTTTAAGCTTCATAACTTTCTAAAAATTTCGAAAAAATATTCCGTGGGACCTCACGATTTCAGAATATAAAAGATTGTATCATCCAAATGATAAAACTTTGTATTTTGATAGTGTTTCATTTTTCTAAAATTTTCATCCTCAAGATTGTTTCTTCATACTAGTCTTATTTTTTTTAGCTTAACATACAAATTCTTACGTGAGTACTTTGTTTTTTACCTTGTTTGTGAAGGTCCAAGTCTGACAGCCATAGGTCAAACAGTAGCGTAGCGAGGGCAGGCCGCTCGTAATTTAATAATTGTGGTAGTATTTATTTATCCTATTCTATGTAAGAACCGCCTGTGGCGATTAAAGCCGCCTCCAAATGCTTCCCTCATGCCGGTGTTTGGTCGTTCTTACCCACAGGTTACCAGCTACAAAGAAATCTCTTAAATGATCTGGTGGCATGTTGAAATTTTTTTTACTACCTTCTAAATTTTTTTTTATGGTACACTAGATGCAAACGAGCAGATGGTCCACCTGATGGTAAGTGGCCTCCATCGCCCATGGACACCCACTTAGAGGATGCAACGCATCGACAAAACAAGAGAGTATTCTTTTGTCGATGCGTTGCATCCTCTAAGCGAGAGTGGGGTTTGGGAGAGAAGAAAAATATTCTGCGGTTTCAGCAGACCCTGAGCAAAGCCTAGAGTCTCCATAGATCCACAACATTAATAGGATTTTAACTTACTAAGTATATAAAATATATAAAAAAACTTTTAACTTAAAAAATTAAGAAGGAAATTAAATCACCCAGTCTTCTGTACCCATAAATACTGAAAAGTATTCGAAACGTCATTTTTTTTTTAAATAATTATATATTATATGCATATGGAAGGAAGCTCATTTCGCTGTGACCTTACAGCGCTGGTTTTCATTTTACCCCTTTATATCAGTGTCCAAGAGCTCGTATTACATATATAAAACATATGTTTACTATCATTTCCAGGTGCCCTAACTCCAACACAAAATTTGACTCGTCTTGGCAGTATCTTGTCTACGATGACTCTACATCCTCGTCTTGCAAGTTGTGTGTTAAATGCTGCTGTTGTTGGTTGCGTGGTGGCTGCTGCTAATGTGGTCACGCATTGCTCTGATAATGCTGATTTGTTTAGAAACTCCGCTGAGAGGAGGGAAGGTAAGGGTTTCAATAAAAATTTCACACAAAAAGCGGTCTTATGATTTTTTTATAATTTTCTAAACAAATAGTAGTAGTTTAAACAGAGAGTCTGTGGAGGCGATTATTTCAAGTCCAAGGCACTGCTCAGGTTCCTGTCGTAATTGTAAGACATGATAATGTTTAGTCCCCCCTTGTAGTGTTTTTTAATATATCTTGAATCTTGTTCTTCTCTTTCTAATTTCTCCGATTTGTATAATAGAAATCATAATACCCCCTACTATCTAACTAGATTTGGTTTGCATACCTATAATGTATGCATACATACGGACTGATACTGGTAAATAGTAGTCGCGTATGATTACTTACACGATTCACATGATAATGGTCGCGACTTACTATTAAATAGACTGGGACACTCGCCTTTTACTAACGATGTTTTTAATAGTGATAATGGTAGCTTATAATTAATAAAATTATTTTAACAATAAAAAAAGATAATTCTAATTTAAATAATCACATTAAATTCTCGTTTAAATGTTGCGTGATAGTGGTCTTATTATTAATCATTAATACCATAAGTAAAAGATACCTTCTTGTTTTGTCGATGCGTTGCATCTTCGAAGATAGAGTAGGGAGGGGGAGTGAAGAAAAATGCTGCTGTTTCAGCAAACCCTAAGCAAGAGCCTAGAGTCCATTAGATAGGAGCTTACATGATTTAAATGATAGTGGTCCCGTACTATAATAAAAATGTTTTTGTTTTCAGAAATCCGAACAATAAAAAGCAAATACAGTGCAAAGTCAGACCACGCGGCGCTGCATTATATACAGAATGAGTTTGAACGTATCCTGGAGGAGGAGGAGGGAGATGTGCTGTCCGTGCGCGAGTTTTGTAACAGACACGGGTTGCGGGAGGACAGGTTGAGACATGTTAGATGTAAGTGTTAACCTTGGAAAATCCCTACTTAATTTTATAAATGCTAAAATAACTCTGTCTGTCTGTCGCGCTTTCACGCCAAAACTACTGAACCTATTTGAATGAAATTTGGTATACAGATAGTCTAGAGCCTGAAAAAGGACATAGATTACTTTTTAATGCGAAAAAAGGGTTGTAAAGGGCTGAAAGGGGGGATGAAATTTGTAGAAGCTTGAAACTTATGTTTTAGGCTGTTGATTTGATATAAATAAATATGACATTCAAAGTTTGTAAAAGTTTTAGCCCCAAGAGTGTAAAATAACAATAGAGAATAGGATGTAACATAAACGAAGTCGCAGGCACAGCTAGTAATAAATAAATACAAAATTAAAATCAATGAAAATATTATTAAAAAATCCCGTTGAAATAGCGGAGTCTTTTATTAGTTTTTTTGCAAATCTTCAAAAGTATCCTTTCTGAAACGGTTACTTAAGTTTAAAATTAATAATAAACTCAAAACAAAATAATAATAATAACCAAAAGTTTACAAAATTCGACGACAGCAGTGCTGTATATGTGCGAACGCGATAGCAATATATTCCACAACCAGGGTATTGTTAATTAGTAGGAAATTTAAAGAATTTGAAACTCTCTTGATCTAGTTGATTGTGACGTCATAACATATAAAACGTTTACGTCGGCGCCAGGCCGGAATTATCAATGATTAAATAAAACTTTATACTCCAAAAATAGTTTCTCTTAAAACTTCAAGCTAAACTCGGTTCTAAAAAAAATAAGATGAGATTGATTAATCTCGTCGTACTTTTTTTGTACAATGACCTACTGAAGCTTCGAATGAACAAAATCATAAATAAAACATATTTAAATATATTAACACAATAATTTAATGTTAAAACATCTAAATAAATTGAAACGGATCATTAATAATCGTAAACTAAACAAAACCATAGACTCAGTTAATCCAATTGCTTAATTATTTAATATTAATGTGATAATTGGGGAGTTGGCTTAATTTGAAAATTTTATTATATTTTTTTAAATCTATTTTATCCCAAAAAACCTACATTGCGTATTTTGTATTTAAAAAAAAACAATTTAGATTTCTCTCGAAAACGCTTAAGTGTCATGGCGTTTCGAATGACGTCACAGTATGCGAAATAAAACTGTTTATAATATTTATTAAGTTATGAATATCCGATATTATTTTAGTTCCTAAATGCAAACTAGATGGCGCTGTATACAGATGAAAATACCATAGATTATAATATAATTTGTGCCGTGGAGAGTTACTAGTTTTTGAGATGGTTGTTATTATAGATCGTGACGTCACACCAAGCACGCCAATATGGCGGACGTTGTTGAGTATCTGTTAACATTTTGATACCTTTTTCAGCGATATCTAACTTATATATAGAACAAGTTCTTAAAAGTGGAATAATAGAATCGACGGAAGCGGCGGATACAAACATGTTTTCTGATATTGATGAGTTTATATCCGCCATCTTGTTATCCGGATCAAATTCTATGTTGACCACTAGGAAGTATGTTAAGACTAAAGGGAAGGTGGTGACGGCGATTGATTTGTATACAAGGTCAGTACATATTATAATAAAATAGTATATATTGTAAGGGGGGAAAGGGGATAACAAGAAAAAATTTACAGACAAAAATTTAAATTTTAAACAAAAAAATAGATCATTTCTGTATTTTCGCTTTTGTCGGTAAACACATCCTGCCTTTTATAATGGTTCAACATTACCAATCTTCGTCTCCTTCGTCGGCAATCATTAAGGCAACTTGTACCTTTGATGCCGCGACTCTGAATAAGGAAATGTTCTTCTTCGACCCACACTTCGTTTTCCTTGGATCTTACCCTGAACGATGAGTCGTATTTTCGGTATCTCATTATGTGGCCAAGATATTCAAGCTTTGCTGTTGCGTTTTTTATTTTGTCTCCAGGATATCGTTAACATTATCCTGTATACCCACAATCGAAGGCTTCAATCTTCTTACAGCTCGATTCTGTGAGAGTCCATGCTTCAACGCCATACAGGAGAATGTAGAAAACATAAGCATGCGTCACCTTATTTCTAGACAGAACATTACCAATGAAAACATTTAAAATATATAAAAAATAAAAGGGGGTACGTTCACGAAATCTGGTCACAAAACGAAATTGGCGCACTTGCAACGTTGGATCCACAGTCCTCGTCAGCTGTTCCCATGTGTGTATGTGTCAAAGGCCAAAGAAAAGGAAAAAAACAGGAGTGTTTATTTTTCCATATGTAATATATATGATACTGTCCCACTTTAGATTGCAGGCCCTCCAAAACGTTATGACGTCATATCTGACTTCTCCATAAAAGGATTGATTATTATAAAATTATTTAAATTAGTTGCCACCTTCATCGTTGAAATTACCATGAATTACCAACTACCAATCAGGGTAATGGGGAGAATTTTCGATAAAAGATTTTAATCTACATCTATACTAATATAAAAAGCTGAAGAGTTTATTTGTTTGAACGCGCTAATCTCAGAAACTACTGCTTCGATTTGAAAAATTCTTTCAGTGTTAGATAGCCAATTTGTCGATGAAGGCTATAAGCTATATATCATCACGCTAAGACCAATAGGAGCGGAGCTATATGCGGACGAAGTCGCATGGGTCAGCTAGTTTGAAATATATATAGAAAATATTCTAAATTTTAATTTTTAAAATGACTACTACCCACATTGTATTTTAAATTAAATTGTTCTTTCAGTTTGTCAAAGGTTGGCTGGAAGAGATTCCTTGTAGGATTTAAAATTTTTTTTTTAATTGTTTGATAAATAAATAAAACAAAGGGTTTGCTCGAACAGCGCCACCTATTGGGTCCAATTCTAGCGGCAAATCCAAATAAATATTTCCTTCCTTTCTCTATCTCTTTCTTTCTTGCTTGCTTAGCTCAGTGGTTAGGGCGTTGGACCCATGGTCATCAGAGCATAAGTTCGGAGTTTGCATAGTTAGCCATTAAGGGTGGGGGAAAATAGTCTTACGTTATAAATGAATGGCCCCCCTTATTAATATTGTTTCCATAACGACAATGTAATTGTTTCCAGCAAAGGTGAAAAAGCTCACATAGGCGGTGAGAGCGTGAACTACGGTATAAAGAAACGCGTCCAGAACTCGCTTCTCAGTTACTTCGGGGGTTTCCACTCGACGGAGAGGAGGGCGCTAGTGGTGCATAAGACCTCGCTGGTGTCGCCGCACACTGTTGTGCTGTTTGCTACTGGCGATGTTAATGATAATATGGTGAGCAAACTGAGTCTTAAAACAGTTATTCTTTATCGATTTTGCGTATAAATCCAATATGGCGGACAGACCATGTTATTTTTGTGTACGCTTGTACGCATTTTGTGCCTTTTCGATTGAATAATAACAGAGGAATAAAACATCTCCAATGTACGTTACCATTTCACACATTTTCTTATCTTTATGACAAGGCTGTACGGTGTAATACCTTTGCCTTTTCGATTAAATAAAAACAGAGAAATAACATGTGGCCAATGTACGTTACCATTACACACATTTTGTTATCTCTATGACAAGGCTGTAGGGTGTAATACCTTTGCCTTTTCGTTATGGAATAAAAATAGAAATAATGTGTCTAATATACGTAACATTACACAATTTTCTTTTATCTCTAAGACAAGGCTGTACGGTGTAATACCTTTGCCTATTCGATTAAATAATAAAAGTTTTGCCATTGATGTTGTTTAAAATCTACCATTTGTTGGTTGGTGTTGGTAGGTAGGGGATGGGGGGGCAATAACTACGTCACGGACGCTTTTTCCCGGTTAGGGTACCTCCGCATTGTCCAATAAGGAACTTCGTTCCAAAAACATCAGTACAATACTTTAATTATAACTTAAAATATAAAAAAAAACAACATTACCTTTTTATTTTTTATTTGATATCAATTGTTTTTTTTTTTCAGGACGAAAATGATGAAACCACAGAACTGCACATCAGGAAGCATAAGCTGAAAATTCAAATGCCTACTAGGTAAGATACTATTAGATTCAATCACGGCTCAAATATATCTTATTTTTTTAATTAAATCTAACTCAGGACAAAGGAGTGATCTTTACAAATTTCATTAGTCGTTAGGTTTTTCATAAAAATGATTTTGCTGCTTACGCCATCTGTTATCAATTTAGTACAACTATTTAACTAGTACTCTAATGCTTTTTTTTCTACCACAGAAACATTATTGCTTCACTCTACTATTATTGTAGTAAAACTAAATAGTGACACTATTTTCTATTTTATTCTGGCAACACTGAAACTTTATTTGTAAAATTCATTAAAGTAAAATAATAAGTTCACTTTTCTTTGAGAATCTTAACTGCACAGTGTCAATTGTTACCTCTTGGAAGCCTCCCACATAAAACTGGGGGTAGTTTATATAATTTTTTTTGCGTTGGTACCTTGTATTTTATTGTAAAAAAAATATATTAATTAAAAAAAGTACGAATACTAAATTTTAGTTTATAAAGTCGATAAGAGATGGCGCTCAAAAATATTAAATACATATTATAATAATTATAAAAATAATCTCTTTGAGAGTAAGTGACTCTTTTTCAATTGACTTTAAAATTAATTTAAAAAATCACGGACGAAGCCGCATGATGTAATATAATATATTTAAAACTTCATTGTATTATACAATACACGAATAATAGTCGTTGTTAGTTTCTAATGTTGATAAGAGATGGCGCTCAATAATGTTAAATATGATAATTATAGAAAACAAATCTCTTTCAAAGTTCCCTCTTTCAATTTACTCCAAAATTAATTCAGAAAAAAATCCCAGAGTAAGTCAGTGGAGTAAGATATTAGACCGCGGTTCTACCTGACCATTTTTATACCTATGCATTTCTGTTTCCATCTGAATTATTTTCCTGTTTTGTCCTTTTTAGACCACTTTTTTTAGTCGGGTTATAGTTTTTTAAACTTTATTTTTTTATTTTGAAGTCAGTTGAAAAACAGGTATAAACAACGACATTTTTAAAAATCTCAATGAACTATTGTGTAAAGAATTTTAAAAAAAAATATTTTTTTATATATTTTATTTTCTTTTTTAATATCTTTTACATGGGTCAAAAGTACCCAAATTTAAGATTTTTCGAACCTTTCTAAAAATATTAACTTTATCGTGAAAAGTCATAAAACTTTTTCTATTCGTATTTTAATAAAGAATTTAAAAAAAATTTTCCGTTTGAAAAATAACAATTCCTTGGAATTATTTAAACAATTTCGGTTTAAACAATATGGCACGGGGTTCCCCCATGGCAATGTGCATTTATACCATCCCCAGGACAATTTAAAGAGGATTGCATAAAAAAATTGAGGTGGAATAATTTTTGTTACTCATGCCCCGATTCCTCCTGTACTTATAATTATAAACCACTATAATCTCTTAAATACTTAATCGAATTTTTAGTTTATAAAGTTGATAATAGATGGCGCTTAAAAATATTAATTATAAAAAAAAAATCTCTTTCAAAGTAACCCTCTTTAGCTATACGCTAAGCTATACTGTATAGCATTTTTAGTTTATAAAACTGATAAGAGATGGCGCTCAATAATATTAAATATAATAAATTAAAAAAAAAGGGAATCTCTTTCATAGAAAGTTACTATTAAATCAATTTAGACGAAATCACGGGTATAATTAAATTATATATGTTTTCGTCATACTATAGTACCATGTAGCTTTCGTAGTTTCATAAGTCGATAACAGATGGCGCTTATAGTTTCAAAAGTGGAGAACAGATGGCGCTAGTAGTAAGTTAGATCGCGCAATAGTTTTTCTATTCGAGAACAGGTCAACGGTGTAGCAATGTTGGAATCGTCGGACTGTCTCGTTTGCAAGATTTTGCGAGATGGTGACCACTTACCATCTATTTTTGAAAAAGCATTGCTTGAAAAAGTATGTGCTTAAGAATTGATTAAATATATTTGTCGCAGTCATCTGTTTTAATCGGCTATTTGATTGAATGACGACATTCAATTGAGTGACTAGGCCGAATGTTGATTCAACCAGATGACTGTGACATATCTATTGTTATTGAAAATAGAAATTTAATTAAGTTAGGAAAATAAACTTTAAGTGCAAATAATTTTTTTATTCCATAACAGAAGGCAAAGGTACTATACCGTACAGCCTTGTAGACAAATAAATATTGTAAGAAAAATATAACAGTGATAATAATGTAAATTGTTTTAGATGATTTTGAGTATAGAAAAAATTAAAATATATTGATATCTTCATTTAACCCTTAAGTAACATCCTTATTTTTGGTAACATTACTAACATTCTGGGGTGAAAAACAACCCCAAACGGAAATTAAACAATGAGGATACCTAAAGATAATAAAAATAAAAATTGTAGCTTTTATGTGTAAAGGAACTTATTAATTTACATTTTTATAAAAAAAAAAAACAATGTTATACAAAATAGAATCTCTTTAATTAAACTTTACGAAAAACATAACTATCCAGTCTCACAAACAGTCTTCTACAAAAATTTTATTTTTAATAGTAGGAACAAAAATGTTTCTGCTATTTGAACACCAGCAGAATGGTATAAAAACAACGATGAAACATAGTATATTATGACAAAAAAAGGATACGTAACTAACACCTTGGGGTGAAACATTACCCCACGTACCTGTGCAGGCCAATCTACTGTTTTTTGTGGCGCCACACGTCAACGACCGTCAAGCGCGTGCGGTGCTCTGAGAATACTCAAAACAAGGTGCCGGTACCTTCGCTAGAAAAAAAATTATTTAGGTTTTTATGCGCTTGGGGTAAAAATTTACCCCAGGATATTACTAAAGGGTTAAAATATCAATATTTATATATAAATAGTAATTTAATTCAAAGTAATATGTATTTTCTTTTGTTTTCAGTCAAGCAGAAGTCATCCTAAAGGCAAGGGAGATGCTCTGGAATACTCTCCAATATTATGTAGAAAGAGATTTAGGTAACACTACCTTTGAAGACCTCACAAAGACCTCCAGGTTTAAAGTGAGGCTGGTGAAGGCTATTGGCAGGATATTAGTTGAAGCTGATAAGGATTTTAAATAAATAACAGTTACATTCTTAATTTTTTTCTTACATAAATACCTTCTGACAATAACAAACACAACAAAAAGTTATTATGAAATCGGTCCAGTCGTTTACGCGTAATGCCGCCATCAATGGAAATGGGATTCATTTTTATAAATGTTGATCTGGATTCAAACTAATAAATATTTTCATAAATCGAATTATAAATGATTTAATTTTTTTTAAGTTAAGGAACTTGGAGACTAGTCAATTGAGTTTATTATTTTTTTTGTAAATTATGGAACTTGGAGACTAGTCAATTGAGTTTATTATTTTTTTTGTAAATTATGGAACTTGGAGACTAGTCAATTGAGTAAATTTTTTTGTAAATTATGGAACTTGGAGACTAGTCAATTGAGTTTATTAATTATTTTGTAAATTATGGAACTTGGAGACTAGTCAATTGAGTTTATTAATTATTTTGTAAATTATGGAACTTGAAGACTAGTCAATTGAGTAAATTTTTTTGTAAATTATGGAACTTGGAGACTAGTCAATTGAGTTTATTATTTTTTTTGTAAATTATGGAACTTGGAGACTAGTCAATTGAGTAAATTTTTTTGTAAATTATGGAACTTGGAGACTAGTCAATTGAGTTTATTAATTATTTTGTAAATTATGGAACTTGGAGACTAGTCAATTGAGTTTATTAATTATTTTTTAAATTACGGAACTTGGAGACTAGTCAATTGAGTTTATTAATTATTTTTTTAATTATCGAACTTGGAGACTAGTCAATTGAGTTTATTAATTATTTTTTAAATTACGGAACTTGGAGACTAGTCAATTGAGTTTATTAATTATTTTTTTAATTATCGAACTTGGAGACTAGTCAATTGAGTTTATTAATTATTTTTTAAATTACGGAACTTGGAGACTAGTCAATTGAGTTTATTAATTATTTTTTTAATTATCGAACTTGGAGACTAGTCAATTGAGTTTATTAATTATTTTTTTAATTATCGAACTTGGAGACTAGTCAATTGAGTTTATTTTTCCCGCCGATAAACATTTTAAATAAGATATACCGCAGTCTTCTCCGTGTTTTTTTCATTATACGTGACACTGGCAGAATGTTTTTTGCATAAGCACATTGAAAGCCATATATAAAAAAAATTATCATATCGGAATATTTTTAAAATTTTAACAGCTAATACAGGATTTCTGATAAATATGTAAGAACTTTTTGCTGTTTTAGTTATAAGGATTATTTTCCTCTGTTTTTATTCCATAATGGTAAAGGCAAAGGTGTAATACGTTTGGCTTTACCGTACAACCATATAAGGAATTTAAATATAATTATGAATTAATTTTTTAGTTACATTTTTTTATTCCAATCGAGATTTTATTATAATTGGAATTATATTATAACTTACGTACGTATTTTTTTTTTTTTTTTATTTTATTACAGTTTCACAAAACAACTTTTCTTTTGTTTTTGAATTGGATTCTGAAATGAAAAAAAAGTAATATGTGATTTTACTGCTAATATTCTTAAAAATAACTTATTAACTAATACTTTTGTATTCTGTCAAAATACAAAAAAAATTGCTTAGATTCAAAATAATTTGTTTTTTAAATGGAAATAATTTGTTTTCTACATTAAATTTAACGTCAAAGTCAACGTTGAACCAAAAACATTATAATAAATATGATAAATAATATAAACTTAATTTATGTATAATATATAAAAAAATATTAATGAAACAATATAGTTTATTATTTTATTTATAAAAAACAGTGTACAAAGACATTTTAATAAAATACATATTAATTAATAAACATTTCGAAACATTTAATTTAATATCGATATTTATTAATAATCGATGTTTTAATATTAAAATGAAGATATCGATGGTCGATATATTTTGAAGTAAATTTTTATATTTTCTCTTCTCAAATCTGCTAATCATCAAAAACAATCTACAATCTTTTTTTCTTTAAATAGTTATTTGTCTACAAGGCTGTACAGTGTAAATACCTTTCCATTTTCTATTATGGAATAAAAACAGAAAAAAAATTATTTGCATCTCATAAGGTTAACTTTCATCATTCAATTATAATTTAATTTGTTTAATAAAAATCATCACGACCCTTCAATGGCCTACTGCTGAGCCGGGTCTCCTCCTCAGAATGAGGAGGGTATGAGGGTTGGCAGACTTTACACACCTTTGAGAACTTTTTGGTAACTCTCAGGAGTGCAGGTTTCCTCACGATGTTTTCCTTCACCGTTATAGCTAGTGATATTTAATTGCTTAAAACACACGTAACTCAGAGTCAGAGGTGTGTGCCCAGGATCGAACCTCGGACTACCGAGTAAGACTTGAAGTCTCAACCACTGGGCCATCACTGCACATTAATAAAAATATTAAATTATAATTTTTTTTATAAAGCCAATTTAACAAAATATCAACTGGCCTAGTCTACAACAATAGTTGTTGAAACTGTGCCAATAGATGGCGCTATTTTGAAAGATGAAATTTTTAATTATATTATGAAATAATAGGTACCTATATATATATATATATATATATATATATATATATATATATATATATAGCTTATTTATTAAGCAACAGAAGTAAAGTTTAGTTATTATAATGAAACATAATATTTTTTTTACTATTCCATATAAATAACATTTTCAAATAAATGAGCAAAAAAAATAACAGAATAATTTTTTTTTTTGATTTTATTTTCAGTATTTTGTTCATGAATCATAATGTATAATGACTTAAGGCTGTACGGTATAATACCTTTGCCTTATCCTTTATTCAAATATAATAGCAAAACAAATCTATATTTTTTATAATAAATAATATAGAATTTTCAATTTCACACTACAATAAAATTTAAATAGATTCTTTTTCATAAATCGTAATTTACAATATTACAAGGCTGTACGGTGTAATACCTTCGCCTTGTCCATTATAGAAAAAAATACATTATGAGTTATGACAGTTGACGTTTTGTATCTCGTGTCGTGACGGTTACATGTTTTTAATCACGTTATCTCATAGAATTATCAGAAGTTTAATAAAACAAACAATACAGACATTGAACTGCGGAACGGAAACCGGTTCATGCTTTTATATTATTCAATAGGTTTTCCCGTTGTGACGCAGGACGCTGTCTCTGTCTTATAATGTCCTTTTAAACAGTCGACGTTATAATGAACGCTTGAACAGTCGATTCATTTAAATTTAGACTTTCATTGTTAGTGTCGTATTATGTAGAATATATGTCGAATATACGTTTAAATTATTTAAGAAATTAAAGTGTAGTGTAAATAAACTTATACAAGGCTATATTTTTTATGATCTTTTTTTAAATATAATCAAAGTTGTGCAGTGTATAAAAAAACGAATAAATCTAAAGGATAAATCAAATAAAATATATCAAAATGCGTATGTTACTTATGATTTTGATGCTAACTGTGTGCAGCAGCCACTCTTTAGTTCCCAAACCAACTACTGCAAACCCCATGGTACTCAATAAAAAATTACATTCAGGCTTAACAGAAAAAATAGGAAATTTCTCCACTGAAATACTATACTTTACTTCACAACTCCAGACGAAAGGTGAAAATTTAATCATGTCACCCATTACAGTCTGGACGGTGCTTGCCGTCATAGCTGAAGGTGCAGAGGATGAGACACTTAAAGAAATCAGTCACGCAATCCGAGTGTTGCCTAAAGCTAAAGATCGCATCAGAGCAGAGTATCAAAATCTTGCCAGGTGGTTGTTAGTCAACACCAGTACGGTGGAATTACAGAAATTCAATGCTCTATTTGTAGACGAATGCAATTACCCATTACAAGATTTTCAGGATGCGGCAAAAAAATATGATACTAGAATGATAAGTGTGAACTTCACAGAATCGGATAGAACAGCTAAACGTATCAACATGGTAATCGATGCAGTCACACACGGACGGATCCCACAAATCATTACAAGCGAAGATTTGGTCAACTCAAACTTATTACTAGCTAGCGCTTTGTACTTTAAAGGGCAGTGGACGCATCCATTCAACTCTTCGCAAACTATGAAGCAGAACTTCTTTGACAGTGATGGGAAGAAAATTGGTGAGGTTAATATGATGTTTAACCGTTACACTTATCCGTTTGCGAACATAAATGATTTGCAGGCAAAAGTACTAGAACTTCCATACGGAGCTGAAAATCGGTTATCCATGCTTATAATGTTACCGAACCAAGGAGTTACTCTCAATCAAATGTTTTATAACTTAGGTAAAATAACGTTGGATGCTGTATTCAATGAGTTGAAGGTTGCAGCTGATCAGTACTCGGAGGATGAAGTTGATTGTTTCCTCCCCCGATTTAAAGTTGAATCTAACCTTAACTTAAATGATGCGTTAAGTCGAATGGGGATTTATGATTTATTTAATGCTAGGAAGGCGAGACTTCCATTTATGACCAGAGTACCTGTTTATGTATCAAAGATGATACATAAAGCTGAGATAGAAGTAACGGAGGAAGGTACAACAGCTTCAGCGGTAACAGCAGCGGAGTTCAGTAACAGAATCGGTGTGATACGGTTTGAGGCGAACAGACCATTTTGTTTCTTGATTGTAGAAAAGGTAACAAACTCAATAGCATTTGGTGGAGTTTACCAAACTCCTACTTTATTTTAATTATGAGAAACAAATAGGGTGAGTGTGCTAGTTAGGGACTATTATTGATGTGTGATGTGGTGTCAACAACACAATTTTTTTTTTGAAATACTTTTATTTGGTGCCATATAAAGTATTTTATAACAAGGGGTCCTTAGGGGTAAGAGGTAGTTTTTTTTTATAAAACTAATAATATGGCAACATTACACAATGTTTTGACTTAAAGTCACGAAAATTTGAAAAATAATAAATTATAATTTCAAAAGTTATAGTTGTTTGTGTTGACCCAGTTGCAAGAGAAAGTCCTTGGTTCATCATAAGTCCTTGAAGATTCATTTAAAATCAATCGAGCTTTTTTTTTCTTTCAAAAATTAACAAAATGGCGGGCTCAGGAAAATTTTTGTAGTTTTTCGGAAAAAAAATCATATTTTATTAAAACATTTTTTTTTTCTACAATTGAACATAATTATGGAAATTAGAGCCAATCCAATCCAATTATTTCAAAAGTTTCTAGTTATCTATGTCCACTTTCCAAGTAATTATGGGGTCTCCCCCCCCATTATTAAACATGATTTTTAATATTGTTTTATTAAAACTTAATTTATATATTATAGTAGTTCATTAATTGGGAATATGTTATAAGTACTAAATTTTTTTTATATTTGATCGAATATACTAATATTGGGGTCAAATTAAGATTCATTAACTAGTCCATAACTAGTACATGCACCCTAAATTACTTAAGTGATATGAAAAATTTTAAAAATTCGTATTAATTATTGTAGTGTGTTTTAGTGTAGCTTTATCAATAAGAGCCATGACACAATACGAGACGAATTGAGAACCTCTTTTTTTGAAGTCGGTTAATGAGTATATTGTAATATTATTATTACTTTGTATGCAAGTTCTTTTCAACTGGTTATAAAAGTTACTCATAATAGATCAAGAGCCCGCGACGATCAGAGTTTCTTTATTTTATATAACCTGAAAGATTCTGTTTGTATGCAGACTTTTTTTTTTACCCTGACTTTGAAGAGCACTAAAAAAATATTATAATAAAAATACAATAATCTGATTGCACCCCCTCCAGTAGTTTTATATTTTCATTTTGGCGCCCTCTTAAAACTTCACGGCGCCTTTTTACGGTCTGGCGCCGTCGTGTACCGTACCACCTTGCGTGTATGGACGATGCGTCTCTGTGTGTGTGTCTCTAATAGAGATATAAACGATCCCATATATAAAACTAATAGTTATAATTTAGTAGTCGACCCGCGCGACTTTGTTCACGTGTAGCTCAGCTTCTATTGGTCTTAGCGTGATGATATATAGCCTATAGCCTTTCTCGATAAACGGGCTATCTAACACTGAAAGATTTTTTTAGTTCGGAGCAGTAGTTCCTGAGATTAGCGCGTTCAAACAAACAAACTCTTCAGCTTTATATATTAGTATAAGATTATTATTATCCAAACTTCATAGTTGAGAATCGTTTATCTATTAGGGACCTACACAGAAAAACTTTCAGGTTCAATAAAATAACGAAGGTTTGATCGTCGCAAGATCTTGAACTATAAACTTTTAATAAACTTTTTTTTTTAATAATTGTTATCCAATTATTTTAATCTAAACATAATATAGTCAATTACTATGTAATAAGATCTGAATTATATAATATACTCCGTTCGCGTGTTGCTCCGCTCCTATGGGTCGTAGCGAGATGTTAAGTAAGCCCAAGTTACTCCTTGTTACATCAGCTATCAGCCAGTGAAAGTCCCGTCAAAATCGGTCCAGCCATTTCGGAGATTAGCCGGAACAAACACACAGACAAAAAATGTAATAATATTTGTTTTGTAATATCAAATTAAATTAATTATTATTGAAAATAAAATAAAATGTACTTTTTAATTGATTTATATGTTTTTTAAAATTCCTGGCAACACTATATGTTATATATATTTTTTCCGTCCATATACAAATATTATTGTAATATATTATATTATATGAGTAAACTATTAAGTCTGTGCGCGTGTGGCTGTTTGTGTGTTATTTTATATAATTATATGTTGTTTTTCAAAATTAAATAATTAAAATTAAATGTGTTTTCTTTTATCTATCTTTAAAGAAGAGAGAGTTTATCAAGAACCGAAATTAGAGACATCACAGCCAAGATTTATTTTAACTTAAAAACTTAGTTGACTATAATTAGAAATGGTTTCTATATTTAGAACTAGCGCGCGCCCGCGACTTCGTCCGCGTAGAAGTTCTGATTTTCTATGAGATTATAAAAAGATAATTTTTCCCGCTGCTGTAATCTTTTCTAACCTCAAACTTTAAAAGCATATAGACTTTCATATAACCTTCAAACCCCCATTCCACCCCTTAGGAGGGGCGCCCCCGTAAAAAAAATCTTAGCTGACACCTACCCTCTAGAGAGAACCTACTTTCCAAATTTCAAGTTAAGAGTGACAATAAATTAAACTTTCCCATACAAACTTTCATCCCCTATTTTACCACCCTTAAGGGGGTATTTTGCAATATAAATTATACAGATTTTTATTATTGTAAGTTATTAATGTAAATACCGATTTTCATAAGTCTAACTTCAAAAACATAGGACTTTCATATAACCTTCCAAACCCCATTTTACCCCCTTGGGGGTATATAATATAGATTCCAATTTATAACTTGTTAGCGGGTAGATTATTTTATGTAATGACAAGTAGACCGACCTTTAGTGCAATAGATTAGTCTCAGTCTCTCTGGTGTTTTCGTGCAGTGAACATGGTAGTGTTATAGTGTCGTGATTAAGGTCACCCTTCTCGAGGTCACGTAAGTTTACTTTATTATCTACTAGGGGCCCGTCCCGGCTTCGCGCGGGTGGAATATTATTTTTAAAAATATATTGGCCCTCCCGCATTTCGGTGCCCCCTCTCTTGCCGCTTTACTCGCTGCGCTGCGTCGCTATACTGGCCCGTCGCGTCGTCGTGTATTTTTTGTTTATATTGATATTTTTAATTTCGTAATATCTTTTGAATGGAAAATCCGATTTTAATAATTCAATAAGTAATTTACAGGTATTGAAATAGTCTTGAATACGAAATAATTTATTTGGATAAGGATTAATACAAAGGTATGGAAAACATGGTCTGATTTTAATAGGCATTTTTATCTACTTTTAAAATGTAAAAAAGTAGTTATAGTGACGTAACTACAATAGTTGGACATATGGTCTCGCGGAGTTTTTTGTAGATATTGACACGTTCTATAATATTGTAGAACATTTTTTTGATCTATCATCAATACTTTTCGCAGCGCATGCGATGGAAGACATTTTATGGCTAATTTTTTTTGCACCTTGGGTTGGTTTTAGTAAGAATTTCTGGGGATCTCTAATTTTTTCTAGTAATAAATATAGCCTATGTTACTCAGGGATAATGTAGTTTTCTAATGGTAAAAGAATGATTTATTCATTACATACAAAAATACAAATCTTTCCGTTTATAATATAAGAAAATTGTCATTTTTTTCTTAATTATATGAATTAAAAATATAATATATTAGCATGAATGACATTTTTGTAAAAAAATCCTTAAGTTGTATGTAAAAAAGATTTGCAATATATACCTGTTATTGGTTGCTAGGCGACGTTTTGTATGTAATGATAATTATAATGTTGGCAACACTTAAATTTGGGTAGCATCCTGTTACGTGATCTTGATGTTGGTACGACTGATATGAAGCTCTGAGTCTAAAGTATAACCCCAGGAGGATATTATAGTCAAGCCGTCATACTGTTAGTCTGCGTATAGACTACTACACTTCGTCCTTCTCTTTTTTTTATTAATTAACAGTAAACATTCGCTTTCGAACTTAGATGAGGTATACATAGTTGAATAGAATTTTTTTCATCTTAATCATTGGACTAGTGACTAACCAATTCTAGCACATAACATATATTTATAATCATTAAAATAAATGATATGATATTTTCTTTATTTCAACTGATAGCTAGATCAGAGAGTCATGATCCCTACGACTATGAATAGATCCTCTGTCTCTATTCATAGTCGAACCATTCTTAGCATATTTATAGTTTGCGACTTCGTCCGCTTGATGCTCCGCTCCTATGGGTCGTAGCGTGATGATGTATAACCTATAGCCTTCCTCGATAAATGGGCTATCTAACACTGAAAGAATTTTTCAAATCGGACCAATAGTTTCTGAGATTAGCGCGTTCAAACAAACCAACTCTTCATCTTTATATATTAAGTATAGATATAGAGTCTATTCAATATCATCACCCCTTGTAGTGTTCTTCAATATCTCCGTGATATATAATAGTATATGTAAATTATATATAAAAATTATAGCAAGGTTATGTGACTATTAATGGCGCAGAGGTTGAATTGAAATCGGTCAAGGTTATTTTATTTACTGAGTGAGTATGTCTCGATGAATCATGATTAGTGAGAATCGATTACTTGTCAAATATTTGTCACTTGTTTTGAGAAAATTAAGTTGAATTTTACCTCATTACTTCGCTATCGAATATCAAATTAAAAAACTAACCGGACTACGTAAAAAAGTGTTCCCCAAAGGATGCAACAAGAAAATAAAACAGATAGAAACCCGGAAATGCATAGGTACATATAAAAATGGTCAAGGTAGAACCGTGGTCGCACCCACTGTATATCTACTATAGCTGTTTCATGGAGATGTATCCTACTAATATTATAAACGCAAAAGTTTGTAAGAATGTATGTTTGTTACTCTTTCACGCAAAAACTACTGAATGGATTTTAATGAAACTTTACAATAATATAGCTTACACATCAGAATAAAATATAGGCTATAATTTATAATGATATAGTGTGAATTATCCAAAATATAGTGGGTGAAACCGCGGCGCGCAGCTTGTACTAATATATAAAACTGAAGAGTTTGTTTGAACGCGCTAATCTCAGGAACTACTGGTCCGATTTGAAAAATTCTTTCAGTGTTAGATAGCCCATTTATCTAGGAAGGCTATAGGCTATGTATCATCACGCTAAGACCAATAGAAGCGGAGCTACACGCGGACGAAATCGCGTGGGTCGACTAGTCCTATATATAATCATAGCAGAAATACCTTACATCCTTCTCTTGACAATAACAAACACAACAAAAATAGAATCACGCTTGACGGCGACAAAGGGCAATAGGGATTCGTTTTATATATTTAGATAAATAAGTAAGATAATATTAAAAACGTAGGTAGTTTCTGATACCCACTTATTCTCCTACACACACACATTTAGCCATTTCCCTTTAAACGTTAGTAATTCTGAACGTCTGCACGATTAGATCGATTTTGATTTAGATATTTTATTAAAGCAAGCTTAGTTAGATTCCGACTACCAAGTACCTAAGCAACAGGGGGGCTAGTAATCTTTTTTTTCTTATTTTTGTCAATATAGCAAAGGTGGGAGGGGGTACTTCAATGATGAATCCATGTACCCATTTCAAAAATATTTATTACCTACTTTGTAGACAAAGGAGATGTGGTATAATCCAAATTTTTGATTATACCTAAAAATATGATTTACCTCAATGAAGATAGATAGAATATTTACATACTACATACCTACCGTATGTAGTATGTAAATATTACTATAGTTTTAGGTCGGTTCTTTCCTTAGCTAAGGTCAACCACACGGAGGGCGACGTGTTTACGTCTTATTAATATTGAATAAAGGAAAAAAACCGGCTAAGTAATTTAATTTATCTTACTCTAATTTATCTTGTGTGTGTTTTATTAACTTATTAACCCGTTCGTAATAAACGGGTGAATCCGGGGGATTCATGAGCCTCCACCGTGACCATGATTTACATAATGGAAAAGTTTCAAGATGTTGATAATGCTATATTTAACCCGTGTAAACATTTTTGAAATTCGTCAGTAAATGATTGAGAAACACATTATTTAAGTTACGGGACGATTGTGGGCCTCTGACGTCATTTCACCTATAGTCGCACCAGAGCGCTTGCGCTGCTTGTAGATGTTTCACGTACAGCTGCCCGCCCGTAAGGGGACGGGTTAGAATACTATTCCCCTCTGCCGCTGGGAGAGCATCTCGTAAGAGTCGAGTAACCCAGCACCCTCTTGGTGGTAGGGGATCTGGCTTGCGACCACCAGCATGCGAATCCGATCACCAATATATATGCCATAGACGTATTCCGGATGAGCCACATGCGGGCCAGACTTAGCCCCTCCCTCTCCCATCCCATTAATTCTGTGGGTCTAGTGGACTCTGGGCTCTTGCCTAGGGCCCGCTGAAATCGCATCATTTTTCTTCTTCATTCCCCCTTCCCACTCTATCTTCGGGGATGCAACGCATCGACAAAACGAGTTTGTTTCTTTTTATTTTTTATATAGAAACTAAAAAAAAAAAAAAGCAGTGATGGCCCAGTGGTGATGTAATGTTAAATATCACTTGCTCTAACGGTGAAGGAAAACATCGTGAGGAAACCTGCACTCCTGAGAGTTCCCTACAGTCCTCAAAGGTGTGTGAAGTCTACCAACCCGCACTGGGCCAGCGTGGTGGATTATGGCCTAATACCCTCCTTATTCTGAGGAGGAGACCCGGCTCAGGAGTGGGCCATTGAAGGGTCGTGATGTATATAGAAACTAAGGTCCTTGTCCAAAAACATGTGCGGTATATGAACAGTGTTAATAGTAGTTTCTTAATTAATAAAGTAATGTGTTTAAGTTGTAATTGTACTCATAAATACATTACTCATTACTTCCTAATTAAAAGACCATTAGCAGCAGGGTCAGTTCTGGCGCCGTGCGGTGAAGACCTAAAATGAAGACGAACCAACATAACTATTACTTCAGTTCCTAAAGACCTAATTGTCGCCCTTCTCTTTACAAGCTAAACATGCTCTTACTACCTCTAACACCTTTAACTACTACTTTAAGTGTACGTGGGCGGCGTCTCTAGAAAAGGTCTTTTTTTTTGTGCGGTGGAAAATGCATTTACGCATTCCCTCTTACAGGGGCATACCCCCACATATGGGGCTCATAGCAATCAAGTGCCATACTACCCAAAAAAAACCACCGGACCATCTCCGTCTGCAAGGGACGCCGCGGGATCGCTGAATTGCATTCGACCGCAAATCTCTAGAAAAGGTCTGCTTAGTAGTAGGCTAAGTTTTTTTTGAAGTGAAACTTCTTTAGAATCGTTGTGATTTCAAACCGGATGCAACGGAAAAAACGACAGGTAAGAGACACAAATACAAAAATGTGTAGGAAAGAATGAGACAGAAATATACAAAACGACAGGTAAGAGACACAAATACAAAAATGTGTAGGAAAGAATGAGACAGAAATATACATACTATTTTATATTATTATATATATTCATCTCATTCTTTTGTCGATTTACTGAAGTTTCACTTCTATCGTGTGTGAATCGCATACACACCTTTTTTTTTTTTTCTAAATTAGTTGATAAAGGCGCTATTGTTGCGTGTACCCATATCAACGCATATGTAATTCTGGGTACACGCAGCCTTTGCTAAAAGTTTTTCTTTCTATTATGAGAAATTGTAATTATCAGACGGTTTTGTAAAAGAGTATGAGAGTATGGTAGGTGGACGTAGTGTCTTGTGCGATTTGATACAATGTACCACTAGGACCAACCTACCGGCAAATGGGGATGAATGAAATACGATGAAAATGATGATTACGATGATTTTAGCTGAGGTAGGGCACAGCAGGTAATTTCCTGCTTAAATATGGAGCAGCCCGACTGGGGTAGTACCTCGACCTTACAGAAGATCACTGCTAAATAACACTACTCTAAAGCAGTGTTGTGTTCCTGTTGGTGAGTAAGGTGACCAGAGCTCCTGGGGGGAATAGGCATGATGACTGATTTTGAGAAACTGTTCTATAATATTCTGAAATACCTACTAATTTCCAAAAATATATTATTTCATAAATAAATACAGATTTAGAGGAAAAAATTAATATTTTAATGTTATGTTTTTAAACTAGCGCCAAAACGGTCACTGGTGTCATGGCGTCTGCTCGTGACGTCACGTCTATATAAACACAATCAATTGCAATACAGCTTTGCTTGTATCTTATGTTCTGGACAGATTTTAGCTATTACAAAGCTCATATTTCCATCACGTTTTAACTGTACATAACTTACAGCGTCATCCCCATCCATCCAGACCGTCTTGATCTGGAAGATCTAAAACAAAGAGACTAATATGTAAGCATGTGTTATATAGTATACATAACATAATCTCTAATATTTCAAATATCAAACAGAGCTTTTATAATTTGATTTTTTTTAATAATATATTTATGGATTATTAATGATATGCTTACATTGTAATTTGTAGCTTTAACATTTCTAAATTCTGCTGAACAGAAATCTTTGTTTGATGCCAAGATCGCCCCCAACATCATCAAATCAGGCATCATTTAAGCAAATTAGAGCTGTTTGCCTTGGTATATCCTTGTTCCATGACTTAATTTCTTTTTGAGATGTCTTAGAACTCAAAATTAAATAACAGATGGATTACAATTACGAAATAAATGCAAATAAAACAATTATTTATCTGAGGTCGTCAATGTTCGTATGAAATTAAAGTGACAATGACAATATACAGGCGTGACGTCATAGAATTTGATTGGTGTTTAAATGAACATGGCGGACATGTGTGTTTTGTAGTTTTATTTAATTAAATAAATTAATAATCTCGCAATAATAAATTAAAATAAACGTTTATTATTCTAAATAATAATTATATTTCAGTAGAAAACACCTTATTTTTGTGATTTTCGATTACTGTCATCATGCCTATTGGGGATAGGGTCGGCAACGCGCTTGCGATGCTTCTGGTGTTGCAGACGTTTATAAGCTACGGTAATCGCTTACCATCAGGTGAGCCGTACGCTTGTTTGCCGACCTAGTTACATAAAAAAAAATACTTATGTTGTTAGTAAGCTAAGTAATTGTGAACATAAGACATGCTATTTAGGTACAGATAATTAATAAAAAGAGAAGTTGTAGTACTCTATGTGGACTAACATTATGACGGCTTGACTATAATATCCTCCTGGGGTTATACTTTAGACTCAGAGCTTCAGCGTTCAGCAACCCCCACTTCCTTGATTTGTGTTTATCAGTTGACCAACATTCAATTAATAAGATGCTACTCATATCAGTCGTACCAACATTAAGATCAAGTAACAGGATGCTACACAAATTATAAGTGTTGCCAACATCATAATTAACAGTACATAAGCCAAACAACAGAACAAAACATAGAGGTAATAAGTACTTAATATTATAATAGGGGATCGGACATGTATCACAAAAAAATCTTAATTGTAGTTAGAAATTATGTTAAATATGTAAACTGACTATTCAATTAATATTTTTGTGAAACATTAATGATTTATATTTTTAAATCAATAAATAAAACACAATAATTGCAATATTTTTTATCTGTTTGCCACCTTCAACAAAACACCAATCACAACGCGTGACGTCATTTGTGGGTAACATCAAAATATCAACAACTTTACTGTGTGAATTGTGAAATTGTATCTTACCGTTTGCTTACCGTTATCAACAATTATTTCCTCTCACTAATCTGAATCTAGCTGAGTGTTTTAATCTTATAATCTTCTGCTTTTGCATATCGTATTTTACCATGGAACCTGGATATACAAAAGCCGATAACCGAAATCTTCCAAGAGTGGATATTCTAATGGTTGGAAATTTCTTTGCCACTAATCCAGACTATTGTGCTGCTGAATTTAGAAATGTGAAAACATCTGTGTAAGTATTTAATCTAGCCTTAAATTTATTCTGCTTTAATAAGTAAATTTATTATTTATTATAAGAAAAATCTCAAAAAGAACATACCTAATCTACAAGAAAATAGTGTTAGTTACTTTAATAATATTTACGTCTTTTTAGATCGGCGAGACAATCTTACGGAGATGATGCCATAGGATACGTACAGCTTCGACGAGATTCGGATATATGCACTATCAAATGCAGGGTTTGTCCAGAGCACAAAGTTCGTGCAAAATTATATGCTGCGACAATGGTAGTTAATGAAAAGGAAGGAAAAATCTTAAGTGTCCAGTGTCACGATTGTGCTGCTTCAACAGGAGGTTGTAAACATGCTGTGGCTTTCCTTATGTGGGTTCACAGGAGAAGTGAGGAGCCATCCAGTACTGAGACACAGTGTTACTGGAAAAAATCTAAACTTGCCCAAGTTGGCACTAGTGTTAAGTATGTCACTGCTAAGGATATGTATGCTGGAAAAAGATCATGCTCTTCAAGCTCATCCATATTACAAATTGATATACTTGATCAATTTTTTCAAGCATCAGCTGATCGAGAACTTAATAGCTGTGAATTACTGAAATATTATAACTATAATAGGGAAGAGCATGAAAAATGTTCGCTCCATTATTTGATTATGGAACATAGTGATGCTGGCGATTCTGATATATTTTTAACAACAATAGCACAGTATTTTAGTGAAACCAACATTAATATTATAGAAGAGAACACACATGCACAGTACAAAAACAGGTTGTGGCATGAGATGAGATATGGGCGAGTTACAGCTTCAAAAGCCTATGAAGTAAGTAAGTGTCGCACAGAAGATGGATCATTAATAGCCATGATTATGGGAGCTAAAATCCCAGACACAAAAGCCATGAGGAGAGGTCGAGACTTGGAAAGTAAAGTGAAAGAGGTAGTAGAACAAAAACTAGGAAAAAAAGTAAAAGAATGTGGATTATTTATTTCTGGACAATATCCTTTCATAGCTGGTTCACCCGATGGTATTTGTGAAAATGAATTATGCATTGAAATAAAATGCCCCACCAGTGAAAAAACATATAATAATTATCTGAAGGATAATAAAGTGGCTGACAAATATATGGCTCAAATGCAAATTCAAATGTTCGTAACAAATTTAAGAAAGTGTTACTTTTGTGTTGCTGACTTTAACTTTGAGGCTACCAAGCGTGTTGATATGTTGTTGGTTGAGTATGATGAAACTTTAGTTAAGCATTATATTTCTAGTATAAGTAAGTTTTGGAAAATCTATGTATATTCTATTCTGCATGAAAGTACAAAATAAAACAAATTGAAATGATATGAATGGTTTTATTTTAGTCTTTGCATTATATCTATACTATAAATAAATATGCAGTACTTGCATCAAAAAATCATTTATTAAAATTTTTGTCTGTTTGTTAGTTCCAGCTAATCTCTGAAATGGCTGTACAGATTTTGATGAAGAATGTTCATGCTAAATCTGTTCAGCAGTGAAATTCAAAGTTGTGGCAAAACTAGGGTGGGCCACTAGTCATAAATAAGCTAAAAGTTTATTGAATAATACTATCTTGCAAGTTGATAAGAGCACATGCTATTATAACACAGTCATCAAGCACACGTATCAATTTTGAATTTAAAACTGAATGGGGTTTTAACATGGAAAACTCGCGGATCCTTCTAATAACTCTCTCAATATGTATCCTTAAACTTGCAATCTGCTTAGTTTTATGAGCCTCTTGTTTAGTTAATTTTGCACCTTGAACTACACTTGGAGGTCTCAATAGGTAGCATTTTTTTTGGTTTAATACCTGTTCAATATGCTTGAAACCACGGTCTGCTAAAACCCTACTCCCAGGCTCAAGTACATCTAAAAACTTACAGTTTTCTACAAGTAATGTGTCACTTATGCGACCTCCGTAGCCAGGTGATACAAAATTTATCAAACCATTTGGTGTACTTGATATTAAGTACTTAATAGTGTTTCCTTTCTTATACTCTGACCATGTCAATGCTTGGTTTACTGATTTGGAGGGCTTCTCTATTTCTATTTCAAAACAGTCTATTATACAGCTGACTTTATTAAAACGATGCCTGAATGCTATCGGAAGAGATCTTTTGATATTTTCTTTTTTCAGTGGAACAATAAAAGATTTAAGAATATGGGCAATTGTTGGTATATTCTTAAAAAATATTTTTCCAGCATAGGATGGACATATTTCAAGTTGGTCTGCTAGTTCAGAAAATGTAGTATTGAGTCTAATTTTTTTTAAACAAAGTAAAATGTGTTCAGTGGGAATACAAGAGTTCTTATGTATTAAATCAATTAAAAAGCAGCATTCCTTAGTTATGCCAATATATAAGCGTGGTGAAGCATAAATTTTTTTACACAATATGCTCACAGCTGTCTTTGCTTCTTTTTCTTTTTCCATTTTAGCTTCCTCTTCATTTAGGCTACTGCTATCAGATGTAAATTTTTGCAATGATGTCACTGAAGGGGATGATGGTTCAAATGATGATGTTGATGGGGTGTACCGAGACTTGTCATTGTCAGATCTATTACATAATATTCTCTTTACATTGGTAACACATGGCCTTTCTAACTGCACATTTTCTTCTACTTTGAAGGGAGATGTTGCTACAGTTGTAGCCCATGTTTTAGATGGTGATGTAGCAAAATTGTGTGATTTAATTTCTGTTTGAGTAAACTTGCTTCTGAAGAACTTAGATTTTATACGAACTTGTATACCTTTGTCTTGTCTCTTTGGATGTTGTACTGTTTCAAGTTCAGTTTCCAAACCTAAAATAAAGATGTAGGTAATTATTATTTTAGTAAAAAAATTTAAGATATAGGTACATAGGTAGCTACTAACCAACCACAGCAGTGGTTTCTTTTTCGATATTAATCTTCGAGTTACTTTCTTCTAGGGCTTCTTGGACTAAAGCTAATCTTTGTCTTTTGATAACAGCAGGCCGAGATGTACTGGTTGATGGTAAACGTCGTCTTCTATCAGATTGACAGTGAAATTTGGAAGGTAGGGTTCCAGGTTTAAGCCTTATTTTACTAACAGAGCCCATTATATGAAATTCCATGTAGTTTTCCATGTTATTTGGCAACTGAAACATTAGCATTCTTAAAAACATATAACCTATATTTATTACTCATTGGTACTATTATAATTATTTGAATATATTATTGCATTTATAATAACTATTACCTATCTACTTACATCAAAGTGATCCTCGCAAAAGTATATCGGTGATGTTACAGACATTCCTTCGCAATTTCGTCTCGCTATGTCGAACCATTTTTTCCGTATATCTGGTTTTCTTGGTACGTCAATGAAAATTTTATCCGGAGTAGTTACGGAAGTATTTTTACACTGAGGAACTGCACACCAATGATATTTTTTGCGTTCCATTATGGCCCACAACTTCTCAAAACTTTAAAAATACCTTAGCACTTTGTTCTTCGATGTTTGTTTACCCACAGATGACGTCACGCGGCCTAAAGTGACAGATAGGAGTGTTTACGCGGCATTTTTAAGCATTCAAATTTTGAATGTAATTTGTGCATATTTACAGCCTTATTTAAATAAAATAATATTTTTTATAATAATAATAGACCATTCTAAGTAATTTCAAACACTTTGTGAAAAGTTGTCCGATCCCCTATTGTTTTTTTTTTTAATTTATTTTTTAAGGACAACTATTTCCTTCTCTTAGAACATTGCGTTAAGCTTGAACTTAATTTTTCCTAAGGCTCTCAGGGATTGGATTTCAAGCAGATAGAAGTGATATAAATATGAGAGAGAGATATGATACCCATTACTGTATAGCAATACGTATACACATGCAACCTAGATTGACGCGAGCGTGCCTGGGGCTTGAGACCCAGGAGCAGGTTTAAAGAGCTCTTTCATAATATATTAACTCTCACTTCCACCACTCGACCTCGCTAACGACAATAGATAGTAAACTTACATGGACCTCCGGAAGGGTGACCTTAATCACGACACTATAACACTAACTTCCATGTTCACTGCACGAAAACACCAGAGAGACTGATCTACCCGCTACTACTACTTTATAAACAGTGTTGCTAACAGAAGCTAAGTTTAGAATCACAATCGAAGGGAAGGTATGTAGACTAGCTGGCTAGTTATACTATATATAAAAATAGAATCTTTTAGCTGTTCCGTTTAGCTTTTTATAAAACCGGAATTTGTTTAAATAGTAATGCAGACCTCAAAGCTGCTTTAATTGGCTCTATTGAGTGGTCAATATTAATTCTATATATTCAAATTTAATGTTTATCTATACTATTATATAAAGAGGAAAGATTTGATTGTTTGTATGTTTGTTTGTTGCGAATAGGCTCGAAAAGTACTGGACCGATTTTGAAAATTCTTTCACCGATAGGAAGCTACATCCTTTCCGGGTAACATAGGCTATGTGGTGTTGCCATAAATACTCTTATTAAAAAGATATGGCCATTTAAGTGCCATGAGGTGGTCATTTTGTAAATTGAAGAGTTTTTCAGAAACTAAAAATCCGATTTAAAAATTCTTTCACCGATAGAAAACTACATTATTCGTGAGTGACAAAGGTGATTTAGTGTTGCCATATACATTTTTTAATTGATAGAATATGGCCATTTTGTTGTTAATAATCCGATTTTAAAAATTCTTTCAATGGGAGAAGTCTCTATTTCCGTCTCTCTTCCTCTTATAATACTATCACTCTCTTTTTCTCTCTTTACTTTTTATCTTTATCTGTTTAGAATGATCAATCTCCTTTTATTTTTTTTCTTTCGATTATCTCTCTCTCTCCTCTATCTTTTTCTCTCTTTCGCTATTATTTTTGCTCTGTCCTCCCTCTCACTTTCCTTTTTCTTTCTATTATTTTTTTTATAACTTTTTCTCACTCTCTCTCTCTCTCTTTTTTCAAATAATGAAAAACTACACAATTTCAGAGTGACAAATTAAGGACATCAATTATAATATTGCTTTAAATATCCGGAGCGAAGCGAGGGCAGGCAGCTAGTCTATATATATAAAAGGAGAAGCTGACAGACTGACTAGCTGACATATCAACGCAGGGCCTAATCTATAAGGGTTACAAACTTGAAATTTTGCACAGGGGTTCCTTTTATAACGTAGGGGAGCACTAAGAAAGGATTTTTGAAAATTCACCCCAAAAGGTAATAAAACGGGGGTGCAAAGTTAGTATGAAACTCTACCGTTTTTGAAGTTATTCTAATAAAATTCAGTATGAAGGTTCTTCATTGGAAGTCATGAAACAGAGGTAAAATATTATTTTGAAAATAATCCCCTTTCTCTGACTCTGAGTTATGTGTGTTTTAAGCATTTAAATATCACACCGTTAAACGGTGAAGGAAAACATCGTGAGGAAACCTGCACTCCTGAGAGTTCCCTAAAAAGTTCTCAAAGGTGTGTGAAGTCTACCAACCCGCACTGGGCCAGCGTGGTGGACTATGGCCTGATACCCTCCTCATTCTGAGGAGGAGACCCGGCTCAGCAGTGGGCCATTGAAGGGTCGTGATGATGAATCCCTTAAGAGGCTAAAAGGGGAGTGCAATGTTAGTATGACTACATCATGAAATTAGTAAATATGTCTACAGACGATCTCCTGTAGGCTAATATAACTACCCTAATATCGCAAATGAGGATGCGGGTAAAAGCTAGTAATTTATATAAGACTAATTCGAGTTCCGACGCAGAACTAACGCGTCAGAAACAGCTCGCATTATCAATGTTGGGTTTGGAGAGGGGACTGCTAATGAACGCACCGTGCGATTTCGGTTTAAACGCTCTCGTGATGGAAACTTTGATTTGAAGAATTGAAGAACGAACCACGTCGAAGACCGCCACAGAAGACACAGGTGAATAACAATGAATTGAAAGAGATGGGGGAAGCCGATCCGAGCCAAACTACCCAGGAATTAGCGGCAACAAAAAAGAATGGCTACCACCAGGTCAAACGTCGCAACAATGTCCTAAAGCAAAGCTTACCAATAAAAAGGTAATGGTAACTGTTTGGTGGTCTCAGGCTGGTGTTATTCACTATAGATTTCTCCGATCTGGTCAAGCAATAACGGCAGTTGTCTGCTGTGTGAACTTCGAATAATGATAGCAAAACTAGCAGTGAAACAGCCCCGACTAATGAATCAAACTTCACCATTATTGCTCCATGATAACGCGAGACCTCATACAGCATAAACAGGATCTACAATTAAAAATCATTGGTCACCCTCCGTATTCGCCAGACCTGCTCCAACGGACTACCATTTTTTCGTTATTTCTTTTTTTTTTTTTAAAAAGATTACTAGCAGTATGGATCACATACTACTAGTATTCCCTTTACCCCTCCTACTAAGCTCAAGCTTGTGCTAGGAGTGGGCCACGCCAGTAGTCCAATGTCCGGGATTTGAACCCACGACTTGTTGCTCGTGAATCCAACGCCCGAACCACTGAGCTACTGACGCTTCAAACCAGACCAGATAACCAGATTACCAGAGTTCTATCGCAAAGGCATAAATGACCTTCCTATTAGTTGGTGCTGCCATCTATATATGTATAGATAATGATGGTAATTATTTTGATTAAATAAATATGTTAAATAAAAAAAAAAAAATTAAATTTTTCAGTTCAAATTGGCAATTTCATCCCTAATTAGTTAGGATAAGGATTTTTCAAATTTTCAGTAGTCTAAATTAAAATCTAGACTAAAATATTTTTATCCTAGCTTAGCGAGAGAGTAATGTAATGAATAAGTTCAATATGGTGAAAACTTTACTCGACCAAAATAAAATAAGGGTCCATCCACACTGTGTGTCTCAATGGATCTCATTCACATTTTAGATAGCAGTTACCTGGTACAAATTATTTGCAAATTTTTTTTCTTAGTAGTTAGACAATTAGATGTTTACATTTTGTTAATTAACAGTGTAACAGCTTGACTAGAATATCCTCCTAGGGGTTAAACTTAGACTCAGACCAACAACATTACTGCTAGGATACTCGCGATGTAATCATGATTATTCTGTTGTGACGGCGTATTTATTTTGCAATCCCGACTTCTCCGATTGATGTTTATCAGTTGTCCAACAACTAACTAACTAGTGTTGCCAACATAATTAACAGTTTGTTTATAACTACAAAGTATTTGAATAATAATTTCAAGCTTTCAACTTAGCAGGGTGTCAAAAAAACAGTTTTTAACTTCTGTCTATATTATAGACGAGGGGCCAGTCCCGGCTTCGCACGGGTGGATAATTTTTTTTTAACATTTTGGCTCCCGCATTCTGTCGCTCCCTCTATCGCCGCGTTACTCGCTGCGCTGCGAGGCAATCCACACCGCGCCGGCGGCCCGTCTGGGATTATTTTTTATTTATCTTGATATTTTTATTTCGTAATATCTTTTGACTGGAATGTCCGATTTCAATAATTCAAAAAGTAATTAACAGGTATTGAAACAGTCTTCATTACGAAATAATTTATTTGGATAAGAATTAATACAAAGTTATGGAAAACATGTTCTGATTTTGATAGGCATTTTTATCAACTTTTAAAATGTAAAAAAGTAGTTATAGTGACTTAACTACAATAGTTGAACATATTGCCTCGCGGAGTTTTTTGTAGATTTTGATACGTTCTATAATATTGTAAAACATTTTTTTGTTCTATCATCAATACTTTTCGCAGCGCATGCGATGAAAGATATTTTATGGCTAATTTTTATGCACCTTGTGTTGGTTTTAGTGAGAATTTCTGGGGATCTCTAATTTTTTCTTGTAATAAATATAGCCTATATTACTCAGGGATAATGTAGCTTTCTAATGGTGAAAGAATTTTTGAAATCGGTCCAGTAGTTTTTATGTTTATTCGTTACATACAAAAATACAAAAATACAAATCTTTCCTCTTTATAATATTAGTATAGATAGATAGATTTTTTTTTTTAAATATTTCCCAACTTCCTAACGTAGATCGTAACGAGTCTGTTTTGGTTGATTCTAATTTCATTCCTATTTAGGCATTCAAGTTAATTAAATATGCAAAATAGTAATCTTTAAATTATGTAATAAATTATAAATTAGTCATTTTTTTTTAAACATGATGAAAATGTATTTTAAAGTCCCTCCATTCAGTGTGCGTCTTCCAACTTTCTCCAGAGGCCATAAAGTCAGGTAAATCTTCCGATCTTTGAGCAGCTTGCTTGCTTGTTAACCAGACCTTTTTTTTTTAACCCACAGGAATCTGCTCAACAGATACCATCCCAAGCGGGGACTCAGGATGGTTATGCGGGGTTGGGATCTGCTTCAGAAGGAGACAGTCCGACCCGCTAAACCTCCGGGGTGATTCACTTCACTGCTAATAGGGCGAAGTCACGGGATATCGGATTGCTCCGCAACCTCGTCAGCAGTTGTCCACGTCTGGATTGTGCTACTACTCCACCACTGGACCTCTTTACATGGCTGGCAGAAACCCCCGTCTGCCACCCATGGTTTGTTAACTAGACCTAGACGATGATTGATTGAGTGATCATAATTAGTATTTATTTGGTGTGCTTTACTCAGACTAATGTTACTAACAGCCTGTCACACAAATCAGTGTTGCAAGCGTCATAATTAACAATAGGTAATAAGTAAACACATATTAGTGAATGAAGAAAGCTTTATTTACAATTTAATACTTATAATTATGACTAGAATTAATTAAAATCTAAATATATTTACACAGCTGCTCAATCATTAGTTAAGTAGGTATTAGACCATAAGATTTATTTTAATCAATTGTGGTTATTATTATAGTATATTTTTAGTCATTATATAATACACAGAAAAACAACAATATTATTGTTAATGAGATTAATGTGCAATTTTCCTTTTGTAATCTATGTTGTTTATAATTATTCTCTACAATATGAGCCTTATTAATAATTAGTCGACCAACGCAACTTCGTTCTCGTGATGCTCCGCTCCTATTGGTCTTAGCGTGATGATATATAGCCTATAGCCTTCCTCGATAAATGGTCTATATAACACTGAAATAATTTTTTAAATCGGACTAGTAGTTCCTGAGATTAACGCGTTCAAACAAACAAACTCTTCAGCTTTATATGTTAGTATAGATATGAAGTATATTTTTTAATAGTGATGAAGGAAACTACAATTTTCCACATTATATAAATATGTTATACTAGGCCTTTTACTTTTACAACTAACTTAACTAATTTATTGTTTACACTAAACTAATAATAATAATTAACAAGATACAACGTTTAATTTTTATACATATCCGCTAAAACCTTTTCCATAGGAGTTTGTCCAATGGTTTTGGCGAAGAACTCTCGTTCAAGTTGTTGAGGGTTAACTACACGTAGTAAAGGTAATAGAAGCAATAACCTCCCAAACCTGGCTGGTGCTGCACCATGAGCTGTTCTGGCATGGGTCATGAGCATTACTTGCGCTTGGTCTTGAAGGTTTTCTATTTGCAGGGGATCTTTGAGACCGCGGGTTTCTGAAATTTTCAATTATTGTTAATTATGTAATCTAATCCCACCAAAAACATTTTCATGTAAAATGTTGCCAAGACGAGACCATATACCAAGCCAAGCTTCTTACTCTACACGCCCTCACTTCACAAATTTTATACTTTTTTTCTTATATATTTATATATATATTCAATTTCTTATCTTTTCATTACTTTTCTAATCTACAACACTCAGGAAGTACCCTAAGAATTTTATCATCAGTGAGTTAGTGACGAAAACGGGGTGTTTTTGATGTCAATAAAAAATTGTATCTTTATGGGGTTTACTTATAAAGAATTTAATCCATTAATTAGTTAACCAGAGTCTCTTTATTTAAAATACAAATAAAGTTGACACAGAAATGAATAATAGATCTTAATTACACATTTATTATGTTAATCACTGTTTATAAGTAAGGGGGTATATGTTTAATGAGTCCACTATTGACATCATATCCCGAGAATTTTGTAGATCTGGTATAATCCTAACCTATGTAATGAGGGTTCAAAAAAGTGGCAAAAAGCTACGGGAAAAGATAGTAGTACCGTTGTGCTTCACTTAGTTCGTCTTGGCGGGGACGCTACCGTGCCCCCAGATTAAAAGGAATTTAATTTGGTTAGACATTACTAAGCATTCTTGACCTTTAAAGTACAATATGCTAAAACTTAATAATAAATTCCAGATGACCGCGAAAAGTAAGAACATGAAAACTTTAAGTCACCGTCGCCGAGCGATAGATGTTGCCATATGAAATTAAATGAGTTTTAAAATTGCATTGCATAGATTATATTGTACACCTACCAGATTTAAAAAGCACAATAGCCTTCATACACGCGAACTCCGCGGGATCGACGAGCACGCTGCGGTAACGAGACACAACCTCACGTAAGCGTCGTAGAACTGCTGAACCACCACCATTTTCTAAATAAAAAAAAACAAAAATAAATTCTTCCTGATCATAGTAAAGAAAAGAAATTATTAATATTATTTTTTAATAATGGATATTTAGATGGAGATAAGTTGAGATTTTTATATGAAATATTTGAGACTAGATAAAGACAGACATAGTGCAGAAAAGCCTTAGCTATTATAATAAACTTGCAAATTAGCAAATTTCTATAGAAACACAATGAATAACCATAACAATCTTATCTTATTAATACTATAAATGTAAATGTTTATATCTTTGCATATTTGTTTTAATTGATGTTTGTTACTCAATCACATAAAACCGGCTGAACAGATTTCAATGAAATTTGGCACACCCTTGAGGGTAAAACTTTTACAAACTTTGAATGTCATATTTATTTATATCTAATCAACACCCTAAAAAATAAGTTTCAAGCTTCTAGCTCTATGACGATACTTCCATACAACTTTTCATCCCCCCTTTCAACCCATTAGAACCCTTACATCGCATAAAAAGTAGCCTATGTCCTTTCTCAGGTTTTAGACTATCTGTATACCAAATTTCATTTAAATCGGTTCAGTAGTTTTGGCGTGAAAGCGTAACAGACAGACAGAGTTATTTTCGCATTTATAATATTAGTAAGACTAGACTTTTTATCCCAGAAAATTCGTAGATCTTGCAGGATAACAATAAAATATTTAAATTTAAGTAATTAGGGAATTCAAATGAGTAATTGATTGACAACTAAGCTAAAAGCTGGGGGTTAGTCAGTAGTGCAATGAGTGTTCAAACCCAATATCATAGGTATTGTTGAACTCATCTCTGTTGATGCTCAGTCATCCGCTCGATGACTGAGCATCAACAGTCATGTTGCAACGACTATTTTCCACGACAAAAATGTTCATCTATACTATTATATAAAGAGGAAAGATTTGATTGTTTGTATGTTTGTTTGTTGCGAATAGGCTCTAAAAGTACTCAACGGATTTTGAAAATTCTTTCACCGATAGGAAGCTACATCCTTTCCGGGTAACATAGGCTATGTGGTGTTGCCATAAATACTCTAATTAAAAAGATATGGCCATTTAAGTGCCATAAGGTGGCCATTTTGTAAATTGAAGGGTTTCTCAGGAATTACTAATCCGATTTTAATTTTTTTTTCACTGATAGAAAACTGCACTTTTCGTGAGTGACTAAGGTGATTTAGTGTTGCCATATGCATTTTTTAATTAATAGAATATGGCCATTTTGTCGTAACTAACCCGATTTTAAAAATTCTTTCGCTAATAGAAAACTATACTTTTCGTGAGTGACAAAGGTGATTTTCTTTCTTCTTTCCTTTATTTTTATTTTTGTACATATATTCTTAATTTAACATATACTTTAACGTAGACGAAGTCACGGTAGTCGACTAGTTTTCTATAAAATTATCGATTTATCAACAAGCAATTTATTTAATTGATATTTTTTACCGCGAAGAAAAATAATCAACGTCTCACTGAAAAAGAGGAAGGATTTGTATTTTTATATGTAACGAATAAATCATTTTTTCACCATTAGAAAGCTACATTATCCCTGAGTAACATAGGCTATATTTATTACAAGAAAGAAATAGAGATCCCCAGAAATTCTCACTAAAACCAACGTAAGGTGCAAAAAAATTAGCCATAAAATTTCTTTCATCGCATGCGCTGCAGAAAGTATTGATGATAGAATAAAAAAATGTTCTACAATATTATAGAACGTATCAATATCTACAAAAAACTCCGCGAGACCATATGTCCAACTATTGTAGCTATTGTAGTATATATACTATAAATACTTTTTACATTTTAAAAGTTGATAGAAATGCGTATCAAAATCAGACCATGTTATTGATACTTTTGTATTAATTCTTATCCAAATAAATTATTTTGTATTCAAGACTGTTTCGATACCTGTTGATTAGACACAGAAATGCGGTAAAGCCAAAATGTTTACCTGCCTGGACAGGCCGCTAGTTTCATATAAGCTCACAAGTACGAAAGAGAATGTTTTCCAACAAAGCGTCGCCTAGGAACCAATTATTTTATATTTTACGGTTTTCATTGAATTAATTTTAAAGTTGAAATACAATATTATTGAAGTAATTATCATATTACTTTATTAGAAGTACATTTTAAAATTATTTTCTATTAGCTAGATTGTTTATATGACTTGTAATGTCGTTGTTGGCGGGCGTTAGTAATCTGCGACACAGTTTGTATTGATCAGAAAACCAGGAGTTTTGAGTTGAGTCCTTTCCGATGATCTAGAATCATGAAACTTGTTATCAGCAATGTGTTTTAGCTTACAAGAAGATAAATAACGAAGGTCTTTCCCCCTGGATCCACCTTAGAAATAGTTTTTTCATTTACCTTGATCGTTCTGTTCAGTTCCAAATAATGCAGCACAAGCGGCATCTAGAGGCGCGCACCACTGTATGGCGTTTAGCAGAAACAGTTCTGACCAAGCTTCTTCTAGAAGAATTACCTGTGACATTTATATTAATATATTACATACACTAATGTTTAAACTAAGAACTTATAATATTAATGTTAAGTCAAATCACAAGCACACTTTATAACAATTTGATATATGCGGCCCGCGGTTTCACCCGCTATATTTTGGATAATTCACACAACATCTTTATAAATTATAGCCTATGTGTTATTCTGATGTGTAAGCTATATTATTGTACAGTTTCATCAAAATCCATTCAGTAGTTTTTGCGTGACAGAGTATCAAACATTCATCCATATATTCTTACAAACTTAAGCGTTTATAATATTAGTAGGAAGTACAGACTATTTGTAATATTAAAATAACCGCTTTTTACTGAGTGCATATGGATGTATACACGCACACACCACATATGCCAAAAATATATATAAATTTTTTTCTTTTTTACAATTTTTGTCTGTCTGTCTGTTTGTTCCGGCTAATCTTTGAAATGGCTGGACCGATTTAGACGGGACTTTCACTGGCAGATAGCTGATGTAACAAGGAGTAACTTAGGCTATTTAACATCTCGCTACGACCCATAGGAGCGGAGTAATACGCGAACGAAGTCGCGCGGGTCGGCTAGTACAAAATAAAAACATTTGTTATAAAAACATTTTGTATTTCATTTGAAATACCTTAACATATATTTTGTATTTGCAAAATGCAAAAAACATTTTGACATCAATAAATTAATGTGGTAAACTAGTCTCACTATGGCAACACTGAATTGATGGGTAATAGATGTCCGTTTAATATTTTATAGTTCGTCCAAAATAGCTTGATACAGATGACAGGTAATAGAGAATCCAATGATAGCTTCTATGGTGTTTTCGTTTGACAACACGAATAATCTTTGTATTTCGTACGTACAAATATAGTAGTGTAACCAGTGATGGACAGAGAACAAATTGTAGAATCAAGACTATTAACAGTGTTTATTATATTTTCATAATTACTTTAACATAACCATAAGTTATCCCCCCTAATACTGTTTAATTAGGGGGCGTCCATTATCTACGTGATATAATATACTTAGTAATAAAATAAATGCTAATTCTTTTAAACCCGTAAAATTATTTTATTTGAATAAAGTATTTTGAAAAAAAATACTAATATATAAAAAAGAATATTATTATTAAATATTAAAATACTAATAAATAAAAAAAAATGTATTTTACATTTAGTATTTTAAATACCAAATGAAAAACTATTTTGCAATTACAATATTAATAATTAATATATCAAATTAAAAATGTATTTTTCATTTAGTATTTTAAATACCAAATGAAAAAAATATTTCACATTTACAATACTAATAATTAATATATCAAAAGAAAAATGTATTTTTCATTTACTATTTTAAATACCAAATGAAAAAACTATTTTGCATTTACTATACTAATAATTAATATATCAAAAGAAAAATGTATTTTTCATTTACTATTTTAAATACCAAATGAAAAACTATTTTGCATTTACAATACTAATAATTAATATATCAAATTAAAAATGTATTTTTCATTTACTATTTTAAATACCAAATGAAAAACTATTTTGCATTTACAATACTAATAATTAATATATCGAATGAAAAATGTATTTTTCATTTATTATTTTAAATTCCAAATGAAAAACTATTTTGCATTTACAATACTAATAATTAATATATCAAATTAAAAATGTATTTTTCATTTACTATTTTAAATTCCAAATGAAAAACTATTTTGCATTTACAATACTAATAATTAATATATCGAATGAAAAATGTATTTTTCATTTATTATTTTAAATTCCAAATGAAAAACTATTTTGCATTTACAATACTAATAATTAATATATCGAATGAAAAATGTATTTTTTATTTAGTATTTTAAATTCCAAATGAAAAACTATTTTGCATTTACAATACTAATAATTAATATATCGAATGAAAAATGTATTTTTTATTTAGTATTTTAAATTCCAAATGAAAAACTATTTTGCATTTACAATACTAATAATTAATATATCAAATGAAAAATGTATTTTTCATTTAGTATTTTAAATACCAAATGAAAAAACCATTTTGCATTTACAATACTAATAATTAATATTTAAAATGAAAAAGGTATTTTTCATTTAGTATTTTAAATAACAAATGAAAAAACTATTTTGCATTTATATGGTGTAGGTATGTCTACACATGTATTATAATATCTCGTGTACAGTTTTAATTTTTATAAATAAAAGGTTAATACCTGATCTCTAAAGGCGAGGCTGGCGAAGGAGGGCAAGTTCTTGGCCCACTTGACCGCCATGAAGAGTAACCGAGCTGCTGTTTCAGCAGAACTTTCCACTCCTAATGGTCTGTAATCGAATTAAAAAAAAACACTGAATATTCTGATTGAATAATAGAAACGTAAAGGATAGTTTCTCGATTAACGAATTCAATTTTTTTGCAGAATTAAATATTTATGATACTGTCATCATCATCATCATCATCACGACCCTTCAATGGCCCACTGCTGAGCCGAGTCTCCTCCTCAGAATGAGGAGGGTATCAGGCCATAGTCCACCACGCTGGCCCAGTGCGGGTTGGCAGACTTCACACACCTTTAAGAACTTTTTGGTAACTCTCAGGAGTGCAGGTTTCCACACGATGTTTTCCTTCACCGTTAAAGCAAGTGATATTTAATTGCTTAAAACACACATAGCTCAGAGTCAGAAGTGTGTGCCCAGGATCGAACCTCGGACCTCCCGAGTAAAACTTGAAGTCTCAACCACTGGGCCAGCACTGCTATAGCTGTGTGTTATTCCATCCGGATACTACTTCTTATTTTAGAAAAAGTTTGAGTTTACTGGATCTCCAAGTAGATTACGTACGTCACGAAGTTTTATGCTTAAAACGCCTGTCCATACCTTAAAGTTATGGACTCAAAGTTATGGAAACTTTGGAATGATCTACCCTTAAGTATAAGACTGTCAAACACCCTTCATATTATTCAATACGCTTTTATTAGCTTCATACGTATCTTAGTATGTATGTAACGAAATCTTTGAACATGATTTTGACCCCCTTCAAAACGTCGGATTATCTCGAAATTTGGCATACTTATTAAGGATCGATGACAATTCAATATTTTAAACAGTTTGATCCGTTATCCTTACTAGGATAATCAGGATTAGCGATTTATTATTTCGCTGAGACCCGGAGTGTCTGCGTCAAGACACTTTATATTTATGTTTTATACTTTCCCTATCTTATACGTACATCATCCCCCAATATTCTAAAGTAGTTTTCACCCCCGTTTTATAGTAAAATTTATCGAAATTTTCAGTAAAATTGTTAAATTTTAACAAAATTTGGTTCAAAAATCAAGTTTTTAGTAGACAATAGTAATATTAGTTTATCCGATTTCGCTCGTTTGTATATCGTTGAATAGCGTTTTTTATCACCTATTCAACGACCCCACTCTTGTTAAGATATCTTTCAGGACGAACGAAAAATTAAATAATTCATTGATATTCTCCACACCGAGCCGACCGAGCCTACCTTATAGGTTCGATATCTTATAATAAACATATACCTTAGTGTCCGTCTCGTTTTTGTAGTCAAATTTTTTATATCGTCTCAAAACAACCCCCTGCCTATTGTTAAATATAATTTATCAAATTTTAATTATTTAAAAAATAATAGTTTAAAAAATACGCTTGTATAGAAAATCCAACTAATAGAAAATAAATTGCTGCGTGGGGTGCATGTTATCAATAGTTATAAATATTTTATAAACAGATATGAGTAGAAGGGTTATTTTGATAATATCCTGAAAAGCACCCCACGCTTTTTTTACAATAAAATCATTTTTTCTTACACTATTTTTAATTCAAATTTATTATTAAAAAATCCGTTAAAGTGTAATTATTTGTATGTAGTTTATGGTTGCACCATCCTACCCATCTCGTAATAATTTTCCTAACCTAATGATAGTCTGGAATATATTCGATAATACGATAGTCGGTATTGTAAGTTTAGAGGCGTGATACAGTCGGGTGGTTGTTACATATGTACATAACACATCTCATCTACATTATAATTATTAATAATATATAGTAAACATTTTTGATATTACGTAAGTGCGGCAGTGAGGGCTTTGCTAACTTTTGCTGACATGGAGGACGAGGGTGTTGATTACTACAATGAGAAAAAAGTTCCTTGGGACCCGCGCGACTTTGTTCACGTGTAGCTCCACTCCTATTGGTTTTAGCGTGATGATATATATAGCCTTTCTCGATAAATGGCCTATCTAACACTGAAAGAATTTTTCATATCGGACCAGTAGTTCCTGAGATTAGCGCGTTCAGCTTTAAATATTAGTATATAAGATGATTAAGTAGTTATTATTATTACCCATATGGTATACAGCTCTGAGGATATCCAGCTGGTGGTGAATAGGAGGTGGAGTCTTCTTCATTGGTTACATCGATGCTGTCATCTGAAATTAATTAAAGAGGAATAAATTATTTATATTAAAAGTAAATAATCAGAACACATTGCTATAATAGGTCGGGGAAAAAGTCTTTTCGCATTATAGTCTGTATGAACTTGTAATAAAATCTCTTTGGCTATACTATTTGTATCTGGCTGGTTTTGGTATCATTACAAGTTTACATTTTAAAGAAGATAATTCCAAAAGATAATTTCAAATTAGGTTACGATCCAAATATCAGTAGTTACGACGTAGCTGAAGAACTGGGAATTTACCACAAAACAGTTTTGGCGCATTTGAAAAAAACTGGGTACACAAAAAAGCTCGATATTTGGGTACCTCACGAGCTCACTGGAAGAAACCGTATGAACCGTGTACTCATTTGTGATTCTTTATTACGACGTAATGAAACCGAACCATTTTTGAAGAAGCTGATAACTGGTGATGATAGTGGATCACGTACGACAAGAACATGCGAATAAGGTCGTGGTCAAAGGCCGGTCAGACTTCACAGACTGTGGCGAAACCCGGGTTAACCCGCAGCAAGGTGATGCTGTGTGTGTGGTGGGATTGGAAGGGCATTATTCATTATGAGCTGTTACCGCCAGGCAGGACCATCGATTCTGAACTCTACTGCAAACAACTGATGAGATTAAAGGAAGAAGTTGAGAGAAAGCGGCCCGAATTAATCAACAGAAGGGGTGTGGTTTTTTATCATGATAACGCTAGACCTCACACGTTACATTACTTTAGCCACTCAGCAAAAATTAAGAGAGTTTGGCTGGGAGGTGTTAATGCATCCGCCGTATAGTCCTAACTTTGCACCTTCAGATTTCCATCTGCTTCGGTCTCTTCAGAATTCTTTAGGCAGTGTCAGGTTAACATCACGAGAGGACTGCCAAAACTACTTGTCGCGGTTTTTTGATCAGAAGCCCCAAAATTTCTATAGCAATGGGATCATGTCCCTACCTACAAGATGGCAAAAAGTTATCGAACGAAATGGTACCTACATACTTTAGTTAAATGTAAATAAACTATAAATAAAAAATATTTGAATTTACTTAAAATATGCGAAGAATCTTTTTCCCCGACCTAATATTAATCAGAATTTGTATATGGGGACCGGGAAAGTCCCGGTTTTATTTGAGTATTTGCTTTATCAGTTAGAGGAAAACGAATACGCATGTTTTCTAATGTTGGGACTCCCAACAGAATGTTTTGAGATTAGGGTTGCTAGACTATATATTATAGAAAATACAATAGTTGAAGTTAATAAATGGCTCAATTTTGAATAAAATAAAATGAAGAAATAGAGCTTCATTTAATTTAATAAAAAATACATTGGTCATCTATTAGGGTTCCGTAGGTACCACATACTGTAAAAAGGAAACCTTATAGGATTATTTTGCTTTCCGTTTGTGTAGATCTATCTGACAATCAAATGACAACAGTTTTTGATTCACAAAAACTTTCCAGCGGCATAAGGAAATTATTACCAACCCATTCCATCACGGGAAGATCTTATATTATATTTTATTCACCAAGGAATTGCACACCGACGTTATTTGTATTAATGTAATCAAAAGGACTGTTGACTGAAGAGTGGACATTCACCGGACTCTTCAAATCTTAAACATCAAGTTTTCGGTCTATAGTAGAGAAACACTGATAATTATCAGTTATTACCTCTACAATTATAATTGTATAATTTCTAATGTGATGTCGTAAATAAACAAATTTTTTTCCGCTTACATTAAAAACGCTGGCTGAAACTTTTGAGATAGATCAAAATAATGTACTACAGTATTGTACACCTTAAAAAGGTCTACAGAAAAGTCCGCGATGGTATATGTCTACCTCTTAGGGATAACCCACAATAACCATTTATTATCCTTTACTTTTTACAAAAAATTAATGATTTATTTACGAAGCGATTTTAAACAATACAGCATTAACAGCTTATCCAATTAGGTACCTTAAATACATTGTGCATTTAATATAGATCAATATGGCCCTTTACAGCATGAAATTTGAACAAATATTTTTGAAGATATTACAGAATTCAAAATGCAGGGACATAGCGGTTACGGCTAAATACACGTGTTAAATTGCACCCGGGCGAAGCCGGACGGGTCGACTAGTTCGATATTATCTCATAAATATTGTAATTTTTAACAAACATGAAACTGCGTTTCAATAAGCCTAGATCAAAGGCACTACACTCCTTAATTCAGTTTGTACGGGACCCTCCATGCGAGCGTTTCATTCGCACTTGACTGATCCTATTGGTTGTACCGATATTATATATATCCTATAGCCTTCCTCGATAAATGCTATCGAGGCTATCCAACATGATTTTTTTTTTCAATTTGAACCAGTAGTTCCTGAGCTTTATAATATTTTTTTTTGTACTCCAGTCCAGTTTGGCTCCGACATGATGATCAGTACTATATATAGCGTGTAATGTGATGTTCACGTTTTATACATAATGTACTTTTACAATCTTATTTTATATAATTATACTTTATTAACTTTATTATTAATTTATACTTCATACTATATAATTTTAGTATTTTTTTTTAATTTCTTTTTCGTTTCTATATCATCGTATTTATACTTTGCCAATTTCTTAAACTAGTACATTTATCTTCTCTTTTTATACTATTTACATATTATCTTATGCTATTTAAGTAATGCATAACTTTATATATGTCGGGGATTTTAAAACGATGTGAAAGGGAGATGAAAGGAGGAAGATGGGGAATATTGGGGAACACTACAAGAGGGTGATGGTATTGAATGGAATATTGGGTAAACGCAACGTAGACACTCCTATTGAACCGATAAATGATCAAATATGATCTCTAACAATTACGAGAGAAACCTAAGCCTACACCTTGGTCACAAGTCCAAGGCTCTGCTTAGGTTTCTCTCGTAATTGTTAGAGATCATATTTGATCATTTATCGGTTCAGTAGAAGTATCTACGTCGCGTTTACCCAATATTCCATTCAATACCATCACCCGGGTCCTTTAAGTGTTCCCCAATATTCCCCATGTTCCTCCTTCCATCTCCTTTTCACATCGTTTTAAAATCCCCGACATATATAATTAAACTAATACGAAAGTAGATTCTTTAGTTATATAGTTACTTTTAAATATAATTACTTAAAACGCAGCTGTGTAATATTGTAAGTCTTACCATCACTATCACTCTGAGCATGGCTTCCATTATGATCGTGCGAGGAGTCAGGTAGAGCTGGCTGCGTGGGCTGTGGTGCAGGCAACGCCGGGTAGTGAGGCGAGAGTAGCGGGTATCGCGCGGGTGATAGAGCCATTGCTAGCGATACTGGAGGACTGAAACAAACACATTTATATTCAAAATGAGTTCATAATTAAGATTTGAAAATTTTGTTATTTTATTTTCATTACATTTGGATGCTTTTTTGAGACGGGTCAATAAATGTACGGTCAGCGAAAAAACTGCTAAAATCCAAAAAGTTTATCACCTTTCAGTACAAAATGTCAGTTTGGCGATTTCTGACATTTCTAGTACTCATACCTTAAATGGACCCATAGAGTCTTTTGATCCCTATACGAAATAGGATCGATAGACATAAAAAAAATTTTTTTTGGATATTAGCACTTTTTTCGCTGACCGTATATTTTATCAAAAATCTGTGAATGCAGTTCAGAATATCTTAAAAAATAATGGAAGGTCTCCTAGGAACGTTTTCCTATAACTATAACGGTTAAGGTACCTGCCCTTACTGACCCATCTCAAAAATCCAACCTGTATATTTGAAATCAAAAAACTGTTTAATAAAAAAAAATTAATGAGATTTTTTTTTAAAAGTAGATAAGGTGCAAACAAGCAGATGGTCCACCTAATGGTAAGTGGCCACCATCGCCCATGGACATCGGCAAAAAAGAGTTCCCTCTACTCTTAAGTGTCTAATAGGGGATTCAATTTTTTAATTAAATCTTTAATATCAATGAATGAAGGTGAGGTAAATAAGGTAAAAGTTAGGTAAGTTTATAATTTGTCGGAAGGAGGACTCGAATGTGAATGAAAAAGTTGTTTTCATCCAAACCAAGGACGTATCAACTAGTCTATAAATAAGTTCGTCCATAAGCAATCAAGAGATCATCGTAAAATCCATATTGACTTTACGTTAATATTTATATATCTATTAGTAGGTCCGCTCCGGCTTCGTCTGGATTTAATTTTCAACATAAACATGTTTATATGCATGCACTTCATCCCTTATTTCAACCCTTACAAGCAATTTGTTCGGGATAAAATGTAGCCTATGTCCTTTCCCAAGGTCTCGTCTATGTCTCTACGAATTTTTATCAATATTTGATTAGTGGTTTAAGCATGGAAGCGTAACAGACAGACTGTTATTTTCGCATTTATAAAAAGTAAAGGATAAAAATTTGTTTATTGTGGGTTATCCCTTAGAGATAGACATATACCATCGCGGACTTTTTTGTAGACCTGTTTAAGGTGTACAATACTGTAGTACATTATTTTGATCTATCTCGTAGGGTTCAGCCAGCGTTTGCAATGTAAGCGCAAAAAAATGTGTTTATTTACGACATCATATTAGAAACCTCTAAAATTATCAGTGTTTCTCTACTATATTATGTATTTATTATACATATAAACCTTCCTCTTGAATCACTCTATCTATTACAAAAAACCGCATCAAAATCCGTTGCGTAGTTTTAAAGATCTAAGCATACATAGGGACAGACAGACAGCGGGAAACGACTTTGTTTTATACTATGTAGAAGTTGGGATTCGTAGTAATCTGAAGTGTTTTTGGAAAGACATATATTTGATGAAACATAAGGAAAATGTAGTTGTTTATGTTTTATTTAAAATTACTGTTTGATATTCTGGTGCGTTACGACTTCTATTCATCTTGAATTATTAAAGAAACAATTTATTTTATGACGTTCAAAAAAGGTTTTTTAACAATTCTCGGCTTGTAAAGGTATGAATGAATAAAGGACTGTGCAGGCACGCGCCAAGGATTTTCGGCGCCGGCGTGCTAAATACTTATGAGCGTCTATGCTTATTGTCTACCTATGTGAAGACAAAAAAAAAGGAAATTAAGTCTTGGCGCGCGTACAGTAATGAGATTGGCCCCCTATAGTAGCTATTCTATTGCGCCTCTGTCTACAATTGTTTGCGCTCTTTGAACTAACTTTGTTTACCCGACTACGGCTAAAGCAAAAGGAAGTATGTATTTTTTTTATAATAGTTAAGGTGCCACCGAGCAGATGGTCCACGTGATGGTAAATGGCAACCATCGCTCATGGACATCGGAAAAACAAAAAACACTCTCTCGTTTTGTCAATGCATTGCATCCCCGAAGATAGAGTGGGAAGGGGGAATGAAGAAGAAAAATGATGCGGATTCAGCGGACCCTAGGCAAGAGCCCAGAGTCCACTAGACCCACAGCATTAATGGGATGGGAGAGGGATGGGGTAAGTCTGGTCCACATGCGGCTCAACCGGAACGCGTCTATGACACTTGGCGATCGGATTCGCATGCTGGTGGTCGCAAGCCAGTCGGGGAACAGATCCCCTACCACCAAGGGAGTGTTGGGTTACTCGGCTCTTACAAGATGCTCTCCCAGTGGCAGAGGAGAATAGTATTCTAACCCGTCCCCTCACGGGTATCACAGATCACAAATAAATAATAGATTCCGCATGTTGAACATTTTGTTCCGTGTCAAGTGTGGAAATTCGCTGAAGCACACACCTCCAACTTTTCTTAGTTATGTGTGTTTTAAGCAATTAAATATCACTTGCTTTAACGGTGAAGGAAAACATCGTGAGGAAACCTGCACTCCTGAGAGTTCCCTAAACATCTCAAAGGTGTGTGAAGTCTGCCAACCCGCACTGGGCCAGCGTGGTCGACTATGGCCTAATACCCTCCTCATTCTGAGGAGGAGACCTACTCAGCAGTGGGCCATTGACTGGTCGTGATTATGATATTTTTGCTGATGTCGATAATTGTAACAATGTATTGATCGAATAAGATAAGATTGATTTGATGATGTAATGAAAGTTCCTAAATGATAATAAAGTAAAATTTCATGATGAGTTTCCAAACCATGTTATAGCATGGTGTGGAAACTCATTTTCGTAAGATTTCTTTAAAAAGTTAATTATTTGACTGTAAGAAAAGCTAACGTGGATGTGTGATGATTAAGTTTTTACAATCATCTTTGCTAGACTTGACTAACTTAATTTTTTTTTAAAAATAGAATAGTTAAAATCTAATCAGGACGCGTCCGCACAGGTCTGATAACTGGTCGATACTAAGTTGGTGTTCACGAGCGCCGTCTCGTATATGTGACAAATCACATATGTATTACACACTTTTTCCCCCTGAATGCTGCATCTATTAGGTAGTTGTGATCTGTGGTATGTATGTTTGTATTGTCCACCCTAGCGCCTAAACTACTAAAACAATTTTAATTAATGTCAATAGATTCGTAATAATGGCGCGGGTGACATAGGCTATATACATTTTATGATTTTTTTATGTCGGAATTTATACCTCAGATTCCAACCTCGACAAAAATATTTATCTAATCATAACATATTTTCTGTCTTTTTCGCTCTGGCGCCGTCGTGCGCCGCACATTTTTGTACCTTGAAATTATGTATTGTAATCTATGTAAATCAATATCAAGCATGACTTGGCTAGTTTTTACGTACAGCGTGTACGTATTATATTTGTTTGTTGATATAATACTTATATATATGTCGGAGATTTTAAAACGATGTGAAAGGAAATGGAAGGAGGGAGATGGGGAATATTGGGGAACACTAAAAGGGGGGATAGTATCGAATGGAATATTGGGTAAACGCAACGCAGATACTTCTACTGAACCGATAAATGATCAAATATGATCTCTAACAATTACGAGAGAAACCTAAGCAGTGCCTTGGACTTGTGACCAAGGTGTAGGCTTAAGGAGCTCCTTTAAGTAATTACAACACTCGCCTCCACTGCTAGGCTCTCTGTTTAAACCCAAGGTAAAACGCACACAAACCGAATCTAATACAAGGCTAACCTAACCTAAGGCTAACCTAACCTAACATTGTGTTTACTTAACCACGTGGCAATTACATTGTAAGGACTTACGTGACCTTAGTTGGACAGCACTTCCACACTACACTGCACTTGACACTATCACTATCACTAGCACTACTTAGATGATGTTCACTTCTTGAGAGACCGCGCACGACTAAGACTTCAGTTAGACTGTCGATCGAATATAAAGGGTCGAGGGTAGATACTGTCAAAACAACGGAAGTGACTACTACCCCACTCCAAGGCCATAGACAACGATAACGATTCGATTAATCGATATTCTTTTACTATGCTCCGACATATATAACTTCTTAATAATAAATTATACCTAAGGCTGCTGTTACACATGCTAATTACTAGCACAAAAGCATGCTATTATTGAGCAAATGCTACCTACTAACGTGTGTTTACAGGACATGCTACTATTAAGCATGCTGGATAGCACACCGTGCTATCTTTAAGCTTGCTAGTTGATGCGGGGGTGGAAGGGGGAAAGGTTCTTGTTTGCAAGGTGCACGCGCTTTCTATACCTTTTTTTCCTCCTCCTGCTGAGATAAATTTTTGGATGCATTGCATGGTCAGTAAAAGTATAAATTTAATCTGATTGCCAGAGAGCATGCTATCATAAATCAAACTTTGAATTTCTGTTTCTTAATCTTTTTCTGTATTATATTTTCCAATACAATCAGATGTAAATAAAAAGTAATTAAGTATCAAATCGCGGTGGAAGTGCTAGACCGTAGAACAGAGCCTTCTTCTTAAATGTCTTTCATTTCTTATTTCAAGTTCATATTGAATTTAGTGGCACATTTAGTGACAGTGTGAATAAACATACTTTAAGAAAAAAAAAAAAAAAAATTTGCTTGTATATTGGAGTGTTTGCTTTGAGCATGCTTATTCAGGATCATACTTAAAACTAGCATGCTTATTGCTAGCAAATGTAAACAGTTCACAAGCATGCTCATAATAGCACGGTAATATTAATAGTAATGTTTGTAGAACTAAAAAAAAAAAAAACCGGCCAAATCGGACTCGCGCACGAAGGTTATATTTATTTTATTCTATTTATAGTATTTGTTGTTATATGGGCAACAGAAATACATCATTTGTGAGCATTTCAACTGTCTAGCTATAACGGTTCATGAGATACAGCCTGGTGACACATAGGGTCCCGTTACCATTGTCAGTCAGTACTACACACTACGGATTGACACATACATAATCTTTACAACTAACTTGGCTCTCATTTAACATGTTTTTGATCAACGCATCGCTCAATTAAAATGATAAGGAATAATAGTTTATTATTATTACAATTAAGCGTCGCAACCGACTATCAATTATTGATGAATTTATACGATCTTACGTCAAAGGGTTTTCCCGAGCTATTTCTAGTTTCTACTGCAATTTCCTGCATCATATTCAACTAGATTATTTTATCTTAGTAAACTCAAAAGTAGTTGACACGAACAGGGCCCCTTGCAAATTCATCCCCATCTAATGAATTTGCCAGGGGCCCCGAACGGTGTAGTTACGCCACTAGCTGCTCCCCACGGTATCACCCGCTATATTTTGGATAATTCACACTATATCATTATAAATTATAGCCTATATATTATTCTGATGTGTAAGCTATATTATTGTGAAGTTTCATCAAAATACATTCAGTAGTTTTTGCGTGATAGAGTTACAAATTACATACATTCTTACAAACTCGCGTTTGTAATATTAGTAGGATGTTAGATATACCAATTTCTTGTTATACACACGATTTTTGGAGGTTTTGTACCATGTACCAACTAAATACTGTCCTAGTACGCAAAAATACCAAGTTTTTGACATCGACCATGAATGACAATTTTTGGTTTTGCTATTTTTAAGAACAAAATTCCAGGCGTTGTTTAATTAGTAATTGCGTTATTGATTATAAACCTTACCTAGGGTATTAAAAAATAACTTACCTAGGGGATAAAAAAAAATAATAGTTTAAAAAACAGTATATTATCAAAATAACCCTCTATTCATAAGGGTTTATAAAATATTTATAACTATTGATATAGGGGGATGATGTACGTATAAGATAGGGAAACTATAAAACATAACTATAAAGTGTCTTGACGCAGACACTCCGGGTCTCAGGAAAACAAACAATCGCTAATCCTGATTATCCTAGTAAGGATAACGGATCAAACTGTTTAAAATATTGAATTGTCATCGATCCTTAATAAGTATGCCAAATTTCGAGACAATCCAACGTTTTGAAGGGGGTCAAAATCATGTTCAAAGATTCCGTCACATACAAGAAGCAATATACACAAAAAAAAACATTATATCCGTTATGTAACTAATTTTCTGTCGTAGATGATGTGAAATTCCGTAACGTTTGAAACATCTCGATCCTCGCTGATAGTTAAACTAAAAGTTAGACACACAAACTGTCTATCTTCATCTTCCTCGTCTCATTTTATATCTTTTATAATCTCTTTCAAAATTATCTTTTAAAGTATCAATGACTTTTTCTTCTATACCACTGCAGAGAATTATCTATCATCAGAATCATCATTGGTCTCACTTTCCTCGATAACAAATACTGTGTACACGAGATTTTTTATGTATAAAACTAGTCGACCTGTCTAGGCTTCGCCCCATCTTGCATATTAAATCTGTAATATCTTCGAAAATATTCATTTAAATTTCATGCTGTAAAGGGCCATATTGATCTATATTAAATACACAATGTACTTAAGGTACCTTATTGGATAAGGATTAATGCTGTATTGTTTAAAATCGCTTCGTAAATAAGCCATTATTTCTCGTAAAAAGTAAAGGATAAAAAAATGGTTATTGTGGGTTATCCCTAAGAGGTAGACATATACCATTGCGGACTTTTTTGTAGACCTTTGTAAGGTGTACATTATTTTGATCTATCTCGAAGGGTCATCCAGCGTTTGCAATGTAAGCGGAAAAAAATGTGTTTATTTACGACATCACATTAGAGACCTCTAAAATTATCAGTGTTTCTCTACTATATTATGTATGTATTATACATATAAACCTTCCTCTTGAATTACTCTATCTATTAAAAAAAAACTGCATCAAAATCCGACATACAGACAGACAGCAAGAAGCGATTGTTTTATACTATGTAGTGAAGATTAACAGCCATGTTAGGTACATACTATTAATCATACCAGTTATTATCGCACATCTATAAAAGTGTAATATCTCTAAAAACGTAATAAAAAGGTATTCGTTGTATATTTAACTCGGAGCCCATTAAACTCCAATACACGGCAAAGCTCTAAAAATATTACATTAGCATAACGAATTCTCATACAAATGATTTAGTGCTAACACGAGCACACGAGCACTCCCCTCGATTGCTCAGATTTGACTGCCAAATGTTTATGATACATTATCCTGAATTGAATATGAAAAGATGAGGGTATTTTCAAAATAAAAAGGTTTGCTTCTTAATAATAGATAGATAAAAACTTTATTGCACACTCAGAAAAAGAAACATAAGATTAATACAGACAAAATTTTAAAAGGCATGCAAAGGCCTTATTGTTAAAGCAATCTCTTCCAGACAACCCTTGGAGAGAGGAATTCATGTACGTAAACGGGCTGGTGCAAACCAATTTTAAAATATAGCAAAATAACTATATTAAAATTAAAATAGAAACAAACTGTAGCTACTTTTGTCATACTATGAGAGATATGATACCCATTACTGTACAGCAATACTTATACACATGCAATTTAGTTTGAGGCGAGCAGTGCCTGGGGGTTGATACCCAGGAGCAGGTTTAAAGAGCTCTTTCATAATATATTAACTCTCACCTCCACCACTCGACCTCGCTAACGACAATAGATAATAAAGTTAACTTATAACACTAACTTGAATGTACACTGCGCGACGACACGAGAGAGACTGAGACTAATCTATCGCACCAAATGTTATATATTGTCTACACGTCGGTATACTTGAAATAATATAAAATGATCTACCCGCTACTACTACTTTATAAACAGTGTTGCTAACACTTTCTTCTCTCGACAAATCCTATGAATCGCGGTTGTTGTTTTATGAATAAGTGTTATATCAATTTTGATGAAAGTTTTAAGTAACAATAGAAATATAAGTAGAGTAGTATAAAGATAATATAACGAGAGATTTATGCTTTATAATTTTTATGTACTAGTACATTAACCACGATTTCGCTGTCATCATAGTAATGTTTTTTGTCTCCAGCTTAGGAGTTAAATTTTCAAAGTTCTGTTAAATATGTCAGATAGTCACTCAGTTGTTCTTTAATTTAGTACAGTATTAATTTGTATAGCGTTTTGGTTTGGTTTCAAAATGAGTTAAAAAGATGAAAACTTCCTTTGAAACGTGGCGGACATTTTGTTAAAACAAGAAGACAAATAAATATAAATACACCGACATGACTAATATGATTACTATTACCTACTCTACTACTAAAATATTTAGGCGCTTATGACAGTAAAAATATTTTATCATTATTTATAAAAGTAGCGTATATGTTAATCTAGATTATAAAGAAGTATATGTGTAGGAACTTTCATTAAAATCCATTCATCCGTTTTTACGTGATTGAGTAACAAACATCCAAACCCTCGATTCTATGTGCTATTGATGAAATATTTAATGCAGACATTTAAATTTTTAAAATCACACGCTCCTAGTTTACCTATCTAGATTATCTATATACAGTGGCGTAACTATAGGGTGCCATTTCGACAAAATGCCAGGGGCCCCGAGCCGAAGGGGGCTCCCGGTCAGAATAGGCCGTGGCGCTCATAAATTTTTATTTGCTCTTCAAGTATAGGCGCTCATAAATATTTACCACGCAGGATACTTGTTGGCGAATCAACCTTTTTGTTTCTCTTCAAGCATAGGCGCTCATAAATATTTACCACGCAGGATACTCCTTGGCGAATCAACCTTATTTTTGCTCTTCAAGTATAGCCGCTCATAAATATTTACCACGCAGGATACTCCTTGGCGAATCAACCTTTTTTTTGCTCTTCAAGTATAGGCGCTCATAAATATTTACCACGCAGGATACTCCTTGGCGAATCAACCTTATTTTTGCTCTTCAAGTATAGCCGCTCATAAATATTTACCACGCAGGATACTCCTTGGCGAATCAACCTTTTTTTTGCTCTTCAAGTATAGCCGCTCATAAATATTTACCACGCAGGATACTCCTTGGCGAATCAACCTTTTTTTTGCTCTTCAAGTATAGGCGCTCATAAATATTTACCACACAGGATACTCCTTGGCGAATCAACCTTATTTTTGCTCTTCAAGTATAGCCGCTCATAAATATTTACCACGCAGGATACTCCTTGGCGAATCAACCTTTTTTTTGCTCTTCAAGTATAGCCGCTCATAAATATTTACCACGCAGGATACTCCTTGGCGAATCAACCTTTTTTTTGCTCTTCAAGTATAGGCGCTCATAAATATTTACCACACAGGATACTCCTTGGCGAATCAACCTTATTTTTGCTCTTCAAGTATAGCCGCTCATAAATATTTACCACGCAGGATACTCCTTGGCGAATCAACCTTTTTTTTGCTCTTCAAGTATAGGCGCTCATAAATATTTACCACGCAGGATACTCCTTGGCGAATCAACCTTATTTTTGCTCTTCAAGTATAGGCGCTCATAAATATTTACCACGCAGGATACTCCTTGGCGAATCAACCTTATTTTTGCTCTTCAAGTATAGCCGCTCATAAATATTTACCACGCAGGATACTTGTTGGCGAATCAACCTTTTTTTTGCTCTTCAAGTATAGGCGCTCATAAATATTTACCACGCAGGATACTCCTTGGCGAATCAACCTTATTTTTGCTCTTCAAGTATAGGCGCTCATAAATATTTACCACGCAGGATACTCCTTGGCGAATCAACCTTATTTTTGCTCTTCAAGTATAGCCGCTCATAAATATTTACCACGCAGGATACTCCTTGGCGAATCAACCTTATTTTTGCTCTTCAAGTATAGGCGCTCATAAATATTTACCACGCAGGATACTCCTTGGCGAATCAACCTTATTTTTGCTCTTCAAGTATAGGCGCTCATAAATATTTACCACGCAGGATACTCCTTGGCGAATCAACCTTATTTTTGCTCTTCAAGTATAGGCGCTCATAAATATTTACCACGCAGGATACTCCTTGGCGAATCAACCTTATTTTTGCTCTTCAAGTATAGGCGCTCATAAATATTTACCACGCAGGATACTTATTGGCGAATCAACTTTTTTGTTTCTTCTCAAGCATAGGCGCTCATAAATATTTACCACACAGGATACTTATTGGCGAATCAACTTTTTTGTTTCTTCTCAAGCATAGGCGCTCATAAATATTTACCACGCAGGATACTCCTTGGCGAATCAACCTTATTTTTGCTCTTCAAGTATAGGCGCTCATAAATAATTACCACGCAGGATACTCCTTGGCGAATCAACCTTATTTTTGCTCTTCAAGTATAGGCGCTCATAAATATTTACCACGCAGGATACTCCTTGGCGAATCAACCTTATTTTTGCTCTTCAAGTATAGGCGCTCATAAATATTTACCACGCAGGATACTCCTTGGCGAATCAACCTTATTTTTGCTCTTCAAGTATAGGCGCTCATAAATATTTACCACGCAGGATACTCCTTGGCGAATCAACCTTATTTTTGCTCTTCAACTATAGGCGCTCATAAATATTTACCACGCAGGATACTCCTTGGCGAATCAACCTTATTTTTGCTCTTCAAGTATAGGCGCTCATAAATATTTACCACGCAGGATACTTATTGGCGAATCAACTTTTTTGTTTCTTCTCAAGCATAGGCGCTCATAAATATTTACCACACAGGATACTTATTGGCGAATCAACTTTTTTGTTTCTTCTCAAGCATAGGCGCTCATAAATATTTACCACGCAGGATACTCCTTGGCGAATCAACCTTATTTTTGCTCTTCAAGTATAGGCGCTCATAAATATTTACCACGCAGGATACTCCTTGGCGAATCAACCTTATTTTTGCTCTTCAAGTATAGGCGCTCATAAATAATTACCACGCAGGATACTCCTTGGCGAATCAACCTTATTTTTGCTTTTCAAGTATAGGCGCTCATAAATATTTACCACGCAGGATACTCCTTGGCGAATCAACCTTATTTTTGCTCTTCAAGTATAGGCGCTCATAAATATTTACCACGCAGGGTACTCCTTGGCGAATCAACCTTATTTTTGCTCTTCAAGTATAGGCGCTCATAAATATTTACCACGCAGGATACTCCTTGGCGAATCAACCTTATTTTTGCTCTTCAAGTATAGGCGCTCATAAATATTTACCACGCAGGATACTCCTTGGCGAATCAACCTTATTTTTGCTCTTCAAGTATAGGCGCTCATAAATATTTACCACGCAGGATACTCCTTGGCGAATCAACCTTATTTTTGCTCTTCAAGTATAGGCGCTCATAAATATTTACCACGCAGGATACTCCTTGGCGAATCAACCCTTTTTTTGCTCTTCAAGTATAGGCGCTCATAAATATTTACCACGCAGGATACTTATTGGCGAATCAACTTTTTTGTTTCTTCTCAAGCATAGGCGCTCATAAATATTTACCACACAGGATACTTGTTGGCGAATCAACCTTTTTTTGCTCTTCAATTATAGGCGCTCATAAATATTTACCACGCAGGATACTTATTGGCGAATCAACTTTTTTGTTTCTTCTCAAGCATAGGCGCTCATAAATATTTACCACACAGGATACTTGTTGGCGCATCAACCTTTGCTTTGCTCTTCAAGTATAGGCGCACATAAGTATTTCGCAATTAATATTGGAGGAGGGGGCCCCATCTGATCGCCACTGTCTATATGTAAACGATATGTAGGGGTTAATATAAACCTAGCTCAAAGGTAAAAATATATACCATCCATCACACCGTTGACCATCTCACGTCCCTGTACATCAAACGGTTCAGTCATGCACACCAACCTTTGATCAACTTGAAGCTTGATCCACACGTCTCGTTGATTTGACGTCAGGGACTTGGCTATTATTATACATTTAATAAAACTGGTTCATAGACAACTTATCTTAAGGGGCATAGACCTGAAAATACAGCAGTTTCTTTTATAACAATATAATCTATGTTCCGATAGATTTGTTGCAGTTGCAAGCTCGTCTGATGACCATAATGGCTGTATAACTGGAGTGGTGTCGATATGCTGGGACTCCATTTTAAATGACTCTATATTTCTTGGTTCTACTAACGTGGATTTTTTTTTGTAGTAGAGCTTCCATATCACTACATAGTATAAAACAAAGTCGCTTCCCGTCTGTCTGTCCCTAGTATGCTGAGATCTTTAAAACTACGCAACGTATTTTGATGCGGTTTTTTTAATAGATAGAGCGATTTAAGAGGAAGGTTTATAAGTATAAAACAAGCATATTATAGTAGGGAAAGAAACCGTGAGAAGCCGGAGCGTGTCGCTAGTAGATAAAATTTGTAATAACTTTTTTTGTTTGAACAAACATAGACGTGAAATTAGTGTTTGGAAACATTCTCGCTTTTTCATGCATAAGAAATATGCTGTTATTGTTATTTCCTCCTCCTAGCGTCGTTTATCCTCAATGCTGAGGGTGGTGGCCTCTCCGAATAACTTTTCGCCATTTCACTCTCTTCTGCAGCGTGAAAAGCATCACAAATCGAGATATTTAATATAGAACGGATCTTGTCAGACCAGCGATCTGGGTTGTCGTCTTTCTTCCTGGCAATTTGTTATTTATGAACATTCAAATATATTTTAATCAACAAAAATATTTTTGAACGTAGACTTTGGCCGATTATATCATTTAAATATATTATTAAAATACTTTTTGATGGTGCATCTCAAAGCTGGGGTCTGTTTAACTTCTAGAAGAACAGGATTTCTTAAGAGTGTTGTAATTTTATTGTATATTATTGTAGGCAAATTAATAAAGTATATTTACGAATAAACTTTTCAATGTTTTGAGCTAGTACTAATTCTTAAAATATTACTTTTAATTGGATACTCTTGGTTTATGAAGAAAAAACCCCTAAAACTATTCCTAATCATGTTGTAAAAAAATTACAATTAATTTAAATATATAAGCGATATCTTCAATTTATTGTACATAAACCAATCTACAAAATACAGATAAAAAATAGTGTTTGTCATAATAATATGATTTTCCTATTGAAGAAAACACAAAGAAATGATTTCCACTACAGCAAGCAACAACGCGTTTCCGCCAGAGGAGTCAAAGACAGCGCGCCTTTGACTACACTTTTTAGAATAATGTTTTAACATTTATATAGTTTTATATCAGACTAGCTTTTACCCGCAACTTCGTTTGCGATACTGAGGTAGTTATATTAGACTACAGTTAATCGTCTGTAGACATATTTAATTATTTTATGAGGTAGTCATACTAACTTCAAAAACGACAAAGTTTCATACTAACTTTGCAGCCCCGTTTTACACCCTTAGGGGGTGAATTTTCAAAAATCCTTTCTTAGTGCTCCCCTACATTATAAAAGGAACCCGTGTGTAAAATTTCAAGTTTCTAACCCTTATAGTTTAGGACTTCGTTAGCGTGTTGCTCCGCTCCTATGGGTCGTAGCGAGATGTTAAGTAGCCTAAGTTACTCCTTGTTACATCAGCTATCTGTCAGTGAAAGTCCCGTTAAAATCAGTCCAGCCATTTCAGAGATTAGCCGGAAGAAACAGACAGACAAAAATTGTAAAAAAAAAAAAATATAGTTAAATGCACTTAGTAAAAAGCCGTTATTTTAATATTACAAACAGACACTACAATTATATTTATTTATATGGATTAATTATATAATACTAGTCGATCCGCCCCGGTTTCGCATGAATGCAATATACCACCACGTATGCTTAGATTTAACGAAGAAAATAAATTTTATTATATTATTGGTATAAAAATATTCACGCGCTTACAACAATAACATTATTTATTATTATCTCGAAAATACTATTAGCTTTTGTGGGATAAAAAGTAGCCAGCCAGTAAACCCAGGCTATAAAGTATATATGTGACAAATTTCATTGAAATCCGTTTATCTGTTTTTGTACGATTGTGTTGTAATATTACTAGTCGATCCATTTTTTTTTAAAAGATTACTAGCAGTATGGATCACATACTACTAGTATTCCCTTTACCCCTCCTAGGAAGCTAATAAATAGCTTGCGTCAGGAGTGGGCCACGCCAGTAGTCCAATGTCCGGGATTTGAACCCACGACTTTTTGATCGTGAATCCAACGCCCGAACCACTGAGCTATTGACGCTTCATTATATATCCTCGGATAATATATATATGACTAATTCCCAAAGACATAACGGCCACACAGCTCGACATGCACTCACCCCCACGTCCATAGATGGCGTACAAGCACACTCATTTATTTACTTTGTATTCTTAAGTATTTTTTTCGCGATAAAACATAGCCTATGTCCTTCCTCAAGCTTTACTTTATCTCTGTATAATATTTCATCAAAATCGGATCTGTGATTTTAGCCTGATTGGTTAACAGACAAATAGCTGTTTTTATTTGCTACAGGAAAGATACAAAAAGCTTTATTGATTAAAACAAGTTATGTTAAATATTTTTAACCACAATCTGATGAACGGTATAGTAACAAATAGAGGACAAACAGGTTGATATAAATCTGTATTATAAAAAGGTCATTTTTTTTCTGTAGTAATAAATAACAAATTCCAAGAAATAAATTTAAATCTAATATAAATTATAATATATGACGAAGTATTTCGTAACTATTTTTTATATCTCAATACATAATTAAAAATAAAAATAAATATTTAAAACTTACCCAAAGACACCAACAGCGACGGCAGCTTCCCTCAATGCTCTTTCTTGGTCCATATCCCTCAAAGCTTCTGGTCTGATTGTTGCTGTGTTACGTGGCTGACGTTCATTTTGAACAGCTGAAAAAAACAATATTTATTTTTTAGATTTAACAAAAAAAAACATTTAATTTTTTATCCCACATAAACTAAAGTAGCCTATTTTTTATCCATGTTATAAAGTATCTGCGTGCCAAATTTTATTGAAATCCGTTCAGTCGTTTTTAAGAGATTGAGTATCAAACATCCACACATCTAAACATACAAAACTTTTTAGTAAGATTATCGTTTAAGGCTTTTTAATATTAATCTTGCGATGTAACACCTACATGTATGACATTTTCTAAATAGCTATTATTTAGATCTTTTTCAGATTTTTAACCCTGTGTGGGTTTTGCATAACGTGTGTATCTGTATTTCTGTGTATGGCATCGTAGCGCCTAAGATGACAGACCATTTATGATGAAGTCTTATTTATTTGAAAGGTAATTTAATCGAGGTGGTTCATAGCTATAATTTATTAAGATCCGGACAACCATATGAAGAATATCAGCTCATTTCTAACTTGAACTTGAGAGCTGCGTGACGTACCTTTCATTCGATGTCAAGTATCAATCAATCGAGTATCAAAGTACGTAACAGTATATATTTTATCTATAATTGTTTTTTTTTTCATTTTATGAATATTTGTTAAATCTTTATTGACTGCTGTTTTTATATTTTGTTTTCAGCAATACAAATAGATCGATTTATATAAGGTAATATCGATTCTACTATATCGATTTTAATTTAATAGTTCTACTACTAGTTGTGCCCGCGATTTTGTCCACGTTTCATCCCTTATTCCCTATTATTATTTTACATCCTGAAGGTCAAAACTTTTACAAAATTTATCAACAGACAGTAACGATTCCATACAAATTTTCATCCCCCTTTTTCAACTCCATGCAACCCTTTTTTCGCATTAAAAAGTAGCCTATGTCCTTTCTCAGGCTCTAGACTATCTGTATGCCAAATTTCATTTAAATCGGTCCCGTAATTTTGGCGTGAAAGAGCGACAGACAGAGATACTTTCGCAATTTATAATATTAGTAAGGATAAGGATAAAGTCGGTCGGTACATGCCACTAATGATGCTTGGATTTTAAAATATGTATAGAATTTTTTCTCTTATTTGACAACGAGAAACAGAAGAACATATAATTGTTGAGTAAGTTGTATTGTTCGCATCTGAAGTAGAGTCACGTAGCAAAATAAAGCAATAGCTACTCTTTCACCCGACCCCGACGCGCCATCTTCTATTGAGTCCATGCGTTTCCTATAAAACATAACACTGTATCTGGATTTAGTAAAATATTTATAAAAAAATATATTTTGGATATTTTGACTTCTGAATCAGGTTTAACATTCACCATCCACGCTTGCTCTACTTCAGACAACGTTTTCTGTAGAATCATTTGGAAAACTGCTTTAAATCTATCGGCACAGATGTTATCTATGTCGGAGAATAGTAAAATATATAATCGAATCGTCATCGGTATCTATGGCGTTGGAGTAGGGTAGTAGTCGCTTCCGTCGACCCTTTATATGCCATCGACAGTCAGACTGAAGTCTTAGACGTGCGCGGTCTCTCAAAAAGTGAAGTAGTCTATGGATAGTGTTAGTTCTAGGAGTGCTGCCCGATCAAGGTCACGTGAGTACCTTACAATGTAGTTGCCACCTTTTGTGTTAAGTTAAGTTTATGTGAGATCAAACTTGGGTTTAAAGAGAGCCTGAGCAGTGGAGGCGAGTGTCGTGATCACTTAAAGGATATCCTTAAGCTTAGGTTTCTCTCGTAATTGTTAGAGATCATATTTGTTTATTTATCAGTTTAGTAGAAGTATCTACGTTGCATTTACCTAATATTCCATTACTACCATCCCCCCTGTTAGTATTCTCCAATATTCCCCTCCCCTCATTCCTTCTCATCATTAAAATCCCCGAAATATATTTTCGGTACAACGGGTATACTTTAAATAAAACAAAGGGATTACAGGGGAAAAGAGGGACTCTACTTTACCACGGGAGACTTGGTACAGTAATTTACCCAAGATTTTTTCGTGTTTTTTCATTTTGTGTCATAAATAGAGATTAAAGAGAAAAAAATATATAAATTTTCAAATCTCTCGATTTACTTATATACTATTTCATTTTTCCGTGAATGTTAAAGTTTCTTTCTAGACAATTCTTAGGTGAATTTTGCTTGAAATAGTAGAAGAAAGATCTTGTAAACTCTTTCAGTACTCTGATTAGAGCTCAAAAACAAAAGGGGTGGTGAAAAGACTCTTTCCTTTTCTATAGTTATAAATATAGTAAAGTATTAGCTCAGTAATTACCTACTTAATAATATTACATCTCCATGACTCTAAACTACAGATAGAGGCAGAGGAGTGAACCTTAACGGCAAGCTTGTCTATAATAGAGTTTTTCGTAAACGGCAGAAAACTTTGTAAATGATCAATACTATGCTAGAAGCGTCAGTAGCTCAGTGGTTCGGGTGTTGGATTCACGATCAACAAGTCGTGGGTTCAAATCCTGGACATTGGACTACTGGCGTGGCCCACTCCTGACACAAGCTATTTATTAGCTTACTAGGAGGGGTAAAGGGAATACTAGTAGTATGTGATCCATACTGCTAGTAATCTTATTAAAAAAAAAATACTAACATTGGACGGCCATTTAAAAACGTTAGGCATCAAATTTTTTAATGATATCACTATCATCGATTTTATTGTTTAGTTCAGTTCAGAATCTTACATTAGATTCCTTAGAATAAATATTAGAAATTTAAAAAAGTGTTGAAAGACGCGCGAAATAAGTAATAGAACAAATAAAAACTGTTTTTAATTTTTTTGTTTGTTTGTTTGTGCACGCATCACGTTAAAACGGCTGGACCGATTTGACTGAAATTAGGTACTCGGATAATTTATTAGTTAGATTAACAAATAAGGTCTTTATATCCCGGAATATGTGCTGTGGGATAGAAAGGTATTATTTAATCGTTTACGTGGGCGAAGTCATGCAGACTCGAATAAAATAAACTTCTGCCCACGAAAATCTTAATGTCACATACTGAGTTTTCCATTAGAGCGGTAGACTAGTCTCCCTCACGCCCTCGCCCCCACCCGGCGGCGGAGGGCAGAAGGCTTCCATTTGATTTTATTGCCTCGCCAGACCGCCTTCGGTGAACTTCGATTGATCCTATACTTACATACTGCACTCGTATGTTTTATTTATATAGAAACATTATATTCTTTGAAATATATCGACTTACTTTACTCTGGTAAGGTCTATATTGACCCAAAGGTCGATGACGAGGTTAAAGGACGTATATAATAAAACAAAGTCGCTTCCCGTCTGTCTGTCTCTATGTATGCTTAAATCTTTAAAACTTCGCAACAGGTTTTGATGCGTTTTTTTTAATAGATAGAGTGATTCAAGAGGAAGGTTTATATGTATAATACATGCATAATATAGTAGAGAAAATATAGTATAAAAGAATTTGGGGTCCGTTAGGTAAAGGTCTACGGTCTATGGCATCGAATCAATCAATTTCAGAATTCCATATTGATTTTGGTAATAGGCAATATCTACCTCTACCTACAGAGCTTTTATGGTAATGACAAAGGATAAATAACTTTTACCATCTTGTTTTCGTCTTCTATCCCTCCTTTATTATTTTGGAGTAAAGCCTGTTTAATTGGTAATAAAAATACATTATAGCATATATTTATCCCACTTTCTTTTCTTACTTAGTTAAGTTATAAGGATAAACTTTTTTTAATCAGACTTAATTACACGATCACGTGTATTTGTGTTTGATTTTGAATTTTAATTTATAACATATAACTCTATAGGTATATGACAAACTCCTATACAAATCCTCATCCCTTATTTCAATACCTTCAAGCTTTTTTGGGGATAAATAATAGCAATCAGTAATTTAAATTTTCAATTTAGTAGTTATGATTAAAAATAATTTCCAATTTAAATCACAAAATGCAATAGGTAGATAAATTAAATATTAAATAAAAACTCAACCGTTCAACGTTAATCTAACGTAAATCTAAAAAATAAAAGTATTTAACCCAGCCGCACTATCCCCACTATAAATCAAACGCCCCTCCCATATCCGACCGCCATCTTTGCTCTTCCGGAAAGAGACAGGTGATGTTTTTGTTGGTAAATTAAAAATGGCTAAAATGTTTACTTTTTAATGGACACAAGAGGTAATTACTTATGTACAAATGTATGTATGTATGTATGTATCTCAGTATATATGTACCTATGTGGCTGGCTATGGCTGGAAGATATCTCTTACATATAGAGATAAACCTGCCTATGCCAACATATGGTAAAAACATAATTATATTTTTTTTCTCTGTTCAATAACGAATATACTTCCCAATTGTAAACGACAGGATAGTTACATTTTGGGTTAATATGTAGGTATGTTTTGTGAGTTAATTATATGTGGGTGTTCGTCGTCAAGAGCAGAGGAAAACCCGGAATTTTCTTATTCCTCCGTTCCTCAGGGAGTGTCGTGCCGTATTCTGTGACCTCAGCAGATTTTGGGGCGACTAAACTCGATAACCTAGGTAGGCAGAACGCCTCTTCTTCAGATTACATAACACGTGTATAAAGAAAGAAAGGAGAGGTTAGATACGTATAATTAATCAGCTCTACCTTCATATCTACTACGATGCTGATCTTCTTAAAAATAGCAGATTTAGAAGATTTGTTTATTTCACAGTTAGTCAAAATTTCGTCAATTCTATCATGAACTACGTGAAGTTGATTCTCTGAACTCTACATTTGATTGATTTGATTTGATCTTTGTCCGTGATGAACTATGAAACTGCTTAATCAGTTGAGAGATAGGATAGTTTTTATCTCGATTAATGATCTCAACTTTGGGCAAAGCCTGGGCAGATTACTAGTAGAACTACAAGCGACAGACAGTCTCAAATAAAATTACCCTTTTCCCGTCATAATTGAAAAATAAAATCAAGTGGATCAGGTGCGTGCCTCATCTGTTCCACATCCCTAAATCCATTTAAAGTGGTCCCAACACACATATATCTGTCTCTTTCTCTCGTACACTAAACTAGCCAGTTTACCCTCTCTGATCTGATCTAACTTTAGTGGTTATTGATTCTGCTAACGGATTTCCTGCAATTTTGAACTCTACGTCTTTGATATAGAGTTGTAATTTTAATGTAAGTAATGCATAATTTAGAGAGTAGAAAACACGACCCTAAGCCTTTTGAGTTTGAATCCATACTCGTTCAGCTTAAAAGTTAGAAATGCTTTCATTAATTTAGATAACACGATTTGGGTTTTAATTCCTAATGTGGTAGAGTTCATATTTGAATGTCGTTACTTAACAGTAGGTAGGCGATTAATGGTAGGATTTTGAGGGTTTAAGCCTGGATTAAAATCGCATTAATCAGTGTCTATAGCTTTAACTCTGGTATAAACAGTTAAGTGTTAGGGTACTCTCCTGGATTTTGTACAGTTAGGCACATAATCGATGACCTATATTGTTGACAAACAGTTTTAGATGTAATGAGACATATGTAGAGTTTAGAATACATACATTTTAGTATACTTATTACTGGCTAAGACCAAATAAGACTAAATCACATCATCATTTAGCTCTACTTTACGATATTAGTCCATCCGTTCGTTAGTTTGTTTTCTTGCTCGTCTCTTTTTAAGAATACTTTGAGTATTTAGTAGAATTTTTACAATTTTAACCCCCTATACTGTTTAGGGTGGTAGTTCGTGAAATAAATAATGTCACCCATGTCATCTAAAATAATCCAAAAAATTGAAAAATCTCATTTCCTTATGAGAAAGGTGATAATGTAGAGTCGAAGACAAAACTTGATTATTATCTACCTTCATCACTACATAGTATAAAAAAAGTCGCTTCCCGTCTGTCTGACTATCTCTATGTATGCTTAGATCTTTAAAACTATGTATAACGGATTTTAATGCGGTTTTTTATTAGATATAGTGATTCAAGAGAAAGGTTTACACGTATAATACATGCATATTATAGTACAGAAAGTAATCGTGCGAAGCCGGAGCGGGTCGCTAGTCTTCTATATAACTAAAAATTTAATATATCATTTGGGTTAATCTGAATGATATTTTATATGATAATATCTTACGAATATTCTTCTATACACACAACATCACTGGAAATACTAATGTTATTAAATGAATATACCTAATATTTTTTACACGAGAAGTAGGGGAGGGTTCCTAGTTCGTTAATAACATAGTAGTGTAAAATTATTTATTAAATAATTACAAAAATTAGGTCCATTTAAGATACATTATTCTCATGATTTTTTTGCTTCTTTATATTCATTAATGTGCGTTACATAAAGCGCCGCTTATTTTAAATTAGTCGACATGCGCGACATCGTTCGCGTCTAGCTCCGCTCCTATTGGTCTTAGCTTGATAATATATAGCTTTTAGTCTTCCTCGATAAATGGGTTATCTAACACTGAAAGAATTTTTCAAATCGGACCAGTAGTTCCTGAGATTCAATTAAACAACATACAAACTCTTCAGCTTTATATATTAGTATAGATGGGTACTAATGTGAAGGAGCTTGTGACGTCACAGCAAAATGCTGAGCTTGCTCCATTTAAGTACAATGTTGCTGTATTTAGATATATATCTAAATTTAAGTGTTTAGAAATTATTTCTCCTGATCATGTTTTTTGTTTATTTATTTACTAGCGGCCCATCCCGGCTTCGCGCGGGTGGAATATTATTTTTAAAAATATATTGGCCCTCCCGCATTTCGGTGCCCCCTCTCTTGCCGCTTTACTCGCTGCGCTGCGTCGCTATACTGGGCCGTCGCGTCGTCGTGTATTTTTTGTTTATATTGATATTTTTAATTTCGTAATATCTTTTGAATGGAAAGTCCGATTTTAATAATTCAAAAAGTAATTTACAGGTATTGAAATAGTCTTGAATACGAAATAATTTATTTGGATAAGGATTAATACAAAGTTATAGAAAACATGGTCTGATTTTGATAGGCATTTTTATCAACTTTTAAAATGTAAAAAAGTAGTTATAGTGACGTAACTATAATAGTTGGACATATGGTCTCGCGGACTTTTTTGTAGATATTGATACGTTCTATAATATTGTACAACATTTTTTTGTTCTATCATCAATACTTTTTGCAGCGCATGCGATGAAATATATTTTATAGCAAATTTTTTGGCACCTTGGGTTGGTTTTCGTGAGATTTCCTAAGGATCTCTAATTTTTTCTTGTAATAAATATAGCCTATGTTACTCAGGGATAATGTAGCTTTCTAATGGTGAAAGAATTTTTGAAATCGGTCCAGTAGTTTTTATGTTTATTCGTTACATACAAAAATACAAAAATACAAATCTTACTTCTTTATAATATTAGTATAGATTTATTTAATGAAAGAATACAGATATTAATTTGTAGGTTATTTTATTTACAATCGTGTTCATTTATTCAATGTTAATGGTTTAAAATATTTAAATTAATTATTGTATTTGTCTTGACGACGCTACCCACGGTACAGCTAGTACAGTTACAAAACGCTTCGGATTACAACCTAAAGTCAATCCATTAGCGTTTCATTTTATAAATGAATATCAACATTTAATTCTCTTACTTTACTTTTAACTTGTTAACTTAAAGATATTAGAAGTCATAAATAATGTTTCAATTTTTTTAAGTCAGTTATGGCATAAACTCACATATATATAACATCCACTTGTTTTATGCGTTGCAAGCTCGAAGATAGAAGGGGGATATTAGGAGGAGGGCAGAGAAAAATGCCGCAGTTTCAGTGCAAGAGCCCAGAATTCAACAACAACAAATAAACTTTATTGTACACCATAAAACATACATACAACAAGACAAATAAAAAAAAGTAATGACGCACAACAGGCGGCCTTATCGCTAAAAGCGATCTCTTCCAGGCAACCAAGATGCTAGGATATCAATCCACAAAATATATATAATATACTTATATATGGATACAATACGATATATTACCTTAATAATACATTGTTACATATAGAAAAATACATCCAAAAAATAATAATAAATATAATTTTATATTTGGGAAAAATAATATTATTTTAAAGCACTCTTGAAACTATCAACATTACTAACACACCTAACATTTTGTGGAAGAGAGTTCCACAAACGTGCAGCTTCGACTGTAAAAGATTTCGTAAAAAAGGACGAGGAATGCATTGGAATATCTAACAAACGATTATCGTTGGATCGAAGTGCACGATTATGAGAGTCCCTCATTAGCTCAAAGCGTTCTCTCAGATATTGCGGAGAACATGGATTGTACAGTACGCAGTGAAGAAGGTGAAGTATGTGAGTATTCCTGCGAAGTCGGATTGGGAGCCACCTGAGTTTATTGCGAAATTTGGAGACGTGGTCATACTTGCGAAGGCCGAATATGAACCGAATACAAAGTTTTTGAAGGCACTCAAGTCTTTGTAAATGCTCCTCTTTCACTACATCCCCAGCGTTAATGGGATGGTAGAGGAGGGATTAAGTCTGGCTGTGTCTGGTACGCATTAAATACCGGATTCGCATGCCAGTCGGAGAACAGCTCTTACGAGATGCTCTCCCAGCGTCTGAAGAGAATAGTATTCTAACCCGTCCCCACACGGGTAATTTTATAGTAACTAACTTCAGGTCTGAGAAAAATGGTGGGGGAAACTTGTGAATTTTAGCATTCTGCGTTCCATTCGTGACATAGCAGACGCTCGGGAACCGAAACATCGCACAAAGTGTCCTTCTGCTCACTCAAGGTCAAACCTATACTTACGTGCTGATAGCTCTACTAATGAAACCAATGATTTACTAATAAGGTGAGGACCGTCTGAACATTTATAATATTATTTTATCTATAAAAAATTGCTAGCGCCATCTGTCAGAGCTCATACAAACTAAGTGAGAAAAGAATTGTAAAATTAGTTGATTTTCGCATACGGTGATAGCACGTCAATAAAATGGTCGTTGTTTCTATGAAAATTATGGCTTTATTAAAAATTAGTTTATTGAATTTGTATAAATAAGTGCAAAGTATAAAGTGTTTCTTGTGAACATTTGTATTGTAATTTATTTAGCCTTTTACGATGTAAATTAGGTTTTTTTAAATTGGCATATGACCTCTTTGGCAATCAAGGGCTCTATACTGGAGACACTTTCTCCCAATAATAATAATAAATCAATAAATTAAATTAACTACTATTGACGATATAATATAGCTTATAAGTGTATCAGAATAAAAACTATCGTTATCGTGGCGTTTTCCATGAAGCCTAATATTTTTTTTCCAAGTGATCTATAAAAAAAAGATATGAAGGCATTTTTATTCATAAAAAAATTTGAGTACATTTTCAAAATTTTTTTGCAATAAAAATGTTTCGGACTAGATTTAGACTATTTTCTTGGGATACAATGATTTCTGTTTCTAATAAAAAAAATATAGAAAACACAAGTTCATGGTAACCTTACAGACAACAATACGTAGATTCTAAAGTAAAGTTAGAAAGAAAACATTCAATCAAACTCCATTCGATTACCATAACTCCAACAATACATTGATCCAATTTGAAAGAAAGTGACAAAAGATTCAGTGTAATGAAAGCGGACCCCAGCACCCGACCCCGACCCCGACCCCTCGGGGTGACTTGAGAGAATGGAAGTGGCATCGACTAAGTTAACTTCATTTATTTGATTGTTACAGATTAAAACCATTAGGGGCCATTTACGTAAGACAGTTTTCGCTGGTTTTTGACCTCCTCCCCCCCTATTATAAGAAAAAATAAGAACAGGCCGACCACCTCCCAACCTGTTTAATATTTATTACGTAAGAATCTAAAGGAAAAATTTATATTTTTTTTTAATGTTTATTTTTCAAAGTAACAATATTTAGAAATGTTTGTTTGTACTTACAAAGAAACTAATAATTTGTATTTTTTAGTAGAGATAAACTTTAGATTTAATCAATAATTTAAAATAATAAATAAAGTAAGTATAATTTTAACTTTCGAATTTTTTTTTTTTATAGGATAAGGAGGCAAACGAGCAGAAGGCCCACCTGATGGTAAGTGGTCACCGTCGCCCATGGACATCTGCAATACGCGGAGAATTGCAAATGCGTTGCCAACCCTACTTTCTTAGGAACCTGTATACTCGGCGTTTAAAGACCCCCATATTAAAGCGCTCTGGGAAAACCACTGGTGACAGATTATTCCACAGCCTGCACGTGCGTGGGAAGAATGATCTAGACGCGCGTACATTGCTGGTATGCCAAGCATCCAAGTAGTGCGGATGGAATCTGTCCCAGCGGATATATTTTTAAAAATAATATTCCACCCGCGCGAAGCCGGGATGGGTCGCTAGTTATTATATATATTCATCTCATTCTTTTGTCGATTTACTGAAGTTTCACTTCTATCGTGTGTGAATCGCACACACACCTTTTTGCTAGCCAACCTCCACCTCCACGTGGAATTAATAACTCTATACGCTCACTCACTCTCACGCTTGCTCAGTCCTTTCAGACGTCTTGACTGTTTCTTTATTTTTAACATTTATCGTCATATTTCCTGATAAATCACTCTATTGATTAGAGAAAACCGCGTGAAAATACGTTTAGTAGTTTTTGAGTTTATCGTGAACAGACAGACATGCGTGATCGGACTTTATAATATAATAGCGACCCGCCCTGGCTTCGCACGGTTTCTCTATTATGTATCATCATCACGACCCTTCAATGGCCCACTGCTGAGCCGGGTCTCCTCCTCAGAATGAGGAGGGTATTAGGCCATAGTCCACCACGCTGGCCAAGTGCGGGTTGGCAGACTTCACACACCTTTGAGAACTTTTAGGGTACTCTCAGGAGTGCAGGTTGCCTCACGATGTTTTCCTTCACCGTTAAAGTAAGTGATATTTAATTGCTTAAAACACACATAACTCAGAGTCAGAGGTGTGTGCCCAGGATCGAACTCTGGACCTCCCGTGTAAGACTTGAAGTCTCAACCACTGGGCCATCACTGCTTAATTTGATTTGCAATCTATTATGTACATGTATTATACATAAAAAACCTTCCTAAAAACCGCATCAGAATACATTGCGTAGTTTTAAAGATATAAGCATACATAGGGACAGACAAACATCGGGAAATATTGGAAAATAATCAGAAATTGATGCCATTTCTAAAGTACAACAGTAATCACAGAAAAGACTTTATTGCTTTAAGCTTTGCATTATTTTGGTCTCGGGTGTCTGTGGAAAGCGTAATTCAGTTACTTTGAGATGTCGCGACAATCTCATTACGCTCCCGAGTCCCGAGTCCCGAGTCCCGGCGCTTGTCAAACGCCTCGTGTTCATTAACAGTGCTCTTCATTTAACGAGTTACCAGCTACCAGCTACCTCTATGGTTCCTTTGTCAAGATTCTCTTTCATTGCAAGTTTTATTATAGGTGTATACACGCTTTTACAGTTGGTGATAGCTTTCAACAAACTGACCTTTTTTTTACCCGACTACAGCAAAGCCAAAAGGAAGGGTTATGATTTTGCCAGTCTATGTATGTATGGATGTATGTTTGTATGTTCCACTCTAGCGCCTAAACTACAGAACCAATATTCATGAATGAGGTGTCAATAGATTCGTAATAATGGCGCGGGTGACATAGGCTACAAAAATTTTATGATTTTTTTATAACGGAAATTATACCTCAAATTCTAACCTCGAAAAAATAAACTGAGCTAATTATCACGTGTTTGATATCTAAAGAAAGGTCTTGGTGAGTACATTACAAATATGTATATATATGTTATTGTTTATGTCAACGTATATGTTTAAAATGCGGTCGTATAGTCCGCGCGGTCCTGTCGTTGCAGTTATTTACTCGTTTAAGCAAATAAAAACCAACATTACGTTACAATATTAGATTATAAAGGTTATCTCGATCGAAAACGGAAAACTATAAAATAAAAAAATAAAGTTTGAAAAACTATACACGACTACGTAAAAAAGTGGTCTGAAAAGGATGATAACTAAAATTGTTTTGCCATATAAATTTGGGGTGGGCCACCTTCATCACTTAGGGGGATGAAAAATAGATAGTAGCCGATTCTCAGACCTACTGAATGTGCATATAAAATTTCATACAAATCGGTAGAGTCGTTTCGGAGGAGTATGGTAACTAACATTGTGACACGAGAATTTTATATATAAGATGATGATATAGAGGTTGTTTTTTTTTTTTTTTTTGTACCTACTGAACCGATTTTGAAAATTCTTTTATCATTTAAAAGCCACATTATCTGTGAGTGTCGTATGCTATATATTGACCTGAAAAACAAAAAGACTTTTTCTTGCTAGTCAGATTTGCAAAGTAAGTCGGAGAAAAAAGAATGCTGCCTTAATGATAAGAGATATATGTTTCATAGTTGCAGGTAGAGTATGAATGAATAAATGATTGAATGTGTGAGTGAGAGCCCCTCGGCTATTCAGAATAAAAGACTAAGTTATTAAAATTACATCTATATCGAAATTTATTAGTGAAATGTTTTGAAATCATTATATCATAACATACCACTAAAAAGGTATTATTTATTTAGGCAATTTATTTGTTTATTAATTATATATTTTTTTTAAATTTATATACAAAGAACAATAATTTTCAACTACATTATATATCATACAAATTATATATTCTTTAAAATTTACTATTTACTCGCGCAGCATACAAGGAAACCACTAAAAATAAGTTGGGGGATACACTCCTTCCCTGTGACAGTACTGAGCTAGCTATTTATTTTATTACTTATAATATATAGTATTTAATTAAGGTCTGTTAATAAATCATTTCTTTCTTTCTTTCTGAATGCAGAAAAATGCATTTATTAGATAATTATATTACTTCCATAGACGATGAAGATAAGAGAGAAATAAAGGAAAATATAATCCGATAGAGTATATACAGGATCTGTCATGTCACGATCTCTTTTCTCTCTTTTTAGTCTCTTTATAGTTAGTTACTATATCAGTTAGTATAACGACCTAACTTAGTATTCAAGAGCAGTACATGGGCTAAATTTAGGATGATAAATAGCTGGAGATTCTGCGATAAACTTCGAGATGGTATTAGACAAATCCACTTTCCCAGCAGCAGGACATAATAATCACTTTAAAATTTAAAAACTCAAAACCGCATAGCCGTAAGCCGTATTTAATAAGTCACGCCTCCGCCATAATGAACCACATATAGATAATTAGACAAAAACTACAAAGCAATGCCTCGAGCGTACATTCAAATGAGCACCCCTAGGGGGCGAAGCCTCCGACTCCGCTGGGACGTTTGACCACACGCCTATTAATTTAGATCTGTTAGAACCGCACTCGTTATATTTAATTAATGTTAAATTATTGTCAATGGCGTTTTTGCTTTGGTTTATTATTTAAATTTGGTTTTAATTGTGCTTTTTATTCATTTCATGTGCAGCTTCTGTGATACAACGAAACGGCTGTTTTATTTGATTATTTCTATTAATTAAAACAGTTGAGGTTGATTAGAGAAGCCTTTGATGTTTTTCTATGAATATAGAATTCAGATTTTAATGTCTAAAAAAGTTGAAAGAAAAAAGATTATAAGATCCTATTAGTTCTTAGATATCGTAGTTGTAGTTTTAGGGATCGGTGTTTTTGAGACACCAAAACCTTATAAGATCACTTAGTTATCTGTCAATTTGAAGTTAATCACACATCGTCAGGTGTGCTTATATAGCTACTGAATAAACGCAATTAAAAAATATACGTATATGCGAATATAATGTTATAATGACACTTGTACTAAAATCAAAATTTATTGAGTAGGTACTGCGTATTTCCTTCAATCTAGAATCATGTTTAGTGCGAATAAATGTCTTATAGTCTAATATCCCTTTATTCGTAAAAGGAAAACCTAGTTAGTAGTTACATCACAAAGTAAATTTTGAAGTAAGTAAACTGACTGTAACCTATGTCGGCAACAGTTTTTGGACGGCAGAGTTAAAGTTTGAGCATTAAAATATGTCATACAGAACCTTTGGTGTGAAGTTCAACTCATACTTAGGCGGTATTTTTAACACATAATTCTACTTTCCAGAAAGCGTTATTGCTCACGCTAAACTGTAAACTTTAATAATCTCGCCTCAACGGTTTCATCATCATCACAATTCGTTGATGATCCACTCAGAATGAATAGGGGGTTACGTTAGCCCAATTTAGGTTGGTAGGTTTCATCTTTGAGATTTTTTAGAGAACTCTCAGGAGTGCAGGTTCCCTCACGATGTTTTCCTTCACCGTTTAAGCATGTGATATTTAATTGCTTAAAACACACATAACTCAGCAAAGTTGTCGATGTGTGCCTGTGTGGGGGATCGAACTCGGATCTCCCTAATAAGTTTCAGGTCTACCACTGTTTTAAATAACTTAAAAGAAAATTAAAAGAACTAAAGATTTTCACTTCCCCTTTCTTTGTCAAATCACCGACAACTTTACAAACATGCCCATTTAAATTATTACACCAAAACCATTCAGCCAAACTAAACTAACAATCGTATGCGCGACTTAACCCGCCATTTTAACGTTAGGCCCTTAAGCCCTAATTTGTATACGGGCTACGCCACGTGGCGACGCGTGCTTAAATATGTATTTTTTAACCCTTGCTGGTTTTTAAAACATTTTTTCGTTGTTTACTTATTTGTATTTTTCTTTAGTTTTAAAATTTCTCGCCGACCCTAGTTAGACCTTAGGAATTAAAGAAGGTATTTAACTATGCTATAAAATAACAAAATCAATTGTATGTTGAAAACAGATTTTTGATAAAGAAAGAAACTGACAAAATCACCATCTCTTTTTTAAATCGCGCAAAGATGAAGTTTTTGTAAAAAGCAAAAAATAAAACGACTCATAATTTGCGTCTTTGACAACTTAATTTTTTTTTTAAATCGGCTAAAGGCGAGTTGGACTTACGCACCTAAGGTTCCGTACAATTTGAATTATGAGACAAATTTAATTTTGCCATCGGATGGAAACTGTATTTTGTTACTAATTTACGATTTTTGAATTATTCCCTTTACATGTGCTATATGATCTTGTTATACACTTAATTTTGAAACCTCTATGTAAACGGATTACGAGTATCAAAATATGTATTAACAACCTTATCTTTTGATTCATTTCACAGTATGAATGTATTTTTAATCCATAATACGAAGATTGATTATTAATTTTGGCAGCAGCAGTGATGGCAGTGGTTGAGACTTCAATGTCTTACTCGGGAGGTCCGAGTTCGGTTCCCCATACAGGCACACACCTCTGATTTCTGAGTTATGTGTTTTTTAAGCAATTAAATATCACTTGCTTTAACGGTGAAGGAAAACATCGTGAGGAAACCTGCACTCCTGAGAGTTCCCTAAAGTTCTTAAAGGTGTGTGAAGTCTGCCAGTGTCACTGGGCCAGCACAGCGTGGTGGGCTATGGCCTTATAACCTTCTCATTCTGAGGAGGAGACCCGGCTCAACAGTGCGCCATTGAATGGTCGTGATGATGATGATGATTAATTTTGGCGAATAGAAGTTTGAATTTTTCGACTTCAGACTTTCCTTTACACATTCCTGATGATGAGAAAAAGATTAAATTGAAATAATGGAACCCTAAAAATATGATAAATTGATTTAACGAATACAGTCTTAAGATTCGTACTAAGCTTTCTTCTAATTGAAAGATATGTTTATTCCCTATTAGTTTAAAGATGATGTAATTATCCAAGTAACTGTATGAAATATCCACAATTGAATCAATAACAACAATACGAGGGGCTGCCCCGTGCCCCGAGCCCCGTGTCCGTCTGTAGCAATATCTCTTGCCTAATTGATTGCGTGCGACGTGCGACGGGGCTCTGCGCACAGATTTGTTTTGATAGGTTATGATGTGATGGCCGCGTGGGAATGACGACTTGTTTACTTTGCTTGGGAATATATGGTAATTCTTTTATGGTACACTTGCTTTTGATTACAATTCTTCAATAGCCCTTTGGGAGTCTCAATTTAACTACCTTACCAGTATTTTATTTCCTCTAGCGTAGGCAATATAATACGGGAAGGTAAGCAGTGCCTAGTAACTTCGATGTTCTGTAATAACCAGAATATGGTTGCATACACAAATTAGTAAAGATATTCTAAATCAGTGGTAAATACTATCCAATCAAACTACCTAGACTATGAAGTTTTGTTTTAAATTCGCACTACTACAATAGCAACATTTTATAACATCTATACTAATATTATAAAGAGGAAAGATTTGTATTTTTGTATGTAACGAATAAACATAAAAACTACTGGATTGATTTCAAAAATTCCTTTGCCGTTAGTAAGCTACATTATCCCTAAGTAACATATTATATCTATTACTAAAAACAATTAGAGATCCTCAGAAATTCTTACTATAACCAACCCAAGCTCCAAAAAAATTATCCATTAAATGTCTTTCATCGCATGCGCTGCGAAAAGTATTGATGATAGAACAAAAAATGTTCTACAATATTATAGGACGTATCAATATCTACAAAAAATTCGCGAGACCATATGTCCAACTATTGTAGTTATGTCACTATAACTATTTTTTTACATTTTAAAAGTTGATAAAAATGCCTATCAAAATCAGGCCATGTTATCTATACGTTTGTATTAATTCTTATCCAAATAAATTATTTTGTGTTCGAGACTCTATCTAATTAGAATAGAGAATTAAATAAACATAATATAAGGACAACATTAATATACCTACATAATATTACATAATTAATATATTTTATTTTTGCACTTTTATTTACTTATTACCTATATTTTTTTCTCGCTTAAATAGTAAGGATCGCGTTCTAAGTCACTGCAAATCGATTCATCCATAAGAAGGAAGACAGGAATTACCTTGAACTATTGTGCCATAAGTTTCACTAATTTTAAATCTACCTATATACCTAAATATTCACTGTGATAACCGTGGCCTGCCAGAATTTGAATTAGATTTAAGTTAACTTATTAGAAACTTATAGAAAAAATAATTCCAAAAGTGCGTAATATAATTTTAAACTTTTAAACTCTTTTAAAAAATGGGTTTACAAACGATGTTAGTTTGTAAGAAAGAATGGAGTACTTACCGTCTTTATTCATGCCCATAGCTAGACATTTTTTTAAACGACACGCCTGACACTGGTTCCTGTGAGCCTTGTCCACTACACACCTTCCTGTACCAGCTTGACATCTGCGAGATAAATAAAACTAATTAATTTACATGTAAAAATGATCACTATTATAATATTACATATACTAACTAACCCGCCCTCGCTTCAAAAAGGGAATATGGGCTATATATTGAATATGAGGAAATCCTTACCTCACTCACTCAAGTGTTTTATCTAATATTAGCTGACCCACGCGATTTCATTCGCGTGTTGCTCCGCTCCTATGGGTCGTAGCGAGATGTTAAATAGCCTAAAATACTCCTTATTACATCAGCTATCTACCAGTGATAGTCTCGTCAAAATCGATCCAGCCAGTTCAGAGATTAGCCGGAATAAACAGAGAGACAGACAAAAATTGTAAAAAGTGTTGTTGTTGGTATATGTGGTGTGTGCGTGTATACATCCATATGCACTTAGTAAAAAGCGTGTATTTTAATATTACAAACATACACTCCAATTATATTTATTTGTTGTATATATATCAATGTATAAAAACAGTATCAGACTGGTATTATCGCACGAAGGGAAGGAAGGATTTTTGGACATTTAACTTCCCACAGTAGTGAAAAAGTGAATAAGTTTCTTTAAAAAATCCTTCATTTTTGAGTCAATTATAATTTAACATTGATCATAGTAACCAGAGCTCGACCAGTGTAAATAGTTAGTAAATACTATTTAGGTATGTTATGATAGAGTAACTATGGACTTCTTCGATAACTGTCATCGAGGCTATTCAACTCTCAGGAGCGTCTCTATTCCAAGCAGCGCCCTTCGCACTAGTTAACTAAAAATAGTCTTCACCTCAGCGAGCACAAAAAATATTCGACTTCGTTGACGATGATGAAATTTTTTGGCTGACTCCAAAAAATTGTATTTAGAAAAGAAGTCGCCCCGCAAAGCGCTAAGCGGCCCTAAAATAGCAGCCCTGCGCGACAAGTAAAGCCGACCCTACAAATTCGAAAATATCCTCTCTATTAAAAAAAGACAGAAATTTCCTCCTAGTTATAGTTTCATCTGTGTGTTGATACGTCAGTCAAGTCAGATTTTTTTTTATATATTACATGTATATAAGGCGCGTAAGTTAGGTTAAGGTTAAGTTTAGTTATATATCAGTTCAGTAGCAGTATCTACGTTCCGTTTACCCAATACTCCATTCAATAACTCCCCCTCTCTTTCTTCTGCGAGTTACATATATTATTATATATACCAAGAAATCAGTGAAAGTATTAAGAAAAACCAATCAAAGTACTGAATGCTGAATGCCGAAGAGGAAAAACTACTCAATGAATTTGCGGACGAAGTCTAATAAAGATTAAAGGTATTTCATTATACGTAATCCGTCATATAATAGGCTTAGGTTGGTTGACATTTGTTGCAATTGGTTTTTGGGGGGAAAATACACGATGTATTGAAGAATGGCGGACCGGAGGAAACCCTTGTACACTTACTGCTTTAAGAAGGGTGAAATTAAAAACACTTTAAAAGTAGATAAGCAACTTATTGCATTTAGGTTCTTATATTTTTCTTTTGATTTTAATGTATTTTTTCAATACACTTGCTCGTAAAGTTTCATTTATTTCATCGTTTTTGTAAATGTAAACAGTTTGTTCCGTTAGATTCGTTAGTTCCGATAGGAATCGTTCATTTCGTTAGTTCCGTTTGTTAAAATAATGAGGCGGACTGAGGAGAAATGCTACGGTTTTAGTAAACCCGTGAGGGGACGGGTTAGAATACTATTCCCCTCTGCCGCTGGGAGAGCATCTCGTAAGAGGCGAGTACCCCAGCACCTCCTTGGTGGTAGGAGATCTGTTCCCCGACTGGCTTGCGACCACCAGCATGCGAATCCAACCGCCAACACAGTCACAGACGCGTTCCAGTTAAGCCGCATGTGGGCCTGACTTACCCCCTCCCTCTCCCATCCTATTAATGCTGCGGATCTAGTGGACTCTAGGCTCTTGCTCAGGGTCCTCTGAAACCGCAGCATATTTTTCTTCTCTCCGACTCCTCACTCTATCTTCGAGGATGCAACGCATCAACAAACAAGAAAGTATCTCCTGTTTTGCCGATGTCCATGGGCGATGGTGGCCACTTACCATCAGGTGGACCATCTGCTCGTTTGCATATAATGTACCATAAAACTAAAAACACCGCCAAGTATACTGACGTACTGTATACTATGAAAAATATTAAAATTGTGAGCGCATCTCGGTCGCCCAGGTACTCATCTATACCTACATAATATAATAAAGATGTAAAGACGGTATTTCACTATTAATCCCACAGGAAATAATAGTTCGTTCCGGGATAAAACTATTTCACGAGCAGTACCCTTAAATCCCACAGGAACTATGCATATTTGCGGTATAGAGTACCAAATTTCAATGAAATCTTTTCATCCGTTTTAACGACACACAATTGAACAAACAAAACTTTATAATCTGTTTTTATATGTTCTATTACTTATTTCGGTAGACTTTCACTATTTTTTTTTGACACGACTTATCTACTATTTTATTTTTTATTTCTCTTTTTAACAATTTACATAAAAAATAACTTACAAATTCCGTCAAACTGTTTGTTGACGGGACTAGGCTCTCTTATTAGAAAGTTCTTCAGTTTCTTGAATACTATACTATATATAATAGGTACTCGCTTTCACCCGCTATATTTCGAATAATTCACGCTATATCATTATAAATTAAAGCCTATATGTTATTCTGTATCTAAGCTATATTATTGTAAAGTTTCATCAAAATCTATTCAGTAGTTTTTGCGTGAAAGAGTAACAAACATCCACACATTCAGACATCCATACATTCTTACAAACTTTCGCGTTTATAATATTACTAGGATTATACATGCACACACACACACATTCATATATATATACATTCGCATATAATCACATACTTTATACTACACAACACTACCTATATAATATACTAGCGACCCGCCCCGGCTTCACACGGGTGCAATGCTGATACTAAATATACTACAGAATATACAACGTTTTCATAGGCACGCGCCGCGCAACCGCTATGTCCCTGCATTTTAAATGTGTAATATCTTCGAAAATATTCATTTAAATTTCACGTTGTAAAGGGCCATATTGATCTATATTAAATGCACAATGTATTTAAGGTACCTAATTGGATAAGGATTAATGCTGTATTGTTCAAAATCACTTCGTAAATAAGCTATTATTTCTCATAAAAAGTAAAGGATAAAAAATAGTTATTGTGGGTTATCTCTAAGAGATAGACATATACCATTGCGGATTTTTTGTAGACCTTTTTAAGGTGTACAATACTGTAGTACATTATTTTGATCTATCTCGTAGGGTTTAGCCAGCGTTTGTAATGTAAGCGCAAAAAATGTGTTTACAACATCACATTAGAAAACTCTAAAATTATCAGTGTTTCTCTACTATATTATATATGTATTATACATATAAACCTTCCTCTTGAATCACTCTATGTATTTAAAAAAAACCGCATCAAAATTCGTTGCTTAGTTTTAAAGATTTAAGCATACATAGGGATATACAGACAGCGGGAAGCGACTTTGTTTTATACTATGTAGTGATAAATCATACATTCAACAGTAGTTATATAATACAAATTAAACCTTTTTTTCAGACATATAATGACAATCAATTAAGTCCAAGTAACATTCTATAAGCCTTTATTAATAGTATAGATAGATAATATACAAGAATGTCTCGTTCCAAAGTTATTAGATTAAAACATTTCGTACAGATAGATAATCATTATGCATTAATACTGCATCAAATTATATTGATACAGATTTGACACTCCACTGGTTACTAAAAGAAGCTACCACTTGCAAAAAGTATCCCAAAATCAATTTGTCCGAGATAAAGAACCACATGTCACACTTGACCATAAGGGCACAATATTAATAACATTAAAGCGGGTGCCATATTAATTGAAAGGGGCTCGGAGAGGGCCAAATGTTAAACTGTTTTTAATATTATCTGTACAAGTACATCTAAGGTCTACCCTTGTAATTGTACTTATTTTATTTGTATATTAAAAAAACCTGCCAAGTGCGAGTTGGACTTGCGCACGATTTGTTCCATATCAATTTTCAACTGTTTAGCTATCACAGTACATGAGTGCCTTGTGACAGATAGACGGACGGACGGACAGCGGAGTCTTAGTAATAGGGTCCCATTTTACGTAAGTTTTTTTACATTTTAGTGCAAAGAGAAGTATAAGGCTACATAAATGTAATTTAATACTTAAATACAGGTTAGTCGATTGCGTCCTATATATTTTTAATCAAATATTTCTTAGTGTCGAACAAGGCTTTCCACTAGACCCACTTCTGTTTTTGGTATTTCTGAATAATATTATTTAAATATGTAATTTCATTTTATACACAACCAAGGCTGTGTAAATAATTCACTTATTTATTCTCTTTAATTCTCACCGAAATAAAAAAAATCACTATAACACTAAAAGCGAAAAATATAGCAGTAAATTTAAAGGTATTTTTATAAGAATGTCAAACAAACTAAATTTTATATATTCAAAGATAATATGTTTTTGACGTCGGTTAAAAAGTCAACAATAAAGTGAACAAAGCGCTCAAGTACAAAAATTAAATTCGCATTTCGTCAGATTGCTAGTGATTTGTCTTAAGGGTACGAATTATTTTAGAGAAAAACTTGATATCCGCGATAATTTAAAATTAAATGCAATACATACAGAAATTATAATAATATTAAGTATTAGTAGAGGGTATAAAACCTTAAACTAAAGCCTGATCTTTTGTAGATGGTATCGAAGATGCAACCGAAGTACCTAAGTAATTATTAAATATTTTTAAGTTAAGATGTTAAAGAGTTCTTGGTTAAATATCCTTTTATAGAGTTAATAATATGCACCCAATCATTAAAAAAAAAAATAGTTAAGTTGGACACAATAATAAGAAAGGAGAAAAGACGAAGATGGAGAAAACCTTAGAAGTGAGATTATCTTCATGAAAACACTAAGGTGTAAAAAAATAAAGTTTAAAAAACTACGACTACGTAAAAAAAAGTGGTCTGAAAAGGACGAAAAGCGAAAATATTTCAGATTGAACAAGGTAGAACTATGGACTTCCTTTTGCCTTCACCGTAGTAAGAGTAGTTTAAATAATAAAGATAAAGTGCAATTAAAACTGACCTCAGGCTCTATTCAGGCTTCTGTCTAACAACTACATTGTCTACAAAAAAGTTAAGGATAGCAATCTTCATAAATCATACATATAATAATAAAATAGAAGTCAGCAAACCCCAGATGTAAAAAGAATTACAAATGCACGAAGGATTAAGTGGATTCGGTCTCATCCCACTCCCCCATTGACATTGAGTTTCTTTACAGATGTGACGCTATACATATTTGGTGGCAGGTTTTTGATGGGGATCAAAGGATTTGGATGATTGTAAATTAATTTTAGGGTGTTATGATATTTGTTTTCTTTTTTGTATTATCTTATTTGTGATCTGCTTGTAATAATTTCTGAGAGTTTGCATCGAACACTAGTGGATCCATAACAGAAATTGGTAGCAAAAATTAAATTTGGTACTAAAATATGAATAAAAGTGTTGGTGGCTTTTGGAGCTAAAAGTATGTTTGGTTCAACTGGCGATACTGGTTTAAATTAATAACGCAAGTCTCCCAATTGCAAACAATTTCCATGGTTCAAAAGCTTTCCAGAGCAGTTCAAAGTTCTGAATTTCTAGCTCCTGACCAAGTTCCTAAATTCCTATATCCATGAAGCTCTCAAATAAGCTAGAGTTCTTCAAAACCTTCTTTTTAGACTTATTTGGGATGACTAATTTTTGGAAAATCATCTATTCACTAGTCGACTCGCGCGACTTCATCCGCGTATAGCTCGGGTCCTCTTAGTCTTAGCATGATGATATATTATAGCCTATAGCCTTCCTCAATAAATAGGCTATCTAACACTGAAATAATTTATCAATAGCTTTATGAGTAGATTAAATTAAAACTGGATATAAATAGGTCCCTATTTTACAGTTGGATAATTTCAAAATAAATTTTCCATATAGGTATTTGTATTTTTCTTAGTAGAATAGTTTAGTAATAATGACACACATTCAGAACAAAAGGCAATGAATCAGTAGCCCAATTTCGACATAAACCATGTTATATTCGCCAAATATTGCTTTTTGGTTGTTGGTTCAGCTGGAGCACATCGGTCGTGGACCGGCAAATATGTTGCAACTGTGACCTGAATGTATGACTTTCTCTTATTTGACTATTTAGACCTTTTTAATAATGAAAATAAGCGTAATGATCTGGTTTTAAAATCTCTCCATAAAAATCTGTATATTCATTTACCTTTTACAAATAAACTAAAAGATCACACTACTCATACAAGTTGTCCAATGATGTTATGTTCTGGAATGTTCGTTCAGTATAGTTTAGGTAGATTTAAATATAGGAAACTGTAAATAAAATATTAAATAACCTTCAGATAATTTTATACTTTTGTTAGTATCGTAATTCGTCATCTATTTTCCAGGTATTCTCACATACAACCTTCATCATGCATCCTTCCTTACTATTAGCTCTATTTATAAAATTCTTGTGCCACAATGTTAGCTACCATAGTCCTCCGAAATGGCTCGACCGATTTTTATGAAATTTTATATGCATATTCAGTAGGTCTGAGAATCGGCTACTATCTATTTTTCATCCCCATAAGTGATAAGGGTGGTCCACCCCAAGTTTATATAGCAAAACCTATAATTTCACACTTGGCATAAGGAGGCACTAAGAAATCAAGAGACGCGCCTAAATCGGTATTTAGTTTGACATTTTTAAAAATGAGTGATCTCTCCTTAATAATTATAAGACATCTATTCCTTAATATCAATTAGTTCTTAAAACTTAACCAAAATAAGTATCCGTTAACAACGTAGAAGGAGAGAGGGGCCTATTTTAACAAAAATACGTTACATGCATTTAAATATTTTGCAATAATAAAATCGTTGTTTTCACCATATTTTCATCTGTTCAAACAGATTTTTAGGTAGATACTCCAATTGATTTCACAAATTACTCAATAGTATGAAATACAACTTACACGATGAATCAAAAATTGAAAACAATTTTCCTGGAGTTTTAGTCACACTGGTATGTAATTATTGTAAATCAGCTGAATCATCTTACCTGTAAATAAGCTTTCTTCTCACAGATCTTTTGAAGAATCCACTGCAGCCGTTACATGCGAGGATTCCATAGTGCTTTCCAGAACTGGTATCACCACATACCACGCAGACTAAACCTGAAGAAATAAATGGCATTTACATCCAGTGCATACATTGGAGGTTAAGGAAGTTATAACAAAACCTACGGAAAATCTGATACCAATAAACCCAGTATTGATGCAATGCAAGCCAATAAGAATTTAAAATATTCCTTGGGTAGTGTAGTTAAAATCAAACATGGTCAAGCAGCCAAAAATTGGAATTAAAATTTTTAACTTCTTATCCTACACTTGATCAAAACGAAGAGAAAAAACGGACAAAAGAAAATTAGCGGATAATAATAAATGTTGATCGGTACTGCCAACCTGCCTTACCCAAGTGGTTGGTCTTCTTGGTAGGCGGATCTGGTAGCCATGGTCGTAGTGCAGGTGGTGCGAGTGCTGCTGCTACCAACGCTGCTGATGTTGGAGGTGACCACCGTAATGGCGATGTGCTGTCTTCTCCTGTGAAAAAAAGGATCTTTATAATATAACTTTTAACTTCCGTAAAAAATATATTTTATGTCCAAACTCTACAAATCAAACCAATATTTTTGCACCACTTAAGTATCCCCTGAGTAATATCAATAAACATTTAATATCAATAATGCTAATAGTATATCGCACCCTTTCACCATAATAACGTTTTTACTACAGACTGGGGGATGAAGCCAGCATACATTGACCTTCAAAGGTAATACTTATGTAAATGTAATAAAGGTCAGCTTAGAGTGGTGGGATGGATCTATTAAGAGATTGCTTTCGTATTTGTATGTGTAAGGCGATTTGCACTGGTTATAATATTAATTTACTAGATTTTTGGGTTCATGATTTCGGCCATAGCCATCTACAATAATTTTGAATATTATCATCAATGACCAGCTGACTCAACTCGTTTAATTCGAATGTTTGGCTAACGTCTGTCAATATTCTTCTTTCTATTCGATCTGTTTGATGAAATGTATGATTTTCATCTTTGCTTCGTCGAGTTACAATATCCATTAAAATTTTCAATTCTATTTCATCCTCTAAAAGCCGGCACCAATATGTGACCAAAAGTTTAAATAATTGTGTGATATATTTAAATTCAATTTATTCTATCTGTTAAGTGTCAAAATATGACAATGGAGCAAGAATTTCTGTATCCCTCAATTAAGTGGGGTCTGCTGCTGACGTTACTGTACTCATTGAATTATCTTATTTGTCGAGCTACGACTCCAATGGAGTCTCAATTTTTTTACTAATTTTATAGCGTTAATAAAACATGTATAATATGAAATTTGTCAGTAGGCTTAAAAAAATTAAAAACGAACGGCACACTATCGTAGTTTACAAATAATATTATAATAATCCAAACATCCTGATTAATATTATAATTTCGAAAGTAACTCTTAAGAAACGTAGGCAATACTTAAGAATACAAACTAAACAAACGAAAGTACTACTTACGCCATCTATTGAAGAATTTTGACAAAATTAGGTACAGAGATAAATTAGAGCTTAGGGAAGGATATAAGGTTATGTTTCATCGCAAAAAAAAAAAGAACACAAAGTAAACAAATGAGTGTGCTCGTATGCCATCTATACAAGTCGGGATATGTCGGCTAGTACATTAATATATCGTAGAGTATGTTTTAGATATGACCATTGACCATTAAAATCCCATTATTATTATAATTTGATTATAAAAAAGGAGTGATAACCCACTAGTTAAGACATAGGTGTCTTACTCGGGAGGTCTGTGTTCGATCCTGGGCACACCTCTGACTTTTCTGAATTATCTCTGTTAAGCAATTAAACATCACTTGCTTTAACGGGGAAGGAAAACATCGTGATGAAACCTGCACTCCTGAGAGTTCCCTAAAAAGTTCTCAAAGGTCTGTGAAGTCTGCCAACCCGCACTGGGTGGACTATGGTCTATCCCTCGTCCTTATTCTGAGGAAGAGACCCGGCTCAGCAGTGGGCTATTAATGGGTTGTGATGATGATGATGATGATTATAAAAAAAAATTCTTTCTCTCCCACTCGTTACTTATAAAATAACTGATATTAACTTCTAGGATTCTAGATTTATCTATACATTAAGATTATGGTCAGTAAGCTAGATGAATTCAGGACATTATATAAAAAATTAAATGAGCAGCGATCTGGACTCCTGCACTCAGCTATTAATTAAGAACAAATCGTCATGACTTAAAAAAAAACATCAAAAAGAGCAAATTTAAACAAGCTAGTTAAGGCAACTCTATAACACCCTAGTTCAGTACGCTATAGGTAAATAAAGCAACACAATAAACTCGAGTCTGATTGCCGAAAGGCAATTATGTGTAACTACCGGCGGAGTAACTCGATTTACTACCAAAGGGCTGCCATGAGTGCATTTTAACGTATATCGAATTATACTGGATTTGTTTATTTGTGCATCTCTTTATTGATATCTAAAGCCTAAACTAAAAATAACTGATACAATATTAAATCATTCCATACATTTGTGGTCGGGCCCGAAAGGCTTTATATTAATAATTATTAACAGATATGTCGGCACGTTAGTTAGTCTTTTTTTTTCGATGGGAAATGCTTTTTACGCACCCCTCTGAGTTGGAGGGGTATGTGGGACTCACAGCGAGAAGCGCCGAATACCCACTAAAAGCCATCGGTACCGCCGCCGTCGCGCATTGGGTGCTGGGGGTTCGCGGGATAGCATTCTACCTCAGCACTCAGCAATTCCTTGAAGGAGCTCCTTAAACCTATACCTTGGTGACAAGTCCAAGGCACTGCTTTAGTTATTTATCGGTTCAGTAGCAGTATCTACGTTGAGTTTACTCACTAATTCATTCAGTATCATACCCTTCTTAGTATTTTTCAATATACCCCCTCACTCCTTCTCGTCCGTCTATTTTCTCCGAGTGATATAAACTTCAGTGTTTTTTTTTTGTTGAGAGTTAGGGAATGCATCCACGCATACCTCCTAATAGCAAAAAATTAAATAGGACTCCCAGCAAGTGCCGTCTTACCCACTAAACATCACCTATCAATAAAAGAAAATGTCACAGAATACAACAGTGACACCTTCACGGCTTTGTTCAAGTGTAATCTATTTTCACAGAGATTTGACATTGGGGATATAAAGTATGCGTAACGCCTTCACCTTTGTTCTGCACGACCTCTGCGTAGCGACTCAGTAGAAGCGTTAGCTGTTCGCTCGAGCTCCACTGTCTCCTTTAACTTCATTACAGCCTCACAAAAGGAGGCAATCGCTGCCTCTGTCAAGCACAGTATTTATGACACTTGACAACGACAGGTCTCCTCCCACAAAGTGTGGCATTCTGCTACAGTGTAGTGCGCTTTTTTTTACAGGACTCCCAGACAAACCCGACCGAAGCGCCATCGGTACATGGTGGACATTCCTCGGATACGCAACAAGCGCTTTGAGTCCACCTTTGTTATTCGCACTGCGAAGATGTGGAACGATCTGCCGGAGTCTGTAATGTATAATGTTGGTGCTTTCAAATGTAGAGTAAATAGGTACCTTCTAGGAAAGCGTGCTCCATCCTAGACCGTGTCGTGCTTTCGGGCAAGTCATGGTCAAACGCTGACATATATATCATAAAAAAAAAATTAAGGGCTGCTCTGCTGCTGCATCCGTAGTAGGTTGGCTCCTATTCTATGCTTACTATCTGACACAGATAAGTACCTGCGTCACTCTTAATGGGAGCATGGCATTGATCATAATGTGAACTAATAGCCTCTACTGTCACCAAGCCAATTGAACGACTCCAGGTCTTCTTTCCGAGCGAGTTAGTTACTATGTAGTATGCAATTAGATGAAACGGGGAACATGAGAGTTTCTATTATTGGAAGAGAGTTAACTGGATCACAAACCACGGACACTTTTCGTCTCCGTCATGATATTTAACAATATCAAGAAATCAAAAATTAAGATTTTGTGTTTTTAAATAATATGGAATGATGCATAAAATTATTGTAATAGACTGATTTTTCAAAAAAACTGACGGCTTCTGATACCAAATAAGTAACAACGAAACAACATATTTACAGAAGATATAATGTTGTACAGAATATACCCATCTATACATCTTCTATCTTCTATATATATAAAAGGAGAAGCTGACTGACTGACTGATATATCAACGCAGGGGCTAAACTATAAGGGTTAGAAACTTGAAATTTTGCACAGGGGTTCCTTTTATAACGTAGGGGAGCACTAAGAAAGGATTTTTGAAAATTCACCCCAAAAGGGGGTAAAACGGGGGTACGAAGTTAGTATGATACTTTGCCGTTTTGAAGTCATTCAAATGAAATTCAGTATGAAGGTTCTTCATTAGAAGTCATGGAACAGGGGTAAAATATTTTATCGAAAATAATCCCTTAAGGGGCTAAAAGGGGAGTGCAATGTTAGTATGACTACATCATGAAATTATTAAATATGTCTACAGACGATCTCCTGTAGGCTAATATAACTACCCTAATATGGCAAACGATGTTACGGGTAAAAGCTAGTTAGGTATAATTGTTTAATCAAAATTTTTACCATAAACTTTAAAAAGTTTTCTTAAAACATTAACTTGATATAAAAAAAATGTTATAATTAAAAGTAGTATAGAATAGTAATAATGATTTTAAATAGTAACAATATAATCGCCCTTAAGGATAAAATCAATATTGACCCTCTGAAGCCCTAAGGGTTTATTTTGCCGACGGCAACGCTAAGTGTTGGAACTAAATAGTTTATTTTATTATTTCTTGACTTTATGGCTTGTTTATGAATGTTACTATGGCTATAAGTAGAGTAGTACCTGGGGTATGTGTTCCAGGTCCTCATTTACAGAGATCTTCTACAGGGACCACACAAAACTACAATACTTGAACTTCTTTTGACAATGACTAGTTGACCCGTCCTATATTCGCTGGGTTATAATAACATGGCGCTCATAGGTTAGTTATTCCGACATTGTTATTTTTTCGAGTACTTACGAAAAGGGCGTGAATCTGAAAATTATTGTCTGATAGAATTAAATCCGAACGCTGAAATATTTTTGGATGTTTGATTTGATGATGAAAGTACCATAAAAATTACCATATCTTCTATAACACTTAGAGATTCTGTTTGAATACCTTTTTCTTCAATATTTCCTTTTCTTATAGATATATACATCTACATCTACATCTACACTATTATATAAAGAGGAAAGATTTGATTGTTTGATTTTTTGTTTGTTGGAAATAGGGTCGAAAACTACTGATCCGATTTTGAAAATTCTTTCACTGATAGAAAGCTACATCCTTTTTTTCAGGCTATATGGTGTCGCCATAAATATTCTAATTAAAAAGATATGGCCATTTATGTGCCATAATGTGGTCATTTTGAAAATTGAAGAGTTTCTCAGGAAAAACTAATCCGATTTTAAAATTTTTTTCACTGATTGAAAACTACACTATTCGTGAGTGACAAAAGTGATTTAGTGTTGCCATATACATTTTTTAATTAATAAAATATGGCCATTTTGTTTCTACTGATCCGATATCGATTAGAGAAGTCAATAGTATTTCTGTCTTTCTTCCTCTTATAATACTATCATTCTCTCATCCGCTCTCTGTAATTTTTATCTTTGTTTCTTCAGAATGATCAATCTCTTCACTTTCTTTCTTTCGATTATCTCTCTCTCTCTCTCTTCTTTACTTCTTTTTATAACCTTTTCTCACACTCTCTCTCTTTTTCAAATAATGAAAAAGTACACAATTACAGTGACAATTTAAGGACATCAATTATAATATTGGTTTAAATACCCGTAGCGAAGCGAGGGCAGCCCGCTCGTTATATATAACAAGGAGAAAATAACGAGAATATACCCCCTATATATTGAAAAACACTACAAAGGGGGGTGTGATATTGAATGGAGTTTCGGGTAAACGCAACGCAAACATTATGATCTCTTACTATTTGGTACTAAGGTATAGGTTTAAGGATATAAAAACACTCGCCTCCACTGCCCAGGTTGTCCGTTTAAATTTAAGTTTAGGTTACCCTAACCCTCATATGTCAGTGGTTTATATAAGTAATGATAGAATACCATTATAAACGTCAGTGGCAGAATGTAGCGGTTACAATAAAATCAATACAAACCGCATCGCCGCGGGCTCAGGTGCAGCGCGGTTGTTAAATACAATGAAATGTGTTTTAAATTATATGTTAAAAATTATATAAATACTTGTAATAGGATACAAAAAATTGGTCATACGTATGTTAGTATGTATGTAACGGAATCTTTAAACATGATTTTGACCCCCTTCAAAACGTCGGATTATCTCGAAATTTGGCATACTTATTAAGGATCGATGACAATTCAATATTTTAAACTGTTTGATCCGTTATCCTTACTAGGATAATCAGGATTAGCGATTTATTGTTTTTCTGAGACCCGGAGTGTCTGCGTCAAGACACTTTATATTTCCCTATCTTATACGAACATCATCCCCCTATATTCTAAAGTAGTTTTCACCCCCGTTTTATAGTAAAATTTATCGAAATTTTCAGTAAAAATGTTAAATTTTAACAAAAATAAAATTTTTTGTAGACAATAGTAATATTAATTTATCCGATTCCGCTCGTTTATATATCGTTAAATAGCGTTTTTTATCACCTATTTAACGGCACCACTCTTGTTAAGATATCTTTCAGGACGAACGAAAAATTAAATAATTCATTGATATTCTCCACACCGAGCCGACCGAGCCTACCTTATAGGTTCGATATCTTATAATAAACATATACAACATATACCTTAGTGTCCGTCTCGTTTTGGTTGTCAAATTATTATATCGTCTCAAAACATCCCCCTGCATATTTTAAAATATAATTTATCAAATTATAATAATTAAAAAATAATAGTTTAAAAAAACTAAAAAATACGCTTTTATAGAAAAATCAACTAAAAAATAGAAAATAAATTTGAATTAAAAATAGTGTAAGAAAAAATGATTTTATTGTAAAAAAAAACTACAACTATTCTAAGTTATTCTAGGGTTAACCATCGATTTAATGTTTTAATTTATTTATGTACCAGGAATATAGTTAAAATATGTATATCTATACACATAGAATAACTTATCTCTAGAGATCTGTGCCAGATACTCTCGAGTATAGGAGAAATTATTTTTACATTTATGGTGTAGGTACAAAAGACACTAATACTTAAACTACAACTACTAGGTGCCCATCCCGGCTTCGCACGGATGGATATTTTTCTTTACGTCGTACGTCGGGGTGTATTTTTTGTGTATATTGATATTTTCAATTTCGTAATATCTTTTGAATGGAATGTCCGATTTTAATAATTCAACATCAACAGATATTGTAACAGTTTTGAAGAGATTATTTGGATAAGAATTAATACAAAGGCATGGATAACATGGTCTGATTTTCATAGGCATTTCTATCAACATTTTAAATGTAAAAAAGTAGTTATAGTGAAAACTACAATAGTTGGACATATGGTCTCGCGAAGTTTTTTGTAGATATTGATACGTTATATAATATTGCAGAACATTTTTTTGTTCTATCATCAATACTTTCCGCAGCGCATGCGATGAAAGACATTTTATGGCTAATTTCAATATAGCCTATGTTACTCAGGGATAATGTAGCTTTCTAATGGTGAAAGAATTTTTGAAATCGGTCCAGTAGTTACAAATATACAAAATTCTCTTTATAATATTAGTATAGATTTATCTTTTGAATTGAAAATTGAATATTAAAAATTGATTTATTAATATTCTATTGATTTAGTTTAAAACAACGATTTTCCGATTAATCAATCTAGAATCGTAAAAAATAAAAATAACGTCTAAAAAATAAAAATCTTATACTAATATATAAAGCTGAAGAGTTTATTTATTTGAACGCGCTGATCTCAGAAACTACTGGTCCGATTTGAATAATTCTTTCAGTGTTAGATAGCCCATTTATCGAGGAAGGCTATAGGCTATATATCATCACGCTACGACCCATAGGAGCGGAGCATCACGCGGACGAAGTCGCAAGGGTCGGCTAGCATTTTTATAATATACTCTACATACTTTTAGCTGTTTTTTTAAATTATCACATTATTATTTTTAGTTCCAATATATTTATTTACATTAACACTTAGTATAACGTGAGAAAACATTTTACAAATAAATTAAAAAGAATATTTAAACATGAGCTTGTAAATATAAAATTTCAAAATCATTAACAAAAAAATAGAAGTGAGGACAGATTGCTAGTAAATAAAGTAAAGCAATCACGTAGATAAATAATAATATCCATAAATATTGTCCACAGATAAAACACAAAATGGTGACAGAATAGCACAGATAAAGAACGTTATATAAACGAGAAGGGACATAAAAGAAAATTGTATGAGACACATAAAAAGAGCAGTTTGGGAAATTGGAAGTCGCGAGCGAACTGAATCCAGGGTATCAAGATAAATCAATGTTTGTTCGGAGTATGGCACTTAGGACAAGAAAAGACTGGAGTCGATGTTGTGTATTTAATTAGTTTTGTTTGTAAAAATTTTCCAATGCTAGCAATATTCTTGATTATGCTTGATGGGGTAGTAGTTAGTATTCGTTTATTTGAAAAGTACCTTCTATTACGATATACCCGCGGTAGTTTAGTGAGCCATTAATTGATTACGTAAGACGATTTAGGGGGGAGGAGGGTCGACCATGTCTTATTTTTTCTTACAAGTGGGTGGTGGTGGTGGATCTAGATAGTTTTTACGTAAGATTACAAAAATGCTCAAAGTTAAAATTATACTTTGAAAAAGCGCGGGCAACACTTATTTTTCCTTTAGATTCTTACGTAATAAATATTAAACAGGGGGGAGGGAGTCAACCTATTCTTATTTTTTCTTATAATAGAGGGGGAGGGGATCAAAAACTAGCTAAAATAGTCTTACATAATAAATAAATGGCCCCCGTAGAAGAAATATTGACCTATCAAATTTGTTAAGTGTTTCATTAAGTATCATGGTGTAGTAGCTTACATCGTTTGACCTTGTTCCATGACTAGGTCTTGGGTATGGCCCCACCGACTTCATCTTTAGTTTGCATTCATGTAACAAAAATGGAGTTCAGGAAAAATGATGGCAAGTTGTCAATGCGTCGGAATCGTAAGTTAGGGTAGGTTAGCCTTAACCTAGGCTTGGGCAGAGAACCTATGCAGTTGATGTGAGTCTATATATGGCAGGGATAAGGGAAACCTACACGCTTGGTCACAAGTCCAAGTTACTGTTTGGGTTCAGGGTAGGAAGAGAACATAAAGTTTAGATATCTCCAGACTATATCACGCATACGAACAATGCTTATAACCAATTGTATATTCTATCTCTTCTCCATTCTAATTTTCCGACAAATATAATAAATGTTAAATCCCTCTCGACGAAAAGCGCACAGATCACCAATGACATAATTCCTTGTCCAGCGATGCTTAGATACTGCTAGGCTAGTTTACTTCAGTTACTTTCACAGTATTATGTCTTATGGCATTTTACTGTGGGGTAGGGCGGCGGACATTGAATCCATTTTTGTACTTCAAAAGAGAGCTGTTCGGGCCATTTATAATCTTAGAGCACGAGATTCACTTAAAGATGTCTATAAAAAAATAGACGTCCTTACAGTCCCCTCACAATACATATATACAGTGACAAACATAATGTTAATACTAGAAACAGAAATAAACTTGTAACGCCTTACTATCGTCTCCATAAAGTCAGTAATAGTTTCATGGGGCTTGGTGTTCGCATCTATAATAAGATTCCACAGCCTATATTAGACTTGCTACTTCTACAATTTAAAACTCGTATCAAGAAATCATTAATTAATAAAGCATACTATAATGTACAGGATTACTTAAATGACGAGAATGCTTGGAATCTAAGTGACGTTGACTCTCAAGCTAAATGATTTGTATAACAATTTGTGAAAACATGGCTTTTTGAAAAGAGCGACTGTTGAGTCTCTGGCCGGCTCTTCTCAACAGAAAACTGCTTTCCGAGCTGGTGGCAGCTTCAGACAAACTGTATCAAAGTACTTTTACACAAAAGTCTAATTGAAATAAAATATTTTGAGTTTGAGTTTGTGTGCGTTCATTTATTGGCGTAGATGGTTTATTTTTCACCACATTTAAATTGATAGATAACTTAATTGATTTTTGTAAATGATTTATTTTATTAAATGAAAAGCTAACGAGATTTATATGAAGACAGATTTTATACTATATCTAATATATAATTTAAAAAAACAAAATTACCAATATTATCATAATGTAATCTCTACAGTTTTCCTAGTCGAACGGAAGGCAGAAACTTTGTCGCTTGCCGTTTTATTCGGTTTTCTTTTGACGCGAAGCTCTTGAGCCGCCCTGATTAATTCCCCTCCCTGAACCTTCTGAGAATTCTCTTAGTCCCTACTAACTTTTATTTTTTTGTCGTCTTTAATCGAATTATAAATTTTTAGTTCTTTGAACATTATTAAATAATAGTTATTATACTAAAGTAGTTCTTTCGAGTGCTTAGACTACAAAAACATTAAATCGTTTTATCCCATGGAAACAAAGTTTTTCAGGAATAAAAAGTAATTTGTATATTAATCCAGGTTATAAAGTATCTGTGTGCCAATTTTCATTGAAATTCGTTTAGCCGTTTTAACATGATTGAACGTTGGATCAACAAACATCCAAACATACCACACGTACAAGCTGACACAGGTATCCTATATGTTGTCCAGGGATATAAGCTACCACCATACAAAATTTCATTTAAATAGGTCCAGTCGTTTCGGAAATTAGCCCGTACAAACAGACAGACAAACAGAGAAACCAAAAATTTGAAAAAAATCAAAATTAGTTCTATTTCACTTCTTAGGGGGATGCCCCTGACTCGGTTTTTAGCATTTTTTTTCATTGTACAGAAATTCGACCTCTACAGTTTTATTATATGTATAGACTAGTATTTGTCCGCGACTTTACCCGCGGAAACTTAAGTATTATTTTGGATATTATTTGAGTTTGTTAAATTTTCAAAATTTAAATGACAATTTTATTTGAAATTTATATATCCAAATATCTAAACTTCCAACCATACCAACCTTCACATCTATTTTCTACATTTAAAAAAAATAAATCATCTCTATGTATGTAGGTATGTAAGCGCAAAACTTCAGAACGACTGCACCAAATCGGATAATTCTTTTTTTGTTAAGATAAGTTAAGTGAGGCAAAAGATAGTCAGTGAGTGTGAGTAACAAACTACACATAATAGAATAGAAATTGAATGGCTGTGTGTGGAGTAGGTGAACAATTTGAATAAACCTCAGCGAAGTGAGAGCGGGTAGGCTAGTTTATAATATTAATATGCGAAAACCGTATCCAATTTAGTATAGTCATTTTTGTTTGATGCACATACCAAAGTAATTGTTTTAGCTTTTATTTGTTACTAGCTGCGCCCCGCGGTTTCACTCGCTATATTTTGGATAATTTACACTATATCATTTTAAATTATAGCCTATATGTTATTCTGATGTGTAAGCTATATTATCGTAAAGTTTCATTAAAATCCATTCAGTAGTTTTTGCGTGAAAGAGTAACAAACATACATCCATACATTTTTACAAACTTTCGCGTTTATAATATTAGTAGGATATTAACTTCTTCAGTTTTCTGTAATTAGTTTTTCTCTAACCGAAGTGAGGGCGGGTCAACTAATACGAGCAAGAAATTATACAGATTTTTTACCAATTTTAATTAGAAAGAAAAATGTTGTAATGATGTTGCGATGTCTAGGATAATTTTATTAATAACAGGTTATGTCTTAAAAATTATGTGTATAGGTTTAAATGATTTGATGTATATTCTATTGATTATTAGAGCCTATTGTCTGCTCCAAACGTTATACCTATATCAACGAGCCTTTACTTAAAAGTTTTCAAATAAATTTAATCTTCCTTTTTTATACTAAATTCGTCTTAATTAAAAATGTCTTTCAAATCATTCCTAATATTCAGCCATTCAACAACAAAATACATACAACCTCTTTCATGCTTATTAATTCTAAATAAAGTAAAACTACTTATAGGTATTCTAAAATCTATATCCATACAAATAAATAAAGTGGGAGTGTCTGTTCTGTAATATTAAAATAATCGCTTTTTGCTTAGTGCATATGGATGCGTACACGGCACATATACCAACATTTTTTTTTTTAATACAATTTTTGTTTGTCTATCTGTTTGTTCCGGCTAATCTCTGAAATGGCTGGTCCGATTTAGACAGGACTTTCACTGGCAGATTGCTGATGTAACAAGGAGTAACTTAAGCTATTTAACATCTCGCTACGACTCATAGGAGCGGAACTACACGCAAACTAATTCGCGCGGGTCAGCTAGTATTAATATATAAAGTTAAAGAGTTTGTTTGCTTGAACGCGCTAATCTCAGGAACTACTGGTCCGATTTGAAAAATTATTTCAGTGTTAGATAGGTCATTTATTGCGGAAGCCTGTAGACTATATATCATCACGTTAAGTCCAATAGGAGCGGAGCTATACGTGAACAAAGTCTCGCGGGTCTACTTGTAATATTATAAGTACATATTATTTTGTGTAACTTTTTTCGTCAAAATCACAGAGGCCATAATAACATTTTCTGGGTGGGAGTTAATAAAGTGTGACACTCACATAAAACACATTGACACGAACCTCCGATACAGCGTTATTCAAAACGCAATCCCATTATTCAGAATGAAATTGAAATCCTACTTTGTATTCAAAACGCGCGCTGACCGGGTAAAGTGGCAAATCATGGAGCGGCTGAAAATCAGTCAAATAGACCCCGAGATACCGACGGGCGTGCTCTGAATTATAATATACCATTATAATGTCTGATCACAGTTAATATTGGATTGGGTAGAAACAAAAATGGAGATTTTATTAATTAAATAGGAAAATTCGAAGCAAATTCGCGCACAAGTTTCTTCAGAGAATGAGTGGTACGGGAGCGAGACTAAATTTCCTCTCGAGTCAAAATTCGTATACTGCATAAGGAATATATATTATGATTACTCGTTACCATTTAAGTAGCTCTTTACAAATAAGAGTTTCGTGAGTTCGACTTTGACTCCGTTCATACACTTCTCACACACAACTCATACACAAGCAGCCAGCTGACGTATACTCCACCACGTTATGGTCAGCTGACTTTATTTTCCCTTCAAGATGCTAGGTAAACTATAATCCGACAAATTTTCAAACGGGAGGAAATGACTGAAAAATTTTTCGACATGTTTGGGAGGCGTCCACTGCTCGCCCCACCACGGAATCGCAGCTGACGGTCACGATTAATCTTAATATTAACCCCTTATGCATTTCACAAAATTTTCGCCTGGAAGGGATGAAAATCTGTCACTGGCTCCCGTCCCAAGAGAGGAATGATACGTATACACATGCATGTCAGGTAATGAAATTGGAATAGCGACTAAGGTGTAGGGTTAAAGGCTTTTTAACTTCTTCTAACAGTAGATAATAAACCTAACTTACGTGGACCTCAAGAAGGTTGACCATAACCACGACACTATAACACTAACTTCCATGTTCACTGCGCGACAACACCAGAGAGACTGACTCTAATATATCGCATTAAAGGTGTTGCTAACATAAAATACCCACTAATTTGCTCGCGACTTTGTCTTCAATAACTTCTGAATTAGGTCCAGATTGATTTAAAGTCATGCACCATCTCAACCCTTCAACTGTAAGATTCCAATAGGATCTTCGCTTTATGCGGGATAAAAAGCTAGTAATCTTTTAAAAAAAAAAAAAAAAAAATGATACACCAGTCTGATCGATATTTTCGTGCGAGCAACATGTCTGACGGCTAAGTTTCGACGGCAGCCACGCTGGTGATTATGTTGAATAAACGTATATGGCTTAAAAAGGCCAGTTTACATTCACGAAAGGCTTTTAAAGGACTAAGCCTTAAATTAAGAAAACGATTTTAGTAGATGTAGCATGTATTCTAAAAAAATGTTTGTCTTTGCCTGTTAGAAATTACTGTAAGTGATAAGACCGCCTAACTAAAATATTTTGTGCAATAAAGTATTTATCTATCTGTCTATCTGCAGTTAAAAATAAATATGTTCCAGTATATTGTCGATAGAGCAGATAAAATTAATTAAAATTATTTTAAGTTTACAAACATATTATAGTGTCAATAGAATATCTATACTTTTAGGTTATCTCAAACTTAATATAATTTTTGTATTCTTAATATCTATGTTTATTACATAACTAGTTGACGCGCGTGACTTTGTACTACCTACCTTTATGTTAAAAGACATACAAAATTTTTAGCTTTAGCTTTTTTTATCAACCTATAACCAAAATTCATTCAAATACGGAAATTCTACGATTTTATTATATGAACTAGTCGACCCGTGCGACTTCGTCAGCGTGATGCTCCGCTCCTATTGGTCTTAGCGTGATGAAATATAGCCTATAGCCTTCCTCGGTAAATGGGCTATCTAACACTGAAATAATTTTTCAAATCGAACCAGTAGTTCCTGAGATTAGCGCGTTCAAGCAAAAAAACAAACTCTTCAGCTTTTAATAAATGGTTTTTGATGACATTCATTGAATAATGGTAATCGAATGTATGCGACGGACGCGTAGTCCGTAGAGCATGTTCTACGTTGCGTCTACGAAGGTATTTTAGTTCTACGAAACGTCTACAAAGCGCTACGGAACCAGAAATAAAGCAACAAAATCACGATTGCTCTTAATCTCTTTATTAATAAAATTTAAAATATGTATAAAGGCAGAGTCAAATTAGCAAAATTCAATAAAAAAATATGCATAATTTGTAGCTATTTTATTGCTAATTAATTTCTGCAAGTAAGTACTACGGAAAACTAGAAAAAAAAAAGACTGACCGAATATTTGTTATTGGAGTACAATTTCTTGAATTTATGCTAGTTTTAACATGACTTGCTGAACAAAAAAATGCTGAATAAAATTATTTGCTACATCGAACAATGTCAAATGAGCCTGAAGAGTGAGCAACAAAATAGAAACTAAAAATCGGCCGATTCTTTCGATCTGCAACAATTTTTCTATTACATGCTAGCTTGAAAAAAAAATGCTGAATAATATTAGTATAGGATAAGGACGGTCTTACTTCGGACGGATAAAGCAAAGATTATTATTAAATTTATATAAAATTCACTGACTCACACGCGTTGAATTTTATTCTATAAAGTGAAGTAGATATATATATTATTTGCAGTAGTTTCATGATGATTGTTAAAAGTTATTTGTAATATATTATTCAGTTACCTCTCATCCTTCCTTCTTGGTGTTCCTGAGTAAGCTGCAACGGAGTTTGTGCCACTTCCATAATAGTCAACAGTCCTTTAATTGTTCAATTTCACTCAAACACTTTTTCAGACCCTACCACCTATCAGTCTCCATTAAAACTGGTAGTGTCTTAAAAATATTCCATAAGTGTTATTATAGAAATCATAAATCAACATAAATTTCTTAACAAATATTGATACAAGTGGCAACACGTGTTTTTATATTATTATGAATATAGCGTAACTAATTGTAGTTATACCTGATTGTAATTAAATAAAGGATTTAAATTGAATATTTATAGCTGACCCGGCAATCGTTGTTTTGCCATATAAATTTTTAAAAAAAATTTGGGGTGGGCCACCCTTATCACTTAGGGGTAAAAAAAATAGATGTTGACCGATTTTCAGACCTACCCAATATTCACACAAAATTTCATAAAAATCAGTTGACACACGTGACACGAGAATTTTATATATTAAATTTAAAAATTAGACGTATTAAAAAACCCAATTCAATTGACAGATAAAAATGGCGCGAGCGCGAGAAAAGCTGTCACTTTTGACGTTTATTTTTTTCAGTGTGTGGCGAGCGCGTTGCTAGTGTGGCCACGGCCGGAGCACTTTTGACTCGATCTCCGCGCGTGGCGGCGGAGGCGGGGCGAGACTCCGCCCCGTTGCTTTTGATGTTCCCCCTTTAGAGGGAGACTTCGATTTTGGGTCAGCTGTTAAGCGTCCGTTTTAAGCTTTAATTTGTGGCATTACGGCGCTGCGTCAGCCAGCCATTTAGAATAATGACGTTGCGCACAAAATTAAATGGTTACACCGCTTTTCCTATTTAGTTTACTTGCAAAAATGTTTTGGGAAATGAAAAAAGTGGTTATACATTTTCTACATAAGTTAATTATAAGCTATTGGGTATATTTGCCTACCTAAAATTTTATGGCAATTTAGTCCGAAAATTCTGACTCTCTTAGGTAGGTACTTATCGTCAAAAATTTTAAAAAGAAATATTTCGATTAAAGTGAGCAGCATTAGGTACTGAAATAAATAGCATTTACAATTTTATATGAAACTTGATATCTGATCTCCCTCCAATGACAAGAGGGAACATTCGTGAAGGCGTGGCGCTCGCGAATCGCGCCGTCAGAGAGGAAAAGTCAACAGTTTTCCCGTGTCCCATCGACCAATCGTAGCTCTTATTGTAACGTAATTTTGAGATATGCCTATTAAGATTATCTAATATAAATCCCTTATCCATACAAACATACATACAAATAAATAAAATTGTAGTGTCTGTTTGTAATATTAAAATAACCGCTTTTTACTAAGCGCATATGGATGTACCTATACAATTTTTGTCTGTCTGTTAGATCCGGCTAATCTCTGAAAGGGCTAGACCGATTTTGACGGGACTTTCACTGGCAGATAGCTGATGTAACAAGGAGAAACTTAGACTATTTAACATCTCGCTACGACCCATAGGAGCGGAGCAGCACATAAAGGAATCGCGCGGTTCGGCTAGTATATAATAAAAATTTAATGTGTAAACTATTAATTAATTAGATATTCCCCCATCAAAAGCTAAGGTAGCTTTTTTTTTTAAATTACTGTAGATACCTATTACAGTATAGCTTATCCCATATAGAAGTACCTACTTGTATAATAAAACAGTATATAATATATAATATAACTAAATATACATATATTGCTATAAACAAATTTAAGTCTCTTCTAAAATTGACAAAAATAAAACGAGAAAATCCCTTTCAATCCTCAAAGGAACTCCAAAAACTACCCACAAGTCAATCGCCAAACGCGTCAAACTCCCTACCCCCTGTTCTCCCCATGCCCCCGAATTACATCTCACCCCTTAACCGCGGTCTTCAGTGACAGTTCAATAAAGCACGGCGACCAATCGCGGCAAACGTCGCCTAGTATAAGCCAATAGGATTAACGCTATCTCTGTCTCGTTTAAACTTGTACATTTTCGTATATGTCCGTCCTTTTCCTTCTCATAGTCTACGAATTCTTGATTCGATTGCGATTGATTTCTTTATTCGAATTTCCTTTTGTTTTGCATTTCGCTAAGTTTCGGTTATTGTCTGTGGATTAGGTTCTTTATCGTACAAAGATTTGTTGTTTGCCTTTTTAAAATTTACTGCAATATATAGGTAGTTTTTTGATAACGAGGTAAGTACCAAGACAAAAAAAAATAAAAAAAATAAAAATCTAAAAACTAGGAAACAGTTTTTGAATAAATTCATTATTGATTTTTTTTTAAATTCATTTAATAATTTTGAATAAAGTTTCAAAACCTGATCCTTACTAATATAACTTAGTCTGTCTGTCGCGCTTTCACGCCTAAACTACTGAAATGATTTAAATGAAATTTGGTATGCAGATAGTCTAAAGCCTATAAAAGGACAAGGCGAAAAAAGGGTAGTAAGGGGTTGAAGAGGGGGGACGAAAAGTTATATGGAAGTATCGTCATTTTTAGAGCTAGAAGCTTGAAATTTATTTTTTAGTCTGTTTTAAAGTTAGTAAAAGTTTTACCCTCAAGGGTGTGATATAACAATTGGGAATACGGGATGAAGTAAGACAAATAGTACCTAGTCTATATGATGATCAATGTTATAAAGTATCTTTGTGGTAAGTTTCATCGAAATCCGTTAAGTCGTTCGCTGATATTTAGTTATTTAAAAAAAACTGTCACCTACACCTTCTACCTCGTTAACAAATATTTAACTAAGATAATAAATACCTCAGTTCATTTATTTCACTAGGTATATGTTAATATTTACTTCCATTACAGTAAACAACACTACTTGCACTACTCGTCAAACTGCTACACTTGCGACATACTTAGGAGCGATTAATAATCAACCTCGATCCAGTTTCGGCCGTTAGAGTTTGTATTGTGTGTAGGTAGTGGAGGCAATGGAGTCCTCAAAAGTGTTGCTAGCGCTCTTTACACTTAAAAAAATCATCTTCCCTATTTCCCAACCTACCTAATTTATAGCCAACTAATATATTAGTCTCATTTAAGTTTTAAAACATTTTGTTTATTTAAAATTACAAAAAAAAAACATTTATTTCTAAAGGTATGGATAACATGGTCTGATTTTCACAGGCATTTCTATCAACTTTTAAAATGTAAGAAAGTAGTTATAGTGACTTAACTACAATAGTTGGACATATGGTCTCGCGAAGTGTTTTGTAGATATTGATACGTTCTATAATATTGTAGAACATTTTTTTGTTCTATCATCAATAGTTTCCGCAGCGCATGCGATGAAAGATATTATATGGCTATTTTTTTTACACCTTTGATTGGTTTTAGTAAGAATTTCTGAGGATCTCTAATTTTTTCTAGCAATAAATATAGCCTATGTTACTCAGGGATAATGTAGCTTTCTAATGTTGAAAAAATTTTTGAAATCAATCCAGTAGTTTTTAAGTTTTTTCGCTACATACAAAAATACAAATCTTTCCTCTTTATAATATTAGAATAGATAGAGCATAAATTACCTATATGATGTCCTATTATAATCTAATAACAACAACCTGAATACTGTCATATTAGCAATTTAGAGCCAACTAATGCCTAGAACTTGAGACCCATAAGCAGGTCACCTTCACTACTCTACCTCATAAGTAATTTTATTTTAACCTATAATTAATATAATACCTAAGAATGCGACCATTAACACTTTCTTAGTGTCTCTAAAGGTTTAGTCTACTTACAAGAAAAAATTAGAGATCCCCAGAAATTCTCACTAAAACCAACACAAGGTGCAAAAAAATTAGCCATAAAATATCTTTCATCGCATGCGCTGCGAAAAGTATTGATGATAGAACAAAAAAATGTTCTACAATATTATAGAACGTATCAATATCTACAAAAAACTCCGCGAGACCATATGTCCAACTATTGTAGTTATGTCACTATAACTACTTTTTTACATTTCAAAAGTTGATAAAAATGCCTATCAAAATCAGACCATGTTTTCCATAACTTTGTATTAATTCTTATCCAAATAAATTATTACGTAATGAAGACTGTTTCAATACCTGTTAATTACTTAGTGAATTATTGAAATCGGACATTCCAGTCAAAAGATATTATGAAATAAAAATATCAAGATAAATAAAAAATAATCCCAGACGGGCCGCCGGCGCGGTGTGAGTGCCTCGCAGCGCAGCGAGTAACGCGGCGATAGAAGGAGCGACAGAATGCCGGCAGCCAAAATGTTAAAAAAAAATTATCCACCCGTGCGAAGCCGGGACGGGCCCCTAGTCCTCTATATAAGATTCTGAATCAGTTACCTTATTGCCAACATTAAAACACGTAATGTCCTAATAACCATTTCAACACACTTGCTCGTAAAGTGGTGTTTTGTTTCACTGTTTTTGTGAATGTAAAAAGCTCCATAACACACGCGTCTATTACAGCACTAGTGCGGTAATGGACTTATATAAACGACACGCGCGACTTTGTTTGCCATTTTTGGCAGATTTTTTTGTACTCCTATATACGTATGTTTGTTCATATGGTTGTTTCTTTATACGTATGTATATATAGTTTAATCCATGACAGCGGCGTCTGGCGCGTCTACTAAATTTGAAAATACTAATTCGACTGCGCGTCGTCGTGAATATAGTTATTATATGTATCAATAGATTGTTCAATCCATGACGGACGGATGATAATTGGACCGTGCGCCGTCGTAGATCGAACTATCTACACGTATATTTGTTTGAGTATATAGTTATTGTAACTATGTATAGACTGTTCAATCCATTACGGCACCGACGCGTCTTCTATATGAGAAACTAATAAGTGAACTATGCGTCATCGTAGATTGAACTATCTAAACGTATGTTTGGTTATATGGTTGTTTCTATGTATGCTTGAAAGTTTGTTTATTGTATTAACACACTCATGTGTCTCTTTTCCTCGCAAATGTGTTGAAATTGACATCATTATTTACACCCCTCGGCTTCGACTGTACTGACTAACTTAGCACCCTTGTATCATAATTAACTATTATATCATCCAAGCCGATCATATAATGTTGTACTGAATTTCATAATAACACTCAAATCCATTCTGCGCAAAGGGTTTACTCAACATACAGCCACATTCTTACTACTCGATGTGCGGCGCGTGGTATCTGTATGAATTTCAAAAAAAGAACACTCATTCACGCGCGTTTCATATCTAGAACGTCGTGCGCCGTAAAAAATCCCCGCCATTTTTCTTGTTTATTAAAAAAAATGAGCAATTACCTTTCAACATTACAGAACATATTGAAGTGAATTTTATTAATTCCACTATACACAATGTGCATTACAACTACAATCAATGATTGTTTCATCAACACTTAGTATGTTTGTATATACTCAGTATTGGATGGTGTTAGGTTACTAGGAGTGGTTGTCTATGGTGTTAATATTAGTAGCACGTTAACTCATTCAGAATCTTTTAAAGAGGATTTAATTATAGGTCGTGTATGCAACTGTTGATAATTAGGTATTAAAACACTCATGTGATACTAATATATGCAACTGTTGTATAATAATACCCCTCATTATACAACAGTTGCATAAATAAATAAATAAATAGATGTGTGTCATCGAGGAGCTAGATGGCCTGGATTCACAATATGATGATAAAGCCTTCAACGTATTTCTTCATCACTTTAGGTACGACGTCAATGGTAAAGGTTGCAACTACAATATTAACATGTAATCTAGATGGTAGCCGAACAGTGCCCGGGGTTTGAGACCCAAGAGCAGGTTCAAAGACGTGTTCAACTATGAACAAACTCTCACCTCCACCGCTCGACCTCGCTAATTTAAAAAAAATTTGAATATGTAGGTATAGCGTAATATCATTTGATAGACTAACTCAATCCTTTTTTTTTTTTTTTAACCCGGCAGGAATCTGCTCAACAGATACCATCCTAAGCGGGGACTCAGGATGGTTATGCGGGGTTGGGATCTGCTTCAGAAGGAAACAGCCCGACCCGCTAAACCTCCGGGGTGATTCACTTCACTGCTAATAGGGCGAAGTCACGGGATATTGGTTTGCTCCGCAACCTCGTCAGCAGTCATCCACGTCTGGATTGGGTTAACCATTCCACCACTGGACCTCTTTACATGGCTGGCAGAAACCCCCGTTTGTCACCCATGGTCCATATAGTCACTGCTCTTACGGCGGCAGTGATGCCAAGTAAGCCCGACGCCTTCGACCGCCTCTGCCCCGGCGCATAGGATGAGAGTTTGTAGCTCTCTCTCTCTCTCTCTCTCCGACTCTTCCTTTGCCGTCATCACAGCCTCCGCGAATGCCGCGATAGCTACGCTAACTCAATCCTATCGAGACGTTATATATTGTCTACTCGAAATAAGATAAAATGAGCTACCCGCGAATACTAATTTACAAACGGTGTGCAAATTTTACGACCCTAAAGAAGTCCCTTAAAGTTATGGAATGATTTAAATTACGTAAAATTTCCAACAAAAAACAACCCAAGGAAAGTAGCATCAGAATATAGTGTATCATAAAATATAGAAAGATCTTTATTCCCGCCAAACTTGCTGTCAGATCCCGCCCGCCATGACAGTCCAAACGTCACCTGTTGTTGACATCTCCGCGGGACGGCGCGGGAGGACTGGATGGCGCCCCGCCGGGACTATTATCCAATTTGTATCCACTGGGCTGAGATTAAAATAATTGCCGGTGACGTGTCTATTTATTGTTACCAGACATTGGTGGAATTATCTAAATTGTCTTCTATTATCGTAATATTACATACTAAGATATTAATCATTGTTATTTCATTTTAATCTTCTATAGAAAATTCGATGTAGTTGTGTTAAAGCTTCGTAAACGGTGACACTCACGTATTGTTATGTTAGTACTATAGTTTCAACCGCGTGCTATAGTTAAGTTAAAACTATAATACCAAGTGTTTTCCGAGCTTATTGCGGTTGAAACTAGAGATGCCACGAATATAACAAAAATGAAAGGGAAAATAATTTATGGGCGATCTAAGGTAGAGAAGTGGAAAAGGGGGAATCTCCCCTTGAGGGAAAAAATGCTTTATCTCGATTTCCGGCAAAACTACAAGTCCTATGGAAAAAATTTAAATGGCAAAGTTATCTATACTATTATATAAAGAGGAAAGATTTGATTGTTTGTATGTTTGTATGTTTGTATGTTTGTATGTTTGTATGTTTGTATGTTTGTATGTTTGTATGTTTGTATGTTTGTATGTTTGTATGTTTGTATGTTTGTATGTTTGTATGTTTGTATGTTTGTATGTTTGTATGTTTGTATGTTTGTATGTTTGTATGTTTGTATGTTTGTATGTTTGTATGTTTGTATGTTTGTATGTTTGTATGTTTGTATTTTTGTATGTTTGTATGTTTGTATGTTTGTATGTTTGTATGTTTGTATGTTTGTATGTTTGTATGTTTGTATGTTTGTATGTTTGTATGTTTGTATGTTTGTATGTTTGTATGTTTGTATGTTTGTATGTTTGTATGTTTGTATGTTTGTATGTTTGTATGTTTGTATGTTTGTATGTTTGTATGTTTGTATGTTTGTATGTTTGTATGTTTGTATGTTTGTATGTTTGTATGTTGCGAATAGGCTCTAAAAGTACTGAACCGATTTTGAAAATTCTTTCACCGATAGAAAGCTACATCCTTTCCGGGTAACATAGGCTATGTGGTGTTGCCATAAATATTCTAATTAAAAAGAAATGGCCATTTAAGTGCCATAAGGTGGCCATTTTGTAAATTGAAGTTTCTCAGGAACTACAAAACCGATTTAAAAAAATTTTTCACTGATAGAAAACTACACTATTCATGAGTGACAAAGGTGATTTAGTGTTGCCATATACATTTTTATTAAATAGAATATAGCCATTTTGTTGCTACTGATCCGATTTAAAAAATTCTTTCACTGAGAGAAGTCTATAGTATTTCCATCTCTCTTCCTCTTATAATACTATCATTGTCTCTCATGCTCTCAGTCTCTTTTCATTTTCTTTCTTTCGATTATCTCTCTCGCTCTTTCTCTCTGCCTCTCTCTCCTTTACCTATTCAATTTTATTTTTGCTCTGTCCTCCCTCTCTTAGCGTCTGTCGTTTCCTCTTATTTTTGTTTCTATTATTATTCTTTGTATAACTTTTTCTTACTCTCTCCCTTTTTTTCAAATAATGAAAAACTACACAATTACAGAGTGGCAAGTTAAGGACATCAATTATAATATTGTTTTAAATACCCGGAGCGAAGCGAGGGCATTCCTCTAGTAGGTATTAAAAAGATCTACAACTTTTTTTACACTTTTTTCACATAACCTCAAAATATATGTGAAAAAATCAAATTTTCATTCATCATAACTTATTACTGGTAGAATTTAAGTATTATTTAAATTAATGTTATCATATTAATTAAATATATATAAAAATATTTGTAAGTCTTTCGCTAATACCGAATAGTTGCCGAATATTCGTGGCATCTCTAGTTAAAACTATAGTATCAAGTTACCATAATACGTGAGTGTCACCGCTTTAAGATGTAGTTGTGTGTTACCCATGGTGCGTCTTGATGAATAAAATTTAATTTAAAAAATAAACACTCAAAAATGTTTTTCTTACATTGTTTTTGTACAATTGTTAAAATATTTTTCCTTTTTACAATATTCATATTTATTGAATTGCTTTTTTAAAAAAACGAATTGTCCAAATTATTTAAAAACTTAATCTTATTGATCTACAAAAAATAGGGTGTTAAGGCTGTATGTCCGTCTAAGATTGATGTCGTAGCTCCCAAACCAACCTTAAAATAATCACATGTATACACGTTACATATACCAAAACAACATTATTTTTTACAATTTTTGTTTGTCTGTATTTTCCGACAAATCTCTGAAATAGCTGGACCGATTTTGATGGGAGTTTCACTGGCAAATAGCTGATGTAACAAGGAGTAACTTAGGCTATTTAACGTCTCGCTACGACCCATAGGAGTGGAGCAACACGCGAACGAAGTCGCGCAGGTCAGCTAGTAACTTATAATTTCTTTTCGAGGGCTCCAAGATTATTATCAATTTGTTTTATATCTGAAAAAAAAATCTCACCAATTCTTCAGTATATAGTCTATGGAATATTTAACTCCTTAGCAACTCTTAAAGCTATAAGAATGGTGGCAGATGCAGTGGAGGCGGGTGTTCTGTTAAACGACGAGTCCAAGGCACTGCTTAGGTTCCTGTCGTAATTCTAATAGATAATAATAATTTTTTTTATTTCAGATATAAAAAATCCATAGCGTATATATATATCTAGTTATGTTAGTATGGCTTATCGTATGTTAGTAACTTATACAATCTAACAACTTAATAAACACTACCTCCTATTGTTCTTCAGTACATCATTCCAACTCTTCCAGAGTGGGCTATCCCACTTAACCGTCAATGTGCTGAGAAGTGTGTTAGTGCTCTTCATGAGTCTGCTCATCATGGACGCGACACGTCTGCGGGTGATCGCATAGAAATCATCTATATGAGCATCCGCAAACATTGCCGACGCACTGCAGTCCAACATATTGCCTCGGACAGACAGAGCCTTTCGTTCTCTCTCTATATCAGCGTCATCGACGAGGCGCTCATTGACTATGTGTCCGAGGTATTTGTACTCAGACACTTGCCTCAGGGGAGTACCATACAGTTTAATAATTAATTTTAAATTAATTTTAAAAGATCTTTATTTATCATAAAAATATGGTTTGTACAATTCCAGTGTGAGTTAATCCTAGAAGTACAAATTAATGATACAAAAACGTTTTAAAGTATGCTAACTTATATAAAACTTATAAAAAGAGATCATTAGGAATATAAAATAGTTAGTATTAAAAATTTGAATTAGTAATATGTAAACTTTTAACTAATTTACATTTATAATATAATTTTAGTAAGACAAAAAAATGCACCTAGGGCGGTAGTTATAAATTACAATACGACTAACGCACGGTACGTAGTCAGCAACAAGAACATCACACAAGTACTTACAGACTGCATGCGCCGCGCTTGCGATATTGGCTCTTAAAAGTACTTAGTAATAGGGCCGGGATTAGCATGCTTAGCAGAGACAATTAAGATTGCAGTTGTGTTGACCAGTGTTCCTATTCATATATCTAAGAACAAGTGATGCAGTAGTTTGTATCGATAATAATTATCGATATATGGAAGATTAATTTTACGAGATTTACATAAATTGGCAATATACTTATTTCTATGACTACTACAATTTTTTTTTTTTTTTTAAATATTACTAGCAGTATGGATCACATACTACTAGTATTCCCTTTACCCCTCCTAGTAAGCTAATAAATAGCTTGTGTCAGGAGTGGGCCACGCCAGTAGTCCAATGTCCGGGATTTGAACCCACGACTTGTTGATCGTGAATCCTTATTATTTGTTATATAAAATTTTTCGGATAGTTTATATATATATATGCCAATTTTTGGTAAACCAATTCTGTAGTGTAGCTTATGAAGATTAGTGCGTAACGGAGGATTGTAAGCATGTTTGAGAGCTTTATTTTGTAGTACTTGAAGTTTTTTCAAATTCGTTTGACATATGCCACTCCACACAGGGCAAGCATACGTAATACAAGGCCTAACAACTGTACTATATACACGCAGTTTAGTGCTACGGCTAAGACATGATTTTTTATTTAATATAGGACTTAGAGCGTTTAGTGCTTTAATACCTTTGATACGGAGATGAGAAGTTTTTTCAGACCAGTTCAATTTACTATCCAAAATGGTACCTAAATACTTCACTGATCTACTCCAGGGGATATTGAACCCATCAATCTTCAGTATTCGTTTAATAATTGGTTTATATTTGGTAGGTCTGTTATTTCCCCTGAATAATGTTTGATTATTTATCATTAGCAGTTGTGTTTTTTGTATGTTTGTATGTTTGTATGTTTGTATGTTTGTATGTTTGTATGTTTGTATGTTTGTATGTTTGTATGTTTGTATGTTTGTATGTTTGTATGTTTGTATGTTTGTATGTTTGTATGTTTGTATGTTTGTATGTTTGTATGTTTGTATGTTTGTATGTTTGTATGTTTGTATGTTTGTATGTTTGTATGTTTGTATGTTTGTATGTTTGTATGTTTGTATGTTTGTATGTTTGTATGTTTGTATGTTTGTATGTTTGTATGTTTGTATGTTTGTATGTTTGTATGTTTGTATGTTTGTATGTTTGTATGTTTGTATGTTTGTATGTTTGTATGTTTGTATGTTTGTATGTTTGTATGTTTGTATGTTTGTATGTTTGTATGTTTGTATGTTTGTATGTTTGTATGTTTGTATGTTTGTATGTTTGTATGTTTGTATGTTTGTATGTTTGTATGTTTGTATGTTTGTATGTTTGTATGTTTGTATGTTTGTATGTTTGTATGTTTGTATGTTTGTATGTTTGTATGTTTGTATGTTTGTATGTTTGTATGTTTGTATGTTTGTATGTTTGTATGTTTGTATGTTTGTATGTTTGTATGTTTGTATGTTTGTATGTTTGTATGTTTGTATGTTTGTATGTTTGTATGTTTGTATGTTTGTATGTTTGTATGTTTGTATGTTTGTATGTTTGTATGTTTGTATGTTTGTATGTTTGTATGTTTGTATGTTTGTATGTTTGTATGTTTGTATGTTTGTATGTTTGTATGTTTGTATGTTTGTATGTTTGTATGTTTGTATGTTTGTATGTTTGTATGTTTGTATGTTTGTATGTTGCGAATAGGCTCTAAAAGTACTGAACCGATTTTGAAAATTCTTTCACCGATAGAAAGCTACATCCTTTCCGGGTAACATAGGCTATGTGGTGTTGCCATAAATATTCTAATTAAAACGAAATGGCCATTTAAGTGCCATAAGCTGGCCATTTTGTAAATTGAAGAGTTTCTCAGGAACTACAAAACCGATTTAAAAAAATTTTTCACTGATAGAAAACTACACTATTCATGAGTGACAAAGGTGATTTAGTGTTGCCATATACATTTTTTAATTAATAGAATACGGTCACTTTGTTGTTACTAATCCGATTTTTAAAATTCTTTCACTGATAGAAAACTACAGTATTTGTGTGTGACAAAAGTGAATTAGTGTTGCCATATACATTTTTATTAAATAGAATATAGCCATTTTGTTGCTACTGATCCGATTTTAAATCTATAGTATTTCCATCTCTCTTCCTCTTATAATACTATCATTGTCTCTCATGCTCTGAGTCTCTTTTCATTTTCTTTCTTTCGATTATCTCTCTCGCTCTTTCTCTCTGCCTCTCTCTCCTTTACCTATTCAATTTTATTTTTGCTCTGTCCTCCCTCTCTTAGCGTCTGTCGTTTCCTCTTATTTTTGTTTCTATTATTTTTCTTTGTATAACTTTTTCTTACTCTCTCTCTCTTTTTTCAAATAATGAAAAACTACACAATTACAGAGTGACAATTTAAGGACATCAATTATAATATTGTTTTAAATACCCGGAGCGAAGCGAGGGCATTCCTCTAGTAGGTAATAAAAAGATCTACAACTTTTTTTACACTTTTTTCACATAACCTCAAAATATATGTGAAAAAATCAAATTTTCATTCATCATAACTTATTACTGGTAGAATTTAAGTATTATTTAAATTAATGTTATCATATTAATTAAATATATATAAAAATATTTGTAAGTCTTTCGCTAATACCGAATAGTTGCCGAATATTCGTGGCATCTCTAGTTAAAACTATAGTATCAAGTTACCATAATACGTGAGTGTCACCGCTTTAAGATGTAGTTGTGTGTTACCCATGGTGCGTCTTGATGAATAAAATTTAATTTAAAAAATAAACACTCAAAAATGTTTTTCTTACATTGTTTGTGTACAATTGTTCAAATATTTTTCCTTTTTACAATATTCATATTTATTGAATTGTTTTTTTAAAAAAACGAATTGTCCAAATTATTTAAAAACTTAATCTTATTGATCTACAAAAAATAGGGTGTTAAGGTATCTGTATGTCCGTCTAAGACTGATGTCGTAGCTCCCAAACCAACCTTAAAATAATCACATGTATACACGTTACATATACCAAAACAACATTATTTTTTTACAATTTTTGTTTGTCTGTATTTTCCGACAAATCTCTGAAATAGCTGGACCGATTTTGATGGGAGTTTCACTGGAAGATAGCTGATGTAACAAGGAGTAACTTAGGCTATTTAACGTCTCGCTACGACCCATAGGAGCGGAGCAACACGCGAACGAAGTCGCGCAGGTCAGCTAGTAACTTATAATTTCTTTTCGAGGGCTCCAAGATTATTATCAATTTGTTTTCTATCTGAAAAAAAAAATCTCACCAATTCTTCAGTATATAGTCTGTGGCAGATGCAGTGGAGGCGAGTGTTTTGTTAAAGGACATCCTTAAGCCTACACCTTGGTCACGAGTCCAAGGCACTGCTTAGGTTCCTGTCGTAATTCTAATAGATAATAATATTTTTTTTTATTTCAGATATAAAAAATCCATAGCGTATATATATATCTAGTTATGTTAGTATGGCTTATCGTATGTTAGTAACTTATACCATCTAACAACTTAATAAATACTACCTCCTATTGTTCTTCAGTACATCATTCCAACTCTTCCAGAGTGGGCTATCCCACTTAACCGTCAATGTGCTGAGAAGTGTGTTAGTGCTCTTCATGAGTCTGCTCATCATGGACGCGACACGTCTGCGGGTGATCGCATAGAAATCATCTATATGAGCATCCGCAAACATTGCCGACGCACTGCAGTCCAACATATTGCCTCGGACAGACAGAGCCTTTCGTTCTCTCTCTATATCAGCGTCATCGACGAGGCGCTCATTGACTATGTGTCCGAGGTATTTGTACTCAGACACTTGCCTCAGGGGAGTACCATACAGTTTAATAATTAATTTTAAATTAATTTTAAAAGATCTTTATTTATCATAAAAATATGGTTTGTGAGTTAATCCTAGAAGTACAAATTAATGATACAAAAACGTTTTAAAGTATGCTAACTTATATAAAACTTATAAAAAGAGATCATTAGGAATATAAAATAGTTAGTATTAAAAATTTGAATTAGTAATATGTAAACTTTTAACTAATTTACATTTATAATATAATTTTAGTAAGACAAAAAAATGCACCTAGGGCGGTAGTTATAAATTACAATACGACTAACGCACGGTACGTAGTCAGCAACAAGAACATCACACAAGTACTTACAGACTGCATGCGCCGCGCTTGCGATATTGGCTCTTAAAAGTACTTAGTAATAGGGCCGGGATTAGCATGCTTAGCAGAGACAATTAAGATTGCAGTTGTGTTGACCAGTGTTCCTATTCATATATCTAAGAACAAGTGATGCAGTAGTTTGTATCGATAATAATTATCGATATATGGAAGATTAATTTTACGAGATTTACATAAATTGGCAATATACTTATTTCTATGACTACTACAATTTTTTTTTTTTTTTTAAATATTACTAGCAGTATGGATCACATACTACTAGTATTCCCTTTACCCCTCCTAGTAAGCTAATAAATAGCTTGTGTCAGGAGTGGGCCACGCCAGTAGTCCAATGTCCGGGATTTGAACCCACGACTTGTTGATCGTGAATCCTTATTATTTGTTATATAAAATTTTTCGGATAGTTTATATATATATATGCCAATTTTTGGTAAACCAATTCTGTAGTGTAGCTTATGAAGATTAGTGCGTAACGGAGGATTGTAAGCATGTTTGAGAGCTTTATTTTGTAGTACTTGAAGTTTTTTCAAATTCGTTTGACATATGCCACTCCACACAGGGCAAGCATACGTAATACAAGGCCTAACAACTGTACTATATACACGCAGTTTAGTGCTACGGCTAAGACATGATTTTTTATTTAATATAGGACTTAGAGCGTTTAGTGCTTTAATACCTTTGATACGGAGATGAGAAGTTTTTTCAGACCAGTTCAATTTACTATCCAAAATGGTACCTAAATACTTCACTGATCTACTCCAGGGGATATTGAACCCATCAATCTTCAGTATTCGTTTAATAATTGGTTTATATTTGGTAGGTCTGTTATTTCCCCTGAATAATGTTTGATTATTTATCATTAGCAGTTGTGTTTTTTGTATGTTTGTATGTTTGTATGTTTGTATGTTTGTATGTTTGTATGTTTGTATGTTTGTATGTTTGTATGTTTGTATGTTTGTATGTTTGTATGTTTGTATGTTTGTATGTTTGTATGTTTGTATGTTTGTATGTTTGTATGTTTGTATGTTTGTATGTTTGTATGTTTGTATGTTTGTATGTTTGTATGTTTGTATGTTTGTATGTTTGTATGTTTGTATGTTTGTATGTTTGTATGTTTGTATGTTTGTATGTTTGTATGTTTGTATGTTTGTATGTGTGTATGTTTGTATGTTTGTATGTTTGTATGTTTGTATGTTTGTATGTTTGTATGTTTGTATGTTTGTATGTTTGTATGTTTGTATGTTTGTATGTTTGTATGTTTGTATGTTTGTATGTTTGTATGTTTGTATGTTTGTATGTTTGTATGTTTGTATGTTTGTATGTTTGTATGTTTGTATGTTTGTATGTTTGTATGTTTGTATGTTTGTATGTTTGTATGTTTGTATGTTTGTATGTTTGTATGTTTGTATGTTTGTATGTTTGTATGTTTGTATGTTTGTATGTTTGTATGTTTGTATGTTTGTATGTTTGTATGTTTGTATGTTTGTATGTTTGTATGTTTGTATGTTTGTATGTTTGTATGTTTGTATGTTTGTATGTTTGTATGTTTGTATGTTTGTATGTTTGTATGTTTGTATGTTTGTATGTTTGTATGTTTGTATGTTTGTATGTTTGTATGTTTGTATGTTTGTATGTTTGTATGTTTGTATGTTTGTATGTTTGTATGTTTGTATGTTTGTATGTTTGTATGTTTGTATGTTTGTATGTTTGTATGTTTGTATGTTTGTATGTTTGTATGTTTGTATGTTTGTATGTTTGTATGTTTGTATGTTTGTATGTTTGTATGTTTGTATGTTTGTATGTTTGTATGTTTGTATGTTTGTATGTTTGTATGTTTGTATGTTTGTATGTTTGTATGTTTGTATGTTTGTATGTTTGTATGTTTGTATGTTTGTATGTTTGTATGTTTGTATGTTTGTATGTTTGTATGTTTGTATGTTTGTATGTTTGTATGTTTGTATGTTTGTATGTTTGTATGTTTGTATGTTTGTATGTTTGTATGTTTGTATGTTTGTATGTTTGTATGTTTGTATGTTTGTATGTTTGTATGTTTGTATGTTTGTATGTTTGTATGTTTGTATGTTTGTATGTTTGTATGTTTGTATGTTTGTATGTTTGTATGTTTGTATGTTTGTATGTTTGTATGTTTGTATGTTTGTATGTTTGTATGTTTGTATGTTTGTATGTTTGTATGTTTGTATGTTTGTATGTTTGTATGTTTGTATGTTTGTATGTTTGTATGTTTGTATGTTTGTATGTTTGTATGTTTGTATGTTTGTATGTTTGTATGTTGCGAATAGGCTCTAAAAGTACTGAACCGATTTTGAAAATTCTTTCACCGATAGAAAGCTACATCCTTTCCGGGTAACATAGGCTATGTGGTGTTGCCATAAATATTCTAATTAAAACGAAATGGCCATTTAAGTGCCATAAGCTGGCCATTTTGTAAATTGAAGAGTTTCTCAGGAACTACAAAACCGATTTAAAAAAATTTTTCACTGATAGAAAACTACACTATTCATGAGTGACAAAGGTGATTTAGTGTTGCCATATACATTTTTTAATTAATAGAATACGGTCACTTTGTTGTTACTAATCCGATTTTTAAAATTCTTTCACTGATAGAAAACTACAGTATTTGTGTGTGACAAAAGTGAATTAGTGTTGCCATATACATTTTTATTAAATAGAATATAGCCATTTTGTTGCTACTGATCCGATTTTAAATCTATAGTATTTCCATCTCTCTTCCTCTTATAATACTATCATTGTCTCTCATGCTCTGAGTCTCTTTTCATTTTCTTTCTTTCGATTATCTCTCTCGCTCTTTCTCTCTGCCTCTCTCTCCTTTACCTATTCAATTTTATTTTTGCTCTGTCCTCCCTCTCTTAGCGTCTGTCGTTTCCTCTTATTTTTGTTTCTATTATTTTTCTTTGTATAACTTTTTCTTACTCTCTCTCTCTTTTTTCAAATAATGAAAAACTACACAATTACAGAGTGACAATTTAAGGACATCAATTATAATATTGTTTTAAATACCCGGAGCGAAGCGAGGGCATTCCTCTAGTAGGTAATAAAAAGATCTACAACTTTTTTTACACTTTTTTCACATAACCTCAAAATATATGTGAAAAAATCAAATTTTCATTCATCATAACTTATTACTGGTAGAATTTAAGTATTATTTAAATTAATGTTATCATATTAATTAAATATATATAAAAATATTTGTAAGTCTTTCGCTAATACCGAATAGTTGCCGAATATTCGTGGCATCTCTAGTTAAAACTATAGTATCAAGTTACCATAATACGTGAGTGTCACCGCTTTAAGATGTAGTTGTGTGTTACCCATGGTGCGTCTTGATGAATAAAATTTAATTTAAAAAATAAACACTCAAAAATGTTTTTCTTACATTGTTTGTGTACAATTGTTCAAATATTTTTCCTTTTTACAATATTCATATTTATTGAATTGTTTTTTTAAAAAAACGAATTGTCCAAATTATTTAAAAACTTAATCTTATTGATCTACAAAAAATAGGGTGTTAAGGTATCTGTATGTCCGTCTAAGACTGATGTCGTAGCTCCCAAACCAACCTTAAAATAATCACATGTATACACGTTACATATACCAAAACAACATTATTTTTTTACAATTTTTGTTTGTCTGTATTTTCCGACAAATCTCTGAAATAGCTGGACCGATTTTGATGGGAGTTTCACTGGAAGATAGCTGATGTAACAAGGAGTAACTTAGGCTATTTAACGTCTCGCTACGACCCATAGGAGCGGAGCAACACGCGAACGAAGTCGCGCAGGTCAGCTAGTAACTTATAATTTCTTTTCGAGGGCTCCAAGATTATTATCAATTTGTTTTCTATCTGAAAAAAAAAATCTCACCAATTCTTCAGTATATAGTCTGTGGCAGATGCAGTGGAGGCGAGTGTTTTGTTAAAGGACATCCTTAAGCCTACACCTTGGTCACGAGTCCAAGGCACTGCTTAGGTTCCTGTCGTAATTCTAATAGATAATAATATTTTTTTTTATTTCAGATATAAAAAATCCATAGCGTATATATATATCTAGTTATGTTAGTATGGCTTATCGTATGTTAGTAACTTATACCATCTAACAACTTAATAAATACTACCTCCTATTGTTCTTCAGTACATCATTCCAACTCTTCCAGAGTGGGCTATCCCACTTAACCGTCAATGTGCTGAGAAGTGTGTTAGTGCTCTTCATGAGTCTGCTCATCATGGACGCGACACGTCTGCGGGTGATCGCATAGAAATCATCTATATGAGCATCCGCAAACATTGCCGACGCACTGCAGTCCAACATATTGCCTCGGACAGACAGAGCCTTTCGTTCTCTCTCTATATCAGCGTCATCGACGAGGCGCTCATTGACTATGTGTCCGAGGTATTTGTACTCAGACACTTGCCTCAGGGGAGTACCATACAGTTTAATAATTAATTTTAAATTAATTTTAAAAGATCTTTATTTATCATAAAAATATGGTTTGTACAATTCCAGTGTGAGTTAATCCTAGAAGTACAAATTAATGATACAAAAACGTTTTAAAGTATGCTAACTTATATAAAACTTATAAAAAGAGATCATTAGGAATATAAAATAGTTAGTATTAAAAATTTGAATTAGTAATATGTAAACTTTTAACTAATTTACATTTATAATATAATTTTAGTAAGACAAAAAAAATGCACCTAGGGCGGTAGTTATAAATTACAATACGACTAACGCACGGTACGTAGTCAGCAACAAGAACATCACACAAGTACTTACAGACTGCATGCGCCGCGCTTGCGATATTGGCTCTTAAAAGTACTTAGTAATAGGGCCGGGATTAGCATGCTTAGCAGAGACAATTAAGATTGCAGTTGTGTTGACCAGTGTTCCTATTCATAGATCTAAGAACAAGTGATGCGGTAGTTTGTATCGATAATAATTATCGATATATGGAAGATTAATTTTACGAGATTTACATAAATTGGCAATATACTTATTTCTATGACTACTACTATTATTATTTGTTATATAAAATTTTTCGGATAGTTTATATATATATATGCGTCAATTTTTGGTAAACCAATTCTGTAGTGTAGCTTATGAAGATTAGTTCAATTTACTATCCAAAATGGTACCTAAATACTTCACTGATCTACTCCAGGGGATATTGAACCCATCAATCTTCAGTATTCGTTTAATAATTGGTTTATATTTGGTAGGTCTGTTATTTCCCCTGAATAATAATTGATTATTTATCATTAGCAGTTGCGTTTATACCCATCTCCTTCTTTTCATTTTTATGAGTAAGCTTGACACTAGTGGCGTAACTATAGGGTGGCATTTCGGCAAAATGCCAGGGGCCCCGAGCCGAAGGGGGGGACAGGTATTTACCACGCAGGATACTTGTTGGCGAACGACCTTTTTTTTTGCTCCACCAGCGCAGAAGATGCTTGCCGCGTGCCTTTGTTAAGTTTCTTAATATTGGAGTATGTGATATAGCAATTTACTGAACTATATCAGCTATTTTTATTTTATTTTTTATTTTTATAGTTTATGGACAACCAGTAGTTTATACATTATATTTTACTTATATTAATTACATAATTATGGTAATTTTAAATGCACAACTTTTGAAGGTGTCACAACACGCATTAAAAAGTTGACAGAATGCAAAAAAATATATCAGAAAACTTAAATCAAAGCTTAAAAAAATACTAGAATGACAATGTATACATTAAATCTAAAATTAAAATGAAAATTTTGTGTAAATAAATTACTTCCTAAAACAGGAGTCTTAGACCAACAAAAGAAATACTATAATCAACTATCAAATTAAAAATTACTGAATTAAAAACTACTATCTTTTCTCAACAATCTTAATATCGTGTTTTTAAATGTGTATAGAATTAGAGAGTTGTGAAATATATCAACAGAGTTGTATATCTCTGATAACCTAACAATTGTACTAATTTTTTTTAGATGAGTCCTGGCTAGAGGCTGATGTATAATTCCACGTGGAAACCTAGGCATGCGGTCAGGGACACAAATTTTAGTTATTAGTAATAGAGGTGGAGAGTTTGTCAAACTATCCATTTTAAAGTGTTTAAGTTTATCATTATATGTAGCTAGTTGATTGTGCATTCCACATGAGAAAGCAAGATGTCGCATAAATATATACGAATAGGAACGTATGCATTATAAATAGCTACACATACAGACACCAAAACAACCATATTTACCCATTTGAATAACGTTTACATAGGCAGTCTAAAGCGCATCCAGTACATGAACACTGATACAATTTCCTCCAAAACGGACAGACAAAGGGACGCCAGCGATTTGATTACATGCAGCGATTAATATTGCCTATGCGAGTACTGACTACTGAGTCATTAGTAGTGTTGAAACGGACAGTGGTTTGGCCGGATACCGGATATTCGTCAAAGTACGACGCTGGAGCGCCGGATATCCGGCTACCGGATATTGATCTCTAATCATTGATTCGGTAGTCAGTTAATTTGAACTAGTAGTTGTTAAGGTTTGCTAGAATTTATGTTTCATCACCTGGCAGTAGTTCTATTAATTAAAAAATGTATATGGCAACACTAAATCACCTTTGTTACTCACGAATAGTGTAGTTTGCTCTCAGTGAAAAAAAATTTAAAATGGGATTAGTAGTTCCTGAGAAACTCTTCAATTTACAAAGTGACCAGGTTGTGGCACTTAAATGGCCATATCTTTTTAATTAGAATATTTATGGCAACACCACATAGCCTATGTTACCCGGAAAGGATGTAGCTTTCTATTGGCGAAAGAATTTTCAAAATCGGTTTAGTAGTTTTCAAGCCTATTCGCAACTAACATAAAGTAAAATGATAAGAATTGTTCGAATTTTACTATCTGGAATCCGGTCGGATACTGAATTACTATCCGGATACCGGATAGTTACCGGATATCCGTTTCATCTCTAGTCATTAGTGCTATTCGATGGTCACTGGTCAGCCTCAGTTAAATAATTACTATACACGTGTACGTTACATAAAAGGTGCCTACCTAAATCAGTACAATTTGGACTACCTACATATTCCAAATTAAATACGACTTTCATTACTACAGTATTCTACATTCCTAATAAAATTAGCAGTTTTATTTTTATTTATTATTTAGTATATATAGCTATATAGAGTTCTATATAAAGTCACTTGCGTCCCGTCCTGGCTTCGCACAGGTTTACTAATTTTTTTCTAAACATTTTAGCTCTCCCGCATTCCGGTGCCCCATCTCTCGCTGCGTTGCTCGCTGAGCTGCGTGGAGCTACACCGGCGCATCGGCATGTATTTTTAATTACGTAATATCTTTTGAATAGAATGTCCGGTTTTAATAATATAAAAAGTAATCAACAGGTATTGGAACAGTCTTGAATACGAAATAGTTTATTTCGATAAGAATGAATACAAAGGTATGGATAACATGGTCTGATTTTGATAGGCATTTCTATCAACTTTTAAAATGTAAAAAAGTAGTTATAGTGACATAACTACAATAGTTGGACATAATACTACGAACATATTTTTGTCCTATCATCAATACTTTCCGCAGCGCATACAATGGATGGTGGACTAATTTTTTTACAGCTTGGGTTGGTTTTAGTAAGAATTTCTAAGGACCTCTAACTTTTTGTAGTAATAAATATAGCCATAAAATTTCAGACATTTCAAAACAATTGGACGGTTCTAATACCGATACCATTGGGTTTTCTGGCAAAATGCGTTCTTCTAAATTAAAAACAAAGATAGATAATTAAATATTTCGCAATTATATTAAAATCATTGTTTCAGATTTAGAGGGCCAAAGTTGAACAACTAAAAAATTCAACTACAGAGTTATTTACGAGACAGCGCCATCTGTTAGGCATTAATAAATTTCTTGGAGTTGACATACGATACACGTGTAACAAAATTTTGATGATAAAAGATATATAGATGGCGCTGTTAACGAGTTTTTTATATTTACAGTAGAATTTGCAACCGAATGTTTAAAAATACACTAAATAAAAATATCTTATTAATAGTATTTTTATTTTTAGACATTCTGATACAAATTCAATTGTAAACATAAAAAAAACTGTTTAACAGCGCCATCTAGATTATGTTTAATGTTTTAGAGAAATTCATTGAATAGTGTTTAGTCTAATATATATCTATATTTATATTAGATTCCAGTTTTTCTAACCTATATTTTTCTAAGCTATTCAATATTATTATACATTTTGTTTAAGTAAATCTTGTTTAGATTATTCAGTAATTAAATAGTTCTTACCTATTTGACAAGATGGCAGAATTTTATATTTTATTTCATGTGACATTGGAAGAGGCAATTTTTTTCATTCAACATACTGGATGAGGAGTATTAGCTTAAATTCCAAGTAAAAAAAAAATGATTTTCTTAATAATTTTATGCATAAAAACTTCTTATTTTAGATACTTTTCTTTACAATCATTTTTTATTCTGTACTAGCAACATTATCATCTTTATGTCATACATATAGACATTGACATTGCAAGGTGGACCTTTACAAGACAATGCGTTCAATTTAATTATTATCGATTAATAAAATCATATTGTTACATATAAATAAAATAAAATTTAATAAATATGTCTTGAATAGTTAAAAATAATATAAGTATAACTTTGTATTTATAAATTATTAATTTATGATCATTTTTTTTTTGGCAGAAAAATTTTCATCATTTACTGTAAAAAAAATTAAAAAAATTAAAAAAAGGGAAGCGCGGGAAATGTAACTTGTAGAAAAATAGTAATTAATACATTTTAAAGTATTTTACATACTAATTCCTGATGTATAAGGTAAGATAAAATATTAATAATGAATTTTTGCGATCAGTTTCCCGATTGCGTCTATAAGTTCTACGTGACAGCAACACCGCTGCAAATTTGTTATACATATATACATATGTAGGTCATAGGAAAAATGGCTTAGTATTGGTAGCTCCTATAAACTGTGGTAAAAAATATAAATTTTAAGTTTAAATGGCCTACAGTGATTTATGTCACATAAGTAACGCGTACAAAGATCTGGAAAATGAAGTTGATCAGGTAAGCGACTTGTGGAACTCATGATGGGTGTATTTGTGCAAATGGAACTGTCAATCTGACCCATAATCCGTGAAAAATATCTTGTTATCATGTTTCATAATATAAATCAAATAATTGGGGTGCAATGTTTCGTTTAAATACAATTGTGTATATCTATACCACACCTATTTACTTTTTCGAGGTGAACGGTGACATATGTATAGTGTACAATATTTTTAGAATTATGTAGTTTGTTCGTAGAGGACATAAAGATATAGCGATAATCGTGGGGGCTCTGATTGTGATCAAAAGTGTAATATTTTAAACAATGCATGTGGATTCCCAGTGTTTCTATGCGATGACGACTTATATAGGGGCCACGTAAAAGAATCGGTGAGATGTAACAAGGGGTTTACTACCTAGTTTTTGAATAATGTAATGGTAATTTTAGAATTTTGTTATAATTTCATGTGTTTATGATTTAGTATTACGAAATACTAATTGACACGCCCCGCCCTAGCAAGGGTGCAATTTACCATTTGTGTACTTAGGTTTAACAAAAAACATTTATACTCTCTTACTATGCATTAGATTGTACTGACTTTCTCTATCAATTCTATTCATTGTGTCCTTCATTGTTAAGTTAACAACAACAATAGTATTAAACCTAACATATTGCATCATTTAAGTTTTATAGAACTGTATATGTACTTCTTCCTGTTTACAATAAGGCTTGTTTGTTGATATAGTAGGTCATATGTAGATTTGTGTATAGATATATGGCAATAGACGTAGTAAAAAATTCTCGCTTTAGTGTGTCGGAGTAGAATGATAAGTACGGAGTCATTTTAATTTCTATCAAAATAGGCGTGTCTATGGTCGATATATTTTCTGTGGTTTCCTTTGTCTGTGTAATGCGCATAGCTGAGATGTAAATCCTTTTCCATCCATTCCGTATCTGAAGCTCAGTGTGTGACTATTTTCAGTAAAGAGTTTGACCTGCAGGTTGGTGGTTATAATATTTGCTAAGAGGTGAATCTATTATATAAATAATATACTTCCTTCACAAGGCAATAAGCAGTAAATCATTTATATAGAAAAATTTTTAGTTTTTCTAATGAGGATTGTGTTTAGCCAGACGATGACATGAATAAATGAATATTAATTTTTTGAGTTACTGCCGATTGCTTTAAGAGAAAAAATAAATTTTCTGGGATTTGTGATATATATGTCGGCTTTAACATAGAGTGGTACTTCACATATTCTTTTGTATGTGCTACAATGATCATTTGCATTAGGAAAAAGTACAATTCTGTTGTTTCTGTTCAAGTTGAGTACCTTTATAGGGTTCCTGATGTACTTGCCTTAACTGCTCTTGTTACTTTCCCTGTAAATGAGTCTTTCAGTTATAGATAATGCCTCAATAAGACAAAGATAGCAAAGGCTAATTTGCAATTGGCTTCTATAACCATATTGTATTGTATGTGTGTTGGCTATACTACCCAGCTCCTTCCAGAAGTGCAGAAGTTTTAAATTCACAGGCTACTTGGAGCAATCTCAAGTATTTGAGGATTATTTGTATAGCGACGCCCACACATTCCAAGACAATGTGGGCAGTTGTCTCTTCTGCTGGCATCCTCTGCATATAGGGCTGTCTGTCATGTACTCCCACCATTAGAAAGAGATCAATGCAATTCAGATTGAGCAGTTTACAGGATAGGCTCTTAGATAGTGCAGAAAGATCTTGTTTTGACTGCCGACATAATTGAATGTTCTAAGGTTATAGTTAATACGTTATAGGGAGTCCTTTAAGCATCTTCCTCCTTTGTCTGAGAGTTCAGTTCAATAGTCAGTTTTGTGTTGATAATTCTGGAGTGTTGCTACGCTCCAGAATTATATACTACAGTTTTATTTTATCAAAAACGTTTAGCGTTTCTCATCTCTTAAACCGTTTTTGGACTTCCACAAGTATTTCAAAACTAAAATCAGCCAAATCGGTCCCGCCGTTCTCGAGTTTTAGCGTGACTTACAAACGTCAATACATTTTACCTATATATAAAGACTATTACTAAATTTGCACCCGTCTTGTATCCTCTTAGGAATTGAATTCACAAAAAGGGATATCGACAATAATCATTATTAGGAACTTATAACCCAAATACAGCATTTTATTGAAATAACTTTGAAAATCAGAGAACTTTCATACTAACTTTGCACCCCCTTAAGGAATGATTTTCGAAAAATATTTTACTTGTTTTTTATGACTTTCAATCAAAAACCTTCATAATTAATTTCATTTGAATAACTTCAAAAACGTTTTCACTCCTACCTGTTTATGATGAAACAGTGAACTGAAGATATGATTATTGAGATTGAATATATGATATGACAATCTGAGATTGCCTAGAATCTCTCTGCTATACAGTTTGAACTCAAAGTTCCTAAATTTATTTCCTCATTAGTGAAAACCTCCTCCTACAACAATCAACAACATCCTAATAATGTTTTTAATAGATTTTTATGTAATATGTAATCAGCTGTTCTACTCATTATCTGGGGGTAAATAACATTGCAAAAGGGTATGTCTCGTAACAAACCTCCATGTTTGTCTTACTGAAATAATATGGACTCCAAATGCAAAATACACCATTTTTTTAGCTGTTGATTGTTGTTATTATTTTTTAGTTTGGCTTCTTTTATTTTTTTGTTGTTTTCAGTTAGCATAACTAAATACTTGTGTATTTTAATAATCCTAAATATTTTAATTCATTTGGTTTAAATGTATTTAAAAAAATGACTTTGGTTAATTGATAAATAAAAAAAAAAAACAAAGTCAATTCTAAATACTTTCTTTTTTCAATAAATTTTATAATTAACAACATAGTCTCATGTGAAATCCAAAAAAAAAAACAGTATTTACTTATTTTTGTATGAATAATTTATTGAATTACAACTTGACTTGATATGCATTAATTAAAATGTATTATAAAACAGAATATTAAACAGAAAATTACATTGTATTACAATGCCCTTGTGATGCTACGAAGGTAATGAAGTACAAAATCCAAAAAACCATGCTGTATAAGTCCTCAAACCTTATAAATCAAATTATATTTTTAGAACACCTTTCAAACTGTATTTGTATAAAAAAAAAAAAATAACCTTAAAATCAGCAATCCTATACTATGTCTGTGTGCCTAAAGGCATAGGCCTCCATCTCCTTCCATTTCTGACGCTCAAATGTGAGCCTGCTGTTTTCACAATATCGTCTCTCCATCTTCTGTACTGTCTTCCTTGGCTTCTTTTTTCATTTCTTGGATGCCAGACTGTGTCCTATTCCATTTAACTATTCCTCTTAATAAGAGGCCGGTCCATATCCACTTAAGAGTTCTAGCTTGCACCGTTATATCATTTACTTTAAAAAAAATTGTTGCCATATTTGTCTAGATTATTATATTTTGAAATATCTGAATCGGCTGCAGTTTCTTTGATTATATACAGATATAATTTCTCTGAAGTAAAATTTCTGAATTATTTCTCTCTTCTTGTAGAAATTCAAATATTTTGGTTGATTGTCTTGGTAATTAATACCAATATTATGACTCGGGTGGTGGTTATAGACACCTTGTTAGAATCCTATAGTCTAATGCAGAGATTCTCAAACTTAATAGACTAAACAATAGACACTTAGTAAAACAGTGATAGCCCAGTGGTTAAGACATTTATGTATTATTCGAGAGGTCCAGTTCAATTCCATACACCTGCTGTAATGGTGAAGGAAAACATCGTGAGGGAACTTGCACTCCTGAGAGATTTTTACAGTTCTCAAAGGTGTGAGGAGTCTGTCAAACTGCACCTGGCCAGCTATGTCCTAATCCGCCCTTCAATCTGAATAAGAGACTCGTCTCAGCAGTGAACTATAAATTAACCAATCCAATTTAATTGATGACGACCCCCTACTATTCACTATTAATTATTTGGTGGTCAAAAAGTTTAGGAATCATTTATGTAATGGATAAGTAAAGAAATACCATATTCATATTTGTTTTCTTTTTTCAGTCAGATCGTATTATGGAAGAGAATGCCATGGTCCGTGATCTCATCACAAAGATCCTTGATGAGAGCGGAGAAGGGAGCAGGTAAGTTTATAAAATCACTTCACATTAAATTGGCAACACTATTGATATTGATTTATTTTAAAAATACCCACATCAACTCAATTATTTATATGCTCTGCCTCAATAGATTTGTGGTAGTTTGAAGAGTACTATAATTGTAGTGGAGTAAAATGTTACCATTCACGTCTATTGTTACTGGTTTAGTTATATGTTAGGTAGAGAGGTCGAGCAGTGTAGGTGAGTCTCAAGTCTTAGGCGCTTGCTCCTCGCCTTCCTGTTTATAGACAATACTTATTGAAATTTATATCATTACATCAATAGTATTTGGATCTTGCGACTAGCGTTATCTATCGATATACGGCAAACTACGACACCGGAGCGCCGGATATCCGGCTACCGGATTATCGGGCCTTTATTGCGTTAAACGATGTTGAAAGGACTCTTTATAATAGTAGTGATCTTCGCGATCAAGAAAAAAAATAAATCCCATTGGTAAGGACACTGACTTTTTCTTAGACATCTCGAATGGATCGCAATCACAACCCATACATTTGGTGGTCAGTTAATTTGAATTAGTGTCCGCAGTCAAGGTTTGCTAGAATTTATCAGCACCTGGCAGAAGTGTTTACAGCAAAAGGCTATTATCGGAAGCTGGTCTGGTATAGGAAGCCAAGCGGAGTCCCCTTTTACCAACAAATGCTAAAAATTTGGTATTCCTTTACCACAATTTGCCACTTGTGTTACATTTTGATTTTTTATAGCAAAATCAGTTACCATTTGAGAAGCTTTTTACAATCAAGAGTTTAGTGAGTGATCGAACGGAGTCGATTGAGCGTATGATGGGTAGAAACGCAGAGGCGGTCTCGCCACTGACTTGTCGGTCGAGTTTTTGTGTCGTGCGTCGTACTTTACTGTAATTCTACATTGAGAGCTGATTTAATAGAGTGAACCCGATAGTCCTTTTATTTTATAGTCCTTTGCCTTTCATAACTAACTATAACTTGTCAAATAACCACTACGTGACACTTGTTACTTTTGAGTACTGCCGGATACCGAATCGTTGCCGGATATCCGTCTAGTAAAATCTTTTTGAGGAACTCACTATCCACAAAACCCTTTCGGTTTAATTAGGATAGGCATAGTATATCATTTGTGACTAAATAAAAAGAAAGACTAACAGAAGTGGCATTTGAAATGTTTATGTAACTCTTCGAGGAAGTTATCGCTTATCCAAAAATTAATTAATGTGAAATTCTATTTTAGGTTCTATTCAACTTGATTTTGTAAGGCTTCACAATTGCGTCGCGCGAAAACGTGTTTTGTGGACACGTTTTAATTTCAATGCGAATAAAAGGGATCTCTATTGTTATTAATGGCGATGTTTTGAATGTTTTTCGCAACTTTTAATTACTTTTTGAGTTAAATTCAGCAGATTGTTCTTGTATACTTTAAAAGGAAAACAGGAACTCTTATAAGGTCACTTTGATGTCCGTTCGTCTGTTTATCAACATATTTAGATCTGCAATCTTTAGGGAATCAAAAGATGCGGCAGTTTGTGTATATTTTGATACTTGTATAGGAATCGAAACATATTGGGTACTTATCGTTGACCTAGAATCATCAAATTTAGTAAGAACCAAAGGGGGCGTACATTAATAACGTGAAGCCTTCCCCTCTGGTGAGATGTCGTGAGATATAGCTCAATTTGTTCCACCAACTCCAAGTCTAACTAGATTCCCTAAAAGTAGAGTAAAATGAGATGCGACTTGATCTCTTCCCCCCTTAAACGCCTCACATAATTAATGGACACCCCCAATGTGTTGCAACACACCTAGAATGATCAAATTTAGTAAGAAGCAAAGGGGGCGTCCATTAGTAACGTGAAGCCTTCCCCTCTGGTGAGATGTCGTGAGATATAGCTCAATTCGTTCCAACAACTCCAAATCTAACTATATTCCTTAAAAGTAAAGTAAGATGAGATTCGACTTGACCTCTTCCCCCCTCAAACGCCTCACATAATTAATGGACACCCCCAATGTGTTGCAACACACCTAGAATGATCAAATTTAGTAAGAAGCAAAGGGGGCGTCCATTAGTAACGTGAAGCCTTCCCCTCTGGTGAGATGTCGTGAGATATAGCTCAATTCGTTCCAACAACTCCAAATCTAACTATATTCCTTAAAAGTAAAGTAAGATGAGATTCGACTTGACCTCTTCCCCCTTCAAACGCCTCACATAATTAATGGACACCCCCAATGTGTTGCAATACACGTAAATGATAACCATAAAATATCTGACCGATAATCTGAAAACCGTAAAATTAAACATTTTTTATTGCGGTTGGTAAACTGACTGCGCCCCATATTCATGTATGGGGACATCGGTTTTCCGACGGCAAAGTTAAGTTTGTCGTTTAACAAAAAAAAAATGCCCGAATTTTTGATTATTTTTTGTTTTATGTCACTGTTTATTTATACATATAATAAATGAAAATATTTAAAAAAAACTCACTAACTGCGTAGAAATTATAACAACGTAGATAAATGTTACTTAAGTAAGATCGGTACACGTAATTCTAAGAAAGCTCTATTAATAGCAGCAATCAATAATGTCTTCACATTGTTAGCGGGATAGATCTGTTGTTTTAGTAACAGAATTTATACTTATTAAGGTGAAAAGTGTACGAGGTAATAGAGTTCTAAAGCGCATAATAAAATTGGATAAATAACATTTTCAAAATCTGTCAAAGAAAATTCTTGCAAGCGCAATTAAGACTTAAAACATTCACATAGAAAAATATAATAAAAAAAAATAACCTCTACTCTAATTTAAAATCAGCAATCCTATACTATGTCTGTGTGCCCAAAGGCATAGGCCTCCATCTCCTTCCATTTCGGACGCTCAAATGTGAGCCTGCTGTTTTCACAATATTGTCTCTCCATCTTCTGTACTGTCTTCCTTGGCTTCTTTTTTCATTTCTTGGATGCCAGACTGTGTCCTACTCCATTTATCTATTCCTCTTAATAAGAGGCCGGTCCATCTCCACTTAAGAGTTCTAGCTTGCACCGTTATATCATTTACTTTAAAAAAAAATTGTTGCCATATTTGTCTAGATTATTATATTTTGAAATATCTGGATCGGCTGCAGTTTCTTTGATTTTATACAGAAATAATTTCTCTGAAGTAAAATTTCTGAATTATTTCTCTCTTCTTCTTGTAGAAATTCACATATTTTGGTTGATTGTCTTGGTAATTAATACGTGAGATATAGCTCAATTCGTTCCACCAACACCCAATCTCACTAGATTCCCTATAAGTAAGGTAAGATGAGATTCGGCTTGACCTCTTCCCCCCTTAAACGCCTCACATAATTAATGGACACCCCCAATGTGTTGCAACACACCTAGAATCATCAAATTTAGTAAGAAGCAAAGGGGGCGTCCATTAATAACGTGAAGCCTTCCCCTCTGGTGAGATGTCGTGAGATATAGCTCAATTCGTTTCACCAACTCTAAATCTAACTATATTCCTTAAAAGTAAAGTAAGATGAGATTCGACTTGACCTCTTCCCCCCTTAAACGCCTCACATAATTAATGGACACCCCCAATGTGTTGCAATACACGTAAATGATAACCATAAAATATCTGACCGATAATCTGAAAACCGTAAAATTAAATATTTCTTATTGCGGTTGGTAAACTGACTGCGACCCATGTTGATGTATGGGGACATCAGTTTTCCGACGGCAAAGTTAAGTTTGTCCTTTAACAAAAAAAAATGCCCGAATTTTTGATTATTTTTTGTTTTATGTCACTGTTTATTTATACATATAATAAATGAAAATATTAAAAAAAAACTCACTAACTGCGTAGAAATTATAACAACGTAGATAAATGTTACTTAAGTAAGATCGGTACACGTAATTTTAAGAAAGCTCTATTAATAGCAGCAATCAATAATGTCTTCACATTGTTAGCGGGATAGATCTGTTGTTTTAGTAACAGAATTTATACTTATTAAGGTGAAAAGTGTACGAAGTAATAGAGTTCTAAAGCGCATAATAAAATTAGATAAGTAACATTTTCAAAATCTGTCAAAGAAAATTCTTGCAAGCATAATTAAGACTTAAAACATTCACATAGAGCCTTGGACACATTTTTCGTGATATTAGTATGAAGAACTTTCAAATCAGTTCAAACAAATTTCAATTTAATTCGATGAGATTTTGTTTAACTTCCTCTTACGTAAACTTAACATACAATCATTCAATTATCATGACATATCCCACAGTGTTTTTTAGCACATACAGTCCTTGAACCGGCGCTAAATATAGTACAATACATATTCCGTCAACACAAATCAATACCTGCAAAACTACGATGTATGAAATGCAAAGCGACAAGCGTCGGTGCGGGAATATTTACCGAATCAATGGGTTTCATTTACATTTCTATTTTCATATGCGAACATTTACTTGTAGTTTAGGGTATTTTATAACTTTAGAATGAAGAACAGTACCTTTATGAGACTTCTTTGTCTGTCTGAAATTAATATGAAATATTCAGTTCGGCACCATAAAGCTGTGAAAAGTCTAAATTATAAGTTGACGTAATCAAAAGATACTCGCTAGGTAATATAAATGTAATATCTCACCTTCTAGTTCCAACATAATCTAACCCTTCATTTTAAGAGTTCCGTACCCAAAGGGTAAAAGCCCTATTACTAAGACTCCGCTGTCCTTCCGTCTGTCTGTCACCAGGCTGTATCTCATGAACCATTATAGCTAGACAGTTGAAATTTTCACAAATGATGTATTTCTGTTACCCATATAACAACAAATATTAAAAACAGAATAAAACAAATATTTAAGAGGAAATCAGTCGACACTTTTTTCATACAAACGAAGTCCCCTATTTCCTCCTAGGATAATGAATGTTACAGAAGAAAAAATGCCATGCGATAAATACGTACCTCTGCCATGACTGTACGTTTTGTTTTTTATTATTTGATTAATATAATAGAAAAAAGTCAAATTTGAATATGATTTTATTGTTTCTTTCATGCTAAGCGCCATCTCGTGTAAGTTTCAAGTCCTTGAATTTAAATGTGGGTTACATTTAAAGCCTTAAAAAACTCATTTTGAAAAAAAGAAAAACTTATTCCTACTTAAAAGGTGTGTGTGCGATTCACACACGATAGAAGTGAAACTTCAGTAAATCGACAAAAGAATGAGATGAATATATATAATAATATAAAATAGTATGTATATTTCTGTCTCATTCTTTCCTACACATTTTTGTATTTGTGTCTCTTACCTGTCGTTTTGTATATTTCTGTCTCATTCTTTCCTACACATTTTTGTATTTGTGTCTCTTACCTGTTAGTATGTATATTTCTGTCTCATTCTTTCCTACACATTTTTGTATTTGTGTCTCTTACCTGTTAGTATGTATATTTCTGTCTCATTCTTTCCTACACATTTTTGTATTTGTGTCTCTTACCTGTCGTTTTTTCCGTTGCATCTGGTTTGAAATCACAACGATTCTAAAGAAGTTTCACTTCAAAAAAACTTTTAGAATTAAAAAAAACTACTTTTTTATTTACATTTGCCAACATCCAGCAAACTAATTATTACTAACTTAAACCAAAAAAGCAATATGTACGAAATAAATATTAAAATCGGTCCAGATTTCGACGAGGAAACAGAGGAAAACGATTTTCTTAATGTTACGTAGGTAAAATCAGTTCGAGCTGTAGTTCTCTCTATCGCACGGTAAGGGGTAAGCTTGGGGCGCAGCGCGACACCAATATTTTTGGTAAAAATCTATTTTTCAAAAGTGTCGTTTGTACGAAGTCCTCTTAAGGGGGCTACCATGCAACAGACGTGATTTTTAACGTAAGATGAGTTTTTGACTTCATAGAATATGATGTTATTTTTTTTTTAAAGTTAACAACACAACTACAGCTGATGGTATAGATAGTAAGGTACCATCGAGAGACGACCAATAAGCGTCTCACGCCGTCTCTTGGTTGTATTTTATTATTTTATATAAACAAACAACTTAATCTCACCAAAGTAGTAGGTAGCTTTTTATATTTCTGCAAACGGAAACAGTCTACAAGATATAATAAACTTTAGTCAAGGAAGTAGAAATAATATTTCCTGTTTAGAAACCAGTTCACTATAACTTTGAACTCTTAGTTTTTTTTTAAGTTTTATTTGTGAGAATATTTTATGCGGCTTCGGTTACTTAGGTCTTTTCATTCTTAGGGTATTGAAAGTGTTTTTTTGTATTACAGCTCTATACCTCAACCACCACCACAGGAAAAAAGTATAAACAGTATACCGCCAAGCCAGTTCCTGAAAAATGATGCTGGACCCTCTTTTATGCCGTCTTCATCTTCCTTCCCTTATGATAGCAATTTTTTTAACTTCCACGAGAATGAGTACAACTTTATCGGCCAAAACGGGTTCAATACGAACGGCTATTTTAACTTTCCGGACGATACCAACTCCCTCCTCACTTTTGATCCGATTAGTGAAGACACTGTTACACCTGAACAGCTAAACTTGCTGCGTTTGGCTGCGCAGGAGATAGGAGGTGCCCAATTCCAAAGTCCGAAACAATTCGACGAAAAATACTACAATTTCTTCGAGCCAAACCAAAGAAATTCTCTCCCTGAGACCAATATGTATCCTCCTACCTTCACCCGACCAAATAGTCTGAACATAGATACGAATTACAGCAACTATGAAAACCAGTACAATCAGAGGTTGCCGAATAAATTCGAAAATGGTTTCATGAAAGACCAAAATCAGGATTCGACAGACTTGCTTGCTTATTTAAATCAGCTCACCTTGTCTGGTGAAAGACCTAGAGACGATTTGCTCTCAAATGACTTCAAAATGCCAGTAGACATGAGTGGAGCTTTTCAAGAGAATTTTAACAAGATGCAAGAGGAAAGGAATAGATTATTCTTTAATGGGAGGAATTTCCAACAAGGTCCGATTAAATATAATGGCGATTTTTACTCGAATGACGTAATGCCTCAATCAGATCGCAACTTGGGTCACAATTACGATTTTTCACATCCACCGAATTCAATGGGTTACAAACCGAATGGTTATCACCAGCAGAATGATTTTGGGCAACGGCGTGATATAAATCCTGGAATGCCACGGGAAGGGTTCCCGAATAACATGGATCGGGTTAACTTCGAAAATTTTGTGCGGGAGAACCAGCAGCAGCTGCTAAGGCACCAGGAGTTGGCGATACAGATGAGCATGTTCATAAGAACTATGCCTCCGCCCAATCCGTTGAACGTGGATGTTTCATTTCTACATGAAAATACGCCGTTTAATATTGGTAAGAAATATATTTCGCATTTTCCCATAATTATTGTAATTTGAAATAACTATGTCCCGAACCTCTGCGGTGGTACAGCATTTGCCATTTTCGACCTTCGATCACTTGCATATGCATCCTAGTTTTCTGTTTTACCCGTGCGAAGCCAGGGCGGGTCGCTAGTAGAACTATATTTTAAAACGAAACTCAAAAGACTGTTAACCAATCCCAATGATTATTAATGGGTAGCAAATGCATGGTCAAGATCAACCCACAATGGGTTTAATTTAAAAATAACCGTGAGGTGACGGGTTAAAACACTATTCCTTTCTACAGCTGGGAGAGCATCTCGTAAGAGCCGAGTAACCCAGCACCCCCTTGATGGTAGGGGATCTGTTCAACGAGTGGCTTGCAACCACCAGCATGCTAATCCAACCGCCAAGTGTCACAGACGCGTTCTGTTCGAGCCGCATGTGGACGAGACTTACCCTCTCCCATCACTATAATGCTGCTGATCTGGTGGACTCTGGGCACTTGCTCAGGGTCCGCTGAAACCGCAACATTTTCATTTCATTCTTCACTCTCCCTCCCCACTCTATCTTCGAGGATGCAACGCATCGACAAAACACGAGGGTATCTCTTATTTTGCCGATGTCCATGGGCGATGGTAGCCACTTACCATCAGGTGGACCATCTGCTCGTTCGCACCTTTTAGTTCATGTTTATGTGTTGAAGGTATATATTTTTTCATTGTTTTATCAGGTCTAGGTGCCATCCTGGGTCCGAGTCCACAGTACGTACCACCGCCTGTGCTACCGTCGCCAGTGTTGGATATACCAGTGTTAGCACCGTTTTATACTATAAGCGATATGAGGTATTTAAATACGAATAAAGAAGGTATTTGATACATTCAGTCCTTCTAAGATCTGGTTTCTCTTTTATGAGTACTAGAAAACAAACACTTCAGTATTCGTTTGGTTAAAGTTAGTCCAACATATATTAATATTTCTTTGAAATGTAAAAGCAAGGTATTGAATAACAAGTAAATACTAGAAAATTAAAACTAGACGAATTTAATTATTTGGTTTGACTGTATCGATCTTCTTAGTCTAAATAAAATTTTAGGTTCTTATCCCACGTTTCTTTGTAAGATGGGAGATCCACAAGTTAAACTATATATTATTACAGAGCGTTCCTATAATTTGTTATTTTTTCCTATATATTTTTTCGAGTAGCTTTGAAACTATATAAGTTTTAAAAGCCCTGTGTTTTTTAATTTCTTCTCGTCTTAATAATTTTCTTCTAGGTGATTATAAAGATTTTGGAATTTTCAAATCAATGTTTTGGTTAGTTAAAGATCTTAGTTAATTTGAACAACATTTTCCAGGACTGCTTCAACATCTTCCAGCATACTTCACTCGCGTCTCGACGATTGCTATGAACAGTGGCGTCAATTAGAAAGAGAGAGGAAGAGGACAGAAGCTCGTTTAGCTCTAGCGTATCCTGGAAAGGCTGTATCTTCCTCCAATTCCATACCCGTGCCGAGGCTGCCTCCATGTCCTACTAGAGTTGATAGACTTACTGTTGACATGCTGAGGGAACATACTAAGGTAACTTAGAATATTAGAATGCGAATACTTGGAATCTAAGTGACATTGACTCTCAAGGGAAATCATTTGTATAACAGCAATATGGCTTTTTGGAAAGAGAGACTGTTGAGTTTCTGGCCGGCTCCTTTCAACAGAAAACTGCTTTCTGAGCTGGTGGTAGTTTCAGACAACTTTACTGACCGACCAATTTTTGAGTTTTGTAAAGTTTTGCATATTTTTGGGTCATTTGAATAGTACGTAAGCAAAATTTTTATAACTTCCTAATTTCTCTCTTGTCGACCTTGTCTACAAAAGTGAGCAAACCTCTCAGCTCCAGTATTTTTTTGTAGTCATTAACATATTTTTTTTATATATTCTACAATCACCATAAAATCTTACAAATAAAGAGAGAAGAGCATAGTGCTAAAACAATACTTAAATTATGCTATATGCATTGCCGAATTTAGGGGAGGGCAAATTGGGCGACCGCTCCTGGCCCCACAATAGACTACGGAATTTTTTAAATCAAATTCCGACCAGTGAAAATATTTTACTTTGATATTTTTTTTTTGCTGTATTACCTTTACCTACAGTACTTACAAACTATATCCCAATAGCTCAATGGCTGAGTGGGGTGGTACTTACCCGCAGCATCGGAGGTTGAATAATCGATCTGTCGATATGTCTATTAAAGCTTTCACATTGAAAGCGATTTACTTCGGGAACTGGATTTCAGCGAAATCATCAACGATTTTTCGGCTAAAAAAGCTCGGAGGGTTCCGTTCTTTAACACTAAAATTTTTTTCTAGATAATTCTTGTGTCCGATTATATTTATATATGTTTGTTAAATACTAGAAGAATCTACTTGGTTGCACAATAAATTATTTATTGAAAATTATTTGGTGCCCTTGGCCCTGCCCATATGAATAATAACATAGATCAGTGTGTATCCAATGCAATAACTATTAGTTCACTTAGACTTGTACTACTGGCGTGGCCCACTCCTAACACTAGCATTTTAGCTTACTAGGAGGGGTAAAGGGAGTACTAGTAGTATAAGATCCATACTGTTAGTAATCTTTAAAAAAAAAATTAAAAACAATAAAATAAATATTTAAGGAGGGGCTTCCATACAACGAACCCTTCGTGCGCGACTCGCACTTGGCTGGTTTATTTAAGAATATATTAGGTTGGGGAAAAAGTTTCTTCGCATTTTTTAAGAAAATTCAAAACATTTTTTAATATAGTTTATTTACATTTAACTAAAGTATGTAAGTACCATTTTGTTCGATAACTTTTTGCCATCGTGTAGGTAGGGATATGATCCCATTGCTATAGAAATTTTGGGGATTCAGATCAAAAAACTGCGACAAGTAGTTTTGGCAGTCCTCTCGTGATGTTGCCTAAAGAATTCTGAAGAGAGCGAAACAGGTGGAAATCTGAAGGTGCAAGGTCAGGACTATACGGCGGATGTATTAACACCTCCCAGCCAAACTCTCTTAATTTTTGCTGAGTGGCTAAAGATGTGTGAGTCCTAGCGTTAACATTATGAAAAACCACAGCCCTTCTGTTGATTAATTCCGGCTGCTTTCTCTCAACTTCTTGCTTTAATCTCATCAGTTGTTCGCAGTAGAGTTCAGAATCGATGGTCCTGCCTGGTGGTAACAGCTCATAATGAATAATGCCCTTCCAATCCCACCACACACACAGCATCACCTTGTTGCGAGTTAACCCGGGTTTCGCCACAGTCTGTGAAGCCTGACCGGCCTTTGACCACGACCTTTTTCGCACTTTCTTATCGTACGTGATCCACTTTTCACCACAAGTTATCAGTTTCTTTAGAAACGGTTCGTTAGATTTCTTTCAGTGAGCTCGTGAGGTACTCAAACATCGAACTTTTTTGTGTACCCAGTTCATACATACTATAATGTGAAAAGACTTTTTCCCCAACCTATTATATTGCAATTATTAAGATGTTTTATTATTATGAAATAATTTTGTCCAGGTGTTAACGTTGATGGGTAAAATGGAGACTCTTCGGGCAAGTGTATGCGTGGCGCAGAACAAGAAGCCGAATAAGGTAGAAGATGGCAAGATCACAGTATTACGGCGGGGTCAAGAGAAAATTACTCTGAAGGAGTTAGATCCGGCCACCTTCGATCCTGCTAGCTGGAAGGAGGATGTTAAGAATATGACGGATATGTAAGTTTTATGTTTTTCTTAAATTGTACTTTTAAATAAACATCTATATATTAGTATGTGAAGTGAATTGTAGTGTCTGTTTGTGATATTAAAATAACCGCTTTTTACTGAGTGCATATGGATGTATACACGCACACGGTTCATATACCAACAACATTTTTTTACAATTTTTGGTCTGTCTGTTTGTTCCGGCTAATATCTGAAATGGCTGGACGGATTTTGATGGGACTTTTACTGGCAGATAGCTGATGTAACAAGGAGTAACTTAGGCTATTTAATATCTCGCTACGACCCATAGGAGCGGAGCAACACGCGAACAAAGTCACGCGGGTCGGCTAGTAGTTTATATAGAAAAGGAGTGCAGAATGCTAACATTTTTTATAATTATGCAAAAAAAATACATTAAATCAATAAAAAAACATGGAACGTAGTTTGTATGTAAAGTTCGTCATCCTAATTATATATTTTTTTTATTATTAATGCGAAAGTATGGTACGGGAGCCAGATTCAAATTCGGTCAATCATTTCCTCTCCAGTCAAAATTCGTATACTGCATAAGGAATATATATTATAATTACTCGTGACCGTCAGCTGCGATTCCATGGGTGGAGTGAGCAGTGGCAGCCTCCCAAACATGTAGAAAAAAATTTTTTTTTCAGTTATTTCCTTCCGTTTGACAATTTGTCGGATTATAGTTTACCTAGTATCTTGAAGGAAACATAAAGTCAGCTGACCATAACGTGGTGGAATATATGTCTGCTGGCTGCTTGAGCATGTAACATTCTGATTTTTTATAGCAAAATCACAGTTACCATTTAAGAAGCTTTTACAAACAGGAGTTTCGTGAGTTAATGAACGGAGTCGAAGCCGAGCTACTTAATATTACATTAATTAACGTAAGAAAGAAGAAAGTATTATTACTTAATATTATAAATGTTTTTGTGTTTAATCATAAGAAATAGTAAACTTTATGTAAGCTACACGGTAGCTTAACCGCACAATAACAGTCAAAAAGCCACAAAAATATACAATCTAGACGGAAGCAGTCCCTAAGGCTTGCGACTCAGGTGCAGGATTAAAAGGCATTTCTACAATGCATCAATAATATTTAACAAACTATCTTAAAATACACAACACTTTGAAGTCACACGAGGAGGACAATCCCCTCATCTCTCCAGTATGAATGGGGGGTCGTAGACCTGTGTTACTGTTAAAATTTGAAATCTCTCTATTAAAGCTTTCATTTTTAACATCTCTTTCCTATTATTTTATAATTTAATATTTTTTAACAATTTTATTTGCCTTGTTAATAAATATTGCTTGATTTTAGCTTTTAATTTTGATTTCATAGTAATATATTCGTTTACTAAGTGCATAATACTTAAAAAATTTACTTGAAATATTTTTCGACCTCGACTCTGTTCATTCACTTACGAAACTCCTGTTTGTAAAAAGCTACTTAAATGGTAACTGTGATTTTGTTATAAAATATCAAAATATTACATGGTTAAGGAGCCAGCTGACGTATATTCCACCACGTTATGGTCGGCTAACTTTATTTTTCTTTCAAGATACTAGGTAAACATTAATCTGACAAATTTTAAAAAGGGAGGAAATGACTGAAAAAAAAACATTTTTTTACATATTTGAGAAGCTGAAGCTTTGGTACCGAGATAGACTAGAGCTTGGTAGAGAACATAGGTACGTTTTATCGCGAAAAATGCGACCTGGCGGCACAGTTGCATGGCGAACAAACGACCTAGCAGCATAGCGAACTAGTAACATAGCCAACTCAGTCTGTATGTCTGTTACGCTTTCACGCCTAAACTTTCTATGACATCAAATCTTTTTAATAATAAAACGTTGCATATTACCGAAGCTCTATTCTATCTCTGTAACAAATTTTATCAAAATTAGTTCATTGTTTTTTGAGCAACCCCCGACCTTTGGGAGGTTCCTCTCGCCGACCTTTCTCCAACATTATTGGAGGCGTTGTCTACTTTTTACAATTTATTGCTGTATTGTTTTGTTAGGGTTTGTGAAGATACACTTTTTTTAGAGATTTTAGGAGTCGTGACAATTTATTTACTTGGATATCTATGTTTACACTGCTACAGTTACATATTAATTTATACGCTTATTATTATCTATACTAATATTATAAAGAGGAAAGATTTGTATTTTTGTATGTAACGAATAAACATAAAAACTACTGGACCGATTTCAAAAATTCTTTCACCATTAGAAAGCTACATTATCCCTGAGTAACATAGGCTATATTTATTACAAGAAAAAATTAGAGATCCTTAGGAAATCTCACGAAAACCAACCCAAGGTGCCAAAAAATTAGCCATAAAATATCTTTCATCGCATGCGCTGCAAAAAGTATTGATGATAGAACAAAAAAATGTTCTACAATATTATAGAACGTATCAATATCTACAAAAAAGTCCGCGAGACCATATGTCCAACTATTGTAGTTAAGTCACTATAACTACTTTTTTACATTTTAAAAGTTGATAAAAATGCCTATCAAAATCAGACCATGTTTTCTATAACTTTGTATTAATCCTTATCCAAATAAATTATTTCGTATTCAAGACTATTTCAATACCTGTTAATTACTTTTTGAATTATTAAAATCGGACTTTCCATTCAAAAGATATTACGAAATTAAAAATATCAATATAAACAAAAAATACACGACGACGCGACGGGCCAGTATAGCGACGCAGCGCAGCGAGTAAAGCGGCAAGAGAGGGGGCACCGAAATGCGGGAGGGTCAATATATTTTTAAAAATAATATTCCACCCGCGCGAAGCCGGGATGGGCCGCTAGTATTATATAAGAGTGAAAGAGGCAAGACCACAAAGTGGTTCTTACCTAGTGTGAGAGATACATGGGAAGTTCATAAAAGGCGTAACGCTTACCTCGACTCTGACATGGACATGGGGCATTTGCGGGATACCTGGCAAAATACAAGTGCAAAGACTCGCCAGTGTGCTGCTGCAGTGACACAACAATACAAACCATTGAACACGCACTTGTAGATTGCCCGGTGTTCGGCGCAGCCAGACTTGACCTGACGCAGGAGCTAGACGTAGACATGACGGTAACTGAAATAAAGAAGATCTTGCAAGATAACATAAGACATACAAAATTCATACAATACTGCAAGAGACTGATTAAGAGCCAGGGTACGTAAATACGTCCTTGGTTAGTTGTCTAAAAAGGAATATGTATGTAATTAGAAAATTAAAATAAAAAAAAAGGTTCAGTGGTTTAAGCGTGAAAGCGTAACAGACAGAGTTAATCGGAAGGGAGCAAGTAAATATTTGTTATATTAGTTATACTAGTTGTAAATATTTGTTATACTAGTAATTCGTTAAACTGAGGTTTTTTATATTAAGGTTAGGTTAGTCAAAAATTTGTTATGAAGAGGTAAAAAAATATATCAATGGCTACATACTATGAGATTAAGGGTATATATTGGTAGGAACGTTATATAAAAGTTTTGGGTTGACAAAATTCGTTAATTACACTCTGTCCAATATAGTTTGATCGATGACAGCTGTCATAGACCAATGTCGATAATTTTTGAAACAAAAAAATTATAGTAGGATGAAACCCATTGGAAAAGGAAGAGAATATAACATAAATAAAAGGAAAAATAATTTACGATCGACTTAAGGTCGGGAAGTTGAAAAAGGGGTAAGTTTAAGGGTAGGTTTAATGGTGTAAAATGGTTTATCTCGATTTCCGGCAAAACTACAAATCCTATGAAAAAAACTTTTGTATTCACCCTTTTTTACATAACTTCAAAATTTATGTGAAAAATTCAAATAACCAAGTTTTTTGTTTTTATCTTCTACAAATACTTTTTTTTTTGTCTTACCTTACCTTTTTATGTCTCAAATAAAAGTAATACTAGTATTTTTTTTTTCTTCGATTAATTTAATTGAGTCGTTATAAAAGGAAAAAATATGGAAGAAGATTGGGAAGTGATAATAAATTTACAAGACTGCTCTAGCGAGTCCGAATCAGTCTTTGATGATGTCGATTCGGGCTGTGAACCATTTTAACAAGAATAATAACGTGTTACAACTTCCTTTTGTTTGATTTGTTTGAAACATTCAGTAGCTTCAGTTGGAATATCGATAATTTATATCAACCTTATCCTCAGGTCTAGTTACGTCAAAGTGACAAGCTGTCATTGGTCAAGCTATCCCTGCGCTCCACTAAGCGATCTCAACGTCCACGCTCACGACCGCAGTTTTTCCCGTTCCACATGTCCGCGAACGTTACGATCGTTTACCCAAGTGTAACGGGTAATTAAGCGTTAATGTAAATAATTCAAATGGCGAGTTTTAAAGCAATATTTTCAAGAGGTTAAGTTTATAATTATTGGTTAAATTAATTTATTATTGATTATTTTTTTTATATTTATGATTTAATTTAAACTAAAATTTATGTTATATAAATATGCCCGTCAGAAACACTCACGTCCACTAATAAATTTCTATCCGTATCAAATAAATATTTACATCGTCGCCATTTTTGTTGTCTTAAAAATGCCTCCAAATTTTGCAACCACAGATCACTAATTTTGCAACGCTCACAACGACCCACGATTTGACATTGTTCGTCGTGAGCTTCGAGTGAGCACAAGTTATGACTCTTATGGACAATTTAAAGGGACTACGAAGAATTAGTTAAATCTAGGAAGTCGTTATATTGAGATTGTACTGTATTAATAATATTGTTATTTATTTGTAGAGCACCCCACGTTGAGGTAGAGAACGCAATGCTCGCGTGGCGCAACGCCGTGGCCGGGGTGCAGGCGGCCAGGCGCAAGGAACTCGCCGCCCACGCCTCTTCACGATACACCAGGACCGATCGTAAGTGCTGTCCTTTATACACATAACTATTATGTCATCAGATATACACATATGACCTATCATATGTGTATGTCCATAGAAGAAATTTAACAATGTGAGGAGTCCTTGTATACAACAGAATAAAGAGAACTTATTATGCTTAGTCGCATATGGGTCAGACTTACCCCCTCCTTCTCCCATCCCATTAATGCTACGGATCTAGACTCTGGGCTCTTGCTTAGGATACGCTGAAACCGCAGCATTTTTTTCTTCACTACCCCTCCTCACTCTATCTTCGAGGATGCAACGCATCGTCAAAACAAGAGGGTATTATTTGTCGATGTCCATTGGCGATGATGGCCACTTGAAATCAGGTGGACCATATGCTTGTTTGCACCTTATCTAGCATTAAAAAAAAGGACGATAAGTTATATTTTTATTGTTATTAAGATGTATGAAAACCTTTTTCTTCTCAAAACGTTGCCAAAATTGTATAAATGCAAATATCAACATATATATGTCGGAGAATAATAAACGATTATTGAATAATCGAATCATCATCACCATCTATGGCGCTGGAGTAGGGTAGATGTCACTTCCGTCATTTTGACAGTCTCACTATAGTCTTAGTCTTTCGCGGTTGTCTCAAGGAGAGAAGTAGTCTCTAGATAGTGTTAATGAAAGTGTTAAGTGCAGTTCGATTAAGGTCACGTGGTAACTAATTGGCACAACGTTAGGTTAGCCTTGAGCTACGCAGTGATTCGTTTATTTTACTCTGACACTTAAATCAGATTTAGGCCCTATACTTAACGTTGATGGTGGTGGGTTCTTCTTGCACATATATCCTTATCAATATTGGTCACTTCCATGTAATATTCCAGCGATACTCCAGCTAGCAGCAGCGGTGAAGCAGCTGTGTGTATGCGCACGCCGCGCTCGCGCTGCTATGTGGTCTGACCTCACCCTCACAGTGGCTTTGGCGCCTCATCACTCTGTTCAGCAAACCGTATGTATATTTTACCCTCCTCTCATCTACTATTAAAACTTTTGTAACTCCTTTATTATTTAAGATATGCCAACACAAACTCAAGTAATGTCAGGTAGAGCCGGTTTATTGACTTATCTGAGAGGAAGCTTTATGATAAAACTATTTTATTAAAGGGTATACTTGGGTTCCTATGGGATATCTGTGTATACATATTTACATATTTTTCACGTGTTTTATTCCTAAGAATTGGGAAAAAATTATTATTTAGTAATTTTGAATTTTACTATGAGAAAAAAAAGGAAAAAAGAAAATTTGTCAGAATTATTTTATTCATAACCTAAAATAATAGAATGGACCCAAAGGCAGAAAACCCATAGAAACCCGGCTATGCCAACCAAGAAAATTACTCTTCTTAAGAAAGTTTCCCTGTATCTTCAGCAGTTGACAATTTTCCCATACTGTCCCAATTAAAAAACATACTACTGATGTTTTTTAATGCACCTGGGATATCCAATAGACAATGACAGTAGTTCCTGAGATTATTGCGTTCAAGCAAACAAACAAACTCTTCAGCTTTATATATTAGTATAGTTACCTATACGACAGTGTGTACTTATTAAACAACAACATTTTTATTTTAACTTACAAATAAGGGCTGAATATTTTCAGAAAGGTACTGGAAAGCTCTTAATATCAATTTTAAAAGAGAACTGTCTGTCATTTTGTGTTTTCTGATCAAATTTTTTTTTTTCGGATTTTATACCAATCATCTCAAAAAAAAGGTGTCCTACGAACGAAACGAAAATTGAAATAAATATATGAATTTAGACGGGCAACTCGCAGCCAATACCAGCGCAGTCATCGCCGAAACAGTCTTCGCAAGAACCAACGCCGGGCACTTCCAGCGCTAAACCGACTGTGCAACAAAAGGAGGTAAAAATAACTATATACCCAAAAACAAAATAATGACCCAGGGACCAACAAATGGGCCCTAAAAGAAGCGTCAGTGGTTCAGGCGTTGGATTCACGATCGATAGATGCAAATCCCACTCATTGGACTTCTGACGTGGCGCCCTCCTAACACAAGCGTTGGGCTTAGTTGGAGGGGTTAAGGAATACTAGTAGTCTCAAGTCCGAGCAATATGGATGGATCACACCATATTGCTCGGACTTGAGACGGATGGTCCTCTAACCTTTTTTTTTTTTTTGAAAACTCGTGTATTAAATATTAATGATTTTTTCGAAATATCTTCTTCTTGAAGAAATTAAAAAAAATATTTGCATTATATTATTATATAGTTAATTGTAACGTTTGAATGAAAAAAAGTGAATAATAATTACCCAAAAGTTTTTTAAATCATCTATGATATATTAATGATTTTTTTTTTGGGTTTCTCAAAATATCTACTAGTGGAAATTAAAAAAAAAATTATTTATATTATGTAGTTAATTTTTATATTTACATTTGAATGAAAAAAAACCAGACTAAATAATTTCCTAAAGGTTTTTTATTTTTAGTTTGAGAATCTATTTTTTTCTCGTGGATAAAATATTAAAGATTTTTTTTAGGGTTTCCCGAAATATCTACTAGTGGAATTAAAAAAAAAAATTATATTATATTATTATAAACTACTATAAAGTAATTGTTACATTTACATTTGAATGAAAAAAAAAACTGAATAATAAGTACCCAAAAGTTTTTATTTTTATTTGGTAGAGAAGATATTTATTATTTTTAAAAAAAAATCATCTATGAAATACATTTTTTTTTAGGGTTTCTCAAAATATCTACTAGTGGAAATTTAAAAAAAAATTATTTATATTTTGTAGTTAATTGTTATATTTACATTTGAAAGAAAAAAAACTGACTAAAGAATTTCCTAAAGGTTTTTTATTTTTAGTTTGAGAATTTTTTTTTTAAACTCGTGGATGAAATATTAATGTACTTTTATTATTTCTCGAAATGTCTACTACTAGTGGAAATGAAAAAAGAAACAATTTATTATTTATTTTTATTTATATTATCAGTTAATTGTGTTACATTTTCATTTGAATGAAAAAAAAATTGTTTTTTTTTTGTATGAGAATTTTACATTTTTAGTGTGAGCAGCTATTTTTTGATTAAAAAAAAACTGAAGTAACTAAACTAAATTTTATTCTAGAAATTTTGTGTCTATTTTTCTTGTTACTTCCTAATATAGCTTTCCTTGATCACGTGACCTACATAAAGCTTGGTGTACACTGTCAACAATAACTTGAAATGTTTCAGGAAAAACCATCCACAGACAACCAAACCAAGAACGAGACTAAACAAGAAGACGCGAAGAACAAAGAGAAGAATCGCCGCTCGCAGAATTATAGAAGAGTGAACCGAAATGATTACTACATGAAGAACCAGAGGTACGACAACAGGTTCGTGCGCCATCCCTACCACTACTTGGCTACGGGACCTATTAATTAAACTTCAAATTTAGAACGCGAACGAGGGGGAATGTTCTTTATTTAAAATCGAAGTTTTTAAATTTAGAACATGCTTTTTGCATGGAAAGTGACTATGATAAAAACAGTGCGTTCCTAAGCGATCTCAACGCCCACGCTCACCACCGAGGTTTTTTCCCGTTTCACTTGTCCGCGAGTATTCCATCCCCCCCCCCACACTAGTAAAAAAAGGTAAGCTCTCAGTAGCTCCACTATCGGCGCATGTAATCGCGGTAAAATATCCATACTATATATATATATCGATAATTTTTTTCCATTTGCCCATCCCCATCCGTGAGTGTTGCCGAAAATAATTCTTTTAAAACGCTCACAAAAACACACGGTTTGACATGAGTCGTGAGCTTCGAGTGAACACAAGCCATGACGTCATTAATGACGTTTTCGCCGCGACCACAACGTCCGCGATCGGCGTTGACATCGCTTAGTGGAACGCAGGGAAAATGTTCTATATTTGAATTGATGTTCTTAATTTGAAATTCGAAATTTGAAACGTTTTTAAACTATTTATGCTTAACAGTATTACAGGGATTGTTTTTGACGAAATAAAAACAAGATGGCTGCATTTTAAACACCGACAATATATCCTAAAATGCAGCCATTTTGAAAAAAAAAACGGTTTTTAAAACTGTTTTTATAACGCATTTATGCTTACATAACGCGGTACTAAATTATAGTAAAAGTGTCTGTAAACCGCGTTTGGGGTTGCAATCCTAATCATATCAGCAGTTTTATAAAATCAATGCATTTACTCGAATACTTGACAGGTGTGACCAGATTAATGTATAGGTGTTAGTGCGTTGCGTAATTTAATCGTGCTTATATATAAATGTTTACGTCTGTACGTCTATGAAATACTTGCCAAAATTCGCTTGGTGTGAATGAAAATAATTATAAAAAATATTTTTTTTTTTTACATTACACAGTTTTTTTTAATAGTAACTACACACGTAATGATATACTTTGGCCACTTACAACCCATTTTTCGCATTAAAAAGTAGCCTATGTCCTTTCTCAGGCTCTAAACTATCTGTTTACCAAATTTCATTTAAATCGGTTCAGTAGTTTTGGCGTGAAAGTGCGACAGACAAAGTTACGCATTTATAATATTTCCATAAACTAAACATGTTAAATTGCAGATCGAAAATGGATTCCAAATTTGAATTTTGAATTCACAAATATTAGTTTTGATTTTTCTTTTCAACCCATAAACTAAAGATGTTAAATTGCAGATCGACAATGGATTCCAAATTTGAATTTTGTATTCACAAATATTAGTTTTGATTTTCCTTTTCAACCCATAAACTAAAGATGTTAAATTGCAGATCGACAATGGATTCCAAATTTGAATTTTGTATTCACAAATATTAGTTTTGATTTTTCTTTTCAACCCATAAGCTAAAGATGTTAAATTGCAGATCGACATTGGATTCCAAATTTGAATTTTGTATTGACAAATATTAGTTTTGATTTTTCTTTTCAACCCATAAACTAAAGATGTTAAATTGCAGATCGACAATGGATTCCAAATTTGAATTTTGTATTCACAAATATTAGTTTTGATTTTTCTTTTCAACCCATAAGCTAAAGATGTTAAATTGCAGATCGACATTGGATTCCAAATTTGAATTTTGTATTCACAAATATTAGTTTTGATTTTCCTTTTCAACCCATAAGCTAAAGATGTTAAATTGCAGATCGACATTGGATTCCAAATTTGAATTTTGTATTCACAAATATTAGTTTTGATTTTACTTTTCAACCCATAAACTAAAGATGTTAAATTGCAGATCGACATTGGATTCCAAATTTGAATTTTGTATTCACAAATATTAGTTTTGATTTTCCTTTTCAACCCATAAGCTAAAGATGTTAAATTGCAGATCGACATTGGATTCCAAATTTGAATTTTGTATTCACAAATATTAGTTTTGATTTTCCTTTTCAACCCATAAGCTAAAGATGTTAAATTGCAGATCGACATTGGATTCCAAATTTGAATTTTGTATTCACAAATATTAGTTTTGATTTTTCTTTTCAACCCATAAGCTAAAGATGTTAAATTGCAGATCGACATTGGATTCCAAATTTGAATTTTGTATTCACAAATATTAGTTTTGATTTTCCTTTTCAACCCATAAGCTAAAGATGTTAAATTGCAGATCGACATTGGATTCCAAATTTGAATTTTGTATTCACAAATATTAGTTTTGATTTTTCTTTTCAACCCATAAACTAAAGATGTTAAATTGCAGATCGACATTGGATTCCAAATTTGAATTTTGTATTCACAAATATTAGTTTTGATTTTCCTTTTCAACCCATAAGCTAAAGATGTTAAATTGCAAATCGACAATGGATTCCAAATTTGAATTTTGTATTCACAAATATTAGTTTTGATTTTCCTTTTCAACCCATAAGCTAAAGATGTTAAATTGCAAATCGACAATGGATTCCAAATTTGAATTTTGTATTCACAATTTTTTTTTGTTTTTTTTTTACTTGTATAAGGTCTATAAATTAACGTAAAAGTATTTCTACATATATTATTATATTGTTTGACTCTAAACTTGCTCAAGTATATCTTTACGTGTAAAACCTTACAAGATTTCCCTTAACATATCACCAAAAAAAAAAAAAACAAATTGTCTGAATAAATTAGTTTCGTTCGCACCAACACATAAAATCCTTTAAAATGTGATGTTTCTAGTTGATTCTATTTTTAATATCAAAATTCGGTAATAGAATAAGTAGCACTTAACAGGTTTTGATGATGTTGTAGGGAATTGATGGTTTTATTTATTGAAAGCTATTAAATCGAATGGTTCCTGTATAGATTTAAAAAAATATTCAAAGGAATTTATTTATACCGCCATTTTTTACTTGTCTTAGAAAATTAGTTGCATGCATGAAATATTAATGAATTTTTTTTAGGGTTTCTCGAATTCTCTACTAATAAGTGGAAAGTCTTCACCGTCAATTGTTTTTTTTTTTGGAGTGGATGATGGTGCTAGAAAAAAATTAGAGATTTTGAAAAATATTGCCATACATACAAGTCTATACCAAAAAAAATTATTAATATATTTTTTTTTTCAAAAAAAAAAGGTACTGACAAGAATTAAAAAAAAAATAATTAATTGATAATATATTTTTTTTCAAGTACAGGAACAGTGCGACAAAAATTTAAAAAAATATTAATTATTAATTTTTTTTTTCAATCACAGGAACAGTGCGACAAAAATAAAAAAATATTACTAATTAATATATTTTTTTTTCAATCACAGGAACAGTGCGACAAAAATAAAAAAAATATTACTTATTAATATTTTTTTTTTTCAATCACAGGAACAGTGCGACAAAAATAAAAAAAATATTAATTATAAATATATATTTTTTTTCAAGTACAGTAACAGTGCAACAAAAATAAAAAAAATTATTACTTATTAATATACTTTTTTTTCAATCACAGGAACAGTGCGACAAAAATAAAAAAAATATTAATTATAAATATATATTTTTTTTCAAGTACAGTAACAGTGCAACAAAAATAAAAAAAATTATTACTTATTAATATACTTTTTTTTCAATCACAGGAACAGTGCGACAAAAATAAAAAAAATATTAATTATTAATATATTTTTTTTTTCAAGTACAGGAACAGTGCGAATAAAAATTAAAAAAAAATATTTACAAAAAATACAATAGCTTGAATTTCGATGAGAAGCCCTAGTTTTTAATGCATGTACCAAAATAGATTTTTTTTTTAAATTTTTCTAAGACAAGTAAATAAATATATTGCTTATTTTTAAGTTGCACAAATTGCTGAAAAAAGTTTCTTCCACTTAGTTCATATTAGGTTAAGTTAAACGTTTTACTATCGCTTACGACAATAACTTAGTTGCATTGTTTCATAGACAAATGTAGGCAGTAAAATAAATAGTGACGTTTCTATGTTGTTATTGGAAGTTGTCTTTATGTAGGGAGTGGAGGGTGTAGGGAGACTTTGTCTATGAAACAATTAGCACAATGCATTTTTAACCTCAAGTCTCTCGTCTTTTTTTTTCGTGAATAGTAAGACAGCAATGTACAATTAACTTATTATTTATTTTGAACTCGATAGGTTTCGGAGATATAGAAACATATTTTACATACTGACTATTGATCTATTATAGTATGGACGAAGAGTATGAGGCATGCATATATATTTATTATTATTTTTAATATAAAAGCCGCAAAACGCTAAAAGTGTAGCTATGACGTCATCACCACGTTTGGATAATTCAAACTGTAATTAAGAGCTTATGAATTTAAAAACCTTTTTTTTTCTACAGCAAAATTAAAAATATATATATTTTGATAGTTTACACGTTAAGATTAGTGACGTCATTCTAAATCCAATATGGCGGATGGCCCAAGATGGCTGACTCAATATTTTCTTGAGAATACGAAGAATAAAATTATTTGACACGAAATCCAATATGGCGGATTATCCCCAGTACTATTTTAAGTCAATGTTAGTCATATAGTAGTGTCTAAGGCCTAACCATTTATATTCATCTGAATGTTAGTTAGATGTTTGATAGACCGTTTTCGATGTGATTTCAATGTTAGCGTAAGTTACTCGTTACCAGAACGAGATGATCCCACTGATGTGTAGGTAGTTTCATTTATTTCTGTTTCGTTGTGGGTTCTGTATTATTACAAGCATTTAGTGTATCTATATACTCTATGACGTCACTAACCGACCTGCGCGACTTTGTCCGCGTGTAGCTCCGCTCATATTGGTCTTAGCGTGACGATATATAGCCTATAGCCTTCCTCGATAAATGGGCTATCCAACAGTGACGGACAGTAGTTCCTGAGATTACCGCTTTCAAGCAAATAAACAAACAAACTCTTCAGCATTATATATTATAATAAACTAAATGCTTGTGATAGGGGTTCGAACCCCACAACCATCATCAGCTTCTATTCATAATAAATGGAATTATTTACCAACCCCCAATAACTTCCATATTAAATTTAGTACAATTCGCACTTAGCATAGTATAGTTATGTTTATTGAATAGCACAATCTTTTATAGGCCAAGAGCCAGGGACGATCAGATCTTCGTTATTTTATAAAACCTAAAAGTTTCTGAGTTTCGTCGCGTGCTCTTGCTCTATTAGTTTTTTAGCCGAATATAGTTAATCTTTTCTGACGTAATTGGTGTTGCCATATAGAAACTTTACCTCAACCCTTCTGACGCTTATCCGTTATAAAATTGTTAGCTAAATTTAAAAATTTTATTAGGCTGATTATAGTTAAATAATTCATGGCAGTAAACTGACAGATGTCAATGTCACTCAGTGTTGCCATACTTAAACGGTTCCTCACTTAGTAGAGAGGAGTAAATTCTACGTTATATTAACGACATCTAAGGGAAGTTGTATAGAGAGTGAAAGACAAACTTGACTATCGTCTTGGTCGATATGGTCTTGGTAGACCTATCGTGGTCATTTGACTGTTATGGCCGTCTTTTCAATACCCCTCCACTCCTCCCTAATGGGAGTCTACCTCGCATATTGGTGTACTTGGACGTCAACTGCTGCTTTTATTTAATCAGTCCACCTCATCGGTGGGCCTTCAACACTACCTTGCACCACTAGGCGCTCAATGGCAATGCCAAGACCATTTGAAGGTTATGGCCCTCTTCACGATACGCCTCCTCTCCTCCCTAATGGGAGTCTACCTCGCATATTGGTGTACTTGGACGTCAACTGCTGCTTTTATTTAATCAGTCCACCTCATCGGTGGGCTTTTAACACTACCTTGTACCAATAGGCGCTCAATGGCAATGCCAAGTCCATTTGAAGGTTATGACCTCCTTCACGATACGCCTTCTCTCCTCCCTAATGGGAGTCTACCTCGCATATTGGTGTACTTGGACGTCAACTGCTGCTTTTATTTAATCAGTCCACCTCATCGGTGGGCTTTTAACACTACCTTGCACCACTAGGCGCTCAATGACAATGCCAAGACCATTTGAAGGTTATGGCTCTCTTCACGATATGCCTCCTCTCCTCCCTAATGGGAGTCTACCTCGCATATTGGTGTACTTGGACGTCAACTGCTGCTTTTATTTAATCAGTCCACCTCATCGATGGGCCTTCAGCTCTACCATGCACCACTAAGCGCTCAATGGACATCGTCGTATCTGAACGATGGAGGATAGACGTTGTTTGACTCTCTCCAACACCACATCTCAAACGCATCTATCCCTTTTCTCTCATTCTTTCGCAAGGTCCAAGTTTCCGAAGCGTATAGGAATAGTACGGTTTGGTAATATTACGGTCTCTATATTTTTTGTCGTTTATACTCATCTATGCAGCCTCCTGTTTTCGAGATATACGATCGGTCTACTTCGCAGTTTGCTATATTTGTGACCTCTGGAGAATTGTTCTCCATTTTCTGAAGAAAAAGTTGTATCATCCACGTAGCGCAAGTTATCTTCAGGCCTGCCATTCTATCGGTCTAGTTCTCAAGAGTGCGTCTATAACAAGACTTGAATATATTACTCTGTCGTTATTGGGAGTTAACGTCTCATATGGTCAAATATTGGCCTATTACATTTCACGAGTTGTCCTAAGTACAGTAATAACAACGTCATAAAAACTATGTCCGTTACATAGAGTTTACAAAGACAAACCAAATGTAAGTTATGGAAGGTAATGTAATAAAATGGGTAACATTAAATATGGCGACATTATTTGACAGTGACAGTTGTCAGTTTACTATATTGAATTAATAAATTGACTGTAGCCTTATGTTGTTGTAAATCATATTTATTTATCATTTGACAGATTTATTTTATTGTTTTTTATTTTTTTTTAGATAAATTTTATCATAGGAACTGTATGTTACGGATTTTCTAGAAGGTTCTGTAATGTATGGTGTGGTGGCTATGCTTGGTTATAAGTGAAGCTTTTAAAATCGTTGATTGGAGCGTTTTTATAGATAACCCCCTATAGGTACTTCTTAGGAGGAAAAGTAACAATATATATTAGAAAAAGAATGCTAAGTAAGGAAAGCGGAATACTCTTTAGTGTAGAAGGTCTGCACTTAAGAGGTCAATATAATATTTAAAAAAAACAACATGTATTAATAATGGATTCAAAAAGCATCTATAGCGGGTTATCTATGGTCCCTCTTTGACGTGACAAAAAAAATCTAATAAAATTAGAAAAAATTGCTCATGTTTTGCCAAAATCTCAAAAAAAATTATAATTTTGCTAAACGCACCAATCGTAACGATTGCCCGAATTTCTGTTAGCTCAAAACGTTCCTTCCGTCCAAAAGCATAGAATAAGCTTTCGCATTTTCTTAAAACTACCCTCGTTTTGATGAAAACGTGGAATTTTGAAGGTATATTAATTTTTTTGATAACATTACAAAAATACTTAAAGAAAAAGGTTCGAAATTCAAATTTAAATTTGGAATATACCCAAAGATTTTAGCCGATAGACAGCTGATAAAAAATCATGAAGGTACATTAAAAAATATCACGTTTTCATTAAAAAAAATTCTATGCTTTCCGGTCCTTCCGGTTAAGTTCACTACGTATATATTTGACCAACGCTTATAAGGGAACGTACTCGTACTACGTGACTACATGTAGTATATGTCAAAACACCCCCCCACCCCCTCCCTTCTCGTCAAATTGCTTGAAAAGTCTCAACTAACGTCCTGGCGTAAGTATGTCAGAGTTGCCATATTTGAATATAGCACAAGATTTCCTTAGAAGACATTGGCTACGTGACGAAACGTGGTATTTAGAAGACCCCCCCTCCCCCTCAGAATGGTTAACGTAGTATGGGTACGTTCCCTAACAGCATATCTATAAGAATTGTGTGATATCCTAACTATATGTCCTTAGTCTTTATGCATAAAACCAAAATTACAGTACTTAACCTATAAAGCTAATTAAGTGGGTACTTCCTTACAAAGTTCGTCCTGTATTTATTATATGTGCTTTAATGGGCTGTCTAGATTGTTTATACACTGGTCAACAATTTTCAAAATTGTCAAATATTCTCAAAATTTTAAAATCATAAAATCAGTTATAGTTTTTGAGATACTTTAATTCTACCTATTAGGGGGTAGACTCACATTTCAATTTTCATGTCAAAGTTTTTAGAGATAACCATTAAGCTGAGATAAACTACCCTCGTTTTATAAGGAGTCTTCTATAGTACCAGTAACGTTAGGTTAGTGTTGCCAGAAAAAAATAATAAATAGTGTTCTTATATAGCTTTGCTACATTTGTAGTAGAGTGAAACAATAATGTTGCCATGTGGTAGAAAAAGTTTTTTTTTTTAGTTAAAAAATCAGCGTTGACCAGTTATAGATTATCTAGACAGCTCATTTATATAATCGGTATAGAAAGGACTGTATTGACAAACGATATTCTAAAACTTAGCCAAACGGGTTCTTTCGTATTACCGACGGTAGATAGAGAAATTGCTTATATTATTTATGGGGTATATAAGACCCCATGAAAACTATTAAAAGAGCTAGTAAAATTTACTTATAGTTATTTTGCTAAATCCTTAGTCTATAGAATATGTTGTGGATGGATTTAAATAAGAAAAATACAGACCCACCTTATTTCCTGTATAATGGCAACTCCATCTATAATATAGTCTGTGGTGACGCTAAATCCTGAATGTACAAAGCACGGTAACTGCTAGAATGTTCGATCTAGGCATTGTTAGGGACGCTTAGGTAAAATACCTGTAGCAAGACTGGTTTATGAATATTTCTCTTATTATTTAAAGAGTTAGTATAAATTGATGACGAGTCAGTTTGAGCGATTACGAATGATCATAATCGATTTAAATACCGTTTTTCGTTTTATTCGTAATATCTCACTTTTAAGCCTCGTCTACACTACTCGCGAAGTTGAACGAAGTTAGATGAATACGATAGTGTAGAGGAGGCTTTACTCGTAAGTTAGGGTGACTACAGATTGCTTCATTTCGTTTTAAACGTCTGAGAATTTATTTATGTGAATGTGGATCAATCTTAGAGCTTTATCGAATTTGATAATAATTTATGAAATGGATATTTATAGAAAAAAAACATGAACAAGAAAAAAATTTAGCGAAATTATTCATAACTCACTGTTTGTATATTCCTGCAAGATTGATGTATTGTAGTTGATTTTTTACTATTTTAAACGATGCTAGATGTGTAGATTAGATTAGGCGGTTACGGTCCTAATGCTTACTGTACGAATCTATAGATACGTGTTTTTATTATAAATGTGAAGAATCCTCGACTATGTATAACTAGCATAATATTTGGTGTCCTTTACTATTTGTGAGGTGATGGTTAGTTTTATCGTCATGTCCTATGAAGCTTAGTTGCTGTTATCGTGGGAATTATTGGCAGCTATCGTATGTACTGCACTCTCTGTTTTTTTTTAAACCAAACATATATTTATTACTACCGTAGTTTGTACGTCAATGCTTCCCACGATAATCGTTCTAAGTAGCCCCACGTTGGGCCAATAAATGCAATGTGTGCACAAATACTCTATTCTAATAAAGTTTTATTCACTGTTTTTTGATAGTAAGGAGTCGCGGTCGACGCTATATTCTATATTAGTTGCAAGTGTTAGTATTTATAGAGAGTGAGTGTGGACAATAACGGTGGTTAGTCGTGCTATTAAAGGATTATTGTGATAAGTTGACATCGGATTATATGATGCGCAAACCTGCGTCTTAACCAAAGCTATAGTACAGAGTTCTGCGTGGAATGTGATAGATTTAAGGGTAGTCCAAAAACATGACATGACCAAAAATACAGTCCACTTTTTTCCAATTTTTTTACTTATGCTCCTTACTCTCTTTTTCTCCCTTAACTTAGAACTGTAATTTATGACCTTATTGGTGGTTGTTTCTTATTGCTAAATGGTACATAGTACCTAGGTCCAGATGATTAAAATAAAAATTGAATGTAATGTGATATAATGGAGGGTAGTTGAATTTTTAAGTCCCACTTTGGGCGCCAAAATTTGTAAGTACCATGCTAAAAGGAATTTATTATATTGGCGAACGCTACTTAAGTCTGAAAGTTATACGTAGCGTTTCACTCTGACACCAGAGCATTCTCAAATGTTAGGTCTATAGAAGGTGATTGCTGAATCTTTTGCGTAGGGTTTTGTTTAATGGTTTTTACCGCAATATAATCCGATGTCTAGTGATAAGTACAGAGCTAGTCGCTCGCGCACGTAGCTCTGCCACCAACGTTTTTAACCTTACTATGTTAGTTTGTTAAGTTTAATGGTTGCTTTTACGAATTTTTTGTAAGTAAAGGAATTTCACGTGAAGCGGACGACGCAAAATGTCAGGTCATCTTCTCGTCAACGTAATTAAATGCTGTCACATGGATGTTAAACTGTTTACTAGCACATATAACCGATTTTTTTTTAAAGATTACTAGCAGTATGGATCACATACTATATACATATAACTGTTAGGAGAGGGCCACGCCAGTAGTCCAATGTCCGGGATTTGAACCCACGACTTGTTGATCGTGAATCCAACGCCCGAACCACTGAGCTACTGACGCTTAATAAATAATAACTTAATTTGCTCGATTTTAATAAAAATGATTATTTTGCGAATGAGAGAGCAGATTATGGAGTGATATTCATCCCATAAGGTGTGTGAAGTCTGCTAAGCCGCACTCGGCCAGCGTGGTAGAGTAAACCCCCCATCATTCTGAGCCTTTTCAGAATGATGGGAGGGAGGGGTTCAGCAGAATGGGATGTTAATGGGTTGTGATGATGAAATTTAAAGGTAGAGGTCCAAAGTCTGGCGACGACAACAGTAAAATTAAGTTTGTTGTATTATTTACTCGTATAATGCGTCTATGTGTAAATGACATTTCTATCGACATCCTCTTCACGTGAAATGCCCTAATGGACAGTTTTTGTATCGGGTATTTAGGAGTGTATACGCATCGGTTGTTTAACGTTCATAGAATATTTTTGCTACTCACCGGCTTGCGTGCGGTTCTGTCCAGTTTTTTATAGGAATGGCAACATGAATTTTTGATACGTATGGACCAAAATCTGGTTTTGTATAATTGTTTATGAAAAAAAAACAGGATTTGTTTTGCCAGTTCCTCTTAAATGTAAGTGAGAATTCTAAAATATTTTTATAGTTGTAAGCGAATTAAGTTTTTGTAACTGTTTAAGCGCACACTATCTCGAGTTTTGTTCGCAGGAATTGTTTAATTTGTTTATCTGTTGCTGAACTAACTGCGCCATTTTATACGTAATATAAGTTTTTTATTCGGTGCTACTCCCGACATTGTATATCTAAGTTTAAGTGTTTAGGGAATGAACGAATTTGCTTATAATCTCATTTAGTTGTATTTGTATTCAGTGACTTCTAACAGATAATATATTTTTATAACTTTTGCTACAATCGTGACTGAAACTCAATCGTTGCTATGACAATCACTAATGTATTTTTAAACATATCCTATATACTTTAACGTTCATTAGATACTTCAGTGTTGCCAATATGTGGTTTATATTTCGGCTGCTAAAGCGGGTCATTTATTACAGGCTGCTGTTGGGTAAAAGGGTAACGGATCCACTTATTGGCAACACCGTTGATATTTAGATACATCGCTTTTAATATCCCAGCATTTTCTGTAAGCAAAGGCCATAGCAACCATGTCGATAATCATGTCACGTGATTGCTTATGGCTAAGGCCCTAAACACACTGCCACTGTTTAAAAACGCTCTATATTAATGTATTTTTAATCTACATTCTGTTTTTTTTGTATATTTTTGTTTTTGTTATGTTGTTTAAAGCAATTTAGATGAATTCGCTAGTCCTTGAAATATCTTTGGATCTGTCCGTAATGAAATGTATTTATAAGATTAAATCAAACAAATTGTAGTCTGTGGTGAATAACGAATTTTATGAGCTTATAAAAATTTAATTCCATGGTGAATTACGCGAGGTAATGGTTTATGGTGTTCTGTACTTCTGTGGTCTCACTCGACAAGCGAAGTTTCAGCGCCATTTTATACGCTACGCATTAGCCGCCATTTTGTTTAAACTAAAATCTTTGGAATCTAGATACACAAACATATCAACGCTTAAATTCCTGGGCAAATACTAAGGCTGATATTACACTATCTTATACGTATGAGTCATTTTTTTATGAAGAACATATGACAGTAATATCTACATTTGTCTATGATCATAGATAAGGGGTCCTATTTGAAAGCTAGCGTACAAGTACGGCTTCATCCATTCGGAGACATGTTTTGTGAGACTTTATCTTCCAATCTAAGTTCTTCAAGCTACCCCCATCATCTAACCCAAATTCGTCTTTGATTTTCCACCTATTTCTTTTTTTTTGCCATTAGAAGTACAGAACACAAAATGTTTATGAAGCAGAATTATTTGATAAGACGCCAAGTTTGTCGCATGGACCAAGGAATAATATTAAGATTAGCTCTGCTCACACATCTACATACAGTCAACGACTGCTGAGTGGTACTAATGCCGGTGTTGTATGGAACAACAATACGACTTGCATGAAACAACAATTTTTTAAAGCTTCATATGAATTTTATATAACTAGACTAAAAAACCTACAGTAGATCGTCTGTAGACATATTTAATAATTTTATGAGGTAGTCATACTAACTTTGTACCCCCCTTTTAATCCCTTATGGGGTGAATTTTCAAAAATCCTTTCTTAGTGCTCGCCTACGTTATAAAAGGAACCCCTGTGCAAAATTTCAAGTTTCTAACCCTTATAGTTTAGGCCTTGCGTTGATATGTCAGTCATTAAGTCAGTCAGCATCTCCTTTTATATATACATATTACATATGTAGAAGTTAGAGAAAGAGTAAATAATTGGTAACTATTACAGCTAATGATCGGGGAATTCCCCATTTTCTATAACATATTTTTTTAAAATCTATGTTACTATTACAATATAATTTTTGTTTTCTAAATTATAATATTTTTCAATTTTTTTTCTATTTCAATTATATCTTTAAATTAAAAAAAAAAAAAAAACATTAAAATAATTGTTGTTTCTTACCACTGAATTATATATGAGTTTGAAACTCAAAAAAATAACTGACTCATATTAGTCTTCTATTCCAAATATCCTGTTACTAGTCAACCTTACGACTTTGTTCACGTGTAGCTCCGCTTCTATTGGTCTTAGCGTGATGATATATAGCCTATAGTCTCCTCAATAAATGGGCTATCTAACACTGAAAGAATTATTCAAATCGGACCAGTAGCTCCTTAATTGTTGTCCATACAATATCAGCATTGTACGTAATGGAATGATCGGGCGCGCTAGTAAATTTTCCACGTCTTCTCTCCACGTTTAGATCCATGTATGTGATTAATGTTTTAGATAGTGGCATGGTTCAGACTGATGGTTTTAACGAAGTATTAATGTAGGTAGCGTGCAAATTGCTAAACCAATGAATTTGTATTCCAAAACTACCCTCATAGAATGAATTGTATACAACGTGATATTGTTTTTGCACGACTACCCGCGGCCGCCAGTAGGTACTCCTTTAGTCGTACGAGTATCGGTGTTAACTGTTAATAGTTGTATTATCTGTATGATGTGAAGTAAGTGTTTAATGTTGTACTTCATCGTAGGTGTACTTCATCGGTATCGGTATCGTTATCGTTTCTCAGTAGTACATGCTAGTTGCAGGTGATTTTTTTTTCTTACTAATAATTTGTTACTGTTTTGGCACGATATTAACTTCTGACAAAATATATTATGATGGTAATAAATTGAAGTTTTTTTTTTCTTCATACTTTAATGAAAATCTCCCCCCTTTTTCTATTTGTTATGATATTTTTAGACCGATTTACATTATCAGAAAGTAGAGATTTTAATGAACAAAAATGCCACTGACTTTTTAAAAAAAAATACAGAAAAAATTTTGATGTGAAAATTTTCGACTGAAAATTGGGTCGCGGTTACAGTGTATTTGGGACATGAAAAGGTAAGTTTTTACCAAATTTTGTGAAAAAAAAAAAAAATACCAAAAACTTGGATTTTGAGGTTATGTGAAAAAATGTTTTTGATGTTACTTTTACAATTTTTAAAGTGCCAGTTTTTGTCTAATCACGGGTCAACAGTGACCCGGATCTTTGGAAGGTGATTACGCCGTAGCTAACGCGTAGAGGCCCTTTAGACAATTTAATTTTTTTTTTAATGAAATGTGACACAATAAGAAATTTGACTCAAATTGAATATCTACTCGTGAATATATAGTTATCAACGGTGTTGCTATTTTAAAAATTGCTAATGTTGCGAAGTACTTATGAACGCCTATACCTACAATAATGTGATTAGGGGGCCAATCCAATAGTTTTTTTATTGCGCCTCTGTCTACAATTATTTGCGCTTTTTGAACTGAAATATATAAAATTTATTGACCAGAATAATAGAATGAAGTGATAAAACAGTATTATTTTTCTAGTTGACAAATTATAAACTAAAGAAATGTTTGTATAACCCTACATCACATGAATAAAGTTTTTTTATTTATCTATTCATATCATATTTTATTTTAGTTCTGGTCTGCTCTATTTTCGCCATGGCGCCGTCGTGCGCCGCACATATGCACGTCCCTGGTGATTTTATCATATTTAATTTTACATTTTAATTGTCAAACTCCCATAATCTATTTTTTTTCACTTATGTGTTCTCTTCTTGATGGGATAGTTCAATTTCTTGCAACACTGACGAACTGTCAGAATTCTACGGAATTATAAATAAAGTAAATCGCATTTGGTGTCGCCAGTAAATATAAATTTAGCAATCAAGTGGATAATAATGATTCTTCACAGCACCGTCTACTCCCAAACTAAGCAGAGCTTGTATTATGGGTAATAGATATCATCCTACTAGTCGACCCTTGCGACTTCGTTCGCATGTAGGTCCGCTCCTATGGGTCGTAGCGTGATGATATATAGGCTATAGCCTTCCTCGCCAAATGACCTATCTAACCCTGAAAGAATTTCTCAAATCGGACCAGTAGTTCCTGAGATTAGCGCGTTCAAGCAAACATACAAACTCTTCAGCTTTGTATATTAGTATAGATGAATTAAAAACAACTAAAATATAATTTCACTTTAAAACTTATTTTATTTGTACATTAAAACAATATATAACAGATAATAAATAATTTATTTACAATATAATCAATTTACATTCAGGACTACCTTCCCTAACTTGCCATTAGGCACATCTATACTGGACAGCGTGTGTGTGACGATACCAGTGGCGACAGTCACGTTGTTCTCCCGTATGGTGAAGGGCTGCCCTTCAGTCATCACCATGCTCTCTAACAGCGTGAGGAACACTTCACCGTCATCACCGGGCATCATCATCTCCATAGATGGCTCTGGAAATTAATTTAAAATAAGTTTAAAAATTTATTTTTATATATTAATACAGCGTCCTCTACATTTACATTTTGAATCTATTTTTGGGGACTTTTTAGGGTTATAGGACCCTATTACTAAGACTCCACTATCTGTCTGTCTCAACTGTCTAACTCTTTAAATTTAGGGCAAAAAGTTATATAAACATATTTGTAGGCAAAGCAATTTGCTACAAATTGTCTTTACGATTTTTTTGTAAAACGCATAGTTTCCAAGATATCGCGAAAAAGGTGTTTGCACCCCTTTTTCCAAGATGGCGGCCGGGGGACAGGGGTGGCGACCCCATAAATTCTAAGTTAAGCTTCTATTGACCCCGCACACATGTCCCAAAAATAAAATTGCGTCTTCTAAAAAATGCAAAGCTCATGTAACATTTTAATGGACTATAGTGGATCCACTTCCTCTTCGCCCGGTTATTTCAAAAAAGCTGATACGACCTTATCAATAATGAATTAAAGGGCTAGGGGTATCAATTTACAAAACTATTTTTTGTTGTCCGATTGATTTTAGATGAATCTCCAAGGTGGCTATGATGGTATGACTTCAAGTCAAAACATTGTGTAATGATGCCATGTTATTAATTTTATAAAATAAAATTATTTAATAGCAAAAAAAATACTGAAAATTCTCATTTTTGATTTCACTACCCCTAACCCCTCAGCTTGAATTATTGCATTATAATAATGATGAATGCGCTGTATCATATTTTTATCTATTCGGTGATAAAAAAAGCATGTACCCAAAAAATCATCAAAACTGTTTGCTTTTCTTAAATTGTTTGTTAGAAATGAATTTCTACAATAAACCAAAACGTTCTTAAAAATAAATTAGCATTTTATATATTCGAAAATATCATTACTGTTCGAGTGTTTTTTTTGTCTCAATGTTGGTCGTTGTTGTTTAATACTGTTAATATAAACTCTGCAAAAATATATGGTATATTAATTTAAACCATATAATCCATCAGGTTATGGGCCCAGCACGCTTCCACTGCGCCACTCTGCTCTCCGTTTAGCTCCAATTTTAAACATACATATACAGTCAAAGTCAAAAGCTGGATCAAGTGGAAAAAATTTGGGTTACGCACTGACTATAATATCTTCACTACTTATAGATTAAAATTTCAAATTAAAGCCGATATTTGTTATAAGAAGTATATGTCGACGACTTTAAATATTGAATTGAATCAGGCGTTACTTTGCGGAAATTAATGATTTAAAAGGAATCAAAAGGTTACTTTGCTATAATCCGCGGAAATCTGAACAACCCCCAGTTGTTGACCCTTGTAGAGTCAACAACTCCTGAAGATGCTTCGGCTATGGAGCAAAACGTACTTCGATTGTCGATCGCAATCTATTTGTGTCGTGTGCCCTGGTTCGGGTTCACAGTTCTCACTTTTCTGTGGACGGTGTGCTCTACTGTGTTGTGCACTACGAGTCTGGTTGTTCAGATTTTCGCGAATTATATCAAGGTAACCTTTTGGATTCCTTTTATATGTCAAGTGTAGAGGAAAGTATCTGCGAAAATATCAATTATTTATGGAAAAATATGAATATGATACCCAATTTACTATGTGTAAGCTAGCTAAATACCCTATGTCTTTCCCAAAGGTTTACATAAGATTAAATTAACAGACTTACCTAAATCAATCCTGCATGCAATATTCCACGTGCCACTAAACATTTGTTGTGAATACTTCGAAAATATTGGTTTCTTCCTTCCCCCTTCACTTCTAGACAAAAAGTATATTTTAGCTTTGAAATGATTACTCAATGTAACGCTCTTAGCCGCGCACAGCAGCATGCCGGTCTCTACGGCCCTTATTTTTAGCCCTCGTAGTAAAACTCCAACGTTATCACCAGCTATTGCCTGAAAAATTACATTTTTTTATAGTAGATAAGGTGCGAAGGAATAGATGGTCCACCTTATGGTAAGTGGCCACCATCGCCCATGGACATCGACAAAACAAGATACTCTCTTGTTTTGTCGATGCGTTGCATCCTCGAAGATAGAGTGGGGAGGGGGAGTAAAGGAAAGAATGCTGTAGTTTCAGCGGACCCCGAGCAAGAGCCCAGAGAGGTAAGTCTGGCCCACATGTGGCTTGATCGAAACGTGTCTATGACACTTGGCGATCGGATTCGCATGCTGGTGGTCACAAGCCAGTCGGGAAACAGATCCCTTACCACCAAGACGTGGGTGGTACCAACCCATGAGGGCACGGGTTAGAATACTATTCCTCTCTGCCGCTGGGAGAGCATCTTTTAAGAGCCGAGTACGGCACTCCCAAGTTTCCAACCGCCAAGTGTCTCTGACGCGTTCCGGTCGAGTCGCCTGTGGGTCATATCTACCCCCTCCCTCTCCTATCCCATTAATGCTGCAGTTCCAGTGAACACCAGGTCCACAGAAACCGCAGTATTCTTCTCTTCGCTCCCCCTTCTCACTCTAATTTCGAGACGGCAACGCATCCATGAGCGACGGTGGCCACTTCCCATCAGGTGGACCGTAAAAAATACTTGGACACAAGATTAATTAAGGAAACAAACCTACCTCTAAAACACTAGACCTAAAAATCTGTATATCAGATAAAGTAGTCTTGATACTTTGTCCAAAACCTATCAGCTCAGACTCGGCGTTTTTCTTCATAACACCTCTCTTAATGGTGCCAACGACAACCGTGCCTCTACCGGGGACTGTGAACGCGTTGTCTATGGGCATCAGGAACGGGGACTCCAAGTCTCTTACGATTTGAGGCACATACTTGTCCATGGTGTCTAGTAATTTTCGTATTGAGGGTGCTCCTGGAATATAAATCTATCAATAAACACACAATAAACAATTTTTATTTATTTATGTTTTTTTAGTAGATATAAGAATAAGTTCTAAATTTTTTTTCCCTACCCTCATGAACATATAGTATTTGTTATGTTATTTAATATTTATACAGAAACAAAGGGCTGAATATATTGAAACTGTTGTAATAATTAATAAAAGTATTGGATTGGTTCTAATTTTAGAAGAAAATATGAACGTACGAAATGCTTTATAAACATCTGACTTGGTTTTCTGATAACCTGGGAATTTATTAAAAAAATGATGTCAATATCATAAGAATGAGAAACAAAAAATAATATCTGAAAATTGTATCTTTACTCTTGTTGTAAGCGATATTGAAATAATTATTTTAAAAAAATTAAAGCCAATTTTCCAAAATTATTAATTATTTCATAAAGTGTATTTTGTGTATATACAGATTAACCATCAAGTAAAATTTTTTATGAAAACTTTTTTTTTAATTAAAATGGTATATGCATCAGTCTTACAGATTAAAATATATTTAATATTTATTTATTATCTGTCCGCTTCCCGCCAAAAATCATTTTGACACTTGCCCTATATGACTTAATGCATAAATGGATTGCAATTCAAAATGCCATCTAGCCGAAAAAATCGATCTTTTTGTCGAGTTTGCATTTAGAAAGTAAATATTGTGCCAAAAACACAAAAAAGATCATCGTCAACGGAGCCAAAGGTCGAAGGTGGAGAGCAAAAAAATGGTCATTGTCGCCAAATGTCCGCTCATTTCATAAAATAGGCAGCCGATCAGTCGATTTTTATAAAAATAACAGAAAAAATCGTATGTCCCGTGAGGGGACGGGTTAGAATACTAATCCCCTCTGCCGCTGGGAGAGCATCTCGTAAGAGCCGAGTAACTCAGCGCCCCCTTGGTGGTAGGGGATCTGTTCCTCAACTGGCTTGCGACCTCCAGCATGCGAATCCGACCGCCAAGTGTCTGTGACGAGTTCCGGTCGAGCTGCATGTGGGCTCTTGCTTGGATTCGCTGAGACCGCAGCATTTTTCATCAATTCGTAGGGAAACTAGTAAATAAATAATTTCAAATAGAAAGTTTTTGTGTCACAGAGTTTATGAAACATTCCATAGACTATTACAAAAGTCTTGGTTAGTCTTTGGTAAAACTTTATAATAGGGAGAGAGGCGGGGATCTCCGAACGGGGCGGTCTCTCTGTAGGTGTCTCTATAAAATATTTTTTTTGTATAGTTTGAATGAGTTAAAAGTATGGAAATGGGGAGAGGAAGGAAGATGTGTCCTACGACAACAAGGATTTAGAAAATTAACGGAAGACATGGCTTCGACCTTACTTTAAAATTAATAAAGAATTAACCTACTAAAGACAAGGCTGTATGTTGTAATACCTTTTCCATTATAGAATAAAAAAAGAGGTAGAGTTAATAAACAAATTTAAAAAAAATGAAATATTACCTATTTCTGATTCATCATCATTCAAAGCTTTCAATGCTGATCCCATAATCAATGGAACAGTATTGCCATCGTAACCATAGTCTGTTAGCATCTCCCTCATTTCTATTTCCACTAATTCTAAAACCTGGAATATAAAAAAAAATATTGGCTATTTAAATTGCCATGTATATTTAAATAATATAAAAACTGGGATATTTGGGTTGACCTTAACTCTCTAATTCCCAGTGTCACCTGTAGGTGACAGAAGTTTAATATTTTTTTTCCACCACATGGCAACATTATTGGTTAACTCTACTACTATTGTAGCAAAGCTAAATAGTAACACTATTTATTATTTTTTTCTGGCAACACTAACTAACGCTTATTTGTAAAAATTCATTAAAGTAAAATAATACTCGCTTGTCTTTGGGAATCTTAACATCATAATGTCAACTGTTACTTTTAGAAAACTTATAAAAATGACCCCCATTTTTTTAATTTTTCGAACCCCAAGCAGGTAGACCCAGCGTGAGTGAGTGACTTGCTGTATGTCCCACATACCCCTCCACTTCAGAGGGAATGCAGAAGGGATTTTCTAATTCCCGATTCTCCGGATAAACTTTTTTTAGATTGTTTAGTAATAGAAGTTAGGATGTTCTCGTAGATAATGCTGCAGGTTTAGTAATTCCTAAACTAAAACTCATTAAAAGTCTCACAACTCACTCACTGCGTGCAAGGGGACAGAAATGATAAAGTCAGGCTTCAATATGGCATGACTAAAACACATTTAATACATGATATTTTTATTCTAGTACTATTGTTGCAAATCTAAATAGTGGTACTAATTATTTTTTCTGGCAACACTAACTACATGTAATTTTAATTTTTGTGAGACTTTCGGAAGTTTTACTGCACCAAGTCCATTGTTACTTATAGACAAACTCCTTCATAGAAATGAGGGTACTTAAAATCATTTTAATTTTTGTCTCATCTAAAGAAATCTAATTTTTTTATTTAAAGAGAATTGTTTATCTTTAGTAACTTGGACATGGGAATTAAAAAGTTAAATTCATAATTGGATTGAGTAGATCATGCTGTGTTTCAAATTCTAGGGTATTATATACAACTAGCCAACCCATGCGACTTCGTGCCCATGATAATCCGCTCTTATTGGTCTTAGCATGATGATATATAGCCTATAGCCTTCCTCGATAAATGGGCTATCTAACACTGAAAGAATTTTTCACATCGGACCAGTAGTTCGTGAGATTAGTGTGTTCAAGCTAACAAACTGTTCAGCTTTATATATTAGTATAGATTATGACCCACAGTGAAACAGGGTTGGATCATTGAAAAATATATCTGTGTGCCCTAACATCTAAAGTACTAGACAATTTTACTTACATCTTGTTCAACTATATCAACTTTATTTATATAGACCAACATGTAACGAATGCCAACTTGCTTAGCCAATAGCAAGTGCTCCCTAGTCTGCGGCATTGGCCCATCATTGGCCGCCACCACTAATATAGCAGCGTCCATCTGTGAAGCACCAGATATCATGTTTCTGATATAATCTGCATGTCCTGGGCAGTCTGTGTGTGCATAATGTCGTTTCTTTGTACTATAGCCTACATGAGCAGCATTTATTGTAATACCTGAAATTGAACATCAAGTAATTTAGCAATAGGATCCAAGAGAGTCAATTCCAAAGCTTGAAGAGTTATCTTACTAATTATAAAATTCTGTGGGTTCCATAAGATTCTTCTTGTAACAAATTAAATACATCAATATTACTAAATGACGACAATATAAATCTAAACAATGATTAACTATCTTAATTAACATATTAATTGATAGTTTAAGGCCCTACAAAGGTTAAAATGTATTTTACGCAAGGGTAAAAAAATATTTTTTGAATGTAAAAAAAAAGCTATTATACTGAAAAAATATTTCATACATATAGGCAGAGCATTATTCTAAATTCCATACAAAATTTGATATTTTCTGAATAATTTAAATTTAATAATAAAAATATCAGAGAGGTCCACTATTCTAAAGTGGCTCAATTGTTTGATAATAATTAGTTAAGTAAATTTTTAAAAAAAATGGTTGGGTAAGGAAGCAATGGTTTTTAATGGGCATTCTGATAGGGTGTGGGTATAACTCGTGTGGGATGTGTAAACAGCATTTTTCATCAAAAAAAAAATTACGATAATACAAAAATTCATAAATTAAATAAGTTTTGTAACATTTGTTGACATTAAGCTCTTGAGCTTACTCTTTCAAAGAAGCAACTGAAACCTTACCTCTAGCTTTTTCTTCCGGAGCCTTATCAATTTCGTCATACGATACAAACTTAACACTGCCATCCTTCGACAAAACCTTCGTTATCGCTGCAGTCAGCGTAGTCTTACCATGATCTACATGACCTATCGTCCCAATATTACAATGTTTCTTCTCTATTTTAGCTTTTTTCTTCGTACAATACTTCCGAACTTCAACATTGAAAACATTCACAAATAATCTATTACAATTTAAAGCACTTCGGTTAATAGATGCTGTTCTCGGAATATTACTAATGATAGAGCGAATTATTAGTCTTCCACTCATATTTATTATTTATTTTGGATTATATCATATTTTTTTAGGTTACTTTATAATTCTGACAGCTGCCATTCTGTCAGTCATCTGACAGAGGTGAAAAATAATCGGTTTTTAAATTAAACGATTATTTTTGACTTATAATCAATTATCTAAGTAATAAAAATCGATTTTCAATAAATCGATTATATTTACAACTATTTAAGTAAAAAAGATAAGTTATGCGTTATTGGATTAAATCAATGTAGCCTAGCATATAAGATATATGTGTGTACTAGTCATATTCAAACAACATTTAAACAAACACATTTGTATTTTGTTTTAAGACTAATAGGTAGTTATTTCATTCTATTGTATTAATCGTTTTGTTTTATATACATTGAATAAAATATTAAATAGTACTTAAAATTAAACTTATCACAAAATAAAAGGCTTTACTGAAAATTATGAGACTTGGCTGAATTCGAATCATACCGTGCCTCAGTCGTGGACAGAAAATACCAAGGCATCTTCCTCAAAAGTGCCAATGGCAAAAGGCCTGCATCTGCCACGGTGGATAAGCTGGGGGAGATTTTGTGAATGATACCTCACTCGCATTTGAAACTAAAAGTACAAAATTGACCTTTCGTGACATTATATCATTTCAAAATACATATCTACAATATCAAAGTTTAAGTTAAATTTTTAAAAGAACTTGAATCCAATGTACTTTACAATACATTTTCAAATCGATCAAATGCTCATGCAAACTCGAATCGATTTAACGAGTACCGAGTCGTATGGACAAATGTCAAAACGGACCTTTTATTTTGAGATAAGTACAGTGGCAATAATTTTTTTCAGTTTTCTCATTATTAGTTTTTTTTCAGTTTTAAAACCGACAGATTGTTGTTTTAGTTATTATTAACTTGGTAAATTTATTATTACGTACAAAAAAATACTTTTCGAATTTAAAACAAAATCGACTATTTTTTAGTTAATCGATTTTTTACAAATCGATTTATTTTAAAGACAGAAAAAATCGTTATATTTATTAATCGACTTTTATAACTCCAAGTCTCATCTCTATGTCATTCTCATTCGTAGTATGACCAGCGTTTTATTCTAAATTTCTCTGATTCTTACAAAATTATGAGTACATATTTGTTATTTATTTAATACTAGCTGTGCCCGCAACATTGTCCGCCTTTCATCCCCTATTCTATATTGTTATTTAACACATGAGGATAAAAATTTATATCTCTATCCAAAACACAATTTCCTATTAAATTAAAATACCTTTACATGACAGAGGTTTTTAATGGATCAGGAGTTATTTTTAAGTAAGACCAACCCCCCCACCGAAGCACTATCCCGCATATCATTCATCTCCAGTCAATTACCAGCAGCTTGGTCATATGGTAAAAAAAATTGGTTATTAATTACATAGTACAATAATTTGTTGATTTCGACTGGAATAAATATTTTTGTTTTATAGTTTTTTTTTCAAATCCCTGATTTGCGCTAATTAAGATGGGAAAAACAATGGTATTTAATTGGCAACACTAGTCATTATCTACTCTGTGGTTTACGCGATAAACGTCAAGTAACAAATATCTCAGATGTGAATTGTGATTATTATCCACTTAAGTTTTCAATTCTTTAAATCGTAATTCAATTATCATTTAATAATTAACAATGTCGGAAAATGGCCACCATGCGTAAAAAGACTCAAGTATCATTTGTGATCCGAGACGAGGAGGAGAGGAGACACAAGAACGGAATTAGTTCATTACAATTGGATCCAATACAGGGCAGACTTTATTCAGCCGGTCGAGATGGAATCATTAGGGTCTGGCACGCGGGAGGCGGCGCACAGGACCGGTATATACAGAGCATGGAACATCACACCGATTGGGTTAATGATATAGTTCTCTGTTGCGGTGGAAAAAATCTTATAAGTGCATCGTCCGATACAACTGTCAAGGTTTGGAACGCGCCCAAAGGCTTCTGCATGTCCACTTTACGTACCCATAAGGATTATGTAAGAACATTAGCGTACGCGAAAGACAAAGAGCAAGTCGCCAGTGCGGGATTGGACCGAGCGATATTCTTATGGGACGTTAACACGTTGACAGCGTTAACAGCCAGCAACAACACCGTAACCACGTCTAGTTTAGTTGGAAATAAAGAGTCGATATACAGCCTCGCCATGAATCCACCAGGTACAATTTTAGTAAGTGGTTCCACAGAAAAAGTCCTCAGGGTATGGGATCCCAGAAATTGTTCCCGTCTCATGAAATTAAAGGGTCATGCAGATAATGTAAAGGCACTGGTTGTAAGCAGAGATGGATCCCAATGTGTGTCTGGAAGTTCAGATGGTACCATAAAATTATGGTCACTATCTCAACAGCGATGTGTGTCAACAATTCGAGTTCATTCAGAAGCAGTTTGGGCTATTCTAGCTACTGAAAACTTTACTCATATTATTTCGGGTGGGAGAGATCGTCTAGTCATTATTACAGAGTTACGTAATCCAGATAACTTTATGATAGTTTGTGAAGAAACTGCACCCATCCTTAAATTATGTTTTACTGCTGACCAGCAAGGTGTTTGGGTTGCTACATCAGATTCTGACATAAATTGTTGGAAATTGCCTCCATTGAATTCGTTAAACTCTGACATGTTTAACCAAAATAGCTATAACACAAACAATGTTTACCAAAACCAGCCCATACATCACATTGTTGGAGGTAGAGCAATAAAACATTACACAGTACTTAATGATAAACGACATGTATTAACAAAAGATACTACAAATAATGTTGTTTTATATGACGTCTTAAAAGCAAGTAAAGTTGAAGATTTAGGTGAAGTTGATTACGAGGAAGAATTAAAAAAGAGGTTCAAAATGGTTTATGTACCAAATTGGTTTAATGTAGATTTGAAGACTGGAATGCTAACAATACATTTAGGTCAAGATGAGACAGATTGCTTCAGTGCTTGGGTGAGTGCTAAAGAAGCTGGTCTGACCACAGAAAATGATCAAAAAGTTAACTTTGGAGCCCTATTATTGCAAGCATTATTGGAACATTGGAATCATCCAAATAGAGTTAATGAAGCTGGACAGAAAGTGATTGGAAATAACTTCTTTAGCGTTCCGTTGCATACTCCTTTAATATTCAGTGAAGTTGGTGGCAGAACTCTTTATAGGCTCCAGGTATGTATGTAATGAAAATTAAAAAAAACACACACGATAGAAGTGAAACTTCAGTAAATCGACAAAAGAATGTGATGAATACATATAATAATATAAAATAGTATGTATATTTCTGTCTCATTCTTTCCTACACATTTTTGTATTTGTGTCTCTTACCTGTCGTTTTTTCCGTTGCATCCGGTTTGAAATCACAACGATTCTAAAGAAGTTTCACTTCAAAATTAGAATCAGATCTCTTTATTATAATAAGAATAAGAATTTTCTAAAGAATGCTATTGAAATACTTTATATGTAATTTTTTTCTTTATTTTTCTTGTGTCAGAAGGGGTAATAGAATCCTTCTCTAACATACAAAAGCTACATGGTTGTTTTAACTGTACATAATCACGACCTGTCAATGTCCCACTGCTGAGCCGTGTCTCCTCCTCAGAATGAGGAGGGTATTAGGCTATAGGCCACCACACTGACCCAGTGCGGGTTGGCAGACTTTACACACCTTTGAGAACTTTTAGGGATCTCTCAGGAGTGCAGGTTTCCTCACAATGTTTTCCTTCACCGTTAAAGCAAGTGATATTTAATTGCTTAAAACACACATAACTCAGAGTAAGAGGTGTGTGCCCAGGATCGAACTCGGACCTCCTGAGTAAGACTTAAAGTCTTAAACACTGGGCCATCAATGCTTTTTTTTTAACTGTACAATTACACTCAAAAGACTACAATAATACACAATCCAGATGGAAGACAAGCAGTGCTTGATGCTTGCAAGTTGCGACCCAGGTGCAGGATTAAAAGGCCCTTCTACTACCAGTAAACACTCACCTTTTCTGCTCAACCTTCTGACTCTAATATTTAATACTTCTTTAGCAAAACAGCAATTACACTAATTATTTAAATATTCAGCAAACCTTTAAATACACAACACTGAAGTCACACAAGTTCCAAGAGCAACTAAACTTTATTGCGTAAATGTAATCCTTATTATAATACAAAATACCTCTCTCATGTATTCCCACTATAATAACAGGTGGGGTCGTAGACCTGTGTTGCCAAGTTAATATTTAAACCTCCCTTTAAATAATTGAATAACGCTTACTTGATCAATTTATTTAATATTTTATAGTATTAATATTTTAATAAAACCTAACACATAGAGAATAATGTTATAAACCTGCTTGCTCTTATGTCTTGGTAAATGTCTACTACCAGGAAGATCATTTGTTGGTTTGTCTTCTTTTGGTCATAAGAGAGATATTGCTATGAACCATATATCTTAGTGTAGTAGTGCTGTGTTAGTTACATGTGCAGTTAAAGGTAGCTTGAGTGTAGTGACCATTATGTCATTAGAAAAGTACTGTGTCATATGAATATTTTATTTAATATATTTTAATACAGTGTAAACTCTAACTCTGTACTAAATAACATAGAAAAGAGCACAATTTGGTTGGTTTACCTTAAACAACTACTTAAAACAAACACACATAAACACACTTTATAGTGCTGCAACCATTCTCTATTACACAGAAATTATTTCATATTTAAACACCAAAAATATTAATTATATCGGTATTATTGTTAATATTATCTAAGACACCAACTAAACCTTTGAGAGCCCGAAACTTCTGCCTTGCCTTTGTTATTGTTAATCGCCTTGAACATGTGCATCATTATGCTTGGTTTGCAGGTAACTGACTATATTGTGTATTAATTTTATCAAATACATATTGAAAATTCCTTCCCATGATTTTGGTTATAAAGAGTTTATACTGTATGTATATAAATATGTCCTTGTTGAGCACAATCTCATTAAAGTGTAGAATAGCATAATAAAAGTTAGTTTAAATTTACAGGTAGGTGATGCTGGTGGTGAGACAGAAGGCAATCTCCTACTGGAAACAGTACCATCATGGGTAGTGGATGTAGCTATTGAAATGGCAGCACCAAAATTGAACAAACTACCCTTTTATTTACTTCCCCATTCCACTTGTCAGAGCAAACAGGATAGACAGAAGAAGGTATAGTATATTTATCAACGTTAACAGTGGCCACCTTATGGAACTTAAATTTCCATATCTTTTTAATTATATTATTTATGTTAACTCAGCATAGCCTATGTTACCTTGAAGGGATGTAGATCAGCAATAAACAAATTAAGATATAAAAAAGAAACAATCAAATCTTTATATTAATAATGTAGATAAATGAAAAATAAAAAATATCCTCACAAGTTTTATGACTTGTATATTAGTGTCAGATTTGAAATACTCATAGAACCAAAATAAATGAGCTATAAATTCAATTTTTTCATGTCTTCCTAATATATAATTTCAGGATCGTCTAGTCGCGAACGATTTTATCCAATGCCGTAAAGTAGCAGAACATGTGGTGGAGAAGATTGTTGGCAGCGGAGATGTGAACGGAGCCAGCAAAAATGAAGACAATAATGATTCACCAGAAGAGAGGGTTGAGTTGCTGTGCTGTGATCAGGTTTGTAATAAATATTTTTATTATAAAAGAAACTAAAAAATGTAAATTATTGCTTCACAGCTCGATATGCCCTTCGTCGATAGATGGCGTAATCGCACACTCATTTGTTTTGTATTTTTTTTCGCGATAAAACATAGCATAAATCATTCCTCAAGCTTTACTTTATCTGTGTATCATATTTCATCACAATCAGTTCGGTGATTTAAGCCTGATTGTTTAACAGACAGACAGAATCCATCTATATGTCAATAGATGGCGTAAGTAGTAAATTAAATCGCACTTTCATTTGTTTAGTTTGTATTATAATGTATTTCCTACTTTAGAATACAAATATAGGGTATTTAGGGTTCGCTAAAAATTAATCAAATAGATTTCTTTAAATTAACAATACTTTTATATTGTTGAAATTATACAAAATAAATTCCTCTGAAATTAGTATTGTGTCAAACTCAAAATATTTTCAATTTGATTTTTACAAAAGTTGAGAAGAAGGCGCTCTCGTTGAGTTGTCGTGACGTCACTCAAGATTTTCGAAGATATTTTAAATCAATTTTTAAGCGTTAGTAGGTGAGTCGTACAGGCGTTGGATTCACGATCGATAGTCGTGGGCTCAAATCCCAGTCATTGGGCTACTGACGTGGCCCACTCCTAACTCAAGCATTTTAGCCTACTTGGAGGGGTTAAGAATACTAGCAGTTTGTAATTCAAACTGCTAAAGATTAAGGAGGTTGTCTATTGTGAAGGCTATTTTTTTAAATGCTTTTTTGGGTATTTTTTTTGGACAAACCATTAGAATAAAAAATCTTTAAATTGTATGTCATTTTTATTAACATTTGAATAAATTTTGTGTATTTTTTAAGTTAATATTTTTAACACAATTGAAGATATATCGTGCAATAGGAACACAAAAAGATGCTCCACTACTGCCATGATTCTGGTCGTTCTGCTTATCTGAAATCAAAAAGCCAATCGCCATTTTAATTGTGAGACTTGATGCTCTCAAATAAAGTCAGAATTTCAAAAAATATTTATGGCAGCAATTTGAAAAAAACGTATTTTGAGTACACCTTCCTTTTCTTCAAAGAACTCACGCAGGGCCGTTGATTGTTTTTAGAAGTGACACACTAGACAATTTTTTTTTTAAATGATACACTAGACGACCTCTTTCAGCTTTGAATATCAAAAAATGCTTTTACTCACGTCTTCTACACATGTTTCAGAGGTGGTTTATGAAGAAGAAAACGCTTTTTTTGACCTGACACACTAGACGACCCTAAAGCTTAAGATTACCTTTAAAAACGGCAAAATTAAAGTTATTTTCTGTTCACGCCTATTAGTCTAAGATCCGGCTGCAGAATTAGTGCGCTCATCAGTTTTTTGCTACTACTAAATAAAAATAATAAATTAAAAAATAAAATTATTAATGTTTGTTTTTATGGAAAACGTGGTAACGTAGTAAGTATCATCTACTAATTTTTAAGATATTACATTTAAAAGCGTCGCGCTGCTGGCTATCGCTATCCTCGTCTGACAAATGATGTTCTGCGATAACTCTCTTTCACTACCTTAAATATTTACCATAGCCAGCTCCCCTTATTTGCGACCGAATTTTATTATGATAATAAATAGAAAAAAATGAACTTTAATTTGATATATCTATCTATATTTATAAAAGGAGAAGCTGACTGACTGACATATCAACGCAGGGCTATAAGGGTTAGAAACTTGAAATTTTGCACAGGGGTTCTTTTTATAACATAGGGAAGTTATTCAAATTAAATTCAGTTTGAAGGTTCTTCATTGGAAGTCATGAAACAGGGGTAAAATATTTTTTCGAAAATAATCCCTTAAGGGGGTAAAATGGGAGTGCAAAGTTAGTATGAAATTTTGCCGAAAATATTATTTCGAAAATAATCCCTTAAGGGGATAAAATGGGAGTGCAAAGTTAGTATGAAACTTTGCCGAAAATATTTTTTCAAAAATAATCCTTTAAGGGGGTAAAAGGAGGTGCAATGATAGTATGACGTCATGAAATTATTAAACATCTCTACAGACGATCTCCTGTATGTTAATTCAAAATCATACCTGTTTACACCTCGCTGCGAGTACGTGCGGCCATATGCGTAACGACAACCGTTTTTTTTTTGAAGATATTTTATTTAATTAAATAAATTTCGATAGGCAACCTTGTAGATATATATATTCTCCTAATTATAAAGGTTTTTAGCACGCACACTAATCCTGCAGCCGGATCTTGTATTATATGATATGATGGGTATTAAATGAAATGAAATAGAGTATATTTTGTTATCATAAGTAGTGAAAGCTGGTTTTTTTTCTTTAATAAATATAAATGTTACCCAGGTATTGGACCCCAACATGGACCTCCGCACAGTGAGGCACTTCATCTGGAAGTCCAACGTGGAGTTCACACTACACTACCGAGTGTTGAAACAATGAAACTCGGATTATATGATGAAGTTTAATAAACACTTGAGAAAGTGCTGTTCTATACAGAACATGTTCTAGTGATGTGACATGATTGGTTGTTTGCTTGATTCATCTGTTGATTGTACTGTATCTTCAATTTTTTTTTTATTTCTGGACAATACTTAATGTTTAATGACAGTACTTAAACTTAAGTGCAATTTCTTGACTTTCATTTTATTGTGTTTTTTTTTAATTGAAAACAATTTAAATAATTTAGAGAGGGCTTGATGGTGTTGCCAACTGAAACTTATTTATTGCGCGTTTCCCTACTTATTTAATTTTTACATTTATGATAAAATTTTAATTTTATTTTGCGTGGTTACATATATACTAAGTATAATTTGTATTATTCAATATTATAAAATTAATGTACCTACTATTTCATAGGAATGATTTATTTAATTTGAAGTAATCTGAATGGATTCAAAAGCTTGTAAATTAAATGGAAACTCTATCAGTTAATTTCTTTCATAGTAATAACATCTTTGTTTCGTCATATTGAAAACTTTCCAAGCATATCGCCGTAATAAACTATTCAACCGGATTCCAAATTAGTGATTGTTTCCAATTGAAAATAAGTTATCCTGTGATCTTTCGACAGTAAAATTAATTGAGTTTTCCAGAAAAATAAAATAATACTTAGTTATATTTAAGCTATTATATTACTCTACACATTTTGATTTCTTTTTTTTCTGAGATATCTTCAGCTGTAAATCAATATAATTATAATGTTTATTAACCCTCTCTAAACTTTCAAACTTATGTTAGTTTGTGGAAGTGATATTCCCGAAAATGTCACCATTTTTTTAAATCACAAGATATATTTTTCAATTTTATCTTTCTGCATAGGAACTTAAACACCATAATTTCTAGGCTTAAGGTCTACAAATGAATTTGAATTTATTTAATTAAAAGCTTCCTTTACCCCTCTTTGGTACTTATTTGAAAGATTAAATTCAGTAAGTATTATAAAATTGATAATACTTTTTTTAATACAACATCTAGAATAAGTGTTTTGGGTTTTTGAAGTGATAACTTCTTATGGGAGGGTAAACTGCTTCGTAACGTAACGCGTTACGGCGCCACCATGTCTGGCTTCCCTTTCTCTCACGCATACGGCAGCAGTAGGCAGGCTGCTCCTCTTTCACTTTAACCCCAACCCCTCTCTCTACTCAGTGTATAATTTCAATATTAAATAGTTCAACTTAGATTTGTTGAAGTTATCACTTCTGTCGAGTGTCCCGTTTTTTTAATTTTTTATCAAGGGCAATAATATTTTGATTTGAGTTTATTACATAAATTTTAAAAAAGACTGTTGAAAATATTCTTGCATTTCACATTGTATTTATTTATATTTAGTCTTGTAATGTTATAACGTATCAGATAAATTATAAAATTTTATTGTTTTTTTATTTATTGTAGTGTTGGCAATACTGGCTTGACATTTGTCAATGTCAAGCCTATTCTTTTCACATTTAATGTCAAGAACTTGCACTTAAACCTCTACTTTATTCAATTTATATTTCAGATCATATTATTTTTATCAATTTTAAACGTTCGGACTACTTATAGTTGACCTATATACCTTAGACACTATACAGATTAAAATATTATTTTGTACAGATTCAATATGAACCACAGATACCATAAATTGTCCAATTATTGATTATTAAAATAATGTTACTGTATTTATTAAAAAAATTGTATATCCTTTTTTATTCTTGTGTAATAGAGAAAATAAAAAAAAATAAAAGCTGATATGTACTACAAATAATAAATGACATTCCTCTAGTGTTGCCTGTATCTGTAAATCACTTGTGCCTAAAAAAAATATTCTTGCCTAATATACGCAACGCCAACAATTTTATATCTCTATATTAAATATATTAATAATAAAAAAAATGAATACATATTTGAATTTAGTATACTTAAAAAAATCGGTAATTAGTTTAGAAAAAAAAACAGTATTAATCCAATTACATAATTCAATAAAATAAATATTTGATATATGTATATATACTTTAACATTTATTTATGTTATACAAACTGTCGACCAATGTGTTTTTTTGTATGTTAGTATATCTTATTACACTTGTCCGTTAATAATTTAAAAAAATGTACATTTATGATAGAAAATGGCTTAAAATATATGTTGTTTTCTTCGTAGAGCAAAATATCATAATGGAGAAGTTTCACGATGTTGATAATGCTATATTTAACTTAATAGAATTGAAATATAGATCGAAATTAATTAAGATCGAATTTTAAAAATGTTATATATTATTAGTATAATATATAACATTTTTAAAATTCGTCAATAAATGATTGAGAAACACATTATTTAAGTTGCGGGACGATTGTGGGCCTCTGACGTCATTTCACCTATAGTCGCACCAGAGCGCTTGCGCTGCTTGTAGATGTTTTCCGTACAGCTGCTTGTTCATTATTTATAAGTATTTTTGTTTTATATTTTAGCATAATGGAAGAAAATTTCGTAAAAGGGCAAAGTGATTTTTTTTTCATCAAATCCGTCTTATGTTAGTGTTGTAGGCATTTTTTTAAGCCACAGCCATTATTATAATAAACAAAACACGACACGAGCGGCGCAAATAACAGCACACCAATGAATGTATACATTCTAAGTGAATGCGCGCCGCGTCGAGTGTCGACTAGGTGAAGTGACGTCACACGCTGTCCTGCCGCTTATAACGAAATCATTGTTACAGGCGCAACTATAAAGTCCCATAACTTTTTCATTTGTAAAGATATTTTAATGATTCTTTTAAATGTTTGTAAAGGAAACTTCTCCATTACACTAAAATATTATGATTTTATGAAATATAGTCAATATTTTTTTTTAGATACAGCTATTTTGTTCTACGGATTAATGGATGTATTGTAATTTATAAAACAAGATTTTTCAGCTAGAATGTACTGGATACTCTAAGATTTCTTATGAATAAAATGAAGCTTGAATAGGATGATTATTTAAAAATAAATATTGTTAAATGCAATTTTTATTTGTGGTCCCACGGCTGGGGAAACGTTCACCAATCTCATTCATCATCGCCATTCTCAAGACCTTTTAGATGTCCATAAGGGAAATCCTCATATTGTTTAGACTCAGTATGAGCATTATAACAACAGTCTAACTTGTCCTTTTTAAATATCTATTATTTATAGAAAGTCACATTATTTGTGAATGTCATAGGCTATATATTAACCCGAAAATTAAAACACATTCGTGGTAGTCGAGTTTGCTAAGTCGAAAACGTTTCTTACGAACGCTGCCTTAACGATGAGAGATATATGATACACAGTTGCGTGTAGAGCATGAATGAATAATGAGTGACTGTGTGAGTGAGTAAACAGTTTGAATACACCTGACAGTATCGGCTATCATTCTATATAATGAAAATTTACTTGATTATTATGATAAAACAAACACTCATACAAAGATAACATAAAAATGATATATACTTAATAAATATGAATTGTCTGTATGTGTGTAAGCGCATAACTTTAGAACTGTGTGTGAGACAGAAGATATATGAGGTAGTGAGTGAGTAAATGATTTGTTAGTAGCCTGTTACCCACCCAAGTTACTTCGTCCGCGTGTAGCTCCGCTTCTATTGGTCTTAGCGTGATGATATATAGCTTATAGCTTTCCTCGATAAATGGGCTATCTAACACTGAAATAATTTTTCAAATCGGACCAGTAATTCAACAAACTTTTCGGCTTTATATATGTCAGAACAGAGAGAGCTGATTTAGATGAATTAAGTGATCGAAACTTGCGATTCCGTTGTTTTTGAACAGGACCCAGGCAGTGCCTTGGACTTGTGATCAAGGTGTAGGCTTAAGGGATCCCTTTATGTAATTACGATACTCACCTCCAATGCCCGGTCTCACCTCTTAGGTTAGGTTAACATAAGGCTAACCTAACCTAACATAAACTTAACCTAAGGTTGTGTTAACACATCTAAATACAATGTGGGGACTCATAAGAAATAAGACGCAAGAACTCACATGATCATTAGTCCGAGATGTCCAATATTCGTGATGCGACACACTATTTGTTACACTTCAACTCCTGGTGATGTTTACTCAAAGAGACTTGTCGAGAGACTAAAGTGTACTGCGTCAGTCGGGGAATATAAAGGGACTAGACAATGGTAGCATGCCCCTCCACTAGTGGGGAGAAGTAAATCAACAAAACGGAAATAGGGCGCTGGCGTCGCGATTAATCGATAATCGTTTACTCGTTTGAGGCTGTCAAAAATCGTTGAATATAAAAATCGCGACGGAAGTGATAATTAATTTTCTTTATCATTATCCTACCCCAACTATACCCCGACATAAAATAATAATGCAATTACTATTTACAATATAATTGTTGTATGTCTTATCTGTCTACTATATTATATTGTATATGATAGTTTTATCAGTTAGTCTGTACTTACAGTTGAGTGTTATTAACTTATCAGTTAACCTCTCCTATCTTGCAATAAAATATAAATGTAGATCTAATCAATCAATTCTTGAAAATGGTGACATACAAACTTATTGTGATATATTTTTTGATGATCGCTCATAACAGTGAACCGGCTAAAATATTAGGAGTGTTTCCGTTTCCAGCGATCAGTCACCAAGTTGTGTTTCGGAGTCTCATGATAGAATTGGCTAAACGAGGACATGAAGTGACAGTTATAACACCAAACCCTAAATTCACAAATGAGCAACCTCCGGCGAATTATACAGAAATAGATGTTCACAATGTGTCGTATACGTTATGGTACAAGCTGTTCGAGGATCATGGAAATCACGATGATATCTTAAAAAGCCTAAAATTAGTACCTCCACATTTAACTAAGATATTTGAAGTACAATGTGAAGCTGATGAAGTACAGAAACTTATTAATGGCGATAGTAAATTTGATTTATTATTTGTAGAAGCTTTAGTTCGACCAGCGCTTGGTTTTTCCCATCTATATAATATTCCAGTTATATCGTTCAGCTCGTTGAGTGGTATTTGGGGGATATATGGTGTTACTGGTGCTGTTACACATCCTCTTCTCTATCCTGAACCGCAGCGCTATAAAGTTTACAATTTAACATTTTGGGAGAAATTATCAGAATTATATCTTCATTTTAAAATAGAATATATATATGAGAGTTATTTGCCTTCTGAGAATGAAGCTTTGAAAAGAATATTTGGGCCTGATGTACCGGATATAAAAGAACTGGAAAGGAATATTGAAATGCTGTTTCTGAATGCGTATCCCATGTGGGATAATAATAGACCCGTTCCAACTAATGTTGTTTATCTAGGAGGTTTACACTTGAGTCCGGAAAAGGAACTGCCACAGGTATAATTTTGCACCCTTAGAATGAAAGTGGTTTAACTCAAAAATGTGAAATGTTTTGCTTATCAATCACTTCACACATACACACGCAAATGCACTCACGCACCTTCAAGCACATGCACAAACATATATTATTAAATATTAGAAGTATATTTATTAAATATTGGATGCCTGGATGTATGTATGGATTTATGGGAGTATGGGTGTACGGGTGTGTGGATGTATGGATGCATGGATGTATTGATGTATGATTGCATGGATGTATAGATGTATGAATGTATGGTTGCATGGATGTATGAATGTATGGATGCATGGATGTATGAATGTATGGATGCATGGATGTATGAATGTATGGATGCATGGATGTATGAATGTATGATTGCATGGATGTATAGATGTATGAATGTATGGTTGCATGGATGTATTGATGTATGATTGCATGGATGTATGGATGCATGGATGTATGGATGCATGGATGCATGGAAGTATGGGTGTATGGGTGTGTGGATGTATGGATGTATGGATGTATGGATGTATGGATGTATGGATGTATGGATGTATGATGTATTGGTGTATGGTTGCATGGATGTATGGATGCATGGATGTATGAATGTATGGATGCTTGGATGTATGATGTATTGATGTATTGATGTATGGTTGCATGGATGTATGGATGCATGGATGTATGAATGTATGGATGCATGGATGTATGAATGTATGGATGCATGGATGCATGGATGCATGGATGTATGAATGTATGGATGCATGGATGCATGGATGTATGATGTATTGATGTATGGTTGCATGGATGTATGGATGTATAGATGCATGGATGTATGGATGTATGATGTATTGATGTATGAATGTATGAATGTATGAATGTATGAATGTATGGATGCATGGATGTATGGATGCATGGATGCATGGAAGTATGGGTGTATGGGTGTGTGGATGTATGGATGTATGGATGTATGGATGTATGATGTATTGGTGTATGGTTGCATGGATGTATGGATGTATGGATGCATGGATGTATGAATGTATGGATGCTTGGATGTATGATGTATGATGTATTGGTGTATGGTTGCATGGATGTATGGATGTATGAATGTATGGTTCCATGGATGCATGGATGTATGGATGCATGGATGCATGGATGTATGAATGTATGGATGCTTGGATGTATGATGTATTGATGTATTGTTAGACGACGAACTAAAACACTGGTCTAGGAAAACTCAAATTTTTATTAAACTAAACTTAGTCCTCACTAATACATAGTAATTTTTCTAATGCGTGATTTAATTCAGCACTAACGCCATCTAGCGGCAGACAAACGGGTTAAACCAAATAAATCTATTATGAATTATTATGAACATGCCGCCCGCCAAAGGACGTTAGGCCTTTTCAAATAACAAATGTGTATGAACTAAAAGAAACCAATATTAACAAGATAAAGACTATTTAAGAAACAATACATAAAACAAAGACAAACATTTCATGATTCTTCAGTTGGTAATAAACACAATTTATGAATAGGACGTTTGACAATGGTGTTCCTACATTTCACACTAACTACACGAACATTGCCATCTGCACCTGGATGCGTTTCAACTACACGACCCAACAACCACTTAGAAGGTGGAAGTCTATCGTCTTTAATAAGAACAACCTTGTCAACATCTATGTTGGTTTGAGTACTCGTCCATTTATAACGATTTTGCAATTCCGTTAGATATTCTTGACTCCATTTACGCCAGAAAGATTGTAATTTTTGTTGCAAATAAATCCATCTATTATTATAAGAATAAACAGTATTTTCATAAGTCTCATCAGGAATTGTAATTGGTGGTTCACCAATTAAGAAATGTCCAGGGGTAAGGGCTACTAAATCACAATCATTGTTTATGGTAGTCAATGGACGAGAATTCAAACAACTCTCTATTTGACATAATAAAGTTGAATACTCTTCATAGGTAAGTTTAGATTCGTTTAGTGTTCTTTGCAGATGAAACTTAACTGACTTGACTGCGGATTCCCAAAGCCCTCCCATATGAGGCGCTCCAGGCGGATTGAACTTCCATTCAGTCCCATCTTTAGCCAGTAATTCCGCAATTTCAGGAGATAAATTAGTTAAACTACTCTCAAACATTCTTTTTAATTCCCTATTAGCTCCTATGAAATTAGTGCCACAATCACTTATAAGTTTATTACAATGTCCTCTACGCGATACAAAACGCCTAAAGGCTGCTATGAAACCTTCACTTGTTAAACTTGTAACTAATTCTAAATGGACTGCTTTAACTGCAGTGCAAATAAAAACAGCAATATAAGATTTTTGAACTCTAGTTGAACCACGACCACTAAAAAGTTTAATCAAAACAGGACCAGCAAAATCAACACCACTTACACTGAATGGTCTCTGTTGAGTTACTCTTTCTTTAGGTAAACTACCCATTAACTGACTAGCTAACCTAGCTGAATGTCTACAGCAAGTAACACATTTATGAATAACATTTTTAATAAGATTTCTAACGCTAAATATATAGTATTTACTTCTAATATAGTTTAACATTAATTGAAAACCACCATGTAAGGTTTTATAATGTGCATCAAGAACAATTAAATACGAAAGTTTACAATCTTTATCTAATATAATAGGATGTTTAGTAGAATCAGCAAGATCAGAATTTTGCAATCGGCCACCAACTTTTAACAAATTATGTTTATTTATAAACGGATTAAGCTTTGTTAATTTATTTCCTTTTTTTAAACTATTACTATTTTTAATTGATGTATTTTTAGTCTTTAAAATATTTATTTCATTACTAAAATTCTTATCTTGTGATATTCTAATTAAGGAATACAATGAATTCTGTAGTTCAGCAGTTGTTAAATAATTAAAATTACAATACTCAAATTTTGTTACTTTCTTAATTTTAGATTGACATTTATAAAAGAACTTAAAGCAATATGCAATTATTCGAACTAATTTTGTCAAACTTGAATACTTTTCAAAAACATCAAATGAGTTATCAATTAAACTATTATGAACAGAAATATTTAAAGGTAATCGAATTTCTAAATCGGTAACTGGAATGTCTATTTGTTGACTAGGAAAGTTATCTTTACTATGCAACCACGAAGGGCCGTTCCACCACAATAGGTGAGATGGAAGGTCTGACGGGGCAATACCACGAGAAGCTACATCAGCAGGATTGTCGTAAGAAGCAACATGGTTCCATTTCTCCTTTTCTATAACGTTGATAATTTCTGTCACCCGATTTGCTACAAATGTACTCCAATATCCCGGAGGTTTTTGTAACCAGGCTAAGACTATAGTAGCGTCTGTCCATGCGAAAATATTAGCTGATTTGACATTTAATGTAGCTTTTACTCTATGCATTAATTTAGCTAACAATACAGCGCCACATAACTCCAGTCTAGGTGTAGATATCTTTTTTACTGGAGCTACTCTAGTCTTACTCTCGATCATAGTTATTTTAATATTTGTAGTTGTAACTATTCGACTATAAATTACAGCTGAATAGGCTATATCGGAAGCATCGGAAAATCCATGCAATTCTATTCTTAGTATATTGTCTGATACACCAATCCATCTATCTAGTTCTATCATAGGCATGTCTTTTAATTCTTGACGAAATTTAATCCATTCTTCATATAAAGGTTCTGGAACAACATCATCCCAATCAATTTTATTTGCCCATAACTGTTGCAACATATTTTTAGCTCGTACAACAATTGGAGCCAACCACCCAGCAGGATCATAAATTTGAGCTATGTCACATAAAACAGAACGCTTAGTGATTTTGTCCCCTTTATGTTTAACATCTAATTTTAACTCAAATTTATCTGTAATGCTATTGTAATCTATACCTAATATTTGCCTAGTATGATGTGTAGCTGATTCTATTTTTGGGTGATTAGATATCCATTTATGTAACGTAAATCCACCTTTAGCAAGAGCTTTATTAATATCTTCCTTTAATGCAATTGCAGTATCAATGTCGTTTGCTCCTGTTAATAAATCGTCTACGTAAAAATCGTTCAATATAGCATTAGTAACTTCCGGTCTAAAGTTATTTATTTCATCATGAGCAAGTTGTCTAAGGGTTTTAATTGCTAAATACGGCGCACACGACGTGCCGTATGATAATCTGGATCTAGATCTAGATCTCTTTTATCTATCCAAATTTGTCGATACATCTGTCGAATATCTCCTACAAAAGCTATAGCGTGACATCTCCATCGTAATGTAACATCACGGAGATCATTTTGAAGTGGAGGTCCAACTAGTAAATTATCGTTTAGTGATTTACCATTTGTTGTCTTAGCAGAGCCATTAAACACCACTCGCAATTTAGTTGTAGTGTGTTGATCATTAATGACAGCATGATGCGGCAAATAATATACATGCTCACTATTGTCATTATGTAGTACAAGTTCCATATGTTGTTGGTCTAAGTAGTCAGTCATGAACTCTGAATATCTTTCTTTTAATTTAGGCTGTTTGGCAAATCTTTTTTCTAAACTAGTGAATGAATTTAATGCTGATGTTAATAATTCTCCTAAGTTAGGCGGTTGTGTAATGAATGGTAATCTTACTTGATAATGACCATCTTTTCTTTTAATATGAGTTGACTCATAATAAGCTTCACATTGCATTTCTTGGTTTGTCATAACTCTCTTACCATAAGCAGGTTCTTCTAATTCCCAAAAACGGCGAAGTTCTGTATCTATATCAGTTTTTAAATGATAATTGTAAACGTAATTGTTTGATCTATTACAGCTATTTTTACTCTTTCCCGATATCAACCATCCAAGTGTAGATTTTTGAGCAACAAGTGTATTATTGTCATTCTTATGTATTAGAATGCCATGTTGTAGGATATCTGGATAGACATCCGCTCCTAAAATAAGGTCTATCTTGCCTGGCCGTTGAAATGAAGGATCTGCTAACTGTAAACTATTAAGTTGCGGCCAAACAATCTTGTGCTCATGTTGTGGCAAGTATGATGTCAAAGATTTCAACACATATGCCATAATCTTAACTTTAAAGCTTGGATTTTGTACGGAAGCTATTTCAAATTCAACGAATGCTTTCGTTACAGTTCTATTGGAATCAACTCCCACTATGTTTCCTATGATAGGTGTTCGTTTGAGTCCTAAAGTTTGACATACTGATTCAGTTACTAGAGATGCTTGAGAACCAGGATCTATTAGTGTACGTAGGTTATGTTTACTATTATCTCGTTATGACTGCACGGAAACCATTGCCGTAGCGAGTACAACTGGACAGCTATCTATGGAGTTTCCTAGTGTGATTACATCATTCGTCATCTGAGTTGGCTGCGCATTGTTGGCAGTAGATGGAGCTATTGAATAACCATGTAACAATGAGTGATGTCTACGACCACATTTTCGACATGAAGTGGACTGTTTACAAGTTTTGACTGAGTGGCCTTTTGCTAAACAATTGAAACAAAGGTTATTCTTCTGAACAAATTCTTGTCTTGAATTTACATTCACCTGTGCGAAGTCTTTACACTTATATATTATATGATCTTGCTTACAATATGGACAGGGTGAGTGTGATGATATGTTTGTGGCAAAACTTTTAGTAGTAGGTATAATTTTATGTTGTGTATAATCTCTAGATTTAATCGCTTCTAGAGTTCTAAATCGACACTCCAGAAATTCAGACATATCTTTCCATGTCGGTAATTTGGTATAAGATTCAATTTTCTGCTCAAATAATTTATGTGATTCTGGATCTAATTTTTGTATAACAATATAAACAACTATGTCATCCCAACTGTCTGTAGGTATATCTAGACTCTTTAAAGTAATTAAACACTCCGATGTTACATCTAAAATGTCTTTAATCGCCTTTGCTGATTCAGTATTTATTTTGCGTTGATTTAGTAATTTGCCAATAAAGGCATTAACAATACTTCTGCGATTATCATATCTCTTATTCAAAATATCCCACATAATATCATAATTAATCTCGGACACCTGTATCTGCTTAACTAAATTTTCTGCTTCACCAAAAAGACTTGACTTCAAATATTGACATTTGTTAACTTTACTTATCTGTTTATTATCATGAACCAATGACAAAAACAAATCACGAAAGGATAACCATTCTCTATAATCGCCAGAAAATTTTGGTAATTGAATCGGTGGTAACTTAGCAACAACTGATGTAGTTCCTTCAGAATCAACTTGAACCTTAGACGCCACCTGCGCTTTAAATTCTATCTCATGCAAACGCTCCTTTATTCGCGTTTTAAAGTCTAAGTAAATTTCTAAAGTTGTGTCATAAATATTTTCACTAAAATATTTTAATGATTTTTTCTCATCGGCTGACACTGTTGTCAAACTAGTATGTCGTTTTTGAAATTCTTCCCAATAATCTGACAGCATTTCTAATCTTGTTTCTAAAAATGCTTTAGTTATGCGATCTTTCGGAGATTTTTTAAAATTATCCAATAATTTTTTAATCTGTATAGAACTATCTAACTGTGTGCTATGTAATCCTTCCATTTCTGTTAAAGTTATATTCACGAAACAATAATTTAAACAGTTTGTACAAAGAAAGTAATGTTCACACTATCAGAAAACAAAGTCAACTATTTTGCTAAGTTCAAAACGTAAACACTGAAATTTTTACAAGTCCAAATAACCAAGAAAATTTTCTAAGTCCCAATTATAAAATTAAAGTTAAAATTTTTAAAGTCCAATTTTAATAAAGAATATTCTAAGTCCATATAACAGTTAAATTTTAAAGTCTTTGGAATCACAACTATTTATATTGTCTATTTCTATTGCTTACGATTACCACAAGTCCAACAGGCACTATGCCACTAGTTCACTGCACAACACTCACTTTGTTGAGTACCATTATCGTACACGATCCATGCACTAGTACTTAAGTCACTTTTCACTTAAAACACTCGCGAACCAACTTTTTCACTACTATATATATATATATATTTTTTTTTTTTTTTTTTTTTTTTTTTTTTTTTTTTTTTTTTTTTTTTTTTTTTTTTTTTTATCCGACCGAATGGACCATAATGTTAGACGACGAACTAAAACACTGGTCTAGGAAAACTCAAATTTTTATTAAACTAAACTTAGTCCTCACTAATACATAGTAATTTTTCTAATGCGTGATTTAATTCAGCACTAACGCCATCTAGCGGCAGACAAACGGGTTAAACCAAATAAATCTATTATGAATTATTATGAACATGTATGGTTGCATGGATGTATGATGTATTGATGTATGATTGCTTGGATGTATAGATGTATGAATGTATGGTTCCATGGATGTATGTATGTATGGATGCATGGATGTATGAATGTATGGATGCATGGATGTATGAATGTATGGATGCATGGATGTATGATGTATTGATGTATGGTTGCATGGATGTATGGATGTATGGATGCATGGATGTATGGATGTATGATGTATTGATGTATGAATGTATGAATGTATGAATGTATGAATGTATGGATGCATGGATGTATGGATGCATGGATGCATGGAAGTATGGGTGTATGGGTGTGTGGATGTATGGATGTATGGATGTATGGATGTATGGATGTATGGATGTATGATGTATTGGTGTATGGTTGCATGGATGTATGGATGTATGAATGTATGGTTCCATGGATGTATGAATGTATGGATGCATGGATGTATGAATGTATGGATGCATGGATGTATGGATGCATGGATGCATGGAAGTATGGGTGTGTGGATGTATGGATGTATGATTTATTGATGTATGGTTGCATGGATGTATGGATGTATGGATGCATGGATGTATGAATGTATGGATGCTTGGATGTATGGATGTATGATGTATTGATGTATGGTTGCATGGATGTATGGATGTATGATGTATTGATGTATTGATGTATGGTTGCATGGATGTATGGATGTATGGATGTATGATGTATTTATGTATGGTTGCATGGATGTATGAATGTATGGATGCATGGATGCATGGATGTATGAATGTATGGATGCTTGGATGTATGGATGTATGAATGTATGGATGCATGGAGGTATGGATATATGAATTAGGCGCAGCTATATTTTTATTACTTCTTTAAAATTTTACAGGATTTGAAATCATATTTAGATTCATCCAAAAATGGCGTCATTTACTTCAGCTTAGGTACAAACGTTATGATATCTATGCTCCCATTAGAGAAGATAAAGATATTTATTAATGTTTTTGCCAAACTGCCATATGATGTTTTATTTAAATGGGACAAGGATGAACTTCCAGGAAGAAGTGATAATCTGAAGGTCTTCAAATGGCTACCACAGTCTGATTTATTGAGTAAGTTTGAATTAATATTATTTAACTTTATTTTATGATATCTTACTTTTTGAGTTTTTATGAGTCCAAGATCCTGTGACGATCAGACTTTTCATTTCTTTCATAATTGGTGATCCTTTATACTATCTATTTTAATGTAATGTTTTTCATTTTAATGTAAATATCACTAATTTTCAAAGACAACGTCGACACAGCTCGACATGCTCTTCACACCCACGTCGATAGATGGCGTACGAGCACACTCACTTGTTTAGTTTTTTCACGTTATTCTTAAGCATAGTCTATGTCCTTCCTCAAGCTCAACTTTATCTCTGTATTAAATTTCATCAATATCGGATCAGTGATTTAAGCCTGATTGTGTCACAGACAAACGCCACTAATCCGTCAATAGATGGCGTAAATAGTATATTAAACCGCAGTTTCGTTTGTTTAGTTTGTATTCTAAATTATTTTCTACGTTTCTTAAGTATTACGTTCGAAATTATAATATTAGTTAGGATTAGGAACATACACAGAGATATTTTCAGGGTTTATAAAATAACGAAGGTGTAATCGTTGCAAGATCTTGGTCTATAATATTTTAAGTATAATATAACAATACTTGCCGTATTAGGTTTTATATTAAATAGGGGCCCGTCCCGGCTTCGCACGGGTGGATAATTTTTTTTTAACATTTTGGCTCCCGCATTCTGTCGCTCCCTCTATCGTTGCGCTGCGAGGCACTCCACACCGCGCCGGCGGCCCGTCTGGGATTATTTTATATTTATCTTGATATTTTTATTTCGTAATATCTTTTGACTGGAATGTCTGATTTCAATAATTCAAAAAGTAATTAACAGGTATTGAAACAGTCTTCATTACGGGGCCTTTCCCGGCTTCGCGCGGGTGGAATATTATTTATAAAAATATATTGGCCCTCCCGCATTTCGGTGCCCCCTCTTGCCGCTTTACTCGCTGCGCTGCGTCGCTATACTGGCCCGTCACGTCAGCGTGTATTTTTTGTTTATCTTGATATTTTTAATTTCGTAATATCTTTTGAATGGAAAGTCCGATTTTAATAATTCAAAAAGTAATTTACGGGTATTGAAATAGTCTTGAATACGAAATAATTTATTTGGATAAGGATTAATACAAAGTTATAGAAAACATGGTCTGATTTTGATAGGCATTTTTATCAACTTTTAAAATGTAAAAAAGTAGTTATAGTGACGTAACTATAATAGTTGGACATATGGTCTCGCGGACTTTTTTGTAGATATTGATACGTTCTATAATATTGTAGAACATTTTTTTGTTTTATCATCAATACTTTTTGCAGCGCATGCGATGAAAGATATTTTATGGCAAATTTTTTGGCACCTTGGGTTGGTTTTCATGAGATTTCCTAAGGATCTCTAATTTTTTCTTGTAATAAATATAGCCTATGTTACTCAGGGATAATGTAGCTTCCTAATGGTGAAAGAATTTTTCAAATCGGTTCAGTAGTTTTTATGTTTATTCGTTACATACAAAAATACAAAAATACAAATCTTACTTCTTTATAATATTAGTATAGAAAGAAGTAAATATTAAGTTTAAACATGAAATTTAATAATATATAAAGCTGAAGAGTTTGTTTGTTTGCTTGAACGCGCTATTGTCAGGAACTACTGGTCCGATTTGAAAAATTATTTCAGTGTTAGATAGCCCATTTATCGAGGAAGGCTATAGGATATATATCATCACGCTAAGACCAATAGAAGTGGAGCTACACGTGGACGAAGTCACGCAGTTCGACTTATTATCCATATTTTTGTTTCAAGGGCACCCAAAGGTGAAACTATTTATAACTCAAGCTGGTCTTCAGTCTACAGATGAAGCCTTGACTGCTGGTGTGCCGCTGGTGGCTATACCAATGCTCGGAGACCAGTGGTACAATGCAGACCAGTATGTTAGATTTGGTATTGGAAAGAGAATTGATTTCGACGCACTTGCTGAAGATAGTCTAAGGAATGCTATACTCACTGTTATAGAAGATAAAAGGTACATCAGTAATTTACAATAGTATTCGCGGATAGTTCCTTTTATATTATGTCAAGTATACCCATAGACAATATATAACCTTTAGTGCGATAGTTTAGAGTCAGTTCCCTCTGGTGTTGTCGCGCAGTGTACATGGAAGTTAGGTCCACGTAAGTTTTTTTTATTATCTATTGTAGTTGGCGAGGTCGAGTGGTGGAGGTGAGTAATGTGTATCATTCCTCACTCATTCTATGACACTACTCTTCAAGTCTAAATAGTCTACTTATTCAACCAATTCTAGCTTGCTGGGCTAAAACATTTTAAAATGACAATATCATTTTTTAAGTAAAATCTAGATTTTCAGATCTGCAGCAATACAACTGTGTTTAAATTTGTGTTATAAGAACAACCCACATTAAGTTTCTTAAATATCTTTTACATACAATTCACAATTGCGAATATCAATTAATCAAAAGGCAGTAAATATATGTCGAAGCAAACTAAGAGAATCACTGTGTAAGCCTACGGCTAAGCAAACATTAACCTTTTTTTTTAATGTGGGAAATGCATTTACGCATACCCCTTAAAAGGGGTTATGTGGGACTCCCAGCGATAAGCGCTGGACTACCGCACTAAAACCCACCACCGTCCATGCCGTATGTTAGGCGCCGCAGGAACGCGTTAGCATACTACTGCGGACGCCTCGGCATATCCACCCGTCCCGCCCATGGGCTCGCTTTACCAAGCACCTAACCGAGGGGGGATGTCAGGACATGTCTACTGAAACACCCAGCCCCCGGAGGAGTCAGAAGCGGCCCATATCCCTCGAGTTCAGGTCGCTCGCAAGTCATCTCTACAAACAGAGGAGTACCCGGAGCGACCCGTACCTCCGGCCACCGGACCCCCTGGACTTAACCGCCGTCTGCGACGCCCAGGGTACGAATGTTGGGGTTTAAGGCCCGCGCCCGTTACGCCGGCACTCCGCGACGCGATCGCGCGATCATACAAATATGCAAATAATATTTTTTTTTATTCCGCAACAATCATACAAATATGCAAATAATATTTTTTTTTATTCCATAACAATCGAACAAATATGCAAATAATATTTTTTTTTATTCCATAACAATCAAACAAATATGCAAATAATATTTTTTTTTATTCCATAACAATCAAACAAATATGCAAATAATATTTTTTTTTATTCCATAACAATCAAACAAATATGCAAATAATATTTTTTTTTATTCCATAACAATCAAACAAATACGCAAATAATATTTTTTTTATTCCGTACCAATCAAACAAATATGAAAAATAATTTTTTTTTATTCCGTAACAATCGAACAAATATGCAAATAATATTTTTTTTATTCCGTAACAATCATACAAATATGCAAATAATATTTTTGAAGTGAAACTTCTTTAGAATCGTTGTGATTTCAAACCGGATGCAACGGAAAAAACGACAGGTCAGAGACACAAATACAAAAATGTGTAGGAAAGAATGAGACAGAAATATACATACTAACAGGTAAGAGACACAAATACAAAAATGTGTAGGAAAGAATGAGACAGAAATATACATACTATTTTAAATTATTATATATATTCATCTCATTCTTTTGTCGATTTACTGAAGTTTCACTTCTATCGTGTGTGAATCGCACACACACCTTTTTTTATTTCGTAACAATCAAACAAATATGCAAATAATGTTTTTTTTTATTCCGCAACAATCAAACAAATATGCAAATAATATTTTTTTTTATTCTGCAACAATAAAACAAATATGCAAATAATATTTTTTTATTCCGTAACAATCAAACAAATATGCAAATAATATTTTTTTTTATTCTGCAACAATAAAACAAATATGCAAATAATATTTTTTTTTATTCCGCAACAATCAAACAAATATGCAAATAATATTTTTTTTATTCCGTAACAATCGTACAAATATGCAAATAATATTTTTTTATTTCGTAACAATCAAACAAATATGCAAATAATATTTTTTTTTATTCCGCAACAATCAAACAAATATGCAAATAATATTTTTTTTATTCCGTAACAATCATACAAATATGCAAACAATATTTTTTTATTTCGTAACAATCAAACAAATATGCAAATAATATTTTTTTTTATTCCGCAACAATCAAACAAATATGCAAATAATATTTTTTTTATTCCGTAACAATCATACAAATATGCAAACAATATTTTTTTATTTCGTAACAATCAAACAAATATGCAAATAATATTTTTTTATTTCGTAACAATCGAACAAATATGCAAATAATATTTTTTTTTATTCCGCAACAATCAAACAAATATGCAAATAATATTTTTTTTATTCCGTAACAATCATACAAATATGCAAACAATATTTTTTTATTTCGTAACAATCAAACAAATATGCAAATAATATTTTTTTATTCCGTAACAATCAAACATATGCAAATAATATTTTTTTTATTCCGTAACAATCATACAAATATGCAAATAATATTTTTTTTTTTCCGTAACAATCATACAAATAATATTTTTTTTATTCCGTAACAATCATACAAATATGCAAACAATATTTTTTTATTTCGTAACAATCAAACAAATATGCAAATAATATTTTTTTATTCCGTAACAATCAAACAAATATGCAAATAATATTTTTTTTATTCCGTAACAATCATACAAATATGCAAATAATATTTTTTTTATTCCGTAACAATCAAACAAATATGCAAATAATATTTTTTTTTATTCCGCAACAATCAAACAAATATGCAAATAATTTTTTTTTTATTCCGTAACAATCATACAAATATGCAAATAATTTTTTTTTATTCCGTAACAATCATACAAATATGCAAATAATATTTTTTTTTATTCCGCAACAATCAAACAAATATGCAAATAATATTTTTTTATTTCGTAACAATCAAACGATTAATATTTTTTTATTCCGTAACAATCATACAAATATGCAAACAATATTTTTTTATTTCGTAACAATCAAACAAATATGCAAATAATATTTTTTTTTTATTCCGCAACAATCAAACAAATATGGAAATAATATTTTTTTTTATTCCGCAACAATCAAACAAATATGCAAATAATATTTTTTTTATTCCGTAACAATCATACAAATATGCAAACAATATTTTTTTATTTCGTAACAATCAAACAAATATGCAAATAATATTTTTTTATTTCGTAACAATCAAACAAATATGCAAACAATATTTTTTTATTCCGTAACAATCATACAAATATGCAAATAATATTTTTTTATTCCGTAACAATCAAACAAATATGCAAACAATATTTTTTTATTCCGTAACAATCATACAAATATGCAAATAATATTTTTTTATTCCGTAACAATCATACAAATATGCAAACAATATTTTTTTATTTCGTAACAATCAAACAAATATGCAAATAATATTTTTTTTTTATTCCGCAACAATCAAACAAATATGGAAATAATATTTTTTTTTATTCCGCAACAATCAAACAAATATGCAAATAATATTTTTTTTATTCCGTAACAATCATACAAATATGCAAACAATATTTTTTTATTTCGTAACAATCAAACAAATATGCAAATAATATTTTTTTATTTCGTAACAATCAAACAAATATGCAAATAATATTTTTTTATTCCGTAACAATCAAACAAATATGCAAATAATATTTTTTTTATTCCGTAACAATCAAACAAATATGCAAACAATATTTTTTTATTCGGTAACAATCATACAAATATGCAAATAATATTTTTTTATTCCGTAACAATCATACAAATATGCAAATAATATTTTTTTTATTCCGTAACAATCATACAAATATGCAAACAATATTTTTTTATTCCGTAACAATCATACAAATATGCAAATAATATTTTTTTATTCCGTAACAATCATACAAATATGCAAATAATATTTTTTTTTATTCCGCAACAATCAAACAAATATGCAAATAATATTTTTTTTTATTCCGTAACAATCATACAAATATGCAAACAATATTTTTTTATTTCGTAACAATCAAACAAATATGCAAATAATATTTTTTTTTATTCCGCAACAATCAAACAAATATGCAAATAATATTTTTTTTATTCCGTAACAATCATACAAATATGCAAACAATATTTTTTTATTTCGTAACAATCAAACAAATATGCAAATAATATTTTTTTATTTCGTAACAATCAAACAAATATGCAAATAATATTTTTTTATTCCGTAACAATCAAACAAATATGCAAATAATATTTTTTTATTTCGTAACAATCAAACAAATATGCAAACAATATTTTTTTATTTCGTAACAATCAAACAAATATGCAAATAATATTTTTTTATTCCGTAACAATCAAACAAATATGCAAATAATATTTTTTTTATTCCGTAACAATCATACAAATATGCAAATAATATTTTTTTTATTCCGTAACAATCAAACAAATATGCAAATAATATTTTTTTTTATTCCGCAACAATCAAACAAATATGCAAATAATTTTTTTTTTATTCCTTAACAATCATACAAATATGCAAATAATATTTTTTTATTTCGTAACAATCAAACGATTAATATTTTTTTATTCCGTAACAATCATACAAATATGCAAATAATATTTTTTTTATTCCGTAACAATCATACAAATATGCAAACAATATTTTTTTATTTCGTAACAATCATACAAATATGCAAATAATATTTTTTTATTCCGTAACAATCATACAAATATGCAAATAATATTTTTTTTTATTCCGCAACAATCAAACAAATATGCAAATAATATTTTTTTTTATTCCGTAACAATCATACAAATATGCAAACAATATTTTTTTATTTCGTAACAATCAAACAAATATGCAAATAATATTTTTTTTTATTCCGCAACAATCAAACAAATATGGAAATAATATTTTTTTTTATTCCGCAACAATCAAACAAATATGCAAATAATATTTTTTTTATTCCGTAACAATCATACAAATATGCAAACAATATTTTTTTATTTCGTAACAATCAAACAAATATGCAAATAATATTTTTTTATTTCGTAACAATCAAACAAATATGCAAATAATATTTTTTTATTCCGTAACAATCAAACAAATATGCAAACAATATTTTTTTATTTCGTAACAATCAAACAAATATGCAAATAATATTTTTTTATTTCGTAACAATCAAACAAATATGCAAATAATATTTTTTTATTCCGTAACAATTAAACAAATATGCAAATAATATTTTTTTATTTCGTAACAATCAAACAATTAATATTTTTTTTATTCCGTACAAATATCAAAAATATGCAAATAATATTTTTTTTTATTCCGCAACAATCTAAACAAATATGCAAATAATATTTTTTTTATTCCGTAACAATCATACAAATATGCAAACAATATTTTTTTATTCCGTAACAATCATACAAATATGCAAATAATATTTTTTTTATTCCGTAACAATCATACAAATATGCAAACAATATTTTTTTATTCCGTAACAATCATACAAATATGCAAATAATATTTTTTTATTTCGTAACAATCAAACAAATATGCAAATAATATTTTTTTTTATTCCGCAACAATCAAACAAACATGCAAATATTATTTTTTTTATTCCGTAACAATCATACATATATGCAAATAATATTTTTTTATTCCGTAAGAATCATACATATATGCAAATAATATTTTTTTTTATTCCGCAACGTTTATTTTTCCAGCTATCGTGAAAACATAATAAGTCTGCGCAGTAAATTGAGAGATCACCCACAGTCATCAATGGATCGCGCCGTATGGTGGACAGAGCATGTGCTACGTCAAGAAGGAGCCAAACATCTCCGAGCACCAGCTGCCTTCATGACCTGGACTGAATACTATGACCTCCATCTAGTATCACTTGTATTAGCATTCATATTTATATGTTTAATTCTTGCTATATATATAATATATTATGTGATTCTAAAATTTAAAAAAAGTAGTAAAAAAATTAAGCAGTATTAGAGATAGCTGTGCCCCTTGAGGGTAAAACTTTTACAAACTTTGAATGTCATATTTATTTATATCCAATCAACAACCTAAACAATAAGTTTTAAGCTTCTAGCTCTAAAAAGGACTATACAACAACTTTTCACCTCCCCTTTCAACCCCTTACAACCCTTTTTTTTTTGCATTAAAAAGTACCCTATGTCCTTTCTCAGGCTCTAGACTATCTGTATACCAAATTTCATTTAAATCGGTTCAGTAGTTTTGGCGTGAAAGTGCGACAAACAGACAGAGTTACTTCTACAGAGACTGAACTCGTCATCTTTATTGTTAGATATAATTTTTTTTTACCAAAAGTAAGTACAAAATAATAATAATTGTTATTTTTTTTAAATAATACATTGTTGTACAATACCTAAGTTGGCAACACTAGTTAATTATTATAGCTAGGAGCAATGAATTTAATTCGAATATCTTTAAATGATACCATTTACATTCATAATATATTTATTCACTACTAGCGGCCCATCCCGGCTTCGCACGGGTGGAATATTTTTAAAAAAAATATTTTGGCTCTCCCGCATATCGGTGCCCCCTCTCTCGCTGCGCTGCGTCGCTATACTGGCCCGTCGCGTCGTCGCGTATTTTTTGTTTATATTGATATTTTTAATTTCGTAATATCTTTTGAATGGAAAGTCTGATTTTAATAATTCTAAAAGTAATTTACAGATATTGAAATAGACTTAAATACGAAATAATTTATTTGGATAAGGATTAATACAAAGTTATAGAAAACATGGTCTGATTTTGATAGGCATTTTTATCAACTTTTAAAATGTAAAAAAGTAGTTATAGTGACGTAACTATAATAGTAGGACATATGGTCTCGCGGAGTTTTTTGTAGATATTGATACGTTCTATAATATTGTAGAACATTTTTTTGTTCTATCATCAACACTTTCTGCAGCGCATGCGATGAAAGATATTTTAATGCTAATTTTTAGCACCTTGGGTTGGTTTTAGTGAGAATTTCTGGGGATCTCTAATTTTTTCTTGTAATAAATATAGCCTATGTTACTCAGGGATAATGTAGCTTTCTAATGGTGAAAGAATTTTTGAAATCGGTCCAGTAGTTTTTATGTTTATTCGTTACATACAAAAATACAAATCTTTCCTCTTTATAATATTAGTATAGATATAGAAGTATAGGTAACTACTTTTTTGCATTTTAAAAGAAATCAGACCATGTTATTCATACCTTTGTATTAATTCTTATCCAAACAAATTATTTCGTATTCAAGACTGTTCCAATAGCTGTTGATTACTTTTTGAATTATTTAAATCGGATATTCCATTCAAAAGATATTACGAAATTAAAAATGACAATATGAACAAAAAATACACACCGACACGCCGGTGTGGCTCCACGCAGTGTAGCGAGCAACGCGGCGAGACAGGCGCACTGAAAAGCCAAAATGTTTAAATAAATTTGTCCACCCATGCGAGGCTGGGACGGGCCGTTAGTATGTTCATAAAACATTAATATTGTTTTTAACGCAATTTAGGAGAAAACATCCTGTACACATACTGTTATATAAAGAAGGATTTTACTGTGGTTTTTGTGGTAAATAAGAAAATGTATTTTGTTTATGTAGCGAAATAAACATCAGGAAGTAAAAGTGGTAGTGTTGCCAGTCTATCATTTACATATATAGATAATCCAACAGTTTCATTTGGAGGTTATAATTTTGTATTATTTCTTAGTTCGTAAGATATAATGTTGATTTTTGAATTTAAGTGGTTCCTTGTTAATATATTCAAAATGAGCGAACAAATAAAATTTGTTTATACTTTAACAATTTTTTATTTCACTTGTCTGTTCTTTACCTTACAATATAGTTGAATATGTATATAAAACAAAGGATTGGGGTTTTTTTAAATATTTGACAGTTGGCAGATGGCTCTACTCCACTTGATGGTAAGTGGCAGTAGAGTCCAAACACGAGGTCGGCTAATAAAGTTGCAGAATGCGAACTGCACTAGCCGACCCCGCCCTGCATACCCGCAAGATGTCTCTTCACGCCTCGTTTGAAGGAGGTACCCTGGGGAGGTTATAGGAAGGAGGGAACACGTGTGCCGGTAGTGAATTCCGCTTTTTCGATGTGCGACAAAGAAAAGAGTTCGCAAACGTTGTAGTTCGCGATGGAATCGATGCCACAATTAGTCGGTGACAACGGAGAACGGCACGTGTAGTTCTTGTACGGAAAGGGGAGGGATGAGGGAGGAGAATTCCTTTGAACAGTCACCGTGATCCAGTCGGTAAAAAGCGCTGAGGGCAGCAATCTCACAACGCAGTTGAAGAGGTTCGAGGGTGTTTGAGGCCTCTACATCTTAGCGGAGCCATCCCAGAGGTGCGAACTGTTATATCTGGTCCCTGAAAGGGATTATGCACACCTCTTCATTTGTCCCTACCTTCCCCTTTGCTGACTTAGCTTTTACGATGTTTGATAAATCCATAGATCGCCCCCCCCCCAGTCAGTCTATCCCAAGCCTTCACGCGCGACAGATCCCCCGTAACAGAGCGATACTTAACGCAAGACTGTACTTGAGTTTTATACAGCAGGCACAGTTGCTGGGGCGTGAAGTATCGCTGCACTTTGTTCAGGACTTCCGAGTTTACGGGATGCTTTTTAATAACAGCCTCGATGTGATCCCTAGGATTCAGGTCACAGCGAAGCTCCATTCCGAGCATGGCATTTGCTTTGCATCGACAGTATGGTGCCAGAGAGGAAAGGACGAGGGGAGAATGGAGACTTTTTTGAAGAAAAAACGCACGCCTGTGTGTTCTTTAATTCAACATTGTTTATAACTGAACAATGGCTGGACCGATCTGGATCAGGTACAGAGATACACTAGAGCTTGGAAGAGGACATAGGCTACCTTATGTCACACAAAAAATGCTTGAGGGGTCGTTATAGAGATGAAAGTTGAAGAAGAGAAATTGAACTTCAATACACGTGATAGATTGCACTCGGACGAAGCCGGGATGGGTCGAATAGTACTAAATAATTCGCGCATTACAAGTGATCTCTATAGCATCCCAGAGACTAATGAGACATTCCAGAGGTCCATTTACTGGAGACACTTATTGTATAAGTCACATTCAATATATAATTCACTCAAAGCAGTAAACAGGAATTATTAAAACTGGATATTTAGGTGGTGAGTATCTAATAAGAATAACGAAATATGTATGAAAGCGCAAACAAATAATTCTGTTTATTGTTGTGTTAGTTATTGTCAGAACAAGGTTTGTATAAAAGAAAAAGTGAGTGAGACATTGAGATGGTGGTGTCCACTGCAATTCAGTGTCATACTACGCACTATAGAAAAGAAATTCAACGGAAATAGTGGGGGATAGTATATTCATAGTTGCGGGCAGAGCATGAATGATCAAATGAATGAGAGAGTAAACAGTAAGATATTTTTTTTTAATACGAAAAAACCAGAAATCTGCTATGATAATATCTCAAACGATCCATGGTGCTTGATAGAGATGACAGGAAATTTTGCAGTCTTGGTGGTGGTTTGAGGATTTGTGTCTATTATGTGGCAATTCTCACGCATTCCTTTTTGCCTGTAGATAGCCCTTATACGGTCGCCATGGTCGCAATATGATATGATAATTATTTTATATTGTAATATTAAACTTTACAGTGCTTACTCACGAGTTGTCGAAGGTATTGAAGTATACTTCTGACCTTGAATGCGTAGAAGTCGCTTTTAGGGTCTTTTCAACGGGGAGCGGTTAACACACAGCTATAACTTCTGGAATTATAAATGTTTTTTTTTCAAAATTCCGTGACTTTAAGTCAAAACATTGCGCAATGATGCCATATTATTAATTTAAAAAATAAAATGATTTAATGGCAAAAAAAATACTGAAAATTCCCATTTATTTATGTCTCTGACTACCCCTAACCCCTTAAGGCATCGTTCCATAGTACGAAATGAAAACGTTAAAGTATTTCATTTCCAATAGTTTTATTATTACAACACGATATTACATAAAATAGAGAAGTTATTCGATGTCGCTATACCAACAGTCTAACGGTCCCCAGGTGCCGATACACCGGAAAACTATCAAACAAAACAAACAAATTCGATTAGAATTATTATCGTGCGACATATCGATGTTGTATGTTTTTAGGGTTCTATACCTTAATAAATAATAGTTTAAAAAAACTAAAAACACGCTTTTTTATTATAGAAAACCAAACTAAAAAATAGAAAATAAATTTTAATAAATTTAAAATAAGAATAGTGTTAAAAATTTCAATAAATATAAATTAAATATTTTATTGACAGATATGAGTAGAGTGATTATCATTTTGATAATATCTTAAAAAGCACCCCACGCTTTTTTTTAAATAAAATACATTTTTTTTATTTACACTATTATTAATTTATATTTATTGAAATTTTTAACACTATTCTTATTTTAAATTTATTAAAATTTATTTTCTATTTTTTAGTTTGGTTTTCTATAATAAAAAAGCGTGTTTTTAGTTTTTTTAAACTATTATTTATTTTTTACTTTTTAGTTTTATTTATTTATAAAAGCGTGATTTTTTTTTAGTTTTTTTTTAAACTAAAAAAATCACGCTTGAGTAACGGCTACCAGAACCAAGGAAGGCCGCAGGCGCGCAAATTACCCACGGAGAGTTACATACTGACATACAAGTGAAGCTAATATAAAGCGTGTAAAAAAACCCTTATAGGTCTACTTTAAATAAATAATAATCTCAACAACTCCTATGAGAACAATTGTTGGGCTAGTAGTTTTTATTGTTTTATTTTAAAAATGATTCCGAGCTAGTAGAGGCTTGAAAATTTATATTCTCTGTTCCGATGGATACAGGGTAGACGAGTATTTTGTTAGAAAAAATTTGACGTTAAATGTTAGGTAAAAAGGTTGAGCAGCGTAGGAGATAGAACCTGTCTAAAGTTTATTATTATTTTAATTAAAGAAGATTGTAGTTGAAGCTGTAAAAAATAAAACTTCAAGTAAACGCAATCAAAAGATACGGTCGTTTATGTATATTTTGAACTAATAAACCCATCGGGTGCTTCCTGTTGATGTACGATAGAGAAGAAAAACATTTTTCCAACTGTAAGTATCTCCATCCAGTTTATACGGAACAGAAGGTGCGCGAGTTCGACTCTCACTTGACCGGTGTTTGAAATATTTATTTGACATTTGGTGCATCTCCAGGTTGCCATTTTGTGTGTTTATTGTAATACATATTAATATACAACAATCATTTTATATAATCATGAATAATGTTAGGTTAGAATAACATTTTATTATATTATCTATACTCATGTTTATATTTATACACGTATCACGTTAAAACGGCTAAACCGATTTGAATGAAATTTGGTACACGGATACTTTAGAAGATAGAACATAGGGTACTTTATATCCCGAAAAACTACCGTTCCTATGGGTGGTATAAAAAAAGCCAAACAATCCTTTTTCTATCTGTCAGTTTATAAAGATTTAATTTGGATCCGGGTAAAATAAAGCCTCTGTTTAAATTTAAAAAAAATCGTAAAATGTCCAAAAAAGCTAGGGCGGATCGACTAGTCAAAAATAAAAAAAATCAGTGGATTCTTAAGTATTGACCTTTGCCACACAACTTATTTCTTTCAACCCGAATCAAGAGTATTGACAGCTGTCACAACTCGTGACATTAGCGGCTGTTAACACTCGCCACAGATATTACAAATGTCCGCAAGTCATATTTGTACAACACAAACGGAACGGGGATTAGAATTTGGGTTATATAAATATGGTTGATGATACATTTTTTACTTAAAGGATTATAATTAACATTTCATGAATGTGTATGAGTTGGTTATACAGATGTATACTTTGACATATAGGAGACGCGCAACGATCTGCTCTTTCCCCCCTATATTTACCTACCTACTAATAATGAAATAGGATCCATAAATATTTACGTTTATATTCTTTACTAGGGGCCCGTCCCGGCTTCGCACGGGTGGATAATTTTTTTGGCAACATTTTGGCTCCCGCATTCTGTCGCTCCCTCTATCGGCGCGTTACTCGCTGCGCTGCGAGGCACCCCACACCGCGCCGGCGGCCCGTCTGGGATTATTTTTTATTTATCTTGATATTTTTATTTTGTAATATCTTTTGACTGGAATGTCCGATTTCAATAATTCAAAAAGTAATTAACAGGTATTGAAACAGTCTTGAATATGAAATAATTTATTTGGATAAGGATTAATACAAAGGTATGGAAAACATGGTCTGATTTTGATAGGCATTTTTATCAACTTTTAAAATATAAAAAAGTAGTTATAGTGACATAACTATAATAGTTGGACATATGGTCTCGCGAAGTTTTTTGGAGATATTGATACGTTCTATAATATTCTAGAACATTTTTTTGTTCTATCATCAATATTTTTCGCAGCGCATGCGATGAAAGATATTTTATGGCTATTTTTTTGCACCTTGGGTTGGTTTTAGTGAGATTTTCTGAGGATCTCTAATTTTTCTTGTAATAAATATAGCCTATGTTACTCAGGGATAATGTAGCTTCCTAATGGTGAAAGAATTTTTGAAATCGGTCCAGTAGTTTTTATGTTTATTCGTTACATACAAAAATACAAAAATACAAATCTTACTTCTTTATAATATTAGTTTAGATATAGATTAGTATAGATATCGCGTTTGACAGTATAAAGTGTTCTTATGTAACGTGTATGTCGTTTGACATTACTATCAGTAATTTGAATTATATTCATATTTAAGACAAGACAACGTTTGTCGGGTCAGCTAGTAATGGACTAAATCTCAAGTACGGCCGATTTTAACCAATCGGCTAAGCTAAAGCATATAATATAATGTACTATCTACTGTTACTGTTAAATAATGAAACTTTAGATGTGGCGGACTCGACGGTATTTCTGGGTATAACTTTAGATTCAAAACAAATAACCGATATTAATACTGCTAGGCTAGTTTACTTCAGTTACTTTCACAGTATTTAGTCTTATGGTATTTTGCTGTGGGGTAGGGCCGCGGACATTGAATCCATTTTTGTACTTCAAAAGAGAGTTGTTCGGGCTATTTATAATCTTATAGCACGAGTTTCACTTAAATATGTTTATAAAAAAATAGACGTTCTCACAGTCCCATCTCAATACATATATTGTAATATTTTGTTCATTTACTAGAATACCGATTTGTATTCATAACACAGTGACAAACATAATGTTAACACTAGAAACAGAAATAAACTTGTAACGCCGTACTATCGTCTCCACAAAGTGAGTAATAGCTTCATGGGGCTTGGTGTTCGCATCTATAATAAGATTTGCCACTTCAACAATTTAAAACTCGGATCAAGAAGTCATTAATATATAAAGCATACTATAATGTACAGGATTACTTAAATGATGAGAATGCTTGGAATCTATGTGACGTCGACTCTCAAGCTAAATCATTTGTATAATAACAATTTATGTAAACATGGCTTTTTGAAAAGAGCGACTGTTGAGTTTCTGGCCGGCTCTTCTCAACAGAAAACTGCTTTCCGAGCTGGTGGTAGCTTCAGACAAACTGACTGACCGACCAATTTTTGACGTATCAAAAGTACTTTTATAATTGAAATAAAATATTTTGAGTTTGAATTTGACCAACACAAGACCAGCAGGCAGCAAGCAGCTGCGCTAATAGAGCTTTAGGCTGGACCCGATCGAAAGCTTTAGCGATGGCTATGCTTACCATAGTTTCTTCTTTGATCTCAATGGCACCTGCCCAGCGATGAGTAAGGTACAAAAGAAGGTCCCTAGCACTGCGAACCACCATGACGAACACCATACTGTCAGTCGCTAATAAGCTGGTTATCACCAAGGTGACCAAGACGTTATGTATTGATTATATGTACGTTCCATCACCTTAGAGAGTAACGAGTTTATCGTAATAGCCCGGTACTTGGACGGGCTGGTGCTGTCACCCTCCTTGGGAATATGGTGAACGATGGATACGTTCAAAGAAGAAGTGATTATTCCAGTGAAATAAACGAGAGGAAAAAGGGGCGTTAGCTCTGAAGTCAACTCGGGAGCACACGTTTTAATGGGATTTTTGAGTTTTATGCTAGGTGAGATTCCGTCAGGTCCGCTTGGTTTCTTAACGTCTAGGGAAAGGAGTGTTCGACGCACCGCGATTGTATTAAACGCACATTTTGCATAGCACATTCCTATCTCGGAATTGCAGGCGATGTTTTCCCCCCAAAAACTGCACAGTAGATCAGTTTCATTTTTCGCGGAGTATGCCAGCGAACTATCCGTATCGTGCAAAGGTGGCAAAGAGGGCTTACAGAAGTTCCTGTTGGAAAGCTTGTTAATTCCTCGCACATGCCTCGAATGTGTTTAAGCCTTGTTCTGGCAATGTGCTTCTTGTAGGATCTGGAGACAACATTGAATTACTTCTTAAAATCGTTTGTAAGTAGATTCTTCGCAGCAAGTGCCACGGCCCAGGTAAGATATTGTTACCCGCCGCCAATACGGACAACTTTGCTTGGAATAAAACATTACATTCCTGGCAAGACAGAGTCTGTAACAGCGTCAGCGCAAATCGATGTACAACAAAGTTGTCTCCATGGTTAGGATGCATAGAATCCTCGCAATCCATCCCAATCTGCCGATTTGTAGTGCCATACACTGCTGATCCCATGTGGACAGGAATGACCATGCAGCAAGCACTACAGTCATCTTGGGGTGTACCAGGATATGGTCAGATATAGCCAAAAGTGCATTGACGGTTACCAGATAGTTCTCAGGGTAGGTAGTCAGCAGCAAATCCAAAAGAGAAGGTTCTCACTATCAGGGATCCTGGTTACTCCCTACACAAGTTGGCAGAAACATAGGCGAGAGCAAAACTGTGAGCAATTCTCTCCTTGTGGTCTGTGGTTCGTGACCCTAACCACTCACTGCGGTGGGCATTAAAGTCACTAAGGATCATGATCTCCGCGCTAGAATAACGATGAAGCACGTAATCTGTAACCTGCTGAACGTGCCCAAAAAGACGGACGACTTCGGTATTATCGGTATGAGATCTGTAAACGGGAAAAATTGGGTCTGCCTCTGCAGTCCTTTGGACAAGAAGCACTTCGGGAAATCCAATTCTGGAGGCAGAGTTTAATTTGTCGCTAGCGTGGTGGACGGAAGGGCTCCCAATCTGGCCAATTAATCGATCGGCGCGTTCCACACCGGTTTCCCAATCCGTGAACCGTTTCATAGGTTCTCCCTGGCCAACGCCAAACGCTCAACCTCTCAACAACAGGTTCGATGCTTCCATTACTAGTTTATCGTGACGTGTACAATAAAAAGTAAAAAAATGAAAACTCTGGAACATCTTTTTTTCATTCATTGGGAAACCATTACACTTGTCTCCTGACAGTTACTGCTGCAATATATTGCTTCCGACAAATAAGTGTTTTTTTTTAATATTAGTTTTATAAATTCGAATACGAATATGTAGACTATTCGACAAAAATTCAGTTATGCTCAACAACTCAGTTAAAACTTGTTTCAAATACAAACTTTTCTAGAAAGTTCAATATGGAGTTTCAAAATGGAAGTGCGAACTTTATGAAATATGTTACAATTCCTTGTGTGATTGATTTGAAGCATTTTTAGATTTTTTTTACTAATAATTATTTTTTTACTAAGAAGCGTCAGTAGCTCAGTGGTTCGGGCGTTGGATTCAAGATCAACAAGTCGTGGGTTCAAATCCCGGACATTGGACTACTGGCGTGGCCCACTCCTGACACAAGCTATTATTAGCTTACTAGGAGGGGTAAAGGAAATACTAGTAGTATGTGATCCATACTGCTAGTATTCTTTCAAAAAAAAAAAAAAAATATGACGATCGCAACACTTATAATTTGACTAGCACCCTGTTATTTGATGTTGGTGGTATTTTTACTTTCTTGAATGTTGGACAACTGATAAACACAAACCAAGGAAGTGGGGATTGCAAAATAAATACGCCGTCACGACAGAATAATGTATGAATTACATCGCGTGTATTGCAAGCGGTAACTCTGAAGCTCTGAGTCTGAAGTACAACCCCAGGAGGATATTCTAGTCAAGCCGTCATACTGTTAGTCTTTCTCCATTTATAATTAACAATCATTCGAAGCGTCAGTAGCTCAGTGGTTCGGGCGTTGGATTCACGATCAACAAGTCGTGGGTTCAAATCCCGGACATTGGATTACTGACGTAGCCCACTCCTGACACAAGCTATTTATTAGCTTACTAGGAGGGGTAAAGGGAATACTAGTAGTATGTGATCCATACTGCTAGTAATCTTTTAAAAAAAAAAAAAAAAATTAACAATCATTATGAAAATCAGCCTTTTCTTCGCGGGTATTTCACTTTATCTAATTTCGAGTAGACAATATATAACTTTCATTCCAATAGGATTGAGCTAGTCTGTCGTGTGGTGTCACGCAGTACTTATTAAAGTATTGAGACTGCCATATAATGAGAGAGGAATGATACCAATTACTGTACAGCAATACCTATACACGCAATTTAAATGGACTCGAGCAGTGCCTGGGGCTTGAGACCCAGGAGAAGGTTTAAAGAACTCTTTCATAAAACATTAACTCTCACCTCCACCACTCGACCTCGCCAACAACAATAGATAATAAAGTAAACTTACGTGGACCTCAAGAAGGGTGACCTTAACCACGACACTATAATACTAACTTCCATGTACTGCGACACCAGAGTGACTGATTATATCGCACTAAAGGTTATATATTGTCTGCACGTTGGTATACTTTATAAACGGTGTTGCTAACAAGACTAATAGTGTACTGTTATTTGGTGGCGTGGTGCTAGGTCTCAAGGCCCAGGCACTTCTCGGCTTCCGACTATGCTTTAATATCGCCCATAGACTAACAAAACGCGAAAATTTGTAAGAATATATGGATGTATGTTTGTTACTCTTTCACACAAAAACTACTGAATGGATTTTGACGAAACTTCACAATAATATAGCTTACACATCAGAATAATATATAGGCTATAATTTATAATGATATAGTGTGAATTATCCAAAATACAGCGGGTGAAACCGCGGGGCGCAGCAAGTGTGTAATAAAAGTTACTTGTTTTCTCAACATTTCGCTTATTGTATAATCTTAATTAAGCTGTTACATTAAGCCTCTCATTACGAAAGCCTGTTAGGCGATTAACGAATTTCATTTCTACCCTCGTTTAAAGAAAAATAAAGACAATGAAAGGTCTGCATTTCTTGTTCAAAGAAAGTGCTGGAATTGTTTTTTGTTTCTACAGACGCTGTAAATAATTTATGCTGTTTAAATAAAAATGTGCCGTTCTCATATTTTACGTGAATTTACAAGATGGTAGATGTTGTAAATTATGAAATAGTGTGAAAGTCCTGAAAAAGTTACCTATTGTACTTATTTTAAAGGCATAAATACAACCATCTTATACTAATATATAAAGCTGAAGAGTTTCTTTGTTTGAACGCGCTAATCTCAGAAATTACTACGATTTGAATAATTCTTTCAGTGCTAGATTGCTCATTTATTGAGGAAGGCTATACGCTATATATCATCACGCTACGACTCATAGGAGCGGAGCTACACGCGGACGAAGTCGCAAGGGTCGACTAGTACTGACATATAAAGCTGAAGAGTTTGTTTGTTTGCTTGAACGCGCTAATCTCAGAAACTACCGGTCCGATTTGAGAAATTCTTTCAGTGCTAGATAGCTGATTTATCGAGGAAGGCTATACGCTACATATCATCACGGTACGACCCATAGAGGCGGAGCTACACGCGGACGAAGTCGCAAAGGTCGGTTGTAGTATTAATTCTATAGTAATTAACTTCTCAAATCTTCTAAAATCTTTCCATAAAAATATCCAAAAATGGCTGAAATGCTGGACAAATTCTGATGGATCGAGAGATGTGTTGGTTAAGAACCAATAGAAAATAATCATCCTTCGCCACATATTCTCGCACATTTCTGGTGAAACACAGTCTTTAACAACTAAACTTACTTAATATTTTTTTAAATAATATCTATTTTATATATAGATACATATAATTATCATGATGACCCTTCAATGGCCCACTGCTGAGCCGGGTCTCCTCCTCAGAATGAGGAATAAGAAGGGTATTAGGCCATAGTCCACCACGCTGGCCCAGTGCGGGTTGGCAGACTTCACACACCTTTGAGAACTTTTAGGTAACTCTCAGGAGTGCAGGGTTCCTCACGATGTTTTCCTTCACCGTTAAAGCAAGTGATATTTAATTGCTTAAAACACACATAACTCAAAAGACTCAGAGGTGTGCCTGTGTGGGGGATCGAACTCGGATTTCCCGAGTAAGACATTGAATTCTCAATCAATACTGATACATATTATAATAAAAACGTAGAATTAGAATGAGATTTAGTACAGAGATACATTAGAGTGTGGATTAACAAATAAGGTTTTTCTTTATCCCGAAAAAAGAAACATATTGATAGAATTCACATAATTATACTTGTAGCAAAATTATACATCTGACAATACAAAAATGTAATTTATGAAGTGTGTTTACAATAATAAATACATATATCTAAACATTGAGCACTAAAAATTAAACAGAATTAAATAAAAGAAAAAACAGTGAATTAAGTTTAAGTTGCATTGGCAAGTTACAACAACTTTGTTACAAGCTCTTATTATAAAAGAATATTTAGTGTAGTCAGTACGACGAACAGGAATATGGAAAATATTTCTGGAGCGGGTGTAATAATTTAGCTCTAGAGTTGTAAGATAATGACTCAAAATATACAGATACAAAGTAGTCAAAGTTGGCAACATTGCTCTGCAAGAGATACAGTTTCGTAGACAGTACTGGCAAGCATCAAAAGCATTTAGCGCCAAAATGCTCAGTGTTGCTACTAATAAGACTTAATAAACTAGATATATAACATATTATAAAGAGTTAACTGTTTTTACCCGTTAGGGGACGGGTTAGAATACTAATCCCCTCTGCCGCTGGAAGAGCATCTCGTAAGAGCCGAGTAACCCAGCGCCCCCTTGGTGGTAGGGGATCTGTTCCCCGACTGGCTTGCGACCACCAGCATGCGAATCCGACCGCCAAGTGTCATAGACGTGTTCCGGTCGAGCCGCATGTGGGCCACACTTACCCCCTTCCTCTCCCATCCCATTAATGCTGAGGATCTAGTGGACTTTGGGCTCTTGTTCAGGGTCATATTTTTCTTCACTCCCCTCCCTACTCTCTATTCGAGGATGCAACGTTTCGGCAAAACAAGAGATACCCCCTTGTTTTGCCGATACGATGTCCATGGGCGGTGGTGGCCACTTACCATCAGCAGGACCATCTGCTCGTTTGCACCTTATCTGCTATAAAAAAAAAAGAAGTATAACGCGTGGTATTATGGTTAATTAGCCATCCCTTACAGACTACCCTCATTGCAAAAAAAAAACAAAGATGTGATTGAGGAATGGATGGGCTATCATCTTGATCTTGTGAACAAGGTGTAGGCTTAAGGAGCTTCTTTATCGCGACACTCGCCTTCACTGCCCAGTTTCTCTGTTTAAACCTAAGATTAAACTCACATAAACCTAACCTAACACAAGGCTAACATACACTTCCGATGTATATAATAATTTATAAACATACAAATATAATATCCCAAACATGAAAAAAAAAATTCAGTCATTTCCTCCCGTTTCAAAATTTGTCGGATTATAGTTTAGCTAGCATCTTGAAAGAAAAATAAAGTCAGGTGACCATAACGTGGCGGAATATACGTCAGCTAGCTGCTTGACCATGTAACATCTTGATTACCATTTAAGTAGCGTTTTACAAACAGGAGTTTCGTGAGTTAATGAACGGAGTCGAAGTCATATCACATTAATCAACGTAAGTGTAGCAACGTGCCACTTTAGTAGACTGTATTGGGAGGAAAAGGAATGCCTTCGACTTCAATCTTACGCTTCCAAATAGCAAAAGAAGTCTACTCACCAGATTTGCAGACTGCAACTCCTGGAGCCGGCTCCAGTTCCCCTTCAGATCGTGTTTCTTAAGCGAGGTGCGTGGCACACAGTACCGCACTGCCCGTTTGAATTGTTATTACTTCTAACGAAAAATGAGGGCGACGGGGGGACACAGATAATACAGGAATAGACAAGCATCGCGCTGGTTTGAGAGTGCACGACGCCATCTAGCTGCGGGGCGAGCAAACAATTCTGACCATCCGTCAGCGCAAGATCGAACAGTAAGAAAGAAGAAATCATCTCTTCAGTATGAGAGGTGGGGTCGTAGACCTGTTTAAAATTTAAAATCTCTCTTTACATAATTTATTAAAGCTTGAAATATTTTCGACTTCTACTACCGACATATTTTCAAATGGGAGGAAATGACTAAAAAAAAAATTTTTTTTCTACATATTTGAGAGGCTGCCACTGCTCGCCCCAAGCAAGGAATCGCAACTGACGGTCACGAGTAATTATAATATTAAGAGAGAGAATTTTCGCTTGGGAGGGACTTGGTAATGAAAATCTGTCACTGGCTCCCGTACCATTAGATTAATATTAAATTTACAAACCACTGAAGTTTGTCTTAATGCTAACAAACTCTGCTAATAGGAAGTTTGTATTGTACTAACAATATTAATATCATTTATAATTTGCATTCAGAATAATATTAAAGAACAATTAATCAAATTTTGTAATTGTCAGAAAATAAAAGTATTTACAATATTTGCAGCAACATTTGTCATAGAATGAGAGATAAATGATATCCACTACTCTTTTTTGCTTGAGACCCAGGAGCAGGTTTAAAGAGCTCTTTCATAATATATTAACTCTCACCTCCACCACTCGACCTCGCTAACGACAATAGGTAATAAAGTAAACTTACGTGGACCTCGAGAAGGGTGACCTTAATCACAAACTTCCATGTTCACTGCACGAAAACACCAGAGTGATTGACTGTAATCTATCGCACTAATGGTTATATATTGTCTACACGTCGGTATACTTGACATAATATAAAATGACTAACCCGCTACTACTACTTTATAAACAGTATTACTAACATACTCTTGATATTATAATTGATAACGTTAAGTGGCTGGACAATTTATGTGCTCAATTTTGATAGATCAACGGTAGTTTGACTAGTGATTTTTTGATATGCATATTGATGATTGAAATTTAAATATTGTGTGAAATAAATATAATATAACCCTTATTGACACCACGATAGCTTTTATACATAGTTGCAATGTTGAAAAGGTCTTTAAACCTGCACCTTGGTCACAGCCACAAGAACAGCTCGGCTTAAGTGCATGTTATATAGATAATATGTTTTACTATACTTTCTATAAAGAAAAGATATGATATATATCGGTGGGTAACCGTATTGCGATAACAAATGTAAAGAACCAAATCAAGTAAACAACACGTGTTACGACAGGTGGCTGCGTAGGTGTGCGGAATAAACACCGGGTGCTCGGCAGGTGAGTTTCAATAATAAGTTTTGCTATAAAGGGCCGAGCGCGCGCCGGACTTAGGTGGTCTTATTCGCGCTGTCGTAGGAGTCGGATCTCCTAAAAGATGGACCTCTCCGACTAAGGATCATGTGAGTTCTTACGTCTTATTTATTGCAAGTCCCTATATTGTATTTAGATGTGTTAACACTACCTTACGTTAGGTTTGCCTTGTGTTAGGTTAGGTGTGTTAGTTAGGTAAATAGCTAACTAATCTTCTCCCACATACGTAAATTATTTATTTATTTTTATTTATATCTTTATTGTACACCACAAATAACTTAAATTTAATATATAGGATATACAACATAAAATTTATTAAAATTTGTAAATAGCTAACTAATCTGTTCGCACATACGTCCTTTTTAATTTTTCGATAGATATAATAATTTTAGGAAATTAATAAAATTCTTTAACACCTATTCTTTGAACTTGTTACGGAACCCTAACGATAACGATGCACACCCCACTAGCCAACTCATGTTACGCGTCCCGGAATTCCCTGATTCCGTGGGAATCAATAACCGAGGACTTAGAAGCATCCCCTCACCGAGTCAGTCTCTGCCCCCAACTTGCGCAGAGCTCACTCCTCTAGTTTAAAGTTATAATATTAAGTAAATATGTAAAAGAATTAAGACAATATAATTCTTAGAATATTCCGGATTTTCTTCCCCTCCTGACGACGCCATCCCGACTAAAATATAATTAACTTAAAAACAAAAAAAAAATTACAAACAAAAGGAAAAATTACACAAAACAAAAATATTTAATTTAACAATGTAATCTATACTAATATATAAAGCTGAAGAGTTTGTTTGAACGCGCTAATCTCAGGAACTACTACTACTATTTGAAAAATTATTTCAGTGTTAGATAGCCCATTTATTGAGGAAGCCTATAGGTTATATATTATCACGCTAAGACCAATAGGAGTGGAGCATCACGCGGACGAAGTCACGCAGGTCGAGTAGTAAGTAATATTTGTTAATCAGTCAATGAATCCTATTTAAATTGTATTATAAAACTAGTTACATAACACGAAGAATGACTGCAGTATGCTTTGTTACATTATTTTCTTATATTTGGTGTTCGTATGTAAGTGTTACCAGTTTATTTTATTCAATTTACAAATTCCACAGATGTTTCTGCTAAAACAAAGAATAGAGAAACTACAATAAAGACAATTTGGATTTGCGCTACTTAAGTTTATTATAAAAGGTAGACTAAGTGAGACAAGAAAACAAAAGAAATAAATAAAACGAGCGTGGGTGTGTGTGTGTGTGTATTTAAGTGTTTCAGTTAAACATAATATGTTTTTCTGACAGGTTTTCCGATGTACGATGGAGAACAAAGGTTTCGGCCATTGATTCAATAAAATATTTGAACTATCTATGCGGTTTTTATTTAAATTATCGAAATTTCAATTTTTGTAGGAAGTATGTAAGACGTCCAAGGGGTACCAGATAAGATGCAAATTATCAAATTCCTACTGACTGACTGTGGCGCGAATCGATAGATCACTCCAATAAGGATTACGGCGTGTGTGTGTAATTTGCCTAAAGAACAAATCTTGCAATTTATTTTTGCTTTAACTATTAATTATTTAAAGATTTTTTTCCTACCTTAAATTATTCTGTTTGATATGTAATTATATAAAATAAACTGGCCTGAAACTTTTACTCGCCCTTTTACATTATAGAATAATATTTAAACTATTTACTGACATATAATTTTCTCATAAAAATTCATTCTTTATATCCGAAAGTCAATTCAGTGACGCTTTCACAATTCTTTCTTTCAAACGAACTTCCACGAGCTTGAACTTACTCTGTATTTATATCGAATTCAGACAAATAATAAAAAATGTATGTCGGAGAATAGTAAAAGATTATCGAATAATCGAATCGGATCTGGAGTAGGGTAGTAGTCACTTCCGTCATTTCGACAGCCTGAGCGTAGTCTTAGTCGTGCGCGGTCTCTCAGGAAGTGAAGTAGCCTCTGGATAGTGTTAAGTGTTGTGCTGTAAGTACCTTACAATTTAGTTGCCACGTCTTGTGTTGGGTTAGGTTTACGTTAGGTTAACCTTGGGTAACAGATACCCTGAGCAGTGGAGGCGAGTGTATTTCTCGATCGAATAAAGGACGTCGCACTGCTAAGGTTTCTCTCGTAATTATTAAAGATCATATTTGATTATCTATCGGTTTAGTAGCAGTATCTACGTTGCCAACCAATAGTCCATTCAATTTCATCCCCCCTGTTAGTGTTTTCCAATATTCCCCTCTCCACCTTCCTTCACACCAATTAAAATCCCCCACATATATAATAAAAATTTAATTAAAAGATAGAAGTGAAACTTCAGTAAATCGACAAAAGAATGAGATGAATATATATAATAATATAAAATAGTATGTATATTTCTGTCTCATTCTTTCCTACACATTTTTGTATTTGTGTCTCTTACCTGTCGTTTTGTATATTTCTGTCTCATTCTTTCCTACACATTTTTGTATGTGTCTCTTACCTGTCGTTTTTTTCCGTTGCATCCGGTTTAAAATCACAACGATTCTAAAGAAGTTTCACTTCAAAAATTAAATGACTGCAACTCTAATTTAATAATGTCACCGAGTATCGATACCCACACATCATAGATTTAGAATAATCGATATTAACTTGCACTTTTCGTATTGTTGAAAATTTTATATATATAATTCTCGTGTCGCGGTGTTAGTTACCATACTCCTCCGAAACGGCTCGACCGATTTTTATGAAATTTTATATGCATATTCAGTAGGTCTGAGAATCGGCTACTTTCTATTTTTCATCCCCCTAAGTGATAAGGGTGGCCCACCCCAAATTTATAAGGCAAAACAAAGTTTGCCTGCTCATCTAGTAAAAAATAAAAACATCAGTCAATGCAGACTTAACAAATATTCATAAAATGCGTAAAAAGCGATAGATAAAATGTGTTACGTACTTAAGTTTAATACTCGAATCTATTGGATACTTAATATCGAAATGGTTGTGTGTGAGCAGTTAATAGCAATAGTGTAACAATTGTGAGGCAGCTCTCAAGTTAGCCATGAGCTGATAGTTCTCAAACAGCTGAACAGATCTTCACAATACACAGCTAAGAACCATCTCGATTAAATTACCTTTCAAACAAAGTTTTGGTCAAAAGTTAATTGACCAAAAACTATATCTGTACTAGCGACCTGCTTCCGGCTTCGCACGGTTACTTTCTCTACTATAATATGCAATTATTATACATATAAACCTTCCTCTTGAATCACTCTGTCTATTACAAAAAACCGCATCAAAACTCATTGCGGAGTTTTAAAGATCTAAGCATACATAGGACAGACAGACAGAAAGCGACTTTGTTTTATACTATTGACTTTGTGTTATCCTCGTGGAGGGACGGGTTAGAATACTATTCCCCTCTGCCGCTGGGAGAGCATCTCGTAAGAGTCGAGTAACCCAGCACCCCCTTGGTGGTAGGGGATCTGCTCCCCAACTGGCTAGTGACCGCCAGCATGTGAATCCGACCGCCAAATGTCATGGGCCGCGTTCCGGCCGAGCCGCATGTGGGTCGGACTTGCCCCCTCCCTCTCCCATCCTATTAATGCTGCGGATCTGGTACTCTGGGCTCTTGCCCAGGATCCGCTGAAGACGCAGCATTTTTTTTCTTCACTCCCCCTCCCCACTCTGTCTTCGGGGTTGCAGCATCGGCAAAACGGGAGAGTGTTTCTTGTCTTGCCGATGTTTATGGGCGATGGTGGCCACTTGCCATCAGGAGGACCATCTGCTCGTTTGCACCTTATGCATCATAAAAAAAACTATGTAGTGATTTAAATCAGCTTAGTATAAGCGTAACCAACTAGATGGCGCTGTTTACTTAAATATATTTTACTAGGAATACTTTTTTCATAAAATCTTTCATGAATATTTCATTTTTTTTTTGGTGATTTCCAATCTATACGTGACTTTTTGATCTATATCTATACAAATATTATAAAGTCGCAGTTTGTTTGTTTGAACGCGCTAATCTCAGGTACTACTAGTTTTGTCGCCAAGCATCTTCTGATCTACTCGGTGCCCGAGCGAATGACTAAATGAAAACTAATCAAACGTGTACTACCACACAGTTCTGATACTGACTGATACACTACAACTGGTAACGCGGGGCCTGTAATCCTCAAGAACTGATACGCTAGTGGCCTCCGACCTCCTCTATACCCACCTCAAGCCTCGCAAAGTACTGCCCTGATCAACTGATTTAACTGGCACTGATTTACTACGGCGCATCTGATACTGCTTTCAGATCGCTCGCTTGCTTTCAAACTGACACTGAAACACAACCGCTCCAACTGGCACTGATACTACTCTCAATGTATACTCAACTAACTTATACTGAATCACAAACTATGATTAAACTGGTCTGATTAACTCTAAATACTTCTTCACTGATTCTACAACAATGACACTAATAAACCCAAATCACTGATTCTACAAACACTAATATCCACTCAGAGACCCATAGACTGCTTCGCCAAAGGTCCGAATAATAAATAACTAATATTGGAAAAATTTCTTTTATATACTTTACTACCCTCACTACCACTCCCCCAAATTTATGATGATTCGCGAATATTTTACTACATTCGCTACAAGTTGGATTTGAAAAATTCTTCGAGTGTTACATAGCCCATTTATCTAAGAATGCTATAGGCTTTATACCAATACACTACGACCCATAGGAGCGGAACATCAATGAAAAATATTGCAACTCCACCGTTAACCTGCATAAAGGGCGATAACAGAAATGTCTTTTAGATTGGTTTAGATTGTATTATATATTGATTGTAGTATAAGTACTCTTTCTCTCTCCCTCTTATACAAGTTGTTTAAAGTTAAATAATTCTGTAAGAAGCAAAGTAGACGTCTATGTAGTTATTTATTCTGTACTGTTATGCATATCAGTAGAGCTACAAAGTTGCACTAAAATACTTTCCCAGAAGGAGCTTTTTTGAATGCTAATAAGCTCACATTATATTCCCCGGGTTGTATTAAAAGAAATTTACACTGCGGAAAATAAGGCTCTGCATTCCACTGGTCTTGTTTCCTGTATGTGCAAGGCGCAGGCACATTGCTGGGAGAATACACGTTGGATATTTTATTTTGAGAAATTATAATCTTTGTTATGTGCTTATAGGGCAGCTAACTTTAGGTCTGAGAAATAATAGTGAGGGAAAGTTGCGCATTGTGAGCGTGCTGCCTGCCTGCGCTACCTGCGCTGCTCTCCCCCGCGCTCCCCGCTAAGAAGGCCTTCTTCTGCGCATTTCTATACCTTAATGACATTAAAAAAGAAGTGTTAATAAATATGTTGCCATTTTAGCACCTCCCACAGCCAGCTCCCGCTTCTGTGTTAGCGTGTTTAACAAACACAGAACGCATCTATCTCCTCCCCGGTCCCGCTCCTTTGAAAGACGTCACTCGCCAGTCTATCACGAACTCTCGCCTGTGAAAACGCATCCCGCTTAAAACTATCTGTAGTGCAAAGAAAGTGAAACGAAAGTGCAGTGTGACAGTGCCATGGACACGCATCTACGCAAATTGAGAAGCCAGAACCCCCGGAGCAAATCAAGTTTAGAGTTCACGCCTTCCAGCTTTTTTTCCTGAACCAGCGCCTCGTGGGTAGAGGATTTATCCCCCGTCCTCCTTACAAGTGAGTCGGTTCTTTTATCCCACAATTCTGTGGTCCTTCGAACCGGATAATCCGTTCCTTAAAATACAAAAAATACTATACATTACACATATTTTATAATAATTTTCAATCATTTCTATCGCCGCACCGCCATCTTGCATTTCACGTCTTACCGCCAATTTTATAATTATTTATATATAACCACAATAAGTTTATGAGATTTTGGTTATCACGAAGGAATGTATTTATGCGTACTTACCCTTACAGATCTTTGTAGGTCTGGCTAGTTTATGTGGGACTCAGCAGTACCCACTAAATCTCCGTGGTTTCCCTCCCCGTCATAGTGAGACGATACGAGAACGCTGAGCACTCTCTACGGCAAAAGTAAATTTTTGAATATTTCCGGTTATGAATACATTCTTTGGTCATTTAAATGCACTGATATGAAAATATCTTTTTATTAATAACTTTAATTCCATCTATTTTAAAAATTTATTTTCCTTTTCAAAATGAGGAATACAAATAAAAACTAATAGACAGATTCAGATCTCATACTTAACCAATCACAAGTAATATACATTAGTCTTTATCCCAATGAACTTTTTCAATAGTTTCGCTACCGCGGAACAGGTTTTTTCAATACCAATCAATGGAAAGTATAAATGAAACTCGTTCTAGTGTACATCTGTCTATAATAGCTAACCTTAATAAATGCTGAATGTTTTACTTCTTTTTTTCAATATTTCTATATTCCATCATATAATAAAGTATTACTTGTTAGCAGCTCTGTTTATAAATTAGTATTTGCGGGTAGTTCCTTTTATGTTAATTCAAGTATACCGACGATATATAACCTTTAATACGATAGATTAGAGTCAGTCTCTCTGGTGTCGTCGCGCAGTGTACATGGAAGTTAGTGTTATAGTGTCGTAGTGACTTTATCACCTTCTTGAGGTCCACGTAAGTTTATTTTATTGTCTAGGTAAGTTAGTGTTCGTTAGTTAGCATAAAATTGGATGCGGTTTTTAGGGTTCCGTAGCCAAACGGAACCCTTATAGATTCGTTATGTCTGTCTGTCGGTCACAGCCACTTTTTTCCGAAACTATAAGAACTGTTGAAACTGGGTAAGATTTTCACACAAAAATAGAAAAAAAAAACAATAAATTTTGGGGGTTACCCCATACTTAAAACTGAAAATCAAAATTTTTTTCCATCATACCCATACGTGTGGGGTATCTGTGGATAGATCTTCAAAAATGATATTAAGGCTTCTAATATCATTTTTTTCTAAACTGAATAATTTGCGCGAGAGACACTTCCAAAGTGGTAAATGTGGTTCCCCCTCCCTGTAACTTCTAAAATAAGATAATAATAAAACTAAAAAAAATATATGATGTACATTACCATGCAAAATTCCACCGGAAATTGGTTTGAACGAGATCTAGTAAGTATTTTTTTAATACGTCATTCGAGGAGGCACACGAATTGATAATATTTTTGGAAATATTTCTTGTCAAACTAGAATATATAGTAGCTTGTTTAGCTATCACAAGCGTATATGGGCTCGCACATAGTTAAATCTAAATCCCATCATTCAAGTACCTAATTATGTTTACTTAGCAATAACTTAATTTAAAAAAAATACACTATTATTAAAACATCGATCAAAGTTTGAACGAACTACAAGAACTTTTATATAATGTTACTTGCTGCTACGGAACCCCTCATGGGCGAGTCCGACTCGCACTTGGCCGCTTTTTATTCATAATAATAAAAATCTAGGCATTGTTTATTTAAATTGTAGTTATTGTCATTTAAAAATGTTTAGGTTCGCGAAGCGAAAAAATAAGACTGCGTTTACAACAGAGCCTCCTCGCTCATCTCTGGTGGAAACTTATTTTTTATAATTTTTTTTTAATGTCTTAATATAAAATACTTCTGATATGTGTACGTAGATCTAATAAAATACTATATAGTCAAGTTTAAAAAAAGAGTATTTCTTTATTATCCCGCAGGAACTATGATTTTTTCTGGCAGCTTATATGTTAATCCAGGTAATAAAGTACCTGTGTGTCAAATTTCATTAAAATCTATTCAGCCGTTTTCGTGTGATTGAGTAACAAACAACAATAGTAAGACATCAAGAATATTTAGTTGAAAGTATAAATAATATTTCAGTTTATCTCTACACTAGTCGACCTGCGCGACTTCGTCCGCGTGTAGCTCCGCTCCTATTAGTCTTAGCGTAATGATATATAGCTATAGCCTTTCTCAATAAATTGGCTGTCTAACACTGAAAGAAATTTTCAAATCGGACCAGTAGTTCTTGAAATTAGCGCGTTCAAACAAACAAACTCTTCAGCTTTATATATTAGTATAGATAAAAGAAAACGAACAGACTTAAATATTTATAATATTATTACACTTAAAATTAATGTGTATCAATAAAAATAACCATATTTTACCAGAAGCGTAAATGTAGTCTAAAAATCCTCGGCGTTATCCAGTAGAGGGCGACACAGCAGCGTCCGCTCAGTCGTAGCTGCTCTACGCGCGTAGCACCACGTAGCACGCGCTACGAGCCCGCGGACTAGTTACGTGAAGTGTTGTTGCGGTGTTGTGTTCGAAATTTAAAAGTTTGTGAGTGAAGTGAAGTTCTTGTTTATTGTCTACGTCATTTTAAAGGTATGTTTAATATTTGTGGTTTATTTATTTAAATGTTTAAGGTCTCTATTTAGAAAATTTAAATTCCGTTTAAACAAAAAATAAATTTCCATATATTTTTAATTAAAAAAAAGACAGGTGATTAAAAGAGGTTTGTTATACTTGACATACTCTATTTCAGTGTTTTTTCTTCAGAAAATTAATTTATTAGTATGTTCGTAATTTTGTTTATGACGTCATTTAATACTTAAAGTATGGTCCCATTTATAATTAATATTAAATAAAAAAAAATTAAATTAGTATAAAATGAATTGAAGGTCTAAAAAGTTTATTTTTTGAAGTTTATTTTTTTTTTGCTAAGGATAAGAAAATACATATCTTTATCTATTTTGTGTTTAATTCTAAAAAGAGGAAATAATTTATAATTTAAATATAAAAAGAAAAAAAATATAATTATAATAAACTTACTAAAAATATGTTTTTCTTTCTTTATATTTTATTATAATATTGTCTGTTAGTAAAGAGAAAAATGTGTAGACAAATAAAAATAATTTCAAAATTTATATTAATAAGTATATAAATTATCAACATGATATGACATAAAATAATAAAATAATTATATATTCTTCTATTGATTTTACAAAAACCCCTCACTCACACACACATGAAGTTTTCTTAAATATCTTCCATTTGATAACTTAAATATTTATTACATGTATAGATTATAGTGTCCGACTCAAGTTTCGGTTTCGGTTACGGCCCAGTTTTGGCTAAAAAATGTATTTCGGGCCAAGTTTTGGTTTTACGTTCGAGATCTCTCGGGTTTTTTAAAAGAAACTGTTTTATTTTGATTATTAGATAAATAGGTATGGTTGTATAAATAGGTATATGTAGGCTAAAGAGGTTCAAAGTTTAAGTTTATATTATGATTAAGGCTGTACAAAAAGTATAAAGCCAATAATATTAAGTGTTAGCGTTGTTTGTTCAGTTAGTACTTGCTTACCATTTATTTATTAGTTTCTACCAAATATGATTTGATTTCATTAAAATACTCAATAAATGGGAGTAAGACTTAAACAAAATAAGTACAAGAACCTAGAGAAACATACATTTAGAAGTAATATGTCCAACTCATTAAAAATTTAAATAAATCCTTAAATTTCCTGGAAACGTGTCAATTTTGTAAGGTTTAAAAAAGTTTCGGTTTCGGACGAAACTACAACGGAGGCCGAAGGTTCGTTTTCGGTTACTAAGAGATTATAAATTATTTTATTGAATAAGCGTTTGTTATCCTGAGTATACAAAGTATTCATCCTCCATAATGACGGAGGGTTGTGACAAACAAAAGAATTATAAATTGATGTTTTAATCACGAACGAACGTTACTGCCCTTGAAATTGTTTTAAAATTTCAGTATTTTTACTTGCTTAAATTTCGATATATTAGAAATATTTCGCCATAATCTAATATGCTCTCAGATGAATTTAGTCAACTACGATAATATTGATCTAGAGAAATGTCTCTAAAAAGAACTTAATCGAGTGCCAAATGGCCAAATTTTACACTGACCAAACAGCTACATAGATTTTTCATTTAAGGTTGCATAAAAATTTGGTTCAATTTATCGTCTATTCAAAATATTCAAAATATTATAAACAAATTACTTGATCCTCGAATATTATTTTCTAATGACTATTTGTGAAGTAAAATTACCTACAACGACCTTTAAGGGTCAAGTTAGCCTGAGTGATGTTTCTTTGGTCAGTTTAAAATTATGTTTATTATTAAATATTAATTTTAGGAGATGACTACTCCATAAAGATCTGACTCCATTGTTTACGAGAGTAACAATTAAATTATAATTATCATAAAAAACACTAAATACTATAATCATATATATATATACAAAAATGAATCCGTATTTCCCTTGGTATCACGCGTGAACGGCTGGACCGATTTCGATTATTATTTTTTTGTTGTGTTTGTTATTGTCAGGAGAAGGATTTTATGTAAGAAAAAATTAAGAAAAGTACGCGAAAAATTAGGAAATTTAAGAAAACTAACGGCCATATTAACTTATGTATTGTAACGTTTATGATAACATTTCGTTGCATAGAGGTATTATGGGTTGAAAAGTAGGTAAAAATTTAGTTATCAATGTTTTTAATTATACCCGAAGGAAACGTAAAAAATAGTTAGATACTAGTTGAGTCGCCCCGGCTTCGCACGGATGCAATACTTAGTCATTTAATTTTCAATATATTTTTCCTGAATAAAAATATTCAGGAGTTTAAGACAATAAGTATTTAATCATAACTGAGTTTTTCCGGGATAAAAAGTAGTATATGTGTTAATCCAGGTTATAAAGTATCAGTGTGCCAAATTTAATTGAAATCCGTTCAGCCATTTTTGTGTGAACGAGTAACAAACATCTAAACTTTCACGTTTATAATATTAGTAAAATTATATATCTAAGTGAAGTGAGGAAGAATAGCTAGTTAAAAAAATATTGTATACCTAACCCTAAGGGATAACCCCTTGGGGTTAGGTATATATAGGATAGGAAGATATTCTAGAAGACGATAGATAGATTGAAGTAAAACAGATAATTAAATAGGGAGATTCACCCACGCAGTCCCTTTTCCTCAAAGTTTTTGTACCTTTCAAACGACTTCTAAATCCGTTTAGCCGTTCCGACGTGACCGACAATTAACGAACAAACTTTTACATTTTAACTATATAAGGTATAATTACAACTAGCGAACAGAACAGAAGAGTTACGAATATCTATTGAATACTTAAAATCTGTTTGCTAATTTTAGGGAGTTCAAATTCACTTTATTAAATCCCACAGGAACTGTGCTTTGTTTCGGGATAAGTAGTATCTTATGAGAAAATTCAGATACTAAACTATATATGTAAAAACTTTCGCTCTAAGCTATTTATCTATGTGAATAAAATCCTTCTATCCCACAGTAACTGTACATTTTTCCGGGATAAAAAGTATCCTATTTTCTAAGTCAGGCTATAAATTATCTGTATGCTAAATTTCATTCAAATCAGTCTAATTGTTTTAACGTGATGCGTGCACAAACTATTCTACCTTTCAAGTTGATCTAAATTACTCGCCATTTCATCAAGATCTGTTAACTATACAGTTATATGTCTTGACGATCAGACTTTATGATTAAATAAAATTTGAAAGTTTCGCTGTGTATGTCCTTAAAAGAGATATAAACGTTCCCCAACTAGGAAATTTGGATCGCGAATCAAAGATAAAGATATTTCATATGTCCAACAAGGTGTAAGGTGATAGATAGTAGAACTGTCTGATTACTGAGAAAACATCAATCAATCAAATCAATCAAAAATACTTTATTGCACAAAATTAAAATATAAATAACTTACAGAGCTATCAGTAAAAATAAATATGCAATGGCGGCCTTATCACTCAAGAGTGATCTCTTCCAGGCAACCTAGTTTTACGCAACGGAATAAAATGTGATACAGCAGGGTAATCTACAGTGCATAAAGTATTACTATATCATAAGTGTATAAAATAATAAATATATACCTATATATATGTCGGGGATTTTAAAACGATGTGAAAGGAAATAGAACGACGGAAATTGGAGAATATTGGGGAACACTAAAAGGGGGTGATGGTGTTAAATGGAATATTGGGTAAACGCGACGCAGATACTTCTACTGAAACGATAAATTATCAAATATGATCTTTAACATTTACGAGAGAAACCTAAGCAGTGCCTCGGATTTGTGACCAAGGTGTAGGTTTAAGGAATTCCTTTAAGTGATCAAGACACTCGCCTCCACTGCTCAGGCTCTCTGTTTAAACCCAAGGTTAAACGCACATAAACCGAATCTAATACAAGGCTAACCTAACCCAAGGCTAACCTAACCTAAGGCTAACCTAACCTAACATTGTGTTTACTTAACCACGTGGCAATTACATTGTAAGGACTTACGTGACCTTAGTTGGACAGCACTTCCACACTACACTGCACTTGACACTATCACTATCACTATCACTAGCACTACTTAGATGATGTTCACTTCTTGAGAGACCGCGCACGACTAAGACTTCGGTTAGACTGTCGATCACATATAAAGGGTCGAGGATAGATACTGTCAAAACAACGGAAGTGACTACTATCCCACTCCAACGCCATAGACAACGATAACGATTCGATTAATCGATAATCTTTTACTATGCTCCGACATATACATACATAAATACACACATAAATAAGTACATACATATACACATACATTGGAGATCGATAAATAAATAAGTAAATTATAATGTTAGATAGTAATTTATGAGACGGTGTTTTCTAGCTCATTTCACAATATTGTCGTTTTGACAGTGAACGAATCACGGTAGCACTTGCTACAGATCGGTAGCTTTAGTTTCTTATCGTGACGCGAACGGAGATCAAGAGGGATAGGAGGATGTGAACTGAGGAAAGTATACCGCTCTTCGAGGTGACAAGGAGTAGAATCATGATAAAGTATGGCATAGAGAAGAATGAGTGCATGTTACGTCTTTGCTGCGATTTAATGTGATAGTAGCTTATATGGTAGAATTTTTTTAGGCCGTAAACAAATCTGATTATTAAGTTTTGCAGTCTTTCCAACTTGGATATTGGATGGATGGATTTGAACTTCATCTTTGGATAGTTCCTCAAGTAACATATATACTTAAGCTTTAATACTATATCATAAGTATAGATATTATTGATACTCGTATATAGCTACGAACTTGTGTATGATTCCCCGCGACATACGTCATTCCAATTCTTACAAACCAGTATTTATCCTGTCAACAATAATACAATATTCATTTATATTATTCATGTAATATATATTATGTATTAGTATATGAGTGATGATATTTCATGTTTTGGAATCATTACTTTGTGATATATTATAAGAAATAGTCAAAGTTATCCTTTTAAGCAATTAAATATCACTTGCTTTAACGGTGAAGAAAAACATCGTGAAACCTGCACTCCTGAGAGTTCCCTAAAAAGTTCTCAAAGGTGTGTGAAGTCTGCCAACCCGCACTGGGCCAGCGTGGTGGACTATGGCCTAATACCCTCCTCATTCTGAGGAGGAGACCCGGCTCAGCAGCGGGCCATTGAAGGGTCGTGATGATGATCCTTTACGATTTAAGGTTGGTCTTTAACCTCGAATAACTTCTAAACGAGTGAACTTAGCGAAAAATCATTTCAGACCATTTTTGTAGATCGTTAAATTTCCTACAAGAATATGTTTTGATTTTCACGAGACATTCATTCGTTCAAGTGCATTAAAATCCAAACAAAATGTGAAATAAAAAAGTACGATGAGTTACCTCTTAATATTAATATTAAGAGCTCAAAATTTACCAGAATTTTTTTTCGTCATCTCAGACGATATTTTCATGGTAACCTATTTTTTTTATAACGGAATATAAACCTCAGATTGTAACCTCGAAAAAAAAATTAAACTGAGATAATTGTCACGTATTTGGTATCAAAAGAAAAGTCTTGACGAGCACATTACAAATATGTATATATATGTTATTGTTTATGTCAACATATATGTTTAAAATGCGGTCGAACTCTTGTGGTTGTTCACTCGTTTAAGCAAATAAAAACCAACATTACGTTACAATACAAGATTATCAACGTTATCTCGATCGGGAAACATGGATATCTCGAACGAAAAAATGAAGTTTAAAAAATTATAACCCGACTACGTAAAAAAAGGTGGTCTAAAAAGGACGAAACAAGAAAATAATTCAGATAGAAACCCAGAAATTTATAGGTATAGAATCGTGCTCGCACACATATATACCTACTATGATTATATATATATGATTAGAGGAAAACCACCATGAAACAGACATTTATCAAAGAACATTGCATTCTCAATATATTTTTGCTAAATAAAAATATTTAGTCACTTACGGCACTAAACATATTTTATTATTATTCCACAGGAAATCTGATTTTTTTTTTTGGGATTAAAAGTAGCCTATATATTAAACCAGGTTATAAAGTATCCGGGTACCAATTTTTAGAAAAATCCGTTCACCCGTTTTTGTGTGATTGAATAACAAACATCTAAACATACAAAATTTCACCTAAAGTCAATAAGATTAAATATTGTTGATTAATGTATATATTATACACGCGGACAAGATTATTCGAGCTTGATGACTAGAATATTACTTATATATATATATATATTATTAAAAATTATATTTAAAACACACAACTTCAGCATTGCTACTAAATTACTCGCAAGGTATAAATAATGATTTCTGTGATAGCGTTGTATTTATTTGGCAAGCTGTTTCCTTTACGTTGGCATTACTGAATGATTCTTCATTTGCGGCAACTGTAAAATGCTACTTAAATCGGTGTTGCCAATATTATAACTAACAATACATTGGTAAGACCATACTTTAGACATGTTATTACAACCTATTTTGAGTGTCCAACACGTCTTAAAGAAAATATCAGTCAAACTGCTAGCTTAGTATTCGCGGGTAATTACTATTATGGGAGTCCGATCAAAAGAAAGATGGAAAATGGTGTATGAGTCTCAGTCCAACTATAAACCCAGGCTGACAGACTGAAGTTAGACAAAAGGGAAATCTATATCGAGCTGCTTAATTCGCGTCCACAATGTTACTACGTTGATTGCTTTTGCAATTGTAGCCGTTTAGAGAGCTTAACAGTCGTCCATACGATGATCTGATAAAATCTAAGGTACGTTTGAACACTAATATACTAGTCGACCCGCCCTGGCTACGCACGCGTGCTCTTAACCAAAAAAAAAAACAATTATCTATACTAATATTATAAAGAAGTAAGATTTGTATTTTTGTATTTTTGTATTTTTTTATTTTTGTATTTTTGTATTTTTGTATTTTTGTATTTTTGTATTTTTGTATGTAACGAATAAACATAAAAACTACTGGACCGATTTCAAAAATTCTTTCACCATTAGAAAGCTACATTATCCCTGAATAACATAGGCTATATTTATTACAAGAAAAAATTAGAGATCCTTAGGAAATCTCACGAAAACCAACCCAAGGTGCCAAAAAATTAGCCATAAAATATCTTTCATCGCATGCGCTGCAAAAAGTATTGATGATAGAACAAAAAAATGTTCTACAATATTATAGAACGTATCAATATCTACAAAAAAGTCCGCGAGACCATATGTTCAACTATTATAGTTACGTCACTATAACTACTTTTTTACATTTTAAAAGTTGATAAAAATGCCTATCAAAATCAGACCATGTTTTCTATAACTTTGTATTAATCCTTATCCTAATAAGTTATTTCGTATTCAAGACTATTTCAATACCTGTAAATTACTTTTTGAATTATTAAAATCGGACTTTCCATTCAAAAGATATTACGAAATTAAAAATATCAATATAAACAAAAAATACACGACGACGCGACGGGCCAGTATAGCGACGCAGCGCAGCGAGTAAAGCGGCAAGAGAGGGGGCACCGAAATGCGGGAGGGCCAATATATTTTTAAAAATAATATTCCACCCGCACGAAGCCGGGATGGGCCGCTAGTCTTAAATATATCGCATTATTCTATCCTAATTGCTAATCCAGATTATAATGTATGCCTCCATTAAAATCCGTTCATCCCTTCGATACGGTAAACTCTTCCCCTATTCGATTTTTTTTTAATATTAAAAGATTCATTGTTTATTGTAAGGGAACCCCCCGGGCACCAAAATTAAATCATTTGTGAAAATTTAAACTGTCGAGCTCTCACGGTTTATCTGATACAGCCTGGTGACAGGACAGACAGTGAGAGTGTTCACGTTTTTAGTTTATGTGTACGGAACTCTAAAAACTAAATCAATCAAATGTTCTAAAGACTTTCTTTTACTCTCAAAGGTAGTATAAAGGAAATCTTATAATTAATTATTGGAAAATATATTGGTTGGAACAAATTAATACGTAAAGAGAAAAGTTTTTACCTCTTTTGATATGGCTTTACGGTAGACTGGGAGTTAATTTAATTATGTTACTTTGAAGTTGTCTCACATATTTATTAATTGAGTTGAGGGAAATATTCTTTATATATATCAATGTACTCACAACGTAATATTTAAAAAATATAGGGGGGCGCAACGTAGATACTGGTTGTGGACCGATAAATAATCAAATATGATTTCTTACAATTAAGAGAGGTACCTAAACTTAAAGACGTCTTTTAAGTGATCACAACACTCGCCTCCACTGCTAAGGCCCTCGGTTCAAACCTAAGGGTAAACTCACATAAAACGACTGGCAACTACATTGGAAAGTACTCACGTGACCTTATCATACTATTAACACGTTCACTAGCACTACCCAGATAATATCTAGAAAAGGTGCAAACGAGCAGATGGTCCACCTGATGGTAAGTGGCCACCATCGCCCATGGACATCGACAAAACAATAGATACCCTCTTGTTTTGTCGATACGTTGCATCCTCGAAGATAGAGTGGGGAGGGGGAGTGAAAAATGCTGTGGTCTCAACGGACCGTGAGCTAGATCCCAGAGTCCACTAGATCCCCGGCATTAATGGGATGGGAGTGGGAGGGGTAAGTCTGGCCCACATGCGGCTCGACCGGAACGGGTCTATGACACTTGGCGGTCGGATTCGCATGCTGGTGGTCGCAAGCCAGTCGGGGAACAGGTCCCCTACCACCAAGGGGGGGGTTACTCGGCTCTTACGAGATGCTCTCCCAGCGGCAGAGGGGAATAGTATTCTATCCTGTCCCCTCACGGGGAGTATATAAAGAGTCTAGACTGTCAAAATGACGGAAGTGACTACTACCCTACTCCAGCGCCATAGATGGCGATGACGATCCGATAAATCGATAATCGTTAATTATTTTCCGACATATATCATATATTTACCACACTTCATAGAATCGTTCTAAGTAAGTTAATTCAGTCAAGTCCGTCTAAGTTCGCTGTAAAGTACCTTCAGTATTTTTTTAAACTTATCATAAAAAAATGTTTTAAGATTAATATTAATTTTATGTAGATTAACAACAGTGTTGCTAACTCTATGTTCGTGGGTAGATAAATATTCGCGGATAGTTTCTTTTTTTTATTTTAAAGTCTTAGATTGACTTGAGCCAGTCTTCAAACGGATTTCGCCTGATGACGATTATGGCTGTTACTGTGCGATATCGGTCCCATGTAGATGACATCAGAAGTGGGATTAAGAACCCGCCCCATAAGTCCGCAAGTCACGTTAAAGGTTCTTTGCGTATATTCATCCTGACAGTTATTATTTTCTTGCTTTAAAGTGTATGTATCTCAGTATAGCTATATTGATAATAATTGGAAGAAAGGAATAAAATAAATAAAAAGCAGTGATGGCCCAGTGGTTGAGAGTTCAAGTCTAACTCGGGAATATTAAGCAATTAAATGTCACTTGCTTTGACGGTGAAGGAAAACATCGTGAGGAACACTCCCGAGAGTTCCCTAAAAGTTCTCAAAGGTGTTTGAAGTCTGCCAACTCGCACTGGGCCAGCGTGGTGGACTATGGCCTAATACCCTCCTCATTCCTCATTCTGAGACCCGGCTCAGCAGTGGGCCATTGACGGGTCGTGATGATGGAAGAAAGGATGACGAATGAAATGGTTTTAAAGAAGATGAATGAAGTAAATGACGGAGTTTGATAGAGTAACACGGTTGATTATATTCGGGAGTAGTTCCTGTTATTTTATTTCAAGTAATACCTGATGCAATATATAACCTATGTTCCGATACATTTGAGTCTGATGCAATAGTGATCTCTTTCGATAAGCAACATTTTGATATTATTTTCTCCGTTTCCATCTAAACTGTATATTATCATTAACTTTTCCCATATTTTTTTTTTACACAATTCCTGTAAATCTATGGATAATCGTAGGAACAAGTAATATGGAACATTCCTAGCGGTCATTTGCGAGTGACTGCCAGTAATTCCGCTGATAAGCCGTTTATTACTCTCCTAACTCCTAAGTGACTGTTTGCCCGACTACCGAACTGGCTCAATACGGCCAGCAATAACAAAACCATGGAATGACTCATCGATCTATGGGAACTTTTATATATATATGGGATAAAAGATTCTGGTGAATATAAGAGAAGACATAAAGTCTCATAACCTTAAAAATTGCTAACTTAAAAGACCGTCCCGGTACTTATCATCTTGAAACACTCTGTCTATTGGAGAAAACCGCGTTAAAATCAGTTACATAGTTTAAAAGATTTTTATTTTATTTTACACTATGTATAAAAGATAAGAAAAATATTGAAAAAAATATAAGTGCTATGAAGTTATTAATTTTTACTCAGTTCTACTTCTTCTTCACTTCTTTTGATATCACGCTTTTCTTTTAGCTTTACTTTACCTTTTCGATGTCAAATAATAAACTGGCACTTTGTTCTTGGTCCTTGTAATTATCTGTAGACATTATAAAATAAGAGTAGACACCTATTTATAGTCCAGTCAATTTAGCCAAAGAAATAGGGGTACCCTTAAATATAAATAATGAAATTTTGAAAAGTGTCTATCGATCTTATGTCTGCAAAATTTTATTCAAGGTCAAATTTCGCTGGAATGGGAATGGCTTTAAACCTTATTTCACAACATCAAGCATTTTTGAGAAAAAGCTGTTCTTATATACTTTAGTTATTTTACCCACGCCAGCACTTAAATGTTTATGATACGGTAAAAGATAAATATAATTTTACCAGCTCCGCCCCAGCTAAATTATAGCCTATGTATTATTCTTATGTGTAAGCTATATTACTGTAAAATTTCATCAAAATTCATTCAGTAGTTTTTACGTGAAAGTCATACTTAAAAAAAAAGATTTCTTAGTATATGCGTAAACTAGTGTTAATTATAGAAACAATATTCTGCAGCAAAAACAGTCACACAAATATTATATTCAAAATAAATATCATAGACAAATACCTACAATAATTATTATAATCAAATTGTAACACAATATTTTGATAATGATAATTAACTTATTAATACAATTAATTTGTATTGTATGCTATTGTATAACAGATTATAGTTTGAACTGACATAATGTATCATCCCTTTTTATCTGTAATCGATACTAACATTGTAAAGAGGAAAGATTTGTATTTTTGTCAAACTCAAAAACCACTGAATTAAAAGCTACATTATCTCTGAGTAATATAGGCTATATTTATTACTGGAAAAAAATAACTATGATGTATTATTAGCTTATAATGTAACCTAAGGTGTAACAAAATTAGCAATAAAATGTCTTCCATCGCATGCGCTGCGGAAAGTATTGATGATAGAACAACAAAATGTTCTACAATATTATAGAACGTATCAATATCTACAAAAAACTTCTCGAGACCATATGTCCAACTATTGTAGTTATGTCACTATGAAATGCAGAGAAAAATCAGATCACGTTATCCATACATTTGTATTAATCCAAACCTATCTTATCCTTGGGGGTCGATATTGATAACCTAGAAAAAAGAAGGATTTCTCAAATATTGGAATGAGATTTCTGGATAAAACTGTAGTCTTTTTACTTCATAAATAAAATCTGATTGGTCCTCCAGCAACACGAGTCGCGCCATATGTGACATTAAACTTTTTATTTATCTAACTTAAAAAGTAGAAAGATTTATTGATATTACTTCAACCAAAAAAGCTGTTCGCCATTTTGCGACAAATTGCTAAAATTGTTTAAATTTTTGATCACAGATATTTTTCGATTTACATTTTTTCTATCCCACAACAACTGTCTTTTATTCAGGGATAGAAAGTATCCTAGTTAGCTTAGATTATAAAGTATCTTTTTGCACTTTTCTTTTTAATCTTTTAACTATATTTGTGTGTGAAATATCAAATACAATCAATTGTAAAAATTTCTTCTGAATATTTTGAAAATTATCCTAGAAAGTTGATATAGGGATAACATATAGCATTATTTCGTAATTATAACAAACACTGTGTTGTATTAAAAGATAAAAAGTATCCTAAAAATCAATTTTAAAAAATCATTTCTCAGTCAGTACCTTTCAAGTAATAAAATTTTTGAATCTAAAAAATGTGTTGTTTTAATGGTCATGCATATTATAATAAAAAATACTTTTAAATATTTTGAAAATCCTCCTAGTAAGAAGATATAGGGATAGAATATAGTAATATTTCGTAATTCCGACAACCACTTATTTAGGAAGATAAATCATATAAAATGTTAAGAATCCGAGGATAATAAGAGACTATTCTGCCATCAATTTATTCAAGAGCGGACAAAAACTTTAAATTGGGATAAGGGACGCCATCTCGTTACTTTGACATACACAGAACAAAGGGACAATGGAAGGTGTTTACATTCTTCTGTAGTGTTCTAGCAAAAATGGTTAAAGCTGCAGGAATTTCTGTAAAATACGGGAATTAAATATGAAGGTTCTGTGGTATATTTTTACTAAAAATTTTATAGATCCAAAATATCCATAATTTCACCTCTGTTTGATATAATTTTGTGATTTTTTTATTTTCTCCTTTTTTGAGGACAAGATTTGTAAAGAGTAAAAGTTTTCCTTATCAACCATCATTAATATGTCGGGGGTTTTAATGATGAGAAGGAAGGAGGATGTGGAGAATATTGGAGAACACTAAAAGGGTGATGATATTGAATGGCTTTTTAGTAAACGCAACGTAGATACTGCTGCTGAACCGATAAATAATCAAATATGATCTCTAACAATTACGAGAGAAACCTAAGCAGTGCCTTGGACTTGTGACCTAGGTGTAGGCTTAAGGACGTAATTTATCCGACCGAGACACTCGCCTTCACTGTTCAGGCTCTCCGTTTAAATCCAAGGTTAAACTCACATAAACCTAACCCAACACAAGACGTGGCAACTAAATTGTAAGCTACTCACGTGACCTTAATCGGACAGCAATTCCAGCACTAACACTGTACTGCACAACACTAACACTATCAAGGGACTACCTCACTCCTTGAGAGACCGCGCACGTCTAAGACTTCAGTCAGACTGTCGATTGCATATAAAGGGTCGAGACTGTCAAAATGACGGAAGTGACTACTACCCTACTCCAACGCCATAGATGGCGATGACGATTCGATTACTCGATAATCTTTTACTATTCTCCGACAAATATTAAGGGATCAACCATGGCGCACAATGAAATCCGAAGAAATCCTTTTATTGATTAAGACTATACCATAAAATGCATTTGATCTGTAAAATTTGAAGAAAAAATCAAAGTACGTGTATATTAAACAGTAAATAAATTTATGCCTTTTGCAATTTTCAAGCATTTTTTTTAGGTATTTCTCACAAAATTTCGATGTGGGAGTAAAAGAAAAAAATATTTGCAAAAAAACACCCTATTAGTGGTATATACTTTATTAGCATAGTAAGTTTTAACGATAATATGTTGAAGTCCACAACTATATAGTTACGCTACTACCTTATCTCCCACGCTTATGACGGTAAAACGTATTCTGTGTATTTGTAATGAGATTATATTACCAAGAGACGAGTGGGCTCTCAACAGAGGGGTTGCTTCTTCAATATTACTGCCCTTTTATTTTTAATATACTATATTTCAGCGCGTAAATCAGGCTTATGTTAGTCTAAACTTAGGTTTAAACAGAGAACCTACACCTTGGTCACAAATCCAAGACATTGCTTAAGTTTCTGTCGTAATTGTAAGAGATCATAGTGTTTAGGTCTTTATCGGTTCAGTAGGAGTATCTACGTTACGTTTACCCAATAGTACACTCTACATCGACCCCTCTTAGAGTTTTCAATATCCCCGTCTTCTTCCATGTCTCAGAGCTAAATAATTTGTAATGGTGATTAAACTCCACAATTATTATTAAAAAAAAAAGAATACTAGCAGTATGGATCACATACTACTAGTAACCCCTCCAAGTGAGCTTGTGTTAGGAGTGATGTCAGTAGTCCAATGATACCCGTGAGGGGACGGGTTAGAATTACCTGTGAGGGAAGGGGTTAGAATACTATTCCCCTCTGCCGCTGGGAGACCATCTCGTAAGAGCGGAGTAACCCAGCCCCCACTTGGTGGTAGGGGATCTGTTCCCTGACTGGTTTGCGACCACCAGAATGCAAATCCGACTTCCGAGCCAGACTCCCTCTCCCATCCCGTTAATACTGCGTATCTAGTGAACTCTGGGTTATCGCTCAGGGCTCCCTGAAACCGCAGCATTGTTTTCTTTACTCCCCCTCCCCACTCTATCTTCGAGGATGCAACGCATCGGCAAAAGAAGAGCGTATCTCTTATTTTGCCGATGTCCATGGGCGATGGTGGCCACTTATCATCAGGTGGACCATCTGCTCGTTTGCACCTTATCTACCATAAAAAAAAAATGATTGGGATTTGAACTACGAAAGTGTGTGGCATGAGAGCTACTGACGCTTATTTCCTACTATATATAAATTATAGCTGCGTTTCCATCAGATATGTTTGAGGATGTGTAGCATGAGGTGGGTATGTTAAGAATAGAATCACTTCGTTTGACACACTAAGCAAGGCTTGGTAAATGAAGCTATTCTACTGAGTATATTCAAACTCATTCCTGGTCACACATCCTCGCACATCTGTGCTGGGAACGCATAACTTGATTGTAGTTTCAGTCATAAAAATCACGTACCTGCCTGTGTCGCCAAATATGAAAATCATAATAATTATTAAACTAGAGATAAATCCAATGATAATCACTGTAGAAGATAATTAAAATTAGTGCATACAGTTAAATAGCGGAATCCATATTTGAATTAGCTGTATTTGAGTAGTTTTCATTAAAGTTTTGCTGTTATACAAATACAAATGCAATATATTCGTTTACTTCAACTGTCAATTAATGACAGATATAATGACCAACGAAACTTAATTTTTTTATATTGCCATAAGGCCCTAGCATCGCATTTAATTTAAAAAAAAAACAAATTTCGATATGCAAAAATTTGTTTTTCTACACACTTCTACGTATACACTACGAGCTGCCTGCCCTCGCTTCGCTCCGGGTATTTAAAGCAATATTATAATTGATGTCCTTAAATTGTCACTCTGTAATTGTGTAGTTTTTCATTATTTGCAAAAAAGAGAGTGAGAAAAAGTTATAAAAAGAAAAAGAAAAGAAGTGACAGATAATATAGAGAGAGAGAGAGAGATAGATATTATCGAAAGAAAGAAACCGAACAGAGACTGACCATTCTGAACAGAGATGAGAGATAATGACAATGAAAGAATTTTTAAAATCGGATCAGTCGCAACAAAATGGCCATATTCTATTAATTAAAAAATGTATATGGCAACACTAAATCATCTTTGTCACTGACGAAAAGTGTAGTTTTCTATCGGTGAAAGAATTTTTAAATCGGATTTTTAGTTTCTGAAAACCTGTTCAATTTTTCACAAATAATATTGCTTTGTTAGGGTGGAGAGTGACTTAGCTCAGCGGGCCACGTATTGATTACCGCTGCTCTATTCGAAAAAACATCTGTCACAATCCAAAAAAAAAACAAACTTTTAATTTTTTTTCCTTTTAATATTATCCTTGAATTTTGGATTTTTCTCCTTCCTCATTCTGGTCAGTGATTTTCACGTTTCGATGTGCGTGTTTATTTTTCGCTGACGTAATCACCATGTAGACCCTCCACCCCCCATGTCATCAAAAATCAGCAAGCAAGAACCCCCTTGCTCTCCTTTAATGCTTACGTTATATTTGATATAACGAGTATATAGACAACTAGCGGGCGCCCGCGACTTCGTCCGCGTAGAAGTTCTGATTTTCTATGAGATTATAAAAAGATAATTTTTCCCGCTGCTGTAATAATCTAAATGCCAATTTTCATATTCCCGCTTTTCTAACCTCAAACTTTAAAAGCATAGGACTTTCATATAACCTTCAAACCCCCATTCCACCCCTTAGGAGGGGCACCCCCGTAAAAAAAATCTTAGCTGACACCTACCCTCTAGAGAGAACCTACTTTCCAAATTTCAAGTTAACAGTGACAATAAATTAAACTTTCCCATACAAACTTTCATCCCCTATTTTACCACCCTTAAGGGGGTATTTTGCAAAATAAATTATACAGATTTTTATTATTGTAAGTTATTAATGTAAATACCGATTTTCATAAGTCTAACTTCAAAAACATAGGACTTTCATATAACCTTACAAACCCCATTTTACCCCCTTAGGGGAGGATTTTCTCAAATCCGTTTCTTAGTGGACACCTATGTCCTAGAAGGAACCTACATTCCAAATTTCAAGTTTGTAGGTTTTATTGTTCCTGAGATTTCGTGATGATCAGTCAGTCAGTCAGTGACTTTTCGCTTTTATATATATAGATTTTGAAAGTTAATTGTAAAAAGAAAGAAAACTGTTATTACTGTTAATAAAGTGTTTTAGAATACTTCCATTGATTATTTTGTTTATCTTGCATTGAAAAAACTACTGAATGGATTTTGATGAAACTTTACAATAATATAGCTTACACATCAGAATAACACATAGACTAAAATTTATAATGATATAGCGTGAATTATCCGAATTACAGCGGGTGAAACAGCAGGGTACAGCTAGTTTACAATAAAGCTGGTAACATTTCCGTCTACCCTGTTCTAAGTAAAAATGGCGGTTTGATCAATGATATCTGTGTTGCCCAACTCCGTGAACTCCAAATAATGAAAGTTAAATATAAAACTTTCCAAAAGAACCATTTTTTATTCCGCGGGTAGATTTAAAAGAATTAGCAAGTAACGTTCTGTTTATTAAGTTACTTTTAGACTTTAAGGCTTAAGTTACCAGTGTAATTTATGACGCCATTTTGAAAAACACGAGAAATTCTTCGTTGAGACTATTATGGTACATGCTTTACGTCTTAAATAGCTGAGCAGTGCCTGGGGCATGAGACCCGAGTGTAGGTGGGTTTTAAAATGACCTTAACATGCTCAATGATGAACACACTCTTCAAACTACTCGTCAAACTGTTTTTTTTTTTTTTTCGCTGGGAAATGCAGTTTACGCATCCTACCAAGACCGGTAAGGACAAGGTAGGTATGTGGGACTCGCGTACCTAACGGAAGGAAGATATCCACAAACCCAGTGGTTCCTGCACCGTCATATTGGGGTAACTCAGGATCACTGTACGCATACTACCGAGTCACCCCGACGTTTAGCTACTTAATGTGGCCCCTTACTCACCATTTAACTGGAGAAATCGTGCGTAGTACCAACGTCTCCCTATTGTTTGTCTGCGAGTAGAATACTTAGCATAATCCCGCTCCCGCTGGGCAATCTCCTTTAGCGCCATGACGGCTTCACAGAAGGACACGACTGCTGCCCAGGACCTGTCGCTATCAAGCATAGCACTTACCAAACTTGATAATGACAGATCTGATCCCACTAATGCTGCCAGTTCATGGCGCTGAGGCCCCCAAGCAGCACATTCTGATAGGGTGTCGTCAAACTGTTGTTGACCTATCAGAGCAGCGAATTTTTTAATAATACAAAAATGTTCTATAACATTTGGCTCAAATTCCCATCTATATCATCTAAATATTTTCAATGTCGGTGTTGCCAAACTTTTTATCTTTTATCACTTAAACTATTTGGAAAATTTCTTTGTTAATTACAGCATTAATTTGATTTTTATTTTTTTTTAGATTTTAGTGACCTTACAATACTATTCGATTTTAATTATTTTTGTTCTAAACCGATTACAGACAGCATAAGAGCAGTTTTGTTTTTTTTTTAATTTCACAAAAATGATGGAAATAAGCTCAGAATACTGTATCTAATGTAGAGAACAAATGATTATAGATTTTTGTGTAATATACAGTACTAGTCGACCCGTCCGGCTTCGCCCGAGTGCAAGTTAACACGTGTATTTAGCCGTAACCGCTATGTCCCTGCATTTTAAATCTGTAATATCTTCAAAAATATTCGTTTAAATCTCATGCTGTAAAGGGCCATATTGATCTATATTAAATGCACAATGTATTTAAGGTACCTAATTGGATAAGGATTAATGCTGTATTGTTTAAAATCGCTTCGTAAATAAACCTTTATTTTTTGTAAAAAGTAAAGGATAATAAATAGTTATTGTTGGTTATCCCTAAGAGGTAGACATATACCATTGCGAACTTTTTTGTAGACCTCTTTAAGGTGTATAATACTATAGTACATTATTTTGATCTATCTCGAAGGGTTCAGCCAGCGTTTGCAATGTAAGCGCAGAAAAATGTGTTTATTTACGACATCACATTAGAAACTTCTACAATTATCAGTGTTTCTCTACTATATTATATATGTATTATGCATATAAACCTTCCTCTTGAATCACTCTATCTATTTAAAAAAACCGCATCAAAATCCGAGGCGTAGTTTTAAAGATTTAAGCATACATAGGGATATAGGGACAGAGAAAGCGACTTTGTTTTATACTTATATATACAGTATAATAGACATTAGAAAAATATCAAGAAATAATACTTCCTAGTCTACAACACACTATTTGGATTCACGGTCGATAAGTTGTGGGTTCAAATCCCAGTTATTGGACTACTGACGTGGCTAGTCTTGGGTAGTTCGCGAACGACCTAGTTCCAAAGAATGCTCTTTTAGATGGACTATACGAACTGGTTCGTCGACGTCGATGAATTATTTACTTCTAGGGATGTTTCGTCCATACTTGACTACGTTACTTGTACATATGTCGGGGATTTTAAATGGTGAGAAGGAAGAAGGAGAGGGAAATGTTGAGAAACACTAACAGGGGATTGTATTTAACGGATTATTGGGTTAACGCAACGTAGACACTTCTACTGAATCGATAAATAATCAAATATGATCTCTAACAATTACGAGAGAAACCTAAGCAGTGCCTTGGACTTGTGACCAAGGTGTAGGCTTAAGGAATTCCTTTAAGTAATTACGACACTCACCTCCACTGTTTAGGCTCTCTGTTTAAACTTAAAGTTAATCTCACATAAACCTAACCTAACACAAGACGTGGCAATTAGATTGTAAGGTACTCACGTGACCTTGATCGGATAGCACTCTCAGAACTAATACTGCACTGCACAACACTCACTATTCAGAAACTACTTCACTTCTTGAGAGACCGCGCACGACTAAGACTTCAGTCAGACTGCCAATGTCATATAAAGGGTGGATGGTCAAGACTGTCAAAACAACGGAAGTGACTACTATCCTACTCCAACGCCACAGATACCGGTGACGATTCGATTATTCGATAGTCTTTTACTATTCTCCGACATATACTTATATATTTAAATACTGATAGAAATATCAATATATTGTTCATAAACATCGATATTTTTAACATCGATGTTTCACTTTATTTATTATTGTTACTAAATTATTAAAAAAAAGGAATAAAAGAGCGAACTAGTTCGCCATTGGATTGCGAACTACATATTTTTTTTCCTTTATTTACTATTTTTACTAAATTATTTAAAAAAAGAACTAACGAAATAAAAGAGCGAACTAGTTCGCTATTGGATTGCGAACTAAAAAGAGCGCTCTTTTTGGTGACCGACTAGGCCCAAGATTAGACGTGGCCCCCTCCTAACACAAGCATTCAGCTTAGTTGGAGGAATACTAGTAGTATGTGACCCATGTTAATAATTTGAGCAAAGTTCTTCACTTCATTTTGTATCAAGGCGATGGAAGCAAGTGAAACTTCGAATTTGGGGGGCGATATAATAGTCCAGTCATAGATAATTAACCAATAAAATGAGTGAGTGATTAATAAATTTTAATTATATATTTAGCAATAATTTATAACCTTAATACGAGTTTTTGATTGGGACTACCAGTTGGTCTCACATGTTTCTCTGACCGCGCGCTCACCGTCCTCTATCTCCAAAATAGTTCAAGGTATGAAAAAATGTTAAATACAAAAGTTATAGAGAATTTCATTTTCTACAATATTGATAATAAATACATATAGCGTAAAACTCATAGAAAACGTGATATTTGCAGAAAATGTTAAACTTGCAACCATACAACATATATGTGAATTTTGAGATTGAATTTGGTCTAAGATGACTGGACTATAACCTATATTTAAAAACTGATACTATTCCTCATCACTGCTTTCGATGAGGCATAATATCGCAGTATTGATGGCCCAGTGGTTGAGACTTCAATGTCTTAATCGGGAGGTCCGAGTTCGGTCCCCCGTACACGCACACACCTCTGACTTTTCTGAGTTATGTGTATTTTAACCAATTAAATATCACTTGCAGTAACGGAAAGGAAAATATCGTGAGGAAACCTGCACTCCTGAGAGTTCCCTAAAAGTTCTCGAAAGGTGTGTGAAGTCTGCTAACACGCACTATGGCCTAATACCCTCCTCATTCTGAAGAGGAGACCGGCTTAGCAGCGGGCCATTGACGGGTCGTGATGATGACTATTCCTCACTATACAAGTTTTATTTAATTCCGTTAATTATGGTTTCACTACTAAATTTGATAATTTAGTTTTCCTACCTAGTAAGCTTTTAAATACTTTGTGTGAAACAAGAAGTTCTGCCAACTTATCAAAGGTTATATTACCATAAGTCTCTATACAATATTATATTGAAATCCTTGAAGATTCTAAAACCTTCAAAGTTCCGACCCTTCCGTTGAGCTTTGCGGCTTCACTTCTGTTTGTATGGTATTTGCGAAATGTGTGCGGTGACCACACGTACTGATTTACTTGGGATTTAATTTAAGCCTTTTTGTAGCACAACTAACGTGGTTAGGTAAAATGGACGTTTACATGATGAATAATTGAATGTCTTACTCGGGAGGTCCGAGTTCGATCCTGGGTACATAACTTTGACTTTTCTGAGTTATGTGTGTTTTAAGCAATTAAATATCACTTGCTTTAACGGTGAAGGAAAACATCGTGAGGAAACCTGCAATCCTGAGAGTTCCCCGAAGATCTCAATGGTGTATGAAGACAGCCAACCCGCTCTGGGCCAGTGTGTTGGACTATGGCCTATCACTCTCCTCATGCCGAGTGCTGAGGAGGAGACCCAGCTCCTCACCTCAGAAGTGGGCCATTAACCGGTTGAGATGATGATAAATAGCGCCTCGTTTGAACTGACTGTCATGAGAAGTGTTACCATAAATTTTAAAATTAAAATGATAGAATAATTTTAAGAAGACTTAAATACTCCTGTTCTCAAGATCGAGAGATTATTTTAGGCTTTACTTTAAATATTTAATAATATCAAATAACGGAAATTAAACTTTGAAGGCAAGGTTTTCACGAGATATTGGCCCAGTACAATACACACAAAAGCGACATCGAGAACAAAGCGACGCCGACGCGGGTGACGGGTCACAACTGGCGCGTGTACTATGAGTATGTATGCAGAGCTAATGTATATTTAATGTACGAGTGCTCCATCAAAGGATACACAAATCCTATGCTGCTGGTAAATGGTCACATTGTTTTGTAATTATGAGATTTAAATGCTTACGCTGCGTTAAATATTTTTAAATTAAAAGCTAACCTTTTTCCTGACGTTTCATTTAAATTAAACAAAATCTAGATTTTAGGATAGACATGCAGTAATAAAACTGTAATAATATCCAGTTTAAAATAAGGGACAAACTTAACTTTGCCGTCAGAAAACTGTTGAATCCATTCACCATCGTAAGTCACAGTGAATTTACCGACTGCAATAAAATATTTTTTTAAAATGTAATTTTACAATTCTCGGATTGTTACTGTTAATTAAAAAAAAGAGTGATTGTCTATACGCAGACCAACAGTATGACGGCTTGACTAGAATATCCTCCTGGGGGTTATACTTTAGACTCAGACCTTCAGTCACAAAAAGGCGGCGTATTTATTTGGTTTGCTTTTATCTTTACGTTGCTACTCAAACTAGTGTTGGCAACATCACAATTAACACTACTTATCAAACATGATACTAGGTCAATGGTTATGAGTAACTACATAGGTAACTGAATCTTTTGATTGCGTAGACATTACATTTTTTTAAGGTAGATAAGGAGCAAACAAACAGATGGTCCAACTGATGGTAAGTGGCCACCATCCAAGAGATACGCTCTTGTTTTGTTTTTGTCGATGCGTTGCATCCTCGAAGATTGTGGGGAGGGGGAGTGAAGAAAAAAATGGTGCAGTTTCAGCGGATCCTGAGCAAGAGCCCACCAGATCCGCAGCATTAATGGGATGGAAGAGGGAGGGGGTAAGTCTGGCCCACAAGCGGCTGGACCGGCACGCGTCTATGACACTTGGCGGTCGGTTTCTCATGCTGGTGGCTGCTGGTGCAAGCCAGTCGGGGGACAGGAAATCCCTTATTACCAAGGGGGTGCTGGGTTACTCGACTCTTACGAGAGAGCCGCTCTCCCAGCGGCAGAGGGGAATATTATTCTAACCCGTCCCCTCATGGGTAGTTAACTAGATCTACTCGCGCTCCTGAAAAAATGGTTTTTGACTGATAGACAAACAGACGGACAACGAAGTGATCGGATACGGAAACCTAAAAATATCCCTGATGAATTTTGTAAAACCGTTTAGTTTAAGTGAAGAAGAAGTAGTAAAATCTTTTTTATTATTTTATTTTATATAATATCGCGTATTAGTAAAAGCTCCATAGAATGGAAGATCGGCGTCGGATAGAATTACACTCGATCAATCATGTGTTATATTATTAGCTTGTAGTCTGTGCATCACATATTTAACTTTGCTATAGTTACATCTATACAAATGTTTAGACTTAAATAATAAGTTATTTCTGTGGTAAGCCTATTAGGGGCACGGCAGGATCCCCTCTAAGTCAAGTAAACGAAACAAGCAACGCTTTGCCAGTGGAATATACTTCAGTGCAACCTCAATATAACGACTTCCTCGATTTAACAAATTCTTCGTAGTTCCCTTGAATTGTCCATAAGAGTCAATGCTAAATATTGCGAACAACTATTTATAACGAATTTTCAATTACCAAAAATAGTGTAAATACCTCTAATAAAACGAATTTTGTCAATCCAAAACCTTTATATAACGTTCCCACCAATATATGTCTCTTAATCCTATAGTATGTGATTAACGTCGCGACAGGTTTCGACACGTTTTACTTCTTTTTAACCTCAGTTTAACGAATTATTTGATATAACAAATATTTACTTGCTCCCTTCTGATTTGCTATATCGAGGTTGCACCTATCTTGCAAATTTTCAGAATATGAAATGTTTTTTTTGTATTATAATGTTATTAATATTGTAGCAGAGACACATCTCGTATTTCCAATATATCTTATACTAGGGGCCCGCCCCGGCTTCGCGCGGGTGGAATATTATTTTTAAAAATATATTGGCCCTCCCGCATTTCGGTGCCCACTCTCTTGCCGCTTTACTCGCTGCGCTGCGTCGCTATACTGGCCCGTCGCGTCGTCGTGTATTTTTTGTTTATGTTGATATTTTTAATTTCATAATATCTTTTGAATGGAAATTCCGATTTTAATAATTCAAAAAGTAATTTACAGGTATTGAAAAAGTCTTGAATACAAAATAATTTATTTGGATAAGGATTAATACAAAGTTATAGAAAACATGGTCTGATTTTGATAGGCATTTTTATCAACTTTTAAAATGTAAAAAAGTAGTCATTGTGACGTAACTATAATAGTTGGACATATGGTCTCGGACTTTTTTGTAGATATTGATACGTTCTATAATATTGTAGAACATTTTTTTGTTCTATCATCCATACTTTTTGCAGCGCATGCGATGAAAGATATTTTATGGCAATTTTTTTGGCACCTTGGGTTGGTTTTCGTGAGATTTTCTAAGGATCTCTAATTTTTTCTTGTAATAAATATAACCTATGTTACTCAGGGATAATGTAGCTTCCTAATGGTGAAAGAATTTTTGCAATCGGTCCAGTAGTTTTTATGTTTATTCGTTACATACAAAAATACAATAATACAAATCTTACTTCTTTATAATATTAGTATAGATTAGACTACAATTCTATTCTCCTATTTCAACTCCTTTAAGCTTCTCTTTGGTCATAAAATTTTGTCTCATTTCAATATTAAAGTTCCGTATAAATACCCTCGTAAATTTATTACTAATCTTTTCTCTAATAAGTTTGCAAATTTCGATATCTTTTCGGCCATACCAATTATAATTCAAAATATTTTATTTAAATTGATGTAATTATTTTTATCTCTAATATGTATCTCTTTTTTACCAGTCATGTTATTTTGAATGTAATTCAATTACAACTAGTGTTTCCATATTATATCTACTGTATTGATACTTTTAATTTAAACTTTTAGAACTTAAATAAATAAAACGTAGTCTATCTTCTTTCTCCAGCTGTATAACATTTTTGTATTTTTCAGTCAAAGAAAGTTATATCAATATTACAAATAGGAAAGCCTGTTTGTTGGTTTATTCGACGGATCGACGAGATTTTTTGCATAGAGATAGTGTATGTGTATTTAGGTGTAACACAGTCTATGTTACATTCAGCTGCTGGCCAATCAGGTGGACCATCTGCTCGTTTGCACCTTATCTACCATAAAATAACTATCTCCCTTTATTTTAGTAGTTTATATTTGTCGCATAATGTGATGTAGTAATATTTCAATCTAGTGATCGACTCGGTTAACCACTGATTTGGGTTTAGTATAATTTAATTTGAATCGACGCCTGCCCAATCAATGCGCATTCTATTTACTAATCAATTACTACTCGAATAGTCTGTTTGTCCAAAATATATCAACAGTTATTTAAAAAACAAAAAGAGGTAGGGCACAGCAGGAAACTTCCTGCTCAAATATGGAGCAGCCCGACTGGGGTAGTACCTCGACCTTACAGAAGATCACATCTAAATAACACTACTCTAAAGCAGTGTTGTGTTCCTGTTGGTGAGTAAGGTGACCAGAGCTCCTGGGGGGAATTGGGGATAGGGTCGGCAACGCGCTTGCGATGCCTCTGGTGTTGCAGACGTCTATAAGCTACGGTAATCGCTTACCATCAGGTGAGCCGTACGCTTGTTTGCCGACCTAGTTACATAAAAAAAAAAAAATCATAAAATTTTCATTTTAAATAAGTAGAAAGTATCAATAGTCAATGGTGGTAGGGGATCTGTTCCCCGACTGGCTTGCGACCACCAGCATGCAAATCCGACCGCCAAGTGTCATAGACGCGTTCCGGTCGATCCGCATGTGGGCCAGTTCTACCCCCTCCCTCTCCAATCCCGTTAATGCTGTGGTTCCAGTGAACAAAGGGTTCTTGCTCAGGGTCCACTGAAACCGCAGCATTTTTCTCTTCGCTTCCCCTCCTCATTCTATCTTCGAGGCAGCAACGCATCGGCATTACGAGACATACTCTCTAGTTTTGCCGATGTCCATGGGTGACGGTGGCCACTTTCCACCAGGTAGACCGTCTGCTCGTTTGTACCTTATCTCTCATAAAAAAAATATTCTTGAAAATAGTCAATATTTAAATGATAACAGATCGATTACTTATCTAACTACTAAGGTTAAGTAGTTGTCGTCCTGTAACTGTTTCTTTACTTATAGCTTCTACCACGCTATTTTATTTATTTATTTTTATTGGAACAGAAATACATATTCCACTAACACTAGTTACCAAATTGTATTAAATAAAATTAAATAACATAAATATTTCTTATTATAATATATTAAAATGAAACAGAACGTCATAGTTCTTCGCAGAACTGCAAACATTGCTTCGCCAGCTTTACCCACTCGTCTGCAAATTTGTCACAGTGAGGATACGTCATCAGCAATTTGTTTAAAGCTGACAATGACCGCAGTTTGGGAGATCGAGCACGAGAGATAGTGACAGTAGTTCTTGGGTGCAAATATATGGCACATTTTGTTATGTAGCTCTGGACAGTCTATTTTAGCTGTTAAAACTTTGCAGACAGTGGTAAGTTGTATATAGGAGCGCCGTGTTTCTAGTGATTTATACCCCAAGTGTCCCAATAAAAAATTAGTGGGATATAGATATGGATAGTAACCATGGAGACGTTTGTACAGGTATCTCAGGAAGGCTTTATGTACTTTCTCGAGTAGCAGGGCATAGGTACTTTCATACGGGTTCCAAATACTAGCGCTAGTTTCCAATTTGCTACGAACGAGAGAGTCAAATAGAAGCTTGATGGAGTGACGATTTCTAAAATTACGGCTGTTGCGCATTACAAAACCTAGTCGTTTAAATGATTCGCTATGAATTTTGATGCGGTTTTTAGTATAAAAAGAACGATAAATAAGGAAGATTTATCTGTATTATTTAAAGATTTTTTACAAATAAAATGTTTGAACTACGAGCTGCGCTGTTATGGCGTTCGTTGAGATGATAAAAGTGTTTATGTAGAAGTTAATGATACTCGTAAGTGCGAAGTAGTTAGAAGTAGATTTGTCCCAAAAACTAATAAGATATATCTATACTAATATTATAAAGAGGTTATATTATAAAGTTTTTGAGGTTGTAGGGGTTTTTATATTAAATGAACTATTTTCAAATGTCTATTTTTATAAATTTTTGGTTGTAGGGGGTTATCTCTGGATCTATTGAACCGATTTCGAATTTTTTTTTATATATTGAAAGCCACATTATTTGTGAGTGTCATAAGCTATATATTAATCCAAAATATAAAAAGACTTTTTCGTGGTAGTCGGATTTGCAAAGTAAGTCGGAGAAAAAACAGTCGAACGAAAACGTTTCGTACGAATCCTGCCATAATCAGAAATATATTCACAGTTGCGAGTAGAATATGAATGAATAAATGAGTGAGTGAACACTTTGAATACACCTCAGTGAAGCGTGAGCGGGTCGGTTAGTAATATATAAGCTCATTACTTCAGAAATGCTGTATCTATATAGGCTGCAAGCAGTGATGGCCCAGTGGTTGAGACTTCAAGTCTTACTCGGGAGGTCCGAGGTTCGATCCTGGGCACACACCTCTGACTCTGAATGATTTGTGTTTTAAGCAATTAAATATCACTTGCTTTAACGGTGAAGAAAAACATCGTAAGGAAACCCGCACTCCTGAGAGTTCCCAAAAATTTCTCAAAGGTGTGTGAAGTCTGCCAACCCGCACTGGGTCATTGTCCGGCTCAGCAGTGGGCCATTGACGGGTCGTGATGATGATATAGGCTAATGTAGGTTTGAAAGAAATATTGAGGAAAATCTACAGATCTGAAACGTGAGTAGATCAAATTATCCACGTATAGCAGTACTACAAACGGGTGTTCTACTTTTAGTAGCAATCGTAAGTTTTTATAGATCTATTTCTGTGTATTTCTATTTTGTCGTCGTTTATCAAAGTTTGATAAATTACATTGTTAGTAAACTGCGTGCGTTTGTCTTATGGGGGAATAGGGTCGAAAAAATCTTTCCATTTTTAAACATTTTATGTTTCTATAACTTATAAGAAATAATGTCAAAAAATTTGGAATCATTAGGAGCAAAACTTTTTGAATATATACAATACTAGCTGCACCCTGCAGTTTCGCCCGCTATATTTTGGATAATTCACACTATATCATTATAAATTATAGCCTATGTGTTATTCTGATGTGTAAGCTATATTATTGTAAGGTTTCATCAAAATCCATTCAGTTTTTGCGTGAAAGAGTAACAAACATACATCCAGACATCCATACATTCTTACAAACTTTCGCGTTTATAATATTAGTAGGATAGAGTATCCGGAGGGTAGTGTATCAAGATGTTTTTTAGCCGTAATTAATAAACAATCTCAAAGTCTAAAGTCCAAAATCATTGGTTATTAGGTAGGCTAAAAAGCGTCAGTAGCTCAATGGTTCAGGCGTTGGATTCGCGATCGATGGGTCGTGGGTTCAAATCCCGGAAATTGGACTACTGGCGTGGCCCACTCCTAACACAAGCATCCAAGCTTAATACTAGTAATATGTGATCCATGCTGCTAGTAATCTATAAAAAAAAAATGTGTAATGGAATGGAAATGCTATTTCCATTGTTTAATTATTTTCCATCCACATTTTTCATATTTTTAAATCAGTTGGTTTGCGTTCGCGCTAAAGGGCAGTTTAACACTTTAATAGACTGCATAGGCAATTGTCGTGTTGTTTCTGCAAATAAAAGTGTTAAGTGTAGTTTTTTTTTTAAACTGAACGTGACGGGTGTCGAGAAGAAGCACACACGCACACACATTTACTTACTACTAGTATATTGGCATACGATTGTAAATATTATTGGTTGAAAAATTTTAAATTTTATATTGCTGTTGGATTACCGAATAAAATAAATGAGTTAGTTTCGGTCGTTTTTAAAATAGTTTCAGCTACAATTTGGTATAACTGAATCGTGAGTATATCAAATTATCCACATACAGCAGTTGTAGTATTAGAAATGAGTGTATGAGGGTATAATTAAAGTGAAATCAGCGCTCGCTCGCCGCTGGCAATAAATCCTGGCTGCGGTCGGCGCGGTGCGGCCCGTGTGCCGCCATATTAAACACTTCCTATTCACTTCGATTATTACTTACTTTTGTACTTAATGTGGACAAATTAGAACTTGTTAGTTACATTCAATTTACCTAGCCTCGCTCAGAATGTATTAAATGAAATGATTCTATTGGTTATTATCAAACACTTCCCTCGCTCATCCAATAATATCAAACACATTTAACAATTCATTTATAAAATTACACAATAGGGGTTTTTTTTTAATTTTTAGTATCCCTTTACCCCTCCTAGTAAGCTAAATTGCTTGTGTCAGGAGTAGGCCACGCCAGTAGTCCAATATCCGGAATTTGAACCCATGACTTATCGATCGTGAATCCAATGCCCGAACCACTGAGTTACTGACGCTTGTATTCCCAATGCTGAGGGTCACTGGACAAGATCCCTTTCACAACTGTCTCAAATGTATCAAAGAAGGACTGTTCCTGTGAGATTAACTATTATTATTTTGCATTAAAACCCTTAGGGAATTGAGTAAAATTTTTTATGTTTATATTTTATCAGCCCGACTCGCACTTAGCTGATTTTTTTACTACATTATTAAATACTTTATTTCTATAGGTCAGGTCTATATTTCATAGGTTAAATTAAAATCTCAAAAAAAAATATAAGCAAAGTGTAATAACAGATTAAGAAACATTCCTCGTTTGTGAATCAAGGTAAAATAAGATGAAAATATGAAATACCGAGAAAACATTTATTAGATTTTTACTTAAGTAGCAATAAATTACGCTTTAGCTAATCAGATTTTATTACTGCCTTTTAACGTAACGTTTAATATAATTATCTTAGAGTAAATACTTTTATATACTTTATAATGAAATAGCAGTCTGTTTTGGATAGACAGGACCGGACTGGGGGCTAAATTTTAATTGTGTTATTTTTTAGGGCTCCGTACCATAGACAAACTTTTTTCTGCCTTGTCTGGTTCTTAAAAGACACTTCTGTCGCGAGGCATCGTTGAAGATCTGTTGTGAAAACGCAGCCTTATAGGTAAATAACGAAAGTATATGCATATTTTTATACTCGCACAGGAATGATTACTTATTGGGTACTTCTCGTTGACTGAGAATCTTGTAGGAAGAATGTGCCTAATATATGAAATGGAAATAATCCAAAAACCGTTTAATTATAGATCATCATCACAACCCATTAGTTGTCTCGGGTCTCCTCAGAATGAGGAGGAAGTTAAGCCATATTTCTCCACGCTGACCCAGTGCGGGTTGGCAAACTTCACACACCGACAGAGAACTTTGGAGAACTCTCAGGAGTGCAGATTTCCTCACGATGTTTTCCTTCATCGTTAAAGCAAGTGATATTTAATTGCTTAAAACACAACTCAGAAAAGTCGTCGATGTGTGCTTGTGTGGAGATCGAACTTGGACCTTCCGAATAAGATACCCATGTCTGAACCACTAGGCTATCACTACGGTTTTTTTAAATTATAGATGAAATATTTATTTTGCAGTAGACAAACAATACAAAACAATGAGAAAACCATTAGTGACTCATGTTGATGTATGGAGACAATAGTTTTCCGATGGCAAGGCTAAGTTTTTTAATTAAAATTGTACGGAATCCTCAAAGCGTGAGTCTCAGTCACACTGAGTTTTTAAGAATAAATTTACAGTAAAAATTAATAGACCAGTAGGCATCGACTATTTTCTACAAGCTGCAAAAATTGTTCCAATTTAGATCATTGATAAAAAAATCTAACCTAAAAATAGAACAGAACGGAACCCGAATTGGATCAGGACTAGATAATCGAATCCCTTCAAATAAATAAATACATAAAAAGGGAGACGTATATATGTATTCTATTCTATAAATTATGATTTTTTTTTAAATTATTTAAGTGAGTCCCTGGATGATTTTGATCGGTTATATTCGAAGTGGTCTATATTATTCTAAACGGGTCAACGATAAGTGCTGAAGGGTCTTCGTGGGCGGAAAAAGAATTTCACCCCTATTCTGGATTGATGTGATGTCTAAAGTATCGTTTTCATTTATTATAACATTTCTGAAATGTGTGTCGTATCTTGAATTTTCAAAACTCAAACTCAAACTCGACGAAAAGGACGATGTTCTAATTGGCCTACGAATAATGTCATCATAACGAATGTTACTAATTTATTTTTACTAAACTTAAGAATCAATTTACAGTAACTGACAGACACTCCAGGATTTTACAAATCATACTATTACAGTGTTACTGAAATTTGATTCTTAAGTTGAAAAATAAATGAGTAGTTTTCGTTATGATGACATGTTATTCCGCTCGTAGGCAAATTATGTATGGAGGGTGGCATGACCATTTCATGATCATGATCCTTTCATAAGCTTTATTCTTTTTTTTTATGATAGATAAGGGACAAACGAGCAAACGGTCCACCTGATGGAAAGTGGCCACCGTCGCCCATGGACATCGAAAAAACTAGAGAGTTATCTCTTGATTTGTAGATGCGTTGCCGCCTCGCAAGTTGAGTTAGGAGGGGGAGCGAAGAGAAGAAGCTTTTCTTTTGTACTTTAACTAGTAGGTTTACCATTAAAACAACATTTAGGAACTGGTTTATCTACATATGGAGTTGATTTAGGAATAATGATGTCTGGTTGAAATGATTCCGTTTTATTCGCAGACTCGTTTTAGCGCGAATTCGAGAGCTTGAGCTGCGCGAGTGGATTTGACAGAGATCCATTTACCTGTATAGGATTGTAATCACTGGAGGTTTGCGATACTAAGATATTTTACAAATTTTATTTAACTAATTTTATAAATGCGAAAGTAACTCTGTCTGTCCGTCAGGTGCGCTTTCACGCCAAAATTTCTGAACCGATTTAAATGAAATTTGATATACAGATAGTCTAGAGCCTGAGAAAGGACTACTTTCTATTGCGGAAAAAGGGTTGTAAGGGGTTGAAAGGGGGGATGAAATTTGTATGGAAGTATCGTCATTTTTTGAGCTAGAAGCTTGAAACTTATGTTTTAGGCTGTTGATTTAAAATAAATATGACATTACATTCAAAGATAGTAAAAGTTTTACCCTTAAGGGTATAAAATAACAATAGGGGATGGTCGCTCTTTCACGCCAAAACAACTAAATCGATTTAAATAAAATTTGGTATATAGATAGTCTACATATTGAGAAACAACGTATGCAACTTTTTAAGGCGAAAAAAGGATTGTAAGGAGTTGAAAGGGGGGGGGGGGGGGAGAAAAGTTATATGCGCGGGCACAGCTAGTGCTTGTATACATATATGTTGGGGATTTTAAAACGATGTGAAAAGGAGATGGAAGGAGGAAGATGGGGAATATTGGGGAACACTAAGAGGGGGTGATGGTATTGAATGGAATATTGGGTAAACGCAACGTAGATACTTCTACTGAACCGATAAATTATCAAATATGATCTCTAACAATTACGAGAGAAACCTAAGCAGTGCCTTGGACTTGTGACCAAGGTGTAGGCTTAAGGAATTCCTTTAAATGATCATAACACTCACCTCCACTGCTCAGGCTCTCTGTTTAAACCCAAGGTTAAACGCACATAAACCGAATCTAACACAAGGCTAACCTAACCCAAGGCTAACCTAACCTAACATTGTGTTTACTTAACCACGTGGCAATTACATTGTAAGGACTTACGTGACCTTAGTTGGACAGCACTTCCACACTACACTGCACTTGACACTATCACTATAACTACCACTAGCACTACTTAGATGATGTTCACTTCTTGAGAGACCGCGCACGACTAAGACTTCAGTTAGACTGTCGATCGCATATAAAGGGTCGAGGGTAGAGACTGTCAAAACAACGGAAGTGACTACTACCCCACTCCAACGCCATAGACAACGATAACGATTCGATTAATCTATAATCTTTTACTATGCTCCGACATATATATGTATATGCTTGTATTGTAAACTTGTAAGGCGACATCAATCTAAATACAATATGTCTGACTTATTAGTTATGAGATATGGGTTTCAAAACATAGGTGAATGTTTTTTTTTTAAATTTCTGAATTGTTTTATTATTATTAAACCTTTATTTAGTTTTTTTTATATATTATTATTGGGTGAAGGCCTCCTCCAGCTTATTCGTGTCTCTTTCTTCTCAGTCCTGAATTATTTATTAATTTATTTTTATAATGTTCTCATCTTTTTACAATATTAAAGTCATGGTCGTCTCAGTGTTCGCTCGTGTGTGTGTGTGTGTGTGTGTGAGAGAGAGAGAATGATCGCTATATCAGCCGAGTATTACTGGCGCACAATCGTAACGGCAACAAATCTAGCAGATATCACGTTTAGGTGTTATTGTGCCTTGAAATATCGTAGGAACCATTTGAAAGCCTGCGTACTAAATATGGAGCTCGGAGCACAATGGCTGATGTATTGTTGTTACGAATACTGTGTTCTTACTAGATGCCCTCACTACGTTGAGTTGTTTGTGAGTCTAGACTAAATTTTATTATCTATATGAGACAGACATTTTATACTAGTTTTTTCCTGTATTGATTTTACGTAGGGCTAAATTATTTTTGGTGCAGCTTTATATAACAAACAGAGCATAATATAATGGATAATTAAAGCTATAGTTAGTACAACAATTATAATTATATCTTTTGAATCATTGATTTAAGTACATGATTAAACAGAGATACAGAAAACTCCTTTTTTATTGTTCATCTCTCGAAATAGAAAAAGAGCCCTTTTAGAGTAACTTCAATGTCTGTCTGTCATTTTCTTAAGAACCCGTGGAGGTAACGAGATGAAACGAACGAAGATACGATCAAAAGAAATCATAACCTTTAAATACTTCGCCTTACACGCAGACCAGCAGTAACAGTAACTATACTATTATATAAAGAGAAAAGATTTGATTGTTTGTTGCGAATAGGCTTGAAAAGTACTGAACCGATTTTGAAAATTCTTTCACCGATAGAAAGCTACATTCTTTCCGGGTAACGTAGGCTATGTGGTGTTGCCATAAATACTCTAATTAAGAAGATATGGCCATTTGAGTGCCATAACCTGGTCATTTTGTAAATTGAAGGGTTTCTCAGGAACTACTAATCCAATTTTAATTTTTTCTTCACTGATAGAAAACTACACTTTGCGTGAGTGACAAATGTGATTTAGTGTTGCCATATACATTTTTTAATTAATAGAATATGGCCATTTTGTTATTACTGAACCGATTTTAAAAATTCTTTCACCGATAGAAAACTACACTTTTCGTGAGTGCCAAAAGTGATTGAGTGTTGCCATATACATTTTTTAACTAATAGAATATGGCCATTTTGTTGTTACTAATCCGATTTTAAAATTTTCTTTTACTGTCATTATCTCTCATCTCTGTTCAGAATGGTCAGTTTCTGTTCGGTTCCTTCTTTCGATAATATCTCTCTCTCTCTCCTTTATTTATCCAATTTTTTTTGCTCTCTCCTCTTTCTTATATTATCTGTCACTTCTTTTCTTTTTCTTTTTATAACTTTTTCTCACTCTCTCTCTTTTTTGCAAATAATGAAAAACTACAAAATTACAGAGTGATAATTTAAGGACATCAATTATAATATTGCTTTAAATACCCGGAGCGAAGCGAGGGCAGGCCGCTCGTCTAATAATTTGATTGAACACATGCGACAGCTACGCTACAACAACTCAACTAATTATATTGATAGCGTTAATATTTTATCTTCGGAGTAAATTATATTAGGGAGTGAGATTTATTCTTACAATTGAGATATTGCCGATTTGATCTCCATTTGTGAGAAATATAAATTCTAAACTCGCTCTAAGCTTTAGTAAATAACTAGTAAGCCCTCTCTTGTTAAATATATGGTAATCACTCACTCCCTCACGCACTCGCCACCCTCTCGCTGATAGATATAGTTACTTCACGTTGTGACGCAGCTCTCGGCTCGGCTCTCGGCTCGGCTATCGGTCCATTATCTTGGGCCTTTATAACACCCCGTTGTTGTAGCATCGGGAGTTTAATTGAGCTGCTAAACTGCAAAATTTTCATATATACTTTTACCCCCTTCTTGCCATCTTATAGGTAGTATTGCAAATTTTTCTGACCCCTAACAGCTTCGACTGTGCGTTGATATAGCAGTCACCCAGATTCTTTTATATATATATATATATATATGTCTCACAAGTCCAAGGCACTGCTTATGTTCCCGTCGTAATTGTAAGAGATCATAATGTTTAGTTGTTTATCGGTTCAGTATCCTCCCTTCTCATCATTAAATAAAAAATAAACAATATATTTCTACATAATATTCTAGCATTCAATAAATATATTTTATGTATAATATTAGTAAGATTATTATCCCGTAGGAACTATAGATTTTTCAGGAATAAAAAGTAGCCTATGCATTAATCAAGGTTATAGAGTATCTGAATGTAAAATTTCATCGATATTAATTCAGCCGTTTTTGTAAGATTGAGTAACAAACATCCAAACATGAACCATACTAATTTCTAAAGGTACAAACTAGGTATGAAAAGTATAATTAGCGACCAGCTCCGGCTTGCACGGTTTCTCTACTTGAATCTCTCTGTCTATTGATGAAAACCGCATCAAAATCTGTAACATCGTTTAAAAGATACAAGCGTAAAGACAGCGGAAAGCAACTTTATTTTAAGCTAAAGTAGCGTAGGGAAGCGAGGGCCAGTAGCTAATAAAAGCGATGTTAACAATATATTAACTAACGATATCCATACATCACGTTATGTTACGTTCACGTTCACGGTGACGCGTAATCCATCATTTCAGTTTACACGACAAACATTTTAATCGCCATGTACGTCATTATACTCGGTTTGTGATTATAAACGAGCTTTTGCTCTACTTACACTATAAACAACTATATTTATCCCCAAACTGATCTATCATAAATTGTAAGGGGTCTACTGTTAGTAAAATAGTTAATAAATTACACAGGTCTACAGTGGTTTTGTTGCCCTAGATATGAAAATGGTTTTGGATCTATTTATGCCCACAATTCATGAAACTATCAATGATTTTGTAACATTTGATCTGAATTTTTTTTAATCTTTATTTTCATTTTACATTACAAAAATAAAATAAACGAGAAACAAGATATGTCGGGGATTTTAAAACGATGTGAAAGGAAATGGAAGGAGGAAGATGGGGAGTATTGGGGAACACTGAAAGGGGGTGATGGTATTGAATGGAATATTGGGTAAACGCAACGTAGATACTCCTATTGAACCGATAAATGATCAAATATGATCTCTAACAATTACGAGAGAAACCTAAGCAGTGCCTTGGACTTGTGACCAAGGTCACAGCCTACAGGCTTAAGGGCGTCCTTTATTCGATCGAGACACTCGCCTTCACTGTTCAGGGTCTCCGTTTAAACCCAAGGTTATACTCAAATAAACCTACCTACCCAACACAAGACGTGGCAACTAAATTGTAAGCTACTCACGTGACCTTAATCGGACAGCAATTCCAGCACTAACACTGTACTGCACAACACTAACACTATCAAGGGACTACCTCACTCCTTGAGAGACCGCGCACGACTAACCTTTATATGCGATCGACAGTCTAACTGAAGTCTTAGTCGTGCGTGGTCTCTCAAGAAGTGAACATCATCTAAGTAGTGCTAGTGATAGTGATAGTGGCAAGTGCAGTGTAGTGTGGAAGTGCTGTCCAACTAAGGTCACGTAAGTCCTTACAATGTAATTGCCACGTGGTTAAGTAAACACAATGTTAGGTTAGGTTAGCCTTAGGTTAGGTTAGCCTTGTGTTAGATTCGGTTTATGTGCGTTTAACCTTGGGTTTAAATAGAGAGCCTAGCAGTGGAGGCGAGTGTTGTAATTACTTAAAGGAGCTCCTTAAGCCTACACCTTGGTCACAAGTCCAAGGCACTGCTTAGGTTTCTCTCGTAATTGTTAGAGATCATATTTGATAATTTATCGGTTCAGTAGAAGTATCTGCGTCGCGTTTACCCAATATTCCATTCAATACCATCACCCCCTTTTAGTGTTCCCCAATATTCCCCATCTCCCTCCTTCCGTTTCCTTCCACATCGTTTTAAAATCCCCGACATATATATATATATATATATAATGACAGTTATGTTTTAAGAAGTAGTAAAAAAAGAGGAAAATGTCGAAAATATATTTTATATTTCCGTTAAACGCCTTTTATGAGCTTTTCTTTTATAATTTTTCAGGGGACAATCTCTTCGCAAAGACCAGCAGTAATCTGCCATCATGTGACAAATAATGCCGATAAGAAAACGTAAAAATTCGCGATGATATCCAGGGCAACAAAAAAAAAGTTTCTTTTTGTAGAGTTGTGTTACTATTTGGGGGTAGTTCATTTTATCTTATTTCGAGTAGACTATATATAACTTTCGATCCGATAGGATTGAGTCAGTCTGTCAAGTGGTGCCGCGCTGTAGTCTGTACATATTAAATTAGTGAGACTAATAGTGTAGTGTTGTTAGGTGGCGTGATGCTAGACCTCCGTTACCGAAGAGTAATAATAATGCACTTTAGAATTTTAATATTCCGTAGCGAGGTTAAGCGGTGTAGGTGAGAGTTTAGACATAGTAGAAGATGTCATTAAACCTGCTCCTGGATATTGAATTGAATCAGGCGTTACTTTGCGGAAATTCATGTTTGAAAAGGAATCAAAACCACTGCTAAGACTTAGCAAGTGACGTTTGTTGAGTCAACACCTCCTGAAGATGCTTCGGTTACGGAGCGAAACGTACGTCGATTGTCGATCGCGATCTACTTGTGTGGTGTGTCTTGGTTCGAGTTCGCGCGTCTCACTTTTATGTGGGCAGGGTGCTCTTCTGGGTTGTGCCATACGAGTCTGGTTGTTCAGATTGCTACCACATATGTATACATGTGTTAGAGGTACCAGGCCTTGCCTTTAGGTGAGTTATGAACGGAATAGTATAACACTCAATAATTTAATATAATGTTGCTAAGGAAAAAAAACACAAATTAACTAAAACCTAGTTAACTAAAAATAATATACAATTAACTAATACCATAGGATTTTTTTCTTCTTTTAATAAAGTACACAATATGTGCGGTGAGTGTGTATTGTGTGTGTGTGTGTGTGTGTAGGTGAAGTAGTGCGAATGTGTGCGTGAGTGGAAATATGCGTATATGTAAGATTGAAAAGGAAATCTTAAAGTTTACATACTAGTTTATCATTATCATTACAATGAATTAACGGCCTTCTTCTGCGCCTGGTCTCCTCCTCAGATTGAGTAGGGGGATAGGCCGTAGTCCGCCACGCTGATCCAGTGTGCACCTTGAGATCTTTACGGAACTGTTTTCCTTCACCGTTAAAGCAAGTGATATTTAATTGCTTAAAACACACATAACTCAGAAAAGTTAGAGGTGTGTGCCTGTGTGGGGGATCGAATTCGGACCTCCCGAGTATGACATCGATGTCTTAACCATTAAATATAGATATTATACATATTAAAGTAGATAAAGGAAATAAAACGCGAAACGAGGGTAGGTCACTAGTAGAAGATATTCTATATAATAGTAATATTATCCTGTCTTTTTAAGTCTAGATATCGAGGTCAAGAGATACTGACGTTATGTGAAGCTATTGTGCCAGGATCGGTTTTCTCATTACGTCTATACGCTTCACATTATCGACAAAATATACCAGAAAATATTCTAAGTTTGTGGGTAGCTAAATGAGGCCCAGATATAGTAGTTATAGATAGATTAATAAAGCATAGTGTGGGCATTAAGTAGTATTGGTACTAACTACTATAATACCCACGTTAACAATTACCTAAACTCCTAATTTTTAGTGAAACAGTCAGTCACGTGACACAATGTAACGTCATATCGTGTCATGTAGCATTTTTATCAATATTTTCGTAAAGAAATTGATTTGATAGCAAAATCTATTAAAGTAGATTTCTTTTTAATCTTTGCTGGGGTAGTTATAAATTATGAAGCTGGCAACACTGCAAAATGTTACGTATAAAAGGTCGACATTTTAAGGGATGTTTTGAATATTAACTTGGCAACACAGGCCTAGACCTTACCTACTAACTAGTAGGTAGTAGTATTAGGAACTAGTGTGACTGCAAAGTGTTGTGTAATAAAAAATATTCAAATAATTTGTGTAATTAGTTTTGCTGAAAAAGTATTAGATACGAGGGTCAGAGGAGGTCGAGCAGTAAAGGAGAGTGTTTAGTGCACCTGGGTCGGTAGCCATAGGCAAAGCTCATCTTCCGTCTAGATTGTATATTATTTTAGTATTTTGAATGTTATGCTAGAAGCTCCCGTGAAGCTTTCAACTTTTTTCAGATTTGCAGGTTAATAACAACCCTTCTGAAAATATCAAAATTACTATGTGTGCCTATAACTTTTGGGGAGTTCTCTCAATTCTTTAAACATCATCAGAACTGGATTTTGAAAAAAATTGGACCAATCTGTAAGCATATCCTAATAAATACAAAAAGAAATTTTTAATTCGGTTCATACATTTCGGAGTTCAGAGGTAACACACATAAAAAAAATACAACCGAATTGATAACCTCCTTGTAACAAACATAAAAAAAATACAACCGAATTGATAACCTCCTTGTAACAAACATAAAAAAAATACAACCGAATTGATAACCTCCTTGTAACAAACATAAAAAAAATACAACCGAATTGATAACCTCCTTGTAACAAACATAAAAAGAATACAACCGAATTGATAACCTCCTTGTAACAAACATAAAAAAAATACAACCGAATTGATAACCTCCTTGTAACAAACATAAAAAAAATACAACCGAATTGATAACCTCCTTGTAACAAACATAAAAAGAATACAACCGAATTGATAACCTCCTTGTAACAAACATAAAAAAAATACAACCGAATTGATAACCTCCTTGTAACAAACATAAAAAGAATACAACCGAATTGATAACCTCCTTGTAACAAACATAAAAAAAATACAACCGAATTGATAACCTCCTTTTTTTTGAAGGTGGTTGAAAAAACAAAAATTCTTCTAAAAGCAATGATAACTCTCCATTAGGTTTCCCCATTGTGTAATAAAAGGTAGAGTTTACTTAATGGTGGTAATATAACAAACTTTTTAATTTAATCCATTTATGTTACAGGTCACCATAGACCGTTTTGAAAGTAAGGTCAAAGATATAACAGTTCAGTTAAAGTATTAAAAGTAATAGTAGAAAATTCTAGATTATTATTGCTCACACTTTTGGTAAAGTTGTTTAACCACCTTTATTTAAGTACTAGGGAGGAAAAATAGTACAAAACAGAGTTCAAACGCTTAAACGGTAAAACGCTTCTCGCTGTCTTTTTGTCCTAATGTATGCTTAGATCTTTAAAACTACGCGACGGATTTTGATGCAGCTTTTTTAAATATATAGAGTGATTCAAGAGGAAGGTTTATATGTATAATACATACATATCATAGTAGAGAAACACTGATTATTTTAGAGGTTTTTTAATGTGATGTCGTAAATTAACACATGTTTTTCCGCTTACATTGCAAACGCTGGCTGAACCCTACGAGATAGATCAAAATAATGTACTACAGTATTGTACACCTTAAAAAGGTCTACAAAAAAGTCCACGAAGGTATATGTCTACCTCTTAGGGATAACCCACAATAACCATTTTTTATCCTTTACTTTTTAGATACACACGTAAAACTTATAACACTCCGTCTTTTTAGCTCCCGATGTGATAGAAGAAGAAGGTCGGTGGAACCTTCCTAATAATAGAAGACACAAAATATCCAGACTAGCAACTACAAAAAAAACTAATTTATATAAAAAACAAGATGTAAAATAACATTGGGAGCCTAATCTTAATTAAATCTATTCAGGCCTGTATGGCGGAAGGTCTGGCTGTTACCACAAATTGGACGCTTTGTTTATTGCCGTTTATTTGTGCATTCAAAGATACTAGTGTTGGCAAATTGCTTGGCATATATATAGGATACTTATAATTAACTAGTTGATCCCACAGACGTTGTCCTGTCTTAACTATGAATATTGAAATCGAATTGGCTGTCAAAAGCTTGCATAAGAAAAATTAATATGGTCATTTTTTAAATTTTTTTTTATAGTGGATAAGGTGCAAACGAGCAGATAGTCCACTTGATGGTAAGTGGCCACCATCGCCCATGGACATCTACAAAACAAGAGATACCCTCTTTTTGTCGATGCGTTGCATCCTCGAAGATAGAGTGGGGAGGGGGAGTGAAGAAGAAAAAATGCTGCGGTCTCAACGGACCCAGAGTTAGATCCCTGAGTCCACTAGACCCGCAGCATTAATGGGATGAGAGTGGGGAGACAGTCGGGGGACAGATCCCCTACCACCAAGGGGATGCCGGGTTACTCGGCTTTTGTGAGATGCTCTCCCAGCGGCAGAGGGGAATTGTATTCTATCCCGTCCCCTCACGGGTAAAGGTCATTAAGTTTTCTTAAATTTTCTAATTTTCCGCGCAATTTTCTTAATATTTTCTTTTTTTTAAGAATCTTCTCCTGACAATGACAGACATAACAAAAAAAAATTAGCGAAATCGGTTCAGCCGTTCACGCGTGATGCCGTGACCAAGGGAAATAGGGATTCATTTTTATATATACAGATTTGTCATAAAAAATATTTGAATGGAGTTTTAGGACCTTTTCAATTATGAAGGAAGAAGAAACTTCATAATTTGAAGAGGAGTAAATAACTCAGTTTCTCATTCACTAACTGACTCACTCAACTAACAGATTCACTCACTTTTTCAAGCGATAATTTTCGTTCATAGAAATTCTGAGGTGTATTTAACTACAGGTAAAAGTTTTATCAAAATCTTTTTACAATATAAATACAAACCGGGCAGTATCTGCGGCTTGAGAACCAGGGGCAAGTTTAAAAGAACCTCTTATAATATATCATATCAATATAAATATTCATCGTCATTCACATCAAAAACACATTAAAAACGATCAAAAATCTTATAACTGACTGAAAAATCTTATGACTGTAGGGTAGTTTCAAATTTAAATTGAAAGCCAAAAGGCTCTTGAGTTAGAATTTCGTCGATTAAAGACATGCGCTTACAGCTAGTGACAGAAGTCGTAGGTGTTGCCAGAAGCGAGTAGGGCAATCCGTTTAATACAAATTAAACATTTTTAGAATTTCCCCATTTTCGAGATTACCCCAAAGCATCACCTCCGCCGCTCGATCCTCATCTAATATTTAATACTTAGATATTATAACATAAACTGTAACAATTTTATACTTCATATATTTCCTCTTCCAACAACTCGATTTGTCAAAAATTTCCTCTTTCCCCATCTCGGTCATCGATTGTACCTTACCTCTCTTTACCTCTTATTATATTATTGTTTTTTTAGTTTAATTATTCTATCGCTTGTTTTCTCGATTACTTTTATAGTTCTATCGCTTCCAACCTCCTTCGGTCTTACCCACTCTTAAATTAAAAACAACCAAAATATACTTAGTGATATAAAAACTCATAATCAAATATAAACACGCGCCGTTAATACCTCGTAAATTTTATGATGAGGAGGAGGAAGAGGAGGTAAATTGAAAACACTTCAAGGGGCGATGATATTAAATGGACTATTGGGTAAACGCAACGTAGATACTGCTACTGAACCGATAAATGATCAAATATGATCTCTAACAATTACGAGACAAACCTAAGCAGTGCCTTGGACTTGTGACCAAGGTGTAAGCTTAAAGTGCTCTTTTAACACAATTCTAACACGCACCCCCACTACTCAGGCTCTATTTAAACCCAAGGTTAAACTTACATAAACCTAATCTAACACAAGAGTGGAAACTACATTGTAAGGTACTCACGTGACCTTAATCGGACGACAGTCCTAGCACTAACACAACCCCGCACTTAACACTATCCAGAGTCTACTTCACTCCTTGAGAGACCTCGATTCGATTATTCGATAATCTTTTATTATTCTCCGACATATATATTAAGGAAATTGCATAGAAAAATGGAAATATTAATTTAACGTGTAGAATCTTCTTCGCTTCGCAAATATCAATAAAAAGGGAGTAGAAGAATGAGTGGGTTAGTTAGTAAGTGAAATGAGGTGTGAAAGAGATCACAAATCTTGACATTCTCAGTAATATAAGAACTCAATATAATTTTAGCATATTTTTTGTAATATTTCTCGTTACGTCCACGTCATTGACGCCATTCCATCAAACCCAATTATTTCGGTCCATTCATACTGAAAATAAAAAACTCAACATTATTTGGATATAAAAGATACAGTAAGTGCCATACATCATTATTTTCAATGAATTTCTTTGAAATAGACGGAAAAGAACCGTATTTCCAGGAAACAAGGCCGTCATTATGTATAAAATATTTTTTTCCATAAAAAACTTAAATCTTAAAGCACAAATGTCGAATAGAATTCTACTGTGAGATAAGTGAATACTGAATAGCGACTGTGGTGACGTCATGACGTGAATAGCCAACTATTGCACAGTAACACTTAAAAGATAATAATGACATGTACTTTAGACAAGAACCTGAAGTGTCTGGAATTTGAGACCTAGGAGCAGGTTTACGAGAATTTTAACCTCATCTCCGTTCAACATTCATCTTCGGCTTACGCTTCACTATAATCATCATCACAAACCGTCAATGGCCCACTGCTGAGCCGGGTCTCCTCCTCAGAATGAGGAGGCCATAGTCCACCACGCTGACCCAGTGCGGGTTGGCAGACTTCACACACCTTTGAGAACTTTAGGGAACTCTCGGGAGTGCAGGTTTCCTCACGATGTTTTTCTTCACCGTTAAAGCAAGTGATATTTAATTTCTTAAAACACACATAACTCAGAAAAGGTAGAGGAGGTCAGGATCGAACTCGGACCTCCCGAGTAAGAAATTGAAGTTATAGCCACTATAATAATAATATTTTGATTATTAATTTTATTAAATTAATAATAAAACTGCCACTTAAAAATAATAAAAACTAACTAGTTAATAAAGAATGTTTTCGTTTAAAAAAAGGATGTGCATTGCGTATTGATACTTACACCTTGTTAGTTGAGCGAGAGCTGTGGGCCGAGAGTGACCTGCTGGCGTCTGTAACATTGAGATAGGGTGTGACGAGCCTGTGCTGTGTGCTACGTTCGTACTATGTGCTTTACTGCCACAAAAAATTACCTAGCTGAAGCGAGGGTTGAGCTAGTAAATTATATGTTACTAGCTGCACCCCGCGGTTTCACCCGCTATATTTTGGATAATTCACACTATATCATTATAAATTATCTATGTGTTATTCTGATGTGTAAGCTATATTATTGTAAAGTTTCATCAAAAGCCATTCAGTAGTTTTTGCGTGAAAGAGTAACAAACATACATCCAGATATCCATACATTCTTACAAACTTTCGCGTTTATAATATTAGTAGGATAGAGCGATTACTCATGCTCTGTATGTCGAGACGTTGAGCCCCAGGGGGTCTTGCTACCCCTTGATAAATTATGCCAGAGAAAGAAAATCATTTATTTTTGTTACTTACTGAACAGATTTTAATTTAATTGTCTTATATAAATATTTTTTATATATTGGTATCCAGAATCTCATCCATTTATACTAATATTATAAAGAGATAGAGTTCGTGAGGTTGTAGGGGGGTAATCGCTGGATCTACTGAACCGATTTTGAAAATTCTTTTCCAATAGAAAGCCACATTATTTGTGATGGGTCTATACAAACGGGTGAAGATTGTATGGGTGTGTTGCGTTGTCGCGCTAAAAACATCGTGTACGGGTATACGCGATGTTCTTGTCTACATTAACGGCAAAGATTCATCGTGCCAGATTGTGTTGTGTTGAGCTACCTAGATGTAGGCTGTTCAAAATGGAGGAAGTGCGTAAGTGTGACCAATCTAGCGAATATTTTCGCGAAAAATCCCCGATGTACATCGTCTTCGCCCGTGTACTACGCGTTGCAACGATCTACCCGTCCACACTCATCGCGTTAAAACGAATTTTCGCCGTAGCCCGCTAACGTAGATCCAGCATGAGTGTCATAGCCTATATATTAATTATTAATCCGAACACTGAAAAGAATTTTTCGTGGTAGTCGGATTTGCAAAGTAAGTTGGAGAAATAACGGTCGAACGAAAACGTTTCTTCGAACGGCGAAGATTGGTTTTGCGTTGGCGCGCTATAAATCATGTACGGGCATAAGCGATGTTCTTGTCTCCATTATACGGCACAGAGTCATCGTGCCAGATTGTGTTATGTTGTGCGTGTACTGAAGTGCGCAGGTGTAGCCATCCAAGCAAAAGTGCCCTGATAGTACATAGTCTTCGCCCGTATACTACGCCTTGCATCGAGCTACCTGGCTACACTCATTACGTAAAACATGAATTTTCGCCGTAGCCCGCTAATGTAGCCCCAGCATTACAAACTCTACCTTAACGATGAGATATATGTCGGAGAAAAGTAAAAGATTATCGAATAATCGAATCGTCATCGGTATCTATGGCGTTGGAGTAGGGTAGTAGTCACTTCCGTTGTTTTGACAGTCTCGACTCTCGACCCTTTATATGCCATCGACAGTCTGACAGAAGTCTTAGTCGTGCGCGGTCTCCCAAGAAGTGAAGTAGTGTCTGAATAGTGATAGGGTTGTGCAGTGTTGTGTTAGTGCATGGAGTGCTGTCCGATCAAGGTCACGTGAGTACCTTACAATGTAATTACCTGTAGTCTTGTGTTAGGTTAGGTTTATGTGCGTTTAACCTTGGGTTTAAACAGAGAGCCTAGCAGTGGAGGTGAGTGTTATGATCATTTAAAGGATATCCTTAAGCCTACACCTTGGTCACAAGTCCAAGGCACTGCTTAGGTTTCTCTCGTAAATGTTAGAGATCATATTTGATCATTTATCGGTTCAGTAGAAGTATCTGCGTTGCGTTTACCCAATATCCATTCAATACCATCACCCCTTTTAGTGTTCCCCAATATTCCCCACCTTCCTCCTTCCATCTCCTTTTCATCATTTTAAAATCCCCGACATATATATTTGATTCATAGTTGTGGGTAGAGTATGAATGAATACATGAGGGAATGACCAGGTTGAATACACCTTTATTTAATAAATATAGAAATTATTAATATATGACCAAACATGAAAATATTCATGGTTTAACGCCAGTGAGAGAGAGTATTCAGAAATTTAACACATGTTAATAAATCATTGCAATGCGTTTACCTCTCTACCAAAGTAATATAAATATGTATTCATTTTCTGATAGAATGTAAACCTCTATTCAGTTTTCGTTTGATCAAACATGAAATAAACTTTTCCTTTTAAACTTTTCCAATATATATAAAACTTTTACAATATATTACACAATTTTATATATATAAAAAGATCGTCGCGTATTTAAGTACTATTAAGTACAGAAACAGTAAGACATTGATGTCTACTCGGGAGGTCCGAGTTCGGTCCTGGGCACACACTTCTGACTCTGAGTTATGTGTTTTAAGCAATTAAATATCACTTGCTTTAACGGTGAAGGAAAACATCGTGAGGAAACCTGCACTCCTGAGAGTTCTGTAAAAAAGTTCTTAAAGGTGTGTGAAATCTACCAATCCGCACTTGGCCAGTGTCGTGGACTATGGTCTATACCCCTCCTTACTCTGAGCAGGAGACCCTAGGAAGAATATTTAAAAAACCAAAATCAATCAGATTGAGGTATTTAATTTACTTGTTTATCTACATAGGTAAATCAAACAGTCACAGGTTAAAAAAAAAAATCTTTTTAGCACATTTAATTGAAACCGGGTTTTAAAGAAGTTTTTCTTGCCCTTTCATTTCATACCCATATAGTAGGAGTGCATTAACAATAACTAGTCCGCCATTTTGGGTGTTCCGCTATGTTGGATTTAGAATTACGTCACACAGCTAACCATGCATTGTCATACATTAAACTTAAAGTCATAGTAGTAGTATAAAACAAAGTTGTTTCCAGCTGTCTGTCCCTATGTATGCTTAGATCTTTAAAACTAAGCAACAGATTTTGATGCGGTTTTTTAAAATACATAGAGTGATTCAAGAGGAAGGTTTATATGTATAATACATACATAATATAGTAGAGAAACACTGATAATTTTAGAGGTATCTAATGTGATGTCGTAAATAAACACATGTTTTTGCGCTTACATTGCAAACGCTGGCTGAACCCTAAGAGATAGATCAAAATAATGTACTATAGTATTATACACCTTAAAAAGGTCTACAAAAAAGTCCGCAATGGTCTACCTCTACCTCTTAAGGATAACCCACAAATGTCTACCTCTTAGGGATAACCCACAATAACTATTTATTATCCTTTACTTTTTACAAAAAATAATGGTTTATTTACGAAGCGATTTTAAACAATACAGCATTAATACTTATCCAATTAGGTATCTTACATACATTGTGCATTTAATATAGATCAATATGGCCCTTTACAGCATGAAATTTAAACGAATATTTTTGAAGTTATTACAGATTCAAAATGCAGGGACATACGGCTAAATACACGTGTTAACTTGCTGCCGGGCGAAGCCGGACGGGTCGACTAGTAATATGATATAAGGAAACTGATCAATTTCAAAGGAGGCATCTCAGTGAAGCGATGAATTGACCTTCCCATTCGAAGGTAAAATAAAACAGTCAATTTAATATAGATAATGGCCAATATAAAATGTATTTGGACTTAGAGCAATTGATTAAATTCCAATAGCGAATAAAAAGCCAATTTTCCCCCTTTTATTGCGATCCTCTCATAAATCCCGGGTCCAGGGAACAAGGAAAATTATTTCTGTTTAAATACATATTAGGTTTTGTTCATACTTTATCTTTACCCGATTGCAGGGAAAGAATTAGGCAGCTATCTGTACGTTTAACATGCCCTTTATGGGTAGTTCAATCCACGAGCTCTACCGTTCATCTTCAGGAGCTGCACCGTCGCCACGATCACGTTTATCGCGCTCCTCTCACCCCGCGCTCTCCGCTAAAAAGGCCCTAATAGTGACTTCTGCGCATTCAAGGTCAAACCTATACTTACGTACCGACAGCTAAGATAATGTTACCTTAACACAGCGCCATCTATTGGATGGATGGGTAATGATATCAAAGCTGATATGCAAAATATTTTCGTTACAATATTTCAGCCAAATTATATAAATTGACGGTAACAAATTATGCACCTAAACGTTCCTCATGAATCACTTTGTTTATTGGTGAAAACTTAATGAAAATTGGTTCAGTAATTTTTGAGTATATAACCAATAGATAGACAGAAGCAGCGTAGGACTTTGATTTATAATAGTGCATTTTTTTTCGATTCCGTTTTGGGAAAAAACACTTTTCTATGTATAAATAAATATTCTTATATTTCCTACACCCATATTCAATTCAAAGTTTTTTTTGTATTGCGGAATGTTACGTCACAGTATACAATAATTACATACACAAATATTTGTAAATTGGATTTTTTATTGATTTATGAAATAATAGATATACTAATAATTATACTCTATATCATTATTGTAGTAGTATAATTATTTTTGTTATTATAAATTGTGACGTCACGTGATTCTAAATAAGTTTTTTATTGTAAAGAAAACAATGTTTTATAATATCGTCACATTGTTCGAAGCTTATTTTGACCTTTAAGAAATATATTAAGATAGGTATACTAAAGAATTTATTTTTAATTTTATTTAAAGGTCAACGGTTCACAAGTGTACAACGAAGTTATAATGATGTAATGAAGACCGGGTCTCCATACAAATATCACGTCAAAAGTATCCTATCTCCGAAGTATGAATACCTAAATTTTGTTCTCTTCGATTTGTCGTGGACTTACTTAATATATAAACGAATATAAGTGATATATTTGTCTCTTTCTATCATGATAAGGACAAATATATAATTTGTTATATTATAATTGTTTCCCACGTCATTATATTGACAGATTCCCTTATGGAAATAGTCGCAAAATGATTAGAACGCAATTAGATCTCTTCTTAAAACCTTTTTTATGTATTACAAAATTGTCCAAGTGCGAGTCGGATTTGTGTATAAGCTCTGAAAGAAAATCTTTTCAGCTCAGCAATATAAGATAACAAGGACTTTAAGAAGATCATGTAAATTATTTTTGTTTTTTATAAGAGAGAAGTTATCTTCCTACCTCCTGCCTCCAGGCTTACTTCACAAATAAGTGGTTTCGTGCTTATGTAAGAGGATTATGACGTAATTTGAATTTTTAGATACATTTTCTTTTGCAACTTAGAAGGTATATAAGAAAACGCAATGTGAGAGGAAAACATAATAAAATATAAAATAAAATTTTATTAATAACTAGCCGTCCGCGACTTTATCTGAATTACGTAAGATAGGGAGAGGATTAGAGAGAATGGAGCTGAAAGTTTCTTGGCTGATGGTCTGCTCCTATGGGTCGTAGCATGATGTTAAATAGCATACAGTCTTCCTCAACAAATGAGCTTTCTAAGATTAAACAAATATTTTAATTCAAGCTAATATTTCTTGAGATTAGCGCGTCCAAATATATGTGGGCGCGTAAGTTATACTTAGGTTAACCTAACTTTAGGTTTAAACGGAGAACGTGAGCAGTGGAGGCGAGTGTTTCAATTGAATGAAGGGCAGCTTACAGCTTAGGCTCCTGTCGTAATTGTAAGAGATCATAATGTTTAGTTATTTATCGGTTCAGTAGCAGTATCCACGTTGCGTTTACTCAATAGTCAATTCAATATAAGAAGCGTGAGTAGCTCAGTGGTCCGGGGGTTGGATTCACGATCGATAAGTCGCGGGTTCATATCCCGGACATTGGACTACTGGCGTGGCCCACTCCTGACACAAGCATGCAAGCTTACTAGGAGGGGTAAAGTAGTATGTGATCCATACGGCTAGTAATCTTTAAAAAAAAAGTATATCACCTTTAATCATATTTGTCCGAGTTATATTAGTATAGATACATCGTTATATTTTGAAATTTGACAATTCTTCATACTCTACCAAATAGATGGCAATAATTCTAGATTTTACGTCCCGCGAACCTTTTATTGCTGTCTCCGACTTTAATCGTAGCGTAAATGTACCGTGAAATATTACAAAATATATTTTATTATTGTTTTATAACTCAATAAAAACTGAAAATTGAATAGCTCTTCCAACTTTTATTATTTTTCATACGCTCGTAAAAAAACGTTTACAACTGTATTCTAATAAGTAAGGAAAAACACAAACGGAAGTTTTTTGAAGTAGTTTTGGATGATTTATCCCCTCCCTTCGCCATTCCTCCCTTCGCTTCATAACCATTTTTTATTAAACCTTCACTTATTGCGTATATTTCACTTTTGAAGATGGGACTACTTACAGTTGGCATTCCACGTGAGATACCTGGGCCTCGGGCTGGAAGGAAACTGGAAGTTTGAGGAGAATATTCATTGGAGTAGCATTTTATTTTCAAAGTTGGGACAACTTACAGTAATTATGCTGACAATATTCATTTGAGTAGTATTTCACTTTCAAAGTTGGAACAACTTACAGTAATGATGCTGGCAATATTCATTTGAGTAGCATTTCACTTTCGAAGTTGGAACAACTTACAGTAATGATGCTGGCAATATTCATTTGAGTAGCATTTCACTTTCGAAGTTGGAACAACTTACAGTAATGATGCTGGCAATATTCATTTGAGTAGCATTTCACTTTCGAAGTTGGAACAACTTACAGTAATGATGCTGGCAATATTCATTTGAGTAGCATTTCACTTTCGAAGTTGGAACAACTTACAGTAATGATGCTGGCAATATTCATTTGAGTAGCATTTCACTTTCGAAGTTGGAACAACTTACAGTAATGATGCTGGCAATATTCATTTGAGTAGCATTTCACTTTCAAACTTGGAACAACTTACAGTAATGATGCTGGCAATATTCATTTGAGTAGCATTTCACTTTCGAAGTTGGAACAACTTACAGTAATGATGCTGGCAATATTCATTTGAGTAGCATTTCACTTTCGAAGTTGGAACAACTTACAGTAATGATGCTGGCAATATTCATTTGAGTAGCATTTCACTTTCAAACTTGGAACAACTTACAGTAATGATGCTGGCAATATTCATTTGAGTAGCATTTCACTTTCAAAGTTGGGACAACTTACAGTAATGATGCTGGCAATATTCATTTGAGTAGCATTTCACTTTCGAAGTTGGAACAACTTACAGTAATTATGCTGACAATATTCATTTGAGAAGCATTTCACTTTCGAAGTTGGAACAACTTACAGTAATTATGCTGACAATATTCATTTGAGAAGCATTTCACTTTCGAAGTTGGAACAACTTACAGTAATGATGCTGGCAATATTCATTTGAGTAGCATTTCACTTTCGAAGTTGGAACAACTTACAGTAATTATGCTGACAATATTCATTTGAGAAGCATTTCACTTTCGAAGTTGGAACAACTTACAGTAATTATGCTGACAATATTCATTTGAGAAGCATTTCACTTTCGAAGTTGGAACAACTTACAGTAATTATGCTGACAATATTCATTTGAGAAGCATTTCACTTTCGAAGTTGGAACAACTTACAGTAATTATGCTGACAATATTCATTTGAGAAGCATTTCACTTTCGAAGTTGGAACAACTTACAGTAATGATGCTGGCAATATTCATTTGAGTAGCATTTCACTTTCGAAGTTGGAACAACTAACAGTACTGATGCCGAAAATATTAATTTGAATAACATTACGGTTATGGCAACAACGAAAAGGTAAGAATAGAATTCATGATTGCTATTCATCAACAAGCCGTGATACGGTGTGTATAGCAACACTTTTATTAACAACTATCTGTCTGTATTATATATCATATAGTTTTATTGAGTGAATAGTCGTATCATATTCAGTAAGACAATTCACTCAAGTAAGCAAATAAAAGTAACGGGAAGCCTAAAAAAAAGTTTGCAAATACAGAAATAAGATTCCCTATAAATTGCCGACTTTACGGAATCCGTTTTTATCTATATCGATAAAACCGGTCCGTCTGTTTATAACCTACGTTATCTTTATACTAAAACATACTTTAGCAATAAATATAAATAAAATATTATTTGTGTGTTAGTGTTAAGATTAAAATCACATCAAGATAGAGAGAATTCCAAATAATTATAGATTTCTTTTAAGGACTCAAATCTTTAAAAGGTTTTTGCCTAAGTTTTAGGTTTAGTAGATTTTAGTCTAAACTTTTAATATATAGATAGACTAACTGACTTAACGTATCAAAAGGTTTTTTTAAAGTCCGAGCTAGAGTGACAGCGTAGATTGGGTTTTAACATATCTATATTATTATCTTATATATAAAATTCTCGTGTCACAATGTTAGTTACCATACTCCTCCGAAACGGCTCGACCGATTTTTATGAAATTTTATATGCATAGTCAGTAGGTCTGAGAATAGGTCAACATCTATATTTTATACCCCTAAGTGAAAAGGGTAGCTCACCCCAATTTTTTAAAATTTATATGGCAAAACAACGTTTGCCGGGTCAGCTAGTGTTATATAAAACTAGAAAAAAAATAAAAGGACACATTTTTTTTTTCAAATATGAGAACGGTAATGGTTAAAATCAATTTCGAAATTATATATGTTAAAAAGACGTTAACGCCAAATGACATCATATATACGGTTGGATAGCGATATGTCTTAGCTTTAAAACATAAGCTAAAAGCATTGTTATTCCGTCGGATATGTGACGTCATCGTATGTTTGGTATTTAATCTATATCTATACTAATATTATAAAGAGGAAAGATTTGTATTTTTGTATTTTTGTATTTTTGTATGTAACGAATAAACATAAAAACTACTGGACCGATTTCAAAAATTCTTTCACCATTAGAAAGCTACATTATCCCTGAGTAACATAGGCTATATTTATTACAAGAAAAAATTAGAGATCCTTAGGAAATCTCACGAAAACCAACCCAAGGTGCCAAAAAATTAGCCATAAAATATCTTTCATCGCATGCGCTGCAAAAAGTATTGATGATAGAACAAAAAAATGTTCTACAATATTATAGAACGTATCAATATCTACAAAAAAGTCCGCGAGACCATATGTCCAACTATTATAGTTACGTCACTATAACTACTTTTTTACATTTTAAAAGTTGATAAAAATGCCTATCAAAATCAGACCATGTTTTCTATAACTTTGTATTAATCCTTATCCAAATAAATTATTTCGTATTCAAGACTATTTCAATACCTGTAAATTACTTTTTGAATTATTAAAATCGGACTTTCCATTCAAAAGATATTACGAAATTAAAAATATCAATAAAACAAAAAATACGCGACGACGCGACGGGCCAGTATAGCGACGCAGCGCAGCGAGTAAAGCGGCAAGAGAGGGGGCACCGAAATGCGGGAGGGCCAATATATTTTTAAAAATAATATTCCACCCGCGCGAAGCCGGGATGGGCCGCTAGTTTTTTCAATAAAATGTAAAACACTTGTAACAATGGATTAAAAAAAATGTTTTTGGTCAATAAATTAGAAAAAAATATCACTATTGTTGTAAGCATTATATAGTAATAAAATATTTTTAAATTTGTTCATCATCACAACCCATTAATAGCCCAATGCTCAGCCGGGTCTCCTCCTCAGAATCAGGAGGAATTTAAATTTGTTACGTGATTGATTTGAGACTTACTACCTACCTAGACTTACCTTTATCAAATAAAATAATAGAAACGGGAATAAAATGCTCCAATGTAATGAGACGTAGGGGATCTGTTTTCCGACTGGCTTGCGACCACCAGCATGCGAATACGATCGCCAAGTGTCATAGACGCGTTCCGGTTGAGCCGCATATGGGCCAGATTTACCCCCTCCCTCTCCCATCCTATTAATGCTGTGGGTCTAGTGGACTCTGGGCTCTTGCCTAGGGTCCGCTGAATCCGCATCATTTTTCTTCTTCATTCCCCCTTCCCACTCTATCTTCGGGGATGTAACGCATCGACAAAACGAGAGAGTGTTTTTATGTTTTGTCGATGTCCATGGGCGATGGTTGCCACTTACCATCAGGTGGACCATCTGCTCGTTTGCACCTTATCTATTATAAAATATATATATATGTCGGGGATTTTAAAACGATGTGAAAGGAAATGGAAGGAGGAAGGTGGGGAATATTGGGGAACACTAACAGGGGGTGATGGTATTGAATGGAATATTGGGTAAACGCAACGTAGATACTCCTATTGAACCGATAAATGATCAAATATGATCTCTAACAATTACGAGAGAAACCTAAGCAGTGCCTTGGACTTGTGACCAAGGTGTAGGCTTAAGGACGTCCTTTAAGTAATTACAACTCGCGCCTCCACTGCTAGGCTCTCTATTTAAACCCAAGGTTAAACGCACATAAACCGAATCTAACACAAGGCTAACCTAACCTAACCTAACATTGTGTTTACTTAACCACGTGGCAATTACATTGTAAGGACTTACGTGACCTTAGTTGGACAGCACTTCCACACTGCACTGCACTTGACACTATCACTATCACTAGCACTACTTAGATGTTCACTTCTTGAGAGACCGCGCACGACTAAGACTTCAGTTAGACTGTCGATCGCATATAAAGGGTCGAGGGTAGATACTGTCAAAACAACGGAAGTGACTACTACCCCACTCCAACGCCATAGACAACGATAACGATTCGATTAATCGATAATCTTTTACTATGCTCCGACACGGCCATTCTGATAATCAACGCGCTCTCGCGTTGCCTTTACACGTTTCAAAATACGTAACACTAGTTTCATAGACCAATAACTTCGTTAAAGTGTGACAGCTTTCAGCACTATTTTCCACTAGACATAAGAATTTCAATCATTAACACACAAAGAAACAAAGAGCTCTCAACACTCTTTACAGAAAACATTTCAAATTCGTAGCAAAGCGTAACAGCTTTCAGCCCCAACCGTCGGGGCCTACAAAGCCACCTTACAACGGCTCAATAATAACAAAGCGACAACGCTTCCAGTGCATCTTTCCGACAAAGCGTAAAAGCTCTCTGTCCACTAACAAACCGTTAATATAATCAGAAACTTCCAACCACAATGCGTAAAAACTGTCAACACCAAAATCTAGTACCGAAAAGGCTGATGGACCCGATGTAAACCAAAGGCCTATCCTACTTCAAAATAATAATCACGATTTTAAGATTTTAAACTACCTTCGCAACTATGTAATATGATATTAGCTATTTCTGAATTTTTATTTTGTACTACCCACATTTTTTCGAAAATTATTTTTACTCGCATTGAAACTAAGATAACCGTCAGGATAATACGCAAAGAACCTTTAACGTGAACTTTTGGGCTTGTGATCCCACTTCTGATGTCGGGGATTTTAAAACGATGTGAAAGGAAATGGAAGGAGGAAGGTGGGGAATATTGGGGAACACTAACAGGGGGTGATGGTATTGAATGGAATATTGGGTAAACGCAACGTAGATACTCCTATTGAACCGATAAATGATCAAATATGATCTCTAACAATTACGAGAGAAACCTAAGCAGTGCCTTGGACTTGTGACCAAGGTGTAGGCTTAAGGACGTCCTTTAAGTAATTACAACTCGCGCCTCCACTGCTAGGCTCTCTATTTAAACCCAAGGTTAAACGCACATAAACCGAATCTAACACAAGGCTAACCTAACCTAACCTAACATTGTGTTTACTTAACCACGTGGCAATTACATTGTAAGGACTTACGTGACCTTAGTTGGACAGCACTTCCACACTACACTGCACTTGACACTATCACTATCACTAGCACTACTTAGATGTTCACTTCTTGAGAGACCGCGCACGACTAAGACTTCAGTTAGACTGTCGATCGCATATAAAGGGTCGAGGGTAGATACTGTCAAAACAACGGAAGTGACTACTACCCCACTATAACGCCATAGACAACGATAACGATTCGATTAATCGATAATCTTTTACTATGCTCCGACATATATATATAAACATATAGGCTACTGGAAAAATTCATAGCTCCTGTGGGATAATAAGAAATGTTAATTGGGCGCCAGTATCTATCAAATTATTAAGTTTCTGGTCTTTCCAATAAGATCTGTCTTCGTAATTGCTGGTAACACTTAGATATAATGTCGAGAAGTGCCTGCACATAGAGATACAGGGGCAGATTTATGGATCTCTTTTTCTATGCACTAACTGTCGCCTACACTACACTACACTGGCAAAAATAACAAAGCCTCACGTGATCACATTCACACTTTACCATACTAGTCGAATCGTGTGACTTAATTAATCTTAATTATGTATACAAAATATCATCCATCTTCGAAAGTATTTTTTTACCAAATTTCTTTCAAATCGGTTCAGGCGTTTTAACGTAATGGATGCACAAACTTTAATTTGAAATGTCAATGACTTGTTTTTAATTAAAGTTTAAAGGGAACAATATAATATCATAGGGTTATCAGTATCCACAGGTCGATGACCTTTAGGTGTAAAGTAAATATCCCAGGGCGGCAATAACGGGTCCAACTTGAAATCCTTTAATTATACTATACCATATTCCCCTCTGCCGCTGGGAGAGCATCTCGTAAAAGCCGAGTAACCCAACACCCCCTTGGTGGTAGGGGATCTGTTCTCCGACTGGTTTGCGACCACCAGCATGCGAATCCGATCGCCAAGTGTCATTGACGCGTTCCGGTTGAGCCGCATGTGGGCCGGACTTACCGCCTCCCTCTCCCATCCCATTAAAGCTGCGGATCTAGTGGACTCTGGACTCTTGCTCAGGGTCCGCAGAATCCACATCATTTTTTTTCTTCACTCCCCCTCTATCTCCCTCTATCTTCGGGGATGCAACGCATCGAGAAAACGAGAGAGTATCTCTTGTTTTGCCGATGTCTATATCTATTAAAAAAAAATATTACTCTAATAGATTTAATACAAAATGGATCAAAAAATATTTTAATTAATGAAAAAGAATTTCTAGTCTATACGCAGACTTGACAGACGTACGTCGGCTTGTCTAGAATATTCTCCTGGGGGTTATAATTTAGACTCAGAGCTTTAACCTTACTTCTAGAATATTCGCAATGTAATAATAAACTTCAGTCATGGCCGCGTATTCATTTAATTTGGTTTTTTCTTTATGTTGGCACTACCGAATGACATTCAGTTTGTGCCAACATCTAGAATCAAATATTACTCAGATTAATGTTGCTGACATCAAAACTAATAGGCTGCTACACAAATCAGTATTGCCAGCAACATCATAATTAACAGTTTTAAGTAAATGTTTTTGTTTCATAAAATAAGTCTTTTACTTTAACAAAGGAAAATCTGTAAAAATATCCCTCCATTTTTTTCACCACTATAAAAAGGATCATATGGATTCAAAGCGGGTCAATTTTAGTCCCAAAAATGGCGGATCAAATATTTTATTTAAAAAAAACAAGAAAGCTTTTAATGTGTTTAATTTTTCACGTGACACAGACGTATCGCCTAAATTAATTTTTAATTATATTGGTCAATATTTACTATATGTAAATACTAGTCAAACTGCCGATGACCTATTGAAATAGAGCTTATAAATTATTGAGCTGATAAGGATATTTTTATAAAATAGAAACTATCAGCCAATCAATGGCTGTAACAGTTTCCTTAGTCTTTATCACAAAGAACGTCTCAGAAACAATATAACGTTACCTTCTCTGTACATCACACACGAATATCTTCTTTTTACATAATTTTTTTACTGTGTTGATCAATATTTACTGTCTGTAAATACTCGTCAAACTACCGGCGACCTATTGGAATAGAGTTTATAAATTATCGAGCAGATAAGATTATTTTATGAGCTAAAAGAAACTATTAGACATTCAAACATTATTTACTACAGGTACATAGCATTTTTCTAGTAGTATTTGTCTGGTCTGTTTGTCATTAAATAATAACTTTAGAATATATTTATTGTACTTTCCTAAAACTGAATTTATATGTTTATTTTAATGAATAAACCGCTGTAACAGTTTCCTTGTTTATTACAAAGAACAAGAAACGTCTAAGAAATAGTATTACGTTACCTTCTCTGTATATCACACACGTGTATCTTCTCTGTACATTAATTCTTCACTATGATGGTCATATTTACTTTATGTAAATACTCGTCAAACTGCCAGTGTGTAAATTATAGAGCTGGTAGGGATAATTTAAACAAATTGTAACTATTAGCCAAACAAATAATATTTACAGCTAAAGAACAGCTAACAATTTTCTAGTAGTATTTATCTGGTCTGTTTTTCATTAAATAATAACTTTAGAATATATATATTGTACTTTCCTAAAACTTCATTTATATGTTTATCTTAATGAATAAACCGCTGTAACAGTTTCCTTATTTATTACAAAGAACCGATAAGAAACGTCTCAGAAACAATATCCAAGTGTCGCTGACGTGCGGTCGCAGCTGCCTCTGATCGGACGCTCAAATTGGATACACTGGAATTGTTTAACTGTTTATCCTGGTACTTTTTGGAAATAAAACTTAAAGTTTATATTTTGTTAATTCAATGGAGACTTATATTCCATAAGCAGAACAACAGTATGACGGCTTGCTTTGCTTCAAAGTTACGACTTGAATTATTCTGTCGAGATATTGATATTTATCAGGTGTTCCAATAAAAAATTAAAAATGCTACATCATATCATAGTTGCCAACATCATACTTAAGACTGTTTATAACATAACTAACTTTATAACTAACCAACAATACCGACATTTTCAACTATCAATAATTGTCATATTTCAACCAATTTACACAAATATTTTACACTTAAACCTTCCTCATGAATCGCTGTCTATTGATAAAAACTGAATGAAAATTGGTTATGGTTGAAAACTAAATATAGTGGAACGTAAATAATACTTAAGAATACAAACTAATCAAAATTGCGATTTAAAATACTACTTAAGCCATCTATCGACGGATAGCGGCTCTGCCTGTCTGTAACGCTTTCACGCTTAAATCACTGAAACGACTTTGATGAAATTTGGTACAGAGATAGGTTAAAGCTTAGGAAATTACACAGGCTACGTTTTATTGCAAAAAATAAAGTTTAAAAACAAATTATATTTATTTAGACTATAAGACCTCATTTTAAACATATATGTTGACATAAACAATAACATACATATACATACTCGCCAAGATCTTTCTTTTGACACCAAACACGTGATAATTAGCTCAGTTTAATTTTTTTCGAGGTTAGAATCTGAGGTATAATTTCCGTTATAAAAAAATAATAAAATTTTTATAGCCTATGTCACCCGCGCCATTATTACGAATGTATTGAGACCTCATTCATGAAAATTGGTTCAGTAGTTTAGGCGCTACAGTGGAACATACAAACATACATATATACATAGACTGCCAAAATCATAACCCTTCCTTTTGGCTCCGCCGTAGTCAAGTAAAAAAAAGGCTTAACGGGGTTGAAATATGGGATGAGCTATGTGACCATTTATGTCTTTGGGAGTAGATTAGAGATCTAGATTGATAGTAGAATTAATAGTACTTTTTATTTTATTTCAAGTCTGTATATAATCTGTTACGACAGACTTGAGCCAGTTGTCAAACGGAGCTCGTCTGGTGACCATTATGGATGTGCAGTGGTGTGGTGTCTGTTACTAAAGTTTAGAGTAAGTGTTCAATATTAGTTACACGGTTTCCGTTTTAAGTGAATCTTATTATTTTCTTGTACTAACATTTTAATAGAAGCAATAATATAGTTTTAAATAGTAGTTACCCGGTAACATTAAAGCTGTAAGACTACTTCCCAGTATATACGGTCAAGTAACGTGGCGTAACGATCTACGAAATTTTATACGACCGTACTTAACACGTTTCCACGTAATTCTGATTGAAATAAGAGAATGTTTAAGTTACTGAATAAATTTTATATTTGAGTTAGCAACACCGTTTACAACTTTATACTTTTATTTCAATTATACCCACGTAACAATTTATAACCCTTAAAAATCGTAGATAATGCTTAAGAAAACAAACTCAACAAACAAAATTTAACCTATTGTTAAATAATGAAAGTTTAGATGTAGCGGACTCAACAGTATTTCTAGGTATAACTTTAGATTGAAAACTCCAATGGAATCCCCATTTATCATCTCTAGCGGGAAGACTCAGCTCAGCTGCCTACGCACTAAGGACAGTCAGACAAATGACCGATATTAATACTGCTAGGCTAGTTTACTTCAGTTACTTTCACAGTATTATGTCTTATGGCATTTTGCTGTGGGGTAGGTCATTTTTATCCTTCAAAAGAGAGTTGTTTGGGCTACTAATAACCTAAAACCATAAAAAATAGCCGTTCTTTCGGTCCCATTTCAGTACATACATTGTATATATTTTGTTCATTTACCAGAATATCAATTCGTATTCAAAACACAGTGACAAACATCTATAATATGTATCGCATCTATAATAAGATTCCACAGACTATATTATCAAGAAGTTATTAATATATAAAGCATACTATAATGTACAGGATAACTTAAATGATGAGAATGCTTGGAATCTAAGTGACGTTGACTCTCAAGTTAAATGATTTGTATAGCAGCAATATGGCTTTTTGAAAAGAGCGACTGTTGAGTTTCTGGCCGGCTCTTCTCAACAGAAAACTGCTTTCCGAGCTGGTGGTAGCTTCAGACAAACTAACTGACCGACCGATTTTTGACGTATCAAAAGTACTACTAAAAAAAGTCTAATTGAAATAAGTGATTTAATATACTACTTACGCCATCTATTGACGGATAGATGGTCTGTCTGTTTGTTACTTGATTGAGTAAATCATAGGTATTGGTATTTGGTACAGATATATATTAGAGCTTCGGAAAGGACATAGGCTAAGTTTTATCGCGAAAACAGTACTTAAGAATACAAAGTAAACAAATGAGTGTGCTCGTACGCCATCTATCGACGTGGGGGTGAAGTGCATGTCGAGCTGTGTGGCCGTTATGTGTTTGCGAATCAGCGAATGTGAAATTAAACGTAAATACACGTGGTAAATTGCACCCGGGAAAAGCTGGGATGGGTCGACTAGTTTAAATGTAAATTAACATAAACGAGGTCTTATTTCGCTTTTAAATATAAAGTGTAAAAATGTGTGAAATGCGGTTCCGCTTGGAACTCAATTAAGTGTATTATTTCCCATTTCGACCGCTTTCCAGTTTCCACACATTACATTCTCGAAACTCACCTATTGGGTTGCTCATATAAATACTTAGTTTTAATGAAATTTAAACTTTATTGTTTTACCTATATTTACTATTACTATAACTACTATAACTTATATAATGTACGTATACAACGCTTATGAGTTTTGAGTGTTTTAGGAGTTCTCTAAAGTTGTGTGAAGTCTGCCAACTCTCCACTCAGAGGAGGATACTCGCCGCAGTACGGGTTATGATGATGATGAATTTGGTGAAATATAAAATGTATACGAAGTCAAGAAACCTAAGTAAGAGATATAATGGCGTATCAAAGTAACATTAACACACATTCTTCTATATGCCTTTAATACGTGTACTTACCTATTTGATTTAATAAAAAAACATTTTTGCTATATACAAATATTCTGACGTTCAATAAATATTTTATTATTATCCCGCTGGAACTATGAATAATTTTTTTTCGAGATAAAAATTAGACAAGGTGTTAATTCATTTTAAAGTATCTGTGTGCAATCACACACACATCAATCAGTATAGTATTAAAATCACATTAAATATTTAGAAAGTCGCGCCGCTCCCGTACCGCACTCTGCTGCTGCTTACTCATGCTTTCGGTTATTAACCTGGAGAACAAGAGCCCAGAGCCAGTTAGATCCGCAGCATTAATTGCCTGGGAGAGGGAGGGGGTAAATCTTGCACTTAGCGGTTTTTTTCGCATGCTGGTGGTCGCAAGTCAGTAGGGGAACAGATCCCCTACTACCAAGGGGTGCTGAGCTTTCCAGAGACTTTCCAGGACAAATGTATTATTAGGTCGCGTTTCCACCAGTGGAGAGCGAGAATGAATCCCTTCATTTACCTAGCCTCACTCAGAGTGTATCAAAAGAAGATTTCTGTTGGTTCTTAACAAACACATCCTTCAGTATTCACGTGAATCCAGGATGGATCTCTTGTACGTCATAGTTTTAGAAACTATCAAAAACCGTTTATTAAACAGAGGTGAAAACTCCTTTTTTTGAAGTGGGTTAAAATTATTTCGTCAGCCTGCGGGTATACCCAGCTCGGATTTAAACCTGTTGTGAATATCACTCCTTTGATATGTCAAGGGAAATGAAGCCAGATTTGTCTGTTACTGTTATCGTTTTAATGTTTTTCACCTTTTATTTAGTTTCTGTTTCTATTTTTATATAGGAAGAATTCTGTAAAAGAAATTTGGAAATAAAATAAACTGTTAGAAGAAAAACCGAGCCCTTATGTATTGTCTACTGAGTCACAAGCCCCATTTAAAGCTCGTCTAATATTTGTCATTTATAGCAGCCGCCACGTAAGTATAGGTTTGACCTTGAATACACAGAAGTCACTATTAGGGCTATTAGCAGGGAGCGCGAAGCGAGAGCACCTCGATACATGAGATTGGTTCATATGCGACGTTTCAGTTCCCGCGCGTCTGCGTCACGGATGGAACTGAAAATACAGGCGCACAGCACGCTCACAATGCGCAACTTTTCCCCCATTATTTTTGGTCAAACCTAAAGTTAGCTGCCGGCCGACCTGTTAATGTGAAAGGTTTGTATGTTTGTTACTTAACCACACAAAAACGGCTGAACGGATTTCAATGAAATTTGGCACACAGATACTTTATAACCTGGATTAACATATACGCTATTTTTTATCCCAGCAAAATCATAGTTCCTGTGGGAAAATAATAAAATATGATTGAATTCTGAATATTTTTATTGAACAGTTTAATGATAATCCAACAGCAGAAATTAATCAAAGTCAATTCGAAATATTTAGATTAAATTAATGTATTTATTTCAATCAGGAATCCAAAGATTTTAACATGTTTCTTGCCAGGAGTTTCAGTAAGTATTGACAGGGAAATTTTAATTAAGCCAGCTAAAGTTTATAAACTTCTTGTCTACTTATAAAATAAGTTATCTACTTTGCGATCATAGTAACTTCATTAGTATTAAGTTTCAGTTTTCCTTGCTTATAGAGAGTTAATGTAAATAAGCCTTATAATTAGATACATTAAGAAGTTTGTTTATTGTCATGTATTTTTTTTATAATTAAAAAAAAAAGATTTAAAGACATTTTTGACACTTACCAGTTCTTTCAGTTTGAGTTTAATAATAACTGGAATTGTTTCAAAGCCATATAATTAAAAAAAAAAAAAAAAAACTGGAATTGTTAATTATGATATTGGAAACACTGATTTGAGTGGCAGTCAGTTAGTTGTAATTTTAGAAGTTCGCACAAACTGAATATCATTTAGTTGAGAAAACGCCAACAAATTAAATAAGCCGCTATGACAGAAATCATTATTATAGCATCATATTATTCTAGCTGTAACGCTGTTCGTCTAGCCTAAATTATAACCACCATGAATAATATTTTAGTCAACAAGCCGTGATACAACATTGACAACTACTTATTATGTTCTATTATATTAGGTTGGGGAAAAAGTCTTTTCGCATTTTTTAAGAAAATTCAAAACATTTTTTAATATAGTTTATTTACATTTAACTAAAGTATGGAGGTACCATTTTGTTGGATAACTATTTGCCATCTTGTACGTAGGGACATGATCCCATTGCTATAGAAATTTTGGGGCTTCTGATCAAAAAACCGCGACAAGTAGTTTTGGCAGTCCTCTCGTGATGTTAACCTGACACTGCCTAAAGAATTCTGAAGAGACCGAAACAGGTGGAAATCTGAAGGTGCAAGGTCAGGACTATACGGCGGATGCATTAACACCTCCCAGCCAAACTCTCTTAATTTTTGCTGAGTGGCTAAAGATGTGTGAGGTCTAGCGTTATCAAGATGAAAAACCACACCCCTTCTGTTGATTAATTCCGGCCGCTTTCTCTCAACTTCTTGCTTTAATTTCATCAGTTGTTCGCAGTAGAGTTCAGTATAGATGGTCCTGCCCGGTGGTAACAGCTCATAATGAATAATGCCCTTCCAATCCCACCACACACACAGCATCACCTTGTTGCGAGTTAACCCGGTTTTCGCCACAGTCTGTGAAGCCTGACCGGCCTTTGACCACGACCTTTTTGGCACTTTCTTATCGTACGTGATCCACTTTTCATCACCAGTTATCAGTTTAGAAACGGTTCGGTTTCATTACGTCGGGTACACGGTTCGTTAGGTTTCGTTCAGTGAGTGAGCTTTTTTGTGTACCCAGTTTTTTTCAAATGCGCCAAAACTGTTTTGTGGTCAATTCCCAGTTCTTCAGCTACGTCGTAACTACTGATATGCCGATCTTGCTCCACTTTTTCAAAAATGGCATCCATTTTATCCGTAATAGGGCGACAAGAGCGAGGCGCATCTTTGACATCAAAATTTCCGGATTGAAAACGCTTAAACCAAATTTGTGCTACTCTCACAGACACTGCACTAGGTCCATAAACATCTCAAATCTTTTTCGCGGCTTTCGTTGCATTTTCACCTTTTTTGTAGTAAAATTTTAAAATGTATCGAATTTCTTCATTAGACTTACTCATCTTCACAGTACGAAAAACAAATAAAAATCACACATTTTCCTAATTTGAATTTGGAATTATCTTCTTTGAATGATACCACAACCAGCCAGATACAAATAGTCTAGCCAAAGAGATTGTATTACAAGTTCATACATACTATAATGCGAAGACTTTTCCCCCAACCTATTATTACAGAATTGACCCGATTTTTTGCATAGAAATAGCTGATGCAACCTTAACTAATATAGGCTATTTTTATCTTAAAAAAATATCACATTATGTAGAATAGTAATAATGTTACAATATAATATCTGTACCATAATTTTTTTTTATGATAGACAAGGGACAAACGAGCAGACGGTCCACCTGATGTAAAGTGGCCACCGTCTCGTTGCCGCCTCGAAGATAGACTGAGGAGGGGGAGTGAAGAGAAGACTGCTGCGGTTCTAATGGACCCTGAGCAAGAACTCAATGTTCATTGGAATTGCAGCAGAAATAGGATGGGAGTGGGAGGAGTATATCTGGCCCACGTGCGGCTCGGCCGGAACGCTTCAGAGACACTTGGCAGTTGGATTCGCATGCTGGTGGTCGCAAGCCAGTCGGGGAACAGATACCCTACCACCAAGGGGGTGCTGGGTTACTCGGCTCTTACGAGATGCTCTCCCAGCGGCAGAGGGGATTTGTATTCTAACCCGTCCCCTCACGAGCAAAATTCAAATGACTTAAAAAAAATCAAAATGAAGGTGATCAATTCAGTTCAACTCCAGGATATGAATAAATTTAGACAATTATTTTTTAATGGTAATACTTTTTTTTTTTAATTTGCCTATAAATAATATAAATTGTATTTTTGAGTACTAACATAAATTTAATCGTATATACAAACACGATGGATCAATGTAATCTGAAAATTTACAAATAAATAAATATACCTAATGTGACCATGCGACCCGATTTGAATCCCGGTTCTCCAAAAAGCCTCGCCAAAAAAGTTTCAGGATGTAAAACTGTCTCGTTTTCCGATATCGCGCGAAAATAACCGCTGAGCCGGCACTGAGACAAACCGAACCCTATTGTATAGTTGTAAGGTATCCCTAACCTAACCTACCAAATGGAAGGTTACGAATTTATGATTATTATTTGTTTCTTTTTTAATGAGACTATTACCCGGGGAGAAAATGTTTTGCTTGATTTTGATTTGTATTTTCAACCGTGGATATCTGAAAAACTCCGTGTCCCGTTTTGAGTTAAAAATAATATGACTTTATATAAAGTATTTAATTTTCGATGCTTGAATTGAAATGTTTATTTAATATGATCGCTCTTACATTTTATTCATAAATTTCCAGGATTTATACAGAAGTGTGCTGTCTATCCGGAATCAAAAGTAGCCTATGCTATTCCTTTCCAAAAGTCAATAATCATCACATTATCACAATGCAAAGGCACCACAAACCAACAAACACATTTTGACTTGTTTACATAATCACTACATAGTAAAAAACGAAGTCGCTTTCTGCTGTCTGTCTCTATTTATGCTTAGATCTTTAAAACTACGCAACGGATTTTAATACGGTTTTCACTAATCCATAGAATGATTCAAGGAGAAGGTTTATATGTATAATACATGCATATTATAGAAGAGAAAGTAACCGTGCGAAGCCGGATCGGGTTGCTAGTATAAAACAAAGTCACTTCTTTACTGTTTCTACGCTTGAATCTTTTAAAATACGCAACAGATTTTAATACGGTTTTCACCAACAGATAGAATGATTCAAGAGGAAGGTATATATGTATAATAATTGCATATTATAGTAGAGAAAGTAACCGTGCGAAGCCGGAGCGGGTTGCTAGTATAAAACAAAGTCACTTCTTTACTGTTTCTACGCTTGAATCTTTTAAAATACGCAACAGATTATAATACGGTTTGCACCAATAGATAGAATGATTCAAGAGGAAGGTTTATATGTATAATACATACATATTATAGAACAGAAACCATGCAAAACCGAGGTAAGTCGTTAGTAGAATAATAAAATATGTTTTATAGTTCAACGAGTGAACTGAATACTTTTTATGACGTCACCTGAAATACTAAAGTTTTAATTCGCTTGACTTGACTTTCATTTTTCATTCCACTTTTTACGATCTAAACTTTTCTCTTACACTTTATTTTAAGACGATTTGGTTTGAATTATTTGTTAAGTGAAACTTTGAGTTAATGTGAATTGAAATGTGACTTCATCTGGTCAATATATCTTATGTTACTCAATCACGCAAAAACGGCTGAATGTATCTCAATGAAATTTGGTATACAGATACTTTATAACCTGTACTAATACGTAGACTACTTCTTTTATTGAAAAAATTTATTGTTCCTGAAGGATAATAATAAAATTTGTTTACAGTAATAAACACGTGAATGTTTTAATTTTGCAATAATTCGACTAGTAAGCTTATAGAACTATTTCATGGATCAGTAGCCCGCAAGGCATGTCTGTCTGTCAAAACCCTTTTTACTAAGAATATACAAAGTTAAAATTAATATCAAATATTTAGATCAGTAGTCTTTTAAAGCTGTGAAAAGCTATGAGCAGGAATATACGGATCATTTATACTGGCATGGGAAAAAAAATTTACAGGGAATTTGTCGTGACCTGGGAATTATACAATTTAATAAGACTCAAGGTATTATAGCTTATATAATAAAGAAAAAATCTGGAAACTTTAAATTGCTTATTGTTTGTAAGAACAAAAACTGTCATTTTTTTGCAGTTAATAAACTTATAAAGTTACTTAACTTAGTTTAAATGGCAATATCTTTTTTTCAGACATCTGATCTAAATAAAACTAAAGCCTATATATTATTACAGACCTTCATCAATACAATTGTAAAAATCGTATCCGATTTCGTGCAGTAGTTATTGCGTGATGTGCGTATAGACATAAGTAAAGACTCCTGACATAAAGTTTTCTTAAATATCTTCTATATACAGATATTAGATAAGTTACATTTATTATTGTATATCCAGGTAACTTTTCTATTATTCCTGACACGTACAGACATACAATAAGTTTGTAGAGCTAGTAAAGATTAAGTTAAAGTCTTGAGGCTACAGACGAAAGCTACAAATCAGAGCTTAAGTGATAAGACAAACTTAGTCACATCCTGCGTCACTCAGAACTTTCTATTGATCGTTCTAGAACTAGGTCGATTAGGTTCTTGGAACTAACACGATCTAATCAAATATTGTAAAGCTAATTGTAAACTATTTGTAGTTTATTTCTAAGAATCATAGGATTCACTGAGTTTGAGTTTCTGTTGTTGGAGCTAATCATCTCCTCTTTAATTTCTTTTTAGATCAATAATAAAGAAAAAGGATAAAATATTAAAAAGCTAGAAACTCAAAAAAGTTACCCGTGAGGGGACGGGTTAGAATAGTATTCCCCTCTGCCGCTGGGAGAGCATCTCGTAAGAGCCGTGTAACCCAGCACCCCCTTGATGGTAGGCGATCTGTTCTCCAACCACCATCCGACTGGCATGCAACCACCAGCATGCGAATCCGACCGCCAAGTGCCATAGACGCGTTCCGGTTGAGCCGCATGTGGGCCAGACTTACCCCCTCCCTCTCCCATCCCATTAATGCTGTGGATCTAGTGGACTCTGGGCTCTTGCTTAGGGTCCGCTGAATCCGCATCATTTTTCTTCTTCATTCCCCCTTCCCACTCTATCTTCGGGGATGCAACGCATCGACAAAACAAGAGTGTGTTTCTTGTTTTTCCGATGTACATGGGCGATGGTTGCCACTTACCATCAGGTGCACCATCTACTCGTTTGCACCTTATCTATTATAAAAAGAAAAAAAAAAATTAGACTGTAATCCAAAATCCTCAGATTTAAGTAAGAATAAATATTCCAAATTTTAATTTAATATACAAATATTTGAATTTCGAATCTATTTTCAATCCGTAATCCAAAGATTTAAAATTAAAATAGTACTTCCAGTACAATTTTACACTAATAATTAAAGTAGCAAATGATTTCAAAATAGGGATTTTACATAATGCATTTTTAGGTACACAAAAATAGTTCCTCACTTTGCTGAGGTGTATTCAAATCGTTCACTCACTCACAATTATTTATTAGATATATAATGCTCTCGCTAAGGCTCTATAACTTTTCTCTAGAACTCAATCATATATCCCTTTTCATTCAACCGTATTTTCTCCGACTTACTTTGTAAATCCGACTATCACGAAAAAGTATTTTTATTTTTCGGGTTAATATATAACATATGACACTCACAAATAATGTGGCTTTCTATTGGGAAAAGAATTTTCAAAAACAGTTCAGTAGATCCAGAGACTACCCCCTACAACCTCACAAACTTTTTACCTCTTTATAATATTAGTATAGAAGTATAGGTTTATTGAATTGCATCAGGCATTACTTTGCGGAATATCATGATTTAAAAGGAATCAAAAGGTTACCTTGCTATAATACGCGGAAATCTGAACACCCAGACTCGTATGGCATAACTCAGGAGCAAGGTAACCTTTTGATTCCTTTTGAAGTATATGTTGACAAGTTCTTGAACTTCTTATATAATTGAGGCACTCCGTAGAGAGTGTCTATCGCATATGTCACGGGGAGTGTTCCGAAGAGCTTTTCCATTTGATCCCTGCCGCCGAATTCCACCATCGCACTGCACGTCATAGACTTAAATATCATCCTCATCATCTGGATATGTGGCGTGCCTCAACAGTGCGTTTTTCTAGAACTTTTATTCCACGCACTATCAACTTATGGAATGATCTACCTTTGGCGGTATATCCGGAACATTATGACATGGGGACCTTCAAAACTCGTGTATAGAGTCACCTTAAAGGCCGGCAACGCTCCTGTAGTTCCCCAATTGTCCGTGGGCAGCGGTGATTACTTAACAACATGTAACCCGACAGCTCATTTGCCATACTATTTTATATAAAAAAAATATAATATATAACTTAATAAAAATAGCGTAATCACGTGATAGATTTAAAATTTTAGATGTAGAGTAAAATGATGATAGTTTTAAAATATTATTTACTTTAAAACATATTATAATTATGAAAATTATTAATTTTATAGCAAAATATACCAATATGTGGGTACCTACTCTGAAATATTAAGCAATGTAAATAAAGACAAATAATCCACCTTAAAATATTTTATTTATCTACAACCAGTTCGGAATGATATTAATCTGAGGAGAAGAACTGGCAAGAAACTCCTCTAATGTTACTTTCAAAATATAGATTTACCAACATTATATAACATCAATACTATTTAGCAAAGTTTCACTATTTATACAAGATATTAGTAACTTATCTTTGTATGGTTGTACAGTAACCAAGATTATCCAACAGCATCACCACCAGCAATTACAATCATTAATCACAATCTTAGAATAATATATCAGTATTTCAAATATTGGAAATTAAACAATTTATAAATTAGAAATTAATGTTAACTTTCATTGAAGGTCAAACAATTAAGATGTTGCCAGTCTAAGAAAACAATTTACCATGCTCATTTAATTATTTACCCTAATAATGTTATTATTTTATAACACGCATTTTATAACAAATATTGAGTAACTAGTCGAGTAGTCCCGTCTTCGCCCGGGGTTGGTTTAAATTACTCAAGATGCACTTCATCTCCACGTCAATAGATGGCGTAATCGCATACTCATTTGTTTAGTATTTTTTTCACGATAAAACATAGCCAATGTTCTTCCACAAGCTCTATTTCACCTCTGTATCATTTTTCACCCAAATCGGTTCAGTAATTTATATCTAATTATGTAACAGATAGATAGACACCATCTATCCGTCAATAGATGGCGTAAGTAATAGATTAAATCGCACTTCCGTTTGTTTAGTTTGTGTATGTTTTTTTTTAAATTATAATATAATACTTAGGATATAATTAGTATTAGGATTATACGAGGACATATTATAAAAATTTATATCTCAAGGAAGCGAAACGTATGTACGTTTATATGTATAAACAGGAGTATACGGATCATTAATGATACTTGAAACGCAAAGCGTCTAATGGCGCGTTATATCCTTTTCCTTTAACTATATAATCGTTGAAGGTTGATGAGAAGTATTTTTATACAAATCTCTCTTCAGATTTGTAACTGATTTAATAAAGTGGTGAAAATTCTCATTTAAAAATCTCTTTGAACTTCTTTTTTGGATTAATAATTTTTCATTGTGTGTAATGTATTTTGATTGGCATAAGACTAATTTTTAACGCATTTTTAATTAAGATTTTTTCGGCTCTCCCTTCCATCCTGTTAATACTGCGATTTTGTTCTCGTTCAGAGTTCACTGTCTTCCTCTGCTTCACGCTATCTTCTTCAATCTTTTGCATTGCCGATGTTTATGGGTGACTGTGGCCACCGTTCGCCTAGATTAGGTAACTCCCAATTCCATGTGTATTTTTTTAGACATAGACATAGAGTATATCAAAATATTAATCAAGCTGCCGAATGAATTAAAAAAAAATCTTAATCAAAATTACTTAAGAAGAAAATATCTAAGTGGCGAGCCACCAGCATGCGAATCCGACCGCCAAGTGTCATAGATGCGTTCCGGTCGAGCCGCATGTGGGCCACACTTACCCCTTCCATCTCATCCTATCCCATTAATGCTGTGGATCTAGTGAACTCTGGGCTCTTGCTCAGGGTCCGCTGAAAGCGCAGCATTGTTTTCTTCATTCTCCCTCCCCACTCTATACCAAGACAAGAGATACGTTTTTTTTTTGCAATTGTATTATTTATTGGTGACTTAACTTTTATTAGAGAGGTTAAGAATAGGTACTGGAAAAAGATTAAAAAACTGAAAAGCGATTTTTTTTACATAAAATATTATTTTGCAGTTGGTAAACTGACCGCGATTGTCATGGACCTCAGTAAGGCCTTAACCACGACACTATATCACTAACTTCCATCCATACTACGCGGAAACACCAGAGAGACTGAGTCTAATCTATCGCACCAAACGTTATATATATTGTCTACACATCGGTATACCTGACATAACATAAAATGATCTACCCGCTAATACTACTTTAGAAACGGTGTTGCTAACACGATATATATGTCGGGGATTTTAAAATGATGTGAAAGGAGATGGAAGGAGGAAGATGGGGAATATTGGGGAACACTAAAAGGGGTGATGGTATTAAATGGAATATTGGGTAAACGCGACGCAGGTACTTCTACTGAACCGATAAATGATCAAATATGATCTTTAACAATTACGAGAGAAACCTAAGCAGTGCCTTGGACTTGTGACCAAGGTGTAGGCTTAAGGATATCCTTTAAGTAATTACAACACTCGCCTCCACTGCTAGGCTCTCTATTTAAACCCAAGGTTAAACGCACATAAACCGAATCTAACGCAAGGCTAACCTAACTTAACATTGTGTTTACTTAACCACGTGGCAATTACATTGTAAGGACTTACGTGACCTTAGTTGGACAGCACTTCCACACTACACTGCACTTGACACTATCACTTTCACTAGCACTACTTAGATGATGTTCACATCTTGAGAGACCGCGCACGACTAAGACTTCAGTTAGACTGTCGATCGCATATAAAGGGACGAGGGTAGAGACTGTCAAAACATCGGAAGTAACTACGACCCCACTCCAACGCCATAGACAACGATAACGATTAATCGATAATCATTTACTATGCTCTGGCATATATATGTCGGATACTAATTAAAAAGGATATAGATGGATGGCCTATCTCAAAAGCTATATCCGCGCAATACGGCGAGGATAACTAAATGTTACGATCTTTTACTATTATGACAGGAACCCAAGCAGTGCCTTGGAATTGTGACCAAGGTGTAGGCTTAAGGATATTCTTTAAATGATCATAACACTCACCTCCACTGCTTAGTTTCACTATTTAATCTTAAGATTAGACTAAGACAAACTTAACCTAACACAAGGCTAACCTAACCTAAACCTAACTCACACCTCCGACATATATAGAGAAAACAGTAAGCGTCACTTAGCTGACCGGCAAACTTCTTTTGCCATATAAATTTCAAAATTTTGGATGGGTCACCATTATTACTTAGGGGTATAAAAAATAGATGTTGACCGATTCTCAGACACAAAATTTTATAAAAATCGGTCAAGCTGTTTCGGAGGAGTATGGCAACAAAAACTGCTACACGAGAATTTTATATATAAGATTTGATAAAATACAGTAATTTAAAGCGAGACTAATATTTCTCAATAATTATATAGCAATAAATGAAATATTTAAGATATGAATGGATTTCATGTCTTATCTTTCGGATAAACAAGTTTGGATTCATTTTTATTAGAGGTTGTCAGCTGAGGCCGGCTGGGTCGTTTATCACTCTCAAGGTCAGGCGTCTTGCTGAAGGGTGCTATAACTATCTTCCTATCTGGGGGGACGGCAGTAACGACAGCCAAGTCCTGTAACTTCGTTGTGAATACTAGGCGCTGCTAATTATTAATGATTTATCTTACTAATATCATAAATATAAAAGTTGAGTTGTTTATTACCCAATATTTGGGTTATTAGCCCAAAATTTGTAATCTAATACTCTACTTATGTAATATAAATATGGCTGACTTAAAAAGCAGAGATTCGGCTCTGACACACTGTTTAGTTAGACGACCAAACATCCTCACGATCACTACTGCTAAGTATATGAGAGAGATATGATACCCATTACTGTACAGCAATACGTATACACATGCAGTTTAGACTGAGGCGAACGGTGCCTGGGGCTTGAGACCCAGGAGCAGGTTTAAAGAGCTCTTTCTAATATATTCACTCTCACCTCCACCACTCGACCTCGCTAACGACAATAGATAATAAAGTAAATATACGTGGACCTCGAGAAGGGTAACCTTAATCACGACACTATAACACTAACTTCCATGTACACTGCGCACTAAAGGTTATACATTGTCTTCATGTCGGTATACCACTACTACTACTTTATAAAAAGTGTTGCTAACAATCGGTAGACTTACAAATAGAATATAGAGCAATGACAGAAATGCAATGTAAAATGTGTATGTTCAAAAGTATATTGATATTGGGCAGATATCTTATAGTTTAGTAACTATTAATAATTGCAGTTGTTAGGTTTTGTCACTGACACATTCATTGATTATTAAAATTCTAAGATATTGAATTTTCAGTCTTCTTATTAATCCATTAATTGTTAAATAGCTACTTCCTCTAATATTAATTAAAATAACTGACTTGGTAAAACATTATAAAAACGTTTACTAGTATAAATAATTTATTGCGAGAATTGGCTTCTTTTACAGTTTATGTTTCTGTTGAAATGTTATTATTGTCTTTTATTTGTTACTGTGCAGTATAGCTTTTATATGCTTTATATCCAAATGGATACTTACGTAAGCATTGATGTATGCAATTTTTCTAATTCCCCATTCAGAGCAGGGATATTCACGTTTCGATGTGCATGTTTGCTTTATTATCGCTGATGTAATTGTCATGCAAACCTCCCATCCTCTATGTCATCAAAAATAAGCAAAGCAAGGACCTCTCCGCCCCTCTTTAATGGTTACACAATACAAAATATTTTCCAAAATTGACTGCGGCAAAATCCAGTAGAAGTTAGCTCAGAATTTCCAGGACAGTAGTCTATATATATACATGCCCTAGGAAATCAAATTACATTTCAATATATACAGGGTAGCCAAAATGTTATTTATATTCATTGCTGATACTTGTTATTTGTTGAAAGGAAATATGGAAACATGACGGAATGTTATTTACATAGATTTTTTTTTAATATAAAAATAGAATAGAATTTATTTCATTGGAGTAATTGTGATTATAAACTTTGGGATGTATTTGTTAAATGAAGCCACTAATGATCTTTTCTTTAGAACAAAGTCTTTAAGATAAAAGCAAACCACAGGGACGCAACACGAGTTGCTAATGACAAACCAAATGGCGACAAATCATATAGCATATACTACATGGAGGATCAATTATAAAACATTTTTAAGAAAATTTTAAAAGTTTTAAAGGGCGATATTGTGAGATCGACGAAGCCAGAACCAATTTTTTTGGTGCTGGCTTGTCTACCCTTTAGGGCGTATCCGTCACGAATTGCTGATGGTCACAATGGTGATGAACTAAAGTTATCAATAATGAAATTAATAGATCATTAGTTTATGATAGCCAATAAAATAAAAAAAACATTGTAAAATATAATTATGTCGGGTCGAAGCCACAAATAAATACATTTTTTTTAGAAATGAAACCACTATTAAAATTTAAAAAAATATACATGTCGGAGAATAGTAAAAGATTATCGAGTAATCGAATCATCATCGCTGTCTATGGCGCTGGAACCCTACTCCACTAGTCACTTTCGTCGTTTTGACAGTCTCGACCCTCGACCCTTTATATGCCAGCGACCTCTCGATTCTCAACAAGTGAAGAAGTCTCTGAATATTGTTAGTATTGTGCAGTGCAGTGTTAGTGTTAGAAGTGCTGTCCGATCAAGGTTATGTGAGTACCTTACAATCTAGTTGCCACGTCTTGTGTTAGGTTAGGTTTATGTGAGACTAACCTTGGGTTTAAACAGAGAGCCTGAGCAGTGGAGGCGAGTGTCTCGATCGAATAAAGGACGTCCTTAAGCCTACACCTTGGTCACAAGTCCAAGGCACTGCTTAGGTTTCTCTCGTAATTGTTAGAGATGATATTTGATCATTTATCGGTTCGGCATCAGTATCTACGTTGCATTTACCCAATATTCCGTTCAATATCATCCCCCCTTTTAGTGTTTTCCAATATTCCTTTCTCCTCCTTCCTTCTCATCATTAAAAACCCCGACATATATTTTTAAATGATTTGGAAAAAACATAACTATATAGTAATGCTAGCTAACCCGGCAAACGTTGTTTTGCCATATATATTATTTCTAGCGGGCAACCCTTATCACCTAGGAGTATTAAAATTACCTTATGACCTATTCTCAGACCTACCAAATATACACAAAAAGTTACATAAAAATCGGTGAAGCCGTTTCGGAGGAATTCTATATCAAACACCGACACACGCGATTTTTATATACTACTTTACCTTTAATGACAAAAGCATACCTATCAAAAGTTTCTAATCAACTTCACAATGGCAACACTAATTTTACTGATCACAAAGAAGCGTTACTTCTTTTTAAAGTAGAAATAGAAGGTTCTAAAAGTTAACTTTTTCCAATTTAACCAAAAAACCTCATTCAGCTTCATCTGGAATTTAGATATGCAATCTCTACACTCGCTCGTGACGGAGTTAATGTGAATAACGTTTATGTTACTTTCAACACTTGGAAAATGAGGTGGACTTGCTAATCTTATAAAACTTAACCAATATTTGTGTAAGCATGCATTTTTGATTAAAAGTACCTGGGGATTGAGCTCCAGGAGAAGATCAACAAGGTTCATTTAGGTTGCATAATCTTTCACCTGCGTCAGTCTATCTTGTTATTTAACATTTAACGAACTTATACTTAACTTACTTCACGAAAATACTCGTCAAACTGACCCGCTGATCTGTCGGAAAACTGTAGCATTTATGAAGTTTTAAAACCTGAAATAATAGGTTTTAATATTTATTCAGAGTATACTGCGCAGTATCACTCAAACAACAATATTAATATGTAATCTAAATGGAAGTCCATCAGAATCTGGGGGTTGAGACCCAGGAGCAGGTTTAAAAACGTCTTCTACTACGCCCAAACTCTCTCCTCCACCGCTCGACCTCGCTACAGAATATTTAAATAATAAAGTACATCACCCTAGAGTCCCTCTATGACAAAGGCATAGCACCATAGCACCATACGACCAAACAACACAACACTTTTAGTCTTATAATGTGAATCACTTGGAGTGGTACTGGAGGAAGTGTAACAATGGTGTGTCCTTACATCGTATTTAAGTATGTTAACACAACCTTAGGTTATGTTTGAGTATAAAAAGATGAAGAAATGTGACAGAGTGCAGTATTCCTTTGATTTTTGATGTGATAAGAACGATCACTTTTTATAAAAAAAAACAAAAATCGTCTAAAAATTTGGAATTAAAGTTTCAAATAGAGATACTTTCAAAATTTTCTCATCTTCAAATACAACAGCTGTATAATACAGTATTTCTTTTAACAATATCTTTCGTTAAATCTACAAATAAAATACTTCAATATCAAATACAGATGTTTGCGAATGAAACGTGGTCTTCATATTTTTGTGCAAATAGGATTTATCGCCTTTCAAAATACACAAATATTTGTAAGCGAAAAACACTCCTCACTCACTGGAGATTTATAAAATAAACGTTTTCCTGTCAGAATGACTTATTTATACAATGTTATATTGTAGACTGGTAAATAAATAAGAACATAATTATACAACGATAAATAATTAAAAATACTATATTTTTAGATTTGAAATCTTAAATGTATTAATGAAACGAAAGAAACAAACGAATGTGAGATTTAATCTACTACTTACGCCATCTAGTGATGGATAGATGGTCTGTTTGTCTGTTACTCAATCAGGCTTAAATCACTGAACTGATATTGATGAAATATGATACAGAGATAAAGTAGAGCTTGAGGAAGCGAAAAAAAAACTTAAGAATACAAAGTAAACAAATAATACTCGATATCGACGTGGGTATGAAGTGATTGATTCTTAAGCAGAGAATGATATTGCTCCCGCGAGTCTGACATTTATCAAATTAGTAGACATCGTGGATTGAACTATGTATACAGGCACGCAACCGCTCACAATGCGCAACTACTCTCACTACTTTTGCTCAGATACAGTCTAATCAAGAGCCAAAACTCTAAAACTAAGACCCACTATCGCCAAACTAACAGAAGTTCTCTAGAATCAAATAAAACCTGAAGGCGGTATCGTGAATAGTGAAAAGGCTGAAAGGGAATAAAGGATCGTTCTGAATGCATTTCATTGTGACTTCGGTTTAAAACTCCTTTAAATTTCTAATGCCATTTGAATTTAAATTCAATTCATATTTTTGTACTTGAATGACAATACCTTTCTGAATATTGGGAACGATAGTTATTTCACGCAGACCTGTAGTATCAAAGCTTTTTGACTAGAATAATACTCTTGAGGGTTATACTTTATACACAAGGCTTCATTATTATTGCTTGATACAATAATAATGATTTCTGCCGTTGCCATTTTCATAAATAACAGTATATTAAAAATCAGTCGACCAGGCGGATCTCGTCCGCGCAGCAATTTATATACAACATTTTAAGCTTCCTTCTATCTCACGGGAACGGTGCCTTTTTTCCTAATTAAAAGTACCCTATATGTTAATCAACCTTCTAAAGTACCTGTGTACTAAATTTCATTCAAATTGGATTAGCCATTTAATCGTAATATGTGCAAAAATAGCTATAGATAGATTAGACTTAATATTTTGTGTGAAATCATTCCTTAAAGAAACCAATAAAACATAAACATATTTATCAAAAAACATGTTTTATTATTAGGAACTGAATTTTTCTGCGATAAAAAGTAGAACACGTTTTAGGTTATAAAGTATCAGTGAGCAAAATTTCATTCAAATCGGTTAAGCCATATTTGCGTGATTAAGTAACAAATCCCATAATCTTTAATTGAAAGTAGGATCAGTAGTCATAATGTTACGAAATATTAACAAACCGTGTCTTTGTAAGCGCAAGGTATTAGTGAAAAATTTACTTAACAATGTAGTCGAAGCAACAATTCTGAAAGGAGAATATAAGGGAGAAAGGGAGAAGTGTTGATACTCCGAATTCCAAAGATACCAAGTGACGTACCATTTGAATTTTAACGACTGCAATTTCCACTATGACTTTTTTTTTTTTTTATGTCGGCAAACAAGCGTACGGCTCACCTGATGGTAAGCGATTACCGTAGCTTATAGACGTCTGCAACACCAGAAGCATCGCAAGCGCGTTGCCGACCCTATCCCCAATTCCCCCCAGGAGCTCTGGTCACCTTACTCACCAACAGGAACACAACACTGCTTTAGACTAGTGTTATTTAGCTGTGATCTTCTGTAAGGTCGAGGTACTACTCCAGTCGGGCTGCTCCATATTTGAGCAGGAAGTTTCCTACTGTGCCCTACCTCAGTTAGACTTGCTTTTGCAATGACGATAAAAAGTCATAGGGTCAATCTTTTAGTATTTGCAGCGTTAATGTTAACCCATGCTTCTCCTCATGGACAGTTGTATGTTGTTACTGCCGCGTTGGGAAACCGTAGGCTTAATTTGTATACCATAAAGCATTAGAATGACTATCATCAAGTTTATAAAGTCTAAAAAAATTTGAAAACTTATTTTTGTAAGTAATCGTCGTTTATAGTTGAGATATAAATAACGTGATCACTCGGAAAAACGTTACTTTTATTTAATTTTAACTTTTGACAGAATTAATATGAATATCAAGTCATTATCCTCTTCATAGCAGAAAATTTTGGCTTCTAGCTTTATTTACTTATTTATTATTTAAGTTTACAATTTACATAAAAAAACCGTCAAACTATTTTAGAGTTATTTGACAGGACTATTACACATGTAATCGATCATAATGTTGTTGTTATTTATCGAATTAGTAGCAGTGTCTACATTGCCCAATAGGCCATTCAATACCATACTATACTACCTTGTAGTGTTTTTCAATAACACCCCTCCCCATCCACATTTTTGTCCAATTTATATATACGCTCTTATAATATAGTCATCATCATCATCACAACCCGTCAATGGCCCACTGCTGAGCCTGGTTTCCTCCTCAGAATGAGGAGGGTATTAGGCCATAGTCCACCACGCTAGCCCAGTGCGGGTTGGCAGATTTCACACCTTTTGAGAACTTTATGGAATTCTCACTCGTGCAGGTTTTCTCACGATATTTTCCTTCACCGTTAAAGCAAGTGATATTTAATTGCTTAAAACACACATAACTCAGAGTCAGAGGAGTGTGCCCAGGATCGAACTCGGACCTCCCGACTAAGACTTGAAGTTTCATCCACTTATATAATAAGCATAGTATAGTATGAAGTATAAATTAAATACATAAAATATTATGTATACGATTTTATAATAAAATTTTAAAATGTGAGTTGCTTTTAGATATGGATATTACGAACTGTGCTTTGTCTTGTTGTTTGACTTAGAGGAGGTACTAATGTCGTGTATTTTTTTACTAATGGTATAATATAAGATAGTAACAATATATTCTAGGCGACTATTAAATTAGGTTAAAGCAGAAATAATTCCAGTAAAGATTGTAAAAGTATTCCAATACATAAAACAAGGAATTTCAAGGAATGAAGCCATTCTAAGGCTGCGTTTCCGGCAGAGATATGCAAGGATGAGTAGCGAGGGATGTGTTTGGTAAGCTTAAGAGATGTTTTTTTCGCTATTATATTACTAACGTAAAATTAATAGAATTGTCTGTTTCTTCCTGGGGAGTCTAAAAGCTAAAGATGTGGTAAATTTAGTCGTTAATGTAAGACTGAATATTTGAACTAGACTTTAAACATTCATTGGAAAACATCATTAATCCTAGAGAGCAGAATTCTCATGAATATTCGCACAGCAATGCGTTTGTGTGACCTAGTAATAATAATGTTCTGATCGACCAAACTCTAACATGATGGGAATCTTAATGAGACCTAGTTGTGCATGTTATCCGAGTTCCTTAGCATTAGAGGTCGATAGGACTAAGACCTAAGAATATTATTTTTATGTCTCTAAATAGTGTAATAGAGTTAGTTTTCTCCCCTTATTTTTTTTTTATTTTTTTTAATAGTACAATAGCTGCAAACGAGCAGATGGTCCACCTGATGGTAAGTGGCCACCATCGTCCATGGACATCGGCAAAACAAGAGATACCTTCTTGTTTTGCCGATGCGTTGCATCCTCGAAGATAGAGTGGGGAGGAGGAAAGAAGAAAAATATGCTGCGGTTTCAGGGGACTCTAAGCAAAAGCCTAGAGTCCGCTAGATCCACAGCATTAATAGGATGGAAAAGGGAAGGGTTAAGTCTGGCCCACATGCGGCTCGGCCGGAACGCGTCAGAGACACTTGGTTCGGATTCGCATGCTGCTGGTCGCAAGCCAGTCGGGGAACAGGGGATCCCCTACCACAAAGAAAATGTAGTTTGCATTAGATTTAGACTAACGTTAATGTAAAAACATTTATGTACTATTTTTTTCTTTTGGGGTTAATTTTCAAAAATTTATTTAGTCAGTCAAATAACTTCTCTAAACAAGAGTAAAAAGAACTAATACAAACATAAATTATTGTCCACAATTTTTGATTATTATTTAAATTCTACTAAAATTATAAATATGAAAGTTTGTTACTCAATCAAGCGAAAACGGCTGGACGGATTTTGATGAAATTTGCCACACAGATACTTTATGACTTGGATTAACACATAGGATATGTCATATAATAATAATATTTGAAATAAATGTATCGTTAAATCTAAAGTAGATACATGCCGCTGAGTAATCGTCAATTAACCTAAAATATTATATTTAAGGTCATTTTAATTTGAATTTTTAGGTCAAAATATTTAAGCGTGAAAAATTCCTCAGAACTAAATTAACATTAAATTAGCTAAATTATAAGCTAGCAACCTTTTTTAATTTTTTCGTCAAAATATTTGAGATTAAAATTTCGAATGAATTATTCCAACTTTATAGACTTTTGTTACGGAACCCTAACGACAACGCTGCCAACCTAATCACCCGATACTACAATCTCAAGAACGTGTTGACCACTTAAGATCGTCGCATGACCCTCTCCAGGACTTTGGGCCCATCGCTTCACCGAGTCAGTCTCTGCTTATCATCATCAATCATTTTATTTTATAAAATTAATAACATGGCATCATTACACAATGTTTTGATTGAAGTTACGAAAATTAAAAAAAAAAATATTAATTTCAAAAGTTATTCTTGTTTCTGTTGACCCAGTTCCAACAGAAGGTCCTTGCGGTGACCATCATCCTTGTCCTTGGAGATTCATCTAAAATCTATCGGACAAAAAACAAAGTTTTATAAATAGATAATCTTGTGCCATTAGAAATTATAATTTTTTTATTAAAAATAAAATGATTTAATGGCAAAAAAAAATTACTCAAAATTCTCATTTTTTTCACGTCTCTTACTACCTCTAACCCCTTAAGTTATAGTATTAAGTAAATATGTAAAAGAATTAAGAAAATATAATTCTTATAATGTACCAATTTTTGACTCCTGACGACCGCCACCCTAATATATCAAAAACAAACTATCAGTATTTAAACATTTCTAGAAGATGTTAAATTTAAAATACATGCTCGTTATCTTGTACCGTCTTTCAACAGAGCTCCATGCGTACTTCCTGTAAGTTAGTTAATATTCCTGTCCTCGAGATCGAAGTGACATAAAAAGAAGTATTATTCACTGTCAAAGCCTTGAATAATGAGATGTCAGATTAAAAACTAGAACACGAAGCGTATTCTGCTCGAAATGTTTTCTGATATCGAACGATCTCTAGAGGAAATGAGTTCTGACCCAAGGGAGCTTAAATGTTAACTGTAAGAAATTCAAAGGTTAAACTTGAATTATGCTTGTTAGCCTCCGGAAATATTTCTTCATATTTATTTAAAAATTGTATGAAGAATTGCTGTTTTTGTTTTGATAATCATAATTATTTTTTGTTCTCAAAATTACTATCCCTTGAAGTGAATTCTTTCTGTTAGCAACACCGTTTATAAATTAGTATTCGCGGGTAGTTCATTTATATTTATGTTCATTTATATAAATATTAAAGTATTAGTGATTATTTTAATTTTGGTAGAGATTTAGAATAAGTGAGTGAACGATTTGAATACACCTCAGTGAAGGGAGGACAGATCGGCTAGTTTTAAATATGATTAGAAATGAATAAAGATAGAAAATATAGAATAATGGAAACCGATACTCCGCTAAGGGTTCGGCCATCAAGTATTCTGACAATATTTGTTCTGACATCGCATCGCTTTCTATTCTACTGGGTACCCTAAATACTTAAGATCTTTATTTATACTGATTTATATCAGGAAGTACTTAAAATTTACTGTCGGACTCAATTTGTTATTGAATTAAGTATATTTTTTTCTTAGGAAAGCATAGCGAAGCTAAATAAATTGTCATACAGAAACTCGTCTATGACTACATTATAGATGAGCTTATTTACTACTTGTGTAGTTTTAGATGACCTTCCTTACTACTTGTGTAGTTTTAGATGACCTTCTTTAATACTAGTGTAGTTTTAGATGAGGTTCTTCAATACTTGTGTAGTTTAAGATTAGTTTCTTAATACTTGTGTAGTTTTAGATGACCTTCTCTACCACTTGAGTAGTTTTAGATGACCTTCGTTACTACTTGTGTAGTTTTAGATGACCTTCTTTAATACTAGTGTAGTTTTAGATGACCTTCGTTACTACTTGTGTAGTTTTAGATGACCTTCTTTACTACTTGAGTAGTTTTAGATGACCTTCGTTACTGCTTGTGTAGTTTTAGATGACCTTCTTTAATACTAGTGTAGTTTTAGATGAGGTTCTTCAATACTTGTGTAGTTTAAGATTAGTTTCTTAATACTTGTGTAGTTTTAGATGACCTTCTCTACCACTTGAGTAGTTTTAGATGACCTTCGTTACTACTTGTGTAGTTTTAGATGACCTTCTTTAATACTAGTGTAGTTTTAGATGACCTTCGTTACTACTTGTGTAGTTTTAGATGACCTTCTTTAATACTAGTGTAGTTTTAGATGACCTTCGTTACTACTTGTTTAGATTTAGATGACCTTCTTTAATACTAGTGTAGTTTTAGATGAGGATCTTCAATACTTGTGTAGTTTAAGATTAGTTTCTTAATACTTGTGTAGTTTTAGATGACCTTCTTTACTACTTGTGTAGTTTTAGATGACCTTCTTTACTACTTGAGTAGTTTTAGATGACCTTCGTTACTACTTGTGTAGTTTTAGATGACCTTCTTTAATACTAGTGTAGTTTTAGATGAGGATCTTCAATACTTGTGTACTTTAAGATTAGTTTCTTAATACTTGTGTAGTTTTAGATGACCTTCTCTACCACTTGAGTAGTTTTAGATGACCTTCGTTACTACTTGTGTAGTTTTAGATGACCTTCTTTAATACTAGTGTAGTTTTAGATGACCTTCGTTACTACTTGTGTAGTTTTAGATGACCTTCTTTAATACTAGTGTAGTTTTAGATGACCTTCGTTACTACTTGTTTAGATTTAGATGACCTTCTTTAATACTAGTGTAGTTTTAGATGAGGATCTTCAATACTTGTGTAGTTTAAGATTAGTTTCTTAATACTTGTGTAGTTTTAGATGACCTTCTTTACTACTTGTGTAGTTTTAGATGACCTTCTTTACTACTTGAGTAGTTTTAGATGACCTTCGTTACTACTTGTGTAGTTTTAGATGACCTTCTTTAATACTAGTGTAGTTTTAGATGAGGATCTTCAATACTTGTGTACTTTAAGATTAGTTTCTTAATACTTGTGTAGTTTTAGATTATTTAATATTTGTGTTGTTTTAGATGAGTTTCTATAATACTTGTGGAATTTTAGATAAAGTTTTTTAATACTTTTGCAGTCTTAGACAATTTGTGTAGTTTTTTAAAATTAAAAATATTTTTAATAAAAATTTTATTATTAAAATAAGTAAGTCCTACACAACCCAGCTAGCCCCCCGTGTATGGTTTTGACGGGTATGCGTAAACGCATACCTCCGCGAAAGCAAAAAAAAGGTTAGGTTTATGTTAGCCTAACATTTACAGAGATATACAATGATGGCAGCAAGATCGAGAAGAAAGTGGGGGCAGCGGTGTCAATTTGGAAAGCGGGAAGAGAGATATGGGCGATAAAATTAAAACTAGATACATACTGTTCGGTGTCGGTTCGCTGGCATTTCAAAAGGGTCTCGACCACTTCGTACATAGTGACGAAAAGGAGTGCAGCATTTTTAGGGACTTGAGCCCACCACTTGATCTCATCAAGCAATCAAAAACTTTCCATCCCCTGGCCTTCGATATTTAACAGAAAATAAGAGCGATTAGAAATAGTGATAAAAATATAAAAATGTTCTGGATTAAGGCTCACGAGGGCACGGAGGAAAACGAGCGCGCAAATCAGCTCGCTAAAAATGCTGCATTATATAAGAAGACGGTGCCGGATTATGCGCTGTGTCCTGAACATAGATATCTAGTCGTTTATCATATATTAGGGCGATGCTGAGGGAAAAATCTGTCAATGAATGGCAAGAAAGATCCTTTTTTTTCTGAAAAGGCGAAAACGGTAAAACTGTTTTTTCCCTTAGCATCCGACGTCTTTTCAATTCTGCGAAAAATGGAATTAAGCCAGATAATAGTTCCAGGGTTGACGGGGCACGGCGGTTTTGGGGAGTATTTGCACAAATTCAAGTGCATAGACTCTCCGAGCTGTACGTGTGACCCGAACAAAGAGGAAACAATATTGCACTTAATCACCGAGTGCCCTATGTATGGCAGCGATAGATTTAATTTAGAACAGGAGATCGAGGAGAGAGTAAATTTAGGAAATTTGAGAAATATTATGAAGGTGGATTCGAAAAGTATTAAATTGCTTAAATTTAAAGAGACACTAACGAAAGATGCAGTAAAGAGGAATAAGAGTTGAGTGTATATAGTGTATATATTATATAGTATAGTATGCATGTATGTAAATAATAATAATAAAAAAACAAACTAATAAAAAATTACTACATAGTACATACACTTAATTAGAATGTAATAATGATTAATTAGAAAATAATAATGATACATCATCACGACCCGTCAATGGCCCACTGCTGAGCCGGGTCTCCTTCTCAGAATGAGGAGGACCTTAGGATTACCTTAGGATTACACAGTGATTCCCTTATTTTGCTTCGACATATATATACTACTATATAAATAAAATTAATGGCCTGTATACATGTAAGCGCATAACGACTGCACGAAAGTAATGTGGTGGTAAGTGTGAGTTAGTGAAAAATTTGAATACAACTCAGTAAGTAGTTTTCCTAAAATCTACCAATTATATTACATTTCTAGTTATCTACAGATTATTTTCATTTCCTTCGGGACTATATATTCCAAGAACATTTCATATCTATATTAATAAATTTCACTTAGGTCATATATTTTATGTGACCTTTGACGTGTAGTCGAGAAAACAAGGTTAGGAAAATAAATCTCATTGTTGTTCTCTTTATAAGAATCTCCTGCGATATTACGAGACGTGTTGATATTTATATTCTACACATGTTGTAGACTCGTGACTTTGAACATAGTATGTGGTTTCCTTTATGATTTTAGACGTGGAATTTTGAAATTTCCATTATATATGATGCATCTACACAGTCGCTTTTTCCCAACCAAGATAAAATAAAAAAAAATTTGAATTGGATCAGGCGTTACTTTGCGGAAATTCATGGTTTAAAAGGAATCAAAATGTTACCTTGCTATAAACCGCGGCAATCTGAACAACCAGACTCGTATGGTACAACCCAGAAGAGCACCCTGCCCACATAAAATGTTGTACTGATTCGGGTTCGCGCGTTACACTTTTCTGTCAACGGTGTGCTCTTCCAGATTGTGCCGTACGAGTCTGGTTGTTAGATCGTTGAGCTACCTACTTGAGTGCTGTGTCTTGGTTCGGGTTCGCGCGTCACACTTTTATGTGGGCAGGGTGCTCTTTTGTGTTGTACCATACGAGTCTGGTAGTTCAGATTGCCGCGGTTTATAGCAAGGTAACATTTTGATTCCTTTTAAAAAAAAATTGTTATCAACACTTTTTACAAATTAGTATTTGCGGGTAGTTAATTTTATTTTATTTCTAGTATAAAGCCAATTTGTCAAGTGAGACTTATAGTGTAGTGTTGTTTGGTGGCGTGGTTATTGAGGAGCACGTGAGTAATATACTTTTATATTTCAATATTCGGCAGCGAGGTCCTATACTCTTAATATAATTATCTGTGGTTAGTGTGATGTGTTATATAAAGTTAACAAAATTCAGCCAAGTGTGAGTTGGACTCGCACGTCGACGGTTCCGTACAGTATTAGTTGAGGGATAAATTTAACTTAGCCGTCAGTAAACTGCTGTCCCCATACATTGACATAAGCCATCCATTTTCGAATTATCCCCTCGACATGTGCCTTAAGGCCTTCTTTCTTCTTTTTTTTCGTTCATGATGATTCATGGACATGATGGGGTGTTTTATGTATATTAGTATGTTATGTAACCTGACGCCGGTGTCTGCCTAACGTATGAAGTTCGTGCACCCTGGAATCTGCTGTATTCGCATCACGATACAAGACACTCTGCGAGAAACGTGGAGCATCAAAGCGTCAGTGCACTGGCTTCCCCTAGTTTTAAGATGTAGTTATTAAAAAAATATAAGTTTAAGTTTGATACCTTTTTGGGTGTCAAAATATGGATAGGCTGCTGTAGGTATCTGTTCGTCATTTGGAGTTTTAATTTTTTCGTTCGTTCTTTTAGAGTCAGCGACTGAGTATTTGATATTAGTTTCAACATGATATTATTAATTAGGACGTTGGCAATACTAATTTGAGTAGCATCCTGTTTGGCATGATGTTAGCAACACTGATTCAAGGGAGTCTTTTGGTTAGACGATAATTATTAATACTTCGCAAGTATTGTAGCAGTAATGTTGTCTGATACTAAAGTATAACTCCCAGTAATACTGCTGTTTAATAAAATCGGTCTTAACAGATAGATAACGAAGTGATCGTGTTAAATTCTTTTTATGTTTGAGCTACGGAATCCTAAAAAAATGGCCAAGTGCGAGTGTGGAACTCGCGCTCTGAGGGTTCCGTACAATTTCAATAAAGGGGCAAACACTATCAAACTTTGATTTTCGTGTGCGGGTTTAAATATTATCAAAAATAGTATTGGGGGGCATTTATTCCCGACATTAGTAATGCGTATTTCAATTGATATATTTATAATTACTTACAAAAAGAATATAAGAAAATATGATAAAACATTTTTAACAAAAAAAATACAATAAACTATAATTTTACAAAAATAATTTTAAAGTCAGTGAACATATTATATTAATAAAATATGAATTGTCAAATATAGAACCTTCTTTTTTTAGAGTCTATTAAAATATTTTACAAGTTGTCATTTAACAAAATGTCATATCGTCAACAGACGTTAATAAGATTTGCGGCCCGTTAGCTTTAGATTCATTTCACGCGATACGACGATAAAAACGTCCATGTTTGCGATTTTACTAACATTCGAATATGTTATACATACACACGTCTTCGGCATAGATTTAAGCCCTGATGAAAGAAAAAGGGTCTCGGTCGTGACAGTCAAAAAAAGTTAATTTTCTAGTGATGTAGAAAAAAATTTACAGTTTTTTAATTTTATCCTTTATTTGTGCTATGAGACCTTACTTCATGGGAAATTTCACGACTCTAGGTCATTGGAAAGTACCTTATAATTATATGAGTGACCACATTAACGGTCATATCTTTTTAATGCGTGGACTTAGAAGTTTGATCTTTTGACAGCCGTAAGGGACCGCAGGTTTTAGTATTTAACATTAATTGCAAGTTGATACCTCCACGCGATCCTGAGAAAAAGGGTCTTGAGAGACGGGCAGACAGACAGACGGATCTGTGATCCTATAAGGGTTCCTTTTTTCATTTTAAGGTACGGAACCCTATAAATGTAAAATATAATAAAAAACCAAAGGCAAATACACGTTCGTGAAAAAACTTTAATAATAAAATAAATGAAAAATGTTTAAATTTTCACACAGCGCAATAAAAATTTGATCTTTTATTTTTAAACGTTTGATACTTTAAAAAATCCGCTTCCCGTTATAACTTTTAGAGATTGACAATTTTTTTTAAAGCATTTTATTTTCTAGCAAGCGATATTTTTAAATGAAACTGTGTTAAAATAATTTAGGAATATTTTTAACTGGCTCACAAACATCGCTTAAAAATGTCTGAGGCAAACTATTCCAGATTTAAGATTCGGTTACGGAGATTCTACCAAAAATGAACGAAGATGTAGAGATGGATGTGTATATTAAGAACCGATAGAATCGTTTCAAAACACCCTCGCTGAGTGTGTCAAATGAAGTTACACATCCTTCCACATCTCTGGTGGAAACCCAGCCGTAGTACTGAAAAGCTTTCTCATGTATTGCATTAGCAAATTATATTAGCACAACTTTGAGGATAATAAATCCATTTACGAAGATATCATGAAACCAAAATGTAATCAGAATCTCAGACCCTCAAATCTATTTTCGCTTATTTAGACTTTTGGAACTCGTTATTGGCCCCTACGAGCAATTTTTTTTAATATCTGTATATAATCTACAAATAGTAGTAGAAAAAAATTTCATTAATCATTCTCAGTGTTTCAGTCTAGATCCTTTAAGCTGCGAGATTTATGGATTTAGATTTTATTACTTTTACATAGATTTTAGTGTTCAAGTTCAAATCAATAACCCAATAATAAATTATGGATTCAAAACAAATTTCAAATTCAAATTTGTGTCTAGAAAATTCAAGCTTTTAATCTATTTTTGATTTATTATTCAGACCTTAGATTGCATATTAAAAATATTCCGAATTAAACATTTTATACGCAAAAAATTTTAATAAGAATTCTATTTTCTAAATTGATCGAAATTGGCACTAAAATAAGCCCGCAATGTGCGTTGTTCCTTATAATGTTGCCAGCCACAAATTCATTATTAAACAGTCATACACTTTCGTTTTAAAGTACTCATTGTTTATACTATCTATTATTTATAAATGTATTTGAGCACACCCCTCTGGCAGGCCCTGTACCACACCTTCCTCTTCCCTTCAGTTCCTTCCGCTCATGTCTGCGTCAGCTCACCCTAGACATGCACAATGCGAAATGGAGGAACACGGCAGACTGTCGACAGTCTAAACAAGCTCTTCCTGCTCTGTCAAAGAGCCTATCCCGTAAACTGCTCAGTCTAAATCGCATTCATCTCCGTTTAATGGTAGGAGTAATGTCGGGATATTGCCCACTTAATAAACATCTATTTACTATAGGCATGACAGACAGCCCCATTTGCAGAGGATGCCTAAAGGCAGAAGAGACGACTGCCCACGTTGTCCTGGAATGCGTGGGCGTCGCCACACAACGGGCACAAATCCTCAAGGACATGAGGAGGATAATTATCAAAGTAAAACAGAAAAAAAGTTTTCGATGCTTAGAATAAGAATTTATGCATTAAAACAGAGATAAATATATAAATTAAATTATTATTGCAACACCGTTTATTTCTAAATTAGTATTTGTATATAAAAGTAATGAGACTAATAGTGTAGTGATGTCTGGTGGCGTGGTGAACATATTATTCCTTTCTGTATTACTGTGCAGTATCGATGGCAAAATAAAGCAAGTTCCAAGAACATCCATTAGCCCACAATATACCTTACTCTCAATGTTTCCAATGTCACCAACTCATTATTCAGCGTCGCCTGACACTTGCAAATATATTTCACTATTCCACGATTGTGCCAATTTCATTCCGTGACGAGAGGAACTGCCTCTACAGCAGTTTTTGTAATAATCTCATCTATTTTCTTGTATTCATATTACTCAGTTTTATAAATCCAAGGATTTAGCTATTACTGACTATTGAGATGGGAAGTAGAGTAGCTTTGCCTCGGTGATTATTTTAATCCAATTTAACTCCATTTATAGGTCACGGAAATGCTTTTTAGTTGGGTTGGAATTTCTAAATTTTTAAGTAAATTTTATGAGCACATTAGCTTGGATTGTCACTGTTAATGTGACTGCTTCTCAAGGATACAACCCAAAACTATCTATGAAGGAGGTAGATCGACTCGCTAAACCATCGAACCTATCCTACTCTGCGCCTAGAATAGCAGACCACGGGATTGAACCTCACCGCGACCTACCTGCGATTGACCGCATACGACTCTGTTCTGTGGGAGATGAGATAGTAGCTCTCCCCTCAGTCCTACGCAAAGTGTCACTCCTGGAACACTAAGGCACGCGTACCTGCACTAGGCCTATCCATGGGCCACAGAAACCCCCGTCCATTACCCAAAAGCTCACGTCAAACAGCGCTTGAAAGTGCAACTGGCCAATCACCTTAAGATTCTATGTGGGTTGCGTACTTCAGAAAGCTAATATCTGTTTTCACTAAGTAATGTTAATTATAATGTTGGCAACATTAATTTGAGCAGCAGCATGTTAGCTATGATCTTGGCAACATTAATCTGAGTATCATTTGATTTTAGAAGTTGGCACAAACTGAATATCATTCAGCACGGCCCCTTCGCCCTTGCGTAACCCAGTGCGAAAACATACGGCCGTCTTCACAGCTTTGGCTTGCTGGTCCCACTGTGTTACAGTGGGCGGAGACTCCCCTCCTTCCGCGCCTCCACTTTTTGTATACACTAGGGGTAGAAAAGGCAAGTACTGCTTGAAGTTGGGTGGGGTGGGTGATTATGCTCAATGTAATAGTTTTGTAATCCTATGGTAATCATCCTAAAATAATTCGTTAAATTGTAAGCAGTATATTACGGTTTACATTAATTTCGACAATTTACAAATCGCTCGTTAGATAACTAATCTAACGTTATTTAAAAGTTTATGATAACATATATGTCGGTGCGTAAGTTAGGTTTAGATTAGCCTAACATTAGGTTTAAACAGATAACCTGTATAGTGAAGGCGAGTGTTTCAACAGAATAAAAGGACCCTTTAAATCTACACCTTGATCACAAGGTACCGCTTAGCTTCCTGTCGTAATTGTAAAAGATCATAATGTTTAGTTGTTTATCGATTCAGCAGTATCTATGTTGCGTCTATTTTTTCCAACTTATATATTTTATATTTGTAAGTGTTTCAAGATGAAATGCATTTTCCTGAGGCGATTACTTGGTATGAAAGTAGAGCATGTCCACTTCTTTATATAACAGCAAGTCGGTCAGGAAAATGGAAAATATTACGCTATACGTATGTAGAGCTGCTAAGACTTTTCTCATAACGTATAAAAGGAAGAAAACTCTTTTAAATACAAGTTTTTATAATATGTGATTTAAATACTAGCAACACTATTGATAGCGTTTAAGTAGTAGTGTTTATAAATTATTACTTTGCAGCTGTTTGATGAGTTGATATTATTGAAATTGTCTTGTAAAACTAGTTTTTGTGGTCTCAAGGCCCATGCACTGTTTGGCTTCTTGATTATAGTGTATATTATCATTGTCTGTCGCTGTGCAGTATATTATATATTTATTAAAAGATAGTGTATATCGTAATTGCGTTATATAACTTTTTATTGCTGTAAGATATTCACGCACATACGATAGTATACATATTTTGTTATTATCCCGCAGGAATTCTATTTTTTTGGGATAAAAAGTAGTATATGTATTAATCCAGGTTATGAAGCATCAGTGTACCAAATTTCATTGAAATCTGTTAAGTCGTTTTTGCGTGATTGAGTGACAAATATCCAAACATATAATGTTTCAAATTTATAATATTAGTAAGATTTGTTGTTTCTATTGTGTTTTATCAAATTTTGCTTATTATTTTATGTAATTCTGTCTTGACGGCGTATTTATTTTGCAATCCCTACTTACTTCTTCGGTAGATGTTTATCAATTATCCAACATTCAGTCAAAATCCTACACTAATCAAGCCTACCAATATTATAAATAACAGGATGCTACTCAATTTAGTTTTGCATCATAATTACCAGTATTTTTTTCTCATTAATTATAAGTAAATATCTCAATGAAGCGAGGGCAGATAATAGAAAGTATTTTATACCAGCGTAAGAATGGAAAGTTCTAATATAATTTAAGACATTGTTAATTGCGGAGGAGGAGGAGGAGGAGGTAGAGGAGGAGACGGAATGGTAGTTAGAGTTAAAGTTATGCCCGGAAGTGCTGCAATAAAATAATACAAGTTATACCATTACCATACAAATTATTGATTCGTATAATGAACAAAGTACTAAAATAGCAGTATAAAATATTATACTACCCGCACTCGCTTTGCTAATTGGCGTGTATTGTGCAAAATTTTAGCAAGACCGTTTATAAATTAAGTATTCGCGGGTACTTCATTTTATCTTATTTCGGTAGGATTGAGTTAGTCTGTCGAATGATATGGTGCGGTAAATATTAAAATAGTGTGACTAATAGTGTAGTGTTGTTTAGTGGCCCTTATCGAGAGGTCAGTAAGGTACTTTATAATTTTTATATCCGGATGCGTAGTTCAGCTGTGAAGGTGAGAGTTTATGGTCCCATATATAAAAAATGCTCTTTCGACCCCCAGTGAAATACAAAAGACGCCTTTAAACCTTCTCCTGAGTATCGAGCCCCAGATATATAAAACGCTCCTTCGACCCCCAGTGAAATATCGTTTTATAATATTTAATAGCGTAGTTCAGCTGTGAAAGTGAGAGTTAACGGTTATAAAAGACGTCGTAAAAACCTTCTCCTGAGTATCGAGCCCCAGATATATAAAACGATCTTTCGACCCCCAGTGAAAGCTCGTTTTACATATTTAGTAGCGTAGTTCAGCTGTGAAGGTGAGAGTTTACGGTTACAAAAGACGTCTTTAAACCTTCTCCTGAATATCAAGCCCCAGATATATAAAACGATCTTTCGACCCCCAGTGAAATATCGTTTTACGGTTATAAAAGACGTCTTTAAATCTTCTCCTGAGTATCGAGCCCCAGATATATAAAACGATCTTTCGACCCCCAGTGAAAGATCGTTTTACATATTTAGTAGCATAGTTCAGCTGTGAAGGTGAGAGGTTACGGTTACAAAAGACGTCTTTACACCTTCTCCTGAGTATCGAGCCTCAGATATATAAAACGATCTTTCGACCCCCAGGGAAAGATCGTTTTACATATTTAGTAGCATAGTTCAGCTGTGAAGGTGAGAGTTTACGGTTACAAAAGACGTCTTTACACCTTCTCCTGAGTATCGAGCCCCAGATATATAAAACGATCTTTCGACCCCCAGTGAAAGATCGTTTTACATATTTAGTAGCATAGTTCAGCTGTGAAGGTGAGAGTTTACGGTTACAAAAGACGTCTTTACACCTTCTCCTGAGTATCGAGCCCCAGATATATAAAACGATCTTTCGACCCCCCGTGAAAGATCGTTTTATAAATTTATGTACATATAATGATGAGATAAGATAGAAGCTGGTATACTCGTATCCGAAGGTGGTTCACATCCTCGCAATATTTTACCCCGTTCCACATTAGAGTACACAGATTTATGAATGTATACTGGCAGCGGACAAATGAGGTTGCGTATAAATAGCTTTATATTCGTATTCTTGCCAGAACACTTAATTGGAGTAAACATGAAATTTTTACTAGAAACAAATTGGAGCGTATGAAGAAATAGTTTCTTATTTTTAACCCCCGAAGCTACAACGACGGGGTATAAGTTTAATAACGCACTAGATAAAGGACCGATTCTGTTAATTTAATCGAGATGCTTCATGAAAGTCAAAATGAGAAATCTACATTTTTAATTGTACTTTTGTATAAGTAGTATAGTGTAGTTTGACATCAATTTAGTGATTGATAGACTAACGCCATATAGTAGACGAGCTGAGCCTATAAGTTTGCTGTAAGGTGATATAGCAGTAGCTATATAAATGCATCGCCGTAATGGATATTATAATTATGACATCGCAAGGATTCTAATAGTAATGCTGAAGCTCTGAGTCTAAAGTTTAACCCCAAGAGGATATTCTAGTCAAGTCATCATACTGTTAGTCTGCGTATAGACTATAACTCTCCTTTTTTAACGTCGTGATGGTGTATTCGTTTTGTTTGTGTTACTCTGATTAATGTTGCCGACATCAAAATTAACAGGTTACCACACAAATCAGTGTTGCCAGCAGTTGAAAGTCATCTTCCTTACACTAATAATCCTATCAAAATTTAAACTTTTAATAAAAAAATATACAAATTTTATTTTGTTATATCTATTTTTGGGGATTTAAGGAATCTGTTTTTTGTTTCAGATAAAATATCAAGTTCACATTACTCTTCGGAGATTCGTTCATCTTCTATTTAATTGTCAGGTAAGATATTTTGTAAATAAGTAAGTATATGTACTTTTTTTAAATATTTTTAAAAAATCTTACTGCATTGTAAAAATATTATCTAGGATTTAATAAATTTACTTTAATATCGTTAATGAAAAATTAATCAAAAACAAGCTGTGGTCATATATTATTAGTTCTTGTAAAAATTATTAGAAAAAATTTGGAATTTAAAATCTAATGAAACTATAATAGCTTAAGGTATTAGAAGAATAATCATCAAAATAAAATTCAAAATAATTTATTTTAATTAGACTTTTTTAAATTGGTTGGTCAGTCAGTTTGTCTGAAGCTACCACCAGCTCGGAATGCAGTTTTCTGTTGAGAAGAGCCGGCCAGAAACTCAACAGTCGCTCTTTTCAAAAAGCCATGTTTACATAAATTGTTATACAAATGATTTAGCTTGAGAGTCAACGTCACTTAGATTCCAAGCATTCTCATCATTTAAGTTATCCTGTACATCCGCTCTTGCTCTCTTTTATATACAAAACAATTAACACGTCTCGTTCACTCTTGAATTGAAAAAAATTCGAGAATTGGATATACCATTAACCAATGAAGACTATATAACATCACACTAAAACAATAAAACAAAGAAAATTTCAGCTCCTTTAGATTTGTGTTATAGCTGTCTACGCCACATTCTCTCTAACCCTCTCTCTCTAATATTATTAAAAGTATTTAGGTGAAGAGTAAGGTTTAGTACGCCTACGCTATCATAGCTTTTGCACTGACAGCATTAATTAAGCCGTGAAGCATAATTTCCCTCATAAAGAGGCAGTAAAACTTGATGCCTTCATATTATGTGTCAGCTAATTTACTCAGGTCGAATCTGTACGCCCTCAGACCCCGTTTACATTACATTCTACTGTTCTCAATTTTAGAGTTTTTTTTAATAGGAAAAACCGTCACTATTTGTCCTTATGGAAGGAGTAAGTTAGAAGTAAGTAAGGTTTAGGTTAACCTAACCTTAGTTTTAAACAGGGAACCTGGGTCACAAGTCCAAGGTATTGCTTAGGTTCCTGTCGTAATAGTAATGGATCATAATGTTTAGTTATTTATCGTTTCCATAGCAGTAACTTACGTTGTGTTTACCCAAGAGTCCATTCAATATCACCTCTATGTGTTCTTCAATAATCTCCTCCCTTTGCCATTTTTCTCCGACTAGTATGTTGTATGTATCTGTTATACATGTATATTAAGGTGAAAAATTTCCCTGAAATTTTGAGCTCTCCTTATTATATAATATTAAGGGCTCTACCAAGGCGTACAATGATATCCCGTATAAAATAAACGTAAACATGATTATTTTTTTCTTCAAAATTTTACAACTCAGAGGCATTTTATGGTAAAGTCTTGGTCAATGATAGGATTTCTTCTGAATTGAATGCTCTACAAAAGTTTCCATAGCAGCGTAATCGTAACCCGAACTGTCGGGGTAGTAGGGATCACTAAACCCAATTTTTTCATTAAATTCTCTGAATGATCTCATGAAATGAATCTCGTAGGAAATTCAATTTACTAAAGAAAAGTTCTAGAGCACCAAATTGATGGGAATGATTCCTTTTCGGAATAAAAATTACCCTTTGTATCAATCCACCATCCAAAGTATCCGTTTACAAAATTTCATTTAAATCGGTTTTGCCGTTTTAACACGATGCTACACACGATAAATAACTCTTGCACAAACAGCAATTTTTCAATTTTATTTTATACTAGTCGACCCGCGCGACTTCGTTTGAGTCTAGCTCCGCTCCTATTGATCTTAGCGTAATGATATATAGCCTACAGCCTTCCTCGATAAATCGTCTATCTAACACTGAAAGATTTTTTAAAATCGGACCAGTAGTTCCTGAGATTAGAGCGTTCAAGCAAACAAACAAACTCTTCAGCTTTATATATTACTAAGTGTAGATAGATATAGATGAGTTTTTATTATCTTTTACGCGTTACTGTATAATAGTACTAAAAAAATAATTTTTCGGATTGCAAAAAAATATAAAACCCAGTACGGTAGAATGTAAACGTTTTATTTACATAATCAGCCCTAACCCTTATTCAGCTACCTTTTGGATTCAATGTAAATTGGTCTTTAACGTTCCTTTGAGCAAGTTTAAGTTAATTTTTCGAGAGAACTTTAAAAGAGTTTGTTGAATTTTAAGTAAGTGATATTACTGTGAAGATTGGAATAGGAATTAATTATTAGGTTTTAGAGATTTATTGGATCTCCAACAATTTTTAAGTGTTTGAAGTTAAATCGGTTTTAATGGATGTCATGTCTATGGTAGGATTTGACTGGTAAATGTGTCTGTTTACACTTGTAACCATTTACAGCAGAAAACAAAAATTTTAATCGAGAATATCTACTTTAATTATTGTATCTGGTTATGGTACGGGAGCCAGTGACAGATTTTCATGACCAAGTCCCTCTCAAGCGATAATTCGTGAAATGCATAAGGGGTTAATATTACGATTACTCGTGACCGTCAGCTGCGATTCCGTGGGTGGGGGTAGCAGTGGCAGCCTTCCAAACATGTCGAAAAAAAATTTTTTTTCAGTCATTTCCTCCCGTTTGAGAATTTGTCGGATTATAGTTTACCTAGTATCTTGAAGGAAAAATAAAGTCAGCTGACCATAACGTGGTGGAATATACGTCAGCTAGCTGCTTGACCATGTAACATTTTGATTTTTTATAGCAAAATCACAGTAACCCTTTAAGTAGGTTTTTACAAACAGGAGTTTAGCGAGTTAAGTCAGAAAAAAAATGTTCAAACTGTAAATACGAAAAAATGTATAATTTGGAAGTTTTGACACTTAACAAATAAAAAAAAATTATTTCTGTGAATTTTGTTTATTTTAATAACGAGAAACATCACAAAGAACAGTTAGCTGTTCTAAAAAAAATACATTTTTTTAAAATTTTCAGCTTCTAAGAATCTAAAGAGGGGTCACAAGTTATTTATTAGTTAAAGTTTTAATAAAAACTACTTATTTGTCTTACAGTACTGCTAACTAACGACAGAATTCCATATGACGCCATAAGCTCACAGTGTTGCCATCCATTGAAAATAATTTGCGAAAGAAATAATAAAATTTATCCTATTGAGGTCAATAAATAAACTAAAAGTAAAATCATAGTGGCAGCGTTATGTTTACTATTCAAATAAAGATGTTTTCCATTAACCGATATTATTTGTACCATTTTCCCCAAAACGAGGGTAAAGAAGAGGTTTTAAGGAAATGAATATTCGGATTGTTATAAAATTTCGGTATTTTCGTGTATTTTTAGATTAAATGGGATGCGGGTTGCCTTGTAAACTTGTTTTATTGAGTTCGCCGCGAATACTACCTTTATGTCGGAACATTTGTTACTCACTTAAATTGAATTCAGTTTTATTGTCTGTGTTGCTGAAATATGGAAATTAGACGTTTGTTATGTATATTACTATTCGTATTACATTCTAAACTATAGGAAAAAGATGCTGTTGTGTAATATTACCTTAGGTTTAAATCTCAACATCAGCATAGTCTATATATGGTTGATTCCCAAAGACTTAAACGATCACACAGCCTGACTTTACTTCATCCCCTATTTCTACTCCTTCATGTCTATTTTTAATAAATGAAGCCTGTCCATTCCCAGGCTCTAGTCTATCTCTAAAGCAAATTTCATCAAAACGTGCCATGTTAGCCAACCGTATCTCTTATTGGTTAGGAGTTATCGGTCCATCATACACCGTGGACTCAGCTTGGTCCAGTTCTCTATATGCCTTAGAACACGCCTTTAGAGCCATCAGGGATGGTCACTGTGATGCTGCTATTGTTGGAGGGTCTAACTTATGTTTGCATCCATACGTCTCCCTTCAGTTCTCTAGGTATTAACTTATACTGTCACAAATTCTTCTTAAGTATCTATTATACTTAAAACTTTAACAACTGCAGCCATTTTCAAGAAGAATAATAATAGACATTTTAGAGTTCAATGGGCTAAAATTCATTTAAACTAGTATTTTTAATTTTAGTTAAGTGCTATTTTAAAATTTTCTTAATAGGTCTTTGGTTTAATAATCATACCCTTTCTTTTAGCTTCGCCGTAGTTAGGTAAAAAGGAGCGAAAGAAGAGTAACATTCGCCGATTAAAGGTCATATCTTTTTAATTACGAAGGTTTACCTCTTTGACCTCTTTGTAATATAGATCCAATTTAGCTTATGAATAGACCAGAAAAGCAAAGTGTGTTTAAATTTAATGAATAATAAAGTTTGTATAAATTATGATGTAAATGAATAATGCAAATCTCTTCACACGTTCACACTAATTACCCTCCACCAGTATACCATGCGATAAATGTTTATTATTACAAAATTATACGGGAAACCATTGCGGAATATGTGGTAGTATCGATATAAAAATATAATAAAACGGTCACATTCCGCGTCTGTTTATTTGCAAAAAACTCAATATTTACTGAACAGATTTTCTTGCGGTTTTCACCAACAAATAGAGTGATTTATGAGGAAGGTTTAAGTGTATAATTTATTAAGGTTATATGTAAATTGATTGAAATATGACGATAAATATTGAAAATGTCGGTTGTAGTCGCTCCGTCGGAAAGCTGCTCCCTTATTCCTTTTTTAGAGATGTAACAAAAGGATAATATGATATACAATCCGTGCGAAGTCAAAGTAGGTCACTAGTATTGCATAATTGACGGGAAACCATAGCGGGATATTTTATATCAATTAGTTTGACTACTTTCATAACCGATGATAGAGCAATAATAGTCAGTGAAAGCAAAAGCGAATAAATAACATGTTTGTATGATGTTTAAAATATCAGTGGCTCCCAAAGTAGTAGAAGTATATCAATGCTAAGGGGTCGATGGCAAGTTCTACAATATACCATGAAAACAAATATTTTAATATCCTTTATTTTTTGGGCTTTAGAAATTGTATATACGTTTCGATGACAAAATACCAAATGGCCTACTGGATTGGTTTGGCTAACTCCTGGCTCCATCATCAGACTGTAGACCTGCTCGAACATATTGGACTATTGGTTAATGTTGTAATTCCAAACATGAGGGTATTACTAGCAGCTACTGAACCATTCCAGTTATCTTCTCCTGGCTCCATCATCAGATCAGCTTCAAGATACAGCGTAAACCAGATTACCTTATCTCTGTGTAATTTTCTAAAAAAAGTGGTTATACCGCAAACATATGTTAAAAGATGGAAATATATCATCATCATCACGACCCTTCAATGGCCCACTGCTAAGCCGGGTCTCCTCTTCAGAATGAGGAGGGTATTAGGCCATAGTCCACCACGCTGGCCCAGCGCGGGTTGGCAGACTTCACATACCTTTGAGAACTTTTTGGGAACTCTCAAGAGTGCAGGTTTCCTCACGATGTTTTCCTTCACCGTTAAAGCAAGTGATATTTAATTGCTTAAAACACACATAACTCAGAGTCAGAGGTGTGTGTGGGGAATCGAACCTCGGACCTCCCGAGTAAGACTTGAAGTCTCAACCACTGGGCCATCATTTCTGCTGCTGATGGAAATATAATAGAACAAAAAATCCGGGCCCCTATTGGTTACCCTTAAACGTTGCAATACTTCCATCACGTATACTGCAATACAGAACCTTAGGGAATAGCGTGAGGGTAGATTGACAGATTGATTCATTGGACAGCTGCGTTAAGGCAAAAACCAAATTAACGTCTAGATTTTACTGGTCTATTAACTGCTAAAAGTTGTGGTTATAGTTTATTTTTTTATTTGGCTGACTACTAGTTTCTATTTTGGTTTGACTACCCTCACTGGTTTAACTACTCTACCATCAGAAGACAATTTGAGTAAATTTGAAAATTGATTCCATGACACCTTAAAGAGAACACTGTTGATAACTTTGTATCTGTTCTGATAGACTTGAGCCAGTCGAAAACGCTGGGACGCTAATTGCTTTAAGAGGGTTCCTATAAACTCTTTTCCGAAGGATCAGACAAATTAGACAATTTATAATTAGTTAGAGCAGTGGAGGTTAGGGTATGAGTAAGTATTAATACTATAAAATATCGATATTTAATATAGTTAGAAAAATTTGGTCAATATCTCGATTATCAAATATTAATTTGGCAACACAGGGCTATGACCCCACCTGCCATAAAAGTGGGAATAGATGGGGGGGGGGGGGGGGGGGTATTTTGTATTATAAAAAAGGATGATTCTCGGATCTCGTGTAACATAAAAATTTTTAAATATTAGAGTCAGTGAGTCGAGCGGTGAAGGAGAGCGTTTACTAGTAGTAGAGAGGCTCCTTAATCCTGCACCTGGGTCGCAAGCCCCAGGCACTACTGTTAGCGACAGGGGTAGCTTTACTGCACAATTATAGTCAAAAGCTGTTACATTGTAAAAGAACTAAACCTGCGCCTATACCTGCAATGTTCAGCATGACTGTAATGCTTGGTAGTATCGTCTTTTATATACTATTGTTGATTATGTGATTTAAGTCTGGTTAGGTCTTGAATATTATTTCTATATAGTACTTGTTAAATCCTTTGTGTTTGAGATATTCAAGAAAAGTAACTTTATTCTATATTAATTACATCCTTTGTTTCTTTACTATTCTATACTAGACAATAGTGTTTATGACATAATAGCACAGTATGTCTTATTATTAATTTGTAATTGTATTGTATATACTTAGGGAATATTTTCCTCTTCTTTACTGGAATTTGTATCCAATGTTCATAACCTTGCAACGTCACACTATTCTATATTTTACTAGTTAACTTCCATATAAAAGTTCATCCCATATTTCAATCCCTTTGAGCCTTTTTTCGTAATAAAAGGAAGTCTATGTCATTTCCCAATTTCTAGTGTATCTCTATATCAAATTTAATCTGTCCAGCAGTTGCTGAGTTATAAATGGTGTAACTAACCCGACTTTGTTTAATACCTATAGAATTCATTTAGAAAACAAACAGTACTATCATACCATCTTATTTATATAGTAAAAGTATATAACGCTGTCGCTTCACGCTGTCTGTACATTTATCGTTATCAATATACAGAGTGATTCAAGAGGAAGGTTTATATGTATATTATAGTAAAAAAACCATGCGAAGACAGGATGGCCCGCGCAACTTCGTCCGCATATAGCTTCGCTTCTATTTATTTCAGCGTGATGATATATAGTCTATAGCCTTTCTCAATAAATGGGCTATCTAACACTGAAAGAATTTTTCAAATCGGTCTAGTAGATTCTGAGTTTAGAGCGTTCAAGCAAACAAACTCTTCAGCTTTATATATGTCGGAGAATAAGTAAAAGATTATCGATTAATCGAATCGTCATCGTTATCTATGGCGTTGGAGTGGGGTAGTAGTCACTTCCGTTGTTTTGACAGTCTCGACCCTCGACCCTTTATATGCCATCGACAGTCTGACTGAAGTCTTAGTCGTGCGCGGTCTCTCAAGAAGTGAAGTAGTGTCTGAATAGTGATAGTGTTGTGCAGTGTTGTGTTAGTGCTAAGAGTGCTGTCCGATCAAGGTCACGTGAGTACCTTACAATGTAATTACTTTGTCTTGTGTTAGGTTAGGCTTATGTGCGTTTAACCTTGGGTTTAAATAGAGAGCCTAGCAGTGGAGGCGAGTGTCGTGATCACTTAAAGGACGTCCTTAAGCCTACACCTTGGTCACAAGTCCAAGGCACTGCTTAGATTTCTCTCGTAATTGTTAGAGATCATATTTGATCGTTTATCGGTTCAGTAAAAGTATCTGCGTCGCGTTTACCCAATATTCCATTCGATATCATCACCCCTTTTAATGTTCCCCAATATTCCCCATCTTCCTCCTTCCATTCCCTTCGCATCGTTTAAAATCCCCGACATATATTAGTAATAAGATGTCCACACACATCAAGTCTGCAAACTTATTAAATTAATTACATATGGATAGAGTAGCTGATGCATACAAATTCGTCTGCGTCACATTAGAGAGAGACAGTAACAGTGGATTGGATAGGCATTTATAATATAATTCTAAATGAGCTGAAACTCTCTTTGTTTTATCGTCGTTTACGCAGCGCAGATTAGCGCGTTCAATCAAACAAACTCTTCAGATTTATTATATTAGTATAGATATAGTTTAGTCGGTCAGCAGTGAGCAGTAGGTCAATAAGGCAGGCAGTGTCACACAAAAGACAGAGTCGGAGTAAAAGCTATGTAAAGCGTAAAATATAGTTTGGAATGGCGCCAGTCCCGCATGAATATTGTAAATTTTGAATTTTGGCGCAGTCCGAAATTTATGAACCGAATCATGATAACTTAATGTTCTATCATTCGTACTTGCTACTGTAATCTTATCTATTACAGAACAGCGTGTGGGGTTTGTGACCAGGATGTAGGTTTATGGATGACTTGATATGATAGTGATGTTGACGGTTTGCACCAAATATCATAGTCCATCCAGCACAACGGATGATATACATCTGACGCCATTTTGTATTATTAATTTTTTTAAGTTTTCTAATACTTTGTAGATAATTGTTATGGAAAGAGAAATTAAGAAAATTCCGCAGAAAATTGCAAAATTGTTAAAAACTTGACGACTTTTGAATCTTTGCGGTTTGCAAATATCGTTTAGGAGAGAGAGAATAAATGAGTTAGTGAGTGCATAAATAAAATAATGCGTAAGTGTATTAGCGAATGTGTGTGTTAGTGAATGGGTGAGAAAATGAGTGTGTATGAGTATGTGAGAGATTGAGCAGGCGTGAAAGTGAGTGAGGAGGCAGATACTACATTTCCTAGCTTATTAAAATGAAAACTATTATTTTAAATTTCAAATTTAACATATATTAATTATATATTTAACTTAAAATAAATGTCGTTTAACATTAACACAAAGTTTTTGAGTGTATATATAAATTAAGTGTATCAGTGAATAGTGAATGACTGAGTGTGTGCAACTAAGTGAGCGATTGAGCGAGCGTGGGGGTGAGGCTAACAATTCGTATAAATTTAATATACGAAAATTAAATATTTAATTTAAAGTAAATTAAGCATGAAGTTTAAAACTTATTAAACTCATATTACAAAGTAATGCTTTTACACAAATTAAACATCAGCCTAATCTAGTGTAGGCGTCAGAGTATACAAACTTGCGAATATGTTGGAGCGGCTCGTTGCCATGGAGATACAATATATTCATGGCTGAACAGCACATAATGTTAAGGTTTAGTTCAGGGTCAGATCACAGCAGTGATAGCTTAGTGGTCTGCGTTCGATCCCCACACAGGTATACACCGACGACTTGCGGGAGTTATGTGTGAGGAAACCTGCACTCCTGAGAGTTCTTTAAAGTCCTCAAGAGTGTTAAGGTTTAGTTCAGGTTCATTCTATGGAGGGGACTCGGCTCAGCAGTGGGCATTGACGGATTATCATGATGAATTCAAGAATCAGAACGAAAGCTGAATAGTGTTTTGTGGCAGGGATGTAGGTTTACAAGGTCTTTAATCACGTGATCCTGTATATCCCCTATATTAGGACCTTATTAGACCGTCCTTAAACCTGCTCATACAAGTCCGAGGTATGTTTGCATGTGTTGCGTTGTATGTGTTGTTGTTAGTTGTGTGTTACCGTATTCAGGAGTGGACGTTTAATTTTCTTTAATACGTGCGAGCTGGATGCTATGTGAAGTAATGGTGATATGGATACCACACATATCATCATCTTAATTTAGTGATAAAATTTATTTGTATATCGCAATTAAATGAAATGGATTCGGGTGAACAAGTGTAACTCCTGCGAACGAAGTCTGCGAAGTTTTGTACTTTTACTCATATTTCACTAAGCTCCATAATTATATAATAATTAATAGAAATTACAGTAAAAATATAATTTGTAAAAAATTATTAAATTTGTGAAACGGTGATTTTTTGGATAAAAAGTAACCCATGTGTTTCAAAATTTCATTCTGATCGGTTCAATCATTTTAGTCTGATGTATGCACAAACACGGAAATTTTCCTTTTCCCCTCAAAAGTCTTTTTTAGTCATGTGTAAATATAGACATATTGAACAGACAACCAATGTTGCCAGATTTGAATAATGTTAGGTACACAATAGCTGCGTATTATGATTGTACCAAATCTATCAGGGGAACAGAATCCCTCCTTTCTCTTATAAAAGAAAGTCGGGTTGGTTACACCATTCATAACTCAATAATTGTTGGATCGATTTTGATGAAATTTAGTATAATGCTAGATTAAATAAGCTTTAATGAGGTAAGCTGAATTTTACTCCAAAAAAAGTCTTGAAGGGGTTGAAATAGGGGATAATAGTTTGTATAGGAGTTCATAGTATAGAGAAATATGTTAAAAATTATAATATAAAATTAAACATAAATACATGTGATAAAATACCCTCGAGCGAAGCCTGGACGGTTCGACTAGTCTAATATAAAATAATTATAGACAATGGATGGAAAATTCATTATTCTAATGGTTTGTTCTTTGCTGCTCAATAACGTCAAATAAATACCATTAATATTCTTAAAATAAATGATCAAATTGAAAGCATAGCTGAGCCGCTCTTAACCTACATTACTCTTATTTATATTTGTTATCATATTTCAAAGAAAGTCGTATTATCAGTACCTGGGACTTGCAACCCGAGGGTAGGAAAGATAATGGAGGAACCATCGCAGAAGTTTAATTTTCCAATCCATTATTTTATGATGAATAAATTAATCTCGACTTAAGATTATCTTACTAATTTTATAAATATGAAAGTTCGTATAAGTAACAAACTACTTAATCACGCACCAACGGCTGAACAGATTTCAATGAAATTTAGCACACAGACATCATTTAGATAGCGAGTAAACGATTATCGAATAATCGGAATACGAGCGACATCAGTGCCTTCACACGACACGACCTTCACTATTACCTTTTTTTTTTCGATGGGAAATGCTTTTTACGCACCCCTCTGAGTTGGAGGGGTATGTGGGACTCACAGCGAGAAACGCCGAATACCCACTAAAACCCATCGGTACCGCCGCCGTTGCGTATTGGGTGCTGGGGGTTCGCGGGATAGCATTCTACCTCAGCACTCAGACGGACCCACCTGCTTTGGGTTCCAAGCTTGTACCTGGGGTACCCCAATTATACCCCGACATATTTTATCATGTTATAAATTGCTACGTGGGTATAATTGAAATAAAATAAAGGGAAACTACTCGCGAATACAGTTATGAACAGTGTTGCTAACTTTTTCTATATCATTTAACTTTCTTATAGATAATTTAGTTTGTTATTTTAAAGCAACATCAATAAAGCTCATTAAATTAGTTTCAAAATAACGTAGCACAAGTCTCGTCAAGCTAAACTAAGCTAAACCAGAATAATAGCTGGCTTCGGCTAATTAATTCGACCGGCTAAAGTAAATTAGCCGTTTAGCCGGTGTACGTTTAGCTTAGCCGTAGCCGGAGTAGGATGTAGATATGAAAAGTTATGTTGCAGATAAGCGGATATTATGTTCCTTGGTGACGTTCTTTAAGAATAATACGTGATTATACAAGAAAATGTATTCGCTTTATCTTCTAAGAGAATTATCATACTGATGATTAACCCTAAACTGCTAATGTTCGTCAAAATGACGAGTATTTAATAATTATCGCATTTTTCAGTACATCTCCTTAGTATTTACATCACTACATAGTATAAAACAAAGTCGCTTTCTCTGTCCCTATATCCCTATGTAAATTTAAATCTTTAAAACTACGCAACGGATTTTGATGCGGTTTTTTTTAATAGATAGAGTGATTCAAGATGAAGGTTTATATGTATAATACATACATAATATAGTAGAGAAACACTGATAATTTCAGAGGTTTCTAATGTGATATCGTAAATAAAGACATTTTTTGCTCTTACATTGCCAACGCTGGCTGAACCCTACGAGATAGATCGAAATAATGTACTACAGTATTGTACACCCTAAAAAGGTCTACAAAAAAGTCCGCGATGGTATATCTCTATCTCTTAGTGATAACCCACAATAACCATTTTTTATCCTTTACTATTTCGGAGAAATAATGGCTTATTTACGAAGCGATTTTAAGCAATTACATCATTAATCCTTATCCAATCAGGTACCTTAAATACATGGTACATTTAATATAGATCAATATGGCCCTTTACAGCATTAAATTTAAATGAATATTTCCGAAGATATTACACATTCAAAATGCAGGGACAAATACACGTGTTAAATTGCACCCGGGCGAAGCCGGGACGGGTCGACTAGTAGTATATAAAATGAAGTCGCTTCAGCTGTTTGTACGCTTATATCTTTTGAACTACGCAACAGATTTTGATGCGGTTACTTTTAATAGATAGAGTGATTCAAGAGGAAGGTTTATATGTATAATACAAGCATGTCATAGTAGAGAAGGCGTGCGAATCCGGGGTGGATCGCTAGTAAATTATAAAACGTATAAAGTATTATTCGTTCACAATAAATTCAGACACTACTGAATGGATTTTCATGCGGTTTTCACCAATAGACAAAGCCATTTATGATGAAGGTTTATGTCTTTAATTTGTAAAGGCTTTGTTTAAAACATAATGATATTTTTTTTAACTTAAAAAAAGTCAGGCCGCCTGGGAGCTTTCAATAACAAAACAATGTAGGATGAGATACATGGAGATAAAATCAAGTGTTCTAGTAAAAATTTCATGTCATAGTTATTTAGAAGAATTCTCATATGTGGCAAAAATACAGTAGTTAGCAACACCACCACACCATTCCAAGACTGTATATAACCTACTGGCTGTGTAATGGTGTGGTGTCGTCATGCTGGGTCTCCACTATAAAAGTTTGGAGTAGAGTTTACTCTCCGATTTCTAATCATAAAATAAAAAAAAATCATAAAATTTAACAAAATTCACACTTAAAAATTTATTGTAAGGAACTCTAATAGCTTCTATGGAGAAACCGGGAACATGAGCTATTTAGGGTTAAAGGAATAAAATAAACCAGTAGACGTCCTAGACCTTAGTCTGTAATTACAAGAGGCGTCCAATACTTCAGAAAAAAGTTTATTATTTTATAATCTCATTTTTACTTGATAATTTTAAAGTACATGTAAAAGTATGTACTCTAAAAAGAAAGCAGCGCCAGGGGCTTGAGAACTAGAAGCAAGTTTTATTAAATATCTTCTCCTTGCTCCATTGGAGGGGTATAGCTACCACTGCCTTATTTGTATTCCGCGCCTGACGTTAATAAACTTTAGCCTTAGCTGAGAAGTCTCCTTGAGTTAACATCACCTGGAGTAGTCCTGGTAGAAGTGTAACAATATTGTGTCACTATGTTACGAATATTGGACCGATTAAGGATTGTGTAAGTATTTAGATGTGTTAACGCAACCTTATGTTAACCTAACTTTAGACAGTGAGGCTGGGGAGTGGAGGTGATTGTTTGCATCTACACAATTGGTCACAAGTCCAAACTTAAAAGAAGCATGGGATTCGGTTATTAATTCATAATTTTTTCGGCTATTTTATATTAACTTAAATTTTTAAATAATTTTGTAAACATCTTCCGCAATACGATACTCGTAATAATTTTATCATTAAGCTTTATTATCGCAATCCAAGGGTTGAAGGTTATGCAGGGCGCAATTAAACGCAGATAAGCTCAGCACAACGATTATTTATATCATTAAAATTTTAATGAACTTCATATGTTTTCTGTTATTCTGTAATATATATTTTTGAAGGGGCATTAAATTTAAAATACTTGTCTACCCGACCAGGCTTCGCACGGGTACTACTACCACGTTTACTTTAACCTTTATAATATTATCCCGCAGGAACCATGATAATTTTCAGGATAAAAAGTAGCCCATATGTTAATCCAGTTTATGAAGTGTTTTTTAGAAAAAATCTACACAAATGACAGTATTAATTAATTGAATGAATGGGTGGGTGAATGAATTAATGGGTTCATGGATTAAGGGATTTATGAATGAGTTTAATTTTACATTTAATATAATGTTACTATAATAAATGGTCTCAAAGCTTGACATGTCCTTCTTTCTATCTCTGTGCAAATTTAAAAAAAAAATCGGTTCAGTGGTTTCAGCGTGAAAGCGTAATAGACAGACACAAATAATATATGAAACGTTTTCTCAATACTTATCTAGGTAAGTGAGAGTGAGATGAAAAGCATATGTCGTAATCTATCTGTGTGCCGACTGCCAAGTACGATCGAGGCATTGACTCGTGAAAATAGGACAAAGTGAAACAAACAAACAAACTCTTTGATATTTATGGCTGCTTTATATTAGGTGCTTTAGATTTCCGGTTGAACAAATGTAGGCTTTTGCTTTCTGATTTAATAACATTTTAAAGAATATTGTTAATGCAATCTTAAGAGGATGTCCAGTAGTAGCGAAAAGTGTGCGAAATCCTGAAGTGTCCGTCAGTTACTGAAAACTAATTCTTAAATTTTAAAATAAATGAGTAATTTTCGTTATGATGACATCTATGTATGGAGGGTGGTCCCTTTTACTTTGTATTATAATATTGTGTAATAGTATTGTGATTTTTTGCTTATTTTATTTTAAATTTTATTGTTATGAATGATGATAAATAAGATTTAAAAAAAATTTTATTCGGCCAAGTGCGAGTGTGAAATTCGCGCACTGAGGGTTCCGAACAATTCAAATAACTAACACAATCAAATTTTATTTTGATATTAATAATTTGGTTTTCGTGTGTGGATCAAAGTAGTATGATCAAAAGTAGTATTGTGGGGCGTTTACTACAATATAATATAGGAAAACATGATAAAACATTATTAACAAAATAAATTAACCAACTCCTCTGAAACATGCTATACAAAGTAAAAAATAATTATAATAAAATAATTTTGATATATATATTGTCAAATATAGAACGTCCTTCTTTTTACGGAGTCGATTAAAATATTTTACAAGTTTTCATTTAATAACATGTCATGTCGTCAACAATCGTTGTTAGATGAGTGTTAGAGTTTAGCTAAAATAGCTTTAGATTCATTTCACACGATACGACTACAAAAACGTCTATGTTTGCAACTTTAATAACATTCGAATATGTTATACATATACATGTCTTCGATAAAGATTTAAACCCTGAATAATTTCGGTAAAGATTTAAACCCTGAAATAGAAGGCTTTGAAAATTTGAGAAACTTTAAGAAGTGTTTTTCTTCAAACCTTATTCCCCATTAAACCCCAGTCTAAAAATTAAAAATCTAATTAATCAATTAATGGAATTTATATTTTACCAAATAAATCTCTTTAAATATATTTTCGTAATACAAATTATTTATTCCTTTCTTGGAATAAATTTATTTAAAGTTTTTAGAGGCTATAGGTTAGTTGTATCAAAGGGATGTATATTACATCCCTTAGATACTTATTCGAATATTACTAAAATCGCAAACATCGTCTTTTTTCATGTCCACATATATGGACTGCCCTATAGAAAAACTACTTCAGTATAAATGGCCATATTTATTGATTGCTTACACTTAGAATTTTTTTTTCACAGTTTCAAGATTCTATACTTACATGTTTAATATTAACTTCACGTATTCTTCAAATAATGCGTCACAACCTAAATATTTAAAAGATCATTTTATTAGCGATGTAACAACAAATTGCCTTTTTTCGGATTTTCCCCCATACTAGTGTTATGAGACCTTGTTTCTTGCCAAAATTCATGTTCCTAGGTCAAAGAACCAGGACTGGGAATTTTGGTTTTTGTCGAAAATAAAAATTACAATACATGAGATAAAAGCAGCCGTATCTTTTTATCCAATTGTCTTAGCAGTTTTTTTTTTTACAGTAGCTAGAAAATAGAATCTTAAATATTTGGATATTAATTTCAACTTCATATTTTCTCGTTTTTCTGAGAAAAAGGGGTTTTGCGTGACCGTGAATAAAAGTAAATTTTTTAGTGATATAGAAAGAAATTAACATTTTTAAAATTTTATCTTTTACTTTTACTGTACGACCTTGCTTTATGCTAAATTTCATAATTCTAAGTCATCGGGAAATACCCTAAAATTTTGTGAATGACCTTACTATATTAACGGTCTTATCTTTTCAATGCGTGGACTTAGAAGTTTGATTTTTTGCCAGTCGTAAGGGACCGCAGGCTTGAGTATTTGATATTAATTTCAACTTGATACTTTCACGCGATTCTGAGAAAAATAGTCTTGGTAGACAGACATACGCACAACGAAGTGATCCTATAAGGGTTCTTTTTTTTCCTTTTAAGGTACGGAACCCTAAAAATGGAAAATTTTACTAATAATTATTCAAAATCAAACAAATAAACATATTCTGAATGCAACTTCTTTTAAGAACAAAATTAAATTCTTGTCGCAAAAACATGGCTGAATGAGTTTTAGTATTTAGCACACACATTTGTGTATGAACTAGTATGTTTGCGGATGAGTGGGTGAATCAAGGGGTGAGTGAGTAAATAAAGGAATAAAAATAGAAACTACATTTTTTTCCCACATACAACATAATTAAAATAAATTATTCATAGGCGAAGTGAGGTTAGCAACTCTTAATTATTTGAGAAGAAATGCATTAAAGCGCTCATTAAATATAAATATAAATGAAATAGTATTTACCTTCCTTTACCCATAAAATGGAAATGATCACTTAATTTAAAGTGTACTTAAATGTAATAATTTATGCAAATATACATCAAGTGAACCCTAATAAAGTGAAGTTTATAACATATTTATCTTATAGCTTAATTCGTACTTAGTATGAAGAGATCATTCACACGAAAACGTTGTGATGATGATGTGGTTGAGTTTGACTTCACTACCTTATACTTCACTATGACCATCAATTTTTAATCTATGAAACTAGTAAATAAAAGCCGCGGATCCAGGAAGAAAGCTAATAAATACATCATCGAGATATGAGAGTATTTTTAAAGTAAATAAACAGAAACTACTTCCAGTCAACGTTCCAGTTACGTTTTGGAACTTCTTCTTGTGGTTCTTTTAAAAAATTAAACCCATATTAATTAATAATTAATTAGTAATTTGGCTAAAATACGCGAAGCGAGGGTTTTTTAGTATAAAAGAAATGGGTAGTCTATAATTTCTTAGATTTTTCTAAAGACTGAACATACTTTAAGAGCATTATGTCACGATTTCTGAGATTTCATTATCTAGTTCATTGGCTCTCAGCCATTGATCAAAATCACTAACTGGATAGACGGAAAGATTTTATATTACCTCATTATAGCTAGACCTAAATCGCTGATGGCTAGATAATTCGCTTAGACCTATAATGTTATAAAATTATTATTATCATCAATTGAATTAGTATCGAGGTACCAATTAAATTAGTGTAAAGATTATACATTTGCAAGATCGTGTGGCGTACGATGGCGCCAGAACGTAAAAGGCGCTGTGAAGTTGTCAGGGAGCGCTAAAATGAAAATATTATATGATTCGAATTAAAAAAGTTGGTCCAAAAAGTGCGTCGAGCGGAGCGGCTGTTCAACGATTTCATATACTTTAAGAACACAATCAGTTTTTGTTTTATTTTAGGCGTGCTAAGGCAAAAAATTGTTATTTTTTTGATTATCTTAAAAATCAGGATTAGCACGACGGCGCAGAAGTTGATGGCGCGTCCCTGTGGATAATAGTTTAATTGGTAATGTAGATATTATTTTATTTGTTTATACAGGTACTATTTCGAAGGAACCAATTACCAATTAAATCCGTATCTATATTACCAATGAAAACATATTACAAATCAGTATCGTTTTACCAATTGAACTAGTATCCATATTATGATATTATTATACCTTTGTTAAACAGACTGATGTAAACAATGGCATTTTGAAAAGAGCAACTGTTGAGTTTCTTGCCAGTTCTTCTCATCAGGAAACTGCTTTCCGAATTGGTGGTAGCTTCTGACAAACTGACTGACTGACCAATTAGATATGACGTGTCAAAATAATTGATATTCACTTGAAGAAGTCATGTAATAAGTGAAAATAATATTTATCCCAGGAAATCTAATTTAGACGCAGCGCATCAGTGCCAAAAACCATTAATAGTCAAATTAATGTACGAGATAAGATTCAGACGGTTTGATTAAACGCGCACCGAAAATTAGAAAGCTTTTTAGCTTTGGCTAGTAAATAATATTTTTGGATCTAATTAACAGTTATTAATTGATGAGTGTATAACAAGTTTGTATCGCGCCTAACGTAATTCGCTCGGCGGCCTTATTATGAGCATTGAATGGGTTCGAACAATACACGCATTGTGCTCACTCGGCGCTCAGAACAATGCCAAGGTTTCAGTTTACTTGGATTATCTAGACTTTATTTTTGTTACAAAATTACTATGTTTGTAAGTCAAATGGAAAAGCTTTTGTTTTGATAGAAATTGAATAGGAATTATATCATGTAGGTTTATATAGTATTTAATAGAAGCTCCATTACGTACTTAAAAGCAAATTATTATTATATTATATATTCTTGGGGCCTGAAAATCAGGAGCTGTTTAAAATATCGTCAACGTTGTCAAGGCTATAATAATAATGCTTGATAGTGAGAGGTGCTGGAGAGCGATGGCTTCCTTTTGTGAGGATGTCATGAAGGTAAAGGAGGCCGCGAACCGGGAGCGAAGGGCTAACGCCCCCGTTGTTACCATTAAAATATAGTCTGATATAGAGTAAATTATAATGTGTTCCAAATCCTGGAGTGTCCGTCAGTTCCTCAAAATTTATTCTTAAGGTTAAAAATAAATAAGTAGTTTTCGTTATGATGACAAGTTATTCCGTTCGTAGGCCAACTACATCATATTCTGAAGATGAAGCAAGTTCTGAGCAAATTAAGAACAGGTTGTTAGTGATGATTAATTGACAAACCAAATATTCGTGTTCAGAAACTTGAAGACTTGCACTAAATGTTGGTCCAAGTTTGTCCAAGAACAAACGGAGAACTGATTTTGATAACTGTGTTTGTGATTATAGTAGAAGTTTAAGCTATTGGAAGGTTAATTGCTGCATTTGAATGCAGATGTTGTATAGTTGTAACTGAATGTAATGAAGAAATCTCTTCGATAGTTCTAAATATGTCTATTCAGTAAATCTACCTGCTAGAAACTTTAACATTACGGAACCCAGTATCTAACTATCCATATTAAATTAAAATATATATTAGAAAATTAACCTAGACTTGAGAACTAGATACTACATTATTTCTGGACCAGCAAAGCCAAGTAACAGCAACTAAAACCCAAATGTGCCTGAATACAAAATTCAGTGTCATAAATTAAATACAAAAAATATTGAAGAAAAAATGTCACCTGTAACCATATCGACCTAATTCTATTAGAATACGTAAAACTATAAATAAATAAAATAAACGCAAGAGTAACAGTCAATAAAGCATTTATAAAATACTAGCGGGCTGCCCTCGCTTCGCTCCGGGTATATAAAGCAATATTATAATTGATGTCCTCAATTTGTCATTCTGTAATTGTGTTTTTTTTTCATTTTTCATTATCAGTTTTTCTATCATTTATAGAAAGAAAAAGAAAAAAAGCGACGGATAATATAAAAGGGAGGACAGAGCAAAAATAAAATTGAGTAGATAATAGGGAGAGAGAGAGATAATCGAAAGAAAGAAAGTGAAAAGAGACTGATCATGATGGGTAGTTGTAATTTTAATAAATAACACGTCTTAGTGCTTGTATGAAAATCTAAAAATCATACTTTTATCACGCTAAAAATAGGGAGTTCATAGGTAGTGTTAGTTATAACGTTAGCAACATTGGCACAATTGAAAATAGGTAACGAAAAAATACGCTGCCATTAAAGAAATTTGTTCTGCTAACACTGGAACGCTTGTCTTTGGAATACTAGATGCGCTCTGAAGTTCTTGCGCTACATTAGTTACACTTATTTACAATATCGGCAAACGTCAGGACAGTGACGTCATCACATAATTTTTAATACAAAAAAAATGCATTTTAAAGTATGCAACACACCCAATGTAACTATATAGAGTATCTATAATTGTAGTAATGAACGTGATTAGAAGATAATTTATGTAGTTACTTTTACGTCATTTTGTATAAGACTATATAGAGTATCTATAATTGTAGTAATGAACGTGATTAGAAGATAATTTATGTAGTTACTTTTACGTCATTTTGTATAAGACTATATAGAGTATCTATAATTGTAGTAATGAACGTGATTAGAAGATAATTTATGTAGTTACTTTTACGTCATTTTGTATAAGACTATATAGAGTATCTATAATTGTAGTAATGAACGTGATTAGAAGATAATTTATGTAGTTACTTTTACGTCATTTTGTATAAGACTATATAGAGTATCTATAATTGTAGTAATGAACGTGATTAGAAGATAATTTATGTAGTTACTTTTACGTCATTTTGTATAAGACTATATAGAGTATCTATAATTGTAGTAATGAACGTGATTAGAAGATAATTTATGTAGTTACTTTTACGTCATTTTGTATAAGACTATATAGAGTATCTATAATTGTAGTAATGAACGTGATTAGAAGATAATTTATGTAGTTACTTTTACGTCATTTTGTATAAGACTATATAGAGTATCTATAATTGTAGTAATGAACGTGATTAGAAGATAATTTATGTAGTTACTTTTACGTCATTTTGTATAAGACTATATAGAGTATCTATAATTGTAGTAATGAACGTGATTAGAAGATAATTTATGTAGTTACTTTTACGTCATTTTGTATAAGACTATATAGAGTATCTATAAATGTAGTAATGAACGTGATTAGAAGATAATTTATGTAGTTACTTTTACGTCATTTTGTATAAGACTATATAGAGTATCTATAATTGTAGTAATGAACGTGATTAGAAGATAATTTATGTAGTTACTTTTACGTCATTTTGTATAAGACTATATAGAGTATCTATAAATGTAGTAATGAACGTGATTAGAAGATAATTTATGTAGTTACTTTTACGTCATTTTGTATAAGACTATATAGAGTATCTATAATTGTAGTAATGAACGTGATTAGAAGATAATTTATGTAGTTACTTTTACGTCATTTTGTATAAGACTATATAGAGTATCTATAATTGTAGTAATGAACGTGATTAGAAGATAATTTATGTAGTTACTTTTACGTCATTTTGTATAAGACTATATAGAGTATCTATAATTGTAGTAATGAACGTGATTAGAAGATAATTTATGTAGTTACTTTTACGTCATTTTGTATAAGACTATATAGAGTATCTATAATTGTAGTAATGAACGTGATTAGAAGATAATTTATGTAGTTACTTTTACGTCATTTTGTATAAGACTATATAGAGTATCTATAAATGTAGTAATGAACGTGATTAGAAGATAATTTATGTAGTTACTTTTACGTCATTTTGTATAAGACTATATAGAGTATCTATAATTGTAGTAATGAACGTGATTAGAAGATAATTTATGTAGTTACTTTTACGTCATTTTGTATAAGACTATATAGAGTATCTATAAATGTAGTAATGAACGTGATTAGAAGATAATTTATGTAGTTACTTTTACGTCATTTTGTATAAGACTATATAGAGTATCTATAATTGTAGTAATGAACGTGATTAGAAGATAATTTATGTAGTTACTTTTACGTCATTTTGTATAAGACTATATAGAGTATCTATAATTGTAGTAATGAACGTGATTAGAAGATAATTTATGTAGTTACTTTTACGTCATTTTGTATAAGACTATATAGAGTATCTATAATTGTAGTAATGAACGTGATTAGAAGATAATTTATGTAGTTACTTTTACGTCATTTTGTATAAGACTATATAGAGTATCTATAAATGTAGTAATGAACGTGATTAGAAGATAATTTATGTAGTTACTTTTACGTCATTTTGTATAAGACTATATAGAGTATCTATAATTGTAGTAATGAACGTGATTAGAAGATAATTTATGTAGTTACTTTTACGTCATTTTGTATAAGACTATATAGAGTATCTATAAATGTAGTAATGAACGTGATTAGAAGATAATTTATGTAGTTACTTTTACGTCATTTTGTATAAGACTATATAGAGTATCTATAATTGTAGTAATGAACGTGATTAGAAGATAATTTATGTAGTTACTTTTACGTCATTTTGTATAAGACTATATAGAGTATCTATAATTGTAGTAATGAACGTGATTAGAAGATAATTTATGTAGTTACTTTTACGTCATTTTGTATAAGACTATATAGAGTATCTATAATTGTAGTAATGAACGTGATTAGAAGATAATTTATGTAGTTACTTTTACGTCATTTTGTATAAGACTATATAGAGTATCTATAATTGTAGTAATGAACGTGATTAGAAGATAATTTATGTAGTTACTTTTACGTCATTTTGTATAAGACTATATAGAGTATCTATAATTGTAGTAATGAACGTGATTAGAAGATAATTTATGTAGTTACTTTTACGTCATTTTGTATAAGACTATATAGAGTATCTATAATTGTAGTAATGAACGTGATTAGAAGATAATTTATGTAGTTACTTTTACGTCAATGAAATGCATAGTAATATATTTTGGGAGAAAATTAAATTAAAAAATAAGCGAAGCGCAGTACAGTAAATTATTATTATTCAATACTCGTAGTTGACCTTTTTACTATTCACCTAAGGTACTGCTAACACTTTCAAAGTTAATTATTATTAGAAAATATTATTTAAGCTAAGATCTGTATAAAATAGTAGCGATATCAGATTAAATAGGAACAAAATGTATGGCAACACTACATGAGTTATTTCACCCAGAATTTAATAAACAAAATGTCTTATAAAATCCTTTTCTTAATTTTTTAACCCAAATCGACTTCGTCTGTTACTACATTAGAAAGCTTTTACATAAAAGTAAAAAGGGGTAAATAACTTTTTGAGTAGGTATTTTGTTACTCATTATGTAATTATGGAGATGAAAGTTATATTAATTAAAAGGTACTGTCCCATAGATATTTAGGATAAAAATATTTTATTTATATATCGTACTTAGAGCAAACAGAAACAGTTGAAGATTTTTTTTGTTTCGAAAAAAAATTAAAACTAAAACGTATGTTATGACGTCATATACCTTTGCCCTATTTGTTAAAGCAAAGAGATATCGCAATTCATCCGTATTTATGACGTCATTTTTAGAATAGATTAAATTTCGTCTCTTTAGCTCGTTGGTTTTTGTAAAATCGTAATAGCTTTCTAAAAATTGATTTTAAATAAAAGTCATTATTATATTTAGTCTATATTCGTATTCACGCACCATAGCTAACTATTTAATATCTGGAGCCCGTATAAATATCGTAGTTATGTGTGTACATACGAAGCGATAAAGAACGTACGTGCGGTATGCAATGGGTGCGGAGGGAATTATTTTATCATAACTACAGTTTAGTACAAAGAGCTATATTGAGGGTAGGAAAATAGGAAAATATTGTATACAAGTCGACCCCACCTGACTTTACACGGATGCAAATAACACGTGTACCTATTTAGATTTAACTAAAACAAATAAAATTCAATTATTTTTTTTCTTATTTTGTTACTAATGTTATATGTTTGGATGTTTGTTGCTCAACTACGCAAAAACGGCTTAACAGATTTTAATGAAGTTTGGCACACAGATACTTTATAAACTGAATTAACACATAGACTACATATATCCGTGAAATTACTCGTCAAACTGACATTTATTATACTAAAACCTCGAACAATTATTAAAAACTAACTTATCACTTAAGTTTAAAATTACTTACTCAAGATTATAATAAATTAAGATACTTTTAGTATCTAAAGAAAAATGGCGTCTTAGGTATGACTAATAGATATTACATCCATTTGAGTGCTCAAGTTTAGTAGAATTTATTAGTGGTTGGTAGGATTGATGAATAATTCGGCTGTTTGTAAAGTTAGTAAACGCTTTAAGCACAGGTAAGTGAGGCTTAGTAACTTAAAAGCTCCACTTAAAACTTATAATACCATAGAACATGTTCAAATAACTTTTAAAAGGAGTTTATATATTTCAAATTGTGAGAAATATTATTTAATTGTAAAAAACGTTCACGCACCTGTAAAGCCAATTAAAAGGAAGCACCTCCCAGCACCATGGATGACCGATCATATTAAGTCCCTAATGGAAAAAAAGAATAAAGCGAAACACAGATTTAAGCTAAATGACTCTGATGAAAATCGAGAAAAATATCACAAAGCGCGTAATCGATGCAACATACCGTGTAGAGATGCTCAACGACGCCACATATTCCAATCAGTCGAAAACGGCGACACTGCCAAAACATGGAAATTTCTTGAATCACTTGGAGTTGGTAAATCTTCATCTAAAAGTCCCGTTAACTTCGATATTGATCTCCTTAACGAACATTTTACTTCATCTCACACATTAAATAGTGCTGACAAGAAAAACACAATTAATTTTCTTTCCTCTTTACCAACTCCCAACTTTCCCCCGTTTAGTTTCACTCCTTTCACTGAATGTGATATTAAAAGGAACATTATGTCTATTACCTCGAATGCTGTTGGTACTGACTGTATTAGCCGCAATATGATCACTCCCATCCTTGATATTGTCGCTCTTATCTTAACTCATATTTTGAATTTTTCGATCTCCTGTAGTAAATTTCCTGATGCATGGAAGGATGCACAAATTATTCCAATACCTAAAAAAGGTAACCCCTTAGCCTCGTCCGATTTCCGTCCAATTTCAATTCTACCCTTCCTTTCGAAAGTCCTAGAAAAATTAATTTTCTGGCAATTAAATCTATTCCTAAACCAGAATTCTCTACTTAGTCCATTCCAATCAGGCTTTCGATCAGGTCATAGTACGCTGTCAGCGCTAATAAAAGTCACAGACGACATTCGTTGGGCTATGGACAATAAACAGCTCACAGTTTTGGTACTGTTAGACTTTAGCAACGCGTTCAACTGCGTTGATCATGACATCTTGTTGAGTATGTTGTGTTCTTTTAACATATCTCCATCAGTGAAGGACTGGTTTCAAAGCTACCTCAAGGGACGGCGCCAGCGTGTAAGAATTGATGACACATTCTCATCATGGCGTGAGGTCCGGTCTGGGGTACCCCAAGGTGGCGTGTTGTCTTCCTTACTCTTCTCTATTTTCATAAACTCAATCACCCAAATTATCTCTTCTCTCTACCATATGTATGCAGACGATTTACAAATCTATCGCCACTCGAGTCTTTATAACTTGTCTGAAACAATAGCTGCTATCAATCGTGATCTGGATGCGATATTCGATTGGAGTAACCAATATGGCCTGAATATCAACCCTGGGAAATCTCAGGCTATTGTTGTTGGCAGCAAAGGCATGATTGCGAGGGTCGACTATGCGATCATTCCGGCAATCGTTTATGACAATTCTATTATACCATACTGCTCAACTGTAAAAGATCTTGGCATATATTTAGATCAATCACTTTCCTGGACTGAGCATATAAAGGAATTAAGTAGGAAAACATTTGGAACCTTGAGTTACTTACGTCGTCTCCAAAATGTTCTACCGATTCCTACCAAAATTATGTTAGCAAACTCTCTCTTATTATCTAATATCGATTACGCAGATGCAAGTTATATTAATCTGACCGAGGAACAACTTAATAAGCTTGAGCGAATACAAAATCTCGCCATTCGTTTTATTTTCGGTCTCCGAAAATATGACCATATATCAGAATTCCGTTATAAGCTCAAGTGGCTCCCTATACGCCGTCGCCGGGATATGCATATTCTTTCTCTTCTGTACTGTGTGTTAAAAAACCCAAAAGCTCCTAGCTATCTAAAGGAGAAATTTGAATACATAGGTGACCCTACAAGAAATCGAACATCTCGAAGTCTTATGCTCAAAACGCCCGTACATAATTCTAAAATCTATACACAATCATTTACTGTACAGGCCGTAAGATTATGGAACTCTTTACCACAAAACATAAGACTATCAAAATCTCTCCTGATTTTTAAAAATTCTGTAAAGACCTGTATCTACTCTCGGACAGACACTGATGACATGAAATTTATTATTTTTATTTTTTATTTTTTTTTATGTATTTATATTTACGTTTATATCTAACATATTTATTAGTATATGATTATAGATATTTAATAATATATATTGTATATGTTCATCTTGTTTATGTATTAGGTTGTAATTATTTATATGTAGTTTATGGTTACACCACCTTATTCAAACAAATATTTCTTAACCTAAAGGTTGTATGGAAGAAATGGCTAATAAGCCATAAGGCCGCCTTTTGTTCTGCCACGTTTTACTGTTTTTGTAGTTGTATTATTTGCAACTTAGTTTTATTATAATGTTATTTATGTGGTGTGCAAAAAAGTATTAAATAAATAAATAAATATATGTAAAAGAAAATTCTATATATTTATAGTTGTAGCACCATAACAGTTATCATCTTCTTCTTTGCTCCTTTGCTTTCCTTTCAACCGACTTAAAAAAAATGAGGTTACCAATTCGCTTGTATTTTTTAATTTTTTTTACTCTAAATCAATCTGTCGATCAATGCATCTACCCACCACTAATAGCCGAAATTAATAATCAATCTCAAAATAGTCTGCCTTTAGTGTCAATTTTATACATTCTAATCTCAGGAACTACTGGTCCGATTATAAAAATTCTTTCAGTGTTAGATAGCCCATTTATCAAGAAAGGCTAAGACCAATAGGAGCGGTGAAACAAGGGCACGAAGCCGCAAGGGTTGGCTAGTATAGTAATAAAAAAAATAGATTCTAAATTCAAATATTTGTATATAAAGTTCAAATTTGAAATCTATTTTCGATCTACAATCCGAAATTTTTTGATGGAGATTGATCATTAATTTTGGTCGTAAATCTGTCGATTTATACATCTATCTTCTCATAGATCTGTTGATCTACGCGTTTAATCATTCGTCTATCTCTGGATCTTTGTATGTATCCATCCGCCAAAATATTTACTGTTCTTTTATGTATTGATATATTTAAATATCCCTCGATCTAAGAATCAATGTTAAATAAATCCATCTGTCATTCTGTCGATGTATGTATTTATTCATCCGTCTATCTGATGATATATATATATCCATCTATTGATCTATGCATCTACACAGCCAGCAATCTGTCGCTCTGTGTATCTATATATGCACCAACTTGTCGATCTATGTATCAATCAACCCATCAATCTAACGATCAATACATCTATATATCCGTCAATCTATCAATCTATCCATCTACATGTCCATTTATACATTGAACATTTCCATTTATCTATGTTTGTTCTTTCATCACCTCCTTTATTTAGCTTATTTTATCTGAATTTTTTTTAAACTTTTAAGGCCCAATTTCTATGAATACGATGATTTAAGAAAATATCTTTCTTAACACAAACTTAATCTGTATCATCTAAATATAACCAAAACGCAAATGCGTATATTAAGCCAGAACAATTTGGCAAAGAATAGAATGAGACAGATATGATCTGCATGAGAATTCTTATTAGAACTGTTTCTGGACTTCCGCAGTCATTATTCTTTATTATGTCTCTGGGTTGATGTAGTGCAGAGAACGAGCTGGAAACTTTGATATTAAGTATTTTTTATATCATCTTAATATAGATCCTTCTACAGATATCACAATAAAAGTATCTGACGAATGTACATATTGTTGTATACATCATAGTCTATTATATTGAGTATAAGTCTTAAATATAGCAACATTCTGTCACTGTCAACTGTCATCACAAGAAATAAAGTATGTCGTTTCAAGTCTGTGTTTTGTCAATACTCTTTTATATTAAATGTATTAAAATAAAACACGTATAACGAAATAATTTGAAATAATAAATCAATAATCTACTTTCTAAATGTGTTACAGCATAATTTCACACTTTTTGGAGCAGTTTTTACAACTGAATTAGACCTTCTTCTGAGTTAGATATCATTTACCTTGGACACTAACTCAATGTATGCATCCATGTTCAATAATCTGAGTAATTCATATCAAATTATGAAAAAAATATTTTAAAAATTAGAAATTGGGGTGTATATATAAAGTTAAAAAATAATAAAGAGGAAAGATACAATTACAAAATGATTAAACTCGATTGATTTTACTGTAAACAAATCATTAAATTAAAGTTATGACTTACAAAATTTAATATTGTATGCAGATATAATCATGTAACTACTTCTTTTGATGTTATAGACTATTTGATTAAAAGAGATTATCTATACTTATATAATATATATAAACTTGAATATATCTCAATGAAGCGAGGACGGTACAAAAAAAAATAATAAACATTAAGTTTAACAAAAATGAATTTAATAAGCTAACAAGTATCTCGTACATTATAACAGATGTGAATGATATCAAAATATACGCATTAACTCGAGCAATTTCCGACGAAAGGAGCTACGAGGCGCTACGAACCGCTACGAGAACCTACAAAGCGCTACGTGAGATGCTACGAGGCGTATCTACAACACTTGTTAAAATTCTAAATTTAAATTGTTTTTAAATGTATGGAATTATATATTCAAGCGTTTAAGAAGAATTTTTCCAAGATAAAAATTAGCCTATATGATAATTCAGGTTATAAAGTATTTGTGTGCCAAATTTCATTGAAATCTGTTCAGCCGTTTATGTATGATTGAGTAACAAACATCCATACAAAGTAACTTTCACATTTATAATATTAGTAGGATTATTTTGTCAAGTAAAAACATTAAAAACAAGAAGAGTCGAGGTCAGGACGCTGGTTATTCTTAGCCCCAGGCTTTGGATGCAAATTTTCTCATCAACCCTAAATCTTGGTCTTCGTAATGTAAATGTAAATGGCGACTATTACGTCATGACGTTTGACGTTCATTCTCTTAATATATGCATAGCTCACGGCTTGGCACGTCTTTGACCACCTTCCTGAAGAATTGCTTTCATAAGTATTTTATACTCGTCTGTTTATAAACTTTTTTCTGATAGATTAGAAGCAGTTTGACAAGTGATTCTAAGCAATGTTGTTAAACAAACCTTTGCCTGTACAATAAACCTCACGCATTGCTCAGCATCCTGCCTAAAGTCAATGCTATTATTAGCTTTACCTTTAATATTACTAACAAATTATTAAGAAGTAATATAAAAAATACCAGAGGTTCCCAAACTTAGTGGACCCCCTGCTACTTTTCATAATATATCCATATGAAAATATTTTATACAACTTGATGTCTAAAAACAAAACACCAATACTTATTAATAAAAATATACACTGAACATGGACACTTTATGAAAATTAAATGGCCATATTTTTTTATTATAATATTTATGGCAACACTATATTACTATCAGCGAAGGAATTTTCGGAAAAGGTTCATTATGTTTTGAGATTCTTCGCAGCAAATAAACAAGCATATTACATTATGATTGCGTTTTAGTTACAAAATTGGGCAGCAGTTAAACTTCCGTAGGAAATTTAAGTGTAGAAAATTCCGCTCTTTGGATATACTCGTCATGTACACCTATAAACTGTCATACATCACTTTGAGAATTTTGTAAATATTAAAAAGTAAATTTCACCAAAAAAAAATACAAAATGAATAAGAACCTTTTACGGATTTTTTTTCGTTCGCTTGAGCCTCTTGTAGCTCGTTATACACCCCTAGCGGTTGATATACAGTTTGGGAATCACTGAAATAGAATACATTTCCATACCAAAAAACTTTTTTAAAATGATAACAACTGAAACTCATCGTACCATCACAAAATGGAGAAACTTTACTACTAATTGTAAAAATACTCCAGATAAACTTTCTGGTGAACATTTATGAATTTAAAAATTTAATTTCAAATACTTTTTATGAAGTAGTAAATATTGTAGTTATTATAAAGTTTTATGACTTTTTTACTAACTTTTATCTAATAATAGGTTAAAGAATTTTTATCCCGTGAGGGGTTAGAATACTATTCCCCTCTGCCACTGGGAGAGCATCTCGTAAGAGCCGAGTAACCCAGCACCTCCTTGGTGGTAGGGGATTTGTTCCCCGACTGGCTTGCGACCACCAGCATGCGAATCCGACCGCCAAGTGTCTTTGACGCATTCCGGTCGAGCCGCATGTGGGTCAGACATACCACCTCCCTCACGCATCCCATTGATGCTGCGGATCAGGTGGATTGTGGACTCTTGCTCAGGGTTCATTCTTTTCATCATTCTCCCTCCCTCCCTATCTTCGAGGATGCAACGCATCGGCAAAACAAGGGGGTATCTTTTGTTTTACCGATGTCCATGGGCGATGGTGGCCACTTACCATCAGGTGGACCAACTGTTCGTTTGCACCTTATCTACTATAAAAAAAAAGAATTTATATAACAAGTGTTGTATTAATAAACTAACTTACACCACCATTTATTAGAAACTGATAAAACTTAGAAGTTTGTTAATAAATATTTAAATTTCAATGAATAAAAAACTCAAATTGAATAAAATCAAAAAAATATATTATTTCTAATAATCGATTTTTACTTTTAAATATGTCGTATTATGACAATATTTTTCTTATTAAACAATTACGTTGACTGAGTGTGCACCACATATGGTACATCTGAGGGCTTGTTTTTACGTGGCTTAGAAATGACCCACTACTACATGCAAATTTTAAACCTTCTCAAAGTTTGCACGTCTGAGTTTTTTTATTTAATTTTAGGATTATTTGGATTAAAAAAGCCGGCAACATTTTAGTTATTTTACAATTTACTAATGACGATGACAAAAAAGAATAAAACGAAGAAAAAATATTTAAAAATACCATATGGGTATGGGTCACGGAGCCAATTTCTACGTGAGTGCACCACATGTGGGTCATTTAAAATACCAATCTGTGGGTTATTTAAAAGGATTTTTCTACGTATCTTGGAATATAAAAAAATATTTTAGACAATAAAACTAGAATTGGATTCATTTGGAAATTAATAGACTAGTGCGCCGTCTAATTTCAGATAAAATAAAACATTTTTAACAATAAAATTTAACCGACTTGAAACTAAAAAATGCACTAAAAGGTAAGAAATAATTCTGTTATTTATTAACATCTCTTTATTAGGACAATAATATACAATAATTGTAATGTTTGAAGCCGGTGCCAGCCAGGTGAACAGACGTGTAGTGAGACAAAATACTAATAGGTATATCTATTGAACTAACCTGTAACGAAATAGTGTGTACGATTGTACTATTATACTACTACTTATTATATATACTATTGTTGGCACCGACACCTGGAGCTACGATATCGACAGGCAGACGAACATTACCATTAAAAAATTACTAACAGCCAAAGTACACTTTAACACAATTCCATTAAACCGAAACACGACTAGTTTACGTTGTTCCATTCCTGTGTTCCAGAACATACCTTCCGGTCTCATCATCAACTAATGGTAGATGAAGCCGGAAGGTCTAAGAATCTACTGGTAACATCAACATGATAATTTATTTTAATTTTCTCATAGTAATAGTTGCTTAACATCAGTTCCACTTCACCAAATGATAAATTCTGAATGCAAATGCTTGAAATCCTTCTGAAAATATCAAAATCACTATATGTGTGCCTATAACTTTTGAGGAGTTCTCTCAATTCCTCAATGATCCCATCATCAGAACTGTATTTTGAAAAAATGGGACCAATTTTTAACCATATCCTACCAAATACAAAAATTAATTTCCAATTCAGTTCATAAATGCCGGAGTTCTGAGGTAACAAACAGATTTTAATGTGGTTTTCACTAATAGGCAGAGTGAATTAAGAGGAAAGTTTATATGTTTTTTTTTTATGATAGATGATAGATAAGGGACAAACGAGCAGACGGTCCACCTGATGGAAAGTGGCCACCGTCGCCCATGGACATCGACAAAACTAGAGGGTATCTCTTGTTTTGTCGATGCGTTGTCGCTTCGAAGATAGAGTGAGGAGGAGGAGCGAAGAGAAGACTGCTGCGGTTTCAATGGACCTCGAGCAAGAACCCGGAGTTCATTGGAACAGCAGCAGTAATGGGATGGGAGAGGTAGGGGTGTATAATATATTTATAAAAATATCCTAATACGTACTGTCTACCCATTTCAGTCATTAACAGTTATTTTTGTAGTAATACGCTGTTGTGACAAACTCAATTTGCATTGTAATTACGAACTCGTATTTGCTGGTTGGACGAAAATAATTAACTTGACGTGTACCAAATTAATATTACTATCTCGTTTAGCTACAAAACATTTACTGATAAAAAAGGAAGAATGCACGTAAAGCTTTATTAACAACTAGTCGACCCGCGTGACTTCGTCCGCGTGATGCTTCGCTCCTATTGGTCGTAGCGTGATGATATATAGCTTATAGCCTTCCTCAATAAATGGGCTATCCAACACTGGAAGAATTTTTAAAATTGGACCAGTTAATCCTGAGATTAGTGCGATCAAACGAACTCTTCCGCTTTATATATTAATATAAGATCACTTGGTAATTAGCCTCAGGTTGATGGTTTTGATTCCATCTTCACTATATTAGTTTATATACCTACTTTTAAAAGGCGTCCATCTTATTGAAATTAATATCAAAAATTTATATTTATAAAAAGTTGTAAACAAAATCAAACCTTTATGTCAATGCAATCAAAATATAAGACCATCAATGTCGATGCTAAGGGAATCAAAAGTTATATATAAAACTGTACCGCAGCATTAATGTGATGGGTGAGGGAGGGGGTAAATCTGGCCCACATGCGGCTCGACCGGAACGCGTCTATAACACTTGGCGGTCGCATGCTATCAGCATGCGACCGCTAGCCAGTCGGGGAATAGATCTCCTACCACCAAGGGGGTGCTGAGTTTCTCGGCTCTTACGAGATGCTCTCCCAGCGGTAGAGGGGAATAGTATTCTAACCCGTCCTCCCACGGGTAATTATATAAACCAAATAATTTTAAGTATATTAAATTAGTTTATTTCTTGTTATCTCATAACTTTATTTTTATTTTGATAAGTATCACTTAATAGTAGAGCTGATTGTGATGTGCAGTGTCAGAGTACAAAAGTGTTACTCCATAAGTTATTTTTGTGAAACAGTAATAAATAAATATAAATAAAATATAACACACAATGACTGGAAACTTTACCGAACGTATTGTATTTATTGTGATAGCTTAGAACTAATTAATGGTATAGATTGTAGGAAACAATATCGATAATTGTTTTAAAATATCGAGAACTTTATTATTCGATACTTTTTATATTTTTTACATCTTTTAAAGATATAAGATGTATATCAAAATATAATTCTTCAATGTTAGGGGCCCATTTTTGTAAATATAATTAATGTATGTTTTGAGTAAATCCTGTTTTATTCGACCCATCAAAAAGGGGATAGTTGCCAGCTATAGCGGAAAATAGCTCAATGTCAATAATGCTTCAGGGGATACTTGCCCTTCTTTAATTCAAGTTTATTATTCACTAAGATCCTTTATAAGGCACTTTAAAAAATATAAATTTTTACCAATATAAAATAGTGCTACGTTAAAACATATTTAAACTATAAAATTAAAACAAAAACTCAAAATATTTAACTGGATAAGTTTGTAATAAATTATTATTATTTATCCTTAATATATGAAAATATAGCTATCAACTTTAGCATTGCAATATTGATTATCACTAGAGGCCATGGTTTTCAACTTTTTACATCTCTCTACTGTCATCATCTTCTTAATGTTTTCGTTACGAGTCATCAATCAACTATTTATTTTATTTAAACACAAGTCACTAAATTAATTCGGAAATCTGTCTTTGGTCGTTAAAGGATTTATGCTTGAGCAACTAACCGCGATAATCATTGGCGCTACTATCCTTTTTGATACGGATACTCTCATTTGCAATTTGAAAAATAAATAAAATTTATTTAACAATATAACGTAATAAATAGTGTAATTTAGGGTTTAATACACACACAAAAACTAAAAGTTGACTTAACCGCAATCTATAGTAAAAATATTTAATCGAAATCACTTACCAATATAACTTCGAAGTCTGTCATACTGACAAAATGCTTTGGTCTATTCTAACGAATTACATCTCACATTACAGCGTTCGACGAGCCACTATCACGCGCGAATCTACTATCTGATGTAGGCCGTCGAATGCGGTTGAAACTTAAGTAAAATACATTACAAAAACATTACGTGAGTTTTTACCGTTTATAATCCTTAAAAAATGACTGATTACGTTATTTTCTATAATACATCAACTTGAGCTCTGCTAGGGGAGCACTTTCCGAGTAAGGGAGTGCTAACACCACTAACATTCATAATATCTGGGCGACTGGGGCAACTATCCGGCTTTTCCCATCCCCTAAGTATTTTGGTTGTGTCAATTTTTTTTTAAATATAAAATAGTGACATAATGACAATAGTTGGACATTTTATGGAACCTTTATACAGACATTGATAGGTTCTTTAAGATTGTAGAACATTTTTTGTTCTATCATCAATAGTTTTCGCAGCGCATGCGATAAAAGACGTTTTATTGGTAATTTTCTTACACCTTGGGTTATATTATTGAAATATTACTAGAGACACCTAATTTTTTTCAGTAATAAATATAGCCTATGTTTCTCAGGGATAATTTAGCATAATCGTAAAAGAATTTTTGAAATCAGTCCAGCATTTTTTGAGTTTATTCGTTACAAACATAAAAAATACAAATCTTTCCTTTTTATAATAATAATAGGTCGGGGAAAAAGTTTCTTCGCATTTTTTAAGAAAATTTAAAACATTTTTTAATATAGTTTTGTTCGATAACTTTTTGCCATCTTGTAGGTAGGGACATGATCCCATTGCTATAGAAATTTTGGGGCTTCTGATCAAAAAACCGCGACAAGTATTTTTGGCAGTCCTCTCGTGATGTTAACCGGACACTGCCTAAAAAATTCTGAAGAGACCAAAACAGGTGGAAATATGAAGATGCAAGGTCAGGACTATACGGCGGATGCATAACAGCTTCCAGCCAAACTCGTTTAATTTGGTGAGTGGCTAAAGATGTGTGAGGTCTAGCGTTGTCATGGTGAAAAACTACACCCCTTCTGTTGATTAATTCGGGCCGCTTTCTCTCAACTTCTTGCTTTAATCTCATCAGTTGTTAGCAGTAGAGTTCAGAATCGATGGTCCTGCCTGGTCATAATGAATAATGCCCTTCCAATCCAACCACAAACACAGCATCACCTTGTTGCGAGTTAACCCGGGTTTCGCCACAGTCTGTCAAGCCGTAATAAAGAATCACAAATGAGTACACGGTTCATTAGGTTTCTTTCAGTGAGCTCGTGAGGTACCCCAATATCGAGCTTTTTTGTGTACCCAGTTGATTTCAAATGCGCCAAAACTGTTTTGTGGTCAATTCCCAGTTCTTCAGCTACGTCGTAACTACTGATATGCCGAATGCTCCACTTTTTCAAAAATGGCATCCATTTTATCCGTAATAGGGCGACCAGTGCGAGGTGCATCTTTGACATCAAAATTTCCGGATTGCAAACGCTAAAACCAAATTTGTGCTACTCTCACAGACACTGCACTAGTTTCCTTATTTGAATTTGGAATTATCTTCTTTAAAATGTAAACTTGTAATGATACACAAACCAGCCAGATACAAATAGTATAGCCAAAGAGATTTTATTACAAGTTCATACATACTATAATGCGAAAAAACTTTTTCCCCAACCTATTAGTATAGACTAATATAAAAATATTTTTTAGACAAAACACACAATTTTTTGAGCTATATTGTAGCTGAGTTACCATAAAGGGTCAAAAAACGTAATTTTTTAGGGGAAAAATATAGAGCTTTAATCACCTTACCCGTTATCAATGGGTAACATTTTTGGCGCATGTTAATTTAGTAACCGATCCGATGAAGCTCGAAACGAATTCAGTTTATTGATGGTTTAGAGGCTCTTCACACGGTCAATCTAAAAAAAAACTCCAAAACTATAAGTAGATTATTTTCAACTGAACGATAGCTTATTTATAGAAAAAAATACTTTTACATTATAACATGTGTTATCAATTAAAAATGAAAAGGTTTTCTATCTTTGGGTCAAATATTGCAACTAAAATTGTTATCCTTAACCGACTTTTTTATATCAATCAAAAGGATTTGCTGTGAAATATATAAAATATATTAACTCTAAATTATAATGAACAATTCAAGATGGCGGGATGCACGTGTAATAAAATGACTTTATTCAAAAGCTTTAAAAATGTGTTTTACAGCAAATATATATGAAAAAAAAAATTAATCAGTAAATGCAGTGTGTAAACACTCTTACGGCGCTGGTGAAATGCTGCCGTATATTAAAATGTTTGGAGTGAAAATTAATTGGTATGGAAAAGCTATTGGAAAAGTATTGAAATTTATTTCCAACGTTTAATGCGCAATAAATCGGTTGCCATTTGAAATAGATAAATTATTTTATAAATCTAATCCAGATGAATTTTAAATGGTATATAATATAACGTGACTTTGTTCATCATTTTACATCGCGTATACACTCACCTAACCGATATCTGTACTCAAGATTTAGCCAATCTAAACTAACATTTAACTAAGATATGCCCAAAAAGTCTGAGAAAACTTCAGAAGAAAAATCACGCACTAACACAATTTTTATCTGTGCCATCGTAGCGCTTAAGATAATGGACCGATTCTGATGAAGTTTTATTTGTTTGAAAGGTAATTTAATCGAGATGGTTTTTACCTATGTATTGTGAAGATCTGTTCAGCCGATTGAAGACGAACAGCTTATTGCTAACTTGAGAGCTGCGTGACGGTATTTCTCAATAACTTTCTTGTATGTATCGATACTTGGTGACTTTAATTGGAATGAACAAGAATGGAGGTCAATAATTGATAATGGATCTTATTTTGGTACTTATTAGTAGTCTCGGATTTTATCTGGAAGTAACTTTGTCTATTTGTCTGTTACGTTTAAACCACTCAACCGATTATGATGAAATTTAGTATATAGATAGTTTAGTATAGTGTAGTTAATAATTTGCCTTGTTACTAAATATTGCTGATTTAGCTTTTAATTTTGATTCCATATTTCATAAGAAGTGAAGAAGTCTCTGAATAGTGTTAATGTTTTGTAGTGCTGGGAGTGCTGTCCGATTAAGGTCATGTGAGTACCTTACAATGTAGTTGCCACGTCTTATGTTACGTTAGGTTTATGTGAGTTTAACATTGGGTTTAATCAGAGAGCCTGAACAGTAGAGGCTAGTGTTTGAATTCTGTGAAAAGAGCTCTTTAAGCCTTGGACACAAGTCCAAGGCACTGCTTAGGTTTCTCTCGTAACTGTAAGAGAACATATTTGATTATTTATCGGTTCAGTGGCAGTATCTGCGTTGCGTTTACCCAATAGTCCAAACCATATCATCACCTCTTGTAGTGTTTTTCAATGTTCCCCCTCTCCTCCTTCCTTCTCATCATAAAATCCCCGCGATGTATTTTATGTTCATGTTAAAGATTATACTTAAAGTAGTAAGTTGCGTCCGGGAAAAGCAAATTATTATGTAAAATAAAATACAGCTCTATATAAATATATTTAAGAGTCTGTGCTGCTATAAACCATTTATACTGGATGTGCGCCAAACATGGTAACGCGAACATGGAGGTGCCAAGTTATATTATCTGTGTTTAAAATTGGTAATATATCCGGGAGCGATTATAGACTTTTATTTTTTTAATATCTTACTAGTTACTAATAATTTATAGTTTCTATCATAGTTATAATATCCTACTTATATTATAAAAATGAGATGTAAGTATAAATGTTGTATGTTTAGTTAGACCCATTTCACTCCTGAGCCATCTCTATAAGTTGTTTTAGAGAGTATATTGCGAATCGCCTCGAACACAGGTTTGACGACATCCAGTCTCCCGAACAAGCCGGTTTCTGAAGAGGCTTTAGTGCCATAGATCACATACATACGCTGTGGCAGATTATACAGAAGACCGTGGATTATAATCTGCCGTTATGTTTAGCATTTGTGGACTATGAGAAAGCCTTTGATTAGATCGGGACATGGGCTGTGTTAAGGTTTCTCCAGCGGCGCCGTATCGACTATCGATACATCGAAGTGTTGATATGTTGGTACAATAACGCCACCATGTCAGTCCGAGTACAGAAGCATTGCTTGAAAGCCATTTCTTTGCAGTGCGGTGTTGACAAGGAGAAGGTTGCTGCTCCTGGAATGGTAAGGTAGAGGCATCAACATAAATGGCGAGTGTATCACTCACCTTCGATTCGCTGACGACATCGGAGTTATTTTGCCATAACTTCTATATTCCTGGAAAATCTTAACAATATGCTCAATGACCTCCACAGAATCTCCTAACAGGTGGGTCTAAGTATGAACATGGACAAGACGAAAATCATGTCAAACGTTAACGGATACTGAAGTTGTCTGTTCCTAACGGATACTGAAGTGGGTACAACAGTATTCTTGAAGTTTATGATGATTACGTCTACCTGGGACAAGCAATCCAATTAGGTAGATCTAACTTCAGGAAGGAGGTCAATCGTCGAATCCAATTTGGATGGGCAGCGTTCGGGAAGCTAAGAGACGTCTTGGCTTCGTCTGTGTTGGAAAATACCTTAGTGCCTGAAGATGAAAGTTTTCGAACAGTGTGTGTCACTAGTGATGACCTTGTGCGCCGGCTCCGCGTCGCTTACGTGCTATTGAGAGTGCTATGTTTGGTGTTTCTCTACGTGATCGAATCCGAAATGAGGAGATCCGTAGAGGAAACAGAGTCACCGATATATCCCAGCGAATTAGTAAGTTGAAGTGGCAGTAGTCTGGGCACAAAGCATAGGCGACCACGGATGGACGGAGGTTTTCGAGTAACGACCACGGATAGAACGCCGAAGCGTTGGAAAGCCTTCCACAAGATCGACAAACAACTTGGTCACGGCGGCAGAAACCCTCTCTCTCTAGGTGATCGGTTATAATGGAAATCTCTGGAGGAGGGCTATATCCAGCAGTGGACGTTCTATGGCTGAAACGCAAAAGTATGTTTAGTTGTTTGGCCAATTCACATAAAAGCAATTCCAGGGATTTTAATAACATATTACATAACCATACTTTGGAACCTTAAAAATCGTAGTAGGTTTTTGGAATCGTACGTGTAACACTTGAGGGTGTGAATTATTATGATATCCCGTATATATCCAGATATATCCCAAAGTCCAACCACTGGATATTAATAGCCAATGGTCCTTTTTTTATAATAGCTTGTTAAACACCAAATATAACGATCTTTTACAATTTAGAGAGTAAGCTAAGCAGTACTTTGGACTCGTCACTTGTGTAGGTTTATGACGTCTTTCAATGAAATTAAATGAGACTTTAGTCTATTAATAAAGGGAATATAAAGAGATAAGACAGTGATAGAAATATCCCTCTCCCGGTGGGGATAGTAGTAAAGCTAATCAATGGGATTCTTGAGCCAATCAGACTGTATCAAAATCTTTTAATATTGCAATGACACAACGGAAGTAATGTTCGATATTAACTACAGTGTCATGTAGTTTAACGAAGGTTTGACAGGTGCTGGGTATCGTACTATCAGTAAAACTTTCATAATGACCACTTTCCATGACCACAGATAAAAAAGTAATAGAAATAGTGAATGCTGAGCCGCAGAACTGTCGACAGTAACTGGTGCAAAACGATAGCGATTTATTGCAGTTAACGAATCTATTGTATGTTGCACATTTCACGGGGATGGAAAAAAAGAAGATCTGCATATCCAGAAAATTGATAAAAATAGTTTTAAACTGTACACTTTTTGTCATCACAGGAAATTCTTTTGCTTAGTGCCCATATTGTAGGAGGTTTAAAAATAATTGATTCGTCATCTTTGAGGCTTAACCATATTGATTTATAATCATACTTGACTTATGTAATGCGTTGTCAAACAAACCATACGTATTTAGAAGTAGCTGGTTTAAGATTCAATTGTAAATTGACCCAATTCCAGAAATTTCTGGGAATTATGAACCAGAAGTAGGTTTAAGGACTAGTGTTGTCTATAATATTGAGAGCATTGATTTGGATAGTATATTTATAATATACGTGATATGTTCTTTTCGTCCGTTAAGCAGACCAGTGAAGAAAGAGTGCTATACAGATATTTTATAAAAACATCTTAAATAAAAGCTTGTAAAAAGCTGTAAATATCCATAAACTTTACTCGGCCTATTAGTAGATATTTATATAGCTAGGAAGGCAGGAAAAATGTAAAGTTTGGTATGAATTATGGCGTACAGAGGGCGGTATGTTCGGGAAGTTTGGCAATTCCGAACATATGGACTTAATTGTGCGATACAGACATGATGAAGAGTTCATTATGCTACGATTTTGTTACATGATATATGAGCTATAAACACACACATTATAGAGCTTTAATGTATATGTATAAAAATTATAATTAAGAGTAACCTAAAACACAAAAAATCATATAAAAGTCAAATTCGTACGATTTTTTTCAGAAGAAATCAACGGTTATGCTCCAGAGTTAGAAATGAGCTAGTCTTAAAATGGCTGACCAGATTTTCACAATACATAACTAAGAATCATCTCGATTGAATTATCTTGCAAACAAATAAAACCGCATCGAAATTAGTTAACTATTTTATAAGTGAATTTAGTATTGCTTGCATTATAAAATGTTTGTGTTCAGTGATAACGCCTTGTGAACCTGCTCCTGGGTCCTCATTCCCAAAGCACCATTTTGTATTTAATGTGTGAGTTATTATTGTTTTGTATATATTTTATTATAGCACATATATTATTTTATTTGTTAGCAATACCGTTTATAAATTAGTGTTCTCGGGTAGTTTCTTTTATAATATTTCACAAATATACCCCTGAGTAGACAATAACCTTTAGTGCGATAGATTAGAGTCAGTCTGTCTGGTGTTTGGCGTAGTGTACATGGTTAAGATGACCCTTATTGAGGTACTGTAGTTAGTGTTTGGGCAGCGAAGTGGAGCGTTATAATTATATAAAAGACCTTTGACCCTACACGTTGGTCGCAAGTCCAAGGCGCTTCCCGGCTTTCTGCCTAAATTGTATGTGTATACGTATTGCTGTACAGTAATGGGTTTCATTCCTCTCATTCTATGACATATTTTTTTATTTATTCTACAAGTTAAATATTTATAATAAAATTAAATATTTTTAAACGTGCCAACGTGCACAAGTGGCACTCAAATCATGTAACAATATTCGTGCTCCATACGTAAGAGGTACTTTTATAATACTTGTAATTTAAATATTCACAGAAGTAGGTACTAAATAAGGTAAAAGTACCATATTTCGTGCTAGTACGTTATTTCGTTAATTTCGCTTTTGTCGCAAAAAATAAGAAATTCAAATATTTTTGGTTTAAACAATTTATTAGTAAAAAATCTGTACAATTTAATCTTTCTGACATATTAAGTACCAACATCTTAGCGACTAAACTAACAACAATACGAACCTCCAAACTGTTGGCCATGAACAATTACGCGACGTGCGCGCGGTTGTTGTCACCGTGATGTGGTCGCCTCTTCTTCTTAAGCTTATGGAAAGGCATAGTTGGCAACACTTATAATTTGAGTAGCATCATGTTACTTGAACTTGATGTTGGTACGACTGATATGAGTAGCATCTTGTTACTTGATCTTGATGCCGGTACGACTGATGTGAGTAGCATCCTGTTACTTGATCTTGATGTTGGTACGACTGTTATGAGTAGCATCCTGTTACTTGATCTTGATCCCGGTACGACTGATGTGAGTAGCATCCTGTTACTTGATCTTGATCCCGGTACGACTGATGTGAGTAGCATCCTGTTACTTGATCTTGATGCTGGTACGACTGATATGAGTAGCATCCTGTTACTTGATCTTGACGCTGGTACGACTGATATGAGTAGGATCCTGTTACTTGATCTTATGTTGGTACGACTGATATGAGTATCATCCTCTTACTTGATCTTGATGCTGGTACGACTGATATGAGTAGCATCTTGTTACTTGATCTTGACGCTGGTACGACTGATATGAGTAGGATCCTGTTACTTGATCTTGACGCTGGTACGACTGATATGAGTAGGATCCTGTTACTTGATCTTGATGTTGGTACGACTGTTATGAGTAGCATCCTGTTACTTGATCTTATGCTGGCACGACTGATATGAGTAGCATGCTGTTACTTGATCTTGATGCCGGTACGACTGATGTGAGTAGCATCCTGTTACTTGATCTTGATGCTGGTACGACTGATATGAGTAGCATCCTGTTACTTGATCTTGATGCCGGTACGACTGATGTGAGTAGCATCCTGTTACTTGATCTTGATGTTGGTACGACTGATATGAGTAGCATCTTGTTACTTGATCTTGACGCTGGTACGACTGATATGAGTAGGATCCTGTTACTTGATCTTGACGCTGGTACGACTGATATGAGTAGGATCCTGTTACTTGATCTTGATGTTGGTACGACTGTTATGAGTAGCATCCTGTTACTTGATCTTATGCTGGCACGACTGATATGAGTAGCATCCTGTTACTTGATCTTGATGCCGGTACGACTGATGTGAGTAGCATCCTGTTACTTGATCTTAATGCTGGTACGACTGATATGAGTAGCATCCTGTTACTTGATCTTGACGCTGGTACGACTGATATGAGTAGGATCCTGTTACTTGATCTTGATGTTGGTACGACTGATATGAGTATCATCCTCTTACTTGATCTTGATGCTGGTACGACTGATATGAGTAGCATCCGGTTACTTGATCTTGATGCCGGTACGACTGATGTGAGTAGCATCCTCTTACTTGATTTTGATGCCGGTACGACTGATATGAGTAGCATCCTGTTACTTGATCTTGATGCTGGTACGACTAATATGAGTAGCATCCTGTTACTTGATCTTGATGCTGGTACGACTGATATGAGTAGCATCCTGTTACTTGATCTTGATGTTGGTACGCCTGATATGAGTAGCATCCTGTTACTTGATCTTGATGCTGGTACGACTGATATGAGTAGCATCCATAAATCGAGTTTAAAAGTGACCTGAAATTACACTTCAATCATTTACTACTAGGATAATTTTGTTTTTTATCCTATTCTTATTGTATAGTTATGTTATTGTATATCTATTTTTTATATTTTTGTTTATATTTATTACATATAGGATTTTTAGTAAGTAATACGAAATAAGGGACAGATTTTTGTAAAATTTCCCCAAGTTCGTGACAAATAAATCTATTAGCGTATAGACCACTAAGGTCTATGTTGTGATATATAGACGTGAAATCAGTATATTTATTTCTCTGTGATCATTAAAGTTTTTGACTTTTTAGGGTATGTAAGGCAACAACATGCAGTGCAAAAGCCAACATAACACCGAAAATATCGAGATACTTCAATTACGATAGAAGCGATTAACAATTAATTAAACTTGATAAACTGCCTTTAAAATTATATAATAGATTTAATTTTTATTTTTCTACTTCTAAATATTATTAAATGCCTAATTCATCATTAATCAACATGTATGTATTTATGTGTGAATGTATGTGCGTATGTATGTATGTATATATGTATGAATTTATTTATGTATGTATTGTAAAGTATTTCATTTACATAATATATACAATTTTAGAGATATGAGAGTTGTGCACATTGCACGCCTACACGATCTTTCTTACACGTCCTAAGGTTGACTGGCAGAAAATGCTTTTAGCATTAAGTCCACCTTTTGTACGAATATTTATTTTTATAAATTTGGTGCAATAAAGTATTCAAAAAGAAAATGTGAATAAAAAAATTAAAAAAAAACCGACTTTAGAGATGTCATAAAATTTTTAAATAATTTCTTTCTAAACGACTTATTTGTTTGTATTTGACTTAGCAAGTGACGCTTGTAGAGTCAACACGTCCTGAAGATGCTTCGGTTACGGAGCGAAACGTACGTCGATTGTCGATCGCGATCTACTTGTGTGGTGTGTACTGGTTCGGGTTCGCGCGTTACACTTTTCTGTCAACGGTGTGCTCTTCCGGATTGTGCCGTACGAGTGTGGTTGTTAGATCGTCGAGCTACCTACTTGTGTGGTGTGTCTTAGTTCGGGTTCGCGCGTCTCACTTTTGTGTGGACAGGGTGCTCTTCTAGGTTGTACCATACGAGTTTGGTAGTTCAGATTGCCGCGGTTTATAGCAAGGTAACATTTTTATTCCTTTTTTTTTTTATTTGTTTGTGTTAGTTGTGTAATATTAGTTTATAATAAAAGTTTTAAGCTGAATCTCACACTCAAATCTTTTACATCCAAATACGGAATGACTCGAAACCACGGTAGATCAAATAAGAAAACTAAATTAAGACAACCGGATATTATTGACCGGATATTCATAATATTTTAGAATAAAGTCAAAATATGTTCTAACAATTGAGAAATATAAAAAAGTAAAGGAAATCAAATGTGTATCATAACCGGATGTTACACACCGGAAATTATATTGTAACTTCCCGGATACTAATATAAAATATATTAAATCAAAGGTATATCACACTTACAAATATCATAAATTTACAATAACATTTACATCCTTTAATTTAAATGCTAGAAAAAAAAATTGTCATTTAAAAATATTTTCGCTCCGGAGGAGTCTTTGTCTTTAAATAAATAAAAATTAGTGTGTAAGCGCATAACTTCAGAGCGACTGCACCAAAACGGATAATCCTTTCTTTGTTATGTTTCAAGGTGACAAGGTTTCTATAAAAAAAAAAATATTTTATTAACAAAAAGGTGTGTGTGCGATTCACACACAATAGAAGTGAAACTTCAGTAAATCGACAAAAGAATGAGATGAATATATATAATAATATAAAATAGTATGTATATTTCTGTCTCATTCTTTCCTACACATTTTTGTATTTGTGTCTCTTACCTGTCGTTTTGTATATTTCTGTCTCATTCTTTCCTACACATTTTTGTATTTGTGTCTCTTACCTGTCGTTTTTTCCGTTGCATCCGGTTTGAAATCACAACGATTCTAAAGAAGTTTCACTTCAAAAAACTACGTTTAAGAAAACCGACTTCATACTAAAAATGCACTAAAAAGTGAGAAATAATTCCGTTATTTATTATTCTCTCTTTATTAAGACAATAATATATAATAATTGTTATTTTTAAAGTCAGTGCCAGCCAGGTGAACAGACGTGTAGTGAGATAGAATAATAATAGGTATATCTATTTAACTACTACTATTACTATACTATACTATTGCTGGCACCGACTACAAAAATAACAATTATTATATATTATTGTCTTAATAAAGAGAGAATAATAAATAACAGAATTATTTCTTAATTTTTAATGCATTTTTAGTTTGAAGTCGGTTTTCTTAAACGTAGTTTTTTTTATTTTTTACTTTTTAGTGTCTGTAATAGGTTGTTCTATAAATCAGGTAGTCTATATCATTTCGTTACTTTTGATTTGTTTTTTTTATTTTGTATACTTTTTAGTGTCTGTAATAGGTTTTTCTGAAAATCAGGTATACTATAACATTTCGTTGCTTTTTATTGTCATATATTGAATAGTAATTTTATTTTAAGTAGCTATGGGTAGGCCTACGAAAGCTGCCGCGCGCCTTAATCTATATAGATCCCAAAAACGGAAAGAATGTTCATAAAATGAAAACTACAGGGCTAAACCATGTTTAATTTTTATGGGACCAAATGGCAACTATTCCACATCTAACTAAAGAAGAATCACGTAAGTATGTTCATAAATCTCAGCATAATCGGTGTATATAAATTTTAAAAAACATACCAATCGTATTGAGAACCTCCTCCTTTTTGAAGTCGGTTAATAAAATAGAGAGGCACAAGACTGTCAGTGCACTTTTGATATCTACTGCAAATCAGTGACATACGCATTATTAAATAGAAATGTAACGGGTGTGTGAGTGAACGATTTAAATCAGCGAAGCGAGGGTCATTCAGCTAGTTTTTAATAAAGTTATATGTGTCAAAAGTAAAGCTCCTAGCAAACGCTAGACGGCAATAAGTGTGTATAATAGACATAATGTCACCGTTCCACGTGTCCTAGATTCACCTACAAACTTTATGAATCTAAACTTCAGAATATTGTTTAATATTTGCAGTGAAAGTCACCTCCATATTCTCGTGGAAACTAAGACGAAGTTTAGAGTGAATAGATACACCTAATTTTATTTAAGTACTAACTCTGCTTCGTGATTTCTACACATGTCGCCTTTTAATATAGAAAACTAATCGAACCGTTACGGATCCGCCCGCGTGCAATTTTTAGGTTTTATTTCACATTTTAATCGCTATATCACTTATTCCTATATTTTAAATTTTAATTTATATATAACTAATTGAAAAAAGCCATAACGGCCACACAGCTCGACATGCACTTCATCCTCACGTCTCTAGATGGCGTGGCGTCTTCGCACACGCATTTGTTTACTTTGTATTCCTTTTATTATGAAAAAATACTTTTTTCGTAATAAAACATAGTCTATGTCCTTTCCCAAGCTCTGATCTATTATTGTATCAAATTTTATCGAAATCGGTGCAGTGAACTAATCGTGATTGTAACACAGAAAAACCATATATCTGTCGATAGATGGCATAAGTAGTATATTAAATCGCACTTTCGTTTGTTCAGTTCCCATTTTTAAGTATTACCTATGGGCGTTAATTTCGAAATTATAATATTAGTAAGGATTAAGATTTAGTAGAAGTTATTAATTATGTTGGGATCTTCATGACAAGGAATTTTCTACTTTATTAAACGACTTCAAAAAGAAGGAGGATCTCTATTCGATTGGTATATATTTTTTTATGTATGTATACAGATTACGTTGAGATTTATGATCCGATTTACGTGATTCTTCTTTAGTTAGATGTGGAATAGTTTTCATTTGGTCCCATAAAAATGTAACATAGTTCGGTCCAGTAGTTTTCATTTTATGGACATTCTTTCCGTTTCTGTTTCTTGGGGTCTAAGGATAAATATATATGTCGGGGATTTTAAAACGATGAGAAGGAGATGGCAGGAGGAAGGTGGGGAATATTGGGGAACACTAAAAGGGGATGATGGTATTGAATGGGATATTGGGTAAACGCAACGTAGATACCTCCACTGAACCGATAAATTATCAAATATGATCTCTAACAATTACGAGAGAAACCTAAGCAGTGCCTCGGACTTGTGACCAAGGTGTAGGCTTAAGGAGCTCCTTTAAGTAATTACAACACTCGCCTCCACCGCCAAGCTCTCTATTTAAACCCAGGGTTAAACGCACATAAACCTAATCTAACACAAGGCTAACCTAACCTAACGCTAACCTAACCTAAGGCTAACCTAACCTAACATTGTGTTTACTTAACCACGTGGCAATTACATTGTAAGGACTTACGTGACCTTAGTTGGACAGCACTTCCACACTACACTGTACTTGACACTATCACTAGCACTACTTAGATGATGTTCACTTCTTGAGGGACCGCGCACGACTAAGACTTCAGTTAGACTGTCGATCGCATATAAAGGGTCGAGGGTAGAGACTGTCAAAACAACGGAAGTGACTACTACCCCACTCCAACGCCATAGACAACGATAACGATTCGATTAATCGATAATCTTTTACTATGCTCCGACATATATAGGATATAGTTTAAGGCGCGCGGCACCTTTCGTAGGCCTACCCATAGCTACTTAAAACAAAATTACTATTCAATATATGACAATAAAAAGCAACGAAATTTTATAGTCTACCTGATTTACAGAAAAACCTAAAAAATAAAAAGAAAACAAATCCTAATAAAGAGAGAATAATAAATAACGGAATTATTTCTTAATATTTAGTGCATTTTTAGTTTGAAGTCGGTTTTTTTAAACGTAGTTTGTTTTATTACTACTTAGCTTGTACCTACCTAGCTTGTAGCATATCAACATCCTAGTGAACAATCCACCAGGAAAAGAAATAAATATGCGATTTTTTTTTATTATTTGATATTTAACAATTTTTAAACAATCTTCCATAGCTTCGTGCTTTCTTGGATAATAACTAAATCATGAATCATTAAGGCAAAAGTAAGGGGACATCGAGAGCTAAGAAAAGCTCATGATAATAGACAAAAAGATCAACAGGCCGCTGAATAGTGAGGCAGTTCAGCAGAGGCACTTCATATGCAATAAATTTTACACTTAAAGCGAAAATTTATGCAGATATTAAGCGATAGAAGCAATTAATGCACACAAGCTATAAAAGAAGGACCATAGTCTTCAGAAACGAAGAAACGACCAGAGCGAGAGAGAGAAAGTTTCATATAAATCAAATATAAAATACTGCGGACGTGCGAGTTACCAACCAGTCATGTTACAAAATTTAGTTTAAAAGTTAAAAATTCATTGTAATAGCTTCACTGTGATCCAACAGAGTTTTAAACTGCAGTTTTTACAAATTTGCATTTTACTATGATTTGCATCGGCAATGTTACTAACAGTCGATTTTGTGAATACAAACTTTGCATGGAAATATCCACATTTATTTTACAACCATGACTATCTACTATTTTATGTTCCAAAATGCATTATGTGTTATAAAATTTATTATTTAATATCTTTTTATTAGATGATTTAGCTAGAATATTCTCTTCGCGTTTATTTATTATCATCACGTTTAATTTTCTCTGTTTCTCTCATTAATGATATATTTTATTGTACCTTTTATAACAGTTAGTATCCTTTGCTTTTAAAATTTTCACATTTCACTATGTGCCAATCCAGTGACCACTTTTCGACCCTTTTTGTTTCCTACAACTGAACTATATAAATCTTGCGGTGTTTTATCAATTCGGAAACAATTTATTTTATATACTTTTCATAAAAAACATAACTCACCTACGATCACGACATTTAGTTAACAACAAAAGGCGTAGTTATGTAATTGGTTATACTCCAAAATTTAATACGAAATTTAGTCATACATTTTAATATTTTCTCACTCCTTTTTTGTACAATAAATGCAATTAATCATACAATATTTATTTGCCTAATATATTTAATTGCAAAAATACTGTATGTTATTGGCTAAAAAACTTAACCTACGAAGAAACCGAACGTTTGATGGTTTGATTATTATTTCTTTTGCTTTTCGATGTATTCATGTTATTTCTTTAAATCGTCGTGTCTTTTTATTCTCTTCCTCTCGTTTCTTATTTTGCTAAAATCATGTCCTGTTCCTTCAAATCTTCTGAATTATTTCTTCTATGTGATATGTATCCATAGGCTTAATTATCATCAAAAAAAGTATCTTAGTCAGCAATTACGTGTATGTTTCTTATTCATCGTTTGTACCATCTTTCTATTTTACTCTCTCTTTAGCTATAAAATTAATAATCTCATCTACTTGTTTTCGTAAGTACCTCCTTGTTCAAGTGTTTCATTTTTCACTAAATCAATCTTTTACTTTTTAATTCACTTCCGTCCCATTTGGTTTTCTTAAAATAAAACCAAGTCCTGAATAAATAAAAATAATTAAAATCAAACGTATTTCATATCGATTTCTGTGATTATGATTATCTTTGTATTCATTTTATTAATTACTCTTTCCCCAGCTATAAAATTAATAATCTCATCTCCATCTGCTTTCTTTGTTTTTTTTTTCACACTATATTAAAGCGTTTTTTTTCACTATATTAATCTTTCATCTTTTTAATTCACTTCCGTCTTATTTGGCTTCTTCAAAATAAAACTCAGTCCTGAGTAAATAAATAATTAAATTCAAGCGTATTTCATTTATCACAAGCCACGAGTCGCAACGTAATTGGTGTGGTTTAGCATAGTATAAAGTAAATATTTCTTAGCGCTTAAGTATTTTCTTCTAAGAATTTTTCATTAACTGTAATACTGTTTTATTTTTCTTCTTGCAATTTTTATTAGGTCACGCAAACGCTAAGCTTGTTTTAAAAGTTAGACATAGATCCCACCCGATATTACTTCGTCTATTTTTATAAATTGATATCGAAGGGATTCTATGTTTGAACATCCGTTAGATAAAACTTCAATTTAAAAAAATTATATTTTCATTAATATATGGAAATGTACACATAACATATACATACAATGGCTATATTGTCCTAAACTTCATTAGGGTTTCTGTAAATTAAAATTATAAAGAAATAGTTGTTTCCTACCAGAAATGCTGAAGCTGCTATTAAAAAACTGCGTTGATAGACATCCTCTCGTATAGTATATACACTCGAAACACAATTTAGTTGTTTTCTCATACATACTATGCGAAAGGTTTGATAGACCACTTACTAAAAACGCATATGCATTTTATTTTTGAAAAAACGCATACGCAAGTGCCCAGACATTTCCAAGTGATGCTTTGTGAATATACTTTTTTGTCTGTATTTAAGCTTCTATATGGAATATATATCTTTTACCTGAACCATAGAAGATAGTTTAAAAAATAACATAAAGGACCTTTTCATTTATTTAATATCTATTTGTTTAACAAACTACTAAACTGTTTCATTACATGAAGAAAAGATTCAAAAATAAATAATATAATATTATGAACTAAAATAAAGTACATACGGGATGATTAATGGCTTTAAAAATAACATAAAGGCATTTTTTATCATTTAAATCTATTTTGAAATACAGCGGAAATGCATCATATTTTTCGTTTTTATTTTTATTTTATGAGTACTTCATGTACGTCCTCTTGCAATATTCACTCTGATATTCATAACGAAATATCATATATTTCTGTATCTTTGTTGAAATTAAAACGACACTTCATTTATTAGTAGTAGGGTGAACAAATCCCACACACGTGGAAGGTGACTGGGCCCTTTCAGCCTCTTTAGAATTAAGGGAGTTATCTATTGTCAATTAGGCGATAAAGACACAGTACTCACAAGTTCTTGATGATCTTTAAACTTCTTTTTAATCTTCTTTGAGCATGCGCATTACACATTTCACAGAATAACACAAATAGTTTAAATAGTTTTCACTTCACCGCCAATCGGTTTTCGTCAGGTAAGGGTCAATTAACTAGTGTTTAGGAGATATAGCACACACAGGAGTCGGGATATTCTTAAGCAGTAATCAGGAATGTATATCGCGCGCGCACGCCGCAAATCCCACTGAACTCTGTCACGACTGCGGCGGCGCCACTAATTCCTCCGCCCGCGCAAGCAACCCCCTCTCCGTGCTTTTGCCGGACATTCAAATATATTGAACAAGTACTTACGTTGAGACGACTGAAATAAACAACATCACTTTTCATGCTAATGAAATTTTTTTTTGCCTGTTCACTATTTCCTTAACGTATTCCAGTTACGACTCATAGTATTTTTTATGGTAGATAAGGCCAAATCAGCAGACGGTCCACTTGATGATAAGTGGCCACTTTCGTTGATGGATATCGATAATACAAGAGATATCGATAATTCTATAATAACCGCGAAAAAGTAAAACCTTACTTTTTTATTAATATGAGATGTGCGGACACAGTTGTACTATAAAAGGAATGTATTGTAATAAATGTTCAGTTGGCATTTGGTTCTCGAATGTTTCATTACTCTCCTAATGATACGACACGCATAACATGAAACATAATATTGACGGGGACCTAAACGACAGATTACGAGATAGTACTCTGAATCAATGCTTAGTAGCTATACAAGATTTAGTTACATCTTTGGGTGGTGATTGTCTCCCTCAGTATGGTTTGCCTGCGCCGAAAGTAAAAGGGGAACATATTAATAGAGATTACGCTGCAGAAACAAACTATGATCCAGTAGAACTAGCTGAAACTGTTTACGAATTGGGTTCACAGTCGTACTGTACAACAGCGCACTGTTTACGACCGTGTATGTCAGTGTTGTCAATGCTTTGGGTGAAATTTTGCTTTTGAATGCACCCGGTGGAATGAGAAAAACGTTTCTAACTAAAATAATCCTAGCGCAAATACAAACTCAAGGCAAAATAGCTCTTGCTGTAGCATCGTCTGGAATAGCGGCCACTTTGTTGCCCGGTGTTAAAACTGCTCATACGATGTTTAAAATCCCCATAGATTTGGATATAATTGAACACCTTGTATGTGGTATCTCTAGAAATTGTAATAAAGCTAAGACTATGCTTAAAGAGCTCAAGCCTTTTATGACACATCACACAAATGCACAGGAGTTTTCCGATTTATTACAAAAAATTGGCGAAGGCACGTATCCGGAAGAAGAAGGCCAAATCGTTTTGTGTAATAATCTCTGCCACACTGTTAGATCAGTTGAAGAGCTTACCTTCCATTTATGGCGACCAAAGGCAAATACCAAATCGTGAGAACTAATATCTTTGTGAAAGAGAAATTTTGACTCCTCGAAATGACCCAAACGCAAGAATCTACTTGAATATGCTTGCAATGATGAGGGAGAATTAGTGGAGTATATTTCTATCAACCAAGTAGTGGAGCAAGATGACGCTACCAACTATACAGTTCAATTACTTGATTCTCTGAATGCTCCTAGACTTCCATCACAGAAAATAATTTAAAAAATATAGTGTCCCTATTATTCTGTTGCGAAATTTAAGCTCCCCAAAATTATGCAACGGAACTAGACTGAAAGTAACTTCTCTGCAACGTAACATTATAGAAGTGGAGATTTTGACAGGGTGTGGTGTCGGTGTCGGAGAGTTTTTATACCCCGAATTCAACTGATTCCAAACAATTATCCTTTCCGTCTTAAACGTGTACAGTTTCCGGTTAGTTTGTGTTACTCAATAACGATAAACAGCTCAAGGGCAGATGCTGCGTGTTGCGGGCTTGAACCTCAGCTTCAGCTATTTATCGCACGGCCAGCTCTATGTTGCTTTCTCCCGTGTAAGTCAGACAATCGACCTATTTGTCCATGCTCCGAATACCTATTTGTCTATAAAGAAGCATTATAAGGTATTGCGATTTATAAAATTTTAATTGAAGGAATAATAAATACCACTCGGACGAAGTCGCGGGCATCAGCTAGTGTAATATATAATTCTTTGTATTATTATCTTAACATTATTATATTGTAATTTAACGCTGCTTAAAATTAACTTTTTTATAAAAGTTAAAAGAGGATGCAATCCGGTGCACGTTTTGGCACTCAGGAAATTGAGATTCCGTTCTTTGTATTATATTATGATGTACAGACATTGTTTATACAAGAAACTGCGATTTTCTCTTTTAAATTTACGTTTTTGTACTCAAATTTTTAATTTCTAGACGCTTGACCTGGTTTCGTAAGTGAAATGTTTATGTATGTGATATGTTGGTTTGTTTAAATTAATTTATGAGTTTGTATGAAAAAATTCTCAGATTGCAATGAAATTTTTGTGTGCTGTGGTAGACGAGCTTGTAAATATTTTTTAATAGTTTTTCTGTAGTCTCCCATACGAATGAAAGTAGCTGTTAATGTGAAAAAAGTAATTTATTTAAACAATATAGAAAAAGAAGAAAATTATTCCTTTTTCATCTTTTATTTAGAAATTAAAATTATTTCGTTAATGGTCAAGGCACGTTATAAATATACGTTCGCTCATGACGAAGAGTGCCAACCGAGTGACGCTACGACAACTACTATGCGCTACTTATACCCTCTTACACCATATATAAATGAATATATCCTAAAAATGGCAAGTTACATCAATGTATAGTACTCACATGAATTTAGGTAGAAAGTCTGTTAAGGCTTTATCTGCCGAACCTCGCTTAGAGTGTGTCAAATGAAGCGATTTCATTGGTTCTTAACAAACATCCCTCGGTACAGATCCTCACTCATTTCTAGTGGAAAGGGAGCCTAATTAGGGCAGACAAATCTCCATATTTTATATATAGACAAAAGTCTATTTTTAATAGCAAATTTACAGAAATTTCGGTATAAAACATTAAACTAATTAGGACTTCTACGCAATTAAACTCATTAGTGCTTACAAATTAAATGCTTTTTATAATAACATACTCTGTAACTCATTTGTACGTTTAAAAGAGATGTGGATGAATCAAATTACTTTAAACCAGAAAAATATAATTAAAAAAGGTGCTCCAGTAATGTTTGGGGTTTGCGACTTAGTTATAGACTTGTAAAGTATTTTTACAATGAAAATAAACTCTCACCTTCACTTTGCTACCTAATGTCTAAGTAATAAAGTTAAACGACTCACGTGATCTTTCAAAACGAATTCATTATATGAAAATACTAGCGGCCTGCCCTCGCTTCGCTCCGGGTATTTAATTTATTATAATTAATGTCTCTAAATTGTCGCTCTGTAATTCATTATTTGAAAAAAAGAGAGAGAGTAAGAAAAAGTTATAAAAAAACAATGAAAAGAAAAAGAAAATAAAAGCGAAAGATAATAAAAGAGGACAGAGCAAAAATAAAATTAATTAGGTAAAGGACAGAGAGAGAGAGATAATCGAAAGAAAGAAAGTAAAAAGAGACTGATCATTCTGAACAGATAAAGATAAAAATTAAAGAGAGAAAAAAGAGAGAAGATGAAAGAGAATGATAGTATATAAGAAGAAGAGAGACGGAAATACTATAGACGGATACGGATTTTTAGTTTCTGAAAAACTCTTCAATTTACAAAATGACCACCTTATGGCACTTAAATGGCCATATCTTTTTGTTTAGAGTATTTATAGCAACACCACATAGCCTATATTACCCGGACAGGATGTAGCTTCCTATCGGTGAAAGAATTTTCAAAATCGGTTCAGTACTTTTCGAGCCTATTCGCAACAAACAAACATACAAATATACAAACAATCAAATCTTTCCTCTTTATATAATAGTATAGATAATATAAATATTTGGATATTAACGTTTGCACTTATTTAATTGATAGAAATAATATACAATTTAAGGTCACAGTCAGTTACACGAGAGCCACAGGCGTATTGATAGTCTGTCTAATAGAGTAGAGGTAACACAAATAGGTAGAAACTTTATTTTCACTTTTGTATTAATTAAAATAAATAAACTTCAGATATATTTGTCGGGGATTTTAAAACGATGTGCAAGGAAATGGAAGCAGGAAGATGGGGAATATTGGGGAACACTAAAAGGGGGTGATGGTATTGAATGGAATATTGGGTAAACGCAACGTAGATACTCCTATTGAACCGATAAATGATCAAATATAGATCATATTACGAGAGAAACCTAAGCAGTGCCTTGGACTTGTGACCAAGGTGTAGGCTTAAGGAGCTCCTTTAAGTAATTACAACACTCGCCTCCACTGCTAAGCTCTCTATTTAAACCCAAGGTTAAACGCACATAAACCTAACCTAACACAAGACGAGGTAATTACATTGTGAGGTACTCACGTGACCTTGATCGGACAGCACTCCTAGCACTAACACAACACTGCACAACACTATAACTATTTAGACACTACTTCACTTCTTGAGAGACCGCGCACGACTAAGACTTCAGTCAGACTGTCGATGGCATATAAAGGATCGAGGGTCGAGACTGTCAACACAACGGAAGTGACCACTACCCTACTCCAACGCCATAGACAGCGATGATGATTCGATTTAATCGATAACCTTCTACTATGCTCCGACATATTAAAATGTTTTATCAGACAGTTTATTCTAGAGTTCCTAATTAAAAGGCTGATTTACATACTTATGAGCTCGTCGGTGATCAAATTAACAATTACATATAGTAGCCATCATTAATGAGGATCGAGAGCATCTAGTGTTGCTGATAACATTACAGCTATATCAGCAGCAGTGATATGATGATGCATGACGTCATTTTTTCGCTGTCAGATACTAATTTTATGCCGCAATTAAACTGACGTATTCTGATAATTTAAACTAATATATAAAGCTGAAGAGTTTGTTTGCTTGAACGCGCTAATCTCAGGAACTACTAGCCCGATTAAAAAATTCTTTCAGTATTAGATAGTCCATTTATCGAGGAAGGCTATAGGCTATATATCATTACGCTACGACCCATAGGAGCGGAGCTACACATGGATGAAGTTGCGCGGGTCGACTACTATTTTAATAAAGTTCTTACGAAGGTATTCCGAGGTTTTTTAACGATAGTATGTATGTTTAGGTGCTTAGGCCTTGAGACCCAAGAGCAGATTTAAAGAGCTCACCACCACTCGACCTCGTCAACTACAGCTATAAATAATAAAGTACATTACTCACGTATTCCTCGATAACGAAGACCTAGCACCACGCCACCAAACAACACTACACTATTAGTCTTACAACTTTAATACGTACTGCGCGATATCACTTGACAGACTAACTCAATCCTATCGGAATATATCGTAACGCAAGTTATATATTGTCTACTGGAAATAAGATAAAATAAGTGTATTCGTGAGTAGTTCATTATATCTTAAAGTCAGTAAGTTTGTCTGTATCTGTTGAGTAGAGAAGAGCTGGCGACAAAACACAACAGTCGCTCACATCAAAATTGCCATTATTTAAATTATCTGCCCTAATAATATTAAATTAGTTACATTACATTAGTTTAGATAATTCCTAATAATCGCAATCAAACAGAAATCTCATTGTGGCAACACTCATTTGTCCAATTTGCACAAAATGAAATAGATAAGCAAATTATTATTTGATAAACTAAATGTCAGCTTTAGGTCGAGTAATGAATGTAAATTATCTGACACAGCATTTAGAAGAGCTCATAACGCCGTCATTACCGCATCAGTTGATGGGATATTGTATTAATAACCTTATACAGAGTGCACTAAACTCTATATAACGTTCATTTCCTTTAATAGACGGATATCAATAATTTTTTGTGATAGCAAACCAATGTGAAAGAGCTAATAGGTTTGTTAAGTTGAACCCATTAATCTCAGAAATTATTGATTTTAATTATAATATTCTTTTAGTGTTATAAACCCCATTTATTATGGAAGACTATAAGCTATATATCATCAGGCGACGGCCCATAGGAGCGGAGCATCAAAACTAAATGTCAGAGCTCATAACGCCGTCATTACCCAGTGTCAGTTGATGAGATATTGGATCAATAACCTTATACAGAGTGCACTAAACTCTATATAACGTTCATTTTCTTTAATAGACGGATATCAATAATTTTTTGTAATAGCATACCAAAGTTATAGAGCTGATGGGTTTCTTTAGTTGAACTCGTTATTCTCAGAAATTATTGATTATAATTGCAATATTCTTTTAGTGTTATAAGCCCCATTTATCAAGGAAGGCTATAAGCTATATAACATCAGGCTACGGCTCATAGGAGCGGAGCATCAAAACTAAATGTCAGAGCTCATAACGCCGTCATTACCGCGTCAGTTGATGGGATATTGGATTAATAACCTTATACAGAGTGCACTAAACTCTATATAACGTTCATTTCCTTTAATAGACGGATATCAATAATTTTTTGTGATAGTATACCAATGTTATAGAGCTGATGGGTTTGTTTTGTTGAACTCGTTAATCTCAGAAATTATTGATTATAATTGCAATATTCTTTTAGTGTTATAAGCCCCATTTATCAAGGAAGGCTATAAGCTATATAACATCAGGCTACGGCTCATAGGAGCGGAGCATCAAAACTAAATGTCAGAGCTCATTACCGCGTCAGTTGATGGGATATTGGATTAATAACCTTATACAGAGTGCACTAAACTCTATATAACGTTCATTTCCTATAATAGACGGATATCAATAATTTTTTGTGATAGTATACCAATGTTATAGAGCAGCTGATGGGTTTGTTTTGTTGAACTCGTTAATCTCAGAAATTATTGATTATAATTGCAATATTCTTTTAGTGTTATAAGCCCCATTTATCAAGGAAGGCTATAAGCTATATAACATCAGGCTACGGCTCATAGGAGCGGAGCATCAAAACTAAATGTCAGAGCTCATAACGCCGTCATTACCGCGTCAGTTGATGGGATATTGGATTAATAACCTTATACAGAGTGCACTAAACTCTATATAACGTTCATTTCCTTTAATAGACGGATATCAATAATTTTTTGTGATAGTATACCAATGTTATAGAGCTGATGGGTTTGTTTTGTTGAACTCGTTAATCTCAGAAATTATTGATTATAATTGCAATATTCTTTTAGTGTTATAAGCCCCATTTATCAAGGAAGGCTATAAGCTATATAACATCAGGCTACGGCTCATAGGAGCGGAGCATCAAAACTAAATGTCAGAGCTCATAACGCCGTCATTACCGCGTCAGTTGATGGGATATTGGATTAATAACCTTATACAGAGTGCACTAAACTCTATATAACGTTCATTTCCTATAATAGACGGATATCAATAATTTTTTGTGATAGTATACCAATGTTATAGAGCTGATGGGTTTGTTTTGTTGAACTCGTTAATCTCAGAAATTATTGATTATAATTGCAATATTCTTTTAGTGTTATAAGCCCCATTTATCAAGGAAGGCTATAAGCTATATAACATCAGGCTACGGCTCATAGGAGCGGAGCATCAAAACTAAATGTCAGAGCTCATAACGCCGTCATTACCGCGTCAGTTGATGGGATATTGGATTAATAACCTTATACAGAGTGCACTAAACTCTATATAACGTTCATTTCCTTTAATAGACGGATATCAATAATTTTTTGTAATAGCATACCAAAGTTATAGAGCTGATGGGTTTCTTTAGTTGAACTCGTTAATCTCAGAAATTATTGACTATAATTGCAATATTCTTTTAGTGTTATAAGCCCCATTTATCAAGGAAGGCTATAAGCTATATAACATCAGGCTACGGCTCATAGGAGCGGAGCATCAAAACTAAATGTCAGAGCTCATAACGCCGTCATTACCCAGTGTCAGTTGATGAGATATTGGATCAATAACCTTATACAGAGTGCACTAAACTCTATATAACGTTCATTTCCTTTAATAGACGGATATCAATAATTTTTTGTGATAGTATACCAATGTTATAGAGCTGATGGGTTTGTTTTGTTGAACTCGTTAATCTCAGAAATTATTGATTATAATTGCAATATTCTTTTAGTGTTATAAGCCCCATTTATCAAGGAAGGCTATAAGCTATATAACATCAGGCTACGGCTCATAGGAGCGGAGCATCAAAACTAAATGTCAGAGCTCATAACGCCGTCATTACCGCGTCAGTTGATGGGATATTGTATTAATAACCTTATACAGAGTGCACTAAACTCTATATAACGTTCATTTCCTTTAATAGACGGATATCAATAATTTTTTGTGATAGCATACCAATGTTATAGAGCTGATAGGTTTGTTTAGTTGAATTCGTTAATCTCAGAAATTATTGATTCGAATTGCAATATTCTTTTAGTGTTAGATAGTCCATTTATCAACGAAGGCTATAAGCTATATAATATCAGGCTACGGCTCATAGGAGCGGAGCATCAAAACTAAATGTCAGAGCTCAGAACGCCGTCATTACCCCGCGTCAGTTGATGGGATATTGGATTAATAATCTTATACAGAGTGCACTAAATTCTATATAACGCTCATTTCTTATAATAGACGGATATCAATCATTTTTTGTGATAGCAAACCAATGTTAAAGAGCTGATAGGTTTGTTAAGTTGAACCCGATAATCTCAGAAATTATTGATTTTAATTACAATATTCTTTTAGTGTTATAAACCCCATTTATTAAGGAAGACTACAAGCTATATATCATCAGGCTACGGCTCATAGGAGCGGAGCATCAAAACTAAATGTCAGAGCTCATAACGCCGTCATTACCCAGCGTCAGTTGATGAGATATTGGATCAATAACCTTATAAAGAGTGCACTAAACTAAATAAACGGATATCACTAAGTTTTTCTGATAGTATACGAATAATATAAAGCTTAAGAGATTGTTTGTTTATTTAGTTGAGTGCACAAATCTCAGAAAGAACTGATTCAAATTGAAAAATTATTTTACTGTTTGATGCCGTATTTATCGAGCAAGGCTATAGGCTATGTAACATCACACTATATAATTAATGTAAATTATCTGACACAGCCTTTAGAAGTCATAACGCCGTCATTACATCTATCACTAAATTTTGTTGTATTTAATAACTAATTTTATTTAAAAAAAACTAACAGGAAAAGATCTTAAATTGCTTGCCTGACTCGTAGAACTCACACAGAAAAATTCCTAGTAAATTTTCAATTACAATATAATTTTTCCCTCTTTCCATTGGATCTTTATTAATACTTCAGTCATTAAGAAAATATAGTAAATGGCTGTGTTTTGGACCGACTTTAAACTATTACTGATATTTTAAAATCCTTTCGCAGAGAAATAAGGAGTGGATTAGAATATACATAAATAATATCCAAGTCAAGAGGATTTATATATAAATAGTACCAATAAAGAGAACCCAATTTAATATTATAATTGCGAAAGTATCTCTATCTGTCTGCCTTTCATTGTTAAACCACTGAATTAATTTTAATGAAATTTTGTACAAAGATATACTAGAGCTTGGGTAAGGAACCAGCCTGCGTTTTATTAAGAATCATAGGCTTGAAGGGGTCGAAATAGGAGAAAAGTGCATGTCGAGGTGTGTGACCATTAAAGTCTTTGGAGCTGGTCCAAATATATGTCGGAGCAAACTAAGGGAAACACTGTGTAAGTCTACGGTTAGGTTAACATAAACCTTTTTTTTTTTAACGTTGGAAATGCGCCTTATGCATACCCCCCGCCGGCGAGCGGGAGGTAATGTGGGGCTCTCCTTGATGCCGTCCGCCATTATCCTAACGTAACACAAGGCTAACCTAACCTAACGTTGTGACGATTACTTACCACGTGGCAATTATATTGTATACTCACGTGAACTTAATCGGATAGCACTCCCAGCACTAACACAACTCTTTCACTAACACTATCCGGAGACTACTTCACTCCTTGAGAGACCGCGCAAGACTAAGATTACAGTCAGAATGTCGACGGTATATAAAGAGAGGAGAGTGTCATAATGACGGGAGTGACTACTATCCTACTCCAACGCCATACATGGCGATGACGATTCGATTATTCGACAATCTTTTACTATTTTCCGACAAATGTATTATGATGAAAATAAAAATGTATAATTGCACCTTAACACGTGGTAAATTGCACCTGGGCGAAGCCAGGGCGGGTCGACCAGTAAAATATATATAATATACTCTGTTTGAATACTTAGTTTTAATAAAATCCAAAATTTCAGCTACAAGTTTGAAAAATGTCTAAATTTGCCAACACGAGATAATACTGGATACATGATATGAACATTTTTCAGCGGCATTATGGAACATTTTCCTTAGTAAAGAAATATAATATGCAAGAGTTTTAATATTCGCCTCTTTTAGGACCCCTACTATGAAACAACGATATTAAAGAAGTGAAAATATTGGTATACCTATTGGTCTTTAACACGTAAGTAAAATTAACTATTCTTTTGGAAAATTTATTTAAAAAAAATTCCATCAGATGTAAGAATGCATTTCTTGTAGACTATATATATTATCTGTGTATTTTTACATACCGTTATTTAAAATGAGGGCAACACTAATCTAAGAGCATTAGACATTCGAATCATGCACAAACCGATGACAATGAAAAGACATAACCAAATAAATACACCGCCATGACGATTGCATCGCGAATAATCAAGCAGTAAAGCAAGCATGTGTCTAAAGTATAATCCTCGGGAGTAATATTCTAGTCAAGCCGTGATACTGTTGGTCTGCGTGTATAAAATAACCCATTACTAAAAAAATAAAAGTATCTTGTTATTCGTAAATTGTCGCTTATAAAATATAAGCTTAATAAATAGTTGTATTGTGCGAATGAAAAAAAAAACTTATCACCAATCTCACCTTCAACTCACTCACAATATGACACATAGTAGAAGCGCGATGTTTTAACGGGTTACAACGCTGTCGCCATTTTAAAAAGAAAATAATATGAATTTATTGTATCACTTCCGCGCTATTCGGGACAGATAATACATTTCCCGGGACTTCCCTGAATTATGGCTGTATTATAGTATAAACTAGCTTAAATTGTATTATTTACGAGTATATTTTTGAAAATATGGGCATTAAAGCATATCCGCTATTTTGTCTCATTGGTGTGATTCATAAGAAAGGGCACATAATAACCGTTTAATCCTGCACTTGATTCGCAATCCCCAGACTATTATCTTCACATATATTCGCCTTTTTGTTTATAAGTCAACGTAAACACAAAATATGGCGTGGGTAGTATTTAATATCACTTCCGTTACATCATTGCAACACTCAACGGTTTTTGATAGTTTTTGATTGGTTGACAATTCTCTTTGGTTAATGTTTCCCATTGGTTGATTTTACTTCTACCCCCATCAGTGGAGGGGTATTGCTACTACTGTATTGTCCCTGTACCGATGGACTACGATTTAGTCTCAAAAGTAATCTCTTTGAGTGAACATTACCTGAAGTGGTGTGTGTTTCTATTTCCCCGACATTGTTGTCGGCGCGTAAGTTAAGTTTAGGTTAACCTAACCTTAGGTTTAAACAGAGAACCTGGACAGTGAAGGCGAGTGTTTCAATTTAATGAAGGAGCTCCTTAAACCAAGTTCCTTAATTGCTTGGGTTCCTGTCGTAATTGTAAAAGTGTGTAGTGCTTGTTACTCAATCACGCAAAAACGGCTGAACAGATTTGGTTTGGTTTTAACCTGGTTTAACATATAAGCTCCATTTTATCCCGGAAAAATATATAGTTTCTGCAGGGTAAGAATAAAATATGTTTATTGAACATAAGGTTTAACGGGAACATATCGGATACTAATCACAATGTAATCTCGCTGCTGAAACTTTCACAAAAGTTCTTACAAACTTTCTAGAAATTGTCGAATGACTTTGCGATTTTCGTTCAAATTTGTTTAGCAGTTCTTGAAAGTTTCAAGTTTTTAAACTACCTGCCATTAGGATATCAGGTTTAAATGTATATTTATTACTAGTCATTGTTTTTAATAAAATTCTTTTCACCTTGACTTTAAGAGTGGCAGCTATACTGCGCAGTAAAACTCAAACGATAATACCATCATGCAATCTAGATGGAAGCAGAACTGTGCCTGGGGCTTGAGAGCAAGTATAAAGACGTCTTCTAGTAAGCGTAAACTTTCACCTCCATCACTCGAGGTCGCCGCCGAATATTAAAATAATAAAGTAAATTACTCACGTGCTCCTTGATAACGGAGGTCTGGCACCACGCTACCAAACTACATTAGACTATTAGTCTCATTGCTTCAATATGTACTGCGCGATACCTACTGGCTCAAATTGGCTGGCTAACTACTCGATCCATGTGACTTCATCCACGTAGAAGTTTATATTAGATTAAGTATAGGAGCCGTTCAAGTATTATGTATGCAGATTTTTTGAAACGATCAACCTTCTAACCCCTCTTATGCTTACATTAATATTGACGCAGACATTTTTCGACCTCTTCATTCTAAAGGATATTCACGTTTCGATCTAAGTGTTTGCTTTTTTAATGCTAACATAATCACCATGTAGACCCCCCCCCCCATGTCATCAAAAATAAGCAAAGTAAGGACCCCTCTGCCCCTTTAATGCTTACGTAATATTTGCAGAGTTTATACGTGTACAAAATTTTCAGCTTTACCTTTTTTGTACCACCCTCCCCTTGCAACTCAAATTTTCGGAACAAAAAGTACCTCATTTATTAATCAAACCTCTAAAGTACCTGCGTACAAAGTATCATTCAAATCGGTTCAGTCGATTTAACGTGATGTCTGCACAAACACGGCAACTCACGTTATATTTTTTTTTATTATATTTTTAGTAATCATTTTATTTACGTCTTTATACTACGAAAATTAAATATTCTGACAAACTACGTAAACTTAAAGTAATTTTTTATTCAGCATTCATCCCCTGAAAAGCTGTCAACATGAGATTTATACTCCATCCATCAGATTGTGTGAGGGAAAATATTGTTTGCTCTACGTATAGTAAAGTATATACAATATCTTATATATAAAATTCTCGTGTCACAATGTTAGTTACCATACTCCTCCGAAACGGCTTGACCGATTTTTATGAAATTTTATATGCATATTCAGTAGGTCTGAGAATCGGATACTATCTATTTTTCATCTCTCTAAGTGATAAGGGTGGCCCATTCCAAATCTATATGGCAAAAGAACGTTTGCTGGGTTGGCTAGTGTACATATAAATCTGTCTAGCTAACTAAGCCTGTGTTTTCACCTTCATGCTTAATTTTAAATACTGAGCGAGGCTATCGAGGTAAATGAAGCGATTCTATTGGTTCTTATCAAACACACTACACATCCTCGCACATGTCTGGTGGAAGCGCAGCCATAGAGAGGGAAGCAACTCGACATTTAAATCACAGTATTTTGTTAAAAAAATTCTCCTTTACATAACCAGTCATTTCGTCCCATTAAAGCAACAACTCACTCATTCAATTATCCTTCAATAATAGACTCGCTCTTTAGACACATTATTTTAATGATAACAAAATATTGCTAATCATCCAGGATTTTTGGTTAGAGAGTAAACTTCTTTCTGAGATAAAAAGTATCCTATGTGATATTGTAAATATGTTATGTGTAAATTACTCTCTTTTATCCTGTTATTGCATTATTAAGTATCAAGTGAGAGTTAAGTAAGACCGGCAATTATTCGGTAATAAAAATCATTATGTACTGTTAAAGATGTTGGTAGCATTGTTTGTTGCTAAAAAACAATTAGGCCTATAGAAACATAACTGTCACATAGTATTATCATCATACATTTTGTTTTCCCAAATTCCCAAAGATTTAAACAATGATACAGCTCGACTTATACTTCATCCCCTATTTCAACTCCTTTAAGCCTCTTTTTCACGATAAAGCGTAGCTTATCCTTTCGCAAGCTTTAGATAACTCTGTACCAAATTTAATCAAAATAGGTTCAGTGATTTAAGCGTGAAAGCATAACAGGCAACTAAATAAAGATACTTTGTGCCTTCGCAGTGAGTTACTTAAGCAAGTTAGTATGTAATGGAATTTAGAATGAGTAAGAAAGTGCATTCAGTTAGTGTAGTTTCCTGAAGGAATGACCGCACGGGGATAAATGTTCCAATTTTCTTGGTACATGAATGCTGTACCGCTTTGGAGATTAACTTGTACTGCAAAGAGAGCTTTTATCTTATAACTCGTGACCGGCCCCGGCTGTGCACGGTTTCTCTACTAAAATATTACTTTTGATGTAAACCTTCCTCTTGAATCACTCGGTCTATAAGTATAAATGAGTAGAGAAAGTGACAACTTCAACTAATCTAAGTTGAACTATTTAATATTGAAATTGTACGCTGAGTAGAGAGAGGGGGAAGCGTCTGTTCGAAATACGGCTAGCGCTGTGGGTTAAGTGAGAGAGGAGCAGCCTGCCTACTACTGCCGTATGCGTGAGAGAAAGGGAAGCCAGACATGGTGGCGCAGTAACGCGTTACGTTGCGAAGCAGTTTACCCTCCCATAAGAAGTTATCACTTCAATAGATTTAAGTCTAATTTTTCAGTGAATAGTTTTTACAATCGGTTTTGAGGCGATGCAGCGACTATCATAACAGTATGAGGTCTAAATAATCTGAAAAAAAAAATTATAAATTTTTTTTTTATTTAATCTCCTATATGAATAAGGAGAAGTAAGAAATATCTAGAGTTACATATTATTCAGTAAAATGTATGTTTAATTCTGGGTTAATATGATTCGATTCTGATAAAGTTTCTAGTGGTCACATATAAGAACTTTGTAGGTAATATAATATTTACAAGAGTTTTAAATACTAATCTTTCATAGATTGTAATTAATCATAAATAACAAAAAATACTTATTATTGTCTAAACCGCGTCTTTAATGAGTTATTCCAATTGATAAAATTGAAATGATTAATCAATCGGAATAATTTATAAAAGACGCGGTTCCTAATTATAAAATAAATTGCTTCACTAAAAGAAGGATATCTCACAATGTTTTGAAGTAACCTTAAAGTCGGTTAATATTTTATTTTATTCAAATATAAAATTTGATCTCATTAATTAGATCCAAAAATTGCTTGTTTTAAGTTATTGGATTAATACGATATTTCTATCAAAATCGCTGAACCAATTTTTATAGACATCCATCGTCCTCTGGTATTTTTAATTTAAAAAACTCTTTAGCCGGCTAAAAATGCAAAACCTAAATATTATAATATTAACTTTAGTCCTTTAGTATGGAAAAGAGAGTTCATATTTTCTACAGTAAAGTGGCAATTTATGTAATAACATATTTCATGTATATAACGTAATAGTCAATTAGTTTTTATCTCTCCAAATTAACGTGGAATATTTCCAGCTACCTTGAATAAAAAGTTCCAATGTATAGTACTAATCGATCCGTCCCAGGTTTAAAACATAAGCTCTACTTTATCTCTATATCTTATCTCATCACATGGCATCATTTCGTCAATAGATGGCATAAGTAGTAGATTAAACAGCACTTTCGTTTGTTTAGTGTGTATTATATCTTTCACTGTGATTAAAAGTATCATACAAGTCAAGATTTGACTTAAAATACGAAGAAAAATCATAATTCCAAATCTATGAAAGTCTCTAGTACTCTAAGTCGATACGACTATTTTGAACACCACTGTTCTGTACCAATATTTTGCTATCTTAGCTTCTGCACATCAAGCCTTACACAGAAATTTACTCACACAAACTCAATAAAAATAATTTGATATTTCCCATATTCATCTCTGCATAAAATGTCCCCAAGAGCAAAATAAAATAAAGAAGATACATTTAGACGTCATCGTTTGTTTCCAAAGCCATATAATTGAATGTCTCAGTCGTCATGTTGAAAAATTAATGCGGTTTGGTGTTCACGACACGGTATTATTGCATCTCGGCGGTTACCTGTCAGTGGTTAACTGTCATAGCGTCGTGCTTTTACAAATTTGATACCTGTATCTGTATATGTATTTTGATGATAAAATGTTTTCCTTAAAAGTAAAATTTAAAGTAGCTAAACTTTAAAAAATACATCGGAATATACTCAAAAAATTAAGGCTAAATTCGGTTCTTTAACCATTTAATATCGGCCAGGCCATCTTGGGCTATCTACTATACTTGATTTAGAATAATCACCTCACAATTAGTCGTCATATTTTAAATTTTATGCGTTTTATTTTTCGTGGCATGGTATTATTGGATTTCGGCGGTTACCTCAAGTGGTTGAATATCATGGAATAGTGCTTTTATAAAATTTGATAACTGTTTGTTGATAATTATATATCGACGATAAAGAGTTTATTTATAAAGTCAATTTATATAAAAATTCCAAAATTTTAAAAAGTTTAAAAAGACATCTTGACGTCTAAAAAGTTGACGGCGTCAAATGGACGGAATTCAATAATTTTTTGCTCAAATTTGAGTGCTCCATTCGCTAATTTGATGCTATTTACACTAACGAGATAATGAGAACAATGCTAGCTTAAACGAAAGCTTAAGTTCAAAGGCCATATTAAATATTGGAATAAAAAAAGTTTACTAACCAACAATTAGTGCTCGAAAAGTGCTATTAGCACCCACAGAAAAAAAATTGAGATTTACAAAAAATTAGCTCAAAAGAGAAATTTATTTTTTTTCCCTGCCCAACACTGATAGCTTGATCAAGAAGAAATAAAGAATTTTTTTTTTCAAGATTAGAATCCCTAAAATGCTAGCTTGATACTCATTAAACCAGAGACTCGTATCTGATGCAGATATTGTGACTCCAGAGACAGGACAACTGACTGATAATTACTCATTTAGTAAAGTTAGAAATTATTTTGTTTCCCTACGTCGCAATGAGTGAAATATTGCTCGCTTGAGATTGGAATTAGCGGAGAGTTACAGGAATTGAGTTAGAGAATTTGTGAATTCCGCCCATTTGACGCCGTCAACTTTTTAGACGTGCCAACTAATATATTGGATGTAGAATAAAGTCACAGCACAAAAAAAAAAGTTGTTGAAAAATTAATGCTGTTTGATGTCCCACTGTCAGTGTTTTACTATCACGGTATTGCGTTTTACAGTCTTATCTGTATTTTGATGATAAAATGTTTATTTAGTTCAAAGGGCATATTTGTTGGGTCTAATCCGACTAGAATCTATTGCACGGACAATTTTATACTTCATGTATTTCGCTTATTTCCGAGATAAAATGGTTATTTCAGTTTATTAAATTCTTTACCTGTTTGTCTTGTGTTGTGAATAATTATTTGCACAGTATCTCTTTTTTTGACTTAAACTTGTGTTTTTTTTGTATTTTGTTGGAGAATTGGGACTAGTGTGTAAGTTTTGTTGTGATAGTTATTCTATGGGAAAGGAATGAAGAGGTTGATCATGTTTAAGTGAATTATACTTATAATTTCGAGAGGGAAATTGAAATATTATCTAGATAATCTTATTGGTGTATGTAAGAACTCAAAGACATAAATGACATCCCTGCGTCAATAGATGATGTAATCGCACATAAATTTGTTTAGTTTGTATTCATTAGTATTTTTTACGATAAAACATAGACTGTGTCCTTCCTCAAGCTCTAATAGAGATAGATTAGAGCTACCCAATTTCATAAAATAGGTTCAGTGGTTTAAGCGTATTTGTGTAAAAGACAGAGACCATCTATATGTATATGTTAAATAGCACTTTCGTTTCTTTCACGTTTCACGTTTCATAAAATTACGTAAATTATTATTTTAGTTACAATTGTTTGGTTTGTTTCAATTAGTTACAGGATGTCAACAAATCGTTGTGTTATTTGGCATAAGTATAAATAATAATTTTCTTTGAGATCTCACCAAACACAGATGTAAGAAAAAAATAATTTCCGTGTAGAGTTGACGTGACATATTTTTTAAAACAAAAATTATTCACAATTTGTTCAGAAATGGCTAAAAAGTTTTAGCCAAAGTTACATATACCACAAAGTAAGACCTTCAGATTCCAGTGATTTTGTTTACGAACATGATATGAATTTTTATTATTTATGTCTTCCTATTCCTTACGTGGCGGTAGGGCGTTGTTGGGTGTTGTCGGGTGTTAAGGAGCTTACTCCGATTTCATAATTCGGCTAAGCCTTCACAATTCTTTACTAAAGAAATGACTAAAGAATGTCTTGGTCTATTGAATATTTACTTTTTCACGTGGATCGGTTTATGTTAAGTAGGTACAGTTTGAACTTCAAGTTAAATTAAGTTATAGTTTCCCGAAGATTACTTTTGTTTAACGTTCAAACATCTCGTCACTGGTATTTTTTAAAGTTTTTATGATTTTTTTCTATTAAAATACGTACCTATTATTTATTGTTTCCCAATTAGATAGGGTAGATAACTAAGATTGCAAAAAAAAACGGGTTGCACACTGGGAGTGCCGGCAGAATGAAAATTTGAACATAAACGTTGTTCCCTCTCCTTTTGTATTATAGAGATAAGTTCAAGAAGTGAAGGTGAATTAATACAAACTCATTATAAAGGTATTCAGTGAACAAGCACTTGACTTTAAGTCAAGAAAAGTTAAAAAGACCATACATAAATATTCATCTCTTCATAGATTGGCATACCTTGGACTTTCTGAGTTATGTGTGTTTCTAGCAATTAAATTGCACTTGCTTTAACGGTGAAGAGAAACATTGTGAGGAAACCTGCACTCCTGAGAGTTCTCCAAAGGTAAGTGGAGACTGCCAGCCCGCACTTGGCCAGCGTGGTGTTGTATTGCCTAATCCCCTCATCCCTCATTCTAAGGAGAAAACTCATCTCAGCATTAAAAGGGTGATGAGGATATATCTTCATTAATACTTTATAGTGCTAAAACTATTTTTTATAAACAATAAAATTGATTTTTTTTAATATTAGTTAAAGTTGAGAAAACTATCGACCTCGACCTTACTTTCAGCGATTATTTTTCATTCAAAACAGTTAAGCCGTAGAAATACATTACCACAAAGACCTACATAGCCTAAAGCAAGCACTTAAATTAAGTTTCTTTGAAAACATTTACAAAATTCTGTTTATTTTGCTTTGAAATGTAGAAGTGGTTGATTATACACTTGAATGTTACGTTGTTGGTTCAACTCCCAGTGAATAAAGCAATGTTTCTATAAAACATTTATCATTATTAAGAGTAGGGGTAACGATCAAACCGAGTAGTGCCTGGGGCTTGACACCCAAGAACAGGTTTAAAAATGTACCTCGATAAAGGTGACCTAACACCACGCCACCAATCAAAACAACACTACTAGACTAACTCAATCCTATCGGATCGAAAGTTGTTTATTGTCTACTCGATAAGATAAAATGAACTATCTGCGAATACTAATTTACAAACGGTAATTCTAACATCATTTTCATAGTAACAATGTAATTATATAATGTCATAATATTTTTTGTAAAAAATGATACCAATTTATTGCTGTTACACCTTCAAACGGAAATATGTCGGAAACGAGTAAACGTTTATTGAATAATCGAATCGTCATCGCCATCTTTTTTTATGGTAGATAAGGTGCACCTGATGGTAAGTGACCACCGTCGCCCTTGGAGATCGACAAAACAAGAGGGTATCTCTTGATATATTTTGTCGATGCGTTGCATCTTCGAAGATAGAGTGGGGAGAGGGACTGAAGAAGAAAAAATGCTGCGGTCTCAACGGATCCTGAGCTAGATCCCAGAGTTCACCAGATCCGCAGCATTAATGGGATGGGAGTGGGAGGGGTAAGTCTGGCCCACATGCGGCTCGACCGGAACGCGTCTATGACACTTGAAGGTCGGATTCGCATGGTGGTGGTCGCAAGCCAGACGGGGAACAGATCTCCTACCACCAAGGGGTGCTGGGTTACTCGGCTCTTACGAGATGCTCTCCCAGCGGCAGAGGGGAATAGTATTCTATCCCGTCCCCTCATGGTTAAAATGACGCTAGCGTAAAATAATAATCAGTTCCTTCGTTTTAACAGACTCTGATTGGTTACCATTTGTCATTTACGTCTGTCCAACTTATGGAGGGGAATTCTAGCTAGTCTTGTCCCTTTTTATTCTCGTGCTAAGACACTGGAGCTCAGTAAGACTGATGGTCTCAAGGAGTGGATATTATCTGAGTAGGGATATTGAAAGTGTTAAAATTGCAGTGTTGTGTTAGTGCTGGGAGTACTGTGTGATTAAGGTCACGTGAGTAGCGTACAATGTAGTTGGCACGCGGTAATATAATCACAACTTTAGGTTTAGGTTTAAAGAGTAAAACTGAGCAGTAGAGGCGAGTTTGCAGTCTACTGTAATAAAGTAGAAAAAAAAACCGGGCGGCGGCTAATTCGATATAATAACTATAATCGTTTCAAACAAAACAATATTTTTATCTTACTAATCAGTATGAAAAGTAGATTATAGCTCCCTTTCAGCCTTGTACGAATAATTTGAGTAATATTAATAAAGTTCTAGTTCTAGACTTGTTCTTTATACTGGATTGTGGGGAACCAAGGTCAATAATACCCTTGTAAAGTAACTTCGAAATTAATCTTCACTATTAAGTACTATTGTATTTTACTGTAGTATCGTTAAACTTGATAATAAATTCATAATAAAATTTTGTATTCTTGAATGTATGAATATGAACAATAATAATGTTTTTTTTTTAATTTCATCATCATCACGACCCTTCAATGGCCCACTGCTGAGCCGGGTCTCCTCCTCAGAATGAGGAGGGTATCAGGCCATAGTCCACCACGCTGGCCCAGTGCGGGTTGGTAGACTTCACACACCTTTGAAAACTTTTAGGGAACTCTCAGGAGTGCAGGTTTCCTCACGATGTTTTCCTTCACCGTTAAAGCAAGTGATGTTTAATTGCTTAAAACACACATAACTCAGAGTCAGAGGTGTGTGCCTGTGTGGGGGATCGAACCTCGGACCTCCCGAGTAAGACTTGAAGTCTCAACCACTGGGCCATCACTTTTTTTAATTTACCTACATATTACTCGGATAAATGAGGAGACGAGGGGTTATTTAAAAACACTGAGAAAGGTGTGATATTGAATGGAATAGTCCATTCAATAATGAGTAAACACAACATAGATACTGCTGCTGAATCGATAAATAACTAACATTATCATCTCTCACAATTACGACAAGAACCTAAGCAGTGCATTGGACTTATGACCAAGGTATAACTTGAAGCGCGTGCCAGTAGCCAGTAGATAACCTTGAATCCGCAAAAGTCCTTTTTAGAGATATGCGAGGGGCGAGAGCAGCGCGTCATACGAAATTGGTTCTTATGTGACGTTCTCGCGCGTATATTTAGTATTCATTGTTTAGATATATGTATTTATTATTGTAAACTCACTTCATAAATTACATTTTTGTATTGTTAGTCTACTACACTACTACTAATCAACCAACGTTACTTCATCTGCGTACAAGTATAATAATGTGAACTCTATCAATATGTTTTTTTTTCGGGATAAAGAAATATCTTATGCGTTAATCCACACTCTAATGTATCTCTGTACTAAATTTCATTCAAACTAGTTCAGCCGTTCTAATTCTACGATTTTATTATAATATGTATCAGTGATGGCCCAGTGGTTGAGACTTCAAGTCTTATTCGGGAAGTCCGAGTTCGATCCTTCACACAGGCACACACTTCTGACTTTTCTGATTTAAGCAATTAAATATCACTTGCTTTAACGGTGAATGAAAACATCGTGAGGAAACCTACACTCCTGAGAGTTCCCTAAAGTTCTCAAAGGTGTGTGAAGTCTGCCAACCCGCACTGGGCCAGCGTGGTGGACTATGGACAGATACCCTCCTCATTCTGAGGACCCGGCTCAGCAGTGGGCCATTGACGCGTCATGATGATGATGATGATGATTTTAGTTCTTGTATGATATAACATTTTATTGAATACTATTCTTTGCTGCTCCGATTTTTTTTCATTCAATACTATAAAATGATTTTGACATGAAAGTGGGTCAATCCGCATAAGAAAAAAGATAGACTAATTTCACTCATTTATATTGATCTATCAAAAATTGATTAACCAATTATGCCAAAGTTGATTTAACAGAAAAGTTAAAATTGTTTCTAAGAAAGTCTTTGTATTACGAAAATATTTTCCAATGGTTTAGGATTTCTCCATACTGTCCCAATTGAAAGGAAAATTCAGAATTTTATATTCTTGGAGAATATTTCTTAAACAGCTCTATGGGTTACGTTTTTAAAATTGTATGTGTTAAAAGTATTTGTGGTCTGTCCTGACACCACGAATATAATGGAGAAAAATTTAAGAAATCATCAAACGTATAAACCAATATTTCTATGATACAGTCATCTTTATATAAATTTTCATAACTCGCTCGACAGATTTTGTCGAATTTTATTTGTACAAAACACCATGATAAATCTAGGGAGTCGGTATCCCACTAAATTTAAAAAAATCATTGCATTGTTAGTTTGACATAGATTAAATTCGACTCTCACATAATATTTACATATGTATTATATCCCTAAACTTTTTTTGAGAAGTTTAAAAATTGATTTAGCTATAATTGGATCTGGAAGATTATCTTCAAAATATGTTCTTTTTTATCAATTTTGTTTCATACAAACTCCGCTTTATTCCATTCAAATGAAATCTCAATATATTGCTGTTGTCCAGCTATGTATTAAGTTCTTTAATATAAACTATCGTAAAACGTAACGTATTCGCTATCGAGTATTTTTATTAATAGTAGAGGATTCTTATTTACAGACTGTCAACGAACTTTCTAAATATTTCTGTATAATCTTAAAAATTCACAAAATTTTATTATAGAGAAAGAGTTTAATAACGAAAATATTTAACTATTTATATCAAATTAGTTTCAATATTTCGTTTGAATTTTTACTATCAACGTAATTTATATATGACTAATTTTCAAATCCTATCTCTAACCCAGGGAGCCTCTTTTTGCGATAAAACGTAGCCTATGTGCTTCCCAATCTTCAGTCTATCTTTGTACCAAATTTCATCAAAATCCATTCAGTAATTAAAGCGTGATTGCGTAACAGGTAGGCAGATGTCGTCTATCCGTCAATAGATGGCGTAAGTAGTATATTAAATCGCCCTTATTTTGTTTAGTTTGATTCTTAAGTATTACCTGCGTTTCTTAAGAGTTATTTAAGATCTATAGTTTAGCTTTTACAAACTCTTTTCAGAAACTAGCTTTTCAATAATAAAAGTATTGATAAAATTGAAGATATAGTAGGAAGAACAAAAAAGGCTTTTATTTTTGAAATTTTGCTGTAGGAAATAAATTTCCTTTAGCTGAATATAACATGAACATAACGATCCAATTCCACGCAATGTTACTTGACTCTTAGACATCAAAAAAACCCATAATTTAATCTGTAACAAAAATAAAACTATTCAAACAAACCTAATTTACTCGCGTAATATTAAAGCCATTAATATTTTTTATTGCTCAAATAATGGCTGAAGCAGTTTCTAAGAAATCTTAATTACTAGAATTTTGAAAAGCAATTTAACGTAAAGAGAAAAATGTTACTTTTATTAAAGACAGACAAAAACTATTGAGAATGATCGTTGAGTCGTGAGAAAAGGTGAAGATAAAATTCTACGTTGCTGTGTATACTCGTAATATAAAATATTCCAAATATTTTAGACGGTATAGTCGCACTATATTTAAGCCAGACTTTTTCAAACAGACAGAAATATCAATTTTTTGGTGTTCATCTAGGTCCACTTAGGTTAAATTTTAACTACTATGTATAAACTTTTGCTTTCATTGTTTGGCTGCTTTCATATAGGTTCTATAATCTATTACTACTATATTAACTTAGTCTCAATAGCTCAGGGCCAGTTTGACGAGTACTTTTATAGACTTTCACCACAAATCGATATTGTTACTGGCTTGGTTAAATGTTGGGTAGTGGAGGTTAAATATTGGGTAATGGCAGTTGATCTTATCAACCTGCTGCTGGGTAACAAGCCCCAGGCTGGGAATCAGGAGTCTATTTTTTTTAAGGGCATATTATTATTGTCTTTTACGAGTTACTGTTATCACATTACGAGTTACTGAGATATATCTTAGTAATGTTATAAATGTAAAAGTTTTTATTGTTAAAAGTTTGTAACTCAATCATGCAAAAACTGATGAACTGAAATCAATGAAATTTGGCACACATATACTTTATAACCTAGATTATCACATAGGCTACTTTTTATCCCGGAAAAATCATAGTTCTTAGAGATTAAGGCGTGATTACGTAACAGACAGACAGACAATCTATCCGTCAATAGATGGCGTATAATCGCCTTTACTTTCCAAATTATAATATAAAATAATATTAATATTGAATATCAGTATAATTATTTAAGATCAATAGTGTCATCTACTAATAATAAAAAATATGTTTACTGTCTGAATATTTTAATTTAGCAATAATATATTGTAATTTTTGTTTATTAAAGTGCATCCGTGCAAAGCCGGGACAGGTTGACTAGTATTGCTATAAAAATATGAACAAAACCACGTTTTATATGTAGTATATAAAAGCAAAGGTAAAGAAAAATAAATATTTATTCAAGAACGAGCGAAATGTGAATTGTGCGTACAATAAGTTATGTTGATTTACCCAAATTATATTTAATCACGCAAATGTATAGGACGTTATTTCTTAACACAAATTGAGAATGTCTCGAAACTCTGAAGGTTTCTTACTGAGGGTTTTTATATTAGTGTACGCATTTTGATAATGTGGGTATTCGTAAATGCGAAGAGAGGATACAATGATTGGGATATATAGGAAAAGTCTGATTACTTGGCAATTATGTACGTACAGTCGTATTGAGCGGACGTGTGTCTGTAGGACCAATTATATTTATTAATATTCAATTAGTGAAATGTTTACTAAGGAAGTATAAGTGTTTAATGTCCTCGCTTCAAACTGATATCAATATATTGTAGATTGTTCTAATCATTTTTCGTATCGTTCACTACAAAGCAATTGATTAAAATAATATTAAGATTTAAGTGATCTTAGAAGAAAATATATTAGTCGTTGTAATCAAGAACACATTTTTGTATCTCTTATAATATATTTACTGAAATACTTGAAGAAAACTGCTACTGCACGCATAGCACGATATTCCAAAAAAGGATTTATACAAGGAGTTCCTTTATCCCCTGGATTCTTTAGTGTAACATCTAACATTTGTCTGCTGGTAAATTAGATCTCTAATTCTGCAATACACAGATGATATAGATATATTTTTCTTAAATTTTAAACAACATTTATGTTAGGGATTATTTATTAATTATTAAAGAACTTAAAGATTTAAAGGTTTCCCGTCGTCTATTGAAAGCTTTCTTTCATCTTATTTGTAAAAGGAATTAATCTTACTGGTATTCTTTGGAAGATAGGACTGAAATAACAACCTCCATGAATCTAGTGACTTAATCATTGGGCTACTATTGTTTTTATGTTTGTAGTTCTTCTATAAGTTTATACATTAAATCATAGTATCATCCCAGCGAGCTGTTTTTTTGCAAAAGTTTACATAAATAATTGCAAGAGAAAACATGAAAGGATCGTCGCCATTATAATGAATAGGTTGTTTCAGATTGATATTAATTAAAACTACAACATGGTACATGCACTTATATTTTATGTAGTAAACTGAAAACAATTCTATATTTGTACTACATTTTGATTGTATTTATTTTGTTCATTTTAACATTTTTAAACCAGAGTTATGTTATCAGTCTTGTAGTTTCAATATTGGTTTTCATCTATCATTTTTTTAACGAACACTAGCAGTATGGATCATATATTAGTGGTATTCCCTATACGTCTGGGATTATTATTTATTTATCTTGATATTTTTATTTCGTAATATTTTTTGACTGGAATGTCCGATTTCAATAATTCAAAAAGAAATTAACAGGTATTGAAACAGTCTTCATGAAGAAATAATTTATTTGGATAAGAATTAATACAAAGTTATGGAAAACATGGTCTGATTTTGATAGGCATTTTTATCAACTTTTAAAATGTAAAAAAGTAGTTATAGTGACATAACTACAATAGTTGGACATATGGTCTTGCGGAGTTTTTTGTAGATATTGATACGTTCTATAATATTGTATAACATTTTTTTGTTCTATCATCAATACTTTTCGCAGCGCATGCGATGAAAGATATTTTATGGCTAATTTTTTTGCACCTTGTGTTGGTTTTAGTGAGAATTTCTGGGGATCTCTAATTTTTTCTTGTAATAAATATAGCCTATGTTACTCAGGGATAATGTAGCTTTCTAATGGTGAAAGAGTTTTTGAAATCGGTTCAGTAGTTTTTATGTTTATTCGTTACATACAAAAATACAAAAATCCAAAAATACAAAAATACAAAAATACAAAAATACAAAAATACAAAAATACAAAAATACAAAAATACAAAAATACAAAAATACAAATCTTTCCTCTTTATAATATTAGTATAGATTTCTCATTATAATTATTTTTAAACCGTCAGGTTTTTCATCGCCTGGTGGATACTTACCCAATCTAAATAAGAAGAGATATTCAAGGTTCTGCCAATAAACTAACTAACATCGCCGAAAAACCTACACCTTGATTACAAGTCCAAAGCTTAGGTTTAAAAGTAGTAAGTAAGTTCAAGAATATATGTCGGAGAATAGTAAACGATTATCGAATAATCGAATCGTCATCACCATCTATGGCGTTGGAGTAGGGTAGTAGTCTTCCGTTATTTTGTCAGTCTCGCCTCTTTATATGCCCTCGACAGTCTGACTATAGTCTTAGTCTTGCGCGGTCTCTTAAGGAGTGAAGAAGTCTCTACACAGTGTTAGTGAAAGTATTAAGTGCAGTGTCGTGTTAGAGCTGGGGTTGCTGTCCGATTAAGGTGACGTACCTTACAATATAGTTGCCACGTCTTGTGTTAGGTTAGGTTTATGTGAGTTTAACCTTGGATTTAAACAGAGCCTGAGCAGTGGTGGCGAGTGTTGTTGTTGGCTACTTAGGTTTCTCTTGTATTATGTTTGATTATTTATCAGTTCAGTAGCAGTATCTACGTTGCGTTTACCCAATAGTCCATTCAATATCATCGTCCCTCTTAGTGTTTCTTAATAATTTCTCTTCTTCTTCCTTTTCATTACTAAAATCTCCGAGATTTGTATACTTGGAAACGAGAACCCTCATCCCTATATTTACTTGCCCTAATTTTAAAGAACTGGTATTTCTATTTACCATACATTTAAAGCATGCAGTGTTTATTGTTCACAACTGTATAAAGACTGCATATTTTGTTTTCAACAATGGCCAAGTTTTGTTCTTTAATACATATATAGTACTTTAATATACATATATACACCTTTATTAAGTTAGTTGATTGAAATAATATTTTTTATTCTAGGAATTTATTAATTAAAAATTCAAATTTATGTATAATTTAAGCGAATTATGAATGAGGTGTACATATGTATAATAAAATTGCTATTTAAAATATAATATATGTCGGGGATCTTAAAACGATATGAAAGGAGATGGAAGGAGGAAGATGGGGAATATTGGGGAACACTAAAAGGGGGTGATGGTAATGAATGGAATATTGGGTAAACGCGACGCAGATACTTCTACTGAACCGATAAATTATCAAATATGATCTCTAACAATTACGAGAGAAACCTAAGCAGTACCTTGGACTTGTGACCAAGGTGTAGGCTTAAGGAGCTCCTTTAAGTAATTACAACACTCGCCTCCACTGCTAGGCTCTATTTAAACCCAAGGTTAAACGCACATAAACCTAATCTAACACAAGGCTAACCTAACCTAAGGCTAACCTAACCTAACATTGTGTTTACTTAACCACGTTGCAATTACAATGTAAGGACTTACGTGACCTTAGTTGGACAGCACTTCCACACTACACTGCACTTGACACTATCTCTATCACTAGCACTACTTAGATGATGTTCACTTCTTGAGAGACCGCGCACGACTAAGACTTCAGTTAGACTGTCGATCGCATATAAAGGGTCGAGGGTAGAGACTGTCAAAACAACGGAAGTGACTACTACCCCACTCCAACGCCATAGACAACGATAACGATTCGATTAATCGATAATCTTTTACTATGCTCCGACATATATGTACTAATTTAGGTTTCTATTGAACAAATCTTCAAAAAAGAACCTTCTCTGCATATGTAAAAGTTAAAGTAAATACAATATATTATAGATGATATGCAAGAAGTCGCTCTAAAAGTAAATAAAATGAAAGAATTAAAGTAAGGGAATTAAAAGAGAAAAATAAAGAATTTTCTTATAATACTATTACAAAACAATTGGAAACTGAAACTCCGTGAGCTTACACATAATAAAAAAAATCATATAAAGATATATCATGGACTTTAGACAGAAAACTGCGTCTAGAGATTGAGGCCAATACCTTATTCAATTGAAAGTTACTTTCTTTGAACTTTATATTCTGAAACGATATATGTCACTAGCTTTTACCCGCAACTTCGTTTGCGATATTGAGGTAGTTATATTAGCCTACAGTAGATCGTCTGTAGACATATTTAATAATTTTATGAGATAGTCAAACTAACTTTACACCCCCCTCTTACCTCCTTAAGGGATGATTTTCGAAAAAATATTTTATATGTGTTTCATGACTTTCGAATAACTTCAAAAACAGCAAAGTTTCATACTATCTTTGCACCCCAGTTTTATCCCCTTAGGGGGTGAATTTTCAAAAATTCTTTCTTAGTGCTTCCCTACGTTATAAAAGGGACCCCTGTGCAAAATTTCAGGTTTCTAACCCTTATAGTTTAGGCCCTGCATTGATATATCAGTCAGTCAGTCAGCTTCTCCTTTTATATATATAGATTGTAGTTCATTGATATATCTATAATCTCTCTCTCTTTCTCTATATCAAAATATGTTTTTGTAATATTTGTAAGAGGATGATTATCATTATACACTCAAACGACAATGTTAACATTAAATCTAAGTGAAAGCTACGCTGTGCCTGGGTCTTGAGACCCAGGAGCAGGTTTAGAGACGTCTTTTATAAACATAAACTCGTACATTACTCACGTGCTACTCGAAAACGGCAGCTAGCATCAGAGACAGCTAGCATCGGAGACAGCTAGCATCGGAGACAGCTAGCATCAGAGACAGCTAGCATCGGAGACAGCTAGCATCGGAGACAGCTAGCATCGGAGACAGTACACTATTAGGCTCACTACTACAATATGTATTACGCAATATCTCTTGACAGACTAAATCAATCCTATCTGAACGAAAGTTGATACGTCTACTCGAAATAAGATAAAATGAACTACCCGCGAATACTCATTTAAGAATGTTGTTGCTAACGTTGCACAGCAACACGTGTGTAAATTAATTTATGGGAGTCAAGTAGTGCCTGGAGATTGTAAACCAGAAGCAGCTCGAATTAGCTATCCGACATTTTTTATTGTGGATAAGGTGCAAACGAGCGATGGTCCAACTGATGTTAAGTGGCCACCATCGCCCATGGGCATCGACAATACAAGAGAGCCTCTCTTGTTTTGTCGATGCGTTGCATCCTCGGAGATGGGGAGTGTGCTATAGATATGGAGAGAATGTGGTACCCATTACTGTACAGCAATACGTATACACATGCAATTTGGACTGAGGCGAGCGGTGCCTAGGGCTTGCGACCCAGGTTTAAAGAGCTCTTTCATAATATATTAACTCTCACCTCCACCACTCGACCTCGCTAACGACAATAGATAATAAAGTAAACTCACGTGGACCTCGAGAAGGGTAACCTTAATCACGACACTATAACACTAACTTCCATGTTCACTGCACGAAAACACCAGAGAGACTGAGACTAATCTATGGTACTAAAGGTTATATATTGTCTTCACGTCGGTATACTTGAAATAATATAAAATGATCTACCCGATACTACTACTTTATAAACAGTGTTGCTAACAAGTGAAGAAAAAAAATTGCTTAATTTAAGTCTGGCTCTCATGCGGCTCGACCGGAACGCGTCTATGACAATTGGTGGTCGGATTCGCATGCTGGTGGTCGCAAGAAAGTCGGGGAACACGGGTAATTATTAAAATATTCATTAAAATAAATAATGTCCCCCCCCCCCTCATTAAAATAAATAACGTCCCTATGATTGACCAGATTGGTTCATATATATCGGATAACAGCGAAAGTAAATACTGTCGGTATAATGGTTATTCTTAAAATAAAACTACTCTAACTGATAGCGCTAAAAATGATAATACAGATGTTGAACAAAGTCATAGTTCTACTCTAGCTGTATGTAAGCACTAGCTTTTCTAAATTAAATTCACATAGTTAAAGACTTGAAGGTGAATATAATATTCTACCTGCAGTTTACAAAGGCGCCAAGATATTCAGGCAAACCAGCATAATTAGAACTGCTATTATCTTGGTCATTGTTGGAAAACAAATGTAGTCGTTACGTGCAGCGGAACAATGAAAGTGCACGCGTATGAATAAACTGAACAAAGAGTTCCTGAACCTTGTTCAATTGACTGTAGTTTTCTTTGAAGTGCATTCTGAAGCGATGTATATCAGACTACATAGATCATTTAAATGACAAACTGACACATTAATGCAAAACACAAATTACAGCAAAATTACTAGGACGCTGTAATTTGGGAACTCAGTAAGGATGTTAGGAAATTAAATGCTAAGATGCTGAAAAAGAAGATAAAACCCCAGCACATCTGAATTATTTTTGGTTTTTTATCATGTTTACTAATGTACGTAGTTGTTAGTATAAACGTAGTTGTTATTTGCAGTGGAACATTGATAATGCATGCATATGAACAAACTGAACAAAGAGTAGGAATACCTTCTTCATATGACCATAGTCTTCTTTGAAGTTCCTTCCTTCTTCAGTATACATAAAAGAATAACCTAAATTCCTAACAAGCTGGAGGTGGACACTTAGGAAGAATTTTGGAACTCAAATCTAATAAAGCCCTCCTCCGCTGCGTGATTATTAATATGATTAAATGAATAACAAATTAAAATATAATTATTATTAGACTATCAACACGTCCACACTTGTTTATAGCTTTCGTACAACTGATGAGGTGTACACGATAATTGTCTGTTCTGTCGAATGAGTGAAAGTGTCAATGTTAGGATTTTCCGTTTGGATGTTTGCTCAACTCTCAACTCAACTCAATCAGGCAAACGGTCGAACTAATTTCAACTTAATATAGTGTGTGAGTGGGAGGATAAATAACTTAAAGAGTAAGTTCGTGAGTGGGATATATATTATTTAGAAAGATCAAAAGCTCATGAATTTGAGTCTGCTGCTTCAATGGAACACACATTCGTTAATATTCAAAGTTTGTACAGACCAATTTAGCTAATTTTATGTCAACATATATATTAGAACGAAGCATATCTCAAACTCAGTACGAGATCATGATACAGATATTATCTGTGTCTCATTTTATATGAACTTCAAAAGGAATTTTAATAAATTAAATATCTGTTGATTTTAAAACATATTTTCTTGACTTAGCGACTGTCCCGATAGACTCGACTATCGAGTAGCAAATATACTCTTTACTGGCCAACCCGTGCGACTTTGTTCACGTTGTCTATACGCTATAGCCTTCCTTGATAAAAAGGCTATCTAACGCTGAAGCAATTTTTCAGTTAGAACTATTACTTCCCGAGATTAGCGTGTTCAACCAAACATACTCTTCACCTTTAGAATATTAGTATATATGTAGGTACAGTAATAGGCATCTTTATATTATTTATGTTTGTTCCAAAGTACAATACATTGTACGCAATAATTCTTTTCTCTTACTTTTCGACAAAGTAATTCCACTTAATCAAGTTAATGTGTTATCGTTAGGTAGATTAATCTGTTCGTAATACTGTTGAAGCTCAATACAAAGTTACTAAGAAAGATACTTGAGATGTTACGTTTCTATTTGTTACAGGATTACAAATTCTTAGTATTTGTTATAATATTAATCTTAAAAAAGATTATTTGAATATTTATTTTATTACTTAAACAACAATTCTTCTAGAATCTAATGGCAATAATATCTTATATATAAAATTCTCGTGTCACAATGTTAGTTACCATACTCCTTCGAAACGACTCGACCGATTTTTATGAAATTTTGTGTGCATATCGGGTAGGTCTGAGAATCGGTCAACATCTATTTTTTATACCCCTAAGTGATAAGGGTGGCCCACGGTGGCAAAACAACGTTTGCTGGGTCAGCTAGTATGTTATCTAATAACAATAATCTTTTACAAAAATTCATAATAAGATCTAATAATACACATGATATAAAGGTTTTAAATGTTCATCAACACAGCCGGGTCTCCTCCTCAGAAAGAGGGTTTTCTTTCACCGTTATAGCAAGTGATATTTAATTTCTTAAACCACACATCTCAGAAAAGTCAGAGGTATGTGCCTGTGTTGAACTCGGATCTCCCGAGTAGACATCAACGTCTGTCTGGGCAATCACCGCTTTTTATATTTTTGTAAATATAATAACACAAATGTAAATTTACTAATAATAAAGATTTAATTAAATATATATTTATTATTAGATTATTCATTTAAATAAATCAAATCCGTAACGTAATTATTTTTATATTAATACCTCATTTAATATAATAGAAATAATAAGCGATCGTAATTTTCATTTATGGGATTGTATACAACCGCCAACAGTCAGACCGGTCGACAGTCAGTTAGGGGTCAGTGATCCCTATCTAGCTATCACGGTTCATGAGAAACATCCTGATGACAGACAGATGGACGGACGGAGAGCGGAGTCTTAGTAAACCCTAAAAATGAACCTTTATTTCCTTTCATTTCGCAATAACTTGAGATAGACTTTACTAAAATTATCCATCTTTTTTTATGTTTTCTTATCTCTTCTTCGTCCATAGATTCAAATTGAAAGAGAAATTAAGAAAATTAAGCAGAAAATTGTAAAATTGTTAAACCTTCACTGATTGTTTAAGCATCGCAAATGACGTTTAACCTAGACTAGGTGAAAAGTTAGTAAGTTAGTGAGTGAGTGAACAAGCTAGGATGCGAGAGAGCGAGAGACTGAACAAGTAAGTAACTGTACATAGATGAAGTCGCTCAGGTCGGTTAGTCTACACTATTATATAGAGAGGAAAAATTTGATTGTTTGTTTGTTGCGAATAGGCTCGAAAACTACTGAACCGATTTTGAAAATTCTTTTACTAATAGAGAGCTACATACTTTCCGGGTAACATAAGCTATGTAGTGTTGACATAAATATTCTAAAAGATATGGCCATTTAAATGCCATAACGTGGCCATTTTGGTAAGTGAAGGTTTTCTTTAAAACAAATATAGTTTTATTGTTGCTAAAAATCGCAAGAAGCTTCCGAATTTGTAAATTACATAATACTAGGGGCCCGTCCCGGCTTCGCACGGGTGAATAATTTTTTTTTAACATTTTGGCTCCCGCATTCTGTCGCTCCTCTATCGCCGCGTTACTCGCTGCGCTGCGAGGCACCTACACCGCGCCGGCGGCCCGTCTGGGATTATTTTTTATTTATCTTGATATTTTTATTTCGCAATATCTTTTGACTGGAATGTCCGATTTCAATAATTCAAAAAGTAATTAACAGGTATTGAAACAGTCTTCATTACGAAATAATTTATTTGGATAAGAATTAATACAAAGTTATGGAAAACATGGTCTGATTTTGATAGGCATTTTTATCAACTTTTAAAATGTAAAAAAGTAGTTATAGTGACTTAACTGCAATAGTTGGACATATGGTCTCGCGGAGTTTTTTGTAGATATTGATACGTTCTATAATATTGTAGAACAAATCTTTCCTCTTTATAATATTAGTATAGATGATATACATATAAATATTTAGCGGATCTCCTTCACTGATTTCTGTTACTAATATAATAATTATTTTATATTGCAAGACTCCACATCACCGCCTTCCTGTCACGAGTCAAATCAAGTTAAAAGTGTTGGGCTATACTAATAAAAAAATTATATATTAATCATTTACGTCATGTTAACGTAAGCTAACGAAAATTAGATAATACTATGCTTTGGATTTATATACATTTGTATAAACCTCATTAAGTATAATCTAGATTGCGTTATATCATTTTGTGGTACCAGGAAAAACATTGCAAAGCAATCTCCCTAAATACTCCGGAAGTAATGGCGAACGAAAATTATAGCTCTAATGGCGCTCGCCTGATTATATAATATTGTTATTACTTGTATATGTATTAGAAAATCATATTTCATACTATTTATATACCATTTTCATTATATTACGAGTTGTATTGTCATAGAGAAAGGAATGATACCCATTACTGTACAGCAATACACCTGGATTTGCGACCAAGGTGTAGAGTAACACTAACTACTGTAGATAATAAAGTTGACTAACGTGGACCTCAAGAATGGTGACCTTGATCACGATACTATAATATTTTTTATTTTTTTTTAAAAGATTACTAGCAATATGGATCACATACTACTAGTATTCCCTTTACCCCTCCAACTAAGTTAAAATGCTTGTGCTAGGACTGGGCCACGCCAGTAGTCCAATGTCCGAGATTTGAACCCATGACTTGTTGATCGTGAATCCAACGCCCGAACCACTGAGCTATTGACGCTTCAAAAATATTAATTACATGTACACAGTTCGACAACACCAAAGACTTATTGTCTAAACGTGTACTACTTGAAAAAATATAAAAGAAACTACCCGCAAATACTAATTTAACAACGGTGTTACTACCTGGTTTATAATTTTTTTTTCATAGTATATTTGTTGAGATGTTATAGATATCGATTGCTCAACAATAAGTTATTATAAACATTAATTTTAGTGAGGAATAGAGTCTTTGGCTTGAGAGCCAGGTGAGGACTACCTTAATAATACTAAGATACATTACATATACTTTTTATTCTAATTTAAAGAGTTTTGTCGCTATTGCGAGCATGTTGCTCTGTTAGCCAGCAAAGTAACTTTTAACTTTTAATTATTCTGGCTTCAACCAATTTGTATAAATTTCTAGCCGATAGTGCATCAGGATAAGATAAAATAATATTACATTCTCCTATATTATTATCAAAAAGGTTATCAAGAAACAATTCACGTCTTACCGTTTTATTCTGAGTATATTCCATCAAAATATGGTAAAGGTCATCCATGGTACCACTAGGGTTGCCAACTATACTGTTTAAAACAGTATTATACTATAAGTGCTAGACTAAAGTCACTCACTGACACACTTGCGAGTGTGTGCGTTCTCAGCATTTACTGAAAGATTCTTCAGTTTTTCATAAGTGGCGAGGCGTATGAAATTTTTAAAAAGACTGTAATATTAGGTTGAGCGAAAGGCTCTCAATCTATTAAAAATATTAAATAAATAAAATACATTAATTTTTCTAAAATGCTGTTGAATATTATTTTCCTAACTAACCTAAATGTACTTTATTACTTGCAAAAAAAGTTGGCAACTAGGGATGCCACGAATAGTGATTTGGCTGAATACGGAATATTCGGTGGGTCTCTTGGCCTACTAAAAGACAAAACGAAAAATTATCGATTCTGGAAAAGGAAGTGAATATAACAAAAATGAAAGTAAAAATAATTTATGGGCCTCCCCTTAAGGGTAAATAACGATTTATCTCGATTTCCCGCAAAACTACAAGTCTTATGGAAAAAAATTAAATGACAAAAAGATCAACAACTTTTTATTTATACTTTTTCATATAACCTCAAAATTTATGTGAAAAAAACAATCCAATCTTTTCTACAAAATATTTTTTTTTCACGAAATTTAAAACGTTTGCTATCAACAAATTCTAAATTAATTGTATTTATTCATCATAACTTATTACTCATAGAATTTAAGTATTATTTAAATTAATATGATAAAATAAAAATACTTGTGAGTAATATTATGCATTCTTTTTTATCGAGATTTACTATTCGGTATTCGGCCGAATATCGGGGACTATTAGCGAAAAAATCGCCGAATAGGCCGAGTACCGAATAGTTGCCGAATATTCGTGGCATCTCTATTGGCAACCCTAGGTACCACTCACTACTCACTTTATACTATGTGAAATCAGTTGGACGATTGCTTCAGATAGATCGGAAAAGAAATAAAGTTCTATGAAAAACGAATTTTGTGACACGAAATAACTCTTTGATTAGTGCGTAATATTGTATGATAATATCATTTTGTACACAGTTAGGTTCTTATTAAGGTATGATTTTTTCATACTCCTGATGTTACCCGGCTTAACGGTTACGCTGCTTTTAACGACATTTTTTACTCGGTATGAATCGAAAGACATTTGTTTTGTACAAATGGTACAAATAGTAAGCAAGTGTTCCTCTTTACATAAAACATATCGCAATCCCATGCTCAATGCTCATATGTGTCTGCATAATGCCGCATTGCGTAGCCGAACTGTTCCACCACGTTTATACGAAGACGCATTGTGTCAATAGTTATATCTTAACAAGCGACCTGCCCCGGCTTCTCACGGCTTCAACATATTTTGCCTACATGTATCCCACCATATATTTGTTGTATCTTAAAAAGGGATTATGCTGCTGCTCCCAGGCAGCAGGCGTTGCAAGTGTAGCTGGCTTATTTAAAAATTATCACCATATTTCAATCAATTTATAAATAACCTTAATATACACTTAAAGCTTCCTTATGAATCATTCCGTCTATTGATGAAAAACGTATGAATTTACGTTTAGTGGTAGTTAGCACAGATAAACAGACAAGGCGTAAAAATTCTTTGTAATTCTGTCCCTAGGTTAGAATACAATTCTAACCTTTTTTCAGCTCGTAAGAGGCGAAAAAAATTTGATTATTTTAGTGTATAAGCTACATTATGATTGTTTTTTTTTTTTTTTAATAATTATCATCTGTTTGGTACTTTTTAAGTGAAAGGATAAGAACATGCATCCATTCTCCAAAACTTAATCTTTAAATATATTTTTTACTAGTCGACTCGCGCGACTTCGTGGCCGTGATGCTCCGCTCCTATTAGTCGTAGTGTAATGATATCAGCCTGTAGCCTTCCTCGATAAATGGGCTATCTAACACTGAAAGAATTTCGACTTCAAATCGGACTAATAGTTCCTGAGATTAGCGCGTCTAAGCAAGTAAACAAACAAACTCTTCAGATTTATGAAAAAGTGAAAGCTGAAGTAACAATTTTATTCTTTATTCTAATATACCTTAGCGAAGACGGGGTAAGGCTGCGTTTCCACTGGAGATGAGCTTCATTTACTTGTCTCGTTCAGGGTGTGGTAAATGAAACGACTCTTTTGTTTCTTAACAAACACATCCTTCGTTAAACATCTTCGCTCATCTCTGGTGGAATCGTAGCCTCAGTCATTAATAAAATATCTATTACAAAATTAGGAGCCGTGCGAACGAGTTACAAAAGCTAAATACATTATTCGCTATCTGTCCCACGAGTTACATTCTGCTTCTTTGCCAATACTTATTAGCTGTATGAAATATTGCACACGGGATTGTATTGACTGAAGCAATATCGATGAAATATTACCTACACTACCAGTGCCTGGAGCAGTTTTTTCATAATTACCCTTTAATGGCCCACTGTTTAGCCGGGTCTCCTGCTCAGCATGAGGAGGGATTAGGCCATATTCCACCACGCTGGACAACTGTGAGTTGCCACACACATCGACAGGAGATACGGAGAACTCTCAGGTGTGGCAGGTAGGTCGAACTCGGACCTCCTAAGTACAACAACGTCTTAATCACTAGGCTATCACTGCTTTTGCCTGCATCTCTGTGGCCACCATCGCCCATAGACATTGACATCCTCTGGAGAGAGACACCATTTTGTTTTGCCGCCTTGTAATTTAAGTGAGGAGGGGGAACGAAGAGATGAATGCTGCAGTTTCATGGAGTCCACTGAAACGGTATTATTAATGTGATAGGGGGTAACTGGTCTAATTCGTCGGATTCGTATGCTGGTGGTCGCAAGCCATTCGGGAAACCGATCCCCTATTAAGGGATGAGGGGAGATCTGGGGGGATTTCTGCTTTACTCGCCTCTTACGAGATGCTCTCCCAGCGGCAGAGCGGAATTGTATTCTAAACCGTTCCCTCACGAGTAAAGTCCCTGTCAAACATCGAATCTAACATACATACATTATTTTAGACATGAAGACTTGGACCTTGTGACCCAGACGTAGTGTTAAAGTGACCTATACAATATATTAAAAACCACTTCTTCTACACTCACGCACGCAAAGGTTTACAGAGTTATTTGATACATTTGTAATACTCATAGTCCACTATTTGACTTTGTCACTTAACAGTTATGACAAAAATACTATGTTAACTGTACGAAATCATTTGGACAACTGCTTTAGACCTCTCGGTACAGATAATATATATTATGGTTTGACGAAATTAATAATCAATCTCAATCCCAATTCAAATTTGTGTATATAAAATTCAAATTTGGAATCAATTTTGAGTCTTGAATCGATTTTGGATTAAGCTGTACTTAAAATAAATAATAAAGTCATAAAGTTGATCATCTATAAAATACTTGTCAAACTCCCCTTGACATATCAGGATAAAGCCAATACAGTTTTTGTAGTTGGTCCAAAACAATTCACTGGCATTTAATTTAAACACGTTATTCATGGAATGTGAATTACGAGCAGTTTTTGCGCGGCCATTTTATTTACTGGCATTATTGGAGTCTAATTCAAAGGGTTTTATGGTGTTTTATTGCAGTTAATGGATTCCACTGCTATTTATATCGTTCAATGGTATTTTAGATTTATATTACTCGGAAAAAAATAAGAGAATAAGGAGAGCGATATTGAATGGACTATTGGTTAAACGCAACGTAGATACTGCTACTGAACCGATAAACAACTAAACATGATGATCTCTTACAATTAAGACAGGAACATAAGCAGTGCCTTGGACTTGTGACCAAGTTGTAGGCTCAAGGACGTCCTTTATTCCATTGGAACACACCTCCACTGCCCATGATCTAAGGTTGGGTTAAACCTAAGCCTAACATATGCGCAGACATATTAATATTCTGTTTTTACTGTTACAGATACGCTGTTGATTTATTAAAATGGTAAGTTTAATACAACACATTCGTTCACTCATTCAACAGTACAGATACAAACTCGTACACCACGTCAGTTAAGCTAGAGTTACGGACGAGAATACACGTGTTGGTAATCCGTCCATTTTGTATGATTCATAGAAAAAAAAGGTGCTTTTTTGTGTTTTGTCACTAAATAAACTTATTTATCAATGTTTATTTTAAATAAAATACCAAAAATAAATCATCTGTACATTCTCTTATATACAATAATGAATTGACGTTTGTTAGTCACGTTAAAAGTCGAGAACGGTTGGACCGATTTGTCTAATTTTGGTTCTGAAATATTTGTAGAAGTTGAAGGAAGGTTGGAAAATATTAAGAAATTGCAAGAAAAGTAGTAAAAAATGGGACGTGGCTATGTCATGGACAATTCATGAATACGTCTCGTAAAGAATAACATATTCTATATAAAATAATATTATATATTAGGTCGGGGAAAAAGTCTCTTCGCATTTTTTAAGAAAATTCAAAACATTTTTTAATATACTTTATTTACATTTAACTAAAGTATGAAGGTACCATTTTGTTCGATAAGTTTTTGCCATCTTGTAGGTAGGGACATGAACCCATTGCTATAGAAATTTTGGGGCTTCTGACCAAAAACCGCGACAAGTAGTTTTGCCAGTCCTCTCGTGATGTTAACCCGACACTGCCTAAAGAATTCTGAAGAGACCCAAACAGGTAGAAATCTGAAGGTGCAAGGTCAGGACTATACGGCGGATGTATTAACACCTCCCAGCCAAACTCTCTTAATTTTTGCTGAGTGGCTAAATATGTGTGAAGCCTAGCGTTATTATGATAAAAAACCACACCCCTTCTGTTACTTAATTCCGACCGCTTTCTCTCAACTTCTTGATTTAATCTCATCAGTTGTTCGCATTAGAGTTCAGAATCGATGGTCCTGCCTGGTGGTAACAGCTTATAATGAGTAATGCCCTTCCAATCCCACCACGCACACAGCATCACCTTGTTGCGAGTTAACTCGACTTTCGTCACAGTCTGTGAAGCCTGACCGGCTTTTGACCACGACCTTTTTTGCACGTTCTTGTCGCACGTGATTCACTTTTCATCACCAGTTATCAGCTTCTTCAAAAATGGTTTAGTTTCATTACATCGTAATAAAGAATCACAACTGAGTACACGGTTCATTAGGTTTTTTTCAGTGAGCTCGTGAGGATCCCAAATATCGAGCTTTTTTGTGTACCCAGTTTTTCTCAAATGCGCCAAAACTGTTTTGTGGTCAATTTCCAGTTCTTCAGCTACGTCGTAACTACTGATATGCAGATCTTGCTCCACTTTTTCAAAAATGGCATTCATTTTATCCGTAATAGGGCGACCAGAGCGAGGCGCATCTTTGACATCAAAATTTCCGAATTGAAAACGCTTAAACCAAATTTGTGCTACTCTCTCAGACACTGCACTAGGTCCATAAACATCGCAAATTTTTTTCGCGGCTTGCGTTGCATTTTTACCTTTTTTGTAGTAAAATTATAAAATGTATCGAATTTCTTTAGACTCACTCATCTTCACAGTACGAAAAACAAATAACAATCACACATTTTCCTAATTTGAATTTGGAATTATTTTCTTTAAAATGTAACCTTTCAATGATACCAACAGTATCAGCCAGATACAAACAGTATAGCCAAAGAGATTTTATTACAAGTTCATACATACTATAATGCGAAAAGACTTTTTCCCCAACCTATTATGTCGGGGTATAGTTGGGGTAGGATAATAGTGAAGGCCGTGTCGGGCTATAATTAAAGTAGGATAATGATAAAGAAAATTAATTGTCACTTCCGTCGCGTCATTTTAATATTTAACGATTTTTAACAGTCTCATACAAGAAAAAGATTATCGATTAATCGGGATACCAGCGCCCTATTTCCGTTTTGTTGATTTACTTTTCCCGACTAGTGGAGGGCCATTGCTACCATAGTCTAGTCCCTTTATATTCCCCGACTGACGCAGTACACTTTAGTTTCTCGACAAGTCTCTTTGAGTGAACATCACCTGGAGTAGAAGTGTAACAAATAGTGTTTCGCATCACGGATATTGGACATATCTGACTAAAGATCATGTGAGTTCTTACGTCTTTTTTATTATGAGTCCCTTCATTATATTTAGATGTGTTAACACAACCTTAGGTTAGGTTTAGGTTAGGTTAGCCTTAGGTTAGGTTTATGTTAGGTTAGCTTTAGGTTAGATTTATGTTAGGTTAGGTTAGCTTTATGTTAACCTAACCTCAGACAAACAGTGAGACCAGGCAGTGGAGGTGAGTGTTATGATTATTTAAAGGAGCTCCTTAAGCCTACACCTTGGTCACAAGTCCAAGGCACTGCCTGGTTTCCTGTTCAAAAACTACGGAATCGTAAGGTTCGATCACTTTCATTCAATTCGGCTCTCTGTTATGACATATAAAACGTTAGATTTTGACGAGAGCTAACGATTGAAACTTGATCGAACGTAGTTTCTAAGTTATGCTAAGTGGAAATCTCGCTACGCAGCAAAATTACCTCAAAATGGCGCGCTTCCCCCTCCACCGCTCGCTATGTGTCACAGTCTTTACTTAAAGTAATAAATTCTTCAATTCTTTTGCTATCCAGTGCTCTAATTGAATTATGGATGGAGATGATAGATATCTAGAGTTGAAAGGTAATTTAATCGAGATGATTCTTAGGTACAATACATAGTTATTGTGAAGATCTGTTCAGCCGTTTGATCAGCTCATTGCTAATTTGAGAGTTGCCTCACAATATTAATTTATTGACAATTATAACAATCTTGTACCACAATTATAACACATTGCTTACACTGAGTAAGCAGTGATTGCCCAGTAGTTGAGACTTCAATGTTTTACTCGAGAGGTACAATCCTGGGCACACACCTCTGACTTTTCTGAGTTATGTGTGTGTGCTTTAACGGTAAAGGAAAATATCGTGAGGAAATCTGCACTCCTGAGAGTCGTTTATATTCTCAAAGGTGTGTGAAGTCTGCCAACCCGCATTGGGCCAGCGTTGTTGATTATGGCCTAATATCCTCCTCATTCTTAGGAGGAGATCCTGATCAGCTGTGGGTCATGGAGGGGTCGGATGATGATGACACTGAGTACAGATAAATGGTACTTCTCGATATTTTTCTTTCGATATCAAGTTAATAAAAATTCAAGTAATTAAATATTCTCTCTCTCTATCCGTGGTATTTATTATTCCCAACTGATGGTGCAGTCTGCCTTTCTGATTTTTTTCCTCCACTTTCCTTATCGCACTTGTCCGATTAAATATTATAAGTAATTAAATAATAGGTTGGGGAAAAGTCTTTTCGCATTGTAGTATGTATGAACTTGTAATAAAATATCTTTGGCTATACTAATTGTATCTGGCTGGTTTTGGTATCATTCATAGTTTACATTTTAAAGAAGAAAGAATTCCAAATTCAAATTAGGAAAATGTGTGATTTTTATTTGTTTTTCGTACTGTGAAGATGATTGAGTCTACTGAAGAAATTCGATACATTTTAAAATTTTACTACACAAAAGGTAAAAATGCAACGCAAGATGCGAAAAAAATTTACGATGTTTATGGACCTAGTGCAGTGTCTGTGAGAGTAGCACAAATTTCGTTTAAGCGTTTGCAATCCGGAAATTTTGATGTCAAAGATCCACCTCGCACTGGTCGCCCTATTACGGATAAAATTGATGCCATTTTTAAAAAAGTGGAGCAAGATCTGCATATTAGTAGTTACGACGTAGCTCAAAAACTGAAAATTGACCACAAAACAGTTTTGGCGCATTTGAAAAAAACTGGTTACACAAAAAAGCTCGATATTTGGGTACCTCACGAGCTCACAGAAAGAAACCTAATGAGCCGTGTACTCATTTGTTATTCTTTATTACAACGTAACGAAACCGAACCATTTTTGAAGAAGCTGATAACTGGTGATGAAAAGTGGATCACGTACGACAAGAACGTGCGAAAAAGGTCATGGTCAAAGGCCGGTCAGGCTTCACAGACTGTGGCAAAACCCGGGTTAACTCGCAGCAAGGTGATGCAGTGTGTGTGGTGGGATTGGAAGGGCATTATTCATTATGAGCTGTTACCACCGGGCAGGACCATCGATTCTGAACTTTACTGCGAACAACTGATGAGATTAAAGCAAGAAGTTGAGAGAAAGCGGCTGGAATAAATCAACAGAAGCGGTGTGATTTTTCATTATGATAACGCTAGACCTCACACGTTACATTACTTTAGCCACTCAGCAAAAATTAAGAGAGTTTGGCTGGGAGGTGTTAATGCATCCGCCGTGTAGTCCTGACCTTCCACCTTCAGGTTTACATCACGAGAGGACTGCCAAAACTACTTGTCGCGGTTTTCTGATCAGAAGCCCCAAGATGGCAAACAGTTATCGAACAAAATGGTACCTACAAACTTTAGTTAAATGTAAATAAACTATATTAAAAAATGTTTTGAATTTTCTTAAAAAATGCGAAGAAACTTTTTCCCCGACCTATTATTATCTTATCTTATAATATATAAAATCGTGTCACAATGTTAGTTATCATACTTCTCCAAAACGGCTCGACCGATTTTTATGAAATTTCATATGCATATTCAGTAGGTCTGAGAATCGGCTACTATCTACTTTTCATCCCCCTCAGTGATAAGGGGCCCCCCTTTATATGGCAAAATAACGCTTGCCGGGTCAGCTAGTGATAGACGAAATTGAATGAATATTTGTTAAGTCTGTATTGACTGCTGTTTGTGTTATAAGTTAATATCGGTTCTTCTAAATCGATGTCGTGTGAGTATCGATACTTGGTGACTGTATTAAATTAGTTTGGGTCGGGGGTAATTTCCACACGTATTAAACAACGTTTATTTCCAGTTAAGTTAATTAAGACGAGATCAAGACTAATCACTTTGTCGGAACAAATTAAGGATTTCCATTTATAGTGATTAGATAAATTGGGCAAGAAAATGAAATTTATTTGCTTTTTACTTTTTTTTAAATTATGTGAAAGAATACAAGATAATATATTTAGATAGTGAGATGTTTGTTACTTAATCACGCAAATTTAATGCTTACTGTAATCGAAGTCGGGCGGGTCGATTAGTGAGTTTATATATTTTATACTAAATTGCTAGAAAGTGCTTTTTAATTTTTTTATTAAGTTTTCAGTTCATATAAAGCTTGCCTTTGGCCTTTAAATGGAATATAGACTTTATTCAAGAAGGGAGGGCGATTTGACTAGAACTGATCTAAAACACTATGTTATTACAATCGGCGTTGAGAAAGGTCTAAAAAAGGGATCCATTTAGGTTTTAGTCACTACATGACCGTCTTCATCAAAGAGAGGATCGAAAGACAAAAAAAAATTACTTATGTGTGCGGACTTTCCCCATATTAATATGAAGAATGAAGAACTTAAATCTTAGTATAAATCTAAGTCGCTTCCCGCTGTCTGTACACTTAAATCTGATTGAAGATAATATGGTTTTCATCAATAGACAGAATCATTAAAGGAAGGTTTGTATGTATAATACGTAATGTTAATTATGACGTTGGCAACACTTGTTTGACTACTTTCTGTTAGTTATGATGCAGAAAACACAGATTTAAGTGGCTGCTTTAAAACCCCAGTTGGGCAACCGACTAGATTTTAAGCTGGGGCTTAAATTGCTCTTAAACAGTGCTGGTGCAATAGGCAAGGGAAAACCACTGCAACTATCTTCCCATGAGAGTCATTGACCATGACCGGTCTGCCAAGACCGTATCGATATGACCTGCCAACATAAAGATAAAAGAAAACCAAAATAAATAGGCCGCTTTGACGGAAATATTTACGATAACATCGCGAGTATTCTAGTCGTAATGCTGAAGCTTTGAGTCTAATGTATAACACCCAAAGGATATTCTAGTCAAGCCGTCATACTGTTAGTCTGCGTATAGACTACAACTCTCTTTTATTTAATTAACAATACTATTATTGTAGAGAACTCGTCCGTAGTAAGGACGGATCGCTAGTATTAGTTGTTCATGTAGTTCTGGCTAAATTAATATCCTTACGAACGATTAGCCAAAGTAAAAGTCGTAAAGTTTCTTTATTTAGGATAAAACAATATGTGGTATAAGTTTGGCGCCATTCCTGCCGTCTTTTCCAGTCCAGTTCGCTTATTAGTTGGCAGAACACCAGCGCCCTCTATTGGTCTAGCTATTATACTCATTTAATCTTTAATTGATGTTATTAAAATGATAAAAATAACTAAATCCATGTGATAGTCTCATGAGAATAGAATATTAATCCCAATAAAAACATAACATGTAAAAGAAGCCAATTCTCGCAAAATCTTTTTGACTTACAAAATAATATTTTGATATCTATGACAAAGATAATAACTTTTTACATCTCAGTAATTTGACTACTGGCGTGGCCTCCTCCTAACACAAGCATTTTAGCTTAGTTGGAGGGATTAAGAAATACTAGTAGTATGTGATCCGAACTGCTAGTAATCTTTTTTAAAAAAACAAACCTCGTAGCAAGAAATAAAAAGCACGAGGGGAAATGAATGGAAAGTTAGTGCATAATAACCAACATATTATATCATCTACGACATCAAAAATTTCAAACTCACTGATCATCTAAATCCTAATACAATGTCAAGTATGTAGAAGTTGTTGAATAAAGGTTTTTATATCGTTTTACAATTGTGAGACTGCCTTTTTTTACAATTGCTTTTGTTGAGATATTTGATAAGTAAAGTCAGAAAATCAAATGAGTCGTAATAGTAATTTTAGGCAAAATATTAGTAAGAGGAACAAATTACATTATATAGCGTTTGTTAAGCAACCAAGTAATACAATTAAGTATATAACCGCCTCATTAACTCCCATCCAAGATATTTGGAAGACTTCCAAAGGGGACACTTTTTGTACCAAAAATATTATTTTATTATAGACTCGGCTCTCTAAACGTTTCCATTGTAACGTTACGTTACAAATGTATTTTAATTTTGTTAAGTAACTTTAACTATAGCATTCAGTATACTGGAGAATATTAAGAATTCTAGAGTTAGCCACACCGTTTATAAGATGGTACTCGCGGGTAGTTCCTTTTATTTTATATCAAATGTACCCACGTGTAGACAATATCTAACCTTTAATGTGATAGATTAGAGTCAGTCTCTCTGGTGTTTTCGTGTAGTGTACATGGAAGTTAGTGTTATAGTGTCGTGGTTAAGGTCACCCTTTTTGAGATTGACGTTGGTTTACTTAATTATCTACTGTAGTTAGTGTTTGGGCAGTAGAGGTGTTGTAATTAGTGAAAAGTCCTTGACTTGGTTTCCATCTATATTGCATGTTAGTATAGATACCGGCACCTAAGTATATATTTGACCTAGAATGGTGAATGATGAGCAGAAGCTACTATTTGTTAGCAACACTGTTTATAAAGTAGTAATAGCGGGTAGATCATTATATATTTCAAGTATACCGACGTGAAGACAATATATAACCTTTAGTACGATAGATTAGTCTCAGTCTCTCTGGTGTTTTCGTGCAGTGAACATGAAAGTTAGTGTTATAGTGTTGTGATTAAGGTTACCCTTCTCGAGGTCCACGTAAGTTTACTTAATTATCTATTGTCGTTAGCGAGGTCTAGTGGTGGAGGTGAGAGTTAATATATTATGAAAGAGCTCTTTAAACCGGTTTCTGGGTCTCAAGCCCCAGGCACCGCTCGCCTCAGTCTAAATTGCATGTGTATACGTATTGCTGTACAGTTATGGGTATCATATCTTTGTCATATACTTAGCATATTAAGAGTTTTTTTTAGGCGAAAGCAGGCGATTGGTTTTTATGCGGTGTTTCAGTTCCCGCGCGTCTGCTACGTCAGGGACGGAACTGCCGATACAAGCACGCAGCATGCTCACAATGCGGCTACTTTATTTACTGCAGTATAGTTTCCATAATCTTAATAATATTAGTAAAAATGTGTACATAATAAATTCTAACAATGTGAACAAGGTCTCTAACAAAAGCGTTAGGGCGGCCATATGTTACGTTTTTTGCGGCCAATTTGCAGCATCCCTTTTGTACGTCATGTGACATTTTTTGTACCTAATTTAAGATGCTCGGTAGCGTAAAAATTACGGACATTTACATTTTTTTTATATTTATTGTAGGGGTTGATTTCAAGATATTGTTAGATAAAAAAATTATTCTAAGTTTATTTCCAAGGTTTTTCTATGATATTTGTGATTTCTTTGTTCACAGTTTATGTCATAAATGCTATGATTTAAAAGGATATTACCATATACATATTAGCAATCATGTATAGTTATTCAGGCCCCTCTGTATTGTTAAATATATTTTATTCTTGATGAGTTCACTGCACAGTAATATTCAAAAGAGAATAATAACATGCATTTAGACAAAAACCCGTGTCTGGTTCTTAAGACCCAGCCTTAAAGAAGTCTTTTAGGGGGCGGAAACACTCACCATCCACTACATAATCCTCAAATTGTTCACTACGCTATAATACTTTATAATGAATATGCTTCCACATCTAATAGTGTTATCTACATGAAAGCTTTACCTCACAAGACGATAACAATATGCACTGAAAACGGAAAACTGAGTGAATTAAACACTTACTCCAAACCTTCGTAATGGAGACTCAGTATCACGGCACATCCATACAGCCATAATGGTCACCAAGCGAACTCCGTTTGACAAGTGGCTCAAGTCAATCAGAACAGAGGTTGTAAACAGTCTTGGGTACCTGTGAATATAAAGTTATCAACGGTGTTACTTTTTAGTTTTCTGTTAGTCAAATGACTTGATTGCGAGAATTGGCTTCTTTTACAATTTATGTTTTTAAATGTGTATATATGGTAGTGTATAAAATAAATTATGTCAAATTTATTGCGCAAATAGTCTGAATGTTCTAGAATTGTTATCCCAGTATTTCAAGCTTTTTAGTATACACGCCGTCAGTTTGCGATGTGAATTATCCAAAATTGTAACATTCATGCGATAAACACCTAAATTGTTGAGTTTGAATTTAAATTCAATTTATATTTTAACATTTAACATTTAAAATACAGATGAGTTATTTAATAAATTTATTTTAAGTTTAACAGTCTGTTGCATATGCATTTCTGATAAAACTATTAGAATATATATCTATACATTTCTATATTTGAGGGAAGTAATATATATTATGAAACACGTACGTTATTAATATATTATGAAACAGGGCTGTAAACCTACTTCTTGGTCTCAAGCCCTATGCACTGCTGGGCTCCATCTAAATTGCATGTGTATACGTATTCTAAGACATCAGAAGTGGGATAAAAAACTCGCCCCACATTCTGACAGTTATCTTAGTTTGAATGCAAGTAAATCTAACTAATAGTATTCGAACCCTCACCTTCACTGCTTAGAAACATATGTAAATATATAAGACGGTAGTAAAAGGCCAAGCCACATATATTGACTACGATGTAGAGTTTGTGACGTGAGGGCTTGTAGAGTTAGAAGCTTGACTCTATTTGAAATATGATAACTTTTTGAGAGTGCGAGTTATATGGTCTCGTCTTGGCATTATTTTGCATGAAAATGTTTTAGTGGGAAATAGTCAATATCATATTAGATAGTTGCGAAGGTAATTAAAAATCATAAATTTTTCGAAGTAGGCCGAGCTAAATAGTTTTATTTTACGTACGTATTTGTTTCTGGAAGAGTGAACCGGTGTTGTGTTGCAGTAGATATCTGGTATGCATACTACTGTATTGATAACATCAAGGTATCATTTCTCATTTCTCTCTCATTCTATGACATACATTTAATCTTCCTCTTGAATTGCGCCGTCTATTAGTGAAACCGCACTAAATTTCATTACGTACAGACGTTGTTAAAGCTGCTAGTTAATTGCACCCGTGCAAGCAGGGGCAGATCGACAAGTAATATCATAAATATTTTTATTTAATACTTTTGTAGTAGCTGTATATAAAGTTTCATCAATCGTCTATGGTATTATATCATAAACGATTACGACGTTAGAGTTGGTAATATTTACAAAAACTGTATCTAAACGTATAACTTCAAACGCAGAGCATTTAGCAATATATTCTTAAAACTAGAACTAGAAACACCGAGATCGAGGGACGAACGAGGCTTACAGATATCGCCAAAGTAATATCTAGGAGGAATTAGAAAGGGGCGTGCCACATATGTCGCAGAAATTACACCAGATGGGGCAATGTGGTACTAAAGTTAATAGTAGTTAGTAGTACCTAGAGCTGCTCACAGAAACCTGGGGAGGGAACCAATGTTATAGACCGATGATCTGGTGAAGATAGCGGGGAGAACGCAAAACTGTAAGGAATGGGATATAGAAGAAGACTACATTTAGCATAGGGTGCCAATAGACTGAAAAGAGACAATAAAACTGTCACCTTTACCCTTAAAATTTGCGTAAATTTTGTTCGTTTTTCAATGTTACATCAGCAAAGTTTTTCAATGTTACATCAGAATCTAAATTAGGGCAGCTTTTTCAATTAGAAGATTTCATATGGAATGACCTCTACTTAACAATTAAAAACACTAATTTGAGTAGCATACTATTGTTTATGATTGGTAGGAATGCTATGAGTAGCATTTTTTCTTTCTTGAATATTGAACAACTTACAGTATAACCCCTAGGAGGTTATTCTAGTCAAGTCGGTGTAGTTTTAGTCTCCGTATGGAATACTAGCGCGTCGTCGTGTATTTTTTGTTTATATTGATATTTTTAATTTCATAATATCTTTAGAATGGAAAGTCCGATTTTAATAATTCAAAAAGTAATTTACAGGTATTGAAATAGTCTTGAATACGAAATAATTTATTTGGATAAGGATTAATACAAAGTTATAGAAAACATGGTCTGATTTTGATAGGCATTTTTATCAACTTTTAAAATGTAAAAAAGTAGTTATAGCGACGTAACTATAATAGTTGGACATATGGTCTCGCGGACTTTTTTGTAGATATTGATACGTTCTATAATATTCTAGAACATTTTTTTGTTCTATCATCAATAGTTTTTGCAGCGCATGCGATGAAAGATATTTTATGGCAAATTTTTTGGCACCTTGGGTTGGTTTTCGTGAGATTTCCTAAGGATCTCTAATTTTTTCTTGTAATAAATATAGCCTATGTTACTCAGGGATAATGTAGCTTCCTAATGGTGAAAGAATTTTTGAAATCGGTCCAGTAGTTTTTATGTTTATTCGTTACATACAAAAATACAAAAATACAAATCTTACTTCTTTATAATATTAGTATAGATATATTTTTTTTAATTAACGTTACATAAACATGAAAACAAAGCAAACGTATAATGAGTATTAAATACAAATAATTGGTATAATACTCAAAGGCGATATCCTGATAATGCCATTAGAGATGATTCACTGTTTAATTGATTACATTAACTATTTAGATCATCTCAGATTAGGGCAATACGGACTAATATAGTTAGATTAGTGTATATGGAGTTTAATAAACAAACCAAAATCAAATAAATCGCTAAAATGTTTAATGCCTGCTATATAAAAATATTCAATAATCATTTTATTACTATCCCGCAGGAATTATTCCGAATTATTTGGTATTATATCAATTTTTTCGGGATAAAGTGTAGCCTATATGTTAATCTAGATTATAAAGTATATGTGTGCTAAATTTCATCGAAATCGGTTTAGGCATTTCGACATCTAAACATTCAAACAAACCCTGGACACTGCTCCCTTTTTTTTACTTTTAGATCAAGAGGAACATTATCACGGCTTGATGACTATAATACTGATTTCTGTTATAGCAGAGTATTTATTTGGCTACCTCCTTCGCTCATTTGAAGTTTATCGGTTGTGCCACCTTTAAAAATAAAATGCCACTTAAATCAATGTTGCCAACTTCATGCTTACTATATGCAATTTATCGTCATATTTAAAAGTAAAATATTATTCAAATCAATTTAAGCAACAACACAACTAACAGTATAAAGCTTAACAGCTGTGCCATCTTAGAATATAAAATGCTACTTAAATCAATTTTGTTGACATTATGCTTACAGTATGAAATTTATCAGTAATTGAAATTTCAATATCAATATTAATTTATAGCTCGCGAGAAAAATGATGAGAAAAAGAAGTAGTAAGTATATTAAAAAACACTACAACGGGAAGGAGAGTGTGATATTGAATGGACTATTGGGTAAACGCAACGCAGATACTGCTACTGAACCGATAGATAACTAAACATTATGGTCTCTTATAATTACTACAAAAACCCAAGCAGTACCGTGGACATGTGCGCCAATGTAGTAAAATATTCGCGAATCAATTCTTGACATCAATAAAGTTTTATTTTATAATAATAAATTTGAGGGAGTGGTAGTGAGGGTTGTAAAGTATATATCAGAGCAGAGAGCCAATTTGAATAAATAAATTAATCGAATCTTACGATACTTTAATTTTTGAACAGTAAGCCAGTCAGTGCCTTGGACTTCTGACCAAAGTGTAGGCTTAAGGATTTCCTTTAAGTGATCACAATACCTCCACTGCCTAAACCTGAGACTAACATACTACTACTATGACGACTAACCAAACCTTTTTTTTTAAAGTGGGAAATGCATTTACGCATACCCCTTAAAGGGGTTATGTAAGACTATCAGAGATAAGTGCCAGAGCACCGCACTAAAACCCACGACTATCCATGCTGCAGATGCCTCAGCACATCCCTCCGTCTGCGGAAACAAGTACCCGCAGTTCAAATTCACCCATGGGCTCGCTTTACCAAGCATCTAACCGAGGGATGATGCCAGGATATGTCTACTGAAACACTCACCGGATAAGTCAGAAACGGCCCGTATCCCTCGAGATCAGGTCGCACGAAAGTCATCTGTGCAAACAGAGGAGTACCCGGAGTGACCCGTACCTCCGGCCACCGGACTCCCCTGACCCTAACCTAACCGCCGTCTGCGACGCCCAGGGTACCAACGTATTAGGTCCGCTAGTTTAAGGCCTACACCCGTCACGCCAGTGCTCTGCAAACTCCGCGCCCAACCTTGGCGCAAACCTCTGCGCCGGCCGCTACCCTCATTTAGGATTACTCTACTACACCGAGATAGGAGTCGAAGGCGAAACATTTATCGCAAGAGGCACTCGCGCTTACGCGCCCCACCATGACGCCTTCGCGCCCCTTAACTTCAGATATGTCCGACTGTTAACGAAGACTAAATTGTATTGCGTCAGCCGGGGAATATATAGGTACTAGACAATAGTATCAATGCACCTCCACTAGTGGGGAGAAGTATATCAACAAATAGGAAATATGGCTTTGACGTTCCGATTAATCCGATAATCGATTACTTGTTTGAAGCTATCAAAAATCGTTGAATAATGTGCCGTAGATGTCGCTCGTATTCCGATTATTCGATAATCGTTTACTCGCTATCTAAAATCGTCGAATATTAAAATGCCGCGACGGAAGTGACAAGACCTCTTTATTATTATCCTAACCTAACTATAGCCCGACACGACCCCCATTATTATCCTACCCAGACATGTATAAAAGAAATTTATTTTAATATTAGTTCACTTATTATTCAGACCTTTGGCGAAGCAGTCGGTCGCTTTGGGTCTCTGAGTGGATATTAATGTTCGTAGAATCATTGATTTGGGTTTATTAGTGTCATTGTTTTAGAAGTAGTGAAGTAGTGTTTAGTGTGAATCAGATATAACTTAAAGAGCTTATTTTGCTCCATGTGGGTTAGTCTATTAGACCATCTAAGACCAATTTATGATTCAGTATCAGTTATAGAGTGTGGGATCTGTTATGAGTTGGAGCGATTATCAGTTGATCTGTAAGTGACAGAACAGTGTGTCATTGTACACGTTTGTTAGTTTTCGTGCTATGTTAACCCACGCCTGACTTACACGCCGACATATATATGACTGATTCCCAAAGATATTAACGATCACACAATTCGACATGCAGTTCATCCCCTATTTCAACCTTACAAGCCTTTTTTTGGCGATAAAACATGAATTAAATTTTATCAAAATCGATTTAATGCTTTGAGCGTGTTACAGTTACATTTGTATATTTAATATAAGGTTGGCATTGTATTTATAATATACAATTACACGTATTAAACTAGTAGAGAAATGCAAAATGTATTAAAAGTTATAAATGAATTTAATACAACTTGTCACGGTTTGCATTACAAGTTCGTGACGGTCTCGTGGACTAAACTTTGTAATTTGATGAACAAAGAAGCAAATGTTGCACATTATGCATACGAGTACGAGTTGAGAGTTTTATGTTTTCACTGAGTTAACGGGTTTTGTGAAAGTTGACGGTTCACAGGATTAGTTAATGGATTGAAATTTGAATATTATTTATTACCGTATATTATATACCGTATGAATATACATTGTAGACCAAAAAACTATTTTAGATATGTTAAATTAGTTGGGTCACAACTAACTTTGTCACTTAATTGAAATTTAGTATATCCCTTACGGTTATTTTTTTCAAGGTGTTTCCAAATTCTAATTACAACAGAAAAAGTAAACTTCAAGTATAATAATCGATCGAAAATTTATGATAGATAGCAGGGATGATACTGCCACTTAGATTTAGCCCCATTCTAGTTGTTAATTTTAATTTATTTAACAAAGTATTATAAGAAAACCCTCCTCGGGTTGCAAAAATCAACATGTTACTAAAATGTTCAAATATCAAAATAAGCACACAACATACGAAAATATTATAGCAAGTTGTGTAAGTAACCGAAGTCTGTATTCTGCAAAATATGAACTGTATTCTGCAGAAGGTAATAATTAGGAAGAATGTAGTACGTGCAGAATACAGAACGTGTATCATATAATAATGAACTGTCATTACTATCCCCTCCCCCCTCTATCCATCCTATATGATTGTTTTTTTTGTTCGTATTTCTTTACAATCCTACAAAATTTTAGATCTTGTTTTTTTCAATAAGTACGTTAAATAATAAAGTTAAAATCTTAACCTAAATATTTGCCATAAATAGTAAAAATATCGATTTTCTTAATTCCGCAAGAATGAATACGAATCGTGTAATATATTCATATAACAATAACTACAAGTATCGATACCCACACAAGATCGATTTAGAAGAATCGATATTAACTTATATAAGTCGACCAGTTCGTATTGTTCTTTTCAATATTCATAAAATGTAAAAAAATGAATAAATGATAGATAAAATATTTATTGTTGTTGATCTAAACTATACTCAATTTCGAAAGAAAGGTATCGAGAAATACCGTTTTATGTGTACTCAGTGTAAGCAATGTCAGTGTTGTAACCACGGTATTATAAGATTTTTATAATCAAAGTCAAAATTTTTTATTTAAAATTAGAATTTACATTCTTTTTTCACCCTTTCGGAAATGACCTAACCTAAACCTGAGAAGAATGGGCGCAAGAAACTCAGCGGAACTATTTCTTTTGGATACTTACTTTACTTTTTATCCCTTTAATTAATTATTTTTAAATGCCAATTTTTATAACGAATATATTTTTTAACTTGAGAAAGCCTATTTGCCTAAGAAATATCTATACACAATATGTTTGTTTTTATGGTTGTTCCTATGTATGTCTGAAAGTTTTAATATTTTAGTAACACACTCTTGTGTTGAAAAACCGTCTTTAGACTACTTGTTTATTTTTTTCTACAAGGTTTGGCAGATCGTTCATATAAATGAAGAAGAGAAACGGTTCAAGAATAGAACCTTGAGGTACTCCATATCCATAGGAGCCGTAGGAGATCTCTTGCCATTCACGTCAAGCCTTCGAAATCTATTGTTTAGATAGGAGTTCATAAGGTCGAGCGCAGTTTCTTTAATGCCATATTGACATAGCTTTCTGACCAGAGTTGTATGTTGTACATAATCGAAGGCTTTAGGTAAGTCACAAAATATTCCATATGCATTCTGTGATTCCCCCCAGGCGTCGAAGAAATTCTTAATTAATTCGACACCGGCATCCGTCAGCGACGCTGGTAGACGAAACGAGAGAGCAAGTTGTTGAGATTGGAACGACAGAGAAATATTTTTCAAACACGGATACAACTTTCAGATCAATTTTGATATAAATGTTATTATAATTGAGAATACTATTTGATGTTACGATCTCTGATTCTTCAAGTTCTCCGATTGATGATATTCTATGTCATTTTTATTTTGACTTGAGCAATATTAATTTTTTTTGTATAATATGTAACGACTTTATCATGGGACACACTTTTTTAAATAATTTTGAATACTCTAACAAAGGCTATAAAGGATTCTGAATGGTTGTATGATCTCTCATTATAAAGGTCATTTAGTTTTTGTCTACTTTGATGATTACCAACAGTTGCCCAATCATTAAATGACAAGAGACCACCTGAATTGATTGTCTAGGTAGTAAATACAGCAGTAAAGTCTGATTTTATTAACTTAAATAATATGTTATACAACATATCAGGGTCATTGTATAATTGTCAATAAACTACTATTGTCACGCAGCACTCAAGTTAGAAACGAGCTGTCTAGTCTTCAAACGGCTGACCAGTTGAATTTACTTTATTGTCTATTATAATTAGAGGTCGAGCAGCGAAGATCACAAGCCCCAAGCACTACTTCGTTTCCTGTATAAAATGCTCTCTATAGGTACATAAAATTACCAACTCCATTTAAAAAGAAAAACATTTCCTATCCACTAAGCAAAAAGGACAATATCGCTGCATCTATCTAATCCATACAGATAGAAAGAGATAGAAAACTCATTACATCACCCTCATGCATACATAGTTCGGTTGATCGCCTCGTACATTGTGCATGAAAGTGAACTATTTGTAGATTTATAGGGTAGGAGAAAATGTTTGTATAATAAATGTATTACGAAATATTGTTGGGAGAGGAGATTGAGTAAACATACATTTTTATGCTAATATACTAATATGATCTGTTTTTCGGTTGTGAGTAAGACTAATACTAAATTTTAGATCAAAAATGTATAAATTTTAATATAGCTTACTTTAAACCTAGACGTTAGAAGACTTTGATAAATATAAATTGTAGTTGAAATTTATTGTGCATAATAAAAAGGTGAAATGGAGAAAAAATGTTTGAATGTCTAAATCGTGAATTTCTTTGCTGTCTCTAAAAATTATGTACTAAATGATGGCTGATGTATTCATCTTCAAAATAACACTTTACATTTAATTTCATTAGTTTGATCATAAAAACCTTTTCATCTTATCAAAAAAAACGAGTAAAATATCTTACGCTTAATTGGATGGGTGCGGGGATGGGTAAATGGTTATCAAGTCAAGGTAAGCATTTAGTATCATCATCATCACGACCCTTCAATGGCCCACTGCTGAGCCGGGTCTCCTCCTCAGAATGAGGAGGGTATTAGGCCATAGTCTACCACGCTGGCCCAGTGCGGGTTGGCAGACTTCACACACCTTTGAGAACTTTTAGGGAACTCTCAGGAGTGCAGGTTTCCTCACGATGTTTGGCTTCACCGTTAAAGCAAGTGACATTTAATTGCTTAAAACACACATAACTCAGAGTCAGAGGTGTGAGCCCAGGATCGAACCTCGGACCTACCGAGTAAGACTTGAAGTCTTAACCACTGGGCCATCACTGCTTGCATTTAGTATACTAATAGATAATTAATTTAAAAAAAAAATTTCATTATTTTCAGGCTTTACGAATTATTAAGTTCTAATTAAATTAATAAATTCGTAACAAAAGTAAATATTCTTTTTTAATTATGCACTACTTATAAGTTAGGCTTTTCCTAGAATGGCCAAAGACGTATGTGCCATGTGCGCTAGATGCAATTGATTTAACCTCGTACATCAAAAACTTGATGTACGAGGTTGAAAGGGCGCTTGTGACAGATGAGGATTTTTCATTATAATAAATCTGGAATGGAGTCAGATAACAAGATATGGGAATTACTATCAAATGTGCCTTTTTTATTGATTCCGGGAAGTCAGTTCCATCGTTTTGATAGTCTCGACCCTTTATATGCCTACGACAGATTGACTGTAATCTTAGTCGTGAGTGGTCTCTCAAGGAGTGAAGTAGTCCCTGGTTAGTGTTCGTGTTGTGCAGTGCAGTGTTAGTGCTGGAAGTACAATGTAGTTGCCACGTCTTGTTTTTGGTTAGGTTTATGTGAGTTTAACCTTAGATTTAAACAGAGAGCCTGAGCAGTGGAGGCGAGTGAAGGAAGGAATTCCTCAAGCCTTGCTTGGTCCAGTCCAAGGCACTGCTCAGGTTTTTCTCGTAATTGAAACGTTGCATTTACCCAATTGTCCATTCAATATTATCACCCCGTATAATGTTCTTCAATATTCCTCTCTCCTCCTTCCTTCTCCTCATTAAAATCTCCGAGATATATAACAACTTTATTCCGGAAAAAATGATAGATGATTTCTTTTTAAGCAGGATAGTGCTAACTAAAGAAATAGTAATTCTACTACACTAGTACCTACTAGTTAATAAAAACATGAATTATATAGAAGGTTTAGTTAATGATAGAAATATACTTTATCTTTATACGTCGTTTAAATACTTATCCCGTCTTGAAACTAATAAGGACTAGGGGTTAAATCATATAAATAAAACACATCTGAAATAGCAGCCATATTTATATTTTTTATAATTAATCTAATTAAGATTATTATTGGGATTCATTTATTTTTTCTGTTGACACATGTCTATATTCTTTTAAATGCAAGAACTCCACCTACTAATAAAATGCAATCGAAAATTCAGTAGCTTTCCACTTCAAAAGTATGAATTAGTCTCTAATTATATTAACAGCGAGAATGAACAAAACTTGCAAATAAAATGATCGCAACTTTGTCGAATAATACAACAACAACAACAACAACAAACACACTTTATTGTACACCATGAATATACAAGGAATACAAACATACAGCAGGCGGCCTTATCGCTAAGAGCGATCTCTTCCAGGCAACCAAGATGCTAGGATATCAATCCACAAAAATAAGGTAGGTGGTGCACTTGCTTAGAAAAATAAAAATATTACATGAAATACATATAATACTGTAAATATATATCAAGCTATACACTACATATACATATATATAAATACTATACGATATAGGTAATACCTAAAAATACAAAAATACACTAAACTAAATAATTTATATTTGAGAAAGATTTTTTTTGTTCACACACCTAATATTTTGAGGAAGAGAGTTCCATAGACGTGCAGCTTCAACTGTAAAAGAATTTGTAAAAAAGTGAGACGAATGGATTGGAGGGTTTAGTAACAAATTATCGTTAGACCGGAGTGCATGACTATGATGTTTATTATCTTATATAAACGTCTAGACATAATTACTTAGCCCGGTTGCAACTTACCACGTGTATTTAGGTTTAATTTTACATTTATTTAAATTTTTATATATCTAATTCCCAACGACATATCGACTCAGCTCGACATGCTATTCATTCCTATGTCGATAGATGGCGTACGAGAACACTCATTTGTTTACTTTGTATTCTTAAGTGTTGTTTTACGATAAAACATAGCCTATGTTATTCCCTAAGCTCTAATCTATCTGTGTACCAAATTTCATCGAAATCGGTTCAGTGATTTCAGCGTGAATGCGTAACAGACACTTCGCTAAATCAAAACACTACTCACAGACCCTAAACTTGTATTGTAGGCAAATTCTGGTCGTGATATATTTATAACAGATTTCCATTTTACTTTCTTATTAAAGACTAGCGGCCTGCCCTCGCTTCGCTCCGGGTATTTAAAAAAATATTAAGAAAGAAATTAGAAGAAAAGCGACAGATAATACAAGATCCCGAGGACAGAGCAAAAAAAAAATTGAATAGGTACAGGAGAGAGAGAGAAAGTAAGAGAGTGAGAGAAAGAGAGAGAGATAATCGAAAGAGAGAAAGTGAAAATAAACTAATCAGTAGCAACAAAATGGCCATGTTCTATTAATTAAAAAATGTATATGGCAACACTAAATCACATTTGTCCCTCACGAATAGTGTAGTTTTCTAACAGTGAAAGAATTTTTAAAATCGGATTAGAAACAACAAAATGGCCATATTCTATTAATTAAAAAATGTATATGGCAACACTAAATCACCTTTGTCCCTCGCGAATAGTGTATTTTTCTAACAGTAAAAAATTTTTTTATAACGGATTTGTTGTTCCTGAGAAGCTCTTCAATTTACAAAATGATCACCTTATGGCACTTAAATGGACATATCTTTTTAATTAGAGTATTTATGGCAACACCACATAGCCTATGTTACCCGGAAAGGATGTAGCTTCCTATCGGTGAAAGAATTTTCAAAATCGGTTCAGTACTTTTCGAGCCTATTCACAACAAACAAACAAACATACAAACAATCAAATCTTTCCTCTTTATATAATAGTATAGATATAGATAAGCTATAAACTAAAGAGGAAATTATACCCATTACTGTACAGCAATACGTATACACATGCAATTTATACGGAGTCGAGCAGTGCCTGGGGCTTGAGACCCAGGAGCAGGTTTAAAGAGCTGCTTCATAATATATTAACTCTCAACTCCACCACTCGACCTCGCTAACGACAATAGATAATAAACTAAACTTACATCACCCGTGAGGGAATACTATTTCCCTCTGCCGCTGGGAGAGTATCTCGTAAGAGCCGAGTAACCCAGCACCCCCTTGGTGGTAGGGGATTTGTTCCCCGACTGGCTTGCGACCACCAGCATGCGAATCCGACCGCCGAGTGTCATAGACGCGTTCCGGTTGAGCCGCATGTGGGCCAGACTTACCCCCTCCTTCTCCCATCCCATTAATGCTGTGGGTCTAGTGGACTCTGGGCTCTTGCCTAGGGTCCGCTGAATCCACATCATTTTTCTTCTTCATTACCCCTTCCCACTCAATCTTCGGGGATGTAACGCATCGACAAAACGAGAGAGTGTTTCTTGTTTTCCCGATGTCCATGGGCGATGTCGGCCACTTACCATCAGGTGGACCATTTGCTCGTTTGAACCTTATCTATTATAAAAAAATATTATTTATTCATACACTTCAAGAAGGGTGACCTTAACCACGACACATAACACTAACTTCCATGTACACTGCGCGGAAACACCAGAGAGACTAAGACTAATCTATCGCGTTAAAGGTTATATATTGTCTTTCAAGTCAGTATATTTGAGATAATATAAAATGGTCTACCCGCCAATACTACTTTATAAACGGTGTTGCTAACAGAAATAGTTTCAATTATTACTTTAGAACCTTCATTCATGAGCGTAGCTCTTTTAGCTTTGCCTCCTATTATGAAATCAATTGATCCCTCACTGAAGCGGAGCAAATAGCTTTCGAATGATAATAATACCAATTTTTAATGTTACAGGATGATAGAAGATTAGCCAGATGAAATCTATGGCGGTGCCTTGCGATTGAAAAGATGACGCCGACTGGCTTGCTGGTCTTTAGCGCGTTGCTCACCAGGACATTATGTGTTATAGCTCCTCAGATACCAGGTAAAATAATAAATAAGGAAAAGGCTATACTAAGTTAGGGATACTAACTAATACAGGATAAGAATACATCTACTAAATTCTTTAGTAAAGACAAAATAAAATATAAACTAATAAATGAGGGATATGAAAAAGTATTAAGATCAAAACAATTTTTTTTGAATACTAGCTGTATGGATCACATACTAGTAGTATTCCCTTTACCCATCCTAGTAAGCTAAACTGCTTGTGTCAGGAGTGGGCCACGCCAGTAGTATAATGTCCGGGATTTGAACCCACGACTTATCGATCGTGAATCCAACAGCAGAACCACTGAGTTACTGATGCTTAGACAAAATATGGAGTCGCTATGAAGAGATATAGTATATAAAGATAGGATAAGGATCATAATCAACAAGGAAAAACATAAAAAAATGAAGAAAAACGAAATAAAATCCATTGTCAATAAAAAGTCTAATTTAAATAAATTTTGGGATTGAGCTTATTTTAAAGATATACTAATTAAGGGTTAGGGGTGAATAAGGAAATAGGAACTGAATAAGATAAGGTCAATAAATACCAAAAAATTAGGGAAATACAAAAATTCAACCGGCATATAAAGAACTTTTGGATTTAAAATATATACCAAAAAAGGGATATAAGTAAAATATGTGTTAATTATGAAAAATAAAGTTTTCAAGACCTGTTTAAACTTGAACTATAGTGTTTAAACCAAGAAGTTTATATTTTTTTCCAGTGACTAAATCATTCTCAAATAAATAAAACAAAAAATACGAATAACTAAGAATAGGATAATGAAAGATTTAATGTTAAAAAAGAAGGTTTAGAAGAAGTAAGAGATACACTAGTTCTTCGTACTATAGATTTCGTTCGCGTGTTGCTCCGCTCCTATGGGTCATACCGAGATGTTAAATAGCCTAACTTACTCCTTGTTACATCAGCTATCTGCCAGTAAAAGTACCGTCAAAATTGGTCCAGCCATTTCAGAGATTAGGCGGAACAAACAGACAGACAAAAATTGTAAAAAAAATGTGTTGTTAGTATATGTGGTGTGTGCGTGTATACATCCATATGCACTTAGTAAAAAGCGGTTATTTTAATATTACAAACAGACACTACAATTTTATTTATTTGTATGGTTATAGATTGGATGAGGATTATGATGTTGACACGGGTAAACTAAGTGAGATATAAGTTATCATTATAGTGGTTAACACAAAAATTGTAAACTTTAGTGGCGACAAAATCAACTAGAAATTCTAAGCAAACATTTCCAGTTAAAAAGGCAATTTGTTTCTTGTAATGAAAGATTAAATATTTGTAGTGCAACAAGAAGTTTTATTAGAACAAAGCTGCAATGTTTCGCTCGTTCCATCTACTTCACTTTAGCTGGGTAGCTTTAAATTTCTTTTTCCTTAACAAATTTTAAAACGCTCGCCTTTATTTCTGTTTAATATTCGTTTGTCTCGTCCTCCGAGCGCATTCCCGCTTATTTCTCTCTAGCTCTTCAAATGGCAAAGTTGAAAAATAATGTGATGCTTAGATATTTTCTGCTGAGTTAGTTGCTGTTTATTTCCTTGAGAGCAGTAAATATTTTATTCTCGTAACACTTTATTTCAGTGATTCCCAAAGTGTTTTATTTCGACTCTAAGCTGTTGGGGTCTCCAAGAAAAAAATCGTCGTCGAGTCCAAAGTTCAAAAACCAATATGCTTTATATATGAAGGAATTTAGAATGTATGGGTGGAATGTGGTTGTGTTGGATGTTAAAATTGTTGTTAATTTAATTCAGTCAGGATATAATTTATAATTTCGTAATAAAATCTTTGTAGCATAGTTTATAGATCCTTCCCTTTTTGTCTTTTAAATTGTGTCTATGATTTGATAATATGAAATATGAGAAAGGCTACATGCAATTATACTTAGTGACGTCAATGATTTAGGGAGTTATATTCACAATCGTAAGGGTCTATTCAAATACTAGTGATTAGGCTACTGACGTTAATCTATTCCTACTGCTACCGGACGAAAAATATATGATACCCATTACTGTACAGCAATACGTATACACATGCTATTTAGACTTAGGCGAGCAGTACCTGGGGCTTGAGACCCAGGAGAAGGTTTAAAGAGCTCTTTCATAATATATTAACTCTCACTTCCACCACTCGACCTCACTAACGACAATAGATAATAAAGTAAACTTACGTGAACCTCGAGTAGGGTAACCCTAATCACGATACTGTAACACTAACTGCCATGTTAACTGCACGAAAACACCAGAAAGACTGAGACTAATCTATCGCACTAAAGGTTATATATTGTCTTCAAGTCAGTATACTTGAAATAATATAAAATGATTTACCCGCTGCTACTACTTTATGGTGTATTGTGAACTGGTAATAGTTTCAGACAAACTGAGTGACTGACTAATTGAAATAAGTGGTCTACGGGTCAAAAGATTGGGAGCCGCTGCTTTAGTTGAAATGAAATAAATTGTCGACTTGACCTAAACACGTAAAGACGTACCCTGTCATTCTGTCATACTGCTCTCAAACGTTGAGGAGACTTCAGAATGCAGTTAGAGACAAAAACCTTAAAGGAGACAAAGTGTAGTTAAAAGTTTTTCTAGAACACTCTAATATCTTACTAAATACAATATAATCGTTAAAGTATGACCTTTTTTTTACGCTTGTAATTTGTGATCACTAAACAAGACCTAAATCTAATATATAATCTATCTAATGACTGACATCAACACAGGGATAAAACTTTAAGGGTTAGAAACTTGAAATTTTGCATAGGGGTTCCTTATATAACGTAGGAGAGATCGAAGTAAGGATATTTGAAAATTTACCCCATAAGGGGGTAAAACGGGAGTGCTAAATTAATATGAAAATTTACCGTTTTTGAAGTTATTCAAATGAAATTCAGTATGAAAGTTCTTCATTGAAACACGTGTAAAATATTTTTTCGAAGGTCATCACTTATGGGAATAAAAGGTTTGCACTCCGCAAAATTAATATAAAATTACTAAATATGTCTACAGACGATCTACTGTGGGCTAATAAAATTACCTCAATATAGCAAACGAAGTTGCGGGTAAAATCTAGTAATTTATAAGTACCAAATATACTTACTACTATAATATTCTGACTAAAATAATATCCTTCAGTCGTTTTCCTCATGTCTGAGGTTCGTGACCACCTCCATCCATGACTTTTGGTCTTACGATTGTACGCCACCTTATACTGTCTCTCTAGACGGACGGAGGAATGTCTCTGAAGTACTCAAGGATTCGCTTGAGGCAGATGGTAGAGTGCCTTATTTTGATTTCGAGCTTTGCAAGTATAGAAGCGTTTATATACTAATTTAGGGATATAATAAAAATGAAGTCCATGTCAGACTAATTCAGCGTTTCTATTAGAGATGAGCTTTGGGGGTGAGCGTGATGCGTAGCGTAGGTTGTGTTAGTTGAGTAACCAATAAAATCTCTTATCGCCAAACTCACCTCTCTTATCGCGAGTGTATCAAAACACATGTCATATCTCTAGTGAAAACGCAGCCTTAAAGGTATAATCTTCTAATTTTCTATTTAGGAGACGTTCAAGCATTACGTAAACAGATTTTTTACAATTATGAAACCCATTGTCTCCTCCCCCCATGTCAGCAAAAGTAAAAAAAAGCCTAACGCCTCCCCCCGTGATTTTATAAATATTGATGCATGCATTTTTCTCCCTGCTAAGAAAGATGATATTCACGTTTTGATTCGCGTCTTCAACGTCAACCGGGGCGGGAGATCCTTTCTTTTCTTATATTTGATGTTGATTTGCTTTCCTTTAATGTTTACTTACTTGAACGGCCCTTGACAGTTAGTGTCAACCTTTATAGGTTTTTTTTTAATATTCTGTTAATAAAGTCTTAATCTTTACCCAGATTTCAAAACCGGTGACAAGAAAGTCATCAGCGGGCCATTTTGGCACGAAGTTTTCACGGAAGTGTACGAGGATCCAGAAGAAGACGTGTCCACTACCACATCAGAGCCTCTACCATTCTTCGAAGACGATGCATCAACGAACAACGTTACAGCACAACTTGGCAGTAGCGTGCACTTGCATTGTCGAATACACGATTTAGGAGAAAAAACAGTAAGTTTATTATTATTTTTTGTGGTAGTTAAGGTGCAAACGAGCAGATTGTCCACCTGATGATAAGTGGCCACCATTGCCCATGGACATCGACAAAACAAGAGATTTGTCGATGCGTTGCATCCTCGAAGATAGAGTGGAGAATGGGAGTGAAGAAAAAAATGCTGCGGTTTCAGCGGACCCAGAGCAATAGACCAGAGTCCATTAGATCCGCAGCATTAATGAGATGGGAGAAGGAGGGGGTAAGTCTGGCCCACATGCGGCTCGACCAGAACGCGTCTATGACACTTGGCGGTCGTATTTGCATGCTGGTCGTGGTCTCAAGACGGTCAGGGAACAGATCCCCTACCACCAAGATGGTGCTGGGTTACTCGGCTCTTATGAGATACTCTACTAGCGGCAAAGGGGAATATTATTCTAACCCGTCCCTTGACGGGTGAAAATTTGCATTAATTATATTGGAATGTAAATCTTTGCATAGTATAAAACAAAATTGCATCCTGCTGATTGTTCGCTTAGATCTTTTAAACTATTCAACTGATTTTAATGATGTTTTCACCAATACACAGAATAATGCAAGAGGAAAAATTTATATTTATAATACATGCATATTATAGAAGGGAAATCGAGCAATAATAGGACGGGTATATTATGAAAACTTACTGTGAGAAGTCTTTATAACAAAGATATCAACAGTTTCCCTTATTTTATTTTAATATTTAGGTCAATAATCGAGACAAAAACAATCCTACCTTTTAAGTTAGATAAAATTACACATAATCTATCGATTCACTGAGTCAATTGCGGAATTCATCGCAGGCAAATACCATAACGGAGTGTTATAAGTTAAACGTGTGTATCTGTGTGACTTTGATATCGTAGCGCCAAAAATAATTGACCATTTTTGATGAAGTTTTATTTGGTTGAAAGGTAATTTAATCGAGATGGTTCTTAGTTATGTATTGTGAAAATCTGTTCAACCGTTTGAGGACTATCAGCTTATTGCTAACTTGAGAGCTGAGTGACAATATTAATATATTGACTATTGTAACAATCTTGTATCTTGTAACCATGGTAACACACTGACATTGCTTACACTAAGTACAGATGAAACGGTATTTCTCGATATCGATTTCTTTGATCAAATACATTTGAGTCAATACAGACTTAATGAATATTTGTTTAGTCTGTACTTGACTGCTATTTTTATATTCCTTTTTCAGTTGTATATGTTAATATCGATTTCCCCTCATTTTCTTAATACAGCAGAGGCAACGGCAAATTGATACGAAAAATCCTAAACAATGTAAATTTTTTGACTGTTCTCAACTATAAATGAAGAAAATCCTGGATGAACAACTTCATTTATTCTCATAGTATTCGCGGGTAGTTAATTTTATCTTGTTTAGAGTAGACAATATATAACTTTACTTTCGATACCATTGAGCATGTGTATTAAGTGGTGACACGCTGTACATATTAAAGTATTAAGACTAACAGTGCAGAGGAGCACGTGAGTACATTATTGCCATTTGAGTGTTTAAAAATGTTTGTAATAATTTCAGTCTATAATAATTTAGAAACATTCAACATAAATTGTAAATGTCAAGAAAAAATTCAACAGCAATAAAATGGAACAAAACATCAACACGTTCTTTGTCAAGCGTGTGTAAGTTAATGCTTCCTGAAGTTATAGAACAGGCGCTGGACGTTCACGAGTTTATCTAGAGTGAATATATTTTTAAAAATTTTAGTGACTGTAATACAAACTTCAGGTGGTAAAAAAATAATATAAATTTTTGGAACATATATCAGTTCAAAGATCTTTATTCTCAAATAAGACACAAGTCACTTCCAAGAGAACAACACATTAAAGTTAAATAAATTAAAAGGCAATCGCCAGGTACAAAGTATATAAATACCCTCTCAAAGCATTCATAACACTAAAAACGAGTTATTAGTAAATATATATTCAGCTAATTTTACTTTGAATGCTTTGAGACATTTTTTATTTCACAGGGTATTTTATTATATAATTGTACTCCCTCAAAAGTAATCGTTTTTTGACCATACGTTTTTGTTCTAGTTTTAGGTAGTACAAGATAGCTACCTCTACGAGTACTACGTTTACTTATTGTTTGGCGTTTTATAAAATGTATGTTAGATTGTATAATTTTATTCAGATTTTTCCTGATAAAAATACAAGTATTAAATATATAAAGCTGTTTAATATTCATTATTTTAGTTTCTAAGTATATTTTTAAAGTAGGATACCGAAAAAGTAGTTTTATAATTTTATTTTGTGTGATCTGCAAGGCTGCTACCATTCCTTAAATCAAAGGTTGGAAACTGATGTCCTAAATACTGTAGGCTCATCCAGTCGGAGTACGTCTGTTAAGCAGGATTACTTAAAAACTATGATTTAATTAGGAATATAATATTATAGGTCTAAAAATGTATGAGTGTCTAAGCTAATGGTTGTGGGAAGGGAAGGGAAAACCCATAAATAACTTGGACTCGATGTTATAAATGTGATGTGGTGACTCATCTTAAATGTAAAATTTTATTGTAAAACAAATATAGGGGCGGGTAAATAGTTCCCCTGATGCTAAGTGGTCACTGTCGTCCATACTACATTAACAATACAAGAATCAATAAGTGAGAATAGCGAGCCCAAACTCAACACTTAGACCCCACTGAAACCGCTGCATTTTTGATAAAAGAGAGGAAAAGGAGATGCTTAGTCATGTTTATGATGCTTAGACAGGAATGCGTAAAAGTCAAAATATCCTATAATTACGTGACAGATTGGGATTGATTTCAATATATAGTGCTAATGATTTAATGCACTTTAAATATTTTTGATTATCATTAATAGTTAGATAATTTAGCTTAGTAATTTATGACTTCAATTCTTATTTATTTTTATTTAAATAATGGCCACTTGAATAATGACTAAATGAATATACCATAAGACATTTAGTTCCCTCCGGCTCTTATACTATGAAGTGAAAACAGAATATGATGCTTTGTTTAACCGGAAACATTCACGATATTCATAATACTGAAGTTCATGGAAGTGTTATAATTAGTACAAATATATTTACTTGTATTTGTACTGTTTTAATGTAGACTAACTTTAAATTAAATTACCTGGGGCTTGAGACCTATGGGCAAGTTTACAAAGTAGTGCATTATTAGATTATTTACTTAATAAATATATGAAATCCTCAATCCTAACTTGAATGTGCCATTTAATATATTACTTACGCCATCTATCGATGATATATGGTCTGTCTGTTTGTTACGCTTTCACGCTTAAATCATTTAACCGATTTTAATGAAATTTGGTAGAGATATATATTAGAGCGTGGGGAAGGCTAATGGCTGTGTTTTATAGCGAAAAAAAGGTTGAATAGGTAGGTTGATGAAGTGCATGTCGAGTGTGATCGTTATGTTTTTTGGAATTTGTCATACGTGGTAAGCCAGGACGAGTCAACTAGTTCTCTATAAAAGGATTACTTCACTTATATTTTACTGTATTAACTCAATACATTAGTCACACTGTCGCGGATCTTCCACAGCAGAGTTTATATATTATTGAGTCGATTTTTTTTAATTCACTGAAATATTATAGTGATTGATCGATGTGGATATTAACCCTAATATTAATAGTAATAGACAAGAATGAATTTAATGGATTTAACGTTAAATAGATTTTTTTCTTATTTCCATTATTATAGATTACTGAGAACTTCTCGTTATTGAAAGTTAACAATAAATAGTTTTTTTTTATAGGGACTTTACATAGAGTATCGCTTACTCATCTATAATCATTTTTTCTGGGAAGAATAAACTCTTTAAAGCGTTTAGTCGCTATTGAGAGTTGCCGTTGAAAATCATAAAGAGTGACAGAAGCTAAGTAATGAGAATTAATGTCGCTAATCGACTAGTCGTTATATAGGGTTCAATGTTATATCGAGTTTGTAATATATTGTATGTTCACCAGATATCCTGGGTGCGTCGTCGAGGTGAGGACCTCCACCTCCTCTCCTTCGGCCGTCACACATACTCCGCGGACTCCAGATACTCGTTAGCCTTCGAGAACCCCAATGACTGGAGGCTGCTGATCCAGTACGTGAGTGAGCGAGACGAAGGATACTACGAGTGTCAGATATCCACACACCCTCCTTTAGTTAGAAGGGTTCATCTTACTGTTGTAGGTAAGTTGTTTACTTTTCAATATCCTTACAATTAGTTACTCCTCGTCACACATACTCTGCAGTCTCAAGACACCCCAGCGATTGGAAACTGGTGATACAGTACGTGAGTGAGCGAGACGAAGGATATTTTTGAGTGTCAGATTTCCACGCACCCTCCTTAATTAGAAAGGATCACTCGTTACTCGATATTTAACCAAACTAATAACAATATTAAATAACGTTATTACTTAATAAGGGCCGCACTACATTTCACCTTTTCAGCAATTACTCGTCAAACTGTTGCTCTAATAGAACTGAGCTTATAATTTGCTAAGCCATGGATGGTGTTTTTCTTTTTCATTACTCCCAATATTCTACATTATTAAAATCTAAAATACGCCATTATCATATACCATTACTTAATTAAATACGTTTTTTAATTTGAGGGCAGAATTTACCATATCGACGGGATGAACATTAAATGTTTGACAGTTACGAAACCCATCAACATTTTGTATGGGATATGGGATTATTTCTTTTATTTAATTTTTTATGTCAATATTTTTAATAATTATTCTGTTATTCGGAATGGAGACAAATACAATAAATCTAAAACCATAAAAATCGATCCAGCCGCTCTTGAGTTATAAATGTTCCAACAGACCCAACTTTGTATTATTATTACAGATTGTTTTCATTAACTTTTTGTAATTTTACTTCCTCACTTATAGACAGATTCAAACACGTATTTCAAGTAAGATACGAAGTTTCTACATTGAAATACCGACGCTGAAAGTCACTAGCTCTCAAACAATGAAAGAGATAAAATTCCCAGCACATTCCCAGTCTAGATAACTAGAATACTAGACGCCGAACGAAAAATAAATCTGGAATATTAACTTTATCATTATTTTAGAAACTTTAAGAATCTTTTATTGTACGTTTTATTGAGGGTACGAAAATTTATTTTGTACTCGGATCAAACGCTATTACTACACCAGCATCACAAACAGAAACTGTGTACGAAAAACAAATTAAAAAAAATATCTAGGTATATAAATGTAGAATCTTAAATTCATCATTGGTTTTAGGAAACGCGATTATTTAGGTTTAGATTGATTTTTCCGATTTTACACCAGAATCACCTTTAGAAAGGCGGTCATGTTTTCTATATTATGCGGCAAAATTGTAAGGTTTTTCATAATAAATAGCACGGCGCGATGGGAAGGGTTCAATACCATTGTGTTAGGGCTAAGAAATAATATCTTGAAAAAATGACCGTAAAAGAATCGATAACAAAATAAATCTATATGTAATGGAAATTTTCATTCAAAGATAGAAAAGGATTAATTTTATTTATTTATGTAAGCTTAGCTTTTGGATAAAAGAAACCCAATACCTCTAATATTTGTAAGAAGGCATTTCCAATGGTAATGAGAGGTATCCTTACCATTCTAAAGGTGACCGGGCCGGACGCTTAGAGGACACGCGTACACAGACACACGTACCTACGGCTCAAATCATATTATATAGATACAATTATTTTGATCTAAAAGGTTGATTTTGTATGGAATTTTAACCGCACAGCTAATATCTAAATAACGCAGCATTTGGCAAGAGAATTTGGAGGCAGTTTGATAATTCCTTTTAAGTAGTTATTGTCGTTGTTAGGCAGTTAAGGCAAGCGATGAAGAAGATTGTTGTGACATTTGTAAACCAGCACCAATGTCACGAGCCTCAGTCACTGCTCAGTTTCCTGTCTTAAGTTCCATGCAATTCTTTCTTACATACATATTGTTCAAACAATCCAATAAAAATTGCAAATCTTGCAAAATCTAGTAGAAATCCAAACATCAAAACAATAGCAATATGGAGCATGGTCCATGTTCCCCTTTTTCAGATATTAAGAAATGCAATTTTGTATTCGCCTCACGCTTTTTCATAATAAATGCACGCCGCACGATCTTAGTTTTTCTCCTTCATATACGTTACGTTGCCAACATTCCAAGGAATGCTTTGCGGCATCGTTTCGTGCCAAAATAGCTGTATGAAATCCTATAATAATATTTTACAAGGATATTATACGTATTTACCGCATAAACCTATTCGATATCTTTCTTGTTTCCAGGCATCGTTTTCGTCGTTATGTTTACGCTTTTTAACTTTCATATTTAATTTGAATAATGTTAATACAGAATGAGATTCTGTACGGAATGAGGACTTTCTTAAGAGATATCTTTACTGTTATTGAAATAATACTATTTAGCTTTAACTATTGTTTTGGTAAATACCACGTTACTATGGATGACATATCTTATATTTCTTTAACAACCATTTAGTCTTTTCGCCTTCGTAGTTGGTTCACTGGAAGTAAAGAATTTTGAAACACTTATTTAATGCGTATAACTTAACCTTAGCGTTATGTACGAATTGTAATGCTCATATAATATAAGTTAATTATTGGAATAGTGATGATGAAAATATTTTACTCTTAGCTCAAAAAATATTGTTAGAAAAAAATACTTGTTTCATCATAAACCGTATCATTTAAACACCACATGTTTTTTCGCAATTGAAGCACCTAACTAATTTTAAGAATGTCTCATAGATTTCCCAAAATGAACCTAGGATAGAATTAATTAACCATTGCTAGTCAAATAGACTCATCTGGCTAAAAACTTACTGTATGTAATGCTCCTGCTATGTCGTAAATAGGTTTAGTATATTTAAACCTGTGGTTACATTTTTCAAAAATAGCATTTGTTAATAGCGGTGCATCATTTATTTAAATTTTATTTGTCAGCCTTAAACAGACAGCCTTAAACTGTAGTCAGGCATTTTGTGATATTTAAAATTTATTGCAAAGTAAAACAAAAGGTACTTAAAATATTTCACTCTCAGATTATTTGACTCCATTAGCTAGATACGCAATCTCATAGCAAAGTTTAGTAAGTGCGTAACCAAAACAGTCGTAAAAATTATATCTTCCGAGTGCTCCTAAATCGAAGGGAAGCTTATGACAGCAATTATTTTCAGCTGCTTGGCGGTAAGCTCGTAAAGGCGTATTCACTTCTTTTATTGCTTTATCATTATTGTCTGAACTAGGTTGTCCTTAATAAAATATTAAGATCTTTTGATGTTATATCATAGAAGCTTATATATAAGTCCCATTGTTACACGCATTTCAGTTATTACCCAACTTCTCACTTTGAAGTGTTCATTCCAAAATTTAATGCCTTACTTATTATATTCTTGCGTTAAGAATATTTCTATATTTTTTTAAGCTTAGCTTAGCTTAAGTTTTTCCTGTATTTGCCATCTAGTGAAAGTTTGTTTCATTAGATATTTTATCTTTTTCACATCACATTTTAACTTTAAAAGAAAATAAAGCATTGAATTTTAAGTATATAGTATCTACAGCTTAAAATCTCGTTAGGATTAAAATTTTACATACATATAGATTGATGTAGGTCACAGTGTGTATGTTCAATTCAGGACATGCTCTCTGCATAGAGATTATTGTAGAATTTAGAGATACTGCCGCTGTTGCGGAGATCAAATGCAAAGTGCAATACAGAATATAGACGATGTCACAAATTGTAACAATGATATATGTAAATTAATGGACAGGAACTAAGATTTAAATATTTCGAATGCATGCTATAAAATTATCTTGGAAATCAGGTTGCTAAAAACTTTCAAACTGTAAACTATTTTAGCAATTATGTTGGTTTTGGTTTTCACTGAATTTTCTTCAAAATCGTCATCTTCTTGTAGTAATACAAATTAATTCAAAATTTATTAAATTTTCTTTAGCTTACACTGTTTCTTCGTCCTCATCCTCTTATTCTTTCTATTCTTCTTCTCATTAATCATCATCATCATTATTATAATCACAACCCATTAATGGCCAACTGCTGAGCCGGGTCTACGGGGTTAGGTTAGGTTAGTGTGAGTTCTGTCCCAGTACGGGTTGGCAGACATATCTTTGATAACTTTTTGTGAACTCTCAGGAGTGCAGGTTTCCTCACGATGTTTTCCTTCACCGTTAAAGCGAGTGATGATTTATTTCTTAAAACTCACAAAAGTCTCTTCTCATTACTCAGTTGTAATCAAATTTCTTAACGAGTATTTTTTTAATGATAGTGGTAAGTGGTACTAAAGAAAAACCTTTAAACTGATCTACTATCTTCTTTATTTATTCAAGGTAATCCAAACTACCAACATTAAAACATTGAAGATAAACACATTTAACTCCGGATATACGAGTCTCGGATTACAGTTTTAATTTATAGCCACCCTGATACTGAATAAGCCGCCCATCGTCTTCAATTACACGTTTATATCTTGGATAAGGAAACTGAGGCTTTTGTAAATATATAGAAGATATTTACGTATCAATTTCCTTAACTACCTAAGCGTTGAGAAAATTGAAACTTAACGTATAAGTATTGAGTATATTATGTCCGAAATAAAATTTTATGATACAAACATACGTACAATAAATCGTACGAGCATGCAAGAATACAAAAATAAATGAATAGAAGCATACAATAATTCAAGCTTTCGAGCATACAAGAACGCAAACATTTGAGAATAGGAGAATAGATAAAAGAGTAAACAGAGCAATACAAGACCATCATACAGCTACCGGCACGTAAGTGTAGGTTTGACCTTGAATCCGCAGAAGTCACTAATTAGCCTTTTTAGCGGATTTTTAGATCTTGGAGCGACAGCAGTGCGTCACACGCTATTGTTTCTTATGCGTCGTTTCAGTTCCTGCGCGTTTGTTATTTGTCAAAATAGTAAACGTCACGGATGGAACTGCAAATAAAGACAAACCTAAAGTTGAATAAAGCTGCCACTTACTATACGAGAGTAGGAGAGTTTAATCTAGGATTAAAAGATTAGCAGGATAGAAGAATAAATGAATCTGAGAGTATGAAAATGTAAGACCAGAAACAAGATCACAAGAACACACAAGTATAGAGAAATATAGCACACAAGAATATAAATTCACCTTTATTATGAATATTTATGTGATTAAAATGGCTGAACGGATTTCAATTAAACGTGGCACACAGATACTTTATAACCTGGTAACATATAGTCTACTTTTTATTCCGGAAAAATTCTGATTTCCTGCGGGATAAAGATGAAATATGTTTATGCTAAATATTTTTATTTAGCAAAATTATTAATAGGTGCTTGAAACAGTAAACAATTTATCATTATCTCACAAGAACTCTAAATTTTTCTGGGATAAAAAGTAGCCTAAATATTAATCCAGGTTATAAAGTATCTGTATACCAAATTTCATTGAAATCTGTACTGCCGCTTTTGCGTGATTGAGTAACAAACATCTAAACATACAAACTTTCAAATTTATAATATTAGTAAGATTTACGCGCTAAATAGCACCCGTGCGAAAACAGCGAAAAATAAATCTTTTTTAAATACTTAGTAGATTTTCGGATTACGACAGTAATCATTGAGCTTCGTTTCTATCACATATATTTTTAAAAAGTTATTAGAAATAGAAATAATATTATAGCTCAAAAGATACAGATGTAAGTAGAAAATATTTATAGAAATGAATAGCCAATTTAAGTGATTTCCAGAGGATCCTGTTTACTATTGGTCGTACAAATTGTTTGTATTTTTAGGGATTCCTCGGGTCGCTGTCTGAGATAAAAAGAAATGTTATTGCGTTTACTTTCTCCATTTGTTTGGATCTCAAGTTATTAGTATTAATACTTTCTAATATTGTGTATTTTTTTCATGAATTTAATTGATTTTTCTACTTCTGAGGGTTAACGATTATTACGAATATATACAACTCCGACCCGATTTAAAAAATTTGATAAATAATAACTCAACATACTTTTTACTACTTAATTTTTGATTACATTATTGTTATTTAATTTGAGATCAAACTGTAACTTCAGTTTGAAGTTAAAGCTTTAGTCAAATTAGAGCCCATTAAGATATTGTAAAATCTCTACATATAATAAAACAAAGTCCCTTCCCTCTGTCTGTACGATTGGATTTTAAACTACGCAACGAATTACTATAATAGAGAACCTATGCAAAGCCGGGGAGGGTCGTTAGTTTAATTTATACTAGAAATACAAAAGGTATTTAGGTAAAGGTATTTGGAATATTTTCTTAAGCGACATAAAAAAACTATCAACGAAGATACGCTCGGCTATTAAGTTATAAAAATACCGTTTAAATATTAAAAGAATTTTAAAGCAATTCCCTGTGATATTCCGTAAAGCTCATAAATATAAATAAATGTGTTTTATCTCGAATAGCATCGCAGTGGAAGAATAAACTTTGGGTTCAAAATGAACTGCGGGTTGTTTTGTTTGTGAAGCGCGGAATTGACAAATATTGTGAAATTACCGTACCAATGGTAAAATGGAAAATTGTTCTATATAATAGAATATAGAAATTTATAACCAAAAACTAATTTACAAATATAGATCTAAATTATACAATACTTCCTATACCGCTTAAGTTATAGCGCAACTATGCTTACAAGACTCCATATCTACTTAACCTCAAACAGTTTTCTTGATTAATCGAAATCTAAATGATCGTATCTAAAATCAGGTTGATTTATACGGATTTAACGGATATAACGTGACCAATTTTTTACATTTTTTTTAAACCATTTGATTCATATTTGTTTTTAGTTAAATTACTAGCATTTGGAATGGAATCCTTGTGACATTTAATAAATTAATTGTACAGACAAAGCAACACTGCAATACAAACTGTTAGTACCCAAACAGCTGACGTCATGGCATATGTATCTCAATGTTGCCACCTGTGAGTTTAAATAGCGCTAAACGCTGTGCACTATATTTGATTATAGCCCAGAAAAGCACGAGATTTCTCTAGAGGATATTGACCACGTGACTAAAACCTAAGTAAACCCAAGAATGCTATGCTACGGTTTCAGAGAACCCTGGATCAAGAACCCCAAGTCCACTGAAACTTTAGTATTAATGGGATGGGAGAGGAAAGAAGTAGATCTGACCCACATGCGGCTAGACCGGAACGCGTAAAAAATACTTGGATTTGCTTGCTGGTAGTCGCTAGCTAATCGGGGAACAGATCCCCTTCCACCAAGGGGAAACCCCTTGTAGTTGCTCGCCTCTTACGAGCTACAGCAGAAAAGGAATTGTATTCTAATTCACGGGTAAAAATATTTATTACTGTAATTTACCCAATCTACGTATAACTACTTTTCTTTGTCCATTGGGATAACTTTTTACATAATTTTAACACTTTACTTTGATAATAAATAGTCACCTAAATAATGAATATAGCTTATTCGTAATACTTTTAGGGACGAGAATAATAGGTTAAATAGGAGTTATAAAGATTCTTAAAATGAACAAAAAACCGCATTAAAAGTATTCTAAAACATCCGCTATATATTTAAGCATCGTATTTATAAAACAAAACGATTATGAGAGTGGAAAATCATGTATGAATGGTCTCGTGTTCGCGCTCTGTTTAATGTCAGTACTGTTCACTGTTTATCCCCTTTTGTGGAAAGGTGAATTTGCTAATATGCTTGGTTTATTCGTTATTATAAAGTCAGAAGTAAGATTATCCTAATTGCATCTGTGTTTTACCTTCACTCAAAGATTACAGAACAAACTTTATATAAGTAAATACTAATAATATTACTTTCTTTATTGCCTGATAAGACTCCGACCATTACTTAAAGATTGTGACTCCGGTGCAGGGTTTTATTATGCAAATTGAGTCTGAAAATAAAACCAAATTAGGCAACAGTGACAAGCTTGTTGAGTGTGTATAATAATTATGTTTATGTAATTTGCCGGGCGTTTCAACTGAATCACCAAGAGAAAATAAAATTTATTTTATACACTACCCTATTACCTTACTCCTTATACCTCAATGTCGATATCCGTTATCTTTTCCAACCTTTATAATACTAACAGAGAGTTTATGTGAAACATTTAATAAAAAAACATGACGATGGTCCATAATCATCACGAGCCCAAAATTCTTATAATATTTGTCCAACACTTCTCAGTACTGCAGTCTATATTCCACATATTAATCCATTAATATTTAACTTTGTCGCAGTGCCAAAAGTGGAAATAGTGGACGAGCGTGGGAGACCGCTACAAGACAAGTTTTACAAGGAGGGATCGATAATAGAGCTGAGATGTGTCGTCAGTGAGGTTCCACAACCAGCTCGGCAAGTTAGTTGGAAACACGGAGGAAGGCTGTTGAATTATGATACGAAACGAGGAGGAGTAAGGTGAGATATTTATCATATTCCTTTGATAGTAGCTGTAAGGAAAGTAATGGAAGATTATAGTTTTTTAACGGTAATTTCGACCAGTTTATAAATGCTAACTATGCTGGTAAATATTGGCAAGATAACGGTGTCATTTTTGAAAGCTAAAAACCCTAATAACAAGTCACTGGATGTTCAGGAAATTAAAGTTATTTTCTTAGTAATAATAGTTAGCAACACCGTTGATAAATCTACATTCGAGGGTAGTACTTTTTATATTATTCTAAGACTGTATAAAACCACTGTTCCGATAGGCTTAAGTCAGTTGTCAAACGAAGCTCGCCTGGTGAAGATTATGGCTATTACTGTGCGGTATCCGTCCCATGTAGATAGCAAATACCATAATTTTGGCCCCTCCAATAAAACAGTAGCAAGTTAGTAACAATCAAAACACTTGACTTTGACAGAGAGAGAATTATCCATCGAACAAGAGCTAGAATAAGATTCAGTCATTAATTCATAATTTTACAATAGTTGTTTTATCTTATAAGATTGCACTGGTATCAGAGTGAATTTATTTACAGATTTAGTGTTTACAAATAAAAGCTATATTAAATTCCTCTTTTATATACAGAAATCCTTAAAAAAAACAAATATATAAAATTCAAGATAAAAGTATTAATAGTATTGATTAAATAAACTCTCAGATATTCTTAATAAAGCTTATTGAATGTATAATATTAACTGAAATGAATAAAAAGTCTATGCTTATCAGTAATGGAGAAAGAATAGAATAATTATTTAGTAAAAAATACTATATTGTTTTTTATTTATTTTATGTAGTATAATACATTTGAATTTCGAACAACTGATTCAATCGCAATAAGAGATGATGTATCAAAATCATTTTGGAGATTCTTGGTTTTTGCCAATCATTACCATGTTTTCCTTGCCAAAGTAAGAAATTTAGTGCCATGTTTGCTCATGTATACAACTGCTATAAAATTTTAATAGATATTATTTATATTAACGGAATATAAATGGTCTGTTTCCAGTTGAAATAACAGACTGAGTAATTATTTACTGCACCATTTATGATAAATGATGACCTCTTTTTATAGAGCGTTCAAAATCTTCTCCTCTACGTCCTTGATAAACGTCCTTTAACGTTAGAAATACGCGATCTGCAGGTTTTTCTTTGATCAATTATTCATTAAAATTCAATACACATGTTTGCATATTAGTATTATGTGGTTTGAGTTATATGAATAAAATTCATTCAAATTCAACGTTTAAAAAATATAGACGTTTTGTCTGTGCATTAATTTCCTATCGGTAATTGTTCATTCAATATTTAATAAATTATCTTTTAAGATTGTTGAGGAAACGTCCAAAGAAATCCTAGGATTTAATCCTTAACCATTTAATATATAATGTAGACTCGTATAATACAATTTATGGTAGGCTGCAGACTTTAAAAAAGTGTATTATACGACAAAAAAGTTCCTTAAAAATTAAATAACTTATTTTAGAGACCAGAATTTAAGAGCAGCCTTGAAATACAAAAAGTATTAAATGGAATGACAAAGATGATGATGACAAAGATGAAACTAAACATGAATTTGAGACATATCTACCGAATTTACAAAGATTGATTTTGCATTGGACCATGTAGTAATGCTAGACTGGAAAGTTTCCGTATCCAAAATAAAGCCCTTGCCACCATTTTTGCATTAGACAGTAGTTGCCTACTGATGAGCAGATTGAAGTTAATCTTTGCCACCCTCTGGAATCATAAAAAATTCAGAAATGGAAAGACGATCTTGAATCACCATAAATGGTATTAGAAATTTTGGGAAAGATCATTTGCCAGGAGATGCATCAAAATATTAACTAAAATTATAAAGACAATAATAGAAACAAAATATTTTGCAGCTTCATGAAGTAATTGGTCGTTTAGCAAAAGGCGCATTTTCATGTTGACGCTTGATGCTCCTTTTGAGCCTCAAATTAGGTCACGTGGCAAAGATCCGGCGGCCTTGTCTCCCATCTTTTGTATACTTTAGTTAACTTAAAGAACTTAATATTTTAGTATTTTACGTTAAAGGCATAGAGTTTTAAATTAATTTGTAAGAGTATCATTTTAATTAAATCGTTTTGAATTTACATCAATTCTCCCTCTTGCTTTACTTTTGAATGCGTGTACTTTTAAACCTTAAGTAGGAGATTGAATTAAAAAAACTCAAAATGTTTTTAGTCAAAAAATTTTCAAGTTATTACTATTATCTTCCCGCGATTTCGTCCACATAAACTAAACTGACCTGAACTGTGTCCAAAGCAAATAGAAAACAACAACTTTATCCCGTAAAAAGAAGTTTAATTGAAGGGCAGTAAAATTTAATTAAACTTATCTAATGAATGATAATTTCCACTTTGTTCTATTTAAATTTAATTAATACGATCTGCTGTAAATCTCTCGGACAGTTTAGAATAAATGAGGGTAGATACAATTAAGGTATATACTCACATTTTATAATTAAAGAGCTCAACTTTAAAACTTTTTAATCAATATATGAATTTACATCACCAACGTCAGAATCTACTACCCATTTCGAAGTAACCTAACACCGATCTGAGGCAAAAGGCGCAAAAATAGCAAGACGCAAAAAATGAGCGGGGCTATTTTTTTCTGTCTTGTCCATGCTCAGAAACACGTGTCAAAAGGTATCAAGTTTTAATTAATATCAAATAATCAAGACATTAACATCTCAGAGCTGTAAAAAAATCAAATATCGAAAACATCTTTTATACATGTAGGTTTTGACTCATTATTATAACAAGTTTAAACCCGTTTTAAAACTTAAAAAGGTATAATAGACTTTTTTTGAGGTCAGTTTGTTCAGTTAGTTGATATTATCTTGCAATTTCTACAGATAGTGTCTCATTCGATGATGTTTCGCTCCGCATAATCAGTTTGGCAGAAAAATATTGAGAACTTAGAAAAATTGTCGGAAACTGATTCTGGTAAATAGTGTGAGAATTTCAATTATATTCTGATAGATCTGGCACAGTCTGAATAGTAATTTCATAAAGTAGGTATACTAGCCGGTAGCCATCTGTACGTTTAAGCAACAGTATGGGAGATAATTGCCCATTGATGAATAGAGGGTGCGCGGGGGAGAACCATAAGAAGCAATCACGTGTAGCGTGCACCTCTCGCCCCGAGTTTCCCGCTAAAAGGCGGCTAATAGTGGCTTTTGCGCATTTAAAGTAAGAAGTAGACTTAAATGCTTACTATGAACCTGTATCTTGTCTCTTCATAACCCCACGCACTGCTCGACCTGTAAAAATGCTTACTATGAACGTGAATTGAAAGGTAAAATTGGTCTATAGTATATACCTGTATCTTGGTCATAATCCCACGCACTGCTCGACCTGTAAATGCATGTTTATTGGTGATAAAGTTTATATGTAACTATCCATCGAACAAATACAATATATTATTTTCATTCTGTTTACATACAAACGCTACCAGAAGCAAAAGTTAGTATGAAGATATAAAAGTTTCTCAAACGTAACATCAACGAACCGCGTCTTCCCGTAATTTGTCCCACTTTTCGCTAAAGAAAGCACTTTCCTGAAAAGAGTAGCCATTTCAAATAGTAAAATCTTATTTACTAACTAGAACATTTCTCTTCTCTGAGTTAATAGAGCTTTCTATATCAAAAGAAGCTATCCTTTGTATTTATATTAAAAAATATATTTATCCGTCTATGCAGAGATAACCTGGTGGTTAAGACGTTGATGTCTTCTCGGGAAGTCCGAGTTCGATCACACTCAGACGCACACCGACGACTTGCGGGAGTTATGTGTGTTTTAAGAAATTATATATATATCACTTGCTTCAACGGTGAAGGAAAACATCGTGAGGAAACCTGCACTCCTGAGAGTACTGAAGTACTACCCTATTGTTCTCTTACTCACTTATTTATTCATTTATACTCTACCCGCAAATATAATTATGTATATCTCTCATCATTAAGCCAGCGTTCGAAAGAAACGTTTTCGTTTCCTACTGCAGTTAATCTGACTACCACAAAAAGTCTTTTCATTTTTCAGGTTAATATAAGCTTATAACACTTACAAATAATGTGGCTTTTGACTGGTAAAAGAATTTTCTAAATTGGTGCAGTAGATCCAGAGAATACCCCCTACAACCTCACAAACTTTGCCTATTTTATATTAGCATCGATACAAAATGTTTTGGGTGTATATATTTTTGAGTGTAGTTCTCTTTCTCTGCATAGTTTCGTTTTACAATTTGAATATTCGATATTGATTACTCTGCAAAGTGAGGAAGCGTAACAGGAAGTTTATGATTACTACTAATTTTCAGAAAAAGTAAAAGTTCTACAAAAATTATATAATGACATGTTGAAGTAAATTACACCCGTGTAATCCCGGGGCGGGTTGTTAGTAATAACATTGTCAAATTATGATGGGCAGTAAACGAAATATTTTATAGAGCAAGGTCAGTGGTCTTTTTGTGGAACAATGGCTGTTATTTTATTAAATAAGTCCAGGCTGTTCGGTCATGGCCGCTAGTTTTGTTTGTGTTTTTCTCATATATATAATGAAAATACTATTTAAGAGAATATTAGGTAATTCTACATACTATTGTTATTTATATGGGACCTATAGTGTACATGAACACCCACAAGACAATGATTATTCACACATACTCCAAACCTTAGTAATGGAAACCCACCATCTCGATACCACACACAGGATATCCATAATGATCACCAGGCGACCTCCGTTTAACAAATGGCTCAAGTCTATCGGAACAGAGGTTATATACAGTCTTGCCAGCGAATATAAAGTTTTCAACGGTGTTGCTAACTCTAAAAAAACAATTAAGACTAAACAAACGTACCGTGTACAAAATCGTAGTGTTTTCTCATAAAACTGTGAGGTCTTTTACATCATTTATTCCTTTTTAATTATTTTTAAAAATATACGGGAGACGAACGTAATTGAGATTGTAAGTGAAAGATGGAAAAAGTCAACTAAATAAATTACTTTGGTCTACAATTTTTAAAGAAAATTTAATCATAAAAAAAAAATTTGCGATTTAGGTATATTTTTATTTAAAAGGCAATATCTATATATGTCTGGCGTCTAGGACGGTCTGCTATCGAGTGTTCCCATTTCTATCTGTCTATTCTACTAATATACTACCTACCGTCACATTGTTTTGCGTGATATATGAGAGTATGTATGTTGGTTTATAGTGCCCTTATATATATATATATATATATATATATAAAGCATGAAAACCAGTGCAGTGACGTCACAGCAAAATGCCGATCTTGCTTCCTTTTGCGAAGTTTTTATATTTTTGATAATATATCGCTATATTCACTATTTTGGCGACAATGACTTACCCATAACGATAGATATATGGTGTTGCGGATTGTGTGGTGTTTGATAAAGGAGTATTTAAGATAAACATTTCCATCATACATTTGTAGGTGAAATGTGTAGATCTAACCCAAACAGACACACACGCACGCACGCACACACACACACACACAGCAGCAGCAGCGCACGCCACTACATACGAGCGAGCCCACGTACTGCACACTTATCCTTATATTTCAGACAATTCACACAATATCATTATAAATTATAGCTTATATATTATTCTAATGTATAAGCTAATTTATTGTAATGTTTTATTAAAATCCATTAAGTAGTTTTTGCATGAAAAAGTAACAAACATTATATACACACATACAAACTTTTGCGTTCACAATATAAGTAAGATAAGACTGACAAAAAATAAACATTTATTACATTAGTGATACTGTAATAAAAAAAATATAGAGTCATAAATCTTTACCGTATTATTTCCAAAACAACCGCCGACAGGCATATCTGTAGTTTTGATCCCTTTATCCCGCCCAAAGGACCAATAACCGAAAACAATACTAACAGTAATTGAACGGATCCTATCTCCAAACAGAACGACAATTAAAAGGACTGGAACGTGTTAATTTTACCAATTCAAATATTTGAACAAAGAAATTATTCGCGGCCCTTTCGAAACGTATGTGAAGGGGCCAAAGGGACTAGAAGGGGCCAAGATTTATTGGAAAGAAAATTGTAGCAGTTAATTCTGTGGGCTTTTGCTTGAATCATTTCGGTTGAATAAGTTTAATTAAAACACTGATTTTAATGAAGGGTTCCTTGAACCTTAAGTGTTGCCGTGTTATTTCGACTTACTTGCTGAATTATGGTCTTTTTGTTTCGTAATTATCTTCTTATCGCACAGTTACACGCACAAGACAATAATAATATGCACTTAAAACGGACGTAACGGTCACTAGGCGAGCTCCGTTTGACAACTGGCTCATGTCTATCGGAACCATAGATCGGAATAGAGGTTACACGCAGTCTTGGAATAAAATAAAAAGTACTACCCGCGAATATAAAGATATCAACGGTGTGGTTTTTATTGCTTAGATTATGTAGAGGGAGAGATAATGATGTTTTTCCTATTGATATTATTCATATTTCTCTACCTACCTCGCCATCGCTTTAAACATAAGTTAAACAGTTCAAACAGGATAAAGTTGAATTCGAAATTTGATCTGAATAACTTGAATTTAAAGAACGTTCGTTATTTTTTTAATAATTCGAATATATAGAAACTCTGTATTCCAAATTTGCGATTGATTACGATGTCTATTTTATTTTCTTAACTAATAAATACAACGTTTAACTATTGTGCCATTTCGAAATAAGTATTTGGAAAGCCGACAGCTAATTTTAGGTCTGAGAATAATAGTTCCACCCGTAACGTGGCAGATGCGCGAGAACTGAGAGTCGCATAAGAACCAATCGCGTCTGACGCGCTGCTCTCGCCCCGCGCTCCCCAATAGCCACTATTGCGCATTTAACGTCAAACCTATTTCTACATGCCGGTAGTTATATAAATGATGCGGAACATAAGTTTTTTGAAAATTCGAAATATTAAGGAGTTAGTAACAGAAGGAGTAAAGATAAATCAATACTGAGAGAGTTAAACCTGTATTAGCTATGGATGGTACTTGGATCCAAATTTTAAAAAATCATATCATCGTTATGTAGTTTTTCACAATTTCTTTGTGAAAAATCTTTTTTTGCGGTTGGTAAACAGACTATGACCTTTATAATTGTATGGGGCGAACATTTTTCCAACTGCAAAATTAAGTTTGTCTTCCAATCCATTTTATAAAAAACCCTGAAATTTTCTAATGTGTATGTTTTTGTTATAGCGTGAAAACCGAAGCATCAGCAAACGGCGCCTTATCCCGACTGTACATAGCCAACGCGAACAGAAACGACTCCGGTAATTATACGTGCTCGCTGGCAGATGTCGCCGCCTCTGCTGTCTCTGTACACGTACTCAGAGGTAATTATTATATACAGCCATTTACCATTTAATTGCACATCTCACTTAGCTTGTACTGCTTTTCACATAATAGAAGCTGCTACCCTTCTCTTCACAAGATGGGGTGTGACATACCCCAGCGGCTAAAAATTAGTATTAATGTGAAATATGTATTGATTTCTTTTTTGAGTAGCTGTAGTTTCGAATAAAATAATTAATTCACTTTAAATTTAACTACAAATATTTGCTGAAAAACCTGATTTATTGATTCTTATACTTATATTTATCAAAAAATATTTTCAATATATTGTTGCTAAATAAAATTTATTATTATCTCACATGAACTCTAAATTATTCCGGACAAGGGGCCCGTCCCGGCTTCGCACTTTAAATATTAGCAAAATATGTTTTTTGCTAATATTTAAACTTTTTCGAAGTTTTCTTAAAGTGAATCGGTAAAACCAAGTTTTATCGTTTGTACCCGTTTGTACCTTTTAGCACTTATAGCGTATCGTTGGTACCCTCCACTATCTTGATTGTACCGTAGTTTAAAGCATAAAAAAACTTCAAGAAATATAGATTTTGTTAATGTTTATACTTTTTCGAAGTTTTCTTAAAGTGAATCGGTAAAACCAAGTTTTATCGTTTGTACCCGTTTGTACCTTTTAGCACTTATAGCGTATCGTTGGTACCCTCCACTATCTTGATTGTACCGTAGTTTAAAGTATAAAAAAACTTTAAGAAATATAGATTTTGTTAATGTTTATAGGTTTTTGAAGTTTTCTTAAAGTGAATCGGTAAAACCAAGTTTTATCGTATGTACCCATTTGTACCTTTAAGTACTTAGTGCGTATCGTTTGTACCCTCCACTATCTCGATTGTACCATAGTTTAAAGCAAAAAAAAACTTCAAGAAATATAGATTTTGTTAATGTTTATACTTTTTCGAAGTTTTCTTAAAGTGAATCGGTTAAACTAAGTTTTATCATTTGTACCTGTTTGTACCTTTTAGTACTCAGTGCGTATCGTTTGTACCCTCCACTATCTCGATTGTACTGTAGTTTAAAGCATAAAAAAACTTCAAGAAATATATTTTTTGTAAATGTTTAAACTTTTTCGAACTTTTCTTAAAGTGAATCGGTAAAACCAAGTTTTATCGTTTGTACCCGTTTGTACCTTTTAGCACTTAGTGCGTATCGTTTGCACCCTCCACTATCTCGATTGTACCGCAGTTTTAAGCATAAAAAACTTAAAGAAATATAGATTTTGTTAATGTTTATACTTTTTTGAAGTTTTCTTAAAGTGAATCGGTAAAACCAAGTTTTATCGTATGTACCCGTTTGTACCTTTAAGTACTTAGTGCGTATCGTTTGTACCCTCCACTATCTCGATTGTACCATAGTTTAAAGCAAAAAAAAACTTCAAGAAATATAGATTTTGTTAATGTTTATACTTTTTCGAAGTTTTCTTAAAGTGAATCGGTAAAACCAAGTTTTATCGTATGTACCCGTTTGTACCTTTTAGTACTTAGTGCGTATCGTTTGTACCCTCCAGTATCTCGATTGTACTGTAGTTTAAAGCATATAAAAATTTCAAGAAATATATTTTTTGTTAATGTTTAAACTTTTTCGAAGTTTTCTTAAAGTGAATCGGTAAAACCAAGTTTTATCGTATGTACCCGTTTGTACCTTTTAGTACTTAGTGCGTATCGTTTGTACCCTCCACTATCTCGATTGTACTGTAGTTTAAAGCATAAAAAAACTTCAAGAAATATATTTTTTGTAAATGTTTAAACTTTTTCGAACTTTTCTTAAAGTGAATCGGTAAAACCAAGTTTTATCGTTTGTACCCGTTTGTACCTTTTAGCACTTAGTGCGTATCGTTTGCACCCTCCACTATCTCGATTGTACCGCAGTTTTAAGCATAAAAAACTTAAAGAAATATAGATTTTGTTAATGTTTATACTTTTTTGAAGTTTTCTTAAAGTGAATCGGTAAAACCAAGTTTTATCGTATGTACCCGTTTGTACCTTTAAGTACTTAGTGCGTATCGTTTGTACCCTCCACTATCTCGATTGTACCATAGTTTAAAGCAAAAAAAAACTTCAAGAAATATAGATTTTGTTAATGTTTATACTTTTTCGAAGTTTTCTTAAAGTGAATCGGTAAAACCAAGTTTTATCGTATGTACCCGTTTGTACCTTTTAGTACTTAGTGCGTATCGTTTGTACCCTCCAGTATCTCGATTGTACTGTAGTTTAAAGCATATAAAAATTTCAAGAAATATATTTTTTGTTAATGTTTAAACTTTTTCGAAGTTTTCTTAAAGTGAATCGGTAAAACCAAGTTTTATCGTATGTACCCGTTTGTACCTTTTAGTACTTAGTGCGTATCGTTTGTACCCTCCACTATCTCGATTGTACTGTAGTTTAAAGCATAAAAAAACTTCAAGAAATATATTTTTTGTTAATGTTTAAACTTTTTCGAAGTTTTCTTAAAGTGAATCGGTAAAACCAAGTTTTGTCGTATGTACCCGTTTGTACCTTTTAGTACTTAGTGCGTATCGTTGGTACCCTCCACTATCTCGATTGTACCGTAGTTTAAAGCATAAAAAAACTTCAAGAAATATAGATTTTGTTAATGTTTATACTTTTTCGAAGTTTTCTTAAAGTGAATCGGTAAAACCAAGTTTTATCGTATGTACCCGTTTGTACCTTTTAGTACTTAGTGCGTATCGTTTGTACCCTCCACTATCTCGATTGTACTGTAGTTTAAAGCATAAAAAAACTTCAAGAAATATATTTTTTGTTAATGTTTAAACTTTTTCGAAGTTTTCTTAAAGTGAATCGGTAAAACCAAGTTTTATCGTATGTACCCGTTTGTACCTTTTAGTACTTAGTGCGTATCGTTTGTACCCTCCACTATCTCGATTGTACTGTAGTTTAAAGCATAAAAAAACTTCAAGAAATATATTTTTTGTTAATGTTTAAACTTTTTCGAAGTTTTCTTAAAGTGAATCGGTAAAACCAAGTTTTATCGTTTGTACCTTTTAGCACTTAGTGCGTATCGTTTGTATTATCGTTGATATTCGTATAACGAAAAAATATAATTACTTTTAGAAAATTTATTTAAAAATTTTTTTTTGGATGTAATTTTTTTTCTGTTAATTTTTTTTTCTTTTTTTCTTGCGGTACAATCTGGTACAAACGATAGTCTTTCATACGCCATAATTAAAAAACCTATTTTCCGAAGTTCGGTTTCTAGCTATATTTTACCCCCCTTAAAGCTTTTACCCCTTTAGGGTTACAAACGATTTAAAAATCGGTACAATCCGGTACAAACATGGTACAATCGTATAAAAGCATAAAACTGAAATATTACCTACTTAGTTTTTTTTTACAATCAACTATCATTAGAATTTAATACATATATATTATAGTTTTTTATATAATTATACAATTAATTTCCCATTAATAACTGTTATTCAACATAAATTTTTCGTGTTAATTTAATTTTATTTGTGGGGTATTTCAAGCTCCACGTAGTATTGTACGTAAATTTTAGTTATCTAGTGAATGAAGGGTTAATGGTTTTCATACAATCAGTATCGTAACGTCATCGTTTAAATCATTAATTGTATCGGAACGTCACCATTTTAATCATTAGTTGTATCGTAACGTCATCATTTTAATCATTAGTTGTATCGTAACGTCATCATTTTAATCATTAGTTGTATCGTAACGTCATCATTTTAATCATTAGTTGTATCGTAACGTCATCATTTTAATCATTAATTGTATCTAACGTCATCATTTTAATTTTAATATATTTAATTTATTCACTTGATAATAAATACATATCCTTTGAACTTGAAGTACATTTCAGATGGCCAGTAATTCCCAAATTTTTCTATATGCATGTATTATACATAACAGCTTCCTCTTGATTCACTAATACTATTGGTGAAAACCGCATTAAAAAGTGTTGCGTATTTTAAAAGATAGAGACAGTGAGAAGTGATTTTGTTTTGTATGTAAAAGACACCACAACATAATTTTTTTAATCTTCGAAACTATATATCTACGTTTAGAAACCTTTGAGATAGACAAACATCCTTCTATATATATAGTTGTAATATGCTAATACTGTCATGTTTATTCAAAGCGATCACTACCCATATTCAAATTGTTTCAGGTGAGAATCCGCTAGCAATGCAACGAGGAGGATCGTCTGTGTTACATCCATCGCTGGTTGTGTTCGCCTGTTTCATTAGCTGACATATAGCCAGCGCGTTATGTACGCGCAACAGTTTGTAAAACTATTATTAATTTAGACTAAGTAATACTTTGGTGGAAATTTTGTAATGGTAGCCGAATTAGTATAACACGGTTTATTTTATATCTAAATGTACTTTGTTACACATTTAATTTTTGATGCCGGAGGAAACTTGTTTTTGGGTACTCTTGGTATTTTTTGAGTTTCCAAAAAAATTTTGTCTGTGTTTATCAAATTTTTCTTTATTTATTCTGGCTCTCGCTCTCTTACCTACACACTTGAATTATTATTTTATTATTAATTTAATTTTAAAAAAAATCAGGAATTTCCTATTTACTCCCAAAGAACGTTCATAAAACATTAAATATATTTTTCCAACTTTTCAAAACTCCGTATCTTAATAGAGCTTCGCCCTTGCTTTGACTTTCATTGTTTTTCTAGAAAGTATACAAGTAGGGCACTCGACCGTTCAACTGTTTATAAAAGGACTTCGAAAGAGATTATTTTCCAATTCCAGACAAAACCCAACTCTTTACTTCAAATACAACGTTTAGTTTCCAAGATATTTTCAGATGTTTGTAAGTCTGTAGACAAAGGTTCATAGAAATATGTGGTTATTAAACAAAATAGACCGAAAAGTTTTAGTTGTTCATAACACATAAAAAAAAACATTTTTTCTTGTACAATAAAATTAGTGAGAAAAGGTTAGTTCAGTACAATCGTATTTAAAGTTTTCATAGGTAAAAGAAATAAAAACAAAAATTTCTATTTTAATTGATAAAGTTAAAGGCGTATAGTGTTTATTAAATATTAAGATAAATATGTGTGGGTGATATATCTGTCATAGTAGCCAGCAGCTAACTTTAGGTCTGAGAAAAAATAACTAAAACGTCGCATAAGACCCAATCGCGTGTAACGTGCTGCCCGACCCCGTGCCCCGCGTTCCCCGCTAGAATGGCCCTAATAGTGACTTCTACGCATTCAAGGTCAAACCTATATTTACGTGCCGGTAGCTTATTATCTTGTTAAAAATGTGAGGCCATCATCAGAGGCGGAAGAAAACCTGGAAAATTCTTATACCTATATTTTCTTATAACATCTAAATGCTTTTTAACATAAAAGGTTAATCTTTTGATAGCTTCCACTTAAAAGTTTGATATCATCACGGCTACAAGACCTGAGTATTTAAAATAAATTTCTGATAATAATATGTTGAAATTATTTTTTTTAGAAAATACAATTATGACAAACTGATGGACAGAAGGGTAGCTACGTCAATAGTCTCATAATCATTTCTTTGTCATATTGACTTAAAAGTTTCTGAGAAAACGAGTCTTGATAGACAGGCAAGCAAATGACCCTACAAGGTTTTTTACATTTTCTGGTACGAAACCCTAAAAGTATATAATTATCACACCTTTTTTATAACCCCTTTCCTCCATGCTTACGTAAACATTGGTGCATGAATTTTTCTCCCTCCTCATTCTGAGTAGGGATATTCACGATTTGATGTGCGTAGTTTTTTTATCATGTCATCAAAACTAAGCAAATCAAGGAACTCGTGCACCCCACGTTAATGCTTACGTAATACTTGAACGACCCCCAACATAAATAGAAAAGATATAAATAATAAATAATAAAAAATAATGTTTTTATTTTTAAGAATATTCTGCAACAAACATACAAAAATATAAATATTTCCTATTTATGATATTGGTATAGATAAGTAAGATATTTTGACTTAGATATATTTTATATTGCTTTTGATGGAATACCTTTTGAATTTACTTAAAATATTAAAATTCAATTTATGGAGGAAATCTAGTTAATAATTAAAAGATGGAGTGGAGAACTAAGTGTGTAAATTATACAGTAGTATCAGTTTAGTTGTTTTTTCCTCATTACTTAGCTGAACAAAGTGTATAAACTAACAGAACTCAGCAGCCCAACTGCTGCTGTTTACGAGAAAACTTCACTTAATTTGCTGGTAAACTATTACGTTGTTTTTACTTGCTAATCTTTATGTCAAATACGTAAACAAATACTTGTGAAAACATTTAGTCCTTGTCTGTAGTAGATATTCATTCTATTGACTTTATACTTAAATATATTAAACGATTCTATAACGATATTTTTTTAGGGTTCTGTACCTCAAAATGAATAAAAAAATAAAGTTTAATAAACTATAACCCGACTACGTATAAAAGTGGTCTGAAAAGGACGAAACAAGAATAATCAGATAGAAACCTAGAAATGTATCGGTATAAAAATGGTCAAGGTAGAACCGTGGTCGCACCCATGTATACCTTTTCAGACCACTTTTTTACGTAGTAGGGTTATAGTTTTTTAAACTTTATTTTTTTATTTAATAATTTTCCGTTTCCCCATCGGGATAACTTTTATAATCTAATATTATAACGTAATTGTTGGCTTTTATTTGTTTAAAATAGTAAATAACTGCAACGACAGGACCGCGCGGACTATACGACCGCATTTTTAACATATATGTTGACTTACACAATAAGATATATATATACATATTTGTAATGTGCTCGTCAAGACCTTTATTTTGACACCAAACACGTGATAATCAGCTCAGTTTAATTTTTTTCGAAGTTAGAATCTGAGGTTTAAATTCCGTCATAAAAAAAATCATAAAATTTATATGTCACCCGCGTCATTATTACGAATCTATTGACACCTCACTCATGAAAATTGGTTCAGTAGTTTAGGCGCTAGAGTGGAACATACATACATAGATACATACATAGACTGCCAAAATCATAACCCTTCCTTTTGGCTTCGCCGTAGTCGGGTAAAAAAGGAACCATTGCGTGATCACTTCGTTGTCTCATAGTATGTTTTAAAATACGTTTTAACAAAGCGACCCTTTTTCTCAGACACGAAGTATCAGTCGCTTCTGTCAATATTTGCAAGCGAATCATAACCTATATAGTTCTTTTTAGTTGACTTGGAACCATAAAATTTAGAAAGACGAGTTTTCGTATCACACAAGTAAAGAAAAAAATTAAAATATTTTTTTTTTCAGCTGATAATATTTTTCCTAAGCAAAGTTGAGTTTGATCTTAATTTAGATTCTACGGAACCCTTGATGCGCGAGTACGACTTGGCTTATTGTTTTTATTTATTTTTGTACATATGTATTTTTTTGTATCTTATCATTTTTATTATTGATAATATTTTTTATTTCTATTTTATTGTACCTACTCCTCGTATAGTAACATCTACTTCTCACACAAAAAAAGGTTACTGGAAGAGATCTCTTATGGTGATAAGTTATCCTATTGTACATTTAAGATTATAACAATTGTTTATAAGTTTGTGGTACAGAAATTAATTAATAAATAATACATAAGAAACATCATTAAAAACATTTCAATTATTTGGCAAAGCTTTCATTTTATTGTAAGTTTTATAACATTTAGAAATAAAATATTCTCTTTGGATTTTACGAATCTTCTTATAATTATTTGTTAAGCTTTCAGATTCCTATATAAAATATTGTATATTTATTTATTTTTATTCAATTGCTTTTAGATTTTAACTGTCAATTCAAATATATTAAATCGTAATTGAGTGGTTTTAAATGAAAAGATCTTTAAATCCATTCATTATCAATTCAAATTTTCATATAATTTGATTTATTAGATTCTGTACTTTTAACATTTTCGTTTTTCTTATAAACGAACAAGTTCCAGTCGCTCGAGTGCAACTCTTTACGAGCAAACTCACTCTACTCGAGATTAACTTTGAATTTCTACGACTATGCTCGTTTCATTCTACTTCTTTATTCTAAAAATAAATACACTAAGAAATTGACTTAAGTTTAAAAAGAATATATAAGACTAAAGTGCATTGAATATTCCCTTTTTTAACTATACATCTGTGAAGATATAAAAAGTCTACACTTTAAATTATTATTATTAATCCTATTTTTAAAAGTTATAAAAATTGTAAAAAAATCTTCAAATTAATTTTCGGTTTAAAAATCTGAAAGTCACATTTATTTTAATATGTTTTGAATAGTCCGAAATAGATTCTTCAAATTTTGCAACATGAAGAAAATGGTGCAAAATTCATTTTAAATTTCACAAGTTTTAGTACCTTTAACAATGAAAAAAACTATGACTGATTTAAGTTGAACTAAAATACTTAGAATTGAAAAAATTACAACTAACAAAATTTGATTGAATGAATCATTTATAATTTTTTGAGTTGTTCATTTTGAATAATTCAGAAAAGTTCTATTTAACAACATTTTTTTTTGAAAAATTAATACTACCTGTAATTGTGATTTATGTTATTCATTATTTAACGCCGAGATAAATTTATCTTTTTAAACCTTTTTATTTGAAGTTTGAATTCAACACAATCTTTAACGTTTTGGACTGATATAATATCTTATAGATAAACATGTTCTGACAACCTTTAACTACCTTGAAACTAACGCAGAGAACACTGCTTTGAATTAGTTTAAGTCTCAAGATAATTTTAATAATCTTCGCGAACTATTTAATGGCTTTCGAAAGGAATTTGGATTGTAGTTTCGTTCCCTTGGTACGCTTCGATTATTCAAGGAATTTCAAATTTGTTTGTTATCATCTATTATGTTATAAACTACTTATATTTTATGAATCTATAATGATATCATAAACCATTATTATATTTGTTGATAATAGGTGCTCCTTTTTATTGCTTTTACAAACGTGCGACATCTTGAAACCAACTAATACCATCCCAAAGCTTTGACTATTAAATATAATTTTTAAATACAATAACGTTATTTATTATCTACTATTAATTCAATAATACACGCATATAATGCAATTTACCATTTTTATATTTAATAGCAATATTTACGAGTAAAATACAATAAAAATCACGGACTTTAGCAGAAAAAAGCAGTGATAGCCTAGTGTTAAAGACATCAGTCTTACTCAGGTGGACCTGAGCGATCCTGGGCGCACACCTCTGACTGTTCTGAGTTATATGTATTTTAAGCAATTAAATATCACTTGCTTTAACGGTGAAGGAAAAAATCGTGAGGAAACCTGCAGTCCTGTGAGAGTTCCCTAAAAGTTTTCAAAAGGTGTGAGAAGTCTCAACCCGCACTAATTCAGCGTGGTGGACTATAGCCTAACCCTCATTTTGAGGAGCTGACCCGGCTCAGCAGTTTGCCATTAATGGGTTGTGATGATAATTATGACGAACTTTAAACAGAAAGCCGAGTTGTTCCTGGAGTCTGTGACCCAGGTGCAATAGGAATGTCATATGCATTGCAATTACACTTGTCTTTACTGAGCTATGAATAATTTGACTAAACCAAAAATTATTCAATACCACGGTTTGTCCATTAAAATATTATTCATGATTAAATATTTGTATAATGTGTGGTGTCGGTGCATTTATATGACAACCATAAATCCTTCTTCTGCAAGCCAAAATGCTAATTGATACTGCCAAAATTATAACTAACATATTAAATATACAAATAATATAATGTCAAGGAAGAAGTTTGAGTAAGTACAAATACGACAACAAAACTCAATAATAGCAGTTCTTACTATTATTGCTTAGTTTCTAAAACTCATTTGTTATAAACTAAAAGTGCTATCATCTGCAGAATTTCCACAAAGTATTGTTATGTGTTGCATAAGCTCTGTAATCTATACTAAGCTAAGATAAACTCGGTTGTTAATGTTCCCTTTGTTATATTTTCGAGTTCAGTTTTCAAAGAAAACTAAATATCGCTTAGAGATCCATATGGATCAGTTAGGGTTGTCAGATGTGAAATTGATACTGTTTTGTTTAGGAGAACCTTTCTATAATGACAAGAAAATAATTTGTACTCTATGTTTGATGGTTGGATGTCATCAGTTTTAAGTTTTAATAAAAGCATAAAAAAAAATATCGGTCACCTAAAATTCAAAAAAATATTTTTGTTATAACATTTTTAAACTTTAAAATCTTTCACGGGTGTATGTAAAATGACTCATCAAAATTACACTATCAGATGGATGGTTGGAGACTACATAGATAACAAACATATAAAGAAATATTCATAGATTTTGTTTAAAATGAATTGTTATAGTTTAAATGATAGGCGATGAAGAATAAACCTTTTTTATCGACATTGACATTAAATATATTACAATTCATTTATTAGATTCTATCGACCCACCTTGGCTTCATTCGAGAGCTAAAGAAGCACGACATAGATTCAGTAATTAATTTTTATTTGTACAGATTATTAATGTTTTATCTACAAACAATTTTAAGCGTAAAAAATTCAAATCTGACAACCCTAGTATTAGTATCAGCACATTCATATGCAGTATCAAAAGTTGTTGCACGTTATGAACATTTATTGCTTTTTGAAGTTGAATGATCAATGCAGTTGAGTTATTTGAAAGAACTGAAGAGGATCAAGTGTTTGAATGTACATATTTGTAACTGTTGTGCAATACAGTAGTATGGAATCATAAATATTAGAAATTGAGTTCTTTGATAGTTTAGAATTGAATTCAGCATTTAGAATTGTATTCAGCTGTTTAGAATTGTGTTCAGCATTTTCAAGAATACAATGACATTCGTCTGGATCGTTTTCCTATTCAGTTGTTTTCAATAGACGGCATCTCAAAGTGGTAATGGCAATCTTTTAACAAACTGACTCAGAATAAAAGAGGTAATACCTACAAACTTTTATAAATAACAATTTAACTTTGATAAATTCATTTTTCTTTCAATCGAGTAATTCATTTTGATTTTATTGTAAATAATTAAAGTACATATGTATTTACAAGATTCGAAATGATTTATGAATGTGCTGATATTTAAAAGTCTAATTTATTAAGAATATGAATTCTTTATTAGAATTATGTAAATATTGTTATTTATTATCGCTAGAATAAATAAGATATTGATTTGGAGAATTTGTGAATTCGGACACGATAAGTTGTGATTTAAAGATTGGAAAATTTAGAGAGTGGACATTTAAAAGTAATATAAACATTTGTAATAAAGTAATTAATTTACAATTGGTTGAATGTATGTATTGATGAAATTAAGATGTTGGTGGTCAACATTTATTCATTAATAGTATTTTTTAAAGGTTAGTGCTTTAACATTAATTTATTACTGTTTGTGAGTGATTGTAACAACCTACGATCTATAGTAGTTTTAGGCAATCATGAATAACAAGCAATAACGACGTAATAAAATTCAATCTCCGTATTTTTTTTTTTGGTAGATAAGGTGCTAACGAGCTGATGGTCCACCTGATGATAAGTGACCACCATTACCCATGGACATCGGCAAAACAAGATATACCCTCATTTTATGCCGATGTGTTGCATCCTAGGAGTGAGCGTGGGGAGAGGGAGTGAAGAAAAAATACAAAATTATTTCGTATTATCGTATTCGTAATGAGATGGGAGAGGGAAGAGATAAGTCTGGCCCACATGCGGCTGGACCGCAACGCGTCTATGACACTTCGCGGTCGAATTCGCATGCTGGTGGTCGCAAGCCAGTCGGAGAATTGATCTCCTCCACCAAGGGGGTGCTGGATAACCTGCCTCTTACGAGACGCTCTCCTACCGGCAGAGGGGAATAGTATTCTAACCCGTCTCCTCACGGGTAAAATTTAACTTTTTCTTTAATTTCTTGTTATATAATTGTTGTGACTGATATTCTGTCTATAAAAGACTAGTATCACGTAATACACCTTGTTATATAAATCACTGTAAGGGTGGGTATTCACGTTTGCTTATGTTAACGTTATTAGTTGATGTTATATATGCATCTCCAATAAAACTGTTCAAATATAGAAATTTACACATTTATTTATTCATTCAATCGTACAGACAAATAAAATTTCGCACAAACCCAGTCCAACAAGCGTGTGAGCGAGCCTATAATATCATATTGTGCTTCCAAGCCAAGCTGCATGTACGAACAGTTGTTACATTGGTTAGTTAAAACATTTTATGATATTTGTTTAGTAATTTTATTATATTTTGCTTAAAGGTTGAAGAATTCTTATTTTTCTTTTAGGTTTGCTAATAAAAGGCCATTTTTTAAAAAAACATTAAAGCTTTATTAGGTTAGTTCTTCTTCGCAATTCATTTTTTGTTAACATTACTTTTTTTATCCCTTAACAATAAAATTGTATTAACTATATAATAATATTATAATTCGTATAAACAAGTTAGTTATGCCAACTGTTTAATATGTGAAACGTAATACTGTTGTGTACTATTAATAATATATAGGTATCTCTGATTGTATATTATTATTGTTTTACTCGCCTTGTTTATTTCCTCTATTACATAATATCATGTTACTCATTAATTGACTCTGTATATAGAAGGTTTTTTATGACACTAACGCAAGCCGAAACAAATATTTTAAGTTTTTGTGTATTTGCATGTTTATCTATATGTTTGTACGTGCATCGCGTAAAAAGTACAGCACGAAATTCGATTCTCCTGTATTCTGCAGATCTACCCTAAAATGTAGTCTTGTTTCTCTTGTTTTGTTGTACAAATAATACAATAAAAATAAGATATGGAAGGTAATCCATATTGTTCACAAAAGTCTGCCGATCGACGACTTGAAACGCTTAGGACGACATGAAATAAAGACTAAATAATGATAGACTCTATAATGATATTATTTTATGCATAGAATAACAAATGAGCAAACATCTTATAATAAACATAAACATTTTTACCTCTCACGTAACTCTATTACAGTTTCAAAGCTACGTGCCTTGTCACCCTGAGGCTTGAACACAAAGACCAGAGTTCAGACTTTCCAGTGATTGCGAACACTATGATATTCTTATTTGCTAGACTCGTGTAGGAACTTGTAGGAAGAGATCTCAAAAGCATACTAAAGGAAACTGGAACAAGTACAATATTTTAAAAGTGAGCTAACATATGAATAGTTTGCCGCCAGATTAATAGATAATTCTAAACATATTTTAACTGATTACTGACCCTTTCTTATGTTTGATCCACTGTTTCAATAACTTAAAATAATATATTTTAATTTCATGTTATATAAAATACATACTTAAACTCTCCATTTAACTTTACTATATGTTATGTTTGTACGATATGTAGAGTTTATATTGCATATTTAATATTATTAAAAGTATGAGCTTCCCTGTTGTTACAAAGATCCTTACTACAACTTTTTTACTCATCGTGTCCGATGTTATATAACTGATCTTGTATTAACCTGGTTAAAATTATATGATAATTAATTATAGTTATTGTAAATAAATAATATAACAATTGTAATTTTAACTTACGCCACTATAACATTGTATGTAATAAATCACAAAGACTAAGTAACCATAATATAAATATCTTCATTATTTTATTACAATTTCTGAGTTATTACCAAAAGAAATTACTGTTTAAATATATATATGTCTATTGTTTATTTTTTTTAAATAATATTACGCTCAGTCAAATTGCATATTAACAATATAAAATCATTGTGAAAAAAATTGTTGTTCATTGCGAATTAAATTTGTTGTAAAAATGATTTTCGTTTAAACCTTTCAAATTTTGCAACTTGCCATTTTTAAAGTATTACTAATTTTTATGTTTAAAACTTTTAATAAAAACTTAATCTATCTGTATAAATTAACCTAATTATATATTTTGCTCTCTCGTATTAATAATGTAAAAGAGAAGTAAGAGTGAGGTTGTTTATAATAAATGAATATGTCATTCTGAATTTTGTTTCATTTTGATACTAACATTTTCATGCTATTTTAAATCCATTTTTAGATGTCATTTACGGCCGAAATTAATAATCAATTTTAGTCCGAAATTTTTGGATTATGGACAAATAAGAATTTGCATTCTATTTTTAATCCATAATGCAACGATTGGTTTGAGATTGGTAATTAATTTCGCCTTTTAGGAGACTATTCTTGAATTTAAGAAATTTTGGAATAGACGATATATAAAAAACAATATTGACTTTTGACTAGTATTAAAATATTATACTTCTATATATATATGTCGCAGTCATCTGGTTGAATCTGCTATTTGATTGAATGACTAGCGCGTTCATTGAATGACAACATTCAATTGAATGACTCGTCAAGTTGTTTAATGTAACGTTCAACATCTTGCCTGAACGTCATATAACATAGTCGTTGAATGGGATATAGCCGACTTTGTAATGTTTGGTTAGGGTGACCATAAGTTACTTTAGATAACAAAAATGAGGACATTTCAATTTTAAGTCTAACGATAGGCAATACTGATATTTTCTTCTTTAAAAGTATCCGGCGTCGGCGTAATAGTAGGTAAATCCGTGCTGTCTCGCTATTTAATTACGAACTAGGGGCCCGTCCCGGCTTCGCACGGGTGGATAATTTTTTTTTAACATTTTGGCTCCCGCATTCTGTCGCTCCCTCTATCGCCGCGTTACTCGCTGCGCTGCGAGGCACTCACACCGCGCCGGCGGCCCGTCTGGGATTATTTTTTATTTATCTTGATATTTTTATTTCGTAATATCTTTTGACTGGAATGTCCGATTTCAATAATTCAAAAAGTAATTAACAGGTATTGAAACAGTCTTCATGACGAAATTTATTTGGATAAGAATTGATACAAAGTTATGGAAAACATGTTCTGATTTTGATAGGCATTTTTATCAACTTTTAAAATGTAAAAAAGTAGTTATAGTGACTTAACTACAATAGTTGGACATATGGTCTCGTGCAGTTTTTTGTAGATATTGATACTTTCTATAATATTGTAGAACATTTTTTTGTTCTATCATCAATACTTTTCGCAGCGCATGCGATGAAAGATATTTTATGGCTAATTTTTTTGCACCTTGGGTTGGTTTTAGTGAGATTTCCTGAGGATTTCTAATTTTTTCTTTTAATAAATATAGCCTTTGTTACTCGGGATCGGGACGGGATAATGTAGCTTTCTAATGGTGAAAGAATTTTTGAAATCGGTCCAGTAGTTTTTATGTTTATTCGTTACATACAAAAATACAAATCTTACTTCTTTATAATATTAGTATAGATAACGCACTCTAAAGTAAATTTAATCACGCAGTGGGAAAAAATGAACTAAATTTCAATCACCTGACTGATTTTACGTCTGCTCTGTTCAAAGAGCTATGTTACAATCCGCTAACTAGTTGGACTAGTCACTCAATTGAGTGTTGTCATTCAATGAACGCGCTAGACATTCAATCAAATAGCAGATTCAACCAGATGACTGCGACATATATATATGTCCGAAAAATCGATATTAAATCGCGCAATCGATTCTGAGCTAAATATATTTTTTTGGGTATAAAAGATCGATTTATTATTAAAAATTAATCAAAGAAACAGAGACTTATTAGTGAATATTATTTTCTCTAAAAATATTCTTAATTTACTTTATTTCTTTCGATTTGAATAGATTGAGGTTTAAAGAGCGTTCATTAGTGATTTAGTTTCGTTTGACTGAAGATTTCTTTACCGTTGGCAATGAGACAAAAAATTATTGATGTAAGCCTCTTACAATTTAAAAAATTAGATTTTAATAAAATCTTTGAAACATTTTATACAATTTTTCTAACTTCAACATCACTTTTTAAATATTATTATCATTATTTCGATGATATTTTGCTAATATTATAAATGTTAGATGTTTGTTATTCAGTCATACAAAAACTGCAAAACAGAAATTGGTTTATCCATCTAAAAACTACCTATCATATGTTATCGGTTAAAAATTATTTAAATATTGTTTTTAGTGGATTAAATCTAGGTGGAAATAGTGTCATGGACGACGGACGCCATCAGTTTACTGTTTTAGTTCACTACAAAGTCTACGTGAATTTTCGTTAGTATCGTGTGAGCGTGGTAACAAAAGGTTATAGTCACTGTGAAGTTTTTATCTTTACATAGTATAAAACAAAGTCACATCCCGCTATCTGTACGTTTAGATCATTTTAACTACTCAACAGATTTTAATGCGGTTTTACCAATAGACAAAGTGATTCAAGAGGAATGTCGATATGTATAAAACTAAATGACATATTAGAGAAACCGTATCTAACAAAGTTTAGTAGTTCAACAAAGGGGAATCTCGTCTAAGCACCCGGAACAAGGCCGTTATTTACTATTTTTGTATAAACTGTACTACCAGACCTTTTAAAGGGCGACCCTAATAAATACAGGTAAGTTATGTTGGTACGTCTGACCTAATAGAACAAATAACTTTTAATTTGTAACAAAAAATACAATAGTTTTTAAGGTTATGTTGTCTGTCTGTTTAGGCCCATTTCCTTAGAAACATATATGTCGGAAACGACTAAACGATTATCGGATAATCGAATCGTTATCGTCATCTATGGCGCTAGTGGTAAATTAATTATAACTTCCGTCGCGTCATCGGCATCTATGGCGCTAGACTAAAATAATAATCACTTCCGTCTGCTCCACCCGTGGAAGGGAATTCTAACTATACTTGTCGCTTTATATTCTCGTACCAAGACAGTGAAGCTCAGTCTTACTCGTGGTCTCAAGGAGTGGATATTATCTAAGCAGTGCTAGTGAGAGTGTCAAGTGCAGTGTTGTGTTAGATCTGGGAGTGCTGTTCGATTAAGGCCACGTGATTCCTTATAATGTAATTGTCAGGTGGTTAAGTAAACAGAGAGCCTTGGTAGTGGAGGCGAGTGTTAGATTTCTTCCAATAGACTTTAAGCCTACACCTTGGTCACAAGTCCAAGACATCGCTTGGGTTCCTGTCATAATAGTTACTGTCAGAATATTGCGAGATCGTAACGTTTAGTTAGGTATATCCTGACCGTATTGCGACGTACCTTTTATGATAGGGCATCCATTTAGCACATACTATGCTTATAAATTGGGTATTATTGGGTACTTTCCTTTCGTCTAGAACCAGAAATTTAGTTTGGAAAACCCCTAAAACCGTAAATTAAAAAAAAATGTTTTCCAGTTGGTAAACTGACTGAGTTATATTGATATACATATGTTATCGTACCGCGCCATTTTAAGTGCAGCTCGAGAATACAATAAAAAACTCTTTTCTCTCATCTGCAAATGTAGATTGGTTGTATGATATTGTCAGATCGATTGCATCCTCCAACGAAGACAGCTATTCGTTATAATCTAATAAGGTGTCATTGACTAGATTATGTCTTTTCTTTTAAGACGCTTATAGTATTTCTGCGTAAGCAGGGTCGCCACAAGTACATTTGGGTGATTCTCTGGTATTTTTGTCTAAAGGCCTCAATTTCCCCTCTTACAGTATTCATTTTTAAATTTGCGTGGATGATTGTTCTTAAAATAGCGTTCTGTACTTTTTGCAATATGATGTTGGAGTTACTTGCACTACTCCATAGCTGTATGCCATACGTCCAGGTGGGTTTTAATATGGAATTGTAAATTAGTAACTTCATGTCTAATCATAATTAGTTATTTCGTCCTAGCATCCAATACAGATTTCTGTGTCTTATATGCAGCCGCTTCCTTTTTATATTTTACACTGTCTTGGTGCGGTAGGATTTCATTTGGAAGGTGCACAGAAGGACAGTTTCCTCTTCGTAATGTGAAGGTGACCTGTACCGACTTTGTTGTAATCGCTTTAATCTTAAATTTTTTAAGCTATTATGCAATAGCTACATCTGGGTGCGTATTACTTGCCATTATTGCTGTATTGTCGGCATGTGAAGCAATCATGATTCCGTCTATCTGCGGGAGATCGGAAGTATACAAGGAGTACGATCTCAATACCGAGCCTTGAGGTACGCCTGCTCTGATTTGGTAGAATTTAGTGGTACTGTTAGATTTCTTAACTTGGAAAATTCTATCTGTTCTTTCAGCAAGATGTAGTCACTGTGGGGAAGAGAATACTATCGTGACAGACCGTGTCAAAACCTGAGGGATGTGCAAGAATGCAGACGAGCAGTATTCCTTTTCCTCCAAAGATTTTCTTGTTTTTTCAGTTACTCTATGTACCTGTTCTATGTTCCTGCCTGAACCCGAATCGGTGATGAGGAATGATATTGTTAATCTCCAGTATTAGCATAATGCGGCTAAGGATAAGTTTTTCCCAAACCTTTGACAAGATTGGCGGGAGACTTATAGTCCTGTATAAGGTGGTTTGGCTCGCTGGAACTAATGAACTCTAAGTATTCAATTATACAGCATTGTTAGGAAAACTATTGTTTTTCTTGAAAGTTTTTCAGAATTTCCTAGGTAATGAGAGCAAATCCTGGCGCTTTTTTATCTTTAAGGCCATGAATAGATCTCCAAATCTCTCTCACCGTGACTGCAGCTGGTAGGAGAGACATCTGTAAGGTCTCAGCGAGAGTAGATTCTAATTTTGTTTCGACTTCTGTGTCACTGACACTGCGGGCGAGCGGGCCCAGCCACAATTGCGTCGCATCGGAGACTTTGCCATTTGTGGTCTTTTACATGCCTTAGTAAATTTCCACGGTAAGTAGTCAGCGGCCGCAGGTGTAAGGGATTCCATTTGGGCCTGGATAGTCCTGTTGTGCCACTCAATAGTGACGCTTGCCTGTTAAATTTAGTTTTATCTGATGCAAGTCTGTTGGATTGCCAGATGAGGCGTATCTCTGCGTCTGCGTTCTTTGGTGTTTAATATAGGAGTACAAAGCCAACAAGCTTCCTGGTTGGTCAGATGTTTATTGGCGGTGTAAATGTCCTCAGATGTCCTAAGGGAAATCTTTAACTCGATATTTGTGTTCTATTATTTTTGTGCTTATGGTGAGGAGAACTAACGAGTGGGCTGACCAATTATCACAAGTTAAAGGATTCTTCTCGCAAGAGAGGTGGGTTGATATGGGTGGTATTAGTATTACCTCCCACAGAAAGATGCTTTTTTTCTTGTTAAAAAGCTCTGATGAAATGTCTACTGTACAAGCTTCTTACCGCTACTTCTGCTGCTATTGCTACCACAGCTGCCAGGCGTATTCACCAACACAGAGGCCGAGTCGTCCACCCCTGTGCGGTTTTCGGTAGCAAGCTTGCAGGTCCGAGTAACTAAGCGCCGGGGATTAGCCGGTTTGCATGACCTCTATTCTCATTATTTGACATTTTCATAAGGAGGTTTAGGAGTATACTCGTGGTGCCTTCTCAAGGCACGAGCTAGTGGCAGCCAGAGGACAGGTTACTTTACCGTCACCTGTGGTTCGGCTTTGCTTTCATTTGGCACCATCCACTGGGCACATGCAGTTGTAGAAGCCAGCCCACCTGCTCCGGTTATTTTTTGTTTTAGGGTTTTTTTCCCCTGGCCAAGTCTTTCAATCATTCCATCAGCCATTCCATCGAATCAAAAAAAATATTGATCGATTGGCCGATAGATCTATTGATTGTTATTTCGGTTTTGGCGACGAAGACTCGTTTTCGCGTTTCACATTTTGCTACTACGGTCTCGAGGTAAATAAAAAAGGAAAGAAAAAAAGAATTATTGCTTATAAATATTACATGTGTAGGCGACGAGATCATATTAGTAAAAAATTGTTTGCTTTGGAATCAAACTTATACGTTAACGTTCAAATAAAGGCATACGTGACCAAAGGGGCGTGTAGTTGGCTATATAAAGCAGTTGAGAGTTCACACAAGGGTCAGACCGTTATCTGCCACCGCATGAGTCATACATACTACACGTCCTTTTTCTCGCCAGTTTTTGCAAAGATTCTGTGCGTTTTATTTCCATACGCTACAAAAGCTGGTCTTCGAGCCCGATCTTGAAACAGTTACGAAAGTTTGTGATGTTTCAAACACCACCATCGAAAATAGTGATCACAAGGAACACCGTAAGGAAACAAAGGATGGAGGCGGATAAAAGCCAGAATCTACTAGATGGTTAGATGGTAATGTACAAAAGCCAAAAGAGGAACATACAGTTGAGGAGCAGGGTCAGGAGAAACTTACAGTATGTAAGAAAAAGCTATTTGAAAGCTCAGACTCAGCACAGGCTGTAGTTCAAATATTAACGGTCAGCAACCGCCGTCGGAAAGAACAAAGAAGTCGATTAAGTCAAGAAAATCTACAGTGAAATCTAATTCGTCGTCTATTCTAGCAAGAAAAAAGCGTTTAGAGCTGGAGGCGGCTGAAGCAAAGGCAAAGATCGAAATGGAACTCATAGGTTACAAGCAAATATCGCGGCACTAGAGGAATACAGTTCACAATCGGAGGAAGAGGAGGAGGTACATTCTAACGGTAAAGTGGAACAGTGGTTAGAAAGGAGTATCCAGGAACCACAGACACAGCCTGATCTGCAAGAAGGTTTAGCTAAAGATGAGCTGTGTCCGCCGGCGGCACCAGGCGTCGGCACTGAAGGTACGGTTCAAATGCTGGCTACTGCTATTCGCGATTTGGTAAAGACCACATCTACTAATGTACCGAATTCTACAATGCTTAGCCTTATATGTACACCACGAGATCTACCTAGCTTCACGGGTGACCCTATGGAGTGGTTACAATTTAAACAGGCTTACGAGGAGTCTACTCAAGTTTGTGGTTTTACACCTAAGGAAAATCTATGGCGGTTACGAAAGTCACTTCACGGGCAAGCTAAGGAGGCAGTAACAGCTTTATTAATCAGTGCTAGCTCACCAGATGATATATATATATCTTCCTTGGAGTTACAATTCGGGAATCCAGATATCATTATCACACGTATAACACTGGAAGTCATGAAGTTACCGATGTTGTCTCCCGAGTACCACAAGGAAATCGTTAATTTTTCGGTAAAAATCAAGAATTACATTGCTGCTATTCATGCCATTGGTCAAAACGAATACCTGCAAAACATCAATGTTACATCCGTAATATTATCAAAGTTCCCGACGGTTTTATTATCGAAGTGGACGGATTATAGTTATCCCCATATAAACGCAAGATCAAAGTCTAAGTTAGAAATAATAGCCGATTTCTTGAACGAAGAAGCAATAAAAATTACAAAAACTGCACTAAATGTGAATAATAGTCAGTTATGGATGGATCACCGATATAAAATTCAATAATATTCCGCTCAACACAACAATAGATCACATAACGTATTATTACAAAGCGAGGAGACGCCTGTTAATATGAAATGCAAGTTTTGTTACAAGTCGAATCACAAGTTAACGGTTTGTACTTAGTTTAAAAAAGCAAGGAACGGTGGCGTCACGTCAAGTAAAATGGCCTATGCTACAAATGTTTAATATCCAAACACGACAGAAACACTTGCCCGGCGCCGAGTTGTAATATTAACGATTGTGGACAGGCTCATCACCGCTTATTGCATTATTCAAGCAATATTAACAATATTCAAACGAATACCGAAATGCAAACCGAATTACAATTAATATCTCACGTTAAAGGGAATAACTATAAAATATTATTAAAAATATTAAGCGCAACGTTGCACGGGCCGAGGGGAACTGTGACAACTACTGCGTTACTCGATGATGGGTCGACTGTTTCAATGATTAGCTCCGAACTTGCGCGACAGCTCGGTATAGAGGGAGACAAAAGAGTTATGCGTGTGAGCGGAGCGTTCGAGAATAGCGTGCCAGAGTGCAACAGCGAAATAGTCAGTTTAACAATATTAAACAGAGATGGAAATTTTTTTAATATTAAAGCAATCAGCACGCACGAGTTGAAGCTTCTTACACAAGGTATGTCGAACATTTGTTTATCGAATTATAATTATTTGTCTGAAATAAAAGGTCAACTTACCTTGGATTACTGCAAACCTTTGCGAATAATTAAAGGAAAATTACAGGAACCTTATGCTACACTAACCGCGCTCGGTTGGTGTCTACATGGAAGCACCGAGTCCTCCCCTACCAATTCTCGTATACATTACCCCAACATGCCCCGGAACATGTGGCCAAGAGGGATCATCACGGCGACACACCCAGGCGAGGACGGCCGTGTTCGAGTGGTGGACATCCGGACGAAGGCAGGGCTCTTCCGGCGACGCGCGTCGCTGCTATATCCATACGGGGTGAGTGCTGAAGGCAGCATTGGGGTGGGGTATGTAGGCGAGGAGATCATATTAGTAAAAAATTGTTTGCTTTGGAATCAAACGTTCAAATAAAGGTGTACGTGACCAAAGGGGCGTGTAGTTGGCTATATAAAGTAGTTGAAAGTTCACACAAGGGTCAGACCGTTACCTGCCACCGCATGAGTCATACATACTACACGTCCTTTTTCTCGCGAGTTTTTGCAAAGATTCTGTGCGTTTTGTTTCCATACGCTACAACATGACAATATTATTTATGATGTTAACAGTATTTAACCTGTGAATTAATTCATAATAATATTTAGAAGAAAAATATACAAAGGAATCTTTTCTGGGAGGAAAATTTAGAAATTCTTTGATTGAAGGTAACACATCAAGCAATTTTTTATAAAAATATATTATTCTAAAAGCCGTAGGTTGAGTTGTTAAATGTAAGGATTCTATAAATAAGAGACATTTTTGGTACATTATTCAGGCGCTAACGATATTAAACATATTTAATTATCCCGCAGAAATAGAATTTTTCCGGAATAAAAAATAGCTTATGTTAATTGAAGTTATAAACTATCTGATTGACAAATTTCATTGAAAATTCCGTGAGCCGGTTTTGTGTGACAAACAAATAACGAAACATACAAAATTTCACATTCATTATATTAGTAGGAGAATAATACTAGTGGAAATACATAAAAAAAAATATACCAATTGAATTGAGAACCTCTTCCTTTTCGAAGTCGGTTAAAAATACGAACAGACTAGTACAATTTATGTTAATTGTTTTGCAGCAGTCTTGTCATCCATGATTCATTGTGACAAATCTATTCCCAGCGGAAATTTAACTTTAAACCTATTTTGAATTTAACCTGGTACATTAAATTTAATTTAAAATAATATCTGTACGGATATTATAAATGTGAAAATGTTTTTGCTAGTTAATTCTACTATCTTATATATAAAATTTTCGTGTCACACTGTTAGTTACCATACTCCTCCGAAACGGCTCCACCGATTTTTTTGAAATTTTACATGCACATTCAGTAGGTCTGAGAATCGGCTACTATCTATTTTTCATCACCCTAAGTGATAAGGGTGACCCACCCCGAATTTATTTGGCAAAAGAACGTTTGCCGGGTCAGCTAGTAATACTGTAAAAAATTGACGTATCTAATAGGCTTGGAAGTAACATTGGCTACTTTTTATCCTACAAAAAAATTTATTTTAACCATCTTTTATGATGTTATGCGCAGATCATTCGATAGAGACAGCTTGTACACCTGACAGTAAAATATTGTGCTACTTTTTCTCTCTGAAAAATCATGGTTGGCTCTTTTTTCTTGATGTTTTGCTGAGATGATTGGGTATGATTGTATAGAGACCTGAAAGTAACATATTGTACTACTTTTTATCCCAGAATAATGTTGATTTAACCTTCTTTCATAGTGTAATGCAAAGATGATTCGATATTATTGTATAGAGACAGCTGAAAGTAATATAGGTAACTTTTTATTCCAGAATAATCTTGATTGGCTTTTCTTTCGCTGTGTGATGAAGTTTAAGCTAGCTGATTGTATATAGCTTGTGGGCTTGAAAGTTAATAATCTTGGTTGGTGTGTACTTCTTGGTATAATAGAGAGGTATAATAGGCTTTTAACAGATGATGAGTAAGTTTAGCATCATTATCATCTTATTATTTATGTTGATTAAGTATCCAAAAGAGAGCATTGTATTAAGATTTCAATCATGCGTATATATAGGAATTTTCTTTCTCCAGATTTTTGCACCATTTTAAAAGATATTTCACAAGTTACTTAGTATGTATGGAAAGAATACAGAAACTGTAAATCCGATTTGGCTCTTTATCATCCTACGATAAAAATCGTTTATTTAATACATGCGAATTTATACTTTAACTTCTATAAAATAGAGGATATAATTGATTGTAATCTCTTAGAATAATCGAAAGTAAAAGTTTTGGATGCAAGTAAACCCAATTAAATGTGGAACGTGATAGCTCCTCCTCCTCCTTCTTCAGCCTATTGTACACATACGTTGTAGCTGCTTTTAAATCTTGATTATCCGGTTTTGAAAAAGCAGATTTTAGATTAACTAGTGTCTAGCAGTTTCGTAAAATGTTTTTTTGTATTTAGCAGGCCATGTATGAATTACATTGCTATTCGCAGCATTCATTCTTAGTGATTAAGAGATTACTTTTTTTGCATTTTATCGGTCGGGGTTTGACCATGCCTTGCCTGATGTGAAGCCATCACACGGTCTAGGATGGAACACGCCTTTTTAGAAGATACCTGTTTACTTGCTTTAAAGACACCAATACTTAATATAGCAACACTTTCTAGCTGCCTTCCACTTATGGCACGGGAGCCAGATTCAAATTTGGTCAATCATTTCCTCTCGAGTGAAAATTCTTATACTGCATAAGGGGTTAATATTATGATTACTAATGACCGTCATCTGCGATTCCGTGGGTGGAGCGAGCAGTGGCAGCCTCCCAAACATGTCGATAAAAAAAAATTCCAGTAATTTCCTCTTATTTGAAAATTTGTCGGATTATAGTTTACCTAGTATCTTGAAGGAAAAATAAAGTCAGCTGACCATAACGTGGTTCGTGAGTTCGACTTCGACTCTTCATTCACTTATGAAACTCCTGTTTGTAAAAAGCTACTTAAATGGTAACTGTGATTTTGCTATAAAAAATCAAAATGTTACATGGTCAAGCAACCAGCTGACGTATATTCCACCACGTTATGGTCAGCTGACTTTATTTTTCCTTCAAGATACTAGGTAAACTATAATCCGACAAATTTTCAAATGCATTTCACGAATTTTCCTTTGGGAGGGACTTGATCATCAAAATCTGTCACTGGGTTTCGTACTATAGTAGAAAAAAATAATAAAATTCACACGCTTCCATTGCGTTCTTATAATTGTAGAATTTCCTTGTTTGTGTGCCCTTCACGTTAAAAAAACTGAAACGATTTGAACGAAATCTGGTACTCGGATACTTTAGAAGGCGGATTAATACATAGGTTGCTTTTTCCTGAAAAAAGCTGTTCCCGTGGGAAGCAAGAAAGCGATTTTTTTAAGATTTCTATCAGCATGGTTCACATACTACTAGTATTACCTTTACCCCTCCTAGTAAGCTAAAATGCTTGTGTCAGGAGTGGGCCACGGCAGTAGTCCAATGTCCGGGACTTGAAACCCACGACTTATCAATCGTGTATCCAACGCCCCAACCACTGAGCTACTATTATATATTTCTACGCGGGATATGTCTATAAAACATATCCTGTATAATTTGTCGATTCTAAGGCGATTTTTTTTATAATAGTATTTTTTATGAACAGTGAGATGGAGATCCCCTCAATCGCGTCGGAACTTCACCTGGTAAGTTCGTTTCATTGTGATTTAACGCTTCTTGCATTGCAAGTGAGATAGATTTGTAGATTCACTCCAACATACAAAATGTTGGAGTAAACAAGGACGATATATTTTAATGTTAAGTCATCGTTTGTTCATCCGTCCATCTCTTACTAAATTTGACTAATGATAGAATTCTTCTATCCTTTATTTTTCGAAGAGCTTAATTATTGCATTTGATGAGAATCAAAATTTAAAAGACTTTACTCTAAATCCGATATGGTGGATAATCTAAGATATTTTTCACGCGGACTTATCATAAGTAGCGCCACCGTTAGGGTTCCGTACCAAGTACCTAAACGTATTTAATTTATTTTCATTTTTAAATACATAATATACTGTCGACTTATATAAGACTAGCGGCCCGTCCCGACTTCACACGGGTGGATAATTTTTTTTAACATTTTGGCTCTCCCGCATTTCGGTGCCCCCTCTCTCGCCACGTTCTGCCCGGCCCGTCTCGGCGTGTATATTGTTTATATTGATATTTTTAACTTCGTAATATCTTTAGACTTCAAGTCTTACTCGGGAGGTCCGAGTTCGATCCTGGGCACACACCTCTGACTCTGAGTTATGTGTATTTTAAGTAATTAAATATCACTTGCTTTAACGGGGAATGAAAACATCGTGAGGAAACCTGCACGAGTGAGAGTTCCCTAGAAGTTCTCAAAGGTGTGTGAAGTCTGCCAACCCGCACTGGGCCAGCGTGGTGGACTATGGCCTAATACCCTCCTCATTCTGAGGAGGGTATTAGGCCATAGTCCATCTCTATTTAAAAATGGAAACAGGAAAGATCCCGGTAACTATAGACCAATCTCTATATTACCATCACTGAGTAAAGTTTTTGAAAAGATTATTTTAAACCAACTTTTAGAATATTTTAACGAAAATAAACTATTTCATAGTGAACAGTATGGTTTTACTAGGGGTAGGTCAACAACAGATGCCGGAGTTGCTCTTCTTAAGCATATTTATGAAGCATGGGAGAAATCACAAAATGCGATTGGTGTATTTTGCGATTTGTCCAAGGCCTTTGATTGTGTTCAACATGAAACACTTTTAAAAAAACTTAATTATTACGGTATATGTGGTGTTTCTCTGGATCTAATTACCTCATACCTAAATCAAAGAGTCCAGAGGATTACTATTAATGGTGTAAAATCTTCTGGATCTTTGCTACAAATGGGCGTTCCACAGGGATCCATTTTAGGCCCGTTTTTATTTTTGGTTTATATTAATGATCTGCCATACTATGTGAAGAACTTGTGTGATATTGTACTTTTTGCTGATGATACATCTCTTATATTTAAAGAAAACAGAAATAAACATAATTATGACGATGTAAACAGTGCATTATCGCAGGTTCTTCAATGGTTTACGGTAAATAACTTAGTTCTTAATGCTAAAAAAACCAAATGCGTTGAGTTTGCTTTACCTAATGTTAAAAAACAAAAATTTAACCTACGTTTAAATAATGAAATTTTAGATGTGGCGGACTCGACGGTATTTCTGGGTATAACTTTAGATTCAAAACTCCAGTGGAACCCCCATCTATCATCTCTAGCGGGAAGACTCAGCTCAGCTGCCTACGCAGTAAGGAGAGTCAGACAAATGACTGATATCAATACTGCTAGGCTAGTTTACTTCAGTTACTTTCACAGTATTATGTCTTATGGCATTTTACTGTGGAGTAGGGCCGCGGACATTGAATCCATTTTTATTCTTCAAAAGATAGCTGTTCGTGCCATTTATAACTTAAGAGCGCGGGATTCCCTTAGAGATGTATATAAAAAAATAGACGTTCTTACAGTCCCATCTCAATACATATATTGTAATATTTTGTTCATTTACCAGAATATTCATTTGTATTCAAAACACAGTGACAAACATAATGTTAATACTAGAAACAGAAATAAACTTGTAACGCCTTACTATCGTCTCCACAAAGTGAGTAATAGCTTCATGGGGCTTGGTGTTCGCATCTATAATAAGATTCCACAGCCTATATTAGACTTGCCACTTCAACAATTTAAAACTCGTATCAAGAAGTCATTAATATATAAAGCATACTATAATGTACAGGATTACTTAAATGATGAGAATGCTTGGAATCTAAGTGACGTTGACTCTCAAGTTAAATGATTTGTATAACAGACTATGTAAACATGGCTTTTTGAAAAGAGCGACTGTTGAGTTTCTGGCCGGCTCTTCTCAACAGAAAACTGCTTTCCGAGCTGGTGGTAGCTTTAGACAAACTAACTGACCGACAAATTTTTGACGTTTCAAAAGTACTTTTCAAAAAAGTCTAATTGAAATAAATAATTTTGATTTGATTTGATTTGATTTGAGGAGAAGAATGTAATGTCCGTTTTCAATAATTCGAAAAGTAATAAACAGATATTGAAACAGTCTTGAATACGAAATAATTTATGTGGATAAGAATTATTACAAAGGTATGAATGGAAACATAGTCTGATTTTGATAGGCATTTCTATCAACTTTTAAAATGTAAAAAAATAGTTACAGTAACATAACTACAATAGTTGGACATATGGTCTCGCGAAGTTTTTTGTAGATATTGATACGTTCTATAATATTGTAGAACATTTTTTTGCTGAAAAACATTTAATGGCTAATTTTTTTAAACCTTGGGTTGGTTTTAGTAAGAATTTCTGAGGATCTCTAATTTTTTCTAGTAATAAATATAGCCCATGTTACTCAGCAATAATGTAGCTTTCTAACAAAAAAACCAAAAAAAATTTTTGAAATCGGTCCAGTACTTTTTAAGTTTATTCGTTACATACAAAAATAAAAATCAGGAAAGATTTGTATTTTTGTATGTAAAGAATAGTATAGTATAAATATTTTTTAAATCCACTATATAAACTAACTATATTAAATCACACGCCTCTCGCGCGCCATACTCTTTTAAAGTATTACCATAACTAAGTATAAATATTCAATAAATTATTTTGGGTAAAGGTTGTATGAAAATAAATGTATCCTCTTATCTTGAAGTGTACACGCAAAGGGTTCATGTTTAAATCACTCCAAAGTTATCCCTTCTTTACTCTATGCAAAAAAAACTATTTTTGTAGTTATTTGTTTATACAGTTTTTTTAACTGAAAACCGTTGGAGATACAGGGACAGGGACAGGACTTTCTAAGGTAGTCCATTAGATGCAGTTTTGTTAAATCCACTCAAGCATAGTAATTTTTTTGGTCAAGCTTGAGTAGTCCATAGAAATGAATGAAATTAGTCAATTTTTTTAATGCAGTTCGACACAGTTTAATGTAAAAAATCGGAGCAGCAAAAGTTAGTTAAATTTAATAAAATACTTTGAAATAAATGGACTCCAAACATGACTTTAGGTCAACAGATATCATTTTGGATTCAGAGATCTTTTCAGATTTAGATTTCATTGTATCAAGATGACACTTTTGATTGCAGTGACTTTGAAGTTTGATTTTTTTTGATTCTAAGAGAATTAGAAGTTTAATTTTTAATAAGACCTGTGTTCCGATAGACGAGCCAGTTGTCAAACGAAGCTCGCCTGAAGACCATTGTGGCTGTGTAGGGGTGTATTTGGAGTATGTGTTTAATATTGGTTACTTTGCTTCCGTTTCAAGTGAATATTATTATATTTATTCTTGTGCGTGTTACTGTGCAGTATCGGTCTCATGTAGATAACACTATTAACATGTTTTAGACAAACAAACCGTTGAGCCTGTATTATTTATGAATATATGGTTTAGGGCAAATTATGAACATTGCACGTTGTCTTTGTGTTGCAGCAACTCTCAGTATCACATACGTGATCCTCGAGTAACAAGAACTAAACTACACTACTTACACTGCTTTAGATAATGTTAACTGTATATATATATATATATATATATATATATATATATGTCGGAGCATAGTAAAAGATTATCGATTAATCGAATCGTTATCGTTGTCTATGGCGTTGGAGTGGGGTAGTAGTCACTTCCGTTGTTTTGACAGTATCTACCCTCGACCCTTTATATGCGATCGACAGTCTAACTGAAGTCTTAGTCGGTCTCTCAAGAAGTGAACATCATCTAAGTAGTGCTAGTAATAGTGATAGTGTCAAGTGCAGTGTAGTGTGGAAGTGCTGTCCAACTAAGGTCACGTAAGTCCTTACAATGTAATTGCCACGTGGTTAAGGAAACACAATGTTAGGTTAGGTTAGCCTTAGGTTAGGTTAGCCTTGTGTTAGATTCGGTTTATGTGCGTTTAACCTTGGGTTTAAACAGAGATCCTGAGCAGTGGAGGCGAGTTTTATGATGAATATTGGGTAAACGCAACGTAGATACTCCTATTGAACCGATAAATGATGAAATATGATCTCTAAGAATTACGAGAGAAACCTAAGCAGTGCCTTGGACTTGTGACCAAGTTGTAGGTTTAAGGATATCCTTTAAATGATCATAACACTCACATCCACTGCTTAGTTTCACTGTTTAATCTTAAGATTAGACTAACATTAACCTTACCTAACACAAGGCTAACCTAACCTAACTCACACCTCCGACATATATATATATATATATGAGATAAAGGGCTAAAAGTTTAATGTGTTAGTACGAATCGAAAAATCTCAAGAGGCAGATTTTTCGTATTCTTTAACCCCTCCAAGAAGGCTAAATGCTTATGTCGGAGGGGGCCACGTCAGTGGTACAATGAGTGGGATTTGATCCCACTTGTCGGTCGTGAATCCAACGCCCGAACCACTGAGCTACTGACGCTTAGAATTTTTCTTCTTCGATTATTAAACAAATTCCCTCGCCTTTCTTTCTCTTCGTGCTAAACTCAAAGACTACTAAACTCTATTCATTTATGAGAATAATTTAGGTCTATAATTTATTAAATTTCTATGGAAATTTATTGAAATATGGCGATAATTGTTGAAAATGAGATACAAAAAACCAATGTCTTTATATTTATGGTAAATGAATGAACGATTACAATATACCTTTGCAAAGCGAGGACAGGTCGTATTATCTTATCTTACTAATATTATAAATGTGATTTGTATGTTTGGATGTTTGTCACTCAATCACTCAAATCTGCTTAACAAATTTTCTTGAAATTTGGCGCACAGATACTTGTTAATTATGTACATTTTTGTTAAGAAAAATACTTGTTTTAGTATGTGAATGTATATCGAATATATATTTTAGCAAAGTTTGTAGTTTATTCGGGTATTTCTCGCTAAGATTCCTGAAACTTGTTCAATTAATTGCGAAAGAAATACAACTTATATACATCGTTGGTTTGCAATTAAACTTGAATAGGGTTGTGGAAGTGGATATGGAATGGAGTGGTGTTGGTTGAGAATTACGAGGAATAGTCAAATTGTAAACAAGTATACTTACGTTTGAGACAGACATAAAAACATAATAACAGACTATCTCTATCATTAAAGCATTCTAAATCAAATAGCGTATACATTTTATATACTCTATAAATTCATTGATTCTAAGGAATAACTTTCCTTAAAAGGACAAAAGATCCCTTATAGGATAATAGAGAACTGTATATCCGTTTGTTTGCATCAAGGACCATTTTCTCAGGAACGTGTGAAGATATCTTGTTGAAACTAATATCAAATATTCAGATCAGCGGTTCTGTAGAGCTGAAACAATCAAACTCGACACAACGAATTTTTTTGTTACACTGGACCACAATTGTTAACAGAAATTTTTAAAATAGAAAATATTTTTGACACAACTTAAAAATGCATAAGTTCAGAATATTGTAATAGAATTTAATTAGTATCACAAAAACCCAAGTTAGCATTATTGCTATTAAATACTAAAATTAAAATACTAGGCTACTATAAATTAGCAATGCCTAGATCACATTTAAATTATTTCTAGTAGGCCACCCTTACCACCTAGGGGTATAAAAAGTATCCTAAGACCTATTCTAAGATCTTTCAAATCAACACATAAAATTTCATACCAAATCGGTCAAGCCATTTTGGAGAAGTTCTTTAACAAACACTGTGACACGAGATTTTACTACATAGTATAAAATAAAGTCGCTTCTCGTCTGCCTGTCTGTCTGTCCTTAAAACTAAACAACAGATTTTGATGCGGTTTTTTAACAGATTCAAGAGGAAGGTTTATATTCTACTAATATTATAAACGCGAAAGTTTGTAAGAATGTATGGATGTATGGATGTATGGATGTATGGATGCATGGATGCATGGATGTATGGATGTATGGATGTATGGATGTATGGATGTATGGATGTATGGATGCATGGATGCATGGATGTATGGATGTATGGATGTATGGATGTATGGATGTATGGATGTATGGATGTATGGATGTATAGATGTATGGATGTATAGATGTATGGATGGCTGGATGTTTGGATGTATGTTTGTTACTCTTTCACGCAAAAACTACTGAATGGATTTTGATGAAACTTTACAATAATATAATTGATACATCAGAATAACACAGAGGCTATAATTTATAATGATATAGTGTGAATTATTCAAAATATAGCGAGTGAAACCGCGGGGGGCAGCTAGTGTATAATACATGCATATTATAGTAGAGAAAATAACCGAAGCCGGAACGGGTCGCTAGTAAGTATACAAATTATTGGTATACAAAGTCTACTACATTCATTTGGTGTTTCTACTCTGGTGAGAGAATTAGAAATATGTTACGCGTATTCAATTCCATTAAGTGTATATAAGTTAAATTTTTAGCTGTGCTATAATAGAAGTTATGGTCTATACACTAACCAACAGTATGACGGCAGTATACGGAACAATATTTTTTTATATTAAATCACACGCCCTCGCACGCCATTCTCTTCTAAAGTATGTCCATAACAAAGTATAAATATTCAATACATTATTTTGGGTAAAGGTTGTATGAAAATAAATATATCATCTTATCTTAAAGTGCACACGCAAAGGGTTCATATTAGAATCACTATAAAGTTATCCCTTTTTTACTCTATTTTTTTTAAAGATTACTAGCAGTATGGATCACATACTACTAGTATTCCCTTTACCCCTCCAATTAAGCTAAATACTTGTCTTAGGAGTGGGCCTTGTCAATAGTCCAATGAGTGGGATTTGAACCCACGAGTTATAGTGATTGTGAGTCCAAGGTCTCAAAAACTGAGCTACTGGCGCTTCTATGTAAAAACATAACTACTTTGGAGTTCATTGTTTATATTATATACTGTTTTTTAACTAGGAACTGTCCCAACATACTGATGGGGAAATACTAAACCGTTAGAGATACAGGGAAACTTTCTAAGGAAACGTTAGGTGCATTTTTTAAAAATTAAATTTGGCATAGTATTTTATTTGGTCAAGCTTGAGTAGTCCATAGATATACTAAAAACTACATAAATGTGTAGAAACTAGAAACGTGAAATATGGTGAATAGCAAAATCTGAAAACAGAATTAATTACTGTTAAATAATAAGAGGTTATAGCCTAGACGAGGAATAAAAGTATGAGGGCTTTACTAGAATATCCTCCTGGGAGTTATACTTCAGACTTAGAGCTTCACCGTTACAGCTAGAATACTCGCGATGTAACAATAATAATTAATATGTCGTGACGGCGTACTTATTTTTCAATCCCTACTTGTTCAATTAAAGTTTCATCAGTTTTATGAAGTATTTAATATTTCTTACTTTTTAGTGCATTTTTTAGTTTGAAGTCGGTTAATTTTTTTATTAACAATGTTTTATATAAAGTTTTATTCACTTGTATAACAATCGTGAAAACCTAAGAAATCATTCAATATTACCATCATTATAACTATCATAAATAGTGTTGTTGCCAACAGCATATTTAACAATTGGTATGAAATGTCGGAGATTCACCTATTTTCCAATTATCTAACAAAGCCTCAAAACCAATCAGAAAAATGTAAAACAAAAACAATAAACATTGAGTATCATCCATACTGCGTATCGCATAGACGAAACAATAACATAAAATGTTACGAACACTATCTACCAATATTGAGAATTTGGTAACAGTAAAAGTTTTTTAGTGAACCATTACAATAGATCTTGATAACGGACCCTCGCTTGACCTTCGCTGATCCTGCTGTCTTGCCAAATACCCAATTAGGTTATCCGTTGCTCTACTAATCGACTTTTAGTTCACTAACTCACTAAAACATTGAATTGAGTTATTGTAAATAGTGCTGAAGTACATAAATTGTTATTTAAATTTTTCATGCTACTCTCGTCGGTGAATTGATGAGCCGTGACGTCATACCTATGTAAGTCTAAATAAGTATTAATTTTACTATCTAGATTGTAGCAGCTGCAGCAGACTGAAGCAGCTGTTGGCAACAAATTATATTCCGATCTTCCATCGAAGTCGATATTTTGTGAAGCAAACTTGAATTAATATAGATTTTTAGAAACTTACATAATCATATCAATTTTCCAGGACAGAATTGATTTCTTAAGTAGACAACTTGTCCCTTACAAATAAAAAAGTTAAAAATGTATCTCTTGTTTGCTAACTGTCCTTGTCCAAATAGGCACGCCTTGAAATTATTGTTAAAATATTACGTTTGACTCCTACTTACATAAAAAATGATTTTTTTTTAAATTTAGTTCACGAATCATAAAAATTATAATTTTTTAAAACTTATAAACGGTATTAACGTGTTATTAAAACAAAACTAATATCTTGTTGATGCGCAAAACACTCAGTGTGTCCGAAATCCTGATACCCGTCAGTTATTGAAAATTGATTCTTAAGTTTAAAAATAAATAAGTAATTTTCGTTATGACATATTATTCCGTTCGTAGGCCAATTTGAACATTGTCCTTTCAAGACAGGGAGATTCTACCATAATTTTAATTATTAAACAAGATTTAAGAACTTCAAAAATTTAATTTCTTTTAATCTTACTGAAATCATTTCTTATTATAGAAACTAGAAAACGCATCATAAATATTATTGCCAATAATATAAGCAATGTAAATACAACTAAGGCTATTACAAATTTTATTTCATAGTGCTTCATCCAGTTTATATAAGCAGTTGCTGATTTTAGGTGAGGTACACCGCCATGATTTAGAAGATATTCTGTCCACCATACGGCAAGTTCTAGTGATGTCTGAGGTTGATTCGATATTATATTGCGCAGCTTAATAATGTTTTCTTTATAACTGGAAGAAATATAACAAATTTAGGTTGTGCGGTATTTTTTATTTTTACTTAGCCTACAAAACCTACAGCTGTTAGTTTCCTTTCACAACTTCAAGTTACTGCAGACCTACGTATTTAATATTAATTAAAAACTCTGGCCTGAGAAAAATGGTCTACATTGAATCTTTACATGGGAGTCTGTGTAATAATTGCGATAAACAATTACATAATGTTCAAAAAAGCTTGCAAATAATCCATACCTTTTATCTTCTATTACTATTTCAATTGCATTTCTTGAAGTTTCTACTGTAACAGATTCCATATCAAGTTTTTTTCCAATCTGAAACTTAGTATATTGTTCAGCATTGAATACTTGATCTCCAAATATAGGTATACCAATAAGAGGAACACCAGCCACTATTGCTTCATCTGTAGATTTTTGACCACACTGTGTCATAAACAATTTAACATTTGGATGCCCTGAAATATTAATATTCTCCTTTACTTTCATAATTAATAAAATACTTAAGCCTAAATTTGACTTTTCTCTCTTATTTATCTCAGCAACCTCTTTCTTTTAATACCCAAATTATGAGAGAGCTTAAAATTATACATACAGTCGGCTATTATTCTCAATAAACTCTTTGCTTTAAAACCCATATCATGGGCGTGCATAAAAAACTAGTCCATCCGCTTGAGGTGTTCGCCATATTGTATTGAACATGACAGCTTCAAAATTACGATGGTTGATATGTCCAGAACTTACAGATATTGCTAGTTTAATAAAAGTTTGTATAAAGAAACTATACTTACGTAGTAAATCTGATTGTGGTAACCATTTAAATAGCATCACATTATCACTGCGCCCTGGAAATTCATTCTTTTCCCATTTAAATAATACATCGTAGTGCAATTTAGAAAATACATCTGTAAATATTTTTAGACGATCTGGCGGAAACATTGATGTTGCAACACTCGTACCAAAACTGACATATATAACCCCATTGACAGATGAATCTAGATAAGATTTTAAGTTCTGCAAAATTGAAATCATCGTTAATATATTACCTACTATTTTGTCCAATGAGAATTGATGTTGCAGAATTCTTACCTGTGGTAATTCTTTTTGGGGTTTCAAGTGTAATCCTCCTAAATACACAAGATTAGGTTGAATTGGTCTATTATTATCCCATACAGAATAAACATTAATGAACACCATTTCTATGTTATTCATTTTCTATGTTATTCTATTCATTTTCTAAAGGCAAATTATCCTTGTATAAGCTATTTGATGTTATGAGTAAGTTTAGTTGTGTTATTTTTTCTCGAAACGTTATAATGTGAATTCTTCCATCGTTTGATTCAGGATAACTAAAGGGATGAGAATCAGCTCCTACTATATCAAATATTCCCCAAAGACCATTTAGAGTACTAAATGAAATTGCTGGTATATTATAAACATGAGAAAAACAAGCGCTGGTCTAGAAAGTGCTTCCATAATTAATAAATCAAACTTTTTATTTTTATCATTGAAAATTTGTTGAACTTGAGGAGATTGTATTTGTACTTCAAAAGCATTTGTTATTGAAATTGGTGTCAAGTTGAGTAATTTGATCTGATCGTCGACATTACCATGTTCTTCAAAGAACTTTTTCCAATGTGCATAAGTTATATCATGAATGTCTATTTCGTTGTAATTAGGTGGAGCTTCTCCTTTGGAAAATGCTGGATCTGTATTTATCACTGTCACTTCATGTCCTCGTTTAGCTAATTCTATCATAACAGTACGAAATACTACTTGATGACTTATTGCTGCTACAGGAAACACTCCGAGAATTTTTGACAATTCACTTTGATGCACAACTATTATTAGTAAACAAAAAATAACAAGTCTGTATGACATTTTTCTTTAACCAATTCGATAACATATATTAACGTGTTACGATTACTTATCAAAATAGCGATAAAAGTGAATGCAAAAGAACAAGAATGAATGAAAGATTAGTACTTGGAGTATGTTTGGGCAAAGTAAACCAGTGTAAAATATTTTAGTAATACAAATTATTAACTTTACGATATAAAGTAGCCAACATGTGAGTATTCGTCTATGTCACATAAGATAAAGAGAGTGGATTACACAGAGTGGGGTGCAGATGTCTACAATACAATTCTAAAGGATATGAATATTTAATTGTTTTTAACGGAAGCTCTAAAAAGGAATATATTTTTTCCCGTTTGTGCAACATTTTTCATTAATGTGTTCCGCCTTTAGCCTTCCTGCATAAAAGCACTATCCAACACAAAGTAAACATACAAACAAACTCTTCAGCTATATTAGAATATATATATGGATAGATAAGGAATAAAAAGAAGATTCCAATATTTATGACTTAAATAAAGACATATAGAATTCATAACCTATTTGATATATAATCTTAACTAGAAACAAACGTTATAAGTTTATTGCTTCCCTAATTTACCCATCGATAATGTCTTATCTTTAAACTAATTTTATTCTATCACACACAGGGTTACCACTACAGCTTACTTTATTTATTAATATAATACTCTAATAAAGAAATAAGTGCAAGTAAGTTAACCATTTCCATTATATCGGATATTTTAATTTATGATATAGCGAAATATCCACAATCCCAACTTAACAAAATAAATGCGAAAGGAACTCTGTCTGTTACACTTTCACGCATAAACCGCTGAACCGATTCTGATGAAATTTGGTACAGAAATAGAATAGAGCTTGCGAAAGAACATAGGCTACCTTATATCGAAAAAACTCTTGAAGGGGTTGAAATAGGGGATGAAGTGCATCTCGTGTAGTGATATCGTTTCTGTCTAATATCACCAATGATTAATCATATATAAATTATGAGTTGAAATGAGAAATCAATATATATATATATAAAGGGGATGAAATTGTACGTAGGCAAAAGCTGGGCGGGTCAACTACTAGAATACATTATTGAAAAAAAATTCAAATATTTCAAGCCATCATGTTTTTTAATCTTGAATTTCCATTGTTGATATTCATCAATGTTTATTCTCTAAATGAATGTCAGAAATTATTTGAGTGAGAAAATATTTTGAGTAGGAAAGAGAACACGTGAAAAGTGTTTTTTTTTTAATTACTTATCGATGAGATAACAGTTTAAACAATTTGATGATTACTGTGTAGACACTAATCAATTAAATAATTTTAATTAAATAGATGATAAAAATAGATAACAATCGTTGTATGAAATCCATTAAAGAAACAAATAACTTGCCTAAGATTATCATGTAAATGAAAAAGAAATTAGAACAGATTAAGTACAAAATTGTGACCACTGAAAATAAGATACCAGTTGATGATTTGACAAGAATGTATGTTGCTATGATACAAAAATATTACTCTATAATAGAAACATTAATTAATACAATACAATGAAGTACAACTGATATTAACTGTAATAATAAAAGTTCTGTCGATCAAGCCCTAATGTGTTTTAACCTTTCTATCATACCTTAGATTTAAAATTAGAAAGCGTATTATAAATATAACTAATAATAAACCTAATAATACAATCGCTAATAAGGACACGACTAATTTAATTTCGTAATACTCCGTCCAGTGCATTGATGCAGAAGGTGCTCGCAAGTGTGATGCTCCTCCATGACGTAGGAGATGTTCTGTCCACCATACAGCACGTTCTAGTGATGACTGAGGTTGATCAATTATTATATTGCGTAGTTTCACTATATTTTCACGGTAACTGAAAACAAATTATCTTTAGCCGATTGTATTTGATTGTATACAGTATTATCAGACAGAATTCGTATGAACTACGTGAGTTGAAAACTTAGTGGAACTTTGCTTACGATGATAGTGCGTTCATAGCCGTTCCCTCTATGAAAATTATGACTGATAAAAATTTGTTTACTTTTACGATGCAAGTAGGTACGTTTTATTAATACCTAGTAATATAAAAAGGTTATCACTATAACAATGTATCTGATTTAGAAAATACTTGCCTTAACTTTAAAACTATAGTATAATCGAGTTGTGTATAAGTTAGTGTTGATATAAGATTAAATATACCTTTTATCTTCTATTACTGTATCTATTGCATTTCTCAAACTTGCTTCTGTAATAGAATCGATATGTAATTTTTTTCCAATATGAAATTTAATATATTGTTCAGCATTAAATCCTTGATCCCCAAACATAGGAATGCCAATAAGAGGCACTCCAGCCATCAATGCTTCATCTGTCGATTGTTGTCCACATTGTGTTATAAATACTTTAATTTTTGGATGTCCTGAAATACTTAATAAAATTACATGCTCTGTGTCTTTAATATCAGTTGTTACAATATTTAAATAATCAATCACCTAATCTTTACTATTATTATTAAAAGAAAGGCTAGTTCTTAGCATATTATGTTCAAGATCATATTCATCGCTTTTTATATTTTAACAGTTCAAGAAAAAAAAACTTATAATATCCTTACGCAATAAATCAGCTTGTGGCAACCATTTGAAAATTTTGACATTTTCACTACGTCCTGGTAGATCGTCTTTCTCCCATTTAAATAATACATCGTAGGGTAGCTTCGAAAATACGCTCGTAAAGATCTGAATTTGTTCAGGAGGGAACATTGATGCTACAATATTTGTACCAAAGCTTACGTAGATAACACCATTTTTTGAAGAATCAAGATAAGACTTCAAATCCTGAAATATACGGAATAGTTAAAATTATTATTTGTAGAAACTATTATTACTTTATTATTTCTATTAAATTCATACAATTTATACTTTTAAATATATCCAAAAAACAAAACACATTTAAAAACATAAAAATAGAAGCCAACCGGCAGCGGGAACAAGGTCCAAGCTACCGATGGTAAGGGCTCCACAGAGGGACTTCTTCACGATACGTGCCGTGTCCAGTAGTAGCCACCTAACGCAATCAATAAACATAGAGAAGGAAAAAACTACGATACTGTACCGGGCGACTTCCATTTGTTGTGGAAGGTGAATAGTAATTAATAATTATTATTTAATTAATAATAATAATTAATTAAATAACTAAATAAATAATACCTGTGGTAATTCCTGCGGAGATTTTAAATGCAAGCCTCCTAAATAAACTACATTTGGTGGCACTGGCCGGTTATGATCCCATATAGGATGTACATTTAGAAACACCATTTGTATATTTTTTATAAGCTCACACAGGTCAGGAATATTTGGCCCAAATTGTTTCTTTATCATTTCATTTTCTGTACGTAAATTATTCAGATGTAAACGACTCGTTGTAAAATATAAATAAAGCTCTGATATTTTCTCCCAAAATGTCAAGTTGTAAATTCTCGTGTGTATTGCTTCGGGATAAATCAAGGGATGTGTTGTCGCTCCAGTTATATCAAATATTCCCCAAACTCCGCTTAGAGTACTAAATGAAATTGCTGGTATATTATATAAATGTGAAAAAACAAGCGCTGGTCTGGCAAGTGCTTCCATAATCAATAAATCAAATTTTCTATTTTTATCTTGAATAAGTTTCTGAACTTCTATAGATTTTAATTGTTCTTCAAAAGTATTTGTTATTGTAACAGTAAGCAGTGAAGTTAATGTTAATTGATCATCAATATTTCCATAATCCTCAGATAACTTATCCCATAACACATAAGATAGGTCGTGTACGTCTATTTCTGTGTAATTATTTGGTGCTTGTCTATTAGCAAATGCTGGATCTGTAGTTATCACTGTCACTTCATGTCCTCGTTTAGCTAGTTCTCTCATAACAGGTCGGAAAACCACTTGATGACTAATTGAAGGTATAGGAAACACTCCTAGTATTTTAGCTGTATCACAAAACACTATGCAAACTGTAACAAACGTCAACAAAATCAACATTTTTTATTGAGTAAAAATAATCCTGTCCATGAATAAAATAACCAGCAACTTACATAACCATTATTTCTAATATCCTTGTTTCCTTCATAGTTAATCAGTATTGTTTTGATTCTTTGAGTAAGTTCGGGCGAAGAGGACTAAAACAATCAAAACTGATGGTATTTTATAAATTACATCCTGATTAAAAAAAATAGTTAAATTATTAACAAATTTTTAATACTGTCGATACCTTTGTATTGAAGAATATTCTTGTTTTTTTTTTAGAAATACTCATCAATATTTGGAGAAAATACCTACTATCAACTAAGAAATTATTTATATAAGTAACTTATCTATATGAGAGCTATACTGTACAGTAACATGTGAAGAAACCGAGCAAAACCATCAAACACAAAATTCTTCACAATGAAGTCCCAGCATCATGACACTTTACCTAGTACAACTGTAATACAAAGGTATTGTTTGCCTTTTACTTTCGAAAGTTACATAGCTGTTAGTATTCTCTAGAAAATTACAGGTTTGACTTTTGAATATACATGGCTTTCATTGTAACATGGATAACTTGATGATTGATATTTAAATAGCTATTCCTTATTTTTGTTGAACTCACATTTATTATTCCTAATTCCATATATTTTCTATATAAATCTCTTTTTACAAGCTCGAGTACTCAAGCATAAACTCATTGGTGTAACATAACATATTGTATATATGCTATATATTTACGTATTTAATATTTAAGCTTATTATACCTATTTTAGTATGAAATATTAAATGTTCGTTTTTTTTTTCTCGTCTTCTTATATTTAATTTTTTTTTAATTGAGTGTTAAGACTTCTTCCGCTTTTCATTGTTTTCTTACAGCCTTGGGTTGACTGGTAGAGAATGCCTCAGGCATTGAGTCCGTCAATTGTAACTAGCGCAATGAAGTTTTAAATAAATAAATAAATGAATATTATGATATTACTGACAGATCATGCTATTCATCTATACAAATAAATAAAATTTAAGTCTTTGTTTGTAATATTAAAATAAGCGGTTTTTACTAAGAGCATATGGATGTATACACGCACACACCACATATACCAAAACAAAATTTTTTTACAATATTTATCTGTCTATCTGTCTTTCTGCTTGTTCCATTTAATCTCTGAAATAACTGAACCGATTTTGACAGACCTTTCACTGGCAGATAGCTGATGTAACAAGGAGTAATTTAGGCTATTTAACATCTTGCTACAACCCATAGGAGCGGAGCAACACACGAACGAAATCGTGCGGGTCGGCTAGTCACATATAAAACTCCATATTAAATATTATTTCTAATATTAAACCCTTTGTTCCTTTTACCCCACCTTCCCCACATGTATAATTACCTTTATATTTTCCTGTTTCATGTAGCAGCCTCGTGTAATATAAGGAAATATTATGTTTAATTTTAGATGTTTGTATGTTACGTAATATAATTCCAGTCTTTATAAGGAAAAATCTAACTCTTTATTCTGTTTGAACATTAAATAATATTATATTATTAAGTTATATTTATTTCTACATTATTGTTAATATATGAAATTGGCTGAATTGATTTAAAATGAAGCATTTAAATTTTTTAATAACAAGATATTGGTATTGCTTACTAATATTACAAATGTGAAAGTTTTATGTGTGGATGTCTGTTAGTCAATCACGCAAAAACGGCTAAAAGGATTTCAACGAAATTTGGCGCACAGATACTTTATAATCTGGATTTAAACAGAGGATACTTTTTATCCCGGATAAATATATAAGAATAACAATAGAATATGATTACATTAGAATATTTTTATTTAGCAACAATATATTGAAAATTAAATGGTTTTCTAAGTATTATACTTGGTAAATTGCACCCGTGCGAAGTCGGAGCGGGTTGACTAGTACGTACATGTATACCACCATACATTATTTTGATATATCTCAAAATGGGATTACGTATTTGCTCCCAGGTAGTACGACTTCAGCCGACTAGACTATTTCAACAATTATAGACATATTTCAAATTATTTGCACAAAAACCTTAACAAATTATAAACCTAAAAGTTTTTGAGTATATTGCGGACAAAGAGACATTTATAGACGAATTTAATATTTATACAGAAGCGAGTGAATGCGGGATTGCTATATTAATTATATAGGCATTTTTCTAATATTTTAAAACTGAAAGTTTGTGTATTTGTTACTCAATAACGCAACAACGGATTACAATGAAATTTCGTAAACAAATTCTTTATAACCTGGATTAACACATAATCTGCTTTTTATCCCGGAAAAAGTCAGAATTCCTAAGGAATACTAGTTAAATATATTACTGTCATAAGCGCCTGAATATTTAAATAGAATATTAAAATTAAAACTTTTTTTATAATTCTAAAAATTTCTATATTAGCTTGAAGTTTATTACAATAGATGTATGTTAATTGTTTTGCGGTTTGCGTATCAGCACAATATAAATAATGATTATTTAGATTTCTGTGGTGATCAAAATACTGTGGTTCTATTCAATACCTTCAACACAATAGCAATATTTAATCAATCGCTATTATATCGCTTATATAAGTTTGTTAAGAACCAATAGACTCACTTTTTTTTACACAAACTGAGTGTATGAAATGTTGTGTGAAGCCAGGCAGGTCGACTAGTTTTTTAATGTAATAGCAGTGTGAATACTGATTACACTTCATTCGTGACACACAGTGTGACGTGTGATCAACGCTAACGGATATTACTTCAGAGCTTAACCATACCATTATCTTTCAGATAAAATGCATCCGAGAATTCTAGCTTTATTTTTAATCATCTTCTAAATGGTATTTCATTTTTTTACTTTGAGAACTGTTCGCTCTTTTCGAAATGGTTTCGAATATTTGAAGCAGACGCTTTGCTGAAATCTACGTTAAAAGAATATTTCGCTATTATCTACTAATACTAGAGCTTTAGAAGATATCCACATAGATCGTAAACTTTTTAATTTATTGCAACTTGTCACGAGGTGATCAAGTTGTACTTAGAAATTATAGACAAAAGAAAAATAATTTGGGAACAATTTTATTAAACTTAGAAAACTAAAAATTTAAACAATAGAATAAAAGGGTTTTAGGGTTCACTCTCTTAAATCAGCTCCCAAGGTTAAATAACGGAAAGTTACTGCCCTGGCTAGCGAATAGTAGTCTTCCTGACGGAGCCGCGTAGTTGTCAGGAACCGGTCTAGTCCTCAAATACTGCAGTACTCTTCCTGACCGAAGTCGCGTACTCAGAAATTTATCGGGACGGTGAGTAGTGTCGATCCTCTTCGACACCAGTAGATTTTAGATTTAGACATAAAACCCCAATTCGGGGTTTAAATCAGGTTGATTATAAAAAAAGGATTTGGGATAAAAATTAGAAATATATTAGATATGATAAATATCCCACAACACAAAACTCAACTGACACGTAAGCGGCGAGACCGCCTCTGCGTTTCTCCCCGCCACACGCTCAATCGACTCCGTTCATTCGCTCACGAACTCCTGCATCTAAAAAGCTACTTACATGGTAACTGTGATTTTGCTATCAAAAAATCAAAGTGTAACAAACACAATTAATTAACTTTTTTATAAAGTGGCAAAAAAATCAGTTTTTTAACCCTCGACTAAAAACGACGGGGTGTTACAAGTTTGAAACGTGAATTATTCTGGGGGTGTAATTTCATGAAATTGGGTCCAAGATGGTCGCCGGCACAAAATGGCAGATTAATTATTTTCTCAATTCCCTCAATATGTGTATCAAATGATAAGGCCTTGACTATTAAAATACTATACAGTATAATGAATTTTAAATCGAAGATGGCCGCTACCACAAAATGGCGAATTAATTTTTTTTTTCTAGATAATGTGGCTAAATTTTTGAACTGATTTTGATTTTATTTTTTTTTTGTTTAAAAGGTGAATTACTCGGAAGTGTTCGTAGCTATGTTTCATGAACATCGGTCCAAGACAGTCGCCACCACAAAATGGCGGATTAAATATTTTTTTAACTCCCTCAATGTGGGTATCAAATGAAAGAGCAAATTCTAAATCCAAGATAGCCGCCACCACAAAATGGCGAATAAAGTTATTCTATTTTTATTATTTTTTTATTAATTTCTAAAACTTCAGTGACATGTACCAAACCAGTGTAAGTTAAACTTACACCACTATGGAAAAATTTAAAGATTGATTAATTCTATGTAAGTTGCGAAAACCAATGTAATATCATAAACTTTTGCTGAGCTATAGTATTTTTTTTTAAATAACTGCTTAATTTACATGGAAATTTTTTTTGGTTCTTGGTATTCCTTTTGAAGGATGACGTGACACACTCACTATTTACTTTGTTGTTTAGTTTAGTTACATGTTACGCTGGCTTGTACAACTGCGCCTGGTACACAATCCCCAGGCTCCCTATTACGTAACACTATAGCGTTGAGAGCTCATAACATTTAATTATAATAATGTCTAGATATCTAACGCAATTGAGCCATACCATCCTTTACATAATAAAATTTAAATGTGGGTATATCAATAAAACTGAATAGGATACGGATATCGGTCGGATATTCAGAATCTCTATTTTCAAGGTTTAACGACATACTTGACATTTTATAAACAGTTTTATATCTTTGGAACTTAATACTCACTCACACTCTCACACTTCAACCTCACGCTTGCTCTTGCACACACTTAATCACTCACCAATTCAATAACATACACATTCACTTACTAATTCGTTTTATACCCTCACTTACTCGTTCACTCTCTTGCTGGTATTACCTCTACTCACCCACTAACCCACTCACTCTCTCACTTACTCCGTGTTAAACAACATTTTCGACGTATAAACTATCAAACTTAATTTTTTCTTTCCGTTAGAACCTTAATAGGATCAAATGATTTCACACGGTAAACATTAATTTAGTGACGTCTGTGACAAAGACGTCCTCAAATCTACTACTGGGTCACAAGCCCAAGGAGAAGCAGTGATAGGTACTATAAAATAAATAAAAAATAAAAATTAAGGCTTTCTAGAAGCGTTATAATCAACTACTACGATATTCGTATTCTTCTTGAAATCTAAGTGACGTTGACTCTCAAGTTAAATGATTTGTATAACAGACTAAGTTAAACAGCTTTTTGTAAAGAGCGACTGTTGAGTTTCTGGCCGGCTCTTCTCAACAGAAAACTGCTTTCCGAGCTGGTGGTAGCTTCAGACAAACTGACTGACTGACCAATTTTTGACGTATCAAAAGTACTTGTTTAAAAAAAGTCAATTGAAATACATTATTTTAAGTTTGATTCGTGGAAATGAAAATGGACGTCCATAATTGGTTTGGACGCAAACTCTCTAGATAATTTTAGCTAGAACGCTATAAATAAGACCGATTTAAATAATCACACGGCTAGAAGGTATTCAAATAGTTCACATACTCATTCATTTATGCACACTCTGCCACCTACAGCTATGAATATACTATCCTCACTATCGTCGTTAAATGTCTATTCTATAATGAGTAGTATATCACTGATGTGCAGTAGACACCCCATCTCACTTAATGACTTCTTTCTCACTCACTTTCTTTTATACAAATCTGGTAGTTAATAACTAACACAACAAAATATGGATTATCCGTTTTAGTACAGTGGTTCTGCTGTTATACATACAGATAATTTACATAATCACTTACAAAATAAATAATAGTTTAAAAAAACTAAAAAAATACGCTTTTGTAGAAAATCCAACTAAAAAATAGAAAATAAATATTAATAAATTTGAATTAAAAATAGTGTAAGAAAAAATGATTTTACTTGACTCTACTAAAAACTTGATTTTTGAACCAAATTTTGTTAAAATTTAACAATTTTACTGAAAATTTCGATAAATTTTACTATAAAACGGGGGTGAAAACTACTTTAGGATATAGGGGGATGATGTTCGTATAAGATAGAGAAAGTATGAAACATAAATATAAAGTGTCTTGACGCAGACACTCCGGGTCTCAGGAAAACAAACAATCGCTAATCCTGATTATCCTAGTAAGGATAACGGATCAAACTGTTTAAAATATTGAATTGTCATCGATCCTTAGAATAAGTATGCCAAATTTCGAGATAATCCGACGTTTTAAAGGGGGTCAAAATCATGATCAAAGAAGCTAGCTGAAGCTAATAAAAAATAATATGAATTTACCAACATTTTCCAGATGATCAAATATTATTAATATTACCTTAATTTTTATTTTTTACTCGATTACGGCAAGGGTATTGATTTTGGCAATCTATGTATGTTTGTATGTTCCACTATATAGTGCATAAATTACTGAACCAATTTTAATAAATGAGATGTCAATATATTCGTAATAATGAACCGTTGTCAACGGTTATATAAATTTTTGAAATTTTTTATGACGGAATTTTTAAACCTCGAAAAAAAAATATTCTGTGCTAATCCTCACGTGTTTGATGTCAAAAAAAGATCTTGGCAAGCACATTACAAATATCCTATTAAGTCAAAATTACAATACGAGATTGTAAAGGTAACCCCGATCGGGAAACGAAAAACTATTAATCTAGAAACGCAGAGATATAGAAATGGTTAAAGGAGAACCGTGGTCATATGCCTGGTAACTTCAGAAAAAAAGAAAAGATATTTGGCCCATCCCAAAATAAAAAAAGAAGAATTCAGCGTTCAAATGTCAGGTGTGGGGTTCGAACCCACGCTCCCTCTCGGGAACCAGAGCTTAAATCTGGCGCCTTAGACCACTCGGCCAACCTGACGGATACAAAGCCTCTCGAAATCCTCGATCTTGATCATCAGTAGTATCTACTCGTCAAATAACGTCCGCTTCTCTGAGGAATTTCTAATAAATATTAAAAGTGGGATGTAAACAAAGGGTTACAAATGGGCTATAATAAAATGTTAGGCGCTTTCAATGCACTTAAATGAAACTTACAGACTTTTATTAGGTACTAGCGACGCGCCCTGTCTCCGCACTACTTTGCTACCCGTAAATCATAATATAGTTTTGCTATTTTTACCCGACTACGGCGACGCCGTAAGGGTTATGATTTTGGCAGTCTATGTATATATGTAGGTATGTATCTATGTAGGTATGTATCTATGTATGTATGTTTGTATGTTCCACTGTAACGCCTAAACTACTGAACCAATTATAATGAGTGAGGTGTCAATAGATTTGTAATAATGGCGCGGGTGACATAAGCTATAAAAATATTATGATTTTTTTTATGACGGAATTTAAACCTCAGATTCTAACTTCGAAAAAAATTAAACTGAGCTGATTATCACGTGTTTAGTGTCAAAAGAAAGGTCTTGACAAGCACATTACAAATATGTATATATATCTTATTGTTTAAGTCGACATATATGTTTAAAATGCTGTCGTATAGTTCGCGCGGTCCTGTCGTTGCAGTTATTTACTCGTTTAAACAAATAAAAGCGAACAATTACGTTATCATATTAGATTATAAAAGTTATCTCGATGGGGAAACGGAAAATTATTGAGTAAAAAAATAAAGTTTAAAAAACTATAACCCGACTACGTAAAAAAGTGGTCTGAAAAGGACGAAACAAGAAAATAATAAGATAGAAACCTAGAAATGTATCGGTATAAAAATGGTCAAAATAGAACCGTGGTCGCATCCATGTATACCTACTATGATTATATATATGATTAGAGGAACACTACCATGAAACGGACGGACTTGTTTCATCCTTTTCAGACCACTTTTTTACGTAGTCGGTTTATAGTTTTTTAGAATAGAATAGAATAAAGTTTTGTTAGCCACTTCGAATCTCTTACATAGTAGTATACAATTCTACGAACAGTGTTTCTATGTATTTATCTAATTTAAAAAAATGCAAAAATATGTGACCCAAATATATAGTTTATACACGGGGAGGTCCAAAAGTTCGTGGAATGGAGGGGATGGAGTGGGGATAGGGATGCTTGCTTAGTGTCATACTAATTGCGGACTCATCATTAGTATATAAGCTGAGTTTCAGCCTAATTGCGTCATTCGTTTACGAATACTCGCCTGATAAACAAGTCAATCCGGAAGAACACTAAAACTATGGAGAAGATTGAACACCGTGCTGTAATAAAATTCCTTACCAAGCAAGGAAAGACCGCTCAAACCATTTTGAATGAAATGGGAACCGTTTATGGGGACCAGCGCCCTAGTAAATCAATGATTTACAAGTGGCATGGTCTTTTTAAAAATGGTCGGGAGTCTATTGAAGACGACCCTCGCTCAGGAAGGCCAGTTGAGGCCACCACATCAAACTTCATCGAAAAAGTGGAAAAAATTGTACTGGAAGATACCCGTTTAAAGAAAAAACAGATATCTGCATTAGTTGGAGTATCAGATACCACCATTTTGCGAATCCTACATGACCATCTGGGTATGACAAAAGTCAGTGCAAGATGGGTACCGAGAATGCTCACGCCGCTTCAGAAACAGCAACGCGTCGATGCTTCAAAACAATTTTTGGAGTTGTGTGGAGACGAGCCTGCACAGATTTTGGAGCTAATTGTTACCGGAGATGAAATATGGGTTCATCACTTTGAGCCTGAGTCCAAACAAGAGTCCATGCAATGGCACAAAAAGGGGACACCACCGCCAAAGAAGTTCAAAGTGTCGGAGTCGGCTGGAAAGTTGATGGCAACTGTTTTTTGGGATTGTGAAGGGATACTACTGATTGATTATAAAGAAAAGGGAAGGACCATAACAGAAGAATACTACGCAATGATTCTAGAAAAATTAAAGGAGTCCATCAAGGAAAAACGTCAAGGAAAACTGACCAAAGGTGTGTTGCTTTTGCAAGACAACGCACCGGTTCACAAGAGCAGAGTTGCAATGGCTGCTCTGCACACACATGGCTTTGAATCGCTAGTCCACCCATCCTACAGTCCAGATCTGGCCCCAAGTGATTTTTATTTGTTCCCTAATTTAAAAAAAGACCTAAGGGGAAGGAAATTTTCCGGCGAAAATGAAGTAAAGGGGGCAATTTTAGCTCATTTTGCGGCAAAAGATAAAAAATATTTTTACGACGGTTTAGAAAAATTAATTCATAGATCTAATAAATGTATTCAACTTCAGGGTGATTATATTGAAAAGGAAAAATAGTTTTGTTGTTTCATTTTATTTCAAACCCTTCCATTCCACGAACTTTTGGACCTCCCTCGTATGTTGAGGTATAACAACACAATGTTGATTTTCAGAGGTGACCCTAAGGTGACTTACGGTGATTTAAGTTCCTAACTTGACTTTTTCCGACATTTTCTTCATATTATTTACACCTAAACCTTTCTTACTCTGGCTGTTTGTGTGTGAAAAGGCAAACGCGATTTCTCAAGTAAGACAAAAGCTGAGAAAAATTAGAAAATGTGAAATTTGTTATGCTGACTATATTTTCCGACATAACAGTAAGTTAGTCGACCATTTTCAAAATCACAAGGTTTCTCCGTTTTTGCAATATTTATCAGTTATGCTCCGCTCCTATGGGTCGTAGCATGATATTTTATAGCTTATAGCCATCCTTAATAAATGGACTATCCAACACTAAAATAACTTTGGAATTCGAACCAGTACAAACTCTTTAGCTTTATAATATATTAACTAATATAATAAGTAATATTGTATATTTAACTAAAGTACAAACACTACCTTTAAAGTTAATCTTCAATTTGAAAAGTTGAAAATTTTCAAAGCTCACCAAAGTTTCATACAAGCGCTGAATTGAACTGCATGTTAGGCTTTAACTACTCCAATGTAAACGGAATCATGAAAAAGCATTTTCGAACTCTTAACTTGAACACTGAAAAAAGCCTTTGAGTGTTAAACATCGCATAGGAGTTTTTTAAATTAGTTTTATTTATCTAGAGTTTTATATATCTCAGAAATAATTTAACAGTTAATATTTTTGATTCAGGTCATGATCAATTTACAACTGATAATATGATGTTCTGATTCACCTAAAAAGCTATGATTTCTCAAATATACTAATAATCTACAATTGCACTGATGTACTAAACAATATAGAATTGCTCTGATAGATTCAACAATTCTCAATTTATTTTAATACATTAAAATAATTCAACTGCTCTTATACATAGAATAATCTAAAAATTTTCAGACAATCTCTACTTTGATGCACTGAACAATGCACAACTGCTCTGATGCACTGACCACTGTACAAATATTCTGAGGCATGGAATAATCTTTAAATGTTAATAATCTTTAAATTCGTAACCATGGTAACCATAGCAAAAACGAACCAAAGACTTTACACTTAGTTATTAAGTATAAGGTCTTTGAAACGAACATCATCAGTGCACTGATCTGATGCATTGAATAGCCTACAATTTATCTGATGTAATAATCAGTGTAAAATTACTTTGCTGCACTAATCAGTGTGTAACTGCTCTGATACACGAATTTAACTAATATTTATGATATTTAACATACACCTGACATGGCAAACATGAAGCAAAATTTAAATAGGTATCTCTGTAAATGATTATTTCTCAGATGTAATAATCAGTGTCATATTGTTATGATTCACTAATCAATGTATAACTATTCTGATGCACCGAATAGCCTACAATTTCTTTGATGCACTAATCAGTGTCCAACTGCTTTGATGCCCTCATCGGTGTCTAATTGCTCTGATGTACGAATTTGACTAATATTTAACATGGTAACATGAAGGAAAATTAAAGTAGATATCTCCATAGATAATTACCCATCAAACAAGCAAAGTTAGGTAAGCACAATCAATCCCCAATTTATGTGAAGCGGTGAAGCCTACGCAAATTTAGTTTTTGTAAGTAATCAGTAAGCCATTACTTCGAGTTTGAATAACAAATTGAGCGTTGAATAAATATCTAATACACAAACAGTTGACGAGGGAAGATATTATCGGTATAGATACTGCTATTTCTGTAAGAAATTATAGTCTACTGGATACACTGAGCACGTGTCCATAGATTTAATAAATAATATTTAATTTTCCTGATATTACTTCTTAATATCTTATCTTACTATTATTAGAAATGTAATAGTTATTGACTTTTTCATTAACAAATAAGCTACTTTCTATCCTAAATGAATAATTTTATTATAATTTATGTGCAAGGTTTTGGGAAGACTGAAATTTAAATGTTAACTCTAACAACAGGCAATTTCCGGATTCAAAGCCATAAACGCTCAAAACTGCATCCACAGCTTCATCCAGGAGTCGTCAAGCAAATCCTTTAATTCTGTTTATACAATGCGTAATGAATTTTTAATACAACTCTATTTCGCTGCTAGGATATTTTATTTTGTTTAATCTTCAATCTAGGCTTTGTTTCATTTAATTAGGATGTCAAAAAAGAGGTATCAAACAATTTAGAATTTTTAGGTTAAATATTAATAATATTATACTTAAATCGATGATCTATAAATGATGTTAGCAAAATTCAATGATAATTATTTAAAACAGACCAAATTGCAAAAAAAAACCAGCCAACAGAATCGAACTCGCGCATGAAAGGGCTTCGTACCAATATTTGGAAAAATAACTTATTAAAATCATGTTTGTTGTATGGGAGCTCCTCTTAAATATTTATTTTATTCTGTTTTTACCCGTCCACGGCAAAGCCAAAAGGAAGGGTTATGTTGTCGGCAGTCTATGTATGTATCTATGTATGTATGTTTGTATGTTCCGCCCTAGCGCTTAAAATACTGAACCAATTTTTATGAAGGATGTGTCAATACATTCGTAATGACGGAATTTAAACCTCACATTCTAACCTCGAAAAAAATTAAAATGAGGTAATTATCACGTGTTTGGTATCAAAAGAAAGGTCTTGGCGAGTACATTACAAATATGTAAATATATCTTATTGTTTAAGTCAACATATATATTTAAAATGCGGTCGTGTAGTCCGCGCGGTCCTGTCGTTGCAGTTCATTCATTCATTCGTTTAAGCAAATAAAAACCAACATTAGAGGACCACTATCAAGAAACAGACACAGACAATTGTTATACCGATGCATTTCTGTGTTTCTATCTGCATTATTTTCTTGTTTCGTCCTTTTTAAACCACTTTTTTACGTATACGGGTATATTACGGGTTATCTATACTAATATTATAAAGAAGTAAGATTTGTATTTTTGTATTTTTGTATGTAACGAATAAACATAAAAACTACTGGACCGATTTCAAAAATTCTTTCACCATTAGGAAGCTACATTATCCCTGAGTAACATAGGCTATATTTATTACAAGAAAAAATTAGAGATCCTTAGGAAATCTCACGAAAACCAACCCAAGGTGCCAAAAAATTTGCCATAAAATATCTTTCATCGCATGCGCTGCAAAAAGTATTGATGATAGAACAAAAAAATGTTCTACAATATTATAGAACGTATCAATATCTACAAAAAAGTCCGCGAGACCATATGTCCAACTATTATAGTTACGTCACTATAACTACTTTTTTACATTTTAAAAGTTGATAAAAATGCCTATCAAAATCAGACCATGTTTTCTATAACTTTGTATTAATCCTTATCCAAATAAATTATTTCGTATTCAAGACTATTTCAATATCTGTAAATAACTTTTTGAATTATTAAAATCGGAGTTTCCATTCAAAAGATATTACGAAATTAAAAATATCAATATAAACAAAAAATACACGAGGACGCGACGGGCCGGTGTAGCGACGCAGCGCAGCGAGTAACGCGGCACGAGAGTGGGCACCGAAATGCGGGAGGGCCAATATATTTTAAATAATAGTTTAAAAAAACTAAAAACACGCTTTTTATTATAGAAAACCAAACTTAAAAATAGAAAATAAATTTTAATAAATTTAAAATAAGAATAGTGTTAAAAATTTCAATAAATATAAATTAATAATAGTGTAAATAAAAAAAACGTATTTTATTTAAAAAACGCGTGGGGTGCTTGGTGTCAATAGTTATAAATATTTTATTGACAGATATGAGTAGAGTGATTATCATTTTGATAATATCTTAAAAAGCACCCCACGCGTTTTTTAAATAAAATACATTTTTTTTATTTACACTATTATTAATTTATATTTATTGAAATTTTTAACACTATTCTTATTTTAAATTTATTAAAATTTATTTTCTATTTTTTAGTTTGGTTTTCTATAATAAAAAGCGTGTTTTTAGTTTTTTTAAACTATTATTTATTTTTTACTTTTTAGTTTGATTTATTTATAAAAGCGAGATTTTTTTTTAGTTTTTTTTTTAAACTAAAAAAAATCACGCTTGAGAAACGGCTACCAGAACCAAGGAAGGCCGCAGGCGCGCAAATTACCCACGGAGAGTTACATACTGACATACTGACAGACTGACATACTGATATACTGACATACTGACAGACTGACATACTGACATACAAGTGAAGCTAATAAAAAGCGTGTAAAAATAATATTCCACCCGTGCGAAGCCGGGATGGGCCGCTAGTAGTTTATAAACTTTATTTTTTTGTATTTGTTGTAATAGGAGCAATAGAAATACATCTTTTGTTAAAATTACAACTGTCTATCACGGTTCATGAGACAGACAGACGAACGGTTTTTAGGGTACGGAACTACTTTCATATTAAGTGGTTACTCTCATTCAACTGATGTGGTGTTTACAAGATTGTAGTTGTCTGTTCGGTTGAACGTTATACTATAAATATGTTAAATAATTTATTCTTACACCATAATGTTTACATATTTTATCGTAACATGAATAAGTTGTATCTGTATATTGGTATGCGGCCCGTAATTTGGTCACACCTGGCATACCCTGTACATGAATGACCATCATTTGTCTGTGGTGAGGCACCATATAAATCACAGCAAATTTATGAAGCCCGCGGAAAATGAAAATATTATTTACTTTATTAAAATATAGCTCTCGCTTCACTGAGGTATTTTGTAGTCGTTCACTTACTTATCACTACCCTACCCTCTCATTGGACCTCACTTTTTCCAATGAGAACACGTTGTGCCGTTATATTCGAAATTTTCTAAAGTTATCGTCATATTTCAACTAGTCTACACAAAACCTTAACAAATTATGCATCTAAACCTTTCTCATTAATCACTCTGTCTATCGATGAAAACTGTATGAAAATCCGTTCAGTAGTTTTTAAGTTTATCACGAACAGTCAGACATATGCGGTGTTTGAAGTTGTTTCATAGTAAGTATGTAATGAACAATAAATATAAACGCTGACATAATAAATTATATGCACAATTAAATACATGGAGAAAGCTTTAATAAAATAACATCAATTTTATTAATGATAGCAATAATTTATTGAAATATATCTTCGTATGGACTTCCTGTGTGAAATTAAGTAGAATGTTAATTCTGTGACTGTAATACTGAGAGTTTTTAAAAAGGATCGTAACATATAGAGTTTCTGAACATTATGATCTCTTAGAGCTTGAGTCCTTTATTCAATTGAAACACTTACCTCCACTGCCCAGGTTCTCTGTTTAAACATAAGGTTAAACTAACCTAAACCTAACTTACGGGCTGACATATATTTTATTTATTTACTTAATAAAATAAATAAATATTTTTGACAAATTTTTATACACATATTTAAAAGAATTCTCTTATTTCTAAGCAAGTAAAATTTCATCAAAATCGGTTCAGTGATTTAAGCGTGAAAGCGAAACAGACAGACATACAGATAGATTTACTTTATTATTTATATTATTAGATTAGATTCCCAGTTGTTTATTTTATACTAATACTATAAACGAGAAAGTTTGTAAGAATGTATGGATGTATGTTTGTTACTCTTTCACGCAAAAACTACAGTTAGTATCTAATATGTCTATAGGTATGACAAGGCTATAGAAAAATAAATGTGAGTACGAGAGTCATTATTATTAACAGAAGCAATGCCGAACTTTTCTTAAAGTCCAAATCGGCATAACCAATACCTAAGACCTTTTCCATTCTTCGGAAGTATAATAGATTTTCCTTAAGTTAGTGTCATGTTAGCTACTATATAACTCCTAGTTCTACTTCCGCGCAGAGCGGACGTGACGCGACTTTAAATACATTTATCTATTGCCTTGTGAATTTGCCAAGAGCTGTTTCCTTTGCAGGAATTTTGTCTGGATCAGTCGAGGTGAAAAAGTTTGCATACTAAATGAATACGCTCGCTTTAACTTAAAACACCAAGTACAATTATTTACCACTTGTATTTAGGTTTCATTTTATATTGCTGTGCTATATATGCAATCTATTATTATATATTTTGTTGAACTCCCAAGATATAAACGGTCTCACAGCTCAATATGCACTTTGAACCTAAGCGAAAATTGAATCGGGAACCCTATAAGTCATATTTTTTACCAAACAGACTTTATTTCGACGTCTTCAAGCCTTTTTTCGCGAAAAAATGAGCTTATGTCCTTTCCCATGCTCTACTCTATTTCTGTAACAAATTTCATTAAAATCAGTTCAATGTATTAAACGTGAAAACATAACAGACGTTCAGAATTACTTTCGCATTACAATATTAGTTAGGATTTATCTTGAGTTTTTTTATTTTAAAAAATTCCATTTCAAAAATTTTTAATAAATAGAAACTTAAATAATATATGTCAGAACAGAGAGACGATTTGAATGAATGAAGTGATCCGAACCTTACGATTCTGTAGTTTTTGAACAGGAACCCAGACAGTGCCTTGGACTTGTGACCAAGGTATAGGCTTAAGGGATCCCTTTAAGTAATTACAACACTCGCCTCCACTGCCTGGTCTCACTGTTTGTCTGAGGTTAGGTTAACATAAGGCTAACCTAACCTAACATAAACCTAACCTAACCTAAGGTTGTGTTAACACATCTAAATACAATGCAGGGATAGTAAATAAGACGTAAGAACTCACATGATCCTTAGTCCGATATGTAATCCAAATCCAATATCCGTGATGCGACACACTATTTGTTACACTTCAACTCCAGGTGATGTTCACTCAAAGAGACTTGCCGAGAGACTAAAGTGTACTGCGTCAGTCGGGGAATATAAAGGGACTAGACAATGGTAGCAATTCCCCTCCTCTAGTGGGGAGAAGTAAATCAACAAAACGGAAATAGGGCGCTGGCATCCCGATTAATCGACAATCTTTTACTTATTAGAGACTGTTAAAAATCGTTGAATATTAAAATGACGCGACGGAAGTGATGATTAATTTTCTTTATTATTATCCGAAGTAAATCAACAAAAAGGAAGCATGGCGCTGGCGTCCCGATTAATCGATAATCGTTTACTCGTTTGAGGCTGTCAAAAATCTTTGAGTATAAAAATCGCGACGGAAGTGACAATTAATTTTCTTAATCATTATCCTACTCTAATTATAGCCCGACACGGCCTTCGCTATTATCCTACCCCAACTATACCCCGACATATATAACATTTGATGGTAATAAACAATACCAATATAGCAAAGAATTACATTACTCTAAGTCATCATTTTCTAAGAAGGACCACACTATAAATATGTTTCCTATTATTTTCTAAATAATTTTTATTTGTTACAATTAAAAATACTATTAAAATCTAGCACAGTTTTATTAACAAAATGGCCAAAAAAGGGTTACGATAGTACTTTTTTATCAAAGGATAGTGATCCCTCTCCCAATACACAAAGTTTGAAGTACTTTTAAAACAACATCTGTTCATTTCGACAAACTACAAATTCTGTATAGTAAATACGGTTAGTTGTCATGAATAAATCATGAGGCTTTTCGGTAAAAGTCAATAGATCCGAGAGCTGAATTTAGAAACCTCATCTCAAATTTACTTCAATTTTTGTAGTAGGCCTAATATTTGATTATTAACTGTATTATTAACTACACATATATTGGTCAAGTGACATCAACAAATTATCACTACACATATATTCTCAAGTGACATAAACCAACTATCACTAAACATATATTGTCAAGTGACATCCGTCAATAATTACTACACATATATTGTTAAGATATATTGTATAGAGCAATGATGGCCCAGTGGTTGAGACTTCAATGTCTTACTCCTGAGGTCTGAGTTTGATTCTGGGCATACATCTCTGACTTTTCTGAGTTATGTATTTTAAGCAATTAAATATCACTTGCTTTAATGGTGAAGGAAAAACATCGTGAGGAAACCTGCACTTCTGAGAGTTCCCTAAAGTTCTCAAAGGTGTGTGAAGTCTGCCAACCCGCACTGGGCTATGGCCTAATACCCTCCTCATTCTGAGGAGGAGACCCGGCTCAGCAGTGGGCCATTCAGGGGTCGTGATATGATATTGTTAAGTGACGTCAAATAATTATCACTACACTACACATATATTGTCAAGCGACGTCAAAGAATTATGACTACACATATATTGTCTAGTGACATCAACCAATCATCATTACTAATACGTTGTCTACTAACCCATAATCACTACACATATATTGTCTAGTTAAGAAATTCTGGGAACTCCATTCTGTCTCGTCTAAACATACGCTGTCAGCCGAAGAACGTTTCTGAGAGGAGTTTAATATAGAATACGTATCGTAAAAATGAAGGACACTTTGTTGTTATTATGCCTCTAAAGGTGAATTTCGACAAATTAGATGATTCCTTTATAATGGCTAAATATCATTTTTTGGCTCTAGAAAGACGGTGTCAAAGAGACAGTAATTACAAAAAAATGTACATAGATTGACTGACTGACAGGTGATTCTAACTTTGGTAAAGTAAATAATTTTTTACCTTATCACGTTAGTCAAATCTTTGACACTTTAGGTCTAGTTACTCTATGCGTAATTGAAGCAAAAATAATTATGCAAAAACTATGAATTGAGAAGTGTGAATGGGACGATGAGCTACCTAGATAAATACAAAAATTATGCTTAGCCTTTTCGAAAACTTTGCCCTATTTAAATAATATAAAAATACCTCGTTGGATTTCTGAAAATTCAGTTTCGCATGAAATTCACGTATTCACTGATGCATCAGAAGGAGCTTACGGTGCTTGTATTTATTTACGTTCTATAGATAGCAGAGGACGTACGTTTGCTTATTTCAAAAAGTCGCGTGGCACCCATAAGACCTACCACCGTTCCGCGTCTAAAGCTTTGCGGCGCACTCTTAAGTTCAAGACTGTGCACTAAGGTAAGGGAATCTGCTTCTTTACCTATACATTAATGTCGCTTTTGGTGGATTCCACGATTGTCTTAGGCTGGCTAAAAAAGACAACCTGGCGGATCTTGTTTCTCAAGGCCTGAAGGCTGATCAGATCAGCGATTCTAAATTATGGTGGACCGGTCTTGCGTTTTTATTGTCAGATCAAAGCTTTTGGCCTGTATTACCTAATCCTTTTACGAAACAGGATCTACCAGAAATAGTTTCGAGCTTCTCTGTAGTTATCTCAGATGATTCTGCATCTCATTCTAACACTTCAAAAATTACAGATTATTCTATTATTAAACAGTTAATTCATAAATATTCAAATTTAAATTATCTACAAAGAATTGTTGCATATTTACAAAGATTTATTTACAATTTAAAAAACAAAAACAATAAAATAAATGGTTTTCTTTCGTACAAACAATTACAAAATTCTTTAAATTTAATCTTATATGTTGCTCAAATTGAGATGTTTCCAGAAGAATATTCCATTTTAAAAGCTGGAAATGTTTTACCACGCAAAAGTAGATTAATTTCGTAGTCACCATTTTTAGACTCTCATAATATCATTCGTGTAGGAGGCTTGCTAATTCAAATTACGACTATAATACAAAACATTCAATCATTCACCTATCTAAAATTATTTTTATAAATCAGTATGTAAAACTTCTCCACGCTGGACCTCAGTTACTTCTAATGACCATTCGTCAAAATTATTGGCCTCTGGAAGGCAGAAATCTATCTAAAAAAGTAGTTAGTAAGTGTATGCAATGTTTTATACAAAGGCTTAACATAGTTCAACCATTTTATGGGTCAATTACCAACTTCAAGAAGCAATCTCGAATTTCCCTTTTTAAATTGTAGTGTCGACTATGCCGGACCGTCCGGTTGTAGACTAATCCTACCTATGCATTTTTGTCCGTTTGGCTGTCAAGGCTGTTCACCTGGAGCTCGTTACTGACCTAACCAAAGAGGCTTACATGGCCGCTCTGAATCGTTTTGTTGCACGTCGAGGCAAACCGCGGTCCATTTTGTCCGAATTTTGTCGGAGCTTCTAACAAGCTTTATAAAATTTTATAAGAGTCTAAAATCGCGTCTGGAATTTCCCAGGAAGGCATTGAACTTTCTTTTGCACCGGCTTACTCTCCATATTTTAACGGCATAGCTGAGGCTGCTGTTCGATCAGCTAAACATCATTTAAAGAGGTTGCTCAAATTAACCCATTTAACCTACGAGGAAATGGCTACCTTGCTTGGCATGGGCTGCGGCATCAGGGGACCTGCTGTCGGGCGCGCTAGTCTTGGTGAAAGATAAAACGTTACTACCACTGCTCTGGCTGTTGGGACGAGTGGAAAGGACCTACCCTAGCAGCGACGGTATCAAAAGAGTTGCCGACATTAAAATTAGAAAGAGAACACTGCGGCGGGCATTCAATAATATCTGTCCGCTACCAATTGTTATCACCAAAGGAGTGAGAGGGGATCTTAAAATTCTCAAAAATGCCTCACGTAATAATGGACGCCCCATAATCTCCACAATTATTAGGGTTGTTGTTCTTGATATTTAGAGTATTTAGGTCAAACTGAATCGGATTCACTGAGTAGAAATACGTACTTTTAGGTCGGTCCGGTCAAATGCACTTTCCACTTTTTTTGTGCATTAGTGTTAACAATACTTGACAATATATGTTGACATCAACTAACTATCACATTTTTTTTCTGTAGGTCTCCTAAAAATAGACCTTTATTGTATTGCGTTTGATATGGATTAAAATTTAACAATAATATTCTGTTTAAATAAACTATTTCTATTAACTAAGAATAAATATGAATACAATAGAAGTCTACAATCCATCTCAACTCGCCACATTGGTAACACTTTAAAGCTTCAGCTAATTTTAGTCTAAAACTTTCAGTGAGTTCTCAAGTACGGTTATTTCAGAGGAGAAGTTTTTAAGTGACAGCTACGTTTCATGGATTTTGTATCTTAATTATTTCGTTCGGTAAATATAACACTGTTTTGTTTATGTATTTCTTATTTAATTTATTAAAATCATCGTTAAATAAATAACCATACTTTATGTATGGTTACATGCATACTGTAGCTTTTCCGTATAAGACTTTCACGAATAATATTTTGATGGCAAAAGACTACATGCCTCCCTAAACCACACAGTGTTGCCATACACTGATTTTATAATATACCGTATCTCCACAAATCTCACCTCGTTTTACCCCCTCTATGTTGAAAAAAAAAATATTAAAAAGAAAAACCAAAAAATAAACATTTTGCCTGTATAAAAAATGAGAAAAAAAATCTTTCAATATAATTTCAATAAACATTTCGAGCGAGAGTGGCGAGATATTCAATAAAAATTTAAATACTTACAATAACTCAATTCAATGTTTTAATGAATCAGTGAGTAAAAAGTCGGTTAATTGAACGACGCGTAACCTAATTGGGTAGGTATTTGGCAAGTCAGCAGGATCAGCGAAGGTCAAGCGAGGGTCCGTTATCAAGATCTATTGTAATGGTTCACTAAAAAACTTTTACTGTTACCAAATTCTCAATATTGGTAGATAGTGTTCGTAACATTTTATGTTATTGTTTCGTCTATGCGATACGCAGTATGGATGATACTCAATGTTTATTGTTTTTGTTTTACATTTTTCTGATTGGTTTTTGAGGCTTTGTTAGAAACTTTGAAAATAGATCAATTTAGTGTGGTTTGAAATTGTTGTAGTTTTTATCCACATTAGAATTGCTTGACATAAACCGATATATAGTACAGCTGATAGTTTAACTAAAATCTCGTGTCACAGTGTTTGTTATCAAACTTTCGAAATGGCTTTGACTGATTTTTGTGATTTTTTTTGTGTATATTTGATAGGTTTAAGAATAGGTCGTAGGCTATTTCTTAACCCCTAAGTGATGAAGGAGGCCCGCTAGAAATAATTTAGTCAGGGTCAGGTAGTAAAAAATAAAACCACGGACAGATAGATGAAAAAACATGGCTCTAGTGATTTAAAGTTGCTGGTCATGAAATCTCATTTTTTTATTAATTATATTTCAGAATATACTAACCAAAAAGCAATTTCCTGAATACATGAAGAACTGTACAGCGTAGTTTTAATCAAACTGATGTTATCAAACTTTTGTTATTAAAACACGAGTTATAAACGGATATTTGTTCAAAATTAATATTAATTACTATAAAATATAATATAAAAATCTAAAGGTTTTAGGTACCTTTAGATTACTCTAGTAACAATTTGCGTGATTAGTTATTTTAAAAAGTAGCACAATCGTGTTAACTAATCCTAATCCTTAAAAACGTAGATACAAAGAATTAAAATGTAAAATATAATGATATATTGATGTAGCGATTAAAATGTGAAATTAAACCTAAACAGACCTGGTAAATTGCACCCGAGCAAAGTCAGGGTGGGTCGACTAGTTAGCCTGTGCCTAGCGAAAAATCATTTTTGACATTATGATAAACAAGCATCTATCCTTGTTCGTCCGCAAAAACTTTACTAAGGTTTTGTTTCCATCAGATATGTGCAAGGGAACGTAGCTAGGGGTTGTTTTTGTTAAGCACGAGGAGGAAGAGGAGCATTTCTATTGGTTTTTAAGAAACCCATCCTTCGTTACACATTTATAGAGAAAGATTGACCTATCTCACAGGAACATTCTATATATTTATTCAGGTTATAAACTGTCAAAGCATTTAAATAATAAGCTTAATATTTAAATACATAAAATATTATACACTGTACATATTAATAGAAGCTCTCTCATAATATTCATATGTTATATATAACCTTCCTCTTGAATCACTCTATCTTTTAAAATCCGCTGCTTAGTTTAAAAGATCTAAGCGTACACACAGCGGGAAGCGACCATCTAAGTATCTGCAAAATAACGTATGAATCATAAGGTAAAAATCATAAGATAGAAAATAAAAACGCCATATTGAAGAACCTGTCTTGCTGAAAGTCGTTTAAACTTTCTGAAAATCAATTGACATTTATACGCTATTCTGTCAGCACAAAGCTCTCACAAAATTTAATCAAATGTGACATGCAAACTCTTTCGCCGATTTTCGTTGAATCTTTCACATTTATTGCTCACATTACGAAGTCACGTGAAACGCAATTTTTGAATATACCTAACCTAACCGTTTAAGCACTCGTTTTTATCTAACTTATCTCAACATCTTATCCTAATGTCCAATTCATATTATAAAGTGTCAGTAGCTCAATGGTTCAGGGGTTGGATTCCCGATCGATATGTTGTGGGTTACAAAACCCAGTCAGTGGATTATTGACGTGGTCCACTCCTAACACAAGCATTTCAGCTTAGTTGGAGAGGTTAATAATACTAGTAGTTTGCAATACAAAATACAAGTATCTTTTTAAAAAAAAAAAATCCAGTAGTATTCCAGTGCTGGACTGGAATTATATTTATGACTTTTAACAATGAACTGAATCAACAGTTTATAGTCAGTTTGTTTCATATAAAAAATAAAATCGAGGTTTTATTTTTTATATGATCAATAATATAATATGTTTCGGCTAATCATGTATGTGATTTAGCAGCACTTTGGCATTCTGGACTGGAATGCACTAAATCGAGCCCAGTAACTGGATTGCCACTCTACTTTTTTAATACAGTTTCGACGGGAAATCCAATACATTCCAGTGCTATAATGACTAGAATTATTTTCGAAGTCCAATGTATTACAACGGACTGGATTTCTGGTCTGGAAAAATGTGAGTCTGTGTGGGCTTTATAATGTTTATAACCGAATTATGTCAGATACTAGAAATATTATTTAATGTTGATATGACCTCTACCTGTCAATTAGAGAACCATCGCAGCGTGTCTAGACTAAAGGTCAGGATGAAGTTCGCAATGGGACGAGCTGTTCAACCAATTCAACCTACAGGCATAGGGGTTATAATTTATTGGAATACAGATACTAGCCATGAATATAAATCAAGTTAGAATTTTATTTACTTCTTAGTTGGTTCAAGGTCAATAGTCGAAATTAAAATATCTGGATTCTCCTGCACAAAAAAAAAAAAAAAAAACTCTCACCTCCGCTGCTCGTTCTACCGAACTACCGAATAATAAATTAATAACGTACATTAGTCACTTGCTCCTCGATAACGGAGGCCTTACACTACACCACCAAACAACGCTACTCTATTAGTCTCAATACTTTAATATGTACTGCGTGATACAACTTCATAAACTGATTAAGCCAGCTAAAGGAACGAAATTTATAAATATTGTCTACTCTAAATAAGATAAAATGAACTACCCGCGAAGATAATTTATAAACAGAGTTGATGAAAATTAAATCAATTCTCACCATAGAAACCCAAACAGCGCACTTGGCTTGTGACCTAAGACCTTATGACTCACTTACACTACTTATACCTTAAGTAGGTAACAAAATTAGCTCACCTAGACATTTAAATTAAGTCTATAAATTAACCTAAAAATAATTTTAATTTAAAGGTTTCTTTCTTGTAACTTTTACATTACACACACTTCGACGGATTGAAATCTTATTTCTTTTAATACTAATTTGACCTTTAGATAGATAGATAGATAGACATTTATTTCCAAAAAAACACACTGTATGAAACATAGAACATAGAACCTACAAGTTAATTAATTAGTACACCAGTGTGTAATTCTGAGAAAAAGGAGACGGCTCAGCATTTTAGCTGCTGTCAAGTCAAAAGACTTAAACACCAGCCACTGATATTCTGCCGGCTCTCGCGAGTGAGACGTGCGAGTGTGTGGTAATATCATTTAAAGATAAATTAGATGAAGGTGTTAATAAATAAGTTTAAGTGGTTGAATCAATAAAAGTAATAATATAAATAATAAATAAAATTTAAACAAGAATTAAAAAATACTCTGTTTGTACATGGAAACTTAAGCTATCGTGGAGTGTTTATTTGTAGTGTAAGAATAACTTGCTTTAAGTTTTTTTTAAAGGACGAGAGTGACTTGACGATGCGTAGTGGCGGAGGCAAATTATTCCAGCATTTTGTAGCCAGATAGCGAAAGCTTCCTCGAAAAGCTGCAGAAGCATGACGGGGACAAGACAAAGGAAAATGTGCAGACCTAGAGTAAATGGAAGTGCGCCAGTTAAGTTTTTCAAATAGGTATCCAGGAGATTTTGTTTTTACCACTCCAAATAACAGGGTGGCAAAGTGAAGGTCGATACGAGATTTCATATTCAGTATCTTGGCAGCATCAAGGTAAGGTTTAATATGAGTGCGTGGTGGTTTTGGACACGCTGAAGAAGTCGTATTGAACGAGCAAGCAGAAGAGGACCATAGACATTGAGGCAATAATTAAGCTTAGATAAAACTTTGGAAATTGATAGAACTCTCAATGTTATTTAATAGCCATATATTGTTTATTCAAATGTTGTATTATTTTAACCTTGAAACAAATGTAATGTATGTAGAAAAATAACACAACGTATTTAAAATCTTGAAAAACAAATTTATTTTTTTTGTTTTAGTAATATAATTCGTTGTAAATAATATTCGTCTCTCCGTCTTAAAGTATTAAGTTTAAAATAGTATTTTTTTTAAGTAACTCTTAAGTAACGTAGGAAATACTTAATAATATAAACTAAAGAAAACGAAAGTGCAAATTAATCTATTACCTACGTCACCTATTGACAGATATAAGGAGTCTGTCTGTTATATAATCAGTCTTAAATCATTGAACCGATTTTAATGAAATATGATACAGAGATAAAGTAGAGCTTGAGGAGGGACATAGGCTATGATTTAATACAAAGTAAACTCTTCCAACTCATATTAGAACGGCTAAAACTCTGAATAGTTTCAAAGACCAATTAAAATTATATTATTTATCGATCTAAGCTGTTGTAAATTTTTTTTTATTGGTAAAGTTATCATTGTAACATTATTTATTTAATAAATATATGTATGTTTATATGTAGGCATATTGTATTTATGCATGTAGTGTATGTATGTATGTTTATATGTAGGCATATTGTATTTATGCATGTAGTGTATGTATGTATGTATATATGTAGGCATATTGTATTTATACATGTAGTGTATGTATGTATGTTTATATGTAGGCATATTGTATTTATACATGTAGTGTATGTATGTATGTTTATATGTAGGCATATTGTATTTATGCATGTAGTGTATGTATGTATGTATGTATATATGTAGGCATATTATGTTTATGTATGTAGGGTATGTATTAATATATATACCTGTTTATGAATGTATATTTAAGTTGAAGTGTTTGATTTGCTTATTATTTTTAATGAGTGCGTCTACCATTTTTTTAACAATGACTCCTCCACCGCAAGGTGCCTGGAAGAGATCTCTCTGAGCGATAAGGCCGCCTATTGTACATATATTTCTTTGGTGGTGTAATTTTTTGGCTTACTTTTGTAATATTTGGTGTACAATAAAGTATATTTATTATTATTATAATATTTTTATTAAACAAATGTGTGTGCGCTTAGGCCATCTATTGACGTGGGGATGAAGTGCATTACGAGCTGTGTGGCGGTTATGTAAAATATATTATACTAGGGGCCCGTCCCGGCTTCGCACGGGTGGATAATTTTTTTAAAACATTTTGGCTCCTGCATTCTGTCGCTCCCTCTATCGCCGCGTTGCTCGCTGCGCTGCGTAGCGCGTCACACCGGCCCGTCGGGGTGTATTTTTTGTTTATATTGATATTTCTATTTCGTAATATCTTTTGACTAGAATGTTTGATTCCAATAATTCACAAAGTAATTAACAGGTATTGAAACAAGTCTTGAATACAAAATAATTTATTTGGATAAGAATTAATACAAAGTTATAGAAAACATGGTCTGATTTTGATAGGCATTTTTGTCAACTTAAAATGTAAAAAAGTGGTTATAGTGACATACCTAACTATAATATTTGCACATATGGTCTCGCGTAATTTTTTGTAGATATAGATACGTTCTATAATATTGTAGTAAATTTTCTTGTTCTATCATCAACTTTTCGCAGCGCATGCGATGAAAGATATTTTATGGCTAATTTTTTTACAACTTGGGTTGGTTTTAGTGAGAATTTCTGGGGATCTCTAATTTTTTCTTGTAATAAATATAGCCTATGTTACTCAGGGATAATGTAGCTTTCTAATGGTAAAAGAATTTTTTAAATCGGTCTAGTAGTTTTTATGTTTATTCATTACATACAAAAATACAAAAATACAAATCTTACTTCTTTATAATATTAGTATAGATGACTAAAATGTGAAATTAAACCTCGGCAGCTGGGACAGGTTAATATTGTACTTCTAAGCTATTATATATTCATCTCAAAAGGATATAGAATACAAATAATTTGCTATCTACTTTTAAAAATATTATCCCAAACATTTCTGTGGGTAGGAAGAAGAAGAAAATATCTTCATATTGAAGAATCAATCAAAGATCTGATAGAAACGTGACAATAACAATATCATATTCTCTATATAGAATATCTTAATATAATTATTGTATTGTAGATATTATTGGTATTCCGTATTTTGTAACACTGTAATAAGATCGCAATTTGCTTATGCTTTGTTACAGTGTAACAGAGTCAATATTAATTGCAAATACTGCTATTGTTATCTCTATGAGAGTTGTACTGCACAGTAACAAGCAAAAGACAATAATTCGCACTTTAGAAGGAAAACTGTACGGAAAACCAAGCAAATACTGTCACATTCATTTACAATGGCGTCCCAGCATTACATTACCACACAACCTTAATCACCAAGCCGTTTGACAACTGGAACAATTCCACCAGAACTGAGGTTATTATATTATCTTGTTATAGTAACACCGTTTATGAATTTATACTATTATAAGTATACCCATGTATCTATACATACAAATATATGAAATGGCTTGACCGATTTTGACGGGATTTTCACTGGCAGATAGCTGATGTAACAAGGAATAACTTAGGCTATTTAACATTTCGCTACGGCCCATAGGAGTGGAGCAACACGCGAACGAAGTCGCGCGGGTCGGCTAGTAGATAATATTACCTTTACTGCGATATTTTAGATTCAGTGTCTCTGGTGTAGGGAACATAAAAGTCAGTATGATAGTATAGTGGTTAAGGTCACCCTTCTTGAGGTACACGTAAGGTAACTTTATTATTTATTTTTGTTAGTGTTCCGACCGTGAATGGGAGCGTTGGTTTAATGAAAAGGCCTGCAACCCTACACCTTGGTCGCAAGTCCAAAGGGCAGCCCGGCTTTCTGTCTAAACTGCATACGTATTGCTGAGATTAAATATTCGTATTCAAAGAACCGCTCCGAGTAGCACAAGAAACCTAATATTATTCTTGATGCCATTAAAAACATTTAATTGTTACAAATGAGTTTTTCAGTTTTACATAATGTTTCAATAATTCGGCAAATTGTATAAATTATTTTGAAAATAAGTACCTTAATTATTTTAATATTACTAGAATAGCAAATAATTAGTAGTACAATGTAATTAGAAGTTTCTTCTGTGAACTACATTAAAATAATTAGGTAATTTTTAAACTGCTATAACAGGTTTTCTAATAACTTTTCGTCTAATGAATTAAAAGTAATAAATATTAGGTACTAATAAAATTATTATCATTTTGTATTTTTTCTCTGATGGTTTCTAAATTATATTTTATGTAAATTAAAGGTAAAATAAGTCGTTCAAGGTTTTACAGAATGATTAAGCAACAATAACCTTTACTTTTCTTCCTGTCCCTATTCCTTTCTCTACGACGTCTAAAAGTTATTAAGATCTTCTTTATTTGAGTTAATAATATACTCTAATATTCCTAATACACATTTTTTTAAATGCTGAATAAGAGACAAACGAGTAGACGGTTCACCTGATGTCAAAGTCTAAGTCAAAAATGACAATTTTTTAAATTAAAAATTGAACATCAGAATCTGCCACCCTTTTGAAAACGACCTAACCTAGACCTGAGACGGTCGCAAGAAACTCAGCGGGACTATTTCTTTTGGATACTTTTTTATTATGGGACTATGGCCTAATACCCTCTCATTCTGAGGAGAAGACCCGGCTAAGCAGAGGGCCATTGTAGGGTCGTGATGATGAGGACTTTTTTATTATCTCTATTTATCTAATATTTTTTTAAGTAATGATATTTTTTTATTTACAAGTAATCCTTATCAAATACTCCATAGGTAAATAGATAATATAAGATACAAGTAGTTAATTCTATTTCGTATATTGGTGTAAGTGATAACAGTTAGTAAAATACTATTATTGTTAATATTATAAGCATCAGTTATTTATCAGTATTCACATAAATGGATATATAATAGTGTTATTCCTATCATTTACCTCAGTTTTCAAAAACATCAGAACCGGTATACTGATCCAAGTGATTACTATTCACGTTTTAATGCATAATGAAAACTAGGCTACACAAATACAACTGCCGCTATTTTCTAGATCTTTTTCTATTATACTTAGGTATAACATTTCAAAATTTCATTGATTTTAGAATATTCAAATAGCTCTCCTGCAAACTTGTGATTTTGCACTTGTATCGGTATACGTAAGACCTGTCGAATAGCCTTTGTCACACAAACGTTTCCTAACTAATTTTTTAAATTTTCCAGAATTTAGAATGTTATCTGCGATCCTGCTGTAAAGGCATACACATCACACAAAAAAAAATATTATTAATTTCACTCAATCGAGTAGTAGGAATAACAAGTTTGAGTCTGTTCCTAGTATTGATGTCATGCATATCACTATTTCTAATAAAATAATTAATATTTTTACGTACACACATAAAATTTTCAAGAATGTATTGCGATTAATTTCTTTAAATTATTCTCTTAAAGATATTTTAGGACCGAGATCATAAATTGCGAGAGCCCTCTTCAACAGTATAAAAATCGTGTTTACGTCGGTTGCGTTATCCCGCGTTGTCCAATAGTAGTATGCCGTAAGACATTCAAGACATAGCAGTTAAAGAAAAGTAAACGTGTCGTGCAGTGAACGAAAAAAGCTTTTTGTTTTGTTCACTGGTGTTGTGTCTATATCAGTTGACTGGCCAATTTACTTAACCGCGTATGCTGCAGAGCTAAGCCTAGTAGCCAATCTCTCAATATGCGAGGCCCATTGTAATTTAGAATCTAGATTCCACTAGTTCCAACTCCTCTTTCTTTATAAATACACCAGTCTCTATTTTTTAACATTAAGTTTTATAAATTTTTATATTTAGTTTTTTACTATTTAAAATAAGATTATTAGCACTGAACCAATGTAAATTATCAGAAAGAATTATTTACATCTTCATCATATTCGGTTTGATACCGCATAACTTTACATATTAGTGAAATCTCACTAGAAAACCTAATATCTTATTCTTTTTTCTACAAGGTATGGCAGATCATTTATATAAATGAAGAGGAGAAATGGTCCTTGAATAGAACCTTGGGGTACCCCATATCAATTTGGGGAGCCCCAAAAGATCTCTTGCCATTCACGTTTTTTTGTTGTTATTTCTAATTAATTCAACACCAGCGTCGTTGAACAACCCTTAGTAAAACCAAATTGTTTAACATGGAGAAGTCTATGTGAATTAACATTTGGGTTAAAATCAGTTTTTAAAAAAATTTACTAAGCGTTAGCGTTCATTGTAATTATTTTATCGAAATAAAGACCATTTAAAACAAACTAAGCGTTAGCACCATTAAAACGGGTCGAAAATTATGTGGGTCAGTTTTGATTTCAATATAGGCGTTACTTTACTATGCTTCAGAAGGTCAGGACACACGCCAAGTTTAATACAAGTATTAAAAATAGTAGCTAGATAAGGTGCAATGGCATCGATAATGGAGTTTATTATTTTAACAAAAATACCCCAAACATCAGCAGTTTCCTTCATATCTTGGGTTTTGAATGTTTTAATTATATCTTTATTAATGTAACAAAAAATTATATAGTTACATAATCTAAAATCTATTATACAAAATTTATAGCGCACTTAAGAATAACTTATCTCTAAACAGAGATCTCTACCAGATACCAGATAGTATAGGAGAAATATTATTTTTAGATGTGACGTGGGTACAAAAAAGTATAAATACTAAAATACTAATACATAGACTATATTAATTATAATATACTATACAATATACTAAAAACATGTACTAAAAAGGCGTTAATATTACTGTTCACTGACAGTACTAAATTTAAACAGAACATCTCACATTTTTACACTTTCTGCCAACCATCAGCGTTCCTGACATGCAGAAGAAATGGCGGCAGAATTTACATGCTGGTGGTAGCAAGGCAGTCGAGGTACAGATCCCCTAAGGATCCCCACCAAAAGGGTGCTGAGTTACTTGCCTCTTACGAGATGCTCTATCAGCGGCAAAGGGAAATTTTAATCCAACCTTACGGGTGAAATATAAAAAAGATTAAATCATAAACAACATTTGTGTTTTATGATTCTTTGCTAAATCTATATCTATACTAATATTATAAAGAGGAAAGATTTGTATTTTTTTATTTTTGAATTTTTGTATTTTTGTATGTAACGAATAAACATAAAAACTACTGAATCGATTTCAAAAATTCTTTCACCATTAGAAAGCTACATTATCCCTGAGTAATATAGGCTATATTTATTACAAGAAAAAATTAAAGATCCTCAGAAATTCTCACAAAAACCAACCCAAGGTGCAAAAAAATTAGCCATAAAATATCTTTCATCGCGTGCGCTGCAAAAAGTATTGATGATAGAACAAAAAAATATTCTACAATATTATAAAACGTATCTATATCTACAAAAAAGTCCGCTAGACCATATGTCCAACTATTATAGTTATGTCACTATAACTACTTTTTAAAATTTTAAAAGTTGATAAAAATGCCTATCAAAATCAGACCATGTTTTCCATAACTGTGTATTAATCCTTATCCAAATAAATTATTTCGTATTGAAGACTGTTTCAATACCTGTTGATTATTTTTTGAATTATTGAAATCGGACATCCCAGTCAATAGATATTACGAAATTAAAAATATCAAATTAAACAAAAAATACACGACACGACGGGCAAGTGTACTTCCACGGAGTGCGCTGCGAGTAACGTGAGAGAGGGGGCACCGAAATGCGGGATAGCCATAATGTTTTATAAAAAAAATATTCCACCCGAGCGAAGCCGGGATGGGCCGCTAGTATAATATAAATATAATAGATCTTATTTGGCAGTTTTTAATGTAATGTTCATAGTTGTTTTCATAATGATAATCATCATCATTGTACTAATTGATCAATACTAAATTATTCCATGGTCAATATATAACAGAATATTTCAATTATTAGATTCAGTTTTCCTCTTAGCCGCTTGCTTGTTTGTTTCATAGTTATAATGTCTAAAATATTAATAGTTTTATTTATCGTTTTTTGTACAAGTGAATCGAAAAAAATATTGGCAGTATTTCCGACACCGTCAGTAAGTCATCAAATTGTGTTTCGTCCTCTTATGCAAGAGTTGGCAAAACGTGGTCATGAAGTCACAGTCATCACTGCGGATCCAGCATTCCCAAAAGGACAAAGCCCTCAAAACCTTACAGAAATAGACGTTCATGACGTATCTTACGATGTATGGAATAAATATATCCTATCCGAAAAAGGAAATTCTGATGACAATTTTGAACAGGTAAAATTAATTTTTGAATTATTAAGAGTAGTGTTTGAAGAGCAACTTAAATCTGTGGAAGTACAAAACCTGATTCATGACAAAGAAAACAAATTTGATTTAATATTTACGGAGACTTGCGCGAGACCTGCATTGAGCTTTTCTTACTTATACAAGGTTCCGGTAATTGAATTTAGTTCTCTGGGTGGATTATTTGGGACTTTCGAAGCTGTAGGTGCTGCTGCACATCCACTCATTTATCCTTTGCCAGTTCAAAGAAGAGTCCATGGATTGACATTATGGGAAAAAATATCTGAATTGTACTTGTTTTACTCTCTTAACCGTATGTACGATCAATTAGAAATATCTGAAAACAAAATGTTAAAAAATGTATTTGGTTCGAATATACCGGATTTGAAGGAGTTACGGAAAAACGTTCACATGACATTTTTAAACATTCATCCTATTTGGGATTTTAATCGTCCTGTGCCTCCAAACGTTATTTACTTAGGAGGATTACATCAGAAACCAGCAAAAGAACTACCACAAGTAAGGTTTTTTTTCTTATAATATTTTATGTAAATAAAAAAATATTTAAGTCATTTAAATTTTAACTACATAATATTTATTAACATAATAAATAAGTTTAATGTCGATATTAATAAAAACAATACGTTGAATTAACCAAATAAAATTATTCAACAGGACCTAAAATCTTTCTTGGATTCCTCCAAACATGGAGTCGTTTATATGAGCTTTGGTACGAATATGAAACCATCATTGTTAGCACAGGAAAAAATAAAAATATTTACAGACGCATTTTCCCAATTACCTTATGATGGATTATGGAAATGGGATAAAGAAGAGTTTTCGGAATGCCCTAAAAATGTTAGAATATCAAAATGGTACCCACAAACTGATTTACTAAGTAAGTGTTAACGTTTTTATCTGAATTATCACAAGCATAATAAAATAAAAGAACTATAACTATAAATTTTTACTAATTGTAATAATTTTAATAATGCTACAGAACATCCAAAAGTTAAATTATTTATAACACAAGGAGGACTACAATCAACAGACGAAGCTATAACAGCAGGAGTACCTCTAATTGGTGTACCAATGCATGCAGATCAGTACTTTAATACTAAGCTGTATGTTATACATGGCATAGGATTTACATTAAGTTTGGAGAATCTTACAGTGGAAGAATTGAAAAACGCGATAACTGATGTTATAAATAATTCAAGGTAAGACATAATTTTATGTAAACTTGACGATCAAATCGTTAAGATTATATGTATCTTGTTTGTGATATCTGATTATACGATTTTGTTCTAGCTATCGTGAGAAAGTACAGAAACTAAGAACTTTAATGTACGACAAGCCTTTGCAACCCTTAGAACGTGCAATTTGGTGGACTGAGTACGTTTTAAGACATGGTGGTGCCTCTCGCTTGAGAACACCTGCTGCTCATATGCACTGGACAGAGTATTACGAGATAGAATTAGTTTTATACATATTAGCCTCGCTTCTTACTTTTGCATCTATAATAATAGTGATTACACAAAATCTTATAAAGAAGCTGCAACATTCTCGGTGTAAATTAAAAATTAAATAATTTAGATTTTTGGTAATTAACAAAAAAAATTATATGAATATTATCTTTAAAGTAATTTTTTTTATAATATTTAATTTTTATATGATTATTTTAAAATGGAAGCATTTATACTATTGGAATTAAATAGGTACTCTATAAGTAACTTATCCAGTTATTATTAATTATCTTGAATATATACTTATAAACGACGTAATATAATTCAATTTTCGTATTTTTATTATATTTATTTTTACTACAATATTTTTTTTATTTATCTAGGATTTACAAATATCATAATTTTAGAAAATAGTAAGACATTTAGTTTCACTGTACTTATGTCACCTTAATGTTTTTAAATATTACTAATATTTGCTTAATTAATGAACTTATGCTGTTTTTGTTCATAGCCAGAATTAAAAAGAATCAGAATTTTTGTGATATTGATGACACTAATTTCATCGATTTTACTTATTTTACTAAGCGAGCTAATGGTCCAATACTAAAAAGCTACGAAAATTCTTAACTCAAATTTAAATGGTATTGTCAAATGTCACTCATGGCCAAATACTCAAAATATACTCAAATATTTAACGGCTTCTTAAAAAACTGAGTAACTCCTATACTCAAAACTCGTATTCTCAAAAGCGTTCCAATAGTCAAATTTAAGCATCTGTTAAAATATGTAAATGAACCTTAATTATAGTTATGCTCAAACGCAACATAATCAAAATTTCGTATACTGAAACGTCACTCAACGTTATTTAATTGTCAAATGAACTCTCATATTGACTTGAGTAGCCCTCAAAGTTAAAAGTAAACGCAAGGTGTCTCATATCTGTTCTAAGGTATAATCAAAAGGATTAATAATGTCTTTGTCATCTTTATCTTCTCTTTCGGACTATGAAATGAATACTGTGAGACGTAGAAACGTCGAAAAGCTAGATGCTTTTGTAAAATATTACAATTCCGAATTTCGTGCTAGGTTCCGCGTCTCTAGAGGGACAGTATTATACTTGATTTAAGTATATGTTTATATCTACATAGATATAACACGACTTCATTTATATAATATTATTTCTACAATAAAATACGATTCACTAAAGTTACAATCTAATGTATTTAAAAATCTTATTTAAATCTACATACAAGTTTTATGTAACATTTTTACTGCGTTAAACGAATACAGAATGCATGAAACATAAATTTCTTTTGTAAGTTGCCTACTAGGTATAATCATTTGACGCCTGCTTGCCTAACTACGATATTAAATAGATTGAAATATCAAACAAATAAAACATCATATAATCAGAGACATCAAATATTGATTGCTGATAATATTACTATACTATGATTTATCTAATTGCATAATAACTTGATCTAATTAGATAAGTAGTTTATAATGATAATCGTCATTTTCTACTCGTTTACCTTAATCGGTCAGTATCCGATAAACCAAGTCAATATATAACAGTTGTTATAGTTTTAAATACTTGTGTGACAGTAATAATGCATAAAACAATAATATGTGTTTTAATTTTTATATTTTGTACAAGTGAGTCAAAAAAAATATTGGCAGTATTTCCAACACCATCTTTAAGTCATCAAATTGTATTTCGTCCACTCATGCAGGAGTTGGCTAAACGTGGTCATGAAGTCACCGTCATAACTCCGAACCCAGCATTCCCAAAAGGACAAAGCCCTGAAAACCTTACAGAAATTGATGTTCACGATGTTTCTTATAATGTATGGAATAAATATTTATTGATCGAAAAAGGTAAAGCAGATGATAACTTTAAACAAATGAAATTAGTTTTTGAATTGATAGGAGCCGTGTTTGAGGAACAAATGAGATCTCTTGAAGTACAAAAGCTTATTCATGACAAGAAGAGGAAATTTGATTTATTGTTTACAGAGACCTGTGCTAGACCATCTTTAAGCTTTTCTTTCTTATACAAAGTTCCGGTTATAGAATTTAGTTCACTTAGCGGGTTAATTGGTACTTTTGAAAATATAGGAGCTGCTATTCAACCACTTATTTATCCTATATCAACTCAAAAAAGACTATTCAATTTGACATTATGGGAAAAAATATCAGGTCTGCAATTATATTACAATTTTAACCGCATGTATGATAAATTAGAAATATCTGAAAATAAAATGCTCAAAAATATTTTTGGTCCAGACATACCAGATCTAAATGAATTACGAAAAAACGTTCACATGCTATTTTTAAATGTTCATCCTATTTGGGATTTCAATCGTCCTGTTCCTCCAAACGTTATTTATTTAGGAGGATTACACCAGAAACCAGCTGAAGAGCTTCCACAGGTAAATCTCATGACTAATTTTCTGTAATGTATTTGCACTATAAAAAGTAAAATATGTAATGTTAGTTTCCCTTTTGGCGGTATTGTACGGCACATACTTAAAAACAACTCTGTTTATTTTTATAATTGTTTCATTTTTATTTATTGTCCTGAATTTTTTTTATTGCCTTTTTTATCATTATTATTACGTGTGTAAGTCGTACTTTTTTATGTCAAATAAACGTTTTTATTATTCATTTTTATTATTATTATTAATGTAAATATAATCACTGCAGGACTTAAAATTATTTTTGGATTCTTCTAAACACGGAGTTATCTATTTGAGCTTCGGTACAAATATGAAACCATCATTGTTAGCACCGGAAAAAATAAAAATATTTACAGAGGCGTTTTCCCAATTACCTTATGAAGGTTTATGGAAATGGGATAAAGAACTTCCAGAATGTCCTAAAAATATTAAGATGTCCAAATGGTTCCCACAACCTGATTTACTAAGTAAGTATTAATAGTTTGCCATGGATCTGTAAGAGTATTTGTATAAACAGAATATTACTAGAACTGAAATAATTATTAATACTTTTTGGAGTAATTTTAATAATATTACAGAACATCCTAAAGTTAAATTATTTATAACGCAAGGAGGACTACAATCAACAGATGAAGCTTTGACCGCAGGAGTACCTTTAATTGGCATACCAATGCATGCAGACCAGTGGTTCAATACAGAACAATACGTTATACACAAAATAGGACTTATGTTGAATTTGGAAACTCTGACAGTGAAGGAATTGAAAAATGCTATTAATGACGTTATAAACAATCCAAGGTACGACAAAATTTACCGTTTTGGTTTATACGTTTTTTTTTCAATTCAATTTATTTATTTACTTTAGCATGGTTTTACAGTAGTCATATCAATAGATTGGCCACATGCCTTGCCTTTACAATAGCGTGGAAAATATATTGCAGGAAAGATATATAAAATTATTTTAATAATGTTAATGTAAGTCAAAGCTAAAGAATTATATAATATTGAAAGATATCTCAGTTTAAGACTAAGCCCGCTATTATCTTAATATTTCTGCTAAATTATAAGGTCCTTTATAATTACTTGACACCGAAATATCTAATATTATTCTGCCTAATCTGGGACTATGAGATAAAATCGACTTTTTTGCTAAACTGTCCCTAAAAAGGCCTAATTATTGACGTTATATATTCTCACTAGGACCAGAGAGTTCGAAACTCATCTCGTTTAAAAATCTACGACGCCACATCTACAATTTGTCTAATTTTTTTAGACCTTTTTTAATTTTTTTATTTTATGTGTTGTTTCAGCTATCGTGAAAATGTCAATGATCTTCGAAATTTTATGTATGACAAGCCATTGCAACCCCTAGAACATGCCATCTGGTGGACTGAGTATGTTTTAAGACACGGTGGAGCCTCCCGCTTGAGAACGCCTGCCGCTCACATGTACTGGACTGAGTACTTTGAAATAGAAATAGTTATATCGTTATTAGTATCCATTATTACTTTAGCATCTTCAATGATAGTGATTGCAGTATATTTTATTAGGAAACTAAGGCAATATCGTTGTAAAGTGAAAGTCAAATAAATGTGAAGGTCATTTAACTTCATGACAGATTTTTTGAAATTTATAAACTGCAAACGGAAGGAAACTTTTCGATTACAAAGACCAATTTTATTTAAATGTTTATATAAAAATATTAATTATATCATATTTTTTAACTTCATACAGATTAAAATAAATATAAAATTTGTTATGAACTGCTTGTGGTCGAATTAAAAGATTATCAATGTTGTCAATAACTTTTAACTCTATAATTCCCATGTCCATGTTACAATAAATAACCATTTCGCTTAAAAAAAAATTAGATTTATTTAGATAACATAAAAAATTATAATATGAACAACCCCCATTTGTATCAAAGTCGTCTATAGGTAAAACAGCGATTTTCTATTTTATTTTTATGAATTTGACAAGTTACGTTTGGTTAATGTTGGCAGAAAAAAATGCAAAGAGTTACTATTTAGTTTTGCTACAACAGTATTAGAATTAAATATTAATTTTTCCATGTGGTTGAATAAAAATAATAAACACGTTTTTGCATCAAAATAGATAGATGTTAAATTTCTAAAATTTGACTTTTACTTGATGACTGATTATTAATATAATATTATAAATTCTAGTGATAAGTTTAGCAACTAAAGATCAAATAAAAGGTAATAATAATAAGGCATAAAATGGAAAATTTGACCATTCATCAATAGAAAGAAGTATATTAGAAAAAAACAATGAATCCAGAAATATCCAATTTCCAGCTGTTTTCCATAACACTTCAATAGGCTTTAGAAATTATCAGTGACAAACCGAACAATAAATCCCTTTTGAATGGAAATGAGCGCGACGCCAGCGGTATCAGTACCAGAATTGTTATACCTTTTTAGGGTTCTGTACATTTCAGGAATTTCTTTAATTGCACCATTTTCTTGATCTATCTGTACGTGAAGCTAATAATAATAAGTTCAAATTATAATTAAGTTGAAATTATAACATTTTTCTGAAAATCAATACCAAATGGCGGCCATTTAGAATTGTTTATAGAAAGAATAGAAATTATAATAATCATCTTCGATCCACCTGGTGGTAAGTGGCCGCCGTCACCCATGGAAATCGTCAATACAAGAGAGCGACTCTTGTTTTGCTGATGCGTTGCCATCTATAAGATAGAGTTAGTAACGGGAATGAAGAGAACATTTCGACGGAGCATTTTAGTGGATCAACGAGAACCCGGAGTTCAATAGAACCGCTGCATTAACGGAATAGGAGGGAGAGGGGTATGTCTGGCTCACATGTGGCTCGACTGGAACGCGTCAATGACACTTGCCGGTAGGATTCGCATGCTGGTGGTCGCAAGTCAGTCGGGGAACTAATCCCCTACCTCAATGGGATGCTGGATTACTCGCCTCTTACGAGATGCTCTCCCAGGGGCAGAGGGTAATTCACGAAGTGCAACTTAAGCCAAAATTGGTAAAGCCGTTCTCAGGTGAGACTAAGGAACAGCAATACATTATAAAGAAGAAGATTATTTTTCCGTCTGATTTTAGTCACCTACGTATCAACATGAACTCTATCGTATTCTTATTATCTACTTCAGGATTTTCTTCAGACATATACTTCATAGTCATTACAACCGAAATGTTTCAAAATACGGAACTCTTAGCAGTAAATTTTCTTATTCAACATCTCACCTGGGTTTTAGATCTTGAATGACTATTTAAGAGTTGCCCGGAGGGTCAGAGGAATAAAAGAAAAACAAATAACAGCTATGTGCCTTTTTATAGCTCAATATCACTGAAAGTAGGTACTGTTTTAAGGCAAATGATTCTAATTTGTGACGAGTGTGTGTAGCATTAGATATCCGGAGTGAACACTACTGTCTACTGTACTGGTGACATGGCGATACACGTTAAGAGTTGGCCTCAGGCATTTCTCTTTAAAACCATAATATAAACTTACCGTACACGTATACTATTACATCTTGAGCAGTAAGCGCATTAGTGATTGGTAAAGTTAAAGTTTAATGGAGCAGTCATTCTAGGTTTAATAATTAAGCCACTTGGGACGAATTGTTGGTCCACAGGATAGCCGAGTTAGCAACACCGTTGATCTATAATTGGGGGTAGTACTTTTTATGTTATTCTCAGACTGTATATAACCATTGTTTCGATAGATTTGAGCCAGTTGTCAAAAGGCGAAAATTATGGCTGTTACTGTGCGATATCGGTCCCATGTAGATGACATTTTAAAATAAAATAGGTATTAGATGAATTTTATTAAATACAAAGTATTTTTACGTGTTGATTTTGCAATCCACTCAAAGATTTTAGACCATCTTTTTGAATTGCAAATGAAGTTAATGCTACTTTGTCGACCATTGAAGACTCTCTGAATCTTTCGAATTAATTACAGCTACATTGGATTATACCATCCTTCGATCGCTAATATTTAGAAACACTGTTAAAAAATTTGTGTTCCCGGGTAGTTCCTTTATATTATTTCAAATTTTTCGCAGTATCGTGATTAACCACGGTCACCCTTCTTGAGGCCTACGTTAATTAACTTTATTATCTATTGTAGTTTGTGTTCGGGCATTTAAGGGGTTAAAAGTGTTATAACTTAATTGCCTTTAACCCTACTTCTTGGTCGCAAGTCTAAGGTGCTGCCTGGCTTTGTCTAAATCGCATCCGTATTGGGTTATAATAATGGTTATCATTCCTCTCTCATTCTATTACATTATTATGACATAAGCTGCAGAATTTACAGATATATTTGTATAAAAGCATTCATTTTGTTAGCTAAGAAAAGCTATTTTAAATATCTACGTCTTAATCTTAAAACTCTATCACTAATAAGAATAATATTAACTTCAACAAGACACAATAATTCTTTTTATAAGTATCTATATCTACTTATAGCTGTTATAATGAGTACTTCCCACAACAACAACAATCTGTAACGTCAAACATGTTACTGGGCGTTGACCATCTCCTGATTGGCCTGAGACCACAGTTGAGATTGAACCGCAAAACTTAAGATTTATCCTGTTCTAACGTTGCAAACTAATCGTTTCAGATTATCATCATCAAATTCGCAAAGATTTAATGACAATTATTCTAGTTTGAATGGGAGCTGAAGGCGAACGTTAATTGATTAATTTCCGATGATAAAAAATCCGTTTTGTACTAGTACCAAATTTTTAAACGAATATCTATAGTTGGAATCTTTTTGTCGGTGATTGTACAAGAAGAAGGAATTGGGGTTCTATAAAATTTAAAAAGGGGTTTATGGCCCAGATAGAATTTATAGGATTCTAAAATTATATCCTTTTTAAATAACATCGTAGCTAATGGAATGTGCCGATGCTAGCAAGATTCGTCCTATTGTTTCGATATTAGCTGGTCCCAAATATTTGTATCATCAATTATTTTGTTTTAAATTTTAATGAGTCTAATCCCAACCATTATAATAATAAGTTTAATTATTCTAAATAAATTTGAATTTTTAAAAAGCCTAAGGTCTGAGACCGACGCCACGACGCAAATATATAAATAGTTGACCATGAAACGACTTCATTTAGTGAAATAATATTCAACAGTTCTCTGTAAAGTTATGAAGTTGTGAAATTTATATATTGTGAATAAGACAAAATTATGTATAGGTGATACTTATTACGTTGGAGTAGAGGTGATAATTGTTTAACTATATTCTAGACTTATGCAGTGAATATCTAGCCGAGACTCTGAAATGCCTTTTGTGAAGTAAATGTCATAGCTTATATAAAGGAACAGCTTTCTCATCAATATATTAATGATTATACCCACCTAGATTCGGTGGGCTATCAATCACATAATTATATTTTTGTGCCATAGTTTTTGTACAAACTTATAAACAGTTAAACACACCTTTTATTTGTTCTATAGGTCTGACGAAATATACCTACTTATGTGAGTGTGAGCGTAAGCGTTGTCTAAAGTAGTGTAGTTTAGTGTGGTGCTGATAAGTCTTCCTTATAGAGTTGTTGTTTAGTAAGATGTTCAGTAATGAGGTCGAGCAGAAGAGATAAATGTAAAGCAGAAGGTCCTTCTAGACCTACTTATTGGTCACGGACGTCAAACGCTGCTCAGTTTTCAGTCTAAAGTGCATGTTATCATTATTAATATACTACTAGCTTTTACCCACGGCTTCGCTCGCATTGAAGCCATTAAATAAGTATCAGAGATCATTACAATAGAAATGAATTTTCAAACAATTGAAATTTTCATAAAAAGTATCCTATGTTACTTCTAATACCCTCAAAAATATGTGTACAAAGTTTCATGATGATCGGTTAAGTAGTTTTCGGGTAAAATCGTAACAAAAAAAAAACTTACATTCACATTTATAATATTAGTAGGGATAGGGATTTAAGATAAAAATTTTAATCATATATTATACATATACTTAACACGTGTTGTTCTAACACCAACACACACACACACACATACACTACACATAGTAGCGAATGAGCCTACTTACTACTTAATGCACATTTATCCTTATATTTTGGACAATTCACACTATATCTTTATAAAATATAGCCTATGTGTTATTCTGATGAATAAGCTCTATTGGAATTTTTTTTAAACATCCATTCAGTAGTTTTTGCATCAAAGAGTAACAAACATACATACTCACAAACTTTCGCGTTTATAATATTAGTAAGGATTTTTCTTGAACATGCTGCATATAAGCTATACTCATAACGATGAAGCTTTCAACTGCCCTTTGTAAAGTATTATATACGAGTACGTCTTAGAAATAAACTGAGTATTTAAGGGGATACTGTCATAACATTCGCCTGCTTGAATTTCAGTAGGAAAATGTATTTTGATATGAAACCTCTTTTATTGTTACTTATACGTTCATAGGTTAAATGTAGTTATTGTTATCTCGAAAAAACAAAAAAAGGATTTTGGATGCGTTACAGTTTGTATGTAACTAACTACTTTCCCTAGATTCATATATTATTAAAATACATGTGAATTATGTGCATTGATCTGCAATAAGTATCGTAATAATCGTAAAACTATATTCTTCGAGTAATTTATCTAATTTAAATAATCTTCATATTTCTTTACGGGCACTCTTGTTTTATGGTAGATAAGGTGCAAACGAGCAGATGGTCCACCTGTTAGTAAGTACCCCTCATCGCCCATGCACATCGAAAAAATAGAGATAACCTCTTGTTTTGTCGATATAGTAGGGAGGTGGTGAAGAAAAACATGCTGCGGTTTCAGCTTACTGAACAAGAGCCACTTAGAGTCTACTAGATCTGTAGCATTAATGGAATGAGATAGGGAGGGGTTAAGTCTGGTGGTCGGATTTACATGCTGGTGGTCGCAATCCAGTCGTAGAACAGATCCCCTACCACCAAGGGGGTGCTGCGTTGCTCGGCTCTTACGAGATGCTCTCCCTCGTCGAGACATCACGAGATTAAATCTCAATCAACTCTTTAGGTGTCGCATGGTTTCCTCCATTGTTGACTGGTTGGCTTTGTGAATCTCCCCTTTCTCTTGCAACTGAACTAATTTATTTCTTCCTCAACAGTTGCCAGTCTTATGAACCATAGAGCGTTGGTTCATGATGAAACTATGGACCCTCTGAATTATGCTTTTATTGGAGTTAAATTTTTCTGAGCAAAAAAATCCCTCTTAACTGCTCTCAGTATTTAGTTATCAGTGCGACATATTCGAGGTGCTCTCATGGGGATGGTCGCTAAGAGACTAAAACGGAATTGGATCTCCTTTTGCGCTCTGGAACTTTTTCAAACACTTTTGTAAGAAATTAAATAAAGCCAGGAGCCTTGGGCTTGTGACCTAGAAACAGGGTTAAGGTCCTATTTAACTTTAACAAACTATCCTTAATAAAGTAAACTCACGCAATCTTCAAGAAGGTGATCCCACAACATTAATTCACATACTACTTAAAATGTTGTTAACTGTATGAAATCACTTAGATGACTGCTGCAGATACATTTTAACAAAAGTCAAAAGTGGGGGATGATACATGATATCATACATCTATAGGAAAAAAGTTAAAAAATGTGTTGTTAACAATTTTAAGTGTGGATTGTGAGTCCATAGTATTGTATAGGTCAATGTCAGAGACATTAGTAATACTATTAGTTTAAAAAAATCTTTTATGAACCAACAAACCCTTACTAAGGTCTGTAATAAATCAAAATTTTATTATAGCATTAATTTATCAGAAAAGCGATTTTTCAAAGGAAACTTAGCATTCATTAATCACAGCATCGTCTATAGCTCGAAATAAATTGACCGTAAAACGATAACTTTATATTGCTACACTGTAGTAAAGCAAATTTAGCAGAAACAAGAAGATTTAAGAAAGAAACTTGTGCTGGATATTGTGTAGGGATATATGGGAGAGTAATAATTTCTCTCATTATCCCTCTTCTTCTATATAATTGATGTGTATCGAATAAAAAATGTTATATATTGGTGTGTTAGGTGCATAAAACAATTTTTCCTTATTGTATGAGTAGTTTAAGTGACATTACGAGGACGACATGTTCGCTTTGTATGTTGAATAAGTCCTTTAAATTTTAGATTAAAAAAACAGCTTTCAAATAAAAAACCGCATTAAAATCGCTCCATTAACTTAGGGGCTACATGCTACACAAAGACAGATAGATACACATGTTAAACTTATGACAACCATTTTACTATAGATCCAATATGGCGAACCACCCAAGATGGCCGACTTAGGTGATTTATAAGCTTTCTCATAATAAGGGTTTGAAGTGAAAAATAGGAAAGAACTGTCAAATTTAGTCAATTTTTTGAAATTTTTATTATTTTTAAAGATTTAAGTGGCTTAACTACAAGATAAACGAACTTTAGGAAATATAGTAACTTAGTCAACTCCTGAAGGTCTTTTTCTATAAAACTGCAGTACCTACTGTCAGTTAATTTATTGAATCCTAAAGGCGATAAGTAAACGATTATTACTGCGCGTAAAAGGTTATCGTTACCTTTTCATGGGATATTTGAATAAAAAATTTAAATTTACCTTACATATATTTACTGAAAACGTTTTTCTATATTATATACAGACATTTATTGTTATCTTAGTGTTCGGGAGTAGTCCCTTTTTAACCGACTTCAAAAAAAAAAAGAGGTTATCAATTCGGTTGTATTTTTTTTTTTTTTTTTTTTTTTTTTTATGTTTGTTACTTCAGAACTCCGTCATTTATGAACCGAATTGGAAAATTCTTTTTGTATTTGGTACTATATGCTTACAGATTGGTCCCATTTTTTTCAAAATCCAGTTCTGATGATGGCATCTTTGAGGAATTGAGAGAATTCCTCAAAAGTTATAGGCAAACATATAGTAATTTTGATATTTTGAGAAAGGCTACAAGCATTTGCATTCAGAATTTATCATTTGATGAAGTGGAACTGATAAGGAAGACCACAGATAGCCATTATAAGGTTAAGAATGTAAAGCAACTATTATTATGAGGAAATTTAAAAAATACTTATCATGTTGATGTTACCAGTAGATTCTTAGACCTTCCGGCGTCATCTACCATTAGTTGATGATGATGCCGGAAGGTATGTACTGGAACACAGGCATGGGACAACGTAAACTATTCGTGTTTGGGTTTAATGGAATTGTCTTAAAGAGTACTTTGGCTGTAAGTAATTTTTTTAATGGTAATGTTTGTCTGTCTATATCGTAGCTCCCGAATAACTATACCGATTTTAATGCGAATTTTTCTGCGTGTAAGCAGATGGGATTAAGATGCCATTGTTTTCCAAGTTTGAGATGTATATGTGAATCTGTCTGTGACATCGCAGCTCCTGAAAGAATGGGATGTTTTTGATGCGGATGTTTTGTGTGGAAGCAGATGGGATGAAGATGCCATCGTTTTATTAGTTTAACAGTGTATATGTGTATCTTTCTGTGACATCGTAGCTACCGGAACTCTAACCTGATTTCGATGCAGAGTTTTCTGTGTGAAACAAATGGGATCAAGATGACATTGTTTTATTAGTTTAACAGTGTATATGTGTATCTTTCTGTGACATCGTAGCTACCGGAACTCTAACCTGATTTCGATGCAGAGTTTTCTGTGTGAAACAAATGGGATCAAGATGACATTGTTTTATTAGTTTAACGGTGTATATGTGTATCTTTCTGTGACATCGTAGCTACCGGAACTCTAACCTGATTTCGATGCAGAGTTTTCTATGTGAAACAAATGGGATCAAGATGACATTGTTTTATTAGTTTAACAGTGTATCTGTGTGCCTGTCTTTGACTTCGTAATAACGTTATAAATGAACCAATTTTGGTGCGGTTGTTTATACTCGACTTTCAGATGATCTATATGGTTCTTAGCTATAATTCTTGATGAGATGAAGGCTATCTGTTGGGTGGGTGCAGTAGATTCCATCTCCAGGAAGTGTGAGTAGAGTGGTACAGTTTAGTAGTTGAGATGATGGTTGAATGAGTAGGTACTTTGTAAATGATGAATTGATGATTTAGTGAGTGATTAAATAAGTAAACAGATGAGAGAGTGAATTAGTGGATGAGCGATAAATGAGTTTCAGAACATATCTTATAGACTCATATAGACTTCAAAAATATCAATTATTGTATATTATTGTCCTAATAAAGGGAGATTAGTAAATAAGCTAATTATTTCTTACTTTTTAGTGCATTTTTTAGAGTTTGAAGTCGGTTCAATTTTTTGTTAAAAATGTTTTATATTTGATTTGAATATACCGGAGTCGATATACGGTAGTTTTGAGCCAGTTGTGGAAAGGACCTCGCCCTGTAACAATAGTGTGATGTCTCGATGCTGAGTCTTCATCATGGATATTTTTATGAGTGTTTGATATTGTTTGCTCGGTTTGAAGTACACATTATTACAGTCTTTTGCGTGTTACTATGTACTCCCATATGAATAATGTGACCTAAATTGTGAGGAGTAACACAATTTAAAAGTTTATTATATTATTCTGATAATTGATTATCCAGATTATGTGATATTGAGTGTCTGGTCTATCACCTCAATAATAACCTATTTCATACCACCCGGTATGAAATAGGTATTTAATCCCAGAGCCAGAATATACTTTATTCCAACCACCTTTTCAGTATAGTTGAAGAAAAAATCAATTCCTTCACTTTTTCGTAGACGGTTAAAATAAACCTGATTCTCCAAACCATAACATGATAAATAAGCCCAATTTAATGTGACCCAAGGAAGTGAGACGTTTTTTCTCTCATCATAAGTAATGTGAAGGATAGAGGGTACCGATAACACGTCATGCGACCGTTTCATGTGAATAATGGCGGTGAATAAATTCGCATCAGTGCTGACTGCTGCTGATGCTTCTAACTGATTCTTGACCCTATTTTATTTGTAATCTTTTTAGGGCTCTATAGATGCTATAGAAGAATCCCTATCGTCACTCCACTTTTCATCTGTCTTTCTATTTTGTTAGCAACATTTATGGCATCCTTTTATTGGATAATAGTTCCTATCATTGTCATTGCCTAAAATCATCTTACTTGAAATAAGAGAAGGAGTGCCAACGTAACCCCCCTAAAGTTGTGGTTACAGTTAAAAAAAAATGATTGAACATTGCCTAAATTTGTACAAATGGAAGTTTAGTGTAACTCTAAACATTGATGGTAAGCTCCTAGGTGGTGGTAGATGGAGTGGTAAACCTTACGCATACCATACGACAATAGAAGGTCGTAATATAACCCCAAAAACAGTTTCAGATGTAACAAGCTCTTAGGTGATGTTTTTAGTGCAATTGTAGAGGTTCTACAATAGCATATACGTAATCTTCAATATAAATTGTAATTAAAGCTGATAAGAATGTCTCTGACCTGGAATTACGATAAAATTTTGCTAATTTGAATGTAGAAGTAAAAAAGTCCAAATTACAGTGGGTAGTTATCATTTCCAATTACTTTTATATTTTTAGATTACCTTAGTTTTAAAAACACGTTATGCATATCATCAAAAACCTTTTCTCAATATAATTATGTGATATAATTGCATGTTCCTCTTCCTTCATTCAAAACTCATTTAGCGTCACCACTAACTTTGATATAACTCAATTTTTAGGGTTCTGTTCCTTGAAAGGAAAAAAGATACTCTTATAGGATCACTTCGTTGTCCATCTATCTGTCTGCATATATAGCACAAATAAAGGATAAAATTAAAAAACTGTAAATTTTTTTCTACTTCACTAGAAATTTTCCTTTTTATTGTCACGCAAGACCCTTTTTTCTCAAAAAAACCTGAAGAAATCAAGTTGAAATTTATACAAAATATTTTAATCTCTAGTTCCTCAAATTTGTCAAAATATCAATCTGCTATGTCTATTTAATGAAAAGATACAGACGCTTTTATGTCATGTATTGTAATTTTGAATTTCGAGATAAATCAAAATTCCCAAGTTTTTTGTAGATTTAGATTATGACGCATTATTTGAAGAATACGTAAAGTTATCAAGTTGAAATTAATAAAAAACATGTAAGTCTTGCTAAGAATAAGAGAGATATGGTACCCATTACTATACAGCAATACGTATACACACATGCAATTTAGACTGAGGCGAGCAGTGCCTGGGGCTTGAGACCCAGGAGCAGGTTTAAAGAGCTCCTTCATAATATATTAACTCTCACCTCCACCACTCGACCTCGCTAACGACAATAGATAATAAAGTAAACTTACATGGACCTCGAGAAGGGTAACCTTAATCACGACACTATAACGCTAACTTCCATGTTCACTGCACGAAAACACTGAGACTAATCTATCGCACTAAAGGTTATATATTGTCTTCACGTCAGTATACTTGATATAATATAAAATTATTTACCCGCTACTGGTACTTAATAAACAGTGTTGCTAACAGTCTATAGTATCTTATAATTGTGAAAAAATTAAACTTCTAAGTGTAATGTAATCAATATATATGGCCATTTATTCTTAAGTACTAACAAGTAGTTTTTCTATAGGGCATTCCACATATGAACATGAAAAAAGAATTGATGTTTGCGATTTTAGTAACATTCGAATATGCCTTCCCTGGATACAGATATAAAATCTATTTACTGTTTAAACTTTAGTAAACGAGTTTATTTTTCTGATATTGAAATTTAAAAACTTTAAATATATTTATTCTAAGAAAGAAATAATTTGTAATTTGAATTTAAAAAGCTTATTTGGTAAAATATAAATTCTATTAAATAATTCATTAAATTTGTAATTTCTAAGACTGTTTAATAAGGTTTAAAGTAAGGCACCTCTTCCAGTTACTTAAATTTTCTAAGTCTTCTAGCTTAACGTTTATCAGGGTTTAATTCTGTACCGAAGGAGTGTATATGTATAACGTATTCGAATATTAGTGAAATCGCAAACATCGACGTTTTTTTGTTGTATCGTGTGAAATGAATCTAAAGCTATATAAGTGCGAATCCTAGGAACGGCTGTTGACGATGTGAATGTGTTGTTAAATGACAACTTGTAAAATATTTTAATTGACTCCAGAAAAGAAGGAGGTTCTATGTTTGTAATATATATTGTATTAATATATGTTCATCGACTTTAAATTATTTTAGTGAATGTTTTTATTGCTTATTTTTTTTAAAAATATTTTATCATATTATCTTATATTCTTTTTGTAAGTAATTATAAATATGCCTATTGAAACACGCATTACTAATGTCGGGAGTTAGTGCCCTCAATACAAGTTTTGATAATATAATAATCCGCACAAGAAAATCAACATATTTTGATAGTGTTTGTATTTGTTTGTATCAACATATTTTGAACCCTTAGAGCGCAATTTCCACACTCGCACTTGGCCGAATTATTGTACTTATATGTCAATTATTTTATGTTTATAATAATTATAAATAAACTTAATACTTTATAAAATGCTTCAACTGCTTTAGTTGTAGTTACTTTTACTTCGAATATATTTACAGTGATATTTCTTTTATTACATTTAATTGTATTTTTAAATTTATGAGTTTTCGTTTTTTTATTTCTGAATTAAAATTTAAGCTATCATGTGCCGTATTTTAAAAAAGTTTATTTTTTGTGTGAATTGTATTTAGACAAAAATGAAAAAACACACAAACTATCACAATATACTGTTGCGAATCAACGTCCAAACAATTCGCAAGTCTAGACCAAGCTTTAGTTCGAACTTGCTAGAAAATGTCAAAATAGAATAAGACGGCAAGATGAACCGGGACAGACAAACAATCTGTCTTTAAAGAAAACTGAACCCTAACCACGCTGCATTTTTTAACCTTAACTTAATAAAATGCTCGATATTTTCCTACATTGACATTGGCAAAATTACCGCTGCTAATTGTGGTAGAAGGCCATAAAATAAGAAGAAGAAGAAAAAGACAAAATGTCTTTTGCCAGAAGTCTGTCTGTGTCTGAGTTTGCGAGTCTTCGATGACTGACATTTGGGAAAAGAACGGCATTAGGCAATCCTGAACTCAAGCTCGTAACAATACATTATTAGAATCTTTCCTAATTCTTATTTAATAGCATTCACGATAATATATCATAGTATATTTATCATCTATTAAAGATATCTTTCCAGATATAAGTTTGCATATCGATATCTCTCAGGTTTGAAGTAAGCGATATCATGTTCTGTGTTTATTTGTTCAATATCCAGCGCAGTAAAATTCGCTTGCCAAAAATTCTCACAGCTATTTTTTATACTAAAATATGCGCGAAGTGTTGAAAGTGCAGCCAATTTCTGAATAACCGACGAACATTTCTCAATTCTTTTTTTACATTACTATCCTGTATTGTAAATTAAAACTAGAAAACAAAAGCTTGCATTTTTGTATTTTTATAACAGAGTTTACATTAGAAAGAAAAAAGCGGTATAATATATAAGATAAAAATTCTGATCCCGATAACAGTGCAACCTACCACCAACAAAATATGCTTTGGTCCCATACAAATGTATATGTTACAGTAATGTGATAAGCTAGGTAATCAATTTAGCCAGATATTATTTATATTATTTTATCTTAGATAACTAAAATAATAAATATTATACAATGATTCTCCTTCTTCCTCTCCTATGTTACAGTAAGTTTTACTAACAGAAAATTATTAATAATTATTTGTTATCTACATCTACACCATTACATAAATAAGAAATTTGATATTTTATGTTTGCTTGTTGAGATATAACTAGCTCTCTTTTTCTTTCTGCTTCTCCACCTTTCTCTCGTTTCCCTTCCTTTTTTCTTTCTTGTCATTCCCTTACTCCACCTTATACTCTTTCTTACCCTTCCCCCTCCTTTTCCCGTCCCCATCTTCCTTCATCCCTGAAACCTCTTCTTTTCCTTTTTTTTCCTTCCCCACCTTCACATTTTTCTTCTTCTTCCTTGAGACACTTATCAAATTGGCTGTGACATATACATTTAGTTTAAAAACACATCATTAATAAGAATCAATATAATAGAAAGTTTTAAAGATAATCATACTAATACTAAAACAAATAAAGATGCAAACGACGAACAAATACTAGTGGATTTGACACCCATGACTATTTTTCAATAATCTACATAATCTTAACAATTATAATAATCAGTCAACTTTTGTTTTACCAGATAATATAAATGCTACCAACGAACATAGAATTTTTAAAGTAACAACCAAAATTGCGGATACTGTAACAATAACTAACAACACCAATTCTACTTCATAATACTCCACCGAGCTCATATTAGCTGATGGTGCTTTCAAATTAGCTTCTCTGCCATGACGCAACACATATTCTGTCCACCATATTGCTCGTTCCATTGGTTGTTCTGATTGATCTGACATTTGGTTACGTAACTTAACAATGTTTTGATGATAGCTGAAATAAGACAACATAAATATATTTAATAATTAAATAAAATTAGGGTTATTAGTATTACTAAAAGTATCTTGGTAATTATTTACTATTATTATTATGAATTAAATTTAGTTGTTTTAAGTTAGGTGTCCAATAATAACTTATTATAAGTATAATTTGCTTATTTATGTTTTATTAACATACCAGCCGACCCGCTCTCGCTTCATTGAGATGTATTCAAGCTGTTCACTCACTCATTTACTCATTGTAGGTGTATCTCTCAATGTTAAGGCAGCGTTCGTAAAAAACGTTTTCGTTCTACAGTTTTTCTCCGACTCACTTTGCAAATCTGACTACCACGAAAAAGTCTTATCGTTTTTCGTGTTAATATATAGCCTATGACCTATCTATTCGTATAAGAATTTTTAAAATCGGTTTAGTAGATCTAGAGATTACCCTGTACAACCTCACAATAATGTTTATCTGGTTGTTATCATTCTTTTCTTATACATGTAAACAAAAAAATATATGTCGGAAACTAAAAATGAAAGGGATACACAATCCTTTATATTTTAATTTATAACCATAATAATAAAAGTTTTCTTTGTAGTTTTATAAAATATAAAAAGTACCTTTCATGTTGCATAATTTTTTCAATAGAACTCCTCAAATTGTTTTTATCAATAGAATAAATATCTAACTGTTCCCCGATTTTATACTGTACACATTTATCAACATTTAACCATTGATCAAACATCATTGGTATACCTATAATAGGTACTCCAGCTGCTATAGCTTCATGTATTGATTGAAAACCACCTTGAGTTATAAATAGTTTCACCTTAGGATGTCCTGAAATTTTATACATCAGTCAAGGTCAAAAAATTGTTAAATTAATTATACAAAATATATACTTACTTAAAACATCTACTTGAGGAAACCAATTAAGCATTTTAACATTCTTAGGCTGACCGATAATTTTGTCATTCCATTTCATCAAAAAATTATACGGTAAATTTTTGAAAACTTCTAGTATTATTTCTAACTTGTCTGATTTTAAAGCTACCTCATCTACATTAGTTCCAAAACTAACGTATATAACGTCATTTAAGGAATTATCCAAGTAGTCTTGTAGTTCCTAAAATATGAAATTTATTATAACATGTCTTAATTGAGAAAGCTGATATCGACGCTAAATAAATGCTGACCTTTGATAAATTTCCTTGTGGCTTAGCAGAAATTGTACCCAGATATATAACATTTGCCGGTACTGGCCTATTGGAATCCCACAAAGGATGAACGTTCAAGAATACTAATACAACATTCTTCATCAACTCCGATATAACTGGAGTTTCTGGACCGAAATTGCTTTTTAATATTTCATTTTCATCTTCCTCGGCTTTGTTGTATTCTCTGATCCATAAATAATAATTATACAATTCTGATAACTTATCCCAGAAGGTTAGGTATTGAAATTTTTGTCCAGTTTCAGTTGGAAATATAAATGGTTGAATAGCAGCGCCTACTGACATGAATATTCCGATGTTACCTCCAAAGGAACTCATTTGTATAACAGGTGCATTGTAAATATGAGAAAGCACAACTACGGGCCGGATAATTGCTTCAGCAATTATTAGATCAAATTTTTGTTTCTTATCTTTGAGTAAATGCTGAACTTGCTCTGTTTGTATCTGTGCTTCAAATATACGTCCTGGGACTTGTAAGCATAATTTACGCACAATCATAGCATCACCTCCTGATTTTTCAAACTCTTTTCTGACATAATTCCCAACATTTTTAGTCACATTATACACGTCGATTTCTGTAATATTTTGTGATGTTTCTGTAGTTATAAAAGGAAAAGGTGTAATAACAACAACTTGATGCCCACGTTCTGCAAGTTCTAGGGTGAATAGTCGAAACACTTCGTGATGGCTATATGCTGGTGTTGGAAACACTGCAAGAATCCGAGATGATTCACACTTCACTATTAAAAGTAAATAGCATAAAATCTGTATTACAAGCATATTAAATTTTTATTTTTCTACAGTCACACAAAACATCGTCGTGTTATCTGACTGAACTAACGAGTCATATCTTAATAATATCTCTTGTTCGGTCTCTTAATCGGTCTTGTATTTATTTACGAGACACGAGATAAAGTAAATATTGCGGTAGTATAATATTGAATAATCAACATTGACATTTATCAGTTACTAGGTGCTACTTGCATTTTTATACATCATATTTGATAGTCATTTTAAACTCCGACGCTAAAACGTATGTGGCATCGTAGCATCCATTAGAATGGATTGATTTTATCATAGCGCCCAAAATAATCGATCGATTTTGATGAGTTTTTATTTGTTGTTGAAAGCTAATTTATTAGTTTACCGAAAGTTTATATCTTCTGGAAAATTTTGTACGATCTTGGATTTTATACCTCTTGGATTTTTGAATTTAAGTTTTAGTTATTTATGTCTGGTTTGAAGGTGTTAACTTGTTACTTTATCCTGATTATCTAATAGATAGCATTACGTGTAATTAAAAATTCAGATTATTAGAAGCTGCACCGTTTTAGTCTAATAAACCGGAAACTGAAGCAAAGCGAATATATTTTAGAGAAGACATTGTTGCATAATATTTAAAGAGTCTTTGTAAGATATTCTTCATGATATTATTCATAAACTAGAAAGTGATTCTCAGGAGTCTAATTAACTTCATAAAATGTAAGAAACATAAAATGCCACAAAGCAAAAAAATCAAAGCAATTCAACCGCCCGTAGTCCGTAGTTGGCTCAAATCCTTTTTATGGTAAAACTCTTTCTACTTCCCCTTTGTGTAACGTTGGTTTTTTACGTGCGGTATTCAGAATTTTTATTGGCGTTGTGAATATTTTTTAATGTGCTATAGAGCTTATGTTGGAAAACGTTTTGGTTTGTTTAAGATATGTTTTGTGAAATACAAAAAATATATTATGGTAGCATTGTATGAAGACAATTTTTGAACTTATATTTTAAGCAATACTTTAATTTCTAAAGTAAATCATCTAGGACTTATTAAGAAGTAAGTCAAAATTCGATGGAGTTGAGTAATTTTATTTTAGAATTCTTATGACTTTCCAGTTACATCATCAGATCCATGTAATATTAACCTAGGGAGTATTGAATTGTAGTCAGATTTACATGTTCATGGAAAATTCATCAGCTCAATTAAAAACAGTATAAGGGGTCAAATTTAAATTGCAAGGTTTAATTACAGATAGACCTCGCAAATAAGGTATATATACTAAAAGATTTTAATAAAAAATATTGTGTACTATTTGTATATGGTAGAATCTTATAATAATAGAGTTTATGATTAAAAAATGTTAGTTAGTTGAATGGAGCAATCGATGGCGGATATTGAATCTGGGTTACAAGCTCCAAGTACTCCAGTATAAAAATTTTACCCACGTAACAATTTGTAACAAGATAGTATATAACCTCAGTTCCGATAGACTTGTTCTAATTGTCAAACGGATCTCGTCTGGTGACCATCGTGACTATACTGGTGGTGTTGTGACGTAATTTTGGGACTCCATTGTAAAGTATTTTGTGAGTATTTGCTCCGTTTACCGTCTAAAGTTTATTTAGTTAGTAATTTATATTATTGTCTTTACTAAAGTAACTTTGTGTCTCCTAAATTCAACGGTTTTAGGCGGTCTATCTACCGAATAACCTAAATATTTATTTTAACATTTTTTTACATATTAGCTGTTATCTAAAGGCAAATTCTTTTATCTTTATAGAATATCCTCGTATACAATTTTAAATCCACTCGAGGGTAGCATTGGGGCGAATAAATGTTTGCAAACCGTATTTTTTCGAAGATCGCCAGAGGGCTATCTATATATAAATACTTATGTAATAGGACAACAGGGCAGTTTACCTAATGCTATCTCTTTGAATGATAAAATAAGCATGTATTTGTTGTCTTATTTTAAAAGAATATGCTTATTAGGAATCAAAAATATCTCCACGTATTGTATGTAAAATAGATATTACAATCGAAGGTTTATCTTGGCTTTGTATATTAAATATTTCACGTTTTTAAGTTCCTTAGTCTTTGGGACTTGTCCTTGAGTCTGTGCGTCGTTATGTTGCAGATCTACGAGTTTGAATCTTTACACGTCCAGTCCATATATCTCATATATGATTATCTGTGGCTACACGTGTGAAATTTGAACAAGTCTACGAGTCATTAAGTCACTGAGCTATTAAGTTACTTAGCTAATAAATCATGTTGTTGTAGCGTATGTGAATCAGTAAGTGTTTTGTAAACCTTCGTGAGTCCCGAAATTCTATGAGTTTCTGTTTGTCAGTCTTCTGTGAGACTCTAAGTTTTTTGAATCTATGAATTTAATGAAATTGTAAATTTCAGAATCCTTATGAGATTCTTAAGCTATCAGAGTCAGAGTTTTTTAATCTATAAGTCTTCAAATCTTTATGTTCTTGAATATGTGATTTTGAATTTCCTTTGTGAACCCTCTATAAATTTTTGAGGATGTGGAATCTTAAACTATAATTCTCTGTCGAGTTTTTTTAAATCTGAAAGTATTCTGTTAGTCCTATGTGAGGCTGTAAATAAGTTATTATCCATTGATACATTTCAAGAATTTCTAAAGTAGAAACTAACGTGTTTAAATCTATTAGAAAGATATAAATTCTCGCGTATTTTATCTTCCATTTCTACAGTATTTTCCGAGCTGGAGTATAGTCTGTAGACTGTAGACCACTGCCTTTCACTGAAAGCGTTTCCTTGGCAAAGTGTCGTCTTGATTTGTGTCTACCAACTCAGCTAAATAAATAATTGCTAGATCTTTCTTCAGGTAAGTACTAAATTGCATTTTGCTTATTTACCTTTAAAACTGTACACTATTCTAGTGTAAGTAAAATATATTATAAACTGTTTATTTTAAGATAATATATGTACCTACTGTTTTTTTTTAACTGAAACAGTATTGGAAAATCCTAAACCGCTGGAGATGCAGGTAGGTTTCTTAGCAACCTTTAGGTGCTTTTTTTTGAAATCGACTTTGGTCAAAGTGACCAACTTTTTTGGTCAAGCTTGAGTAGTTCATAGAAATTAGTGAAATTGGTCAAATTTTTATTTTAATGCTGATCGGCATCCTCATCATGTCAGGGTCATTTCATTGTATTAGAAAAATAGATCGGAGCGGTAAGAGAATAGATATATAGAAATAGGTTTTTTCCCAAAATATGAGGTACTTGAGAGTTAAGAGCTTACCAAGAGGTAAGAACGGATTTGGTGTATTACTGAGCCAATGATAGCAGTCACTCGTATACCTATACAACAAATAGTATCTTACGAAAAACAATGATAGAAACCTATCTATTACAATATTATTTAATTAATAACTTGCAAGGTATGCATGCGTTATTTATTATGTAAAACACTTTTCCAATACGTTTTCCAAGGAATAGGGATTTAAAACAGGAAAAACAATGTCAATATCTAACAAAGGAATAAATTAAAGCGACAGAGTAAAGTGAGCAGTTTTTTCTTTTCTTTAATAATCGGTATCCGGTCATTTAAGAGCAATTAATCTTTCTTGAGTCAATACTGTAAGATTTTTGTAATTGGATTTTATTGTATATCTGTCCTGATCTTGCTTCGCTGAGCTAAAACATTTTTTAACGACGAATTTTTTCCTAAAACTGATTTAAATAAAACAAACTATATTCTAAGTAAGACTTCCTGCAACACAACTGTGAAATCTGTATCCAAATTCGTGTAGTAATGTTTGCATGACGCCCGTATCAGTAGATATATACAAATATTTTTATTATATGTATAAACTAGTGATTCGTCTTGGATTAGCAACCATTTTGTAAAAAAATATAATATTCATAATATTCTCGACACTCTTTTTAATTATCAAAAGTGTATTAAAATCTGTTGAGTGGTTTGACAGAAGATATTCGATAAATACACAGAATAGTGGACTTATTCACGCTTCGCAAATACTATTAATTTAAACTTGGTTAAGACCTTTAATATAAGTATAGACAATACAAAAAATGTGTATTAATTTGACATGTAAACATCTAAAAGAGAATTAAGACATACATATAAACCAATAAGAATCACTACTCTAAAAGTAAACTTTTAAAAGTCGTTGAAACTCTTAAAACAGATAAGTTAAATAAAAGCTCGAATAAAGAAAGTTTTTACAATAAAGTATTCACAATTAAATCAGTGAAGAATCCTAAACAAACTGATGAAATGATTGGACAGAGGTCTCTGAGTGCTTTTATCAAAAAGTGTCTTATAATATTTGATTAAATTGTTGCTAGCTTGTTACTAGCACGTACAGAAGAGTTCCATAAACCAGATGCTAGTATTGTCACCCGTCACTACATATACATACAGACGTATCATTGCGATACGACAATTACCAGTAGGTTACAATTGACTTACAACATTTGATTATATTGTGGGGTTAGCTACTAAAGAGTTCCACTATCCACCTCCTGGCTCCATCATCAGATGATAGTATTGTCATCCGTTGCTACATATACATACAGACGTATCATTGCGATACGACAATTACAAGTAGGTTACAATTGACTTACAACATTTGATTATATTGTGGGGTTAGCTACTAAAGAGTTCCACTATCCACCTCCTGGCTCCATCATCAGATGATAGTATTGTCACCCGTCACTACATATACATACAGACGTATCATTGCGATACGACAATTACCAGTAGGTTACAATTGACTTACAACATTTGATTATATTGTGGGGTTAGCTACTAAAGAGTTCCACTATCCACCTCCTGGCTCCATCATCAGATGATAGTATTGTCATCCGTCACTACATATACATACAGACGTATCATTGCGATACGACAATTACAAGTAGGTTACAATTGACTTACAACATTTGATTATATTGTGGGGTTAGCTACTAAAGAGTTCCACTATCCACCTCCTGGCTTCATCATCAGATGATAGTATTGTCATCCGTCGCTACATATACATAGAGACGTATCATTGCGATACGACAACTACGAGTAGGTTACAATTGACTTATAACATTTGATTATATTATGGGGTTAGCTACTAAAGAGTTCCACTATCCACCTCCTGGCTCCATCATCAGATGCTAGTATTGTCACCCGTCACTACATATACATACAGACGTATCATTGCGATACGACAATTACCAGTAGGTTACAATTGACTTACAATATTTGATTATATTGTGGGGTTAGCTACTAAAGAGTTTCACTATCCACCTCCTGGCTCCATCATCAGACGCTAGTATTGTCACCCGTCACTACATATACATACAGACGTATCATTGCGATACGACAATTACCAGTAGGTTACAATTGACTTACAACATTTTATTATATTGTGGGGTTAGGTACTAAAGAGTTCCACTATTCACCTCCTGGCTCCATCATCAGATGATAATATTGTCATCCGTCGCTACATATACATACAGACGTATCATTGCGATACGACAATTACCAGTCGGTTACAATTGACTTACAACATTTGATTATATTGTGGGGTTAGCTACTAAAGAGTTCCACTATCCACCTCCTGGCTCCATCATCAGATGATAGTATTGTCATCCGTCGCTACATATACATGGAGACGTATCATTGCGATACGACAATTACAAGTAGGTTACAATTGACTTACAACATTTGATTAAATTGTGGGGTTAGCTACTAAAGAGTTCCACTATCCACCTCCTGGCTCCATCATCAGATGCTAGTATTGTCACCCGTCACTACATATACATACAGAAGTATCATTGCGATACGACAATTACCAGTAGGTTACAATTGACTTACAACATTTGATTATACTGTGGGGTTAGCTACTAAAGAGTTCCACTATCCACCTCCTGGCTCCATCATTAGATGATAGTATTGTCATCCGTTGCTACATATACATACAGACGTATCATTGCGATACGACACTTACAAGTAGGTTACAATTGACTTACAACATTTGATTATATTGTGGGGTTAGCTACTAAAGAGTTCCACTATCCACCTCCTGGCTCCATCATCAGATGATAGTATTGTCATTCGTCGCTACATATACATACAGACGTATCATTGCGATACGACAATTACAAGTAGGTTACAATTGACTTACAACATTTGATTATATTGTGGGGTTGGCTACTAAAGAATTCCACTATCCACCTCCTGGATCCATCATCAGATGCTAGTATTGTCACCCATCACTACATATACATACAGACGTATCATTTCAATATGACAATGAATAAAAGTATTCGTCTTTGCTGGTCGTCGGTTAAATATAAATTATTCCTTTGCCCTTGAAGCAATCTTAGTACAGTTAATTCTTCACGAGTCAATTAGCAAAGTAGCCTACAATGTTATTAATTTATCATACTAAGACCTTAACTCTAGGGTCATTTATATGAAATGTCTCGGCAATTAATATAGCAATGAACTAGTTTAGACGGGTTAGAATAAATTTCTTTTTTATTTTATTAAAATAGTTTTCGCACTGTGTTACGCAAGGGCAAAGAGGCTACAACTCCCATAGCCCCGGAGACGTCACAAAGGTCTTTAAGAAAAATTTTTAGTCCATTCTAGTTTTTTAATATTTTTATCATGCCAATTGTGACAGTTTTGTGTGAATTGTGAATTCACAATTTGATGGTTTCAATTTGATACATTATAATCTACCAAAAGAATGCGTTAAATTGTAAGCAGTTTGTTTCGGTGTACAATCTTTAGATAATTAATAATATCGCAAGATAGTCCGTTAAGCCTTCAAAAAATAAAAGGTAACCTATGTCATATCCCAAGATCTAGTCTATCTCTACACCTAAATTTCATCGCAATCGGTCCAGCAGTTCTCGAGTTATAAACAGTGTAACTACGATATATGACGATTAGTAAAAGTACTGTTATTTTAATTACAATATTAATAATAATAATAATTACTCTTTATTGTACACCTTAAAGTAAGATACATTAATATAAACATATTTGCTCAAAAGGCGGCCTTATCGCTAAATGAGCGATCTCTGCCAGGCAACCTTTAGGTATAGGAGATGGTGGAAAGAAACGGGAAGGGATGTACACAGCTCGGAGAAAAACATTATTCTCTTTCTTTTACTTATTCTCCGACATATATATGAATATGTCGGGGATTTTAAAACAATGTGAAAGGAAATGGAAGGAGGAAGATGGGGAATATCGGGGAACATTTAAAGAGGGGTTGATTTTTAATGGAATATTGGGTAAACGCAACGTAAATACTTCTACTGAACCGATAAATTATCAAATATGATCTCTAACGATTACGAGAGAAACCTAAGCAGTGCCTTGGACTTGTGACCAAGGTGTAGGCTTAAGGACGTCCTTTAAATGATCATAACACTCGCCTCCTAATATACATATACTGATAACGCCGCCACTGCTCAGGCTCTCTGTTTAAACCCAAGGTTAAACGCACATAAACCGAATCTAACACAAGGCTAACCTAACCTAAGGCTAACCTAACCTAACATTGTGTTTACTTAACCACGTGGCAATTACATTGTAAGGACTTACGTGACCTTAGTTGGACAGCTCTTCCACACTACACTGCACTTGACACTATCACTATTACCAGCACTACTTAGATGATGTTCACTTCTTGAGAGACCGCGCACGACTAAGACTTCAGTTAGACTGTCGATCGCATATAAAGGGTCGAGGGTAGAGACTGTCAAAACAACGGAAGTGTTTAATTGCATTTGTCGCCTCTAGATGGCGTTGATCAACGTTGCATCGTGTTGGCTAGTTTTTTCTTAGATATGTAACTTTAATTATTTTGATTGTTTTGAACGCCTTTTTTTTTTGAATAAATATAAGATCCAGAAGTTCGGTATTTTTATAAGACATAAGTTTTGGTCCTTACGATTTCGGATTAGAAAAAAGTGTACAAGTGTTAAGTGTAAGTAACAAGTGTTAAGTGTTGTGCAATTGATCGGATGGACTTGGTAAGACAGACATTTATAATATATTAGGAACTCAAATTAAAGAAAAAAGACTTAAACAATATTTAGTGATCATTAACTTAGAAAATTTGCGACATAAAAAGACTTAGTAAATTCAGTGTTTATTAACTTAGAAAATTTGCGACATAAAAAGACTTAGTAAATTCAGTGTTTATCAACTTAGAAAATTTGCAGCATAAAAAAGACTTAGTAAATTCAGTGTTCATGGACTTGGAATATTTTACTTAAATATTAAAATAATAATTTTTGTTTTATAAAAGACAACCACTTTTGTGTTAAAAATAACTTAGAAACATTTTGTTCAAAACTGGACTTAGACTATTTTTGTAAAATATTAACTAACTTTGTGCATTATTGAACTGTTGTTTGGTGTAAATTAAAAATGGCACAATTATGTTCGGCTCTAAAATCACTAAGTGAAAGAATTTCAAAACTTTTAATTAACTTTAAAAAGACATCTAAAACAAGATATACACATGGATATTTGGAAACAAGATTGGAAACATTATCTGAATATTGGACTTCATTTCAAAATAAATATGATGAAATCTCAAAGACAGTAACAGTCGATGATCTTCAAAAATTAAAATTTGATCCCATCGTCAGTTATGATGGTACGGAAGAGGTATATCTGGAACTGAAAACTTTGCTGAAGGAGAATTTGGATGAATTGAAGTCTACTAAAGTTGATGATTCTGTAATGTCACCTGGGGATAATGTTGCCTACAGGCCCAAGCTGCCTCCAATTAATATCCCTAAATTTTCGGGTAATTACCTAGAATGGGGTAGTTATCGGGATATTTTTATGTCACTTGTACACAAGGATGAAAATTTGTCATTAATAGAGAAACATCACTATTTAAAATCAAGTGTTACCGGAGAAGCTGAGCAACTGTTGAGACATTTTTCACTAACAGCCGTAAACTATGAAAAAGCATGGAAAACACTGGAAACTCGCTATGACAATAAAAGAATTACTGTAAATCACATCTTGAACCGATTACTTAACCAAAAAAAAATGAACGTAGAATGTGCCAGTAGTTTAAAGGAGCTTTTAGATACTACACAAGAATGTCTCTATTCACTACAAAATTTGGGTATTCAAACGAAAGAATGGGATCCTATAGTTGTCCATATCGTTGTTTCGAAACTGGACATCGAGTCCTACAAGCTATGGGAACAATCACTCGGATCAGCACCAGACATTCCCTCCTTCGACTTATTGGCATCGCATCTTGAAAGTAGGTTTCGAGCAATGGAAGTAATTAATCATGCTAAAAAGGGAAGTACTAAAAAAGAAGTCACAACATTTAAGCCCACGTTGCACAACTCACCAAAAACAACATCAGTAAAAACTTTTACTGCTGAAATTAACAATACTTGTACATTTTGTTCACAAAACCATTACATTTGCCACTGTAAAGATTTTGCTGCACTAAAGGTCACCGAACGTCAAGATTTTATTAAACAAAATAAAATATGTTTCAATTGTCTTGTTAAGGGTCATAGTGTTAATCACTGTCGGCAAAGTACAACATGTAGAAAGTGTGGACGTCGTCATCACACCTTGTTGCACTTCACAAACCCTGATAAGGCAAAGACATTAAACGTTGCACAGACAGAAGAGATTCCATCAACTTCATGTAATACCACCTCCATGAGTACTGAAACAGAAAGCAATCAAGTAATATTAGCAACAGCACAGATTGCAGTAAAATCAAACAATGGTGTTTACCTATTGAGAGCTCTCGTCGATCAAGGCTCTCAAGCCTCTTTTATTACCGAAGCAGCGTCACAACTACTACAACTGGATCGTATATCTGTGAATGGCAAAATCTCTGGAATATCAGATTCATCAGTGGTAAAGACACGATCTATGGTACAATTCACTATTTACTCGAAGAAAGATTACTTACCATTAATGGAAGTTCATGCTTACGTGTTGAAAAAACTTACATCCTTATTGCCTTCAAGAGAATTCTTACAAGAACCGTGGCCTTCTTCTATGCAGTTAGATTTAGCGGATCCTAACTTTCACAAACCAGGTTCTATCGACGTGTTATTGGGTGCCGACGTGCATGCCAATATTATACAAGAAGGAATGCACAAACATGGGTCTCTCGTGGCTCTTAACTCTAGTCTCGGTTGGCTGATATCTGGAAAGATGTCACAAGCTAAAGTACACAGTCCCAGTGTTTTAGTTTCACATACAAAGCTTGAAGTGGATCAAATATTAAGACAATTCTGGGAAATCGAAGAGAACTTACCTCACAAGAAACACCTTACACCATCCGAGATACAATGTGAAGAACATTACAAGAATACTCACACAAGAAATGATGATGGTCGATACGTTGTCCGCTTACCATTTAAGGATAACACACCTACTAATCTTGGAGACTCTAGATCAGTAGCACTAAATCGTTTACTTCAGATGGAACGACGTTTTTTATACAAACCTGATCTGAAAGAACAGTATATAAATTTTATGAAAGAATATTTATCGAATGGTCATATGCAACTTATACCTGAAAAAGAACTTAAAACTAATAAACCTAAATATTACTTACCTCATCATGCAGTCCTCAGGCCGACGAGTTTGAGTACCAAACGAAGAGTTGTTTTTGATGGTAGCGCTGCACCTGTAAATGGAAAATCATTAAATGATAACTTACTTATTGGTCCGTCACTATTACAAGACATTCGAGATTTGATCACAAGATGGAGACAGCACAAGCACTGCCTAGTAGCTGATGTGCAGAAGATGTATCGTTGTATCTGGGTGTCAAAGGAAGATGTAAATTACCAGAGAATCCTCTGGCGTGATTCACCTAGCGATCCAATTAAGGAATACTGGCTTCTTACTGTTACGTATGGCACATCCTGTGCTCCATTTCTCGCTGTGCGTACGATACACCAACTAGCTGATGACGAAGTAGAACATTTTGTTAAAGAAGCTGAAATTATCAAATCGGACATATACATGGATGATTTAATGACTGGGTCCTCTACTGAAGATGATACGATACTTCTTCAAAAACGTTTAACGAACTTACTAAATCGTGGTGGTTTCCCGTTGCACAAATGGTCATCTAATAGTGAGTCTGTATTAAATCAAATTCCTGATAAAAACAAAGATTTACAAAGTGTAGTGAATATAAAAATAAAAGACACAATCAAAGCTTTAGGTATGCCTTGGAATTCACAAACTGACAATTTTGAACTTAATTTAAACTTAGAATGTAATGATAATATAATCACAAAGCGTAGCGTACTGTCTACAATTGCCAAAACTTTCGACCCTCTGGGTTGGTTGGCACCATCTGTAATTATTCTTAAAATATTTATGCAAAAATTGTGGCTAGCTAACTTGGATTGGGATGATGAATTGACACAAGAGTTAAAAACGGAGTGGTTTACTTACCTTGAAAATTTTACTAATATACCTAACATTCATTTTCCACGTTGGCTTGGCATATCTAATAATACCAACGGGATTGAACTTCATGGTTTCAGCGATGCATCTTGTGTTGCATATTCTTGTGTTTTATATCTTAGAGTTTGGGAAGGTAATAACGTAAGCGTCAATCTAGTTACCGCTAAAGCTCGTGTAGCTCCGGTTAAACAAGTATCAGTGCCTCGTCTGGAACTCTGTGGTGCAGTCTTACTGGCAAGAATGTTAGATTCTGTGAAAACTCAACTTAATATTAAGGATAAATATGTATACGCTTGGACAGATTCCACGATAGTTTTAGCTTGGCTACGTAAGACACCTAGTACTTGGACCACATTTGTGGCTAACCGCACTTCCGAAATTCTTACAATTACTAATAATAGTCAATGGAATCATATCGATTCTGCTAATAATCCTGCCGATCTAGCATCTCGCGGCGTGTATCCCACGGAATTACGGAAGTTGAAACTATGGTGGAACGCTCCTAAATTCTTAAGACAACCAGTTGACGTTGTTAATCGCAATGTTGATATACCTGAAACAGAAATGGAGTTAAAAAGAAAATTAATCACACATTTATGTACAAATGATGATAGTTTTGTTGATACTTACCTTAACAAATTTTCTAAACTCTCACGATTGGTTCATGTAACAGCATATTGCGTAAGGTTTATAAATAATTGTAAATCTAAAACTAAATTAACTAAAGACTCTAACCTAAATTCTGGTTTAACAACATCTGAAATAAAAAATGGATTAATTGTTTGTATTCGTTTATCACAATCTAAAAATTTTGCTGATGAAATAAAATTAATTTCACAAAGACTTCAAGTTCATAGAAAAAGTAAATTATTAACCCTTAATCCTTATCTAGACAAGGATAAGTTATTGAAAGTAGGTGGTCGACTCGCGAACGCAGAAGTTTCTTCCTATCTGAAATCACCAATTATTTTGAGCAATGAGTGCAATCTTTCCAAATTAATAGTTAATGATGCACACATAAAAACTTTACATGGTGGAATTCAACTTACCTTAAACTATATTCGGCAAAAATTTTGGATTGTTAGAGTTAAGCAAATTGTTAAATTTACTATAAGAAATTGTATTACCTGTTTTAAATTTAGAGCTAGTCCTATTGTTCCACAAATGGGAAATCTTCCAAAGTGTAGAGTTAAACCTGATCGCCCATTTCGCTCCAGTGGAGTAGATTTCGCTGGACCCTTTACTCTTAAACTATACCCAGGTAGATGCAGAAAGACTTGCAAGGCCTACATTTGTTTATTTATCTGCATGGTAACCAAGGCCTTACATTTGGAAATCGTGACTGATTTAACTTCAGCTGCTTTCCTTGCAGCCTTTAAACGTTTCACAGCCCGACGTGGTCACTGCAAAGACATTTGGAGTGATTGTGGCACCAATTTCCTAGGTGCATCCAAAGAACTTGACTTGGCATTTAAAAATGTAAAGTCTGAGGTCACATCTGAGATTGCTGCACTTTTAGCCGAGGATCATACAACTTGGCACTTCAATCCACCAAGTGCTCCTCACTTTGGAGGACTTTGGGAGGCAGGAGTGAAATCCGTCAAGAATCACCTAAAACGCGTTGTTGGACAAACTACACTGACGTACGAAGAATTTTCCACACTTCTTACGCAAGTTGAAGCTTGTGTTAATTCTCGTCCACTTACGTTAATTAGTTCTTCTTCTCACGATGAACCTCCACTAACACCGGGCCATTTTCTCATAGGAGAACCTCCTGTAGCTGTGACTGAGGAGGACTTAAGTGAGGTAAAAATAGGACTTTTGGATCGTTGGCAGTTGATCCAAAAAATGGTCCATTGTTTGTGGAAACGCTGGCAGTCTGAATACCTGACAATGCTGCAGAATCGTTACAAATGGTCAAAAAATTCTACGGATATTAAGCTCGATTCTGTGGTATTGGTAAAGGATGACCGATTGCCACCAGGAAAATGGCTTCTTGGACGAGTTGTTGCTCTGCATCCAGGGACAGACGGCATAACACGCGTTGTATCTCTTCAATACAAAGACAAAATTTTTAAACGACCTGTTGCCAAATTATGCCCTCTGCCTCTGCCCGAGTAGTATAAAATTAAGGTTTTTGTTCATTATTTTAAATATTAATTTTAGACAATTTGTTACCACTTGTATTGTAATTCCAAATAAAGGACTAACTCGTCCTTGGGGGGCGGGATGTTTAATTGCATTTGTCGCCTCTAGATGGCGTTGATCAACGTTGCATCGTGTTGGCTAGTTTTTTCTTAGATATGTAACTTTAATTATTTTGATTGTTTTGAACGCCTTTTTTTTTGAATAAATATAAGATCCAGAAGTTCGGTATTTTTATAAGACAGAAGTGACTACTACCCCACTCCAACTCCAACACGAGCGCTATATTTCCTATTTGTTGATTTACTTCGGATAATAATAAAGAAAATTAATCATCACTTCCGTCGCGTCATTTTAATATTCAACGATTTTAACAGTCTCATACGAGTAAAAGATTATCGATTAATCGGGATGCCAGCGTCATATTTCCGTTTTGTTGATTTACTTCTCCCCACTAGTGGAGGGGCATTGCTACCATTGTCTAGTCCCTTTATATTCCCCGACTGATGCAGTACACTTTAGTCTCTTGACAAGTCTCTTTGAGTGATCATCACCTGAAGTTGAAGTGTAACAAATAGTGTATCGCTGTATCACGGATATTGGACTTCTCGGACTAAGGATCATGTGAGTTCTTACGTCTTATTTATCTTAGATTGTGAGTCCCTACATTGTATTTTGATGTGTTACACAACCTTAGGTTAAATTTAGGTTAGGTTAGCCTTTTTTTTGTTTGTTTTTTTTTTTTTTTTAACCCGGCAGGAATCTGCTCAACAGATAAGCGGGGACTCAGGATGGTTATGCGGGGTTGGGATCTGCTTCAAAAGGAAATTCGACCGCCTCTGCCCCGGCGCATAGGATGAGAGTTTGTAGCTCTCTTTCTCTCTCTCTCCGACTCTTCCTTTGCCGTCATCAGAGCCTCCGCGAATGCTGCGACAGCATGCCATGCATCCTCGCTACTGACCATGGATTTTACCAAGGCTGGCAGCGACAGATTATGCCCCACGACTGCTGTTAAAACGGCACGGGATTCCTCCCATGCAGAACAGACTTCGCGCGTGTGGTATGCCGAGTCTTCTATGTCCTCAGTGCAGTGATGACAAGTGGTGGTTGGCTCTCTTCATACCACCTGACACAGATACCGCCCGAAGCAACCGTGCCCAGTCAACAACTGCGTCAGTCAGTACGTGAGGGACCCGAATTTGCGGTCGATCCACTCTTTTAAGATGGGTCGGATTGCAGCCACCACTTCCCGACTAGCTCCTGGGTCCCTCATTCTATCAGACCACACTTCCAGCACTTCTTCCCGTGCGTCCTCTCTCCACTGGGCTATAACCTGCTTAGGCGGGTCCTCCCCATCTTCGGTTCGCGCGAGAGCACGCTTCCGGTATACCGCCGCAAGTGCCTCAGCTTCAAGGTCCCATGGCGGCGACCCAGCGAGCACGCATGCTCCTTCGTATGACACAGTGCGATACGCCCGTGCCACCCTTATTGCCATGGTTCTCTGCGGGCGACGCAGCAGGACCGCTGTACGAGAGCTGAGGGAATCCGCCCAAATAGGTGCACCGTACAGCGCCATAGAGCGCACAATGCCAGTGTAGAGGCGTCGATATGCTACTACTCGGTCCTCCCAAGTTGGGGAGAATTCTGCACAAACATCCGGCAGTGGCTATCAGTCTCGGGACCAAGCGCCGGAAATGCTCATAGAATGACCACCGACTGTCAATGATGAGACCCAGATATTTGATCCAGGATCTCACAACGATACTCGCACCATCCACCACAATGCTACCACCTTGAGGGGGGCCGTTGCGAGGTCTATGGAACATCATAGCCTCAGATTTGTGGAGGGCCACTTCCAAGCCTAGTGCTTTTATACGGTGCACCACCTGCGCAACTCCCGCCGTGGCGAGGACCACCGCTTCGTGGTAGTTACGGCCCCGGGCAGTCACGAGGGTGTCATCCGCATAGCAAGTCACGGTGATACCTCTGAGATTTTCCCCACGCAGTACCCAGTCATAACCGATGTTCCACAGGAGAGGACCCAGGACAGATCCTTGTGGAAAGGTTAGTTTAGCCTTATGTTAACCTAACCTAAGACAAACAGTGAGACCAGGCAGTGGAGGTGAGTGTCGTGATCACTTAAAAGAGCTCCTTAAGCCCACACATTGGTCACAAATCCAAGGAACTGCCTGGGTTACTGTTCAAAAACTACAGAATCGTAAGTTTCGATTACTTAATTCATACAAATCGGCTCTCTGTCCCGACAAATCTTTATTTTTTTAATTGAATTTGTAATTTATTACATATATATTGAATTTATAATCTACTATAACTATTGTTTGGATGTTTAGATGTTTAAACATATGTTACTCAATCATACATAAACGACTGAACGGATTTCAATGAAATTTGGCATACAGATACTTATTGAATTGAATCAGGCGTTACTTTGCGGAATTTCATGATTTAAAAGGAATCAAAATGTTACCTCACTATAATCCGCGGAAATCCGATGATCCGTATGGTGTTTCTGTTTCCTTAAAGTCTATTCGCTTCCCAACTCTTGGATTTTGATGTCATTACATTCGCTCACACAATACAACTATGTTTTAAATAGCAAGGATAGATTTAATTTTATGCAACAAAGTCGTTACTGAGCTCATGCAAAATACTACGCCTATGTCCGTGATGGATCCTTTCCATCCTCCGCTGCAGATGTGTCACACTCTTGGATCCTCTAAGTCACTATCTTACAATAATGACGCACGTTTCTGCTTTTCAGAGCCTACTATGATAACATAGTTTCTGAGCTTAACAAAGTTCCCTGGGATGAGCTTTTAAAGGACAGTAGTAACGTAAACGAAATGATTACAGTTTTTTATGACATACTCCATTCCATAATTGAGAAATTAGTACCAAAATATAAACCTAATAAGCAAACATATCCAATATGGTTCCCATTTAAACTAAAGATGATGCTGAAAGTGAAATACAAGCTTCGAATGAAATTGCGCAAATATAACTACAACCCGCTCGACCAATTATCTTTCAGTTTAATAAGAAAACGTTGTCTTGAATTGCAGTCATCTTGCTATGTCGATTATAAAGCGCGACTAGAGACACTTTTGAAATCTAACCCTAAACTATTTTGGCCTTTTTATAAAAGTAAGCGAAAAAATCGAAGCAATTACCCAGAAACAATGACCCTAAATGAACTCAAAGCTACAAATGGTCCTGATATATGTGTAAAACAATTTTCTTCTGTTTATAGTAGAGAGTCGTTTAAGGATAGCGGTATAAATTCTAGTATGGAAGGTGACTTTTTTATCACAACTAGCAACATCACGGTATCAAAAAATGACGTCTTTAGAGTTTTTAAAAGAATGGATCCATACAAGGGTGCAGGTGCAGATAATTTCGGTATTTGCAGTTAGGTGTGCAACTGCCTTGGCATATCCTCTATCCATTATTTTTAATAAATCTCTTAGCAGCGGTGTTTTTCCGTCTATGTGGAAAACATCCCTAATTGTTCCTATCTTTAAATCGGGGAACCATGAAAATATTTGCACCTATCTCCATTACTGTCACATTTGCTAAAGTTTTTGAAAAGGTAGTTTATCCGATTATAAACTGGCGCTTTAAACAAATAATATCCCAACACCAACATGGATTTTTCAAAAGTAGGTCCACTTTAACAAATTTAGCATGTTTTATTGATAAAATATCTTCAGCAGTTGATTCACGTAAGCATGTTGATGTGATTTATACCGATTTTCGGAAGGCTTTTGACAAAATTCCTCACAGTATTCTAACAAAAAAATTGTCTCAGTATGGTATCATAGGCCCTTTGCTCGAGTGGTTTTCGTCATATTTGAAAGACAGGAATTTTGCAGTAGTCGTTAATGGTTACCAATCACATCCATTCAAAGTCTTGTCAGGAGTTCCACAAGGGTCTCATTAAGGACCTATTCTCTTCAACATTTTTATTAATGACATTGAAAATTGTTTCTCAAACTCCAACTTCTACTTATTTGCAGACGACCTTCTTTCGCTGTATTGACACAAATAATGGCGTTGCTCTACTTCAAAACGATTTAGATCGACTTGTCTCTTGGTGTGATAGAAATGGTATGAATCTCAATATTGACAAATGTTATTCTGTAGGATTCACAAGGAAAAAACAAGTTACACCGAGCAACTACAAAGTAAAAAATGTTATTCTTAAACAAACTTCTGAAATTAGGGACTTAGGTGTTTATCTTGATTATAAACTTCGTTTTCATTGTCATATTGATAAAATCTGTAAAACAGCATTTAAAAACTTAGGTTTTATTATACGTAACTCTAGGGACTTTAAGAACCCTTCGACGGTCATAATGCTATATAATACCTTCGTTCGTAGTGGTTTGGAATATTGCAGTGTAATATGGAATCCATTCTATAGATTATACACTAAAAGACTAGAAAGCATCCAGAAACGCTTCATGTACGTGGCATGGCACCTTACGTATAAGTATGGCTTAGCGAAAAAAATTACCAAATACAATGACAGACTAACACACTTCAAAATGATAACACTCTCCGAACGAAGATGTATACTGGATAACGTGTTCTTTTATAAATTATTTTATTAACGTATTATTTTATTTGTTCCGTGCAGATCAAAAAGACAAAAAACTAGAAAGATCTTTACAAATCATCCATCAAAAACTAATTTGGGTAATAATTCTTTAGTCAATCGGCTTATAAATTCCTATAACAGCTTATTCAACCAGAACAGCGATATTGATATATTTAACAATAGTCTTAATAAATTTAAAGAAAACCTATTAACTATTATTAACTTCAAATCTAATTAAATACTTAAATTGATATGTATATATATATATATATAAATTCATAATTTTTATTTCTATCTTTGTTAGTATTCATAACTTTGTTTATTGTTATTATTATTTTAGTTTATAATAGATTGTTTTTTAGTAATCTCATTGTTGTCTAAATTTGTGCATGCCGTTTTCACCTGTAATTGAAATAACATTAAGTTTAAGTTTATCCATGTATCTAAAATAATGTTTTATTGAGTATTTTGTTGGTGTTAATAAATAAATAAATAAATATAACTGTATATGCAATAAATATTTTATCGACTACTGAACGTTTTCATTTCATTTTTATAAATATTTCATTTTTATCTTCGTTTACATGAAGTATTCATCGTAAGGAAAACTGCACTCCTGAGAGTTCTTCATGTTCTCTTTCGGTGTCCGAAATCAGCACTGATCAAGCGTGATGGATAATGGCCTAAAATTCGGAAGAGTCCCTACTCAGAAGTGGTCCATTTATGGGTTGTGATGATGATGATGAATCAATGACTCTGAAATTATAGTGATGTCAAGCCGGGACAGTTGATTTTGTTTGGTAGTGGTTAGATTATAGGGGTTCTCATCATTGCTCTAAGAAGATATCGATAACAATAGTTCAGTAAGACGTGACGTCAAATTGTGTTTCATGTCACAAAACGGTTTTTTTACCTTCTAGATAGTTTTTCGTATGTGGTTACGAAATACACTATTATATACTAAAAATTTCAAAGAGATACATAGTTTTATTTTTCACTTAATATTAATTATACATTTAGTGGTACAGTGGAGGCGCTAGACATCGACGAAGTTGACGACCGCCGTGTCGTGCATTGCGAGCTTAAATAAAATATTTTGAAAATTTCGTATTTATAAATAAATATATAGAGGCCTCGTATAACTGATAATACCATTATCAACGTATAAAAGCGTCAAGCTCAGTGGTTCGGGCGTTGGAATCACGATCAGTCGTGGGTTCAAATCCCGGACATTGGACTACTGACGTGGCCCACTCCCGACACAAGCTATTTATTAGCTTACTAGGAGGGGTAAAGGAAATACTAGTAGTATGTGAGCCATACTGCTAGTAATCTTATAAAAAAAAAAAAAAAAACGTTTCGTCTAGCCCTGATTGCATCTGTTCATATTTAACTACAAGATAAATAAATAAATTCGTGTCTATATACATGAGATGTCGCAACGCTTTCATATTTTATTCAGATTTGTTAATAGTTTTTGAAACAGAATTTTTAATGCAATATCGGATGTCTCAAATATTCACGTAGTAAAGTACTGAACGAATTCATTCATTCATCACTCACTTTTAGGCATCGATTAAAAATATTGGAACTTCTATTTCAATATTTATAATTTAATAATATTCAATTAATAATAATAATATTAAATATACATTTAGGTACCAGAAGTGCTAATCAAATATAAAAACAATTATCAGGTATAATAAGTACATGGAACGGACTCACAGTATCGAAACAACCACCGCTCCCTCCGGTCGACGACTGAGCAGCTAATCAGCCTGTATGCGACTGAGTGCCTGTTTATTATAGGCAGTGGTGGGGATCGATACCGTCAATCACTAATTCTGACTTATAATCGATTTTGTCCCGACTAATAATCGATGCTATCAATTCAGTAATGCTCATATTGACGTTGTCGTAGGGTAGTCTCCTAACTCGGCCATTCCTGACCCTACGTCGTCCCCGACGTAGTTGAGTTATTGTGCAGTTGCTTGATCGCTTGGTGCTACATGGGCATCTTGATTAGGGCCCAACTCGTCAACTTTGTTCCGCAGCTGTATTGATGAAGATTCTGCAGTAGGATCACACCCACCATCTTCATCATCCTGTTAACGCACCAACTTCTTGTAGATGAATATCCTGTGAACAGAACAGTCAGAAGGCATCCCTTCTGTCTGTAAGGACCAAGCGTCCACCACATTGACCATACGTCATTTAGAGCCAAGCGCCCTGGACCAAGCGTCCATCACAACGACCATACGTCATTTAGAGCCAAGCGCCCTGGACCAAGCGTCCACCACGTTGACCATACGTCATTTAGAGCCAAGCGCTCTTCACAAAATCTTTCAAGGCCACGCACCCTTCAAGATCATTTCTAAGGCTAAGCGCCTCTTGAGACCAATCGTCTATAGAAACTATGTGTTTATTGGACCATGCGTCCAATATCCACATACACAAAATGTATCCAATGAGACCAAGTATCCAATTGAACTTAGCAAACAAACAGTCGCCTCATACAAACAATCTTGCACAACAACAATCATTCTTCACACATTCAAGGCCCTCATACAAACATAATCTTACACAAAAGAGATAACAGCATTTTGATTTCATAGATATGCACACATCCTACATAGATATGCACTCATCCTCTTACATAGATATGCACTCATCCTCTTACATACATATAGATATGCATACATCCTCTTACATAGATATGCACACATCCTACATAGATATGCACTCATTCTCTTACATAGATATGCACTCATCCTCTTACATAGATATGCACTCATCCTCTTACATAGATATGCACTCATCCTCTTACATAAATATGCACTCATCCTCTTACATAGATATGCACTCATCCTCTTACATAGATATGCACTCATCCTCTTACATAGATATGCACTCATCCTCTTACATAGATATGCACTCATCCTCTTACATAGATATGCACTCATCCTCTTACATAGATATGCACTCATCCTCTTACATAGATATGCACACATCCTCTTACATAGATATGCACACATCCTCTTACAGCACACATCCTCTTACATAGATATGTACACATCCTCTTACATAGATATGTACACATCCTCTTACATCGATATGCACACATCTTACAAAAGTCTCTCTCAAACTCATACTTAAATTTGAACTTCACACGTTGGAAACGAGAATCGGGACAGGGCCCGCTATTACACCGCCTGATACGTATTCAAGGAATATATCTGCTGGGACAGAGCCCGTTACGCGTTCACACAACACGTCTGCCCGGACATCGCCCGTTACCTACGCGTTCAAACAACACGTCTGCCGGGACAGTGCCCGTTACGCGTTCACACAACACGTCTGCTGGGACAGCGCCCGTTACCTACGCGTTCAAACAACACGTCTGCCGGCACAGCGCCCGTTAGGACCACAGCAACTCCCTGCTGCTGCCCGATCCACCGAGGGATTCCACGCGCCTGCCCGGATGGATCACTGCATCACGCCTCCCGGCTACCCGGAACACCACGTGACTTCGTGCGCTCGGCCGGACCACCGCTCGGAGCACCATGTGATTCCGCTTCACCTGGATCACTGCATCATGCCTCCCAGCTGCCCGGATCACCGCGTGACTCCACGCGCCCGCCCGGAACACTGAGCACTCTATGCGCCCGTCAGGACCACTGCATGACGGCCTGCGACTTGCCGGACCACTGCGCCACTCTAGCACCCGCCACGCGCTGAGGGCACACCTCCGCCGAAACCAGCCAGCAGCAACCAGGTCACATCGGCAGCACGTCCCAACCAACCAGGCAAACACTTGCCTTACACTGACACACATGTTGATCGTGCTACTATAACGCAAACACACATTAAAAGGTTCAGTTAGAACTTACTTTCGAACGGCCTAGCTCAGAGGTCACTCAATGTTGTTTCAATCATCACGCCCTTACGATATTGAATTTCAAAATTGAAATCCTGCAGATAAATTCACCAACGGGCAACTCTTAGTAGAAGGTTCATTTTACGTACACTATCTATCAAGGCATTGTAATAGTGTTATATTAAAAGTTACACCAATCAAATAATGATGAAAATATTGCAGTGCCTTGACAACCCCAACTTGACCGCCAACGTTTCTAACTGACGTGACTTTACTAAAGTAAGCTACCACCCGCCTACCACTCTTACAACTTGATGAAAAGTGAGTTAAGGCTAGGCCAATGTAAACCTAGTCTAACACAAGGCTAAGGTACCTCAACTTTAACCTTCACTTCTAACATTAGATAATTCAGGAAACCCAAAGCGAACTACAAATAAAAGGAAGGAACTATTGGGCAAAGTAACGACCTAAAGCCCAATAGTCATGTTACCAAACCGACGGACAGAGAAATAGTAGTCCGTTCTAACGCTCCGTGTCAGACGTCCACTCGCCACACCAGAGCGCCATGTGCTCTGCAGCTCCCTGAGTTTTCTTGCCATACGAACCAGCCAGTAGTTCCAACTCGTGATGATAGGACAGTACACGCAGGACCTTATAAGGGGTCCCCGCATGTCAGAATCGAACTTCTCCGTGCCATGCGAGTGGCTCACGAACCGTCGAGTACTGAACGCCCCTCGACACTCCACGAACTGCACTAGCGCCAGCTTCGGTGTGCACACGCCACGCGTGCCTCCAAAGCACTCATGGTACACGCGGAACCCTGCCAACCTGCGGGCGGCAGCGCCCGGGACGTGCAGCAGCCTCTCCGCGTCCGTCTGCGTAATCAGCTCGCATGACGGTGCTGACCTCAACAGCACTCCCGTCGACTTCAACTCGTGCAGCTGCTCCGGCGTGCAGCGCGGTTGAAGATTTGTTGTTCGTCGCACACGCGATTGATTTGTTCCAAGCTGAAGTCCGTTAATACCGACGTCAGGAACTGTGGCAGGCACAGGCGCCGCTCACCGCTCACGCTGAAGCAGGAGATCGGTTCACCCTCCAATGCCGTTTCATCGCGCTCACTGAGCACCGAGTCCGCGGACAGCAGGATGGCGGTGATAGTGCGGAGTCCCCGCGCGCTCTGTGTCTTCGTCGCCCCTCCCGGGCCATGCAGGCTGCGCGGTGCGCTCGCCTGGTACCTCCTCAGCTGACTTATCCCTTTTGTCATATGCATAGTATCAACAGAAAAAGAAAAAACGAAAGGATCTACTTTGAAAGCTCGTTTAGTAATCATAGCTATCGGAAATAGCCACGGTGAACTAAGAACCCTATGTATAATAAGTGTAAAAGATCCGATTACATGAACCAACCACTAGGGCGGGACTCGTCAGAGACCTACGAGGACTTACGTGAGGTATGGCTTTGCGTGTGCGAATTGGTTCACACAAAAGTATGCCATAGACCAACCTTCATAACACTGTTTACACAATACCTGCCGCACTTGCATAACGTTTTTGGATTTGGCTGAGTCAATGAGGGCCTAAACTTTCTCATGGCTCGGCCTAACCTGACCTCCACTAATTGTACGGCTCAAGTATTCTATTCTGGTGGCCAGAAACGACACGATACCACTACTTCAAATTAGGTTTAAAGATCATTTATTCTCATTAAACACAAAATATAGATCACTTATATGAGAACAACACAGCTTAGTTTATAAATTAAAATGTAATATCCATTGTTCTACGTTCTAATATGATTTTTTTACACTTGAGGGTACTTTATTATAAAGTTGCTGGAGAAACCAGTCATCGTCAACACATCAAGCACTTTACGTAGTAGATCTAAACCCAACTGGTTTACATCTATTACATTACAAGTATTACGAGTTACGACACATGTCGCCATCATGATTACTGCGACTGCGAACGCTTTCGCGATCATACATTTTATTAAGAAGAAATGACAGACTAAGATGAAAAGTAGGTACATACCTCGCGCAAGTATTGCAACTTTCAGCTCGTTAGACAAGTTCTTTACAATTTCAGACCCAAAAGAAACATGGACACATTACGATATCTCAAAGAGGTATGCTCGCGGCGATAAGAACTTTCACGGTGTCTACATGATGAAGGAGTAGAATCTAATGCCGCAATTATAGCTATGATCACGCGTTCGACTTCTTAACGTTCGTGATCTATCATGACGCGGAGTATCGAAAGATATTATTATATCGCAAGAATTCACCACGATAGCTACCTTCAGGTCCAGAACGAGACGTTGTCTCTACTAACCTCTCACGCGAAACACGTCGCATATTGGCGAAAATTGACGGTTGTTTACGTTTTAAAGGCTAATTGTGGGCGAAATCCTATCCCACTTCTGAATTTAGGTACCAGAAGTGCTAATCAAATATAAAAACAATTATCAGGTATAATAAGTACATGGAACGGACTCACAGTATCGAAACCAACCACCGCTCCCTCCGGTCGACGACTGAGCAGCTAATCAGCCTGTATGCGACTGAGTGCCTGTTTATTATAGGCAGTGGTGGGGATCGATACCGTCAAACACTAATTCTGACTTATAATCGATTTTGTCCCGACTAATAATCGATGCTATCAATTCAGTAATGCTCATATTGACGTTGTCGTAGGGTAGTCTCCTAACTATACTTTATTGTACACCAAATATTACAAAAGTAAGTCAAATAATTACACCACAAAAGAAATATATCTACAATAGGCGGCCTCATCACTTAGAGCGATCTCTTCCAGGCAACCTTGCGGTGGAGGAGTCATTTATTAAAAAAACGTAGGCGCACTCATTAAAAATAATATACAATTCAACTTAAATATACATTCATAAACAGGTACATACAATTGTACAAATTAAAATTATCGCAATTATTAGTAGAATATACTGTTAAAAATTAACGTAAAAACGAAACTACCGCTGCTCTGATAGCACAGAGCTTATACGTACATATCGTCTAGTTCTTGGAGATATTTATTAGAATAATGTAATTGAAATAGTTTTGATTGCAAAAATTACAAATAAATACAAATAACGAGTGGGTTAGTAAATGAGTTAACAAGTGATGGTGCGAGCAAAAGAGTAAATTCATTAGTTACCGGATGAGTTAGTGTACGTATGCGTAAGTGAATCAGTGGATATGTGTGTTAGTAAATAGGTTAGTGATTGAATGTGTGCAAGTAAGTAGGTGAGCACTGAGAGAGTGTGTGAGCACATTGAGTACTAAATTCTATGTAGACGAGAAATTGCGCGTTTGTCTTGTCTTTTTATTTTTTTATGGTGGATAAGGTGCAAACGAGCAGATGGTCCACCTGATGGTAAGTGGCCACCATCGCCCATGGACATCGGAAAAATAAGATACCCTCGTTTTGTCGATGCTTTGCATCGTCGAAGATAGAGTGGGGAAGAAAAAATGCTGCAGTCTCAACGGACCCAGAGTTAAATCCCAGAGTCCACTAGATCCGCAGCATTAATGGGAGTGGGGAGGGGGTAAGTCAGGCCCACATGCGGCTCGACCGGAACGCGTCTATGACACTTGGCGGTCGGATTCGAATGCTGGTGGTCGCAAGCCAGTCGGGGAACAGATCCCCTACCACCAAGAGCGTGCTGGGTTACTCGGCTCTTACGAGATGCTCTCCCAGCGGCAGAGGGGAATAGTATTCTATTCCGTCCCCTCACGGGTAAAACGGGTGAAACTAACTCTGTATGTTTGTCTGCCTGTTAAGCTTCCAAGTTAAAGCCACAGAGCCGATTTTGATGAAATTATACACAAAGGTATCCTAAAGCTTGTGAAAGGCTAGGTTTTATTGAAAAAAGGCATGAAGGACTGAAATATGGCTTAAAGTGCATATCGAGCTTAGTGACCGTTTATGTCTTTGGGAATTAGTCATATAATAAATACATATACACGTGGTAAATTGCACCTGGGCGAAACCGGAGCGCATCGACTAGTAATTAATAAACACAATAGATATTTAATTTAATATTCCATATAAAAGTAGAAGTGTAATTGGAAATATTAATAGAATAGTAAATTGAAGTGAATGCTAAAATGAACATTAATTATAATAATTTGTATCTAAATATGTTTTATGTTATTAGTGTGTCAATTTATTAATATTACATTATATTTAGTTGAACTATAATTTATTAGAGAATAACAAATTATTACTAATTATTTCCAAAATGATTTTACAAATGTTCGTATGAAGTGAAATATTTATATCAACCTAATCCCAACTAATATTTTAATTTCGAAAGTAACTCTTAATGGTACGGGAGCCAGATTCAAATTCGGTCAATCATTTCCTCTCGAGTCAAAATTCGTATACTGCATAGGGAATATATATTATGATTAATCGTGACCGTCAGTTGCGACTCCGTGGGTGGGGTGAGCAGTGGCAGCCTCCCAAAAATGTAGAATTTTTTTTACAGTAATTTCCTGCCATTTGAAAATTTGTCGGATTATAGTTTACGTAGTATCTTGAAGGAAAAATAAACGTGGATTGTACTTCATGTAATATTTTGATTTTATTATAGCAAAATCACAGTTACCATTCAAGTAGCTTTGAACTACAAACAGGAGTTTCATAAGTGAATGAGCGGAGTCGAAGTCGAACTCACGACTAGAGCTGTTTGGGGACGTAGGCTATTTTATCGCAAAAAAATACTTAAGACTTCAAAGTAAACATATGAATGTGCTCGTACGCCATCTATCGACGTGGGGATGAAGTCGAGCTGTGTGGCCGTTTATAAATTACGTCAGTGGTAAAAATGAGAAATATAGTGATAAAGTGATATAAGAATTCAAATATGTAATTAAATACACGTGGTAAATAACACCCGGGACGTTTAATTTTACATTTTTATTTTCAACATTTCAAACTCCCATACAATTTTTTCTTCAAACCTATTTTCAGGATACAAGATAGCCTATGTCATTTCCCAATCTCTAGTCTCTTTCTGTATCGGATTTCATCAAAATTGATCCAGCAATTCTTGATAGAAAGTGTAAATAACCCGATATTGTTTAAATTATGTAGATTTGAAACATTTTGGAAAATATAATATTTACATAGGAATAAAAAACTATTCAATACAAATAAAATTGTCATTTTCCTACTATTTTTAAAAGAATTTCAAACCTGAAAAAAATACAAATATTTGGTTTTTCTAAAACTCCATAGTCAATTATTTTACGAAATATTTTTAGTTACAAAAATAAATAATCATAATATTTAGCTTTTGTACAACTGTGTAAAACATGATATTATTCTAAATAGCGTTGGCATTAAAATTTTCAAGATTAAGTAGGAAGGTTACGAGTTATTCTGGCGTAAGCGTAATTAAAAGGAGGAAATTATCATAATTTATATGAACCTCAAAAGAACCATGGAAACGAGGTCAGTTGCCACAGGGGAAAATCTCATTACGCCTCCACTTCTTAAGCCTCAACATACGCTTTAAAATATACATGACGTAGCTGAAAATAATAAAAAACAAAAGTAGATAATTAGTTTTAACATTTAGGAACAACGCTATATTGTATTAAATTTTCTAACTCAATTAAGGTAACTTCTTCTCAACATACACCTTTCTTGTATCTTTACACTTTTGTAGGATGTTGTTCTGGAATATTTCTGAGGAAATGAGATAATTAAAATGTAAAATGCTACTTGCCTAGTGAGTTTTTTTTAACAGATATTAGAAGCCTAATAAATAATTGATTAATTGATAATTAGAATTTATTTTCAGATTGTGATCAGTGGCATAGCTAGCATACATATGACTAGCGACGGTTATGCAGCGAAATCGAAGATAAAACATAGATTTTGAGGGACATCTCCGATCGATTGACAGAGTGAGTTGTGTGGTGTGTGGAGATACCTACCTATAATATCCGCCCCGGGTGTCACCCATGGTAGCTATGCCACTGATCACAATACTGAGACACTTTACTGTATAAGATATAATGACAAAAAAACGCGAAACAAGTAAGCGCTACCAAATTTATTTGAATGTTTTAAATTAGCCTTTAAAAATATTAAAATTTTGAGAATCTTCCTATATTATGAGTAGCTTAAAGAAAAGATATTTAGGTGATCTTTAAGAGCTATTTTAAATTCTCAGTATAAACACCTTTATCCCAACACTGAGCAAATATTTATATCTCACACTCATCTCATGATTTCATTACACAACAGTTTTGTTCGAAAATATAGTATGTATAATATACAAGAAAATAATAAGACACGGATGAAATACATTTGGGAAGCTCAGATCTACACTAAAGATAAAGAAGATAAACAGAATAGTTTATAAGATTATAAATAATGAGTATAAACACCTTTATCCCAACACTGAGCAAATATTTATATCTCACACTCATCTCATGATTTCATTATACAACAGTTTTGTTCGAAAATATAGTATGTATAATATACAAGAAAATAATAAGACACGGATGAAATACATCTGGGAAGCTCAGATCTACACTAAATATAAAGAAGGTAAACAGAATAGTTTATAAGATTATAAATAATCAGTATAAACACCGTTATCCCAACACTGAGCAAATGTTTATATCTCACACTCAACTATAACAATTTGCAGCAAAGTGGGACGTGATCTGCATAATTTTGAATTTACGCGTTTGCAACTTTAAGGGAAATCCAGCAGGTGGAAGGATTTAGTTTACTGGATTTAGGACTTAATATATAGAAATAAATGCACAGTGTGTAGTCTGCATAAATATAATTAAAATAATCATTAACAATTATAAATAGTATATTTAAATTGCACAAATGTAATATGTATTAGAACGGACTAAAACGAGTATTAAAGTTGTGTTGGGCTATCTAAAATTTTATTGACACTGATTTTACAATAATTGTAAATTGTGAAGGATAGAAAAAATATGGGTTAAGTTGTCAAAGCTAATTTTTTTTAAATATTTAACAAGTGTTTTTTTAGACAGATTTGAGACATATGTTGGAATGCAACCAAACAACTTGATGCCAAGCATGGATTGCTAGTGTGTATCGGAGGCGCGAGTGAACCAAAAAACATCGCCAACTTATTTCTCGACCATTTTAAGGTACAATCACATTTAGGCTCTCCACAACAGCAAATGGTAGATGTGGATCCTTGAGCATCTGCAGCATGCAGGCATGCATTTGCCTCGTATTCTTTCTGTTTTTCTCGTTGTGTATGGGAAATTCGTATTTACTACATAACCTTATCCGTACTATAGTCGTGCTGATAGTTAATCATGGGCGACGTAGCTGACGTAAATGACTATACGCCAATTTCCTTGGCTACAATCATTGCTAAAGTACTTGACAGTCTGCTCGATGTATAGTTTGAAAAGTTTATTCATATACATGAAGCTCAATTAGGTTTTCGACGAAATCTGTCAACAGAAAGTGTCATCTGAGCTCTTAAACACACCGTACAATATTGTGCTGAACGTAAATCTGACAAGTGCGCATGTTTTTTGAGCTTTTGACACCGTATCCTATGATCTAAACGGCGTCGTTAAAACGTTCCAGCTTTCATAATAATAATAATACCTTATAATAATAATAATAATAACCTGGCAACCCACCGAAGTGTCAACAGTGAAATATCAAAACATTAGCAAAAATTTTATAAAAATATTTATTTCTTATTGTATATTGGCAAATTCCACTTCAAAATATTTGAATTATAATTAATTTATGAGTAAATATATTTCAATACAAATTAATAATGCATATAAATGAAATTGAAAACCAACAAAACAATTCAAGACGAGTGACAATGTCAAAAATATAAAATAAAAATAATAACAAAGAAATACAAGATATCGATATGCATCTCCAACAATATTAAATATCATGTTGACCAGAGCCAGAGCGAAAAATGTGCGCAGCCCAACATCCCCGGGCTGGTCAGATAACTCCACCTCGCAAGTACCGGAACACACAGAAAAAGTGGTAGCAGTTGTGTCGAGTTCATCTGACGAGTACTTCTCTCCGCCAACGTCGCCGTCACCTGTACGTCGGCCGGGGAGAAGCCGGCCATCGAGGAGCTTGGGACCTAGAGGCCAACCGGCATCGAGACAGGTTCCCGCTATCGATGGTTATGTGCAGCGCATGAAATGGACTCAATGTATAAATGAGAACGTCATGCGCGCATATTATGGGTCTACAGAGGGGGGAACTAACCTCACTGCGTATCGTGACCGGATGCTCTCTTTGTTTCAGAAACTTGAACCATCTATCAACGTCTCGGCCCAACGACTGTCCGATCAGGTGCGGATCATATTACGTAATCATAGGCTAAATGATACCGTACTTGAACGGATACGCTCAGAAGTGCATGATAGCCGTGTCATTCCTTCTTCGATACAAGCTACGCTACCAGGGCCATCACCACCTAGTCCTAACCAACGTGATGAAGAGGAGGATGACACGACTATTACTGCAGGTAAGAAGTACGACGAGTTATTGAGGAGTGCACTGGAGGATGCGATTCGGGAATATAGGTATACTTCGGACGAAATAAGACCACGATTACCACGTTTGCCTATGCATAAAAAAAACAGAGCGCTGGTGTGCACCCTGGATTCACTGCTACCAATGTATTTTGAAAGTAGTGAAGATCTTAAAGATACGCACTCAATTCTGTTCTGCGCAGCTGTGGCGGTCTGTCGTGTAGCTCATGTAAAGCTAGTAAACACTGAGACTACACGACCGAAACCTGACGTAGCAGCTTGGCAGAGCAGGATTGAGCGACGCATTGATGAGACTAGGGTGCTCATCGGTAAACTGTACAGCTTCAGAGAAGGAAACACTCGGCCAAGAGTTATGCGCTTCGTAAGGCGGGCGTTCTCGGGGACTGAAATTTGTCCACCAGAGTATATGGCCCGTGTTACGGAGCGCATAGACACCCTGAAGCAAAAAAATTATGCATGGGCGAACCGTATTCGTCGGTACAGGCGTCGGGTGGACCGCTATTCCCAGAATCGCATGTTCCAGAAAGATCAAAAGTGGGTGTATAGAACTTGGGAGCGTCCCGATCAGAATGTGGACGACATTCACCGACCGGATGATGATGATACCAATAAATTCTGGCGCAGCATCTGGTCGGTTTCTGTTGATCACACTGAGGGTGACTGGATGCGAGAAATCAGGCAAACGCGTGAGCCTTTGCAAGCGATGGAACATATATCCATCACTTGCAAAGACGTAGCCGATGCAGTACGATCTGTCCCTAACTGGAAATCACCGGGACCAGATGGACTGCACAACTTCTGGCTAAAGTGGCTGCGCAGCTCGCATGCTTGCCTGGCATCTCAGTTTTAGTCGGCTCTTGAGTCGGGGTCGCTGCCACAGTTCCTTACCACCGGAATCACCCACTTGCTCCACAAATCAGGCAGTACCACAGAACCAAAAAATTATAGACCGATTACATGTTTACCGACGGTCTATAAACTTCTTACGTCCATTTTGAGAGATAAGATTGATAGCCATATAACCAAAAATGCTATTATGTCTGTTTCTCAGAATGGATGTAGGAATAGGTCACGTGGTACTAAGGAGCTACTCCTCATTGACATGACCATCAGCCAACAGGTTCGTCGTTCTCGAAAGGATTTGTCGACATGCTGGATAGACTATAAGAAAGCCTATGACTCCGTGCCGCATGGGTGGCTCATGAGGGTGCTGGAGTTGTATAAAGTGGACGCAACTCTTTGCGCTTTCTTGGGATCGTGCATGAGGCAATGGCGGACGGTCCTTCGTTATCCACCCTGGATAACGAAGTCGACCAATCCAGGGAAATAATGAACCAATAAGGATTAAGCGGGGTATATTCCAAGGCGATAGTTTGAGCCCATTGTGGTTTTGCCTAGCCCTGAACCCTCTTAGTACATTGCTGGAGAATTCAGGGTTGGGTTATCGTTTGCGGAGAGGTGGTCAGGTAATATCTCACTTGCTTTACATGGATGATCTAAAACTGTTCGTTCCTACCAAGTTACAACTAATCGAGTAACTAAAAATAACCAAAACTTTTAGTAACTCTATTAGAATGGAATTTGGAGTGGATAAGTGTGCGGTCATGCATGTGAAGCGAGGGAAGATTGAGGAATCCGAGGGGATCCAACTGTCGGATTCCGTAAACCTTAGATCACTCTCTGCTGACGAGACCTACAAGTACTTGGGTATGTCGGAGGCGATAGGGATTATCGAGATTGACATGAAACAATCAGTGCGGGAACGCTTTCTTGCCCGCCTGAGAAAAGTATTGAAAAGTCTTTTGTCAGGAGGGAATAAGGTGCGCGCCTACAATGGTTGGGTCATGCCAATTCTCATGTACTCCTTCGGCATACTCAAGTGGACTCAGAAAGAACTAGACGACTTGGATAGAAAAGTTCGTGCATTGCTTACCACATATCGAATGCATCACCCTCGATCTTCGGTAATGAGATTGTACATCCCTCGGAAATGTGGGGGTCGAGGCTTTTTGAATGCTAAGACTCTCCATAACCGGGAGGTGTGCAATCTCAGGGAGTATTTCCTCCAAACCGACGTGGGAATGCATCGGGATGTGGTTGCAATGGACAAGGGACTGACCCCGCTCTCCTTGGCAAAATAGAACTGGCGCAAACCTATAGTACTTAGCACCGACAACCGCAAGGAGGTATGGAAGAGCAAGGAGTTACACGGACGCTTCTACCGTGCCCTTCACGGGGACGAGGTCGACTTTAAAGCATCCGTATCTTGGCTACGGTTCGGTAACCTATTTGGGGAAACCGAAGGTTTTGTCTGTGCAATTATGGACGAAGTTATCATGACGAGAAACTACCGGAGGTATATTGTGAGGGATGGCACGGTGGACATATGTCGGGCATGTCACAGTTCGGGCGAATCACTCAGACATATTATTTCCGGTTGTCCTCGTCTTGCTAACGGCGAGTATTTGCACAGACACAACCAAGTGGCCAAGATTATCCACCAACAACTTGCTCTTCGATACGGCCTTGTGGAGTCTGAGGTGCCGTACTATAGGTATGCGCCCGACCCAGTTCTCGAAAATGGTCATGTCACGTTGTACTGGGATCGAACTATCATCACTGACAGGACTATTATTGCCAATAAGCCTGATATAGTGGTGATAGATCGATCGGAGCGCTGCACAATGATTGTTGACGTCACCATCCCGCATGACGGGAATCTCGTGAAAGCTGAGAAAGATAAACAAATGAAATATCTTGATTTAGCTCATGAGATTGTCGACATGTGGGATGTGGACTCAGCAGTCGTTGTGCCGATTGTCGTGACGGCCAATGGCCTAATAGCCAAGAGCCTCGATCAACATCTTAAGAGGCTCGCGTTGGATGGATGGGTCAAGGGCCTGATGCAGAAAGCGGTACTACTGGACACGGCACGTATCGTGCGGAAGTTCCTCTCTCTGGAGCCCTGACTGTCGGTAGCTTGGACCGTGTTCCCGCTGCCGGTTGGCCTCTATTTTTTATATTTTTAAATGTATTTTGGTTTTTTTTAGATATATTTAAAAATGTAAATTGTAGGAATAGTAGAGAAATAAAAAAATAATAATAATATATTTCCGGTTGTCCTCGTCTTGCTAACGGCGAGTATTTGCACAGACATAACCAAGTGGCCAAGATTATCCACCAACAACTTGCTGTTCGATACGGCCTTGTGGAGTCTGAGGTGCCGTACTATAGGTATGCGCCCGACCCAGTTCTCGAAAATGGTCGTGTCACGTTGTACTGGGATCGAACTATCATCACTGACAGGACTATTATTGCCAATAAGCCTGATATAGTGGTGATAGATCGATCGGAGCGCTGCACAATGATTGTTGACGTCACCATCCCGCATGACGGGAATCTCGTGAAAGCTGAGAAATATAAACAAATGAAATATCTTGATTTAGCTCATGAGATTGTCGACATGTGGGATGTGGACTCAGCAGTCGTTGTGCCGATTGTCGTGACGGCAAATGGCCTAATTTGCAACCCTGAGCGAGCTCAGGATTACCAACGCTGGTTTTCATTGATTCCCTTTTATTTTTGCGTTTGCGATCAACGGTTACATTGTTATGTAATAAGATGAATAATAGTATTCAGAGGAGTCGAAATCGAGCAGGTTGGTTTAACAGTTAATAGATCAGAGACTAAAGTGATCTTGAAATTGTCTCTGAGTTTTTGTATCTCGGCTTACTACTGAGCAACCAAGGAGGCTTTGAAAAGGAGATCAGGCGATGAGCTCAAATGGCCGAGTCTGCATGAGCACACTGACCCGAATATGGCAGAACAGGAAAATATCGAATAAAAAGAAAAAGCGGCTTTTGCAGACTCAGGTATTCTCCATCTTTCTTTACGTACAATATTTGGAATGGATTGATGCCTTCGATATGTGGTGCTGGAGAAGGATTCTGCGCATACCGTGGAAGGCCAAGAGAACCAATGTTTCGATTCTGCCACAACTAAACAAAAACAAGACTGTCAAGTATTTGTTGCCAGCGTGTCCTTCGATATTTTGGGCAAATAGCGCGAAGGCAGCCTGGACAAACTGATGGTGCTTAGGAAAGTGGAGGGGAAACGACCACTAGGCGGCTTCCTCGCACTCTCCCTCGCAGGAAAGTCGAGGACAGGACGGACTGGAGAAAGTTTATAAAGACCGTGACCTAGACCCAGAACCAGAGTGGACACGACCTTCAGCAATGAAGCAAATGACCGAGAAGAAGAAGTTTGCACACTAACATTCAAACTAGGCCAAGCCTGTATCTTGAATGTTAGCCTCCTACCATGTCACAATCTATACTAATATTATAAAGAGGAAAGATTTGTATTTTTGTATTTTTGTATTTTTGTATTTTTGTATGTAACGAATAAACATAAAAACTACTGGACCGATTTCAAAAATTCTTTCACCATTAGAAAGCTACATTATCCCTGAGTAACATAGGCTATATTTATTACAAGAAAAAATTAGAGATCCTTAGGAAATCTCACGAAAACCAACCCAAGGTGCCAAAAAATTTGCCATAAAATATCTTTCATCGCATGCGCTGCAAAAAGTATTGATGATAGAACAAAAAAATGTTATACAATATTATAGAACGTATCAATATCTACAAAAAAGTCCGCATGACCATATGTCCAACTATTATAGTTACGTCACTATAACTACTTTTTTACATTTTAAAAGTTGATAAAAATGCCTATCAAAATCAGACTATGTTTTCTATAACTTTGTATTAATCCTTATCCAAATAAATTATTTCGTATTCAAGACAATTTTAATACCTGTAAATTACTTTTTGAATTATTAAAATCGGACCTTCCATTCAAAAGATATTACGAAATTAAAAATATCAATATAAACAAAAATACACGACGACGCGACGGGCCAGTATAGCGACGCAGCGCAGCGAGTAAAGCGGCAAGAGAGGGGCCACCGAAATGCGGGAGGGCCAATATATTTTTAAAAATAATATTCCACCCGCGCGAAGCCGGGATGGGCCGCTAGTTTAATATATAGTTGTTTACTCTATATAAAGTTGTTAACTTTATATAATCCATAAAAAACATACATCGATCAGGAAATTAGTATGATGGGCTGGCGCATTATGCGCGCGAACTTGTGAGGATTATGTTAGGTCCATTGGCTCGTCTTGCAATGTCAAGAAGAGCGAGTATTTGATATTTAGAGCTAATAATAGGAAGAGTCCAGTGAATATACCGTGTGTTAAATTAAATGGTGTCGAAGTAAAACGTGTGTTCTAATTTTAATATCGGGTTCACAATGCCACTGTCAAATTTAAAGATGACGTCGACATGGAACGTGGACGCTGAGCGATGGCAGTTAGATGCAATATTCTGGTACGTAGGTTTGTTGGTATAGTGGGGACGTCAAAATAACACTTTTTAAAGACTACTGCCAAGTATTCTACACGTGCAGTCTTTGGACAAATGTATCACAGGGAGCAGTGAATACCTACAGAGTTCAGTAAAATAATGGATACAGGATATGATAAACATACCGGAGGCGCGTACCGATGACTTTTATGCTCTTTTTCGCACACCTACAGCCTTAACGTTAAACAGATTGCGCTCTAGCACTAATCCCACCCTAAAGACTATAGCGAGTGGATACAGTTAGTCTATCCTGCGACATTGTTTGGTTGTACTTACAACGCCTAATAGGGGGTAATAATTTGATTCAGATTAAAACTTCTATTTTGTTTTACTTTTAATAATTTTTTAATGATTTTTTTTTGTATTGTTTGAAGCACAATCATACATATAATGTGACCTTTTTTATTTTTTTTATCTTTTAATTAGTATAATAATTTATTAATTAGAATCATACATATCGTGTGATTAGTGTTTTATTTAATTTAACTATAAATATATATTGTATTTTGGAATCTGAATAGTCTAGTTTTGTTTGTATTATAATAGAAAGCCATAAAAAAATACTAACATAAATTTGATTGTAAATAATACCACGATGGACGATAATTAATGTAATCTGAAAATATACGAACAAATAAATAAAATAATTAAATACACAGCTAGGTTAAGTAAGGTTCGATAAAAATAATGCCTTAGCGATGCAAAGGACAATCGCAAGGGAAACCTAAAAATGAATTATATACAAAAATATCAGAAACATAAGGATCCGGACGGGTTTAAGGCTCTATAAATTCTCGTAACTCCAATATTATAGATTTCAGATGCAAAATAATATAAAACATCATGTTTTGTTAGTGCTTAAACTAATTTTTAAGTCGGCTTTAGATTTCTTTTGAGTTTTTAAGCGATCTAAACGTCTGTGAGGAAAACTATTGTTATTTTGCCATTTTGTTCGTTTTTATACCGTTTGCCCCTTTCAACTAATGTCTACTGTCTTATATACTTCCTAGCGAAAGAGACTGTATACCAATCATAGTCCGGTATTTCCTTTCTGTTTTCGGCCGCTTGTTCGTCTTCAACTCATTTCCCCAGACTCCTACATTATTCAACACAGGCTAATATGTCTTGCTTCCTTTATAGTTTCCTTCACTTGGAATACTATTGGGTGATAAATATATGTCGGAGCATAGTAAAAGATTATCGATTAATCGAATCGTTATCGTTGTCTATGGCGTTGGAGTGGGGTAGTAGTCACTTCCGTTGTTTTGACAGTCTCTACCCTCGACCCTTTATATGCGATCGACAGTCTAACTGAAGTCTTAGTCGTGCGCGGTCTCTCAAGAAGTGAACATCATCTAAGTAGTGCTAGTGATAGTGATAGTGTCAAGTGCAGTGTAGTGTGGAAATGCTGTCCAACTAAGGTCACGTAAGTCCTTACAATGTAATTGCCACGTGGTTAAGTAAACACAATGTTAGGTTAGGTTAGCCTTAGGTTAGGTTAGCCTTGTGTTAGATTCGGTTTATGTGCGTTTAAACATGGGTTTAAACAGAGAGCCTGAGCAGTGGAGGTGAGTGTTATGATCATTTAAAGGAATTCCTTAAGCCTACACCTTGGTCACAAGTCCAAGGCACTGCTTAGGTTTCTCTCGTAATTGTTAGAGATCATATTTGATCATTTATCGGTTCAGTAGAAGTATCTGCGTTGCGTTTACCCAATATTCCATTCAATACCATCACCCCCTTTTAGTGTTCCCCAATATTCCCCATCTTCCTCCATCCATCTCCTTTCACATCGTTTTAAAATCCCCGACATATATAACATTCATATCAGGTTAAAATCATTACCTTCGATAACTACATTATCATTATTTGATTAGAATTAATTCAGGTCTAAATTACTCAGTATTATCTTGTAGCTTATACAACTAATACAATTCTAGTAAAAAATGGTTTTAAAATGTTCTATAGTTTTATTTTTTATATATACTTGTTTAAAAGTGGAATCGGCAAAAATATTAGGGGTATTTCCTACTCCGTCTATCAGTCATCAAGTAGTTTTTCGAAAAATAACTGAAGAACTAGTCAAAAGAGGACACGAAGTTACTGTAATTACTCCGAATCCAGCTTTTCCTAAAGAAGAAGCTCCTAAAAACCTTAGAGAAATTGATGTGCACGACGTATCTTATGGAGTACTAAAACAAGCACAGGACACAGGAAAGGAAATGATGAAAATCCCAAAAATATTTCAAATAAGATTTGGATTTTTATTTTTAACGCACGCTTTTATGGCACAACTTAAAACAACAGAAGTTCAGGAACTAATTAATAATAAGAATATTGAATTTGATTTGATATTGATAGAGTCAGTTATACGTCCAGCACTAATATTTTCGCATATATTTAAAGCGCCTGTAATTTTAGTTAGTTCTGTGGGTGGAGTACTTAATAACCATGAAGTGATGGGATCTCCAACACATCCACTTTTGTACCCATCGTCTTTTCGAGATAGAATTTATAAACTATCATTTATCGAGAAGTTGCAAGAACTTTTTACGCATTATTCTGTAGAACATGGAGTTTACTTAAATGCACTTGATGAAGAGGCAATGCTGAAAAAATTGTTTGGTTCGGAAATACCGTCACTTAATGAACTATATAATAATGTTGATATGTTATTATTAAATGTGCATCCAATATGGGCCGATAACCAACCTGTGCCACCGGGTGTTGTATATATGGGTGGAATTCATCAATTACCAAAAATAGATTTGCCAAAGGTAATATTAAAAACTAAAATTTTTTCTAATTTTATATTTTCTAATTATCAGTTACCCTCTGTCTATAATTTTTCATGTCTAACAGGATCTTAAAACATATTTGGATTCCTCAAAGCATGGAGTTATATACGTCAGCTTTGGTACGAATGCACTATCAACGTTGTTACCTCCAACATTAATAGAAGTCATCGTTAAAATACTCTCTCAAATGCCTTATGATGTTCTATGGAAGTGGGATAAAGATGAACTACCCGGAAAATCAGACAACATTAAGATTGCTAAATGGTTTCCGCAATCCGATTTATTAAGTTAGTAGTTTAAATATAATAACAAATTACATACAAGAAATTATCTTGTGGCATATGTGGTAAATAAAATATTATTCTGTTACAGAACATCCAAAAATAAAACTTTTCATTATGCAAGGTGGGCTACAATCTACTGATGAAGCAATAACTGCTGGAGTGCCATTAGTTTGTTTTCCAATATTAGGAGACCAATGGTTTAATGCTGAAAAATATGTTAAACATGGAATTGGATTGAAACTAGATTCCGAAACCGTCACTGAGGAAGAATTTAAAGCAGCTGTTGAGACGGTTATTGGTAATTACAGGTTCGGATTAGTTGATATTAATATTAATCGGAGGAGTTAGTTGTCAGATATGCAGACTACCTTACATTGTTTTCTTCATTGTTAAAGCGAATGATATTTTACTGTACATAGCTTCCAAAAATTAAATGAATGTGCTTGGTTAAAATCGAGATCGAAACCTTGACTATCATCGTTTTAAGATTGATGTTATTATTAAAATTAGATTAACATTTTTTACAACCTACATTTTATTTCAGTTATCGACAAAATATTGTGAAGCTTCGGAATTTAATGGAGGATCAACCTGAACCACCTCTACAAAGAGCAATGTGGTGGATTGAATACGTTATCAGACATGGTGGAGCGAAACAACTACGAGCACCCGCTGCCAATATTTCAAACTATGAATATTTTGTAGTTGATGTTTTATTAGTTGTAGTATCAGCGATATTAATAATTTTAATTTTAACATGTACAGCAATTGTAATAATTTACAGATTGATATCAAAGTTTTTGTTTGGTAAGAAAAAGGTAAAAACAACTAAAAAGAAAAACTAGTGATTGAATTTATTAATTAACACATAACGCGCCTGATCGGATGATAATTAAATTTGGCATACAGATTCTTAATAACCTATTATTAAGGATTAACACAAAGGCTACTTTTTGTTAAAAATATCCTGTAAGTTTTCCTGAGGGATAATAATTTAGATAACTAAACATAACGATCTCGTACTATTCTGACAAGAACGAAAACAGTTCCTTGAACTTATTACCACGCCTAAATTTAGGCTTACATAAGGCTAACTACTACTAGTACTAGTACTATGCAATGACACCATAATAATATGAATGACAATAAAATGCGATAAATCATTGTATATGTCGGCGCCCCGCCAGACTCGTCCCCAGGATTCATGATTAAAACGCTTCAGGACAGTAACTACGCTTTAATAACCTTTCGTTCCAAAGATTAGACAAAGACTCCATGCTGACAAAATTTATTTTTTAGGTAAACTAGCTTACGAATCAAATAACAAATAATTTTACTATTTCTTACGATTATAGTTTCTATTTATATTTATAAAATAATAAAATAATATAAAATAATTATTAATCCTATCAAAACAGTTTAATATGTTATAAATAATTTAATAAGTTTCTAAATTAAATAAATTTAAACGGAACTTAATACCGTGTAGTCAAAACAAAACCATAGACTTATTTAAATCTAATAACATATTAATTTAATATTAATATAAAAATAATCATTGATCCTTCTAAAATAATTTTAATATAATTCTAAAATAAATTTAATGTGATTTAAATAATTTAATAAGTTAATAATCTGAATAAATTGAAACGGAACTTAACATAGTATAAACAAAACAAAAGCAAAACCCTAGATGTGGTTAATACAATTGCTTAATAATTTGTTGTTAATAATGTAAGAATTACCAAGTTATAATCTTAAAATAATTATAAATTGTAAATCTTTTATTAAATATCTATTATTCCATAAATTACCATAAGAGTTTATTTCCGATTTTATTTAATTACTAATTGCAAACTAGATGGCGTTGTATACAGATGACAATACCACAGATTATAATCAATCTCTTCCTTAGAGCGCCCATACGGCCATACTGACTCAAGCGCGCTCTCGGCGCTTACAAAAAAAAAGAGAAAGAGAAAAAAAAACAAAACATAGTAAAAATTAAAAATCTTACAGTTCCAAATTTTCATATCACATATAGAAATTAGTCGATTTAACTTATTCGTTATACAAAAAAAACAACAAGAACCAATTTTAAATACAGACAGTTCAATCAAATATCATAAAACAGTATTATACCAAATTCAAAACATCGCTCAAGTTTTGGCTCGAGTCAACATCGACAGCATCCTCTTCTTTATGATTCAGACTCCTCCAACAATAACAGACATCACCCATTCTGGGGTCTAGCCTCTAAGACCGGGATAACGGATGTGCATGGCGGACAGCCAGCACTTAGGGAAGGATTTTGGACATAAAACATCAAAAATATATTAATTTCCTGGCATCACCCTACCTGGGATCCAGCCATCTCAAACAACAACAGGTATCACTCATCCTAAGACCGGGATACAGGATGTGCTGGTGATCAGTCAGCACTTAGGGAAGGATTTAGGATAGGAAACATGTAAAATCCGTAAATTGTCAGGCATCACTCTTCCTGGGACTAGCCATCACCAGTTACAACAGGCATCACCCATTTTGGGATCTAGCCAACTCAAATACAGGCATCGTTACTCTTGGGATTTAGCTTCTAAGACCGGGATAAAGGATGTGCGTGGTGGCCAGCCAGCACATAAGGAAGGAGTTTGGATAGGTAACTGTCTGGAAGACAAGGATTAGAAGACGCGCGGAGCGCGGGCGGCGGGGCGCCGCGGTCAACGACCGTCGAAGACTCGGACAATGACCGGCGGTCAGTGCCCGCCCGCGCCAGTTCGCTCACAGACACCAGCGCAGGCGCACGCTCGTTTGACACAATAATATTGTACGAATAATTACGAATTATATATGTCCTATCAGCAAAGGTGTTTCATTTTGAAATCAAGGATAGGCCTAAACATAACATCTAAATATATAAAAAAAAATCATTATAACATTTACAATACATCAAAAAAAATCAATTAAAAAAAACAATTTTCATGTAAAACATTCATTTGGAAGAGGAAACTCCCATATTAACTGGTATGTTTGCGCAATTATCAATTTCGGCTGTGGAAGACCGTGGCGAAACAGGTATTCTCGACTCATCATTATCATTTGCCCATACGGTTGACTGCTCAGAATCAGAGTTATTTTCAAAAGGATCACATTGTGCAAAGGGAGCAACTCGCAAGGAATCATGACTAGCAAATTTATCTGAACAACCACGAAGATTAACATGTTTTAATCTATATCTATCATTTGGTAAGACTTCTAAAATTTCCATAGGTCCCTCAAATTTGGGCCCAAGCTTAGTCGTGTGTCGTTCATGACGCCGAAGTAAAACAAAATCACCGACTTTATAAGGCTTAACTTTAGCTTTACCTTTGTCAAAACGACTTTTATCCTTAACGGATCGCTCGTCCATCCTAACCTTGCAAGCTGCTCGCAAAGCATCAATGTCTTTAGTCAGTACATCGTCATCAACTTGTAAGAGCTTAATACCGGGGGGTGAACATGTCTTACCAAATAAAATTTCCATTGGACTTTTACCGGTGCTTTTAGATACACAGCAATTTATTGCTAGTTGTAAATCCTGTATAGCTGAATGCCAAGGCTTATTAAGCTCTACGACCGACATATTATCTTTTATGACTTTCATGACGCGCTCGACTTGCCCATTCGCCCTACTAGCGCCCTTAGCTACCACGTGATGCTGAATACCACTACATTCGCAAAAGCTTTTGAATTCTGTAGATGTCATGCTTCTATCTTGATCGGTAATAAATAAGGTTGGTGTACCGAAAATTGATATAAAATTTTGAAAGCACTTAATCGCGGTTTCGGTAGTGCGGTCATTTGTATAAATCATATGAACGTATTTACTATATCCGTCAACATAGACAAAAGCATATTCCGGTATGTTACGCCTACCATTCATTCGTCCAGTAATATCACCATGAACAGTATGAAAAGGAATAGCTATTTTATCAATCGGATGTAGTGTAATCTGTCGTGCACCCGAAACGCCTTTTCGGATTCTACAACTTACACAGTTCTCAACAAATTTTCTAACCAACCGAGACATATTTGGGAACCAGTACTGTTCATGTAATTTGGAAAGGACTTTTTCCCAGCTGAAATGTTGAAGGGTATCATGATAGTGACTGATAAGATTCCATCTGTAACTAGTAGGGACAATAATAAGATTGTGGGTTTTGTTATCGATTTGAACTTTACGCCTCAATAATTTATCTCGGGTAATCACGTAGGTATCGGCAATAGTTTTAGGAATTGAATCACCTTTTAATTGCTCTACAATTTTACTTAAAGAAGGGTCACGTTTCTGTTCAATGAGAAGCCAATTATGATCGAGTAAATTAACTGAAAGTTTCAAAGGTTGCAAGGGCGTTTTTGACAAAGTAGAAATAAAAGTATCATTAATGGATTTAACAGATTTTACGGTCTCTATAGGATTGCGACTGAAATAGTCAGCATGTGCTAGACGCTCTCCTTTACGGTATTCAATTTGAAAGTCAAAATTTTGCAAATACGCCCACCATCGATATACTCTAGGGGATAATTCTTTCTTATGACTGGAAGCCTTTAAAGAGTTGCAGTCTGTAACAACTTTAAAGCACCTTCCATGAAGGAAATGGCGGAAATGTTTAATTGCTTTAACGACAGCGAGAGTTTCCAACTCGTACGAGTGATATTTACTCTCGCAGTCGCTTGTCCGCATACTAAAGTAACCAATAACTAGTGGATTCCGATCTTGTCTTTGAATTAATACGCCACCATATCCGAGAGAGCTAGCGTCGGTATGAAGCTCCGTAGGCAAGCTTGGATCAAAAATAGTTAAAAGAGGATAAGACGTTAGAATATCAATAATTTGTCGTCTTGCAAACTCATGTCGCTCCGTCCAAGACCACGGAACACTAGCTTTTGTTAACTCGTATAGCGGAGCCATTATTGTGGAGAAGTTCGAAATAAATTTTCTAAAATATCCAGCTAATCCATTGAACTGACGAACTTCTTTGACGTTTCTAGGGACAGGTGAATTAGCTAAAGCTTGGATTTTTCTTGGACTAGGTTTAACTGTTCCATTTTCTATAATATTTCCCAAATATTCTACCCTTGTTTTGAGAAAAGAGCATTTGGCAACGTTTAAAGAAAAACCGGCTTCAGTGAGGCGTTCCAAAACCAGGTTTAGATTACATAACCCTTCTTCGATCGTTTGAGAAATTACTAAAATGTCATCGACATAAACAAGCGCTATTCTATCCTTATAATCACCCAAAGCCGTGTTAATAGCTCGTTGGTAAACCGAAGGTGCGTTACAGAGACCGAACGGCATGCGTAAATATTCAAATTGACCATCCGGGGTCACGAAAGCAGTCTTTTCTATTGATTCGGCTTCTATAGGTATGCCGTGAAATCCTGCGGCCATATCTAAGCAAGTAAAGTAGCTTGCTTTCCCTAACTTATCTATCTGATCGGCTATTAGCGGTAGTGGAAAACGATCTCTAAGGGTATTGGCATTAAGCTCGCGGTAATCTACACAGAGTCTATCTGTCCCATCTTTTTTTTTCACAAGTATAATAGGGCTACTAAAGGGGGATGAACTTTCTCGTATAATGCCATTATTTTTCAAATCCTGTATAATTACTTTGACCTTTTCTCGTTCCAAAGGTGACATTCTATAGGGTCGTCGTTGAACAATTTTATTAGGATTTTTTAATCTGATTTTTAGACTTCCAGTAGTCACCTGTGAAACGCGATTCCCTGTGGTAAAATTATTCTTGTATTTGCTCAGTATTTTCCGTAATTTATCAAGTTGTGGGGGTTCACAAATATCGGTATCAAGATTTAAAATTGGGTCAGTTTTAACCTCCACCTTGTTTATCAAAAGCTCACGTTTTAAAGAAATACTATCCCTTTTTAAAATTACAATGAGACCGGGTATACTTAAAAGATCAAATCCGATAAGAATATCAAATTTCATCTCAGTATCATCGACTACATAAAATTCTAATTCTACATGAATTCCATCTATGATAACTACTGACGTGATAGACTGATTTGATTTTATTGGAGAACCTCCGATACCAGTAAACATGACGTCCACGCTTCTACGCCTTCCAGGAACAGAAAGAGAAACGCTCTTTCGTATTAATGAACAATCAGCACCGGTATCAAAAAGACAAGAATAGTTCTTATTACCTATCTCAATAACAATCAGACTACGATCCAAAGAATGACAATAATTAATAGACTTATATGACGTTTTAAGACGCTCATTATTCTGTCGACGAAAACAATTTTTCTCGATATGGCCTGTCCGATGACAGTATTTACATTCTATTATTTTAGTAACGTTCGTATTATTGGATAGACCTGATTTATCGTTATCGTTTTGTGACTGCACCGACTCAGACTTAGTGACTAATTTCTTCTCCCTACAGTCGCGAGAGATATGACCTGGTCTATTACAATTATAACACTTGACATATTCCTTTCTAAAGTTTTTATATTCAGCATCACGCGGTTTTTTGACATCGTTATGAATGTTTTTAGATTTAATAGTATGTTCTAATTTGCGTTTGCGATAAGTTTTAAGAATAGAGACTAATTTAGGCAATGAGTCAGGCGTATTACGCAATAAATCAGAGCGAACAAACTCGGGATAAATACCTGTCACCACAGCCACCACCTGCACGTCGGAAGCTTCAGGCCTCACTCGCTTAAACAACGTCCACGCCTTTGTGACATATTCGACGTAACTCGGCGCTTGCTCGGACGTGTAGGCCCTCCATTCTTGGACATCGTCAGCATACCGGAATTCTCTGCAAAACGTTTGAATTAATTCACTTTTCATTTGTTCCCATGTGGTAGAATTCAGCGACCACGTATCAGCCCACGTTTTAGCACTTCCTCTCAATTGTAAAATTGCTTTCATACGAGCCTCGTGTGATGGTATGTTAAACTTCAAAATCGTATCGTCGACATGAGCACACCAATCTCTTATATCGTGAGACCTTTCATCGGGATCAAAAGGCGGTAAATAAAAAATATGTGAGTGACGTATTGGAAACGATTCCGATGAAAGTGTGGCAGAAACAGCACTAGCAGCCGCTTGTTTTGTAACTGAGGTAACAAGACTCATGACCTGTTCCATGGTGAAGAGCAGCTCCGCTTGCATAGATGGTGCTGGTCCAGGATCACCGGCTTGAGATCCCACCGCTGCTGTCGGCGCCCCGCCAGACTCGTCCCCAGGATTCATGATTAAAACGCTTCAGGACAGTAACTACGCTTTAATAACCTTTCGTTCCAAAGATTAGACAAAGACTCCATGCTGACAAAATTTATTTTTTAGGTAAACTAGCTTACGAATCAAATAACAAATAATTTTACTATTTCTTACGATTATAGTTTCTATTTATATTTATAAAATAATAAAATAATATAAAATAATTATTAATCCTATCAAAACAGTTTAATATGTTATAAATAATTTAATAAGTTTCTAAATTAAATAAATTTAAACGGAACTTAATACCGTGTAGTCAAAACAAAACCATAGACTTATTTAAATCTAATAACATATTAATTTAATATTAATATAAAAATAATCATTGATCCTTCTAAAATAATTTTAATATAATTCTAAAATAAATTTAATGTGATTTAAATAATTTAATAAGTTAATAATCTGAATAAATTGAAACGGAACTTAACATAGTATAAACAAAACAAAAGCAAAACCCTAGATGTGGTTAATACAATTGCTTAATAATATGTTGTTAATAATGTAAGAATTACCAAGTTATAATCTTAAAATAATTATAAATTGTAAATCTTTTATTAAATATCTATTATTCCATAAATTACCATAAGAGTTTATTTCCGATTTTATTTAATTACTAATTGCAAACTAGATGGCGTTGTATACAGATGACAATACCACAGATTATAATCAATCTCTTCCTTAGAGCGCCCATATATACAAACCAAATAATTGAATGTTTGGGAAATAAAATATAAAGGGACTAGAAGCAAAATCAACCAATGTGAATCATCTACCAATCAAAGGCTATCAAAAATCGTTGAGTGTTGTAATGATGGAACGAAAGTGATATTTAATAGGACCCACTTCATTATATACAAAATGCTAGACAGGCAGATAAAAAAATTGAGGACATATCTGTACTTGAAATCACTTTTATAACAGGAAAAGAAAAGAAATAGAAATAAATTCAGATAACATTATCAAAGAGAACTGTATTAAAAAACAACATTTTTTTCTTTGATGATCTTCTTTATTTTTTCACACGTAACCGATGTTAGGAATGTTAAAACAGACACTGTCTAAAACACAACAAACATAAGCCAACGGGGCTGCTATATTTATATATAGAAACCCCGCTGGCACGGACGACCGTAGTGTAATATTGTGTGGCCCGAAGTCACACAATATTACACTATGACGGTGAACTTTAGACAGAGATGGAGATATCTCCATCTCTTTCACTCACCGCTAAGACAAAGTTACAAAGGAATTAAATTGTTTACCCATATCTAAATAAATCAATCCCAATACAAAATGATTTTATGTACAATAATCCTTGCGACCCCACACCATGCATATCGTCATCCATTACAATTATAAAAACTTCGTTTGCTTAAATTAAATATTTTAATTCCTAGTAATATTAAAATTTAAAAAAAATTAAAAATATTTTACAAATTAAGAGAAAGGTTAGCTATAAGTATTTATTTATATTATACTAAGGATTCAGGTAACAAACGTAAAAAGTGCCCATCTATACTTTAGGGGAGTATAGTTTACTAATAAATATTATATTAAAGTTTATTTTTTATGATATTCTTTTCCCGTTTTTTCTACACGATTATCCTCAAACACTCTCGCCGTCAGCACATTTACTTGGATGCGAAAAGCGGATTTGGTAAATTTGTGTCTATCAGAGTGACAGAATTGATTTGATGGCACGAATATTTCACAGCCTTTGAGGGATACATACGGTACTGGAATCTGATTACAAATAGATATATTTTCTCTTGTTTTATGCGTGATCCTTCTCCAATGACGATTTGTTATCCTAAACTTATGAATATGAGTATAACTATAATATGGCAATGATATGTATTGGGCTGCATTGTAAGTTTACTAAAAGAAAAGTTATATTTTCCTTATAAAGAACTTATCCAATTAAAAATTAAACTTCAGATAATAATTTGCAGTGACCTGACATGTATAGTTGAGCTTAGAAAATTTTCGTTTTGAAGAATAGACAAGCATTAAACTCAATGTAAAGAAAGAAGAAAGAGTAGAAATAAATTTAGCTTAGATAAAACATGATCGCAGAGGAGGAGGAGGAAAGGGTATCTAATGATTTCTTTGCTAAAACTGCTGAACGCTGTTTATTGTCCATAGCTAGTCAATGATTAGATCACAAAATTCAACGAAGTAGTAAGTCTATATTGACTTATCGTATATCACCAAATTGTTTTTTCCAATAAATGTGAATAATATATACAAAACGATTTTAAAATTTGGCGACGAAGAATATCTAGGCGTTATGATTACGGAGAAAGCAAATTACGCGAAGGAAGGAGCAAATGAAGCGAGAATACGATTATTTTGCTCGAAGACTTACGGAATTTATAGGTAAGAAAGATGTTTTGATACATTTAACCAAGATAAGCTGATTTGTGAGATTAAATTGTGCTACGTAAAGTTTTATTGGTGTTGCTTCTAGTTATTAATTTGAATTATGGTTGGTTCAAGAAAGTGTGGTAACTTTTCTTCCAGAGAACAAATCAGACAGGTTTTCCAGAGCTTTATTATTGTTTCTAAATGTAATGATAACTGGCAATACTTTTGGGCCCATTTTGTAAGCCCTATATCTAGAATTGATTTTAAAACTAGTCTTTAGTCTAGATAGTTCAATTCAAGACGTTTTGCGGCTAGCTTACTATTTTGTCTGTTATTAGCCGAGTGAAACTGAACTGAACATTACTATATATATTTTTTACACATATATCAGACTACTATCTGTATCAAGTAATATCACACACTAAAATTGTCTAAAGTAGTGCAATGGTCCATGGCCCAGTGGTTGAGACTCCAAGTCTTACTCGGGAGGCCCGAGTTCGATCCTATACACACACCTCTGACTCTGAGTTATGTGTGCTTTTATGAAATTAAATATCACTTGCTTTAACGGTGAAGGAAAACATCGTGAGGAAACCTGCACTCCTGAGAGTTTCCAAAAAGTTCTCGAAGGTGTGTGAAGTCTGCCAACCCGCACTGGGCCAGCGTGGTGGACTATGGCCTAATACCCTCCTTATTCTGAGGAGGAGACCCGGCTTAGCAGTAGGCCATTGCAGGGAATGGGATGGGACTTCTTTATTGAGAATCAGACTGGCTCAGTACTCTCACTGGATGTGTAAACTTGCACCTGGTTCACAAGCCCCAGGCACTGCACAGGCTCTTGTCTAAAGAACATGTTATTTTCATTTGATATTTGTCCAATACACTTGCAACTAACGACGTCACGAAACAATTCTGAGTGTATGAATCAGCTGACCGTAAAAGATCCGAGTACAATATTTCGTGCTAAGCGTAATTTCGAAAACGCAATGTAACGTTTCATTTAAGGTAATAAAAAATTGTACTTAAAACACATTTTTGTTTCGTACAGTCTTTTCCTAGAATTTTGTCGTGAAAAATTTTTCACCACAGACTATAAAATATAAATTTTTAATTCGCTTATCTCGAAGGACTAATTAGCAACTTTTACATGGAGGTATGAATTTTTAAGTAACAAATAAAAAGAAAAATGATTTTTTATATAGAGAGAAAATAATGTTTTATTAAAACCTTTACTGGTATGATCTTGTTGAAATAAATAAAAAAAATTATAGCTAAGGCTTGAGGGTCTTGATATTTATAGCAAATATTGTTAATTTTTCATTACAATTTTACTTAATTATAAAACCTGAAATAAGATTATTAACTATATGAGAGTAATACTGCACATTTACAAATAACAGACTATAACGAAAATCGAGGTGGGACGTGAGAATGGTCACCAGGCGACAACTGGTTATATATTGTCTAATCGATGTTTTTTTTAATTTAGTATCTTGACTTAGCTCTGGAAGACCTCGGCTCTCGTGCTATTATATTTTTATTCACAAATAACAAATTTTTTTATTATTTATTTTTACACATGGTGATGTTAATTAATATGTTATTAAATTACATTATCATTGTTTTACATTTATTACAGAAAAATAAACTAAAAAATAATAAGAAGGTCGACAACATAATAAAATTAATAACCAAGTATTGTAGTATTAATGTCCATAAAAATTTCAATAGTATAAAAAGAAAAGAAAGCCTTGAATAGATTATTTATTACGATAATATATTATAACTTATTAGTTCATTTGTTCTAATAAAACTGGTAAAGGATCCTAAAACAAAACGAGCATACAAAACATCAATACAAACTCCGACAAAGTTTTGTCCTTATCTAATAAAACGATATGTGTACAATAATTTAGAACAAATACCGGAGTTTTACACGATAACACGAAACAAATGGAAAAACTTTTGAATTGTAATATATTTCATATAGATTCAACGTATTGAAGATATCAGTATTAAAAGACGATTGTAGAGTGCAGTCTGATTTATTAATGCCATATCTGAATGTATGTTGCTTTGACCTTTATCTATTTGTCCACGTCTGAATCTATGTTTTTGCTTTAGATTTTCTAAAATCGGAGTAGAATCGAAAAATTAGAATAAAGAACTCGGTTTATTAGAATAAAAATTACGATGGAAATCTTCGTAAAGATATTTTTTAGTACTACTTGCTTTTGATCTTGATATTTGCATTGAAGATGTTTGAAAAGAATTTCCACATAACAAAATATATAAAGATTGACAGTATAACTACTGCAATAAATGCAGCAAATGTTATCAAAAATAGTAATTCCAGTTCTAAATATTCAGTCCAGGATATGTTAGCACCAGCTGCTCGAAGATGTTTGCCACCACGATGTCTTAGAACGTGCTCTATCCACCAAACGCCTCGATCTAGAGCGGACATCGGTTGATCTTCTACTATATTTCGCAGGTGGATTATGTTTTCACGATAACTGAAAAATGTATTATTTCTTAAGCACGCATATAGAAGATTCACTTATAACCACAAAGAATTAATTGTTGAAGGAAGTTAATTGTCACATCCGTAACATTTAAGTTTTTATTCATCTCATTAAGTTTCAATGGACTCTGGGTTCGTAGAGCCTACTGAAACCGCAGCATGCTTCTCTTTAATCCCCTTTCTCACTCGACGCAGCAGCGACGCATCAGCCAAGCAAGAGACACTCTCATGTGTTGTCGATATCCATGGGCGACGGTGGCCACTTACAATAAGGTGTACCGTCTGCTAGTTTGCAACCTAGCTCTCATAAAAGAAATAAGAAATTGAAGATTGTGTGATGATATAATGAACAGAAAACATGATGCATCTTCAATGACTAATAGTAAACCTCTAACGTCTGAGAACATAAAAATTGTTTTGATAGGAGTTTAAGAACTGAATAGTTTTAATTGGTTTTACAATTTTCATCTTTGATTTACCTTTTATCATCAATGACTTTATTTATAGCATTCCTAAATTCTTCTTCAGTTAAACTATCCATATCCAACTGAACTCCTATTCCAAGATGCACATATTTTTGGACATTGTACCATTGATCACCTAACATTGGTATACCAATAAGTGGTACTCCAGCAAATATAGCTTCATCAGTTGATTGAAGCCCTCCCTGAGTTATAAACAGCTTTATCTTCGGGTGTCCTGTAAACACATATTTTGCACGTGTTGATAATTTTAAATAGTATTGTCATTGTTTGCTTATCATTACTCCTGTAGAAGTAATTATTGAAAAAGATAAGTATGCATATCGTTAGATATTTTATAAATTCCAAGTCATGGTGATGCCACAGAATATTGCTGCATTATGACGTTCAACGCAAATATTATGTTTTATTATCATAAATTATGAAATTCTTATTATTAGCTAAATAAATGCAAGACTAACAAATGTAATTTAATTTTTATAATAAATAATAGCAAATTAATCACATTGCCTGTAACATATATATTATGATTGGTTTTAACATTACAATTTCCAGAGATTATAAATTTTGCACTTCATTTATTATCTATATTTAGCAAAATTATCTTGTAATCTTGATATAACTTTTAAACTACAAAACTTATGTCTATTTCACTATTATATTATATATTTTCTTTATTTTATTATTCAACAAGAACTCTCTGGTATCCATATAAAATCAAACCTATGAAAGGTCATTAGGTAGGTAGGTTATTTTACTTAGCTTTTGTAATATTACTTTAGACTTACTTAAAAGATCCGACTGAGGCAGCCACTTAGATATTTTGATATTTGGAGATATTCCGGGTAAAGTGTCTTGATTCCATTTCCACAAAATATCATAAGGAAGTTGAGAAAAAGCTCTTATAAGCATTTGTATTTTTTCGGGTGGTAACAATTCAGGATAAACATTTGTTCCAAGGCTGAAGTAAATAACACCGTTTCTGGATGAATCCAAACAAGCTTTGAGGTCCTGCAAAATAAACATAAATATTATATGAGTACCTCGGGTTCTGAAAAAAATGTTCTAGGTTTTTATATTTTCAAATTTATCCCCCTCAAATAGGTGCATGGTATAACTAAATAATTCGGCCAAGTGCGAGTGTGAAACTCGCACTCTGAGGGTTCCGTACAATTTCAATAAAGGGACACATTAAATTTTGATTTTCGTGTGCGCGTTAAAATATTATAAAGTTTTGGGGGCATTTACTCCTAACAGTAGTAATGCGTGTTTCAATTGACATATTTATAATTACCTACATAAATAATATAAAAAAATATGGTAAAACTTTTTTTTTTAAATATAATTTCACTGAAATCATTTTAAAGTCTGTGAACCTATTATATTAATAAAATATGTTTTGTCAAATATAGAACCTTCTCCTTAATTGGAGTCGATTAAAATATTTTACAAGTCGCCATTTGACAACATGTCATGTCGTTAACAATCGTTGCTACGATACTAGTCCAAAATAGCTTTAGATTCATTTCAACAAAAACGTCGATGTTTGCGATTTCACTAATACACGAATATGTCATACATATACATGTCTTCGGTACAGATTTAGGCCCCGATTAACGTTAAGCTAGCGGACTTTGAATATTAGAGAAACTGGAAGAGGTGCCTAAATTTAAAACATTATTGAAACTTCTAAAAATTACAAATTTCATAAATTAACTAATGGAATTTATATTTTACTAAATATTTTTTTTAAATACATCTTTACAATATAACATATTTTTTTCTTTCTTGGAATAAATTTATTTCAAATTTTTATATATCGATTTCACGAAATTAAACTCTGATGAGATAAAAGCGGCTGCTCATTAAATTGACTTATCAGTTTGATATTTTTACATATTTTAGGAACTAGAGATAAGAATATTTTGTATAAATTCCAACTTGATACCTCCACACGATCCTGAGAAAAAGGTTCTTGACAGACGGACAGACAGACAGACGGACAACGAAGTGCTCTAATAAGGGTTCCTTTTTTCCTTTTAAGGTACGGAACCCTAAAAAGATTATTAGATTTAAATACTGACTCATAAAATATTATAGTTCTTGTACTATTCTAAATTAGTCAACAATCCTATCACAAAACTTAGGTTTTAAGAATAAAAATGAAATGAATACCTGAGGTAACTCTTTAGGTTTTTGTGTATGTATCCCACCGATGAAAACTACATTTGGTGGCACAGGTTGATTGTCCACCCAAATTGGATGAATATTTAAAAGTAACATATCAATATTATTTGATAATTGGTTGATAGATGGAGTATTAGGACCAAACATAGATTTTAACATTTCATCGTCATCCTTCTCAAATTGCTGTAGAACATTTTCAAACCAACAATGATTGTAAAGCATGGATAACTTCTCTAAATTAGTAAGACGGTATAGTTTTTGCTGTATTGGAGCTGGATACAGAATTGGATGTGTAGACACTCCGAATGCTTTGAAATTATCACTTATTGCCCCAAACGAACTTACAAGTATTACTGGTGCTTTAAATATATGAGAGAATATTAATGCTGGTTTGACAAATGCTTCAATCATCAATAAATCATATGCTCCACTTTTTTCCTTGATTATATCTTGAACTTCTTTTGTAGCTATTTGTTTCTTTAATATGTACGATGACATTCGAAATACAGTTGTGACTTGGTTATAAACGTCATCTTTATTCCCAACAGATTCTTTGCTCAATGTTTCCTTCCATATTCCATATGATAAATCATGTACGTCTATTTCTGTTAAATTTTTGGGCGATTGGTCCTTTGGATACTTCGGATCGGTTGTAATTACTGTAACTCGATGACCACGCTCTATTAGTGCATCAGTTAAACGTCGAAAAACTACTTGGTGACTGATAGATGGAGTTGGATACACAGCTAAAATTCTTGCTGAATTTATATGCATTATTTGGAAAGTAAAAAAACACGTTAAAATTAATAATTTCGTCATTTTAACACATAACGCAATGAAACTTGTTGCATCCAGAGTTGGATGCTTTATAAAGTATAGTTATATCATATTATCTCAAGTACGTCTAGTTATACTTCTTGTAGTAATTGTAGTTTACATATTTATAGTATGTCTTCAAGACAATATGTGAATAATACATATGAATAAATTAAAATCATTGTCTTTTGTATTACGGCGTATGAAATCATTGTTTAGAATAGAGAAAATATTAGCGTAGGTACATCATGAAATTTCAATTAAAGCCAACGTTTAGGAATTTGCTCTCATGAGGAATCAATGTTAGCAAATAGTTAAATCACGCTTTGCGTATTATATTTGAATTTAATTCCAGTGACTTTGGATTGTTATGGACTATAGACTGTTGTCATATTATACAGAATAAAGATATCATCACTAATACATACAGCAAATAATCAAACATTTAAAATGTTTGTAGGTTTTTTTGTATATCGCTGTAAGAACGATGCAATGAAATTGTGGTAAACAAGTAAAATCTTCCACTAGGTTATAATTGTGAAAAATATTTTTATTTACAATCATTTGATAAGTAACAATTATTATTTACATCTCTAACACGCATTGTACACACTGTTCGTTGTAGTAAACTTATCATCAGACAGTTATCTTATTAACGTTATGATTACGCACACAGTTTCAATGCATGCTTCATACATGAACATAATATTGTACTACAATTCAATTTAATTTTTATCTTTGATATATTTATCAAATCATCATTATTACATTTTCCATGTGAAAGCGAAATTAAATTAATTCAAGAAGTAGAAAAAGTGAAGTGAAGATTATCAATGAATCGTACCAATATAATAAACGCGAAAGTTTGTAAGAATTGATGTATGTTTGTTACTCTTTCACGCAAAAACTACTTAATGGATTTTGATGAAACTTTACGATAATATAGCTCACAAATCAAAATAACATACAAGCACAACATAATTTATAACGATATAGTGTGAATTTTCCAAAATATAGCGGGTGAAACCGCGGGGCGCAGCTAGTTTTGTCTAAAGTTAAGAACTTTTGTGTTCTTTGAAATCTATAATAACGTAGGAATATCATTTTTTGTTTGTTTTTTATCATTAATATAAAATATACATATCGGCCTAAAACAATAACGATAACTGCATTATCATCATTCGATTAGAATTAGTTCAAGTGTAAATTACTTAGTATTGTTATACAGCTGATACAACCAATACGGTTCATGTAAAAATGATTTTAAAATGTACTATAGTATTATTTTTTGTATATGCTTGTTTAAATGTGGAATCGGCAAAAATATTAGGGGTGTTTCCTACTCCGTCCATCAGTCATCAAGTAGTTTTCCGAAAAATAACTGAAGAATTAGTCAAAAGAGGACACGAAGTAACTGTGATTACTCCGAATCCAGCTTATCCTAAAGGAGAAGCTCCTACAAATCTTAGAGAAATTGATGTGCACGACGTTTCTTATGGAGTATTAAAACAAGCACAGGACGCTGGAAAGGATATAATGAAAATGACAAGAATATATCAAATAAGACCCGGATTTTTATTTTTATCGCACGCTTTTATGATCCAACTTCAAACGCCAGAAGTTCAAGAATTAATTAATAATAAGAAAAACAGATTTGATTTGATTTTAATAGAATCAGTTATACGTCCGGCATTAATATTTTCACATATATATAAAGCGCCTGTAATTTTAGTTAGTTCTTTGGGTGGAATTCTTAATAACCATGAAGTAATGGGATCTCCAACACATCCACTTTTATACCCATCGTCTTTTCGAGATAGACTTTATAAACTATCATTTATCGAGAAGTTGCAAGAACTATATACGCATTATTCTTCTGAATATGCAGTTTACTTAAATGCACTTGATGAAGAGGCAATGCTGAAAAAAATGTTCGGTTCGGAAATACCGTCACTTAATGAACTATATAATAATGTTGATATGTTATTGATAAATGTGCATCCAATATGGGTCGATAACCAACCTGTGCCACCAGGTGTTGTATATATGGGTGGAATTCATCAATTACCAAAAAAAGATTTGCCTAAGGTAATATTAAAAACTAAATTTTTTTCTAATCATTTGCCCTATATCTATAATTGTTCATGTCTAACAGGATCTTAAAACATATTTGGATTCATCAAAACATGGAGTTATATACGTCAGCTTTGGTACGAATGCACTATCAACATTGTTACCTCCAACATTAATAGAAGTCATCGTTAAAATACTCTCTCAAATACCTTATGATGTTCTATGGAAGTGGGATAAAGATGAACTACCCGGAAAATCAGACAACATTAAGATTGCTAAATGGTTTCCGCAGTCCGATTTATTAAGTTAGTATTTTAAATATAATAACAAATTACATACAAGAAATTATTTTGTGGCGTATGTGGTATATAAAATATTATTCTGTTACAGAACATCCAAAAATTAAACTTTTCATTATGCAAGGTGGGCTACAATCAACTGATGAAGCAATAACTGCTGGAGTGCCATTAGTTTGTTTTCCAATATTAGGAGACCAATGGTTTAATGCTGAAAAATATGTTAAACATGGAATTGGATTGAAACTAGATTCCGAAACCATCACTGAGGAAGAATTTAAAGCGGCTGTTGAGACGGTTATTGGCAATTACAGGTTCGTATTAGTTGATATTAATATTAATCGGAGGAGTTAGTTGTCAGATTACCACATCGTTTTCTTCATTGTTAAAGCGAATGATATGTTACTGTACATAGCTTCCAAAAATTAAATGAATTTGCTTGGTTGACCTTGACCTGAAACCTTGACTATTATCGTCTTAAGATTGATGTTATAATTAAGATTAGATTAACATTTTTTTAACAACTTAAATTTTATTTTAGTTATCGACAAAATATTGTGAAGCTTCGGAATTTAATGGAGGATCAACCTGAACCACCTCTACAAAGAGCAATGTGGTGGATTGAATACGTTATCAGACATGGTGGAGCGAAACAACTACGAGCACCCGCTGCCAATATTTCAAACTATGAATATTTTGTAGTTGATGTTTTATTAGTTGTAGTATCTACGATATTAATAACTTTAATTTTAACATGTACAGCAATTGTTATAATTTACAGATGGATATTAAAGTTTTCGTTTGATACGAAAAAGGTTAAAACTAGTAAAAAGAAAAACTAGAGCTCGAAATCATTTAATTAGAAAACTACCTACTGAGAGTAGTGTACATGAATATTATTCTAATTGAATGACAATTTATTTTGATTTTAAGTTTTCTCATTAGTGATTTGTTATTAATTTAATACTTAATTAATGCAATAGAAATACTCCATACTCTAAGCTTATCTTAGAAATGACTTTTAAAGTTTACATATAAACGTTATAATAAATATTTGTATAGTAGGTAGTGATAGTGATAGGCCAATCCATACTGATAGAAAAATACATTTCTTTATTCATTTTTACCACGAGTACTCATCATGAAAATGTCCGAACAATATAGAAAAGTGAACTGTATGAAACAATAAAACATTGAAACATTCCCCTCACGTCCGTCCCGTATGTCGAACGAACGAATGACAAAGTTCATTTTATTCACAATCTCTACAATTGTAACTTTAAAGTGAACAATAAAATTGGTTACTATGATAATTTTTGTTGATGCTTTTAGATAAGTATTATCTTCGTCTTCTGTTATCCTCACTTACCTATAACATATAAACAGGAATTAAAATATTATGTTCTTGCTCTGGATACTACACTAATGGAAAATTAGAGGTCTTCTTTTTTGGTCCCTGCTCCTATCGGAGAGAGGCAATTATCCAAAGTTCAGCTAACCATATAGCTGAACGTTGGACGCTGCAGCAATAATTAGCTTAACAATTTTTGCCAGCTATCTTGCATTATATTATGAGCTAAAAGAGGGCTTATTTATAATTAATAATGAATTTGGTCAAGGTATTTTTACACAGATTTCCTGTAAACGTGAAACTTCCTACGGAATTTAGAAGAATGGTCTGTATTTTGGTCAGTTATCTTTTAACTAAGAAGTAAAAAAAAATATATTTAAAATAGATTCCTGTAAATACTAGACGTATGGAAAAGGTTAGAGATATTTAATATAATAATATAACAAAAATTTGATTCTTATTGTCAGAGTTTTGCTATTATAATATGATATTATATTAACATAATATATTAATATTATGTAAAAGTTTGTGTGTTCAGATGTTTGTTAACCACACACAAGCGGCTGAACGGATTGAAATTAAATTTTGTACACATATCACCTAGATTAACATTTCTTTAATTAGTCCTTATAAAATTCCTGAGTGATTAAAATAAAATATTAAACGCATTATATAGCAATTATAACTGTCACAGAATGAGAGAGATACCCATTGCTGTACAGCAATACGTATACACATGTAAATTAGATTGAGGCGAGCGGTGCCTGGGGCTTGAGACTCAGGAGCAGGTTTAAAGAGCTATTTCATAATATATTAACTCTCACCTCCAACACTCGACCTCGCTAACGACAATAAAGTAAACTTACGTGGACCTCGAGAAGGGTGACCTTAACCACGACACTATAATACTAACCTCCATGTACACTGCGCGAAAACAACAGAGAGACTGAGACTAATCTATTGCACTAAAGGTTATATATTGTCTTCACGTCGGTATACTTCACATACTATAAAATGACCTACCCGCTAAAACTACTTTATAAACGGCGTTGCTAACTGGGCCATCCTGCGAGGCCATTCGTCCCAAATGCCGTACTTATCAGAATGATTTAAAATTCCATTCAACCGTATCGAAATATATTGGTTGAAATCTTGATTACCATTCATTCACACTTCACCACAACGTATCACTCTTAGCAATATACACTAGTAAAATGCACCTATTAATCAGCTCAAGATGTGACAGTATATGTGTACGGTAAGTTTACACCATGGTTTGGAACAGAAATGCCTGAGGCCAGCTCTAAACGTGTATCACCATGTTACCATTACAGTAGTGTTCACACCAGATATCTGCTGCAACACAACACCGATTCACTCTTGTTCCAGAAGCAAATATATATAATAAAACTATTTATCTCGACCTACTTCAAAATATTTATCAAGATTTTAAACTACCTTCGTAACAATTTAATCGCACATTATACCACCAAAATATCTGTGAATCTTTATTCTATACTACCCTCTTGAATTTTACAAATCCTAGATTAATCGTCATTAAACTAATATACACTTCGGGATGATCATACAATGCTTATAAACGGTTTTGCTAACATAATATTAGTAAGAGAAATGAAATTATTTTTTTTTCAAACCTAAATACGTGGTAAATTGTATGAAGTCGACCTTTGACTAGTATTGGTTAAATATAAATTATATTTTATTATCTGACGCGTCCTTTTATCGTTTCTGTGTTTCTTATCTTTTAAACCTTCCTTGGACTGCTACAATATTTTGTAAACTAAAATTAGCTAAATTACCCGTTTGCGAGTTTTAGCTAGACGAACAAACATCAATTTATTTTTTCATTACAAGCTTTTATTTAGTTTCACCTGTCCCGATGTTTCTGCCATCATATCTTGCAAATTAAATTTGATCCATCTCCCGGTTACTGATCGAGCAGAAATTTTACATACATATGTAAATTGACAATGTAATATTATGATGACATGGTGCTGATCTGATGATGGAGCTGGAAGAGTACTAATGGAATTTCGCAATGAAACGACACAACCTAATCGAGTTTGGGGTTATTTAAGCTTCTTGAGGAGTAGTTTGTCTTTCAATGGTAACCATGGGTCTATTGATAGAGCTGGAAAGTGATCATAGGAACTTTGTAATGAACTGTAATAATCACAATGTATCACGCTTATATTTATAAAAAAATTAAATATGTTATAAAAACGCATAGATTTAATACAAGGCATAAAGTTTTTAAATTATTATTTTTAAATATTTAGTTCTCTTTATTAATGAGAAAATAATAAAAGCTTGCTTTTAAAAAGTATTTTTTTATATGCTATACTTACTACCTACTCTTAATATTCTTTTCATTTAATAATTGTTACTATTATAAATATCTGTAGTTGCAAATTGTGGTTAAGTCCAAAATGAATGAAATTGGATTGAGCAAAATAATTATTTGGTTCAGGAGAGAAAATTTATTTGGTAAAATTTTACATAATTACATACCAAGTTTTAAGTGAAATCTCGCTTCCCTTCGTTTTCGGACACAAAACCTGCTTAAGTCTTTGTTTTTGTAAACTCTGAACACTTACAGGATCGAAACTAACGCAATCAAAAGAAACAGCAGTTTAGTTACAAGGGAATCAAAACCTACTTGTGTTGACCTAAAAATATTATAGTAAATTAAACAAAAATTATATCGAGTGTGTTTACAAATTGATATTAAAAAAAAACCAAACCGAGCACAAAATGAAATTACCTGGCCTGACCTGAGACCTGAGTTGACATTTCGCTCCGTGGCCAAAGTTTTTTTTTCCGTAATTTCTAGTATATAATGAGAATTTTCTTTTAAAATGTAATTTTGAATAAACGCTATGGAAAAAATATGAAATAGGCGAATTATTTAGTAGCAAAAATGTAAATATGCATTTTAGAAAGATGATAAAGAAGCGATGTAATAAAAGTTTACGATATACTGAAGAGGTTTATGACTTCAGGAACAAAATCCTTGAAGTAAAAAGGTAATGAGTCAGACATGATTAGAGGCATGAGTAGTAAGATGTTTTTCGGTCGAAAAATATAGCTTTCAAATTCGGTCAAGTACGAGTCGGAGCTCGTGCATTGAAGGTTCATTGCAATCTGGATTAAAGGACAAACTTATGCCATTTTATATATTGCAATGCATCGTACACTGAGTTACGCGTTGTCAACATTTAATTCATCAGTATACCTTGACACCCAGACCATAGAGGTTGTTTATTCATCATCATCATCACGACCCTTCAATGGCCCACTGCAGAGCCGGGTCTCCTCCTCAGAATGAGGAGGGTATTAGGCCATAGTCCACCACGCTGGCCCAGTGCGGGTTGGCAGACTTCACACACCTTTGAGAAGTTTTAGGGAACTCTCAGGAGTGCAGGTTTCCTCACGATGTTTTCCTTCACCGTTAAAGCAAGTGATATTTAATTGCTTAAAACACACATAACTCAGAGTCAGAGGTGTGTGCCCAGGATCGAACTCGGGACCTCCCGAGTAAGACTTGAAGTCTCAACCACTGGGCCATCGCTACTTATATCGTTGTTTATTACCATCATAGTATGAGGGTAGCAAATAAAGTAATTATACCAAATTACGGCTGCCTTATTGCATTATACATAAAAAGCCGTAACTTTTGATTGTAATGACTTAGAAACGATATTTACATAGACACCAAAGTACTGCATTTAATTCATTAATATACCTTGACATCCAGACCATAGAGATTGCCTATTACCATCATAGTATAAGGGTAGCAAATGAACTGTATTGTCATATTCACATTAATACATTATTATTTCAATACTATGATAACTGTTAGATAGAGATTGTTCCACTTACCTGACAACCTGGTGTCACCGCGTGGAGGCTCGACCGGACCCGGCCTGTGGTTATTCTATTCCACACATATGCTGCTGCTGGCTCTTTTCTCCCTCCAGGAGTGTTGTGGTATTCGGGATTATGCACGAACACAATATAGGAACTAGTGGACTGTATAACTTGTAATTGTATGGACGGCGGCACGTTTGTCCTTTTAGATCGTAGGTTCGTTGTAGAATAAAATACGAATGTTGAACGTGTACTGTCCTAAGAACGAGTGGCGCTGCCATCGCATCACGGCACCTTCTCCGCCAATCAGAGCGCAAGGTTTGGTCGCCCCGAAGATGACGTCAAGCAGTGAAACAATCTCTTTATAATTATATTTAAATATTGAAGATAATTCCAAATTGTGTTGTACATATTATAAATGTATGAATATTTAATACGCAAAAAAAAAGAAAACTGTTCTGGTACGGAACAATAACCGATCAGTACCTGAGGCTTGTAACAAAGATATTTGTTAGTCCAGGGAAGTTTTTAACAGATATACTTATTTTGATAAAATTTTGACCTGTAATCTGATGTACCTCCGCGAAACGAGGGCTGGTCAGTTCTTAAAACTACACTACGATAGACAATATTATGAAATTTTGCTAACAATAAATGCAAATAAATATATTTCTTGTTACATTCTGAATGAACGTGTTAATGAGTTTCATGTGAGTATAAAGTTATTGCAAAAACCATTTTATTTTAAAGTGCACATAAACTCCAGATTGATCGGTAACAGTTTATTGCTGCATACAGTCATTAGTGGACGGTGTTGTGAGAGACAGAACCAAGCTAGCAATACTTTTATTACATATTTTTACATATTTGCCGAGCCGCGCGACTTCGTTTGCGTGTTGCTCCGCTCCTATGGGTCGTAGCGAGATGTTAAATAGCCTAAGTTACTACTTATTACATCAGCTATCTACCAGTGAAACCATCAAATGCGGTCCAGATATTTTAGAGATTACCCGAAACAAACAGACAGACAGACCGACACACAGACAAAAATTATAAAAAATGTTGTTGTTGGTATATGTACCGTGTGCGTGTATACATATGTACTTAGTAAAAAGCGGTTATTTTAATATTATAAACAGACACTCCAATTCTATATATTTGTATGGACTAGCTGACCGCCTTAGCTTTTAATGGATGCAATATAATATTATCCTGCAGGAACTATAAATATTTCTGGGTTAATAGTATTTTTTTTGTTAATACATGCTATAAAGTGTCTGTGTGACAAATTTTATCGAAATCCGTTTGTTTTAATGAGTAACAAGCATCCAAACATATAAACTATAACATTTGTAATTTTAGTAAGATAGTAAAACTAGAAATCCGCCCTGGTTTCGTATGGGTTGTATTATAATATGGATGTATTAAACGTTAAAAAAAACTCTTAAATCACTCTATCTATATGTGAAAATCATATAGATAGAGTGATTTAAGAGTTTTTTCACATTTAACACACCGGCGCGTCGGCGAGTATTTTTGTTTATGTACATTATTAATTTCGTATGGATAACATGGTCTGATTTTAATAGGCGTTGCTATCAACTTTCAAAATGGAAAAAGTAGTTATAGTGACGTAAATACAATAGTTAGACATATTCTCTCTTAAAGTTTTTTGTAGATATTGATACGTTCTATAATATTGTAAAACATTTTTTTGTTCTATCATCAATAGTTTCCGCAGCGCATGCGATGAAAGACATTTTATGGCAAATTTTTTACATCTTGGGTTGGTTTTAGTAAGAATTTCTGAGGATCTCTATTTTTTTCTAGTAATAAATATAGCTTATTTTACTCAGATTTCTAACGGCAAAAGAATTTTTGAAATCGGTCCAGTAGTTTCAACAAACAAATCTTCCCTCTTTATAATATTATACTGTAGTTAACAATTTTATTATATAAGTATATAAATATGAAAATTTTCTAATAAATATCAATATCTAGCTGATATAATAGTAATAGAGGTTGAACGCTTATACAAATCAAAGATTTCGATAAATAAACCAATATCCGAAATGAAATATTGATTTACTTTCAATTTGGATAAAAGTGCTAGTACCAATACTTTTACAGAATATTGCTCTAGATTACGAATATTATTTTTTTGTTAATATCATATGGGAGTTCTAATGATATCTACGTGGGACCTATACCGCATAGTAACACGCACAAGACAATAATAATATGCACATGAAACGGATACGGAATAACGAATATTAAAAACTTACTCCAAATCTTAGTAATGGAGACTCAGCATCGAGATACCACACCATTGCACAGCCATAATGGTTACCAAGCGAGCTCAATTTGATAATTGGCGGAACAGAGGTTATATACAGTCTTGGAATAAAATAAAGGGTATACTACCCGCGAATATAATTCCTACTTGCTCTACGGTGGATAATATTCATATGAAATGACTTATCAAGTTGGCGAGTCAATTTGGGTACTTTTAAAATAAACCAAAAGTAACTAATAGTCAATAAAATTGTCAAAAGTGTTACCAACATATTCATGGCGAAAAATAAATTATACAACGAGCTATCTTATGCTTATAACTGTCCGCAACTCCATCCCCGAAAACTTATATATTTTTCTCAGAGTGAATTGAAAAACAACAAGAAGCGTCAGTAGCTCAGTGGTTCGGGCGTTGGATTCACGATCAACAAGTCGTGGGTTCAAATCCCGGACATTGGACTACTGGCGTGGCCCACTCCTGACACAAGCTATTTATTAGCTTACTAGGAGGGGTAAAGGGAATACTAGTAGTATGTGATCCATACTGCTAGTAATCTTTTTTTAAAAAAATACTTTTATATTCGGAGTTGTATATTAAATTTCATTCAAATCAAAGTAGTTGTTTTTGTGTGACATTGACTTACATTCTTTTACGTTCATAACTGTAACCTTAAAAAATAGATTTTATAGCCCACTGCTAAACCGGGTCTGTTCCTAAGAGTGAGGAGGAGGATAAGACATAGTCTACCACGCCAGGCCTATGCGGATAGACAGACATCACACACATGCAATTTACACAGAAAGCAGCAACGCCTTGGACTTGCGACCTTGGAAAGTGTAGGGTTTGTGGACTTCTCTTACATATTCCACAACAAATACACACATTTCCATATTCACGCAATCACACACCTTTCATACAAAACATACAAACAGAAATTAAATTAAAATACCAACCAACTCATGCGCCTATTGTTCTTGATCAGTCATTAGCTAATTACCTCGTACGATGCACAATGCGTCGCCGGAAGGCGTCAGTCGACGCCAAGCCTACGACTACTTATTTCTATAGCGTTAAACTTCATTTTCCTGTGCACTATAATTACTATTTATTTTATCGTTATTAAATTGCTGTTTCAACTATCACCTTCTTGTCTTAATATTGTAGTGAACTGTTTAGTTTTAAATTTGTGTGTAAATAATCTTTTAATTCTTTATTTTGTTGTCGAACAATTATTTTATTCCGCTTCGCCGTCGACGTAACTACACTTCAAGTTATTTATTTAAAACTTGTTTTGCATTACATATACATAAATCAACCCACTTATCTACTAAAAACAAACGACTGATTTTCAAAAAAGAATAATATATAGTATAATAAAAATTTGATTTAAAAAAACATTTCACGTTTGCATAAAACCTTTACCAATAAGTGACGTAGGAAGCGTGCGGTCGTTGGAAGGTAACGTGTCGCTGAATTCGTTAATGCTCTAACCTTACTTTACATGTACATAAATATTACTAGCGACGCATCCTGACTTTGTACGGATAGTAGAACATATTATGAATTGCCATACATTGTTATGTTATATGTTAAAAAAAATTAGGCAGCGTTCGACGTGAAAGCTTGATGATATTTTCAATAATTATCGTAACTAATTTAAACCAAATCTTAACAAATTATACACCTAAACCTTTTTTATGAATCACTCTATCAATTAGTTAAAACTACATGAAAATCCGATCAGTAGTTTTTGAGCATATTGCTGACAGACTGACAGCCGCAGCGTGGGACTTTTTTATACAAAATATTAAAAGAATAAATCGAGTGGGAAATAATAATTTACTCCCGAGCAAAGTTCCCCAAAATTTTACTAGGAAAATATGGACGTGCTGGTAATTTTCAGGAAATATGAAATTTCCTGTTATTATTTTAACGAATTTCTCCAAAAAATACACTGCATTTTATGTTATATAATGTAAGGAATTATACCTATTTTTGTACAGTAATAGACTACCGAAAAAATTTCAATCCGACACGCCTTGATCGTAAACATCCATAATCACTGCCATTAAAGCCATATTATACATTGCTTTTATACTTTATGACCTACTAAAATGTATGTACGAGAGATATTATTATAATATAAAAATTTATAGAATAATATACGTTAAGATCAGAGTCCGATAAAAAAAATAATTTTAGCTGAATCCGAAGTAGTACGAATTATATTTCAGTTTTGGACAAAACCGAAACTTTGGATAAGTCGCCGTAAAATTGTAAATACCATTAGATTATCTAATTTTTTGATTTGTTCATTTTAATATTTTACCATTTTCATAATCTGTAATAGTTTTGTAATTCATTCTGATTTACAATTTGATGATTTCACTTCGACAGATTTCAATATACCAAAAATTATTCCTTTAAATTGTAAGCAGTTACGGTTTACAATTTTGCGACAGTTTATACGTAACGGTAACGGTGTTTACAATTTTACGGTCACAGATACATATTTAAAACACAAACTCGAATATATGTAGCTAAATGATATCAAAATAATTCGGCCAAGTGCGAGTGTGGAATTTGCGCACTGAGGGTTCGGTACAATTTTAATAAAGGTACAAACACTCAAATTTTGATTTTCGTATGTGGATTAAAATATTGTCAAAAGTAGTATTGAGGGGAATTTACTCCCGACATTAGTAATTCGTGTTTCAAATGACATATTAATAATTATTTACAAAAGAATATAAGAAAATGTGATAAAATATTTTTTAACAATAAAGTGCATAAAAAAATAATTTTAAAGTCGGTGAACATATTATACAAAATATGTGTTGTCAAATATAGAAACTCCTATTTTTGGAGTTAATTAAAATATTAAACAAGTTGTCCATCGTTACTAGGATTCGCGCCAATATAGCTTTAGATTCATTTCACAAGATACTATGATAAAAAGGTCGATGTTTGCGATTTTACTAATATTCGAATATTCGGTTCAGAATCAAACCCTGATAAACGTTAAACATGCTGAACATTTGAATAACTGGAAGAGATGCATTACTTATTGACCGGTTCAAAATTAAAAATGTAATAAATTAATTAATATTTCACCAAATAATCTTTTTAAATATATTTTTGCATTACAAATTATTTTTTCTTTCTTGCAATAAATTAATTTAAATTTTAATATCAGAAAATTAAACTCGTTAACCAGGGTTTAAACGGTAAACAATATTTGGTATCTATCCAATTTGGGATATGTCCCATAGAAAAACTACTTGTACTCACTACAGCATAAATGGCCATATTTATTGATTGCTTAGGTACACTTAGAAGTTTAATTTTTTCACAGTTTCTAGATACCATAGGCTCTCATTATTAATATTAATTTCAATTTGATAACCATACGTATTCTTCAAATAATGCGTCAAAGCCTAAACATATAAAAGAAGATAATTTTTTGTGATCAACAACAAATTGGCATTTTCTGATTTTTTTCACATACTACTTGCTTCTTGCCACAAATCATGTTCTTAGGTCAAAAGATGAAGCCTAAGAATTTTGATTCTTCTTGACAATCAAAATTATAATACATGAGATAAAAGCGGCTGTATCTTTTATATTGAATTAGAAGTTTGAACTTTTTACATAATCGAGAAACTAGGTATTAGAATGTGTTCTATTACTTTATAATTATACTAGGGGCCCGTCCCGGCTTCGCACGGGTGGATAATTTTTTTTTAACATTTTGGCTCCCGCATTCTGTCGCTCCCTCTATCGCCGCGTTACTCGCTGCGCTGCGAGGCACGCCACACCGCCCCGGCGGCCCGTCGTGGATTATTTTTTATTTATCTTGATATTTTTATTTCGTAATATCTTTTGACTGGAATGTCCGATTTCAATAATTCAAAAAGTAATTAACAGGTATTGAAACAGTCTTCATTACGAAATAATTTATTTGGATAAGAATTAATACAAAGTTATGGAAAACATGGTCTGATTTTGATAGGCATTTTTATCAACTTTTAAAATGTAAAAAAGTAGTTATAGTGACTTAACTACAATAGTTGGACATATGGTCTCGCGGAGTTTTTTGTAGATATTGATACGTTCTATAATATTGTAAAACATTTTTTGTTCTATCATCAATACTTTTCGCAGCGCATGCGATGAAAGATATTTTATGGCTAATTTTTTTGCACCCTGTGTTGGTTTTAGTGAGAATTTCTGGGGATCTCTAATTTTTTCTTGTAATAAATATAGCCTATGTTACTCAGGGATAATGTAGCTTTCTAATGATGAAGAATTTTTGAAATCGGTCCAGTAGTTTTTATGTTTATTCGTTACATACAAAAATACAAATCTTTCCTCTTTATAATATTAGTATAGATGAGTGACCACATTAACGGTCATAGGTTTTCAATGCGTGGACTTAGAAATTTGTTATTTTGCCAGTCGCAAGGGACCGCAGGCTTGAGTATTTGATATTAATTTCAACATGGTACCTCCACGCGATCCTGAGAAATAAGATCTTGACAGACGGACAGATAGACAGACGGACAGCAAAGTACCTCAATAAAATAATAATTTAGTTCTGTTTTTACAAAAATCGCCAAAGTGAGAGGAAGGTCTATATTGTGCTATACTATGAGAAAGCTATGATACCCATTACTGTACAGCAATACGTATACACATGCAGTTTAGATTGAGGCGAGCGGTGCCTGTGGCTTGAGACCCAGGAGCAGTTTAAAGAGCTCTTTCATAATATATTAACACCCACCTCCACCACTCGACCTCTCTAATATATATTAGCAGATACACTATAACACTAACTTCCATGTTCACTGCACGAAAACACCAGAGAGACTGAGACTAATCTATCGCACTAAAGGTTATATATTGTCTTCACATCGGTATACTTGGAATAATATAAAATTATCTACCCGCTACTACTACTTTATAAACAGTGTTGCTAACAATTGTTAATTTGGATGTTAGCAATACTGATTGGAGTAGCATCCGTCCATTTATTTCAGATGAAGGCTAATAAAATATAAAAGCCGCCATGACAGAAATCACGCGAGTATTCTAGTCGTAACTCTGAAGCTCTGTATCTGAAGTTTAACCCCGGGAGTAATATTCTAGTCAACACACCGTCATGGTGTCGGTCTGCTTGAATAGAATGTTAGCAACACCATTTATAAGTTAGTATTCGAGGGTAGGTCATTTTATCATATTTAGTTAGAGTAGACAATATACAACTTACAGTCTGATGTTGTCGTTTGAGTTCTACTGCGCACTATAGCTCCAATCATTAACATACTCGTAGTATAAAGCTGAGTCGCTTCCCGTCTGTCGGTCTGTCCCTCTGTATGCTTATATCTTTAAAACAACGCAACGGATTTTGATGCAGTTTTTTTTAATAGATAGTGATTCAAGATGAAGGTGTATATGTATAATACATACATAATATAGTAGAGAAACATTAATAATTTTAGAGGTTTCTAATGTGATGTCGTAAATTAACACTTTTTTTGTGCTTACATTGCTAACGCTGGCTGAACCCTACAAGATAGATTAAAATAATGTACTACAGTATTGTACACCTTACAAAGGTCTACAAAAAAATTCACGATGGTATATGTATATCTCTTAGAGATAACCCACAATAACCATGTTTTATCTTATACTTTTTACGAGAAATAATGACTTATTTACGAAGCAATTTTAAGCAATATAGCATTAATCCTCATCCAATTAAGTACCTTAAATACATTGTGCATTTAATATAGATTAATATGCAAAATTGAAAATGCAGGGACATAGCGGTTGCGGCGGTACCGGCCGAAGGTACCTTTAAATAGCGCGTCTGGGGCCGCGCTTCGTACTATACCGTTGCACTCGTGGGAAGCCGGGACGGGTCGCTAGTAGGTACTATTAATAAGAGAAGCCGTGCGAAACCAAAACAGGTCGGCAAGTTAAATTGCTGGAAAATTAAAATTAATATGTCAACAATCAATTTATGATAATATGAACAGAATAATAAACAAGGAAAATAATTTAAAACATGTCATAAATGGCATGGTGAGTATAATGACGCCATTATTTTGATTGCCTTTACGTTTGCATAATCACCTAATAGTCCGAGAAAAATAAAGCGACTGTGCTAATGTGTTTTCCTTTTGTATTTTTCTGTAATTTAGACAGCTGAATCTATGACCCGGTAGCAGCAGTTTGACTGGTAATTGTCTAAGGTCACTCGATTCAACGAAGAACTCTCTAACAAATAATACACATTTTTGTATCAAGTTTTCACATTAGTCAAAAACTCTTTGATCACTAATAAAAGTAGATACACAGTGGTAAAATAATTACCTATTTAAAAATTTGGGTGGACGTTTAATTTACTATTGATTTAACTCCTTTTCGAATATATGAGATAAATGAGAAATTTTTCAAAAAAAATGCAAATTAATTTAGCTTTACAAATAAATACAAGTAAATGTGAATGAAAAAAAGTGTAATATTTGTATGTTTAGATGCTTGTTAATCAATCACGCAAAAACGGCTAAACGGATTTCAATGAAATTTGGCATGCAGACAGTTTAAATCATGGATTAACATAGATGCTACTATTTATCCCGGAAAAATTAATAGTTCCTGTTGAAAAAAAATAAATTTGTTACGCCTGAACATTTTATGTAACCTGAATGTTTTTTTTTAATTTTATAGAACTTTTTTAAAAAAACTTAACAACTAAGCTAAATGCTTTAGTAGGGGACCACGTAATCAAAAGTAATCAAATGACTAGTGAATAAAATACCCGTGAATTTCACATGTACAAGGCAGAGGCGAGTTGACTAGTAGTAGATACAAGTGCTGCCTCTGTATTTTTTCACCATCATCATCACGAGCTATCAATGGCCTACTGCTGAGCGGGCCCAGTGCGGGTTGGCAGACTTCACACACCTTTGAGGACATGGAGAACTCTCAGGAGTGCAGGTTTCGTAACGATGTTTTGTTTCACCGTTATAGCAAGTGATATTTAATCGCTTAAACACACACAGAAAAGTCAGAGGTGAGTGCCCAGAATCGAACTCGGACCCACCGTGTGGGACACCACCACTGGGCCATCACTGCTTATTTTTTACAGACCTCAAATTTATTACCTTGAACTTTGGTGGATTGTATATATTGTGTTGCAGAGTGAGCAAGAGGGAACATAACGTATATAAAGGCAATGAATACAGAATACCAATACTACTTAAGGCCTACACTATGATCTTATTGTACCTATAACTATTTATAAAGTGTATATTTCTAATAGTGATTGAAGAAAAAACCAAATTGAAAATACTTTCTATTTGTGGGTTTTATAAATGTCGGAAACTGATATGATAGACACTCGACACTGAAATAGCGTTTGCGATATTGCCTGTAAAATAAGAATGCCAATTGAATTGGATTTCATTTGAGCAAAATGTATTTTAGTTACTACGCCCTGCTACCAGCATCAGTATTTTGAAACTGAATTTTAAAATAGTTATTGAGTTTCACTAACTTTATTTTTGTGTCAGTGGATCATACCACGCTCTGCTTCCATCTTAAAGAAAAAATTTAATTCCGTACCTGACAATTTTGGTTAGGTTAAGTGAGATGGGATCAAACTAAATCCAATATGGCGGACCTGCAATGATGCTGTCCTACTCCAATATAATGCTTGTTCGGTTAGTTGTTCTTATTAGTTTATTTTAAAAATACCCTCAGTATATCAGCTTAGCTGTGAGTCTTGACAGATCGGAGTTTACTTTTTTTTAACCCGCTGCAAACGACGTTAGATCAATATGACTGATTCCGCAGTGGAAGTGAGTATTTATGCGCATATTATTATAACGTAACAATTCAAACATCTATCTATTTGTATGAGTACCCTACATCAAGCTGAAGTGAACAATATTGATTCCGCGCGTTCGGTCTCAAGGGAACCTTAAACATTTCTTCTCGGAACGTCAGACGATGATGTAGATAAATTGAAACACGCACTTCTGTTTGTGTATTTGTATTACGTACATAGTGTACGTAATACAAATACATATTATATGTTAATAGCATTTTTTTGAGTACCATCCTGTTAGTTATAATGTCAATAGCATTGATTTGATTAGCATTTTTACTTCCTTGAATGTTGGACAACTGATAAACATCAATCAAAGAAGTAGCGATTGCAAAACGCCGTCAGGATAGTACCTATAGTATAACAACATAATGATCATTAATGCTATTGGTCTGAGTCTAAAGTACAACCCCCAGGGGGATATTCTATTCTAGCCGTCAAGCTGGTGATCTTAGTATAGGATATGAGTCCTTTTTAGTTAGTGGTATATATTACGTGAAAATAAAAAAAAATGTATGTAAAATTGGTGACGAGGATAGGATTGGATACATTCATAATGACATAATGTCTATAATAAAACAGATTTATTGACAAATTATAAGGTCTCTTACAGACCGTGGCGCGGCACGAAGTAGCCAGCATCATAGTGAACATAACCGAGTGCGAAATTATATTCCATATAATATTTCGATCTGACTTCAACTAAGCGTCAGCAGGTCATTGCTTCAGACGTTGGATCCACGATTGATAGGTTGTGGTTCCAAATCCCGGACATTAGACTACAGACATGTCCCCCTCCTAACACTGCAAGCATTTTGGCTAAGTTGGAGGGGTTATGGAATACTAGTACTATGTGGTCCATACTGCTAGTGAGAGGATTATTCCATGATCCAATAGGAATATTAAATATTAGTAGAGATTGCTCTAAAGATATATTTTCGCTGTTGGATTTATGGAATTATATTGAAAATTCAAATAGCACTTCCTGATTTCATTTATATATGATATTGGAAATGTATAAATTCATTTTATAATGTCAGTAGATCTAATGGAAATAGAGCTAGTCTCTGTTGCGCATTCATTCAAACATAAAGGCTTTTGGTACTGTTGTAGAGTATTTCCAACCCTCAGTCACTAAACCACATTATTAACTTTCAAACGCCTTGGTTAGAACACGCTTACGTAGATGATTGACACCCCAGTGCTCTTGTAGTTTTAGGATATAAATATTCGAGTCAATTCCTGATGGAAATATATAATTAAAATTATTTTATAGAACATAAAGACAACAATATATTATTTTATAAAATGGCAATATATACATTGTACTCCTAATATTCATATTCTATCAGATTGTTCTTATTGCCAACAATTATTTAGACTTGGTATATACACTTTACCAGAGAACAGGGTGTCACAACTCCTGGACGACTTGGAAGACAACTGACATCCCACGCAATCTTGTAGCCATTATCGGCAAGATACCATCTAACCAGACGAATTTTACCATAAACGCAATTTTCATAAATTCACGAAAACAAGGGATAATACAGTTAGCAACACCGTTGATACTCTTTATTCGCGGGTAGTACTTTTATGTTATTCCAAGACTGTATATAACCACTGTTCCGATAGACTTGAGCTAGTTGTCTTATGGAGCTCGCCTGGTGACGATTATGGCTGTTACGGTGCGATATTGGTCCCATGTAGACAATAATACTATTTGTTATTGAAGTGAAAACTTGTTTAGCGGCGTTGTGAAGTTGTGTACTTTTTTTTTGGAATTGATAAAAAACGTTAAACTCGCGTCAGGAATATTCATCAGATTTTAGTAGAAATGCAAAATCGGAGTCTTGTCACAAGTTCATTGGAAGTTTGACGAGTATTTTCGTGGAGTGGATGACTATCACAGTTTAGTAATTTTTAATTAAATTATTTGTTGCAAAGTGAAGTATTGTAGGCGTGAGATTCGCAGCAGTTCGACTAGTTTAGTTTCTTTACAATAAAAATATATCTTTATTAATTAAATAATTTCTACATTTTGAAAGTTATTGCGTCGGTCCAAAACATCCAAAATTATTTGAATATTGTTCTTTGAATTAATTAAACCGTAGAATTATTTTTTCTTTTCAAAATCCCGTGACACGCAATACAGTATATATAAACTATGTTAGATTTGTGCCTGACTATAAAGACTGGCATCTTGTGTGGTGGTGGTGGTGGACTTTATGCTGGGACTAAACACTTAAAAAATTAGTTACAATGGGTAAATAATTTTGTAAGTGTTTAGGATTATATTTCTTGGGTTGTGTCTAACGTGCATATTACATACAACTCTCATATAGATACTACAGGGTTAAAATTAAGCAATTATTGTCATTTCAAATATTTTTTTGGAAATAATAAAGTTAATTTTAAACATGACTTCCTTTGTGACATAACCGACCTTTGTCACAATAACTTCTAATTAAACTTGTATAACCTAAGAGAGCGTAACGCAATAAATACACCTATATAACAGTTTCTGTTACTATACTGGAACATATTTGTTAACGCCCTGATCTAACAGTACTTAATGCACCAATCACTTATCAATCAATCACGTGATTGACACACCGTACTTGACACGCAGATCCCTGTATACAGTCACAGCCACTAGGTGTTACCACGTCACTAGTAACGATTATCTTGTCAATCTCCTCGTAATAGCTTTGTGTTACGTTTTGTTACTGCGAATATCCAGAATTACGGATAAATAGTATCCTTTCTAAGTTGAAGAGATGACCAATTGCTTGCGAATTTATGTTACGTAATCTAGGTCCTATGTGCACTATCCTCTGTCGACTGTATTCTGTCTCCTATCTCCTATCATTCTGTATTTTGTTCTTATTGCTCTATCCTCGTGTTCTGTCATCTATCCACTGGTATTTGTATTCTGTCGTCTCTGTGCTATCCTCTATCATCTGTCGTCTTACTCTATCTACCGTACTACTTACTCTATCCATTCTGTTTTCTGTGTTTATCTTCCATCCTTAGTCCTCTATTCTCTGTACTCTGTGGTGTGTCTTCTGTATTTTATTGTCTGTGTTCAGTCGTCTCTGCGCTGTCTTCTATTCTCTGTGGCATGTCTTCTGTATTATAATATTATATCGTCTGGGTTCTGTCGTGTCTGTGTTGTACTCTATCCTCTGTTGTCTTTGTGCTGTCCCCTATCCTCTGTTGTCTGTTCGTCAATCGGAGAAAACGAAAGGAAGGTATAAGGTATGTAGAAAAACACTAAAATGGGTTATATCGAATGGACTATTAGGTAAGCGTTCATACTGCTTTTGAACGGATAAATAAGTAAATATTATGATCTCTTATAATTACGACACGAAACAAATCAGTGTGTTGGACTTATGACCAAAGTTCTTGGTTTTTACCTAAGGTTAAGCTAACCTAAGCCACACTTACGCGCCGACATATATTATAAAGTGTAGTATATTAAATAAGTGAATAAGTAGAAAAGAAAACCTATACACTGGTAAGTGAAAACACGATTGATCTTTCACGGTGTATAGGTCCTTAGAGATTTTCATCTAATATCATCTTAGCTGGTGAAATCGAAAAGTGAAGTTAACGAGATTTCTGTGTTGCAATCGCGAACTTGCGCCTCAACTGCTGTAGAACTTTGTTTTACCTGGATACTAAGTTCTAGATAGGCCAAAGGTAAATAATAAGTCCTAAGATAAAATAGAGTTTGATTAGAAAATCCAGTTCATCAATCTCAATTTAGTTAAGGAGGAAAAAGGGTCGAAATCATTTTAGGGGAAAACTGGACCCGAATACTTGTTTTTTTTTAATAAATAAACAAGAACTTATGAAATTGAAGTGAAACTTTGATCTGCTTAATCTTAGTGATCCGTACCTTAAAAGGAAAAAAAGGAACCCTTATAGGTTCACTTCGTTGTCCGTCTGTCCGCCTGTCCGTCTGTCAAGACCCTTTTTCTCAGGATCGCGTGGAGGTTTCAAGTTGAAATTAATAACAAATACTCAAGCCTGGGGTCCTTTGCGGCTTACAATAAATCAAACTTCTAAGTAGGTTTTGATGCATTATTTGAAGAATACGTCAAATTTAAGTTAATACAAACCATATATGTCTATAGTTTCTTGAAGCTGTAAAAAAATCAAACTTCTATGTGTAAGCAATCAATAAATATGGCCATTTATACTGAAGTGATTATAAGTAGTTTTTCGGACATGAAGAAAGTCGGAGTTTACGTTTCTGAAAATATTCGAATATGTTATATAATATACCTGCTATACATAATTAGATACATAATATTTTGACCGCTTTAAATCTCTTAAACGAGTTTAGTTTTATGAAATTGGAATTTTAGATGATTAAATTAATTCCATGAAATAAATAAATAATGTGTAATGCAAAAATGTATGAAAAAAAATATTTGATGTGAAAAAGATTATTTCGTAAAATATAAATTTTATTAAGTAATTTATTAAAAAAATTCAATTTTCAGACTGGTCAATAAGGTTTAAAGGCACCTCTTCCACATACTCCAATTTTCAAAGCTTTCCGTTCATCAGAGTTTAAATCTGTACCGAAGACATGTTTATGTATAACAAATTTGAATGTTAGTAAAATCGCAAACATCAACGTTTTTGTTGGCTATTTAGCGAATATCCTGGCAACGATTGTTGACGACATGACTTGTTGTTAAATGACAACTTGTAAAATATTTTAATTGACTCCAAAAAATGATACGCTATGTTTCGGGGGACCCTGAACGAGAACCCAGAGTTCACTAGAACCGCAGCATTAAAGGGATTGGCGGGGGAGCGGTAAGTCTGGCCCAACTGCGGCACGACCGGAACGCGTCAATGACACTTGGCGCTTAGCATACGCGTGGATTCGCAACCCTGTTGGAAAACATATCGCTTACCACCACAGGGCGCTGCGTTATTCGCTTTTTACAAGATGCTCTCCCAGTAGCAAAGGGAATGTATAAGAACTTGCTGATGCCACCAAAAGAACCTTTTGGTTAATTTAAGTAATTTTATAGCTATGAAAAATATTATATATTCTTTACCTTGTTTTTAATTGCTTTGAATTAAAGACTATTCCAGATATAAAAAATTCAATTTCAACATCCTGCGCCACTTTACTTCAAAGAACAAATTTAATAAAAATTCCGGCTAACTTTAGTAACTGTTTCCTTGAAATGTCATCCTTTTAATATACTTACAGTCACACTCAGAAACTTCAAATTATTACTTAAGTCGCTCATTATTATTAATTTATAATTAATCACTCCTAGAGTCAGTTAATGATCATTTAGCTGCCGTTAATGACTATTAAACTTAAGTCTAGCAAAATCTTCACTTAACGTCGTTAATAAATGATTTGACGACCTAGAAATTTGAAAAATTGTCGGACTTTTTAGATTTTATGGTTTTTTTCCTGTCCGTCTGCTTACACTTTAAAATCTTTTTGACTAGTTGCGTCAATAAATGATTAACGTCTGCCGTAAAATTAGCCTTCTACGCGAAGTCGAAGGTTGTGGTTCCTCAAAAAAAGTCTATATAATATTTTAGAGGTAATATCAATTTTTCTACGTTTTTTACTTAAAACTAACAGTAAAACAACTTATTTATGGATAATACATTTAATTATGGTTTTTAAATGAATTTAAAATAACTTTTTGAAAATTAAATAACCACTTTTTTACTTTGGCGGCCAAGGGATTATCGATATGTAATGCTCCGCCCTACGGATACTTAAACTTGTAATTAATTATGTAACGATTAAATTTTGTCTCTAGGATGTTTCTACAATTAACAAATTTAATGAGAATTTGTTATGTAACCATTAGTCCTAAATTAATGAATGTTTCTGAGTGTGGCAGTTAATGACTTATTTCATCTTATTGCTCTTCATTGAGGTCGCGTGTCCACCAAAGATGTGCGAGGACGTGTAGCGAGAAATGTCTTTGTTGAGAAATAATAGAATCTCTTCATTAAACATACTGAGCTAGGCTAGGAACATAAAGCGATTCTATTGATTCTTAACATCCCTTACACATCTCTGGTGAAAACACAGAATTAAAGTAACTTCTGAAATACTTTATTTAAGTTTACTCTAAGATTCTATAATATTATTACTACTAGTAGTTGACCTGTGTAACCTCCTCCGCGTAGAAGTATATATATTAATTATGTATACCAAATTTTAGCTTTACATTTTTTCTTCCACCAGAACAGTGTTTTTTTTTGAGATAAAAAATGTCCTATGTGTTAATTAATCTTTTGAAGCATCGGTATACCAAATTTCATTCAAATCGGTTAAGCGGTTTTGCCGTGATGCGTGCACAAACACGACTAATGTGCGGATGGATTTTCTTGTCATATACTTCGTACAATTTGTGGTCACAAAAGGTTTCCTGATAAAATTTGTCGCTTAGTCGTTTTTTATTTATGATTACCAAAGTGGGCGCCAATTTTTGGTTCTGAGTATTTTAAAAAGACTATAGTCCAGATCCATAATAGTGCATTTTATAACTATAATCTTATTTTGTGGTTTCATGGTGAAATAGTAGCATTTCATAAATGACTTTTTTGTTTGCATTAGTAGTTGAGAACACAAATTATAATCGCTTAAAGCGATCTCTTCCAAGCAATCTTAAGGTGGAGAGAAATTTATTGTATATCAGCTTAGATCGCCAAATAAAGTATTTTAAGCATATTTTTGAAGGTGTTGAGAGTTTTAGCTTGTCTGATGTGAATTGGTAGAGAGTTCCAAAGGTAATACGGCTTTGACTAAATGATGAAATGATTTTTGAGGAAACTGGTTGAGTGGAGGAGTTTTTAGTAAAAACTCTTATCAGAGCAAAGTGACTGAATATCTTGAAGAAACTCAAACCGCTCTTTTGTTGAAGTATTGAACAGCACATATACAGGATGGATTTTTGAGACGGGGCAGTAAGGGCAGGTACCTTAACCGTTATAGTTACAGGAAAACGTTTCTAAGAGACCATCCATAACTTTTTAAGATATTCATAACTGCATTCACAGATTTTTAGAAAATGTACGATGAGCGAAAAACTGCTAAAATCCAAAAAAAAAATTTATGTCTATCAATCTACCTATTTCGTATAGGGATCAAAAGACTCTATGGGACCATTTAAGGTATGAGTACTAGAAATGTCAAAAACTTTTTCCATACATTTTGTACTGAAGGGTGATAAATCATTACAATCGTACATTGTTAAATTCCGAAGCTGGGACGGGTCGACTAGTAGTTAAATAAAAGCTTGTAAAAAAAAGAAAGGAGACTACAGTCATAATTTAATTAAATGAGGTGAGGATGGGATGTAAGATATATATCTTGTTTACAGTTTACGCCAAATTTAACATTTCACTCTTGAGATAATTTGTCAAGTCGCAAAGGGTTGTTTGTGCATGAGTTGACTCTCCGTAAAAGATCAGATTCTGTATCAGATGTTTTTCATCAAAGGATTTTGGATTTCGAAGTTTATAATACATGTATATCTTGTAGTAGAGTTCACGGTTTTATCACAATTTTAGTAACATAGATCATCATATTTTAAATCACCATTTGGGACACCATTACAACACGAAGACTGACTACGGGAGCTATACTACGCATTATCACTCAAACGACAATGTTAACATATAATATAGATGGAAGCCGTGACGTCTTCTACTATTAGTCTCAATACTTTAACATAAATTTACAAACTGGCTCAATACCCGCGAATACTAATTTATAAACGGTGTTGCTAACCATCAATAACATTTCGCAACTTTTGGAGCCAAAAACGTTAAGTATTGCCACTAACTGACAGAAATTTGGAAAGGAGATAACATTAATAGGTAAAACGGCGAACTTGTATTGCCTAAATAAGTGTCCCCACCTTAAAACACAGTGTATTCTACTCATACACAACACCCTTTATGCATAAGCATATACATTACACTATAAAACATTACTTGGGCAACTGATATACAAGGAAAATAAAAAACTTTTTAAAATACATTTTTAGGCAGTATAGAAAATATTAGAAAGCAATTATTAAGGGTTATTGTCTAGTCAACCCACGCGGCTTCGTCCGCGTGATGCTCCGCTCCTATTGGTCTTAGCGTCATGATATATACCTTATATCCTTTCTTAATAAATGGGCTAAATAATACTGTAAGAATTTTTGAAATCGGTCCAGTAGTTCCTGAGATTATTGCGTTCAAGCAAACAAACAAACAAACTCTTCAGCTTTATATATTAGTACAAGATGTAAGATATATTCATTCAATTGTGAATTAATGCATTCAAAGAACATATTTCTGCCTACTTGTTGCCGTCTTCTAATATTTTATAATTGCAGTGAAATATTTTATCTTTAAAGAAAAAAGTTGTTAATGCTACTTGGAACTTTTATTAGATTTCTTTCTGAGAACGCAGAAGTATTGCGTTTAAAGATAAAAGTTTCTCTTTTTATTGAAATGGAAATCTAAATAGATTAGATCTTTGTAATAGACAGGTTTAGATAAGTTTTATTTAGAAGAAAGTTTTAAATTTGCCAAAGCGTAGGATCTTTTTTCGTTATATAAATTTGTATAGAAGTTCCATTATTTTTGGAAGTCTTAGTGCTTGAAAAACCTTAATTTTATTTAATTTTTTTTTTGATCTTTTATTAATATTTTATCCAAAAATATTTTATGTGCTTCATGAATAGCATGGTATCACACAAGTACCAGACTGTGCGCTAGTCCAGATGAACTTCAATAATTAATAAAAATGTTTTGTTCTTCTCAGAATACCCTTTCATTTTTAGTTTTATCGCGACCTGGTAAAAAAAGTAGCAAGATTTAATCCACACAAGAATGAAAGCTTTTATTAAACATTATTTTACAAAAAAATATTAAACAAGTAAAAGCAATTACTTAATACCATTACGGAGAGCAAGATATAGTTCCATCTTGAAGATTACTCCATATTGGAATTAGAAATTCGTTACTTATCCATAAAATTTCGGAAAATAAGTCGAATCAGAATAACTACTTAATCATTCTATAACAAGATTTTTAGAAAGAAGATTTAATCCAAACATGAATGGAAGCTTTAATTATAAATGATTATTTTAAGGCAAAAATAACTTTACCTCACCTAAAAGATTGTAATAAATTTTGACAAACACGTAGATTAAGAATAACTGGATTAAAATTCAGTTACAAGATTTTATCCACATATGAATAACAGCTTTTATTAAAAGTAATAATTTACCTGTACAAATTAATAAACAAGTAAATATAAGGTAATCACTTGATACCATTATAGAGGTTATAAAGTTTTTACTCCCATTACATGTTCATAAAGCTCTGCAGAAGGACTTTGATGGCTACGTGATATCGTGCTTTATGATCTATACGTGGTGGATTGAAATTTTGGGATAAAATATTACTTAGGGAATATTTTGTTTGTTATTTGATCTATTTTACTAATTCTCAACTAACTAGACTCTTGTACCTAACCTAAATAATAAGTTTATGTAAAATAATCTTTATCTTTATTTGTTCTATTCTGCGGTTCTTACTTCATCTCTTTCATCGTTCCTTCCCTCTTTCGTCGATTCTTCCTTCATATCTTCATCTGCTTTCTTTTGTGTGTATTTCCGTTTTATGAAATTCATCTAAGCTAAGACTAAAATATGCATTTAAAATGGGGGTAAATGGGCAAGTGCAGTGATAGTACAATAGTATAGATGTTGATATGTACTCGGGAGGTCCGAGTTCGACCCCAAGATCTAGGGATTTTTCTGAGTTATGTTTGTTTTAAGCAATTAAATATCACTTGCTTTAGCGGTGAAGGAAAACATCGTGAGGAAACCTGCACTCCTGAGAGTTCACTATGTCTTCAAAGGTGTGAGAAGTCTGCCAACTCACATCCAGCTTGGTGTTACCATAGGGTTGAACCCCTCCTCATTCTGAGAAAGGAGTCCCGGCTCAGCAGTGAGCTATTAAAAGGGTGATGATTAAAGGGGCAAGGAACCACAAATTTATAACGACTGCTGATCAAAAATATTTTTACATAGACCACATATTTAGTAAGGAATATTAAAGTACTGGAAAAATATTTCATCCTTTTTTTTTCAACGTAACTGAATTTTCGTTAGCAACACTGTATAATATTTCATTGGCTAGTGATAGTTCTGTTAGTTTATTATAACTTTCTACCAGCTCGAACATTTATTAGCTCTTTCTTAATAGATTAGCAGCAGTTGACGAATCATTCCATAATATGAATTCGACTATCATAATGTAGCTTGAGATTATTGTTGGCTTGGTTGATAAAATGGTCTTGTCAATCAGTTGCTGAAACTCGGGACATAGGTAGGGCTCGACTTCCTGTCTAATGTAAATGTTAACTTGCCATTTAAATTTAACAATATTATAATAAAAACTTTATTATAACTCTGATCAGTTATTCCGTTACAGAAACATAACAAAAGTAAAGGGGGATAACGAAGACTTTCCTGTTTTCCTTAAATCCCTGCCGGAACACGAGCGCATATTTTCGATAGAATATTTTGCGAAAATATTTTTATTTCTTATAGCTCATATTTATGTGCTTCCCTTTTTGTACACATAAATTTTTATAAAGTAATATTAAGGAAATGATAAGCCTTGATTTTGAATGGGTTTTCGTCTATATGGACTACCTCAAGAGAACCGCGGGAAGCCCACAAAATGATCAAAGAAATTGGAGGTAGCTTATAACATATTAAGGGGTTTCTGTAACAATACAACAATATAATAATTTCATTACACAACAGTGATAATAATGTTGGTTTTATGGAATCCACGATATACTTGTAGAGGCCTGTTTTGCCCCATCTGCCAATTACCTGCTTCGTATAAATAAATGGAATGAGACAGGCTATTTTTATTTACGAAAATAAATTTTAAAAGGTGAAGAGTGTTGATATTGAATTTTATAAAATAGTTGTTTATGCAACTGTTGTGTTTTAATACCTAATTATCTATAAAATTGTATAATAGTTGCATATAAGTCTTTATCTACACCCATGAGTAAATCCTCTATAAAAGATTTTGAAAGAGTTAGCTTACTGCTAACATTAAAACAGCCACTCCTAGTAACCTAACATCATCCATTACTGTGTTGTTATGAAATTCAGTACAACATTACATCACTCGTTTGGATGATGTTATGGTTATTAGAACATTGGGTGTTCTAATCATGGCTATAACCTAACTGATTCGGAATCTTTTATAGAAGATTTAAATCATGGGAGTAGATAAACGAAGTTACGGCACCAGTAAGTATCAAATGAAATTCACTTTATGCTTTAAACTACTTCGTAAACTCACTTTCTCGGGCAAAATCCCACGGGAAAGAAATAAGAGGAATTTCCACAAATCGTTTCCGTTTATTATTGATAGTGGCCTGCTCTAATATGCTCAGAATATTAAGTAACCTTTAGAGACTCTGCTATTGTTTTAATTGCTATACGTTTTTAAAAATTCTAGATAATGAAATATATTAATAATAAATAAATATTAATAGTTGATAGTCAGAAAATATCAACTTAGAATAGATGCTTCGATGAAATTATCAAAATTCCTCCACTTCTGGAAAACTGCTTTCCGAGCTGGTGGTAGCTTCAGACAAACTAACTGACCGACAAATTTTTGACGTTTCAAAAGTACTTTTAAAAAAAGTCTAATTGGAATAAATAATTTTGATTTGATTTGATTGCTTTATTGACTGTAATTATTATCAAAACAATATCTCTTAACCCATCATCGATATAATAGGCTTGTGTCCACTAATTACAATTTGCTTGGTTTATAGTTTCTAACTATAAATGAAGGGACTTAGATAAGAAAACAGTTTATTTGTCATAAAAGTTAAAGATAATATTTTAAGAAAATAAATTCGACAAAAATAGGCGAACAGCGATTGACAGCAAACAAAAATCAGAAAGTGTTACGTCACGCCACCCAAAACATCATTACTGTTATTGTCCTTCAAATCATTTTTAGTAAAAAGTTGACACTTGACACAGATGTAAATACCTAGTTTTATTTCGTAAACTGTGACATTATTCAAGACGCCATAACTCTATTCAGCGTTTCTGAGGGAAATCTAAATTGCTTTTTTTAAATACAAAATACGTAATGTAAATATTGTTTTTTCTTTAAAATATAAGTTTTTACGGATAATATATGTATTAAAATATATAATTAACCAAGTTTTCAAATTTAGTCAACTAGTTTATTAAACAGCTCCTCCTCCTTCGACATTTATAAGTAATCTTCTATAATAAAAATTCACAGATTTTTACGAGCGGACAAAAATCCTAAGAATAAATCATTATTTCTCTATGCAGGGAATCGCTTCGGCTGGATAACAGCAAAAATACTTTACACTCAAATAGATGGATTAATAGCATTTTATAGGAAAACGAATAAGGTTGGATTAGAACAATCTAAGTATACTAAACAAATCTTACAGATTCTAATGATATTAATTGATGTATTGTCAATATCAAAGCTGTATCTTTAGCAGGAAAATTAGGAGATTTAAGGTCGAGGAAAGCATTTTATTTATAGAAAGAGAGAGGAAAGCTTTTACGGAAATAATTAACACGTTAATGAAGAAACTATGTTCTTACAGATTATCTACTAATCAATTTATTTTAGTCTTAATACGTGTCTGTTTTAGCTTAGATACAAATAAATGTATAATCAATATCACAGATAGTAAAACTATTGTAGAAACACATAGAAATAATAATACTAAATCTAAAGCATAATATTCAGTCCAGTTCATATGCGCGGCGGGTGTGCGCAGATGCTCAGCATTGCCGTGACGTAGAACGTGTTCTGTCCACCATACGGCGCGTTCTAGTGATGTCTGGGGCTGATCACGCATGATAGTCCGTAATTGGATTATGTTTTGATGATAGCTACATTAAATTCAAAAGTTTTTACGTTAAAAACAAAGAGTATGTTACAAAATGACACACAAAATGAGTTTTGTCAGTTTTATAATGCTGAAAGAAATAATGTTAATTCAAATTAATCAACAAGGAAAATATACCAAGAGCTTTGATTTTGACACGAATAACGTTAATTAGGCAATATGATTATGAGTACCTATGTTCCAGTTTATGAGTATTTAAAAGATAATAAGACTATAGATTCCTTGATTCTATCAAGTTAGTTTTTTGTTACTTTAATTGTCAAGTGGCGGGGTCGAGCAGTGGATGTTGAGTATTAGAATTGTGCGAAAGAAACTTGTAAATCTCCACCTGCATCACATCCTCCTATCACTGCTCGATTTTCTATCTAAAGCGTACATTTATATGTATAGCATACAGTGATAGGTGTAATATACATCTTCAATACTCACCTTTCATTTTGAATGATAGTTTCAATGGCATACTCTAATTTGTCTTCAGATATAGTTTCAATGCCTAGTTTTAATCCTATTTTATATTTTACATACATTTCCACATTATACCACTGATCTCCAAGCATTGGTATACCAATAAGTGGTACACCCGCTGTTATGGCTTCATCGGTTGATTGTAGACCTCCTTGTGTTATGAATGCCTTAACTTTTGGATGTTCTGCAATAAACAGTTTGACTCACAAATTTATTTCTTTTTAAGTTGACTTAATAATACTTATTTAAGTTGTCAGGCTATAGAACGTTGTGTGACCGGAGTATCTTTTTCATTGGATGGATGTTATAGGCCCTGTGGGTTAAGATATCTCTTATTATTATCATTTACCCATCAACGGCCCTTTGCTAAATCATAGTCTACAACACTGTGCGCTGGCCCAGTGCGGTTAGGCGGACTTCACATATCCCCAAAAGAATATCATGGAAAACTCTGAGGTTGACAGTTTATTTAATTGCGTAAAATTCCCGTAACTCCAATAAATCTGATGAGAGTGATGACATCAGATTTATCGGAGATTTTTGGAAATTAAATGTGAGAGTATGATCTGTCAGAGGTGTATTTCCAGGATTGAAGACATCAAACCTGTTGTGTACTTTTTTTTATAAAGAAATATTCCATTTTATATCTACTTGTTATCAAATCTTTAGTCTTACTCAATAAATCTGATTGTGGAAACCATTTAGAAACTCTTATATTATCCGAACTTCCTGGAACTTCATCTTTATCCCATTTCCACAAAACGTCGTACGGCAGTTTAGAAAATATGTTTGTAAATATCTTTATCTTTTCCGGAGGTAATAGTGAGGGCTTTACATTTGTACCGAAGCTCATGTATATCACACCGTTTTTGGAGGAATCTAAATATAATTTGAGATCCTGGAAATAAATTATATATGACGAGTAATAGAAATTATTAGTGACTTCTGTGATAGTTTGTAAAGAAACGGCTTACTTAGATAGTAAAAATCAAATAATTAATAAATAAGTAGAAGGTGAAAATGAGTAAGGAATTTTGTTATAAAACTTAAAGTAAGGAACTTGTTATAAAATATAAAACTTAAATTATTTTTGTGTTGTTTTAACTAGAAATAATGTTGAAGATATGACTCTGCTATAGAAGTCTAACTACTAAAATAAAATTGACGCACATAAGCAGGTTGAAAAAAGAAGTAATACCGTTTCTAAATATATCATGAGATCTTTTAAAAATTTACCTATTTATAGCATGACAATGAAAAAAAATACAATAGATCGGATAAACTTGTGACATAAATAATTTATAAAGACTAGTATCTGCATTTAATATTTGATGTAAATAGATTCAACCTTATCTTTAATGGATTAGTTACTCATGTATTCTGCAGATACTTGTCAATAGTAAATAAACCTATTCACCTATTGGTATATTTACCTTTGGTAATGGTTTTGAAGGTTTTTGGTGTAAGCCACCTAAATATATAACATTTGGTGGTGCCGGTCTATTAGAATCCCATATAGGATGAACATTTAAAAATAACATTTGCACGTTATTCTTTAATTTCTTTATATCTGGTATATCTTTACCAAATATTTTTTTTATCATCTCATTTTCTGAGTTTTCTAGCCCTCTATAAATACTTTCAGCTTTATATTGAGTATATAATTCTGATATTTTCTCCATTAAAGTTAGATTGTTTATTCTTTGGCGTGTTACTAATGGATAAACAAGAGGGTTTGTAGGAGCACCAGTTTTGTCAAATGTGTCGTAAATACCACTAAAAGAGCTAATTTCTATCACTGGCACTTTATACACATAAGACAAACTTATAGCTGGTCTTACACACGATTCAATAAATAACAAATCAAATGTCTTCTTTTTATCATTAATAAGTTCCTGTACTTCCGCAGATTTCATTTGTTGCTCAAACACTGAGTTTAACAATTCAAAAATGAATTTGATACTTGACTGTGCATCGTCTTCTTTTCCTTTTTCTATTGCTACAAATTTATTCCACATTTTATAAGATAAATCATGAAGATCTATTTCTGTGAGGTTAGGAGGACTTTGTCCTTTTGGATATGATGGATCTGTAGTTATTACTGTGACATGATGTCCACGTCTCACTAGTTCGTGTATAAGTGGACGAAAAACTACTTGATGACTTATAGATGGAGTAGGGAACACACCTAAAATATTTGCACAATAACAATTAACCATCACTTTAAGTACAAGTATTGCTTGGAATAGAAGCAACATTTTGAAATCACTTGAGGTCGTGACTGATTGAGTCCTTACAGTTTTATGAGCTGTTGATGGACGTCACATGTATGATATAGCATTGCATTTGTACTATTATTTTCTTAGTTTATTATTATCTCCGATGATGAGCGGAAATTGTACTTTTCATAATTGTTTGTTTATGCATTATCATTGTTTAAACTTACCTAATAGAATCCTTAACAAAGAGTTTAACTGAAATATATTTTTTAAATTACTAAGACATAATATTATGGTTTTAAGTATTGTACAATTAAATAACAATGTCAGTACGATTATGTCATTTATTATACTGAAGCTAATTAAAGGAAATAAAATAGTATGCTAAAGCTAGTCTATATCTATAGATACTAATATTATAAAGAGGAAAGATTTGTATTTTTGTATGTAACGAATAAACATAAAAACTACTAGACCGATTTCAAAAATTCTTTCACCATTAGAAAGCTACATTATCCCTGAGTAACATAGGCTATATTTATTACAAGAAAAAATTAGAGATCAAAACCAGAAATTCTCACTAAAACCAACACAAGGTGCAAAAAAATTAGCCATAAAATATCTTTCATCGCATGCGCTGCGAAAAGTATTGATGATAGAACAAAAAAATGTTATACAATATTATAGAACGTATCAATATCTACAAAAAACTCCGCGAGATCATATGTCCAACTATTGTAGTTAAGTCACTATAACTACTTTTTTACATTTTAAAAGTTGATAAAAATGCCTATCAAAATCAGACCATGTTTTCCATAACTTTGTATTAATTCTTATCCAAATAAATTGTTTCGTAATGAAGACTGTTTCAATATCTGTTAATTACTTTTTGAATTATTGAAATCGGACATTCCAGTCAAAAGATATTACGAAATAAAAATACTAAGATAAATAAAAAATAATCCCAGACGGGCCGCCCAGCGAGTAACGCGGCGATAGAGGGAGCGACAGAATGCGGGAGCCAAAATGTTAAAAAAAAATTATCTACCCGTGCGAAGCCGGGACGGGCCCCTAGTTATAAATATAATTATAGTATTAAACAGTACGATGTTAAGGTTTTAAATTTTATTTTATGAGATGTTATAATCATATCATTTATGTAATATTAAGTTACAAAAGTTAGCAACACCGTTGATAACTATAATATATATTTGCGGGTAGTACTTTTTAATTTATTCCAAGACTGTATATATAGTTCAGTCTGTTCCGATAGATTTCTGTTGTCCGTTGTCAAACGGAGCTCGCCTGGTGACCATTATGGCTATGTGTGGTGCTGGGTCTCCATTACTAAGGTTTAGTGTGCTTAATACTTTTTGGTTACTTACAGATAAGTGCATATTCTTCTGCGCGTTACTATGCAGTATTGGTTCCATGAAGATAACCCAAAATCACTCTTCCAGGATGCTAAACTTAAATAAAATTTTCGATTTTATGGATATTTTCATAATCGTTATCTCAGTAATGCTTTTTATTTCGTCAACATGTCAAAGTAAAAACTCAATTAGGTTTCCGTACCTTAAAAGGAAAAAAGGAATCCTCTCATCACTTGATCACTTTGTTGTCCGTCTGTCAGTCTGTCTGTCTGTCAAGACCCTTTTTATCTAAACGCACGGAGATATCAAGTTGAAATTAAAATCAAATACTGCAGCCTGTGGTCCCTTGCTGTTTAAACTTTTATGTCCACGCAATGAAAAGATATGACCGTTAATGTGGTTACATGCAGAGTTATAAGATTTTTTAAAACTATGCTAAACGGTAACACTCACGTATTATTATGGTAGATTGGTACTACAGTTTCGATCGCATTGGGCGATCTTCTTCAGCCAGTGGACGCGCTCGCGGTGGCCGCTAAAGAAAATGTTACTTAGGAGAAACTAGAAGGAACGTATCCACTAGGCTCTCGGAGCACATACGCTCCATGAAAAAGTTAGATAGTGAGAGTTCCGCGGTGGCGGAACATTCCCATGTTGTTTCTTTGTACGTCAGTAAGTTTGTATATTTTAGTATCACGCTCATGTTTTTATTTCATCTGTCTCTCCACATCGACTGTAATGACTAGATTAGTACGCTTGTATCATAGTGTACTATTAACTTTTTAATAAAATTACTAACATTAACCGCCACCTTAATAATACACGAATAATTTAATAATTTTTAAATTATACCCAAAGCATATATTTTACATAACGTGAATAAAGAAAAAACTAACGTCATAATATGAAGATAATATGTTATATATTTTAGAAGTGATGTGTTCATGGTAATTATATCTTCTGCTTTTGAAGATTGAAGAAATTATTGGTATATATTTTAATTTCATTGAAAACCTCAAGTGAGACGGAAAAAAAGAGCTTATATTTTTGACTTTTTAGTAAAAAGACGAGTGGTTCGCTAACGAAGCTAGCAATCTGTCAGCAGCACATCCTCACTCTTGTGTCTCTACGAGTGTACCTTTTGTAGTCCAATGATGTAAATGACTGACCATTTCAGCGCCTTTTTTCAATTTGAAATAATAATAAAAATCAGAAGCTTTTTAAATCTTAAACTCAAACTATAAATAGTTTATTTCAATTACTTTTGATACGTCAAAATTGGTCAGTCAGTCAGTTTGTCTGAAGCTACCAGTAACAGTTCGGAAAGCAGTCTCCTGATGAGAAGAACTGGCAAGAACTTCAACAGTCCTACTTTCCAAAACGCCATTGTTTAGATAAATTTGTTATAAAATTTTATTGTCATTTAGCTGAGTATCAACATCACTTGGATTCCAAGCATTGTCATCTTATATAGTCGAACCGTCCCAGCTATATTTCCAAAGCTCTAATCTATCTCAATTTTATCAAAATCTTATACATGATCACTCTGTCTATTTGTGAAAACTACATTAAAATCGGTTGCGTAGCTTAAAACAGCAAGCGGGAAGCGATGAAGTTTTATACCACGTGAAGAATAAGATGGCAATGTTTATACAAAATGGGCGCCTAGAGGAGCAGGAACGGAATTACTAATTAATTCTACAAATAATCTTATTTAAATACAGCGATTGTAATTATTCTTAAACAAACTTTACATTTGATAAGTTGCTTTGATCATTCCATAACGAGTAATGATGATATAGACTTTTACCATGATAATAATTAAACAGTTAAAAAATCTGGTCAAGTGCGAGTGTGGAGCTCGCACGCTGGGGGTTCCGTACAAATAGAATTAAGGGACAAACTAATATTTTTTTATGTTATTTTACAGTTTCGGACTATTGCTATTACGTGTGTTAAAACACGTTCATTCTTACCTAATTTAATGATTTTAGATCTGCTGGAATATAGGATTATGTATACGTGGCTGTATTTTTTGATTCAATTAACTTGAAAGTTTTAATTTTTTACAGTTTTAAGAAGTCTAAAATTAAGTTAATATGTGCGGTATAGTTAGTAGTACCTTTTAAATGTCTTTACTTAGAAGTTACAATTTGATACCTTTACGCGTTCCGGAATAAACGAAAAATAAATGATTCTATAAGGATTCCTTTTTAACGGAAGCCTAAAAACGGCGAATACTTAATCAATTTAAAAAAATTAGAGTATAATATTATAATATGTCAAAGCGATATTGAGGTATGAGTAAAAATATTTATGTTTTGATGAGTGGATTTATTCCTGTGTATTACATTTGAAACTAGTTTGCAAGGGAGGGGCCCGTACTAGGCGCAAGCCCCTATTCCTGGGTACCCCGCTCATCCACCAAGACCATTTAAAGTCAACAAGATAACCTTATATAAAACTTATTTGTAATAAATAGTATATTTAGTAAACTTTAAATGCTGAGAAAGAACAATATTTAAACTTATTTTATACAACAATATTAAACTTTTTATGCGGATACTATACAAACTTTAAATAAGTACAACAAAGAATAAATGTATTGTGTGCGCGCGCGCGTTTGTGTGTGTATGCGCGTGTGTGTGTGTGTGTGTGTGTGTGTGCGCGCGTGTGTGTGTTTGTGTATTTGGTGTGAGTGCATGGTTGGGTGTGTCAATCAATCAATCAATCATTATAGAATCTAGTTATGTTTAGTTTCATTTATTAATAATCGTTTAGTCTCATCAAAGTCTAATGCTAATAAGGTTTCTGTTAGTACTCGCTTCAGTTCTGATTTCAAAAGAGGGTATATATCGAGTCTGCAATTTAGCTTATTGTAAAGAAATGAGGATTGACAAATATATTGTTTTTTTCTTAAATATAGTTTTTCTAGTATGTATAGGACAAATTATTTCTACGCTTTTGGGATTTGACGAGGATTGAAAGGTAAGTGACATTGAGTTTTAGTAACACAATTTATTATATAAAGTTGACGGGTGGTTAGCAACTTATGCAGATTGTGTAAGTCATGTGTTGGAAATTTAAATGGTTTGTAAAACATTACTTTTAACAGTGACCTTTGAGCTCTTTCCAAAACTATTAGATGTGTTTTAGCTGCACCACCCCACAATGTAATACAATAGCTAAGGACTGGTTGTGCTAAGGCTTTATAGGCAGTTATAAGTGTTTTATCATTGGCTACGTGTTTAAGTTTTTTGAATACCCATACTCATTTCCTCGTCTTATCAGCAGTGCTCTTTATGTGCGGTCTTCATGTAAGATGCTGGTCAATAATAATGCCAAGATATTTTATTTGATTAGCTGTAGTTATTTGTTCACAATAAACAATCAGCTCTTCCCGGATTACATGTGTGTACTTTAAAAGTAAAATGACAAGCGGGTGTAGATTTACGAATTGAGAATGTTACGTATTTAGTTTTACTTATATTTAATGTCAATAGATTTGATCTCAACCAGTAAGCTACTTGGTGAATCCCTGTTTCAGAAATAACCTGTAGCTCTTCTCATGATTTTGAATTAAAAATTAAGGCAGTATCTTCTGCATATGTATATATTTTACAGTTGAGAAGATTTTGGTTACAGAGATCGTTCAAATAAATCAAAAACAAGGTAGGGCCTAGAACACTACCTTGTGGAATATAGGAAATATCTGATGGCTGGCTAACATGTTCACCAAGTTTAAGCAGTTGCTAACGGTCGATAAGGTAGTCCAATATCAATGCATGGGGCAAACCTCTTATTCCGTAATTGTATAACTTGTCTAGTAGGATGGGAATGGATACAGTGTCGAATGCTTTAGCTAGATCCAGAAACACCCCAAGACATTTATTGCCAATATCCAAATGGTTACTTATTTCTTCTGTCATAGCCAATACCGCATCTTCAGTAGAAATGCCATTCCCAAATCCGAATTGATTCTTTGAAAGTAGGTTATTATCGAAAAGAAAGTGTTTTAAGCGGTCGTTGATCAGTTTTTCCAGGATTTTAGAAAATAAATTAAGTACAGATATAGGTCTGTAATTATCGACATCATATCCGTTCCCATCCTTATGTATATGTCTACAGCCCTTTTAAATGTTTTGGGAAAAAACTACCACACGTTATAAATGTGACAGAAAATTGGAATAAGGTTATTCTTCGCCTTTTTTCGGATACAAGTGGCATTCAAAAGATTATATTCTTTCCTTTTTAAAACGCATATCTACAACGTGGCTGTCCATGATGGAAATCCAGTTAGTCTTTTTATTACAGTAGAACCTCTATTATCCGAACTAATTGAGACTGAGACTAAGTCGGATAATCGAAATGTGGGTACTTTGAAACAAGATGAAACAAAAACAACACCTTTTCACATAAAATCAGTACCTAATCTATAAAAATTTGACACTCATATTAATGTTGTAATATAAAACACGTAAAAAATGTCTCATGCCTGATGTTGATCGCGGTGAGACTGATTCAAAGATGAGCTGGGTGATTAAAATAAGCTTTAGATAGATGAAATTGGTGCTGACGGTTTTTTCTTGGTTGAAGAATCTTCAGTTGTATTTCCGACGAGAGCTCGGCTGTTCAGCTCTTCGTCACCAACGGCTCGCATACTGTGACATCCAGCGTTGGCTCCGGATGCACCCCGACGACCCTCGGGCAACTCGGCTGTATTAGTTTCTTCGATGAGAACCCGCCTGTTCAATCCTGCATCGCCAACAGATCGTAAACTGTAGCATCCAATAGCATCAACTGTAGGCTCTAGATGCGCTCGGCGAACCCCGGGCAGTAAATTGTGTGTGTTTCTAGTATTTTCCATGATAAAATAAAAAAACGTGTGCGTCGGACGCTCGACAGAAGTGATAACTTCAACTAATCTAAGTTGAACTATTTAATATTGAAATTGTACACTGAGTAGAGAGAGGGGAAAGCGTCTGTCCGAAATACGGCTAGCGCTGTGGTTTAAAGTGAGAGAGGAGCAGCCTGCCTACTGCTGCCGTATGCGTGAGAGAAAGGGAAGCCAGATATAGTGGCGCCGTAACGCGTTACGTTACGAAGCAGTTTACCCTCCCATAAGAAGTTATCACTTCAAAAGGTTTTTGGACCGTTAATTGGGGTATGCAAGCAAAGATGTTAGTGTGCTGATAAAGTACTCTTTTGGGACCGTGCTTTAGTTTTTATAGCACTTGACCCTGTACCTAAGCCCCTCCACCACGTCAAGGTGATCCCCTAGGGGATCCGTATTATTAATAATATTTAAAGGTTAAACAACGGGAACCGCTCTCGAAATCACGCGCTCGGCCGCCATTAGTGCGACTTTTTTTTAAACAAAGCGGGAGTAATTGAATAAAGTAAACAGAAATATTGCGTTTTTTATCTACAATTCATGAAATCTTTAATCTTAATTTTCTAACTCTGGCCTAACTTCAAAAATAAAACTGACACAAAGGGAGGGACAGGTTGAAGAGAAGGAATATTTAATTATAATTTTTAATTATATCATGAGGTCTTTAAAAAGTTTACCTATTGCTAAGAATCATCCTGATATTTATTTTTCATTGCGAGTAATGTAGTGTTCGAAAAAAATACAAGTGCGATTACATAGTTGGGAAGGTAATTTAAAATTGTGATTAACGCGTGGTAAAGATTATAGCTGTTACTGTGCGATATCGGTCCCATGTCATTAGTAAATGCATGTGGATGTATACACGGTACATAATAGATCGTACGTAGGTAGAGGAAGAAGTTTCTTCGCATTTTTTAAGAAAATTCAAAACATTTTTTAATATAGTTTATTTACATTTAACTAAAGTATGTCGGTACAATCTTGTTCGATAACTTTTTGCCATCTGGTATGTAGGGACATGATCCCATTGCTATAGAAATTTTAGGACTTATGATCAAAAAACCGCGTCAAGTAGTTTTGGCAGTCCTCTCGTGATGTTAACCTGACACTGCCTAAAGAATTCTGAAGAGACCAAAACAGGAGGAAATCTGAAGGTGAAAGGTCAGGACTATACGGTAGATGCATTAACACCTACCAGCCAAACTCTCTTAATTTTGGCTGTGTGTGGCTAAATATGTGTGAGGTCTAGCGTTATCATGATGAAAAACCACATCCCTTCTGTTGATTAATTCCGGCCGCTTTTTCTCAACTTCTTGCTTTAATCTCATCAGTTGTTCGCAGTAGAGTTCAGCATCGACGGTCCTGCTGAGTGGTAACAGCTCATAATGAATAATGCCCTTCCAATCCCACCACACACACAGCATCAACTTGTTGCGAGTTAACCCGAATTTCGCCACAGTCTGTAAAGCCTGACCGGTCTTTGACCACGACCTTTTTCGCACGTTCTTGTTTCGCACGTTCGTGATCTACTTTTCATCACCAGTTATCAGCTTCTTCAAAAGTGGTTCGGTTTCATTACGTCGTAATAAAGAATCACAAATGAGTACACGGTTCATTAGGTTTCTTTCAGTGAGCTCGTGAGGTACCCAAATATAGAGCTATTTTTTTTTTTCAAATGCGTCAAAACTGTTTTGTGGTCATTACCCAATTCTTCAGCTACGTCGTAACTACTGACATGCCGGTCTTGCTCCACTTTTTATAAAATGGCATCCATTTTATCCGTAATAGGGCGACCAGAGCGAGGTGCATCTTTGATAACAAAATTTATGCTATTCTCACAGACACTACACTAGGTCCATAAACATCGCAAATTTTTTTCGCAGCTTACGTTGCATATTTACCTTTTTGTAGTAAAATTTTAAAATGTGTCGAATTTCTTCGTTAGATCTCCACTCATCTTCACAGTGCGAAAAACAAATAAAAATCACATACATATTTAATGATACCAAAACCAGCCAGATACAAATAGTATAGCCAAAGAGATTTTATTACAAGTACATACATACTATATTGCGAAAAGACTTTTTCCCCAACCCATTATACCAAAACAACATTTTTTAAAAATTTTGTCTTTCTGTCTATCTGTTTCTTTCGGATACTCTCTGAAATGGCTGGATTGATTTTGACAAGACTTTCACTATTAAATAGCTGATGTAATAAGGAGTAACTTAGACTACTACTGTCTACTTGACATCTCTTTACGACCTATAGGAGCGGAGCAACATGCGAACTAAGTCGCGCGGGTCGGCTAGTAGTAAATATTTTAATAGGTCTTAACTAACCTATGAAATTGCCGTTCTGCTGTACTGGCTATTTCAAGTCCAATTTTTTCTTTTTTCGCTAACAATTCTAGTTCAAATTATTTTTATTTTTTAAATATGAAATTCATTTTTGAAAATTAGTCATTTGTTCAATGGTTTGTGTTCTGTTTTCATCACATTTGCTCGTTTTCCGTCATCATGGATACGTAAAATTTCGAGTGATTACTACGAGTACCTGGCAGCAAAGCGGCAGAAGTGGCACGCAACATCAACAACGTATACGGAGAGAATACTACTAATGATTGCACCACCCGTTATTAGTCTCTCAATCTACAGTTGAATTAGCAGAAGCTTTCGATGTTAGAATCAAAACAATATTGGTCCATTTGCGTCGAATCGGCAAGGTAAAAAAGCTAGTCAAATGGATGCCCCACGAATTAAATGAACGCCAGCGTGAAGCACGTGTCGAGTCGAGCCTTGCACTACTCAACTGGCACACAAACGAAGGCATATTGAATCGCATTGTTACTTGCGACGAAAAATGGATTCTGTTCGACAATCGCAAACGCTCAGCAAGTTAGTTAGATCCTGGTTCAGCACCTAAACAATGCCCCAAACAAAAACCGACCCCCTGAGAACTGTTTGCTGGTCTACCGCCGGTGTCATTCATAGCAGCTTCTTACCAAACGGGATGAGCATTACTGTAGATGTTTACTGTGAAGAGCTGAATATAATGATTTTCTTTTTTTTAATGATAGATAAGGGATAAACGAGCAGACGGTTCACCTGATGGAAAGTGGCCAGCGTCGCCTTTGGACATCGACAAAACTAGAGGGTATCTCTTGCTTTGTCCATGCGTTGCCGCCTCGAAGATAGAATGAGGAGGGAGAGCGAAGAGAAGAATGCTGCGATTTCAATGCACTCCGAGCATGAACGCGGTGTTCATTGGAACCGCAGCAGTATTGGGATGGGAGAGGGAGGGGTAGATCTGGCCCACATGCGGTTCGGTTGGAACGCGTCAGAGACACTTGGTGGTCGGATTCGAATGCTGATTGTCGCAAGCCAGTCGGGGAACAGAGCTCCTACCACCAATGGGGATGCTGGGTAACTCGCCTCTTACGAGATACTCTCCCAGCGGCAGAGGGGAATTGTATTATAACCCATCCCCTCACGGGTAAATGATGGAGAAACTCGCACATCTACCATCTTTGGTCAATCTTCATCCGCTCCTACCTACGTCAAGCCAAGTCGGCAATCTTTTAATTATTTGTTATTGTGGACCTTTATTCTATTAGCGAAGCAGGTCTTCTAAATAGTAGGTGTTAAGTATGAAAGATTACTATATCTAGAAAATGTATGTATTCGTAAAAATTCATTACATATTCATAACCAGAAACCACTACATAGTATAAAACAATGTCGCTGTATGTTTGTCTGTATGTATGCTTAAATATTTAAAACTAAGCAACAGATTTTGATGAGTTTTTTAATAGATTGAGTGATTCAAGAGAAAGGTTTATATGTTTAATAAATACATAATATAATACAGAAACACTAATAATTATAGAGGTTTCTAATGTGATGTCGTAAATAAACACATTCTTTTCGCTTACATTGCAAACGCTGGCTAAACCCAACGAGATAGATCAAAATAATATACTACAGTATATTAGTATATAATACAGTACACCATAAAAATGTCTACAAAAAAGTCCTCGATGGTATATGTCTATCTCTTAACCCACACAAATGAATGGCATAAATACATTGTGCATTCGATATAGATCAATATGGTTCTTTACAGCATGAAATTTAAATGAATATTTTCGAAGATATAACATATTTAAAATGCAGGGATATAGCGGTTACGGCTAAATAAATACACGTGTTAAATTGCACCCGGGCGAAGCTGGGACGGGTTGACTAGTAGTTTATAAAATAAAAAATCTAATTACGATGCAAATGTATTTTATTATTAATTAAGATTTCTAATACTTTATTTCTAGACACACAAATAACGCTAAAGGGTCAACTGTTGTAAAACATTTGAATAAAAACTACGTATATTATACTTTAATTTATTTTAGTCTTGAAACGTATATAAAATTTAAGTTTTAATATAATTAAATATACAATATATGCCACTGCTATCAATATAGTTATTAGTATACTTATTATTAACAATACTAAGTCTAAAGCATAGTATTCAGTCCAATGCATATGCGCGGCGGGTGTTTGCAGATGCTCAGCATTGCCGTGACGTAGAACATGTTCTATCCACCATACGGCGCGTTCTAGTGATGTCTGCGGTTGATCACGCATTCTGTTTCTTAACTTAAACACATTTTCACGATACCTGAAATCAATCCAATTTATATTTTTAAATCAAAAATTAATATTTCTCTTCACACCGCGTCCATAAATCAAGGCCGTCAATTAGTAGCCAGGACTTATCTTCCAATGTGTTTTTGTCTGGAGATACTTACAAAGTCAAGTTCTCAATAGCAATTTTAAGTCTATTGAATAATTTCAGGAAGATATTATACTTGAAGATATGCTAAATATTTCATTGATTACTTGATAAGCAGATTAAAAATGTCCTGACTGTAATCTTGCGCGATCTCTGGATAGTGCTTATTGTTTTAGTGCTGTGAGTGCTGTCCGTTTAAGGTCACGTGAGTACTTTACTGCGTAGTTGCCACGTCTTGTATTAGGTTAGGTTTATGTGAGTTTGGTTTAAATATAGAGCCTGAGCAGTGGAAGCGAGTGTTACAATTACTTAAAGGACGTTTTGAAGCCTACACCTTGGTCACAAGTCCAAGGCACTGCTTGAGTTTCTCTCGTAATTGTAAGTGATCATATTTGATTATTTATTGGTTCAGTAGCAGTATCAACGTTGCATTTACCCAATAGTCCACTGAATATCATTACCTCTTTTAGTATTCTTCAATATACATCTTCTTCCTCCTTTTTTCTCATCATTAAAATCTCCGAGATATGTTCTCACTAAGAACTTTTTTTTGATACCAAACACGTGATGATTATCTGAGTTTAATTTCATTAGCCTTCTTTTTGGCTTTGCCGTAATCGGATAAAATGATTTTCGCTAGTATATCTTTTGCTGTAGCCAATTGAAATGTAACTGAACTTTTTGTTACTTACGTGGAATCTTTCATAATAGTTTCAATGGCATCCTTTACTAAATCCTCAGTGATGGCTTCAATATTAATTTTAAGTCCTATCTTATGCACGGTATACATTTCAACATTAAACCATTGTTCTGCAAGCATTGGTACTCCAATAAGTGGTACACCCGCTGTTATGGCCTCATCAGTTGATTGAAGACCCCCTTGGGTTATAAATAATTTAACTTTTGGATGTTCTGAAAATAATTAAACTTTTATTATTTTTATTTTTGTGATTAGCGAATAAACACATAATTATACAGATTGACAAAATTTAAATAATCATTTTCCCTATTCCTTTGTATTATGCCAATTTTTTTCCTGAATTTGATATCCAACTATGTGGCATTTACTTATAGGTATAATACAAAATTGGGTATGTGATAAAGTAATTGGGTATGTGATAAAGTAATTAGGTATGTGGTAAAGTTGTAAAGTTTTTGAACTATTTTTGTTAAATGTTTCGTTCTTTTTATTAACTAGAAGATAATAAAAGCTTGTTTTTAAAAAGTTTTTTTTTCTTTTAATTTTATTACTTACTCAGTAAATCCGATTGTGGTAACCATTTAGAAAGTTTAACATTTTGTGATCTTCCCGGAATTTCATCTTTATCCCATTTCCATAAAACGTTGTAGGGTAGTTGTGAAAATACTTTTGTAAATATTTGAATCTTCTCTGAAGGTAGTAGTGACGGCTTCACATTCGTCCCGAAGCTCATGTATATAACACCATTTTTAGAGGAATCAAGATATGATTTTATATCCTGCCACAACAGATAACCCAATTGAAAAAGATAAATTAATATAACAAAAAAGGAATTACTGCGATATTTATGTAAGTTACCATTGGTAGCTCCTTTGTAGGTTTAAGATGGAGAGCGCCTAGATAAATAACATTTGGTGATACTGGTCTATTAAAATCCCACATTGGGTGGGCATTTAAAAACAACATTTGTATATTCTTCTTTAATTCCCTGATATCCGGTATTTCTTGACCAAAAACTCTTTTTAGCATTTTGTTTTCCGTCTTTTCTAGTTGTGCGTATTGATATTGTGCTTTATATTGTTTGTAGAACTGTGATATTTTTACCCATAGCGTCAAATTATTTATTCTTTGGTGCAAAACAGTAGGATACCATAGATCATGTGTTAGAGCACCTTTCATGTCAAGTGATTGATATATTGGCCCAAGTGAACTAAATTCTATTACAGGCGCTTTATATATGTAAGAGAAACTTATTGAAGGTCTTACACATGATTCTATAATTAATAAATCAAACTTCTTAGTTTTATCATTAATGATTTTCTGCACTTCAGATGACTTTACCTGTTGTTCAAATATTTCTTGAAATGCATTATAATTATATAAAATGGAAGACAAACCATCACTTTCTTTCCCCTTATCAGCTGTCACGGCTTTATAAAACATTTTGTATGATATATCATGGACGTCTAATTCGGTGAGGTTCTGAGGACGATTTTCTTTTGTATATTGGGGATCTGTGGTTATCACAGTCACATGGTGTCCTCGTTTAACTAATTCATTTATGAGCGGTCGAAAAACAATTTGATGACTTATAGAAGGAGTTGGAAACACTCCCAAAATATTTGCGCACTCAATTTTATCGATTAAGTACAACAATAATATTGCTAACAAATTTAATAATTGGATCACTTGTGCCATGGTTAACGTTCAAATACTAAATGCTTTTCTCAAATATTATCTTCTTTTTATATTTACATGAGAAATACAATATTTACATAATGTAATTTAGTGTAGTACAGAAATGTAAAATTTTAAATATGTCCTTCTTATGACCTCCTATTTATAGTGTAACTAAAGTCCAAGGAAGACAACATATATTAATCTCTTTTCATTTATATGTACCTGTTTATATTTTTTAATGATGACCATGTCTGTTTAAATATAATATTGAATCAAGTTATTAAAGATTAAAATGCTGTAAATTTAGGTCCTTTACGGTGGTTTTGACTTACGTAATAAATAATCTTCATCACATAAGAGACAGCCCATTTTCAGCGTTAAATTAAAATAATAAACAATAGAGATAGAGTTTCTAGAGTGGGGAGTTTTTTATTTAAAATTTCCTCCTCTTTAAACATTTTAGTAGTTTTTGAGATATTTGCAAAAAACTAAACCCTTTTTTTTAATAACTTTTGCAAATTTTTTTTTCAAAAATCATCTAGATCTGTCCGAATCGAATGATCATAATTTTCGAAGAGTGCTGAAAGAAGTTGACCAAAAAGGCACTTGTTGACTATACTAATATGGATTTTTATCAGTAAATTAACTTTTAAATTCAAACCAATAGTACCAGATATTAGCGCTTTCAAACAAATAAACTTTTTATCTTTATAATACATTCGTTTCTTTAGCTTAATATATTTGTTTAGCTTAATAAATAATTTTATCAAATTACTATCATCAACCGCCACCTTAATTAACAAAAAATTTAACAATTTGTAAGTTATACTAACGTCAGAAACTTTACACAAAAAAAACTAGCGTAAAACACTGTATTATACTGTAAAAGTGATGTGTTCATGGTTATTATATAAATTATTTCCGTCTGGTTTTTGAAGAATTAAAAATGATTGGAATATATTTTAAATCCATTGAAAATCTTAAGTGACACTAAAATATTTCTCATATTTTTAACTTTTAGTAGAAAGACGAGTGGTTCGAAAACGAAGCTAGCAATCTGTCAGCAACACATCCTCGCTCTTGGGGCGCTGCGAGTGTGCCTTTTGTATTCCCATGGTGTGAAAGTAGTAAATTACCATCGTTATGACATTGATAATATATACCTTCTTAATTCTTCTTGATTTCACTAATGCTTTTATTTCAGTCGATTTCGAAATCTTACTTTCCATCCTTGAAAAATGTAACTTATCCTTAAATGTTACTAACTGGTTCCATTCTTAATTATTTGATCGTCAGCCAGGGTTCCTCAGGGTGGCGTACTGTCTCCTCTTCTCTTTTCGATCTTCATCAATAAGGTAACAGAACTCCGTACTATACCTTACCACTTATATTCGGATGACCTACAAATTTTTTTTATATTTCATCTACGGTCGATAATATTCTATTCATAAATAATATGTAAATTCTAAAATTCAAATATTATATAATCTCAAAATCCTTGATTATGAATGTTCTATTTATATTAAATCACTTGAGTAAACAATAATTTGAGATGGTAAAATTTTTCAGCTTGCCATTTCCATTCCATATGAAATCCTCTGAAAGCAAAATAAAACGGGTTGCACTCCCGCAGTGTTTTAAGATATTTTGGACATTTTGGATATTTTGGACCGAAGCAATAAGTTTCAAAATATAGAAATTATTTAATTAATAAAAAAACGTTTTTATGGAACATTAAAGAACATTTAACATAATTACACCTTCATTATTTTGCTTTGGCAATCACAATGTGACACGCTTTTATTAACAAACAATTGTGTATGTGTGTGATAGAAACGCAAAGATTTAACATAAGGTGTAAAGTTTTTATTTTAAATTTTTAGTCCTTTTACAAGAACATAATAAAAGCTTGTTTTTAAAAAGTTTTGTTTTTCTTTTAATTTTATTTTAACTTTTTAATATCACTACATAGCAAAAACAAAGCCGCTTCCCGCTGTCTCTGTCTGTCAAGTATTTTAATTTCATTGAAAACCTCAAGTGAGACGGAAAAAAAGAGCTTATATTTTTGACTTTTTAGTAAAAAGACGAGTGGTTCGCTAACGAAGCTAGCAATCTGTCAGCAGCACATCCTCACTCTTGTGTCTCTACGAGTGTACCTTTTGTAGTCCAATGATGTAAATGACTGACCATTTCAGCGCCTTTTTTCAATTTGAAATAATAATAAAAATCAGAAGCTTTTTAAATCTTAAACTCAAACTATAAATAGTTTATTTCAATTACTTTTGATACGTCAAAATTGGTCAGTCAGTCAGTTTGTCTGAAGCTACCAGTAACAGTTCGGAAAGCAGTCTCCTGATGAGAAGAACTGGCAAGAACTTCAACAGTCCTACTTTCCAAAACGCCATTGTTTAGATAAATTTGTTATAAAATTTTATTGTCATTTAGCTGAGTATCAACATCACTTGGATTCCAAGCATTGTCATCTTATATAGTCGAACCGTCCCAGCTATATTTCCAAAGCTCTAATCTATCTCAATTTTATCAAAATCTTATACATGATCACTCTGTCTATTTGTGAAAACTACATTAAAATCGGTTGCGTAGCTTAAAACAGCAAGCGGGAAGCGATGAAGTTTTATACCACGTGAAGAATAAGATGGCAATGTTTATACAAAATGGGCGCCTAGAGGAGCAGGAACGGAATTACTAATTAATTCTACAAATAATCTTATTTAAATACAGCGATTGTAATTATTCTTAAACAAACTTTACATTTGATAAGTTGCTTTGATCATTCCATAACGAGTAATGATGATATAGACTTTTACCATGATAATAATTAAACAGTTAAAAAATCTGGTCAAGTGCGAGTGTGGAGCTCGCACGCTGGGGGTTCCGTACAAATAGAATTAAGGGACAAACTAATATTTTTTTATGTTATTTTACAGTTTCGGACTATTGCTATTACGTGTGTTAAAACACGTTCATTCTTACCTAATTTAATGATTTTAGATCTGCTGGAATATAGGATTATGTATACGTGGCTGTATTTTTTGATTCAATTAACTTGAAAGTTTTAATTTTTTACAGTTTTAAGAAGTCTAAAATTAAGTTAATATGTGCGGTATAGTTAGTAGTACCTTTTAAATGTCTTTACTTAGAAGTTACAATTTGATACCTTTACGCGTTCCGGAATAAACGAAAAATAAATGATTCTATAAGGATTCCTTTTTAACGGAAGCCTAAAAACGGCGAATACTTAATCAATTTAAAAAAATTAGAGTATAATATTATAATATGTCAAAGCGATATTGAGGTATGAGTAAAAATATTTATGTTTTGATGAGTGGATTTATTCCTGTGTATTACATTTGAAACTAGTTTGCAAGGGAGGGGCCCGTACTAGGCGCAAGCCCCTATTCCTGGGTACCCCGCTCATCCACCAAGACCATTTAAAGTCAACAAGATAACCTTATATAAAACTTATTTGTAATAAATAGTATATTTAGTAAACTTTAAATGCTGAGAAAGAACAATATTTAAACTTATTTTATACAACAATATTAAACTTTTTATGCGGATACTATACAAACTTTAAATAAGTACAACAAAGAATAAATGTATTGTGTGCGCGCGCGCGTTTGTGTGTGTATGCGCGTGTGTGTGTGTGTGTGTGTGTGTGTGCGCGCGTGTGTGTGTTTGTGTATTTGGTGTGAGTGCATGGTTGGGTGTGTCAATCAATCAATCAATCATTATAGAATCTAGTTATGTTTAGTTTCATTTATTAATAATCGTTTAGTCTCATCAAAGTCTAATGCTAATAAGGTTTCTGTTAGTACTCGCTTCAGTTCTGATTTCAAAAGAGGGTATATATCGAGTCTGCAATTTAGCTTATTGTAAAGAAATGAGGATTGACAAATATATTGTTTTTTTCTTAAATATAGTTTTTCTAGTATGTATAGGACAAATTATTTCTACGCTTTTGGGATTTGACGAGGATTGAAAGGTAAGTGACATTGAGTTTTAGTAACACAATTTATTATATAAAGTTGACGGGTGGTTAGCAACTTATGCAGATTGTGTAAGTCATGTGTTGGAAATTTAAATGGTTTGTAAAACATTACTTTTAACAGTGACCTTTGAGCTCTTTCCAAAACTATTAGATGTGTTTTAGCTGCACCACCCCACAATGTAATACAATAGCTAAGGACTGGTTGTGCTAAGGCTTTATAGGCAGTTATAAGTGTTTTATCATTGGCTACGTGTTTAAGTTTTTTGAATACCCATACTCATTTCCTCGTCTTATCAGCAGTGCTCTTTATGTGCGGTCTTCATGTAAGATGCTGGTCAATAATAATGCCAAGATATTTTATTTGATTAGCTGTAGTTATTTGTTCACAATAAACAATCAGCTCTTCCCGGATTACATGTGTGTACTTTAAAAGTAAAATGACAAGCGGGTGTAGATTTACGAATTGAGAATGTTACGTATTTAGTTTTACTTATATTTAATGTCAATAGATTTGATCTCAACCAGTAAGCTACTTGGTGAATCCCTGTTTCAGAAATAACCTGTAGCTCTTCTCATGATTTTGAATTAAAAATTAAGGCAGTATCTTCTGCATATGTATATATTTTACAGTTGAGAAGATTTTGGTTACAGAGATCGTTCAAATAAATCAAAAACAAGGTAGGGCCTAGAACACTACCTTGTGGAATATAGGAAATATCTGATGGCTGGCTAACATGTTCACCAAGTTTAAGCAGTTGCTAACGGTCGATAAGGTAGTCCAATATCAATGCATGGGGCAAACCTCTTATTCCGTAATTGTATAACTTGTCTAGTAGGATGGGAATGGATACAGTGTCGAATGCTTTAGCTAGATCCAGAAACACCCCAAGACATTTATTGCCAATATCCAAATGGTTACTTATTTCTTCTGTCATAGCCAATACCGCATCTTCAGTAGAAATGCCATTCCCAAATCCGAATTGATTCTTTGAAAGTAGGTTATTATCGAAAAGAAAGTGTTTTAAGCGGTCGTTGATCAGTTTTTCCAGGATTTTAGAAAATAAATTAAGTACAGATATAGGTCTGTAATTATCGACATCATATCCGTTCCCATCCTTATGTATATGTCTACAGCCCTTTTAAATGTTTTGGGAAAAAACTACCACACGTTATAAATGTGACAGAAAATTGGAATAAGGTTATTCTTCGCCTTTTTTCGGATACAAGTGGCATTCAAAAGATTATATTCTTTCCTTTTTAAAACGCATATCTACAACGTGGCTGTCCATGATGGAAATCCAGTTAGTCTTTTTATTACAGTAGAACCTCTATTATCCGAACTAATTGAGACTGAGACTAAGTCGGATAATCGAAATGTGGGTACTTTGAAACAAGATGAAACAAAAACAACACCTTTTCACATAAAATCAGTACCTAATCTATAAAAATTTGACACTCATATTAATGTTGTAATATAAAACACGTAAAAAATGTCTCATGCCTGATGTTGATCGCGGTGAGACTGATTCAAAGATGAGCTGGGTGATTAAAATAAGCTTTAGATAGATGAAATTGGTGCTGACGGTTTTTTCTTGGTTGAAGAATCTTCAGTTGTATTTCCGACGAGAGCTCGGCTGTTCAGCTCTTCGTCACCAACGGCTCGCATACTGTGACATCCAGCGTTGGCTCCGGATGCACCCCGACGACCCTCGGGCAACTCGGCTGTATTAGTTTCTTCGATGAGAACCCGCCTGTTCAATCCTGCATCGCCAACAGATCGTAAACTGTAGCATCCAATAGCATCAACTGTAGGCTCTAGATGCGCTCGGCGAACCCCGGGCAGTAAATTGTGTGTGTTTCTAGTATTTTCCATGATAAAATAAAAAAACGTGTGCGTCGGACGCTCGACAGAAGTGATAACTTCAACTAATCTAAGTTGAACTATTTAATATTGAAATTGTACACTGAGTAGAGAGAGGGGAAAGCGTCTGTCCGAAATACGGCTAGCGCTGTGGTTTAAAGTGAGAGAGGAGCAGCCTGCCTACTGCTGCCGTATGCGTGAGAGAAAGGGAAGCCAGATATAGTGGCGCCGTAACGCGTTACGTTACGAAGCAGTTTACCCTCCCATAAGAAGTTATCACTTCAAAAGGTTTTTGGACCGTTAATTGGGGTATGCAAGCAAAGATGTTAGTGTGCTGATAAAGTACTCTTTTGGGACCGTGCTTTAGTTTTTATAGCACTTGACCCTGTACCTAAGCCCCTCCACCACGTCAAGGTGATCCCCTAGGGGATCCGTATTATTAATAATATTTAAAGGTTAAACAACGGGAACCGCTCTCGAAATCACGCGCTCGGCCGCCATTAGTGCGACTTTTTTTTAAACAAAGCGGGAGTAATTGAATAAAGTAAACAGAAATATTGCGTTTTTTATCTACAATTCATGAAATCTTTAATCTTAATTTTCTAACTCTGGCCTAACTTCAAAAATAAAACTGACACAAAGGGAGGGACAGGTTGAAGAGAAGGAATATTTAATTATAATTTTTAATTATATCATGAGGTCTTTAAAAAGTTTACCTATTGCTAAGAATCATCCTGATATTTATTTTTCATTGCGAGTAATGTAGTGTTCGAAAAAAATACAAGTGCGATTACATAGTTGGGAAGGTAATTTAAAATTGTGATTAACGCGTGGTAAAGATTATAGCTGTTACTGTGCGATATCGGTCCCATGTCATTAGTAAATGCATGTGGATGTATACACGGTACATAATAGATCGTACGTAGGTAGAGGAAGAAGTTTCTTCGCATTTTTTAAGAAAATTCAAAACATTTTTTAATATAGTTTATTTACATTTAACTAAAGTATGTCGGTACAATCTTGTTCGATAACTTTTTGCCATCTGGTATGTAGGGACATGATCCCATTGCTATAGAAATTTTAGGACTTATGATCAAAAAACCGCGTCAAGTAGTTTTGGCAGTCCTCTCGTGATGTTAACCTGACACTGCCTAAAGAATTCTGAAGAGACCAAAACAGGAGGAAATCTGAAGGTGAAAGGTCAGGACTATACGGTAGATGCATTAACACCTACCAGCCAAACTCTCTTAATTTTGGCTGTGTGTGGCTAAATATGTGTGAGGTCTAGCGTTATCATGATGAAAAACCACATCCCTTCTGTTGATTAATTCCGGCCGCTTTTTCTCAACTTCTTGCTTTAATCTCATCAGTTGTTCGCAGTAGAGTTCAGCATCGACGGTCCTGCTGAGTGGTAACAGCTCATAATGAATAATGCCCTTCCAATCCCACCACACACACAGCATCAACTTGTTGCGAGTTAACCCGAATTTCGCCACAGTCTGTAAAGCCTGACCGGTCTTTGACCACGACCTTTTTCGCACGTTCTTGTTTCGCACGTTCGTGATCTACTTTTCATCACCAGTTATCAGCTTCTTCAAAAGTGGTTCGGTTTCATTACGTCGTAATAAAGAATCACAAATGAGTACACGGTTCATTAGGTTTCTTTCAGTGAGCTCGTGAGGTACCCAAATATAGAGCTATTTTTTTTTTTCAAATGCGTCAAAACTGTTTTGTGGTCATTACCCAATTCTTCAGCTACGTCGTAACTACTGACATGCCGGTCTTGCTCCACTTTTTATAAAATGGCATCCATTTTATCCGTAATAGGGCGACCAGAGCGAGGTGCATCTTTGATAACAAAATTTATGCTATTCTCACAGACACTACACTAGGTCCATAAACATCGCAAATTTTTTTCGCAGCTTACGTTGCATATTTACCTTTTTGTAGTAAAATTTTAAAATGTGTCGAATTTCTTCGTTAGATCTCCACTCATCTTCACAGTGCGAAAAACAAATAAAAATCACATACATATTTAATGATACCAAAACCAGCCAGATACAAATAGTATAGCCAAAGAGATTTTATTACAAGTACATACATACTATATTGCGAAAAGACTTTTTCCCCAACCCATTATACCAAAACAACATTTTTTAAAAATTTTGTCTTTCTGTCTATCTGTTTCTTTCGGATACTCTCTGAAATGGCTGGATTGATTTTGACAAGACTTTCACTATTAAATAGCTGATGTAATAAGGAGTAACTTAGACTACTACTGTCTACTTGACATCTCTTTACGACCTATAGGAGCGGAGCAACATGCGAACTAAGTCGCGCGGGTCGGCTAGTAGTAAATATTTTAATAGGTCTTAACTAACCTATGAAATTGCCGTTCTGCTGTACTGGCTATTTCAAGTCCAATTTTTTCTTTTTTCGCTAACAATTCTAGTTCAAATTATTTTTATTTTTTAAATATGAAATTCATTTTTGAAAATTAGTCATTTGTTCAATGGTTTGTGTTCTGTTTTCATCACATTTGCTCGTTTTCCGTCATCATGGATACGTAAAATTTCGAGTGATTACTACGAGTACCTGGCAGCAAAGCGGCAGAAGTGGCACGCAACATCAACAACGTATACGGAGAGAATACTACTAATGATTGCACCACCCGTTATTAGTCTCTCAATCTACAGTTGAATTAGCAGAAGCTTTCGATGTTAGAATCAAAACAATATTGGTCCATTTGCGTCGAATCGGCAAGGTAAAAAAGCTAGTCAAATGGATGCCCCACGAATTAAATGAACGCCAGCGTGAAGCACGTGTCGAGTCGAGCCTTGCACTACTCAACTGGCACACAAACGAAGGCATATTGAATCGCATTGTTACTTGCGACGAAAAATGGATTCTGTTCGACAATCGCAAACGCTCAGCAAGTTAGTTAGATCCTGGTTCAGCACCTAAACAATGCCCCAAACAAAAACCGACCCCCTGAGAACTGTTTGCTGGTCTACCGCCGGTGTCATTCATAGCAGCTTCTTACCAAACGGGATGAGCATTACTGTAGATGTTTACTGTGAAGAGCTGAATATAATGATTTTCTTTTTTTTAATGATAGATAAGGGATAAACGAGCAGACGGTTCACCTGATGGAAAGTGGCCAGCGTCGCCTTTGGACATCGACAAAACTAGAGGGTATCTCTTGCTTTGTCCATGCGTTGCCGCCTCGAAGATAGAATGAGGAGGGAGAGCGAAGAGAAGAATGCTGCGATTTCAATGCACTCCGAGCATGAACGCGGTGTTCATTGGAACCGCAGCAGTATTGGGATGGGAGAGGGAGGGGTAGATCTGGCCCACATGCGGTTCGGTTGGAACGCGTCAGAGACACTTGGTGGTCGGATTCGAATGCTGATTGTCGCAAGCCAGTCGGGGAACAGAGCTCCTACCACCAATGGGGATGCTGGGTAACTCGCCTCTTACGAGATACTCTCCCAGCGGCAGAGGGGAATTGTATTATAACCCATCCCCTCACGGGTAAATGATGGAGAAACTCGCACATCTACCATCTTTGGTCAATCTTCATCCGCTCCTACCTACGTCAAGCCAAGTCGGCAATCTTTTAATTATTTGTTATTGTGGACCTTTATTCTATTAGCGAAGCAGGTCTTCTAAATAGTAGGTGTTAAGTATGAAAGATTACTATATCTAGAAAATGTATGTATTCGTAAAAATTCATTACATATTCATAACCAGAAACCACTACATAGTATAAAACAATGTCGCTGTATGTTTGTCTGTATGTATGCTTAAATATTTAAAACTAAGCAACAGATTTTGATGAGTTTTTTAATAGATTGAGTGATTCAAGAGAAAGGTTTATATGTTTAATAAATACATAATATAATACAGAAACACTAATAATTATAGAGGTTTCTAATGTGATGTCGTAAATAAACACATTCTTTTCGCTTACATTGCAAACGCTGGCTAAACCCAACGAGATAGATCAAAATAATATACTACAGTATATTAGTATATAATACAGTACACCATAAAAATGTCTACAAAAAAGTCCTCGATGGTATATGTCTATCTCTTAACCCACACAAATGAATGGCATAAATACATTGTGCATTCGATATAGATCAATATGGTTCTTTACAGCATGAAATTTAAATGAATATTTTCGAAGATATAACATATTTAAAATGCAGGGATATAGCGGTTACGGCTAAATAAATACACGTGTTAAATTGCACCCGGGCGAAGCTGGGACGGGTTGACTAGTAGTTTATAAAATAAAAAATCTAATTACGATGCAAATGTATTTTATTATTAATTAAGATTTCTAATACTTTATTTCTAGACACACAAATAACGCTAAAGGGTCAACTGTTGTAAAACATTTGAATAAAAACTACGTATATTATACTTTAATTTATTTTAGTCTTGAAACGTATATAAAATTTAAGTTTTAATATAATTAAATATACAATATATGCCACTGCTATCAATATAGTTATTAGTATACTTATTATTAACAATACTAAGTCTAAAGCATAGTATTCAGTCCAATGCATATGCGCGGCGGGTGTTTGCAGATGCTCAGCATTGCCGTGACGTAGAACATGTTCTATCCACCATACGGCGCGTTCTAGTGATGTCTGCGGTTGATCACGCATTCTGTTTCTTAACTTAAACACATTTTCACGATACCTGAAATCAATCCAATTTATATTTTTAAATCAAAAATTAATATTTCTCTTCACACCGCGTCCATAAATCAAGGCCGTCAATTAGTAGCCAGGACTTATCTTCCAATGTGTTTTTGTCTGGAGATACTTACAAAGTCAAGTTCTCAATAGCAATTTTAAGTCTATTGAATAATTTCAGGAAGATATTATACTTGAAGATATGCTAAATATTTCATTGATTACTTGATAAGCAGATTAAAAATGTCCTGACTGTAATCTTGCGCGATCTCTGGATAGTGCTTATTGTTTTAGTGCTGTGAGTGCTGTCCGTTTAAGGTCACGTGAGTACTTTACTGCGTAGTTGCCACGTCTTGTATTAGGTTAGGTTTATGTGAGTTTGGTTTAAATATAGAGCCTGAGCAGTGGAAGCGAGTGTTACAATTACTTAAAGGACGTTTTGAAGCCTACACCTTGGTCACAAGTCCAAGGCACTGCTTGAGTTTCTCTCGTAATTGTAAGTGATCATATTTGATTATTTATTGGTTCAGTAGCAGTATCAACGTTGCATTTACCCAATAGTCCACTGAATATCATTACCTCTTTTAGTATTCTTCAATATACATCTTCTTCCTCCTTTTTTCTCATCATTAAAATCTCCGAGATATGTTCTCACTAAGAACTTTTTTTTGATACCAAACACGTGATGATTATCTGAGTTTAATTTCATTAGCCTTCTTTTTGGCTTTGCCGTAATCGGATAAAATGATTTTCGCTAGTATATCTTTTGCTGTAGCCAATTGAAATGTAACTGAACTTTTTGTTACTTACGTGGAATCTTTCATAATAGTTTCAATGGCATCCTTTACTAAATCCTCAGTGATGGCTTCAATATTAATTTTAAGTCCTATCTTATGCACGGTATACATTTCAACATTAAACCATTGTTCTGCAAGCATTGGTACTCCAATAAGTGGTACACCCGCTGTTATGGCCTCATCAGTTGATTGAAGACCCCCTTGGGTTATAAATAATTTAACTTTTGGATGTTCTGAAAATAATTAAACTTTTATTATTTTTATTTTTGTGATTAGCGAATAAACACATAATTATACAGATTGACAAAATTTAAATAATCATTTTCCCTATTCCTTTGTATTATGCCAATTTTTTTCCTGAATTTGATATCCAACTATGTGGCATTTACTTATAGGTATAATACAAAATTGGGTATGTGATAAAGTAATTGGGTATGTGATAAAGTAATTAGGTATGTGGTAAAGTTGTAAAGTTTTTGAACTATTTTTGTTAAATGTTTCGTTCTTTTTATTAACTAGAAGATAATAAAAGCTTGTTTTTAAAAAGTTTTTTTTTCTTTTAATTTTATTACTTACTCAGTAAATCCGATTGTGGTAACCATTTAGAAAGTTTAACATTTTGTGATCTTCCCGGAATTTCATCTTTATCCCATTTCCATAAAACGTTGTAGGGTAGTTGTGAAAATACTTTTGTAAATATTTGAATCTTCTCTGAAGGTAGTAGTGACGGCTTCACATTCGTCCCGAAGCTCATGTATATAACACCATTTTTAGAGGAATCAAGATATGATTTTATATCCTGCCACAACAGATAACCCAATTGAAAAAGATAAATTAATATAACAAAAAAGGAATTACTGCGATATTTATGTAAGTTACCATTGGTAGCTCCTTTGTAGGTTTAAGATGGAGAGCGCCTAGATAAATAACATTTGGTGATACTGGTCTATTAAAATCCCACATTGGGTGGGCATTTAAAAACAACATTTGTATATTCTTCTTTAATTCCCTGATATCCGGTATTTCTTGACCAAAAACTCTTTTTAGCATTTTGTTTTCCGTCTTTTCTAGTTGTGCGTATTGATATTGTGCTTTATATTGTTTGTAGAACTGTGATATTTTTACCCATAGCGTCAAATTATTTATTCTTTGGTGCAAAACAGTAGGATACCATAGATCATGTGTTAGAGCACCTTTCATGTCAAGTGATTGATATATTGGCCCAAGTGAACTAAATTCTATTACAGGCGCTTTATATATGTAAGAGAAACTTATTGAAGGTCTTACACATGATTCTATAATTAATAAATCAAACTTCTTAGTTTTATCATTAATGATTTTCTGCACTTCAGATGACTTTACCTGTTGTTCAAATATTTCTTGAAATGCATTATAATTATATAAAATGGAAGACAAACCATCACTTTCTTTCCCCTTATCAGCTGTCACGGCTTTATAAAACATTTTGTATGATATATCATGGACGTCTAATTCGGTGAGGTTCTGAGGACGATTTTCTTTTGTATATTGGGGATCTGTGGTTATCACAGTCACATGGTGTCCTCGTTTAACTAATTCATTTATGAGCGGTCGAAAAACAATTTGATGACTTATAGAAGGAGTTGGAAACACTCCCAAAATATTTGCGCACTCAATTTTATCGATTAAGTACAACAATAATATTGCTAACAAATTTAATAATTGGATCACTTGTGCCATGGTTAACGTTCAAATACTAAATGCTTTTCTCAAATATTATCTTCTTTTTATATTTACATGAGAAATACAATATTTACATAATGTAATTTAGTGTAGTACAGAAATGTAAAATTTTAAATATGTCCTTCTTATGACCTCCTATTTATAGTGTAACTAAAGTCCAAGGAAGACAACATATATTAATCTCTTTTCATTTATATGTACCTGTTTATATTTTTTAATGATGACCATGTCTGTTTAAATATAATATTGAATCAAGTTATTAAAGATTAAAATGCTGTAAATTTAGGTCCTTTACGGTGGTTTTGACTTACGTAATAAATAATCTTCATCACATAAGAGACAGCCCATTTTCAGCGTTAAATTAAAATAATAAACAATAGAGATAGAGTTTCTAGAGTGGGGAGTTTTTTATTTAAAATTTCCTCCTCTTTAAACATTTTAGTAGTTTTTGAGATATTTGCAAAAAACTAAACCCTTTTTTTTAATAACTTTTGCAAATTTTTTTTTCAAAAATCATCTAGATCTGTCCGAATCGAATGATCATAATTTTCGAAGAGTGCTGAAAGAAGTTGACCAAAAAGGCACTTGTTGACTATACTAATATGGATTTTTATCAGTAAATTAACTTTTAAATTCAAACCAATAGTACCAGATATTAGCGCTTTCAAACAAATAAACTTTTTATCTTTATAATACATTCGTTTCTTTAGCTTAATATATTTGTTTAGCTTAATAAATAATTTTATCAAATTACTATCATCAACCGCCACCTTAATTAACAAAAAATTTAACAATTTGTAAGTTATACTAACGTCAGAAACTTTACACAAAAAAAACTAGCGTAAAACACTGTATTATACTGTAAAAGTGATGTGTTCATGGTTATTATATAAATTATTTCCGTCTGGTTTTTGAAGAATTAAAAATGATTGGAATATATTTTAAATCCATTGAAAATCTTAAGTGACACTAAAATATTTCTCATATTTTTAACTTTTAGTAGAAAGACGAGTGGTTCGAAAACGAAGCTAGCAATCTGTCAGCAACACATCCTCGCTCTTGGGGCGCTGCGAGTGTGCCTTTTGTATTCCCATGGTGTGAAAGTAGTAAATTACCATCGTTATGACATTGATAATATATACCTTCTTAATTCTTCTTGATTTCACTAATGCTTTTATTTCAGTCGATTTCGAAATCTTACTTTCCATCCTTGAAAAATGTAACTTATCCTTAAATGTTACTAACTGGTTCCATTCTTAATTATTTGATCGTCAGCCAGGGTTCCTCAGGGTGGCGTACTGTCTCCTCTTCTCTTTTCGATCTTCATCAATAAGGTAACAGAACTCCGTACTATACCTTACCACTTATATTCGGATGACCTACAAATTTTTTTTATATTTCATCTACGGTCGATAATATTCTATTCATAAATAATATGTAAATTCTAAAATTCAAATATTATATAATCTCAAAATCCTTGATTATGAATGTTCTATTTATATTAAATCACTTGAGTAAACAATAATTTGAGATGGTAAAATTTTTCAGCTTGCCATTTCCATTCCATATGAAATCCTCTGAAAGCAAAATAAAACGGGTTGCACTCCCGCAGTGTTTTAAGATATTTTGGACATTTTGGATATTTTGGACCGAAGCAATAAGTTTCAAAATATAGAAATTATTTAATTAATAAAAAAACGTTTTTATGGAACATTAAAGAACATTTAACATAATTACACCTTCATTATTTTGCTTTGGCAATCACAATGTGACACGCTTTTATTAACAAACAATTGTGTATGTGTGTGATAGAAACGCAAAGATTTAACATAAGGTGTAAAGTTTTTATTTTAAATTTTTAGTCCTTTTACAAGAACATAATAAAAGCTTGTTTTTAAAAAGTTTTGTTTTTCTTTTAATTTTATTTTAACTTTTTAATATCACTACATAGCAAAAACAAAGCCGCTTCCCGCTGTCTCTGTCTGTCAAGATTTGATGACAAACATCGGGGCAGGCGAAACTAAATAAAAACTTTTAAAATGAAAGGACTTTTTGTGGTAGTTGGATTTGCTAAGTAAATCGGAGAAAAAGGGGTCGTACATCGTACATAAAATACATAGCGAATACACCTTGCGAAGCGAGAGTGGGTCGGCTATTACTATTCAAAGATATACTAAGAAATATTAATTACTCAGGCTTATGGATATCTTGTTAAAATAAAATAAAATTTTATCTGCCATTAACTAATGAAATAAGGTACATTTTATAGATGAAACGACTTCATATTTCAGTTTTACAGCAGCTTCATTAAGAACTTGATCCAGGCTTTTATCCCTCTAGGTCATCGTTAACATTTTAACAATAATGACTTTAATAATACTAAAAATTAACTAAAGAAATAACTGAAAATGATAGTATTCTAAATATATTTTTGGATTCAAAAATAAGGCGAGACCTGTGTTTATGTTGACAAAGGAATCGATCCAGATTATGCAAATATTAATAAATAAATGTATGAACAAAATAAGTTAAGTTAACAACTTGTTAAATTATAAAGCAATAGTCGACCCGTACCGGCGCATATCGTATGTGACGAAATTCCATACAAACAATCTATATATATCTCCTCTACATTTAGATATCCTTTTGCTATATCGCTATATTTAAAATTTTAAATTTCAACATCAACAGAATTTATCTATGACTAATTACCAAAGACAAGCTGTCACACAGTTTGAAATTTTTTTATGGTACATAAGGTGCAAAAGAGCAGATGATCCACCTGATAGTAAGTGGCCACCATCGCCCATAGACATCGGCAAAACAAGAGTAAATAAAAACATGCTGCGGGTTAAGCGGACCCTGAGCAAGAAGCCAGAGTCCACTAGATCCACTGCATTAATGGGATGGGAGAGGGCGGGGGTAAGTCTGGTTTACATGTGACCGGAACGTCTATGACACTTGGCATTCGGATTCGCATGCTGGTGGTCGCATGCCAGTCGGGGAACAGATCCCCTACTACCAAGGGGGTGCTGGGTTACTCGGCTTTAATGAGATGCTTTCCCAGCGGCAGAGAGGAATAGTATTCTAACCCATTCTCTCACGGGTAGACATGCACATGACATCAAAATCGGTGCAGTGATTTAATCGTGAAAGAGTAACAATCAAACAGACGCGATAGTTTCTAAAGCATTTATAGTATGAAGTTCTAACTACCTTATCTTGTATTTATATATTTTCTGATTACGGCAATAAATGAATTTCAATAGAACCATTCATAAATCCTATCGACAACTTGTCGTGTAATCGCATTATCTGTGTGATGTAAATTAGATAAAAAAATTATAAGCGATTTCAGTAATTACTTTATACGACATACCCCTGATTTCTCTTTAATAAAATTAAAGGGAATACAGGGGTAGGTAGTATAAGATTTTCGATCGAACATTTTGATTTATCATGGAGAGTTTTCACCCATGGCGGATGACTTACTTAATACAATTCCCCTTTCTTCAATTATCTTTTGCCCGACTGGCTTATGACTACTAGCCTACGAATCCGATTCGAAAACTAGTGTCTTTAACGCGTTCCGGTCGCCCCGCATATGGGTCTTACCACCATCCCATTCATGCGGAGTTTTTGCTCAGCATCCACTGAAACTGCAGCATTCTGCCCTTCGCTCACCTCCCCTCAACTCAACTTTTAAGACGGCAACGCAACAGGCAAAACAAGCTGTTCTTGTTTTACCAATGTCCATGGGTTGTAGTGTTCACTTTTTTTTAAAGATTACTAGCTATATACTACTAGTATTCTTAAAACTCTCCAACTAAGTTAAAATGCTTGTGATACGAAGGGACTATCTTAGTAGTCCAATGACTAGGATTTGAACCCACGACTTATCGATCATGAATCCAACACCTGAACCAATGAGCTGACTTTCCGATTTTATTGAGGATAAAAAGAGTAAATTTAAAACATTAAATATTATGAAGTTTTTTGATTTTAATAGTATGTTATTAATGTAATCATATGTTGCAATTAAATATACCATTCACGATCATGATAGATTAAATAAAAAATTATACTGTCATCGTTAGCGAAAAAAATGAAGCCCATTAGATAATGTATTAACCTCGTGACAATTGATAGTATATAATACCTCTAGTCTCAGGTAACATAATTATTAGCATGAAGGCCAAATTTAATCTAATAAATGACATGCAATTTTTTTATTACGGTAAGTACCTATATACCTATATCCGTCTATACGGATCAAATAAAAACTTTGTAATGCAAATATAGTTCAAATAGACAAGAAGATCAAATAAGTGTTAATTGATACAAGTTTTTACTTTTTGAATGGCCAATTAATAAAAATAATACATGACAAAAGAAGAGAAATACACAATTGGTGTTACTAATAAAGTTATATTTACAAACCACGTTTAAGATCTACTGGAATTCTAAAGAGAGAAAAAATAGACCATCAAATGTTAAAAGTATATCACATAAGTAACAATATTATATCTATCTTAGTTATAATTTTAATAGTATAATAATAAGTTAAACTTAGCGTAGCCAAGCGACAATAATATAAATAATGGTTGTAATCTCAGATTAGGTCGCATAAATTTCCTAAATACGTTGTAGTGGAATAAACAATACTAATACTGCCGTAATTTATCGAATTAATAAAATGTATAATATTTAGCGATATTAACAGAACTTATAGATAGTTCGATTCACTACGGCTCACGGCTCCCCAATTATTTTGACAGTTAGTAGGCGAGCGTACATCATATTTTATTTCACATCAAACTTGGGTGAACATAATAATTTTAATAATAACTTTTCGACAATTTTTATAGCATTTGTCTAGGGTTATCATTAGTATTCAATCTTTACAAGAGTTATCTGGCAGATACATATTCTCGCTATATTTCTTGCATCTAGAACCGAATCTGTCCAAGCTGAATCAAATGTTGGACTTTTACAATACTTTTAACAGTGATTTTTGTAGTATAGGTTCTTCACAAACGGAAGATTGCATGCACGATCATGCGGGTTTAATCTACCGTCTTTGTTAGGTAATCCTATACTAAAATGTAGTGTGACAAAGGCTAATTTTCTGCTGACGTCTTACGAATAAGTTAATACATCGGTAATGATCCCACTCTTCACAAAGTTCTTAATTATAAGTCTATGCTTTCTCTTCATGCTTGATTCAGTTACAAACACGATTATTTATGATTTCTACAAATTAGATTAATTACTTTTAACTTTTAATTTTATTGTAAACATTTTATTATGTACGAAACTATATAATGTTTTTATTAAAAGTACTATTAAAACTAAAACAGCCACTAAAACACTTAAAGTAATAAGTGCTAGCTTAACTTCATAGTATTCTATCCAGGTTACATTGGCTGCAGGACTTTTAAGATGACTTCCACCATACTTTATAACATGTTCTATCCACCAAACAGCGTTGTCCACTGGCTTTATTGGATACTCTCTCATTAAGGATCTCAGTCTCAAAATATTACTCTTGTAACTAAAAATAATGATAAACTGCTATTAGGTTAAAGCTACAGTTATCTAAATATAATTAAAGTCAATAGTAATACATTTCCAGAATATGATAACTATTCCATATATTTTCCTTACCTCTTATCATCAATAACTGTCGTAATTGCTTCTTTAAATTCATTTTCGGTCAGGGTTGTGATATCCAGCTGCAATCCGATTTTATGACGAACATACTTTTCTACATTATACCACTGATCTCCTAACATTGGAATACCAATTACAGGTACACCAGCATCTATAGTTTCATCTGTTGATTGAAGTCCTCCTTGAGTTACGAATAATTTAATATTAGGATGTCCTGGAACAAAAATATCGTCTTATTTTTATCAAATGCGATTCAACCGTGATACAGTTTTAATGATATTATATTTCAATGCTCATGCCGCTACAAAGATTACTTTTACCTTGATCAGTTTTTAAATCTCAATGTAAAATTAGTAAATATTATTGTCTATAAATCTTTTCAAATATTAATCGATATTAGTTCAAAGGATTGATTAATTTCTTTTTTAAATGAACTTTTTCTCAAAACAATAAACGTACTTATTGCATCTATAGCGTTTTCAAAAACTTACTCAAGATGTCTGTTTGTGGGAACCATTTCGATATTTTTATATTTTTTGATTGTCCAGGTAGTTCATCTTTGTCCCATTTCCATAAAACATTATAAGGAAGTTCAGAGAAGACTTTAGTCATAACTCGAATTTTCTCAGCTGGTAAAAGAGAGGGCTGCACATTTGTACCAAAGCTAACATATATAACTCCATTTTTAGAGGATTCTATATAGTCCTTCAGGTCCTATAAAATAAATAAGTTGTATACATCACTACAAAGTATAAAACAAAGTCGCTTCCCCCCGTCTGTCCTAATGTATGCTTATATCTTTAACTGCAACGGATTTTGATACGGTTTTTTTTAATAGAGTGATTCAAGATAGGAACTATTAACTAAGGTAGGGCACAGCAGGAAATTTCCTGCCCAAATATGGAGCAGCCCGACAGGGGTAGTACCTCGACCTTACAGAAGATCACAGCTAAATAACACTACTCTAAAGTAGTGTTGTATTCCTGTTGGTGAGCAAGGTGACCAGAGCTCCTGGAGAGAATCGGGGATAGGGTCGCTTGCGATGCTTATGGTGTTACAGACGTCTATAAGCTACGGTAATCGCTTACCATCAGGTAAGCCGTACGCTTGTTTGCTGATCTCGTATATATAAAAAAAGGAAGGTTTATATATACAATACATACATAATATAGTAGAGAAACACTGATAATTATAAAGGTTTCTAATGTGATGTCGTAAATAAACACATTTTTTTTTCAAACAATAGTTAAACATTGTTACATTACTGTTTAAGAAAAAAAAGATGACTTACCTTAGGTAATTCTTTTTGAACTGACTGGTGAATACCTCCAATGTAAAGTATGCTGGGAGGTACAGGATGATTATCAGCCCAAAACGGATGCTCATTTATAAACAACATCTGAACGTTTTTTGATACTCTTTGAAAGTTAGGTACGTCTTCACCGAAATGTTTCTTCATTACGGAGTGATCAAAAGGTTCAGTTCTTGCAATTAGACATTCTAATAATACATATTTAAAAAGTTCAATACCTTTTTCTAATAGACTTAAGTTATAGCATCTATTTCTTCCAGGTGATGGATACAGTAATGGATGTATAGGTGCTCCGTGTAAACCGTATTGAATAGGTACAGCACCGAAAGAACTTATCTGAATGGCAGGAGCGTCAAATATATGAGTTAAACCAATCATAGGACGATTGCAAGCTTCAATCAATAGTATATCAAAATATTTTCTATCCTTATTCTTTATAACGTTTTGTACCTGTGGTGTATCCATTTGCAAATCGAAGCAAGTTGCAAACCTTTCAAAAAATAATTTCACCTGTAGTAAGATATCTTGCTGTTCCCCAGTATGAAACATAACTAAATCTTTCCAATTATTATATGAAATATCGTGAACATCAATTTCAGTCAGATTTGGTGGAGCTTTTCCTTTTGGAAAAACTGGATCTGTAGTGATGACTATGACTTCATGTCCACGTTTGGCTAATGCTTGCGTTATAGGACGAAAAACAACTTGGTGACTTATAGATGGAGTGGGAAAGAAAGCCAATATCCTTGCACCTTCTATTCCTGCAGCAAGAAACACCAAAAATATCAAAGCAATACTCCTAAACTCTGCCATGGTCAATTACGAGAGCTTGACTAACAAAGTTAAAAAATGTACGTATTTTATATTTTAGCAAAATAATGTACTATTGTAATTTTATCTTTTATCATTGATAACATAACATAGCAGTGAACTGATTAATAATTTTAATAAACGTTATAATCAATTAAAGAGATAATTATTTAAAATAATAACTTACTACCTGTTGTAGTTAAAAAATAACCTTTGTTGGAATGTCCAAGAAATTGAGTGATGACAAAGAAATAAAGTTAAAGGACTAAGCTGCTTTGTGAGAAAGATAAATGCAAAAGAGAAGAAGAAAACAATTTATGTGAAAGACAAAGATGTAACTAATCTAAAATCATCTGTTACTTATGTTTTATTTTTTTTCTATTTCTTGTCATAAAATAATGTACTCTTTCATTCATGAAATAATAGTATCGACATTGATAATTACTAAGTTTTTTAAATCAATAATTATCAGTAACAATGCAATATGTGATAATAAATGACGAAACTTTCATTACCTACCTGATAATAGACAATAGTGGAAGAATACTGATTTTTAAGTACATAACAATAGCAGTAATAGCCCAGTGGTTAAGACATTGCTGTCTTACTCGGGAGATCCAAGTTCGATCCTAGGCACACGCCTAGATTTTCTGATTTATGTGTGTTTTAAGAAATTAGTGGGTTGTGATGATGGAAGTACAAAACAATATTTTTATGAGCTTGAATTCTGGAACAAATTGATAGATTCTTCGTTGGAAAAGGATTTATTTAAAATGTTTACAATAGTCCAATTCACAAAAATAACCCTACGATCTCGCACTATTTACACGTCTCCGATATTTACAGTCCTTATTTTCCATCTGCACAGTTCCACACATATTATGCGCACTACTCTCGAAACACTATTTTCACCGCTGTTCGTCACTATACACTTAACAATAAACAATTACTTCTAAGATGATTCTAGAATTTAAAAAAAGATTATTTGGTCTACCCTTAGAAATATCTAGAGTTATACCCATCTCACTCAAACACATAAAATTAAAAAAAAGATTATTTGGTCAACCCTTAGAAAGATCTAGAGTTATACCCATCTCACTCAAACACATAAATTTGTCTAATGCCGTCTTTTTCCCCCATGTCAGTCACTCGTGAAATTTCTGGCGAACGACAACTTACCGTCTCTCTCGGTTGATCTTGCCGTCTTATTCTATTTTGATTAATTAGAAATTTTATTAGGTAATAACTGTTGTTTATACAGATTATATAAAAATAACAATGAAAAAAACAAACAAACAAAAATACTTTATTGCACAAAATTAAAATATAAAAAACTTACATAGTTATCGGTAAAAATAAATATACAATGGCGGCCTTATCACTCATCAGGCCGCCTAGGCAATCTTTCTTTCAGGCAACCTAGTTTGACGCAACGGAATAAAATGTGATACAGCAGGGTAATCTACGTTGCATAAAGTATTATTATATCATAAGTGTATAAAATAATAAATATATACCTATATATACATACATGCATACATACATACATACATACACACATAAATAAGTACATACATATACACATACATTGGAGATAGATAAATAAATAAGTAAATTATAATGTTAGATAGTAATTTATGAGACAGTGTTTAAATATGTTGATTGACTGAGAATGATGAATGAATTGTGGCAGCTCATTCCACAATATTGTCGTTTTGACAGTGAACGAATCACGGTAGCACTTGCTACAGATCGGTAGCTTTAGTTTATTATCGTTACGCGAACGGAGATCAAGAGGGATAGGAGGATGTGAACTGAGGAATGTATACCGCTCTTTGAGGTAACAAGGAGTAGAATCATGGAAAATTATAGCATAGAGAAGAGTGAGTGCATGTTACGTCTTTGCTGCATTGTTAACCACTTTAATTTAATGCGATAGTAGCTTATATGGTCGAATTTTTTATAAATCTGATTATTAAGTTTTGCAGTCTTTCCAACTTGTTGAGCAATTCCTGTGATAAATCTAGGTAACAGGAATTGGCATAGTTAAGTATAGGTAGGAGAAGAGACTGAGCTAGGGATATTTTAGTTTTTAAAAACATGGGAATATAAAAAATAGAGTAGCCTATTGCGGATGCTTCGCTGTTGTAGAAGATATAAGGAAAGAGAGTGATGAAAAGAATACACTCCACCTCTTACGAGATTATCTCCCAGCCACTAAGAGGAATAGTATTCTAACCCATCTTCTCACCGGTAAAAGTTTTTTTAAAGTATTAAAAGGGATGCAGGTAAATGAGATATAGGGAAGCTATATATGCCAGTAAAACAAAAGATATAAAATATACTAATCATTTGAATATAATCACCAAGGAAGTAGTTAGTCAATTTACCTAATCAAAAATAATGTCAGTCATTCTGAAAACACGAAGACAACAAGATAAAGCAAAATCGTATGATTTTATTATCTTTTTAATACTATAGCGATTGCATTTCCGTTGCTTAATCTCTTTTGTTGATTATTATTGTTTCTAGCAATATTAATATTTGTATTAAACTAGTTTAAGTTAAAAATTCTCTTTGACGACTGTTTGACTATCAATTTAGAAGATAAGATAATATTGAATTATCAATTGGTAAATGTAAGGGTCACATTTTTTTTGTTTACCCGGAGGAATCTGTTTACAGATACCTCCCCAAGCGGGGACTTGGGAAGGTTATGCGGGGTTGGAGCGACTGCCTCTATAGGAGAAAATCCAAAATACTACCTCTGAAGGAAGTAGCCCGACCCGCTAAACCATCCGGAGTGTTCCTCTTCTCTGCAAAAATGTGACCCTTTTTGAACTTCACCTAAGTAATTGCTTTTATTGCTTGATTTAGTGAAACGGGTTGGGATATATACGAGAGTCTTTTAAGTTAGATCCTGAGTCTCAAGCTCCAGGCATTCTACTGAAAATTTTGAGGCTATCTGTTAAGTGACTTGCACAGTAATCATTAAAGTAGTAAATTTACTAAATACTATAGGTAGTCGTGGAGTAGCGATGTGAAGTGGAAGACGTCTTCTTTGAATATGCTCCTAGATCTTAAATCGGTAACCTGGCATTGTTCGTCTTCCTTTGAATATGTAGCTCTTGTGCAGATACGTGTATATATATATGAATGTAGATGAAAGTTATTCCTCTAAAAATACAAGAATTCTAAAGATTATAAGAAAAATCTAATAGTCTACAAGCGTCTATAAAATTTAAATTATATAAATTTTGATCTTCGCTAGACTAGTTGGATAGTTTTAGTATATTAACCCACGATATACACGGTGCTCAAACAATAGCCTGTTGATCAACTGCTCCAGATGAGCTGAAGCTTTGTCATGAACCCGGACATTATGTGCCCGGTCATTTTCTAGGACACATATTATGACGAAATCTGTAAATACAAGTGAGAAGCGAATATTCTCTATCTAGCTTCCATTATTATTTTAGTAAATCACAATTTACAAAAATCACAATTTCTTAACATAAAAAACCAAACAAAGAAATCTTAATTTTACGTTTTACCTGTCCTCTCATACAAATTGACATATTTAAAATATTCAAACGAATTATTTATTTTAAAAGAATTATTTATATATTTTTATTGATATGATAGATAATGTGCAAACCAGTAGATGGTCCACCTGATGGTAAGTGGCCACCATCGCCCATGGACATAGGCAAAACAAGGGATACCTTCTTGTTTTGTCGATGCGTTGCATGCTCGAAGATAGAGTGGGGAGGAGGAAGGTGAAGAAAAAATGCTACGGTTTGAGCGGACCCTGAGCACGAGCCCAGAGTCCACTAGATACGCAGCACTAATGGGTTGGGAGAGGGAGTGGGTAAGTCTGGCCCACATGCGCCTCGACCGGAAGGCTACAGAGACACTTGGTGTTCGGATTGGCATGGTGGTGGTCAAAAGCCAGTCGGGAAACAGATCCCCTACCACCAACGGGGTGCCAGGTTACTCGGCTGAGCAGAGGGGAATAGTAGGTATTCTAACCAGTCCCCTCACAGGAATAATACTTTTTCATCTGACACTTTTTCATGATATTAGTATGAAGACATTGTGTCAATATTCCAATTCCTGAGAAAAGTGACCTGAGTATTTTAATATTACTACATTTTCTATCTCTTTATCAAACTGGCTAGATCATGCATGTAAGTCTAAATTTCTTTAAAATCAATCAAATCAAAAGACTCTAAGGAACCATTTTTAAGGTATGATGATACTAGAAATGTCAGAGGCATTAACGAGGATTTTAAATAATATCCATCAAAGAAAATTATCCGCTGCCAAAACAAATGAACTAATGCAGAAAACGGCGGTTATCCTTGAAGTCTTGAACTTAGCTTCTTATGTATCCATATCTATATCTATACTTTATTATTATTTATTATTATATTATAAAGAAGAAAGATTTGTATTTTTGTGTTTTGGTATTTTTGTATGTAACGAATAAGCTTAAAACTACTGGACCGATTTCTAATTTTTTTTGCCGTTAGAAAGCTACATTATCCCTGAGTAACATTGCCTATATTTAGTACTAGAAAAATTAGAGATTCTTAAAAATTCTCACAAAAACCAAAAATATTAACCATAAAATATCTTTCGTCGCATGCGCTGCAGAAAGTATTGATTATAAAACAAAAAAAATTCTACAATATTATAGAACGTATCAATATCTACAAAAACCTCCGCGAGACCATATGTCCAACTATTGTAGTTATGTATATATTATAACTACTTTTCTACAACTTAAAAGTTGATAAAAATGCCTATCAAAATCAGACCATGTTTTCCTTACCTTTGTATTAATTCTTATCCAAATAAATTATTTCGTATTCAAGCCTGTTACAATACATGTAGATTACTTTTTAAATTATTGAAATCGGATATTCCATTCAAAAGATATAAAAAATACACCCCGATGGGAGGTGTGGCGCGCCACGCAGCGCATCAATCAACGCGGCGAGAGAGCGGGCATCGAAATGCGGGAGAGCCAAAAATAAAAAAAAAATTATCCACCCGTGCGAAGCTGGGACGAGCCACTAGTTTATTTAAAAAAAAAAGCTTTCTTTTAAAACTAGAAAATTAAGTGAGGACCGCAAATTTTATGTCGGCGATATGTCATCGAGGTTAGAAAAGGGGCCTTGCAAAACTGATTCCACTGAGATCCACATTTCGTCAATAGATGAAACAAAAAAATCATCAGCGTCTTAAATTAAATATTTTTTATAGTCGCCAACGCTTAAACTTTTCACTTGAGGCACAAGTTCATTTTGAACTGACATGTGATAAAATAGGAGGACCAAATATGGTATAACGACGGCGAATATCATTTTACCCATATTAACTTCATGACCATAAAACTAATTTTGATCTTGATGATTTTAAGTTACATTATTACGACCACGCGTTTGGAACATTTTATGACTTTGTTATCAACCCTTATAAACTTTCATAATAAACCTTATACTTTCAGTATTTTAACTTTTGATTTCAGGTTATAATAGGTTGGGGAAAAAGTCTTTTCGCATTATAGTATGTATTACTTGTAATAAAATCTCTTTGGCTATACTATTTGTATCTGGCTGGTTTTGGTATCATTAAAAGTTTACATTTTAAAGAAGATAATTCTAAGATAATTCCAAATTCAAATTAGGAAAATGTGTGATTTATTTGTTTTTCGTACTGTGAATCAGTAGTTACGACGTAGCTGAAGAACTGGGAACTGACCACAAAACAGTTTTGGCGCATTTGAAAAAACCTGCGTACATAAAAAAGCTCGATATTTGGGTACCTCACGAGCTCACTCAAAGAAAAAAAAACCTAATGAACCGTGTACTCATTTGTGATTCTTTATTACGACGTAATGAAACCGAACCATTTATGATGAAGCTGATAACTGGTGATGAAAAGTGGATCACGTACGACAAAAACGTGAGAAAAAGGTCGTGGTGAAAGGCCGGTCAGGCTTCTCAGACTGTGGCAAAACCCGGGTTAACTGATGAGATTAAAGCAAGAAGTTGAGAGAAAGCGGCCGGAATTAATAAACAGAAGGGGTGTGGTTTTTCATCATGATAACGCTAGACCTCCCATATCTTTAGCCACTCAGCAAAAATTAAGAGTTTGACCGGAAAGTGTTAATGCATCCGCCGTGTAGTCTTGACCTTGCACCTTCAGATTTCCACCTGTTTCGGTCTCTTCAGAATTCTTTAGGCAGTGTCAGGTTAACATCACGAGAGGACTGCCAAAACAACTTGTCGCGGTTTTTTGATCAGAAGCCCCAAAATTTCTATTGCAATGGGATCATATCCTACAAGACAGCAAAAAGTTATCGAACAAAATGGTACCTACATTTTTTGTTTATCGATGGAAAATGCATTACGCATCCCACCTGGGTACTCCCAGGCGGGTATGTAAGACTCGCTGGCCGGAACTACCAGAATACTCACTAAAAACCATCGTTCCGTCACCGCTTTGTATGGACGTCACGGGATCGCTCTCGCATGCAACCGTGACCGTGCCGGCGGACCCCTCTGCCAAATGCGCTACTCCTTATTACACATAGGGGAGAAGGTGCGCAAAGCGCAACCTCCTATTGCCCAGCCGTCTTTGGCGCTTTGCATCCTCAAGAGCATTTCTCTCTCGTTCCCTATCCGCGGCCTCCTTCAGTGCTACAACGGACTCACAGTAGGAGGCGACTGCTGACCAAGACCTGTCACTGCTGAGCATGGCATCAACCACTCCCACCAGCGACAGATCTCCACCGATTTGCGACACCAGCGCATGCTGCTGTGGTCCCCAAGGGGCGCACTCCTCCAACGTGTGGCGCACTGAGTCCACTTGTGCTCCACATTCGTAGCAGGCTGGAGACGGCTCTCTACGGGCTACCTGATGCAGGTATTTACCAAAACAACCATGTCCGGTAAGTACCTGCGTCAGTCTAAATGATAGCTTCCCAAGTTTCCTCATTATCCAGCGGGTAAAATGGTGCTCTATGGCCTCTACTGTAGCCAGACTTGCTGTTGGACTTCTAAGGTCCTCTTGCCACCTTTCAATAAGCGCTCTTTGGGCATTAACTCTTATCCTTGCTACCTCCTCTAAGCTCAAGCAGTCACCTCTGACTCTAACGGCAGCCCGAAAACGAAACACCTCCGCTAGTACCCCTGCCTGTAGCTCCCAAGGCGGGTCGCTCGCTAGAAGAGTTGCTGCAGTCCAAGATATCGTTCGATACCCTCGTATCGCTCTTATCGCTATTATTCTTTGTGGCTTTCGCAGCAAAGATCTATTACGAGCGGAGAGAGCGTCCTCCCAAACGGGTGCTCCATAAAGCGCGTCCACAGTTGAATGAGCAGGTTTAAAACCATATTGTGCTTCAGAGAGGCCCGGCCCTACCTCTTCAAGATGACGAGAAAGACGAGTGGCGAGTATTTTTTCAAATAGTATTCCCACTTCACTGAGCAATATTATAGGCCTGTATGCGGATGGGGAGTCAGATGGAACACCCCCCTTTGGTAGCAAGCATAACCTCCCAATCTTCTATAATTTTGGAAACTGCCCGCTTGTTAAACATCTGTCAAATAGATCCTTGAGCCGTTTCTTCAGATATATGAGAGCAATATAAAGTACTTGCCCAGGTATACTATCAGGTCCTGGTGCTGTTTTTCTGGTTCGTAACTTATCTAGAGCAATATCTATCTCTTCGTCCGTAATGGTAGGGACGGATACGACGCCCTTTGCCATAGATGGTTGTGCCATTGACGGAGTGTAAAGCTAGCAGGACAAGGAAACAGTCCATCTACTAGCAGAAGGACAAAATTTGGTTCCAGGGACTTTATAACTGGGACACCACGCACACAGAGTTTCTGCGACCACCAGTATACCTGATGTCGTTGCCGCTGACTTCGGACTCTTGGCATAACTGCATCACAAATCTCTGAGAGAACTTTACACATACGATTTGCGAGTTCATCAATGCATACATTATCGCTGTCATCAAAAGAGGACCTATGCACTATCGCCGCTTCTTTGGCCATTTCTCGATCCAGACGACTCAATGCCCAATGTGGAAACTTGCTTGAACCACGAAATGAGTTTGGAGATCTCAAATCGAATATAATTGTGATGGGAGAGAGTCTCCACCCCCTCCTCCACCCTAAACGTTAAACGTTAGGTCCACTATTGAACCTCCCTGGTTCCGTTCACACGTGTAAGCCGTCCCTCTATTTAAAAGATTTAACTCGGATAAAAGCGCCCATATTTGAACAGCTCTTCCTTTTGAATTTGTGGCAGGATTTCCCCAAGCTCGCGACTTTGCATTAAAATCACCGAGGACAATGGTAAGTTTCGGCGTCTGCCTAGAAATCGCAGTTCTAACGGATTCAAGAAATATCTCGAACCCCTCCAAACTGCGATTAGGCGAGAAATATATTCCAACGACCATAAATTCTCCCCATTCCGTTACCACATAGCCAGATCCTCGTTCCAACACCTTGAGCGGATGTCTTGAACCAGTTCTAACTAAAATAGCAACTGAAAAATCTATATCTCCCGTCCAGTGAGCCTGTGGAGGAACATAGTATGGCTCGCAGGCTACTACCATATCTATATCCCATTCCACCATATATTGCAACAAGAGATCTTATGCGCCAGCGCAGTGATTTATGTTCGTCTGAAGAAAACTAATGGGACGTGTCGTCATGAAGACATATTGTTAGTTTCCTCTCTTACTGCAGCACCAGTGAGGAGAATATTACTGGATTCAGCTGCTGCCTTACCTTTTACAACGGGAGGGTGGCAATTTCTTCCACCCATCTTATGATCGAAAGGCCTACCCGCCTCAGAGCATACCGCACAACGCAAGGGACCAACGCAGTTAATCGATATGTGACCTTCAACTCCACATGGGTGACACAACCCAGATCGATCAATGGCATTTGGACAGAGGTATTTCGTATGTCCCAGACCCATACATTTGTAGCACCTTAGTGGTCTCTCCTCTAATATTTGTACTCTGGCTGAACTCCATCCAACCAAGATTCTACCAGATTCCGACAATGTTCTAGCAAGGACAACCGGACATCTCACCTTTACCGTGCCCATGCCCCTGGGACCAGAACGCACCTCTCCAACATTTACTGCCTCAGAGGTACAATTAACCACTCGCGTAATTGCTGCAATTACCTTATCCCTGGTAACCGAATCGTCTAGGCCCGATACTTAAATCTACACGTTTAGTAGGTTTGACGACATTCGCTACCCCATCTAAAACGCTCCGAAGTCTCTCTGTCAGTTTCTCTGGATTTGACAGAGAGACTTCGGAGTCTGGTTGTCTGGCTGATTGGCTTGATCTGGAGTCTGGTTCTTCGATAACTCCAGTAATCTAGCACCGGTGGCGGCACCCCGAACTTTTAGCCCTTCAGTAATGCCTAGTTCCTTTAGGTCAATACCCATCTCAGCTCTCTCGAGAACTTGAGCATACGATACTCCCTTCTCGGCTGCTTCTGGAAGCAGCGATATAATCACTGCAGTTGTTCGAGGAGGCACAAGTTTAGGCTTCTTCGGTTGCGATTGCTTAGCTGGGATAGGAGCCGCACGGAAAGACTCAATCTGACTTGAGACCCAGGAGCAGGTTTACAGACGTCTTCTACTATGCACAAACTCTCACCGTGCAGGTGAATATTAAAATAATAAATAACATTAGTCACATGCTCCTCGATATCCGAGGACAAAAAGACACTATAACACTAACTTCATGTACACTGCGCGACAACACCAGAGACTTTGATCTATCGCACTAACAGTTATATATTGTCTACCTGTCGGTATACTTGTCATCACATAAAATAATCTACCTGCTTATCCTACTTTATAAAAGGTGTTGCTATTACACAAGATAAGTAAAATACGGAAAACTTGTTATATTTACTTATTTTAAGTTGGTAAGCTGACAGAGTTATATGTCTACGTAAGGAGACAACAGTTATTCATCTCAGCAAGGTTATGTTTGTCCCTTAATTTAGTTTGTACTGATTTTTCTTTGCACGTGTCCGACTCGCACTTAGCTAATTATTTGACAGTGGTATCCTCCACCTCCATTATTCTGGGGAACTTCACCATTTTTGGAGACGGTATCGGAGTGAAACGAAAATGTGAGCTGCTTACAACCTCACTTATCTAGAATTATTCTATTAATTTCAAATTAACTTTTATCAGTCAATTTATAAACAAAGCTGAATTCTTAAGCGAGAATGTTTTTGCGAAAAATACTTTAATGCAAATTGGTTGTTGAAAACATGGTGCGCACTGAATTTTAACAGAAACGTGATATTAAGCTAGAGAATCTAAGGGAGTATTTATAATAAAGAATAGTTAGCAACGTTGTTTATACATTAGTGTTCGTGGGTAACTCCTTTTATTTTATTTTAAATATACCCACGTGTAGACAACCTTTTAGCAATAGATTAGATTCAGTCTTTCTGGTGTTGTCACGCAGTGTATATGAAAGTTAGTAATATATTGTCGTGGTCAAGGTCACCCTTCTTAAGGTCCACGAAAGTTTACTTTATTATCTACTAGCTTTTACCCGCGGCTTCGCTCGCATTAAATAAGTATCAGAGATCATTACAATAGAAAAGTAAATATTTATTTTTCATAAAAAGTATCCTATGTTACTTCTAATACCCTCAATAATACGTGTACAAAGTTTCATGATGATCGGTTAAGTAGTTTTCGCGTGAAAGCGTAATAAACAAACTTACATTCACATGTATAATATTAGTAGGGATTATTGTTAGTGATCGGCCAGCAGAGATACAAAGGTTGATTATACTTTGGTCGCAACTGCTCGGCTTTTTGTCTAAATTGCATGTCATTATAGTATTATGAGTAATAACTGCGCAATATAGCTCACACTGTTAGTACAAAAAACAATAGCATCAAATTTGGCGTTAATAAATGAATGGAAATGAATATATTAACATGAAAAATGAGAAAATATAAATTTATTTTATTTATTTATTTATTTATGTACCAATAAATGTTACACATTCACATAAGAAATATGTGCACAAAGGATGACTTATCTCTAATAGAGATCTCTTCCAGCAACCCTTGATGGTGAGATAGTTTTGTATAGTTAAACACGCGGAAATAGGTACAGTATAGCAGAAATTAAAATAATAATAATAAAAGTAATATACATATATATTATATACTAGGGGCCCGTCCCGGCTTCGCACGGGTGGATAATTTTTTTTTAACATTTTGGCTCCCGCATTCTGTCGCTCCCTCTATCGCCGCGTTACTCGCTGCGCTGCGAGGCACTCCACACCGCGTCCGCGACCCGTCAGGGATTATTTTTTATTTATCTTGATATTTTTATTTCGTAATATCTTTTGACTGGAATGTCCGATTTTAATAATTCAAAAAGTATTTTACAGGTATTGAAACAGTCTTGAATACGAAATAATTTATTTGGATAAGGATTAATACAAAGTTATAGAAAACATGGTCTGATTTTGATTGGCATTTTTATCAACTTTTAAAATGTAAAAAAGTAGTTATAGTGACATAACTATAATAGTTGGACATATGGTCTCGCGGAGTTTTTTGTAGATATTGATACGTTCTATAATATTGTAGAACATTTCTTTGTTCTATCATCAATACTTTTTGCAGCGCATGCGATGAAAGATATTTTATGGCTAATTTTTTTGCACCTTGGGTTAGTTTTAGTGAGATTTCCTGAGGATCTCTAATTTTTTCTTTTAATAAATATAGCCTATGTTACTCAGGGATAATGTAGCTTTCTAACGGTGAAAGAATTTTTGAAATCGGTCCAGTAGTTTTTATGTTTATTCGTTACATACAAAAATACAAAAATACAAATCTTACTTCTTTATAGTATTAGTATAGATATAGATATACAAACATTTACATAAACTACAACTAATACTAATATAACTATTACATAAACTACAACTATTACTTATATATACCAATATAATACACAAATTATACATAGAAAAATTTATAGAATACAATTATATAAATATACTTATTTAAAATGAATATTTAAAAATTTAGGTCGAGGTTTTTTTTTCAAATTTTATTAGGTACTAGCTGACCCGACAGACGTCCTGTCTTATCTACACTGTTATATAAAGAGGAAAGATGTGATTGTTTGTATGTTTGTGATGGCCCAGTAAGCAGTGATGGCGCAGTCGTTGAGAGTTCAAGTCTTACTCGGGAGGTCCGAGTTCGATCCTGGGCACACACCTCTGACCCTGAGTTATGTGTGTTTTAAGCATCTTATCTTCATCTCTGTTCAGAATCGTCAGTCTCTGTTCGACTTTATTTTTGCTTTCTCCTCTCTCTCATATTATCTGTCGCTTTTCTTTTCTTTTTCTTTCTATCATTTTTCTTTTTACAATTTATTCTCACTCTCTCTCTCTCTTTGCAAATAATGAAAAACTACAAAATTACAGAAAGACAAATTGAGGACATCAATTATAATATTGCTTTAAAAACCCAGAGCGAAGCGAGGGCAGGCCGCTCGTCTATAAATATAATTCAAATGACTGACAGTTGTCAAACGTCATAAATATTACATTAGAAAAGTTAATATGGTCGTTAAGTTTTCTTAAATTTTCTAATTTTCCCAGCACCTTTCTTAATTTTTTGTTACATAAGAACCTTCTCCTGACAATAATAAATATAACAAAAAAAAAAGAATTAGCGAAATCAATCCAGCCGTTTACGCGTCATGCCGTGACCAAGGGAAATAGGGATTCATTTTTATATATAAAGAAGACTAGTCGGCCCGTCCAGTGCACTTTACCACGTTTTTAATTTCACATTTTAACCGCTAAACAATTTAAAGCTTCACGGTAGCTCAACTGCACAATTACACTCAAAAGACACAATCCAGAAGGAAGACGAGCTAGGGCTTACGACCTAGGTGCATAGTTTAAACACATTTCTACTAATAGTAAACACTTTCCTTCACCGCTAGACCTCCCGACTCCAATATTTAATAGCAAAATAACTTTAAATACACAACAATGAAGTCACACGAGTTCCAAGAGCAACAGAATTTATAGTTAAGACCCAAATGAACTTACATTGTGAAGTTTAATATTTAATTACGAGTGTCTTGACGAAATAATAAATAAGGAGTAATATGTATAAATAAGGAATTAATAGATCTCTATCTAGATCTAGATAATATTGATTGGGACTTGGTAATTAATATTCAAGACTTGAATCTCATGGTTGCTGAATTTTCTAGCATAATTACTGATGTTTTTTACATATTGGCTCCATAAAAGGGTACATTTGTTAATGGTCAACTTTGGTTCTTAGTAGAGGGAAGGAGTGAATGAACGATTACGATTTATACAGTGAGCAACAAGTGTAAAGAAAAATGTATATTATTAAAGAATCTAAATCAGAAATTCTACTGTAATGTAAATATTTTATGTATTAACTGCTTAGTCCGCGTTATGCTCTAACTGCCTGGATAATTAATGGTCTATCCAAGACTAAAATAATTTTTCAATTCGAACCTGTTGTTCCTGAGATTAACGCGTTCAACCAAACAAACAATAAGAATAGATTTAAAAGGAAATTTGAAATAAATATAGTTCTAGGTAGAAATTTGTTCGTTATTTTATTAATTTAGTTCCTAGTAAAAGTAATATATCTTTTTCAATAAATCCCAAAGGCTTTCTGATGACCTGGGATATAAATTACAGGTCATCAGAAATCAATCAGGATCTACAGTGGATGTATTCTAAGATAACATTGGATCTTCTAATACATTACTTTCTGTAACTATATAAAATAGCTAACATATTACCCGCGGCTTCGTATCACTGCTGAGGCTGCGTTTTCAGCGGAGATGAACGAGGCAGCGTTGCTCATTCATCTCTGGTGGAAACGCAACCTAAGTTTTGTTTTTGAAATTAATTTAAGTAATATTTAGCGATAGAGTGCCTTATTTCGTTAAAAAGCAAAAGTACGAAATGTTATAATTGCTCAGATTTTCAGCTTTGTCTTAAAATAAGGGATGTCGTGGGATCGCTGAGTTATATCCACCGCGACGTACCGACGGATTCACCTCCCTAAATCTGCTGTTTATTCTTGGGAGGGTTCTTGGCTAGAGTAAACTGCGCGTACTTGCGCCTGCGCCTATCTTTTGCTTCCTTATGCAGGTTTGCAGCGAGATCCCTCTCTCTTTCTCGTTCTGCAGACTCCTTCTGGCTGATTACCGCCTCGCAAAAAGTGTCAATAATTATTCCTAGGTTGACGTTGACCCTTTTTAAATTTTAATTCCTTTCTGTGAATTGATCACATACAGATTCCTTGATTGAATTATAATTGTGGTTTTTGTTATATTTAGTTAACACAGTGGTCAGGGGCCTTAACTGATTTAGAATAAATATTAAGGTAGATCCTACTCGTATTTTGCTGTAACTCCTTTTCCACATCATATGACGTGTGCTTAGCAAAACTGGAGGTTTACATATTATAGCTTTTGAGGTATTACATGTTAAATTATCTAGATGATTGTAAAATAGTGAGACTATTTTACACTTAGTGAATAACGAGATTGTGTTCGCAATATCTGCGACGTATTAATTGCTATAATGTTTTGACAATGAGATCTAAAATATACCAATTACTATAAAATTATGGAACTTAGTGAATAACGAGGTTTTGTCAAAGATACATACAATATACCAATTGCTTTGCAATCCGTACAGCACGTATAGGTTTTTATATAGAAATTTCTCGCAAGTTGATCCTAGAATACAGATCACAGTAGTTGTGATCTCTGTTCTAGAATTTTTAAAAAAGATTATTCTGCCAACCCCTGGATAGATCTAGAGTTATACCCATCTCACTCGAACACATAAATTTGCCTAATGCTGTCCTTTTCCCACATGTCAGTCATCGAAGGCTCTTGAAATTTCTGGCGAACGACATCTTGTCTTTTTATTCTATTTTGACTTTTTCTGGCATCTGGCACGAAACATGCACTTGATACTACACTCTAGACAAACCTCTGTGGTTTTTTGTTTGTTTAACATCGAAAAATAAATATTAATGATTTAAATAAATGAAAAAAAAGGAACGCGAATTGTTTTGGTGTTGATTCGCAAGAATATTATATATAACGAATAACGAGGTATTGTCATTACAATATATGTATTGCGATGATATTATGAAGTTTTGTGAATAAAGTCTACAAATATTTGCACCAGTTGCAATAATAAAAATGATTTTTTATCAATGAAATCATGATTTATACCATTTGCTATGATAATATTATAAAATTGCGAATAAAATAACGTTTTTCACGATTTATTTTAACACTTGTATTTTTGAACAAATGTAGTACTATGATACCCTCATTACAGCCTTGGCGACATTGATGATTTACTGGAGTCTAGTTTAGAGAAAATTATATTAAGTACTTTTTAAAATGTGTGTAAAATCTTGGAGTGTATGTCAATTATTAAAAATTGATTCTTAAGCTTAAAAATAAATTAGTAATTTTAGTTATAATGACATGCTATTCCGGTTGTAAGCCAATTTGAATCTTTCGTTGTCACTGCTATATTTTTTTGTAAGGTTGGTTCTAATTTATCCCAGCTTAGTTACCTATAACTTTTTTAAATAAGAGTTGATTTTTTTGTTATTTAAATATTAAAACATTAACCTTTGTTGCTTTATTTGACGGTCAAAATTTTATTATGAGCATAAAATGTAGATGTCCAGGATCTTTCGTAAATATGAAACTATGAATTATGCCAACAAGGTCAGCGTTTTATGGCACAAGGGTTAAGCCTGACGAAGTAACGGAACATAAAACTGGAGCCGTTTTCCCCCTGGTGCCATCTGTCGGAGTTGTAATGAATTAACTTTACTCACTCAACTGTTCGTGATAAAAACTTTTTAGCTTAAAATGAGGTGTAAAAATTTAAACATAGCCCTTTAAGATTATGGGAAATTTGTGGGTTTTGAGTCATTTTTTGGCTGTAAATTTCTTCTTTGACTTCCCACCTCGTTTTCGCACAGTTTCTGTACTATAATATGCATGAATTATACATATAAATATTCCTCTTGAATTGCCTTGTCTAATGATACATTGAAATACGTTACGCAGTTTAAAATATTAAAGCGACAATATTGATTTTACTTAACTTTAAGTTAGTTTTGGATTGTAACTAAATGTTTAATCAGTTATTCCTCTGTTTTAATCTTTATGAATCTGCTTTGTATTTGCCAAGATGGCGGTTTATTTTAATCATAAAAATTGCATCCCCCCGACATGAAGACGAAAAAAGGTTTTTTTTAAATTTAATTATTATTATGGAATAATGTTATATAGATTAATTGAAATATTTTTATTGAAATAAATTTTTTTTTTCTTATTGAAAATATTTCTACCACTAAGCTATATTTGGCTAGTTACGTATCCTAGAATAAAATTTATCGTAAAACATGTTACTATTAACAATAACAATTATCACAATTAATTACCTGTCTGTAAATTTTAAAGATAATAAGATCTGACAATGTATTTACAGATTATGCAATAAATTATATTCTGGTTCAGAATGTACCTATCTTCATGCAAAAACTACAGTACGAAGTTTAATATGGTGTTACATTTATTCTTTTTTTCTTTATATCTATATTAATTATAAGAGAGGTAAAGTAACAATTAGTTAAAGAAAAATAATAATAATTTAAGGGCCGTAGGTTCTGCATAATTATTATTAAATAACGTTATCCTGTTCACACCAATGAGACAATATCATCACTATCCTGGCTATGGTGGCCAGAAGTGTAGTCGCAGCAACGTCCAATTTCACCAGGTTGCAAAGCAGCCGAGGATTGCATCAAAACACATTAGAAGATAGTTAAGCAGATAACAGAGGACCCTGGAAACCACAAGGGTGTATAATCAGCAAACATTCTGAGTTTGTCGGATGTAGTTTCGGCTAAAAATGAAGCTTACGAGGAAGGACTTACAATATGAAAATGTCAGTAACTACCATGAAATTATGCTAGTGGTACCTATTATGATATTACAATACTATTATTAATAGTTAACGATTTAGATAACGATTTTAGAATCAAAAGAACAATTAAAACAATTTTATTAAGTACTTAGTTAATCTTTAGAAGCAGGACCACAATAAGTTGTCGAAATTGACAATTCCACTTATCGACTCATAGCAAGCGGTAGTCAGTAAAAAAATATTTTTATTATCAGCTACGGCACAACATGTTATCTGCGGGTATTTGATAATTTTTCAAATTTAAAATATTAACATTAAAAACAGAGCCATAAGGAAAAAAAACCATTAAAAACAACGTGTACACAGTTGTATCGTTATAGGTCTAACTTAAGAGGTGTTTCATTTAAATTAAATTTCAATAAAACTTTTTAGCAATTTAATAACTATTAAAATAAAAATTAACTTTATTTAATTAACCCCTACAGAAACTATAATTTACGATATTAACTTACACGAATTGATTTTTTTTGTATTGTCGGAAACCAAATATAATAACATAAGTCTATACAGACTCAACAATAATTCATAAAATGCAAAAAAAAAATTTTTCTTTTCGATACTCGATCGAAAAAAATCAAGAAATACCATTTTATCTGTACTCAGTTTACGCAATGTCAGTGTGTTACCATGGTTACAAGATTGTTATAATTGTCAATATTTTAATATTGTCACGCAGCTCTTAAGTTAGAAATGAGCTGACAGTCTCCAAGCGGTTGATCAGATCTTCAACTATAGCAAAAACTATATAATATATATATAATCGGTCCATTATCTATGGCGCCACAGACACACAGATACACACGTTAAACTTTAACACCCCATAACATTGTACTCGTAGCATCGGGGCTTTTAGTTCAGTGAAGCTTGGGCGAGGCGCCTAGTATTCAATAGAAAGTTTACTAAACGTTCGTGATTTTACGTACAACTAATGAAAATGAAATACAAATCTCCCCAAAATATATTGTAGTACGAGTTTCAATTTGATACAGTAACAATGTACACGATAAATGAAAATCTCGATGGAATTTTGTGAGCATATTCTCATACTCGTAGATTCCATACAATATTGTTAAGAGGTTTCTCGCAAGTGACTTGATAAATGTTTGCCAACGATTTCGCGATTCAATGCCCGAGATCTCGCTTGACGTTTGGATAAAAGGAATTTTCAAATGAAAGTAACTGTCTTAGCTCTAGTTCATTATACGTGACGCCTTTATTGGCCTTAATTTATGAGTAAGAAGCGTTATATATATATTGACTTTGCCCACATGTTGCTCTGCTCCTATGGTTCGTAGTGTGATTATGTACAGCCGTTACCCTTCGTAGATAAATGGGCTATCAAACTCTAAAAGTATTTTTTAATTAGAATAAATAATTTCTGAGAATAGCGCGTTCAACTAAGCAAGCCTTTCCGCTTGTGCATATATAATTTAAATTTGAAATTTATTTGAAATTTAAATATTTTAAATATATAACAAAAACAATATGTAAGTGTTTCCCGCTTATAAACTTTAAATAATTACCGATTTCCGTGTTAGTTTCTTTAATAAAATATAATTTAGATATTAAATTTGAATATTCTAGACATCATCTGTTTTTAATCTATAATCCAAAGATTTTGGAGTAAGATTGATTATTATTATCAGCCGTAAATGCCTGGCGCTAATAATAATGACAACTTGTATTAACACGTGATACTAACAAAACTTTATCAACAACACAAGGTCACTATTTTTTACAAAGAAATTTAATTGTGAAAACTTCAGAATGATATACTGGCCTCCAAAAGAAGGTATAATAGTTTTAAAATTCAATTTTCTCCTAAACTATTAAATTTAGAGACTTGCAATAAAAAACAACATTTAGAACAGTTAAAAAATATTTTTTGAACATAAGATTATTTTACTTAACTTAATGTTTTTAACATCAATTAAACATAAATAAACAAAAAGTGCTACAAGACGATAGATATATGATACCCATTACTGTACAGCAATATGAATACACATGCAATTTAGACTGAAGCGAGCAGTGCCTGGGGCAGGTTTAAAAAGCTCTTTCATAATATATTAACTCTCACCTCCACTACTCGACATCGCCAACTACAATAGATAATGAAGTAAACTTATGTGGACCTCAAGAACCTTAATCAAGACACTATAACACTAACTTTCATGTACACTGCGCGAAAACACCAGAGAGACTGAGACTAATCTATCGCACTAAAGGTTATATATTGTCTTCACGTCGATATACTTCACATAATATAAAATGATCTACCCGTTAATACTACTTTATAAACGGCGTACTGATCAGAATGATTCGATTACCATTCATTCACATTTTACATTAAAGTATCACTTATAGCCTAATATATACTAATAAAATGCACATACAAATCAGCCCAAGACGTGACAGTGTATGTGTACGGTAAGTTTACACCATGGCTTAGAATAGAGATGCCTGAGGCCAACTCTAAACGTGTACCACCATGTTACCCATACAGTAGTGTTCACATACACACAGATATCTACTGCAACACAACACCGGTTCACTCTTGTTCCAGTAACAAATACATAAAATAAAACTATTTAGCTCTAATCTCTCTATTTAATTCTTTAAACTAAACTACATAATGCTTTTTATTTCAAGTTTCTAACTTAAATAGTACAGAAGTTATCGTCACGTATATGAGTGTTATACCTTCCTTTGCAGGCCAGTGTAGTACAGAACTGTGCTAATTGTTGTTCTTGAATAGTTTAAGATGATTTGACATTTTCCAAAATTTAGTATTATTCGCCAACAGCTTCTAACTCAACACCATTTCAAAAGCAATAAGTCAACGTCAAAGACAACTTTTGTCGATATTTTGGTGATTTGAAATTTCACTGTCTTTTTGTCTATTAAACGAACTTATTTTAGAGGAAATTCAATTCCTTTCTATATATATATATATATATTTTAAAAACTTCGCACTGTCTGTCGGGATTTTAATGCGGTTATTACCAAAAGATAAAGTGATTCAAGAGGAAGTTTTATATGAATAACACAAGCATATTATAGTAGAGATCGTTTGGAGTTGGCTGGTAGCTATTTTATTAAATAAATTACTGAAATCATAAATCAAATCAACGTGTATGACGATTACAAATTGGCCAATTAAATAATACTAAAAATCGATAATACATAATTATTTTAGGAATATATTTAGTAAATTATCTTAAATAAGCTAATTAACTATCTATAACTAAACGAAATAGAAATGATTACAGTATAACTTATAATTATAAAATGTTGGGTTTTTAAAGGGTACTTCTGTTATCATAATCAGTCGCATTTGTGCAAGGTTATCAGAAGCACCTAAATTCCCGGTGCTTTATTGAATTGCATTTAATAAACATAAATAAATATTAATGAATTTGATAATAATATAAATTAATTGATTTAGGTATAAATAAAAGTTATATCGCGGTTAAACACTCCTGTATAATTGTATCGTTGGATAATGTTTATATAAATATAACAAGCGTTAACTCAATTCAATAACAGCCAGTGTATAATAGTGTGTTGATCAAAACGCAGTGAAAACCTCACAATGAGCAAGAATTTGTTATTATTTACGTGCGTAGTGGTATTGGTATTACAATGTGAAGCAGCAAGAATCTTAGGTATGTTTCCAGTTCCAATAATAAGCCATCAAAAAGTATTTAGAGTCCTAACACAAGAATTAGCAAACAGAGGTCACCAAATGACAGTCATAACAGGACTTTCTACCAAAGACCCAGTTCCTGATAATTATAGAGAGATTGATCTATCCACTATTGCAATGGAAACTAGAAATGAATTATTCAAAGAAAGTATGAAAAGTGGCGATGATATGTATGATCAATTTATTTCTACTATACATACCACGTTTAAACTTGCCGACAGTTTACTAAAAAGTGAAGAAGTAGAAAACCTAATTAAGGACCCAAACGAAAATTTTGATCTAATTTTAATTGAAGATTGTATGAAACCAGCATTAATTTTATCTCACATATTTAGAGCACCGGTTATTTTAATAAGTTCTTTTGGCGGAAGTTACGGATCTTTTGAAATAATGGGAGGAGCAATTCATCCAATATTATATCCTCTTGCAACAAGAAAAAAATTTCAAAATCTAACGCTTCTAGAAAAATTATATGAAGTATACACTCATTTTATATTATACAATAAATTTAATGATCTTGAAGAAAGACAGAATATTATTTACAGGAATCGTTATGGACTTGATACACCCGATTTGAAGAAACTATACAGTAATGTTCAAATGTTATTTTTAAATGTACATTCAATTTGGGATTCAAATCGACCTGTTCCTTCAAATGTTATATATTTGGGTGGTCTTCATTCAATTATTAAAAAAGAATTACCTAAGGTAAATAATACATTCTTGCCATTCTATTGTAAATATTTATTACTTTTGCTATAATTAATTTTATTTACAGGATTTAGAAAACGAATTAAATTCTTCGATCAAAGGCGCTATTTATGTAAGCTTTGGATCTGTTATTGATCCAAAAATATTTTCTGAGGTTGTACTGCAAATATTTATAAATGTTTTTTCTCGACTGCCGTATGATGTGTACTGGAAGTGGAATAGTACGAGGATGTCGAGATTACCGAAAAATATCAAAGTGTACGATTGGTTTCCTCAATCTGATTTATTACGTAAGTAAAAAAATAGTTAATTAGTTGTTATTTATAATGTTGTGGCTTTTGTCATGACTGAATTGCAACATTAACATGTATTTAATTTCAAATTAGGACATAAAAACATCAAGCTATTCATAACGCATGGTGGACTTCAATCTACCGATGAGGCTATAGCAGCTGGAGTGCCTCTTATTGGTATTCCAATATACTGGGATCAATTTTTCAATGTGGACAAATACATACAACTCAAAATTGGAGAAAGATTGGATATAGAATTGCTTACTGAAGAAGAATTAGAAGATACTATAAATGACGTAATAAATGATAAAACGTGAGTATGATATTTTATGAATACAACTAATAATGCATAAATAAATTGGGTAAGTCACTTTGTAAATGAGTAAGTTAAGTAAGCGAAAGAGTTAGGTTAGAGAGTGAATTTGTGGTTAAGACATAAATGAGTTACAGGACAATATATGATTTTCATTATAAAGCAAGAAATAAAACATTTTAACAGTAAAAAATAATTCCGTTATTTATTAACCTTCCTTTAGTATTAAAATAACATACAATAATTGTTATTTTTGTAGTCGGTACCAGCAATAGTATAGGACGTAGTAGTATAATAATACAATCGTACTTGCTACTTCGTTACAGGGTCGTTTAATATATATACTATCGTATCTCACTACACGTCTGTTCATCTGCGTGACTTGGCTGAGAGCTGATAAAGTGAGGTTAATAAATAACGGAATTATTTTTTACTAATTTGTGCATTTTTTAGAGTTTGTGGTCGGTTAAATTTTTGGTTCAAATTATTTTATCTGACATATTTTCTTTTTCTGCCTTTTCCATGCTTCTAAAATTTACTCAAGCGTCTTTGGGAATAGATTTGTAGTTTAGATGATGATACGAAGGATAAAAGGGGACAAAATTATATAGTTTTTCCCATTTTTATGATGTGGAAAGCATCAAAAGTTATTCAAAATTGTAAAAAAATAACAATTAAATGGAGATACTTAGCGTATTGACAGCTTAGAGGCTCTGAAATGTCACTGAGATAACGGTATGTTCATCCGTGGACTTGAGTGGTGGGGGTGGTCATCCAAAAACAAATACATAAGTTAAATCGATTACGTTGTTTTGTGATTATCTGTGATGATGTTATGGCGTCCGATAGCAGTATGGTGACGGCGCGAGAGCGTCACCGACGATCAAATCGTAAAATTTTCATAACACACAGCTTTAGCTAGTAATAAACCCACCATCATTTAGCGTCAAAAAACCACTAAATGTTTATCTACACCTACATCTACACTATTGCATAAAGAGAAAAGATTTGATTATTTGTATGTTTGTTGCGAATAAGCTCGAAAACTACTGAATCGATTTGGAAAATTCTTTAACCGATAGAAAGTTACTTCCATTCCGGGTAACATAGGATATGTGGTGTTGCCATAAATATTCTAATTATAAAGATATGTCCATTTAAATGCCATAACGTGGCCATCTTTCTCTCTCTCTTTATCTTTCTTTAATTTTTATCTTTGCCCTGTCGTTATCGCTATTTTATTAATTGACGCTTTTCTGTTTATTTTCATTCTATATTTTCTCTTTTCCTCACCATTTCTCACTCTTTTTTTCAAATAGTGAAAAGCTATACAATTCTAGCGGCAACTTAAAGCGAAAAAAGCGAAGGCAGGGTCTAATGTAATTTTGTTTACAGATAATGCTATACTAATAGGATAGTAATATTTTAATTATCTGTTACAGATATAGGAATAATATTAAGCAATTGCACTTGCATATGACTGATACTCCTCTATCATCATTGGACCAAGCTATATTCTGGACTGAGTATGTCTTGCGGCATGGAGCAGAACATTTAAAATCACCTTCTATGAACATTTCATGGTTTGATTACTATGAATTTGATATTGTATTCATTATTACTATGCTTTTGGTAAGTTTGTTGTATATAGTATTTAGATTGGTCAAGTGTTTTAAAAAAATTACGTATAAAAATAAACGAGACTGAATCCTAGTAATATTATACATTTCTGAATATTTGGAGGTTTAAATGTTTATTTCTCAAGCACAATAAAATGTTATACTTCAAAGTCTCTACTGTAGATATTAGTAATTGAATAAAATATAATATTTAATTTAGTATAAGATTTTCTCACCCATACTTTAATGTCACTAGTAGTAGTCTTAGTTATAAGTTTTAATAATAAAATTGTAGTTATTTAATTATTTTTTCATTTTAATTTCACATATAAACTCTAAATCTTGAGAGAATTCATCTTTATCAAAGAGTGAGAACAGTTTCTACACAAAAGTCATAATCTACACTATTATATAAAGAGGAAAGATTTGATTGTTTGTATGTTTGTTTGTTGCGAATAGGCTCGAAAAGTACTGAACCGATTTTGATAAGTCTTTCACCGATAGAAAGCTACATCCTTTCTGGGTAACATTGGCTATGTGGTGTTGCCATAAATATTATACATAAAAAGATATGGCCATTTAAGTGCCACAACCTGGTCATTTTGTAAATTGAAGAGTTTCTCAGGAACTACTAATCCGATTTTAATTTTTTTTCATTGATAGATAAGAACACTATTCGTGAGTGACAAAGGTGATTTAGTCTATAATAAAGTTATACCTAAGGCAGCGTCTCAAGGGAAGGGTTTCAAGGTATGTTTTTTTTTAAAAACCAATAGAATCGCTTCATTTGACACACAATTGAATATGTCGGGGTTTAGGGTAGAATGATAGTAAAAAAACTAATTATCACTTCTGTCACGTCATTTTTAAAAATTAGAAAAATAGTCTTGAGCTAGAAAAGTAGCCGCTTCAACAAAATATCGCGCATTGTAAATTAATTCGGTGTACCGTAATAGAAAGTCAAGTCATTTCAATTAACCGATCCAAAGTAGAAAGGTAGAGGAGGGTAGTTGATAAAAGACGTATTGCGACGTTGGGATCCACCTGACTACAGGTACCCGGCTAGAACCTAAATAAAAAAAACAACGAAAAAAAAATGAGAATGGAATAAAATATTTATTATTCTCTGGTTGTTATATTTTAAGCTCAGCGTTGAGAAAAGAAATATAATCTTCAACAATAACTTTACATGATTACTAAATATTTAGAATATACTGTATCTAAACCTCTTAAACTTTAACCTACAATTCGTATATACCTAAAAAGTCACATATACCAAGTGTTACTAAAAATACAAATTAAGTCTTACTTGAATTATGGGTTAGCGATACCCATAATTATTATGTTATATTCCTGAAGCCGTGGCCCAGACTAAAGTCCTGAGACAACTGGATGCTAATCGCTACCAAAGCTTCATCCGGATTCATTATTCCTCGTCATCTGGTTCCAATGCCACGAATTAATTTTTTCCTGGATTTCATGTAATGTTGAGTTTGAATCGGAGTCAGAATTCAAGCTTAAAACCAATTGTAAATCCAAAGTTACAGTTTTGGTTTAACTTCAATTTATTTTAATCCAATTTAGTTTAATTCCCACGCTAAAACAAATTAGGAAAAGAATCAATACCAATTAATACAGACGTTGGCGAAACCGTACAATGAGACTAGGCCTCATAAAAGAGCAGCGTACGGCACGGGTTCTCTGTAATGATCAAGTTACATCATATCCGCTGACTGGCGCGGGCATTGCCGTCATATCAGATGACTGTCAAATGAGTTTTACGTGCATACTGATGTCATCGTCACAGATATACCACCTATAAAGCACTACATCAACATTTCCACGCCATTGCTCCCATTGAATGTCTCCGATGCCAACGGAAGGCAACATGATTTAACCGCTATTGAAAATAGTATCCAGCAGATGAAAAATCAAGCAGAACTAGCAGAGGTGACGGTACACGATATACATAATTATGTCGTTATCTATCTCCTCTTGGCGGTGGTAGGAATCGCAGGAGCGATTATGCTGTGGAGGCGTGTTCGGCGACGCTGGCGAGTGGCGTCGCGAGTAGCAACTTCCGGCTAAAATGTGTACGTGAGCAAGATCGAGGCACCGGGCCCGACAGAGAACAAGTGTATACAACCTCAAATTTAATGATAGCTTCATAGCAGAGCGTAGTAAAAACATGTCATTTTCAATTTTCCTTCGTAATATACATAATGGTAGAGTAATGAAGTCATAGCGGCATCATCAGCGTAATGGATTAAGCTTTTAAAAGTTAATCGATTTTCACAAGATCAAGTTTTTCATTTTATATGCAACTAACATAGTTTTTATTACAGCGTTATATAAAAAACGAAGATTTGTAGTTTACATTAATGTCAAAACAATTTTAAACTTAAAGGTCCAGGCTCTTATTTGTAGACATTATAAATTTTAATCCAAATGTCCAAAATGAACGAATTCATCTCTCAAGATGAATCATATTATCCTAATCACGAAAAAATCAGCTGTTTCTTACTGCAACGTGAAGAACACGTAGCATAAGGAAATAAATCCATAATTGCATACTTTTCCGACCTTCTATTCATATCAACTTGACCCCTCTAGGCACTCGCGCTTTTAGTGATTAGGTACTATTAAAATCCTCTGTATTCCATATCTGTGTAGAAAATAATATCATACCTATTTTACTAATTAGAAATTCTTTTATAATGGTCCACGTAATATGAACATAAAACTCAAATCTACGTGTAGTCCTTAGAAGATTGTATCTATTTTTATATTAATTTTGCGTTTAAATATCTAGCGCTCTTTATTATTTTATATTATTTCTCTATTAATTTATATATTTATACTGGATTTTATATTAATTTTTAGCGAATAATTAAGTTAAATATTAAGTACTACAATATATTTCCTTAACCTGGACCCAGGGCTCGTCGACTCGCCCGGAAGCGATACACTTAAGCAAAGCACCTCCACCTGGAGTTCTGCAGGGGAGATCGCTAACCATACGGTAGCCTCGTATGGCTATCACCGCCAGGACATTCTGCGCAACAGGATCCTATTACGCGCAGTAAGAGCATCCACCCAGACGGACGCTCAGTTCAGCGCCGAACACCGCACTACGCCGGCATATAATAGCTGACGTTAGGCCGCAGCTTTCCTAATGCAGCAGCGGCGTAAATGAACCACAGAGTGAACTTGTGACGGTTATAAACTTTACATAAAATAAATTCAACATTTAAAATAATAAATAATATAAAGAGGTAATAAAATAGTAATTAATAAATATTATAACATAATATGTACAAATAAACATAAAAAAGCAATTTATTTTATAATACATTAGAAATAATAATCGATCATAATTTTCAACAATAAATATATTAAAAATAATGCAGACGGTTCGTGTATTATGGAGACGGTTCGTGTATTAGTTAGTATGGAGAAAGTATGAAACTCCCGATAGTCTGACCGATCGCCCAGCATATATAGGGAGGCAGCGTGAGATCGTCGGCACAGCATCTCACATTCATGTACTACATATGATACCGATATAATAAGAGGTCATAAAAAGTATTTATCATAGATGGTTTGTGGGTGACCATCTATAGAATTATAACAATATAAAACATGTAGGGCGATGCGTGTAATAATAATGGACCTCTTAAATAATGAATATAAATATGTTTTAATAATAATATCTTATGTAGTTACGATGTGATGGTGATGCATGTGTTTAGATCAGCCTCATTACAAAAGTGTTTTGCGAGAGTAGTCTTGCAGGACCGCCTTATTTCGAACGAGCTTTGGCATACGGACGGAAGGTGACTCTTAGATGATTTTGATTGTCTTTGAGAAGTCCATCTGTCTGTTGCTGGAGCCTTGCGTATCTTGGTGGTACGGACGCGAGATGCCTCTTAGTGTGATTAAGTTTTACTTTGAGAATTCTTGTGTACGGTGCCGGATATGCTTTATTCTTGACGATGCGCTGTGGACTGGTTTGTAGGCTTTGTGGCTACATCAGCTACTAGCAGACTACCCCCATGACAAGTTGTCTTGAATATTTCGTGATTTGATACTCCGAGGTCTCTGGTGACTCAGACGATGTTATTTGTGTCTATTACTGTGATTTGTTACTTCAACGTCCTGATGTCTCAGTTGATATCGTTGTGTCTATCACACCATCGTATCCAGCAGCTGAGCGGTGCGGAGGCTGTTAGCCGAAGTGGTACGTTCTAGCGATGCTGGGTACAACCACGAACATTGTCCGTGGACTTTGTTTATGGACGTTGTGAGTGGCATCAATAGTCCTTGTCAGGACTACCCCTTAGCTTAGTGCTTTTAAATAGACATTGTAGCATGTCATAGTGCCAGGGCGTCTGGTGAATTATCCTTATGGGATGTTTACTAGCATATAGGACAGTGTGGCCTACTTTGTCTCTTTACTTCCGTGGCTTGCCACGTAAAATAATGAACTGGCGTATTACGTCTTTTTGTTTGACTCATATGCTCGATGGGAGTGTTGCTTTTTGTAAGCGAGTTGTACATACCTCATATTTCACATTCCACTAAGGTGGACCATAACACATATTTATATCAGCTACGGCTGCAACGATTATCAGCTCCGGCTGCAACTATTATCAGCTCAGGCTGCAACGACTTATCCACTACGGTGGTTTTTACTTATCAGCTCCGGCTGCAACCATATTCACTTCGGTGGCAACATTTTATCACCTACGGCTGCAACGATATCCACTCCGGTGGCAACGATAACACATTTATGTGAATCTGAATATGTGCATTCCTTGCAATCAGCCGCCTAAGTGCTGTGAGTTCTTACGAACTGATGTTTGAACCAGTGATTTATTTATCACTTTATTTATAACCAGGGCTTGTCCCTTTGTCTTAGGACACCTTGCAGCTTTGCTGTTTTAATGGATTCATTTCCATCACAAGGCTCACGCCTTTTTATTATTACAGCTTCGGCTGATTTACTAAGGCTTCGGCTTTCAACACTGCAGTCTTGACTGTATTACCCGGACTTCGGTTCTTGCTAATGTAGCATCAAAAGTGTAGGCGCATTATTAATAGCTCCCACCTTCTATCCTGGAGGGTTCACGATTTGGTTGGAACCCATAGTCGGTGGCGGGAGTGGGGCTGCCGACCCCTTTTCCCTTTTATATTTAAATATTATAAGAGGAAGGGAGATACTTCTTCAGCTATCTTCTTTATCACTAACATCCTTCTGATGTCATTATTTATAAAATTATTGTACATCTATGCGTCATCACAACATTGTTATTACATTAATTTAATAAAATGCAAATCGATCTTTATTTAGTTTAATTTATCTTCTTCGATGACCTATTGAACTCATGCTTCTGATACTTTAAAAGAACTTTGATAGTTATTATTTACACAACGTATTAAGGGTCATAACTGATTAAATATTTTATAAATGCATTATTAGCCGTTATTGACTTGCCGTCTTCCTCTGGCGTTATTTATTTATATTTTTATGTATTCTAAGTATACATTTTATAGAGTTAGCTCGATATAGTTAAGTTAGTCAAACTGGTCGAAGTGCGCCTCCATGCGCAACTTTCCATCCAGGATACGGTCCAGATATTTCATCTGCCAGCTTATCCGCTAAGCAGATTGCCCCTTAATGAACTCTAATACTCGCGCCGCGCACTTATCTTTACGCCTCCTTTAATGCCCAGTAGGCCCAAATCTTAAAATTACACTCAGCTCGCTCAAGTACATCTGTTAAAAAGTCTCCTTTCTCTTCTTCTTTATGTATGTTCGCCGATTTGTCCGTCAATTTTTTATTAGAAAGAGTGCACTTCCGAGGTGGTCCTATTAGAAAAAAATCAGGATCTGTTTGTTTCAAAGGCACTTACAATGTTCAAACGTACTTACAATGTTTTTCACATATTTAAAAATAATCAAATATTTGTGTTTAAATAATGTTATTGCTGAGGTGATGTGAAGGAAGACACAGCTCCTCAACGGATAAGTTCTTGATGATCTTGAATCTTCTTTGTAATCTTCTTTGAGCATGCTCATTACACATTTCACACAATAACACAAATAGTTTTAAATAGTTTTCACTTCACCGCAAGTCGGTTTTCGTGAGGGAAGGGTCAATTAACTAGCGTTTAGGAGATATAGCACACACAGGACTCGGGATATTATTAATCAATAATCACAGGAATGTAACTGAACCCTGTCACGACTGCGGCGGCGCCACTAACTCCTCCGCCCGCGCAAGCAACCCCCGTCGCCGTGATTGCGCCGGTTATTCAAATATATTGAACATAACCCCCGCCCTAAACATCTATAAATGTTTACGAGGAAAATAAGGAACAATAGGAGTCAATAGGAGAACCAACTTGGTTAGAGTTCGCTTAAGAGTACCTGTCGATGTTCTAACATCGACTACGCGCACAATATTATCTTTACCGGGGCAAATCTGGGAAATGCGACCACGTCGCCACTGTAAAGGGGGTAAATTATCATTTTTATAAGGACTAATTCGCCTACCGTTGGAGGATTCACGGGATCTGTCCACTTTTGCCTAGTTTGTAAGGTATAAAGATACTCTGATTGCCACCGCGACCAAAAGTCTTGGGTTATCTGTTGTACAACTTGGAAACGGGTCAGCGATTTAATTTTACGTCTTTAAATGGAAGCTTGGGTAACGCGTTAAGGGGTTGGCCTATCAAAAAATGACTAGGGATAGAACTTCTAAATCATTGGGGTCATTTGATACAGGGCACAGAGGTCGGGAATTTAAAACCGCTTCAATCTTTGCAAAAACTGTAGTCAATTCTTCAAATGTAAAGGGGTCTCGCCTATTACTCTCTTAAGGTGGGTTTTTGCAGACTTGACACTGCTCTCGAACAAACCACCCCAATGCGGGGATGCAGCAGGGTTAAAAAACCAATTTATACCGCGTTTTGATAGGCTATCACTAATATTTAAATTATTTTTAGACAAAAATTTATTTACATCAGTAAGGTAATTCGAATCTCCAAGGTAATTTCTACCGCAATCTGATCTAACTAAACTAGGTAGGCCGCGTCGGGAAACAAAACGGGAAAACGTAGCTATGAAGGCCTCAGTCGTCAATTCTGAGACAACTTCTATGTGTACAGCTTTTGTAGAAAGGCACACAAACACGCAAAGGTAACTCTTAACTAATTTTCTATTTCTAAACTTTTGGATTTTAGTCATGAACGGACCGGCAGTTTTAAGATGGTAGGGACCACCATAATTGATGATTAAGTAGGGAAGATGCTGATAAGCCACGGGATGCACAGTCACAGGGATTCATCTCACCAGGAACGTGACGCCACTCAATAGGTATATCTGAATTTACAATTTGGGATACTCTATTTGCTTCAAAGGTCTGTAGTTGATGAGGGGGAGTCTTTAGCCATGCTAACACTATTTTGCTATCACACCCGGTCAGGATGGATTCTAAATTGATCGACTTTCACAAAGGATGGACAACATGATTGATCAATTTAGTAAGAAGAACTGCACCCATCAATTCCAATTTGGGAATTGTCAGTCGAGTTCTTATAGGGGAGACTTTAGTTTTAGATATTAAAAGGTAAACAAAACACTGACCTAAAGGATTCTCCGCTCTTAAGTAAACAACAGCTGCAAAGGCTGACTCTGAGGCGTCACAGAAGCCATGGAGGGAATAGGAAAAGGAACCATCAGGAAGAATATGCCGCGGGATTGAAATCTCTCTGACACTATCAAGGTCTCTAATAAAGGAAATCCACTCTAAATTAAGATCAGCGCCTAAGGAATCAATCCCAGGAGAGGCCTGAGAGCCACAACTTTTGTATGAATAATTTAGCTTTCAAAACTATAGGGGATATCCAACCGCAGGGGTCATAAATTCGTGCTATTAGGGATAAAACTTTACGTTTGGTAATTATCTCAGGGGGTTCAAATGAAAAACGATAGGTAAACGCATCACTAGTAGTATTATATAAGACACCAAGGATCGCAACAGTTTGGGGATTATCAGGGTCTTGAAAGGAATGAGGTGACTGTAAATGATCAGAGGGTAACTCCGCAAGAAGTTCAGGTCTGTTACTAATCCATTTTCTAAGCTTTTACCCACCAGAGGTCATTATACCTTCTAACTCGGATTTAAGGGTATAGGCATTCTCAACGGAGTCAGAACCGGTAAGGCAATCATCTACCTACACGTCATTCTCTAGGACAGAAGCAGCTCGGGGGAAATTAACACGTTCTTGCTCCGCTAACTCTAATAGTGCATGCATAGCAACATAGGGGCTCGACTGCAGGCCATAGGTAGTGGTGTTCAAGGAATAGGTAAGTAGGGGCTCAGAGGGTGACTCACGCCATAAAACTAGCTGATATTTACGATCCTACTGGTGTAGCTAAGACATACGAAACATCATGCGTATATCAGACACAAACACTACTACATGCTTACGAAAGTTAAGAAGGATAAGGCTAATGTCCTTTTGTAATTTAGGACCACTATGTAGGCACTCATTAAGTGATACACCACTAGACGTAGGACAACTACCATCAAACAAACAACACGAATTTTAGATTTGTCTCCGGGCTTAAACACACCATGGTGGGGAATGAAGTAATGCTCAGGAGGTAAAGGGTAAGGAAATAAGCTCATGTGATTTAATTCTAAATATTCACGCATAAAGGCTATATACTTCTCACGTAATTTAGGGTTGGTTGACAGGCGCTTCTCGAGACCAAGGAAGCGTCGTATCGCTGTAGGTTTAGAATCACCGAGGGTAGGTCGATTACTTAAAAAGGGAAGTCTCACAATAAATCTACCATCTGTATGCCGAGAAGTAGTAGTTTTAAAAATTAATTCACACTCATTATCTAAAGGGTTAGGTATTATGAGTTGAGGGGTCTCTTCGACCTGCCAAAATCTCTCTACTAAACGGGATAAGGATACACCAGTCATAGGGGGTTCAAGATCACCATAATCTCCAGGGACAGGACCGCAAACAATATAACCAAAAATTGTAGGTATTGCACTAAGACTATCAACGTTTAATGTTTCACCTCTAGTAAAAAAAGATCCCAACACATCAGCTCCAAGTAGTATATCTATAGGGCCAATTTTATTATAGGTAGGGTCCGCAAGGAAAAAATCACTACAAGGGGACATGACACGATTGGGAAACTCAAACTCGGGATGTGTACCGGCAATCACATCTATAACCATGGCAGAGGTAGATATCTCGGGATAGGAATAATAAATAGGTCTAAAACACAAAGGGATATAACCGCAGGACACAACTATTTGTATATCACCTATGCCACGAACAGGGGCACATGTAGGGGAGATAGGCATATTAAGGTGATTAACAACAAAATTAGTAGTTATGAGGCAATCCAGCGCACCGGTATCACTTAGGGCTCGCGCTTCTATAAGATAACCACTAGCTGTTCTAACACGAATTATAGCCGTAGGTAATAAAACAAGGGAGTTAGGTGAAACATTTATAGAACGGGGTAGGGGGAGTAAACACTTCGCTAGCTATTGGGCAGGTCTATCTCTAGGGGGGGAATCCTCGCGAGGTCTATAACTATGGTTAAAACAATTGAGGGCTAAGGTTAATAAACTTCTCTAGGGGGGGAACGGGTATACCTCTGGGGAGAATGGGGGGAAGAACTCGTAGGGAAGTGCTGAGGGGGGGAGCTTCTATTTGTAGGTTTACGCTCACGATATACATTTTCACGGGTGCCCCCGCCCATGTGGGTGGAGCGGGTGGAACGAGGAGGATCATTAAACTTCAAATGATAATTATTATTATTACTACGTTGGGAAAGGGAAGGATACACTGGGTCATTCGAGTTATTAAAACACAACATAGTATGATGGGACGAGCGATGACACTAAGCGCACTTATAGTCACAGGTACACATAGCTATAGTATGTTTATCTAGAATCTATAACACAATTGTGACTGCTTAACAAAGGAGGATCTATTTCTGGGATTCATACGAACAAAGTCGGGGCACTCGCGTAGGTAATGGGACGAACTATTACACAAATAACATTTTTAATTATCTATATTAAGGGAGGGTGAAGCCGCAAGGTAAGTACGTTTAGGTATGTATGTATGTTTAAATATAGGATTTTTTATTTTACTAATATTACTATCAACTAGGGTTGTATTACCAACATTGTCGTGATGACGACACTCATCTTCTAAAAAGGTAACAAGATTATCAAAAGTAGGTAAATCCCGACAATCACCACCGTGATCACGCTCAAATCTCGATTTTCACTCAGGGGGAAGTTTTCTTAAACATACATGCACCAACATATAGGACCAGTGATATACAGGCAAGTCTAAACGCTCTAAACAAAGATAAGCAGTCAACAAAGGATTCAGGAAAGCTGCACGTAAGCCAGTCAGTTTACTAGATATTTCGGGTAAGGTAAATAACTGATTTATGTATGTATCAGCCAGTACACGAGTATTATGATAGCGACGCTTTAATAAATCGCGGGCCACCTCATAATTACCATCCTCAATACGTAAATGCAATAAAAGACGTTTAGGTTCATCCACCAGGGCCCCTATCAGATACTGTAGTTTTGCTATAGAGGTTAACAACTCGCTCTGTTTCACTCTAATGTCATCTATTTAATCTCTAATAGATCTTAACTCTGTCTTTACATATGTGATTTCTTGGGCGTCTATAGTTGTGAATGATTCGAGATTTTTCTAGGGATGCGGCGCAGGCGAAACGTCATCAATGACGTCACTAAACACGTATACTTTTAGGTTAGGAATTTCAAACACACAGTAGGGGCTATTTTTACACTTAGGGACTTTTCACGACTATTTTTAATTTCAAAAGATGCCAAAGGCCAAATTTAGACTACGCTAATCTGCTACCAAGAAAGGATGGGGTGAACAAACCCCACACACGTGGAAGCTGGCTGGACCTTTTATTTCAGCTTCTTTAAAATTAAGGGAGTTATCTATTGTCAGTTAGGCGATAAAGACCCAGTACTCACAAGTTCTTGATGATCTTGAATCTTCTTTGTAATCTTCTTTGAGCATGCTCATTACACATTTCACACAATAACACAAATAGTTTTAAATATTTTTCACTTCACCGCAAGTCGGTTTTCGTCAGGGAAGGGTCAATCAACTAGCATTTAGGAGATATAGCACACACAGGACTCGGGATATTACTAATCAATAATGACAGGAATGTATATCGCGCGCGCACGCAAATCCAACTGAACCCTGTCACGCGGCGGCGCCACTAACTCCTCCGCCCGCGCAAACAACCCCCGTCGCCGTGATTGCGCCGGTCATTCAAATATATTGAACAATACTAATTGTGTATGAAAACAGGGACCGGACAGCTATACTCTTTAGAGGTTTTTGAGCAGTTATTTAGTATATTAAAAATTTTACAAGAAATAAGATTGTCTGATTTTGGTCAGCATTTTTATTAACTTTTAAAATATAAAAAAGCAGTTATAGTGACATAATTACAACTATTACTATTTTGAAATTTTAGTAGTTGCAATTAATAAAGTAGAAGTGAGAGGTTATATTTTTTTTTATGGTACATAAGGTGCAAACTGGCAGATGGTGCACCTGATGGTAAGTGGCCACCATCGCCAATAAACATCGGCAAAACAAGAAATACTCTCTTGTTTTGTCGATCCGTTACAACCTCGAAGATAGAATGGGGGGGGGGGGACCCTGAGCAAGATCCCTGAGTCCACTAGACCCACAGTATTAATGGGATGGGAGAGGGAGGGTGTAAGTCTGGCCCACATGCGGCTCAACCGGAACGTGTCTATGACACTTGGCGATCGGATTCGCATGTTGGTGGTCGCAAGCCAGTCGGGGAACAGATCCCCTACCACCAAGGGGGTGCTGGGTTACTCGGCTCTTACGAGATGCTCTCCCAGCGGCAGAGGGGAATAGTATTCTAACCCGTCCCCTCACGGGTATAATTTTTGATAAAAATTTAGATCTAGAGGCACTGTCATGTTCCCTGCCAAGAAGAGCCAAGCGAAGCGCAAGGGTACTACTGCCTTTTCTCAAAGCGCTTCGTAGTTTTTTGAACCCTTATAGCTTGGTTTTGAATTATACCAGTCTACAAAATTCTTAACTATCATTAATTAAACGTATAAAATTTCAGTTGCATATCTCTTGCCTATCTTTCACTACCGTCTTATATACGTACCTATTTATATATATATTCAACTTATTACTGTTCATTACTTTTCTGTTATACGACTGTAGTAACGAAAAGGCCATCATCACGACCCTTCAATGGCCCACTACTGAGCCGGGTCTCCTCCTCAGAATGAGGAGGGTATTAGGCCATAGTCCACCACGCTGGCCCAGTGCGGGTTGGCAGACTTCACACACCTTTGAGAACTTTATGGAACTCTCAGGAGTGCAGGTTTCCTCACGATGTTTTCCTTCACCGTTAAAGCAAGTGATGTTTAATTGCTTAAAACACACATAACTCAGAGTCAGAGGTGTGTGCTCAAGATCGAACCTCGGACCTCCCGAGTAAGACTTAAAGTCTTAACCACTGGGCCATCACTGCATCTACGAAAAGGCCAAGCCGCATATTTTAACTAAGGCTTCAAGTTTTTTACATAGTGTTTGGGTTATAAAGGAAAGTAGTTAGGACATGTTATTTTACTTGGCGATTTTAATTTGAATTCATGTAGTAAATTTATTAGGAACCAATTTTTATGCACTTTAGAGTTTTGTAAATTACAACAATATAACACAGTAACTAATAACTATGGTGGTATGCTAGATTTAGTGCTGAGTAATTTTAATTCTGAACGTATATTTGTATCGTCGGAGGTTGACAGTTTAGTACGTATGGATCGTATCACCCGCCGCTCGAAGTTAACATCGCTTTGTGGTTGCAGTCGAACGGTGCGCGCGGCAGTGGCGCACGCGCCCACTCGCTCTCTCACTCACGTTCGTCTAGCGCGTCACAGATGCAGCGCATTCCAATGACTAGAAGATGGAATTGGCGCAAAGCTAACTTTTTTGCTTTATATGAATCAATCTCGCTTATTGATTGGAGTGATCTCTACTCAATTAATCAAGTAAATTTAGTCGTTTTGAAAATGTATAAAAAATTATATGATTGTTTTAATGAACACGTCCCATTAAAGCAGATTGGAAATACAACAAAGAAATATAGCTATCCTTCTTGGTATACAGCAGAAATAATAAATAATATTAAGTTTAAATACAATCATGTTCGTTACAAGCAGGAGGGAAATGTATATAATTTGGAAATGTTTAAATATTATAGAGAATTAGTCAAAAACTTAATAAATTCAGCATACAAAAATTACGTAAGACATACTGAACAATGTATTTATAAGGACCCTTTACACTTTTGGAGATTTTTCAAAACTCAGAAAAATACGAAATTAGTTTTTAAAGAATTCGAACATGATGGTAAGTTAATATCTGGACAAGAAGCTGCACAAGCTTTTGCATGTTATTTTCAATCTGTTTTTCTAGAGGAGAATGTTTCTTCTTCTCTATATGATCACAACACAGTTGAAAAATTGAAAAATACTTGTATGCGAATTGATGTGGGAACTATAACAGATAAAGAAATATTAAGTGCAGTTAAAAAAATTAAATTAAATTTGGTTTCAGGACCTGATGGAGTGCCAGCTTATATAATTAAAGATTGCATAAATGTTTTTAGAGAACCGCTCAAATATATTTTCAATCTGTCCCTCAGTAGTTCAATTTTTCCTGATGAATGGTCTTCCATGTCGAGAGTAACGCCTATACCCAAAGAACGCTCAAACAATAATACAACAAATTTTAGACCTATAGCAGTGCTTAGTGTCTTAGGTAAATTATTTGAAATTATTATAAATAATCAAATTAGACGGCAAACTAAAAGTTACTTATCCAACTGTCAACATGGTTTTCGAGCTGGTCGCTCGACCCTCACAAATCATATTAATTTCACGGATTAGTCCTTGTCAGAAATGGACTCTGGCCATCAAGTAGATGTCGCTTTTTTAGACATTAAAAAAGCTTTTGATAGGGTCGACACAAGGATACTTATCAATAAACTATCTCTAATTGGTTTTACACCGAAACTCTCTATTTTTTTCCAAAATTACTTTTGTAATCGGTACCAATGCGTACAAGTAGCAGGAAAATGCTCCGATCTGTATAAGATATCTTCAGGTGTGAGTCAAGGAAGTATCTTAGGTCCGACATTATTTTTAATTATGATTAATGACCTACTTGAAGTCGTCAAAGTCGCCAAATGCTTGATGTTCGCAGACGATTTAAAATTATTTTTAGGTATACGGAATAATCTTGACTGTGCGCTACTGCAGAATGATATAGACAATGTAATAGAATGGGGTAAAAGTAACTATTTGGAATTTAATATCTCAAAATGTAAAATAATGACCTTGTCTCGAAAAAGCGAAAATATTATCGCAAACTATTGTATAGGTGGAAATATACTCGAAAGAGTTACACAAATGAAGGATTTAGGGATACTAATTGATTCAAAATTGACATTTAATGATCATTTGAATTCAATTGTCAAAAAGGCCAATAAGCTCTTAGGTTTTGTTATTCGCCAGTCTAAACGTTTTGAGGATACAAGGGTCATTAGTACTATCTATAATGCATATGTCAGGAGCAATCTTGAGTATAATTCAGCGATATGGAGTCCAAGTTCTGCTAAGTATACCCTTATTGTTGAAAGAGTACAAAGAAAGTATGCGCGATATCTTTATAAAAAGGTGTATGGGTACTATCCTTATCTTTATCCCTCCCTGTTCGTAACGGGCATGGTTGGATTAGAAACATTAGAGGCAAGAAGGATGAAGGCAATAATATTACATTATTACCTATTATTTCATAATAAAGTAGACAATCCAGATGCGTTGTTCAAATGTGGACTCGTGGCACGGTCGCTAAACAGAGAGGTGCGAGCGTGTCGTAGTTTCCTATTATTTGAGCAAGTTTTAGTTCGAACTAAGTACGCGGAACGTGCTCCGACCTATCGTGCCCTTAAAATACTGAATGAAGCGATTACTCGACATCAAAATTTAGATTTATTTAACGATAAGTTACATCAAGTTTTGGCTAAGCTATAGAATAATTAAGTATTGCTGTGTATATAATATGTCATTGTCTCATCTTTAAAGATATGTTGACTCGGTATGCGTTTTAGCATCGCTGTAAGTGTATCGAGGATATAATCGTATAAATAAATAAATAAATGTTGAGTTATATAGCATGACAGTATGATAAATATTGTCTCGTCTTGGCAACATTTTGCATGAAAATGTTTCTGGTAGGATCGGCGGCAGAAGCTGCAAACCGCCTAAATGCATATGGCATTAGAAGGAACAGGTCTATTGAATTCTCACAAAGGATAAATATTCAAAAATATCTTAATATTAACATTATTTTTCATTTCGCTTATATCTGGTACGTGTTGACCAAAAATTTTTTTAGTATTCCCATATTGTAAAATTGCTTATTCTGTGGCGGAACCTGTTAATTCAAGTGTTTCATAGATATGACCAAATCAACTGATTTCAATAACTAGTGTTTTTTATATATGAAGGAAAAACATATATTGTGGTTTTCATAACACGGCGATGTCTTTCATCGCATGCGCTGCGGAAATTATTGATAGTAGAACAAAAAGCTCGGAAGTGTGAATCTCTTGAGTTATAACAAACCAATGTATCTTCATTTAATAGTTATTAAATTAACATTAAGAACGCTCAAGTAAACAAGAAATTATTGATTGTATTCATATCATATATAGATATTCATATCATTTAGGCGTGCCGACGTCTTATAAATACATGAGTATAATTAGACATAGAAATGCAATGAACTAAAAGCATGATTCCCAACTATCAACACCCTGCGGCATAACTACTAAACATACACAAGTTCGTAAGCATATTAATTAACATAATATTTCAATTAATTCTACGCTGGTTTTCTCAGGGGGTTAGATTTAAGTATCTAATTAAAACACGTAATACTGAGTGTGCAAGATTTAGAAATTGTTTTGTTCTAATCAATACTAGTGGCGGACTAAGCAAGTGGGACCATAAAAAAGCTAACAGAATTAGGCTGGGTTTCCACCAGTCAGTTTCCATCGCTTAACTTGACACACAATGAGCGATGCTATCGTTTTTTATCAACACATCCCTCGCAACTCCTCCTCGCAAATATCTGGTGGAAACGCAGCCTTAACCACGTTTATTTTTACAAATATTGCTTTTGAATCTGGCAAAGCCAGACCTGAGACCTGTAGAAATTGCCACATCTGCCTAATAAGTATAAGTATAAACATGCTTGTTTCCGCAACTCGACGTCACTGTGCGCCTATTTTGCGTGAAAGGTGGGTGCCTAATCCTGCCATCCCAGGTCCTCTAAGAAGCTAATCAAACCTCTGGTGTCACTTAACGTTCTTCTGCCTCTAAACAGGCTCTGCAAAGGGGGCTGTCAGTAACACCTAGATTAAACAGATGTTTGTTGAAGGGGCCGTGGCCCGCAATTATTTGAGTAATTTTGCGTAAACTAGGGCGAGTGAGATTTAGTAACTTACGAGATAGTCTCCGGTTTATGCTAGGGAGAGCTTGTTTCGACTGTTTACACCCACTTACCTCCGTCCAGTATTTATTATGTAGTTCTTCTGTGTGTTGCCGGATGGCTGATGTAGGCCATGCTAAGGGAAGGGGAACAATTGGTTCTGCTCCAATCGCAGCCATCTCCAACCCTTTCCTGGCCAGTTCATCAGCGGCATCGTTGCCACGAGAGCCACTATGACCTTTGATCCACTGTAGAGTTACGTTGTTGTTGTTATTACATACCTCCGTCAGGGATTGGTGACAGTTGTAGATAAGCTTTAAGGTGATAGAATTGCTTTGTAGAGCTTGCAGTATGGATTTGCAATCCGAGAGGATTCGATAGATAGAGTAATTCTTTACTTTTCGAGCCAAAGACGCAGTAGCCGCCGTTATGATACCCATACATTCCGCTTGGTAAAGGGTATTTTGAGCACCAAGTGGGGCAGCTATTTGTATGTTTAGATCCTCCGAGAATACTCCGTATCCCGTACCTGATCCAGTTTTGGAGCCGTCAGTGAAGATCCTGAGATCTTTTAGATTTAGACATTCGTTAGGGACCTCGTACAGCTGTATTTTGTTCTTCTTGTCGAAAACAAGTTCCCCTCCCCATTGTAAGAGCGCTGGGAATTCATCGGGTCCCGCCGACTTGAAGTTGGGCTATTAGCCAGTCTTCTTCATTAGCAGATATATTTTCCTCAGTTCATTCCTTGTGCTGCGTGATTTCTCAGTCAGGGCAGTGCGTCTCAAGGAGGAGCCGCTCTGCCTTTTCTGGTGAACTGGTGAAAGTGTCGTCTGGTTTACGTAAGATGTCCAGTATCTGTGTGGGTTGGCTTGAAAGGACTTGCCTTACCCTGTTAGCTTGATGTTGGCAGTCTATGCCAGTAGAGTATTTACGCCATCCTCCAGACCTTCTGTATCTGATGAGTTTTTTGTATTTTCGTTTACAGAGACTGTAAAAAACAAAATAGAAAAAACGCATCAGCCTCATAGATACAATATATATTTTTTCTAAATGGAATATCAGGTAAGAAACAAAATGGCTGCCTGCAAACTTAGTTTATACGTTAAAGTAAGTCATGAAATCCCAATTAACAGGGAAGAATATTTTGTGTATTTAAAAAGCCTTTCTACTACCAGTAAACACGCACCTTTACCGCTCGACCTCCTGACTCTAATATTTAATATTTCTTTAGCAAAATAGAAATTACACTAATTTAATATTCAGCAAACTATCTTTAAATACACAACACTGAAGTTACACGAGTTCCGAAAGGTACTAAACTTTATTGCGTAAAAATGATTATTTTTATAAAACAAAATATTATAAATATTATTCCCACTATAATGACTGGTGGGGTCTGTACTGCCAAGTTAATATTTGAAACCAATCTTTAAATAATTTAATAACGCTTACGTGAGCAAATTATTCTATTTATATTTAATATCGATATTTTTAGTATTAATATTTTAATAAAGCCTAACAATATATTATAATGATGATTTTGAATGTTCACTATATTTGTTTTCGGTTACTATAACTTATGGTAAAGTTTAACTGGAAATAGTTATTCAAACAGATATACTTACAATGGCATTTTCAATCGAGTCCAAATACGGATTTAATGCATCGTCGACATGATAAGCTCGTGAATTATTACAAAACTGAATTTCACTCCGATAATAGCGCCATTAGCGGACATTACGTTCAGATGTTGATTTAATCCTTAGTCACGTAAAATATTATATTTGCTTACAATAATTTAGCGAGCTAGAAGTTGGTAACACTGTTGATTTTAACAAATGGTTTCTATTGTTTTATACTATAAACATCCCCACCTCGACAATTTACAAGCCCTATTCGCGCAGCGCCAGGTTTGGTTAGATTCGGTTTTGTTACTGGTGTGGTTAAATGCTCGATAATACGGTCGTATATTGCGCAGTAACACTCAACCGACAATGTCAACGTGGAAATTTATATGAAAGTTCCTGGAGCTGGAGACCCAGCAGCAGGTTTAAAGACGTCTTTTACTATGGATATAATGGATAAACTCTAACCTTCACCGCTCGAACTTGATTACAATAATAAAGTACATTACCAAGGTGCTCCTCGACAACAGAGACCTATCACCACGCCACCAAACATCACTACGTTATTAGTCTCACACTAAACATTGAATTGAATCAGGCGTTACTTTGCGGAAATTCATGGTTTAAAAGGAATAAAAATGTTACCTTGCTATAAACCGCGGCAATCTGAACTACCAAACTCGTATGGTACAACCTAGAAGAGCACCCTGTCCACACAAAAAAGTGAGACGCGCGAACCCGAACTAAGACACACCACACAAGTAGGTGTCAAGCAAGTGACGCTTGTAGAGTCAACACGTCCTGAAGATGCTTCGGTTACGGAGCGAAACGTACGTCGATTGTCGATCGCGATCTACTTGTGTGGTGTGTACTGGTTCGGGTTCGCGCGTTACACTTTTCTGTCAACGGTGTGCTCTTCCGGATTGTGCCGTACGAGTGTGGTTGTTAGATCGTCAAGCTACCTACTTGTGTGGTGTGTCTTAGTTCGGGTTCGCGCGTCTCACTTTTTTGTGTGGACAGGGTGCTCTTCTAGGTTGTACCATACGAGTTTGGTAGTTCAGATTGCCACGGTTTATAGCAAGGTAACATTTTTATTCCTTTCACACTAAACACTTCTTGAAAAACGAAAAATATATATTGTATACTCGAAGGAAGATGAAATGAAATACCCGCGAATATTAATTTATAAAGCATCTATCGCTAACATTGTAAACCTACATCTGGTGTCAAAAGTATCAAAATTAAAAAGAACCTAACCGCGTGGGAAATATAATTTAGCACCGACCTGTTAATCGCACCGGGATTTGTCGTTTTGAATTCAGATTTCGAGTATTCTTATAAGCGATGATTTTTTTTTATGGTAGATAAGGAGCAAACGAGCTGATGGTCCATCTGATGGTAAGTGGCCACCATCGCCCATAGACATCGGCAAAACAAGAGATACCCTCTTGATTTGCCGATGCGCTGCATCCTCGAAAATAAAGTGGGGAGGGAGAATGAAGAAAATAATGCTGCGGTTTCAGCGGACCCTGCCATTAATGGGATGGGAGAGGGAAGGGGTAAGTCTGGCCCACATGCGGCTCGACCGGAACGCGTCTATGACATTTGGCAGTCGGATTCGCATGTAGGTGATCGCAAGCCAGTCGGGGAACAGATCCCCTACCACCAACAGGGGTGCTGGGATACTCGGCTCTTACGAGATGGTCTCCCAGCGGCAGAGGGGAATAGTATAACCTGTCCCCTCACGGGTAAATTGTTGAGTTTAAATATAATTTTCCGTATGTTACTTATACTCTCATTAGGGACTTATTGTTCAATTATCAAATGTAATTATTGTTGTATTATGTGCTCATCAATAGTCGAGACATGATTTCTGATTCAATTGAATTAATTATATTACATCGACAACAGTACGGCAACTAATATGCTGATTAATAAATTTGTAGTTAACGAACTAATATATATGTCGGAGAATAGTAAAAGACTATCGAATAATCGAATCGTCATCGGTGTCTATGGCGTTGGAGTAGGGTAGTAGTCACTTCCGTTGTTTTGACAGTCTCTACCCTCGACCCTTTATATACCATCGACAGTCTGACTGAAGTCTTAGTCGTGCGCGGTCTCTCAAGAAGTGAAGTAGTGTCTGAATAGAGATAGTGATAGGAGTGCTGTCCGATCAAGGTCACGTGAGTACCTTACAATATAATTTCCTCGTCTTGTGTAAGGTTAGGTTTATGTGCGTTTAACCTTGGGTTTAAACCGAGAGCCTACCAGTGGAGGCGAGTGTCGTGATCACTTAAAGGAGCTCCTTAAGCCTACTCTTTGGTCACAAGCCACTGCTTTCTCGTAATTGTTAGAGAACGTTGCGTTTACCCAATATTCCATTAAATATCATCCCCCTTTTAATGTTCTCCGATATTCCCCATCTTCCTCCTTCCATCTCCTTTTCATCATTTCAAAATCTCCGACATATATTAAAAAAATATACGAGTATGTTAAATTCTCAAAAAAGCATCGAGTTGAGTAAAATTTATCCTTTTAACAGTAAATTTTTTTTACGAAACATGGGAGAAGATTTTTTAGGTAATTTTGTAGTAAAATCAGAAGTTACAGGATTTGTAAGTACCGAGTACAAAAACTGGGGTTACGAGATCCTGACAAACTGTCCTTAAAATCCTAATTGAGTATAAAATAAAAATTATAAGTATAGTTAGGAGACTACCCTACGACAACGTCAATATAAGCATTACTGAATTGATAGCATCGATTATTAGTCAGGACAGAATCGATTATAAGTCAGAATTAGTGATTGACGGTTTCGATCCCCACCACTGCCTATTATAAACAGGCACTCAGTCGCATACAGGCTGATTAGCTGCTGAGTCGTCGACCGGAGCGGTGGTTTCGATACTGTGAGTCCGTTCCATGTACTTATTATACCTGATAATTGTTTTTATATTTGATTAGCACTTCTGGTACCTAAATTCAGAAGTGGGATAGGATTTCCCCCACAGTTAGCTTTTAAAACGTAAACAAGCGTTAATTTTCGCCAAGATGTGACGTTTTCGCGTGAGAGATTAGTAGACACAACGTCTTGCTGAGGGTAGCCGTCGTGGTGAATCCTTGCGATATAATACCTTTCACGGCCGCCTCTGTCCGGTACCGATCACGAACTTTAAAAAAAAGTAGAACGCGTGATCATAGCCATTCCGGAAGGAGAGATCCTACTCCTTTATCACGTAGACACAGTGAAAGTTCTTATCGCCGCGAGCGTGCCTCTTTGGAAAATCGTAATGTGTCCATGTAGTGTAGTTTCGTTACAATTTTATTTGCGGTTATGTGTAACAACTTAAATAAATTCCCCGTTTGTACCGAATATACCCGCAGGTATCTTTTGCGTCTAAAATTGTAAAAGAACTTGTCTGACGAGCTGAAAGTTGCAATACTTTCGCGAGGTATTACAGATTTACAAATAAAGACGGTGGTAACCAATGCGAAACATCAAATAAAAGATTTAGTTTATTTTTATTGTTTTGGCCTGATAATTCGTAAGTACCCACTTTTTGTCTTAATCCGTCATTTCTTCTTAATAAAATGTATGATAGCGAAAGCGTTCGGAGTCGCAGTAGTAACGTAGAACAATGGACATTACTTTTTAATTTATAAACTAAGCTGTGTTATTCTCATGTAAGTGACATATGTTTTGTTTTTAATGAGAATAAATGATCTTTAAATTTAATTTGAAGAAGAGTTCGTTTCTGGCCACCAGAATAGAATACTTGGGTCGTACAATTAGTGAAGGTCAGGTTAGGCCGAACCATGAGAAAGTTCAGGCCCTAATAGACTCAGTCGAATCCAAAAAAGTTAAGCAAGTTTTGGCAGATATTGTGTAAACAATGTTATGAAGGTTGGTCTATGGCATACTTATGTGTGAACCGATTCGCACACGCAATGCCATACCTCGTGTAAGTCCTCGTAGGTCTCTGACGAGTCCCGCTCCAGGTTATACGTAGGATTCTTCGTTTACAGTGGCTATTTCCGATAGCTATGATTACTAAACGAGCTTTCAAAGTAGATCCTTTCGTGTTTTTCTTTTTCTGTTGATACAGATGCATATGACAATATGGATAACTCAGCTGAGGACGTACCAGGCGAGCGCACCGCGCAGCCTGTGCAGCGCCATCCATCCTGCTGGCCGCGGACCCGGTGCTCGGCGAGCGCGGTGAAACGGCATTGGAGGGTGAACCGATCTCCTGCTTCAGCGTGAGCGCTGCTCCGAGCTGCACGAGTTGAAGTCGACGGGAGTGCTGTTGCGGTCGGCGTCGTCGTGCGAGCTGATTACGCAGACGGTCGTGGAGAGGCTGTGCTCGGCGCTGCTGCACGTCCTGGGCGCTGCCACCCGCAGGTTGGCAGGGTTCCGCGTGTACCATGAGTGCTTTGGAGGCACGCGTGGCGTGTGCACACCGAAGCTGGCGCTAGTGCAGTTCGTGGAGTGTCGAGGGGCGTTCAGTGCTCGACGGTTCGTGAGCCACTCGCATGGCACAGAGAAGTTCGATTCTGACATGCGGGGACCCCTTATAAGGTCCTGCGTGTACTGTCCTATCATCACGAGCTGGAACTACTGGCTGGTTCGTATGGCCGGAAAACTCAGGGAGCTGCAGAGCGCGTGGCGCTCTGGTGTGGCGAGTGGACGTCTGACACGGAGCGTTAGAACGGACTACTGTTTCTCTGTCCGTCGGTTTGGTAACATGACTATTGAGCTTTAGGTCGTTACTTTGCCCAATAGTTCCTTCCTTTTATTTGTAGTTCGCTTTGTATTTCCTGAATTGTCTAATGTTAGAAGTGAAGGTTAACGTTGAGGTACCTTAGCCTTGTGTTAGACTAGGTTTACATTAGCCTATGTAAAGAGGTCCAGTGGTGGAATGGTTAACCCAATCCAGACGTGGATGACTGCTGACGAGGTTGCGGAGCAAACCAATATCCCGTGACTTCGCCCTATTAGCAGTGAAGTGAATCACCCCGGAGGTTTAGCGGGTCGGTCTGTTTCCTTCTGAAGCAGATCCCAACCCCGCATAACCATCCTGAGTCCCCGCTTAGGATGGTATCTGTTGAGCAGATTCCTGCCGGGTTAAGAGTTTCACGTTGATGAATTTATCTTCCGGATTTCAATTTTGAAATCAATATCGTAAGGGCGCGATGATTGAAACAACATTGAGCGACCTCTGAGCTAGGCCTGTTGAAAGTAAGTTCTAACTGAACCTTTTAATGTGTGTTTGTATTATAGTAGCACGATCGACATGTGTGTCAGTGTAAGGCAAGTGTTTGCCTGGTTGCTTGGGACGTGTTGCCGATATGACCCGGCGCGGGTGTGCCTCTTCAAAGCTGGTGCCCTGGTGTAGCTGATTTCGGCAGACGTGTACCCTCAACGCGTGGTGGCGCAGTGCTCCGAACAGGCACAGAGCGTCATGCAGTGGTTCGGGAAGGCGTGTAGAGTCGCGCAGTTGTGAAGGGCGCTTGGCTCTAATTGACGTATGGTCAATGTGATGGACGCTTGGTCCAGGGCGCTTGGCTCTAAATGACGTATGGTCAATGTGGTGGACGCTTGGTCCAGGGCGCTTGGCTCTAAATGACGCATGGTCAATGTGGTGGACGCTTGGTCCTTACAGACAGAAGGGACGTCTTCTGACTGTTCTGTTCACAGGATATTCATCTACAAGAAGTTAACAGGATGATGAAGATGGTGGGTGTGATCCTACTGCAGAATCTTCATCAATACAGCTGCGGAACAAAGTTGACGAGTTGGGCCCTAATCGAGATGCCCATGTAGCAGCAAGCGATCAAGCAACTGCACAATAACTCAACTACGTCGGGGACGACGTAGGGTCAGGAATGGCCGAGTTAGGAGACTACCCTACGACAACGTCAATATAAGCATTACTGAATTGATAGCATCGATTATTAGTCAGGACAGAATCGATTATAAGTCAGAATTAGTGATTGACGGTTTCGATCCCCACCACTGCCTATTATAAACAGGCACTCAGTCGCATACAGGCTGATTAGCTGCTGAGTCGTCGACCGGAGCGGTGGTTTCGATACTGTGAGTCCGTTCCATGTACTTATTATACCTGATAATTGTTTTTATATTTGATTAGCACTTCTGGTACCTAAATGTATAATATTTCGTACTGACTTGAAAGTGGTTGACTGACTCGAAAGAGGCTTTGACAAAATACAAAATAAAATGCTTACCTACTTCAAGAAACGAAAGCTTAACTTAAACACACATTTTATGACGTCCTTCAGTCCCGACTTTAACCGTCTTTATCTTCAAATATAAAGTTCCCTATCTGAATCCATTTTGTCTGTACATCTGCCATGGAACCCTAAAACGAAGATAAAAATCACCGATAGTTATAACGCGCTCGTAAATCAGAGAGCCAATATTTCGGTGAAATCACTACGGTAGGGTTGTTACAGTTGTCAGTAACTGTTGATAATATTATATTAGGAAGCTATCTATACAAAATAAATATAACTATAATCGATTCTGATAGACCTGATTCGATTTATCAAGTGATTTTACAAAGTAAACATTATCTGTTAGTCTTGTCCTCTTTGTCGACCTTATAAAGAATATATCACGGAGAGTGCGCGCAGCCACTGCATGATCTAATGCCTGCTTAACCATTCTACCACAGAACTACAAGATGCAGAGAAGGTCTCCACCCCTACGTAGTCGACACACTACATAGGGGTGGAGACCGAAGCCTGGAGCCTGTACATATGAAGCGTTTTGCTTTTTTGATACGTACGACTCAGGAGTGGAACGCCTTTCTGGAGTCAGTATTTCCAAAGTCATACACACAACAACATGTAAGTCTATTGTATCTTGAAACTGTGAAAAAATCAAACTTGTAAGTACAAGGAATCAATAAATATAGCCATTAGAAAAAAGTAGACGTTTGCGATTTTAGTAATATTCGAATATGTTTTACAATAACTGTCCTCGGTACAGATACATAATATTTTTATCTTTTTGACTCTGGTTAAAGAGTTTAATTTCGTGAAATCGATATTTATAAATTTGAAATAAATTTATTCCAAAAAAGAAAAAATATTTTATATTGTAAAGCTATTGTAAAATATAAATTCCATTAGTTAATTTATGAAATTTGTAATTTTTACAAGGTTCAATAATGTTTTTAAATTTAGGCACCTCTTCCAGTTTCTCTAATTTTCAAAGTTCTCTAGCTTAACGTTAATCATGGCTTAAATCTGTACCGCAGACATGTATATGTATTTATGTACACATTCGTGTATTCGTGAAATCGCAAACATCGACGTCTTTGTTGTCGTATCGTGTGAAATGAATCTAAAGCTATTTTGGACTAGTATCGTAGCAACGATTACATAGACGACGCATATATAGACGTGACGACAACGATATTTTATTTGTATCAATAAAGAATTATTAATTAATCGAAGCAACGATTGTTGAACGACATGACATGTTGTTAAATGACAACTTGTAAAATATTTTAATCGACTCCAATTAAGGAGAAGGTTCTATATTTGACAATACATATTTTATTAATATAATAGGTTCACCGACTTTAAAATTATTTCAGTGAAATTATTTTTTATTGCATTTTTAAAAAAAGTTTTATATTATTTTGTTATATTCTTTTTGTAATTAATTATAAATATGTTAATTGAAACACGCATTACTATTGTCAGGAGTAAATGCCCCCCAATACTACTTTTGATAATATTTTAAGGCGCACATGAAAATCAAAATTTGATACGTCCCTTTATAGAAATTGTACGAAACCCTCAGAGCACGAGTTCCACTTGGTCGAATTATTTAGTAATAATAAGTTAAAAAAAAGAATACGGTAAGATCAAAAAAATAGTAAAAATTATTTTCCATTTTGTCAACCCTACCATATCAAACGTGCAAGGAAAACTGATGTTCCGTTAGCAACCACGGATGTGCGTATTAAAATATATTGTGTTCGCATATTTAATTTTCATTTTAAAAAATGTTACAAATAACATTTTTTTTTTAATACCCGTACCCGTATAACTTGTAAGCCATCTTGAGCCAAGCGCCATATGGAATTAGAATGACGACAATAAGCTACCCATATAATCATCTAAAAGTGAATGACGAACATCTCAATCGGTTGAGCATAATTGTTTTAAAATGAAGCTGCAAGATTTGACCAGATTCATACATTTTTTATAATAATTATTATAATAAAATTTATACTTTAACAGAAACTGAAAAATCCAAGTAATTTTATTTAAAAACTTTTTTTCTTAATAATGATATTTTTTATTAATACAAAGATATTAATTGATTTGCAAAAAAAAAATTCCGCCATTTTTTAAATATTTTTTTAAAAACATATTTTAATAAAACCTAACAATAGTCTATGAAATATTAGCGAAAAAAGAAATGTTTTTTTAAATCTTTATTTGTTTTCAAATTGCAAAATTTATGTGCGCTTTTAGAACATTCATCAAGGCGTCATTCCAGATCCAATGAGCTATCATAGATAATTTTAAGAGCATCTATATTTTAGACCATTTTGAACCTGTGGACTAGACTATAACTGCGTGAATTCTATATTCTGCTAAGTATCCTAATGCAAAATCATTAGGGCTTAGCTACTTATTTTTGTTAATTTGTTACACTAATATAAGTCATTGGTACAAGAAGTAACTCATTTAATAAATACTTCACGTCCATAACTATACATACCTGAGATGTGTTTTATTTTTATATATATGTTCATTTTTCTGAGTCTCTTATCATTCTATATTCTGCTAAGTATCCTAATGCAAAATCATTAGGGCTTAGCTACTTATTTTTGTTAATTTGTTACACTAATATAAGTCATTGGTACAAGAAGTAACTCATTTAATAAATACTTCACGTCCATAACTATACATACCTGAGATGTGTTTTATTTTTATATATATGTTCATTTTTCTGAGTCTCTTATCACTACATAGTATAAAACAGAGTCGCTTTCTCTGTCCCTATATCCCTATGTATGCTTAAATCTTTAAAACTACGTAACGGATTTTGATGCGGTTTTTTTTAATACATAGTGATTGAAGAGGAAGGTTTATATGTATAATAACATCCATTAAATAGTGGAGAAATACTATTGTTTTTGAGGTTTCTAATGTGATGTCGTAAATAATTACATTTTTTCCGCTTTCATTGCAAACGCAGGCTGAACCCTACGACATTTATCAAAATAATGTACCAAGTATTGTACACATTGAAAAGGTCTACAGAAAACTTGACTATGGTATATGTCTATCTCTTATGGATATCCCACAATAACATTTTTTTGTCATTTACTTTTTACGACAAACAATGGCTTATTTTCGAAGCGATTTTAACCAATACAGCATTAATGCTTATCTAATTAAATACCTTATGTACATTATTGATTTAATATAGATCTATATGGCTGTTTACAGCATATGATTTAAATGAATATTTTCGAAGATATTACAGATTAAAAAATTGCGGGACATAGCGTTTGCGGCGGTTCTAGTCGGCCGGATATTCCAAAGATAGCAGGAAATCTTCATGATTTGGGGAAAGAAGAATTCTGGCCTCGGGTAGCAATGAATAAATCAAAACTACTGGATAGATTTTAATCATTTTTTCAGTAAATGACATAGGCTATATATTTTATACCCGTGCGAAGCCGGAGCGACTAGTTGACTATATTGCAGTAATTTTTGAACTTGTTTATTCTTAATAATATGTTTAAACTCTCTAGTGTACGTTTTAATTATTAGAAGGTGTTTAATTAAAGCTACTTTAAGTCTAAAAGAATGAAAAACAGAGAAACGCTTAAAATCAACAAAATCAAGATATTATAAACTATTTTATCTCTTAAATTAGACCAAATTAAATATACCTAGTGTGCTGCATTTTATCTTGATGGGTTAGTCTCTGAGTTCGTAGAGGACGGATATCATAACATGATTTTTATATTTAGTACTGTATCTTAATTTTTCCTCTTTTCTAAAACAAACCTGATGTTTTATGTAATAATTTCTCCATAAGTTATTGTAATTCAGTTGCGTGTGCTGCACGATTTATTTCCTTTCACATGACATCGCAATGTGAGCAATAAATGTGAGGTATCTTGCGGGATTGCGCGAGTGCTAGTTTATGTTTGATCACTGTGACACTCAATACTCTGACACTGTGACACTGAATCTTATATGCAAATTCTATTGAAATAGTATCATTTCAATGGAATTTGCTTATAAGACAGTATTTACGATAGTTATATTATGTTAGAAGCAGACACAGAATATATTAAATAATTCGGCCAATTTCGAGTGTGGAACACGCGTCTTGAGGGTTCCGTACAATTTCGATAAAGTGACAAACACTATCAAATTTTGATTTTCGTGTGTCAGTCAAAATATTATCAAAAGTAGTATTGCGAGGAGGCATTAGCGTTCCTAGCATGCCTACAGTCATTCAACGCACACATATGCAAATAGGGAATGGACGACACGGATCTTTTTATTTTATCGATAGTTTTTCCCTTAATGTATATATAACGAATGACGCAAATTTTGACGCAAAATCACAGTCATTGAATTTAATTGCTTAAACAATTGTTTTATAATTTACTTAGGATATATAACAAAACACTAAAACAAACCAATAAAAAAAATACTTAGGCTTAATAATAGATGATAAACACAAATGGGACTCGCACCTTGATCATTTAAATTCAAAATTTGCTTCACTCATAGGGGCGTTGCGAAAGGTCTCAAATTGTATTCCACAAAATGTTCGGAACACTATTTATAATGTCCTAGCAAAACCACACTTAGATTATTTTGTGGAGATATCGGGGTCTGCTGCACAAACACACATTAACAAACTACAACGTGCACAAAACAAACTAATAAAGACACTTTTTCATTATAATTACTTAACACCAACTAAAGAGTTATACAGGAAAACTAAACTATTAAACTTAAAACAACTTTATACATATAATACATGTTACTTAATTAAAAAAAAATCACAAAAAATTAACATTCTAATATAACGTTCACACCAAGATCATTTTCATATAACCTTAGACGAAAAAATAAGATCCGAACATGGCAACCGCGTACGAAAACCTACGGTACTAAAAATATTCTGTGTAAAGGAACGATTATGTATAATAATTTGCCTGATACAATTAAGTACTGTAAAAATATAAACCAATTAAAGGATAATCTAAAATTATATATTGTAAGCTAAATTTAGTTAATAATACGTTTTATTTTGTATAATTTCACATTAGAATAAGCAAGCATCCGTGTATCCGTGTCTGTAAGTGAACTGTATGTTCTTTTGAGAAATAAATGTCTTTAAACCGATAATAACGTTTTCTAATATTACATTAGCATATTCACTTACGTCCTTTAATTTGTAGAAACAATTATGGGGTCACTTCATTAAAAAGTATTTTTTTTATTTACATTACGTTAATATCTAAGCAAGTGACAATAGTACAAACCAGACAGATTTAATTAATTTTAATTATTTATAAAAAAAAATTATAAAAAAAACTTACGTCGAATTAGGACCGGATTCATTTGATTATGATAATTTTAAGTTGTTTTTAGTAAAATAAAATATACGAGTGTGCTTGTTGGTATAACCATATTTTATATAACAGTAAATTCGTTCATCATATATGCAATATTAGTGGGCATATGTACCTATTAGAAGAAAAAATGAATGTCTACCGCTCTCATTGCACAAGGCACATCTCTATGGCCAAAATGTTCCGTGCGTGTAGGTGACGTTCTTAAAAATTGATTTAAAATATGAAAAAGTTACATAATTGTTGAGTTTCCGATGGTAGGATACGCCACTTGTCTTAAGCCTCGTTGCAATTGATCTATTTTTGCAAATAAATACGGAACAATTTGGCATTTTGTATTTTCGTGAATATGTAGCACACGGTACGTAGTTGGAAAGCGACTGAATAGAGCGCACTGCCGCCGTCCGATTATAACTTATGATTGACCAAATCGCGCTGGCACGTGACACGCCCTCATAACATATCCCTTGATATCCGTGGTCTCGACACTATAATTATTACCTTTTGCCACAATAAATTTGAGGGAATCTGTTAAGTATCGAAGGTCGCTTTTATTATATTTATTTTAACGTTGCGTAGCGAAGTCAAACGGTGGATTTGGCCTTCTTATAGCAGTATTTTTGGCAATGAAGTTGTAGATGATCTTGCTAAACAAGCAACTACTGATGGCATTGTTTTAAATATAGTTCCTTTTAATTAGTTAGAATGTCTGACTGTTCCCAAAAAAACTTGTGTTGATTTATGGAAGTCGTATTTTGACAAGAGATCCACAACCAGAGGTATGTGGTATAGAACCATTCAGCCTGAACCGTTTCATTCTCCATGGATCAACAATTGTTTAAATAGATTAGATCTAGTAATAGCGTTAAGGATTGGTTCCGGACACATTCCATTAAACATGTATGCATTCTTAATGAAGAAGAAATTATCACCTAATTGTGACGTTTGTGACAAAGTGGAAGACGTGTACCACGTAACAATGGAGTGTGCCCGGAATGAAGTAGTACGATTTGATATTTTCAACAAACATAAAATCTTAAGGGAGGTAAGTGGTATAAACAGCGTTCTATCCCATCCATTGTCGGATGGGGCTAGAGCGCTGTACGAACTTGTTAGGGTTGGATTGCAGCTGAGATAGGATGCTGTCCTGGTCTCTGGCTCAAATAAACCACAAAACGTTTGTGTGAACTTATAGAGCGGCATAGTCGCGTCTTGTTAGCGACAAAGCTCTTTAAATTAAGATAAAAAAAAATGATAAAAACTGAACTTTATCTCAACAGGACTAACAAATGTTTGTCATGTCACAATCAAGTTATAATTATTAAAATGTATTTCATTCAGAAGCTAAAATTATAACTTACAATATCATCATCAAGCAATTAATGGCCCACTGTTGAGCCGAGTCACCTGCTAATTCTGAGGGGCTTAGGCCATAATCCACCACACTGACCAAATACGGGTTGGCAGACTTCACATACCATTGAGAACTTTTACGGAACTCTCTGGTGCAGGTTTCCTTACGATGTTTTTTTTAAACACACATAACTCAGAAATGTCGGAGGTGTGTGCCCAAGATCGGCGGCGGACCTCCCAAGAAGACCACCTCTTAACCTTGTTAGCTATTGATTTTGCTATTGTTATAGCTTCATCTCGTTAAGTATGTATATAAGAAAGACTCCAAAATGCGAAAAAATTTTACGACATTAATTTAAACATTTTTTTTGCAATTATATAATATCTTTTCATTTATTACGAGTAAAATTTATGAGTTAACAATCGTTAACTTGTTGAATTAATTATTTTTTCAATTTAAAACAAACTATTAATTTGTTTTTAATTTAATAAAAATATTCTATGCCTCTTAAAATGAATCAATGTGTCGTACTCGCTTTTGAAGGCGCACACGAAACCTAAAAATGTCACGCAGAGACCCATTTTCAGCGTTAAATTAACATTATAAATAGAGATAGAGTTCCGAGAGTAGGGAAGTTTTTATTGGAAATTTCCGTTTTATCATTAGATCCGCCATTCCTGATTCAATGGGCTAATATTATCACTTATAACATCATTTAAGAGCAGTAGTTAGCAGCAGCAGTATTTTAGACCATTTCGAACTTGTCGACAAGACTATTCGGTTGACATAGAAAATAGGCAATACACTGCAACATTGTCAAAATATAAATATTATAACGTAACCTAATGTCAATCACAGCGATAGTTCAATACATAATATGTGAGAATAGCCTGTGAGAATAAGAATAAATAGTCTAAGTTTTGAAGTAACAAGTAAAATTGCACGACTCAAATAACACCAGCTTCACCAGCCAGGTGAACAGACGTGTAGTGAGATAGAATAGTAACAGGTATATCTATTACAATACGTACAGTATTGTAATATTGCTGGCACCGACTACGAAAATAACAATTATTATATAATTTTGTCCTTATAAAGAGAGAATAATAAATAACGGAATTAATTCTTACTTTTTAGTGCATTTTTAGTTAGAAGTCGGTTTTTTTAAACGTAGTTTTTTTTTTATTTTTTACTTTTTAGTGTCTGTAATCGGTTGTTCTGTAAATCAGGTAGACTATATCATTTCGTTGCTTTTTATTGTCATATCCATCCATCCATCAACCTGTAACGGTCCACTGCTGGACATAGGCCTTTTCGAGAGCGCGCCACCAAACACGGTCCTCCGCCTTCCTCATCCACCTGCTTCCCGCCACCTTCTTCAGGTCATCGGTCCAGCGGGCTGGAGGTCGTCCCACACTGCGCTTACCAGTACGCGGTCTCCACTCCAGAACTCGCCTGCCCCATCGGCCGTCAGTTCTGCGACAGACATGACCTGCCCACTGCCACTTCAGCTTACTAATCCTGTAAGCTATGTCGGTAACCTTTGTTCTTCTGCGAATCTCCTCGTTCAGGATTCTATCCCTGAGTGAGATGCCCAACATAGCCCGCTCCATAGCGCGCTGAGCGACCTTTAATTTGTGGACGAGGCCAGCCGTCAGTGTCCACGTTTCCGCTGCATACGTTATTACAGGTAAGACACATTCGTCGAAGACTTTGGTCTTGAGGCTTTGCGGTATCGACGATTCGAAGACCCGACGCAGCTTTGAAAATGCTGCCCAACCCAGCTGGATTCTTCTGTCAGCCTCCTTGTCGAAGTTGTTTCTACCTAATTGTATCAACTGACCCAGGTAGTTATACTCCTGAACAACTTCGATGCTGACATTGTCGACCGTGATGGGTCTTGAGATAACATGCTCGTTAAACATGACTTTTGTTTTGTCTATGTTCATCTCAAGACCCACTCGTCTGGAAGAGCAGCTAAGCCTGATCAGCATTTCTTCAAGATCCTGCAGCGATTCCGCCAGTATAACTATATCGTCTGCAAACCGCAAGTGTGAGATGTATTCACCATTTACGTTAATGCCTCGACCTGTCCAGTCCAATTCCTTAAAGACATCTTCGAGGGCGCAAGTAAAAAGTTTCGGGGATATTACATCTCCCTGTCTTACACCTCTTCGAATCGGAATTGGATTGGTTTGTTGGTCTTGGACTCGGACGGCCATCGTAGCAGTGTTATACAGACATCTCAACACTTGGATATAGTGCCAATCGACTTGGCACCGCTGCAGTGAATCCAGAATAGCCCAGGCTTCAATGGTGTCGAAGGCTTTCTCGTAGTCCACAAACGCTAGACATAGGGGCAGGTTATACTCCTGGGTCTTTTGCATAATCTGCCGCAGCGTGTGGATATGGTCTACGGTGCTGTAGCCTTTCCGAAACCCAGCTTGCTCTGGAGGCTGAAATTCGTCAAACCTTCGGGCGAGACGGTTCGTAATAACCCTCGAAAACAGCTTATAGATATGGCTCAGAAGTGAGATCGGTCTGTAGTTCTTGAGCAGACTCTTGGGCCTTAGCCAAGTTGACTTTCTACAATTGTTAACGCATATAGAAAACCTAAAAAATGTATGAGAATGACATATGTCAACGATATATCACGTGATCAAATTAAAATGACGTACGTAGAATGAGCGTTCGCACATAATGGGTACCTTCCACTAAGCATTCACGAGTACGACGACCAAACTCACGAGCATGGTTTTTCACGCTCCACTTATTTGCGAGCGTTACGATCGTCAAGCCAAGTGGAATGGATTAAGCGTTAAGAGCATTAACGCAAATAATTCAGATGACGAGTTACAAAGCAATAGTTTCAAGAGGTTAAGTTTTTTAATATTTGTATGTGTAAGCAATAAACTTAAATAATTATTGTTTAAGTTAATTTTTATACATGCCAATTTACCAGCTTTATGTTTATATTTTCTTTCTACAATTGCAAGCGTCTCGAATGTAGAAAACGATAAGTTTTGACATATAAAGTGCGAACACACATTCTTGTTATAGACAGCAAATAGAATTGAATCTGTGGTGAGCGTCCACTAACGTCACTCGCGCGGGCGAATTTTAAATATAGATAGACCGCGAGAAAAACCATCATGAAAGGGAGATTATAAGGCTTCAATTAGAATCTAAAAGAATTGAAATGGAAGAGACAGAGAGACACATTTTAACAGTTGCTGTGTTACAATTGAGGCAATCATCATCCTTACCATCGACAGAGACTTTATCACCGGATTCCTAAATTTAAGGGAAACTTAGGAATCTCATACAAATGATGTCTGAATTACAATACTTGTATGGAACTTATCTATAGCACTTGTAGAAACGCTTCCATTCTATTCTACGATTTGGATAGAATAGACAAACTATGAATTTGGCATACATTTTTCGATTATTTTAATTTGATCACGTGATATATCGTTGACATATGTCATTCCCATACATTTTTTAGGTTTTCTATATGCGTTAACATTTGTAGAATGTCAACTTGGTCTTTTATTGATTGATATTGATTTTTTTTTATTAAATTGAAACTAAAATTAATTTTACATAAATATATTTCCCTGTAAGTCCTGCGGTACGTTGAGCATCCGCTGCAGAAACATTCATTTCCACTAATAAATCTGTATCCGTATCAAATAAAGTTATTTACTGTTTACATCCTAAAGTTATTTTGGCGTTGTGAACTCTTAGTGGAACGCAACAAAAATGTCAACATGGCTTGTCAACACTTATCGTTTGAAATTATAGAAAGAGAATAGAAACATAACGTTTGCAACTTGGCTAAGCCCCCTTATCTCCTTTTTTGAAAAAGAGTATAGTGACACTTCTTCTCCATTTTTTTGGTGTTGTGCCAGTTTTGATGACGGTATTAAAAAGATCTTTAAGCTTATCGAGAATTGGTTTTCCTCCTGCTCTCAGTATCTCAGTCGTAATACCGTCATCACCTGGTGCTTTATTATTCTTCAGCTGTCCGAGGGCTATACTAATCTCGCCTATGTCGATGTCCGGGAGGTCATCGGTGTAGTGGCGCACAAGTCTCGCACGTTTGTCGTTCGCGATTTGGGTGGGTGCGGGTTTCGGAGCATGGGCAGAGTAGAGTTGCCCGTAAAACCGCTCGATCTCAGCTAACACCTCTGGTTTCGCAGCAACAGTCCAGCCATCCGATGTTCTCAACTTTGCCAAATGGCTCCTCCCAAGACTTTTAGCGAATACTTTAGCTCCTCTATTTCGTTCAATCGCTTCTTTTATTTTGCGTGTGGTGGCAGCGCGCATGACAAAGCGTATTCGCTTCTTGATGAGCTTGTTTAGAGACTGCCTCTCTGGCAAAGTCAAGAGCATCCCCCGTCTTTGTTGCATCAAATCCAGGGTCTCACTAGAGATCTTAGATGTGAAAGTTTTACCCCCATTACGGCAAAATTTGCCTCCCACTTCCCGAACAACATCTACAAGATCGCCATATTTCTGATCAACTTCGTCGGTAGTTTCCAGCAAATCGAATCGGTTCCTAAGTTCTAGTTGGAACTTATCTGTTGCAACCATGGGTTGGCATGGACGAAGATTTGACCTCATCAAACGCCGTCTCTGTAACTGAAGGTCTATATTCAGGGAGCCTCTTACGAGTCGGTGGTCGCTTCCAGTATTAAACCTGTTGATCACGGGGACATCTCTGAATATATTCCTTCGACCCGTCATGATGAAGTCAATCTCGTTTTTGGTCACGTTATCGGGGCTTTGCCAAGTCCACTTCCTGTGGGCACTTTTCTTGAAAAATGAGTTCATTAAGAACAGGCCTCGCCTTTCAAGGAAGTTGACTAGCATTTGCCCCCTGTGATTTCTAACTCCAACTCCATGAGGTCCGACTTTTGATTCGTTGTATCCTTGTACTCCCACCTTTGCGTTGAAGTCCCCCATAACCACCGTGAAGTAGGATTTGGTAGTCTTATCCATAGCCTTAATGATGTCTTCATATACGGCCTCTACTTCTTCGTCAGAGTGTGTCGACGTGGGTGCATAAACCTGCACCACTTTCAGCGAATATCTGTGGTTCAACTGAATTGTAATATATGCAACCCTCGACGAAACACTACTGATTTCCACGATGTTATTTTCGAGGACTTTGTTGATCAGAAATCCCACTCCGCCTTGGGACGCCTGCTCCCCTTCTCGAAAATAGAGTACGTGGCCTGATTCTAGTGTCAGTGTATCCTCGCCCACTCTACGGACTTCTGACAGACCTAAAATATGCCACTTAATTCTGTCCAACTCTATCTCAAGTTCAGCTAGGCTGTCATCCGATCTCAGGGTCCTGGTATTATATGTTGCCAAATATAGTCGTTTGGTATGGTAGCTATCCGTAGCCCGGAGATTCTTAGCACCCCCCGCCCCGCCGTGACCGCGACCGCTACCGTAGTCGGGAATAGCAGGGCTGCCGAGAGCTGGGGGCCTTTGTTTGTTGGCGCTGCTCATCAAAAGTAGTGCCCATACTGACCACGCTGGGCAAGCGGGTTGGTCAGTGCAGATCTAGGCTTCTTCGCACTCGTGACGCTGCTGCCCGTCTCCGGTCTGAGCTATTTAGAGCCTAGTGATTTCGAATGGTTATCCCGCCATTTTTCGGTCGTCAGAGCCTCGTCCGCTGTTTCGCAGGGGGCACCGCGAGCAGGTGAGGTTGACAGTTGGGGCGCTGAGATGCTATTGCGCCCCCTTACCCCCCCATTATTGTCATATGTTGAATAGTAATTTTATTTTAAGTAGCTATGGGTGGGCCTACGAAGGGTGCCTTGCGCCTTAAACTATATAGATCCCGAGCAACTCATACAGAAAGAATGTTCATAAAATGAAAACTACTTAGCCAATCTATGTTAAATTTTTATGGGACCAAATAGTATCCATTTTGCATCAAACTAACGTCGTGATTCTTTCACGTAAATCGGATTATAAATCTTAGCGTAATCAGTGTATATACATTAAAAAAAAGGTGCCCCACGCGCCTTAAACAATCTAGATCCTAAGAAACGAGAACGGAAAAATGTTCACAACATGAAAACTACTGGGCTAAACTATATTACATTTTTACGGGACTAAATGGCATCTATTTAACATCAAACAAACGAAGAATCACGTAAATTGGCTCTTAAATCTCAGCGTAATCGGTATACATACATATAAAAAATATATACTAATCGAATTGAGAACCTCCTCCTTTTTCAAGTCAGTTAATAAAAAAGTAGAAGTTATTAATAATGTTAACCAAAAAAAAAACAAGTTTAAACCTTATTTATAAATAAAATAGTAATAAAAACTGCAGACAGTATTTCCGGAGTTTGAGAAAGCTGGCAATGTAGGTTACATTCTCAAAGGGTGGACAATTAAAAAAATACATATTAAGTTGACCCTACATAACTAACACTACCATAAGCTAGCTAATTATTCGTCATTTTTACGATCCAATTTTAAATGATAGCTTTGGTAAAAATTACCTTTATCTCAGGTTACAGTTAGCACTATTAGCATTTCTCAGGCGGGCGGTAAAATTCCTTGCGGCGTTGCTGTAGATTTATAGGAACCGAGCTTATAAATTTTTGAGGTCGTAAGGATATTTATAAAATAACATATATTACAATTATTTCAATTGATTACAACAATTTAAATTTACAAAATAACTTAAAAATTTAGGGGCCATTCATTAATTACGTAAGACGATTTAGGGGCCATTCATTAATTACGTAAGACGATTTAGGGGGGGAGGGGGTTCGACCATGTCTTATTTTTTCTGACAAGGGGGTGGGAGGGAGTTTCGATAGTTCTTACGTAAGAATACAAAAATGCTCAAAGTTAAAATTATACTCTGAAAAGGCGCGGGCAATATTCATTTTTTTCATTTGGATTCTTACTAAATAAATATGAAACAGGGGAGGAGGGGGTCGGCCTATTCTTATTTTTTCTTATAATAGGGTAGGAAGCATTCTGGTTTTTAAGCCAGACCACTCACTACACGTATGTAAGTGACACGATTGAATAGGTAGTAGAGATAACTATACGATGTTCGTCACAATGACGAACATTTGCTATCTAGGATTAAAGATCTAAGAGTATATTACAGTATAAATATTATTATAGCTATAGAACTTAAATCGTTATTAATTCATGCAACACATAGCTTTACCTCTTCATCATAAGGATTAAATTAACACAAAATGTATCCATGCGATGACTGTAAGGGAATATTCAGTATTTGCTGATAGGGTAATGCTTTGTCAAGTTAACAAGGTGTCAGTGTTTCAGGTGTATTGACATTAGAACAATACGTTGTATTACAATTTGATGGATTGCAATTGACTTAAGTACCTAGCTTTGTAATAACAATACAGTTAAATCTTGTATGTCAAATTAGAAAAGCATTCCAAGGTAAATAAAATGTAATAAATGTGTAATTTAAAAAAATAAGCTTTTACATATTCCACTCAGCAAACCATTTCATCTGATGCCCATATTATATAATTAGGTAAACGTAACTATTCAACCTTGGGTGGTCCGCCATATTAAATTTAGAGTAAAATCATTTTGTTTTGGTATTCTTCTCAGCAAACTTTTTCTGGCCACTTTATCGGTCTTCGCTCTTCCACATCCGATATCTCTTGCCATCAAGTTCGTTGAAAGTTGTATTCTCAGTAGTGTATTAAGTATGTTGATTTTCCCATTACAGTAATAAGCCTGGACTTTAATAATTTTTGTGAGACAATCTCAGAGTTTTAAATTGTTGAAGTGGCATGTCTAATATAGGCCGTGGAATTTTATTATAGATGCGAACACCAATCCCCATAAAACTATTACTTACATTGTGGAGACGAAAGTAAGGCGTTACAAGTTTATTTCTGTTTCTAGTATTAACATTATGTTTGTCACTGTGTTTTGAATACGAATCGGTATTCTAGTAAATGAACAAAATTTTACAATATATGTATTGTGATGGGACTGTAAGGACGTCTATTTTTTTTAAACATCTTTAAGTGAATCTCGGGTTCTAAGATTATAAATGGTTCGAAGAGCTCTCTTTTGATGTACAAAAATACGTGGCATGCTCTCAAAGTCAAAAAGTCAAAATTTTTTATTCAATGTTGGAATTTACATTCTCTTATTGAACGTCGGAATCTACCACCCTTTCGGAAACGACCTAACCCAGACCTGAGAAGAATGGGCGCAAGAAACTCAGCGGGACTGTTTCTTTTGGATATTTTACTTTTTTATCTTGGATTTTTTAAACGCCAATTTTTATAACAAGTATATTTATACATTGAGAAAGCCTGGAGCGAACGCATCATTCCCAAGGCGTGACATCTTCCAAAAAATCTTTAATGTTATAATAGCTTTTGTTACACAAACGTTTTTTAACTAACTTTTTAAATTTTCCTATAGAACAATTTTGAACGTTTTCTGGGATCCTGTTGTAAAAGCATACACATCGCCCAACAAAACAATTACTAATTCTACTCAATCGAGTAGTAGGAGTAACAAGTTTGTGTTTGTTCCTAGTATTAATGTCATGCAAGTCACTATTTCTAATAAAATCATTAATGTTTTTACGTACATACATAACATTTTCAAAAATATATTGTGAAGCAACAGTCAATATATTAATTTCTCTGAATTTATCTCTTAAAGATATTTTAGGACCGAGACCATAGATTGCGCGAATAGCCCTCTTCTGCAGTATGAAAATCGTGTTTATGTCGGCTGCGTTATCCCAAAGTAGAATGCCGTAAGACATTATACTATGGAAGTAGCTAAAGTAAACTAAACGAGCCGTGTCTATATCAGTTAATTGGCGTATTTTCTAAACCGCGTATGCTGCAGAGCTGAGTCTATTGGCCAATCCCTCAATATGGTGGCCCCATTGCAATTTAGAATCGACAGTGATGCCCAAAAATACGGTAGATTCCACCGGTTCCAACTCCTCTCCATTTATAAATACACCAGTCTCTATTTTCTTAACATTGGGTGTCGTAAATTTTATATATTTAGTTTTCTTACTGTTTAACATTAAATTATTAGCACTGAACCAATGTACAATATCAGAGAGAGCTTTGTTTACATCGTCATATTCAGTTTTTATGGCGTTTCACTTTAAATATTAGTGAAGTGTTATCAGCAAACAATACTATCTTGTTCTTTTTTTCTACGAGGTTTGGCAGGTCGTTTATATAAATGAGGAAGAGAAATGGTCCAAGAATAGAACCCTGGGGGACCCCCATATCCAGACGAGCCCCAGGAGATCTCTTGCCATTCACGTCAACCCTTTGAACCCTATTGTTTAGATAGGAGTTCATAAGGTCGAGCGCAGTTCCTTTGATGCCATAGTGGCGCAGCTTTCTGACCAGAGTCGCATGTTGTACACAATCGAAGGCCTTAGATAAGTCACAGAATATTCCAAGTGCATTCTGTGATTCCTTCTTAATTAATTCGACACCGGCATCCGTTGTTGAACAACCCTTAGTAAAACCAAATTGTTTCACATGGAGAAGTCTCTGTGAATTAAAATGAATTAAAATTTGGTTTAAAATTAGTTTTTCAAAAATTTTACTAAGCGTTGGCAATACTGAGATGGGTCGAAAATTATTTGGATCAGTTATACATCCAGATTTAAATATAGGCGTTACTTTACTATGCTTCATCAGGTCAGGAAACACGCCACGTTTAATACAAGTATTGAAAATAGTAGCTAGATACGGTGCAATGGCATCAATAATGGAGTTAATTATTTTAACAGAAATACCCCAAATATCAGCTGTTTTCTTCATATCTAGGGTTTTAAATGTTTTAACTATATCTTTACTGTTAACAGTACTAAATTCGAACAATACATCACATTTTTTAACATTTTCTAGCAATAATGATTCAGCAACGCTGGCAGATGAAATGAGAGAACAAGTTGTTGAGATTGGAATGTCAGAGAAATATTTTTCAAACGTGGATGCTACTTCCTGATCAGTTTTGATATTAATGTTATTATAAATGAGATTATACTTGAAGTTACGATCTCTGACTCTTCCAGTTTCCCAATTGATAATATTCCATGTCATTTTTATTTTGTTTTGTGCATTATAAATTTTTTGTTTAATATGTAACGACTTTGCCATGGAACACACTTTTTTAAATAACTTTGAATATGCTTTAACAAAGGCTATAAAGGACTCTGAATGGTTGTATGATCTCTCATTATAAAGTTGATATAGATTTTGTCTACTTCGATGAATACCAACAGTTGCCCAATCATTAAATGACAAGAGACCACCCAAATTGACTGTCTTGGTAGTGAATCTATATTCACTGCTATCAGTAAACTCTGATTTTATTAATTTAAATAGTGTGTTATATAACATATCAGGGTTATTGTTGTCAAAATTTAAGTATGTGAGTTTTGCTATAATACTACCTTTAAATTTCTCCATACGTCTGGAGTTTGTAGGAACAAACACAATCTTTTTATTTTTATTTTCATTTTTTTACTCACAGTTAAAAGAGACTAATTGCCCAAAATGATCCGAACTCAACTTTTTAATAATTGAATACGAATTGGGTTGAAAGTTGGTAAATATATTATCAATACATGTTGCTGAGGTTGCAGTTACTCTAGTTGGCTCTAAAAATATATTTACTAGGTTATACGAATTTAACAAGGATCTGAATCTAACACTTGTGATGGAGTTTTCTAATAGATTAATGTTAAAATCACCACATACTATAATATATTTTTTAGATTCAGATAATTTTAATAGTATTTCTTCTAACACATTTTCAAATAATTCATATAACGCTCCAGTGGGACTGTATATGCTCACAACAATGATGCGCTCAAGTTCTGCACAGGCTATCTCAATAGTACGTTCTACAAAGAGTTCTCGAGTGGGTATTGTTCACACTATAGCATTAAGATATTTATATTGTTTGTTGATGTTACTCTCGTAATTAATTAATATTATATATATAATTTTAAGGAATAAATTATAATAAATTAAAAATTTTTGGTGTTTTGTTATTTTATATTACCTCATCGTTCACAGCGCTTCATGCCTCTGTCACTGACATATCACATCCTTAGACACTTACAACAAGTTAGTTATTTTTTTTCAACACTAGAAATTCCCTAGAAATTATTTATATGACAAAACAAGGTTTGCCGGGTCAGCTAGTAAACTTTATAAAAGTTAACTTTTTATCTAGAGGGTATTTTATTAATGCTTCTATGAAGTAACAATAGTTGTTTACTAAAGCCCCGAGCACGTTAACAAAGCATTAGCGTACTTTAAAATACTTACTTATATTAATTAAAGTTTAAACTATAATATCCTAGTTTTTTTCATTATTATTGTTACGTACGTATACGTTGTACGTATTTCTTAATACTTTTTATTAATTTAAAATCCTAAAAAAGCAGTGATAACCCAGTGGTTAAAAAATCGGTGTCTTACTCGGGAGGTCCTGGTTCGATCCCCACACTAGCACACACCTCTGAATCTTCTGAGTTATGTGTGTTTAAGTAATTAAATATCACTTGCTTTAACGGTGAAGGAAAACATCGTGAGGAAACCTGCACTCCTGAGAGTTCCCTAAAAGTTCTCAAAGGTGTGTGAAGTCTGCCAACCCGCACTGTGCCAGCGTGGTACGCTATGACCTATGCCCCCTACTCATTCATTCTGAGAGGAGACCCGGCTCACCAATGCCAGGGCCATTAATGGGTTGTGATGATGATGATTTCGTCATAGTCGTAGAACAAAGTCGAATCTAACAAATACCAAACTTTACAGGGCAGCCATTACAAATTATTTTGTTAGTTTTTTTGACATAACTTTTTAAATTCTAAATCAATAATTATGAAAATTGGTGCACATGTAAAACATAGGGTTTATTATAAAACTGAATAACAATAAAGGTTAATAGTTATATAGTTTTCTAGAAAAATCACATGCTTCATTTTTCTTCGGAGTCAACACAGTCATATAGTATTATCCGACATTGTTCTTCGGAAAGTTATTGCTCAAAGAATGACGGAAGTTAATTTCCGACTATGTTCTATCGACTTATTACGTAATATTTTGGCGGATGTGTTATCTGTCATATTCCATTTTGACCACAAATAGGTAGGCAGATGGTCTGTGTTAGTAAATAGGTAGGTTGATATCGAAGGTTGAGATGTAAGGTATCTTAAATAAAACACAGACTATAATTTGGTCGTACCAATGCTTTTTTATTAAATATAAGAAAAATTAATTTTGTATTAAAATATTATATCAACAGCATAACTTTTGTACCACGCTGACTTAACATAATGTGGATCACATTACTTCGTTATTGGTAAATTACTAATCTAAAACCTACACTTATTATCATTTATATTAATATCAAAGCAACAGTATCACAATCATTATTAGGTACCTATTTAGAGTAGTTAAAAATATCTATTGTTATTATTTTAAATCACAACTTTAGAGATCAAAAAAGTAAAAATTAAGCAAATAAAATTATCAATATGTAATCAAAAACTACAAAGCAACGCTTTTCAAGCAGAATCATTATTTTGAGAAACATTACGTCCATGAGGTAAACTTCTGAAAAAGTTATGGTATTTGGTAGGTATTATTAACGAATTGCAAAGACTGTTAAGATCCTTATATGTTTCATCACTGATTGGAATTGAACCCATGTAAGCTTTGTGTAAGGTTGGAGTATTATAATTTCTAGTCTCTTTACGAAGTACAAGGGTCATGTAATCATCAGCAGATAAAACATACTTATACCGTATTTTATTGCTCTGAGTCCCATCGACACAAACCTCTTTTATGCTTGTCCAAGTAACTTTGTCGTTAGCTGTATTTTTAACCCAGTTTTTATTTTTTAACTGATCTTTAAAATCAAATACTAACGACTGATTAACGTCTATGACTTCGTAAGAATCACCCGTTACTTTAGCCCAACGTACAAGCAATTTCCATTCATCTGGTGTATAAATTGTTTTATGCTCAGCAGCCCTTTCTATCACACTGTGGACAGAATCCCCCTCGTTTTGGGTGTGTCCTTTTTCAAGGAACCTATGTGTTATAGTTATATCACATTCTTTAGCTACTAAAGCATACATATTGAATACTATGCGATTTCGATTCTGACCAGCGCAATTGTCTGACCAGAATCGAAACTCCTTTACACCCTTCGATACAAACTTCTTTATAAAGTCATAAACGCAACTGGCTACTTCGTTGGCCCCCCCATGCTTCCCTCTCATGTCTTTTAAAGTACTTCCGTCATATTTATCCCAAGCTGTCCGAACTATCCTTTCACTAATCGAATATGTTCTTAAAAACATGATTTTACAAACCTCTATTTTTGATGAATCTTTTGGCAAAAAATACTTGTAAGTGAATTGACGGTTATGCTTTAAATCTCTTTGAAGACCCCTCTTCTTTTTCTCTTTTGTAGTATAATTTGCAATAAAAATCCATTGTTTCTCACGATCACCTAAATTCCAAAACTTTTTAAATGCATCCCGTCTTTCTTCGAGGGTCAACATATTGTAACATTTATATCTACACGTGCAAGGTCTACCTATAGTTTTCGCTGGGATAATAGTGCCCTTTTTGGAGAAGTATTCCTTTCCAGCATTTGTCAAACGCTTTCTTTTAACTTCTTCCCAATCATCGTAATTTCGGACACGTTTTTTACCTCTACATCGCATAAGAGACGCTGGAGACGACTGACATGAAGACACAACTGTGTTGATTGTTGGACAGGTGCTATAGTCTGCATCATCGTGAGTAGGACAAAAAAAATCGTTACATAATACATCACCATGGGTTTTAGCTGGTGTTGGCATAGGTGTTTGTCCACTGTTATCTACAGCCGGGGTAATCGGTTGAGGGAACGGCGAAAGATCTGATATAACGTTAGAGGTATTTAAAGGGGTTAAAACTGAGCTCATGTTTAAGGACATGATACCATTCTGATTTTCTGATGGGGATAAATGTGGTGAGGATGCATTTTGATACACGGCCATAAAAGGATCTTCACTATTATCACAAGAGGGTGAAAGTAGGTTCGGGTTCAAATTTTTATCTGTTGATTTTATGACTTCACTTGTTTCGTGTATTTCGTCCGAAAAGACGTCCTGATAAATGTCTCATAATATTATTTTCTATTATGTTGTGTGCTCCTGGGGGTAACGGCGAATGGCATTCTGAAAACATTTCAGTACAGTACATAAAAATATTTACATTATTAATATATTAGCAGGTCAATGTTTACATAACCCTAAGACGATTCACAACAAAAAGATTTTAAAATATAAAATAAATAAAATTTACTTCTTTTCATTAATACAGGTTAATTATTACTCAGATCAGATAATTATTTTAAACAAAAAAAAATCTTTTCTCTACAATTATTCATTGTTTTTCAATAGAAAAAAAGCGGATGTGAATTTAGCTCCAAGAAAATAGTGGGAAGGTCAGATACGACCTCTAGATAGTGAAAACTGTCCAAGGAATATCGTTGGTTGTGATCACGCGTCACTATCATGTCCATAGAAAAACGTATTATAGTTACATACCACTTGGAAATTCAAATCTTGTTAAATGTGACACAAACTCAACAGAATAATAGTATTATCAGATAGCAAATATTGTTTTTATATCATTTTAATTTTGAATTCGTTTATAATTTTCCATAGAAAAACGACGGATAGTCACAACCCACGTTTTAATTATTTACTTCGCAAAATTTGTACAAATACAAAAATTTTATAAGTGCCAAATGTTAATACAAAATTAATTAACTTACCTGGAGTCCATGGTATGAAGTCCTCCTCATCACTGCACTTTTCATGACTAAAATTAGTAATTTGTGCATTTTTACTTGATTATTGAACAAGTTTTAACATAAGTTTTGATCTTCCTGTTTTCATTGTGGCACAGCTTTAAATATGGTGCGTAAAAACTATTCACGTAATAATCAATAAACAGATAAATAAAGATAAACTAGTGCAGTTGTTTAAAAAATATATAATTAGGTACGACGCGTGGGCTAGTTCGGCGAATAGTGGCGATTGTGGACATACGGCGGTAGCGGGAGGGGCGGCGGGACTTCACCGCGCGTCGAACAACGACGATTATACTCAAACGTCATTTTACTATGAGCGCATTTCAAATCCGTCGTTATACCGACTGATTATTTTGAAAACTAAAATAGATATAATTTTTTCTGTAATGCAGTAATAATATTTAGACAATATAGTATCCAAATATGGTAAAAAGTTAATTTCGCAATTTTGTCAAATCCGTCTTTGTTCTACGACTATGACGATTTGTTTCTAATAAAATTATTTGCAGATATAAGTTTTTTACTGAATGCACACGAGTTCAAAGAGCAACTAAACCTTATTGCGTAAAAGTCATTCTTTTTATATTACAAAATACCCTCCTCGCTTATTCCCACTATAATAAGAGATGGGGTTGTATGCCTGTGTTGCCAAAATATTAGACAATCGAGATATTGATCAAATTATAGTTATTACATTTAATATCGATATAACAAAAAGTGCACTTACTAATTTTTATTACTTATACTTTCATGAAATTATTCACTTTGATTAACAGTGTTTTAACGGATAACATCCAAAGTATTTGAAATAATAAAGTTAAATAAACGTAGTTAATATCCACAAATAATTCCTTAAGTTGAATACCAATGATCCGATACGTACTTTCGATAGCATTACATGCAATTACCATTACAAAAACGATATCATTAAGCCCCTTTAAAGCTCCGAAACGGTTATTTGCAAAGCGATGTCATTGAACGAATCTTACACTAAATATCGGATCGAATAGACTTAAAGTCTTACTTTAACGAGATTGTATAACAAAACATAATTATTAGCTAAAATTCGACCATCGTTCCATTTGCTATTTGGTATATTAAGGCCCTTCTTATTAAATTGATAAATGTTTTAGATATTCTTGCATAATAAAATAATAGCAGTGATAGTCTTGTGGTAAAGTCTTTGACGTCTTAATCGGGAGTTCCCCGATCAAGTTCGTTTCCCTACACACCTCTGAAGTTTCCGGAATATGTGAATTGTAAGTAATATTTACTTGCTACATAGTTGAAGGGAAACAAGGTGACGAAATCTGCACTCCTGAGAGTTCCCTAATAGTTTTCTGTCGGTGAGTAAAGTCTGCCAACCCACAATGCCAACCACGTGGTGGACTAACAGTGAGGAGAAGACCCAGCTCAGCAGTAGACCATCCACGGGTTATGATTATTGAGACGCATTATCATTAGTCATAATTTTTAGAATTGTTCAGAAACAATGTAATGATATTATTAAGCCATGCCTGTTTTAGCCAAAAATCTTGTTTATATTTAACTTCTCGTTCATCGGAGATTCATGCTGTTTTTGGTGAGACAATATTTATTAAGATTGTTATATTCTCTGCGCAAAGCTTAATAACTTTTCAGGCTTCTATATTAATATTCTATAAGACAGCATTTCGAGAACTTCACAAATATTTATTATTTCTTGCAATGTTCTTATGTAATTTGTTCCTCAAAATTCGGAAACCTGTTTTTTAGCTACTTCATGGTTTTTGATTAAGCTGTTTACCAAACTTATTGTAAGTAAGAAAATGCAACATTTCGATATTTTTTAGCAGATCAGATAAAGCATTGATATGTGGATCAATAGACAAATTTGGACTAATAAGTAAGTTTTGTTTTTATGAGGGTTTATTGAACTACTGAAAAGTTCCATTATCCACCTCCTTTATCCTCAACCAGGCGCGCTCTCCATATGTCAAGGTGAAGCTTTAATAAAAAAAAAAGTTGTTCTCGAGAGTTGCGGAAGGTTAACAAGATTTTTAAACAATTTAATTCTAGACAGGGGCGCAATACAAGAACTACCTGGAGGGGGCTACTCAGATAATATAATTATACATAAAGAGGTATAATTACTAGTACGTAGGTTACATTTGATAGTTAGTTAGCTTCTAGTAGCTTTTTAGCCTTTACTTTCAATCCAAAACCTTATATATATATTGTGTCTCATGAAGATAGTAAACACAGTTTAATATTAGATACCGAACAGCTTAAATACCCACAATGGTAATAGTTCCCCAAATGGAAATATGTTGGCCTAAAACCTACAGTTCTATTTACAGTTACGCAAACCCACAAAACCCTCGGTCTCTGTTTTAGGAGCGTAATAGGGTAATTTTCCTGTTTGACTAAAATTACTATAGTTGCGTGGAAAAATATTTCGTTCATAAAAATTTATATAAATATAACTATACCAATAATATTTTCCTTCATTGTCTGATTTCGTTTAAAACCACATTTAAAACGTTAATAAAAACGCCATCTGTCAGACACCTATAGAACTTATAAATTACAGCCCTTTATACTATAACTAGCGAACCACTCCGGCTTCTCACGGTTTTTTTCTCTACTATAATATGCATGTATATATTATATATTTAAATCTTACTCTTGAATCACTGTCTTTTAGTGAAAACCGCATTATTATCAGTTGGATAGTTTAAAATAAGATAAACATTTAATTTAAAACAAATATATAAACATTTTTTTAAAGATATGACAGGACATATATAGATATGATAGTAGCGACTTTAGAACCTTTTTTTTCAGTGATGAGTTATTGTATACAGGGATAGACCGACTTACATTGTTTTTATATAATACGTCAAGGAATGAAAATTCATTCCTTAAAAAATAATAAACATTTATGCATATATAATTCCTATACACAGCTAATAATAGAATAAGAAAGTAGTTACCGACGTATTTGAGTGTAATATGTCGCCATTGTCGTCTTTGTAGTGTGTTCGTCAGCAAACACGAGATGAATTACACTCAAACACTAGTGTGGTACACAATCGAATGTGGAAGTGGTATTTGTATTTACTGTGAACTATTGTGGACACAAATGCTGTATAAAACATACTTAAAATGTATACTGTAGGGATATTTTTAAATGCACATCAAAGATCTTATCGCTCATCAATTATATTCATCAATTAAATGATGTTTACATCAAATAAATTATTTCACTGCAAATAAACCAATCTATCTTCTATATATATAAAAGGAGAAGCTGACTGACTGACATATCAACGCAGGGCCTAATCTATAAGGGTTAGAAACTTGAAATTTTGCACAGGGGTTCCTTTTATAACGTAGGGGAGCACTAAGAAAGGATTTTTGAAAATTCGCCCCTTAAGGGGGTAAAACGGGGGTGCAAAGTTAGTATGAAACTTTACCGTTTTTTAAGTTATTCCAGTAAAATTCAGTATGAAGGTTCTTTATTGGAAGTCATTTTCATGTGGTAAAATATTTTTTTGAAAATAATCCCTTAAGAGGGTAAAACGGGAGTGCAAAGTTAGTATGAAACTTTGTCGTTTTTTAAGTTATTCCAATAAAATTCAGTATGAAGGTTCTTTATTGGAAGAAAAATTATCCCTTAAGGGACTTAAAGGGAGGTGCAATGTTAGTATGACTACATCATGAAATTATTAAATATGTCTACAGACGATCTCCTGTAGGCTAATTATCCTAATATCGCAAACGAAATTGCGGGTAAAATAATTAGAAAATATACATCAACCACCACATCACCACAAAAAGTTGTTTAAAGTCCAAAAATATTATTTTCTTATAAAATATACTAATTGCACAGCATATTTACCCGAACGTACATACTTAATACGCACACTTGTAACAATATAACTATTCTTGCAACATGTTTCCCAATAAGCATTTTAAAACTTGCTTAACAATAATAGACTGTCCCCTAGTCTGTCTTAAAATATTGGTTAGGTTAGGAAAGGTTAGGTTAATCCACCCAGAAGGAGGAGGAGGGCGACGTAGACTGGCCCCTGTTCTATCTTAAAATGTTACCAATTTGGTTATGTAAACACACAACTTTTATCGCTGTAAAAAATAAAATAAATATATACTATAAAATAAATATATAACTGTAGGGTAGGATAAAAAAATTGACCATAAGTTTAAAAAACAGATATAATAGATTTATTGTGCACTAGTTATTACTAGATATGCATTTATAAAAAACTTCACTTTTAAATAAATAGCAATGAACTACATAGTTTTACTTTGGGAGCTCGAGGGCGACTTTTTAAAAATTAAAAATTAATTATAAAATTATACAAGTGAGTTTATTGAAGGTTGACAAAGGAATGAATTAAATCTAAACTTAAATAACTACAGGGCAACATATCGCCCACCGAGAACATCTTATCTTATTCTAAGAATTCACTAGACGCACGGATATGGGCTAGACGCCTAGTCAGCGGATCTAGTGAATAGGACAGGGCCGGGCTCAGGTCGCATGACTTCTCCCCCCTGAGATTCGAGATTATCCGAAATTACATGTTCTGGAGAATCTCGAAAATTACATGTATAACCTAATTTTACCAAATTAATATAGAAGATAACTCCTCCGAAAACTACTATAATTAAATATAACACAATCGTCCAAACACTGACACTATTTACTCTCACTATTTCATCTTCACTTTTGGCATTGAATTTTATAGAATTAGTTATCTCTTGTATATTTTCCAGATCCATATCTTTTAGTTCTACGGGTTTTCCTTGCTTCATTTTTATTTCACTTATTTTATTTTTATTATTTATTACAGTATCACAAAAAATGGACTTAATACTAGCACTTTTGTATTCTGCCAAACTGCACAGCAGTTTGTCGGCAGTTAATGCTCTCATTCTTAATTTTTTTATAAAACATTTATAAATATTTTAAATAAAATAAAATATAGAAACAAAACTAGAAAAAAAGAAAGAAATAACCAAAAATTAATAACCAAAATAAAACAATTTATAAAAAAGAAATAAACTAATCTAATAATGTGTACATGTTCTTTAGTGTATGTGTCGGTAGGTAGTGTAGGTTGGTGCGTGTATATTTTGTACATGTATATACTTATAATGGCACATCATGCGTCTATTCTGTATGTTATATATGTATGTGTAGTATGTGTACTAGTTTCAATAAGCATCGTCACATAATAATATGGCGGTGCTTAATGAAATCAGTCGTTATTTGTATAATCATTTTTTAGGAAAAATTTCTTTAACCTGCGCTTAAATGTAAGTAGTTCACAACTTTGTGTGATCTTTGTCGGCAGTTCATTGTAAATTTTTGGTACAAGATATTTTCTTGTCCTCTTACCATAGTAATTAGTGACTTTAGGTATGATAAATCTTGTCTTATTTCTAACATTATATTTATGTGTTAACTGTATTTTATATGTGTCATTATTATGTTGTTCTAAGGCTAATAATTGTTTTACCCTACAGTGAATCGGTAATATCTTACAGATAGAAAATAACTTATAATCTTGACGGTGTTTTTCTTTTACTTTGTCGATAACTAAACTTTTAATAAACATAATTTGTAATTGTTTGATATTATTGAGATAGCTTTTAAAAGTTCTTCCGTAGCTGCTTAACCCGTAAGATATTATCGACTCAGCCATTGCAAAGTATATCATATATAACAATTTTTTATTGAGACTATATTTTAAATGTTTGAATTTTATAAGGATTGTTCTAAGTTTTTTACAGACATCAAACACATGTAACTTCCAAGAAAAATTAGGATCTATGATTAGACCTAGATATTTAAATTTTTGGACACATTCAATTTTGTTACATTTACACATACGTCCCCCACGCGCACCATGCAGGCACTCGTAATCATGCCCGACAACACGAATATCGTGAGTACGATGCCCGCTCCGCGAATATGGGGAACGTATGTGCATACATTTAGTCTTACTTACATTTATTATTAGTCCGTTATCGTGAGCCCAATTGACGAGTCGATCTAAGTCTTCTTGTATTATTTTGATGGCTGTATCTATATCCCTATCCGCGTATAACAGACAAGTATCGTCTGCGTACATATAGATCTTGCAGTGTTTAACTACATTACACATACTATTAACATGCATGATATATCCCACTGGTCCAAAAACGGAACCAGTAGGCACACCATATTTAATACTTGCTTCATCACCTATTATGCCCTTAATAGTTGTCTTTAATGTTCTGTTAGTTAGATAATCTCTAAACCAATTGTTTAGGGGTCCTCGAATACCACACTCGTCCATCGCTCGCAAAAGGTTTTCATGGTCCAACGTATCAAACGCCTTCCTGAAATCTATAAAAACTACTATTACCTGTTTCCTTTCGTTCAGACTGGAATTTATATCATCGGTGAACTGTGCAAGAAGGGTTGCTGTACTTCGTCTAGGTCGAAATCCATGTTGTGCGTCGCTGAGAATATAGTTTCTTTCTAAAAATTCAGATATTTGTTGTACTACAAGTTTTTCCATGATCTTATTAATAACTGAAAGAATGGCTATTGGCCTATAGTTAGAATAGTTTAAGTGGCAACCCTGTTTATATATAGGTCTAATTAGCGATAATTTTAATTCATTAGGATACACGCCCTGAGCTATAGACATATTAATAAAATGTGAGGCAGGTTCACGGTTGGCAGTCTTACGTAATCCATTTTCATTATCTTGTGGGGGTGTGATTTTAATGAATATTTGTCTATTTTTACTTCACATGCATCTTCTACCGTAACTATGTATGTTCCTTGAATGTTCCTTTGGTACACATCGTTAGGACAGAAACTCCTAATTATTGAATTTTCCTCGGAAAACACGATCCATCGGCTAGCTTGAATGCGCTGGACAAGGACACCCTTATATCTTACAGATATTAATGTGCATGAAGTAATATTTTTAGCAAATTGCATCAATTCTGAGATGCAAGTGTCTTCATTAATTTTTCCAATGTTCGAGACGTCTCTGAAGCAGACGAAGTTATTGATATCCGTTTGCTGGCATGGTGTAGACAAAGGCTCAGAGGTAAGTCCTTTCACTAATAGGTAAGGATACTTTGGAAGGATAATATAAGTCTTATGATCATGGAGTATGGGAATAGGATACAATTTATAGTATACATATGTTTCTTTATACACTAACGGAATTTCCATAACAAAGGTTAACTGATTTTCTTTAATAAATGACTTAACACAAATGGTTTGTTCTATTTTCACAAGATTTTCAGGCCTAGCAGAGAAAATTAATCTTTCGGTAAGTTCAATTTTATTCAGTAAAATTAAGAGAGTATCTGAGTTTATTATAGAATAGTGTAGAGTTTCGAGCTTGCTGAAGGCCATTGCTGTTTCTACTTCATTTAATTTTATTATTATCATTTGAAAATTATGTAAAATCATGGAATACACATTGATTATTATATTATTTAAATAATGTCTCTGTTCTGTTTCTTTTAACTTATCTAATCCATTTTGAAACTCTTTTAATTTAAGATCAATTTGTAAAACATTATCCTTAATATTTCGTGAGATATTATACAGATTTTGAACTACCTCGGAGACCAGGGTTAGCTTATTTTTCAAAAACTCTTGCTTAGACTGAACATTCTCTATGAGGTTGTCATATTTAATTGCATCTTCGTTATCTAAGTTTCCTGAAATAATTTTTATAATTGAACCCAATGGGTTAATAAGACCTCTTTTCACTCTATATCTAGGCAATATCTGCTTAATTTTATTTATCGTTAAATTCATGGCAAATTCGGTTTGTGATTTATAGTCGGAAAATAAAAGAAAGTTATCTTCTATAATTCTATTAAGGTCATTAAACCTAGCTATATTGACGTTAATATCGTCGCATATTAAATTTAAATCTAATCTCTTAATAATTGTCCATTTTTCTGAACTAATGACAGCTGTTCCTTCCTTTACAGGCAACACACCGGGATTACCTTCCAGAGACTGCAGTTGAAGGGCCTGGATCGCTGCAGCTAGGGCCAACCACAAGACTGGGACGATCCTGTGAAGGACGTTTTATGTCTTTAATGGGGATCTTAGTCTCGCGATTCTTTGTTGCTATCTTTACTACATTCCTATCTACTTCACCTATAACCTTGCCTTTATCATATCTAGGTTTATCTTTACCTCTTCTTACATTTGTTCCCCTATAATAGATATCATCATCAGGTTTAATGTTAAAATTAGTCTCACCACCTTCTCTGTTTTGAATATTTTCCTTTATTTGTAACATTTTATTAGTTAAATTTTTATAAAGAAATTTAGTTCTTTTCTTATGGTCACGTATCAAAACTTGCATATATTCTCTATCAAAATTTACGTTAAAGGGACTTGTTGATTCAGTATGCCCAAATACCACTTCAAATGGTGTTAGTCCTATCACAGAATGAATGCTATGATTGTAAGCTAATAAAGCAAAAGTCATCACTGATGCTGCATCTGTTAGCTTACGTTCATACTTCGCTAACCTATAAGTTTCTGTTATCGTGGAGTGAAATTTCTCTATGAGACCCATTGAATTAGGGTTGTTGGGGGTGCCTAAATGTAATTCTATTTTATAAAAGTCTAAGAGTTCTTTAATGAGTGCGTTATTAAATTCTGATCCTGAATCTGAACTAATTTTAGTAGGTGTCCCGTAAAAAGAAAAGTATCTAATCAAAGCTCTGACCACTTCTGGTGCAGATTTGTTGGGAATCTCAAAAGCCTGTCCTAATTTACTGAAGGCATCTATAACTGTAAGGAATGTCTTTCCTTCAATTTTAAATAAGTCTATAAATATTTCTTGAAAAGGTTTGTTCTGTGTTTGAGTTAACTGGATTTTAGGCTTAATTGGTTTTCTGTCGTATTTTAACCTTTTACATGTTTCACATGAATTGATAATTGCGGCTACTGTTATATCCATGTTATGCCAAAAGTATGTTCGTTTAATATGTGCTACAGTTTCTTTAATTCCTCTGTGACAATTTTTACCTATGTGATATTTCTCTATTATTTCCTTTTGTTCGTCTTCATTTTCCACATACACAACTCGTTCGGTACATTCCAAGATATTTACTGTTCCCTTCTTGAACAGCGTTAAAACGGTATTTGTAAACTCTAATCTATGCTGCGGATTTTCAAAATAGATAAAGTATTTTATTTTAGTACGGATGTATCTCTTCAAAAAGTCTTTTATTAAATCAGGTCTTTCTAATGGCAAATGCACTTCTAAAATCTTTTGTTTTATGTTAGAAATATTCTTGATAGCTATTTCATCCCTAAACCAAGTGTGAATTAAAATTTGGTTCGGTTTAGTATCGACGGCTTCTTTTAATATAGGGATTCCTGTGGAATCCATGTCATGTGCAGAATGAATAGTTTCAGATCCTACATGTGATTCTGTTTCAGATGCTGTAATGGTACCACTTGAAGGTCCTGGAATTGAATAGGGTGAACGCTTACGTTTGGGTCTACTTCCTGTGCTTTCTGAATCTGATGAGAGTGATATAGGTTTTTCTGAATTTGGTGAAATAGGGATTGGACTCCTATTCCTACTTAATTTAGATATTTCCTCTGTAATTTCTTCACACTGCTTTTGAATTTCCAAATCCTTTTCATCTACATTTACTTGTACTGAACTGTTATCTTTAATATTTTTTCTTAATGCATTTATCTTGACTCTTGATAGAGCGTCAGCGTTGGTGTTTTGACGGCCGTTTTTATATATTACGTCGTAGTCGTATTCCGCTAACCGTAATCGCCATCTCGTGATTTTACTGTTGGGTTCTTCGAACGAATGTAACCATGAAAGTGGCCTATGATCGGTATAAATGGTGAACTTTTTACCGTAAAGATATGGGCGAAAATGTTTAATGGCCCATATTATAGCAAGTGCCTCCTTTTCAATGGTACTGTACCTACTTTCAGCCTCATTAAGAGTCCGTGACGCATATGCTACAGGACGATCACTTCCTACTGGTCCTTGTGACAATACTGCACCAATAGCGAAGTTTGAAGCATCTGTTGTCAATAAAAATGGTTTCTCAAAATCCGGATATTGTAACAGCGGTGCGTTTGTTAATAATTCTTTACATTTTTCAAATGATTCTACATATTCCTTATTAATTGTTATACCACGATTTTTCTTTAAACAAACTGTTAAAGGTCGTGTGATTTTAGCGAAATCCTTGATAAATTTCCTATAATACCCAATTAAACCGAGGAAGCTTTTAATTTCAGTTTGTGTTTTTGGCAGAGGAAACTTCAGAACTGCATCTATCTTGTCGTTATTGGGTTTTAACCCTTCTCGCGTTATTGAATGCCCTAAATATAGAACTTCTTTTCTTAAAAACTCGGATTTATCTAGCTGTATTTTTAAATTTGTTTGCCTGAGTTGTTCAAATATTTTACGTAATTTTTCTATATGTTCTTGAAGGCTTGATGAAAATATAATTATATCGTCCAGGTATACTAAACAATGCATTCCTATTAGTCCTCGTAATATACTATCCATGACTCTCTGGAAAGTCGCAGGAGCCGTTTTCAAGCCAAAGGGCATGCGTAAGAATTCAAAGTGACCTGCCTGAGAACTGAAAGCAGTTTTCTGTCTATCAGCTTCACTAATTTCGATTTGGTGATAGCCGCTAGCTAAATCTAACGTGCTGAAATAATTGGCTTTACCTAATTTATCGAATAGATCGGATATATTTGGCAACGGGTATTTATCGTCGATAGTCATGTCATTTAAACGTCTGTAGTCTATAACCATTCTGTACTTTTTCTCTCCAGAAGCGTCCATCTTTTTAGGCACAAGGTGAACGGGAAAATTCCAAGGAGAAAAAGACTCTTGGATAACATTGTCTTTGAGTAATTTGTCAACTTGTCTATTAATTTCGTCGTTTACGGTCTGTGGCTGTCTGTAAGGTTTTAAGTATATTGGTTCTTCATTTTTAGTCCTAATATGGTGTTTTACTTTATTTGTGAAAGTTAATGGTAATTTGTCACAGTAGAAAATGTCTCTATATTCGTAACATAAGTCACTAATAGCTTTCTTTTCCTCTGTGTTCATATGGTCAAGTCTTAATTTGTTTAAGTTTTCCTTCAAATAGTCATCGATGTCAAGGTCGTTTTCAGATACTGCGTTGATTTCACATGTTTGGGGTTCGTATGGATTAATTGGAATTAATTGGTTAATTGTCAAACATACAGCTGTATCTAAAGAATTCTGTATAATAGTATGAGCTTGACCCTGGGTGCAATTAACAAGTGCAGAAGGCATTCTAACACCTGGTTTGAATGTACGATGTTCTATTATTCCTGTACCATTATTAAGGTCCGTCGGTAGAGTTACCTTGGTTTCAGATCGCGGTTCTAATTTAACTGTAATTTGGGGATTATACACAATAGGAATGTCAACATTACGAGTCCTTAATATCTGATTTTTCATGTCTATGTTAGCGTCAAGTTGTGATAATAGATCAGATCCTATAAGTCCATCATAGTCCTTGTCTACTTCATATATGTAAAAAGTGTGTGAATCTGAAGTTTTAAAGATTTCAGAGAGTGGGATGTAAATTGCCTCATCGTGTAAACTTCGACCATGTGTGTCGATTATTACTTCGAAAGGAACTGAAAACTTATACTGCTGAAAATATTCATTTGCCTTTTTAGGACTTATAAAAGAGCGAGAACTTCCTGTATCTATCATAAATTTTGAATTAATTTCTGGTAAATAAATGTAGGGAAGCTTTGCAAAATTTTCACAATTTAAATTTATTAATTCGGTGGATTCATGTCCGAGGCTATTTGATAAAAATTTTCATCTGTAATATCATTATTAACTTGATCTGCGACTTCCTGACCTTCATAAGTTTCGTTATAATAATTATCATCTGCGTTCTGAACATAATAACAATCATCATCCGTCTGAGGAGGTGAATATACTTGTAGCTCATTATGGTGAGCCTGATTACGAGCAGGTAATGCAGTGCGCATAGTAACATCAGTGTCCATTTTTGGATTCTTTTGCTGTACTGGTGGTATACCGAATTTAAACTGATGTTGAGGGTTAACAGGTGGTCTGTAGTATTGTTGGCCTTGGCCAAACGCTGGTCTATAACCTTGAGGAATTTGTGGGGTATTGAATCTGGGTTGAATATTCGGCGGTCCAAATTGAGGTCTTCTCTGATTATTATGATGTATGCCAAATTTGAACTGCTGATTACCAAAATTAGGTTGCTGTTGAACCTGCGGGCGGATTTGATTAGGTATACCAAATCTGAATCCCTGGTTCTGTTGAGGGTTCGAAGTAATAAATGGTTTAAGACCAAATTTCTCTACATAAGGGTTACTAGTGTTAGCTGAACGCTGTGAAAATTGTTTTTGAACTAATGGTCTTAACATTCTATTACGTTGTTCATACTGAAATTTGAAGTTTACTTCTTCAAGAACAATGCTGAGGGCATCTTCAAGTGTATTAGTGCCCTTGAGCCTTACTATACGAATTAAATCCTCAGGTAAATTATATAGAAATACGTTCAGTGCCATATTATCATATATAGTTATTTTACTTTCGCGAATAATGTGATCTTAACCTGTTGTATACGGTTACAAAAATCTAAATAGTATTCGTTCTTTTTAATCCTTAATGTTTCTAATTGAATAGCAATGCATTCTTCCGAACGCGGATCTCCGAAGTGTTGCGATAAAACAGATTTTAATTCAGCCCAGGATTCTATATCTGGCCTCTCACTAATTAAGTGGGCCGCTTTACCGATTAATTTACTAGAAACTACATGAAAAACGTATAAATCCTGTGCTGGATTATTTTCCCTCCTATAACATCTTATAACATATTCACATTTTTTAATATATAAATTTAAAAGCCTTTCATCTCCATCAAACTTAGGGATAATTGACGATATTTCTTGTGGAATTGAAACAAGAGTTGTAGCCATTTCTACCATCTAACTTAAATACAATATAATATAAAATGTAGTATAACGTATTACCGATTTTAGTGCAATACAATTAAAATAAAATAATATTAAGTACTACGAGTAATTGCCGATTTCTGTGCAATTAATTAAAATTAAAATATCTAACTCTATATACGTAACTAATAAAACTAACTCTACATATAATTGCCGATTTTTAGGCAATCAATTAAAATAAAATATGTAACACGATGTACGCTACGTGTAATTACCTATTTTCTGTGCAATTACCTTGAAAATCAGTTAACCAGTAATTAAGAGGTAATTTTGGACCTCTACAATCTAGTTTAATACAAATAAAAAGGAATAGATTATGGAAACAAGGAATAGTGAATTTGGACTACTCACAAGCCATCCATACTCCTCCAATGATGATCCCTTTGCACTCACTTGTCTTCGCCGCGCGTCCCGAAAACTTATTTCTTTGGTTCGAGGATACCGATCTACTTTTTCCGCGCTTTTCGCCCAAAACCCGATTTTTGAGTTTTTACGAATGGCAAGCAACACGGCCGTAGAATATACGGTATCCTACCGGCTGCGCCAGTTTTACTTTGGGAGCTCGAGGGCGACTTTTTAAAAATTAAAAATTAATTATAAAATTATACAAGTGAGTTTATTGAAGGTTGACAAAGGAATGAATTAAATCTAAACTTAAATAACTACAGGGCAACATATCGCCCACCGAGAACATCTTATCTTATTCTAAGAATTCACTAGACGCACGGATATGGGCTAGACGCCTAGTCAGCGGATCTAGTGAATAGGACAGGGCCGGGCTCAGGTCGCATGACTACATACATAAATTTTTGGTTAGATTATAATATTTTAAGATAACTATTTTGCTGTGCAATCAGTATTTTTGATTAGGATTCGGATTTTTATTAAATACAAAAGAAAGATTTTTTGATTTGTAGTTAAATACTATCCTATACTGTAAAGCTATACATTTGACTAATATTTTAAATAAAATAGCTGCGCCCCGCGGTTTCACAGGCTATATTTTGGGTAAGTCACACTATAGCATTATAAATTATAGCCTATGTGTTATTCTGATGTGTACGCTATATTATTGTAAAGTTTCATCAAAATCCATTCAGTAGTTTTTGCGTGAAAGAGTAACAAATATACATACATACATTCTTACAAACTTCCGCGTTTATAATATCAGTAGTATGTGAAAATTGTGCCCGTGTGCGAAGCCAGGGCGGGTCGACTAATTCCGCGATAAGCTCAGAAACATCTTAACAGATTTTGATGAAACTTTGCACAGTTTTAGACTAGACTTGACATCATTATCATATTGTTCCGGCATGATAGTGAAACTTATTAAGATCCTACTAATCTTATAAACGCGAAAGTTTGTAAGAATGGATGTATGGATGTGTGGATGTATGTTTGTTACTCTTTCACGCAAAAGGGACTGAATGGATTGCAATAAAAATTGGTACGCAGATACTTTTATATTATATGAATTAATACATAGGCTTATTATCCCGGAATAAATCAATTCCTATGGGATAATAATAAAGTATGTTTAACGTAGTAAGCGCCTGAATTTTTTAGTTTAGTTAGGTACAATATGTTGAAAATTAAATGTCTTCGGATAAATCTGAATAAAAAAAATACACATGCGCGAAGCTGGGGCGCGTCTACTAGTATAATAATATAATAAAAATCTAACACGAAATTAGTAAAGTAAAGTAAAGTAAAGTAAAGTAATCTTTATTTGGGATATACACTGCATAGTTCAGACATCAAAATTAAACTTAAGAAAGTAATAATAATAATAAGTAAAGTAAAAAGTATTTATTCAGGTAAGCAACAAAAGTAATATTACACATACATAGCCAAATAAAAAAAGTATTTAAAGTAAAGAAAAATTTTACAATATAATAAACATCTTATTTTACGTTTTACAAATCTTCACTACCTAAGTCTATTTATTTATAATTTTAATATATTTGTATGTGGTTCGCTGGTGCCTATGATAGGTAATAAACCTGTAGTACAGGACACCAGGTCCCCGCCATTAAACCGCACATTATAAAATATATATATATATTTTTATAAAGATTTGTATTCATGGGTGTGTGTGTGTGTGTGTGTGTGTGTGTGTGTGTGTGTGTGTGTGTGTGTGTGTGTGTGTGTGTGTGTGTGTGTGTGTGTGTGTGTGTGTGTGTGTGTGTGTGTGTGTGTGTGTGTGCGCGAGTGTATGTGTGTGAGTATGTATGGCGATTTTTATTAAGTTACTTTATGTTGGGATAATGAGAAGGGATTCAGTTGCATTGTAATTTTGGTTAAGTAGCCAGTCTTGTAGAGTTGATTTGAGTTTATATTGGTTAAAGCCATAAAAAGATAATATTTTATTAATATTATTATAAAGGTAAGGACCGAGGAAGACAAAAAATCTGTAGCAGAAAGATTTCCTTGTTTTGGTAGATTTAACTACAACACAATTACGGTGGCAACTTTCTGGATCAAAAGATATTTGAGAGTGCTGCCTCATTACAGTAGCCAAAATGAATAACTGTCTTACTGTAAGGACTTTAAAGTGCCTGTAAATCTCAGTAGTCGGATACGAACGAGGCTTAAAACAGCATACTTTAAGGATTGCTCTTTGAGCACGTTCAACTTGTATTAAATGTGTTTTTGCGGCACCCCCCCACGTCGATATACAATAATTTAAAATAGATTGACCTAATGCTAAATAAACCAATTTTATTATATCAGAGTTTGCCGAAAAACGGATTTGCTTAAAAATATATATGAGTTTGCGTAATCTATTTGATAACTGTAGAATGTGCTCTTTAAAAGTTAGAGTAGTATCTAATTCTATGCCCAGGTATCTTACAGATTTTACTTTTTCAATATAGTATAGTTTATATTCATTATAACTATGATATTGTTTGCCATATAGTTGTAAAGGATCAGCTGTTGTAGTAGAGGAAGATCTAATAGAGAAATTTATTAATTTTGTCTTACTTAGATTTAGAGTAAGTAAATTATTAGCCAACCAATCACTGATAAGGTCAAACCCTTTCTGAGCGTAGCTATAGGTTTCTGGCCAGGTGGGAGACGAGAACACAAGTGCTGTGTCATCCGCGTATGAAAATATTGTACCATTTTCAAGCCTAAGATTGCATAAATCATTTAAGTAAATTAAAAATAAGCTAGGACCGAGTATGCTGCCTTGCGGCACACCGTAAGTAACGGACAGATCTGAACTTATGTGGGTTCCAATTCTAACACGCTGAGTTCTATTACTTAAATAGCTCTGAAATAAATCCAATTGAACCCCCCTTATTCCAAGACCTTCCAGTTTACTAATAAGAATGGGGACCGAAACCGTATCGAAAGCTTTAGCCAGGTCCAGGAATAGTCCAACACACTTTTGATTATTGTCAAGTTTATTAACAATGCAATGAACAAGATTGTGAACAGCGTCGGTGGTTGATAATTTTTTCCTAAAGCCAAATTGATTAGGAGAAATTAATTTATTTCTTTCCAAGTAATTTACAAGTCTCGAGTTTATAAGTTTCTCTAGGATTTTGGACATTGCTGGAAGAACCGAGATGGGTCTATAATTTTCAACTCGGTTTCGGTCACCAGATTTAAAAATAGGGTGAAGCACGGCCATTTTAAACATGTTTGGGAAAATTCCCGTAGTAAGGCTTAGGTTACAGATGTACGTTAATGGGGGGGCTATAATATTTTTATGTTTTTTTAGAAAATCTGATGAGATGCCATCCCATCCTGTTGCACAATTATTTTTTAATGACATAATTAGGCGTTCAATCTCAGCTTGATCTGTACTGTGCAAAACAAAAGAATTATTTGGGCTTATTTTCGTGGAAGCATACTCTAAGTTAAAATATATTTTTTCAGCAAGAAGCTTTCCTAAATCTGCAAAATGGCGATTAACTTCATTAACTGATTCTTGTTCATTATTACACAGGTGTAGGAGATGAGAGGGCAAGATTTTTTCTTTTTTAAGTTGGGTAATGTTTTGAATAACATTCCATAACCGCTTAGAATTTTTACCAGCTTTTTTGAATTCCAACATCTCATAATCAATTTTAGCTTTACGCAAAATATTGGTACAAAAATTACGATATCTTTTATAAGAGACTTTCAGAACTTCATTTGTGGGATCTTTTTTAAACTTTTTATATAGTTTATCTCTATTTTGCATGCATTTCAGTAAGCCTGGAGAAATCCAAGGCTTGATAGGTTTACGTCTACAGGATGGTGAGATAAGTTTTGAACTGTTTGATATGGCTAAGATTAAGGGTTTAATAAATTTTTCTGTAGCTTCATTGGGGTCTGTTAAACTATAAATAGGTTCGTAATTAATATTCGATAGTTCATTTTTTAGTTTATCTTCATCAATCTTTGTAAAAGAGCGGTTTATCTTAAATACCGGCTTAATCTTATTGATAGCCACCATGATCGCAAAGTGATCAGTAACAGTAGATTCTAGAATCAAAATCTTGCAATTGTGCTTGGTCTTTATATTAGCATGATCTAAGCAGGTGTGGCCACGAGTTGGTTGTAAATGTCCGGGAATAAGACCATGGTGAGCAAGGAGATCAAGGTAATCCAAAGAATAAGCTGTTCTGTTACACAACGAGATATTAATATTGATATCTCCTACCATTATGATATGTCTATATGATTTTAGTTCTGTAAGAACACTGTCTAAAGACTGTAAAAAAATTGTGGGGTCAAGAAATGAAGGTGGTCTATATATTGATATAATAGCTACATCTAAACCTATTGTTATTATTACGCTGCTCGCATCCATAATATTAGATTTAATTATTTTTACATTGTGTAATGTATTCTTAACGTATAATACTACTCCGTCGTTTTGGTTATGATTATTTTCAGATCTATGGTAGCTATATCCCTCAAGAGTAGGGATAGTAGGATTGCACAAGAGCCAGCATTCAGATAGCGTAATAATATCACATGTTGCTTTAATTCGTTCTAGTAACGTCAGAAGTCCCGTGAAATTAGCTTTTATACTACAAATATTCTGCGAAAGAATAGTTAAATAACTAGGAAGCGTAGGTAAAAAACTCGAAGCCTCGTCGGGGCTGCAAGATCTCGTATCAAAAAATGATGTATTATCTAGGTCAGTTATTAAATTATTTACTGTATCCATTTAAAGATATTATTGTTATCCTCGATTCAACAATCATATTTTTCATAAAACTTGGCAGCAAAATATTATTGAAATGACTCTTTAGACCATATTGGCGTTTATGGTTTTTAAAAATATAAACCAATACAACTTTAGAAACGAAAAGATAAAAAATTATGGCTTTTATGCAATGTTGTAAACATATTATAATACACAACTTTAAAGTAACTAATTCTGTAAGTATATCTTTGTAGTATAAGTTTGTTAAACTATAGTTTTTTTTCGCTAGTATATGTTGTGATTTTGTATGTAATTGAGTAGGTAAAATATGCACTGAGGGTAGATGTAAAAAAAGTATCAATGTGAATAAAATTAAGTTTATAATGCAATTATAAAATATTGGCGGTAGATGTGAATTTGTCCGCATAGTTGACAAGATAAAGTTTGAGGTATACAGAGTAAAACATGCAATAAGATTAATATACAAAAATGATGTTAGTAAAATATATGTATCGCACCTCAAATTATTAACTATACCTAGTCATGCCTGTTTCAAGGCATCTAAGTCTGCTTCGTTCTTAATCAGGATTCGTGCACTTCCATCTGATTTGCGTATATAGATTCGGCCTCTGTTATACCAACAATATTTGTAGTTTTGGTTTCTTGCGATATCCCGTGACATGGCGAAAAGTTTGCGTTCTTTATTGGTTAAGCTTTCAGTTACATATATTGGTTTAGGCGAACCTGGTACACCAATAGATGTCGAAGATAGTTTTCTTGATGGATGGATGGTTCCCGGTCTATGTAGATTCGAATTAATATAAGTGTCAAAATATACCGACTTTTCCCTGTCAATTGCAGCTATAACTTCAGCTTTAAGGTCTTTATAATACATTTTACTCGCCTCCGACTTGTTAGCCCTGAACCTGTTGTGAGCTTCATCTCTCCGTCTCATTAGCAACTTAATATTATACGTTATCCAAGGATAGTGATGGTCTCTTATACATAAGGTCTTAACCGGAGCAAGTAAATCGAATAACCACAAAGCATTTTTTGTGAATTCATCTACCATATCATTAACATTAGGCGCTTTAATTATATTTAAAAATTTTGTTAGTCTTTCTGTCCGTATTATTTGTTTGAGACTTTGTTTTTATAAGTGTATATTTGGTATGGTTTAAGAATAAGGGGTATTATTCTCAGATCTACCAAATGGACGTAAAAAAAATTCATAAAAGTCGGTCAAGCCATTTCGGATGAATTCGCTTAAAGACTAGCCGACACCCTCTCGCTTTACTGAGGTTTCACACCCTCACTCATTTATTTATTCATATTCAACCCGCCAACCGAATCATGTATCTCTCATAGTTAAGGTAGCGTTCGTAAGAAACGTTCGACAGTTTGTTCTCCGACTTACGGCAGCAAATCAGACTACCACGAAAAAGTCTTTTCATTTTTCAAGTCAATATAGCCTATGACCATGTAAACAATGTAGTTTTTTTTTATGATAGATATGGGACAAACGAGCGGACGGTCCACCTGATAGAAAGTGGTCACCGTCGCCCATGGACATCAACAAATCTAGAGGGTATCTCTTGTTTTGAACCCGCTGTTCATTGGAACCGCAGCAGTAAAGGGATGGGAAAGGGAGGGGTAGCTCTGGCCCACATGCGGCTCGGTCGGAACGCGTCAGAGACACTTGGCGGTCGGATTCGAATGCTGGTGGTCGCAAGCCAGTCGGGGAACAGATCCCCTACCACCAAGAGGGTGCTGGGTTACTCGACTTTTACGAGATGCTCTCCCAGCGGCAGAGGGGAATTTCTCTTAGTAAAATAATTTTTAAAATCGATATCCTGAGATTACCCCCTAAAGCGTTTTAGACTTTACCTCTTAATACTATTAGTGTAGAAGAAGATATCAATAATGTAAAGAGCTACTGTTACAACAAAAACAACGATATACATTAAATTTATATATCAAAATATATAGTATATAGAATGATGCGATATATAGCATATTATCCATATATTATTGTGTATAGTAGAAGCTCTACTGCGAGTTTCTGCGCCCATCAAACGTTTTAGCATCGTGCCGGTAGGTCGAGGGTCACCGCCTGGACAGTTCGCGTACATCATGTTCCTCTCGCAATCCTGTGGAAAATCAAAATTTATTACCAGTACCCCCCTAAAGTGTCTTGCATGTTACTCCAGCTTATAAAGTATCTGTATGCGAAATTGTAAACGACTCACTTCTATTCACATTCTACAATTTTTCGGAAACATTTCATTTCCCAAGGGATAATAATAAAATATGTTTACTATGCAATATGTTGAAAACTATATGTTTTTTGTTAAAATATTTATTGAAGATCGGTCGACTACAAAAAAGAGTGCGTTTTTGAATCGTTTTTTTTATCTGTATTGACTATAATTTAGGCTACATTTTATTCTGTCGAAATTATTTATTTCTCTACTAATATTTATAAATATAAATCTTGGTTTGTATTTTACGCTATAACGTAATAATTATCCATAGAAATAGCACATAGAAATGAGAATCCAGATCCAAAAAAATTTTAAATCCCAGTAACAACGTCTGACAGTTTGAGTAATTTATCATCATAGTATTACAAAATATGTAAAAAAAATTATGTTTGGAAAGTCCTGTGGGATGTAAGCGTTTAACGGATATTTATAAAATATTGCATACAGATACTTGATTAGCTTGAAAGAATATGGGATAATTTTTATCCCAGTTTACCCAATTCTGCGGATGGAGTTGCGGTAGTATACTACTAGGGAATAATGAAAATCCTCTCGCCATACACTGTCTTACTGTTATAGACACCAGGATATCGCTTTCGACCCACGGCTCTGGCTCGACTGACATGGTGTGGACGATATTGTATACTACAAAGGGTACATTTCTTCTAAGAATAAAGGCTTTTATATTAGAAACTGTAATTTTAAAGCGAAGTACCTGGTAAACGCCTCCTTCAGACACAATAACAGAGAACTTCTGTAAAGTGACCGCTTGTTCCTGATTGCAGAGAGTTGGTTTCACGAATAAAGACTCGAGGGTACATCGACGAAAGCGAGCTCTTGCACTGTAACAATATTGATAATTGATACAATTGATTTTAAATACTAACGACCTGCCCCGGCTTCGCACCGATTAAAGCATACTATGCCTTCATAGTTTTTCATATTGTATCGTTGGTGAAATGTAACATATTTCGATAAATTTACACAAAACCTATGAAATGATGTTAAATAAACTTTCTCACGAATCACTTTTGTCTATTGGTGAAAACCGAATAAATATCCGTATAGTAGTTTTTGAACTAATGTTTTGTAATAATATGTAGTGATAGTCATTAAATATTAGTATATGCTATAGTAGCTGGCAGCTAACTAGGTCTGAGCAAAAATACTGGGGGTTTGTTTCGCATTGTGAGCGTGCTGTTCCATCCGTGACGTAGCAGACGCGCGGGAACTGAAACGTTGCATAAGACCTAATAGCGTGTGACTCTCGCCTCGCGCTCCCTGCTAAAAAGGCCCTTATAGTGTCTTCTGAGCATTCAAGGTCAAACCTATACTTAAAATAAAGAAACAAAGCAAGCACTTCTGTTCATGCAGTGGTGGCCATCAGACGTGTGCAAACATCCACGAAAGATTGGAAGACGGAACAAAAATATTTATTTTTGTGTGGGCTTCGGTCACTTTGTCCGTGGTATTTGTATGAAGATCCGTACATATTATTATTGGTCATTATTTCGGACTATATTATAAAATTTAGTTAACCGATTTTTATTAAATTTTGAAAACATTAAATATGAGGAAGTAGAATTTAGTGTGGTAGGATGGAGGTACGGGGAAAAAATCTATTAAAGGTTGTGCTATTCTTTACGCAAATCTTACCAACATAGTTTAAAATGCACTGCATAATGCGTCCATTCCTGTGTGGTATTCTTCTGTTCCTCGACTGCATTCTTGAATGCAATATAGCAAGATTCCCAGGAACTCGCCGAGCTTTCAATGCAAAGTGGCAAATCATCATATCCTAAGTTTTGTAACATTTATTAGAATAGCATTCAATACTTGATATAGTAAATCATGTAAAAATATATATTTGCTTTATACAATCACTAGCATGTGCCAATCACACACACAACTTTATACTGACTTACTCTTTTCTATGCTGTCACTGAAAATTTAAGACAATATGTTATATTAAAAGTTTTAACCTACATTTGACAGAAAAAAAACACCCCTTTTCAGCCAATTTAGACAAAATCGTAATGAATTAGGAACAAAGAAAAAAAGGTAAAACATAATTTAAAATACAATTAAAAATAACAACTTAAATATTAACACATTAACATAAAAAAACTAATATTTTAATTAAAAATAATATCTAAAAAAATTATATACGTAATATATGGATATTTCCAAAAGATAAGTGTATTTCTAAAAGAAGACCACTCAGACTCAGACACCGTATGGCCCTCTACTGGTTTTAATAGTCTTCCAATGGTCAGTATAAAAGATTATGAAAATCCGTTCAATACTTTTGGAGTTTATTTTGGAGATAAAATTCTAGTACCGAGGTTTTCAAACTTGTAACAAAGCTTGGCGAATTTCTAGAATTTTAAAATCCAATAAACAATATCGGATTCTACCCACGTCACATACTTGCTAGTAAAACTAGAGTAGCAGTTAACATGACACTTCCAACTACGACGAAATTTCGATTACACCCATCAATAATAAGAAGGACATAAATTATTCCAATGTATATACAAACTTGAACTTTATACCAATAGAAAATGATGTGAATTTCCGATGTAAATTTGCAACAGTTGAACAAGTCTGGATGAACCAATTTAAAATGAAGCTCTCAGCGAAGATTTCGAAGTTTCCAGTACTATAACAGCGGAGTCTCAAATTGGCATGCATGAGGACTAATGACTGATGTAGTTTCGAATACCACTACAAATGCAAAGTATGACAGTAAAAATATGAGGAACTTCCATAAAATTTACTTTAAAAAAAATAGTTGTTGGTATATGTGGTGTGTGCGTGTATACATCCATATGCACTTAGTAAAAAGCGGTTATCTTAATATTACAAACAGACACTACAATTTTATTTATTTGTATGTATGGATAGACTAGTCGACCTGCTCCAGCCGCGCATTTTACTGTCCATCAAACAGGAGCTAAGAATTCCTCAGGGATAAAATAATATATATTAAACCAAATTATAAAATATTTTTATGCCAATTTGAAATATGTTCAGCAGTATTTGTGTAATTGAGTAACAAACATTCGAACACCAAAAACATACAAACCTTTTCATTTATTCTACTGATAATATTTAAAATGTTCTCCCTGGAGCAATTTAACACGTGTATTTAGCCGTAACCGCTATGTCCCTGCATTTTAAATCTGTAATATCTTCGAAAATATTCTCTTGGATCACTCTATCTATTAAAAAAACGGCATCAAAATCCGTTGCGTAGTTTTAGAGATCTAAGCATACAGACAGACAGCGGGAAGCGACTTTGTTTAATACTATGTAGTAAAATAATATGAAGTAGCATGGTCAACTACATGCAAGTGGTAACAATTATCGATTTTTAATACTTATGATAGTGGTCGCATGACAATCTGTGAAAATATCCCTAAAACGAAAATGTCAAAAATAACAAGAAGCTGTAAATGAGGCAAAAATAAAAATAAGTAGTTCGTTAAAAGAATCATTGTATAGGAAACAGCAACAATCAAGTAAATTGGCAATTACGGACAAAAATCGTTTGTCGGGCCTTTAATTTGATGTTTTTTGTGAAGGCACTGATTGCTGACCAAGCAAGGCGTGACAAAAGTCTGAACTTGCGCGAATTTAGGTGAACCATTTCTTATTTTATTTGTTTCACATTCAAACACAATTCGCACACAATTTTTATAAAAGACTAGAGCTTAGATGCTTATTCTAGTTTTGGATTGGATTCCCGTAAAAAGAATGTATCAGTACAGTACTGACAAAGATGTCATCAATGTATAAATCTGCTTCCAGTGTTTAAACGCTCAAGGATACTAAGATAAAGAGTACTTCTAAATAAAAAAAAAGTTTAAAAAACTATAATAACCCGACTACGTAAGTACGACATGTCTGTTTCTTGATAGTGTTCCTCTAATCATATATATAATCATAGTAGGCATAGGGTGCGACCATGGTTCTACCTTGACCATTTTTATACCGATGCATTTCTAGGTTTCTATCTGATTATTTTCCTTTTTGGACCCCTTTTTTTTCGTGACCGCGCGAACTATACGACCGCATTATAAACATATATGTTGACTTAAACAATAAGATATATATATATATATATATATACATGTCGGAGCATAGTAAAAGATTATCGATTAATCGAATCGTTATCGTTGTCTATGGCGTTGGAGTGGGGTAGTAGTCACTTCCGTTGTTTTGACAGTCTCTACCCTCGACCCTTTATATGCGATCGACAGTCTAACTGAAGTCTTAGTCGTGCTAGTGATAGTGATAGTGTGGAAGTGCTGTCCAACTAAGGTCACGTAAGTCCTTACAATGTAGTTGCCACGTGGTTAAGTAAACACAATGTTAGGTTAGGTTAGCCTTAGGTTAGGTTAGCCTTGTGTTAGATTCGGTTTATGTGCGTTTAACCTTGGGTTTAAATAGAGAGCCTAGCAGTGGAGGCGAGTGTTGTAATTACTTAAAGGATATCCTTAAGCCTACACCTTGGTCACAAGTCCAAGGCACTGCTTAGGTTTCTCTCGTAATTGTTAGAGATCATATTTGATCATTTATCGGTTCAGTAGAAGTATCTGCGTTGCGTTTACCCAATATTCCATTCAATACCATCACCCCCTTTTAGTGTTCCCCAATATTCCCCATCTTCCTGCTTCCATTTCCTTTCACATCGTTTTAAAATCCCCGACATACATATTTATAATGTGCTCGTCAAGACCTTTCTTTTGATACCAAACACGTCATAATTAGCTCAGCTTAATTTTTTCGAGGTTAGAATCTGAGGTTTAAATTCCGTCATTAAAAAAATCATTTGACACCTCACTCATGAAAATTGGTTCAGTAGTTTAGACGCTATAGTGGAACATACAAACATACATACATAGACTGCCAAAATCATAACGTAAAAAGGGCGAACAATAAACTTTAAATGTCGTTTTATAAGATTATGCTTTAATCAGGCGAAAATAATAATGTGTTGCTCTCTGTAAAAGGAGTTTTATTAACATTATTGATGTATATCCAAAATATTATCCTAAATATAAATTGCTAATTATTATCCTAAAGCTCACCTGTAAAAGGAGAAACGACATTTAAAGTTTATTTTTCGCCCTCTTTTAGATTATTTACTAATTTTTATATTATTTAAAGATTTTAAAACATAGCGTTTTTCCTCTTATGATTTTTTAAAAAAACATATTTAATATTTATATGACATTGGAATAATAACAATGAGCATGAAGGTTAAACTATTATCATAAAACCTCAAACACTACATAATTATATTACTGAAAGAAATATATTTCTTTACATATCATTAACTTCTCTTTTTGATGTTACTTCATTATGATGTGTATCTACTACTTAATTTATATTCTTTCAATTATTATAATAGTACAGCTCGTGAAACTTTCCTTACATTACCATTTAATTTCAATCAATTTTTTTTGAAAGATCTCTCAATATTTCTAATTTAATAGTAACAAAAATTATAGCTTCTACATAATTCCCGTTATAATCTTAAGTTTCAGTAATAGGCACTACATATGTGCTTAAGTAAATATTATTCCAAAATTACAATAAAAAACATTCTAGATACATAGAAAAATTATATTTTTATGTAACTTACGTATTAAAAACCACTCATCATCGCAAATATTGTTGACGACGTGGATGTGACCCTTTATGCTCTCTTCATTAAAGTGGCTTTCAGTTATGTCGGAACAATCAGTGTTCCAGTCTATGGCGCAGTTAGTTAAATGTTTTATAGCTCTAAAAATTGAGGAAACATTAAAAAAATTTATTTTTCTCACCATTTCATCAATCATTATAACCTTGACTTCAAAACCATCTGAATAAACAGTTCTGTTAAATTCAGTTTTATTTAATCTCCGACGATAAAACGACAAGGTGTTACAAGTTAACACTTGCATCTATAAAACTGTATATCTCTCTGTAGCAGCGCAGCGTTTAAGATAATAGACCGATTTTGACACCGTTTTATAAATTTAAAAGCTAAATCGAGATGGTTCTTAGCTGTGTATTATGAAGATCTGGTCAGCAGTTTAAAGACTATTAGCTCATTTCTAACCTGAGCGCCATGTTGCCGTTCATCTTCTCTGTTGTATCGAAGTTAATTTAAATTCCTATTTTAAGATTAAGTTATTTATTTTTGTAATGAATTTACCATCTCCTTATTTATTCAACCCTATTACAAGTTTTATATTTGGTTTATACAGTTATTAATCTAATCATCTAGCAGTTTAGTTCTTCTATATATGTAGGAGTTTTTTTTTAAATTAGGAGTTTATTTAATCAATAAAGTAATTGCGGTTATTGAATTGGGTGGTCATAAAGCATGTAGTATACCCGTCCCAGGGGGGGGGGGGGGGTGTGGAGTGTTGTTAGAAAGTTTAGGCCTTAGGGTGTAGACGTATAGTGGTTAAAAGTGCATGTCACTTTCCGTTTAAATATTATGGGAGTTCAAATTTAAGGAATTTGCGTCTGAAAAAAGCAAGATCACTATTGGTTACCAAGTATAATAAAAGTAGAAGTAATAAAAACATACCCACACCAGTCACTTATTTTCGAAGGTAGTGGCGGTGACATTCTACTAGAATTATATATCATTGCCGCGTCAATAGTGCAATTTATAGCATATTTAGTAAAATCATCGCAATTTATGTTTTTAGCAGAAACATTTTGTCTATATAGTAAGGTAACTGGTTCGAATTCTTCATCATCAGTCTTTCTTTTGGAAATTTCGTTATCGTAGTTCAAATCTAAAATGAATTACTTACATCACACCTGTCACACATTTTATTGAGACTAATAAAATACTTACATATTGCAAATGTAATATCGAAAATAATAAATAGAATAATTGGAATTTTCATTTTTATTGCAAAAAACTATATTATCAATATTTTTGGTCATAATTTTGACAAAAATATTCTTGACATGATGTCAACTGTTACATATAGATATTACGTCACTAAAATTTTTTTGATAGAAGTCACAGATAATTAAAATTTTTGTGGTTTTTGTATTAATAGAAATGATAAAATATAATGGTAAAATAAAGACATAACAGTCATGTGGATGAATAAAATAGGATTTAAAAAAGTATATAATTATATTTGATTATCTGTGACTTCTATCAAAAAAATGCATTCATTAGTAATACTAAATACTTGAATTTCTTGAATGAAGAACACAAGATGGACAGACGACCTGGTCAGGACGGCAGGGAGCCGCTGGATGCAGGTCGCAGGTGATCGGTCGTATAGGCAATCTCTGGGGTAGGCCTATGTCCAGCAGTGGACGTCCTATGGCTGAAATGATGATGAAAAAAATGATGATGAATATAAACGAGAAACTTTGTGTATACTTGAGTCTGAAGTGGTGTCATAGGATGTTCACCATCGGTTAAATCCGGGGGGCGTGTAACGCTGCGAGTCCGAATTAAGGTAGAAGACATTATCAATGATTGTAGCTATGTAAAGTTAATCGCGACAACTTACGAATACAAAATATATAAATAATTTATTTAAACAGCTGAATTTGTGTTGTAATATCAAAAAGTTGTATATTAGTAATCATACACAATCTTTGCATATATTGTTTGTTCTTTAACATACCTCTCATATTAATTTCCATTAATCCAAGATTTGTATGAGTAGATCCATTTTCTCAATTAAAACAAATACTTTCGTTGTCATTCAATGAGAGAGGAATAATATCTATTACTTTACAGCAATTTGTATACCTACAAATGCAATTTAGACAGAAAGCCTTGCAAAGCAAAAAGAACGACCTGCGAACACTTATTTATAAACGGTGTTACTAACATTGGCATTATCAAATATGTTCTTCCTTTTTTCCCAAATAGGATTTGATATATTATATATACCTTGCCATAACAACAACATGGTGGAAGGAAAGGCGACATGGGTAAAGAGAACATACTATGATTATTTATATAATTAGAGGAACATTACCATAAAAGGCTCATTCCGTCCGTTCGAGCAAATATGTGGTATTTCATAGATAACCTTTTTTCTTTAAATTTATAATATTTCAGTTAATATTTCAATTGAAATACATGTCATTATTTAAAGTCTGCTTAAGGTAAAGCGGAAGGTATTGATACTATGGAATGTAATGAAATTTGTCGAGATGGTAATGACTAATTCTGGGATGGCAATGAAATAGACTTGGAAAGAAAAATTTATAAAGGATAGTAATGAAGAAAATAATATACACATATTAATTTTATATTCATACAAATATATAAACTTTTATATTCATACAAATATATAAACATAACTCGTCTTATAAATTCAAAAAATATCATAAAAAAATTGCATCTTCTTTTTAATAATCTTGGCAAATATTATAGCGAGAATAAAAGATCAACCAACGTAAAAAGTAAATAGATATAATGCAGGCACACATATTCACCGACATATACTGTATATGATTGACATTCCTGTTTAATTAAAGATTACAATAATAAAAATAATAATGAGATCTTAATTCTTCTCTTACATACACGTAAGTTTTAATACACATATAAAAACAAAAAGATATTCTAAATAATTTAACCAATGAGAAACATAATCAAACTAAATATTAAAGTTTATCACAAAATAAACGTTACGATATAAATTTAATGGGCATTCATAAAACGATTACAAAGTAAATTGTTAAAAAAGGTTGTAACAAAATATATTTTTTATCACTATCATAAATAGCATCGTTTCCGTGAGAGGATATAGTACTAAAGTAACATAGAACTGGAAAGAAGGTGAAAGAAACGAACTAGTAGATCTTAAGCTAATAAAACTTTAAGAGATTAAACAAACCAACATATTTAAACAATTTCTTCAAGGTAATCACAGTAATTCAATCATGTTATTTTATTTATCAATCTAGTTATTTGTAACAAAGTTTTGGTAAATTTGAAAATAAAAATTGTCCACGTCTATTAATTTGCGGGGGTGACATACGACATAAAATATGTGTTTCTGTAACAATATCTTCATCATCTACTATAGGCCACGTAAATAAATTAGTTTTCCCTGAAACTTTTCTTACGAATACTATAGTATATGTTTCTACAGAGATTTCCCTAATCTTTCCTATATACGCATATGATTTAGATTTAATCTGATATTTTACTATAACCCAATCTCCAATGTTAAAGTTACAAGATTGAGAAGGATTATTTTCTTTGTTTCCACCTAAGTTAAAATCTTCTAAGTTTATATTTTTTGTGATATCCACTTCGTTATAACAGGTTTCATGAAACTCATTAGTCACAATCCATTGGTCAAGTTCACTATCAATATTAATATTTGATTGGTTCGAAAACTACTAATAAATTTTTTAAATTCATTCTGATTATTTGGGTTAAACGATCTAGTATTGTTTTTGTAAAATGAATAATTTTTCCAGTTAAAAACTACGTCCGACAATATTGTAACTTTAGGACTTCTTGTCTCTTTAATGGCAATTGGAGATGGTAGAAAACGGTCGCTTAAAAATAAGCTACTATCAATATCATTTAACACATTCAGTGCTCTTCGCTCGGATCCGAGTGGGACGGGGCCATAGTAGCGGTGCCGACCACTCGGATCCGTGCGAGCGTCCTGTTCATTTTGTATTAGCCAGTAAAGCGCCGGCTTTCGAGGCTAGCTCTCGTTGATTTGCGCGGCCACTCTGGCAATATAGTCAATTTACGAAAACGAGTATTGGTTTCATACTAACAGTGTAGTGGTGATTTGTATACACGATAGAAAGGAAGCTATTTTCGTGCCAAAACGGTTAGTAATGCCCTGCCGTCCACTCGGATCCGTGCGAGCGTCCTGTTGATTTTGTATTAGCTAGTAAAGCGCCGGCTCTCGAGGCTAGCTCACGTTGTTTAGCGCGGTCACTCCGGCAATATAGTAAACTTACGAAAAGGAGTATTGGTTTCATTCTAACAGTGTAGTAGTGATTTGTATACACGATAGAAAGGAAGCTATTTTAGTGCCAAAATGGAGTAAGGCTCAGCCGTCCACTAGTAAAATTAAACCGATTATTTCAACATCTAGTGCTAAAAAAAAAGCATCGCCAAAGTGATGATTATGACTCGGAAAGGTCTGGAGAATATAGTGATGAAGAAGTGAATTCGCAAGGAGCTCATGAAGAGGTAGTAATTTAAGTATTTTTGACACAAGATCGAAGTCGAAGACGACCAGTCGTAGACCACGCACTGGTGATATACCAGCTCAACCTTCATGGTCACAAGCATCAAAGCGAGGTTTAAGTGAGTCAGGCGGTAGCCCTATTATTCGACCTAAGCGATTGAAAGCTATAGTTAGTGATGGCCGCAAAGGAGCGAATATACTAGGTACGCATGATATATCAGCTCAATCTTCAACGTTACCAGATTCAGATATTAGTTTCTCAGCACTGAGGCCTGCGCCTCGCCAACTAGACTTTGACAGGCGTGGTAATTATGAGTTCAACTACGAAAAAGATGGTCGTTCATCGCCATCTATCGTACAAGATTATGGAGACCTACTTCCTGATATACCAGAGAATCTATTCGTTGATAACATTTCTACGCCTAGCGTGTCGCTTTTGAGATCTAATGCGATCACTCCGAACTTGTCGCCAAAGCATAATGACGCCCCTCCTGCTTTGCCCGTTCTGAGATCTCAAAGTAGTATTCCCGACTTACCAAGCGATAACAAAAATCACGCAATTACTCACCTTCTCATCAAGGAGCTAATACCACCTGGAGCAGTAATCCAATTTTAATGAAAACCATTGACTTTACCAAGGAACAAGAACTCTTAGTGTCACCTCCATCAGATTTACGATGCGTTCCGTTTACTTATTGATGATGATTTATTAGATCTGATTGTTCGAGAGACGAATGCAAATGCAGTAAGAGTGAGTGTTGCAGATAATGTAAAGCAAAAGTCACGAATAAACAATTGGAAAGATCTGACTAGAGTAGAACTGATGACATTTCTCGGACTCCTACACACTGGAACAATTCGACTAAACCGTATAAGCGATTACTGCACTATTTATTTAATATTCCATGCTTTGGACAATTTATGTCTCGAAATCGGTTTTTATTGATATTACGATGCCTGCACTTTACGTCGGAATCAAGCGAGGAAGACCGCCTGATAAAAATTCGACCATTTATGGATAATTTTAATAATAAAATGATAAATATTTACTGTCCGGGTAAACATTTATCATTGGATGACTCCATGGTTTTGTGGCGCGGGCGACTGCTATTCAGGCAGTAAGTACATAAAGAACAAGACGCATAAATATGGCATCAAACTTTATTTTGATATTTAGATTGTGGCCACCATGTATACATGGATAATTACTATAACTCTTATGGTTTGGCTGTGAAATTGCTAGATCGACAGACGTACTGCACAGGAATGTTAAGAAAAAATCGCAAAGATAATCCTGTTGAAATTGGGACTATCTCATTGGAAAAAGGAGAAAACAAATCCTTATTCTTGAACGGTGTTCATATTGGTAAATGGAGAGATAAACGTTACGTCCTGTATATTTCCACAGAACATGGTGACGAGATGTTGGAAACTACTTCCAAAAGGGGATCTGTAGTATTGAAACCAAGCGCAATTGTCCATTATAATAATTTTATGTCAGGCATAGATCTCCAAGATCAGATGCTGGCTTATTACCCAGTCCAGAGAAAGACGCTGCGCTAGTACAAGAAGCTGTTTGTGCATATGCTGCAAATGAGCCTCAGTAATGCATTGTACTTACTTGTACAACAAATTTTCGGCGAATGATAAGATGAATCTATACGATTTCCATTTGAAGATTCTGGAAAGGCTTCTGATCCTAATGAAGTTAATCGACGCAATGTTTTGAAAGTGAAACACGTACTCACCAAAATAGAAAAGACCCGAGCGAGACAAAAGAAGGTAGGAAATGTCATGAAAGAAACCACCGAAGTGGCCCGAAAAGAATGCAAAGGCTGCAAAGCCCAGAAAAAGAGAGTGTAAACAATTTATGAATGTAAGCAATGTGAAGGTTCTCTAGGCTACTGTACAAAATATTTTTGTCAGGTGAGCCTGTAGTGAGAACTGGAGAACTTAGTAGTGAGCTACTAAGTTTTTTATTATATTCTAATCTAAGTTTTTTTTTCTTTGTGTAGGTAACTCACCGTCATTCAGAGTGACATTTTTCAGTTAAACTTATAATTAAGTATAATGTTTTTTTATTTGATTTTTGATATTGTTGATTGTAATGCTACTTGCATAGATTGATTGCTATCTTCCTAAATAAATAATTCTCCAGATGTGAATTTTATTTACTGACTATTTTTTTTTAAGTCACCAAATGATGATGACACGTCTGAACTGTATACTGTATGCCATGTATAAGCGTGTATGTATAAGTGAGTGTAAGGCCTGTGTCTGAGTTCTGTGTGTGTGTCCTGTGTTAGTATGGAATGTGTGTCATATGTTACAAGATTTTGTTCAAGGAAAGTAAAATAAGTTAAAAACTCGTTTTGATTACTTTCCTTTGATGATTTTGATTAAAACCCTAGAATTTGATTTAAAAAACACATGTTTGTCAAAATATTGTGACATATTAGTACGCAAAAACGCACTTGCGGAACAAATATCGATGATATTAGTGAATAAACAATTGCCATCCCTAGCTCTCGGATCCGAGTATTCGGCACCCGACGTGCTGCATGCTGACCACTCGGATACGAAAAATGGTTTTTTTAATAAAAATAATAATATTAACAATAAACATTCATACATATTTTCAAACATTCATATTTACTTAATCAAAATACGCCATAAAAAATTTTGGTTTCTGGCTATTACTTTGTATCCATTGTTAAAGCATTCAATGTGTTAAAAGTACATTATCACTTAAATTTCTAACATTATTGCTAATTGTTGGCGAATCAATTTGGAAATATGGAACTTCATTATTGTGATCGGAATTGTTGTTAAGCACTGGCGTATAATGATCTGTTATTTCTACTTCACAAGGCTCAGTTTTTTTAAAAATATGGCTATTGGATTGACACGTTGATACTGTATCAATACCAATGGCCAGTACTCCCAGATGTCTTTTGTGATTACAAGGAACGTAGCTGTCTCGACATTCAAAACAACTGCGCCTTCGAAGGGCCACACTATGAGGCAAAGATGTACTCCAAATCACCTAAAAAGACGACTTATACATGTACAAAACATTAAACAAGCTAAGTCTAACCAGAATATAATTTACCTGATGTACATCCATAGTTCCTTTAAAGGCAGGAAGATTTTGAGGAAATTTAATATGTTTTATGTGGTTCTCTTCTATTTCCCTAATAAATACGTTATTCACGTTTTCAGTCACAACCTTAAAGAAAGTTTCAAATGTCCCAACATCACCGCCATTTTTAGTGAAATTGTCAGCTGTCCTTTTAATAACCGCGCCAACGCCATCTGGGGCGCCTTTCCCATGGCCGGCTTCTTGATAATTCCAAGTGACATATTCTACATCGGGTAGTTGTTCTCTTAGCTTGGTAATCTTATAAAATACGTATTTGTTGCGGTATTGGCTAGTTGGAGAATCCGAAAGAAAGTGAATAGCTCTTATTTTTGGAACCAATTCTTTTACCATATTTAGAATAGGTATCAAGTGTGCCCAAACTGCTGAAGCATTGTGCAAGAGACATTTACTCATAGTACAAAAGGATTTAGATAAAGTATTATTTGACGGAAAATCATAAAAATACAAAACACCAGTATGTAGTGATACCTGACCTCTACTGGCACCAAAGTGAAATGATTGGATTTCCTTATGATACTTTAAGCAATAATTTTCACTAAAATCAACGTGTATTAATATTTCGTCACTCTTCAAATTTGATTTTAACTCTTGTATTGATTCATATTGCATAACTATGTTGTTTACATGATGCATGAATTTAGGTAGAATATTTTCTAATTTGTATATTATGTTTCGAGGATAATCAAGTAGTTTTTTCTTTGTAACGACATTTGTTTGTTTTAAACTACCGTTTTTGTCAGTATACGATTGTTTTTCCGTAAGCCATTGGTAATAGGAAATCATTTTATTATTTTCAAACTCGTTATAAGATATAACCTTTGTACTACAAAATTGATATGATCTATCTAGGCATTTTTCATTAGTAGTCTTGCAACAAATACTCCTAAGAATCTCAGAACTTGAACTTTCATAATTTAATTATGTTTGTCCTTTTTAATCCGGCTATTAGTAAATTTACATTTTCATGAAGCTTACACTGGCATGTGTCTCTATTATTAGGAGCTATAACCCAAAAAGGCCTATACTTACAAAAAGTGGAATAACTCACTTGTGAAACCTCTTTAGAAAATTTACAATGTAAACTCTTCATACTCTCCGCCAAATATCTTTTGTTTTTTAATTCCATTTTGTTTTATATATTCGTTTTTACCAGAAGCTATTCTGCTGTTTGTATCGTCTTCAAAGAAACACATTATTTTATAAGAAATGTCTTTGGCGACATTTCCTTTAATAGGTTTTCTCAATCTAGATATAAATGGTAATTCATTAAGAACCCTGTATTTTTTTAATCTATTTTTGACAATCTTAGTCACAAAAACTCTTTTATGTTTCTTATCAAGTGTTTCATACTCATCTTTCAAGTTTTTTCGTATTGTCTCTCAAAATAGTAATTTCTTTTTTATCTCTTCTACTCTTTCTCTATTTACATCCTTAATCATATCGTTAACTTTCTTTTCTATTGAGTCTTGCAAAATGTTATCTATTGGTTGCTTTGTTTTAAGATTATAAATTTCTTTATTCAATTTTAATATCTCCGCCTTCAATCCTTTTATAATTTTAATGTATTTATAATTTGATTTCCGAATTAAGATTTTATATTTCAAAGCTTGAGAACGTTGTGGAGGATTTTGTTTTTTTATTTGAATCTGTAAAGGATCTATACAATTGGAATTAGGAATATTTTCGCTGGAATTATTGTCGCTACTAGTGGATGCATTATCAATTGTTACATTTTCTATTTTTTTCATTTCTTCTTTTTTCTTTAAATATTTTTTACTGTTAAGACGCCACTTCTTTCTTTGAATTCTTTGTTCTCGAGCAGATTTTTGTTTAATACTAGAAATTTTATTTTGTTCTTTTCGCAAAATATATCTTTTTCTTTCTTTTTCTTTTTGAATTGCGTACAATTCTGGATTATTTTTTATCTCCTTATATTTTTATTTTTTACGATGTCCTTAGCCAGTTTCTCTGCGTTCGTTAACTTTTTTTTTGTCTTAGCCATTTTTCTGCAATAAAATGAAGGTTCAAATATAAAGACTAATTATAAACAATTCTCCATATTATTTCTGTGTAACTATAACTTTTTTGTAAATCTGCCAAATAATCTTTACTAATATTATAAATGCGACAGTACCTCTGTCTGTCATTGTGTCTGTCTGTAGCGCGTTCAAGTACAAACCGCTGACTCCATTTAAATGAATTTTGGTACACACATTGCATTTTTGTGCGAAAATGGGGGGATTTTATATGAAACTTTGTGTTTGAAGTAAAGCGAGGGGTGGGCAATAGTTTGTTTGTTACAAACAAATATTACTTGTAAATTAATTAAAATAGATTTATTTTCATTACCTTCTAATCTTGTTCATTACCATCCCTCAGAATTTTGGAAGGAACGGAAGGTAATGCAAAGGAAATGAATGAAATATCGACATGTTTTTCAAAATATTTCTTTAAATACTAACACCTTTATTTTTTTATTTAATTACGTAAATAAACCCAATTCAGAGACACAAGTTTATGTTTAAATACTGTATCTATGATTTTTACTTACCTATTTATTTTAAGGATGGTGGTGAACGACGAATAGTAATAAACGTCGAAATGGTTAGAAAGAAATTTAAAATTTTATTTATGTGTAACGTACGTGCTGCTCACTACACAGCTCACGTGAAACTGGCGTTCAAGTTATGCAATAGTTAGACTCGACCGTTTAGAATAGCATCCCTTGGCGATATTTGATTCGAAACAAAATTTAGGAATGTAATGAAAGAAATTTATGAATAAACATAAAAAAAATAATATCTCTTTCTGTTTAAAATATTATCTATTAATATTTATAGGTAATAAATTTACAAGTATGACCTTTTATTATTAGAATAGTCTTTGTTTCTTTGAAATTTTCATTTAGAAGAAATGAATAATTAAACTCGTCAAAGACATTTTTCTCGTGGAAAGAAATGAAATTTAAGAATGTTTTTATTTTTTTTTTAATAAACTCCTGTTATATGTTTATTTTTTTAATTGGATACTAATTAGTTATATTATAAGTCATCTAATTAAAATTAAAAGTATTGTATGACTTGTTATATTCAACATACAATTTTAATTTTTCTACAATTTGCACGAACGGACGGAATGAGCCAAAACAGACATAGGTCTACATGGGTGCGACCACGGTTCTACTTTGACCATTTTTATACCTATCCATTTCTGGGTTTCTATCTGAATTATTTTCTTGTTTCGTCGTTTTTAGACCACTTTTTTACGTAGTAGGGTTATAATTTTTTTAATTTTATTTTTTTATTTAATAGTTTTCCGTTTCCCGATCGAGATAACCTTTATAATCTCATATCGTAACGTAATGTTGGTTTTTATTTGCTTAAACGAAGTTGTGAATAACAGCAACGATAGGACCGCGCGGACTATACGACCTCATTTTAAACAATTATCTTTAGTTAAAGTTAAACAATAAGATATATATGTCGGGGATTTTAAAACGATGTGAAAGGAGATGGAAGGAGGAAGATGGGGAATATTGGGGAACACTAAAAGGGGTTGATGGTATTTAATGGAATATTGGGTAAACACAACGTAGATACTCCTATTGAACCGATAAATAATCAAATATGATCTCTAACAATTACGAGAGAAACCTAAGCAGTGCCTTGGACTTGTGACCAAGGTGTAGGCTTAAGGAGCTCCTTTAAGTAATTACAACACTCGCCTCCACTGCTAGGCTCTCTGTTTAAACCCAAGGTTAAACGCACATAAACCGAATCTAACACAAGGCTAACCTAACCTAAGGCTAACCTAACCTAAGGCTAACCTAACCTAACATTGTGTTTACTTAACCACGTGGCAATTACATTGTAAGGACTTTCGTGACCTTAGTTGGACAGCACTTCCACACTACACTGCACTTGACACTATCACTATCACTAGCACTACTTAGATGTTCACTTCTTGAGAGACCGCGCACGACTAAGACTTCAGTTAGGCTGTCGATCGCATATAAAGGGTCGAGGGTAGAGACTGTCAAAACAACGGAAGTGACTACTACCCCACTACAATGCCATAGACAACGATAACGATTCGATTAATCGATAATCTTTTACTAAGAACTAGCTGAGCTCACGGTAAGCAAACTCAAGTGTGATGTCATTGCGATCAGTGAAACAAGACTAACTAACCGACTAGTAATTAAACTTCCCGGGTACGTGTGCTACCGCATGGACAAGCGTAGTAATGGTACTGGCCAGGGTGTTGCTATATTTGTACGTTCAGATTTAGCCCATTCTCCACTTCCTACCCCAAGTACAAATAATCTTGAAGCCATTGGTGTCTCCCTACACTTGATCAAAAGTAGCCTTAAAATTTACTCAATCTATCAATCACCTAATCTTTCTTTAGTTACTAGCGATATTGATTGCCTTATGTCTTCGGGAAATCAGGTGTTAGCCATGGGCGATATGAATGCTAAGCACCCCTTGTGGTCTCCCGGAGCTTATAATTCACGAGGAAAGACACTCTATGAGCATATGCTTAATAATGAGTACATTATCCACGCTCCTAGGGAAGCTACTCTTATCCCCTACTGCATTGATCATAAGCCGTCGACTCCAGATATTGTTTTTACTAAAAATGTTTTGTCTATCGATCAACTAGAAACGATTCCAGCTCTTTCCTCAAACCATTTTCCGGTTCTTGTCAAACTAAACATCAATTTCGAACGGACTCCTATTCAAAAGCATATTTACGGCAAAACTGACTGGCCTAAATTTCGTGAACACCTTAATAAAAGCACCATATTATCATCTTCAAATTATAAGAGTACTGTCGAAGTCGATACCGTTATTAATAAATTCCAGGAAAGCATGCTTGAAGCAAGAGACTTATCCGTGCCAGTAATCACACTAAAACCCTGGAATGCTTGTACGCTTCCTCGTCGCATTAAGCGCCTGATTCGTGATAAAAATCGCTTACGTAGACATATCTCTCAGGAACCTGATAGGTTAGTCCGTAAATTCCTACAGAGTCGTATAAACTTACTCAAGGTGATGATTAATGATGCTATACTTCGTTATAATGATGAAGCTTGGGATCAAAAGCTAAAACGGGTAGATAATTCCAGTACCGACCTATGGCGTCTAGTGAAGTCGTTACGTGCAAAATCAACAGACACTATACCAGCTCTCAAACGAGAAAATGGCACCATGACTGTTTCTCAAATAGATAAATGTGATGTACTTGCTGAAACCTTTTTTAACAACATGACCTTAACTCATAGGTGGGCAAGTTCTGAGACAACTTCTGTAGAATCCTCTATATGTACACTAAATCTCTCATCAACACCTGATTACACTTTGCTTGTATGGCCTTCTGAAGTTAAAAAGCTTATGCTAAGCTTGAAATCAGGTAAATCCCCAGGGTCAGATCATATCACGAATCTCATGTTAAAAAATCTTCCGCAAAAATGTATTGTTCTAGTCACTAAAATATTTAATTCATGCCTTATCCTTAATTACTTCCCATCTGCATGGAAAATAGCCAAAGTTATCGCGATTCACAAGCCAGGCAAAGATGCTGCAGAACCTACCTCATATCGTCCAATTAGCCTTCTCCCGTGCCTTGGAAAATTATTCGAAAAACTACTTTATAGACGTCTTCTACGAGTTTCCAACGCTCTTCTTATTGATGAACAATTTGGGTTCCGTCAAGGTCATTCCACAGTGCATCAACTAGCTAGAGTAGCAGAAACGGTGTCGTACAACCTAAATCTCAAACAATCTACAGGCATGTTTCTGTTAGATATCGAAAAAGCTTTCGATACCATCTGGCATGATGCTTTAATATATAAACTTATCTCTCTCAATATCCCATTATCATTAGTTAAACTTATAAAATCCTATCTTGTTAATCGTAGTTTCCATGTCCATATCAATGAATTTGTATCTTTCGCCAAGCCTGTGCCGGCAGGTGTACCACAGGGTTCCATACTAGGGCCTTACCTATTTTTACTATATCTTAATGATATACCAATTCAACCTCGTACACACTTGGCTTGCTTCGCAGATGATACCGCCTGTTTTACTACTTCGAAGGACAACGATCTAATTATATGTCGTCTACAACTTGCTATTGAAAACTTTCTAGAATATTTCTCAAGGTGGAAACTGAAGATAAATAACTCAAAAACGGAAGCCATAATCTTCACGAGAAAGCGAACTTTGCCATCACGGAAGCTTAAAATTGGCGACTTCACTATTCCATGGAGTCGTTCTGTAAAATACCTGGGCACTACACTAGACAGTAAATTAAATTGGTCGCAAAATATTTCTCATTTACATATGAAAGGCATAAAAGCAATTAATGCACTGAATCCTGTTCTTAATAGACGCTCAAAGCTTAGCTCCGAAACAAAATTAAAAATATACTGTACCTTGGTACGTCCATGTATTACTTACGCATGTCCGGTGTGGAGCAGCGCACGTAAAACAAATATTAACAAGCTGCAACTAGTTCAAAATAAGGCCCTTAAACTTGCCTATGATACCCCCTTTCGTACCAATCTTCGTAAATTGCATTTACTATTAAATTTTCCAAGAATAGATGTGTATATCTACAAACTCTCTGAAAAATTTTATATATATAATAACAGCAACAACCAAAATTCATTAATTAAAAATATAGGTTTGACCCGTAAAAACAATATACCATTTATCGATAAATATAATCGATATAGATTGCCGCATCACTTGTTCCTGGAGCGCAGTGAATAGACTTGAGTCATGCTTACTAGCGAGCTCTGGCGGCCGGTGCTGGTGCGCACGCTATACTCGCCCGTATTATCTAGCATATGTCGGGTGGAGATGGCGGTGCGAGTCGCTGGAGCCGGCGGCACGCGCTTGCTGGTGTGCGTGAGATTTCTTACTGTCTTACAAATACGTCCGTAATTTATTTAAATGTACCCTCTTATATTTTAATTGTTTAAATCCTAATACTAATCAAAAAGGAACATTGTTTAAATTGTAATGTTAAACTAAAACATGCAAACCTTTAGCCTTAAATTATATATTACGTATATTACTAAATCTATCTTTCTTTAACTATATTATATTAATTCATGTAATAAGCTTATAATGATATTTATTATTCTATAAGCATTATTAACCTTAACATTGTTTTGTCTCTCCAGGAAATTGTAATGTACACTGGAAATGTCAATCTTGTAATAACTTATTTTATTTTACTGAATAAAGATTATTTGAAACTAAAAAAAGTCGGGTAAAACCCATAATTTTATAATTAATAACATTTTCAAATGTCAATCAAACGCCTACATTCTTACGATAGCAAATTCATGACTACGCATTTAGAGTAATAGTATATAGTTTTTAATAGGTCATCTATAAGTATATTGTTAAAAAAGTCAATATTCTGTATTTAAACAGGGGGCGTGGCAGTGACCACGGTAACTTCTTCTTTCCTAAAATCTATAATCTCAAGAACTTATCAACTATTTTACCTTATACTTTATAAATTATCAATAGTGAAAGTTCTGTACATGTCAAATTAGTAGTATGGGAGCCCAAGAGGGAATTTTTGGATGTACTGATTAAGGTAAAGTGGGTTAATTGCATGATAGAATGCGTGTATTTTGAAAATCTGACGATTTGGGCGTCGTGGACCGCGGACAAGCTCGTACCATCACCACACCGCTTTCCGACGTCATAACATCATCACAGATACTCACAAAACAACGCATTCATGTCATTTTATGTATGTATGTATCACTTAATATCCCCTCTGAGTATCTATGGGCGCTTTAATACATTTTTTTTCTACCCTTCCAGATGGCCACCCCCACAGCTCAAGTCGGTAGATGAACATACCGTCATATCAGTGGTAAGTCAAACCATCTTAACAAACAATATCTGACATCTGGCTAATTATCTTCATTTAATTTTTTAATTTTACAATTTTTGAAAAGCTATAGATGTTTTTCGGAACATTAAAATGGGAAACGTTAAATAACCTTTTATTCTCACTATCATCTAATCTACAAAATGTAATATGTCCCTAAGACGCTCGAGTAAATCCCCATTTACCATCATGGCCTCCCCTACTATAGGCATACCTGGGGATTTGGCAAAATGTCAAATCAATATTCAATAACGCCTATCGAAAAATTAAAAATGGAATTGACGTAAGGTTAAGAAAAGGTCACGTAACTTACAATCGAAAAACGACAGCAAATGTGGAATTGCTTAATATAGGCAAACGAATTCAAAAAGACAATAATAAGTATTTTCATATAAATGCGTAGTAAAGTGACTTTTTTGACAGTCGTTAACACTGTCAATTTGAATTTATGAGTGATAAAGCAATAACAACAAGATATAGAGTCGCTTCAACACGATTACAACTTTGCTAGGCCTCACGGCACGGCACGCAGTATCACGGCTTATTGATGCTTTGCTACTCAAATAAATGCTATCAACACCATAACTAACGGAATGGGACTCAAATTAGTCTTGTTAATATCATAATTACCAATACATAATATAAGTATAATCGCTTGCTAAGAAATTCTAACTTCATTGCGAGAATTGGAAAATTTTATATTGTTCTTTTGTATGTTTATATAATATATTCATATGTGTCAAAGTTATTGAACATTTCAATCAAGTAACTCTCATCTATCTATTTTTCGTCTGATGGCTAGATAGAATGATTAATATTTTAAAAATGTTAATATTATTCAGCCTTCTAGTGGCTCTAGTTAAAACGGCGCGAATATTGGCTGTTTTTCCTATACCATCAATAAGTCATCAAGTTGTGTTTCGACCACTAACGCAAGAGCTGGCCAGACGAGGACATGAAGTTACTGTTATTACTACTGATCCAGCAAAAGAACAACCTCAAGCAAATTTGACTGAAATAGATGTCCATGATCTATCTTACAGAGTATGGAGAGAAAAGTTTCTTACTCTATCAGTTGGGACGAATAATGATATATTATCTCATATTGAAATAGGATTTCGTTTAGTATCTGAAGTTTTTCAAGCACAAATGAAAAGTCAAGAAGTTCAGGACATTATTTTTAATAATGAAGGCTTTGATTTACTATTGCTAGAATCCGTGCCATCAACAATGGCATTGTCTCTTTTATTCAAAGTTCCAGTGATTCTAATAAGTTCATATAATAGTTTAGCTTGTCATAATAAAGCGATGGGAGTACATTCGCATCATTTTTTGTATCCTACTGCTTTTCACCAAAAAGTGCACAACTTAACATATTATGAAAAATTTCAAGAATTATATAATCAATGGTGGATTGAAAAATATATCGAACAAAGCTATGATTATTTACGGGAAGTATCATCAACAATATTCGGTACACATTTAACGCCTATGAATGATTTACTTGAAAATGTTAATATATTGCTAAGAAATGTGCATCCGCTTTGGAGCAATAATCAACCTGTACCTAACAATGTTTTGTATATAGGAGGTATACACAAACCTCCAATAAAAGAGTTGCCAAAGGTTTGTTTATAATTTGATTAACATTTAATATATTATAAAGACCGTAAAACAAGGTTGCTTTGTTTTTATACCAATTATTTTTCGCTATTTTATATTTAGTTATCAGAAAAATGTTTTTAATGATAAAGCAATATATATTTTTTTAGGAAATTCAATCATATTTGGATTCGGCAAAGAATGGAGTGATTTATTTTAGCTTTGGTACAAATGTTAAAGCCTCATTGTTACCAAAAAAAATAATTAAAATTTTCCAAAATGTCTTTTCTAAATTGCCTTATAATATAATATGGAAATGGGATGAAGACGATTTACCTGGAAAATCAGAAAATGTTATGATTTTTAAATGGATTCCACAGCCAGATGTTTTAAGTAAAATATATTTATTTTTATATTCATATAGTTTATTATACTTAGGAATCTTCCAAAACTGAGTATTTATACAATATTTCGGTTTTAAAAAATCACAGTTTTGGTGAAAATCACTGTTTTAGCAGAATTATCGTAACTAAAAAATATATAATTATTAAAATTCATATAAAATGATACAATACATAAGTATAAAATAATAACTATGCAGATTAATGATCTTAATGATTCAGGGCATCCAAATGTAAAGCTGTTTATAACTCAAGGCGGTCTACAATCTACTGATGAAGCAATTACTGCCGGAGTTCCTCTAATAGGTATACCAATGTTAGCAGATCAGTGGTATAATACAGAGAAATACGTTTATCATAGTATCGGAATTAAACTTGATATGACCAAGTTAACGGAAGAGAAATTTCAAGTAGCAATCGAAGCAGTTATTGAAGATAAAAGGTATATATAGTCACCAATAGAAATATATTTACAACACTTACAACTACTAGGTAATTTTTTTTTTGAGAATTATCTATTTCTGACGAAACTATTTTGTAGGTATCGCGAAAATATAATAAGACTACGGGAAATACGAGATGATCAGCCGCAGTCACCAGTGCAACGAGCCGTTTGGTGGATTGAGCATGTACTACAGCATGGTAATGCTGATCTTCTACACGCTGCTGGAGCTAATTTATCATGGATTGAATATTCTGAAATAGAATTATTACTTCTAGTTATGTCTTTTATAGCAATTACTTTAATCGCATTTACACAATTTCTAGAAATAACTTTTAGTAAGATTGCGCTTGTATTTTAATATTTAGATATTGCCACAATGTTTTGGATTGTTAAGTAGTTTGTCTGTCATAAGTGGGAAAATAATAAAAGTAATATTGTCATACTCAAGGTCATTTTAGTGAATGTTAATATTTTGTAATAAGGAACTGGTATTTAAATAACGGCCAATTTATTCTCTACGAAAGTATTGCGTCACTACCAATGATATACCAATATAGTGTGTATTCAGGTGTTCGCTACGCCGCAATTTGTTGTTTCTTGAAGTATTAATTCTATAGGCATGGTACAAAAATGTATTAATGACGCAAATTATAGTATTTTTGAATTTTACCTATGTAAAGTAACGCAATAAAAAAGTTAAATAAATCCTATGGACCAAGTCTTTGCATTGCTTGTTTTTGATGTCATGGGTAGGGTATGCAAGGTGACAATTTAACCAATGAATATAATTTAGTTTTCATTGTGTTTTAGAGTATCGAACAAAACTGTGACGTATAACCTATCCCATCCAACTAGTTTATTAATTTCTTAACATTAATGTTTTATTAAGAAACTATGCGTAACATATAGATGTTATAGAACAATAGTTATTTAGTAGAAGAAGTAGAAGAATTTAGTTGGTCAGTGGTGATCCAACTATGATAAAACCAGTGCTAAAGTCGAATGTGAGTAATGTCCAAAATAAGACGATGGCTGGCAGCACTTAACGTGGCGTAATAAATCAAATCACAAATTTTTGGGCAAGAAAAGAATTGCATGCGATTTGGACAGCAAGTTTAAGGCTTCTGAGCGAAAAATCCCAATTTTTATAACAAATGTTCATAAGGATTAGCAGATAAAGACATCGTTGAAAATATAATAAATAAAAAAAAAGAAAATGTTGAAGTTGAAAAAATTAAATTCAAAAAACAAAAGAATCACAATTTATATAATTTTTTTCTTTCGGATATAATAGCTCTACAGGAGACTTGGCTGCTACCAGAAGATATAGCCTTGCTTAGCACCATCAATACAAAGTTCGGTTCTAAAAGTACTTCAGCGATAGATACTTTAGCTGGTATGCTGAAAGGTATTACTATTTTCATGAAAAACCAAGCCAAAATTGCCAAAAGTTGGCATGAATAACCAAGGCTACGAGCGACATATTCTATATTAAGGGCTTCAGATATGTAATGAGACTGGAGAACGTTTTATGGAGTTATGCTAAAACTATGATCTAAAATATCGACTGGAATGTGGAGTGCGGCAGGAGGGATTAACCTCTCCCGCGCTTTTTAATATATACTTAGATGCATTAATTGTCGCTGTCAGTGGACAGCGTATCGGTTGTCATGTAGATTTTTTTTTATATTTGATAGTTGGCAGATGACTCTACTCCACCTGATGGTAAGTGGCAGCAGAGTCCAAACACGACGGCGGCCAATAGAGTTGCAGAATGCAAACTGCACTAGCTGCCACCGCCCTGCCCACCCGCAAGATGTCTCTTCACGCCTCGTTTGAAGGACCCCAGGTTATAAGAAGGAGGGAACACGTGTGCTGGAAGTAAATTCCACTTTTTCGCTGTGCGACAAAGAAAAGAGTTCGCAAACTTTTTAGTTCGCGATGGAATCGATGCCACAGTTAGTCGGTGATAACGGAGACCGGCACGCGTAGTTCTTGTACGGAAAGGTGAGGGGGGAATAAGGGAGAACAATTCCTCTGAACACTCGCCGTGATACAGTCGATAGAAAGCGCTGAGGGCAGCAATCTGACGACGCAGCTGGAGAGGTTCGAGGGTGTTGGAGACCTCTGTATCGCCTATGATACGAACAGCGCACCGCTGCAACCGATCCAGGGCTTCAAGCAAGTGCTTAGCGGAACCATTCCAGAGGTGCGAGCAATACTCAACACAAGACCGTACCTGAGTTTTTTACAGCAGGCACAATTGCTGGGGCGTGAAAAAACGCCGCACCTTGTTCAGGACTCCGAGTTTACGTGACGCTGTTTTAATAACAGCCTCGATATGATCCCTAGGACTCAGGTCGCAGCGAAGCTCAATTCCAATCAAGGCAATTTTGCTTTGCATCAACAGTGTGGTGCCAGAGAGGGAAGGACGAGGAGAGAAAGGAGACTTTTTTGAAGAAAAGGCATGCGGCCTGTGTCTTCTTGGCATTGAAATCAATCCGATTATTAGTACCCCATTTGACGATGCGGTCCAGCGTCTGATCGATCCCAATGACAAGATTCACGCGCCTCCCACCGATGTCTGCTCGCCCAGCGGCTGCATGCCCATGATAACCCTCGTGCACAGTACTTTCATCTGCATAGCAATGTATGTTCCCAAGGGAAAGCATATCATTGATATGCAGAAGAAAGAGTGTAGGGGATAGCACAGAGCCCTGAGGTACACCAGCGTTCACTGCAAATAATTGTGAAGCGCATCCATCCACAACAACTCGGAGACGCTTGTGCAGGAAGCTAGCCACCCAGGTGCAGAGCTGAGCTGGCAGACCGAATGCAGGGAGCTTGGAGAGAAGACCTTTATGCCAAACCTTGTCGAAAGCTTTGGTGATATCCAGGCTGATGGCCAATGATTCACCATACCTGTCGATAGTTTCACCCCAAAGATAAGTCACGTACGCCAGAAGATCACCTGTGCCTCTTTGGATGAAACCCGTACTGTCGGTCATTAATAAGACAGTGATCTTCCGGGTAATGGATCAGCTGGTTATTTATAATTCGTTCCATAACTTTACACATAATTGAGGTGATAGCTATCGGCCGGTAATTAGCTGGGTCAGATCAATCCCCTTTTTTTGGAACCGTCCGGACACCTAAGTGGAGGCAGCGAAGGCTGGCAGAAATTGCATTGCACAGACTTGACCAGACTCCAGAAGCAGCGTGAGCCTGTGGGATGCGCAACTAGATTCTGGCCAATTCGGGCGATGCGATGGGCATCCGCTCTTACATAAGCTTTCTTGCAGGACTTAGAAGCTTTGTTATAGGCAGCTTTCAGCGAGGCTAAATTGGGATCTCGAGTAACGAAGCCGCTGGTCCAAGCTCGATATGCCGCCTGTTTTGCTTGATTAGCGATGACACAATCGCGATCGAACCAACGGTTCCGTTTGCTACCGCTGATGCAATCCGAATAGGGGATATAATATTCCATTCCTATAGTGATTACATCCGTAATAGCAGCGGCACAAGCCGTCGGGTCTTTCTCTCGGAAGCAGCGTTGCTTCCAAGGGATTGACGCCAGGTAATCGCACATGCCGTCCTAATCAGCTGACCTATAGTGCCAAACACGACGTTTAATCGACGCTGATATCGGCGGCGGCTTAGTCTGTGGCACTTTGGTGGATATCAGGCAGTGGTCCGATGACCCAAGTCCTCTTGGGGCATAAACCTCAACCCGATATTCCGACGGGTGGGTAGTGAGCAGAAGGTCCAGCAAGGAAGGCGTTTGGCCGACAGTATCTGGGATTCTGGTGGGCTGATCAACCAGTTCAGGGCTGGTCAAGTCATGCGTAAGAGCAAATGCATGAGCAGTCCTTCCAGCATGGTCGGTTTTGGAGGAACCTAACCACAATTCGTGGTGAGCATTGAAGTCCCCCAAAAACACCAGTTCTGCATTAGGAAACTGCTCTTGCAAAGTATCTGCCAACCGACTAAGATGGTCAAAAAGTCGGCTTGTCTCCACCACGGCTTGGCACCGCTGTACGACCATCCTGTTTATTATGCGATACCATGATAGAAGATGAGGGATGAGGCGTGAAGCGAGTGAAATTTGTCACGACAGAGTTGGTCAAAAGCGTGAGGGCTTGTTTTACCAAGGGATTGCCTAAAGAGAAAGACACTGACCCGCTGGACGGAAGGGCTCCCGAACCCCCCCGGAAGTAGTCGCCGGGACCCCTCCATCCGGTCACCAATGATCAACCCCGAGATTTTTCGTGGCATGATAGGGCAAGCCTTGCTAGCTGGTTAGGCACGCTTGGGCCCCTGTACTAGGCCACGGGCGGCCAGCGGAAAAACCGTTTTTACGGGTCTCCCTGGCCGGCGGGTCAATGCAGTCCTCCCGGCATTGGTTCCACATAAGCATCCACTGGACCAACACGTATCGTGACATATCACACCCGGCAACTGGTTATACGCTGGCTGACCTCGAAACGCGACTGGCGAGCAGTCACTTCAGGAGTTTTTCGACAACGTATGGTGTTAGCTAACCAGGCGGGCATTATAGCCCTACCACCAGCCAGTCAGAGTTACATCTCAGTCTAAATGGAGTATGTGTTAACAACATAAGCTATGCTGTTATATGTTAACACCATAAGCTATGGTGTTGCTGAGTGCATCAGTCTGCGGCTTGAGAAAATTGTTAATGTTGTGTTTATAATGAAACAAGTGGACTGTAATTGACTTGTATATTGTTAACTGTGTGCACTCGAGAAAGATAATACATAGAAATAGAAAGATAATACATAGAAAGATGAGACATAAGAGGGCAGATGGTGTTATAGGCTCGACGAAAGGTGCCTCTTCGTTTTTTCACCTCAGCGACTCGTGAAACTTTTCCCACTTGTCTCCGTCCATTTAGTTCTTTGCTGAAGGAGATGGATGTAATCAATATAAAACAGTTTCCAAAAATGCTGCCTTATATATTGAATGCGTTGGTATCTCTCCAGTCGACTAATTTTGATGTCAGTCACCTGTGGATATGGGACAGACGTAAGTGGTCGTCCAATTAAGAAATGCGACGGAGTTAGTCCAGTCAGGTCTGAGGGATCAGAGGACAATGGTGTAATCGGACGTGATTTAATATAGCTTCAATTTGGGACAAAGAAGTAGACATTTCTTCGTATGTGAACTGCGTGAGTTGGAGAAATCTTTTTAAATGATGTTTAGTTGATTTAACGGCAGCTTTTGCTATACCATTAAAATGTGGAGAGTATGGAGGGGCAAAATTAAATTCCATACCTTGGTGTATGTTCTCGGAGGAAATATAGAGTCTTGTAAAAATAGTTTTAACTCGTTACTTGCTCCTAAAAAGTTAATAGTATTATCAGACAAGATGCTTCACGGCTTGCCCCGACGAGCTATAAACCGATTGAAGGCAGCGATATATGCTTCCTTTGTCAGTTCTGTGACCAGCTTGATGTGACTGACTGCCAAACAAACAAATATGCATATATATGATTTTATAAGCTTACAGGCTCTCCCCTTTCGATCAGCTAACATTACTGGCCCAGCATTAACGACACTGCAATTATAAAAAGGAAATTCTAAATGAGTTCTAGAAATAGGTAATGGACCCATAATTGGTTGTATGTTTTGACCTATATATTTAAAATATTTAATGCACTCTTTAACAATCATTTTGGAGAGGTTTCTCCAATCTAAAGGCCAAAATAATTGTCTAATATTTGCTTAAAGTAATTGAGGTCCAGCATGTAGTAAATCATTCTGGTATTTTCCAAAAATAATCTTAGGAATATGAGGCGCTTTGAACATAATACAATGGGATGTTTAACATTATAATCATAGGGAGAATTTTCCAATCTATTTTATTGGATTGAAAATTTGGATTGGATAATTGGATTCCTTCACTGTCGTCACACTCTTGTCACAGTAGTCGTGGTCGTCATGACAGGGGTGGTGGCAAAATTCACAATTCGTCGCCATTGTTGTTTGCCTAGTACATTCGTGGAGTGGACCATTTAGTGCAGCTTTGACCAGCGCATTGGTGATCTACCGCGCATCCTCGCACCCTCAATTTTGCCCTGAACCACGAGTCGCCCCACAGACGTGTCCTTTCGACGTGTGATATGTCCAAAGAAAGTGAGAATACGACCTTGAACGATGGGGGAAAGAAATTATTTTCTAAACCAAAGTCATATTTTAAGCTCTTATCAATCCGGATTCCGCCTAGGTCACAGCACAGTTACAGCACTAGATCAGATCTGTGACGATGTGCTATGGGATCGACCATAAGGAAGTTACCGTAATTGTACTTTTAGATTTTTCACATGCATTTATCGCTGTTGACTTCAATATTCTTCTTGCTGTCCTACGAAACCTAAATTTTTCAACGAACGTTGTTACATGGTTCCACTCATATTTGTATCATCATCAGCAATGTGTACGAATTAATGGTAAGTTATCCTCCTGCTGTTTTTACGCCGGGGTTCCACAGAGGTTATTATCTTCTCTCCTTTTTTCCATCTTTATAAATACCTTAACTGATCATTTAAATATACCGTATCATCTCTACGCTGATGATTTACAGATATATTTAACATCTACCGTAGAAGACCTGCCAAAAGCTATTGAACGGATTAATACAAACCTCAATGTTATAAGTCTATGGAGGAGTAAATCACATGGATTAACTGGTAATGCCAATAAATTACAACTCTCAATAATCGGCAGTCAAAAACAAATTTCTGGATTAAACAATAATCAAATACCATCAGTTGTATTTCATGGAATTTTCCTCAAATACAAAAATACAATAAAAAATTTAGGTCTAATTGTGGATAGTTCATTTTGTTGGTTACCTCAGATATCTCACATTAGTGGTAGGATCTTTACATCTATTGGACTTGAGGAGGTGGAAATATCTTTTTTTTGCATTGGGCTTCTTATTCCAATACTTGACTATGCTGATACTTGCTACACAGATTTAAATCAAACACTACTAGACAGGTTGGAGCGACTGCAAAACTTGTGTATCAGATTCGTATTTGGTCTCAAAAAGTTTGACCATATATCACAGTTTTGCTCTAAGCTGCAATAGCTCACAGTACGGTATCGGCGTAATCTCCATACTCTTTAACTCCTGTATACCATTCTCCACAACCCACATGCTCCAATTTATCTCAGAGAACGCTTCACTTACTTTGGCTCCGATATCTCTCTTCATTTGAGACTACGGTCTCTCAAGATGAGAACAAACTCAAATTCCCGCCTTTTTCATCACAACGTTATAAAGTGGAACTGTGGAATGAATTACCAACTGAAGTTCGTAAGTCACCATCCTTAACCGTGTTCAAAACACGTGTTAAAGTCACTATTTGTCCTTACAGAACGATGACGATTTTGTATATATAAATGTCGGTGTGAGTTAGGTTTAGGTTAGGCTTAGGTTAGGTTAGCCTTGTGTTAGGTTAGGTTTATGTTAGTGTAATCTTAGACTTAAACAGTGAAACTAAGCAGTGGAGGTGAGTGTTGTAATTACTTAAAGGAATTCCTTAAGCCTACACCTTGGTCACAAGTCCAAGGCACTGCTTGGGTTCCTGTCATTATAGTTCCTGTCATAATAGTATGAGATCGTAACGATTAGTTATATCCTGATCGTGTTGCGCCCGTATAGCTTTTGAGATAGGCCATCTATCTATATCCTTTTTTTTAAATTAGTTTCCGACATATATATTATTAGTTATGTATTTTATATGTAAAATTGTAATATAGTTTATTAATTATCATTATTGTAGTTATTTATTTGTTATAATTACGTAGGTTATCTTTTGTGCGCTATCACTATATAAATGTTTCTACGGTTTCCTACGACGAGATTGCCAGGAAGAGATCACTTTTAGTGATAAGGCCGCCTTTGCATGCTATTTTAATCTTAAGATGTCATTTCTGCAACTGTATTCTTCATTTATATTGTGTGCAATAAAGAATTTATCTATCTTTCTATCTATCTATTGTTTTATGACCAGTTCTTCGAGGATTGAGGCGGTGGTTCGGAACTGAGTCCAGGCTATGCGAAGCATTCGTCTCCAATACCACATTTCTAAAGCGTCTATCTTCTTTTTCTCAATTTTCTCTCAAAGTCCACGTTTCGGCACCATAAATAAATATGGGAAACACTAGTGCCCTGATAAGTCGCATTTTAGTAGCCTGTGTTGAAAGTGATGAAATTACTTCAGGCAGATCCTGTTTCTCGACTTTATTAGGCATTTTTGGCCAGTTGTATGAGGCGTATATTAAAAGTCACGGATTATTTGTCATATAACCCGAAAAAATCCAGTACCGTTTTCGAAGCTGGGACTAGCAACTCTGTACTTAGTGTGCCTTCAATCTTTTTAAACAGAGTCCCACTAGAAAGAGTAAAACAATTTAAATATCGTGGTCACCTTCTTAGAACTGATCTAAAAAAAAAAATACTACAAAATCATACAATGCCGTCCGGGTCCAATATAGTAACGCATTCAGGATGTTGTTGGGGCTACCTCCACACTGCAGTGCCTCAGGCATGTTTTGCGGATGCCCATGTTAACTGCTTCTATGCAATAATGAGGAAACGTGTGGCGGTCATGGTGCTCAGGGTGAGGGCAAGCACCAATAACATCTTGAAGAATATAGCGGACAGGTTTGATTGTCCCTATTTAAATTATTGTAACAATTTACGTATATGCACTAATATTAAATTCTCTTAGGGATAGTAATTACTAACAATTTTTACTTATTATTATTATGAGTCTCTGTTACTTGCAATAAATGTGTAAATAAATAAAAAATCCTACTTATATTATAAACGCGATAGTTTGTAAGAATGTATGGATGTTTGTTACTCTTTCACGCAAAAACTATTGAATGGATTTTGATGAAACTTTACAATAATATAGCTTACTCATCAGAATAACACATAGGCTATAATTTATAACGGTAAAGTGTGATTTATTCAAAATCTAGCAGGTAAGTCGCTTCCCGCTGTCTATCTGTCTGTATGTCCCTATGTATGCTTAGATCTTTAAAACTAAGAAATAGAACTAATATAGATTTTTTTGAAATTTTTGGATTCTCTTTTTGTCTGTTTGTCTGTCTGTTTGTACGGGCTAATTTCCGAAACAACTAGACGGATTTAAATGAAATTTTGTATGGTGGTAGCTTCTATGCCTGGTCAACATGTAGGATACTTTTGATCCCGGTAAATTAAAGAGTTCCCTTGGGATAGTTGAAATACTGTAATTATTTAAAAAGCTTTGTGTTCAACAACTTAGGAACTTAATTCAGTAAAATTTGGTATACTGATACCTTATGTTGCCGGTTAAACAATGTATAATATAATAAAATTTATTAATCCCACAAAAGTGACGAGTTCCCGCGGGAAAATACATCATTACAGAAACTGTGTCTAGCAGGCGTCTTTTAACGGATTTAAATGAAATTTTATATGTCCAGCCAAGATTTAAGATACTTTTCATCCCGAAAAATTAAAGAGTTCCCGTGGGATAGTTAAAAAACTTTGATTACTTAAACATCTTATTATACAAGTTATGCACAATAAAACAATTTATAATATATTAACCGCGAAAAAGTAAAACCCTACTTTTTTATGAATATGAGACATAATATTGATGGGGACCTAAACGACAGATTACGAGATAGTACTCTGAATCAACGCTTAGTAGCTATACAAGATTTGGTTACATCTTTGGGTGGTGATTCTCTCCCTTAGCATGGTTTGCCTGCGCCGACAGTAGAAGGGGAACATATTAATGCAGAAACAAACAATAATCCAACTATCGGCGGCTGTGTACCCATACAAATAATACACGAACCGTGTGCCAGTTATTTGATATTATTATTATTGAAAATTATGATTGATTATTAATTACATATTATGTACAACTACATAAATTACATAAAATATACATATATTTTTAAAATTTTTGTTATAATATTTATTCATTTCTTTTTATTTAACTCTTATAAATTATTATTTTAAATGATGAATTTACTTTATGTAAGATTTATAAACGTCTGAACTTAAACTTTTAGTGATAATTGGTAAATTTTTGTTCAGATTTGAAAATGAATTTTAAATATAATAGTATAGATATATGATATGTGTATGCATTTGGTTGCAACCAAGCTAATTAAAGCGTGCTACAGAATTAAGTAGCCTACCTAAAACTTAATACTACACATTCTTCTGTTAATATGTTTACTCCTTTTACGGAGCCATTATAAGCTAAATTAATCTAGATTTAAAAATATGTATATTAGATCATAAGCAATTTTTAAATTAAACTTATAAGAGATCATAAAATAAAACGACGACCAATGAAAACGATAACACTATTGACTAAATTGTCTTAAATGTAGAAATATTTTTTATAGAAAAGAAAGGAATAGTATAAATACCAAATAAAAATACTTGGCTTAAATTATGAACTAAATTTATTCCTGGTGACATTGTGACAGCAATTTGGTGAAAAAATAAAATTGCTATAAATTAAAATTATATTAGATATTATGAACAACATGTTATGGTTATTTCGAATCTATCCTGAGACTCTTGATATTTTTCTGCAGAGACTCATTATTCTCAACATAACATATCAGAAAAGTATAAATCAATGTTTCCATCAAATTTGCACAATCTGATACGATATCATTTTTGACCTGCATTTTCTTAGACTTTCTGATCCTGGATTATTCTAGATTATTTTGAACATTCTGCTAACGGACCAGGTACTTATAATAAACAAAAAAAACTTTGAAAATCACGCAAAAGATCGGACTGGGGTAGCCACTTAGAAATTTTGATATTCTCTATTTTTGTTGTTAAAATGTCTTTCCATTTACACAAAATATTATATGGTCGTTGAGAAAAATCTTTTACAAATTGCAAAAGATCAGGAAATATATTTGTTCCTAAACTTAAGTAAATTTTACCATTCTTAGATGCATTTAAATAGGTTTGGAGATTCTGTAACTGGTTAATTATTGTATTATTTTTCCAATGGTAATACAATTACTAAGGTGTCTTAAAAGTGTAAGTAAAAAAATATATAATTATTATACAAAATACCTTCGGTAATTCCTTGGGTTTTTCAGTATGGATGCCTCCAATGAAAACTACATTCGGTGGTACAGTTTGATTATTCACATAAATTGGGTGAAAATTTCGAAACAACATGTCGATATTATTTAACAGTTTGTTAATAGATATCCACCAACCACCAAATATCGCCTTTAAATAGTAATTTTCACAATTATTGTAGAGTACTAAAATTGAAGTCCTACCTCGTTCATTTCTAATGACAGTAATAAAAAAACTACGTTTAAAAAAACCGACTTCAAAAACTAAAAAATGGACTAAAAAGTAAGAAATAATTCTGTTATTTATTAACCTTCCTTTATTAGGACAATAATATACAATAATTATTATTTTTGAAGTCGGTGCCAGCAAAAGTATAGTAACGTTGTAGTATAATAGCACAATTGTACCTACTATGTTAATTAAATAATATAGATCCAAGAAACGAGAACGGAAAAATATTTATTAAATTAAAACTACTGGGCCAAACTATGTTAAAATTTTATGGAACCAAATGGCAGCAATTCCACATCAAACAAAAAGAAAATCATGTAAATCGGATCACAAATGTCAGCGTAATCGATATACATACATAAAATAATAAAAAATATACCAATCGAATTGAGAACCAAGTGTGCAGTTATCCTTCTGTATCACAGCAACAGAATAGTAATAAGGTGGCATACCACCTGTTATTAGTTAACAGGCTACTTTTCTCCCGGATGAGGCCGAATTTTAAGACTTCCTTTTACCTTTCCAAAAAGGAGAAAGGGAGAAGGAAGTCTTGTTTACGAAAGGTCAAATTGCAACGATTAAAAAAGTAACACATTAAGCCTACATCCTCCTCCAATCCAGTATAACACCCATTTCTCATAAGTTAGACTTCGTCATCGTCAATCTAGTCAAAAATATATAACGCCTTGTCGAAAAACGCTTCTTTTGAATACAAACTTTGATATTGCTGTTTCAAAAATTAATTTTACTCAGTTTTATTACCTTACGAAATAATTTAAATGTTAATTCTTAAATGTAGTTGAGATTATTTTATCTTAGAATATTTGATTTATTAATAATATTTAAAAAAAAAGTAATTGAGACTTCAAGTCTTACTCGGGAGGTCCGAGTTCGATCCTGGGCACACACCTCTTACTCTGAGTTATGTGTGTTTTAAGCAATTAAATACCACTTGCTTTAACGGTGAAGGAAAACATCGTGAGGAAACCTGCGCTCCTGAGAGTTCCCAAAAAAAGTTCTGGTCAGCGTGGTGGACTATGGCCTAATACCCTCCTCATTCTGAGGAGGAGACCCGGCTCAGCAGTGGGCCATTGAAGGGTCGTGATGATGAATAATATTTTTATTTTATATACATAATGTTTAACAGGCGTAGGTACAACAATGTTTCTAACCATCTATAAATATTTCCCTAATTTTGCCATCTATTTCTTGTCGGTTATTTATCAACATGCAACAAAGTTTTGAATTAAATGAAAGGATATTGATTTTGTTCGATTCTTGGTATCGAAAGAAAAAAATATGAAGAACTACCGTTTTTACTCAGTATACGCAATGTCAATGTATTACCATGGTTTGTAGTTGTTATAATTGACAATATATTAATTATTGTGATGCAGCTCTAAAGTTAGAAATGAGCTAATAGTCTTCAAATGGCTGGCCAGACCTTCACAAATTATAGCTAAGAAACATCTCAACAGCATCGGTCTATTACCTTGGGCGCTACGATGCCACAGCGAGACATATAGATACACACATTAAATTTACAACACCCCATTAAATGAACTTTATATTAGCAGCATTCACGATTGCATTTCTCATCCTTACATATACAAAAGCAATTTAGTTCGCATCAGTTTACAGTTTCAAATGGACATCTACTCCATCACACACTAATATGATTCTCCCGCTCGCACCAGTTCATTGTTAATCCATGCAATTGAGAGACTTTGGACACTTTGAAACAATATTAAATTTCAAATTAAATACGCCATTTTGAACCTTATAAACTTAAGCATATGAAGCGAATTGTTAGCAATTGTTTTATTATTAATATTCATCTATAAAGTATAATATCTCGACTAGAGATTTTTTCTTAAATTGTTTAATTAACGAGTACGTTTCTTAATCTTACGTAAGGAGAGAACGGAAACAACATCTAATCTAGCCCAAATGTCAACCTTACCTACTCGCGCTAGTGGTTCGTATGAATAGTTATCGGGGCGGCTCTAGTAGTCACCGTGGTGCTCCTTGCTAAAGAACGGACGAGGCTCTGGCGGCCGAGTATCTGGCGGTATAATCAGAAATCGCTTCTCACAAGTGGAAATCCCAGTGAAAGGGTACCAATATCATACCCACTGGTTTCCCGATCCTAAAGGATCAGGTTTTAGTGCGTCAGATGGCAATCAGCACTGAAATAATAAACCCAAAATCGCCACCCCCTAAGAAAGGCGAAAGTGCAAGTTTTGAGAAAGCGTAGTACGGGTCCGCATATTGACTGCCACCGCCTGAGTCTGCGCGTCACCGCATAATGACGCGCAGACACATTGCCCTACATCTGCAACAAATATGCGAGGACTTCTGAGTCAAGGACGGGCTCGGATAAAGACACTAGTCCCAGATGTAAACTTGAAGATCCGCTTTGCTACATTAAATGTTGATTCGCTAACTGGTAGGACGAAGGAACTTGTAGAACTATTTATTATACAAGAGAAGAATAGATTTTGCGTAGATTTTGCCACGGACAGAGAGACAGAGAGAGAGAGAGATTTCGCTAGCCTTCCATGATTGACATGTGGGAAAAAGACGGCAGTAGGCAAACTTATGTGTTCTAGTGAGATGAGTATAACTCTGGATCTTTCTAGGGGTTGTCAAAATAATGTTTTTTTTAAATTGCTAGAATCAATTTGCGAGAAGTTTCTATGATATAGCGCTTTATAGAGGTTTTCATAGAAGTTTATATGAAAACCTTTATAAACGGCTGTATGGATGATTACAAGGCAGTCTATTACTCGAGAATGAAGAAGTGAGTTCGACGAGATATCTAAGTGCAGAGAAAGTGCTGTTTAAGCAGTGGATTATTGGGAAGTGTATAGCGAAGAATAACAGTAGTGTTAGTGTTTCGAGAGTAGTGCGCGTAATAAACACTTATTACTAGAACAGTGCGGATTGAAAATAATAACGGATGTTAATATCGGAGATGAGTAAATAGTGTGAGATCGTAGTGTAGGATTATTTTGTAAAAAAAATAATTGCACTTTTGTGAACATTCTATATAAATCCTTTACCAACCAAGCATCTATCAAGTTATTCCAATCCGAACTCAAGCTCGTAACAATATCGTAGGTTTAATATAACCCATACCTAACACTATTATACAGTGCAACCTTAATATGACAAATATTGATTTGTTCCCTTCCGATTTCATATATCGAGGTTGCACTGTATTTAATAATTATTGGCTTTATCGTAATTTTTCTCCTTAAAAAAATATTAAATTAATAAATCTAGTTAAAATTATAATCGATACTAACGTATTTTTATCGTATTTACTTTTCGTAATTTACAAATCAATGTTGTCGTACATTATGCTACTTTCTTGTCTGGAGTTATCAAACACGCACAGATTAGGCGTAATTCATGCTATTGCTAATAGATATTAAATATGCAAAGTAATAATAAAATCATTTAGATAAATTAATAAAGATAATACATCAGCAACCACAAAATATACAACAAACTACTTTAATTATTTCTATGTGTTACATTTAAAATTAGCTTTTTTATGGTACATAAGATGAAAAAGAGCAAGAGCCCAGAGTCCACCAAATCTGCAGAATTAATTTGATGGGAGAAGGAGGGAGTAACCGAGAGGCTCCAACGCGTCTTTGATACTTGGCGGTCGGATTCGCAAGCTGGTGGTCGCAAGCCAGTCGGGGAACACATCCCCTACCACCAAGGGTGTGCTGGGTTACTCGGCTCTTCCTGCCAGCGGCAGAGGGGAATAGTGTTCTAACCCGTCCCCTCACGGGTGAAGTGAAGGTCTAGTAGCTACTAGAACGTTTTACTCAAAACTAATATTTATGATTAGTCGACCCGTACTACATGTAGTTAGGTCTCATTTCACATTTTAATTCCTATATCATTTATCGCTATATTTTACATTTTAATTTTAACACCAACATAATTTATATATTATGACTAATTCCGAAAGACATAACGAAATTACAACATGACATGCGCTTCATCCTCTATTTTAACACCATTAAGCTATTTTTTGCGATAAAGCAGACTCACTATGTACTTTGCCAAACTCTACTCTATCTCCTTACCAAATTTTATCAAAATCGGTTCTGTGATTTAAGCGTGAAAGCGTCACAGACAGATAGCCCATATACCCGAAGTAGTATATTAAATTAAATCGCATTTTCTTTTGTTTAGTTTATATTCCTAAGTTGTCACTACGTTTCTTAAGTGTTACTTTCGAATTTATGATATTGGTTAAGATTAGAATAGTATATAATATATTAGGTGGGGTGATCGTGGTCAGGAGCGGAATAAAATCTGAATTAAACCTAAGGGGGCAAGTTCTCTACACGAGTTGGAGGTAGATACTAAGGTCTTGCAGGTAATGGTTCCTTGGTTCTCGAGGAGTTTCATGCGATGATCATACGTAGAGTTGGATGCCCGGTACTGCGCTGTTATCTCCAGGGTATCGTAACAAGATTATCAACATAATATGTTATTCATATCATTGTAATCGTCATTAAAAATTGTAATTCTAAACCTATATCAGTAGTAAATGATAGTAGTATTAGTGCGGATTATATTTTGCATTATAATTCACATTTCTCTTCTATCAATTCATTATTTCTCGAACATACTATTATAAAAAAGTAATAAATTATGATCCTAAAGCTAAAGGCGGAAACTAATTATTTAATCCTATGCATATTAATGATATCGGTATTACCATGATACAAAATTAATTTTCGACCCAAAATATTATTTATGACTAAAATTACATGTCTTGAAAGTTACGTGACCGAAATATTGAGAGATTTTATGTTTGTTAGTCTCGTTATCTTTTGGTATAAGTGAAATATTATTATATATATGTCGGGGATTTTAAAATGATGTGAAAGGAGATGGAAGGGAGAAGATGGGAAATATTGGGGAACACTAAAAGGGGGTGATGGTATTGAATGGAATATTGGGTAAACGCAACGTAGATACTTCTATTGAACCGATAAATGATCAAATATGATCTCTAACAATTACGAGAGAAACCTAAGCAGTTCCTTGGACTTGTGACCAAGGTGTAGGCTTAAGGAGCTCCTTTAAGTAATTACAACACTCGCCTCCACTGCTAGGCTCTCTATTTAAACTCAAGGTTAAACGCACATAAACCTAACCTAACACAAGACGAAGTAATTACATTGTAAGGTACTCACGTGACCTTGATCGGACAGCACTCCTAGCACTAACACAACACTGCACAACGCTATCACTATTTAGACACTACTTCACTTCTTGAGAGACCGCGCACGACTAAGACTTCAGTCAGACTGTCGACTGTCGGCATATAAAGGGTCGAGGATCGAGACTGTCAAAACAACGGAAGTGACTACTACCCTACTCCAACGCCATAGACAGCGATGATGATTCGATTTAATCGATAACCTTTTACTATTCTCGACATATATATACCTAAACAAAAAATGCGGTTTTAGGTTATTTGATATCTTAGGTTTAAACGGTTTAAATTAGGTTTTTTTTTAACTTAGGTTTTAATGTTAAAGTAACAATTTGTCTTTATGAAATATCAAGTTCAAGTTCAGCTTCATATATTGTGGTATAACTTTCATTTTTGAACCAGACTCATTAACATCATCCATCACAGAAAGCATTAAGATCTTATAGATAAGTTTTTAAATAAGAGTGAGTTAGAAGACAGATAGTGAGATGGTAGTGTCCTCTGAATTTCAATGACATATTGTACGTTACAGAATAAAAACTTAACGGACAATATTAAGAAAAAAACGAGCAAAGATAGAGTTTGAGTATGAACTAATGAACGACTAATGAAATTAGTGTACAAACCAGTAAGCAAAACAGTAAATGAGTGTGTGAATGTGATAACAATAGAAGAAGTGAGTGAACGATTTCATGTATCCCAGCTAAATAAGAGCAGTTCGACTAGTATTCAAATAAAAGAGACATAATAGACACAAAAATAAAAACAAAGATATTATAATAAAACAGAGATAAAGCTCTAATAAAGGAGATTAACACATAGCATTACGTTTCAGGCTCAGCTTGCTGAATTATTAATTTGTTTAAGAGATATCAGACTTATTTAAGCGGATATAGGGTAATGACAGAGTCGTTCAATACAGGGATTTTGTTAAGTAGTATTTACATAGCAAAATCGTCGAAATAAAACATAAGACCTTTGGATTAAGTTGAGTTTGCTGAAACATGGATATTTTATTCTATATATTGCGATCATAATGATTTCTGGAAGCTTGATCGCCACCACTGGTACAAGATACAGATAGGTAAAAAAGCTTTTCATATCTCGCCAGAAATTTTATAATCCAGGCCAATATGTTGGATTTGCTGACACTATCAGAATATCGCTAATAGCAGGGGATAGGCAAAACACTAACACATTGTTCCTATTTTCTGCTGTGTGAAAGATTGGTGTGACTACCTATCCCCTATTCATCGCAATAATCCACCATTTAGTATTGCTGATCAACGTATTTCACTATAACAAGATAATATAGCAATCTCTGACAGACAACCATTGATAAAAAGAGCTGTCATAAAAATAATGTAATGTGCAATATCAGCTGATAAATTATATGATATCTATTACAGAAAGTATTCTTTAGTTACTTTTTTATAAAGACAGTGCTAGTTCATAAGCTAATTTATTCGAATGATATACAGTCGAGATTATCTTCATACATGGTATAAAACAAAGTCGCTTCCCGTTGTCTGTATGTCCCTCTGTATGTATTAGATTTTTAAAACTAAGCAACGGATTTTGATTCAAGAGGAAGGTTTATATGTATCATTATCACGACCCTTCAATGGCCCACTGCTGAGCCGGGTCTCCTCCTCAGAATGAGGAGGGTATTAGGCCATAGTCTACCACGCTGGCCCAGTGCGAGTTGGCAGACTTCACACATCTTTGAGAACTTCTAGCGAACTCTCAGTAGTGCAGGTTTACTCACGATGTTTGCCTTCACCGTTAAATCAAGTGATATTTAATTGCTTAAAACACACATAACTCAGAGTCAGAGGTGTGCCCAGGATCGAACCTCGGACCACCCGAGTAAGACTTGAAGTCTCAACCCCCACAGTGATGGCCATCACTGCTTGTGTATAATACATGCATAATATAGTAGAGAAACACTGATAATTTTAGAGGTTTCAAATGTGATGTCGTAAATAAACACAATTTTTGAGCTTACATTGCAAACGCTGGCTGAATCCTACGAGATAGATCAAAATAATGTACTACAGTATTGAACACCATAAAAAGGTCTACAAAAAAGTACGCATTGGTATATGTCTATCTCTTAAGGTAGGTATAACCCACAATAAACATTTTTTTCCTTTACTTTTTACGAGAAATAAAGGCTTATTTATGTAGCAATTTTATACAATACAGCAATAATCCTTATCCAATTAGGTACCTTAAATACATTGTGCATTGTATATAGATCAATATGGCCCTTTACAGCATGAAATTTAAATGAATATTTTTGATGATATTACAGATTTAAAATGCAGGGACATACTCGTAGCGGTTGCACGGCGCGTGACTATGAAAACATGTTTGTTTTATCTAATGACAAAAAAGTTGTATATAAAAACTTCTGTAATTGAGTATCAGCATTGAACCCGTGTGAAGCCGAGGCGGGTCGCTAGTTTAATTATATTACACTTGCTCGTAAAGTGGCGTTTTGTTCACTGTTCTAGTGAAGGTAAACAGTTCCATAATACACGCGTGAGCGTTTACTTTACATTACAGCACTAGTACGGTAATGGATTTATATAAACTACACACGTGATTTTATCTGCGTAGTACTTCGCATTTTTTACAATTTGTTTTTGTACTCCTATGTATATATGTTTGTTAATGTGCTTGTTTCGTTGTATAAAAATCTTTTGCACGACTACGTGCGAAATTGTCATGGATTGAACTATCTACACGCAGGTTTGTTTATAAAGTTATTATATGTATGTATAGGCTATTCAATCCATGACAGCGCCGACACGTCTGCTATATGAGAAAATAATGATTGGACCGTGCTCCGTCGTGGATTGAACTATCTACACGGAACCAAAGAGTGAAACTTAGCACACTTGTACCATAATGTACTATTAACCTTTTGCTGTCAATGTTAGTGAGTTGGTAACGATGTTCCTTTAGTAAAATCTTTCGCATTGTTCAAATACTCTTGCAAACTATCTGGAGTTTTCTCGGAAAGGCCAAACCTAGTTATAACATAAAAGATTATGAAAGGCTAAATTCACAACATATTTTCCGTATTTTCTGCTTACGCCCAACGATTTCCAGACCCATTAATAAATGCCATTACTTTCATAATACATTATGACATGACAAAAATAAGGAATATAGGGACAATTTAGGAATATACCGATGTTTATGAGTCACATCTTATTTTCTTGTGACGAAAATATACTTCACTAATAATATTAAACACAATCGGAGAAATACTAGTTGATCTGTTAAGGAAAAACTGAACTTTTCCGTTAGAAAACTGTTGTCGTTGTCGCTCATACATCGACAAAATAGGTCAATGGTAAGTACCCTTTAGTTTTTGATTTCCTTGCAAGTGTCAAAGTACACATAAATAAAATTAATTATAAATATATTTTCAGTGCGTTTACTTGCATTATATTTTATGTTGGTTCTTGTGAAACAGGGTACACAGACAGACGGACAAGTAATACAAGATTCCAGTTAGCAACACCTTTTATTTTAACTCAATACTGTACCTACTGAGCTCTGTTTCGATGGACTTGAGCCAGATGTTAAACGGCGCTCGCCTGGTGACCATTACGACTGTGCAGTGGTGTGGTGTCGTGATGCTGGCTCTCCATTACTACGGTTTGGAGTAAGATTTTAGTATTGGTTACCCAGTTTACGTTTAAAGTGCATATTATTATTGCGTGTCACTGTGCGGTATCGATCCCATGAAGATGACAATCCTATATTACCTTTTATTCCTTTTGATGTACGACATTCTATTCCGCTTGAGCTTCGAAAGTAGTCCAATCATTTTGTAAAAAAATTACTACAGTAAAAAATTGCTTTATGGTACATGACTTGATCTTATTGCTTCATACCTTTCCCAAAGAATCCAAAATATTGCTTTTATAGGTTAAAAAAACTCTTGTGGATCTGTCTTAAAAATGGATGTACCAAATTGGAGCCATTTCTATTCTTGATATATATTAATAACCTACCATACTACATGAGAAATTTGAGAGACTTTGTACTTTTTGCTGATGACACTTCTCTTAAAATTAAAGTTAAGAAAAACCAATAGAGTTACGACGATGTAAAAAGTGCACTGTCGCAGGTTCTTCAATGGTATACTATTAATAATTTAGTACTTACTGTTTCTTGGGGCTTTGTGTTCGCATCTATAATAAGATTCCACAATCTATATTATATTTGCCACTTAAACTGTTCAAAACTCACATTGTAATATTTAGTAAATGAAGTTTATTAGTTTAGTAAATAGAGTGTACAATCATCTGTTTATTAAAGAAATAGGGAGGGATCAGCGAGAAATCATTACAATCCACACTAGGATAAGTAAAAGTAGGTACATGATTACATTTATATTTTCTATTTTACGAACTAATTAAATGGTAAGTTTGTTATTTGTCATGGATAAAACTATGCCAACGAAATGTTTTAAACTTTTCTTTTCATCATTATTTGTTTAATGGTATCTTCTACAAAAATTCAGAGCGGGAGCCACGATTTTGGCTGCAGGCATTACCATCCACACGTGTTGGCATATTGTTAAATAGAAATAAATTATCCGTTGCCATAAGCCTGCGCCTTGGTGTTAAATTAAATGAGCCATATAGTTGTCGGCGGAGACTGGGTTGACCATCACGGCCTTCATGATCTATCATGCCAGCGTAGTGCCGGTCGCATTTGTCGACACGCCAACTTAACTGACGTTATCCGTAGGACGCTTTCCACCATTAACATGCCGGCCACTCTAGAGCCGAATGGAATAGCACGTGATGATGGTAACCGCCCGGACGGTGCGTCGCTCATTCCGTGGCGGCATGGGAAGTCGCTTGTGTGGGACTTCACGTGCGTAGATACCATGACACCTTCCCACATGTTAGCGTCTTCATCGTGTGCTGGTACGCAGCTTCAAACGCTGAAAATTGCAAAGCGGCGCAAATATGCTGGCCTTGGCGAAGGCTACATAAAAACGTTTGGCGTAAAAACGATGGGTCCATGGGGGCCGGAGGCGCGCCGCTTCATAAAGAGGTTTCGGGGATCCTGTACGATGTAACCCGGGATCGGAGAGCTTGCTTACATTGTGGCCAAAAAATTAGTATTGCCATTCAAAGTATCTTCGGAACCTTCCCATCTGATTGAGATTAAATTGCACTTTTATTTAGACCATAATACACAATAACGTTTTTGTAAACAACGAACGTGTAACTTTTATAGGAAATAACTTTTAGAAATGAATTTTTATAGGAAAATAAATATTTTTTGCAAGATATCTAATTTATTTTAGTTTTGATACGAATTTATGTACATGCTTAGTATTATAATATAAGTACGATGCTGTATATGCTAATGATATTACGATAATGAATGAAAAACTAAAAATTCCTAACACTAAGTCTAAAGCATAGTATTCAGTCCCATGCATATGCGCGGCGGGTGGGCGTAGATTGTCAGCATTGCCGTGGCGTAGAACGTGTTCTGTCCACTATACGGCGCGTTCTAATGATGTCTGGGGTTGGTCATGCATTATGTTTCGTAACTTAATGACATTCTCACGATAGCTGTAATCAAGGAAAAATTATAAAATTATTTTATGTAACCTGGGTTTCATATTTTTGGTCACTTATAATTGAAGTTTTTACTATTCATAACTACTTACGTTGGATTTTCAATTACAGTTTCGATAGAACGTCTCAAACTATCTTCAGTTGTACTATTGATATCTAATTTTACTCCTATTCTATGCTTCATATACATTTCAGTGTTGTACCACTGATCAGTAAGCATAGATACTCCAATAAGTGGCACACCCGCTGCTATGGCCTCATCAGTTGATTGTAGCCCACCTTGTGTAATAAATACCTTAACATTAGTGTGCTCTAAAATAAGGACGAGTGAAAATATATTAAACAATTTACCCTTAAGCAATTCTGCTGTAGCTGTCGCAACATTCTTTTTAGGAATAACTTTAGACTCAAAACTTCAGTGGAAGTCCCATTTGTCATCTCTGGCGGGAAAACTCAGATCAACAGCATACGCTGTGAGAAAACTGAGGCACTGACATCGATAAAGCTAGATTTGTTTATTTTAGTTACTTTCACAATACTATACGTCATATTGTTGTGGGGAAGGGCCGCGGACGTAGAATCCATTTTTATCATTCAAAATCTATCCTGTTCGGGCCATTTACAATCTAAGAGCTAGAGATTCCCTTCAAGATGTTTTTAATAAAATAGGTATTCTTACAGTGCCAACACAATATATGTATTGTGACATTTTATTCAATAGGCAGAATATTAATTTATTTTTTGAACATAGTGACAAACACAGTATAAACACTAGAAATAAAATAAACTTGTTCAGCCATACTATCACCTATAATGTCACCACTAAGTGATTGTTTCATGAGACTTGGTGTTCGCATCTATAATAAGATTCTACTGCCTAAATTAGATTTGCCACTTAAAAAATTAAAACTTTTTTTTTTAAAGTAAAAAGTGTTTAGTAAATAAAACTTAGTACTTTGTACAGAATTACTTGAACGATGACATGATTTATTGTATTCCAAATACAAGAAATCACAACGATTACTTTGCTATAATCCGCGGAGAAAGCTTGCATTCAAAATGGAAAAGTTGATGCTCAGCTGAATGATTATATATTTGTAAAACAGACTGATGTAAACAATGGCGTTTTGTAAAGAGCGAATGCTAAGTTTCTTGACAGTTCCTCTCTTTTTCAGGATTATTGTAAACACCAGGTAATAATAATTATTATTGATATTGTAGTAAACAACAAGTAATAATAGTAATTATTGTTGTTGTAGTAAACAACTGGTAATAAAAAATTATTATTGCTTTTGTAGGTTATATAATATGCGACTTGTTTTGACGCACCCCTCACTTTACCACTGACTCTTGTAGATCCTACATCTCCTGAGGATGCTCCGGTATCGGAGCGAAGAATATTGTGTTGAGTATTGTGTTGTGAATTTGTGCGGTGTTCTTTGGTCCAGGCTTCCAGCTTTTACAGTTGGCACCTCGGGCCCAAGTCACACTATACAAATTTACGTGTTGTCCGCGGATTATAGCAAAGTAATCGTTTTGATTTCTTGTTAAACTGCTTTTCGATCTGGTGGATCTGGACAAACTGACTGACTGACCAATTTTGACGTGTCAAAAGTACTTCGTGAAAAGTCTAATAGAATAAAACATTTTGAGTTTGAAACACAGAGTAAAAATATGTAAAAATTATCAAGAAAATCTAAAACACACATGGTTTTAGACATACATTCTTTGATATAATTTAGTAATTGATTGTTTTAATGATATTATTTGTTAATGATTATTAAAAGTTTGAATAAAATGAGAATTCCGATAATTTTAATTATCAAATTTATAGGAGAAATAAAACTCTTAGACTGATTACTAAAACTCTCTATTCTCTCCTGTTTGGTCGTATGTTTATGTTTCACGATAAAAATATGCTTTCGATATACAATAAAACACAAGAGTAATATTATGCAAACAAAATAAAAGTAAGTTCTGTATATTATTGTTTATTAGAACCAATGCTAAAAAGTTAAACTTTGTCTTAATAACCAAAAAATCTCTTTAGCATTATATTTTCTTTCTTTTCTAACTGTCCATATGAATATTTAGCTTTATACAGAGTATACTCTCAGACAACTTTGCTAAAAATGTTAAATTATTTACTCTTTGACGTAAAGCAACAGGATAATTTAGAGAATTTAGCAAACCACCAGTAAAATCTAATGTCTGGTAAATAGGACCAAGTGAACTCATTTGTATTACAGGTACTTTATATATATGCGATAAACTTATTGCTACTCTTATGTACATGATTCTACAATTAACAAATCGAATGTCTTATTCTTATCATTGATGAGGTCCTGGACTTCAGAAGATTTTATTTGTTCTTCAAATATTGTATTAAATGTATTGAAAATTGTCTTAACACGAGAATGACTATCACTTCCTTTTTTGTTTTCAAATGATATAGCTCTATTCCATATTTTATATGACAAATCGTGGAGGTCAATTTCCGTCAGATTTTGGGGACTTTCTCCCTTTAAAAACGCTGGATCTGTAGTTATCACTGTTATTCTATGACCACGTTTCACAAGTTCGTTAATAAGTGAACGAAATACCACATGGTGGCTTATAAATAGAGTTGGAAAGGCTGCTAAAATACTTGCACTCTCACTACACGTTATTACGAAAATTAAACCTTTTACAAAAATTTGTATTTTGTATCCGTACAAAGATGTCTTGCACATTTTCTTATTTAAACTATTCTCTTAATTTTGCATGGTTTCTTCGTCTTTTATATGTGTATTTTTGTATCGTTTTACAACTTATTTTGACCTTGAATATTCTGTCTAAAAATGTTGTGAATGACGTTTTAAATTTGCGTACAAAGAAGAAGAAAATTCACCGAGACTAATCAGTTCAATTTACAACAAACAGATACGTGTGAAGATATATGAGGTCGTGTATATTTCTCGAACTATTTAAGTATAATTTGATTGCATTACTATTAATTATCAATTATATCAACGAATATATTGTTAACTAGCTGACCTATCGCGCTTCGCTGAGGTGTATAAACTACAGATAAAATTTTTATCAAAATCATTTCGGCATTTTCACCGTTTAAACATTCTCTGGACTCCAACAAATAATTCACAACAAAAATTAGCCAATAATTCTTAAGTTCTAGTAAAACTAACGAACATCAATTTATTTAAATATAAAGAAGATTATCGATTATACTATCTATGCACGCAGACATGCAATATCACGCCTTGGTATATTATAATTTTATTCCTGAGGGTTATACTTTAGACACAAAGCAGCGTTAATGATTAATTAATCGCGACGTAATTATAACATTTTTTTTCCTGGCAGCTTACTAAATTGCTTTAAACTGAATCGATCAGTTGTGCCAACGTGCTTCGAAAGTCAAATGATATGAATGGTCAGATTAATGTTTTTAATATCATAACTACGAGTAACATTATATACCTATTGCTTTTAAAATAATGGAAAATTTAATTCACAAAGTTGTTTCAAAAAAAGTTATAAAGATACACAATATTTGCACTTGATATTCGTATTAAATATAAAATTAAATTAAAATTGTTTTTTTTTCTTCTATAAGTTTGCTCTGAAGAAAGGAAAGTTATATTACCATAATTGCGATGACCGTTTCCAAATTTTTAAATTGTTGTTAAAACGTACCTACTCCTTAACATATTTTTTGACGCAAGTGTATTAAATATACGCAAAAACGAAGTTAATACGGTAAGTATCGATATGCATAATTCTAATTCATACATAGTTCAATTTATAATTTTTAGGAATATTTAAACTATCATGAGGTTCTTAACGAAGTTAATGACTCTTCTCACAGACTCTACCTCATGGGTGGCGGGGAAAGGGGTCAACAATAAATAATTAATAACATAGGAATGCTGCGAAAATTCTTAAAAGCTATGTGTCATAGAATGAGAGAGGAATAATACCCATTACTGTACGGCAATACGTATACACGTGAAATTTAGACGGAGCTGGGCAATGCCTGGGGCTCTTTCATTCCACCTCCACCACTCGTCCTCGCCAACTACAATTAACCACGACGCGACGACCTTAACCACGACACTATAACACTAACTTCCCTGTACAGTGTACACTGCGCGAAAACACAAGAGAGGCTGAGTCTAATCTATCGCACTAAAGGTCATATATTGTCTAACTGTCAGTATACTTGATATAATTGAAATGATCTACCCGCCAACACTACTTTATAAACGGTGTTGCTAACAAATGTGTAAAAAAAAAGTAAGGCTAACTCGGATTCCGGATTTTACTTACGTTTAATCATGGTCCAAAGTTTTTACAATATGTTAAAAAATTTTCAAAGACTTAGAATTGTTTGTATCCAGGCAAAGGCGATATATATTAGAAATAAAATATGAACTCGGACGATAAAATAGGAGCTACATGGGAGGCTATTAATAGTATTACTGGAAGATCTGTAAATATTAATGAACAAGTAAAGTTGAAAATTGACAATGTAATGATAAATTCTGGTAAAGAAGTGGCAAATGGAAATGATTCTGTCATCGCGTTTGACGTGATCTAAACACGGTTTTTGAAGCGCTTTGAATTTAAATTCTTTTCTTCATTTCATTTTACTTTAGATTGTTAATAAATAGATTATTTAATGTAATTATCTGTATATATATAGTGTTAGTGAAATTAGGGTAAGTATTTTTTGGTTTAGCTTAATTCTTCAAAAAATTTTTGAATTGTGTCAATTCTGACACAATCAAAATGGAAAAAATCCCCCCGGATCCTCCTGATCCTGGGGACGTTTTTTACACTCCTGATTCTGTAATACAATTGCCAAATGTAAATATACATAATAGAAAGCGACATGTTGAAAATAATAATAATATAGATTTAAATAAAAAAGTTATAGTTGACCCATCTCTAGCCAGTCCATCCATTCAGACAGTTTTTGTTAATGCATTATTCCAAGATTTAGTTAATTTATATGATAATAATGACAAAGGACCATTTATAGTTCATGTAGTGCGGGTGGAAACGGACCCAGTGGCAGGCTTAACCATCCGTGCTATTAAATTTGGTGAATTCTTATTTAGAAACAAATTTGAAAATATTCTTAAAGATGGGGTTAAAACTATTGGGAGAAACCGGTTAAGCGTTGAATTTTCATCTGCCACAGCAGCTAACAATTTTATAAAAAATCCAATTCTAAGCAAAAATAATTATAAAGCTTTTATCCCAATCTATAGTGTATCGCGAATGGGCTTGATACGAGATATTCCAGTTGAATATTCTATGCAAAATGTTGCTGAGAATCTAGAAGTTCCATCTGGTGTTGGTCCCATTTTAAAGGTTCGTAGACTCAATAGAAAACAATTCATTGATGGTTCTCCAAAATGGATTCCTACACAATCCGTTGTGGTTACTTTTAAAGGCCAAGTTCTCCCAAAAAAGTTATTTTTTTATTATTCTGCCCTTAATGTGGAAATATATAATCTTCCAACTATTCAGTGCTTAAATTGCTGCAGATTTGGGCATACCAAAAACTTATGTAGGTCAAAGCCAAGGTGCTTCAGATGCTGCCAACCGCACTTAGGAGAAAGCTGTAAAGTTTCTAAAGAATCGGCCACTTGCTTACATTGTTCTGGCAATCACTTTGCCAATGACAAAGATTGTCCCGAACATTCTAGGCAGAGGGCAATCAAAGTTGTGATGTCACAAGAGAATCTTTCCTATGCAGAAGCCTCTTCTCGTTTTCCTCCAGTAAAACGCTCATATGCTGAAGTTGCAAAAGAATTATTTACAGTTCCAAACGCTGCTCTAAATTCTCAATCATCTGAAAATATATCTCATTCCTCTTCCTCAATTAGTACTTTATCCCACAAAAAAACAAGTATAAAGAGTCCCCGACAGCATTTCCATCAGGCAAAAGGATATGATGTGCACGCACACAACAACATTACAGCATCATGTTCTTCTTCTTTGAGTAATGGGTGTGCCTTAAATTCGAAATCTCGTCCATCTGCTCTTGAACATGTCATCGATGCTCTTATAAAAATTTTAGATGTCCATTTTTCGAAACCTGAAAATCATTCACCGAACAACGTTGCACAAATTTCTTCTGCACTTTCATCACATCTGTCATCTAAAATTAATAATGGATCTAGTCAAAATCTTACAATGGAATTGTAAAAGTCTCCCACTTCGCTCATCTGATGTCATACATCTTATTAATAAATATGAACCTATCATTCTTGCCATCTCTGAGACTTGGCTGAAGTCAGGTAGGAGGTTTCGAATACCTGGATTCTCCTGTCTGAGGGATGACAGGGATGATGGATATGCGGGTAGTGCAATTTTAGTAAACAGATCATATGCTTTTTCTCAACTATCATTATCATCACATTCTCCAGAAATAAATATAGTTGCCATCCGATTTTTTGATATATCAGTTGCATCAGTTTATATTCCTCATCCCCATTCTTCCCTAATTTTAGAACTTCAAACTGTACTATCAAGTTTGCCTCCTCCGGTTATTGTGTTGGGTGATTTTAATGCTCACCACACTGCTTGGGGATGTCACTCCTGTGATAGTTTTGGAACTCTACTTTTGGAACTTTTTGAAGAAATGGACATCTGCTTCGTTAATGATGGCTCACCAACTCGTAGAGTGTATCATTCCCAAAACCCACAGACTGCAGTAGACTTATCCCTCTGCTCATCTTATCTTGTTCCCTCCTTAACTTGGAAGATCCTTTCTTCGACATATGGGAGTGACCATTTTCCTATTCTAATTAACTTTCATAAGAAGGCTCTTCCATATCCTATCTTAAACCCCCTTTTACCATATTATTTAAGTAAAGCTAAATGGCCTGAATTTCGGTCTTTTATTGATTCTCATATTGTTGACTTTCCGAATTTAAATTTTGACAATGCCTTGAGTGCCTATGAGCAGTTTAAAAGCATCGTCCTTTTAGCTGCAGACACATACATTCCTGTAAAAAAAACAAAATCAAGAATGTTATCTTCTCCGCCTTGGTGGGATGCTGAGTGCTCAGCTGCAGTTAAAAAACGAAAAAAGGCTGAGCTAACATATTGTTCTTGCATGTCACTACAAAATTTTATCTTTTTTAAATATGTTTTTGCTGCAACTAAAAGATTGTTAAAGAAGAAAAAGAAATTAGGCTGGATTAAGTTCTGTGAAATGCTCTGCCCAGGCACACCATCATCCTTAGTTTGGAAGTATATTAAAAAATTTAGATCTTCATACAATGACCTTTCTCACAATATATCGGCAAACAACTCGCTATGGCTCCTTGATTTTGCTAGGCATCTGGCTCCTTCTTTTGTTCCTCCTTTTGACTGTTTTATAACTTTAACCATTCCCACTCACCCAGTGGAAATGGATCTCCCATTCTCGTTTGATGAATTGAACTGTGCATTAAATGGACTTACTGACTCTTCCCCTGGGGAAGATGGCATTCCATATTCGTTCTTAATTAAAGCTAGTGATACAGCTAAACATCTCTTTCTTTCATTAGCAAATATTTTTTTTCAATCAGGTTGTGTCCCCCCTTCATGGAAATCCCAAATTATAATCCCCATTTTAAAACCGGGCAAAAACCCGGATGATCATATGTCATACCGCCCAATAGCGTTATCATCAACCTTAAGTAAAATCATGGAACATCTTATAAAAAATAGATTAGATTGGATTTTGGAAAGCAGAAAAATTATTGCAAAGACACAATTTGGGTTTCGTAAAGGTATTGGTACTATGGACAGCTTAAGTATCTTTACATCTGATATACGTCTATCATTAGCAAGAGGTGAATATCTTGTGGGGGTGTTTCTAGATATATCCTCAGCGTACGACAATGTTGTCTTACCTGTTTTACGAACTAAAATGATGTACTTAAATTTACCCACTAAAATTATTCAATTCATTTCTAACCTTTTCATTGGCAGATCTATTAGCGTGAGACACAATGGTACTATACTCCCTCCAAGAACGATATGGAAGGGTCTTCCCCAGGGCTCAGTGCTTAGTCCTATTTTGTACAGTCTTTATACCTATGACTTGGAAAAATCTGTTGATAGTTTCTGCAACATTCTCCAGTATGCCGATGACATAGTTTTGTATGCAAGTTCGAAAAATGTATCTGAAATTGTGTCTAAATTAAATTCTGCTCTATATTATCTTGGAGAATGGCTATCAAATCATGGTTTAGCCTTGTCAGTTCCTAAGAGTAATGTGGTTATTTTCACGCGAAAAAGAAATATTCCTCAATTTAACATTGTATATAATAATCATGCTCTCCCCATTACAAATTCAGTTAAATTTCTTGGCCTTTACCTAGACTCAAAATTAAATGGTGTAGCTCATACAGATTATATTATAAAGAAATGTGAAAAAAATATTCAAATTTTACGTTCTTTATCAGGTGTTTGGTGGGGATCTCATCAATACACACAAAAACTTTTATATAATGCAGTTATCCGTAGTCATTTAGATTACGGTACATTCCTCTTGGACTCTGGTAATAAACATGCATTAGGGAAATTAAATATATTACAGTATAAATGCCTCCGAATCATATTAGGAGCTATGAAATCCACCCCTACCAATGCATTACAGGTAGAATGTGTCGATCCCCCTCTTCACCTACGTAGACAATATTTGGCAGATAGATTCATATCCAAAATTTTACAGTGTTCATCCCATCAACTTCTATCGTCCCTTACCCGTTTGGCTCAAACCATCAAACCAAATCAAAAAAGTCCCTGTATTTTGAAAAGTTTTCAAAAACTTGCACAATATCCAGCGCCAATTCATAAATGTCATCTCAATCCTCTCTATTCTGTCCCTTATTATTCTCTAACATTTAGTCCCTCAATTATAACTAATCTGGGCATAATTAAAAATCAACCTGGTGCAAATAACCTTTTTTTAGAAACTTTGTGTAAAAAATGGCCAGACTATATTTCAATTTTCACAGATGCATCTAAATTATCTGATTATGCTTGTCTTGGAGTTGCTTGTTGGATTCCAAAGTTCAAAATTATACTGAATTTTAAATGCCCTCCTCAATCCTCTGTTTTTTCAGGGGAGTCCTTAGCGATTCTGGAAGCTATATTGTTTGCTGAATCACATAAAATGAGAAAGGTTGTTATTTTTACAGATTGTTTAAGTTCATTACAGGCTGTGCTGCAAAATCCATTTAGATGTAGAACAGGATTTCCTATTATTCTCAAAATTAGAGCAGCATTACATTTGTGTTATCAACAGGGCCTTCACATCTCTTTAGTTTGGATTCCAGGTCATTCTGGGATTCAAGATAATGAAATTGCCGATATGCATGCCAAATCTGCAGCACAAATTGGATGTCTAACTCATTTTTACAATTTTGCTCATGATTTAAGATCCCTTTCTAAAAAAAATCTATACAAGTCATGGAATCGTTTCTGGAACGAGTCTAAATTCATTAAAGGTACATATTATGGTAATATCCAGCCTGATATTCCAGCCAAACCTTGGTTCTTCCGGTTTCGCAGTGCAGATAGAACAACCACTTCAGTTATATGTAGACTTAGACTTGGTCATTCTTGTACTCCCTTGCATCTATTCAAATTGAGAATTAAAGACAATTCCCTGTATGAAGGTTCTCCTGATCATATTGTGTTTAGCTGCCCTAAATTAAGTTATTCTTTGTACAACATGATTCCCTCTGACCTTCAAAGGCCGGTTAATATCAAATGCCTATTAATGCTAGTTTTCACCCCATTTGTTAGGAATCTAGTAAAATTTATTATAGATAATAAAATTAAAGTTTGAGTAATTGTTTATTATACCTATTTGCATAAATACAACATTTCTCTCACCTATTGTAAATCTTGTGTATAACTGCGTTATTTCACTTTATTGTTTTAGGTTGTTCCTGTATCGTAGCATCCATCAACATTTTATCATAATCACTTATAACTACATTAACTTTTTTGGCACGATTTACCGCGCAGTCTCCTCCGTGTTTGTTTCATTATACGTGACACTGGCAGAATGCTTTGTGCATAAGCACATTCAAAGCCATATAATTAAAAAAAAAAAAAAAAAAAAGAAGTGGCAAATGTTTTTGAAAAATATTTTACAGAAATTCCGGTTAAAGTAACATCTAGCCTTAAATCTTCTCCCATCGATGCTATTGCATTGTTAAAAAGGAATCACTTGGGTTGTAACAATAGTTTCAATTTCTAGTATGTTTCACCAGTAGATATAATTACAACATTTAAAACTCTTAATTTAAAAAAAAACTAGTGATTTATGGGATATATCTGTACTTACCGAAATTATTTATAATATTGCTCCACATCTAGCTCTTATTTTCAACAAGTGTGTGGATACAGGATCGATTCCGAATTTAATGAAACACAGTAAAGTTATACCTCTTTTTAAAAAGAGTGATAAAAACGATTCTGGTAACTACAGACCCATCTCTATATTACCATTACTAAGTAAAGTTTTTGAAAAAATTATACTAAATCAACTTTTGGAGCATTTTGGAAAAAATAATATTTTTCATAGTGAGCAATATGGTTTTACTAGAGGTAGGTTAACAACGGATGCAGGAGTCGCGCTCCTCAGGCATATTTACGACGTATGGGAGAAATCACAAAATGCAATTAGTGTATTTTGTGATTTGTCCAAAGCCTTTGATTGTGTTCAACATGAAACGCTTTTTAAAAAAACTCAATTATTATGGTATCAGTGATAAAGGACTTGATCTAATTGCTTCTTACCTTACCCAAAGGATCCAGAATATTGCTATTAATGGTGAAAAATCTTTTGGATCCTTCTTAAGATTGGGCGTTCCACAAGGTTCTATATTAGGCCCATTTTTATTCCTGATTTATATTTATGATCTGCCATACTACGTGAGGAATTTATGCGACATTATACTTTTTGTTGATGACACTTCCCTTATATTCAAAGTTAAGAGAAACCAACACAGTTACGACGTCTCCACAAAGTTAGTAATAGTTTCATGAGGCTTGGTGTTGGCATCTATAATAAGATCCCACAGACTATATTAGACTTGCCACTTCAGCAATTTAAAACTCGAATAAAAAAGTTTTTAGTAAATAAAGCTTACTACTCTGTACAAGATTATTTGAATGATGATAAAGCTTGCATTCCAAATGGCGTTGATGCTCAGCTGAATGATTATACCTTTGTAAAACAGACTGATGTAACAATGGCATTGTGAAAAGAGCAACTGTTGAGTTACTTGCCAGTTCTTCTCATCAGGAAACTGCTTTCCGAACTGGCGGTAGCTTCAGACAAACTGACTGACTGACCAATTTTGACGTGTCAAAAGTACTTTTTAAAAAAGTCTATTTGAGTTTACTCGGAGTAAGAATTCGGTCAACTTTGGAGCGCTCTTAAACCGTCATAATATATGAAATCCAAAAAAATTATTAAGTTGCAACCTCACAAACTTGGAGGTATGCTCCTAGTGACCTCTCCTATACATCCCAATAATAAAATTGCGTCCTTTAAAAAACGCAAGGTAAAATGTAGCTTTTCAATTGTTATAAATATTTTTAACAATTATAACAATTGAAATTGTTATTTATTATGTACTACGTATACGTAGCTATACGTATGAAGAACATAAATAAGTTTTTTTTATGGCCGTCAATGGGCTAACGGGCCTTCCTGATGGTAAGTGGCCACCGTCGCCCATGAACATCGACAATACTACAGAGTATCTCTTGTTTTGCCGATGAGTTGCCATCTCGAAGATAAAGTGAGGAAGGGGGATGAAGAGAAGAATGCTGCGGTTTATTTGGACCCTGAAGAAGAACCCAGAGTTCACTAGATGCAGAACATTAACGGGATAGGTTGGGGGAGGGGTAAGCCCACATGTGGCTCGACCGAAACGCGTCAGCAACACTTGGCAGTCAGATTCGCATGCTGGTGGTCGCAAGCCAGTCGGGGAACAGATCCCCTACCACCAAGGAAACAGATCCCCTATCGCCAAGGAATACCACAAAGGAATGTAGCAAGAATGAAGAAAATTATTATTCAAACTTCAAATTTATTTTCAGGCGAAGATAAAAAAAAAGAAGAGTAGATTGTTTAAACATGTTAATTCGTTTATATTAATTCTATTTTGTACAAAATCAAAAATAACCTTATTGATATTACAAAATCAATTAAAATTAAATATAATCACTATCATAATTTAACTAATTCATTTTAGTTTTAATACGGATTAGTACATGCTTAGTAATTTTATAATATAAGTACGATGGTATTAAATGTATAGTATATGCTAATGATATTAAAGTAATTAATGATAAACTAAAAACGAATAACACTAAGTCTAAACCATAGTATTCAGTCCAATGCATATGCGCGGCGGGTGTGCGCAGATGCTCAGCATTGCCGTGACGTAGAACGTGTTCTGTCCACCATACAGCGCGATCTAGAGGTGTCTGGGGTTGATCTTGAATAATGTTTTGTAATTTAACAGCATTTTGACGGTAACTGAAACAATTTAGAATAATATAAAACTAGTGACTAATTCTCGCTGATTAATTGAGAATTGTAATTATAGTAAAATTATCATATTTTTATAACCACAACTTTTAAAACAGATATTGTATCATCATTATCGTAGTCATCATATCTCGTAGATAGCCCAGTGGTGAGTCGGGTCTCCTCCAGAGTGAGGAGGGCCACTTTTGAGATCATGGAGAACTCAAGAAATGCTGGTTTAGGATAGCAAGTGATTTTTTAATTGCAATCACACATAAATCAAAAAAGTCAGAGGTGTGTATATAAAATCGAACTCGGACCTCACAAGTATGACGTCAAAATCTTAACCACTGGGCTGTCACTGCTTTTTTTTGTGGAAAGTATAAATACTCACGTTGGATTTGTTATTACACTATCTATGGCATATCTCAAGTTTTCCTCTGTCATGGTCTCTAAATCTAGTCTAACTCCTATGTTCAATATTCTATACATTTCTACATTGTACCATTGATCTGCAAACATCGGTACTCCAATAAGTGGTACACCAGCAGTTAATGCTTCATCGGTTGATTGTAGGCCGCCTATTAATAAATAACCTAATATTTTTGTGTCCTGAAAATATACTATATTAAAATTTAAAGTTTGTGTACTAAAACAAGAACCTTATTTAATACTTAAATTCTCAAATCCAACTTACTTAGTAAATCCGATTGCGGGAACCATTTAGAAACTCGTACATTTTTAGGACATCCTGGAATTTCATTCTTATCCCATTTCCATAAAACTTTATATGGAAGTCGAGAAAATACCTTTGTAAATATTTCTATTTTTTCTCGTGGTAAAAGTGATGGATTCATATTTGTGCCAAAGCTCATGTATATTATACCTTGCTTAGAGGAATCAAGAAAATATTGTAGTTCCTACAAATAATGTGTTCAAAATATCATAATAAAATTATTGATTTCAATTTTTCGTGTTATACCAACTAGTCAATAGAAATATTACTTACATGTGGTAAAGGTTGTGAAGGCTTTTGATGTAATCTGCCTAAATATATCACATTCGGTGGAACGGGCCTATTAGTATCCCATAAAGGATGAACATTCAGAAATGTCATTTGCACGTTCTTTTGTAATTCCTTCATATTAGGAATATTTGTATACCGCCCAAAAATTTTTTGTATCATTTTATTATCAGATGGTTCTAGTGCGGCATAAAAATTAACAATTTGATAATGTATATACAACTCCCTTATTTTGTCCCATAATGATAAATTGTTTAATCTTTGGCGTGAAAAAATAGGATAAACTAGTGGATTTGTAGCTGCACCTATATACTCAAATGAATTTAAGAAAGGACCAAACGAACTAATCGATATTACTGGAGCTTTAAATATGCTCGAGAAAGCGATTGCTGGTTTCATACAAGATTCTACAAATATTAAATCAAACTTCTTCTTTTTATCATAGATTAGTTCTTGAACCTCTTTTGTTTTCATTTGCTCCTCAAATAATGTGCTTAGAAATTGGAGTATTGTAAAAAAATAGAAAAAAAAATGTTGTCCATAAATAAAAATAAAATGTTAGATGGGGACAACCCTTATCACTTAGGCGTATGAAAAATAGATAGTAGCCGATTCTCAGACCTACTGAATATGCATATAAAATTTAATAAAAATCGGTCATGCTGTTTCGGAGGAGTATGGTAACTAACACTGTGACAAGATAATGTTATATATAAGATAACGGATTGTAATGGAGAATGGAGAGAAAGTTATCAAAGTTAACTTTAGTATACCATAGAATGTTAGCAGAAAAAATAATACACATTAAATAAACAAATGATCTTGGGCAAAGTGTTTTTTCGACTATAAACATATCAATTATTGTATATTATTATCCTAATAATGGGAGGTTAATAAATAAACTAATTATTTCTTACTTTTTAGTGCTTTTTTAGAGTTTGAAGTCGGTAAAATTTTTTGTTAAAGTTGTTTTATTTAAATTTGGCTTCGTGTTGTTTTGCATGTAATATAATTTAAGATTAAGTTAATACTTTCAATCTTTTGAAAATTACTTTTATTATTAGATAGATGATTATTAGATACGAGAAAAAAGTTTGATATATTTTTTTTTTTAACTTAAATAATTGATTTTTTTATTATTACCTTTGTTTAATCTTCGTATTTTGAATTATAAATTTTATGTTAAAATATAAAATTGATCTTATAAAATAAATGAGAAATGCTGATATTATTATAACAATTGTTGAAATGCTTAGAAATATTAATACTAAGTCTAGAACATAGTATTCAGTCCAGTGAATATCCGCGGCGGGTGTGTGCAGATGCTCAGCATTGCCGTGACGTAGAACGTGTTCTGTCCACCATACGGCGCGTTCTAGTGATGTCTGGGGTTTATCATTCATGATGTTTCGTAATTTGATCACATTTTCACGATATCTAAAACAAAAATTGATAATTTGACTAAATTATATAAGAAACAGTGATGGCCCAGTATTTGACACTTCAATGTCTTACTCGGGATGTCCGAGTTCGATCCTCCACACAGGCACACACCTCTGACTTTTCTAAGTTATGTGTGGTTTAAGCAATTAAATATCATTTGATCTAACGGTAAACGAAAACATCGTGAGGAAACCTGCACTCCTGAGAGTTCTCTAAAGTTCTCAAAGGTGTGTGAAGTCTGCCAACCCGCATCGGGCCAGCGTGGTGGATTATGGCCTAATACCCTCCTCATTTCGAGGAGGAGATCCGGCTCAGCAGTGGGCTATTGACGGGTCGTGATGATGATATAAAAAGTATAGTTTAATTTTTTATTGTCCAAAATACGAGCTTTTATTGTATCTGACCTGACATAAGACCTGTGCTTAGAGGACGTACCCATACTACGTAGTAAATGCCCCTCTAGTTATCTCGTAGTAATTTATAAATATGGTTTTAAATAATTTTTTGCCGACAGAAAGTTGAAACAAATATTTGGCTCATATTTTTTTGTATTACTTGCATTGACAAGGAATTCTTGTGACATTTAATAAACCCATTGTACAGACGACCGTTCAACGATATTATACGAGTTGTATCGGAACAAACTTTTGCATATTGCTTGAAAATTTTACTGCACAACAAACGGTCAATTAGCTGTCGTCTTAGCATATATATGCCAGTATTGCCAACTGTTAGTTTAAAACGCGCCATAGTTGAATATAGCGCAAAACACGCGATGACGAAAACCTAAGCACGGTATTTTGAAGCCCCTTCCCCCCTAAATCGGGTCACGTAGTATGGATACGTTCCCTTAGTAGAGAGGAAATGAATTGAGATGATATATATGTCGAAGCATAGTAAAAGATTATCGATTAATCGAATCGTTATCGTAGTCTATGGCGTTGGAGTGGGGTAGTAGTCACTTCCGTTGTTTTGACAGTATCTACCCTCGATCCTTTATATGCGATCGATAGTCTAACTGAAGTCTTAGTCGTGCGCGGTCTCTCAAGAAGTGAACATCATCTAAGTAGTGCTAGTGATAGTGATAGTGTCAAGTGCAGTGTAGTGTGGAAGTGCTGTCCAACTAAGGTCACGTAAGTCCTTACAATGTAATTGCCACGTGGTTAAGTAAACACAATGTTAGGTTAGGTTAGCCTTAGGTTAGGTTAGCCTTGTATTAGATTCGGTTTATGTGCGTTTAACCTTGGGTTTAAACAGAGAGCCTGAGCAGTGGAGGCGAGTGTCGTGATCCTTAAGCCTACACCTTGCTCACAAGTCCAAGGCTTAGGTTTCTCTCGTAATTGTCGGAGATCATATTTAATAATTTATCGGTTCAATAAGAGTATCTACGTTGCGTTTACCCAATAATTCCATTCAATACCATCACCCCCTTTTAGTGTTCCCCAACATTCCCCATCTTCCTCCTTCCATTTCCTTTCACATCGTTTTAAAATCCCCGACATATATATCGATATAGGAATTATATATATCTGATTTTGAGGGATGTGTTTGTTAATAACCAATAGAATCGCTTCATAGTGTGTCAAATGAAGAGCGAGGCTAGCCTTGAAATGAAAACTTTGAATTTGTGTGCGATAGCGCAATAGATGAATATTGTATTTAACCACATAAATGATAGTACTTTTATACTGATAAATAAAGCAATTCGTGCGAAATTATTGCCTAACCATTTCACAATATTCAAGAATGTTCAACGTTAATGTTTAGGTTTTCACTCCTCCGGCACTCCCGAGTGCATTCCTTTTTTTTAGGTGATTATTACTTCGGCTATTACTTACTTCGGATTTTCAATAACAGCTTTGATGGCTTCTTTCAAATTATTTTCAGATATACTATTAATATCTAACTTGACTCCTATATCATACTTCATATACATCTCAGTATTGTACCATTGATCTACAAGCATTGGTACTCCAATAAGTGGCACACCCGCTGTTATGGCTTCGTCAGTTGATTGTAGACCTCCTTGAGTTATAAATAATTTAACATTTGGGTGTTCTAAAAAATTAAGAGGACAAAGAAGTTTTAGATTATTGAGTTTTCCTTTAAAAAAGTAGTAGCAGACCTTGAAGTAGTTGACGCTTTGCAATAAGGACAATCCTTAATGCAAACCGTCAACGATGTTGGCAACACTAATAATATGAGTAGCATCCTGCTATTTGTTATGTTGATTGATATGAGTGACATTTTTACTTTCTTGATTGGTGGACACGACAGTATCAATATTATTGTTGATCGCTAGTAACCTAGGAGTGAAGCTGAGGTTCTGTGTCTAAAGTATAACCATCAGAAGGATATTCTAGTCATGTCGTCATACACTTGGTCTTCTTACCTTACCTTTTTAATTAACACGATGCAAAGCAATTCGTGCGAAAATGCAAAGGAATAGACTCCAAATATTCATAGGAAGGAGAAAAGAAAAAATGGTTTTGTTGTATTACATACGAGTTATTGCTTTCAAGAAACAAGACTAAACTGCTACAGAAAAAGCTAAACATCATCGGGTGTTTAGCTTGAAGCCTTCTCTGTCGTATTAGCTCGAAGCCTCTTGTTCTTTTAAACAAATCGGTATAGAGGTAACACTAGACATCAGATGTCTCATTCACATTAGAGATGTTCCGTGTCTTTTGACAAATAGTCTACAGTTGCGATCACAATATACTCGCCGAAAAGGTTAACTTATAATTTATCGTAAGAAGCTAATAGCTATTTAAATTGATAACAGGAGGAAGTTTAAAGACGTCTACCACGCCACCAAATAACACTACACTACAAGACACACAACTTTGACAAATACATACAATTTGACAAATACATACAAGTTGTTAAATTGATACTAACTTACTAACAAATGAATCGAAACTTACTCAGCAAATCAGGTTGCGGAAGCCATTTAAAAATTTTGACATTCTTTGAACGTCCTGGAATTTCATCGTCATCGCATTTCCATAAAATATCATAGGATAGTTGAGAAAATACTTTGATTAATATATGTTTTAATTTTGATGACATATTTGAGATTTTAATATTTGTGCCGAAGCTCATGTAAATAACTCCATTCTTGGATGAATTGAGAAACGATTTGATATCCTGAAAATTAAGACAACAAAGTGAACATATAAAGTAGAAACTTCAGCAATCCCAACTATATTATAAGTGCAAATGTAACTGTGTCTGTCTTTTATGTCTTAAAAAAAAGCAGTAATGGCCCAGTGGTTGAGACTTCAAGTCTTACTCGGGAGGTCCGAGGTTCGATCCTGGGCATACACCTCTGACTCTGAGTTATGTGTGTTTTAAGCTATTGAATATCACTTGCTTTAACGGTGAAGGAAAACATCGTGAGGAAACCTGCACTCCTGAGAGTTCCCTAAAAAAGCTCTCAAAGGTGAAGTCTGCCAACCCGCACTGAGCCAGCGTGGTGGACTATGGCCTAATACCCTCCTCATTCTGAGGAGACCCGGCTCAGCAGTGGGCCATTGAAGGGTCGTGATATCGACATTACCGATTTTGATGAAATTAAGTATAGCAATTGAATGCGGTTTGGAAAAGGACGTGGGCTACGTTTTATAGCGTCTTAAAGGGATTGAAACAAGGTATGAAGTAAGTGCATGTAGAGCTGCGTGATCGTTTATGTCTTTGGTAATATATAAATTATGTTGATGTTGAAAATTAAAATATAGCGATATAGCGATAAGTACCTTAACTTATGGGATTTTTGTCAATAATTTCTTTTACTAAGTTACTATCTATTCCATATGAAATAATATAACAAAAGTATTTTAGGTAGATAGTAACAAATTAATACCTTTGGTAAATTTTTCGTTGGTTTGTGTTGTAAATTTCCTAAATGCAAAATATTAGAAGAAACTGATCTATTGAAATCCCACATCGGGTGAACATTCAAGAACGTCATTTGAACATTGTATTTCAATTCATTTAAATCTGGTACATGTTGACCAAAAGTTTTCTTTAGTATAACATTTTCTGTCTTTTCTAATTCTTCAAATATCTGTTTTTTGGCATAGTGAGTATAGATGGCAGAATACTCTTCCCATAATGTTATATTTTTAATTCTTCGTGGTAGTGTAATAGGGTATATAAGAGGGTTTATAATAGCATTTGTTATATCGAATGTTGTATATATGGGACCAAACGAACTTATCTCTATTACTGGTGATTTATATATATAAGAAAAACCTATTGCTGGTCTTAAACATGATTCTATAATTAATAAATCAAAAGCTTTTCCCTTGTCTTTAATCAGCTTCTGCACTTCAGACGATTTTATTTGCTCTTCAAATACTGTATATAAGGAATCAAAAATAACTTTTGTCATTGAAATATCACTTTTGTCACGTTTTTGCACAGCCATACCCTTATTCCATTGATCATACGATAAGTCATGCAAGTCTATTTCCGTGAGATTTTGAGGAGTTTTTCCTCTTGGAAATTCTGGCTCTGTAGTTATCACTGTGACTTGATGACCACGTTTGATTAGTTCATTCACAAACGGTCGAAATACATTTTGATGGCTTTTAAATGGAGTTGGAAAAACTGCTAGGATATTTGCGCACTCACTTGTTGATATTATGAGAAGTAAACATATTGAAACTATATAGAACATCTCGTACTGACTAGAGAATAACTAGTACATATACATTTTCAGCTCAAACAATAATATAATATTTTATACTTGAACATTATTATTTAAATAATTTTATCATTACAGCTACTCAAATAAAACTTATATAATAGGTAAAAATTAATAGCGCTCTTGAAATTGAAAATACATATATGTTTCAAAATTTTAACTCTTATCAAATAAATATATATAAAACATATATCTTTAAGTAAATTAAATTAAGAATTATTTAGATTATTTAGTTATACAAATACCCCCCCATTTTTTAGAAGGAAATTTTTCAAAGACAAAAAAGGCAATATGTAGTTAAGATTCTGAAAGCCACGTGGATATTCTTTTACTTTAAAGTTTTTGACAAATAAAGTATTATGTATATGGAAGCTATACTGTAAAGTAACATGTAAAAGACAACTTTAGGCACTTTAGACGGAAACCTAGCAAATACAATTACAAACACTTGCAGAATCGTTTACAAGGAGACACAGCATAACGACACCACACAAGTTCCACAGCCTTTATGGCCACCAATCGAGCTCCTTTTGACAACTGGCACAAAATTATCGGAACAGAAGTTATATATTGTTATAAATTGTTAAGTGGGTATAATTGAAATAAAATAAAGGAACTACTCGCGAATAACGATGTTACTAACTAATGTGTAGTTATAATTATATTAATATTGTAATATTTATTTTATACTATTTTATACTTGTACCCATTACTGTACAGCAACACGTATACACATGCAATTTAGACTGAGGCGAGTGGTGCCTGGGGCTTGAGACCCAGGAGCAGGTTTAAAGAGCTCTTTCATAATATATTAACTCTCACCTCCACCACTCGACCTCGCTAACGACAATAGATAATAAAGTAAACTTACGTGGACCTCGAGAAGGGTAACCATAACCACGATACTATAACACTACCATGTTCACTGCACGAAAACACCAGAGAGACTGAGACTAAACTATCGCACTGAAGATTATATATTGTCTTCACGTCGGTATACTTGAAATAATATAAAATGATCTACCCGATACTATCGCTCTATAAACAGTGTTGCTAACATACTAACTAATCCGCGCGACTTCGTGCGCGTTAAATTTAGTACTCTACACACTCGATCACTCACTCTCTCGCCACCTCACACTCACGCATCCAATCACTCACCTAATCACTAATACACACATTCACTAATTCACTTACGCGATAATTTATTCATACACTAACTTAACAAAAGTATACTTTGAATAATTTACTTCACGATCGATAAGTCGTGGGTTACCGACACAAAACGACTTCGAAAATCGACGTTTTTATTTGCGGTACTAAATGTAATATTCCATTTTAATAAATACTTTTAAGACTCACACTTAGCCGGTTTTATAAAATTTTTAAATCACTGTAAAATTTGTGTCGTAGGTACTCATAGAATACGTTGATATCATATTACAATCCTGCTGAGCTTCTCAAACGAGGTCAGGTCAGTAAAGAATTCAGTCAGATTTAATTCATTAAAAATGTGCTAATGAGGTGTTCTTTAAAATCAGATTTAAATCATTACTCACGAATGCGAAATAATGCAGATTTAAAAAAAATTCTTATAGTTTATCTTCAAGTTCGTCATATTAAATTTAATAAAAAAAAATATTTTCAAAAATATATAACAATACAAAAATATTTTGGTGTTCAATAAACATATTTTATTATTATAGCAGGAACTATGATTTTATCTATTTTAAAAAGTAGTATATGTGTTAATCCAGGTTATAAAGGATCTGCGTGCCAAATTTCATTGAAATCGTTTCAGCCGATATAACGGTTACGCAGCTCTGAAGCTCAATTCAGATTTCTAACGAATAAAACCACATCAAAATCGGTTCATTATCTTAGCACACGTTACCACAGACGTACACACATTAAACTTATAACACCCTTTTTATCGTAGTGATAATAAAATATCAGCAATTTATAGTGCAAAAGCATTTAAACTTTGACAAAATGTCCGAATGATATATTGGCTAGTTAAAATATGGGTTGTCAAAATAGAAATATTGAGTGTGCGACATGCTCCACGCAAATTGCTTTGCCTGATTTATGCTTCGAACGTGACCTCAATATCGACTTTCCTTTATAAAATGAGCTCTTGCTTATAATTCGACAGCATTAATTGAAGGCTTCATCATAAACTTCTTATCATAACTTAAGAATTAAATTCAATTGATAGCCCAGTGGCTGAGACTTTAAATATCACTTGCTTAAAGGGTGAAAGAAAACATCGTGAACCTGAACGTCTGAAAGTTCTCGTAGACTATAGCCTAACAGTTTCAACATTATGATTGAGACCCAACTCCGCAGTGAGACATTGGCGGTTTATAATGATGTTTATTTTAACGAAAATATTTTTTTATGTTATAGAGATCAACAGAGCATGTATATTACTTGATAGTAAAAAAAGAGTTAATTGTAATATGAAGAAGAAGAGTGAAGGATAAACATTATCTGAATTGTAATAAAAATGAATACCTACTAATCTTTAGAAGTATACTTTATCAAAAATGTTAGCCATTAAATTTTTTTTTGTTTGTATATTAAAAATCTTTTAAAAAGGATTACAAAATATATACCATTATTGTCTATTGGTTTCACATCTAAAGTTATATATTTTTTTAATATCTTTTTAATCTATATAGTAACTAATAATCCACAGGAACGTATATTCAGACTATCAGGAGGATCTTATAATAATAATAAGTTATCATTGGGTATAAGTCAAGGAAGTATATAAGGTTTTAACTATTTTTAATTATGGTTAATGATTTACCAGAAGTAGTAAGTTAAATAAAATGTTGATGTATCTGTTGCTGTATCGAGGATATACTCGTAGTTGAACATGATACTGAAGTTAACGAATGTTAGCTTTACCTTAAACTAGCCAACCTGTGCGACTTTATCCACGTAATCATCGCTTCTATTGCTGATTGCGTGATGTTATATAGCCTGTAGTTTTCCTCAATAAATGAGTTATTAGACATTAAAATATTTTTTACTTTCGAACTAATGGTTGCTGAGATTAACGTGTTTAACCATACAAACAAAAGCTTTATATAATTTACTAGCCGACCCGCGCGACCTATGGGTCGTAGCGAGATGTTAAATAACCTATTTTACGCCTTGTTACATCAACTATCTGCTAGAGAAAGTCCCGTCCAAATCGATCTAGCCATTTCAGAGATTAGCCGGAACAAATAGACAGACAGACAAAAATCGAATAAATGTTATTTTGGTATATGTGCCGTGTGCGTGTATACATCCATATGCACTTAGTAAAAAGCGGTTATTTTAATATTACAAACATATACTCTAATTTTATTTATTTGTATGGATATACATTATAATATTATTCTTATTTTCATCTTAAAACATTGTTTTCCAGATGTCAATATAGTTCTTTGAAGCATAGGTCCAATGTAAGCGAATAACATAGCAGCATAGCTCGCTTTGTTATGTCCAGGTTAATGCAGAACTGGTGACGGTTGTATAGTGCGAATAGTTAGCCTAGTTAACAATTGTTCTCGGTACAGTTGGTGAAATGGTTATTTACTAATATTTACTACCCTTTTGACCAATTTCTATTTGAGTTTTCTATTCACTATCAATTGATCTACATTTAACATTTTGAATGAATTGAACAGATATTACTTTTCTAGGGGAACACAAGAAACTTAAGGGAGCAAAGGCTACAATGGGAATTTGTAAATGAACAAGTAGATGAATAAAACATATGGATGCCTTTAAGAATTCAATATACAAGTTCATTTTTCATGACGCTCTCTCTCCAAAGTATAAAATATATTATCTGTCTACTATGTTAAAATTATCGTAGGATATAATAATACTTATCATTATCATATTCATTTAATTTGTTATTTGTTACCGTCATTATAGAATTTATTAAAAACATGGTTTTAAGTAAACAGATAATACTTTTCGTATTATCTTAATATCGTTTTTAAATCAAACTAATGATTTTCATAGATTGTATTCCAATTTGTTATCATTTTTTTTTCAAGTATTGTACCTATATTTATTTAACATCACATATTAAATTGGTCAAATAGGTGTTCAGTAAAGAGTTCGACAGTCAGAATAATTATTTTCAATATTCAGTTGAACAAATAATTTATTTATGTAATAAAACATTATCTGTCTGCACCTTTGTCTGAGAAAATTTCTGAATTGGATTAGGATTGAATTGAAAGACATTCACGCCCACTCACTCTTCCGGGATAAAAAGTACCTAGCCTATGAATTAAATAATTCACGTTTTAAAGTATCTGTGTGTCAAATTTCATTGTAATTCGTTCGGCCGTTATTGTATAATTCAGTTTAAAGAAAATTCTCATTTCGACAAAGTCATTTACATGAGAACTTAGGTTGCTATACTTTCGTTATACAGTTGAACAGCAAATCCTAATATTATAAACGTGAAAGTTTGTAAGAATGTATGGATGTCTGGATATATGTTTGTTCCTCTTTCACGCAAAATCTACTAAATGGATTTTGATGAAACTATACAATAATATAGCTTACACATCAGAATAACATATAGGCTATAATTTATAATGATATAATGTGAATTATCCAAAATATAACGATAAGTGTCAAGTAAGTAGGTAAAAATCTGCCATCCGCGAGCTATTCTGGCGTGCGCCGCAAAAACCGTTGGAGTCACACATATATAATGATATTTGAAATGTTTATCATAAATAGTCCTACTAAAAAGTCCGCGAGAGCATATATCTATCTTTTATGTGTAAACCATTATCGCCAAAATAGTGAATCGTATAAATAACAGTAGTAACGAATTAATCCTTATATCAAAACAAATAATTTTATCGCATGTGGTATTCAAAGTTGAAACAAAAGAAAGATGAAATTTTTCTTATAGACTCTACATCTGTTCATAATAATTCATAATAGATTTATTTGGTTTAACCCGTTTGTCTGCCGCTAGATGGCGTTAGTGCTGAATTAAATCACGCATTAGAAAAATTACTATGTATTAGTGAGGACTAAGTTTAGTTTAATAAAAATTTGAGTTTTCTTAGACCAGTGTTTTAGTTCGTCGTTTAACATTATGGTCCTTCGAGCCGGATAAAAAGAAAAAAAAAATAGTAGTGAAAAAGTTGGTTCGCGAGTGTTTTAAGTGAAAAGTGACTTAAGTACTAGTGCATGGATCGTGTGTGATAATGGTACTCAACAAAGTGAGTGTTGTGCAGTGAACTAGTGGCATAGTGCTATTGGACTTGTGGTAATCGTAAGCAATAGAAATAGACAATATAAAATAATTGTGATTCCAAAGACTTTAAAATTTAACTGATATATGGACTTAGAATATTCTTTATTAAAATTGGACTTTAAAAATTTTAACTTTAATTATATAATTGGGACTTAGAAAATTTTCTTGGATATTTGGACTTGTAAAAATTTCAGTATTTACGTTTTGAACTTAGCAAAATAGTTGACTTTGTTTTCTGGTGTTGTGAACTTCGAAGACTGTTATTACATTAAGATAGAAATTTTAGTGACATTTTTCAACTTAGTTAATGAACTTTGTCATATAGTGTGAACATTACCTTCTTTGTACAAACTGTTTAAATTATTGTTTCGTGAATATAACTTTAACAGAAATGGAAGGATTACATAGCACACAGTTAGATAGTTCTATACAGATTAAAAAATTATTGGATAATTTTAAAAAATCTCCGAAAGATCGCATAACTAAAGCATTTTTAGAAACAAGATTAGAAATGTTGTCAGATTATTGGGAAGAATTTCAAAAACGACATACTAGTTTGACAACAGTGTCAGCTGATGAGAAAAAATCATTAAAATATTTTAGTGAAAATATTTATGACACAACTTTAGAAATTTACTTAAACTTTAAAACGCGAATAAAGGAGCGTTTCCATGAGATTGAATTTAAAGCGCAGGCGGCATCTAAGGTTCAAGTTGATTTTGAATGAACTACATCAGTTGTTGCTAAGTTACCACCGATTCAAATTTCCAAAATTTTCTGGCGATTTTAAAGAATGGTTATCCTTTCGTGATTTGTTTTTAGTCATTGGTTCATGATAATAAATAGATAAACAGATAAAGTTAACAAATGTCAATATTTGAAGTCAAGCCTTTTTGGTGAAGCAGAAAATTTAGTTATGCAGATACACGTGTCCGAGATTAATTATGATATTATGTGGGATGTTTTGAATAAGAGATATGATAATTGCAGAAGTACTGTTAATGCCTTTATTGGCAAATTACTAAATCAACGCAAAATAAATACTGAATCAGCAAAAGCGATTAAAGACATTTTAGATGTAACATCGGAGTGTTTAATTACTTTAAAGAGTCTAGATATACCTACAGACAGTTGGGATGACATAGTTGTTTATATTGTTATACAAAAATTAGATCCAGAATCACATAAATTATTTGAGCAGAAAATTGAATCTTATACCAAATTACCGACATGGAAAGATATGTCTGAATTTCTGGAGTTTCGATTTAGAACTCTAGAAGCGATTAAATCCAGAGATTATACACAACATAAAATTATACCTACTACTAAAAGTTTTGCCACAAACACTCACCCTGACTTTAAAGACTTCGCACAGTTGAATGTAAATTCAAGACAAGAATTTGTTCAGAAGAATAACCTTTGTTTCAATTGTTTAGCAAAAGGCCACTCAATCAAAACTTGTAAACAGTCCACTTCATGTCGAAAATGTGGTCGAAGACATCACTCATTGTTACATGGTTATTCAATAGCTCCATCTACTGCCAACAATGCGCAGCCAACTCAGATGACGAATGATGTAACCACACTAGGAAACTCCATAGATAGCTGTCCAGTTGTACTCGCTACGGCAATGGTTTCCGTGCAGTCATAACGAGATAATAGTAAACATAACCTACGTACACTAATAGATCCTGGTTCTCAAGCATCTCTAGTAACTGAATCAGTATGTCAAACTTTAGGACTCAAACCTATCATAGGAAACATAGTGGGAGTTGATTCCAATAGAACTGTAACGAAAGCATTCGTTGAATTTGAAATAGCTTCCGTACAAAAGCTTTAAAGTTAAGATTATGGCATATGTGTTGAAATCTTTGACATCATACTTGCCACAACATGAGCACAAGATTGTTTGGCCGCAACTTAATAGTTTACAGTTAGCAGATCCTTCATTTCAACGGCCAGGCAAGATAGACCTTATTTTAGTAGCGGATGTCTATCCAGATATCCTACAACATGGCATTCTAATACATAAGAATGACAATAATACACTTGTTGCTCAAAAATCTACACTTGGATGGTTGATATCGGGAAAGGGTAAAAATAGCTGTAATAGATCAAACAATTACGTTTACAATTATCATTTAAAAATTGATATAGATACAGAACTTCGCCGTTTTTGGGAATTAGAAGAACCTGCTTATGGTAAGAGAGTTATGACAAACCAAGAAATGCAATGTGAAGCTTATTATGAGTCAACTCATATTAAAAGAAAAGATGGTCATTATCAAGAAAGATTACCATTCATTACACAACCGCCTAACTTAGGAGAATCGTCAACATCAGCATTAAATTCATTCACTAGTTTAAAAAAAGATTTGCCAAACAGCCTAAATAAAAGAAAGATATTCAGAGTTCATGACTGACTACTTAGACCAACAACATATGGAACTTGTACTACATAATGACAATAGTGAGCATGTATATTATTTGCCGCATCATGTTGTCATTAATGATCAACACACTACAACTAAATTGCGAGTGGTGTTTAATGGCTCTGCTAAGACAACAAATGGTAAATCACTAAACGATAATTTACTAGTTGGACCTCCACTTCAAAATGATCTCCGTGATGTTACATTACGATGGAGATGTCACGCTATAGTTTTTGTAGGAGATATTCGACAGATGTATCGACAAATTTGGATAGATAAAAGAGATCTAGATTATCAGAGAATTTTATGGAGACCAAATCGCGAAGATCCAATATATCATTATCGCTTAACAACAGTAACAACTTGCTCATGATGAAATAAATAACTTTAGACCGGAAGTTACTAATGCTATATTGAACGATTTTTACGTAGACGATTTATTAACAGGAGCAAACGACATTGATACTGCAATTGCATTAAAGGAAGATATTAATAAAGCTCTTGCTAAAGGTAGATTTACGTTACATAAATGGATATCTAATCACCCAAAAATAGAATCAGCTACACATCATACTAGGCAAATATTAGGTATAGATTACAATAGCATTACAGATAAATTTGAGTTAAAATTAGATATTAAACATAAAGGGGACAAAATCACTAAGCTTTCTATTTTATGTGACATAGCTCAAATTTATGATCCTGCTGGGTGGTTGGCTCCAATTGTTGTACGAGCTAAAAATATGTTGCAACAGTTATGGGCAAATAAAATTGATTGGGATGATGTTGTTCCAGAACCTTTATATGAAGAATGGATTAAATTTCGTCAAGAATTAAAAGACATGCCTATGATAGAACTAGATACATGGATTGGTGTATCAGACAATATACTAAGAATAGAATTGCATGGATTTTCCGATGCTTCCGATATAGACTATTCAGCTGTAATTTATAGTCGAATAGTTACAACTACACATATTACAATAACTATGATCGAGAGTAAGACTAGAGTAGTTCCAGTAAAGAAGATATCTACACCTAGACTTGAGTTATGTGGCGCTGTATTGTTAGCTAAATTAACGCATAGAGTAAAAGCTACATTAAATGTCAACTCAGCTAATATTTTCGCATGGACAGACGCTACATAGTCTTAGCCTGGTTACGAAAACCTCCGGGATATTGGAGTACATTTGTAGCAAATCGTGTGACAGAAATTGTCAACGTTATAGAAAAGGAGACATGGAACCATGTTGCTTCTTACGACAATCCTGCTGATGTAGCTTCTCGTGGTATTGCCCCGTCAGACCTTCCATCTCACCTATTGTGGTGGAACGGACCTTCGTGGTTGCATAGTAAAGATAACTTTCCTAGTCAACAAATAGACATTCCAGTTACCGATTTAGAAATTCGATTACCTTTAAATATTTCTGTTCATAATAGTTTAATTGATAACTCATTTGATGTTTTTGAGATCTATTCCAGTTTGACAAAATTAGTTCGAATAATTGCATATTGCTTTAAGTTCTTTTATAAATGTCAATCTAAAATTAAGAAAGTAATAAAAATTGAGCATTGTAATTTTAATTATTTAACAACTACTGAACTACAGAATTCATTGTATTCCTTAATTAGAATATCACAAGATAAGAATTTTAGTAATGAAATAAATATTTTAAAGACTAAAAATACATCAATTAAAAATAGTAATAGTTTAAAAAAAGGAAAGAAATTAACAAAGCTTAATCCGTTTATAAATAAAGATAATTTGTTAAAAGTTGGTGGCCGATTACAAAATTCTAATCTTGCTGATTCTACTAAACATCCTATTATATTAGATAAGGATTGTAAACTTTCGTATTTAATTGTTCTTGATGCACATTATCAAACCTTACATGGTGGTTTTCAATTAATGTTAAACTATATTAGAAGTAAATACTATATATTTAGCGTTAGAAATCTTATTAAAAATGTTATTCATAAATGCGTTACTTGCTGTAGACATTCAGCTAGGTTAGCTAGTCAGTTAATGGGTAGTTTACCTAAAGAAAGAGTAACTCAACAGAGACCATTCAGTGTAAGTGGTGTTGATTTTGCTGGTCCTGCTTTGATTAAACTTTTTAGTGGTCGTGGTTCAACTAGAGTTCAAAAATCTTATATTGCTGTTTTTATTTGCACTGCAGTTAAAGCAGTCCATTTAGAATTAGTTACAAGTTTAACAAGTGAAGGTTTCATAGCAGCCTTTAGGCGTTTTGTATCGCGTAGAGGACATTGTAATAAACTTATAAGCGATTGTGGCACTAATTTCATAGGAGCTAATAAGGAATTAAAAAGAATGTTTGAGAGTAGTTTAACTAATTTATCTCCTGAAATTGCGGAATTACTGGCTAAAGATGGGACTGAATGGAAGTTCAATCCACCTGGAGCGCCTCATATGGGAGGGCTTTGGGAATCCGCAGTCAAGTCAGTTAAGTTTCATCTGCAAAGAACACTAAACGAATCTAAACTTACCTATGAAGAGTATTCAACTTTATTATGTCAAATAGAGAGTTGTTTGAATTCTCGTCCATTGACTACCATAAACAATGATTGTGATTTAGTAGCCCTTACCCCAGGACATTTCTTAATTGGTGAACCGCCAATTACAATTCCTGATGAGACTTATGAAAATACTGTTTATTCTTATAATAATAGATGGATTTATTTGCAACAAAAATTACAATCTTTTTGGCGTAAATGGAGTCAAGAATATCTAACGGAATTGCAAAATCGTTATAAATGGACGAGTACTCAAACCAACATAGATGTTGACAAGGTTGTTCTTATTAAAGACGATAGACTTCCACCTTCTAAGTGGTTGTTGGGTCGTGTAGTTGAGACGCATCCAGGTGCAGATGGCAATGTTCGTGTAGTTAGTGTGAAATGTAGGTACACCATTGTCAAACGTCCTATTCATAAATTGTCTTTATTACCAACTGAAGAATCATGAAATGTTTGTCTTTGTTTTATGTATTGTTTCTTCAATAGTCTTTATCTTGTTAATATTGGTTTCTTTTAGTTCATACACATTTGTTATTTGAAAAGGCCTAACGTCCTTTGGAGGGCGGCATGTTCATAATAATTCATAATAGATTTATTTGGTTTAACCCGTTTGTCTGCCGCTAGATGGCGTTAGTGCTGAATTAAATTACGCATTAGAAAAATTACTATGTATTAGTGAGGACTAATTTTAGTTTAATAAAAATTTGAGTTTTCCTAGACCAGTGTTTTAGTTCGTCGTTTAACAACATCATTTAGACAAATATTTGAATATAGTTATGACGATAAACAATCGAGTGCGCGATATTATGATGCGGCGGCGGGCGCACGCATTGTGGGGTGGGGGAGGAGGTCGCTCATGGCTGAGTGCGCGACCCGAACACGGGCAGACGCGTGAGGGCAGACGTCGTTGACGGTTGCGTCCGTAATGCGAATTTTCAAGGCACTAGCGATTTCTTTAAGAGATGCTTTTAATAATTCCACGACAGATTAAATGTTTGTGATTGTTATATATTATATAACGAGTTAGTTTTTATTTTTATTTCTTAGGTTGGTATTTGATTTTTATGGTAATAAAGAACGAAAACGTAATTAAACAAATTACGTTTGTAATTGGATAATAATGAATAATAAGGAATTACTTCGTTTATTTTAATTATGTAGGTAGGTTAGTATTTGATTTTCTTTTTAGTATTTGTAATAATAAAAATTAACTACCTACAATAAAATAGCAGAATCGTAATTTATCTGTGGTTAATCCTACTAATATTATAAACGCGAAAATTTTTAAGAATGTATGTATGTATGTCTGGATGTATGTTTGTTACTCTTTCACCCAAAAACTACTGAATGGATGTTGATGAAACTTTACAATAATATAGCTCTCACATCAAAATAACACATAGGCTATAATTTATAATGATATACTATGAATTATCTAAATTATAGCGGGTGAAACCGAGGGGCGCTGCTAGTATATATATGTCGGAGGTGTGAGTTAGGTTTAGGTTAGGTTAGCCTTGTGTTAGGTTAGGTTAATGTTAGTCTAATCTTAGGATTAAACAGTGAAAGTAAGCAGTGGAGGTGAGTGTCTCGATCGAATAAAGGAATTCCTTAAGCCTACACCTTGGTCACAAGTCCAAGGCACTACTTGGGTTCCTGTCATAATAGTTCATATCAGAAAAGTGCGAGATCGTAACGATTAGATATTGACCATATTGCGCCTGTAGCATATATTATAGGCCATCCATTCCATTCCTTCTTTTAATTAGTTTCCGACATATATATACAGTTAAATCATTAAATGTATCAATACAGTCTAGTTAATTTATAACAGAGATATATCGGAAAGTACATGCTTATACAGATTAGACTTAAAATTGCGAAATTTCTCAAAATGTTTAGGTAAATTATTATAAAGTATTTCTCCCTCAAAAGTTATAGTTTTTTGTCCAGATTTAGTTCTAGTTTTAGGTATAACTAAGTTGCTAGCACGTCTAGTTGCGTACTTGTAAGTCTGACCTTTTGATTTAAAAGATATATATTATTAATGTGTATTTCATTATGTAATATTTTCTGTATTAATAAACGTAGTAAGTAGTGTAGAAGTGTAGTTGTTTTATATTCATTAATTTTGTTTCCTTGTATCTAAAATCTTTTCTGTAGCTTTTTGGTAGGGATAATGAAATAACAGTTTAATCAATTTGTTTTGCGAAACTTGCAATTGTTTTAACGTAGATTTAGTGGCGATGCCCCATATAAATATTCTTCAAATATTTTTCTTCCTTCTTTTCTTTCAAAGGGACATTATTAATTTTGAGTGTTAATTGATTTTGAATTTTTTTGTTCTTTGATTTAAATATGACATAACAACTTTTATTTATATTGATAGTAAGCAAGTTATATTGGAACCACATGTGAATTTTTTCTAGATCTTTTTGATTGGAAAATGATATCATCTATTGAGGATCCAAAGTAAAATAGACACGTGTCATCCGCATAAAGAGTGAGTTCACCGTGTAAGTCCAGTTCACTAATGTTGTTGATGTATATCAAAAATAACAAAGGATCCTAATATGGATCCTTGTGGAACTCCATAAGTTAAGTGCTTTGATATTCATTCATCTTAACAATTTGCTGTCTGTTTGTTAGGTAAGATCGAAACATATTTTAAACATATTAATTGAGTAACAAACATCCATAAATTTATAAAAAGTCAAAAAATTGGAAACGAATTATATGAACCAGTTTATGTGATTACAAGAATAAAAGTAAAGTTACTACTGACGCAAGAAAATAATCTAATTAATTAAATATCGTATGCTTTTTGTAGGTTTAGATGTTTTAAACTACGCAATAGATTTTAATGCGGTATTCACCAATAGACAGAGTGATTTAAGAGGTTTATATGTAGGTACCTATATTAAATAAATACATACATGAAAATTATGGTAGAAAATCCATGCGAAGACGGAGGGAGAGTATATTATTTTAATTATGTTAGTGATATATTTTCCGATAATCTTGATGTTAGGGAATACTTAACTTCCGCGGAGTTATTCATCTTTTCGCATCGATAATTTTTGTTACAGTTGAGACAAAACACAAAGAATCGGATAAGATAATATACGGATATATTTATATTAAGCAGTATTTCATATCACAATGGGATCTGAGCAAAGTTTTATGAATGGTACAGTTTGCGAAATAGAATAAACTGTATATTATGTTATGAAGACACACACATGTGAGAGTTTCCTTAGAATAGCGTGTAATCTAAATCTATACTATGTGTAAAACTGGCAGTACTGCATGTTATAATAAGAAACTCTTAATTAAGAAGATAATCTAAGTTATTAACAAAGGTTACTGTTTATATCGAGAAGGAGTTCAGATTGTATATAGATAGTTTCAAAATTATGAATGACTAAATTTTCAACCTCATATAAAGTAACATTATCTTTAAGTTTTCTGAAAGAAAAACAAAAAGATAATTGTTATCATAGATAAATCAAAATTCTCTTTTAATTACATATAAAGACACGTGCCATTATAATAGTCATTGATCAATATTATGATTATACTTTTGCCATCACTTTATAAGATGTACTTGAAAACAAGGCTTTAAACGGTCGGAAAATATAAGAATAGAGAGTTTTAGTCGGAGTATCTCTACACGATTAAATCAGAAAAGTGAATTCTTAAAATAACTAAAGCAACCAAAACAGCAGAGAGAATAAAATTATAATGAGGATGAATGTTTCAACGAATTGGTGATACGATAAGCATAATGAATACTTTTTACAATACTGAATTATTGAAATAATCATGATAATCGTTTTATAGTCGTATAATTTATTTCAATATCATTACATAAACAATTACCTGAGATTGATAAATATTTTATCATAAATTACTTCACTATACTACTATATTACATCAACATAAATATCTATAAGTAGATATAATTACAGCATTCGAACATACTCCATAAAAATAAAGTTAACATTATCAACATACATACTGGTCTTACTTTTAAATATCATGCTCACTGGATTATCTCTTATTTCTTACAAATATCATTATACTTCTAATTCTTAATCCTAATGGATCTTTATTTTTAGGCTTGTTTTGATTAAATTATATACTAACTTTAAAATAATTTTACTTATTACACCTAAAATGACTAAACTAAACACTACTATGCCTACGGTAATAAGTACTAGTTTGACTTCGTAATATTCTGCCCAGGACATGTGAGCAGCTGGAGGTTTGAGATGACTTCCACCATACTTCATGACGTGCTCCGCCCACCATACTGCATTATCAATTGGTTTTATTGGATACGCTCTCATGAGTGACTTGAGTCTCAAAATATTTTCCTTGTAACTAAAAGTTAGAATTAAAATTAATATTAATGTTGGTTCTGGCATCACTTTTCTATAAACGTGCTTGTTATTTGATTTACTTTTATGTTTACAGCTCACACCTTATTATTAGTCATAACTATATGCTATGTAGCCTAATCAACTACAGGAAATAAATTCCTAAAATATATCTTTATTATTATATCTATTTCGCATAACTAGTTTTCCGTACCTTTTATCTTCAATCACTGTAACAACGGCGTCTCTGAATTCCTTCTGTGTCAGGGTTGTTATATCAAGTTGTTTCCCGATTTTATGGTGAACGTATTTTTCTACATTATACCACTGATCTCCTAACATTGGAATTCCAATTACGGGTACACCAGCATCTATAGTTTCGTCAGTTGACTGTAGACCTCCTTGAGTTACGAATAACTTAACTTTAGGGTGTTCTAAAAATATAAAATGTTAATTATTCTTCAAAAAATTTTTACGACCAACATAAAATATTTAAATGTTCTACATACTGAGGAGATCCGTTTGAGGAAACCATTTTTTAATTTTTATATTATCCGATTGTCCAGGTAGCTCATCTTTATCCCACTTCCAAAGAACATCGTAAGGAAGTTGAGAAAGGACTTTAGTCATAAATTTAATTTTTTCCGGCGGTAAAAGAGAAGGTAGTACATTTGTGCCAAAGCTAACATAAATGACACCATATTCAGAAGAATCCAAATAATCTTTGAGGTCCTGTAAATTACAACAAATTTCAATATTGTTTCAAAAAACCTTTACAATATTACACATTACTACGGCGTCACAATATACAAGTGTTATATCGTGTTTATCAGGATTTTAAAAATATCGATATATGTCTAGGTGTTAGTATAATTTATTTTATTACTTGACTAAGTCATTAAATTATCTTATGCAAAAATTTTTTTTATTAAAAAGGATAATAAATATTAAAATTTACGATTAGACGTATTTTTCAAAAAGGGTATAACAAAAAATACTAACTTTTGGTAATTCTTTGTCAATTGATTCATGTATTCCGCCAATGTACAAAATGTTAGGAGGTACAGGACGATTATCAGCCCAAATGGGATGCTCATTTAAGAAAATCATGGAAACTTTTTCCATTTCTTTTGAGAACCCAGCAACATCATTTCCAAAGTGCTTTTTCATCATTTTATTATCGTAATCTTCGGTCATTGTAATAAGCAATTCCAATCCTATGTGCTTAATAATTTCCAAGCCTCTTTCAAAAACACTTAAATTATACATCCTTTGCCTTCCAGGTGTCGGATATAATATAGGATGTATGGGCGCTCCAAAAATATTATACTGAAATGATACAGCTCCAAACGAACTGATTTGTATTACAGGAGCATCAAACATATGAGCAAGGCCAAGTAGAGGACGATTGCAAGCTTCTAGTAAAAGTAAATCAAAATATTTTCGGTCTTTATTTGTTAGTAAATTTTTTACCTCAAGTGTTTGCATTTGCACGTCAAAAATATGTGCAAACCTTTCAAAGAACGATCTGACTTGATGCATTATGTCTTGTTTCTTCCCATTGTGATTAACTAGCAATTTTTCCCAGCTTTTATATGACACATCATGCACATCAATTTCCGTAAAGTTTGCTGGTGCTTGTCCTTTCGGAAAGAAAGGATCAGCGGTGACAACAAATACTTCATGTCCACGTCTGGCTAACGCTTGTGTTATCGGTCGAAAAACAACTTGATGGCTGATAGAAGGTGTTGGAAAATATGCCAATATTCTTGCACATTCTGTTCCCGATAACGTTAAAACAACAAATACCGAGATGACCTTAATAACACCGCCCATGACTAGTTTTGTATTAACGACTGAAAAGTTTCTAATTTCGACGTTTATATTATATGTAACATTTTCTTGTTATCAATAATATGTAATGTATTTAGGATGTGATATATTTGTTATCAGTTATTATCAATTTTTGTATAAATTGACTGAATTGCTCCCAAGCAAATTGTGTAATTAAAATCGAGGTCACTAAATAGGAAAATCCGTTATCTATTCCATAGATTTAGTTTTTTATGTTTATTTATTTTTGGTACATAAATTACGTTAGGTTTTTCTGGAGTTAATTTAGACTTAATTATATCGTTATCAGTTTATCAAAACGAGTGGAAATTTATCGTAATTAGGTTCACTGCATAATTTTTTATCATCATATCATTTTACGTGTCGCTTTTAATTCATGTTACTATGAATACATCGATACTAATACAGCAAGATTACGCGCCGATCGTCTTCATAGTAGAGGATCGTTTATATCTCTACTGGTCAACCCGTCCCGGTTTTGCAATTTACCACGTTATCTAAGGTTTAATTTCACATTTTAATCGTTATATCAATATATTTTACATTTTAATTTTTATTTGACTAATTACCAAAAAAATAATAACGACACAGCTCGATATGCACTTCATCTCCACGTCGATAGATGGCGCAATCATACAATTTTTTGTTTAGTTTGCATTCTTAAGTATTTTTTTCGCGATAAAACATAGCGTATAACACCTACTCAAGCTCAGATATAGGGACACACAGTTTATAAAAAAACGAAGGTCTGATAAGTCTGAAGAGTTTTTAATCGAAACTGTGGACACATAACTGTGGACGATAAATAAGCAGTGATGGCCTAGTGGTTGAGACTTCAAGTCTTACTCGGGAGGTCCGAGTTCTATCCTGGGCACAAACCTCTGACTTTTCTGAGTTATGTGTGTTTTAAGCAATTAAATATCACTTGCTTTAACGGTGAAGGAAAACATCGTGAGGAAACCTGCACTCCTGTGAGTTCCATTAAGTTCTCAAAGGTGTGTGAAGTCTGCCAACCCCTGCCTGCCATTGGGCAAGCGTGGTGGACTATGGCCTAATACCCACCTCATTCTGAGGAGGAAACCTGGCTCAGCAGTGGGCCATTGACGGGTTGTGATGATTATGATGTGGACACAATCTGTTAACTAGATATTTATCGGAGATTTTACGTGTTCACTATTATTATTTAATAATAGCAGCAATCTTTCATTGATACTTAGTTAATCTGGACTTTAGACTTAAGTAAATGCGATATCATGTCCAGATATATCTATACATCATATTTTTATTGACTCACATCTAGCAATGTAAAAGTGAAATCGGTTGACAGTTGACACGCTTGTTCATCTATATGTCTGTGTATCAGATATTTGTTGTATATTTTTAAACAATTCATACAAAGAAATCTTAAATTTCGATTATACCTGCATTAATGTTTTCATTTCTAAAAAGTCGAAGATAGGATTGCTTCCAGAGAAAATAAATTTAACAATAAATATTTTATTATTGTAAAACTACATTTCTTTAAATCCTTGCCCGTTATCTGGTAATCCTCATTATTTTTAAGATATCATTTAATTACTTCATTATTCATAATTGTGTTATCTAAGTTTTAGTATCTTAAACTTTATAGTTGTTAATTAAAAATACAAATTAATAAGAAAAAGGAATTTTCCAGTTATTATGTATTTTCATCAGTTTTACGAGTAATCCCTAGACATCAAAATACATTTTATTGTCATCTAAATTATCACCTAATTTTCGCGTCAAATTCAAATTTTTCAATTCAAAAATCAAATTTTATCATTCTAAAATATGTAACTGACATTGCTGGTAAGTGGTAGTAAGGCAATTTTACAAGCTACTACACAAAAGTCTTAAACGAAATGTTAAGTTAATACCGGAAGTGCATATTTGTACATTAAATGATAAAATACACGTGTGTCTTATCTACAAAAAAATTATTAATTATTTATTATAACGGATAAGAGGCAAACGAGTAAGCAGTTCATGGTGTTAGCAAGTGCCTTGTTTAAGTGAACACGAAAAAGAAGAACACAACAAAAGCACTTAACGGTCGAATTCGTATGCTAGTCGTAAGCTTGTTTGGGAAAAAAGATATTACTTTTTATAAAAATATTAATACTATAAAATATCGATATATTTTTGGGGGTATATATTATTATTATAAAAAGGACGACTACGCAATAAGGTTTAGTTGTTCTCAGACCTCGTGTGAATTCAAAGTGTTGTGAATTTAGAGATATTTTGCTGAATATATCTTCTTATATACAAAAATGAATCCGTATTTCCCTTGGTCACGGCATCACGCCGGAACGGCTGGACCGGTTGTTATTGTCAGGAGAAGGATATTATGTAAGAAAAAATTAAGAAAGTTGCTCGGAAAATTATAAAATTTCAGAATAGTTAACGTCCAATATTCATAGTCAAGACAGGATGACGTCTGTCAGGTCAGCTAGTAAATAATAATAATAATAATTAGTGTAATTGCTGTTTTGCTGAAGTAGTGTTAAATATTAGAATCGGTGTAGGAGAGTGTAGATGCATTTTAGAAAGGCCTTTTAATCCTGCACCTGAGCTGTCTTGGAATATTAGTATGATATATAGTATAATTAGTATGTTCTTCAAAGGCATCAAAAGTTTTCTTATTTCTAATTGTATTATTTCTAAAGTAATAAATCCCACTGAGTTTCTTGAGCCCATTGAATTCAATGTTCAATAAAAATCATTCACTTTTGGAAGATAGCCTCTCGTAAATTCATATACAACAGAAAATATTTTTATCTACGTTTATAAGAAATCTTTAGATTAGTTTCAATCTTGCAGATTAATTTTGAGTATTTTGTATTTGTTTTATCGTAATCGTACATCACGTAATTTATATTAAATTGATTCAAACTTTATCTTATTCAGTATGATATGATTATTTTCTACACATCGTAAATACGTAAAAGCGAAGTCATTTGGCAGTAGGTATAAAAACTGTTTTTGTCGTTATAGATCCTATCCTGGGATTCCCAGTAATGACGAATGAATGAATGTCATATTAAAGACTAAAATAGTTTTATTATTTAAACCAGTACTTTCTGAGATTAGCGATCAACCAAACAATATATATATATATATATACATATTTGTCAGAGGAGAGAGCCGATTTGAATGAAGGAAGTGATCGAATCTAATGATTCTGTAGTTTTTGAACAGGAACCCAGGCATTCTAGTATTATCCGGAGTAAATCAACAAATAGGAAATATGACGATGGCGTCGCGATTAAACGATAATCTTTTACTCGTTTGAGACTGTTAAAAATCGTTGAATATAAAAATCGCGACGGAAGTGATAATTAATTTTCTTTATCATTATCCTACCCTAATTATTGTCCGACACGGCCTTCACTATTATCCTACCCGACCCGACCCCCGACATTATATATGTATATATGTTATTATATATGTGTATATATGTATTTATATATATAGTATATATGTATTTTCTCCGATTTCTCAGTCAATTGTAGACCAATTTTCAAAATTATTTTTTTATTCGAAAAAGTCCACTTCTGTGGTGGTTTCATTAGAACCAAGTCAGAATTTTATGTTGTAATCTGGAGAAATTAAGGGAATCCCACAAATTTCAAAGGTACATACAATGTTTTTTTTATATATTTTTATCTAAACAAAATAATAAGATATTTGTGGTTAGGAGTTAGAGGTATATTTATTTAAGTATTATGGGGAAGGATATTTCTTTAAATACTATACGTACAGACAACGAGTAAGGTAAGCTGATGATGAAAGCAGGGACCGAACCTATCCTTTAGGGGTTTTCGAGAGGGGTTTGCTGCTGCTACCAAAGTTGTTCAATGCAAAAATCGTTCTGTTCGCTATATAAAAACACTAACCATATCATATGAGAAGCCGTCGAAGTTTTGCAGGCAACTGCCTGACACTAAAAAGAGAAAAATAAAATATTCAAAAAAAATTGAACCGACTTCAAACTACAAAATGTACTAGAAAGTAAGAAATAATTCTGTTATAATATATTAACCTCCCTTTATTAGGACAATAATATAAAATAATTGTTATTCAATAAACAGTAATTATTAATTCTAGACATAGGCGCTAAAACTTATTGAAGGCGGCGTAAACAGATTATTGTAGGCGGGCTAACACAGCAATTGCATTTTTTTTGGTCTTAAAAATCGGAATAAAAAATATAGGCGCTCATGAATATTTTAGCACGATGGCGCAGAAGATGCTTGTTTCGTCGATGACCGTATTTTTTCTCACATTTAACTAATTTGCTGGGTAGAGTATTCAAGAGATTATTGTAATTCTGCAGTAATTATAATAATTACATAAATAGGCCAAATTTACAGAGTGTCCATCAGAGGTGTGATTATCTTTTTTGTAACTTGTCTCTTGAACTTGCGGTAACAGTATATTCTCTGTATGTGAATTATATTTTTATATTTAGTTACGACAATGCTAGGCAATAATAAAGTAGAAATTATTTCACAGACGAATTCGAAATATAAGATAACGTAGATAAGGATCACGATAACAGTAACGCTAAATTAAAGACAGCCTAGTTGCTTTTTAAAATCTAAATTTGACAACAGAACTCATACAGATACCCAGAACTAGATAATAATTTACCATAAAATACCATATGAATTTATTACCTAACACACAATTTTCAGGTAGTTTATGGTGATATTTTATGGTATGTCAATGATATCAGGGAAGGAAATAACATGCTGTATAATTCTACAATATGAACTAAAAAAATCAAAAAACAAATGTATTACTCAATGGTTGTACCTAATTATGACTTTGGACATAGAGACATTAATTTTATTATATTTATGGACCTTAATGCTAATCTGTAAATAAAAAATTAAAATAAATATAAAAATATTATTTAGATCTTAAAATTAGAGGGAATAAATAATAAAAGGGAGACCTAATGTCTAATGGTAAATTTGTAATATGCGTGCCGGATATTGTTATTTTTCAAACAATAAATAGTATTTTTGCTTTTATTTATATTAATGAACACAAACAAGATTGACAGCAGTCAATACAGACTTAACAAATATTCATAAAATGCAAAAAATGACAAACTTACAACATCGCGTCGCTGTAGCGTCAGGGGTTTTACGTGTTAAAAATAACAAAATAAATTAACCGCATTAAAAAATAATTACACTAAAATAATTTTGAAGTCGGTGAACATATACATATAGCCGAATAGAAAGCGTCCTTTTTTAAAGTGACTTAAAGATATTTCACAAGATGGAGTTTCACCACATTTCACGTAGGGCGTCGTCAATAGCCGTAACTAGCCGTAACGCGTTCGATTTAGCTAAAGGCTCATTTCACGTGAAACAGATAAAAAATGTCGCTGTCGTGCGATTTTAATAACATTCGAATGTGTACATATACGAGTACAGATTTAAACCCTGATTAACGTTAAGCTAGAGGACTATGAAAATTTTAGAAACTGCAATAAATATGTGCCTTAATTCAAGCCTTACTAACAAGTTTAAAAAAGAAAAAAATTAATAAAACAAAATTACACTTTACTAAATAATATGTTTAAATACATTTTTTACATATTTACATGATTTATTTTTTTCTTAGAATAAAACTTGTATAAATTTTAAATTTCATTAATTTTTTCTACAAGAAGTTTTCTACAGCTAGACTTTTCTATCTACTAGCTTATTCTTTTTTTCATCATTAGTATAGTAGCCGGCAGCTAACCTTAGGTCTGAGAAAAAATAGCGGGGAAACGCATTGGCAGTTCTATCCTTAACATCACAATTTGCCAAATGGCAGACGTGCGAGAACTAAAACGTCACTTAAGAAATAATTGCAGGTGATATGCTGCTATCGCCCCGCGCTTCCCGCTAAAAGGGCCCTAATAATGATTACAGAAATTTAAACTCAATTATAGTTATGAGCAGTTACAGTTACAAAGATCTCGGATATTATCAAATTATGATCAATACACAAGAATCAGACATTCACTATATTTAGTTTATTAACTAATTAGTTTTAATTTTTTGTTTACAAATTTTGTCATATGCCAGAATAAAAAGTTTTTTAATAATATATCCTATTAAAACTAACATTGTCATTATAACTACTAAGACAATAACTATAAGTTTAACTTCGTAATATTCTATCCAACCCATATTAGCTGCAGGACCTTTAAGATGACTTCCACCATATTTTATGCAATATTCTATCCACCAGATTGCGTTATCCAAAGGCTTTATTGGATACTCCCTCATAAGACTCCTCAGCCTCATAATGTTAAGTTTGTAGCTGGAAATATAAAAATTTAATATCTTCAGTTATTTTCAATGTAAATATAATATTGGAAATATCAAAACCTTTTTTTTACCTGTTTTCTTCAATCACTGTAGTTATTGCTTTTTTAAGTTCTTCCTCTGTCATGGTTGTTATATCAAGTTGCATTCCGATCTTGTGACGAACATACTTTTCCACATTGTACCATTGATCTCCTAACATTGGTATACCAATTACAGGTACCTCAGCATCTATAGCTTCGTCTGTTGACTGTAACCCACCTTGAGTTATAAATAATTTGACATTGGGATGCTCTGAAACAAGAGTACTAGATAAATAAAATTAAGTCAATAATTTACAAAAATAGTATTGTAAATGCATTTGAGTATACATAAGGACCTACATGTTGTTAATACGTGCACTTACTTAGGAGGTCACTTTGTGGGAACCATTTCGATATTTTTATATTTTTTGTTAGTCCAGGTAGTTCTTCCTTATCCCATTTCCATAGAATGGTATAAGGTAGTTGAGAGAAGACCTTTACCATAATTTTAATACTTTCAGGTGGCAAAAGTGATGGTAAAACATTCGTGCCAAAACTTACATATATAACACCATTAGTTGACGAATCTAAGTCGTTTTTAAGTTCCTATAAAATTAAATTATTAAATGTTAAAATATTAAAACAAACTAGAAACCTATCTTTAATACTAGGAAGTACATACCTTTGGTAATTCTTTATTTACTGTTTGATGAATGCCACCAATATAAACTATACTGGGTGGAACAGGATGATTATCAGCCCAAAATGGATGCTCATTTAAAAATAACATTTGAAGTTTATTTGTCATTTTTTGGAACGTAGGAACGTCTTCACCAAAATGCTTCTTCATTATACCATAATCAAAATCTTCTGTCTTTCCAACTAAATAGTCTAATGCCACATCTTTTAAAAGTTCTATAATTTTTTCGAGGAGAGTTAGATTGTATGATCTGTGTCTTCCAGGTGTGGGGTATAATATTGGATGCATTGGGGCTCCGTGTAAAGCATATTGAATAGGAAAAGCACCTAATGAACTGATTTGAATTACAGGAGCATCAAATATGTGTGTCAAACCCAGGACGGGACGGTTACAAGCTTCAAGTAATAGTATGTCAAAATATTTATTATCTTTATTTTTTAACATATTTTTCACGTCCGGTGTATCCATTTGTACGTCAAAACACTTTGCAAATCTTTCAAAAAACAATTTAATTTGTAATAAGATATCTTGTTTCTTTCCTCTATGGAACATGAATAAATCTTCCCAATTCTTATAAGACACATTATGAACATCAATTTCTGTGAGATTTACGGGGGCTTTACCTTTTGGAAAGGCTGGATCAGTTGTAACGACAATGACTTCATGTCCACGTTTGGCTAATTCTTGAGTTATAGGACGGAATACTACTTGGTGGCTGATGGATGGTGTGGGAATGTAAGCCAATATCCTTGCACCGTCTACATTTGTTATTATTAATAAAAGTAAGTTTAAAGAAAAACACGTTTTATTCATCTCCTACTGTTATTATAGTTCTACTGATAAATTCAACAAATATTTGGGTTTATATGTAACGTTGGCAATTTATCTAGCCTATCGCGTTATCAGTAATTATTAGATTATGTAAAAGTATCGAGGTTAACTTAATATTGGTCTGAAAACATATTTTTTTTCTAAAATTACTTTATTAAAACTTGTTGTTTTTTTAATAAGAATAAGTTAAAATTAGTCGAAAAGAATATTACAGTTTGTAGTGTTACAGAATTGTAATTATCCAAAAGCGGTTAATATGTCTGAACAGATTTAAATAGCAATATCTCTACCTAGCAGACTATAATGACATTTCATAAAAATCAACAGTAAATCTGAGGTTGCAGTGGGTTCCATCACATACTGGGTTACAGATTGGCAAAGCAAGGATGTAGAGACGGTAAAGAAGTTATATTTAAGGTTAATTATTCGGAATTGTTGCCTAAATATAAGTTGAGATGCTACGATAAATGGAAGGAATATTTTAATAAAATATCGTTGGAAAAAGGCATTTGGTATAAGACCATACAATCTGAGCCCCCTCATATACCTTGGTGTACAAACACACAATTGTCGAGAAAATTAATTGTAATTGCTCATAGAGTAAGGTCGTGACATATATTGGGTAACAATTTTAAATTTTTGATGGATAAAGTGCAATCTCCGATCTGTGATGTTTGCCACAGAGTAGATGACGTTCACCATTTGTTAGGAGAATGCTCTCGGATTGAGGCTTTGAGAAATGCATTTATTAAAAAACATCGTTTGAATAGATTACACGTTAGTGTATTTCATAGTATATTAATTACTCCGAATTCGGGAGAAGCGTGTGAGCTGTTCAAACTTTTAGCTTAGAACTTTATTTAGATTTTTATGTATTTCCTAGATAGTATAGGACAAAATAGAGCTGACATACGTACAATATGTAAAAGTCCTGACTCAAAATTAGAATAAAAAAAAAACAATTATATATTAGGTTGGGGAAAAAGTCTTTTCGCATTTTTTAATATAGTTTATTTACATTTAACTAAAGTATGTAGGTACCATTTTGTTCGATAACTTTTTGCCATCTTGTAGGTAGGGACATGATCCCAATGCTATAGAAATTTTGGGGCTTTTGATCAAAAAACCGCGACAAGTAATTTTGGCAGTCCTCTCGTGATGTTAACCTGACACTGCCTAAAGAATTCTGAAGAGACCGAAACAGGTGGAAATCTGAAGGTGCAAGGTCAGAACTATACGGCGGATGCATTAACACCTCCCAGACAAACTCTCTTAATTTTTGCTGAGTGGCTAAAAATGTGTGAGGTCTATTTATTATGAACGTTATTATGATGAAAAACCACACTCCTTCTATTGATTAATTCCGGCCGCTTTCTCGCAACTTCTTGCTTTAATCTCATCAGTTGTTCGTAGTAAAGTTCAGAATAGATGGTCCAGCCTGGTGATAACAGCTCATAATGAATAACGCCCTTCCAATCCCACCACACACACAGCGTCGCCTTGTTGCGAGTTAACCCGGGTTTCACCACAGTCTGTGAAACCTGACCGGCCTTTGACCACGACCTTTTTCGCACGTTCTTGTCATACGTGATTCACTTTTCATCACCAGTTATCAGCTTCTTCAAAAATGGTTCAGTTTCATTACGTCGTAATAAAGAATCAAAAATGAGTACACGGTTCATTAGGTTTCTTTCAGTGAGCTCGTGAGGTACCCAAATATCGAGCTTTTTGTGTACCCAGTTTTTTTCAAATGCGCTAAAACTGTTTTGTGGTCAATTCCCAGTTCTTCAGCTACGTCGTAACTACTGATAAGCCGATCTTGCTCCACTTTTTCAAAAATGGCATCCATTTTATTCGAAATAGGGCGACCAGAGCGAGGTGCATCTTTAACATCAAAATTTCCCGATTGAAAACGCTTAAACCAAATTTGTGCTACTCTCACAGACACTGCACAAGATCCATAAACATCGAAATTTTTTTTCGCGGCTTGCGTTGCATTTTTACCTTTATTTTAGTAAAATTTTTAAATGTATCGAATTTCTTCATTAGACTCACTCATCTTCACAGTACGAAAAACAAATGAAAATCACACATTTTCCTAATTTGAATTTGGAATTATATTCATTAAAATGTAAACTTTTAATGATAATGATAGATACAAATAGTTATAGCCAAAGAGATTTTATTACAAGTTCATACATACAATGCGAAAAGACTTTTTCCACGACCTATTATTAAGTATATTCCTGACAAAGCGAGGTTAATAAATAACGGAATTAGTTTTATTTTTAGTGCATTTTTATTAGTTTGAAATCGATTAAATTTTTTGTGAAAAAAGTTTTATTTCGTGCTTTTTAGTGTGCTGTAACTCATTTATTAAAAAAAAATAACAAAACTTAGGATAGTATAAAATTATTAAATTATTTGTACCGCCGAAATACGCTCATAGTAATAATTGAAATGGATTTTGATAAATTTCATATATTTTTTTCATACCAAATGGGAGTAATTTCTTTAGATGAAAAAAATATAGCAATCTTCTAAGGGCAACATTCAATATAAAAATATTAAACATTAATGTAATTGCTATAATTTTTTTAGGAGCACAATTTACAAAGATAATTTAAATGGGACCATATCTGTAAAATAAAAAAAAAAAACAATACTAGAAATAAAGACTAAGTATTCCAAAGACTAAGTATTGCATTTATTAGAGGACGCAATTTTATTTTTGTGACATGTGTGGGGGTTCAATAGAAGCTTAACCTCAAGTTTGTGGGGTCGCCACCCTTGTCCCCCGGCCGCCATCTTAGAAAAAAGAAGGGGTGGAAACATATTTTTCGCGATATCTCGAAAACTATGCATCTTACAAAAAATACGTAAAGACATAATTTGTAGCAAATTGTTTTGTCTACAAATATGTTTATATAACTTTCTGCCCTAAATTTAAAATTAAAGAAGTTATGAGCAAAGAAGTGAGAAAATTTTTATAAAAAATTTCTTTTTTGCTCTATAACTTTTTTTAATACATTTTACAAAAAAATTATTTCAGACCAATCTTGTAGATGATCTTTTGAAGAAAATTTTTCTCTGTATTTTTTTTTAATTTCATTCATTTAAACGCTGTTACAGCGCTCCGAAGTTGATCGAGTTCTTCAATGCTCATGAGAATCCGGTCAAAACGAAATGTAACTTATATTTGATTTTTGTTTTATTGTAAATATATGCTTAAAAATGTTTTGTTAAATTCGTTCAACTTCACTTATTCATTGTTAAATCTTTTCACCGCCACCTATGAGGTAGGCGCGTTTTTTTTACGTGGTATCCCAAAAAGGCCTACTCCGCAGACATCTTGCTTATAAGGTAATCCTCGACATCATAATATTTTGAACCACTTATTAGCTAGCTACTCCAATGAACTTTTCTTCGATGGTCCAGGCTGTGGCTCAGAATCAAAATCAACGTCAAATGTGAAAGTTGATTTGACATTTCCATGTGTTGCATGTTTCGCCAGAAAAATGGAGGCATACTGTAGAGCATTTCAGGCCTGATTTTTTGCAGCCACACATGCTTCCACATTTTCTTTTGCATCTGCAGAAAATCGGGGGGTGCTGGAGGCTTGGAAGCTTGTATTGGCATCCAAATGTTTGCATGCTTTTTCCAGCCCCAATCGAGCTAAATCTTGTGTTGGAAGCAGCGATGATAAATTAAATGAATTTTTAGTTACTGTCTTGACTCGTCTTTATTACCGCTATAAAGCTACAAAAAACGTTCGCCAACAAGAGAAAGCAAAGATGGATCAACCTTCTTACTCAGGAATAGCGCGGTACCACCAGCTAATTCAGGATGTTTCTCCATAATTTTTATAAATTTTAATTTCCCCATATTATAAGGCTGCTGATGTTGTTCGTTTTGACCGAATTCTTATGAGCATTGACGAACCCGATCAACTTCGGAGCGCTGTAACAGCGTTTAAATGAATGAAATTTAAAAAAAATACAGAAAAAAAATTTCTTCAAAAGATCATCTACAAGATTGGTCTGAGGTAATTTTTTGTAAAATGTATTAAAAAAAGTTATAGAGCAAAAAAGAAAATTTTTATAAAAATTTTCTCACTTTTTTGCTCATAACTTCTTTAATTTTAAATTTAGGGCAGAAAGTTATATAAACATATTTGTAGGCAAAACAATTTTCTACAAATTATGTCTTTACGTATTTTTTGTAAGACGCATAGTTTTCGAGATATCGCGAAAAAGATGTTTCCACCCCTTTTTCTAAGATGGCGGCCGGGGGACAAGGGTGGCGACCCCACAAACTTGAGGTTAAACTTCTATTGAACCCCCACACATGTCCCAAAAATAAAATTGCGTCCTCTAAAAAATGCAAAGCTCATGTAACATTTCAATGGACTATGGGGGAATGCCGGTAGAAGTGAAAACTTGAACATTAAATTTGTGCATTTTTGAATATTTTGAATGGTTAGAGGATTGCTTTATTTATCAGTAAGTACTATAATTTATGTAATTACATACAATATTCATCTATTGCGCTATCGTACATTCTGTTTTGTATGAAACGAAAAGCTACCAATTAAGCGTGCAAGCATTGACTTACGAATTGCCGATCAGGTCACGCGTCCTGACGCGAGTTTACTTCGTCTTACAAATTTTTGATCAGGCCACGCGTCCTAACGCGAGTTTACTTCGTGTTACAAATTTTGGATCAGATCACGTGTCCTGACCCGAATTTACACCGTCTTACGAATTTTCCATCAGGTCACGCGTCCTGACGCGAGTTTACTTCGTCTTACAAATTTTTGATCAGGTCACGTGTCCTGATGCGAATGGGAATTATAATGGACCTGACACTATCATGGGCTCCTCTCGTATCTTATATTGGGAGCAAACGATTCTCACCTTTACACGCACTTAAACGTCTCCAGAATTTCCACTCCTAACACAAGACTTTAGGTTAGTTTGAGGGGTAAAGGAATAGTAGTAGTAGGTGACCTATTCTGCTATTCTTCATAAAAAAAAAACAATCGATCCATTATCTAGCGCACGTGTGCGATGCCACAGACGGACATACAGATACACAGATTACACACGTTACACTTATGACACCCCGTCGTTGTGGCGTCGGCTGTTAAAAATAGCGTAAATAATAATTCAGCATTAGTTTGCAGAAATATTTTCAGAACAATATTTACTTTAAATCAAGAACGGATATTTCTTTTAAGGTGTTATCAGTTAAAATATTTACAATTATTTTTGGAAAGTTAATCATACTAATATTATAAAATAGTCGATTAACCCTGACTTCGCTGGGGTGAATTTTAATCACGTGTATTAATATTTATTTTTCACCATATTTTCTACAGTTATATGACGAACTCGATTCGATCGAACGATTATTTAAAACTTTCATGCTTTTATCGGAATAAATGATCCTATATAGCTTAAGCTCTATTCTAACTGAACCAAATTTCATTAAATTCGGTTCAGCAGTTCTTGAGTTATAAACTAACCCGACATTGTTTTATATATTTTGATGTTGAGATGTTTGTTACTCAATCAAACAAAAACGGATGTACGAATTTTGATGAAATTTGGCATGCAGATGCTTTTTTAATCATGTATCAAATTACATCAACATCGGTTCAGTGATTTAATCTAGATTGTGTAACAGATAAACAGAGTATATTAAATCGCACTTTCGTTTGTATTCTTAAGTATTACCTACGTTTCATAAGATTTACTTTCGACATTATATTATTATTAAGGGTGAGGATATCAATTTAGCACCTTTTGCATGAAAGGCTTACCAATTGTTATATATCAACACAAGTTTTTGCGTTTAAATTATTGTGTATAGATTAATACATAATATAATATGCTATTTTTAATTTTCAGACGTAAAGAAAATTCATAGATTCTCATTATACATTTTTTTATTAAAACATAATCTATATAATTAAAACAATATATATATATATATATATATAAATATAATATTTTAAAAGCTAAAGTAATTGAAATTTGGAGTCAGTGTTTTTAAATTATTATTTTTTTAATTTAATTTTGCTCTAGCAATTCACAATTTAAACAATCTGAGTCCAATTAATACAATTGTGACGACATAACAAACTTATTATACATTTTATAACAGATCTATTACTTATACACACTAAGCAAACTAAGTTACAGTAAAAGTCAACGAATAAAGGCAAAAAACCCCAAAATTTTGAATAAAAAACTTGGTCAATTTAAATTAAAAATTAAACATATTGTTATAAATTATTAAAGAATGCATACAAATGGTTTAAAGCTTCGAAATGTAGTTAAAAGGATAATCCTATAAATTAATGTTTTATTTATGCTGGAGGTTTTCTTGTTGCCAAATCCTAGTCTAATGATTTTTAATTTTAATATTCGTTCTGTAAATAGTAAATGCAAATTTTAAAATCTTTGTCAAAATAAATATTAAGATTCCTAAAACAGGGAACAGTATGGAAATAAATACGAAAACTAATTTAACTTCATAATATTCAAACCACCCCATGTTTGTTGCAGGGGATTGTAAATGTTTTCCGCCATATTTAATTACATGCTCTGTCCACCAGACGGCCCGATCGACGGGTTTGATTGGATATTCCCGCATATGAGATCTCAGCCTTAACATATTGTTTTTATAGCTGAAAAACATAGAAAAATAAAAATTATAGTTTAAGAAATACAAGAAGTTTCGTGGGAACAAAAGTATTATCGAAATAGACCATACTGAATTTGGGGCAAGGATTGCGAAGTAAAATATTTTGCATCAGTCAAACCCCACGCTCCCCATGTCAGAAAAAGTAAGCAAAGCCCTCCCTTACATGCTTACATAAATATTGGTGCATGAATGTTTCTTCCACGACTTTCTGAGCGAGGACATATTCATTATTCATGTTTCGATGTGCGTGTTTATTTTTTATCGCTATGCAGACCACTTCCCCCCTTCCATCCCCTATGTCATCAAAAGTAAGCAAAGCGAGTAATCCCTCCCCCCCCCCCTCTCTGCTTACTTCGTTTACTTGTGGTGTTTTCATAAACACATAAATGTTTCTGGACAACAATACGAAAACATAGTCGTAGTCTGCCTGCATTACCGGTACTATTATTAATAATATTAATTCAAACTCAAAATATTTTTATTCAAATAGATTTTTTTAAAAGTACTTTTGATACGTCAAAATTAGTCAGTCAGTCAGTTGGTCTGAACCTAGCACCAGTTCGGAAAGCTGATGAAGAACTGGAAAAAAACTTAACAGTTGCTCTTTTCAAAACGCCATTTTTACATCAGTCTGTTTTACAAAGGTATAATCATTCAGCTGAGCATCAACGTCATTTTATCATTTCATCAAAAACATCCCGAAAAGATTCTCTAGATCTTAGATTGTAAATGGCCCGAACTGCTCTTTTAATGAACATTTAATGAAAGTAAGTAAATGTACTATGGCGACATGAAAAAAGTAATTGATTCCAAAACCTTCACCTGAAAAATTAATAAATCAATCATTAGTGAAGATAGACTGATAAAGATAACTCACCTTTTATCTTCAATAACAGTTGTAATAGCTTCCTTTAAGTTTTTCTCTGTAAGTGATGACATATATAAATATAACCCAATATTATGATGGGCATATTTTTCTACATTATACCATTGATCACTAGACAAAGGTATACCAATTACAGGCACTGCTGCATTAATAGCTTCGTCAGTAGACTGGAGACCTCCTTGAGTTATAAATAGTTTTATGTTGGGATGTTCTGAAAACATTGAAGAATTTTGTTATTTAACTCACATTCTAGATATGTAATCACATAAAATGAATGGAATACAAGAAGCAGTATGATTAAATATAAAAAAATATATATTGAAAAACTGTTCAGCATAATTTTTACAACTACAGTAGACAGGACAGCAACTTAAATATTGAAACCTAAATATATAATTTAAGACCAATTAATTATACTATTAGTAAGAATAAGGTGTTAAATATTTTAGCCTAAAATAAAATTTAAAATTCTTTGCTATTTCGTATTCTGAATACGAGTTATCTATAATTTGTCTAGGCTATTGCTTTATTTAGCTAGTTTTAGTACCCAAAACGTTTTAGTACCCAAAAAATTGATTACTGTTTAGGTTTCCTAATAATTTAAGGATATAAACACTGAAGGTTTTTTATTTCTATCATGTCTTGTTTTTAAGATAAAGTATTCCTATAACTTTTTAAGTGAAAATATAATATTTAGTAACTTTTGTTGACAGTACTTTCGTAATTCTTAATAATCTTTTTTAGTCAACAATAACCTAAAAATAGTTAGTCATCATACCGCATAAACATAGGACATATATATGATAGAAAAAAATTATATTGTGCTAACTTTATAAATAAAGAAACAGGAAAAATTGAAGCGTAGATACTAATTTTTTTTTCAAATTTGTAACGCCGTGTCAAGATACATCAAGTGTCGGTGTCATTTTTTGATAATATTGTGGTTAACTTACTCAACAGATCGGCTTGTGGAAACCATTTTGATATATGAATATTTTTTGTTTGTCCAGGTAGTTCATCAGCATCCCATTTCCATAAAACGTTATAAGGAAGTTCAGAAAAAACTTTTGTCATCAATTGCATTTTATCAGCTTGCAGATGAGAAGGTAAAACATTTGTCCCAAAACTGACATAAATTACGCCATTTTTTGATGAATCCAAATAATTTTTTAAGTCCTGTGAAACATGATTTATACAGTTAATTAGGTCATTCAATTCAAGCAGCATGTGAAAAAAAAAATTCTATAATTTATAGGGTAATTGATGAGGTCCATTTTAATAACTAACTAGAAATACAGCTTCTACAAAAGTAGATGCTTACACGATTTCTATTTAAAGCTACATCGGTGTATTAAACATAAAATAAACAATTACCATAGGTAACTCTTTGTGCACTGTTTGGTGAATACCTCCAATATAAATAATATTAGGAGGAACAGGTCGATTATCAGCCCAAATAGGATGTTCATTTAGAAACATCATCTGAATTTTCTTTCTTAGTTCTGGGAATTTAGGAACATCTTCACCAAAGTTTTTCTTCATCATAATATAATCATCTTCTTGAGTCATTGAAAATATGTAATCCAGCACTACATGACTGACAAGCTCTAAAACCTTTTCGAAAAGATTTAAATTGTACAACCTTAGTCTTCCTGGTGTAGGGTATAATAAAGGATGCATTGGAGCTCCTAAAGAACTATACTGTACTGGAACAGCTCCAAATGAACTAACTTGGATAATAGGAGCATCAAAGATATGAGCTAAACCTAGCAGTGTACGACTACAACCTTCAAGTAGAAGTATGTCAAAATATTTTTTATCTTTATTTTTTAACATTCTCTGTATGTCAGGTGTGTTCACTTGCATATCAACAATGGTTGCAAACTTTTTAAATATCAGTTTCACTTCATTTATAATATCACCTTTCTCTCCTCTATGATATTTAAAAAATTCTTCCCAATCCCGATAAGATACATCATGAACATCGATTTCCGTCAGATTTGCTGGGCCTTCTCCTTTTCGAAAAGCTGGATCAGTAGTTACAACAACAACTTCGTGTCCACGTTTGACCAATTCTTGTGTTAAAGGACGAAATACAACTTGGTGACTTATTGACGGTGTTGGGAAATATGCTAATATTCTTGCACATTTTATCTCTGCAACAGCTAATATAATTATTAATATTATCTGAGTTGTACCTGCCATATCTGAGTGTAAAACTTGAATGGAAAAATTTATCAAAACCTTCCTATTTACACTTACTAATATCCCCAAAGATTCCGTAATCACTTTATCAATCATTTACGAACAGATCGAAGATTAATTTTTCCACGATAATGAATTTAAGTTTGAGATTATTTTTATTTAGGGCAGTTTAAATTAGAAATTGCCTAATAATTATATTTTATGGAATTTTACAAACTGATTTGATATGCGACAATAGTCAACCGTTTATTTAGAACCATGAAGTTTTGCAATTTTTATCGGAAGGTGAGTTGGAATATATATATATGACATATCTGTCGCATCCGACGTCATAATCTCTGGCTGGCACATAATATCAGTGTCGGAGTACGACGCGACTAATGACTAATGTTGAGTGCCACCCAAATTGGAACATTAATTAAAAAATTTAAAATTTAACATAAATAGTTGCTAGTATATAGTGTTTAGTAGTTTAGTTACGCTAATTTGTAGTGTATAAATTATTACTTTTTTTTAATTATACTTAGTGTAGAAGTATTTAGTTGTAATTTACTGTATATCGTTTTCATTTATTGTTTTGTAAATAATATTATCACTAATTTGTTTAACGTTGTCTCCTTGTTCTAATAAAGAACTTTCTTTCTTTCTTTCAATAAGGATTAAGACATAATAATAATAATAATAAATTTGATACGGCCTTGTGGAGTCTGAGGTGCCGTACTATAAGGTATGCGCCCGACCTAGTTCTCGAAAATGGTCGTGTCACGTTGTACTGGGATCGAACTGTCATCACTGACACGACTATTATTGCCAATAAGCCTGATATAGTGGTGATAGATCGATCGGAGCGCTGCACAATGATTGTTGACGTCACCATCCCGCATGACGGGAATCTCGTGAAAGCTGAGAAAGATAAACAAATGAAATATCTTGATTTAGCTCATGAGATTGTCGACATGTGGGATGTGGACTCAGCAGTCGGTGTGCCGATTGTCGTGACGGCCAATGGCCTAATAGCCAAGAGCCTCGATCAACATCTTAAGAGGCTCGCGTTGGAAGGATGGGTCAAGGGCCTGATGCAGAAAGCGGTACTACTGGACACGGCACGTATCGTGCGGAAGTTCCTCTCTCTGGAGCCCTGACTGTCGGTAGCTTGGACCATGTTCCCGCTGCCGGTTGGCTACCTTTTATTACGAAAAAGGACTTAAAAGTATTAAAATAAGTTGTAGAATAAATTCCTTATAAATATTTCTTATATTTATAAGGAAGTTTCAATCCGACAAGTATTATAGGATAGTAATATTATAATCCTAATACAAAACCATTCATAAAATCCAATAGCCAAAAGAACAATAGTAGCTTATGAAGCATGAAAGCCTGCTCGAAGAGGGAGTGATTAGCACTCTCCGTGCATTTGTGATGCACGATTGTGTACAGGTGAGTATTATGCACTCGCACCCGCACTCGCACTTGGCATTCCTCCAAGACTCCATCCAATGCGACGTATCTCGTGCTCATTCGTGCCTATACAGTGCTAAGCGAAAGGTAGCCAAGATTTATAAAAAGTATATTATAAATTCAAATTAATAAACGAGTGATAAACGTTATTTTTATAATAACGCGTGATGTCGTGACCAAGGGAAATAGGGATTCATTTTTATATAATAGATAGATGAAACTTTCAATTTCATCCCAAGTTAATATTTCCCTCTTTCCAAGTCTCAAGTAAGCAGATTTTTATGAATTCACGAGTAAAGTTGTCTACCTCAATCACCCTCAACCTTTACCACCCTTGTCAAAAAATCTCTCTCTTGACTCAACAACTCTTTTTTTGGTGGTAGAAGATCTTTTCTCCGCATGGCTTACGATTTACAGTACTTATGAGAATCTGACTAATTAGTGTCTTTAAGGGAAAGAATAGCTTTCTCTTTCTCTCCTATTATTAATTTGCGAGTAACATCATAGTCGGAAAAAATTATTATCGTAGTTTATAATATCCATTCAAATGTTGTGCAACACTGTTAATAGTGGGTGGTAGTCGTAACAATCTAAAGAAAACCCAATACATTTCTTATATATGTCGGATACAATTAAAAGGAACAATGGAATGGATGGCCTATCATAAAAGCTATTCGGGCTCAATACGGTCAAGATATAACTAAACATTGAGATACGTGATCTATTCAGACTAGAACTATTATGATAGGAACCCAAGCACTTGTGACCAAGGTGTAGGCTTAAGAACGTCCTTTAAGTGATCACAACACTCGCCTCTACTGCTTAGTTTCACCATCTAAACCTAAAATTAGAGTAACATTAACCTAACCTAACACAAGGCTAACCTAACTCACACCACCGACATATATATTTTTTCCTTAGTTCTACATAACCGCTTCAAATCACTCCTTGCAGAAGAGTAAGAGTAAACGTAGCTCGAGAGTGCGGCTAAAACTGCTCGGTGAGGCGATGGTTCCAAAGTTCTCAATGATTCATTACCATGGAGGCAACTAATTGATATTGAAGTGATCAATTAAAGACTGATGTATTTAAAAAGAGCGACTGTTGAGTTTCTTGCCAATTCTTCTCAACAGAAAACTGCTTTCCGAGCGTAGTAGTAATTAGTAGCTTCATATAAACTGACTGACTATTTTGACTTGTCTAAAGTACTTTGTAAAAAGTGTATTTAAAATAAACTAATTTGCGTTTGACAATTTGGATATTAATTCTGGCCATATTATAATTTAGGCTGCTCCCTTCTGCATAGAACATGGTATGAAATGGAAGGAAAAACAATGGCAAGTGAGTGAGAGAGGCGGACGCGACCTCAATATCCCACACTCTGATCAGATTGAACATTACGTGACTGACAACTTACATCTAAAGTGCATTTTATATATTTATTGGCACTTTTACATTCAATTTACTAACCACGAGCCCCAATTTAATAATCTCGGTTACGTGCGAACCCGGCAGTGTAGGCGAGTGTTGTAATTATTTATAGGACGTCCTTAAGCGTAGACCATGGTCACAAGTCCAAGGTACTGCTGGGGTTCCTCTCAGTATAGTGCGAGATCGTAACCTTTAATTATATTGCGTATTGGTTAGCACCAGCACCCCCTTGGTGGTAGGGGATCTGTTCCCCGACTGGCTTGCGACCACCAGCATGCGAATCCAACCGCCAAGTGTTATAGACGCGTTCCGGTCGAGCCGCATGTGGGTCAGTCTTACACCCTCCCTCTCCCATCCCATTAATGCTGCAGATTTAGTGAACTCTGGGCTCTTGTTCGGGGTCCGCTGAAACCGCAGCATTACATTAACATATCACTCATATGCTAAGTATATAAGAGAGATATGTGGTACCCATCACTGTACAGCAATACGTATAATCATGCAATTTAGACTGAGGCGAGCGGTGCCTGGGGCTTGAGACCCAGGAGCAGGTTTAAAGAGCTCTTTCATAATATATTAACTCTCACCTCCACCACTCGACCTCGCTAATGATAATAGATAATAAAGTAAACTTACGTGGACCTCGAGAAGGGTCTTTAATCACGACACTATAACACTAACTTCCATGTTCATTGCACGAAAACACCAGAGAGACTGAGACTAATCTATCGCACTAAAGGTTATATAATGTCTACACGTCGGTATACTTGTAATAATATAAAATGATCTACCCGCTACTAGTACTTTATAAACGGTGTTGCTAACACATAGCCTAACACACACTAATAAAATGGACATACTATCAGCCCAAGATGTGACAGTACGGTAAGTTTACACCATGGTTTGGAATAAAGATGCCTGAGGCCAGCTCTAAACGTGTATAACCATGTTACCATTACAGTAGTGTTCACACCAGATATCTACTGCAACACAACACCGATTCAAGAAGCAAATTCATTAGATACAAAATATAACTATTTAGCTCGGCCTATCCTACTTCAAAACATTAATCACGATTTTAAACTACCTTCGTAACTGTATTTATTGGCATTGAAACTAAGATTACTGTCAGGATGATGATACGCAAAGATAGTCAAAAATAAATAGCAAGTTAACCGTAATTTTAAATATTGTTGTTCTTTATATCATTTGCACTTGCTGCTTGCTAATAGATTATTTCAATTATACCTACCGTTATCAATAAGGAAATAGTAATTTCTTTTGCTTACGAAATATTAATTTATCTACTTTGATTAGCGTCTACTTCATTTAATTATTATGATAAAAGATACCTTGACTTGTCAAGAATTTTTTGACGTAAAGAGCATTTATTAGGCCCACTAGAATCACTCACTGACAAAATTTTGAACTGCAGAAATCAATAGTTTCCGAAATATAACACTTTAAAATTCTACAACAAACATTGTTTACAATAATAAAATGTCACTGGTTTATTCCATAGACTTATAGAGTTTATTTTCAATATAGTGTTCAATTAACAGCTTGGCAACGACACTTTGAGTGAGTGATTCTAGTGGGCCTACACCTATCTCTAATAAAATTTTAGAGCGAAACCACTGCGTCAGCACTTGGAAAGGTTACCTGACCCTAATTTTTCTTTCTCCCCCCATAATTCCCAAAATATGCGTCAGCGGCAAGAAAAAAATAGGGGCTTCGGTAGAGCGGATTCCGAGCGACGTTGAGAAACGTTTTTCTAAGATTGTCTAGCATTAAAATCTGTTTACAAATTACAGTTGTCAGTTACTTACTCCTTGGCTATTAAGCTTAGTACAGACATGATTTAGTTAGATAAGGTATACATACATAAATTACAATATGAACGGATGTCAAAATAATCGCTCTTGAAATAATTGTGAATAGATACCTATAGCATTATTTTTTTAATTATTATTATTTAAATGTCATGGCCAGCTATTGTATAGCCCTTTGCCTAGTTATAAAAAGTTCGTGTACATTGATGAATTATCGTTTATATTAAAGTATTTTAGTCAACAACTAAGATGCTATAAATTTATAGTGATAGAACTATCAGGATTTTAGTTATTTACTCACAAAATTATACAACAAAATCCAAAACGTAATCAAAATCAAGTCAGTAATGAACGCAAAGTTAAATATTTTGGCAAAGTAATCAGTCCGTTTGGAATGGCAGAGTTTAAGTTGGTTATAAAAATGGAGAAAACTCAAAATACTAATCGAAGAGAAATAAAAACAACCTCATATGTTCGACAGCGTCTAGTCATGCATGTCTAATCCAATGCGTACGCGTTCCGTCACGCGTTAGCAACATCCACCAATATTTGACGATAATGGATATTATTTTACAATGAGTATAAACATAAAGTTAAAATAATTTTAACTAATAAAATAATAAGCAAACTGTATGTGCCCAAACAGCGCTTGCGACTGTATATTAACAATGTAGGTTGCATGGCAGTCAAAACTTACAATAAACTACCTGATGCCATAAGGACTATGCCGCTAAAAAAACTAAAAATTTGTTTATTTCAGTTACTCTTAAAGGAATGCTTTTATTCCTTTAATGAATTCCTTGAATACAATTTTGACTAATTTTATTATTTATTTCTAATCTAATTTGTACTTGATCAATCAAAATTACTAAATTAAATGAAATAATATTATAATCATTTATAACAATATTTCCATTGTAATGGCAAAGCATGCGGCCAATATACTGTTTATAATCTTTTGTATTATACCGTGCTTATGGGAATAAATGAATTTGAATTTGAAAAAAAAAAAAAAAAAAAAAACAAAGTATGTAGCATTACTTTAATAATTACATGTTTACGTAAATTTTTATTTATGAATTTGTTTAAAAATATTTTTGTAATGATCTAACATATTAGTTGTTTATATAAAAACCTGCGTGAAATGAAACAATAAAAGATAAAATATTATTTTCTATTCATATAGAAATCGTTAAAGTAATCTTTAAACTCGCATAAATACTAAATACTTGTACAAGTATAAATAGTTGACCATAATTTTTATTATAATATTTTTTATCAATGATTGATATATAAGATGTTATTGTACATTCAAAATATGAATTAGGCAGAAATGGGCCATGTCCTTTATAGGTGACACCACCGAATAATCTTTTCTCATTGGCTCAACACGAGATATCCAATGTAATTGGCTGAGGAGTTGAGTATTCACCAGACTATTTGACGCCACAAAATCAACGAAACACCACGTAGTTCTAGCGTCGGGTTAAAATATTTCTAACTTTATATTTTTATTCCTTGTCATACATTATTTCCGTTATTGTCATGTTTTGCGGGATTCGAGATTCGATTTGCTATACAGTCTCAGGTGGCTTGCAACGCGCGCTTTGAATAACTGATGAGTTTGGAGATATTTTGCTTCAATCATTGATGTTGTATACTATTTAATTAATTTTACATATAATATTATGTATAAAATAAAAATTGCTGTTCTATTCTGATTTTAGTCTTTTTACCCTTTTAATTCTTACGTATTCAAAATTCTCCCTTAAATTTAATTTGTTTGTATATTCGTGTTTGGGACTATTAAAAACTTTAGGAAAAGTATCACTTTATTGTCACACCTAACGTTATCTTTATAATTTTTTGCTTCTGCTATTGCGTCTATTAATCCAACACAGTTAGCAACACAATTGATAACGATTAAAGCTTGGTGTCGTGATACTGCGATAACAATTGGTTGGTTTTCTTTTGAAATGCACATTATTACTATTGTCTTTTGCGTGTTACTGTACAGTAAAGCTCCCATAACCAGAAAATTTTACAGGAAAACGTTGGGAAAATTACGAATTTTTCTACAAGTTTACAGGTCACATACGAAACATCAATTATCTATTATTTTGAACTATTCTTAATTTGCACGCTGACGTCGTCAGTAGAATGTGTAAGGACTCCTTTAATTTTGTACCGTTTTTATGTACTCACATTCTGGCAAATAAATTATTATTATTATTATTTTTGCTGCTATTTCACGGCTACTCTAGCCGGAGAAAAACTAATGGCACGGGCCTAAGCCAAGTGCACATCAGTATATGAGTTATGTTATGTTATGTTGAAGGTAAATGGTGGGATATAACTGCATTTCTTGTATCTGCTTCGCATTCCAAAAATTTTCTTACTATTCTGCACGTGTTGAGTATTGCTGCTTTTTGTAATAGATGATAACTATTTCGGACTAAATTTAAAGTGTGAAGTGACTGATGTAGTTGTTTGGGTACTACCCCCGTGGTTGATACTACTTACTATAGGAACTATTATCACTTTTTGTAAATGCCATAGACGTGTGTTTCGTATTTAAGATCGTACTTAGATAATTTTTCAGTATTATTATCAAAATTTCTAATACCGTCCTAATATTACCCTTTTGTCGCTTAATTAAAACGTTTTCTAAATACGAAAATTTTAGCTTCGAAAATATTCATATAATTTCAATTCGAAAATTCATACTTTAAAGAGCCATATTGATCTATATAAAATGCACAAAGCAAATGCAATAAGGATTAATGCTGTATTGTTTAAAATTGCTTCGTCAATTATTTCTCGTAAAATGTAAAGGATAAAAAATGGTTATTGTGGATTATTCCTAAGAGATAGACATATGGTATATGATGCGGACTTTTTCGTAGATCTTTTTAAGGTGTACAATACTGAAGTACATTATTTTGCCCCCTAGTAAAACCATACTGTTGACTATGAAATAGTTTATTAAAATATTCTAAAAGTTGGTTTAAAATTATCTTTTCAAAAACTTTACTCAGATATGGTAATATAGAGATTGGTCTGTAGTTACTGGGATGGTTCCTGTTTCCATTTTTAAATAGAGGTATTATTTTACTGTGCTTCATTAAATCCGGAAACTTTCCTGTATCTATATACTTATTAAAAATATCGGCTAGATGCGGGGCAATATTATTAATTATTGCATTTAATATTTTTACTGAAATGTCCCATAAATCACCTGTTTTTTTATATTAAGTGTTCTGAAATTCTTAATAATATCAAACGCTGTAACATGTTTAAACTCAAAGTAATTATCACAGCCTGGGAGATTAGTTTTTAGTAGAGAAATAGCATCTGTGGGCGATGATTTTAATACAGATGTTACTTTGGTATATCTGTAAAGAATTTTTCAAACGTGCTTGCCACTTCTTCTTCTAAATTAATTAATATATTATCAACATTTAATTTAATTGGTTCATTTTCTATTTTGGATGTTCCAGTTATGCTATTAATAATATCCCAGGTAGCTTTTATTTAGTTGTCAGAGTTAAGAATTTTGTTTCAAATGTAAATTTCCTTTGCCTGGATGCAAACACTTTTAAAAATCTTAGAATAACATCTAACGCGTTCTAAAAATACTGGATCCCAATTATATTGCCATAAAATTATATAATTTATCATACCATATAATTCATATAATTTATCTCTACTTCTAAAAATAAATTCTAAGGTAGCCCAGTCACTAAATTTCAGTTTTAAATTTTTACTAAAAGTTTTATTTTAAATGTGTTATTAAATTCATTTAAAATCATCCCTACTAATATTATAAATGCGAAAGTAACTCTGTCTGTCTGTCTGTTACGCTTTCCCGCTTAAACCTCTCAACCGATTTTGATGAAATTTGACACAGACAATCTTTAAACCCTGAGAAAGGACATAGGCTACCTTTTATTGCGAAAAAAGGGACGCGGACGAAGTCGCGCGGGTCGACTAGTAGTAAATAAATTATTATATAGCGTATCTGGGTTTTTATAAATCAAACACAAACTAGATATTTTTTGTACTACCTTATCCTTAAACAAGTTAATTTTATTACTCGACTTTGGTCTACATGAAATCTTATTTCAATTTTTAATTTCTTGGTCTACTAACGTGAATTTCTGTCCATAATGATCCGAAGTTAAGTTTTTCATTATTAAAGTCTCAAACACTTCACAGTCACAAAACACATTGTCTATACACGTTGCAAAATTATCGCCAACATGAGTCGGCTCACAGAATAAGTTTAATAAATTATATGATTTAAATAAATTTAACAGCCGACGACTGAAAGTTGTGTCTATCAATATATCTATATTAAAGTCTCCACACACGATTATAGATTTATTTAAAAAAACCGCATCAAAATCCGTGGCTTAGTTTTAAAGATCTAAGCATGCATAGGGAAAGACAGACAGCGGGAAGCGACTTTGTGTGGTACTATGTAGTAATCTACCGCGGTTTAAAAATTTTACACATTGAAGAAAAATTACAGATTTTCCTAATGGGAAAGGCCAACTTTGCTGACGTCAAATCATTAAAACTCTCGTTATCTGGAGCCTTTAATATTTTAATGACATCGACCCTTTCGTATGAGGTAGCCATGATTTTAGAAGTTTTGAAACTATCCCAAAATTAATATAATATAGTCGGTTTAAAAGAGGTTTCAAAAAATCAATAAGTATTTAAGGATCTTCTTCAATTCTATAGATTATCGAAAACCAGGACTCCATTGGGGAAAGGGGATCTTTTCACCGACTTACTTGCTACCACCAGCATGAGAATCCGACAAACAAGTCTTTGACACGTTGGGCCAAATTTACCCTCTCCCTCTCCCATAAAATGAATGCTCCGGTTCTTGTGGTTCTTGCTCCGAATCCACTGAAACTGCAGTATTCGTCTCTTCACTCCCCCTCCTCACTAAACTTTCTAGGCAGCAACACATTGGAAAAACAAAAGACACTCTTGTTTTGGACAAGTGGACTGTCTGATCATTTATCCATTATTAAAAAAATATTCCCTTTTTCAGATGTAACAAGGTAATGCGACTATGCTCTTTTACCCAATCAAGAATCCAATTTTTATCTAACCAGGATATAAATGATAAATTATACTTTCTGCATAATTATATTTCGTATATTTTAATCAATAATTATTATATGAGATAAGTATACTATTTTATCTTTATAATGACTGAGATCCTCAATCGATCAAACTCAAAAAAAATCATAGAAATTTACTTGAATGAATAATCTCAGATTATAGCATACGCAAGTGGTTTCAATTGATTATGATAATTTAACACTAAAAGAGGATAATGGATGCAAATATCTTTTAATTGAGCAAAAGAAATGTATATATATCTATCGATACAAGACCGATTAAAAAGAAAACAAGTTATTGACTTTTAGCTTAATGTGAAAACGTGTATGTTTGGATGTTTGATAGACAATCACACAAAAACGGCTGAGCGGTATTTAATGAAACTTGACATACACATACTTTTTACCCAGGATTACAGGCTACTTTTTATCCCAAAAAAAATATAGTTCCTGTGGGATAATAATAACATGTTTACTGAACGCTTATTTAAAGCTACTTGTGTAGTTACTTGTTTACGTAACTTTAGTAATCATAATATTCAGTAGAGTGGTAGTATAAAATAAATATATTTATTTTTATTTATATTGCCATTTCTCGCTGCACAATGCACATTGAATTAATATTGATTGTAATTTAGTTTTTATTTGCTGACGGTTTTGTTTATGCTATTGCAATGTACTGACAGAGAAACGTGCTAACGCTACCGTAGTAGTGATATAACCAGTAAGATATAGGACTTGCCCTATATTTAATATCCTATTCATCAGAAGGTAGCAGACACTACAAATACAGTAGAAAAATTTTATTAAGACCCAAAAAAAATTAAAATTAGTAAAATTAAAATTCAATTAAGAAATTAGATATCCTCTATCACTATATAAAAAATAAGGGTAAAATGAAATATTTCAAATATTTCAAAGTCACAAGTCTCCATCCATGCTATCAATTAATGTTCCAAATAAGTTATATTTTAATTAATGAGTGACCACACACTACACAGCACGGTAAAATACTTGGGTTAGGAGAGAACGAAAAGTGTTATCAAATGAGATATATGGACAATTCGAAAGGCCATACACGCTGCTCGCCACTGATCAAATGTCGTATGTGAGCGAATCTGATATTTCAATATTATCCAGTGTTTCCAATGCTAGCTATGTAATACATTCCGACTTTTTTCTGAGGTGTGATCGTGAAGTTGAAAAATCAGAGGTTTTCGATCTTTCTGTGGTTCCGGAAACTTCTAAAGCTAAGAAAACCCTCCTGAAGTAAATAATCTTGGGGAAGAATTGAAGACGGAGCCTACTGAAGAATTAGGTGTTACTATAAAAATTACCATCACGTCAATCATATGTTAGATAGTGACTAACTACATAGACTAGATAGACAATTAGCTTTTATTTATTGAAAAGCATCAAATTATAATTTTCAAACATGCTTGCTACTTCTTCCTCTGAATCAATTAATATATAATAAACATTTAATTTAATTAGTTCGTTTTCTATTTTAGATCTTCCAATTATGCTATTAATAATATCCCAGGTAGCTTTTATTTTACCGTCAAAGTTAAGGATTTTGTTACTAATATAAATTGCCTTTGCCTAGATGCAAACGCTTTAATTTAATTTTGGTCAATAAAATTTTTATAATAATTATTATTATAAAATACTGGATCATTTAAAAATACTGGATCCCGATTATATTGCCTCATACCATATAATTCATATAATTTATCTCTACTTCTAAATATACCTAAGGTAGCCCAGTCACTAAATTTCAGTTTTTAATTTTTACTAAAAGTTTTTATTTTAAATTTGTCATTTATATTCTTATTTGAATTTTTAATTTCTTGGTCTAGTAACGTAAAAATCTGTTCATAATGATCCGAAGTCTTTCATTATTAGTGTCTCAAATACTTCACAGTCACAAAACACATTGTCTTATCTAAACACGCGGCAAACGTATCCCCAACATGTGTCGGCGGCGGTATACATTATATGATTTAAATAAATTTAATAGCCGACGAATAAAAGTTGTGACAATCAATATATCTATTATACACTTATTTTTAATGCAAATACGTTTAAGTACATCATCAAAAGTTGACTCAAAAGTTTCAAAATCTCTATTAGGGGAGAGGTGGGGGCGGTACATGCATACTATAATGTTACGTTGAAACTCTACATAAGAACTTTCAACAATACGCTCGACAGTGAGAGAAACAATATCTTGTCGAGATTTACAAATTGTATTGGATATACTAATATTAAAGAACCTCCGCGAATTGTGTTCTCTATGGCGAATGTTCTTATTAATTTATTATCCATAACTGATAAAATACAATGTTAAGTGAACCAGTGTTCAGTGATACATAATAAATATAAGAGAACGTTGAATTACGTTCACAGCTCTCCTCTTGACCAAAACAATTACTGGCAGATTGTAAAATTTAGAGAGGATCGTGATTCCAGCCATCATACGCTCCAATCGTCCAGACCACGTCCTGCTTGGGATACGGAAAGTCGGATGGAACAAATTGGACATGACCTCCCCCTACCAGCAGTCATTTAACCGATGTTGGGCAGAGATGCGGCATGGCGGTCTGTACTCTCCTTCTCGCTTCACAAACCATGAGTGGAGCATGACATATAAGAAGAACAGCGGATGCGTTTGTACAGATTTCAAGCGGTTCTTCGTCGTGTTGAGGGCGGAATTCGCAGAGATTTTAGTAAGTAAAAATCAGAAAGGTTTGGACAGCAGTAATTGCTAAGTAATTCAGACTTCGGTGTCGTATTCGGTAGCCCGGAGTTAAATTACAAAAGAATCACAACTGTAGCAAAATGTCCCATGAACTGGAAGCCCAATCACACCAGGACTGTGTTTAATTTAATCCTTGAACAGCTTTCAAATAGCGTCCCAGCAGAGCTAAACATAATATCTAGTTGCTGCTTAAGTCCTGAAGGATGATAGGACTACATTTTCACCATTGCTATCGACGGGATGAGATTAAATGAGCTGCTGCCGTTATCAACACCTTACTTATAACATATACATTATTCGTGCAATCAAGACAAGGACCGAGCAGTGCCTGGGGCTTGACACCGAATACAAAGTTGCTGACTACTATAGTCATGTTTAGTAAAAAAAATAATAATATTATAATATTTTTTCTTATAATTTAATGCTTTTCATTAAATACAAGCTAATTATCTATCTAGATCTTGATGAGTCCGCTATTTTGAACATCAGATATTAGATTAATTGCATATTAATCACTTTATAGCATACGATTGACGTCATGGTCATTTTTTATGGTAACAATAATTCAATGATGATCGAAGTTGTAAGTCAATTAATTGTAACCTACTAATAAATGTCGTTTGGCAATGATACGTTTGTATGTATAATGTATATGTGGTGTCGGACGACAATACTATCATTTGATCATGAAGCCAGGAAGCAACCAATAACAAACTAACAACAAAATGTAAGTAAATGTTGTATGTGTAGGTAGGGTCGGACGGCAATACTTCAATAGCTTTCTTTATTATAATAACTGGTTAATTTAATTATTAACATCAAAGTGAAAACAAAAACGGATTTATTTTAAATCAAAAATATAATCATTGTTATTTATCAAATTACACTATTAATATAAGAACATCCGCCTTTGAAATGATAAGACCGACGCAAGACATCCGAATTGATAAGAATGAATTTTAGTAATTTAATACTAACGACCCGTCCCGGCTTCGCACGGGTGCAATGTAAACACCATCGTGGACTTTTTTATCGAACTTTTTAATATATACAATTTTATAATACATAATTTGAACATGCATGTAAAAAACAGGTTTTTTCATATCAGATTATTCTTCACTTAATGTCATGTGTTTTCATGTACTACATCAATATATTTCATCACTGTGACTTAATTAGCTTAAAAATGCAATTATTGAACACAAATACCCTGTGCAGTAACCACAGATAAATTTAATGCACTAAATATTTATCTATCGGATTACAATATCTAGAAAAAAATAGATTTTTGTATAGAATGACTGATGGGTCTAATCAGACTCAAAGTCAAAAATAGATAATAATAATAATAATATGGACTTGGTTTAGGAAGTTGTGCCGACCTTGATGCCTCAACATCATCAACAACATAACCTGAGAGACTGAGACTTATCTATCTCACCAAAGAATATATATTGTCTTCACGTCGGTACAACATAATATAAAATGATCTACCCGCTACTACAACTTTATAAACATATCGTGTTGCAAACCAGTGATATTTAATTGCTCAAAAAACACGTAACAGTCAGAGAAAAGTCAGAGGTGAGTGCCTGTGTGGGAAATCTAAAACGGACCCAACGCATAAGAGATGTAAATCTGTAGTCTAATCCAATAGTGTAGATCATGCTATACGCTATCACTGCTAGGGAAAATGATAGCTTTATAAAATTACTATTAAATTATATCTGTTCATATTAACATATCGAGAATCACACAAAAACTATTGCATAAAAATAGATACGGTTTTCACAGTTTGTAGATTTAACTTCAAATATAAGCTGAATTTTAATTTTAATATATATGTATGTGTCTGTCGGCGCAAAATAAGGGAATCACTTTGTACGCAAAAGATTAGGCAAACATAAAACCATACACAAGATGTGGTAGTGGCAACTACATTGTAAGGTACTCACGTGACTTTAATCTGAAGACACTGACGGTACTCCCAGCACTAACACAACACTGCGTTGCTCAACACTAACACTATCCAGAGATTACTTCACTTGAGAGACCGCGCAAGATTGAGACTAGTCAGACTGTCGAGTGCATAAAAAGAGTCGAGACTGTCTAAATAACGGAAGTGACTACTACCCTGCTCCAGTGCCATAGATGGTGATGACGATTCGTTTATTATTCTCTGACTTATATATGTCGAAGCATAGTAAAAGATTATCGATTAATCGAATCCTTATCGTTGTCTATGGCGTTGAAGTGGGGTAGTAGTCACTTCCGTTGTTTTGATAGTCTCTACCCTCGACCTTTTATATGCGATCGACAGTCTAACTGAAGTCTTAGTCGTGCGCGGTCTTTTAAGAAGTGAACATCATCTAAGTAGTGCTAGTGATAGTATCAAGTGCAGTGTAGTGTGGAAGTACTCTCCGATCAAGGTCACGTAAGCCCTTACAATGTAATTGCCACGTGGTTAAGTAAACACAATGTTAGGTTAGGTTAGCCTCAGGTTAGGTTAACCTTGTATTAGATTCGGTTTATGTGTGTTTAACCTTGGGTTTAAACAGAGAGCCTGAGCAGTGGAGGTGAGTGTTATGATCATTTAAAGGATATCATTAAGCCTACACCTTGGTCACAAGTCCAAGGCACTGCTTAGGTATCTCTCGTAATTGTTAGAGATCATATTTGATCATTTATCGTTTCAATAGGAGTATCTACGTTGCGTTTACCCAATATTCCATTCAATACCATCACTCCTTTTAATGTTCCCCAATATTCCCCATCTTCCTCCTTCCATTTCCTTTCATATCATTTAAAATCCCCGACATATATGTATATTAAAATTCAGCTATATATTAGTATATATAACAGTAGTGGGTGGCTATAAAAATTGTTAAAATACATTAACAAGTGTACAGTCCATTAACACCTGAAAGTATGAGAGCGGAAAATGTCACAGATGCAGTGTTGACCATTCTTTATAGTTAAATAAAATTTAAAAGGTTTTTTAAAAGAATATTATCAGAGCTACATTGCACAGTAACAAGTAAAAGACAATAATTAAATGTATTTTTGACGGAAACTGAGCCAATAATATCAAAAAATCTAAATTAATTTAAAGAAAAATAATTGTATTGTAAGTATAATCACGTTACCTAGTAACGGCTGTTGAAGGCGCGCTAAGTGGAATATGGTAAAATTTCAGCCTATAAATATTTTAACGTACTACAGTAAATCTGTTTTTCCTCGGGTGACCCCTCGTGCTCGGCTGAGGCAGTTGCAGACGTGATTCGGCAGGGAATGGAATACTTTATCCCATTCTCCGACATGTCGCTCGACCGCAAATCCCGACCTTGGTACAATTCTGAGTACGCCCATGCTGAGGCCCTCAAAGAGTCTGCTTACCAAGCTTGGGTACAAGTCCGCGATGTCAAAGCTGGAGCGCAGGGAGTTCACACGAGGAAGAAAGCTTTTAATTCAGCCGCCAAGTCCTGCAAGCGGATACTGCAAAGGGCTCGATCCGACCATGTCCGTTGTATAAGGGCTAAACTTGCCTGCAACCCCCTTGGTAGTAGACAATTCTGGTTTCTGTCGAATGCAGTGGAGTCCAATTTCTGCCGCACAACATTGCCTCCTCTGCAGCAGCCTGATGGTTCGCTGACTTACTCCGCATTAAAAAAGCCAAACTTTTTGCGAGCAATTCGCGTCTTGATGATGCCTCTACGCAGCCACTATCCCTGCCTCGATGTGACTCTTCTATGCAAGAGATCACGATCCACAACAAGAGGTCCGTAGAGTTTTGCTGAATCTTGACGTGAATAAAACTAGTGGACCTGACGGTATACCTGCGCGAGGCCCGAGTTGTCTCCTGTTCTCACGCGCTTGTACCGCCGCTCTCTTCAAACTAGAGCGGTGCCAAAATCTTAGAAGCTGGCTAATATGCAGCCAGTGCCCAAAAAGGGTAGCCGAGTCAATCCCTGCAATTACCGACCAATCGCCATCACCGCCAAGTTAGATTTGCAAGTACGGTTGTATAGAGATATGTGTCCAGCGCAAAAGACGACAGTAATACGTTCTCAGAGAGAGGTCATGGTAGAGCGAACGAACTCAATACTAGGGTACGTATCCCAATGGGGTGATTGCCACCTGGTCACGTTCAACGCCGACAAAAAGTAGGCTTGTTTGTTCTCCGCCAAACAAGTCCTTTCAACTTGATTCCTACTTTCCGAGGTACACCTGTCCCTGTGTCCGATACCCTCGAACTCCTTGGCATAGAGTTGAGTTCTAACCTCAACTTTGACAATTAAATTGAGTTCAAATCGCAAACTGCGGCCAGAAAGCTTAACATCTTAAACAAGGTTAAGCGATATTTAATACCTGGACAGCTTCTAACGCTGTATAAAGCTCCAGTCCGGTCGTGCATCTCGTCGTGAATATTGGAGTCACTCTGGCTCACTGAAGAAAAGTTGCCAGTCTAACGACCTTTTACAGATTGTACTTTGGGGAGTGTGCCCTGGAGCTGCACGAGCTCATACCCCTATCTCCTTTTTTTCCATCGGACTTACAGACGCACCAGAGGCTTTCATCTCCACCTAGTTGATATACCCGTAAAACGTACAAAGCGCTTTAAATAATCTTTTCCAATGCACACGGCCAACGGATGGAATTCCCTGCCGGCATCTGAATTTCCGAGTATATATAACCCGAAATATATGTTTAAAGCGCGAGTGAACAGGCTTCTTCTGGCCGAGCTCGCTCCATCTTCGATCTCGTCTCTGCTCTAGAGCTAGACTGGGGTCAAGAGTAAGCCCATTATATAATAATAAAATTTTAAAATAAAATTAAAATTTGAGTGATCCCTTAATTGATTGTACCTAAATTGTACCGAAGCCTCAGTTTCATACTCACACTTGGCATGAACTGTTTTTTATATTTATGTATTTATCTATATTCCATCCTAATTATTATTATTATTCTAGTTGTTGAGACCCTGTAAGCATAATAATACTCGTGTTGGAAGGTTTCGCTCATTTTATTGTCGATTTTAAATGGAAATATTATAAAATATTTACCTTACATTATAAAATTTACATGTTTAAAATAAAGAGACAAAATAAATTTAGAAAAACAATATTAAAACTGACTAAGTATAACATAATTAATGTATGTGTATGTGTGTGAGTGAGTAAATATATTAAATTATAGTGTTTTGGTATGCAAGGCCTCTGTTTCATCATACAGTAGATTGATAATTCAAATTAAAATACAAATAATTTACTGCTTCGACATTTTGTTATTAAAATTAACATGTTATTCATAGAAATATTAACGAGACATATTATTGATTTAATTAAGAGCATTTCAGAGAACATACGTTTGTACTAATTTAACATTTTCAATATTTCCTATATAATATTATTCAAATGTTTAAAATCATTTTTTGTTACTAGTCGACCCGTCCCGGCTTCGCCCGTCAACGTCATTCTATATAAATCTTACATATAAAATTCTCATGTCACAGTGCTAGTTACCATACTCCTCCGAAACGGCTAGACCGATTTTTATTAAATTTTAAATGCATATTCAGTAAGTCTGAGAATCGGCTAATATTTATTTTTCATACGCCTAAGTGATAAGGGCTGTCCCCACCTAACATTTTATTTAAATTTTTTGGACAATATTTTTTTTCTATTTTTTTATAATGTGGCATTAAAAAATACATACAATTCTAAATTTTCAGCCTTCTATCACCAACCCCTATTTTTTAATAGTCATTTTAGTAATTTAATCATTTTTCATCCCGCTCGATAACTGATCAACTATAATTGATTGACTGGCGGGTATAACATACCAAGTGTTAATGTTGCTCTTATTAATGTTGAGCTGTGCAGTTCTGTGAAGCGCATCATATACATTTGCAAGTATGTCCATAAAGGCAGTGATATGGCTATGTTTAGAGTGGAAAATACTAATGTGAATGCTCCTCCAGTGAATAAAAACGATGAAATAACGCTCTACCAAATTGGTCGGTACATCAGGTACATTTACATTTGGTTTTCCTATTAATGAAAGGGATCCAGCAGTTGTTCAGTTAGCAGTCCATCTTGAAAACGGTCAACGTGTATTTTTCACGAATGAGACATCGATTAGTCATGCTTTAATCCACAAAAACAACACTCATTTAATTTTTTGAATTGTTTAATCGTGTGGATGATTTTGGTGCGTTTGCATGAACATTACTCACAAGTTCCACGCTTTTTCACATGGGCTCAAACAAAAAAATGGATGCCCCGCAAGCAAGACAGCAAGCAGTTGATGCAAGTCTCAATTTATTCAAATCGAACACCTTGAGGCGAGTATTTACAGTCAATCCAAGGCAGACTGAGTGATTTTATCTTCGACTGTTGTTGGTTAATGTTCCTGGCCCATTGTCATTTCTGAATATACGTAACGTGAATGAGCAACAGAATCGAATGTATAATGATGCATGCCTTGCCCTCAGCTTGCTTGAAGATGACATCCAGTGGGAATGTATGCTTGGTGAAGCAGCATTGAACTGTACAGCAATACAAATCGTCTACTATTCGCTATAGTATTGACTACATGTTTCCCGGCCCGAGCAGAGATATTGTGGGATAATCACAAATATTCAATAACTGATGTTATATTGCATCAACATCGTACATGGTGCAACGATCTAACGTTAACATTCAGCGACCCTATGTACAATTAAGCATTGATTGCTATCGAGGATCTTTGCATTATCATTGCCAACTTATCACTCAGCCATTTCAATATGAATTCGCCAAATCGAACTGCGTCTGATTTAATGAACACTGAAATGAATCGTGAACTGCAGTACAAGACTGTAAAAATGTCGGTAATTTTTACTTGCAATGTCCCACTAATGAATGAGGAACAAACAACCATTTACGACCGCATTATGCTCGCAGTTTCAACAGGACAAGGTGGATTCTTCTTTTTGGATGCAACAGTTGGAACTGGCAAGACATTCCTTATTTCGCTAATTCTCGCCAAAATACGATCAAATAATGGCATCGCATTAGCCGTTGCATCATCAAGCATTGCGGTAACATTATTGGATGGAGGCAAAATAGCTCATTCAGTATTTAAGCTGCCACTAAATATTCAAAATAACTCTGACGCAGTGTAGAACATAAAAAATACAATCGTCCATGGCCACAGTACCGAAACAGTTTAAATTATCATCTGGGATGAATGTACTATGGCACACAAAATTTCGCTTGAGGTGTTAAACAGGACGTTCAAAGATATTAAAAACAACGACAAACTATTTGGCGGCACTCTTTTAGTCCTTTCAGGTGATTTCAGACAAACACTTAACGTCATGATATAACGGGAAGTATTGATCTCATCAGCGTTTGTTGAACAACAAAATCATTGGCATTTGTGGCGTAATGTTAAAAAAGTACAACTGAAAGTAAATATGTGCCTTCAAATGCTTCCAGATCCATCCGCTGAAACATTCTCAAAACAACTCATAGATATCGGTGATGGAAACGTTACTATAGATGAAAATAGATGCGTAAAATTACCGACCGATTTCTGCACAATCATTTATTCGCAAGATACTCTCATTGAACAAATATTTTCCGATACATAAATCATGAGTGGCTTACAAAAATAGCAATTTTAGTGGCAAAAAATGTAAACGTTGACGATTTAAATCTAAATATACCACAGTTGTTGCCAGGGAACTTGGTATCATACAAATCTACAGCTACAGTTTGCGATGCCAGCGAATTTGTAAATTTTCCAACAGTGTTTTTGAACTCACTGGATTTGCCAGGCATTCCACCGCATAATTTACAATTGAAGGTTGTATCTCCGATTATTTTGCTTCGTAATTTGAACCCGCCACGGCTTGCAACGATACGCAATTAGTCATTCAAAAATTAATGAAAAACGTCATCGAAACCAGCATTTTAAATGGCAAGTTCTGAGGTGAAAATATATTAATACAACGAATCCCTATTATACCTACAGTTGCGCCAATTTAATTTAAACGTATTCAGTTTCCGATTAGATTGGCATTTGCCTGATGAATGATATGTCCCAAGGCCAAGCGATGTCTGTTTGTGGCTTAGATTTGAGCACACCATGTTTTTCACGCGGACAATTATACGTGGCATGCTCTCAAGTGGATAAACCATCCAGTTTTATTGTGTTAGCTAAAGATGGGCTAACAATAAATATTGTTCACGCTGTAGCATTAAGAGATTGATATTGTTTGTTAGTGTTACTGTCGTAATGAATTAATATGATATATGTATAATATTAAGGAATAAATTATAATAAATTAAAAAAAAAAATAATTTGTGTTTTGTTATTTTTATATTACCTCATCGTTCACAGCGCTCCATGCCTCTTTCACTGATATACCACATCCTTACACACTTACATCTAGTTAGTTATTTTTTTTCGACACCAGAAATGCCCTAGATATAATTTATATGGCAAAACAACTTACACGCTTTTTATTAGCTTCACTTGTATGTCAGTATGTCAGTATGTAACTCTCCGTAGGTAATTTGCGCGCCTGCGGCCTTCCTTGGTTCTGGTAGCCGTTTCTCAGGCTCCCTCTCCGAAATCGAACTCTGATTCCCCGTATTTATAATATTTATAAATAATTATTTTATTCTCACTAATAAATAAATTACTTACTGAAAATTTAATTTAATAAAAATAATAATTTAATAATTTAATTAATAATTTAATAATTTAATGAATAATTTAATAAAAATAATAATTTAATTAATTAATCATTTAATAATTCAATAAAAATAATAATTAAAAAGTTATTAAATACTTTTATCAAAAGATTTAATTTATAAAAAATAAGTTAGTAATTTTCTAAAACAAGTTATTTTAATTTTTACACACTTTTTATTAGCTTCACTTGTATGTATGTTTGTATGTTTGTATATTTGTATGTTTGTAACCGACTTTTTTGGGCGCGATTTTGACCAACTTTAAACGGCCAGATTTCGTTCAAACTTTGTGGATTTATCGAGGACCGATGATAATACACTAATTTGATAAAATTATTCCATTTTTCAATTTGCAAAATATGATTTTTGTTAATTTATATAATTTTCATCTATAGTCGATAAGGTAGAAACTTAATTTCAATTTTTATAATTTTTCTCTACAGTCGATAAGGTAGAAACTTAATTTCAATTTTTATAATTTTTCTCTACAGTCGATAAGGTAGAAACTTAATTTCAATTTTTTATAATTTTTCTCTACAGTCGATAAGATAGAAACTTAATTTCAATTTTTTATAATTTTTCTCTACAGTCGATAAGACAGGACTTGATGTTAATTTTAATTTCCAATATTTATCTTTAGCCGATTTCTCTAATATTGACAAATTTTCGAATACTAAGGAGATTTTTAACTCTACAAAACAAATAATAGTTTAAAAAAACTAAAAAATCACGCTTTTATAAATAAACCAAACTAAAAAGTTAAAAATACATAATAGTTAAAAAAAACTAAAAACACGCTTTTTATAGAAAACCAAACTAAAAAATAGAAAATAAATTTTAATAAATTTAAATTAAGAATAGTGTTAAAAATTTCAATAAATATAAATTAATAATAGTGTAAATAAAAAAAATGTATTTTATTTTAAAAAAAGCGTGGGGTGCTTTTTAAGATATTATCAAAATGATAATCACTCTACTCATATCTGTCAATAAAATATTTATAACTATTGACACCATGCACCCCATGTGGAGCTCTCCTTAATGCCAAAGTCAAAGTCAAAATTTTTTATTCAATATTGGAATTCACATTCTCTTATTAATCTACCACCCTGTCGGAAACAACCTAATCCAGACCTGAGAAGAATGGGCGCAAGAAACTCAGCGGGACTATTTCTTTTGGATACTTTACGTTACAAATATATTTCATAAATTGAGAAAGCCTGGAGCGAACGCTTCATTCCCAAGGCGTGACATCTTCTAAAAAATCTTTAATGTTATAATAGCCTTTGTCACACAAACGTTTTAATATCCTATAGAATAATTTTGAACGTTTTCTGGGATCCTGTTGTAACACATCGCCCAACAAAATAATTACTGATTCTACTTAATCGAGTCGTAGGAATAACAAGTTTGTGTTTGTTCTTAGTATTGATGTCATGCAAGTTACTATTTCTAATAAAATCATTAATATTTTTACGTACATACATATCATTTTCATATTAATTTCTTTCTCAACAATATATTAATTTCTTAAGTCGGCTGCTTTACCCCAAAGTAGAATGCCGTAAGACATTATACTATGGAAGTAGCTAAACTAAACGAGTCGTGTCTATATCAGTAACTGTTGAAAATGGAGGCCATATTGTAATTTAGAATCAATATTGATGCCCAAAAATACGGTAGATTCCACTGGTTCCAACTTCTCTTCATTTATAAATAGGTACACTAGTCTCTATTTTTTTAACATTATCGTAGACGTGTCGTACATTTTAAATATTTAGTTTTCTTACTATTTAACGTTAGGTTATTAGCACTGAACCAATGTACAATATCAGAGAGAGCATTGTTTACATCGTCATATTCGGTTTGATAGCCTTTCACTTTAAATATTAGTTAAGTATCATCAGCAAACAATACTATTTTGTTCTTTGTTTCCTGTCGTTTATATAAATGAGGAAGAGAAATGGTCCGAGAATAGAAGCCTGGGAGACCCCCATATCCAGATGAGCCCTCGGAGATCTCTTGCCATTCACGTCAACCCTTTGAACTCTATTGTTTAGATAAAGTTCATAAGGTCGAGCGCAGTTCCTTTGATGCCTTTGTGGCGTAGATTTCTGACCAGAGTTGCATGTTGTACACAATCGAAGTCAGATAAGTCACAGAATATTCCAAGGGCATTCTGTTTCATGGAGAAGTCTATGTGAATTAAAATGAATTAACATTTGGTTTAAAATTAGTTTTATAAAAAATTTTAGTACGCGTTGGCAATACTGAGATGGGTCGAAAATTATTTGGGTCAGTTATACATCCAGATTTGAATATAGGCGTTACTTTACTATGCTTCATAAGCTCAGGAAACACGCCACGTTTAATACAAGTATTGAAAATAATGTAATCCGTAAAAGACTAAGAAGATGCATTATCTCGTGTGATTGTAACTTGAAAAAGGTGAATGAGTGTGTTTTTGTGATGACGTCGTGACGACGATGTTTTTGTGATAAAAAATGTCGATCTTTTAAATTATATAAAAATAATAATATATGTCAGAAGAGAGAAAGCCGATAAGAATGAATGAACGAATCGAATCTTATGACTATGAGAAGTAAATCAACAAATAGAAAATATGGCGCTGGAGTTCCGATTAATCGATAATAATCCGATTTTCACACTATTTGTGACACACTTTGACTCCAGGTGATGTTCACTCAAAGAGACTTGTCGAGAGACTTAAATGTACTGCGTCAGTCGGGGAATATAAAGGGGCTAGACAATGGTAGCAATGCCGCTCTACTAGTGTGGAGAAGTAAATCAACAAATAGGAAATATAGCGCTGGCGTTCAGATTAATCGATAATCCGATTAATCGATAATCGATTACTCGTTTGAAGCTATCAAAAATCATTGAATAAAGTGCCGTAGATGTCGCTCGTATTCCGATTATTCAATAATCGTTTACTCGCTATCTAAAGTCGTCGAATATTAAAATGACACGACGGAAGCGATAACAAGTCGTCTTTATTATTATCCTACGCCAATTACACCGCGACATATATTTATAGAGAAATTAGTAAGCGAGATAAAAAATAACAATAAATGGAAGGATCCTCGTTTATGTATTTTAAAAGATGTTAAGCGTATAGAAAATAATGATGATAGGAAACTAATATTAAACGATTTTCATTTATTGCCCACATGTGGTCATGCAGGCATTCGAAGAATCGTAAATTAAATTTAAGGAAAAAATGTTTTTGGCCTGGAATTGAAAAAGATATCACTAATTTTGTAAAGAGATGTCCTAAATGTCAAAAGCAAAAAGAACGTCACGCTAAAAGAACCAATGTCAATTACTTCAACTGCAAATACTGTATTTGAGAAAGTATTTTTAGATTTGATTGGTCCACTCGATAATGTATTTACATTCCCACGTTATAATGCAAGTTGTCAAAATATAAGTATATGCGCAATGCCTCTTACGACTAAATCTTCGACAGAAAAGCTAGAGCCTTTATTACTGATTTTATTTTAAACTACGGATTCCCTAAAGATATAGGTACAGACAGAGGTACGGAGTTCATGTCTGACAATTTTAAAAAGGTATGTTAACTTATGGATATTTCTAAACTAAATTCCACAGTATATCATCTTCATCACAGTATTAGTGCGTTGGAAAATTCATACAAAAATCTGAATTCTTTTCTAAGAATTAATGTAGAACAAAAACCTGTAACACGGAGTTTTAGGTTGCAATTCTGGTGTTTTTCATATAATATAATATGACTGTTCACACGTCTACCCAGTTTACACCGTATAAACTAGTATTTGGGAAGAAATGCAATTTACCAAGAAACCTCACAAACTCCATAGAACCAGTATATAACTATGATGATTATCCCCTTGAATAAAAGTATAGGTTACAAGTATCGTAATCGTAGGTGCGTAAAAATTTAATTGACAGTAAACTTAGGACAAAATACAAATACTATACGTCATATTTGAAACTGGTAATAAATTGTCAAATATTTATTCTGGACCGTATAATGTCATGAAACCTACATAGGTATCGCCAAATGCAGAAGTAGAAAATATGATAAGCTAAATTTAATTCATAAAAATATGACTAAGCCGTACTATAAATAATGAATAATATAAAACAAGATGTAGGTTTGTATAACATTTAAGAGTATCATATATACACTTAGATATAATAATACGTAGTTAATCTGAAACCTTTTTATTTTATGATTTTTAAATAAATAAAATATATATCGCTATAATTTATATCTTAAGCTTATATTATAATAAATCTAAATATATAAAACAAAGTCGGGTTTGTTCGAACACTTATAACTCGAAAAAATAAAATATAAGCAAAAACACTTTCCCATACAAAATATTCAAAGGTTTCGTAACTGTCAAATATTTAATGTTCACGTCGATACCGTCAACTCTCCCCTTAAAATTAAAGAACGTATTTAATTAAAGGTTTCGAATCAATAACATATTTTTTTAGCAGCATTAATGGGATGCGAGAGGGAGGGGGTAAGTCTGGCCCATATGCGGTTCGACCGGAACAGGTCTATGGTACTTGGCGGTCGGATTCGCAGTCGCAAGCCAGTCGGAGAACAGATCCCCTACCTCCATGGAGGTGCTGGGTTACTCGGCTCTTACGAGATGCTCTCCCAGCTTCAGAGGGGAATAGTATTCTAACCCGTCCCCTCACGAGTAAAAATCCACAATATTCGGATAATGGCGTATTTTGGATTTTAAAAAAGTAGAATAATGTCAGTAAACCACCCTTTAACCCTACCGTGTCTGTTTCATGATAGTGTTCTTCTAATCATAATATAATCATAGCAGGTATGAGTGCGACCACGGTTCTAGCTTGAACATACCTATGCATTTCTGGGTTCCTTTCTGAATTATTTTCTTGTTTCGTCCTTTTCAGATCGTAGTCGGGTTATAGTTTTTTAAACTTTATTTTTTTATTTGATAGTTCCGCTTAACCTTTATAATTTAATATTGTTACATAACCTTGGTTTTTATTTGCTTAAACGAGACGACATTTTAAACATATATGTTGACTTAAACAATAAGATATATTTGTAATGTGCTCGCCAAGACCTTTCTTTTGACACCAAACACGTGATCGTGAGTTTAATTTTTTTCGAAGATAGAATGTGATGTATAAATTCAAAAAATCATAAATTTTTTATAGCCTATGTCACCCGCGCCATTATTACAAATTATATATATATTGATACCTCATTCATGAAAACTAGTTCAGTAGTTTAGGCGCTAGGGTGGAACATACAAACGTACATACAGACATACATACATTAATATATATATATACATAGACTGCCAAAATCATAACCCTTCCTTTTGGCTTCGCCGTAGTTGGTTAATGAAAAAGGAATGACATATTATACTGTATAGGTATATTGGTTGTCAAATATTTATGCATGCGTTCAGAAATTTATTTTGTGTAAACTAAGGAGAATATATCAAGTTACTTAAATATAAAACAAGTGAACTTTATTAAAAAAAAAAACGTTTAATCGATCGGTCTCACGGAATTATTACAGGAAACTACATCAAAGGATCCCTTTTTGCTTTAAGCGGCTGCGTTTTGCCGCTGTAGTGATTTCAAAAGGACATCTGGTCTAGAGAATGATTACATGAAATAAACATTTTTTACTAACTTTAATCAATGTCAAAATCATCACAGTGCAAAATTTAGTATGAAATTTAATTTGATAAGTGTCTGGCTAATACGTGACGTGCCATGTAACTGTAAAAAACTTCATTAAAAGTGATGAAGTTGTGATAAAATAGATAAGTATAGTTATCGAATTAAAATGATCGCCACAGAATGAGAGGTCTCAAAATTTAACTAGCTTTCTTTCTAGGACCTCGGACCGGGCACAAAATATACTATATTTACTGAATTTTTAAAAGTAAATAGTAATTTCTCTCTTTTAATAACTTAGAAATATCATTAAAAAGCTAAAGTTTTAAATGGTTTTTTTTATTTATCAACAACATCTTAGTCAAATAGTCTTCATACAACATTTGCCAATGTTTTACTATTAACTTAATTTTTTTCAAGTTTATAGCTTCTCTTTCTCTTCTCAGACTCTATGTGTCAGTCAGTCAGTCTCTTTATATATGCGCAACTTCGTCTACTTCAATTAAGAGAGAGAGACGGTTAGGGAGATTAGAGCGAGACACTTATAAAACATTTATAAAAGATCTAAAACTTAAACACACACAGCACACGTAAATGAAACCCATTGATGCCCTGCTCCTATGGGTCGTAGTAATAATCAGTACTTTCTAAGATTAGCGCGTTCAAACAAACAAACTCTTCAGCTTTATTATATTAATAATATAGATATGAAAGATAAAACTTACAACTACTAATGTAAAAGAAATCTAATGGTTTTTAATCTGCAAAGCTTTAAAAATCTGCATCTTTTTATATTACCTCTTTGAAGATAAATTGAAAGGAATATTGGAAGCGTACTGCACTCAAAATAATTTCGGGAACGCTACACATTCGTCTATTTTCCACATGCTGAACAAAGGTTTTTATTCGAAATGGAGAGATTTTTTTGGAATAATCCATCACGCCTCGCTACTATGAATACACGTCTTAGAAATTATTTTCAGACGTGAACGGAAATGTTGAAAGTTTTCTGGAATATTGTATTACATGTGAAAATCTGTTTTTACGATACAGATCTCAAAAAAAATCCATTATAGGATCATTTTACTTGTATCTCTGTCTGTGACTCTTTTTCTCAAGAATGCGTCAAAGTATTTCGTTGAAATTGATATCAAAATTGACGTCACAATTTTTCGTCCACCATCAATAAATTAAGTTTTTGAAAAGATTATTTTAAACTAACTTTTAGAATATTTTAACGAAAATAAACTATTTCATAGTTAACAGTATGGTTTTAATGAGTAGAGATCAACAAAAGATGCTGGAGTTGCACTTCGTAAGCATATATAAAACGTGAGAGATATCGCATAATGCGATTGGTCTATTTTGTGATATGTCCATGGCATTTTATTGTGTTCAACATGAAACACTTTAAAAAAAACTTAAGTATTTTGGTATAGGTGGTGTTTCACTACATCTATTTGTCTAATACCTAAATTAAAGAGTCCAGAGGATTACTATTAATGGTGTAAAATCTTCTGGATCTTTGTTACAAATGGGCGTTCCACGGGGATCCATTTAGGCCCGCTTTTATTTTTGATTTATGTTTACGATCTGCCATACTAGGTGAAAATTTGGGTGATATTATACTTTTTGCTGATGATACATCACTTATATTTAAACAGAAATAAACATAAATATGACGATGTACACAGAGCATTGTCGCAATTTCTTCAAAGGTTTACGGTAAATAACTTAGTTCTTAGTGCTAAAAAGACTAAATGCGTTGAGTTTACTTTACCTAATGTTAAAAAAAAAAAATATAACCTACTGTTAAATAAAGATGTGGCGGACTCGACGGCATTTCTTGATAACTTTAGATTCAAAAATCGAGTGGAACCCCCATTTATCATTTCAAGCGGTAAGACTCAGATCAGCTGCTTACGCAGAGAGGAGGGCCAGACGAATGACCAATATTAATACTGCTAGGCTAGTTTACTTCAGTTACTTTAACAGTATTATGTCTTATGGCATTTTGCTATGGGGTAGGGGCGCGGACATAGAATCTATTTTTATCCTTCAAAAGGGAGCTGAACGGACCATTTATAAAAAAATAGACGTCCTTACAGTCTCATTTCAATACATATTATATTGTAATATTTTGTTAATTTACCAGAATATCGATTCGTATTTAAAACACAGTGATAAACGTAATGTAAATTATAGAAACAGAAATAAACTTGTAACGCCTTACTTTCGTCTTCATAAAATGAGTAATTGTTTTATATGATTTGGTGTTCGCATCCTTAATAAGATTCCTCAACCTATATTACCACTTCAACAATATAAAACTCGGATCAAGATAATATCTTTAATATATAAAGCATACTATAATGTACAGGATTACTTAAATGATTATAATGCTTGGAATCTAAGTGACGTTGACTCTCAAGCTAAATCAATTGTATAACAGACTATGGAAACATGGCTTTTTGAAAATAGCGACTGTTGAGTGTCTGGCCGGCTCTTCTCAACAGAAAACTGCATTCCGAGCTGGTGGTAGCTTCAGACAAACTAACTGACCGACCATGTTTCGACGTATCAACCTTTAAAAAAAAAGTCTAATTGAATAAATAATTTTGAGTTTGAGAGAGCCGTATTCTATGTCGATGTTTTAGGACAACTAAGTTTTAACGGCAAAGTTAAATTTGTTTGTTGAACTAAATTGTACGATCCCCTTAGTGACCGAGTCCGACGCGTACTTGACTTTTTTTAAATTTACTACGTATATATTCTTAAGGTACGCTAAATGTTTGTTTTACCTAGATAACAGTAGATATATTACGAATAGTTTACGATAATTTACGAAAAATAAGCTTCTACAGGGTAATAATGAAATAATTTGCAATATTAGCATAGCAGCACGAATATATAGGATTCTATATACATTTGCGCCTTGTAGGACTAATAGTATTAAAAATGTGAAACTTTGTAAGTATATTAGTTACTCAATCACTCAAAAACGGCTAAATGGATCTGAGCGAAGTTTCGCACACATATACTATATACCTACTATGTACACCTTCTCTCTCGAAAAAAGACTAGGTAAAGTATAGGATAGATTTTTTTGATTAAATGTACAGAGATACTTTTAGTTCGAAACGTACCATAATATATGTGGTACACAATTAAAAACGTGAGAGAATGGGTGAATCGTGCATGGTGATTTTAAACTATGCAACGTATTTAAATGCAGTTTTCACTAATATACCGGACAATTTAATAATAAGGTTTATATGTATAAAACACGTATATTCTAATAGAGAAACCAAGCAAACTTCTACTAACAGTCACTCAATCTCTCACTTATTCTATGAAATAGATACTTCTATACCACGACGACTATACTTCTTTCTGTATTATCAGTATGCAATATTTCATTTATCCATTGCGCTGTTATTGTGTGAAGTCCCTTCTATCCCTCTGTACCTTTGCTTTATTTCAGGATAACAAATAGCGTTTTGTTTCTATCTGGGTTATTATTGTATTATTAGTAATTTCATATTTCAGATAGGAAGACGTGTAACGCCAAGTGTTTCTCGCCGCTCTCGCCGCGTTGCTCGCTGAGCTACGTGGTGCGCCACACCGGCCCGTCAGCGTGTAATTTTTGTTTATGTATGGAATGTCCGATTTCAATCATGTAAAAAGTAATCAACAGGTATTGAATTATTTTTTTGATTTGTGCATGTGATGAAAGACATTTTATGGCTAAGTTTTTTGCACCTTGGGTTGGTTTTAATAAGAATTTCTGAGGATCTCTAATTTTTTCTATTTATAAATATAGCCTATGTTACTCAGGGATAATGTAGCTTTCTAACGGTAAAAGTAAATTTGAAATCGGTTCAGTAGTTTTTATTCGTTACATACAAAAATACACATCTTTTCTCTTTATAATATTAGTATAAAGCTTACCTTCGCTGCATTTCATACAACAACGTAATCTCACGTGATTGTCAGTAAGGGAAACCTAATACTACACTAATAGCAATTCATGACGTGAATCGAAACCGATTCCAATAGTTCCAAGGTAGTGTGATAAGTAATTTCATAGAGTGAAGATTGATAACGTTGGACACATGTTATACTCGTGGAGTAATCGCAGTATTATTAAAATTCCAATAAGATAAATCTTTGATCACATTTTTATTAAATTTAAACAGTAAATCTGTTATTTACACCGAATGCAGATAATTCTAGTTTATTAGGTGTATTGTCACGCGGGTCACGGCTTTACAGAATTATCACTCTCATTTTGCCGGGACCAATTTCTGTCAACGCCTTGAAGAGAATGTTAAAGTAAATCTTTGTGTCGGGCCATGTTAATCGCGATTTTCATACTATACTGGCGACCCACCCCGGCTTCTTTACTATAATGTGCATCTATTATACATATAAATCGACCTCTAAGATCACTCTGTCTATTGGTTATAACAGGATCAAAGTCTGTTGCGTAGCTTAAACATTTTAGACGAACAGACAGCGGCAAGCGATTTGATTTATACTAAGAAAAAGAGATAAGGCCTGTCTGGCTTACGTTAAAGCATAAAATCTGAAAATTTCTCAGATGGTGACTATAATAACTATTATTTTATAGCCTACCCGTACTGTCTCTTGCTCACCATACCAGTGCGAATAACAGTCGCGAGACGAGAGCTAGTGCGTCAGAGCGTATATAGATCCAGTGATATGTATTTTGTGTAAACTGGTTTACTTTCAATACGTTAAAATCGGATAGTCAGGATAACCAGGGCATCCACGCCCAGGCGCCGCTATCAGATGCCCAAGAAATATTAATAAAATTTGATTAAAAATAAAAAAGTTGGTGGGCAAAGCGCTCAAGGACTCAATCTCTATGTTTTTTTGTTTTCCAACTCAAGGACCGGCACTGATTATAAATTTGTGATTTCTTCTTCTTGGTCGATACGGTCTTGGCAGACCGGTCGTGGTCATTTGAAAGTTGTGGCCCTCTTGACAATACGCTTCCACTCCTCCCTAATGGAAGCCTTCCTCGCACATTGGTGTACTGGGACGTCAATTGCTGCTTTTATTTGATCAGTCCACCTCATCGGTGATCTGCCACGTGCCCTAGTGCCTTCAACTCTACCTTGCACCACTAAGCGCTCAATGGACACATCGTCGCGTCTACACACGTGACCAAAGTACGTGAGAATGCGAGCCTGAACGATGGAGGATAGACGTTGTTTGATGCTGAGCTCAGAAAGGATAGAGATGTTACTACGGAATGCGGTCCAAGGTATTCATAACATTCTTCTCCAACACCACATCTCAAACGCGTCTATCCTTTTTCTCTCACTCTCTCGCAAGGTCCAAGTTTCCGATGCGTAAAGGAATATGGAGAAAACAAGAGTTCTTACGAGCCGGATCTTGGTGGCTTTGGTAATATTACGGTCTCTCCATATTTTTTTAAGTTTGTGATTAGTAACTCTGGAAATACTTTAAGGACTTAATTTACTTTTTTTGCTTTTCACTGAGCAGCGCTGACTATTTATTTGTAAGACAGTATGCCACTATCAAGTACCGGTCCCGGTTCGAAAAATTGATAGATTCGGCGCTGTATAATCAAAGCAATAGAATTTGTTTGTTAGTCTCAGAAACCACTTATGGGTATTTAGTGTCGAATAGCCTCAGCAATATTTATTTAGGCTGTAGCCTATATAACATCACATCACTACAATTACGACCAATATAATCAAATTACACTAATATTTTTATAATCAAATTAATTGATTTTTCACATTGTTTCGATAATCAAAACAACATTTTCTGAAGAATTCGTACGTAATTTTTTAAAAATTGCCAAACAACTATATTTTAGGATTGTATAGTAGAATACTAGAGCAAGATATTAATTTTTTGGCGTTTTTGGACTTTCCCCGCCAATGTCATGGCTCCATATCAAAAGCAAATTGTAAATCTCCTCGTTTTATACGAAAGGCACAGCGAGGTGAAACCTAAATTGTTTACATTAAAGCAGTCAAATGTGAAGGTACTTTTAAATCTAGATAATATTTAAACTTTTGGACAGAGAAATAAAAATTTTATCGAATACCTGAATATTTTTATATAGCAATAGATATATTGAAAATTAAAGGGTTTTTATTGTTATATCTAAGTAGGTATCTATGTTTAACCGCACCAAAGCGAAGTCGGGTCGGGTCGCCTATACATTATTAATACATTATTTACGTTATCATGCTAATTAATATAAATCAAATAATTCGTCTTTCGGCCAAGTACGATTTGGACTCGCCTATCGAGGCTTCTGTTCAATTGAGTTAAGGGACAAACTTTACTGTAGGAAAACTATTGTTCCCATACCTCAATATAGGCCACAGTACTACCAACTTCAAATCACGTATGTGTTACACGCAGTGATGAGAAACATTCAAATTGAGCATTCTAACTGACTCATTGAATGAAAATCGATATAAATTATTCTCCAAATTGTAATACAAACCTAAAGAACCAGAATTGTGATCATTATTTCGCTGAGCTTATAACAAATGGAGGGAACAAATCAAATCAAGGTAACAAAGCGGACAATTTTGGGGCTTTACTGACGATACAATGCTGACAAATTGTATCCGAAAATCGGTTAAGGTATGTTTAATTTCTAGAAACTGAAAGCCAAGTATCTTTTATAAAATGCTTTAATTTATATTGGTAAATAAGTTAATAATCATCACTACAATCCATTAATGGTCCACTGCTGAGCCCGGTCTCCTTCTCATAATGAGGAAGGATACGCCATAGTTCACTACGCTGCTGGCCTAGTGGGGATTGGCAGACTTCATACGCCGACAGAGAACTTTTTAGGAAACTTTCAGGTGTGCAGGTTTCTTAAAACACACATAACTCAAATTAGTCAGAGATGTGTGCCCAGGATCGAACATGGACCTCCTGAGTAAGATACCGATGTCTTAACGTAAGTTAATTGTTTGAAATTAAAACGCGAGAAACATTCATTTAAATATTAAGACAATCAAGAATCAATCGACCAAATCTGAATCCAACGCAGTTCGATCATTTACTATTGTGACAAATAGCAGACGCGCGGGAACTGAAACGACGCATAAGAACCAATCTCTTGTGACGTGCTGCTCTCGCTGTGCGCTTTCCGCTAAATGCCTTAATAGTTTCTTCTGCGCATTCAAGGTAAAACCTGTACTTACGTGCTGGCAGTTTTATAAGAATTTCATTTTTAATTTTGAGGTATAAAACCCCAAAACGTCAATGTACTGCAGTGATGTAAACATTAAATATACAACGATACACGTTATCAAACTGTGTCATGTTATAGAAGCCTTATATCATCTGAGAGGGATACATACTCCAAAACAAAGGACCAAACGGACTGGATAAATGTGGTTGCTGTCCGTTTGATATACGTACATCGTCGAGTGATAAGTTGCTTGCCCTATTTGTGGTACATTTCAAATTATCACCATATGATACATGAGTGCTACTCCTTGAAGGAAAAAAATCGGTCAAGTGTGAGACGGATTAACGTATCTAGAGTTCTGTAAAAACTTAAAACTTGAAAAGCTTAAGCTGACTGCAATTTGGTAAAAACTTTGACACTGCTTTTTCTCAATTGCATGAAGTAAAATTATTTTTCGGATTAATTATTATTTATTGTTATTACATGTTACTGATGTGAATGATTCTATGTTCGGATGTTTGTTATTCAATTACACAGAAACGGCTGAACTATTTCTATTGGAATTGGCACAGACACTTTATAATCTGAATTAACATATTTTTCCACTTTATATCTCGAAAAAATCTGTTTTCCTGTGGGATAATAACAAAATTTGTTTATTGTCGTAAACGCCTGAATATTTTTATTTATTAACATTTTATTAAAAATTTAATGTTTTTTGACAAATGTAACTGAAGCCCTTGTGAAGCCAGGCGGGTTGACTAGTAGTCTATAATAATAATCTTAGATATACAATTTACGGTTGTTGACTCTTAAGAGAGCAGATATATTTTTACTACACTTAATAAATTAAATTCGTTGAAATTATGAATTTAATTACTAACTTTATATTTTATACTGAACATTTCAACTGCAGAACTATGTTTGGTACATTTAGTTTACTGCTTTGAATACTTATTTAGTCAAAATAATTTCATTTCTATTATACTGCAGTCCCAAAATGGTTTTGAGTATCGGTGTAACATATATCTACTCATACTAGTATAGTAATATCTTATTTGTAAAAACTCATGTCACAGTGTTTGGAATCGAACTTCTCTAAAACAATAGTAGCCTTTTTTTCCCTGTAGGACCTAGGTAATAAGGGTCTCCAGATCTTAATTTATACAGCAAAATAACCTTTGCCGGGTATCGAATGTCTGTACATAGAAGATATTTAAAAAAACTTAATGTGAGGGGTTCTTATAACATTAATAGAAGCCAAAATAATAATTTGTTAAATAATTAAGTATATACGCGAGAAGTTCTCTTTATTTAATTTCGCGTACTCGTAGACTATATATAATCTCGGTTCTGACAGATTTGAGCTAGTCTTAGAAGTGATGTCGCGTGGTAAACGTCAAACTTGTGAGACTAATACTGTAATGTTATTTTTCAACACACTTGCTCGTAATGTGGAGTTTTGTTTCACTATTTTTGTGAATGTAAACAGCTCCATAACACACGTGTGCTTTTTATTTTACATTACAGCACTAGTGCGATTATGGTATAAACGACACGCGCGACTTTGTCAGCATTTTTGCCAATTTTTTTGTACTCCTATATACGTATGTTTGTTCATATGGTTGTTTCTTTGTTTGTATGTTTATATAGTTCAATCTATGACGGCGCAAGGCACTACTATAAGTAAATATTAAAAACAGGCTATGCGTCGTAGTGGATTGAACAATCTGTACGTATGGTTATTTATATAGTTATTTCTATGTAGACATAGATTGTTCAATCCATAACGGTACCGATGCATCACCGTAGGTTAAACTATCTACGCGTATGTGTGTTCATATAGTTATTATATGCATGTGTGGATTGTTCAATTCATGACGGCACCGACCCGTCTACTATATGAGAAAATAATAAGTAGACCATGCGTCGTCGTGGATTGAACTATCTACACATGTTAAAAAACGTTGTATGTACACTCGTGTGCTTCGGTCATTACAATCGAGGCGGAGGGATGTTGCAGCCCGAGCCGGAGGCGAGAACGTAAAAGAGCCGAGAACTTAGCATCCTTGTATCATAATGTACTATAATGTCGTGATGCTTGGTAATTATCAATATTATTATCATTTTAAAATGTTTTAACCCTGTGAGACTAGTTCTTTAAGTGTATAAAATACAAGTGAATTTCATTAAAGTTTAAGTTTTCTAAGTTATAAAGTGGAAGAAGTTGTGGCAACTTGCAACTTGCTTACATTGTGATATTCAACGCTGGTAACTTTATTTACAAAATTACTAGTCGACCCGCCGAGACTTCGCACGGGTGCAATTTTTGCTATATAAAAATATCCAGGTGCTCAATAAATATTTACATAGACATTGTAAAAAACATAAATTATACATTGTATGTTAATCTATTTCCATGTTATATAAAAAAAAATATGGTGATATGAATCTCTCTTCAAAAAATAAAACGCTTAAAAAGAGGAACCCTTTTGTGTTAATTCTGAATCCTAAGAGAATTAATACTCGATAATGGATAACAAGCTAATAGATTTCCAATATTGTTAATATAATTTTCAATACACGAACAAATAAATTATTTATTACTTCCGGGAACAAAACAATAGGTCGAATTGAAAATGAAATAAACGATTTTCATTACAAATATTTTGTATGAAATGAGCCTTATGTATGTATATATTATAAATATAAAAGTAATATCCGAAGTTATTACTTCTAAAATATAATGAATAGTAATGTAATGAGAAAAGTTGGCTAAGTATTTCAATTATAATTGAAAAAGGTACTTATCCAACTTTTTATTGCCTATTTTTATTCTATTTTTATATTCCGAATATGTAGTAACAACGCTGTTATAATGTATATATAAAAACATATCGATAACAGGAAATCTATGTACAGTTAGAATACCTACAGAAAATATATTACAACAGCAGAAATATCACATCACCAGATCACAAATCCACAGTAAAATATTACATCACCCGGTCATATATCAACAGTAGATACATTATAACATCGCCAGGTCATATTTCAACAGTAGAAATATCACATTAACAGGTCACATACCAACAGCAGAAATATCACATCAACAGGTTATATATCTTGAATCAGGCGTTACTTTGCAGAAATACGTGATTAAAAAGCAATCAAAAAGGTTACCTTGCTATAATCCGCTAAATTCTTAACAACCTGTCAAGAGGCAGAACACACAGCTGAAAGAACACATAGCTGCTTTTAGGAACAATAAACTTTTAGATAGCGGCCATAATATGGGCCATTCACACGAAATACTACATATATGTGATAAAGGTTTTTAACTTAATTTGTTAGAGCAATTAGAAATAATTAAAAATACCAACCAAACATTTGAACCGCTGAACGAACAAGTAAACGTGTCTAAATCTACTCTACTAACACACAAGTACCGAGTTAAGTATCGAGTATTGAGTTAGAGTATAAAAGGCTATTTTTTCAACAAAATTGCCACATCGCAAGTGACGCTTATACAGTCAATTACTCTTGAAGATGCTTCAGTTCGGAGCGAAACGTACGTCGATTGTCGAGCGATCTACTTGTGTGGTGTGTCTTGGTTCGGGTTCGCGCGTCTTACTTTTCTGTGGACGCAGTGCTCTTCTGGGTTCGGCCGTACGAGTCTGGTTGTTCGATTGTCGAGCTACCTTCTTGTGTGGTGTGTCCTGGTTCGGGTTCACGCGTCTCACTTGTATGTGGGCGGTGTGCTCTTCTGGGTTGTGCCGTACGAGACGAGTTGTTCAGAATTTCGCGGATTATAGCAAGGTAACCTTTTTGATTGCTTTGTAGGTCATATATTAACAGCAGAAATATCACATCAACAAATCAACAACAACACTCAACGACAAGCGTCTTTATTTCTTATTATACAGGAACTTTAGCAGATAAACATAAATCACTTCTAATTGTTGGCAACACTGTTTATAAAGTAGTAGTATCGGGTAGATCATTTTATATTATTTCTAGTATACCGACGTGAAGACATTATATAACCTTTAGTGCAATAGATTAGACTCGGTCTTTCTGATGTTTTCGTGCAGCGAACATGGAAGTTAGTGTTATAGTGTCGTGATTAAGGTTACCCATCTCGAGGTCCACGTAAGTTTACTTTATTATCTATTGTCGTTAGCGAGGTCGAGTGGTGGTGAGAGTTAATATATTATGAAAGAGCTCTTTAAACCTGTTCCTGGGTCTCAAGCCCCAGGCACCGCTCGCCTCAGTCTAAATTGCATGTGTATACGTGTTGCTGTACAGTAATGGCTACCACATTTCTCTCTTATATACTTAGCGTGATTACTGTTACGTACTTCAATAATGATTAAATTTTAAAGGAATTTCAACATTACAATGTATTTATCCCTTTTTGGAAACTTATTTTGTTATTTAATAAGTTATAAACGTATTGTTATTTATGTATCCCACATATTATGAAGATATAAAAAATCTATATTGTTAATGTAAATTTTGTATTCACAAATTTAAAATTGTTATCTATTTTTAATCCATAAACCAAAGATTTTAGATTTAGATTGGTTACCAATTTCGGCCACAAGTAGACAGCAAGTTATACAGCGTTTTTTTCTTGTGGCTTTATTCTTTTTGCTACAAAATTTACGATAAACCTACATTACTTATGTCATTCAGAAAAGCTTTCTTTCTAACGTCCTACTAATGTTTAAAATGTGAAAGTTTGTACGTTTGGATGTTTGTTATTCAAACACGCAAAAACGGTTGAACGGATTTCATTAAAACTTTGTACACAGATACTTTGTAATCTGTATTAACATACATGCTACTTTTTATCCCGAAAAAATTAAGTTATTGGGAGATAATAGTGAAATATTTTTCGAACGTTTGACTGTTCTTATATACCGATATATTGAAAATTAACAGATTTTTTAAAAAATCAAATAGGTACATGTAGTAAATTGCACACGTCCGAAGACGGGGTGGGTCAACTAGTATTATAAATAAAAAAGTTTATATATTAAGATGTTTAGGCCCTTGAACGTCCTCAATCACACAAAAACGGCTGAACGGATTTCAGTGAAATTTGGCGCACAGATACGTAATAATCCAGACTAACACCTAGACATTTTTTTCTAGCGCAATAGTATAGTTTCGGTGGGATTAAATAAAATATTTTTCTTTAACATATATATTGAAAATTAAAATGTACAATACATTTTTTTTGTTGAATCTAAGTAAATTATGTTTCATTAAACCCATACGAAGCCAGGACGGACGGTCAACTAGTAAATAAATATTTTTCAAACTTATGCCATCATCATCATAACCCGCTAATGGCCGACTTCTGAATAAGGTCTCCTCCTACGAATAAGGAGGGTATTAGGTCATAGTTCACCACGCTGGCCTAGTATGGGTTGGCAGACTTCACACACCTTTGAGAACTTTTAGGGAACTCTCAGGAGTGCAGGTTTACCTCACGATGTTTCCCTTCACCATTAAAACAAGTGATATTTAATTGCTTACACACACATAACCCAGAAAATTCAGAGGCGTGTGCCCAGGATCGAAGTCTGATAACTTGTAACAATATTATCCTTGTAAGTAGAAGTAGTACCTAACAAAAATTTCTTTAAAACATTTTCCTAATTAACATAAAGCGTCTTGAGAAACGATTATTTGTTGTTAATTGTCCGTAAAAAACAATTTTCTTCTAATTTCCAAGAAAATGACCTCCGAGGAAAACGATTTGGAGAATTCAAATGTTCTTCGTGGTTCAAGTGCTCATTAGAGATACTTATGTTTTACTAAGTAGTCTTATTTTTATTTAACTTCAGTTACTAATAAATACCATACAAAGTGAAGTCACTATGCTCGATTTGGCAAAAGAAAATAGTGTAGTTTGTAGTATTTCTATTCTGTGCTCGTTTATAAATTAGTGTTATTAGTAACTTTTATATTATTTTAAATATAGCGACGTGTAGACAATATATACAATATATATAATATATAGTCTCTGGTGTTTCGTGTAGTTAACGTGGAAGTTACTATATAGCGTCACGTAGCAGAGCTTTAGTCTCAAAGCCTTTTTCATCAAAACTCATCTACAAATTTTCGTCAAAGTACTGAACGTACGTGTAAAAAGTTTAATAACGATCCTGTACATCGACATAGTTTTATGCCAGATTTTATCTACTCATAGTCACACATTGCAACCTCGATAATATACTATACTAGTCAATCTATTACGGCTTTGCATGTGTTTAATTTACCACGTATACTTATATCTAACAAAACACATTCAACTTACAATATATTATTGCTAAATTTAAATATTTAGGTGCTTAGGACAGTAAACATTATTTTTTATTATCCTGCAGGAACTATGTATTTTTTCGGGATAAAGAGTAGCATGTGTGTTAAACCAGATTATAAAGTATCTGTGTGCCAAATTTCATCGAAATCCGTTCAGCCGTTTCTGCGTGATCAAACATCCAAACTTTCATATTTAAACTTTTTTCTATGAAACTTTTCCAAATTTTCATAATAAGATATGAAAATTGGGGCCAGCCTAAATAGTTTACTAAATTATATTACATATGTTATTATTATTTCCTAAATAATTCTAGTAAATAAACTGTTTTTATTTTTTTAGTTTTTTGTTTCTGTAATTCCGTAATGTAAGTCTTAGAAGCAAAGCTTCATTGAAATACACCCTTTAGTATTCGCGTAAAGAAAAACACAAAGGGAAAGTCAGAAGAAAACACATTCATCTTTTCTTTTAACCTGTTATTATGTACTTTTATACGAAACAGCTTTAGCTGAAAATTTTGTATACGTGAAATAGAGTTTTCCATTTGTTAAATTAATGTTTCTCACGTTGAAAGTGTTGTAAGTATTTAATTAGTAAAGTCCGTAGAAGTTTTGATTATTATTGAGATATTGAGTAGTTTCGCCGGTGCTAGTCGCCACATGTATTTAGAAGGATACTGGCCACCGTCGCCCATGTACATCAGCAAAACTAGATAGTACTGAGTATCCCCTACCACCAATGGGGGGTGCTCTCCCAGCGGAAGAGGGCAATTGTAATTCCTTTTTACACGCTTTATATTAGCTTCACTCGCATGTTTGTTTGTTGGTAATCGAGTTCTTTAGGTGCGATTTTGACCCACTTTAAACGGTCAGATTTCATTCAAACTTGTAGATTTATCGAGGAGTGATGACAATACACTAATTTGACAAGATTATTCCATTTGCAAAATAAGCCAATTTATAAAATTTTTATCTATAGTTGATGAGGCAAGATTTTTTTATATTCATAATTTCCAACGATTCTTTAAAATATTTACAAATTTCCAAATTTCAAAGAGTAGAATTTTCAATTCAACAAAAATAATAAGCAGAAATTTTGTCATCTACATGGGACCGATATCGCATAGTGACAGCCATAATCTACACCAAGCGAGCTCCGTTTGACAACCGGCTCAAATCTAACAGAAACAGTGGTTATATACAGTCTTAGAATAACATAAAATGACTACTCCCGAATATAGATTTATCAACGGTGTTGCTAACTGGGCCATCCTGCGGACCCATTCGTCCCGAATGGAGCAATTATTAAACCCAGAATGACCATTCCACTGAACTTTACATTTACCAATCACTAATGCGCTTACTGCTCAAGATGTGATAGTATACGTGTACGGTAAGTTTATATCATGGTTTTGAAAAGAGATGCCTGACGCCAAGTCTTAAGGTGTATCACCATGTTACCAGTACAGTAGACAGTAGTGTTCACTCCGTATATCTACTGCTACACAATACCGATTCACACCTTGTTCGAGAAGCAAGTACATTAGACTCAAAATAAGACTTTATTCGTCTCGGCCTATCCAACTTTAAAATATTAATCACGATTTTAAACTACCTTCACAACTATGTAATCGCACTTGTATTTTTTTACACTACTCGTCATGAAAACTGAATAACTGTCAGGATGATTATACGCAAAGAACCTTTAACGTGTTAAATACGTGTTTAACGTGACTTGTGGGCTTGTTGGGCGAGTTCTTTATCCCATTTCTGATGTCATCTGGACCGATATCGCATAGTTTTCTATTTTTTAGTTTGATTTTCTATATATAGCATGTTTTTTAGTTTTTTTTTTAAACTATTATTTTTTCCTTTCAATTTATATGGAGGCACATATAAACTTTCATTTCCTTTTAACAGCACCTACAAGCCTTTTTTATGATACCCTATATCCTCTTCCAATCTCTAGAAATCTGTCCAGCAATCCTTGAGTTATAAATAGTGTAACTAACCCGGCTTTGTATTATATTTATGGAAGATAATTAGGGATAAAAATGTAATCGTTATTGCACTTTGAAAAGTTTGCCAATTATGTTTAGAAGTCATGTGTGTCATGTCAAGTGAAAATAAGAGTAAATAAACATGCAATTATATAATGTGTTAAAATCAGTGTAAAATTTCATTTAAAGGAAAAAAAACTAGCTCCGTCATTAAACGCACACTTGGCGTTTAGTGACACAAAAAAAGTATGCGTAGCATGATGACAATATTCCACAATACTCTTGACTAAACTGTTGTAGAGTAGCTTTTTATTTATTTTAAAATTCTTTGCGTTGAGCATGTGTTAGCAACACCGTTTCATTCATTTTATATTATGTCAAGTATACCGACGTGTAGAGAATATATAACCTTTCGTGCGATAGATTAGTCTCAGTCTCTCTGGTGTTGTCGCGGAGTGTACGTGTTATCGCGGAGCATGTGAGTAATGTACTTTATTATTCAGTAGTGAGGTCGATCGGTGGAGGTGAGAGTTTGTGCATAGTAGAAGACATGCGATGTCTCAAGCCTCAGCCATTGCTCGGCTTCCATCTAGATTATATGTTAATGTTGTCGTTTGATTGTTACTGCGCAGTATAGCTCCTATATTCTTAGCAAAAGATTGATGAGTAGTTGAAACAAGTTAGGATGTTAAACAAAATAACTTCAACAAATTCTTTCATTTTTTTATTTCATACCGATATCATGAAATACCTCTTAAAGAATCAGCCATCTTGGACAGAGAGGTCGAGCGGGAATATTTTTAGCCATTTGATATTTAAAGATTTAAGACAGCCAAACATTTTCTGACATTTTCAACAATTACTGTCATATTTAAACCAATGTTCTTAAAACCTACACATAAACCTTCCTCATGAATCACTTCATCTTTTGGTGTAAATCGCAAGAAAATCCGTTGAGTAGTTTTTAGAGAATATCGTGATAAAAGCGCGATTTATATATAAGAAACAAACAAATCTCTCTATAAACATATAAAATGTTTTCACTGAATTTTAAACTGTATTACATTGTAATAAAGTTTAAAATATTATATTAAGTATTATTGTTTAATTTATTTGTAGATTAGCTAAAACATACGTTGGTTGTTTGTCTCATTGAGGAATCCAAGTAGATAACAAATATTTGAAATTATCAAACGCTTTGATTACACGATACGAACTCACTGTGAAACTAATGGAAATGTAGGTATATCTATAGTTATACATATAATAAAGTAACTTATATAAATTGAAGAAAAATTATGAGAAAGGAGAGGGGTATATTGAAAACTTTAAGAGGGGGGTGTTATTGATTGGACTATTGGGTAAACGCAAAGTAGATACTGCTACTAAACCAATAATTAAGCAAACGTTATGTTTTTTACAATTACGACAGGAAGCAGTGCTTTGGTGGCTTTAGTGTTAACATAATTCCAACACCCCCCCCACTGATTAGTTTCACTGTTTAAACCTAAGGTAAGGTTAACCTAAGCCTAACTTACGCGCCAACATATATAACATAAGAGATATCAGATAACTTTAATTAAGATATAGAATAGATATTTTGTTATAACCAATCTACACCACTTTCTCTGCATCATGGTCGGCTCCTATAGGTCGTAGCATAATGTTATACAACCTATACCCTTCCTCAATAAATGGCCTATCATACACTAAAAGAATGAAGCGTATTTCTCTTGAATAAGAGTATTTATTTATACCATATGTGTATAGATATGGACATTTTAATTTAGTTTTATGGAAAGTAAGATATTTATTTTGTGACAAATTGAATTGATTGTATAAAAATAGTTCAAGGATCTGAACGTAAAATAGGCTACTTTTTATCCCGGAAAAAGTACATAGTTCTTGAGGTAAATTAAAAAATAATAAGTGTTATCTAAATGGGAGCCATACCGCACAGTAAAATGCAAATGAAAATAATATAACGGAAACTGAGTAACCAATGTTAAAAATTTATTGCAAACCTTAGTAATGTAGACCCAGCCGCCACACCACTGCTCAGCCATAATGTTCACCAGGCGAGCTACGTTTGACAATTTGCTCAAGTCTATCAGAACACAGGTTCAGTATATACAGTCTTGGAATAAAATAAAAGGTACTACACTGGAATATAAAGTTATCAACAGTGTTGCTAACTTAACCTTTACTAAAACTATGTGTTTTGATCGTGTAAAGCTGGGATAGAGTTTTAGTTAAATACATCAGTTAATTTGACCTTTAAATATACCAAAGTCAACCAAACTTGTAAAGGTACCCTCTCTCCATATGTGGGGCCTATTTAGAAGTTTCTTAATTTCATTATTAATGATTAATCGTCTCCATAAATTGATTAATGTTTCTCTTAGCAAAATACTCCCTATAGTAATCTACATGTTTAAAATTAAATCATACTAGTCAATCCACCCCGACTTTGCGCAGGTGCAATTTACCACGTAAACTTAGGTTATTGCTATACAAAAATATTCAGGTTCAATAAGCATATTTTATTATTATCCAGCAGGAACTATAATTTTTTCCGGTATAAAAAGTCAAGCTCAGTCGTATTTGTGTGATTGGCAAACAAACATTTCAACATATAAACGTCACATTTATAATATTAGTAAGTAACATTTATTCGTCACCCTGGCCTTAATTTCTAGTATTTCTTCGAGAATGAAACTGAAATAGTCTTTAAAGCGATTTAAAGGCATTTTCTCAGAACGGAAGCTTCCTTCCAGGCATTGCTTTGCTAACGAGGTTAATAGTTTTGTAATTCATTTTGCGATTTGATCACTTTAAAATTCTAACTTTCATCGTCCTCTTGAGGTTATTATTAGTACTTAGCTCATTTTAGGGCTCCGTACCTTAAAAAGAAAAAAAGGATCCCTTATAGAATCACATCACTTTACTCAGGTTAGAATATGCGTGGAGAACAAGAGGGAGTAACCGAGCACTTGTTGGTAGTATGGGATCTGTTCCCCATTTGGCTTGCGACCACCGACCGGTCGAATTCTTGCTCAAAATCCACTGAAACTGCAGTATTCTTCTCTTCCCTCACCCACCTCAGTTTACTAACAAGGCGACAACGCATCGGCGAAACATGATTCTCTCACATATAATATACTAGTAGGATATCATCCATACTGCTGCTAAGTATATAAGAGAAATTTAGTACACATTACTGTACAGCAACACGTATACTCATGCAATTTAGACTGAGGCGAGCGGTGCCTGGGGCTTGAGACCCAGGAGCAGGCTTAAAGAGCTCTTTCATAATATATTAACTCTCACCTCCTCCACTCGACCTCGCTAATGATAATAGATAATAAAGTAAACTTACATGGACCTCGAGAAGGGTAACCTTAATCACGACACTATAACACTAACTTCCAAGTTCACTGCACGAAAACAACAGAAAGACTGAGACTAATCTATCGCACTAAAGGTTATATAAAGTCTCCACGTCGGTATAGTCGAAATAATATAAAATGATATACCCGCTACTACTACTTTATAAACAGTGTTGCTAACACGGCCATCCTGCGGGTCCATTCGTCTCGAATGGCGTAGATACTTAACAGAATGATTCAAAATTCCTTTCAACCGTATCGAAATATATTGGTTGAAATCTGGATAACCACTGATTCACATTTTACCACAACGTATCACTCATAGCCTATATACACTTTATAAAATGCACCTACTAATCAGCCCAAGACGTGACAGTGTGTGTGTACGGTAAGTTTACACCATGGCTTAGAATAGAGATGCCTGAGGCCAACTCTAAACGTGTATCACCATGTTACCCATACAGTAGTGTTCACCAGATTTCTACTGCAACACAACACCGGTTCACTCTTGTTCCAAAAGCAAATACATAAAATAAAACTATTTAGCCCGGCCTATCCTACTTCAAAATATTTATCACGATTTTAAACTACCTTCCCAACTATGTAATATGATATTAAATCTTAAAACTATTTGGGATTTTTATTCTGTACTACCCTACTTTAACTTTATCGAAAATTATATTTACTTGTATTAAAACTGAGATACTTGTCAGGATGATTTTACGCAAAGAACCTTTAACGTTAACTTGTGGGCTTGTGGGGCGAGTTCTTTATATATATCCCACTTCTGATGCTAAGTATATAAGAGAAATTTGGTACCCATTACTGTACAGCAACACGTATACACATGCAATTTAGACTGCGGCGAGCGGTGCCTGGAGCTTGAGACACAGGAGCAGGCTTAAAGTGCTCTTTCATAATATATTAACTCTCACCTCCACCACTCGACCTCGCTAATGATAATAGATAATAAAGTAAACTTACGTGGACCTCGAGAAGGGTAAACTTAATCACGAGACTATAACACTAACTTCCATGTTCACTGCACGAAAACAACAGAAAGACTGAGACTAATCTATCGCACTAAAGGTTATATAAAGTCTCCACGTCGGTATACTCAAAATAATATAAAATGATATACCCGCTACTACTACTTTATAAACAGTGTTGCTAACACTGCTAGTAATCTTTTTAAAAAAAATTAAAAAATGCTGATGTCTATGCGACGGTGGCCACTTTTAGAGTAAGAAAGGTATGTGTCATACGTGTGCTCGTTTGTCCCTTACGTGTCATAAAAAAAAATCGTTATCCGTCTGTCAAGACCATCCTACCTAGGAACGCGCGTCAAACTTAAGTCACCGCAACAAAACATACGGCGGTTTATGAATATTTTGATACTCATAGGAATTATTATAACAATAGAAACGTATTGAGTAATTTTCATAGACCTATAATTATGATATTTGATGAAGAAAATTTTATACGAAATTTATTTTTGCACTTGGTAAAACTGCCTGCTACCTATGATGATGTATCGGGACAACAGTTTTCAGACGCTAAGTTTAGCTTGTCCCTTGCTAATTAAAATTGTACGGAACAGTCAGCACGCTAGTCCTACTTGCACTTAGCCGGTTTTTTAATCAAAAAGATTAATAATTAGAATTAAAACAGCAATGAAGTATTTTCCGCAATTGAACTGTTAGTCAATTAAAAATAATTCAATCTTCGTATCGATATTAAGTCATTATTATTGTTTATTTGATATATTATTTGTTTGTTTGCCCAGTTGTTTTCATTTTATGAACATTTTTTACATTCTCGTTTCTTAGGATCTATATTGTTTAGGCCGCGCGGCACTTTTTTTAGGCCTAACCATAGCTACTTAAAAAATACTCTTTGATATATGACAATAAAAACCAACGAAATGTTATAGTCTAACTGATGTAAACTTGAAAAATCTTACTGTAGTTTACAGAAAAACCTATTAACAACAGACCCTAAAAAGTAAAAAAATAAACTACGTTTAAAAAAACCGACTTCAAACTCCAAAAAATGCACTAAAAAGTATGAAATAATTTCGTTATTTGTTAACTTTAGAGTTTATAGATAAATATTTATGTATATGTCGGTGTGAGTTAGGTTTAGGTTAGTTTAGCCTTGTGTTAGGTTAGGTTTATGTTAGTCTAAAGACGTCTTTAAGCCTACACCTTGATCACAAGTCCAAGCCCACTGCTTGGGTTCTTAATTTGTTTCCGACATATACATGCCGTAAATGGATTTTAACTCATTTCACTTGTTCCGCCATCTTTAGAAGTCCTTCGTATTGGACTTATTGATTTGGTACCCATATTATAGGATGATTAAAAATAAATAGTCCGTCATCATCGGTGTTCCTCAATGTTGGATTTTGTTGACGTCACGACTTAGCCTTGAGGGATATTATTACAGTCTTGGCAACATTGATGATATTAAACATTTATAAATATAAATAGTGGTTTTTAGGTTAAATTTTGTTCCACTTAGGAAATTCCATATCAAATTGCGTATAATAATTTAGTTCAAGGTATATCTTTACGCAATCGATATTAACTAATTTTATTGTTAAGTGTTTACTATATATATACTGATATCATTGTTTGTCTGTAAATAAATTATTAAATGCAATGGCTAATAAAAGGGCAATGACAGTGGCTGCATCACGACACCATGCCATACCACAGCACCATAATTGTCACCAGGCGAGCTCAAGTCTATCGGAACAGAGATTATATACAGTCTTGGAATAAAATAAAGAATAAAAATTTTCCTATCTGTACGCTTAAATATTTATACTACGCAACGGATTTTAATGTGGTTTTCACTAATAGATAGAGTGATTGGTAAGGAAGGTTTATATGTATAATTTATGCATATCATAGTAGAGAAACCGTGCGGAGTTGGTGTAAATTATAAGATTTCATACCAAATTGTAATATCAAAATAATTTTTCATAGGACTTCAGACAGAAATACAGACAAAGAAGTTATAAAAGTTTTACATAAAATTGATACATAATTATTAATTTTTTTTTTTTTTAAATCTTATTGAAATATTTGTATTTTAGGTACACTACTGAAATTATTCTATTTCAAGGTACATTTCGCGCACATAAATGCGACTTATGCCAAGTTATATAATAGTATATAATAGACATCTACTATGAGGCCTTAATATTATTCTAGTATTCTAAGTGTGGGTATTCGGAATACTATTTGACGAATTGGAAAGGATCCCGACAACTTAAAATTTCATCAGTCGGTTCAGTGGTAACACAGGATAGACTGAGATTTAGTTTCTTTATTATAAATATAATATTTAAATATTTATAAAAGTTGGGATATTAGTTAGGATTATGATTGATGACATTATGTATTAAGATAAGATGAGAGAAAAGAAATTTAAAATATTGGATAGAAGGTATATGAAATACCTTGATGTGAGGATCATATCACATCATATTTGTCACAGGATGTTATGTATGATTAAAGAATGATCGATGATTAGACAATGATAATTAATTTTAGGATTCATACATAAATGTCCAGCACATTATTATCAATATTTATAATCGTTTTTTTTAATTTTACTAATAACAACTAACTTAAAATTGTTCTGCCTTTCCTTCTCATAACATTTGTAGATGAATAGACGGAGATAGCGATGGAGTAAAGAGAAACTTTGTAATAAAAAGAATATGGATGAGTCAGGTATCAAATTGTGTTACAAAATTTGAGCTGAAGCAGGTTAATAGTTGTCAATTTATCAGTCATTATTCATCTTCATTTCAGTTGAATTCACAATCGATTAGTCGTGGGTTCAAATCCCAGTCACAAACATTTTAGCTTACTTGGAGTTAAGAATACTAGTATGCAATCCATACTGGCATACACTGTGTAGTAATTTGCCGGCAATGTGTTGTACTCTTATCAATAGAGTAACGAACTCTTCTTTTAACACTTAACATGGTACTTATGTCAAAATGGCGACGTTATCTATAAATCTCATATAAATTGGTGTGAAGGTCCACCATTATCAGCCATTTGATAATTATGTTGACCCAATAATCTTTTGTAACTCCCAGGTATAAATGAAGATTCGTGAATGAAAATACCAGTTCTGTCTGTGACGCAAAATGATTCAGCTTTTTATTGTTATTGTTTGTGTAGGATATGGCGGTAAGATGTGTTTATTATTAACTAGCTGACCTGTCCCGGTTTTACTCGGGTGAATTTTATTATATAGACATATTTATATTCCTATATCCTCTTTTACAACCACTTTGTTTTACATAATTAATAGCTTATGTAATTTCCTGAGTTCTATTTTTTTCTCAAATTCAAATTTATTTATTTGCATTAAACATAAAATTAGAATTTTAATTATTCTATTTCTGTACAAAATTTTATTAAAATCGGTCAAACAGTTCTTGAGTTATAAATGGTGTAAATAAATTTTAATATCTTGATTTCAAATTTTGTTACTTTTCCAATTTTTTTATTTAGGTATCTCGACCCTCGGGCATCCAAAAGATTGGAGTTTCTTCAGCGACAAGCTTGGAAATTCTCCTTTCTTTCACACTTAACAACTAGTAATCATCTTTTAGGCCCCAGTATCTGAAAATAAAAAAAATACCAACATTATAATTAAGTTTTCCAAGTATATTGAAATTTTGATAAATTTTAATATTTTGCTTATCTTACACAAAGATAATGGTTTGCGTAACGGATGCACTTAATGTATTAATGTTTCTTATCTAAATAAATACACAGTGATAAAAAATACTACTACTTTAAAACCTAAAAAATATCCCAACAAAATGACGCCATTTTAATTATTTGACCGGACTTTTAATGTGTGTATAAAAACCTTATACTTCATACAAGTTCGATAAAGAATGTATACCAGAAGGAAATGCCAAATGAGAATGACAACCTTTTTATAAGATAGACGTACTTCTTAGGATTTCATGGATTCATCGTGCGAGTGCTGGATCCATCGTGTGGAAGAGAGAGGAACTCCTACTAGAGTCCGTGACTGATACGGGAGTAGGTTTAAGGGGCCCCTTTCCGATGCACATCAACACTCACCTTGTTTGTCTATTCGTGTTACTCTCCCTTTCCAGCCAAATATGGTTAACCTGTTAACGCAGCTTTGGATACTTGCTCCAGTATAGAATTTAGTGCCGTTCTGGACAGGCCTGTGTAGGTCTTTCAGCAAGTTATAGAGAGATTTTGCTGATATACCTCTCGCTTCTACTTCTACAGCATATAGATTTACTATATAATCATTTCATTCGTATCATCAATTCATCCGTAAGTTCATAATATATATTTAGTTTCATTGCATGGTCTTTAGATATGTTTGTTTCCAAACTTTTCAAAGTTTTTTTACGAAGTACTACATGTAAATGTAAATTTGATTAGATATATTTCTCGGCGCCTGAGTTAGGATCACAAATCTAAGGCACTGCTTGGGTTTCTGTCAGAATAGTTTATAATTAGAGATCATAATATTTTTGGTTATTTATCGGTTCAGTAGCAGTATCTGCGTTGCGTTTACCTAATAGTCCATTCAAATCACACCCCCCTTGTAGTGTTTTCAATATACCCCCTCTCCTTCTCTTCTCATTAAAAATGTCTGAGTTATTAATTAATTTACATCAACAAAAAAATATCATTTTTATGATTCTCTGTGTTATTGGGATTCTAAATAACGAAAAAATTTGGTAATAAAGTTTGCTATTGTTTATTTTATATTGATAATTAAGTTTCAAAGATCTTTGTTTATAGTAAAAGCAATAGGTAATTTTTTTAAAACAAAATGGAGTCTCTTTATTAGTGAGACTTAATAAATCTAAATTTGACATTAGGATGTCAGACTCAAAATTCATGTTGATTCATGAATACCTGACTTAGCCCGATACCAAATTATTTTTTAAGAGTTATGTGAGTAACTTAGTGCCATGTGGTGTCAAAATAACCCTATCCTAAATGTGATTACGTATTTGTTAGCTAATGTGCAGCAGTCAAGTGAACATTTTATTTGACTCGACGCGGACGTTGTGACTGCCATAAATTCGCTTTGTTTGGACTCTAAACATACACTGATAAGTAAATGAAGCGATTCTATTGGTTAATTAAGCGATTCTATGTGTTAATTTCTAAAGTCAAACGTAATAAAGTCGCCAACATCATAACGTGGTATTTATTTTATAACTTTATAGACATCGCCGCTTGTACACCAGAAACCTTCTCAAAATAGTGTATTAATGTTATCTATCTAATTTCAGTTACAATCCCAGTACTAGAAGACGCGAGGATAGTAGGGGGAGAAGATATTGACATAACAGCAGCCCCTTACCAAGTTTCTATACTAAATAGGGGCCGGCATACCTGCGGAGGGTCAATTATTGACAATGATCTCATATTAACTGCAGCTCACTGCTTGATAGGGTAAGCTCTTATATATCAGCCATGTATATAAAATGAACACCATTAAAACGTTAAAATGTAAAATCAATTATGTAAACTTAATACTTACGTCTCTGTTCGCATTTTTCTAAAAAGAGGTTCTTAAGAAGATAATAATAATAACTTGGCAAAATTTACTGAATATTATAAAAATCTTTTTAAAATTATAAATGAGAATACTTTTATGTTTGGATGTTTGTTACTCAGTCACACAAAAACGGATGAACGGTATTCAGTGATATATATTATATAAGTTGTTAAAAATTAAGTCAGTCGGGCATTGAATGAAGGACTAGACAATGGTAGCAATGCCCCTCCACTAGTGACTAGTGGGGAGAAGAAAATCAACAAAAATAAAATATGGCGCTGGATAAGGAAGGAAATAATCATTTACTCGTTTGAGGCTGTCAAAAATCTTTGAATGTAAAAATCTTTTTATAGCCCGACATGATCTTCACTATTATCCCACCCCAACTATACCCAGACATATTTAATTATTATTGTAAGATATAATAAAATAATTTTATTCGGTATGAAGCGCCTGGCTATTTTTACAAAGCAATATAAAAATTGAAAAAATTAAGTTTGAATGATTTATTTTCATTATTTATTATATAAAAATAATTATTTGTTTAATTTTGTGGAAATATCAGATCATCTATAAGTAACTTGAAAATTCGAGCTGGTTCATCATCAAGTCAATATGGCGGTGAAATTCATCCTGTCGATGACTTCGTATGGAACCCTGACTTCACCTTTACCGGGATGGACAGTGATGTGGCTTTAATATGGCTATCTAAGCCCCTAGAATTCAGTGATAAAATAGCTCCTGTGCCATTATTTGCTGAGGGGGAAGAAATCAATGAGGGGGACCTGACTGTGGTTACTGGATGGGGTAATCTGAGGGTAAGTTTCTTATTTTTAATCGACTTGATAAAAGGTATCATAATATATGAGGAACTCCCAATGACTCCCATAAACTTTTATCCCCTATTTCAACTTCATAAAGCTTTTTTGGCAATAAATCATAACATATCCTTTCACAAGCTCTACTTTGTATCTGTATCAAAATTTCAAATTTTCATCAAAATTGGGTAATCAACGCAAACGTGAATATATTACTCCGACGTTGTTGATATTTGAATGAGATAATTGGTGACAGAGTGAGTGTATTCATGAATTAATAATTTTAATTATAAATAAAAGATTGATTACAGTACAGTGTTAACTTAAAGTTTTTATTTATCTACTTTGTAAACAACTCACACACTAACAGACGTGCTAATAATGTAACGTGTTAATGTCTATATCTTTCTCATGTGGTCTTTTCTCTCTTCAGGAAGGCGGTGGCACTCCAAAGACGTTACAAATGGTCCTGGTTCCAGCTGTTAGTGAGAAGGTTTGCAACGATGCCTATTCTCACTTATACAGCATCACGCCGAGAATGCTGTGTGCTGGTGTCTTAGATGAAGGAGGAAAAGATGCTTGTCAGGTAACACTAATATTATAAAAGATATGTACATCACTATACGATCCATAGCGGAATTCCACGCGATCAAAGAGGCGTAAGTCGCTGGTTTATGTCTAAATCCAATGTTACGCCATCTTGTAGTTTTCTGATACTAAAAAGTAAATATTCGGTAGTAGCAAACTACCATATTAGTTATTATATGTTATAATTTTTTTTAATTCAGAAAACTATATATTATTATTTAGTGAACATTTAATTGATTTTTGTGTTATTAACATAATTACGTGTATTTTGTTTCAATGTCTTAAATATTATACGTTTCCTAAATGTATAAAAAAAATTAAAAATTGTATAGAATAACTCCGTTCTAGTGTGACGTTACGTGATTGAGTAAGAAACATCCAAACACATAAACATTCAAATTTATAAAATAAGTAATAATTATTTGAAAGAACAATAGATGACTAGAACTTAGTCGAAAAAATCGAAATATATCCGGATTATTTCGAAGTTATCCTGATTAAAAAAAAAATTGATATATTTCCAGGGCGATAGTGGTGGTCCTCTTGTACACGAGGGAAAGCTGGCTGGTGTGGTATCCTGGGGCCTTGGGTGTGCAAGACCAAAGTATCCAGGTGTATACGCCAAGGTTTCCGCTCTAAGAGACTGGATCGATGACCAGGCATTGTTTTTGAGATTGAAACACGTTATCTTGAGACATTGATTATATATCGATGATGTTATTTTATATTTTTATACAATAAATATTTTTAAACTTATATTTTTTTTAATTTTTGTTTATTAGGGTTCCTTAACTTGAAATGAAAAAATAAACCCTTTTAGCTATCAAAATGTTTTTCTTGGGAATGTGTAAAATTGGGAATGAATGAAATTCCTCAAGTATCCTGTAGGAGACTTTCCTTTAACCTAGAATGTGCAATTTGGTAAGTAACAAGGTCTTATAGAAAACAAAGGAAACGTCAAACCGCAAAGTTAAGTTTGTCCGTATTTAGATGGGAAATCTTTAATTTTTTTATAATATAAGTAATAGAAATTATTATAATTTTTTAGGGCGTCAAATGTAATAATAAGTTACATTTGTATTTAATTAAATTATTATGAGCTTATTATCTACGAAAGATCATAAGAGAGAACCACAATATATTATTCAAGAGGATTGGCTGCAGACAGATTTAAAAAAAAAAATGATTAAGACCGGCATCTATGTATATTATTTTAGGAAAGTGAATAATGTATATGTTAATATTTTGAAGCCAAATCTACCTAAACGATGAACATGTCACAAGAACTCATTGAACATGATAAATTATACGTTAGATTCGGTACATTTAAATTCAAATCACTTTTTATAAACGAGAGGTCATCAATCATGGACCTTAGATGGTACTTAAGTTTATGTAAAATGCAAGGTATTTTACAAACAAATTTTATGGTTAATAAAAATTATATAATAACTAAACACCATACAACGAAGCCCCACGTTGTTTATTTGCGATAAACTCAAAAATTAATGAATGGCTTTTCATGCGGTTTTCACCAATAGAGAGAGTGATTCATGAGAAAAGTTTAAATTATATGATTAATTAGGGTTTTTTATAAATTAGTATACATTTTCAAAATCGGAAAAAGTCAATTTGTCTGGAAACTTTCAACGAAAACGCTGCTAACTATTTTATAAGCTGATGCTTGCTCCTGCTGAAGACAGGACGAATCGTTAGTTTTTTATACAATTACTAATTGACCAGGAAAACATTGCTTAATAAATTATTTCTAGTAGGCCATCCTTATCACCTAGGGGTATTAAAAATATCCTACGACATATGTTACTAAATATACACAAAAAAAATCATAGAAATAGATCAAGCCGTTACAAAGGATTTCAGTAACATACACTGTGACACGAGATTTTTATATATAATAAATAATAGTTTAAAAAAACTAAAAACACGCTTTTTATTATAGAAAACCAAACTAAAAAATAGAAAATAAATTTTAATAAATTTAAAATAAGAATAGTGTTAAAAATTTCAATAAATATAAATTAATAATAGTGTAAATAAAAAAAATGTATTTTATTTAAAAAACGCGTGGGGTGCATGGTGTCAATAGTTATAAATATTAAATATTTTATTGACAGATATGAGTAGAGTGATTATCATTTTGATAATATCTTAAAAAGCACCCCACGCTTTTTTTTAAATAAAATACATTTTTTTTATTTACACTATTATTAATTTATTGTACGCGCCTGGCCAAAGTAGTAGGCAATTTTACAAATTCGGTCATTGCTCAAATATGCAAATTGAACTAGTACATAAGGTCCAAATTATTCTCCGGATGCAACCAACCAATAAGGGGGCCCGGAAACAAAACGTCATCGTGCCACGAAAGGAGCGCGGCAGGCTGCCCACGTCCGTCGTCATTGAGTCGACCTCTTGCCCTCTGCACAACACATACGCATTGTCTAAATCTGTTCTAATATTAAGTTCTGCATTGTATAAAGATTTAAACTCAAGTGTCCAGTTTATTGTCATGTAAATGAGCATTAAAATTAGATAAAAGGTGCTCGAAGTCTTTCATTTAGGCTTCCCAACGTTTCTATGTCGCTGACATAGAAAAGTGGCGACCGTGACAGGACACGAAGCAGCAATCATCAGGGTTAGCTACAGCATCAGACCGCGCCAGGCAGCCATCCGCCCTGCAGCGCCCAGCTGATAAGCAACAGCATCAAACCACGCCAGGCAGCCATCCGCCCTGCAGCGCCAAGCTAATCAGCTAAGTGTCCCTATACCATTATATTTCCATCAATCCAAGATTCATACCTATTTCATGTTCGAGATATAGCTTTCATACTGTGTTACTAGCGGTAAGCAATGCGTACGTGACTACTGAACCTGAGTCCAAAGTTCAAATCTATGCACAATAAGTAATATAAAATACTACCAACAACCGTCGCAAGTTAACAAAGTTATCATTAAACCTTTTCATTTTATTTATTTCATGCAAAATCGTAATTTATTATTTATTCTTGATCTATTTAGCACATAGCCTTCGCTTCGCTGAGGAATTTTGTATATAAGATTTTACATTACTTTAATTTTCCCAAAGCTTACTAGTTCATGGCTTACTATCAATCGTTAACTTCGCTTCGCTGAGTTCAAAACTGTTCATCATTAATTTAATCTATTTAACGTTAAGTTATTACAATTTAAAGGTCTTGTTTGCTTTATTGCGTCTTTAACTTTAATCTAAACATAATTTCATGTGATGTTGCAGTATTTCATTAAAGCCCATTCATTATTTTCAGTTAATTTTATTGAATAAATCTTATCATCTATATCACGCTTCTTTAGCTGTTGCTAGTTTCACCATATTCACAATTTTTACATATAGTTTTCAGGTGGAGTGCTCAGCTGACTTGATACCTATCGTCATATAGTGCGCGTGCGGCAGGCTCGAGCGAGCGCAAGCGTACGCGACGGCTGAACAGGTTGAATGAAATAAACAAAGGGAAGCGTAAGATGCAATATTCGTTTCTATTTACAACTAATTAGCAATTTTTCACTATAACGTTTTAATTAATGATTGGTTTACTTGTGTACGTCTTGATTCGAGTCTTTATACTACATAATTATAGCTATGTCTGACAAGTTAAAAGAGTTATTAGCTAAACGCAGCTCAATTAAGGGGCGTTTAACTAAGTTTAAAAATTATTTTAGTTCCATAGAAGATTTAGACACGCTAGATCAAGTTGAGATATCTAAATTAAACATTCAACTTTCTAAAATTGAGACTTTGTCGAGTGTCTTCGAAGATTTGCAAACTCAGATAGAGATTTTGAACTCAACACAGATGGATACGGAGATCGAGGAGCGAGACAACATTGAGGTGGAGTTCGCTAGCCTCATTGCGGCCGCGCAGCATTTTGTTAATAAATATAACGAAGCTAACACGTCTAACGCTATCGATCCTCAGTCATCACAATGTTGCCATGACCATACAGTTGGAATAGGTTTCAAGCCCCCCACTTTACAAATAGGGAAGTTTGATGGTAGTTATTACAAGTGGCTTGAGTTTCGCGAACTGTTTTCTTCTCTTGTTCATGACAACAAGAGAATTCCGCCTACCATCAAATTTTGCTACCTTAATTCATATTTAGAAGGGGAGGCCGCGAGAGTAATAAGTAACCTAGAAGTATCCGAATCAAATTATATTAAAGCTTGGGAGTTGTTGTGCGAGCGTTATGATAATAAACGACTTTTAATTAAAAGCCATTTAAATTCTCTTTTCAATTTTGATTATTTAAGTAACGAGAAAGAAAGCGACAAGCTTCTTCGATCTATTATCGACAATATAAATAAAAATTTACGTGCACTTTCTAGCTTAGGCGAACCCACTACTTACTGGGATACTCTTATCATTCATTTAGTATCCTCACGACTCGGGAGTACAACTAGCATGAAATGGGAGGAGCACAAGAACAACTTTTCAGATTCACCTACTCTAGAACAATTTAACAAGTTTCTCAAGGATAGGGCAGATATTTTAGAAACTTACAATCACAATAGTTCGAAGATTGATTCTTTTTCACAATCTAATGTTAACAAATCGTACAATAAATTAAATACGAAGGTAAGACAGTCTCGATGTTCGTTTTCAGCCCAAGTATTTAATCAAAATGAGTCTAAAAGTTGTTTAGTTTGCCATGGTGAACATCGAATATATGATTGTCCAAATTTTAAGTCCAGGTCAATAGTGCAACGGCAGGAGTTCATTACTAAATCTAAGTTATGCCGCAATTGCCTGCGCCCTGGTCACACTAGCTACACATGTCGTCTCGGGTCGTGTCGTAAATGCAGAGGGCGACATAATACTTTACTTTGCAACGATAGTGGTCAATCATCAAAATATGCTGTGAACCCTACCACATCTACTACCACAGCATCTAGTGAACAGCAAGATGTTAACATTAATTTTGCCACTAATAATATTAACAAGTTGACTATTCTATCTACGGCGTTAGTCAAAGCTTTTAATCCAATCAGCAATAAAGGCGAATTAGTTCGTATATTGCTCGATAATGGTAGTCAATCTAGTTTAATTACAGAAAGACTAAGAGATAGGCTATGTTTGCAGTCTACCTCGACGGAACCTGTCCAAGTTATAGGTATCGGAAATTCTAGTTCACACTGTGTAAAGGATATTTGCACACTTCGACTACAATCTTTACACAGTGATTTCTTCGTCGATTTAACGTGTCCGGTACTACCAGAACTGACAGGCAATATTCCTAGGTCTTTTATAAACACTAAGGGCCTCCACATACCTACAGATGTTCAGTTAGCTGATCCATCTTTCTTCAAGCCATCGCCAATAGATGTGCTAGTCGGCGCCGATTTATTTTGGCACATCGTAGGTAGTGAGCGCAAGAATTTAGGTTCTAATAAACCCTATTTAATTCAGTCTGAGTTTGGATGGATTTTATCCGGATCCCTATTTTTAAATTCACATCTTTCTCATATTAATTGTAACTTTCAAGGTTTACAATCACAGTCTGACGATCTCAACAAACTATTGAATCGATTTTTCGATCTAGAAGAGTTACCACAAAAGCAAATATTAAACCAGGACGAGAAAGCATGTGAGCAACATTATAAGACTCATACTTCTCGCGATTCCTCAGGCAGATTTTGCGTTCGGTTACCACTTAAAGACTCACCGAATTGTTTAGGTAACTCATATATTCAAGCAAAAAACCGACTTTTAAATTTAGAAAGACGTTTCAAAAAACAACCTCAGCTTAAGGCACAATACGTTGATTTTATTAACGAATATATTCAATTAGGTCATTGTTCTATATTACAAGGTTCCAGACCAGATCCGTCATACTATTTATGTCATCATGCAGTTTTACGTCAAAATAGCGAGACAACTAAATTACGAGTTGTATTCGACGGATCTGCCCGCACTTCCTCTGGTATTTCTGTCAACGATTTACAATTAATAGGCCCAACGGTACAAGATTCTCTGTTTTCCATTCTATTACGCTTCTGTCAACATAGATACGTGCTGACTGGTGACATCGAGAAGATGTTCCGTCAAATTACTTTACACGAAATGGATCGTAATCTTCAGTTGATTTTATGGAGATCAGATGAGTCACAGCCTATTCAAACGCTTAGACTAAATACTGTAACTTACGGTTTCGCAAGCGCTAGTTATTTTAGTACTAAGTGTATCTGGAAATTAGGGGAAGATTGTGCAGATAAATCTATAAAAACCATAATCCAACACGATTTTTACGTTGATGACTTGCTGACAGGTGCCGATTCAATACCACATCTTCAACATATTTTAAATTCAGTTGTTTCAGTTCTACGCTCTGGCTGTTTTCCACTCAGGAAATTCAAGTCCAATGTATCCTCAATTTTTCAAACTTCTATGATAAACACATTAGACCCACTAACTCTTAGTGAGTCTACTAGTGCCTTAGGCTTACAGTGGCAGCCGCAATCTGACACCTTACACATTTTGACAAACATACCGACTCATTCTAACGAACATGTGACTAAACGTATAATTTTATCACATTCTTTCAAAATATTCGACCCCTTAGGTCTCATTAGTCCATGCACTATTCGACCCAAGCTTCTTATGAAGGAACTATGGCTTCGTAAAGTTGACTGGGACGAACCTGTTCCTCTTGATTTGCAACGCACTTGGGACGAATTAAAAAATGATTTAGTTACATTAAAGTCAGTCAACATTCCTAGATTTAGTTTATGTGAATCACCAAAAATTATTGAATTGCACTCCTTTAGTGACGCATCTATATCAGCCCACGGAGCGTGCGTGTATTTAAGGTCCATCGATGCCAGTGAACGTGTAGTAGTTAAATTACTTTGCTCCAAGTCCAAAGTTAATCCTAGCAAGCCTGTTACTATTCCTCGTTTGGAGTTGTTGGCAGCCTTACTTGCCGCTCGTCTCTGCAAGTCAGTTATAGAATCGTTGCGTTGTCATATATCACGGATTGTCCACTGGTGTGATTCTAGCGTAGTGCTAGGATGGCTATATACAAGCCCAAATAAATTAAAAACATTCGTTGCCAACAGAGTTGTTGAAATTTGCGAAACCACAAATGCAGCGAATTGGCGACATGTCCCAACTAATGATAATCCGGCTGATCTTATATCTAGAGGTACTAAGGCTAACGTTCTTATAGATTCAGAATTATGGTGGTCAGGTCCAAATTTTCTAGTCAATACAGAATCGGAGTGGCCATCGCTAGTCAAACAAAACGATGGTGAACTTCCAGAATTAAAGGTTTGTGTCTCAATTATTAACGAGTCGGTTATTGAGTTCGAAAGATTTTCAAATTTTATGCGGTTAAAACGATCTTTGGCTTATGTTTTAAGATTTATACATAACACCAAATCTCCTAAAACTAAAACTACAGGGATTCTTACAACTGATGAATTACAAATTTCATTTAATTACCTTTGCAAGTTTTCTCAAATACAATCGTTTTCAGATGAATACAATGCTTTAAATAAAAAACTATCAATTTCTATTAAAAGTAATCTACTACCATTAAACGTATTTTTAGACAAGTTTGGTATAATTCGGGTAGGTGGAAGGTTAGAACATTCACAATACGATTACGATAAGAAACATCCTGTAGTCTTAGATTCTAAACATCATTTATCTAGCCTGATTTTTAAGTACGAACATTTAAAACAGATGCACGCAGGGCCTCAACTCTTACTTTACACAGTACGAAATTATATATGGCCAATAGGAGGTAGAAATCTAGCGCGTCGAACGGTACGCAATTGCGTGCGCTGTAGGCGTCTACGCGGTCAAACATTGACACCTATAATGGGCCATCTTCCATTTCAACGCACTATGCCAGCGTTTCCTTTTCTTACTACCGGGATAGACTTTGCAGGTCCGTTTACGATTTTAAATAGCAAAGGTCGTGGCGCAAAAACTTCCAAGTGCTACCTTTGTCTTTTCATATGCTTTCGATATAAGTGCGTGCATTTGGAAGCGGTAACAGAGTTATCAAAGGATGCGTTTATTATGACGTTACGGAGATTTATCGCTCGCCGCGGCAAGCCGCTTGAAATCTACTCCGACAATGGTCGTAACTTTGTTGCCGCTGCAAAGGAAATCGGTGCATTTTTGAAACAAAATTTAAATTCGATATCTGAGTTTGCAAGTAGCGAAGAAATAAAATTCCATTTTATACCAACTTACGCCTCTCATTTCGCCGGTTACTGGGAACAGGGTATCAAGTCAGCCAAGCACCACATCAAAAGAGTCATGGGCAATTTAAATCTCACGTATGAAGAGCTTTCTACGTTGTTTTCACAGGTGGAAGCTATTCTCAATAGCCGCCCCCTGTGTCCTATCTCTACATCCCCTCACGACCTTCTTTCTCTCACTCCAGGGCACTTCCTGATTGGTAGACCGCTGTCTTCACTGCCAGATCCAGTCCTGGAAGAAGAACAAGCTCATCGCCTGCAACGCTACGAACGGATTGAACAAGCTCGCCAACATTTTTGGAGGCGATGGCAAAATGAATACGTCAGCGAGTTGCAGCAGCGTTCCAAATGGCGTACACAGAAGAGGAATACTCTTCGTGTGGGAGATTTGGTTCTTTTAAAGGAAGACATGAATCCACCCCTACACTGGCGTTTGGGTCGAGTTACGCATCTTTTCCCTGGCATTGACGGTGTAAGCAGAGTTGCCGACATCAAAACCGAAAGGGGCATCGTAAGAAGGTCTTTCGCGAAACTATGCCCTCTCCCAACACCAGACGGATACTAGAATACCTGAAGGTATTCCAGGGGGGGGAGTTATGTACGCGCCTGGCCAAAGTAGTAGGCAATTTTACAAATTCGGTCATTGCTCAAATATGCAAATTGAACTAGTACATAAGGTCCAAATTATTCTCCGGATGCAACCAACCAATAAGGGGGCCCGGAAACAAAACGTCATCGTGCCACGAAAGGAGCGCGGCAGGCTGCCCACGTCCGTCGTCATTGAGTCGACCTCTTGCCCTCTGCACAACACATACGCATTGTCTAAATCTGTTCTAATATTAAGTTCTGCATTGTATAAAGATTTAAACTCAAGTGTCCAGTTTATTGTCATGTAAATGAGCATTAAAATTAGATAAAAGGTGCTCGAAGTCTTTCATTTAGGCTTCCCAACGTTTCTATGTCGCTGACATTTATATTTATTGAAATTTTTAACACTATTCTTATTTTAAATTTATTAAAATTTATTTTCTATTTTATAGTTTGGTTTTCTATAATAAAAAGCGTGTTTTTAGTTTTTTTAAACTATTATTTATTTTTTACTTTTTAGTTTGATTTATTTATAAAAGCGTGATTTTTTTTTAGTTTTTTTTTAAACTAAAAAAAATCACGCTTGAGAAACGGCTACCAGAACCAAGGAAGGCCGCAGGCGCGCAAATTACCCACGGAGAGTTACATACTGACATACTGACATACTGACAGACTGACAGACTGACATACTGACATACTGACATACAAGTGAAGCTAATAAAAAGCGTGTAAAATAGATGTTTTCTCCCAGTACTAATATTACAATGGTTTTTGAGAAGACACAAAGAAAGAGATACCGAAGAAATATGTTTGAAATACACATAAACTCAAACAATAAGAACGGTTAGTAATTTGTTGTCACGTTAACTGTTGCGGTTCTGTAACATACTCGTTTTGGCATATTTATCGTCTCTTATTACGGCTTAACGACGAAACTGACCGATGATAACATAAAAGCACATTGGTCCCTCGTTCGGGCCATGAAATACGCTATAATATTTTATATAAAACATTAACAACTAGCCAACCATGCAACTTCGTTATTTTATTATAGATAAAGCGAATACAAACAGACCGTCCGCCTAATGCTAAGCGTCTACTATCAAGCATCAGCAACCTCTTGTATTACCTCGAAGATAGAGTGAGAAAGGTGAATGGAGAAGAATGCTGCGGTTTTAGCGGACTCTAAGCGAGCACCCAGAGTCCATGAGAACCGCAGCATTAAAGGGATGAGAGGATGTAGTCTGGTCTACAACTGATCCAAACCAAAGACCTTTAGCCGTCTGATTAGCATACATGGTCCTAATAAATTGAGGGCTTTAGTGAAGAGACCATCAAACGGAGGTTTGAGTAAATTGCCTTTTAAGAGACCCTTTTCCAGCGGCAAAGCGAATTGTAGTGGTTCCCATGTTCTCGTGGTTTTACATCTTCGTACAGTGCTTATTTTCAATACCAACTACATAAAAAAAATCTTTCCACATCTTGATCAGCCTGTCACAGACAGACCAAATAAACAAAAAGTAAGCAAATATCCGCCATGTTTGTAGCCCCAACATAACGGATATTTTGGGTGGCATTGCTGTAATCTTTATTTATGGTACAAGTGACCAGGGTCAGTTCAATTGCAAGAGGAATCAAACTGCAATTCTTCAAGGGGATCTGTAGATTGTTAATTCCACAATTGGCTCGTAAACTTTAGCTAACCCTGATTTGTTGATTGTAAATTAAAGATAACTACGCTTCTTGTTGTTTAGTAAATAGGTTAATATTAGTTGAATGTTTATTAAATATTCATAATAGTAAGTTTTGGTGTTTTTGATTGAAGTTTGGTGGTTTCTTCAAAATGAATAATAGTAGTTTTACGATAAGATTATGGTACAGCGCGTCTCTGTCTGTGTGGAATTTATTGAACTCCACATGATCATTGAAAGAGTTTTTTCGTACACGCTCCCAAGTCATCCTCATCTTCACCTTCACCATCACAAACTCGCGCTATCTGGTTATTTGACCCATTCCGACATTTTTAACAAATATCGTCATATTTTAAAAACTCAAGAGATTAAATAATCTTAACAATCCTAATGAATCACTATGCTTTTTGGTGAAAACCACATAAAATCACTTAGTAGTTTTTGAGTTTATCGCAAACAGTAGTACAGACCTTATAGTACTTACCTTAAGCTACCTCCGTTTGACAACTGACACAAATCTATCTATATCTATAAACTATTCGCGAATACATAAACGGTGTTGCAAACTCAGGATAATTTTTTATATTACAAAATTAGCTAAAAGCAACATGCAAAGGTTTATTATCAGCAAAAAATTTCAAGAAGCGTGAAAGCAGGTTTTTAATATGAAATTACCGACATCGTTGCATAACGCAATCCTCAGCTAGGCTCGGAGCCTCGTACTGATAACAGCGTGCACCAGAATTAATTAGCTAAGCCCTAGTCTAATAGAAATTGTTTAAATTGATTCGAACTGATTCGTTCCAAGGGTTGCTTGTCAAAATATATCTGATTTAAATAAGTTTTTAAGTTATCAAGCTTTTTACTTAACAACTGCTGTGTAGAAATTGATATAAAATAATCAAAGCGTTTGCAGCACTTTATCTCAGAAATTATAATATAAAAATAAATTTATTGAGAATATTAACGAGTTATTCGGAAGATTAAAACTAATACACTATTAATTTGATATTCGTGCTAAGCTACCCTTGAGGGGACGGGTTAGAATACTCTGCCGCTGGGAGAGCATCTCGTAATAGCCGAGTAACCCAGCACCCCCTTGGTGGTCTGTTCCCCGACTGGCTTGCGACCACCAGCATGTGAATCCGACCGCCAAGTGTCATAGACGCGTTCCGGTCGAGCCGCATGTGGGCCAGACTTACCCCCTACCTTTCCTATCAGCATTTTTTTCTTCACTCCACCTCCCCATTCTATCTTCGAGGATGCAACGAGATACTCTCTTGTTTTGCCGTTGTCTATGGGCGATGGTGGCCACTTACCATCAGGTGGACCATCAGTTCGTTTGTACCTTATCTATCATAAAAAAAAATAAGTATAGGGTAGCTATACTGCGCAGTAACACTCCAATGACACCATTAACATATAACCTAGATAGAAGCCGAACAGTGCCTGGAGCTTGAGATCTAGAAGCACGTTTAAAGACATCTTTTATAACCGTTTAACAGGAGCAGGTTTAAAGAGCTCTTTCATAATATATTAACTCTCACCTCCACCACTCGACCTCGCTAACGACAATAGATAATTAAGTATACTTACGGGGACCTCGAGAAGGGTAACCTTAATCACGACACTATAACACTAACTTCCATGTTCACTGCACGAAAACACCAGAGAGACTGAGACTAATCTATCGCCACTAAAGGTTATATATTGTCTTCACGTCGGTATACTTGAAATAATATAAAATGATCTACCCGATACTACTACTTTATAAACAGTGTTGCTAACAGGTATAACCTAGTATATGTTTGAAGTCCAAAGTTAATGTAACTAAAATAAGAGCATCCTTGAGAAATCCCAATCCCAACAAAGGTCCATAAGAAATTATATAATCTAATTGAGTAAATACCCCTTTTTTAAGTCGCTAAAACTCAAACCAAAGTTATTCAAAGTTAACCGAGAAGTTTTGATCACAATTGAATACGTATTTCGCAAAATCAGCTCTTGGTTACGTTTCATGTAAGTTGCTGGTTTATTGAACTTAGTTAGTATTTAGCTAAATAAATAGTACAATTATAAATTAGCGATCTGTCCCGACTTCGTATGGTTTGTCTACTATAATACGAATTTATTAATACATAATAGGTTGGGGAATAAGTCTTTTCGCAATATAGTATGTATGAACTTGTAATAAAATCTCTTTGGCTATACTATTTGTATCTGGCTGGTTTTGGTATCGTTCAAAGTTTACATTTCAAAGAAGATAATTCAAAATTCAAATTAGAAAAATAGTTGATTTTTACTTGTTTTTCGTACTGTGAAGATCAGTGATTCTAATGAAGCAATTCGATACATTTCAAAATTTTACTACAAAAAAGGTAAAAATGCAACGCAAGCCGCGAAAAAAATTTGCGATGTTTATAGACCTAGTGCAGTGTCTGTGAAAGTAGCACAAATTTGGTTTAAGCGTTTTCAATCCGGAAATTTTGACGTCAAAGATGCACCTCGCTCTGGTCGCCCTATTGATAAAATGGATGCCATTTTTGAAAAAGTGGAGCAAGATCGGCATATCAGTAGTTACGACGTAGCCGAAGAACTGGGAATTGACCACAAAACCGTTTTGGTGCATTTGAAAAAAACTAGGTACACAAAGAAGCTCGATATTTGGGTATCTCACGAGCTCACTGAAAGAAACCTAACGAACCGTGTACTCATTTGTGATTCTTTATTCCGACGTAATGAAACCGAACCATTTTTGAAGAAACTGATAACTGGTGATGAAAAGTGGATCACGTACGACAAGAACGTGCGAAAAAGGTCGTGGTCAAAGGCCGTTCAGGCTCACAGACTGTGGCGAAATCCGGATTAACTCGCAACTCGCGGTGATGCTGTGTGTGTGGTGGGATTGGAAGGGCATTATTCATTATGAGCTGTTACCACCAGGCAGGACCATCGATTCTGAACTCTACTACGAACAACTGATGAGATTAAAGCAAGAAGCTGAGAGAAAGCGACCGGAATTAATCAGCAGAAGGGATGTGGTTTTTCATCATGATAACGCTAGACCTTACACATATTTAGCCATTCAGCAAAAATTAAGAGAGTTTGGCCGGGAGGTGTTAATGCATCCTCCGTATATTCCTGACTGACTGACCTTCAGATTTCCACCTGTTTCAGTCTCTTCAGAATTCTTTAGGCAGTGTCAGGTTAACATCACGAGAGGACTGCCAAAACTACTTGTCGCGGTTTTTTGATCAGAAACCCCAAAATTTATATAGCAATGGGATCATGTCCCTACCTACAAGATGGCAAAAAGTCTAAATGGTACCTACATACTTTAGTTAAATGTAAATAAACTATATTAAAAAATGTTTTGAATTTTCTTAAAAAGTGCGAAGAAACTTTTTCCCCAATCTATTATAAATCTCCCTCTTGAAACACGCTGTCTATTGATGAAAATCGCATTTTAATCCGTTACAGGACATGATTAGCATTTGTATCTTCAAGAATATTTAATTATTTATTGGTGGATACACCAGTCCTATCATCTCACGGAGTCCGAATGGTAACTTTTTGCGGCCAAAGTTATAATTCACATATCAGTTATCAAGTTAGACCATACTGGTATACACAATATTGATAATGGTATTATAGAATCTTAAAAGCTGTGATAGTGGTTTACACTTTGATGCTATAACGGTGAAGATTTCTTTTATATTCTATTATATTAGATTAAGTCAGCCAACCCACTCCTCATCTTGAGGAGAAAACCCGGCTCAGCAACGGTCTCCATCACCATCATTACCATTACCTAATGATGGTGATGATTGTTCAATTAACTCTGATTTTGTATAGTCAATGTAAACGATAATAGTTAACTTCATTAGCCGTTTGCCAAAGAATAGATCTTGCCATGATATGATCTTGTTCTTAGAATATTTTCTTTTGGATTTATTGTGGAATGCATTTTGGATTTTCATTAATTGTACCTTGTCCCGTTTTCTCGCTTTGCTTAATTATAACTTAATTAGTTAAAGAATAATAAATGTTTAGCTTAGTTCTTTATAACCCGCATATGAAAGAACATCTCTAGTTTATTTTATGCCTCTTGTTGTGTGTTCTTTGTCTATAGCTAGATATTAATTAATTTTAATAGACAGCAACTTCATACATATGATTATGCTATAGTGGTTTCAGATGAATTCACACTTTGCCAGCAATCCGCACAGTTGCAAACCATCTGCCGCTGAATTGAATAAGTTGTGGAGTTGGCACATGAACGTCAGTTGGCTGCTATTGAACTTTGTCTGTGTCTTTCACTCGCTTATTAAACTAGAACAGTATATAATACACTGCTTAAAATGCGATTGTTTTTGATTGACGTGATTTAGAATTATACAAATAAACTGCTAGTCAATTCTAAAATGTATTTCCTAAAGTAAAACTTCGTTAGTGTGTCGTGCCGAATTATTATTAGATGGCACTTCAACGAGTCATCTTTTCAGAATGAGTGAATCATAATTATCTAGAAAAATATGATCAGATATAAAAAGAGAATCTTTTTATGACAATGAAGGGATATCATATCTATCAGAAACACGTTATGACACAGATAATTTGATCCAATAACTAAGTGGATATTAATGATATTGACACAAATTACACAGATTTTAATAATACTTATGATACATATACGAATGTGTAAAAAAAAGTGGGAGAAGTGGCATCAGCCACTGTAGTTTTTCATTGACTTGTATTGAGATACATTAGTCTCAATGAGTTGTTTCTTTATTTTGTGCTTTCTCTAGCTTCGTGGTTTTTTAGCTTTCTAGTTTTTCTATATAAGCCAGAACGTAATTTAAAAGAATTTTTTCTTGTAACAGTGAGAGCCCAGTGGTTAAGACGTTGAAATCTACTCGAGAGATACGAGTCCAATCGTGGGCACACGCCTCTGACTTTTCTGGGTTAGGTGTGTTTTAAGCAAATAGATATCACTTGCTTTAATGGTGAAGGAAAATATCATGACCTACAGAGTTCTCCATGTTCTCAAAGGTGTGTGACGACTGCCAACCCGCACTTGGCCACCGTGGTGGATTATGGCCTAATCCCTCCTCATTCTGAGGAGGAGTTTTGAGGAGGAGTGATGGTGATGATGTCCTTGAATATTGCATCTCATTGGAGTTTGTATAATAATGAAGTGGAGTTAAAGCCATAAATATAGAAGTTTAAATATAATAGAATATTATTCGCTCTCATAGCGTAAACTTATTGTAAGCCACAAATTAAATATTATTTTAAAGTGGCTGTCTGTTGTTGAGTCTATATTTTGTAATCTTTCAAGAAAGTTATTATACAATTTCAGTAGCTTCACCATGGCTATTGAGTTAAAAGTTAAGAAAGTTATGGTAGGTACTACTTACAAGTAATTATAAATTATGAACTCGCACAAAATATTGTCGTTAATCAAGATAAGACTTGGACCCGTGGGTCTCACTTATCCTTCTTTTCTGGAAACTGATGTGTAAATGCATTATTTGCCGTTAAGAAATGTATACCTACATATTCACACAGTATTACCAACACCGTTTAAAACTTTGTATTGCTTTTCCTTTTATATCAAGGACACCCAGGTGTAGACAATATAGTTATAGCATCTGTTCCTGATAGATTTAATACTGTCAAATGATTTCTTACGGTAAACTTTGTGGTAAAGTAAATGTAAATGTTGTAAGTTTTCTTTTTCGAGTTCGTGCTGAGGATGGTGTCTTGACCAAATCAAAGACGTCACAATCCTTTCTTGAGTGTCTAAGTTTCTCTTTCAAGGATATTCAGGTCCAGACTAGATTGGAGCCTATCGTCAAAGTGATCTCGCCCACTTACCATTATTGTTACTGCAAAATAATGTAACGTAGTTTGGTGGTGTGAAACTAGGACTCCCATTATCAGGGGCTAAAGTGTACAGTATAGCTCCCAAATATATAATAGAAGTAGGTATAGTCTTCTCAAATTTCTTTCACGTTCATCAGTTTGCTACGGTCTGTTTATATTCTCTAGACTCATTTACTGTAGACTAATTTATGATATTGTGCTAATTTTTATAATGGCGCCTGAATGTACATTACACGCCATTAAGCATACGTGGGCGACTAACAGCGTAATAAAATGTCCACAGGGTCGCTATTGCGACCGCGACGTCAAGTGGCGCGGAAAGTGATAGTGGGATTTATGTCATCAACACTTCACTGTGATGTATGTTTGGTAGATATCATGGTTTGGTAGGGTAATACCTGTTTTTTGATATATTACTGTCGGAAACCTTTGTTTGGAGCAGCAGTTTCTAGATGATATTATGTTCATTTAGAATAGCGTCTGACTTTCAACACGTTAGTAAAAGCGAGTTTCCAAACCGCGAAATGTGCTTCATGCGGGAATTGGAGGTAGCATTTAATTCTTTTCTACAGATGGGTATTAGTTTATTTATTTTCATTGTAGACACAGCCAAACACTGTTAAAGAAATACACAATTTTTAAAAAAGTTTGCAATGGCTGACTTATTCCTTTGCCAAACTGAAAGAATAATTTAATTTAAAAATAAAATGTAGGTAGTAAATAAATTTTAAACTTTAAAATTTATTACAATAATATATACATATAACAAATATAAGTATATGATATAGATCAATTAAAACTTTGCAAAAATGTGAAATTAATGTTAATGTTCGCATCGAAATTCTCGTTTCACAGCCGGTTTAAATAATTAATACCTACCTATCACCATTTGCAAAGCACCATGCTTTAAATCTTTGGTATCACTATCTCTGCCAGAGCACTAAATGATCTGGATAAATGGGTGAGCTTAACGGATGACCCAGAATGAGATTATAGACCTAAGGCGACTTCTACTATGACTGCTTAGGAACTGAATTCGTTTTAAGGTAAGTTGGATACGAAGTGATAAAGAGGACATTATGGATTAGGAACAAGACATGCGAATGTCTTCTGTATTTTACCGGAAGCCGTTTTAATTTTTTACGGTTATCTAATAACGACATTTTAAAGTCTTTCTAGTTTTGAAACTAATTCTACTGTAGCATCTAAATACGCCACATCCCCATAATCAGGTAGCAATAAAATCAAAGCTAAGGTTGTTTTTGTATTTATTGGTAGGAAGTAAGGTCTGGAGCTTTTTAAGTGAGTGTAAAGTCAAAAACATTTTTCGACTTAGACTACTAATATGCGGTGCCTACGAAAGAGTTTCGTCAAAAATAATAGCGAGATTTTTGACAGTATTTGTATAAGGAATAACCTCACCATCAAAAACAATTTCTGGCCTTCTGATATTTTTAGACTTAGCTACAGAACTAGGACATCCGATTACAATTGAAAACAAATCTTAGGTTTTTTGACATTAACTTTGAGGTCAACGCATTTGGCTGATTCAGCAATGGCGGAAAGGTTAGTATTTATTTCATAGCTTGATCAATATATTGAATCGAAGCAGAAGCATATATTTGGAAGATATCCGCGCAAAGATTAAATGAGATGACACATCGTTGTTGAAAATCTAAAAAAAGAGCGGCAATATCATATGATTATTAGAATATGATTGGATGTTTGTAGATCAGAAAATTTGTGAGATGGTGGTATGCTATTAGGTTTTTACTTATGATATTGCCGTTTTTCAAGAAATAAGTTAACGCCCTTTTTCTCTATATTTTTTTATTTATTATTCAAACTAATTACCCATGCAATCAATGTATCTTTGACAACGTAGTGGAAGCTTATTGATGCCCTTTTTGAAAAAGTTTGCATTTTGAACTGCCTCTTGGTTAATGAATTTTTTTCCCGACAAGAAGCTATCCAAATTCTGGTAAAAGTAGAAGTCTGTAGGAGCAAGGTCTGGTGAGTACGAGGATGACGGAGAACTTCCGACTCCACTTCTTGTAACTTGGAGACCGTCTGCTCTGCAGTATGTTGTCGTGCAGGAACAGCGGAGCGGAACGATTGACCAAAGCTGGTTTGATGTGCGAGCTTCTCCATCATTGTGTTCAGTTCTTCACAGTACACATCTGCAGTAATGCTCATCGCGTTCGCTAATAAGCTGTGATGAATGTCACCGGCGCTAGACCATCAAACAGTATCCATACATTTTTTAAGGGTCAGTTTGGGGCATTGGATTATGAGACAAGTGTTGAACCAGGATCTAACCAACTTGCTGACCGCTTGCGATTGTGGAAAAGAATCCATTTTCCATCGCAAGTAACAATGCGATTCAACACGCCTTTTGAGCAGTGCAAGGCTCGACTCGACAAAGGCTTCGCGCTGGCGATCATTCATTTCGTAGGGGCACCCATTTGTCAAGCTTTTTTGCTTTGCCGATTCAACGCAAATGGACCAATATTGTTTTGAAGCTGTTGCTAATTGAGCTGTACAAAGAGAGTCATCAGCTTCCACAATCGCCTTTAATTCGTCATTGTAGACTAAAGTTTTCGGTTGACCGCGGGGTTCATTTATTAGGTCGAAATTTCCAGAACGGAAGCGGGCAAACCAATAACGGGTGGTGTGATCGTTAGTAGTGTTCGCTCCACATATGTCCTTGATGTTGTGCGCCGCTTCTGCTGCTTTGCTGCCACTCACACACTCATACTCCATAATCACTAGAATTTTTAACGTATCCATGATGATGAAAAATGTACAAATGCGACGAAAACAGAACGCTAACAACTAAACAAAAGACTAAATTAAAAAAAAATAATTATGTTTTAAAAATAAAAATAATGTAAACTTAGAATTGTCTTAGAAAGTTATGTTAGAAAGTTGGAGTTACATTCAGCTTTAAATACCGTAAACTTGATGTTAAATTCAATGAAAGTTAAACGTAATGCAATTTCTAATAAAGGATCATTGAATTAGAGTACGAATAGAGTTGTGAACTGGCTATAATTCAGTATTAACACAATTAATCTTCACGTTTAAACTAATAAATCAATGAATCAAGTATTAAGCTTGCACAAAATTAGATTTACAATTTAGTTTCAAATTGGTGAACTACAAATTTAATTCATGAAAAAAATAGCTTTAGTGCTTTCAAAAAACATCGACTAGAATTTTCTCCAAAAAAAAAAAGATATAGATAACTACAAACTTACAATCAGTTTTAAATTATTGAAGAGATTTTTATTCTATGATTTGTCTAATGATCCAGCCAAGTGCGAGTCAGGCACTCGCGCACTGAGGGTTCTGAAAAATTTCAATAAAGGGACAAACACTGTCACTATCATACATAATCAAATTTTTATTTTCGTATGCGGGTTACAATATTATCAAAAGTAATATTGGGAGGCATATACTCCCGATATTAGGAATGCGTGTTATAATTGTGACATATTTATTAGTACTTACAAAATTTTATAAGAAACAAAAAGATGCAATAATTTCACTTAAATAATTGTAAAGTCAGTGAACATATATTAATAAAATATGTATTGTCAAATATAGAACCTCCTTCATTTTTTGCAGTCAATTAATATACATATTTTACAAATTGTCATTTAACAACATGTCGTGTCGTCAATAATCATTGCTAAATTATTCGCTAAAATAGCTTTAGTTTCATTTCATACGATAAGACAACAAAATCGTCGATGTTTGCACTTTTACTAACATTCAAATATGTTATACATGTATACGTCTTCAGTGCAGATTTAAACATTGATGAAAGTTAAGCTAGAAAGCTTTAAAATTTAAAAGCAGACAACAGACACATTTAGCACATTTGTATCATTACATTATGATACAAATGTGCTAAATGTATAACCTATAACCCTTTTTATGGAAATTCTTTGTATGTGTTAATAAAAAAACAATTGAAACATTTCCTTTCTATTTTTATATAGTGCCTATTAACCTTAAACTGGTGACACGGTTTTTTTTGTACCATAACCGATGACGAAAAATCTGAGAGACGGCTTGCGTACCCTGATTAGATACGCGATATAGTCAGGGCATAATTATTTGGCACAGTGCAAGTACAATTTTTACACTAATTACTTTAACTCATATGTATTAAATTTACCATTTAAGTTAGAAGTTTTTTGGTTCACGATGTAAATCAAAAACCAAAGTTGTTGCTGCCATTTAGTATTACATTCCCAACTATTGATTACCCTACGCTTATTTTGTCAACGTGCGAAATTATTCACTGCTAGTAAAAAAGCAGTAAAAATTGGTAAGAAACAAAATATTTACAAAATTACTTTAGTGACATAGGGTCAGACCGACCGCTGCTAAACTTTACGTAAATGTGACTGACTTGAAACTATTTTATGCAATTATGCCTATTAAACTCAAACTCAAACTCAAAATATTTTATTTCAAATAAAATTTTTACAAGGTACTTTTGACACGTCAACATTGGTCAGTCAGTCAGTTTGTCTGAAGCTACCGCCAGTTCGGAAAGCAGTTTCCTGATGAGAAGAACTGGCAAGAAACTCAACAGTCGCTCTTTTCAAAACCTTATGTTTACATCATTCTGTTTTACAAATCGTCAGCGTGGTCGCAACTAAAGTTAAAGGTTAACTCAGATTGGTTAATTATATTAAAAGCTGACTTTTTACAACTTTAAATATTAAAAGTAAAAAGTGATATTTTACTACCAAACAAACCTGCTTTTATCAACAATACTGTTCGTAATTGGTGGGATTACTATACCAGACAGATAACAAATAATAATCACGATATTAAGAACATAATATTTACTATATTAGCAGTTTTTTGATCCGAAAAATCTAATATACTCAGTGTGGATGACTTGATACAGGGAGCATTAGGCCGTCAGCTTTGATCCCTTGTAATTGAATTTGACTGTTACTTTTCTTCGTATTTCTGTGTATTATGTACTTAAATGACCATATTTATTGAAATAGAATAAATTGAGCTAATTTTGCAAATATATTAATGAGTGTTAAATGCACAGTTACTGTGGGATAAAAATAAAATATTACACAGCTCAATAAAAAAATGTTGTTTTTAGATATCCAAGTACACAGATTACAAATATGTTAATGAAAGTTCTGAATTGGCTCTAGTTTTCATGATTTTAGTAAGTAACTATGAAAACGGTAATGGTAAACTTTCTCTATCATCTGGTTAGATTCCGGGATAATCTGGAAAATTAAAGAGAAAAATATGATGCTTCAATGTATAAGTTAAATAATATTTTTCAATAAAAATTTTGTAAAAAAAAAATAAACTTATTATTTCTTTCTCGTTAGTATAAGACTGAGTACGCTTTTTGTAGTGATATTGACAAATATTAAAAAAAGAGGCACTTATCCAAAACTGTTAAATGGTTCATAAAGTGCAGAAATAAAATAAATCGAAATCACCTTCATACCAGTGTTCTTAAACTCCAAAATATTTTTTTTACACCAATATGCTATTATTATTATATACTTACGTCCATATGGTCACCCGTGTGCCTACCGGTGGGTCGACTCCATAAGTCGTAATACAGTTTAATACTTAACTGAAAACGTGAACTGCAAAAACCTCTTACAAAAACTCAAATACTTAGAAGCTCAACGCAATATTTTTCAATTACCCCTAATTTGTTCATAAACTTTTCCTACCATTAATCAAGGGAACTGGCGAAAATTTGTGGGGAAATTGCCTCAGTAATTGTCGTGGAATCTTGTTAACTTCAATACGGTTACTGGAGTTGTAACCCCTCGTTTAAGGAGTTTAGCACCCCGACTTCGCACGGATGTAATGTAGCTTTAACCAATAAACATAACTAGATAAAAATATTCAAGTACTTACGATAAACATATTTTTTTATAATTGTCTAAAATTCCTATAAAATATATTTTTAAATACATTCTAAAAAATAAAATACCTGTAAAAAAAATTAAAAATTGAGTCCAAACGGCAGCAGGAACACGGTGGATGCTACCGATCGTTACGGCTCGTTAGGGCTCCAGACAGAGGAACTTCCTCATGATACGTGCCTTGTCATACAGTTCCGTTTTCTACATCCGGCCCTTGACCCAGCTATGTAACGAGAGCCTCTTAAGGTGTTGATTGAGACTCTCAGCCTTAAGGCCATTGGCCGTCACGACAATCGTCTCAACAACTCCTGAATCCACATCCCACATGTCGACAATCTCATGAGCTAAATAAAAATAAACATATTTTATTTTGTACTAAATTTCATTTTCATTTGAAATTCGTTCAGCCTTATTGTGATTTAGTAACAAATATATAGTTATAATAATTGAGCCAGTTTATCAAGTGGTGTCACGTAGTACATATTAAAGTAATGAGACTACGGCAGTTAAGGTGCAAACGAGCAAAGGGCCTGATGCTAAGTGGCCACCATCGCCCATGGACACCGGCAATACAAGAGTAACTCTTGTTTTGCCGATGCGTTTCTACCTCTAAGATAGAGTGAGGAAGAGGAATGAAGAGAAGAATGCTACAATTTCAGTGGACCCTGAACGAGAATCCAGAGCTCACTAAAACCGCAGCATTAATAGCAGCAGATTACGTGCATATTATTTGCTTTTAGATAGACCCCCTTTCTCAATTAGGATCTACAGACTTTTCATAGAATGAGAGAGGAATGACACCTATTACTGCACAGCTATACGTACTCATGTGCTATTTAGATACAGCCGAGCAGTGCCTGGGCCTTGAGATCTAAAAGCAGGTTTAAAGAGCGCTGATGGGCTACGCTTTTGTGTACAAAAATTTATATCCTTGTAAATAAATATTATATATCCTGCAACTAACAAATAGCCTGGGGCTGGCGGAGCGCCAGACAACCACAAACGTATTGACAAATAGCGATACACCTCAGCAGATAAGTCAGTGATCCTTAACCGATTTATTTGTTCATATATACGAAACAATAATATGTTGAATACGGCTAGATAATTCGTAGAAGATGATAGAGATTATACAGTGTCTTAACTCTATATTAGTATTGTGGGACCCAAATCACCACATGATAGTGAAAATCAAGTGTTTTTTTTCAATACAAAGGTACAAGTTTTTTCAAAAGCGTTAGATGACACAGACTGACAAAAACTGATTTAATCTAAATTTTACCATCGACAATCAATCAATCAACACTGTCCATTTTACATAAATGTCCAGTAAATGAAATTACCACCATTATTAGTAATTATCCAATACACATACCAATTTTTAAATTTTAATTTAAGTCCCATTATTTTTTGAACTATGTCAAAATAGAAATGGATGAATTCGTAATGGCCAGGATTCTTCAATAAATCTTGAGTGGTGCTCGAAATAGCTTGCGGTGATGAATGAATGTTTATTAAATTTCCATTCAAAATCAGGCGGTCTAGATCAAATTTAGGGCCTTCAAATAAAATGTGTTCTGAAGTTTGTTCTGAAGCCAATTTGGGAAATGTGCATTCAGGAGACGAAATAATGTTCATTCTATGAAGATGATAGTTCACTCGACAATGTCTAAATCGAAGGCGCATTAAAGTTGTATAAAATTTTCTTCCTTTAAAGAGAGACGATTTTGCGAACCAGGATTGTTTACTTTTTTATCATATCGTTATCTTGGTTAACTTTGGCATACCAGCTACCCTTACTCATCAGACTCATGGCATTCATGCAATGTATAAATATTCTCATGGTAATAACTCTACATCTGTGACTAATTGTAGACACATTGTTATTACAAAAGACTATTTCTGGTAACTTATATAGATAATCCAAACAAATTACTGTCATATATTTAGTATTCAAAATTTATGACAGTTGAATTAATACAATTGACGTTTGTCTACTATTAGATACACTTCATCTGCACTACACATGACCTGACTAATCACTGATGATTGAGTACATCTACTCTACTACTAATATATGTTTGTTATTTTGTGTGCCTAAATAAAAAAACCGTAGTGTATAATGGTTATAAAAGGAGGTAATATATCAAAATTACATTAAAGAGTTATTAAAAGTTCGACAAAACTAAATAACACTAAGTCGTGAGTTTGATAGATTGGTATTGAGATGTAGAGTAAAATGATGACTAGTTTTAAAATATTATTTACTTTAAAACATTAATTACGAAAATTATCAATTTATAGAAAAATATACTACAATAATTAGTATTGTATGTGGGTACCTACTCTGAAATATTAAATCTTAAATATAATGTAAATAAACACAAGTAAACTAACTTCAAATCATTTATTTAATCTAGCGCCAATTCGGAATAATATTAATCTGAGGAGAAGAACTGGCAAGAAACTCCTCTTATGTTATTTTCCAAAATATAGATTTACCAACATTATATAACATCAATACTATTTGGCAAAGTATCAGTAATTTCTTTATATGGTTTTACAGTAACCAGAAATACTGTCACAAACTAAGCTAGTCAAGTGGTGGCGCTATTAATACTAACTTAAATACTAAATTACATTATTTATAATATTAGACAATATTAATATCATTTGACCGGCTTAATATTTGTCTAAATTATTTACTTAATTTATTAATTACTATCTTAGAGTAATATATTAGTATTTCAAGTATTGGAAATTAAACAATTCATAAAAAAGAAATTAATGGTTAACTTTAATTAAAGGTCATACATTTAATTATTTACCCTAATAATGTTATTATTTTATAACAAGTTCGTCACATGATTCGCTTGAAAGGTGTATTTGTTATCATAGCGAATAGCTGTGTTTTGTAGGCCTGAAATATTAGTAGTAGACCCGCCCGCCCCAGCATCGCCTGCGTGCGATTAACCACATGTATTCAGATTGTTTTGGATTTTAACCTTATCTACTACTAGTCGACCCGTCCCGGCTTCGCCCGGGTGCAAAATAACACGTTTATTTAGCCGTAACCGCTGTCTCTGCATTTTAAATCTGTGATATCTTCGAAAATATTCATTTAAATTTCATGCTGTAAAGGGCCATATTGATCTATATAAAATGTACAATGTATTTAAGGTACCTAATTGGATAAGGATTAATGCCGTATTGTTTAAAATCACTTCGTAAATTTGTCATTATTTGTCGTAAAAAATAAAGGATAAAAAATGGTTATTGTGGGTTATCCCTAAGAGATATGTATATACTATCGCAGACTTTTTTGTATACCTTTTTAAGGTGTACAATGCAATGTAAGCGCAAAAAATGTGTTTATTTACAACATCATATTAGAAATCTCTAAAATTATCAGTGTTCTCTTTCACTCACTATTCACTCTATCTATTAAAAAGATCTAAGCTAAGCTATCTAAAAGACAGACGACGGGAAACGACTTTGTTTTATACTACGAGTATGTAGTGATATCGTTATACCGTCAAACGTCACTTCATCATGCCGTCATACCGTCATAGCATCCTACCATCATACCGTCATACCGTGTTAACGTCATACTTTTTATACCCATGATATCGTTATATCCCTATATTTTACATTTAATTTTTTCCATCAATATCTATATCTATATTAATATTATAAAGAAGTAAGATTTGTATTTTTGTATTTTTGTATGTAACGAATAAACATAAAAACTACTGGACCGATTTCAAAAATTCTTTCACCATTAGAAAGCTAGAAAGCTACATTGTCCCTGAGTAACATAGGCTATATTTATTACAAGAAAAAATTAGAGATCCTTAGGAAATCTCACGAAAACCAACCCAAGGTGCCAAAAAATTTGCCATAAAATATCTTTCATCGCATGCGCTGCAAAAAGTATTGATGATAGAACAAAAAAATGTTCTACAATATTATAGAACGTATCAATATCTACAAAAAAGTCCGCGAGACCATATGTCCAACTATTATAGTTACGTCACTATAACTACTTTTTTACATTTTAAAAGTTGATAAAAATGCCTATCAAAATCAGACCATGTTTTCTATAACTTTGTATTAATCCTTATCCAAATAAATTATTTCGTATTCAAGACTATTTCAATAACTGTAAATTACTTTTTGAATTATTAAAATTGGACTTTCCATTCAAAAGATATTACGAAATTAAAAATATCAATATAAACAAAAAATACACGTCGACGCGACGGGCCAGTGTAGCGACGCAGCGCAGCGAGTAAAGCGGCAAGAGAGGGGGCACCGAAATGCGGGAGGGCCTATATATTTTTAAAAATAATATTCCACCCGCGCGAAGCCGGGATGGGTCGCTAGTAATTTATATATGGCTAACTCCCAAATATTTAAACGATAACACACCTAGACTGCACTTCATCCCATATTTAGACCCCTTCAAGACGTTTTTCACAATAGAACGTGGCCTATATCCTTCCCAAGTCTCTGTGTCAAAATTTCATCAGTATATTGAATGGTTTAAGTCTGAAAAAAAACGTGTATTTCTAGGAATTCTCGTGCATTGTCATCGTGACTATTGTAAACGACGGTAATTAAACATTTTAAATGGGACATAATAGGAAGAATCATTATGTGTAAATACTATACATTTATGAAATCTCCAAATATGATATTAATTACTTTTAATTATGATGTTGGCAACACTTATATTTTGAGTAGCATTCTGTTACTTGATCTTGATGTTGGTACGACTAATATGAGTAGCATCCTGTTACTTAATTTTGATGTTGGTACGACTGATATGAGTAGCATCCTGTTACGTGAATGTTGGCCAACTGATAAATACATAGTGGGGATTACAAAATAAAACGCCGTCACGACAAAATAACCATGGATTACATCGCGAGTATACTTAGCAGTAACTCTGAAGCTCTGAATCTAAAATAAAACCCAGGAGGATTATCCAGTCAAGCCGTCATACTGTTAGTCTGCGTATAGACTACAACTCTTCTCTTCTTTTTATTAATTAACATCAGAAGTTTGTAAAGTTAGTGCATACGGACCGTCCTAACAATTTTGGAAAATAAAGGACTCGTTTACCAACATTAAATGACAAATCATAAGTATTCAGCATCTGGGAAGACCCATATGTGACGTGATTCATCAGCAAGGAATAATTAAGAGGACTTTTATTAAAATACTAGCTGTGCCCGCAACTCCGTCTGCGTCTTACTTATCTACGTATACTTCTCATCACATGATCTGGTATATTGAAGTAAGCAAACTCATGTTTAACGTAAAAAGTGGCTGAGGAGTTGGATATAGCCCAGATAAATGTTGACATGTGTAAAAGATACCACCGAAGAAACTATCCTCATTAGCCTCACCACGAAATGTCTGCTGTAAGTGGCTGAGGAGTTGGATACAGCGCAGACTACTTAATGTTGACATGTGTAGGAGATAATATCGAAGAAACTATCCTGATTAGCCTCACCACGAAATGTCTGCTGTAAGTGGCTGAGGAGTTGGATACAGCGCAGACTACTTAATGTTGACATGTGTAGGAGATACCACCGAAGAAACTATCCTCATTAGCCTCACCACGAAATGTTTGCTGTAAGTGACTGAGGAGTTGGTATACACACTACTTAATGCTGCAATATCATCAATGCTGCAAAGTCTTAAAAATACTTTACAATGAATTTGAAACCAAACAGCTTTATCAGAAATGAGTTAGAGAAGTCTTCGAACGGCTGATCAGATCTTCACACATTTTAGCTCAGAACCATCTACAGCCAATTGGTTTTCATACAAAAAAATCGCATGTAATCTAATCGCATTCTCTTTCTCCTGCCACAGATACAGACATACGGATATTCACGTTTAACGTATGACATCCCGTCGCGTCGTCGGGTCGGGGGTTAAAAAGTACTTATATTCCATTATGGTATGATCTGCAAATTAGGTATAAGGGCTGAGAGTCTCGACTGTACCGCTATTAGGATATTTCTCAGTAAAAATTTTGGATTTTATTTTAAAAACGCAAATAAATGTTTCAAAATATTACTAATAGCATCGTAAAATCCAAATATAGATTAGTGATTATATCATGAGTCAATTATCAAACATTTGGCGCCATCTACAGGACGTGTGACAGGTTCAACTACATAAATAAAATTTGTAAATTAATATATCTTTTGATTGAGTGAACCGATTGCGATGAAACAAAGACTAAATGTTACTCCGAAGTTAGCACTACAATTATATATAAACGTCAATCGAGTGGAGTCAGTAGTTTCTGCGTTTATCGCGCACAAATAAACGACTAACGGACAATTTTTTTATAAACTTTTGTAATGGTATCTATAGGTTATTTGAATACCCCTCTGCTATTTTTTTTTAATATACATGCAATGTACAGACACGGAACGTCTACAGATTTATTATATTATAATAATAATAATAACCTGGCAACCCACCGAAGTGTCAACAGTGAAATATCAAAACATTAGCAAAAATTTTATAAAAATATTTATTTCTTATTTTATATTGGCAAATTGCACTGCAAAATATTTGAATTATAATTGATTTATGAGTAATTTTTTTTAATACAAATGAATAATGCATATAACTGAAATTGAAAACCAACAAAAAAATTCAAGACGAGTGACAATGTCAAAAATACAAAATAAAAATAACAACAAAGTAATACAAGATATAGATATGCATCTCCAACAATATTAAATATCATGTTGACCAGAGCCAGAGCGAAAAATGTGCGCAGCCCAACATCCCCGGGCTCGTCAGATAACTCCACCTCGCAAGCAGATAACTCCACCTCCAGCTGCGGCGGTCTGTCGTGTAGCTCATGTAAAGCTAGTAAACACTGAGACTACACGACTGAAACCTGACGTAGCAGCTTGGCAGAGCAGGATTGAGCGACGCATTGATGAGACTAGGGTGGTCATCGGTAAACTGTACAGCTTCAGAGAAGGCAACACTCGGCCAAGAGTTATGCGCTTCGTGAGGCGGGCGTTCTCGGGGACTGAAATTTGTCCACCAGAGTATATGGCCCGTGTTACGGAGCGCATAGACTTCTTGAAGCAAAAAAATTATGCATGGGCGAACCGTATTCGTCGGTACAGGGAGCGTCCCGATCAGAATGTGGACGACATTCACCGGCCAGATGATGATGATACCAATAAATTCTGGCGCAGCATCTGGCCGGTGTCTGTTGATCACACTGAGGGTGACTGGATGCGAGAAATCAGGCAAGCGTGTGGACCTTTGCAAGCGATGGAACATATATCCATCACTTTCAAAGACGTAGCCGATGCAGTACGATCTGTCCCTAACTGGAAATCACCGGGACCAGATGGACTGCACAACTTCTGGCTAAAGTGGCTGCGCAGCTCGCATGCTTGCTTGGCATCTCAGTTTCAGTCGGCTCTTGAGTCGGGATCGCTGCCACAGTTCCTTACCACCAGAATCACCCACTTGCTCAACAAATCAGGCAGTACCACAGAACCAAAAAATTATAGACCGATTACATGTTTACCGACGGTCTATAAACTTCTTACATCCATTTTGAGAGATAAGATTGATAGCCATATAACCAAAAATGCTATTATGTCTGTTTCTCAGAATGGATGTAGGAATAGGTCACGTGGTACTAAAGAGCTCCTCAATGACATGACCATCAGCCAACAGGTTCCTCGAAAGGATTTGTCGACATGCTGGATAGACTATAAGAAAGCCTATGACTCCGTGCGCATGGGTGGCTCATGAGTGTGCTGGAGTTGTATAAACTGGACGCAACTCTTTGCGCTTTCTTGGGATCGTGCATGAGACAATGGCGGACGGTCCTTCGTTATCCAGGGTGTCGACCAATCCAGGAAAATAATGAGACAATAAGGATTAAGCGGTGTATATTCCAAGGCGATAGTTTGAGCCCATTGTGGTTTTGCCTAGCCCTGAACCCTCTTAGTACATTGCTGGAGAATTCAGGATTGGGTTATCGTTTACGGAGAGGTGGTCAGGTAATATCCCACTTGCTTTACATGGATGATCTAAAACTGTTCGCTCCTACCAAGTTACAACTAATTGAGTTACTAAAATTAACCAAAACTTTTATAGTAACTCTATTAGAATGGAATTTGGAGTAGATAAGTGTGCGGTCATGCATGTAAAGCGAGAGAAGATTGAGAAATCCGAGGGGATCCAATTGTCGGATTCCGTAAACCTTAGATCACTCTCTGCTGACGAGACCTACAAGTACTTGAGTATGTCAGAAGCGTTAGGGATTATCGAGATTGACATGAAACAATCAGTGCGGGAACGTTTCCTTGCCCGCCTGAGAAAAGTATTGAAAAGTCTTTTGTCAGGAGGGAATAAGGTGCGCGCCTACAATGGTTGGGTCATGCCAATTCTCATGTACTCCTTCGGCATACTCAAGTAGACTCAGAAAGAACTAGACGACTTGGATAGAAAAGTTCGTGCATTGCTTACCACATATCGAATGCATCACCCTCGATCTTCGGTAATGAGATTGTACATCCCTCGGAAATATGGGGGTCGAGGCTTTTTGAATGCTAAGACTCTCCATAACCGGGAGGTGTGCAATCTCAGGGAGTATTTTCTCCAAACTGACGTGGGAATGCATCGGGATGTGGTTGCAATGGACAAGGGACTGGCCCCGCTCTCCTTGGCAAAAGAGAACGCGCAAACCTATAGTACTTAGCACCGACAACCGCAAGGAGGTATGGAAGAGCAAGGAGTTACACGGACGCTTCTACCACCTTCACGGGGACGAGGTCGACTTTAAAGCGTCCGTATCTTGGCTACGGTTCGGTAACCTATTTGAGGAAACCGAAGGTTTTGTCTGTGCAATTATGGACGAAGCTATCATGACGAGAAACTAAAGATGGCACGGTGGACATATGTCGGGCATGCCACAGTTCGGGCGAATCACTCAGACATATTATTTCCGGCTGTCCTCGTCTTAGTAACGGCGAGTATTTGCACAGACACAACCAAGTGCCGATTGTCGTGACGGCCAATGGCCTAATAGCCAAGAGCCTCGATCGACATCTTAAGGATGGGTCAAGAGCCTGATGCAGAAAACGGTACTACTGGACACGGCATGTATCGTGCGGAAGTTCCTCTCTCTGGAGCCCTGACTATCGGTAGCTTGGACCGTGTTCCCGCTGCCGGTTGCCTCTATTTTTTATATTTTTAAATGTAATTTGTTTTTTTTAGATATATTTAAAAATGTAAATTGTAGGAATTGTAGAGAAATAAAAAATAATAATAATAATTCATTACTATGCAAAAAGCCGCAGTACTCAACACTTGCCACATAGTCAGGAAGTTTTTGCAGGAAGAATAGTACACTAAACATTTAAACTTGAGCCCCACTTGGTTTAGACCCGTGTGGTTCATTAGTACCGAAATGTTAAATTCGTGTCATGTAATAATAATAATAACCCCCCTACGGGATCACCTTACGGGTATTAGGTACAGGGCCAAGTGCTATAACAACTAAAGCACGCTCCTAAAAGAGTACTTTTAAGGTTTAAGGTTTAAGACATTTATTTCTCCAAAAGAATAAAATTCACTTAAAACAGAGAAATACAAAATGTGAGTTAATACTAGTTGTCTATGAACTACGTGGATACAAAATATGGGGGTAGTACAAAGAGTAAATTTCTACCGACAACAAATTGCAAACATTGGTTATTAAGGTGCTTATTAAGTATTGCTAATAGTAGTAGCTATAAAATTATTAATTAATATATGAAATATAAAATTATATTTATTAAGTACCTTAATAACTTACAAGTGATTAATTATTTTATTTTGTTTAAAAAAAAATTCAGTTTATTTTAACACAGTTATATGTATAATGTATATATATATCATCACTACCCTTCAATGGCCCACTGCTGAGCCGGGTTTCCTCCTCAGAATGAGGAGGGTATATATATATATATATATTTAATGATTATATGTAAGTGTTCATTTTATGTATTTTAAGATTATTTGGTTTATAAGTGTATGTTTATAAAAATGAGAAATCCTTTAAAATGTGGTTCTTTAAACATTTTTTGAAAATTGGAAATGATTTAATTTCCTTTATTATATTTGGCAACTAATTGTAAAGTCGAGCCCCTTCGTTTATAATGCTCGTTCTGCCATAATTTGTTCAAAAAAAGTTTAGTGCTAAGTATGATGTGGTTGGCCTGTCTGGTAGTCATTTTCTGATAGTAATGTCTCTTCAAAAATTTTATTTGTGTGTGTAAAGCACCATTTATTATTTTTCTAATTAAAATACATACTTTAAATCTGTACATTTGTGATATTGACATAATTTTTGTTTCATTATATACTTTTACTGTAGGTGTTCGATAATTATAATTAAAAAGTTGTTTTATAATTTTATTTTGTGCTCTTTGTAGTCTATTTAAATTTGTTTATGTTGCAGCTCCCCATACTTCTATTAAATATTCAAGATTAGGTTTTATTAATGAGTTATATATTGTGTACCTTACTGAACTAGGAAAACATTTATTATGACCACGCATAGCACCCCTTTAATGAGGTCAACTTCTTACGCAGTTTTTCTAGGTGCTGATTCCAAGATAGTTTCAAATCAAGAGTGAGGCCTAGATATCTTTCCGATGTCACTTCTGTTATGAACTCTCCGTTAATATATAGTTGAGGATAATTCGGAATTTTTTTATTTTTTGCGCTTAGGATCCTATAATTGGTTTTTGATACATTTACTGTAAGGAGGTTGGATTCAAACCACTTTGTTAGTGTATTCATATCACTTTGGGCGTCTGCGACAGTCTTTTTCCAGCACACTAACATCTTTGCTTGCACCATACCCTAACTAACGGTCCCAAAACCTTTTTATTTTATCATGGAAAATACTAGAAACAGATACAATTTGCGGCCGCAGCCCGGTGTTCACCGGGGCGCATTTGGAGCCAGCGCTAGATGCTACAGTTTACGATCCGTTGGCGATGCGGGATTGAACAGGCGGGTCCTCATCGAAGAAACTACTACAGCCTAGATGCCGCTGCCCGAGGGTCGTCGGGGTGCATGTGGAGCCAACGCTGGATGTCACAGTGTGCGAGTCGTTGGTGACGAAGAGCTGAACAGCCGGGCTCTCGTCGGAAATACAACTGAAAAATGGACAAAACAAATGAACGTATTACCAAATTAGAAACACATAACACAAAATCATATTCAGGTTCATTACACACAAGTTTTATGGAGAAGTTTCCTGAAATGGAAGCTAGTCGACAACGGGTGGGAGATCAACGGAGAGCAATTATTCGGAGTAAATTGTTGTCTAATGATGAGCTACAAAGTATTAGGAAGGAAGTACAGGGTTATATAAACAACAGTTCTGGAAATAATAGCCTTGCCATAAGCCAGGACATCAGACATCGGGTTCAAGAATGCACTGGAGCGATGAAGTTAACGAATGCATAGCTAGAAACTACTTTAGAATTACATTAATGGAATCCAATAAAACTGGTTACAGACAAAAGCTACACAATATTATAATTTTAGCTTATCCAGAATTGGCACATGTTAGTGAACAAAGAATCGCCGATCAGATAAGAATAATTTTCCAAAGTAATAAGATGAAAGAACGATTACAACACATTCGAGAAGAAATAGCCGCTGAATTAGAACACAATCAAAATCTCATTAGAACAGAGAATAACTTTACATCAAATACATCACAAAACTCAATAACTTCTTACAATATTAAATCTACCACCACCACGCTAACACAATAATTCACCCAAACTAATACACAAGGGGATCCTACCGAACATCCATCGCCTCAAAACAATCTATCTTTATCAACCGAAGTACAAATAAAATTAAAAAACATATTTACAGAAGCATTAGAAAAATATAAAGATATTGAACCCACTTCAAGGGATTCATTGTCAAGAAAAAAATCGTCCAAAAAATTTGCTAGCATTGTACACTTCCTGAATTCTTCTGTTATTCCTAATGAGATTTCATCTGAAACGATATGTACGACCATATTCATACGCTGGATGAGATACCGGATATGAGTTATGAGAAATTTTCTTTAGATTTATTTAAAGTAAAAAAAAGTAAAAAGTAATTGCAAGATAAAATTCATAACTTTTGGTATAAAAAGTTCACAACCACACATTCAATTTTACTCAAACACATAAACACATTCATAACTTTTGGTATAAAAAGTTCACAACCACACATTCAATTTTACTCAGACACATAAACACATTCATTCTAAATCCACATACATTGCCTACTTACTTAACAGAAGGTATCACGTATATGCTCCCTAAAACACAATCTAATTAAGACATTATATAAGTTGAACCACACTTTACAATATCTCACGTAATGTACATGGACGATATTAAATTATTTGGTAAATCTATAGAAGATATTCACACTCTTATAGATATAACACAGTCATTCTCTCAAGATATTTGTATGTAGTTTGGAATCGATAAATGTAAAATTTTATCTGTACGAAAAGGACATATTGTAGATAATTCTTATATACTAGACAAAAACCAGGAGATCAAACCAGTTGATCCAATAGCTGGCTACAAATATCTTGGTTATCAACAATCACGACAAATACACCACAAACACACAAGACTGACCCTTATAGACAAATTTAACGAAAGATTACATCAAATACTTAATACTCAATTAAATTCCCGTAACACGATCAAAGCCATTAACTCGTACGTTGTCCCGATCCTAACTTATTCGTTTGGTATAATACAATGGTCCTCCACGAACCTTAAGGAGGGAGAGGAATCATTGATATTCAGAAATTACACAACAATCAGATTAAATCACTACGTATCTTTTTTATGATAAATCACAACACTCATTATTACACCAGATGACAGTCAAAATTGATGAAAAATATACTCCACTTAACCTCAATAACAAACTTTCAACCTACTGAGACAACAATACAAGATAAGATAACCATCTGGTAACAAAAATCACTTCACGGACGTCATCGCCATGACTTAGTTAGCCAATAAAGTAGCGTCAAACACATGGCTACAACGTGGCGAGCTTTTTCCTGAAACAGAGGGCTTTATGTTAGCAATCCAGGACCAAGTTATCGAGACAGTGTTTTGTGGGGATTCTGATAGATTTCTTTTCTTGTTATCTTTCTTTTCCTACCCTTGTCCGTTCAGGATGACTTGTTCTTTTTGTCTTTTTTTCTCGTTCAAGATGATAATTTTATCATATTTTATGATAGGCCTATTACCCAGTTCTCTTGCCTTTTTGAGCTCGATTTGAAGCTCTTCGCGTTTGTTGATTATTTCTAATGGAAATTCTTCTTTTATGTAATAAGGTGAGTTCTCAAACTTTTTTTTATTTTTTAGTACCTTTATTCTTAAGCGCATAGTCTAGTGTGACTGATTTAATGCCATACTCATTACAATTGAAAGTTAGCATGTTATTTATGATACTCAGCACCTTGTCTTCCAAATCCTGATAAGACCGTTCGTGTTCTTCTACTCCGAAAAATAGTACAAATATAAAGGTAAAGAATTAATAGTACATAAAAATAGAATTAGATCATATTATACCAAATGATTTTTTTTTATTCTTTTGTTATTGATAATGTACCTATGTAATTTAATACCTAAGTAAATTTGTTAAATTTATTTCGAACTAACTATGTTTAGAATGATCAAAATATAATCAATATTATAATACTAATGTAACCCTAATAATATGTTTAATATCTTTTAATGATAATTTTTTTTTCTTTTCTCAATAAAATTTATATACTTACTTAAATAAAAATAAATGTAATCCATTATTTTTATTTATTTTTTGCCGGTGGGCGTGTAGTGTGTAAGTAGATGTTATAAAATGTATAATGTCTTAGATTAAAGGCAGTAATAAAGCAGATTCGAATGAAGTAAGTCGTTTTGATTATCTCAATTAGCCATGACCTTACAATTTTTTCTTCTCGTAAGTCTCTCAATATTTTCTATTTTATTCTTGTGCGATTCTAGTTGGTTTTCCAGGTGCTCATTTTTTAATTCTAAACTGTTAAACTTCTCGCTTATGGTATTTTAATAATGGTATTTTTGATGTCATCTTTTATATCAAGCATGCCTGCTTTTTGCTGTCGTATTTCTTCTTGCATACTTCGGAGCATACATTTTAATTCGGATGTTGCAATGTATTCAACGACCGACAACCGGGAACCGTGACGAGAAATGCTCAGACAAAGGACGACCGAACGGTCGAAAAAGAACCAGGTTCATTAAGATACCGTGGTCAATGAACACCAAAGGCCTCATCGCGTTTTCTAGAATGATGACCTGGTGTTTGTCGTCAAGTTCGCTCAATCTTAGGGTAAATTAGATCCTGGCATGAGAGGGCCCTATAGGGTGGTAAAAACTCTCCCTTAACCTCGTACCGGACGAGTTACCGTTACTTGCCGGGTAATATGGAAAGTCTACTTATGCAGCTGCCCAGCATATGGTTACATGAAAAGGCGAATGGATCCCTAAGGCGTGTGCAATGTTTTTTGAGTGTGTGTGTTCACCCTTTTATTACCTGTACCACCCTTTTAGATTAATCAGGTACCTGGTGTTGTTCCTTTTAAAAAGCTTTTTGCTTTGCGAAGAGTCATCGGGGACGTACAAACTCTTTTGTCCCCGATATGATAATTTCTCGCGTTGCGAGGATATGTCGAGGGAGTACAAATTCCTTCGTCCCCGATGTGAAAGCTTTTCGTGATACGGAGAGTTACTGGAGGGTTACATGCTCCTTGCCCTCTGGTGTAAAGTTATTTCCTCGGTAGGGACCCACACCGAGGAACCTGTGAGTGGCTGGCCAGGATTTTGTTAATCGTGCCCACGCCGTGTAAGAATTGTCCATGCTTCTAAACTCTTAATATATTTTCGATACGAGCATGGGTTTAATAATTTAGTCAATTCATTTTATATGCTTGTCCCTTATAACAATCACTAACGAAAAGTAACAAAGTCATTTTATCCACTTGCGACATTGGATCCTTGTAAAACTTAATTTTTGATTTCAGAAAATGATGATGATATTGACAACAAATGCTTGAATCTCAACCCAGAAGTGATAGACTTCAATAAGGCTACTGCCGCAACTGGTTCCAACGTCTTGGAGGAAGGCCAACCCAACAGGGATGTCATTGAAACGACTGCCCCACCACTGCGATTGCTACCCCGGTTGATTCCTACATCTTTGGACGACGATGACTAAGCCTGTCAGGACGTTAGGGTGTCAGAAGAGGCCGTGTTGGAAGACTGTGTTTGATTTGAGAGATGAAACGAATAAAAATCGATTTTTATGACATCGTGGTTTTTAACGATTCATTATGTTTCTGTTAGAAGACTGACGAATTAAAAAATAACAAAGAGGGTACATAAGCCAGTGCAAGCGCGTAATATATAATTATTATTTTGAATATAAGTGTTAAAGTAAATTACGTTTAGGTTACCCACTTGTATTTTTTGTAGGCAAAACCACTTCTGATACCTTATACTATAATAATAGAAAATCGTTTCTCTAAAAGTGAGATACTTTGTGTGAGAAATCTAAGAAAATAAACAAAATCGAGTGCTTATTATCTACATGGGACTGATAACACACAGTAATACGACACTATACCATTGCACCACCAGACGAGAACTGGCTCAATGTAAATGTCCCTGATTTCGGCATGTTAAGGCTTTTAAGAATTAGTGTTTTTTTTTAATATATTAAATCTAAATATCATATCGCTTTGAAAGCTATTATGTGATGCACATTGATATTTTTCCGGTAACTTAATCTATGCATTATAAGGTTTTTAGTTTGAAGTTTTTTTTTATATTTATTTAATGTGAATACTTTATTTGATCCCTATTTCGTGAAAAAATTTGGCTCTGCTCCTAAGTTCGTAACTTTGTGACCCCTGTTTCTGTTCTGTAAAGGTGTTTTAGTAATAAATGATAATTTAGTAATAAATGCCATAAATGTTTAACGGGTTTATTTAAGTAAGGACAACATCAGAATATTATTTAAATAAAAAAAGATATGAGTGCGAGATTCAGCTTAAAACTATTATTACAAAAATTTTTGTTCTATTAATTACGAATTTAAATACTAGTAATTTACATAAAAACAATAACAAATAAGTCTATTAAAAAGAAATTATTTAATATTAGTGGTTAAAGTATGAAATTGTCGATTTGCACTGAAAAATTAAAATCCGTTTTTTTTTTAATTTAACATATTTATTAAATCAAAATAATTACCATTATTATCTATACATTTGTCCCTTTGCGATAGAATTCTGGTGATCTAGATTCGACAAACTGTTTGGAGCAAGTTCTGGCGAATACGGAGGGTGACGAATGGTTTTTAATTGCAGTTTCTGTAGAGTTAAAACGGTTTAACAGACCTACCCCCTCCCTCTCCCATCCCATTAATGCTGTGGGTCTAGTGTCCGTAGTCCGCTGAATCCGCATCATTTTTCTTCTTCATTCCCCCTTCCCACTCTATCAAACTCAAAATATTTTATTCAAATAGACTTTTTACAAAGTACTTTTGACACGTCAAAAATTGGTCAGTCAGTCAGTTTGTCTGAAGCTAATACCAGTTCGGAAAGCAGTTTCCTGATGAGAAGTACTGGCAAGAAACTCAACAGTTGCTCGCATCAAAATGCCATTGTTTACATCAGTCTGTTTTATAAAGGTCATTCAGCTGAGCATCAACGTCATTTTGAATTCAGGCTTTGTCATCATTCAAATAATCTTGTACAGAGTATTAAGCTTTATTTACTAAAAACTTTTTTATTCGAGTTTTAAATTGCTGAAGTGGCAAGTCTAATATAGTCTATGGGATCTTATTATAGATGCGAACACCAAGCCCCATGAAACTATTACTAACTTTGTGGAGACGAAAGTATGGCGTTACAAGTTTATTTTTATTTCTAGTATTCATACTGTGTGTGTCACTGTTTGTTTGGAAATGTTTGGAAAATAACGTAATGTTCTGTCTAATGTAAACAATGTTACAATAAATGTATTGTGACGGCACTGTAAGAATACCTATTTTATTAAAAACATCTCGAAGAGAATCTCTAGCTCTTAGGTTGTAAATGGCCCGAAATTCTCTTTTTTGAAGAATAAAAATGGATTCTATGTCCGCGGCCCTGCCCCACAACAAAATGCCTTAGTACATTATACTGTGAAAGTTACTAAAATAAACGAGTCTGGCTGTATCAATATCAGTTAATTGCCTTACTTTTCTTACTGCGTAAGCTGCGGAGCTGAGTCTTCCCTCCAAAGATGATAAATGGGAGTTCCACTGAAGTTTTGAGTCTAAAGTTATTCCCAAAAAAAATCGTTGAGTCGGTTAAATTCAATATTTCATTATTTAATAAAAGGGTGAATTGAATGAAATGTTTTTTAACATTCGGTATCTTCGGGGATGCAACGCATCGACAAAACGAGAGAGTGATTCTTGTTTTTCCGATGTCCATGAGCGATAGTTGCCACTTACCATCAGGAAGACTATCTGCTCGTTTGCATCTTATCTATTATAAAAAAAAAATAAAAAAAAACAATGTTAGGAGTTCGAATCAGTAGATATCTGCAGTTATTGCTTGACCAGATCGGAGAGAGCTATATAGTGAATAACACCATGCTGAGATCACCAAACAGTTACCATTACCTCTTTATTGGTAAGCTTTGCTTTAAAACACTGTTGCAGCGTTTGACCTGGGGTCAGCCATTGTACTTTTCACTTACGGTTATCGTAAAGAATCCATGTTTTATCATATGTCACAATTTGATCCCATATTCCTTCATTTCTGTATCGATTCAACAAGGCAAAATAAGTTTCAACACGCGTTTCTTTCTGCAGATTAGTCAAATCATGAGGCACAATATTTTTTTATTTTTTCATTTTTCATTTTTTTTATTTTGTTGATTTAACGCAAATGAGTCAATATTAAGGTAAGGTAAGTTAACGTTAAACCATGCCGCTAATTCCTGAGTAGGTTGGCTCGGATCAACTTCCACCATCTCTTTCAATTCATTGTAATTCACCTGTATGGGCGGTCTTCCTCGTGGTTTGTTTTTCAAATCAAAGTTTCCATCACGAAAGCGTTTAAACCATAATCGCACGGTGTGTTCATTAGCAGTCCCCTCTCCAAACGCAATATTGATATTGCGACCGGTTTCTGTCGCGTTAGTTCCGCGTCGGAACTAGTATTCAAAAATCACTCGAATTTTCGAAGTATCCATCTTGCTACTCGAAGCTGAATAAAAAAAACATCTGAAAGTCGATAATCGAATGTTGCATATTTTTAATTTTTTAAAAGAAGAACTACATAGGTACCATGTAAAAAAGTTTCACTCAAAAATCTCAAACCATGAAGGTTTTATGTCAATTCGAAGTACCTATTACAATAAAACGGCAATTTCATAGTTTAACCCCTATTTTCTTTAGGATATCTGAAGTCGGTTTTTGTTTTTTGTTAAAAATGTTTTTTTTTTATAATTTTTAAAGGCATTTTACTAAGTTTACATCGGTAATCGCTTAACTATCGTAATTGAAATATCTCGATATTTTCGGCTTTTTGTACGTTGCATATCCCTAAAATATAAAACCTTCTTAATGATCACTGAGAAATAAATATACCGAATTCACGTGTATTACGTTACTGGTCTATATTTCGACACTAAAAAACTGTCCCTTAAACCGTGTTGTTGATTTATTGGACAATTCCCGACTAAATTTTGTAGATCATTTTTAATTTATATACTGTATATCAACTTATTAACGATTCCATATGTAATAAACCCAAACAAAAATATAAAGAATAAATCTAATTAAAAAAATTACCGTGGATGGAAATGAACGAATTATACTAAAAATTTTATTTCAAGTCACTTTTAAACTCGTTTTACAAGAATTCTAGTGAACAAAACATATACCCAATTTAACTTATACGAAATTTTATTAATACATTATATACTTTTTTGGTTTACGTTTGAATTATATTCATTATTATATAAGTATATAGGCAACAGACTATTTTAATAGAAATATCCTTATTTCGATAGTAGCACGAAATATGTCCCTAACATACGAAAAATACAATGACCGCTATTTCGTGAGTCAATTTATTGCGATTTAAAAGGATTTCTATGATTTTTTATTTGATTTTTCAAAAAATTCATTAACTATAAGAAAAAGATTAATTAAGGCCCTTCCATAAGCTTAAAATCGAGACGTGAGTCACCAACGGTACGGTGTCACCGCGCGCACGTCGCGAAATTGTGTGTGGCCAACCCACAGTTTGGAGCGTCGTATTGCTATTAGTTTAGCCACCAGTTTTGGTACTTAATATGTAAGAGATTAAAATGTAGAGATTTTAAAATACTTTATAAAACGGTTTTTATCGTGCATGCATTCTAAATAACTACGATGAATACAAACAGACGAATTTATAGATGTTTTATAAAATAGGTTATAAAATAACTGCTGAAACTGATGTGTAAATACGATAATTTACCAAGGTTATATCATACCTACCATCTGTATCTTATTACATATTTAATTATTACATAAATGGACACCTATTGGAACGACACAATGAATAAAACATATTTTAACCTATACAAAATATCATGTTTAATTGGAGTGGCTTTAATTTGTGTAGTATCGAAATGTGAAAGTGCAAATATTCTAGCAGTCTTCCCAACTCCATTCATAAGTCATCATCTTGCTTTTCGACCATTTGTTAATGAACTCGTCAAACGTGGTCATCGAGTGACAGTAATAACCACCGATCCAGAATATCGGAAAGGGGAAACTCCTCAAAATCTCACGGAAGTAGATCTCCATGATCTATCATACGCAATATGGAACAAAGTTATGAAAATGGATAAGAAAAAGATTACTGACAGTCAATTTGCCATACAAATGGTATTGGAAACGTATAATAATATATTTAAAAAGCAAATGAAATCGTCTAAAGTGCAGGAACTAATACAAAGAAAAGAAATGTATGATCTATTAATTGTGGAATCTTGTATAAGAATAGCAATAGGTTTGTCTCACATATTTAAAGCTCCAGTAATATCGTTAAGTTCATTTGGTCCTTTTTATGAAACAATTGATTCTACCGGCGCAGTTACAAATTTGCTTGCATATCCCCTAGTTTTACGCCAAAGGATACTCAATTTAACTGTATGGGAAAAGTTTTCTGAAATATATACTCATTACAAAGCTGATCATTCATATGTAAAATTAGAGGAGGAGGAACATACAATACTAAAGAAAGTTTTTGATCTAAACATACCAGATATGAGAGAATTGAGAAATAATATTGATATGACATTTTTGAATATTCATCGTTTATGGGATTTCAATAGACCGGTACCTCCTAATGTTTTATACTTAGGAGGGTTACAGCTACTGCCTCAGAAAAATTTACCAAACGTATGTATTTAAATTATCATATCTATTATTAAGAGTATTCTGCACTCTATGTATACTGTAAGACTCAACATTGACATGTAATCTAGATGGAAGCCGAGCAGTGTCTGGGGCTTAAACTCAGAAACAGGTTTAAAGACGTCTAATATGCATGAATTCTCACTTCCAATGCTTAACCCCGCCACTGAATATTAAAATAATAAGGTACAAATTTTTTATGGTCTCTCGATAATGGAGACCTTGCACTACGCCACCGAACAACACTACACTATTAGTCTCAATACTTTAATAATATGTACTGCGCGACACCATGTGACAGACTGACTCAATTCTATCGAAATATTATATTGTCATAATACGAGTATATTGTCCACTCGAAATGTGATAAAATAAACTACCCGCGTATACTAATTTATCAACAGTGTTTTTAACACTATAACCAATATTTAGATAGATAGATAGACATTTATTTCCAAAAAAAAACACACTGTATGAAACATAGAACAATTTTGACAAAGGAATGTTAAAAAAATGAAATTAGTGGTTTTATGAAACCACGATGCAAGAGAAACTTTTTTTTCAGATTGTAGGCATTTAACTGAATATTTTTTTGACCGCCCTTCACTTTACATCTACTCCGCAGTCGGTTGTGATGCGATATACGAACGTGCGATAGATGGGCAACAAAATTTAAGGAAAATTTAAATTTAAAAAAAAAAAATGTTTCACTTTTATAAAATAAGATTAACAATAGCTAATATAACATATAAATTAATTAATTAATTTATCAGAAAGTTACTTACTGTTGTTAAATACATAAAACGATAATTTATTGCATTCATTTTCAGGATCTCAAATCTTTTCTTGATGCTTCTAAAAATGGCGCTATCTACATGAGTTTTGGCACAAATATAAAACCTTCACTTTTACCGCGAGAAAAAATACAAATAATTTTCAAGATATTTTCTCAACTTCCCTATGACATCTTATGGAAATGGGATGGTGATGATGTTCCTGGACATTCTAAGAATATCAAAATGTTTAAATGGTGTCCGCAATCTGATTTATTAAGTAAGTAAAAGCAACATCCCTTACTCTTCTCACTTTTCATAAATTCAATCACTCATGTTATTTCTCCTCTCTACCACATGTATGCAGACGATATTCAAATTTACCGCCACTTAAGCCTTGAAAATCTACCCAATGCAGTAGCAGCTATTAATAATGACCTTGGTGCAATACTCGAGTGGAGCAAATTATATGGACTTAATGTAAACCGTGGAAAGTCACAGGTTATCGTTATTGGAAGCAAAAACATGATTACAAGGATTGATTGCGCGAACATCCCGTCTGTCACTTACAACGGTGCTAATTTACCTTACTGCTCTACTGTTAAGGATCTTGGCATAATCATGGATCAAACTTTTTCATGGTCAGAGCAAGTGAAGGAAATTAGCAGAAAAACCTTTGCAGCACTTAGTTGTCTACGTCGGCTTCAAAATGTCCTACCAATTCCCACTAAAACTATGTTAGCAAATTCTTAATAAGTTTGAGCGAATTCAAAATCTCGCAATCCGGTTCATATTCGGACTCCGAAAATATGACCTCTTATCACAATTTCGTTCAAAGCTCAATTGGCTCCCTATACGTCGTCGCCGGGATCTACATGTACTCTCTCTTCTGTACTGTGTGTTATTCCACCCGAATACTCCTTATTATTTGAAAGACAACGATAACGATTCGATTAATCGATAATCTTTTACTATGCTCCGACATATGTATGAGAGTGGGTAGTAGTCACTTCTGTTGTTTTGACAGTCTCTACCCTCGACCCTTTATATGCGATCGACAGTCTAACTGAAGTCTTAGTCGTGCGCGGTCTCTCAAGAAGTGAACATCATCTAAGTAGTGCTAGTGATAGTGATAGTGATAGTGATAGTGATAGTGTCAAGAGCAGTGTAGTGTGGAAGTGCTGTCCAACTAAGGTCACGTAAGTCCTTACAATGTAATTGCCACGTGGTTAAGTAAACACAATGTTAGGTTAGGTTACCCTTAGGTTAGGTTAGCCTTAGGTTAGGTTAGCCTTAGGTTAGGTTTGCCTTGTATTAGATTCGGTTTATGTGCGTTTAACCTTGGGTTTAAACAGAGAGCCTGAGCAGTGGAGGCGAGTGTCGTGATCACTTAAAGGATATCCTTAAGCCTACACCTTGGTCACAAGTCCAAGGCACTGCTTGGGTTTCTCTCGTAATTGTTAGAGATCATATTTGATCATTTATCGGTTCATTAGAAGTATCTGCGTTGCGTTTACCCAATATTGCACTCAATACCATCACCCTCTTTTAATGTTCCCCAATATTCCCCGTCTTCCTCCTTCCATCTCCTTCCATCTCCTTTCGCATCGTTTTAAAATCCCCGACATGTATATGACTTAATTATACTTAGTTTATTTTCATCCGGGTATTTATTAGTTTATTAACATATATTTATAGTATATAAGTAAATATATATGTCGGAGCATAGTAAAAGATTATCGATTAATCGAATCGTTATCGTTGTCTATGGCGTTGGAGTGGGGTAGTAGTCACTTCCGTTGTTTTGACAGTCTCTACCCTCGACCCTTTATATGCGATCGACAGTCTAACTGAAGTCTTAGTCGTGCGCGGTCTCTCAAGAAGTGAACATCATCTAAGTAGTGCTAGTGATAGTGATAGTGTCAAGTGCAGTGTAGTTTGGAAGTGCTCTCCAAGGTCACGTAAGTCCTTACAATGTAATCGCCACGTGGTTAAGTTGTTGTAAACACAATGTTGGGTTAGGTTAGCCTTAGGTTAGGTTAGCCTTGTTCGATTAGGTTTATGTGAGATTAACCTTGGGTTTAAACAGAGAGCCTGAGCAGTGGAGGTGAGCAGTGATCATTTATCGGTTCAATAGGAGTATCTGCGTTGCGTTTACCCAATATTCCATTCAATACCATCACCCCCTTTTAGTGTTTCCCAATATTCCCCATCTTCCTCCTTCCATCTCCTTTCACATCGTTTTAAAATCCCCGACATATATGTATTAGGTTGTAATAATTTGAATGTAGTTTATGGATGCACCACCCTATACCCATCTCGCAATAATTTTCCTAACCTGAAGGTAGTCTGGAAGAGATGTCTAATAAGCCATAAGGTCGCCTTTTGTTTGCCATTGTTTTTTCATGTTAAATTACTGTTATTGTGATCCTGTATGTGGTGTACAATAAAGTGTTAAATAAATAAATATAATAACATTGCAAGACTTGCACGCGGTCGTGGCTCGGCGGACACTGCAGGACGGTCCACGTATAGCGCGCGAAAACAACGGTCGTCGCCAGTTTCTGGGCATACGTCTCTAACTTCATGAAAACAGGGTTTCCAAGTCAGGATGGACCTCCGTCTCTATTAAATGTCGTACGCTTACTGATTTTCCTGACTTTACAACGTATAAAATACTAACTGTCGGGCTTGCACTTTGGTTTAAGCTATACTAAAATATATGACAAAAACAATACGTGATTTTTACAATAACAATAAGTAAGTTTACCACGTTAGTTTCTATAATAAGTAAGAGCAATTCTGAATATAAGATAGACAACATTTAACATTTCGATTTGATTATTTCAGAACATCCAAATATTAAGTTGTTCATAACTCAAGGAGGTCTACAATCAACCGATGATGCTATAATAGCGGGTGTACCACTTATTGGTATGCCAATGTTTTCTGATCAGTGGTACAACAGCGAAATGTATGTGAAATACAATATTGGACTCCAGCTAGACATAATCAGTATCACTGAGGATATTTTTAGGAATGCAATAGAGATTATTATTAAAAATTCAGTGTAAGTATTTGTACTCACAACATAGATTGAAATATCTAAACATTGAACGAATTAGTAACCAAGTACACATAGGATACATAATTTCTGGTATAAAAAACTAACTATTCTCCATAATTGTATTGTATTGTATTGTATGTGGGCTCTTGTTTCCGCAATCAGACTCTAGTTCGGTTCATTGTGCGTGCAAGGATGACTGGTTATACTAGCCAGCCCAGCTCCTTCCAGAAGCGCAGAAGTATCCTGGGAGCTTCACAGGCTTCTTGGAGCGATATTCCCCATAATATACTCGCTAAGATTATAACAGGCATTTTGAAAGGTGCAAAAGAATTGCCCAAATTTGCCACTAAAGGTATCACATATATTATGCTCCCTAAAAGTAATAACACGACTGTTCTTGTTCCTTCACACAGAATATTTTTAGTACCGTAGGTTTTCGTACGCGGTTGCCATGTTCAGATCTTATTTATTCGTCTAAGATTATAATATGAGAAAGATCTTGGTGTGAACGTTATATTAGAATGTAAATTTTAATAACAATTTTTTTAATTAATAAGCATGTATTATATGTATAAAGTTGTTTTAAGTTTAATAGTTTAGTTTTCCTGTATAACTCTTTAGTTGGTGTTAAGTAATTATAATGAAAAAGTGTCTTTATTGGTTCGTTTTGTGCACGTTGTAGTTTGTTAATGCGTGTTTGTGCAGCAGACCCCATATCTCCACTAAATAATCTAAGTGTGGTTTTGCTAGGGCATTATAAATAGTGTTCCGAATATTTTGTGGTATACAATTTGAGACCTTTCGCAACGCTCCTGTGAGTGAAGCAAATTTTGAAGTTATATAATCAAGGTGCGAGTCCCATATGAGTTTATCATCTATTATTAAGCCTAAGTATTTTTCTTTGTTGGTTTGTTTTAGTATATTGTTATATATCCTTAGTGGTGTATAACTACGTATTGTTTTATTTTTAGCACTGAGAATCATGTAACATGTTTTTGCTGTATTTATTGTTAAGAGATTACATAGAAACCATTCACTTAATTTATCTAAATCTTTTTGTGCTTGTATTATTACTTGCTGAATAGAGTGTGAAAAATAGAAGAGACAAGTGTCATCTGCATAAAGTGATAAATGGCTTGAAAGATTTAAATTTGTTATATTATTTATATATATTAGGAATAGTACCGGACCCATAATTGGAGTCACTCCAGTCTAGGAGTAGTTGCAGTCGGAAATTTGGACAATCTGTTGAAGGTTTGTTAGAGAAGAGGTAAACATATCTAGTGCTGTACCTGTGATCCCAATGTAATGTAAATAACTTTTGTAACTATTTTTCGTGACTAACATTGTCAAAAGCTTTTTTAAATCTATGAATATGCCAAGGCAAACATGTTTTCGGTCTATATTTGTTTTTATGTTAGTAATTAAGTCTATTGCTGCAGAAAGAGTGTTTGATTTAGATCTAAAACCGTATTGTTGTTATATTAAAAACTTTTTATCATTTAAGTATTCATTCAGTCTATTAAATATAATCTTTTCAAAAATTTTGGAAATCACTGGGAGCACTCATATGGGCCTATAATAATTGGGGTCTGATTTAGAGCCCGCCTTGTAAATTGGACTGACTTTTGCGACTTTCAAGCTGTCAGGAAATGTCCCATCTAAAAGACACTTATTTATGCATTTAGTTATAATTATACAATCTGTGGCAATTATATTTTTTATACACTTTAAGGGTAATTGATTCTACTATTCGCAAACATGCAACTTGACACAATAAGAACCTTCATCTGGCCTACATCGATTACAAAAGATCATTTGACAGCGTACCCAATTCCTGGCTTATTCATGTTTTAATGATATACAAAATAGATCCCGACATAGTGCAGTTCCCGAAGAACACCATGATTGATTGGAGAACAACACTTACCCTTACTGTCAAATGGGATTTTTCAGGGAGACTCACTAAGTCCTTTATAGTTTTGTCTGGATTTCAATTCCTTATCCAATATATTAAATGACTCAAATCTCATTTAATATATTGGATAAGGCTTGGCTCAAATCTTGGCTATAAACTGACACCACATACTACAATCAACTACCTCTCGTATATGTATGATATAAAGATCTTTGTCAAATCTCAGAAAGAACAAAACAGAAAGAAAAGAACAGATAAACTAATTGATATTACTTCCCAATTTAGTACATATATAAACATGACTTCTGGAATGGACAAATTCAAAACACTTCACTTGTGCCGGGGTAAAGATAGTACCCGCAGTTGTTGTAGTGACACAGACTCACCGGAACAGATAGATTTACAACAATGGAAGAAAATTATTTATATAAATACTTAGGGTTACAGCAAGGAAAATCAATAAATCACACAGAAATTAAAAAATAACTTTCACATGAATTCACACGTAGATTAAGTCAAATCTGTAAAAGGCAATTATGCTCCAAAAACCTATAAATAAAAATACTAAGACCCAAAGTCCGCTATTGAAAGAACTGCTTTAAGTAGATTAAAAGGAGGGGGAGGTTTAATAGATATAAAACAGTTATGGGAAGGCCAAGTCCAAAAGTTAAGAAATTTCTTTTATGAAAAATCAAACACTAGTAAAATTCATAGTAAAAGCAATAACAGAAACCGACCCAAATTACACACCACTAAATTTACTAGATAGAAACAAAGAATTTTCTACAGTACAAATTACAGAAAACCTTAAAATAATGAAAAAGCGAAGTAAAGAACTCCACGGCCGACACATACACGACTTAGAACAACGTCACGTAGATCTTCAGGCATCGAATAAATTGTTGCAATTTGGATCACTCTTTCCAGAAACCGAGGGATATATGATTGTCATACAAGATCAAGTAACCAACACCAAAAATTATAGAAAACACATAATTAAAGACCCCAATTTCGTAAATGACAAATGTACGAAATGCAATCAATACCCAGAAACCATTCAACATACAACTGGCGCTTGTTCTAATCTAACACAAACAGACTATACACATAGACACAACCAAATAGCACAAATAATTCACCAAAAATTAGCCATCAACCACAAACTCATACCAGAAAAAACAACACCATATTACCAATGTTCACCAAACGCTGTACTGGAGAATACCAGCCACAAATTATACTTCAACAGACCAATACTTACTGATAAGACAATACATACCTGACCTGACACTGATTGACAAACAAAACAAAACAGTATATTTAATAGATATTGTCATACCTAACATAACCTTCACAAAACTATAACATAAAAAATAAACAAATATACAGATTTCAAAGAAGAAATTACTAGAATATGGAAAATGGATAAAGTCTGCAATGTACCGTTAGTTTTACCGAGCACGGGGATAATCCCTAATCACCTTCTACAATCCCTTAAAATATTAATATTCCAGAAAACACATACATTACTATGCAGAAAGCAGCAATATTAAATGTACTGTCTTCCTTCGACATCCTACTCAATTCCCGGTTTTCATCTCCTACGTAACGATCGCACCGACAAAGGTGGTAGAGGAAAAATATATATTTGCAGTCACATTCCCTTTACTATATTAGATAAATCTCCCTCAAAATGTTCGGAATCTGCTAAACATATTCTTATTGAAGCACTGTTTGGAAATTTGAAAGTTCTGTTAGGTATATTATATAGTGCATCCTTAAATATTAATTATTTCCAAACTTTTGAGACCCTTTTGGAGAAATATGTGCGAACTGTTGATCACACTATAATTATGGGCGATTTTAATACATGCCTGATAAAAGATGATTCCCATGCCCAACGTCTAAAAAATATAGTACTCAGTTCTAATCTTCACCTCCTTTCAACCAATGCCACTCACTTTTTTTCAAATTGTTGTCCATCCCTCCCTTTTAGATCTGACGATTGTTTCCTCTATAAATCATGTTTTTACACACGGTCAGTTTCCCGCAGAAGCTTTCTCTTGCCACGATCTTGTTTATTTGTCCTTCAAAATTCGTTCTCCAAAAATTAAGGCCTCCATAGTAATGAAGCGCAGTTTTAAAAATTTTAATAACGACAGGTTTTTGCGTGGTCTTAATCATATAGATTGGGACAATACCTTTAGTGCTACTTCGGCATTACAACTTAACGCGAATTTCACACCTGTAAAAATAAATAGCTTAAAACACAGGAGACAATGAGAACTCTGGAGTCACAAGCAATCCCTAATCCTTCATCCTATTCGCATTTTCTATTCTTCCTTTTCTTTCTAAAGTTCTTGAGCTGATAATGGACCATACGGTCTTTTATCAGCTCTCATTTTCATAGGCATGAAAGGCTAAGTCCATACCGGTTATGTTTTTGACTAGATTTGTGACGATATACGTTATAGCATCGATACAATAAAAAACTTCTTACAATACCATACCACCTGTACGCAGACTTACAGATCTATGTATCGTCTCCTGTCGATGACATACTCACTGCTATTGAATAAGTTAATAATAATCTGCAAAAGATCAGTTCGTGGAGTATGTCTTACTGTTTAAACTTACATGTTTCGAAAACAATTGTCTAAATTTACTTACTCTCCTTCCTTCAATAAAGTTTGATAACACATACTTAGCTCCAAGTATTTATGTTAAGAATCTCAGTATTACAATAGACAGCACACTATCTTGGGGACCTTAGATATCTATTGCCAGTCGTAGGCTTTTTGTTGCGTTGGGTTCCTTAAGACGATGGAAGAACCTCTTACCAATTAAGACTAAAGTTGCTCTTGTCAATTCACTTTCTTCCTAACTTAAACTATAATGACTGATACTTGCTACTTATCCTGACACAAGAATTATTCGACAAGTTGAAACGATTACAAAACATGTGCATTAAGTACATATAATTTGGGTTAAAAAATTAATTCATTCATTCATTAAATACATACTTGCTATTTCTTGTTACCTTCCTGTTGCACCGAAAGCCAAAACTTTAGAATTGAGCAGTTCAGCGTCCCAGGCAATGTTCTCGTTTTCTGAGTCCCGCAAACGGTTCCAATACGATGCGATACGCGATCTTATGATAGCAAAGAAATCCGGTATCATGGCCATCGCAAACATTTTAGATGCGCGCTGCACTGCGCGTTAACGAGATCCACAGTCAGCAAATGTCCAAGATTTCTGAGCCGCTCAACCCTACTAATTACAGTACCATCCAAATTTATCTTGGGTACATTCTTCGGACCTCTACCTCATCGGAAATCAATCATAACTGTCTTTTTGGCGTTATACTTTAAGTTAAGCCATGATAAGCAGCATAAAGCTCGCAAATTGTCAACAATTTATTGTGCCCCCTGATCTGAGGGACTAAGAAGCACCATGTCGGCACCATGTGTAGCTAAAATTATTCATACATTTTGAACCAACATGAAATTTTACCTTGGTACTTCTCAGTTCCTCAATCAGATCATTCACGTACAGGCTAAGGAGGTCCGGAGAGTCAACCCTCCTTGTCAAACCTCGCATTCTAATATATATTCATTAGAAGTTGTATCGTCCCGTCAATAAGTTTAAGTGTGATATAATTGAGATTAAAAAGTATAAAATAGGCACTAAATAAACTGGCTACAATGTGGCTGATTTTTATTCAAATTGTTAATAAATAGAACACATGATAATTTGTAAAACCTTACTATTTTTACTTATATACTATGAATGTAAATAGTTCTTTATCAGGCAATTTCTGGATAAATTTTTCATTTATTTAATTAAACTTAAAAACAAAGGAAGTTCAAGTCTCCCTCTTTTCTGCAATAGTAGTCTGTCCAATAGTAGTCTGAGTCAGTGATAGAGAAGGGGATTGGCCATAGTCTACCACGCTTCACGCCAGTATTCACATGATTGACTGAGACTTTTATGGAGAACTCGCAGAAGTACAAGTTTCCAACTGATATTTATTGTTTAAAAACTCAGAAAAGTTGCCGGCGTGATCCTAGGATTGAACTTATACCTCCCGGTCACACACATCTTAACAATTAGACGATAACCACCATAAATTTCATAGAAATAATTAATTTGACTATTTTACAGACAATATATAAATATTTAAAACAATTGTTTAAACGCATCGCTAAGTAAACTTTTATTGAATAGTCTTTTATTAATCGTTCAATTTACCATCACATACCGTACTGGTTTGTTGGCGATATTATTATAATAATTATAATAAACGGTCCTTATACATAGTATTAATAAATTGAATACTCATTTATTAATTATTTTATAATAATCGATTAATTTCAATATTAAGATAACTTTTTACATTTTGTTTATATAAAATTTTTTTCGTCTGTATCTAGTATACTGATATACCTAATGTATATATATATCATAACAGCAGACAATTCGTGTTTAGGCTAGAAAGAATAGTTACTTCGCATTTATCTCCTAGACATGTCGATTTTCACACACACAGAAAACAACATAAACATACACGTTTACTTTGATAGAATTAAATCTAAAATGCAATAAAATATGATTTACTTGTATACCTTTATAATCATAATAACTTTACATTAATTTAAAATGGTTAGATTTTGTTTTATTTCTGATAATGATTTGTATTTTTGTAGGTATCGTGAAAATGTAATTAAACTACGAAATAAAATGCATGATCAACCCTTGACATCACTAGAACGCGCCGTATGGTGGACAGAACATGTTCTACGTCATGGCAATGCTGAGCATCTGCGCACACCCGCCGCGGATATACATTGGACTGAATACTATGTTTTAGACTTAGTATTAATATTTATAAGTGTTGTAATAGTCAGTTCCATATTATCTATGTACTCCATATATTTTATTGCATCTTACCTATATAATAACATATTAATCAAATTAATATTTAAGCATATAAAATCTAAAAAATATTAGTACTTTGTATAATCAAAAAAAAAATCTAATTATTTATTAACAAATAAAACAATATTCCACTTATACTTGATCTATGCTTATATTTATGGACTGGAAAATTGAGAATGATAATTTATTTAATTTAAAAAAATGTATACTCTACTGCTACTAATTTCAAGTAACAAATGATTATGCTATATAGTTACTACCTTACGAGCCTCCTTCCGATCAGGTTACATTTAATGCTACAGCGCCATCTAGTAACCAGTAACAGTAACTGGGATAAAATGAAAAATGTCTTCAATAAATTGTGTAACATGTAGTTGTTGTGTTTGTATTCCAACTTTAATCAATCCATCAAAAATATTGAAATAATTTAATTAAATCGAGAAAAAAAACTATCTTTTCTTTCAAATTGGGTATAATATTTACATATTATACTTAACATTTTGTTTAAAAAAAATAATATTTCGAAAATTTCCGATAGATTAAAACTAATATTGAGAGTAACAAAACAGAGAGAAGTGAAAGTGCAAATATTTTAGCAGTATTCTCAACTCCATTCTTAAGTCATTTGGTGACCACGCCAAATGACAGTGATAAATACTGATCCAGAATATCCCAATGGAAAAACGCCTCAAAATCTTACTGAACGGCTTAAACATTCTATTTGAAGAGCAAATAAAATCTACGGAAGTCAAGGAACTTATTAATGATAAAAAGAAGTCGTTTGATTTAATTATTATAGAATCTTGTGTAAGGTTAGCAAGAATTTTTTCATACATATATAAAGCACCAGTTATTGAGATTAGTTCCCTCGGTCCTATCTATGAAACACTTGATTTAACAGGAGCAGCCAACAATCATCTTATATATCTTCTAACTTTGCGTAGAAGGATAAAAAAATTAACAATATTGGAAAAAAATCCAGAGATGTATATACATTATAATGCTGAACGTTTATATCCAGAATTAGAAAAGATTCTCATCATCTCATCTCAGCCACAGGACGTCACTGCTGGACATAGGCCTCCCCCAGAGATTTCCAGTACGACTTATCACTTGCGACCTGCCTGCATCCAGCGGCTCCCTGCCGCCCTGACCAGGTCGTCTGTCCATCTTGTGGGAGGCCTTCCAACGCTTCCCTTCCCTATCCCTGGTTGCCACTTGAGAACCTTTCTGCCCCAACGCTCATCGGTCCTACGGGCTATGCGACCAGCCCGGTGCCACTTCAACTTATTAATCCGCTGGGCTATATCGGTGACTTTGGTTCTTCTACGGATCTCCTCATTTCTGGGAGAAACACCCAACATAGCCCTCTCCATAGCACGTTGAGCGACGCGGAGCTGGCGCACAAGGCCTTGAGTGAGAGACCACGTCTCAGATCCGTACGTCATCACTGGTGACACACACTGCTCATGTAGACACGTAGAAAAGATTGATAATTAAATATTAAAAAGAGTTTTGGGTCAACACGTACCAGATATAAGGGAACTGAAATATAATGTTAATATGATATTCTTGAATGTTCATCCGTTGTGGGATTTTAATAGACCAGTTCCTCCTAAGGTTGTATATTTAGGAGGATTACAGCTACACCAACCAACTAAAGATTTACCAAAGGCATGTGATATATTTTTATCTAATTTTATACCTTTTTAGTTACTTTCTAATTTTAACAAAATAAATTGTGAAGAAACCTAATAACTTAAAAAATTATAACATTGACAATGTTTAATTAAATTGATAACATTATTTATAAATAAAATAAGCTCATTCTTATGATTAAATTTTAGGATCTTAAAACTTTTCTCGATTCTTCTAAAAATGGGGTCATTTACATGAGTTTGGGCACAACTATAAATCCTTCACAGTTACCGCGAGAAAAATACAAGTATTCGTCAATATATTTTCTCAACTTCCCTTCAATATTTTATGAAAATGGAATAACAGTACAAGTTTTGGACAAATTAAAAACATCAGAACGTTTAAATGGAGCCCGCCAGCTGATTTATTAAGTAAATTTTAAAATTTCATTTAGTCATAGATTTAAATACTCCTTGTTGATCCGTCCTGATATCGTTGGGTTCAAATTTCCTTAAAATGATAACTTTTTCCTAATTGAAATGAAACAAAATCCATATTTCAAGATAGATTTGCATTTTTTTAATATTTAGGATTCAGGAACGTGTGGAAAGCAATAAACCAGGGTTTAAATTGTAAAAATATTTCGTATTTCTGTTCATAATCTATATAGAAGACACGTATATTGTATTTGTATTCGAATTTTCATAAAATTGTAATCTTCGACAATTTTTCCTGTCCAATTTATGTAGAACGAACATAAAGCTACATTGGACGAATAGCCTAGTAACGGCTGTTGATGTCGCCCAACGATTAATGTCCTAAAAAGGCAGCTTGTCAAATATTTGTAATAGCAACATCTCTCTACGACTGTATATAACCTCTGATCCGATGGCCTAATTGTTAAATGTGTAGAAATATAAAAAGGTTCATTTCACGCCGTAAATTCCGTCTAAGCTGTACTATTTCACTATACGACATATATTATACAATTTCATTGCACGTTTGTTCCCCTTGGCTGACACCAACGTCAAAATTATTTTAATGTCATTATTTTTTGTAACAATGTGTTGCAACACGCTTTAAGTAAATAATCTTAAAACCAAAAAATTTTATTGCAATGTTTGCGACCTCAGTTTCCGGACGGTAAAAATAAAATCGAATTGTTGGAACCCTCAGTGGGCGATTGCGATATTTTAAAACACTTTAATTATTTCAGATTATTAAAATTTTTTTTTAACGATAATATTTTGGATATAGACATATTCAAATAACTATAATTAATTCTGCATTGATTTTAGCTACCATTAAAACGTGATTAAATTACGCAAAATTATGCATGACCAACCCCAGACATCGGTAGAACGCGCCGTATGGTGGACAGAACACGTTCTATGTCACGGCAATGCTGAGCATATGCATTGGACTGTATACTATGCTTTAGACTTAGTAGTAACACTTATATGTGCCTTAATAATTATAGTCTTATTATTTTTATATATTATATATATTATTGTGTCTTACTCATATTATAATATTGTCAATAAATTCGTGGTTAAATGTACAAGAACAAAAAATGAATAGTTAGCGAACAATTTATTATGATAAAACTGTAAATACTTGTTTATATTGTAGATATTTAAGTATTTATTGCGTCATATAACCACAGAATGTTTTAAAAAGGCATAAAATGTTCTTATAAAAATAATTCTGAGTAATTTATTTTAAATGGCATGCAAAATTCCAAAGAAAATTTAATATTATTTGAAATATTAATTTGTGAAAATATTTCAATATTTCAATAAATATTAAAAATACTTTTGAATAAAAATACTTCTGACCATCGAATAAGAAAAACTGTTGATCATATGCTGTTGATACATATGTTGAAGTGATAGAACAAATTCTAAATAAACATAAGTAAGCAACACCGTTAAGTTGAAATAATAATTTGATAAGAATTTGTAAAGTTAAAAATGTTTTGTCAGTAAAGCTTAATAGAAATAAAGGCTTTCAGTGCTTACATAAAAAATTCTTTAATTTTGCCTTTTTAATTATAATTTTCGTTAAGGTTCTATATCAGTCATTTAATTATTAGCTAAGAAGATTTTTTCAAAAAAAAAAAACGTGTTTATCAAATTTAACTTTCAAGTGTTATAAGATTTTGAGTATGAGACGTGTAGTCATGATAAAACAGACGATGTCTATGCAGACATAGCCAATTCAGATGAGTCGATCCAGTTAAAAATATGGTAGTTATAAATTCAATATATTTTAAATATTAAAATGAATTGAGAATGTAGACAAAAATGCATATAACAATCGAAAAATTTAATATATTATTAAAATTTAATTTAAACATAATATTTTTGTTGCTGGTAAGTTGTCCAAAGAGAAGATCTTCCTTAAAACACACGCTAATAAAATTTATGTGTTTTATAATATGTTCATTTTCCTTTATAATAATGAGAAATAATTATTTTCCAAATTCACATCTAGTCATTTAATATTTTAATTTTAACTATTTTAATGGAACACAATCGTGTTCCATTAATTTCCGTGCCTTTGTTTCATTATGTCAAAAAATAATGCTCATGAATAAAACTATTTAAAAATCACAACGTCTTTATATAAAAGCAAAAGTAGTTGTTTAAATTACAGAACTCTCTTGCAGCGACAAAATGAACATAACGTATTCTAGTCGATACGATACTTCGTTTATACTTTTTGTGTGTTTAATTTTTATAATAGAGAAAAGTGAAAGTGCAAATATTTTAGTAGTATTCCCGACTCCATTCGTAAGTCATCATATAGCTTTCCGTCCGTTCGTAAATGAATTAGCTAAACGTGGTCACCAAGTTACAGTAATAACTACAGATCCAGAATATCCGAATGGAAAATCACCTCAAAATCTTACGGAAATAGACCTCCACGATGTGTCTTATAAAGTATGGAATGAAGTAGCAGAAAATCAAAATAGAAAGGAAAAGGATAGTATGACTCGTATGCAACCTATTTTAGAATTAATAAATGTAGTCTTTGAAGAACAACTAAAATCTCCCGAAGTGCAAGAACTTATTAATGATAGAAAGAAGACGTTTGATTTAATAATTGTTGAATCGATGATAAGAATTGCAAAATGCTTTTCTTATATATATAAAGCGCCAGTTATCGAGATCAGTTCGTTTGGTGCAATCTATGAAACACTTGATTTAACTGGGGCTGCCACGAATCCACTTATATATCCCGTAAATATGCGTCAAAGAATAAGCAAGTTAACATTATGGGAAAAGTTATCTGAAATGTATACTGAATATAAAGCTAAACTATCGTATGCAGAATTAGAAAAGACGGAAAACCATATTCTTAAGAGGATTTTTGGTCGACACATTCCAGATATAAGGGAACTGAAAAGTAATGTTGATATGATATTTTTGAATGTTCATCCTTTGTGGGATTTCAATAGACCGGTACCGCCTAATGTTATATACTTAGGCGGCTTGCAGGTAAAACCTAAGAAACCATTGCCAAAGGTATTGTAATTTTATATTTTCGTTTAGAGTCACTTTATCTTATTATTTTACTAATATTATAAATGTGAAAGTTTGGATATTTTTTTTGTTACTCAATAACGTAAAAACGGCTGAACGAATTTCAATGAAATTTGACAAACAGATACTTTATAGCCTGGATTATAGCCTGGTGGGATAAAAAATTAAATGTATTTATTGTTAAATGTAATTATTATTATATTTATTGTTATTGGTATGCTATTGGTATAAATAATACTACATTATACTATTGATAAGCAAATTATAACTAATTAAACAAATTAACAAATTGACTATATTTGAGAACCTTGTTTGTTAACCTAATATTATTTCTTTTATTTTTAGGATCTTGAATATTTTCTTGATACCTCTAAAAATGGAATTATTTATATGAGTTTAGGCACTAATGTAAAGCCTTCGCAGTTGCCTCAAGAAAAAATACAAATATTTGTTAATATATTTTCTCAGCTGCCCTTCAATATTTTATGGAAATGGGAAAATGACACGAGTATCGGACGTTTTAAAAATATAAAAACATTTAAATGGTGTCCGCAAGCTGATTTACTAAGTAAGTTTAACGATTCTCCAATTTCAATATATTTGTTTTCTTTATCTATATTTTTGCAATAAAATGAGAACAAAGTAAATGTAAAAATTAAATGAATTTATGTCTTTAAATAACGAAGAATTTAGTTTATTAACTTAAGAGGCAATTATTATTGCAGGACATCCAAATATTAAATTATTTATAACGCAAGGAGGTCTACATTCAACCGATGAAGCCATAGCAGCGGGTGTGCCACTCATTGGTATACCAATGCGAACTGATCAGTGGTACAACACTGAAATGTATACCATACATAACATAGGCATGAAAATAGATATTCATACTATGACTGAGGATATTTTTAGAAATGCAATCGAGACTGTTATTAAAAACCCGATGTAAGTATTACAAAAAAAGAATTTCTACAACCTTAAATAATGACATTAATTATGCACATTTTTAGAGTCTGAACTGCAGTGATTACAGTATTAGGTTCTTTCTAAGGTCTATTTATATAAACTGATATTTTATAATATTCTCCGTGCCTAATAACTCCAGCCCTCGTGAAGAATCAACATATTTAACAGTTAAACAGTCATGTAGATGTCAAATCATCAGTAACTTAAATATTTTAAATTTATTATAAAACGCATGATTTCAACAATATTTTATAATAGGGGCCCGTCCCGGCTTCGCACGCGTGGATAATTTTTTTTTAACATTTTGGCACAACACAACAACACACCGCGCCGGCGGCCCGTCGAGGATTATTTTTTTTATCTTGATATTTTTATTTCGTAATATCTTTTGACTGGAATGTCCGATTTCAATAATTCAAAAAGTAATTAACAGGTATTGAAACAGTCTTAATTACGAAATAATTTATTTGGATAAGAATTAATACAAAATTATGGAAAACATGGTCTGATTTTGATAGGCATTTTTATCAACTTTTAAAATGTAAAAAAGTAGTTATAGTGACTTAACTACAATAGTTGGATATATGGTCTCGTGGAGTTTTTTGTAAATATTGATACATTCTATAATATTGTAAAACATTTTTTTGTTCTATCATCAATACTTTTCGCAGCGCATGCGATGAAAGATATTTTATGGAAAATTTTTTTGCACCTTGTGTTGGTTTTAGTGAGAATTTCTGAGGATTTCTAATTTTTTCTTGTAATAAATATAGCCTATGTTACTCAGGGATAATGTAGCTTTCTAATGGTGAAAGAATTTTTGAAATCGGTCCAGTAGTTTTTATGTTTATTCGTTACATACAAAAATACAAAAATCCAAAAATACAAATCTTTCCTCTTTATAATATTAATATTGAGTATAGATAATAAATTGAAATCATATTTTAATATTAAGTTTTTAAAAAGTTTTAGTTTATTAGAATTAATAGATTGACAAGATGGTGTTTACAACGATAGAATAATTGAGTGAAAATGCGACGAAGAGTGTTGTGCAATAAATATAAATGTTAAACTCGTATGAAAGTGTAAGTAAAAAGAAGAATAATATAATTTTGATGAGAGTATAGCTGTTTCTTATTATATTTACTAGACAAATATTGCAAGCATATGGCATGCATTTACGTCAAACGAACTTCCTCTAGTTAAAAAAAGCGTTTTTTTTGTAAGCTGGACGAAACATACTATTACTAATATCATGTTCATAATCATTTTATTTTAAATTTCCAAGTGATCTCACCAGTACTTTTTCCATATAATTTTATACCAGTATCTTCTTATTTATGCCAAGTCTTTTATTTCTTCTATCTAAGTAAATGTAAAACTATTTAACATTTCTTTATATTATAGAGGATAATATAGTAAAAGAAATACCTCAGTTAGATGTCTATAATGAAATCAAAATTATGTCTGTCTCTATATATTTAATGCATACCACAACAACGCTGATACCTAATGTATTATTTATGTAGTAAATTTACGTCGATAGCATTTGTATAAGCAAATGTTTAACAATTTCGCATTGGTTGCAGATATCGTCAAAATGTAATTAAATTACGCAATATTGTGCACGATCAACCTCAGATATCTCTAGAACGCGCCGTATGGTGGACAGAACACGTTCTACGTCACGGCAATGCTGAGCATCTGCGCACACCCGCCGCGCATATGCATTGGACTGAATACTATGCTTTAGACATAATCTTAGTATTTATATTTTCCATAATACTTATTTTGATATCGTCTTTATATATATTATCTTTCTTATGCAAAAACATTTTAATAAGAATAAGGTTAAAATGTATAAAAGCTAAGGAGGATTAGTTTTGTAAGCGGATTTCAGTGTAAAAAAAATGTTACATTTAAATCTATAAGCTACGAGTATTTCTATGAAACATAAATCCTTCATACAGCTTGGAATATAGACGAAGTACTTACAATTTACGACAAAGATAGCTTAAAATGAGTATAAAATACAATACAAAATACCCTTTGGAATAATAAAGTTCGTAGAAACTAATACGAAATTAATAACATCCGCTCTCAGATTACAAATTGAACCTCTCTACAACATTTTGGTCACGAACCCTCGGGGAGTAATTTCTCTTATAAATTATATTGGGTACTAAATTTAATAATGTTTTTATTTTTTGAGGTTACTAGGCAATAAATAACTGAGCAATTTTATAAGTTATTGATCAATCCAGTATAGTTTACCAATTTGTTGCACTTACAAGTATCGTGTTCTAAAAACCTAAATTGATAATAATAAAGTGCGTTACAGTTAAATATATTCTTAATTATGATGCTGGCAACATTAAGCTAAGTAACATTTGATATTAGATCATTCAGTTGTGCCAACAACAAAGATAAAAGCTTATCAAATAAATACGCCGCTAGGACAGAAATCATTATTCTTACATCGGATATGTTAGCCATAATAGCTATTTTAGCCAATCCGTCATACTTTTGGTTTTTATTGTTAGTATAATTATTTTATTTAATACTTTTATCAATATCAAAAAATCTAAAAAGTTTTTTTTTGGAATATATATTGTTATAAATTAAACTTAATTGGTTATTATTTTAAATTTTGTTTGGATGATCGTTAACAACAAACACCATAAACATTCACACAACTATTTCTCTACAGAAAAATGAGGGTTTCCACAGGGTAATCTCTTCCTTCAATATAATCTATCTTGCATAGGAATAAGTGAAATATAATAAAAGCATGAACTTTAGTCGGAACCTCTACAGCATGTGGGACTTGCGTCCCAAGTTCAGATTTTGAGATCTACCTATTATTATGTAATCTTCAAACTGCCTCAAATCTATAGACAGAAACTAAACTTGCTCGACAAGTAATTGAGTACAATATAACCACAAAAAATTCCACTTACAATATTTTTCGATAATTGACAATCCCACAGGTGAAATCTGAAATGGCATGAAATGTAAAAAAATGCTATGATTGATGGTAAAGCCATACAACCATGAACGTTCATCTGAAAATGATTTGTTTCAGTGCAGTTCTTTATTGACGTTGACAATGTTATAAATATAACAGTAACGATGCCAGTGGCTGTTGAGGTTTTGATAAAATGGATGTAAAATTTAAACTGTTTCCATTTTTGACCAAAGGCGAATGGAGTTGTGTTCACAGTGTTTTCGCTTTAACAGATTTAACCTTAACCTACATTTTCAGTTTATTATAATACTCTAACTGTTCTTGCTTCGCTTCCGTAGTAATATTATGTCATAGAGTGAGAGAGGAATGATACCCAATACTGTACAGAAACACGTATACACATGCAATTTAGACAGTACGCCGGGCAGCGCCTTGGACTTGCAACCAAAGTGTAGATTTAAAGGCCTTTTATATAATTACTAGTCGACCAGTCCGGCTTCGCTCGGGTGCAATTTAACACGTGTATTTAGCCGTAACCGCTATGTCTGTGCATTTTGAATCTGTAATATCTTCAAAAATATTCGTTTAAATTTCATGCTGTAAAAGGACATATTGATCTATATTAAATTCACAATGTATTTTACCTAATTGGATAAGGATTAATGCTGTATTGTTCGCTTCGTAAATAAACCATTATTTTTTGTAAAAAGTAAAGGATAATAAATGGTTATTGTGAGTTATCCCTAAGAGGTAGACATCTACCATCACGGACTTTTTTGTAGACCTTTTTAAGGTGTACAATACTGTAGTACATTATTTTGATCTATCTCGAAGGTTTCAGCCAGCGTTTGCAATGAAAGCGCAAAAAAATGTGTTTATTTACGACATCACATTAGAAACCTCTACAATTATCAGTGTTTCTCTACTATATTATATATGTATTATACATATAAACCTTCCTCTTGAATCACTCTATCTATTTAAAAAAACCGCATCAATATCAGTTCCGTAGTTTTAAAGATTTAAGCATACATAGGGATATAGGGACAGAAAAAGCGACTTTGTTTTATACTATGTAGTGATAACGCTCCCCTTCGCTGCCCAAACCCAAACTACAGTAGACAATAAAGTTAACTTACGTGGACCTCAAGAGGGATGATCTTAACCACGACACTATAATACTACTAGGAACCGCGTAAAAACTTTTTTAGTTTCACTTGCCACTTGCTTTTTGTGTTTCGACGTCATTTTTTATATCTACTACCCCGGGGTGAAAAGCGCATTAAAAAAGGAATAAAAGTGTATCAGTGCAGCAGAATTAACTGGGTGAGTTTAGAAATAATCTATACTCTATACTAATATTATAAAGAGGAAAGATTTGTATTTTTGTATGTAACGAATAAGCATAAAAACTACTGGACCGATTTCAAAAATTCTTTCACCATTAGAAAGCTACATTATCCCTGAGTAACATAGGCTATATTTATTACAAGAAAAAATTAGAAATCCTCAGAAATTCTCACTAAAACCAACACAAGGTGCAAAAAAATTTGCCATAAAATATCTTTCATCGCATGCGCTGCGAAAAGTATTGATGATAGAACAAAAAAATGTTTTACAATATTATAGAACGTATCAATATCTACAAAAAACTCCACGAGACCATATATCCAACTATTGTAGTTAAGTCACTATAACTACTTTTTTACATTTTAAAAGTTGATAAAAATGCCTATCAAAATCAGACCATGTTTTCCATAATTTTGTATTAATTCTTATCCAAATAAATTATTTCGTAATTAAGACTGTTTCAATACCTGTTAATTACTTTTTGAATTATTGAAATCGGACATTCCAGTCAAAAGATATTACGAAATAAAAATATCAAGATAAATAAAAAATAATCCCAGACGGGCCGCCGGCGCGGTGTGAGTGCCTCGCAGCGCAGCGAGTAACGCGGCGATACAGGGAGCGACAGAATGCGGGAGCCAAAATGTAAAAAAAAAATTATCCACCCGTGCGAAGCCGGGACGGACCCCTAGTGTTTAATATAAGTATTGAGTTTTATTTCCAATACGACACATTCAGCCAGAACCTTAAATCCCATATAAGTATTGAGTAATGTCTATCATTAGAATTAAAAATCTACCAGCGCCTAAAACTAATACACATGGGTATAGTTGAAATAATATTAAAAACTAACCGCAAACACTAATGTAGCAATGGTATTATTTATTTATTGTTGAAAAATTCATGACCATATTAAAATTGCCATAATATTTTTTAAAAGTATAATCAAGTTCGGATCAGCAGTAGTTTATAAGATTATTTAATACTCACATTTTAATAATAATATTTATCGTAAGGGATGAAAGTAGTTTAGCTTTACAGCAACAAATTTTGGCTATCGGCTTGATACGCTTAACCGTAGTGAACGTTTGACTGCTTTCCGGTCATGTCGAGCTTCGTCCCGTCAGGTTGAAAAAATAGAGGAATAGAGGTTACTGTAAATGAAGGAATAGGGTTTACTTTCTATATGCTCAATTTCGTAAATAAAAAAAAAATTTATGGGTAGTCAAAATTCAAGAGAAGATTTTTGAAGCTATTTTTATAATCTAAGGCCGTGAACAATGTGTTTGTTAAGAACTAATAGAATTTCATTTAGGTACTTATTTTCTCCTTCGATCCCACTTTATACTTACATTTCAGTATGTCATTATTTACTCTATGAACTCTTGTCTTGTTAAACTATCGCTGAACTATCAGAGGAAAAGCTATAATTTATCGGACCATATTTTAAAAATGACTAATAGAAACTACCGGCCAATCAAATGTCTACAGTTTTGTTGTTTTTATTAATTTAGTCATAAAATAATAATCCTAAATAATATTATAATTTAGAAAGTTACACTTAAGAAACGTAGGAAATATTTAAGAGTACAAACTAAACAAACAAAACCGCGATTTAATATACTATTAACGTCATCTATTGACGGATAAATGGCGTCTGTTTGTTAATGAATAGTAGCGGGTAGGTCATTTTATATTATGTCAAGTATACCGACGTGTAGATAATATATAACCTAAGGAAGCACTAAATGCGATAGATTAGACTCAGTGTCTCTTAGTGTTACAGTGTCGTGGTTAAGGTCACCCTTTTTGAAGTCTTCTTGAGGTTGTGGAGTAGAGAGTTAATATATTATTATGAAAGAGCTCTTTAAACCTGCTCAAGCCTCAGGCACTGCTCGCCTCAGTCTAAATTGCATATGAATAGGTATTGCTGTATAGTAATGGGTGTCATATCTCTCTCATTCTATGACACGATTATGACGAAATTGGATACAGAGATAAAGTTTAGCTTGGGAAAGGACAAAAGGTTTACTTATAAAAGTATATAATAAATTGATTAGTTAAGCAGTGTTTTGTCTCTTTCTAATACAAATAAAGTTGACATAGAAAGGAATAGATGTCAATTAGACATTGATTAGGGCGTAAGTGTTTATTATTACGCCATCTATCGACGTGGGGATGAAGTGCATGTCAAGCTGTTGCCGTTATGTCTTTGGGAATTTGTAATATATAATTAAAATGCAAAATATAGCAATATAGCGGTTAAAATGTGAAATTAAACCTTAATACAAGTGGTAAATTGCACGCGGGCGAAAATGGGACGGGTCGACTAGTATAATATAAATTTGTGCCAACCGCTAATAGCATAAGGAAGTAGTTACCAACGTGTTTGAGTGTAATATGTCGCCATTGTCGTCCCTATGGTATATTTGACGGTAAATACGAGATGAATTACATTCAAACACTAGAGTGAGGTTCACAATCAAATGTAGAGCAGATATTTGTATTTACTGTGAACATACTTTATGTATGTGTATTTATATTTAATATTTCAACAATAAATTAAACAATTACAAAATGTTGTGTGTTGAACTTGAGAAATATCCTCTATATTTTATTGCAAATTAAATATATTAAATTATATTACATATGGCGGTGTAAGTTTAATGGCACGTGAATATAACATATTTTATTATCTAGGTTAAGTAAACAGCCGATAGAAGGCCATTCCTTTTAATTCCCATTTAATAGTTTTAGAAAATAATTAACTTTTTGTATCAAATAATCAACAACAAAGAGTTTAATAATAATTCTATTATATAAGTTGATAATTTAAATATAAATGTATTATTCTAGCTTAGTCTAATAATGAACATAAATTGAAGGTTTTCATTCAACACAAAAGACACTTCTAACTAAATAATTAAATTATATAGCCGCCGCTCTCCCGAACAAGAGTAAAAGCAATTTACTGTTAAATAACAGTTTTATGGCATTTTTGTAAACTCCATAGAGGATTACATTTTCTATATTTGTTTTCCAATTTTTATTTTGCAATTTTTTTAATGGTAGATAGAGCACAAACCTTTTTAGATACCAATGTCACCCATGGACGTCGGCAATATAATAAGAGATAAATACTCTCTTGTCTTGCGTTGCGTGGACCCTGAGCAAGAGCCCAGAGTACACTTGATCCGCAGTATTGATGGCATGGGAGCTCTCTTCCATTCATCATCCAGGGGATAAGTCTGGCTGACATGCGACGGGCAGACCGGAATGCGTCAAAGACACTTGACGACTGGAATTTGTATGCTGGTGACCACAGCCATTCGGAGAATAGATCCTCTACTACAAAGGGGATCTATTCTTTTTTCACCCGTGAGGGGTAGGGTTAGAACAGAATTTACCTCTGCCGCTGGGAGAGCATCTTCCACGTAACCCAGCATCCCTTTTTTTATTTTTTTTTAATGATGAATAAGGGACAAACGAGCAGATTATCCACCCGATAGAAAGTGGCCACCGTCACCGTCAATAGTTAATAAAAAATATTCTATGGAAACGAATAAAATAAAACTTACTCTAATAAATAAGTTTAATTATAAATCTAAATATTTGGTTGACTTCATGGAGTGGGCTATCTACAAAGGTAATACGACAGGGTAATGTAGACAGCTAAATAACAGAAGGATATACAGGAAAAGAGAGCACAATACCTTTTAAGATGGCGGCTTCACTGCTTTCCACTGTCACAAATGTCTCTAAGTCTTCATTACGACCCTTCAATGGGACACTGCTAAGCCGCCTCATTCTGAGGAGGGTATTAGGCCATAGTCCACCACGCTGGCCCAGTGCGGGTTGGCAGACTTCACATACCTTTGAGAACTTTAGCGAACTTTGAGGAGTGCAGGTTTCCTCACGATGTTTTCCTTCACCGTTATAGCAAGTGATATTTAATTGCTTAAAACACACATAACTCAGAGTCAGAGGTGTCTGCCCAGGATCGAACCTCGAACCTCCCGAGTAAGACTTGAAGTCTCAAAAACAGTCACTAAGTCTTATCTACACAAATAGTTAAATATGCGGTAAATGCGGTGCGGTGTAAGCGAAATTGGGCAATATTCCATTAGCGAAATGTTCTCGAAGAACGGCAAGCACAGAGGTAACGGTGGCGGTTAACGACAAGTGTTAGATGCGCGGGAGCAGCGCACACGCATCGTCCTCTCCTAGGTGAATGGATTAGGAGTGTCAACTTATTTCTCGAATAAAGCTTTTGAGAAATTGTAGATTTTTTAAATCATACATACGTTACACGAATAAAATGCTATGTCTTTTAACACAGCGGTTTATCACCTCGAAAGTCAACGAATACAAACGCATACATTAAGAGCAACGCAAACGTAGTTAAGAGAAATCAAAAATGTTTCCGCTGATATTTTCTTTTTCGAATTACTCATTAAATAAATTAAAAATATATATATGTCGGAGAATAAGTAAAAGATTATCGATTAATCGAATCGTTATCGCTATCTGTGACGTTGGAGTGGGGTAGTAGTCACTTCCGTTGTTTTGACAGTCTCTACCCTCGACCCTTTATATGCGATAGACAGTCTAACTGAAGTCGTAGTCGTGCGCGGTCTCTCAAGAAGTGAACATCATCTAAGTAGTGCTAGTAATAGTGATAGTGTCAAGTGCAGTGTAGTGTGGAAGTGCTGTCCAACTAAGGTCACGTAAGTCCTTACAATGTAATTGCCACGTGGTTAAGTAAACACAATGTTAGGTTAGGTTAGCCTTAGGTTAGGTTAGCCTTGTGTTAGATTCTGTTTATGTGCGTTTAACCTTGGGTTTAAACAGAGAAGCTGAGCAGTGGAGGCGAGTGTTATGATCATTTAAAGGACGTCCTTAAGCCTACACCTTGGTCAAAAGTCCAAGGCACTGCTTAGGTTTCTCTCGTAATTGTTAGAGATCATATTTGATCATTTATCGGTTCAGTAGAAGTATCTACGTTGCGTTTACCCAATATTCCATTCAATACCATCACCCCCTTTTAGTGTTCCCCAATATTTCCCATCTTCCTCCTTTCATCTCCTTTTTATCATTTAAAATCCCCGACATATATTAAATGTAAATATAAATATAACATGGGGTATTTCATAAAATCAGCTTTGATTAGATACACAGCACAAGATATGTTTCATTGTGATACGCGAGATATAAAGATTTCTTTATTTTCCCAGTAAACTTTGTGTCAAATTAGTACCTGGAGCACTGAGCTTTACTCGTGTTTTTTGTGGAGAAGTTGTTACGTTAGTTTTTGACACATTATCTCATCTCATTTAATGTTAGCGTGGTCGAGGTGAGTGTTAGATTTAAGTACTCAGAAATATTCATTGTCCATGCTAAACAACTAACTACCCATAATAAAAATAAAATTAATAGTCATGTAAACCTTATTGACAATATTTACTGTGTGAAATTACTTTATTTTATTATACTATCAGGATAGTGGGTATACTTATATTCTTCAGTTTTATTTTTCTTATATTAAAATTAAGAATAAAATATTTCGCCACATACTCGTACCTATAGCAATTTTAGTCAAAGAGGAAAAATTACCAAATTAAGCTCCTAAAACCGAGCGTGAGGGTTTTTGCGGGTTTACGTAACTGTAAATAGAACTGTAGGTTTTAGGCCAACATGTATCTATGTACGGCTGACAATACAATTATCTGATTATAGAGCCAGGAGGTGAATAGCGGAACTCTAGTTACAAACTAACCCCACAGTATAATCAAATGTTGTAAGTCAATTGTAACCTACTTGTAATTGTCGTATCGCAATGATACGTCTGTATGTATATGTAGTGACCGGTGACAACACTAGCACCTGATGATGGAGTCAGGAGGTGGATAGTGGAACTTTTCAGTGGCTACTATTCACAAACTAACCCCACAGTATAATCAAATGTTGTTGTTTTTTTTTTTTATAATACATTAGGTGCAAACAAGTAGATGGTCCACCTGATGGTAAGTGGCCACCATCGCCCATGGACATCTGCAAACAAGAGATACTCTCTTGTTTTGTCAATGCGTTGCATCCTCGAAGATAGAGTGGGGAGGGGGAGTGAAGAAAAACATGCTGCGGTTTCAGCAGACCCTGAGCAAGACCCTAGAGTCCACTAGATCCACAGCATTAATAGGATGGGCGAGGGAGGGGGTAAGTCTGGCCCACATGCGGCTCAACCGGAACGCGTCTATGACACTGGTGGTCGCAAGCCAGTCGGGGAACAGATCCCCTACCACCAAGGGGGTGCTGGGTTACTCGACTCGTACGAGATGCTCTTCCAGCGGCAGAAGGGAATAGTATTCTAACCCGTCCCCTCACGTTGTAAGTCAATTGTAACCTACATGTAATTGTCGTATCGCAATGATACGTCTGTATGTATATGTAGTGACGGGTGACAATACTAGCACCTGATGATGGAGCCAGGAGGTGGATAGTGGAACTTTTCAGTGGCTACTATTTACAAACTAACCCCACAGTATAATCAAATGTTGTAAGTCAATTGTAACCTACTTGTAATTGTCGTATCGCAATGATACGTCTGTATGTATATGTAGTGACGGGTGACAATACTAGCACCTGATGATGGAGCCAGGAGGTGGATAGTGGAACTTTTCAGTGGCTACTATTTACAAACTAACCGCACAGTATAATCAAATGTTGTAAGTCAATTGTAACCTACTTGTAATTGTCGTATCGCAATGATACGTCTGTATGTATATGTAGTGACGGGTGACAATACTAGCACCTGATGATGGAGCCAGGAGGTGGATAGTGGAACTTTTCAGTGGCTACTATTCACAAACTAACCCCATAGTATAATCAAATGTTGTAAGTCAATTGTAACATACTTGTAATTGTCGTATCGCAATGATACGTCTGTATGTATATGTAGTGACGGGTGACAATACTAGCACCTGATGATGGAGCCAGGAGGTGGATAGTGGAACTTTTCAGTGGCTACTATTTACAAACTAACCGCACAGTATAATCAAATGTTGTAAGTCAATTGTAACCTACTTGTAATTGTCGTATCGCAATGATACGTCTGTATGTATATGTAGTGACGGGTGACAATACTAGCACCTGATGATGGAGCTAGGAGGTGGTTAGTGGAACTTTTCAGTGGCTACTATTTACAAACTAACCCCACAGTATAATCAAATGTTGTAAGTCAATTGTAACCTACTTGTAATTGTCGTATCGCAATGATACGTCTGTATGTATATGTAGTGACGGGTGACAATACTAGCACCTGATGATGGAGCCAGGAGGTGGATAGTGGAACTTTTCAGTGGCTACTATTTACAAACTAACCCCACAGTATAATCAAATGTTGTAAGTCAATTGTAACCTACTTGTAATTGTCGTATCGCAATGATACGTCTGTATGTATATGTAGTGACGGGTGACAATACTAGCACCTGATGATGGAGCCAGGAGGTGGATAGTGGAACTTATCAGTGGCTACTATTTACAAACTAACCCCACAGTATAATCAAATGTTGTAAGTCAATTGTAACCTACTTGTAATTGTCGTATCGCAATGATACGTCTGTATGTATATGTAGTGACGGGTGACAATACTAGCACCTGATGATGGAGCCAGGAGGTGGATAGTGGAACTTTTCAGTGGCTACTATTCACAAACTAACCCCACAGTATAATCAAATGTTGTAAGTCAATTGTAACCTACTTGTAATTGTCGTATCGCAATGATACGTCTGTATGTATATGTAGTGACGGGTGACAATACTATCATCTGATGATGGAGTCAGGAGGTGGATAGTGGAACGCTTCAGTAGTTTAAAAGCACTCAGATTCGAGATAAATTGTCGATAAACCCTTATGTTTTGGTATTTCATCTCCAACTATAGAGATTATCGGGTTTTCGTTAAAAGCTTTCAATTAAAGCGCGTCGTGTATTGAGGGATAACCTTAATTGGTATTAAGGACTGAAACGCTCTTATTATTCAATTCATAGTCTTCGATAATTCAATTATGGTTATTGAATATCTTGTTACATTCTTTTTACTAATATTATAAAGTTCTGAGTAATTACAACACATTTCTTTGTGGTTAATTTAAGCTTGACAGATGTCTATATATATGGACTGAAGGTTGATTGCCATTTTGACTGGTCGGGCGCGATAGGTATTGTGACACCTCACCAGTGTTGGGATCGTTTTAATAAATATAAAGGGCGTGACGTCTTTTTATCCCTCTTTATTTACTTTAATTATCTAATATTTTACATTTTCTTTCTATAAATAATCCAATATCTGAACTACATTCTGCCCGGTCTAAGGATGGAGCTGTTCTCATCTTTTCTATCAAATTCGAAATGTTTAAAATATTTGAAATCCTATTATTTTATTATGAACTGCCAGCCTTGTGAAATTGTTTTTGGACTTTGTTCACCAACAAACCTCCATACTACAACATTTAAAAGAACTCAGAATTGAGATAAATTGTCGATACACCCTTATGTATTTAATCTCCAACTAGAATCTATTACCTACCCATTTTAATAACTCACGTGGTCCTAGATAAGAAACACAGTGTTTACTTCTTTAAATCACGTGCAGTCTGCGTCTGATCTATCGGTACAGAGATAAATATAGTCGAAACAGTGGGAATACTTGTAAAGAATCACTCACCTATACAAACAGTGTTGCTAACTTTAACTAATTTAATCCCAATGACAATATTATTTACCACTTTAGTAGATACGAGATTAGTATTAAAACATCTTACGTCAGCTAAATCGATCACAATTTAAAGGAGCCATGATGGATGAGCTTAGATTTGATATTACATAAAGGAATCCGAATAAATCTTTTGATCTCTAACGACATCGGCTCCATTCAAACATAATCCTTCATATTACGAGTATGTCTTGATGCGGAAACCGTTTAACTATTTTTTGTACTATTGATATAACTTTCGCATCTATAATATTTTCGCAGTTATATATTCTGTACATAAACAGTATTTTATTACTCACTAGTCGACCCGCTTTCGCGTCGCTGAGGTTCATTTGAACTGTTCTACCACTCACTCATCTATTCATTCATATCCCACCCACAACTATGAATCATTTTTTCGTTCGACAATTTTTTTCCGACTTCCTTTGCAAATCCGACTACCACGAAAAAGTCTTTTCATTTGTCGGGTTAATGACACTATGACACTTACAATTAATGTGGCTTTCTATTGGTAAAAGTATTTTTAAACTCGGTTCAGTAAATCCAGAGATTACACCTTACGACCTCACAAATTTTACCTCTTTATAATATTAGTATAGATGAAAACAAAACTGACCTATTAGTTCAAATTGTCTTTACATTCACATCATTATTAGATTTGCTCAAGACTATCAAAATGTTGCATTATCATTACTTAAATTGTTTTTCTTTCAGTTCATGAAGTATCTGAAACATGGTTTGCAACAATTTATAAACAACTTAAATACTGTCTGTAAAAAATATAGAATATTAATACAAAATCCTGTAAAGTTGTAAAGCTTTACTAATATAGAATATAAAAATCTTAATAAATGTTCTGTCACCAACAAAAACATTAATCTCCGGTGAGCTAAATATAATTTCGAGATTTAATAAAATCAAGATTTGTGGATTAAGTAGGCATGTTTAAAGCTTAATAAGATCACAAATTTTTTCTAAACAATTTGTAAAATTATGACCAAAATAACCTATAACTAAGACTTTTACAGACAGTAGATTTCGACAAAGAAATGTCTTTGGTTTATTATTGAACCACTTAATTATTATTCGCCCCAAACAGCAAAAGTAAGCAAATCCGCAACACCTCCTCCCATTGCTTACGTAAATATTGATGCATGCATTTCCTTTTTTATCGCTGATGTAATCTTCCCCACCCACCCTCCATCCCCATGTCATCTAAAATAAGTAAAGTAAGGACCCTTACTCCCTTTTTAATACTTACGTTATACTTAAAAGCCTCATCGATTAAATTATTTTATACTAGCTGACCGTCAATGAAAGTCGTGTTGCAGATTAGCTGAAGTGTGTCTAGAAAAAGATAGAAGACTACATAAAATATAGCACGTTTCAAATCCTTATTTTTGCTATGCTTTTTAAATAGGCGATATAGATTCCTGAAAGCCACAGAGAGAAAAGGCTCAGTTTTATTATGTTTTTTTACTAAATATTTACTATTTAAATAGAAAGTAATATAATGATGATATTACATATCTTTTTCGTCTGTTAAACATTCATCATTAAATACTGTAGATATATTTGTGACAATAATGAGTAATAATTATATTATTCACATACTCCTGCGGGCAATGCCCTGTTACTGACACTCAAGAATATTATCTGATTGTGTCTTGTATTACAATTTCACTCAATAATAATTATTATTACTAGGATCGCTGTATTGTATTGTGATGGATTAAAAATATTTTACGAACACAGTATCTTTATTTTCTAACTATTATCTGCTTTGTGATTTTCGTCTGCGAAAACTTCTGAATTTAAAAATTATTATTCTAGCTTCATCTAAATCCGTCGATCCGTCGTTCCTTCTTCGCACGGGAGCTTTTTTGGGATACAAAGCAGCAAATGTGTGTCAGCAACACTGTGTGTTTATAAAGTAGTAGGAGCGGGTAGATAATTTTATATTATGTCAAGTGTACTGACGTGAAGACAATATATAACCTTTGGTGCGATAGACTTTCACGCAGTGTACATTTTAGTTAGTGTTATAGTGTCGTGGTTAAAGTCACCCTTCTGGAGGTCCACGTAAGTTTACATTATTACCTATTCTAATTAGCGAGGTCGAGTGGTGAAGGTGAGAGTAAATATATTATGAAAGAGCTCTTTAAACCTGCTCCTGGGTCTCAAGCACCAGGCACTGCTCGCCTCAGCCTAAATTGCATGTGTACAGTAATGGGTATCATATCTCTTCTCAGTCTATGACATGTGCTAATCCAGATTGCAAAGTAGCTATATACCAAATTTCAATGAAATCCGTTTAGCCGTTTTTGTGTGACTGAGTAAAAAAAACAGACATTTATAATATCATAGTAACATAACTTTCACATTTATTTCTACCCCTTTATATTTTTAATCACTTTCAGATGGTAGTCATTCAAATACCAAGTAGGTACGTATTATGCAAGCCGATCTCTTAATCCACAAGATTTTTGTAATATGCGTTCTAGACCTGTGACATTATTATTATCAAATAATATGAGTAATCACGATAACAGTCTGGTTTATTTTATTACTGACAATTATATTAGACTAATGATAATTAGAACTATTAAAAAAAATATCATTAGCAAACCACATCGCAATAATGTTACCGTTAGTACTATCTAGTTTGTGGTTCAATGTTCAATGTTCTCGCAACGTCCTCGTGATTGATGTAAACAGCCCTATAATTTTCAAAAATCTGCATTATTATTTAAATAAATATACAAATACATCCTGTGTCAGTTTAGCATGATAATATAAGATTCATAACATATTATTACAGTGCCTCGTGTTTACTAGTTTCATCTCATTATTTGCATTATCTGACGTGTTCTGCACTTCACAGTGTAATTTATTGTTTTCTCTTTATGTGTGTCAAACCAATATGTTCAAGCTGTTATGTTTATTATTAATAATAGAAAAGTGTAGATCAGCTAGAATCTTAGCAGTGTTCCCATCTCCATCTTACAGCCATCATGAAGTTTTTCGTCCTTTTACTAAGGAACTCTTAAAACGTGGACATGAAGTTGTGGTTATTACTCCATATCCTGCTTACAATGAAGAAAGTAAACCTCAAAACCTTACGGAGGTAGATATAGGTGAAGTTAGTCAAAAGATAAGAAGTAACGTTTTTGAAGGTTTTAAAGAAGCAATTGATATATTCCAGAAACAAGTATTTTGTTTTGATATTATTGGACGTGCATTTTATGAACAAGTAAAAACAGAAAAAGTACAAAGTTTGCTAAAAGATAAGAGACAACAATTTGATTTGATAATTGCTGAAGCACATATTCGGGCGGCTGTTGTATTTTCTCATGTTTATAATGCGCCAGTTATTCAAATTAGTTCTTTTGGAGCCACCGCTGGAATCTTTGAAGCTGTTGGTGCTGCTATTCATCCAATTTTGTTTCCAACTGAAATAACACAAAGGTTTCTAAACTTAACATTCTGGGATAAGTTTACGGAATTATTTAAGTATTATAGATTAATGAAAGAATATTATTCACGAGAAAAAAATGAAAATAGAATGCTTAAAAATTTATTTGGTCCAGATACTCCGGATTTATCTGAATTAATGAAGAATATCGCTTTAGTGTTATTGAACATCCATCCTTCGTGGGACTTTAATAGGCCAGTTCCACCTAATTTGATATATTTAGGTGCATTTTCTCCTCAAACTAAAGGACATTTATCAAAGGTACGAGTATATGTAACTTACTCTTTTCTTTTGTAGATTATTCTGTTGTTTAGACAATAATAATTCAATATTATATATTTCAGGAACTGCAATCTTACTTAGATGACTCCACAAAAGGTGTCATTTATGTAAGCTTTGGCACCAACGTAGATAAGACAGTTTTATCGCCAGCTAAAGTAAATATGATGATCGAAGTTTTTTCTAAATTACCCTACAATGTTCTAATGACATGGGACGACGAAATTAAACCGCTTTCTAAAAATATAAAGATATCTAATTGGTATCCGCAAGTAAATATTTTGAGTGAGTGAAGTTTTTATTTAAATATTTAATGTTTATATTAATGTTTTTGATCTTACTAAAGATAATTATTATTTTACAGATCATGTTAACACAAAACTATTTATAACTCATGGTGGTATTCATTCTACACATGAAGCAATAGCTGCTGGAGTACCAGTGATAGGTATTCCGATGATTTTTGATCAATGGATAAATGCTGAAAAATATGTACAATACCAAATAGGAGAGAAGTTGGATTTTCATTCGATTAAAAATAATATTTTAAAGAATGCCATTGAGAAAATTATAAAAAACTCTAGGTAATAAAGCATTAGTTTATTTAATTAAAAAAATATTTTTGCCACTAATAGCAATCTGTAGATTAGATGAGCAAGGTACTAAAGGGTACTAAAGATGGTTTTAATGAGCAACAAAGGACAATGTTCAAATTGGCCTACGAACGGAAAAACATGTCATCATAATGAAAACTACTAATTTATTTTAAAAATTTAAGGATCAATGTTCAGTAAGTAAAGAACATTCCAGGATTTTGCACATATTTTAAGAAATATGTATTTAAATTTTAAAATAATATTTAAATATAGTCTGGTTTAGAGAAAATTATAATTAGAATTTCTTAAAATGAAATCCTGGAGTGTCCGTCAGTTACTGAACATTTCTTAAATTTAAAAATAAATGAGTCATTTGATGACATTTATGAAGGGTGGTAGTGTCCTTTTTGACTCTTTTATTTTAAGAAGACATAAAATCCCTTTTATACCGTTATCTTCTTATTGTTGACTATTTGTATCTTATCACTAGGTAACGCAACGTTTTTTGATGCAAAGAGAGGTTAAAAAATTACTATCAGGTAGGTATCAGGAATGATAAGATCAACTTCAAGTTTTTTTTTATATTTCAGTTATCGTAACAACATTATCAAGCTCCGAAGTCAGATGTTTGACCAGCCACAAAAACCAATGGAACGTGCAGTATGGTGGACAGAATTTGTATTGAGGCATGGCAATGAAACAAATTTGAGACCACCAACAGTTAATATGAGTTGGATAGAATATTACGAAATAGAACTAATATGCTTAGTAATTGTATCAATTTGTTCAATTATGCTATTTGTTACAAAATGTTTACGGTGGTTTGTAATTCGTATTTTGTCTAAGAAAAAGAAAATTAACTGATTGATCCATTTTAAACTTGCAATATTAAAAATCATTGTGAACAATCTAGCTAAATAGATAAAGTAATTAATTAGTTTATCTAGTCAATAAAGCCGTTATCATAAAAGATAACCTAAGCGACAAGTTCATTGTTATTTATATAATGCATATCATTATAATGAAATACACACTTTATGAAATAAATATTAATAACAATAAATTAAATTTACCCCCGACTGTAACTCTAATTTCACTACTAAACATTGATTCTCACATGATACCGATTTAGAAGAATCGATATTTACTTGTATAAGTCGATCTTTTTGTATTGTTGAATACAAATATAAAAACAGCAGTCAATACATACTTACACGCAGCTCTCAAGTTAGCAATACTTATCAAACGGCTGACCAGATATTCACAAATTTTACCTTCATCAGAATCGGTCCATTATCTTGGGCGCTACGATACAGATACACATATTAAACAAATAAAACCCCGTTATTGTAGTGTCGGAGGTTAGTAACAAAATTGATCTTTTACTCATAAGTAATTTACGATAAAATACATTTAGCTGAGCAATTTAAAGCTGAACTTACTTAAAATTTAACTCCCAAAGTGTTCAAAAAACCAAATACTAGATAAATAAATCTAGATTATTCGGTCGCAGGAGATTGGATCTAATTTGTCGAACAGAGCGCGGTCACTGTACCGTTAAATTCCAGGAAAAGATTGAAAGCAACATTATAAGAGAAATAGTTTCATTACAATAGAGAAATTGCTTTTTAATCTAGTAGTTTATAAAGGAATTGATTAAAATTTATCTTTAATTTCTTAAATTATTTTTATAGTCCTGTACATGATATAGAAATTTATTTTAAACTAATCCATACGCCCCGGCTTTGCAGGGATGTAATTTAGCAGATTTTATATTTATCTACAAACATTTAATTTTGAATATAATGCTGTATAAAAATAATCAGGCGTTCAAAAAACAGTGTATTACTCGCAGCAACTATGAATTTTTTCGGGATGAAATGTAATTTTAATTTAGGTTATTAAGTATCTGTGTGTCAAATTTCATTGGAAATCTGATATTGAATTGATTGATTCAAATATCTTAACATACAAACTTTAACTTTTATAAAAGATGTTTTTAATGTTTCTCGAACTTTAGCATATCTCTTCATCTTCTTATATGTAAATGATAATTTGTTTTAAAATATTATTTTAAAAGAAATTATCATTCTTTTAAAATAATATTTTGAAAATTAATTCAATCAAAATTTTCTTTTAAAATAGGAGATATCCTCTTGTTATGTCGATGCGTTGCATCCTAGAAGATAGAGGGGAGAGGGAGTGAATGCTGCGGTTTCAGCGGACCCTGAGCAAGATATTAGAATCTACCAGATCCGTAGCATTAATGGGATGGGAGAGGTAGGGGGTAAGTCAGGCCCACATGCGACTCGACCGGAACGCATCTATGACACTTGGCGGTCGAATTCGCATGCTGGTGGTCGCTAGCCAGTTGGGGAACAGATTCCCTACCTCCAAGAGGGTGCTGGCTTACTCGGCTCTTACGAGATGCTCTCCCAGTGGCAGAGGGGAACAGTATTCTAACCCGTCCCCTCACGGGTAAAAATGTAACATATAAATGCATGTAAATTTAAATTTATGAAATTTGTTTAAATAAGTATTACCTTGTTAGAAAATTAAATTGAAAAATATCAAAAAAATAGGACATAAGACTAATAGGTCTGTTAGCTACAGCATTGATAATTTTATATTCGCGGGTAGTACTTTTTATCTTATTCCAAGACTGTGTATAACCTTTGCTCCGATAGATTTGAGCCAGTTGTCAAACAAAGCTCGTCTGATGATTATTATCGCTGTGCAGTGTCGTGATGCTGGGTTATTATTAGCCTTGTGTTAGGTTATTATCCCTGCTTATTATGTTAGTCTAATATTTGAGTTAGTATAGTTAGGTTTATGTTTGTCTAATATTAGGTTTAAATGGTGAAACTAAGCAGTGGAGGCGTGTTTTGATTACTTTAAGGATATTCTTAAGCCTACACCTTGGTCACAAGTCCAAGGCACTGCTTAGGTTTCTCTCGTAATTGTTAGAGATCATGTTTTATTATTTATCGTTTCAGTAGAAGTATCTACGTTGCGTTTACCCAATAGTACTCTCATGTATATTACTCAATATGGGGTATATTCTTTTCCTCCTTCCTTTTTATCATAAAATTTCCGAGATGTAGTATCTCACTAATTATTAGACATAAAGTCTATCCAATGCGTGTATGTAGTGTAAGGTTCAAGTAACCGTTTCGGAACTTTAAAGCTTTATATTGATATCGTTTTTGTAATGGTAATTGCATGTAATGCTATCGAAAGTACTACTAGAATTATTTTTGGATATTAACTACGTTTTTTAAACTTTATTTATTTCGAGTACTCTCGGTTTTATTTCTTAAAACATTGTTTATCACAGTGAATAAAAGTCATAGGTAATTTAAATTGCTAAGTACACTGTTTGTTATTTACAGAGGTTTAGGCTTTTAACGAAAAGCTTCATTGCAACTTTAGATTATGTGAATTTTTATCAGCAAAAGTTATTATCTCAACATATTAACTTGTTAATAAGCAAAAGAATATAAGCAAAACTTTAACTGGTTTAATGAAAGCAGAGAAGAATAAGAAATGTGTAAACTATCTTAAAAGCCAATAAATTGATGTTAATAGTAGCATTGTTATTTTAGGATATATTATATAAATTGATAACGCTGTTTTATGAATTAACATTATTGCAGAATATTACACAAAAGGCACCGAGACAAAAGCTAGACATCCGAGGCACAAGACTTAGTTCCTAGTCAAGCAATTACCACCTTTACTTCAACGGAATAAAATCCTGACCATTAATAATTTTGCTCTATTCACAAAATATGAATTTGTGAAATTCTCAACTTCAGTCAGAACTGTTGAATCTAATTTAGAATCTACATAAGTACGTGGTTTAAGTCCTTATTCAGAATTCGTTGCTTAGTTACTTCCAGCTTTATTGTGGTGCCGTTAATTTTAAATTGTAAGTTCTTATTCAGTCTACCACTTTTGTATCTTTTTTGGATAACTATCAAACACTACTCTCTGAGCTAATTTGTCTTCTATCATTTACTGCTTTCTGTGGGATGCTAATTTCTCCAAATTTTTATTATTTTTTAGATCTTAAGGAGGGAATTAAATAAATTGCTATTTGAATAAAATATTTATACTTATTATGACCAGCTAACTACACTACTTAAGCTAAAAGTAAATCTGTTGTGATTCTGGTACTAAAGCATTCGTAAAATCCAAAGTATGATATATAACTAACTTAGTTTTGATCACACTATTGGTTACTATTAAAGCGCTTGTCTTGCACTTGAATGTGAATTAGGAAATAAAATTCAGAGGATATTTTACTATGTGCCTATATTAAATTAACAGCTTTACATTATTTATTATTTAAAAAAGTTTAATTGCTATTTAAGTCATTAGTTGAATTGCTATTTAAGTCATTAGTTGAAGTCCAGAAAAGCACGTTAATCTAAAAACTCATTAATTTACTTTGACTTTGATTCCGAAAAACTTCAATTTACGGAAAAGATAGACAGAAGTCACAGTTGCAATTATAAGAATGATTCCAGTAACGGCTAGTAACAGTATTATTTCTATTTCATAGTACTCAATCCAGTGCATGTGAGCAGCACGAGTTTTTAGACGAGCAGCACCTCCATGTCGTAATACATACTCACTCCACCACACAGCTCGTTCTAGTGGTAGCAGAGGTTTGTCATACATAATAGTTCGAAGATTCAAGACATTTTCACGATAGCTGAAAAATTTTTTAATTGTGATATATTATTTGTAACATAATAGTCTTTTAAGTTTTTCGTACTACATTATCTACCATAGGTAGAAATATGACTTAGATATTGTTACAAAGGTAAAATAGTAGTGAGAAATACAAAACTAAGATTAGGTGGACACCTTCATAGTATAAGCAGGGATTATAAGTTTGACATCGGTCTGTCTCTAATGCGGTGCAGCAGAAGACACGTCGCATCATACTCTGGCAGAATGGGCAATAGGTACCTCAACGCCATAGTCTGGCGGCGGTCCTGGGTGGAAATCTCTCTCTCTCGAGCGTGATTCGTTCCATGCTCGAGAGTGAGAGATGCTGGTCGGCCAAGGTCGACTTCTGCGAGGCTGTAATAACGAGGAGCGGCAACGCGAGCGATCGAGAAGGGGTAGGCGGCGTTTTGCTCACCTCCTCTTACCACCCTGAATGGAGTCGTCAGGCAAGGTGGTAGTCACTCTCGGTGTACCATGAGAGCCACCTGGCAGGCCCGCTATAAGAGTGGGCCGACCTGCTGAGGCGTCACAGTTATTTTCCTAAGCGTTTCCCACATAACCTCCCGCTCGTCGGCTGGAGGTATGCATAGGGTCGCATTTCTAACGAAAAAAAGGGATAATAAGTTTATCCTATACAAAATTAAATTTTTTGATTTAAATAACTTCATATTGCAAGTTGCAATATAAAAAAGGAACTGATAATAAACTTTGCTACTTCCAAAACTTATGCTGGGCATAATATATGTAAAGTGAAGTTATAGTGTCTTAATACAAAAAGTAACAGATTTTAAACGTGAAAGATTTAATAAAAGTTGTAGTGGATCAGCAAATAACGACATACATGATGGAACAAAATTAAATATTTAATATAATTTAATTTTCATACCTTGGGTCATTGATAATATTGTTTATGGCTTTTATTAATCCCTCCGCTGTCAACGTTTCTAAGCTTAGTTTGGTTCCTATATTATGAATAACGTATTGTTCTGTATTAAACCATTGATCGCCATGCATTGGTATACCGATGAGAGGAACTCCTGCTGTTAATGCTTCATCAGTTGATTGTAGACCTCCTTGTGTTATAAATACTTTAATATTAGGATGTTCTGGAAGAATATATATTATAATATAATAATCTGTTATCATTATTTTCTGCAGATTTAGAAAGTTTTTAAGACACTTACTCAATAAATCAGATTGTGGGAACCATTTGCCAATTTTAATATTCTTAGGACATTCTGGAAATTTTTCTTTATCCCATTTCCATAAAACATCGTAAGGTAATTGAGAAAATGCCTTTGTAAATATTTGCAGCTTTTCTGGAGGCAATAATGATGGTTTCATATTTGTACCAAAGCTTATGTAAATAACGCCATTTCTAGATGCATCAAGATAAGACTCAAGATCCTGAAAATTAAAACAAAAATTAATTTAGATTAAAAATATCACAAATAAATTAAATCGAACTATGTATCTTATTAATTATACCTTTGGTAGTTGCTTTGGTAGTTTCTGATGTAATCCTCCTAAGTAAATAACATTTGGAGGAACGGGCCGATTGAAATCCCATATAGGATGAACGTTTAAAAATATTAGCTGTACATTTTTTTTTAATTCACATAAATCTGGTATATTTGGACTAAAGAGTTTCTTGAGCATTTCATTTTCTGATATTTCTAAATTATAATACATACGTTTGAACGAAAAATGCAAATACAATTCCGAAAGTTTTTCCCATAAAGTTAAATTATATATTCTTCTTTGAATTGGGATAGGGTAAATAAGCGGTTGTGCTGCAGCACCTACAGCTTCAAAAGTACCAATCAAACCTCCCAATGAACTAAATTCAATTACCGGAACCTTATATAAGTATGAGAAGCTCAATGATGGCCTTACACAGCTTTCTATAAATAATAAATCGAATTTCCTTTCTTTATCCTGTATAAGTTTTTGCACTTCCATAGATTTCACTTGTTCCTCAAACACTGCTCCAAGTAACTCAAATGCTAATTTTACTTGCTCAATCTGATCAACAGCTTTCCCTTTTTCGAATAAAATGTATTTATTCCATATATCGTATGAAATATCATGAACATCTATTTCAGTTAGATTTTGAGGATTTTGACCTTTTGGATATGCTGGATCTGTCGTTATCACTGTTACATCGTGTCCACGTTTAGCTAATTCTTGCATCAAAGGACGAAACACTATTTGATGACTTATTGATGGCGTAGAAAAAACTGCTAATATTCGTTTTGACTCACTTTTACTAAAAACTAAAATAAAAACTATAGTTAGTGTTTTAAACATTGCTGTCTGAGAAATAGACAAGCGACTAGGAAGTTATGTTCTAAGTACATAAGCTTATATAAATATGTCGTGTTTTAAGTCATTATAGAATTATCTGAAATGAACAGAATATAAATTATCATAGTTGTGAGTTATCTAAGTCTCTCATTAAATTAGATGATTTTCTATTTCATATATTTATATTACTTGTAGCTTATATACTTATAGCTTTACAATAATTATAGCTTTACTACGTATGTTAATCATCATAACAACTCTCTAACTATAGTTCAGTTCTTTAACTATAGTTCAGACTTCAAAACATTTATTGTTAAAGTATTTATTTCATATAATTTTTGGATTCTCATACTTCTGTTGAATTATATTCTGTAATATAATCAACGCCATTGCGTCGAACTGTCTTTAATGTCAACTTTCCAATCCCACGACTGTCCAACTTTTTAAATAGCATATCTGATCCGGTCGACATCTACTCTGATACACTTCATTTGTTTAAAAAAAATGTAAAAACATAACATTGTTACCTAGAATGTTCAAATATCTCTCATACGTTACATATCTAACTCTCATACATTGTATGTGGTGTTTACTTTTAATTAATAGAATGTTATACAGTATGTATTTTTGTGTTATTTGACAGTGATCTTTTCAATAGCTTGGCCGCATGCTTTGCCGTTACATTTGACGTGGAGATACATTGAGATAATACTAATTAACAATACTTATCTATACTAATATTATAAAGAAGTAACATTTGTATTTTTGTATTTTTGTATGTAACGAATAAACATAAAAACTACTGGACCGATTTCAAAAATTCTTTCACCATTAGAAAGCTACATTATCCCTGAGTAACATAGGCTATATTTATTACAAGAAAAAATTAGAGATCCTCAGAAAATCTCACTAAAACCAACCCAAGGTGCAAAAAAATAGCCATAAAATATCTTTCATCGCATACGCTGCGAAAAGTATTGATGATAGAACAAAAAAATGTTCTAGAATATTATAGAACGTATCAATATCTACAAAAAACTCCGCGAGACCATATGTCCAACTATTATAGTTATGTCACTATAACTACTTTTTTATATTTTAAAAGTTGATAAAAATGCCTATCAAAATCAGACCATGTTTTCCATACCTTTGTATTAATCCTTATCCAAATAAATTATTTCATATTTAAGACTGTTTCAATACCTGTTAATTACTTTTTGAATTATTGAAATCGGACATTCCAGTCAAAAGATATTACAAAATAAAAATATCAAGATAAATAAAAAATAATCCCAGACGGGCCGCCGGCGCGTGTGGAGTCAGGAGTGCCTCGCAGCGCAGCGAGTAACGCGGCGATAGATGGAGCGACAGAATGCGGGAGCCAAAATGTTAAAAAAAAATTGTCCACCCGTGCGAAGCCGGGACGGGCCCCTAGTGCTTTATAAAATAATTCCAATTAAATATTATAAATTTTTGTCTGCCAAGTAATCTTTTATAGAATAGTACCTCTTTTTTAGCAGCAATTCTTTTATTTTGTCCTTAAAAGTCATTAAATTTAAACTTCGGTCAGCCAGTGAGACGAACAACAGCCAGAAACAAACGACTTTAATCTAAAATATGTATGACGGACCACTGAATAGTTATATGTATTTTATTTATCATATAATCATATAAAACCATTATTTTTACCATTAATTTATAACATTTCTAACTTGAAATATTTTTCTAATTAGACATGCAAGAATTATCTATATTATTACAACGCTAGGTACTTGAGTCACAGTTATCTCTACTGCCTTTTTACCTACATATACACGTGTGGCAAGTGTTTTGGCATCAACTTAGCAGCCAGAATGCATCTCGTAGTGGTGGCTGACTTTGTAAGTTATTTTGTGATCTAGTACTGTTGTAATAATGTGAAATAATGGTGATGTATGTTATTTTATAAATATACCACCACCTCAACAATTCATAAGATCAGTTCTAATATATTCCAAGACCCGCCATAAGGAGTTTCAGCGCCCGCATGAGAAATGCCGATAATGGTAACTGTAACCTGAGGTCCTGAGGACGAAACAAAAAACATAACATGCAGTTGTTGCCCAAAAAACCATTCAGATAAGCCACTGATAATCCTAATCCTAACTAACATTATAAATGCGAAAGTAACTCTGTGTGTCTGTCTGTCGCTCTTTCACGCCATAGTTCTGAACCGATTTAAATGAAATTTGGTATACAGATAGCCTTTAAAAAGTTATATGGAAATATTGCTATCTATCTATTGTAAACTTATGTTTACTATATGTACTAACTAATATATGTTGCCACGATAGAGATAGGAGTAGGTAGTAATTAAAAAAAAATAGTAGATATTTTGATTAAAGATATTTTAAGTCTAAAAACATAGTATTTTAGACGAATAATCCTTCTACAATTTTTTCAACATTTAACGGCTAAGAGGTAGTGATTTTTCCTAAAAAACCTAGCCGCGCAAAAATTAATGTTTTTATTAGTTAAGCAAGATTATTAAACAGACAAATGTTAATATACAAATCAAGATAAAACTATCCTATGTCTCAAGTCAAGTGAAAATAAAAATTTCATCTTGACTGTATTTAAGACTGTATTTTAGTTTTCCTTTTTTCTGAAACAAACCTGACATTTCATGAAATATTTTCTCCATAAGTTATAGTAATTCAGTTGCGTGTGCTGCACGATTTATTTCCTTTCACGTGACATCGCAATGTGAGCAATAAATGTGGAAGTATCTTGCGGGGTTGCGCGAGTGCTAGTTTATGTTTGAATACTGGGACACATAACTATTTCAATGGAATTTTCATATACGATATCGTTTACTCAAGCTATATGTTAGGAGCGAAACAAAATATAATAAAAAAACGGCTAAGTTCGAGTTGGAGTGCATGAGGCACTAAGGGTCCGGTATAATTTTGATTGGACAAACTTCTTATTTTTCTGTCTTCATACATCAACAAACATACAAAAAAAATAAAGTTTATAAAAATAAAGTAATTTGTTAAGCGCAATTTTAGTTAAGACCCTGATGGGTGTAGGCCTCCTCCAACAATTTCCAGGTCATCCCTATCAACGTTTTTTGTTTCAGTCTTCTCCAGCTATTTTTTTAATTTCATCTACCCATCGTTTCTTAAGGCGGCATCTGGCTCTCTTGCCTGTACAAAAATCTGTGTGAAACGAAACAATAAAAGATGAAATACCATTTGATAATCATTTGGAAATTGTTAAATTAATCTTTAAACTCACATAAGTACTAAATACTTGCACAAGTCTTAAAAGTCGACTATAATTTTTATATTTATTTTTATCAATTATTAATATATAAGATGTTACTGTACATTCAAAATATGAACTGGGCAGAAATGGGCCATGTCCTTTATTATTACGTTTGTTACAAAGGTTAAATAATAAGCTGTGACGTCATCCTTTCGTTTGTGAGATGCTAATACTACAGTTATTTTGTGTAATTAAATATAAATTATATAGAAATATAATTTATTATACTAAAATGTACAAAATAAAGGCACAGAGTTAGTTAGACGTCAACAAAAAAGCAGTTGACTTAGTTGTGGCACTCGACTAGTTTTTTACTATATTCAGCGGATTGCTGTTTTTAGAAGTATTTTATCGATATCATTAATCTTCCTTATTAGTAATTCTTGTTTACCGTCATCATGCCTATTGCTATTATTTTCTGTCAGGCGAAATTTTGTGTCCAAGGTAAAAAAATTAAAAAAAACTGCTATAAAGCTATCTTCTGTCCTTTATTTCATTAATAATCTTCTTTTATTTAAGTAAAATCGTAGGCGACTTTAACATCATCAGCGAAACTAAAGCTCACCGTTTGTGCTGGCTTGACCATGTCAAATAAAATGGAGGAGGATCGCCTGCGATACAACCTCGATTCAACCTCAAGCCAACGATTGGCGAGAGATGGTACGAGACCGGGACAAGTAGCGCAAACTCGTGTAGGAGGCCAAGCCTCACTTTGGGTCTTAGAGCCGACTTGTTACATCTCCTCTGTAGCTAATATGACAGTTAAAACTATATTTAGTTTGTACACTTTAGACAAGTTTGTATTGGGGAGTAGTTTGAATTCTTGAAATAAACAAGAGGCTTTATTTCAAGAATGCCCGATACTATGATTAGAACCCTTTTCCCGGTAGAGTTGAGGATTTCGGCGAGTTTTCACGTGTCGTAAGCATTACTTAAAATATTATAAGTTGTGTAGTTTAGTATCATAATGTATTTGATTTACTATATTGGTCAAGTCAATGTCACATTTAAATCTGTTCCTACTTCACAATCCCTATGCATTATTCCGCTTCCTATGTACAATAAAATTTTTGGTTCAAGGTTAACAAAAAAGTTATTAATAACTTAGACCTTGAATTCAACACAAGCTGGGAACAGCCGAGCTGCTTTTTATGTTACTATGAGTCATAATATTACACAACATTATACAATAGTAGATATAGAATTAGGGTTATCACATTTGTGATAAAAAAAATTGATTGTGGGTAAATAAGGACATTTTAATCATTTTAAATATACATTTTAAAATTATTAATAAATTTAATTCTTTTTATTATAAATTTATAACTTCCAAAATAAATCTTTAAAAACGTTTTTTAAATAAAATTTTATTTACAAAATTTATTATTGAATAAATGTACAAAATTTATTATTGAATAAATGTACAAAATTTATTATTGATAAAGTGGCAACCCTTTCGATCCGTTCAGTTTGCACGATATTGCACAATGATATCCAAATTTGCCATTCACGGACGAACATTGGTTGTAAGAGTATGTCTGTCTATATTTATCGTGTTAGAATACAGTTTTAAAATTATAACTAACAGTATAGTATAAAGTATAACTGTAACAGTGAAGTGTAAACCTCAAGAGTCCTAGTACCTGTCTACTAGTGTAATAAAAAATTCTAAGGTTTAAAATGTAACGTAAAAAAATAATTATGTATTTTAATGTCCACCAAGTCCATTTCTCCCAAACCTACCTTCTGTAGTTGTGTATGTAATATATAAAAGTTAGAATTGATATAACCATCGTAAACGTTGTTCAATCTTCGTGCAAATCACATCAAATAACGATTAATAGTTAAAATAAACAATGGCGTTTATTTTTAAAATTATAACATTGTGTGTGTTGCTAGCTGTTCATGGAAGTGAATCTGCAAAAATACTCGGAGTGTTTCCATTTCCAGCCATCAGTCATCAAGTAGTGTTTCGAAGTCTTATGATAGAATTGGCTAAACGAGGACATGAAGTGACGATGATAACAACAAACCCTAAATTCCCAAAAGGACAAGGTCTTGCGAATTTCACGGAAATTGATGTTCAAGATATATCCTATAAACTGTGGTATCAGCTGTTTGAGGAACACGGAAATTTTAATAATCTTTTGAAAATTGCAAGATATGTACCTCCTCATGTTACTAAAATATTTGAAGCACAATGTAAATCTCCTGAAGTACAGAAACTTATTAATGATAAAGATAAAAAATTTGATCTTGTATTTGTAGAAGCTTTAGTGAGACCTGCGCTTGGTTTTTCTCATTTATACAAGGTTCCTGTAATCTCATTTAGCTCTCTAGCCGGTATGTGGGGGATATATGAAGTAACTGGTGCTGCTACTCATCCTTTACTCTATCCTGAACCAACACGTTACAAGGCTTATGATTTAACAGTATGGGATAAATTATCAGCATTGTATACACAATTTCAAATGGATCGTTTATATTCAAGTCATTTATCTTTCGAGAAAGACACGTTGAAAAGAATTTTTGGGCCAGATGTACCTGATTTGAAAGATCTAGAAAGAAATATTGAAATGCTGTTTCTAAATGCGTATCCAATGTGGGATAATAATAGACCCGTTCCACCAAATGTTATTTATTTAGGAGGCTTACACTTGAATCCAGAAAATGAACTACCTAAGGTAAGTAAAATGTAATTGAAACTCATAAAAAATAATATATACCAAATTTAAATAGTATTAATCTTGTTATATATGATTTTTTTCATGCAATTAATTTTTGCAGGAGCTGAAATCATATCTAGATTCGTCGAAAAACGGCGTAGTATACTTTAGTTTAGGTACAAACGTTGTAATATCTATGTTTCCGCCAGAAAAATTAAAGATTTTAACCAATGTATTCGCTAAACTGCCATACGATGTATTATTTAAATGGGACAAAGATGAACTGCCAGGAAAAAGTGATAATGTAAAGATTTTCAAATTTCTACCGCAGTCTGATTTATTACGTAAGTGTTGAATTTTTTAAAATATACAAATCAAATCAAAATTATTTATTTCAATTAGACTATTTTTACGTCACTTAGATTTCAAGCATTCTCATCATATAAGTAATCCTGTACATTATAGTATGCTTTATGTATTAATGACTCCTTGATCTAAGTTTTAAATTGTTGAAGTGGCAAGTCTAATATTGGCAAGGCTGTGGAATCTTACTATAGATGCGAACACCAAATCCCATAAAGCTATTACTGACTTTGTGGAGACGATAATAAGGCGTTACAAGTTTATTTCTGTTTCTAGTATTAACATTATGTTTGTCACTGTGTTTTGAATACAAATAGATATTCTGGTAAATGAACAAAATATTACAATATATGTATTGAAATGGGACTGTAAGAACGTCTATTTTTTTATATACATACCTAAGGTAATCCCGCGCTCTTAAGTAGTAAATGGCCCGAACAGCATTCTTTTAAAGAATAAAAATAGATTCAATGTCCGCGGCCTTACCTCACAGTAAAATGCCATAAGACATAATACTGTGAAAGTAACTGAAGTAAACTAGCCTAGCAGTATTAATATCGGTCATTTGTCTGACTCTCCTTACTGGGTACGCTGCTGAGCTGAGTCTTCCCGCTAGAGATGATAAATGGGGGTTCCACTGGAGTTTTGAATCTAAAGTTATACCCAGAAATACCGTCGAGTCCCCCACATCTAAAATTTCATTATTTAAACGTAGATTAAATTTTTGTTTTTTAACATAGTAAAGCAAACTCAACATTTAGTCTTTTTGCATTAAGAACTAAGTTATTTACCGTAAACCATTGAAGAACCTAAAGATAATGCACTGTTTACATCGTCATAATTATGTTTATTTCTGTTTACTTGAAATATAAGAGATGTATCATCAGCAAAAAGTACAATATCACACAAATTCTTCACATTGTATGGCAGATCATTAATATAAATCGAAAATAAAAACAGGCCTAAAGTGGATCCCTGTGGAATGCCCATTTGTAACAAAGATCCATAAGATTTTACACCATTAATAATAATCCTCTGGTCTCTTTGATTTAGGTATGCAATTAGATCCAGTGAAACACCACATATACCATAAAAATTAAGTTTTTTTAAAAGTGTCTCATGTTGAACACAATCAATGGCCTTAGACAAATCACAAAATACACCAATCGCATTTTGTGATTTCTCCCAAGAAACTTAAGAACTTCCAAGCTTAAGAAGTGCAACTCCAGCATCTGTTGTTGACCTACCCCTAGTAAAACAATATTGTTGACTATGAAATAGTTTATTTTCGTTAAAATATTCTAAAAGTTGGTTTAAAATAATCTTTTCAAAAACTTTACTCAGTGATGGTAATATAGATATTGGTCTATAGTTACTGGGATCGCTCACGTTTCCATTTTTAAATAGAGGTATTATTTTGTTGTGGTTCATTAAGTCCGGAAACTTTCCTGTATCGACACATATATTAAAAATATCAGCTAGATGCAGGGCAATACTATTGATTATTGTATTTAATATTTTTACTGAGATGTTCCATAAATCACCAGTTTTTTTTTTATATTAAGTGTTCTGAAATTCCTAATAATATCAAATGATGTAATATGTTTAAACTCAAAGTTATTAGCACAGCCTGGGAGTTTATTTTTAAGTAGAGAAATAGCATCTGAGGGCGATGATTTTAATGCAGATGACACTTTGATAGGTATATCTGTAAAGAATTTTTCAAACGCGCTTGCCACTTCTTCCGAATTAATAAATATATTATCAACATTTAATTTAATTGGTTCGTTTTCTATTTTAGATCTTCCAGTTATGCTATTAATAATATCCCAGGTAGCCTTTATTTTATCGTCTGAGTTAAGGATTTTGATTCTAATATAAATTGCCTTTGCCTGGATGAAAACACTTTTAAAGATCTTATAATAACATCTAACGCGTTCTAAAAATACTGGATCCCGATTATATTGCATCATACCATATAATTCATATAATTTATCTCTACTTCTAAATATACCTAAGGTAGCCCAGTCACTAAATTTCAGTTTTAAATTTTTACTAAAAGTTTTTATTTTTAATGTGTTATTAAATTCATTCAAAATCATAGTAAATAAATCATTATATAGTTTATCTGGGTCCTTATAAATCAAACCCAAATTAGGTATTTTTTGTATTTCCGTCCATACAAATAAGGTTAACCAGTAAAATTAATATTTTGTTACTACAATCTTATCTTTTATCTGTATAACAATTGCTGATATTATTTATACTTCTGTAGCATTGTAGATACCAATTGTAATAAAAATAGATATGACGATGTTACCACCAAGCAAAATAATTAAAGTAAATATTAAGGTTTCCTCATGTGTTTATTGATTACGTTATTAATTTTTTGTATTCATCTATTCAAGGGCACCCAAAGGTCAAACTATTTATAACTCAAGCTGGTCTACAGTCTACAGATGAAGCCTTGACTGCCGGTGTGCCGCTGGTGGCTATACCAATGCTCGGAGACCAGTGGTACAATGCGGACCAATATGTTAGATTTGGTATTGGAAAGAGAATCGATTACGAGGAACTTACTGAAGATAAACTAAGAAACGCAATACTTACTGTTATAGAAGATAAAAGGTACGTTAAACACTAACGAAGAATACAAGTCAATGCTACAAGTACAAATTAACGTTAATAGTATTGTTACCAACGATCTCCAATTAGTAGACTTAATTTATTCTATATATCTTGTTCCAGCTATCGTGAAAATATAAAAAGTCTGCGCAGTAAATTAAGAGATCACCCACAGTCATCAATGGATCGCGCTGTATGGTGGACAGAGCATGTGCTACGTCAACGGGGAGCCAAACACCTGCGAGCTCCAGCTGCCTTCATGACCTGGACTGAATATTATGAACTCCATCTAGTATCATTTGTATTAGGATTCATATTTATTGGTTTAATCCTTGTTATATCCGCTTTATATTATGTAATTACTAAATTTAAAACTGAAAATGCAAAAATCAAGAGAAGCTAAGAGAATTGGTACTTTATATTTAAATTTTTTAAATATTGATGATAAATTTATATCAGTATTATATATTCGAATTCATTCTCAGGTAAAATTCATTTTAAAAATAAAAATTAGAGAGAATCTTGCTCTTATTGACTGGATAAAAGTAACGAGCAATAACGTCTCTTACAATATTATTTACATTGCTATTTAATTTATAGTAAGTCTAATATTTCTTAAGAATAAAGTACATATTGTGACGAAGAACATTTATGGCATCTTAATTGCATATATTTTATATAATACACTCTTTTGCAAAAAAAATGGGCACTTAAGCAAAGAACTATTTTATAGTTACTATTAGTTTATTTGACAATTTTAGGTATTGTTTATCCTCAGAATTTTATAAATTAATTAGGAAGGAATAGTTTTCATCAGTTATATCATAAAATTTTGATTAAATTATTGAGAAATAATGTTTAAGCTCAAAACACTATTATTGTACGTGCTCGCTAAATAAAAATGAAACGCGTTAATTTCTTTGTTTTTCTTGAATACATTAAAAGCAGATAAAAGTTTAGTATTGAGTGTGACCCCCTCTTGCTGAAATCACAGCTTGCATTCGTCTGGGCATGCTAGCGAGTATATATTTTATGGTTTCTTGGGGAATACGTTCCCACTCCGCGGTAATCACATTCTTTAGCTCTCTGATGGTCTGCGGTTAATGAGTTTTCGCCAAGAGCGGTTAAAGCGGGTTGTGCATAAGGAATTAGAACTTCCGTTATGTATCGGTGTCCAGTCAGTGTACCGTTTTCGATGAAGACTAACTCCGTACGATCTATAGAATTTATCCCTGCCCAAAACATAACAGAGCCCCCTACATAAGGTGTGATTTCTTCAAAATATGCCTCTGCAAAGCGTCTCCTCGTGTACGTAGCACTCGCCGACGTCGGTCTTCACCATGCAGAGATATCCTGGCTTCATCGGAGAACAATACCGTATCCCAGTCTTCTTGAGTCCATGACAAACAATTTCGGTTCGGTGCATGTCTTTCTGCTAGAACCAGGTCTTCTCTTGACGGAACCGGTCTCTTGTTAGCGCTGCCAGGTCCTTTGAACTGTCGACCGACTCACATTTAGCCCCTGAGCCACGAAGCATTGACTGCAACCTTCTTCAAGCAGAGTAATAATTTTGCTCGCTTTTATCACTTTATCTACCATTTTCAAGATTGCTAAACAGCAATAACAATACTTTTAAATGTCAAGGACATCAGATAATTTAATAAAAATTGACAAAAAGTTACTTAAGAGTCGATATTAACTATAGGGAATTCGCGCCACAAAATGTAGTTGAAAGTTGTTTTCTTTGAAAACCAGGCTCAGTCCAAAATTTGAATTTGGAATGTACTCTTAAAAACATTATGGCACTCTTATAACTGGCCAGTAACATGTTCAAATGATTAAAACCTTTTTGGTCTTTTATTTTTTTCAGCCAGGAAGAAAATCGAAACCGCCCGTTTTTTTTGCAAATGGGTGTATTATTTTTTCTTCTACCTAAAACAATATCAAATGTTGTGTGACATAACTTACTCTATGAAGATTACGAAATCTTGGATTTAAAAATTACTGTTTTATTCCTTACTTTGTTATTTACATATTATTGTAGTTCTTGTCAAAGTCAAAAAGTCAAAGTCAAAATTTTTTATTCAATGTTGGAATTTACATTCTCTTATTGAACGTCGGAATCTACCACCCTTTCGGAAACGACCTAACCCAGACCTGAGAAGAATGGGCGCAAGAAACTCAGCGGGACTGTTTCTTTTGGATATTTTTTATCTTTGATTTTTTAAACGCCAATTTTTATAACAAGTATATTTAAACATTGAGAAAGCCTGGAGCGAACGCATCATTCCCAAGGCGTGACATCTTCCAAAAAATCTTTAATGTTATAATAGCCTTTGTCACACAAACGTTTTTTAACTAACTTTTTAAATTTTCCTATAGAACAATTTTGAACGTTTTCTGGGATCCTGTTGTAAAAGCATACACATCGCCCAACAAAAGAATTACTAATTCTACTCAATCGAGTAGTAGGAGTAACAAGTTTGTGTTTGTTCCTAGTATTGATGTCATGCAAGTCACTATTTCTAATAAAATCATTAATATTTTTACGCACATACATAACATTTTCAAAAATATATTGTGAAGCAACAGTCAATATATTAATTTCTTTGAATTTATCTCTTAAAGATATTTTAGGGCCGAGACCATAGATTGCGCGAATAGCCCTCTTCTGCAGTATGAAAATCGTGTTTATGTCGGCTGCGTTACCCCAAAGTAGAATGCCGTAAGACATTATACTATGGAAGTAGCTAAAGTAAACTAAACGAGCCGTGTCTATATCAGTTAATTGGCGTATTTTTTTAACCGCGTATGCTGCAGAGCTGAGTCTATTGGCCAACCTCTCAATATGGGGGCCCCATTGCAATTTAGAGTCGACAGTGATGCCCAACAATACGGTAGATTCCACCGGTTCCAACTCCTCTCCATTTATAAATACACCACTCTCTATTTTCTTAACATTGGGTGTCGTAAATTTTATATATTTAGTTTTCTTACTATTTAACATTAGATTATTAGCACTGAACCAATGTACAATATCAGAGAGAGCATTGTTTACATCGTCATATTCAGTTTGATAGCGTTTCACTTTAAATATTAGTGAAGTGTCATCAGCAAACAATACTATCTTGTTCTTTTTTTCTACAAGGTTTGGCAGGTCGTTTATATAAATGAGGAAGAGAAATGGTCCAAGAATAGAACCCTGGGGGACCCCCATATCCAGACGAGCCCCAGGAGATCTCTTGCCATTCACGTCAACCCTTTGAACCCTATTGTTTAGATAGGAGTTCATAAGGTCGAGCGCAGTTCCTTTGATGCCATAGTGGCGCAGCTTTCTGACCAGAGTCGCATGTTGTACACAATCGAAGGCCTTAGATAAGTCACAGAATATTCCAAGTGCATTCTGTGATTCCTCCCAGGCCTCGAAGATATTCTTAATTAATTCGACACCGGCATCCGTTGTTGAACAACCCTTAGTAAAACCAAATTGTTTCACATGGAGAAGTCTCTGTGAATTAAAATGAATCAACATTTGGTTTAAAATTAGTTTTTCAAAAATTTTACTAAGCGTTGGCAATACTGAGATGGGTCGAAAATTATTTGGATCAGTTATACATCCAGATTTAAATATAGGCGTTACTTTACTATGCTTCATCAGGTCAGGAAACACGCCACGTTTAATACAAGTATTGAAAATAGTAGCTAGATACGGTGCAATGGCATCAATTATGGAGTTAATTATTTTAACAGAAATACCCCAAATATCAGCTGTTTTCTTCATATCTAGGGTTTTAAATGTTTTAATTATATCTTTACTGTTGACAGTACTAAATTCGAACAGTACATCACATTTTTTAACATTTTCTAGCAATAATGATTCAGCAACGCTGGCAGATGAAATGAGAGAACAAGTTGTTGAGATTGGAATGTCAGAGAAATATTTTTCAAACGTGGATGCAACTTCCTGATCAGTTTTGATATTAATGTTATTATAAATGAGATTATACTTGAAGTTACGATCTCTGACTCTTCCAGTTTCCCAATTGATAATATTCCATGTCATTTTTATTTTGTCTTGTGCATTATAAATTTTTTGTTTAATATGTAACGACTTTGCCATGGAACACACTTTTTTAAATAACTTTGAATATGCTTTAACAAAGGCTATAAAGGACTCTGAATGGTTGTATGATCTCTCATTATAAAGTTGATATAGATTTTCTCTACTTCGATGAATACCAACAGTTGCCCAATCATTAAATGACAAGAGACCACCCGAATTGACTGTCTTGGTAGTGAATATAGCAGTAAACTCTGATTTTATTAATTTAAATAGTGTGTTATATAACATATCAGGGTTATTGTTGTCAAAATTTAAGTATGTGAGTTTTGCTATAATACTACCTTTAAATTTCTCCATACGTTTGGAGTTCGTAGGAACAAACACAATCTTTTTATTTTTATTTCCTTTTTTTAACTCACAGTTAAAGGAGATTAATTGCCCAAAATGATCCGAACTCAACTTTTTAATAATTGAATATGAATTGGGTTTAAAGTTGGTAAATATATTATCAATACATGTTGCTGAGGTTGCAGTTACTCTAGTTGGCTCTAAAAATATATTTACTAGGTTATATGAATTTAACAGGGATCTGAATCTAACACTTGTGGTGGAGTTTTCTAATAGATTAATGTTAAAATCACCACATATTATAATATATTTTTTAGACTCAGATAATTTTAATAGTATTTCTTCTAACACATTTTCAAATAATTCATATAACGCTCCAGGGGGACTGTATATGCTCACAACAATGAAGCGAAATTAGTCATCATCTATTTTAATTTATTTATTTATAAGAAATTGTTGTTTTTTTGTCACAAATTTCTAGATAGTTCAAATCTTCTGTAACCATTTTATAACTTATACTGTGCAACGGAGAGCATAAATACACTTATTGATATTATTTTGATATGATATATTTATTATTTATATTGAAGTATGTATGTTGATGATTAGATTAATTTTCAAGATGGTGTTATTATACTGTTTCTAGTTAATAACTAATGATTCTAATGCACTTTCAACAGTGAACTATTTCCTAACACAATACTAAATCACTTGTCTCAAAGGCACACATGTTATTTGTAAGACCTAAGTTTTTTTATATATTTATTAACTAATATAGATAAACAATACCTAGACTAAAGTCAAACCAAAGACAAGCTTTATTTCTTTTAAATCACAACTACATGACAGATGGTATACAAATATAAAATCATTTTTACCATGATCTGGTCTGTTTATCATTCTGTTAGTTGCCTATATGTCTATATTATGTTGTAGATTATCATAATCAAGTCAAGTTTCGTTACATTCCTACTTGTAGTTTTATTTAATGAATAGAATGAAATTAATAATACTAATAAATAAATTCAATTGTTATAAGTTTTTGAGTTTGTTTGAGTGGAGTGGCGAAATGAGCTATCATAGTTGTAACAAGTCTTGTCACCTTGCAATTAATATAACTAGATAATAAATATTCTATGTATACACTTCCTTTCTTTACTACGCTTTTAAACTTACTTTCTTTATTATGAGTTTTATAACTGTATTATTATTATTAATTTAATGATGCGTTTGCTTTTTTGAAAGAAATACAATTGTACATTTTTTATTTATTGATATGATTTTTGATTTTAACTCTTCTTAACCTTATTATTGCTGTTAATTTTATTAACTATATAACATATGAAATATATGACAAATATCACACTTGTTAATAGGCCTCCTAATAATAATAATATTAGTTTGACTTCGTAATATTCAATCCAGTGCATATTAACGGCTGGTGTGCGCAGATGTAGGGCGTTGCCATGTCGTAAAACATACTCGGTCCACCATACTGCTAGTTCTAGCGGCGGTAAGGGATGATCATGCATTATATTACGTAGCTTTACAATATTTGTACGGTAGCTGAAAATAATAAATTTAGACATAATCGATAGCAAAGGTTTTATTGTTCTACCCGTGAGGGGACATGTACAATTCCCCTCTGCCGCTGGGAGAGCATCTCGTAAGAGAAGAGTAATCCAGCACTCCCTTGGTGGTAGGGGATCTGATCCCCGACTGGCTTGCGACCTCCAGCAGGCGAATGCGACCGCTAAGTGTCTTCCTCTCCCATCCCATTACAAATAAGTTATTTCGTATTCAAGACTGTTTCAATACCCGCTGATTACTTTTTGAATTATTAAAATCGGACATTGCTTTCAAAAGATATTACGAAATTAAAAATATCAATATAAACATGAAATACACCCCGACGCGACGGGCCGGCGTGACTCCACACAGCGCAGCGAGCAACGTTGCGAGAGAGGAGGCGCCGAAATGCGGGAAAGCCAAAAAGGGTTTACTTATAAAAGTATTTAATCAATTAATTAGTTAAGTTGTCCCTTTCTTTCTAATACAAATGAAGTTGACATAGAAAGGAATGTTTAAAAAAATTTGGCCACCCGTGTTAAGGCGGGACGGGTCGCTAGTCTATCATAAAAGAAATATTTAACTGTTGGAATTGTCTATTACAATAAGAATTTATAATAATATTACTATAACAATAACATACAAATAATATACACTCGCAGGTTTCGCTACGCTGCAGTTGAAAAATTTTAGCAAATGCCCAAAAATATCATTATTGTCATAACTAATAAGAAATAGTATTATAGAGCTTTAAATATTATACTAATGGTTGTAATATTCTCAAAGTATTGTTTTAGGGTCCTATCAGCAGTGATAGCCCAGTAGTTAAAACGTTGATATCTTATTCGGGAGGGACGAGTTCGATCCTGTGCAGACACCCTTGAGCAATTAAATATCACTTGCTTTAACGGTGAAAATATCGTGAGGAAACCTGTACTCCTGAGAGTTTTAAATAATTTTCTCAAGGATGTGTGACCCGGCTCAGCAGTTGGGGTTGTCATGATGATGGTGATGATATAGTCAAAGTAAGTCCTGACTTAAGTGATTTAGATTAAGAAACGTAGAGAACAAAAATATTAAACTAGTATTTGGTACAAAATACCTTGTATCTCCAAGTACAGTTTGTATGGCGGTTCTTAGACTTTCTTCTGACAATGTTTCCATTAGAATCTTTACTCCAATTTTTAAATGAGTGTACTGTTCAGAATTGAACCACTGGTCTCCGAGCATAGGTATTGCAACAAGAGGTACTCCGGCTGTTAGAGCTTCATCTGTAGACTGCAGACCGCCTTGCGTTATAAATAACTTTATCTTCGGATGCCCTAATAATTAAAATCATATCATATTAAAAATAAATCCAGTAACGAACATCAAATTTTATTTAAAATATGATAAACTAACTTAATAAATCAGATTGCGGCAACCATTTAAAAATCTTCACATTTTTAGAATATCCCGGAAGTTCATCTTTTTCCCATTTGAACAATATGTCGTATGGTAACTTAGAAAATACATCTGTCAATATCTTCAATTTTTCTGATGGAAATAGTGATGGTCTAACATTTGTTCCAAAACTAACATATATGACACCAGTTTTTGAAGAATCAAGATATGATTTCAAGTCCTAGAAATAATGTAGTATAATAATATTTAATTTTTATTTATGTTACCGTATGTTACCTACATACCTGTGGCAAATCCTTTTGCGGTTTTTGATGTAAACCACCTAAATATACAACATTTGGTGGAACGGGACGATTAAAATCCCATATAGGATGAACATTAAGAAACATCATTTGTACATTTTTTTCCAATTCACTCAATTCTGGTATACTTGGTCCAAATAATTTCTTGAGAATTATATTTTCTATATGCATATGATCATTTAATATGCATTCTGATTCAATATGTACACGTAACTCTGTTATTTTCTCCCACAATGTTAAATTATATATCCTTTTGTGCATTGGATTGGGATAGATAAGAGGATGAGAAGCAGCACCAACCATTTCAAAACTTCCAATTACACCGCTAAGAGAACTAAATGAAATTACTGGTACTTTATGTAAATGAGAAAAGGCAAGAGCTGGTCTTACAGAAGATTCTACAAACAACAAATCAAATTGTCTATTTTTATCATTAATAATTTTCTGTACACCAGTAGATTTTATCTGTTTTTCAAAAACGTTTAGGATCAAACCCGGTAACAGTGCCATTAATTGTAGTTGGTCACTTACATTTCCATATTTTTCAAGAAACTTGTACCATTCAGCGTAAGATATATCATGAACATCTATTTCTGTAAAATTTGGTGGTGCTTGACCTTTTGGAAAGGCTGGATCAGGAGTAATAACAGTCACTTCATGTCCTCTTCTAGCTAACTCTATCATAACAGGACGAAATACTACCTGATGACTTATTGATGGAATAGGATATACACCAAGTATTCTTGCAGATTCATTGTCTTTAACCACTATGAGTAAGAAAAACAACAATTTTGATACAATCCACATTGTAATTATGATGTTACATTGCTGTATTAATGCTTCCGCGTTCCTTTTATAACATTGAATGCAAGTTATGATATGTGATAGCAAATTATCATTATTAATATTCAAGTAGTTTCAAGTGGACTACTATTAAAAACTAACAACAGTATTTTCTTATGTAATTATTTTATAATAGAAGTAAAAGTATGTAAGGATAGAATGATAATTGTTATTAATTTAATAAAAACCTACCATGGTACTTATCATCAGAGTTTTTGACAAATTATTATTTGCGAGAGCTATAGAGGATAATGAAGCCTAATAAAATGAAAATGTAATAATTACAGATCATTTATTATTGGCATCAATTTCAAAAGTAAAACAGTAGGTAATATGTCGATTTATAATATTTTCCTAATGAATATCTAACTCTCTGTTGATGGACATACGGATGAGAAAGCAAACATATTTCTCTATTTATCTCATTATATGAAGATATACTTCATCATGAGCCTTGTGGGGAATTCTAACAAGTTTGAAAATTGTTATTATGTTACTATTTTTGCTTGCAATATAAGTTGGGCCACAATATCTAGACATTATTTGGGCTATTTAAATATTTGTATCTGTTCACTGAAACATTTAAATTGGATTTAGAACTCAAAATATAAACTTAATATCTGTAAAAAGCAATAGTATCTTGCTTCCAATAAACCCACAGCTACTTGGATACTCTCCAAACAAGATCGAATATGTGAAAGTATCTGTCTTAACTGAGTATCGGTTTATTTAAAAAAGAAAATAGAGATATAAATAAAAATCTTCATCTAGTAGCTAAATTAGAATTTAGCACAAAAACTCTGGTGGTAATACATAAACACCTGTTCAAACATTCGCTATATGTTTCGTTCCCAAATATAAATCTTAATTATATTATAAAAGTGAAAGTTTGTATGTTTACATGTCACAAAAAGGGAGTAACGGATTTCAATGAAATTTGGCACACAGATAATTAATAATATGCTACTTTATCTATCGGAAAAATTCTTAGTTCCAGCGAAAAATTTTTATATAGCAATATACTGAAAACACTGAAAATTAAAATTTTTGTCAAGTCGCAACGAATATTAAAATAATTATAAAAATGCATTTCAATTCAATTCTATTAAAATATTCTTTATTATACACCAAGCAAGAAAAGAAAAAAAATAGGTTTTTACCTATGAAATTGCAATTGCAGAATCTTACTAGCTATTTGAAGTCCAATTTTTTCTTTTTTCGCTAAGAATTCTAAGTTCAAATTATTTTTAATTTTGAATTATGAAATACTTTTTTGATAACTAATCATTTATTTGATGGTTAACGTTCTGTTTTCATCGCATTTGTACGTTTTTCGTCACCATGGATACGTTTGAGTGGCAGCAAAGCGGCAGAAGCGGCACGCAACATAAACGACGTATACGGATCAAAAACTACAAACGATCGCTCCACCCGTAATTGGTTTGCTCGCTTCCGTTCTGAAAATGTTGACGTAAGAAATGAACCCCGTGGTCGACCGAAATCTTTAGTCGACTATGACGAATAAAAGGAGATGGTGAAAGCTGATGATTCTTAATCTACTACTGAATTAGCAGCAGCTTTCGATGTTAGCATCAAAACAATATTAGTTCATTTGCGTCGAATTGGCAAGGTAAAAAAGCTTGACAAATGGGTACCCCACGAATCGAATGATCGCCAGCGCGAAACACACGTCGAATCGAGTCTTGTACTGCTCAACAGGCACACAAACGAAGACATATTGAATCTCATTGTTACTTGCGATGAAAACTGGATTCTGTTCGACAATCACAAGTGCTCAGCAAGTTGTTTAGATCCTAGATTAGCACCTAAACAATACCCCAAATGAAAACTGACCCCTCAAAAACTTTTTAAAACCGTAAAACTATCTGGTGATAGCGCCGGCGTCATTGTTCACAGCTTCTTACCAAACGGGGTGAGCGTTACTGCAGATGTTTACTGTGAAGAACTGAACACAATGATGGCGAAGCTCACACATCACCGGCTTTGGTCAATCGTTCGGTTATGCTGCTCGTGTACGACAACGCGCAATCTCATACTGCACAGCAGAGGGTCTCCAAGTTATAAGAGCTGTGTTTGGAAGTTCTCTGTCATCCACCAACTCATCCACGTCCTCCACAAAAATCATGAACTTGGGATGCTGAGCTGCTTTGACGGCGATTTTGATGGTTTCTGCTAGCTTCGTTATGCTGGTCTGTTCTCCCGCCGGTGACTGCAATTGAAGATTCTGGTGCTCTTCGGTATTCTTCTGTTGTCTCGTGCTGGTGACACCCGCTTCGTCTGTTCGGTATTGCTGTGCGGTGGCGATCGCCAACATGTGACGTGGAGGTTGATTCTCCTACCAATTTTCCAGTCGTTCGTTCATTTCGCTTAGGGTCAACTCGACTTGAAGTCGTAGCAGTTTTGCCTTTGCTTTTGCTATCTTGTTTAGCTTTGATTTGCTGTTATTCGATCTCCCTCCCCCTCCCTTCCTGCTGGGTACATGGGATACTTCTGGCTGCTTGATGCTCTTGATTTTCACCATCGAAGTTTCAGTTTCTCTGCTGTGTTCCCTGTTGGGTGGCACCCTCTTTGCGTCATAGGGCCCTTTCTGTTGCGCTTTGGCAGGCAGCGCCGATGCGTCGGCAGGCAGCGTTGATGCGGCGGAACGAGTGCCAAATGTGTGGCGACCTACGGTCTTGATCTCGAAGTGGACAGCGCGTCGGATGGCACGTCGGACGACGTAGATGGCCCAGCGTTGAACTCGCAAACATCGCGGAGGAGCTTATTTGATCCGTGGCCGTAGTCTTTGCCGTTATCTCTATTATGACAGTTCCCTTGCTAGACTCCGTGATAGCAGTACTTTTGGACTGTTCTTCTTACGTTCTTGACGAGTCACTGGCATTCTTGATACGAAGAGTCTCCTCCGGAAATCTAGCTCGAAGGACCATTCAATGTACCAGTTGGCATATTAGAAATTATTGCTGGGATTGCCAGAAGGACAGGCAGAGAATTTCTTGCCAGTGACCGAAGAGAAACTACTGTTCTTCCAAGTTGACTTCTTCTTTATTTTCCTTTTGCGGTAGGGCAGTTGTCCGCCCCTAGGTGTTTCAGGAGTGGCACTTTGCGGAGGATTTGAGGGGGGTACCCATCTTGTCCCCCAGAGTAGTCGTCAGCGTCCCCCGACGCTTGTCCAGATGAGGACAAGCGTCGGTAGGTTGCGGTGCGTTTCGATCCCGTGGCCTGCCATTTCCAGACGCTGTGTAAGAACATCCCGGATGGTTTGGCGGGTCGAGCTACATCCTACAGAGGTAGTTTCTTGCTACCTCCCTCACAGACAGTTGCAGCAGCCCCGCATAATCTTTCCAAGTCCCCGCTTGGGAAGGTATCTGTAAGCAGATTACTACTACCGCAGGTGAACTGAACTGAACTGTTTCTGATACAATTTCTGTCTGATATTTATATAAAAATTTTAACAAAAATGTAGCAGTTTTAATTGGTTACAAAACTTTGACCAATGAGAATTGACAAATTTTATCCAATAGAAGCTAAGGGTTTAGGTTAGAGCAGGACCGTTTTGTTCTGTATCGCTTACACTTGTTAGTTGTTGCAAAACAAGGAGGGGTCTTTGTGGCAATACCGTGACGAGAGCCGCTTTACTCACTTCTACTGTTCGGGCTATACTTTAGCGAGAGCCGCGTTGTGTGTCTTATTTATTTATTTTATATATGTTTACGTATTATTTTCCTATATACAAATTAAAAATTATTTATAAATAACATATAAAACCTTATAAAACTTATACTATTCATAGAGAAACTCGAATAATAAAATCGTTATCGCTATCTATGGCGTTGGAGTAGGGTAGTAGTCACTTCCGTCGTTTTGACAGTCTCGACCCTTTATATGCCTTCGACAGTCTGGCTGTAGTTTTTCTCTTGCGCGGTCTCTTAAGGAGTGAAGTAGTCTCTAGATAGTGTAGATGTACAATGTAGTTGCCACGTCTTGTGTTACGTTATGTTTATGTGAGTTTAACCTTGGGTTTAAACAGAGAGGCTGAGCAGTGAAGGCGAGTGTCTCGATCGAATAAAGGCATTCCTTAAGCCTACACCTTGGTCACAAATCCAAGGCGCTGCTTGTGTTCCTGTCATAATAGTTGTGAGAATAGTACGAGATTGTAACGTTTAGTTATATTCTGACCATATTGCGCCCGTAGCTTATAATATAGGCCATCCGGTGTGCTCATACGATGCTTATAAATGATTGTATATTATTTTAGTTTCCGACATATATATATATCTTATTGCTTAAGTCAACACATATGCTTAAAATGCGGTCGTATTGTTCACGTGGTCAGTCGTTGCAGTTATTTACTCGTTTAAGCAACTGAAAACAACATTACGATAAAAAATGAGATTACAAAGGTGATCTCGATCGGGAAACGGAAAACTATTAAATAAAAAAATAAAGTTTAAAAAACTTTAACCCAATTACTTAAAAAAATGGTCTAAAAGGGACGAAACAAGAACATAATTCAGATAGAAACCCAGAAATGCATAGGTACAACAATGGTCAAGGCAGAACTGGTGTGGACAAGCGCTGGCAGGCTGCGGTGCGTCACGGTCCCATGGCTTGCCACTCCCCGGCGCTGAGTAGGAACACCCCGGATGGTTTAGCGGGTCGGGCTGCCTTTTTTTGAGGTAGTTTTGAACTGTCTCATACATTCATAAATGTTATTTATGCATATGATTGCTGGATCTAATAATATTATTGTAGCCTTTCAAGAGTTTAATGACAAATAACTACATACTTGACGTCCAATTTATATGAAATAAAGCCAATATTTTAAGTTAGATAATGATGCCTGCTTCTTGCGGTAGCTTTAGCGTTATGCTTGTACAAATACATGGACAGACAAAAAAAAAAAAAACAGTTTAATATGGTTTGGCTTCTATTAGTGTTATAAATATGTAAATTTATTATTAAATATCTTCTACATTTGATAAACAGTCGTTTCAAATATATTATTTTAGCTTATATATAAAATTCTTGTGTCACAGTGTAAGTTACCATACTCCTCCGAAACGGCTTGACCGATTTTTATTAAATTTTATATGCATATTCTAGCAGCTCTGAGAATCGGCTACTATCTATTTTTCATACCCCTAAGTGATAAGGGTTGTCCCCAGTTACGACACCATAACCGAGGGAATCTGCTGACACTCGCGGAATTCGCCCCATTGTTACTACATCGAGTCGACGCAGATATTTGCAATACCGATTTTTGTTTTAAATATTAATTCAGTCTATTTCCAACTTTTGTAATAATAACAACAACAACAACAACAAATACACTTTATTGTACACCATGAAATACGAACATACTAGGAATACAAACATACAAGAAATGACGCACAACAGGCGGCCTTATCGCTAAAAGCGATCTCTTCCAGGCAACCAAGATGCTAGGATATCAATCCACAGAAATAAGGTAGGTGGTGCACTTGCTTAGAAAAATAAAAATAATACATAAAATACATATAATACTACTGTAAACATATGTCAAGCTATACACTACATATACTAAATATAGTATTATATAAAATAATAAGTATAATATACATACATACACAACACTAATAAATAATATACATATATATTAATACTTACTATACGATATAGGTAATACCTAAAAATACAAAAACACACTAAACTAAATAAATTATATTTGAGAAAGATAATAATCTTTTAAAACACGTTTAAAATTGTTAATATTGTTTACACACCTAATATTTTGAGGAAGAGAGTTCCATAGACGTGCAGCTTCAACTGTGAAAGAATTTGTAAAAAAGTGAGACGAATGGATTGGAAGGTTTAGTAACAAATTATCGTTAGACCGGAGTGCACGACTATGAGAATCCCTCAAAAGCTCAAATCGTTCTCCCAAGTAATTCGGAGAACATGGATTGTACAGTACGCAGTGTAGAAGGTGAAGTATATGAGTATTCCTGCGAAGTCGGATTGGGAGCCACTTGAGCTTACTGCGAAATTCGGAGACGTGGTCATATTTGCGTAGGCCGAATATGAACCGTATACAAAGGTTTTGAAGGCGCTCAAGTCTTAGTAAATGCTCCTCTTTTACATCAAGATAACAAATATCAGCGTAATCGAGAATTGGTAGTAGGAGCGAATTCGCTAACGCAATTTTGGTAGGTATAGGAAGAAAATTACGTAATCTGCGAAGTGATGCGACTGCAGTGAACATTTTTCTACTTATTTCGCCTATTTGCGGACCCCAGGATAGATTTTGGTCAAACGTAATACCTAAATTTTTAACAGTCACTTGATATCGAATTTGAACACCTTCAAGTATTACTGGTGGTATTTGTGATGTGTCAATATTTGCCATCAATCTTTGACTACCGATTATTATTGCTTGAGATTTAACAGGATTCAGCTTTAATCCATAGCATTTCCCCTACTCTGTAATATTAGCAAGGTCAGTGTTAATCTGGTCAATTGTTTTAGGAAGGTCAGGTAGAGTTGTTTGATTATAAATTTGTAAATCGTCGGCATACAGGTGGTAAAGAGAAGAAATATTGGGACATATTGTATTAATGAATATTGAGAACAAAAGAGGAGACAACACGCCACCTTGAGGTACGCCAGCAGAAACGTCAGACCACTCGGAAAAGAAGTCTTCGACACATACACGTTGCCGGCGTCCATTCAAGTAGTTTCGAAACCATTCAATTGCCGGTGGAGATATGTTAAGAGATTTAAGGATAGCAAGCAAGATATCAAAGTCTACCGTATTAAAAGCATTACTGAAATCTAACAGTACCAATATGGTTACCTTGCGCTCATCCATGCCTTTTCTGATATCGTCGGTTATTTTGACTAGAGCTGTAGTCGTACTATGACCGGGTCGAAACCCTGACTGCAATGGATTTAAAAGGTTATGATTAAAGAGAAAAGAATTTAACTGACGGTGGACAAGACGCTCCAAAACTTTTGATAAGAAGGGTAGAATGGATATTGGGCGATAGTCGGATAAAGAAGATGGATTTACTTTTTTCGGAAGTGGGATAATCTGGCCGTCTTTCCATAAAGTAGGAAAATCATTGGATCTTAGAGAAAAATTAAAAATTGTGGTTATAACAGGTAAAAGAACATCTAAAATTGGAATGATCATTTTACGACTAATGCAGTCAGCACCGACAGCATCAGATTTAATGGCTATTATATTTCTTTTAACATCACACTCGGACAATTGGTCGAATGAAAAACTGGAGATATTTGGAGTCGATGAAACTGAAAGAAAATTTAACGTATTTATTTTATTAGTACTATCAATTGTACTAGAAGAAGAGAAGTGCATATTAAGATGATTTAAATCTAGGTTCTGGGGATTTATATTACATTTAGCTTTTCCAACTCCTAGTGATTTGAGAAAGTGCCAAACTCTTTCAGAGTTCTCTTCCTCCATAACAGATTTGTAGATATGGCGTCGTTGACTATCTCTACACACCCTGTTGCAACGATTTCGAGCTCTAATATAGTTTTCCTTATTAGTATCACTAGAGTTTAGTGCATATTTGGCCTTCGCGATATTCTTTTTATGCTGCAATTTTCTGATCTCATCTGTCAACCATGGAGCCGGGAGATGTTTTACACGAACTGGTCTAACAGGAGCATGCCTATCGTATAGCTGTGTTAAAAGAGAGCTAAAAATAGCTACCTTTTCATTTACTGTGTTAGCACTATCTATTACTGACCAATCAATGTTCCCAGCATCTTCACACAGTCGATTCAAATCCATACCCCCAAAATTACGGCGAAGAAGGATTCTCGATTTAGCTTTGGGAGGTTTAACTTTATATGATAAAAAAAGGAGATCATGGTATGAAAAAGGTGCATTGCATTGACCGTGCTTAATGACGTGATCGGTAGAAGAAACTATCATTAAGTCAAGCAATGATGGGGAACAGTTTGGACTATGATGAGTAGCTCCTAAAGGGAGGATATCCAAACCCACAGAATTTGTTATAGTGCGTAAACGAGATGCCCTATTGTCGTTCTTGAGAAGACACGTATTAAAATCTCCCATAATCAAAATATGTTCATATAGAGGTTTGAGTTGTTCTAACAGAGTTTCAAATGATAGATAATAATCAACAGTGACACTGGGGCTATAGTAAACACCGAGAAGTATTTTGGTATGAGACAGCATAACTTCGATAAATAAGTGTTGCATTTTCGCATTCCCCTGAGAAATATTAATAATGGTGAAAGGAATGTGGGAACGCAAATATATGGCAACACCGCCACCACGCTGGTCAACTCGATCATTTCTAATCAAATAAACCCTGGTAGGGAATATGAGGTCGAAGGAAGACATGGCTTAAGCCAGGTCTCGGATACAAGAATCGCATGTAAATTTTTAATATTAAAAGAAGTCAGCATATCGGGATAGTGGGCAGGAATACTTTGGGCATTAATATGAATTATGTTAAAACTTTTCAGGACATCTGAGAAATGTTGATCAAGTGTTTCACTAAGAGAAGGAATGCTAAGAAAGCTTTCACTGCAAGTACTGTCAGTAAATATGGATGTAAACGAATCATTTAGAGTATCTTCAGATAATGTCATCGTATGTATAACAATATAAATATGAAATAAAAATTAAATATAATAATATTTATATAAAATAAATGTAATAATATGATTAAAAATATATATACAGGGTGGAACCAGACTACTTCCGAAAACTGAAAGTGGGTGTTCAGACAAGGCTTCTGAACATTCACCTGTAGAAATTATGCGAAAAAAAAAATTAATGACGTCATCATTTTTTTTTACTTTTTCGACTAGGTACGAGTAGTATAACATAACAGTATAGTATTTTTGTGTATATTTAATTAAATTAAGCTCAAAATTAAAAAAAAATGAAAACAGCAATGTATTGCGATCGCCTAAATCGACCGCGAGCGGGAAGTGACTCACTGCGTGCGGCCAGCGCTCCCTATCAGCTGTCCTTCACTCAGGGATCATGTAATAACTTTATGACGAAATTTAAAATTTTATGTAGAGTAAACTTAACTACCAAACAAATAATAATAAAATGAACTCACCTAAAGATTCTGCAAACCATAGTCATACCCATAGACCCTATTTATCGATGGAAACCGCGGTTTAAATTTAAATACCTAAGTTGGTACTTGGTTGGTACCTACCTACTGGAGTAACATCATAATACACTACCCAAAGTAGTCGGTTAACCACTTATGTAAAGAGTACTAACTACAAATTACGGTTTACAAACTTTTCACACATCACACATGTCAACTAAATACCCAGCACCAACTGCAAGAACATTCCTCAAACACAAACTAAACTAAATTAAATTAAAACATTAAGAAATGTATGAATCGCGCCAGTTTACTTATTACGAGTACGTCTCTACGTATTAGTACCTTTGACAAGGTCATAGATGCCGACAAAGCCTCCCGAAAAAAATGAATTTTGATTCGTATAATCATTTCATTCATGTCCAATGTCCGGGATTTGAATCCACGAGCTATCGACCGTGAATTCAACGCCCGAGCCACTGAGCTACTGACGCTTCTGAAACTTAAATGCGAATAATTAATTATTATTCTTTATTTAATTTGATATTTACATTTATTTAATTAAATTACTCAAATGTCTGCCACAGTATCGAAAAAATAATGGAATTTTTTGGCAAGGTCGTGCAACGGGTTGTTTTCATACTGGATTTTTCAAAGGATGCCGCCACTACATGTACCTGTGTGCGGTTTTTTTTCTTTAGGGTAAATATTTTAGTCTTTAGTCGTTACTCGTTATTGCAACGTGCTACGGTGCTAGATTGTACGTTCTACTCGCAATTTAATTACTAATGCGTAAATCGCGAAAAATTATCCTTAGTTAATTTTTTAGTGTTTTTTGTGACTTGATTATTCAATAGTTTGTGGATTAGTTAAGTACAACAGTTTTAAGTGTTTTTTGTGACCTGATTATTTAATAGTTTGTCAATTAGTTTAGTACAATAGTTTTAAGTTTTTTATCATAATGTTCAGTGTTCGTGAATACGGACAAATGTTGATGAGTTATGGAATGGAATTAAGCACGAGGGAATGCCTCATAGTGCGAAGAGCCGAGTTGTGTGTATGGAGATGGGAGGAGCTGCGCTCCTCTCATCTTCAAGCCGTTTCTCATACGTTACAGAAACTAGGTAAGTACCTATACATACTTAAGGCAATCCACTTTTATCGTAATTTTCTTTGAAATTATTTAATAATAAAGTAACACCTAACTAATTTGGTAGAAATTAACACGTGTGATTTATTATTCTATTTGCCTAGTGGATGATAATATGTTAAAGTTATGTTGAGTATACATTGCTGGCTGAAGATAGTGACTATTATTTTCAAAAGAAGATTTTGTTTAACGAATTGCTGCCCTCGGCTATACCAAGGATTTTTTTGGTCATAAAGGGGGTTCTTCTATCCCCCCTTTCAGTTTTCGGAAGTAGTCTGCTTCCACCCTGTATATACAAAAAAAACAATAAAAATGGCAAGTATGATATTGATTATCCATACACCCGCTAGTTGCAAGAAAAGAGAAACGTTTCACTTATATTCAACATAATCAACTTAAATCTAAAAAAAATAATAATATAAACATATTAAAAGAATTAAAACTACCAAAAAACTGGATGGACAAAAAATCACGAAATAAAAAAAAAAAACAAAAAGAAAAAAATAATAATGAAGTAATGTAGGCAAAATAAATTTAAACTATAGCAACACCTCGGCTGGCAATCCTAGTCAACTGTCAAACGATTTAATAATAAAATGTAAAAAAGTACAAGTGAAATTGACGTATAAAATAAAATGTGTAAACAAAAATGAAATAAGTTACAGTGGGTAAACACAGATGTTACTATAAATATTAATGTAATCATAACGGACTGGAAACTAAAAGAATAAAAGTACAAAACTCCAAACTAGAAATACTAATACCAAAATAGGATAAGAAAAGTACTTATGAAATTACACTATTTCTTGATAACTCTTTTCAATCGCTGATTACCAACATTCTTCTCAGCAGGCTTAGCCTGCACACTAGTGCCTTGGACTGGTGATTTGCTAGTACTGGGGCTGGGAATGGAACTAAGATCTGACTTACACTCAATCCGATGAAGAGATCCGTTTGGTGCAGCTACAATGATGACACCATTTCTCGTCCAACATCTAGTCACACCGAAGAGTTCCCTTGCTTCCATAAAGAGGGCATGTCTTCTTTTAGTCAAAAACTCAGACTGAGTAAGACGGAGCCCTTTAGTTTGGTTTTGGAAAACCAAATTTTGTCACGAGTGGATAGCTCAGAAAACTTAACAATAATTGGCCTTGGCTTGTCTGATTTACGCCCAATCCTTAACACTTGCAGTCGAGAAGCTTGGCAAGTCCAGGTGATCAGCAATTATACTAGTGATTCGCGCTGTTAAATCTTCAGATTTCTGTTCCGGCACACCATGAAACATAATCATTTTATTTCTTCTTTTCATTTCAAGTCGGTCCATTTCAAGTGCTAGAAACTCAACTTGACGCTGTAAAGTGCCCAACATAGATTGAATAAAGCTCTTGAAGTTATTAAAATCCGTTGCCAGTGAACTAATAGAAACAGGTGAAGATGATTTCTGTTGATGCAAATCCTGCTGGAACTCATTCATGCGGCTATTGAATAGATCTGTCAGTGCAGTGAGGGAGTCTTTAATTGAATCCATCTTGACAATTAGTGCACATACAGCAAGTGATTTGAAGTGAAGTGTTTAATAGAGAATTTTCCAGGAAAAACTTGCAAAATGGGTAGTATAGATCACAATATCATAATATTATAAAAATATGTTTAGAAAAATTGCAATTTTTATATTTAAAATAAAATAAAATAAAGAGCTGTTCAATTTGAATGTTTACTTTTTCACTTCTACCCACGAAAAAACTAGTTAGTATTATAAATAAATTTATAATTTTTTAAAAAGCCTTTTTTCTACGACCAATACATAACTGGCGCAGTCGGTAGGATAGAGACAATCTAGGATAAAACTCTTCTAGATTGAACGATATCAATCGTTGGTTATCTCTATCGAAAAGGAACCTAGTTGGTCGTAGAGGCTTAAAAATAGTTAAAAAAGTGGAAGTGGACTCCGGACAGGCGATGCAGAACACTATATGGTAAGTACTCTTGCTTTCCAAGTTCCTGCTATATTTCCTTCCGTATAATATATATAAGTGTTTTCGTCTAAGGCTCAAATCGCAATAGATGTCACTTATTTAAATTAAAATATTAAAATAAATGTTTATGAAAGTAAAGTTCTAAGGCTAAAATCGCACTAGATCTTACTTATTCAAGTATTAATATAAATAATTATTAAAGTAGGGTTCTAAGGCTAAAATCGCAATAGATCTTACTTATTCTAATATTAATATACATTATTATTAAAGTATAACTTTGAGGCTAAAATCGCCATATGAGTATACTGTATGGAAACTGATTATTACTTAATAAATGGATGATTGTTTAAATAAAATTCATTAATATTTCAATTTTCAATTTCAATTTATTAAGATTAATTTAGTTAAATAAATATCATAACAGCTAAAGCATATCTCTGTGAGTGTTTTATACTTAGATTATTTTTTAAATAGTATATTATTATAATTTATTTTTAAGATAATAATTTTCATAAACATGTCTTTTGCAAATTGCGATGTTTCAAGCTTCAAACTGATTTCCGAATTTATGCCGCGCTATGATGGAAACCCTAAACAACTTAATCACTATATTAAAGAGGTAGATAATATTTTAAATCTTATAGATGGTTCAGCTAAGAATCATCCTGCTATTTTATGTCTAATCAAAAGTCGATTAAGTGGACCCGCAATTGATGCGATAGCTTACGAAGAAAACTTAAACTCTTGGGAAGTTATAAAATCTGCTCTTTTGCGACGTCTCCGCGATCCTAGAAATGAAATACAACTAATGCAGGAGCTCAGTAGGATGCGTCGTAATAGATCAGAGGATGCAGCACCCTTTGGCTTAAAACTTCGTGAATTATTGTATTCCTTACTTTCAGTAGGTACTCATAATAATAAGACATATTACGAAAATATGGTTATCGAACAATACATTAACAATCTCGATTTCCAAATTTCTATAGGTGTACGTATAGCTAAACCATTAACTCTAGAAACTGCAATTGTTATTGCTAGGCAAGAGGAAGCGAGACTAGCATATAATAAATCATTCAATAATAATAATATTAATTTACCATCCACATCTCAAGTTAGCAAAAAGCAAATATTTAGTAACAGAGTTGTGCAACCCTCTCCTTTTAAATTTAATAACCCAGTCTCTCAAATGCATGCTAATAATAATTATAATCAACCTTCAACCAGTTATAACCCAAACATTCCTCATAACAATAACTTTGTTCCTCAACGAAATAATTTGACCCCGGAGCAAAGACAACAATGGATACGCTCCATGCTTCCTTGGAAAAATTCACAGGGTTCAGGTAATTTTAGGCAAACCCCTCAACAGGTTAATCCTCCACAAAAGGTATTTGATGTGACCATGAGGTCAGTTAATAAACCTCAAACGCCACAGTTTGTCTCGGAGGAATTATTCTATGCAGACGAGCACCAACAACCCATCTATGAAGATGAGGAGCAGCTTCATTATCAAGGTGGGTATGAACATTTTAACACATATAATAATATTAACAGCGAAGAGGAATATGAACAAAACCCTATGGAGCAATCACCCCAGCAGGATTTTATCAAACCTCAAACTACAGGCGACCCGAGTTAGTAAAGATAAATAATCATTACAAAGATCATTTGCCGTACATAGAACTACCAGAATTTCAAGGTAAGTTTCTAATAGACACAGGTGCTTCACGTTCAATGATATCCTCTTCAGTAATTATTGATAATCCTATATTTCAAAACTTAGTAGAGTATGAGCCTTTTGAAGTTAAAACAGCACATGCTCTTCCCCCGGTTTTTAACTCTGACGTTATACATAAATTTTTATTATTTGAATTTGATCCAAAATATAAAGGACTTATAGGTTTAGATCTACTTAAAATTTTATCTTGTAATATTGATATCAAAAACAAAACTTTACGTACTTCTACTGCTGATCTGCCTATTTATTTTGATTATCCTATAAAACAGCTTAAAGTAGACCCAGAATGTGAAAAGTTTATATTAGTTAAATCCAATTATATTGACGGACACTACATTCATGATGACTATATATGGTGTGAAAACTTAAAATCACCAGGAGCTTTAGTAGAAGTAAAAGACGGTCAATTTATAACATCTATTATTAATTACGATACTAAAACCAAGACTACTTCTAATTTTCCTAAAATTAAATTAGAACCTTATAGTCAAGATACTGATAAAGAAATATGTAAAATAAATTCTATACAAGTAGATTCCAAAACAGATAAGGAACTCTCCGATAACTTAAATAAAATCCGTATAGATCACATGAACGGTGAAGAACGTCGCGAGATTATAAAGATCTGCTATCAATTTAGAGATTTATTTTATTCCGAAAACATACCACTGTCATTCACTCATGCTGTTAAACATAAGCTAAGACTGACCATCAGGTAGAAATGCACCCAGACGATATAGAAAAGACAGCCTTCACTACAGAACGAGGACATTACGAATTCTTGAGAATGCCCTTTGGATTAAAAAACGCCCCTAGCACTTTCCAACGTTTGATGGATCATATTCTCAGAGGACTCGATAACGTATTTACTTACCTAGATGACGTTATAATAATATCAACTTCGTTACAAGAGCACATAGATAAACTGAGACAAGTATTTAATCGTTTTAAACTACATAATTTAAAAATACAGTTAGATAAATCCGAGTTTTTATGTAAACAAGTTAATTTTCTAGGACATGAACTGACTGATCAAGGACTCAAGCCAAATAAAGACAAGATAAAAGCTGTGTTAAACTTTCCCTTACCCCATACTCAGAAAGATATTAAAAGTTTTCTCGGACTAGTAGGTTATTATAGAAAATTCATTAAAGACTTTGCCAAATTAACCAAGCCTTTGACTATATGGCTTAAGAAAAAGAATAAAGTTATACATTCCCCAGAGTTCTTAGAAGCTTTTAATAAATGCAAAGAAATATTAACTAACGCCCCATTACTCCAATATCCAAACTGTATGATGTAGCTTTAGGTGCAGTTTTATCACAGGGTAATATAGGATCAGATAAGCCTGTAGCGTACGCATCAAGAACCCTATCAGACACAGAATCTCGTTACTCAACCATAGAAAAAGAACTTTTGGCTATAATATGGGCTGTTAAATATTTTAGACCTTATCTTTATGGACGAAAGTTCACTATTTATACTGACCATAGACCCCTAACCTGGTTAATGTCACTAAAGGATCCTAACTCAAAATTGACTCGATGGAGACTAAAACTTGCAGAATATGACTATAATGTGGTTTACAAGAAGGGTAAACGAAACACTAACGCAGACGGACTATCACGAGCTAAAATCTTTCATAATAGCATAGACTCACTGGCGGTCAACTTAGATGACAATGATGATGACGATATAATTAATAGAATCTTTGAAGAGGTTAGAAGAGAAGCGGAAACTCAGCCTTCTTCAACGTCACAGGAAATAATCCCCAGCACAAGTAATGAAAGTAATCAACCTAATATAGACAATAACGACAGACTTGATCTACCCCAATCGCAACTAGATGTAGAATCTGACAGTATGTCTGTTGTAACTGACCCAGACAACTTAGTTTCTACGAATCACACACAGCCTGATAATGAAAACAAAGGTATACCCATTCTATCAGACGCAATTGACCGACAACAAAAACAATTTCACATAAGATCGACACCAGGCTCGACTTATAGAGTAGATAATAGATCGACCAATACTAGAACAACTATTAAAGACGTATTTATACCAGTAAACGATACCGAACAACAAATTATTCAGTTTTTAAAGGAACATACTATCGCAGATCGCATATTTTATTGTTATTTTTATAGCGAAGAATTGTATCACGCATTCTCCCGAGTATATACCACAGTTTTTAACAATAGAGGCCCTAAGCTTTATAGATGCACTTCTCGCATTACTTTAGTAGAAAATAAATCGGAGCAAAATGAAATTATTAAAAGGTATCACGAGGGCAAAACAATGCACCGTGGTATTCAAGAGACATACAAAAAAATTCATCGCAATTATTATTGGCCTAATATGTTACTGTCTGTTCAAGCGTACATAAACCAGTGTAGTATTTGTTTACAGGCTAAATATGAGAGAAATCCATTAAAACCTCATCTAGCATTAACAGAGACTCCTACTAAGCCTATGCAACATTTGTTTATGGATTTATATTCTACAGGTGGAGCTACATTTTTTAAAAATCATAGACAATTTTTCTAAATTTGCTCAAGCATTACCATTAAACGCCTCTAGTAGTATACATATAGCTGAAGCATTATTTCAGGTATTTTCAGTGTTACGTATTCCTCTTAAGATAACCACAGATTCTGACAGTAAATTCGATAATGATGTTATAAAGGAGATATGTGCACTACATGATATTAACATTCATTTCACTACACCTTACAACCCTAACTCTAACTCACCTATAGAACGTCTTCATTCTACACTAGCTGAAATAATAAGGGTTCAGAGGATTAACAATAAAGACGACCCTATTCAAATGTTAATGAAATTCGCTATTATTGCATACAACAACTCCATTCACTCAACTACAGATTATACTCCACACGAATTACTTTTTGGACACACAGCATCCAGAAATCCTTTAGAATTACATTATACGAAACAATTCTATCAGGATTATGTTATTAAACACCGTCAGAACGCTGAAGCAGTTCAAGAGTGCGTAACGGCACTTGCTACGAAGAATAAGGAGCAAATTATATCAAAACGAAATCAGGAGGCAGAAGCAATAACCTTCAAGGTAGGTGAAACAGTTTATAAGCAGGTAGCGAAGACAGCAAGGAACGACAAGACAAAACCGGTATTTAAAGGTCCATATAAAATTATTCATTTGCACCCTAACAGTGTAGCTGAGATTGTAGGAAGTCACCCTAACGCTAAGTCTATTAGAGTCCACTATAAGCTCCTACGAAGACCGCATTTTGTTCCAGGACCCTCGTCTTCGGAGCCTTCGTGTTCACAACAACCGCAGAAATAACCTTAAATCCTGTAGATAACACTAATGGTATTTTACTTCTTAAACAAGGACAGATCCTTAAACAAATTGATTCTTTTAATCTCGCTTGTGTCTATAATATTACTCATTTACGTTTAGTAACAGTAAAACTTATGTCATTATATGCTAGTACCAAGTTGGCTGAAAATAATACAGCCTCAGATCAGTTGCATAAAACTTTTAAGGATCAGATAGAGCATAATTTAGATTTAATTGATAAGAAACTAATTTTTATATCTCCTAGAATTAGGACTAGGCGAGGCATTATTAATGGTTTAGGTTCTGTAGTTAAGCTTATAACAGGTAATTTAGATAACGATGACGCCGTGAAGTTTGAAAACGAAATTAATAAACTTCGTAGTTCAATATCTACTATTAAGAATACACAGAGACATTCTTTGGCAATAGCAAATGATACTATTAATGTATTTTATAGTCAAATAAATAAAATTAATAATAATCAAATTAAGTTAAGCTCTTTGTTACGAAACTTTTCATTAAATTCAGAAACAACAATTTATCAATTACATTTTTTCGAAATATACATGCAAATAAGTTTAAGTTTACAGATTATATTGGATAAATTATTGATTTTAGAAGACGCGATGACGTTTTCGCAATTAGGTATTATGCACCCTAGCATTATAAGTTCAGATAATTTAGTGCTAGAAATTACTAAGCTACAAAGAGTAGACTCTTTCCAACCGATTTCAGATGTAACTATTAATAATATACATAAAATTGAAAAATCTATAAGTATAAAAGCCATAGTACGGAACACACTTTAACGTTTATATTGGAGATCCCTTCCGTGGACCGAAATATATATGATTTTATCCATTTATATTCCCTCCCTAATAAACAAAACCTTACCATAATTCCAAAATCCAAATACCTTGCACTTGGAAGCGACGAGTACACTTACCTAGAGGAAGGATGCAGAGAAATAACAGACGACATCGAGCTATGCAAATCGTTAGACACTAGAGCCATCAGCGACTCAGAAGATTGCATCATATCCTTAATTAAACATGAAAAGGCTAATTGCACACATGCACGGATGCAGATGAAGAAAATTAAAATAGAGAAAATTCGGTCTCATTCGACGGCATCCATAAACTCCTTAACAGAATGGAGGACATCCAGGAACTAGATGAAGATCCTTGGTATACAGTGATGATCATCCCCAGTTGGTCGACTTTGCTGATCTACCTAATAGGATTTGCATTCGTCATCTGCAAAGGTTTCAAATGGTGGATGAAAAGAAACATCGTTCGCGAGGACGCTTCGGGAAGCTGCGAGACTAGCTTCCATCTTAAGGAGGGAGGAGTTACGACACCATAACCGAGGGAATCTGCTGACACTCGCGGAATTCGCCCCATTGTTACTACATCGAGTCGACGCAGATATTTGCAATACCGATTTTTGTTTTAAATATTAATTCAGTCTATTTCCAACTTTTGTAATAACTAGTTAGTATTATAAATAAATTTATAATTTTTTAAAAAGCCTTTTTTCTACGACCAATACAAACTCCCCACCTAACATTTTTTTTTATTATTTAGACAAAATTTTCTTTTCTATTTTTTTACAATGTGGCATTAAAAAATACTTACAACTCTAAATTTTCACCCTTCTATCACCAACCCCTATTTTTTAATAGTCATTTTAGTAATTTAATCATTTTTCATCCCGCTCGATAACTGATCAATTATAATTGATTGACTGGCGGGGTCCGTATAAAGGCAGTGATATGGCTGTATTTAGAGTGGAAAATACTAATGTGAATGTTACTCCAGTGAATAAAAACGATGAAATAACGCTCTACCAAATTGGTCGGTACCTACATCAGCATAATGAAGCGGCTTTGCGTATCTTTGGATTTCCTATTGATGAACGGGATTCAGTAGTTGTTTAGTTAGCAGTCCATCTTGAAAACGGTCGGCGTGTATTTTTCACGAATGAGACAGCGATTGATCATGATATAAATCCACCAAAAACTACACTCATTGAATTTTTTGAATTGTGTAATCGTGCGGATGATTTTGGTGCGTTTGCGTGAACATTACTCACAAGTTCCATGCTATTTCACATAGGCTCAAACAAAAAAATAGATGCTCCGCAAGCAAGACAGCAAGCAGTTGATGCATGTCTCAGTTTATTCAAATCAAACACCTTGGGGCGAGTATTTACAGTCAATCCAAGGCAGACTGAGTGCTTTTATCTTCGACTGTTGTTGGTTAATGCTGGCCCATTGTCATTTCTGAATATACGTAAAGTGAATGGGCAACAGTATCCAACGTATAATGATGAATGCCTTGCCCTCAGCTTGCTTGAAGATGACATCCAGTGGGAATGTATGCTTGCTGAAGCAGCATTGAACTGTACAGCAATACAAATCGTTTACTATTCGCTATAGTATTGACTACATGTTTTCCGGCCCGATCAGAGGTATTGTGGGATAATCACAAATATTCAGTGACTGATGTTATATTGCATCAACATCGTACATGGTGCAACGATCTAACGATAACATACAGCGACCCTATGTACAATTAAGCATTGATTGCTATCGAGGATCGTTGCATTATCATTGCCAATTTATCACTCAGTCATTTCGGTATGAATTCGCTAAATCGAACTGCATCTGATTTAAAGAACACTGAAATTAATCATGAACTGCAGTACAACATTGTAGAAATGGCGGTAATTTTTACTCGCAATGTCCCACTAATGAGTAAGGAACAAACAACCATTTGCGACCGCATTATGCTCGCAGTTTCAACAGGACAAAATGGATTCTTCTTTTTGGATGCACCAGGTGGAAAGACACCACTGGAAAGACATTCCTTATTTCGCTATTTCTCGCCGAAATACGATCAAATAATGGCATCGCATTGGCCGTTGCATCATCGGGCATTGCGGCAAGTTTATTGGATGGAGACAAACAGCTCATTCAGTATTTAAGCTGCCAAAAAATATTCAAAATATTCCTGACGCAGTGTAGAACATAAAAAAACAATCGTCCATGGCCACAGTACTGAAACAGTGTAAAATTCTCATCTGGGATGAATGTACTATAGCACAAAAACATCCACTTGAGGCGTTAAACAGGACATTGAAAGATATTAAAAACAAAGGACAAACTATTTGGCGCTACTCTAGTCCTTTCAGGTGATTTCAGAAAAACACTTAACGTCATGGAATGATGGGAAGTATTGATCTCATTAGCGTATGTTGAACAACAAAATCATCGGCATTTGTGGCGTAATGTTAAAAAAGTACAACTGAAAGTAATAATATATGTGTTCAAATGCTTCAAGATCCATCCACTGTAACATTCTCAACACAACTCATAGATATCGGCGATGAAAAAGTTACTATAGATGAAAATAGCTGCGTAAAATTACCGACCGACTTCTGCACAATCATTGTTTCGCAAGACACTCTCATTGAACAAATATTTTCCGATGTACACACACAGTACATAAATCATGAGTGGCTTGCAAAAATAGCAATTTTAGTGGCAAAAAATGTAAACGTTAAAGATTTAAATCTAAATATACAACAGTTGTTGCCAGGGAACTTAGTATCATACAAATCTATTGATACAGTTTGCGATGCCAGCGAAGTTGTAAATTTTTGCAGCAGAGTTTTTGAACTCACTGGATTTGTCAGGCATTCTACCGAATAATTTACAATGGAAAGTTGTAGATCTCCGATTATTTTGCTTCGTAATTTGAACCCGCCACGGCTGTACAACGGTACACAACGGTAGTCATTCAAAAATTAATGAAAAACGTTATCGAAACCAGCATTTTAAATGGCAAGTTCCGAGGTAAAAATATATTAATACAACGAATCCCTATTATACCTACAGTTGCTCCAATTTAATTTAAACGTATTCAGTTTCTGATTAGGTTGGCATTTGCAATGACTGATGAATGATAAGTCCCAAGACCAAACGATGTCTGTTTGTAGCTTAGATTTGAGCACACCATGTTTTTCACACGGACGATTATACGTGGCATGTGAGTGGGTAAACCATCCCGTTTGTTTGTGTTAGCTAAAGATGGGCTAACAATAAATATTGTTCACGCTATAGTATTAAGAGATTGATATTATTCGTTAGTGTTCCTGCCGTAATTAATTAATATGATATATATAATTTTAAGGAATAAATTATAATAAATTAAAAAAAAAAATTTTTTTGGTGTTTTGTTATTTTTATATTTCCTCCTCTTTCACTGATAAACCACATCCTTACACACTTACAACAAGTTAGTTATTTTTTTTCGACACTAGAAATTCCCTAGAAATAATTTATTAGGCAAAACAACGTTTGCCGGGTCAGCTAGTATTTATATATATTATAGAAAAATAACACTAGTCTACAATAAAACAAAATAAAAGTGTTTGTTAATTAATTTTGATCTTACCACGTATATATTTTAGTTTTAATACAATCATACGTATGAAAATTACTGCTGATAATAAAATAACAATTATTACACTTAAGCATATTAATACTAAGTCTAAAGCATAGTATTCAGTCCAGTGCATACGCGCGATGGGTGTGCGAAGATGCTCAGCATTTCCGTGACGTAGAACGTGTTCTGTCCACCATACAGCACGATCTAGTGGTGTCTGGGGTTGATCGTATAAAATATTTCGCAGTTTTATTATATTTTCCCGATAGCTAAAAATATTAAAAAAATTAAATAAAAGGTCAGCCAATTGCTCACAGCAATTCAGTCGATTACGGTCCTTTTACTTGCGAGATCAAAACAGCTCAAGTGACGTAATGTCACCAATAGCGTAACTAATGAAAAAATATCGTTTTCATCACTTCGAAGACAGCTTTATGACAATTACAGAAAAATAATCAAAAAACTTCTTTGCAAAGCGATACTAAAGAAGAATTTGTCATCTTGAATTGAATAGATAATTTTTTTTAAACTTATTTTACTTCAAATTTCCATACTATCTTGATGCCTAGCGAGGCGATTTATCGAGACTGGCACGAGCAACAAATACAATTTTTGCTAAATAATTAGCAGCAAATTATATCTGCTAGCTAGATATGTATTAATTACAACATTAAAATATATATTAGAAATAATTCCTTGCCTTTTATTTTTAATTATAGTTTCTATGGCTTTGAACAATATGTCTTCTGTGATTGTTTCAATACTTAGTTGGAGTCCAATTTTATGTTTAACATACATTTCGACATTAAACCACTGATCTACCGTCATTGGTACTCCAATTAATGGTACACCCGCCGTAATAGCTTCATCAGTTGACTGTAGACCTCCTTGAGTTATAAATAATTTGACTTTCGGGTGTTCTAAAAGTGAAAAATAAATATCGTTATTAAACTGTTCAATAATTTATTACCTTTAAACACATCATCGTTCTCATTGACGCAAAAAATAGTTAATCTAGAAACTACCCGTGAGGGGACGGGTTAGAATACTATTCTCCTCTGCCGCTGGGAGAGCATCTCGTAAGAGCCGGGTTACCCAGCACCCCCTTGTTGGTAGGGGATCTGTTCCCCGACTGGCTAGCGACCTCCAGCAAGCGAATCCGACCGCCAAGTGTCATAGACGCGTTCCGGGCGAGCCGCATGTGGTCCAGGCTTACACCCTTCCTCTCTCATCCCATTAATGCTGCGGATCTAGTGGACTCTGGGCTCTTGCTCAGGGTCCGCAAAAACCGTAGCATATTTTCTTTACTCCCCCTCCCCACTCTATCTTCGAGGATGCAAAGAGGGTATCTCTTGTTTTGTCGATGTCCATTAGCGATGGTGGCCACTTACCATCAGGTGGACCATCTGCTCGTTTCCACCTTATCTACCATAAAAAAAACTTCTAATGCAAGTTATTTAATTATTGCAGTACTTACTGAGTAAATCAGATTGCGGGAACCATTTAGAAATTCTAACATTCTTCAAACGTCCCGGAATTTCGTCCTTATCCCATTTCCATAAAACGTCGTAAGGGAGTTTGGAGAATACCTTAGTAAATATTTGAATTTTTTCAGTTGGTAACAGAGATGGTATCACATTTGTGCCAAAACTCATATAAATTACACCACTTTTAGAGGAATCGAGAAATGATATGAGGTCCTGAAATAACTCGACAATTAATATTTTACTTTTAAAAGTTTTAGTTCACGCTTTCTTTATATTGTAATATAAGATGTACCTCTGGCAATGGTTGCGTTTCTTTTTGATGGATACCACCTATATATAAGGTATTTGGTGGAAGTGGTCTGTTGGAATCCCATAAACGATGAGCATTTATAAATATCATCGCCACGTTTTTCTTAAGTTGAACTATATCTGGAATTTGTCTACCAAAAAGTCTTTTTAGCATTTTATTTTCTGAATTTTCTAATTCAATATACATACTTATAAAACTGTATTCAGTATAAAGCTCTGATATCTTTTCCCAGAATGTCAAATTATTCACTCTTTGCCGTATTGTTATTGGGTAAACAAGAGGATTTATAGGAGCTCCTGTAGAGCTTAAATATGTCTCAAACAGAGGACCAAGAGAAGATATTTCTATTACCGGCACTTTATGCAAATATGAGAAACCAATTGTAGGTCTAATACACGACTCCACAAATAAAAGATCGTACGTATTTTTCCTATTATTGATGAGATTTTGTACTTCAGGTGATTTTATTTGCTCTTCAAATATCGCGTTTGCTATTTCATACATACTTTTAAAATTAGATGTAAACATATTTCCGTCTCCTTTATCCATTTCAACAATTTTTTTCCATAACGTGTAGGATATGTCATGAACATTAATTTCCTTAAGGTTATTAGGACTTTGTTCTGTTGGGTATTGTGGATCTGGAGTAATCACTGTCACATGATGTCCACGTTTAACTAATTCGTTTACAAGCGGCCGAAATACAATTTGATGGCTTATGGATGGAGTTGGAAAAACTGCTAAAATATTTGCACACCTGATTACGGATGCAATATGGATAATACATATTATTTGAACTATTTTTAACATTTTTAACCAGTACCGATAGAACTTCAGCAACGTAATGAATTTTTAAATATATTTCATTACCATATCACATTATGTATGTATTTTGTTAACGAACAAAACCTGTTTTCTTAGTGCCTAGTTATTGTTGAAATAAGTAACGACAATTTAAAATCTTTTGTTTAACAAAAACAAATAATCGTCCATACGGATTGTTCATACATATTACGTATACATCTACGCACTTATCTTTTGTACACTTATGTGAAGTTGGTAATTAGTATTTAAATTTTATACGATTGTACCACGTTTGAACCGGATGGTGCCGATTTCAAATAATAAATAAAGGAGTAAGAGCTGTAAGGGGGCAAAATATAGCCAAAAACCGAAGTTCAGAAAATTGGTTTTTTAATTATAGAGTATGAAAGAGTATCGAAAAAAAATTAATCGAAAAAAATACTTTAAAAAATTGAATATCGTTACATGAATATCAACGATAATACAAACGATACGCACTAAAAAGTAAAAAAAGGTACAAACGATAAAACGATTTACTTTAAGCATACTTCGAAAAAGTTAAAATACTAGCAAATAATATATTCCGAGATGTTTTTTTTATGCTTTAAATTAATTTCTATTGTTAATTACTATGTTGGAAACACTTATAATTTGAGTAGCATCCTGTGACTCGATCTTGGTACGACTGATATGAGTAGCATCCTGTTATTTGAAATTGGTAGCACTGATATGAGAAGCATCTTGTTACTCGAATGTTGGCCAACTGATAAAAACAAATCAAGGAAGTGGGGATTGCAAATTAAATACGCCGTCACGACAGAATAATCATGGATTACATCGCGAGTTTTCTTACTGTCAAATAATAATTTTTTTAAAGTAATCTTACGAAAATGAGTTCTTGTGCTATAAAATGGTGTAAAAAATTCAGCCAGAAATTTTACTTTATTATCTTTTAAGATTTTTTTTTATTAATAATACATTGTTAAAATTATCGACATCAGCAGAAATATTTAACGTTATAAAACGTAAATATTTAACCTATCCCATCACTACAGCAAGTATGTTATTCGAATGATTTTTGAAGTGACCAATTAAATCGCATCGGTCCTTCCCCGCGCGCCCTCACCTTCCTCAGCTAATTTCCACACTTGACACACAATTTTTACTAAATGATTTAGGTATGTTTTTTATTTATGTAAAATATAAAAGAGATGCATTGAGGAGATTTGTGTTCGTCAAAGTGTTATGTGGCGAGCAAATTAAATGTATTTTAGAAACTATTTGATTCTATTTAAAGTAATTATAATTATATTAACACAATTTAAAAATGATAACTAAAAGATTTAGAATTAACAGTTAAGAAACAGAGTAACGAGTTAGTGGTAGTGAGGTAGAAATGTAATGTGCGAGTTCTGGGATGGGGGAGCATTTAAAGGTTTAGAGAGTTGGAAGGGATAAAGATATTGTGTTGCGCTAGGTGTTATAGGACAAGGCCTAGGGCATACAAAGTCCCTCTGCTCCTCCAGGGTAGAACGTGGTGGCCTGTGCTACAGGTGCGGTGGCGAAGGCCATATATCTACAACGTGTACGGCTGTATTTCGATGTGCGGTCTGTGCGGACCTCGGGAAGCCATCCGGGCACAAAATGGGAGGACGAGGCTGCAAGCTCCCAAGAGAAAATCAGCCAACGGAGCCCAGGTCAGAGCGGGGGTTGGGCGCACGTCTGGGTGCGAGGGGGTTGTAATGTCGTCTTAATGGACAGGATACAGCATATCAACTTCCTCCAGGGGAACCTGAACCAGTCCGCCGATGCCCAGGATCTGCTGTTGCAATCAATGGCGGAGTTGTCGGTGGATGTAGTCATGGCTACCGAGCCATATTACGTTCCCCCCAACCCTCGCTGGGCCGGGGATCTGGACAGATCCGTGGCGATCTTGGTCGGGAGCAAAGCTGGCCCTCTCCTCGATATTTTGGATGCACCCGGTGGGACGGGAAAAAGTTTCTTACTAAAATAATCTTAGCTCAAATACGATCTCAAGGAAAAATAGCGTCGCCTGGAGTAGCGGCCACTATGTTACCCGGTGGTAAAACAGTTCATACGATGTTTAAAACCCCCATACATTTGCACATAAGTGAACAGATAAGATTTTACGCGACTGCTGCTTTATAATATGGGACAAGTGCACTATGGCAAAAGCAGTAGAGGCGGTTGATAGAACCCTCATAGATGTCCGTCGAAATGACCAAACTATGGGCGACGTAACGATGCTGTTTTGTAGGGATTTCAGACAAAAGTTGCCTGTAGTACCACGGGGAACAAAGGCCGACAAGATAAGATTATTCTTAAAGAGCTCAAGCCTTTGACCACACGAATGCACTTAACAGAGAACATGAGGGCGCAAACAGGTGTCAACACAAATGCACAGGAGTTTTGCGATTTATTACAAAAAAATGGCGATGGCACGTATCCGGAAGAAGAAGGGCAAATCGTTTTGTCTAATAATCTCTGCTAGTTTCTCTGCCAAATAACAAATCGTGAGAACTAATATCTTTGTGAAAGAGAAATGTTGACTCCGCGAAATGACCAAGCCGTAAGAATCTACTTGATATCCAAGTGCAATGATGAGGTAGAATTAGTGTAGTATACTTCTATCAACCGAGTAATGGAGCAAGATGACGCTACCACACAGTTGAATTCCTTGATTCTCTGAGTGCTCCTGGACTTCCATCACAGAAAATCAATTTAAAAAATAGCGTCCCTATTATTCTATTGCAAAATATAAGCCTCCCAAAACTTATGTAACGGAACTAGAATGAAAGTAACCTCTCTGCAACGTAACATAATGAAACGGAGATTTTGACAGGGTGTGGTGTCGGTGTCGGAGAGCGAGTTATACCCCGAATCAACTGATTCCAAACAATTACCCTTTCCGTTTTAAACGTATACAATTCCAGGTTAGTTTGTCTTACTCAATAACAATAAACAAAGCTCAAGGGCAGACGCTGCGTGTTGCTGGCATAGACCTCAGCGTCAGTTGTTTATCGCACGGCCAGCTCTATGTTGCTTTCTCCCGTGTAAGTCAGCCAATCAACCTATTTGTACATGTTTCGAATCAGTTTAGGTTGAATATCTTCTATAAAGAACCATTATAAGGTATTGCGATCTATAAAATTTTAATTATAGGAATAATAAATACCACGCGGACGAAGTCGCGGGCATCAGCTAGTTTGGTAATAAACATTTGTTTTATTATTATCCTAGCCAACTTAAGCTTAAGTTACTTGGTTATTTTTTTATAAACAAGTAATGACTGTTCTGTTTTGGTCCATATATGAATAAATATGGTCACTAATTATATTGTATCACTTATCCTTTCCAATCACGGGTCATCAGTGACCCGGAACTTTGGAAGGCGTGCGCGGAACCGCAGCTAACGCGTAGAGGCCCTTTAGATAATTTAGTTTAATAATTAATAAACTATGGCGCCTACCCAACAATGTTTTTACACATTGAAAAATGGGTAGACGAAGACTCGCCAATTCATCAATGGCTGTGCTATACACAAAACTAGAGTTTATTTCCAACGTTCGGCAAGCGTTAGACTGAAAAAGTGAAGCTTTGCTTTTTTTGACAGATAGCAGCGAGGCTGTAGGCCAGGTTAACGGCGAGCTCGACGCGGTTTTTTTTATGGGAATACCAGTTTGTATTGACAACTGTCAATTTGCTCGACGACGAATAGTTTTAACTCACGCCCGTTACAGCCTTGAGCGCTAGTGTAGCCTTTTCCAATAAGATAATACCAAAAGAAATTTCATCGCTGTGACTTCGCTGTACGCGAGGCTGTTTTTTATGAGAATAGCACTGCTGTTCTGCGTTCGATAGATAAAAATTATTATCTTGTTGAGATCAGTAATTCCTACACCACAATATTCAAAAGTATAATTTTCTTTAAGGTTTCAGGTGGTAAATTTAATTATTTAAATTTTAGGTAATTCTTACATAATATACGAGATCCACCTCGACTGGTTTATCTACTTTATGATGACACTAAGTGATAATCTGGTATTTTTAGAAGATGTTCTCCCCAATTTCTAATAAATGTCATATTATATCGAGATTTTTATACATTTTATTAAGTTACTAGCTGTGCCCGCAGCTCCGTTTGCGTCTTACTTATCTACGTATACTCCTCATCACACGATCTGGTATATTGAAGTAAGCAAACACAAAGCATGAGCACTCGATGCCTATCGGCAGGTCGATGTTATCAGTAGCCAATTATTTACCAAATACTTACATACAACAGGAATTAAAACAAAAAAAATCTTAATTACCAAATTAATCATTCCTAGATGAAATTTATTACACCTGCTTACCGGTATACAATATTAGTAGTAGAACCCTCAGATATAAATATGTAGAGATTGTGTGGGTTACCCACGGGATAGAGCTACATCAAGTTACATTGACGTGCGAGGAACAGTTAGCGCTCAGGTCTACTCCTGCAACGAGCTCGTCCCTGTGCCTTGTTGATGATTATATCAAAAGCATAAGCTAACAAATAAAAACAGAGAATGATCGGGTGACGTAGCGTGCCGCACCCCCCACGTGCGATCCATCTCGCTCCGCCTTGGAAGAGACCTTATTAAAAAATAATCAATTTAATTTCATAATGACTATTAAAAAAAAATTAAAAAACCACACTGAAATAGTAATTTATACTCCTTAAAGTATGATAGAAACATTCTACCGTAATACACACTCACGTTTAACGTAAGTAGCTGAGGAGTTGGATATAGCACAGACTACTTAATGTTGACATGTGTAGGATTACCACCGAAGAAACTATCCTCATTAGCCTCACCACGAAATGTCTGCTGTAAGTGGCTGAGGAGTTTGGTATACACACTACTTAATGCTGTTCTATAATACGTTAAAAATTTCGACCGCATCAGCAGCAATGGCGCTGTGGTCGCGTCAGTCTGGCTGTTTTATTTGAGCAATATTACTGTAAAAACCGATAACTATAAAACAATATGTAATAACTACACTTTACACCGACAACGCCATCTATATGAAAGAAGAAAAAGAAAATTAATAAAATAAACAACATGTAGCAAATTTTTAATAATATGTTATTTAAAAATTAAAAAAACATGTTTTATTATTGTAAAGTATGACATAATAGTATCGTAAAATCCAAATATAGATTAGTGATTATATTATGAGTCAATTATCAATCACGTGGCGCCATCTACAAGACGTGTGACAGGTTTAACTACATAAATAAAAGTTGTAAATGCATATATCTTTTGACTGAGTGAACCGATTACGATGAAACAAAGACTAAATGTTACTCCGAAGTTAGCACTACAATTATATATAAACAATCGAGTGGAGTCAGTAGTTTCTGCGTTTATCGCGCACAAATAAACGACTAAAAGACAAATTTTTTAAAAACTTTTGAAATGGTATCTATAGGTTATTTGAATACTTCTCTGCTAAATTTTTTTAATATACACGCAATGTCCAGACACGGCAAGTCTACAGATTTATTATATGTATCGATAATAAGCTAACATACAGTATTTCGGATTTATTTATTACACCTGTAATGTTTTGATAGAATATTGTCATATTATGAGAGAAAAAACCTGATTTCAGAAGCATTTTTTATTAAAAGAATTATAATTAATAATTGAAATTATTAAAATAGTAGGGGATAGTTCCTTTTTTTGGTCCTAATTCTTTAATTAAAGTTGTCTTGGATGATTGACGTATGTGAAACTTTTTAAATAAATTGTGTTTTTACTTTTATCTGCCAATTCTTTTATTTCAGTTGTCTCATTATGTTTTTTATTTTGGTTTTCTTTGTCTCAGATTTTATCTCTAAAATTTGACCGTGCTTCCTAAATTTTAGATTTATAAAGATATATATAAGATTTTAGATATATAATCATCTAGATTGATGTTAAAACTAGAAAGATTAAAGTTAGGATTTAGTTTTAAATATTAGATGATCAATACAGGTTTCACTTTGTTCACGTGTTACATGATCATGTCCAGGTAGAAGACCATGAGATGCAAGGACTGTAAGGTATTTATCACCTACAGTATCTCTTTTACTTTCATTACAGTTACATTTTGTACCCAATTTTTCAACTATTTCACATAATTTTTCTTTCGATTTGTTGCTTGATGTTGGAACATTTCGAATTTCTAAACTAGAGGTTCTTACTACTTACTTAGGAGACTTTCAACTTTGTCTTGCAGGAATTTAATCGTTTTTTTATCCTCTTATTGTTGCATTTCTAAATTCAGAATTCGTTGTATAAATCGATCATACATTTTACATTGTATACTGTTATTGAGTACTAGGGTCTCATAAAAGTTGGCATAAAAGTATTGAATATGTCAGGCGGCAGTTTTTTGGTCAGCTATGCGTATAATACGCCTTTCCGTCCAGCTTAATAAGATCTCTCATAAATGTGTGCGTATACGCAAAGTAGCCAAAGAAGTAACTAGCAAAATCAGGTTGTCTCATTTTTCCTGTATGCTTAACGGACTTATTGCTTCAATCTATCTCTATTTCATACAACACAAGTGTCCGAGGGGAAGGGTAAAAGGGAGAAGGGGGACTGATCTAAACACAAGCATCACATCATCACCACATAATATATTTTTATTATAACATTTTATATTCATTAATTAGGAGATAGAATAGAATAGAATAAATTTTTATTACTCAATCACATATTTTTTACATAGAAAAAAAAAAGGTAAGTTATAATACAATTCTTACTTAGGCTAATCAAAAATGTAAAAACATGTGATGTGACCAATAGGTACACCTCAGTATTATTTTGCGGTGCGTTACCACAACGCTGATTTTCAGAGGTGACCCCAGGGTAACTCACGATTGACACCGACATGCTATAATACCTATTGAAAAAAAAACTTAATAATTAGATATTTAAATTAATATTAAAGTAAGAAGTAACAATTACATATTTTTAAAACTCATAATTAACAACAAAATAAGAAGATATATAGAACCAAATATGTATAGAAAAAAATGTGCCAAAGTATATAATAATAATAATTAATAAGACAAGAAAAGCAAGCATAAGACACTAAATCTCTAAAATCTTATTGTAGTTAGTGGCAGGACAAAATTTCAATCTTACTGATATCAAGATTAACTTTTCATCAATTTGTTTATAAACTATCCATGAAGTTTAAACTTAAAAAGTATATACAGAGAAACTTTAAATGTGTAGGAAAAAAAAAAAGAAATTTATCACTAACAAAACAAAACCTTTTAAATTTATTTATATAAAAAATATACATTACTCTGTTTTCCCTTTTTATACAGTATGATTTAACATTCATTAAAGATATTAAAAATATAAAAAAAGATAAAGAAGAGGGTACGTTGACGAAATCTGGTCACAAACAAAATTGGCGAACAAGCAACGTAGGATCAACAGTCCTCGTCAGCTGTTCTCAATTATACATTATTTCAATATTATTTACACTTACAATTAATTTAAATTGTGTAATAAAATGTGTGTATGTGTGTGGTTAAAGAAAAGGAAAACTTAAAAATGAAGGAAAAAATAAGCAAACCCAGTCTTTTAGGATAGCAGCATCACCAGCAAGTACAGAGCAAAAGGTGTGGTCACCACAGCCCTCTCAACGAAGAAACTAGGTCTTCGGACAATAGGAAACTCTTGGGTGAGACCGAATAGCAAAGGACGGCATCACAGAAGACTCAACAATCTTCCATGAAAGTAGAATACTTATAGATCCAATAGTTTCCCCATTCACAACTGTAGAATCTTCATAATAAGAAAACAACAGCTCCATTGAAAAGAACTCCATCAAAAAAAAACTTCGTCCAGGAATGAACTGTCACACGATCATCGCACGGCACAAGTTTTGACTTTTAAGTTTCGGTTTCTCCGAACACTTAAGACCTCAAAAGGTTATGACTTTAATCACCAACGTCATTGTTCCATTTCCATATGAAAGAATTGATGGTTATAAAACTATTTAAATTGCAGCCAGCCAGCAAAATGTCGCCGGTCGCGTTACCGCCGCGAGCGGTCGAAAAAACAGCGTTCAAGGTCGTCGTCGGAGACGATTACACTACCACACTAAATACTAATTGGGGTAACGCGAACGAGGAGAATTTTCTATAAAAAGATTTTAATTTGAAATATTGTTAAAAATATTCTAATAATATTAAAAACTGTGAAATAAAAATTTCACAGGGTTACAGCATGCCGCGCGGTCGAGCTTACTATCGGCGGCTGCGTACAATCCCATACAAATGATACACGAACCGTTTGCCAATTTTTTGATATAATTATTATTAAATTATATATTATTTCTAATGTATCAAATGACGTTTCAAACATAAAATTAATTACTTATTATGTTTATTTGTAAATATTATGTTATAAAATTTATTCATTTCTATTTTATAAACTCTTTAATATTATTATTTTAAATGTTGAATTTATTTTATGTAAGGTTTATAACCGTCACAATCTGGACTAATCACTGTCACATGATGTCCACGTTTAACCAATTCGTTCACAAGCGGCCGAAATACAATCTAATAGCTTAATGATGGACTTGTAAAATATTTGCGCACTCACTTCTAGTTATAGTATGGATTATTCCAATTATTTTAAACATTTTAATATGTCACGATGGGACAGCATCAGCGTACCGAATCTAAATGTATATCATTACTATACTGTATTATATATCGTGTATGACAATTAAGAAAAGATGTTCTCTTATTTGCTAGTTATTGTTTAAATATGTACTTACAAAATTGTGTTAAAAAGAAAGTGTCCAGACGCATTGTCTATTCATATTCTGAATCATTTTCTGAATTCCTTAAACTCACACTTAGAAACTATAAAAAAAATCAAAAAATATATAATCATAACCTTATGTAACATAACAAAATGCCAGTGAGATACACAATCATATAAAAAACCGATCAAACTGAACATGTTGGCATTTCACGGCCTACTCTCCGGAGACCTATTTCGCACTAGAGAACAGAACTGCTTAGATCATTTTGATTTTAAAATACACAGGAAAGATACCACAGCTTATATAGCAGTCCTCAACACTACGATAACCGATCCCCAAATGATTCTACTGAATCTCCAAAACCTTTAACCTAAAAAAACAAATATAATTACTAAAACTATTATTGACTACAATATAGCACTTCACAATCTGGCAGGTAAAAACCTGACAAGCTTGCTTTTTAGAGACGACCCCAACTATGTAATTGAAGAATTGACATAAAATACTTCGCAGTTTTATTATATTTTCCCGATAGCTAAAAATCTTAAAAAAATTAAATAAAAGGTCAGCCGATTGCTCATAGCCATTGGTTTAGTCGATTACGGTCCTTTTACTTGCTAGGTCAAAACAGATCAAAATATCAACATATTATGCAGCATAAGTGACGTAACGTCACCAATACCGTAACTAATGAAAAAATATCGTTTTCATCACTTTGAAGACGGCTTTATGACAATTACAGAAAAATAATCTAAAAATTATTTGCAAAGCGATACTAAAGACGAACTTATCATCTTGAATGGAATAGATAATTTTTTTAAACTCATTTTACTTAAATATCGAATTTTCATGCTATCTTGATTCCTAGCAGTGACGGCGATTTATCGAGACCGGCACGAGCAACAAATACAATTTTTGGCAAAATAATTAGCAGCAAATTATATCTGCTAGTTTGATATGTATTAATTACAACATTAAAATATATATTAGAAAATAATTCCTTGCCTTTTATTTTTAATTATAGTTTCTATGGCTTTGAACAATATGTCTTCTGTGATTGTTTCAATACTTAGTTGGAGTCCAATTTTATGTTTAACATACTTTTCGACATTAAACCACTGATCTCCTAGCATTGGTACTCCAATTAATGGTACATCCGCCGTAATAGCTTCATCAGTTGACTGTAGACCTCCTTGAGTTATAAATAATTTGACTTTCGGTTGCTCTAAAAATGAAAATAAATATCGTAATTAAACTATTCAAATATTTTTCCATAATTTAAAACCTTTATACACATCATCGTTCTCATTGATCCAATGAAAAGTTAATCTAGAAACTTCTATTGCAAGTTATTTAATTATTGCACTACTTACTGAGTAAATCAGATTGAGGGAACCATTTAGAAATTCTAACATTCTTTAAACGTCCCGGAATTTCGTCCTTATCCCATTTCCATTAAACGTCGTAAGGGAGTTTGGAGAATACCTTAGTAAATATTTGGATTTTTTCGGTTGGTAACAGAGATGGTATCACATTTGTGCCAAAACTCATACAAATTACACCACTTTTAGAGGAATCGAGAAATTATATCAGGTCCTGAAATAACTCGACAATTAATATTTTCTTTTAAATAGTTTTAGTTTACGCTTTCTTTATATTGTAATATAAGATGTACCTCTGGCAATGGTTGCGTTTCTTTTTGATGGATACCACCTATATATAAGGTATTTGGTGGAAGTGGTCTGTTGGAATCCCATAAACGATGAGCATTTATAAATATTATCGCCACGTTTTTCTTAAGTTGAACTATATCAGGAATTTGTCTACCAAAAAGTCTTTTAAGCATTTTATTTTCTGAATTTTCTAATTCAATATACATACGTATAACACTGTATTCAGTATAAAGCTCTGATATCTTTTCCCAGAATGTCAAATTATTCACTCTTTGCCGTATTGTTATTGGGTAAACAAGAGGATTTATAGGAGCTCCTGTAGAGCTTAAATATGTCTCAAACAGAGGACCAAGAGAAGATATTTCTATTACCGGCGCTTTATACAAATATGAGAAACTGATTGCGGGTCTCATCCACCCCTCCACAAATAAAAGATCGTACGTAATTTTCTTATTATTGATTAGATTTTGTACTTCATATGATTTCATTTGTTCTTCAAACATTGTGTTTGCTATTTCGCAAATACTTTTTAATTTAGATGTAAATATATTCCCGTCTCCTTTATCAATTTCTACCATTTTTTTCCACATTATGTACGATATGTCATAGACTTCTATTTCCGTAAGATTGTTAGGACTTTGTTCTGTTGGATATTGTGGATTTGGAGTAATCACTGTCACATGATGTCCATGTTTCACTAATTCGTTCACAAGCGGCCGAAATACAATTTGATGGCTTATGGATGCAGATGGAAAAACTGCTAAAATATCTGCACACTCACTTATATTTGCAATATGGGTATAAAAACATATTATAAGAACTATTTTCAACATTTTTAACCGGTAGCGATCAGTAGCAGCGTAATCAATTGTTAAATATACCTCTTTACCATATCGTATTATATATGGTTTCTGATAATGAACAAAAGATGTTTTTAGACACATTACGTACGCATTTACGTACCTAACTACGCATTTATCTTTTGTACTAGTATTTTCATGTTTAATGGAAAATTCCATCATACAAAAATAGTTACGTTAATTTTACTTAAATATTGAGTTATGAAACTGAAATTTTTATTGTTATTGAAGTGAAAATTCTTTAGAATCGTTGTGATTTCAAACCGGATGCAACGGAAAAAACGACAGGTAAGAGACACAAATACAAAAATGTGTAGGAAAGAATGAGACAGAAATATACAAAACGACAGGTAAGAGACTCAAATACAAAAATGTGTAGGAAAGAATGAGACAGAAATATACATACTATTTTATATTATTATATATATTCATCTCATTCTTTTGTCGATTTACTGAATTTTCACTTCTATCGTGTGTGAATCGCACACAGTTTTTATTTTTACAAGTTTTAATTAACATACATGTGTGCTTTCTAACGGTAAAAGAATTTTTAAATCTGTCTAGTACTTTTTAAGATTATTCGATACATGCAAATCTTTCCTCTTTATAATATTAGTACAGAGTACAGATAGAAAAGTAGTAATATAGAAAAGTATAGATATAATTTACGTTACGTTGATTTTTTTTTATTTTGCTTAATTGAAAGATGCGTAAATGAATCATCACATACAAAAAATGATTTTCATGTAATTTTCTGTAAAATTTAATTCCATACTCGGTTAGATATTTAAGGTCAGTTTACCTGGTCAGTTGAACCCCGCAGCTCCATTGGTATAATAATATATTATACGATTTGTCGCGTTGTTTTAATTTAGACAAATCATTGAAACGATAGCCTTTTTTTGTGATTACATCGTTCATATTGTTAGCATCCGTTTTAATTTTATCTAAATTGTTGTTATATGTTATAATTTAAATACACACGCACTCAGTATGTTCTGCGCTTAACATATAAAGTAAAGAAATACCTCTTTATTAATAATCTGTGTTAGCATCCGTTTTAATTTTATATAAATGGTTGTTATATGTCCGTACAATGCTTGAATATTATCTATGGTATATGATAAATTGTTTACCTTACAGGAAATGTCTATGAGGTAGATCATATTAGTGATGAATTGTCAGCATTGATACTGTTTCCGTTATTTTTTTAGGCTAAGGTAGGATATAAAAAGATGATGCAAGGTGACAGAGTGGAGTATTTCTTTGATTTTTGATGTAATAAGTGTTATTAAAGTGGTTATGTGTGAAAAAGCTGGTGTTTTTTTTTACGAAATATGTGTTAATAGTTCTAGAGCTAGCAATATCGTGTGTAAAAGAGCTTTTCTTATCTGATCTATTATTGGGTAAAAAAATGTATTGTTGTACTCGGTTACTCTCGGTTTACGCTCGGTTTACGCTAATTATTGTTTAATTATTTTGACTATAATTAATTTTAAGACTTTTGGGTTGGGCACTAAACACGAATTATATTATCCCAATTGTTAACTATCTCCACTGACTATCAAAGTGAGTTCTCTATCCCACTTTTTGGGATTTGTTGAACTTTCAAGAAACATTTTTTACTTCACTCTATACTTTTTAAATAATTTCTTTAAAAGCAATTTTTGAAATGTAATTGAAAGTGATTTTTTTTTAATTTCTTTTAATTGTAGTTCGATACCTAAAAATTAAAATTAAAAATATTTTATTAATTAGCATATTGGTTGTTATACTCTTGTCGGTGTATTCAATTGAATTAATTTAATTTAATTGAATCTAATATTGATGAGCAAATAATACAAAATTTACTAAATTAACATTTAGCACATAGCGAGAGAATTGATAATTTAAGAAAAAAATGAGAAATATCTTTTATATATTTCCATAAGGAAATAATCGATGTCAATTTCGAAAAATACGAGATATTTTACCCCGATGCAAAATGAATGTCATGTCGGTGCGTCTGTTAAAATTCCACTTATCTAGTAATGCATGTGCTATATTTTATAGTGACGCGTGCCTAAGAAGAGCAGTGCCTATGACTTGAGACCTTGAAGCAAATTTAAAGAATTTTTTAATAAACCAACAGAAACTATTAGCTAAAATTTACAGTGCTGCCAACTAATTGGCGCAATATATTGTTGTAGGAGAATATAATTTTTAACGTTCCTAGGGATTAAATCAACATCTGAACATAATGTCCGCTAATGGCGTTATTATCGGAGTGAAATTCTGGTTTGTAATAATTCACGAGCTTATCATGTCGACGATGCATTAAATCCCTATTTGGACTAGATTTTAACTGCCATTGTTAGTGTTCTGTTTGAATAACTATTTTTCTTTACCATAAATTGTAATAAACGAAAAGAAATATAGTGAAAATACAAAATCATCGTTATTTCTATAAAAGATTCTTTGCTCAAAATTAGGCTTTCATAACTTACGTAAATTTTATACAGGATGGATTGTTGAGACGGGTCAGTAAAGGCAGGAAAACATTAAAAGTTAGGGATGGTCTCCTAGGAACATTTTCCTGCAACTATAAAGGTTAGTTTTGAGGATATTTTGTACTTGGTACGAACGAATGGTTTGAATAGTACGTCAAATCTCATTAAGAAAAAATATTCCATATTCAGCTCACAATAGTAAAGTTTGTATAAGCTGACCTGAATTAATATATAATGAAATTTGAAACAATATTTTGCACTGATCTGGGAATCATATCGCGTCTATAATGGAATTTTCCAATGATAGTTGGTTGATACTGCGATTTGTCTAGTATTGAAAAAAAAAGTTCGGGATTGGAAGAAATTAGATGCTTCGTTGGTAAAGGATTTATTCCTATATCATGGGTATATCATAGGTTGGCTCCGAAAAAATCTTAATATTAAATAAATTAAACTTATTAAAATTAAATTTAATTAAGTTATTAAACTTCAATTAGAGTATATAGCTCACGCGTAGGAAAGTAGATGGGCTTGTTGAGCATAACTTTTACAATCGCTCTTTGGGCTCTCTCTACTCTTATAATTGAGGTCTTTGCTGAGCCACCCCAACACAAAATGCAGTAGGTTAAGATTGACTATCCCAGAGCGTAATATATCGATTTAAGACATACAGGATCAACCACATTTCTCAATTTTTTGAAAATAAATATGAGCTTCCTCATTCTTGATACCACTGAGTCAATTTGATGCTTCCAAGACATCTATTCGTCAATAACTACACCTAAATACTTAGTAAAAGTTGATCGTATTAAGGAAGTATTTGGTTCTGTGCTCTGTTCTATGTACAGTGTTGAGTGGCAAAAACGTGGTTTGCCCAAACATGCTCATATACTCCTGTGGCTACAAGAAAAAATTCGTCCCGATGCTATTGATACTGTCATAAGTGCTGAATTTCCAGATCATAATAAAGTCACACATTGTTCATTTAAATAGAAACTCATCCTGCATGCAAGAAGGTCGCTGTTCTAAAAAATTTCCTAAGACTTCCTAACTATATGTAGCTCTTTCCCGTGTTAGCAACCCGGAGAATTTCTATACATTCATCCCTGATGGTTCTACTTCCAATATTGTATACCGGGAAGCTTTAATATAAGCTGTAACTAAATATGAAGGTGTCATAATAAGTTTCATCTAGATATAATTAATTTGGCATTTAGGAAAAAATCTTTTCAATATATGGTGTATGTCAAAAGGAATTTGGTCATAGAATATGTTTACTTACTGTTATTTCTTTTTATATTTTTTATTTGTATTCTGTTATATTTCAAAGGAAAATAATAGGAGGTTGCAAAGTTAGTTTAAAAGTTTTCTGATTTTCAGTTATTTCAACAAAATGTTGTATATTTTTATAACGTAGGGGGCACTAAGAAAGGATTTTTGAAAATTCACCCCCTAAGGGGGTAAAACGGGGGTGCAAAGTCAGTATGAAACTTTGACGTTTTTGAAGTTATTCAAGAATGAAATTCATTATTAACGCTCTTCATTGAAAGTCATGAATCACGTGTAAAATATTTTTTCGAAAATCATCCTTTAAGGGGGCAAAAGGGGGGTGCAAAGTTAGTATGAAATTTCTCTGATTTTAAAAGTTATTTCAATAAAATTTTGTATTTGGGTATAAGTTCCTAATAATGATTATGAAAAAATTAAAAACACGCTTTTATAAATAAACCAAACTAAAAAAAAAGAAAATAAATTTGAATTAAGAATAGTGTTAAATTATTTAATAAATATTAATTAATAATAGTGTAAATAAGAAAAAAAATATTTTATTTTAAAAATAACATTTTTTTTCTTTTTCATCTTAGTTATTACGAGTATTACTGGAAGATCGGTAAAAGTTAATGAACAGGTTAAATGGAAGATTGACAATAGTATAATAAATTCTGGACAAGAAGTGGCAAATGCCTTCGAAAAATTCTTTACATTGTTAAAAAGTAACCACTTGGGTTGTAACAATAGTTTCAATTTCAAGTATGCTTCACCAATACATATAATTAAAACATTTAAAATGCATAATCTAAAGACAACTGGTGATTAATGGGATATTTCTGTGAGACTACTTACTGAAATTATTCATGATGTTGCTCCACATCTAGCTCTTATTTTTAACAAGTGTATACAGGATCTTACGGACACAGGATCGTAATTACCTAATTTATTGAAACATAGTAAAGTAATACCACTTTAATATACACTACTACACAAATGGTGATAAAAACGATCCTGGTAACTACAGACCTATCTCTATATCACACACACACACATCACTAAGTAAGGTTTTTGAAAATATTAAATTAAATCAACTTTTAGAACATTTTGAAAAAAAATATTTTTCGTGGTTTTACTAAAGGAACGTCAACAACTGATGCTGGAGTCGCGCTCCTCAAATATATCTACGACGCGGGGGAGAAATTGCAAAATGTAATCGGTGTATTTTGTGATTTGCCCAAAGTCTTTGATTGTGTAGAACAATAAACACTTTTACAAAAACTTAATTATTATGATATTAATCTTACCTTTGCCAAAGGATTCAGAATATTGCTATTAATGGTGAAAAATCGTCTGGATCCGTTTTAAAAATGGGTTCCATAAGGTTCCATGTTGGGTCCATTTCTATTCTTGATTTATATTAATGATCAGCTATACTACGCGAGGAATCTGTGTCACATTGTACTTTTGATGGTACAATGACAATGATGAACAGACATGGTAGGTATGCAAGTTATAGTTTTTTAAACTTTATTTTTTATTTAATAGTTTCCCGTTTTTCGATCGAGATAACTTTTATAATCTAATATTGTAACGTAATGTTGGTTTTTATTTGATTAAACGAGTGAATAACTACAACGACTGGACCGCGCGGACTATACGACCACATTTTAAACATATATGTTGACATAAACAATAACATATTTGCAATGTGCTCACCAAGAGCTTTCTTTTGATACCAAAAACGTGACAATTAGCTCAGTTTAATTTTTTTCGACGTTACAGGTATAACTTTCGTTATAAAAAAACATTAAATTTTTATAGCCTATGTCACCCACGCTATTATTACGAATCTATTGACACCTCATTCATGAAAATTGGTTCAGTAGTTTAGGCGCTAGAGTGGAACATACAAACATACATACATAGATACATACATTCATAAACTGCCAAAATTACAACCCTTCCGTTTACGAGCTAGAGATGTATTTAACTAAATAGGTATTCTTACGGTGTCGTCACAATATATTTATTGTAATATTTTGTACATTAGGAAGAATATTAATTAAAGTCAAAACATAGTGACGGTCACAATATAAATACAAGAAACAGAAATAAACTTGCTACGCCATACTATCATCTTCACAAAGTGAGTAATTGTTTCATGGGGCTTTGTATGTATAACAAGATTCCACTAAAAATGTATATTATAAAAGTGTTTAATAAATAAAGGCTACTATTCTGTAAATGATTACTTGAACGATCACAAAGCTTCGAATGCAAGTAGCGTTGATACTCAGTTGAATAATAGTACAATTGTAAAACAAATTCATGTAAACAAAGGCGTTTGGAAAAGAGCGACTGTTGAGTTTCTTGCCAGCTCTTCTTCCGAACTGATGGTAGCGTCAGACAAACTAACTGACAGGGTTAGTCAGACCGATTTATGACGTGTCAAAAGTACTTTATGAAAAGTCTATTTGAAATAAACTATGTTGAGTTTGAGTACAGCAGGATAAAGCCCGAGGTAATCTAATCCGTCCCCTCGCGGTTACTTGCTTAGTCCACCAGAAACCAAACCAGCGTAGAAATAATTGAAATATAATGTAAATTAATATGCTCACGACCTGTTATATATTTAGTTGTAATGCCGTAGGGTGTTGATAGTTGGGAACCATGGTTTTAGTTCATTTTATACCTAATATTTGTAATTATAATTATCTATTTTAATACTAGTCGACACGTTTTAGCTTTGCTGGGACAAAATATTAAAAAAAAAAATTATGATTAATAAAAATAATTCTAATATCTCGTTCAAATTAAATAAAACCAAGATTTTATTTGACGCCTGCAGCATTTGCAGATGTACAATAGACTAGATAGCCAAATCAAATTTTGTGCAGTAGTTTTTGTATGATGTGCGTAAAAACTAACATATAGAAAAAAACTATTTTTAAATATAATAGTTTGTTTTGTTATTATAGCTTGTATCGTTCTGTATATTATGGGATAAATTGACCTTGGGATGAGCCGAGCACAAAATGGAATTTCATACAATATTTCGTACTCACTTAAAAGCCATTTTATACAGGTTCTAGAAAATTTAATTTTTAAACTGATTTCGAGTATGTAATAGAACTTTTGTTATAAACAAAAAGTACGGTTTAAATGGTTTCTGATAAGATTGATATTTGAAATATACCCCATTTGATCACATTTTATTTTTCCAGTTTATCTTCTGATACTGATTCTGACTATCAGGGATTTTAATAGGAAGTTGTGAAAAAGGGGTTAAATATGTGTAAATTAAATAATCCTAAAAATCTATCCAGACAATTGACATGTATAGCCTGGATAAACACTTTTGGGTTTTATTAATCCAAAGTTTCTATATCCTTTCCCTATTTATTTTAAGTTGCATTAGAAAGATAATATTTTAATCAAAAATACGTTCTAAAAACGTAATTTTTAACTCCAATTTATAAATGTCAACAATCGTTAACTTGACAAAACATTTAAGTATTTGGTTGATCTAAAACATACTTTATACCTGTGATATAGAGTATATTTCAATTATTTGGTTTGTCTAAACAAAATAAGTCACTGTCAATCTCAGGCCAACATTGCCTTGTTTTCCGTTTGGAATGGATTGTTTGTTTTTCAAATGGCAGCGATTTGGAATCGCTGTAGTTTATTTTTGAAAATTGTAGCTTTTTATCTAAAAGTTTACTGTTTATAGGAATATATTGACTAAGGTTTAAATGAATATCACTTTACTAATTTTTAATGATTTATAAGATGACTGAGTACACTTTGGTCTGGCGACCAAGGGACCCCTTTAACATAATTATAATATTCTCATGTGTGTGTGTGAAAGCCATATATCGACGTGATGTAAGTATTCATACACGCTACACCTCACACTCAACACCCTTTTCTCTCGCACCTCCCTTTTTTATTTCTAATTATTGTTTCTGTTTTCTTTCTTTTTTTGTTATGTATATATAAATTACATATCTTATAATATTATTTGGTTTTCTTTCTTTCTTTTCTTCATGACAATATGGCCGTTAATGTTGCTACTCATAAAATTATAGAGTACTTTCGATAACCCAGAATCTTGAAATTTAACATGAAATAAGGTCTCATAGCACAAGTAAAAAAAATAAAAAAATACTGTAATTTTCTTACTACATCACTAGATTTTTTTTTCTTTTTTTACTATCACGCAAGACCCTTTTTTCCAGAAAAATAAGAAGGCATCAAGTTGAGATTTAAATCAAATATTCTAATCTAATAAAAAAAAACCAAATTTTAAATCAACATTATGAAAGGAATTAAAATTCTCAGACTTGGTCTTTCATAATAATAATAATAAGCCCGCAGGGCAGCTTGAGTCGAGCTGTTGGAGAGTAGCCACCCCACGGACCTGAGCGCTCTCAAAGGAAGGTCTTATTTCTCATCCTCAGCTAGCTGGTTGGAGTGAACACTGACACATCCCCTACCTCTGGCTTGCCTTAACCGGCCTGTCAGAGCGGAGCCGCGAGAACTTTACATTCTAAGGGTATATGTGTCACGTAAGTTAATTTGGCACGTGAGGGATCAATGATCGGGTAAAATACCGGATATAGATCCCGACCCTTAAGCTGCTCATCAAATGTTGCCTCCTAGTTGCAAAGTATAAGCGACCTTTCCAGGGGGCCCACTGACGAGTTGGCGAGTGTCCGTCTACCCATTTTTCAATGTTAAAAACATTATTAAACATTAGTAGGCGCCATAGATCATCTATAGCATTAGTTACCGAGTCCACTATCATCCCGATATGGGCTATGGCCCAGCATCATTAGTATCATATTATATTGTCATAGTCCTACACAAGCCGTAGATTGTTCTTGGGTGCATTCTCATAGTGCATACAGGGATAATGACGACGACAGATGACGATTCGATTATTCGATATATATTTTTTTACTATTCTCCGACATATATATATCTCGCAAATTCATATGGATTCGATTTCTTGGGCTTATCTGTGTCATCGTACCATCGACAATCAACCATTTGACACTGACACTATATCTAACACAACATTCTTTTAACATTGCAGTGTTGCTATTTAAATAAATTAAATTACCATTATTATAACTATTTCTCCGACATATATATATGTATATATTATTAATTCGCATTATTTGAGAAAATTGAAAAAGAAATAAGTTGAAATTAAAACTAGACCTCTCTTGAAGCTGTGACATAATCAAACTTCTGAGTGCAAGGACTCAATAAATATGGCCATTTATACTGTAGTGGTCACAAGTAGTTTTTCTATAGGGCATTCCACGTAAAATGCGTACATAAAAAAGTTGATTTTGTGATTTTAGTAATATTCGAATATGTAATAAATATACCTCCTCTCGATATAAATTAAAAAATATTTTTACCGGTATTACTCTGGCAAAAAAAACTGGAATTTATTCTGAAAAAAAATTGAAATAATTCGGAATGCAAAGATGTATTTAAAAACATTATATAGTAAAATATAAATTCCAATAATTAATTTGTTAAATTTTTAATTTTCCGACTTCACCAGTCATAAGGTTTAAAATTAGACAACTGTTCCAGTTTCTTAAATTTTAAAAGTTCTTTGCTCAGCAAGCAAGCTTTCCATTAAACAGGGTTCAAATCTGTTCCGAAGATATATATTACATATTCAAATATTAGTAAAATGGTAAATATCGTTCTTGTCTTCGTATCATGTGAAATGAATCTAAAGCTATATGGGGCGCGTTTCCTAGCAACGACATGACATGTTGCCCAGGAAAACCACTTTCTTCATCAGATCCTTGATCCAGTCATCCAACGAGAGCTTCTTAAGATGTTGGTCAAAGTTCCTGGCCTACATATCGACCATCGGAATAGGAAGGTAGTTAGATATTCATATATTTTTTGTTATCTTCCTCAACTTTCATCAGGTTCTCAGCATGTGGGATGGTGATGTTACCAAATATTTTGCAGAAGTCAGACAATTATTGTCAACCTTATTGGCAACCAAAGTCCTTTTAACAACAAAATATAGCATTTCTATTGTTACTAATATGTAATGTTGCAACACATTTAATGTGGTTTGTTACACTTGAGTAGTAAATCTGCACTTCTCTCATTTCTGACTAAATGGACGTACGATACGATACGTAGTCCTATATCCATTTTAAACTAGAAACGTTAATTATTATAGGTAAAGTTATTCGTCAGACCAATGCAGACATCAAACGAAAACTTATTAAGTTTTTAGTCGAAGCTATTGGCCATTATTAGCAGTGATGGCCAAGTGGTTGAGACTCCAAGTCTTACTCGGGAAGTCCGTGGCTCAATCCTGGGCACACACCTCTGACTCTGAGTTATGTGTGTTTTAAGCAAATAAATATCACTTGCTTTAACGGTGAAGGAAAAACATCGTGAGGAAACCTGCACTCCTAAGAGTTCCCAAAAAGTTGTCAAAGGTGTCTGAAGTCTGCCAACCCGCACTGGGCCAGCGTGGTGTACTATGGCCTAATACCCTCCTCATTCCTCATTCTGAGGAGGAGACCCGGCTCAGCAGTGGGCCATTGAAGGGTCGTGATGATTGGCCATTAGGAATTGTTAACAGCACATTATATTATTTTAGTGATAACAAGTGTGTATTGTTGCATCTTAAAAAACTAGAACCCTAGTCGCTGCACTCATTCTTTCCTAATGCACATTTATAAAACTGCTAAGGTTTACGGATGACTTTTAATAAAATCGAAAAAGCTTGCTTTGAAATAATAATCATATCAGCTAGCAACACTACTAGAATCAGTTTCTAAAGTGAAACACATCAATAAACCGATCATCGATAGTTTCTAAAGCTCTGTGATTGATTACTGTACTGTCAACTCTACAGAAGTTAGACGCTGTTGTTGAGCATATAAGCGATACATTTCTGATATCGGAATTTAATATTAGTTTTCAACGCACAGATATAATATGGTGATGAAAATACACAAAGAGAATAAGAAATCTATTATTCTTAATCAATACAATTTAAATACCTTTGCATAAATGACGTCATTACATTTTCATTGCGATGCTACGAGATGGTATCTATAATAGATGATCAAACTAACTTACCAAGTAAGGTTCCGTTGGCCATTTGATAATAAAGCTGTGATAATATAATTACTTTTATACGCAATAACCTTTAATTACTCTTATCTAAAAAGTAACGCAAAATCTGGCATGGTGTGTGTGACACCATGCGACCCAAAATGTTTAATCAAGTTTAGAACATCTTTAAAATATAATTGAATGAATATACAAAAGTAAAGATTAATTTTTACTATAGCAATTTCGACATATTATAACAATCTGGTTCTCAGTGCACTCATTTTTCTGGCATTTTAAACTTCTTTGTTTTTCGAGTCCTTGCTTCTTGAATAAATATGTACAATATCTAGCTATACCTTCTGATAAGATTTACTAAATGTAGAAGAAAGAATCCTAATCCTCAACTTTAAGGTCAGTCTAGAGTTCATTTTTAAACAATTTTTTTCTCACTCACATTGAAAGTATGATTATCCTATATTTTGTTTACACTTAAACCCAAACAACGCAACCCAATTCAAAAACCGGGAAACCATCGCATTAGTGTGCAAAATCAAAAAGTGAAAGGTCTTTAGACACGTTTTGGATTGACAAAAACCCCACGCGAGTAATTAAGGGTTAAATAAACAGTAATAATAATAACATATTCAGTAAAACTTTTTATAAAAGGAAATATTTATAATAAAAAGAAGCATAACAATCTTTAAACAAATAGAAGATACGACAAAGAACGAAACATCCATTTCAACTTTTCAAAATACATCTTATAAACCTTTACGAGGATACACAGATAAATGCGGATTAAAGGTATTTCCTTAGTTACAAGCGCAGCGTTTATATTTTACTCTTGAACTTTCTTTAGTATTAATAGATTTATTATCCTTGGATTATCATCATATACTGTAGTATCTTTTACTTTTATTTACCGTATCTCTACACAAAGCCTTATTGTTGTTACGAGCTTGAATTGAGGTTTGGAAGAAATTGATAGATGCTTCGTTGGTAAAGGATTTATTTCGAATGTCCATAAAAGTTCAACTAAATCTTCACAAAAATAACCCTACACTACGTTCTCGCACTATTTACACATTTCCGGTATATACAGCTCTTATTTCTAATCTGCTCAGTTCCACACTTATTGCGCGCACTTTCTCACGAAACACTATTTCCACCGCAGTTTGTTGCACTTCACAATATTTCACCACTACGACTAGGTACCACTTTCTTTGCAGTTCTTTATCTCTTCGAACTCACTCCTTCACTCTCGAATAATAGACTGACTTGCAATCATTCGTACAAGACTTTATATAGGTTTTCATATAGAAACTTCTCGCTACTTGATTCTAGCAAAAAAAAAAGATTATTCTGCCAACCCCTGGATAGATCTAGAGTTATACCCATCTCACTTGAACACATAAATTTGCTCAATATCTTTCTTTTCCCAAATGTCAGTAATAGAAGACTTGCGAAACTTCTGGCGAACGACATCTTGCCGCCTCTCCCGGTTCATCTTGCTATCTTATTCTATTTTGACATATTCCAGCAAGTTTGAACTAAAGCTTGGTCTAGGCATGCGAATTGTTTTGATGTTGATTCGCAACATTATCATCATCTTCTATTTATCGTTATATTGTATGTTTTTCGTTTTCATTTTTAAAAAGTTGAATTGTTTCCCAAGAACCAGAAAGTTTGCTTTCAACTATAATATTTATTAATGCATGTTGTTATACTAATTTATTTAAATTTTCATATTTATTTTAGCAGATTTTTAGACTTCTTCTTCAATCATACACCTCTTTAGGTGTTCATTTCAAGTATAATAAATATTTTTAGATGGATGTTCAGTTTAATCTTTTTTGTGATCTGATCTGATTTAGATTTCACTTTGATATTCGTATATATTCCAAAACCATCTTCAAAATCGTTAGTTATTTTGTATATTATACCAGTTGCAAAATCGCTTTCCGCTTCTTAAAAATCCTTATCGTTAACATTAATAATGGTGGAAGCGGTTAACGCATTTTTACAGCGCACTAAAAAGATATTGTTATTGTATTTGGATATGTTTCGTTTTTTAGAATTTACAATACAAAATGCAATAATAATTCTTATCTCTTAGAATATTTAACTTTTTGTTGAAGTTGAATAGTCTTTAAAGTTGATGATAAATACCAAAAATGTTTCTATACGTAGTCACATTGTTGCGGTAATATTTGTACAAATGGTTTTTTAATATTTAAAGTTGAAAATGATGTAATGTTATTTATTTTAAGGTTTTAATAAAATTTTTGTAGTAATAAATGCAAAATAATAATATTGGAAACATAATATAAGCGCAATACCATTGCAAATTAGCCTAATTTTTGTGTGTTATATTAACTTTACTTTTAGTGTCTTTCTACCTTATTTTGTTTTAAAATATGACTGCCCTTTCTTTATGCATAATTTATATTTGGAGACTTGACTGGTTTGTGTATTGGATTATGTTTTATTTTTTAGAAATGTTGTACTGTTTGTTTCCGTATAAAAAAATTAAAAAAAAATAATCTGTCAAAGTACAAAAATTACTAACTATGTGTTTACTATAAAGGTTAAGCATATGTGTTACGGAAGTTTACTAATAATACAACTATTGAAGCTAAAAAACCCAAAACCCAAAACAAAGTTCTAATTTATAGTTCATAAGTTTTTGTTATTTAACAGAGTAAACACCAATTAAGGTAAAGTTTATTATGCAAGATCACGAGCCAACGGCTTTGAAACGCGCAGTGTGGAACGTGGCTACAAGATGGCGGCGCCTTTGACTTCCTGTCACTGATATAGGAAGTAATAATAGGAAACAGGATTATTAACTTCAATTGTGTGATGAATAGAAAAATAATTTAAATAAACTGAAACTGAAAATTTTTAACACATAATAATTGTACGATAGTGGGGAGGGGGAGTGAAGAAAAAAATTCAGCAGTTTCAGCAGACCCAGAGAAGGAGGGGGTTAGTCTGGCCTACATGCGGCTTGTCCGGAACGCGTCTATGACACTTGGCTGTCGGATTCGCATGCTGGTGGTTGCAACCCAGTCGGGGAACATATCACCTATCACCAAGGGGTTACTGGACTTACGAGATGCTTTCTCAGCGGCGGAGGGGAATAATATTCTAACCCGTCCCCTCACGGTTTAGAAAGTACCTAAGAACTTAAAGCGATTTAGATCTTCAATTATATTCTACATACTTTGTGAAATTATTTCTGGAATCACCTCTTCATTGCCAACCATTATTTCTGACCTTAACCCTATACCCGAGTAATAAAAGAAGATACTTTAAAGGCCTTTAACAGAAATCCTTCGAAGAACCAATTTATGGTTCAAAGTGTCTAAAAGGTCATCATCTGGGACAAAAGTAGAGTAAATCGTTAATATCTGCAATTTATTCGGGTTTAAGTAAGGTTTTATTGTTACTTGAATTCTCGAGATATTCTGCTACTGGCTTTGATAGCTTTCGTGAATGAAATACAATTGAATGACACGCCCAATCAAACTTAGATTTTATTCTTATACCCTCCATTTTGTATAATTTAAGAAGATTATGATTAAAATGATACAGAAGGGTTTTGCACGATTATAAAAATATATTCTCTTTAACTGTTACGCAATAAATAATACACAAAGAGGGATTTCTTTTGTTATAATAGACTAGCTGACCCACGTGAATCCGGTCTTGGAATTTCGCTCCTATTGGTCGTAAACTATGTAGGCTATCCAACACTAATTTTTTTTCTATTTAAACCACTAGTTCTTGAGATATTCTACGGTCTAGCTAACAAAAAAACACACTCTACAGCTTTACAATATCGGTATATGTCGGAGAATAGTAAAAGGTTATCGATTAATCGAATCATCGTCGCTGTCTATGGCGTCGGAGTAGGGTAGTAGTCACTTCCGTTGTTTTGACAATCTCGACCCTCGACCTTATGCTATCGACAGTCTGACTGAAGTCTTAGTCGTGCGCGGTCTCTCAAGAAGTGAAGTAGTGTCTAAATAGTGATAGTGTTATGTTAGTACTAGGAGTGCTGTCTGATCAAGGTCACGTGAGTACTTTACAATGTAATTACCTCGTTTAGTGTTAGATTAGGTTTATGTGCGTTTGACCCCCAGCTTTACAATATCGGTATATGTCGGAGAATAGTAAAAGGTTATCGATTAATCGAATCATCATCGCTGTCTATGGCGTCGGAGTAGGGTAGTAGTCACTTCCGTTGTTTTGACAATCTCGACCCTCGACCTTATGCTATCGACAGTCTGACTGAAGTCTTAGTCGTGCGCGGTCTCTCAAGAAGTGAAGTAGTGTCTAAATAGTGATAGTGTTATGTTAGTGCTAGGAGTGCTGTCCGATCAAGGTCACGTGAGTACTTTACAATGTAATTACCTCGTCTAGTGTTAGATTAGGTTTATGTGCGTTTGGCCCCCCGCGCGGGTCGAAGATCACTATCCAAGGTGTGGAGGTGAAGATTACCAAGGTGTGGAGGTGAAGATTAAGGCTCAGATGAAGTACCTGTGCCTTACTCTAGACGGAAGGTGGCGCATAGACGCGCACTTCACCCAGCTCGCTCCCCGGCTCATCAGCACCGCCGCTGCGTTGGGGAGGCTGCTGCCTAATGTCGGCGGTCCGGGCTCACTATGCCGACGGCTATACGCCGGCATAATACGTAGTATGGTGTTGTACGGAGCACCGGTATGGGTGGACGCCCTAACCCCACACAGCAGGGCGCTGCTACGAAGGACGCAGAGGATTCTGGCGGTTAGGACAATACGGGGCTACCGTACGGTTAGTTGGACGGCGGCCACTGTTCTTGCGCGTGACCCGCCCTGGGTACTCCAGGCGGAGGTGCTCGCAGAGATGCGCCGCTTCAGGGCGAGCCGGCGAGCAAGTAGAGACTTCCTTCCTGGAAAGGCGGTTGTCCGGATCAGCGCTCAGGCTCATTGAGCTCTGGTTCGGCGATGGGAGGAGGACCTCGGATCTCCCTCGGCTGGTCTAGCGACTGTAGAGGCGGTTCGTCCGTACCTGGCTCGTTGGGTTGACAGGCAGCACGGTGTCCTCACCTTTCGGCTGACGCAGATGCTCACCGGACATGGCTGTTTCGGGAAGTATCTGCACCAGATTGCCCGGAGGGAGCCTACGCCGGCTTGTCATGAGTGTGGGGCGGCTTTAGACACGTCGCACCACACTTTGGCCGAGTGCGCTGCCTGGGGACCCCAGCGACATGTTCTGATGTCGCTTATAGGTGGAGACCTGTCTCTCCCAAGGGTGGTTGGGGCCATGCTCGGAAGCAAGGCAGGTTGGATGGCAGTTGCCTCCTTTTGCGAGACAGTGATCTCGCTGAAGGAGGCCGCGGAGCGGGCCCGGGAGGTAGATACCTCCTCGGACCCGATCCGTAGACCTCGACCGGGACCAGAGACAGCGTCGCTACGCCCACCTTCTTCTCCTGCACGATACCGGGGCACCGAGGGTGTCCCCGTTACTCGGGACATCCCCGAATCAGGAAAGCAGGCCTGCTATAGTGCGGGCCGCCCGTTGAGACGCTGTTGTCGAATGCGAAAGCGATCCAGCAGCGTCTCATTATGACGGAGAGGGTAACCGCGGAGGTTTAGTGGGTAGGACGGCGTTTCTCACCGGTGAGTCCCACAAAACTCAGCTAGCCCACCCCCTACGGGTTGGACGGGTATGCGTAAACGCATTCTTCCGCGTAAACAAAAAAAAAAGTTTTATGTGCATTTAACCTTGGGTTTATACGGAGAGCCTAGCAGTGGAGGCGAGTGTCGTGATCACTTAAAGAAGCTCCTTAAGCCTACACCTTGGTCACAAGTCCAAGGTACTGCTTAGGTTTCTCTCGTAATTGTAAGAGATCATATTTGATTATTTATCATTTCAATAGAAGCACCTACGTTGCGTTTACCCAATATTCCATTCAATACCATCACCCCCTTTTAGTGTTCCCCAATATTCCCCATCTCCCTCCTTCCATTTCCTTTCACATCATTTAAAATCCCCGACATATAGATATAGAACAGAGCTGAAAATTGATTGTCATTGCTATTTTGTATTTAGGGAGATAGATAGGATAGACCGAAAATATCTGTTATGTAAAATTAAGATCTAAAATTTATTTATATAAATAATACTTCTAATGTTCCAAAATGTCTTAAGTTAATAAGAACAACAATTTTTAGAAAAACGAATTTCATTTGAATTTAATCTAAAGTAAAATTGTAAAATTGTAAAATTAGCATATCCACACAATTCTATTGCGGTTGTGCAATTTGCGTTGCGGTTCCTCCCCGACGCGACGCCTAATATCAGAACGTATCATTTCGTTACACAATTCCGTGTCGTGTACGTACGTTTGTGATCTAAATTGTTTGTTAAACTACATACAGATGAATTGACTTTTAAGGCAATTTAGCTATATTTAATGAAACTCATTATCTATACACACTCAAAATATAATAATAACATGCACTTTAGACGAAAACCGATTATTATTGATTTTGGGTTTAAAGTCAAAGTAAAGTCTTCTACTATGCAGACATTTTCCTCTTCACGCTCGACTTCGTTATCCACTATTAAATAAGACTAACCTAACATTTACTTAACATAGTCAACATATGAAAGACTTAGCCCCACGACACTAAACTAGTTAGAAACTTTGATGTTTACTATGTGAAATCACCCGACAGGCTATCTAGTGTGTTGTCCAATGTCCATGGGCGACGGTGGCCACTTTTCATCAGGAGGAACGTCTGCTCGTTTGTCCCTTATCAGTCTTAGAAAAAACGTATTTGGCCAGTAGCAGTATCACTGTCAACTACGAGCACTAACTTGAGTAATTTTACATCGTTGAATTCAATTTAATTCAACTCAACTCAACACAATTCCGTTCAATTCAGTAAGAAGATTAAAGTAAAAAGTGAAAACAAGGTAGTAAAAAAATATTGTTTGCTAATTAGCTATTAACATATTGATTATCTAGGAATATAGGCTATTGGCAAGTAGACAAATCGTCAGGGACAGAATCTGTCTACATCTATTGGCAAACACTGAACATTACTGTTACTTAGCATGCCAAATTAGTAAACTAACAAGGCTAACTGTAGACTCAAATTTAAACTTTATTGTGAGTAGAATAAGTTAGATAAATCGGAAAAGTCAAAAGATTATTTCTCCTAATCATAACTAATTATGAGATAGAAATGACAGCCATTACTGTACAGCAATATACTCCTGCAATTTAGACGATACTTTACTACACTACGATAAATTAGTATTCTCTACAAGAACTCATTCGTCAAACTGCGTCTGATATATTTAAATTATGTTTATATAATCACACATTACGTAAATGAACAAAGTTATTTTCAAGCACACGTAGGATATGTCAATCCAAAACCATTTCCATAGATGGTGGATAAGCTAACGAGTAAGTCCATTAAAAGGGTTATCCTTTTATCCCTATCATATTTTTATAAAGGACTGACGAGGAAATTTGAAATTCTAATAATATTATGAGTGTGAAAGTTTGTATGTTTGGGTAAATTTGGGATACTGGAGTATAATTTGGATTAACATGTAGGCTACTTTTATCCCAAAATAAAGAAAAGATCCTTTTTATCCCGGAAGAGTCAGTTGGTGATCAAGTAAGTAAGTATATTTCAATCCGTTCTGAACCAAATTTAAATGTTTTCGTGAACGAAGTCGCGAAAAAACACTAGTACTAAAGTAAATGCTGACCGTACAAGTTTAAAAGGTTTTCCTGAATGTAATTCTGTCCCAAAACATTCCAGGGTAAAAATAGCGATGGAATTTATTTTGGAATTTGGTATTTGTAATAAAATGTTTTATAGAAACAAGTGACCTTTTTGCATGGATTAGTTTTTTATTTTTTTTGACAAACAGACATTCCATCTGTTACGAATAATAAGAGTAATTCTCGACGGAGAGAATTTGGTTAAAAGAGACTAATTTTCTCTATCTTCAGATTCTTTGAAATGCCAGTTTATCCCCTAGTTACTTTTTATCTCCTGATTTTATATATACTTTTACGATATCCGTTTGTGTCTTGATTACTTCTGTTATTCTATTTATCTCCTGATTAACGGCCCGTCGGGTTTCGCACGGGTGGACAATTTTTTTTAAATATTTTGGCTCTTCCGCATTTAGGTGCCCCCTCTCGCTCGTTGCGCTGCATGGAGCTACACCGGCTCGGCGCGTCGGCATATATTCTTTGTTTATATTGACATTTTTTGTTTCGTAATATCTTTTGAATGGAATGTCCATTTCAATAATTCAAAAAGTAATCAACAGGTATTGAAACCATCTTGAATACAAAATAATTTATATCGTTAAGGGTTAATACAAAGGTATGGAAGACATGATCTAATTTTGATAAGCATTTCTATCAACTTTTAAAATGTATAAAAGTAGATATAGTGACATAACTACAATAGTTGGACATATGGTCTCGCGGAGTTTTTTTGTAGATATTGATACGTTCTATAATATTGTAGAACATTTTTTTGTTCTGTTATCAATACTTTTCGCAGCGCATGCGTTGAAAGACATTTCATGGTTATTTTTTTTACACCTTGGTTTGGTTATAGTAAGAATTTCTGATGACCTCTAATTTTTTTAATAATAAATAAAGTCTATGTTACTCAGGGATATTGTAGCTTTCTTACGACAAAAGAATTTTTGAAATCGGTCCAGTGGTTTTTAATTTTATTCGTTACATACAAAAATACAAATCTTTCCTCTTTATAATATTATTGTAGATATAGATACTTTTGAGATTATATTGTTTATTTACTTTTGATTTGATATATATGTCGGGGATTTTAAAATTATGAAAAAGGAGATGGAAGGAGGAAGATGGGGAATATTGGGGAACACTAAAAGGGGGTGATGATATCGAATGGGTATTGGGTAAACGCAACATAGATACTTCTACTGAACCGATAAATATAGTATCAAATGGATCTCTAACAATTACGAGAGAAACCTAAGCAGTGCCTTGGACTTGTGACCAAGGTGTAGGCTTAAGGACGTCCTTTAAGTAATTACAACACTCGCCTCCACTGCTAGGCTCCACGTGGCAATTAAATTGTAAGGACCCTCGTGACCTTAGTTGGACAGCACTTCCACACTATACTGCACTTGACACTATCACTAGTACTAGCACTACTTAGATGATCACTTCTTGAGAGACCGCGCACGACTAAGACTTCAGTTAGACTGTCGATCGCATATAAAGGGTCGAGGGTAGAGACTGTCAAAACAACGGAAGTGACTACTACCCCACTCCAACGCCATAGACAACGATAACGATTCGATTAATCGATAATCTTTTACTATGCTCCGACATATATATCTGTTTAAATATATTCGTCTAATAATATATTGTTCCAAATTTTCTTGCAGAGATAACACAGCTCTACAAAAAGAAACTTTTTTTTTTGTTGCCCTGGATATCACCGCGAATTTTTACGTTTTCAAGTGCCCAGAATACGAAATGTCAACTACGAGCACTAACTTAATGAAAGTTCTCAATGTGCTCGTATATTCATGATTTTCGCATATCTTATATTTTGAACAATTATCGGCATTATTTGTCACATGATGGCAGATTACTGCTGATCTTTGAAAAAAGATTGTCCCCTGAAAAATTATAAAAGAAAAGCTCATAAAAGGCGTTTTATGGAAATATAAAACATATTTTCGACATTTTCCTCTTTTTTTACTTCGATAATTTCTTAAAACATAACTGTCATTATAAATATATATGTTATCTTGTTTCTCGTTTTTTTTATTTTAGTAATGTGAGCAAATGTTACAAAATCATTGATAGTTTCATGAATTGTGGGCATAAATAGATCCAAAACTATTTTCATAACTAGGACAACAAAACCACTGTAGACCAGTGTAATCAACCATCTCGGACGTTGTGTGATATAGGAGAGTATAAAGTGATATAGTCATCAATGAAATTATTTTCTCGATAACATGTACACTCTTTAGGTAGTCATCAACCGATAGGTATCGATATACAATACTGTAGGTATCGCTGATCAAGAAATTATGTTAATTCCAAACTAATTTAGCCCTGTACTAAATAAAGTAAATATGTTTATAAATAAATATCTTCCTTGAGACCCACAAACTTTCTGATTATAACTTTGGCAAGATTGTAAAAGGCAATGATGTTTACCTTAATAAGAAAACGGCCTTAACCTACCTTTTCCCCTTTCCCTAAAATAAGGAAAATTAAGGAAAAACACTTGTAAAGGGACTGATTTGTGCGGAAGTAAACCAGAAAATAGGGCCAGCTATACAAAAAATTTGAAAAAGTAAGGAATGTTATCTTACATTATAAATGTGAAAGTTTATTATATGTTAAGATATTTGAATATTTGTTATTCAATCACGCAAAAATGCCTGAACGTATTTTGATGAAATTTGGCTTACGCATACTTTATAACCTGGATTAACTGGTAGGCTACTTTTTATCCCGGAAAATTTCATAGTTCCTGTTGGATGATAAAAAAATATTTATTGAACGTCTGAATATATTTATACAGCAAAAGAATGAAAATATTTTTTTTAAAGCTTACTATAACAGGAGTCAAAACAATCATTATTTTTATTTTATCTATCTGTTTTGTGTGTTTGTATGCTCACAACGCGAAAACTATTACATGAAATTTGATACGGTTTTCACAGTTGTTCTACTGCAGGACTACGTAACTTAAAATTTTAAAAAAATATATTTTAATTCATAATGTTTTAGCCCAGCGAAGCTGGGGTGAGTTAAATAAAAATGTTTTAATAACTAAATAACGAAACTATGTAAACATGCAAATTAATAAGTGAGTGCGTGAGTCCTTGAGTAATGAATCAGTTAGCCAATGGGTGGGTTGGCAAAAAACAAGAAATGTAAGTGAGTTGCTACATAAGTAGAGACTGAGTGAGAGAGAAAATCGTTGTATGATAATAATATTACTATTTTGAAACCTGACAACACTTAGTAGTATAATTAATATTCATATATTTTTTTATTTTACTAAGAATGTTTTGCTTTGCTTATTTTTGCATAACACGATCCACATAATAGTCACAATTTTGTTACAGTAAGGTAAAAGTCTGTTTTCTTTGTACCGACTTTATTTGTTATTATATACAAAAAAATATATAGGAATAATTACCACCTCACTGACTGTCACGAGTCTCACTAAATGTTTATTTTATACAAACTTTGTCCTGATAATAACTAACACAAAAAAAAAAAGAATCAATCAAAAGAAGTCGATACAAACTTAACAAATATTCATAAAATAAAAAAAACACATTATGAATAAAATATACAATGTTACGTTTTTTTTAAAGTTTAATACTTGATTTTATTCGATTCTTGTTATCGCAAGATATCGTGAATATAATTGGGTCTAGTAAAGTTGCAAACGTTATTTTCTATTCTCTTTCTACAATTTCAAACGATATGTATTGACAAGCCATGTTGACATATTTGTTGCGTTCCACTGAGCGCTCACAACGCCCAAATAACTTTAACATGTAAATAAGTTTATTTGATACGGATAGAGATTTATTAGTGTTAGTGAATGTTTCTGCAGCTGATCCTCAACGTACCGCCACAGGTAAATATATTTATGTAAAATTATTTTTACTTTTAATTTAATTATAAATATAAAAAAATCAATATTAATCAATAAAAATATGTATATTAATTAATTTAACCAATAATTATTGAAGTTTATTGTTACGACTAACAAATTATTACCTTAACCTCTTGAAACTATTACTTTATAACTCGCCATTTGAATTACTTTCGCTAACGCTCAAAACGCTCAATTAAATATTCCACTTGAGTTAACGATCGTAACAATTGTAACGCTCGCAAATAATTGGAACGAGAAAAATTGTAGTCGTGAGTGTGGTCATCGTACTCGTGAGTGCTTAGTGGAACGTACCCATTCGAATCGAATGCCCATTCTACACACGTCATTTTAATTTGATCACGTGATATATCGGTGAAACATGTCAATCTCATACATTTTTTTGGTTTTCTATATGCGTTAACAATTGTAGAAAGTCAACTTTGCTAAGGCCTAAGTAATGTCTGTGTGTTACCATGGTTATAATTGTCAATATTGTCACGCAGCTCTCAAGTTAGAAAAGAGCTGATAGTCGTCAAACTAACCATCGATTTATCTTTCAAAAATATAAAACTTCATGGGTTGTGTGTAAGAGATTGCTCTTTGGCAATAAAACCGCCTTTACATGCTCTCTGTCTTTTTGTTAATTCTGATGCTCCTATATTTAGTTTCTTGTAGTTGTTGTGTGTTTTACGGAACCCTAACGGTAACGATGCACACATGGCCCACCACTAGCCAACTCATGTTACGCGTCCCGGAATTCGCTGACTCCGTGGGAATCAAAAACCGAGGACTGTAGAAGCATCGCCTCACCGAGTCAGCCTCTGCCCCCAACTTGCGCAGAGCTCACTCCTCTAGTTTTAAGTTATACTATTAAGTAAATATGTAAAAGAATTAAGAAAATATAATTCTTAGAATATTCCGAATTTTCTTCCCCTCCTGACGACGCCATCCCGCCTAAAATATAATTTGTGCAATAAAGTGCTTAAATAAATAAACAAAAACTTCATGATAGTCAGTTTATTCTCTTGGACGCTACGATAACGATACCGAAACAGGTGAGTACTGTGTGATTAACCACGGACGTCGTCAGTGGTTAATCACACAGTACTCACCTGTTTCGGTATCGTTCAACGTAAATAATTGTAAATCAGTAGTAAAAGTTATCGTACTGCGTGAAATTTTGCATCTACGAATAGTTAAAGACAATACCTGCCAAGTAGTGTCATTTATTTTTTAATAATTGTACTATATAAGACGTTATTAGTGATTAAAGTTTAAAAACACAAATTAACGTTCGTTACTGCAAGACATAAGCGAGCTCGGCCGCCGTCGTGAGTCATCGACGCTGTGCAATGCTACGTTCCAACGAGCGAGTACACTTGCCGGCGAGCCTCGTTTAGTGTGGTGTTTTGTTCTATTGTTATTCAATATAAAAATATATATTATGTCTCAGACGAAAATTAAATTTGGATGCTGCGAAAGGCAAACGTTATCAACAAACTTTTTGATATGTGTATTGTGCAAAGTAAAAATATCATCTAAACTGTGTTAACATTAATAAAGGCTTGAAGGAACTATCTGAAGAATTTAAACTAAAATGGATGTGCCCATGTTGTCATAGCAAGCAGCCAAAGAGTGACAATACCAATACACCAATACGCTCAGCTATAAATCAATTATCCCCGGAATCAGTTAGATATGTCAATTCCAGGAGAGGAGGCCCAATAATACAGAACCCTGAATTGGAATTATCAGTAAATGCCGTTCGAAAAATAGTCAGAGAAGAACTAAAAGATATACTAGACAATTTTAAAACCAGTATAATTCAACATTTCGAATTCAAAACTAATGAACTTCTAGATCATTTTAAAAACGTATCGGATTCCTTAATTGCCATTGAAAAACAACAAGAAGTTATACAGCAAGACATTAAAAATAATACTTCCCAAATAAAGCTATTAGAATCGGAGAATGCAACTTTACATAATACGGTCGCCGACCTTAACTCTAGAATTACTCGGATGGAACAACATTCTCGAGCCTGTAATCTTGAAATACAAAACATCCCTGAACACAAATCTGAAAATTTAATTTCCATTGTGCAGCAAATTGCTTCCTCTACAAACTATAAGCTGAACGATACGGACGTACATCTATGCACTAGAGTGGCTAAAATAAATAGTGATAGTACGCGTCCTAAGTCCGTGGTTGTAAAGTTTAGCTCACCGAGAGTAAGAGACGGTTTCCTGGCTGCTTCACTAACTTTCAATAAAAAAACAAAAACTACTACTGAAAAGCTTAATACGTCTCACATTGGGATTAGTGGAGGTAAAAGACCTATTTTTGTCGTGGAGCATCTATCACCATCACAAAAGGCCTTACATGCAGCAGCGAGAAAGAAAGCAAAAGAGCTCAACTTACAACTATAATAAATAAACAAATTTATTTATTATAGTTGTAAGTTGACAAAAGATACAGTGTATCTCCCCTTATATTATAAAAAACAAATTGCTACTTTAGTAGCATATAATATTATACAAAACACCGTTATATGTAATATAACGCAGACATCAATTAATAATGATAATGTTATCATTAAAAATGTTGTACAAACTAGTTTAAACTAGTTAATGAGACAAAGCCTAAGCAAAACCGTTTAAATATTAACATAGTTCATCAAAACATGCAAGGTTTAGGCGGCAAAGAACTTGAACTGGAATTGTTAGCTAATAAATTTAATATTCATATATTTTGTATCACTGAACACTGGTTAAATAAAAATTGTATTATGTCACTTATGGATAATTATAAATTAATAAGTACGTTCGTCAGAGAGAAAACAATTCGCGGAGGCTCTTTAATATTAGTTCGTAGTGACATATCCAATACAGTATGTAAATCTCGACAAGATATTGTTTCTCTCTCTGTCGAGCGTATTGTTGAGATTTCTTGTGTAGAGTTTCAACGTTACATTATAGTATGCGTGTACCGCCCCCCCAACAGTGATTTTGAAACTTTTGAGTCTACTATTGATGACGTACTTAAACGTATTTGCATTAAAAATAAATCTATAATCGTGTGTGGAGACTTTAATATAGATATATTGATAGACACAACTTTCAGTCGTCGGCTGTTAAATTTATTTAAATCATATAATTTATTAAACTTATTCTCTGAGCCGACTCATGTTGGTGATAATTTTGCAACGTGTATAGACAATGTGTTTTGTGACTGTGAAGTGTTTGAAACTATAATAATGAAAAACCTAACTTCGGATCATTATGGACAGAAATTCACGTTAGTAGACCAAGAAATTAAAAATTCAAATAAGATTTCATGTAGACCAAAGTCGAATAATAAAATTAACTTGTTTAAGGATAAGGTAGTACAAAAAATTTCTAGTTTGTGTTTGATTTATATGGACCCAGATACGCTATATAATAATTTATTTACTATGATTTTAAATGAATTTAATAACACATTTAAAATAAAAACTTTTAGTAAAAATTTAAAACTGAAATTTAGTGACTGGGCTACCATAGGTATATTTAGAAGTAGAGATAAATTATATGAATTATATGGTATGAGGCAATATAATCGGGATCCAGTATTTTTAGAACGCGTTAGGTGTTATTCTAAGATCTTTAAAAGTGTTTGCATCCAGGCAAAGGCAATTTATATTAGAAACAAAATACTTAACTCAGACGATAAAATAAAGGCTACCTGGGATATTATTAATAGCATAACTGGAAGATCTAAAATAGAAAACGAACCAATTAAATTAAATGTTGATAATATATTAATTAATTCGGAAGAAGAAGTGGCAAGCACGTTTGAAAAATTCTTTACTGATATACCTATCAAAGTAACATCTGCATTAAAATCATCGCCCTTAGATGCTATTTCTCTACTTAAAAATAAACTCCCAGGCTATGCTAATTACTTTGAGTTTAAACATATTACTTCATTTGATATTATTAAGAATTTCAGGACACTTAATATAAAAAAAACTGGTGATTTATGGGACATCTCAGTAAAAATATTAAATACAATAATCAATAATATTGCCCCACATCTAGCTGATATTTTTAATAAATGTGTCGATACAGGAAAGTTTCCGGACTTAATGAAGCACAGTAAAATAATACCTCTATTTAAAAATGGAAACAGGAAAGATCCCGGTAACTATAGACCAATCTCTATATTACCATCACTGAGTAAAGTTTTTGAAAAGATTATTTTAAACCAACTTTTAGAATATTTTAATGAAAATAAACTATTTCATAGTGAACAGTATGGTTTTACTAGGGGTAGGTCAACAACAGATGCCGGAGTTGCTCTTCTTAAGCATATTTATGAAGCATGGGAGAAATCACAAAATGCGATTGGTGTATTTTGCGATTTGTCCAAGGCCTTTGATTGTGTTCAACATGAAACACTTTTAAAAAAACTTAATTATTACGGTATATGTGGTGTTTCTCGGGATCTAATTGCCTCATACCTAAATCAAAGAGTCCAGAGGATTACTATTAATGGTGTAAAATCTTCTGGATCTTTGCTACAAATGGGCGTTCCACAGGGATCCATTTTAGGCCCGTTTTTATTTTTGGTTTATATTAATGATCTGCCATACTATGTGAGGAACTTGTGTGATATTGTACTTTTTGCTGATGATACATCTCTTATATTTAAAGTAAACAGAAATAAACATAATTATGACGATGTAAACAGTGCATTATCGCAGGTTCTTCAATGGTTTACGGTAAATAACTTAGTTCTTAATGCTAAAAAAACCAAATGCGTTGAGTTTGCTTTACCTAATGTTAAAAAACAAAAATTTAACCTACGTTTAAATAATGAAATATTAGATGTGGCGGACTCGACGGTATTTCTGGGTATAACTTTAGATTCAAAACTCCAGTGGAACCCCCATCTATCATCTCTAGCGGGAAGACTCAGCTCAGCCGCCTACGCAGTAAGGAAAGTCAGACAAATGACTGATATCAATACTGCTAGGCTAGTTTACTTCAGTTACTTTCACAGTATTATGTCTTATGGCATTTTACTGTGGGGTAGGGCCGCGGACATTGAATCCATTTTTATTCTTCAAAAGAGAGCTGTTCGGGCCATTTATAACTTAAGAGCGCGGGATTCCCTTAGAGATGTATATAAAAAAATAGACGTTCTTACAGTCCCATCTCAATACATATATTGTAATATTTTGTTCATTTACCAGAATATTCATTTGTATTCAAAACACAGTGACAAACATAATGTTAATACTAGAAACAGAAATAAACTTGTAACGCCGTACTATCGTCTCCACAAAGTGAGTAATAGCTTCATGGGGCTTGGTGTTCGCATCTATAATAAGATTCCACAGCCTATATTAGACTTGCCACTTCAACAATTTAAAACTCGTATCAAGAAGTCATTAATATATAAAGCATACTATAATGTACAGGATTACTTAAATGATGAGAATGCTTGGAATCTAAGTGACGTTGACTCTCAAGTTAAATGATTTGTATAACAGACTATGTAAACATGGCTTTTTGAAAAGAGCGACTGTTGAGTTTCTGGCCGGCTCTTCTCAACAGAAAACTGCTTTCCGAGCTGGTGGTAGCTTCAGACAAACTAACTGACCGACAAATTTTTGACGTTTCAAAAGTACTTTTCAAAAAAGTCTAATTGAAATAAATAATTTTGATTTGATTTGATTTGATTTAATTTCTAAACGAATCACGGAATGGGAGAGCGAATGTGAGGACTTATGGGTTTCAATTACTACTGCCGGAAGCCTATCAGATAGCAGAAGTACCACAGAAATAAGATTATGCGCTCTATATCTACCTCCACCAGTGACCCTTAACAATTTGAAAATATATATTTATAAAGCAAGTTTAAATCTAGAATCATGGTCTAATCAGTGTACAATAATTATAGGTGACTTCAATATGAGTGAAATAAAATGGTCAAATAATGGGAATGATGAAAACACAAACTACGCGGTACCCTCAGGATATGAAAATCGTGAACTTCTATGCAGACTCATTGATTTTTTTACAGTTAACGATCTAAAACAATTTAACAGTGTGACAAACATACAAAATAAAACTCTATACTTGGTACTTTGTAACAATGAGGAATTACAAGTTTTGGAATGTTTGAACCCTATTAGAAATGTAGATAAGTTCCACCCACCTCTTGATATCATATTAAAAAGAAAAAAGAAGAACAAAATCGTACCGCAAACTTTTCGACATAATTTTTATAAAGCTGACTACAAATCAATTAATGAACACTTGGAGTCCGTAATATGGCAAGAAGAATTTAGTTTATGTAATAGTATAAATGATAAGGTTTCTAAATTTTATGAAATAATACACAATGCCATAGAGAAGTATGTTCCAATGTCAGTTGCTCGGAAAGGATCACACCCTGTCTGGTTCTCTCGACATCTTATATATCTGCTTAAACAAAAGGACAAATATCGTAATAAAATAAAAAAATATAAAAACCCATTAGACATAATTGAGTTCGATTACTTAAGGGAAGATTGCAATAGGTTAATAAAAATTAATAAATAATAATAAATAAAAAATTAATAAAAGTTAATAAAAATTATAAAGACTGTTATAGAAAATATACACTCGAGTTGGAAAATGAAATCATGATAAACTCTAAAAGATTTTATACTCATATTAAAAACATGCAAAAAAATTATTCATCGTACCCAGACACTATGACTCTAAATGATATAACATCGAGTGAAGCAGACCGATTTCCCGACATGTTTGGATTGCATTTCTCGTCAGTATATGAAAAAGATAGCAACAAAAGTAGTATCTCAAATTTGTCACTAGTACCTGAAATACCGGACATAATAGGGCACTTCGAATTCTCGATCGATGAAGTAGAGAAAAAACTTAAAAAAGTTAACACGACCAAAGGTACAGGATCGGATAATGTACACCCACTCCTCTTAGTAAAATGTGCAAAAGTCTTGAGTGTTCCCTTGACATATTTATTCAATAATTCCCTTCGGGAAGGTATATTCCCCGACGCTTGGAAAGAAGCTCGGTTAGTGCCGGTACACAAAAGCGGTAAGAGAGATGATATAACTAATTACCGTCCAATTTCTATATTGCCATCAATATGCAAACTGTTTGAATCTTTGGTGCATTCAGTTATCTACATACATATTCAGAAATATATAACTATAAATCAACACGGCTTTATGACTAGAAGGTCAACCAATACGAATTTAGCACTTTTTACATCAGAGTTGATAGAGATAGTAGATCGAAATGTACAGGTAGATGTGATCTACACAGATTTTTCAAAAGCGTTCGACAAAGTGAATCACAGAATTCTTATAAATAAGTTACAGGCATTTGGAATAACTGATAATCTACTTGAATGGTGTGCATCTTACCTCGCAAATCGTGTGTCAAGAGTTGTAATTGATGGCAAACAATCCAATCCATTTATAGCGACTTCTGGGATACCTCAAGGGTCAATACTTGGACCTCTGTTTTTCAATGTCTTCATCAATGACATATGTTATATTGTGAAACATAGTGAAATCTACCTTTTTGCGGACGACCTTAAGTTGAAGAAGACAGTGAAAAACAACATAGATACAAAGAACCTACAGGATGACATTAATAACATTCAGGATTGGTGCTGCAAAGAGAATTTTGAGGCGTTTAAAAACAAAATGTTTTTAAACGCCTCAAAATGTCATCATGTAAAGTTTACCAGAAAGCGCTGTAAAATTCACTCTGAATATTTCATTAATGGAAAAAAACTGCAGGAAATGACATCAGTTCGGGATCTTGGCATACTGATAGATAGTAAATTGCGATTTGTGGACCATATTGACAAGATCATAAATGAAGCTAATCGATCTCTAGGCTTCATTTTGAGATGTTCTAAATGCTTTAAAAGACCAAGTACTATAATACAATTGTATAATTGTTACGTGAGAAGTAAACTTGAATATTGTAGTACAATATGGAGTCCGACATACAAAGTTCATATAGATAGAATTGAGAGAGTACAGAAGAAATTAATTCGAACTTTAATATATCGCTTTAAATTTCCAAGTAGTATCAAGACCTATGAAGAGAAAGTGGAGCTCTTCCACCTTCAACAACTGTCTACACGCCGATCTCATTTAGATCTTTTATTCCTTCATAAGCTACTGAACGGTTTTATTGATTGTCCATCTCTCTTAAACAAATTCAAATTTAATGTTCCCTCCAGAATATCACGATACCCTAGCGACTTGTTTGTACCTCAGCTTTGCAAGACCAACTTGGGTCGTTCCGCACCGGTTGTCCGCCTATCTCGTCTGTACAACTGTTACATAAAGAAAATTCCGAACATCGATATACATTTTGATAGTTTGGCCACTTTTAAGTCTAAACTAATTAAATATGACGTTCCTAATTCTTAATATTAAATTGTATAGTCTTAATAGAAAATATAAACATAATTTGAATTAAAAATAATAAGTTAATAAACTAATTAATATTAAATTCATTAACTAAAGATTAAAATATAATAAACTTAGTTATGTATGAATGTGTTGCGTAAATATACATATCTGTGTTATGTGTGAGTGTGTGTGTGTGTTGTGTGTTTGCCTTTAATTTCATGTACTGGTATAACTTGTAACACATAGCATGCTGTGATTACCTGTAATTGTAAGAACAGTTAGATATCAATGTCAATATCAATTTTAAATTAATAATGTGAAACTGTATCTTATGTTGGTAGTCCTATAATAAATAAATAAATAAATAAATACCCCAGACAGATACACAAATACAACAGATACTAAAAATATCTCACTATTATTATAGATTAAAGTTTAAAGTACAGTTAATACTAAAGCACGTAACAAAGTTTAAAGTTTACATTAAAACAGTACCAACAAGTAGTAACCAGTAAATCCAGGATTTAGACTTATAAAACTTCTAGAAGTTTCAAGTAGTAAAAAGTTGTAAAGTTCCTGAATGTAGACTTAAAACTGTAAAGCTTTATTTAGACGTTTTACAGTTGAAAAGTTCAAACGGTGAATGATCGTTATTATGCCCTTCTTTTAAGAAATTTTCGGTCACAAACACTTGAACTGAAACATTAATTGTTCTACTTATTTGTTCATACATTTATACCTTAATCCATAGAGCAATTCATTCAATGATTAATAGTTAATTTTTTCTTCCTTTAATAAACTGGTAACTCTTAATTTGTTAATTATTTCAATAATTCATTAAACCATTAAGTAGGTTATAATTTACACATCTTTTTTGAAGTGATAACTTCTTATGGGAGGGTAAACTGCTTCGTAACGTAACGTGTTACGGCGCCACTATGTCTGGCTTCCCTTTCTCTCACGCATACGGCAATAGTAGGCAGGCTGCTCCTCTCTCACTTTAAACCACAGCGCTAGCCGTATTTCGGACAGACGCTTCCCCCTCTCTCTACTCAGTGTACAATTTCAATATTAAATAGTTCAACTTAGATTTGTTGTCTGTCGAGCGTCACACACCTTTTTTTTGTTTATACATTAATCCTAACTAATATTTTAATTTCGAAAGTAACTCTTAAGAGGCGTACTTCTTAAGAATACAAACGAAACAAACGAAAATGCGATTTAATTACTACTTACGCCATCTATGGGCGGATACATGGTATCTGTCTGTTTATTACATAATCAGGCTTAAATCACTTAACCGATTTTACTGAAATATGATACAGAGATAAACTAGAGCTTGATGAAGGACAGAGGCTATATGAACTTAACCACTACGTCGATAGTGCTCGTACGCCATCTATCGACGTAGTGGTTAAGTTCATGTCGAGCTATGTGGCCGTTATGTCTTTGGGAATTAGTCATAGGTAAATTAAAATGCAAAAAATAGTGATTCAAATGTGAAATTAACAATCTTTAACACGTGGTAAACTGCACCCGGGCGAAACCGGGTCTATTTAATACTAAATACATTAATCACTTCATTCATATATAAATCAACATTTTTTTAACAAATCATTTTTAATTCATTAATACAATAATTATTTCAATCATTAATTATTCCATTTATTACTTATAAATTTCTTAGCCTATATATTATTGCAATTATTAATTTATAAATATTATCTAATATTTCTTTCATTAATTGATTAATTCATTAATATATTATCCACCAATCAATTCACAAATGCGTAATGAATTAATTCAATGTTTAATTATAACGATGTAACATGTTAATGAATTCTTTCAATCATTCGTTTGTTCAAACATTCAATTAAGTATTTAGTATTTAATGTTACTCGGAGATAATGAAAAACTGATGGAGAGTGGGTATGTTGAAAACATTAAGAAGGATGTGATATAAAACGGAATACTGGGTAAACGCAAAGCAGATACTGCTACTGAACCGATAAATAACTAAACATATATGATCTCTTACAATTACGATACGAAACTAAGCAGTGCTTTGGACTTGTGACCACGTGTGGAGGCACTCCGCTGGCTAGGTTCTCTGTTTAACCCTAAGGTTTGGTTAAACTAAGCTTTAATAATATTTAATACTATTTAGAAAGTAAATTAGTAAATGTTTGAACATTCCAATATCTAATTCAGGAACTGAAACTACAACTTGTTCCGTGCGCCCTCAATCTTGTCCTCGGCTGGTATTACACAAAATGAGGCAAGTTTTTAGTTGGCTAATTAATTCTGGCGCACGCTGTTATCTCCGCGCCTCGCGCCTGCCGCTGGATGGCGTTATTCACCAATGAGGTAATTTAATATTAAAATATGATATTCTACAGTGAAAATTTGTGATGAAATTACTATTATACTTGCTGCTGTGATATATCTAAGTCATTTTAATTTTATGAAATTTATAATTTTAATTAGATGAGACATTCAAGTGCCATGAAACATTTTTATCAGCATATGAGTAAATAGTCCATTTCATGGTGAGTATATATGAAGATCATTTCATACTGAGTGAATAGTGACGATCATTTCGTGGTGTGTGTATAGTGTAGATCATTTCTTGTTGAGTGGGTAGAATTCCCATGGTAGTCGCAAGCAAGTCGGACAAAAATTCTTATTACCAACGATGTTTGCAATTTTGCTATTGATTATTTTTTTTTATGGTAGATAAGGCACACACGAACAGACGGCCACGGTGTAAGTGGCCACCGTCGCCCATGCATATCGGCAATACAAGATATATCCTCTTGTTTTGCCGATGCATTGCAACCTTAAAGATAAAGTAGGGTATTACTCCCCTAAAACCCTACTTTATCTTTTTTCTTTTTAGAAAAACGCTGCGGTTTCAGTAAACCCTGAACAAGATCTCAGAATCCACTGGTTAAGTGTCGCAAGGCAGAACCGCCACCACAAAGGAGTGCTGGGTAACTCGCCTCGTTCGTCCCGTTCAAGGTCCACTGAAACCGTAGCATTTTTCTCTTCATTCCTCTTTCTCACAGTATCTTCAAAGTAGCAACGCATCGGTAAAACAAGAGTCACTCTCTAGTATTGTCGATCTCCATGGGCGACGGTGGCCACTTACCATCAGGTGGGCCGACAGCTCGTTTGCCCATTAAATGCCAAAAAAACTAAAGCAATTAATACAGCTAACAACAAATTATACTAAGTTCATAATATGTAAATATTTAAAAAATAAATAAATAAATAGTCATTAACTCACGTGATCTCCTTGTACTTTCACTACGGTAGACAGCGTTCACTCTATGATATTACTTTCTCTGATCTATCGAGATAGAAGTAAGTTAGTTAGATCGTAAATATAGTAAATAGTTTACTATCTTTCCAAATTTAGCAGTGTGTAAAAAGGAAATGTAATAATTAAAGTGTGCCTCACTCTCGCACAACAGTAGCCCGAGTCCCAAACATTGAGTAACGTCTTCGCGCGTGCTTTATCGTCGGGAAGATGTGAGCAATTAATGCGCTTTGTGTACCAGCACTGGAATGTTCTGTTTTATACTACTATTCATATATAACTGATACGTTTATTCCCTACTTCCAAGAAAATATGAAATGCTCTATAATGAGAGGGATGATATGATGCCAGATGCAGTGCCTGGTGCTTGAGACCCGGGAGCTCGTTTAAAGAGCTCTTCCATAATATATTAATCTCACCTCCACCACTTGACCTCGCTAACGACAATAGATAATAAAGTAAACTTACGTGGACCTCGAGAAACTTAACCTTAATCACAACACTATAACACTAACTTACATGTTCACTGCACGAAAACACCAGAGAGACTGAGTCTATCGCAACTGAAGGTTATATATTGATGATCTACCCGCTACTACTACTTTATAAACAGTGTTGCTAACAGAAATAACTCAGACCTCAACATCATTCCTCTCCCATCTCATTAATGCTTCATGTATTCTTTTCTTCATTACCCATCCTCACTCTATCCTCGATGTCTGCTCGTTTGCCCCTTAACTTTCCTAAAAATAAAAAATTCCAAAACCTGATCAAGGAAAAGCCCGCTATATAAAAAGTTGAAGTAAATTATTTGACCCTGTATTAAATTATTCACCTTATTTGTTTATAAGGCGACCAAAACAACTTGGTCCCTAATTATAAAAAGTTTCGGTACATTAAACTAATCATGGAACACCGTAAAATAAAAGTTTTCCCGCAACCGTCGAGGAAAGTTAGACAATTTAATTCGACTGTTCCATCCCTGCCTCATATTTTGAGGCTTCTCTGCGCTTAAATTGGTTAAAATGCCTCTTATACCCTTGTGGTATGGATTTCTATTTAAATAAGTTGTATCTATACTTTAACTCGGAGAATTTTAACTTAGACTACTAACGTAAACCGATAAATAATTAAACATTATGATCTCTTACAATTATGACAGAAACCTAAGCAGTACCTCGGACTTGTAACCAAAGTGTAGCTACCTCAAGCAATTTCAACACACACCTTCACTGTCTAAGTTCTACGCGCCGATATATATATATTGTTATAATGCTAACAACATTGATTTACTTTAGAATTTGGCACATCTGAATGAAATGATCTTGGCAATATTTTTAAAGCAAGTTCTAGATGGCGGTGTCAGATAGTTAATTGACAGAATACTACAATTTTTGTTATCTAAGCACCTAATACCTTTAGATGCTTAGATGTTAGATGATGTATTACCTAGGTGTTAAGATTACTTATAAGCGTAGGCCTCTATCCTACGATTTTACCTTTTTCCTTTTATAAATGGTTTCGTGATTCAATAAAACAGACAAACCTTTTGTAAAGATTTACAACAACAAAACCCCAAATCACTCTTCCACCGTAAACAAATTAGTGTCTGTTTTCATTGTGACGCGGTAGTTTTGTTTGTAAATTCGACACATGCAATCTAAATGCTAATTCTAAATAACATATTAAAAGCAGTCAATCACATTACTATATGGACTTTATTTACTCTTTATTCTACACCACATAATACAGAAAAAAGTCCTAAAGCTAAAATTTTGTAGTCGCTAAACAAGAGGTGATTTTAGACAACCTTAACATTAGGAAAATTATGCTGAAAGAAATGGTTCATTCTTATAAATAAACATAAACACATATATAAAATAGATATTACCATAATTGTTTATATTCTATAGGTACTTAATAGTATAAAGAGGTAAAGTTTGTGAGGTTGTAGATGGTAATCTCTGTATCTACTAAACCAATTTTGCGGGTAAACTAGGAATGAATAAATGAGTGAGTATGTCATTGCTTGAATACAACTCAGCGAAGCAAGAACTCGTTCATTTGCTTATTTATTAACTCATGTTTTCACGACAAACCACGCTCTTACCTATTCACTTACCCAATGCTTAAAATCGTTAATAATTGATTTCTGCCAGAAACAATATCGTATGTTGTTATATACCAATTCAATCAAAATCATGTAAATATAAATAGGAAAGTTCTTTCACAAAGTTCTCTCTCTCTCTCTCTCTTCATCTTTGTGTTTTATTAATAACGGTATGTAATGTAAAAACATGCCCTTTGATGAGTCATTCATTCATGAGGCAAACATATTCAAGTAACAAATTATTCTGCCTTAAATAAGATAGTTATTATTATAGAACTCTCTCTCCCTCTCTCTTTTGCTCTTCCCTTTGGTAAATACTTTCATTATTAATTATTTGTAATGTAGGATTTGTGATTCAGAGCAAACAGTTTATTGACATTGATGCTTTCCTTCGCTGTCCGAACACTAACTGAACCAAACAGTAGATAATAAAGCAAACTTACGTAGACCTCAAGAAGGATGACCTTAACCACGACACTATAATACTATCTCCCATGTACATTGCCCGACAACATCAGAAAGAACGACTCTTATCTATCACACTAAAGGTTATTTTCTACACGTTGGTACACTTTAAACCACATAAAAAGGAACTCCCCGCGAACACTAATTTATAAATGGTGTTGCTATCAAAACTAAGAAACTATTTCTATATTATATCCTAGCATAATACAAAGTATACAGTTACAACCAACATATTTATAAACTAACTCACTGGGTAACAGTTCCCGCAACTCCCAAAATTACTTGATAAAGTTTTGTACGCGTTATCGGGATTAAGTTTACCCAAACTCAGAATTTAGTAATTTTGGCTTGTAACCGCAATAAAAATGTCACAAAAATTACAATTCGTTCCGAAATTGTTAGCATTGCCATCTCCGGAATTACTGGTTCGAATTGAAAAATATTTTAGTGTCGGATAGTCAATTTATCGAAGAAGTCTATAAGATATATAAAGCTAAGCTACGACTCAAAGGAGCGTCAGCAATAATGAAAAATGTTGCAAAAAAGAGGGAAATTTATTCCTATTACTTAGCTTCCGTTGCGTCCGCTGCGTAAACGACAATATAACAAAGAAAGTTTCAGATCCTTAAGAATTGTATTATATACATACCCACTCTCTCTCCCTCATGTGACTATGAGGTCATGGGTGATGAGTTAAACTTAAATCTGAGTCAGAGATAGAAGACTAAAATATTTATTAACTTCAAACATATAAACAATCTAAAACATAAAAACAGCAGTCAATACAGACTTAACAAATATTCATTAAATGATAAAATAAATGATTGATAAAATATATACTATTGTTTACTTTATTAAGAAAGCTTGAATTTGTTTTAGGTTGTTCCTGTATTACAGCAACTATATTTCATAGTCATTTGACCTCCTTAACTTTTTGGCTATATTTACCGCGCAATCTTTTCCGTGTTTTTTGCATTAAACGTGACCCTGGCAGAATGCACATTCAAATAAATAAATATATAAAAAAAGTTCGAATACCGTTTCATCTGTACTCAGTGTAAGCAATGTCAGTGTGTTACCATGGTCTCAGCTCTCAAGTTAGAAATGAGCTGATAGTCTTCAAACGGGTGACCAGATCTTCACAAATTGTAGCTATGAACCATTTCGATTAAATTACCTTTCAAACAAATAAAACTTCATCACAATCGGTCAACCACCTTAGTCGCTTCGATGTACAAGACGATTTTATAAAATTAACCAGTAATAACTAACAGCCAATAAAACGTTTTCATTTTTTTTCTTTCCCTCTCCTTCGTTCCCTCTTTATTCACATTCTTTGTCTCTCTCTTCATTTCTTTTATCTGTCTCTATTTTTCCTCTTTTTGAGGTGTTAAAAATATCATTCGCACCAACAAAAAAAGGGCTTTTCTTATCCTCGGAATGAAAACTTTCGCTAGTTCTATTAGTTCCTTTGTCTGGTAAGAAAAAGCGTTTTTTTGTATGCGGTGCGAAATATACATTTTTATCTGTGATACCTATATTACCAGCAACTCCTGATGCCAAGTATTCGCTTTTATTAGCTGCCAACCCCGACCTGGTATCGCAATACTGTGACAGCTGCTCCTATGCAAATGCACTGCCCAACTTAAATCTGACATTCTCCATGTTTCCGACGCGAATTTAATATTCGAATACTGATCGAATTTTCAAAATTTTGGAATTTAATATTAGGATTCTTTAAAGTAAAAATTTTGTTATTAAATCATTCTTCGTAGATACAGAATTTTTCAGAGCTAGATTTAGACGTAAAGTTGTCATTTTACGTATTTCAATGTAATTTTCAGCTATGATATCATTATTTTGTATTAATTAATAATAGAAGAGAGAGTATTAGTAGTCTATATGCAGACTAACAGCATGACGGCTTGACTATAATATCCTCCTGGGGTTATACTTTAAACTCAGAGCTTCAGCGTTACTCCTAGAATACTCGCTATGTAATCCATCATAATTCTGTCGAGACGGCGTATTTATTTTGCAATCCCCACTTCCTTGATTTGTGTTTATCAGTTGGCCAACATTCAATTAACAGGATGCTACTCATATCAGTCGTACCAACATCAAGATCAAGTAACAGGATGCTACTCATATCAGTCGTACCAACATCAAGATCAAGTAACAGGATGCTACTCATATCAGTCGTACCAACATCAAGATCAAGTAACAGGATGCTACTCATATCAGTCGTACCAACATCAAGATCAAGTAACAGGATGCTACTCATATCAGTCGTAACAACATCAAGATCAAGTAACAGGATGCTACTCATATCAGTTGTAACAACATCAAGATCAAGTAACAGGATGCTACTCATATCAGTCGTAACAACATCAAGATCAAGTAACAGGATGCTACTCATATCAGTCGTAACAACATCAAGATCAAGTAAGAGGATGCTACTCATATCAGTCGTAACAACATCAAGATCAAGTAACAAGATGCTACTCATATCAGTCGTACCAACATCATAATCAAGTAACTGGATGCTACTCATATCAGTCGTACCAATATCAAGATTAAGTAACAGGATGCTACTCATATCAGTCGTACTAACATCAAGATCAAGTAACAGGATGCTACTCATATCAGTTGTAACAACATCAAGATCAAGTAACAGGATGCTACTCATATCAGTCGTACCAATATCAAGATCAAGTAACAGGATGCTACTCATATCAGTCGTACCAATATCAAGATCAAGTAACAGGATGCTATTCATATCAGTCGTAACAACATTAAGATCAAGTAACAGGATGCTACTCATATCAGTCGTACTAACATCAAGATCAAGTAACAGGATGGTACTCATATCAGTTGTAACAACATCAAGATCAAGTAACAGGATGCTACTCATATCAGTCGTAACAACATCAAGATCAAGTAACAGGATGCTACTCATATCAGTCGTAACAACATCAAGATCAAGTAACAGGATGCTACTCATATCAGTCGTAACAACATCAAGATCAAGTAACAGGATGCTACTCATATCAGTCGTACCAACATCAAAATCAAGTAACTGGATGCTACTCATATCAGTCGTACCAATATCAAGATTAAGTAACAGGATGCTACTCATATCAGTCGTACTAACATCAAGATCAAGTAACAGGATGCTACTCATATCAGTTGTAACAACATCAAGATCAAGTAACAGGATGCTACTCATATCAGTCGTACCAATATCAAGATCAAGTAACAGGATGCTACTCATATCAGTCGTACCAATATCAAGATCAAGTAACAGGATGCTATTCATATCAGTCGTAACAACATTAAGATCAAGTAACAGGATGCTATTCATATCAGTCGTAACAACATCAAGATCAAGTAACAGGATGCTATTCATATCAGTCGTAACAACATCAAGATCAAGTAACAGGATGCTATTCATATCAGTCGTAACAACATCAAGATCAAGTAACAGGATGCTATTCATATCAGTCGTACCAACATTAAGATCAAGTAACAGGATGCTATTCATATCAGTCGTAACAACATCAAGATCAAGTAACAGGATGCTATTCATATCAGTCGTACCAACATTAAGATCAAGTAACAGGATGCTATTCATATCAGTCGTACCAACATCAAGATCAAGTAACAGGATGCTATTCATATCAGTCGTACCAACATTAAGATCAAGTAACAGGATGCTATTCATATCAGTCGTAACAACATCAAGATCAAGTAACAGGATGCTACTCATATCAGTCGTACCAATATCAAGATCAAGTAACAGGATGCTACTTAAATTATAACTGTTGCCAACATCATAATTAACAGTTTTTACTAGTCGATATGCGTTTACCCTTGGTACCCTTGGTGACAATCCGCCTTCTAAAGTATTCAAATCGGTTCAGCCGTTTTAACGTGATGCGTGCATAAACTCGGCAATGCTACGATTTTATTATATTATGTAATGTAATATGTATAGATATAGATATTGTATTACATTTGATTGAGTAACAAATATCCAAACGTACAAACTATCACATTTATAATATTAGGGGGATACTTCACCAAAATATGTCATTTGAAAAACTATGTAGTCATTATTGATTTATTTTCTAATTTATATAATTTATGAATATTTATAGAAGTAATAATCTCAAAAGCGACATGGTATTGGTATCAACGATTTTCAGTTCTGTGAAGAACCTAATCTTTTGAATATCTTTGAAGTCTTAGATAGCTATCTTTGAAACTGCGCAAAGGATTTTAACGCGGTTTTCACCAATAGACAGAGTGAATTAAGAGGAACGTTTCTATGTATAATACATAGATATTATAGCAGTGAAATTTTCCGAAAGAGGGGCGTGTCGCTAGTGTGTAATAATTGTATCTTTTAACATGAACAGACAAAGTTTAATATAATTTTAGTACTATTTTATGACAGTTCAGATTGTGTTTAAGGACAATTACGTAAATGAAGATACTCGTACATAATTTAATTTGTAACGTTTAATTGTACCCTGTATACAAACGAGAGTACAATCAAACTTGATTAAGTGTCACATCAAGGCAGTGCGGTGAGCTCCTGTCAGCCCTCTTACCACAAACCCCTTAAGCAAAATCTACATAGAGAATGCATTAATATTTGAAATATTAGACTATCATAAGTATAGTTTAGCACGCTTATCCTGTTAATATTAATTCACAATATTTTGAGTGAGTTTTACATTATGCTGGATGTAAAACAGAACGGCACTTAACTATAAAGCAATAAATAACTTGTCAGTCAATAGATATGTTAGAGGTAAAGCATGAAATTGCCGATTTGCACTGAAAATTTTAAATTCTTTTTTTTTAATTAAACATATTTATTTAATTATAATAACTACCATTATTATTTATACAATGCTGCCATCAAATAGGAACTTAATTTATGCCTTTGCGATAGAACTCTGCCTCCCGAGAAGAAAACTTTTTATTACGAAGAAAATTGTTCATATCACGAAAAAAATGATAGTCCGTTGGAGCAAAGTGTGGCAAATACGGAGGGTGACGAATGGTTTCTAATTGCAGTTCCTGTAGAGTTAAAACGGTTTCCCGTGTTGTATGAGGTCTCGCGTTATCATGGAGCAATAATGGTGAATATCGATTCATGAGTCGGTGCTGTTTCACTGCTAGTTTTGCTATCATTGTACAGAGTTCGACACAGTAGACATCTGACGTTATTGCTTGACCGGATCGGAGAAAGCTATAGTGAATAACATCATGCTGAGACCACCGAACAGTTACCATTACCCTTTTATTGATAAGCTTTGCTTTAGGACACTGTTGCGGTGTTTGATCTGGGGTCAGCCATTGCATATTTTTCGCTTACGGTTATCGTAAAGAATCCACTTCTTCATCACATATCAAAATTCGATCCAATATTCCTTCACTTCTGTATCGATTCAACAAGGCAACTTAAATTTAAACACGCGTTTCTTTCTGCGAGATCCGTCAAATCATGAGGAACCCATTTTTCATAATTTTTAATTTCATTGATTTGACGCAAATGAGTCAATATTGTTCGTAAGGTAACGTTACACTATGCCGCTAATTCCTAAGTAGTTTGGCTCGGATCAGCTTCCACCATCTCTTTCAATTCATTGTAATTCATTTGTGTGGGCGGTCTTCCACGTGGTTCGTTCTTCAAATCAAAGTTTCCAACACGAAAGCATTTAAATCAAAATCGCACGGTGCGTTCATTAGGCGTCCCCTCTCCAAACGCAACATTGATATTGCGAGCGGTTTCTGCCGCGTTAGTTCCGCGTCGGAACTCGTATTCAAAAATCACTTGAATTTTCGAAGTATCCATCTTTCTTGTGTAAGCTGAATAAAAAAAAACAACTGAAAGTTGATAATCGAATGTTGTACATTTTTAAAAGGTACCATGTGAAAAAAGTTTCACTCAAAAATCTCAAACCTTCATGAGGTTCTATGTCAATTCGAAGTACCTATTACAATAAAACGGCAATTTCATACTTTAACCCCTATCATGTACCAGACAAGAATATAAAGTGATTGAAAAGGATAAATTCTTGGAAAACGTAGAAATTATTATTAAGGACCTTCAGCATCTGAAATATTCCATAGATAAGGGTATACAAGGGGATCATCCATTCTCCGTTATCGTATATCATCAAGCCATAGCCATCCCAGCTCCTCTAAGAAGTTAATCAAACCTCTGGTGTCACCAATAACCTCGGGAGAGTCCTCAGTGACCCCAAGTGTTTAGCTCGGTAGTCGGTCACGCCTATGCATTCCAGAACTATATGGGCGGCCGTCTCTTCTGCCTCCAAACAGGCTCTGCAAAAGGGGCTGTCAGTAACACCTAGATTAAACAGATGTTTATTGAAAGAGCCGTGACCCGTAATTATTTGAGTAATTTTGCGTAAACTAGGGCGAGTGAGATTTAGTAACTTATGAGACAATCTCCGGTTTATGCTAGGGAGAGCTTGTTTCGACTGCTTACACCCACTTACCTCCGTCCAGTATTTATTATGTAGTTCTTTTGTGTGTTACTATGCTGGATGGCTGATGTAGGCCATGCTGAGGGAAGGGGACAATTGGTTCTGGTCCAACCGCAGCCATCTCCGACCCTTTCCTGGCCAGTTCATCAGCGGGATCGTTGCCACGAGAGCCACTATGACCTTTGATCCACTGTAGAGTTACATTATTGTTGTTAGGGATAGGTGGCAGTTGTAGATAAGCTTTGAGGTGATTGAGGGCGTAATGAACCCTTATCCATAGATAAGGGCACATTATGATAACGGAGAAGTAACAGGTTAATATAAAACTAAAGTAGGAAAAACAAGAAGTAAAAGTAGTGAAATAAAAAGAAAGCGCGCAGAAGTCAGCGGAATTATCCGCGATTGAATCTAAACATAAATCCCAACCTAAGGTAGCAAATCTTGCTACGATATAATATTTTAAGCCAGTTGTTTTTCGGTAGGATACACTTTTGCTTTGAATGGTAATGAACGGTTAGTTTGACATCATTCTAAGCACAATATGGACGCACAATGGCGGACTTACAAAGATTGTTGATTGACCCATAACATAAGAGAGATGTTCTTATTTATAAAAGTTCTCACGTATTTAAAAAATAATAATATTAGCAGAGTTTGCTTAAATCTGTAATTTAAATGATTTTTATTAGATATTATTGATATTTACTTTACTATTATGCAGGACGAAACTTCATTATGTATCCATTAAACCTGAGTGCGGTTTGTCACCATGTCAGCTCGACTCTCTACCGCAATTCTCGGTTTGGTCATCGACATCTTTGATTACTCTATTATTATAGAATTGGGCATTTCAATTGATTTTGCTTTCCATAAATACAGTCTACCTAATCCTGATATCGATATTTTTTATAATTTCCAAGTGAAGCTATAGCTGCCATAGTTAATCTTCTTCAACAAATAATAAATAGTTATTTTTCTTCAGATTCTTATAATCCACAGCAGGAGCTAATGAGATGCTATTCCTAAGTAAGTGGATCACTTAAGAATGCTAAACCGATTCGGAGGTTTTTGTTCCAAAATCTGTTTTATTGATCCAAATTAGGTTGCAGATAATATTCTCGGAAATATCTAAAATTAGCCAAAATTTGGGAAAACTGAACCTAAGATTTTATCAGATAATAAAATTGATGATCCTAATGAAACTACGAATTACGTTTATGAGAATGCTTCTATCGTGTTAGCTCATATAATAATATTAAATGGTCCAAGCTTTAAATCAGATTTATCATACTTTTGCCAAAACATTTAAATTAGCTCAAATACAAAAGTAATTAAGACCGAACTATAGGATCAACTGCACATACGACCTCAATTTATCTTACGCTGATATAATTTTCGTTTTATACTACTTGTTAATCCAAATCTACTGCAGTGGTAAGTTATTTAAATTTAAACCTAGATATAACCGTATTAAAATTCAAATTTTAGATGTCCACCATTTTGGTTACCACAAAAATATTTTTATACAAATTTCCAGCGATTTCTAACTCTATAACTGAAGAAATACAGATGATATTAAAAGAAGAATGTAAAATGGTATATTGTGGTCGTGTCAGTTTATGATTTACAGTCTCAGCCACTACACAGATTTGTATAAGTTTTATTTTCTTCTTTTCTCCTGCATACGACACTGCGATGTGAAATAGGATTTATGTCAATACTTGAATTTTGGTAAGTTTGGAAATGATTTTGAGAAAATAGAAAAACTAAATTAAAAAATAAAACCATAATCCTTCTTTTCATTAGGACCTTCTTCTCTATTTTTAAAGTTCCATACCTTAAAAGGAAAAAAGGAACCCTTATAGGATGAGCTGGCAAAAAATAAAACTTCTAAGTCCACGCATTGAAGACATATGACCGTTGATATGGTCACTCACAAAATTATAGGGTACTTCAGGATGACCTAGAATCGTGAAATTTAGCATTAACGGTCTCAAATCACAAGTGAAGGGTTAAATGAAAAAAATGTAAATCTCTTTCTACATCACTAGAAAATTAACTTTTTTGCCTGTCACTCAAGACACTTTTTTTTTCAGAAAAACGTGAAGATATCAAGCTGAAATTTATATCAAATATTTAAGTTTCTAATTTTTCAGACATGTAAAAAAACTGTTAAGTCAATTTAATAAAAAGATATAGCCTTTTTTTTTCTCTCGTGGAGGAATGCGTTTACGCATACCCTTTTAGACCCTGGTGGGGCCTGCTGGGTTATGTGGGACTCACTGACAAGCAGGTCAACCGCAATACTCACTAAACCTCCGCGGTTACCCTCCCCGTCATAATGAAAACGTTGCGGGAACGCTGAACACACTCTATCGCAAACGAAAAAAAAAAAAAAGATATAGCCTCTTTTATCTCATGTATTTTAATTTTGATTTTCGATAAGAATCAAAATTCTCAGGCTTTTTCTTTGACCTAGGAATATGATTTTTGGCAAGAAGCAAGGTCTTATGGCACTGGTCGTATGGGGAAAAATCCAAAAAATAGCAATTTGTTGTTACATCATGAAACAAATGATCTTTTATAGATTTAGTTTTTGACTTGTAAGTGTGAGAAATAATTACAAGTAGTTTTTCTAAAGGGAATTTCACATATTATGCGGACATGAAAAAGCACGATGTTTGCGACTTTAGTAATATTTGAATATATTATACAATAAAACTGCTCTCGATACAAAATATTTTTACCATTTTAACACAAAAAGAAATAATTGGTAAAGCAAAAATTTATTTAAAAGGATTATTTGGTTAAATATAAATTTCAATAACTAATTTATTGAATTTTTAATTTTTAGTCTCGTCAGTAAAGTTTCCGTTTACTCAAATTTTCAAAGCCTTCTAGCTTAACGTGAACGTTTTATTTAATTCTGATGAATCAGAATTAAATCTGTACAGAAGATATGTATATGTATAATTTTGATTGTGTTAGTCCCTTTGTTAAAATTGTGCGGAACCCACAGTTCGACACTCGCACTTGGTCGAAAAAATCTCTTTTAGAGCTAGAATATCTTTTAGATAGATCCATAAAGCATTTAGGAAAGCCTTAAATTTCGAAAGATATGGTCGGCAGTAATCATTTGATGAAAAATACAGTAAGTCTATAAAATTTAAAGAGAAACTGTCTACATCCATACCCACAATAAGCAATAAAAATGGGTTTATCACGCAGCAAAATATTGCAATTTTTGAATTGGCCAGCACGACAACACTGCATCTATTACGAGTGGATATCGCACCAGCCAATATCCAATCTACTTTGAACTTCTATTTTACAATGTTCATTTCTAGATTTTTTTTAGGACACAAATTTTAATTTGGAATCGATCTTATATCCATAAGTATTATCTATCAAATATTTTGGATTTAGATTTATTATTAATATCGGCCTTTGATGAGTTATTATGAATATTAAAATAAGTAATTATGAAGTCTGGATTGCGTATTATTGTAGTATTAATTGTGCAGTAAAGCTTCCGCGTTAGATTTTACATGATACCAATTACTGTACAACAAGACGTATACACTTGCAAGACGGGCAGCGCCTTGGACTTGCAACCAAGCTTAATTTACGTGGACCTCAAGTAGGGTAACCTAATCACGACACCATAATACTATCTTTCATATACACTGCGCGAAATCACCGGAGAGACTGACTTTAATCTATCTCAGTACAGATTACACATTATCTACACGTGGGTATACTTGAAATAATATAAAAATAACTACCCGCGAACACTTATTTATTAATGGTGTTACTAACACTTTAGTATTCTATTAAACGTAATTGCTTATGTAAATTGTACAATGTACATTTTAAAAGCTTTGTTTTAATGTAGAATACACAACTACATTGAACTCATTATACCTAACGCCACATTTTACCCGTTTTGCGGTATGCATAATTGCCCAAACCTTACAGGAAGCTTGGCTGCACATTTTGCTACGAATATCTACATTTTGTGTTAGCTGTTTCAACAAGTTTAAACTTTTAATAACGGTTTAGGTATGAAAAAATAAAAATCAATTGTAGCCCTAGTGGTCCTACAATAAAAATAGAAGCCGATGTCCCAATTTTCTCATCTAAAGAAAAAACTTGGTTGTTGAAACAGGAGATGTGTCTAAAAATTAGATTCGCATGGTAATGGTTATAAATCTGATATTATTTCCTACATATTGCTTTAATATTCTCTACTTGATGCTTAATTAACTGTAGACGATTCGTTTGAATCGTTCTCTACCAAGGATTCATCTTAAATTCGAATTTGTATCAAAATATCGTAGATTCCGAATTGAATACCCGGAGACTGTATCTATATCCAGCAGTATAGAACCAGCAAATAACCATCAGCTTTGAATTTCTGTTTTACACTCTCATCTATAATTATTATCTGTGTTGCTTTATACCAAGGAGATTGAATGGTACTATAGCTTTTAAATTGTCTACTTTATCAATAATCTTATAATTATGCAAAACCTGTTGAAACGTCGAATCTAAATCTGGATCAAAAATACAAGGCAAACATACTCCTTGATATATTTATTTAATTTCAAAAAAATATCTTCTATTATTTAATCGGACTTATAGTCTAGTATTTAACAAGATTGTAATATGTAATCAAAACTAAAGGACTAGAGTTATTAATAAAAATATAATATTGAATTGAATCAGGCTATTAAATAATATAATACTTTACGTTGATGTCTTTGTAATTCAACCAAATATTTGTGGCCTAGAGATGTTCGTCGTCCGTGACCTTATTTGCATTTATTTCGAATGAAACTTGCAAACCTAGTGTCGACACAACAAGATATAAGGAAAAGTAAATCTCTTATCACTTAATGAAAATGTAAGCTCAGTCCTAATACTAAGACAAGTACATACTCGTACACGTCAACACTAAGCCTGTAATTAGTACGTCTGGCTCCAATTTCGGGGATTAACCGCGCCATTTGTGAACTAATATCTGCTATGCTCTTGGGATTTTGTTATAGACAAAGAGTGTAATATTGAAATACGAGAAAGTTAACAGTATTTTATCTCTAAAACTACAAGAGTTATGTATTATATTAGTCTACGATTTTACATTTACTTACATTTCTGTAAAACTCCGATTCCTTTCTTCATGGAGAGTTCTTCTTGATGGTCAACCAGATGGTAAATGGCCACCATCACCCAACACTCTCGTTTTGCCGATGCATTGCATTCTCGAAGATAGCGTGAGGAGGGGGACAGAAGAAGAAAAATGCGTCCAACCCTGAGCAAGAGCCCATAGTCCACTAAATTCTCAGCATTAATGGAATGAAAGAGGGAAGGGGTAAGTCTGGCCCATATGCGGCTCGAGCGGAACGCGTCTATGACACTCGGCGGTCGGATTAACGTACCGGTGGTTGCAAGCTAGTCGGGGAACAGATCCTCCATCACAACAGGGGGTGCTGACTTATACGGCTCTTACGAGATGCTCTCCCAGCAACTGAGGGGAATAGTAATCTAACCCGTTCCCTCACAACACAATGCTCAGTTTCCTCTGCTTGACATCTATCTGTTATAATAGCAGCTGCTAGCAGTTAATAACTACTTGCATTTCGTATTTTTTTTATATTTGAAAGTTGGCAGATGACTTTACTCCACCTGATGGTAAGTGGCAGTAGAGTCCAAACACGAGGGCGGCCAATAGAGATGCAGAATGCAAACTGCACTAGCCGCCATCGCCCTGCCCACCTGCAAGATGTCTCTTCACGCCTCCTTTGAAGGACCCCAAGTTATAAGAAGCCAACGTAGACCGGCACGCGTAGTTCTTGTACGCAAAGGGGAGGAAGGGATGAGGAAGAACAATTCCTCTGAACAGTCGCTCTGAAAAGACCGTACCTGAGTTTTATACAACAGGCACAGTTGCTGGGGCGTGAAGAAATGCCGCACTTTGTTCAGGACTCCGAGTTTACGTGACGCTGTTTTAATAACAGCCTTCGTTAAACAATTTTACTCTATGAAATCACTAGGAACTACCAGCTTACTAAAACTTTAATGAGCTTTTTAAAATTTTTTACCCTTCTCTTCTCATGTTCAACTATTTAAAATTTGACGTTAATTTAACTAATTAATTTAATACAAGTTAACACTCGGATAAACTCCTTTCTTACCCATCGAATAAGAATTGCGAAACAACGAACTTCGAATGAATATAATAAAATAAGATCTATCTTATAATTTACTATAATAAGTTATAGGATAGATCCTATTTTAATTTGTTATTCACTTGCAAACGATCCTGAGCATTTGCAATTAGTGGACTAAACGTAATTTTGGACTGCAATAATGCTTCAAATTCATACACAAGCAATTTGGGTTTAATATTTGAATACGGTTTAGTGCTTAAATTTTCCTTTTATTGTATAAAATGGCAACATTAAATTATCAAATACAGTAAATACTTGGTCACTGGTACAACTTCTTACAGGACTTACACCTATTTTTCCGCTCTTGGTTTTGGCCTTCGTCCTTTACATTTTTGCATTTTTCATGAAAAGATAGTTCTTATCCTGATCTTAAATACTCAGTTTTAGTTTTGATCTTGTGCATTAGGTATTTGTCTTGATCTTGCTATAATAAAAACAGTATTATTCTTTCACAGTCTTACTATTTTAGTATGTTTATCTTGGTCTTCTATTCTTGGCGTTGATTTTGACCTTACTAATGTAAAGATAGATAATCTTGGTCTTTATTTTTCGTAAGATTTTCCGTACTCTGTCTTTGCTTTGGTCCTGTTCTTGTTCCTTCGTTCTTGGTCTTGGTTTTGCTAATTTTAATGGCTTTAGACTTGCTATTTTATTGTAATATAAAAAATCAAATAATGCATTTTTTAGTTGAAATTCGTTATTATCATCGAATAATATTATCCTCAAGTTATTATAGGAAATCAGCAATATCTCTTTGACTACATATAATAATATAATAGGACACACAAGAGAGATAAAGTTAGTTATAGTTATCAAAGTTCTAGTCATCGACCTAACCGACCGGGATTACAACTTTCGCATGATATTCTTACTTTTGAAATATTATTTTCTGTGTAGTGTATTACACTGTACCTACCAGGTCGACCATTACTGATCTTTAGAGTGACACTGTTTTAAATATAACTGTTTAGCGTCGTAGACTCTAGAGATATCCAAAACCTTTTGGCAGCAATTGTTTGTATCTCTATTGGATGCATAATATGTGGCTCTAGGTGAGAATTTCTTTTAAACAGCTTCTTCTTGTTAAAATCTGCATCTTAGACTCACTTTATACTTTTTACTTTGCTCATGTTTAAGTTAAACAAATGTTTGTTTAACTTCCAGTGTCCTTTGAGGATTCTGGCCACTGCGCTTAACTTGAACTTCTGGAGTTCAATAAGCTCTGTAGTTGACTTTCTATTGTGATCTTTAATCACCGCTTTTGAATGTTGTTGTCCATGTGCGGACGTCCATTATCACAGTAGTTTTTGATGTACACTGTGCCGTGAGAATATTTTAAGCGCGTTATTTGTAGATGCCACAAAATGGTTCAGGCTAATTTGAGGGTAGTCGGCACCGGCTCTCGCTAGTTCGTCTGCTTTTTCATTCTCATCTATACCCGAGTGTACAGGAACCCTCCTAAGCGTTACTTTGTTGGATTTTCCTAGATCTTTCAGATTATTTTTACAATACTGTAGACGCACATTTAAGCATCTTTTTGCACCTGTAGATCTAGTGGAATAAGGTTTAGAAGTGCATTTAAGGCTTCTCCTGGTGTCTATGTAAGCGCACCAGTAGTCCTGCCTAATGCTAACCGTTGCAGGCTATACAATTTTGGAATTGTTGTCCTTTGGTTAGTTTTATCCTACCAGATAGCGGAAGCGTAGGTAGTTACCGGCTTTACTACTGTCATGTATAGCCAAAGAGCAATTTTAGGTTATAAACCCCATTTCGCTCCGGCGCCAGAGACATTTTGGATTTTTGAGTTATGTTATTAACCTAAGCTAAACGGTAAATCTATTTACCGTTTAGCTTAGGTTCTGTTAGTTTTACTAGTTTCTTTTTCTTTATAAATGGAAACATCACTGTTTTATATGCATTGATAAATAGTTTGTTATCTTTACACCATTTTTTAATAGTGTTAAGATCTTCTTGCAGTAAGGAGTGGCAAGTTCACAAAAAACTTGTGCGCTAGCAAATGCTGGAATACCCTTACGAGATGAATCAAAATGTTGTACTACGTTTCATTATACCTTAAAAAGACCTATAAATAATCGCAGATAATAAATCTGAACACAAAAAAATATAATTAAATTGTAATCAAATGACCCAAATTGAAACTCCAATCGACACAACTGAAAACAACAAATAGGCCGAATTCACTCCTAAAACGCATCTACTAAACTCCTTTTAAAACCAAACTAACCAATTTCTATAGTTCTATACGATTTGAATATTTTACAAATTTTAACCATAATAAGTTGAAATAAAGTCCAATATTCTATGCAAAAGGATGGTATGTGCGCCATTTTGTGTTGAGTCAATTGCATTGGTTTTCAAAGGATGTCCGAATTTCTAGTGACTTGCTGAAATGATAATCTGCCTATTTATGATATGCAGATTGCAAAATTTCAGATGAGCTAAAACTGTGAAAGAAATCAAAAACTGAGAAGAAATGCAAAAAAAGATTTTATGTTATTAAGTATATGAGTTTTATTGCGTAGAAGTCAAAATACAATAATTAAAAACCACATTACATCCTCAGTCATCTCAGGTTTAAACACAGCCTTAGATGGAAACAGAGCAGCATCCAGAGCTCGAGACGTAAAGCCTTTTTAAACTGCAAAAACCCTCTAACCTTTTTTTTTTTTTTTTTTTTTTTTTGCGTTGGAAATGCGCCTTATGCATACCCCCCGCCGACGAGCGGGAGGTTATGTGGGGCTCTCCTTGATGCCGTCTGCCATTGGGCGAGCGGCGGTTCAAGGCATACCCACTAAAACCAACGGTACCATACCTCCGCTGTAGGGAGGCGCCACAGGAACGCTTACGCACACGACTGTGACGCCTCAGCGGGTCGGCCCGCTCTTATAGCGGGCCTGCACGCCAGGGGGCTCTCAGGGTACACCGAGAGTGGTTACCCCCTTGCCTGACGGCTCCATTCAGGGTGGTGGGAGGAGGTGGGCGAATTGTCGCCTACGCCTCCCCGATCGAGCTCGGCGGCGCGGGTCTGCAGAGGCGTCACCCTCGCGTTCCCGCTCCGCGGCCTCCTTCTGCGAGATTACAGCCTCGCAGAAGTCGACCATGGCCGACCAGCATCTCTCACTCTCGAGCATGGAATGAATCACGCTCGGGAGAGAGAGGTCTCCACCTAGGACCGCTGCCAGGCTGTGGCGTTGAGGTCCCCATCCAGGGCATTCTGCCAGAGTATGATGCGACGTGTCTTCCGCTGCACCACACTCGTGACAGGCCGGCGTCACCTCCCGTCTGGCAATTTGGCACAAATACTTACCGAAGCAACCGTGCCCGGTAAGCATTTGCGTCAGCCGATAGGACAGGACGCCGTGCTGCCTTTCGACCCAGCGCACGATGTGAGGGCGGATCGCCTCGATCGTCGCCAGGCCTGCACTGGGGGACCTCAAATCCTCCTTCCACCTTTGAATCAGGGCTCGTTGGGCTAGAGCCCTGATTCGTCCAACCTCCTCCTCTCTGGGCCGCACACCGGTCGTCCGTAGGCTCGCTCGGAACCGGTACACCTCCGCGTGAACCTCCGCCTGAAGAGCCCAAGGCGGATCGCTCGCGAGAAGTGTCGCCGCCGTCCATGACACTGTACGGTACCCCCGTATAGCTCTCACCGAGATGACCCTCTGCGCTCTCCGCAGCTGGGCCATGTTGCGCTCGGTGAGAGCGTCCACCCATATGGGAGCACCGTACAGCGCCATGCTTCGCACGATGCCGGCATAGAGGCGCCGGCACGGCGAGCCCGGTCCCCCGACGTTGGGTAGTAGCGTTCCCAACGCCGCGGCGGCCTTCACGAGCCTGGGAGCGAGCGCCTCGAAGTGTGGCCCAAAGCTCCATCTGCCGTCCAGGGTGAGGCCCAGGTAATTCATCTGGGCCCTCACTTCCACCACCGAACCTTGGACGGAGATGGACGCTCCCCGTGGGGGGCCTCTCCGTGGACCGTGGAACAAGAGGGCCTCCGTTTTGCCGATGGAGACCCTCAGACCCAACATTCCGATTCGGTCCACCACGAGCGTGGCTCCGACTTCGGCTAGGCGGGCTGCCTCGCGGAAGTCCTTCCCCCTCGCCGTCACCAGGGTGTCGTCAGCGTAACAGAGCACCCTCATGCCGGCGAGGAGGGGCGTTCGCAGCAGCCAGTCGAAGCCGACGTTCCACAGGGCGGGACCCAGAACCGAGCCCTGCGGAACCCCGCAGCCCACCCGATGCCGAGCCATTCGCCCGTCGGCCCCCTCCCAGAGGACGTCCCGATCGTCCAAGTATGCTTCCAACAGCCTCCTGAGGTAGAACGGCACTCCATGATAGCGGAGTGCCTCCCTCAAGGTGGTGTGTGGGAGGCTGTTGAAAGCGTTGGCCACATCGAGGGAGACGGCCAGGACAACGTCCCCCTCCTCCACCGCCTCTGTGGCCACCCTCTTCAGCTCGGACAGGGCGTCCAAGGTGGAACGGCCCGCCCTGAACCCGAACTGGCAGGGAGCTAGATCGGGACCCTCCGTCTCCAGGTGCTGAGCGAGACGTGCTGCGAGAATTTTCTCCAGCAACTTCCCCGTCTCACTCAGCAGCACAATTGGCCTGTATGCCGAAGGCGACCCCGGTGAACGGCCCCTCTTCGGCAACAGACACAATTTGCCTTCCTTCCATTGCTTCGGGAACTGCCCAGTCCTGAGACACGCGTTGAACAGTTCCCGGAGCATCGGCCCGAGGTGTTTTAGGGCGATCAGCAACACTCGCCCAGGCACACCATCGGGCCCCGGTGCCGTTCTCCTCCCCCGGAGACGGTCTACGGCCACTTCCATTTCCTCCTCTGTGATTAGGGGAGCGGCTGACGACTCTTCATCTCCCGAAGGAGGTGCCATCCAGGGGGGCACGAAATCCGCCACAGCCGGAGGGAACAGCTCCCCCACGAGCCGGTGGAGTGGCCCAGGCGGCATCGTTTCCGTGACGGGTGTGCTGTATGCGCGAATTTTGTCGCGCGCACCGCGATACGGACGCCCCCATGGGTCACGATCCAGACCCGCAAGTAGCTCCATGCGGGCCGTCGTCTTTGCCCGGCTGATGGCAAGCTGCAGGGACTTACGCGCATCTTTATAGATGCCCCTCAGCTCCTCTTCCAACGCCGGGTTTAGGCCATTCCGTCTCCGACATCGGGTGTATGCTCGCCGCGTCCTGATACATGCCACCCGAAGGTCCGCTATTTCGGGCGACCACCAGTAGACGTGGCGACGCGGCGGCCTCCGCCTAACACGTGGCATGGCCGCATCACACACCTCCCGCAATGCTGTGTGCATGCGGCCTGCCAGCTCTTCGACGCCGGCACCCTCCCACCTTCCCGTGGAACCCCAGCGCTGCATTATAGCAGCTTCTTCAGCAAGCTCCTTATTTAACCGGCCGAGCGCCCACCGCGGGAGCTTACTAGGGCCCCTCTGGGGTTCCGTCGGCCCTGAGCGAGTGGAGACCTCGAACCGTATGTATAGATGGTCCGACAAGGTCTCCACCCCCTCCTCCACTCTCCAATTCTGCACCCTGCGCGCAACAGTGGGGGTAGCGAAGGACACATCCACCACCGATCCACCGTTATGTCGGACGCAAGTGTAAGCAGTCCCCCTATTTAAGAGGGACAGATTGGAGAGCAGAGCCCACACCTGCACAGCTTTCCCCCTGGCGTCCGTGACGGGATTGCCCCACGCTCGGGATTTTGCATTCAGGTCACCGAGGAGAATTATTGGTCTCGGTGCCTGCCTGCATACCGCAGCCCTGACGGATTCGAGGTACGTCTCAAACTCCGCCAGGACACGGTTGGGGGAGAAGTACGTCCCCACTACCACATACTCTCCCCATCCCGCCACGACGTAGCCTGATCCTCTTTCAATAGGATCGAGGGGAGAGCCAGCGTTATTTCCGACCAAGATCGCCACTGATCCGTTCAGATCAGCGGCCCAGCGAGGGTTGGGGGGAACGTAATATGGCTCGGCAGCCACCACCACATCCACCGACCACTCCGCCACCGACTGCAGAAGAAGATCTTGCGCGCCGGCGGAGTGGTTAAGGTTCCCCTGGAGGAAGCTGATGTGTTTCATCCCACCGCTAAGATGAAATTACAACCTCCTCGCGCCTAGACGTGCGCACAACCGCCGCTGTGACCTGAGATCTACTGGCCGGTTTCTTCTTGGAAGGGAAGGGCTTGCAGCCTCTTCCTCCCATTTTGTGTCCGGACGGCTTCCCAAGATCCGCACAGATCGCGCATCGAAACGCAGCCGTGCATGTTGTGGACCTATGACCTTCGCCACCGCATCTGTAGCAAAGGCCACCCCGTTCTACCCCGGAGGAGCAGAGGGACTTTGTATGTCCCAGGCCCATGCATTTATAACACCGCAAGGGCCGCTCCTCCAAGATCCTGATCCTAGCCGAGCTCCACCCGACCAGGACCCTTCCGGCGTCAGCTAGCTTTTTGGCCGCTGACACCTGACACGTCACTCGTGCCGCCAGCATCCCCCACGGGCCAGACGTTATGTCCCCGACTCGGACGGATTCCACTTCGCAGCCACCCGCTTTAGCTATGGCAGTTGCCAGCTTGGCCTTGGTGACGGAGTCATCTAAATCCGTCACCCGCAGGTCCGCAGTCTTCATGGGCCTGACGACTCTGGCGACCCCGTCCAGTACTGTGCGCAACTTTGCGGTGAGCAGCTCGGCTTGCTCGGGTGTTTGCCCTTTTGGCAACTCAAGCACCCGAGCGCCGGTCTTAGCCTGCCGGATTCGCATACCCGCCGCAATGCCGATCTCTTCAAGGGAGACTTCCTGCTCCACCCGCTCCATTATATGGGCGTATGTCACACCCTTCTCGGCCGCCTCCGCCTGCAGTGTGATTACAACTGCCGACGTGCTGGGGGCCGAGAGCTTTGGTTTTGCCCGTTTTGCCGGTTTCGCTGCGGGAGCGGACGCCTCTTTGGGGACCGGGGTCTTCTTTCCTTTCCCCTTACCTTTTTTGACCACCATGGTCCAACTGCCCTCTTCAGTCAGCGGTGGTGGCGGTGGTACTTTATCATTTTTCGCGACGGGCGAAGGAGAGATAACGCTCGTCGCTAGAGTGGCTGGCGGGCCTGGACCGTTCATAGGATCAGGAGCTGCATTCACTGGCGCAGCTGCCTTATTTCCCTTTCTTTTAGGCTTCGATGGTCCAGCAGCTGCGGGGGGAGGCATTAATTTAGCCACATCCTCGTCCTGTGGGACCCGTTTGTCTACGGCCAGCGATGGGCGGAGCACCTTAGGTGAAGGTAAGCGCTCCTCGATACCCGACAATCGCGCGTCAAGCATCATGACGATTGATGACCTTAGTGCGTCGATTGCCGAGTTGTCCAGTCCGGTAGTCTGTGTTTGCGGTATTGCCTTTGGTGTTGTGGCCAATGACGTCCGCAACTCTGAGAATTCCCGCCGGTGGGCTTTCAGCTCTCCCTTGAGGTGCTCGATCTCTTGGCGGAGCTGCCCATTATCCTCTCTAAGCCGGCGGTTCTCTTCCGTCTCTGTTTTGGCAGTAAGCGCCTCTACGACCTTGGTAAGGGCGGCAGAGCAGTCGTAAAGTTTTCTCATAAAGCCACCCTTCAGATTTTTTGAGCGTCGAGCGACCTCACAGATCGTGATGGAGATCTGGGCGGCGCTGTTCCGAAGCTCCTCCGACCCGAGGGAAAATGGGTCTGCTGGCAGATCGAATGCCGGCGTTGCAGTCACTGCAGAATCCGTGTCTGAGTTTTGAGGCGGAGCCTCTTTTCTGAAGTTCCGTTTTTGCAGGGCCGTCTTGAAATCTTCAATCCTGGCCGCTGCGTCTTTGTCTCTAGGGGCGGACTTCGTCTTGGCAAAGCTTCGCCCTGTTTTTGTCTTCTTGCCCGAGACGGGCACCGTGTCCCTAGCTGTGGTCGTTCGGTCAGTTTCTGTATCCGACGAGCTGATGACCATTTCAGCCGCCGGTCTTTTACGCCAAAGCCGGTCGCTCGCTCCCGAGGCCACAGTCCTAACACTGCAGTCCGACAGCTCCGCGTCCGGCAACCTCTCGAGGGATACTCGGCAGTCCCTTAACATGTCCAAGTCAATCGCAGCGCCCCCCGCAATCTTTGCAGATGCACCTGCACCATCCAAACCACAAGCAAGTCCTAAGTCCGAGTTCACGCTAAAGTCATTTGCAGCACCGCCCTCAATCTTTCGGGGGGCACCTGCACCATCCGCCAATCTAGAAGCCGATCGGGTAGTCCTTCTAGTCACGCCAGAGTCATTCGCGTTGCCCCCCGCAGTCGTTGCGGGTGCACACGCACCTTCCATACGGCTTACAACCGCAAGTCCAGTAATCATGCTAAGGTCGTTTGCATTGCTTCCCCCAATCGTTGGGGGAGCACATGCGCCATCCATTTGAGAAGCATCAGATCCATTATTCGAGCTTAAGTGTGGTGTGGGGCCTCCCGCGGGCATAGCGGTCGCCGCCACGTCTTTTCCATTAAGGAATTCACCACGAATGTCGCCACCTCCGCATTCGATGTGGCTGACACCGCCTGCGGGCGATGCCAGGGATTCCCCGGTTTTGCCGGGACCCTTTCGGAGAAAATTTCCACTCGTGTTTCTTTCCATGTTTATTTTTCTGCTTTAGGGAGCAGAATCCCTATTTTCACCTCCTCATCAGGTCGCTAAGGGTGGCATTGAGCCATCCACCCACTCCATGGAGCCCCTGATGTCGCGCACCATAACCGGGATTTTTGGCGTTTTTTAGAGAGGTTGGCTCCTCGGACCCTGACAAAGATGAGCTGCCGGGTCCTGACTCTTTTCAGAAAATCCGGAAAGAATCATATTGGTGGGGACCGTAGTCGATCCACCCTTGCCTCCTCCAGCACGTACTCTCAGGCCAAGAGTACGCTTGGAGAGACGAACCCCAAGCCCCCATGTTGGTCTATTCGCCATGGCCAGCAGCAACACCACGCTCGCGTAAATCGTGGATGAAGTGATAAGATGAATGATGAAAAAAAAAAAAAAAAAAAAAAAAAAAAAAAAAAAAAAAAAAAAAAAAAACCCTCTAACCTAACCTAACCTATATTGCTAAACCATGTTAACCAACATTAAACTTATCTAACATCCAATCCATGACGAGTTGCAGGGGGTCCACGTAAAATAAAATTGGATAGGTGAATTTTAAAAGGGATTCAAGGTCCAAGTAATGGCCTTATTTCAGAATTTGTAGTTTTCTTTGATTTTCCTAACTGTTTATATCATTTGATAATATGCAAAAGGGACTATGTATCAATATGTCTATGTCTTTCGATCCCCAAAGTAAAAAGAAGACTGCTAAAGACGGTAGCTTTAGGACCCTTTATTCTAAAGCCATATAAAACGTCGTATCAATATTTAATTTTTTATTTATATAGCAATAGTCTCCATTCCTCTTCCTTAACATATTACAGGAACAACATATATTTAGAATGTGTAATATATATCAGCGGTTTTAACACATCGAACATGGACTTAAGATTACAGGAAGATGCTCTTTTGATTTATTTTGTAAATGAAATTATCACCATTAGCAGCTGCTCAGCTTTTTGTCTGTTTGTCTTGTTTATTCGTATTACTGTATGACTCAATCCTTGGGCAGCTTATCTTTCCTTTATGTTCTACCAAGGTTTACATCATGTGGCGAGAGAATGGGAGTTTAGAAAGGCTAATAGTAACAACAGTAGGGCGGGCAATACAGAAGACAAAAAGATCAAGAGGCCGCTTACCAGCTAAATGAACAGACCAGCCCAGGGACTCTGGATGCACCAAATTTCACACTAATTTTTTTGTCGAAATATATTTCCGTTGTAATTTGGTTGGCATTTGTGTTTTAACAGTATATTAAATCTTCTCTAGTTTTAGATGTTCCATGTTCCTACCACATATGCTACCTCGATACATAGATATCGCAAATCCTCAAAGCCTTTATCGTATTTCGCGGTATAAACAAGAATATAAGCAGTTATTTAAAGTGAAATAATGGGGCTATTATCGCAAGACGCGTTCCACGTCTCACCCAATAAACGTATTTTGTACCTAATTTGGTTTTATGGATCGTGATCTTGGTTTACAATACATTGGTCAATATTTTACAGGATCTTGTGCATATACAACATTGAATCTCAATGAGATCAGTTAAAAGAAGATGGAATATATATTACACAAGGCTTGTAATAAACAGTTTATCATTATTTTACAAGTGATTTAGAAGTCGTCGATATTCAAAGAGAGCTTCAACCCAAGTTTAAATAAACAGCAGAAGCAGAAAGAATCGATGAGTTCGAAAGTTTACAGAATATTGAAGAAGGGATATAATGAATTCTTTTTGTTGCGATAGAGCGACTAATTAATGAAATACTGCGGGCAGAAAAACAAAAAATTAAGAGTTAGCAACACCGTTAATAAATTTATACTCGCGGGTTGTACGTTTTATGTTATTCTAAGACTGTATATAACCACTGTTCCGATAGACTTGAGCCAGTTGTCAAATGGAGCTCGCCTGGTGAAGATTATGGCTGTTACTGTGTGGTATCGGTCCCATGTAGATGACATAAGGTTATAAAATAAGGAGGAATATATAATAAAAAGTATGACTGTAGTCTAAAAAACCTAGCGACAAAATGGTCGGATATCGATATGTAATCGTGGAGACTTAATTCAAACTTTAGTTCATATTTTCGGAAGAATTGAAATCATGGAATTAGTTACTTAGTTAGTAGGTATGTTCGGCAATAAATTTTCAGAAGGAGTTGTTAAGAAAGAGAAGCAAAAGTTATAAAAGCATAAAAATATAAAAGAACATACCGCCGCGCTCTCGCAACGATCGGTCGCGTTGAGCGCTAAACGTTACGTCTTGGTTTATTTAATCACAACAGTTAATTAGTGACCAAATAATATTCAACCGTATCATATAGACTTTAGAGTATATTTTTCGTTGGCGTAGTGATATCTTGTGTTTTGTGTGACGCATCATTGGACTTGTGCGGCGACCGCCTCTTACCCACTTCAAAAAAGATATGTGTTCGTCGGTCCCCTAACAAACTAGATACTAGCACACATAGACAAATGCACACTGGATCTCAGCCGGACCTATCGAAAATATCTACCAATATGGATTCTGTTATACTCAGAAATAACAGAAAAGAACCAGAATGTGATTTGCGACGTGATATTGCCGACTTCCGATCTGAAATGATGTCAGGAATTTAAATCCACCTACAAAAATGACATAAGTATCTATTATTCGAAATGAAGTCACGAATATTAGAGAAGACCTGAAATTAATTAACTCTGTTACTGAGAACCTGACCCGTGACGTCACCGAGGTGAAATTCGAATTATCTAGTGTCAGCAACTCTCTGGAATTTAATTCAAAGGAGCAGGAAGTCCTTAAATGTACTTGACATTTATTGAAAGGAATTATCATCAAACGTCGCTGAAATAAATAAACTAAAACAGTCCCTTGAGGTTACTGAATCGGAACTATACAAACTCCAGAGCGAGCACAACGCTCAACAGCAGCGGGAACGCATGAACAACATCGAAATATCTGGAATTCCCCAAAAGAGCACCGAGAATGTCTTACAATATCTATTGTCCATAGCTACCGCGATTGTCGTAAACCTCACTAAGGAAGATATAATACATATACACAGGGTCCCCTCGCGAGTCTCTGGCAGACCAAAAAATATAATAGCAAAGTTCAAAAATATCACCCTCAAGGACACTATTATATCGGCTATCCGCAAAAATAAAGTATTGACTACTTCTGAGATCGGACTACCCGGAGAGACTCGTAATATATACGTAAACGAACATCTTACTCCATCTAACAAACAATTGTATGGTAAAACGAAGGAAGCAGTAAATATGGCGAATTTTAAGTATATAAGGATACGTAACTGCAAGATCTATGTCAGGAGAAATGACACGTCCCCGGCACTTCTTATACAACAAATAAGTGACATCAAAAATATTATATAACTAGACTATAATATCACTACTTTGCGGATATCTTTATTTGTTTTTTGTGATTTCAATTTACTAGGCGTATTAAGTTACAAAATATCTGTTGTACTCATCAATGACATATTTTTGTTATATAGTTTGTCAATATTTGTGTTTATTATATTATTTTGTTTATACATTACTACTTAATAGATATGTAATAAATAATATTTACGTATATATAATATTACTGAAATATATATGTCGGAGGTGTGAGTTAGGTTTAGGTTAGGTTAGCCTTAGGTTAAGTTAGCCTTATGTTAGGTTAGGTTAATGTTAGTCTAATCTTAGGTTTAGACGGTGAAACTAAGCAGTGGAGGCGAGTGTTATGATCATTTAAAGGACGTCCTTAAGCCTACACCTTGGTCACAAGTCCAAGGCACTGCTTGGGTTCCTGTCATAATAGTTCCTGTCATAATAGTAAGAAATCGTAAAGTTTAGTTATATCCTGACCGTGTTGCGCCCATATAGCTTTTGAGATAGGCCATCCATCTATATCCTTATTTTAATTAGTTTCCGATATATATATATTCATTATATGTTGTTGTTATATAACATTGTTATATTTATATTTATTTTTACATATTTCCATATTTTTATAAAATAAATGATTTCTGTCTATCGTATGCGTCTCAAATAAGAAAAGTTATAGTATGAATATGAATGTTCGATAAAATCAATACTTGGATTCTGCCACCTACAATATTTTATAATATTAACGTTGTATTCCACAATGAATCATTCTCACTACTATCTATATTTTTGTTTTACCAAAATATGTTAAACTTCCTAGCGCGTTATTATTACAGTATAAAACAAACAATTATACCCTCTAATGTTACTATTTTATATAAATGGCATCTCGTTCATTTCATTATAGTAACTTAGACTTATTATTATACTATCAGAACGTACGCGGGTTACGTACCAAGTGCCTAGATTTATACAATAATATTTTATCTAATGACTTTAATATATATTCACGGAGACCTGGCTACAGGATGACATAATGAGTTCAGAGCTTTGTGATAATAGGTATGAAATATTTCGATGTGATCGGAATCTACTTTTAACAAAGAAAAAAAGTGGCGGTGGCGTAATGATTTGTGGTAAGCGAGAACTAAGTCTCGTGCTGAAATATGCCTCGGCCAGTAAATATTGCGTACTTCTGCGTACATCCTACCTGAACCGAATGTACTACCACACGGCATCGAATTTTTGCAGTCTTATTTAAATCAGCTTGTTAATGCTTGCCCTGAGGACAACTTTTTACTTGTCGGTGACTTTAACTTACCTTGCATATCATGGAATTCTAGTGGTCACAACATCAATAGCTCTGGTTCAAAACTAGTCATTGATACTGCTACCTCCTTCGTTGATGATATGAATTATTATAATTTTAATCAATATAATTTTATTACTAACTGTAAAAACAAAATTCTTGATTTATGTTTCAGCACTTTACCCCTCACAGTAAACACTTCACCTGAATCACTATCTAAAATTGATCCACTCCACCCAACAGTCATAGTGACCGTCCAAGACCTCAACATAAAACCCTTACGGGAAACATCTCTTCCTCGATTTAATTTTTATAAATGTAATTATAGTACTATTAATTCGTATTTAAATAAAATTCGTTGGATCAACATTTTACTAGGTAACTCCATAGAAGAAGATGTTGAAATATTTTACGAACAACTATACAAATGTTTCTTACTCTATATCCCTAGTTATAGAACAACCAGCTTAAAAGTTTCTTATCCTACGTGGTACAGTTCTGCTTTAATTTTAAACTTTCAAATAATTACAATTCTTGTGAATTCTTATCTCAAATAAGCGTATCTGAGGAAGCTGTACTGAACTTGCTACAGTCGTTAGATATAAATAAAGGTTCGGGCTGCGACGGAGTTCCACCTATATTTTTATACTCCTGCGCTAAAAGCCTAACTACTCCTATTACTCTCCTATTTCGTAGATCACTAAAAGAAAGTGTTTTTCCTTCCATCTGGAAAAGAGCTCAGATCATACCAATACATAAAAAAGGTTCACTTACTTGTGCAGAAAATTACCGGCCAATATCTATTCTTAATTCTATATGTAAAGTATTTGAGCTATTAGTCTACAAAAATATTTATTCTCTCCTCGAAAAAGGAATATCTCAAACTCAGCATGGATTTCTGTGTGGTCGCTCCACTATTTCAAACTTTACTTTGTTTTCAGATTATGTCCTTCGCAATATGGAAAAAGGAGGTCAGATTGACGTGATCTACACTGATTTTGAAAAAGCTTTCGATCGTGTGGATCACAACATCCTTCTCCATATGCTTGAAATCCTAGGTATTCATGGGGATTTACTTAGATGGGTTCAGTCATATCTTAAAAATCGTTCTCAGTTTGTCGTACTTGGGGGATATAAATCAGACTGTATAAGTATCCCCTCTGGTGTTCCTCAGGGTTCGCATCTCGGTCCTCTCTTTTACAACGCCTATATTATGGACATACACGAATGTATACATAATGCCAATCATATTTTATATGCTGATGACAAAAAGGTATTCATGAAAATAAATTCCCCTGCTGACTGTGAATTATTACAGGCTGATCTAAATAATTTTTTTGAATACTATACTAATAACAGAATTTCAGTAAGCATAGCTAACTGTCAATGCATTACTTTCTCTCGTAAGTTAAAACCCATAAAATACCCATATCATTTTAACAATACCGTTATTGAAAGAACTGAGGTGGTAAGGGATCTCGGTGTTCATTTTGACTCAAAAATTATTCTATCCAATCACATTAATACAGTCGTAGAGAAAGCATATCGGAGCCTCGGATTTGTCATTAGAACCTGTACGCCTTTTAAGTCTATACAAAGTCTAAAAGTGGTATTCTACGCGTATGTGCCAGACGGAAGGACGAAAAATGAGATAGACATCATGTCTACCAAGAGACATATATTCAATGATGTCTCTGTGATCCACAGGGTGAAAACCGGAAGCGATCACAGGATGGTACAAGGCTCATTGAATATCGATATCAAAGCTGAAAGGTCTCATTTGATGAAGTCTACGCTCCGACCGTCTCAGGCCCAAATCGAGAACCCCGAGCGCTTTCAACTCGAGCTCCAAAATCGCTTCTCTTGCCTGGAACCCTGTGTTTCAGTGGACGAATTAAATGACAGGCTTATCGAAACTGTCCATGGGGTTGGATCCCAGTTCTGCCGGCCCAGGCGTAGGGATAAGACCCAAATACTCTCTCCTCATACACTCAAACTGATGGCTGAAAGACGCTCCATGATACTCCAGACCTCCGATGATGCTCAGTCATATAGGCAGCTTAATAGACAGATTTCGAAATCTATGCGACACGATTTTCGCTCCCATAATACAAAATGTATTGGGGAAGCGATAGAGCGAAATAAAGGCTCAAAGGTGTTTGCTAGAGTCTCGTATATTGGGCAGAGCCGTTTGACTAAGCTGAAGACGGATGGTGGCAAGGTAGTGTCGAACAAGTCTGAATTTTTGAGAGAGGTAGAGAATTTCTATGGACAACTCTATACCTCAGTTGCTAAGCCTGTCATCAGTCCGGCTAAAGACCCAAGAGCCCGACTTACCCGACATTACACTGAAGACATCCCGGATATCAGCCTGTTTAGCCTGTTTAGTAAGATTAGGATGGCTCTGAAGCAACTTAAGAACAACAGGGCGCCAGGCGAGGATGGAATTACCTCGGAGCTTCTGAGAGCGGGCGGTAAGCCGATCCTCACAATGCTCCAGAGGTTATTTTCTTCCGCTTTGTTTGAGGACAAAACGCCGGAGGCATGGAACAGGAGTGTGATAGTTTTGTTTTTCAAAAAGGGCGACAAAACCCTTCTAAAGAACTACAGACCCATTTCACTCCTGAGCCATGTCTATAAGTTGTTTTCGAGAGTCATCACGAATCGTCTCGAACGCAGGTTTGATGACTTCCAGCCTCCCGAACAAGCCGGTTTCCGAAGAGGCTTTAGTACCATAGACCACATACATACGCTGTGCCAGATTATACAGAAAACCAAGGAGTATAATCTGCCATTATGCTTAGCGTTTGTGGACTATGAGAAAGCCTTTGATTCGATCGAGACATGGGCAGTGTTAAGGTATCTCCAGCGGTGCCGTATCGACTATCGATACATCGAAGTGTTGAAGTGTTTGTACAATAACGCCACCATGTCAGTCCGAGTACAGGAGCATTGCACGAAAGCCATTCCTTTGCAGCGCGGTGTCCGACAAGGAGATGTCATCTCCCCTAAACTTTTTACCGCTGCCCTGGAAGATGCTTTCAAGCTCCTGGAATGGCAAGGACGAGGCATCAACATAGATAAAATGGCGAGTACATCACTCACCTTCGATTCGCTGACGACATCGTAGTCATGGCAGAATCCCTGGAAGATCTTAACCATATGCTCGATGACCTCCACAGAGTCTCCCAACAAGTGGGTCTTAGTATGAACATGGACAAGACGAAAATCATGTCAAACGTCCATGTTGTACCCACTCCAGTATCCGTTGGGAACTCTATTCTTGAAGTTGTTGACGATTACGTCTACCTAGGACAAGTAATCCAATTAGGTAGGTCCAACTTCGGCAGCAGCGTTCGGGAAACTAAGAGACGTCTTTTCGTCAGAAATACCTCAGTGCCTGAAGACGAAAGTTTTCGAACAGTGTGTGTCACCAGTGATGACGCACGGATCCGAGACGTGGTCTCTCACTCAAGGCCTTGTGCGTCGGCTCCGCGTCGCTCAACGTGCTATGGAGAGGGCTATGTTGGGTGTTTCTCTACGTGATCGAATCAGAAATTAGGAGATCCGTAGAAGGACCAGAGTCACCGACATAGCCCAGCGGATTAGTAAGTTGAAGTGGCAGTGGGCTGGGCACATAGCCCGTAGAACCGATGGCCGTTGGGGCAGAAAGGTTCTTGAGTGGCGACCACGGATAGGACGTCGAAGCGTTGGAAGGCCTCCCACAAGATGGGCAGACGACCTGGTCAGGACGGCAGGGAGCCGCTGGATGCAGGTCGCAGGTGATCGGTCGTACTGGCAGTCTCTGGGGGAGGCCTATGTCCAGCAGTGGACGTCCTATGGCTGAAATGATGATGATGATGATGAAATTGAAGCCGTACAGAAAAAAATTATAAAACATCTTAATTATAAATTTAAAAAACTATCTGGATCATATATTGATTGTTGTAAATTTTAGTCTTCTCACTTAAGCTGAACGTAGGCAAATGCTCGACATGAGCTTATTATTCGATATTGTTCGTGGACAAATTGATTGCCCTGCACTCACTGAGCAAATATTTCTCCGCGCTCCCATAAAACGCACCCGACACACTACTCTTTTCCATGTACCCTTCCACTGTTCCAATTATGGCGCAAACGCACTCTCGAGAATCTTGCGAACATATAACAATAATTTTAATGACATCGACCCCTTTGTAGGATCTAAAGCCTTATTTAAAAACAAGATAAAATCGAAATTACTAAACTCTAAAGGATAAGTCTACACCACATGAGTCTTAATTTTTAGATACGTGTAAGGCAATTATTTACTCATATAATATTCTTATTTATCTACGTATATAGCATATGTAATTAGTATGTATGTATATATATATATGTATGCACGCATGTATTTATATATGTTTATGGTTTTTCTCGTAGTGTATATGATTCTTTAGATACTGTAACTGCAACACTTATATCAAATAATATTTGCTCAATATAACTTAAGTCATAATCAATTTGTAACTTAAACTATACAACAATGCAACACAGGAACAACTATTATTGGCTTGTTCTAAAATATCAACTGTACCAAATGTAATACTATAATTATTATTAAGCTGTCGTTGTTCTAAATAAAAATAAATAAAAAAATATATGTATTTAATATAAGTCGACCACCACACCACCCCCCTCCCCTCTTCGCCCGGGTGCAATTTATCACTTATATTAAGATTTATTTTATCGCTACATTTTACGGTTAAATTTTCAAAATCATCATAATTTTATATTAATATATGACTAATTCCCAAAGACTAAAACGCTCACTTAGCTCGACATGAGCTTCATCCCCATTTTGAACCATTTCAAGCATTTTTTCTAGATAAAACTTAGCCTATTTCCTTTCCTAAGTCCTAGCCTATTTCTGTAGAAAATTTAATTAAAATCGGTTCAGTGATTTAAGCGTGAAAGCGTAACAACCGAGTTACACGCATGAATAATATTAAGTTAGGATATAGGAAATAACAGATGTCTCAGGTAAATGAGTATACTCATATAATATGTAGGTTCAGTAATACACACTATGCCTTATTACCATGTCACAAGTGGCAGCAATTAATATGCTAAAACTAATGTATTTCAATACGTCATAGCAACCATTAGTTGGTTGTTGGTTGACTTGCAATCCGTCTAATCAGAGCTAATGGTTCTTGTGGGGCTGTCATTATTTACTGTTAATTTATGATTAATGTATAAGTAGCGACCTGCTCCGGCTTCACATCAGTTGGGTAGTTTAAAAGAACGAAGCGTATAGACAGTGGGAAACGCCTTTTTTACTAAGTAAATATAAAGATATGGAAAGAAGGGTGGAATTACTAATGATGATTCTAAAACTTGAAATTTGGTACATTGAAGATACCTCGGGGTATAAACTCTCCTAAATTATATTAAGATGGAGTAAGAAATACAAATTAAAAAAAATTCTATTTAATTGGAATCCTATGAGTGATATTACATACCTACTTACGAAATTTCGAAAAATTACCTGGTGCGAAATGCATTTTAGTTCAATGTGAAATGTTGTATGAAATTGTATTCCTCTGTCGATGGTTAACCAATATTTCAGTGGACTCTGAATTCTTGGTGGTGGCCACTACCACTGACCCTTAATTGTCATTGATATTCGATAACATGGCTCCGTAGTAGACAAAATGATACTGGCCACTCCGCGCAGCTATAGAAGACATGTTATTTTATACTCTGTACGAAATACACTTATTATAACGATACTGTCCTCGTATAATTAAAGTCAGTGATGCAATTTGTTTGCTCACCCTAGAGCAATTTGTTACATAAAACAGTAGTTACTTATGAGAATGTCGCAGTAACTCACTTGCAATAAGACATCTGCCTCCAGAGTGAACTTAATCTTCCTGTTTTTTGTTCAACAAGAAGGAAATTATATTTATAATTTCTTAAATATAATTTTTTATTTTATTAATGAAACAGGATAACAATTCCTAAAAATAAAACATAATCCAATACACAAACCAATTAAGTTTCCAAATATAAATTATCTATATCTATTAGATATTATAAAGAGGAAAGATTTGTATTTTTGTATTTAACGAATAAACTTAAAAAGTCCAGTAGGAACCGATTTCAAAAATTCTTTTACCGTTAGAAAGCTACATTATCCTTGAGTCATATTTATTTCTAGATAAAATTACATATCCTCAGCATTTCTTACTAAAACCAACCCAAGGTGTAAAAAAATTTGTTAAAAAAAAAAAATTTGTAAAAAAAAAAAAAAAAAAGTTGATAGAAATGCCTATCAAAACCAGACCATGTTATCCATACCTTTGTATTAATTCTTGTCCAAATAAACTATTTCGTATTCAAGACTGTTTTAATACCTGTATATTACTTTTTGAATTATTGAAATCGGAAAATATTACGAAATTAAAAATGTCAATATAAAAAACTATGAAATAAAAAATAAAGTTTAAAAACTATAACCCGACTACGTAAAAAAGTGATCTAAAAAGGATGAAACAAGAAAATAATTCAGACAGAAACCGAGAAATGCATCGGTATAGAAATGGTCAAGTTAGAACCGGGGTCGCACCCATGATCCCTACTATGATTATTTATATGATTAGAAGAACATCTCCATGAAACAGACATTTACAAGTCGGGTTATAGTTTTTAAACTTTATTTTTTTTATTTCATAGTTTTCCGTTTCCTGATCGATCGAGACAACCTTTATTATCTCATATTGAACCGTAATGTTGGTTTTTATTCGCTTAAAAGAGTGAATAACTGCAACGACAGAAGCGCGCGGACTATACGACCGCATTTTTAACATATATGCTGACTTAATGAATATGATATATATACATATTTATAATGAGCTCGCCAAGACTCTTTCTTTCTTTTGATACCAAACACATGATAATTATCTCAGTTTATTTTTATTTTCTTGGCTATAATCTGAGGTATTAAAAAAAAATTAAAATTTTTATAGCCTATGTCACCCGCGCCATTATTAGGAATCTATTGACACCTCATTCGTGAAAATTGGTTCAGTAGTTTAGGCGCTAGAGTGGAAAATACAAACATACATACATAGATACATACATTCTTACATACATAGACTGCCAAAATCATAACCCTTCCTTTTGGCTTCGCCGTAGTCGGGTAAAAATACACCCCGACGTAACGGGCCGGTGTATCGCGCCACGCAGCGCAGCGAGCAACGCGGCGAGAAAGGGGGCACCGAAATGGGGGAAAGCCAAAATGTTTAAAAAAATTATACATACGCGCGAAGCCGGAACGGGCCGCTAGTGCATAAATAAAGACACATTATTTAGTCCTACTATAACGGTGGTAAAGTGATAATACAGGGGTAAAAAAATAGTCTACAATCTCTTCTTAGACCTACCAAATATACAAAAAAGGACATGACTACCCTCCATACATAGTTGGCCTACGAACGGAATAACATGTTATCATAACGAAAACTACTCATTTATTTTTAAACTTAAGAATCAATTTTCAGTAACTTACAGACACTCCAGGATGTCGAAAAGATTTTAAGAAAAGCTATTTATAATTTCCTCTAAACCAGAATTTGCCAAGGCTGTATTAATATTACCCATTATACTCATAGCCTCAACTAGCAAAACAAAAAAATTCATAACAATTGTTTTTATTTTTTTTAAATACCTTTTAACATTTTTAAATCTAGGCTTTATTTCATTTAATTGGCAGAAAAACGTTATTGCCAGTTTCAAATTGTTTTAGCCGTCAATGAGACCTTTCTAATAATTTTAAAATTACTGTGCAAAATTAATTTGTATGACAAGTTCGAAAAATTCTGTTTAGTCAATCTGAATAAGAAATTACTGATCAAACGAACTTACCAAGTGAAGTTCAATCCTATACTAGAAATCCAATGAATACTCGTTTTTCGGCGGCTAGGAAGTGTTGCTGCTCGTATGATAATTATCAAATTTACGAAAGTACATGAAATGATCTGGTGTAGTAGTTAGTATAACTATTATATTACTGGCGAGCCGGGTCTTCTCAGAATAAGGAGGGGGTTAGGTCATAGTCCATCACGCTAGCAAAATGCGGATTGGCAGACCTCTCAAAAGTTTGAGAACATGGAGAACTCTCAGGAGTGCAAGCAAGCATGTGATTTAATGGTTTAAAAAATACAAAACTCAGAGAAGTTAGATGTGGTGGGCCTTTATGGGGGATCGAACTCGGACCTCCAGACTAAGACATCAACGTTTTATATTTCTATAGAAAATCTTATTTAACTAGAATAGAATAGTTCCGTGTATTAATCAAAACTTGTGAACAACTACAAAAGAAAGTACAAATTGCTCCAATCCCACTACGAGCAAATTTTATTAACTCAAGAAAGTTCGTCAACATACAATAAATCTTTATAAAAAAAGCGAGCTTAAATAAGAATGTTGCCAGGGAAGTTTGCGAAAATAAAATTTGTTGGAAAGTTTTCCGTAACGCGTCATATGTTTCTATACCCGCGGCGGTACGTTACAGTTTCATATAAAGATGCATAGGATGATGTATAAGTGCTTTGTGTACTAGAAATATTCAGAAAAGGATTATTGAATAAAAAAATAAAAATAAGTAGATCAACCCTCATAATGTCGTCCATGTAGAAGTATAATATACTAGGGGCCCGTCCCGGCTTCGCACGGGTGGATAACTTTTTTTTAACATTTTGGCTCCCGCATTCTGTCGCTCCTCTATCGCTGCGTTACTCGCTGCGCTGCGAGGCATTCCACACCGTGCCGGCGGCCCGTCTGGGATTATTTTTTATGTATCTTGATATTTTATTTCGTAATATCTTTTGACTGGAATGTCCGATTTCAATAATTCAAAAAGTAATTAACAGGTATTGAAACAGTCTTCATTACGAAATATTTATTTGGATAAGAATTAATACAAAGTTATGAAAAATATGGTCTGATTTTGATAGGCATTTTTATCAACTTTTAAAATGTAAAAAAGTAGTTATAGTGACACATTTTTTTGTTCTATCATCAATACTTTTCGCAGCGCATGCGATAAAAGATATTTTACGGCTAATTTTTTTGCACCTTGTGTTGGTTTTAGTGAGAATTTCTGGGGATCTCTAATTTTTTCTTGTAATAAATATAGCCTATGTTACTCAGGGATAATGTAGCTTTCTAATGGTGAAAGAATTTTTGAAGTCGGTCCAGTAGTTTTTATGTTTATTCGTTACATACAAAAATCCAAAAATACAAATCTTTCCTCTTTATAATATTAGTATAGATATAGATTGTATTAAGTAAACCTAGTCGACCCGTACGACTTCTGCCGCGTGGTGCTCAGCTCTTATGGGTCTTGGCGTGATGATATATACCTCATAGCCTTCCTAGATAGCCATCTAACATTGAAAAAAAAATTCAAATCGGACCAGTATTTCCTGAGATTAGCGCGTTCAAGCAAACAAAAAAACAAACTCTCCAGCTTTATATATTAGTATAAATTACGACATACAAAATATCTACAGGAACAGTGCTATTTTTTGGGATATAAGTATTCTATGTGTTAATCCACCTTCTAACTTATACGTGTATTGAATTACATTCAAATCGGTTCAGCCATTTTAGTCTGATGCATGCACGAACACGGTAATTCTACGATTTTCTTATAAGTACAGGAATAGTTAATAACGCCTGTAATTAAGTGATAGCAAAAATTCATTCTAGCTTTAACTATTAATGAAATACCCTAATGAGTTTTTTTAACTTTCTTGGGTTTGGAGTAACAGTAGTTAGATATACTATTCTTAGCGAAAACTTGCTAGAGTCATATTTTAATTGTTCTTACTCACTCACTCTCACTGTACTCTGTACTCACTTTTGGTAATTAAGACTATTATATTTTTTAATTTTAATTTATTGGATAACTATTTAAATAATACGAGATCTGCTCAAGTAATCAAGTTATTTAAATTTTTTTTATTTACAGAACCGAAATCCTATATACAGTATGGATGTTTGAGACGGGTCAGTAAGGGCAGCTACCTTAACCGTTATAGTTACAGGAAAACGTTCCTAGGAGACCATCCATGACCTTTTAAAATATTCTGAACTGTATTCACAGATTTTTGAGAAAATATACGGTTAGCGATAAAAGTGCTAAAATCCAAAAAAAATGTTTTTATGTCTATCGATCCTACTTTCGTATGGGGATCAAAAGACTCTATGGGACCATATTTTTATTGCCAACAATCCTATTTCTTACTGTGATTAAAATATTCTTTAAGGCCAACAGAAATTTAAATACAAAAACTACGGTACGACACAACATGTCGCACATACTTAAAAATAGGTGAGGATACGAACATCTTGAGGAAACCTGCACTCCTGAGAGTTCTTCATGTTCTCAAAGGTGTGTTAAGTCTGCCAACCCGCACTGGGCCAGCGTGGTCTACAATAACCTAACCTAAACTAACCTCCTCCGAGGAGGAAACTCAGCTCAATAGTGGGCATTTAACGGATGATGATGATAATCTGTGTACGTCTGCCTTGTCTTAGCGTCCAAGATAATGGACAGATTTTGATGCAGTTTCATTTGCTTGAAAGCTGATTTAATGATGGTTCTATTATGGAGATCTCCTCAGCCGAGACTATAAGGTGATTTTTAACTAGAGACCGTCACCGTTTGTATCTTCTGACAAATTATGATAGATATTTAGAAGACAATAGAAGAGAAATATCCAATGAGGAGGAAAATCTACCTTTGGTCTTTAAAGTAGAAGTAAAAGTTATTAATATAAATTCGCAGTAACAGCGCCTGTGTTTTATGGCCTATTTTCTTAAGATTGAAAGAGTCTTCAGAATCCAGATTCGAGAAAAAATCTGGGTTAAGGTGCCTATTCGGAGTGGATTTATTCTATATTGAAGTGAGATGAAAATTCAGTTGCCATTTGCGTCTTACGCTGTCGGTTTAGAGACATTTTAAAGTCTTATCTACTTGTAATGGATTTATTTTATTTTGAACTTAATATCTACATATAACTTTTCTAAAAATAATATTATCTTACTAAATAACTTACTTTTCTTACTGATAATTGTAAAAGTTTGTATGTTCGGATGTTTCGATACAAATATAATTTCAGCGCGTAAGTTAGGCTTAGGTTAACCTAACCTTAGGTTTAAACAGAACCTGGGCAGTGGAGGCGAGTGTTTCAATTGAATAAAGGATGTCAGTCCAAGGTACTACTTAGGTTCCTCTCGTAATTGTATAAGATCATAATGTTTAGTTGTTTATCGGTTCAGTAGTAGTATCTGCGTTGCGTTTAACCCATAGTCTATTCAATATCATCCCCTTGTAGTGTTTTTAATATACCCCTCTCTCCCTTCTCTTCATTTTTCTCCGAGTTATATATAGATTTGGATATAGATGTTTGTGAATTAAATTCAGAACGCATAACTTTTTATGCTAAATTAAAATTAAATGGTTTTTGTCGGGTCGAGTTGCTGTAAAATGCTATAAACAAAAAAAGAAATATTGGAACTCTTTTATTTAATATTATCTTTCATAGATCTTACAATGGAGATTATTAAGAACTAGAGGGCTGCCCTCGCTTCGCTCCGGGTATTTAAAACAATATTATAATTCATGTCCTTAAATTGTCACTCTGTAATTGTGAAGTTTTTCATTACTTGAAAAAAGGGAGAGAGTGAGAAAGAGTTATAAAAAGAAAAATAATAGAAACAAAAATAAAATAAAAGCGACAGATGCTAAGAGAGGGAGGACAGAGCAAAAATAAAATTGAATAGGTAAAGGAGAGAGGAGAGAGAGAGAAGAATTAAAGAGAGAGAAAAGAGAGAGGATGAGAGACAATAATAGTATTATAAGAGGAAGAGATGGAAATACTATAGACTTCTCTCAATGAAAGAATTTTAAAAATTGGATTAGTAACAACAAAATGACCATATTCTATTAATTAAAAAATGTATATGGCAACACTAAATCACTTTTGTCACTCACGAATAGTGTAGTTTTCTATCAGTGAAAAAATTTTAAAAATCGGATTAGTAACAACAAAATGACCATTTTCTACTAATTAAAAAAATTATATGGCAACACTAAATCACCTTTGTCACTCACGAATAGTGTAGTTTTCTATCAGTGAAAGAATTTTAAAAATCGGATTAGTAACAACAAAATGACCATATTCTATTAATTAAAAAATGTATATGGCAACACTAAACCACTTTTGTCACTCACGAATAGTGTAGTTTTCTATCAGTGAAAGAATTTTAAAAATCGGATTAGTAACAACAAAATGACCATATTCTATTAATTAAAAAATGTATATGGCAACACTAAATCACTTTTGTCACTCACGAATAGTGTAGTTTTCTATCAGTGAAAGAATTTTAAAAATCGGATTAGTAACAACAAAATGACCATATTCTATTAATTAAAAAATGTATATGGCAACACTAAATCACTTTTATCACTCACGAATAGTGTAGTTTTCTATCAGTGAAAGAATTTTAAAAATCGGATTAGTAACAACAAAATGACCATATTCTATTAATTAAAAAATGTACATGGCAACACTAAATCACTTTTGTCACTCACGAATAGTGTAGTTTTCTATCAGTGAAAGAATTTTAAAAATCGGATTAGTAACAACAAAATGACCATATTCTATTAATTAAATCACGAATAGTGTAGTTTTCTATCAGTGAAAGAATTTTAAAAATCGGATTAGTAACAACAAAATGACCATATTCTATTAATTAAAAAATGTACATGGCAACACTAAATCACTTTTGTCACTCACGAATAGTGTAGTTTTCTATCAGTGAAAGAATTTTAAAAATCGGATTAGTAACAACAAAATGACCATATTCTATTAATTAAATCACGAATAGTGTAGTTTTCTATCAGTGAAAGAATTTTAAAAATCGGATTAGTAACAACAAAATGACCATATTCTATTAATTAAATCAAGAATAGTGTAGTTTTCTATCAGTGAAAGAATTTTAAAAATCGGATTAGTAACAACAAAATGACCATATTCTATTAATTAAATCACGAATAGTGTAGTTTTCTATCAGTGAAAGAATTTTAAAAATCGGATTAGTAACAACAAAATGACCATATTCTATTAATTAAATCAAGAATAGTGTAGTTTTCTATCAGTGAAAGAATTTTTAAATCTGATTTGTAGTTCCTGAGAAACTCTTCAATTTACAAAATGGCCACCTTATGGCACTTAAATTCCCATATCTTTTTAATTAGAGTATTTATGGCAACACCACATAGCCTATGTTACCCGGAAATGATGTAGCTTATCGGTAAAAGAATTTTCAAAATCGGTTCAGTACTTTTAGAGCCTATTCGAACAAACAAACATACAAACAATCAAATCTTTCCTCTTTATATAATAGTATAGATAAATTATAAAGTTCAATAGGAAAAACATTTAGTGATTAAAGACCTACTAATGTAATTTATTGCAATGGATTGTGATGGAAATTTTCAAGTTCAAGATTATTATGACTTTTCTTCCAAGCTTATTATTTTATGGACTTTTCCGCTCTAATGTTATAAATGTAAAATCATGTGCATATGCTAAATTTTACGAAAATATAAAGGAATAGGACGGTAGCTCAAACAAATTTTAAGTTTTGTTTTAGCCCAGCGAGGCTAAGTTCTTCTCTTTGCATAGTATGAGCGGCCCGTCCCGGCTTCGCACGGGTGGACAATTAACACACCGGCGCGTCGGCGTGTACTTTTTGTTTATATTGACATTTTTAATTTCGTAATATCTTTTGAATGGAATGTCCGATTCCAATAATTTAAAAACTAATTAACAGGTATAAATACAGTCTTGAATAGGAAATAATTTATTTGTATAAGAATTAATACAAAGGTATGGATAACATGGTCTGATTTTAATAGGCATTTCTATTAACGTTTAAAATTTTTAAAAGTAGTTATAGTGACATAACCACAATAGTTGGACATATGGTCTCGCGAAGTTTTTTGTAGATATTGATACGTGCTATAATATTGTGGAACATTTTTTGTTCTATCATCAATATTTTCCGCAGCGCATGCGATGAAAGACATTCTATGGCTAATTTTTTTTACACCTTTTGTTGGTTTTTGTAAGAATTTACGAGGATCTCTAATTTTTTCTAATAATAAACATAGCTTATGTTACTGAAAGATAATGTAGCTTTCTAACGGTAAAAGAATTTTTGAAATCGGTCCAGTAGTTTTTAAGTTTATTCGTTAAATACAAAAATACAAATCTTCCCTCTTTATAATATTATGTAGTGTAGATAAAACTACGCACGGGATTTAATGCGCTTTTCATCAATAGACAAGGTTATTCAAGAGGAAGGTTTATATGTATATTATAGTAAAGAAACCATGCAAAGCAGAAGTGGGTCGCTAGTAATTTAATAAGCTTTTAGTAGAGTAAAGACAAGAAGAGGCGTCAATCTCGCGCCTTTCAACAGTGTAATCATTTGTTTGCCTTAAACTGGCTGTTGCATTAAGTAATGAAAATGTAGCTGGAACAGAGAATTGTTTTGTTACTTGCTTTTTGGGCACATTACGTCTGGATTTTTTAATTTGGTACTCGTATAGAGAGAAATATAGCAACACTGTTGATAACTCAATATTCGTGAGTTTTCAACCCTCGATGCTACACCGACGGGTTACCGTTATAACTTTTACGTTCGCATCAGTGTATTTGCATGTATTTCTATGATTTTGATGCAATTGTATTTGTTTGAAAGCAGCCTTAACCGAATTGTAAAAATGATCTCGTGCTGTAAACATTAAAGTTTTCCAAATACTGCTCGGTTTCTGTACAAAGTACAAGTTACCATTTTATTTTGAGTACCCATTGTAGCTCCCATATAGATAAGAGCCCTAAATTTATAATGAAAATCTGTTTCTGTACGGATCTCATGTCAAGTGAATTCATAATTTATTTTTTTATTATTAGGGAAACAAACAGTTTACAAATACGTAATAAAAGAAATATAATTCTTTAACCAGCAAAGTTTCCACTTATAAATAGAACACACATTAGAGCAGCAAAACAATGTTAAGATAAAAAAATGTTAAACCAAATATAAATTTAAAAAAAAATAAAGATAGATATAGGTGATAGTACACAATAGTATGGCAAGTTCTTGATACAATTTAAAATTTGTTTTTTAAGTTGTTTTACATTACAGATTAATAAATAATCTATATTTAGAAATTTATAGTTGTACTTATTACAAGCTCGGAAAATAAATGTGTTTTTAGTATAGTTTATTACGAAAGAAACGTCCAGGACATCTAAAATTTAGCTCACTTAATAAATTGGGAGAATCTATTAGGTTATTTAAAATCTTGTATATAAATAACTGGTCTCTTAATAATCTACGATTAGCAAAGGATAACACAGAGTGATCTTGAAATCCAATTTTATACTGAAAACACTTCAGATATTTACGCTGAATACGTTCAATGTTTTCAATGTTTCAAACAACTGAAGCATACTCTAGAATAGTCCGGACGAAACATTATTGTAAACATTGTCTAAAATAGTGTAAGTGGTATTATCTACTAAGGACCGAGACCGCAAAGTAACACAAAAAACAATAATAATATGCACTTACAACGGAACACCGAGTAACTATTATTAAACGCTTACTCCAAACCTTAGCAATGGAGACGGCATCACAACACCACACCACTCCATAATGGTCATAAGGTGCGTTCCGTTTGACCTTTCACTGTACAGAATCCTGCCTCATCTCTTATAGTAAAGTAAAATATATGTGGTTATATTAAAATCTAAATAGTAGCAATAGTAGAATTGCCACTTATACCATGTCTAAGTGCTCGCCATTTAGAGATTTCATTTTATTCTACAACATTAGTCGTTATTCTATAGAAATAGCTAGATCGTGATCAAAATCTAGAATTAGATATTTTGTAAAGCACATATGTGATATAAAAGCAGTGATGGCCCAGTGGTTGAGACTTCAAGTCTTACTCGGGAGGTCCAAGGTTCGATCCTGGGCACACACCTCTGACTCTGAGTTATGTGTGTTTTAAGCAATTAAATATCACTTGCTTTAATGGTGAAGGAAAACATCGTGAGGAAACCTGCGCTCTTGAGAGTTCCCTAAAAGTTCTCAAAGGTGTGTGAAGTCTGCCAACTCGCACTGGGCCAGCGAGGTGGACTATGGCCTAATACCCTCCTCATTCTGAGGAGGAGACCCGGCTCAGCAGTGGGCCATTGAAGGGTCGTGATGATGATGATGATGATTATGACACCATACCCGAACAGCCACATTGGTTACAGCCACATACTAATCGGATTTTTAAAATTCTTTCACTGATATTAAACTACACTATTCGTGAGTGACAAGAGTGATTTAGTGTTGTCATATACATTTTTAAATTAATAAAATATGGTCATTTTGTTGTTACTAATCCGATTTTTAAAATTCTTTCACTGATAGAAAACTACACTATTCGTGAGTGACAAAAGTGATTTAGTGTTGCCATGTACATTTTTTAATTAATAGAATATGGTCATTTTGTTGTTACTAATCCGATTTTTAAAATTCTTTCACTGATAGTAAACTACACTATTCGTGAGTGACAAAAGTGATTTAGTGTTGCCATGTACATTTTTTTAATTAATAGAATTTGGCCATTTTGTTGCTACTGATCCGATTTTAAAAATTCTTTCATTGAGAGAATTCTATAGTATTTCCATCTCTCTTCCTATAATAATACTATCATTGTCTCTCATCCCCTCTCTTTTCTCTCTCTTTAATTCTTATTTTTATTTGTTCAGTATGATCAGTCTCTTTTTACTTTCTTTCTTTCAATTATCTCTTTCTCTCTCTCCTTTACCTATTCAATTTTATTTTTGTTCTGTCCTCCCTCTTTTAGCATCTGTCGCTTTTCTTTTATTTTTGTTTCTATTATTTTTCTTTTTATAACTTTTTCTTACTCTCTCTCATTTTTGAAATAATGAAAAACTACACAATTACAGAATAACAAATTAAGGAAATCAATTACAATATTGTTTTAAATACCCGGAGCGAAGCGAGGGCAGGCCTCTAGTCAGATATACATTAATTAATAGTATTTTAAACCATTACAGTTAAGGTAAACAGTATCTTGTAGAGAAATCTCATTAATATAAATCCCGAAAATCCGATAAAGATTAATCCATGGCCGTAAACACGGATATACAAACAGGTCCCTTTCTTACTGCAAAGCTTCCTTCGTCAATCAATCAATTATACCTTAAGAGCGTTTCAGATAATCAAATACTTACAATAAACTGTTTACAAGCTTTACTTGTAAGTAGTATAGTTAGTTAACACAATCTAATGAAATGTTGTAATTTAGTTGTAACCTACTTGTAATAGTGGTATCGCAATGATACGTCACTACATATACTACATATACGTATGTAGGTATATGTAGTGACGGGTGACAATACTATGATCTGATGATGGAGCCAGGAGGTGGATAGTGGAACTCTTCAGTAGATATGAGTAACAAACTAACTACACAAGGTCATCAAATGTTGTAAGTCAATTATAACCTACTTGTAATTGTCGTATCGCAATGATACGTCTGTGTGTATATGTAGTGACGGGTGACAATACTATGATCTGATGATGGAGTCAGGAGGTGGATAGTGGAACTCTTCAGTAGCTAGGTATAAGTAACAAACTAACAACACAATGTAATCAAATGTTGTAAGTCAATTGTAACCTACTTGTAATTGTCGTATTGCAATGATACGTCCGTGTGTATATGTAGTGATGGGTGACAATACTATGATCTGATGATGGAGCCAGGAGGTGGATAGTGGAACTCTTCAGTGGCTAGGTATAAGTAACAAACTAACAACACAATTTAATCAAATATTGTAAGTCAATTGTAAACTACTTGTAATTGTCGTATCGCAATGATACGTCTGTGTGTATATGTAGTGACGGGTGACAATACTATGATATGATGATGGAGCCAGGAGGTGGATAGTGGAACTCTTCAGTAGTTAGGTATAAGTAACAAACTAACAACACAATTTAATCAAATGTTGTAAGCCAATTGTAACCTACTTGTAATTGTCGTATCGCAATGATACGTCTGTGTGTATATGTAGTGACGGGTGACAATACTATGATCTGATAATGGAGCCAGGAGGTGAATAGTGGAACTCTTCAGTAGCTAGGTATATGTAACAAACTAACAACACAATTTAATCAAATGTTGTAAGTCAATTGTAACCTACTTGTAATTGTCGTATCGCAATGATACGTCTGTGTGTATATGTAGTGACGGGTGACAATACTATGATCTGATAATGGAGCCAGGAGGTGAATAGTGGAACTCTTCAGTAGCTAGGTATAAGTAACAAACTAACAACACAATTTAATCAAATGTTGTAAGTCAATTGTAACCTACTTGTAATTTTCTTATCGCAATGATACGTCTGTGTGTATATGTAGTGATGGGTGACAATACTATGATCTGATGATGGAGCCAGGAGGTGGATAGTGGAACTCTTCAGTGGCTAGGTATAAGTAACAAACTAACAACACAATTTAATCAAATGTTGTAAGTCAATTGTAACCTACTTGTAATTGTCGTATCGCAATGATACGTCTGTGTGTATATGTAGTGATGGGTGACAATACTATGATCTGATGATGGAGCCAGGAGGTGGATAGTGGAACTCTTCAGTGGCTAGGTATAAGTAACAAACTAACAACACAATTTAATCAAATGTTGTAAGTCAATTGTAACCTACTTGTAATTGTCGTATCGCAATGATACGTCTGTGTGTATATGTAGTGATGGGTGACAATACTATGATCTGATGATGGAGCCAGGAGGTGGATAGTGGAACTCTTCAGTAGCTAGGTATAAGTAACAAACTAACAACACAATAACAGAGTATGAAATGATAACTCTAATAGTTAACGGAAGTTCATCTAGAATATATTTACTATTTTTGCTCAAGATATTTATTTTATACTTGAATAATACTCATTGAGACAATTCTTATGAGCCCAAACAATTTATATCTATCAGTCTATTAAAAGAAATTTCCAATCAGACTATCTGGTTGATATGAAAGTTGATAGATCCTTTTGAAAGAATCTTCAAGCCTGAATTATTTACATAATTTGTGAACAACTAAGAATAATATATTCAGAAGCCAAACTGGAACTATTTAAAAACAAAATCTATATATTAAATAAACGTTTAAAGATCATAGACAAGAATAGCATAGTTGTTTCAATCGATAATAAGTTTCCTCATAAATAATTAAATTACAAAACATTAGATCTAAGAACTAAAGAAATATTGAAAATTAAAGAAATAATTAAAAAGTATAATTAAAATAAGGTAAGGTAATATAAAGAAGAAAAATAAAACAGGTAACAATGTATATTTAACATAAAGCATAAACATCAACAATCTTAACAATAAATAAATCAACTACAACATGAAGACTGTTGAAAATGACTTAAAATTAGATAACAATATTTACAAGGCACGGAACACACACACACAAACACACAGATATCAATGATTAGTGGTGACTTTTGTGATGGATTGTTTTGTATACTGGGATTTTGACAGGGTACGGCTGAGGAACATGGACTGTCACGGTCTTTTCGACCTTAATAGGCACATGTTTCTCTACAGGGTAAGGTACGTGCTTGACTACTGGGTAAGGAACAACCTTCTCGATGGGGATAGAAATTTCAGTCTCGACAGGAACAGCAACAGGCTTGTTAACAGGAACCTTCACTGGGTAAGGGTGGGGGATTCCAATTAGAATAGGCTTAGGAACATTTATGTGAAGAGTCTTAGGAATAGGCACGGTAACATGCTTGTAAAGAGGTACTTCTACGGGATGCTCCTCGTCGATATGCTCTCCAACTGGGATCGCTTCAGCATGTCCGAAATTGTTTTGGTCTCCAAAATCATGCCCTGCATCTTGAAGGATAAAGCCTTGTTGACCCCCATGACCCCCATTGCCACCACCATAACCTCCTTCAAAGCTACCCCCATGACCTCCAAAACTTTGACCAAAGTTTCCACCTTGTCCGCCATCTCCGTGACCTCCGAAACTTCCACCATAGTTTCCACCTTGTCCGCCATCTCCATGACCTCCAGCACCTCCTCCATATTGCTGTCCTAAATCATGGATAGCTTGAAGATAGGAATCGCCTTCAAAACCGCCTTGACCTCCACCGTGACCTCCACCGTGACCGCCTAAATCGAAATTTTGTTGACCATGTCCCGAATCTTGATTTTCAATTATAGCGATCGTTTGATCATTTCCCTGTCCACCACCAAAATCATGGCCGCCTTGTCCTCCTCCATACCCTCCTTGACCGCCTGAGAAATCGTGGCCTCCTCCTCCTCCTTGATGTGCAGAGAATTGATATTCACCACCATTGTCACCCAACCCATTGCTCCCCTGGTCATGTCCAGTTTCATATCCGGCCTTGCACGTGGCAACTGCCAGTGCTAATATACAAACCTGCAAAAAAACAAATTCATTATAAACTAAGAATTTATGCATCGAATTTCATTTATCAGGGAATATTGGGTCCACTGGGTCGTAAATATGAATGTACTATAGAATTTAAAGATAGTATAAAATACAAAACAGAATAAATCATAAATCCAGCTCCTATTTCTGTTATGGCAATATTTATATTTTACGTAAAATAAAAATGTGACAGTATATTGTTATAAATAAAGGCCATCCATTTTCAAGCATTGTTGAGAGAAAAATAGTCCGAGAGCCCAAAGCTGATGCAATCTCGTTAAATTTATTTAATTGGCAATTATTGAACGCATCGTTGGCCAAGCGGCTCAGTAAATCATTGCTTTACTCGAAAATAAAAAAAACTCAATAACTTTCAGTTATGTTAATAGTCTTAGTTTGCGAACGCTTTAAACTTTTAACGCATGACGCTTTTACGATAACTTTAGCTGATTCAAAATTATATTTGCATAGTTTTTTAAATTTTAATATCGTGAATTTATAAAAAATATTCTGGAGTTTTAAAAAAAAAATATTTTAAATATTATTAAAATTTTTGTTGTTCATATTTAAAACTAAGTTTCATATTAAGGATAAGATGACATTTAGCCTCCAGGGGTATTTTTACATCTTACATCTTATCCGATGACATCCGTTAAGGTAGAATGCTATATCACCATTTTTCAACTCAGAAAAAAAAAAAGGTGATCCCATTTTAAATTTAATTGAAAATCATATCAATATCAAGCTTTTGTTTAAACTGCCTTATCTGATGCTCCTTGTTACTACTTTAACATCAGGTTACATTCACCTCCATTTAAGATTACATAATATTAAGTTCCCAGAAGCACATTCTAACATTACCGTTCTCCAATAAATCATCAAGAAAGTACATTAAGTTTTTACACTAGCAAATCACTATTGAATAATGTTACTTTTTATTTCTAGCAAAAACACTCGTCCATTGAGACCTTTCACTAAGATCAATGTGATGTAAGTATAAAACTCATTTCCGATGAAACTGTTAAAAGAAAACTTAGAAATAATAGAAAATCAAATACAAATGTTTATATATTTTTTATTTTAACCTCATATTGCTAATTTTAGCCAAAATGAATGATACCCTATGAATATTTCCATTAATCTCTAAAATACTTTTAACCAGAATCAGATGTCATAATTTTTTTATTAGTGTACTATTTTTTTTCCAAATTTTTTTAGGAGACTACAATATATAAATATGAACCCACTGATAAAGCTAACAAGTATTTTTTTGGATTGTTAAATATACAGTTAATATTTATTCAACTTATTCTATAAATAATTTGATTGTGATTGTAGATTTTGAGAGTAAATTTAGACGATATTCATGAATAAAATCACTTTTAATATAAAAGGCCCTCAATCTGTTTCATTTTTTATATACCTATAAGAAATAAATACTTCAACTTATTTTTCCTAGATAAAAATTAGTCGAATAGTAAGCCTATATGCTAAATTTGGTATTGTTAGTGTGAGCAACACAAACACAAATTTTTAACAATATTCGACATAACAACCTTAAAAAATTATGCACCTAAACCTTCCTCATGAATCACTCTGTCTATTGGTAATAACCGCATGAAAATCAATTCAGTAGTTTTTGAGTTACGCGAACAAATATACAAACATAGAGTGGGACTTTATTTAATAATACGTAGTGAACTTATCTATAAAATAAAAACTGTCTAGTACAAAAAATGTGCTATAAAGTATTGTGGTCTCGCTCTACTTCACTTTTCTATATCTATACTAATATTATAAAGAAGTAAGATTTGTATTTTTGTATTTTTGTATGTAACGAATAAACATAAAAACTACTGAACCGATTTCAAAAATTCTTTCACCATTAGGAAGCTACATTATCCCTGAGTAACATAGGCTATATTTATTACAAGAATAAATTAGAGATCCTTAGGAAATCTCACGAAAACCAACCCAAGGTGCCAAAAAATTTGCTATAAAATATCTTTCATCGCATGCGCTGCAAAAAGTATTGATGATAGAACAAAAAAATGTTCTACAATATTATAGAACGTATCAATATCTACAAAAAAGTCCGCGAGACCATATGTCCAACTATTATAGTTACGTCACTATAACTACTTTTTTACATTTTAAAAGTTGATAAAAAAGCCTATCAAAATCAGACCATGTTTTCTATAACTTTGTATTAATCCTTATCCAAATAAATTATTTCGTATTCATGACTATTTCAATACCTATAAATTACTTTTTGAATTATTAAAATCGGACTTTCCATTCAAAAGATATTACGAAATTAAAAATATCAATATAAACAAAAAATACACGACGACGCGACGGGCCAGTATAGCGACGCAGCGCAGCGAGTAACGCGGCAAGAGAGGGGGCACCGAAATGCGGGAGGGCCAATATATTTTTAAAAATAATATTCCACCCGCGCGAAGCCGGGATGGGCCGCTAGTTTTTATATAAATTTGTAACAGACACAAAAATAAATAGTCTAAACAAGCAATTACTTGGATTTGTTCATTTTATTCTCATTTTTAGTATATTTTATTTTTTATTTAAAAAAAAACTAAGTAAAGAGGTCGCTTCGCTGTAAATATTTCTATGCAGCGTCATCAGATATTGAAACAACAAAGTGGTTGAAAAATGATGTCTAAACTAATTAATTTGAATAAACTAACTTACATTTATTAATAGATAGACTAACAGAAAAACAAACAAATATATTTAATCTTAAAATCTTGATTATTTATCATACTTTTGTGAATAAAATGGTTTGAAGTTACGCTACACCAATCCGCCATGCCATTGAACTTTTGTTATACAATTTATGTAATACTAGTCAAACTGGTTTTACTTAAATATAATATACCACATTATTTAAATATTACTAATTCTCAAATACATGCACTTCATTATATATTTCAACCACTTCAATACTTTTTTAGCCATAAAACGAATGTCCTTTCTCAAGCTCTGATTTATATCTGTGCCAAATTTCATCAAAATCAGTTCAGTGGTTTAACCGTGAAGGCGTAATAGACACAGTTACTTTCGCTTTTATAATTTTTAACAAATTTAGTATAGTCCTAAGGGTCTTCTCATTCAAACATTGTCTTTCTCTTTAGTGACTACTAGAGTATAGATTTGTTTGATTGATATTAAACTATCAACATAGATATCTTCATCACGATTGAACTCACGACCTCATCATCATCATCACGACCCTTCAATGGCCTACTGCTGAGCCGGGTCTCCTCCTCAGAATGAGGAGGGTATCAGGCCATAGTCCACCTCGCTGACCCAGTGCGGGTTGGTAGACTTCACACACCTTTGAGAACTTTTAGGGAACTCTCAGGAGTGCAGGTTTCCTCACGATGTTTTCCTTCACCGTTAAAGCAAGTGATATTTAAATGCTTAACTCACGACCTCAAGTAGTCATTATTAGATCATAGGTTAAATAGTTTACTAGTAAAGAGTTACTCGTTGGCAAATAGACACATTATTTATATTTTGCTATTTATTGCACTGTACTTTTCGAACACAGGTTTTGACATGTTTTTCTTAGAGATAGAGCTGAATTTAAAATATGTATCTATTCAGTGTTTCAGAAAAAAGGGATTTAAGTTATTTAGTAACAAAATTATGTTCGGCTAAATGTCTACCAATAAAGCAATGAAATAAAATTAAATTTTGTTCTTTCAGGTTTTCCAAACAATTTTTAGATGCACACGAAATATTATAGATATACGTGACGGTAGATTACAAGAAGAGTTAATGGAAATGGCGACGTCTACTGAGAAATTAACCACAACTACAGAACTGATCACAGCACCACCAGTGGTGATACTAGTGGATGACCAACCGGCACCTGCAAATAGAAGCATGGCACCTGGAAGGAAGGAAGAAAGCGATTGCCGCGGTCTCCTCGAAGAGACCGACCAACGCGAAAAAGATTCAGATCTAGGTAAATGCATATTATGGAGGATAGAGGAGTATAGCTTATGTAGAGTTTAGTTTATACTAGCTAACCCATGCCTACTTCGTTGTTTGGTAGATATTTTTAATCGGACTACCACGGAAAAGTCATTTCATATTTCGGGTTTATATAAAGCTTATGATACTTACAAATAGTGTGGCTTTCTTTTGGTAAAAGAATTTTCAAAATCGGTTCAGTAGATCCATCCCCTACAACCTCACAAACTTTACCTCTTTATAATATTAGTATAGATTACGATTCAATACTTCTATTTAAATTTAACTAGTTTTGAAAGTGAATACAAAAGCATATCTATAAATATATAGATGAAGTGAATGTCCCTTTTACTTGCCTTTCTACCGGACGGACTAGTTTTGGATCTAAACTTCGCAGATTCATTTTAACAATGCACAACTTAAATAATGTTGGTCCAATTTACGTAATAAGTTGTTTAGGGTTCCGCACTAAATGACGCGGAAGTTTCGGATTTTGTTAATGCTATGCATGCTCCTCGCTGAGGTAAATTAAATTTCCGAGGATTCCAATATCAATATTAATCACTGTAGTAAAAAAAATAAAATACTGACGAAAACAACGCCATGTGGTAGTAATCACAATAATATGAATTGTACATGTACATTATCCATCCATGAATTAATCACATATTTACTAAATTTTCAATTAAATTCGGACTGACAAACATACACAAACAACTCAAAAACCAAGACATCGATTTTCATGTGATTTTCACTGATATATAGAGCTATTCATGAGGAAGATTTAGGTCCAATTTATAAAGGTTTTGTATAAATTCATCCGATTTAAATCGAAAATCCGAAAAATTAATTTTGTACTACCCGTGTGAAGCCGGAGCCGGTCGCTAGTATTTATTAAAACATTATCTCTATCTAACATACATAATTAATGTATTACGTATAGCCTGTTTGTGTGTGTAACAAATTACCCTCTTATAGACATAACGTCTGCCTTTCTCTCAATGAACTTGTTTTGAGAATCACTTTTGTAATTGTCAATTACGTAAAATTACGTTACAGATTTAATGATACAAAAAATCGGGCAAGGGTGTATCAGGCTTGCATACCGAGGGTTCTGTTCCGCAAGAAAAATATGTGTAGTCAAATACCCAACTCCAAAAAAAGTATTTTTATTGTATTGGAACTGCTAATTAAATGTAGGTTTGTAGATAACGAAAAGTACTCTTATATATTCTGATTTCATTCCTCATTGTTGCTAGATTAAACTTCTAATTCATTTCTGAGAAAAAAAATCTTAACAGACGGATTGGCTACGAAATGATCTTATAAAGATTTCTTTTTTATTTTGGGATACGGAACCCTATAAATATTATAGATTTCTTACATTTGTTCATGCATTCATTTTTTTGTTTGCAACTTCGATTCTTCAAAATCAAGTAGGATATAAGCAAGTGATTTTTTTTTAAAATACTTCTTTTTTATACCGGTACGAGAAGTCCCTGGATTTCTTTTGAAATACGAATAAATTGGATTCTGAGTGTATTCTCACATGGCTGAGCTCCACCGGGCAATAGTAATCGTTCAATCGACTTTGAAATCGGAGATTTGCTCACTATTTCTTGTTAACGTTAAGGCTGCGTTTCTACTAAAGATGTGTGAGGATCTGTAGCGTGAGATATGTTAATTAAGAACTAATAACATCGCTTCGTGAAACGAACCCTTACACTGGACGTGGAAATTTCTAATACATAATATTATATAAATACGATAAAGGGTATATTTTTATATGCCTTATAAGATTTATTTTTCCCGTAAACATGTGGAAAAACCGGAGCTTGGAAAATTTCTGATTCATAAATATTCCTTTAGATAAAATACTGCGGAAAATGTATTTTGATTCAATAAAGATAATTCAGTAGCTCGTGGGTTTAAATCCCAGTCATTGGACTGCTGACACTACTAGTAGTTTGCATACTACTAGTAATCTTATTAATAAAAGAGATTCTTGAGATTAGAGACTTTAGTTAGAACGAAAAATATATACATATAGAGCGTCAAAGACTTAGTAATAGAAATTTAGTCTGTGCAAAAGTTATATATTACTAGCTGCTCCCCTTCGGTTTCACCCGCTGTACTTTGGATAATTCACACTATATCATTATAAATTATAGCCTATGTGTTATTCTGATATATAAGCTATATTATTGTAAAGTTTCATCAAAATCCATTCAATAGTTTTTGTGTGAAAGAGTAACAAACATATATCCAGACATCCATACATTCTTATAAACTTTGACGTTTATAATATTAGTAGGATAAGAGCTAAAATATTTGGCAAAAAAAATCCCAGTTCATTTTGTTGTAGTTTCTTTGAGGGATCATTAGGACAGATTAAATATTAAGAAAGTCAGTAAAAGATTTTTTTCTTAAGATCGGTGCAGCTACTTATGAGTAATCTAGTAATATTATCAACTTTGGAAGTTTAATTCTTGAGTGGTATATAAATTTGAAATTTACAAAATCATTTTTCATGATTTTTGCTGACAAGACAGAGACTTATAAGGTTATTTTAGGATTATAAGTCTAGCTGTAGTTTATTTTACAACGTTAGTAACCGCAGAAGCTAAATGTTAACCACAACTCTGCGTGAGTAAAGCCATGGATTAAAATTACTTACAAATTGCTTGAATTTAGAATTTAAATAAAAGCAACTAAATATTATATTTTGTAATACTTAACGCTCTATTTGATACGTCAAAATTAGTCAGTTCGGAAAGCGATTTTCCTATACTCTACTAGAGGAGAGTTTATACTTAAGAATCGCTGTTCATTCCAAGCTTTTCAAGTATTCCTGTACAGAGTAGTAAGCTTTATTAACTAACACTTTTTAATGTGAATTTTAATCTAAGTGGTAAATCTAATATAGGCTGTAGAATCTTCTTATAGATGCGAACACCAAGCCCCATGAAACAATTACTCAATTTGTGGAGACGATAGTATGGCTTTACAAGTTTATTTTTGTTACTACTATATATTTATATTGCGTCACAATAAATAGCACACTAATGCATGTCAAGCTGAAGTGGACTGCTAATAAAAAATAAATATTTGTATTAATAAGTTATAATATTAACTAGACGACCCGGCGAACTCTGTTTTGCCATATAAATTTTTAAAAAATGAGGGTGGGCCACCGTTATCTCTTAGGGGTATAAAAATAGATGTTGACCTATTCTCAAACCTACCCGATATGCAAACAAAATTTCATAAAAATCGGTCGAGCCGTTTCGGAGGAGTATGGTAACTAAAATTGTGACACGAGAATTTCCCTTTTTTGTAATATAGTTTACATGGAAAAGTTCTACAAAATTCATATGTAAAACAAATTATAATAACTTTTTTTATATTAGATTATAAACGATAGAACTAAACATACATAGATTACTTAATTAATGTATATATTGTATAATGTAAGCATTAACGTATAATAAATCTTAAACTGGTTTAGAACAAGGAACACATTCAGCGAAACTCGAAAGCTCCGATAAATCTTTGTACGGTCAACACTAAATTAAGGCTAAACTGTATAACTTACTACATATTATAAACAAATAGGCTATTTACATTTGTATGTAGGAATTATAATATTACTAGTCGACCTACCCCGGCTTCGTACGAGTGCAATTTACCACGTAATACTTAGATTTATCAAAAAAAAATATTTTTTATACATTATTGTTAATTTATCCCACAGGAACTCTGAATAATTTCGGGATAAAAACACTTTGTGTTAATGCAGGTTATAAACTATCTGTGTGCCAAATTTCATTGAAATCCATTCAGTCGTTTTTGTGTGATTGAGTAACAAACCTTTATACATACAATTAAGCATTTATATTATTAGTAAGATTTGAATGTTAACAACCATATTTAAGAATAAAATTATAATTTGTATATAAATTTGTTTATTTCTATGTTTTAATTTAACACTAAATCGTCGCAAATAATATTTCGGTAATAATTCTAATTCTTGCCATTTCTAATGCCTTTCTAATTAATATCATTAATTGTTTGAAAGTATAACTTAACAAAAATAATTTAAATCACTTTTTTATGTTTATATACATTATTCATGGAACTATAATTTTCTGTAAAATTTGTTTCAATGTTTGACTCTCAGAAGTTGTTTAACTCTATCAAATGTATTTACTATAAACGTATATTGATTCTATTAAATGTAAGTAGTTTCTGATATCTTAGAAATGTGTGACCCGAAAGTTTCTAACAGACATTCTAAAAAAGGCTGTTTGGAATGTACAAAAATATTTAGAAAATTGGTTATTTAATTTTACCAAGATTAAATAAGATAAAATTATATCATGTTTGTATTGTAATAATGTTACTGGAATTGACTTAGAGGTATTTTGTGCCAAAAAAAAAACTAACAAGGGCAATATACATTATATAAAAAGGAAGAAAGGTGTTATTTTAATATTTCTGATTACAGTCTATATAGTCTATTTTTAGTACAATACACTTATATAATACAGACGGACATAACACTTGACAATAGAATTGCTCTAACAATATTAGGAAAGATTTATTATATAAACTACCTTTTATAAAGCACTGGACTGAATACCTAATTTTGACAAAAAACTACATTATATAACAAATATAAATGTATATTTTATATATAGTATACATTGTCTGTCTTAACTATGAATGTTGGTCAAATGACTGAGAGTTATGTTAAACTACATTATACAAGTTAATTTGGTCGTTAAGTTTTCTGAAATAATTCTAATTTTCTCGCGACACTTTCCTAATTTTTTTCTTACCTTCTCCACATTAACAAACACAACAAAAAAATAATTATCGAAATCTGTCCAGTCGTTCACGCGTGATGCCATGATCAAGAAAAATAAGTAGATCGTTTTTTTACCAAGATTTGAGGGGTTATGACATTAATAGAGTATATTTCTCAAGTATATTTATATTATATTTATAGAAGATAAGGCTCTGCAACTTCAGTAGTTGTCAAAGTCTAGGTACCCATTCCTTTTTTTTTTTTTTTGAAAAATAAAAAAGGTAGGACACTTCTTAGATGGAAACTTATCATGTTTGGGACAATTCTGGGATAACAAAAATACGGACTAAGCGCGAATCAGTAGACACCAAGGGTTCTGATTTTGAATTGAGGGACAAAGTTAACTTTGCTGTTGATAAATTGTTGTCACCATACATCGACATATTGGCGACGAAAAAAAGGTCTTTTACAAATAAAGAGCTATTTCCCATTGGCGGCTAGTATTTAATAAATAAATCTTGTTGAAATAATTTTCGGAATCCGGGACAGTAAAATTTATTACTGGACAATACCTAACTATTAACTATTTTGAAAAACTTTTTGATTTGTGGTTTTCTTGATACCACTTTCACCATATCACTAACATATAATAATATATAAAAACTTACAAATATCTTCATGTTGATACACTTAATGTGGTTTAACCGCCGGTACACAACGCAGTGATAGCTCATGGCTGATGTTCATAGTTTTTATACAAGTCGGAAGTGACAGTGCGCCGGAGTAGCTGCGAAAGGTTTGGAATCTTTGCAAGTTGATAAAACCACTTTACTTTCTGTTTATTTTTACAATTAAAATTAATGCTATTGGATTTTTTGTAATTGAATAACTAATTATTCCTAGTATCATTTTAATTAAAATTTGCTGGAATTGATTGTATGTTATTTTTTTTAACACGTCGTTATTAGAAAAATAGGTCATCACTGATGTTCATAGTATTTAAACAAGAGCAGTCTCGTAACTATAGCCGAGCCGAAGGGGGACCCCGATCAGAGAAGGCTGTGAGCACAGGTGGATCTTAATATTTACTATTACAATATTTAGTAAAATTTATAACTAAGGTATTTGCCACGCAGGATACTTGACCTTTTTTTTCTTCAAGGGGCTCATAAATATTTGTTTTTTGGTCTCCAAGTATAGGCGCTCATAAGTATTTAAGTATTTCGCACACCAGTGCAGAAGATGCTTGGTGCGTTCAAGGGTTAAGTTTCTTAATATTGGAGGTGGGGGCCCCATCTGATGAATTTGCCAGGGGCCCCGAACGGTGTAGTTACGTCACTGAACAAGAGTATGGCAGAACAACTACGAAGAGGATAATAAAACTACTACTGTTTTTTTTTAATAAATAATTATTTATTACTACTCGTAGCAGTATCATTTGCCATTAAAATTTGGGCTAATCGATTGTACGAAAGTTAAGTTTCATTACATAAGTAATTGATATCACAAAAACATATTTTCTGACTCTAGTGCGAAATGCGTGCATGCGTGCGCATTTGGTTCGGTTCTTTATAAGAAAATTTGATATTATTTCCGCCGACCCTGTAGTTGTCAAAATCATAATGATCATTCAATTCAATTTGTCAAGAAATCATTGAAAAAAATAGTGATTTTTTTTCAGGAATGCTTAAAATTATATAACGCATCCCAATTGATATAGATCAGGTAGGTATAATTTACTGTCTAGAATCTGTGTGATTTTTCTGCTACATTGAATGTAAAGTTCCATAGGATAAAAATTGCTTATATGTGATACGCAGCGACTTTACGAACCAGCAAGATGACAAAGGTATGAAATATGTACGAGTATATTTTTAACAAGGATGGCACCATTTAATTTACTTTTTTTATTTTTTTTTATTAAAATAAATATGTATTGTTACTGTTATTGAATTCGTAGTTTAAGTTTGAAGTAACTGATTGAAGTTCTTCGATGTCATAATTGAAGTTTCCAAAAACTGACTTTCTGACATTGGTGTAAAATTATTCTCAAGTATTTCTCGGTACGAAATATTCTAAATTTTATTTCGTTTGCGGATTTGATGTTATTTAATCATTTATGATTACTACATAACTTAGTAGAAGCTTTAGATAGTATCGGATGTTAGTAAATAAATTATTTATAGTACATTAAATGCAAATTCCATCACATAACGAATAAGTGTAAAGTATTGTATGAAATTTAATTCAGTATTTTATTAAATTATTTTTAAAGTAATTTGGTATTTGTATCGATATTTTTTTTTTGTTTTTACGGAGAACAAAATTACCTTTTATTATAATAGGTATATGAGTAGAACCTTTAGATAGACTTTTTTTTATCTCAATCGTCGAATATCCTAATTATTTTTTCAATATTTCATATTTAGATGTTTATACATATCTCATATATAATATTTGAAATTAAAAAAAATGTCAGTGATTAATTAATTCTTCATCCATATTTATTGTTAGTTTTAATTGATTTTGATAATAATTATTTTAATATCAGTAGACAGAGTACCAATATAGAAATAATTATATTATATAGGCGTCTTTAAATAACATAAATATCTTTTGCCTGAGTTGAGTTGAATTTTCTTTTAAAATTTAATTTACATTTGGTTTGTATCTTAGTTTCCACAAATTCAACGGACAATAAATAATATAAAGAGACGGGTTGAAGAGATAATACTTCGGTGAAACAATCTTACCGACATTTGAATAAATTACCATACTACCCGTTTCATTGTTATTTGCAAACTGTAAATATTTACAATGAATTTTAATTATTCTGTATTTCGATTTGTTTTACTTATGACTTAATGTAAATAACGAGAAACAAGAAGATTTTGTCTAAGATTACTGTATGAAGTTCAGTTTACGGATCAACTAGCTGCACCCAGCGGTTTTACCCGCTATATTTTGGATAATTCACAAGATATCATTATAATTTATAGCCTACGTGTTATTCGGATGTGTAAGCTATATTATTGTAAAGTTACATCAAAATCCATTCTGTAGTTTTTGCGTGAAAGAGTAACAAACTCATACATCCAGACATCCATACATTCTTACAAACTTTCGCGTTTATTAGTAGGATGTTCTCCTTTAATAAAATATATTAAACATATTTCTATTTTTTTAATTGAATAAAAGTCGACTTTTGCTACTATTTTATTTGTAAATCAAATACAACAGAGCTAACAAAATTATAGGGATTTGAGTATTAGGGCGCAACTGAGAGCCATCAAACCAAATAAAAAGAAGAGGGATAATAATAATAAACGTGTCAAATATTAATATAATTGAAACTTCTACAAACATTCAGACGTAAGACTGATTATATGAAAATTATGCAGACAGCGGCTATTCTCGTCAGAAACTAATTTATAAAACAATAGGAAGTTTGTAATTTTGAACATCTTTGAATTAATGTTCGCGAACTCATAATATTGTAATTTGAATATCACGTCGTATTTGATTTGAAAATGAAATTTTGTATTAAGCTAGAAAACTTTGTTAATATCACTCATTACGTATGACAATAAGTAATTATTATCATTGTGTTTTATAAAGGTTGTTTACTTGCCGTTTGTGGTATCAAATGAATTCCATTTATTTAATTAATTCTGCATTGTAAAAATTTACTAAAAAATTATTACCTAGGCTTGTTGACTTGACAGTTTTATTGTACAACGTAATCGCAAAAAAAAAAATAAATTGTCTCACTAATTTTATATACACTTAGCTACCTAAACCCGATCGTAAATGCGTTACCAGGTTCAATGATAGGCCTTAATCATCCGGACAAAAAAACCAAATACAAACTATACACAAGTAGAAAACTTCACCTTTTTGTATCACTTGAATTAAATGAAATTGAAAAACATCCGAAGAGCCTCTCAAGAATACTCTAATACATACTTAAAAATTTACTCATTTTTCCTCATACTTTTACATAATTACTATCACAACTATGTTTTCTTGAATTAGAATGTAATTGAATATTAAAAAATATTAAAATTATTTTAATGTTGCAACAACTCTATATAATTACTTCCGAACCACCTTTCGTCTCGTCTGTCGTTTTAAACTTTTTGGTTCATTTTATTAGTTCTATATATCTAACATAATTTATAGAGTGTCTACTTCCTTTAGTTTCTTGAAAGTAATAATCTCTTTGACAATCTAAAATTATAATAATTAATATTATAACTAGTCTAGCACTGGCTTGGATGGGCTAAAACATATTTAAGTGACAACAGATATAAATGAAACAAAGGCTATATTTTCATTCATATTTAATTTCCTACTGTCGTTTTTGAATGATGCACGTACAAACAAACAGATATTTTTATTATTGCTTATATACAGAGGAAGGACAGTCCAAAATGCATTTCTTGTAACTAACGAATAGAGAGAGAAAGAGAAGGTTAAATTCCTATCAATTTTTCATTCCTTTCTATTCTTTCAAAACTAACAAGGTGATAATAAATGAAAGTTTAATCATTATTTATTTTTTAGATCTTTCATGGTAATCTAAGTCTATATTTGTCTAAGTCTAGTCATATATTTGTCTCTTTCTAGCAATGGCGCTATAAGGTTAATGACAAGGATGTCCTAAAAACCCTTCCTAAAATAATGCACCATATTTTTTCCTACTTTACTCGGTCAGTAGACTTAAACAGAATCGATCCTTTGCCGGTTTGTAACTCTTTTGCTTCAAACACTTAAGCGCTGTTTGTGAATTCATAATATTAAAAGCCAATGGGTTTAATAAGGATATAAGTAGCACTCCTTTTCTACGAATCTATTTATCATTAAGCACAAATGAGGGTAGGGATCTTTGCTTTGATTATTGTCGATGGCATGGGGATCTGCATGATGATGACTTACCTCTCCTTGTTTACGTTGTGTCGTGGGAAGAGAGTGGTTGTAATTGTTAAAAATCTGCTTACGTAATACTTGAACGGCCCCTAAAACTGTGTATCTAATCCTTATTTAGTCGTCGAAATAAAGAACATGAACTCCTAGCTTTATTATCAGATCAGATAGGTAGTAACAAATCATTGTATTGAATTGCAGACAATTACAAAATTTTAAATTTATCGATTAAAATAGACTTTCTTAATATGTTTACGTAATAAAAGGAGGATAATAAAAAAAACCTTAAGATTGCTTTTTCAGTTATACCTATCCGTAAGGGGACGAGTTAGAATACTATTCCCCTAAGAATACTATGCCGCTAGGAGAGCACCTCATAAGAGATGATAAGATAAGGTAGGGGATCAGTTCCCCGACTGGCTTGCGCCAAGTGTCATAGACGCGTTCCGGTCGAGCCGCATGTGGGCCAGACTTACCCCCCCTCTTCCATCCCAATAATGCTGCGGATCTAGTGGGCTCTAAACTCTTGCTCAGCGTCCGCTGAAACAGCAGCATTTTTTTCATCACTCTCCCTCCCCATTCTATCTTCGAGGATGCAACGCCATGGGTGATGGTGGCCACTTACCATCAGGTGGACCATTTGCTCGATTCCACCTTATGTACCATAAACAAAAACTTATTTCTTTTTATTTACATTACTCGTAAGCACTATTATTAAAAAACAATTTTATTTTTTATAAGCAATGATAAAAAGGAGGAAATATGTTCCTTATTGAGCAACAGAAACAAAAAAAAATTTTATTTTTTTAGGTGAGATTTAATGAGATTTTAAGTTACTGTAAAATATAGAGAATATTTATATACTCTAAACTTTAAATTTTTTTTATAACTCAAAAAGTTTATTTGTATAATGAGATTCAATTATACCTTTCACAGTTTGAATGAGATTTGATGAGATTTTACTAGAACTCAATTACCATTTTCAGATTAATTAAAAATGAATGCCCCCCACTTACCTACATGTACTTATCTTTATATATTCTCCCGGATAGATATAAACCATCTTAATTGAGCCCTATATCGGATTGAACAGATAATTAGTAATTGCTGGGCTAGGTTGGCTACTTCACACGATTTCAGAATAGAAAGTCTAAAATTGGATCTAATATACGTTTCTTAGTGAATGTAACTAACTATAGCTGTAGCTAATCGTCGGGATGAAATTATTTTGAACCTAGTTTATTTCTAGTTTTATCGTTTCATCAAATCTAGTCTTTTATTTTTAAATTTGATGACAAAATTTTTAAAAATTGTTTTACAGATTATAATCTACATTTTTACCAAAATCCTGAATGATACAAGTTATATGTTTATTGTAACTATAATTTTCTAAAGCTTAGTTTGACGAGTAGTTAAAATACTGATAACAAAGTTTGTTTGGGTAAACTTTAATAATAAATATTAATTTAATAAAATGTGTAGATTTCAATGTTAATTTTGTTTAAAAATTGTTTGTACTAAAAGATTTTATCAAAATTGTTTCAATTCTTCACTTAATATAAAAAAAAAATTCCCAATATTAACTGGAGTTTAAACCCTCTAATTATTTCAAGTAAAGCATTATTTAGTTCAAACTCGACTTAAAGACCTAATTTATTTCAACTGCCGACCTGCGCGACTTCGTTCGCGTGTTACTCCGCTCATATGGGTCGTAGCGAGATGTTAAATAGCCGAAGTTACTCCTTGTTATATCAGCTATCTGCCAGTGAAAGTCCCGTTAAAATCGGTCCAGCCATTTCAGAGATTATCTGGAACAAACAGACAGACAGAGAGATAAAAAATAGAAAAAATGTTGTTTTGGTATATATGGTGTGTGCGTGTATACATCCACATGCACATTGATTTGTCATAAAAAGGCTTCATTTTACCTCAGCGAAGTGAAGGGAGATCGCTATGAAGACATTAAAAATAGAGTACTTACATACAACGTAGGTGGTTGATTGATACGAGTCGTATATTATAAATTGCTTACGTAACATGTACAAAGGTCAGTGAAACTTACATAAGTTAGAATATAAGAAAAACACTTATCTTATTTCTTTAAAACTTTTTACCTATGTAACTAACCGCATCTTTATGGTTTTGCGACGATTGGATCTTATCTATTTTTGGAACTAACTTATGACGTAAGTCTTTTTATTAATTCGTAGAGAACAAAACTGTTGTATTGACTACTCGTTTTTTTAGAATACATACGTAAAGATTCAAAATCGTTGACTAAATTATATATATTCATCATCACGACCCTTCAATGGCCCACTGCTGAGCCGGGTCTCCTCTTCAGAATGAGGAGGGTATTAGCCCATAGTCCACCATGCTGGCCCAGTGCGGGCTGGCAGACTTCACACACCTTTGAGAACTTTTAGGTAACTCTCAGGAGTGCAGGTTTACTCACGATGTTTTCCTTCACCGTTAAAGCAAGTGATATTTAATTGCTTAAAACACACATAACTCAGAGTCAGAGGTGTGTGGCCAGGATCGAACCTCGTATCTCCCGAGTAAGACTTGAAATCTCAACCACTGGGCCAGCACTGCTAATTTTATATATATTACTATAAGTTCACCTGCCATATTTATATATGCCACTAGGGGGCTGGCGGGCAAGACGGAGAGGGCGGGCAGAATGAATAATCGTTTTAAATCGCTGGTCGGTCGATAGAAAAAATTTAGACTGCCATCTATCAATCCAATATATAACTACACTTATCGTTATTAATAAAGCATCGGTCTGCATACTTGTAAGATATTGAAATTTAGGAAAAAAAAAAATTTTAAACCGTAACTATACAGTGATTATTTTAATGTTGTTAAATGATGTAGATTTCATTTTTTTTTAAATCTCTTTATTGTACACAAGTAAAATAGAAATAATACATACAAAGTAAAACTAAAATATACGAGTACAAAGGTGGACTTATTCCAAAAAGGAATCTCTTCCAGTTAACCTTAAATTGATTAAATAGAATAACAATGCTGAGATGGAAGAAACGTGAATACAATTTTTTTAAAGGTGTTTGTGTACGTTAAAAATGTATATAATTAAAAAAGTCTTATAAATATACAAACTATCTACATATTTCTATACATTCACATTTAACATACATATATACATACACACATTCATACCTGTATTTTGGCCAAAATATTACAATACGCTACATAGCAGATACATAAAGTTTCTTCAAGTGATATTTATTTTGTTTTTTTTTTTAATATAATATGTAATTAAAGAACATGAAGTTATCAAGTTATTTTGTTATTTTTATCGCTTCAGTTTGTAATATTTTAGGTTATGTTATTAAACTACCAGACGGGCAAAATGGATACTTTCTGTTTTTTAATTAAGTTTTAATTAATTGTCTTATATATTGTATTTAGTATAGTGTACCAGGTCTACTAACAAAACAAACCTTGGAAAATCTAAGACATCGTACCTGTGTAACGTATGCAAGGAAAAATATGTTGACCCGCCGAGAGAAGATTGGATACAATGTGGGATCTGTCAAGAGTGGACTCATGAAGCCTGTTCTTCGTCGCCCTACCAGGGCGGGCAAAACGTTGACTTTTTTTTCTTTTTTAATTTTTTAAGAAGAATTTCCTTATTTTTATTTTTATTTTATTTTAATTAAAAACTTCAATTACCCAAAAAATTATTAGCCAAAGTTAAGAATAGATATGATTATAATATACTAGGGGCCCGTCCCGGCTTCGCACGGGTGGATAATTTTTTTTTTACATTTTGGCTCCCGCATTCTGTCGCTTTCTCTATCGCCGCGTTACTCGCTGCGCTGAGAGGCACTACACCACACCGCGCCGGCGGCCCGTCTGGGATTATTTTTTATTTATCTTGATATTTTTATTTCGTAATATCTTTTGACTGGAATGTCCGATTTCAATAATTCAAAAAGTAATTAACAGGTATTGAAACAGTCTTCATTACGAAATAATTTATTTGGATAAGAATTAATACAAAGTTATGGAAAACATGGTCTGATTTTGATAGGCATTTTTATCAACTTTTAAAATGTAAAAAAGTAGTTATAGTGACTTAACTACAATAGTTGGACATATGGTCTCCCGGAGTTTTTTATAGATATTGATACGTTCTATAATATTGTAGAACATTTTTTTGTTCTATCATCAATACTGTTCGCAGCGCATGCGATGAAAGATATTTCATGGCTAATTTTTTTGCACCTTGTGTTGGTTTTAGTGAGAATTTCTGGGGATCTCTAATTTTTTCTTGTAATAAATATAGCCTATGTTACTCAGGGATAATGTAGCTTTCTAATGGTGAAAGAATTTTTGAAATCGGTCCAGTAGTTTTTATGTTTATTCGTTATACAAAAATCCAAAAACACAAAAATACAAATCTTTCCTCTTTATAATATTAGTACAGATATTTGTTATTTCATTTTTAAATTAACATATCCTTTTAGCCCGTCCTTCCTCTATTTATAAAATTACATGTACACACACGCACTCACAGACCCACACGTACACACACATACTTTAAACTTATACTTTATTTAAGATAATCTAAAATTATATACTAATTAGAGCTAACATGCTTGTAATAATGGATACATTATAACATAATTATGTTCTTAGAAATGATTTACTAGTTCGGTAGCAGATGATCATAATATTGTATATTATTTAAAATGGTTATACAGATGGATTTTTGTGACAGGTCAGTAAGGGCTGGTACCTCAACCGTTATAGTTACAGGAAAACGTTCCTAGGAGACCATCCATAACTTTTTAAAATATTCTGAAATTACTTAATTTTCAAATTTTTGAGAAAATGATGCTAAATTCCAAAAAAAAATATTTTTATGCCTATCGATCCTACTTCGTATGGGGATCAAAAGACTCTATGGGACCATTAAAGGTATGAGTACTAGAAATGTCAGAAATCGTCAAAAACATTTTCCATACTACGTACTAATTTTGTATTGAATTCTTTCAAATCAAATCAAATTTATTTATTGCGAATATAGGTTACATAGGTGATAGATAAAAACAATTTGAGTCGCTATATTCAGCCGTGAGGCGTGCAACACTTACAGAATTTATCTACATTTTCATAATACTAATCACAAGTTAATAATAATCACAAATACTTAAGACGAAAACAAGCTTTGTCAATTAAATGATCATGCAATTCTCTTTTAAAATCATTTATACCCTTTGAAGACTTGATACTCTTTGGTAAACTATTATAAATTTTAACAATCATTGCACACACATATTTATTAGCAAAAGTGGTTCTATTCGGAGGAAATCTAAACCTCTTTTTTACGTACACTAGATAATTTGTCAAACATATTTTCATCACTCCATCCAAATATAGCGATCTCATATATGTATAAGGATGGTAATGTTAACAATTTTAATTCTTTAAAATAGGTTTTACAGCTTTACCTTTTCTTGATACCGCAAATTCTGACACATCTTTTTTGTGCTATGAAAACTCTATAGCTGTTTTTAGCGTTACCCCAAAAGATTATGCCGTATCTTAAAATAGAAGCCACATGGGCGTGATCAAAAATTATACGTACCTAAAGGTCCAAACTCGTTCACTATTCTTACAAATTAATACAGAAAAATAGCAATATTCATTGTTATATCATTTGTAAGAAAATGTGCCAGAAAAATGTGTTAATTTTTTCCTTTCGTATATTAAAAATGGTTTTAGGTTTTAATAACTTTGTTTTTTTCAAAAAAAATGCTTTCATAATATCATAATTACTGTAAGTTACCAAAACCGGAATTAATGTGATGCTAAGTACCTACTAAGTACAACAGATTAAGTGAAAGTACATCATAATGTATCTTCACTCACTTTCATTGGAATAAATCTAAACAAGATAATTTATACTGTGTCAAATCGGATTAAAATTAATTGTTGGTCAGAAGCTCACGACATTGATACGATAAATGGATACAAAACTCTTGCATGAGACTAAAGTTGTATCTCGTCTGTCATCTTAATCTGTCAATGTTACATTGTATAAAAATGTATATATTTATCTTTTGATAACGAAGTGTTATGTCATTGACAAGAGCTGATTATCAACGAGCCTAAAAAATGTATTATCTATCTAATCTATATCTATATCTATACTAATATTATAAAGAGGAAAGATTTGTATTTTTGTATGTAACGAATAAACATAAAAACTACTGGACCGATTTCAAAAATTCTTTCACCATTAGAAAGCTACATTATCCCTGAGTACCATAGGCTATATTTATTACAAGAAAAAATTAGAGATCCCCAGAAATTCTCACTAAAACCAACACTAGGTGCAAAAAAATTAGCCATAAAATATCTTTCATCGCATGCGCTGCGAAAAGTATTAATGATAGAACAAAAAAATGTTATACAATATTATAGAACGTATTAATATCTACAAAAAACTCCGCGAGACCATATGTCCAACTATTGTAGTTAAGTCACTATAACTACTTTTTTACATTTTAAAAGTTGATAAAAATGCCTATCAAAATCAGACCATGTTTTCCATAACTTTGTATTAATTCTTATCCAAATAAATTATTTCGTTTCAATACCTGTTAATAACTTTTTGAATTATTGAAGTCGGACATTCCAGTCAAAAGATATTACGAAATAAAAATATCAAGATAAATAAAAAATAATCCCAGACGGGCCGCCGGCGCGGTGTGGTGTAGTGCCTCGCAGCGCAGCGAGTAACGCGGCGATAGAGGGAGCGACAGAATGCGGGAGCCAAAATGTTAAAAAAAAATTATCCACCCGTGCGAAGCCGGGACGGGCCCCTAGTTTATGATAAAGCTTATTAGGAAGTTGCATTTGCCTTTAAGACTGTTGTCAAAATTATAACGAATAGAAGACGAAAACTTGATTAAAATATATATTTCATGTTAATGTTTTTCATAATTCAATAAAAAAAACCGTCCAAGCGAGTCGGACTCACGCACGAAAGGTTCCGTATCAATATTTGGCAAAAAAACACGTTTGTTGTATGGGAGCCCTCCTTAAATATTTATTTTATTCTGTTTTTAGTATTTGTTGTTATAGGGGCAACAGAAATACATCATTTGAGAAAATTTCAACTGTTTAGTTATCACGGTTCATGAGATACAGCCTGGTGACAGACAGACGGACAACGGAGTCTCAGTAATAGGGGCCCGATTTTTGTGAAAACATTTTTTCATTGCATATTATTAGATCTTCATTCTTGTATATGTTTATTTGAAATAACATTGTACGATAAATCGGAAATCGTATACGATAATCTGAACAAGATATCGTGCGTATATAATTAGAATTATTAATAGATCGGATAACAAAATTTGTGTTTGTCAATCAATATTACTAGTAGGCTTTCATATTTTACTTTCGATTTACTTTAAAGTAATTGAATTGTTTTATAGTAAGATTGTTTTATGATACTTAACGATAAAACTTTACTGATCACTACATAGTATAAAACAAAGTCGCTTTCTCTGTCCCTATATCCCTATGTATGCTTAAATCTTTAAAACTACACAACGGATTTTGATGCGGGTTTTTTAATTAGATAGAGTATTTTAAGAGGAAGGTTTATAAGTATAATACATACATAATATAGTAGAGAAACACTGATCATTTTAGAGGTTTCTAATGTGATGTAGTAAATAAACACATTTTTTTCAGCTTACATTGCAAACGCTGGCTGAACCCTACGAGATAGATCAAAATAATGTACTACAGTATTGTACACCTTAAACTAGTCTACAAAAAAGTTCGATATACTATATGTCTATCTCTTAAGGATAACTCACAATAACCATTTTTTATCCTTTACTTTTTACGAGAAATAATGGCTTATTTACGAAGCGATTTTAAACAATACAGCATTAATCTTTATCCAATTAGGTACCTTACATACATTGTGCATTTTATATAGATCAATATGGCCCTTTACAGCATGGAATAAATAAAATGAATATTTTTGAAGATATTACAGATTTAAAATGCTGGGACATAGCGGTTACGGCTAAGTACACGTGTTAAATTGCACCCGGGCGAAGCCGGGACAGGTCGATTAGTATAGTATAAAACAAAGTCGCTTCCCCTTTTTCTGTCTGTCTGTATGGCCCTATGTATGCTTAAATATACGCAAAGAAGATTTGTATGTATGCAAGCATATTATAGTAACAATTATAACAAGATAATATTTAAACTCTGTTCAACTGGATTGATTTGTGTCAGTTGTCAAACAGAGCTCGCCTGGTGACCACAAAGGGTGTGAAACCTGTGTGGTGTATGCTAGTACTCCATTGTGAAGGATTTTGTGAGCGTTTAGAATTATATTTCTTGAGTTTGATGAAGTAAGCGGTTCTTAAGGTTCACGTGTGTTTATTTTATTACCTACTATTACAGAATGCCTTTATATATAACGTTATTTAGGGTTATCTCTATGAGAATAGACATATACCATCGACGACTTTTTTGTAGACCTTTTTAAGGTGTACAATACTGTAGTACATTATTTTGATCTATCTCGTAGGGTTCAGCCAGCGTTTGCAATGTTAGCTCAAAAAATGTGTTTTTTTACGACATCACATTAGAAACCTCTAAAATTATCAGTGATGCTCTACTATATTATGCATGTATTATGCATATAAACCTTCCTAATGAATCACTCTATCTTTTAAAAAAAACTGTATCAAAATCTATTGCGTAGTTTTAAAGATCTAAGCATACACAGGGACAGGCAGACAGCGCGAAGCTTTAGGAAGGAACTTTGTTTTAAACTATGTAGTGATTGTTGTTATATGTCGAGCAAGGGGGCCACAAATCCCAGTTGTTGCTAATCTGTCTTCTTTCTGTCCATTAATAGGTATTATTCCTTAGTACGAAATATACTTTTTTTTTCTAAAATAAAGTTACATTCAACACAGTTCTCCTCAAAGTTTCATCTTCTAATTAAGAACAGTAATTAGGTAAATAATTACATCTTTCAGACGTAATGATTGAGTATCCAAGCTATTAATTGTACTGAATTTAACTTTACTTTTACTTTGTACCAAGTTACGTTTCAATTGGTATTTGTTATGTAACTAATGTCGATGATTAAAACGGTCGAACCCGGATACACATTAAAGTATAAGAAATGTCATAATAATCAGCTATTATTAACAAAAAAGCGTGGGGTGCTTTTTAAGATATTATCAAAATGATAATCACTCTACTCATATCTGTCAATAAAATATTTATAACTATTGACACCAAGCACCCCACGCGTTTTTTAAATAAAATACATTTTTTTTATTTACACTATTATTAATTTATATTTATTGAAATTTTTAACACTATTCTCATTTTAAATTTATTAAAATTTATTTTCTATTTTTTAGTTTGGTTTTCTATAATAAAAAGCGTGTTTTTAGTTTTTTTAAACTATTATTTTAGTCTATGACGTGCAGTGCGATGGTGGAATTCGGCGGCAGGGATCAAATGGAAAAGCTCTTCGTAACACTCCCCGTGATATATGCGATAGATAATTTTAATATCCTTATCATCATTATAATAATATTCTTTTAAAAGTTGAACTGAGATTCAAATAATCCTTTCGCAGTTTGAATGAGATTTGATGAGATTTCATTTAAAATTTTTAACGTATGTCATTAATTAAACCATCCAAAGTAACAATTGTTTAATGTGACTAACATTCACTACTCTTTTTTTTTATCGTGGTGGTCTATTGGCCTAACTTCTCTCCTGATTCTGTGGAGGAAACTCGGCTCAACAATAGGCCATTAACGGGTTGTGATGATGATGTTTTTTTTAATTGTAAAACTTTATTGGGCAAAAATACTTTTTTTGTGTAAAAAGTTTAATTTTTTTTTATTGACATAAAATTTTCAGTTAAGTCCTTCTCAGCTTAAGTGAAATTTATTAATCACTTTTGAGCGTAAATAATTAATAGGTACAAAGTTTAACGTATTTTTCTTTTTATAACCAAATTGAAACTTAAAAAATTGCGTATTATACAGAAAGATTGTTGGTTTGTTTGTTGACAAAAAAGAAAAGTTCATGAAAATACCTCGTCAGTGTCAAAGCAAATAGCGTTCGTGTCGTTTTAGTATTGAATGTTTGTGTACGAGACAAACAACGATCCAGCAGGACATTCGGGAGGTGATAACTCTTTTTGTGACCACATGAACTAACCTAAAAGCGACACGGCTTAGATTCTTTTTATTTCAATTTTTACTTAATAGCGACTCCTTTTTTGATGACATGGGGGATGGAGGAGCATATGTATTGTGATTACGTCAGCGATAAAAAGTAAACTCGCACATCGAAATGTGAACTTACTTATGCTGACATGGGGGTTGATAATTGTAAAAAATCTGCTTACGTAATACTTGAAATGTCCTTTAGCTTAATTTTTTAAACCATACATATTTTTTTAATTTTTCACGTCTCATAGTCATTGCCCTCACTCACTGTGTTCCCCACACAGTTTCTCCTACCGCCCGGCCCCTCTAAAATCTCGCAAATTGTAAAAATGTTGGTCTCGCAGGAAAGTTTTTCTGGCAAGAATATGTTTTTATATTGTAATAGAAAAAATTTCACTAAAAACTTTTTTTGTGAGTGGAAATTAAAATTCAGTATTATCATCGTAATTATAACTTTTTTAATGCAGTAGTTATAATAAGGTAGCAAATTTAGCTAACAAACTCACTGTTCTTGTTACTCAAGTCATTATTAATTCAAATTAATGTACTCGCGTTAATACATTGTGATTATATGTAAAGAAAGACTGAATGTGCCTACGATTTTCTAGAATAGGCGTAAGGGGCGTAGCTGCCGATGTATCAGCTGTATCAATGATATGGGGGGCCCCGGGCTACAGAGGACTCTACTGTGTATAAGCAAAAATTAGTAAAATGTTATCAGCACATAAAAAATTTCCTACTTGCCTATATAGTTTTCATTTCAGTGAACGCCCAAAACAAAGTAACATCCCACGTCGGTTATTGCGGGATTCCCCCGTTTAAGTCATTCACTTAAATGGGGGAATCCAAGGAATTTTGATACAGGACCTCTCCAAGGTACGCTACGCCACTGATAGGGGTAGAAATCGAGCAGATTAAAAGTTAAGAATTAATGAGTGTATCCTACAAGCTTTATTTAACTTGCTTTGTTGTTATATGTGTGGATGTATGTTTGCGTGTTTGCAACCGATCAAGGTAAATTTGGTTACACGTTTAGATTGAATTATTTTAATGACGTCATTCTTGGTCAAATATGTCTGCCAGCCCGATATCACGGACTAGTTTCTTTGTGTACGCCCATGTCATTTATATAGGGAAATATTACAGAAATACGAGAAATCTTTTTACTATTCATTTATAAATATTTTATGTTAATACTTTTAGTTACTCTCTCCATTGCTCCATTCGTTATATCATAATCGGACATCAAACGCAAAATCTTACATGGACTGATTAACATTTATGATCAAGAATCCAAGATTACACACAAAAGTACGTAACTTCCTAAAATTTTGAGACTAATTTAACATACCAATGAAAGTGAATTATGATTAAATAATCTTGAAAAATACAGAAACTATTTATGATGAACAAAAAAATGTTTTACAATATCAAAGAACATCAATATCTATAAAAAATTTCTCGTTACCATGACTGTAATTATGTCACTACAACTACTTTTCACTACATAGTATAAAACAAAGTCGCTTTCTCTGTCCCTATATCCCTATGTATGCTTAAATCTTTAAAACTACGCAACGGATTTTGATGCGTTTTTTTTAAATAGATAGAGTGATTCAAGAGGAAGGTTTATATGTATAATACATATATAATATAGTAGAGAAACACTGATAACTGTAGAGGTTTCTAATGTGATGTCGTAAATAAACACATTTTTTTGCGCTTACATTGCAAACGCTGGCTGAATCCTTCGAGATAGATCAAAATAATGTACTACAGTATTGTACACCTTAAAAAGGTCTACAGAAAAGTCCGCGATGGTAGATGTCTACCTCTTAGGGATAACCCACAATAACCATTTATTATCCTTTACTTTTTACAAAAAATAATGGTTTATTTACGAAGCGATTTTAAACAATACAGTATTAATCCTTATCCAATTAGGTACCTTAAATACATTGTGCATTTAATATAGATCAATAAAGCCCTTTACAGCATGAAATTTAAACGAATATTTTTGAAGATATTACAGATTCAAAATGCAGGGGCATAGCGGTTACGGCGTACATGTGTTAAATTGCACCCGGGCGAAGCCGGACGGGTCGACTAGTATATTATAAAAGATGATAGAAATGCTGACCATAATCAAACTCTGTTATCCGTTCATTTGTATCAATTTTTTCCAAATAAATCATTTCGTCATCAAGACTGTTGCAATACCTGTAGACTACTCTTTGAATTATTTAAATCGAAAATGTCATTGAACAGATATTACGATGTTAAAAATGAAATTGCGGCCGCGCAGGTTTGCGTGCATATCTATTGAGATCAACCATCATTAATAAAACTTTATTTTCAACTAGCCGATCCGCATGACTTCGTTCGCGTGTTGCTCCGCTCCTTTGGGTCGTAGCGAGATGTTAAATAGCCTAAGTTACTCCTTGTTACATCAGCTATCTGCTAGTGAAAGTACCGTCTAAATCGGGCCACCCATTTCTGAGATTAGCCGGTACAAACAGACAGGCGGACAAAAATTGTAAAAAAAAAAAAAAAAATATTTAAAAATTTAAAAAGGTGTGTGTGCGATTCACACACGATAGAAGTGAAACTTCAGTAAATCGACAAAAGAATGAGATGAATATATATAATAATATAAAATAGTATGTATATTTCTGTCTCATTCTTTCCTACACATTTTTGTATTTGTGTCTCTTACCTGTCGTTTTTTCCGTTGCATCCGGTTTGAAATCACAACGATTCTAAAGAAGTTTCACTTCAAAAATGTTTTTGCTGGTGTATATGCACCTAGTAAAAAGCGGCAGACACTCCAATTTTATTTATTTGTATGATCATGAGGATGATCATGACTTTCCTCTTCCCCCTTAAATCTCATAAATGCTACGATTCCAGTGGAATATAGGTTCTCTAGCAGCATCTTCTTTTTGCTTCCCCTCCCCTTCCCCTCACTTTATCCTAGAGGAGACAATGCATCGATAATATATCCATTACAATCGATGGGCGACAGCGACCACTTACCATCAATGAAAAGACTAGAGACAAGGAAAAATAGAGAAAATTAATCATCTTTAATCATCATTTCGGTTTTAATTTTCATTTGTTTTTCGATGTCTATGGAAAATTCAAATTTAGAATCTATACTCCAAAGATTTTGCACTGAGATTGAATATAAATTTCGGCCGTAAGGGAATGGAGGTCACCAATGTTTAACCATTAATTCATATACCTGTTAGTAACACCGTTAATAAATTAATATTCGCGGGTAGTTCCTTTTACATAATTTCAAGTATACCGACGTGTAGACAATATATAACTTTTAGCACTAAGGAAGTTAGTATTATAAAGGTCACCCTTCCCTTCTTGAGGTCCATATAACTTTACTTTATTATCTACTATAGTTGACGAGATTGACTGGTGGAGGCAAGAGATAGTTTTTAAACCTGCTCCTGGGTCACAAGCTACTCAAGCCTGGCCAAAAAAGCTATCTAATGGTTCCTAAGAAAGTTTCCATGTATTCGGATGTATATTCCATGTATTACACGGTTTCGGATTTCCACATACCAGTTAAAAATACACTGTATATTAAGTCTTATTTCGGCATTTAACGAGCTAGATATCGAGTGAGTATTGTTTGTTTTAGTAGTAAAATACGTGTGTGGTGTGGGTGTCCATTTGTTCGATTGGTCGCGGGAAAACAAAGGGAATATGCGTAATAACTTTCGTATGTTACAATGGATATTCATATACCCACCTATCATGAAAATAAAAAAAATATTTATAATAATAATCTTAATAATATTTAATTCACGAAATTACAAGTCAAACTGCCACGGAGCTATTGTAACAGAGCTTATTCATAATATGAAACTAATAACAATAAAATGCTAAGTAGTGCAGCCGTGTTGTATTCAAAACATTTCTTAAAAAAAAAGTTTTTCTAAACTAATTTAAAATTACTCGAAAACGCTAAGTGACGTCACGCCGTGTGGAACTAGATGGAGGATGATGATGAAGATAGAGGAGGATTTAGATGGAGCCTGGGGCTCCATCTAAATTGCATGTATTGCTGTACAGTAATGAGTATCATTCCTCTCTCATTCTATGACATACCCTCCTTTTTTAATCAGCAGTTATTCAATTTTATCTTAAAAATGACTTCTCGGATACTATCAATAGACTAACAGACAAAAGTAATGTTTAGTACCGAAACTAATCAACGTATTACAAAATTCAAATTACATTGTTATGTATATCTTTTATATAGTTTATAATAAAATTTTATTTGCAATCGAAAACGTGTAACGAGTTACGAAAGGTTCGGTTTTGTTTTGAAGTTTGAGTCAATATGGTAACAGGAAAAACCTTTTTTATTCTTCGGTTTTATAAGCGACCCGTCCTGGCTTCGCCCGGGTGCAATTTACCACGTGTATATAGGTTTCATTTCACATTATAATTTTAAATAAAAGACATAAACGGTCACTCAGCTCGACATGAACTTCATCCTCGCGTCGATATATCGCACACTCATTTATTTAGTTATTATTTTTTTAATATGAAACATTACCTATGTCCTTTTTCAATTTCATTATAATCGGTTCAGATATTTGAGCGTGATTGCGTAACAGGCAAGACAGACCATCTATCCGTAAATAGATGGCGTAAGTAGTATATTAAATCGCACTTTCGTTTGTTTAGTTTGTATTCTTAAGTTTCTTTTTTGCAATAAATCATAGTCTATGTCATTTCCCAAGCTATAATCAATCTTTGTATCAAATTTCATCATAATCGGTTCAGAGATTTGAGCGTGATTGTCTAACAGGCAGGACAGACCATCTATCCGTCAATAGATGGCGTAAGTAGAATATTAAATCACACTTTCATTTCTTTAGTTTGTGTTCTTAAGTCTCTTTTTTTGTAATAAAACATAGCCTATTTCATTTCCCAAGCTTTAATCTATTTTTGTGACAACTTTCATCAAAATCGGTTCAGAGGTTTGAGTGCGATTGCCTAAGAGGCAAGCCAGACCATCTATCTGTCTATAGAATTACGTAAGTAGTGTTAAATCACACTTTTCTTTGTTTAGTTTGTATTTATTGTAAACTTTTTATTTGCAATAAAACACAGCCTATATCATTTCGCAAGCTCTAATCTATCTTTGTACCAAATTTCATCAAAATCGGTTCAGAGATTTAAACGTGATTACGCTAAATCGCAGCTTCGTTTGTTTAGTTTGTACTCTTAAGTATTGCCTACGTTGCTTTCGAAATTATAATAATACCTATATTACAAATGTAAATATTTCTAAGAATTTCTTATTAGTGGCTTATAAAGATTTTATCAGTTTCTTTAATGATTTATCATTTTTAGGTAATTAGTTGCAAAATTGTAGTTCAAAAAGGCATCCATTTTAAATACTACACTATTTTAGAGGAGAATTCTTCAAAACCCAAGTAGCCTTTTTCCAAGAAATTACCTTCGCTTTAATACAGAATCTTAAAATTTAATCAGTCCTTCCAGAGAATTATATTCGAGTAGGGTAGAGCGGGTCTAGTGCAGCAAAGGTATAAGTTGTGTCATCGAAATATCTCAGAAACTTTACACCGGACGCAATACAACATATCAAATGGCTAACACATCAAGCGGACTAGAGAGGTGAACTTTAATAAAATTATTATATTTTTGATCTCTGAAAAAGACACCAAACACATCTCTCAAATATAGTATAGACTAGGGCCCCGTCCCGGCTTCGCACGGGTGGATAATTTTTTTTTAACATTTTGGCTCCCGCATTCTGTCGCTCCCTCTATCGCCGCCTTACTCGCTGCGCTGCGAGGCACTGCACACCGCGCCGGCGGCCCGTCTGGGATTATTTTTTATTTATCTTGATATTTTTATTTCGTAATATCTTTTGACTGGAATGTCCGATTTCAATAATTCGAAAAGTAATTAACAGGTATTGAAACAGTCTTCATTACGAAATAATTTATTTGGATAAGAATTAATACAAAGTTATGGAAAACATGGTCTGATTATGATAGGCATTTTTATCAACTTTTAAAATGTAAATAAGTAGTTATAGTGACTTAACTACAATAGTTGGACATATGGTCTCGCGGAGTTTTTTGTAGATATTGATAAGTTCTATAATATTGTATAACATTTTTTTGTTCTATCATCAATATTTTTCGCAGCGCATGCGATGAAAGATATTTTATGGCTAATTTTTTTGCACCTTGTGTTGGTTTTAGTGAGAATTTCTGGGGATCTCTAATTGTTTCTTGTAATAAATATAGCCTATGTTACTCAGGGATAATGTAGCTTCCTAATGGTGAAAGAGTTTTTGAAATCGGTCCAGTAGTATTTATGTTTATTCGTTACATACAAAAATCCAAAAATCCAAAAATACAAATCTTTCCTCTTTGTAATATTAGTATAGATAGGCGGCCTTATCGCTCAGAGCCATCTCTTCCAGGCAACCTTGCGGTGGAGGAGTCATTTATTAAAAAAACGGTAGGCGCCCTCATTAAAAATAATAAGCAAATCAAACACTTCAACTTAAATATACATTCATAAACAGGTATATATATTAATACATACACTACAAGCATAAATACGATGTATCATCATCTATATCAAATCATCATCAAATAAAAAAATACTAAATAGTATTTTTTTATTTGATGATCATGCATGATGTTACTGTGTAGTGATAGGTTACAGTACTAAATATTTCTTTTTAGAAAAACTAAAAGTCATCACTACCATCATCGTTTAAAGGTTCAATATGTCAAAGTTTTGTTCATCATATCAATATTATATCTGCTCAATATATCCTATATCTTTGCTCATATTACCTTAACTATTGAGCATGTCCGACTTTCTTCACTTAAAAAGCTCCAGCTCTTAAATGTGACATATTAGAGAAAAAATACCTTGAAAATAAATAAATTAGGGGCCATCCATAAATTACGTCACACTATAAGGGGGAGGGAGCAGCTTGACGAAGTGTGACAAGGGTTTGGAAGGTGTGTTGAATATCGTATTGTAACTACTTAAATAATCCTTTCAGCGATTTGTTTTAATTTAATAATTTCTAAATATCAATTTACAAAATATGTCACAAGGAGGGGGGAGGGGTCAAAAAATCATGAAATTCGTGTGACGTAATTTATCGATGATTATCCGTCTGTATAGATAATTAGCAATTCAGACATTTCGTTTAGAAGCTATGATCGAAAAAGTGAAAATTAGCTCAACTGACCCCACCATACCCTAAGTAAGCTTTTTTAAGTTTTCTACTTATTTTCCAATAGACTGGTAAAAAATTATAAAATCAAACGCAACAAGTATTAAGAATTTTCAAGTACCCAAATAAATCTTCAGCTTATTAAGAAGCGAGAAATAACTCGAGAGTGAAAAAAGTTGTATGAATTAAGGCAAATAGATATTTAATGAGGCAGCCACGCTCCTAATTACTTTCCAACAAACTCAGACGCTCTTAAACATTTTCTATACAAACTACATACAAATTTAATCTTTTGGTGACGTAGGGGCCTCTCAGGCATATCATCACGACCCGTCAATGGCCCACTGCTGAGCCGGGTCTCCTCCTCAGAATGAGGAGGGTATTAGGCCATAGTCCACCACGCTGGCCCAGTGCGGGATGGCAGACTTCACACACCTTTGAGAACTTTTAGGGAACTCTCAGGAGTGCAGGTTTCCTCACTATGTTTTCCTTCACCGTTAAAGCAAGTGATATTCAATTAACTCAGGAATAGCGAAAGTAATAATATGAAGTTACTCTCGTTCTCACACGCTACATATAAGTTTAATCGTTCAGAGGCCAATGAGGGTGAATTAAGGTTGTGTTTCCACCATGTGTTTATTAAGAACCAATAGAAGATCTTCATTTACCCTAAGCCAAAAAGCTTTTAAAAGAATTTATTTGTGTGACTCTCATACCCCACATTAGTATTAACTTAGATTTTTGAAAAGTTCCTTAGGTTCGTATTTTGTTTCTTTTTGTTTTCTGATAAATCCCATGACTTACTTGAGTTCCTGTGTCCCATGGGGCACCACTCGATCTTGAGCTTCGCGCTTTATTTCACTCAAAGTTTTCCCAATAGCCTTCGCTTTATCAATGACAGTCCCCGCCAGGTTTGTTTTGGATAGCCACGTTTGCATCTTCCTTGGGGATTCCAGTCTAATGCTTGCCTCAGTGTATGTCAGTATAAGTCTGGATCCCTTCGCAAAGTGTGACCTATCCAACTCCATTTGCGGCGTTTGATCTGTTGGGCAATCGAGACTTCGATGCAGCGTTTCCAAAGTTGTCTGTCAGGCCAGTAGATATCGAGGAGTCTACGAAGGCATCAGATTACGAACACCTGGAGTTGCTGCGAGATGTTCTTGGTGACCTTCCAAGTCTCACAGCAATGTCATTGTCAAGCGTGGTCATCTGGAGAGCAAAGCCAAGCTGGCTTCTAAAAAACTAGGGGTGCTAAACAGAGCGAGACTGTACTTCACACCTGGACACCGGCTTTTACTATATAAAGCCCAGGTTCGTCCGCACATGGAGTACTGTTCTCATCTCTGGGCTGGCGCTCCTCAATATCAATTGCTCCCACTTGACTCTATCCAACGCCGGGCGATTCGTATTATCGACAATCCAATGCTTACAGACGGTCTAGATGACTTAAGTCTCCGGAGAGATGTTGGCTCTCTATGTGTCTTCTACCGTCTGTACAATGGGGAATGTTTTGAAAAACTATTCGATTTAGTGCCCCCTTTCTCAGTGTCCTCTTTTCCGCCATCGCACTCTCCGCCGCTGGGACAAATTCCACCCTCACCATTTGGACGCCTGGCGTCCTAGTAATGTACGTGCGTCAAGATCCTTTCTCCCACGCACGTGCAAGCTATGGAATGACCTTCCCCTAGAGGTATTCCCAGAGGACTACAACATGAGGGTCTTCAAATGGCGTGTTTACAGGTTTCTCAGAGGTCGGCAACGCATCGGCAGCTCCTCGCGTGTTGCAGATGTCCATGGGCGACGGTGACCACTTACCATCAGGTGGACCTTCTGCTCGCTTGCCCCTTATTAATTATAAAAAAATAGCAATGCAGACACAGCAATATAGACTTGACATTAGACCGAAATATTTTAAGCTTGACTTTCTATGTATGTGTGTGTGTGATAAATCCTATAGATATATAAAAAAATATATTTTAAGGTACGGGCCTCTCAGACCCCCACGTCAGAGATTACGTAAAATTATGAACATGTCTCCAGTAAAGGTTAAAACAAATTTTCAATTTCCCATTAATGGGCAAAATTGTCCAAGACACAATCTCATTTAACAATTCAAGTGATCATCAAGAAGGAAACTGTACTTCAATATATAAAATTCTGTATGAAATTACTTGTCAAACTGTTTCAGAACGGGACAAATGACATATTGTTGGCAGAACAGAACCTATTAGCTAATCAAGACCGCGTCCCCATAAGAATGAAAGTGTGTGTCCACACTTACGAGTATCATACTCAATGTCTCGCTACTCTCTCACTCACTAACTCACTCACTCACTGACTCACTCATGCAACAACTCCTACAACTCACTATCTTGGAGATAAACTATGTTGAGATAAAAATTATACTTTTATAGTGTGAATTAATTCAGCAAATTTCAGATAAATAATTTTATTTAATCCCACAGAAACTATGATTAAGGATAAAAAAGTAGTCTATACATATTATATGTTAATTAAAGATATAAAGTATCTGTGTGTCAAATTTCATTGAAATCCGTTCAGCCGTTTTTGCGTGATTAAGTAACAAACATCCAAACATATAAACTTTAATATTTATATTAGTAATTTGTACTGAAAAACGACGTTAAGAACTCTCAAGTTCTTACAAAATTTATTGGTTTTGGGCAAAAAGCGCATGAATTTACTTAATACTAATTGACTTGGTTTAAACTCTTAAGTCTGTTTATTTGTTCGCTGTTAATTTAAAAACTATTGAACGAATTTTCATACGGTTTTCACTAATAGACAGAGTGGTTTATAAAGAAGGTTTATGTGTATAATTTGTTAAGGTTTTGTGTATATTGGATGAAATATACGATAATTGTTGAAAATGCTCCTAATCCCTATTTGTTTTAGGTAATGTCCGGTACCGGACAAGGTAAGTTTTCGTCTGGCAACTCTAGGTCGTGTCACCAACAAAACATAAATGTGAAGTGAGACCCAAGTTCAGTATAAAGGATATGCATCTCATTCGCCGTCAAAATAATTGAAATCCATATGTGGGCCAAGTTCTGTGTAAAAAAACCATAAAAGAATATGCAACATTCTGCTAAATTCATATGACAATTTCTCATTTCATTGTACCGCCACAATGTTTGCTACTTATACAATTATTCCTAAATTTCAGCAGAATTTTTTTTACAAATTAAATTATTTCACTTGAGATGTAATTTAAGCTCAAGATGTGACTTGGCTAGTTTTTACGTTCAATCTATATTATATTATTAAACTTATCTTCGTAGGGTCTGCTATATACATACTTATACTGTTAATTTCATATTAGTACCTATATTAGTACTTTTGTAAAATTTGGCTTATTACCTTAGCAAGTAACGCTTGTAGAGTCAACACCTCCTGAAGATGCTTCGGTTACGGAGCGAAACGTACGTCGATTGTCAATCGCGATCTACTTGTGTGGTGTGTACTGGTTCGGATTCGCGCATCACACTTTTCTGTGATCGGTGTGCTCTTCTGGGTTGTGCCATACGAGTCTGGTTGATCAGATTGCCGCGTATTATACCAAGGTAACCTTTTGATTCCTTTTAAATCATTAATTTCCGCAAAGTAACGCCTGATTCAATTTAATATTTATTACCTTAATAAATATGCTAAATTTTATTTATGTAGGTTAATTAGGAAGTCAAAGGTAGCTCGATATGGTTCGTGTAAATTACGGCTGCTGCGCCGCTTCACTTAGTTTAGATACGCTGCCGCGTGTCTTGCTCTACTACCTAACGGTGCGAAGCCGGGGCGTGTTACTTATAAGTATCTCAAATCTAAAGCAGCTAAATATTAAAAGATTTTCATGATGATAAAACTGATTATAGACACGATTTAAAGATAACGTATAATCGACACAACTTTAATAATTATCAGAACATAAATACCCTCGTAAATTTATTACTAATCTCTTCTCTAACTCACCTATTCCACGTATTAGTCGTCTTTTGAATAACTTTGCAAATGATTTTGATATCTTTTCGGACACACCAATTAAAATTAAAAATATTTTATCTAAATTAATGTAATTTTTTTTTATCTCTAATATGTATTTCTTTTTTTACCAGTCATGTTATTTTGAATGTAATTCAAGTACAACTAGTGTTACGATATTATATCTACTGTATTGATACTTTTAATTTAAACTTGTAGAATAAATAAATAAATAAAGTACGGTTCGTTTGATCTTTGACTTTTAATTCAGAATCTCAAAGAATCTCTTCATTTACCTAGCCTCGCTCTCAGTGTGTCAAATAAAGCGATACTATTGGTTCTTAACAAACACATCTCTCAAATATAGTATAGATAAGTAATTGTCGGGGATTTTAAAACGATGTGAAAAGGAGATGAAAGGAGGAAGATGGGGAATATTGGGGAACACTAAAAGGGGGTGATGGTATTGAATGGAATATTGGGTAAACGCAACGTAGATACTCCTATTGAACCGATAAATTATCAAATGATCTCTAACAATTACGAGAGAAACCTAAGCAGTGCCTTGGACTTGTGACCAAGGTGTAGGCTTAAGGATATCCTTTAAGTAATTACAACACTCGCCTCCACTGCTAGGCTCTCTATTTAAACCTAAGGTTAAACGCACATAAACCGAATCTAACACAAGGCTAACCTAACCTAAGGCTAACCTAACCTAACATTGTGTTTACTTAACCACGTGGCAATTACATTGTACGGACTTACGTGACCTTAGTTGGACAGTACTTTCACACTACACTGCACTTGACACTATCACTATCACTAGCACTACTTAGATGATGTTCACTTCTTGAGAGACCGCGCACGACTAAGACTTCAGTTAGACTGTCGATCGCATATAAAGGGTCGAGGGTAGAGACTGTCAAAACAACGGTAGTGACAACTACCCCACTCCAACGCCATAGACAATGATAACGATTCGATTAATCGATAATCTTTTACTATGCTCCAACATATATATCTCGGAGATTTACGATGAGAAGGAAGAGGAAGAAGAGGAAAGATGATATTGAATGGACTATTGGGTAAACGCAACGCAGATACTGCTACTGAACCGATAAATAATCAAATATGATCTCTTACAATTACGAGAGAAACCTAAGCAGTGCTTTGGACTTGTGACCAAGGTGCAGGCTAAAAGACGTATTTTATTCAAATGAAACATTCGCCTCCACTGCCCAGGTTCTCTGCTTAAATCTATGGTTAGATACCTAAGCCTAACTTACGCACCGACATATTATATACTATTAATTTACAATTAATCAATTGAAATTTTGATATAATTGAATTAGTAATCAATAGGCGTATTAATTACTAGCGGCCTGCCCTCGCTTCGCTCGGGGTATTTAAAGCAATATTATAATTAATGTCCCTAAATTGTTACTGAGAGTAAGAAAAAGTTATAAAAAAAATAATAGAAAGAAAAAGAAAAGAAAAGCGAAAGATAATAAAAGAGGACAAAGCAAAAATAAAATTGAATAGGTAAAGGACAGAGAGAGAGAAAGAGTAATCGAAAGAAAGAAGTGAAAAGAGACTGATCATTCTGAACAGATGAAGATAAAAATTAAAGAGATATAGAAGAGAGAAGATAAGAAAGAATGAAAGTATATAAGAGGAAGAGAGACGGAAATACTATAGACTTCTTTCAGTAAAATAATTTTTAAAATCGGATAAGTACCAACAAAATGGCCATATTCAATTATTTAAAAAATATATATGGCAACACTAAATCACTTTTGTCACTCACGAATAGTGTAGTTTTCTATCAGTGAAAATAATTTTTAAATCGGATTTTTAGTTTCTGAAAAATTCTTCAATTTACAAAATGACCACTTCATGGCACAACAATTAATGATTATCTACACTATTATATAAAGAGGAAAGATTTGATTGTTTGTATGTTTGTTTGTTTGTTGCGAATAGGCTCGAAAAGTACTGAACCGATTTTGAAAATTCTTTTACCGATGGGAAGCTACATCCTTTCCGGGTAACATAGGCTATGTGGTGTTGCCATAAATACTCTAATTAAAAAGATATGGCCATTTAAGTGCCATAATATGGCCATTTTGTAAATTGAAGAGTTTCTCAGGAACTACAAATCTTACTTAAAAAATTTTTTCACTGATAGAAAACTACACTATTCGTGAGTGACAAAAGTAAATTAGTGTTGCTATATACATTTTTTAATTAATAGAATATGGCCATTTTGTTGTTTCTAATCTGATTTTGAAAATTCTTTCACAGACAGAAGTCAATATTATTTCCATCTCTTCCTCTTATAATACTATTATTGTCTCTCATCCTCTCTCTTTTTTCTCTCTTTAATTTTTATTTTTATCTGTTCAGAATGATTAGTCTCTTTTCACTTTCGTTCTTTCGATTATCTCTCTCTCTTTCTTTCTCTCACTCTCTTACTACCTCTCTCTCTCTCTTTCTCTCTTTCCTTTACCTATTCAATTTTATTTTTGCTCTGTCCTCCCTCTTCTACTATCTGTCGCTTTTATTTTATTTTTGTTTCTATAATTTTTCTTTTTAAAACTTTTTCTTACTCTCTCTCTTTCTTCAAATAATGAAAAACTACACAATTACAGAATGACAATTTAAGGACATCAATTATAATATTTTTTTAAATACCTGGAGCGAAGCGAGGGCAGGTCGCTAGTATTATATACTAGCGACCTGCCCTTCAGAGATTAGCCGGAACAAACAGACAGACAGACTGACAAAAGTTGTAGAAAATGTTGTTTTATTATATGTACCGTGTATACAATATACATCCATATGCACTTAGTAAAAAGCGGTTATTTTAATATTACAAACAGACACTCTAATAATATAGCTTACACATCAGAATAACATATAGGCTATAAATTATAATGATATAGTGTGAATTATCCAAAATATAGCGGGTGAAACCGCGGGGTGCTGCTAGTTATCTATATATGTAAATAAAAATGGATCGACTCTACGTATGTACGCGCATAAGATCAGAACGACTGCACCAAATCAGATAAATCTTTATTTGTTGTGTTAGTTATTGTTAGGACAAGGTTTGTATAAAAGAAAAGTGAGTGAGACAGAAGACAGTCAGTGTCCACATACTACACATCACAGAGTCGAAATTCAATGGAAATAGTATAGTCATAGTTGTGGGTGGTAGAGTATAAATAAATGAGTGTGTGATTAAGTGAACGGTTTAAATACACCTCACCGAAGCGAGAGCGGGTCAGCAAGTTAAAGCAAGGCTTCGCGCGGGTGGAATGTTATTTTTAAAAATATTTTGGCCCTCCCGCATTTCGGTGCCCCCTCTCTTGCCGCTTTACTCGCTGCGCTGCGTCGCTATACTGGTCCGTCGCGTCGGCGTGTATTTTTTGTTTATGTTGATATTTTTAATTTCGTAATATCTTTTGAATGGAAAGTCCGATTTTAATAATTCAAAAAGTAATTTACAGGTATTGAAACAGTCTTGAATATGAAATAATTTATTTTGATAAGGATTAATACAAAGTTATAGAAAACATGGTCTGATTTTGATTGGCATTTTTATCAACTTTTAAAATGTAAAAAAGTAGTTATAGTGACATAACTATAATAGTTGGACATATGGTCTCGCGGAATTTTTTGTAGATATTGATACGTTCTATAAAATTGTAGAACATTTTTTTGTTCTATCATCAATACTTTTTGCAGCGCATGCGATGAAAGATATTTTAATAAATTAGCTAATTTTTTTGCATCTTGGGTTGGTTTTAGTGAGATTTCCTGAGGATCTCTAATTTTTTCTTTTAATAAATATAGCCTATGTTACTCAGGGATAATGTAGCTTTCTAATGGTGAAAGAATTTTTGAAATCGGTCCAGTAGTTTTTATGTTTATTCGTTACATACAAAAATACAAATCTTATTTCTTTATAATATTAGTATAGATAAGAATTATATTAGGCACTTAAAGTTCTCGAAGCAGTTACAAAAATTATCAATAGATGTCACTATTTTTTAAATATTTATTGTTTTGCAATTAAAGAGTAAATGAATTTTTTAGAAAAAAATCATCTTTTAAAAATTGCGCCATCTGTTGACAGTTTTTATAACTCTACCTAAAAAAATCATCATATTATCTTAGAAAATTAAAAATATAAATATCAACAGCGGAAAAAGGCAATTAAAGCCTTTTATCGTCAGGTAAGTATATCAGAATTTTAACTTAACTCAGCCTTTTTATTTCTGCTGACTCAGAACAAAAATAAAACCCATTTGATTTTTCTTTTTTTTTAAAAGCATTTTGATACAATAATATCATTTATTTTTTTAATTAATTAAAATATGTACAAAGACGGCCTTATTCCAGTTAGGGATCTCTTCCAGCCAACCTTTACATTTTTACCCGACTACGGCGAAGCCAAAAGGAAGGGTTATGATTTTGGCAGTCTATTTATGTATGTATGTATGTTTGTATGTTCCACTCTAGCGCCTATATTACTAACCCAATTTTCATGAATGAGGTGTCAATAAATTCGTAATAATGGCGCGGGTGACATAGGCTATAAAAATTTTAATTTTTTTTTTATACCTCAGATTATAGTCAAAAAAAAAATAAAGTGAGATAATTATCACGTGTTTGGTATCAAAAGAAAGGTCTTGGCGAGCACATTACAAATATGTATATATCATATTGATTAAGTCAACATATATGTTCAAAATGCGGTCGTTTAGTCCGCGCTGTCCTGTCGTTGCAGTTATTCACTCGTTTAAGCGAATAAAAACCAACATTACGGTTCAATATGAGAATATAAAGGTTATCTCGATCGATCAGGAAACGGAAAACTATTAAATAAAAAATAAAGTTTAAAACTATAACCTGACTACGTAAAAAAGTGGTCTAAAAAGGATGAAACAAGAAAATAATTCAGACAGAAACCGAGAAATGCATCGGTATAGAAATGGTCAAGTTAGAACCGGGGTCGCACCCATACCTACTATGATTATTTATATGATTAGAGGAACATCTCCATTAAACAGACATGGTATGTATACATCCTTTTTAGACCACTTTTTTAAGTAGTCAGGTTTTATATGTCGGGGATTTTAAAGCGATGTGAAAGGAAATGGAAGGAGGAAGATGGGGAGTATTGGGGAACACTAAAAGGGGGTGATGGTATTGAATGGAATATTGGGTAAACGCAACGTAGATACTTCTACTGAACTGATAAATGATCAAATATGATCTCTAACAATTACGAGAGAAACCTAAGCAGTGCCTTGGACTTGTGACCAAGGTGTAGGCTTAAGGACGTCCTTTAAGTAATTACAACACTCGCCTCTACTGCTAGGCTCTCTATTTAAACCCAAGGTTAAACGCACATAAACCGAATCTAACACAAGGCTAACCTAACCTAAAGCTAACCTAACCTAACATTGTGTTTACTTAACCACGTGGCAATTACATTGTAAGGACTTACGTGACCTTAGTTGGACAGCACTTCCACACTACACTGCACTTGACACTATCACTATCACTAGCACTACTTAGATGATGTTCACTTCTTGAGAGGCCGCGCACGACTAAGACTTCAGTTAGACTGTCTATCGCATATAAAGGGTCGAGGGTAGAGACTGTCAAAACAACGGAAGTGACTACTACCCCACTCCAACGCCATAGACAACGATAACGATTCGATTAATCGATAATCTTTTACTATGCTCCGACATATATTTTTTAAACTTTATTTTTTAAATGACTCATAACATAGGCACGACGGTAGCACTTAGCAGATTTAAGACAAATCGTAAATTAAATCTCCAATCATGAATTTTATTACAGTGCCATCTATTGTCCATGTATATAACTACTGTTCTGCAAAGAAATATTCTAATGTTAATAACTTAAAAGCGATGGCGTCATAAGCAAACTACGAGATATTTAGACATTTTTATTATATTCTTTCACGCCAAAACTATTGAACCGATTTAAATGAAATTTGGTATACAGATAGTTTAGAGCCTGAGAAAGGATACTTTACTTTTTAATTCGAAAAAAGGGTTGGAAGGGATTAAAGTATCGTCCTTTTTAGAGCTAGAAGCTTGAAACTTATGTTGTAGTCTGTTGATTTTAAGTTTGTAAAAGATTTACCCTCAAGGGTGTAATAGGGACACACTTCTCCACACCGACGAAGTCGCGGGCACAGCTAGTTTTTAAAAATTACTTTAACGACATCTATTAGAAAGATATGAAATTTTGAGCTGTAAGTTGTAACTCGTACTTATCTTTTAGAAGTACTACTATTGTTTACTAGATGGCGCTTTATTATAACTTATTCGATATTGAGAAATTTTATATTAATCTACACTATTATATAAAGAGGAAAGATTTGATTGTTTGTATATTTGTATGTTTGTTTGTTGCGAATAGGCTCAAAAACTACTGTACTACTTTTGAAAATTCTTTCACTGATTTCGTAAGTGACAAGAAGTGTTGCCATATACATTAAAAATATCAAGATAAATAAAAAATAATCCCAAACGGGCCGCCGGCGCGGTGTGGTGTCCCTCGCAGCGCAGCGAGTAACGCGGCGATAGAGGGAGCGACAGAATGCGGGAGCCCGGCTTCGCACGGGTGGATAATTTTTTTTAACATTTTTAAAATTTTTTTAAAATTAAAATTTTTTTTAACATGGACCCTAGTAATTTCTATATAATCTATGATATATCTATAAAATAAAAAAATAATTTTTTTTACATAATTATTTATATATTTTATAGGAAATATAATATTATAATGCTTTTTCTTATTGTCTCTATAATATAAAAAAAAAAAATAATCAATTAATTAATTTTCGCATGTGATTGTGTGATTATCGCGCACACACACACGCACACACTCGTACATGCACATTTCAGTAAATTAAATTAATTAATGTTAATAGTTACATCAATTAAATTGTTAGTTTTCACATTATTTATATTTCATGTAGAAAATAGTTTTGTTACAAATTATTAATTATTATTACATATTTTTTCATTTATTATTTAACAGTTGCAAAAAACTATTGTAATCTTCTTGTATGAAAAAATTAATAAGTTCTTGTATGAAAAATTTTTTTTTTTCCTTTTATATTTTTAATCACACAAATGATTTAGGAAAAAGAAGAGAATAGTCATATACTAAACTAGCCGACCCGCGCGATTTCGTTCGCATATTGCTCCGCTCCTATGAGTCGCAGCAAGATGTTAAATGGCTTAAGTTACTCCTTGTTACATCAGTTATCTGCCAGTGAAAGTCCCGTCAAAATCGGTTAAGCCATTTCAGAGATTAGCCGGAACAAACTAACAGACAAAAATTGTAAAAAATATGTACAGTGTGCGTGTATACATTATATGCACGTAGTAAAAAGTGTTTTATTTCAATATTACAAGCAGACACTCCAATTTTATTTAATTGTATGGATAATATATAAAATTTGACCTTGATATAGAATAATAATTATTAATTAAATATTCATCAATTTTGAAATTAAATTAAATTAATAAATATATCTCAATAACAAATAAACTTCAACGGACAGTAGTTAGAAACTTTTACAATTACGAATAGTCTGCTTCATGACTTCATATAACTGTAATTCCAAAACGTACTAAATGCATTTTACTTATTATAGCAAAAACGACTTTATACAATTGAATTACGGTTGATTTTCAAATAATTTTATTTGCAAGTTACGTCTTTTTGAGCATAATTCTGAAACCATGTTGTGTATAATGAAATAACTTCGCAAAGTGTGTCTTACTGGTCTTAATTATTATAGTCTGGTTTAGTACTGTATAAGTTTATTATATCTATTATAATATTTGGTTATGGTCTTAAAGATACATAAAGGATGATTTTGTTGAATTTAAACATTGGCTACTTTTTATCCCGGAGTGAAATATAGCTCATTTATGCATAAAAGGCGATCCTTAACCTTATACGTTGAATTCATATAGAGATTATTTTTTATCAATTACGAAAAAACTACTAAATTATTCTGAATAAATATTGGATAAACACAAAGGATAAGTTTTTATCCTGTGTGACTAATAATCATGCAAAAATCTCTTTACTGTGTCAAGAGTGTGTATACGGTAAACAGTTTAAACTTAAAAATACCCTAAAAATGTATAAACTGGAAACATTACTATTTTTAGAAAAGTTTTGAGTTTTGTTTTGTTTTGGGCATTTGCATCTTTTTATAAAATAAAACAATTATTAAAATTGGGAAATTTATTTGGACAATGACTAGTAGCCAATAATAATATGTTGAACACTTTATAACCTTACAATATTTTTAAACTACCAAATATGTTCAAATTTAGCTCCAAGACCAATATCCGGCTTTCCATGGCCGATGTCCTGGGATACGGTTCCACCAGCTGACAGATGAGTGTTCTTATCAAAGTTCCATACCTTAGAACCAGTCGCTGTTGCCTGTAAGAAAATAGTTTAGTGTTTTTAGTCATAGTATATCAACTTAAGTTATTACAAGTTTAGCAAATGTATCAAAGTCTTAGTCAGAAGGTAGCAATTGCTTTAAAATATTTAGTCAAAGTTTAGCAAATGTATCAAAGTCTTAGTCAAAGGGTAGGAAGTGCTTCAAAATATTTAGTCAAAGTTTAGCAAATGTATCAAAGTCTTAGTCAAAGGAAAGCAATAGCTTCAAAATATTTAGTCAAAGTTTAGCAAATGTATCAAAGTCTTAGTCAAAGGAAAGCAATAGCTTCAAAATATTTAGTCAAAGTTTAGCAAATGTATCAAAGTCTTAGTCAAAGGCAAGCAATAGCTTCAAAATATTTAGTCAAAGTTTAGCAAATGTATCAAAGTCTCAGTCAAAGGGTAGGAAGTGCTTCAAAATATTTGGTCAAAGTTTAGCAAATGTATCAAAGTCTTAGTCAAAGGAAAGCAATAGCTTCAAAACATTTAGTCAAAGTTTAGCAAATGTATCAAAGTCTTAGTCAAAGGGTAGGAAGTGCTTCAAAATATTAATTCAGAGATACATAACCAAGGGGTGAATTTTTAACTATTTTAAACTTACACTAGTTCTTCCACCAATTTGCTTGTTCAGCTCGAAAGTAGCTTCAGCATTTTTGTTAGCATTTGCCCAATCCAGCTTTCCTCCGAGATGGCTGCTATCACCAGCAGCACCAAGTACTCTGGTTCCATACGCCTCTCCCTTCAATACTCCTCTGTTATCATTGAAGATCTCCTGCTTGTAACCTCCTTTTCCCTAGAGTAACAAAATCAGTTTTGTCAGTTCAAAAAACTCAAGATTTTTATATTAAAAATTTCTTAAACTCATAGATGGTTTTTCAAAAAAGAACAATAAACTACAAAATTGCCAACAAATAGAATTTTTTATCCCCATTTTTTTTGAAAATATCCAAAATTCAAGCTAAAATAGCCTAACTTTCTCAACAAATAAATTTGAAACAGAGACTTCAAAATAATTTTTTCCTATATTTAGGATCTACAACCACCGCTTAGAAAAAAAGATTTATGTTTAAAATGTGATTTTTAGGAAAAAATCAACTCTCATTATTATATTACTTACGAAGAGTCCTTGATCACTGCTTCCAAGAGTCCCAAATATTTTGCCATCTCCAACTTTCTTATCCCATGTGACGTCACGGGGATGACGAGCAACTTTAGAGTACTTGTAAACTTTAGGATACCTAGGAAAAGAAAAAAAATTATACAAAAATGGTTTTTGTTTTGTATAGTTTAAAACAGACATATAGACATAAATTTTTTCTATTTTTTTATTTACTTTTGTGTATTTAAATTCAAAATACTTACTTCTCCTTGTAATGCGGTGGTTGAGATACCTGCGCATACGCATATGCCAAAACTGCAAATAGAATAACGATTTCTACCCTCATGTTTATCTACAAGTTGATCTGAAACAACAAAAGTATAAAACAGTCGCTTCTCGTATGTCTGTATATTGTCGGTCCCTATGTATGCTTAGATCTTTAAAACTAAGCATCAAATTTTGATGCAGTTTTTTTTAATAAATAGAGTGATTCAAGAGGAAGGTTTATATGTATAATACACGCATAATATAGTAGAGAAACACTGATAATTTTAGAGTTTACGTCGTAAATAAACACATCAATTGCGCTTTCATTGCAGACGCTGGCTGAACCCTACGAGATAGATCAAAATAATGTACTACAGTATTGTACACCTTTAAAAGATCTACAAAAAAGTCCGTAATGGTATATATCTATCTCTTAGGGATAACTCACAATAACCATTTAAATTCTTTACTTTTTAAGAGAAATAATAGCTTATGTACGAAGCGACTTTAAGCAATACAGCATTAATCCTTATCCAATTAAGTACCTTAAATACATTTTGCATTTAATATTGATCAATATTGCCCTTTACCGAATGAAATTTAAATGAATATTTTTGAAGATATTACAGATTTAAAATGCAGGGACCGCCTATGGTGGCGTGCCTATAAATGATCGCACGCATCAGCATTGCAACCGTGCGAAGTCGGGACGGGTCGCTTGTAAATAATAAAATATTTTACCTTGATTAAAGTGTTTTAAACCACGGAGTGTTACTGACTGTAACTTTAAAAACGGATACGAAGTATTTATAAGAAAACATCAAGTTAGGTAAAGTCCCTTTACAGGGGAAGTATTTACTTTATCCTCATATTCTGCTTTCTAAACAAAGTATGAAATGGAATTCTTGGAATTTAGAGCCTGGTTATTAATTACTAATCATCCCGCCCGGCTTTGCATTTTTAAATTTTAATTTTCAACATCCTTACTTCTTTACTTTTAATATTATAAATGCGAAAGTAACTCTGTCTGTTGGTTGCGCTTTCACGCGAAAACTATTGAACCGATTTTAAAAATTTGCTTTTAGGAAAAAGGATTTAGACTGATCCTGAGAAAAGACATTTGGCTACTTTTTAATGCGAAAAAAGGGTTGTAAGGGGTTGAAAGTAAGGGATGAATAAAGTTGTATGAAACTTATTTTTCAGGTTGTTGATTCGATATAAATAAATATGACATTCAAAATTTGTAAGTTTTACCCTCAAGTCGCGGGCACAACACATCTATAGAGGATATTCCCAATAAATAATAGTTTAAAAAAACTAAAAACACGCTTTTTATAGAAAACCAAACTAAAAAATAGAAAATAAATTTCAATAAATATAAATTAATAATAGTGTAAATAAAAAAAATGTATTTTATTTTAAAAAAGCGTGGGGTGCATGGTGTCAATAGTTATAAATATTTTATTGACAGATATGAGTAGAGTGATTATCATTTTGATAATATCTTAAAAAGCACCCCACGCTTTTTTAAAATAAAATACATTTTTTTTATTTACACTATTATTAATTTATATTTATTGAAATTTTTAACACTATTCTTAATTTAAATTTATTAAAATTTATTTTCTATTTTTTAGTTTGGTTTTCTATAAAAAGCGTGTTTTTAGTTTTTTTAAACTATTATTTATTTTTTACTTTTTAGTTTGGTTTATTTATAAAAGCGTGATTTTTTAGTTTTTTTAAACTATTATTTGTTTTGTAGAGTTAAAAATCTCCTTAGTATTCGAAAATTTGTCAATATTAGAGAAATCGGATAAAGATAATTATTGGAAATTAAAATTAACATCAAGTCCTGTCTTATCGACTGTAGAGAAAAATTATAAAAAATTGAAATTAAGTTTCTACCTTATCGACTATAGATGAAAATTATATAAATTAACAAAAATCATATTTTGCAAATTGAAAAATGGAATAATTTTATCAAATTAGTGTATTGTCATCGGTCCTCGATAAATCCACAAAGTTTGAACGAAATCTGGCCGTTTAAAGTTGGTCAAAATCGCGCCCAAAAAATTTATTTATTAGTGAGAATAAAATAATTATTTATAAATATTATAAATACGGGGAATCAGAGTTCGATTTCGGAGAGGGAGCCTGAGAAACGGCTACCAGAACCAAGGAAGGCCGCAGGCGCGCAAATTACCCACGGAGAGTTACATACTGACATACTGACATACAAGTGAAGCTAATAAAAAGCGTGTAAAAATATAAAAGCTCATACAGCTCGACATGCGCTTCTTGCCTTATTCCAACCTCTTAAAGTCTTTTTCCCCAAGCTCTATTCAATCTCTGTATCACATTTCATCAAAATCGGCTCGGATGTTGAGACCTGAGTAACAGACAAGTTGGGATTTTTAACTAACTTCAATAAAGAGTTGCCTCTTTATTATATATACATATAAGTAAATAGAAAAAAAAATAGAGCGATATGCCAATCTTGATTTTATCCATATATTTAGTATGGGAAAGTTTCAAGCGTATAAGGGGTCAATTGTCTACATTTTTTTAATTCGATCACAATAGGGTTCTCTTTTTCTGTTTAAAAGGTATTTTAGATATTTCCATATATTATTTTACTAATTTATTGGTAAAACTTGACCATTTAATTTGTCAGAAATTTTTCCAACAAAGTGGGACTATAAAAACGTCTGAGTAAACTCCTCCGCTCCGTACCAATATTTGGCAAAAATTACATTTGTGGTATGGGAGCCTGCCTTAAATATTTATTTTATTCTGTTTTTAGTATTTGTTGTTATAGGGGCAACAGAAATACATTATTTGTGAAAATTTTAACTATCTAGCTATCACGGTCCATGAGATACAGCCTGGTGAGAGATAAGCGGGAACATGGAAATTGTTTATTAGTCTTCTTTATAAAAAACAAAACAAAGTCTCTCCCGCTGTCTGTACGCTTAGATCTTTTAAACTACGCAACAGATTTTAATGCAGTGTTCACTCAGCATATGCTTATTATAGTAGAGAAACCGTGCGAAGCTGGGGCACGACACTAGGTTGCCAATAAACAGTATGGATATACCTAATATCTATATATTAGGTTAAAAATATTATGTTAGTGCTGGAATTAAAGATAAATTGATTAAATACATAATTTTTTTAAATCAATAACACTGTTGGTATTATATAATCTAAAAACAAGTGATGTTTCTCTCATGAGGTTATCGATATAAACGCTATTTGCTTTCCAAAGCAAACACGTCATATGGGAAGCGCAGTGCCCCAGTTTCGGATAGTTGGAATGTTTGCACAAAACGCTTTAAAATCACGAAAATCTAGTACGAATACGAAGGAAAATATTTTAAGCCTCGTAAAGTTTTGCGACATTATGTACTTAATTAAATGGGAATAACAAATATTAGTAATATTTTCATGTAAAATGTTGTTAAGACGAGACCAAACCCCTCGCACTGTCAAAAATTTATCAGATCTCATATAGATCCCAGCTTCTAACTCTACAAGCCTTAATTTCACTAACTCTACACCTTAGTCAATATATGTAGCTTGACATTTTCGTTACTGCAAGAAATATTGTATAACAGAAAAGTAATAAATTGAATATTTATAAATATATGTCGGATAATAGAAAAACATTATCGAGTAATCGAATCGTGATCACTATCTAAGGCATTGGAGTAGGGTAGTAGTGACTTCCGTCATTTTTTCAGTCTCGACCCTTTATATGCCATCGACGGTCTGACTGAAGTCTTAGTCGTGCGCGGTCTCTCAGGAAGTGAAGTAGTCCCTGGAAAGTGTTAGTGTTGTGGAGTGCAGTGTTAGTGCTGGAAGTGCTGTCCAATTAAAGTCACGTGAGTACCTTACAATGTAATTGCCTCGTCTTGTATTAGGTTAGGTTTATGCGAGTTTAACCTTGGGTTTAAACAGAGAGGTAAATGCTCAGGGCATTGGAGGTGATTGTTGTAATCATTTAAAGGACGTCTTTAAGCCTACACTTTGGTCTCAAGTCCAAGGCACTGCTTAGGTTTCTCTTGTAATTGTTAGAGGTCATTTGATTATTTATCGGTTCAGTAAAAGTATCTACGTTGCGTTGTTTTTGTTATGGTAGAAAAGGTGCAAACGAGCAGATGATCCACCTGATGGTAAGTGGCCATCATCGCCCATGGACATCGTCAAAACAATAGATACCTTCTTGTTTGTTGTCGATGCGTTACATCCTCGAAGATAGAGAGGGGAGGGGGAGTGAAGAAGAAAAAATGCTGTGGTCTCAACTAGATCCCAGAGTCCACTAGATCCACAGCATTAATGGGATGGGAGTGGGAGGGGGTAAGTCTGGCCCACATGCGGCTCGACCGGAACGCGTCTATGATACTTGGCGGTCGGATTCGCATGCTGGTGGTCGCAAGCCAGTCGGGGAACAGACCCCCTACCACCAAGGGGGTGCTGGGTTACTCGGCTTTTACGAGATGCTCTCCCAGCGGCAGAGGGGAATAGTATTCTATCCCGTCCCCTCACGGGGAAAATAAATGCGTTTACCTAATAGTCCATTCATCTTGTTAGTGTTTTCCAATATTTCCCTCTCCTCCTTCCTACACATTATTAAAATCCCTGACATATTATATAAGACGGTAGCAAAACGTTTTCTGTTGCTTTAAAAATGTACAGATTTCGTATAATGGGCTTGCTACTAAATCTATTAACATTTAGACTACAAAAATTTCTATTCGGATAACTACGTCAAACCTTTTATAATAGTTAAGGTCAAATTCAGGCCTATAATAATACATGATAGGTATGTTTTTTTGTACGTCCAGTGATATTTACTAATTTAGCAGATCACAAGATCCGACCTCAATTCATTGATCCGAATACGTTGCTAAACTGTTGGAAGAACGATTTGAAGCTTTGATAGAATTAGTATTATTTGTTACAGACCTATTTATATCTATTAGGCAGTATATATATATATATTAATCTATATACATGCAATTTAGACAGGAAGCCGGTAAACAATGTTAATACAGAAAACGAAATAATTAAATTATAAATAAAAAAATAAAATATGTGGAACTAATGCAAAACTTGGCTTTATTCTTCAAGAATTAAAATAATCAAAAAACGATAAAGTAGAAAGAGTAGCAGAAAAGTTTAACAGAGTATAAAAAATAGACAACGAAACTAAAGTAAAATGCACCATACAAACGAAAAGTAAGATGGATAAACTGCGGTGATAGCTTATCTTAAGAGTATCAAAGATCAGAATTAAAAAAGCAATAAGCTTAATGTATCAAGAAAAATAGATATATTAGTAAACAAATCAGATAATAGTTTGACGTCAAATTATAGAAGCAGTTAATCTAGCTATCTCAACCTTTAGCTAAGCTCTGCACTATTACATGCTGCAAGCTTTGTTCTAGTGATGTCCGGTAAGGTACAGTATAATAATAACAGTATAACACTCAATAAATAGGATATTGATGTTTAATATTATCTATATGTGAGCCATACTGCACAGTAACATATAAAAGACAACACCAGCACGAACCCTTTATAGAGTCTCAGCAACACGACACACAACTTTGATGATCATCAGGTCAGACTACTTTGACAATAGTAAACGATTATCGAATAATCGAATCGTCATCGTCATCTATAGCGCTGGAGTAGGGTAGTAGACAGTCTCGACTCTTTATATGCTCTCGACAGTCTGACTGAAGTCTTAGTCTTGCGCGGTCTCTTAAGGAGTGTAGGAGTCTCTAGATACTGTTAGTGTTGGAAGTGCTGTTTGATTAAGGTCACGTGAGTGCCTTATAATGTAGTTGCCACGTCTTATATAAGGTTAGGTTTATGTTAGCCTAATCTTAGGTTTACAGTGATTTCCCTTATTTTGCTCAGACATATATATAACAATATAATCTTGTAGATTGTGACGTAGGTATACTTAAACTAAACTAAAAATTACATGTAAAGGAAAACGATAAAGCAAGCAGAAGTATTTATTGTCTCTGTGAAGAAGATAAAATAAAAGAAAAAAAGTGTAATGTAGACGAAGCAAAATGTCATATCAAATGCGCAAAAAATAGAGTTTTGAACTATGAATTTAGCCATTTTGACATAAAAAAAACTTCCTCGTGTATTGTTGTTTTAGAGTCTTTGCATGGTTTAGAAGTAGTATACAGAGAAAGTAAAATAGAAAGCGTGCGAATTACACGAACAATAATGAACTCTACTATTTTGACAAATCATCCTGCTTTAAAGGCCCTAATATTTATATCTGCGCTTTCAAGGCTAGTAGTATAAATAAATTCCTTCGACAATACTTGCAGTGAAGTAAGTGTAGAATGGTGGTAAATCTGATTATATATTATAGTGTCTATGATTTCTACACTGTGACACAACGCACAAAGCTCCACATCCACGTAACCCAAATCCATGCATTTTGGGGAAATGGACCCGCACCGGACATGTAACATGCTTCAATCACAGAGTACACTCCAGAGAACTCTATTTACTGTGTATATAACGCGTGCGGTGCCATTGGAGTTTAATTTTGGCTCACGGTAATTAAAATTCATAATTTAAATCATCAAAATATTACAATCAGTTAAAGATTCGCTTTAAATAAACAAGCTTCAAGTTGGTGGATTAAAAAGAAATTATTGAATGTGTTCTTTTATTTCATGCTTAGCAAATATAATACAATAAAAGTAATATATTTTTTTATGTTTTTGGCTTTTTAAAGTTTCTGACGTTTTAAGGATTGTATTAAATGTACTGTACTTCAACAAAAATCTAGTATTATATGAAATTATTTTAAACAAATTAAAATGTACACCAAAAATGTAAATATAGCGAAATAAACAAGTATATTTATTCATGTTTTTTTTTAATGACAGATAAGGGACAAATGAGCAAATGGTCCACCACCACGGTAAAACTTGAGAGTACTCGTATCTCGTTGTCTTGAATATCCCTGCTTAGAATGAGGAGCCAGAAAAATGCATGCATACGTTGTTTGCTGACAGGAGGGCGGGGGTTGATAATTGCAAAAAAAAAACGAAAGTACTACTTGAACGGCCCCTTGGAAAAAAATGATAAATGTCATGAGTCAATTTTTAAATAGTAATATTTAAAACAGAATAAAATATTTAAAGAGATACGTAATTAAATTCGTGTCGTGTCGTTGCGGCGGTATGGAGACGGTACTTCCCCGTGCACTGCCGAGTCAACATAATGTATGTGCTGTATTTGGCGTGCGCCCAAATTTACTGGCTGATACTGTACCGTTATAGATATGCTTTTATAACGTCCGAACTCTACCAAATACTGAATATTCGAATGTTAATGCTATCATCAGCAAACGTTATGTGACAGAAATTATTAATCTGCCCTCGACTTTATCCCCTAAAATTTCAAGGTTAGATTCAGGCTGAATTAAAGCTTCCGGCAGTGTTTTATCTTTATAAGTATTTGTATGCAATCATTTTGTACATTCAAATTCAAAAAGTTCTATTCTACAAGTAGGTCACTCTTGCATTGTTTTGTTGATTTACAGGATTTAGTATTAAGTACCTAATAAAAATATAAACTGTCACACTGTTCACATTCAACAATCTTCATTTTATTTGTTTAATATCAAGTGTTCTCATTGAATGTGATTCTGAGTATTTTATCTCCGGTATGTGGTTACTGCAGTCGCTTTATTAGCGACTAGGGGCCCGTCCCGGCTTCACACGGGTGGATAATTTTTTTTTAACATTTTGGCTCCCGCATTCTGTCGCTCCCTCTATCGCCGCGTTACTCGCTGCGCTGCGAGGCACCCCACACCGCGCCGGCGGCCCGTCTGGGATTATTTTTTATTTATCTTGATATTTTTATTTCGTAATATCTTTTGACTGGAATGTCCGATTTCAATAATTCAAAAAGTAATTAACAGGTATTGAAACAGTCTTCATTACGGAATAATTTATTTGGATAAGAATTAATACAAAGTTATGGAAAACATGGTCTGATTTTGATAGGCATTTTTATCAACTTTTAAAATGTAAAAAAGTAGTTATAGTGACTTAACTACAATAGTTGGACATATTGTCTTGCGGAGTTTTTTGTTGATATTGATACGTTCTATAATATTGTAGAACATTTTTTTGTTCTATCATCAATACTTTTCGCAGCGCATGCGATGAAAGATATTTTATGGCTAATTTTTTTGCACCTTGTGTTGGTTTTAGTGAGAATTTCTGGGGATCTCTCATTTTTTCTTGTAATAAATATAGCCTATGTTACTCAGGGATAATGTAGCTTTCTAACGGTGAAAGAATTTTTGAAATCGGTCCAGTAGTTTTTATGTTTATTCGTTACATACAAAAATAAAAAAATCCAAAAATACGAAAATACAAATTTTTCCTCTTTATAATATTAGTATAGATAAGGCCACCATTTGTATGTATGTTATTTTGTATGTACAATAAAGTGTATTTCATTCATCAACTATTATAAGATGTGTAGTTTTTTCTATAATAATTTTGATCAATGATTCTTAAGATGATAAATGATAAAATGACATCACAACTTAATTTTATTTGAAACTTAAACTAACTTAAAACCGTTTTTTTTTTGTACCATTATCAATTACTTTAAGGACAGCACAACAAATAACTACATTATTAGAGCACTTAATCTTTACTTCTCACAAACAAAAGATGACGTTCCTGTTCATTAATATTTTTCCGAAGAAATTTTGGCGATACAGCACTGCTTTGAGAAATATAATTTATTTTTTTATTGAAAAGATACACACAACAGGTTAAAACTAAACATTAATACATTGTATAAAAAAACTAAAATTTTATGATCTAAGTTACAACCCAAAAACATGCGTACACATCATGAATGATTATCAAGCTAATAGTAGAAAAACATACTTTAAAACAAAATTAATAAAAACAATAAAAGCTAGTGTAACAAGGAAAATTAAAATTTAATAGCAAAAAAATAAAAAAAAAATAATATGATATACGTTTATTATTATTAGATATAATGTAAAGAGAGATTTTTTTTTATTTTATTGATCTTATTGTCAAAAACATCACTATAGTTATTCTCTTCAACAAGCCCAAACACACCAAATCCTTAACAATGGAGTTCCAGCATAACGACACCAACCAAGTTCCACAGCCCTTCTGGTTACCAAGGGAGCTCCGTTTGACAACAGAGGTTATATATTGTTAAGTCTACGTAGTTATAATTGATATAAAATAAAAGGAAATACTCGCGAATAACGGTGTTGCTAACTGATAGTAATGTTATATTTTTAAAACTAAATTTAAATTCACACACGATAGAAGTGAAACTTCAGTAAATCGACAAAAGAATGAGATGAATATATATAATAATATAAAATAGTATGTATATTTCTGTCTCATTCTTTCCTACACATTTTTGTATTTGTGTCTCTTACCTGTCGTTTTGTATATTTCTGTCTTATTCTTTCCTACACATTTTTGTATTTGTGTCTCTTACCTGTCGTTTTTTCCGTTGCATCCGGTTTGAAATCACAACGATTCTAAAGAAGTTTCACTTCAAAAAAAACTACTAATAAAAATATATTATAAAGATTGTGGTATTACCATACTATGAAAATTCAAATCATTTTTTTACATTTTTAGAGCAATGCGAGACATTTAAACCTTTTGAGTAAAAAAATGGAATTTTATTGACGAAACTCCCCCTTTCGTCAATAAATACATTAAAATATTAATTATTCATTCCCATCATCATCAGTATCTATTGAATTATTTTTGATAAAAATACTGTTTTTAATTACACCACTGAGATCCTAAAACCTAAAAATCCCTCCAATATTTTCACTATTGATATGAAAATAGATACAAGCTGTACCTTTCCTTTCCAACATAGCCCTTAGTACTACGTACTTTGCTGCGTATTTATCTTATCAGGAAAACCATTTCTTTGCTTCTTGTTATTTTAAATAATAAGTAGCTCGTCTTATAATATTAAATATTTCAAGTTAATCTAAATGCCAAAACGTTATAGCACAAATCCTCCTCCGAGTCTGTCACCGTAGACACAAACGCTTACCATAAAACCCTGTATAAACTGAGAGTGACTGAGATTTACTCGAGTATAATTTAATCCTTCCCTTCCCTCAGAAAGCACGAAAAGCTATGACGTCTTGTCCTTGGAATATATTTAAATAATTTAGCGTTATAATTAGAAAGACCCTTTTAAAATCTTCGTACTGGCAACACTGTTAATACATGTATATTATAGTAGAGAAACCGTGTGAGGACGCGTCGGGTAGTTGGATATAAATATAGAGACGAGTACTTTACTCTATAGTCGGTTGGTGGCTGCCATAGATGATGGACGTCTCTTGGACGTAATTAATAATTAATTGCAATCCAAAATCTTTGAATTTTTTTTTTTTTTTTTTTTACTCTAATTTTAAGAGCTTTGTCGCTATTGCGACCATGTCGCTCTGTTAGGCTGCAAACTTACGTTTAACTTTTAGTTATTCTGGCTTCAACCAATTTATATAAATTTCTAGCCGATAGTGCATCAGGACAACATAAAATACTATTACACTCTCCTATATTATTTACAAAAAGGTTATCAGGAAACAATTCACGTCTTACCGACTTATTCTGAGCACATTCCATCAAAATATGGTATAGGTCATCCATGGTACCACACACTTCGCAATTAGGCGAATTGGTTTTTCCCATGAGATAGCCGAATCTATTTGAGGGAATGTGTCCAGATCTAAGTCTCAAACAGGTAACCAAATCTTTTCTGTTCAATATTATTGTGTCAATCCACGGTTTATTTAAAGGTTCCGCTTGAATTGTCTTAAACCAGATACCTTTGACTTTAGACCTCTCATCAAAATATTCTTTCCATAATAGTGAACATTTATTTTTAATTATATACATATACTCAGAAACATAAGGAGAAACCGATAGCAATATACCATCAGACACACTTTCTTTTGCCAGTCTATCTGCTGTATCATTCCCAGCAATGTTAACATGGGAAGGTATCCATTGTAGAATAACTAACTTTGATAGCTTTTCACATTCCCATATTGAATTAAGTATAGCATATGCTACGGTAGTACTTCTAGGATTAGAGGTGCATCGAGCAATGTGTTGAAGAGCGCTTTTTGAATCGGTAAAAATTACAAACTTATCGTATTCAATAGTGGAAATATATGATAGGGCTTCCGAGATGGCTAATAGTTCAGTATGCATAATAGAAATATTATTGTTAATTTTAAACTTTAAAAATGTTGATGACTCTGCATCATAGAAAGCAGCCCCAGATGACTTAGAATCTGTACTACTTTTCGAACCGTCGGTAAATATTTTATAAAAATCTCTGTACTGTATATTAATAAGGTTGTTACATAGATCTTTCAATATTTTTATGTTATATTTTCTTTTATGTTTTAATGTGGAATCAATGTTAACTTTAATAGAATTAGATAAATTTATATTGGTAATCCAAGTGCTAAATGAAAAAAATTCTAGTAGATCTCGGTGTTTTATATCCTCCCCCTTAAACATTTCATGAGTTATCGTCAACAATGGTCTGCGTTTCCTTTTCCATGAATTTAATGTATTGTTAGTCGTTAAATTATCTATTATATGTAAAAGACTATTATTTTTAAAATATTTAGTATTTAACCAAAACTTACCTGCCAAATAAATCCTTCTATTACAAAGAGGTTGGAGACATAAGTCAACCTCCATAACATGTACTGGAGTACTTCGAATATACCCCCCAATTAATCGTAAGGCTCTGTTTTGTATTTTATCCAATTTAAATAAATGAGTTTGACTACTATCGTCATAAAGAAAACTGGCGTAATCAATCCTACTCCTCACGGTAGCCAAATATATACGTCTAAGATGTTTAGGGTGAACCCCCCAATCTGTTCCAGCTAACACCTTAAATATGTTAAGGTATTTCTGAACTTTACTGCAGGTCTCATTGATATGTTTATTCCATCTAAGTGAACGGTCTAACCAAAATCCTAAATATTTGACCTGTTCTACGACTTCGAGTGCCCTTCCGTTAACATAAATTTGAATTCCTTGTCTATTTATGCCTTTTTTAAAAATACAGATTTTACTTTTATTTGGTGAAATTTCTAAACCTAATAAATTGGACGATTTGTGAAACACATCAATTGCAGCCTGAAGAACATTTTCAGCTTTCCCTATAGTATTATGAGAAACATACAAAACAAAGTCATCTGCATATTGTGAGAAATGAATATTGTTTAGACCTTTGCATAGGCTTAATGTTGCAATATTGAATAGTAAAGGAGATAAGGGATCACCCTGAGCTATTCCCTGTGAAGTTTTACGCGACAAAATCAATTTATTGACTCTTATTTTAAGATTTCTATCAGACAAGAAGTTCCAAATGTAATTGCAAAATAATTTACCCACCCAAATCATTAAGAATTTTAACCAACGAATATATATCAATATTATTGTAAGCGTTGTCTATGTCGACAAAGCAGCCCACTGTTATCTTATTACTACCAAAACCTAACTGAATCCTACTAATAAGAGTACTAACACCATCGAGAGTAGAATGTAATTTCCTAAATCCTACAGTATCTGGAGAAAGGAACTTATTTTTTTCCACGTACCATTCCAATCTTTTATTTATAATCGAATGAAAAATTTTACAAATGCATGATATTAACGAAATTGGACGTAAAGAACTAATATTAGACTGATCACGACCAGTTTTAGGAATTGGCACAATAGTAATATTCTGCCATTGCGTTGGAACATTACTAGATGTAAAAATTTGGTTAAAAAGTTTAAGTAGTATCAGTTTTACAGATTTGGGTAGAACTTTAATCATCGAAAATGCAATATTATCAAATCCTGGAGCAGAATCTCTAGACTTCATACAAGATTCCAACTCATGCAATGAAATAATTGCTTCTAACTGTTCATTGCATGAACTAAAATTCGGAGGCTGGCGACAAACGAAGTCTGGACATAAATTATCCAATAAACAGTTAGCTATACTTGCATCAATGAAAGGTTTATGACTATTGTAACCTCTTAACCACTTCATTCTGTTCCACATATCATAAGGAGTAGCTAATTCAGTCAGGGATGAGCAAAACTTACGCCATGATTCGCTTTGTGTGTTCCTTAGCAGTTTTTGAAAGTATCTAATCCTATCATTTAAAATATCTAAATTTCTAGGGATCGGGTTTCGTCGAAAATTTCTCAATGCAATACGACGCATAGCAACAGCCCTAGACAATTCTGGCGTCCAATAGCATTTTCGCTTAAATTTACTTTGTGGTGCTACAGGGATCTTAATAAAAGGAATAAACCTATCAGCTGGTTTGTTTATAAAGCTTATAAAATGGTCATAATCGCTCTGGATATCGCCTGTAAAATAGAACTCCCTAAACAAATTCTCCACAAAATTGGCATAGCCAACCCAGTCGGCCAATTTAAAATTCCTTTTATTTAAAATAGTGTTAGTTTCATCTAAAGAAGCTGATAATTTAATAATAAAATGGTCACTGTTAAGGGTTTCATTAGTAACCTTTCAATCAAAATCTAATGAAATATCAGTAGAAGCAATGGATAAATCGGGAGATGACTGCCGCAGCACGTTATCAACTAGTTGAAGTCGCGTAACACTACCGTCATTAAAAAGGAAACAATTGCTTTCCAGTAATGCATCATAAATTTGCTTACCTCTAGTATCAGTCTTGTAAGACCAATTAACGTGATGACCATTAAAATCACCCATCATTACAGTTTTGTTGCTAACTAGAGCAAAAAGGTCTTCTCAATCTTTTTGAAATGTACGAATATCTCCTGGGCAGTAAACAGAATATATATATTCAATTTGTTGACAATTCAATAGATTAACACCAATTATTTCAATGCCCTGATTTAAACCGTCTATATCTTTACGTTTTGCCTGTACAGATTTGTGAGTTAAAATAGCTACTCCACCGAACGAACTTTCTCTATCGTTACGGAATACATTGTACCCACTAATTTTGATAAAGGTATCTGGTTCAAGCCACGTCTCACATAAAATAGCTATGTGAATTGTTTCCTGAACAAGAAGTTCTTCTAACATTTTTAGTTTAGGTTTAAGACTTCTACAGTTCCATTGTACAACATTTAACGTTATAACGTCCATATTTGTAGGATTTCCTGGTGTATGCTCTAAGGTATTTTGAGTTTGTATTCCAGAAGTGACGTTAAGAGTTTCAGGAGAAGGAGGCACATATATTTTTAATGCTTTTTGATATGAGCACTGAAACTCTGACATTAACTCCCTGACGCGTTTCTCTTTTTTATAAATTGGACATGATTTATCTAAAGCCATGTGTTGACCCTTACAGTTTACACAAACAAAGCTAGTTCTTTCATATTGAATTATAGATTGAAAATTGATACAAAATTCAAATTTGTATATAGAAATTTTAAAATAAGGTCGTTAGTGAAGTGTTGTTAGTAGAAATAGTTAGGTGATTATTATAAACTAGTCGACCCGCGCGACTTCATCCGCGTGTAGCTCCGCTCCTATTGGTCGTAGCGTGATGATATATAGCCTATAGCCTTCGTCAATAAACGGGCTATCTAACACTGAAAGAATTTTTCAAATAAGACCAGTAGTTCCTGAGATTAGCGCGTTCAAGCAAACAAACAAACAAACTCTTCTTTCTTCTTCTGTGGTTGTCTATAAAAGTCAACAATTTATAAACTGATTTCGCGGCAGTTTAACGAGTTTTCTTAGAGTAACATATCATAGTATAAGGAGGTATTATTAAAAATCACGTATCCCTTCAATATTGTTTTCTTGGTTACATATAGGTTGAGGAATTGATGTTTAAATATAGCTAGGTTTACCAACGATACAGGAACTGCATATTTAAATTTCATCGATAGCTTTCGTATTCATGAATAGTTTGGAATTTAACCAATATGTTAAAATCAATGTTTGTTCGAGAACCGGATTGTTTGGATCCATCAATCTATCTATGTAATGAAAAACGTAATTACTAAATAACTTTCATCCCGATGGTATGGGGATGGGGTGCTTTAGTTTTAATTTTCAACATCGACATCTATATCTATACTCTATACTAATATTATAAAGAGGAAAGATTTGTATTTTTGGATTTTTGGATTTTTGTATGTAACGAATAAACATAAAAACTACTAAACCGATTTCAAAAATTCTTTCACCATTAGAAAGCTACATTATCCCTGAGTAACATAGGCTATATTTATTACAAGAAAAAATTAGAGATCCCCAGAAATTCTCACTAAAACCAACACAAGGTGCAAAAAAATTAGCCATAAAATATCTTTCATCGCATGCGCTGCGAAAAGTATTGATGATAGAACAAAAAAATGTTCTACAATATTATAGAACGTATAAATATCTACAAAAAACTCCGCGAGACTATATGTCCAACTATTGTAGTTAAGTTACTATAACTACTTTTTTACATTTTAAAAGTTGATAAAAATGCCTATCAAAATCAGACCATGTTTTCCATAACTTTGTATTAATTCTTATTCAATTAAATTATTTCGTAATGAAGACTGTTTCAATACCTGTTGATTACTTTTTGAATTATTGAAATCGGACATTCCAGTCAAAAGATATTACGAAATAAAAATATCAAGATAAATAAAAATAATCCCAGACGGGCCGCCGGCGCGTGTGGAGTGCCTCGCAGCGCAGCGAGTAACGCGGCGATAGAGGAGCGACAGAATGCGGGAGCCAAAATGTTAAAAAAAAATTATCCACCCGTGCGAAGCCGGGACGGGCCCCTGGTAATTTATATATGACTAATTCCCAAAAACACACACTTCACCTCCTATTAAAACCCCTTCAAGCTTTTTTTGGGATAGAACGTAACCTTAATCCTTTTCTAAGCTCTAGTCTATCTCTGTACCAAATTTCATCAAACTCGGTTAAGTGGTTTAAGTGTCAAAGCGTAAGAGACAGATAGACATACAGTTACTTTCGCATTTATAATATTAGTTGGGATTATTTAACTGCATATTTTTTTTTATGAGGATGATACTTATTACGAGTATACGGTATTAACCGACCCGCTCTCGCTTCACCGAGGTGTATTCAAACTTCACCCACTCACTCACACTCTACATTCATTCATACTCCACCCGCAACTTTGAATCATATATCTCTCATCGTTAAGGCAGCGTTCGTAAGAAACATTTTCGCTCGACTGTTTTTTCTTCGACTTACTTACTCCGACTTTAGGGCACAGCAGGAAATTTCCTGCTCAAATATGGAGCAGCCCGACTGGGGTAGTACCTCGACCTTACAGAAGGTCACAGCTAAATAACACTACTCTAAAGCAGTGTTGTGTTCCTGTTGGTGAGTAAGGCTCCTGGGGGGAATTGGGGATACGGTCAGCAACGCGCTTGCGATGCTTCTAGTTTACCGTGCCTGCCTTCAGGTGATCCGTACGCTTGTTTGGCGACATAGTTATATATATAAAAAAAAACTACAGCAAATCCGACACACCGACAGACCACGAAAGTCTTTTAATTTTTCGAGCTAATATGTCACTGACAAATAATGTGGCTTTTTATTGGAAAAAGATTTTCAAAAGCGGTGCAGTAGATCCACATTACCCTCTACAACCTAACAAACTTTATCTCTTTATAATATTAGTATAGATGACAATATGTATTACAATGTATTTTAGACATGATGCAATACCTAGAACTTGTGGTCCAGAAGCAGGTTTGAAAAAAAAGATAAATTAACGTCACATAGCTGTGACAAATCAAGGTACATTTGACTGAATGTTGGGCCAGTCTAGATAGATAACAAGTCAACACTTTTATAAATATTTTACCTGAACTCGACATTAATTACACGAAACAAAGCTTTTAAGTTACACTTACAGCAATAACTGTTAAACCGCATCCAATTTCGTGTAGCAGCTTTTGGGTGATGAGTTTGCGGATAAACAGACAGATGGAAAAAAAATTCAAAATCCAATATTCAAAAATTGATAGTTCTAGCTTTTATTGATTTTTTAAATATATTTCAACATCTTGTTCTCATTTTATTATAGATATTATTCCTATTGTTAGGACAAGCTTAGACTGTGTTTCCACCAGAGATGAGCGAGAAATTGACTCACAGAGCGAGGCTAGGTAAATGAAGCGATTCTAATGGTTCTTAACACATCACTCGTACATCGTAGCATATCAATATTCACATAAGTCCATTTAAATTTTCACAAAAATAACCCTACACTACGATCTCACACTATTTACACGTCTCCGATACAGTTCTTATTTTCAAATTGCACAGTTCCACACTTATAACGCGCACTACTCTCGAAACACTAACTCCACCGCTTTTCGTCGCTATACACTTCCCAATAATCCACTGCTTCGACTATACACGACTTTCTATGGGCTTCGATATCTCGTCAAACTCACTTCTTCACTCTCGAGTAAGAGACTGTGACGCAATCATCTGTACAGGTTTATAAAGGTTATTATATAGAAACTTCTCGCAAAATGGTTCTAGCAATTTAAAAAATAAATTTTTGACAACCCTTAGAAAGATCCAAAGTTATACCCATCTCACTCGAACTCGAAATTTGCCTAATGTCGTTCTTTTCCCACTTGTCAGTCATCGATGGCTTGCGAAATTTCTGGCGAGTGAATATTGCCGTCTTATTCTATTTTGACTTTTTCTAGCAAGTTCGAACTAAAGTTTGGTACGCATGCGAATTGTTTTGATGTTGATTCGCAACAGTATGAATAAATGAACGAATAATGGAATTAGTGTGTGAATTAGTGAGTATGTGAGCAAGTGAGTGACTGAACCGTTTCGTATTCTACGTAAACGGTGATAAAGCAGAGAAAACTTCAGCTAATTTTTAATCGTATTATACCAATGTGCCTACTCACCCTCTCTCTTAATAATTGAGTCAAGCGAGCAACAAATTGATAGTACGAGTGTGTAAATAGTAAATAGTATAAAGTGAATATGAGTTTCACGCACTCAGACAGAACAAACATCTCGAAAAATCCGTAGATGTGGAAAAAACGCTGGATTTTATTTTATAGAACAGGCCAAGAGCAGACAGTGATAGTTAAGTGCTTAATGTATCCGAAGAGGCCGTCGTGCCGTAGTGCCGTCGTGCGCCGGGAAATTGAAATTGCTTAAGCTACAGTTTCTATGGAGCTACATTTTCGTATTATACACTCTGATTGAGTGAATCACTCTCACTCTCACTCCACTCACTAACAAACTAACTCTGTCAAGAACAATTGCCTTAGAAAACAGACACTTCAATATCACAAGGTATAGTAGCTGGCAGCTAACTTTATGTGTGTAAAAAAACTAGTGGTAGAAAATTGCGCATTGTGCGCGTGCTGCCAACCTGTATCCATGCATGGTATTTCCATGCATGTGACGCGCTGCTCTTCACTTAAAAGCCTTTAAGCGTGTATCTGCGCATTCAAAGTGTCGTGAAGACAATTAAGGAAAAAAAAGACTAAATTAAAAGAAAAGAAGAAAACCTAAACAAAATTTAAAAAAAAGATCTAACAATTATTATTTTTAAAAAAATGGGTGTGAGAGTGTAGGAATGAAGTGTAGTGGTGTAGGTGAGGTGAGCTGAAGAGGTGAGAGGGAAAGCGCGCTGACAGCTGGCCTGCAGAGTTCGGCGGGTGGCTTGGACACGCAGGACGCAGACGGGACGGAGCAGGTAGGTTACAGGCTGGCCTTTGGCATGGGTTGGTCGCAGACTGGCCGCAGATGTACGTGGCTCGCTGGCTGGCCGCAGAAGCAGAGAGGTCGCTGGCTGGCCCACAAGGCCGGTAGTGGTTGACTGCAACACTCGGCGATGCCCAGTTGCAGGAGGAAGGAAAGACTGACCAATGCTTCCGCTAGCTTCATAATGAAGACTCTCGAATTAATAAAAACGTTCAATATTTAAAATTGCGCTGTTTTCTTTTTAATTGTCCTAGAAAAAAGGTAAACATAGTAAAAATACTCTTTTTTTTTTTAAGAAAAATCGTTTCACGAGAATTAAATGTTAAGAAAATATAATGAAAAAGTGTGATACATACGCGGACCTACAGTTTACCTACAATGAGGCCAAAAAAATCATCAAAATCTACTAAGCCTTTCCTCGTAAAAGTTAAATTATTAAATCAGAACCACACATCGGAATTATCAGGTAAAGGATGTAGGTTTAGATTCCCCAGTGAATATCTCCAGTTATTTTAGAATACTAGTATATACTAACGTTTACAAACCAATTGACGTTATCTTTTAAAGCAGAATATTTATTTATATTCAAGACACAGTATAAATACTAGGAAAACATAAGTAAACTTGTCAGTTATTTCATGTGGCTTGGAATTCGCATCTATAAGAAGATTCCACAGCCTATATTAGATTTGCCACTAAGGCGATTTAAACACAATAAAAATTATTTAGTAAATAAAGCTTAATACTCTGTACAAGATTAGTTGAACGATGACAAAGTTTGGAATCAAAATGACGTTGTTACTCAGCTGACTCATGTAAATAGTGAAAAGAGCGAATGATGAGTTTTTGCCAGTCCTTCTCATCAGGTAACTGCTTTCCTGACTATTTTGATTTAAAATTAGTAAAGAAAATCGCATTAATCGCAACAGTGAAACTGTACCTTAATCAAAGTCTACTTTATGAGAGTTATTCACTTTTAATATTTTGCCTGCGAAATAAGCTCTAATGGCGAGCGTTTATGATAAAGGCTTTCATTAGGCTATGTCATGCGTTATAAAGTGTTTTCTGTTTAAAATGTATCTAAAATTTAAATTACTTTCGTTATAAATATTGTAAAACCTACAGCTTTGATGAGAAACACGACTATAAATTTACAATTAGGACTTTTTTAGCTGGGAGCATGGGGTGAGAGGAGCGCGCCACTCGTGATTAGTTCTTAGGCGATAGATCAGCTCCCGATCGCCTGCTCTTTGTCAAAATACTAAGTGTCGTGTATGGAACTAATATCGAGATATACAGTTTAATTTAAGATATAATTTCCAACTGTTTAATTAATTTAAACTATACAAGAATTTATACTTGAAATAGCAACGGACTACAAAAATCCATCATGGCGGTCTTGGATGTCATTTTGATTGATTAATAGCGTTTGACAATTGACAGATGTATTTCTGAGAAGGAAGGAGGAAGCTATTTGATATATCTATTTCGTTATAAATCAATTCTATTACCTAATTATACAGGACTTTTTTAAAAACCTACTTACATAAGACTAGGCTGTACAGTGTAACCTTTCCCTTTTCCATTATGTTATTTTAACAAATTATGTTTATAGTTATCATATTTTTTGGATTTTTCTCAATTTTTGAAATTGCTGTACAATGACGTGATGCAGTTTTTATTTGCAAGAAACTTAAAATGTATTGATAACTAGCCGACCCGCGCGGCTTCGTGCGCGTGTTCCTCCGCTCCTATGGGTCGTAGCAAAATGTTAAATAGCTTAAATTACTCCTTGTTACATTAGCTATCTGCCAGTAAATGTCCCTTCAAAATCGGTTCAGTACTTTCAGAGATTAGCCGGAACAAACAGACAGACAAACAAAAATTGTAAAAAATGTTGTTCTGGTATATGTGCTGTGTGCGTGTATACATCCATATTATGTACTAAGTAAAAAGCGGTTATTTTATTATTACAAACAGACACTCCAATTTTATTTATTTGTATGGATTAGACAAAATAAAAATTAATGTTTTCTCCTCTTGCAATTCTAATCATGCAATTATAGTTTAGTGATTTAATCTGTTTAAGTCTGCAAATGTTTCTAGATAATTTCCCAGCGAAGCGAGGGCAGGTATATAGTAAATAATATTTATTATAAGTATATCATATTCAAATATACACATGGCAAGTTTTTCCAGCTGAACGGCAAAGGGTTTTCTCATGAGAGACATAGAGTGTGTAGCGTTTATTGTTAGAGAAATCTCAAACTAACGTTAAATTACACAACTTTGGGATTTCATAACTATACCCGCATTTAGCTAAATAATAGCTATTAAAGTTGTAAATTGTGGAATATTTTTTTTTAATACACAACACAATTTCTCCTCATGTAAAACCTGTATAAGATCTAAACACAGAACATCGAAAGTAACACTTAAGAAACGCATGTAATACTTAAGTAAACAAACTAAACGAAGGTGCGATTTAATATATAACTTACGCCATCTATCGACGGTTACATGGTCTGTCTATCTCTTTCGCTTTCACGGTAAAATCACTGAACCTATTTAGGTGAAATTTAGTATAGAGATATATTAGAGCATGGGGAAGGACGTAGGCTACGTATTATCGCAAAAAAAGGCTTGAAGGGGTTGAAATAGAGGGTGAAGTGCATGGCGAGCCATGTGACGGTTTATGTCTTTAGCAATAAGTCAAATATAAATAACGATGGTTTAATAACGAGCTGCAATGTAGTATAGTGTTACAAGCATTCAATGGATACCGTTTTGGTGTTTACCAGTTAAACTTACATAAGAAAGAATTAATTTAAGAAAAAGATTAATTTTATTAGATTACGCAGTTTCTTCTATAAAAAAGTAAGAAATCCACGGTGTCATTCATGAATAAAAAACTTCGGTGATTGATTGACTTGGTCCACATATAGACAACGACCTACATGGGAATATCCTGACCTAAATTCTCATTTTACAGACAGTTTTTCCTCAATATTCTATCCCACAGGAGTCAGTGTATATAAAGTCGATCCGCGGCTTCGCACGGGTGCATAATTTAACAAAAAACATTTAATATGCAATTAACCTATTGGTATAAAAAATATGCAGGAGTATAATTTATTATTCTGAAGAAATTATGATTTTCTGTGGGATAAAAAGTAGCCTATATAGTAGTAATCAAGGTTATAAAGTATTTTTGCTAAATTTCGTTAAGGTGTTTTTGTGAAATATGAGTAATAAATATCCAAAGATTTTACATTTATAATATTATAATAAGATATTGTATTAAATTTAATGCTTAGATTAATTTGTCTTTGATGAAACAAAATAATTCGTAAATTGCAACATTAAAGCAGAAAGACATCAAGACGTTAATTGAAATCGTCGTAAAATTCCTTCAAAGTCTTAAATCATTAAATGTATCAGTTCTAAAGACGGGTCATAAAACTTTTGCTTGAAAATAAAGCATGTATGAGAATAAGATTCGCATACTACTAGTATTCCTTCAACTAAGCTAAATACTTGTGTTAGGAATGGGCCACGTTAGTAGTCCCATGACTGGGATTTGAACCCACGACTTATCGATCGTGAATCCAACGCTACTGATCCTTAAAGCTTTAATGTAATTACGTAGAAGGTTGTTAACGAAATCATAACAGTATCTATAATCATACTAATAAACTCAGATACAGTAATTATTGTGATCATAGAATCAATAAGAGACATAATTATAGTCACAAATGTAGGCATAGATCCAGACGAAGACCCAGACACAGACATAAACATAGACACAGAAGCTGATACAGAAGCAGCGTCAGATGGAGATAATCATAGTCATAGTTATGATCACAGTTACAGTCACAGATGCTGATACAGTTATGACCACATATTCAGATACAATCTCAGACATGGCGACAGTTACAGAGACATTTATATAGAATAAAAGAAAGGACAGAAATTAGTTGGAAGTCAACACAATGGCCAATGAGGATAAAATGAGATGGACACCACAGGAAAACGTTATAAAATGTTGTAACTGATTAAATTTTGAGCTTAGCTGAAACTTAATCAACCTTCATTAAATACATTAATATTTAAATCCAAAGGTCAGTCAAAAAGGGTTTTAAAATCAGAAAGGTTGAATTACTAAAAGATGTAAAGAAAGTAACTCTACTATGCAATCTGTATTATTGTTATTCAAAATACAAATTTAAATTCAAAATAATTATTTTCTTTTATAAATATAATTACCTTATTTTAGATGAACAATTATATCGAGTAGTACAAAATATACAAACAATGTTTTTCAGAGACTGGATTCTGTACTAGGGTTACCTGTATGGACAGACAACCAGGCACTCCTAAACTAATGGGACAATTCAAACACTCGAAAATAATAAAAAAAAAACGACATTACCATCTGAGAAAGCAAAATAAAAATTATAATATTAAGCAAATCTATATTTCTGTGTAAGTAGTGTGTGTTTGTATATGTGAGCGTACATGTTGTGAGTGTTTGTATGTGGGTGTGTATGTATGTATGAAATTTTAGTAAACTTATGATCGCATTTCATGTGTTTTCATTTATATATTATTATGTATATACATATATATAGCTATTCCAAAGGCAGAATTAATTCTTCAGTTTTCTTATAATTTAGGTTAGAAAACCAATTACTTACCCGTTTTTTTACAGATATATTAAGAAACGGGGACAGAACGTTTCTAAATTATAAAGTAAAAAAAAATATTTTGGAATAAATATTTCTGACCGTAGCGGAGAACATTGAGTTATTTTTATTGCCAAAATAAAACTTAAAGTCATCATTATCATGATAACCCCTAGATAGCCCACTGCTGAGCCAGGTCTTCTCCTCAATATGAGGAGGATGTTAGGCCATAGGGAGACTTCATACACTGACAGAGAACTTTAGAAAAATCAGAAGTGCAGATTTAGAATTAAAATTTCTTACTATATATTTTCAACTCCTTTTTAATGGCTTGTAAATAAAAGCTGTACTTGTTTAAATTATATAAACATTTGTGTTTAGACCCTAGTGTTGTATTCAGTCGAAGATTCATTTCATTGTTGTTCTTTATCGTCTCTCAAGTTACTTTAATTACCCATATAAAAAGGAATGTAAACAGTAAAACAGAGCAGTACTATAAATTTTGTTTAATTAAAATACAATACTTAAACCAATGACTATAAAAATGGCAGAATTAATGTAATGACTGGATCTATTTCAATACCTAACATAATTAAAAATAATATAAAAATTATCTCAGATCACAATATTTAGTTCTTACAGGCTAAGTTCTACTCAAGACTTAAAAGAATCTGGAGTAAGACATTCCAAAAGATGGTTGCCACGAGCTCTTAGGTATGAACGGAGATACGGACTTGCTGTATCCAGCGTTGAAGTCCAGGGTTGAGGAACGATCCTTGAACAGGTTGAGGTTAGCCATAGCTGAGTAGTCAGTTTTCTGGAACTCCGGAGTGTGTGCCATGCCCACCGATGCGCCGGCTTTATTGCTGAAATTATAATTTTGAATATTAATTTTGTAATATGAAACGATGAAATGAATGATCACATTGTTATTTTTAGATTTAACTTACTTGAACATATAGTCCACACCAGCTCCATAAGTATTGAAGTCGGGTATAACTGGGTTGTTTGGCATTGTCTTAGTAGCAAAAGCGTTAGCAGACAAATCGTGATGGTCGTTATGGAACATGTTCACTTTGCCAGCTGCCGTAAATTGATCTCCGAGGTCAGGAATGTGCTTTCCCGTGAGACTCAAGCCATGTCCATTTCTAAAAAAATAAAATGTTATAATACCAAATACTTATTATAAATAATATTTTGAGTGCATTTATTTTTTATTACTATTCACAAACTTACATGTTATCCAGAGCCAAGCCAGCACTCGCAGCTCCATAGCTATTGCCTGGAGTGTGCAGATCATTAGGCTTCAGACCAGCTACACCAGCAGTCGCACTCAGGATATTCTTGTCATTACCAGCTAAAGGTAGTTTCCCCATTACATTGGCTGTACCGTCAGGATTCGTATTTACAACTCCATGGATTTGACGACGAACTCTCGGTGCAATGAAGATTGGTTTCACTGATTCAAACTCATGCTCCGAGTATAAATCTTCTAAGTCATTTTCTAGCACATTAGCGCTATCTTCTATGAAAAACGCTGGTCTGTACGGCAATCTTACAGACCGGCAGCTGACGCCGACAACGAGAACAGTCAGTAAAAAGATTTTAGCGACCATATTGCTAAACTGTAGTGTTGCACTGGTAAGTAGGAGTAAGGAATGATGCTCGTAACGAATCTTTTGCGTTTTATATACTAAGTTATTTACGAAGTAAACCCCCTGGACTTATCAAATACTGATACTGGATGCGTCATGGCGTTTGTTTATATTATTGTAACCTAATGTCATGTATAATTTTAATTATTTAAACTGTTTTCCTTGTATTATAAAATTTTATAAGTTATAAGATTTTTTTTCTTATGAAACTTGTATCGAAAATTGTTACAAAAATAAATGATTATTACGATAAAAATTTAAGTCTCAATATTTTTATATAATTTTGTAACTAATTTAACTTCAAAACTCCCTTTGAAAAATTTTATTGAAGAGCTTGCTCTTGACACTGAAGAGTACGAAGAGGTCACTATCCACCTCCTGGCTCCATCATCAGATGATAGTAAGGTCACCCGTCACTACATATACATACAGAAGTATCATTGCCATACGACAATTACAATTGACTTACAACATTTGATAACATTTTATAAATAGTTTGTTACTAGTAGCCACTGAAGCGTTCCACTATCCATCCTCTGGCTCCATCATCTGATGAGAGTAATGTCACCCGTCACTACATATACATACAGACGTATCATTGCCATACGACAATTACAATTGACTTACAACATTTGATAACATTTTATAAACAATTTGTTACTAGTAGCCACTGAAGAGTTCCACTATCCATCCTCTGGCTCCATCATCTGATGAGAGTAATGTCACCCGTCACTACATATACATACAGACGTATCATTGCCATACGACAATTACAATTGACTTACCACATTTGATAACATTTTATAAACAATTTGTTACTAGTAGCCACTGAAGAGTTCCACTATCCACCTCCTGGCTCCATCATCAGATGATATTAATGTCACTCGTCACTACATATACATACAGACGTATCATTGCCATACGACAATTACAATTGACTTACAACATTTGATAACATTTTATAAATAGTTTGTTACTAGTAGCCACTGAAGCGTTCCACTATCCACCCCCTGGCTCCATCATCTAATGAGAGTAATGTCACCCGTCACTACATATACATACAGACGTATCATTGCCATACGACAATTACAATTGACTTACAACATTTGATAACATTTTATAAATAGTTTGTTACTAGTAGCCACTGAAGCGTTCCACTATCCACCCCCTGGCTCCATCATCTAATGAGAGTAATGTCACCCGTCACTACATATACATACAGACGTATCATTGCCATACGACAATTACAATTGACTTACAACATTTGATAACATTTTATAAATAGTTTGTTACTAGTAGCCACTGAAGCGTTCCACTATCCACCCCCTGGCTCCATCATCTAATGAGAGTAATGTCACCCGTCACTACATATACATACAGACGTATCATTGCCATACGACAATTACAATTGACTTACAACATTTGATAACATTTTATAAATAGTTTGTTACTAGTAGCCACTGAAGCGTTCCACTATCCACCCCCTGGCTCCATCATCTAATGAGAGTAATGTCACCCGTCACTACATATACATACAGACGTATCATTGCCATACGACAATTACAATTGACTTACAACATTTGATAACATTTTATAAATAATTTGTTACTAGTAGCCACTGAAGAGTTCCACTATCCACCCTCTGGCTCCATCATCTGATGAGAGTAATGTCACCCGTCACTACATATACATACAGACGTATCATTGCCATACGACAATTACAATTGACTTACAACATTTGATAACATTTTATAAATAGTTTGTTACTAGTAGCCACTGAAGCGTTCCACTATCCACCCTCTGGCTCCATCATCTGATGAGAGTAATGTCACCCGTCACTACATATACATACAGACGTATCATTGCCATACGACAATTACAATTGACTTACAACATTTGATAACATTTTATAAATAGTTTGTTACTAGTAGCCACTGAAGCGTTCCACTATCCACCCTCTGGCTCCATCATCTGATGAGAGTAATGTCACCCGTCACTACATATACATACAGACGTATCATTGCCATACGACAATTACAATTGACTTACAACATTTGATAACATTTTATAAATAGTTTGTTACTAGTAGCCACTGAAGAGTTCCACTATCCATCCTCTGGCTCCATCATCTGATGAGAGTAATGTCACCCGTCACTACATATACATACAGACGTATCATTGCCATACGACAATTACAATTGACTTACAACATTTGATAACATTTTATAAACAATTTGTTACTAGTAGCCACTGAAGAGTTCCACTATCCATCCTCTGGCTCCATCATCTGATGAGAGTAATGTCACCCGTCACTACATATACATACAGACGTATCATTGCCATACGACAATTACAATTGACTTACCACATTTGATAACATTTTATAAACAATTTGTTACTAGTAGCCACTGAAGAGTTCCACTATCCACCTCCTGGCTCCATCATCAGATGATATTAATGTCACTCGTCACTACATATACATACAGACGTATCATTGCCATACGACAATTACAATTGACTTACAACATTTGATAACATTTTATAAATAGTTTGTTACTAGTAGCCACTGAAGCGTTCCACTATCCACCCCCTGGCTCCATCATCTAATGAGAGTAATGTCACCCGTCACTACATATACATACAGACGTATCATTGCCATACGACAATTACAATTGACTTACAACATTTGATAACATTTTATAAATAGTTTGTTACTAGTAGCCACTGAAGCGTTCCACTATCCACCCCCTGGCTCCATCATCTAATGAGAGTAATGTCACCCGTCACTACATATACATACAGACGTATCATTGCCATACGACAATTACAATTGACTTACAACATTTGATAACATTTTATAAATAGTTTGTTACTAGTAGCCACTGAAGCGTTCCACTATCCACCCCCTGGCTCCATCATCTAATGAGAGTAATGTCACCCGTCACTACATATACATACAGACGTATCATTGCCATACGACAATTACAATTGACTTACAACATTTGATAACATTTTATAAATAGTTTGTTACTAGTAGCCACTGAAGCGTTCCACTATCCACCCCCTGGCTCCATCATCTAATGAGAGTAATGTCACCCGTCACTACATATACATACAGACGTATCATTGCCATACGACAATTACAATTGACTTACAACATTTGATAACATTTTATAAATAGTTTGTTACTAGTAGCCACTGAAGCGTTCCACTATCCACCCCCTGGCTCCATCATCTAATGAGAGTAATGTCACCCGTCACTACATATACATACAGACGTATCATTGCCATACGACAATTACAATTGACTTACAACATTTGATAACATTTTATAAATAGTTTGTTACTAGTAGCCACTGAAGAGTTCCACTATCCACCCTCTGGCTCCATCATCTGATGAGAGTAATGTCACCCGTCACTACATATACATACAGACGTATCATTGCCATACGACAATTACAATTGACTTACAACATTTGATAACATTTTATAAATAGTTTGTTACTAGTAGCCACTGAAGAGTTCCACTATCCACCCTCTAGCTCCATCATCTGATGAGAGTAATGTCACCCGTCACTACATATACATACAGACGTATCATTGCCATACGACAATTACAATTGACTTACAACATTTGATAACATTTTATAAATAGTTTGTTACTAGTAGCCACTGAAGAGTTCCACTATCCACCCTCTGGCTCCATCATCTGATGAGAGTAATGTCACCCGTCACTACATATACATACAGACGTATCATTGCCATACGACAATTACAATTGACTTACAACATTTGATTATATTGTGTAGCAACACCGTTTATAAATAAGTATATATATTAGTCATTTTATTTTATTTCGAGTAGACAATATATAATTTTCATTCCAATAGGATTGAGCCAGTTCGTTACATATCAAAGTATTGAGACTAACAGTGTAGTGTTCCTAGTGGCGTGGTGCTAGGCGTCCGTTATCAAGGAGTAGTTTATTATGTTTATATTCGGTAGCGAGGTCGAGCAGCAGAGGTGAGAGTTTGTATATAGTAAAAGATGTCTTTAAACCTGCCATTGGGTCTCAATCCCCAGGCACTGCTCTACTTCCATCTAGATTATATGTTAATATTGTTGTTTGAGTGTTACTGTGCAGTGTAGCTCTCATACTCTTAATAGTAGTTAGTTTGTATTTTTTATATCCCTTCCAGTAAATCTAGATCTTAATTCTTATCTCGGGTTGTAAGAGTTCCCCTGTGATCTCATATTTGACCTGACTCAGTTCGTTGATACTGACTGCAAGTAAATCCCGCTTATCAGTAAGTTCGTGTGTTGCAATTAGTTCTGGCCTTCAATTTAATTATGCAAAATTGTGATGTGATAATTCTGTAGGCAAATATACTAGCGGCCCGTCCAGACTTCGCACGGGTGGATAATTTTTTTTTCGGTGCCCCCACTCTCGCCGTGTATTTTTTGTTTATATTGACATTTTTAATTTCGTAATATCTTTTGATTAGTATGTCCGATTTAAATAATTTAAAAAGTAATCAACAGGTATTAAAACAGTCTTGAATACGAAATAATTTATTTGGATAAGAATTAATACAAAGGTATGGATAACATGGTCTGATTTTGATAGGCATTTCTATCAACATTTAAAATGTAAAATAAGTAATTATTATGTCACTATAACTACAATAGTTGGATATATGGTCTCGCGAAGTTTTTTGTAGATATCATCAATACTTTCGGCAGCGTATGCAATGAAACATAATTTATGGCTAATTTTTTTGCACCTTGGGTTGGTTTTAGTAAAAATTTCTGAGGTTCTCTATTTTTTCTAGTAATAAACATAGCCTATGTTACTCAGGGATAATGTAGCTTTCTAACGGTAAAAGAATTTTTGAAATCAGTCCAGTAGTTTTTAAGTTTATTCGTTACATAGAAAATATAGATATACAAATAATAATTTTTATATTAATCTTTTATTATAGAACTCTAGTGTCCCAGCCCCAGCTTCACACGATTTCTCTACTATAATATTCATGTATTATACATTTAAACCTTCCTCTTGAATTACTAATCTAATGGTGAAAATCGCATTAAAATCAGTTGAATAGTTTAAAAGGTCTAAGCGTACAGACAGCGGAAACTGTTTTACAATATGTAATAAATATATTAAGTTAGTTTAAAACGATACAAATTAACGTAAAAAGATAGAATGAGTGAGTTGGTATGTCAGTGAGGTAGTAAGAGCTTTGTGAGAGGATGAAATACGTATAAGTTGATATATCATGTAAACATGTACTGTTTCATTTTATTGGCCGTGCCAACATAGACTAGATTGGCAAATGGCTCACCTCAAGGCGGAAGACCCCAATTTGAGTGAGTCACATGAGTCACGTGAGACACATGAGTCTGACAAATATATTTTAAAATTTATTGATTTCTTTATCCACTTAAATATCTTTTATGCACTTTATGCATATGCATGTTTTTTTAGTTTTTCGAGCTCAGTAGAATCGTGGATTCAAATCCCAATTATTGAACTACTGACATGACCCACTCCTAACACAAGCATTTAGCTTAGTTGGGGGTTAAGAATACTAGTAGTATGTGATCTATACTGCTAGTAATCTTTTTAAAAAAATATATATTCAAATACCAGTTACATTGATCATAAAAGTTCTGGCGTAACAAACTGAATTATTACGTAATTGCCGTCAAAAACAAAATGATAATTTTATAAACCAAACGCTGAACCAATGGAAGTTAAAATTGCATTAAACGATTAGTATTCTGTATATCAAATAACTGTCGAAAAGTTAAAACAACATTTGAGAATAACTTTGTACCCTCGATAAGAAAGATCGGTGCATTTTTAGGGTTCCGTACATTAAAAGACACACTCTGAGCGAGGGTAGGTATCCTTGCAAATCTCTGGCAGAAACTCAGCCATAGAATCACTTCATTTTCCGTACGTCTGTGTGTATGTCTATCAAAGACTGTTTTTCTCACAAACGCCTGGACGTTGTTGAATTTAATATCAAATACTCAGATTTGTCAGCAGTGATGGCCCAGTGGTTGAGACTTCAAGTCTTACTCGGGAAGTCCGTGGTTCAATCCTGGGAACACACCTCTGACTCTGAGTTATGTGTGTTTTAAGCATTTAAATATCACTTGATTTAACGGTGAAGGAAAACATCGTGAGGAAACCTGCACGAGTGAGAGTTCCCAAAAAGTTCTCAAAGGTGTGTGAAGTCAGCCAACCCCCACTGGGCCAGCGAGGTGGACTATGGCCTAATACCCTCCTCATTCCTCATTCTGAGGAGGAGACCCGGCTCAGCAGTGGGCCATTGAAGGATCGTGATGACTCAGATTTACAGTCTGTTGGATGGGAATTTTTAAAAAAAGACTTTTAATATTCTTAGCCCCTCCACCTAAGCTAAAATGCTTGTGTTAAGAGTGGGCTACACACAATGACTGAGATTTGACCAGCCACTGACCTATTGACGCTTCAACTGACTGACTTTAACCTTCTGAGTAAACGCATTCAAAAGATACGGCCGTTTAGGTAGTTATACATAAGGGAATCAAAACATATTGAGACTTTATGAAAAGCAATGTATAAAACATTGCTGGACGCAAAAAGTGAAATAATCAGAAAACCGGTAGTTATATAAAAATATCTTTGTGCAGTTGGTAAACTGTCTCTGACTTATATTCCTGTATGGGAATAGCAGATTTCCGATGCCAAAGTTAAGTTTGTTAAATTCTAATTGTGCGGAACCGTTCATGCCGAAAGTCCGTTTCATACTTGGCCAATTTTTTACTTCTTTTAAAATTTATTACATTTTATATACTGCTCGATAAACCATCTATATTCCATTTTAGTGTACGCTGTGTGTTATATAAAATTTTTTTTTTTTTTATTCACTAAATACAAGAATAGAAACGATACTTAGAATAGAATATTTTTTTTATTTTGATAGGTTTATATATAAGATTTTTAACAAGCTCATAACGTCAGATAATAAACCATCTTGTGTACTTCTAGACAACTCTGACGGAAAGTCGATAAATTACTTTCCGATATAAATTCGATGGCTCCTACTATTTGTTTAACATTTGAAATTATTTGTATTTAATATCTACATGGGACCGATACCGCACGTTACGACAACGAGTTACGACGACAATACTTACTACAAACCTTAGTAATGGAAACCTAGCATCACGACACCAAACCATTGCACAGCTGTAAAGGTCACCAGGCGAGCTGCGTATGACAGCTGGCTCAAGTCTATCGGAACATAGGTACGGATCGATTCAATTCACTCAACCAAGTGCGAGTTGGGACTCCAGTACTGAGGGTTCCTACAATTGGGATCGAAGAAAAAACTTAATTTTATTGTTAAAAATAAATTTATTGTCAGTTTACAAAGTATTAAAAAAATATTTCTTGTGTAATACGGTTTTCAAATTATCTTTACGTGTTGAAAGACATTGCTTTTTATAATAGTCCGCAGCTAACTTTAGGTCAGGGCAAAAATAGTGGGGGAAAGTTGCGCATTATGAGCGACCTGCGTGCCTGTATTGGCTGTTCCATTCTAAGTGCCAAATAGGAGACGCGCGGGAACTGAAACGTAGCATAAGAGCCAGTCGCGTGTGTCTCGCTGCTCTCGCCTTGCGCTCCCCGCTAAAAAGGCTCTAATAGTGACTTCTGCACATTCAAGGTCAAACCTATATTTACGTGCCGGTAGCTATACCAAAGGTCAACGGGACAGACCTATTTATTAGTACTAATATTTGATATACTTAGAAGTTTGATTATTTAAAGTTACAGGGGCTTACAGTACTTAATGTTTATGTTAACACCTCTACGGGTACCTGACAAAAAAGCAGCTTGACAGACAAACGTACAACTGTCCTCTAAGAGTTCATTTTTAATTTATTTTGGTAGGTATATGGAAACCATGTTGTATTTTTAATGAAATTTTTAAACAACGACATCTAAATGTATGACTAAATATTTCAAATGAGACCAATATACGGCGGCCATTTTGCTGGTAATTTTGATACAGTAAAAAAGTCCAATAGTAGGGGCGCATAGCTCGAGCACAGTTTTTATATCTCCGCGACCCGGATTGCAAGAATTTAATCTGGAAATTGCTTGCTTAGCGATTTCTATCGTTCGTAAAACAAAACGATATTACGTACTTTTTTATTTCATAATTTTTCAATTTTACGAGCTAATATAAATGCGAGTAACACTGTCTGTCTGTTACGCTTAAACCACTGAACCGATTATAATTAAATTTGGTACAGAGATAGACTAGACCTTCCTTTTTCGGAATTAGTCATATATAAATAATATTGATATTTAAATTTACAAAGCTCGAGTTAACTAACATATAATTTAACTAAATAATTAAGTTAATGACCTAGCACCAGCTTTAAATTTTAATATATTTCCATTTACACTACGATATACAATGTTCACTCTATGAAATTATTTATGGAATTACCTTTAATTTATCGAGGAAATATTAAGTTATAGAATTATGTAGGTTACCATCAGAAACTATTACTATTACAAACCTTAACTTTAGATAGAAAAAGTGCCTGAAACTTGCCACTCAGGAGTAGGTTTAACGACTCGCTGATTGATCAAAAATATCCCAAAGTAGGGTCCTTTATAACCTAGACCGATATATCTAGGGAAACGTTAAGTGATTTCATACAGTACATATTCTATAACGTAGTGCAGTGGTGTAGTTGAGTGTCTTGGACCTACTTTTTGTTTATTTTAATATTGGGTAGCGATGTTGTCCAGTGAGTGTGTTTATTATGATGTCCTAAACCCTGCTTTTGGGTAGCAAGCCCCAGGCAATATTCGGCTTTGAAACGAAAATTGTATTTATCGTAGCGTTCAAACGTGTTACCAAACTCGTTGGTAGCTCATTTCCGTTTCATTACAGTTGTTTATCCTCTTAAAGCTTTGGAAAGAGATTTAAAACTTAATATCCTTCGATCACTCCAATAGACATACAATCTGTACATACAGTAGTTTTCATTTTATGAATATTCTTTCCGTTTCTGTTTCTTGGGGTCTATATAATTTAAGGCGCGCGGCAGCTTTCGTAGGCCTACCCATAGCTACTTAAAATAAAATTACTATTCAATACATTACAATAAAAAGCAACGAAATGATATAGTCTACCTGATTTACAGAACAACCTATTACAGACACTAAAAAGTAAAAAATAATTCCGTTATTTATTATTCTCTCTTTATTAGGACAATAATATATAATAATTGTTATTTTTGTAGTCGGTGTCCATATTTATGATCGAGTCCAATAGAAAAATAGTACAGCTTGATAACGCCTACAAAAAAATCAGCGACAGCATTTACCTATGTCTGACTTTTATATTTAAAGTATTCTTATCAAAAAATGTAAACTTATCGCCTCAAGTGTTCAAATCAAGCCTTTCCCTTTTACTGCATATAATTACATCGGATAGTTGAATTAATAAATGTAATATATCTGTAATATTATAAGGCGATATAAATTTCATTATTCACTCTTCATTTAATTTAATATAAGCTGCGCATTGAACTATCCATGTCCAGGTATAACGCTATCTCCCTCCTTTTGTTTCCGCTGCAGACATACTTGAGACTCTTCATACTATGATGCTATTATCTAGGACTTTGGGGTGTGGATTTAATAAAAAGGTTAGTTTTTTGTACAGAAAGTTTATTACATAAAAAATAATCGCTTCCCACTGTCTGTACACTTAGATCTTTTGAACTTTTAAATAAAAAATATATAAAAAAAATAATGGATTAAATACTAAATTTATTCTTCTTATTATTCTCTTTGTATTAAAAATAAAAACACTAACACTTAAATATACACTTGTTAGTTCTAATGAAAATAGATAAACGTGTTGTTTTAAGGCTGCGTTTCCACCATAGATGTGCGAGGATGCGTAGCGAGGGATGTGTTTGTTAAGAACCAGTAAAATCGCTTCATTTGACACACTGAGCGAAGCTAAGTAAATTAAGCGATTTTACTGGTTCTTAACAAACACATCATTTTTCTTAAGAAGCAATAGAGTCGCTTCATTTGACACACTGAGCGAAGCTAAGTAAATGAAGCGATTTTACTGGTTCTTAACAAACACATCATTTTTCTTAAGAAGCAATAGAGTCGCTTCATTTGACACACTGAGCGAAGCTAAGTAAATGAAGCGATTTTTCTGGTTCTTAACAAACACATCATTTTTTTTAAGAAGCAATAGAGTCGCTTCATTTGACACACTGAGCGAAGCTAAGTAAATGAAGCGATTTTTCTGGTTCTTAACAAACACATCATTTTTTTTAAGAAGCAATAGAGTCGCTTCATTTGACACACTGAGCGAAGCTAAGTAAATTAAGCGATTTTACTGGTTCTTAACAAACACATCCTTTTTCTTAAGAAGCAATAGAGTCGCTTCATTTGACACACTGAGCGAAGCTAAGTAAATGAAGCGATTTTTCTGGTTCTTAACAAACACATCATTTTTCTTAAGAAGCAATAGAGTCGCTTCATTTGACACACTGAGCGAAGCTAAGTAAATGAAGCGATTTTTCTGGTTCTTAACAAACACATCATTTTTTTTAAGAAGCAATAGAGTCGCTTCATTTGACACACTGAGCGAAGCTAAGTAAATGAAGCGATTTTTCTGGTTCTTAACAAACACATCATTTTTTTTAAGAAGCAATAGAGTCGCTTCATTTGACACACTGAGCGAAGCTAAGTAAATTAAGCGATTTTACTGGTTCTTAACAAACACATCATTTTTCTTAAGAATCAATAGAGTCGCTTCATTTGACACACTGAGCGAAGCTAAGTAAATGAAGCGATTTTTCTGGTTCTTAACAAACACATCATTTTTCTTAAGAAGCAATAGAGTCGCTTCATTTGACACACTGAGGGAAGCTAAGTAAATAAAGCGAATTTACTGGTTCTTAACAAACACATCCTTCGATACACATCCTCACATATAAGTAATGGAAATGCAGCCTTAAAATAATGACAAACTATTTTATATTTGATAAAGTAAACAGCAACAAGTAATAGCAAAGTATACAATGTGCTATTAGTTTTAATGAAGTAGTCCTAAACACAAATGTTTACGTTGCATCCACTCGACTGTCTGTCCGTTTCAAACTTATTTAATCTGTTTATACAAATACATTTAACGACATTTGAAATGTTTATAATTTAGAGAAAAATATGTAAGAGATTTAAAATATTACAATTGCTGATGTTTTTTAGGGTCCCGTACTTTAAAGGGAAAATGACTCTTACTGGTTCACTTTGTTATCCGTCTGCCTGTCAAGACGCTTTTTCTCAAAGATGCGTGGACATATCAATATGAATTTAACCCTTAATTACTCGCGTGGTGTGTTCCGCGTCACAGAACGTGTTTAAAGAACAATAACTTTTTAATTTTGCAAACTACTGCAATAGTTTCTCTAATAAACGCACATGGTTTTTTAAAGCTTCCTAAAACGGTGACACTCACGTATTGTTATGGTAACTTTGTACTATAGTTTCAACCGCATTCGGCGGTCTTCCTCAGCTAGAGGACGCAAGGAATAACCACGTGGGTTTCTGTAATAAAAATGTACATGTTATTCGTGATTCAGTAACAGTTGACTCCTAGTCCTGTGTATTTGTGTCAGGAGAGAGCGTATGAGGTACACAACACCCCACCAGAGTGTTTATTCTTTTAGTGTTTATAGGTTCTAATTTCAGAAATGTTTACAATTCGATTTAACATGTCACTTCAAAAAGTATTCAATAAAATACAAATTTTATTCATGTGTTTCATATTTAATACATAGCACATGTAAGCGTTTGCGTTACTTTTTAGATGCGAGTAATAAAGGGTTAAATACGAATTTTCAAGATTGTGAGTTGAAAATAATCAAACTTTTAAGTTAACGCATTCAAATGGTAAAAAAACCTTCCTTGTGATATACTCTCATGAAATTTGGTAAGAATTAAATTTGTTTCAGTATACGTATAGGAAATAATACTAGAATCATCACAATATCAGTTGTTTTTTTTCAATATTACTACCAGTTTGTATTGTTAACCCCTCCAGCTAAGCTATTACGCTTGTGTTAGGAGTGGGCCACGTCATTAGTCACTGGGATTTGATTCCATGATCTTTCGATTGTGAATCCAACGCCTTGAATACTGATGCTTAAATCATTAATTGTACGGAACCCTCAGTCCATGGTCACTCGCGTTTAGCCGAATTTTTCTCTGATTTTTAAGCCATGCTTTTAAAGTAATCAGTGCTAGCTGACAGCATTGCTATACTTTCCTATAGTACCATTACCTTGGTTACACGAAAGTAAGGTAATTGCCCAACAATAATCAATAACATACAATAGTATTATTCTTTATTTCTAAAACCTTTTTTTTTAATTTTCTAGAAAAATCATTTGATGATATACAATTATTACAACAAAATATTTTAGTTTTTTTTGTATCTTATTAAAAGTGTGAGAGAGACAGTATGTTAATTGTTTGAGATTTATGATGAGTATTTTTCTTTCTCTTTTGACTCTACAATAGGCTTATTCCGATAGAACTATGGCAGTTTGACGAGTAGTTTTATAGATTAAATATTGACTAGAATAATGAAGAGTGAGTATGAGGGTGTTGTCATCATTGAGGATAAACTGAGTTTTAATATTGTTTCTGGATAGTTTTATGTAACAAGGTCGAGCAGTGTAGGCGAGAGTATAACCTGCTCCATTCAAATATAATACAATCCAAATATTTAGCAAATCCTCTTATCAGATTACAGTGTAGTTTATAAAATCGTTAGGACTCCAGCCAAATAGAGACCACAGAGTAGATAGCGTTAGAAGCAAAATATTCTGCGTCCTGTGTTGCCAAGATGTGGGTACTTCAAATTTTATCTAGATCAATAGATCTGGTAACATTTTATCAGATTTATATATTACTGGCGTTATGACCCGATTAAAGCTTTGTTTCCATCTGATATGAGCAAGGATGTGTAGAATTACCATTTACCAAATCTAGCTCAGAGTGTGTCAAATGAAGTGATTCTATTGGTTCTTAACAAAATACGTCCCTTCACTCTAGTGGAAAAGCAGCCTAAAGATCCTAAAGGACTCAGAGAGGATATCACGGGATATCGTTTTTATTGTTTAGCTATAAAGTTAACTGTTTTTATTCCAGCGAAAATTTTTATAGAAGCGACGGCCATTGGCCACCGTACGCAAAGTTTAACTAACTTTTCAAAATAGTTCATACGAGTCCTGACAAAGGGTTACTATTTGTAAACTTATCAAACATGCCTATCTTTCCGATTTAAATCCAAAGTCGTGTAGTAATTTTTGCGTGATTCATGTCCTAACATACGAATAGACAGATAAACGAAAATTTAATAGTTTATTTTGGCTTCTACTTTTGTTATAAAGATCCCACACATTCTGCCAACCCACACTGGGCCATCGTGGTGGACTATGGACTAACTACATCTTCATTCTAAGACGACCCGGCTTAGTAGTGGTCTATTAATGGTTTGTGATGATAAAATCCTTTTTTCGTTTCTCCCAAAGATAAAATAAGATGGAGTTTGTTGAGAATCAATACATTTGCTACATTTACCTAGCCTCGCTCAGAAACCGATAAATGAATCGATTCTTTTGGTTCTTAACAAACACATCCTTCGCTATCATCTCTGGTAGAAACGCAGCCTTAGAATTTCAAGATTTTTCTATTTGTTAAGTTTAAAATATTCTCTCTATGAAATTAATTATCAGATACGATCTATCAAGTCTGAGCCTGAGAACTGAGTCACTAACACAAATAGCCATTTTAAATTTTCTTTTTTAAGGCAGTTAAAGTACAAACGAGCAGACGACCCACCCGCTGGTAAGAGGCCACCATCGCCCATTGACATGGGCAATACAACAGTTACTCTTGTTTCATCGAGTGTTGCCACCTTGAAGATAGAGTGAGGATGGGAAATGAAGAGAAGAGTTAAATACGTACGAGTATAGTCCCGTGAGGGGACGGGATAGAATACTGTTCCCCTCTGCCGCTGGGAGAGCATCTCGTAAAAGCCGAGTAACCCAGCACCCCCTTGGTGGTAGGGGATGTGTTCCCCGACTGGCTTGCGACCACCAACATGCGAATCCGATCGCCAAGTGTCATAGACGCGTTCCGGTCGAGCCGCATGTGGGCCAGACTCACCCTCTCCCACTTCCATCCCATTAATACTGTGGATCTAGTGGACTCTGGGATCTGGCTCAGGATCCGTCGTGACCGCAGCATTTTTTCTTCTTCATTCCCCCTCCCCACTCTATCTATGAGGATGCAACGCATCGACAAAACAAGAGGTCAGGTGAACCATCTGCTCGTTTGCACCTTATCTACCATAAAAAAAAAATACAAAAAAAAAATACGGTTTCATTGAACCCTGAAAGAAAACACAGAGTTCACTAGAACCGCAGCATTAACGGGATGCGGTTCGACCGAGACGCGTCAATGACACTCGGCGGTCGGATTCGCATGGTGGTCGTCACAAGCCAGTCGGTGCTGGCTTACTCGCCTCTTACGAGATGCTCTCCCAGTGGCAGTGGAGAGTTATATTCTAACCAATCCCCTCACGGGCTAAATAACTAATTTCAATTGAATTTTTATTATATTACTAGCTGACCCGGCAAACGCAGTTTTGCGATATAAATATTATAAATAGATGTTGACCGATTCTCAGACCTACCCGATATGTACAAAATTTTATATATAAGATGTATAGATAAAGGAAATGTATCAATAAAAAGCTCAAACCCCATGTGAACAATAAAATGGTGCAACATTTGAAAACGGTCTAATAATCTAGTTTTATGCTGAGGCGTCATCTCATGAATATGCAGTGTGTGTCCGCTTCAAGATATTAATTATGCACGGTTTACGTCCGCTCATGTTAAGGAGAATATCCTTTTCATTTATTGCTATGAAAAATATAATTTAAAAAAAAGTTTTTTTTTAAATTGTATGTAAGGCGCAAACCCTGGGCAAGAGCACTGTGAAAAAAAGCCTTAACATATCCTGACGTCTAGAAGGCGTACACTTAAGAAACTCCAGTTTAAAATATAAACTAAAAATAAATGAGTTTTATTAAGGAAATTATATATGTGAGGGGACGGGTTAGAATACTATTCCCCTCTGCCACTGGAAGAGCATCTCGTAAGAGCCGAGTAACCCGGCACCCCCTTGGTGGTTGGGGATCTGTTCCCCGACTGGCTTGCGACCAACAGCATGCGAATCCGATCGCCAAGTGTCATAGACGCGTTCCGGTTGAGCCGCATGTGGGCCAGACTTATCCCCTCCCTCTCCCATCCCATTAATGCTGTGGGTCTAGTGGACTCTGGGCTCTTGCCTAGGGTCCGCTGAATCCGCATCATTTTTCTTCTTCATTCCCCCTTTCCACTCTATCTTCGGGGATGCAACGCATCGACAAAACGAGAGAGTGTTTCTTGTTTTTCCGATGTCCATGGGCGATGGTTGCCACATACCATAACATTAATTCCAAACTAATATTATAAATGCGAAAGTTTTATACTTTGTCTGTCTGATACTCAATCGCGCTTAGGCCGCTAAACCGATTTTTTGGTACATAGATAGATTGAAGCTTGGGAAGGACAACATATGTTTTATCGTGAAAAAAGCGACCTAGAGACATCTATCGGCATATCGATTTTTGGTACAGAGATAAACTAGAGCTTTATGGAGGATATAAGTAGTACCTAAGCACCTAGCAACCTAACTACCTAGTCATCCAGCAACCTAGCGAATAGCGATATAGTGACCTAGCTAATGAATCACTTAGCGATCTAGCAACACAGTGGTATGGCGATAGGGGATGAAAGCTCTACGTGGACGAAGTCAACTAGTCGTTAATATATTAGAGACTGTAAAGTGAGCTATTTCATTATGATATTATTAAATAACATAAAAAGATTTATAATTTCTTGAGATCATTTTATTATAGAAACTAACGTGGTAATTAGTCATTTTTAAAATTATGCCAAAACGGTAACACTCACGTATTATTGTGGTAACTTGGTACTACAGTTTCGATCGCATTGGGCGATCTTCTTCAGATAAGTTCTTGAGATAAGTTTATTTCTTGAAATCAGAGTATAGCGTGACAATATGTACAGAGTCAAACAAAAGAAAAAGAGAGAGTATAAATTTAGTGTTGCCACACCAAACACAGTATTCTACGATTGTCTAGTTTAGAGAAATTATTTTTAACATAAATAATTTGCTATCAAAAAACAAATAAAACAGTGGTAGTCGTAGGTCTCCCTTCTTGCGTACCATGTTCGTCGTTTTATTACTTCATATCCTATATGATGGGGATCTTATGGATGGTAAACCTGTAATTCGATTACATGCCTCAGGAGCTGCTCACCTTCTTGCGTAAAATGTATATTTATACAAATTGCTGTACAGTAATAGCTTTTTTACATAAAACAATTTTTCTATCCCTCTGTAAAACATTAGAAGTAGATGACTCAAATTAAAAATAAAATAAGTACCGTCGCTTCCCCTTAAGTAAGCACTGTCGGTTTTAGCAACCAGATTTTAAGCGTAGCGAAACTCTAAAGTGCTGAATATGCGAAAAAAATTGTCGCGTCGTGGCTTATAAAAATTTTACAGTCGAATTCAACACGTTGTGCATTGCATAAATGTGGAGTAATATTATATGGAAATATTTATTCAGTCTGGTTATTTCTACTACTACGCTACTTATTTACTAGAACGACTCGTAGACCCGTGCCAGCTTCGCCTGGGTGCTATTTACTATATGTATTTAGGCTAAATTTCACATTTTAATCGCTATACCACTATACATATTTGACATTTTAATTTATTAATACTGTAGTGTCTACGTTACACATAACACTTCAACTGGCGTCCGCTCTGACATATCAATGAGCAAGAGACAGTGTGGGTAGATTATAAAATAATACTTATTATAGTCACAAAATACTAACTAATTACCAACGACATAACGGTCACATAGCTCGACATGCACTTCATCCCCACGTCGATAGATGGCGTACGAGCACACTCATTTGTTTATTTTGTTTATTTTGTATCCTTAAGTATTTTTTTTCGCCATAACACATAACCAATGTCTTACTCAAAGCTTTATTTTATCTCATCAAATCATCAAAATCAGTTTAGTGATTTAAGCCTGATTGTGTAACAGACAGACAGATGCCATCTATTCATCAATAGATGGCGTAAGTAGTATATTAAACCACACTTCCATTTGTTTAGTCCGTATTCTTAAGTATTACCTACGTTTCATATTGTTACTTACGAAATTCTAAACTAATATTATTATTAGTTTGGATTGGTGATAAAAGACAACACTAACATGGAATCAGGCAGAATACCGAGCTATGTTTGGGGCTTGCAATCCAGGTGAAGGCTCACGGATCCTTTCTACTCGCAAAATCTCGCCTAAACCAAGCCACCACGTTATGGTTAGCTGATTAATTTTCCTTCATACTAGGTAAGCTCTCCGACAAATTTTCAAACGGGAGGAAATGACTGAAATTTTTTTTCTATATGTTTGGGAGACTGCCACTGCTCGCCCCACCCACAGAATTGCAGCTGACGGTCACGAGTAATCATAATATATATTCCTTATGCAGTATACGAATTTTCACTCGAAAGGAAATGATTGACCGAATTTGAATCTGCCTCCCGTACCATATGTGGATAGTGAGTACTACGATTGTGTAAATGGGACTTGTAAATCTACATCTTGGTCAAAAGCCCAGACATTTCTTGGCTTCTTACATTTATATTTCTATATTTAGTAAAAAAAATTCAATCGAATTTTGCACGTTGTGCATTGCATAAATGTTGAGAAATGTTATATGGAATTTTTTATTACTTGATAGTAGTATAGCAGTTTGACAAGTAATTACGTGTGTAAGTTCATCGATTTGGCAGCTAAAAATCATACGAGTGTTTTATGAACGTATATACACATATTATTACATACATAACGCGCACTAGGAAAATAAAACTTGATATTCATATCAGTGTGTGAGTGGGTGTCTTTCTGAGTGCGTTAACTCGTGTATGTGTATGTTAAACCTCGTTTAAAATTCAATTATCTATACTAATATGAAAAATTCTTTCAATGTTAGATAGCCCATTTATATAATACTAGGGGCCCGTCCCGGCTTCGCACGGGTAGATAATTTTTTTAACATTTTGGCTCCCGCATTCCGTCGCTCCCTCTATCGCCGCGTTACTCGCTGCGCTGCGAGGCACTACACCACACCGCGCCGGCGGCCCGTCTGGGATTATTTTTTATTTATCTTGATATTTTTATTTCGTAATATCTTTTGACTGGAATGTCCGATTTCAATAATTCAAAAAGTAATTAACAGGTATTGAAACAGTCTTCATTACGAAATAATTTATTTGGATAAGAATTAATACAAAATTATGGAAAACATGGTCTTATTTTGATAGGCATTTTTACCAACTTTTAAAATGTAAAAAAGTAGTTATAGTGACTTAACCACAATAGTTGGACATATGGTCTCGCGGAGTTTTTTGTAGATATTGATACGTTCTATAATATTGTATAACATTTTTTTGTTCTATCATCAATACTTTTCGCAGCGCATGCGATGAAAGATATTTTATGGCTAATTTTTTTGCACCTTGTGTTGGTTTTAGTGAGAATTTCTGGGGATCTCTAATTTTTTCTTGTAATAAATATAGCCTATGTTACTCAGGGATAATGTAGCTTTCTAATGGTGAAAAAATTTTTGAAATCGGTCCAGTAGTTTTTATGTTTATTCGTTACATACAAAAATACAAATCTTTCCTCTTTATAATATTAGTATAGATATCACAGTATATCATCATACTTTACTACGTTATAAATATATGAAGTCTAAAGAGTACAGTTAAGAAGAAATTGTCAATATTAGACAGCAAGCAATAATAATGAAACATAACTAAAATACCGTTTTACGAGGAAAAAACATAAAAGAGTCTAAAAATGCAGATATCGCTGGAAAGCCGCAACAATTTTAATTAAAACTGCGTCGAAACGACACTGCTTTATCGCAAACCGAGCTATCCAATAACTGGGCATAAAAAAACGATCAAATATCTGCAGTATAAAAAGAAAGACTCAACTAAGATAATAAATATTGTCTACGTTTAACTGAATACAAAAAATATAAGAGGAATCAAAAGTCAACAAATGATAATAGAAACAGCGAATATATACATCTTAGCTGTTGAAAAAAAAAATGAAAAGAAACCTACTATTAGCCAAATTTGTTAGAAGGGTATGAATATAATATCAGAAGCTCGGACTACAACGCTGCTCGATGATCTGCTCTCGTTCAGTCTTGTATACATAAAATGTTATTCGTCTCTGTCAATCTTAAGATTAGGACTATTAAATAAAACAGAATAAAAAACGACCTTAGTCTTAGTCCAAAATGCTGTTCAGTAACTTTACTTTTGAGTTATTTTCAAGGTAAAAACAAAAAAATTGGTTATAAGTTCTGGCAATTCGATTAATACTTTTTAATTCTATGGTTTAATATTTTTTCTAATCCAAGGGAGATACTCGTACACATTGATATTCAAATTATAGACATTCTCTACTCCACATCCATCGGGCAAGAAGTAACTAACGATGCCTGCTGCTTCAAAAAATTTCCCATTATATAACATAAGTGGACCACCTTTATCACCATCACAAGCTCCTCTGTCTTTAACACCACCACTGCACGTAAGGCCCTTCCATATTGGAATATATGGAAACGCGTTTTTGCATTCCTTAAAATAATAAAATCAATTACTCACCTAGAAACTCAAAATTGTTTTCTTCTATTCTAAGTAAAACCTTTCATTAGGGCATAGTGATGCATAAAAAGTGCCAAATTTTATCTGTCCACCCTAGTAATAATAATAATAATGGATTTTAATTTAATTTTAGGATGAGGTCAATTTGTGCCATAATATTATTTTGTAGTGTCGTGTTTGTTGAATGCGAATTCAAATGTCAAGAGTCCTTTCGATACATTCCGTTCGCGTCACTTGTGGGCCTGTTTTAACTATTCCCTCACCTATCATTTCAGCGTAGCGGTTCTTTAAATTTTTGAAGTAAGTAAATCCATGAAGCTGTTGCTTTCTTCTCTCTCTGCGAACTCAATTTTTAAGGCGGCGACCCCAAAATAAAATCTCATATTTGTTTCTGATGTCCATGAGAGACGGTGGCCAATTAAAATCAATTGGATCGTCTGCTCGTTTGCCCGTTACCTATCCGTCATAAAAAATATATATTGTATATTTATTATTACATCCATGGTCCTTGACGGCAAATCAACGTGAAGTTTGATATTAAACACGGAAAATTCCTCAGTCTTTCCCCATCCTGCGATGTAAAATGTTTGTGGTTCATCCGGATCTATATCTGTAGTCGGTAGGCAGATTGGTCTGATGAAATCTGGATAAAAACAAAAATATATGAATTCCCGTAGAATCGGGATTGTAATCGTAGTAAAGTTAAATACCAGTGGATGCATTTATAATATTACAAATGCCAAAAGAACGTCTGATTTCTTGCAATAAAGATGTTTGAGATGTTAACTACAAAAACCAATTTTACACAGCCTTAGCTTCAACTTACCCGAATATTGTATAGTACTCTGCAATCTTAATAATGCGATATTGTGTCTATTGATGAAAAGCTGGTAGTTTTGGTGTACAATAATTTTCTCAATAGGCACTACAATTGCTCCATCAGTGCATTCTTTGACACCTTCTTTTTCAACACAGTCTGGTCCAGTCGTAAAGTAATTATATTCCCCGAGGATGACACGATTTCTGAAAGTTTGCTAAAATAATTAGAATACGCTTCTCATATGTTGGTAGGAAAGCACCTCGTAAGAGACAAGTCACCTAAAGTGCGAGAGTCCCCGTTTGGTGATAGAAAAACTTTTCCGCAAGCGGAATTAATGACTTTGGTGGACTCATCACAAGTCTGAGAACTAAGAGAATCAGACCGCCGGTAACTGCCAGTACCTACCGGTTAGGTAGGTAAAGTTATTGCTTCTTCCAACTAACTAACACTTTGAAAACAATATGTACTCACGGTATCCTTCGCGAACTAGCGACACAACTCGCAATAGTCAAAACATATTTGCTACTAATAAGAGAACCTAAACACAGCGTCATTCTGTTTTGGTTTTCTAAAAAATGTTTTTCAATGATGGCCATCCAGGGATACTGATCAATCATTGTAATGGCATTGTCTGAAATTACATAGATATCAGTATAATCTTTAACTGATCCAAAGGAAACAGTATTTATTGAATTAAATCAATCCGGTCTTCTAGTAAAGTAAATGACCCAAAATTAAACCTTTCTCATTGAATTTAGTTAACCTTGCAGTAATAATTGGTTGGCAACATTTGCCAATAGCAACAATCAATACTCTAAAAATAAAAGCTATTTTTGTACCTGTATCTGGTTTTTTATTCGTTCTACTGACTCCACAGCATCCTGTTCCGGCAAGTGGAGGTCCAAGAATTCCTTCACAACTCATACAACAAACACGGTTTTCATCCAAATCATCACATCTGTAAATTTTTTTTTTAATTAAAATTTAATTTAAATTATTTTATGTTTACGTTTGTGTCTATCTATGTCATTTTGACTAAGTATTTTAGATATTTCTTAACGAACTTTATTGATAGTATTTTTAACTATGGTATATTAGTACTTTTTTAATTTTAATTAATTTCAATAATTATCTTTATATTAACTTACCTATTATTTCTTACATAGTTCCTTTTCTGTTTTGTGACAAAGTCTTGTAGCATACTTTCGAGAGGTGGACATGAGTGTATATCAACACAACTACCATTGCGTCCATCTAGAGTGAAACAAGGATTTTGTGGACAGCACACCTAAAATTTGTTTTCGTTCTTTGTCATATATGTTATAAATAGCGTATAGTTAGGTCAATATTTATTACCACTTCCGTTAATTTTTAATATCACTTCCTATGCCTCATTACAAAACTCAAAATGCATAGTAATATTAATAGTTGTTTTTATTGCCTTACCATTGTCATGTTTGTGGCATCAATTCCGCATTTCGACTCTCTTAACAACGTTAGTTCTTCACTCGTCTTCTCTTTCTTTAACTCCACCGACAACAAGTCGGGACACTTGTTTATGTTGATGCATTGTCCTTCTGTATTTGCTGGAGTCGTGCAGCTTGACCCTAGAAAATAAAGAAATATTTAGTTTTTTTTTTAATAAATAAATTCTTTGTTTTCATAATCAGGAGTCCAGAATTCGACTATTAGGAAAAAGTATTTTCATTTTTCGAGTTAATATATGGCTTGTGACACTCACAAATAATGTGGCTTTCTATTGGTAAAAGAATTTGTAAAGTCGGTTGAGTAGGTTCAGACCTACAACCTTACAAATTTTACTTCTACTTATATTAGTATAGATCTAACCGCTATTAACTATTATTATTGTCAAACCTCAATTCTTGTTTACGGTGTAATGATATGACTCACCTCCTTGTACAGCACAAAAATGTGATACGAGAAAAACTATTAATAAAGGAATCATAGTTTTATGTATTTTACTTTTTAATATATTATGAAGTTATATAAATAACGTCTTGACAAGTTGTAAAATGATTGCACACTGACCGTATATTTAAACTTTTCCTCTTATGATAAAGGGACTAAAAATAAACGATATATTTAATATGAGTTTATATTTTTCTTTTGAAGGACTGAGCGAATATATTATTATACAATCTTTGAATATAGTGAATTATATTCAAATATTTTAAATCTGTGTCCTTTAAAATAAAACATGGATCCCTTAGTGTCATCATACAAATGGATATTTTATAGGATAGCATATTATTTTACATTTGGGAAATTATTTTATTTTCAATGTAGTTCTAACGGTTTTGGCGGCGCCAGCTAGTTTAGCTCCCTACTTACTTGACACTTATCGTTATATTTTGGACAATTTACAAAATATCTTTATAAATTACTAGTAGCCCGCCCCGGCTTCGCATACACCGGCGCGTCAGCGTATATTTTTTGTTTATATTGACATTTTTAATTCTGTAATATCTTTTGAATGGAATGTCCGATTCCAATAATTGAGATTTAAAGAGATTGAGATTTTAAAGATTTTATTTCAAAAACAAAAACATTGTACAGAAATATAGTAACGATAATAATTGCATTAGTGAAACACTGTGTCGCAATTATTAACGCCCAGCACCGACTGCTGGGCGTTAATAATTGCGAATGCTTCTATTTATAATAAAGCTTAATAATATAAAAAATTAAAAAAATAATAATAATAAAAAACTACTCAATTAACAAAGCTACAATTACGTGCAAATTATAATAATGAAAGACAAATACAAATAAATATTAGATGTGTGTGCGTGTGTGTACGTGTGAGTGTTTACGTGTGTATATGTGTGAGTGTGTGATATGTTCGTATAAATGTGCTTGTATGTAATGCTCTAAATTGCTTTATCTAACTCACTGACTCTTTTTATGAATACGATATTAAAGTCTCAGTTTCATCATATGTTAAATTCAGGAGCCAGTTTGATAGCTTGAGCTTACATTCTCTTAGGGTAAGAGGGTATATATGCAATGTGTTATTTATTTTATTATACAAAACAGGGCAATATAATAAGTGTTACGACTCGCCATCGTTGAGCCAGTACACTGAATAGAACAGATTCTGTTTGATCTGCGTTTATTCTTTAATAAGTCGTCGTTAAAAGGTAGATTTGAGTGGATACGAGTGATTGTTCGCAGTATGAAAAGTTTGCGAACTGATAAAACTTTACAAGCATTATACAAGTCATTTGTTGGAAAACGCCTGGGCTTAGATAGCATCACCTTCAACACTGCTCTTTGGGCTCGCTCTACTCGAATTAATGAAGATTTTGACGCGCTACCCCACACGGTGATGCAGTAATTCACAATAGACTGAGCAAGTGCAGAGTAACTGTTATTAATGTCTGAGTATCCAAAACTGATCTGAGACTCCTAAAAACATATATCAATTTTCGGACTCGGGAAGTGACAGATTCAATTTGTTCTTTCCAGCTAAGTAAGTCGTCAATAATAATACCAAGATACTTAATAGCTGAGGTTCGTTCAATCGTTTGACAACTGCAATTTGTACCTGAAGAACATTTGTGCGAAATTATTTTAAAAGTGTTTGGGGGCATGGATGATGATCTAGCTGCAAAAGTGATGAATTTTGTTTTTTCGATATTTATTGTTAGCAGGTTGTGGGTAAACCAATTCATCACAGTATGGAGGGCAGTCTCAGCATTTTTTTGTGTCTCATCCCAGCTGTCACCATCAATGACTAGAGCAGTATCGTCGGCATAAGTGATGATTTTGCAATTAAGTATGTCAAGACTGCACAAATCGTTTATATAGGCTAGAAATAGTGTCGGTCCAAGAACACTCCCTTGGGGTACACCAAAACAAATTTCCTCTTCCTGACTATACCATTCGTCAATCTTGACAATCTGTACACGTTTGGTAAGATAACTTCGCAAAATATTTAGAGCTGGGCCTCTGATTCCTAGTTTATTTAGTTTATTTAAAAGAATTGGAATAGATACTGTGTCAAAGGCCTTAGAAATATCAAGAAATATGCCAACAGTTTTAATCTTTTTATCAATGTTTAGAATTATGTAATTGTTTAATTGCAAAACTGCATCCTCAGTAGACTTTCCCGACCGAAATCCATATTGGTTATTTGAAATGATATTATTCTTCCTAAAGAAATCAGTTAGTCTATTATTCAGGACCCTTTCTAGTACTTTTGAAAAGGTGGACAAGATAGAAATAGGCCTATAGTTGTTTATATTATATGTTGGTCCTTTTTTATGGATAGGGTGTACAACAGCTTTTTTAAAGACACCTTGAAAAACTCCCGTAGAAAGACAAAGATTACAGAGTATGGTCAACAGAGGTACTAAAATATGTCTTGCAGCTTTTATAATAGAGGTGGAAATTCCGTCCCATCCCACAGCACAATTGTTCCTCAAATTCAAAATGATGTTTTCAATTTCTTTGTCATCGACTTCTAAAAGAAAGAAAATTAAAAAAGGAATATACAGGTATTGAAACTGTCTTAAATACTAAATAATTTATTGGCATAAGAATTAACACAAAGGTATGGATAACATGGTCTGATTTTTATAGGCATTTCTATCAACCTTGAAAATGTAAAAAAGTAGTTATAGTAACATAACTACAATAGTTGGACATATGGTCTCGCGAAGGTTTTTGTAGATATTGATACGTTCTATAATATTGTTGAATATTTTCTTGTTCTATCATCATTACTTTCCGAACCGCATGCGATGAATGACATTTTATGGCTAATTTTTTTACACCTTGGATTGGTTTTAGTAAGAATATCTGAGGGTCTCTAGACTCGGGACAACGGACAACGGATGCAGGAGTCGCGCTCCTCAAGCATATTTACGAAGCATGGGAGAAATCACAAAATGGAATTGGTGTATTTTGTGATTTGTCAAAAGCCTTTGATTGTGTTCAACATGAAACGCTTTTAAAAAAACTCAATTATTATGGTATAAGTGATAAAGGACTTGATCTAATTGCTTATTACCTTACCCAAAGGATCTAAAATATTACTATTAATGGTGAAAAATCTTCTGGATCCTTCTTAAGAATGGAATTTCAATATTTCATTGTTTAATAAAAACGCTTTGAATTTAACTGACTCAAAGACCTTTTTGGGAATAACTTTAGACTCAAAACTTTAGTGGTACTTCCATTTATCATCTTTGCCGGGAAGACTCAGCTCCGCAGCTTACGCAGTAAGACAACTAATTGATATTGATACAGCCAGACTCGTTTATTTTAGTTACTTTCACAGTATAATGTCCTACGGCATTTTGTTGTGGGGCAGGGCCGCGGACATAGAATCCATCTTTATTCTTAAAAAAAGAGCATTTCGATCCATTTACAATCCAAGAGCTAGAGATTCCCTTTGAGATGTTTTTAATAAAATAGGTATTCTTACAGTGCCGTCACAATACATTTATTGTAACATTGTATACATTAGGCAGAACATTACGTTATTTTCCAAACATAGTGACACACACAGTATGAATACTAGAAATAAAAATAAACTTGTAACGCCATACTATCGTCTCCACAAAGTTAGTAATAGTTTCATGGGGCTTGGTGTTTGCATCTATAATAAGATCCCACAGACTATATTAGACTTGCCACTTCAGCGATTTAAAACTCTAATAAAAAAGTTTTAGTCAATAAAGCTTTCTACTCTGTACAAGATTATTTGAATGATGACAAAGCTTGGATTCAAAATGTCGTTGATGCTCAGCTGAATGATTATACCTTTGTAAAACAGACTGATGTAAACAATGGCATTTTGTAAAGAGCAACTGTTGAGTTTCTTGCCAGTTCTTCTCACCAGGAAACTGCTTTCCGAACTGGTAGTAGCTTCAACCAAACTGACTGACTGACCAATTTTGACGTGTCAAAAGTACTTTTTAAAAAGTCTATTTGAATAAAATATTTTGAGTTTGAGTCTAATTTTTTCTAGTAATAAATATAGCCTATGTTACTCAGGGATAAAGTACCTTTCTAACGGCAAAACAATTTTTGAAATCAGTTCAAAAGTTTTTAAGTTTATTCGTTACGTACAAAAATACAAATCTTTCCTCTTTATATTAGTGTACATAGTTTATGAGTTATTCTAATGTTTACGTTTATGTTCTAATACGACTTCAAACTTTAAAATAAGCATTAAAAAGGTAGAAATAATAAGCTTATTTATGTTAGCAACACTGTTTATAAAGTAGTAGAGGGTAGATCATTTTATATTATTTCAAGTATACCGACGTGAAGACAATATATAACCTTTGGTGCGATAGATTACTCTCAGTCTCTTTGGTGTTTTCGTGCAGTGTACATGGAAGTTAGTGTTATAGTGTCGTGATTAAGGTTACCCTTCTCGAGGTCCACGTAAGTTTACTTTATTATCTATTGTCGTTAGCGAGGTCGAGTGGTGGAGGTGAGAGTTAATATATTATCAAAGAGCTCTTTAAACCTGCTCCTGGGTCTCAGGTACCAGGCAATCCTCGTCTCAGTCTAAATTGCATGTGTATACGTATTTCTGTACAGTAATGGGTATCATATCTCTCTCATTTTATAGCATTTATTAACCTTCCTTAATAAGGACAATAATATACAATAATTGTTATGTTTGGAGCCGGTGCCAGCCAGGTGAACAGACGTGTAGTAAGAGAGAATAGTAATAGGTATATCTATTGAACTACTACTACTACTTTCTGTACTATTGATACATAATATGTATGGACTTCCTCATCAGTTTCCTTTCATCAAATTCCTTAAATGACGGTGTTCTGAGGTAACAAACATAAAAAAATACAACCGAATTGGTAACCTTTTTTTGAAGTCGGTTGAAAAGTCAAACCAGTATTTTTTAAATAAACCAATATCGTAACTAATATTATTGTTGACGATGGCCACATGCAACCTGCAAACCTGTAAAATAAAAATAAAATTATTAGTTTACTAGGGGCCCGTCCCGGCTTCGCACAGGTGGATAATTTTTTTTTAATATTTTGGCTCCCGCATTCTGTCGCTCCCTCTATCGCCGCGTTACTCGCTGCGCTGCGAGGCACTGCACACCGCGCCGGCGGCCTGTCTGGGATTATTTTTTATTTATCTTGATATTTTTATTTCGTAATATCTTTTGACTGGAATGTCCGATTTCAATAATTCAAAAAGTAATTAACAGGTATTGAAACAGTCTTCATTACGAAATAATTTATTTGGATAAGAATTAATACAAAGTTATAGAAAACATGGTCTGATTTTGATAGGCATTTTTATCAACTTTTAAAATGTAAAAAAGTAGTTATAGTGACTTAACTACAATAGTTGGACATATGGTCTCGCAGAGTTTTTTGTAGATATTAATACGTTCTATAATATTGTGTAACATTTTTTTGTTCTATCATGAATACTTTTCGCTGCGCATGGGATGAAAGATATTTTATGGCTAATTTTTTTGCACCTTGTGTTGGTTTTAGTGAGAATTTCTGGGGATCTCTAATTTTTTCTTGTAATAAATATAGCCTATGTTACTTAGGGATAATGTAGCTTTCTAATGGTGAAAGAATTTTTGAAATCGGTCTAGTAGTTTTTATGTTTATTCGTTACATACAAAAATACAAATCTTTCCTCTTTATAATATTAGTATAGATAGTCTAATTATCTCTATAAATTATATATGTAAAGTTAAATTTACTTACCAGTTTGTTTCCAAAATACTCTATGTTTTTTTGCATATACTTACCTGTACTTTGTACTTTAAAATTTTTGTTATAATAAAATACAGAAGTTAGTTGGCTACCGAACGACCCACGGAACACACGTGCACGCCTTCGTAATTAACTAAATTCGTGGTCCTTCTAATTTCACAAATCCTCCTCAACCTCGACATTCTTCGCCCCTATACTTACCCCTACAGTCCAGTACTTAATAATACAAATTAAATAAAACAAAATGCGATTTAATATACTACCTACGCCATCTATTGACGGATAGATAGCGTTTGTCTGTTACGCAATCAAGCTTAAATCACTGAACTGATTTTGATAAAATGTGATACAGAGATAAAATAGAGCTTGAGAAAGGGCAGGAAGGATTTTCATCGCGAAAAAAATACTTAAGAATACAAAGTTAAGAAATGAGTGTGCTCGTACGGCATCTATCGGCGTGAAGATGAAGTGCATGTCGAGCTGTGTGTCTGTTACGTCTTTGGGAATTGAGATATATGTATAAATTAAAATGTAAAACATAGTGATGTAGCAAATGAGTAGTTTTATATACTCAAATTTTTCTGTATTAACTTACTTTGTATGTTTTAATTCATTCAAAATTTTTTTTGTTATCTAACTGGACATAGTTTGTTAGAGCAATATATTAAACCTGAAATTTCTACGACAAGCGCTTCAAGCTGGGTAAAGATAAAAGTTTATAAGCTGTAAAGTCCCCGATAACCAGTTTTACGCGCCGTTAGAGGTTCCTTCTCTTTTATGGTGTGTTTATCATTTTGTTAGAATGTTGTTTAGAACTATGGCTACTTTTTTTATCAAGTTATGCTTTTGATGCCCCTTTCTGGAAATACTGACAAGCAAAAAATGTTCTTAGCGCCTGCCGCATTATTGCACACCAATGAGAGAATTTTCCAAGGAATACTTAAAAATTACTATAAGACTAATAAGCATGCACAGGCGACCTTATTACTAAGAGTGATCTCTTACAGGCAACCTTGTCGTAAGAAGTTTTCTTCAATACGAAATAATTTATTTGGATAAGAATTAATACAAAGGCATGGATGACATGGTCTGATTTTGATAGGTATTTCTATCAACTTTTAAAATGTAAAAAAGTAGTTATAGAGACATAACTACAATAGTTGGACATATGGTTTCGCGAAGTTTTTTGTAGATATTGATATGTTCTGTAATATTGTAGAACATTTTTTTGTTCGATCATAAATACTTTTCACAGCGCAAGCGATGAAGGATATTTTATGGCTAATTTTTTTACAGCTTAGGTTAGTTTTAGTAAGAATTTATCAGGATCTCTAATTTTTTCTAGTAATAAATATAGCCTATGTTACTCAGGGATAATGTAGCTTTCTAAAGGCACAAGAATTTTTGAAATCGGTCCAGTAGTTTTTAACTTTATTCATTATAATATTAGTTTAATAAAAACCATAGACTTTAAAAGCCACATTATTATGAGATGTGATCTGATGATATATTGCCATATGACTTGCGTTTTGTCTAAACTATTCTAGAACATTCTAGACAGATTCGTTCATCTAACATTACAAATCTTAAGTTATATATAATCAGTATTTACAATTTATTAAATGTTACAAGTTGCCACGACTACGCCTCCACGAGGGGTTTGTGGTGAATCAAGTTAGCTTTATTGCCTAACTTTCTGACCTATTGTTCGTTTCTACAAAGGATGGCTGTTTTATATTAACTGTTGGAGTTAAGTTGGTTTAGAAACTCATTCTGAAGTAGTAATTTCAATATTAAAAAGTCTCTGTTCTAGAAACCTCTGCTAGTATACTAACTGGAAGCCATTTAAATTACGTATTTTTAGCAACACCGTTTACAAACTAGTATTAGCGGGTAGGTCATTTTTTATTATGTCAAGAATATCGATGTGACCAAAACCTGCTCTTGGGCCTCAAGCTCCAGACACTGCTCGCCTCGGTCGAAATTGCATGTGTAGGTATAAGTATTGCTGTACAATAATGGGTATCATTCATATCTCATTTTATGACAGTATACTATTTTGATTAATAGCAGGCGCGTGGGAACAGAACCGAAGCGTGAGAACCAATCACCTGCACACCTCACGCCAAATTTCGTGAAGTGAATTTTCAGTTGTCTTAGTGAAATATAAGGTAGTAAAGTAACACTTGAACCTGCTTCTGAGTCTTAAGCCCCAGGCACTGGGAACTTAAAATGCTGTAACTATTGCGTTTTGAATGTTACTTATTTGACTAGTAGCGATAGTCCCACGGCAGTTTGATGAGTAATATCTTACTTGCTTAATATTGTAATATAAGGTGATTTCATACAGCTAACACTGTCTAAAGTACCAATTAAGTATTGTGTGGTATGATACTTTTTAGTATACGGTAACAAGATTTTAATATATAAGATGACAGTAATAATCAGGGCAGTATCTAAAAAATATTGTAAAAAAATAATAAAGTATCTTAGTAATGGAGACCCAGCGTGATGACACCACACCCCTGCACAACCGTAATGGTCACCAGGCGAGCTCCCTTTGACAACTGGCTTAAGTCTATCGGAAGCGGTTATATATAGTCTTGGGATAAAATAAAGAGGACAACTCGCGAATAAAAAATATTAACGTTGGTTGGCTCCTATTGGTCTTAGCGTGATGATATATAGCCTATAGCCTTCCTCGATAAATGGGCTATCTAACACTGAAAGAATTTTTCAAATCGGACTAGTAGTTCTTGAGATTAGCGCATTCAAGCAAACAAACAACTTCTTCAGCTTTATATATTAGTATAAGATAAGTTGTTATAAAACTTGATACTTAATAATTACTTCGCATCAAGAAAATTACTGAAATATATTCTCTTTTGCTAAAATATCATGAAACGTCTCCATTTTCAAGTAAATTTCAGTCAATTTATACTGGCGCGTGTTTACAGGAGCAATAAATTGTTATGATAACGTTTTCCTTATAACCATCTACCTATTATATACCAGCCGAATATAGCACTCGATCCGCTGAGGTGTATTCAAACCAGTCACAGTCATTTATTTATTTATATTCTACCCTTAAATAAACCTTGTCCTGACAATAACTAACATAACAACAAAATTATCCGATTTTGTTCAGTCGTACTAAAGTTAAGCTAAAGAAAAATGTAATCACTTCAGTCGCGTCATTGCAACACTCATCGATTTTTGATAACCTTTAATTATAAACGTATTTGATAACCTCTGATTATAAACGTATTTGATATCCTCTGATTATAAACGTATTTGATATCCTCTCATTATAAACGTATTTGATATCCTCTGATTATAAACGTATTTGATATCCTCTCATTATAAACGTATTTGATATCCTCTGATTATAAACGTATTTGATAACCTCCGATTATAAACGTATTTGATAACCTCTGATTATAAACGTATTTGATAACCTCTGATTATAAACGTATTTGACAACCTCTGATTATAAACGTATTTGATAACCTCTGATTATAAACGTATTTGATAACCTCTGATTATAAACGTATTTGATAACCTCTGATTATAAACGTATTTGATAACCTCTGATTATAAACGTATTTGATAACCTCTGATTATAAACGTATTTGATAACCTCTGATTATAAACGTATTTGACAACCTCTGATTATAAACGTATTTGATAACCTCTGATTATAAACGTATTTGATAACCTCTGATTATAAACGTATTTAATAACCTCTGATTATAAACGTATTTGACAACCTCTGATTATAAACGTATTTGAAAACCTCTGATTATAAACGTATTCGACAACCTCTGATTATAAACGTATTTGATAACCTCTGATTATAAACGTATTTGATAACCTCTGATTATAAACGTATTTGATAACCTCTGATTATAAACGTATTTAATAACCTCTGATTATAAACGTATTTGACAACCTCTGATTATTAACGTATTTGATAACCTCTGATTATAAACGTATTCGACAACCTCTGATTATAAACGTATTTGACAACCTCTGATTATAAACGTATTTGATAACCTCTGATTATAAACGTATTTGATAACCTCTGATTATAAACGTATTTGACAACCTCTGATTATAAACGTATTTGATAACCTCTGATTATAAACGTATTTGATAACCTCTGATTATAAACGTATTTGATAACCTCTGATTATAAACGTATTCGACAACCTCTGATTATAAACGTATTTGATAACCTCTGATTATAAACGTATTCGACAACCTCTGATTATAAACGTATTTGATAACCTCTGATTATAAACGTATTTGATAACCTCTGATTATAAAATAAAAATGCACTCCCTATAATAACGAACTTGGACATCGCATCGCGATACCAAAGATACCGTTGGAATTAAGATGGATAAGACTATTGTTTTTTTTTGTAATATTTTTTTATAGCAATATACTAAATATCTGAGAAACTAAGCATATAGTAAAGTATGGTATTGTAGCCAATCTTTACTTTAGGTTTGAGCAAATAAAGTGGGGGAAAGTTGAACTATGTGAGGGTGCTGCGTGCCTGTATTGGCAGTTCCATTCGTGACGTTTACTATTTTGACAAATAGCAGACTTGGGGGAACTGAAACGTCAAATAAGAACCAATCGCGTGTGACGCGTTGCTCTCGCCCCGCGCTCCCCGCTAAAAGGGCCCTAATTGTAATTTCTGCGCATTCAAAGTCAAACCTGGGGATTTAGCAAAATGTCAAATCAATATTCAATAACGCTTATACAAAAATAAAAAATGTATGGGATTGACGAAAGATTAAGAAAACGTCACGTGACTTACAATCGAAAAACGAAAATTGACAGCCAATGTAGAATTGCTCAATTTAGGCAAACAAATTGAAAAGAGACAAATAAGTATTTTTATACATCATCATCATCATCTCAGCCACAGGACGTCCACTGCTGGACATAGGCCTCCCCCAGAGATTTCCAGTACGACCTATCACCTGCGACCTGTATCCAACGGCTCCCTGCCGCCCTGACCAAGTCGTCTGTCCATCTTGTGGGAGGCCTTCCAACGCTTCGGCGTCCTGTCCGTGGTCGCCACTCGAGAACCTTTCTGCCCCAGCGGCCATCGGTTCTACGGGCTATGTGCCCAGCCCACTGCCACTACAACTTACTAATCCTCTGGGCTATATCGGTGACTTTGGTTCTTCTACGGATCTCCTCATTTCTGATTCGATCACGTAGAGAAACACCCAACATAACCCTCTCCATAGCACGTTGAGCAACGCGGAGCCGGCGCACAAGGCCTTGAGCGAGAGACCACGTTTCAGATCCGTACGTCATCACTGGTGACACACACTGCTCGAAAACTTTCGTCTTCAGGCACTGAGGTATTTCCGATGAAAAGACGTCTCTTAGCTTCCCGAACGCTGCCCATCCGAGTTGGATTCGACGATTGACCTCCTTCCTGAAGTTGGACCTACCTAATTCGATTGTCTGTCCCAGGTAGACGAAAATCGTCAACAACTTCAAGAATAGAGTTTCCAACGGATACTAGAGTGGGTATAACATGGACGTTCGACATGATTTTCGTCTCGTCCATGTTCATACTTAGACCCACTTGTTGGGAAACTCTGTGGAGATCATCGAGCAAATGCTTAAGATCTTCCAGGGATTCTGCCATGACTACGATGTCGTCAGCGAATCGAAGGTGAGCGATGTACTTGCAATTTATATTGATGCCTCGTCCTTGCCATTCCAGGAGCTTGAAAGCATCTTCCAGTGCAGCGGTAAAAAGTTTAGGGGAGATGACATCTCCTTGTCGGACACAGCGCTGCAGAGAAATGGCTGTCGTGCAATGCTCCTGCATGGTAGAGTTATTGTACAAACACTTCAACACTTCGATGTATCGATAGTCGATACGGCATAGCTAAAGAGACCTCAACACAGCCCATGTCTCGATCGAATCAAAGGCTTTTTCATAGTCCACAAACGCTAAGCATAATGGCAGATTATACTCCTCGGTCTTCTGTATAATCTGCCGCAGAGTATGTATGTAGTCTATGGTACTAAAGCCTCCTCGGAAACCGGCTTGTTCGGGAGACTGGAAGTCATCAAACCTGCGTTTGAGACTGTTCGCGATAAACAACTTATAGACATGGCTTCTTTAGAAGAGTTTTGTCACCCTTATTGAAAAACACAATCACTACACTCCTGTTCCATGCTTCCAGCGTTTTGCCCTCAAACAAGGCGGAAGGAAACAACCTCTGGAGCATTCTGAAGATCGGCTTACCGCCCGCTCTCAGAAGCTTCGAGGTAATTCCATCCTCGCCTGGCGCCCTGTTGTTTTTAAGTTGCTTAAGAGCCATCCTAATCTCGTACAGGCTGATGTCCGGGATGTCTTCGGTGTAATGTCGGGTAAGTCGAGCTCTTGGGTTTTTGGCCGGACTAATGCAGGCTAGCAATCGAGGTATAGAGTTGTCCATAGAAATTCTTTACCTCTCTCAAAACTTCAGACTTGTTCGACACTACCTTGCCACCATCCGTCTTCAGCTTAGTCAAACGGCTCTGTCCAATAGACGAGTTTCTAGCGAACACCTTTGAGCCTTTATTTCGCTCTATCGCTTCCCCAATACATTTTGTATTATAGGAGCGAAAATCGTGTCGCATAGATTTCGAAATCTTTCTATTGAGCTGCCTATATGACTGAGCCTCATCGGAGGTCTGGAGTGTCACGGAGCGTCCTTCAGCCATCAGTTTGAGTGTATGAGGAGAGAGGATTTGGGTTTTATCCCTACGCCTGGGCCGGCAGAACTGGGATCCTACCCCATGGATAGTTTCAATAAGCCTGTCATTTAACTCGTCCACTGAAACACAGGATTCCAGACAAGAGAAGCGATTTTGGAGCTCAGAGTTGAAAGCGCTCGGGGATCTCAATTAAGACCGGAGACGGTCGGAGCGTAAACTTTATCAAATGAGACCTTTCAGCTTTGATATCGATATTCAATGAGCCTCGTACCATTCCGTGATCGCTTCCGGTTTTCACCCTGTGGATCACAGAGAAATCATTGAATATATGTCTCTTGGTAGACATTATGAAGTCTATCTCATTTTTCGTCCTTCCGTCTGGGCTCATCCAGGTCCATTTCCTGTGCGGAGGTTTCTGGAAAAAGGAATTCATCATGAAGAGTCCTTCCTTCTCCACAAACTCCGCCAGTCTCTGTCCCCGAGCATTTCGCTGGCCATGTCCAAAGTTCCCCACTCTCAACTCATCATCGCCTCTCGTACCCAGCTTTGTTGCAGTTGAAATCTCCCATCACAACATTAAAATGTGTTTTCGAGGTATGTATGGCTCTACTAATGTCCTCATACATAACCTCCACATCTTCATCTGGGTGTGCCGAAGTCGGGGCGTAGACCTGTATAATCTTCAACGAATACCTTTTGGATATTCTGAGTATAAGGTACGCAACTCTGCTCGACACACTCTCGATGGAAATAATGTTGTTTATGAGAGACTTGCGGACGATAAACCCAACACCACCACGAGACTGTTGGTCCCCTTCCCGGTAGAAGAGCAAGTTACCGGATGTCAGGGTTATCGTGTCCTCTCCCTCTCTTCGGACTTTCGATAAACCAATCACATCCCACCGTAACCAACTCAATTCTTCTTCCAGTTCTACCATCTTTTCGTCTGTCCTCAGCGTGCGTGCGTTGTATGTCACCAGGGCCAGGGGTCGTCGGGAGTGGTAGCCAGATCGCATCCGGTGATTCTTAGCACCCCTTCCCCCGCCGTATCCTTGACCACTACCGTAGCCAAGACTAGCGGGGCTGCCGGGCACTAGGGGCCTGGTCGTAGTGTAACTGCTAATTCTTTGGGGGGAATTCTGCTAATACTCGCCACGCTTGGCAGGCGTGTTGGCGTGTTTGTTAGCCTTTTGATGGAGTCAGAAACGTTGCTGCCTGTTCCCGGAAGGCTTTTCCCTTAGTCGCCTCTTACGACACCCACGGGAGAAGATGGGGGAGTGCTATTCTTACGCTGGCACCAACACGGCATTTACTACGCATTTTTATACAAATGCGTAGTAAAGTGACGTTTTTGAAAGTTGTCAACACGGCGATATTAACAATTAAGGGCGATTTCAATCGTTAGGCGTAAGATACATTTGCTGTCATTTTGAATTTATGAATGATGAAGCAATTACAGCCACTTTGCTAAGCCCTCTGTTCTTACTTGTTGCTCCTAAAAATCATACAAAGAATATCCCGCTTGATATTGTGATATAAGGCGATTTTATACAGTTAACATCAACTCAAGTATTGCAGGTGTGGTTTAAAAATTCCATCAATTAAGTATTGTATGGTACGATAATTTTTAGGATACAGTAACAACATATTTTACACTTAAATAACATAGCACTGTCCAGTCATATTGGCCACCAAGCGAGCTCCGTTTGACAACTGGCTTAAGTCTTTCGGAATAGAGGTTATATACAGTCTTGGAATAAAATAAAAGGTACTTACCCGCAAATAATAAGTTATCAATGGTTTGCTATAGCGTGATGGAATAATTACGAAAATTAATATATGTATACCGCCTTCTTGGTTTTATTCTTTTCACATTATGTATGACGTAACTAAGCTTTAGTAATTATTCTGAAAATATAATATTATTCAAGACTGGATATTTTGTGTTTGATTATTCCATAATTCCAATATTAACTTCTTATTTCAATCGCTATATAACTATATTTCACATTTTAATTTATTAATACTAACCAACGACAGAACGGCCACACAACTCGACATGCACTTCATCTCTACTTCGATAGATGGCGTAATAGCACATTCATTTGTTTACTTCGTAGTCTTAAATATTTTTTTATTGCCATAAAACATAACCTATGTCTTTCTCAAAGCTTTATTTTATCTGTGTATCATATTTCATCAAGATCAGTTCAGTGATTTAAGCGTAATTGTGTAACAGACAGACGTCTGTTTGTCACAAAATCCATTAATCAATAGATGGCGTAAGTAGTAAAGTAAATCACACTTTTATTTGTTTTGGTTTGTATTCTTAAGTATTACCTATGTTTTTTCTCCATTTTCTATACTAGCCGGATCTACGATTAATGGATTCATCCTTGATAGTAGTAGCAGTTTGACGAGTAATTACGTGTGTAAGTTCATTGATTTGGCAGCTAAAAATCATAACATGAGTGTTTTATAAACGTATATACATATCGGAGAAGGCGTATTGGCTTCGGCTTCTTTAGTAACTGCTGGTCTCGTGAGCGTCATTAGGGCTAAGTGCAAGCACAAAACAAAGTTACTAAATATTAATTTTACTTTATTCGTTATTTTACAATAGTTAGATAAGATGAAGAAATTAATAATATCTGAGCAGCGAGTTTGCGACACCAATCGAAACTTATTCTAGCTTTTCAGAATATACTCCCGTACCAACCACCTCCAACGAAGCCTCCCAAAATTAATACCGTTTTTCCGACAGACTATTCTACTGCTCAAGTTAAGATTGAGGTTTACCTCTGCTCTGATTGGACGTAAATCATGATACAACAACTTTTTATGAAAAGGTTACAATTTAAATGATATTAAAATGAAATAAATCTAGATAAATTTAAACTAAATTAAATTAGGGTCTTTTAACATGGTTTAGTCAGCTACAAAAATCTCCTTTATAATTTACAATAAATTCAAGTCATAATTTGATCCTAAGTCGTCATTCAACAATAATACAATGTAACAAACTTTAAACAAAAAAAGATAAGAATCTTAACTAGTAAAATATTAGAAATCTAAATTAAATTAAACCTTAATACATAAAGACATAATAACATGTTTTATTAAGCTATAGAAAAGTAGGTGCTTCCGTAAGGCGATAGTAATACGTTAACAATATAGTAATTTTTAAATTAAAAGAGTTAAAATCCAAACAATATAAAAATGACAAAAATCTAGTTTAAATCAGACAAAAATAAATTAGGATTTAATAACAAGCTTCAGCAAGTTAACTACGAAATCTACTTTTAAAATGAACAATTGTACAAACATAATTTGATCCTCAGACTTCCATAGAGCGATATCACATAAACAATATAGTAATTTCCAATTAAAAAATAACAATTCTAAGAATATAAAAATTATGTGAATATAGATTAATTAAGACTAAATTAAATTAAAATTTACAAGTAGTGTTACTAAATAATTAAAATCGTATGTTAAATTAGCAACCAGCTCAAACATAACTCTTTACTGAGTTTTTCCTCGGACATACATATATTATTACATACATAACGCGCACTAGGATAGTAAAACTTAATATTCACATCAGTGTTTGTGTGTGTGAGTGTCTTTCTGAGTGCGTTAACGCGTGTATGTGTATGTTAATAAAAAGAAAGACTCGACTAAGATAATAAATATTGTCTACGATCAACGGAAGAAAAAAAATATAAGAGGAATCAAAAGTCTGGTAACAGAAGACGATAGAAACAGCGAATATAAAACTATATATCTTAGCTGTTGAAAAAAAAAATGAAAAGAATAAACCTACTATTAGCCAAATTAAAAGGGGATAAATATAATATCAGAAGCTCGGACTACAACGCCGCTGGATCATCTGCTCTCGTTCAGTCTTGGATACATAAAATGTTATTCGTCTCTGTCAATCTTAAGATTAGGACTATTAAATAATTAATACTTTTAAATTCTATGGTTTAATATTTTTTTTAATCCAAGGGATCTCCCTTGGATCGAGTATCTACTCGTACACGTTGATATTCAAATTATAGATATTTTTACTCCACATCCATCGGGCAAGAAGTAACTTACGATGCCCGCTGCTTCAAGAATTTCCCATTATATAACATTAGTGGACCACCTACATCACCATCACAAGCTCCTCTACCTATGACACCGCCACTGCACGTAAGGCCCTTCCATATTGGAATAGATGGAAACACGTTTTTGCATTCCTTAAAATAATAAAATCAATTACTCACCTAGAAACTCAAAATTGTTTTTCTAAGTAAAACCTTTCATTAGGGCATAGTAATGCATAAAAAGTGCTAAATTTTATCTGTACACCATAATGGATTTTAATTTAATTTTAGAATGAGGTTTAATTAAATGTACGTAAACATTAGGTTAATTTGTGCCTTAATTTTATTTCGTAGTGTCGTGTTTACTGGATGCGAATTCAAATGCCAACAGTCTTTTCGATACATTTCGTTCGCGCCAAATGTAGGCCTGATTTAACCTATTCCCTCTCTCATCATATCAGCGTAGCGGTTGTTAAAATCTTACTTTAAATCCATAAAGATGCTGCATTCTTCTTCCTCTCTTAACTCAATTTTTAAGGCGGTGACCCCATATCAAACTAAGATAATCTCACCCTTATTTCTGATGTGTATGAGCGACGGTGGCCACTTAATATCAGGTGGATAGTCTGCTCGTTTGCCCCTTACCTATCTGTTATAAAAAAATATCATGTATATTTATTATTACATCCATGGTTCTTGATGGCAGATCAACGTGAAGTTTGATAAAAAAATAAAAAAAAATTTCAGTCTTTCCCCATCCTTCGATGTAAAATGTTTGTGGTTCGTCCGGATCTATATCTGTAGTCGGTAGGCAGATTGGTCTGATGAAATCTGGATAAAAACAAAAATATATGAAACAAAATTGTAATCGTAGTGAATTTAAATACCAGTGGATGAATTTATAATATTAATAATGCCACTAATACCAAAGGAAGTCTGATTCACTGGTGTTGAGAAAAAAAGAAGACAGATAATAAAAGATTTCTGGCAATAAAGATGTTTAAGATGTTGACTCTACAAAACTCTCAAATTGCACTCAGTCTTAGCTGCAGTTTACCCGTAAATTGTACAGTAATCCGCAATCTCTACAATGCGATATTGTGTCTATGGATAAAAAGCTGGTTGTTTTGGTGTACAATAATTTTCTCAATGGGCACTACAATTTCAGTACATCAGTGCACTCTTTGACTCCTTCTTCCTCAACACAATTTGGTCCAGTCGTATAGTAATTGTATTTGCCAAGAATGATACGATTTCTGAAAGTTTGTTAAAATAATTAGAACACGCTTCCTCTATGTTGGCAAGAAAGTATCTCGTAAGAGACGAGTCACCTATATTGCGAGAGTCTCCATTTGGTGATAGAACAATTATTCCGTATGTGAAATTGATGACTGACTTTAGTACATTTCGGTACGACCGACCTAACCCTATCATACCTGATAAATTCCGCAATTTCGGCTGGCAGATTTTTTGATTTTTAATTATCTAAAACTGCTATTCCGTTCATCATAGTTATTGTCAATGGCTATAGCCACAAACTAAAAACTAAGAGTATCAGAGCATAACATATTTGCTGCTAATAAGAGAATCTAAACACAGCAGCATTCTGTTATGGTTTTCTAAAAAATGCTTTTGAATGATGGCCATCCAGGAGTACTGATCAATCATTGTAATGGCATGGTCTGAAATGATATAGATATCAGTTTAATTTGTAACTGTAACTGATCCAAAGGAAATGGTATTTATTGAATTAAATCAATCCGATGCTCTAGTGATACTAATAACCCAAAATTAAACCTCTCTCTGCCGAGGTGACCAAACTGGCGATTGATCACATAGTTATTAAAATTTCTATGATCCATTAAATTTTTATCCTTGCAGTAATAATTGGTTGGCAACATTGGCCAATAGCAACAATCTATACTCTAAAAATAAAAGCTATTTTTGTACCTGTATCTGGTCTTTTATTCGTTCTACTGACTCCACAGCATCCTGTTCCGGCAAGTGGAGGTTCAAGAATTCCTTCACAACTCATACAACAAACACGGTTTTCATCCAAATCATCACATCTGTATATTTTTATTGTTTTTAAATTAAAATTTTAGCTTAATAGGTTTTATGTTTACTTTTGTGTCTATCTATGGCATTAAGTATTTTTTATATTTCTTAACGAAATTAATTGATAGTATTCTTAACTGTGGTATATTAGTACTTTTTTAGTAAAATTCGTAAATTTACAATTTTAATTAATTTCAATAATTATCTTTATATTAACTTACCTATTATTTCTTACATAGTTTACAGACAGCACACCTAAAATTTGTTTCCGTTCTTTGTCATATTTGTTATATATAGCGTATAGTTAGGTCAATATTTAATACCACTTCCTTTAATTTTTAATATCACTTCCTACGCCGCATTACAAAACTCAAAGACATTTAATAATCTTTGATTGACTGAAGATCCTCTTTGGTCGATTTACTACTAACTCCACCACTATCTTGTCCCTTTATATTCTCTTGGACCGATGGTATATATTTAGTAAAGTGGTATTAAATATTTATTATACGCTCCGACACATAATATCTACCGATTTAAATCATTTTCATCCCGGGACCCATCTCTACCCTCCACTAAAATGCACAGTAATATTAATAGTTGTTTTTATTGCTTTACCATTGTCATGTTTGTGGCATCAATTCCGCATTTCGACTCTCTTAACAACGTTAGTTCTTCACTCGTCTTCTCTTTCTTTAACTCCACCGACAACAACTCGAGACACTTGTTTATGTTGATGCATTATCCCTCTGTATTTGCTGGAGTCGTGCAGCTTGACCCTAGAAAGTAAAGAAATATTTGTATTTTTTTAATAAATACATTCTTTTTTTTCATAATCAGGAGTCCAGATTCAGTGTATTCTTCTTAAGTAACTTAATCGCAATTAATTATATAGGTTAAATAATTTATTTAAGCTTTATTAATTACTAACCGACCATACACACATTTACACATTTATTCATTCATGTTCTACCCGCAAATATGAATCATAATATATCTCTCATCGTTAAGGCAGCGTTCGTACTAAACGTTTTCGTGAGACTGTTTTTTCTCCGACTTACTTTGCAAATTCGACTATTATGAAAAAGTATTTTCATTTTTCGAGTCAATATATGACTTGTGACACTCACAAATAATGTGGCTTTCTATTGGTAAAAGAATTTGTAAAGTCGGTTGAGTAGGTCCAGAGGTTACCCCTACAACCTTACAAATTTTACTTCTTTATAATATTAGTATAAATCTATCAGCTATTAACTATTATTATTGTTAAACCTCAATTCTTTTTTACGGTGTAATGATATTACTCACCTCCTTGTACAGCACAAAAATGTGATACGAGAAAAACTATTAATAAAGGAACTAAAAATAAACGATATATTTAATATGAATTTATATTTTTCTTTTAAAGGACTGAGCGAATATATTATTATACAATCTTTGAATATAGTGAATTATATTCAAATATTTTAAATCTGTGTCCTTTAAAAAAACATGGACCCCTTGTACTCATAAAAATGGATATTTTATAGGATAGCATATTATTTTATACTTTTGGGAAATTATTTTATTTTCAGTGTAGTCCTAACGGTTTTGGCGGCGCCATCTAGTAATAAATATACTCAGGGATAATGTAGCTTCCTAACGGTTAAAGAATTTTTGAAATCGGTCCGGTAGTTTTTAAGTTTATTCGTTACATACAAAAATAAAAATCTTGGCTCTTTATAATATTAGTGTAGATAGTATGTGTTATTCTGATGTATAAGCTACATGATTGTTAAGTTTCATTAAAATCCATTTAGTACCTACTTTTTGCGTGAAAGAGTAACAAACATCCATACTCACAATGTATTATAGTAACACGTAAAAGACAATAATAATATGCAGTATAGACAGGAAGCCAAACGTTGTCTGGGGTTTGTAATTTAAGGTTATGTTCAAGGGCCATTTGGATATCATCTAAGTAATAAAATCACTCATTAAACTGCTTAGAAGTAAAAAGTCAAACCAGTATTTTTTAAATAAACCAATATCCCAACTAATAGTATAATAAACGTAGGAAGTACTTAAGAATACAAATTAAAGAAAATGCTATTTAATATACTACCTACGCCATCTGTTGACGGATAGATAGCGTTTGTCTTTTACGTAATGATGAATGGATTGTGTAACAAACAGACGTCTGTCTGTTACACATTTCGTCAAAATCACTGAACTGATTTTGACGAAATGTGATACAGAGATTAAATAGAGCTTGAGGAAGGACGCCTAGATTGTACATAATTGTAGTAATTGTAGTGAGTGTTATTGCGCAGTTCTTACACACAACAACGTTGAGTTAGACGTCTAACTACATTTTACATCAATCGTTAAGACGTTAGACATGTAACTACGTTATACGTCAATCGTCTAGCTATGTTATATGTAAAACCTTAGACGTTAGAACATCAGCGTTAAGGCATCTTGCCACGTTACACATTAAATTTTAGGATGTCAACGTTAGGACATCTAACTACATATATGATACTAGCGGCCCGTCCCGGCTTCGCACGGGTAGACAATTTTTTTAAAACATTTTAGCTCTCCCTCATTTCGTTGCCTCCTCGCTCGCCACGTTGCTGGCTGCGCTGCGTGGAAATACACCAGCCCTTCGGCGTGTATTATTTGTTTATTTTTAATTTTGTATTATCTTGTGAATGGAATGTCCGATTTTAATAATTTAAATAGTGATCTACAGGTATTGAAATTGTAATGTAATGTAATAAATGCTTTATTGCACACCAATGAGAGAATTTTACAAGGAATACTTAAAAATTACTATAAGACTAATAAGCATGCACAGGCGACCTTATCACTAAGAGTGATCTCTTACAGGCAACCTTGTCGTAATACGAATACGAAATAATTTATTTGGATAAGAATTAATACAAAGCTATGGATAACATGGTCTGATTTTGAGAGGCTTTTCTATCAACTTTTAAAATGTAAAAAAGTAGTTATAGTGACATGACTACATTAGTTGGACATATGGTTTCGCGAAGCTTTTTGTAGATATTGATATGTTCTGTAATATTGTAGAACATTTTTTTGTTCGATCAAAAATACTTTTCACAGCGCATGCGATGAAGGATATTTTATGGCAAATTTTTTTACAGCTTAGGTTAGTTTTAGTAAGAATTTATCAGGATCTCTAATTTTTTCTAGTAATAAATATAGCCTATGCTACTCAGGGATAATGTAGCTTTCTAACGGCACAAGAATTTTTTAAATCGGTCCAGTAGTTTTTAAGTTTATTCGTTATAATATTAGTATAATAAAAACCATAGACTCTAAAAGCCACATTATTATGAGATGTGATCTGATGATATATTGCCATATGACTTGCGTTTTGTCTAGACAATTCTAGAACATTCTAGACAGATTCGTTCATCTAACATTACAAATCTTAAGTTATATATAATCAGTATTCACAATTTATTGAATGTTACAAGTTGCCACGACTACGACTCCACGAGGGGGTTTGTGGTGAATCAAGTTAGCTTTATTGCCTAACTTTCTGACCTATTGTTCGTTTCTACAAAGGATGGCTGTTTTATATTAACTGTTGGAGTTAAGTTGGTTTAGAAACTCATTCTGAAGTAGTAATTTCAATATTAAAAAGTCCCTGTTCTAGAAACCTCTGCTAGTATACTAACTGGAAACCATTTAAATTACGTATTTTTAGCAACATCGTTTACAAACTAGTATTAGCGGGTAGGTCATTTTATATTATGTGTTTAGTGATATAGATTACAGTCAGTCACTCTGGTGTTATTTTGATAACCTCTGATTATACCTCATTACCGAAGGATTGTGGCTTAGTCAGATGCGTGGTTTTTTGGAGTGAACTTGAGCAGTGGAGGTGAGTGTTTCAATCGAAACAAAAGTTCTTGTAAATATACACGTTGGTCACATGAACGAGTCGCAGCTTGGTTTCCAGTCTGAATAGCAAAAGATCGTAAGTTTGGTTACTTCCTGACTGTATCGCACAGATACTACTGAACGGATTTTCATTGATTGGAAAAATTGGTTGAAATACAATGATAGTTGTTGCTGCAAGTCTGCTGTCGCCGCCAGGGTAGCGTGTGCGAGGGACTGAGTGAGAGACGATTACATTACACCTCAACGAAGCGAGGGCGGTTAGACAAGTTTAATATAATTGTATTTTCAAGCTACCGACTTAAAATGGCAAACCAATTTATTTTGTATTAAAGGAGTATTTTGGAAAATGCACTCCCTATAATAGCGAATTTAGACATCGCATCGCGATACCAAAGAAACCGTTGGAATTAAGATGGATAAGACTATTATTTTTTTATGTTATATTTTTTTATAGCAATATACTAAATATCTGAGAAACTAAGCATATAGTAAGGTATGGTATAGTAGCCAGTCTTTACTTTAGGTTTGAGCAAATATAGTGGGGGAAAGTTGAACTTTGTGAGGGTGCTGCGTGCCTGTATTGGCAGTTGCATCCGTGACGTTTACTATTTTGACAAATAGCAGACGTGGGGAACTGAAACGTCAAATAAGAACCAATCGCGTGTGACGCGTTGCTCTCGCCCCGCGCTCCCCGCTAAAAGGGTCCTAATAGTAATTTCTGCGCATTCAAAGTCAAACTTATACTTACTTGTAGCTCCTAAAAAATCATACGAAGAATACCCCTCTTGATATTGTGATATAAGATGATTTCATATAGTTAACATCGTCTTAAGTATTGCAGATGTGGTTTAAACATTCTATCAATTAAGTATTGTGTGGTACGATTATTTTTAGGATACAGTAACAAGGTATTTTACATTTAAGTAATACAACACTGTTAAGCCATAAAGGTCACCAGGCGAACTTCGTTTGACGACAACTTTAAATACTCCAGTCCAATTTATTAAATATTATTTTAGAAATATCCTCAGAATGATATTGCAAAACCTTTTCTTGTTTCGAGAGTAGAGCTCGCGACACTTCGAAATTGAAAAGAAAACTGTATCTAGAAGATTCGAGATTGTTCCAACACTATGAATATTTTGATACACTTCTGATTGGTAGCGAATTGCGGATACAAGTAATAGATCTTGGATATTGGAAATATTCATTTTAATAACAATATTGTCTTCCTATTCTAAGAAAACATTTCTCTATCTTGTTGATATTATTAATGTGAAAGTAACTCTTCATAAACGTAGGTAATACTTAAGAATACAAACTAAACAAATGAATCTGCGATTTAATACGCCATCTATTAGATAGATAGATGGCCTGTTAATGCTTTTACGATTAAATCACTGAACAGATTTTGTTAAAATTTGGAACAGAGATAGACTAGATCTTGGAGAAGGACATAGGCTATGTTTTATAAGAAAAAAAGGGTTGAAGGTATTTAAATAGGGGATGAAGCGCATGTCGAGCTGCGAGTTCGTTGTCTTTGGGAATTAGTTCATCTTTAAATTACGTTGGTGTGGAAAAATAAAACTTATAATTCGATCGATATAAATTTGAAATCAAACCTAAATACTCGTGGTGAATTGGACTCGAGAGTAGCAGGGTTGTGTAGAATAGTATTGCTATCAATATATTAATAATTCATAGTACGAAATCAATATATTCTAATATATATTTATATATGTATTATGCTGCGTATAATTTTTGTATCTTTTTTTATTTAGTAAGATTTCTTAAAGAGAAAAATTAATCTGTTGTACATATTTAAGTTTGTTTAATATATTTGAATGCGCGCACGGCGGGAGTAGTGTTAGTTGCGCCACGGGCAGAGCCAGTCGTGATGTAGGCATTGAGAGAGGCGCACGTGCGCAGTTTGCCCGACTCATAACTACTAATTTTGTTGTTAATCACCTTAATATGCCTATTTCCCCTTCGTGTGCCCCTGTTCGTGGCATAGGTGATATACAAATAGTTGTGTCCCGCGACTATATCCCTTTGTGTTTTAGACCGATTTATAATTCCTATCCCGAGATATCTACCTCTGCCATGGTTATAGATGTGATTACCGGTACACATCCTGAGTTTGAGTTTTCCGATCGTGTGATTTCCCCTTGTAGTGATTTTTCCCTTGCTGACCCTACCTAAATTAAACCTGGCCCTATAGATATCCTACTTGGAGCTGATGTGTTGGGATCATTTTTTACTAGAGGTGAAACATTAAACTTTGATAGTCTTAGTGCAATACCTACAATTTTTGGTTATATTGTTTGCGGTCCTGTCCCTAGAGATTATGGTGATCTTGAACCCCCTATGACTGGTGTATCCTTATCCCGTTTAGTAGAGAGATTTTGGCAGGTCAAAGAGACCCCTCAACCCTTAATACCTAACCCTTTAGATAATGAGTGTGAATTATTTTTTTAAAAATACGACCTCTCGCCACACAGATGGTAGATTTATTGTGAGACTTCCCTTTTTAAATAATCGACCTACCCCCGATGATTCTAAACCTACAGCGATACGACGCTTCCTTGGTCTCGAGAAGCGCCTGTCAACCAACCCTAAATTACGTGACAAGTATATAGCCTTTATGCGTGAATATTTATAATTAAATCATATGAGTTTATTTCCTTACCCTTTACCCCCTGAGCATTACTTCATTCCCCACCATGGTGTGTTTATGCCCGTAGACAAATCTAAAATTATCGAATAAAACCCATTGACCCTAAATTGACGAGTCCATTTACTAGAGACGTTTTCTAGATTCTTCAGCCAGATTTTTACGCTAGTAATGTATGACACAAATACTTGAAACAAAAGCTACTATTGAATAATATAAAAAATGTTAATATAGTAGTGAATAAATGGTTATCCTCCCCATTATAGTAGACAGTGCAAGACAATGGGTCACGCGCAATTAAAGTTTACTACCTAACTTAGTTACATTGTAGTGTGCTGTGTCAGCACTACGCCATTTTGTATATAATTAAGCGACCTGCCCCGGTTTTGCATGGTTTCTCTACTACAATAGACATATTAAACTTTCTCTTGAATTACTTTATTTATTAGTGAAAACCGCAATACAATCTATTGTGTAGTTTTAAAGATCTAAGCATACAGACAGCTTGAAGCAAATATTTACACTTAGCTTTTGTCTATAACTTGACACGTTCTAACATCTGGTAATTGTGACTCAGGTGTAGTTTAATCTGCTAACAATAGTAACTTTATTAAGTGATCTAAATACTAATGAGATTTCCTTTAAACACTACCATCATAACTATATTAGATAGATTGATTGCACTCCAAACATCATTGTCTAACGTAGTGGTAGTAGTGTAACTGTGTTGTGGTGCTAGTCTATTTTAATATAGTAAAAAAACCCTTTAGTAGAATCGATATTAACTTTTATAAGTCGATTTTTTGTATTGTTGAACAATATAAAACAGCAGTCAATAAAGACTTCACAAATTTTCATAAAATGCAAAAAAATGATAGATATATATGTCAGAATAGAGAGACAGATTGGATGAATGAGTTAATCGAATATTACGATTCCGTAGTTTTTGGACAGGAACCCAGGCAGTGCCTTGGATATTCTTGCTCTTGGATGGCATTAAGGATCCCTTTATGTAATTATGACACTCACATCTACTACCCGGTTTCACTGTCTGTCTTAGGTCAGGTTAACATAAGGCTAATTTAACGTAAACCTAACTTAAGGCTAACCAAACCTAAGGTTGTGTTAACACATCTAAATGCAATGTAAGAACTTACATGATCCTTAGTCCGAGAGGTCCAATATCCGTGATATAGCGACACACTATTTGTTACACTTCAACTCCAGGTGATGTGTCCTCATCATCCTCAAAGAGACTTGTTGAGAGACTAAAGTGTACTGCGTTAGTTGGGACTAGACAATAGTAGCAATGCCCCTCCACTAGTGGGTAGAAATCAATAAAACGGAAATATGGCGCTGTCGTCCCGGTTAATCGATAATCTTTTACTCGTTTGAGACTATTAAAAATCGTTGAATATTAAAATAACGCGACGGAAGTGATGATTAATTTTCTTTATTATTATATGAAGTAAATTAACAAATAGGAAATATGGCACTGGCGTTCCGATTTATCGATAATCGATTACTAGTTCGAAGCTATCAAAAATCGTTGAATAAAGTGCCGTAGGTATCGCTCTTATTCCGATTCTCAAATAGAGAAGAAGAGAATCGTTTACGCGCTATCTAATATCGTTGAATATTAAAATGAAGCGACGAAAGTGACAACAAGTCCTCTTTACTATTATTCTACCCTAACTTTAGTCCAACACGACCTTCACGATTATCCTACCCCAACTCAGTCTCTTCAGAATTCTTTAGGCAGTGTCAGGTTAACTTCACGAGAGGACTGCCAAAACTACTTGTTGCGGTTTTTTGATCAGAAGCCCCAAAATTTCTGTAGTAATGGGATCATGTCCCTACCTACAAGATGGCAAAAAGTTATCGAACAAAATGGTACCCACATACATTAGGTAAATGTAAATAAACTATATTAAAAATTGTTTAGAATTTTCTTAAAAAATGCGAAAAGACTTTTTCCCCAACCTATTATACGTAATTTAAAAAGCTGGATACTCGATTCTGTTTGATACTTGATATCGAAAGAAAGGTATCGAGAATAATCGTTTTATCTATTTTCAGTGTAAGCAATATTAGTGTCAATATAGTAATATTGTCACACATATCTCAAGTTAAAATGAGCAGACAGTCTTCAAGTGGCTGACCAGATCTACGCGAATTATAGCTAAGAACAATCTCGATTAAATTACCTTTCAAACAAATAAAACTTCATCGGAATCGGTCCATCATCTTAGGCGCTACGATGCTGCAGATAGACTTTGTAGTTTTTGAAGCGTCGGGTGTAAAAATAACATACGGAGATAAAACAAGCATTTAGATAATTTCTTATATAAAAACCAAGTCTGTTCCTGTAAAAAATTAAAAATACAAACGAATAAAATATCTCGTGTAACCCAGTTTTTTTTTAAAAAAAACAAAACTGGGAAGAAAAGATAAAGAAACACAAAAGAATGTAATGAACTTTTTGGTGAATCTTTTTATAATGTAAACAGTTTACAATCTCTGTTTATAACTTGTTATGAATGTTTGAAATCTTTACACCGCCATCAGTTGAAAGCTTAATCAATTTAGATAGAAAAACTTTTACTTTCTAGGAAATATGAAGCTGTACAGATAATTTTCATTGAACTCCACTCACACGTTAGTTTTGTTTGATTATCAATTTAAAGTGTTATGTTGTACAATATTGTACAAATTTCTTCAGCCAATGCAAAACTTGAATGGCGCTGTTTACACATATGAAAATTACGTAAAAAAACGTACTTCACTTACAAGTAAATTTGTTTGATTTTCAATTGCAAACTTTTGCTGCTACTGAATCAAAAGGCTTCGAATAAAACTGTACACATAATTTTCATTGCGCTTCACTTACAAGTAAGTTCCTTCTTATTTTCAATGGATGTGTTGTACTAATTTCTGCTGCCACTACAGCACGTGAATCAGCCGAAGCAGCGAATAAATTTGTTCTCATAATTTTCATCAGACTTCACTAACAGGTAAGTTCGTTTAGTTCTCAATTGTAAATTTTGTACAAATTTTTGCTGTCTCCGTAACACGTATCTAACCAATAAATAACTATTGAAGTTATTACATATTTTAAACATCTCTTACAAGTAAGTTCGTATGATTGGAGTTACCAGGAGATAGAAAATGTACCTTTTCATCAAATGGAAAATCTATATGTTAAGATATTGGTAAGTTTCAGATAATCTTCGTGAAGCGGGGTCCTATATAGATACCAGACAAGTCGTCTACAGTCTGGCGATGTCCAATTGTCTCTGTTTCACTGCAGACCGTCCTTGCACTTGATGTGTATTGTTTTAAGTTTCATTTACTTTTGCCATTGAATTTCTGTAGCTTTTATTTCGATGATTTGTTATATTTAAATAACTCCTATTTATCTACGTATAATTACAAAAACTTTATTGCCCTTGAAGAATGTGAATGTAGTTAATTCCCGATATATATATGTCGGAAACTAAAATAAAAAGGATATAGATGGATGGCCTATCTCAAAAGCTATATGGGCGCAACACGGTCAGGATACAACTAAACATTACTATGACGTACTATTCTGACAAGAACTATTATGACAGGAACCCAAGCAGTGCCTTGGACTTGTGACCATGGTGTAGGCTTAAGGATATCCTTTAAATGATCATAACACTCACCTCCACTGCTTGGTTTCACTGTTTAATCTTAAGATTAGACTAACAGTAACCTAACCTAACACAAGGCAAACCTAACCTAAACCTAACTCACACCGACATATATATATGTCGGGGATTTTAAACGATGAGAAGGGAAATGGCAGGAGGAAGATGGGGAATATTGGGGAATACTAAAAGGGGGTGATGGTATTGAATGGAATATTGGGTAAACGCAACGTAGATACTTCTACTGAACCGATAAATGATCAAATATGATCTCTAACAATTACGAGAGAAACCTAAGCAGTGCCTTGGACTTGTGACAAAGGTGTAGGCTTAAGGATATCCTTTAAGTAATTACAACACTCGCCTCCACTGCTAGGCTCTCTATTTAAACCCAAGGTTAAACGCACATAAACCGAATCTAACACAAGGCTAACCTAACCTAACATTGTGTTTACTTAACCACGTGGCAATTACATTGTAAGGACTTACGTGACCTTAGTTGGACAGCACTTCCACACTACACTGCACTTGGCACTATCACTATCACTACTTAGATGATGTTCACTTCTTGAGAGACCGCCCACGACTAAGACTTCAGTTAGACTGTCGATCGCATATAAAGGGTCGAGGGTAGATACTGTCAAAACAACGGAAGTGACTACTAGCCCACTCCAACGCCATAGACAACGATAACGATTCGATTAATCGATAATCTTTTACTATGCTCCGACATATATATGTATTATATATATATATATTATATATATATATATATATATATATATATATATATATATATATATATATATTTCCTAGGAAATATACCTATCACAATACGTAAAATAACATTGACATTTGTATTACTTAAATTTTGTATTTCATAAAAATTCTGTGTAATACTGAAACTCTACTAGAATTAGATAGAGTGAGAATAAAACGTAGACTAGTTTTATTCCCACTCTATCTACTACTACTGGGTGGGTATTCCGAAGTTAATAAATTTATGATCGCTATTCCACACGGACGATAAAATAATATATATATAGAGGTTATACAAGCAGCAATTCAGAACCATTTCACGTCGAAAATTTGGTAAGTGCTCATAATTACGGAACTGCTCTAAAAATTAATGAAATAAAAATATTGAATGTTATTTCAATTTAATTGGACCGAAGTGTATGCTCGGGGAACGACAGAGGGAAAACGAAAAAGTATTAGATGGCGTATATGGTATAACTATTCGAATTGGATTTTTAATGTAAAGTTAACCGAGTGCTTTTTATTATTATAACCAGGATATATCCAATTAAGCTTTTGAAAAATAATAAGATTGGAAATAATTTTCCTATAAGAAATATATTCCATATTCCGTACTTGACGGAAATATCTTTAAATAGTAAGTCAAACAGGGCTTTGTTATAAATATATTTGATGATGAGAACTGTTCCTTTACTGCTACATTTTAATTGTCAATATTATTTCGTAAAACTGCCTCTTGAATATATCGATCCAGTGTAGGTAGTCTGACAAGAAAAACAGTAGTAATTAGCCAACCAAAGGTTACCAAAAGTGTTTCCAACAAAAATAAATATGAAATAAGACTGGGAAAATGTATTTCCGATTAGAAATATAATTCGTTTTCCGTACTGTAGGGTTATATCTTATATAGGAAGTTAAACAATGCATGAGGTTCGCGATCCAGACATGTTTATAAGGCCTTTTTATTAATATTATATGATCAGAACTGGCCTTTATTTTTCTTTCACTGCTATATATTGATTAAAAACATTTACATTATAAAATTACTTGTCTAACTGAGGTAGAAGCGATAAAAGCTGTAAGATGTGGAGCCAGTTAATATATAATTACAAAAAAACAGTTGTAACTACTAGCTAACCAAAGGGTATCAAAAGATATTCTATTTCAAATTTAGTTCAATTTATTGACTACTTTGATAATCTTGAATTGAATCAGGCGTTACTTTGCGGAAATTCTACTCGATATTTTTAGTTGTAAGAACAAAACACGAGTACCGAGTTAAGTATCGAGTATTGCGTGTCGAATATCGAGTATTGAGTTAAGGTATAAAAGGCTGTTTTTTCAACAAATTGTCACTCAGCAAGTGACGCTTGTAGAGTCAACACGTCCTGAAGATGCTTCGGTTACGGAGCGAAACGTACGTCGATTGTCGATCGCGATCTACTTGTGTGGTGTGTACTGGTTCGAGTTCGCGCGTTTCACTTTTATGTGGGCAGGGTGCTCTTCTGGGTTGTACCATACGAGTCTGGTAGTTCAGATTGCCGCGGTTTATAGCAAGGTAACATTTTGATTACTTTTATACTTTGATAATTTTATTTAATATTAGAAAGTCGAAGTATGTAGTAAAATACTTGAACTAAATCCGATCTTAATTTAGTCAAACAAACCACAACAGAGTTGGCAATTTTCTGACCGCACAGAAGTAAACCGCGTGATCTGATTAGGGGCCGTCTGGTTACTTGTCCCGTAATACTCTCAACTGACTACAGATTATATCCTTTATATATCTTTAATAGAAGATGCATTTATTATATATAGAAACTATAAAAAACTACATAAACACAAGCATCGACAAACAAGCTTTGGAATAAGCAAAGGATACTCGAAAAATCTATACAAATAAATAAAATTTGAGTGTCTGTTTGTAATATTAAAATAACCGCTTTATACTGAGTGCATATGGATGTATACACGGCACATATACCAGAACAATATTTTTTACAATTTTTGTCTGTCTGACGGTCTGTCTGTCTGTCTGTGCTATGTTAAGGCTCTGAAATGGCTGGACCAATTTGAACGCGACTTTGACTGGCAGATAGCTGATGTAACATGGAGTAACTTAGGCTATTTAACATCTCGCTACGACCCATAGGATTGGATCAACACGCGAACAAAGTCACGCGGGTCAGCTAGTACAAAATAAGCTTTCTTATACTCATTACCAATACCATCTCATATTGATGGGTTAGAGAAAGAAAGAGAGAGACATAGGAGAAGTGAACAGAAAACCTTGCACTTTTAATGATGCGAAGTGAAAATAAGTTTCATGAAAGCTAACTCTCACTCCTTTTTTTTATTAAACAATTATGAAAATGGAGTGTGTATAAAAGAAAGAAAAAAGGGAGATATGCTTTCATGCCTCCCTTTATCCATTTATCTAAGAAAGAAGTATTAATACTATAATTAATTAATTTAAAAACTTAAAAATTTTATCTAGTTTATTTTTATTATTCGATTAATTTAATTTTCTAGGATATTTGGTTATATGTAAAAGCGAGTAGGGGAATATTTGTTATTCTATCACAAAAAGGGCTGAATTTTCAATAAAATTTAACAAACAGAGCCTTTATGTCATAGAATGAGAGAGGAATGATACCCATTACTGTACAGCAATACGTATACACATGCAGTTTAAATAGGATTGGGTTAAAGGCATTTTTATCATCACGACCCGTTAATGGCTCACTGCCGAGACGGATTTGCTCCTCAGAGTGGAGGGCAGGCCATAGTCCACCACGCTTGCCCAGTTGCAGACTTTAAACACATTGGAGAGCATGAAGAACTCTCAGGAGTGCAGGTTTCCTCACGGTGTTTTCCTTCACCGTTAAAGCAAGTGATATTTAATATCTTAAAACACACATAACTCAGAAAAGTCAGAGGTATGTGTCTGTGTGGGGGATCGAACTCGGACCTCCTGAGTAACACATTGAAGTCTCAACTACTGGGCCATCACTGCTATAAATGCCTTTTATATAATTATAATGATCCCCTTCGCTGCTACTAACTAACTACAGTAGATAATAAAACTAACTTACGTGGACCTCAATATGGATGACCTAACAACTATAATACTAACTTCCAACGAAATAAGTGTTGCTAACATTTATAATCTGGATTACCTCATACTTCTTATCCCAAAAATATTTATATTGCAATATATCTTATACTAGTGTGTTTACATAGCAAGAAAATAACTAAAAGTTATACATAAACCTATTAAAGCATTAAGTTTCAAGTTCCTATTAAAAAATCTTTATCTACTCAATTTAAAATTCAAAATTACGACATCATTTCATCGAGGATACTTCAGATTTTGTTGAAAATCCTGCAAAAAATTTCATGGTACGTAATGAAGTGGTTTTAAGATAATCTGTTGTCAATGGGGGAGGAAACCCCCTTACGTCCCTGCCATCCTCTTTGGGTGGAACGCTTAAGTACATTGCTATTTGGTAGCGGGAGATATTTTGTTACTAAATATAAAGGAAAGATTATTTTGTGAATGTTTAGTTACAAAAATAATAAATATTTTGTAATTTGCATATATTTCTGTCCATAAATAACTAGTCCAAGTTATATTCATACTTAAATTGGAACTCATAATATTTTTTTGTGAATTATTTCCCAGGAAATATATGAAAATGTAAAATCGGATCCTATTTAGGAAATGTGCTAAATAATATTACAAATATTCTTTATGGAAATTCTTTATATACATTATATACTAGGAAATGTTTAAATACACTATCACATAGGGATTATGTAAATTAAAAAATTAAATACATTTTTTTTAATTCCTGTCAAATATACTGATATACCAAAATATATAGTGAAATCTGTATTTAACTTCACTCGCTGTTGATTTTTCTCCCTCTATAATGACAACTCCAAATAACATTATTACCATATGCAGACTGTATTTAGGAGAATAGATTTCCTAGGAAAAATATTTAAAATATAAATTTTTAACTAATGATAAACTTCGATTAATAACAAGAAATAGATACAAAATAAATTAAAAAAAGATTCACACACGATAGAAGTGAAACTTCAGTAAATCGACAAAAGATTGAGATGAATATATATAATAATATAAAATAGTATGTATATTTCTGTCTCATGCTTTCCTACACATTTTTGTATTTGTGTCTCTTACCTGTCGTTTTTTCCGTTGCATCCGGTTTGAAATCACAACGATTCTAAAGAAGTTTCACTTCGAAAACTGAATCTTTAAATTCAAGGTTGGCATGATTAAAACAAATTGTTAAACCCATAAAATCGTGTATTTATAACGTATTTAAAAACAAAGATATGTCGGCACTTGACCGTCGAAAATAAGCAATTAAATGGACTTGAGGGTATTCCCCTTATCTATATCTATACTATTATATAAAGAGGAAAGATTTGATTGTTTGTATGTTTGTATATTTGTTTGTTTGTTTGTTGCGAATAGGCTCGAAAAGTCCTGAACCGATTTCGAAAATTCTTTCACCGATAGGAAACTACATCTTTTTCGGGTAACATAGGCTATGTGGTGTTGCCATAAATACTCTAATTAAAAAGATATGGTCATTTAAGTGCCAAAAGGTGGTCATTTTGTAAATTGAAGAGTTTCTCAGGAACTACAAATCCAATTTAAATTTTTTTTTCACAGATAGAAAACTACACTTTTCGTGAGTGACAAAGGTGTTTTAGTGTTGCCATATTAATTTTTTTAATAATAAAATATGGCCATTTTGTTGCTACTAATCCGATTTTAAACATTCTTTCACTGATAGAAGTCTATAGTATTTCCGTCTCTCATCCTCTTATAATACTATCACTCTCTTGTTTCTCTCATTAATTTTTATCTTTATCTGTTCAGAATGATCAGTCTCCTTTCACTTTCTTTCTTTTGATTATCTCTCTCTCCCTCCCCCCTTTCTTTTTCTCTTTTTCGCTCTCTCTCCTTTACCCATTCAATATTATTTTTGCTTTGTCCTCCCTCTTTTATTATCTGTTTCTTTCTATTATTTTTTTTATAACTTTTTCTCACCCTCTTTTTTCAAATAAAAAACTACATAATTACAGAGTGACAATTTAAGGACATCAATTATAATATTGCTTTAAATACCCAGAGCGAAGCGAGGGCAGGCAACTAGTTTAAATATAAAATAATATAAATATTGGGATTTCGCCTATTAAAAATGAACATTAGTTAGAACATACAGGACGAATATACCTAAAGCGTTTAGTACGGAATAGAGATAGGTACGCACGCAACAAAGAATAAATGTTTATCCATTGATCGATTTTTGTAAATAGATATTAATTAATGGCCTAACTAAAAAGAAAAAAAAAACAAAAAAAAATTAAAACAATTTGAACTGTTTGTTTTATAAAATTTTAAAAACTGTTTTTTTACCAACCCTGTTTAAATGACACAAAAATGCGTGGTGCCCGTACAAACGTACAGACAGGCAAACATAAATTAAATCCTAATCCTAATAATATTATAAATGTGAAAGTTTTTAAGAATGTATGGATGTGTTGATGTATGGATGAATGTTTGTTACTCTTTCACGCAAAATCTACTGAATGGATTTTGATGAAACTTTACAATAATATAGCTTATACATCAGAATAACATATAGGCTATAATTTATAATGATATAGTGTGAATTATCCAAAATATAGCGGGTGAAACCGCGGGGCGCAGCTAGTAGATTATAGTTTTGATCCTCACATTAAGATTTTTGAACATCTTCTGTACACACATACATTTTTTAATTCAATGTAACAAATTCAAGAGTCTTGAAAATGTATTGAAAATGGAGTGACCACTTATTATAATTAAATGAGAATATCGATTTCATCAGAATAATCTCAGCCATCGACGGTGAAACAAGAGGCTATTGTCAAGTTCTGGATCTAGATAGTGTTGCCAGTTTATAAACATCTAGATTAATCTATAATAAGCTTTATTACAATGTTATAGAGTATATACAAAACGCATTGTAGATGCTGGAGCAAGCAAATATAAGAGATGAGCTCTTGTTATTAAAAACTCACTCTTATTCTGACTTAGCTAAAAGTTACAGGTGAGTTCAATCAAAATTTGTTTATTCACGATGGTTAAGCACTCAATGCACTCTTTATCTTAGATTAAAAAGGGGGTTTTAAAGGGTTGGGACAGGTGTCGGAAAGTTTATTCACCGGGACAATGAACAAAGCACTTTTTAGAGCAATTGAAGAACATTTGTTTGCTTTCCAATCCATTAGAATGAAATACATTTTGATGGTATGAGTTCTATTGACTTAGAAACCAGGATTTACTCTTATTATATACATAAAACACATATTGACGTATAATATTATGGACTCAAAACACTAATGCTACGGTAGTCTTAATTTTAATTTTATTAGAAATATTTTTAGGAATTATTTATTTTGATGCAACATCAACAATTAATTATTATTTTTATTACAACCCCTTCAAGCCTTTTTTTCGCTTTAAATCTTAATCTATATTCTTTTCTAAGCTCTAATCTATCTCTGTGTCAAATTTTATCAAAATCGGTGTAGTGCTTTAAGCGTGAAACAGTCAGTCAGAGAAAATTTGGATTTTAAATTAATGGAAAAATATTTATTAAATACCCGTCATGGTTAACGCTATTGTTGTCAACATTTTTGTTGCTCAATTAGCATAAATAATGTAACTAATGCTTTACAAAGATTATAGTTCCACACGGCGTGACGTCACTTAGCGTTTTCGAGTAATTTTAAATTAGTTTAGAAAAACTTTTTTTTTAAGAAATGTTTTGAATACAACACGGCTGCACTACTTCGCATTTTATTGTTATTAGTTTCATATTATGAATAAGCTCTGTTACAATAGCTCCGTGGCAGTTTGACTTGTAATTTCGTGAAGTAAATATTATTAAGATTATTTTTATAAATATTTTTTTTATTTTCATGATACCCATATGAATATCCATTGTAACATACGAAAGTTATTACGCATATTCCCTTTGTTTTCCCGCGACCAATCGAACAAATGGACACCCACACTACACACGTATTTTACTACTAAAACAAACAATACTCACTCGATATCTAGCTCGTTAAATGCCGACATAAGACTTAATATACAGTGTATTTTTAACTGGTATGTGGAAATCCGAAATCGTGTAATACATGGAATATACATCCGAATACATGGAAACTTTCTTAGGAACCATTAGATAGCTTTTTGGCCAGGCTTGAGTAGGCCATACAAATAAGTGAAATCGGTCAACATTTTTTTAATGCGGTTCGACCCAATTTCATGTCAGGATCATTTAATTGTATTGGAGGAAAAAAATCGGAGCAGCAAAAGTTAGTCAAATTATAGACTACGAGTAATATAACCATAGTCAAAACTTATACAAGATATTACTCGACTGTCTTATAAAACCTTCTGTAATTTTTTTTTTTTATGGTATATAGGTCAGCGTTTGACCATGACTTGCCTGAAAGCACGACACGGTCTAAGATGGAGCACGCTTTCCTAGAAGGTACCTATTCACTCTGCATTTGAAAGCACCAACATTATACTTTTCAGGAAATACAGACTCCGGCAGATCGTTCCACATCTTCGCAGTGCGAATAACAAAGGTGGACTCAAAGCGCTTGGTACGTATCCGAGGAATGTCCACCATGTACCGATGGCGCTTTGGTCGGGTTTGTCTGGGAGTCCTGTAAAAAAAGGGGCGGCAGGAATAAGATTATGTAATTCCCGGGCACACTCACCGAAATGCATCCGATAAAAAACCGATAGGGAGGCAACCCTGCGTCGATGCTCGAGGCTATGCAGCCGAGACTTGAGCAGGGTGTCATCTCCTATTATTCTTCTGGCGCGCCTCTCAATCAGCTCCAGTGCCTCAAGTTGATATTTGGCAGAGCCGTCCCAAAGATGAGAACAATACTCCATGCACGGCCTGATTTGCGCTTTGTACAAGCTGAGCAGGTGTTCTGACAGAAAATTTAGACAGAAAGTTCCTGGGGATTGTAATCTTGAAGCGGGTTTAATGAGATCTTTTCTTTTTGTCGAACTGGGGTATTTTGAAAATACAATAGTAGAATCTACTAATCAATCAAACGCTATCAAAAGTATTGCTAGCGCAGATTGAATCCAAAGCAAAATTACTATAATAAGTAAAGAAAGCTATGGAAGGTACATCTTGAAAAATTAGAATTTAGGCAATTTCTGATGGATTTTTCGTCTGGTCTTTTTAATTTCCTAATTGACAGTAGATACTTAAATGTAAATCTTTGACTTTTTACGCATGGTTATATTTACGTACAAACAATAATTAACTATATCGATAGTAGTGTCTAACCGGCCATAAAGATTCAAATAACCATACGCAGATTTACACTTTACGTCCATAAAGGGTTGACGAGAATTGTTACGGATATGTTTGCTGAAATATTTTTTGCTTTTCACTCATTCTAGCTCTGATGGTAATTATTACTTTTTGAATACTAAAAATATGTTTTTTTTAATGTACTAGTAAAGTGTGAAGTCCGAAGTGAAAAATTCTGTTAAAATCTTATCTTTATTCCCTCTCCTTCCTTTCATTGTTTTCTTTTTTTTCCTATCTGCCAGAACAAAGTGATTATTATTTTGTTTATTAATTTATTTGAAATCTTATATTAATCTATTTCTAAATCTAGTAATGTAAAATTTATATGCATTCCAACCTTTCTTAGACTTTCGTCCTCGCGTTTTCATTCTTTCCTCAACATCTACTTCCCTTTCGTTCTTTCGTTGGGTTAATTTCTTATCCCTTACTTCGTGTCTGTCCTTTCTTTCCGCATATTTCTACTAAATGCCAAGTATTACTTGTTCAAGAATCAATTTAACTTTAATTTCTCTATTTTATTCTTTGTTTCTTCATGTTTCTTTCTATACTTAATATATTCAATGATTTCAATTCTATCCTTCCAAACCTAAGAATTTATGTCATTCAATCAGCATGCCTTCTATTTTTATCTTTCTGTACCTGCTTTTGGTTTTCTTTTGTTTCATCGTTTTCTTTATTGTTTTATTTTCTGTATTCCTTTTGCTCCTCATTTCTTCTTCTTCATACTCTATAATATTATTCTACTTATATATCTAGTTTTGCTATTATTTTAATGCAATAAATAAAACTAAAAAGTGTCAGTACCGTTCTCTAGAACAATTAAACAATAACAATAGCAAAGTTTGAAACAGGCAAATCAAATGTAAAGTGCAGTTTCCAACTGGAGCACAATTCTGAAATCTTGAGCACTTGTAGCAATAAACCTAGTTACTAGTTACTCTACTTTATAATTAACACTTGTTTTCACTAGATAAATAGAAAAGCAAGCGATTTATTCTAATATTAATATATAAAGTGTATACTCATTAAATCTTTACAAAATGGATTTTTACATTAATCATTAATCGCCTAACGATATAAAATACTAAAATCGCTTATGTACAGTACTAACCGACCCTTGCGACATCTTGCCCGTGATCATTCGCTCCTATTGTTCATAGCGTGATGGTATATAGCCTATAGCCTTCTCGATAAATGGGCTATCTAACACTGAAAGAATTTTTCAAATCGCTCCAGTAGTTCCTGAGATTAGCGCCTTCAACAGGAATAATTTTTCTTTCTCCCCCCATAATTCCTAAAATATGAGTCTCCGGCAAAAAAAACATGGGGGGATCGATAAAGGGGACCGCCACCTACCTTAATCACCCCCCCTCTCACCATCGTTACGTCAGCTAAAGGAAAGTCCTTCTGAGGAGCTCTCTCATAATATATTAACTCTCACCTCCACCACTCGACCTCGCTAACGACAATAGATAATAAAGTAAACTTACCTGGACCTCGAGAAGGGTGACCTTAATCGCGACACTATAACACTAACTTCCATGTTCACTGCACGAAAACACCAGAGAGACTGAGACTAATCTATCGCACTAAATGTTATATATTGTCTTCACGTCGGTATACTTGTAATAATATAAAATAATCTACCCGCTACTACTACTTTAGTATTTAGATAATCATTTTATCTAAAGAAATGACTGTTTTAGTTACAAATTAACCACCTTTCTCGTGAATAATTCTGTCTATTGATGAAAGTAGCATGAATATTCGTTCAGTACTTTTTTTAGTTTATCTCGAGGAGCTAGCCAGACAATTGGTTTAAAAATATTTTAACTTTACCTACTAGAACGATGAAATCTTTAAAAGGTTATCTAAACCATTTTGTTCTCGATACGCACTTCATTTTTTACTGTTTACTGTTGTCATATAGATATTGTAATATGATCCGTAGCCTAGCGATCACATTGATTGTAATTTCATTAAAGATAACAGACGGTCAACCTGAGAAACTAGAGGGTATCTTGTTTTGTCAATGCGTTGCCGCCTCGAAGATAGAGTGAGGAGGAGGACCGAAGAGAAGACTGCTGCGGTTTCAATGGACCTCGAGCAAGAACCCGGAGTTCATTATACAGGGAGGGATAGATCTTACAAGTATATCTCTTGTCTTGCCCACGCCTTGTCGCCTCGGAAAAATGATGTGAAGGATAAGTGAAGAGAAGAATACTACGGTTCCAGTGGACTCCAAGTAAGAATCTAGAGTATTCAATTTATTGTACTAGAAGATAATTTACTGGAACCGCAGCATCAATAGTATGGGTAGTCTGGCTAACATGTAAAACGATGATGTGATTCAAGATCATGTAATATCTATATGATAGTATTACCGTCATATTAATGTGGAAAAGAATCTGGGAGCGAAATGAAAGATCATACAATATTTCGCACTAACCTGAAAGTTATTTCGTTCCAGGTCTTAGACAGTTCGTTTTTAGAAACTAATATTGATTGTGTAGTGTATTCCTGTGACCTTGTAATCAAATCAAACGGATATAACAAAACTTCAGTGATTCCCCGAACATTTAAAGGGACAATAACATAATAATTCACTTCCTTTCTAGATATTAATTTTTATTCAATTTTAGCTCTTATCTTTATTGTGATAGAAGAGAATTTATTTAATACTAAATAATAAAAATGTACATTAAAAATAATTATTTGAAAAAATATTTAATATATGTCGGCGCGTAAGTTAGGCTTAGGTTAGACTAACCTTAGGTTTAAACAGAGAACCTGGGTTCCTTAAACCTACACCTTCCTCACAAGTCTAAGGGACTGCTTAGGTTCTTGTCGTAATTGTAAGAGATCATAATGTTTAGTTATTTATCGGTGCAGTAGGAGTATCTACGTTGCGTTTACCCTATAATTCATTCAATATCATCCCCCTCTTAATGTTTTCTATATACCTCCTCCTCCTTCTTCTATTTTCTCCGAGTTATATATGAGCCATATAATCCACAAACGTTCAGACAGAAAAACAAAAATTTCCAGATATTATTGTTTTGGCTTCTAATTCTATACTAATATTATAAAGAGGAAAATTTTGTATTTTTGTATGTTACGAATAAACATAAAAACTACTGGACAGATTTCAAAAATTCTTTCACCATTAAAAAGCTACATTATCCCTGAGGAACATAGGCTATATTTATTACAAGAAAAAATTAGAGATCCTCAGAAATTCTCACTAAAACCAACCCAAGGTGCAAAAAAATTAGCTATAAAATATTTTTTTATCGCGTGCGCTGCGAAAAGTATTGATGATAGAACAAAAAAATGTTCTACAATATTATAGAACGTATCAATATCTACAAAAAACTCCGCGAGACCATATGTTCAACTATTATAGTTATGTCACTATAACTTCCAGTCAAAAGATATTACAAAATAAAAATATCAATATAAACAAAAAATACACACCGACGGGCCGGCGCGGTGTGGAGTGCCTCGCAGCGCAGCGAGTAACGCGGCGATAGAGAGCCGGGACGGGCCCCTATATTACTCGACGATCAGACCTCGGTTATTTTATAAAATCTGAAAATTTCACTGCAAATATCCCTAACAGAGATATTAACGATCCTCAACTATGAAGGTTGGACCACGGTTTCTTCAACTCAAATTCGTTAAATTATAAAGCTCAGTTTTTATAAATTTTATATGAAATAATATTAGAAACCATGTCAGTCACTTAGTACAGTTGTACCCCCTGTCAGATACCCTCATCTTTTTATATTCATTGATAATAACTATACTTACGTTATAGTATAAAGGTTGAATTTTATATATGTTTATATCTCTACTAGGGAAATATACGGAGAAACTATCAGAATTTATAAAATCACGTAAGTCTAATCGTCGCGGGCTCTTGGTCTATAAAGTTTTCTTAAATATCTTCTATGTACAAACAATAACTTACATTTTATATATATATATGATATGAATATGTAAGATATAAATAGGAAGAACAATAGAAGTAAATGAATCAGACAATCCATATACAAAGTATATGCGCTTGCGCAGGGAATACCCTGCTAAATTAGACTTGAGTGGTACTAGTGCAGTTATTGAATTATCGATAGAAACTTTCATGATATTATAAAGTATGTATATTTCTAGAAAAAGCAACGCTGTAGATAACTTTATATTCGCGGGTAGTACCGTTTTATTTTATATCGTATCGGTCCTACATACATAAAAGAAACAGGTGTTTATTGATACTAATTTTATTTTTATTAATTATTTATTATTCTTGTAGCTTAAACTATATACAAAATTGGTAGGTGTGAGAACAAGTGTACTAAGGATTGCTTATCTCTTAGAAGAGATCTCTTCCAGTAACGCCTGGATATGTTAGCAACAGTGTTTATAAAGTAGTAGTAGCGGGTAGTCATTTTATATTATTTCAAGTATAGTCTCAGTCTCTCTGGTGTTTTCGTGTAGTGAACATGGAAGTTAGTGTTATAGTGTCGTGATTAAGGTCACCCTTCTCGAGGTCCACGTAAGTTTACTTAATTATCTATTGTCGTTAGCGAGGTTGAGTGGTGAAGGTGAGAGTTAATATTATTATGAAAGAGCTCTTTAAACCTGCTCCTGGGTATCAAGCACCAGGCAATACTCTCCTCAGTCTAAATTGAATGTGTATACGTATTGCTGTACAGTAATGTGTATCATATCTCTCTCATATACATAGCAGACATAGGAGAGGATTATTAGAAAAAGCGGTGCAGGCACAAAAGATAATATAAATAACAGCTTTATAATAAAAATATATACCTACATAATGCTTTACATATATAATTGTATAACAATATGTATATACATACTATAATATTAGAGAGAAATAAAGAAAATTTTAATATGATATAATTTAAGTATATTCGTTTTAACCCTCAAACTCTGATGTTGGTGTACTACAGTCAGTGCGTAAATTTTTCCCCTTATTTTATCATTTAAATATTTGAAATACATCAGCATTAAATATGCTGAAACTTTTTACCATTGATAATAATTATCAAATAAGCCTAAATTCCCGGGACTAGTGTCTTTCTTTGACACTATGAATTCAACTCTTGAGGTGAAAATGGGATGATATTATTTAGTTATGTCAATTTTCTACATATATTTTTTTGTGTAAAAATTTATGTCTAATAATTTTAATATTTATCAAATAATGCAATATTTTTAATACCTATCTAATATATTTTCAGTACCTATAATCAAATAAAGTCAGTTTTATTTTTAAACAGGATATTTCGCCCACGTTGTACGTTCCTCGATAACACAGAACTTCACTATCAAGCAACATAAATATGCAAAATGAGTTGCAATAATAAACACTTCACTTTAAACTTTGGTGGCGAGAATAACTTCAACTATAGCCATGCCTGTGACTGGTGATATGTCTGAAAATCCAGATGGGACGAAGAACTACAGTATGACTGCTGTTAAAGAAGATGATGGAAATACGGTGACTGCTTCAGCGTTTGTTGCTGGTTACAGAGATAAACCGGATCCGATGAAACTGAATGCTCCACAATACTCAGTAGCTGGTGGAGCTATTGATGTATCAAATCCGTAAGTTCTTTGTCTTAATAAGTTAGTTTGTGGAAATCAGCATTACATTCAAGCGCTACCTACCTTTCTACCTCTGCTTCGTTTTAATATTAAAAAAAAATTAAATCTTTGTCCTACAATACTCAGTAGCTAGTGGAGCCATTGATGTATCAAATCCGTAAATTCTTTGATTATTTTAATAACTTAGTTTATGGAAATTGGCATCACATTGAATATCGGGGAGCAAAATCTAGTTTTCAAGCGCTAGATACCTTTGCTTCGTTTAAATAATTAAAAAAAATCTTGATTCTACAATACTCAGTAGCTAGTGGAGCCATTGATGTATCAAATCCGTAAATTCTTTGATTATTTTAATAACTTAGTTTATGGAAATTGGCATCACATTGAATATCGGGGAGCAAAATCTAGTTTTCAAGCGCTAGATACCTTTGCTTCGTTTAAATATTTTAAAAAAATCTTAATTCTACAATACTCAGTAGCTAGTGGAGCCATTGATGTATCAAATCCGTAAATTCTTTGATTATTTTAATAACTTAGTTTATGGAAATTGGCATCACATTGAATATCGGGGAGCAAAATCTAGTTTTCAAGCGCTAGATACCTTTGCTTCGTTTAAATATTTTAAAAAAATCTTAATTCTACAATACTCAGTAGCTAGTGGAGCCATTGATGTATCAAATCCGTAAATTCTTTGATTATTTTAATAACTTAGTTTATGGAAATTGGCATCACATTGAATATCGGGGAGCAAAATCTAGTTTTCAAGCGCTAGATACCTTGGCTTCGTTCAGATATTTAAAAACATTAAATCTTTGTTCTATAATATTGTTATATATATATATTGGTTCATACGTGACAATAAATTTCACATAATTGTATTTTTATTTTTATATCTACGAGTGTGGTTACGAAATTAGTTTTTTTTGTGAAATAAACAACTTGTGCGGTAAGCAAAAATTGTCTTGACTAATTCGGCAAAGGATAGTAATTATTCGACTTTAAAAAATAGGAGGATATTTTCACTGCGATCGTATTTTGTATGTATTATTATATAGATTAATGGTATTATTTTACGTGTTACTGTTCAATATAGCTCCTGTATAATTGGTAGTCCTTTTGACGAACATTAGCTATCTAGACTTAAACTTATTTTTCTATTTTAGATATGGACATTCACTTGGTCTCAATGCTACTTATACACCACCCGTTGGAACACAAGTAACAACCTCCACTAACCTGAACCTGGTTCACAATGAGACCCATAGAATGGATGTCAACGCTTTTGCCACAGCTCACATTCCGAAAGCTGGTCCAAATTTTATGACTCATGGAGCTGGAGCTAGTTATATGTTCAAGTAAGTAGCTTTTTATGTTTATTCGAACACTTATAACTCGAGAACTGCTTGACCAATTTTCATCGCTTTTGATTTTATGTATTTTTCCATTTTAAATAATGACAAAAAATTAAATAAAATAACAGAAAAATTATTTTCATATATAAAATGTTCATGAGTTTCGTAACTTTCAAACATTTCAATTTCAACATTTTAAACATGTCAACTGTTGTCATAAATTAAGGCGGTACGAAGTTCAACGAGTCAGCTAGTTTATCTTAAAGTTTACTGAAACTCAAAAAAGTTCATTTCAATTAGTCAGTTTGTCTAAAGCTACCACCAGCTCAGAATAACGGCAAGAAACTCAACAGTCGGTCTTTTTAAAAAGCTATTTTTCTAAGTTCTTAACTATCCAAATTCCAAGCATTCTTGTCATTTAAGTAATCTTGGACAGAATAGGATATTCCTTAATATCTGATTAAAAAACGGGATGGGTGGGCTCTTCGCACGGGTTAATTTGAAATCTCCCAGGCAGCATGACTTCCAACATTTTTACCATAACCATAACAAATAATACATCAAAACTTTGCTCATGAATCTCTTGCTATCAATGAAAACCACATGAAAAAACAATTTAGCATTTTTTTTATTTATCACGAGCAATCTTTATTTTTACCTGACTATGGCGAAGCCAAAAGGAAGGGATATGATTTTGGCAGTCTATGTATGTATGTATGTAAGTATGTTTGTATGTTCCACTCTAGCGCCTAAACTACTAAACCAATTTTCATGAATGAGGTGTGAATAGATTTGTAATAATGGCGCGGGTGACATAGGCTATAAAAATTTTATGATTTTTTTAAATGACGGAATATAAACCTCAGATTCTAATTTCGAAAAAAATAAAACTGAGCTGATTATCGCGTGTTTGGTGTCAAAAGAAAGGTCTTGACGAGCACATTACAAATATGTATATATATCTTATTGTTTAAGTTAACATATATGTTTAAAATGCGGTCGTATAGTCCGCGCGGTCCTGTCGTTGCAGTGGTTTACTCGTTTAAACAAATAAAAGCCAACAATTACGTTATAATATTAGATTATAAAAGTTATCTCGATCGGGAAACGGAAAATTATTAAATAAATAAATTAAGTTTAAAAAACTATATCCATTCGGGATAAGGTAGAACCGTGGTCGCACCCTATACCTACTATGTCCGTTTCATGGTAGTGTTCCTCTAATCATATATATAATCATAGTAGGTATACATGGGTACGACCACGGTTCTACCTTGACCATTTTTATACCGATACATTTCTAGGTTTCTATCTGATTATTTTCTTGTTTCGTCCTTTTCAGACCACTTTTTTACGTAGTCGGGTTATAGTTTTTTTATAATATGTATTGATAATTACTACTAATAACATTATAGTTTAGGATCATCGTCAATAAAATTTTATATAAATTACCATAGGACATACAAACAGAATTAATATTATATTTGTTAATATTTATTTGCACATATCAGTATTGTGCTTTTTGCGGTTTTGCCGTTACAGCTTGCAAAAATTTATAAGTGATATTATTTGTATTCAACTAAACCTTTTTTCTGTTGTTATTCTTATTAATTATACTCACAAATTTTCCTTATTTATTTCATTTGTATATCTTAACCAGACGCTATTATTAGACATCCCTCGAATTTCTATTCTATAATGCGTAGTATGTCACTGATGTGCAGTGGACTCCATCTATCTTTTTCTTTTATACAAACCTTGTCCTGACAATAACTAACACAACAACAAAAGAATCATCCAAATTTGCGCAGTCGTTCTGAAGTTATGCGCTTACATACATAGCCATTCATTTTTATGTAAAACAGAATACAATAAGCCTTTTTATCAATCGTAGAGTCCAAAGTTGCTTTGATTTCGATATCGTTTGTTCGGTTAAATAATGATATTAAAGACATTAACAATAACCTTAATATAAGGTTTAAATGTAATATTAAAATATTACAGATAAGGGCTATCTGTTGGAGATCCTTTTAATTTTTAACTTTTTTTGTAATTATGTCTTGTTACTTTCATGTGCTTGCAACAAAAGTCTATTCATTTTCATATATAATTACCTTTTTTATATAATTAATTTCATAATTAGCCTAATCTTATTATCTTACTAATATTATAAATGCGAGTTAGTATGTTTGGATGTTTGTAACTCAATCACACAAAAACGGTTTTACGGATTTCAATGAAATTTGACTTACAAATACTTTATAATCTGTTTTCCAATATATATGGCACTTTTTATTCTGGAAAATTGACTATGTGTATATTATGTGTGTGGATGAAATTTCGTTTTCGTGTCACGTTAACGAGCAATAGAGATGAACACTGTTTTTAACCGACTTCAAAAGGAGGATGTTCTCAATTCGATCGGTATATTTTTTTTATGTATATATACCGATTACACTGAGATTTATGAGCCGATTTACGTGATTCTTCTTTTGTTTGATGCGGAATTGTTGCCATTTGGTCCCATAAAAATTTAACATACTTTGACCATGTAGTTTTTATTTTATGAACATTTTTTCCGTTCCCGTTTCTTGAGATCTGTAATGTTTTAGGCGCACGGCACCTTTCCTAGGCCTACCCATAGCTACTTAAAATAAAATTACTATTCAATATATGACAATAAAAAGCAACGAAATGATATAGTCTAACTGATTTACAGGACAACTTATTACACACACTAAAAAGAAATAAAAAACCGACTTCAAACTAAAAATGCACTAAAAAGTAAGAAATAATTCCGTTATTTATTATTCTCTCTTTATTAAGACAATAATATATAATAATTGTTATTTTTGTAGTCGGTGCCAGCAAGTGTATAGTATGGTAATAGTAGTAGTTAAATAGATATACTTATTATTATTCTATCTCACCACACCTCTGGTCACCTGGCTGGCACCGACTAAAATAACAATGATTATATATTATTGTTCTAATAAAGAGAGAATAATAAATAATGGAATTATTTCTTACTTTTTAGTGCATTTTTAGTTTGAATTCGGTTTTTTTTAAAGTATTAAAAAATAAATTTATGGTATTTTCAGAGAGAGAGCCGGTCTCAATGCTAGCGTGAGCCAAACACCATACTTCAAGCAGACAGATTATGGACTAGGTGGGTCACTCAACGTGCACAGAACACCAAACTCTTCTTTCGACGTGAACATTGGTGCTAACAGAACTGTTACTCCATTCCACAACAGCAACTGGAACAAATCTATTGGTTTTGGTTATAAGAGGACTTTTTAATTTTTTCTTTTCTTATGTTCAAAACTATGTAATCGCATTTACTCGATATACTCGTAATATTTTTGTATTTACATTTTAAATGAAATGATTTAATAAACATTTGATATCGTAGTTTATTATTTTTTTCAAAAATATCACTACATTTGAAAATTAGTTGGCTAAAGAGAAATATACAATATATTTTAAATTAATAATAATAATTGTTATTGATTAATTTAGCAACACTAAAAACAAAAAAATAGTTGAAAAACCCAAGTCTATTTCTTATTTTATATTTCGGAAATACATTAATAAAATAAACCAAAAAAAATATTAAAAGTGTTCGTTTTTTCTTTTGCAAAAGAAATTAATATAATATAATAAAAATATTTAAAAAAATTATTTGTTTATTGAAAAACAAAAAAGTTTTAATAAAAATAATCATTTTCGATACAAGACGCATCTAAGGGTTAAATAATATCTTCTATATTCCTTTAGTCTATAAAATAAGACAACCCCAACCACAATTTCAACCACTTTCGCCCTAAAACCCACGTCCTGGGTAATAAAGAAACGAGTCAAAAACAAGAAAACATAAAAATCTTTCATCTCGGAATTGAATTTCATAATAAACTCGGCAAGCTAAAGCATTTTCGTAATAAAACAAATTGTAATTTCCATCTTAAAAATCCGAAGGTAATTCAAAGATGGTGGATATTTTTAAGCTGAGCGCAAAACTCCTAACTGTAGCAATAATTGAATAATCACAAGAGTAACTTCGTCGGCAACCGCAATTTGAGGGTAGGCTAAGATAGAGGAGGAAGCGGATTATAATTTTTTAAAGCCTCAAATTACGAGTATCGTAGCTATACTGCGCAGTAACACTTAAACTACAATATTAACATATAATCTAGATAGGAGCCGATCAGTGCCTGGGGCTTGAGACCCAGGCAGGTTTAAAGCACATGCACAAACTATGCGCAAACTCTCACCTCCACCGCTCGATCTCGCTAGCGAATATTAAAGTAATAACGTATAATACTCACGTAACCGATAACGGAGGCCTAGCACCACGCCACCCAACAACACTACACTTTACAGACTAGCTCAGTCCCATTGGAACAAGTTATATATATAATGACAGATAAGGTGCAAACGAGCAGACGGTCCACCTGATGGTAAGTGCCACCATCGCCCATGGACATCCTCGTTGCATCCTCGAAGATAGAGTAGGAAGGGGGAGAGTCCACTGGGTCCGCAGCATTAATGGGATGGGAGAGGGAGGGGGTGGTCCACATGCGGCTCGACCGGAACGCGTCTATGACACTTAGCGGTTGGATTCGCATGTTGGTGGTCGCAAGCCAGTCGGGGAACAGATCCCCTACCACCAAGGGGGTGCTGGGTTACTCGGCTCTTACGAGATGCTCTCCCAGCGGCAGAGGGGAATTGTATTCTAACCCGTCCCCTCACGGGGAGATTATATTGTCTACTTGAAATAAGATAAAATGAACTACCCACGAATACTGATCTATAAACAGTGTTGCTAACATTAATAACGCTTTTATTTATCCATCTATCTATCAAATTAAAAACCTTAACTACTAATATTATAATTTGCACCATAATAATAATATTTAAAACAACTTGAACGTGAAGGTAGACAATGCTGCCAACTTTCGACAACAATTTACACGTCATGTGCCGCCAAAAATGAATAATGTTACCACCGTTAATATTAAGTTTGCTTATTACTTGATAAGATTGCTTAGAGAAAATATTATCTGTCCAATAAATTGAAGCATTAATTACAACTTTGAACTACATTTTAAAATTAAAAAGCCACAAAATGATTTTCATAGCAACCACTGTAATGTCCCTGAAACCAGCAGGGAGGAAATTTAACTCTATTGCTGGACTTTTTGAGAAGAAGGGTAGAAAAACTGACCAGTTCTAAATGGCGATACCTCCAAGAGGAGGAAGGGTTTGGTTACTTCAAATACGCATCCTCTTAGTGGATTTTCAGTGAGTTTACTTCACGAAAACAAAACTTTATAAATCTTCTGAAGAAAAGTATTGGTCAGTTCTTAGGCAAAGTTAATCTAGTTTTGTTAGTTTCACTGGTTGAACGCGCTAAACTTAGGAATTACAAGTACGAATTGAAAATTTTTTTACTGTAAGATAGCCCATTTATTGAAGAAGACTAGATATCATCACCCTACGACCAATAGGAGCGGAGCTTCAAAGAAAAATTTTGAGATAACGGGCGAAACGTATTCCTCTAGCTTCGCTTACTATTCGTCGCTGCTTAAACGGCGATAAAACAAAGAAAATTTCAGCTGATTTAAAATTCTCTCTCTCTCTCTTTAATATGTAAAGCAAACGAAATCCCACGAGTAGGATAACCTATACTAATAGGTAAAGTTTGTGAGTTTGTAGGGGGTAATCTCTGGATTTAATGAACTGATTTTGAAAATTCTTTTACCGATAGAAAGCTATATTATTTGTAAGTGTCATAAGCTATATATTATCCCGAAAAATAAAACTACTTTTTCGTGGTAGTCACATTTGAAAAGTAAGTCGGAGAAAAAACGTTCGAACGTCAACGTTTCTTATGAACGCTGCCTTAACTATGATAGAGTATGAATGAATAAATCAGTGTGTGTGTGAGTTGATTATTTGAATACACCTGTAAGTGAAGCGAGAGCGGGTCGGCTAGTTTATTATTATAGTCAGATCATTTAATTAAATAATAAAATGAAATATCTATCACTCTTGTACCACACAACCACTGTTAAAAACAATCTGCGACTGTGAGTTAGATTTATGCAAGTCTGTTCCCAGCTCCAAAACTTGAAATGCTGGAATGAAACTTTCATTTTTTTGTCGAACAAATTACTTATTTAACTAAAACAAACTTATGGTCTGAATCGCGAATATTTGTAGCAAGGTAAAGTATTGTTATTTATTTATATGGTTCTTTTTAAATACTCGTAACTCAAATCGTTTGCTTTTAAATTTTAGTTAATCATCAGACTGCATGTCAAATTTATACTAAACGACTTGTAAAATAGCACCGGCTTCAGTTTCTTAGGCTCCAGGTATTACTCTTAAAAAAAATAGTGGGGGAAAGTTGCACTGTATTAGCAGTTCCATCCGTGACGTAGCAGACGCGCGGGGACTGAAACGTCGCATAAGAACCAATCGCATGTGATATATAAACATTACTTTACCTATTTACTACCTATTTTTTTAAATTAAATGGTGACAAATATTTATAAAAAATGTTAAATAAACGATTTAGAGTGAAATAATACTCAATCCACTATAGTGGACGACCAAAGATGGCGGACTAGATATTTTTTGTTACGTCCATGATATGGGTATCAAATAAATAAGTTTTCTGAGAGGAGTACGAAAATAAAATGAATTTAATTAATAGCTTGTTTAAAAAAAAATTGTATTATTAACTAGCGACCGTACCCGGCTTCTCGTGGTATCATGCCAACAAGTGTCCCACCATACATTGTTGTGTTATATCTCTAGAAATATTAGAGAACTGCCTTTCAATAAATTTAAAAGAAAATTAAAAGAATGGCTAGTTGAAAAATGTTTTTATGACCTAAAAGAATTTGATATAATGTAATGTTTCAAATGTCTATGAAAACTTTAACGAACTAACAGATAGACAGACAGACACAGTGTGGGACATATTTTTCATCCTAATCAATATTATAAATTCGAAAATTGAGAAATGCAGGTAATAAAAATACTTAAGAAAGAGGAACTTAACAAATAAGTGTGCAATTTAATATACTACTTACGCCATCTATCGACGCTTGGGAATTAGTCATATATGTAGATGTAAATTAATTTGTAAAATATTGATGAAAATGTGAAATTAAACCAAAGTCGAGACGGGATATAAAAGTGTAATTTTAAATAGTTAAGTTAGTAGGGTGCTGTAGTGAGCGTGTGTGTGGGCGTGTGGGTGGTGTGTAATAGTGACAGATACAAGTAGAGCTAAAGGTAAGTAATCTCTAGCAAGGAAATGACAGTCGCAGGTGTGCCTCCGACGGCTACTGCTAATAGCTTTTAGACAGCTCACAGCGGCCTCTAGTGTTGCTACGTTATACATCGATAAATATATTTTCTATTTTATTAGATTAGTCGTTGATCTGCCTTCACTTTGTTGGTGTAAAACATTTTTTCCTGACATCCGTTTTAAATGACATGTACTTAAAATATAGGCTTATTTTAAATTAGACCTGACAGTAGTTTTTGCGTGTTAAAAGCTATATAAACCTCTCATATCAAATTTTTTTAAAGTCATTGTGTAAATTTATATATGTCAGAGGAGAAGGCCAATTTGAATGAATGAATGAACCGAACCATTACGATTCTGTAGTTATTCAACAAGAACCAAGGCCTTGGTCATCACCAGGCCAGGTGCCTTGGACTTGTGACCAAGGTGTAGACTTAAAAAGCTACTCTAAGTGATCACGACACTCGCATCCACTATATGGTATCACTGTTTATCTTAGGTTAGGTTAACATAAGGTTAACCTAACCTAATCTAACATAAACCTAACCTAAGGTCGTGTTAACACATCTAAATACAATGTATGGACTCATAATAAATAAAACGTAAGAACTCAAATGATCTTTAGTCTGAGAGGTCCAATATCCCTGATATAGCGGCCCACTATTTGTTACACTTCAACTCCAAGTGATGTTCACTCAAAGAGACTTGTCGAGAGACTAAAATGTACTACGTCAGTCGGAGAATATAGGGACTAGACAATGGTAGCAATGCCCCTCCACTAGTGGGGAGAAGTTAATCAACAAATAGGAAATATGGCGCTGGCATTCCGATTAATTGATAATCCGATTAATCGATAATCGATTACTCGTTTTAAGCTATCAAAAATCGTTAAATAAAATGACATAGATACCGCTTGTATTCCGATTATTCGATTATCGTTTACTCGCTATCAAAAATCGTCGAATATTAAAATGACGCGACGAAAGTGACACGAGTCGTCTTTACCTATCTTTACCTATTATCCTACCCTAACTATTTTTGAAAACTAATAACTTTTTACGACTACAACCACATTTGTTATATTAATATTATGTGGTTTGTCCTTCTTTCACATTGTAACTTGATATGAATCTTAGCTAAGATGATTTTTATGTTATAATTTTTTTTGGAATAAATGAATACCCCACCTTCCATTTAGTTAATGTTACTATTTTATTGTTGTTAAATAGTAATATACTAAAAAAATGATCTTTTTGTTTTCTATTAACCCTGTGTGGTCAATTTTACCAATGCGAAGCAGAATTGGTTAACTAATAAACATGATATAGCTCATGAAATAAGATATTTCAGCATAATTCAGTCCAAACTAAAATCAACCATCGCCTAATTAATTCAAAATAAATATTTCGTTATCTATATTTAGTTTCGACAGTTAATTATATCTAATTCCATTCACGTTTGTACAAACATAAGGTTTCAGTTTTGAAAATGATTAATAATTCAAAAGCTACGCAACTCTGCTTATTGTATTCAATTAATTATGCCATAATTTGTGTGAATACATTTTAGAATTCAATACAAATTGATTTTAACAGCTTATTTTAAATATTGGTGGCATTTGGTGTTTTCCTTTGTTCGTTAGTTGTTATATAAATGTATATTTATTCATAAACTACAATAATAAATAATTGATCTGCCCATTGGGGTTAAAATATTCCACTTTATACTAATAAATAAAATGGCAGTGGCTGCTCCCACAAGAAGTGATATTCATTGATAACTCCCATTCTTAGAGGAATTTCAGATGATAACATAAGTAAATGTTTAATATGACACATTAAAACTTACTGAATCAAAAAACTACAAAGTAAAGACAAACGTTAATTATTTTGATACATATTTAATTATTAGACAGTTAATTGATTTAAAAATTTTATTAAAGTCTAAGGACAAGGGTGTCGCCAAATCGTCAGAATTCCAAAAAATCGCTCACTTTTACGAATTTTAACTTAATCTATTACTTTACGAACCAATCCTAAAATCACAAAAAATCTGCTGTTCCATACAAAATTGTCAAGGACACGTAAAAAAGAGAATAAATTCCACAAATTATATCCCACATTCCATTTATTCGTATCGCATTAGCTGGCGACCGTCTTGTCTAAGGATGGAAGGAACAATTTTTTGAAAAATTGCAATCTCAAAAATATGATTTTAAGTTAATGTAACTCTGGGCATATTTGAACCCCTATAATTTCATTTCTAAGCTAAGGCCTTGTGATTATGGTAATCAGAACACTTGCTGCCCATACTTTAAAGTTGATTGCTACTTTTAAAAATATTGCCACTTGCCTCTTAACACACGCATTTTAGCTTAGTTGGAGGGGTTAAGGAAGTATTATGTGATCCATACTGCTAGTAAAAAAATATTATAATATAGTATCAATAGTTTTTATCGACACTCGCCCATCACTAATATACAAAGATGACGTACAGTAATGGCCGATATGCAGCGCCAGCTGGTGCGGAATTAGCGACCATGTGTTCTTGAGTCTACATGTGACTATTAAGGTTTCTAATTCCATTACGCGATTGTCAACCTTATCTATATTTATATATATAAAATAAAATGTAACTTACCGAATGACTGCACTAAGAAAATATTTAAATACAATGTATTTAATTATTTAACACTTAAGAAACGTAGGAAATACTTAAGGATACAAACTAAACAAACGAAAGTGCGATTTAATCTACTGCTTACGCCATCTCTTGACAAATAGATGGCGTCTGTTTGTCTGTTACACAATCAGGCTTAAATCACTTAACCGATTTTGATGAAACATGATACAGAGATAAAATAAACTGTTTAAAAATAAATTGTTTTATCGCGAAAAAAACACTTAAGGATACAGAGTATGTTGAGCTTTGTGGCGGTTTTGTCTTTGGGAATTAGTCATATAAAAATTAAACTGTAAAATATATTTCTCGGAGATTTTATGATAAGAAGGAGGAGTAAGAGGAGGTATATTGAGAAAAAGGGGCAATGATATTGAATGGACTATTGGGTAAACACAACGTAGATACTGCTCCTGAACCGATAAATAATCAAATATGATATCTTACAATTAAGAGAGAAACCTAAGCAGTGCCTTGGACTTGTGACCAAGGTGTAGGCTTAAAATACTCTTATAATAGTTCTAATAGAGTTTAAACCAAAGGTTAAACTCACTTAAACCTAACTTAATACGCGTAACCTTAATCGGACAGCATTTCCAGCACTGAAACCACACTGCACTTAACACTTTCACCGACACTATCTAGAGACTACCTCACTCAGACAGACTTTCGATGGCATATAAAAAGTCGAGACTGTCATAATACAAGCGACTACTACCCTACTCCAGTGTTATAGACGACGATGACGATTCGATAATCGTTTACTATTCTCCGACATATTGATATAGCGGTTAAAATGTGAAATGAAACTTAAATTAACGTGGTGGTTCAATTGAACCCGGACGAAGCCTGGACAGGTCGACTACTAATTTATATATAAGAAACTCTCAAAGACATAAGCGCTCACACAGCTCTACATGCAATTCATCTCCTATTTTAACCCCTTCAAGCATTTTTTTCTCTATAAAACGTAGTCAATGTCCTTTCTCAAGCTCTATATCTCTACACAAAATTTCATCAGACAGACAGAGTGGCTTTCGCATTTATAATATTAATATTAAGTTGGAATGTCAGTGATAGTTAATTAATAATGTTTTGCTAACAAAGCTAGAGCTCTCTCTCTCTCTCTCTGTGGTCGCACCCTCCTGGCTGAGGATCGTGATCATCAGGTGTGGATGGTATACACCTAGTTTGGATTATCTGCTTCCACCGGTGCCTGTTCATCGCGTCTCTGGCGACCGAGCAAAACTTAATTGAAGATGGGCTTCTTACTTGATCGCTCCATCTGGTTGGGGACCGTCCCCGGGCTCGTTTTCCCTCCGTGTTTCCAACAACGATCAGTTTTTCACGGCTCTCATCACCCCTTCCCAAAGCTAGGGTAGATATTTGAAAACCTTTTGAATATTAAATGAAAATAACTACGTAACCATTATAGCAATGCCTCTGAGGTTTGCTTGAAAGATAACACTGTGATAATTAATTGACGTCCTTAGAACAAGAATTAATTTAAAATACGTTCTCTACTATAGTATACATGTATTATACATATACACATTACTCTTAAATCACTCTGTTTATAAGTGAAAACCGCATTAAAATCAATCGCGTAGTTAAGAAGATCATATCTTATATTAATATATAAAACTGAAGAGTTTGTTTGTTTGCTTGAACGCGCTAATCACAAGAACTATTAGTCCGATATGAAAAATTCATTCAGTGTTGGATAGGCCATTTATCGAGGAATGCTATTAGCTATATATCATCACGCTAATACCAATAGGAGCGGAGCTACACGCGGACGAATTGTGTGCCTAATTTCATTGAAATCTGTTCAACCTGTTTTTGCAATGTGATAACTTTCTAAACTTCTCCTGCATCGCAATCCCCAGGTACTCTTCAGCTACGTATCTAATGTAATTTAGATCTTATTTGTGGTTATTGTATTCGCGGGTAGTTCATTTTATGTTATTTCGAGTGGACAATATATAACTTTCGTTCCGATAGGATTGAGTTAGTCTGTCAAGTGGTACCGCACTGTACATATTAAAGTAGTGTCACTAATAGTGTAGTGTTATTTGGTGGCGTGGTGCTGGGTCTCCGTTATCGAGGGGTACGTGAGTAATATACTTTATTATTTTAATATTTATTAGCGAGGTCGAGCGGTTAAGGTGAGAGTTTACGGTTATAAAAGGAGTCTTTAAAACTGCTCCCGGGTAGTATTGTGTGTAGTGTACTCGAAGTCCTGAAGACCATAAAGGTGCGGAAGCTAGAATACTTTGGCCACTTCAACTCTTGGCCATCTTCACTACTGGACATCGACAATACAAAAGAGTGACTTTATTGAGTGAGGAAGGGGAATAAAAAGAAGAATGCTACGGTGACAGTGAACTCTGAATAATAACCCAGAGTTCAGTAGAACCGCAGCATTGACCGGATGGAAGTGGGAGGTGTAAGTAACCACATGCGGCTCGACCGGATCGCGTTAATGACACTTGGCGGTGGTCACAAGCCAGTTAGGGAATAGATCCCCTACCCTCAAAGGGTGCTGGGTTACTCGGCTCTTGAGATGCTCTCCCAGCGACAGAGAGGAATTGTATTCTAAACCGTTCCCTCACGGTTGAAAAGGTGTGACGTCACTTACAAGTTTATTTAACAGCTCTAGGGAAGTACACCATAAGAAAATACAAATACTTATATTTATTTAATATATTTTTTTAAATTAATTGTATTAATTTTTTTTTTTAAATTACAACACTAATCACATAATGTTTTTTTTATTGGTAACTTTTTTTTATTTTCTTTTTATTCATGTTACAACATTGAAGTAAATTCCGAATTTTAATCAAACTGTGATAACTTAAAGCAAAGCAAGCAACATATATCTAGCGAATCTATAAACCAAAATCTTTTAAGACCTTTGAATTATGCATCAAAAGATTTCGGATGCCAAAATGTCTATTTTCAATTTATAATCCAAAGATTTAAGATTGATAATTTATTCATTTTGTCTATCGAATACAAGTGGTAGCGAAGTTTCCCAAACCTCAGTCAGACTTCAGCCGCGTTGAGGGACGCACGCCCTCTGGTACAAAAGAGCGGGAAAATACGGACATTTTCTCGTAAATAATAATAAAACTTTTTAATTATAATTATGTGATATTAACTTTTATTATATTGTGTTAAAACTGTATGTGTATTATCAAAATGGATACTTTTTGGATGATTTTGCTGTTCGCGATTTTTTTCTCATGTAAGTATTTTTTTTTTATTTTAATTTATTTTGGAATAAATTACAATAATATAATAAAATTTGTATGCCTATACATATATTTTTTTTAAAGATTTTTTATACCTTTGATATTAATCACATCTTTACCAACTTTAAAAGTTAAAAAGGTACTTCATTAGAATTGTTGACCCCCCCTTATATTTTTTTATATTTTTTTCGATAGTATTAGCAATCCCAAGTGTAAATCTAAATTAGTTCTTTAAGGAAATTCTTAGTCTTGATGATATGAACTTTTGAAAGATTTCGCGAAAAAATCGCGAATTTTTTTTTTTGGTTGAATTTCCCTGGCCATATGTATTTTCGAAATAATATACACTTTAGAAAATTCCTCAGTTAATTTGAAATCTTTTTTTAGAAATATAAATTATGTTTATAATTATTAATTTGAAAAATATAGAAAATGTATGAAACAAATATAATTTTCCTAGGAAATCTACCTTTCTGTAGAAATTAAAAAAAAATTTTTTGGTTTGTTCTAAATGCTATTTTCATACTCATACATATATATAATTTATTTAATGAATTTTATTTTATTACTTATTATTTTTATATTTATTTGTATATTTCACATTACATTGTGTTAAAATTTACAATTAAATTTATGTTAGTCTTATTTTTTTCTGGTTTCATTTTGGATCTGCATACATTTTCCAGAAAATATATACATATAATAATATAACACATTATGTGCATCCAAAATTTTAGGTTACCTTATCACGTACAATACTTAGATTTATCAATCAACATTTTACTTTTATCCCGAAGAAGCTCTGATTTTTTGTGGGCTCAAAAATAACCTATAAATTAATCCAGTTAATAAAGTATCTGTGTGCCGTTATTGTAATCCGTTCAGCCGTTTTTGCATGATTGAGAACATCTCAATCATCTAAACATAAAAAACTTTAACATCACATTTATAATATTACTAAGATAAAAAAAATACTGACACCACAAGCGCTAAAGCGCATTTTTAATTTCGTAATAACTTTGAAACGGAATGTCCGATTTCAATAATTCTAAAAGTAATCAACAGGTATTGAAACAGTCTCGAATACGAAATAATTTATTTGGATAAGAATTAATACAAAGGTATGGATAACATGGTCTGATTTTGATAGGCATTTGTATCAACGTTTAAAATGTAAAAAAGTAGTTATAGTGACATAACTACAATAGTTGGACATATGGTCTCGCGGAGTTTTATGTAGATATTGATACGTTCGATAATATTGTAGTTTGTTTATTGTTCTATCTGTTCAATAATTTCTGCAACGAATGCGATGAAAGACATTTTATGGCTAATTTTTTGCACTGTCAGTTGATTTTGGAAAGAATTTCTGAGGATCTCTAATTATAGCCTATGTTACTCAGAGATAATGTAGCTTTCTTACGACAAAAGAATTTTTGAAATCGGTCCAGTAGTTTTTAATTTTATTCGTTACATACAAATTACAAATCTTTCCTCTTTATAATGCTTTTATCTATTCTATTATATAAAGAGGAAAGATTTGATTGTTTGTATGTTTGTTTGTAGCGAATAGGCTCGAAAAGTACTGAACCGATTTTGAAAATTCTTTCACCGATAAGAAGCTACATTCTTTCCGGGTAACATAGGCTATGTGGTGTTGCCATAAATACTCTAATTAAAAAGATATGGCCATTTAAGTGCCATAAGGTGGGCATTTTGTAAATTGAAGAGTTTTTCAGGAACTACAAATCCGATTTAAAATTTTTTTTCATTGATAGAAAACTACACAATTCGTAAGTGACAAAAGTGATTTAGTGTTGCCATATACATTTTTTAATTAATGGAATATGGCCATTTTGTTGTTTCTAATCCGATTTTAAAAAATCTTTCACTGTTAGAAAATTATACTATTCGTGGGGGACTGAGGTGATTTAATGTTGCCATATACAATTTTTAATTAATGGAATATGGCCATTTTGTTGTTTCTAATCCGATTTTAAAAAATCTTTCACTGTTAGAAAACTACACTATTCGTGGGGGACATAGGTGATTTAGTGTTGCCATATACATTTTTTAATTAGTAGAATATGGCCATTTTGTTGTTGCTGATTCGATTTTAAAAATCCTTTTACTGAGATGAGTCTATAGTATTTCCGTCTCTCTTCCTCTTTTAATGCTATCCTTGTCTATAAATAAAGGCATATATAATGGAGGATTATAAAACAGTTATTAAATCTGCTATGCTGGTAAGAAAAATAGAAACCGGTCAAGTGCGAGTCGGACTCACGCATAAAGGCTTCCGTACCAATATTTGGCAAAATAACTTGTTAAAATCATGTTTTTTCTATGGAAGCCTAACTTGAATTATTTTATTTTATTAAATACATCATTTGTGACAATTTCAACTGTCTAGCTATCACAGTCCATGAGATACAGCCTGGTGACAGACAGACGGACGGAGTGGAGTCTGTGTTATAGGGTCCATAATTAATTATGCATAATTCAAGTTAGGTAATTAGGTCTAGATAAATATATCTAACCATAATTTGAGCAAACAATAATTACCAAAACAAATAAATGAATATTTACGTGGAATTGAGGTTCTCCGAACTAAGTAAATATTGTGTTAAACTATAATTACACAAAACATGTGTTAAATTTACAATAAACATTATACCATATAATGCGTATATAAATATATCATGTATGTCTGTCCATAGTTATTGAATGAGGAGGTTTTGGCGACGTCAATTTTCCTAGAAGATATTATAGATCTACATCTACACTATTATATAAAGAGGAAAGATTTGATTGTTTGTATGTTTGTTTGTTGCGAATAGGCTCGAAAAGTACTGAACCGATTTTGAAAATTCTTTCGCCGATAGAAAGGTACATCCTTTCCGGGTACCATAGGCTATGTGGTGTTGCCATAAATACTCTAATTTAAAAAATATGGCCATGAAAGTGCCATAACTTGGTTGTTTTGTAAATTGAAGGATTTCTCAGGAACAACTAATCCGATTTTCAAAATTCTTTCGCTAATAGAAAACTATACTATTCGTGAGTGACAAAGGTGCTTTAGTGTTACCATATACATTTTTTAATTAAACGAATATGCCCATTTTGTCGTAACTAAACCGATTTTAAAAATTCTTTTGCTAATAGAAAACTACACTTTTCGTGAGTGACAAAGGTGCTTTAGTGTTACCATATACATTTTTTAATTAAACGAATATGCCCATTTTGTCGTAACTAAACCGATTTTAAAAATTCTTTTGCTAATAGAAAACTACACTATTCGTGAGTGACAAAGGTGCTTTAGTGTTGCCATATACATTTTTTAATTAAACGAATATGCCCATTTTGTCGTAACTAATCCGATTTTAAAAATTCTTTCGCTAATAGAAAACTACACTATTCGTGAGTGACAAAGGTGCTTTAGTGTTGCCATATACATTTTTTAATTAAACGAATATGCCCATTTTGTCGTAACTAATCCGATTTTAAAAATTCTTTCGCTGATAGAAAACTACACTTTTCGTGAGTGACAAAGGTGCTTTAGTGTTGCCATATACATTTTTTAATTAAACGAATATGCCCATTTTGTCGTAACTAATCCGATTTTAAAAATTCTTTCGCTCATAGAAAACTACACTATTCGTGAGTGACAAAGGTGCTTTAGTGTTACCATATACATTTTTTAATTAAACGAATATGCCCATTTTGTCGTAACTAAACCGATTTTAAAAATTCTTTTGCTAATAGAAAACTACACTTTTCGTGAGTGACAAAGGTGCTTTAGTGTTACCATATACATTTTTTAATTAAACGAATATGCCCATTTTGTCGTAACTAAACCGATTTTAAAAATTCTTTTGCTAATAGAAAACTACACTATTCGTGAGTGACAAAGGTGCTTTAGTGTTGCCATATACATTTTTTAATTAAACGAATATGCCCATTTTGTCGTAACTAATCCGATTTTAAAAATTCTTTCGCTAATAGAAAACTACACTATTCGTGAGTGACAAAGGTGCTTTAGTGTTGCCATATACATTTTTTAATTAAACGAATATGCCCATTTTGTCGTAACTAATCCGATTTTAAAAATTCTTTCGCTGATAGAAAACTACACTTTTCGTGAGTGACAAAGGTGCTTTAGTGTTGCCATATACATTTTTTAATTAAACGAATATGCCCATTTTGTCGTAACTAATCCGATTTTAAAAATTCTTTCGCTCATAGAAAACTACACTATTCGTGAGTGACAAAGGTGCTTTAGTGTTGCCATATACATTTTTTAATTAAACGAATATGCCCATTTTGTCGTAACTAATCCGATTTTAAAAATTCTTTCGCTAATAGAAAACTACACTTTTCGTTAGTATTTAATAGATTTTTGTTGTTATTTAATGATCTTGAGTATCAAATTATTATGACAAGGCTATTGATTATAATGATAATCTCTTAAAATACACTTTCAACGTCGTAATTAAATAAATCACAAGTTAATTTTTTATTCCTGGTTTTTGGTACAGTTGGATATTTAAAATTTAAGCCTATCATCTTACTTGCTTCCTCATCCTCACACTGCCTTCCCTCTCATTGGACATCAATTATTACTAATACGTTCGACTGCATCCGACATTTTCAACAATTATCGTCATATTCCAACCGATTTACGCATTAATTACAAACCTACACCTTCTTCATGAATCACTCCGTCTATTGGAGAAAACCGCATGATAATCGGTGCAGTAGTTTATGAGCTTTATGCGAACAGATTGACTCGGAGTTGGACTTTGTTTTATAATATGAATTAATAGTGATTTTAATACTATAAATGAATATTTCTAATCACTATTGTGACCTCTTTAGTGGGGCGAGAGGAGCGCGCCACACGTGATTAGTTCTTATGAGACAGTTGTGCTCCCGCGCGCTTCATATTTGATGTAAAAATAGACGTCGTGGGTTGAATTACCTATATAAGCACGCACCACACTCATATTGCGATTTTATTACTTTGATTAGTACTTACATATAGCTATCGGCCATATTATCCTTCCTATCCTTTATTCTTCAAATTCCTTTTCGGATTCAAATATATTTTTTTCGTGTAAATAAATCTGTACACTATTTGCTTGGTAAGGAAATCCAATGTCCGAAGACGGATCATAAATCTAACATAGCGGACCTTTGTATGACAGACAGTTACTTATTGCTTCTGAAATAGGATCCTTAAGGTCATCGGTTTTCGTCTTCTATGATACACAGGAAGCAAAAGTTGGGAATTCTTATTTATTTTATTTATTTATTTATTTATTCTTTTTGCACAAAATAAAAACAATGTACAAGGGCGGACTTAACGCTATTACAGCAAGCATCTTATACTATTGAGTATCTAACCATATTTCATTTAGTTCAATATATTGTTTTGTTTTTTGAAAAAAAGGAGTCATCTCAAAAGGTAAAGGTCGAAGATTGTCTTGGCAATGGCTTATCTAACTTTGATGGGTATTTTACTGATAAACACACTTGTCAAATATTTCGAATCAGTAAACATTTCTTTTTTTTTTGTTCTTAATACATCATTAAGCAGAGTTTTTGCTATTTATAGTATGTAACATTAATGGCAAAAGTCGCGTAACTTAACGTGAGATGAACGTGTAAAGATGGCGGTCGTATATACACGTCCGATCCGAGGATGGCAAGGGCCAGTGATATATTATTGCAGAGTGGCCCTTTTATAAATAAATGAGACTAATTTATATGAAACGTTATCTATTTACTACATAAGGTTAACTGGCAGCTATAAATAAGTATAAGTTAACACCCTTACTTTGTTTTGTTAATGAACTATTTATTCCATAGACGGTCTGAAAGGCCCGTGAGGAGACGTATAAAATTCCCCTTTCCCGCCGGGAGAGCATCTCGAAAGAGCCGAATAACCTAGCACCAATTGGTGGTAGGGGATCTGTTGACGTTCCGGGTGAGTTGCACATGGGCCCCCTCATTTAAGTTAATCCCTCCTATCACATTAATGCTGCGGTTCTAGTGAACTCTGGGTTGTCCTTCAGGGTCCACTGAAACAGTGGCATTCTACTCTTCATTCCCCTTCCTTACTCTATCTTCGAGGTAACGCATCGCTAAATAAGAGTCTCTCTCTTGTTTAGCTGATGTCCATGGGCGGCGGTGGACACATATCATCAGGTGGTAGCCGTCAGCTCGTTTGCCCCTTAACTACCATTAAAAAAGAAATCTAGAAATCTGATGATTAAAGACATACAATAAAACAAAAAAAATAATCATGAAATAAGCGAGATATAAGGAAAAGGAATTTGATATTACTTCGTCAGAAAATTAAATTTTTAAATGATAGCTTTTAGACGTAACCCAGTTTTAACATACAGACAACTCAAATATATTTATATTCAAAAAATATATTATTTTGACTCTGAGCTTACTAGATAAAGTTATATTTTATTTATTCATATATTCATTAGAAATTACATTACAGTATTACTATGTTATATATTTCCTAGGAAATATGTAATGTATGTATTAAAAATCTTTGATTTATTATTTTACATTTTTCCTAATTTAATAGCGTATTCTATAATTTTTTAAACTATGCAACTGATTTTAATACGGTTTTCTCCAGTAGACAGACATGTTAAATAAATCAGCATCTCAGCTCAGCTCATCAGCATCAAACTCGATCATTCCTAATTCTAATCTTTTCTGAAAAATCTTATATATTTCCGAGGTAATGTACACCATATATAAAACAAATTATTTTAAAACACTAACGCATTTCCTTAAGCACATGTCCCATTATTTTTAAATATAAAGTACTTTGAAAGCGTTCCCCATGTGTTTAAGCTTTCAGACGCCTCAATGGGATTGCCGAGATGTAACCTAGATAAGCTAAAAACTTAAGGTAAATCCGTCGCCCTAAAATACTCTTAGAATCTTATGAGGATTTTTAGTAAGATGAGATCTTTTGTGATAGACACAGTGTTTATATTTTAAACTAGTCGACTTACGTGACTTCGTACGCATAGAAGTATGTAATGTTAAATTAATTTTATATAGTTACTGGCAACTCACTTTCGACTTCGCACAGTTTCTTTCTCTACTATAATATGTATTATATCATACATATAAACCGCTGCGTAAATTTAAAGATCTAAGCATATATAGGGACAGACAGACAGACGGGAAGTGACTTTTTACCCGACTACGGTGAAGCCAAACTGCCAAAACTGGCAAAACTGCCAAAATCATAACCCTTCCTGGGTTATGATTTTGGCAGTCTATGTATGTATGTTTGTATGTTCCACTCTAGCGCCTAAACTACTGAACCAATTTACATGAATGAGGTGTTAATAGATTTGTAATAATGGCGCGGGTGACATAGGCTATAAAAATTTTATGATTTTTTTATTACGGAATTTTTACCTTAGATTGTAACTTTGAAAAAAATTAAAATGAGATAATTATCACGTGTTTGGTATCAAAAGAAAGGTCTTGGTGAGTATATTCTTTCCTACATCTACCTAGAGGAACACTACCATGAAACAGACATGGTAGGTATGGGTGCGACCACGGTTCTACCTTGACCATTTTTATACCTAAGCATTTCTGGGTTTCTATATGAATTATTTTCTTGTTTCGCTCTTTTTAGACCGCTTTTCTACGTAGTCGGGTTATAGTTTTTTGAACTTTATTTTTTTATTTAATAGTTTATACTATGTAAAGATGTCTACGAAACTTTAAGCTCCAGATTTTTTTGTTCAACCTTCCATTCTATCCCATGGAAACGGGTGCTTTTTTCGGGAACAAAGTACCCTATGTATCAATCTACCTACTAAGGTATCCGCGTGCCAAAATTCATTAAGATCAGTTCAGCCGTTTTAACGTAATAAGTGCACAAACATGACATAGATAGATATACTAAAACATTTATAAACCAAAGCATCAATTTTAAGTTAGATCTGAGTCAATTAACAATAAAAACTGTATCTTATTTGGTGCAGTAGATTTTGCGTGATAGACATTCTACAGACAGACATACAAACGATTTTTTTTAAACAATTGTTTTCCCTTCAATTATTGGTATGAAGAAATATATTCAATATTTACTGAAAACCTTGCTCAATTAAGTCAAAATAAATCTTTTGACGTTACTTAACTTCTCTAATCATTATTGGCAAAATATTTTTTTTAATTTTCTATTACACGTAAAACCTCTTTTTGCGTAATACAGTAACAATTAAGGTCTTAAACTTTAAAAGTTAACCTGAACATACAAACTCTACTGACCCAAGAGGCCATCACGGACTTGTGAAACTTAAATTAGATAGAAAGATCTAGAGTTCTAGACACTAATGCTTTCAATTATGTAGAGTCTCCCCGAGGGGGTTTCTGGTTGTAATTTTAGTATATCTTTCACGTAGTACCAAGTTACCATTACAATACGTGAGTGTGACCGTTTGACATAGCTTTAAAAAAATTAGGCGTTGACAGTATCAAAATAGGGCAAAAGTATTCAAGACGACCCCCATAAGCAAGATTGGATATAATTTCATGAAAATTCGAAATTTTTATTTACTTTTAGATTACATAACTTATAAAGCAGTTATGGCCCAGTGGTTGAAACTTCAAGTCTTACTCAAGAGGTCCAAGTTTGATCTTGGGCACACACCTCTGACTTTTCTGAGTTATGTGTGTTTTGAGCAATTAAGTATCACTTGCTTTAATGGTGATGGAAAACATCGTGCGGAAACATGCACTCCTGAGAGTTCCCTAAAGTTCTCCAAGTTGTGTGAAGTCTGCCAACCCGCACGGGGCCAGCGTGGTGGACAATCACCTAATACCCTCCTCATTCATTCTGAGGAGGAGACCGGCTCCTCCGGCTCAGCAGTGGGCCATTGACGGGTCGTGACGATGATGATGATGACATAACTTATAAAAAACTCCACTATATTTACGGTACCAAATAAACAAAATTAAGCATAATAGAAAACCATAAATCTGATAGTCATTGCTAGAAACTGCTTTAAATGAAAGTGACATAAGTTTAAAGTCAACGATAACTTAGACTAACAAGACACGTTTCATATATTTACACATCAAATTTGAATCGTTGCTCTCAGCTCCATTATTTTTTTTAATTGTAGCAAAAATTCAACTAGATGGCGTTTATGGTTTGCTCACAAGAGGATCATCTTATCTCTTGGGAGCAACTTGTACACCTTTCCCCTATTATATTCAATGGAAATAAAGTAACGCCATCTCTTACAGTTTAGAGATATCAGTAAGCATGCATCCAATATTAAATGTACAGCGCTATCTTGCAAAGTTTTAAAAGTATTCTCAATTTTCAAAGTATAGAAACAATGTAAGGCCATCTGGCAGAATTTAAAGGTACTAATATACCAATAACCAATAACAGCTATTAAAGTCCCCTAATGATTTACGAGATGGCGCTGAAGGCTTGAACGTGTAAAAACATAAAAAACCTTTATCTAAATTAGCTCTTTCAACGTAGACTTCTAGATCGATAATATTTTACGATGTTCTTGTACGATGATCTTTCGTATAAAAATAATGATATTCTCTCGCTTGACAACTGGCTAAAGTCTATCGGAACAGAGGTTATGTACAGTCTTAGAATAAAATAAAAAGTACTACTCGCGAATATAAAGTTCAACGGTGTTGCTCTTATTTATTGAAGTAGTCATTAAAATAATGAAAATGGAACATCCGATGAAATTATTGTGCATATAAATTATTTAGCTTTTAATTTAAATTAATACCATCAGATATTATCCGTTCAAGTCAACGGAGCGGGAAACCGTTTATAAAATATGGTGTTAAAACGCAATTTCGGAAAGTTCAGGATTAAAAATGTACTAGCGAGCCACCCCGACTTCGCATGGCTAGACCATATTATGCCTAAATGTATACATATATTCCATACCATACATTCTTTTGTAATATCTCATAAAGATAAGGCAGCAACTCCCAGCTCCTATAAATATTTTTTTTTATTATTATTACGCAGGAACTATGATTATTTTCTGGAATAAAAAGTATCCTATGTATTAATCCAAGTTATAAAGTATGTGTGTGCCAAATTTCATTGAAATCCTTAAAAGGTTTCCTGCGTAATTGAGTAACAAACATTCAAATCTTACACAAAACCTTAACAAATTATACACCTCAGCCTTCCTCATAAATCATTCTGTCAATTGGTAAAAATCACATGAAAATACGTTTAATAGTTTTGAGTTTATCACAAAAAAACAGACAAACAGACTTGGAACTTTGTATTATAATATTTGATAATTTAATGCTACACGTAATATACAAACTAAATAACAAAGTTTATTAAAGTGAGGAATCTGGAAGCAAGGTAAAACTTAAAATAATAGTCAAAGTTTTAACGACGACGTCGCGTAAACACCAACAACTCATCTTGCGCTTCTTTCAACTCATATAAATGAGTAATAAAACAACTTTAAATTAAGAGAAATATACCGACGGCTCCGACGATTTAGATAATATTTTATATTTAAAAACCTTCTAACTCATATGGACATACATAAGAAAGACAGATAGACGGTTATACAAATAGATAGGTATACAGACATACGGGGACAGAAATACAGACAAATAAACAGGTAGACCGAGTGACAGAACTAGACAGACAAAGAAGTGATTCTATAAGGATGCCTTTATTTCTTTTCCTGTAGGTAGAATAAATAAGTTTTTAATAGGCGTTGTAAACTTCATAAAAAATATCCCCTCAATCTAAATAATGTAAATCAACTAAAAAAATGCTTTTCTTAACTACTTTCAATCACTTAAAAGAAAAACCCTTTTAAGTAAAGTACATAAGAAAGCGGAGATGAAGAACTCGACGTAATAGTCAAAGTTTTAACGACTTCACTCTGTCCTCAAACGAACCTTTACGTATGTACTGGATCATCTTTATCAAATATGGACTATTCAATTTCAAAGAAAAGTTAAACACCAACTAAAAAGAGGAGTTTTTCAAGTTGAAGCTTTATACTTCTTAAGAAAGAGATATAAAAGGAAGAGGATTTATTTAGAATCTAAGTCACTGAATAATAATCGAGTATATCCAAATGATTTTTTATAAGCTTTTGACATTATTATGGTTTCAGGTTTAAATATTATTTTGTGAGTTTGAGATACTATTTTGCACTATTTATTCACTCTTTTATGAGCTAATGAAACTTTATTTTGAGTTTGGCATACTCTCTTGTGAGATCGTGATACTTTGTGAGTCTGTAATATTCTTTTGTGAGTTTGAGATACTATTTTGCACGATTTATTCAGTCTCTTATGAGCTAATGAAACTTTATTTTGAATTTGGAATACTCTCTTGTGAGTTTGAGACACTATTTTACACGATTTATTTACTTTCTTGTGAGATCGTGATACTTTGTGAGTCTGTAATATTCTTTTGTGAGTTTGAGATACTATTTTGCACTATTTATTCACTATTTTATGAGCTAATGAAACTTTATTTTGAGTTTGGCATACTCTCTTGTGAGATCGTGATACTTTGTGAGTCTGTAATATTCTTTTGTGAGTTTGAGATACTATTTTGCACGATTTATTCAGTCTCTTATGAGCTAATGAAACTTTATTTTGAATTTGGAATACTCTCTTGTGAGTTTGAGACACTATTTTACACGATTTATTTACTTTCTTGTGAGATCGTGATACTTTGTGAGTCTGTAATATTCTTTTGTGAGTTTGAGATACTATTTTGCACTATTTATTCACTCTTTTATGAGCTAATGAAACTTTATTTTGAGTTTGGCATACTCTCTTGTGAGATCGTGATACTTTGTGAGTCTGTAATATTCTTTTGTGAGTTTGAGATACTATTTTGCACGATTTATTCAGTCTCTTATGAGCTAATGAAACTTTATTTTGAATTTGGAATACTCTCTTGTGAGTTTGAGACACTATTTTACACGATTTATTTACTTTCTTGTGAGATCGTGATACTTTGTGAGTCTGTAATATTCTTTTCTGAGTTTGAGATACTATTTTGCACGATTTATTCAATCTCTTATGAGCTAATGAAACTTTATTTTGAATTTGGAATACTCTCTTGTGAGTTTGAGACACTATTTTACACGATTTATTTACTTTCTTGTGAGCTCGTGATACTTTGTGATGATATTCTCTTGTGAGTTTGAGATAATATTTTGTTTGATTTATTTACTCTCTTGTGAGGTAGTGGCGCTTTATTGTAAGTTCGTGATATTCTCTTGTGAGTTTGTGTACAATTTTGCACGATTTATATACTCTCTTGTGAGCCTGCAATACTTTTCTATAAGTTTGTAATATTCTGTAGTGAGTTTTAGATACTCTATTTAAAAATAACTAACATTTGAGATATCATTTTTCACGATTTATATACTCCCTTGTAAACTTGTAGTATTTTACTGTGACTTTATAACACTCTGTTGTGAGTTTTAGTTATTTTCTTTTTAGTTTAAGATACTCTATTATAGACTCAAAGTACTCTTTTGTGAGTTTATGTTTCTCATCTGTAAATTTTTTATTCTCACTTATTGGATAAATAAAATTCTACGATACCTTAAAAAAATAATTCAAGCCTTGACGTCTTATTTAACGATAAACTTAGCAAAACTTCGACATTGTTTCATTTTGGTTTATATTATAATTTGTTCGTATGTGTTCAATAAAATACTCCGCCCTTTAAGTAACGCGATATATATTTCCATTGTATATTTTCTTTGTAATAAAGCATTATTCGAACTGTACACATTAAGCTCTGATATACGAGACTGTGTGTAATTGTCAAAGTTTTAATGACGAGCCATTGACGCGACTCGCTCGACGCCTTCACTTTCTTTGAGAAGTTAAATTTAATGGCACAGCCAAGATGTTTCTGTGCAATTTATATAAACAAACATAAGTATATATTTAACGTTTATGATAGGACCTTTTAAGACTTTAACTTTTTTACTTCTCACTACGAGACTGCCTTAATGTGGTTTGTTAAGTTTAGTGCCTAGATCAATTACGATTGCTGAGGGCTCTCTTGTTTGAAACAAGACGCAACTCAAGTATACCTTTTTTATTATAATTATTTTTTGTCTTCCTTTCCTTCCTGAGTTACTTCTTTCCTTTTATCATTTTTTCATACTTCATCCTTTAATTCCACCATCCCTTTACGCTGCTAGACTTCCTTGCCTCCTTTCTTTCATCGTAACATCCAACCTACCTTCTATTTAATTATTATTTACTAGGGGCCCGTCCCGGCTTCGCGCGGGTGGAATATTATTTTTAAAAATATATTGGCCCTCCCGCATTTCGGTGCCCCCTCTCTTGCCGCTTTACTCGCTGCGCTGCGTCCCTATACTGGCCCGTCGCGTCGTCGTGTATTTTTTGTTTATATTGATATTTTTAATTTCGTAATATCTTTTGAATGGAAAGTCCGATTTTAATAATTCTAAAAGTAATTTACAGGTATTGAAATAGTCTTGAATACGAAATAATTTATTTGGATAAGGATTATTACAAAGTTATAGAAAACATGGTCTGATTTTGATAAGCATTTTTATCAACTTTTAAAATGTAAAAAAGTAGTTATAGTGACGTAACTATAATAGTTGGACATATGGTCTCCCGGACTTTTTTGTAGATATTGATACGTTCTATAATATTGTAGAACATTTTTTTGTTCTATCATCAATACTTTTTGCAGCGCATGCGATGAAAGATATTTTATGGCAAATTTTTTGGCACCTTGGGTTGGTTTTCGTGAGATTTCCTAAGGATCTCAAATTTTTTCTTATAATATATATAGCCTATGTTACTCAGGGATAATGTAGCTTTCTAATGGTGAAAGAATTTTTGAAATCGGTCCAGTAGTTTTTATGTTTATTCGTTACATACAAAAATACAAAAATACAAATCTTACTTCTTTATAATATTAGTATAGATTTGTATATGTTGGTGCGTAAGTTAAGCTTACGTTAACCTAACATTAGGTTTAAACAGAGAACCTGGGCAGTGAAGGCGAGTGTTGCAATTGCTTGAAGGATTAAACCTACATCTCTCATTCCAATCTCTTCCTATCTCCTTCTTTTTCCCCTTTTCTCCGTCTTATTTATAAGAAAATATCTTACTATTATCTGTATATATACACCATAAATAAACCAGAAATACATTTTGATCTATCCATACTGCAATACGAAATTGACTTAACACTTCATCTCCCATATAACGTCTGAAGGCTCTCCATAACCACACGTTGCCTCAGGCAGATCATTCAAACGTTATGTCGATCCTTAACACGGCTTTGAGTTAGAATCAAAGTGCTACTCGAAAAAACCCCTTCGACTTTCCAATTCATTATAGAATAAGTCCTTCTCTATTTTGAAAGAATAGAAATGATAAAGGGACTACATTAGGAATATTATGGACACAAGCCTACCAATAATTTTTTCCTAGGAAAAAGGGAGGGAGAAGCAAAAACAAAGGGGTGTGATAAGTTTAACGAGTGTATCTGTCCATTTGTATGTTTGTCTGTGGCATAGTAATGAAAATATTTTGATGCGGTTTTATTTCTTTGAAAGCTGATGAAATCTAGATGATTCTTAGCCACAATTTGTGAAGATCTGGTCAGTCCTTTGAAGAATATCAGCTCATTTTTAACTTGGGAGCTGCGTGATCGTTTAACTCTTCCAAAAAAAAAATTTACTTTTAGGTTTTATGTTTTTAATATAAGTTATCATAACAATAAGTCAATAAACTTTTTAATTTCGGTAAATTATATTGATATTTAGTTAACCAATTTAATATTCCGGATTTTTCCGGCGGTTAACTAGATTCTTTGGGAGGGCCAAAATGACTAAAATAAACGATATTTTACTTAACATTCTAGAGGAGGAGATTTTTGGAAGAAGAGAACACCAAGCCTGATCTGAAATTTATGACCATAATACCTATACAGAGATATGAATTATATGAATTCAAATTCAAATGAAATTTCGATCGGGATATATGTGATATGAATAATATTATGCTTATATTATCGCATGAAATTATTTTGAAAGATCCATTTTATACATTCAGTAGGTAGATAACATTTTTATGATATTTTCAAAGTATAATAAATATATCTGGAAATATAAATATATTGTGTTCTAAAAGACAAATTTTGAAAAATAATTTTTTTTTATTAATTAATATTTTTTCTATTAATATTACTATAAGATTAAAAAAAAAAGACAAGCTAAATTAATTCATTTAGCCCCTTGAGAATATTCGTTGGCAGAATTAAAGATATGCCCCAAGGTGGAATAAAACTTTAGCTAGAAAACTTGGGGATTTTAGTAAGTACATAGAAAACATATACGTCCGTTATATACATTACAATTAAATCAAGAACAAAATAAAGAATCTTAGTATGTCTAAATTTCGTATTCACCGCATCTGACAAAACTGTCTAAGCCACTCAGTATTACTGTCATACCACATTATACAAAGCCGTCTAAGTGCAACTCAGTCTTACTGTCATACCACATTATACAAAGCCGTCTAACTGCAACTCAGTTTCAGTATTATAGCACTTTATACAAAACCGTCTAAGTGCAACTCAGTTTCAGTGATATAGCACTTTATACAAAGCCGTCTAAGTGCAACTCAGTCTTACTGTCATACCACATTATACAAAGCCGTCTAACTGCAACTCAGTTTCAGTATTATAGCACTTTATACAAAACCGTCTAAGTGCAACTCAGTTTCAGTGATATAGCACTTTATACAAAACTGTCTTAGTGCAACACAGTCTTACTGTCATACCACATTATACAAAGCCGTCTAAGGGCGACTCAGTCTTACTGTCATACCACATTATACAAAACCGTCTATCTATGATTGACATATATTTTAAAAAAGGTTTCTACGTAGAACGCATATCGTAAAATGTATATAATATTATCAACTAGGCCCATATGTACATAGTACGTAATATAAGGTCCTCAGTAAATATATGACATAATAACATCCCTCAGCGGTTTCTCGTATATTCTAACTACTTATAGTTGATATATTTGTTCAAGTTTTGCTTACACAATGCTTTATTATCTGATATCAGAAATTCTATACCGCTGTCCCGCTGGGAATTAAGAAATGTGGGCTGAATTTAATAAATTACGTATTGGAGCGAATATTTCTCGTTATTTTGTATAATGTATTGCTTTTGGAGTTATTTAATATACGTATTTTGATATAAGATTAGTGTTCCAATCTTACCTATGCTTTTATTATCATTAGTAAACGTAATAGTTGAATAGAATGTAATGACATTTGCACAAAACTTTATATATAGTATTAATACGTTTTATCATAAAAAAAAGATCACTGCGGTTAGAAGAAATGTATTAAACAATAAAATGGCTCAAAAAATTAGAATAATTAAAGTATTTTATTTATTTATTTATTCTTGTACCTTAAAATATGTACAGAATTGATAGATATAAGATAAGAACTAGTATAAAGGATAGCTTATCTCTTAGATCAGAGAGAGAGAGATCTCTTCCAGTAACCCCTGGATATAGGAGAGGATTATTAGAAAAAGCAGTGCAGGCACAAAAGATAATTATAAATAACAGCTTTATAAGTAATAATTACTACAGTATACTACGTACACTATACAAACCTATATAAAACCTTACATATATATCATATATATAACCTTACATATATAACTATATATTTTATTGATGCTAAACCGTTTAAAAAAGGAATTCAAACAATTATGAAAAAAAACTTGAAGTAATTCTCTGAAGAATTCGCTTAAATCCTTCCGTTGGTTTAAATATAAAGAAAAATGATAAAGGCTGCTAAAATATATCTGATCTAATATAAATCTTTACATAGTATAAAACAAAGTCTCTTTCCACTGTTTGTACGCTAGGTCAAGACTGTAGTCTTAGTTTTGCGCGTTCACTCAAGGAGTGAAGTAGTCTCTAGATAGTGTTAAGTGCATTGCAATGTTGTTGTTGCTGGGAGTGCAGTCCGATTAAGGTAACGTGAGTACCTTACAATGTAGTTGCCATGTCTGGTGTTGGGTTAATTTACGTGAGTTTAACTTAGGGTTTAAATAAGCCTAGCAGTGGAGGCGAGTGTTAGAATTCTATTAAAAAATGCCTACAACTTGGTCACAAGGCCAAGGCACTGCTTAGGTTCCTATCGTAATTCTTAGAGATCATATTTGATTATTCATCGGTTCAGTAGAAGTATCTACTTTGCGTTTACCCAATAGTCCATTCAATATCATCACTCCTCGAGTTCTTCAATATTTTCCCTCCCCTCCTTCCATCTCATCATTGAAATCTCCGAGATATATTATAGTGAAGAAACCGTACGAAGCTAGGGCGGGTCGCTAGTGAAGTGTAAACTGTATTAATACATTAAGTTGGTGTCGACTACCGATCACTCTGGTCAAGACGGCTGACATTACCAACCTTGTTTTGGACATTATATTTAAATAGTCAGAGGATATCATAGTGTAGGGGCGTACTAATAATTTAAAATATATTTAATCAAAAGTGTATTCTAACAATCATCATCATCATCACGACCCTTCAATGGCCCACTGCTGAGCCGGGTCTCCTCCTCAGAACGAGGAGGGTATTAGGCCATAGTCCACCACGCTGCTGGCCCAGTGCGGGTTGGCAGACTTCACACACTTTTGAGAACTTTTAGGGAACTCTCAGGAGTGCAGGTTTCCTCACGATGTTTTCCTTCACCGTTGAAGCAAGTGATATATAATTGCTTAAAACACACATAACTCAGAGTCAGAGGTGTGTGCCTGTGTGGGGGATAGAACTCGGACCTCCCGAGTAAGACTTGAAGTCTCAACCACTGGGCCATCACTGCTTATTCTAACAATAGTATAATAGTATTAATATATTAAAACTTTTGTTACAGGTTACTTATCCGGCATCGATTGTTTAGAAAATCTTCAAAGTACAGGATTAAGGTAAAATGTAGAATAAGTTTCTTTTAAGACATGCGATAATTTTAATTTTTTTTAAAACTTATTTATTTGTTTTTTTTTTTAATTTTTTTTTTATTATTTTTTTTTTTTTTTGGTAGAAAAGGTGCAAACGAGTTACATCCTCAAGATAGAGTGGGGAGGGGAAGTAAAGAAGAAAAAATGCCGTGGTCTCAACGGACCCTGAGCTAAATCTCAGAGTCCACTAGATCCACAGCATTAATGGGATGGGAGTGGGAGGGGGTAAGTCTGGCCCACATGCGGCTCGACCGGAACGCGTCTATGACACTTGGCGGTCGGATTCGCATGTTGGTGGTCGCAAGCCAGTCGGCGAACAGATCCCCTACCACCAAGGGGGTGCTGGGTTACTCGGCTCTTACGAGATGCTCTCCCAGCGGCAGAGGGGAATAGTATTCTATTCCGTCCCCTCACGGGACTTGTTCAAACTATACCAATTTTTTTGCGTAAAACAACCTTTTTTTTGTTATATATTCCTTACTTTTTTAAAATTATGCCAAACGGTAACACTCACGTATTATTGTGGTGACTTGGTACTACAGTTTCGATCGCATTGGGTGATCTTCTTCAGCCAGTGGACGCGCTCGCGGTGGCCGATGAACTACGTGAGTGTTGCCGTTTGGCATAGTTTTAAAAATGACTAATTACCACGTTAGTTTCTATAATAAAAATATATTCCTTACTATATATAAAAATATCAGTGTTACTTAATTTCCAATAATTAATTTCTGAATTTTTACAATTTTTTTGACATGACTTGACACATAGACATACATAGGCTACTTTTTATTCCGAAAAATATCGTAGTCCCAGCGGGATAGAAATAGTTTATTGAATATTTCTAAAATATGTTTTTTTCTAGGCTAGTCGATAAGTCTAGTAATGTTAGCAACACAGTTTATAAAGTAGTATTGGCGGGTAGGTCATTTTATATTATGTCAAGTGTACCCGCCGATGTATAGACAATATTACCTTTAGTGCGATAGATTAGACAGTATCTCTAGTGTTGTCGCTCAGTGTACATGGAAGTTAGTGTTATAGTGTCGTAAAGGTCACCCTTCTTGAGGTCCACGTAAGTTTACTTTAATATCTATTGTAGTTGGCGAGGTCGAGTCGTGGAGGTAAGAGAGGTAATATATTATGAAAGAGCTCTTTAAACCTGCTCCTGGGTCAAAAGCCCCAGGTACTCCTCAGCTTCGTATAAATTGCATGTGTATACTTATTGCAGTACAGTAATGTGTATCATTCCTCTCTCATTCTGTGACAGTAAAAAGATCGAAGGGATATGGCAACACAGAATACAGAGAATAAAACGACAAATCAAATGTTTTCATTTATTTTAATTGTATTCGCATTCAATATGATGTACGAAGCTATCACTTATTCATCAGTGAATTAATTTTGGGAATCTGGTTGAATGAGTAATAATATCATATAATAATGAATAACAGACGAAACGAGATTTTTTATTGAATTATTAAAAAAACTTAGTGTCCAGGAACATTCCTAGACAACAGGGACAGTTTGACAACTTCTTCCCAACATAAACTTACACTACTGTAAAATGTTTACTGTAAATAATAGAATAATCGCTGATTAAAACAGAATACCTATAAAATTAAAAATATAAATGACCCCCGACTAAAACTAATTTAATGCAGTCGCCAAGTATCGATGCCCACTCGATATCGAATTAGAAGAATCGATATTAAGTCGACCTTTTTGTATTGTTGATAATAATAATAAAATATAACCTATTAAATTGCCGTTTTTCATGTAATAAGTTAACGCCGTTTTTTTCTCTATATTTTTTATTTTTATTCATCAAAGTAATTACCCATGTAACCATGAAAAAGTCTGCTGGATGGCAACAAATTCTTCAAGGGCATTTTGAACTACCTTTCGGTTATTGAATTTTTTCCTCGCCAAGAAGTTATTCAAATTCTGTAGGCGCTAGGTCTGGTGAGTACGGTGGATAAAGGAGAACTTCCAACCCCAGCTCTTGTAACTTGGAGACAGTCTGCTGTGCATATGCATGTGTATATGAGGTCGCGCGTTATCGTGCAGGAGCAGCGAAGGCGATTGACCAAAGCTGGTTGGAGATTTGCGAGCTTCTCCACCATAATGTTCAATTCTTAACAGTGCACATCATCGGACTTGAAGTAGCCAGTACGGAAGAACGGTAATTTCTTGGCTATTATATAAGACGTATTATACAAACAGTAGTCAATATAGACTTAACAAATATTTATAAAATGCAATAATAAATAATAGTAGGTTGTATTATAAGGGAGCAAAATAATAATTTTACAGCGAGGGTGCTTTTTTGAATCCAGAGCAAAGTGAGGGATTCTTTAGTAGAATCGTGAACGTAACGAGGGATTCAAAGTACGTCGCCGGAGTATACACTCTACTTTTCATCACCCACTATGAGGAAATAAAAGGCGCCTCATATTTTATTGTAATATTATTATTTAATAAAACATAGAGTAACAACTAAATTGAAATTAAATAGTATCTAATATTTTATGTTGGCTCCGATGGTATAGGTATATAATGGGAAGGGAAGGCAGCTACTCAGTTGAGGTCGCGCTCAATATACCGGTTAAACCCCGAGGAAGAGGAAGGCCTTCAGAAAGACTAATGCGGAAAGAGACATGAAAGAGCTGAGCATTTCTAAGACTACAACCCAGGACAAATTATCCTGGCGCAAATATCAAGGAAGCTCGACTCGAAATTAACTGGGACAAAGGCAGGAGAAAGAAGAAGAATAAAACAACTAATAACTTATATAACCATTTGAGACATTTTCACAATTATGAAAATTTATTGTTACAGTTTTAATAAGAATAGAGATTGCTGTATATTTTATATTATTATTTTTGCATGTTTGAAATAATGTCCAGATCTGAGTCATTTTGAGGAAAATATGACGGTGCATTTCGTTGTTTGGATGGCGGCAACAATGGCATGGATGGATTGACTAAAGGTTCCAATTTAATGTTTTCCACGATGTGTTCACATGTTTTTGTCTGGTTCACAATTAAATCTTCTATATACTCCTCTGCTGCAGCACTCAACATCCATCCTCCATGTCGCTTGAGAACAGGGAGGTCCGCTCCAGAATTTGCCAAAAGCGTAGCAGAAGTACGACGACGCGACATCCTCTTCAGATACACTATTAATTTCGAATATGTGTCCAGTTTTACGTCAGTATTAGAACTAACTGTTGATTTTAGCATTGAGTAGGTACTCCAAAGAATGGAAGGTTATTTAGTTTTGGCTAAGTACTGGAAGTAGGCCAAAAACACAAATTCTGAAAAGTTTCTGGCACCTCTTGCATTTCTCCATTCAATAAAATTACTATTCTTTGGATCACTGATGATGAACTATATTCCAAATTCAAAAAGTGCGCGTCAAAGATAATTGCGGCGCAATTATAAAGAGGATTAAAATTTCATTACTACCCGCTAAAGTTTCTTATGGAAAACACCACTTTTTGATTGCACTTAAAGGCGAACCAAGTCATCCTTTTGGAATAGATGGAATGAAAAATATATATGTCGGGGATTTTTAAATGATCTGAAGGAGATGATAGGAGGAAGATGGGGAATATTGGGGAACACTAAAAGGGGGTGATGGTATTGAATGGAATATTGGGTAAACGCAACGTAGATACTGCTACTGAACCGATAAATGATCAAATATGATCTCCAACAATTACGAGAGAAACCTAGGCACTGGCCTTGGAGTTGTGACCAAGGTGTAGGCTTAAGGAGCTCCTTTAAGTAATTACAACACTCGCCTCCACTGCTAGGCTCTCTATTTAAACCCAAGGTTAAACGCACATAAATCTAACCTAACACAAGACGAGGTAATTACATTGTAGTGGTACTCACGTGACTTTGATCGAACAACACTCCTAGCACTAACACAACACTGGACAACACTATCACTATTTAGACACTACTTCACGACTGTCGATGGCATATAAAGGGTCACAACGGAAGTGGCTACTACCCTACTCCAACGCCATAGACAGCGATGATGATTCGATTTAATCGATAACCTTTTACTATTCTCCGACATATATATTGTTACGTACTTTAATAAAGTTTCAAACTCGATTCTATTCGCTACTAGATATCAAAAGAAAGGTATCGAGTTTCATCAGTACTCAGTGTAGGCAATGTTAGTATGTTGCCATGGTTATAAGGTTGTTATAATTGACAATATATTAATATTGTCACACAGCTCTTAAGTTAGAATGAACTGATAGTCTTCAAACCGCTGCGCGCTGACCGGATCTTCACAAATTATATCAAAGAACTACCTTAATTAAATTACCTTTTGACCAACTAAAACTTTATCAGAATTGGTAAATTATCTTGGGCGTTACGATACCATAGACAGACCTCGTTGATGATTAATTATAAATTAATTCTAAGTCACGATTATTGATATCTGATGATAAAGAATCAACGAATAATGAATTAATTTCCTTAATAAGTATAATAAATGGTATAATAACTTTGATAATGGCCGAGGGTATTTCGTCTTTCAATTAAGATTAAATTAATGAAAATTTTAGGGACCAAGGGACGGTTTCAAGAGTGACCTTTTAAGGTTTGACAGATGATACGCGTTATCGCTGCGTTTTTGTAGGAATTGATATTAATATTTTTACTTTAATCCTACTAATAATATTATGCATGCAAAAGTATATATGATTGTCACTTAATTACACATAAAATGTTGAAGGGATTAAAACAAAATTTGACACAAAAAATACTTCATAAACTAGACTAACGCATAAGCTACATTTTATCCCGAAAACAACCAATTTTACTGCAAATAGAGATAAAAGAGAAATGTTATCACAAAAACAAATATTATGTAAGCTAGTATAACATACTTGATACTTTTAATCACAGAAAGAAGTATTGTCTCCGTGTTATAGAGTACTTAGGAGAATGGTTAAAATTGTGTGTGTTTTTAATGAATTTTGGACTGAATTAAAAAGTTAAAGAGACTTATATAGAAGGATAAAAAAAGTGAAGTACAATTTTAAATCTAGTACTAACCGTAGGAGGACGTAGATATAGAAGTAAAAACAAAAAAAAGAGAAAAGAAGTTTGTTTGATTTATGCAGCAATAGCAAAATAATATACAATGTACATTTATCTCCTCTAAAACGCATTAAGCAAATGCCTCAAAATCGCAATCGCAATGTTTTGTGAAACGGCTGAATTCCATCATTAACCCAAATACTGGACGCAATGGATTCATACAATTAAACTGAATTACTATTACAAATCCCAATGGTTTGTTTAAACTTGAGGGAATGTGAAACTTGGAACTAGTTCCTATCTTTTGAATTCTAATGTCCTTGAGGGGAAAAGACGATAATCAGCTTTAGTACGTAAAATAAACATAATATGTTGTAATAGTTTAGTATGAGAATGAAAAATAAGACGTTTTAGAGATGACTTTGTTTGAGAACAGTCGAGCTGTTGATACGAATCTAACGCCTAAACTTGATTAATCATTATATAACATCTAAATATTTTAGTCCATGTTCACTTAGACTGCCTTAGATCTACCATTTTTAACCCAAAAAGAAGGAAAGTCTCTAAGATAAGAAAGAGCTTGTTCGAAAATTATGATAAGAGTTACGCCCTACAAAAAAATCCACTATACTGAACCGAAATTTCTAACAACACCAGCTTGGGTAGTTTTTACTCTGTGAGAACCGAGATTACTTTTTAGACTGCCTTAGATCTATTAATTTTATACCGAATAGAAGGATAGTCTTTATAGCATCAAAGAGTCTCATCGAACGTCGGGATTACATCCACTATATTGAACTAATATGCAAAATAAAATAATTTCACTTTAAATCCAATATGGCGGACCATCTAAGATGGTTAACTACTTATTTTTAAACGCTCTCATGATATCGGTGTTAAATGAAATGGTTTGTCGAAAAAAATACAAAAGGCTTTTTAATATTTCTGAAGTATTTAAATACGTATAAATTGACATAAAAGAAAATGACATTACCAACAATGTGCGATAAATGCAAAATATATTATTTCCATTACAAGCACATTAACATCTAAGCGGATACGCCCATCCTAATATTAGAACAAATGTGCTTCTGCATGACCTAGATACAGGAATTGCTGAAAACTAACTGAATTTCTGATTATTGGATTGAACAAAGGAAACTAGTTTGTGTACACATGCTTTACTTGTAGTCGCTTCAATAATATTATATAGTTTGTTGAAGTCTTGAACTTAGCAGTTACCTTTTATACCAAATTATATTCAGCTGTTAGGTTTGATAATGTCATAGAATGAGAGAGGACTGATATCCAATACCATACAGCAATACGTATACACATGCAATTTAGACGGAGCCGAGCAATGCCTTAGATTTGTGACTAAGGTGTAGGTTTAAAGGCCTTTTCAACCGACTTCAAAAATAAAGAGGTTATCAATTCGACTGTATTTTTTTATGTTTGTTACCCCAGAACTCCGTCATTTATGAACCGAATTGGATTTACTTTTTGTATTTGATAGGATATGCTTATATTATATTATATTATAATGCTCCCTTTCGCTGCCCGAACACTAACTACTCTTGATATTAAACTTAACGTACGCGGAGCTCAAGGAAGGTGACCTTAACCACGACACTGTAATACTATCTTCCATGTACACTGCCCGAAAATACCAGACATTGACTCAAATCTACCTCAATAAAGGTATATTGTCTATAAGTCGGTATACTTGAAATAAGTCGGTATACTTGAAATGATTAAAACCATCCTATCTCTCAAGATGTAACAAATAACACACATTGGTGAAAATTTCATCAAGATCCATTTAGTTTCGGATTTAGTTTAACATAAATTTAAGCAAAAGCTATATTTTGTAAGACAAGTGTGACAAACGAATAAAGATATCTATTAGCTACATAAAGCCACAGACAATTTATCATACTTATTTAAAGAAACGCATATGAGACAAAGTAATAAAAGGTAAAATTGAAATATACGCCATCCATTAAAAACATTACGTGGCTTGTCGGTTCAGTTTTCAGTATTAGAATAAATGTTCCTCGTCGTAAAGAACTCAAAACATTCTGGTAACATCATCTTGTATTTGTTAATTTTATTCCTTTTTTACGTAAGTATAGCTAACGGCACGTAACTATAGGTTTGGCCTTTTGGCGGGGAGAGCAGCGCGCCACACGCTATTGGTTTTTATGTGACGTTTCATTTCCTACGTGTCTACTATGTCATGGACGGAACTGCCAATACACAATGCGCAACATTCTCCCATTATTTTTTCCCAGAGCTAAAATTAGCTGCCGGATACTATAAATGCTTGAAAAATTACTAAAATTTGTAAAATAGCTTGACTTATAGTTTATGTCCTATCCTGTAGCACGATGGTTTCTAAACTGAATTGACTCCTTTACTCGTTTTACCAATTGGAAAGACTAAAGAAACAGACAAATGATACTGTAGGCAACAAAATTAAAAAATTATATCTTTTAATTTTCCGCCGTACTTCGCTGCGTCCTTTTTACCTCTCGTCGAGCCTAATTCTTTTTTTCTTATGCATGGATGGATGGAACTCGTTATCGACTCTTGGGACTCGATATAGTGTTAATTATGATGTTGGCAACACTTATAATTTGACTAGCATCCTGTTATTTGAGGTTGGTATTTTTACTTTCTTGAATGTTGGACAACTGATAAACACAAATCAAGGAAGTGGGGTTTGCAAAATACATACGCCGTCACGACGGAACAATGATGGATTACATCGCGAGTATTCCTAGCAGTAACTCCGAAGCTCTGAGTCTAAAGTATAACCCCAGGAGGATATTCTAATCAAGCCGTCACTACTGTTAGTCTGCGTATAGACTACTACTCTTCTTCTCTTCTCCTTATTAATTAACAATAGATAACTTTGTGGATCATTTGTTTAGCATTTTCAATTAAAGCATTATTTCTAATTAGCACAATCAAATGTTCAATTTAAATAAATATTCATATAGAAATTCTGGTTAGAAACTAGTATTAGAACAAATTGCGCTTTTAGGTCTGACCTAGATTCCATTAAACTGTGCCAGAGATTTGAATTTTGGGTTACAGGCCTAAAACAAAGGAATACAAAGTTTTCGAGTTCCCAGTTTGTTTTACATAAGAGCCACTCTCGAGGTTTTATCGAACTTCGCCTCGTGTCGTCTACGAATGTAATTGTTGTAGTTTCTGTTAAATTCCTTTAATCTAACCGTTGAAATTTGTCATGAAATAAGATTACATGTAGAATATTATATACAAAAATCGCTAACCTAAACTATTATCTACATGGGATCGACACCCCACAGTAATACGCACAAGACAATAATTATACGGAACACCGAGTAACCAATATTAAACAATTACTCCAAACCTTAGTACCCTAGACCCAGCATCACACACCATAGCACAGCCATAAGTCACAAGGCTTCGGTCTTAGAATAAAATAACTACTCGCGAATATAAAGTTATCAACGGTGTTGCTAACTAACCATTGAAATAATAACCTATAATATACTGTCAAAAGCAGATGCGATTAGATAGGTATACCTACTTCTTACCTTGAACGCGCTGAAGTAACTATTAGGGCTTTTCTAGCGGGGTTCTCGCGCGCAATGATTTATTTAGTTTTAATAATTATTAAAAGCAGTGATGGCCCAATGGTTGAGACTTCAAGTCTTACTCGGGAGGTCCGAGGTTCGATCCTGGGCACACACCTCTGACTCTGAGTTATGTGTGTTTTAAGCAATTAAATATCACTTGCTTTAAAGGTGAAAGAAAACATCGTGAGGAAACCTGCACTCCTGAGAGTTCAGACTATGGTCTAATACCCTCCTCATTCTGAGGAGGAAACCCGGCTCAGCAGTGGGCCATTGAAGGGTCGTGATGATGATGATGATTTATTAGATCAGTCTTGTTCGAAACATCGTATATTGCGGATCTTCTTCATATTTTTTCTTTTATATCGTGTGTGTAATAAAGATTTTATCTATCTATCTCTTTGAAAGTCAAGAGAACCGGAAGGTTGGGGTTTTATTTGATACTCTTTCCACAATCTTCCCGATATCTAGAGTGACGTTTTTTTTCAAATATATAGAACACGGAGATAATGGAAGAGAAAGAGAGGGGGTACATTGAAAAATACTACAAGGGGGGTGATATTGAATGGACTATGGGTTAAACGCAACGTAGATACTGCTACTGAACCGATAAATAACTAAACATTATGATCTCTTACAATTACGACAGGAACCTAAGCAGTACCTGGACTTGTGACCAAGGTGCAGGTTTAAGGGCTGAACGTTTTGGAACTCTTTCTTCTCTTTTTTTTACTTTTTTTTATTTATTTATTTTTTTTTGTTATAATATTTATTTAAGTTCTACAAGTGTACCGAGTTGACTCGGACTCTTTCAAATTTGAATGTGTGTGTGTGTGATGTTTTGAAATATATAACATACTAGCTGACCCAGGTCCTTCGTACCGCCTAACAGTCAATTAATGTCGAGTTACAGATTAGCTGAACTATATGTCAATCCTTTTTCATTACTCACATTACGAGTATTCTATATTTTTAATATATAGATTTTAAAACCGAAACTACATTCTTGTTATGGAGATAAAATTTGGTACTTGTCATTGTAGTGAGAGCTCTCAGCATTCACAGAAGCGTCAAGTGGGAACCGTCAGTACGTTGTTAGCTTGACGGTTGTTATAAATGATTTTGTAAAAAAACTGACCTTGTCGGGTTTTAAATATAACATTTTGCATGAGTTTTTATGTGAAAGTTTGGGTGATTGGAGGTTTTTTATTTTCACACACGACTGAACGGATTTCAATGAAATTTGGCACACAGATACTTTACTTATCCTACTACTTTTTCTATCCCGAATCAAAGTTCTGGTGGGAAGAAAGTAATGTTAAACAGGTCAACGAATTTAAATCAATAGAGTACGAGAACAAGTAGGTCTTGTGAGTGGTGATGTTTAATTCACTTGGACCCAAAATTTTCGCAGTTATTTAGTTAATTAGATTACTTAAGACAGAAAAAAGAACAGCGTCTGGAGATTGAGACCCTGGAGCAGATTACAGCCTTTTGAATTGCAAAAACTCATGCCTGTAGGACCTTGCTAAAAACATTTTACAAAGCTTACAATAATATCAAAGTTTCACGTGATCCTCGATGAGGGCTACATTACACTTCACTATGATAAAAACTATGAATAAATGGTTATTTGATTTAGTTAAATAATTAATAATGAGGCCATGATTGGGTGAGTGTTATTGCAATGCAAAGAAGGTGCAATAATTAATAATCCATCTTTGGATTATGGATTTAAAATATCCAAATTAAAATTCGTGTAAAGAAATTTCAGATTTGGAATCTGTTTTAAATCTGTAAAAAATTAGATTGGGATTGGTTATTAATTTCGGCTGGAAATCTACACGTAGGTCACAGGTTCCAGGCACTTTTGTCTATGTTTAAAGTGCATGTTATTATTATGTTTTTCGTTTTACTATGCAAAACTCATATTATTTTTTACTTAATATTATAAATGTGAAAATTTGTAGGGTTTGGTGTTTGGATGTTTGTTACTCAATAACACAAAAACGACTGAAAGGATTTTAATAAAATTTGGCGCACAGAAACTTTATAACCTTGATTAATACATAGGCTACTTTTTATCCCGAAAAAATTTACAGAACTGCAGGATAATAATAAAATGAGTTTACTATCGTAAGCGCCTGAATATTTTTATTTAGCTACAATGTATTAAAAATTTTATAAATATAAGTATACGTGTTAAAATTAAATACCTCAAAACAAAGGGAAAGCAAGGACGGAATCTTGTATTATTATAAATACATTTTTATATTATATTTTAGAGTAAAATAATGTAATAAGATTATAGACTTTATTATCGTTTTATTACTTCCTGCAATTGTAGACCTGAAGCGAGCATATCTCGGATGTACTTTGGCGGATTTCCTTGTGCATAACGTCTTGTAGGTATTATACGAATACTATTATATACTAGTCGATCCCCTCGGCTTCGCATGAGTGCAATTTATCACTTGCAATACGTGTATGTCGGGGATTTTAAAACGATGTGAAAGGAGATGGAAGGAGGAAGATGGGGAATATTGAGGAACACTAAAAGAGGGTGATGGTATTGAATGGAATATTGGGTAAACGCAACATAGATACTCCTACTGAACCGATAAATGATTAAATATGATCTCTAACAATTACGAGAGAAACCTAAGCAGTGCCTTGGACTTGTGACCAAGGTGTAGGCTTAAGGAATTCCTTTAAATGATCATAACACTCACCTCCACTGCTCAGGCTCTCTGTTTAAACCCAAGGTTAAACGCACATAAACCGAATCTAACACAAGGCTAACCTAACCTAACATTGTGTTTACTTAACCACGTGGCAATTACATTGTAAGGACTTACGTGACCTTAGTTGGACAGCACTTCCACAATACACTGCACTTGACACTATCACTAACACTAGCACTACTTAGATGATGTTCACTTCTTGAGAGACCGCGCATGACTAAGATTTCAGTTAGACTGTCGATCGCATATAAAGGGTCGAGGGTAGAGACTGTCAAAACAACGGAAGTGACTACTACCCCACTCTAACGCCATAGACAACGATAACGATTCGATTAATCGATAATCTTTTACTATGCTCCGACATGTATATTATTGGTAAATAAAAATATTCAGGCGCTTACGACAGTAAACATCATAGTCATAAAAATATCATAATCCCGTAGGAACTCTGAATTTTTCGGGATCAAAAGTAGCCTGTATATTAATTTAAGTTATATAGTATCTGTGTGCCAAATTTCATTAAAATCCATTCAGCCGTTTTAGCGTGATTTAGTAACCAACATCCAACATACAAACCATCAGGATATAAACTATCTGATTTTCTTTTTAATATCCATTATTAAATCTTAACTCTCTCAGATATTTATTAACCTAATAACTAGGTAATGTAGACTAGATTTATTTCGAGAAATACTTGGGATTTTTAAACTTAATAATGCTTAGGGTTTGCGACCTAGATGCTGGTATAATTTGACATCTTTTTATATGCGATTAGGGGCCCATCCCGGCTTCGCACGGGTGGATAATTTTTTTTTAATATTTTGGCTCCCGCATTCTGTCGCTTCCTCTATCGCCGCGTTACTCGCTGCGCTGCGAGGCACTCCACACCGCGCCGGCGGCCCGTCTGGGATTATTTTTTATTTATCTTGATATTTTTATTTCGTAATATCTTTTGACTGGAATGTCCGATTTCAATAATTCAAAAAGTAATTAACAGGTATTGAAACAGTCTTCATTACGAAATAATTTATTTGGATAAGAATTAATATAAAGTTATGGAAAACATGGTCTGATTTTGATAGGCATTTTTATCAACTTTTAAAATGTAAAAAAGTAGTTATAGTGACTTAACTACAATAGTTGGACATATGGTCTTGCGGAGTTTTTTGTAGATATTGATACGTTCTATAATATTGTATAACATTTTTTTGTTCTATCATCATTAATTTTCGCAGCGCATGCGATGAAAGATATTTTATGGCTAATTTTTTTGCACCTTGTGTTGGTTTTAGTGAGATTTCCTGAGGATCTCTAATTTTTTCTTGTAATAAATATAGCCTATGTTACTCAGGGATAATGTAGCTTTCTAATGGTGAAAGAATTTTTGAAATCGGTCCAGTAGTTTTTATGTTTATTCGTTACATACAAAAATACAAATCTTTCCTCTTTATAATATTAGTATAGAGTATAGCTAAGAAAGATATTGCTAAGAATATCGGAGCTATACTGCGCAGTAACACTCAAGATATAATAATAATAATATACAATTTAGGCGAAGCCGAGTATTGTTAGGGGTTTAAGACCCAGGAGCAAGTTGAAAGAGCTCATTTATAATATATTAACTCACTACCACTCAACCGCGCTAACTACAATCGCTACATAGTATTAGCCGCTTCCCGTCTGTCTGTCCCTATGTATGCTTAGATCTTTAAAACTAAGCAACAGATTTTGATGCGGTATTTTTTTTAATACATAGAGTGATTCAAGAGGGAGGTTTATATTTATAATACATGCATATTATAGTAGAGAAGGTAACCGTGCGAAGCTACTACGAATATTATAAACGCGAAAGTTTGTAAGAATGTATGGATAAATAGATGTGTGGATGTATCGATGTTTGTTACTCTTTCACGCAAAAACTACTGAATGGATTTTGATGAAACTTTACAATAATATAGCTTACACATCTGAATAACACATAGGCTATAATTTATAATGATATAATGGGTGAAACCGTAGCCGCAGCTAGTATATAATAAAGTAAACACTACAATACGCACTGCGTGACAATACCCAAAGAGACTCACTCTAATCTATCGCACTAAAGGTTATATATTGTCTGCACGGTGTTACTAACAGGATATTCATAGCAATGTCCTTACATAGGATTTTTTCCAGATTTTATTCTATATAACTTAAAGTCTAGCTGACTAAGGCATTCTTTAAGAACAAAAGGAAATCTTAGTACAAAGCTGACCTGCAATAATACTCGTATAATGTTTACTACAAAGTAACTTCACATGAGAACAAATCCTCTCAAACGACTGTAGAGTATAAAAGCTAGTTTACAAAGATAAATTTTCTGTACTAAACTGTTTTTGATTGTTATCCTTTTATCCTATTTATAAACTACTAGCTAGATATGATTGATCTTTTATCCCTAACTTGAAATGATTTGTTTCCGCATACAAACTTCCATTTACTATTTTTTCTATTACAAGTTTAATTTTCAAAAAGTAAACTATCTTCTACTTTAAACTCTCATTTATCCCTATATTAAATTTCATAAAAATTGGTTCAGTAGTTTTGACGTATATAAACATATATGATAATATACAGATACTTTTTTATTTTTTTTCTGATTTTTTTTCCAATTCAGTTCAAGCAGACTTTTAAAAATCAGTTCAGTACTTAAAAACGAACTTTACCTATTATATTGAGTATTAATTATATAGATAGCTGACCCGGTTTACATATAAATTTGGGGTGGGCCACCCTTATCACTTAGGAGGATGAAAACTAGATCGTAGCCGATTCTCAGACCTACTGAATAGGCATATAAAATTTCAAAAAAATCGATCAAGCCGTTTCGAAGGAGTATGGTAACTAACATTGTGACACGAGAATTTTATATAATAGGTTAAATATATAATAGATTAGATATAAAACCAATTCTGTCTTCGTAATCAGTTCCTATACGGGCCTTTCCTTATCCTAATTCTATTTTTATAATATTCAAAAGACCAACCTCATTGCTCAAGGGACGTTCTGCCGCTAAAGACCTTTCATGTTTACTCACAAGAAAACCATGTTCGACCCAATGAATATTAAAGCTTGTATTAATGGAATTAGTATTTATGTTATCACTAGTCGACTCGCCCGGCTTCGCACGGGTTCCATACATATTGAGCTATAATATTTTGATATATGTTAGGTTTCATTAAAAAATTATTACTATTTTTATTATTTATCTATATCTCTACTAATATTATAAAGAGGAAAGATTTGTATTTTTGTATCTAACGAATAAACATAAAAACTACTAGACCGATTTCAAAAATTCTTTCACCATTAGAAAGCTACATTATCCCTGAGTAACATAGGCTATATTTATTACAAGAAAAAATTAGAGATTCCCAGAAATTCTCACTAAAACCAACACAAGGTGCAAAAAAATTAGCCATAAAATATCTTTCATCGCATGCGCTGCGAAAAGTATTGATGATAGAACAAAAAAATGTTTTACAATATTATAGAACGTATCAATATCTACAAAAAACTTTGCGAGACCATATGTCCAACTATTGTAGTTAAGTCACTATAACTACTTTTTTACATTTTAAAAGTTGATAAAAATGCCTATCAAAATCAGACCATGTTTTCCATAACTTTGTATTAATTCTTATCCAAATAAATTATTTCGCAATGAAGACTGTTTCAATACCTGTTAATTACTTTTTGAATTATTGAAATCGGACATTCCAGTCAAAAGATATTACGAAATAAAAATATCAAGATAAATAAAAAATAATCCCAGACGGGCCGCCGGCGCGGTGTGGCGTGCCTCGCAGCGCAGCGAGTAACGCGGCGATAGAGGAGCGACAGAATGCGGGAGCCAAATTGTTAAAAAAAATTATCCACCCGTGCGAAGCCGGGACGGGCCCCTAGTATTAAATATAATTAGAATTATTTGATTAATATCTCGATTATCGAATATTAACTTGGCAACAAAGGTCTACGACCCATCATAGTGAGAATAGATGATGATAGTATTTTGTATTATAAAAATGATGACTTACACAATAAAGTTTAGTTATTCTCGGACCTCGGGGACTTCAAAGTTTTGTGTATTTAAAAATAGTTTGCTGAATATATAAACAATTAGTGTAATTGCTATTTTGCTGAAGAAGTGTAAAATATTACAGTCACTAGGTTGAGCGGTGAAGGACAGTGCTAACTGGTAGTAGAAAGGCCTTTTAATCCTACACGTGGGTCGTAAGACCGTGGCTTTGATCAGCTTCCGTCTAGATTGTGTATTATTTTTTTTTTTTAGTGTTATTGTGCAGTAAAGCTACGTTTAGCTTAGATAAAATTCACTACATCCCCTATTTCAACTCCTTTAAATCTTTTTTTCGCAATAAAATGTAGCCTACATCGTTTTCCAAGCTTTAGTCTATCCCTGTACCAAATTTCATCCAAATCATTTCAGTAGTTTAAGCGTGAAAGCGTAATTGAACAACACAGTTCTCGCATTAATTATATTAATTAAAATTATGTAATAATGTGGATTAAAAAATAACGTAAAAATCATAAAAAAATTACAACAAAAAATTTGGAAAAAATATTGATTTTTTTTTAAATTTCTTTAATAAGTTATTTATCGAGGAAGACTATAGACTAACATAAGATCTATGGGAGCGGAACATCTATGAAAAGGAAGTTTCAGCTCCTTTAGAATTGTTATAGATGCCTATGCCACACTCATGCCATGCCCCTAAACCTCTTTCTCATTCTTATGTGACGCAGATGAAGTCGTTCTACAAATTTTTATCAAATGGCAGTTCCTTAATGACTAAATTTACTTCCTCAAAATGATTACTAAACCCTATTATAATAATATTTAAAACAACTTTAACACAAAAAATTGCGTTAAGAGCCATCGTTAATAACACTCAAAGTATCAGTTACGTCTCATTAAAAATAATTACTACAGCCAACGTTTTCTTTTTGCAGATCGATATCCAATTTCGTGAAAAGCGACACTTATGGGATAAGAAAATTGAATTTCAAGTATAACGGTAAGTAAGCTTTATCTTATTATAAATAATAAAGATAATAAAAATTGATTTTTGCCATCTTTTTTGCAATTGGATGACAAAGATTATTAGTAACATACTTCTAATTCCAATATGGCGTACTATCAAAGATGGCGCATCAGTTGTATTTTGTAGCACTCACCTGATATTGGTATTAAATAAAAAAGACAGAAGTTATTTAAGTGACGTACTTCAAAATCCAATATGGCGTACTGTCAAAGATGGCGCATCAGTCACTGATAGAAAACTACACTATTCGTGAGTGACAAAAGTAGTTTAGTGTTGCCATATACATTTTATAAATAATAGAATATGGCTATTTTGTTGCTACTGATCCGATTTTTAAAATTCTTTCACTGATAGACTTTTTTCTTATTTTTATTTGTTCAGTCTCTTTTCACATTTTTTCTTCCGATTATCTCTCGCTCTTTCTCCCCCCTCCCTCTCTCTCTTTCTCTCTCTCATTCTCTCTCTCCTTTATCTATTCAATTTTATTTTTCCTCTGTTCTCCCTCTTTTATCATCGGTCGCTTTTCTTTTATTTTTGTTTTTATTATTTTTCTTTTTATAACTTTTTCTTATTTTCTCTAATTTTTCAAATAATGAAAAGCTACACAATTATAGAGTGACAATTTAAGGACATCAATTATAATATTGCTTTAAATACCCGGAGCGAAGCGAGGGCAGACCTCTAGTTTATTATATAAATAAACACATCTGTAATCATAAAAACACCTTATTATCGAAGTATATATCATAGCTCAACAGTATTAGAGGTTTAAAAAAAAGTTCCGTCGATTTTACCTCCTGAATTGTTTTTACCACGAGTGTAAGGTTTTTTGAGAGATTTCACAGACGTTAAATAATCTATTATAGCTATTAGTATATCCATTATTTTACAGGTCTTAAAATTCGGAAACGCTTCAAGAGGTCTATGTCAATGATTCTAACGCAACATTTTAGTGAAACTACAGTTACACCTGGAGTTGATGTAAGTACCAAAATTTCCAAAATAGTCCGTAGAATAATTTTGTGATAATATACACTTTTAGATAGATAAACTCTGTTACGATTGGCAACATTGATGTGAGTAGCATTTCACAGCGAAGGTTGCATAATTTATAAACTAACCTTCGTATACTCGCACACGGTGCCTCAGACCGAAAGTTGATCTCGTCGGTATATTTGTAATTATATATTTATTAAGTTATATTGGTTTTTATTCTTAAAAGAAGTTATAATTAAATAAAAAAATAGAAAAAATATTAGTACAAACTTTATTCGATGGAGGCAGCCTTTAAGTTTATTTGGTAGAGATATCCATCTTCATAATTTGAATTGGAATCTTCAAATTCTAACAGCGCCCTTATTCTGTCTTCATTCATTGTGGTGACAAAAATTACTAAAAATAATTCTTAAATAAAAAAACTTGTGCGTCTCGGGACAGAAGTGATAACTTCAACTAATCTAATTGTTTAATATTGAAATTGTACATTGTGTAGAGAGGGGAAAGCGTCTGTCCGAAATACGGTTAGCGCTGTGAGTTAAAGTGAGAGAGGAGCAGCCTGCCTACTGCTGCCGTATGCGTGAGAGAAAAGGAAGCCAGACATAGTGGCACCGTAACGCGTTACGTTACGAAACAGTTTACCCTCCCATAAGAAGTTATCACTTTAATAGCAACTTACCTTAAATTGGTACCACGTTTCTCTCACGGACCAATAACAGTAAGTAAGTAACACACATCCACTGGCAAAACAAACAATGGCGATAACAAATGAAGAAGCCACTAAAAACCGCAAAGTCGCAGTGTTGATATTTTTTGAGAAAACAACGATTTATTAGTTTGACGGTCTGAGAGACCAACGCGCGAGTATGCGAAGGTTAAACCCGAAAGGAAAGAGTTACCCGAATAAATACGCCGTCTTGTCAGAAATGATTATTTTAGCATCGCGAGTAATCTAGCTGTAATGCTATAGCTGTGTGTCTAGTATAACTCTCGGGAATAATATTCTAGTTATCATTTTTTTTTCTTAAAATAAGATTACTAGCAGTATGGATCACTTACTACTAGTGTTCACTTTACTCCTCCAACTAAGCTAAAATGTTTGTGTTAGGAGTGGGCCACGTAGTCCAATGATTATTTTAGCATCGCGAGTAATCTAGCAGTAATGCTATAGCTGTGTGTCTAGTATAACTCTCGGGAATAATATTCTAGTTATCATTTATTTTTTCTTAAAAAAAGATTACTAGCAGTATGGATCACTTACTACTAGTGTTCACTTTACTTCTCCAACTAAGCTAAAATGTTTGTATTAGGAGTGGGCCACGTCAGTAGTCCAATGACCGGGATTTAAACCAACGACTTATCGATCGTGATTCCAACACCTGAACCACTGAGCTACTGACGCTTCAAATTCATAATATAGGCCTGCGTGTCTAATAAAACCCTTATTTAAACAGTCGTCATCATCATTGATAAACTTTAAGCCATAATAACAAACTTTAGATCATCAAAACACACTTCGACATAGCATTAGGATAATAAATAACATGTCCTTGAAAATATCCCGTAAAGATTTATACACGAATATTTCAGAGTTAATTGCCAGTTAAAATTCACGCAATATTGTGTTTTATTGCTTTGTATTACGGTTTTCATGAATTTCAAATGTAATTATACTCACGAGACTTATAAATTAAACGATTTTGAACCTTTTTACATTGTTTCAAGGTATATATTGTTTCCGATCTATTGTTTGTGGTTGCCTGTAAGATATGTTTGGAAAAGGGACAAGAATTTAATATCAAAATTTATTACTAATTCTGTATAATGGGTTATGAAGTACATAATTAAAAATGTACAGGAATTTATTACGATTACATTTATATAATATGGCAACTCCTATAATGTCACAATACAACATATTACGACTGTATGTTAATTATCATCATTTAACGACTAATCCTTCTGTAGATCTCACTTTCATAGTTGCCATTTAATGACTAATCTTATACTAATATATATAGCTGAAGAGTTTGTTTGTTTGAACGCGCTAATCTCAGGAACTACTGGTCCGATTTGAAAAATTCTTTCAGTGTTAGATAGCTCATTTATCAAGGAAGGCTATAGGCTATATATCATTACGCTACGACCAATAGGAGCTGAGCTACACGCGTACGTAGTCGCACAGATCGACTAGTATGTGTCATATAAGACAAAGCTTTATGTCTATTTAATTAATAATCCATCTATAAATCTCCACATGTTAATAGTTACTATTTAATGACTAAACCTTCTATAACTGTCTATAAATTAATTAATGATATTTTATGACTACTCCATCCATATATTTCCACATGTCGAATGTAATCAAAAATAAATGGATATATTATAATCTAACGTTATTGACAATTTTACGGTGAGATATATCATTCCATTGATGAGATTTAATGACTTACTGAAAATCTTCAAATTACCATTTTTGCCATTTAATAACTTCTTTTAAAAATCTCCACCTATCCATTGTTGCCGTTTAAGGACTAGTCCTTCTATAACCGTTGACATGTTCAATGAGTATTTAATTACTAATTTACCTATAAATAATTTCTTAAATCCTCAGTAAAACTCTCGTTAATCTAATTTACAATCTGGTTGCATGATTGCTCAACAGTGGGTTTTATAAAAGAGGAAGGGAAGAAGTATATAATATAATAATAATTTGTTGTATTTTATTTGTAGATAAGTCTACAGTGTACAGTGAATGGTCCTCATCCCGCGAGGTTTGTTTGGGAAAGGGACGGTGTTGTTATCTCTTCTAATACAGATTCCAGGTTCGTATAATCTTATGTTATGTCACGCAGTGTACGTATTTTTAACCCCCTACACTACAGTAAGGTTAACGTCATCGTAGCGCCCAAGATAATAAACAGATTCTGATGAAATTTTATTTGTTTGAAAGGTAATTTAATCGAGATTTTTTTTAGCTTTAATTTGTGAAGAACTGGTCAGCCGTTTGAAGACTATCAGCTCATTTCTAACTTAGGAACTGTGTGACTATCTAACTCTTCTGAAACCTTCGCTATTATATATTAACTTAAATTTAGTGTTGCCAGTTGTGTGTAATTTAGTCATACTTTTGTAGATACATCATAGGTCAAACAATGACCACCAATGGGGTGACCACACAGCTCAACATATCACACATACGAGTGGATGATGGCGGTAGATTTGCATGTGTCGCACACGGGGATAATATTATCTCTCACGAGGATAGAGTTAATGTTTATGGTAATATTTTGTTTATCTTCTTTTAGTGGTTTTTTCTCCTGTTAATATAATACTAAAATAGAGATAAAAACTCAGATAATTTTCAAAAGAGTTGAAATTGAGAAGTTTGTTTACTCTGTATATTAGTTTTCTCAAACGTTCTTATCCTTATTTTTTTTTTTAAATATTTATCGTTAAATTTCATAATTTACTAAATAAATTGTCTAGAAATAGATATATAGCTGTGATTTAAGATAATAAAAAAATTATAAAGTAAGGACAAAAAACAAGATAGTATGATGAGCATACTTAACGTCAAAATTTTCAAAATGGATGAAGAATAGATGTCGTAGATTCTTCTACTAATATTCAGTTATAATATATAAGCTTTCATGTTTAATAAACAACTATTGTAACATAAAAATTATTTCAGGTCCACCATACATCCGCACTTTACCACCGTTCAAAGTTCAAAGCGGACAGAGTGTCACTCTCAGGTGTCCCTACTATGGATATCCTATTAGGTAAAACATAAACAAAACTAGATTTATCCATAGCATACCCAATCTAGGAAAGATTTTTTTTATTAATTTTTGTTTTCTTTCTACCTTATATAAGCTAGTATATTTTATTATCTTCTTTTGAATATATTGTAAAATAATAATTTAATAATTAGTTAATTTTTCTTCCAGAAAGCGAAATAAATATACTATATTCTAAAAAACTATTTTATCCTATGTTTGTTACTTTTTCACGCAAAAACTACTAAATGGATTTTGATGAAACTTTACAATAATATAGCTTACACATCAGAATAACACATAAACTATAATTTATAATGATATAGTGTAAAGTATCCAAAATATAGCGGGTGAAACCGCCGGGCGCAGCTAGTGAAAAATATTTATTTTCATATATGTATTGTTTTTTTGCTTTGAGACATTCGAAAATTAATGAATTATTTGGAAATTTATTTTTTTATTCACGAGTGTTCATAACGGTTCCAATATTCTTTTCAATTTAATTAATGTTTTTTTTTAATTAAAAAATTGTTTGAGGATATACATCAAACAAAAAAAAATCAAAGTATTTAGGCATGAAATATAGAAGATAACAGTTTTATATAAGACTTAATTTTCAGGGAAATAACCTGGGAATATAAAGGAAAAGAGATAAACTCAGACACACAAAGATATAAAAGATTCACCAACAACACAGCGTTAAGCATAGAAATATTCGGTCGAAAACCAAAATTAAGAAGGAAAAGAGACATAACTGTTACAAACGGTATTTTAAATTTAAATAGAGTTAGTAAGAGTGAGAATGGAGTATTATTTGCTTGTGTAGTTAAAAGTCCCTCTGGTGAAATGGCAAAACGGTCATTTGAGCTGCAAATAGTTGAAGCTCCACAGCTAGAGGAGATAATGTTGGCTTCGGACCTTCAAGAAGGTCAAATAGTACAAATACACTGCAATTTGAAAAGCGGGGATTCACCTGTTTATTATTCTTGGTTGAAAGATGGGAAGAAGATTCCGACGCATCTTAAGGTAAGAGAATATAAATTATTACAAATCGACTAACTTCTGAATGTTCTGAATATTCATCAACATTTTTTTAATGATTTTTTTAAAAATAATTCTCAACGTCTATTCTTTCAACTCCATGAAAATCTTCGTGTAGTTTATATTATTATAAAATAAATCGATTATTTATGTTCCGATTAATTCGAATTACCTAGACCTACATTTTTTGTAAGTACTTACATGAAACTATCAAAAAGAAAATCTCGCTACACAAAGCTATTTAATGATCAAACGAATTTACTAAGTGAAGTTCTAGAACCTAATTATATGAATTAGTAAAAAAACATTGGTCATAGAATTGACCCGTCCAACATAAGAAATATAATATATTATTATTTTTTTAATTTTTTGTACTATAAATACGTGCAAGGCTGCCAGCTAGAAAGTGTTGCTTTAGTTAAGCCAAAACTACTAGAATGAAGCTGAGATATACAATAACCGATATTATTAAAATATTGTAATTATTTCAATAACTTGGAAGATTATTTATATTTCGTTACATTTCGTTGGGATATATTGTATATCTAGATCAAAGGTTCCCAAAGTGGTTCAGATGGACCCCTAGGACTCTACGAGAAACCAGACGAGGCATATTTTATTCAGGTTTCGACAGTAAGGAATAAAAATGTTGGCTAGAATTTATCATCAAATTTAATGAATACACCTTATTTTTTTTTAATAGTTGATTTGCATTTTGGAGTTGATTTTTGATGTCTTGTCGATTGTTGATAAGTACGTTATTAAGGTTTATTAGGTTCATAAGAATTAGTTTTAGTGCTGGCAACGTATTTGCAATTCTCCGCGTATTGCAGATGTCCATGGGCGACGGTGACCACTTACCATCAGGTGGGCCTTCTGCTCGTTTGCCTCCTTATCCTATAAAAAAAAATAGTTTAATAAATAGAACACAAGAAAATTGCTATTTTTCTTTTTACGAGACTGCGACATTTTTTGGAAGGTAGGAGTCACCGAAAACAGTAAAACTTTGAAAGTAGTTCACGAGAAAATTGTTTAAGTACCTCTGATCTAGATATTAATGATAAAAGGTAATTTTTTATCGCTTAAGCCATTAAAATGTAGAGAAAAGATATTATAATTATAATATTATTTAATACCTAACTTAAATTTTAGTAAACAAATTCTTTACAAGCAAACGTTTTATTTTTGTATATTTGTGTATATATAAAGATACAAAACATCAGCATATTTTCATAGAAAATTAATATGTTTTTATTAATATAACTGTAGAGTTTACGTGAATTTTACAACTATCCAGGCGGAATGCCTTTGTGGCTGAAATTTCAGATTGTTGAGAGATAGGTACAGAATAGTTTAAGAAGTTCCCAGAATTTTAGAATAATTTGACATGAGGCACAAGCTTAAATTCAGTTATTTGCATAACTAGTTTCTAAACTATTTTAGTTTGGAATTAATTAGTCAAAAGTTTCTCTGAGAATTAAATATAGATTATTACTTATTAATCTATACTAATATTATAAAGAGGAAAGATTTGTATTTTTGTATTTTTGTATGTAACGAATAAACATAAAAACTACTGGACCGATTTCAAAAATTCTTTTACCGTTAGAAAGCTACATTATCCCTGAGTAACATAGGCTATATTTATTACAAGAAAAAATTAGAAATCCTTAGGAAATCTCACGAAAACCAACCCAAGGTGCCAAAAAATTAGCCATAAAATATCTTTCATCGCATGCGCTGCAAAAAGTATTGATGATAGAACAAAAAAATGTTCTACAATATTATAGAACGTATCAATATCTACAAAAAAGTCCGCGAGACCATATGTTCAACTATTATAGTTACGTCACTATAACTACTTTTTTACATTTTAAAAGTTGATAAAAATGCCTATCAAAATCAGACCATGTTTTCTATAACTTTGTATTAATCCTTATTCAAATAAATTATTTCGTTTTCAAGACTATTTCAATACCTGTAAATTACTTTTTGAATTATTAAAATCGGACTTTCCATTCAAAAGATATTACGAAATTAAAAATATCAATATAAACAAAAAATACACGACGACGCGACGGGCCAGTATAGCGACGCAGCGCAGCGAGTAAAGCGGCAAGAGAGTGAGCACCGAATTGCGGGAGGGCCAATATATTTTTAAAAATAATATTCCACCCGCGCGAAGCCGGGATGGGCCGCTAGTTTTTTAATAAGACAAACTAATAGGGTGTACAAATCCCACACACGTGGAAGCTAGCTGGGCCCGATATCAGCTTTTAAAATTAAGGGTTATCTATTGTCAGTTAGGCAATAAAGACACAGTACTCACAAGTTCTTGAAGATCTTGAATCTTCTTTCTAATCTTCTTTCTGGGCATGCTCACGCACCACAACACATATTAACACCAAACAGTTCTAAATAGTTACACTTCACCACCAGTCGGTTCTCGTCAGGGAAGGGTATGCCTCTAAAAAGAATAAAGAAAAAATGTGTTACTTAAAAGCGTTAAAATTGCTACTAGATTTTTATTTATATACATAAAAACTGTAATATTTTATTTTTAACTCCGATGCTACATTTACCTAGCCTCGCTCAGAGTCAAATGAAGTAATTATATTACTTCTTAATAAACACATCCCTCGCTACACATCCTCGCTCATCTCTGGTTGAATCGCAGCCTTATATACCTTTCTATTTAAGGTACATAAATATTATATATTTAAAGACTTACATAGTTAATTAGTACTATTAAACCAATCCTTACAAACTATACCAAGTATTCCGCAACTATTCACGCTATTACTAGAGAATGTCTTTGTTTAAGATGTTATATTCTAGAGAAACTTGGAAATGTTAAATATTACTAACACGTAATGTAATGTAGTCTTACAATATAATTTAAAAATGACCACCATTTTAGTGACCGTTTAATTTAGTATGAATAGGAAATAAAGTAAAGTATTTCTTTATTTGGGACTTAGTTTTAACAAATAAATTAGGTTTATAGAAAAAAAGAAGAATATGGAAAAGAAAGAAGAAGAATGGTGTTATGTCCCAAAAAGGTATCCTACTCAGCATTTGCTGGATTTATAATACCCACCACTAATAATATTACTTAATGCCCACACTATGCTCTTATTGTATTTATAACTACTTATAGTTAACTGTGTATACACGTAGTGATAGTCCAGGTACGGAAATCGGTGTCTTACTCGGGAATTCCGGGTTCGATTCCCCACACACACACACAGACCTCTGACTTTTCTGGTTTATGTGTGTTTTAAGCAATTAAATATAACTTGCTTTAACGGTGAAGGAAAACATCGTGAGTATAACTGCACTCCTGAGAGTTCCCTAAAAAGTTCTCAAAGGTGTGTGAAGTCTGCCAAGTCGCACTGGGCCAGCGTGGTGGACTATGGCCTAATACCCTCCTCATTCCTCATTCTGAGCAGGAGACCCGGCTCAGCAGTGGGCCAATAATAGGTTGTGATAATAATAATGATGATGGTAGTTGACTGAGGAGAGTACTGAATGTAACTAAGCTGACTATTTTCGTATTTGTGGTTGGTGGGGTTTGTCGATGACCTGCTTAGTTGACTCTTGGTCGTCTCCCAATTAATTAAAAGACATGTATACGATACTTGACTTTATTGTTCGCGTTACAAGGACGTGTTACAACCATGACGAACACGGATCAAGAGAGCGATACAGATTACCAAAACTACTTAACCATAAAATTTAGTTAAAGGTTGCCATACACGACACCTATGTAACTAAAATTTAATTGTTTTGTCTATATTTCAGATAGTAGAAAGAAGTTTAGAGGTTTTTAGTGTGCTTATAATCAAAAATGTGTCATTAGACCACTGCGGGACTTATACTTGTGTTGCTGCAAATCATGTAGCTAAAGTGAATAGAACTGTTCATCTGTATATAAAAGGTATAGTATTCATTGTCTATTTAGGGTCTGTTTTTCCATATGTCTCTTAGTCAATAAGGTTTTTCTCAGAAATATGTTTCACTTACTTCTTAGATACAGGGGAATCAATATGTATATCTCGTTGAAAAACAATTATAAATTTTAGTTAATGAAAAAAACCGAAAATTGTAAATTTGTAATTAAATAAAATATTTTTTTTATTTGCGGTTGGTAAACTTTCTGCAACCTATGTCGATGTATGGATACAACAGTTTTCCAACGGCAAAATTAAGTTTGTATCTCAATCGGTATTGTATTGTGTATTTAGTCAGTTTTTCAGAATACTATTAATTTTTAGTTGCACCAAAATGGAGTGAAGAGCCTCAAAATACATCTCTACTTTTGGGACGCAACGGCCATGTTTCTTGTAGTGCTAACGGATATCCGCAACCACAAACACATTGGTTGAAAAAAGACGGTAAATATCAAAATTTCAACAAACTTAAACATATTTTCTAGTTCTTAAGGGCACCAGACTTATAAAGTTTTATTTCGCTTAGTTTCTTTTATACAAAATGGCGGCATCGCATGGTATTTCTGTCTTCAATCTTTATTTGTCTATCACAGCTGTATCAATCGTTTTTGCGCGTCACGTGATTGACAAATAGTGCCAAGATATTGTTTATTAAAGTAGGGAGAAATTTCTATGAAAAAGGATTACTTTAGTAATCAAAATATGGCGTCAAGACAACAACAAAATTTCTATGAAAAAAAATTAACTCAAATAAAGCAGTGCATCAATATTTATTAAGGCTTTTAATTTAATTATATTATACAGTGATATCAGAAACATGGAGACCAGTGCTAGAAGTAGCAGGTGGAGGAGTTCTGAGCTTGTCCAACGGATCCCTAATATTTGATTCCGTAGCGTTATCTGATGCTGGATTGTATACATGTCACGTTGAAAATGGCGTCGGTGAAGCTTTGAGTAAAACTATATGGATTTCTGTTAATAGTAAGTAAATTATTGTAAATAATTTATCAGACATTGTGTATCATTTAAATTCATTTCACTTTCTATATTTACTTTAGCAAGGATTTAAAAAAAAAGGAGGATCTCTTCTTATATACCTACTCATAACTCTCGACTATTAGACTAGACTCACACCTTTGTATTGTACTGTAGAATTAGAAATAATCCTCCAATAACTGTAGTTGTAAATCATCCAAGAATTCACTAAACAATAAGGAAAAACATCTTAAAATCGGTTCATACATGTAGCAGGAGTTCAGTGACAAACATACACATACAGAAGTGATTTTTTTAATAAGGACTATAATATTCACGACTAGTTAGTGTTGGATTTATGAAAAATATAAATAATTTAAAATGCAATTTTACATATATATTTTCTTTATGTTCTCTAGAACCAGTAACATTCGACATAGTATCTAGAAACTTAACTGCAAAATTAGGTAAACATATTACAATAGAATGCCAAGCGAAAGGAGATGATCCTATACGAATAATGTGGACAAAGAATGGAAAACCCATCAATCCTTTGACGCAAAGGTAAGTTTAAAACCTGTTTTATACTGTAAGTCTAATATCTTCTTTACATATTATAAAATGAAGTCGCTTCCGTTGTCTGTTCGCTTAGATCTTTTAAACTATTCAACAGATTTTAATGCAGTTTTCAGCAACAGATAGAGTGATTCAAGAGAAAGGTTTATGAAGGTGTAGAATACATAAATATTATAGTACAGAATTTTTGTGCGCTTATAACGCAAACGACGGCCAATGAGCAGTGAGTGTTTCTCAGACGGCCAGTTTGTCAAAACATTTTTGTACTCTCTCATTTAAAATCAGCTGTAAATATTATATACAAAGATATCCTGTAGTATAGACTAATCATAATATTATCAATCACCCCACACTGCCCCATATTAGTATCTACATTGCATTCGTGCGAAACCGGGACGGGTCGCTAGTTATAAAGAAAATAAATTACCTCTATGTAAGTTCGCACAGAAATTCAGAACGACTGCAACGAATCGGATGATTCTTATTTTGTTGTGTCAGTTATTGTCAGGACAAGATTTGCATAAAAGAAAAAGTGAGCGAGACAAAAGACAGTCATTGAGATCGTAGAGTCCACTGCACATCAGTGACGTTCTACACATTATAGAATGAAATGAGTGTATGAAAGGTCAGGCTAGTTTGTTACAAAAATGTTTAAAAGCTGAAACTTTTAGGGTAAAAATATCAGAAGCCAAAACGGACGATGGAATGACGAGTATATTAGAGTTATTGCAAACTGAAACAAGTGATGGTGCACTTTATCAATGCAAAGCTGGAAATCCGTTTGGAGCTGATGTTTATAATGTACATTTAACTATTTTAGGTAAGTTATTTTTACACAACGCTACATGTTACACATAACGCTACACGCTACACGTTATTGTCTACGCAAATCGTGCTACACGTTATGGGTTACGCATTGCTACTTGATACTTACCGCTACACGTTATGGTACGGGAGCAAGTGACAGATTTTCATGAGCAAGTCCCTTCCAAGCGACAAAGTTTACAAACAGGAGTTTTGTGATTGAATGAACGGAGTCGAAGTCGAACTCACGAAACTCCTGTTTGTAAAAAGCTACTTAAATGGTAACTGTGATTTTGCTATAAAAAAAATCAAAATGTTACATGGTAAAGCAGCCAGCTGACGTAGAATATATTCCACCACGTTATGGTCAGCTGACATTATTTTTCCTTCAAAATACTAGATAAATATAATCCCACAAATTTTGAAACGGGAGGAAATACTGAAATTTTTTTCTACATGTTTGGAAGGCTGCCATTGCTCGCCCAACTCACGGAATGACGCTAACGGTCACGAATAATCATAATATTAACCGCTTATGCATTTCACGAATTTTCACTCGAGAGGAAATGATTGACCGAATTTGAATCTGGTCCCGTACCATTACTGGTTATATAGCATTACGCTACCCGTTATTACCTACGCATTATAAGCTACACGCTAGATGTTACACACTTTGTTTTATACGAAAGTTTCTACACGTTACTAGTTACACTTCATGCTACATACTTTATATTGCTATACTCAGTTCATACAACATACGCAACGTGCTACAAATCACTAAACTGTATAAAGTGCTACACGTTACACGCTACGCACACACTTTGTACTACATTTACTACTTACTATAACATACACAATACACATTCCTACCAGTAACATACTGGTTACAAACATCAAGATACTTGTTATACTTTTATACCGACATACTTCATGCAGTGTGGGGCGTACAAAACCCCACACACGTGGTAGCTGGCTGGGCCCGGTTCCAGCTTCTTTAAATTAAGGATTATCTATTTGTCAGTTATGTGATAAAGGCACACAGTACTCACAAGTTCTTAATGATTTCTTATCTTCTTTCTAATCATCTTTGAGCATGCCCATTACACGTTTCACACAATAACACAAAATAGTTCTAAATAGTTTATACTTCACCACCAGTCGGTTTTCGTCAGGGAAGGGTCAATTAACTGGCGTTTAGGAGATATAGCACACACAGGACTCGGAATATTATTAATCAATAAAGGGGTTACAGGGGGTGTATACCGCGCGCGTACGCCGCTCTCTTCAATACGACTGACACACGACTCCCTCCGCTCGCGGCATACCTAACACTCCCCGCCCCGCGGGCGTTTATAGTAAACACAGTATATAACTGCTACACGCAACACGTTACAAGTTACAAGTCACTAACTTACTAGTTACATAATATACATTACACATCTGCATGATACTAGTTAAACACATTACTAATGATTTTTAATTTATGTTATGTGGATGGTTTTAAGATTTTTCATTTAATAATCTAGCTAATATAATTTATTTTTGACATTCTTTTAATTTTATTAACTGAATTTGAAATTTGTACACTATCTATTTAAAAGAATGTTTGGTCTCTTCTTTTGACAATAACATCACAAGTACATTCTGGAAAATAAATGATTTTATTTATTTATTATTTACACGCACTACTTATTCAATTTCGACTATAACGTTAAAGTATTTTAGAACCACCAATTCCACCATCGGATCTATCAGTGGACTCAATAAAGAGTAGATCAGTAAGACTCTCATGGAGAGACATGACGAGATCCTTAGCGCAATATTATAGTGTCCAGATTACCAACAGCCAGAGGATAGCATGGAGTTCTGCAAGAACTATTAATGTTACTAGGTTAGTTCAAAATCATATTATTTTTTGAAGATGGGGATGGAGAGAGGAAGACAGTGGAACTCTTCATGGCCTACTAGTAACTTATTTGAGATTGGGCTCCCTTGGTTATTTATAACGAGTTCTATATCACAATTAGTTTCAAGGTTCTGGTAATGGACACACGAATTGAAGTGTAGATTTCTTCAAAGTTTTCTTGTAGTTTTAGATGATTTGTAGTCTTCAGTCTAGGTGGAGAAGACCTATAGAAGTCCTAAATTATTTTCTACTTTTTAATACAGCTGATAATATAAAATTATTGGATTAAAGTTAATTTTTTAAATATTTGTCCTATAGGCTGGATGAAATACGTCATTCCATCGACATAGAAGACCTACAACCAGCAAGCAGTTACACAGCAAGAGTCGCAGGCGGTAACCAGGCTGATTTAAGTTCTTATTCCACTCCAGTCAGATTTACTACTACTGAAGAAGGTAAGATATTGAGCTATAATTTAAGGTACTTAACATTTAATTTATTAGGTAGGTGCCAGGTCCATCGTGATATAGAGGCCAGAAATAGGAGGCTGGATCAATATTTGATTTTACTTTCTAAGAAGAATATTTTTAGATTACTTTTTTAAATCGTAAATTTAGTGTTATGATTATTTAAGTACTTTATTTGTTACCAAAATTATAAATAATAATAATAACTATATTTGACGCAAAAGAAATCAATTAATTAGTTAGTTTATATGCTTTACGGATATGTCTATCTGTATACTAAAATGTATCATATGTTCTTTTTTCAATACTATATTGAGAAATTATATAGCAAAACCTTGGATATATCCTTCTTCAAGGTTTTATCTATGAGTATACCAAAATTTATCAAAATTTGTTCAGCAGTTCAGGCGAACCCAAAACTTAAATATGATATCGCTATACTTTCACTCCCGATTTCATCTAAAATTTTATTTTCACGACAAAATGTAGACTATATCTTTCTTTTAGGTTACATTTATATATATTACAAAATTTATCAAAATTGGTTTAGCGGTTTAGGCACATTTATTAAAAGTAATATTTTGAATAGAATATTCAAGAATAATTTATTATTAATATGTTCTCTCTATAATTTACCTTCAAAATATAAAGAAACTTGAATTAATCCGAAAATAATATTCTTTAAGAACTAATTGAAAGTAAAATGAATGAAAGTAACAAAGTAAATCCAGAGCTGAGATCATGAATCTTAATTAAATAAGTGTCAGAAAGATATTACTCGCATTTTTGAGATTTAACATTTTTCAATCAAAGCATTTTTCTGACACATTTTAATGAAATCTTTTAAGGAGCTGTATTTTATTTTACTTTGATATTAATAAAGTTAGTTTAGTATTTTATCTAGAAGTAATGTAGTATTGCCCGAGAGTTGTGAAGTCTCAGATCTGTGTTAAAAAAAGCCAGTATTAGTTATTATAAAGATTAATTCAACTATAGTTATTTCCTCCATTTCTTGACTCTGTATGGTACCAGATTGCTGCCAGACGTCTTCAACGTTCTGATTTATTTTTAGAACGTAATGACTGATCAAGTTCCAGACTAACTGTGTCTGGAGTACTCCCATATTGTCATTTAATAAAATTCAAGTTTTAATTTACACTAAATGAAAGAAAATTATATTTAATAACACAGTGATATATAAAGAAAAAAATATTTGTTGGAGATAAATACATTACAAACGAAATTATTAAATAAAGAAATAGTAACTAGAGATTAAATAATCAGTACAGTATATAGTAATAACCTACAAATTAAAAAAAAATAGATTGTACTCTTTAATGGACTCAATCTGGACCTGATAGAAAGTGACGATGTAATCTAAGATGTAGCGCGCTTATTTCTCTTTCGAACTCACTTTCACTTTCTCACTCAAAACTTTAAAAGCGTCTGGTAGGAGATTGGCACCATCAAACATGTAACTAAAAAAGTTAAAATGAATTTAATTAAAAATCCTGATTCCTCGCAAATTGAACAAGACTGAACTTTGGTTTTAAATAGTTTGTTGTTATTGCAAAATTTTTATAGACAATTATTTTAAGATAGTAATTAATTATAACCTTATAACTAAGCGCATAGAAAAATCAGTTATAAAAGTAGTTTTTATCAAATTCTATATTTTATAATACGCCTGGCAGCCCAGGGCTCTTGAACTAAATGTACGTAACGCTCGTATATCAATGTCAAAAACTCGTTAAAAAGTTATTTAAGCAAAATAATAATACAAGTTTATTCTCATGTATAAAAAAAATTACCTGCGTAACACTAAAAGAAGGTAAAACAAACATAATATTTTTTGTTTCACCAATACAAAGCTACATGCTTTCCGGGTAACATAGGCACATGGTGTTGACATAAATATTCTAATTAAAAAGATATGGCCATTTAAGTGCCATAAGGTGGCCATTTTGTAAATTGAAGATTTTCTCAGGAACTACTAATCCGATTTTAATTTTTTTTCACTGATAGAAAACTACACTATTCGTGAGTGACAAAAGTGATTTAGTGTTGCCATACATATTTTTTAATTAAAAGAATATGGCCATTTTGTTGTTACCATTCCGATTTTTAAAATTCTTTCACTGAGAGAAAACTACACTATTCGTGAGTGACAAAGGTGATTTAGTGTTGCCATATACATTTTTTAATTAATAGAATATGGCCATTTTGTTGTTACCAATCCGATTTTTAAAATTCTTTCACTGAGAGAAAACTACACTATTCGTGAGTGATAAAGGTGATTTAGTGTTGCCATATACATTTTTTAATTAATAGAATATGGCCATTTTGTTGTTACCAATACGATTTTAAAAATTTTTTTACTGAGAGAAGTCTATAGTATTTCCGTCTCTCTTCCTCTTATATACCTACTATTGTTCTCTCTCATCCTCTCTCTTTTTTCTCTCCTTAATTTTTATCTTTATCTGTACACGACATCAATTATAATATTGGTCTAAATACCCGGAGATAAGCGAGGGCAGGCCGCTCGTTCATCTATATTTAAAATTCTACAATTAGTCAACTCAGATGTTTATTACATCTGAAGTTAATACGAAAACTATTTAATATGTGTATCTGTATGTGTGTCTGTGGCGTCGTAGCGCCCAAGATAATGGACCAATTCTGATGAAGTTTTATTTGTTTGAAACATAATTCAATCGAGGTGGTTCTTAGCTATAATTTGTGTGTGAAGACTATCAGCTCATTTCTAACTTGAGAGTTACGTCACAATATTAATATATTGACAATTATAACAATCTTGTAACCATGGTAACACACTTACATTGCTTTTTATTTATCATTTGTTTGTATTGCATTTTATGAATATTAATTAAGTCTGTATTGACTGCTAACCAACAATACAAAAAATCGACTTTTACAAGTAAATATCGATTATTCTAAATCAGTGTCTTGGTTGTATCGATACTTAATGTCTGTATTAAATCAGGGGGGTGTTTCTGTCAGGGGTATTTTACAGTTTTAATTTAATAGTTATATTTTTTAATTTTTATGGTAAAAATAGAGTTAAAGTAGTACCAGTTACTATATTTTTATTTGCAGTACCTTTGGATCGATTTTGAAAGTTTTTAGTTTGACCCGATGCAATACAGATAGGAAAGTTTCAGAGTGATTTGATTGAAATTGGAAAACGTTTTCCCTAGCCTTAAAACAATCTATCTGTTAGGTCGAAAAGTAGAGAAAACTAAACTTTATTTCTCTACTAGTATTAACAAAGTTCGTGTTCTACCCTGGTCTCGTTACAAAGCAAGTACAATTATTCAGGTTAAACTGTAATAGTTTTTCAACTACATTAACTACTCAAAAACTACTTATTTAGTGCAGTTATTTTGTTTAGCAAATACCTATGATTTAATCTACATAAATAATAGTTTTAGGCCATATCTTCTACATCGTCTCTCCATTTATCTTTATATCAAAAAAATAAAGCTTAAAAAACCATAACCCGACTACGTAACAAAGTGGTCTAAAAAGAGCGAAACAAGAAAATAATTCAGATAGAAACACAGAAATGCATTGTTATAAAAATGGTCAAGGTAGAACCGTGGTCGCACCCATGTACATATACCTACCATTTCTGTTTCATGGTAGTGCTCCTCTAATCATATATATAATCATAGTAAGTATACATTATTTAATAGTTTTCCGTTTCCCGATCGAGATCATTTTTAGAAGCTCATATTGCAACGTAATGTTGATTTTTATTTGCTTAAACGAGTAAATAACTAATGATCCATTAATAATTTTAATTACTGGGTATTTATAATGGGAGAGGCCTATGTCCAGCAGTGGACGTCCATCGGCTGAGACGACGACAACGACGACGCCAAGACCTTTCTTTTGATACCAAACACGTGATAATCAGCTCAGTTTAAATTTTTTTTGAGGTTAGAATCTGAGGTATAAATTCCGTCATAAAACCTTGACACCTCACTCATGAAAAACTACTGAAGTTTAGCCGCTAGGGAGCAACATACATACATACATAGATACAAACATACATGCATACATAGGCTGCCAAAATCATAACCCTTCTTTTTGTCTTCGCTATAGTCGGGTAAAAAGTTATCTAAATCTGTTTAGTGGATAGGCATAGAGGCAGATAGATACAACGATAAGAAGATAGAAAGATAGTAAGCAGTTTATAAATTAGTCTTTTATATTATTTTAAGTATACCTACGTGTAAACAATATATAATCTTTAGAGTCAGTGTAGCTGAACTTGTCGCGCAGAGCACATGAAAGTCAATACTATAGGGACGTGGTTAAGGTCTTCCTTCTTGAGATCCGTGTAAGTTAGCCTTAATGCTAACCTTGGTCGCCAGTCTTGCATGTATATACGTACTGCTGTACAGCTGTGGGTATCATTCCTCTCTCATTCTATCACATAGGTCTAGTCGATAAACAATTACTTTTACATATCTATTATTAATAAGGATTTCTTGTGATCTTCGTCTGATTTTGATCTTTTAAATACATTTTTTTATGATTGGTTATTGCTATCGATACATAGATGGCACTGATAGTCAATTCAATCACGCTATTGTTTTGTTATTTTAAAAAAAGCTTGATTTTCAAACTAACATTGACAGATTTATAACAACTCTTATGACCGGAAGCCTAGATATTCTACACTCTGGATAAGTACTAAATATACTTGATTAATTACATGATTTTCTCCACCCTTAGCTCCATCATCGCCACCCCTCGGAGTACAGTTAGAACAAACAGAGTCACCAGGAGAATTAAAAGCAAGATGGCTGCCGCCTCCCGCTGACGCTCATAATGGTGTTATACTTGGCTACCGTTTACGAGCTATCCCACAAATTAGTGGTGTTAAAGGTATGATGTGCTTACTAGTATCAGCCCGCAACTTCTTTCGCGGAAAAAATTGGGACAAGAGTGAATTTAAGACGTTCACTCATGTACCACTCACTCTCTCAGGCACTCACATTTATGTAAATAAACTGAAAGAAAATATGACCTCGAATAATACTCGAATATACATTTGTATTCCACAGTTACTTTTTTGGGTATTAAAAAGTAGCATATTTATACAGTAAAGAACACGTTGTAAATAATTTGTGCCTCATTTAAATCCATCAGGTCGTCGAAAACATTGCTTTTAATTTTTTTGATATTCCATTACTAAAAGTTAATGTTACTAATATTATAAATGTGAAAGATTGTATGGATATTTGTTACTCAATCATGCTAAAACGGTTGAACAGATTTCAATAAAATTTGGCACACAGATACTTTATAACCTGGACTAACACATAAGTTACACTTTTTATCCCGGACAAATTAATAGTTTCCACAGGATAATAATAAAATATTTATAGGACTTCGTTAAATTATTTATCAAAGTATGCACACATATAAAATTGCACGAGTGCGAAGCCGGGGCGGGTCAACTAGTAAAATAATACTTATGTTGTTATCCATTAAGAAGGGTGAATTACGCGTTATTAATAGGGTCAGACAAATGATTAGCAACCCTTCTCCACTTATACGCGAATAGCTCTTGAGTGCTTCTAAGTGAATCTCTTTGTTTTATCCGCACTTTATAGGCATATTGCTTTGCAACAATTAGGAGAAGATACAAAAGGAATATGCTTTCAATAGGATATCTCATGTTTTCGACAATGATTAGACGTATAATAGTTTTGATGACTGTTTTTGGAAAGCTATATTATGATGATTCAGAATGTATACTGTTACTAACAAAAAATTGTTATTTTTCTTTTGTCAAATTCTAGCCAAAAGGCTTATCATTGAAATGATAAACTATTACGTCATCCTCGTTTCAGCAATCGGCTAGTTCATTAGTTCAAAAAAATGTCTGTCAAGTGCGAGTTGGACTTGCGCATCGAGGGTTCCGTACAATTTGAATTCAGGAACTAACTTAACATTCACAATTTTCGGATTATTTACGTGTACTATAAAATATACCATTTTTTATGTTTGCTTCATGAAAGCTAGGCAACCAACAACGAGACGATCTACATCAGAAGCTCATGCACCTATCTCCTGTTTAGGTGATGATAGTTATTGCCCCGTAAATCGAGTGAGGAAGGAGATAGAATGTTGTGGTTTCAGTAGACCTTGAGCAAGAACTCAGTGACCACTGGTACTACAACATGATCTCTTGTACGGTTGAAATAAAACACGTACACGACGGGAGCGAAGACAATTTATTTCCAATTTCACAGTATACTTATTGAATTCAAAGAACTTGAAAAATACCATCTATTTCTCGAGTACGTATAAATATTTCTCGAGTACGTATAAAACAAACTATAAATTATTAATGTCATGGTTTAGTGACTGAACAGCATGGTAGATGGGGAGCAAATATTTTAAAAGACAGACAAATAACAAAGTAATTCTATATTGGTTCCTTTTTCTTGTGCAGTAAGGAACCCTAAAAATCGCTAAAGAAATTAATTGAGAGCACAAACACAAATGATCTTACTCGTATATTACCACTTGAGATCTCCTCGTGCATAAGTAGAAGAGGGTTGGTAATAATTTTATTCTACCCTGTCTGACCCTATTAACCCATATTTTATAATACATAACGGATTTATTACATATTAGTTGAGTGCTTTTAATATTTTTTATACTAGTCCTCCTGCCCGGCTTAGCACGCGTACAATTTAACACGTGTGTCTAATTAATATTGAAAAAAAAAGACATTTAATTTTCGATTACTATGCCGGAACTATTAATTTTTCCGAGATAAAAAGTAGCCTATGATCTACTCCCCGGTTGTAAATCCCGGTTGTAAAGTATCTGTGTGCTAATTGTCATCGAATTTTGTGTGATTGAGTAACAAGATGAAGGTGGTCAAAACTTCTTACAAGATAGTAATAATATATTGAAAGAAAATATTCAAATATAATACACATTGTAAATTATTTCACATAAAATATTAAATAAAATGCTTTTTCAAATCAAAAGTCGGTGCAAAATATTTTTAATGAAATTTTGCATTCGATTAGGTTATTTTTAAGGTCTGTTTTTCAACATATTATGGCGACCTTGTAAAAGACTCACATTTTTACAATAAAACACTTAAAAGACGAGTTTATGATGTCTTTTCTTCGAAATTAAATTTTTCTTTAAAATAATTTCATCTCTTATGTACTCAGTAATAAATATACAGTGTACGTATATGAAATTTTTCTTATATAATTTTTTTTGTAGAAAATCAAGAAGCGAACGATAAAATCATCAAGACTTCATCACTATATTCTAAACAAGAGTCAATAATAACTGGTCTATTAAAAGGCGTGAGGTAAGTTTTACTATATTAAAGTTGTTTTTTTTACTGCAAAAATTTTCTACTGTAGTAACTCATCTTTACATTATCCTTCTCTTAGACAGCTTGAATAATTTTGAAATCATACTAAAAACTTTACTTAAATGAAGCTAGAAACTTATTGAAAAGATTTTCAATTATAAAGCTATAACTAAGTAATAAGTTTCAACTTTTAATTGAATTTAACAGGTATTCAGTTTCAATAGCGGCTTTCAATGGAGCAGGGAATGGACCCTTTTCAATACCACTCTTCCAAGATACTAGAGAAGGAGGTTTGTGAGTTATTATATTTCTATACATACAAAGTATGATTTAGATAGGACAATTACAAATAGGTTGTATGTATATGTGTGACATTCTTGCGGGCGTCGCCTGCCGTGTTCACCTAATCTACACTAATATTATAAAGAGGATAGATTTGTATGTAACGAATAAACTTAAAAACTACTGGACCGATTTCAAAAATTCTTTTTTTGTTAGAAGGCTACATTATTCCTGAGTAACATAGACTTTGTTTATTACTTGAAAAAATTAGAGATCCTCAGAAATTCTAACTAAAACCAAACAAAGGTGTAAAAAAATTTGCCATAAATTGTCTTTCAACGCATGCGTTGCGGAAAGTATTGATGATAGACTAAAAAAATGTTTTACGATATTACAGAACGTATCAATACCTACAAAAAATTTCACGAGACCATATGTCCAATTATTGTAGTTTTGTCACTGTAACTACTTTTTTACATTTTAAAAGTTGCCTATCAAAATCAGACTATGTTATTCATAACTTTGTATCAATTCTTATACAAATAAATCATTTCGTATTCAAGACTGTTCCAATACCTGTTGATTACTTTTTAAATTATTGAATTCGGACATTCCATTCAAAAGATATTACGAAATTATAATATATGTCCACCCGTGCGGGATATGATAGTATTGTCACCCGTCACTACATATATGTACATACAAACGTATGATTGCGATGCGACAATTACAAGTAGGTTACAATTGACTTGCAACATTTGATTACATTGTGCAGTTAGTTTGTTATATTAGGCATAAAATGATAAAATGTCTACTTTTTTTACTGTTAACAAGAAAAAATAAAATTTCAAAGTTATCGCTGTGAAAATGTTGTTTTTATTAACTTTTTTATTCACACTCAATGTAGACAAAGTTTTTTAATAAGATTGAAGAGCGACTTTTCACCATCCAAAAAGGAATGATTATAGACAATGTTTGTTTGTCTTTCTTATTAGTATAATGTAAGATAAAGAGGTAAAGTTTGTGAGGTTGTAGGGGGTAATCTCTGGATCTACTGAACCGAATTTGAAAATTCTTTTACGAATAGAAAGCCACATTATTTGTGTGTCATAGACAAATGAAAATAACTCGATAAATGAAAAGACTTTTTCCTGGTAGTCGGACTTGCAAAGTAAGTCGAAAAAAAAAATGGTCGAACGAAAACGTTTCTTAAGAAAGCTGTCTTAACGATGAGATATATATGATTCATAGTTGCGTGTAGAGTATATATGAATAGATGAGTGAGTGAGTGAGCGAACAGTTGGAATTCACTTTTAATAATTTGTCAAAACATATTAACCAGATTTTATTAAAGATCACTAAGCTTTGTTTGCTTATGATCCTAGGGGGTCAAACATACACCAATTATAATTTTAAGAATTTTCTTATGTTAAATATACTTAAGGGCGATTAAAGGGATTGTATTAAGGCAAAGTTAAGGATAAACATTATTACATTGTTCGCGATACTTATCGCGGTTAGGGCTTTGCATTTTTATGTTTTATATAACAACGAACTTTTATAATTAAAGTCAAACAGGTTTCCAAAAAAGACAAACTTTTCGTCATCTTTCTCAACTTTGCATCAAATATTTTTTGTTTTTTAATCTGTTATAAAGCAGAAAAACCTTGTATTATATTTATGTTTTATTAGTATAACGATTACTAGATGAAAACATGTCATTTTGTGAACACCGAGGGTTCACAGTTTCAATTGAAGAACAAAGTTAACTTTGCCGTTGCTAATCTGTTGTCACCATACATTGTCATATTGTCGTCGAAACAAAGAGATCTTCGGAATCTGGGAAAATAAGGTCTGGTTACTCGACAATACCTAAAATTCTGGGACAATCCCGGATTTCCTGGCCATCTGGCAACCCTAATTGATATCATTGAATATAAAATATTATATCTTATGTTTGAATAATTAAATTTAGTTTAATTTTTTGTGACTTTATTAGATCTGTAACTGTAACATTTTTCTTTGATATTAACTGAATGGCAATAATCTTTGAATACAAGTTATTTAGTAATATTTTTGTCTATATTTACATAAGAATATTTTAATGCTTTTTCATCTTATATACACCAGGAAAAGCGTATACCTACTATTTATATAAATATAGGAGCTCTTACTAAGATTTATTTTAAACTAGCCGACCCGCATGACTTCGTTCGCGTGTTGCTCCGCTCCTATGGGTCGTAGCGAGATGTTAAATAGCCTAAGTTACTCCTTGTTACACCAACTATCTGCTAGTGAAATTGGCATGATTTGTTGACTTTTTTATTTGTTGATTTTTTGCCACAGATAACTATTATATATATTATTAATTTTTGCTTAGCTCCGGAAGAAGGACCAACATCAGTGGAATGTGGAGGGGTGACCTCTACAGCGTTGAGGGTGAGCTGGCAACCCATACCGCCGTACAAGCAAGCTGGAGCACTTATTGGATATTCTGTACTGTATGCTGCTCATGGTAATTATTACTAATATTTATAATTATTTTTTTTTCTTACCTCCTTTTTTAGGGTTTTTCCCTAAATGACTTGTTTTTTAAATAATATTTTGTATTTATTATATCAAGTTTAATTTTATTATTCTTTACATTCTAATTATTTATTCTTCTCGATTATTTTTTTTTAAATTAAATTTTTTTAAATTTTTTTTTTCAATAATAGCTACCTGGGCTTCCATTGGTTTTTCCAGAACCAGATTGCCATATACCTACTGAGTCAAAATGTGAATCTAAACTACAAATCCATGGATTGTTTGTATGTATTGTGATTTCAAATATTTCATTGAAGTATTAGACATAATAATCCATAGAATTTTTGTGTTTTGTGTGGTTCCAGACGTTTCATTGAAGTGTTTAATGACATAATACTTTCTCATTGAATTGAAACAATAATTTAGGTGGTTTTAGACCTTTTCTACGAATTCTGATGAAAAATATATTAATAGTATAAATCTTTTGAATACTTCTTCTGAAAATAAAAATATTTATATATTATCACGATAGTTGCTAACAAAAATCTAAAATAATGAGTCGTTAAAATTTCCTTGTAATGGTGCAATTGAGCCCTTTCATTAATATAACTAAAAGCTTATAGGTTTATGTGTATGAAAACATTGTTCAAGAATACTTACGTCTGAATGACTGCTCAGCTCAGCTTAGCAGCTAAACAGAATCTAAAGTTAAAAGAGCATTAACTTAAAAATACATTTCATTTATTACGAGTATAAAATACATTTAAGTTGAAATAAGTTGAAACATTTTTCTATCAAAATTTCTCGTCTTCACGTTGCGCGTTGTCTTAAAGTCTCGTAACTTTGTTCTCTTCAGTATTATTAAACTTCCGACCATAAAGTTTGATATTGGTGAAAAGTTGCATCTTTATACAGAATACACCGAGAACTTACGAATAAACACAAATAATACATAGTCAATGTTATGTCATTTTAATTTCCACATAACTTTTTATTCTGATGTCTACTTATACTAAATTCACTATTTAATGGTAGTTTAAACACACATCATCATCACCACCAATTAACGGCCCACTGCTGAGCTGGATCTCCCCCTCAGAGAGAGGAGGAGGATAGGACTTTACACGCCTTTGAGAACTTTAAGGAACTCTCAGGAGTGCAGGTTTCCTCGCGTTTTCCTTCACTGTTAAAGCAAGTGATATTTAATTGCTTAAAACACACATAAATTTATTTTCTACAAAATGTCAACAAAGATTCCGTAACCGAAACTATCCGAAACTAACGGTTAATCCGAAATAATTGCATATCTTTAACCGTATCCGAAACCAATATAATATTATTCTTTATCCGTATCTGTATCCAGATCAGAAATTTAATATCCATAACATCCCTGCTTCAAAGCACTCACGTACGCACACACACATACATACATAAGAAATAAACGATTATTTATAATATTACTTCTTAGAAATTTGTGCATAAACAGGTTAACTCTTGCACCATTAGCCATGCCATTAAAACTTGACTCTATTTTATTGAAGTGAAACTTCTTTAGAATCGTTGTGATTTCAAACCGGATGCAACGGAAAAAACGACAGGTAAGAGACACAAATACAAAAATGTGTAGGAAAGCATGAGACAGAAATATACATACTATTTTATATTATTATATATATTCATCTCATTCTTTTGTCGATTTACTGAAGTTTCACTTCTATCGTGTGTGAATCGCACACACACCTTTTTTTTTTTTTTTTAATTATATTTTTCTTTGTATATATCATGAGTAATTCCGGTAGTAGGTTATTAATATTTTCCACATGGACATGATGGTTTGGATTCACAATTGGACGCAATTTTAATGTTTTAGTAAAAAAAATTACGTGTCCCTCAGCGAAATGCTGACGGTATTAATTCAGCTATAGAAGCGCTAAGTAATATCGGACAATATTGGTGTGGTTCCCCTTTTCAGTGAAGATATTCCTATATAGATGTTAGGACCTGAATCCAAGTAGCCTGCGGCTTGTGGTCAAAAAGATCTTTAACTTAAATTTAATACTATGAAGATTTAAATTTATTTAGCTAATTTAATGCTTCCAAAAAAAAAAAAGGTTACTTATATAACAGATCTTCCTGTTTGTTCAATAATGTTTTATCCCCTTATGTTACGACATGTTTTATGGTAGATTTTGTGACTAATATCATATTACCGTGAAGCTTAAATTCAAACGTTTCATGTTTTATGGAAGTTTAATGGTTGTGCATGAAGTTAAACGCCAAATCAATATTATAATTGAATAAAGGTTAATTGTTTTAGGTCGGCAATGGCAAAACGCAACATCCTTGGTAACAGAAGTTCGTCTCCAAGGACTAATTAAGTACACCAATTACACTGTCAAAGTGGCCGGCTTCTCTAACTACGGGACTGGACCCTATTCCTTCCCTATTGTTTGCTCCACGCTTCAAGATGGTGAGTCTATTGTTTTGTTTTGTTTTGTTATTGGGTTTGTTTTAGCATTGTTTTAGTTTTGGTAACTCAATTGTTTTAATATATTTAGCTCATAGGCGTATTTTTTATAAAACTATTTACACATACTTCAGCCATTTTATTGAAAATTATTATAAATAAGTCAGCTATTTAAGAATGAAAATCCTGTGGAATTATTTTCGACAACTAGGTGACAATTATTAATATTACAAGTAAAATACTGTTTTGACAAACGTCAGCCATTTTATTGATAATTATTAAAAATATGTCAGATACTTAATGAGAATGAAAATCCTGTGGAATTATTTTCGATAACTAGGTGACAATTATTAATATTACAAGTAAAATACTGTTTTGACAAACGACAGCCATTTTATTGATAATTATTAAAAATATGTCAGATACTTAATGAGAATGAAAATCCTGTGGAATTATTTTCGACAACTAGGTGACAATTATTAATATTACAAGTAAAATACTGTTTTGAAAAACGACAGCCATTTTATTGATAATTATTAAAAATATGTCAGATACTTAATGAGAATGAAAATCCTGTGGAATTATTTTCGATAACTAGGTGACAATTATTAATATTACAAGTAAAATACTGTTTTGACAAACGACAGCCATTTTATTGATAATTATTAAAAATATGTCAGATACTTAATGAGAATGAAAATCCTGTGGAATTATTTTCGACAACTAGGTGACAATTATTAATATTACAAGTAAAATACTGTTTTGACAAACGTCAGCCATTTTATTGATAATTATTAAAAATATGTCAGATACTAAATGAGAATGAAAATCCTGTGGAATTATTTTCGACAACTAGGTGACAATTATTAATATTACAAGTAAAATACTGTTTTGAAAAACGACAGCCATTTTATTGATAATTATTAAAAATATGTCAGATACTTAATGAGAATGAAAATCCTGTGGAATTATTTTCGATAACTAGGTGACAATTATTAATATTACAAGTAAAATACTGTTTTGACAAACGACAGCCATTTTATAGATAATTATTAAAAATATGTCAAATACTTAATGAGAATGAAAATCCTGTGGAATTATTTTCGACAACTAGGTGACAATTATTAATATTACAAGTAAAATACTGTTTTGACAAACGACAGCAATTTTATTGATAATTATTAAAAATATGTCAGATACTTAATGAGAATGAAAATCCTGTGGAATTATTTTCGATAACTAGGTGACAATTATTAATATTACAAGTAAAATACTGTTTTGACAAACGACAGCCATTTTATTGATAATTATTAAAAATATGTCAGATACTTAATGAGAATGAAAATCCTGTGGAATTATTTTCGACAACTAGGTGACAATTATTAATATTACAAGTAAAATACTGTTTTGACAAACGTCAGCCATTTTATTGATAATTATTAAAAATATGTCAGATACTAAATGAGAATGAAAATCCTGTGGAATTATTTTCGATAACTAGGTGACAATTATTAATATTACAAGTAAAATACTGTTTTGACAAACGTTAGCCATTTTATTGATAATTATTAAAAATATGTCAGATACTTAATGAGAATGAAAATCCTGTGGAATTATTTTCGATAACTAGGTGACAATTATTAATATTACAAGTAAAATACTGTTTTGACAATCGTCAGCTATTTTATTGACAATTATTAAAAATATGTCAGATACTTAAGAATGAAAATCCTGTGGAATTATTTTCTACCACTAGGTGACAATTATTAATATTACAAGTAAAATACTGTTTTGAAAAACGACAGCCATTTTATTGATAATTATTAAAAATATGTCAGATACTTAATGAGAATGAAAATCCTGTGGAATTATTTTCGATAACTAGGTGACAATTATTAATATTACAAGTAAAATACTGTTTTGACAAACGACAGCCATTTTATAGATAATTATTAAAAATATGTCAAATACTTAATGAGAATGAAAATCCTGTGGAATTATTTTCGACAACTAGGTGACAATTATTAATATTACAAGTAAAATACTGTTTTGACAAACGACAGCAATTTTATTGATAATTATTAAAAATATGTCAGATACTTAATGAGAATGAAAATCCTGTGGAATTATTTTCGATAACTAGGTGACAATTATTAATATTACAAGTAAAATACTGTTTTGACAAACGACAGCCATTTTATTGATAATTATTAAAAATATGTCAGATACTTAATGAGAATGAAAATCCTGTGGAATTATTTTCGACAACTAGGTGACAATTATTAATATTACAAGTAAAATACTGTTTTGACAAACGTTAGCCATTTTATTGATAATTATTAAAAATATGTCAGATACTTAATGAGAATGAAAATCCTGTGGAATTATTTTCGATAACTAGGTGACAATTATTAATATTACAAGTAAAATACTGTTTTGACAATCGTCAGCTATTTTATTGACAATTATTAAAAATATGTCAGATACTTAAGAATGAAAATCCTGTGGAATTATTTTCTACCACTAGGTGACAATTATTAATAATACAAGTAAAATACTGTTTTGACAAACGACAGCCATTTTTCGACAATTATTAATGATACTATTATTAATATTACAAGTAAAATACTGCTTTGACTAACGTCAGGCATTTTATTGAAAAATTATTAAAACGTCAGCTATTTAAAAAAGAATATCCTGTCAATTTTTTTAAATTATTAACTGACTAGAAACAAATGATTTCTTTAAAATTTGAGAATTTAATGATTTTCGACCACTAGGTGAGAATACTATTTTTAATTTGAGTCTGAGTTAACTTATAAATATATGTGATCTAACATAATCATGTTTTAATTTTTTGTAAAATGTATTACATATAGTATATAAGGCTGATCAAGAAAATAAACAATATATTAAAGTACTATAAATTCATCTTTCGAGAGGGGTACTAAATAAAAGGATGTGAGGGACGTGGCAATTACATTGTAAAGTACTCACGTGACCTTAATTGGACAGCACTCCTAGCACTAACACTATCCAGAGATTACTTCAATTCTTGAGAGACCGCGTACGACTAATACTTCAGTCAGACTGTCGATGGCATATAAAGGGTCGAGACTGTCAAAACGGAATCTTTGACTATATCAAAACCTAAAATATACATTAAAAAATCATAAAAATTGGTCAAACCGTTTCGAAGTAATTCTAAAACAAACAAACACTTTGACACGAGATTTTATTTATATTACAGTTACACTTATAATTAAAATTTGTCCAGTAGTATTTTTAAGAGAGGTAAACATCGTCACAAAATTCTAAAGAGTTTTTTTTTCAATATTTTATTTCAAGGAATATTTTTGTAATTAAAAAGCGAAGTGAAATATTTCTTTATTGCGCTCTCCTCGGGGAAATCATTTGCAGCTCCGACTGTTTGCATTTCACTTTAATGGATCCGTAAACATGCATAAAAATTGATTTTTCGAAATCCAAACTTTTTTCAGCGTTATAATTGAAATATTTAAGTTTAAATAAAATAATTCTAAACCATCATCATGAAACGCAATTACAGAAACATAAATATGGATAATCTGTTCCATCGGTTGATCTTGTGTCTATCAGATTAACAACGTTGATGACATGGTTTCTCAAATGAACTCTCTAATCATTAATCTGTATGTTAGACCTGTAAGGATTAGACACCAACCTGCACCGTGGCTTTCTCCAACGATAAGAAACATAACCCTAATAAAAATACTGGAAGTGGACCCCTAATGACCAAACCCTTAGTGCATACAAAAAGCTACGTAATGGAATGTGTAGAGACGCAAAACGTCATTATACTAGTTTTCATACCTACCAACTTTGTATATAATTTAAGATTCAAGAGTAAATAATCAAATAAAATTCTTGGAAAAGCTAAATTGATTTAGATTTAATTTTTGTAAGTATCTCATATAAATTTAACATTTTAATCGCTATATTCACTGTTTTGGCGATAATGGTTTACACATAAAGGATAGATATATGATGTTGCGGTCTTTTGTGTAGGAGTTTTTAAGATAAACATTTCCATGATATATTATATACGTGACACATGTAACTCTAACACACACACACACACACAGCAGCGCTCGCCACTACAAATGCACTACACAAAAGTGAGCCTACTTACTACTTACTGCACATTTTTCCTTGTATTTTGGACAATCCACACAATATTTTTATAAATTATAGCCTATGTGTTATTCTGATATATAAGCTATATTATTGTAAAATTTCATTAAAATCTATTAAGTAGTTTTTGCGTGAAAGAGTAACAAACATCGCGTTTATAATATTAGTAAGGATAGAATTATGTAATACGTACTAATTAAACGTAAAAAAGCAGTGATGGCCCAGTGGTTGAGACTTCAAGTCTTACTCGGGAGGTCCGAGGTTCGATCCTGGGCACACACCTCTGACTCTGAGTTATGTGTGTTTTAAGCAATTAAATATCACTTGCTTTAACGGTGAAGGAAAATATCGTGAGGAAACCTCCTCCTGAGAGTTCCCAAAAAGTTCTCAAAGGTGTGTGAAGTCTGCCAACCCGCACTGGGCCAGTGTGGTGGACTATGGCCTAATACCCTCCTCATTCATTCTGAGGAGGAGACCCGGCTCAGCAGTGGGCCATTGAAGGGTTGTAATGATGATGATGATGATACATACTAATACACAAATTCTACTTTAGTACCAGACGCTCCAGCAGAGATAAAACTACTCTCACAATCATCAGCCACGCTGCTGGTCAGTTGGAAGAAACCGAAACAAAGGAATGGAAAGTTACTCCATTATACTATATATTGCAAGCCTACTTCTAGGTAAGTATCTTAAAACTTAAACCTTTATTATTGAAGCTCTCTGTTATAATAAGTCATCTAAACTCACTTTAGTGACACCAAGCGCTTTATATAGCTTAACTGGCGACTTGCCCCGGTTTCGCTCGGTTTCTCTTCTATAATATGTATTTATACATATAAAACTTCCTCTTGAATCTCTATCTATTGGTGAAAACTGCATTAAAATTTGTAGCGTTGTTTAAAAGATATGCGTAGTAGAAAGCGACTGTTTTATATTACGTAAAGATTTTACTTTTGACTAAGAAAAATAACCAGTACTGCAATAAGTAAAAGCTTTTTTAACAGACAGCTTAGCAGTGGAAGCAGAAGCAGCTTGGGAATTACGATCCATTTGTAATAAGGGCCACGGCAATGTCTTCGCCAAGTCAAGCGAAACAAATGAGCGTGTGACCCGTAATTTTATTCTTTTTTTTTTGTATGTTTATAAGTTCTATGAAGAACGATTTAGTACCACACTGCACTATACCTATTTTATTACATGTACTACGACGAACAATATTCACTTTATAAAATTACTTGTCAAACTGTATCATTATGTTATCAAGAAGATAATATCATGAATATTGAGATATTAACAGCGAAATAATAGGTTGGGGAAAAGTTTCTTCGCATTTTTTTAGAAAATTCAAAACATTTTTTTAATATAGTTTATTTACATTTAAGAAAGTATGTAGGTACCATTTTGTTCGATAACTATTTGCCATCTTGTAGGTAGAGACATAATCCCATTGCTATAAAAATTTTGGGGCTTCTGAACAAAAAACCGCGACAAGTAGTTTTGGCAGTCCTCTCGTGATTTTAACCTGACACTGCCTAAATAATTCTGAAGAGACCGAAACAGGTGAAAATCTGAAGGTGTAAGGTCAGGACTATACGGCGGATGCATTAACACCTCCCAGCCAAACTCTCCTAATTTTTGCTGAGTGGCTAAATATGTGTGAGGTCTAGCGTTATCATGATGAAAAACCACATCCCTTCTGTTGATTAATTCCGGCCGCTTTCTGTTAACTTCTTGCTTTAATCTCATCAGTTGCTCGCAGTAGAGTTCAGAATCGATGGTCCTGCCTGATGGTAACAGCTCATAATGAATAATGCCCTTCCAATCCCACCACACACACAGCATCACCTTATTGCAAGTTAACCCGGGTTTCGCCACAGTCTGTGAAGCCTGACCGGCCTTTGACCACGACCTTTTTCGCACGTTCTTGTCATACGTGATCCACTTTTCATCACCAGTTATCAGCTTCTTTAAAAATGGTTCGGTTTCATTACGTCGTAATAAAGAATCACAAATGAGTACACGGTCCATTAGGTTTCTTCCAGTGAGCTCGTGAGGTACCCAAATATCGAGCTTTTTTGTGTACCCAGTTTTTTTCAAATGCGCCTAAACTGTTTTGTGGTCAATTCCGAGTTTTTCAGCTACATCGTAACTACTGATATGCCGATCTTGCTCCACTTTTTCAAAAATGGCATTCATTTTATCCGTAATAGGGCGACCAGAGCGAGGTGCATCTTTGACATCAAAATTTCCGGATTGTTGAACCTAATTTGTGCTATTCTCACAGACACTAGGTCCATAAAAATTGCAATGATTTTTTGCGGCTGGCGTTGCATTTTTACCTTTTTTGTAGTAAAATTTTAAAATGTATCGAATTTCTTCATTAGATTCACTCATCTTCACAGTACGAAAAACAAATAAAAATGATACATTTTCTTAATTTGAATTTGGAATAATTTTCTTTAAAATGTAAACTTTGAATGATACCAAAACCATCCAGATATAAATAGTAGAGCCAAAGAGATTTTATTACAAGTTCATACATACTATAATGCGAAAAGACTTTTTCCCCGACCTATTATATAAATTACAATCTTTATAACAACTTTTTGTTATTAATTCCATTGATTTATACCGTGAATTCCGGTTCTTCAAAACTCTACCTAGCCTTGCTCAAAGTGTGGAAAATCTATTAGTATTGAACAAACACATCCCTCGCTATGCATCCTCACACATCTCAGATGAAAAAATAACCTAAAAATATCAAGAAAAAAGGGTCCAAAGACCGCAAACTTAAGTGTTTATTTTTTTCTGTTCTCCGATCGTTCATCCGATCTTACATTATTAATAATCTCAAGATATGTGTTTCTTTCTAAAACGAAATTGTAGTTTCCATTAATAAATTTCGTAATCTACATTTCCACGAACAATTGAATATTATCTTAATAGCTTCAGTAAGTAAATTCATCACAAAGTCCTAGATAATGAAAGTCAACTCAAATGCCTAACTACTTAATAATTAAGAGAAATTTAGGGGCTAGGGGCTTCTTCATTTATGTAAATTTTTGTTAAGTGCGTCTAATTTAGACAGCCAAGTTGCTTCATTAACATTTTATTTGAACCTCTTGGAAGGTCATCGGAATATTTTATGTTGCTAAAATCTACTTATCTACTTAATAAAAATCTAATAAAGATTGTGTAAATCCATGGCTGAAAGAAAACTGTTAAGTGTTTTATGAAGTTTATAAGGTCAACATTACAATCTCAATAGAATAGTTTTCTGGGGCCACGGTAATGTCTCCGCCAAGTCAAGCGAAACAAATAAGCGTATTAACCGTAATTTTATTCTTTTTTTTTGTAGCAACTCATGAAAGTTTGACCCTAGTCTGTAAAATGGTTATATCTTATAGTTTACGAACCGATTGTGTCCACCAACTCCCCCTTCTTCCTAAGCCTTCAAGCTGCGGTGAGACTGGTGTCGTGGTCTTCTTCTTGAAGGTCCTTTTGGTCCGCTGTATTGACGATATGGTCTGGTGATGGTCTTAAAATATGGCCATGCCATCTTATGTCCACCAATTCACTGATTAAAATTATTTAAAGAGCAACTAAATTTGCGATTTTGCTGTAATTAAAACTATCACTAACCTCAGAGACAAAACAAATAGTGCTTGGGGCTTGACTAACTCCCAAAGACATAAACGATCACACAGCTTGACATGAATTTCATCCCCTATTTCAACCCCCTTAAACCCTTTTTTGCAGTTAAACGTAGCCTTTGTCCTTTCCCAAGATCTAGACTTTTTTGTATCAAATTTCATTATATATATATACCAAATATATATTACCAAATTCAGTCGTTTAATCGTGAAAACGCAACAGACAGACAGTTACTTTAAGATTTATAATATAAATAACCTTGACACTAATCTACAAATGTTTTCACTATACCATGGTTCCTGACTATATTCACATTTGCGATTCTTAATATATTATTTACTATCCCATTTTCCTTATCAGTAACCACAAATATACGGAAATGACTCAGGATCAGATATTATACGAATCAGAAAAATACTATTTACTACCCGAAATTTATTCTAGAAAATATATTTATTTGTATATTTTAGTATGACATTTTCTAACTTAATGACAACGACTACTGGAGAATAAATGAAAGTTTTTAACTTCCGACGCTACGACGGGGTGCAAGATAATAGACCGATTTTGATACGGCTTTATTAATTTGAAAGGTAATTTAATCGAGATGATTCTTAGCTATGTATTGTGAAGCTCTGGTCAGCCGTTTGTAGACTATCAGCTCATTTCTTACTTGAGACTTTACCTTGACTTTATATCGGATTTTTTAAGTCGAGGGTTAGTTAAGTTTTATTTTTTAATAATCTTATAAAATGAATATCATTTTATCATTTATTTAACGCTAACATTCAAATTCAATTCAAGACACTCTACTACGTAAAGGAGTCGTAAGGATAGACGAGGACATCTCCAAACCCTTTAAATTTGGTTAAGGAGACAAGAGTGTGTGCTTTCTCCCATCCTGTTCAATATCTACGGGGAGTAAAGCTAACGAATTTAAGTTACGCTGATGAAACGACACTCTTATCAGCAACTAAGACCGAGATGGCTTCTCTGTTGAGCAAAAGGGGGGAAATGAACAAAGACATAGGTATTTCCATAAACAGATTCAAGAAAAAAGTTATGGGTGTAAATCGTAGTAAAAACTGGAACTCACTGGTTAACTAAATCTCGAAACCGTGGAGAACTTTATTTACCTGGGTTCCAACATCAGCAACACTGGGTCGAAGGATGGATGAAATTCGAAGGCGCGTCGGAATGGCAAAAAGTGCTCAGCTGCATAAGACTTGGAGTGATAGACAGACACATTTCTATTAACTCTAAAGTGCGTCTTGTCCGTGCACTTGTCTTCTAGATATTTCTCTATGCTGCTGAGACATGGACACTCAAAGCGGCTGATAGGCAACGCATTGATGCCTTCAAGATGTGATGTTGGAGATGGATGCTCCGGATCCCATGGACTGCACACAGAATCACCGGCAAAGTGGAAGGCGAGAAGCCTTGAGTCGGATCAAATCCGCACCACACTCGACACGAATGTCCACGATGCACTGATACACGTCGTAACCCACAGAGCAACATGGCACGACATCGTCCAAAAAAGAGGTGTCAGTGGAAGAGGTCACGATCCTCAGTAATAGCCGTGCAGCCTCGGGGGGTAGCCTCAGACATGTATACATTTTTTGGATCGAGGCAGCCGAGCGCAGCAAGGCCACGCCAGTTTTGCTAATAGCCTCGTACTGACTGACCGAGCAGCCTCACTTGGCCTGTCTCGCGAAGCAAATGCCCGGCTAGTCAGGACGTGCCTCTCCCGCGCTCGGCCAGTCAGTACGCGGCTAAAATATAGTATATTTTGAGTATAAAGATAAAGTTTATCATAACAGAGTTACGTCCACTAAGACGTGACGTCATTCACTCTATCGGAGTTTATGCTATCATGGCAAATTTGACATTTAGGAATATTCTTTCAAAAATAGTATTAATCTCGTTTATATTATATAAATGAATAGGATCCTATATTATAACGAAAAATATAGTATTAATTAAGTTATTTTATCGAGTGAACGTTATTTAACGTAATATGTTATAGTGCAGTGGGAGAAGAAGTTCATATTATGCATTATAAAAAGATCTGTCTATTACGAATAACGAGATTATATTCCATTAACGCAAGGGATTCTTTTAAGAGCGGCTATTTCCTTATTATTTGGTATTACCATGCCTTAAATGAATAAGTAAGTTTCTCTGTTTATTAGTAACGATGGACCACAAATACACCGAGTAGAAGTAGAATCCGATACAGAGCCCTACGAGCAAACACAAAGTCTGGAGCTCAAAGGTCTGTACGAGGGTCGGCAGTATGACGTGTGGGTGACCGCGAGCACCGCAGTGGGTGAGGGTCCAGAGAGTCGGAAAGCTACTAATACTCCATCTCAGCGGGGTAAGTAATAAATAATATTTATTTCTGTAAATTATTTATTAAATACATTACAAGTAATAATTGAAGAAAATATGGCGGAAAAATAAATAACACATTTTTTCCTGTTATTGATGTATGGATGTATGAGTGTGTGAGTGAGAGCACGTGTGTGTGTGCATCGTATGCGTGTATCCGTATGTGAGTCATTGTCTGTGTGTGCCGTTGTCCGTATTTGAGTTAGCGTGTTTGCGCGAACGTATATGTGATGTGAGCGAATATGTGCGTGTACGTCTATATGCAGGTATGTGAATGAGTTATGTATTTGAGTTAGTGTATGTGCGTGTGTATGCATGCTTGTGTATGTGTATCTGTATGTGAGCTAGTTCGTTCATATGTGTCTGTGTGTTTTGTATAACACAGTTTAAAATACATTAATATTTAAATTTAGCATATTTTTTTTTCTTTTTTTTATGGTACGGTCTTATTAGCCATCTCTTCCAGACAACTTTCAGGTTAGGATAATTATATTAACAGATGGGGATAGGATTTACGTTACTATACTAATTCTTATCCTATTACTACTACATTATATGTCTTAACTAGCTTTTTAAAACTTATTTATTTATTTATTTACAGTTTATAATAATCGTATTTTTTCAATAGTGGTAGCCGGTGTGTGGTCGCTAGGTGGTGCTGTAGTAGTGGCAGTAAGAAGAGCACTATTACTCGCATGTAGAAGCGTGGGGTCACCACCACCACGCACTGTGTGGTATCACAACCACAATATTATAACCCACCATCCAAGGTTCACTAGGAATAAGGATGACAGTTTACTGATCAAAAGTAAGTAGAATACTTTCATGTATTCATTACTAGAGTGATTTTGATGTTATTTTTGGTGTCAAAACACACTTAGATTTGATTTAAAATTTTAAGCTATGTACTTCTAAAGGTTTTTACTTCTTGTTGTTGTGTCTAAAGTGGGATTATATATATTATTTTTAGTCTCCTCTATCCTCTTTACATGATAACTATTCATGTCTTTTATTTTTTTTTTTCAAAAAAAATTCTGATCTTTCCTTTTCTATATTTTCTTTCTTAAAAAACAGCCTGAATTTTTTAAAGCCAAAATAAAAATTGTTCACACAGATTATATAATTTATTTTATTTAGATTTTGTATTAATTTCTTGTCTTAAATATTAATATGATGTATCCCTCAATGAAAGAGATTTACACAATTACCTAATAATTTTCTAAAGAATCTTTTCACTATCTCTGCTCCGTTGAAATGCGGGATAAAAGGTCTAATTTTTATCTAAGACACGAAATCTACCCTCTTTTAATCTTTATTAAAGGACCCTTACGAGGGTCATGAGTGAAACTCAACATAAAATTAGTCTTAGAATATATCCCCTATTTAGATTTATATTCATATACTCTAAGAATATCTATCTAATATATCTATACTAATAATATAAAGCTGAAGAGTTGGTTTGTTTGGTTAAACGCTCTAATCTCTGGAACTACTGGTTCGAATTGAAAATTTCTTTTAGTATTGGATACCCCATTTCTCGAGGAAGACCATATGCTATATAACATTACGAAACGACCTACAGGAGAAGAGCATCATGAGGACAAGTCCCGTCTTCAAAGTTTCTATTATGTGCTTAAAAAGTAGCTTCTAAAATCGATAGACTTCATTTTTGATAATTTCTGATAACTCTTATTGTTGATAACACTTGTCTTATGATACATTTAAAAAAAAAAATATTAGTTTAGAATATTGTCGAATTTTAAGCTGAAATGTTCAAAAAAAAAACTATTTTTTTAGAAACTTTTCTAAGTGTTTCTGATAAAATTTGTAACATATAATAGTCTGTCAGGGACTTTATCAGCATGTGATATAACTTGCAATTATTGAATCATAGATATTTCCTTTTTCTTTAGGCATTGATCAATCTCTAAGTGGAAATTACACATGTTTAGCGAAAAATTTATACGGATCCGATTCAGTGATCTATTCAGTGAAAGTTTTACCGTTACCGGACCCACCGAGTTTACGAGCAACGCCGTATAAAGACTCTATAGTAGTAGAATGGGATGAAGTGAAAACTGCAAACGAATCGATGTCTTATGGAATTAGTAAGTATAAAATATAAATAAACCTTATTATTTTAATTAATATATTTTTTTCCTTTTATCAAAGAAGTATTTTAATGTAAGATTTTTATAATCGTTTTACAGTTTTAGGAAAATACTTTTTTGGTATGATTCATGAATCTTAAAAATTATCCAAAATCTAATTTTTTTCTATCTTTATCCAATGAGTGTCGTATTGTACGAATTATCAATTTTAATTCTTTTTATGAAGCTAAAAAAATATATATTTAATCTTAAGCTTAGTATTCATAATTTTTGTAAACAATAAAATCTTTAAATTATTTTTGCCTTTTTAGTAATTTAAATATTATGTATTCAGTCCTTAGTTATCCTTAATAAATATCTTAAAAAATACAATTTAAATTTTCCTTGTCGTAGTTTTATATTTAAAACATTTTAAGATACAGACAACATTTAATTCAAGAAAAAAGAATTTCTAATATCTAGAGATTATGTCAGAATATTTTTAGTATATTTCAAAGCTAACAACATAAATGTTTGTATTCCTTTGTGTTCCCGGTTTCCTAGAGAATTCCTGTCGTTATCTCCCCGTCTGGAGAAAATGCTAATTTAAGCGATAACACCCAACTACTGCTACACTATGTTCACTACATTATTATCCACTAATATAGTGTATATTTTTCTTAAACAATATTTTCTTTGCGTTAGAATATTTTACTATTATTCACTAGTCGACCCGTCCCGACTTACCTTGACTCGACTTGCCCGGGTGCAAGTCACCACGTTAGTAGATGAATTTACATTTTAATTTTCAACATATTTACTATATTTATAATATAAAAGCGAAAAGTCACTGACTAACTGACTGACTGATCATCACGAAATCTCAGGAACTATAAAACCTACAAACTTGAAATTTGGAATGTAGGTTCCTTCTAGGACGTAGGTGTCCACTAAGAAACGGATTTGAGAAAATCCTCCCCTAAGGGGGTAAAATGGGGTTTGGAAGGTTATATGAAAGTCAATGTTTTTGAAGTTAGACTTAAGAAAATCGGTATTTACATTAATAACTTACAATAATAAAAATCTGTATAATTTATTTTGCAAAATACCCCTCTTAAGGGTAGTAAAATAGGGGATGAAAGTTTGTATGGGAAAGTTTAATTTATTGTCACTCTTAACTTGAAATTTGGAAAGTAGGTTCTCTCTAGAGGGTAGGTGTCAGCTAAGATTTTTTTTACGGGGGTGCCCCTCCTAAGGGGTGGAATGGGGGTTTGAAGGTTATATGAAAGTCCTATGCTTTTAAAGTTTGAGGTTAGAAATGCGGGAATATGAAAATTGGCATTTAGATTATTACAGCAGCGGGAAAAATTATCTTTTTATAATCTCATAGAAAATCAGAACTTCTACGCGGACGAAGTCGCGGGCGCCCGCTAGTATTTATATATGACTAACTCCCAAAGACGACATGCACTTAATCCATAGGGGATTCTACCCCTTCAAGCGATTTTTTCGCAATAAAACAGTCTGTAAATACAGTAAAAAAAAAAAGAATTTAACATAAACCCAATTCAATTTATAAATGTAAAGTAACTCTGTCTATCTGTATGTTTATTAATCTTTCACCCTTAAACAGCTGAACCGATTTTGATCAAATTTGGTATAGAGATAGACTAGAACTTAGGAAAGAACACATACTACTTTCTATAGCGAAAAACAGGCTTGAAATTGAAATGGGGGTATGTCGAACTGTGTGACCGTTTATGTCTTTGAAAGTCACTCATATATAAAGTATGTTGATGTTGAAAATTAAAATGTAAAATTTGGGAGTTCGTCCTGTCCAGCGTAGCATTTGTATTTTAATACATTAAGTTAAATAATATTAAATCTATTATATTGTGCAGTATTGGATATGATCCAAAATGTTGACCATCTGCATATTAATAATCTAACAGCTTGTGTAACTTGGCAAGATACACACATACATTTTGTACTAATTTTAGGATAGTGAATTTAATATTAAATTTAGAAATGTTAGCATTCGCAAAAGCCTTCTTCAATCGACATTATTTCTTGATAATTTCTATATCCCATCTCAGGTATTCCTCTATTACCTTCTTCCTCAACTTATCTTTGCCTCTCATCCTTAAATTATCCTACTATCTCCTTTAAATAGACTCCAAGCTAGACCAGTTTTGGAGTGATTTTAACCACAAATGTTTTGTATCAACTAAGTTACATAAAGTCGTAAAAACTTTCCCTTGGTATAGTTCCCCCTAAAATAAATCCTGGTCACGTCACCAATACTAAGGAAATCATACATGTTGATTTGTCTTCTGCTTATAAAAGTAAAAAAGTGATTATCTTGTATAATTTCCCTAACATCAGTCCTGATTACGACACCAATATAAGGAAATCTATACAAGAGAATCTTTTTAACACTTTTATTGTATAAACTAACTAAAATAAAGTTGCAATAGTGGGCATCTTATATTCTTCATTTTCTCCGGTATATCTTATTATAAATATGGTTATAGGAATTTCTCTAAATCCTGTTTATTTAGGTTATAATCTAACCTGGCGTGAAGAAGATGGTCCCTGGCAAGAAGCCTGGCCATCAAGAGAGAGTAGAATAAGTGGAGTCCAGCAACACGCACTATCAGGTTTAAAATGTGGCACAAAATATTCTATACGAGTGACAGCAACTGATAGTGTTGGAACATCTGCGCCTGCGCACGTTGATGTTATGACTTTAGGTGGAGGTAAGACAACAAAAATAAACATAATAATTGCTCGTCCATTTAGTTTGTCTGAAGAACTGGCAATAAACTCAAGAGTCGTCGTTTTGTATAATCATTTAGCTGAATATCAACGTCATTTTGATTCCAAGCTTGAACGTTCAAGTAATCAAATGAACTGGCAAAGTCTAATATAGGCCTTGGAATCTTATTATAGATACACCAAACCCCATGAAACAATTACTTTCTCCTTGGAGACGATAGAATACCGTTACAAGTCTATTTTTGTTTCTAGTATTATTTTTTTTCCTAGCGCCAATATCGCCACCATCAACGGATTGGTTATGGAGTAATGCATCCCATATTTATATACAACTGAGTGGTTGGGACGACGGTGGATGCGACGTCACGAAATGGGATGTTGAATACCGTTTATTAGGAAGCAGCTTCTGGCATCGATCAGACAACTTGGCGGTGAGTTTTACTTTTTAATTTTTAATGCAATGCTATACAATAACGTCGCTGTTACTATCTAGATGAATTAAAGTGTTTTAAACTATCAATTCATATATAAATTTAACAAATACTTAAAGTTCTCTTATGTTGTTAATAACGATAAATGCTTCTACGACGGAAAGTTTGCTTGATTTTTTTAAAATCTTTTTTTGTAACTACTTAATTTACAAAAAAAATAATTGTTATTAAAAATCTTTTTGTCTACTGAAGCATTTTCAATTTATTCGTAGCTCTCAAAATACCGTAGAGAATTCTTAGACGGTGCAACTAAATCCCTTGAATTTACCTTCACTAGTAAAAAATAGACTATTTCGTATAAGATCTGTATTACAATGTCCAAGTAAACTACTGAATAAACAACTTAACCATCAAATAAAGACATCGTAAGAGTTACATTATCACGGATTGTTGACTAGAATGTTACTCCCGAGGGTCATACTTTAGCTCAAAGCTCCAGAAATGCGCCTTTATTAATCGCGATGCGATAATAATTATTTGTGTCATGTCATGGCTGTGTATACTTCAAAACTAAAATGCCACTCAAATAAATGTCGCCAACGTTACAACTAACAGTATATATTTAAACTGTAATTAAAACATATGAGTATATATTTTAGCAACAGAGCTGTAGACCTAACTATATAGTGTCTAAACGGACAACCATTTCTGTGGATGGCCACAGAAATGGTTGTCCGTTTCTATCCTGCTAATACATGTATGATCTGTCTCGTGAATATTAATATCCTAGAAAGACACATGCGATCAAAATTTTAATTATTATTATTAAGAAATGCATGAATATTTAATAGACCGTAATTTCTTATGTCTATGATTCCTCTCCATTTCCTCATTTGTGTAAATTCAGTTCTAACCAGTATTCATTTATTTCTTCTGTGTGTGATGTATAACCCATTCTGATACAAAAAAAAATATAAAGCTAAGTGCTAAGTAACGTTATTCTAAATCCAATATGGCGGACGGCATAAGATGGCAAACTAGTTATATTTTGTGCACACCCATAATATGGGTATCAAATGAAAGGGTTTGCTGAGAAGTAAACAAAAATAAAATGACTTCACTCTTAATTCAATATGGTGGACCTCCTAAGATGGCGGACTAACTATTAGAGTATTATAATATTGAATTTAATAATTTTTGTATATATTTTTTTAATAGATAATGGATATGAACTTAGGCTGGGGTTACATAGATTCTCATTACCAAGCGCCACCATTACGTTCAATACCTGCATCATATGCCGTGGGCTCTTTGGTCCCAGGGAGCTGGTACCAGCTAAGAGTGACTGCTTCCAATGATGCTGGGACTGCTTCAACTGTGTATACTTATGCTACTAAAACTTTAGATGGAGGTGAGTTATACAAAGAGATCTTATGTAACATAGACTGTTTTAGTATTATAGTTTGATCTATAGGTTGAGACTAGTTTTATAGTTCAAATTGTAACTTCATGATGAATTAACGACTACCATCACGTCTAACGTCACCTATCATTCTCGTATAACTGACGTAGTTTGAACAAGATTATATTTTGAAGTTAATGGTTCAATGAGTGAAAAATCTGTGTTGTTGAACTAAATTTTTGTAATTTTTTAAAACTATTCCAAACGGTAACACTCACGTATTATTGTGGTAACTTGGTACTACAGTTTCGATCGCATTGGGCGATCTTCTTCAGCCAGTGGACGCGCTCGCGGTGGCCAAAATCTTTTGTACGAAATTTTAATTTAGTATAAAAGATTTTGGTTGACCTTTGGGCGAATTTGGGCGATTTAGTGAGACATGGACCGCAGTACACGTGTCCAACTTCAATTTGTAAAAACGTATCAAAAAGAAACAGTGAAAAGTGCTTAGTTTGGAAATTTACAAGTTTAATTATGATAGATATTTAAGATGTGACATCACACATATGATCTTATCCTTATGGTAATCTAAAAATCAAGACAAGAATATTAAATTAAACTGTTATAAAGTTTTTACCTGACCTACAATTATTAAAAGCAATTCTTACTGAATATTCTCCTTATCAGTTGACTACTAAACTTTTCGTCTACACCCACTGACTAAGCACTGATTCCAGCAATATTAAACTTGTGACAGTTATTCGATGGCATCCTCAACGTTCATTATGATACTGAAATCGTTTCATCAAAACTTTTGTCATTACCAACATCATTCTGAAGGCTGTCAAAGCCCAAAATTTGAACTTGGTGACGATGTTTTAAAGATAATTATAACTGTACTTAACGTTTAATTGCTTGGAATTTTATATAATCTACCTAATTTACGGAAAGCATTCTAAAACAAAATGTTAGTCATTTTGTCAATTAGAAGCAGAAGTAGAAATTGGCTCATGACTTTTTGTTAGGCAGACTTGACGATTTTTTGTATTAACTAAAACAGAAACAGATTATGACAGAAACAGATATTTTATTTCAAATAAAAACTAAAGCAGGGAATGGATCGTAAATTATTTATTAACAGAAGTATATATTAGCTCGTAATTTTTTATATCATGTAGGAGCAGAAATGAACATTGACTCATTTTTTTTCAAGCAAAAAGCAGAAATTGGTTCTGAAGATTTTATGTTAAAGAAATAGTAAAAAATTTTAAAAATGGGTTGTAGATTTTTCTCAAACAGAAGAAAGAAATAGTTCATAGATTTTTTCTATCAACTAAATTGAAAGCAATTATTGGCTCGTAGATTATTTTGGTCAAACAGAAGCAGAATTTGGCTTGTAGATATTTTTATTAACTAAAACAGAAACAGACAGGCTTGTAATTTTTTATGACAAATAAAAACTAGAGCAGGAAATGGGTCGTAATTATATTAATAACAGAAGCATAAATTAGCTCGTAATTTTGTGTATCCTGTAGATGCATACCTAAATGGAAATAGAATCGTCTTTTTTGTCAAACAGAAACAGAAATTAGTTCGTAGATTTTTATTTTCAACTAAATTGGAAGCATTTATTGGCTCGTAGATTATTTTGGTCAAACAGAAGCAGAAATTGGCTCGTAGATTTTTTGTATTAACATTTGAAATTAATTTTTTTATGTCAAATAGAAACTAGAGCAGGGAATAGATCATAATTTTTTTATCAACAGTACCATAAATTAGCACGTAATTTTTTATCATCATGTAGGCGCACAAGTGGAAATACTCGTCTTTTTTTGTTGAGCAGAAGCAGAAATTGGCTCGGAAGTTTTTATGTTAAAGAAATAGTAGAAAACAGAAATTAGTTCGTAGATTTTCATTATCAACTAAATCGGAAGCATTTATTGGCTCGTAGATTATTTTGGTCAAACTGAAGCAGAAATTGGCTCGTGAATTTTGTCAGATAGAAGCAGAAATTGGCTCGTAGATTTACTATCAATTGTTTTTAGAAACCTTCTAACTAGTAGATAATAATAGTTAAAGTAATATGGTGTAACAATATTACAAATTGAATTTTGACATTTACTAATAATGTTTAAAAAAATATTAAATGTAAACTAAAATAATTACAATTTTTATAATGATAAAAGTAAGAAGTTTTGCAATAGCAAAATCTAAGTAGCTCTCAAAGACTCAAGATAGAAACTTAATAAGCGCTCCGAAGCTTAATTAGCAATTTCCTTCAGGATTCTTACTACGGAAATCTTCAAACGAGGATAGACAGTTTGAGAATAACTGAATTTTGTTTTTATAATAACTTCATTATCTACTTTTACGAAGGAAATATGAATTATTATTTATATTGTATATTTGTTACCGTCTTCTTGTTATGCTCCATTTCAACCAGAGAAATGAGCGAGGATAGAATAAAATTTCATTTGACTCAGCGAGGCTAGGTAAATAAAGTGATTCTATTGGTTCTTAACAAGCACACACATCGTTACACATCTTCGCACATCTCTAGTGGAAATACAGCCTTAAACTGTCTTTTCTACTTGACTTACTATTTAAGAACTTTAATCCTTGTTTTTCCTTTAATGTCGTTTTCTAGTTTCAATTCGTCAGAAACTGCATTTAGTCATTTCCTTCTTTACATCTTCCTTCTTTTACCAAAACCTTCCTATGGAAAGAAGGTTAATGTTACCTGTAACAGTTAATGTTACCTTCTTTCCATTCCTTTAAGATCGAGCAGCTGCTGCCTCAAAACTTGTCGTTGATATCCATGGAAGAATTTACTGATGAATCATATTTTCTTTCTTTTTTAAAAATTTTAATGATTTTTTGTATTTGTCATCTAAATAAAATGTTTGTTTTAGAGGAAATAGGACCGCCATCTGATTTCTTCGACCTCAACATGTTGGTGATAACGTGCAGCTCTGTTCTGCTCGTGATATGTCTAGTGGCATTCACTTGTATATTATTGAGGAGACAAAGGTAAGTTTATTATATTAATTAATACTATATTGCATAAGCAATGATAGCCCAGTGGTTAAAACATTGATGTCTTACTAGGGAGCTCTGAGTTCGATCCTGGACACACACCTCAGATACTTTTACGAGTTATGTGTGTTTTAAGAAATTATATATCACTTTAACGGTGAAGGAAAACATCGTGAGGAAACCTGCACTCCTGAAATATCCCTAAGGTTCACAAAGGAGTGTGAAGTCTGCCAATCCGCACTGGAACAGCGTGGTGGACTATGGCCTGTGACGATATTGAATACAGAGTACAAAAAATAATTTTTCTTACTCGACGGAAGAAGCTTCGATGTGTTGTGAATGTTTTTGTCATATAGATATTACGGTTGAACGTAACTCAGTAATTACTGGGTTGAATTTTAAAAAATCTGTTAGTGTAGGCTAGCCCATTTAAGCTTAAGCTAATATTCTAGGGCGGCTTTCGGTCCAAAATAATAGTAATCTTAATCCGAAATCTCGGGATTATGGATTGCATCAGATTGGACACAATTTGTGTCTAGAAAATTTATATTTGAAATCTATTTTCAATTTATTATTTAAGGATTTTAGATTATAAATTTTCAAATAGATTCGAATTTGAATTTAGTACGTGTTTTCAATTTATAATGCGTGCACTGCGTAAATGAGACGCGGATGATAATATATAATAATAATAAATACGTTATAGCTTGACCGCAACCGCAGTACCGCACCCTAGAAACGCGCGGCGAGGCAGGGAACGCGTAAAAAAGACCACGAGTTCACATGAGATCGATATTGCCGGACGGATCTTACGATATCATTTTTTAAAATTTTCCGATATACATTATTATTATTATTGTTATTTACCAGTTTTAAGGTACGAACGGCGTGTAAAGCCTAAAATTATTAAAATTACCTATTTAAACATTTTTGGCTTTACACGCTAGTCGGACGTATTAAATTATCAAATTGAATAGAGAACATAAGTATACTTTAATAATTCATTTGATTACCTAAATTCTTTCATAGTATATGTGAAACCTGTGAGCGACGAGAAAACAAATAACAGTAATAGTGTAGTTCTTGCTCTTTCATTCTTTTATTTCTAATCGATCAGTGCAAAACATGAAAATCAGTTAAGAAATAATTAGAGACTGATTAAGGTAAAGAGAGATTTATAGTAAAGAGAATCATGACTTCAGATAAATAGTATTTTGTGTGCTAGATTCTAGAAAGTAAGATCTATTAGTTTTGGTAAGTTTTTTCATTAAATATAGTAAGACTAATGTAGTATAAGACTAAAATCAGAAAATTTAAAGCTTCGTTCTTTGAATTTTCTGATTTTAGTGCATTTTAACTACATCTATGTTCTTCACATCATGAGATAACGCACAATCCATCTTTGAACATTTATCTCATGTACATCCGAAACACACAACACGACGTAAGCGTTGACGGCCGGTACTCTCCCACGTCTCGTCGCGCACATACCTAGGGCGCGGTACAGCGGTTGTGGTCAAGCTATAATTGTATAATACTTTAGTTTCTTTCTTAAATATATTATAATGGCGACGAGAAAGGAATTGGATGCAGGTGTGATACGTTATGACAGTTTTGAAACTATTTTGTATTGGAAATTAGTTCGTTTGTTTAGATAAATGGTTCCACTGACCTTAATTTTTGACATTCGGACTGCTTGCTGGGGTACCCCGTTTGAACCCGTCTGCCTAGTTAGGTCTCGGTCTGCCTAGTTCTTTGTGCTAACACTGCTCCTTGATTTTATTAAAAAAAGGGCGTGAGCAACCGCTTGTCTTTCGAATGTTATATGCGCTCTGAAGTTTTTACGAATGAAGTTGGTTGCACTTTTGTACAATCGCCGCAAACGTCAGACTTTCACTGAGGAAGTCAAACGTTCAGAAATTAAAATTTAAGCAACTTAACAACAAATAAATCAGCTATTAATTTTCTAAATTATAAAAATGCACTTTAAAGTAAGCAACAATTGTAATAATATTTCTTGATGTGAAGTAGCCAGTATCGATTTTTTAGCATTAATGAATGTGTACGATTTCTATAAATTGGCCTTGCAAAGAACCTAACCGAGTACGAAATGAATACTTCACATTGACGAAAGAGAACTTTTTACTCAATATCGTAGAAGAAAGCTATTATTAAAAAAATAGCAAATAAAAATTTGGAATAATTATTTTTTATTTCCTGTAATTTTGAAACAAGTTAAAACTAGATTATTGTAAATACAACATATCGCCATATTAAAATTTTATTTTTTTTGTAGACAATCGTACGCATCACACTATCGCCACTCAATAACTGAGGAGGTGAAGTCCAGGAATGAGAGTGTGGCTTCTCATTCCGAGCACAAGGAACGATACGCTCATACACCTCGGATATATACCTCTCCTGTACATAATAGGAAGACTGCAAAGAATGGTAACGTATATACTTATGTACAAACACACCAAAAAATGTTACCGGAAACGGTATTAAATATTACCTAAAATGGTATTAAGTATTACCGGAAGTTGCATTAAGCAGTGCTGGTATGGATATTAAATATTAACTCTCTGAGCTGTTTGAAGAAAAAAAAGCTCTAATTTTCAGGTATTTATTTTTAGCTATTTTCCACGAATTTTCGATGTGGGAGTGAAATAAAAATAATTATAATAATATTAAAATATTATGAATAAATATTATAATAATATTTTTGTCAACAATTAGCGTCTATACAACAATTTTATCTATCTAACCAATTTTATTTAGAAATGTTCGAGATAAGTCCGTACGCAGAATTCGCACTCGGCTTCCGAACCTTCGACCATGCTGAGAACCAGGACCTGCCGAGCAGACTACCCACACGACCAAGATTTGATACTGGTAAGTATTAAACTATATACTTACTAGTAATATTATAAACTAGCTGACTTTCGCTTCGTTGAGGTTATATTTCATTTCAATCATTCATAAATCAAAGTCAATCCTTCCCTCACCAACATGCACTACAATTTTAAATTACAATATCTTTTGATGAAGTGCAATCAGTTTACAATGAAAATATTAATGTTATTCTCTTACTATCTTGGATTTTTAAAAAATGCATTAAATTTAGTCTGTATAAATATATAACCTCATAAACATACAAAACACTTTTGAATTGATTTCTGTTGGTTATCTTTCACGACCTGTGCGAGACTGCGAGAATTTAAATTAAAAAATATATGCTTGCCGCATAAGTTAGGCATAGGTTAACTTAACCTTATGTATAAACAGAGGGTCTGGGCAGTGGAGGCGTGTGTTGTAATTACTTAAAGGAATTTATCAAGCCTACACCTTATTCAAGTCCCCCTCTCGTCCTCATTCTCTTTCTCATTATAAACCTCGGAGATACTAATATTCTAAAAAATTAAACAAGGCTCTACTGAACCGATTTTGAAAATTTTTTTTACTAATAGAAATCCACATTATTTGTATCATAGGCTATATACTAACCCGAAAAATAAAAAAGAATTTTTCATCGTAATCTGATTTGCAAAGTAAGTTTGAGAACAAACGGTCGAACAAAAACGAACGCTGCCTTAACGATGAGAGATATTTGATTTATAGTTGCGGATAGAGCATGAATGATTCACTCACTTGAGTGTTTGACCTCACTTTAGTGAGTCGCCTAGTGTTTCTATCTTTTTTTATATAAAATTCTCGTGTCACAATGTTAGTTACCATACTCCTCCGAAACGGCTCGATCGATTTTGATGAAATTTTGTGTGCATATCGGGTAGGTCTGAGAATAGGTCAACATCTATTTTTTATACCACTAAGTGATAAGGGAGGCCCACCCCAATTTTTTTAAAATTTATATGGCAAAACAACATTTGCCGGGGCAGCTAGTATAGATATAATATGTAAGTTACTTTATCTAATACATTTTATATATTATTCAACATATCATATTAAAATTAAAAAATATAACACAACGTATGTATTTGTGTAAAAAGAATGTATGTGTGTATAGCAACATTTTATTTAAATACTTTCAATTATTACGTATTCCAAATTAAATAAGAAATATATTTACAGTATTCCATTTTCCTGAAAAATTTTAATTGCAAGGCTGAAATTTACAGGAAAAAATATAAACGGTATTTTTTCTTTTATAAGATATTGCGTAAAGTATTTTGTATCTTTATCGAATATAGAAAGAATAGAATAGTTTTGTGGTCAAATAAAAAAATGTACTAAAAATGAGCTTTTGTTAACATTTTCAAAATTATAATATACTAGTCATATTACGATTTCACGGTTACAGTACTAAACCTGTTACAGTACTGAACCTGTTTTGATGAAATTTGGTACAACGATAAACCAGACCTTGGAAAAGGATACCTATAGGCTACATTTTAACGTAAAAAAAGGCTTGAAGGGGTTGAGACAGGAGATGAAGTGCATCCCGAGCTGTGTGATTGATTATGTCTTTGGGAATTATTCATTTGTAAATTATGTTCATATTGAAAATTAAAATGTATAAGATATATGGGTATATTATACTATACATACTGCCATTGCCCGCGACTTCATCCACAGAAAATTCCGATTTGGGTCCAAAGTGAATTAAAGTAAGAGACACTTACGTATTACCAATCCTCTAACATTTCGCACATTTTTTCTTTATTCCAGAATAAAACACTTCTATACCACGAAATTTAAGCTTATATCCGATGTTTAATATATTTTTTATAAAACGCGCGCGCAGCAGTGTTGGGTAAGCCGCCGGCTGAGACAGTCGTAATGTAGTCCTTGAAGAGAGCGGCGCACGCGAGCGGAGTGCATTCCTGTTTAACCCCCTTTATTGATTAATAGTATCCCGTGTCCTGTGTGAGTTATCTCCTAAACGCTAGTTAATTGACCCTTCCCTGACGCAAACAGACTGGTGGTGAAGTACGAACTATTAGTGGTATTTTGTGTTATTGTATGAAACGTGGAACGGGCATGCCCAAAGAAGATTAGAAAGAAGATAAGAAATCATCAAAAACTTGTGAGTACTTTGTGCTTTCTTTATCACCTAACTGACAATAGATAACCCCTAATTAAAGAAGCTGAAACCGGGCCCAGCCAGCTTCCACGTATGTGGGGTTTTGTACACCCCATCCGAGATAAAAAAAGTTGTGTTTCAAGCTTATAAAATATCCGTATGCATCATTTAATTAAAACCCCTTGAAATCTTTTTGTGCGAATTCTATCCTAAATTCTATCCTAGGTCTTTGCTTTTTATATAAAAAGTGGTAAAAAATATATATGTCCGAAATTTCATTTAAATTCGTTTTGGTAATTATGTGTTATAGAGTAACAAACATTCAGACATACGAACTTTCACATCTATAATTATAGGAATAACTAAAGTTATAACGAAAGAACTCGGAATAGTTATTTCAGTTAGACTTTGAATAAGTCATGATGTCGGTCAGACAGTGTATTTATATGATAGTTATTCAAGCACACAATCTCAAGTATATAATAAATCTTTGTCAGTTATATAATCACAGTAATAAGGCTACGTTTCTACCACATATGTGCGAGAATGCGTAGCCAGGGAAGTTCATCTTGGACACAAGATTTCTTATCTTAGTAGAGGTTATCATATCCATTGCAATTTCTATTATGAACTGATGCTAATAGGATGACGAAATAATTAAGTTTATAGTAGTCTAAAAATTACATAAGAAAAGAAAAAGATTCGAAGAGAGTAGTAGTAAATCTAGCTTACAATTGTATACTAATTCAATACTTAAGAGCACTTTATCAAACTATTAAATTCCTCTGGTTGGTGACTTAGAAGAAGATCTTACTATCACAGTAAAGCTGCGTTTCCACCACAAATGTGCGAGGATTTGAAGCGAGGGAAGTGTTTGTTAGTGAACTGTATGGTGCAGTGATGGCCCAGTGGTTGAGACTTCAAGTCTTACTCAGGAGGTCCGAGGTTCGATCCTGGGCACACACCTCTGACTCTGAGTTATGTGTGTTTTAAGCAATTAAATATCACTTGCTTTAACGGTGAAGGAAAACATCGTGAGGAAACCTGCACTCCTGAGAGTTCCCTAGAAGTTCTCAAAGGTGTGTGAACTCTGCCAACCCGCACTGGGCCAGCGTGGTGGACTATGGCCTAATACCCTCCTCATTCTGAGGAGGAGACCCGGCTCAGCAGTGGGCCATTGAAGGGTCGTGATGATGGTATATTCAGAGAACACACTGAACTAGAATCATAACGAAAAGCTGTGACTAGAAAAATATCCGATGACAATGCCAAAATATTTTAGAAATCATTCTATTAGACCGACAGCTTATCTTTTTAAATCACTAGCCAGCTACATATATTACAGTTAAGACTTGTTAGAATCGCTTTATCTGTCACACTCTGAGCGAGGCTAGGTTCACATCTCTGGTGGAAGCGCAGGAAAGTGATACGTAGCTATTTTTTTATAATAACTATTCCTTTCTTTCTCTATTCCGTTTGTGTAGCGAAATTAAATCCAAAGCTGTTACGATCCGAATAATATACGTATAATTAAACTTGAAGGAAACTTTATCTCTGATCAGAGATTCTAAAAATATTTTGATTTTATATTAATATATTATATCTTATTAACACTTTACTTATCTATATGACTTTATTTACTTATAGCGAGTAACACTGTTGAGAACTTTGTATTTGTGGGTAGTTCCTTTAAACATTTACTTTACTACCTTATTATCTCACTATCTCGCTGTCTCACTGTCTCCCATCTCACCATCCTACTGACCCACTATCCCACTATCATCTATATTTTAAAATAAATGTGAAAGTTTGTATGTTTAGATGTTGATTATTGAATCACATAAAAATGGTTTTTTATCCTGGAAAAATTCACGACTTCCTTCGGGATAATATTAAAATATTTTTACTGTCCTAAATGCCTTACGGTTTTTTATTTATTTATAACTAGTAACACTGTTGATAACTTTGTATTTGTGTAACATTTACTACCACTCCCTGTCTCGCTGTCCGCTGTCTCACTATCCTGCTATCTCGCTAACTCACTATCTCACCATATCCCATTTCACCAACTCCCAGCTCACCATCCCACTGACCCAATATTCCACCATAATATAATATTATAATATAAATGTGATTAGATGTTTGTTATTGAATCAAACAAAAAGACTTTTTATCCCGGCATGCAAATAAATGCAGAGTTCCTGCGGGATAATAAAAAAATATACCTCCTGTCGTAAGAGCCTAATTTAATTTAACAATAATAAAGTTTATTTTTTTGTTAAATCTAATAATACGTTGTAAATTGTCCCGCGCGAAGCCGGGGCAGGTCGACTAGTACTAACGTATTTAACGATCTAGAAAAGATCAATTTTCTCCTACTAAACTCGTTAGTATCTATTTAATTACGAACGGCTGGCTTTTGCTTTCCAGTCGATCGTATAAATGGTTTTATTGTTCATAATACAATGAAACTGGGATAAAGTTACGAATATCAGATATATTATATTTATATAAAAAAAAAGTATGAATACACATTTTATATGTTTTTTAATATTGTAGAACATTTTTTTGTTTTATCATCAATAGTTTACGCAGCGCATGCGATTAAAGACATTTAATTGCCAATTTTTTTACACCTTGGGTTACATTATTGAAATTTTAGTAGGGATAACTATTTTTTTCTAATAATAAATATAGTCTATGTTACTCAGGGATAATGTAGCATTATACTGGTGAGAGAATTTTTGAAATCGGTCTAGTAGTTTTTTAGTATATTCGTTACAAAAATGTTAAAATACAAATCTTTCCTCTTTATAATATTAGTATAGCCAGATACTTTACAATTATATTCCATATATAATATAAAAAAGATAAATTTTATATTCTTAATAGCCAAACCATATTCTTTAGATTTTTTAAAAATATTTTTTTAGATTTTATAATCCAACAAAAGGAAAAAGTTATGGTATACCCTGGCTATACTTTAACGGTAGCGGACAATATTTTGGATAAAATCTTATATATAAAATTCTCGTGTCACAATGTTAGTTACCATACTCCTCCGAAACAGCTCGACCAATTTTGATGAAATTTTATGTGCATATCGGGTAGGTCTGAGATTAGGTCAACATCTATTTTTTATACCCCTAAGTGATAAGGGAGGCCCAGCCCAATTTTTTAAAATTTATATGGAAAACATACGTTTGCTGGATCAGCTAGTACTGCGAACTTCTCGGTGTCACCACAAAACATATAATTTTTTTGACATTTATTTTAATTATAGGATCAAATTAAAAATTTAAAGGGATATCGACAAAAGTTTTAAATGAATTATTATCACAGAAAAATTTAAACTTTTGCCATTTTTTTACAGATTTTCAACCGACTTAAAAAAAAAACAGGTTATCAATTCGGTTGTATTTTTATTTTATGTTTGTTACCTCAGAATTCCTTGCTTACAGATTGGTCCCATTTTGTTCAAAATCTAGTTCTGATGATGGCATCTTTGAGGAATTTAGAGAACTCCTCAAAAGTTATAGGCACACATATAGTAACTTTGATATTTTGAGAAAAATTACAAGCATTTGCATTCAGAATGTATCATTTGATGAAGTGGAACTGATGAGGAAGACCACAGATAGCCATTATATGGTTAAGAATGTAAAGCAACTAGTACTATGAGGATATTTTAGAGTTTGAAGTCGGTTCAATTTTTTGTTAAAAATGTTTTATCTTAAAAGAGCTTAGCTAGTAATGTGAAAGTTAGAATATTTGTTAGTCAATAAAAATAAATCGGCTGAACGGACTTCAATGAAATTTGGTGAAACACTCAACAACATAGTTCCTGCGGGATAATAATCTAATATTATAAAGAGGTGAGGTTGTAGGGGATCTGGATCTACTGATCTGATTTAGAAAATTCTTTTACTAATAGAAAACCACATTATTTGTGAGTATCATAGGCTATATATTAACCCAAAAAATGAAAAGACCCTTTCGTGGTACTCGGATTTGCAAAGTAAGTCGGAAGAAATCTTTGTGTTTGACTAACTCAATTATCCACGTTTGGGTACAACTTGGACTATCGAATAGCTATTTTGTTATTTATAGACTACACTAGTCGAGCCGCCCCGACTTCTCCTGGGTACATTTTATCACGTTTAAGTATTTGAGTTTAATTAAGACATAAACGATCATATAGCTCGACATGCACTTCATCTTCACATCGATAGATGCGTAATCGCACGCTTACTTGACTTATTTATTTTTTTCGCGATATAACATAGCCTATGTCATTCCTCAAGCTTTCCTTTTCTTTTTTCTCTTTATCATATTTCATCAAAATCTGTTTAGTGGTATAATCGTGATTGTGTAACAGACATACAGGCGCCATCTATTCGTTAATAGATGGCGTAAGTAGTTAAATCTTACGAATAAGATTACTAGTAGTATGGATCGTATACTACTAGTATTACCTTTACCCCTCCAACTAAGCTAAATGCTTGTCAGGAGTGGGCCACGTCAGTAGTCCAATGTCCGGGATTTGAACCACTTGTTGATCGTGAATCCAACGCCCGAACCACTGAGCTACTGACGCTTCATTGTTACGTGGCAATGACACTATTTGCTTTATTTATTTAAAAGAAATAGAAATTATAACTAAATTACAATTGGAAATAATTACTAAATTACGACTATACAGCTTGGAGTTCGGAACTGGTATGCGTGAAATAAGGGATACAGTGGTACTTAATGGTAAAAGCTATGCACAAAACAAAAATTAACTATTGACTTTAAAATATAAAGAACACAACTTAATATTAGTAACGTGAACTGCAACAAGGATATTTATACTTAAATGATTCGTGAAAAATGGTATAGTTTATTAGATTATAAAAGAGTTGATTGATTAAAAGTATATATTTATGTAGAAGGATGTAAATAAAACGAATAACAATAGAATAATGATCATTACACTAAACTAGCTAGACTACTATATAACAAACTACTTCTCAGTTTTTAATTTGAAACCTTTTTGTTAACGTGAAAACTGATACTAAGATTTTATTCATCAAAATGAATCGCTGAATAAAACATCAGTATTGATAATGTAAGCGATTTTCATTTATTGATAAAATCTTTACGTAGCTTTATGAAGCTGTCAACAAAAGCAATTTCAAAAGTTTCATTTATCGTATCGCAGCTCCATCGGCCACGCGAACAGCGATTTTACACTTTTCTTTGTTTTTACAAAAATATCGTTTATATTGATACAGCCTTTAAAGTATACAGAAAATTTATTCACAGACATGAATTTGCAAAATATTGTAAACAGGAATAAACCTGTTTGTTTGTGTATAAGTCTGTGTTTCAACCAGAGGAGAGCGAGGATTTTTAGCAAAGGTCGTGTTCGTTAATAATCAATAGAATCGCTACATGTGACACACTCTCAGCAAGGCTGGACAAACGAAGCGATGCTATTGGTCCCTAACAAACACATTCCTCGCTATGTATTTTCGCATATCTCTGGTAGAAACGCAGGCTAAGACTTGAGTCAATATTGTCAAAGAATTGTGTTAAAATGGTTGATGAGATATTTTTTGTATACTACGAAATTCTTCTCTCACAGGAATAAATAAATTTTATTTATTTTTCCTATCACAGCAGAATCTATGGGTTTCTATTTTTTTATGTTTTGACGATTTATTTTTTCGTATATTAGAAAATAAAAATTTTTGCGCCCCCTCAATCAAAAGATAACACCGGTCAACACGGATTTGGAGTCTGACAACAAAATGTCAAATTTTGATTTCTTTTACCTTACTTGTAATGAGGAAAATAAGTTTTTTGGTTAAAGTTTGCTTTTCTAGAAATTTCGTTTTCATAGAAAATTTCATATTATTTCGACAAGTAAAGTCTGTATGCTATTTTGCGACTCAGTCATATACAGAAGTAGTTGGTACAGTTTGTAATAGAAATACATACACTCAATACATTAGAATGCGCGACTTGTCGCCATTTTGTTTTAAAGTATTACTAATTATTATTTTACTCTCCACTAAGAACTTTAAAACTTAATTTTCAATATAAAACATACAAAAGCAAACTTATTTCTTCATAAATTGAGTTATTGGTTATTTTTCAATGTAAACAGTCAGACAATAGTCATTAAATAAAAGACACAAAAAAAAGATTTTTTTTTTGTTGACTTGTGTAATGCAATTTCCAATTATGTTTTTTACAACACATCATAATATATTAAAATAAAATAATAAATCGCCTTTTTCCTCCAATTTTTTAGTTATTTGCTTAGTTTCTCTCTTACGTATCAACTTACTCTCAATCTGTGACAGAATAAATATTGCAATATAATAGAAATTCTTTAAGATGTTTTTGTATGTTAGAGTAAGCAATATAAATACATTCAAACATGTAAACATACAAACTTTCACATTTATAATATACTAATAATTTTGATAATATTTTACTCACGCATAAATGGTAGAACAGAATTCAATGAAATTTGTCACACAGATACTTTATAACCCGGATTAACACATAAACTCCTGAGAAATTTTTTTTTTTTTTTGTTGTTAAGTTAATAGATATGCGCTTAATGTGTTTAAAATTTACTTTTAAGGTAAAATAATGTAAATTCTCAGTAAGTGAATTTTTGTAATTCTTTGAGAAAATAAATACTGAAACCAGAACCAGAACTACTTTTTATCCCGGAATAAATCAGCGTCTGCGAGATAATAATAAAATGTGTTAACTGTCGTGAACGCTTGAATATTTATTTAGCTAAATAGCTACAGTATAAATTGCACACGTGCAAAACCATGGCGGGTCGACTAGTTAGTTAATACTTGACTGCTTTTCCTTTAACAAAAAAAAATAAAAATTCAAAGATTCTCTGTTTTTGTGGCCCAAAACAAGCGATACAGTATCACCATCAATCTTGATCTAATTTAATAAAATTAATGATACCGTTGTCCTATTAAGTTAGCTACGGAGTTTCCGAGCTTATTTGCTAAAAACTGATTGATTACTGAGTCGAATTGTTTTACTGATTAAATAAGAAACTATAATATACCTTATTGCTTTATAAAAGTTAAGGTTTAGATAAGGGAGTATAGCGAACCTATTAATCCAATATTTTTAAAAATCTACTAAAATATAAAAATTAATTATTTTATGTTTTTATTTTAAGTGAAACGAATTTACTTAATCTATACTATTATATAAAGAGGAAAGATTTGATTGTTTGTATGTTTGTTTGGTTTATTGCGAATAGGCTCGAACAGTACTGAACCGATTTTGAAAATTCTTTCACCGATGGGAAGCTACATCCTTTCCGGGTAACATAGGCTATGTGGTGTTGCCACAAATACTCTAATTAAAAAGATAAGGTCATTTAAGTGCCATAAGGTGGCCATTTTGTAAATTGAAGGGTTTCTCAAGAACTACTAATCCGATTTTAATTTTTTTTTCACAGAAAGAAAAATGCACTTTTCGTGAGTGACAAAGGTGATTCAGTGTTGCCATAAACAGTTTTTAATTAATAGAACATGGCCGTTTTGTTACTACTGATCCGATTTTAAAAATTCTTTCATTGAGGAAGTCTACGGTATTTCTGTCTCTCTTCCTCTTATATACTATCATTCTCTCTCATCCTGTCTCTTTTTTCTCTCTTTAATATTTATCTTTATCTCTGTTCAGAATGGTCAGTCTCTGTTCGGTTTTTTTTTCGAGAGTCTCTCTCTCCTTTATTTTTATTTTCGTACATATATTCTTAATTTAACGTAATATACTTTAACGTGGACGAAGTCACGGTAGTCAACTAGTTTATATATAAAATTATATATGAAAATATCATTGATGTATATAATATTTTAGATTATTATTGATTGTTCAAAACCCGCTCAACAGATTTCGATAAAATTTAAACGAGACCATGTTGGACATATACCTTTTGAAACAAAAAAAGAATTTTCAGAATCAGTTCAAGCGAGTAATCGGTGAATATACAAAAAAAGATTCCGAATTTTAAACCTCCTTTTTTAATGTCGGTTAATGGCAAATTCATGTTCAATATACAATATACATGTATATTCTTCTTTCTATGAATATATTCCCTAAATATAATTATACAACAAATTTACGATTTTTATTAAGCTTTTTGTGTTTATTTAAACTATTTTTAGTTTGCACGTTAAATGTTATGTTTCGGGGTGTCGATAGTTTTTTAGTATTTCTACGTACATAAGTTCAGGTGACAAAAGCAGTGGTTGAGACTTCAAGCCTTACTCGGGAGGTCCGAGTTCGATCCTGGGCACACACCTCTGATTTTCTGAGTTATGTGTGTTTTAAGCAATTAAATATCACTTGCTTTAACGGTGAAGGAAAACATCGTGAGGAAACCTGCACTCCTGAGAGTTCCCAAAAAGTTCTCAAAGGTGTGTGAAGTCTGCCAACCCGCGCTGGGCCAGCGTGGTGGACTATGGCCTAATACCCTCCTCATTCTGAGGAGACCCGGCTCAACTGTGGGCCATTGCAGGGTCGTGATGATGAAGTTCAGGTGCTTCTGTATAAAGGTTTAATAGTACTTTTATAGTAAAAAAGTCAATCAATTGAAATTAATCAGAATTATGATTAAGACATTAGAAACTAGCTGACCCACGCAACTTCGCCCGCGTGATACTCCGCTCTTATGTGTCGTAATTTGATATTGTATTGTCGTTAGCATTCCTCAATAAATGAACAATCCAACACTAAAATATTTTTTTAATTCCAACCAGTAGGTCATCAGATTAGCGCATTCAACCAAACAAACAAACTCTTAAGCTTTATAATATTAGCATAGATGATATTGATCAGCTTCACTAAATATTTTTTGTATCATTGAGGGGATATTATTTTCTTAACATATTTCCCATGAGGACGAAGTTACTTAAACAAGTAATCTGTCCATCAATCCAGAATAGTTTGTGAAAGGAAAATATCCTCAAAGCATTCCGTAGCCCATCCATTTAGAGAGCCAGTCAACATTAAATAACTTGAAATCGATTGCTAGGCAACGTTCTGGAAAAATCTGTAGGCAAAAGTAATGGGAATAGTTACTACGACGTCTTCTTTGATAAATAACAGGCGTGCGGGAGCAGAACGGTCACGTAAGAACCAATCACGTGTAGCGTGCTCCTCTCGCCCCTCGCACTCCGCTAAATATGACTTGTGCATTCAAGGCTAGTTTGTATGCAGAAGCTAATCTCTGTAATTACTGAACCAATTCTTCAATTGATATTGAAATAAATTAGATTTCGCTTATATACCTCAGAGAAGTGGAGGCAGAGGCAGAAGAATTTTCTTATAAATAAAACTTGTGTTCTAAAGTATTAAAAAAAACTGTTGGTTATTCAAAAAATTGACTTTTTCTTATTCTACTGAGTTATTATTTGAAGTAATTATTTTTCCTTTGTTACAGAAACCAGTTTCCAGACTCGATCAGAATCAGATGACAGTGATAGTACATCCAAAGCTACTGTCTCTGGAATGCCTCGACGTAAGTAGAGGGAATAGTAAAAATATCCACATTGTTCATAATATTTGTTCATGATAGATAATTTCTCAACTTTTTCAACATCAAATGTTTCTCTAGAAAACAAATTTAAAAAGAGAAATATTTAGTAGAGAATTATTTTTATTTTATTTTGCTTTCTCAAAATTATACCGAATTTTACGAATGTACATAAAAATGAATCCCTATTTTCCTTGGTCATAGCATCACGCGTGAACTTCTGAACCGATTTCGCTAATTATTTTTTTGTTGTATTTATTATTGTCAGAAGAAGGTAATTATGTAAGAAAAAATTAAGAAAGTTGCGCAGAAATATAGAAAATTTAAGAAAACTTAATGACCATATAAACTTTTCTAATGTGATCAATATTCATTGTTAAGATAGGACAACGTCTGTAGCGTTAGCTAGTCAAACAATAAATCATCATAACTTATTTAAACTAAACACACACATTGTTTTCAACATTAACGTGGTTAGTTTTTCCATTTTTCCTTCAACAAGTTCGTGGCGTATCTCAGATTTATGATCAGATCCTATTAAAGTTTATCTCGGTAGTAAACCCTTCCAAACGTAAAGGTATTCTTGGAAGTCAATGTTATTATGGTAAAAATATTCGCAAAACGTTCGTGAACTAATATTACTTTTTCAAATGTAATGTTTTCCGGAATACGAGGTTGGAATACAATTCTCTCTATAGCTGAGAGAGAAAATATTACGAGTTTGCACTGCGAAGTTTATTTAAATAACTACAAAATATTTAACAAATTCTCTAACAAAGATTATGTGTATAATTATATTAAAGAGGAATTTTGAGTGGGTAGTTCACTAAATAATCAAATAATGCACTTATTTGAGTGAGAGAATCCCACTTAACGACTTGGAGTAGTCAGTTATAATTGGAAAATCACTTACTAGAGTAGGATTATGACTAAGACGACTCAGTTCATTCAATCACTGTCGACAGTTATCGTTGAAGAATACACTGACTTGAGTAAGATTCTGACTTGCTGTCGACAGTTATCGTTGAAGAATACACTGACTTGAGTAATATTTTGACTTGTTGTAAACAGTTATTATTTTATGTCAAATCGACCAATGCTTGGAATCGACCCCTTTTGATTTGGATGAATTTTGGTCATAACTTTTCTTTTATTATATAATGGAATTCTGCCAAAGGGTAAAAAAATTTCGGATGATATGCAAAATTCAATATTTCAACAATTTCCCATTTTTCGTTTTTTTTATATCTTGAAAATTAGTATAGTTACAAAAATGGTTCAAATTTTGTTTTAAAGGAGATATACTTGGAGCTACAAAAAAAAATATGTCGATTATTTTTCGTTTTAAAATTTTGAAAGAATCATTAAAATGCAAATTTATGCATAGCATATTGTCATTAGTTAGTATTATTAAAAATAAAAACATTTGCTTAAATAATATTCTGATTTACTAAAGACAGTTATTAGTAGAGAATGCACTGACTTGAGTAAGATTTAAAATAAATAATAATAAAAACTTAATAATGGACTGCACTTTGTCTTGGGTACCTCACATCAACGACATCAGCAAACGAATGCATTTTACTCTACACTCTCTTAAGCGTCTCCAATTTTTTCTCCCTTTCTACACCAAAATTTTGCTTGCGCAATCACTTCTACTACCCATCCTAGACTACGCCCATGTATGCTTTTTGGATGTGACTGAGGAGCTATTAAATAAATTAGAGCGCCTTCAAAATCTTGCCATACGCTTCATTTTCGGTTTACGTAAATATGACCGAGTTTCAAGCTTTTGTGCTCAGCTCAAATGGCTCCCTATCCGTCTTCGCCGTGATATGCACATTGTGTTGTTAGTTTACAATATTTTAAATGATCCCAAAGCCCCGTCTTATCTTCGCTCACGATTCACTCTACTTTCCACGCCAATACGCTCTAGACGGCCCTGTAATACCTCGATGTTAAATGTACCAAGGAGTAAAACGAATTTTCTGCTGGACTCGTTCTCGGTACATTCTGCAGAACTTTGGAATAAACTACCAAAAGACATTCAGGAAATTCGCTCAATTATGTTATTTAAAAGTAAATTAAAACAACATTATCTTGCACAAGTCTCTCGTACTACATAATCATCAATTATTTATATATTATTAATGATAGATATATGTATATATATATAAATATTTATATTTATTACCATAACATATATGTATGTATGTATTCATGTATGTATGTATGTTAGTATTATTATATTTACGTTATTTTTTTTTTGTCTCTTGGTTTTGCACTAACGTCCCCCGCTTTATGAGTTATGACACTTTCTCTCACTTTTGCAGTTTGACTGGAAGAGATCTCTTCTAGACATAAGTTCGCCTATGTCAACAAACTTTTTAACATTTTGTACTATATTTTTATTTTCCTGTGCAATAAAGAATATATAAAAACTTTATTGACACAAAAATCTTTTACACTGGTTTTATCGAATAGTTACATTATTTGTATAAGTTAAGCGCAGTACATAACACTGTTTCACACTAACGCCTAAACTAGGCCGAGCCTGTATCTTCTTAGGCTTTATTGTCTTCTCATATGACAATGCAATATTATTAGTAAAAAAATATATTTACTTGACTGAAATTCAGTCTAGGAGGAATGATGATTGAGTGGATCGTGATTTGATTAGAAACAGCCCATGTCTCTCTTCAAGACAGGAACAGAGTATGTCAGATCTATAGTCTGGGAGGAGGGAGTACACCTGTATCCTGATTTTGCGAGTAATAAAATCGTATTTTCACCCTCAGTACAGAGCGTTATCTCCATCACCGTATAAATCAAGCTCTCAGTATCCGCTACAGTGAGATTTACGTTACGTTCGCTTAGACTTTAATGGAATACTAGATATAGAAGAATAATTATAAAAGATACTACTATATTTGCATTTTAATATACGCAACGTTTTCTCAATAACTGTAATAAATATCACGATAGCTTAACTGCACAATAACACTCAAAAGACTACAATAATATATAATCTTTACTGTGCCTGTGGTTTGCGACCTAGGCACAGGAAAAGGCCTTTCCTTGATTTCCTAATATTTAACACTTCTTCAGCAAAACAGCAACTACACTAATTATTAAAATATTTATCAAAATATCTTAAAAAACACAACACTGAAATGACACGAGCTCCGAGAATAACTAAATCTTATATAATTTTATAATACAAAATACCCCCCTTATCTCTCCACTATAATGGCGACAGGTGGAGTCGTAAGCCTGTGTTGCCAAGTTAATAATACTAAAACCTCCCTTTAAATTATTTAATAAAGCTTACGCATAAATTGCGGATAATTATCTGTGAATGAATAAAAGTTTTAATATAATTTTTATTGTATGAAAAATAGAAAAAGGACCATTTAATCCTTATACTTAGAAAATAATTGTAATTAAAAAAAATTCTTAATTTCTTAATTTATATAGGCAACTGTCTGTCTGTTACTCAATCACGTTTGAACCACTGAACCGATCTTGATGAAATTTGGTACCGAGCTTGGGAAAGCTTGCTAGCCACTTAGCAACCTAGCAATATAGTGGTATGGTCATAGGGGATGAAAGTTTGTAAGGGACTATACCTTTATATTAGAACAAACTTAGCTCTACATGAACGACGTCACGCGGGTCGACTAGTTGATATATAAACCTAAAAATCAATCTAACCTTCTACAAAGTCCTACTTGTTCAGTAATGTACTTAGCCGTAAACGCTGTGTCCCTGCATTTTAAATCTGTAATACCTTCGAAAATATTTATTTAAATTTCATGGTGTGGAGGGCCATATTAATCTATATTAGATGCACAATGTATTTAAGGTACCTAATTGGATAAGGTTTAATGCTGTATTATTTAAAATCGCTTCGTAAATAAACCATTATTTCTCAAAAGAAACTTTACTATTTGTAAAGAGTAAAAATGGTTATAGTGGGTTATACTTAAGAGATACACATATACCGCCTTGAACTTTTTGTAGACTTTTTTAAGATGTACATTACTGTAGTATATTATTTTGATCTATCTCGTAGAGTTCAGCCAGCGTCTGCAATGTTAGCGCAATAAAATGTGTCTATTTACGACATCACATTCAAGACCTCTAAAATTATCAGTGTTTCTCTACTATATTATGTATGTATTATACATATAAAGCTTCGTCATGAATCACTCTATCTATTTAAAAAAAACTGCATCAAACTCCGTAGCTTACTTTTAAAGATATAAGCATACATAGGGACAAACAGCGGAGCGGGATAGTGATATACTCTTAATACTGTATAAGTATATAAAACAAGTATAATACTGTTATATACAGAGACACTGTAGCATCGAGAGCTTTAAAAGCAAATATCGTAAATCTCTCTCTGTACGAGTACCGTTTTAGAGAATGCTTACATGTTAACTAAATGAAAAAAAATTCACAATTGGTTCCTAGCATAATTCATTAAAGCACCACATCATTTGTTCAGCTATAATGGTCACCAGGCGAGATCCGTTTGACAATTAACACAAATCTATCGGAACAGAGGTTATATTATATTGTTTTGTTTGCTAACTCTAGAGAGTTACATCCTATCTTATACAGCACTAACCGACTACGCGACTTTGTTCGCGTGTTGCTCCGCTCCTATGGGTCGTAGCGAAATTTCAAATAGCCTAAGTTATTCCTTGTTGCATCATCTATCTGCTAGTGAAAATCTCGTCGAAATCAGTCCAGCCATTTCAGAGATTAGCCGGAACAAACAGACTGACAAACAGATAACAGACAAAAGTTGTAAAAAATGTTGTTGTTGGTATATGTACCGTGTGCGTGTATACATCCATATGCACTTAGTAAAAAGCGGTTATTTTAATATTACAAACAAACACTCCAATTTTATTTATTTGTATGGATTAACAACATATTTTTTGAATTTTGTATCTCTTTATGAATTTGTTATGGATTAATCTAGATTTTTTGTCCCACTTTTATCTATTGTAAATTAAAAAGAAGTTACAATCTATACGCAGACTAACAGTATGACGGCTTGATTAGAATATCCTCCTAGGGTTATACTTTAAACTCAGAACTTCACCTACTCCTAGATTACTCGCGATGCTATAATAATTATTACTCTCTTTACGTTGGCAAAACCGAATGATATGTAGTTTGAGCCAACTTCTAAAATAAAGTGCTACTCAGTTAAATGTTGCCAACAACATAACTAACAGGCTGATACACAAATCAGTGTTGCCAGCATCATAAATAGCAGAATTCTACTCAAATTAGTGTTGTCCGAGCGAAAGACGAGCGTATCGACTATCATTACATATATGCTTAGATCTTTAAAACTACACAACTGATTGTGATGCGGTTTTATTTAATAGATAGAGTGATTCAAGAGGAAGGTTTATATGTATAACTAGCGGCCCATCCCGGCTTCGCGCGGGTGGAATATTATTTTTAAAAATATTTTGGCTCTCTTGCATTTCGGTGCCCCCTCTCTTGCCGCGTTACTCGCTGCGCTGCGTCGCTTTACTGGCCCGTCGCGTCCTCGTGTATTTTTTGTTTATATTGATATTTTTAATTTCGTAATATCTTTTGAATGGAAGGTCCGATTTTAATAATTCAAAAAGTAATTTACAGGTATTGAAACAGTCTTGAATACGAAATAATTTATTTGGATAAGAATTAATACAAAGTTATAGAAAACATGGTCTGATTTTGATTGGCATTTTTATCAACTTTTAAAATGTAAAAAAGTAGTTATAGTGACATAACTATAATAGTTGGACATATGGTCTTGCGGAGTTTTTTGTAGATATTGATACGGTCTATAATATTGTAGAACATTTTTTGGTTCTATCATCAATACTTTTTGCAGCGCATGCGATGAAAGATATTTTATGGCTAATTTTTTTGCACCTTGGGTTGGTTTTAGTGAGATTTCCTGAGGATCTCTAATTTTTTCTTTTAATAAATATAGCCTATGTTACTCAGGGATAATGTAGCTTTCTAATGGTAAAAGAATTTTTGAAATCGGTCCAGTAGTTTTTATGTTTATTCGTTACATACAAAAATACAAATCTTACTTTTTTATAATATTAGTATAGATACATGTTTAATATAGTAGAGAAAGAACCCCTTTGAAGCCCGAAGCGGTTCGCGATATATAATATAAATAAAATGATACTAAAACAGTTAGAAACCCTAAATATAATTTGTTATTACAGCTAAATTATTCAACAGTAACTGAAACTGCAATCAATTTAAATTGTAATAGCCATTAAATTACACGAAATTGAATTAATCAAAATAAGTAAATGCAACATAAATTCATGTAAATGGACTGAATGTAGTAAATATTGCTTAGTTGGTCTGTTCAGATAAAATTTATTTAATCGGTTCGACCTCATTTCAAGCATATTGGTACTGATGGCGGACTGCCAGAGGTGTATGTATGTTTGTGTGTAGGCTTGGCATAGTGCCTTTCACTTAATTCTGATATATTATATATTGAAAATGGATTTTTCTTAATCCATACATACAAATAAATAAAATTGGAGTGTCTGTTTGTAATATTAAGATAACCGCTTTTTACTAAGTGCATATGGATGTATACACGCACACGGTACATATACTAGCAACAACATTTTTTTTTTTTTTTTTTACAATTTTTGTCTGTCTGTCTGTTTGTTCCGGCTAATCTCTGAAATGGATGGACCGATTTTGACGGGAATTTCACTGGCAGATAGCTGATGTAACAAGGAGTAACTTAGGCAATTTAACATCTCGCTACGACCCATAGGAGCGGAGCAACACGCGAACGAAGTCGCGCGGGTCCGCTAGTCATATAATAAAATCTGATACACGATTCTTTAGAAGGTGGATCTTCTTCAGGATATAAAGTATTTATTTAGAAGGAATGCTTTATATCCTGAAAAAAGGAATGGTCCCGTGGGATAGGATAGTAGAGTGGTACAGAAAGATTTTGTACACATAATTATACTTAATTTAATATGCGATAACGAAGTTACGAATATCAACTAGCGTTCAATTTTTTCAAGCTTAAAAATTCTTGGGAATTTAAGAGAAATATTTTTTGGTTCAGGCAAAAGTATATGAATTACTAGCTGACCCAGTAAACGTTGTTTTGCTACTTGAGTCTCCCTTATCCCTTAGAGGTATAAAAAATAAATGTTGACAGATTCTCAGACCTACCCGACATGTACACAAAATTTCATAAAAATCGGTCGAACCGTTTCGGACGGGTATGGTAACTAACATTTTGACACAAGAATTTTATATATAAGATTATAAATGAACAAGAAATTTAACTTCATAATATATCTATTATTAGAATATCAGAAATAGTACGATTATATTTGCTACAGGAAATACATATAACAATATATTTCCTAGGAAATATATTTTAATATACCGACCTTATTTATAAAAAAATATTTGTCTTCGTGGGTTTTAAAACATCTAAATTTTAAATTATTATATTTTCGATTTCTATTTAGTAAATTTATAGTTTTCCTATTCAAATAATTAAACGAAAAACATTTAATTTTCAATATATTGTTGCTATATAAGGATTCGGGTTTTAAAATATATATTTTTGGTTATCCCTTAGGAACTATAAATTTTACCCAAATAAAAAATAGCCTATATGTTAATCCAGGTTTTAAAGTATCTGAGTGCCAAATTTCATTGAAATCCGTTCAGCCATTTTTGCGTGATTGAGTCACAAACATCCAAACATACAAACTTTCACATTTATATTACTGATAAGATTTAGGATAAAATAGACAAACTTGCTATCGAAAATATTTTAATGTTCAGCAGGGCAGGAGGCAGGAGGGTAGTATAAAATATTTCCTCAAAGCAATATCGTTCTGTTATCATTATTGGCTGTCAGATAGAACAAGTGCATCGTACATCATCCTGTCCGGAAGAACTTAGCTTTGATTTACTGTAAACGTTTATTATAGTTTTGTTAATGGTCGGAAAACAAAGAGAAAGATATAAAGTATTTAACTATATAATATATACAGTAAAGAGCAAAACTGAGTCTGTGCTTTACATTTTCATAAAAAGTAGCGTTATAAAAGTGGGATTAATTATTAAATCATAAACAAACTATTTTTTTTATGTAACTAGGTCGGCTACAAGCGTACGGCTCGCCTGATGGTACAGCGATTACAGTAGCTTATAGACGTCTGCAACACCAGAAGCATCGCAAGCGCGTTGCCGACCCTATCCCCTATTCCCCCCAGGAGCTCTGGTCACCTTACTCACTAACAGGAACACAACACTGCTTTAGAGTAGTATTATTTAGCTGTGATGTTCTGTAAGGTCGAGGTACTACCCCAGTCGGGCTGCTCCATATTTGAGCAGGAAATTTTCTGCTGTGTCCTACCTCTGTTAATACTATGTCATCAAAAACTACATTTATTTCCTTATTTTTTTATGAAAGTCTGATAAACTGAATTTGGTTTATAATTTTGGGAAGTACGATTGGTTCACTTATGCACCACTTATATAAAATTTCTAAATATTGAAAATTTTGATGGTTTTACATTTGGGCGACCCTTTTGCCTTTTTAACAGCATGTAACCTCTTATCCACACTTTTTACACGATTTTCACAGTATTCCGGTGAAATTTGATACTACTGTTCTTGTATACGGTCCCATATATCTTTTAAGTTAGACGGTGGGCCTTTATATTCATTGAGAAGCAGATTTTTAGGTATGATTGATATCTGGACTCTGCGTTGGCCAAGGTAGGACTTGATACTCTTACTCATTCAGCCAATTTTTACTATTTTCGATATGTGCATCGGGTCATTATCCTGCTGGAATACGACTTCATTTACAGTATGCGGCATATTTGAGACGACTTCCAACAGATGCGTCTTAAGAACATTGAGGTACATTTCTCCATTCATATTAAATTCGATTTTGTAAATTGGGCCAACACCATAAACTGTCACTTAACAACACAACTAATTCCCTGGACTGGAATAACTGAACTGAACGAGAGATCGTTTTTGTTAGGCAATTTCGTTTTTGTGAGAGATTGTTAGGCAATTTTTTGACAACGACTTGGACGAGAGTTATTTGGTCAGATGAGACCAAAATTAACAGATATAGCACAGATAGTCTTAAATGGAATTATAAAAAAGAAGGCGAGCCTCTGCAAACCAAAGGAATAAGTTGTGACTCTGTGTCTTTCAATGTAAAGCGAGCAGCTTGGACCAAGGTGTAGGTTAAAGGCTTTCCATGTAATTATAACGCTCCTCTTCGCTGCCCGAACACTAACTGCAGTAGATAATAAAGTAAACCTACGTGAACCTCGAGTAGTAATAAAGTAAACTTACGTGAACCTCGTGTAGATAATAAAGTAAACTTACGTGAACCTCGTGTAGTAATATGAACCTCGTGTAGTAATAAAGTAAACTTACGTGAACCTCGTGTAGTAATAAAGTAAACTTACGTGAACCTCGTGTAGATAATAAAGTAAACTTACGTGAACCTCGTGTAGTAATAAAGTAAACTTACGTGAATCACGTGTAGATAATAAAGTAAACTTACGTGAACCTCGTGTAGATAATAAAGTAAACTTACGTGAACCTCGTGTAGATAATAAAGTAAACTTACATGAACCTCGTGTAGTAATAAAGTAAACTAACGTGAACCTCGTGTAGTAATAAAGTAAACTTACGTAAACCTCGTGTAGTAATAAAGTAAACTTACGTGAACCTCGTGTAGTAATAAAGTAAACTTACGTGCACCTCGTGTAGTAATAAAGTAAACTTACGTGAACCTCGTGTAGTAATAAAGTAAACTTACGTGAACCTCGTGTAGTAATAAAGTAAACTTACGTGAACCTCGTGTAGTAATAAAGTAAACTTACGTGAACCTCGTGTAGTAATAAAGTAAACTTACGTGAACCTCGTGTAGTAATAAAGTAAACTTACGTGAACCTCATGTAGATAATAAAGTAAACTTACGTGAACCTCGTGTAGTAATAAAGTAAACCAACGTGAATCTCGTGTAGATAATAAAGTAAACTTACGTGAACCTCGTGTAGGGTGACATTAACCACAACAATACTACTTCCATGTACACTGCGTGACAACACCAGAGAGACTGACTGTAATCTATCGCACTGAAGGTTATATATTATCTACACGTCGGTACACTTGAAATAATATAAAAGAGACTACCCGTGAACACTGATTTACAAACGGTGTTGCAAATAATACATTAGCTCACTCGCTCAGTATAAACATATATTTTCATATTGCAATATTCGTGTTTTTTATTTTTCTATTTTCTCTCAAGCTTAGCTAGCTTACTGACAATAGCAGAGAGATTAAGCTTTTATAGTAATTTCAGCATATAAAATGTCTGTGTGCAATATCTTTGATATATTTTTATCTCTGATTAAATAACAAACGTACAAATTTTCACGTTTATAATATTAGCAGAATATCATGGAGATTAATTAGAAACTATCAGCACATTTTGGGGACAAACATATTTTTGGACTTGTAACTATTAAACTTTTTTCTTCTACTCTCCTCCTTCTTTTAGGATTATTCCTGAGAATTATGAAACTTCAAGATTTCACTATTTACGTCAAATAGATCTTGTTTTATTGTTGTAGAAAAAAAAAGTAACACTACTTATTTTATGTCTAAAGCTAAATGTAGCAAAATAGTCGAAAAATAAGTTTATCACACAAGGTCTTATCTTAGTACAAGATATCATTATAATTAAGTTTTTAGTAACCTCAAAATTACTTAAGAGATATTTCTGTTTTTTTAAATCTAGCTTAAAATTTGTGTTCGAGTTCAAAACTATTTAGCACTTAAATTCATCTGGGAGTACAGTTAGTAACTTAGATGAAGATCTTACTACCACAGTAAGGCTGCGTTTCCACCAGAGATAGCGTGGAGGTATAGCGAGTCTTGGATAGTTCGCGAACGATCTAGTTCAAAAGAGCGCTCCTTTAGGTGAACTATACGAACTAGTCTAATAGAAAGTAGAGACGATCTCGCTCTTAATTCTTTTAAGGCTACGGCGAAGCCAAGAGAAAGGGTTATGAATTTGACAGTCTATGTATGTATGTATCTATGTATGTTTGTATGTTCCACTCTAGCGCCTGAACTACTCAACCAATTTTCATGAGTAAGGTGTCAAAAGATTCGTAATAATGACACGGGTGACATAGACTATAAAAAAAATTTTAATGACGGAATTTAAACCTCGAAAAAATTAAACTGAGATAATTATCACGTGTTTGGTGACAAAAGAAAGGCCTTGACGAGCACATTACAAATATGTATATATATTTTATTGTTTAAGTCAACATATATGTTTAAAATGCGGCCGTACAGTTCGCGCGGCAGTTATTTACTCGTTTAAACAAATAAAAACCAACATTACGTTACGATATGAGGTTATCTCGATCGGGAAACGGAAAACTATTAATTAAAAAATTAAGTTTAAAAAACTATAACCTGACTACGTAAAAAAAGTGATCTAAAAAGGACGAAACAGAAAATAATCAGATAGAAACCTAAAAATGCATCGGTATAAAAATGGTCAAGGTAGAACCGTGGTCGCACCCAGTGTATAGCTACCATGTCTGTTTCATGGTAGTGTTCCTCTAATCATATATATAATCATAGTAGACCACCTTTTTACGGAGTCGTATTATAGTTTTTTTTAAATAATTTTTTTTAAAATCGAATTATTTACTTTTAGGGATGCTTATGTTTCATCCATACAAGACTACTTGTTTTCAAAAAAAATAAACGTGTAATAAATAAAAATAGTGGTTTATTACTAAATTATTTAAAAAAGAACTAGCGAACTAAAAGAGCGAACTAGTTCGCCATTGGATTGCGAACTAAAAAGAGCGCTCTTATTGGTGACCGACTAGACCCAAGACTAATAGCGAGTGATGTGTTTGGTAAGAACCAGATTTATGCAATAATTCCGACATAGTAAACAAAAGTTTATAACAGTTGTAAGTTAAAGTTGCAGTTATATCGCATGTTATTAGCCAAGTTCCGTAAGTTTGTTCATTTCCTCAGATTCTCTGCGTCGACAAAAAGTTTCTTTACTTCATAATGATATATTCATTAATGTATATTCTTCATTAGTATCTAGACTTTAAGTCATCAATCTATTCTTACTAATAGTATAAAAGCGAAGGTTTGTATGTATGTATGTATGTTACTCTTTCACTCAAAAGCTACTGAATGGACAATAATGAAACATTACAATAATATAGCTTATATATCAGAACTAGCCAACCCGCACGACTTCGTTCGCGTATTGCTCCGCTCCTATGGGTCATAGCGAGATGGTAAATAGCCTAAGTTACTCCTTGTTACATTAGCTATCTGCCAGTGAAAGTTCCGTTAAAATCGATCCAGTCATTTTCGAGATTAGCTGGAACAAACAGACAGACAAAAATTGTAAAAAAAATGTTGTTGTTGGTATATGTGGTGTGTGCGTGTATACCATACCGTATCCATATGCACTTAGTATAAAGCGGTTATTTTAATATTACAAACAGACACTCCTATTTTATATATTAAAAATATTTTGTGAATTATCTAACATATAAAGATATGTGAGAAGAAAGTAGTAAGTAAGCTCGCTCCTGTGTAGCGTGTGTGTAGTAGCGTACGCTGCTGTTTGTGTGTGTGTGTGTGTGTGTGCGTTAAAGCTACACGTGTCATGTATATAATGTATGATAGATATGGGAGCTACAATATGGCGTCCTTCAAAAGGGAGGTGAATAGGTTTTTGAAGGGTCGGCAACGCACAAGTGACACCCCTGGTGTTTCAAGTGTCCATAGGCGTCGGTAACCACTTACCATCAGGTGGAACGTATGCTTGTTTGCCACCATCGTGGTATAAAAAAAAAAGATATGTTTATCTTAGATCATCATCATCACGACCCTTTAATGGCCCACTGCTGAGCCGGGTCTCCTTCTCAGAATGAGAAGGGTATTAGGCCATAGTCCACCACGCTGGCCCAATGCGGATTGGCAGACTTCACACACCTTTGAGAACTTTCGGGAACTCTCAGGAGTGCAGGTTTCCTCACGATGTTTTCCTTCACCGCTAAAGCAAGTGATATTTAATTGCTTAAAACACACATAACTCAGAGTCAGAGGTGTGTGCCCAGGATCGAACCTCGGACCTCCCGAGTAGGACTTGAAGTCTCAACCACTGGGCTATCACTGCTGTGTGTTATCTTAGATACTCCTTCAAAAACACCACACAATCCGCGACACCATATATCTTTTATGTGTAAGCCATTATTGCCAAAACAGTGAATAAAACGATTGAAATGTGAAATGAAACCTAAATACACGTGCTTGCTTTGCTTGTTTTTGATGACATAGGGAGTGGGGGAATAAATAAGTAATGACTATGAGGAGGAAGAAAAAAACATTTAGTTACTTACCTAAAAAACTGTTTTAGTAGTAATTTATAGGATTATGAGATCCAGACATAAGCATCATTTAAATAGCTAGTTCCCTGTAAAACAGAACTGTAAAAGGATACTTAAGCATACTTAACGTAATTTCAAAACCGACGCTGAGTTTCAGCCTATTACACTTAGTTCCAACAAAAGCGTTTTGAATAGAGTTATTCAGCCGCATGCTAGATAATGTTTCAGATTAAACATTTACATTTTAAATATACTAAAATGCATAATATAAAAGCTTTTTTTGTTTCCTTATTACATGTTTGTATATGTATGCATGTATGTAGTTATATGTTGGGGATTTTAATGGTGAGAAGGAAGGAGAAGGAATTATTGGAAAACACTAACATATTGAATGGACTTCTACTGAACCGATAAATAATCGAATATGATCTCTAACAATTACGAGAGAAACCTAAGCAGCGCAGCAGAAAACCCTGTTTAACCAAAAGATCAAACTCATATAAACTTAACCCTACACGAGACGTGGGACTTTATCGCACTCCTAGTACTAACACTATCCGGAGACTACTTCACTACTTGAGAGACCGGGCACGACTAAGACTTCAATCAGACTGTCGATGGTATATAAAAGGTCGAGACTGTCAAACCGACGGAAGTGACTACTACCCTACTCCAGCGCCATAGATGGCGATAACGATTCGATTATTCGATAATCTTTTACTATTCTCCGACGTATATATGGATGTATGTGTATGTATTTCATGTATGCCTCGATAATTATTTAAATTTAACAGCTTGTATTATGTTGTGACAATAACTTCTTTTTTTTGTTATAAATCATTTATTTTCGTATATCACCTACTTTTTATTTATTATCTCCTCATCTATAAGGTTGCCTGGAAGAGATCGCTTCAAGCGATAAGGTCGCCTGTTGTATATATCTTACTATAATGTTATTTTTTTTTACTCTGTATATGTTTGGTGCACAATAAAGATTATTTATTGCATTCATATATTTATATTGTCAATTAAAAAGGAGTATCTATACTAGTAGAGTACAGTTTGACTAGTATACCCTCCTGGTGTTTATACTTTAAACTCAGATCAATAGCATCGCAATGCAATAATTTCTTCCATTGATGTTTATCATAAATAATCCTCTTATTTACACAAAATTCCTATCAAATTGGTGTTGCCAACATAATAATTAACGTGTATATATAAATACTGGTTTTATCTTTGATTATGATGAACTTCCATACAAACTTTCATCCCCTATTTCAACCCTTTCAATACGTTTTTTGAGATAAAAGATAAACTATGTTTTTTCTCAAGTTCTAGTCTATCTCTGTATCATTTTTAATTGAAAGTGGTTCAAGCGTGAAAGCATAAAAGACAGACAGAGTTACTTTCGAATATTATAAAAATATATAAGGAAAAAAAAATATTTCCAACGGGAATAGATTTAGTCTCTGTAGTAAATAAAAAGTTGTAACCATTAAACATTTTCCTTTTTTTTCATCCTTAACTTTAAATCTTCTTAAGATATTTTAGTTTTTTTCCAAACATTGCCAAAGACTGATTAAACTAAAAAAAGAAAAAAAAAATTATCTGTATTTATTTCTTTAAATGTTTTATTGTCTAACAACATTATTTTTTCTGACTTTCTGGTCAGATTTAAAAAGTCATGTCTGTTTTTACTATAAATCAGACAGTTAATATTAACAGCCAAGTGGCAGTACTAACCTAAACAAACGAACATTAAAATTGGTCCCCAATTAACTACCTTTATATACACTCTACGAAGCGAGGGAATAAATGCTAGGTAAAGGAACAGATTCGTTTGTTCTTCAAAAACACATCCCTCGCTACATATCCTCGCTCATGTGTGATGGAAACGCATCCTTATACATCCAAAATATTTACACAAAAACACATTTAGCAACATTAAAGTCAGTTTCAAAGAAGTATATTAAAAATCCCATTTCTCTGTACGCCAGCTATATTTCAGATGAAAACTAAAAATTCAGCCAAATAAAGGAACTTGTTTACGAGCTGCAACTACAGGTTTAATAAATCACTTGTTTCAGGCCATTGCCGGACACCGCATCACAGGTAAAACCATTTCTAGTTTTTTTTAATAATAGTCCAAGAGCCTAGATGCGTGATTACTATATCTATATAGGTAGTTGATATTGGAGAAACGTATCATTTTTTTAATGAAATTAGATGATTGATTGTTTAATGTTTTGTTTTTAAGAATTATTGTATTGTTTCTTTATAACGAATAGGAAAACTGTGTATCTGATTGTATCACTAAAACTTTCGTAACATTCATTATATAGTTATACTAGCTAACCCGGCAAAGGTTGTTTTGTCATATAAATTTGGGTGGGGTCACCCTTATCACTTAGGGGGATGAAAAATAGATAGTAGCCTATTCTCAGACCTACTGAATATGCATATAAAATTTCATAAAAATCGGTCGAGCAGTTTCGGAGGAGTATGGTTACTAACATTTTGACACGAGAATTTTATATATAAGATAAAACGGTTTGTCACTTACGTCGTTAACATCGAGTTTAGTTCGACATATTTCCGGAAACTCCGGTTCCCATCTTCATGAAGCGTTCCCTGAGGGCTCGCGAAGCAAACTGTGGGCAGTCGCTCGTGCTAATCGTGCCGTTGGCGAAGAGGGCGCGATCTCAGGGAGGACTCCTCTGCGTCACTATCTCAGCTGTCACTGGCATGATAATAAAGTTGTGTACACAACAGAGACAGATACGGTTGGAACCGCTCCAATGGAACAGCTAAACTCGATATTAACTGCGTAAGTGACAAACCGTTTCATATATCTGATTTTAATGTGCGATTTAAGTGACCTCAAATGGCCAATAGGATGTAATCTGTACTTTTGATCCTCGGAATGTAATCTGAACATGTGTCTTATTAACATTGACGGATGTCCATTAATGTTAATAACCCCGAAACAGGGACTGGTAAATATTAAAAGGAGTAAGGAACTTATCTAAAAGATTATTTATTGATGGGCTATAACACATGTGCTAAGAACAAGTTCAGGCCAGTGAATGTATTTCTCTGTTTTTTTTTTAATATTCATTGATATAATTAATAACCAAGCGATCTCAAACATTTAGTTAAAACACGATTCTAGTCTTTTCAACTTTAATATTTGGTTTGTTTGTTAGATATTAAGTAATGATAAATAAAAAGTAATCTAGCACTTTTCAGATTTAATAAATAAATTGTGATTAAAAAAAGTTCGTCGTAATCATGCGTTAGGCTCTTGAGCTATAATATTTTATAATTCATGTTTTTCTAAAAAATAAATGTAAAATGATCTCAAACTATTGTAAGAGAAACTATACTTTATTTATACAATTCTTAGCTAATTAATATTTTAGCATAAAGTCTTAATTATCTGTATCTATAGCACTGCCATTTTATAAAATTTTTTGAAAATGTGTTTATAAATTTATTTTGCATATAAGGCTTTAAAATGTCTAAAAATTTAAATCAGGCGTCACAAAAAATGTTATAACAAAATTGTGAATAATAAACATTAAAACCATATCAATAAGGAAATGTTAGAATTAGTATAGTTATAATGGAGTCTTAACTTTGTATCGAGTTAACCTTTCGTGAGAGTTAATTTTGAAACAACTTCAACCAAAATTCTGTTATTATTGACGTCAAAAAACAGATTCACGAAAGGCTAACTTACTTAGAATCTTAAAAATTTACTGTCGAATATTATCTTTATGAAAGACTGATGATTCTTGATAGACATAAGTTCTAGTCAAGTCTTTGTGCCAAGCTGTATTATATTTAATGTAACTTTGTCATAGTTAAAGTAACTTCCCGTTAGGGGAAGTGCCCCCTCCCTATCCATGTTAATGCTGCGGTTTCAGTGAACTCAGGGTTCATGCTCAGCGTCCTCTGAAACTGTATCATTCTTCTCTTCATTCCCCTCCTCACTCTATCTTCGAAATGGCAGGAGGTAGTCCATGGGCCACGGTAGCCACTTACCATCAAGTAGCCCGTCTGCCCCTCGTAATTGTTAACTGTCTTAAAAAAACTAAGTTTCTCGCACTCTTTTAATGGACTAAATTCCCTTTGACAGAGTTGCATAGATCGTATGTATGTAATTAGGTTCTTTGTTAATCTAACTTATTGTCGTATGTTTATGGAATTAAAATAAATGTTTCAAGTATTCAGTGTTTTATTTGAACCCATAACTAATGTAGTTAGTTCATCATAATCATCATCACAATTAATCCGGCCCGTAATGGCACTCTGCTTGGCCAGGTCTCCTCCTCAGAATGCAGGTTTCCTCACAATGTTTCCTTCGCGGTTAAAGCAAGGGATATTTAATGCTAAAACACACATAACTCAGAAAAGCATAAGTAAGAGATGAATGAAGGGATTGGTACTGACGAAATTGACAAAGTTAAAGAAATTAACGAAATTGACGTTTCAACGGAATAAAAATGTGATATTTTATTTTGTTGCATTGCTTGGGCTTATCTGTGTCCGCCATTTTACCGGTATTTACCTTCACCAGCCGAGATGAAAGTGATTTATATCGCCTGAACTGATTTTCGAAACATACTGACATAAACTGTCGAAGTCCTACCATTGACACTCAACCATCTGACACTGTACCTTCTATTAATCTGTGACATTACAGTGTTGCTATTCAAATAAATTAAATTACAACCAATATAGTTATTTCTCCGATAAGTAAATATTGTTGCTTAAATAATAACTACATATTCTAAATTTGGTTCAGAAAAGACAGACAGCGTATATAATATTATGTGATATTTAATTATGTACTTTTTTAAGGTCAAGCAATCAATATTATTCTCCGTTCACGAATTTGGCAGACGGATACGACTTATTTTGGATTTTTCTAAAAGACCTTACAATTTGAAGACAATCGAATCGAGTAGAAACAATCGAGATAGTCGAGACTATCGAGACAATCCAGTCGAGTAGATCAGATCGGATCCAATCGGATTGGATTAGATTGGATATGCTTTTAGTGGATTGGAATTCAGTGCCTCCTAATTGTGACCAAGGTAAAGATAGGGAAGGCTTTAAAACACAATTCCAACACTCGCCTCCACTGTTTAGTTTTACTATTTAAACCCAAGTTTAGATTAACCGAACCCTAACTCACGCGCCGACATATATTTTGAATGTTAAATGTTTTTTTTAGGATACATTTTCAGTGCACAAAAACAAGGGGATGTGTCAAGTCTCCTCTTTTTCCATATTCCAAATTAATACTTACATATCTATATATCATATTATGTGAGTTATAATATACTTTACAATTCCATTTGTATAACAATGTACAGATACTCTTGAGATCGTATAACTTTTAACGTCTTGGTTATCCATTTATTTTACATAATGCTATATTTATTTAAATGTTACCTACATAAAGTATACTTCGAATTGAGTTGTATCATCATCATCTTGCAATATTTTGAACAGAGTGAAGGTAACTGAAATTCAAACAACAACATTCCTTTTCTTTCAAACGTACTCTTCGAAAATTTATATTTTTAGTATATTATACCCTCACATTGCTGTAATTATTTTTGTTTCAATATATAACTCGGAGAAAATAAGAAGGGGAAGGAGGAGAGGGGGTATATTGAAAAACGCAACGTAGAGACTGCTACTGAACCGATAAATAACTAAACATTTTTTTTATATATTTAACTAGGTCGGCATACGGCTCACCTGATGGTAAGCGATTACCGTAGCTTATAGACGTCTGCAACACCAGAAACATCGCAAGCGCGTTGCCGACCCTATCCCCAATTCCCCCCAGGAGCTCTGGTCACCTTACTCACCAACAGGAACACAACACTGCTTTAGAGTAGTGTTATTTAGCTGTGATCTTCTGTAAGGTCGAGGTACTACCCCAGTCGGGCCGCTCCATATTTGAGCAGGAAATTTCCTGATCTGATTTAAACATTATGATCTCTTACAATTAGGAACCTAGCAGTGCCTTAGACTTGTGACCAAGGTGTACATTTACAAGGCCTTTTAACAGAATTCTAACACGGGGAGTGTTTAGTTTAAACCTAAGAAAAAGAAAGCTATATTCAAAATGAAACCTAGAAAATATTTTTAGACAAAAAATTAGCTCATCCGTGGTCTGGTTTCATGGTAAGTAATAACTGTCAACATGGATGGGATGGATCCAAGAAGGTTTCTATATTACACTATGCGGAATCAGGAAGGTCTACCTGCAACCTGCAGACATAGAAGACTACGGACATGTACGTTACACCGACGTAAATTCGTGTCAAGTATGGGTAGATCCCTAGTATTAGACGAAAGCTTTTAAAGCTTAAAAGACTGCTCTTACAATTATTACATGCAATAAAAGTATGATTAAACAGAAAATCCTTTATTCTGTATTTGCTAGAAAAACTGAATACTTTCAGAGCTAATTACATTAAAATTTCACTCCGCTGTTCTCTCTATGGGTTTCCTTTCTTTTATATTATGTAATATCAAAGATAGTATATTTAATATATTACTATCTTGAACAAAATAGTCTTAGAATATTTACCACCCAGCCTTTCCCAAGCTCTAGTGTATCTTTGTACTAAATTTCATCAAAATCGGTTAAATAGTTTGATTGAGTTACTTTCGTATTATAATTTTTTTCGAGATAAAAATTTGCCTGTATTATTTGAAAGACAAGTCAAAACACATCATTTTATTTTTCTAGCTTAAAAAAAATAAGATCTTAAAATTTAAAATCATATTTCTAATTTTTTCATCATCACTACCCGATAATGGCCCACTACTGAACCGGGTCTCCTCCTCAGAGTAAGGAGGAAGTTAAGCCATCACGCTGGCCTAGTGCGGGGTTAGCAGTTTTCACACACCTTTGAGAACTTTAGGGAACTCTCAGGAGTGCAGGTTTCCTCACGATGTTTTCCTTCACCGTTATAGCAAGTGATATTAAATTTCTTAATACTTACAAACTCAAAAAAGAGGTGTGTGACTGTGTGGGTGATCGAACTCGGACCTCCCGGGTACGACATTCAAGTCTTAACCACTGGGCCATCACTGAATAATATGTAAGCTATCTAAGCTAAACGCCCACTTAGTTTAATTCCAATATTTTAAAATTTAAATAAAATGCAAATAAAAATTAATTTTGTGTACCGTAGAAGAATTTGCGTTTCAAAGAAACATTATCATAAAAGATTTTCTTTAAAAATAATAATTTATCTAAAGTAGCCTCTTTATCGGAGACATTGAATTGATTATGCTTTCTCTTTCCTACAGTAAAGGAAAGTTATATTTATTATACATTGATGTTTTTACAAGCTTTTAATTTACTATGTTTGTATGTATTGTAATGAAACTACATTTGCACTGTTTGTTAAGTCATTATAAATCCAATATGGCGGACTAGTTATATTTTGTTCATACCCATAATATGGATGTCAAATGAAAAGCTTGGCTGAGAAGTAAAAAAAATAAAATGAATGTACTTTAAATCCAATAGAGTAGACCAACACCAAATATGGTGGACTACTTAGTTTTTGTACATGCTTATGATATGGGTATCACATGTAAGAATTTACATTTAGAGAAAGCTATCAAAAATGAAGAAACTTTAGTCTAAATCCAATAGGGCGTACCCCACAAGATGGCGTACAATTTATATTATACAGACCATGGTAGGGAGTAAGCTTAGGTTAGGTTAGTGAATTTAATTTTTTTGAAAATTTTTAAATATAACAAAGCAATGGATGTTAAAAATGATTTTTAGTCGAAAGGAAAATGGATTCGTGTTGAGAGTCTAAGGCGATTAACTTAATGGCTCCTACACGGTATTTCTATCGAGAGCTGAAACAAATCTTTCTTTTTTCGTATTAAGAGATAAGGATACTTTCAATTAGCTGGTTTTTAGGGTTCTGTAACTGAACAGGAAATGGGAGATTACAAGATTACTTTTAGCCTGTTTGTCGGTCAAGATCTTTTTTTCGCAGAAATGTATTAAATTGAAATTATTATCAAATTCTACGTCAACGCAATCAATAGATATAGGCATATACTATGTCGTTACTTGCAAGGGAACCAAAACTTGAGTACTTCCTGTCAGTTTAGAATAATATTTTATATAAAATAGGATACTTAAATAAAATAAAGGAAAAACTTGAAAAAAACATGTTTTGTGCAGTTGGAAAACTGACCGTGAATTAATAAACAGAATTACAGAAGGAAAAGAATTTACAATCTCTTACAAACATTACGATCTCGTACTATTCTGACAAGAACCCAAGCAGTGCCTTGGACTTGTGACCAAGGTGTAGGCTTAAAGACGTCTTCAACACAATTATAACACTCATCTTCACTGTCTAGGTTCACTGTTTAAACCTAAGGTTAAAATAACATAAGGCTATCCTAACTCAAGGCTAACCTAACCCTAACTTGCACTTCCGACAAGTTCGAATCGAACTTGGCCATTTTTTTAGCTTTTAAAATATTTAACGCAGCTCAGAAATAAATATTTCTAGTAGGTATTCCAATACGGCAGCGCATTTGGATGGATTCCATGCTATTCTGCCTAAGCGAGCCGCGTCTATACTATGTAGAGTACGTGGCAGCTGTAATTCTATTTTAAGGGCAATTGCAGAAAAATATGATTCTCCTCTCTATTACGAGATTATCAGAGTGACAAATGCAGGCAACGTTCCTATTTTGATTAGAGGCAGAGCCGATGTGTTAATCCAGGTTATAAAATATCTGTGTGCCAAATTTTATCGAAATCCATTCAATGAAATGCAGATATCCTAACATCTAAACATATAAACTTTTACATTTATAATATTAATAAAATAGTAAAATTAGTAAGATAAGATATAATCTAAGTAATTAAATACTAACACTACTAACATAGATTTAAGTCATTATTACTAACATAAAGCAAATAATTGTTAACTGAAATATATTAAAAAATGAAAATGGAAACATCATTACAGAAACACGAACACTATCTGGAACGAGTGAACTCAAGTCTGTTTAATGGATATTTAATAACAGACAGGCAAACGCAACGTGGGACTTTACGTAGTGATTATAAAATCTGTTTGGAAATAGTAAATCCAATCAAATGTAATGTCTGTTCGCAAAACAAGAAAATAAGAGAAAATAACGGAAATGAATAAAGGCGCGTTCGATTTATAGCTGAAGTGGCTCGGGAGTAATGAAACTGAATAATGCATACCTCTGAATATTGCCGTGGAGCTAGGGTTGCCACTCAGTGCTTATTGCTTGATAATGCGGATTAAACGTTATTAGGGGACAGCAACAATAGGGTCACAAGCTTTAGTTACTGCTCTCCTATAGTTCCTGTATTTATAAATTTTTTACATTAAATCACAACACTAAATCGATATAAAATATACGTCCTATTGCTACCGTTGCATGGATAGAACTACATACAGTATCTTATACATTGTGACTTCACCGCACTTTCAAATACCCACTATATCAGAAGGTAGCATTTAAGTCATTATTAGAATGATAAGTGGAACACTAGTAAAGTACCTAATATTACTGCCTATAACTTATTTTTTTAAAATAAAATGGTGTAGTTAACACTTTCGATTCTCACTCACGCATTGGCTCAACATCCCGATAGAACCGTGCCTCAATCTACCAAGTGATTTCATAAATTCATTAAAATCAAGAAGCGTAGTTAATTTTAGTTGAATTAGTAATTATTTAATTAGTTTGTTGTTATGACTTGATTACTTAAAATCCAGTGTAATAAACTTATAATCTATGTTTTTTGACACAATGCTGATCTTTCATATTCAGTAAAAATCTACTACACATTTAAAACATATTGGGCGCCAATATATAGCAAAAGTAAGTTCCACGTTGGGCGCCAATATTATGTAGTAAGAAAATCCCACTTTGGGCGCCAATATGTAAATTATTCGTGTAAGATATGGTAAAGGAATTATAAAAATATTACTAAACAACTATTAATAGTAAACGTGCTACTGGCAACCCTATTCACGAGGGATATCGTGCGATCACACGGCGATTAGATTTTCATGAGGCTCGGCTGATTTCGATGAGCTCTCTAGACGCGATAGTCGAATAATAAGTTGCCATCCACTCGAGTAGATAGCCAAGACCTTATTCAAGCATATTTTATGGCAGTATTACTTTGTTGTTTCTTTATACTATACTAGCAACCTTCTCCGGCTTTGCACGATTTCTCTACTATAATATATATGTATTATACATATAAACCTTCCTTTTGAGTCACTCTGTCTATTAGTGCATACCGTATCAAAATCCCTTGCGTAGTTTAAAAGATCTAAGCGTACAGACAGCGGGAAGCGAGATAGAGGAGATCATAAAGGAGATTTTCCTGGCATTGTGATGATGAAAAAAATAAACTACTAATCAAATGAAATTCTTAGAAAAAGAAGATGTCATTAAACTAATTTTAACTATTCTTTGCTAAAAACTTGTATTAAAAAAACTATAAAGAAAGTTCATTAATTGGAATAAAAACGATATATTCATCTTTATTAGTTAAGTAGTTTTGGAGACAAAAATCCTGACATGTTTATTTTTTAACTTGTAAATATAGTTAATATATTTGTACATTATATGCCATTTTCAGCAAGATATTGTATTTTAAAACCTCCTTTCCCCAGTGGAATAGTTAGTGTTTCGTTCCTTTTGTAAATTCTTCAATTAGCTCTGTAACGTCGCTTCGATGTTCAATCTAATTTTCTATTTTTTGTTTAGTCATTTTAAATTAGCATTTACTAGTTGACCAGCCCCGGGTTTGCCCATCTACTAAAACATGTAGTAAACGCGTATTTATGTTTAATTTTCAACAATAACATCATTTATTTACGACTAACAACCCGTCCTGGCTTTGCACGTTTCTATACTATAATATGCTTGTATTATACATATAAATCTTTCTCTTGAATCACTCTATCTATTAGTTAAAACAGCATTAAAATCCGTTGAGTAGTTTAAAAGATCTAAGCGAACAGACAGCGGAAGCGACTTCATTTTATACTATGTAAAGATTCCCAAAGATATTTATATTCCTTCAAGCCATTCTTTCGCAATAAAATGTATCCTTACCCAAGCTCAAGTCTATCTTTCATTAAAATCGGTTCTGTGGATTAAGCATGAAAGCCTAAAAGATAGACAGACACACTTACTTTCGCATTCATAATATTAAGTTGGGATTAAACTGACCAAAGCCAACTCTCGCAATGAAGTCTTTTGACTGTAAAAATTAGTGAGGCATTTATTTTATGTTTCGTATATCTATCTATTCAACAATTTCGACATAGATATTAGGCACCCTTATTTCTATAATAAGTTAGAATGACAAAGAAAATATTATGAAACTATGGGTCTTTAATATTGACATGAATCATCGCAACTTTCGATTTTTCTTAACTGAGAACTTCTTTGAACTATAACTCTTCAACCTAATAGAACTATAGCATAAATTTTCTTGAGATAAATAATCCTTACTTCCTTACTAACATTATAAATGCGAATGTCTATCTGTCTGTCGCACTTTCACGTCATAACTACTGAACCGATTTAAATAAAATTTGGTATACAGAAAGTCTAGAGCTTTAGAAAGAACATAGGCTGCTTTTTAATGTGATTAAAGGGCTGTAAGGGGTTAAAAGCGGGGATGAAAAGATATATGAAATCGCTATACCACGCGGACGAAGCCGCGGCCACAACTAGCACGACACTATAACTGCCATCTTTCCTATTTAAAATGCTACCACAGGGTATATATAAGGAAAAAGTTAAGAAACAAATAGGAGGAAACGAGCAATTGTAAAAATTTAATTTCCGTAATTTTTTTTTTTTTGGGAAAACAGAAAAAAAGGATGTCAGAGAGACCGGTATCGTACAGTAAAACGGTCACCAAGCGATCGGAACAGAAGTTATATACAGTCTTGGAATCGAATAAAAAGTACACGCAAATATAAAGACTTTTTGAATTGCCAAGTATGGAAGCTACTTGGCAGTAAGCCTCAAACGACAGTTTTAACATGTAATCTAGATGGAAACCGAGCAGTGCCTAAGGCTTGAGGCCCAGAAGCAGATTTAAAGACTTCTTTTATAACCGAAAACTTTCACCTTCACCATTCGCCCTCGTTACCAAATATTAAAATAAAATGCATTACTCACTTCCTCCTCGATAACGGAGACCTAGCACCACGCCTCCAAACAACACTACACTATTAGTCTCACTACTTTAATATGTACTGCGCGATATCACTCGACAAACTCAATCCTATCGGGACGAAAGTTATATGTCGTCTACTCGCAATATGATTAAACAAACTACCGTGAATAAATATATAAATATTTATTTATAAACGGTGTTGCTAACAAATTACAATCCATCAAAAATATGTTACCCAGTATTTAAAGGTATAAAAATACAATCTTCAGATATACATCAGTAAAGAAACTAAAAGATTAAAACGTTTAGTTCAGGATGAGGGTTGCTTTACAATTCTGCGTACATTTAAAATGTACCAGCCCCGGTATCATAACACAAGATCGTTGAATATATTATTACACCATCCGTTTATAAATTATTAGTATAGTATTACTCGGAATTTCACTTCGTGAGGCGACGGGTTAGAATAATATTCCCCTCTGTCGTAAGAGCCGAGTAACCCAGCACCTTTGGTGGTAGGGGATATGTTCGCCAACTAGCTTGCGACCACCAGCATGCGAATCCGACCGCCAAGTGTCATAAACCAGCAACACGTATACACATATGCGTTCCGGTCGAACTGCATGTGGACCAGACTTACCCCCTCCCTCTCCCATCCCATTAACACTGCGGATATAATGGACTCTGGGCTCTTGCTCATCAGGTGGACCGTCTGCTCGTTTGTCCCTTGTCTGTCATAAAAAAAATTGTGCTATTATTTATAAATAAAGTTTCGTTTTTAGATTCCGACTGCCAAGTATCTTTGACACGTTTCGGTTGCGCCGCATGTGGACTCTGGGTTCTGCGCAGGGCTTACTATTAGTAAAGTGGTATTACCGGGTAGGTCATTTTGTGTTATGTCAAGTATAGCGATGTGTAGACAATATAAAACCTTTAGTGCGATAGGCTCATGCTTAAGGTCACCCATCTTGAGGTGCATGTAATTATGTATTGTAGTTGACGAGGTCGAGTGGTGGAGGTGAGATTTAATATATTATGAGCTCTTTAAACCTGCTCCTGGGTCTCAAGCCCCAGCCACTGCTCGAGTCCGTCTAAATAGTATGTGCATTAGACTGCGTCAGAATATTTTTTTTGAATAAGTACATTTAAAAAGTTTCTTTGTTAAACGAAAAAAACCTCCTTAAAGATGAGTTTGATATCTTGAAAATTCAAAATACATTGAAACAAACTTTTTTCTTTATTTTCATTGTAAATCGTCCAAAAACATTTTTTTTTCAAATTTTCCTTGGTTATTTTGTAGGAAATTAAATTGTTTACAAAAAAGGTCTCTTTCATTTTTTCGCTAAAATGTTATTCTGACGCAGTCTAATGTGTATACGTGTTGCTAACTTGCTGTACACCTATCTTTCTTTTCTTCATTCTCCCTCCTTAAAGGCGGCAAGGCATCGGCAATACAAGAGACCACTCACGTATTACCGAAGTCCTTAGGCGACGGTGGCCACTTACCATCAGGTGGCCTGTCAGCTCATTTGCGTTTTATCTGTCATGAAAAATTAAAGAATTGATGAGAATCTAAAATGAAGCCAGTTTAGTAATGAAAAATTTTCAAAGCAAAAATTTGTACTCACAACTTTATGTCTGTAACAAAATTTATTAACCTTGATTATTAATTGATAATAATAATGGTCACTGAAAATTCAGAATTATAGCTTACTAAATGACGTAATAATTTTGTTGTTAAAAATGCTACCTTAAGAGATGAAAAGATTAGATTATGACGACTCAAAAAAGGCTACGTTAACCTGCAACCTTTAATAAACTCCATTCAGTGCTCGAGTTCCTATCATACCATTAAAATATTTAAGAACTAAATTAGTAAGACAAACCAAAAGTTCGTGGTATCTTTCACGTATTGCTCTCTGTTTAGTACAGGTTATATTTAACATGTACTAAACTAATAGTTTAAATGCTGTTATGCTTTCATGCAGAGATAGACTAGAGCTTAGGACAGGTCATGCCCGCGTCGAATAGCGATACATACTTCCATATAACTTTTTACAACCAAACCCAATTTCAACCACTTACAACCCTTTTTTTGCATTAAAAAGTAGCCTTTTTAGGCTCTAGACTATCTGTATACCAAATTTCATTTAAATCTGTTCAGTAGTTTTGGTGTGAAAGTGCGACCATCCCCAATTCCCTATTTTTAATTACACCCTTGAGGGTAAAACTTTTCCAATCTGTGAATGTCATATTTATTTATATCGAATTAACAGACTAAAAAATAAATTTCAAGCTTCTAGCTTCAAAAGTGACGGTGCCTTTATACAACTTTTCATCCCCCCCTTTCAACCTCTTACAAACCTTTTTCTTGTAATCTGTATACCAAATTCATTTAAATTGATTCAGTAGTTTTGGCGTGAAAGCGCGACAGACAGACAGAGTTACTTTCGCATTTATAATATTAGTTAGGATGTTGATGTTGAAAATAAAACCTAAATACATGTGTTAAATTGCATTGGAGTGAAGCCTGTTGGTCGACTAGTATCGACATAAATATTTAAAAATGTATAGTTGATTCAATTTGCTATAAATACATTAATTCTATACAGCGTAAAGGAGAAAAAATTAAATAAAACGTAACGGAGCAATTAAGGGAGAGTTTGCGGAAAGAAGTAACGCTCGCTGTCGCTAAGCACTTCAGTATCTTTCCTGTTACTGTTTATGTATTCAAACTAATACATTTTTTTTATTTGGTTGGTTATATCTTACTAATATTATAAACAAGGGTATTGCGAAGAGAGAACAGGTAGGGGACCCAAATATAGAAAACATATGTAAGATATTTGAATAAATTCATTTTAGTTCAGCCATTCCATACAAAAGTGACGAAGGGAAATAAATCCCATAATTCATACTTTACCCATTTTCTATTTATATCAATTTGCCAACACCTCAGCAAGTGATTGGCGATGCACTTAATTAAAAAGTTTGTGTGTACACAATAGTAATTTTTATCTCGGAAAAAGTCATTGCCCCCGCGGTTAAAAATAATAGATTGCTATTATTTTTAACCGAATTTTAAAAATTAAATCACCCGAAGCCGCGGCGAGTCGACTAGTTTATAATAATACCGAGGCAAAGCCCACTTCGTTTGAGAAAATACGTCACAGATTCTAATAAAATTGAATTCAAGTACTTCACAATCGCATAACTAGTTCAATCTAAATATGAAATAATATTATGAACTTGCGTTATCTGTGATTTTAAAGTGTTTCTATTTCAATAAATGAAGTTGCCATCGATATGATATGATACTTATAAGTAAGTACACACTTCATATCTAAGAGACGTTAATTTTCCTTGTGTTTGGCTTGAAACTCTCGATATCAACGATTTTAAAAATCTGTTTTTATTGAGTTAGATACCGTTTATAAACTTTGTATTCATAAGTAAGCTAAGCCGGCAGCTAACTTTAGGTCTGAGAAAAATTACTACGGGTAAGTTGCGCATTGTGAACGTGCTGCGTGCCTGTATTGGCAGCTCTATCTGTGACGTTTTTTTAACAAATAGCAGACGCGCGGGAACTGAAACGTTGCATAAAAACCGACCACCAGTGACTTCTAGGCATTCAAAGTCAAACCAATACTTACGTGCCGGCAACTATATCAATTTATAACAAGAACATATAACCTCTGTTCCTATAGATTTGTGCCAGTTGTCAAAGTTTTTACTAGTATTTGCTCGGTTTCCATTTAAAGAATATACTTTTTTATGATAGATAAGGTGCATACGAGCAGATGGTCCACCTGATGGTAAGTGGCCGCCATCGCCCGTGGACATCAGCAAAACAAGAGATACTCCCTTGCTTTGTTGAAGCGTTGCATCCTCGAAGATAGGAGATGGATGGGTAAGTCTGTCCCACATGCGACACCACCGGGACGCGTCCAAGGTCGGATGCTGGTGGACACAAGCCAGTCGGGGAACAGATCCCCTACCACCAAGGGGGTGCTGGGTTACTCGGTTCTTACGAGATGCTCTCCCAGCGGCAGAGGGGAATAGTATTCTAACCCGTCTCCTGACAGGTAAAATACTCGTATTATTATTGTCATTTGCGTGTTACTATGCAGCATAAAAAAGATTTAAACTTAATAATAATATTATTTTTCAACAGTATCGTATACTTAGTGAGTATATCGAGTGAATACCACAGTGGCGAAGTCTAATGACCGAATTCACTGAGTGCACTTCCATATTCATGCGCCGTGGCCGCGCATTAGGTAATTGATAGACTCGAGCCTGTCACATACTCTATGCATGTTTGTTAACTCTCTTTGATATTTGTATATCTAAGACTAGGGGTCCGTCCCGGCTTCGCACGGGTGGATAATTTTTTTTTAACATTTTGGCTCCCGCATTCTGTCGCTCCCTCTATCGCCGCGTTACTCGCTGCGCTGCGAGGCACACCACACCGCACACCGCGCTGGCGGCCCGTCTAGGATTATATTTATCTTGATATATTTATTTCGTAATATCTTTCGACTGGAATGTCCGATTTCAATAATTCAAAAAGTAATTAACAGGTATTGAAACAGTCTACAATACGAAATAATTTATTTGGATAAGAATTAATACAAAGTTATGGAAAACATGGTCTGATTTTGATAGGCATTTTTATCAACTTTTAAAATGTAAAAAAGTAGTTATAGTGACTTAACTACAATAGTTGGACATATGGTCTCGCGGAGTTTTTGTAGACATTGATACGTTCTATAATATTGTAGAACATTTTTTTGTTCTATCATCAATGCTTTTCGCAGCGCATGCGATGAAAGATATTTTATGGCTAATTTTTTTGCACCTTGTGTTGGTTTTAGTGAGAATTTCTGGGGATCTCTATTTTTTTCTTGTAAATATAGCCTATGTTACTCAGGGATAATGTAGCTTTCTAATGGTGAAAGAATTTTTGAAATCGGTCCAGTAGTTTTTATGTTTATTCGTTACATACAAAAATACAAATCTTTCCTCTTTATAATATTAAATATAGATATAGATTTAAAGGGAGAGAGAGAGTTTTATACTTTAAAAGGAAAAAGATATATCATGGTGAAAAGCCTTGAAAATTTTAAGTTAATAATATCAAAGGTTGTAAATTTGTTTTTAATAATATTTAATAAATAATTGGTGCGTGTTGTTACTCCATTGAAGAATTATTTCAATAGTTATTAACTTACTAGATTCATATATTATAAATGTAAATAATTGTAAATTATCTAATGATTTAATTAAGTATTAATTTTATTTTGTTGTAAATATCGTGCTAGTAACGTGTTGTAAAATACATATGTCGGGAATTTTATATGATCTGAATGGAAATGGAAGGAGGAAGATGGGGAATATTGGGGAACACTAAAAGGGGGTGATGGTATTGAATGGAATATTGGGTAAACGCGACGCAGATACTTCTTCTGAACCGATAAATGATCAAATATGATCTCTAACAATTACGAGAGAAACCTAAGCAGTGCCTTGGACTTGTGACCAAGGTGTAGGCTTAAGGAGCTCCTTTAAGTAATTACAACACTCGCCTCCACTGCTAGGCTCTCTATTTATACCCAAGGTTAAACGCACATAAACCGAATCTAACACAAGGCTAACCTAACCTAACATTGTGTTTACTTAACCACGTGGCAATTACATTGTAAGGACTTACGTGATCTTAGTTGGACAGCACTTCCACACTACACTGCACTTGACACTATCACTATCACTAGCATTATTTAGATGATGTTCACTTCTTCAGAGACCGCGCACGACTAAGACTTCAGTTAGACTGTCGATCGCATATAAAGGGACGAGGGTAGAGACTGTCAAAACAACGGAAGTGAATACTACCCCACTCCAACGCCATAGACAACGATAACGGTTCGATTAATCGATAATCTTTTACTATGCTCCGACATATATAACATTTTTATTTTTTAAGAATTTTCTCTATATTTTACAATAAATTAAGTTTTTAATGATGAAAGAAAGAGAGGGAGAGATTTTTATTTTATTCTCAAAAACAACAACAATCGAGTTTCACACATACATTACCAATTTTAAATGTTAGAATAAACAGATACGATAAAAATGTACATGACTAATTTAAAAAGAAAACAACAAATTGCAAGTGTTCACAATAAAAAAAATTAATCATTCTAACGTCCTAAGGGATGGTAAAACAAACAAGTGTTACCTGGAAAACTAGATACCGAAATTCAGGCAATCTAGGTCACACTGGACTGTTTATTTATATCGTTAAACTCTCACAGGATTTAGTCTGTTTGGATAAAACTTTACAACGTTTCATTTTTCACACCTCCAACTAAACTGAGGCTTATTTATTTTTTCACTAGCGACCTGCCCAGATTTCGCACGGGTAGTAAAAGATGGGGTAGTGTTTTTGATGAAAGCTCCTAAATAGGTTTTCCGACATTTGCAACTATTATCGTTATATTTCAACTAATTTACACAAAACCTTTACAAATTATACATCTAAACCTTTCTCAGAAATGACTCTGTTTATTGATGACAACCGCATCCAAATCCGTTTAGTAGTTTAAAAGATATTGGCGTACTAATAGCGGGAGGAACATTGTTTTATATTATGTAGAAATGATACTTTTACAACACTATTTAATTTATTAGTTTTGTTCTGATAGATCCGCTGCAGTTTGACAAGTAGTTGAATAAATTAATTACTGATATTGATCTTGACTTAGCTCATGAGATTGTCAACATGTGGAATGTGGACTAAGCAATCGTTGTGCCAATTGTCGCTACGGCCAATGGCTAAGAGCCTTGATCAACACTCCATGAGGCGTTAAATGGCTGGGTCAAGGGCCTGATGCAGAAAGCGGTACTGCTGGACACGGCACGTATCGTGCAGAAGTTCCTCTCTCTGTAGCCCTTACTATCGGTAGCTTGGACCGTTTTAGTGCTGCCGATGCCGGTTGGTCTCTATTTTATATATTTTTAGGAATGTAAATATATCATTGCTAGCTTAGTTTGATGCTTGACGCCTGAGAAATGACCGCATGAAGTTAATTAATAAATTAAAATTTTATAAAACTAAACTAATTAAAAATAGGATTGAATATGAGCAGGACACACACAGTTTGCAGGAGGAAGTTAATAACCTGGCCAGCTCTTTAGAGAACATGAGGGCCAAATATGATTCAGCTCAATCACAAATAAATGAGCACATAAATGCTGCTAATGATTTAGTTGAGTTGAGCAACTACAACTTAGAGAGATTCGAGTCATTACTAAATAAGCATTGTAGTTGCATGCAATTTGAGTCAGAGCAGAGTCTACCGGGCTCGGTCAGTCAACTTGATACAGTGTGTGACCAGCAAATATCTAGTCCTAGCCACAGTTTATCTTGCATTAATAACAATTGTAAAATAAACCTTAATAATAAGCGGCCTCCTCACACATCAAAACAAAAGACATTTGTTATATCAGACAGTTTAGGTAAAGGTTTTGGTTCCGTTTTAAATAATTATTTAGAAGGCTCCTGTAATATATGTACTCCGGGTGCCAGTTACCAGTACCAAATTGATAAAATTAAGTCCACGCAGTTAAATGAAAGTACTACTATTGTATTACTGCATGGAAATAGCTTATCTGTGAGTAAGCAAGATGTTATCAGGAGTATTGATGATTTTATCAAATTAAATGAAAACAATAAATGTAAATTTATAGTCTGCGCCTTCCCATACTCTCGCTCACTCACAGATGCGCAGAATAAACATGTATATAATTTGAAAATGACACTGTATAATTTGACATACCGTCATAGTGACGTATTTCTATATTTTGACCTAAACAAATTTATTTATTATAGTTGTAAGTTGACAAAAGATACAGTGTATCTCCCCTTATATTATAAAAAACAAATTGCTACTTTAGCATATAATATTATACAAAACACCGTTATATGTAATATAACGCAGACATCAATTAACAATGATAATGTTATCATTAATAATGTTGTACAAACTAGTTTAAACTAGTTAATGAGACAAAGCCTAAGCTGAACCGTTTGAATATTAACATGGTTCATCAGAATATGCAAGGTTTAGGCGGCAAAGAACTTGAACTGGAATTGTTAGGTAATAAATTTAATATGCATATCTTTTGTACCACTGAACACTGGTTAAATAAAAATTGTATTATGTCACTTATGGATAACTATAAATTAATAAGTACATTCGTCAGAGAGAAAACAATTCGAGGAGGCTCTTTAATATTAGTTCGCAGTGACATATCCAATACAGTATGTAAATCTCGACAAGATATTGTTTCTCTCTCTGTCGAGCGTATTGTTGAGATTTCTTGTGTAGAGTTTCAACGTTACATTATAGTATGCGTGTACCGCCCCCCCAATAGTGATTTTGAAACTTTTGAGTCCACTATTGATGATGTACTTAAACGTATTTGCATTAAAAATAAATCTATAATCGTGTGTGGAGACTTTAATATAGATATATTGATAGACACAACTTTCAGTCGTCGGCTGTTAAATTTATTTAAATCATATAATTTATTAAACTTATTCTCTGAGCCGACTCATGTTGGCGATAATTTTGCAACGTGTATAGACAATGTGTTTTGTGACTGTGAAGTGTTTGAGACTTTAATAATGAAAAACTTCAGATCATTATGGACAGAAATTCACGTTAGTAGACCAGAAATATTATATAGAAATTAAAAATTCAAATAAGATTTCATGTAGACCAAAGTCGAGTAATATTATATTTATTAACTTGTTTAAGGATAAGGTAGTACAACAAATTTCTAGTTTGTGTTTGATTTATAAGAACCCAGATACGCTATATAGTAATTTATTTACTATGATTTTAAATGAATTTAATAACACATTTAAAATAAAAACTTTTAGTAAAAATTTAAAACTGAAATTTAGTGACTGGGCTATCTTAGGTATATTTAGAAGTAGAGATAAATTATATGAATTATATGGTATGAGGCAATATAATCGGGATCCAGTATTTTTAAAACGCGTTAGGTGTTATTCTAAGATCTTTAAAAGTGTTTGCATCCAGGCAAAGGCAATTTATATAGAAACAAAATACTTAACTCGGACGATAAAATAAAGGCTACCTGGGATATTATTAATAGCATAACTGGAAGATCTAAAATAGAAAACGAACCAATTAAATTAAATGTTGATAATATATTAATTATTTCGGAAAAAGAAGTGGCAAGCACGTTTGAAAAATTCTTTACTGATATACCTATCAAAGTATCATCTGCATTAAAATCATCGCCCTTAGATTCTATTTCTCTACTTAAAAATAAACTCCCAGGCTATGCTAATTAATTTGAGTTTAAACATATTACTTCATTTGATATTATTAAGAATTTCAGGACACTATATATAAAAAAAACTGGTGATTTATGGGACATCTCAGTAAAAATATTAAATACAATAATCAATAATATTGCCCCGCATCTAGCTGATATTTTTAATAAATGTGTCGATACAGGAAAGTTTCCGGACTTAATGAAACACAGTAAAATAATACTTCTATTTAAAAATGGAAACAGGAAAGATCCCGGTAACTATAGACCAATCTCTATATTATCATCACTGAGTAAAGTTTTTGAAAAGATTATTTTAAACCAACTTTTAGAATATTTTAATGAAAATAAACTATTTGATAGTGAACAGTGTGGTTTTACTAGGGGTAGGTCAACAACAGATGCTGGAGTTGCTCTTCTTAAGCATATTTATGAAGCATGGGAGAAATCACAAAATGCGATTGGTGTATTTTGCGATTTGTCCAAGGCCTTTGATTGCGTTCAACATGAAACACTTTTAAAAAAACTTAATTATTACGGTATATGTGGTGTTTCTCTGGATCTAATTGCCACATACCTAAATCAAAGAGTCCAGAGGATTACTATTAATGGTGTAAAATCTTCTGGATCTTTGCTACAAATGGGCGTTCCACAGGGATCCATTTTAGGCCCGTTTTTATTTTTGATTTATATTAATGATCTGCCATACTATGTGAAGAACTTGTGCGATATTGTACTTTTTGCTGATGATACATCTCTTATATTTAAAGTAAACAGAAATAAACATAATTATGACGATGTAAACAGTGCTTTATCGCAGGTTCTTCAATGGTTTACGGTAAATAACTTAGTTCTTAATGCTAAAAAAACTAAATGCGTTGAGTTTGCTTTAGTTAATGTTAAAAAACAAAAATTTAACCTACGTTTAAATAATGAAATTTTAGATGTGGCGGACTCGACGGTATTTCTGGGTATAACTTTAGATTCAAAACTCCAGTGGAATATATAAAGTATAGTATGCTAATGTACAGGATTACTTAAATGATGAGAAAGCTTGGAATCTAAGTGACGTTGACTCTCAAGTTAAATGATTTGTATAACAGACTATGTAAACATGGCTTTTTGAAAAGAGCGAATGTTGAGTTTCTGGCCGGCTCTTCTCAACAGAAAACTGCTTTCCGTGCTGGTGGTAGCTTCAGACAAACTGACTGACCGACAAATTTTTGACGTTTCAAAAGTACTTTTCAAAAAAGTCTAATTGAAATAAATAATTTTGATTTGATTTGATTTGCTACTGTGTTGTGGCGTACAATAGACTTTGGATGTAGTATAGCTCTTGCTATTGCAGTCTGCTACTGGGTCTCAAGCTCCAGGCATTCTCCAGTTTCTTTCATGGTATGATTCAAATTACAAACGTAGACGTATATGCAGTAAAGATATTCTGATCCTGGAAAAAACTATCGGCCAAGTGTTAATTGGGTTTCATATAAATTCGAGTGAATGACAAACTTAGCAGCCTAAGGCTGCATTTCCACCGAGATGTGCGAGAGAAGAATCGCTTTATTTGACACACTGAGTGAGGCTAAGTATATGAACCGATTATATCGGTTCTTACTAAACACATTCCTCGCCACACATCCTTGCCAATCTATTTGTTTTATGTCATGTGTAATAGACAGATAAGTAAAAACATTTAATTGAATTTTTGGTCAATTTCAATCAGCCATTTATAAGTGTTTGGTCAATCAAAATCATACTTAAAATGAAGATATAGTTATTGCAAAAGCCTCTTTTTATTTTAAAAACGTCACAATCAACCATCTACTTCTTTTCTACCTATTTCTAGATATTATAGTAAAATTTTAATTTAGACGCCACTATTGTTACTTGCCCACAATTAATTTCTCCTGTGAATAGCTTCCATCGACTTTTCTTTAAAGAACAAAAGATGAGACTGAAAACTTACACTGTTTTTGTAGATTGCTGAGGAATACATTTAATGAGACTTATAAAAAAATTAAATGGAAATGTTTTCTGTTTTTGTTTGTTGCACAATCAGACTTTAATCATTGAACCGATTTTGATAAAATTTGGTACAGAAATAGATTAGAGCTTGGGGAAGGACATAGGCTTTATATCGAAAACAATTACAAATGAGTGTGCTCGTACGCCATCTATCGACGTGGGGATGAAGTGCATGTCGAGCTGTGTGGGCGTTGTGTTTGGGTGTATCATATAGTGGTATAGTGTTTAAAATGTAAAATCAAACCTACATACTCGTGGTTAATAGGACCCGGGCGAAGCCGGGACGGCTGGCCTAAGCTTCAGTTTTTTCCGTTATTAAAATGATTCCTAAGAAAATCTTATTGACATTTATGAATAGCTGATTACACTGGTTAACAAAATTTTAACTTTTTTTTGTCACATGAAAACATATCAAATTTTGAATGTACTAGGGCCACCAAACAATAATATGTGAATGAAAAAAAATTGACACGCCAGGTTTCCTTGTGACATCAAAACATATATTTTCGTAAAAAGTACAAAGATCAGCTACATTTAGAGTAATGATTGCTCTGTATAGAATAAATACTTAGAATTTTCGTGAATATTTGGCTTCTGGAAGGTCTCTTAAAAGTCTCCAACAATAGTCTGCCAGCATTCCTGGACTCCATTCCCCTTGATAGCACTTCTCCATTAAGGAAATGTCCTGATGGAACCTCTCGCCTTGTTCATCACTCACAGCACCCTAGTTTGCCGGAAAGATATCCAGATGACAGTCCAGCTATATATGCTGGACTTTTTAAGGACATATTATACTCCAAACCTTTATATGACACAATAAGTTAATTAAGTCTTTGTAATTTTCCGATTTAGGGTTTCTAGAAAATTTTGGATAACGTTCACAAAACATTTCCAGGCGAGTTTTTCCTGACCCTTCAGTTTTTATTCAAAGCTCTTATTCTTTATCAGTCGCCGTATTTTGGACCTACAAATATTCCCTCTTTAATGTTTGCTTTGCTGAGTTTGGGGAATTTTTCTTTCAGATATACATGTTCACTACCATTTTTAGGCATTTTACAAAATTTTTTATCAGGTCAAGCTTTATGTGCAACGGTGATAAAAAATGCCATCAGGGTTCAATAAAGGATCAATTTTAACATTTTTACGGCCTGGAAAGATCATGGGCCACACTTTCTTTTGTTTGAGTCAAACAAAAATAACAAATACTTACAATATAATCTTCTGGTTCGGTCCAAATCATTGGTATAGCAAATGGCATATGTCTGGGTTCTCGTTAAGCCCGATCTAGTAGCAGTCTCACACATGTTACAGAACATTTATGGGGAACCCAGATTTATCTTGATTCCTCACAGGAAATCAAAAATAGTCTACATAGCACTTCAATTAATGATGAGAAATTTGGACGCTGAGATGTAAAAGTTAATTCTCCACACACATAACAAAAACTGTCGAGGTTGTTAGAACACTTTCGCATATAACAAAAGTACATAATATTAATATATATATTTATATATATAATTACTAATATATAGGTATATAATATATAATTACTTATAACTCATATATGTTCGTATTATAAAAATATTTATAAATGTATAATTTCATAAATTGTGTTACATTATAACAGCTTCTGATCTTTTTCGTTATACTATAACAAGTGACACGCGTACGAGCAATGACTATCTTGCCGTAACACAGTTACACTAGTACGGGAGGTAGTTGTGAATCGAACTTGAGTTGCTTAGTTAATAACAAAACAAATCTACCTACATCATTCCATTTATTTTGTATTGTTATATTTTTATTCCACTTACTTTATAACTGATTATTATTGTTATAACTTATCTTTTCATTAATAAGTGTTGTAATTTAGATAAACATATATTCATTCTTTTTTTTAATTGTTAAAATTACTGTAATCTAGTAATAAGACTAAGCTGTATCTTGATTTGAAATAAATAAATAAATAAATAAAATAAAAATAAGATATAAGTTAGTTGAATGCAATAGTTATACAGTCACCTAAATGAAGTTATTCAAATAAAGGCACGTATATGAGGTCATAAATGAATATATAGCTGTCACAAAAAAACTGGACGTGATTGAAACAAAATTATTATATATTATTACTAGGGACCCGTCCCGGCTTCGCACGGGTGGATAATTTTTTTTTAACATTTTGGCTCTCCCGCGTTCTGTCGCTTCCTCTATCGCCGCGTCACTCGCTGCGCTGCGAGGCACTGCACACCGCGTCCGCGACCCGTCAGGGATTATTTTTTATTTATCTTGATATTTTTATTTCGTAATATCTTTTGACTGGAGTGTCCGATTTTAATAATTTAAAAAGTATTTTACAGGTATTGAAACAGTCTTGAATACGAAATAATTTATTTGGATAAGAATTAATACAAAGGTATGGATAACATGGTCTGATTTTGAGAGGCATTTCTATCAACTTTTAAAATGTAAAAAAAGTAGTTATAGTGACTTAACTACAATAGTTGGACATATGGTCTCGCGGAGTGTTTTGTAGATATTGATACGTTCTGTAATATTGTAGAACATTTTTTTGTTTGATCATAAATACTTTTCAGAGCGCATGCGATGAAGGACATTTTATGGCCAATTTTTTTACAGCTTAGGTTAGTTTTAGTAAGAATTTCTGGGGATCTCTAAATTTTTTCTTGTAATAAATATAGCCTATGTTACTCAGGGATAATGTAGCTTTCTAATGGTGAAAGAATTTTTGAAATCGGTCCAGTAGTTTTTATGTTTATTCGTTACATACAAAAATACAAAAATACAAATCTTACTTCTTTATAATATTAGTATAGATTGAGGGTACACAAACATAAACAAAAATCATCACAAAGTTCGTGTGACAAAAACAGTGTTTACCAGTGTTATCATCACCACTTACAAAACTTGGTTATTAAAACCCTAGAACCTAGAACTTGTTAAGAAAACATAAATCTCTCTGTGTAGAATCTATCCAAGTTTCCCGGTATTTCATCCAGCCAATCTATTAACTTTGGTTCAAAGGAAAGAGGCTTCTTTGGGAAGCAATTTACCTTTGACTGCATCGTCATTTCACGTCAGATTGCGGTCAAGAGTGAGCTGTTTTAGACTCTTTTGGAATGTCTATCTACACTAATATCCTTTCTAATATTCCTTCACCATCCATCCTACAGTTATGATAGGAGATTTAGCTATGCTTAGGACTTATGACCCGGGTGCAGGATTAAAGAACTCTTATAGTTCTAAAAAAATCTACACGATCAATCTTTACTCAACGATATCACTAGTCAAACTGCCAATAATCTGCCGTTACAGTGATTATAAATAATTTTCTCCACACTATGATATAAAGAGGACGGATTTGATTTTTTGTTTCGAGGTTGGAAAGTTACACTATTTCCTAGGGAAATAGTTCATGTAGTGTTGCCATACATTTTGTGCCTATTTATTTAGATATGGCCAATTATTTGTACTGATCCGCTTTTGAAAATTCTTTTACCGATCTACAATATTTCCGACTCAGAGCGAGCCTTTTCTCTCTTTCATTTTACCTTTCTCTCTTTTGTGCTTTGTCTCTTTACATTCACTATTATACCCTATATTTCACTATTTCTTTCTTCTTTCAAGAAAAAGAGAAAATATTTAACAAGAAACATTTCTCTCTCTCAACATTTCTTTATTTTCTGCCTCTCCTTCTCTAAGCATCTCTCTCTCATCATCTATCTTATTTCTCTCCCTCTTTCTTCTCTTCTCTTCAGTTATTAATAATACATGAAGCTACTGAGTGACAATTTAAGAATTATAATTTTTCTTTAAATAATCAAAGCAAAGCGAGGGTGGACAGCTCGTTGTAAAAATAAAGGGACATAGAACGTACGAACGGACATAGAACGAACAGACGGCCCATCTGTTGGTTATCGGCTACTGTCGCTTATGTACATCCACAACACAAGAGATTTCTTGTTTTGCCGATGCGTTGCAACCTCGAAGATTGAGTGGGGAGGGGGAGTGAAGAGAAAAATTGCTGCGTTTTCAGTGGCTCCAGACTAAGAGCCCAGAGTCCACAGGATTCGTAGCATTAATGCATTCGCAACAATACAAAAGCCATTTGGCGATCAGATTCGCATGCTGGCGATCGCAAGCCAGTCAGGGAACAGATCCCTCTCGTCTGTTACGAGATACTCTCCCAATGGCAGAAGGGAATAGTATTCTATCTCGTCATATTTAATCGCAAAAGAAGTTATTAAGGGCTAAAATAGGAAACAGACCTTTGTCTACAGGAATTAGTCATAAATATATGATTTCCTCCGAGCGAAGCCAGGGAGGGTCGACTAGTAGTATATAATTTATACAGATTTTTAGTTGCTTAAATATCATTAAAATCCTACTAATATAAACTTTCTATACATTTGAAATATCCATTGAAATAGCTTTAAAAAGATCATCTTGAATCTAGACATGGATCCAATTATAGTTGGTGGAACCATTTCATTCATTCTGTAGATATTCGCTTATTGAAGTATTTTAGAAATATTATAGAACAGATAACCTATAATGACGTATAAACACGCTGTTAAGAACTATTTGTTTCTTAAGTTTTAAAGCGTCAGTAGCTCAGAGGTTCGGGCGTTGGATTCACGATCGCCAAGTCGTGGGTTCAAAACAAAAAAAAAAAAGGTGTGTGTGCGATTCACACACGATAGAAGTGAAACTTCAGTAAATCGACAAAAGAATGAGATGAATATATATAATAATATAAAATAGTATGTATATTTCTGTCTCATTCTTTCCTACACATTTTTGTATTTGTGTCTCTTACCTGTCGTTTTGTATATTTCTGTCTCATTCTTTCCTACACATTTTTGTATTTGTGTCTCTTACCTGTCGTTTTGTATATTTCTGTCTCTTTCTTTCCTACACATTTTTGTATTTGTGTCTCTTACCTGTCGTTTTGTATATTTCTGTCTCGTTCTTTCCTACACATTTTTGTATTTGTGTCTCTTACTTGTCGTTTTGTATATTTCTGTCTCATTCTTTCCTACACATTTTTGTATTTGTGTCTCTTACCTGTCGTTTTGTATATTTCTGTCTCATTCTTTCCTACACATTTTTGTATTTGTGTCTCTTACCTGTCGTTTTTTCCGTTGCATCCGGTTTGAAATCACAACGATTCTAAAGAAGTTTCACTTCAAAAAAATTGTATAAAATATGGAAAATAAAATGGGTAGAATGCTGCTTTAATGACTGATATATCATTTGCATTCTCTACACATTCTTTTTAGTCGAGCAGTGCTTGGGGATTATGATCTAGGAGCAAGTTTAAAGACATCCTCGACTTCAGGTCTCGACACTAAAAAACATTATTACCACGAGACTAAACTACATACACTACTTTAAACAATGTTCACTGTATTCGATCACTTGTCAGACTGCTTTAAATTAATTCTAAATTATACTCAATCAAAGTCAATACTATGAAAAATATTAAATACTTTTGATAATTTTGTAAAATAACACATAGTGTAGTGATCACTATGACAATATAGGGAGCTCACGAGAAACACTGGCTTACTTCTACACCCAGATCCAAGCACAAGCGCACATCCTACCCGCACCGCGTCTCACTACTGACTGCCGGCCGGTTGACGGCACCCCCTCTCTGGTGTATATAAGACAATGTATATATCTACTAAATAGATACAAACACTACATCCCTTCCTTTTTAACAATTTTAATATTTTTAATATAATCAGTTAGACATTAATTATTTTAATTATTAATTAGGTACTCAATTCAATAGAACTACAAGTAAACAATTGAACTTTTTAACAATTTTAATTTATGCATGTAATCAGTTTGACATTACTTATTTTAAATTATTAATAAGGTCCTAATCTGCAAGTATACAATCAAAATCCACTATATGTGATTTAATTCAATTTCTCTTCCTCATTTCCGCTGGTGTCATTGTCCATTGATTTCCATTGACCTTCTACACGCTTTAGATGAATTACATTCCTTCGGAATCTTTGTCCTGTTTCTTCATTTCTTACTGTAACGTCTCCTCCTACTGATTGTTCCACTATATGTGGTGTAGGGTTAAACGTAGTAGATAGTTTATTATTCTTTTCCATTTCTTTTACGTACACCTTATCCCCTTCTGCCAGAGATGAGTTCTCTGCTCTTCTCTTCCGGTCACCATATTCCTTCCCTTTTTCTTTTTGTAATTTGTCCCGATCTCTTACTTCCGTGTCATCACTCATTTGGCTTATATTTTTTAACATGGGGATTTTATCCCTGTTCATTCTCTTGAAAAAAAGCTCTGAAGGAGTCTTCCCCGTAACGGAATGAGGAGTGGAATTATACATCATCAAATATTCATATAACGTCTCTTTCATGTCTCTGTTTTCATTTGAACCTATTTTAAGTCTTTTTACAATATCCCTGTTTTGTCGCTCCACTTCTCCATTCATTTGTGGCCAATATGGCACAGTGTTAAATAATTTGATGTTACAATCATTACAAAAAGTCTTAAACTCTTCGCTAACGAATTGCCGACCATTATCAGCGGTAATCGATATTGGGTAACCTAGACGGCTGAAGAGTTCTCTTAAAATCTTAATGATGTGTGTACTAGTTATAGCCTTAGTAAACTTTATCTCTTTATAGCGACTATAGTAGTCAACAACTACGAGCAAATATTCATTATTAGGCAATGGACCCAATAAGTCCATTGCGATATCCATCCAGGGTTCAGATGGCAGTTCTCTACGCTTCATCGGTGCTGGGGGATCTGGTAAGCTTACAAGAGTGCATCCTCTGCAGTTTTTTACGATTGACTCAACATCTTTATCGATTCTAGGCCACCAGACCTTACAACGGAGGCGACTCTTCATAGCAACAACACCTGGATGTCCTTCATGAGCTGCTAATAGAACTTGCTTCCTAAGATTTTGTGGAATAACTATTCTGTTTCCTCTCAATAGAACGTTCTCATAAAAACAAAATTCATTCGAAAATAGTTTGTATTGTTTTATAGAGTCATCCCATAGGTTATCATAAATTCCTTTTTTAACATTGGCTATTTCTTGATCGCCTTCTGATTCTTTTACTATTTCTTGCATTGAAATTGCGCATGGTCTAGCAAGCTCAACAATTTGATGAACATATTTCTCTTCAGATATTGGGTGAATTGGTGCATCTGATTCTTTACATAGCCTCGATAATGGATCCGCAATATTAGTCTTACCCGGTTTATATTTTATACTATAACGATACGCCTGAAGTCGCAAAACCCACCTTTCTACACGGGCGCATGGTTTTGACCTTGGACTGAACAAAAATTCCAACGGTTTATGATCCGTTATCAAATCAAATTCCTTACCAAATAAGAAAATTTTAAAATGTTCTATAGCCCATACCAAAGCTAGTGCCTCCTTTTCGGTCTGGCTATATTTTCTTTCACATTGACTGAGCGTCCGATTACCAAATGCTATAATCCTTGGCCCTTTACAATCAATCTGTACTAAAACCGCTCCAAGCCCTACAGGACTTGCGTCCGCAATAACTTGCGTCTTGTCTTTGACATCATAATATCCCAAAGTTTCTATTTTAGACAACATTTGTTTTAGCTTTTCAAATGCGGTGTTATGGTCAGCTTTCCAGTATTCTTCAATATTAGATTTTTTGCCCAATTTCTGTCTTAATATTTGCTTTAAAGGTTCTGTTATCGTGGCTAAATTTGGAATCCATTTGTTAATGTAATTTACTAAGCCTAAAAAGCTTTGTAACTCATCAATAGTTTTTGGTATTCTAAATTCCATTATACTTTTTATATATTTAGGCAACGGTTTTACTCCTCCTGGATTCAATTCATGCCCCAAAAAGTATATTGTTTGCACCTTGTGAATACATTTGTCTTTATTCAATAACACATTGTTTTGTTCCAAAACTTTCATAACGTTGAAAAGTCGTAAATCGTGTTCTTCCTCGTTGCTTCCCCATACTAATATATCGTCAATAAAATTTGTAACTCCTTCACATTTTATTAGCATTTTTTCAATAATTTTCTGAAATAGTTCCGGAGCGCATGTGATGCCGAACATAAGCCTTTTATATCTATACAAGCCATTGGATGTAATAAAAGTGGTCAAATATCTTGAGTCAGGATGTAATTCTGCTTGATGAAAAGCGTTTTTTATATCTAGTTTAGAAAAATACTGTGCCTTCTTTATTTTTGGCAACAAGTTCTCCATGCAGGGTAGTGGATGGTTTTCTCTTAAAATGGCAGCATTAGCGCGTCGCATATCAACGCATAAACGTACATCACCATCATCCTTAAGAATTGGAACTATTGGAGATACCCACGATGAAGGTTCATGAACTTCTTCTATTATATCTAGGTCTAGTAATTCTTGAATTTTATTATTAATTTTTTCTTCTAATGGTATTGGTATCCTTCGATATGGTTGCACAACAGGTTTAACTGATGTATCTATAGGTATTTCAATTAAAATATTTTTGAATTTCGGAAACGGTCTGTTTGATTCTTGTTCAATATAATTAATGTTTACTCCTAGTTTAAGAACCCCCAAACGCAATGCAGTGTCCTTACCTAGTAGATTCCGGGATCCTCCTTCAATAACATATATCGTTGCACGTTCTCCTTTACCATTTGCCTTTATTTCTGTCTCAAAAGAACCGGTGATCTGCAATGGTATCTTACTTCCATATGCTAATAATATTCTTTTAGAGTCTTTCACTTGTTTTCTAATAACCACTTTGTTTCTTTTCAAATATTCCCAAGTTTTATAAGAAATTAAATTTAATTTGCATCCCGAATCAATCAACATTTCTAATTCTACTCCTCCAATATTACATTTTATCGTTGCGTCATCATTTATATTAAATATATATTGTTCTTCGTCATTATCTAGTGAATTTACTGTAGCTTCCTTACGTACTCGTTTATTATCCCTTCTGTCGACTCCTTGGTTTTCGGAGTGACTTCGTTTTTTCTGAAATAATTTCGTTCTACAACATCTTTGATAATGGCCTAATTTACCGCAGCCATTACATTTCCTGTTTTTCGCAGGACAAGGTAACTCTTGAAATATGTGTGTTGAATTTCCACATCGTGTACATTTTGACTTTTTATCTCCATTAGGTTCACTTTCATGCTTCTTCCATCTTGAATCATTCTTGTATATGTTTTTTACTGAATTAATATCATTTGACTTAACCTTGTCCTCTCGTTCATAATTGTCCAACTGATAATTCACAATTTCTAAAGTATTAGCTTCGGTGACAATTTTATCTAAAGTTATTTCATCCCCCATATTTAATATTTTTTTCCTTAACTCCGATGACGTGGATTTCTCTAAGATCTGCTCAATTATATGGTCATCTGGTTTATCGAATTTGCATTTTGCTGCCTGACTCCTTAGCTTAATAAGAAATTTTTCGAAACTTTCTCCTGCGCTCTGTTGAATTTGCCGAAAAACATGTCGTTCAAATGTCCTATTTTGTTTAGGACGGAAATATTCATCCAATTTGCTTATAGCTACTTCGAAAACGTCAACGTCTTCTTTGCCTTCTACATTAGCCCCCGGCAAATTGTAAAATATTTCTTGCAGAGCACTCCCTCCTAGCACTAGCAGTGTAGCTCTCTTTTTGTTCGCAGTTGTAATATCAGCAGCTTCAAAATAATTAAGGAGTGACCGCTTCCATTTGTCCCATCTCAAACCGACCGATGTACTGTCACCCTCCAAGTCTAATTTTTCGGGTGGTGGTAGCTGACTTGCCATGATTGACCGTAATGGGCGACCTGTAAACACATCCAATTTAATGGACGTCAACTTCTAATCCTCTAATAAAATAGAAGTCACGTAAGGTAGAAACAAGTATCTACTTGCATACGTACAGTAACTACCTCTTATTTAAAAGAAGTCCGAAGTATCTAGTTCAATTTAATGAACTACCTTTAGGGTTTAATTCCAATTTAATGGAATCCGGAATAAAATTATTTATCTTTTGAGGGTATCTGGATATTTCCAATTTAATGGAAAACAACTTACATAATTCCAATTTAATGGAATCCGGGATAAAATGAATAATTTTATTTTCTTTATGAGGGTATCTGGATATTTCCAATTTAATGGGAAACAACTTACATAATTCCAATTTAATGGAATCCGGAATAAAATTATTTATCTTTTGAGGGTATCTGGATATCTCCAATTTAATGGAAATCAAGCATCATTTATTTCCAATTTAATGGAAAACAACTTACATAATTCCAATTTAATGGAATCCAGAATAAAATTATTTCCCTTTTGAGGGTATTTGGATATGTTGAATTTAATGGAAATCAAGTAAATACGATTTATTTTCCTTTTAATGAAAAGCATTTTTTTTTTTAATGGACTAACTTCTAATGATCTTACAACCAACATAGTAATTAGGTATAAATAGTAAAATAATAATTTGATGTGACATTGGATAAACAAAATGATAGCAATTTCAATTTTTTTTTTTTTTAAAACATAAAGACGGTTCTTAAGTAGCTTTGTTTACATTGTCTTATGAATGCTTACCTACTCCGATTAGTAGGACAAGCAGGTAATTATACCACTTACTTGAAATTATTAATGTATAAATAATATTCTATGATGACTCAGCTTGTTTATTTTATTATTATCCCACTATGTTCATCCCAAAAAGTTATTTATTATCATAATATGTAAAGATCGTTGAAACTTATTGTGTTATTTTGTCATCTTCCTCCCTTTTAAAATAAACAATTGATTTTTGTGTTTACTGACCTTTTTCCTCGTCGCCACTTGTAGTGATCACTATGACAATATAGGGAGCTCACGAGAAACACTGGCTTACTTCTACACCCAGATCCAAGCACAAGCGCACATCCTACCCGCACCGCGTCTCACTACTGACTGCCGGCCGGTTGACGGCACCCCCTCTCTGGTGTATATAAGACAATGTATATATCTACTAAATAGATACAAACACTACACATAGGACAAACAGAAACCGTGTCTAGGACTTGCGACCCAGGTGCAGGTTTAACGTTAAGAAAACTCGCTTCGACAGCCCTACTTCGTTACCAAACACAGTACATTGTGTAACTTACGATATCCTCGATAAGAAAGATTAAACTAAACTATTTAGTTAAGTTAAAACTCATATTACTTACACTACTTTAAACAATTTTCACTATATGGAATCACAAATCAAGGGCTGTCAGTGTTGCTAAAAATACTTTACAATTAACAAAAGGAGTCAATACTTTATTTCCCTTGGTGGTAGGGGATCTATTCCTTGACTGGCTTGCGACCACCAGCATGCGAATCCGACCGTCAAGTGTCTCTGACGCGTTCGGGCCGAGCCGCATGTGGGCCAGATCTACTCCTCCCTCTCCCATCCCATTTCTGCTACAATTCTAATGAATATCGAGTTCTTGCTCAGGGTCCATTGGAACCGCAGCATTCTTCTCTTTGCTCCCCCTCCTCACTCTATCTTCGAGGCGGCAACGCATCGACAAAACGAGATACCCTCTAGTTTTGTCGATGTCCATGGGCGACGGTGGCCACTTTCCATCAGGTGGACCGTCTGCTCGTTTGTCCCTTGTCTATCATAAAAAAAAATACTTCTATTTAAATTCGTGTTTTAAGAGCAATCAATTATTTGCTGAACGGAAAGTGATTTAATTAATAAGGTAAAAGATCAAAGTGCTATTTAATATTCCACCAGCACTTAATGCTCTTAATTTAGATTATTTCGAACCGCTCTTTATTTTATAAGCCTAGACTATAATGTAATTTGAGGATGGACTTACAAAAACAGAAGAAAATTTTTGAATTATATTAACTACTAGACGAACACCACAGTGATTGAAATATCCAAACATACAAACTATCACAACCTTACTAATATTATAAATGTCTGTCACGCTTTCACACAAAAGTACAGAATCGTTTTAAATAAAATTTGGTTTAAAGATAGTCTAAAGCCTGAGAAAAGACATAGGCAACTTTTTAATGCGAAAAAAGGGTTGTAAGGAGCTGAAAAGGTGTGGGGAGGGATGAAAAACAGCTAGTTTACAATATTAGTAAAATAAGCTGAACTTCACAGTAACACTTATGAGATAATAATAACATGCAATTTAGATAGGAAGTGGAAGCCAGTAACCAATATTAAATATAGCTGGCACGTAAGTATAGGTTTGACCTTGAATGCACAGAAGTCACTATTAGGGGCGAGAGCAGCGCGTCACACACGATTAGTTGCCAATACAGGCACGTAGCACGCTCACAATGCGCAACTTTCCCCCACTATTTTTGCTCAGACCTAAAGTTAACTGCCAGCTTATATATTTAAAGACAAGTTTCGGATTATAATCCAATAATAAAACATTGTATCGAGTCTATATATTGTTAACTTTATTATTTATTTAAATGGAGGTTTTGAACATGAACGGCGCAACACAAGGTATAGAGAATGATTTTACACAAAAAGGTTTTCTTATTCTCATTTGACTTTAAATAAAAAATGATTAAATAATTCTTGTAAATACTGTTTTGCTGAAGAAATGTTAAATATTAGGGTCAGGAGGTGAAGCGGTGTTTATGCATAGTAAAAAGGCCTTTAATCCTGCTCCTGGGTCGCAAGTTCCTCGTCTTTTGAGTTTTATTGTGCAGCAAAGCTCCCGTGTAGCCTATGTAAGCGCATAACATCAGAACGACTGCACCAAATCGGATAATTCTTTATTTGTTGTGTTAGTTACTGTCAGGACAAGGTTTGTATAAAAGAAAAAGTGGTGGTGGTGTCCACATGCAAAGTTAGTAATAGTTTCATGGGGCGTGGTGTTCGCATCTATAATAATTTATTCAGCGATTTAAAACTAATAAAAAAGTGTTTAGTAAATAAAGCTTACTACTCTGTACAAGATTATTTGAATGATGACAAAGCTTGGATTCAAAATGACGTTGATGCTCAGCTGAATGATTATACCTTTGTAATAGAACACAAACAGACTGATGTAAACAATGGCATTTTGATGCGAGCAACTGTTGAGTTTCTTGCCAGTTCTTCTAATCAGGAAACTGCTTTCCGAACTGGTGGTAGCTTCAGACAAACTGACTGACTGACCAACTTACACTTACTTACTTTGTAAAAAGTCTATTTCAATAAAATATTTTATTATTACTTAAATATTTTCTTACTGGTGCATTCTTTTCGTAGTTCAGAGAAAACATCCCAGATTTATAAAACTACTTGTGAAATTCGTTGAGCAAAAACATTCAATTTTTGGAGCTTTTTTCTGTTTGCGTGTGTTGTGTCCGTGTTAAATGTTTGTTTAAAAAAAACATATTAAAAGCTGTTATTTTAAAATCAGAGACAAATATATCTTCTTTATTTATATTTATTATCAAATAGGTTTTTGTAGCTTAGCTGAATCCAGTATTGGTATTTGTAAAGGGCCGCGTCAATATTCAAACAGTGCTCCCATTGCAATCAGTCTGCACTCGGCATACGGTCTCTAACGATTGCATATGCAATTTTGAGAAGAATTTTGAAAAAAAATCGTTCATAAAATATGCGCTATATTTTGTAATAATATTGACTTTAATTTTTTCTGTATTGGATATATTAACGTCTTGATCCTAAATAACTTTTGTTACAGTAAAAATAGATTGTAAACACGTCATAGTTTAGGTGAATCGGAACAAAATAATGTAAAGAACAATAATACTTTTTTCCAGAAGACTAGGAAACTGTGACTAGCTGTTTAAAGCAATTTCACACAGTCAACATTGTCTGAAGTTACTTACTTTATTTTAAGATATTTTATGATGTGTTTAGTGTGGGAAATAAATAATTAAATGGCCTGTTAAATCTGCCCCTAGATGTCAAGCCGAAAAACACTGCTATATATCTAAAAATTAAAATAACGACTGAACGGATTTTGATGATATTTGACCCACATATACTTTTTATCCCTATAAATTCATAGTTACCGGGCCGGGATGACTAGTAATAACTAAAATTCTCTTACAAATCCTAAATTCAAATGGAATCAAAGCTGGAGCACAAAACTAACATTAATTTAACGTTGAACAATTTGAGCTACCGCAAATACTTGATGCATTACCTACTTGCTGTTTAATGTAATATTATAATTTCATTTAACGTTTCATACTTTACTAATATTATATTTCGAAGGAAATGAATGTGGGAAGAGAGGGGGTAGCTATGTATAATGAAATAAACGCAATGTATTTCTTATGTCGATAGCTACGGGCGCGATTCTGTCACAAAATAATTAACATTACGATCCCCTACCATTCTGATAGGAACCCAATCATCGCTTTGGACCAAGAAAGAAAGGTTTATGAAGCTCCTTCGAGCAATTTCTACACTTACCTTTACTGTATAGGTCCTCTGATTAAACGTAAGTAAAGGCTTACTTAAGGCTGACCCAATAAAACGCTAACCTAACACAAGGCTAACCTTTTTTTTTTTTTTTTTTTTTTTTTTTATGTGGGAAATGCATTTACGCATACCCCTTGAAGGGGTTATGTGGGACTCCCAGCGATAAGCGCTGGACTACCGCACTAAAACCCACCACCGTCCATGCCGTATGTTAGGCGCCGCAGGAACGCGTTAGCATACTACTGCGGACGCCTCGGCACAACCACCCGTCTGCGGGTACAAGTACCCGCAGTTCAAACCCGCCCATGGGCTCGCTTTACCAAGCACCTAACCGAGGGGGGATGCCAGGACATGTCTACTGAAACACCCAGCCCCCGGAGGAGTCAGAAGCGGCCCATATCCCTCGAGATCAGGTCGCTCACAAGTCATCTCTGCTAACAGAGGAGTACCCGGAGCGACCCGTACCTCCGGCCACCGGACCCCCCTGGACTTAACCGCCGTCTGCGACGCCCAGGGTACGAACGTTGGAGTTTAAGGCCCGCGCCCGTCACGCCGGCGCTCCGCGACTTCCGCGCCCAACCTTGGCGCAAACCTCTGCGCCGGCCGCCCGACCGCTCCTCCCATCCCGGATACGCTACTACACCGAGACAGGAGTCGACGGCGAAACATCCAGCATCAGATATTTCCAACTGCCCCCCCGATCATGGAGTACGGTTGCGCCACTGAGTGGCTACCCCACGAACGGAGGCGCAGCGGGACACACAGAACTAGACGCTGCAACGCAGCCACCGCCCACTGCGCCTACGCGCCCCTCTTCTGCGGATATTGGCCTCCGGATAGTAATAGTGGAAAATTACTATCCGTAGTTGCCCAGGGTGCACCGGCCCACAAAATGGTGGGCTCTCGAGGAGGTTTCCGCAGCTAGCACCCCAACACAAGGCTAACCTAACCTAACGTTGTGTTAACCACGTGGCATTTAAATTGTACATTGACTTACATGACGTTAATCGGACAACAAACCCAGCATCAATAATACATCACTGCAATTCATACTTTCACTCCAGATAATTATCACTCCAAGAGACTATAACTTTATTCTGTCGGTAAACAGAATATAGAGAGTCTAGACAGTACTAGGAATACCTCTCCACGGGTGGGGTAGATGGTAATCAACCCTATTAGGTGACGGAAGTGCCGTAGATGGCGCCGGCGTATCGATTATTCGTTAATCATTAACTCGCTCGAGCTTATCAAAAATCGTCGAGTATTAAAACGACTATCATCCTACCCTAACTGTACCCCGATATATAATTATGAATAAGTTAAGTAAGTCAGTATGTATTAGGCAATATACACTTAAGTTTAGTTTTAAAAAACTTAAAAAAAAATTTATAAAGACTATGTCAGAAATCATGTAATTTACTGTTACAATTGTAAAGGCTTTAACAATACTAGTGTCACGTCCATTCTTATCTTAGATGAGAACACGAGAGCATAGACTCAAAAACTACTGAACCGATTTTGATAATTTCGTCATCGATAGAAAGCTACGTTCCTTCCGGGTGAAATAGGTTATATAGCGTTTCCATAAATATTCTATTTAAAAAGATATGATTATTTAAATGCCATAACGTAGCCATTTTTTACAGTGAAACTATACTGATCCGATTTTAAAAAATTCGTTTACTCAGAGAAGTGATCGAATCATCCTCTCTCTCTCTCTCTGTTTTTTCTTACTATCTTTCTTCATTTTTCTTTTTTTTTTTAATAATGGAAAGCTACTCCATTGCAGAGTGATAATTTAAGGGCATCAATTATAATATTGCTTCAAATATCCGAAGTGAAACGAGGGCAGACCTTACTAATGACAGGCTTCTCACGAATTTTCTACTATACTATGAATGTATTATCTTCATCTTGCATTTTTCTGTCTATTAATGAAAACCGTATTCAAATGTAAAGATAGAAAGACAGAATGAAAGACAAACACATAAACATTAATGTTGATGCATCTGCAGTTTTAAAAAATATATTTTCTTATATTTATTTAAAGTTCTAAGATTTTCTTTCCAGTTGAGCACGCTGATTGCAGCGCAAGTCGCAATACAAACATTAATAATTTCTAGCGCACAATTTTCTCTATTGAAAATTCCCTTCGACAACATCTGCTTGCAATCACGTCGCTTTGTAACTTTTTTTATTTTAAAACATATTAGCAAATACCAGTTCTGCCTTCGGCTATAGTGCTTTATGTATTTATTAAGACAATAACGCTCTTCAAACGAAAGACCGAGTAAGTAATATTAAAAACTTACTCCAAACCTTAGTAACGGAGTCCCAGCATCAAACGGTAACACAGTTCAACATAATTCGCAATAAACGTAGACTACGTTCTTTCCTAGGTTCTAATCTATCTTTGTACTAAATTTCATCAAAACGGGTTCAGTGGTTTAAGCGTGTCACGCAGACAGACAAACAGAATTACTTTTGCATTTATAAGATCAACTATTCCTCTCTGCCGTTGGGAAAGCATCTCGTAAGAGGCGAGGAACCCAACACCCCCTTGTTGGTAGGGGATTTGTTCCCGACTGGCTTGCAACCACCAACATACGAATCCGACCGCCATTCCCTCCCATCCTACTAATGCTGAGGATCTAGTAGACTCTGTGCTCTTGATCAGGGTTCCTTCATTCCCCTTCCTCGCTCTATCTTCCAGGATGCAACTCATTGGCAAAATAAGAAGGTATCTCTTTTATTGCTGATGTCCACTTACCATCAGGTGGACCGTTCGTTTGCGTCTAATCTACCATAAAAAAAAGATTAAAAATGCAAACGAACTGATCTCTCTAAAGATTTAAAGCAATTAGAATTAATTTGTTTGTTGTCTATTTAGGATTTCTGTAGTCGAACTTATAAAAGAAACTCTTGAACTGGTATCTGGGTCAGAAGTACCAGGTACTATTCGAGCACCTATTCTACTATTATTTTAAAACTCATAACAATACTTACATCAATGAAAATAAACACTGTCTATAAATTTGTATCCGAAAATTCGTCTACTGGTAAACCATCTTTAATGTTTTCAATGGCATTACTTGTAGAATGATCAGCATTTTCTCACGATATTTAGTGGTTGGAATTCTTTGAAATTATATCAATAATAGAAGAGTCCTCGAAAGAATAAAAGATTTAGGGTCTACAGCAATTATAAGGCCGCTCATAATTTACATGCGGTACAAGAACATCATGTGTTTTGTAGAAGTACAGTACAGTATGCAACCTACGAAGTCCAGAGAGGATTAAAAGACTCTTTCACTTAAAGACTCACTCTCTCGTGTAGGTACTTTATGACAAAGACAACTTCTTTACCACATGGACAATGCTTTTTTCGGGATAAAACATATCTTTTATGATGGTATTGTACAATATTTCATTTAAATCCGATTCTAGCGAAGAAATCCTTTTGTTTCCCATAGGATATTTATTTTTTCGGTATAAAAATTAACCTGGTTGTTAAACCAGGTTATGAAGTATATGTGTGCCAGATTTCATTGAAATCCGTTCAGTCGTTTTTGTGTGATTGAGTAACAAACATCAAAACACCTTAACTTTCGCTTTTACAATATTAGAAGGATAGTAGATATAGTAGGATATTCTCGAGGATAGGAAGTTGGAGATAACTTTTAATAGTAAAGACGTGGATGAAGTAGCAAGCGAATGGAATCCAATTTGGAATTTATTCATTGGAAAAGTAATAGTGCGGGCATCGGTATGTATTATTCGTAGTTTGGGGCTGTTCGATAGATCTCACTGCGGTATGTTTTGTACTGGGGTTTAAATTGAAGGTAGGAACTTTAAGGTTAACTTTAACCATTTTATCAAAAAGTAAAAGAAATCCACTCATCATACCATTGTCACTACTTTCACCTTTAGTAAGGATCCCTAATTTATTCCAGTATAAAATGTAGCCTATGTTACTCAGGGATAATGTTGCTTTCTAATGGTCAAAGAATTTTTGAAATCGGTCCAGTAGTTTTTGAGAAACATACAAAAATATAAAAATACAAATCATTACTCTTTATAATATTAGGATAGGATAATTGGGTCGGTATAACTCACTTGTAACGATAGAATTAGTTTATATTAACTGAGTTTATTTTGTAAAAGAATAACCATACTAGAATAATAGGATTAAAAAAAAATACAACCGAAATGATAAACTCTTTTTTTTTTAAGTCGGTTGAAACTACTATTGTTTTTGTGAATATTAAACGTTTTAGTTTCAATAACAAGTTTTCATATTGTTATCGACACTTAGTTGCAATTTTGTTTTTTTTGCTTACTAGTCGAACTGCCCCGACTTCGCACGTGTACAATTTACAATGAGTACTTAATACACTTAACAATTAATGAAAATGTTTGGATATTTGGTTTATGTTTGTAATCATTTACATGTAGTTTATGGTTACACCATCTTATTCCCCATTCAATAAACTATTTCTTACCCCCAAAGGTTGTCTGGAAGAAATGGCTAATAAGCCATAAGACCGCCTTTTGTTCTGCCACTTTTTAGTGTTTTTGTATTGTCTGTATTATATTCTTATGCTTGTGGTGTGCAAAAAAGTAATAAATAAATAAATATTTGGATGTTTATTACTCAATCACGTAAAAACGTCTGAACGGATTTTAGTGATATTTGTGTGCAATAGTCTATTATCTGGATTAACACAGCTTTAAGCTTAACATTTTATCCCGAAAAAAACCAGTCCTCATGGGGATAATATTATAAAAATACTAGCCGCCCCGAGTTTCACGCGTTACTCTGCTTCTATGAGTCGTAGTTATGTCAGCTATCTGCTCGTGAAAGTCCCGTCAAAATTGGTCCAGCCATTTCAGAGATTAGCTGTAACAAACAGACAGAAAGTCAGACATACCATCAGACAGACAATAATTAGACAGTAAAAAACGTTTTGGTATATGTGGTGTGTGTGTGTGCGTACATCCATAGTAAACATCTAACTTTAACAACAATGTACTAAAAATTAAATGTTTTTTTTGCAAAACTAAGTAAGTATATGTCGGGGATTTTAAAATGATGAAAAGGAGATGGAAGGAGGAAGATGGGGAATATCGGGGAACATTAAATGGGGGGTTGATTTTTAATGGAATATTGGGTAAACGCGACATAGATACTCCTATTGAACCGATAGATGATCAAATATGATCTCTAACAATTACGAGAGAAACCTAAGCAGTACCGCGGAGTTGTGACCAAGGTGTAGGCTTAAGGAGCTCCTTTAAGTGATCACAACACTCGCCTCCACTGCTAGGCTCTCTGTGTAAACCCAAGGTTAAACGCACATAAACCAAACCTAACACAAGACGAGGCAATTACATTGTGAGGTACTCACGTGACCTTGATTGGACAGCACTCCTAGCAGTAACACAACACTGCACAACACTATCACTATTCAGACACTACTTCACTTCTTGAGAGACCGCGCACGACTAAGACTTCAGTCAGACTGTCGATGGCATATAAAGGGTCGAGGGTCGAGACTGTCAAAACAACGGAAGTGACCACTACCCTACTCCAACGCCACAGATAGCGATAACGATTCGATTAATCGATAATCTTTTACATATTCTCCGACATATACATGGTAAATTGCAGTCATGCGAAACCGGGGGGGTCGACTAGTTAAACATATAACGTGAGTTTGTATTTGCTTTGAAATGTTTTAAAAGCTAGATACACACTCATCTTGGTAGTGCATCTCGTAATGTAGGACGGAAGCAAAAACTGGCCACAATTAGGTTAATGGCAGGCTTTCGTTGTAGGTGACTTTTAGCAGCTCAAAGCCCAAAGTAAAGACTTAATACTCCAATTCATAGAGTGCTCTCAACCACAATAAGGATGCTTTCAAGGATCTCGTGTCTGTATCTCATTAGAGTGATTACACAGATAGTTGGTACACTTGTAACTGACCGATGTTTGTTTGAGACTTGTCGCACGGCCTTGCTTAGAAGATATTTACAATATATATATATATAGCTGCTTCTGCTGATTCACTGACTGATTGATCACCTCTCCTGTAAACTTTTGTATGAAAAAAATTTTTTTCAATCATGGTTTCGTATAGAGGACAAAAATTCATTAAGAGGAAAAATATGGAGAAAGCTCATGATTTAGGATTTTGGAGACGGGGGAAGAGCACAGCCAGGGTATTTAAGATAAGTGGGAGGTGCTAGAAAAAATTTCATTTGAAACCTCATCCAATTGGCAATAAGCTGAAAAAAAATCCAAAATGGCGGATTTAAGATGGCGGCCATACAAATTTCGTCGGCGTCTATCTCAGAATGTATACAAGATGAAAGAGTGGTGTTTTTTAAAAAGATAACCAGGGCCTCGAGGTCTATTTGATGAATAGAAAAAAAATCAAGATGGCGGAATTTATTTTTCCATACTAAATGTGTAGAAATATTCTAGAGACTACAAGTTGGAAACTATGCAAGACTTTGGTTCATAGAAGAACTTTTATTCTGACAAGTGTTGATTAAGGAAAAAAAAATCCTTCGAAACCTCTTCCAATTGGCAGGGAACTAAAAAAAAAATAGCAGATTCAAGATGGAAGCCATGCAAATTTCGTCGGCGTCTATCTCAGAAAGTGTACAAGATGGAAGAGTGGTGTTTTTGAAAAAGATAATCAGGGCCTCAAGGTCTATTTGATGAATAGAAAAAAAATCAAGATGGCGGAATTTATTTTCCATACTAAATGTGTAGAAATAGTCTAGAGACTACAAGTTGGAAACTATGCAAGACTTTGGTTCATAGAAGAACTTTTATTCTGACAAGTGTTGATTAAGGAAAAAAAAATTCTTCGAAACCTCTTCCAATTGTCAGGGAACTAAAAAAAAAATAGCAGATTCAAGATGGCAGCCATGCAAATTTCGTCGGCGTCTATCTCAGAAAGTATACAAGATGGAAGAGTGGTGTATTTGAAAAAGATAATCAGGGCTTCAAGGTCTATTTGATGAATAGAAAAAAAAATCAAGATGGCGGAATTTATTTTTCCATACTAAATGTGTGGGAAATATTCAAGAGACTACAAGTTGGAAACTATGCAAGACTTTGGTTCATAGAAGAACTTTTATTCTGACAAGTGTTGTGTGTGTTGTGTTGTGACTTCCAATTGGCAGGAAACTAAAAAAACCAAAATAGCAGATTCAAGATGGCAGCCATGCAAATTTCGTCGGTGTCTATCTCAGAAAGTGTACAAGATGGAAGAGTGATTTTCTGAAAAAAAAATGATCAGTGTATGAAGGTCTACTTGATGAACAGAAAAAAAAATACAAGATGGCGGAGTTTATTTTTCCATATAAAAAATATATGGGGAATATTACAATATTGAAACATGCAATGCAATACTTTGATATGGTTCATAGAAGTACATTCATTCTGACAAATTCATCGAGGATTTCAGAGATGGGTATGGAGCACGGCCAGGTTATTTAAAGTAGGTGGACGTTACTCAAATAAAAAAAAAACTAGAAATCTCATCCAATTGGCAGGGAGCTGAATAAACATTTCCAAATTGTCAGATTCAGTATGGCGGTTTTGTAGAAAATGGTAGAAAGTAGTAGAGAAATGGTAGTCAGTGATTGACAGTTGTCTACTATTTTACATTCATTAACTTCTATTGTGCGCTGAAGTGATTTTCATGTCCTGGATGTTTTTTTTTACATCTTATGGCTCTGGTAGATATTAAAGAAGGTCTCTCTTTTACATTCCACATTACTCTGTGCTCGATAGCATATCAATCTGATATTCGCTTTAGAACATTTAGGCAGTAAACAGTGGGCACTTGACAGAGTTATATACAGTAGAAAAGTAAGTTACAGACAGTGCACAGTAGAAGTTAATGAACGTATGATAGTAGACCACTGTCTAACACTGACTACCATTTTCTACCGCCGCGCCGTCTACAACTCACTACCTTTTTCTACTACTTTCTACCCCTGTCTATCATTTTCTACATAACCGCCATCCGGAATCCGACAATTTGTTATTCACTCCTTCACGTATATATATATATATACTAGTATATATATATAGCTGCTTGTGCTGATTCACTGACTGTTTGATCACCTCTCCTGTAAAATTTTGTATGAAAAAAATTTTTCGCACTCATGGTTTGTATACAGGACAAAAAACATTCAGAGGAAAAATATAGCGAGCTGATGATTGAGGGTTTCGGAGACGGGGGAAGAGCAGCACAGCCAGGTTATTCAAGATAGGAGGGAGGTGCTCTTACAAATATCATTTGAAACCTCATCCAATTGGCAATGAGCTGAAAAAAAATCCAAAATGTCGGATTAAGATGGCGGCCTTACAAATTTCGTCGGGGTCTATCTCAGAAAGTATACAAGATGGAAGAGTAGTTTATTAGAAAAAGATAATCAGGGCTTCAAGGTCTATTTTATGACTAGAAAAAAAAATCAAGATGGCGGAATTTTTCTTTCTATATAATATACTAGGGGCCCGTCCCGGCTTCGCACGGGTGGATAATTTTTTTTTAATATTTTGGCTCCCGCATTCTGTCGCTCCCTCTATAGCCGCGTTACTCGCTGCGCTGCGAGGCACCCACACCGCGCCGGCGGCCCGTCTGGGATTATTTTTTATTTATCTTGATATTTTTATTTCGTAATATCTTTTGACTGGAATGTCCGATTTCAATAATTCAAAAAGTGATTAACAGGTATTGAAACAGTCTTCATTACGAAATTTATTTGGATAAGAATTAATACAAAGTTATGGAAAACATGGTCTGATTTTGATAGGCATTTTTATCAACTTTTAAAATGTAAAAAAGTAGTTATAGTGACTTAACTACAATAGTTGGACATATGGTCTCGCGGAGTTTTTTGTAGATATTGATACGTTCTATAATATTGTACAACATTTTTTTGTTCTATCATCAATACTTTTCGCAGCGCATGCGATGAAAGATATTTTATGGCTAATTTTTTTGCACCTTGTGTTGGTTTTAGTGAGAATTTCTGGGGATCTCTAATTTTTTCATGTAATAAATATAGCCTATGTTACTCAGGGATAATGTAGCTTTCTAATGGTGAAAGAATTTTTGAAATGGGTCCAGTAGTTTTTATGTTTATTCGTTACATACAAAAATACATACATAAATCTTACTTCTTTATAATATTAGTATAGATATAGATATGACTACAAGTTGGAAAATATGCAAGACTTTGATATCGTTCATAGAAGAACTTTTATTCTGGCAAGTGATGATTAAGGATTTCGGAGACGGGGAAGAAGCACAAGGATATTCAAGATAGGTAGGGAGTGCTCGAATAGAAATTATTCGAATCCTCATCCAATTGGCAGGGACCGGAAAAAATAACCAAAATGGCAGATTCAAGATGGCGGTCATGCAAATTTCGTCGGTGTTTATTGTGATTAGTGTATGAAGGTCTACTTGATGAACAGAAAAAAAAATTAAAATTGCCGAATTTATTTTTATATGGAAAATATTGAAGAGACTACTAGTTGAGAACTATGCAAAACTTTGATACGGTTCATAGAAGAACTTTAATTCTGACAAACGATTAATCGAGGGTTTCAGAGATGGGTATGGAGCACGGCCAGGTTATTATTTTGTAAGAGTTTGTAAGAATTCAGTTTGTAAGAGTTTTTTCAGTGATATTGCTTCCATATGGGCATGTGACCTGAAGAAGTTGACTAAATTCTTATTTCAATATAATAAAAAGCAAAACTGTTACACATCAAATCCAAACGGAGCCCTATACCTGCTCTTCAGTCCTAGCCTTAAACCTAGCCTGTGTGTCTGTGCCTGCGTATGTGTGAGAGTATCTGGAAGTTTAAACATATACCTAATCATCTAAATATCCAAAAAAGGTCTTTATCTTCACTGGATTGAATAATTTTTAAATGAAACAAAGCCTAAATTTTAAATTATACCTGCAGCAATTAAACTATGAAAATCGTATCTAATTTTGTGCAGTAGTTTTGTGTAATACACATACAATATACAGACAAAAAAGGCTTTTATCGGTGATACAAATATCCCTTACATTAAGTTTTCTTAAGCAGATAAGTCTCAAAACCATGGATATAACGTTGAAATAGGTTAATTACGTTAATTAATCAACCGCGTTATCACTGACGGATGAAGTCACACTATGAAGGTTTCGCTTTAATATTATAATGTACACCTTCACAACCCAAGATTCTAACAGATGATACCTTATTACTTACTTACTTCACTTAAATACTGGAATGACACTCACTTTGCTGAGGTGTATTGTACCTCTCATAGTTAAGGCAGCGTTCGTAAGAAACATTTCCATTCGATCGTTTTTTCTCCGACTTACTTTGCAAATCCGACTACCACGAAAAAGTCTCTTAGTTCGGGTTAATGTATAGCCTAGGATGCTCACAAATAATGTGACTTTCTATTGGTAAAAGAATTTTCAAAATCGGATCAGTAGATCCAGTGATTACCCCACTACAACCTCACAAGCTGTACCTTTACCAGTCGTTACGTCATACTAACATAAGATGGGTTAATTATTTGCTAAAAAAGGTATATTCTGAAAACTTGATGATTTAAGCATAATGTAAGGGAGTGAAGAGGGCGTGAGGCATGTTTTATCTCTGTCACATCTCTGAGGCTCTCGCATCATCAACACACAAATTTCACATACCATGAAATCATCACATCTTATTACAAAAAAAACCATATTTGTATCATGAGTGAATATCTGTGTATCTGTTATCTGTATAGCGCCCATGATTATGATGAAGATTTATTTGTTTAAATGGCACTTTAATCGTGGTGGTTCTTAACTAGAATTAGTTAAGATCTAGTCAGCCGTTTCAAGACTATTATAACAATAACAATTATAAAAATCCTGTAACCATGGTAACACACTGACATTGCTTACACTGAGTACAGATAAAACAGTATTTCTTAATACCTTTTTATTTCAATATCAAGTATCGAATAGGATCGAGTATCAAGCTTTTCAAAAGTATATTATTTTTGAATTCGAAATTATTATTATATTAATTAAATAATATTAATAATAAATAAATTATTTAGGCCAAATATTTGTATTTCAGTTTGAAAGGCAATTGATCTGGAATCCCGATCCGTTGGCGTTAATTAAAATTCGTATCTAAACAGCTTTAATTAGGATTCTTGTAAACGATGCTTTCATTTTGTTCTCAACTTAGACGGTTATCTATCGCTGTTATTATAGAAATTTACCTTTAATCTAAGATTATCTTATACTATAACTAGTATCTGCTCGCAACTTCGTCAGCTGAAAAAACATAACTACTCAAAGTATCAAATCAAGCAATTCTATTAGTTCTGACAAATATATACCTCGTTCATAACTGATGGAAACGCAACCTAATATAATATTAATGTAGGAATGGAACGTTTTTGAATGAAATACATTTAAATTGACAAATATTAAAATATAAATAATCTTAGAATCTAATCCCTAAAAAAGTAAAAACTTTTTATAAGTTTTATAAGAATTAGTCTTAAGAAAAATAATAAAATAAAAATATGTATGTTAGTCTAAATATATATTTACTTACATATGTATGTGTGTATGAGTATGTATTTGTAAATGCGGGTACGTGTTTAATATATCAAATTCTCGTGTCACAGTGTTTGTAACCACACTCCACCGTAACGGCTTTACCGTGTTAGAACTAAAACACTTGCCCAGGAAAACTCAAATTTTTATTATTTTTTTACGGACTGTGTATGCTGTTGGACCTACTGGCCTTAATAATAAACACAGTAATTTTTCTAACGCGCGATTTAACTCAGCACTAACGCCATCTAGCGGCAGACAAACAGACAGAGTTAAACAAAATAAATCTATTATGAATATGAACAACCGATTTTGATGAATTTTTTGTGTATAATCTGGTAGGTCTGAGTATAAGTCGTAAAAAAATTTTTATACCCCTAGGTAATAAGGGTGGCTCACTAGAAATAATTTAATAAGTAAAAGAGAAATAAAGTGTTGACTTAGTTTAAATAGAACATTTTAATTACACGAGTAGATTGAATAGACACAAGTAGATACTGTAACCAAAACCCAATTCAGCAGTGAGCGCGCTCTGCTCGTCCAAAATAAATCTCGCACGCTCCAGATGATACGAATGCTGCAGTCGCACACTCCCACTGCCTTCCTGCAGTTATTTACTTGCTTACGTTAACCTATTATACTGGCTTTGTTTATTACTTTATTTTACACTATAATAGCTATTATTTAAGCCTAGATACTCTAATTTATTAATAGTACAGGAGCCGTGAGGGGACGGGTTAGAATACTATTCTCCTCTGCTGCTGGGAGAGCATCTCGTAAGAGGCAAACCCAGCACCCCCTTGGTTGTAGGGGATCTGTTCCCCGACTGGCTTGCGACCACCAGCACGCGAATCCGACCGCCAAGTGTCTCTGACGCGTTCCGGTCGAGCCGCATGTGGGTCAGACTTACCCCCTCCCTCTCCCATCCCATTAATGCTGCGGATCTAGTGGACTCTGGGCTCTTGCTCAGGGTCCGCTGAATCATTTTTTTTCTTCATTCCCCCTTTCCACTCTATCTTCGGGGATGCAACGCATCGACAAAACGAGAGTGTTTTGCCGATGTCCATGGGCGATGGTGGCCACTTACCATCCCGTGGACCATCTGCGCGTTTGCACCTTATCTATTATTAAAAAAAAAGCAATACTGCGCAGTAGCACTCAGCTAGCAACTCATGAAAATAGGTTTAAAGACGTCTTTTATAACGCTACCATATATTGATCTAATACTAATATATAAAGCTGAAGAGTTTTGCATTAATTAAAACTCAGGAACTACTGGTCCTATTTGAAAAATTCTTTCAGTGTTAAATAAGCCATTTATCGAGGAAAGCTATAGGCTATATATCATCACGCTACGACTAATAGAAGCGGAGCTACACGCGGACGAAGTCACGCTGGTTGACTAGTTGAAATAATAAAGAACATTACTCACGTGCTCGTCGAAAACAGAGGACATTATTAGCCTCACTACTTTAATATATACTGCGCGATATCACTTGACAGACTAACTCAATCCTATCTGTTATATATTCATCATCATCATCACAACCCATCTATGGCCCACTGCTGAACCGGATCTCCTCCTCAGAATGAGAAGGGGGTCAGGAGGTGGGGGGAGGTTAGGCCAGTGCGCGTTGGTAGACTTCACACACCTTTGAGAACATGGAAAACTCTCAGGAGTGCAGGTTTCCTCACGATGTTTGTCGTGATGTCCTTCACAGTTACAGCAAGTGATATTTAATTTCTTAAAACACACATAACTCAAAAAAGTCAGAGGTGTGTGCTTTTGTGGAGGATCGAACCTGGACCTCCCGAGTAAGACACAGATATCTGAACCACTGGGCTATCACTGCTTTTTTTAGTTCAGTTATAATTATGCGAATTTGAACAAATTACTAATAAATTAGTATCATAATTAAAATCTGCACGCGAATCCTTCTTCGCAGTTTTTGAATAAAGTTTACAGTTAATTGAAAGACTTTCTTTACTCGTATTTCTTAAAACAGACGCTTCTATAGATACAGCAGTTATGTATTTTGCTATCCCCTACTTCTCCGATTAATATTTATCAGTTGTCCAACATTCGAAAGTAATAATGCTACTATATCAATCCTATCAACGCCAAAACTAACAGAATTCTACTCATATCAATCCTACAAACGTCATAACTAACCTAATAGGTAATACTTACTATGTCAGTTTAGTTAACAAGTTAAAAATGCTCTAAAATAGAGATACTGCTCTTAAAATGTGTGATATTATCTCTTAATTGTAAACTTGTCGACTAGACTATATTATATTTATTTTTACACGCTTTTTATTAGCTTCACTTGTATGTCAGTATGTCAGTATGTAACTCTCCGTGGGTAATTTGCGCGCCTGCGGCCTTCCTTGGTTCTGGTAGCCGTTTCTCAGGCTCCCTCTCCGAAATCGAACTCTGATTCCCCGTATTTATAATATTTATAAATAATTATTTTATTCTCATTAATAAATAAATTACTTACTGAAAATTTAATTTAATAAAAATAATAATTTAATTAATAATTTAATTAATAATTTAATAAAAATAATAATTTAATTAATAATTTAATAAAAATAATAATTTAATTAATTAATCATTTAATAATTCAATAAAAATAATAATTAAAAAGTTATTAAATACTTTTATCATAAGATTTAACTTATCTATATCTATATCTATACTTAATATTATAAAGAAGTAAGATTTGTATTTTTGTATTTTTGTATGAATGAATGAATGAATGAATGAAAACACTTTATTGCACACTATCAAATATACAAATAAACAGGCTTATGAACTAAAATATGAATAAATACTAATTTGTACACAAGAATGTGTGCAAAGGCGGTCTTATCGCTATAAGCAATCTCTACCAGACAACCTTTGCTGTGTGGACTTTTGAGATTGGTACTGGGCAGTGCAAAAAGTGTTGTAAATTAATTTATAACAAATATTATAATCAAATATTATACTATATATAATAATATCTATAGAAATTACTAAATATCAGATATATGTTTATTTATTTATACATACATACCTACATACATACTTACATACATACATGCATACATACATACATACCTACATACATACATACATACATACATACATACATACATATATTACGTACTATATCTACATAAAATACTTTACATATATAACTATATTAATGTTAAGTAGTAGTTTTTTAATCGACACTTGAAAATATTCAGTGATTCTGAATGACGAATATTTTGCGGTAAGTCATTCCATAAATTAATAGTTTGCACAGTAAAAGAGTCGTTGTATGACTTTGTATAAAAAGGAGGCAGTTTGAGTCGGTTGTCGGTTTGTGATCGTAATGTGGGGCACTGGTCCGGATCTCCTCCGAGAAATGTAAATCTCTCTTTCAGGTAGGAGGGGCTATTTGGCATATACAACACAGAGTATAGTAAGCAGAGAGCATGGAGGTTCCTACGTAACCTAATGGGTAGCCATTTAAGCTGTGCACGATATTCCGAGACGTGATCAAATTTTCGCAGGCCATAAATAAAGCGTATGCACAGGTTTTGTAATCGCTCTAGTTTATTTAACAAGTCCTCCGTCAAGTCAGTGTAGCATACGTCAGCATAATCTAGTATTGGGAGGAGGAGTGATTCAGCCAGGGTGATTTTTGTTTTGACTGGAAGCAAATTTTTCCACCGTCTCAGAGATCCCACAGCTGCAAAAAGTTTCCGACTAACTTCACCAACTTGCGGTGCCCAAGTCAGAGACCGATCAATAGTGAGACCAAGATTTTTAACAGTGCAATTTATTGGCAGAACAGTGTTATTAAATATAATAGGTGGCAATGAATCAAAATCAATTTTAGCGATTTGTTTTGGTCCGCCAATAATTGCAGCCTGTGATTTCTTAGCATTGATAAGTAAGCCATGGGTTCGACTCCAATCTGAAATTTTTTTCAGGTCAATATTAATATAGTCTATGACCTTACTGATGTCATCCACGGGAGATGTGACGTACAATTGAAGGTCATCAGCATAAAGGTGGTATTGGCATGATAGTAATTTTGAAATAGAGTTAATAAAAATAGTAAAAAGTGTTGGAGAGAGAACACCACCCTGTGGCACACCGGCTTTTAACTGCTTAGTAGAGGATGATTTGTTACCAGCTCGAACAATTTGTTTACGATTCCAAAGGTAGGAACGAAACCAATCAACTACATCTGATGAGAAGTTTAAGGACTGCATTATTGCTATGAGCACATCATAATCAACATTGTTGAATGCGTTGCTAAAGTCAAGGAGTGTTATAACTGTTATCATCTGTCTGTCACGTCCGTATCGCATATCCTCACAGATTTTAATTAAGGCTGTTTGAGTACTGTATCCTGGTCTAAAGCCAGACTGGTAGGGACAAAGGAGATTATTTTTAAGTAAATAAGTTTGTAATTGAAAGGACACAATCCGTTCAGCAACTTTTGATAGAAACGGTAATATCGAGATGGGACGATATTGTGAAGGGGACGTAGGATTATTAGTTTTAGGTATGGGGATAATATAGGCGTTGCGCCATACGTCTGGAAAACTCCGCGATGTTAAGGAAAAATTATATATGTGGCATAAGACTGGTAGCACGGTATTGAGTACCATAAGTATCATCCGACGGCTTATACCGTCACTACCAAGAGCCTCTGATTTTATGGCTAAGATATTTCTCCTTACATCTTCTGTAGTCACACAAGAAAATTTAAATTCATCACAAGCAGGTTTAGGTAAAAGGTTAATTTGATTTAAGGTGTTTTCTTTAATATTTTTATCTAGCGGCGTAACCAATGTAAAGTATTGGATAAGATCATCCAAGTTGACGTTGGTATTAACCTCTTTATGCTGTCGACCAATTCCAAGTGTCCCCAAAAACTTCCAGATTTGTGAAGTGTTACTGTTTTCGATGGAATTTTGTATGTAATTTCGCTGTGCGTCTCTACAGATTCTGCTGCATCGATTCCGTAGTTTTTTGTATTTAAGTAAATTATCATCTGTAGGTTTTAACTTATATCTATGTTTAGCAAAATTACGTTTAGCCATCAGCACTCTGATGTCATCTGAAAGCCATGGGGCTGGAATATGTTTTAACTTAATACGTCTTAGCGGTGCATGTACATCAAATAATTGTGTTATAATCGAATTGAAAATGTTTAATTTGGCATCCAGGGTTGGAGCTTCGAAGACAGAATTCCATTCAGTATTATTGAGATCCCGCATAAACGCATCGTTGTTAAACTGTTTAAAACTACGTCGCATAACTATGGTGGGTTTGGCTTTAGGTGGACGAATTTTGTAGGATACATATATAAGATCATGGTAGGAAAAAGATTCCGCCGGCAACTGACCGTGGGCATCAACGTGGTTAGTGGAAGACACTACAATCAAATCCAAACGTGTAGGGATGCAATTAGGGAAAAAGTGAGTAGCATTGCTTTCTAAAATATGTAAATTTGAGCTGCTAACGATGCTTTTAAAACGATGAGCACGAGAATCATCTTTTAGCAAACACGTGTTAAAGTCACCCATTATGATTGTGTGATCGACGCTTGGTATGTACTGTTCTAGCAGACTTTCAAACTTATCAAAGTAATTTATATGAAGGGATGGACTGTAAAAAACACCCAGGAGTAGTTTTAAATGACCGAACAGTATCTCAAGGAAAATGTGTTCAGAAGTTTTTGAGTACTGTGAGGGCGATTTGTTCAAAATAGTAAAAGGTATATGGCTACGCAGATAAATAGCTACGCCTCCACCTCCCTTTCCAACTCTGTCATTTCGGATCAGGTGGAATCCAGGAATGGAAAAAGAAGTGGATGGTAGTGAGGGTTTAAGAAATGATTCCGAAACTAGTATGGCATGAATATCTTTGTTGTCGAAACATGTTAACAGGTCGGCATAATGTGCAGGGATGCTTTGCGCATTAATGTGGATGACATTAAAATTTTTGGAAAAAGATGCAAACGTGGAACAAAGGGCTAAGTCAAGAGGCATACAAGCACTGTGAAAACTGTCATTGGAAAAATCTGAAATTGATGCATAACTATCATCACTAATATTACTATCACGAGTGTCGTTCATAATAAGATATAAAAATAAAATAAAAATTACAATAAAAATATATAAAATAAATTATAAAATATAAATAAAATAAATAAAATAATATAAATAAAATAATAATTCTGCAAATAAAATACTATTGAGTACCTATTAAATAAATTCATCAATCTTGACCTACCAGATAAACTTTGAGATTGCTAGATTATAAAACCGTCTTTCCATTTCTGGCTAAAAGTATAGAAATAATATAACAGGAATCACTTATAATTAATAATCACGGTATTTATTCTTCTTCAAATTATTATCAATAGTATTGACCGTTAATAGCATTGATGCCGTGTGAAGGCACCTTTATAACTGTCACTTGTCAAAGACGTATTGCCACAATCTTTGATTGTCACACTATTGACATTAGTTTTATACCGTGTACCGTGTTTATATCATCATACATAAGTAAATTAAAGCAAGAGATGTAAATTTATGACGGTAAATATAAATCAAAATACAAAAACACTTCAAATATCGGCACTTCTCCATAATGTATGAAAAGGATAATAACTTAGCATATGTTTACTTTTTAGAAACAATCCTTTTGGGCCTGACAGTAGTGGATTTGGAATCTTTTTGAGTGGTACTTGCGGTATTGGATGGCGGCTGTGGAGCAGTAGTAGCACTTTGTATTCTAGTGTCTTCAGGAGAGGACAGGGCCCTCAATTCAGCCATGTTAGTGATGCGGTGACGAGATGAATCGGGCATGCAGATAATAACATCCCCTTCCTTTGTCCAACATTTCTCAATTCCGTACCGTTGGCGAGCTGACTGAAATGCTAGGTGTCTCTCTTTAGTCAGAAATTCTGACAATGTTTTACCAGAACTTTTAAGAGCTGTTTTAGCATACCAGATACGGTTTCTTAAAGATAAGTCATGAAACTTAATCAATATGGGCCTGGGTTTATCATCTCTAAGCTTACCTAGGCGATGAGATCGGCTGATAGTGTGAGAGGTTACCTCAGGCATGTTAAGGTGATCAGAAATGACACTTGAAGCCGTTGCAGCAACATCTTCTTTTTTGACTTCAGGGACACCGTGAAGTAGTAACATCTTCCTTCTGCTTCTCATCTCAGTGCGGTCCACTTGTTTTGCAAGACAGTCAACCTGCATTCTGAGATTTTCGAGTGCAGACATGACAAATGCTCTAAACAAGCTGAACTGGGCTGCCACATTAGAAGTAGGACTTGACGCAGGGTTAGAGGAGCTTTGAAGACTGACTTGAAATTCTGCCATTCTTGTGTTAAACTGTTCGGCTAAGTCAGCTATGGACTTTTTTACCTCTTCCATTTTTGTGTCTGTGACTTTGAGGTTAAAGTGCAAGTGTATTCAAATAAAAATAATTAGTTGAAAAGTTGTGAAAATTTGTTTGGAATTTAGTGGCTGGTAGGTACTGAAGATTGTTTATTCCATTTAAATTATAATATTGTATATATTTTCACTTTTAATGAATATATTATTAAAGAACACAAATCTATCAACTATACTTTTATGCTCCTACCCACGAAGTGAAATTGTATTTTTGTATGTAACGAATAAACATAAAAACTACTGGACCGATTTCAAAAATTCTTTCACCATTAGAAAGCTACATTATCCCTGAGTAACATAGGCTATATTTATTACAAGAAAAAATTAGAGATCCCCAAAAAATCTCACTAAAACCAACCCAAGGTGCAAAAAAAATAGCCATAAAATATCTTTCATCGCATGCGCTGCGAAAAGTATTGATGATAGAACAAAAAAATGTTCTACAATATTATAGAACGAACGAACGTCAATATCTACAAAAAACTCCGCGAGACCATATGTCCAACTATTATAGTTATGTCACTATAACTACTTTTTTATATTTTAAAAGTTGATAAAAATGCCTATCAAAATCAGACCATGTTTTCTATACCTTTGTATTAATCCTTATCCAAATAAATTATTTCATATTCAAGACTGTTTCAATACCTGTAAATTACTTTTTGAATTATTAAAATCGGACCTTCCATTCAAAAGATATTACGAAATTAAAAATATCAATATAAACAAAAAATACACGCCGACGCGACGTGCCAGTGTAGTTCTATCTCGGTGATACTCGAAGTGCAGCGAGTGGTAGCGAGTAACGCCGAGGTAGAGGGGCACCGAAATGCGGGAGAGCCAATATGTTTTAAACTAAATATTCCACCCGTGCGAAGCCGGGATGGGCCCCTAGTAAAAAATAAGTTAGTAATTTTCTGAAACAATTTATTTTAATTTTTACACACTTTTTATTAGCTTCACTTGTATGTATGTTTGTATGTTTGTATATTTGTATGTTTGTATGTTTGTAACCGACTTTTTTGGGCGCGATTTTGACCAACTTTAAACGGCCAGATTTCGTTCAAACTTTGTGGATTTATCGAGGACCGATGACAATACACTAATTTGATAAAATTATTCCATTTTTCAATTTGCAAAATATGATTTTTGTTAATTTATATAATTTTCATCTATAGTCGATAAGGTAGAAACTTAATTTCAATTTTTTATAATTTTTCTCTACAGTCGATAAGACAGGACTTGATGTTAATTTTAATTTCCAATAATTATCTTTAGCCGATTTCTCTAATATTGACAAATTTTCGAATACTAAGGAGATTTTTAACTCTACAAAACAAATAATAGTTTAAAAAAACTAAAAAATCACGCTTTTATAAATAAACCAAACTAAAAAGTAAAAAATAAATAATAGTTTAAAAAAACTCAAAACACGCTTTTTATAGAAAACCAAACTAAAAAATAGAAAATAAATTTTAATAAATTTAAATTAAGAATAGTGTCAATAAAAAAAATGTATTTTATTTTTAAAAACGCGTGGGGTGCATGGTGTCAATAGTTATAAATATTTTATTGACAGATATGAGTAGAGTGATTATCATTTTGATAATATCTTAAAACTATTATTTATCATTATTTTAAATTAGCAGTTTTGAGCTATTTACTTAAAATGACTGAGTTTCGTTTGATTTTAATGTGACATGTTGGTTCAGCACTTACGTTTGATATTTTATTTTGTTAATATATTTTGAAGGATTATGATGAATGGCATATTGGAGGGTCATCCATCAAATACCCTTTTAACGTCCCGACCACCAAAATGATACATTACGATATAATGACGGAAACTGACAAAGATTGTTGATACAACATATACCTTATCGTATACTCATATATAAAGCTGAAGAATTTGTTTGTTTGCTTGAACGCGCTAATCTCAGGAACTCTTGGTCCGATTTGAAAAATTCTTTCAGTGTTAGATAGCCCATTTATCGAGGAAGACTATAGGCTATATATCATCAAGCTACGACTAATAGGAGCGGAGCTACACGCGGACAAAATCACTTGGGTCGACTAGTATTCTATATATATGACCACTTTTCGATCCATAATGTAAACAGGTATAGTAGCCGGCAACTAACTTTGGTTCTGAGACAAAATAGTGGGGGAGAGTTGCGCATTGTGAGCGTGTTGCGTGCCTTTATTGGCAGTTCCATCCGTGACATAGCACTCGTCCCGCGTTCCCGCTAAATAGGCCCTAATAGTGACTTCATTTAAGGTTAAACCTATACTTACGTGCCGGTAGCTATACTTGAGATAGAAGACCGAGCATTGCGTGAGTGAAGACATCATTCACAATATCATGAGGATATTCAACCAACCTCGTTACCCAAAAATAAAATAAGTAATACCCACTACTACTAAGTTACATTTTTACTCTGTGATATCATTTGACAGTCTGCGTCAAGTGCCGCGTCAGTATAGCTAGTTCAATCCACGACGTCTACTATTTTTACAAATAGGAGGCGTGTGGGAGCACAACCGTCGCGTAAGAACCAATTAGCGACGCGCTCTTCTCATCCGGAGTTTACCGCCCAAAAGACCCTAATAGTGATTTACTTTGATAACTACTCGTCAATACAAAATTATCAACAGAGTTGCTAGCAGATATTAGCCTTCTTTATCATACATGTAGTATATAATGTATATGTCAGAACAGAGAGACGATTTGGATGAATTAATAATTGAATCTTAGAATTCCGTAGTTTTTGAACAGGAACCCAGGCAGTGCCTTGGACTTGTGACCAAGGTGTAGGCTTAAGGGATCCCTTTATGTAATTACGACACTCACTTTCACTGTCCGGTCAGTGAGACCGAGATTGTCTTAGATTAGGTTAATTAACACATCTAAATACAATGTAAAGACTTATAATAGACGTTTGTTACACTTCAACTCCAGGTGATGTTAACTCAAAGCGACTTGTCAGGAAACTAAAGTGTACTGCGTCAGTCGGGGAATATAAAGGGACTTGACAATAGTAGCAATGCCCCTCCACTAGTGGGGAGAATGAAATCAACAAAACGGAAATATGGCACTGGCGTCGCGATTAATCGATGATCTTTTACTCGCTTTAGACTGTTAAAATTCATTGAATATTAAACTGACGCGACGAAAGTGATGATTAATTTTCTTTATTATTGTTCGAAGTAAATCAACAAATAGGAAATATGGCGCTGGCGTCGCTATTAGTCGATAATCGTTTACTCGTTTGAGGCTGTCAAAAATCTTTGAATATAAAAATCGCGACGGAAGTGATAATTAATTTTCTGTATCATTATTATCCTACCCCAACTATACCCCGACATATCTATATATATAAAAGGAGAAGCTGACAGACTGACATATCAACATAGGGCCTAAACTATAAGGGTTAGAAACTTGAACTTTTGCACAGTGGTTCCTTTTAGAACGTAGGGGAGCACTACGAAAGGATTTTTGAAAATTTACCTCCTAAGGGGGTAAAATGGGGGTGCAAAGTTAGTATGATACATTGACATTTTTGAAGTTATTCAAATAAAATTCAGTATGAAGTTTCTACATTGAAAATCATGAAACACGTGTAAAATATTTTTTCGAAAATCATCCCTTAAGAGGGTAAAAGGGGGGTGCAAAATTAGTATGAAAATTCTCTGATATTCAAAGTTATTTCAACAAAATATTGTATTTTTATAAAGTAGGGGAGCACTAAGAAAGGGAATTTTAAAAAATTCATCCCCTAAGGGGGTAAAACGGGGGTGCAAAGTTAGTATGAAACTTTGTCGTTTTTGAACTTATTTGAATGAAAATTCAGTATGAAGGTTCTTCATTGAAAATCAAGAAACACGTGTAAAATATTTTTTCGAAATAAGTAAAAGAGGGGTCAAAGGTAGTATGACTAAGACAGAAGTCCATATACTGTATTCTAATATAACTAAATACGTCAACATCGCAAAAGAAATTGCGGGTAAAAGCTAGTGTAAGCAACTTAGTACAAGGAATCACATATCACTCAAAGTAATGAATCGTTCACGGCTTGATGAATTAATCTGAGAGATAAATTAATAACGTGTGATACTGGAATCATATTTGGTTAATGGAATTCTCCACCCAATTGTATATAATGTTCTGGGAAGTAAATACATTATTTTGGTTTCCCATTAACATTACCTAACGGTCGAAATTAATAATCAATCTCAATTCATAATATTTGGACACATATTATTTTCAATTTCATTTCCATCATTTTTAAAAAACGTAGCGCAATATGGAATAGTTGTTCGCTATTTTTTGTGACTCCTCGTTTCGCTGAGGTGTATTCAAATCGTTCACCACTCACACACTCGGTCATTCTCTCGCCTACCTACTTGCTCGAACATTCATTCCCTTACTTTCCCATCATTCATTATGAATATGCCACTGCCTTACTATTTAAACTGAGGTAGGGCACAGTAGGAAATTTCCTGCTCAAATATGGAGCAGCCCTACTAGGGTAGTACCTCGACCTTACAGAAGATCACAGCTAAATAACACTACTCTAAAGCAGTGTTGGTGAGTAAGGTGACCAGAGCTCCTGGGGGGAATTAGGGATAGGGTCGGCAACGCGCTTGCGATGCTTCTGGTGCTGCAGACGTCTATAAGCTACGGTAATCGCTTACCATCAGGTGAGCCGTACGCTTGTTTGCCGAACTAGTTACATAAAAAAAAACCGTTTGGTGTATAACGTGAGCTGTCAATTACACAAGATGGCGGAGTTCCAAACCTAATTTATGTGATTTTTTGTTGAAAGAATATATATCGAACAAGTTGGAGATCATTAAAATAGGTCCAGCCGTTCATTCGCCGCATCTCTGCTGCACTCTGCCGCATTTATCGTTTAGTGACGATTATTAAACCAATTCGTGACGTCATAATTATTATTTTACCGTTTACTTTTCTCACATATTACAATAATATTTTAAGGCTGTATTATTTTTATGACAGCTTCCATTAAACTCAATCTATACTAATATTATAAAGAGGAAAGATTTGTAATTTTGTATGTAACGAATAAACATAAAAACTACTGGACCGATTTCAAAAATTCTTTCACCATTAGGAAGCTACATTATCCCTGAGTAACATAGGCTATATTTATTACAAGAAAAAATTAGAGATACCCAGAAATTCTCACTAAAAAAAACACAAGGTGCAAAAAAATTAGCCATAAAATATCTTTCATCGCATGCGCTGCGAAAAGTATTGATGATAGAACAAAAAAATGTTATACAATATTATAGAACGTATCAATATCTACAAAAAACTCCGCGAGACCATATGTCCAACTATTGTAGTTAAGTCACTATAACTACTTTTTTACATTTTAAAAGTTGATAAAAATGCCTATCAAAATCAGACCATGTTTTCCATAACTTTGTATTTATTCTTATCCAAATAAATTATTTCGTAATGAAGACTGTTTCAATACCTGTTAATTACTTTTTGAATTATTGAAATCGGACATTCCAGTCAAAAAATATTACGAAATAAAAATATCAAGATAAATAAAAAATAATCCCAGACGGGCCGCCGGCGCGGTGTTATTGAAATTGAAAGGTATTATTGAGAACTCTTAACTATTTAGTCTATAAGATCATTTGTAGTTGTAATTTTGTTACCATTAATATGTACCACACAATATTGATAAACAGTTTTTGTTACACTTAGAGGGAAGGCAACCTACTACAGCAAATAACTACAGCACAGGGTATCCCAGTGTAGGTATCAGTGAGCCAACTTTATGCTGAACAGAAGTCTGTATTAAGACGAATTGTAATATCTAGCATAAGGGCCAAAATTTTGTACTTCTAATAAATAAATAAAAATTATTTTTTTATTATCTTGAAACTAGTAATATAAATGTGAAAATTTATATGTTTAGATGTCATTACTTACTCACTTAAAAAGGGCTGAACGGATTTCAATGAAATTTTTCATACAGATACTTTATAACCTGATTGACACTAAGGCTACTTTTTATCTTTTAAAAAATCAGTTCTTGTCGTTAGCGCCTGAATATCTTTATTTAGCAACTATATATTGGATTTTTTTTTATTTAGGAAACATACAGCACAATATATTACAAAATTAATCTTACAACTAGTAAACACAAAAGCCAATAAAGTTTCCACTTATTTTATTATTATTTTTACTTTATAATTTACTTAACTATTTTAAGACTAAATATGAGTTAAAACACAAGATCGTATCGGAATAGGGGTAGGTCTATTATTATTTAAATAAAAATATTTTTTGTTATTTTTTTGGTTGGTTAAGGTTATATTTACGGATCTACTCGTAGAATAATTTGTTTTTATATACGATTTTTTAAATTAAATTGTATAAAGTTAGGATTGCCAGTAGTTTCATTCAGATAGTCACACAATTTATATTAGCAGCACAGTAAATGCTACTGTTACGAAACCTAAATAGTCCAGCATAAGCATTTTAAAAGTAACTAGTTCACAAATCGCAGTCGAAACCGAAATTCAAGTCATAAATTACAGTAACAGATGTGTTCAATGTTTGTTCCGCACTTTTTGCGAATGTTACGGTTTTACAAGTTACTTTTTTAGCTTTTAACTAGTTTGGAAACGTTTTACGGTACATTTATTGTGACTTATTGAAGGGAAAAATAGTCCATCTGATGGTGATCCGTCATTTTCTTTAAAGCCATCTTGTAATGACTTTATTTGTAACTAATTGACCCACAATTGCTTTGCTAATACCAACTTACTATTATAATTGCGATTAACTCTGTCTATTATTTTAAAACTATTAAACCAATTTTGATGAAATTTGGTACAAAGTAAAATGCGAAAATAAGGCTTCAAGAGGTTGAAATAGCTGATCAATTACATGTCGAGCTGCGTGACTATTTATGTCTTTGTGAATTAGTCATATATAAATTAGGTTGATGTTGAAATCTTTTTTAATATAGGTAAACCGTTTAATATTGACACAATTTAAAAATTTATAGAGCGATAAAGCGATACAATTTGATCGAATATTTATTTTACAATCGAAGTCAAATAAATTCAAATCAGATCGGTGAAATAAATTAATTAAAATTTTTACCTTATTTTGTAACTTTAGGAGGTATTTGGAAAATACTAACTTTCTTACTAACTACTACTTTCGTCTTCTATAAAATCTTCACCATATTACGAGACAAATTTCTTTATATTGTTTTCGCTTTTTTATTACATAAAAGTAAAATTGTGACATTTGTTGTTTCCGTAAGCGGAAATTAGTCATTATTGAATAGACAGTATACAACGAAAAGCTTTTAGTAAAATGAATTTCCAGTAGTAATTTTAGCTGAACATTATAGTACAAATATTCTAAGATTTTAATGTAAGAGTTATATATTAAAAACAGCCAATAACAGAAGCTCATAAATAACAAAAGGTTAGCATGATCCAAACTGATATAATAATGACAAAAGTAACACTTAAGAATATAAACAATACTACTTACGCCATCTATTGACGAATAGATAGCGACTGTCTGTCTGTTACACAATCAGGCTTAAATCACTCAACCTATTTGATGAAATATGATACAGGGATAAAGAAGAGCTTGAGAAAGGACATAGGCTATGTTTGAAAGCAAAAAAATACTAAATAATGCAAAGTAAACTAAAGAGTGTGCTCATACGCCATCTAGTGACGTGACGATGAAGTGCATGTCGAGTTGTGTGGCCGTTGTGTCTTTGGGAATTACTCATATATAAATAAAAATGTAAAATATAGTAATATAGTGATTAAATGTGAAATGAAACCTAAATACACGTAATAAGTTGCATCCAGGCGAAGCCAGGACATGATACAAGATACTACGAATTTTTTTTGAGCAATAATTCCTGTAATATGAATAACTATTATTGCGTTTAGTGTTAGCAACACTTAATAATATATGATTTTTTTTATTGATTCCTGATCTGAAGCAGTCTGAAAAGTGATTGCATATAGTAGACATTGTCTTTAGATTTCTATTGTTGAGGATTATCTAGTTAAGTTTGATCTTGGGTAGCGAAATCGACCAATGAAGCCGAACGTTAGGTCATTGAGGGTACTTTTGTATATCAAATGCTGCAAAAATGAGTTTCAAAAGTAATAATATAATAATTCAAATTCATATTTAACAATAAAACAAACTAATTTTAACTAACTTCAATGCATTTCTAGTATATTTTACTTACATTTTTAGTTAGAATCGCATTAAGCTCTACATTAATACGTAAAGCTTCAATACAAAGCACATGCTTCTAAACGGCACTAAACGTTGCAAAGGAAAAAGAACTGAATTACGATAAGAGCCATTACACGAAAACGGCTACTCGATAACTGCTGGAAAATTCTCTGTTTTATTAACTAGAAAGAAAAAACCTGTTTAACTCTCTTTTAGAGAACTGTGTTCTTTTGTGAAATACCAAGTGATACGTCAATCGCTTTAAAGGGTATAAACGATCTAGTATAATAGCCGGCAGCTAACTTTAGCTCTGAGAAAAAATAGTGGGGAAAAGTTGCGCATTGTGTGCCTTTATTGGCAGTTCCATCCGTAACGTAGCAGACGCGCGGGAACTGAAACTTTGCGTAAGAATCAATCGCGTGTGACGCGCTGCTCTCGCCCCGCATTCCCCGCTGATAGTGACTTCGCATTCAAGGTCAAACCTATACTTACGTGCCGATAGCTATAATTAATAACAGAGAGGTGGCATCTTTCATACAGTTAGCCAAACAACCTTCATCCCGATGGAATCGAGCCAGTCTGTCAAGAGGTGTAGTGTTGTTTGATGGCGTGGTGTTAGACCTCCATTACTGAGGAGCACGTTCGAGTAATGTTCTTTATTTTTAATACATTCGTTCCCTAGGCACTGCTCAACTTCCGTCTCATTCAATCAACTATTTTAGCCTAATCAACAAGTGCCTTTTTGGTCAACTTTTGGTAAATTATGATTGAGGTATCATTCGATTCGGAATGGCATCTACATGATTTTTGAAAAAAATGCAATAGTTATTAACAATTAAATAAAAAAGGGATTTTGTATTTTGCAAATATATATAAAGATTTTAGAATATAATACTAATAAAGATTTTACAAATTTAAAAAAAAATCTTAAGGAAAAGGAAATTTCCGATGAAAAACTTCCAGTCCCGAAACTCTATCTCCATTATTTATAAAGTTAATTTAACGCTGAAAATGAGTCTTTACGTGACATTTTTAGTTGCGTACGCGGCGTGAAAAGCGAGTACGAAACATAGATTATTTTTTTTAAGGTATTTAAATATATTTTTTAAATATGGTGTATTCTGAACACCATTTTGAACTTGTCGACTAGACTATATTATACATTTCTATTTATTTTCTTTTTTTTAAATTAGCTGTTTTGAGCTATTTATTAGGTGAAAAGCGAGTACGACACTGATTAATTTTTTGAAAATACTGATTATTTATTTAAAAATTTGAATAAATTATGGTGTATTCTGAACACGTTAAAAAATTATTGCTATTGGAAATTTTACTAAAAGTTAAAGTAATGTAATCCTTTGAACTTCCGTCTTCATTGTAAATGCAAAAAAATTAAATTGTAAAAATTTGTCGGTTGACAATTACAAAAAATCATATATTTTGTTAGCTTCTGTTAATAATTTCATTGTCATCGTAAGGTATGAAATTTAGCTCCATAATTAATGAATGAATTATACTTATTTATAGTAAAAGACTTAGTATTCAGCAACCAAATCGAGAACATGTAAAGGCGTTCAGGGAAATGACGATAAAGTGGCAAAAAGGCAATTAAAACCGGAGATAAGCGTAATATAGCGCCCTTTACGACCCTAAGCGGCAGTTATTATGTTTGTTACTGTCTAGCTACTGGAAACACAGATTATACTAACTGTATTATTATAAATCTGTAGTGTAAGGAAGTAAACTATATACTAGTAGACGCACCCTGGCTTCGCACGGGTGCAAAACCTTAGTTACATGTACACAGATTTAACAAAAAACATTAAATTTTTATATGAAAATATTTTATTATTATCCCACTGAAACTATGATTTTTTCGGGATTAAAAGTTGCCTTTGTGTTAATCCAGGTTACGAAGTATATGTCTGCCAAATTTCATCAAAATCCGATAAGTCGTTGTTGTATGATTGAGTAACAAAGATCCAAATATCAAAAAAAATATTGTATACCGCTAAGACTACAATGGGTGTAAAAACTCTAAGTATGTATATAAGTAAAAATATTATACTGTTTTATTATATGTCCTTAAATAATGGATAGTTTTCTTTGATCTTTTGATTTATAAGGTTAAAAAAATTCGAGTGAAAGAGTTCAAATACATGGGTAGTTTAGTTGCGTTTCGTTTCTTCAGTTCATATTGTATTTAGCTTAAGTATTTCCTTGTTGGTGTTCTATATATGTATAAAATATAAATAAAATTTGATCGACTGTTTAAAACATTTTTCACGCTAGATAAGAGGCAGTTTGACAAGTAATTTTCGCAAGGTATATTGTATTAAAGATCACGTGAGTCATAAATTTTATAATTTAATTTAGTAAGTTGCACATGGGTCGTAATGCTCAGGCACTGTTCGACATCTTAGTATACAAAATTATGTATAGTAAAAAACTTTTTCCCTATTATAGGTTGGGGAAAAAATTTTTGTCGCATTTTTTAAGAAAATTCAAAACATTTTTAAATATAGTTTATTTACATTTAACTAAAGTATGTAGGTACCATTTTGTTCGATAACTTTTTGCCATCTTGTAGGTAGGGACATGATCCATTGCTATAGGAATTTTGGGTCTTCTGATCAAAAAACCGCGACAAGTAGTTTTGGCAGTCCTCTCGTGATGTTTACCTGACACTACCTAAAGAATTCTGAAGAGTCCGAAACAGGTGGAAAACTGAAGGTGCACGGTCAGGACTATACGGCGGATGCATTAACACCTCCCAGCCAAACTCTCTTAATTTTTGCTGAGTGGCTAAAGATGTGTGAGGTCTAGCGTTATCATGATGAAAAACCACACCCCTTAATTCTGGCCGCTTTCTCTAAACTTCTTGCTTTAATCTCATCAGTTGTTCGCAGTAGAGTTCAGAATCGATGGTCCTGCCTAGTGGTAACAGCTCATAATGAATAATGCCCTTCCAATCCCACCACACACACAGCATCACCTTGTTGCGAGTTAACCCGTTTCGCCACAGTCTGTGAAGCCTGACCAGCCTTTGACCACGACCTTTTTCGCATGTTCTTGTCGTACGTGATCCACTTTTCATCACCAGTTACCAGTTTCTTCAAAGATGGTTCGGTTTCATTACGTCGTAATAAAGAATCACAACTGAGTACACGGTTCATTAGGTTTCTTTCAGTGAGCTCGCCACCCAAATATCGAGCTTTTTTTATGTACCCAGTTTTTTTCAAATACGCCAAAACTGTTTTGTGGTCAATTCCCAGTTCTTCAGCTACGTCGTAACTACTGATATGCCGATCTTGCTCCACTTTTTCAAAAATGGCATCCATTTTATCCGTAATATGGCGACCAGAGCGAGGTGCATTTTTGACATCAAAATTTTCGGATTGAAAACGCTTAAACCAAATTTGTGCTACTCTCTCAGACACTCCACTAGGTCCATAAATATCGCAATTTTTTTTTCGCGGCTCACGTTGCGTTTTTACATTTTTTGTAGTAAAATTTTAAAATGTATCGAATTTCTTCATTAGATTCACTCATCTTCACAGTACGAAAAACAAATAAAAATCACACATTTTCCTAATTTGAATTTGGAATTATCTTCTTTAAAATGTAAACTTTTAATGATATTAAAACCAATACAAATAGTATAGCCAAAGAGATTTTATTACAAGTTCATACATACTATAATGCGAAAAGACTTTTTCCCCCACCTATATGTTAGAAACAGCGTTTATAAATTAATATTTGCGGGTAGTTTATTTTATCTTATTTCGAGTAGACAATATATTACTTTCATTCCGATAGGATTGAGTTAGTCTGTCAAGTGATATTGCGCAGTATATCAAAGGATAGAGACTGATAGTGTAGTGTTATTTGGTGGTGTGATGCTAAACCTACATTATAGAAGAGCACGTGAGTAATGTAATTTATTATTTTAATATTCGGTAGTAAGGTCGAGCGGTGGAGGTTAGTTTGTGCATTGTAGAAGACATCTTTGAACCTGCTTCTAGGTCTCAAGCCCCAAGGAACTGCTCGGCTCCCGTTTAATTTAGATGTTAATATTGTAGTTTGAGTGTTACTGCGCAGTATAGCTCCCATACTCTTAATATATAAGTGATTATTTCTTACAGTATATATTACATCGACGTCCCATTTGGCGAAGTGCTTTAAACTTCTTAGTGCTTCGCAAAGCACTAACGATTGATTGATGAGAGCAGCTGGCTACTGCTGCTACATCACTGAAACTAGTTCAGTATAATCTAATCTATATTGCATATAAATAAATTTTCTTTCACTTCAATAAATTTAAAACTATATTAACCAGCGACCTGCCCTAAATATATAAAGCTGATGAGTTTGTTTGTTTGAACGCGCTAATCTCAGGAACTACTGGTCCGATTTGAAAGATTCTTTCAGTGTTAAATAGCCCATTTATCGAGGAAGGCTATAGGCTTTATATCATCACGCTACGACCCATAAGAGCGGAGCATCGCGCGGGCAACGCCGCAAGGGTTGGCTAGTATACATATAAATCTCCTTGAATCACTCTGTCTATTGGTAAAAACCGCATTAAAACTTTTCCTCTTTTATTTTGAGTTCTTATCAGTACTGCGAGAGCTTACAAGATTTTTCTTCTACTGTTTCATGTATAATTTATCTAGGAAGTAGTATATAAGTTAAAATCGATCGTCTGAAGGTGTAAGAGAGTACATACTATTTTACAATTGTTTTTAAACGATTTAAAATGTACTTCTAAATAAATTATGACACAGATTTTGTGCCTTTTCTTCTACAATAGACTACAAGTTTTGCTAGTTTTAAATAGTGCTAGGTTTACAATGGCTTGGTAAAATGACTGTACCCTGTCTCCCAGGGGAATATATTGTCCCTCATTCCTTCATATATAATACTTTGGTTAAAATATTAATTTTATAAACGAAAACACTGACACAATCGAGACTACGGAAACCGAGGCGGAGAAGGTGGGAATTAAAAATCGTAGAGTGATCCTTGTAACAGTAATCGTAGAGTGAGCCTCGTAACAGTAATCGTAGAGTGAGCCTCGTAACAGTAATCGTAGAGTGAGCCTCGTAACAGTAGTCGTAGAGTGAGCCTATATAAAATATACAATTTCTTAATATAAGAATGTTGTATCTTATTTACAAGTAATTCGATTTTCCAAAAACACAATCATCGTCAAAAAATCGTAATTAAATGGCAACCACCTACACTTGGGTGGATTTTTAATGAAAAACAAAATGGGAGTATTATATTATTGTAGATATTTTCGTCAGCATTATAATAGTTATTATTAGTGTGTCATAGTGTTGCAATGTGAGCGAGAGGGAACATAACGCATTAGACGCAATAGTGTAGCGCTGAACGCAATGAGCACAGAATAGCAATAGGTACTACTTAATGTCCACGCTATGCTCTTATTAAATATTTATCTATAATTACTTACAGGTCAGCTGTAAGTAATTATACATAAATATTTAATAAGAGAACGGTGTATTTGCTTGTGATTGAGGTATACACTTAGATAGGCAAAGATTCAGGCTCATTTGGCAGAGTGCCTGAGCCCACGTCGCACTCTCACGATTGATGGATGGCACTGGCTCCGTTGCTGCGGCTAATCTCTACGAGTGCTTTATCCGCTACGGATACACTAAATATCTTTAATTTATATTAATAAAAATGTAACTTATCGTATGTCTGTACATATACTACATATGTATAAAAGGTTCTGATTTACTAAGGTACGTGAATAAAATTCTTATATCCCACAGGAACTGTACTTTTTTCCGGGATAAAATTTATTCTATTTTTAAATCAGGCTATAAAGTATCTGTATGCCAAATTTCGTTAAAATCAGTTCAACCGTTTTAGCGTGATGCCCGTACAAAATTACAGACACGGAAAAAATTTAAACATGCCCTTTTTGGCTTCTATTAAGTTGTATGTAAGGACAAGTTAAATTTTATTATATGTATAGTTTAACAGTGGCGCAATTTGTATGGAAAACTTGCTTAGGACTTAAGTGGTCTGTTAATAATTAATTCGACCAAGGACTAAGGAAGTCAAGGAGAGCTGAGTTAATCTTTAAACTGCTATATCGTCGTATTCTTAGAAAATTGGCTTAAACTTTAGTAGGCTTTATGATTGTAAGGAATTATTAATAGAGTTGGTCTTTTGTAAGCGATTGAGTCGTTTGTGTTGTCTTTAATGAAATTATAAGTGTAAAAGATGTTTTCTTCATAGATATTATCTATCGCTTATCTCGCTTTACTCCAAAAAATCGATGGAATGCTTTATAACCTATCGTTGTTACTCTACTGCGCAGTGTCACTCAAGATATGTAGTTTAGACGGAGCCAAGCCGTGCCTGGGGCTTCTTCAGAGTTATTTTATGAAAAAGGGCTTTTTCATAAAATAACTCTCACCTCCACCACTAGACCTCGCCAACTACAATAACGTAAATTTACGTGACACTATAATTCTAACTTCCATGTACACTGCATGACAACACCAGGAAGACTTAGCTCCCGCTTACTTGTTGGATGGCACGGTGTCAATATATCTTTGCTTGAAATAAAAATTATTGTTATTATTACGAAAATTATTGTTTGTAGAAACAATTATGGGATTACTTCATTAAAAAGTATTTTTTTTATTTACTTTACGTTAACATCTAAGCAAACGACAATAGTACAAACCAGACAGATTTAATTAATTTTAATTATTTAAAGGTTCAAAAATTTAAAAAATAACTACGTCGAATTAGGACCGGATTCATTCGATTATGATAATTTTAAATTGATTTTAGTAATATTATAAAATATATGAGTGTCCTTGTTGGTATAATCATATTTTATATAACAGTAATGTCGTTCATCATATATGCAATATTAGTGGGCATATTTAAACCACCTCCATATTTCACCCAAATCGGTTCAGTAATAGTTCAGTATAACTATTTTTATTTAATTTGTATCTTCAATAAACAAGAATATCGTAGAGTACGTATTAGAAAAAAAATGACTGCGAAAATAAGAACGAAAAAATCATCGATAGTCTACCGCTCTCATTGCACAAGGCACTCTATGGCCAAAATGTTCCGTGCGCACGGTGACGTTCGTAAAAATTGATTTAAAATATAAAAAAGTTACATAATTGTTGAGTTTCCGATAGTAGGATACGCCAATTGTCTTAAGGTTTGTTGCAATTCATCTATTTTTTCAAATAAATACGGAACAATTTGGCATTTTGTATTTTCGTGAATATGTAGCACACGGTACGTAGTTGCAAAGCGACTGAATAGAGCGCACTGCCGCCGTCCGATTATAACTTATGATTGACCAAATCGTGGTGGCACGCGCCACGCCCTCATAACATATCCCTTGATATCCGTGATGTCGCCCATGATTCTTGGGAGCGAGATAGATCGATAGCTCAATAGCTACACAATATACAGACTGAATTAAACAGATCAGCGAGTTATTATTGACTAAAATAATAGGTGTAGCTACCGGCATCTAAGTGTAGGTCTGACCTTGAATACGCAGAATTCACCATTAAGGGCGAGAGCAGCGCGTCACCCGCAATTGGTTCTTATGCGACGTTTCAGTTGCGCTCATTTTCCCCTACTATATTTTCTCAGGCCTAAATTAACTGCCTGCTGCTATACGTAGTAGTACTATAAAATAATAATGACATGCTATTTATATAGGCGGCCGGGCAGTGCCTGGGACATGTCATCCAGAAAAAGGGAGAATTACCCGTGAGGGGCAGCAGGGGAGGAGCATCTCGTAAGAGCCGAGTTACGCAGCACCCCCTTAGTGGTAGGGGATCTGTTCCCCGACTGGCTTGCGACCCCCAGCATGCGAATCCGACCGCCAAGTGTCTCTGACGCGTTCCGGCCGAGCCGCATGTAAACCAGATCTACCCCTCCCTCTCCCATCCCATTACTGCTGCGATTCCAATGAACACCGGGTTCTTGCTCGGGGTCCATTGATACCGCAGCAGTCTTCTCTTCGCTCCCCCTCCTCACTCTATCTTCGAGGGGGAAACGCATTGAAAAAACAAGAAATACCCTCTAGTTTTGTCGATGTCCATGGGCGACGGTGGCCACTTTCCATCAGGTGGACCGTCTGCTCGTTTGTCCCTTATCTATCACAAGAAAAAAGGTTTAAAAACCCTTCTACTACGTCTCAACTCTCGCATACTGTTTCTACCTCATTGTCACATTACGGATCATATAATAATTCAATGATATTATAAGAATAAGGAGTAGAAACTAGCCAAGCAGAAGTTATTAACGGTGTTGCTAGCATTTGCTAAATTAATCTTTACTTAGTATAAAACATTCCCGCTGTCTGTACGCCTAGGTCTTTTAAACTACGCAACGAATTGCAGATGCGGTTTTCACTAATATATAGTGATTTAATAGGAAGATTTATTTGCATATTATAGCAGAGAAACCGTGCGAAGCCAGGGCGGATTACTAGTCAATTATAATCTCCAAAAGATCACCATTCAGGATATCGGAAGCTTTTGCAATTAACTGAGTATCTAATCAAAGCCGCCTTTCCTTCGGCCAATAAGTCAAGCTGACACTGACAGACAGACCAGTAATGGAGCCTTATGTTGATCTTTATATTAGTGAATAGTACCTCAAATATATTAATTGCTAGTCGACTCGCTCCGGCTTTGCCTGGGTGCACCACGTGTATCAAAATATATTTAATTTCACATTTTAATTTTTAACAAAATATTTTTTCATTTTCTATCTTGATAACAAATTTTATCAAAATTGGTTCAGTGGTTAAATCGTGAAGGCGTAACAGAAAGGTAGACGGACAGAGTTACTTTCGTGCTATAGATTCTGTTTGATGCAAAAACAAACATACAGACTATCAAAAACTGTAGAAATAAAACTACCGGCTTTTATTACTGACATGAAAATCCCACATATTAAATTTTCTTAAATATCTTTTAGTAGGTAATGGAGTTCCAGCACCACGACACCATACTTTAATCAAGATAACTTTGACAATAAGAACATCTATCAGAACCGATTTTTTGTTTGTTTATCCGCTTTTGCAAATTTTTTTCACCTATAGAAATCTATAATATTTCCGTCTTTCTTTCATTTTTAGCTTTCTCTTTCATTCATCTTTACTTCCTTTCGTTCTCACTATTTTCTTTTTCTCTGTATTTTTCTATCTTTCTTCTTTTTTTTTCATTAATAATAATGCATTAAGCTAGATTAAGTTAGATTAATGAAAAGCTATCTACAAAAACTATTATCGAGTGACAATTTAAAGAAAAAATAACCGAAGCGAAGCGAGGGCGAGGCGCTCGTAGTATATAAAAAGAGGTCAACAGTTAGTTCCATTACTACAATGTCCGTCAACGTCTAGATTGATGGATTGAGCCAGCAACTAAAAGACTGATTCGCTACTTTAACTTGATTGGAAAGGAAAACAATCTATTATTTTGTTGAGTAAACAAGGAATTGAGTAACATTTATTATTATAATAATTATTTTCATAGTATTTGGAGGCATACGAGCAGTAGACCCACCTGATGACCACCACCAGCCATGGACATCTGCAATACACGGAGAATTGCAAATGCGTTTCTGACCTTACTTTCTATGGAAAGCCTTCTGGGAAAACCACTGGTGTCAAATTTTACATTGCTGGTATTCCAAGTATCCAAATGATGCAGATGGACTCCGTCCCAGCGGCGAAGATTGCGATGGCGGAAAAGTCCCGGGGGCTCAAACAATTCCTGTGAACATTCCCTATTGAAGAGACGGTAGAGAACACACAGCGATCCAAGGTCTCTTTGGAGACTAAGATCTTCTAAACAATCTGTGAGTATAAGATCGTGGATGGACTCAAGAGGAAGCAACTGGTACTTATGGGTATATACGGCTCTACATTTGTATTACATTTGCATTTGTATTTTGTGACTTAAGATTCCGTACATCATGAAGAAAAAAGAACTCTTATGGAATCACTTTGTTGTTCTTCTGCTTGTCTGTCTGTCTCTTTTTGTTGAGAGCGTTAAAGTATTATGAGTTGATATGCTGTCCCTCACAATTGTGAAATAATCTAATTTCTAAATCAATGCAATTAAACAAGACATAAATACTTCTAGTATTTATGTCTTTACTCACACAGGAATAAAAACCCTCATAGGTTGCTTTAAGTTTTGATATATTATATATTTATAAGGACTACAGTTTTTCATAGGGAAAGTTGGAAACCTTTAGTAACCGTGTCAGATTTGGTACGAATTTTTTCAAAATTAATAGAGAATGTAATAGCAAACATAGATATAATGTAGCAAACTTACCCAAACCCAAAATCCTTCACACATAACGACACCACACAAGTTCCACAGCCTTTCTGGTCACCAGTCGAGATCCACTTGACAACTGGCTCAAGTCTATCGGTATATAGATATCATCGTCACGACCCTTCAATGGCCCTCTGCTGAGCCGGGTCTCCTCAGATGAGGAGGGTATTAGGCCATAGACCACCACGCTGGCCCAGTGTGGGTTGGCAGACTTCACACACCTTTGAGAACTTTTAGGGAACTCACAGGAGTGCAGGTTTCCTCACGATGTTTTCCTTCGCCGTTAAAACAAGTGATATTTAATTGCTTTAAACACACATAACTCAGAGTCAGAGGTGTGTGCCAGGATCGAACCTCGGACCTCCCGAGTAAGACTTGAAATCTCAACCACTGGGCCATCACTGCTTAATATATAGATAATATTTTCTATTTATTTAAAAAGTTATACCGCATAATGTTTAAGAATTAAACTGCGTCTTACATCTGCATTCATTTCTTTATACATTCACTTTTCACACTTAAACGTAAAAGCACTTTGCGAAATTGCGGAATCTCGACGAAAAAACTTTCTATTTTATTTAAAATACTCAAATGAAAGCATCCGTATACTTTTTTTTAATATTTTTTTTTTGTGATCAAGTAGAAGATAAACATTGTTAAAATTTTAAAAAAAATTACAAATCTGTGACAATTATTTACTTTAACATTGAATTTGTAAAGTTAAGTTTATATAATATTAGCTGACCCGGCAATATATGGCAAACGATGTTTTGCCATACAAATTTAAAATATTTGGTTTGGCCACCGATATGCTGACAAAATTTCATAAAAATTGGTCAAGCCGTTTCGAAGGAGTTTGATAACAAACACCGTGGCACGAGAATTTTATATATTAGAAGGAACAATTTTGTTGTACCTACATTTGCTTTTACTTTATTTTGTTACGAAGACAAATGCGCACAAGTAGGGTTGGCGATCCTTTCCAAAATCAAACGATTTGTAAATCGATTCTAATCACATTATCAATCGATTTACAATGCAATCGAGATCAAAAAGATTACTTCCTCAAAAATCGATCTTGAGTTTTCATTTACAATGTAATATTGTGACTTCTAAGGTAAAGAGCAAAAAATTCAACGAAGCCTTAAATCAAGGTGAAGCGAGATTGTTTTTTTGCGCGTCCCCTGCGATGAAGAGCAAAAAAAGGTACCTAATTGTCACCAAAACTTATTTCAAATAATCAGCAACCATACAGTAAATTTTTAGAAAAAGAACAGAAAAAAAATCAAATTTCGATTTTCTAGTTTGATTTAAAAAATCGAATGTTTTTGGTGCTAAATATCGATTCTTTGATTAATCGACCTTGTATCGTCATCTCTACTGCGATTTTACAGTATGTCAGTCTCGATAAAAACATCGTAGTGTGCAGATGTCTAATAGTCAAAGATTCCGCGACGATCTGATCTTTGTATCCGTATGTACCCATTAGTCAAATTATCCTTAACTATGAAGTTTGACAATAAGTTGTAAGATTGCTTCTATATATTTTTCGTTGTCATGACAATTACAGATTGTATTTTTACATCCTAAGTCAATATATAAGTCCCACTGGATAAGCCTTCACTTCGAGGGACATTGAGACTCTCTTTAAAGCTCACACCTCTCTCCTCCTTCCCCTCTTAGATCATACTTATCTTACGTTACTTTCTCGTATTTAAGTAAATTGAGTATAATCTTACTAATATTTTCAGATTTCATTGAAATTTAGCACACAGATACTTTATAACCTGAAGTAACGCATAGACTACTTTTTATCCCGGGAAAAAACATAATTTTTTATTATTATATTATGCTATAAGACCTTGAATATTTTAATTAAATAATAATATACAGTCATACCAAGGCTTTTCAAGGTGGACTTGTGTAAAATCATCTCTTGTAAGCATAAATTAGCTTGGATTTTCAATAATGTTAACTTTAAGCTAATTTTCGAATTCTCTTCTCAACAGATTAGTTTCCGAGCTGGTGCTAGATCCAGACGAACTTGCATGACCTATTTTGACTTTTTGAGCTTAGTTTTAACTGACTTAGTAAAGCCATTTGGCTTACACTACTTTACTTACTCCCCTTTTAGAAATATAAAAGTAGTAGGTTAATTGTGATCTAATTATCTTTCTATTATAAATAATAGTGAAACCCACCGGCAAGCGTTAGTGTAACAAATATGCATCCTCGCATTAGCAAGCAACTAGGATACACATTAAATTCACTGAGTAGCTATGTAGTGGAAGCTAACGTACATAAAACAAGATGAAGGGTTCAGTACAATAATAAAATTTGAAAAAATCTGTTAAGATCTTCTTTATCTTATTACGGAGAGATAATAAGATAAAGAAGATCATATTACGTTGTAATAAATTTATATATTTTTTTAGGATTTATATTTGTCTGACGTGTCGTGTCGTGACGCGTCAGAAAGGTATCGAATTCAAACATTTAGTATGGTAACGTTCATAGTAGTAATGCGTAATGTGTTGTGAGGGGTTGTGTTGTGTAGCATCAGCAACGATCCCGGTTGAGTCAGATCGGAAGGGCGGGGGTACGACGTCATCATGACACGTCAGACAAATGTGCAAGCGCCAGTGTTGTGTTGTGACACGTCAAAGTCTCCTGTTTTCATGTTGGTATCACTTTCAAGTGTGAACGACTTAATTGAAATTGTACAACAATCTAATGTGATTTATGATAAAATTTGCCAACATCATAAATTGAATATCTTCATCATAATCTGAATCAGAATCGGATAACGCATAGGAGAACCTTGAAAACATGTCACCTTTCCTAGAGCTGCGGCTGTGTTGATTCAAAATATCGACAGAAGGCGTCAAGACACGACATATAAATGTGAAAACTAGCCATCGCGTCAAAACACATCAGATAAATATAAATCCACCTTCATACTCGTCCAAGTTCGCTCAAAATAAGGGAGGTTTTAAATATTAACTTGTCAAGACAATCCTACAACCCCACCTGTCATCATTATAATAGTGAGCTGATGGGGTCCCCACCCCAATTCTATTCTATTTTCTATTATTAAAAGGATGATTTTTACACGAAAAGGTATTGTTATATTGGGAGCTCGTGTGACTTCAATGAAAAAATTTCACTATAAGTATTAAGAATTTTAATTTTTAATTAAAATTTTTCCTTAAATACAACGTTTAACTTTGATATGTTTTTAAATACGGAACCCCAAAAGCCTATCGTGAGCGAGTTTATTTGCCCCGCTACTTAAAGAGCGCTGTCTAGCGGAAAACTGTGCCCGCGCTCACCCCCACTACCCGCGCTCTCCCGCGCTTACCCGACGTTATTAAAAACATTTCGCTCCTGATTTTATATTTACCTTCTTGCTTTGAGGAATACTTTTTTCATGTAATTTTGCTAAGTAGCTACTTGTTTTGAAATTGGGTTATTTTTTATCATTTTTTCGTCGTCATTTTAGTAATTTTAACCTACATCAAATAAAGATAAGTTATGCCAGATTTAACCATAATACTATTGACTTTCAATTAGTATTAAAAAGTGTCCAAAAAAGTGTTTCAAAACACGTTTGCTAACGTACTTGTCGCGACCGTCTCCAAGAGAGCTTTACTATAATGTTGCAATAAATTCTATGCCACGAGAGAAAAAAAAATACTATATTATTATAGATCAAGTAGGTATTTGTATTTCTAAGACATTTTGTCTTTATGACGAAACAGACATAAAAATAACACTTAATTTTTAAAATCTATTTTTTTTATAAAAAATCCTGTTGTGTAAGAAAAAGTATTCTAAAGAAGCGATGTTAGCATGTTACAAAAAAAATCCAATTCAAGTACGCACTATAGTGTGATAAGTCTCCTTAAGCTACACGAGAGCCCTCTGACGTCTCACTTTAATACGGTTTTACAATTTTATACTTTGTACCTTTACCTATCTTTTGCATATACTTTCCAGAAATATATAGATTTTTTTAAAGATTACTAGCATTTTGTGGCCGTTAAAGTATTATGTAAGCCATCCATGTTATGCTGATGTAAAAATTGGTAGGTACATATATTTTTTCAATCTGTTATCAAGTTACACTTAAAGGCCTTACTTAAGCCTTGTTTACTTATTTATTGATGACGTAAACATCATGCAGACCTCCCCATCCTCTATCTCATCAAGGATAAGCGAAGCAAAGACCCCCTACTCCCTATTAGTGCGTACCTTACCTTTTATTCCAAGACTGTACATAACCTCTGTTCCGATAGACTTGAGACAGTTGTCAAACGGAACTCGCCTGGTGACTAATATGGCTGTGCAGTGGTGTGATGTCTATTACTAAAGTTTGGATTAAGTTTATAATTTTTTTTTTTTATGTAACTAGGTCGGCAAACAAGCGTACGGCTCACCTGATGGTAAGCGATTACCGTAGCTTATAGACGTCTGCAACACCAGAAGCATCGCAAGCGCGTTGCCGACCCTATCCCCAATTCCCCCCAGGAGCTCTGGTCACCTTACTCACCAACAGGAACACAACACTGCTTTAGAGTAGTGTTATTTAGCTGTGATCTTCTGTAAGGTCGAGGTACTACCCCAGTCGGGTTGCTCCATATTTGAGCAGGAAGTTTCCTGCTGTGCCCTACCTCAGTTAATTTGTGTTTTTAATAGATTATTAGCAGTAGAAGCTTCAGTAGCTCAGTGGCTCGGGCTTTGGATTCACGATCAACAAGTCGGGGGTTCAAATCCCGGACATTGGACTACTGGCGTGGCCCACTCCTGACACAAGCTATTTATTAGCTTACTAGGAGGGGTAAAGGGAATACTAGTAGTATGTGATCCATACTACTAGTATTCCCCTAGTATACTACTACTAGTATCCATACTACTAGTATTTTTATTCAAGTTAAAAACTTGAAACAATTATCGCCCACAACATACTTCAATAAAATCAAGTATTTCTAAACGAACAAAATGGAAGCTTAAAACCAACAAGTAAATCAATTTAAGAAGTTTACTTGAAGAGCTGTTAAACAAATAACACTGAATAATTTCTCTAAGTTAATTTTCGTGGGAGACTTATAAAAGGGACTTATGAACAAAGTCAAACTGTTTCAAAAATTAATTTGTAGAAATGGAATTATGGAAGGTTTTTAATAAGGAAATTATTTCTGTCTAATAACAAAATGTAAAACACTTCTACCTAAAGTGTTCTTATCAATCATTTGTGGTTAGGGGGTCCACATGAGCGAAAGAAAATAGACTACTAATCTCTTCTACCGCTTGTGCCTTAGTGGTAGGGGATCTGTTCACCGACTGACTTGCGAACACCAGCTTACTTATTGGACTGCCAAGTGTCTTTGACGAGTTCCGGTCGAGCCACATGTGGGCTAGACTTACCCTCTCCCTCTCCCATCCCATTAATGCTGAGTTTACTGGGGATTCATTCTTCCCTCCCCCTCTTAACTCAACTTTCAAGGTGGTAACTGCTGAATATATGAGAGAGATATGATACCCATTACTGTACAGCAATACTTATGCACATGCAATTTAGACTTAGGCGAGCGGTGCCTAGGGCTTGAGACCCAGGAGCAGGTTTAAAGAGCTCTTTCATATTATATTAACTCTCACCTCCACCACTCGACCTCGCTAACGACAATAGATAATAAAGTAAACTTACGTGGACCTCGAGAAGGGTGACCTTAATCACGACACTATAACACTAACTTCCATGTTCACTGCACGAAAACACCAGAGTGACTGAGACTAATCTATAGCACTAAAGGTTATACATTGTCTTCACGTCGGTATACTTGAAATAATATAAAATGATCTACCCGATACTACTACTTTATAAACAGCCTTGCCTATCGTTAAAAAAAATAAGAAAATAAATACAGTCGGAATGCCTTAAAACAATGGAACTGACATACTCCTAAATATAAAAAAAATTGAGTATTAATAGAATTAACCGTAAAAATACTACCAATACCACTAAAATCCTTTTTATAGCTTTTATAGTTCAAATCAGCTAAAAAGTAATTAACGAAACAATAAAGTTTGAGAATCTCTGATCTAACTAAACCGAACAACGGCTACCGAAGTAACCGCTTTCTGTCTACTTATTTTTATCTTAAACTGTTAATTTTAATATAGTTTTCATTAATAGAAATGATATTTTATACAAAATGACTTTACTAAGTGTAAAGCTAAAGCGGATCGCTGTTATCGTTAAAAATAATGTCCCTGACCACGTCTGGCTGTTTCGCTGCTTTCTTCATCTAAATTGTAAAACGAATTGCGATAAGGTTTTTACTAATAAAAGGGCAATAAATAAGAAAGGATTTAATATATAATTTATTGATATTTTCTTCGGAAAACTAAACAAAATGCACTAAAGAAAGCTACTTTAAAAAAATAAAAATAAGTTTGTATCTGCCCTTTTGTTTCTTCATGTTATTCTGAATTACTTAACAGATTTTGATAATTTTCTTACATAAGAAAAGAGCAATTAATGAGAAAGATTTGTGTAGAAAATTTGTTAATATTTTGTGCTACCTTCAGATACGAATATTTCGAAATAAGGTTCTTTTGTCGTCTTCCCATTTACAAAATGACTATATCAAGTAAAAAGGCAAAAATATGCGTGCATGACCAATTTGTAATCCATTACCGTTCATAGATGGTAGAGCAACGTCACAAATCTAATTCAAACCGACGGGATATAAATCCAGGGCAAGACGGAAAACCGTCCCTAATAAATCTCCTCGGACGTGGAATATTCATGAGGGTTTGTGTATTAAATAGGTATGTGTGCGCATATGTTAGTTTTGACCATTCAGTAGTGTTGTACGTAACATGGAATTGTAAACAGGTCAAACAGTGCTTGGCGTGTGACAGTATTAGACATACAGTAATAACTCGCCTCGCTAACTTAAATCTAACTAAGTAATAAAATCAACGATGTGCATGATCTGCTATTAGAGTTACACTCCAATATGATGGAAAAAATTTACTCGTCATACTGCTGCTGATATACAAAGCTTAACATTTGTTGAAGCAGTAGTAGTATCACTAATCAAAAAGTTATTAGTTTTATATACTAGTCGAATCGCCCGGCTCCGTAAAAATGCATTAATATTTTATTATTATCCCACAAGTACTATTCATTTTCCGGGATAAAAAGTGCCCTATAGGTAACATTTCATTGAAATCCGTTTACCAGTTTTTGTATGAGTGAGTAATAAACATCTAAACATCCAAATATCCTACAAACTCTCATATTTATAATATTAAGTCAGTAAGACAATGTTAGTTAAGAAATCACTCAAAAGACTGTGGAATTTTATCTATACTAATATTATAAAGAAGTAAGATTTGTATTTTTGTATGTAACGAATAAACATAAAAAAAATAAAAAGGTGTGTGTGCGATTCACACACGATAGAAGTGAAACTTCAGTAAATCGACAAAAGAATGAGATGAATATATATAATAATATAAAATATTATGTATATTTCTGTCTCATTCTTTCCTACACATTTTTGTATTTGTGTCTCTTACCTGTCGTTTTGTATATTTCTGTCTCATTCTTTCCTACACATTTTTGTATTTGTGTCTCTTACCTGTCGTTTTTTCCGTTGCATCCGGTTTGAAATCACAACGATTCTAAAGAAGTTTCACTTCAAAACTACTGGACCGATTTCAAAAATACTTTCACCATTAGATAGCTACATTATCCCTGAGTAACATAGGCTATATTTATTAAAAGAAAAAATTAGAGATCCTCAGGAAATATCACTAAAACCAACCCAAGGTGCAAAAACTTTAGCCATAAAATATCTTTCATCGCATGCGCTGCAAAAAGTATTGATGATAGAACAAAAAAATGTTCTACAATAATATAGAACGTATCAATATCTACAAAAAACTCCGCGAGACCATATGTCCAACTATTGTAGTTATGTATGTCACTATAACTACTTTTTTACATTTTAAAAGTTGATAAAAATGCCAATCAAAATCAGACCATGTTTTCTATAACTTTGTATTAATCCTTATCCAAAAAAAATATTTCGTATTCAAGACTGTTTTAATACCTGTAAATTACTTTTTGAATTATTAAAATCGGACCTTCCATTCAAAAGATATTACGAAATTAAAAATATCAATATAAACAAAAAATACACGGGGACGCGACGGGCCAGTATAGCGACGCAGCGCAGCGAGTAAAGCGGCAAGAGAGGGGGCACCGTGCGGGAGGGCCAAAATATTTTTAAAAATAACATTACACCCGCGCGAAGCCGGGATGGGCCGCTAGTCTATAATAAAATAGTAGGTACACTTACTCACTCTAGCTCAACGTGAGGTGGGGGGCATGCCATGATGGATGCCAGGATACAAACAAATAGAAAACGCACTATATGTCGACTGGACATATAGTGCGTTTTCTATTTGTTTATTTTACTTTTAGATCAATAATCTATATTTTACCCGTGAGGGGACGGGTTAGAATACAATTCCCCTCTGCCGCTGGGAGAGCATCTCGTAAGAGCCGAGTTACCCAGCACCCCCATGGTGGTAGGGGCTCTGTTCCCCGACTGGCTTGCGGCCACCAGCATGCGAATTCGACCGCCAAGGTCAGTCAGCGTTCCGGCTGAGCCGCATGTGAGCCAGATCTACCCCTCCCTCTCCCATCCCATTACTGCTGCGATTCCATTGAACACCGGGTTCTTGCCCGGGGTCCATTGCAACCGCAGCTGTCTTCTCTTCACTCCTCCTCCTCACTCTATCTTCGAGGCGGCAACGCATTGACAAAACAAGAGATGCCCTCTAGTTTTGTCGATGTCTATGGGCGACGGTGGCCACTTTCCATCAGGTAGACCGTCTGCTCGTTTGTCCCTTATCTATCAAAAAAAAAATCAGAAGCGTAAATACCCTAAGCTAGGACATAGAAACTATGCAGTGGAGTGAGTGCTCACATATGTGGCGGCACATCTTTAAACCAGCACGCTTGGTCACAAATCCAAGGCACTGCTTGGGTTCTAGAATAGTACAAGATCGTAATGTTTAGTTGTTTCCTGACCGTAATTCGCCCGTACCTTTTGAGATAGGCTGTCCATTCTGCACATACAAAGCTTATAAAAAATTGTATATTCTAACTATCTCTTCATTCTAATTTCCGACATATATTTATGCAAAATCGTTTGGATAGTTGCAAACCATTATTTAAAATGTTGAAAACACTTCCACTCCCTTCCTTATATATATTTGAGATATGCATGTTTGTGAAGAAGAATCCATCACTTTAAAAAAAATAAAGACAAGATATAAAAAAATATCTTTATTGAAAAAAATGTACATTGCATGTCAATCTTAATATATAATAAGCTACCTTATGACATTAAAGAATTACCACTTCAATTCAAAGTAATTGTTCAAATTACTTTTTGAAACATTATATTACGATGTAAATGAATATTTATTATATGGAATGTGAAATATAATTGACATGACATGCGTATTAAATTCATTTGACATTTTAAAAATAAAATATGTCCGAAGAGAGAGACGATTTGGATGAATTAATGAACGAACCTTTCGATTCTGATGTCAGAAGAGAAGGCCAATTTGAATCAATGAAGTGATCGAATCTTATCATCACTCACCTCCACTGGCCGTTCTCACATAGGTTTCACTACTTAAGTAAGGTTAACATAAGGCTAACCTAACATAAACCTAACCTAAGACTAACTTTTTTTTTTTTTTTAACGCTGGAAATGCGACCTTATGCATACCTCCCGCTAGCAAGCGGGAGGTTATGTGGGGCTCTCCTTGATGCCACCCGCCATTGGGCTAGCGGCGTTCAAGGCATACCCACTAAAACCAGCGATACCCTCCTCCGCCTACGTGAGACGCCACGGGAACGCTTTCGCAAACAACCGTGACGCCTCGGCGGTCAGCCCGATCCACGCGGGCTGGCATTCTCAGAGGGGCTCCCAGGGGTACTAGGAGTGGCTCCCCTCCGGAGCGGCTGCTTTCTAACCTTGACGGGGGGGGCTTGCAGTTCTTGCCCCCCATTCTATGGCCCGACGGCTTGCCTGCGTCCGCGCAGATTGCGCAGCGCATTGCGGCTGTGCAGAGAGCCGCCTTGTGCCCCTCTTGGCCGCACCGGTAGCACAAGTCTGCTCGGTTCTTCGGCGAAGGGCAGAGGGCTTTAGTATGACCTAGGCCTTGGTTGGCCGAGCTACCTGTGCCAAGCCGTCCAGCACGATGCGCATTCTCTCCGCCAAGGTCTCCGCCTGCTCGGGTGTCTGCCCCTTCGGCAACTCCAGCACCCGAGCCCCGGTCTTGGCCTGGCGGATCCTCATACCGGCGCCTATATCCAGCTCCGCGAGGTCAATACTCATCTCCGCTTTCTCCAAGATTTTGGCATAGGTGACTCCCTTCTCTGCCACCTCGGGCAGGAGCCGCACGACGACAGCTGACGTGCGAGGAGCCACGAGCCTCTTCTTGGATTTAGCGGAGACTTTCTTCAGTTTAGGCGCCGCGGCCGACGCCACCTTCTGAGGCGGGGGGTTCTTCGCCCTCCTGCGACCACGCCGTGCGACCGTCGCCCAGCTATCGCCTTCATGCTCCGCTGAAGGCGCACTCGCCGGCACAGCCTGTGTCGGTTCCACCGTAGTCGGCGGAGCCTCCAGTGCGGTAAACGCCGCTTGCTGGGGGCTCTTCTTTTTCCCCCTCTTTTGAAGAGGGGCCGCTGGGGCACGGTCGGGCTGGGATGCTACGGATGTGGGCGCAGCTGACGGAGCCAGTACCGCCTGCCTCCTTCTACCAACCGCGAGTGGCGGTTGTATGTTCGGCATCATAAGCAGCCGCTCCTCGATCCTGGACGGGTGAGTTTCCAGCATCGAGGCGATCGCTGCTTTTAGCTCCTCTGCCGCGTTTGCCACCATGCCGGGCGACGAGGGTGCGGCTTGTTTAGGGGAACTCTTAGCCTCAATATCCCTCCTGTACGCCAGGGACTCAGCCTTCGCGTTCTCGAGCTCCCTGCGTAGACGAGCGTTGTCGACCCGAAGTCGACGAACCTCTTCCGCCTTGGTTCTGTCCGCCAGCGCATCCACGATCTCCCTCAAATTGCTGGCGGACTCCTTCAGGATCTTCACATAGGTCCCCTTGAGGTTCCCGGACTTTTTAGCAAGCTCGATAATCTTGGATGCGCTCCGTCCGGCATCCGCTCGCAGCTCGTCCGCGTTCTTCAGGGTCGGATCTCTTTCTGATATTGCGTCAGAAGTGGAGGCAATATCCGACTCGCTAGAGCCTTTTGCCGCAGCTGGAGTTGGCCTGCGGAAGGTCCTAGCCCGAAGAGAGCGCTCAAAGGCTTCCTCTAAGCCACCACGCCCTTTCGAGGCCACCTTATCCTCGGTTTCGGTGTCCGAGTCCGAGGATATAAGAGGCACCTGAAGACGGCGCCGTCTAGTCCCTAGCCTTATGTCCTGTGCACCAGACTTGTTTGTGGTGCCACCCGCATTCTTTGCAGGGTCAACCACTGCAGCCAATGCTGCTTCGTTCTTGGAACCCGACATGGGATTCGCTTCTTGGTCCGTCTTTTAAAAACACCTAGTGTGTCCCGCTCTACCTACAACCCAAAGGGGAGGGAGCTGGGGAAGGAAGACCTTTGCGTGATTGCACACACTGAGGATACCGCACTAGCACACTTCAGCCACCCGCCTGCCACTCCGTTACGGTGGTCAGGACGGGGCCCAGGGGAAACGACGAGGACGTATGTGCTTCTGAACCCCCAACCTAAGACTAACCTAACCTAAGGTTGTGTTAACACATCTAAATACAATGCAGGGACTCATAATAAATAAGACGTAAGTACTCACATGATCCTTAGTCCGAGATGTCCAATATCCGTGATGCGACACACTAATTGTTACACTTCAACTCCAGGTGATGTTCACTCAAAGACTTGTCGAGAGACTAAAGTGTACTGCGTCAGTCGGGGAATATAAAGGGACTAAACAATAGTAGCAATGCGCCTCCACTAGTGGGGAGAAGTAAATCAACAAAACGGAAATAGGGCGCTGGCATCCCGATTAATCGATAATCTTTTACTCGTTTGAGACAGTTAAAAATCGTTAAATATTAAAATGTAATGATTAATGATTAATTTTCTTTATTATTATCCGAAGTAAATCCACAAATAGGAAATATGGCGCTGGCGTCGCGATTAATCGATAATCGATTACTCGTTTGAGGCTGTCAAAAATATTTGAATATAAAAATCGCGAGATAATTAATTGTCTTTATCATTTCTTCATCCTACTCTAATTATATCCTGACACGGCCTTCACTATCATCCTACCTCAACTATACCCCGACATATGTAACTGATATTAATTGACTATTATATGTGACATTCTATAAATATATTATTATCATTTTTATATATAATTATTATGTAAATTTATAAAAACTTTGCACATTCTCTTAGAGTAAGATATGTTAAAACATAAGATTAATATAAGAACAATGTAATAGACCATATCCTTACAAATAAATGAATTTGAATTTAAAAATCGCTTTGATCCGTAATACCATAACCGAGTAAAAGAAAGACAAAAGTTAGTTAATCAATTAATCAGTATTAGTATTATTAAAAGAGGAATGATTCCATTGAAGCCTAAATAAACTAAACTTAAGCATTTAAGTTGTATTTAAAACTACTGGGGGTAATATAAGATGATTGAATAGTAATAAAAAGACCGTAAGATATTCCAGTAGTAGATAGTTGGGTTAGCAAAGGGGTATGAAATCGAATGAAACATAAAACATTCATCCGTACGCACGCGTCAGGATTTATGCCCGACCAAGACCTTATAAATCCGGCCCACTGGAGCGGTGGGTACATAGAAATACTGGAAACACTACGTAATATCTTGATTCTAAAAACATTACTAAGTATAAAACATAATCGCTTCCCTATGTCTATAGGCTTAAATCTTTTAAAGTACAAAACAGATTTAATGGCGTTTTTTTCGTCAGGATATTATCATCATTATCATCTTGATAACCCATTAATGCCCCACTGTTGAGCCGGGTCTCCTCAGAATGAGGAGTGTGTTAGGCCATAGTCCACCACGCTGACCCAGTGCGGGTTGGCAGTCTTCATACACCAACAGAGAACTTTAGGGAACTCTCAGGAGTGCAGGTTTCCTCACAATGGTTTCCTTCATTGTTAAAGCAAGTAGAAAAATAATTAGAGGTGTGTGTGTTCATGCAAAGGTAAGTTTCTCTAATCTCGCGCTAACTGACATTAGACTACACAATTTAACTCCTAATCAACTTTCTGGCTAATTGTAGAAATAACAAAAATATTATAAATGGTTTAAATTTAGTATAATAATGATAGCTTTCTCAGTAATATAGCTGAAATTTGTCAAAACAAATTTAAATAAATCCTGCAGTAAGTTGTATGACGTCACAGTAATAAGATGATGGTATAGATGGTGAACATAAGACTTTTCAAGCGGCGACCTTCTTACAGTATGATGCCTTGACTTACATATTGAATTGAATCAGGCGTTACTTTGCGGAAATTCATGGTTTAAAAGGAATCAAAATGTTACCTTGCCATAATCTGCGGCAATCTGAACTACCAGACTCGTATGGTACAACCCAGAAGAGCACTCTGCCCACATAAAAGTGAGACGCGCGAACCCGAACCAAGACACACCACACAAGTAGGTAGCTCGACGATCTAACAACCAGACTCGTACGGCACAATCCAGAAGAGCACACCGTTGACAGAAAAGTGTAACGCGCGAACCCGAACCAGTACACACCACACAAGTAGATCGCGATCGACAATCGACGTACGTTTCGCTCTGTAACCGAAGCATCTTCAGGACGTGTTGACTCTACAAGCGTCACTTGCTAAAGCAGTCTGGTAGTTCAGATTGCCGCGGTTTATAGCAAGGTAACATTTTGATTCCTTTTAAACCTTGACTTACGGTACCGTCTACTTAGTAAAATATTCTATTGAGAGTATTGAAACCTTTACCGGCTAAATATTATCCTTCTTAGAATAGCAACGATAACTCTTGCAGATATTGTGTACGTTATCTAATCAATAACGGTATTTAGAACAGATATCCAAATGGTACCTGTAAATCCACCTTGGACAACACTTGGATTAACAACGCCATAGATTGTGATTTTGAATCCGACCGTTTGGTAAAATCTGCTCAGTATTTAATGCTTCCAGGCTAAATATTATCCGTGTTAGAATAGCAACGATAACTCCTGCAGATGTTCGATATTTTCCACCACGACACGCATATCGCGCTCACTGAACAGCAACTCGCGTACGTTATCTTTATCTCTATATTTTTATTATTGACGTTTATGATTTATATCTGCTTTTAAATGTCCTGCTTTGCAATTTTACTTTGTTTTACTTTCTCATTTTTTAAGGTTCCGTACCCAAAGGCTAAAATCCCCTAAAAGACCCTATTACTAAGACCCCGCTCTCCGTCCGTCTGTGTGTCACCAGGCTGTATCTCATTAACTGTGATAGCTAGACAATTGAAATTTTCACAAATGATGTATTGCTGTTGCCCCTATAACAATAAATACAACTAATATTTAAGGGGGACCCCCATATAACAAACGTGATTTTGTTTACCAAATATTGGTACGGAACCCTTCGTGCGTAACTCTGACTCGCACTTGGCCGGTTTTTAATTATAAATGTCCTAACTAAATATTTGTTTAATGTTTCTTAGCTAGTAGTTTTCCACTATTCAGATTATAAATTCTGCAAGTAATAGTAAATAGATGTGGAAGTATGTTTGTTACTCAATCATCAAACATGGCTGAAAGGATTTCAATAAAATTTGGCACAGAGATACTTGATTAGCTGGATTAAAACATAGGCTACCTTTTATCCCGGAAAAGTTAAGAGTTCTTGTGGGAAATTACAAAATATGTTTATTTAACGCCTAAAATAAAATAAGAAAAATATATTGAATTTTTTTTTGTTTTGTTATAATTGCTGCAGTAATTACTATAGTCATTATTATATGATGATATGTAGGTAGCGCGTGAATATCTGAGTATTGAGTATCGAGGGAAGCCTCGGGAGGTTCGAGTTCGATCCTGGGTGCGCACACACATCTGACTTTTCTGACTTACGTGTGTTTTAAGCAATTAAATATCACTATCTTTAACGGTAAAGGAAACTATCGTGAAGAAACCTGCACTCCTGAGAGTTGTCTGCCAACCCGCTCTGGGCCAGCGTAGTCAACTATAGCCTAATCCCTTCTCATTCTGAGGAGGAGACACGACTCAGCAGTGGGGCATTAAAGGGTGACGATGATGAGCGAAGCCAAGGCTGGTAATACAATAAATAAGTATCAAAAAATATTTTGAATAATATAATGTATACAAAATACTACAATAAAACATAGAAACATTAACCCCGATCGAGCAAATGACGTCATAACTTAGTAAACGTCGCTTTATTGAGCTTTAATTTTTTTGTGTTATTTTTAAAAACTATATAATTTATGAGTATTATTAGTATACGAAAGTATGACGTCACGATTTATTATATCTATCACCAGTGAGTCAACGTTTTCACGTATAAGGCTGTATTTCCACCAGAGACGAGTAAGGATATGTAGCGAGGAATGTGTGTGTTAAGAACCGACAGAATCGCTTCATTTGATAAATTAAGGCTAAATAAATAATGTGATTCTATTGGTGCTTAACACACACTCCTTAGAGAGAATAATGGAATACTATCTAATAGTCTAAGGTATGTAAGCAATCAAACAATCAGACAGCCTGACAATATATGTAAAAATTGTTATTTTGTATTTCATTTATATTTTTTATTATCTACTCTCCATTTTTAGGGTTCCGTACCTTAAAAGGAAAAAAGGAACCCTTATAGGATCACTTCGTTGTCCGTCTGTCTGTCTGTCCGTCTGTCAAGACCCTTTTTCTCAGGATCGCGTGGAGGTATCAACTTGAAATTAATTTTAAATACTCAAGCCTGCGATCCCTTGCGGCTGTCAAAAGATCAAACTTCTAAGTCCACGCATTGAAAGGGTATTACTGTTAATGTGGTCAATCATATAATTATAAGATACTTTCCAATGACCTAGCGTCGTGAAATTTACCATGAAGTAAGATCTCATAGCACAAATAAAGGATACAATTAAAAAACTGTAAATTTTTTTCTACATCACTAGAAAATTAACTTTTGACTGTCACGAAAGACCCTATATCTCAGAAAAACATGAAGATATCAAGTGGAAATTTATACAAAATATTCTAATCTCTAGTTCCTAAAATATTTAAAAATATCAAACTGATAAGTCTATTTAATGAAAACCCGCAGCCGCTTTTATCTCATGTATTGTAATTTTGATTTTCGAGATAAATCAAAATTCCCAGGCTTCGTCTTTTAAACTAGGAACATGATTTTTGTCAAGAAGCAAGGTCTTATAGCACTAGTATGGGGAAAAATCCTAAAAATGCCAATTTGTTGTAACATCACGAAAAAAATTATATTATATAGATTTAGGTTTAAACGCATTATTTGAAGAACACGTGAAGTTATCAAGTTGAAATTACTAGTAAATATGGCACCTCTTCCATTTACTCAAATTTTCAAAGCCCTCTAGCTTTCATCAGGGCTTAAATCTGTGCCGAAGACGTGTATATATATGTCGGGGATTTTAAAACGATGTGAAAGGAGATGGAAGGAGGGAGATGGGGAATATTGGGGAACATTAAGAGGGGTGATGGTATTGAATGGAATATTGGGTAAACGCAACGTAAGATACTTCAAGATACAAGATACTTCTACTGAACCGATAAATGATCAAATATGATCTCTAACAATTACGAGAGAAACAAGCAGTGCCTTGGACTTGTGACCAAGGTGTAGGTTTAAGGATATCTTTTAAATGATTATAACACTCACCTCCACTGCTAGGCTCTCTGTTTAAACCCAAGGTGAAACGCACATAAACCGAATCTAACACAAGGCTAACCTAACCTAACATTGTGTTTACTTAACCACGTGGCAATTACATTGTAAGGACTTACGTGACCTTAGTTGGACAGCACTTCCACACTACACTGCACTTGACACTATCACTATCACTAGCACTACTTAGATGATGTTCACTTCTTGAGAGACCGCGCACGACTAAGACTTCAGTTAGACTGTCGATCGCATATAAAGGGTCGAGGGTAGAGACTGTCAAAACAACGGAAGTGACTACTACCCCACTCCAACGCCATGGACAACGATAACGATTCGATTAATCGATAATCTTTTACTATGCTCCGACATATATAACATATTCGAATATTAGTAAAATCGCAAAAATGGACGTTTTTATCGTCGTATCGTGTGAAATGAATCTAAAGCTAATGCGCCGCGAATCTTAGTAATGGCTGTTGACGATATGACATTTTGTTAAATGACAACTTGTAAAATATTTTAATAGACTCGAAAAAAAGAAGGTTCTATATTTGACAATTCATATTTTATTGATATAATATGATCACCGACTTTAAAATTATTTTTTATTGTATTTTTGTTGTTAAAAATGTTTTATCATATTTTCTTATATTCTTTTTGTAAGTAATTATAAATATGTCAATTGAAATACGCATTACTAATGTCGGGAATAAATGCTTCCCAATACTATTTTTGATAATATTTAAACCCGCACACGAAAATCAAAATTTGATAGTGTTTGTCCCTTTATTGAAATACGGAACCGTCAGAGCGCGAGTTCCACACTCGCACTTGGCCGAATATTTGATATCTTACTCGTACAGACACATTGAGCTTTACTGTTTTATTATATTTATATCCATATTCTTTTCTGTTCAGTTGGTTATTTAATTTTAAATTTGTGATACAACCCCTACTACCAACTTTTCGCAGTACGAAAACTTTATTTGCTACTTTACAAAGTTCGTGTAGACCCATTTGAGTTATTACCCTTATAAAATCCTATATATTCATGTAATTAAACTATAAATAACAAAGTTTTTGTATACATCAGGGATGTGCGGCTCAGACGGGTGTAAATCATCCGAACACTAGAGAATTAATATAACTAATATTGTTTTTATTGCACCAACTTTAAATGTTAAGGATATTCAGATGGACAGCGTTTTTTCGACGTTTATTAATGCTGATAACGTTTCTGTCGGTTTATTTTAGCAATAACTTATAAGCCCGATAGATCAACGATAATTAATGAGTGGTTCCTTACAATGATGTTAAACGCATGAGGGGAATTAGAATACTATTCCCCTCTGCCGCTGGGACAGCATCTCGTAAGAGCCGAATAACCCAGCACCCCCTTAGTGGTGATACCAGAATGCGAATCCGATCGCCAAGTGTCTTTGACGAGGGTATCTCTTGTTTTGTCGATGTACATGGGCGATGGTGGCCACATACCATCAGGTGGACCATCTGCTCGTTTGCACCTTATCTGCCATAAAAAAATGTTGACTATTATAGTGAAGTGTAAACCTTATTGAGGATCAATCATCATCACAACCCACTATTGGCTCACTGCTGAGCCGGGTCTCCTCCTCAGAATGAGGTAAGGCCATTGGTGATTGAGGTCAATTGTCATTTTGTGTGTCATTAATTAAGCCATTCCTTCCCATCGTCCTAGTTTTGGGATACCATGTTTGATATTATTTTTAATAGGGGGCCGATCAAGTATTACGTAAGCAGATTTTTTGCATTTATCAATTTCTTGGGTTAGCTTGTAGTAGAGCTTATATAATAGGTAGATAACGCATAAACCAACTGTTCAACTTTTCAATTTTGTCGTTCAGACTTGTAGATGTAGTAATCTAGAATTATTTTTGACAAGATACTTCGTAGGGTATAAGCTCTTAACGAACTACCTACATCAAGATACTGCGAATAATGTGCGTTGTCATTCTTACAAGCACTATCCATGTTATCAAAAAATATTTTATTTATCTGTTAGGAAAATAGATTATTTAAATCGTATCCTATTTGTACTCCAAAAGATTATCTTTATATCTGTATATTTTATCGTAACCATAATTAAATATGTATGTGTATTGTCATGATGATATGCATTAAATTATACGAAATGAATATCTAGATAAAATTATATTGATTGATGTTTTTGTTTTGATACAGTTTAATTAAAGTTAATTACATATACTATATATCGCTGTTAAGAGCAAATTTTTTTATATCTTTTTCAACCCATGTGCTAACAAATTGCTGTATTTAAACGGTCAGGTGATTCTAACTTCTTAATATTAGTAATATTTTTGTTGTTCTCATCACTCATCAGTGGTTCAATTAGGTCAAAGAACTCTAATAATACACTAGGGTCATGAGCCCCAAGTATTATATAGGTAACATAATATTTTATTATTCCCCTAAAGGTATGAATTTTTCACTATAAGAATTAGTATACGTTACATTAACCGACACCGATGCGCGGTTTCATCCATGTGATACTCCAGTCCTATGGGTCGTAGCCTAATGTTATTTAGCCTATAACGTTCTTAGATAAATGGCCCATCCAACACCAAAATAATTATTCAATTCGAACGAGTAGTAATCAAACAAAATCTTCAGCTTTATGATTAGAATCACATTAATTCAACTTGTGTCAGTTAAAGAAAAATGAACTAGGAAATAAACATTATACAAGAATTGTGTTAATTCTGATGTTGGCAAACTAATTTGAGTAGCATTTTGTTTAGTTATGATACTGGCAATACTGATTGTGTGGCAGCCTATTAGTTATACATCGAGATATTACATAGATGTTCTCGCAGTAACGCTGAAGGGCTAAGTCTATAATATAAACAAATAAACGCGCGTAGTGTGACACGGCAAAAAAACTTGGCTAGACTCGTAATTCACGAGTACGCGTCCTTTAAATCAGACCTGAACCTTAAATAAATAACATGGACCATAAATAAAATTTAAAAATTTACTAATATTGTGATATTACCCAAATATTTTACCCATGGGGACGACTAAAAAGACAATCCTCCAGCTAAAGCACGCAGGATATGACTTTTTTTCAATATGGCGTACCGTTTTTTATGAATAATTAAAAAATCTAGTGTCCAAGGAAAAAAATTTCTTCCGATTTTCAGTTATTACTGATTTTTGAAGATATGGTGATTATAGGGATCTGTAAGTTTCTTATTGATACCAACATAACCTGAAATGATCAACCAGATATACTTACGATTCACTGCCTATCGTCTTTATGGCCTTTTAAAAGTAGCATATCCTCCCTTCTAGTATTCCGATTGGCATAAAGCCTCTATTTTTCCCCTTATTTTTCCAAATTCTTTTGTATTTTAATTTGAACTGTCTGTCATAACTTGAACAACCTTGAGTGGCCGCTAGTAATCAACTTAACTGAGGGCAAGCTAGTGCCTCCGCCCAGGCAACCCAAGCGAAGCGCTTCGTGGTTTTTTTTAACCATCATAGATTGGGTTTGGATTACAATTCAATAGTGTTTCGTCACTGACTCACTGATGATAATCAAACATTTTAGGCTACTTTCTGAAGTCCTATAAAACCTGAAACTTTTTTAAATACACCAACGAATTAAATAGATAAAGATAGAGAAACGGCTATGAAAAAAATTACATATGATGTTCAAGAAATACACTCCAAAAATAAAGAAAAAAATAACAAAATAAAAAAATATTGTCATAAGCAAATAACAAAAACTGTAAAGTTTTTGAAGTGAGGGCTTGTAGAGAACTTTTTGACAGTGCGAGGTATATGGTCTCATCTTGGCAACATTTTACATGAAAATGTTTTTGGCAGATCAATTTTATATTATGATTTTTTTTTTAATTTTCGTAAACTAGAGCGACTTCCATAAATATTTTTTATATTTTTTTTGACTGAAAAAAGTTAATGACTCGCATTATTTAGAATTTATAGCGACATTATAAAAGTGCTCTCTTGGAAACATAACCTCTCTTCCTACAGATTTGAACCAGTTGTCAAAGTGATCTTGCCCGGTAACCATTTACGGACAAAATTAATAATCAACCTCAATCCCAGATTGGTTATTAATTACATCCGTTAGTGGTGTGATGCTAGCTCCATCATCAAGGATTCATGTAACGGATATTATATGCTCGTTTTCCGTCTAAAGTGTATATTTTACTTTTCGTAATTGTAGGTTAAAAACCTTTTAATCAATCCGTACGAGCACGGTACTCGGTAACGACTAGCGTGTAGCAAGTAACAGGAAATGTTTACCGACATTTCCGCGTCTGCACTAATTACATTAATATTTCACTCGTCTACATCCGTGGCTCCAACCACCCAGCAGTCTCCCAGCAGACACTTCATGTCTTTACCTATCAAGTTACATTAATCTATATAAATAAAAATGGGTGGACAGGACAAGTTTTGTATAAAAGAAGAAGGGAGAGAGACAGAAGAAAGTGACATACTAAATTCAACGGAAATAGTATATTCATATTTGCTGGTGCAGAGTATAAATGAATAATCAAGTATGTAAATGAGTAGTTTGAATATACTTCAGAGAAGCGAGGGCGTCTGCTGGTGGTGGTGGCAAAGCCTATATTTTAAGTCAGGTTAGCAGCATTACAACAGTAATTATATATATGTCGGAGGTGTGAGTTAGGTTAAGGTTAGGTTAGCCTTGTGTTAGGTTAGGTTAATGTTAGTCTAATCTTAAGATTAAACAGTGAAACTAAGCAGTGGAGGCGAGTGTTATGATCATTTAAAGGATATCCTTAAGCCTACACCTTGGTCACAAGTCCAAGGCACTGCTTGGGTTCCTGTTATAATAGTTCTTAGCAGAATAGTACGTGATAGTATTGTTTAGTTATATCCTGCCCGTATAGCTTTTGAGATAAGCCATCCATCTATATCCTTTTTAATAGCTTCCGACATATATTAAATGTTAGGTTGGGATAAGTAAAAAAATACTCGGCTTCCTTCCATCTTTACCGATATTTTTAAGGTACTTTGACAAGTAATTTCGTAGAGTAAATATTATTTATCGTAGTGTTGGGTGAGATAGCATCGTAATGCTAGATCGCGTCAGCATGAGTCTTTAATTTTATTATTAGGGGTTAATGTATGAAATTGCTGATTGGGAATGAACTATTGAAATTCGTTTTGTTTTTAAATTTAACATATTTATTTAATCAAAATAATTACCATTATTATCTATACATTGCTGCCATCTAATAGGAAGGTCACATATACCTTTGCGATACAACTCTGGTGTTCTAGATTCGACAAACGGTGTGAAAGCATTTTGTACTGCGTCTTGCGAAGAAGCAAGGTTGGAGCAAAGTCTGGCGAAAACGGAGCTTCGCCAGACTAATTGCAATTCCTGTAGAGTTGAAAAGGTTTCTCGCGCTGTATGAGGTCTCGCGTTATCATGGAGCAATAATAGTGAAGATTGATTCATGAGTCGGGGCTGTTTCACTGCTAGTTTTGCTATCATTTATAGTGAATAACACCATGCTGAGACCAGCAAACAGTTACCATTACCTATTTATTAGTAACTTTATGACACGGTTGCGTCGTTTGTCGCTTGTTATTGTAAGAAATCCACTTTTCATCACATGTCACAATTCGATCATTTCTGTATTGAATCAACAAGGCAACACAAGTGTCATCATGCGTTTCTTTCGCAGATCAGTCAAATCATGAGGCACCTGTTTTTCATATTTTTTATTTTATTGATTTGACGCAAATGAGTCAACGTTGTTGGTAAGGTAATGTTGAACCATGCCGCTAATTCCTGGGTAGTTTGGCTCGGATCAGCTTCCACCATTTCTTTCAATTCATTGTTATTCACCTGTATGGGCGGTCTTCCACGTGGTTCGTTCTTCAAATAAAAGTTTCTATCACGAGAGCGTTTAAACCGACATCGCACGGTGCGTTCATTAGCAGTCCCCTCCCCAAACGCAACATTGATATTGCGAGCTGTTTCTTACTTGTCTAAGCTGAACAAAAAAAACAACTGAAAGTCGATAATCGAATGTTGCATATTTAAAAAAAAAAAGAAAAACTACTAAGGCACCATGTGAGAAAAGTTTCACTCAAAAATCTCAAACCATAAAGGTTCTATGTCAAGTGCCGTGCAGTGCCTGGGGCTTGAGACCCAGGAGCAAGTTTAAAGAAGTCTTTTATAACCGTAAAGTCTCCCTAAACCTTCACCGCTCAACCTCGTTTCTAAATAATAAATATAATAATTTATAAACAGTAATGCTAACACATATTTTTTTTATAGTAGCCGAGGTACAAATGAGCGGCGGTAAGTGGACCCTGAGAAAGAGCCCAGAGTCCACTAGATCCGCATCATTGATGGGAGAGATAGGGGGTAATTCTGACCCACATGCGGCTCAACCGGAACGCGTCTATGACACTTGGTGGTTAGATTCACATGCTTGTCGCAAGCCAGTCGGAGAACAGATCCCCTACTATCCGAGGGTGCTGGGTTACTCGGCTCTTACGAGATGCTCTCCCAGCGGCAGAGGGGAATAGTATTCTAACCCGAAAACTCAAGAAATAAATACCATATACTCAAGAAATGAAATCAATAAACGTTTTTTCTGAAACAATATTAATTTATCGTCCAAAACAGCCTCTTCATCGCAAAACGACTTTGCATTGATTAGCTTACCTTCTCAAATACCGTTTATACAGTTTGTAGACACTGTTTAGTATTCACTGATGCTTCTGTTACCTTACAATCCATACAAATAAATAAAATTGTAGTGTCTGTTTGTAATATTAAAATAACCGTTTTTTACTAAGTGCATATGGATGTATACACGCACACACCACATAAACCAACAACTACATTTTTTACTATTTTTGTGTGTATGTTTGTTCTGGCTAATCTCTGAAATGGCTAGATCGATTTTGACGGAACTTTCACTGGTATATAGCTGGTGTAACAAGGAGTAACTTAGGCTATTTAACATCTCGCTACGACCCATAGGAGCGGGGCAACACGCGAACGAAATCGCGCAGGTCGGATGGTTTTATATAAAGATGTTGGCACCGCTTTTGTTACCTTTTGATTGTTAGTAATTGATTTAATTTTACATTTTAATTTTCAACATCAACATAACATATATATGTCTAATTCCTAAAGACAAACGCTCACATCGCTAGTCAGGCACTTCATCCCCTATTGCAACCCCTACAAGCCCTTGTTTCGCTATAAAACGCAGCTTAAGTCCTAACCCAAGCTCTATTCTATCTTTGTACCAAATATCATCGAAATCGGTTCAGAGTTTTAAGCGTGAAAGCGCAGGAGAGAGATAGAGTTACTTTCAAATATATAATAAAGTTGGGATAACCTCTGTCCCAAAAGATCTGGACCACTTATTCAAGTGATTTTATATATTTAAGATTGTCTCTTTATTCTGGAAATACCCAATAGGTTTAGATCCCTTCCTGCCTCATCTTTTGATTGCGTCAACTGAGAAGTTTGATGTTACCATACCTTTACAGGTTACCTGAGAATGAATGAAAGGAAAAAATGGTCTTGAGATAGATAGAGATAAGGTTAAAGGAAAATATTAGTCAAACTGCCGCGGAACGAATGAATGAGGGTATTTTTAAACTAAACCAAAACTGTTGCTAACAAGCAATGTACATCGAATTAAGCTTTTTACGCGAAAATACTTGAATTGTGGTGAAAGTCTAAACCGATTAACTTAATGGTTTTTACATGGAAATCTATTAATGGTGAAATAAATAACCTTTCTTTTGGGAATAATTATAATTACATATTAACGAACTTGATTATAGAAATTTTTTTTCTATTATTTCTATTTAATTTGCTATGTAAATGTCTTTAAACCTAATGAATTCAAAACATGATTAACACTTTATTTCTCGCGTGGGGTAGTATACACCCCAGAGCGCCTTTAAATAACTTTTTGACGACGACGGGTTAGAATACTATTCCCCTCTGCCGCTGGAAGAGCATCTCGTAAAAGCCGAGTAACTCAGCACCCCCTTGGGGGTAGGGGATCTGTTCCCTGACTGGCTTGCGACCACCAACATGCGAATCCGATCGCCAAGTGTCATAGACGCGTTCCGGTTGAGCCTTATGTGGGCCAGACTTACCCCCTCCCTCTCCCGTCCCATTAATGCTGTGGGTCTAGTGGACTCTGGGCTCTTGTCTAGGGTCCGCTGAATCCACATAATTTTTCTTCTTCATTCCCCCTTCCCACTCTATCTTGGGGGATGCAACGCATCGACAAAACGAGAGAGTGTTTTTTGTTTTTCCGATGTCCATGGGCGATGGTTGCCACTTACCATCAGGTGGACCATCTGCTCGTTTGCACCTTATCTATTATAAAAAAAAACATTTTCTCCGATTGCCTTATTTTTTTCAACCTCTTACAGTGGCGATTTTTTATTGTTTTACAATAAACTTATTTAAGTTAGCAACACCGTTGATAACTGTAATACGCATATAACCTCTGTTCCGATAGGCTTAAGCCACTTGTCAAATGGAGCTCTCCTCAGTAGTGTGGTGTCTTTATGCTGGTTCTCCATTACTAAGGTCTGGAGTAAGTGTTTAGTATTGGTTACTCGGTTTCCGTTTTAAGAGCAATATTATTGTCTTGTGCGTGTGACTGTATGGTATCGGCCCCATATAAGTTGTGAAAACTTGATTGAGTTAAAAAAACCAAACTTTTTGTACTTAATGGAAATGACATATAACACATAATACAAAAATAACGAAAAAACTGAAGATACGATAAGACAGTAGTTTTGACTTTCTATCCCAGAAAAATTAATAGTCCCTGTGGAATATAAATAAAATAAGTTATAAAATACCTTTATATGTTTTACATAAAGATATTTTTAAATTTTTAAAAAATATTAGTATATGTGGTAAATTGTACCCGTTCAAAGCCGCAGAGGGTTAATTACTAGAATTTTTAATAGTTTCGTATCTTGTTATGATTGCCATAGTAATTAGAATAGTCATTACTAATGACGATCTGATCATAACTATCGTTTGATCTAGTTGGCGAGTGGTAGTTTAACGCATTATAAGTGGTTAAACCGTCAAAAGGTAAAGTAACATCTGTGACTTTAATTATTAGAACCTAGCACGGTTGTATACTATAATATTCAAATATAATATAATATATAAATCTATCTGAGAATCAGTATATCTATTGTTGAAACCGGCATCTGCAATTCACCTATAAAAATAATGAAGTTAATAGTAGTGTTAATAGTTACAGCATATTTTTATTTGGGAGTGCGATCAGCGAAAATTTTGGCAGTATTTCCTATGCCATCCATTAGCCATCAAGTCGTTTTTAGAAAGATTACTCAAGAACTAGTGAATAGAGAACATGAAGTCACCGTGATTACTCCAGACCCAGCATATCCTAATGGAAATGCTCCTACGAACCTAAAAGAGATTGATGTACATGATATATCATATGGATTTTGGAAGAAAATATTCTCGGACAAATACAAAGTGGAGGATCAGAAAGTTTCAAAATTTACTGAATTCAGACAAGCGGCGTTACTGTTTACCCATATACTAAAGTTACAAGTTGAGACACCAGAGATTAAAAATTTGATTGCTAATAAAGATAATAAGTATGATTTGATAATTATCGAGGCGATTATGCGTCCAGCTCTCGCATTTTCTCATATCTTTAAAGCTCCTGTAATTTTAGTTAGTTCAATGGGCGCAATTTTTAATGTTAATAACGCAATTGGATCTCCTACGCATCCACTTTTATATCCATCTTCTCTTCGTAAAAGATTATACAAACTAACATTACCCGAGAAATTTAATCAACTATACGAACATTATATGTTTGAATACGCTAATTACTTAAATCAATTTGATGAAAATGAAATGCTGAAACAAATATTTGGACCAGACCTGCCACCAGCAAGTGAATTATATAATAACGTGGACTTGTTATTGCTTAACCTGCATCCTATATGGAATGATAATCAACCTGTACCACCAGGTGTTGTATACATGGGAGGAATACATCAAATACCCCAAAAAGAACTACCTAAGGTAATAAAAGGTTTTTAAGTATGCATATTTATTAAATTATTCTTTAATGTAGGTAATCTTGCAGCTTCTCCTTTTTGAATTGACAGGATTTGAAGGCGTATTTGGATTCATCGAAGAATGGTGTCATATATGTTAGCTTTGGCACCAATATGCTTGCTGGAATGATGCCTGAAAAGAAAATACAAATTATTGCGAAGGTCCTTTCTAAGCAGCCTTACGATGTTTTATGGAAGTGGGATAAGGATGAACTACCAGGAAAGGGAGATAATATAAAAATTGGAAAATGGTTTCCTCAATCTGATTTATTAAGTTAGTATATATTTATACAAATAATAACAATAGTCGTAATGATCATGATTGTTAATATCACTATCTCACATACGATTTTCGTGAAAGATGAAGATGATAAACAAGTCAAATATCTTGACTTAACCCTTGAGATGAGAGATGTGAGAGATTTTAAGAGACTTTCAAGAAAAGCTCTGACATAGAGTAAAAAATAAAGAGGTTCCTAGAACCTTAACCATCAGTAGCTAGAACCTATTTTGTACAAATATATACCTAAAAATCTAATAAGTAGGTGATAATAATATTGATCTATTGACTTGCAGGACACCCAAAAATAAAACTTTTTGTTATGCAAGCTGGACTTCAATCTACCGATGAAGCAATAACTGCAGGGGTTCCACTCATCGCAATACCAATGTTGGGGGATCAATGGTATAATGCTGAAAAATATGTTAAACATGGTATTGGTATGAAATTTGAGGTGGATGAATTTACCGAAGATGAATTCAAACATGCCGTTGAAACTGTTATTAATGACAAAAGGTATTTCGCTTCGTATATATCATGAAGATGAAAATTGTTTTTATTCAAACTCAAACTCAAAATTATTTATTTCAACTAGAATTTTTTTTAAAAGTACTTTTGAAATGTCGAAAATTGGTTGTTCAGTTAGTTTGTCTGAAGCCAGTACCAGTTTGGAATGCAGTTTTCTGTTGAGAAGAGCCGGCCGGAATCTCAACAGTAACTCTTTTCGAAAAGCCGTTCCGTTCCGTTTTTCGTTTACATAGTCTGTTATACAAAATATGATTTAACTTGAGAGTCAACGTCCAGAGATTAGATTCCAAGCATTCTCATCATTTAAGTAATCCTGTACATTATAGTATGCTTTATATATTAATAACTTCTTGATCCGAGTTTTAAATTGTTGAAGTGGCAAGTCTAATATAGGCTGCGGAACCTTATTATGTATATTATAGATGCGAACACCAAGCCCCATGAAACTATTACTTACTTTGTGAAGACGATAGTAAGGCGTTACAAGTTTATTTCTTTGTCTAGTATTAACATTATGTTTGTCACTGTGTTTTGAATACAAATGGATATTCTGGTAAATAAACAAAATATTACAATATATGTATTGTGATGGAACTGTAAGGACGTCTATTTCTCATCTCATCTCTAAGAGAATCCCGCGCTCTTAGTTATAAATGGCCCAAACAGCAGCTCTCTTTTGAAGAATAAAAATGGATTCAATATTTTCTAGATTGTGTTGGGTTTTGCTGTTTACTATCTTCTTATTTTACTCACATTATGTTTCAGCTATCGTGAAAATATAGAGAAACTGAGAGTCGTGTTACGTGATGAACCTGAACCTCCTCTACAGAGAACTATGTGGTGGATTGAATACGTCCTTAGACATGGAGGAGCAAAACAACTCCGAGCTCCTGGAGCCAATATTACTTACTATGAATACTTCGCAGGCGATATCCTATTAGTTGTATTATCATCAGTATTACTTATTATCATTTTAGCATGTGTCGCAATTTCATTAATTTTTAAACTAATATCTAATGTATATATAATATCTCAAAAGAAGATAAAAAGTAGTCAAGTTAAAGGAAGTAGTAAAAAGAAAAAGTAATAAGTGTTATATTTGTGTTAAATTATCAATAAAATAAATTGCAATAAAAATGTTCTCGTTATTTGTATACATGTAAACCTTCCATAAATACGTCATCAGTACTCGATTATACTATTTTATGGTCAACGCCTTTTTAGAGACCCTAATAACTTATCACAATTTTTGAAGACGAATTGAATTCAACTTGACTGTAATGAAAAAAAATAGTATTAGCATTATCTTCCGGGAAGGTTTTATAATAGCACTTGCTCTTGTACACTTCTCTAGTATATCTATAACTATGTATTAGATATAAAATCTATCTATATATATAAAAAAAGTCAGGTTTGTTCGAACACTTATAACTCAAAAACGGCTGGACTGATTTTCATGGTTTTTGATTTGTGGTATTTGTCTCCGCCCCGAATAGCAGAAACACTTAAAGGTATTGGAAAATTGAGGAAAAAATAAAAAACATTGCCATACAAAATATTTATGGGTTACGTACCTGTCAAACATTTAATGTTCATCATGTCGATACGATAAACTCTCCTTCAAATTGAAGAACGTATTTAATAAAATGTTTCAAATTGACAAGCTATATCCATAATATTCAGATAATGGAGTATTTTAGAATTTATATATTTAATAAGAGTAATGAAATATGAAATAGAATAGACATGTATTGGTTGTCAAAAATTCAGCTAATCTGTAACACGTTGCACGAGACATTCATTGACTTTTAGGAGGTATGAAGTTCGCCGGGTCACCTCTTCTCAACAGAAAACAGCATTTCGAGCTGGTGGTAGGACAAACTGACTGACAGATCTGATTGACGTGTCAAAAGTACTTTATAAAAGATCTGATTGAATAAACTAAAAAAAATATAAATGTACAGCTCACCTCACCTGTCACGTGGTGCAGTTTAGAAGAAATAATCGATTAAGGAAACGTCAAGTTGGGACAATGTTGGGATCGATTATGATGGCTGTCATTGTGCAACATAACAGTTGACGTTTAAGATATCATGATGAGCGCTTAGTTTTGGTTATTCACTCCGTAACGACTAAACGATTATCGAATAATCGAATCATCATCGCCATCTACGGCGCTAATGGAAAATTAATTATCACTTCCGTCACGTCATTTTAATATTCAACGATTTTTGATACCCTCAAACGAATGAACGATTATCGAATAATCGAATCTTCATTGGCGCCTGCGGCGGCGTGACAGAACTCATTATTATTCTAAATAATCACTTCTATCTGCCCCACACATTATATTCTCGTACCAAGAGTGTGGAGCTCAATCTCACTCGTGGTCTCAAGCGGTAGATATTATATAAGTAGTGCTACTGAAATTGTCAAGTGCTGTGTTGTGTTAGTGCTAGGAGGGCTATCCGACTAAGGTCATGGTGATTACATTGTAATTCCTTACAATGTACTCACCACGTAGTTAAGTAAACACAACGTCAGGTTAGGTTAGCCTTGTGGTTAGGTTAGCCTTAGCTTCTCCAGAAATTGCGGCTTTACGGGTATCCTGTATACATGGACGTAGGGCGTATGTTCGCTGTCGCCGTCGTAATTGTGTAAATATCGAGCAAGAGGAAATCCTGCGCTACATTTACCAAGAGGCAAAGAAAGATTTGCAGCAAGAAATAGGCCGAAGTAAAAAGTGCGCGTGAACAGATGTTGGAACGCGCGCTGTGCGAAATAAACTGCTCACTCGCAGATCTCCCGTCACAAAGACGCTGGCGCCGGGATTATTACGGCGGATCATGGAGCAACTCTTCCCAGCTCCTTTGGAGCATTCTTCTCCGGCTATGGCTGTTTCTAATCATAATATGAGAATGGGAACTATCCCTCCGGTGTCTGAGAGTGAACTGAATCTGGCCCTCAGTCGTTTGTAGCGCAAGACAACGGCACCGGGACCGTATAAAATCCCAAGGAGAATTTTACTCATGGTGGCTGAAGTCTGGGGAGCGCAACTAAGAGAGCTCTTTAGTGAATGTATGCGAAAAAGAGAATTTCCTAGACAATGGAAGGTTGGTAGATTGTGCCTTCTACCAAAGGAAAGCCACCCTTTAGCAAGACTCGCCATCCGCATATAGACCAATAGTGCTACTGAGTGAGACAGGTAAGCTCTTTGAGAGGGTCATTGCTGCCCGTCTTTCTCAGCATCTGGAGAAGGTAGGCCCGGGACTGTCGGACGCTCAATATGGTTTCAGATTGGGGTGCTCGACAATTGACGCCCTTAAGAACCTTGCAGAGGATGCAGTGGGTGAAGGAGAAGTTGTACTAACCGTGCCCATAGACATCGCCAACGCTTTCAATAGCCTATCCTTTAAGACGATTGAAGAGGCACTTCGATTTCATAAGGCGCCCTCGTATCTGGTTCGGCTAAAGAAAGCGTATCTTAAAGATAGAGAGATTCTATGGGAAGATGATGTTGGGAACATGTGCCGACATAGGGTTTTTTTTTTAAGTGCTGTCTTATCTCCACCGTGAGCTCGCGGAGTTTCAATTTGCAGTTTTATCATTTGCAACACTCTTCTAAGAAATTTATCTTTTTCTTTTTTATTCCCTCTCTTTTTTTGGTCCTTTATTAAAGCATATTTATTTACTTATATCTATGATTCATTACTTTAAATATCTATAATGTGAACTAAATATAATTATTATATTTGTTACATTTTATTTTCGTTTACAACACTTTAATTTTTTTTTATTTATTTATATACATGACAATACTTTTTATTTTTATCTATTTGTTGTTTTCTTTGTGACAATTATTTATATTTTTACCTTACCCTTTTCGCTCTTCCCTTATCCTTTTTTATTATTTAATTATTTCCGTACTTCCATTTCTTTTTAAACTAACTGTAGTCACATATTCACAAAATTGAATAAATTTATTTCTTATATTTCTATCTGCGATTATTTTATGTAAGTTGTTTTTATTTATTTCACTCCCTAACTCTTGTTCAAGGCTTTGGCGATGAATACAGAATCTTGGACAGTCTACCAGTAAATGGATAACTGTTTCATCGGCTCCAGGGTCGCATTCGCATCCTGGGTGATCTTTACATTTAAACCTAGCCAAGTATTCTGCATATCCGCCATGTCCTGTTAGTGCTTGAACTAATTTTGGCGTCAGTATTAGTTGTCTATTTAGTTTGTAAGATCTGGGACGTCCCATTCAACTATTATCTCCTGCCTTATACATTTCTTGACCAAAGAGACTGGACACCTATCATAGTCTGATGTTTCCTTTCTATTCCCGGCGACATAGGGTTGGAAGAGGTGTTCCACAGGGCTCATCGGTTATGATTGGCTCCTGCGCTCTCCATTGTTGCCCGAGATGAAAATAATCTGCTATGTGAATGACACTCTCGTGACTTGTCGGGGGAGAAATTACGTGGAAGCTGCTCATCTGGCAACAGAGGGTACGTCTCTGTATCTCTCTCAGCTGAGAACAGGAGGTTCTGCCAAAGCCTCAGAGACTGATCGTAGTGAGAACGATTCGTGGCTACCGGACCGTTTCTTGGACAGTAGCCACACTTCTTACAGGTGATCTGCCTTGGGAACTTCAGGCTGAGGCACTCGCGGAGGTCTTTCAGTTCAGGAGAGCAAGGAGAGCGGAAGGGGAAGAACCTCCAAGGGAATTGATAGAGAGAATGAGAAGACGGGCTCAGGAGGTCGTCTTAAAAAGATGGACGGAAAACCTTGAGAGGCCAGAGGCGGGTACGTTTACCGTTGACGCAGTACGGCCACATTTAGAACGATGGATTGGGAGGAAATACCAATCATGGGTGCTTTGGTAAGTACTTGTACCAGGTCGCGAGAAGAGAGCTAAATGCAGGCTAAGGCCACGAGTGTGGTGCTGCTGTGGATACTGCGGCACACACACTCGTGGATTGTTCGGCTTGGAAACCACAGAGGCACTTGCTCAAAGAGGTGGTATGTGACTTTGCGTCGCTATCGGAGTTGGTTAGGACTATGCTCACCGGTAAGAGAGAGTGGGCGGCTGTGGTCGCGTTTTGTGAGTCTGTGGTCTTAAAGAAAGAACTGGCGGAGCGGGAAAGAGAAGCTGATCCTGCTGCAGTACCAGACGCAGAAAGCGGCTAGGGGCACCACAAGCCGCTTTCTCCCCTAGGCGTATTTTTTAGCGTCTGCAAGTCCATGCTTCCAAAGGAAGCAATTGGAGATGACAGCTGTTTTCCCCAAGAGGGACTGAGGCATGAGGCATAGCTTTTCAGGTTGATCTTCGTCTAGGTAACATGGTTGTGTGCTGAAAGCGTTCCTGTGGTGCCTGCCTCATGACGGCGGTGGATTTGGTGGTTTTTAGTGGGTAGTACAGCACTCGCTGTGAGCTCCTAATACCCCTTCATCCCACGGATGGGATGCGTAAAGGCATTTTCCACCGTTAGCCTTGTGGTCGGTTAGGTTTATGTGAATTCAACCTTAGGTTAAAACAGAGAAGCTGGGCAGTGGTCAAGTCCAAGGCACTGCTTGGGTTCCTGTCATATTAGTCCCTGTCACAATAGGTAATATATATATACGTGAAAATACTTGAAGCGTGGTGAAAGGCTAAACCGATTAACTCAATGGTTTTTACTTGGATTTCTATTAATGGTGAAAAAAAAACCTTTTTTTAAATGTTTTAATGTTAAGATAAATAATAAAATTATGTATTTAAGAACATATTTATAGAAATTGTTTTTCTATTATTTCTATTTAATTTGCTACTAATTGTATTAAATATCTTTTAACCTAATGAGTTCTAAACATAATTCACACGTTATTGCTCGCATGGGATATTATACACCCCAGAGCATCTTTAAATAAATTTTGAATTACACAATCTACTGCGATTGCCTTATTTTTTTCACCTCTTTCAGTAACGATTCTTTATTGCTTTAAAATAAATTAATTTACGTTTACAATAACTTTATGTTCGCGGATTAGCTTTTCTTTTATTTCAAGACTGTCACTGCCTGGTGGCCATTATTACAGTGCAGTGATGTGTTATCGTGATGCTGGGTCTCCATTACTAAGGTTTGTTTAATATTGGTTACTCGGTATTACTTTTTAAATGCATATTATTTATTATCTTGTGCGTGAGATTGTGGGTTCCATGTAGATTGGGAAAGTTTATTGGTTTATGTATAATTTAAAGAAATAAATAAACACAAACTTTTTATCTTTATGTATAAAAGGAGAAGCTGACTGAATGACAGACTGATATATTAACGCAGGGCCTAAAATATAAGGGTTAGAAACTTGAAATTTTGCACAAGGATTCCTTTTATAAGGCAGACAACTAAGATTTTTTAAAATTCCCCCCATAAGAGAGCAAAACGAGGGTGCAGAGTTAGTATGACTACCTCATAAAATTATTGAATATGTCTACAGAGAATTTACTGTAGTCTGATATACCTTCCCTTAATATGAAATATGAAATTATATTACTAAATAATACATAGAAAATTAAAAAACAGTAGTAACGATAATGTAATCTTGACATCCATTTTATATCATAAAATGAATATTTTATAATATAATCTGCTTTAACGTGGTTTTAGCAGACATGCGTGTAATATGCGTGAACAAATTCTATCGAACTAGGTATGCCTAAGAACTAGATAAGATATGAATTACATACTTATAAGGAAATTGAATATGTAGTTGACTTATATGACATCTTACTAATATGATAAATAAATAGGCTACTATTAATCCCTGAATAATTAATAGTTCCTGTGGAATAATTATAAAATATTTTTATAGAATACCTGTATATTTTTTATGTAAAACAATATATTTTTTTTTAAATCTCAGTATAAGTGGTAATTTGTACCCATTCAAAGCCGCAGCGGGTTAATTATTAGAATTTTTAATAGTTTCGTATATTGTTATGATTGCCATAGTGATTAGAATAGTCATTACTAATGATGATCTAATCATAACTATCGTTTCATCTACTTAGCTAGTGGTAGTTTAATTCATTACAAGTATTTCAGTCATCAAAAGACGAAGTAAAATCTGTGACTTTAATTAATATAACCTGTGCAGTTTCTCCACAATAATATGCAAGTATTATATGTATAAATCTAAGTGAGAATCAGTGTATACTTTGGTGAAATATAGATACAGACATCGGGAAGCGAATTGGTTTAAAACTATCGGACATCCCGAGGGAATCTAGGAACTAAGTGTGAATTAAAGTGGAACTAATAGAAAAGTGAGTTATCATACACTGGTGATTTCAATTGACCTAGTTGATGAGGATGACCATGACCAATAACCTAAAAATACAGTGATATGACAGTAATATCCCATATTTTTTTAAAGTTGGTGAAAACCCGTATAACGCTGTTCATTCTAATTCATTTTGGGGTTATCTATGCAAAAACCAGCAGTGGATAATACAATGATTGTTACTTTGATTAATGAGAAGAAGTAATAAAGGCAAAAAAAACAAGTTATAAACGCAATCGTTATTCGTGTACATGTAAACCTTCCATGAATACGTTATCAGCACTCTCGATTATACTATTTGATGGTCAACGCCTTTTTGCAGACCCTGATAATTTTGAGTATTATCTAAACACACTTTTTGATGACTTATTGAATTGAACTTGATTGCTGTAATCTAAAAAATTGTATTGGAATTATCTTTCAAGTTATCTTCCGGAAAGATAAAGGTTTTATAATAGCACTTGCTCTTGTACACTTGTCTAGTGTTATTATTACTCGGTAGTAGTTCACTAATAAAAATAATGATGTTAAAAGTACTGTTAATAATTACAACATGTTTTTATTTGGAAGTGCAATCAGCGAAAATATTGGCAGTATTTCCTATGCCATCCATTAGCCATCAAGTCGTTTTTAGAAAGATTACTCAAGAACTAGTGAATAGAGGACATGAAGTCACCGTGATTACTCCAGACCCAGCATATCCTAATGGAAATGCTCCTCCGAACCTAAAAGAGATTGACGTACATGATATATCATATGGATTTTGGAAAAAAATATTCTCGGACAAATACAAAGTGGAGCAGCTGAAAGTGCCAAAATTTACTGAATTTAGACAAGGAGCGTTACTGTTTACCCATATACTAAAGTTACAAGTTGAGACACCAGAGGTTAAAAAATTAATTGCTAATAAAGATAATAAGTACGATTTGATAATTATTGAAGCGGTTATGCGCCCAGCTCTCGCTTTTTCCCATATCTTTAAAGCTCCTGTTATTCTAGTTAGTTCAATGGGTGCAATTTTTAGTGTAAATAACGCAATTGGATCTCCTACGCATCCACTTTTGTATCCATCTTCTCTCCGTAAAAGATTTTATAATCTAACACTATGTGAGAAATTCAATGAACTATATGAACATTATATGTTTGAATACGCTAATTACTTAAATCAATTCGATGAAAATGAAATGCTGAAACAAATATTTGGTCCAGACGTGCCTCCTACAAGTGAATTATATAATAACGTGGACTTGTTATTGCTTAACCTGCATCCTATCTGGAATGATAATCAACCTGTACCACCAGGTGTTGTATACATGGGAGGAATACATCAAATACCCCAAAAAGAATTACCTAAGGTAATAAAAGGATTTTAAGTATGCATATTTATTAAATTATTCTTTAATGTAGGTAATCTTGCAGCTTCTCCTTTTTGAATTGACAGGATTTGAAGGCGTATTTGGATTCATCGAAGAATGGGGTCATATATGTTAGCTTTGGTACCAATGTGCTTGCTGGAATGATGCCTGAAAAGAAAATAGAAATTATTGCGAAGGTCCTTTCTAAGCAGCCTTACGATGTTTTATGGAAGTGGGATAAGGATGAATTACCAGGAAAGGGAGATAATATAAAAATTGGAAAATGGTTTCCTCAATCTGATTTATTAAGTTAGTATATATTTACACAAATAATTACAATAGTTGTATTGATCATGATTGTTTATATCAAAATATGTAAAACATAAATCTTAAAAGATAAAGAATTTAAACAAATATCTTGATTTAACCCTTGAGATTTTCGAAATGTAGGATGTAGATTCAACAATCAGTGTGCCGATTATCGTAAAAACCAATCGCGTCATTATAATGAACCTGTATCTCGACCTTGAAAGGCTTTCAAGAAAGTAAAAGGTCTGACAAAGAGTAAAAAATGAAGAGGTTCCTCGAACCTTAACCATCAGTAGCTAGAACCTATTTTGTACAAATATATACCTAAAATACCTAAAAATGTAATTAGTAGGAGATAATAATATTGATCTATTGACTTGCAGGACACCCAAAACTAAAACTTTTTGTTATGCAAGCTGGACTTCAATCTACCGATGAAGCAATAACTGCAGGAGTTCCACTCATCGCAATACCAATGTTGGGAGATCAATGGTATAATGCTGAAAAATATGTTAAACATGGTATTGGTATGAAATTTGAGATGGATTCATTTACCGAAGATGAATTTAAACATGCCGTGGAAACTGTTATTAATGACAAAAGGTATTTCACTTGCAATAATATGTTTATGTATCATGAAGATGAAGATTGTCCTTATTTGCTAGATTGTGTTGGTTTTTGCTCTTGACTATCTTCTTATTTAACTGAAATTATTTTCCAGCTATCGTGAAAATATAGAGAAACTGAGGGTCGTGTTACGTGATGAACCTGAACCTCCTCTACAGAGAACTATGTGGTGGATTGAATACGTCCTTAGACATGGAGGAGCAAAACAACTCCGAGCTCCTGGAGCCAATATAACTTACTATGAATACTTCGCAGGCGATGTCCTAATAGTTGTATTATCATCAGTATTACTTATTATCATTTTAGCATGTGTCGCCATTTCATTAATTTTTAAACTAATATCTAAATTATTATCTCAAAAAAAGATAAAGAGTAGCCAAGTTAAAGGAAGTAGTAAAAAGAAAAACTAATAAGATCTTAATGTATTTTGTTATATAGGTTAATTTGAGTTAAATTATCAATAAAATAAATTACAATAAAAAATGTTGTCTAGGCATTATCTTTAATGATATATTATCTTAATCATATTTATCGTATCATTATTTTTACATTCAACATTCATCCTGTTTACTCGTGGTCTAGTGCTAAGCATTTAGATATGAAAAAAAAACATAAAATTGATACGTACGTTTGCCACTGATGCTCGTAACATAAACGCGCACTAGATTTAAAAAACGCACTCTGAATCAGTATCAAGATAAATGACGCTATGGACGAATTAATAATTAATTTACAAGATGATTCTGACTGATCAAGCTTAATGAAATTGATTCAAATGAGATTTATATGGTTACTTAAATCATAACTTAATGCTAGACCTATTTTGCTCATTTTTATGTTTAAACTGGTTTTATGGTTTGAATTAGGATAGCTAGAAAAATTTAATGAAAATTATGGAAAATATCCGGATTCCGGTAAAACTGAACTTCTTATTTCTATGAGGTATTATTTGTTGCCTAGCATCAGTTGACGGTGCGCGACACAATTACTCTATGTATTATTTTTTTAGGAAAGGAAGTTCACTAAATACTAATATTATCTCGCCATTCATTTCGGAAAGGTTTTATAACGTCAGTGTGCGTCAATGACCTCCCCTCGCCCTCCCTCTTACCGCGCGGGCGATACATTAGTTTTTTGGTATGTTTTAAATAATATAGTAAAAAATATAGATGGTTACATTACGTTTGAAATCTTAACTCAAAGTCCATCCAACCATCTATTGGATGCTTACTCTACCTAGATAACAAAAGATGTTGAATATTCCGATTTATAAACAAACTTAGAAATTCATGGAACCCTTAAGTTAGATTAAATTATATGGCAAATGATGGCTTATAATTGTGCACTACAGAGATGCACAGGGTACTTTGTCAATGTTACGCAGTTAGGCCAAATTCTTACTTTACTAAGATATACTGGAGTATAAGATTGTCCAATCCAAAGATGGCTGATTGCAGAGATGACCCAACGCATCTCATTTTGATGAAAAAGGAACCAGGGTCTTCGTGGAATATTAAATAGATGTATAATATTTTCTCTTGATTTAATTAATGTCACATTGATCTCAGAAGTGATGGCCCAGTGGTTGAGACTTGAATGTCTTACTCGTTAAGTTCTATCCTGGGCAAACACCGACGACTTTTCTGAGTTATGCGTGTTTTAGGCTATTAAATATCACTTGCTTTAATGATGAGGGAAAACTTCGTGAGGAAACCTGCGCTTCTGAGAGTTCATGAAAGTTCTCTGTCGCTGTGTGAAACCTGCCAACCCGCAATGAGCCAGGGTGGTAGACTATGCAACTAGGAGCGTTCTGAGAAGGTGACCCGGGTTAGCAGTGGGCCATTGACGAGTTGTGATGATAATGATGATGACGTTGAGTTCCAGGAATTTTGCCCTGACTTGAATACAATACCTCCTAAATCCTTGATATGAAAGTAATTCTTAGATTAGTGACAGAAATTTCAGAGTTTGTCACAAACAAACATCATGACGCAATATAATACCATATTTAGAGATGTATTTATTTTAAAAAATAAATTTATTATTTTTTAGACATAGGTTATACATTCTTTTGTGAAGTTTCGTGTAATGAAGTTATCAGATTTTTGTTTTGATTTGATATGATAGTGTATCTATTGGTATTTTCCTATCTTTATTTTGTATTGTAATCACAATTTATTTCTAGGTCGTATTTATTATCTAAATTATGTCTACCGATAACATTATAGCAGGCGTTGTTTATAAGGATAACCATAAAATATTCAACCATGTCAAAGCTATTATTAATTAATAGGAGTTGTAGTCTATACGCAGACGGCAACAGTATGACGGTTTGACTATAATCTCAACTCGCGATGTAATAATCATGATTCCTATCATGGCGGCCTATTTATTTTGTTAGCTTTTATCTTTCCGTTGGCAGAACTTCTAAAATCAAATGTTACTGAAATTAATGTTGCCAAGAACATAACTAACAGGATACTACTCAAATTAGTGTTGCCATCATCATAAATAACCCTATATTAAATTCATAAATTGCATGTAGTTTAGCCACTATTAAGAATTGTTTGGAGTTTAAATAATAATTCAATTTCAACGCAAACATAGTTTACGGTTTACTAAACTAGATGGCGCTGGGGGTAAAATTAATATATTTAACTACACACCTGTGAGGGGACGGGTTAGAATACTATTCCCCACTGCAGCTGGGAGAGCATCTCGTAAGAGCCGAGTAACCCAGCACCCCCTTGGTGGTAGGGGATCTGTTCCCCGACTAACTTGCAACCACCAGCATGCGAATCCGATCTCCAAGTGTCATAGACGCGTTCCGGTTGAGCCGCATGTGGGCCAGACTTACCGCCTCCCTCTCCCATCTCATTAATGCTGTGGGTCTAGTGGACTATGGGCTCTTGCCTAGGGTCCGCTAAATCCGCATCATTTTTCTTCTTCATTCTCCCTTCCCACTCTATCTTCAGGGATGCAAAACATCGACAAATCGAGAGAGTGTTTCTTGTTTTTCCGATGTCCATGGGCGATGGTTGCCACTTACCATCAGGTGGACCATCTGCTCGTTTGCACCTTATCTATTATTTAAAAAAATAAAATTTACTCACGGTATACTTTCCTTTATGACAGACTAGCGGCCCATCCCGGCTTCGCACGGGTGGAATATTTTTTAAAAAACATTTTGGCTCTCCCGCATTTCGGTGCCCCCTCTCTTGCCGCGTTACTCGGTGCGCTGCGTCGCTATACTGGCCCGTCGCGTCGACGTGTATTTTTTGTTTATATTGATATTTTTAATTTCGTAATATCTTTTGAATGGAAAGTCCGATTTTAATAATTCAAAAAGTAATTTACAGGTATTAAAACAGTCTTGAATACGAAATAATTTATTTGGATAAGGATTAATACGAAGGTATGGAAAACATGGTCTGATTTTGATAGGCATTTTTATCAACTTTTAAAATGTAAAAAAGTAGTATAGTGACATAACTAAAGTAGTTGGACATATGGTCTCGCGGAGTTTCTTGTAGATATTGATACGTTCTATAATATTGTAGAACATTTTTTTGTTCTATCATCAATGCTTTTCGCAGCGCATGCGATGAAAGACATTTTATGGCTAATTTTTTTGCACCTTGCCTTGGTTTTAGTAATAATTTCTGAGGATCTCTAATTTTTTCCCGTAATAAATATAGCCTATGTTACTCAGGGAAAATGTAGCTTTGTAATGGTGAAAGAATTTTTGAAATCGGTCCAGTAGTTTTTATGTTTATTCGTTACATACAAAAATACAAAAATCCAAAAATACAAAAATACAAATCTTTCCTCTTTATAATATTAGTATAGATATTATAGGTTACTTTTAATTTATTTGGTTCTGTGGTTTTAAATGTCTTTAGTAGCTGAACTTTCTAGACGTTAGTAATAGAAGTAAAATAAAACATCCTTACCGAAGTTAGGTACTACTTATTTTTTTATGGGGCAACATTTATTGTTTTTGATAATATGTATTACCTTTCGGCGACTATGATGAAAATCGCCGAATGCGGTTGAAGCTATACCGTTTATGAACCTTAAGAGGAAATCAGTCGACACTTTTTTCATACAAACGTAGTCCCCTGTTTCCTCCTAGGATAATGAAGTTACAGACAAAAAAAAATACCATGCGATATATACGTACCCCTGCCATGACTGTACGTTTTGTTTTTTTTTTTTATTTGATTAAAATAATAAAAAAAAACGACTTTTTTATTTACATTTGCAAACATCCAGCAAACTAATTATTACTAACATAAACCAAAAAGCAAAACGTACGGTCATAGCGTAAACCCTGTACTGCATTTTAACGAAATAAATATTAAAATCGCTCCAGATTTCGAGGAGGAAACAGGGGATTACGAAAGGACTTTTTAGGTAAGTAAAATCAGTTCGAGCTGTAGTTCTCTCTATCGCACGGTAAGGGGTAAGCTTGGGGCTCAGCGCGACACCAATATTTTTGGTAAAAATCTATTTTTCAAAAGTGTCGTTCGTACGAAGTCCTCTTAAAAATAACTGATTATCACCTTAGTTTTTATAATAATACAACATAGTAACAGTACTTGATATTTTTTAACTTTTTTGACTACTTGTTAGTATTGGTTAAATAAACAACAACAATCAATCTTGCCTACAACATAAAACCTACCATCTTAAAAGAGAAAGCATCCTTGATGGATAAATAATATTCCGTGTACTGAGTAACTTTACATTCTATTCAAATGCGTTCTGTCATTACGGTATGATGGAGCAGAGTATTTCTTATATACAAATCAAGACATGCGGCAGCGTGTCAACACCAAGTGAAGCGGCGCAGCAGCCGCATGTTCACACGAACCATTTCGAGCTATTTTGACTCCTTTACATCAAATTTGGTACATTAATTAAAGTCCCTTAAACTAGCCAAGTCACACCTTGACCATAAATTGCAACTTAAGTGAAATAATTTTCTGTTTAAATTTAAGAATGTATATTACCTACCTACTAAGAAACATGGAATTGTTATTTAAATTTAATGCAGAATGTTGCATATTCGAAACTATTACGCCGTCTATTTTTTTCTTCTCTCTCTCTCTCTCTCTATTCTTCTCTTTTATTTACATACTCATAAATACACACGAATCCTCATTATTTTAGATTTATCTGGAATACAATAATCCTAACTAATATTATGAATGAGAAAGTAACTCTTTCTGTCTATCTGTCTGTCGCGCTTTCACGCAAAATTACTGAACCAATTTAAATGAAATTTGGAATACAGATAGTCTAGAGCCTAAGAAAGGACATAGGCTACTTTTTATTACGAAAAAAGGGTTACAAGGGGTTGAAAGGGGGGATGAAAGTTGTATGGAAGTATCGTCATTTTTTAAGCTAGAAGCTTGAAATTTATATTTAAAGGCTGTTGATTCGACATTCAACGTTTTTAAAAGTTTTACCCTCAAGGGTGTCCCTACAAACCAATAGGGAATAGGGGATGGTCGCGCTTTCACGCCAAAACTACTGAACCTATTTAAAGGAAATTTGGTATAAAGATAAAACAACATAGGCTACTTTTTAATGCGAAAAAAGGATTGTAAGGGGTTGAAAGGGGAGGATGAAAATTTATATGAAAGTATCGCTATTCCACGCGTACGAAGTTTCGGGCACAGCTAGTTTCTAGCTAAAATCTTTCAAAGGGTTATTTTATTAAAAATAGAGCAAGTTATTTAGAAACTAGTTGACCCGTCCTGGCTTCGCCTTCAATTTACCAAGTGAATTTAGGTTTAATTTCACATTTTCCACTATACTGATATACATATATTACATTGTAATTTTCAACACGTTGGTTTTTTTTAAATATATGACTAATTCCCAAAAACATAACACACAGCTCGACATGCACTTCACCCTTACGCCGATAGATGGCGTAAGTTTTTTAGCGATAAAACATAGCCTACACCCTTCCCTAAGTTCTAATCCACCAAAAGTACCAAATTTCATCAAAATCGATTCAGTGACTGAAGCGTGATTGCGTAACAGACAGGGCAGACCATCTATCTGTCAATAGATGGCGTAAGCAGTATATTAAATCACACTTTCGTTTGTTTAGTTTGCATCCTTAAGTATTGCCCACGTTTCTTAAGTTACTTTCGATATTATAAAATTAATTAAGATTTCGATCTATTTGAATAGTACAGATCTTAATATTTTATGAGGTAGTCATACTAACTTTGCACCGCCTTTTTTCCTCCTTAAGGGATGATTTTCGAAAAAATATTTTACATATGTTTTATAACTTTCAATGAAGAACCTTCACACTTCATTTGAATAACTTCAAAAACGGCAAAGTTTCATACTAATTTTACATTCCCGTTTTACCTTCTTAAGTTTAATTTTCAAAAATCCTTTCAAGTTAATAACCCTTATAGTTCCGGCCCTGCGTTGATATGTCAGTCATTAAGTCAGTTTCGCCTTTTCTATATATATATATATGGGATAAAGATGATCTAAGAAAACTTCAAAATATCTGATTATGATGGAATACTTATGGAAAACACATAAGTTATTTAAAATATTGTTTTTCACTATATAAACTATGTAAATAGAGCTTTTTAAAAAATTCATTCCCCCAACGGGAAATTTACCGTTTTTATTCTTTTTAGGAAATCTTCATTAACTCCGCGACGTCGCTTTGACGCTGAAGCTAATTTTACAGCATTTTTCTCACAATTCCTATTTCTTTGGCAATTTCCTCAAAGTTTTATATTAAATTGAAGTAATAGTTGATTAAAATGTTAAATTAAGAACAAACTTCTACTCATTTTAATTTTAAATAGAAGTCCGTAGATTATAAAACAGTTATTTAATCTTACTAATATTATAAATGTGAAAGTTTAAATGTTTGGATGTTTGTTACTCAATTACGCAAAAACGGCTAAACGGATTTCAATGAAATTTGGCACACAGATTCTTTATAACCAGGGTTAACATAAAGGCTATTATTTATTCTGAAAAAATAAACAGTTCCTGCGGGATGACAATCTAATTGTATTCTATCGTAAACACCTGAATATACTTATATAGCAATTTAAACGCGGCGGGTCAATTAGTTTATGTGATATAGGGGCCCGTCCCGGCTTCGCACGGGTGGATAATTTTTTTTTAACATTTTGGCTTCCGCATTCTGTCGCTCCTCTATCGCCGCGTTACTCGCTGCGCTGCGAGGCACTGCACACCGCGCCGGCGGCCCGTCTGGGATTATTTTTTATTTATCTTGATATTTTTATTTCGTAATATCTTTTGACTGGAATGTTCGATTTCAATAATTCAAAAAGTAATTAACAGGCATTGAAACAGTCTTCATTACGAAATAATTTATTTGGATAAGAATTAATACAAAGTTATGGAAAACATGGTCTGATTTTGATCGGCATTTTTATCAACTTTTAAAATGTAAAAAAGTAGTTATAGTGACTTAACTACAATAGTTGGACATATGGTCTCGCGGAGTTTTTTGTAGATATTGATACGTTCTATAATATTGTAAAACATTTTTTGTTCTATCATCAATACTTTTTGCAGCTCATGCGATGAAAGATATTTTATGGCTAATTTTTTTGCACCTTGTGTTGGTTTTAGTGAGAATTTCTGGGGATCTCTCATTTTTTCTTGTCATAAATATAGCCTATGTTACTCAGGGATAATGTAGCTTTCTAATGGTAAAAGAATTTTTGAAATCGGTCCAGTAGTTTTTATGTTTATTCGTTACATACAAAAATACAAATCTTTCCTCTTTATAATATTAGTATAGATATAGATTAGTATAGATATAGATAAGCTATATTAATACAATTTTTAATAAAATTATTCTAAAAGAGTACAGCAATCCGTCATTATAGCATAATTGCCGATCTAGTGAATGACGACATAAACGACATTTTGTTTTGATTAATTTTTACTATGCACTGATATTTATCATGGCCTTGAGTGATTGCATTGATCACCATTTTTGTTGTCATCATTTCCTCTGGCTGTCATGGATGACGATAGTCGTCGGGTTGCAATTAAAATAACTAAGTACTCACTGAATAGTATTTATATTCTACTACTAGTGATCGTAAATAAGTTATGATATTATTTTGAATATGTTTAAAAGGCGAAGGTAATGAATCCAGTGAATTTTAAATTGAAATTAATAAAAATGTAATATCAAACATTAATTACAGCGGGATTTACATTTATATCCAGAGTTTAATTAAAAATATCAGCAAGAAATACTACGCGTTAACGCGTTAATACCCTGAAATTAATATCTCAGAAATTAAATCATATTAAACTAGCTGCACCCTGCGGTTCCACCCGCTATATTTTTCATAATTCACAATATATCATTATAAATTATATCCTACGTGTTAATCTGATGTGTAAGCTATATTATTGTAAAGTTTCGTCAAAATCCATTCAGTAGTTTTTGCGTGAAATAGTAACAAACATACATCCATACATCCAGACATCCAGACATCCATACATTCTTACAAACTTTCACGTTTATAATATTAGTATCACTAGCTGAGCTGCCCTCGCCACGGTGAGGTAAATGGGGTTTAAAAATTGAAAGGAAATTTTACTGCTATCTACCTATACATAGGTAGGAATTACATACCTACTTAATTACATTAGGAGTTACAGCAGACATAAAGTAAATAATAAGGACCTGAGGCATTTACAAAAAATACTTCACGGGTTGCATAAATCATTTGTAAACCGCTGTAAAATGAATGATCAAACGAACTTACTAATTGAAGTTCGATCGTAATCATATGAACAGCTTTATTCATCATTATTTAGGATAAAGGATAGGAAAAGGTAAATTGACGTTGTCATATGTCCCTATAACGACTTTACTCGACTCGCGCGACTTTATCTGCGTCACATAAGAGTCACATACAATTCTCAAGCAGCTGAACTTTAATTCATCACCACCCTTCAATGGCCCACTGCTGATTTGGGTCTCCTCCTCAGAATGAGGAGGGTATTAGGCCATAGTCCACCACGCTGGCCCACTGCGAGTTGGCAGACTTCACACACCTTTGAGAACTTTTTGGGAACTCTCAGGAGTGCAGGTTTCCTCACGATGTGTTCCTTCACCGTTAAAGCACTGTGTGCCCAGGATCGAACCTCGGACCTCCCGAGTAAGACTTGACATCTCAACCACCGGGCCATCACTGCTTATAAAACTATATAAACTTACTAATACTAATATAAACTTTAATTGCATATGCCTAATTGCTTAAAAATCTGCAAAGATTATGAAGGTTCAGCAGAAACATGGTATATCTTACAAAGTATTTATTTATTTTTAAATAAACATATAAACTAACTTATGTTAATGTTATAATTTTGATACAAACTGACGCGAAATTAGTTGAACAACCTGAAGTTAACGCTTTAACTCCGTTACCCACGTAGTTCGTTTATATTCTAAGAGAGGTCTATAGTATCCCCATTTGTCCTGGCGAAATTAGTCCAATAGGGAGTCAACAATTGACTTATTCGTCCAGCTTAGTCCTAACTAATATTATAATTTCGAAAGTAAACTTAAGAAACGTAGGAAAACTTACGATTACAAACTAAACAAACGAAACTGCGAAATTCAACGCCATCTATTGACGGATAGATGGCGTCTGTCTGTCTGTTACACAATCAGGCTTAAATCACTGAACCGATTTTTCTAAAATATGATACAGAAATAAAATAAAGCTTGAGGTAGGATATCGGCTATAATTTATCGCGAAATAAATACTTAACAATACTGACTAAAGAAATAAGTGAACTCGTATGCCATCTATCGTCTTGGGGATGAAGTGCATGTCGAGCTGTGTGTCCGTTATGTCTTTGGGAGTCAGTTATTTGTTAATAAAAATGTTAAATATAGTGATGAATGTAATGAATGTTTGATTGATCAAATGGTGAAATTAAACCTAAATACACGTGGTATATTGCACCCAGGTGAAGCCGAAATGGGCAGAATAGTGGTTGTATAGTAGAAGCAATATTAAGAATTCAATAAACAGACAAATATAAAAAAAGTAGATAACTTTTAAAAAAATCTCTTATTTTACCTTTAAGGTTATTGAATAGTAGGTATATTTTGAAATTATTTCTAAAATATGGGGCCGTTCAAGTAGTGCTAATGTTGATCCCTGCATTTTTCTCCCTCCTCATTCTGATTCATATTCCCATATCCCCATGAAGACCCTCCCATCCCCCATGTCATAAAAATAAGCAAGGATCCCCCGCCCTTCTTGAATACTTACGTAAAAGTTGAGCGACCACTGTTAATTTCGCTGTGAATATTTTTTTTATTTCCTTGATCATTACTTGTATTTTTTTCTATTTTGTACATCCTCATTCTACTTAACATTAACAAGTAAAACTTTAAACGTATTGGTGCAATTAAGAGAGCGTTTGCGGAAAGACAACTCTCGCTCGTTGTCGCTAAGCACTTCACTGTTATTCCTGTTAAGGACTATGAATAAAACCTTATTGCTTACAAAAAGTATATAATATTTACAAAGATTAAGTTTTGTCTGTTTGTCTGTGTTTTTATGCAATCTAAACTTAGTAACTACTGAACCAATTTTGCAACTAGGATGAAGCAATTGATAAAATAAAAATATATTAGAAACCTGGCAACCCTTTTTTGCGGGCATCCCTATACCACTGTATTTGCAATAAAATTACCTTAATTATGATATATATGTCAGAGAATAGTAAAAGATTAATTATCGAATCGTCATCGGTATCTATGGCGTTGGAGTAGGGTAGTAGTAATTTCCGTCAGTTTGACAGTCTCGACCCTTTATATGCCCTCGACAGTCTGACTGTAGTTTTACTCTTGCGCGGTCACTCAAAGAGTGAAGTAGTTTCTGGACAGTGCTAGTGAAGTATCAAGTGCAATGTTGTGTTAGTCCTGGGAGTGCTGTCCGATTAAGTTCACGAGAACCTAACAATGTAGTTTCCACGTCTTGTGTAAGGTTAGCGGCGGAAGCGAGTGTCTCGATCGAATAAATCACCTACGATTCACTTACTGACTTACTCATTCACTTACGAGTCATCAAAATATATATTTCTTATGCAGTATATGAATTTTGACTCGAGAGAATATGATTGACCGAATTTGTATCTGGCTCCCGTACTAACAATATACTAATTAACTTTAATATATATAAACTAAAAAGGCGGTAATATTATTACATAATATATTATACAGACGTCCACGATCTGCGGAGCTAAGCGTGTGGGTGTAATAATTGTATAATAATGAGAGGAGTAGCTGATGCGATGCAGTGGTAGTCTTCTAAGTGTACCCCATGTCCAATCCTCTTCTAATACTGAGTTATGACGATAGGGTGGAGATGAGGTTGATGATATATGTAATGTTCGTGTTCAAGCGTGCCGATCGCCGCTAGAGTCGAACAAAGAAAAAAGTTGTCTATCAACTCTCACTGTACATTACCGATTGACGTACGAATAACTGAAAGACGTTATTTATAATCCGAACATTGTGAACACGATACCGAACATATAAATACTTCTGTGCTTGGGTTGCCAACAAAAATGTGCTATGTTTGCATAATATATAGTAGCATTCCTATTTATATATTAGCTACCACTCCTATTAACCATTTTTTCTTCATTTTAAACCATCTAAGGCTGCGTTTTAAAGAGAGATTAGTGAGGATGTGTAGCCAGGGACGTGATGATTATATAGTCTCGATCAGAATATGTCACATGAAGCAATTCTATTGGTTTTTAACAAAGTCTCTAGTAAAAAAACTCAGCCTAATTGACTTACTCATAATGCTAAAAAATGAAGTAGTGTCTACTATATCAACAGTACGAAGAGTACACACAATCTAATGACCGAATTCACTGAGTGCGCTTCCATATTCATGTGCCGTGGCCGCGCATTAGGTAATTGATAGTGGTCGTGAAATAGGAGTAGTTTACCAAACCCTCTTTAATTTTATATACACCTTACATAGGAACAGTATCCCGTTTTGGAAGGTCAGGATACACTAACAGACACTACAACTTCATTCAATCAGTGGTTGGTTTACCCTTTATGCACCTAGTGGCTGTTTTAGTCGAACCGCCCAAGCTACGAAAAACTTTTTCAAATGACAATAACATTATTACTAGATATGATCTGACTCAATTGAAAAATATAACTTAGGTAAAATTAGATCTGTATTAACTCAATAAAAGTTTAAGTGTGTATATAGTGTAAAAGTGTACATCATAAGTGTCAATGAAAAAAAAAATCACATATATACACAACTTTGTTGATAGTAATACCAGAATAAATCAGTTACTCAGATTATAACTTTGGAACAAATCCAGGCAGTTCCAGAGATAAGCGGCCTAAACAAACACACTGATTTTACATTATTTTGTTTATGTATTCAAACTGTTCACTTACACACTCATTCATACTCCACCCACAACTATGAATCATATATCTCTCATCGTTAAGGCAGCGTTCGTAAGAAACGTTTTGATTCAACTGTTTTTTCTCCGACTCACGGCAGCAAATCCGATTACCACAAAAAAGTCTTATCATTTTTTGGATTAATATATGACACACAAATAATGAGACTATCTATAAAAGAATTTTTAAAAGAATTTTTTACCTCTTTATAATGTGAGTACAGATTAGTAGGATAATCTAGTTATTTGAATTTCCTGATGTTTTTAACCAGTTAGCAGTAACTGAAAATTGTCGAGCTGGAGTCGGGACTCGGACGCTTGACCTATATTGCTTTAACTACGGATTTCGTGACATCGACTTTTATTGGATTAGAACTTTCTGTTTCCTGTTACAAAATATTTTTTAAATTGCCAATTATTCAACAAGCTGCAGTTATAAATTACTCGCAAAGAAACAGCACTAAAAGCAAAGTAATACTATGATCGTGACCTCCCTTTCTGGAAATGCTGACGACCAAAGAAAATTTCACCAAAAGATGAGGCTGCGGTTTTATCTCGGAGCCCTCCAGACGTGGCTGGCCTGGGCGATTTGTCCACTTCGTCCACCCCTAAAGCTGCTACAGTCTGTGACTCTAATGCAAAGCGCTTTCACTTACTTCTAACACTCTCTATCCACTATTCAACTCACCTTGATCATATGATCCTCAATAATGAGGAGGTCCTTTTTTGAAGCCAGTTTGAAATATATTATGTCTATCTGTGGACCAAATTTCATTGAAATCTTTTCAGCTGTTTTAGTGTGGTTGAAAAACAAAACATAAAAAAAAATCACTTATATGATATTAGCAGACCCGTTATACATTGTTTTGCCATATAAATTAATTTCCAAAGAGTAGCCTTGCTACTTAGGGGTATAAAAATAGCCTATGACCTACCAAATAAACACCAAGTAAATCATAAGAATCGGTCAAGCCGTTTCGGAGAAATTCGATAACAAACTGTGACACGAGATTTTTATTTATATGTATAAGATTAACAAACATAGAAACAGAAATATTAATAAAAGGCTTTTTTCGATCCCGCACTTTCCAAAATAACAAACAGTAAGTAAAAAGTCTTAATTCTTGTCTATTGTTTTCCACAACAATTGGAGTCCTGAATAGCCATTGGCTTCCTTAAGAACAAAACTCTACATTGTTTCCTTTAAATAACGAACGTCTACGACTCATTTAATGTTAACCATTAATATAATTAATATTCTAAATGTGAGTGTTTGTTACTCAATCAAACAAAAATGGCTGGATGGATTTCGATGAAATTTGGCACGTCATCGTCGGAAACCATTAATGACCCTCTGCTGAGCCGGTCATCATAATAGTGAAAGAAGGCGTTTACTGATACTACTTATAGTTTGAAATATTTTCCGGAAAAGAGTTCCATAGTTTTGTGGCTACTACTGTTAAGCGATTTTCGTAAAATATCGTATTAGAGGTTGAGAACTCTATTTTATGGTCAACGCCTTTTAGGCTGCTTTCTACTATGTGAGGAATTTATGCGACATTGTACTTTTTGTTGATGACACTTTTCTTAATAATTTAATAATTTAGTAGGTACTAAACAAAAAAAATGACTAAATGTGTGGAATTTGCTTTACTGTTTAAAAACAGCAATTCACCCTTTTATAAAACAATTAAATATTGAATTAAACAGACTCAACAATCTTTTTAGGAATAAGTTTAGAATCATAATTTCAGTGAACTCCCATTTATCATCTATGGTGGGAAAACTCAGCTTATGCAGTAAGGAAAGTAAGGCTACTACCTGATACAGCCAGATTTGTTTATTTATTAGTTACTTTCACAGTATTAAGTCCTACGGCATTTTGTTGTGGGGCAGAGCCGTGGACTTAGAATCCATTTTTATCCTTCAAAAAGATTTACAATCTAAGACCTAGATCTAAGAAGGCGAATTGAATTCAAGACCTAGAGATTCCCTTTTACATGTTTTTAATAAAATAGGTATTCTTACGGTGCCCTCACTATACATTTTATCCATTACACCATTTTTCTTATAATTAAATTTTACAAACTAGAGGGGTGAGCGCGAAGACTGACTCACTGTCGGCGAATTCCGGGACATGTAATATGAGTTGGGAACCTTGGTGGCGCTGCACACCAGTTAGGTATGCAATGCCACCGTTAGGGTTCCGTAACACAGTATATTAGTACTAGAAATAAAAATAAACTTGTAACGCCATACTATCGTCTCCACAAAGTGAGTAATTGTTTCATGGGGCATGGTGTTCGCATCTATAATAAGATTTCATAGCAAAAATAGCCTATATTTCATTTGCAACTTCAACGATTTAAAAATCAAATAAAAAAGTGTTTAGTGCATAAAGCTTACTACTCTGTACAAGATTACTTGAATGATGACAAAGCATCGAATCAAAATGACGTTGATGCTCAGCTGAATGATTATACCCTTGTAAAACAGACTGATGTAAACAATGGCGTTTTGAAAAGAGCAACTTATAAGTTTCTTGCCAGTTCTTCTCATCAGGAAACTGCTTTCCGAACTGGTGGCAGAATCAGTCAAACTGACTGACTGACTGACCAATTTTGACGTGTCAAAAATAATTTGTAATTTGTAAAAAGTCTATTTGAATAAAATATTTTGAGGTTGAGTTTGAGTTTGCAGACCATGACAATCTTGAATGTTATCTGATCATACTTTTTGAAGGCGAATTGAATTCAACTTGATTGCTATTATCTAAAAAAAATCTTTTTGGAATTATCTCTCAAGTTATCTTACGGAAAGATAAAGGTTTTATAATAGCACTTGCTCTTGTAGACTTGTTTAGTATAAATATTACTCGGTAGCAGTTTACCTGTAAAAATAATGATGTTAAAAGTAGTGTTAATAGTTGCAGCATGTTTTTATTTGGAAGTGCAATCATCGAAAATATTGGCAGTATTTCCTATGCCATCAATTAGCCATCAAATCGTTTTTAGAAAGATTACTCAAGAACTAGTGAATAGTGGACATGAAGTCACCGTGATTACTCCAGACCCAGCATATCCTAATGGAAATGCTCCTCCGAACCTAGAAGAGATTGATGTACATGATATATCATATGGATTTTGGAAGAAAATATTCTCGGAAAAATTCAAAGTGGAGCAGCTGAAAGTGCTAAAATTTACTGAATTTAGACAAGGAGCGTTACTGTTCACACATTTACTTAAGTTGCAGGTTGAGACCCCAGAGGTTCAAAAATTGATTGCTAATAAGGATAATAAGTTTGATTTGATAATTATCGAGGCGTTTATGCGCCCAGCTCTCGCATTTTCCCATATCTTTAAAGCTCCTGTTATTTTAGTTAGTTCAATGGGTGCAGTTTTTAGTGTAAATAACGCAATTGGATCTCCTACGCATCCACTTTTGTATCCATCTTCTCTCCGTAAAAGATTTTATAATCTAACACTATGTGAGAAATTCAATGAACTATATGAACATTATATGTTTGAATACGCTAATTACTTAAATCAATTCGATGAAAATGAAATGCTGAAACAAATATTTGGTCCAGACGTGCCTCCTACTAGTGAATTATATAATAACGTAGACTTGTTATTGCTTAACCTGCATCCTATCTGGAATGATAATCAACCTGTACCACCAGGTGTTGTATACATGGGAGGAATACATCAAGTACCCCAAAAAGAATTACCTAAGGTAATAAAAGGTTTTTAAGTATGCATATTTATTAAATTATTCTTTAATGTAGGTAATCTTGCAGCTTTTCCTTTTTGAATTGACAGGATTTGAAGGCGTATTTGGATTCATCGAAGAATGGTGTCATATATGTTAGCTTTGGCACCAATGTGCTTGCTGGAATGATGCCTGAAAAGAAAATAGAAATTATTGCGAAAGTCCTTTCTAAGCAGCCTTACGATGTTTTATGGAAGTGGGATAACGATGAACTACCAGGAAAGGGAGATAATATTAAAATTGGAAAATGGTTTCCTCAATCTGATTTATTAAGTTAGTATAAATTTATCTAAAATACATTAATAGTTGTACTGATCATGATTGTTAATATCACTATCCCACATGACGAGAATCTCAATAAAACTAACTAAGATAAAGAAATTTAATATCTTAACTTAACTCTTGAGATTTTTGACTTGTAGAATATGGACTCGACAATTAGTGTACTGATGGTCGTAAAAACCAATCGCGTAATGTTAATCAACCTGTATCTCCATCTTAAGAAGCTCTCAAGAAAGTAAAAGGTCTGATATAGAGTTAAAAATTTGGAGGTTTCTTTCTTTAGAAACTGTATCTCGACCTCGACTCGACTATCAATAGGTAGAAACTTTTTTTTACAAATATATATCTAAAAATGTAATTAGTAAGAGATAATATTATTGATCTATTGATTTGCAGGACACCCAAAAATAAAACTTTTTGTTATGCAAGCTGGACTTCAATCTACCGATGAAGCAATAACTGCAGGAGTTCCACTCATCGCAATACCAATGTTGGGGGATCAATGGTATAATGCTGAAAAATATGTTAAACATGGTATTGGTATGAAATTTGAGATTGATTCAATTACCGAAGATGAATTTAAACATGCCGTGGAAACTGTAATTAATGACAAAAGGTATTTCTCTTGTAATAATATGTTTATGTATCATGAAGATTGTCCTTATTTTCTAGATTGTGTTGGTTTTTGCTGTTGACTATCTTCTTATTTTACTGACATTATGTTTTAGCTATCGTGAAAAAATAAAGAAACTGAGAGTCGTGTTACGTGATGAACCTGAACCTCCTCTACAGAGAACTATGTGGTGGATTGAATACGTCCTTAGACATGGAGGAGCAAAACAACTCCGAGCTCCTGGAGCCAATATAACTTACTATGAATACTTCTCAGGCGATATCCTATTTGTTGTATTATCATCAGTATTACTTGTTATCATTTCAGCATGTGTCACCATTTCATTAATTTTTAAACTAATATCTAATTTATTATCTAAAAGAAAGATAAATAGTAGCCAAGTTAATGGAAGTAGTAAAAAGAAAAACTAATAAGATCTTAATGTATTTTGTTATATAGGTTAATTTGTGTTAAATTTATCGGTGAAATAAATTGCAATAAAAATGTCGTCTAGTCATAATCCTAATGATATATTATCTTAATCATGTTTATCGTACCATTATAATTACATTCAACCTGTATACTCGTGTTTCAGTGTGTAGTCAGATATGAAAAAAATCATAAAATTGATACGTCAGATACTAAGTTTGGTCTTCAATCATAACTAGAGAATGCTAAATCGACTTTGTTCATTTTCAGGATTCTGTACCTTAAATAAAAGGATTACTTTGCTGTCCTTCTATTTGTCAAGATCGCGTGGAGGTATCAAGTTGAAATTAACATCATATTCTCAAGCTTTCCCTTGCAGCTGTTAAAAAAATCAGTAGCTCAGTGGTTCGGGCGTTGGATTCACGATCGATAAGTCGTGGGTTCAAATCCCGGACATTGGACTACTGGCGTGGCCCACTCCTGACACAAGCATTTTAGCTTACTAGGAGGGGTAAAGGGAATACTAGTAGTATGTGATCCATATTGCTAGTAATGTTTTAAAAAGAGATAAAATTAAAAATCTTTAATTTTACATCACTAGAAAAATAATTTGTTTTTGACTGTCACGTAAGACACTTTTTCTCAGAAAAACGTAAAGAGCAGCCGTTTTTATCTCATGTATTGTAATTTTAATTTATGACAACAATCAATTCCCAGGTTAAGGAGTTTAATTTAATGAAATGAAATTTATAAACTTAAAAGAAATGTATTAGTGTAAATAAAGAAATAATTTGTAATGCAAAAATTTTAAAAGATTATTTGGTAAAAAATAAATTCCATTAAATAATTTATTAAATCTTTAATTTTTACACTGGTGATAAAGTTAGGTACCTCTTCCAGTTACTTAAACTTTGAAAGCTTTAGCTTAACGTTTATCTTGGCTTAAATCTGTACCGAAGACCAGAGAAGAGATGTATATGTATAACATATTAGAATGTTAGTAAAATCGCAGACATCGACGTTTTTGTTGTCGTATTGTGTTAAATGAATCTAAAGCTATTTTGGGCGAGTATCCTAGCAACAATTGTTGATGACATGTTATTAAATTACATCTTATAAAATATTTTAATCAAATCCCAAAAAAGAAGGAGTTTCTATATTTTACCATATATATTTTATTGAATATATGTTCACCAACTTCAAAATTATTTTAATGTTTTTATATTTTACTCTTTATTGCAGTTAAAAATGTTTTACCTAGTTAGTATTAATAATTATTAATTACACTTGATTTACTGAATTTTATGTCTATTTATTTTGTAAAAATTTCATTTAAAAAAAATTGTATCAAATAAGATTTTTAAAGTAATTTCGTTATGGGGGTCTGAGTATCGGTTCATTTTGGAAAAGCTGTCTCTTGTCTAAAATACTTTGGTAATCTCTGTTTTAGATTATTACGATTACATCCAAGATACTTATTTGCCGATTTGTATGAAGATCAATATTTATTTGAGTAAAAGAGAGAGAGGATACTAACTTCTAAGAGGTGAAATAATTTGAAATTTGGCCACAATATCTTAATTGAATTATTTTCAAACTTAGTCGACTTCTGTTGCTGACATTTCCCAGAGAGTTGTTTAAAATATTACTCAAAATTTTAAACTTCATAACTTATTAAGTTAATTATGAACTTTATTTTGATTTTAATTTACATTTTGTTTACTAAAAATTATAATAATATTGAATTAAAATTTTAAAAATTATTTAAAGTGGAAAAATTCCAATACAACAAGCTATACGTTATCACTACATGGTATAAAACAAAGTCGCTTCCCGCCGTCTATCTGTCTGTCTGCCTGTCTGTCCCTATGGATGCTTAGGTCTTCAAAGGTTTATATGTATAATACACACATAATATAGTAGAGAAATAAACACATCGTAAACAAACACATTTTTACATTGCGCTTACATTGCAAACGCAGGCTGAACCCTACGAGATTGATCAAAATAATATACTACAGTATTGTACACCTTAAAAAGGTCTACAAAAATATCCGTGATGGTATATGTCTATCTCTTTAGGGATAACCCACAATAACCTTTTTTTATCCTTTACTTTTTACGCGAAATAATGTCTTATTTACGAAGCGATTTTAAGCAATACAGCATTAATCCATATACAATTAGGTACACCCTTTATAGCATGAAATTTAAATGAATATTTTCGAAAATAAATTTCCTAGGTGTTAATGCAGTTTATAATATTTCCAAATGACAAATTTCATTAAAATTAATTCAGCGGTTTGAGCATGAGTTTAGTATTATTGTACTAAGGGTTTCCAATTCATTAAAAAATCCTATTTTAAAAAGGCATCGTTTTTCTCTGAATAATTTTTAGTTAGCTTAAAGAAATCTAACATTACCCAAATCTAAAATTATCGGAAATCCAGAAGAAAAATCTATTCGTAAAAAACTACTGGGCCAAACAATTTTTAAATTTTTATGGGACCAAATGGCAACTATTCCGCATCAAACAAAAGAAGAATCATGTAAATCGGATCATAAATCTCAGCGTAATCAGTATACATACATAAAAAAAAATACCAATCGAATTGAGAACCTCCTCCTTTTTGAAGTCGGTTAAAAATATACCATTTCTACTATTGTTAATACTCATCATATTTTTATGACTATGTCCGTTTCATATTATAGTATTAATCATAGTAGGTATACATGGGTGCGACCACGGTTCTACCTTGACCATTTTTATACCGATACATTTCTAAGTTTCTATCTGATTATTTTCTTGTTTCGTCCTTTTCAGACCACTTTTTTAAGTAGTGGGGTTATAGTTTTTTAAACTTTATTTTTTCTTTCTTTGCTTGATAATTTGGTTTATTAGTTTTTAATGTCTTATTTCTAATTCTTATTAATATTTTATGCTCTTGTGTTTCGTAAACTTTGTTTTTTATTTGTTTTAAATTAGAGTTTAGATTTTAAAGTTATTACGTCGGTCCAATACAACCAAAATTATTTGAATTTTGTTCTTTGCGTTACTTAAACCGTAGAATTATATTTTCTTTCCAAAGTCCCGTGACGCGTTCTAGTCTCGCCGTATGTAAGCCAGATCTCAATTATAAAATTCTTCACTTATCTACATACTATATCACCAACTTTATTTACATATGACTAATTGCCAAAGACATAAACGGTCACACAACTCGACACACACTTCATACCCTATTTCCAACCCCTTCAAGCCTTTTTTTCGTGATAAAACGTATGGTACGGGAGCCGGAAATTACTAAAAAATCTTTGTTTTTTTGGAATCATTTTTGATTGGAAGTCATTGAAAACATAATTTTTTTCAAGCCGCCAGCTGACGTATATTTCACCACGTTATGGTCAGCTGACTCTATTTTTCCTTCAAGGTAAACTATAATACGACAAATTTTCAAACGGGAGGAAATTACTGAAAATTTTTCTTTTCTACATGTTTGGGAGGCTGCCACTGCTAGCCCCACCCACGGAATCGCAGCTGACGGTCACGAGTAATCATAATATATATTCCTTATGCAGTATACGAATTTTCACTCGAAACGAAATGACTGATCGAATTTAAGTCTGGCTCCTGTACCATTAGCCTATATCCTTCCCCAAGCTCTAGTACATCTCTGAACTAAATTTCATCAAAATCGGTTCAGTAATCTAAGCGTGATTGCGTAACAGACAGACAACATATATATCCGTCCACTTTCGTTTGTTTATTTTGTATTCTTAAGTATTACCTACGTTTCTTAAGATTATTATGGTGATATATATTAATATTAGTTTACATAAAATGATGATAATTAGTTATATTATAGGTATAGTGTTACGAGTATGCACTTAAACATAATAAACAATAATTATTATATTTATATTTATTATATAATATATTGATAAATATACTATTTACGTCATAAGTATTTGCAGAACATTTCCATTAAAGTCAATAAACAATATGGACGCCATTTCATAAATATATCACGAAAAATGTGTCTGAGGCGATGGTATTGTTTGCAGTGAGGAGGTCGTATATATAAAATCGATACTATTATGTGCTAAAATAAATATAAACATTGATTAATGGAGAATCGATTGAAAGATTTTTTTCTTGAGTTCATCCCTATATGACATTATATCATTATGTATTCATATATTGTTGTCCAGACACGTATCTATGACAACCTAACAAACAAACTTCATATTAAATGCATAACACATAACGAATGTGTATGAAGCAAGGGGCGTGGTAGGATTTACCAAGTCGAGCAAAGCAAGCAAATTTTTCTGACTCTCACGCTCACCTCACCCTCTCGCCATTATTATAAAAATAAATAAATATATTAGACATATTTATTTCTATAAAAACATATTCCAATTTATTTTCAATCTATAAAATCGAAAGATTTTGGATTGAGATTGTTTATTGACTGTGAAGTGTTTGAAACTATAATAATGAAAAACCTAACTTCGGATCATTATGGACAAAAATTCACGTTAGTAGACCAAGAAATTAAAAATTCAAATAAGATTTCATGTAGACCAAAGTCGAATAATAAAATTAACTTGTTTAAGGATAAGGTAGTACAAAAAATTTCTAGTTTGTCTTTAATTTATAAGGACCCAGATACGCTATATAATAATTTATTTACTATGATTTTAAATGAATTTAATAACACATTTAAAATAAAAACTTTTAGTAAAAATTTAAAACTGAAATTTAGTGACTGGGCTACCATAGGTATATTTAGAAGTAGAGATAAATTATATGAATTATATGGTATGAGGCAATATAATCGGGATAGTATTTTTAGAACGCGTTAGGTGTTATTCTAAGATCTTTAAAAGTGTTTGCATCCAGGCAAAGGCAATTTATATTAGAAACAAAATACTTAACTCAGACGATAAAATTAAGGCTACCCGGGATATTATTAATAGCATAACTGGAAGATCTAAAATAGAAAACGAACCAATTAAATTAAATGTTGATAATATATTAATTAATTCGGAAGAAGAAGTGGCAAGCACGTTTGAAAAATTCTTTACTGATATACCTATCAAAGTAACATCTGCATTAAAATCATCGCCCTTAGATGCTATTTCTCTACTTAAAAATAAACTCCCAGGCTATGCTAATTACTTTGAGTTTAAACATATTACTTCATTTGATATTATTAAGAATTTCAGGACACTTAATATAAAAAAAACTGGTGATTTATGGGACATCTCAGTAAAAATATTAAATACAATAATCAATAATATTGCCCCACATCTAGCTGATATTTTTAATAAATGTGTCGATACAGGAAAGTTTCCGGACTTAATGAAGCACAGTAAAATAATACCTCTATTTAAAAATGGAAACAGGAAAGATCCCGGTAACTATAGACCAATCTCTATATTACCATCACTGAGTAAAGTTTTTGAAAAGATTATTTTAAACCAACTTTTAGAATATTTTAATGAAAATAAACTATTTCATAGTGAACAGTATGGTTTTACTAGGGGTAGGTCAACAACAGATGCCGGAGTTGCTCTTCTTAAGCATATTTATGAAGCATGGGAGAAATCACAAAATGCGATTGGTGTATTTTGCGATTTGTCCAAGGCCTTTGATTGTGTTCAACATGAAACACTTTTAAAAAAACTTAATTATTACGGTATATATGGTGTTTCTCTGGATCTATTTGCCTCATACCTAAATCAAAGAGTCCAGAGGATTACTATTAATGGTGTAAAATCTTCTGGATCTTTGCTACAAATGGGCGTTCCACAGGGATCCATTTTAGGCCCGTTTTTATTTTTGGTTTATATTAATGATCTGCCATACTATGTGAAGAACTTGTGTAATATTGTACTTTTTGCTGATGATACATCTCTTATATTTAAAGTAAACAGAAATAAACATAATTATGACGATGTAAACAGTGCATTATCGCAGGTTCTTCAATGGTTTACGGTAAATAACTTAGTTCTTAATGCTAAAAAAACCAAATGCGTTGAGTTTGCTTTACCTAATGTTAAAAAACAAAAATTTAACCTACGTTTAAATAATGAAATTTTGGATGTGGCGGACTCGACGGTATTTCTGGGTATAACTTTAGATTCAAAACTCCAGTGGAACCCCCATCTATCATCTCTAGCGGGAAGACTCAGCTCAGCTGCCTACGCAGTAAGGAAAGTCAGACAAATGACTGATATCAATACTGCTAGGCTAGTTTACTTCAGTTACTTTCACAGTATTATGTCTTATGGCATTTTACTGTGGGGTAGGGCCGCGGACATTGAATCCATTTTTATTCTTCAAAAGAGAGCTGTTCGGGCCATTTATAACTTAAGAGCGCGGGATTCCCTTAGAGATGTATATAAAAAAATAGACGTTCTTACAGTCCCATATCAATACATATATTGTAATATTTTTTTTTCATTTACCAGAATATTCATTTGTATTCAAAACACAGTGACAAACATAATGTTAATACTAGAAACAGAAATAAACTTGTAACGCCTTACTATCGTCTCCACAAAGTGAGTAATAGCTTCATGGGGCTTGGTGTTCGCATCTATAATAAGATTCCACAGCCTACATTAGACTTGCCACTTCAACAATTTAAAACTCGTATCAAGAAGTCATTAATATATAAAGCATACTATAATGTACAGGATTACTTAAATGATGAGAATGCTTGGAATCTAAGTGACGTTGACTCTCAAGTTAAATGATTTGTATAACAGACTATGTAAACATGGCTTTTTGAAAAGAGCGACTGTTGAGTTTCTGGCCGGCTCTTCTCAACAGAAAACTGCTTTCCGAGCTGGTGGTAGCTTCAGACAAACTAACTGACCGACAAATTTTTGACGTTTCAAAAGTACTTTTCAAAAAAGTCTAATTGAAATAAATAATTTTGATTTTGATTTTTATTAAACTCGGCCGTAAGTGGCATTGATCATTAATAAATCTTCTCTGAACACAGGAAGGCATTTTATACATAATCTTGTAATAATAATCTTATATATAAAAATGAATCCCTGTTTCCCTTGGTCACGACATCACACGTAAACGTCTGAACCGATTTCGCTAATTATTTTTTTGTTGTGTTTTTTATTGTCAGGAGAAGGTTCTTGTGCGAGAAAAAATTAAAAAAGGTGCGCGGAAAATTAGAAAATTTAAGAAAACTTAACAACCATATTAACTTTTCTATTGTAAGCTTTTGACACCCAATTCGAATTCAATATTCATAGTAAGGACAGGACAACGTCTGTCGGGTCAGCTAGTGCTTAAATATTACGTTATGTGAATAATTGTTGGAGTTGACATCTCTGTACCTCTCTTTGACGTTGTCATTATTATGCGCAGTTCTTCTTCAGTTATCTTAAATTGTACTTTATTGTAGTTTAAGTCTTTTTGATGCGGTTAAATCTGTTGATGTTAACTAAAATAACTCACTCGGTATATTACATCTCACTACATTTAACAATTAAAAGAATACATTGCGAGAGTTGGTTTCTTTTACATTTTTGTATTATTTACGAGCTACATATATAAAACGTAGGCGTGATTTACGAGAGGTGTTTGAATAATAATAAGTACTAAGTAATTATACAACAGGATGACCACTTAGTCGACAGTAGTATTTAAAGTTTACATTTCGCAATTCATGATAAGTGCGCAGTAAGCAATGACATTTTATAAATAGACGCTTTATACTTTATTTTAAACTAAAAATTACGAATATAAAATTATTAGACAGAGGTTAATACACAAGTTAAGATATATTCAAACTTTAATAAAAAACAGTGAATAATTAAAACGTGAATGTGGGGCAATTACCTTACTTTTTCGGTGCCCGCCGCCATCTATCGGACCACAAAATTTTATATATACCTATATAAGAACAATTACATTTTTCAAATCATTAAAAAATATAACCTAATGAGAATTGATTTTGTTGAAGTCTAATAATGATAAAGAGACACTACACTGGTTCTCAAACTTACGTATGAACTTTTGGGGGATTGTCGTTGGTACAAAAATATGCTCTTTATTGTTTGAAACGTATAAACGAATTATATTTGGCCCGTGAGGGTACGGGTTAGAATACTATTCCCCTCTGCCGCTGGGAGAGCATCTCGTAAGAGCCGAGTAACCCTGCCCCCCTCGGTGCCTTGGTGGTAGGGGATCTGTTCCGCGTCTGGCTTGCGACCAGCATGCGAATCCGACCGCCAAGTGTCATAGACGCGTTCCGGTTGAGCCGCATGTAGACCAGACTTGCCCCCTCTCTCTCCCATCCCATTAATTCGGATCTAGTGGTCTGTGGGCTCTTACTCAGGGTCCGCTGAAACCGCAGCATTTTTTCTTCACTCCCCCTTCCTACTCTATCTTCGAGGATGCAACGCGCAAGAGATATCCTCTTGATTTGCCTATGTCCATGGCGATGATGGCCACATGATGATGGTGGACCATTTGCTTGTTTGCACCTTGTTAACCATAAAAAAAATTAATTCGAAACCTTTTTAAATCAATACGTACTTGACCTTACCAGAAGGTAGTATTTTAAAAACATACTTGTATATTTCCGGCAATCCAAATTGTAGACAATCGTTTTGGAAGATTTCATTTTAGATAAGTCACTGTGCCTTTGTTTTTTTACGTAACAAACATACATAACTAATAATTACATTGGAAGTAATAATACGTTGTACTACTGCAATCGTCAATAGTTTATCTTTTCAATTTGCATGATATTGGATGGACAAAAATACATACCTATTTGTATTTTCATTTTATAAGCCTTTTTCTTACTAACGAAATATTTATCTACTATCTTTTTATTTTAATAAAAATTGGCCAATAAAAAAATTGGAACAGCGCACCGAAAGGAGGAAACTGTGATCTGCATTAATCGAAATTGGTTATAGTCAGTTAAGCTTAGAATTTTCCATTTACGTACAACCTAAACCCAAACTCAGTAGCCCCTGAAGAATTCCGTTAGTCTCTGAAAGCTTCATTAGACCAGCAGCAGTAATATAATTAGTGCCCAATGATAGTAATCACAAAAGAAGCATCATCGTCAGAAATGTCACCAAATGAACACTGAATTTCCTAAAATCTATTGAAGTGACGTTTAAAGTTGACATTAAAGATAACAATTTAGTATATTTTTTTTAATTTGTATAGGGATTATTTTTCTAGTATTTTCCTACAGTTCTAATCAATATTCATTGTCTTCCTACTCGAGATGTACGCAGTCTATAAATATTGAGTACTGTCAACTGTCCTATTGCACTTGAACGTAACAGCGCGAAAATGTTTGCCTTATATCCTATTTTCACTATTCTATTCGCTGTGCTATATTTACTTTATTATTATGTAACCAAAAATTACAATTATTGGAAAAAGAGGAACGTCCCTCATCTGAAGCCTTTGCCGCTCTTTGGTAATTATCGTGATTATATTTTACTCCAGAAATATGCACCATTAATCGCTCATGAGATTTGCCAGAAATTTCCAAATGAACCCTACGTTGGAGTCTACTACGGAACAGATCCAGCTCTAATTATTAAAGACCCTAACCTTATTAAGCTTATCATGATGAAGGACTTTTACTACTTTAATAGTAGAGAGGTAACTAAATATACTGATAAAGAACTAATCACACAGAATATGTTCTTTACTGGTGGTGACAGATGGAAAGTTCTTCGACAGAATTTAACTTCTATGTTTACTTCTTCGAAAATAAAGAACATGTTTTATTTAATTGAAAATTGTGCATCATCTTTAGATACTACATTAAATCAAGAACTAAAAGGGACGGAAATTATTGAGATCAAATCTCTGTTAGCTCGATATACCATGGATTGTATCGGTTCATGTGCTTTTGGTATAAACACTAAAACATTAGAAGAAAACTCAAAGACAAATCCTTTCACTGTAATGGGTGAGAAATTATTTGACATATCAAATTATGGAGGATTCAGAATGGTTACACGAGCACTTTGGCCGGCATTTTTTTATAAATTTGGGTTTCAACTATTTGAAAGTACCATAAATGTTTTTTTCAAAAAGCTTCTCACAGATGTATTTGAAAGCCGTCAATATAAGGAGTCTTCTAGAAATGATTTTGTTGACCTTGTCCTTGGTTGGAAGAAAAAGAACTATTTAGTTGGAGATAGTATTGTAAACATGAAAACAGATGAGAAAAAAACTATAGCACTCGATGTTGACGATAATTTGTTACTTGGACAATGTATTCTGTTTTTTGCTGCTGGTTTCGAAACGACATCTACCACTACAAGCCTTACACTTTTCGAATTATCGAAGAATCAAGAAGCACAGGCACGAGTATTAGAAGAAGTAGACGATTATTTCCAAAAAAATGATGGCAAAATACAATATGAGTGTATTAACGAAATGCCATACCTACTAGCATGTATAGAAGAAACTCTTCGAATGTACCCAGTTCTTGGAGTTCTTACTCGAGAAGTGGAAGAAGAATACACATTACCTACAGGACTTCGTTTAGAAAAAGATCTCCGAATACATATACCTGTACATCATTTACATCATAATCCTGAATATTTTCCTGAACCAGAAGTGTATCGGCCTGAGCGTTTCTTTGGTGACGAAAAGAAGAATATCAAGCAATTTACATACATGCCATTTGGAGAAGGTCCTAGGACATGCATAGGTAAATTTAATCTAATTTTAACCACTATTTTAATAGGTTTTCTAAGTTTTAAGTGCAAAAGTTTCTTATATTATACTATCTTTTACACGCAACTTCGTTTGCGATATTTGCCTACAGGAGATCGTCTGTAGACACATTTAATAATGTCATGATGTAGTCATACTAACATTGCAGCTCCCTTAAAGGGATTCTTTTTGAAAAAATATTTTACCCCTGTTTCATGACTTCCAATGAAGAACCTTCATACTGAATTTCATTTAAATAGCTTCAAAAACGGCTAACTTTCATACTAACTTTGCACCCCCGTTTAACCCCCTTAGGAGGTGATTTTTTAAAAAATCCTTTCCTAGTGCTCGCTTACATTATAAAATGAATCCCTTTGCAAAATTTCAAATTTCTAATTCTTATAGTTTAGGCGCTGCGTTGATATGTCATATATAGATATCATTAATACGCATTAAAAAGTTCCGGAATCATAAATAGAGATATCTTGGTCAATAGGTTACTGCATATCATAACAAATCGTTAAAATTAACCTTATCAATTAATTTATATAATTTAATGATGTGATAATATTAGAATTGGATTAGAAACATTATGTTTTAATTTCTTTGATGTCTCAATTTATGACTTTTTCCGAGAACAATAACATAATTTGTTACCATTTTTATTATCGTCTGTAGTTATCTATATCTATACTAATATTATAAAGAAGTAAGATTTGTATTTTTGTATTTTTGTATTTTTGTATGTAACGAATAAACATAAAAACTACTGGACCGATTTCAAAAATTCTTTCACCATTAGAAAGCTACATTATCCCTGAGTAACATAGGCTATATTTATTACAAGAAAAAATTAGAGATCCTTAGGAAATCTCACAAAAACCAACCCAAGGTGCCAAAAAATTAGCCATAAAATATCTTTCATCGCATGCGCTGCAAAAAGTATTGATGATAGAACAAAAAAATGTTCTACAATATTATAGAACGTATCAATATCTACAAAAAAGTCCGCGAGACCATATGTCCAACTATTATAGTTACGTCACTATAACTACTTTTTTACATTTTAAAAGTTGATAAAAATGCCTATCAAAATCAGACCATGTTTTCTATAACTTTGTATTAATCCTTATCCAAATAAGTTATTTCGTATTCAAGACCTTGCATTCGTTTCAATACCTGTAAATTACTTTTTGAATTATTAAAATCGGACTTTCCATTCAAAAGATATTACGAAATTAAAAATATCAATATAAACAAAAAATACACGAGGACGCGACGGGCCAGTATAGCGACGCAGCGCAGCGAGTAAAGCGGCAAGAGAGGTGGCACCGAAATGCGGGAGGGCCAATATATTTTTTAAAATAATATTCTACCCGCGCGAAGCCGGGATGGGCCGCTAGTATTTTATAATGCTTTATGACACAATTTTAATATATAACCTATTACTAAAATATCAAACAATCAATATTATGTCTTTTATCATTATAGTTTTGAATGATGCGCATACTAGCACAAAAAACAGACAGACAAACGTGAAAATATTAAAAATGATTGTTTTGGATTCTTTCGGTGTTGTAAAGAGGGGGTATTAAGTGTTCATACAACACATCTTCTACGTAAACACATTCAACTATTTACATTTTTATTATAGGCATGAATAATTATTATATTTTATTTTGATTCCAGGTCTTCGTTTCGCAAAGATGCCGATGATGGCTGGTCTTCTAACAATATTCAGGAAGTATCGTGTTGAACTGGCTGACGATATGCCTACAGCGGTGGAATTTCAGCCAAAAGCTTTAGTTACTCAACCAATGGGGGGTGTTCATTTGAAGTTCATTCCTCGTCATACATAAATAATTATAAATAAATATATTTAAAATTTCGCTCAACAATATATATAATCATAACGAGATTTGTGTACCCCCTAGATCATGAAAACATCAAGGTTGAGAACCACTGCGTAAATGGCAAATTCCTATATCGTATAATAATAGTTTAATTATTATTAGTATTTATAAACAGTAAATATTTAAACTTAAAATGTATATTTTATTTTAAAATAACAGTAAAATTTAAGCATATTTAACAAAATTAAATAAAATAGAAAAAAAATATTCAGGCCCAAAATTATGCAAAAAATATAAAGTACACTATTTTTAGATTATAGTTATTTCCTAAATTGTGTAATGTAGAGGAAAATTATAATTACGGAACATAGGACAAGTTTAGTTGTACAAAAGCGAACTTAATGCCTTAAAGTACACAAATAACTCATCTTAATTAATTTCTTTCTTTCTTTCCTTTTTAGGAATAGGTTATCTATATCTATACTATTATATAAAGAGGAAAGATTTGATTGTTTGTATGTTTGTTTGTTTGTTGCGAATAGGCTCGAAAACTACTGAACCGATTTTGAAAATTCTTTCACCGATAGGAAGCTACATCCTTTCCGGGTAACATAGGCTATGTGGTGTTGCCATAAATACTCTAATTAAAAAGATATGGCCATTTAAGTGCCATAAGGTGGTCATTTTGTAAATTGAAGAGTTTCTCAGGAACAACAAATCCGATTTAAAAAAAAAATTCTCTATTAGAAAACTACACTATTTGCGAGTGGCAAAAGTGATTTAGTATTGCCATATACATATTGTAAATAATAGAATATGGCCAATTTGTTGTTTCTAATCCGATTTTAAAAATTCCGTCACTGTTAGAAAACTACACTATTCGTGAGGGACAAAGGTGATTTAATGTTGCCATGTACATTTTTTAATTAATAGAATATGGCCACTTTATTGTTTCTAATCTGATTTTAAAATTCTTTCACTGTTAGAAAACTACACTATTCGTGAGGGACAAAGGTGATTTAATGTTGCCATGTACATTTTTTAATTAATAGAATATGGCCACTTTATTGTTTCTAATCTGATTTTAAAATTCTTTCACTGTTAGAAAACTACACTATTCGTGAGGGACAAAGGTGATTCAGTGTTGCCATATACATTTTTTTATTAATAGAGCATGGCCATTTTGTTGCTTCTGATCTGATTTTAAAAATTCTTTCACTGATAGAAGTCTATAGTATTTCTGTCTCTCTTTCTCTTATAATACTATCATTCTCTCTCATCCTCTCTCTTTTTTATCACTTTAATTTTTATTTTTATCTGTTCAGAATGATTAGCCTCTTCTCACTTTTTTTCTTTCGATAATTTTTCTCTTTCTCTCTCTCCTTTACCCATTCAATTTTAGTTCTGCTCTGTCCTCCCTCTTTTATCATCTGTCGCTTTTCTTTAATTTTGTTTCTATTATTTTTCTTTTTATAACTTTTTCTTACTCTCTCTAATTTTTCAAATAATTAAAAACTACACAGTTACAGAATGACAATTTAAGGACATTAATTATAATATTACTTTAAATACCCGAAGCGAGGGCAGCCCTCTAGTAATTAATATAAACACCAATAAGTCAAAACCATCATTATCGAGTTTCTCTCTCATTAGGCTACAACAGTTACTGGTAATATATTCGTGCATTCAAATTCTCTTATCGGAAACCGCGAAGCGCAGGACTAACATAAATTGTACGAACAACTTGCTCTATTGGCAACATTTACATGTTTAAATGCTATCTATTTATATACTCTTATATAGTATTTTAGTCAACTCATAAATAGATATAGATAGCCACACCCTTGACAACATATTCGCGGGCAGTACTTTTTATTTTATTCCAAGACTGTAAATAATATAATATGTCAGAGAACCGATCCCTACGATTCTGTAGGTTCTTTTGAACAGGAATCCAGGCAGTGCCTTGGACTTGTGACCAAGGTGTAGGTGTCGTAATTACATTAAGGGATCCCTTTATGTAATTACGACACTCACTTCCACTGCCCGGTCTCAGTATCTATTTTAGGTTAGGTTAACATAAGGCTAACCTAACATAAACCTAAATGTAGGGACTCACAATAAATAAGAAGTAAGAACTCACATGATCCTTAATCCGAAAGGTCCAATATCTGTGATGCGACACACTATTTGTTACACTTCAATTCCAGGTGAGGTTCACTCAAAGAGACTAAAGTGTACTGCGTCAGTCGGGGAATATAAAGGGACTATACTATAGCAATGCCCCACCACTAGTCGGGACAAGTAAATCAACAAAACGGAAATATGGCGCTGGCGTCCCGATTAATCGATGATCTTTTACTCTTTAGAGACTGTTAAAAATCGTAAAATATTAAAATGACGCGACGGAAGTGACAACAAGTCCTCTTTATTATTATCCTACTCTAACTATACCCCGACATATATGTTCCGATATATTCGAGCCAGTTGTCACACGTAATGGTGAGCCCATTATAGCTGTGCAGTGGTGTGGTGTCGTGATGCTGGATCTCCATTACAAAGCTTGAAGTAATTATTTTCATTTTATTTGCAAATTATTATTGTCCTATGCGTGTTACTGTGTGGTATATGTCTCATGTAGATAACAATACGACACGCTAATAATAACAAGTATAATACTGACGATACCAATTACATGTACCGTGTATATGAAACTCCTTAAATACCCAAACTTGATTTTTTAGTTCATATAAGCACCGTGACGTGTTTACTATTTGAGCGCCAGAATGATACTAAACTGAAAGTCTAACCAAATGTTGAATTGAGTACATTTTCTATAATGACTAAGTATACCGGACTACATTATTTCTTTGTTTTTTTGGTTTTTTATAAAGATTACTAGCAGTATGGATCACATACTACTAGTATTCCCTTTACCCCTCCTAGTAAGCTAATAAATAGCTTGTGTCAGGAGTGGGCCACGTCAGCAGTCAAATGTCCGGGATTTGAACCCACGACTTATTGATCACGATCAACAAATCCAACGCCCGAACCACTGAGCTACTGACGCTTCGTGATTTAGACGTGATCGATATATTTTTTTATGTATGTATATCAATGTAGGATGGAAATAATTAAAGCAAATTATAGATTTATTACTTTTATTTTATTTTAATTTTTTACACCCCTCACACCTTTAATCCCCTTCTGTCCACTACTCACGCCATTCATCCTCGTTCATTCCCTTCATTCCACATTCAAATATCATTAACCAATCAGACACCTTTAATAATTACGTTTCGTTTTACTTACTTAATAAACCTAAATTACGTTCCTACATTCGGCCTTCCTGCACTATTGCCTGTCCTCAGGCACACACACTTCACCTGTATGTAATCATCATTACACTCACCATCATCACTCTCATCACCATCCATAAAACAAATCATCATCATTCATCCCACAATATCTTACAACTAACAAATCATCTTGACTTAAAATTTAACGTTAAATGTAACTTTATGCTTAAATTTATGGTCTTATTTTAACAAAAGCTTATTATTATAGAAATCAGTTTAATAACATTTTACTCATAATATTTATGAAATCAATTTACTTCTATTTATTTACTTTATACAAACTTCTCTATGTTATAAATTTCTTTTGTAATAATTAACAAATTTTCAAAATAAATTGTAAATAACAGACATTTTTGTTTCATTTTTAACAATCCTTCCCCTTTCTAGAAACACTCGTCTCTTTTTAATTATATTTTCTTAAGTTACAATACATTAGAATAAGATTGACCATTTATTGTTAAATTTAAACTCACTGGTTATAACTACACCATGTTTATGAACCTTACACAATAGTTGATTTCTTACTATGCCAAAAGTCTAATATTCTAAAATAAATGAAATCCTTAACAAATGAAACAACAATAGTAAATGTTTTATGAAACTAAAATTGATCTTACTAATGTACTTTTAACTAGTTCATATAATTCTCACCTAATATAGTAAAACAATCTCACTAATGGTGGGGCCATCTTTTCATGTGATCTGCTGAGCTGGAAGTTCTGATAGGTCCTTCAGTAGAACTGTCAAGTTTCTCAAGATCATAGCGATCATTTCTCTTCACTTTAACTATCTTATAGGGACCTAAGTACTTAGCTTTTAACTTGAGACCTGTACCATACTGGGTTCTTTTTATAACAACTAAATCACCTAATTCATATTTTGAACTTTCTTTTCTCTTCTTATTGTAATTTCTCTTATTCTCTTCTTGAATTTTTAGTATTTCCTCCTTAGCATGCTTTCTTTGTTCTTCTCTATTTTCATAATATAGATCTATAGATTCTTGCTGCAAAGAGTTCATAATTTCAATATCCTCTTTACATTTCATTTTAGTTCCAATTAATAATTCAAATGGAGTGGTGTTTATACTACGTTGGTAAGTACTATTTATACATCTTTGCAATCTGCTTACATGTCTATACCAAACTCCAGAATTTTCTATACACAGTTTAGTTAAAATCGATATTATGATACGATTGATCCTCTCCACTTGCCCATTCCCTCGTGGCACTCCTGTTGTTATTTTTATATGTTGGATGTTCTCTTCTTTACAGTAATTTTCAAATTCCTGACTTGTAAATGCTGTACCCCGATCTGTAATTACTCTTCTGGGGTTACCAAAAACTTGCTGATGAATTTGGAATTTATTTAAAGTTTCACTACTACTTGTTGTTTTGGTGGGAAAAAGCCATACAAATTTTGTGAATCCATCTATAATACTAAGGATGTAATTATACTGCTTTTTGGTTTCGGTTAGAGGTCCTATGTGATCCATATGTATTGTATCTAAAGGTATACTTTCTTTCTCTATCGGACACAAGAAACCTTCCTGCTTTCCAGCTTTCTTGGTTGCTAACAAACATGGAATACAACTAATGATGAACTCCTCAATTTTTTTATCAATATCTTTTATGTAATAATCTTTCTCTATTAATTCTTTCATTTTCTTTTTGGAAAAATGCCCATTTCCATGAGTTTTCTTAAAAACCTCATTTTCTAATGTTTTTGGAATGACTAACTTCTTTTCTTCACCTTTATATAAAATGTTGTTTTCTAACCAATAGTCTTTATACGATTGTTCCTTTAATATCTTCTTAATGGCTTTGAACCCATCATCTTGATCTTGAGCTAATTCAATACTTTCCTTTAGACTTGTAATCGTTGCTACAAAGGGCTGTCTGCTCAATGCATCTGTATGTAACATTTTAGAACCTGCTCGGTGTTCTACTTGATAATCATATTCACTTAAAAACATAACCCATCTTGCTACTTTAGGTGTCAAATCTTTTTTTCTTAATGTTAACTCAAAAGCTTGACAATCAGTGACTATCTTGAATTTAATTCCAAACAAGTAATGACGGAACTTTTTAACTCCCTTAATGATTGCTAATGCTTCAAGTTCATAGCTGGAATACTGACTCTGGACTTCACTTGTCTTGTGACTCATGTAATAAACAGGATGTAAACCACTATCATGTTGTTGCATCAAGATAGCTGATAATGCTACTGACGAAGCATCAGTGTGTAATTCAGTCTTTAATTTTGAGTTAAAAATCTTCAAAACTGGTGACATTGCTAATTTCCGTTTTAAATTAATAAATGCTTGACTCTGTTCACAACTAAACTTAAAGGAAACATTCTTCTTTAATAAATCAGTTAATGGTTTTGCTATTATTGCATAATTTTCAATGTATTTTCTAAAATAAGAAGTTAATCCCAAAAAACTTTGTAACTGCTTGCTATTTTTAGGTTCCTGACATCTTACAACTGCATCAGTTTTCTCAGTACTTGGTCGGACTTCACCATTTCTTATGATATGACCTAGATATTCAATTTCACTACAGATAAGGTTAGCTTTCTTCCAATTAATTTGAATACCATACTGTGAGGCTACTTCTAATACTTTCTTTAATCTTTGCAAAGCTTCGACTTCATTTTGTGCTGGAATTAGTATGTCATCTATAAATATAACCATAATACCTTGGGCAATCAAGTCTCGGAAAATTATACTAATAAATCTCATAAAATATTTAGGACATATTGACAATCCAAAAGGTGCACGTAAAAACTCATATTGTCCTTGATGTGTGACAAATGAAGTATAATGTATGGATTCCTCACTCACCTTAAGATGGAAAAATCCATTCTTTAAATCAAGTACACTATATACTCTAGCATCTACAAGTTTATCAATCAAGTCCTCTATCAAAGGCAATGGAAATTCATCCTTTATAATTTTATTATTAAGCAATCGGTAATCCACACAAACACGAGTAGATCCATCTTTCTTTTTGACAAGTACTAATGGACTAGAATATTCGGAATGACTCACCCTGATGATATTGTCTTCTAACCATTCTGCAATTTGTTTTTCTACTATCTGCTGTTCCATTAAAGATAAACGTCGAGGTCGTTGAGCAATTGGTATATCATCTTTTAACACAATTTTCAGCTGAAGAGGTGCTTCCATGGTCTGCATAGGTTTATAGTTGTCAACACACCTGAGAACTTCCTTCTTCACAGCCACATCTCTAATATGCTCTAAAACCAAAGAATTAACACCCCCTAGCATACATATATTCATCCAATCAACCTCCCTTTTAGGTAATAACAAAACAGAACTATCATTCATTATTGTTGTTACATTTTGTAAGAATTCTTGACCAATAATGACATCATAAGGCATAGCATTATTACATACAATATGAAATATTATATCATGATACACATCTCCATCTATAATTAAGTTTACAACAACTTGACCAAGAGACAATATTCGAGTTTGTCCAAGTCCCGTTAAAATTATATTATTTTCAGTAGATATCGACAACTGAACCGACGAACAAAAGTCTGAAGACATTAAATTAACGTCACTTCCAGAATCTATTAGAGCCATAACACTTATATCCTTAATTTTAATACTTTTTACCGGCTTTAAATTGTTGTTTATTGTATACACTTCACTCTCACTGACACATGACATTGACATATTACATTCGCCGCTGCTCGCCGCCATGTTTGTATCCGCTACGTCACTCTCGTACATTCTTGTATTGCCAACTTTACGATCGCAATTTGCGGAAGAATCCGTAGATGACTTCACGTACATGGCGTTAGGTTGCCATTTCGTTTTGTGAACCCCGTTTCCGCCCATGTTGCTAACTTCACGCATACGCTTATCGTCATTGATGCATGATGTCGCTATATGACCAAATTTGTTACATTTGTAGCATTTCACACCATTTTTACACACATTTGCCAAATGACCCTTTTCTCCACACTTGTAACAATGACGAATCGGACTTCCTGAGTAGGTTTTCTTTTCCTTAGCAGCATCATTTTGTTTATTCGAAATTAACATAGCTTTCTTCATGTTTTCATAAATTGCTAGTTTCTCTTTTAATATAGGATACGTCGTAACGCCATACAAAATAGCTTTGTTCGGTTCATAATCCACTATCCCATCAATTATGTACTGTATTGCTATGTAATCGGGAAATTTGCCCCTTTTTCCGAGTTCTTTCATAACGAGCATGTACTCATAATAGGATTCATTCTTCCTCTTTTTCCTGCTAGACATTAATTCGTGAATCTCTTTCACATTATATGTGTCTGGGAATTCCTTCAATAAAGCCACTTTAAATTCTTCGTAGGTTTTAAAAACGCGTTCTGATTTAATCCATAACTCCGCCGTTCCCGTTAAACATCGACGTGCAACGATGAGTTTTTGAGTCATCGTCCATCCAAATAACTCTGCATTTTCATCTATATCTTGCAGCCATTTTGATGAGCTGATCGTTTTGCCCGTGCCGTCGAATTTTGATATTAATCCATCATATCCCGCCGTAGTCATCATATTAAAATAGTTTGCCGTCGCCTCACCTTGCTTTTCTTCCATCTTCACCTGATATTTCACCTTACAACTTATAATTACGCCAATCACCTTGCCACGCTCCACGCCGCGTGCTTACGACGGTCACCAATTTTATATTCTATATTTGCTTATTTTATATTTCCATCCCGGACGAGCCCCCAAAAATTGTAGGATGGAAATAATTAAAGCAAATTATAGATTTATTACTTTTATTTTATTTTAATTTTTTACACCCCTCACACCTTTAATCCCCTTCTGTCCACTACTCACGCCATTCATCCTCGTTCATTCCCTTCATTCCACATTCAAATATCATTAACCAATCAGACACCTTTAATAATTACGTTTCGTTTTACTTACTTAATAAACCTAAATTACGTTCCTACATCAATTACACTGAGGTTTATGATCCGATTTACGTGATCCTTAGTTTGATGCGAAATAGCTGCCATTTGGTCCCACCAAAAATTTAATATAGTTTGGCTCAGTAGTTTTTATTTTACGATCAATTTTTCAGTTCCCGTTTCTTGGGATCTGTATTGTTTATTTATGTACACCTTATCGCTGAGATTTATGATCATATTCTCTTTAGTAAAGAACTTTACTCAACTGCAAAATACTTGATTCCTCATTTATTTTCAACAATTTCTATCTACATATATGATCGATTAAAAAAATGAATAATTTTAATGGCAGAATCTAAATAATATTGAAACCATTGGAATTAGGGAGCACTCGAAATCGATAGGAAATTTATTCATTGAACAGTCCATCGAGAATCCGCATCTATTATTCGCGCTTGTTTATAGCTCCAACCGATACATGGATTCAGAATTATCTACTATTGATTTATTGGATTTTAACTGCTTATTAATGATCAAATTTTCTCTAATTTTTGGGCAAAGTTAAATTACTTTACGGTAACTAAACTCCTCTGAGAAATCAAACAATAATGTGGATATCTATCCCTATTTCCTTCGGTCACGGCAACACGCGAGAATGGCTGGACCGACTTCGCTAATTCCTTTTTTGTTGTGTTCGGTATATTCAGGAAAAAGTTCTTATGTAAGAAAATTAAAAAAATTGCGAAAGTTGCGCTAGATATTAGAAAATTTAAGAAACTTAACGAGCATATTAACTTCTCTAATGTAACTGTCATTTAACCAATATTCATAGCTAAGATAGGACAAATTCTGTCGGGTCAGCTAGTAGATGATAAAATAAACCCACGTTATCTTTAAGAACCCAGCATCAAAACACTAAACCACACCTCTTACACTACTTGATTGTATTAACTGAATGGAATCACTTTAAAAAATAGCTGAGATCAATTAGGACAGAGATTATATTATATTCTTTTAAAATAGAATTACCGTGTTTGTAAAAGCATCAGATTAAAACGACTGAACTGATTTGAATGAAACTGACACTTTAAAAGGTGGTGGTGGTGGATGAGTAGTATAAATATCAATCTAAAGGAACTACCAATAATTGGGAGGTATTAAAAATGTTGCGGAATAGAACTAAATCAACATACAAAGTAACAAAGATAGATATAACAGAAATAAAATATATAAATGGGTCAAAATCATTGATCTTCTTTTCCAATTTCTCCTACAAAGATACTTTAATATTATAACTGTACCCTTTAGGGATTGGTTTTGCCAAATAACTACTATGATTAGTTATACCGCTGGAACGATTTTGATGAAATTAGTTACAGAAATACTCTAGAGTTTGGGAAATACTACTATCTACCTTTTATTCTGAAAAGAAGGCTTTAAAATGGTTGAAATAGGGGATGAAAGTTTATATCGTCATATACCTAAAGATAAATATGTTAAATATTAAAATAATTGTAAAATGTAAAATAGCATATAATACTATATAATATGTTATCTTTACTCCTTGTATGTTTGGACAAGTACCTTGCCCTTAAGGTCTCCTGGGGCTATAGTTTTTACGCTCCGGATTCAATTGCAAATTCATTCATTGGAAAAGCATTTGGACATTCATCTATTATTCCCTGGTCTAAGTGACCCTACAATAGATCGCCCTCGTATATATTTAGTTTTAGTACGATAGTGCCCTCAGTTGCCTATTTGTCTGATACTTATAAATACACACCTGAATCATTAAAAATTCAATCATTTTGTCCTCAAAATTATTGAATTTTTAATGATTCTGGATTACCAAACAATTTGACCTTTTCGCCGTACTAAAGATTAAAAATTGACTAAATAATTTTTAATTTTCATGTAAGAAGCTATTCTTACGTAACATAATGAGATTATATTCTTCTCTTCTCTAGATAAAATGGAAATTTATTAATAAAAGGAGTTTAAAATTCTAAATTTCTTTGTGAACTAGGCATTCTAGAAAAGATGAAATAGGAAGAGTTGGAATATTCTCAAATCTTGCTAAATTCTTATGTAAGAAGCTATTCATAACATTATTTGTTAATAAATGGCTCCCTGAAATTGTTAAAATAGCAATATGGAAATAAAAACAGTATAAAAGGTTAAAAAAATCGGACTAAATTCTTACGTAAGAAAGACTGTTGTCTTTCATTAAGTAACTTGACTTTTCAACCATTTCTAGAACCTGTCTTCATGAAGGGACACAATAGTACCTCTGCCAAGTAGATCAATGCAAACACGTAAAGTAACCGCTGAAATATCCTGTACTCTAAGCTCTTTATCAAATTCTTCCTAAACTTTCTTCATGAATCACTCTATTTATGATGAAAGCAGTATGCAAATCCGTTTATTAGTTCTTGAGTGTACCCACAACTATCACCTCACTGACTGTCTTCTGTCTCACTCACTTTTCCTTTTTGTGGCGTGCCTCAACAGTGCGTTTTTCTAGAACTTTTATTCCACGCACAATCAACTAATGGAATTATCTACCTTCGGCGGTATATCCGGAACATTACGATATGGGGACCGTCAAAACTCGGGTATATATGTCGGAGCATAGTAAAAGATTATCGATTAATCGAATTGTTATCGTTGTCAATGGCGTTGGAGTGGGGTAGTAGTCACTTCCGTTGTTTTGACAGTATCTACCCTCGACCCTTTATATGCGATCGACAGTCTAACTGAAGTCTTAGTCGTGCTCGGTCTCTCAAGAAGTGAACATCGTCTAAGTAGTGCTAGTGATAGTGTCAAGTGCAGTGTAGTGTGGAAGTGCTGTCCAATTAAGGTCACGTAAGTCCTTACAATGTAATTGCCACGTGGTTAAGTAAACACAATGTTAGGTTAGGTTAGCCTTAGGTTAGGTTAGCCTTGTGTTAGATTCGGTTTAAGTGCGTTTAACCTTGGGTTTAAATAGAGAGCCTAGCAGTGGAGGCGAGTGTTGTAATTACTTAAAGGATATCCTTAATCCTTATAATAAAAAATCCCCGACATATATATACACCTTAAAGGCCGGCAACGCTTCTGTAGTTCCCCAATTGTTGCAGGAGTCCGTGGGCAGCGGTGATTAATTAACATGTTATCCGACTGCTCGTTTGCCTTAAAAAAAATACAAACCGTGTCCTGATATTAATTAACACAACAATAAAAGAATTATCTGATTAAGTGCAGTCGTGCTGATATTATTATACCGGTATCGCTAAGTGTAATATTTAGCCTAACTAAATTTCCCAAGTAATTCATCTGACACTGCACTCCATTGTTCATAGAGGACGTATCCCGTATAGCTTACCACATCGTTTTGGTTCCCACACGAAGGCATAAGCAGTTTTAAGTTAAGCGGATTTTGCACTTTAATTCAACCGGAGCTTAAATTGTTAGCTTACACTTTGTTAACATTTAAGTTTTACTACTACTAAAACTGTTATGACTGTAGTTAAAACTCAGCAAAGGACTAAAACATTAACTTATATAAGTAACGAGCACTTTTGACAATACAATTCCCCTCTGCCGCTGGAAGAGCGTCTCGTAATCTGGTGGTAGGGGATTTGTTCCCCAACCGGCTTGCGATAAGTGTGATTGACGCGTTCTGGTCAAGCCGCAGGTGGGGGAGACTTACTCCTCCCTCTCCCATCACATTAATGCTGCGGTTCTAGTGGTTTTGCTAACGCGTGCTTCTATGCAGGTAGATACTGACTTGGTGAGGCGATGGTCACAGGGTCCTGGAGAGTCATGCGTCGATCTCAAGCGGTCAGCACATTCTTGATATTATAATATGAGTTGGGCGGTTGTGCAGAGTTAGGTTAGTTAGGTGTGCAGAGTTATCGTTAAGATTATGTAACAATCTAAGTAATCTAACAAAAATAAAGGCTCTCATAGTCCTTTTCAGTATTATGAGTTTTTTACGGCAAATCACTCGTCAAACTCTAAGTATTCAAATTTTTTTTCTTTGCTTATGCTTTAACATTACTTCATACCAAGTTTTATGATTCTAGATCAACAAAAACATAATCATCACGACCCTTCAATGGCCCACTACTGAGCCGGGTCTCCTCCTCAGAATTAGGGGAATTAGGAGGGTATTAGGCCATAGTCCACCACGCTGGCACAGTGCGGATTGGCAGACTTCACACACCTTTGAGAACTTTAGGGAACTCTCAGGAGTGCAGGTTTCCTCACGATGTTTTCCTTCACCGTTAAAGCAAGTGATATTTAATTGCTTAAAACACACATAACTCAGAGTCAGAGGTGTGTGCCTGTATGGGGGATCGAACTCGAACCTTCCGAGAAAGACATGAAGTCTCAACCACTGGTCACTGCTATAAAAACATAAAATAAAGAAAGAAATACTTTAGAGAGATAAAGTGAGATATAAACGGCCGTATGTTTTGATTGCGACGACATATCATTTTTGATTGCATTGACTTTTTCATAACTCTAAAGGCAGGTTGACGTAAGTATAGTGATAATACCACTTGTTTCTTAAGTGTTTTTGCATTTCGAGGGAACGCGGTGCGAGAAGAGCGTACCATACGCAATAGGTTCTAATGCTTGTTCGATGGTTTTGTTCCCGCGCGCCAACTATTTGTCAAAATAATAAACGTCGCGAATGGAATACTCACAACGCGCAACTACCCACACTACTTTTGCTAAAAAGTCTCTAAAAAAATTATAAAATGGGCTTACTCTTGACCTCAGTCTAGCTCTAGACCAGAGATGAGGTCGAAGATGGAGCGAGCTCTCCCAGAAGAAACCTGTTCACTCTTGCTTTAAAAGCATTCGGGTTATACGTACTCGGAAATTTACATTAAATACATGAACATTGCAGTGTGATACAAGAGCTAACATGGTAAATAAGTGCAAAACCCCATACTACATAACATATAAAAATTTCAAAAGCTTTCAGCCTAACCGCTGCCATTTATTACAGTATGTGTAACAAACCCAAGTCGCTTTTAAAGCTATAACTGGAAAAAGTTCCGCGCGAACATTGAGCGCATCTGTTGCTGTTATTTATGATTCAAATTGCGGTCTGCAAGTTTGTATTATGGAGCTGTTGCTAGAACAGCTTATTTAGACTTAGTTTTATGACTAGAACAAGTATCTCTCTCTCTCAATTACACACACACATACATTGAAATATGTAGTAACTATTGTTCTATAAATTATTCTCTTCTTCACCAAAGGAGCTTTGCTTTTTCGGGATAAATAGCCTTAATCAAAGTTGTGCATATAGATCCTCTTGAGACAGAGCTACAACCATCTCAACATCCAAGTTTACGAATACTTATTATTTATTTTGATACATAATACTTATTATTTATGTTTTAATATTTTTCTTTAACAAAGCAAAAAAAGGTTGATAAATATTCAACATTATAAGGAGATTGGGGAGGAAAATTATTTTTCATGTGGAAACATTTTAAAATTAATAAAATGTTATAAAAATCGTGGTAGGGTTGCCTTTGCCTTTGCGCTCAATTTGCTCGCAGCTCTCGGTGTTACCAGACGTTGGTATTCAAAGTGATTTACTTCCTAATTCTTCTGTTATTATATTTTGTGTGAGTAATTTGTGCTTCGTAATTCTATAGTTGGTCTTTAATTTTAAAATTATTAATTTGGAAAACCTTGTAATTATTTTTATTTAAATTTGATCTTTATTGTTCAATATATTTGAATGACCGGCGCAAGCACGGCGAGGGGGGTTGCTTGCGCGGGCGAAAGAAGTTAGTGGCGCCGCCGCAAACTTCTCAGAGTTCAGAGGGATTTGCGGCGTGCGCGCGCGATATACATTGTGAGTAGATATACGTTGTGAGAGTCCTGTGTGTGCTAAATATCTCCTAAACGCTAGTTAATTGACCCTTCCCTGACGAAAACCGACTGACGGTGAAGTGAAAACTATTTGTGTTATTGTGTGAAATGTGTAATGAGCATGCTCAAAGAAGATTAGAAAGAAGATTCAAGATCATCAAGAACTTGTGAGTACTGTGTCTTTATCGCCTAACTGACAATAGATAACTCCCTTAATTTTAAGGAGGCTCGGCCCTGCAAGCTTCCACGTGTGCGGGATTTGTTCACCCCATTTATAATATGTATAACTAGTCGACTCGCGTGGTTTCGCCCGCCTGATGCTCCTCTCCTACTGGTCGTAGCGTGATGATATATAGCATAAAGCCTTCGTCGATAAATGGGCTATCTAACACTGAAAGAATTTTTCAAATCAGACCAGTAGTTCTTGAGATTAGCGCGTTGAAGCAAACAAAGAAACAAGCAAATAAATAAACAAACCACCTCTATAGCTTTATAGATTAAGTATTAATATTTCTTCAAGTAGCAACATTAGTTCATATCTGACTGGCCAATGACAAACGCGCTCTATTTTTTGGCCAATCACAACATTTCCAGCCTAAAATGATCACTGTGATGTTTTAGCAAATTAAAGTATTTTTGTATTGGGTCTAGAATGATTTTTTTGTGCTATAAATGATTAATAAAAGGAGCTTTAAATCTGCTGGTTCACAAGGTATAAGAGAATATGCTCCTATTATCTTTGAGTGCTAGTTAAAATAACGTTATGAAATAATAAAAGCATTCATTATTAAAACATAATATTGAACATCTTGTGATCCCTATAATGTGTTATTAATTGCACAGCCTCGGATTAATACATCAACCAATCCATTAGTACTTGACTTCACACGCTAACATAGCGCTTACTGGATCATACAGGAATAACTTCTACCTTGAATAAAAAGTACCATTACGTTTAGCTCTCGACACGTAAGTATAGGTTTGACGTAAATATGGTTAAAACATAGCCTTTATATTTTTCTCTGTACCAAATTTCATAAAAATCGGTTCAGTGTTTTAAGCATGATTGCGTTACAGACGGACAGACCATCTGTCAATCTAATATACTACTCGCACTATAGATCGCACTCTCGTTGGTTTAGTTTGTATTTTTAATATTACCTACGTTTTATAAAAAAAGAAGAATCAACATTACCTTTAATAATTTTATATAGAAATAACTGATCTCTTATTTGTCTACGTGTTAACAATGATGACATGTTACTAATTTTAAGATTGCTTTCGGAATAAACCTATAACGCAAATGCCTAAGGATTTTTTCTTGGATCCTTTCTATATTATGTACTAGCGGCCCATCCCGGCTTCGCGCGGGTGGAATATTATTTTTAAAAATATATTGGCCCTCCCGCATTTCGGTGCCCCCTCTCTTGCCGCTTTACTCGCTGCGCTGCGTCGCTATACTGGCCCGTCGCGTCGTCGTGTATTTTTTGTTTATATTGATATTTTTAATTTCGTAATATCTTTTGAATGGAAAGTCCGATTTTAATAATTCAAAAAGTAGTTTACAGGTATTGAAACAGTCTTGAATATGAAATAATTTATTTGGATAAGGATTAATACAAAGTTATAGAAAACAAGGTCTGATTTTTATAGGTATTTTTATCAACTTTTAAAATGTAAAAAAGTAGTTATAGTGACGTAACTATAATAGTTGAACATATGGTCTCGCAGACTTTTTTGTAGATATTGATACGTTCTATAATATTGTACAACATTTTTTTGTTCTATCATCAATACTTTTTGCAGCGCATGCGATGAAAGATATTTTATGGCTAATTTTTTGGCACCTTGGGTTGGTTTTCGTGAGATTTCCTAAGGATCTCTAATTTTTTCTTGTAATAAATATAGCCTATGTTACTCAGGGATAATGTAGCTTTCTAATGGTGAAAGAATTTTTGAAATCGGTCCAGTAGTTTTTATGTTTATTCGTTACATACAAAAATACAAATCTTTCCTCTTTATAATATTAGTATAGATATAGATATAGTTTTATATTGAGGATTCCACACTGTAGAAGTGTACTCTAGAACCGATCTTACAAACGAATTGTATAGTAGGACAAGTGTAGAAGAATCAGAATCAAAAATGTATTTAAATTGATGTAGTATTACTTACAGATTGACATATTTTTATTTATTGACAAAGTAATTTTTTTTTATACCTATTTCAAGATATTACATTAAAGTTACTATTAATTAATTAAATTTTATATCTTTAAATATTGGGATGAAGCAATGTTTGTGTTCATTTGATTATTGTGTTGTAGACTTGAAAGAACTTCTTTTTGTTTCCATTGTACAGTAGATTACGTATATTTAATTTACATGTAATTGAAAATTGTAATTGAATATTGTTTTTTTTATATTTCTTCTATTTGAAATGTAAAATAACGGAATTATTTAAATAAAACAAAAATTTGCACGCCCCTAAGGCAGAATATATGAGACATTGTAATTAATAACATCTTATGTATTAATTATATTCATGCAAATAAAGATTGATTGATTGATTGGTATTTTGTTAGTTTTTGTGTGTCTGTTTGCGCTTTGGCAAAGGCCCCCTCCAACCGTTTCCATTCTTGTCTATCCTTTGGAACTCTACTCCATGTACTCCTGCAAATGGTTTTATGGCATCATCCCATCTTAATGAAGGTCTGCCTCTTTTCCTTTTTTCATGTCGTGGATACCATTCAGTCACTCTTTATGTAAATATTTTTATTTTATTTTATTTATTTATTTAAGATTCGCCAGAGGTAATTACATTGATACATACACAGTTATTTTGTTACATATAAACTTTTTAAATGCATTACCTGTTAAGGCAAATACAGCATGCACTGATTATGATAAGGAGTAGAAAGAATTATACAAAACAAGACTTAAATATGAAAAAAGAGACTATGCAAATAAATGAGTGAATAGAATGAGTAAATGAGAAGGAGAGGTAAGTTTTTGGTTAAAATACTCCCAGATTCCTTATACTTACGTTACTTTCGAAACTATAATATTAGGATTACTGTATTTAATATTTCGGCATAATTATGTATTAACGTAAAACGTATAGGTTATGCAGGGAGGGATCGAGATCGAGTAATACGTGTATTTTGTATGTGATCATTGTATGTGACATTAGTAATAACATTAAGCGCGAAGCCGAACTTTAGGATAGAACAAAAAATATAATTCATATCGAGTAGGCTTTTCTTACTATCGGGATGAAAGCTAGCCTCGTAAGTAAAAGCTTCTTCAATTTTATTTTCGTTTTTTCCTTTTGAAACGGGGGTTGTCTAAAAGAAATGGCTAAATAGCCATAAGATCGCCCGCTGTACTTCACAATTAATTTTTAATTGTTAATCTCGTTTATTATATTCGCAAGAAAGCAAAGAGAAAGCTCCTATTCTGAGTATGAAAAAGCATTTTGTACTCGTTATTAAATATAATATTTGTATTCGTATCCAGTAGATTTATATCTTATAGGTTAAACACATAATATAATATTCGCTTAGAGAATCCAGATTATAGTGCACCGCACCCGAGACACCGTTCAACTTGATTGTTTAACTATTGGTTATATAATTTGCTGTTGCTAACTTATTAATACTACATTAATTAGGTTTTACGTAACCTAGTTTAGAGGATTTATAATGTTATACAATCGAAGCTATACTGCATACTCACGAAAACCTTCACAATGAAATCCAGCGTCACGACACTAAACCAATTGTACGCCACAATGGTATATATGTCGGGGATTTTAAAACGATGTGAAATGAAATGGAAGGAGGTAGATTGGGAATATTGGGGATCATTAAAAGGGGGTGATGGTAATGAGTGGAATATTGGGTAAACGCAACGTAGATACTTCTACTGAACCGATAAATTATCAAATTATCTCTAACAATTACGAGAGAAACCTAAGCAGTGCCTTGGACTTGTGACCAAAGTGTAGGCTTAAGGAGCTCCTTTAAGTAATTACAACACTCGCCTCCACTGCTAGGCTCTCTATTTAAACCCAAGGTTAAACGCACATAAACCTAATCTAACACAAGGCTAACCTAACCTAAGGCTAACCTAACCTAACATTGTGTTTACTTAACCACGTGGCAATTACATTGTAAGGAGTTACGTGACCTTAGTTGGACAGCACTTCCACACTACACTGCACTTGACACTATCACTATCACTAGCACTACTTAGATGATGTTCACTTCTTGAGAGACCGCGCACGACTAAGACTTCAGTTAGACTGTCGATCGCATATAAAGGGTCGAGGGTAGAGACTGTCAAAACAACGGAAGTGACTACTACCCCACTCCAACGCCATAGACAACGATAACGATTTGATTAATCGATAATCTTTTACTATGCTCCGAAATATATATTTTTATAAATTTTTGTGGTTTGTGGGTATAATTGAAATAAAATAATAGGAACTGCTCGCGAATACAAAGTTATAAACAGTGTTGATAACTAAAGGGATTATTTACGGAACTTTTAAAAGAATAACTCGCATTTCACAAAGAACACATCAAACATAAAACGGGATACGCGTAAAAGACACTTAAAGCTAAAAGGCGTGTAGGGGAAGATGAAGTAACACGATATACAGACACCATACAGGGAAACGACACCATGGAAGCAAAAGGCAATTAAATCCGGAATAAGCGTAATATACAGCGTTTACGATCCAAAATGTTGCTATATTTTTGTGAACGTGAGCGCTTATACTACGCAGTAATACTTAAACGACATTACTTACATGCAATCTAGACGGAAGCCAAGCACAGTGCCTAAAACTTGAGACCCAGGAAAGGGTTTAAAGACGTCTTATACTATGCGTGAACATAACGGAAGCCTAACACCACGCCACCAAACAACACAATACTGCTAGTCTCACTACATCAATATGTACTGTCATAAATATGGAGAGATATGATACCCATTACTGTACAGCAATATGTATACACATGCAATTTAGGCTGAGGCGAGCTGTGCCTGGGGCTTGAGACCCAGGAGCAGGTTTAAAGAGCTCTTTCATAATATATTAACTCTCACCTCCACCACTCGACCTCGCTAACGACAATAGATAATAAAGTAAACGTGGACCTCGAGAAGGGTAACATTTACCACGACACTATAACACTAACTTCCATGTTCACTGCACGAAAACACCAGAGAGACTGAGACTAATCTATCGTACTAAGGGTTATATATTGTCTTCACGTCGGTATATTTGAAATAATATAAAATGATCTACCCGCTACTACTACTTTATAAACAGTGTTGCTAACAGTACTGCGCGATACCACTTAAAAGACTGAGTCAATCCAGTTATAGGTATATTGTCTACACGTAGACGTTTTCGAAATAAGATAAAACTACCCGCAAATACTGAGTTAACAACTGCGTTGCTAACTATTTTACAACTGGATAGAGCGTAACATTTTCAAAAAAGCAATAACTATACTAATTTGTCCTTAATAAAATACTGACAATGACAACTAAAATGCAGCCATAATGCCTTTTATTTGCGTGTGAAGCCGGTACGGAACAACTAGTCTAATATGTCAACAAAAAAAAGGAATGTACAATCTTTTATAAGCATCGTATGTGTACAAGAGAAGGCCTATAATATAAGCTACGGGCGCAATACGGTCAGGATATGACTAAACGTTACGATCTCTTACTATTATAACAGGAGCTCAAGCAGTGCCTTGGATTTGTGACCAAGGTGTAGGCTTAAGGACCTCCTTTAAGTGATCACAACACTGCTTAGTTACACCATCTAAACCTTTTTTTTTTTTTAATGTGGGATATGCATTTACGCATACCCCTTAAAAGGGGTTATGTGGGACTCCCATCGATAAGCGCTGGACTACCGCACTAAAACCCACCACCGTCTATGCCGTATGATAGGCGCCACAGGAACGCGTTAGCATACTACTGCGGACGCCTCGGCACAACCACCCGTCTGCAGGTACAAGTACCCGCAGTTCAAACCCACCCATGGGCTCTACTGAAACACCCAGCCCCCGGAGGAGTCAGAAGCGGCCCATATCCCTCGAGATCAGGTCGCTCGCAAGTCATCTCTGCAAACAGAGGAGTACCCGGAACGACCCGTACCTCCGGCCACCGGACCCCCCTGGACTTAACCGCCGTCTGCGACGCCCAGGGTACGAACGTTGGAGTTAAAGGCCTGCGCCCGTCACGCCGGCGACCTTGGCGCAAACCTCTGCGCCGGCTGCCCGACCGCTCCCCTCATCCCGGATTACGCTGCTAAACTGAGACTGGAGTCGGCGACGAAACATCCAGCGCAAAAGACACTCGCGCTTACGCGCCCCACCATGACGCTTTCACGCGCCTCAGCATCAGATATGTCTAACTGCCCCCCCGATAATGGAGCACGGTTGCGCCACTGAGTAGCTACGGAGGCGCAGCGGGACACACTGAATTCCGCTGCAACGCAGCCACCGTCTAATGGGCCTACGCGCCCCTCATCTGCGGATGTTATCCTACGGATAGTAATATGTACCATCTAAACCTAAGATTACCTAACCTAACATAAAGCTAACCTAAACCTAACTCACAACAACAAATATATATGTCGGCGCGTAAGTTAGGCTTAAGTTAACCTAACCTTGTGTTTAAACAGAAAACCTGGGCAGTGGAGGCGAGTGTTTCAATTGAATAAAGGATGTCCTTAAGTTTACACCTTAGTTAATTGTAGAGATCATAATGTTTAATCGGTTCAGTAGCAGTATCTGCGTTTACCCAATAGTCTATTGAATATCACAACCCCTTGTAGTGTTTTTTAAACATACCAACTCTCCTTCTCTCCTTCATTTTCTCCGTATTATATTGTTGTTTTAATACAAAAAAAAATATAAACAGTATAATGTCGAGTGCACTTAAAACTGTGCTTCCTCAGGGCGACTTTGATAAATGACTTTTAACCTGCTCCAGTAACATCTTATCTTAGCTCTAACTTTTATTTTGTTTAAGTGCATTTTTATATAAAGTTTAGTCTGGATTTTAAAGTGCATTTAATTTTTAACCCTCAACGTAATGTATCTGTATGTCTGTCTGTGGCATCGTAGCGCCCAAGATAATAGACCGATTTTGATGAAGTTTTATTTATTTGAAAGGTAATGTAATCGAGATGTTCTTAGCTATAATTTGTGAAGACAGCCTGATCAGCCGTTTAAAGACTATCAGCATTTCTAATTTGAGAGCTGCGTCACAATATAAACAATTATAACAATTTTGTAACCATGGCAACACATATACATATAATAGAATCATTTTTTTAATATTTGTTAAGTCTTTATTAACTACTGTTTTTATATTTTGTTTTTAATAATACAAAAGGGTCGACTATACAAATTAATATCGATTCTTCTAAATCGATGTCGTGTGGGTATCGATACTTGTTGACTATGTAAAAAAGAATTTCAGTCGTAAGTAATTTAAATTTTTAATTTAATTGTTATTTCATAATAAAAAGCATCACACACACAAAATAAAGTACTAGTACAAAAATATCCTGAGTTACTCGTCCAACGGTTCTACCTTGACCATATTCATACCTATGCATTTCTGGATTTCTATCTGAATTATTATTATTTCGAAAGGCGTTTAATGTAGTATATGAAATACCTTTCAGTCCTTGAGAGACTAATCGTCTCCCTTAGGACTGAGTCTATCATTTTATAATAGAAATAATAAAGTAAGAATTGCTAAGAAAAAAAAATTATAAGCAAAATGAGTTTCCTAACATTTACTATCAAGTACACCATCATATCCCTGAGGAGACGGGTTAGAATACTATTCCCTTCTGCCGCTGGGAGAGCATCTTGTAAAAGCCGACCCCAGCACCCCATTGGTGGTAGGGAATCTATTCCCCGACTGGCTAACGATCACCGGCATGCGTATCCGACATTAAATGGCTGGAAAATGGTCTACAAATTTTAGCGTATAACTTACATTTGTATATTGTAATCTTGTAAAAACTAAGGGGTAAATTCGCGGAAACTAATATATCATCCAAAGTAACAAATCCAACAAAACAAACAAGTTCTAACATAGATTTATCAAGTTAATCTCTATTTTAAGCCCTTCGTGTTGGATCGCTGTCAGACTAAGAAAATTGGCTCAAGTTTTAAACTCTAAATCGCTCCAGAATTATTAATAGGCTTAAAAAGTGTCTTTGTGACAGAAATGTAGATGATGCTTTTTAAAGATTCGTGTTTAAAAGAGTAGTATTAATCTTTTATTATGAAAGTAATTCGTAATATTGGAAATATAGTGTCAAGAAGAAGACGGTCCACCTGATGAAAAGTGTCCACTATCGCGTTGAGTTAGAAGAAAGAGCGAAGAGAAGAATGCTGCTTTATATGGACTATCAAGAACCCAAAGAGTTCTGGAACCGCTGTTGGATTACTCCTGAGACTACTCCGTGAGAGGATGGGTTAGAATAAACCAGTTTTGTATGAGTTAGATCACCTTAATTCTAAAGGTGCAAGTTCTTGTAAAGCGACACAAACAATTTGGGCAAAATCATGTTTTATATATCTATCTGTCATTTCTAAATCTATATTTATATCTATTTTTAGTATATAAAACAAAGTAGGGTTTGTTCGAAAACTTATAACTCGAGAATTACAGAACCGATTTTCATGGTCTATGATTTGTGGTATTTGTCTCCGTCCCGAATAGCATAATATCAAAAAACATTGTAAAATTGTCGAAAAAAAAACATTTTCCCATACAAAATGTTGATGGGTTTCGTAATTGTCGAACATTTAATGTTTCATACCGTCGATGCGGTAAACAGACAAGATATATCCACAATATTCGAATAATAGCGTATTATAGATTTTAAAAATGTACAGTAATGTGAGTAATGAAAAAGGATTGACATATTTTTCAGGTGACAGTTCAGCTAATCTGTAACACGACATTCATGTACGAAGTCAGAGCCAGAGAGCTAGTTATCAATTATTAATATAACATACAATTTTATTGAGTATGATCGCAGAGCAATCTCAGAACGAATGTGTTCCGACTCAAAATTTCTATAACTTACGCAAGTATTTGAAAAAATAATAGTTTGATAGTCATAAACATACGTTTCGTACTTATTTAGAGCAAAATCATCAGGTTACAAGAATTTGGTATATGTCACCTTCATTCAAAAGATATCATATCTCCGTTACAGTTCAAAAAGGCTATTTACCAAAGATGAGAAGGGATACGTTCCTTAAGAACCAGAAATTATTGGTTGGTTTTTCATAATCACATCCCTGGCTATGCATACTCGCTACTTTTTATATCACATTTACTTCAAAAACTCATAATACTCATAATAAGAGAAACTTCTAAGTTCCGTTAACTCTCCCGTCTCCTGGCAGATGTAATTTCATTTTTCCTCCAGAGAGCGACGTGAAGTTCTATCAAATAAGCCCAATACGTCTGTATAAATCAATAAGCGCCACAGTTACGGATTAGTTGCTAAACTCTTCCTTGATACTCAGTTCTACTGCAGTTACTGCAGACATGGTAAAATTTTCAAAATAAGGATAAGTCCGTCTGAACATTTTACATTAATTTTTAAAATCTTATCTGTTGAAAATAATTGTTTGATAAAATTGCAACATTCCTTAACATAATGTGTCTGTCACAATATTATGTTTGTATCTATTTCACGTTTCGTTTTATGTTATATTTCATCCTTATCTTACTAATATTATTACTTGCTAACATTAAAATACTATTCGTAATCCCAAATCCTTAATAATATTATAACTTCAAAAGTAACCCTAAAAAACGTAGAAATTACTTAAGAATAAAAGGTGAAGAATAAAATGAGAGTGCTTGTACGCCATCTATCTTGGTGGGGATGAAGTGCATGTCGAGCTGTGTGTGAAATTGCACCCTGGTGAAGCTGGGACGTGTCGACTAGTAATATTATAAATGTGAAAGTTTATATGTTTGGAAATTTACATGTATGGATCACTCACAATCATACAAATACGGTTGAACTGATTTCGTTAAAATTAGGCACACGGGATCTTTATAACCTAGAGTAACATATAAGCTACTTTTTATACCGGAAAAATTCTTAGCTCCTACGGGAATAAAATGATTATTGAATACCTTAACAATTTCATATAGCAATATATTGAAAATTAAATGTTTTCTTTTTGTTAAATCTATGTAGATACACGTGTTACATTACACTAGTGCGAATCCGAGGTTGCTCGACTAGTACAAAATATGTACGGAATACGTGAGTACAGTGAGGTGACAGCGCGTTAATGACCGTTGCCTTTATGACAAGTTATCGCTATAATAAAATCAGTTTTTTTTTTTATGACAGTCTAGAAATGAAGACAGTCTAGAATGAGACTTGCGTCTAAAGTGTTGGCTACAAAGACGTTTTATAACGCGTTTAATTCCAGTGATCAACTAACGTGATCTTCAATCAAGAAGACCATGAAAAGATCTACTTTAGATAAACTCACTCCATGAAATCAACTTTAATAAAAAGAAAGTAGAAATACATAATTTGATGATGCAGTATCAAATTTACATGCCTTATTATTAAAATATCCCTTAATATAACTGGGAAACATTATAATTAATAACGGACTTAAAATAAAAGGATTATATGGGATTAACCCAACAAAAAATTGTAGCCTCGAGCTATAAAGGGTTTATGTATTAATACGATAAGTATTTATATCATAAGCTTTATTGCTACCAAATATATGCAAAGTAACACACAATTTTTCCTTTTTAAATTCAATTTTAGAGTTTTTTTTAATCCTTTTTATCATATAGGTAATATTTATGTAATTTAGTTTCAGATAATAAGTTAAATAATTACCCAAATAAAACTAAATTCATTTTATTTATTTATTAAAATAAACCAAACAGTGCTGCGATCAAATAATTGTATTGTATCTTGGAAATTTGCTGGATTTGAGGAAACTGTGCCATAAAAATTATGCATTTAAAATGTGAAAGAACTATGTATGCTGGAGGAATTATCCTTAATCTAATATTTAATGAATTAATGATCATTTATACTAAAAAATTAACCAAACTACTTTTTTCAAATAACAAATATATTTTACTTAAAATTATAGCTACTGGCACGTTAGTATAGGTTTGACCTTGAATGCGCAAAAGTCACTGTTAGGGCCTTCTAAGCGGGGAGGGCGGGGTGAGAGTAGAGCGTCCTCTGCGACGTTTGAAGTCCCGCGCGTTTGCTATTTGTCAAAATAGTAAACGTCACGGATGAAATGCCAATACAGACACGCACGCTTACAATGCTCAACTTTCCCCCTCTATTTTTTTCATACCTAAAGTTAGCTACCCGCTACTATACACTCAATTGTGTAGTCTAAATTCTATATATACAATTTATAGTAAATAGTTGTATACATTCCTGTATGATGTACAAAATGGGGCTTTAAAGGTAAGTATTGTATCCTCTGATGGAAAGAATGATTTTATGAACATTCTTATTAATTTACGCTATTATGTAACATTAATAGTGCATACATTTTCGATCGAACAAAGTTTTTAAAATACACCGTATGATAGTAAGAAAGAGATAGAAATAGTTAAAAATGTGCCTAACTTACTAGTTCTCGTATCATAACTACTTGAGTAGATTAACCTCGCTAAAGTCACGTTCACCAAATCACGAGTCTCGTAATCAAGTTCACCACTACGCTATTTGATTTGCGCCTGAACAAATATATTATATAAATACACAGCAATTGTATTTGCTTTATTTTACTCTAAAGAATAACGCTTTAGAATCATGGTCTTTAATTTATAAAAACTCACTCACTCTTACTCACCTCAGCAACATGATATAATGTAATTCACTGCACTGACAACATCGAACTATTGATTTCTAGTCTAAAAAGTTACTTACCCACTCACTCAGGCACTAAATCTCTCACGCCATCTTTTAGTTATTTATTATTTTATTCACTCACCCACCATCACCTCCACAAACTAATCTACCAATTGATTCACTCAATCGCTTACATTTTAGTCTTTAAACTATCCATCATTTTTCACACTCTCTTCCAGTCCTAGTCCTCGTCCGACTCGTTCCAGTCTATATAATATCTATCCACACACTCAAAACATGCTCCCACATGCAGTTGCACTTTTAATTTTGATATATCAGTATCACTCTCTCACTTACCCCCTTCAATCGTTCATACCCTCACTCACGCATCATTTTACGTACTCACACCTATTTTTAAATATAGTCACGAAATAATTAACTATTTCATTCACTCCTACGTCCTATTATAATCACTCACGTTTTCATTTATTTCTTCATCCCACTCACGCACTAAATCTCTCTCTCACTCACCCACTCGTTAACTAATTAATTGTTACTGAAACGGAACTGCTATTTTGAGATAAGTAGTACACATGAAAAATCACAATCATAAAATATTTATATTATAATATCCTTTACAAGTAAATAATAAATATAATACAGTAAACTGTAAGATAATCCGGTCGTCAATCAGTTTATTTGTCCTGGTGCTTAGCAGAAGCTGTTCAACGGAATCTAGGCCACAGCTCAACCCACAGCCCACAGCTTATCCGATGATATTAAAAACATTTCGTTTCATTTTATATTACCTTTGCATTTTATGAGCAGGAATAATGGAAATGATTTTTCATGCTTTGATTAAGTTTTTGGCTAAGCTATAGAACAATTAAGTATTGTTAGTATATTCGCACGTAGTATTATAGCATTATAATAATATTATAGGGTGATTATACAAAAGTTGGGTAACTTTTAAGGATATTTTATTTACTATAGTTATTAAATCAAATTATTACAAATTCAGGTGTATATGATGGCTAATTTAATGATTATATTGTTCCAAATCGGGCCAGTCACTTTTTTAAGTAGATTGTGAGATATTTAAATTTTCTGAACTTGATCAAAATAATCCAAAAAATAAAAAAATATTTTTCGAAAACATCAATTTTTTCCTTAAATTGGTAAAAAACCCTTTTGTAATGTGGTTTGGTTGGGGTAGTTTTTTTATTATTATTTACTCGTTGCTCTCGTAGCTTTTCGACTTTTTATTTTTTTTTTAATATGGGATAAGGAAGAATTCCCTAGTCAAATTGCTTTTTGCGTACCACATGATGTTTTAAACTGAAATACAAAATAGAAATGCTTACACAATAGTAATTAAGATAAAAGGGCACTAAAACAAAAAAAACATCAGTACTATGGAGACACGTTAGTCCTTTGGCGCGATACCCGACAAAGTACTGACGCCAACGGACTGACGAAAAAGACATAATTTGAGGTTATAATCAGAACTAATATGTTTTTTGGTAATTTCGAATATTAACAAACTACATTTTAACAAATCATAGTTAACTATGTATAAATGAAAATAAACCTTAGATTAACGAGAAAATAACAACTCACGGTACTGAAATTTTGACTGGCTCAGCACCTGTATAGACGACATACGCAACCCAAGCACTAGTACAGACAAACAAACTCAAAGTTTCTTATTTATTTTTTTCAATTAAATGGAGAACATTGTCTTATGAAAGTTGTAGTATATAATACTATGTACATCACAGATTGTAGTAAATTAGTAAGTTTTCTTAAATCAATGATAATGTTTAATGGATAGTCACTTGATTGTTGGTTTTCGGGATTGTGACATGCCAAAGGACTGACGTTTTAAGTATTAATTTTGTTTTTTTATTTACTTGTATTTAAAATATAGAAGTGAATTTGGGTGACCAAATTAAGGACTCTTCAATGTTTTAAAATAAATTGTTATTTCAATAAAATACAATAAGACTTTGTATATATTGGCTGATGACATTGAGTTACCCAATTTTTGTATATTCACACATACCTATTATTATTCTATCTCACTACTCGTCTGTTCACCTGGCTAGCACCAACTCTAAAAATAAACGTTTTAAACATAGTTTTGTTAGGTTCGAATTCGGAGATAGTGACGCTACTTGACGTGTGACGTATGACAGCGCGCATTTGTATGCGCGCTGTCATATAAAACGCTGTTGTCAGCGTTTTATCGGGAGAGTTTAAGCAAAATACTAGTAAGTATATATGGCTTGGTCCGCGAAAACTTCAATATTTAGATTAGAAATATTTTTTTTTTATGGTTCATAAGGTGCAGACGAGCAGATGATCCACCTAATGGTAAGTGACCACCATCGCCCATAAACATCGGCAAAACAAGAAATACTCTCTTGTTATGTCGATGCGTAGCAACCTCGAAGATAGAGTGAGGAGGGGGAGTGAAGAAAAAAAATGCTGCGGTTTCACTCTTCTTACGAGATGCACTCCCAGCGGCAGAGAACTGTAAAATTCACAACACAATACTTAACGTACGTTTCACTCCAACACCGGAGCATCCTCAGGAGATGTAGACTCTACAAGTCTCTCTACTTGACTACTGAGCATTGGCTGTAAAGTGTATTGGCAACTCGGACCCAAGTCACACTTTACAAATTCAGGTGTTCTCCGCGGATTATAGCAGTAATAGTTGATTTCTTGTTAGAAATAATTTAAAAGTTTGTGAGATAATCACACACTAATTCAATAACTCAATCACCCTCCCACTAACAGATTCACTCACTTTTTGCCGAATAACCCTACGTACGCGAGTCCGAATCGCACTTCGCCGGTTTTTTTTTGGAGATAAAAGTAATCCAGACTAAAATATATAGCCTACAAGTTATATCAGCAGAGTTGCTAGCAATATATTTAATTTAATAAAATATAGTTTCTATAGAGAGGATTTTATTATATTAAAATCTGCGCTCCTCAGTTAAAACATTTAAGTAACCACAAAGTAAACAAAATGTTAAACAAGTGAATCAATTAAACAAGTTTAACATTTAAGCAAATAACATTGAATAATTTTCTAACTTAATTTACACGAAGTCTGACTTGTAAAGAGGTTTTATGAAAGGGCTTCAAAAATTTGAAACACAATCGTACCATTTGTTTTTATTATCTACACTAATATTATAAAAAGAAATGATTTGTATTTTTGTATGTAACGAATAAACTTAAAAAGCTACATTATCCCTGAGTAACATAGGCTATATTTATTACTAGAAAAAATTGGAGATCCTCAACCAACCCAAGGTGCAAAAAAATTAGCCATAAAATCTCTTTCATTCATGCGCTGCGGAAAGTATTGATGATAGAACAAAAAAATTTTCTACAATATTATAGAACGTATCAATATCTACAAAAAACCTTCACGAGACCATATGTCCAACTATTGTAGTGTCACTATAACTACTTTTTGACATTTTAAAAGTTGATAGAAACGCCTATCAAAATCAGACCATGTTATCCATACCTTTGTATTGATTCTTATCCAAATAAGTTATTTCGTATTCAAGACGATTACAATACCTCTTGATTACTTTTTGAATTATTGAAATCGGACATTCCATTCAAAAGATATTACGAAATTTAAAATGTCACCATAAACAAAAAATAAACGCCGACGCACCGGTGTGTTAAAATGTCCACCCGTGCGAAGCCAGGACTGGCCGCTAGTCCTTTTATATTTAGGTAATATTTTTTATTACTTAATACTAGTCGCCTTAATCACAAAAAGTATTAAGCCCATATTTTAAGTTACACCTACAGCAACACATTTATAAAAACCGTGTCTAATTTCGTACAGTAGTGTTTGAGTGATTAGCCGGATAGATGAGCAGGCAAACATTTTTTGTAATAAAATTCATTTCTTTACATAATATTTTATTGTTCTTGAACCTGCTACTAGGTTACAAGTACCAGGCGCTGCTCATCGTCCTCTCACATATATATGTCGGGGATTTTAAAACGATGTGAAAGGAGATGGAAGGAGGAAGATGGGGAATATTGTGGAACACTAAAAGGGGGTGATGGTAATGAATGGAATATTGGGTAAACGCAACGTAGATACTCCTATTGAACCGATAAATGATCAAATATGATCTCGAACAATTACGAGAGAAACCTAAGCAGTGCCTTGGACTTGTGACCAAGGTGTAGGCTTAAGGATATCCTTTAAATGATCATAACACTCGCCTCCACTGCTCAGGCTCTCTGTTTAAACCCAAGGTTAAACGCACATAAACCGAATCTAATACAAGGCTAACCTAACCTAACATTGTGTTTACTTAACCACGTGGCAATTACATTGTAAGGACTTACGTGACCTTAGTTGGACAGCACTTCCACACTACACTGCACTTGACACTATCACTATCACTAGCACTACTTAGATGATGTTCACTTCTTGAGAGACCGCGCACGACTAAGACTTCAGTTAGACTGTCGATCGCATATAAAGGGTCGAGGGTAGAGACTGTCAAAACAACGGAAGTGACTACTACCCCACTCCAACGCCATAGACAACGATAACGATTCGATTAATCGATAATCTTTTACTATGCTCCGACATATATTTTAATATTCCTTTTTATAACGGATAGTTTAAAGATATATATTTTTAAAATGTAACAGTCACTCATGAAGTAATATTTGTTATTCATATTTGCTACAAATTTAAATATTTCACACTAGTCGACCCGACCCGACTTTGCGTGGATGCAAATACGTATACTTAGATTTATGAAAAAACAATTAATTTTCAATATATTATTGCTAAATTAAAATATTCATGAGCTTATGACGGTAAAAATAGACGGTAAAATAATTTTATTAATATCACACAGGAACTACATTTTCCGGGATAAAAATCCGTTCAGCCGTTTTTGCGTGATTGAGTAACAAACTATAACATTTATAATCAATGAATTAAAAATTTACAATTTAATATATCGTAGATCATTAGTAAGGTTTTATTTACTAAATAAGTAAATAAAATAATACCATTAGGAGTGAATAAATTCGTTTAATCAATTTTGAGATTTCTCAGTCGAGAAGTAAGCACTTTATAATTGTGGCTTCTGTTATTTTATAAACGTTTTTTTTTTTTTTCTTAAAAAGATTACTAGCAGTATGGATCACATACTACAACTAGTATTCCCGTTACCCCTCCTAGTAAGCTAATAAATAGCTTGTGTCAGGAGTGGGCAACGCCAGTAGTCCAATGTCCGGGATTTGAACCCACGACTTGTTGATCGTGAATCCAACGCCCGAACCACTGAGCTACTGACGCTTCAAGGAATTTTAAAGAATTGCTTTTAATGCCGTTTTGATACCCCTTATTATAGAACAGTTGCATAAATAACTATTATAACATTTTTGTCATATGTCTATCTACCTATTAATCTTCATAAAGAAGAATACTATCTTTATAATTAACAATGTATTTGACATAAACGCTGACATAAAGGCACAGCCGAACTCAAACTTACTACGTACTTTTGACATGTCACCGTAAAAGACCATAGGACATGATAGTGTAAAAGTAACTGAAATAGACAAGCCTAGCTGTATCGATGTCAATCATTTGTCTTACTTTCCTAACTGCGTAGGTTGCCGAGCTGAGTTTTCCCACCAGAGATGATAAATGGGAGTTTTACTAAAGGTTTGAAACGGCTGAAGCATTTAAAATAAAATGAAAGATTGAATGATCGGTGGACCAAAAGGATAATAGAATGGATACCTAGATATAATAATAATAACAGAGGAGTAGGGAAAAGGTGGCAAGATTTTTTTGTAGAAAAGAGGGGAGCAAATTGGATGACTAAAGCTAGAGACAGGATTTTTTGGAAAACTATGTAGGAGGCCTACTTAAAAGGCGTAAATTACATATATTAATGGAAGAATAACAGTATTAATAATTTAAAATAATATGTGTACTGTAAATTGACTAGGTAAGTTAAAAAGTGTAAGGTTTTGATTTTCACTACTTAATTGTAATCTAAAAAAAATTATGTAATTTTTTTTTTAATCGACGACTATATTAAGGTTAAATAGTATTTTCCAGTCAAACCGCCTGAGAAACTTGATATTTATTTAACTAGAATAAATAAAAAAATAAATGGTTTTTATTTAATATTTTTCCGTTTCTCGATCGAGATAACCTTTATAATCTTATATTGTAACGTAATGTTGGTTTTTATTTGCTTAAACGCGTAAATAACTGCAACGACTGAACCGCGCGGACTATACGACCGCATTTTAAACATATATGTTGACATAAACAATAAAATATATATATATATTTGTAATGTGTTCGCCAAGACCTTTCTTTTGAACCAAACACGTGATAATTAGCTCAGTTTAATGTTTCGAGGTTAGAATTTGAGGTATAATTTCCGTTATAAAAAAATCATAAAAAGTTTATAGCCTATGCCACCCGCGCCATTATTACAAATCTATTGACACCTCATTCATGAAAATTGGTTCAGTAGTTTAGGCGCTAGGGTGGAACATACAAACATACATTGATACATAAATAAAATAAAAAATAAAAATAAAAAGCTTTTTATTTCCTTACAAAATTGAGAGGAGTAAAATTGTTATAACTATTAATTTTTATGTTTGTTAGTGTATTAGTAGGTAAACTTATAATTTAGCAATTTATTTATTTGTGTTAGTGTATTAGTATTACTATTTAACCTCTTCTATGTAAGGACCGCCTGTGGCGGTAAAAGCCTCCTCCAAATGCTTCCACTCCTGTCGGTTTTTGGCCGTTCTTGCCCACAAATTACCTGCTACAGTGATCACATCATCCTCCCATCTCTTAAATGGTCTCCCTCGTTTTCTTTTTGAGTCGAGAGGTATCCAGTTTGACGCTATCTGAGCCCATCTAAGCAGATCTAATCTTTGGATGTGTCCTGCCCATATTTTGATTTTGTTTTGCTTCTAATCTGCTTTGTTTTTATTCTGTCTTTGAGTTTAATATTCATGAAACTCCTTTCTATCCCTCTTTGACAAGTTCTAATTTTTTGTTGTAGTTTTTTGGTTAGTGTCCAAGTTTGACTAGCATATATAAGACATGGCAATAAGCAAGTGTTCATAGCCTTTGTTTTCAGGTTAGGTGGGAACGTGCTCTTGGAGATTTCTTTCATAGCCCAGTATTTGTTCCATGTGTTTTTTATCCTCATGTTGATTTCTTTCGTTGCAAGCGTTGAATGAAATCACATGTCCGAGGTAAGTATACATACATACATAGACCGCCAAAATCATAACCCTTCCTTTTGGCTTCGCTGTAGTAGTAAAAATAAGGCGACGATCTGCAAAATTTTGCTATGGCATTAAAATGACTGATGTACTAGTAGTTTAGAGACCAAAAAATGTTGAAAATCTAATGCTTTAATAGCCTGGCAACTAAATACGTAATGTGAATACTGAATATACAAACATAGGCAAGCAAATGTAATTCAAATCGCGAGAAGGAAAGGCGGAACCGTCCATAATAAATCTAGTTGCATACAATATTCACCAGAGTTGTATTAAAAGGAAACTGTTTGAATAAAACAGCCTGTAATTTTGACTTAGGAGTTCATGGAAATTATTTTAATGTTTTTTTATGGTACTACTAGCTCAGATGTTCGCGCGGTGGATTCACGATCGATAAGTCGTAGGTTCAAATCCCGGACATTGCACTATTGGTGTGGCTCACTCCTGACATAAGCATGCAAGCTTACTAGGAGGAGTAAAGGGAATACTAGTAGTATTTGACCCATACTGCTGGTAATCTTTTAATAAAAAAAAAATCCACCATGTGGTAAGTGGGGAAATTTACTCGTGATCCCCTTGACTCTAAAGAAGGGTTTTCTTTCAATCGAAGATCTTTTTTCTCAAGAACGCGAACGACTGTTTATATCAATCAACTAGAGAATCATGAAATTATGTAAAAACTTAGATCAGGAAAACAAGTAAAAGAAAAGCATTACAATTTTATATTTTAACTGAGGTAGGGCACAGCAGGAAACTTCCTGCTCAAATATGGTGCAGCCCGACTGGGGTAGTACCTCGACCTTACAGAAGATCACAGCTAAATAACACTACTCTAAAGTAGTGTTGTGTTCCTGTTGGTGAGTAAGGTGACCAGAGCTCCTGGGGGGAATTGGGGATAGGGTCGGCAACGCGCTTGCGATGCTTCTGGTGTTGCAGACGTCTATAAGCTACGGTAATCGCTTACCATCAGGTGAGCCGTACGCTTGTTTGCCGACCTAGTTACATAAAAAAAAAAAAAAAACAATTGGAAGTTTCCAACAGCGAATTTGCATATGTCATTCTACTGACGGATATATAGCGTTTGTCTGTTACACATTCAGGCTTAAACCACTGAACCGATATTGATGAAATATGACATAGAGATAAAGTAGAGCTTGAGGAAGAACATAGGCTAGGTTTTTCGCGAAAAAATACTTAAGTTTGTATGGATTTGGGATCGCCGATTAATTGACAATGAGTATTAAATATTATTATCCAAGTTATTCAACTGGAATTGTTTCTCAAACTTCAAACGCGTTTTTCTCGAAACTACTATTTTTGAAGTGGTTGACATGATATCTCAAGTTCTACTTAACTGTTTCCTTTGAAATTTTAAATTAATAAAAAATTTAAAAAAAAAATCAAATTTATAAAAAATTTGACAAGGTCAAAAAAAGGGTTAAAAAATTAATGTTTCATGTGGACGCCATTTTGTGAATTTTTATTTTATTTTTTGCTAAGGTCAATGAGATAGCGACATCTTTACAGATTGAGAATTTTTCTAATTTTTTTGTTTCACATCACTACAAGGGCTGGAATCATGTTAACCAGGATGGACCGTTTTTTTAACCCCTACTTCACCCACCTGTATTATGTCAAATTTCTGATTTTTTTTACATTTTTTTTTATCAGAAAAAATGTATATTAAAAACGTTTTTCATTTTTTTATGTTACTTTGAAAAATGCCTAAAATACCCCCTTAAGATTACAAAATAAACAAATGAGTGTGCTCGTACGCCATCTATCGACGTGAAGATGAAGTGCATGTCGAGCTGTTGACCGTTATGTCTTTGGGACCTAGTCATATATAAATTGCACCCGGGCGAAGCGGGGACGGGTTGCGACTAGTTTAATAAAACCTATTAATATGTTCTTTATCAACAAACTCCCAGAATAATGCTCTAATTTTATGTATTGACCGCTCTACCATACGGCACATAATGTTTATGTAGAAGCACTTTGTGTGAGTAGTTGTTTCTCGATTCTACTTTTCATGTGAACTCTACTCTCATTCACTTAACAAATGTACAGATTTAGTTTAGAAGCTTTTAGATTAATGTTGCAGATATATATTCTTGTTAAGTTAATTTATATTTATAAAAAGCTCACCCATACTAGCTTTGACTGAGGGAAAATTAATTTTTCTTTGCAATTTCCCTTATTGGGGTAAAAACTATCTCCCCCAATTAAATTTTTAGATTTCGAAGATTACTTTAAATAAAATTGAATGTCTTCTTACTTTCCTAAGATTTTTGAAAGAAAAAAAGATGTTTAAATGAAAGTTTGAACAAGTTGCCTAACATATAATAGATAAAATCTTATCCCTTATTTAACACAATCGGGGGACAAAAATTGGAAAACACTGCGATAGATGTTTTTTTTTATCTAATATACAATTTTATTTCATTCGTTGTAGCGTCGAGGATTAAAAATTATATTCATAGTGTATTTCAACTTTTTCAATTTATTAGGTATTAATTAAATTACTTCCTACGGTTAATGTACCCGATGTTCTGCCCCGATTGATAAGAAAATGAGATCACCACAATAAGGAATATTACAAACAAACGACGAGTCGAAAACAATATACATTTTTCACTGTCTGATAACTAACTTTTGAATTGCACAATTACTAACCTTTAGGGTTCTGTACCTTATAATATGAAAAAAAATACTTATATAATACTGCTGTTAACAAAACCGAATTTTTAAATTTGATTAAATCAAGCAGCTTAATGATAGACAGTAAACATTGCCTAAAATTGTGCAAGTGAAGTTTAGTGCTGAGCTCGTTTATTGAGGATCATGTAAGTTATATACTTCATTTCGAGTCGAGTCGTCGTCAATAGTGTGTATCTTTATCACATCAAGGAAGTCCTTAAAGCCTCCTGCTGTCCCTCTGGGTCACGACCCACAGAAGACGATTAGTGTCATCTTCAGTGACTATGCAATAAAAGGTGGCATACCTTTCATTTCTTTATTTTATGGGATAATTTCGTTGTCCATCTGTCGGCCGCACAAGACGAGAGGATTCAAGTCGAGATGATTATCAAAAACAAAAAAAGTCTTATACCATTTCAAAAGGAGATAAGACTGAAAAAAACCGTCAGTTCAAAAGTTCAACTCGCACTTCGTCGAAATATTAATAATTATCTTTTAGTTATAAGCAGTTATTTCTCATTTTTTCTTTTCTAATTTGCTAAAGATAAACAAAATAAACACATAAACATGCTTAATTTTAGTCGCTCGTATATATCCGCCTATAAAACTCACACTAAAAACTTGAATAATTTAACTCAATGCCAAACTAATTGTAACAGCACACACTCACTCACTGATAAGCGGGATGAACTCGGCTATAGGGTTGCCAATCGTACTGAATAATATTTCAAAAATACATACTTATTGCAAAACTAATCCAAATATAACAGGGTAAAAGAGGTCAATTCTCGCAATGTATCCTTTGATTGAAAACATTTTTTTATATGTAATGTAAAAAATACCTATTCAACAACTTTGGAATATATTAATTATACATAAAAATAATTTTATAAAATTAAAGTTATTACTAAAGGACTAGGTATCAAGAAATAAGTTGCTTATACGTCACATAAGTATATTTTACTGTTCTATAAATGTCTGGATGACTTCAAATAATGCGGATGAAATCCATTCCTATGGCTCTTATATCATGATCCGTTATTACCATTGTATATTTTTAAAATATAATGGATAATGCAAAACAAGTGATTTCGCCCGTAAGGAGATAGGTTAGAATACAATTCCCCTCTGCAGCTTAGAGACCATCGCGTAAGAGGCGAGTAACCCAGCACTTCCACAGCTGGTAGAGGATTTGAGAACCCTTTTAATTTGACATCTTTATTTAAATATTTATGACGTAAAAAAAATATTTAAACATTTTAAATATGTTATACTTCTTTAAATAAGTTTATAATGATCTCTATATATTCTTACGTTATATTAAAATTCGTTTGATAATCTTAAAAACGTTGGCAACCCTACAAACGTCTCGTATTATCGAAGCTCGCAGGTCGAGTTTGAGATCACAGGGGAATTCCTCAGAACCCGAGATGAGAATTTAGATTCAGATAAATCGTTTATTTTTATTTCATCTAAAACAGACCTTCTAATTAAATAAACGCACATTGATATGAAGATGAAATACAATAAAAAGAAAAAATGTAAAGGAAGCCAGTATGGATTATATGATATACTCAATAGAAATATGCAAAAGATAATAAAAAAATGTTTTTGAGACAGAAATCAAGTTTTTAGGGCTTTTTCCGGTTAAAGAGCTATGTTATTTTAAATTACGTCCCGCTTACACTGCTTTATCATGTTACCGAACATTTTACTAAGCCAGTAACAATATTGGAGGCCTACATGATCCTCGATAAGGGTCAGTGTCTTTTAAATACTGGCTCTATAGCTAGTGGAGTTTTTAAAAAAAAAAAAAACAATAAAACCTTTTAACCAATCTAACTAAGATATCAACAGGGTGGATAGCGATTGAAAATTTGTGAGTTCTAATGCAAATCCAAATCATTTATTTTACCTCATTAATATTTCCATATCTACAATTAACATTATATTTAAAAAATAGTATAATCATTTGAACACAAAAAAAATCAGGCATTTTAAAAATTCGTTTTTTTCGACTTGGCGGGAGACCTACCGTACCCCCAAATAATTGTAAAGATGATTAAATACAAAAATATTTTTGTGTATGGTCACCAAAATTAACTTACCTAAAAGATTGATAAGTGAACTATTGTAATTAGTAAGTTATGAATAAATTGTTATCGCAAGGAATTCAATATAATTAATAAATAAATTATATTATGCTTTAACACTTTAACACAATAACATAAACAGAAATGACGCATCCAGTATCAGCATTTGATAGCTCCCGGGGGTTTACTTCGTAAATAACTTAGTATTTATAACGCAGAAGATTCGTCTCGTGCATCATTCCTCACTCGTACTCACTAGTGCAACACTACAGGTATACAAAATGGCCGCCAAAATCTTCTTACTGACCGTCCTCGTAGTTGGGGTTAGCAGCCGCTCTGTGAGATCGCCGTATAGACCAGCAGTATTCATAGAAGATAGCGATAATATGGTAGAAAGTGATCTAGAAGATTTATACTCGGAGCATGAATTCGAATCAGTGAGACCAATCTTCATTGCACCGAGAGTTCGTCGTCAAGTCCATGGAGTTGTAAATACGAATCCTGACGGTACAGCCAATGTAATGGGAAAATTACCTTTAGCTGGTAATGATAGGAATATTCTGAGTGCTACTGCTGGGGTAGCTGGTCTGAAACCTCATGATCTTCACACACCAGGAAATAGCTATGGGGCTGCGAGTGCTGGCCTGGCTCTGGATAATATGTAAGTATATATATACTAAAAATTTGTTGAATATTATCAAAATCACTTCAATTAACTAAAAATATTTTTCAGAAATGGCCATGGCCTAAGCCTCACAGGCAAACACATTCCTGACCTCGGAAACCAAATGACAGCAGCTGGTAAAGTGAACATGTTCCACAACGACCACCATGACTTATCTGCTAATGCTTTCGCTACTAAGACTATGCCAAGCAACCCAGTTATACCCGACTTCAATACTTATGGAGGTGGTGTAGATTATATGTTCAAGTAAGTACTCTTAAAATATTAAACTATGGGGCCCGTCCCGGCTTCGCACGGGTGGATAATTTTTTTTTAACATTTTGGCTCCCGCATTCTGTCGCTCCCTCTATCGCCGCGTTACTCGCTGCGCTGCGAGGCACTGCACACCGCGCCGGCGGCCCGTCTGGGATTATTTTTTATTTATCATGATATTTTTATTTCGTAATATCTTTTGACTGGAATGTCCGATTTCAATAATTCAAAAAGTAATTAACAGGTATTGAAACAGTCTTCATTACGAAATATTTATTTGGATAAGAATTAATACAAAGTTATGGAAAACATGGTCTTATTTTGATAGGCATTTTTATCAACTTTTAAAATGTAAAAAAGTAGTTATAGTGACTTAACCACAATAGTTGGTCATATGGTCTCCCGGAGTTTTTTGTAAATATTGATACGTTCTATAATATTCTAGAACATTTTTTGTTCTATCATCAATACTTTCCGCAGCGCATGCGATGAAAGATATTTTATGGCTAATTTTTTTGCACCTTGTGTTGGTTTTAGTGAGAATTTCTGGGGATCTCTCATTTTTTCTTGTAATAAATATAGCCTATGTTACTCAGGGATAATGTAGCTTTCTAATGGTGAAAGAATTTTTGAAATCGGTCCAGTAGTTTTTATGTTTATTCGTTACATACAAAAATACAAAAATACAAATCTTTCCCCTTTATAATATTAGTATAGATAACTAAACAAAATTTATTAGTCTGAATTCAACTGTTCCAGATATTAATAACTAGTCTAGCCATCTTGGGCAGTGCTCCATATTTGATTTAGAATTACTTCCTTTAACTAACCATGCATTATCATCTAATCTAAACGTCTATGTAAAAATTCTATTGATATAAATTTTAAATTATTAAATATGACACTTTCAGCAACAAAGCCGGCGCCTCTTTGAATATGGCACACACTCCGCTGTTCCAGAAAACTGACTACTCAGCTATGGGTAACCTCAACCTGTTCAAGGATCGTTCCTCGTCCCTGGACTTCAACGCTGGATACAGCAAGTCCGTATCTCCGTTCATACCTAAGAGCTCGTGGCAACCATCTTTTGGAATGTCTTACTCCAGATTCTTTTAAGTCTTAAGTAGAACTTAACTAAGATCCAAAGAATGTGAGCTGAGATTATTTTGATATTGGTTTTAAGTCTATAATTAAAGTATTAGTTATTTAATATAAATCCAGTCAATATTTTTATTGTACCATTTTTTAAGTATTTTGTTTCAAATAAACAAGATTTATAGTACTCCTAAATGTTTTACTTATTATTTTCCTTTTTTTATATTAGGTGGTTGAAATAGTGCTAAAAAGTAGCTAAATAGGGAACATAGTTATAGTAGCCGGCAGCTAACTTTAGGTCTGAAAAAAATAGTGGGGAAAGTTGTCCATTGTGAGCTGCTGCTGCTGCGAGCCTGTGGGCAGTTCCATCCGTAACGTTTATTAACTTGGAAAATAGGAAACGCATAAGAACCAATGACGCGCTGTTCTCATCCCGCCCTTTCCGCTAAAAAGGCCCTAATAGGGACTTTTGCGCATTCAAGGTCAAACCTATACTTACGTGTCGGTAGCTATGCCTATTGTTCAGATGATTGCTTGGTTCTAAGGCCATAGGATAAACATAGTTAATGATATCTGGTTCACCATTTCGGGTTATGTTTGAAACTTACTGGATCACATCGAGTTTCAAAAACGGTAATACATAATTTTTCTAGGAAACTTCTGACTCGATTGACTTCAATTTAAACTTCAATTTAATATATGTTTTTGGAGCTGATGGAATTTAAAAAAAAAATTAAGAGCTATATCGGTACTTAACATCTTAGAAAAAATAACCTTTTTAATATAATTTCATACACGGTACAATCCTAATCCTGTCTGTCTGTCGCGCTTTCACGCCAAAACTACTGAACCTATTTAAATGATATTTGATATACAGATAGTCTAGAGCCTGAGAAAGGACATAGGCTACTTCTTATTGCGAAAAAAGGGTTTTAAGGGGTTGAAAACGGGGGATGAAAGTTGAATAGAAGTATCGTCATTTTTCGAGCTAGAAGTTTGAAACTGATTTTTCAGGCTGTTGAATCGATATAAATAATAATGACATTCAACGTTTGTAAAAGTTTTACTTTCAAGGGTGTAAAAAACCAATAGGGAATAGGGGATGGTCGCGCTTTCACTCCAAAACTACTGAACCTATTTAAATGAAATTTAGTATGCAGATAGTCTAGAGCCTGAGAAAGGACATAAGCTACGTTTTATTGGGAAAAACGTGTTATAAGTGGTTGAAAGTGGGGGATGAATGTTGTATAGAAGTATCAGTTATTTTTCAGGCTGTCGAATCGATATAAATAATAATGACATTCAACGTTTATAAAAGTAAAAAGGATGTAAAAAATGAATAGGGGTGGTCGCGATTTAAATGAAATTTGGTACATAGGTAGTCTAGAGCCTAAAAACGTTACTTTTTAATGCGAAAAAAGGGTTGTAATCTCATTTTCTATAAAGTTATGAATCTTTCAAATCTTAAGAACGGTACGTCATATTGAAAAAAAATAAAATCACAATATTATTCCTTTACAATCAGTAACATACGTCTTATTTCTGATCAAATTGTTAAAATCTCGAAATAATACGGATTTATATATTTTATTTAAATTCACCTTATACTTTGCTGAATCTTTGAAAGTAAATAATGAATAATTTCTTTGGAATATTATTTAGTACTTTTGAAGTTATTTAGGCATGGTTTTGTAATATTCAGAGTGACGGCAGTTCGCCAGTAACCAATGACACGCTTTTAGCGTCGCTTTGAAGTTGTCCATTAGCGAGGGATGCTACCCACATGGTTTTTCACAAGGAATGCTATTATACAGAATATATAAATTTTCATGCATTAATAATTAGTGTTAGTATTTTCAAATGGTTTAGATTTCAAACAGTACTACAGTATCACAGGTTGTTTTCTCTAGAATATTACTCGCAATCCTAACTAATTTTATAATTTCTATAATATAATAATTATCAGAAGCGTCAGTAGCTCAGTGGCTCGGGCTTTTGATTCACGATCAACAATTCGTGGGTTCAAATCCCGGACATTGGACTACTGACGTGGCCCACACCTAACACAAGCTATTTATTAGCTTACTAGGAGGAGTAAATGGGATTACTAGTAGTATGTGATCCATACTGCTAGTAAACTTTTATAAAAAAAAAAAAAAAATCGAAAATAACACAAGACGTAGGAAATTCTTAAGAATACAAACTAAACTAACGAAAGTGCGATTTAATATACAGTTTACGCCATCTATTGACGGATTTTGAGATACAGAGATAAAGTAGGGCTTCAGGAAAGACACGGACTATTTATCGCAAAAAATATTCTTAAGAATACAAAGTATATTCTTAAATGTACAAATGAGTGTGCTCGTACGCCATCTATCGACGTGGGGATGAAGTGCATGTCGAGCTGTGTGGACGTTGTAAAATATTATAATTATATAGCGATTAGGAACGGATCGACTAGTATAAAAATATTGAGATCTGTTATTGAACAATGTTTTTAGAAATGTTTACAATGTCACTACATAAGTTATAGTTATTCAAATGGGTTTCAGTTAAAGTGGACAGATTGTATTATTTTGTATAAAATATCTACAAAGTCAAAGTCAAATTGTTTTATATTCATTTTATACAGATGAATATCAGGAACAAAAAAATTGACTTTTAAAGAGATATCTCTTCTTGAACATCCGAGTTTTTTTACACGCTATGTTCTTTAATAAGTTTGTTTTAAAACTTAAGAAAGTCTAAAGAAAGACTTTTTTTACAAAATATTTGAGTTTTGTAATAGAATTATTTTAAACTCTGTCTGTTCCTGATCCTGTTGTAAATGCATAAACATCGCCAAACAAAATAATTAGTAACTTTCATTTTTATTAATTTATTTGGCAAACAACAGATCTCATCGTATCAGAACAAAATCCTAATTCTTATCTTACAATTATTAATTTAAATAAAAGATATTCAAAAGATTAATTAACTGAAAGCTAATATAATCTGTAACCAATACAAGGAGGTCAATAATTGCAATCGGAGCTTACCCAATTACATAATATATATGTAAAGCAGACAGCTGATAGTCTGTCCATTACATTTGATATTAACGATTATTGATATCGACCCGAGCGTACAATATCAAACACTCACTAAATCCTTTACAATTGAGTCCCAGCATCATGACACCGGGGTTAAATCTATTGAAAGAGTTTTAATAAAATAAAAGGAACTATCTGAGAATATAAAGTATGTCCATATGGTGTGAAAATACCTTCCTAATTTGAAGCTAGAAGTTTTTGATGGCACAAATTAAAACTGATGTTTATCTTTATACCCACTGTTAATTTTTCTATTTAAACTATTTTAATTTCCATGTTGAAATGTCTATTTTATTCTTTTTATAATACTAGTTTACTCGTCTACCACCGTGAGGGGACAGGTAAGAATACTATTTCCGTCTGCCGCTGGGAGATCATCTCGTAAGAGCCGAGTAACCCAACACTCCCATTGGTGGTAGGGGATCTGTTCCCCGACTGTCTCTCGACGATCGTTGCCGATGTCTATGGAAGAATGTGGAGAAGAGAGAGAAAAAAAGTGTGGTGACCGTCGTGGGACACCGGATAGTATTATTATAAAAATATTAATCAAGTTCTATTCGAGGTAGAAAGAAAATAATTATTCGGGCATACATTTTTATTATGATTTTTTTATTGATAAAAATAATAAAGTGTGTCCAATGTACGTTACCATTACACACATTTTCTTATCTCTATGACAAGGCTGTACGGTGTAATACCTTTGCCTATTCGATTAAATAATAAAAGTGTTTGTGTTTAAAACCTACCATTTGTTTAGGGTGAAGCTTGTTTTTCATAATCAAAGTTGAAATGTCCAATTACTGTGTAAGTGGGGGGGGGGCAATAACTACGTTCCAAAAATCACTTTTAACAGATATGAACAATAATGTTTTCTGTTTTCTAAACTTTCAATACACGTAGTATTCGCTTTTGAAATATTCGCCATTGTATGTTTGTAAAGAAAAAACTCAAAAAGTACTGGACCGATTTCAAAAAATCTTTCAGCATTATTATATTACATTATCTCTGAGGAACATTGGCTACATTTATTACTAGAAAAAATTAGAGATCCTCAGAAATTCTTACTAACACCAACCCAAGGTGTAAAAAAATTAACAATAAAATGTCTTTCATCGCATGCGCTGCGGAAACTATTGATGATAGAACAAAAACAAAAAAGATACCAAAAAACTTTGGTATACTATATGCAGTATGAAGGAGTGGCATGCAAATCTATTGAGTTATAACAAAACAATACATACGGGTATAATATGTTCTGCTACACGTGCAAAGCCAGGGCACGTCGTATTTTATACTAGTCGAACCGCGCGACTTCGTCCGCGTGTAGCGCCACTCCTTTTAGTCATAACGTGATGATTTATATCCTATAGCCTTCCTCTATAAATGGGCTATCTAACACTGAAAGAATTTTTTAAATCGGACCAGTAGATCCAGAAATTAGCGCGTTCAAGCAAACAAACAAACTCTTCAGCTTTATATACTAGTATATATGATTTTATGTAGGGTAGAGTATTTCATACAAGACATGAAATTAGTCAAAATATGTTTAAATGGCAATAACTTCTTCTCCTGACATCCTATCTAAATAAAACAAAGCCTATATTTTAAGGTTCACATGCAGCAATACAATCTTATATTAAGAGTCCTATTACGAATCGTAAACACTCGCTTACCGCGCCCGCGTGCTGGTGTTCGTTTGCAACTTCGGTGGTGTTTGGTTGTACTTTAATTTTATTTATTGTAATTTATTCTGATTATATTATAAAGAAACATATTAATTGTAGAATGAAGTTTTATATCATATTAGTTTAAGAAGGTAAAATTGTATTTATTTGGAATATAATGGACGCTGAATCAAAACATTTATGGCTTAAATTAGGTTTTTTTTAAGATTTTTTTCGTGAAATCTCAAGTAATTTAAAGAAATTCTAAAACTCCAATAAACAAGTAAAACATTCAACTTATATTTAATGAATTTTAGCTTTTATAAAAATTGAATGTAACAATGTGAATTTCAGCGTCAAAGTTCCATCGCCGACGGTTATGCTTGCAAACTGAGTTCGTAAAACATTTATAGCAAATTACACGAAAAGAAAATTGAAAATGTGTAACTCCAACTTACAAGAAAGAGAATGGCACTATCGTTATTCATAATCCAATAATTAAAATATCTTACTGCTACTGTAAATTGCAGCGTCAAAAATCTTGAATTTTCATTATAAAATGTAATAGGACTCTTAATTTATATGTATAGATAATCTATTAAAAAAATTTCTCGCCATACAAGAATGTAAAGACGACTAAACCTATAATGGTACATTAGCAATACATCCAAAGGTAATTTATCATAATAAATGTGACAAACGCCCAAGCGCCTACGACACAGAATAACTGAGTGAATTTTGCGCATAATTGAGGACAAAATGCAAAAATGCTAACATCATTACCATCACCTGCCGACGACCATTTTGTGTACAAATAATACCTTTTAATATTTGATAAAAGACATCAGTCAATAAGGATTTTGAGTCCGGTGTTGAAAGTTCAAAGGGTCTATATATTACTTACACGTCTACTCAAAATAAGATAATAAACTACCCGCGAATACTAATTTATAAACGGTGTTGTTAACAAATTTCCAAAAATCAAATTCTTTTTTCCAAATTTAATTTTTTTATAAGTTAATTTTTTTTTATTTCTATACACATTTAAATATTTATTTATTTTTTTACTTATTACTAGCCGACGCGCGCGACTTCGTTCGCGTGTTTTTCCGCTCCTATGGGTCGTAGCGAGATGTTAAATAGCCTAAGTTACTCCTTGTTACATCAGCTATCTGCCAGTGAAAGTCTCTTCAAAATCGGTCCAGCCATTTCAGAGATTAGCTGGAACAAACAGACAGACAAAAATTGTAAAAAATGTTGCTAGTATATGTGGTGTGTGCGTGTATACATTCATATGCACTTAATAAAAAGCGGTTATTTTAATATTACAAACAGACACTACAATTTTATTTATTTTAATGGATTTTGACTATTTAATTTTCATTCGTATAATATTTTGAGTAATCTAAAAAACAATAAAAATGCAATGTATACCATAAATTATTAAAATAATAACTAACAATCTAAAATGTAAAATAACATTTTCCTCTTAAATGATTCACTATTTAGAATTTTCCAAGTAATTGACAAGAATAGCAACACCATTACCGTCGTCTCGGTCGTCCCTGGGGGCACAACCCCACCTCCTCCCGTCGCCCGTGTTTTGTAAAGCTTTTACCGCTAAAATAAACAATTTTCAAATGCTAAATATATTAATGGATTTTTAATTTAGTTAAATATATTTTTTGAGAAGACATAAGTATTAGAAGACTTTATAGTTAATTATTTATTGTGGATATATCGTGGCCTCGTGCTACCGGCAGGTAAGTATAGGTTTGACCTTGAATTCAGGCTTAACGTAGAATGTTGTGGATAAAATGGACGGATAAAGTTACGAACGCCGAAGTTCTTAAACGTATGCGCAAAAAAGTGGAACTCGTCCGGACCATCAAGCAAAGGAAAGCTGCATATCTCGGCTCTACAAACTTCTACAGGCCATTATGATAGGAAAGATCGCCGAGAAACGCAAACCAAAGAGGCGCAAAAAATCATGGCTTAGGAATATCTGAGAGTGGACAGGGATCAAGTCTGTGGAACACAGTTTCGGAGCATGACTGTTAATCTGCAATAATTTGAGAGGCACTTTAAGAAGAAGAAAAATATGTACAATTTTAATACTTAACAGAAATAAGTATTGAAGATACTATATAATTTTTTTTGTACTGAGTTTTGTTTAGCCCAAATGCACCCTCATATTTGAGAGAAAAATTTAAATTTATTGAAAATCCTGCTAGGTCGAGAACAACGCGGAGACTTAAATTACAATTGCCCGAATTCTCAACAAAATTCTATGAAAAATCTTTTACTGTTCAGGCTATAAATTTATGGAATGATAAGTATAAGTATGAACGGGCTTGTTTCCGCAACTCGACGCCACTGTGCGCCTATTTTGCGGAAAGATGGGTGGCTAATCCTGCCATCCCAGCTCCTCTAAGAAGCTAATCAAACCTCTGGTGTCTCCAATAACCTCGGGGAGAGTCCTCGGTGACCCCAAGTGTTTGGCCCGGTAGTCGGTCACGCCTGTGCATTCCAGAACAATGTGGGCGTCTCTTCTGCCTCCATACAGGCTCTGCAAAGGGGGCTGTCAGTAACACCTAGATTAAACAGATGTTTGTTGAAGGGGCCGTGGCCCGTAATTATTTGAGCAATTTTGCGTAAACCAGGGCGGGTGAGGTTTAGTAACTTACGAGCCGGTTGATGCTAGGGAGAGCTTGTTTCGACTGCTTGCACCCACTTACCTCCGTCCAGTATTTATTATGTAATTCTTTTGTGTGTTGCCGGATGGCTGATGTAGGCCATGCCGAGGGAAGGGGGACAATTGGTTCTGGTCCAATTGCAGCCATCTCTGACCCTTTCCTGGCCAGTTCATCAGCGCCATCGTTGCCACGAGAGCCACTATGACCTTTGATCCACTGTAGAGTTACGTTGTTGTTGTTATTACATACCTCCGTCAGGGATAGGTGGCAGTTGTAGATAAGCTTTGAGGAGATAGAATTGCTTTGTAGAGCTTGCAGTACGGATTTGCTGTCCGAGAGGATTCGGATAGAGTAGTTCTTTACCTTTCGAGCCAGGATCGCAGTAGCTGCCATTATGATACCCATACATTCCGCTTGGTAAACGGTATTTTGAGCACCTAGTGGGGCAGCTATTTGTATGTTTAGATCTTCCGAGAATACTCCGTATCCCGTTAGGGACCTCGTTCAGCTGTATTTTGTACTTCTTGTCGAAAACAAGTTGCTTTGGAAACCTGACGTTTGCCGCCTACAGCAGTGGTTCTATTTGCATCACCTCTTGTAGAACCTCCGCGTGGGTGGTCTTGTTGGTCTTCCAAAGATTCAGAGTCTTTAACCTTGCCGCCGTGGAAGCTGCCTCTTGTTTTATGAAGAGGTGTAGAGCCGGAAGATTCAGCATGGCTTCTAACGCTGCAGTCGGTGTCGTACGCATGCCTCCTGTAATGGCTAAACATGCTAATCGCTGGAAGCTTTGTAGTTTGTTCCTTGCAGTTATGAGATTAGTGCGTGGCCACCACATAACTGCTCCGTAACATACCATGGGCCTTATCACTGCTGTGTAGAGCCATAGAACGATTTTTGGGGCAGCGCCCCAAGATTTACCTATCATTCTACGGCACTGCCAGAATGATATAGTAGCTGTATTTAGTTTCGCATCTAGGTGCGCGCTCCAGTTCAGCTTGCTGTCAAGTATCACTCCTAAGTACTTTACCTTGCTTGCTAGCTGAAGTTCAGTATTGAACAGCTTGGGCAATTTGTAATTACCGAAAACTATTGTTCGTAAACATTACCAGTTCTGTTTTAGTTGGATTCACTGATAAGCCGTTGTCTCCGCACCATTTTTCCACGATTTTCAATGCTGCGTTCGTAATTTCACATATAGTATTGACAAACTTCCTTCGTACTAGAATTGCGAGATCGTCTGCGTAGCCTACGGTGTAGTAGTGTTTTTCGTTGAGGTTGGTGATTAGGTCATTTATCACCATGTTCCACAGAAGTGGCGAGATTACACCACCCTGGGGGATGTTCATTATGAATCATCAGGGCTACGTAGGGAATATAGGTCCAGTTGGTTGGCGTCCTGCGCGACATCGGGAGCTTGAAATAGGTGGCTGGTGGATCGATCCTGTCAACCAGTTCTTCCACCTATCCTTACCCCGTCAGCATGGCTGACCACCACCCCTTGCGGGGCCCACCCGAACCTCGCCTGTGGACCCGTCTAGACGGGGACACGTGACCGTTACCCACGTGCTGGCTAGACACGGGGCTACCGTTTGTGCGTGAAATCGGGACCAAAGGGGGCGTCTTGCGTAACTAACCCCGACTGCCGATCAGCTCAACCCTCCAGGACTCCATCATCCCCGCGTACGGCGTTCTACTGCGCAGTCCATAACGCAGGTGGATGCTAAAATAGTCTACCGGCTGGCATCCACTGGCTACCGGTAGAACCGAGCAGAATTGCCTTGAGGCTAGCGAAGAATACTTTTTGTCACGGTGGTTGAGGCCGATCCCAGTACCTTCCTTCCATCCACCATCATTCGCTAACTCAGGTTGCCCAGGATGCACCAGGGGCAGCGGGTGTCAATCCACTCGGGCTTGTAGCTCCTCATGTACTGACACGTCCTGCCCACACGTGGAGGTTCCTGCTATGCATCCCCACTGTTCCTGCTATGGAATGATCTCCCACTCACTATTAGACAAACGGCTACATTAGGTAAATTCAAGAAATTAGTTAAAGTTTACTACATTGATGAGTGAAACGACAGTAATAATTATTATTTACCATAGGATGATATCTATTTATTAAATGTACGTATGTTGTTGTAGTATTTTTTTTACAATAGGGTAGTGAATTATATTTGTATGTATATAAATAATAGTATACATGTATGATGTTTATGTATTGAGATGTAAATTATTAGTATTAGTATATATTAGATGCTACACCACCTTCCTCAATCCCATCTTCGTTTTCTTTTCAAAACGATGGTTGTCTGGAAGAGATGCCTAATTAGCCATAAGACCGCCCGTTGTACTTCACAGTTAACTCTTTAAAATATGTTATATCTAGTTTATTAAGTTTTGTTAGTGGTGTACAAAAAAGTTATAAAATAAATAAAATAAATATAACGCTGTTGCCGCTCCTGCACTTAGTTGAGAGATTTTAATATTTTTTCTTATTTAGTAAGTACTCACCCCACTCTTATTGACCAAATCCCGATAAGTTGGAGCGCATGTAAAAATCGCAAAGTACTAAGTGAAACTAACAGTGCCTCAGGATAAGATGACAAACTTATATCTCACGGAGAAATCACAGAAGAAGGGAAAGTCCGTTTATCATTAAATATCCTGGATGATCCAAAACCTGAAGCGCTTAGTTTGAAGAAACATAATATATTACTATTTACACAAATATTTGTTACGTACGTACGTAACAAAATTTTTTTTGCAGTCGGTAAACTGACTGTGACCTATATCGATGTATGCAGATAATGATTTTGCGACTGCTAAGTTAAGTTTGTCCTTCAATCCAGTTTACACTAAATGCTCAGTTCGAGGGTCCGGCTTGAACTTACCTCTTAGTTTTGGATTGTCTATCTCAAATCAATGAACTTCGACAATATTTAAGTAAAAAATAAATGTAAGTTGGCAACACAGATGATAGCTCGCGGGTAATTCCTTTTATCTTATTTCAAGCATACCTACGAGTAGAGAATATATATCCATCGTCCCGATAGGATTGAGTCAGTCTCTCTAGTGGTGTAGCGCAGTACACATTGAAGTAGTGAGACTAGTAGTGTAGGGTTGTGCCTTATTATTTTAATTTATTCAGTAGCGAGTTTCATCTTAGACCTTTTCCTGATGTTCAAGACCCAGGCACTGCTCGGCCTTTGTCTAAATTGTATGCTATAATCGAACGTTGAGTTTTAAGTTTTAGTATCTTACCGATATGAATTTATCCGGTATAAAAAGTCTCGTTGTAATAACGAACCAACATTGGAATTTATAATATCAGCGAAGAAGTTAAAATATTTTAAATTCAGTTTAAACCTCCATAAGCAGTGTAAATTAAAAATTAATTTACAAGTTAACTAAATTATTAAAAAATCCTCGGTGTATAGAAAAAGCGATGGTTAAAATAAGAGCAAAGGTAAATTTCCCAGCGGCTTCCGCAACAAAACCCGCCGTGAAAAATATAAATATTTGGAGCAACTTGCCTGGAGGCTGCTGCCTGAGACTTACTACTTTATTAAAGCTTACTAACCACTAATAATGATATTTTCTGAACCCTAGCTCTGGCCTAGCTTACATTTTTTCAAAATTAGTTTATTTCTCCTAACATGTCCTGGGTATCATGAATGTCGATAAACTCCTTCCCACTTCAAATTATACCGCAGCATAATCTTATTACTAATATTATAAATGTGAAAGCTTGTATGTTACACAATCACGCAAAAACTGTTAAACGTATTTCATTGAAATTTGGTGGAATTAGCATCAGGCTACTTTTTATACCGGTAAAATTTTTCGTTTGAGATAAAAATATTTTCTTTTTATGTTAAATCTAATTAAGTAAATGATGTTAATTGAACACGTGCGAAACTGGGGCTGGTAAACTTTTTTAGGGTTCCATACCTTAAAAGGAAAAGGACGCACGAAAGGTTCCAGGCCAATAATTAGCAAAAAACTATGTTTGTTGTATGGGAGCCCCCATTAAAATTTTATTTTACTCTGTATTTAGTATTTGTTGTTATAGGGGCAACAGAAATACATTATTTGTGAAAAATTGAGCTGTCTAGCTATCACGGTTCTTGAGATATAGCCTAGTGATTGACAGACGAACAGACGGACAGCGAAGTCTCAGTAATAGGGGATCCTATTTTTTACCCTTTGGGTTACTTTGTTGTACATCTATCGGTTTATCATGAATTTTCTCTGGAAAGCGTAGAAATATCAAGTCGAAACTAATATCAAACAAGTATATAGTCTCTTGGAGATGTGAAAACATCTAAATGATAGTAATCAAAAATTGCAGGCCTTTATAACGCATATATTAATATTTGATCCTAGCATAGGAATCAAAACTTCCGCAAGGTTTCCCATTGACGTAGAATTAAGAATTTTGGTGTAAAAGAGGTATATAAACTTAAATAAAAATACCTTCAGGTATGAAAATTCAATCTTCTAAGTCGACGTAATCAATAGATGCAGGTATTTGTGTATAATTTATTATTCCCATAATCATTTTTGTTAAGGAGCAATATGTTCAGAGCATGAAGAGGAAATAGTCAATTAAGTAATAGAAGCTTAATAAATAATTAAAAAATAAGTTTCTCAATTTGCTTACACTCGCTAATAAGAGTAAAAACAAATAGAAATTATAAATAAAGTAGCATTCATAAAACCCATCGGGAACACGAGCACTTGATGTTACCGACTCGCGCTTCACTGGATAACAAGCACAAGTAGAAAAACAACTATTTAAAATAGCGTCCTCGAGAATTGCAAAATTGAAATGCGAAAACTTTACGTTTCGTATAAAGTAATGAAATACTACGATCGATCACTTGTTTAATTAATTTAAAAATAGGTAATTTAATATTATAAAAGCTTAAGCTACGTTTCCACCAGAGATGATGATTTACGTAACATCATTCAGAATATTTCAAACATATTATTAACAATAAAAAATAAATTAGAAAGTAAACAGAATCGGAAGATCTTAATTTGGAAACATAAATGTGAAAAGGAGAGCTAAGTTCAATAATAAGAGTTCAATAGACCCGTGAGATGACGGGCTAGAATACTATTCTCCTCTGCCGCTGGGAGAGCATCTGGTAAGAGCCGAGTAACCCAGCACCCCCTTGGTGTTAGGGGATCTGTTCCCCGACTGGCTTACGACCACCAGCCTGCGAATCCGACCGCCAAGTGTGCTAGACACGTTTCGGTCGAGCATCATGTGGGCCAGGCTTACCCCCTCCCTCTCCCATCCCATTAATACTGCGGATTTAGTGAACTCTGGGTTCTTGCTCAGGGTCCACTGAAACTGCAGCATTGTTTTCTTCACTCTTCCTCCCCAGTCTATCTTCGAGGATGCAACGCATCAGCAAAACAAGAATACAAGAGGGTATCTCTTGTTTTGCCGATGTCCATGGGCGATGGTGGCCACTTACCATCAGGTGGACCATCTGTTCGTTTGCACCTTATCTACCATAAAAAAAAATTTAAATTTAAAAATTTAAAAAAAAACATGCACAGCTTTCGACTTATCCGATAAAATCAAATCGTAAAAATTGCCACAAAGACAGAATTTTTAGCGATCTGCCCAAGCTTCATACGATTGCTCTACTGATATGCTTGTATTTTATACATATAAACCTTCCTTTTGAATCTCTCTGTCTGTTGGAAAAAACTACATTAAAATACGTTGCGTTGTTTAAAACATTTAATTATAAAGACAACGCGAAGTGACTTTGTTTTACACTTTATAAAGATTACCCATCTGGAGGTCAAAAACGTTTTTGTTCAATATGGTATATCTTTTGCTTACAAACAAAAGTTAGTGAGTAATAGAGATGTCAATGATTAGACGTTAATTGTTTTAATAACTACTCAAGCTGTATTCACGAAATTTGGAGTTCTAGTAGGTCTAATGCGTTTAAATTAAAAATATACTTGTTTTTAGTATTGAAATTTAATTATTAAAAAAAATCGAAAAGTGGCTTCAAATTGTTTGTGTAATAATATACTACTGTGTCAGCAGTTTCTTTTTCTTAACTGAAACTTGGCTTGACACACACACGTAGCGTGTTAAAAAACGTGGTGTTAATATTAGACTCAATAACTTTGTTATTTTAAATGATTTTTTTCTTACTTATACTACAATGGTAAAAGTTTGTATGTTTGGATTTTTGTTAAAAAGGGCTAAACGGAATTTATTGAACTTTATCACAAAGATATTTTATTTCTTGAATTACCATATAATACTTTGTCCCGAAAAAAATATGGTTTTAAAAAATTATTTGTTTTTAATAAATTTAAATACAAATAATAAGTTGCACCCATGCAAAGCTGGGACAGTCGACTAGTCAAAAAACATTTGTTGAAATTAAGTAAAAATTTTAGTATAATTAAAACGAATCGGAATCAAAACCACACATTTATTGGTGCATGAAAATTCAAGATCCTTGTTTTTCAGTTTAATCTGTTTAATGGCAAAAATGTGGGTTTTCACTGAAAATCTTATTTGAAATTATAATTTTTTTGAGAATTAAAGGGATAATTCTCAAAAAAAATCGGATTAATTAACATAGCTGCGCAGCACCTGGGGCTTACGACCCAGTGACATATTTAAAAACAGCTTTGACATAATCACAAAACTTCTTAATAATTACATAATCCTATGAATTATAAAGTCGTTAAACTTGAATTTCGGCCAGAGCAGTTAAACAACTTCCTGAGGGAGTAAAATGAGGGTAGAAAGTTTGTAAGAGAGTTCTATGCCTTGAAAATAGAAAAATCTAAAAAAAATAAAAATCTTTTTTTGTTAACTAAGTTTACATTTCGAAAATAAACTAATATTTAGAAATAAATTATTTGCCATCTAATATTAGTAAATTTAAAAAAATCTCTCAATGTTACTGAAAAGAAGATTACAGATTAAGATAAATTCACTATTTTACTACTGCTGCTGCTACTTACACTTACATTGACAGTAACATTGATACTAATTATGAGACTAACACTGACGCTGATGCTAACAACAACGTCGATGATGACAGTGACGCTGCTGCTGGAGACGCAAATGATAACTCTGACGCTAATACTGTTGTTGATACCGACAATGACACTAATATTGACGTTGAAGCAAACCCTACCCTTAATGCGGACTCTAACTCTGATGCTTAAAATGATGCTCACACTTAAATTTCTGGAACTTAAAATATTATTGGCGCAGATACTTATACTAATAATGACAATAATACTGACTTTGATGTTATCGCTGACTCTGGCTTTCTGCCTGACATTAAGATCTCTGTAACACAAACTGATACAAACATTGACACTCGTATTTAAACTATATTACCACAGCTACATAAGAAACAAATACTGCTAATACTATAACTACTACCACCGCTACTCACTGAACTTCAATTTCCAAATATAGGTAAGTCTCTTTTATATCATATAACAAATATCTCAGGGAAACGAGGGTAAACAAATCTATACTAATATTATAACGCTGAAGAGTATGTTTATTTAAACGAGGAAATCTTAGGAAGTACTGATTGGAATTGAAAAATTTTTTTAGTGTTAGATAGTCCATATGTTAAGGAACGCTATAGTCTATATGTATAACATTACGCTACGACCCATAGGAGCGGAACATCGGTGAAAAACCAGTTGCGTAGGCTGCGTGAACGGGGATAAAACAAAGGAAGTTTTAGCTCCTTTAGAATTTTATTATAGCTGCTTACGTCACACTATATCTCACTCTCTCTTTCTCTCTCTCGTAAATTAATAAAAGAACAACTAAACAATACTACGCTATAAACTAAATTAACAGAAGCTGAACAAAAGCGCAAAAGTACGTCCAATAAAAAATCAAGTGATCATTTGTTACTAAGAGAAGCTCTTTGGCGAAGCGTATAAGACAAAAATCTCTAAAAATAAAATAGATTATCCCAACAGAGAGTTATGTTGAACAAATATACGTAATCCTATTTACTTGGGTCCTTATTTTGGGTCTTTCTGGAATCACTCGAAACTTTAGAAAACACCGAATATTGAACCTTATTTTTATTGATTAGAGTATATTTTCCAATGTCATTAATGGCTACGCTTTTTTAATATCGAATTTAAATTGTATTTCTAAAAGAATAGAGTTGATTTTGGATTGTAAATTCAAATTTGAACTTCTGATTGAATAACTATGTTGATATTTCTAAGAAATAAGATGATAAAGCGATATACTGGTCAGTCAAACGTTAAGAAAGGGTATGGAAAACTATCTTTAAGGAGATACATAATCTAAAATAATTTTTAACTACATTTCTGTTAATCAAAAATCTGTAAAGAGTTGCTATAATTAAAGAATGTTTTACTAATAGAGACCTTATATATTGTACTTGTCGACCCGACCCAGCTTAGTCCCTGCATTTTAAATCTGTAATATCTTCGAAATTATTCTTTTAAATTACATGCTGTGAAGGGCCATATTGATCTATATTAAATGCTCAATGTATTTAAGGTACCTAATTGTATAAGGATTAATGCTGTATTGTTTAAAATCGCTTCGTAAATAAGTCATTATTTCTCGTAAAAAGTAAAGGATAAAAAATGGTTGTTGTGGGTTATCCCTAAGAGATAGACATATACCATCGGGGACTCTTTTGTAGACCTTTTTAAAAAGTACAATACTGTAGTACATTATTTTGATATAAATGTCTTTGATGCGTTCCGGTGGAGACGCATATGGGTCAGACCTACACCCTCCCTCTCCCATCCTTTTAAAATCAGCTGACACTGGAACCGTAACATTCTTCTCTTCATTCCCTCTCCTCACTCTATCTTTGAGGTGGCAATGTATCGGCATTACAAGAGACACTCTCCAGTATTGCTGATGTCCATGGGCGACGGTGACCACTTATCAGTTGGACCGTCTGTCCGTCTCGCTTGCCCCTTAACTGTCATAAAAATTAAAATTAAACTATATTGAAACTTAAATTAAATTTTATACAACTTTTGGAAATCTAGACAAAGAAAGTAGTTAGTATAATTTATTATATAATATACGTAAATTAAATTAATTAATATTAATGGAAGTGTTATTATTTGCTAGGAAACATTGTTCCTAACATTATATATAGTCGAGAACAAATCTTTTGTCCTTGGAATTCAATGGGCCGCAACTTAAAATCATAATAAACGAATAGACCACTGATCTACATACTGGATTCACTGGAAATGTCATCGCGTATAAATTGTAGTATAATATTTGTCGGAAGTGTAACCTTAGGTTTAAACAGAAAACCTGGGCAGTGAGTGTTACAATTGTGTTAAAGACGTCTTTAAACCTACACGCTTGGTTACAAGTCTAAGGCACTGCTTGGGTTCCTGTCAGAATATTACGAGATCTTAATGTTCCTGATCGTATTACGCCCGTAGCATTCAAGATAGGCCATCCATTGTGTATCTAGAATACGCATAACTGATTGTACATTTGAATCTCTTTTAGTATTATAATACCTACCCATTCCCATCGTTTTTTCGCCGACATATATATAAAAATATAGCAATTCACGCAAGACCCTTTGGTCTGCTCTGGTATCACTATTATGATACCAGAGTCATAAGCAATTTTTCTTTTGTTCTTCTACTTTCAAATTCTATTATGGTGTCAATAGAGTAGACTACTCAGTTCTATAGGAATAGTTATAAAAAAAATTAAAATCTACTTGTACGCAAGCGAGAGCGGCTGATGCGGATTAAGTCTATGATATCTCTGATCTGCGTCATTTTACTGATGTGCTGTGGTTTTTGAGAAACGAACACCTCTGATACCGAGACTGTCTCTTCCATAAACTTTAAATCCGTAATTGAACACAAACGAGACGCGTCCGGAGTCCGGACATTATCAAGAGCGTTCAGCTTCGGAAAATTGTTTCCAAGGATCTCCAATCTGAGACAATGGCTCTTCGTCCGTCGACCAGATCCAGCGATAATAACAATAAGCTATCTCTATCTCTCTATCTCCGTATAGTAAGATCCTCCAGGAACTTATAAGACTATCAATACTTTTATCATAGATAACATCATATACAAGACACCACACGATAGCTTGAGCAAAAATTTTTTTTACGATGTTGGACTCACAGCGAGAAGCGCCGAATAGCCACTAAAACCTATCGGTACCGCCGCCGTCGCGCATTGGGAGCTGGGGGTTCGCGGGATAGCGTTCTACCTCAGCACTCAGACGGACCCACCCGCTTGGGGTTCCAAGCTTATACCTGGGCTCCAGTCAGCTGCATGAATACACGCATTCGCCGACCTGGTCTTCTCCTACGCCGGGGTCCGAAGTACGATCCTCTTCTCTAAGGCGTTCTGCAGCCTCCTTTATTCTGACCACAGCTTCACAAAACGCAGTCACAGCTTTCCACTTCCTCTCTTCCGACAACATACTCCCTATGAGCGCCGTCCATGCCACGTCATCACCAACCACACACTGTAGGATGCGTCGTGGTTCCCAAGCTGGACCCCACCATAACGCCTATCAACCCTGATTTCCGCTATAATTGTAGTGTTGCCACTAAATTCAATTCAAGATGTCCTCATTTCCCTGAGAGTCACAAGAATTTTCGCAACAAAATAAACCAACAAAAACTCCTCTTTTTTAAGTTATTTCCTGGAGAAGTTTCTCGGGATACCTTTTAACAAAGTTTCGTCATAATCGTATGCATTACTCAGGAATGGGATAGAGTGTAATAACTATAAAGCTGGGCTGGGTTGACAAAAGTAGTAAAATTTTTGTCTATCTGTCCGTGCACATGAGTTGTACTGCTGCAGAACAGGTCAGGTTGTTTCATTGAAACCCTAACAGTTGTTTGTTGGGTATTTTTTAAATTATATTTTATAGAATCAGAAATCAAAATATAGCATGAATGTCCTGGATCGTGATCCCTAGGGCGCAGTTGGTTATGGCGGATTAAATTGAAATTTAAACACGGAAAAACTCCTGCCCTTAAAACAATGCTCTTTGTTCGAACTTTTATTAATATACCAACCGATATCTAGTTTACCGACCGATATAAATAATATCCTAAGTTGTAAATTAATATTATAATTTCGAAAATAACACTTACGAGACGTGTGTAGGAAATACTTAAATAGTACTTATTTTTTAATTTTTAATGACAGATAAGGGACAAACGAGCAGACGGTCCTGATGACAAGTGGTCACCGTAGCCCATGGACAGCGGCAACACTCTAGAGTGTATCTCTTGATTTATTCTATCTTTATCTCTTAATTATAAAGTCATTATTCCTCAGTAACATAGGAAATTCAATAATGTCATCCACCTTGGGTTTAAAAAAATTAGCAATAAAATGTGTTTCAATCTATAAAATAATTCGTTATACCATTGTCAAGTATACCGACGTGTAGACAATATATAAACTTTAGTGCGATACATTAGTCAGTCTCTCTGGTGTTGTCGTGCAGTGTACATGGAAGTTAGTGTTATAGTGTCGTGGTTATGGTCACCCTTCTCGAGGTCCACGTGAGTTTACTTTATTATCTATTGTCGTTAGCGAGGTTGAGTGGTGGAGGTGAGAGTTAATATATTATAAAAAAGCTCTTTAAACCTCCTCCTGCGTCTCAATTGCGCGTGTATACGTATTGCTGTACAGTAACTACTTTTTTATATTTTAAAAGTTTATAGAAATGTTGACCTAAATCAGACCATGTTATTCATACCTTTGTATTAATTCTTATCCAAATAAATCATTTCGTATTCAAGACTGATTCAATACCTGTTGATTACTTTTTGAAGTGAAACTTCTTTAGAATCGTTGTGATTTCAAACCGGATGCAACGGAAAAAACGACAGGTAAGAGACACAAATACAAAAATGTGTATGAAAGAATGAGACAGAAATATACAAAACGACAGGTAAGAGACACAAATACAAAAAATTTTTATTTTTGAATTATGTAAATCGGATATTCCATTCAAAAGATATTACATTAAAAATACTAATAGATAATGTCCTCGCGCTGCGCCGGTATGGCCTTAAGCGACGCAGCAGGCAACGCAGCGAGGGAGGTGAAGGAAGCATCGAAGTATGGAGGAGTGGCTTGAACATCTGTTAAGATGTAACAAAACAATACGTTGTGGGATACATACAGACATAACATGCTCTGCTAAACGTGCGAAGCCGGGGCGGGTCGCTAGTATGTTTTTGGTTAAATATGCCTGAGGGTAGTAGGCGTTGCAGCGATTTGAACTGAACCTATGAACGCCTCGAGGCAGATACTTTCATTAGCAGTTAGGATTCCTCCTGAGGGCTCAATATTATTTTAAGTCTTTTGTTATATCTAGATCATAAGTTACAATCATTTTCAACCGACTTCAAAAAAAAACGAGGTTATCAATTCGGATGTATTTTTATTTTTATTTTTTTTATGTTTGTTTCCTCAGAACTCCGTCATTTATGAACCGAATTTCTTTTTGTATTTAGTAGTATATGCTTACAGATTGGTTCCATGTTTTTCAAAATCCAGTTCTGATGATGGCATCTTCGAGGAATTGAGAGAACTCCTCAAAAGTTATAGGCACACATATAGTAATTTTGATATTTTGAGAAAGGTTACAAGCATTTGCATTCAGAATTTATCATTTGATGAAGTGGAACTGATGAGGAAGACCACAGATAGCCATTATATGGTTAAGAATGTAAAGCAACTATTATTATGAGGAAATTTTATATACTGCGTAGTAACACTCAAGATATGATAATAACATGCAATTTAAAGAGCTCTTTCATAATATATTAACTCTCACCTCCACCACTCGACCTCGCTAACGACAATAGATAATAAAGTAAACTCACGTGGACCTTAAGAAGAGTGACCTTAACCACGACACTATAACACTAACTTCCATGTACACTACGCGACAACACCAGAGAGACTGACTATCGCAAAAGAAGTATGCTTGAAATAAATTAAAAGGAACTACCCGCGAATAATAATTTATAAACGGTGTTACTAACAATAAATATTTATATAGATCCAATTGATTAAGTACATTTTGTCTGTTCGTTACTTCTGAATGAAAGCAGTTCTTGTGAATGGATTGACAACAACACTATTAGCATTTGATTGAAAATACCCTAAATTTTTTGAAATTATACGCTCTATCAGTATATATCTCAGGCAGGTTGACGAGTAATTTTATGGAATAAATATCAAGTTAAATAAATATCGTGTTGTCTTAATCATAGTGAATGGTAAGAATCAGTAAGTTAGTTAAATATTAAGAAGAGACCTCTTTAAACCTGCTCATTTGTCTCAAGGCCTGGGCACTGCTTGGCTTCCTGATGACAATGGATACAAATATCCTTGATTACCTTAATTATTCTTTCTGCCTCGGTAAAGTTAATATTTCTAAAATCCCAATCTTATATTATAAATGCGGAAATAATTTAGTCTGTCAGTTACGCTTTTATGCTTAAACCGCTGAACCGATTTTGATGAAATTTGGTACATAGATAGAATAGAGATGAGGAAAAAGCATAGGCTACGTTTTATAACCAAATAAGACTTGAGTGGGTTGAAATAGGGGATGAAGTACACGTCGAGCTGGGTGACAGATTAAATATTTGAGATATATTCTTATAATAAATTGCACCCGGGCGAAGCCGCGGCTAGTTGACTAGTATTTATATATTTTGGACCAACGTGATTTATATACTTAAGTGAGCTTCAGTACAATGACGGACAAGCAGACCGTATACAATTTCAACTAAAGCAAGGTTTACAAGTATCTTTAAAAGATTGTCTGCCTTATATTTTGTATTCAGTGTGTACACGGACGATAAAACGGACTCGTGACTGACGTAAGGTCAAACTCCACTGCAACTATAAATAAACTAAAATATCTGCCCTCACTTTACTTAGTTCTTCAAGTTTTTAGCCTAACTATATATAAATCCATACAAATAAATAAAATTGGAGAGGATGTATGTAATATTAAAATATTTTTTGTCTGTCTGTCTGTCATTGTACTGAAGCTAAGCTAAGCTGTTTGTTCCGGCTAATCTCTGAAATGGATGGACCGATTTTGACGGGACTTTCACTGGCAGATAGCTGATGTAACAAGGAGTAACTTAGGCTATTTAACATCTCGCTACGACACACAGGAGCGGAGCAACACGTGAACGAAGTCGCGCGGGGCGGCTAGTCGTATATAAAATTATACCAATCGACCTCTCTTTGCTAAGGTGAATTCAAATCGTTCACTTAGCACACACTCATTCGCTAACCCTCTTTCTCACTGACTTCCTCACACACTCATTTCATTACTCGTTCACTCTATCATACTTTAACTCACTCTCTAACTTATTTTCCCACCCACCCGCAACCCGCAATTTTCAGTACAGTGGGTGACGTAAGCTGTCAATTCCGAATTTATTTATAAATTACTTTGTTTTCATGCTTTTTTTGCATTCTTATATAATTAATTCTGCTATTCTGGACGAATCCGAATCAAGGAAATCAAAAATCATTAAAATCGGTCCTGCCTAATTTGATATATGTCGGCGCTTAGGTTAACCTAACCTTAGGTTTAAACAGTGAAGCTAAGCAGTGGAGGCAAGTGTTGGAATTCTGTTAAAAAGCCTAGCAAACCTACATCTTAGTCCAACGTACTGCTTAGATTCCTGTGGTATATGTAAGAGATCATAATATTTAGTTATTTATCAGTTCTATAGCAATATCTACATTATAGTTTTTCAATATACAGAGGGTTCTCCTCCTCCTACTTCTCCTCCTTCCCTTCTCGTCATTTTTCTCCTAGTTATATATAGTATTGGGAATATTTACTAAATATTACCCAAAATGTGTATGAAAAAATCTACTTTATCTCAGCGAAGTGAAAAACAAATCTGCCAGTATAATATATAAAATTTATTAATCCCTTTATTGATTTTTTTTTCCTACCTTACAACCTGCAATTACCTAACTATTTATGAGAAATAGTGATTTAAGGCAAAACTCTTTAAAATAATTCTTTTTGAAAAAAACAGGTTTTCAGTGGTCACCAGGGCTAAATCTAAAAGTAAATATATTCTTGCACAATAGATTTACTGGATGCAAAAATATAAAGTAGCATTTTGATTTTATTCCTGAATGTACTAGTCATAAAATATAATATATTAAAGATATACCGAACGAAAAAATATCTAATGGCTCACTGCTGAGCCAGGACCCTGGAGCATTCAGGTGTCCACCACGCTGGCCCAGTGCGGGTTGGCAGGTTTCCTCACGATGTTTTCCTTCACCGTTAAAGCAAGTTTATAAAAGCCACTCGTAGTATATAATAAGTTATATTACATACAATAAATAATATCGATTCTTCTAAATTAATGTCGTGTGGGTATCGATACTTGGTGACTGTATTTAATTAGAGTTTTTGTCGGAAGCAATTAATTTTTATAACTTAATAGTTATTAAATATATTATATTCATATCTATACAAATAAATAAAATTGGAGTGTCTGTTTGTAATATTAAAATAACAGCTTTTTACTAAGCGCATATGGATGTATACACGCACACACCACATATACCAACAACAACATTTTTTACAATATGTGTGTCCGTCTGTTTGTTCCAGCTAATCTCTGAAATGGCTGGACTGATTTTGACGGAACTTTCACTGGCAGATAGCTGATGTAACAAAGAGTAACTTAGGCTATTTAACATCTCGCTACGACCCATAGGAGCGGAGCAACACGTGAACGAAGTCGCGCGGTTCGGCTAGTTTGGAATAATATTAGAAACCCTTAAATTTATTATTACCAATCAATTTTTATATTATACAAGCTGACCCGGCAAACGTTGTTTTGCCATATAAATTTGGGATACGCCATCCTTTTCACTTAGGGGGATGAAAAACAGATAGTAGCCGATTCTCAGACCTACTGAATATGCATATAAAACTTCATAAAAATCAGTCAAGCCGTTTCGGAGGAGTATGAAAACAAACATTGTGATACAAGAATTTTATATATAAGTATACTTATGTTAAAGTATTGAAGATGAAATTTATGTATATAAGGTACTTGAAGAACTACCAAAAGACAACAGACAACTTCGATGGCTCATGGCTTGTATAATCATATTGTTTAAGGGTAAAATATAAGACAATATTTAAACTTTTTGAAGAAATAAATAAAAACATTAAAATTAATTTCTACAATATTTTCTTAAGAAAAATAAAATATTAAAATTTTACTGCAATTATTTTATTTATATGTGTACATGAAATATAATCAAACGTATTAAAAAAGAATGTTACTTAAAAACGATAAGTTAATCCTGTATAAGGGGTCCATGAACTGCTGAAGTGAGGGCTGAAGGAACGCGAGGCACCAGCAGTGAAGTCCAAAGAGTGGGAGGGAGTCTTCATGAGGTTATACCTGCCAAATGCTGACACATCCGTTTGGTCAAACATATTCGTCCTGGCGGCGCTTATTCCTGCTCCTATTTTATCCCTGAAAAGTAAGCATCACAATCATGTATTTCTTCTGAAATCATTTCGTTATCTGTCTGTTGAGACCTCTGGTATACGCAAATAGCCTAAATAGTAAAATCAAAAGATATAGCTTGTGTGTGAACTCACAATGACCTATGGTGATTTATGGTGACAATAGTTTTCCAACGGCAAAGTTTATCCTTCAATTTTAATTGTTCAGAACCTATGAGCGAGACTATCTCACACTTGGCCGGATTTTTATAATATTATTTAGTTTTAATTGCTTTCAGTACTTACTTGTATGTATAATCTAATCCTCCTCCAAATGTGTTGTGGTCAGGAGTATGAAATTCTGGTTTAGGCATGGTACGGGCGACGAAGCCGTTAGCATTCAACTCGTGGTTGCCGGACTTCAACAGATTAGTAGATCCATCAAGTCGTAATCTATCACCGTATTCTGGAATGTGTTCTTTCATCATTGACACAGATTGGCCCTTTCTAGAAAGAAAAATACGAATATTAACTTTTTGCAGCACACCTACTATATTCTTTAAATGCAGTAGCTCTGGTGATAATAATACACAAATGACAATAATAGAAGGGAGCTTGTACAGGAATCTGCATTGAGACCTATATCCAGATTTATAGAGCCCTTAACTACACGTCAACTCTTGCTTACGCTTCTCTCCTATGTACCCTTACTTGAGGGTACTAAAATACCAAGTTCGTTCAAAGTTAAAACAATATTTTAGCCCTTCACACATCATTACGCGTTGAGTGACAAACCCAGCTCGTTTCACAGGCGCCGCATCTTCAAATCTTCAGGACCTTCATTGTGTCCTTCTACATATTTATATTAGTAATAGTCTATGGCTAGAAGATCTCCAAAAGTTGACGTAGGCATTGATGACCAAAAGGTTACCCATCATTAAACCAACCCAACAACTATTAATGGAAATTAATAGGCAATCAAAGGTGTTGCTAACTCTACTACTATTTCTAATACATATTTTTAAACTTACGCATTTTCCAACATGAAACCACCAGCAGTTGATTTAGACGAGACACTGCCTATAGCACTCAACTGTCTATCTCCATTCCCCGCGAGAGGTTGCTTCATGTTCAGACTCACAGATCCATCAGACCCAGCTGAGACAGCACCACTCGCTTGTCTTCTCACTCGTGGTGACTCCACCTCCTCATCAAGGAAGAGTGGCTCCTCTAGAAGTATGTATCGGCTGTGAACACCGATGATGAGAAGAGCGAAGATAAAGTATTTGGTAAACATTTTGACGTTGATCGTTTGAATGTTATCAAGTGAGTGATGGTTGTTGATGTCGTTCTCCCTTTATATACAGTCCAGTGGTCAGAGTTCAGGATAAAAGTCCCCTTTAATTGTCGTAGGTATTTGCGTCTAGGTTAAAATAAATTAATTCGGAAAAGTTATGTTTGTAAAACCTTTTAAAAACTCTAGAATAATTTTTTTTTAAAATAATGACGCATTTAATGATATGGACACTTATGGACATATATTTATCTCTTTCTTTTTATTATTATGTTTATTAACTTACAAAGACCAAAAAAAAATGTCCTAAAGAAAAGTTTATTAATTGATAAGACTTTTACTTGTAGTCTAATACACCTTAGCGAAGCGAGGACATGTCGGCTAGTAGTATTAAATCTAATACTAACGGCCCGTCCCGACTTGGACGGATGGACAATTTTTTTTTTAAACATTTTGGCTCTCCCGCATTTCGGTGCCCCCTCTCTCGCCGCGAAGCGTGTATTATTTGTTTATATTGATATTTTTAATTTCGTAATATCTTTTGACTGGAATGTCCGATTTCAATAATTCAAAAAGTAATCTACAGGTATTGAAACAGTCTTCAATACGAAATAATTTATTTGGATAAGAATCAATACAAAGGTATAGGTAACATGGTTTGATAGGCATTTCTACCAACTTATAAAATGTAAAAAAGTAGTTATAGTGACATAACTACAATAGTTGGACATATGGTCTCACTAAGTTATTTGTAGATATTGATACGTTCTATAATATTGTAGAACATTTTTTTGTTCTATCATCAATACTTTTCGCAGCGCATGCGATGATAGAAAGAATTTTTGAAGTCGATCCAGTAGTTTTTAAGTTTATTCGTTCCATACAAAAATACAAATCTTTCCTCTTTATGATATTAGTGTAGAAAAGAGATAAAAACTCAATTTATTTAAAAACTAACTCTTTGACCCGTGCAATATACAGATTCAGAAAAAGATATGGAAGAAAAGGTTTGTATTTTAAAACGGAACATTTTTGCTAGTACCTAAAAAGATTGGCTACCCACATTGCTTTTATACAGACCCGTCTAGATTACATTGATAAAACTGTGGAAACTTTTAGTAGCAAATGTATTACTTTACACACCTGCCCTCGATTCCCTGTGTTATTAAAAACTTTTATGCAAACTTTCACTGCTCTTTTAAGATTAATATTTGATAATTATAATATTCTTTACTAGCTACGACCCGCGGTTTCACCCGCTACATTTCGGATAATTGACACTATATCATTATAAATTATAGCCTACGTGTTATTCAGATGTGTAAGCTATATTATTGTAAAGTTTCATCAAAATCCATTCAGTAGTTTTTGCGTGAAAGAGTAACGAACATACATCCATAATTTCTTACAAACTTTCGCGTTTATGATATTACTAGCTACGACCCACAGTTTCACCCGCTATATTTCGGATAATTCACACTATAGGTTTATAAATTATATAGCCTATGTATTATTCTGATGTGTAAGCTATATTATTGTAAAGTTTCATCAAAATCCATTTAGTAGTTTGTGCGTGAAAGAGTAACAAACATACATCCATAATTTCTTACAAACTTTCGCGTTTATGATATTACTAGCTACGACCCACAGTTTCACCCGCTATATTTCGGATAATTCACACTATAGGTTTATAAATTATATAGCCTATGTATTATTCTGATGTGTAAGCTATATTATTGTAAAGTTTCATCAAAATCCATTTAGTAGTTTGTGCGTGAAAGAGTAACAAACATACATCCATACATTCTTACAAACTTTCGCGTTTCTGATATTACTAGCTACGACCCACAGTTTCACCCGCTATATTTCGGATAATTCACACTATAGGTTTATAAATTATAGCCTATGTATTATTCTGATGTGTAAGCTATATTATTGTAAAGTTTCATCAAAATCCATTTAGTAGTTTGTGCGTGAAAGAGTAACAAACATACATCCATACATTCTTACAAACTTTCGCGTTTCTGATATTACTAGCTACGACCCACAGTTTCACCCGCTATATTTCGTATAATTCACACTATAACTTTATAAATTATAGCCTACGTGTTATTCTGATGTGTAAGCTATATTATTGTAAAGTTTCATCAAAATCCATTCAGTAGTTTTTGCGTGAAAGAGTAACAAACATACATCCATACATTCTTACAAACTTTCACGTTTATAATATTAGTAGGATTGTTCACACACACAATTGATTTTTTTAGGGTTCCGTATATCAAACACTTCCAGTCCGTCTGTTTGTTTACCTTATTCTTAAAAACGCTTAAAAATAAAATCAAATAAAACATCTTGAGTTCCTTAAAAATATGAAAAAAAAATACCTAAAATGAACTCAATCAAAAGTTACAGCAGTTTATATACTTGTGGTAATATTTTTACCTTAGCAAGGGAATCAAAATCTATAAGGTATTTCCTGTTGACGTAGAATCAAGCAAACAAGCAGATGGTCCACAAGCAAGAGCCTAGAGTCCACTAGATCCGCAGCATTAATGGTATGGGAGAGGGAAGGGTAAGTCTGGCCCACATGCGGCTCGACCGGAACCCTGCTATGACACTTGGAAGTCGGATTCAAATGCTGGTAGTCGCAAGCCAGTTTCTCCCATCGACAGAGGGGAATAGTATTCTAGCCCGTCCCCTCACGGCTAAATAAATATTTTAATATTCGGTAGCGAGGTCGAGCTGTGAAGTTGAGAGCTTGTGTTTTGGTAGTAGAAGACGTCTTTAAACCTGCTCCTGGGTCTCAAACCCCAGGCGCTACTTTGTTTTAAACTTGATTTTTTGATAGTCTTATAATGTTCTTACATTTAATTAAAATTTAAATGAAAAATAAAGGACCGTTCAAGTATAATTAATATCAGGGAGGTTTTAACTGTGTTTTGGGGGAGGTCTTTGCTTTGTTTATTAATTATATAGAAAAAAAGGGCTAAGAGATATTTATATTATGTATATACTATTTATTTCACAAGACACGAATTTCCACATTCCATATCAATGTTTCCGTAAACATAAAATGTGTTTTGTTGGGGGATAGACGCGATACAAAATAAAAACCCGTGCGTGCCTCACTTGTATAGGTCGTAGAAGGATGTAATCTAGACTACTATCTACTATCCAACACTAATAGAATTTTCCAATTCGTACCAATAGTTCCTGAGATTAGCGCGTTTAACCAAACAAACAAACTCTTCAGCTTTATAATATTAATATAGGTAGATGATTTCATTTTAATAGATGATGCACTACGTTCATCCATCATCTTATATAATCTAACTTTAAACACCCTAAACGAAGCGAGGGCAAGCCGCTCGCAGATAAAAAAGCTTGTTATTCAATAACAGTCAATTTAAGGTGCAGTCCCTATTCCAGTTAATTTTCCTCGTGACGTATACATATAACTGAACCTGATAACATTGTATGAAGCAGTTTATTATTCAATGTGATAGTGGTCACGACTGCAATTAAAGCTTGCTTCTCACATATAATATATAATCCACAGTAACACATAAAGACAATAATAACATTCTTTAGACAGGAACCCTTTGATCCTTAGGAGCAGGTTTAACTAAACTCGAATCTGCTCAACAATGCTACCCAAGAGCAGATGGTCCACCTGATGGTAAGTGGCAAAACAAGAGATACGCTCTTACGTTGCATCCTCGAAGATAGAGGGGGAGGGGAGTGAAGAAAAAAATACTGCAGTCCCAGCGGACCCTGAGCAGGAACCCTAAGTCCGTTCTAAGGGGTAAGTCTGGCCCACATGCGGCTCGACCTGAACGCATCAATCACACTTAGCAGTCGAATTAACATGCTGGTGGCCGCAAGCCAGTCGACGAACAGATCCCTTACCTAACGTTTAATTTTTATCAAATACTTTGGGTAGATATCATATTTTATAATATTTACCTACGAAATTACTAGTCAAAGTACAGATTTATGGGTAAATTAACCAATAGAAATAAATATATTCACCTTAAAAAATAATTTTACTTTTATCGTCCTTCATAGCATTATGTTATCTATATGACCATTTCCTAGGACTAAATATTTTGGTTTACCTAAATAATAACTTGACCTTTTATTAGGGCTATACAGTCTCTTAGAAATTTGATTATATTTGTGTAATATAGTTACTGAATCATTGATAAGTGGGATTCACTTGCGACCTGACCGAACTCTGAGAGGTCAATTAGAAATGACAGAACGCTTCAACTTCGAGATAACACCAGGTCTAGAGTTTATGGAAGAGAAATTTAATATAAGCTATTTATATTAGAGGTACCCGAAAATATTTTATTAAAACAAATTACAAATATTCCTTGTTGACTTCGAAGCCCTAAAAATAATTTATTAAATCGGTGAGTTCGATAGATAAGCTTGTTTATAAACAAACTCATTGTTATTGTAATATCTAAACCACAATGACTATGTAAGAAATAATATGTATATTATTTAATAAAATAAATATTATTTTTCGTACCACATCCAGTAACCACATATTTGATAAACTCTCGGGACTTTTTGCTATCAGACACTATATATAACGAAAAATATTCATTTAACATTATTGTTGTACTTGTTACTTGAAATTAACATTGTAAGATGAGCAAATTGGGCAAAATATTTATATTGACCATTTTAATGGTTATCGTCAGCAACACAATAGCTCGGCCGAATTGGAAAGGTAATCCAAACCATTTGCTGTCAGAAAACGATTATATAGATGAAAATTCGGGTAGATACCAAGGTAACGCAGATCATTTGCTTTCGGAAAATGACTATATAGATGAGAATCCGAAGAAATCACGGCACCGTCGCGTGGTCTCTGTCAGCTACACTACAGCTCGGCCTAATTGGAAAGGTAATCCAAACCATTTGCTGTCAGAAAACGATTATATAGATGAAAATTCGGGTAGATACCAAGGTAACGCAGATCATTTGCTTTCGGAAAATGACTATATAGATGAGAATCCGAAGAAATCACGGCACCGTCGCGTGGTCTCTGTCAGCTACACTACAGCTCGGCCTAATTGGAAAGGTAATCCAAACCATTTGCTGTCAGAAAACGATTATATAGATGAAAATTCGGGTAGATACCAAGGTAACGCAGATCATTTGCTTTCGGAAAATGACTATATAGATGAGAATCCGAAGAAATCACGGCACCGTCGCGTGGTCTCTGTCAGCTACACTACAGCTCGGCCTAATTGGAAAGGTAATCCAAACCATTTGCTGTCAGAAAACGATTATATAGATGAAAATTCGGGTAGATACCAAGGTAACGCAGATCATTTGCTTTCGGAAAATGACTATATAGATGAGAATCCGAAGAAATCACGGCACCGTCGCGTGGTCTCTGTCAGCTACACTACAGCTCGGCCTAATTGGAAAGGTAATCCAAACCATTTGCTGTCAGAAAACGATTATATAGATGAAAATTCGGGTAGATACCAAGGTAACGCAGATCATTTGCTTTCGGAAAATGACTATATAGATGAGAATCCGAAGAAATCACGGCACCGTCGCGTGGTCTCTGTCAGCTACACTACAGCTCGGCCTAATTGGAAAGGTAATCCAAACCATTTGCTGTCAGAAAACGATTATATAGATGAAAATTCGGGTAGATACCAAGGTAACGAAGATCATTTGCTTTCGGAAAATGACTATATAGATGAAAAACCAATGAAATTAAGGAACCGTCGTGAGGTTCAAGCAAATCCCGATCATACAAAAGATATAAAAGTCAAATATCCATTAGTTACTGGTGAGAAGAATGTATTAAATGCTGTTGCCGATGTTACTGGTGTAAATACTGATAATAACAGCTTTAAATCTGCTAGTGGTGGTCTAGAGTTAGATAACATGTAAGTTTTAATGTTTTCGATATTATAAAGGAAAAATTGTAAAAAAACTTATATGTTAATTAATTATCATGCAAAAGGTTCTGAAATAGAAATTTTTTTATTGATTCTTCTGGAGACATATTTTAAAAATCTCTTAACTTCTTTTTTGTAGCAACGGCCATAAATTAAGTCTCACGGGTAAACATACACCAAACGTTGGTAACGAGGTAACAGCAGCTGGTAAAGTGCAGTTATTAGACAGAGATCACCATGATCTCTCTGCTAACGCTTTCGCCACTAGAGACATGCCCAGCAACCCAGCTGAACCCAGCACTAACACTTTTGGTGGTGGTCTTGATTACAATTTCAAGTAAGTATAATAAATAAACTGGCAATTTACTCGAATTTATAAACAAAGTATATCAAAGATTTACGAATCTCTATTATATTTTTAGCAACAAAAATAGCCTTAGTCTATCAGGCAAGCACAATCCCAAGGGAAGCGAGGTAGCTGCGGTCGGGAAGATGGAAATATTACACGACAATCACCATGATCTCACTGCTAATGCCTTTGCCTCTAGAAGTATGCCAACCAACCCGGCTTTACCTATCTCAGACAATTTTGGTGGTGGACTCGATTATACTTTTGAGTGAGTATCATAAGTTATGTCACTTTTAACTTTTCTGAGTTATGTGTGTTTTAAGAAATTAAATATCACTTGCTTTAACATCGTGAGGAAACCCTGTATGTCTGAGAATTATGTTCTCAAAAGTGTGTAAAATTGCTACCCACACTTGGTCAACGTGGTAGACTATGGCCCAGGTATAATTATATTTTTAGCAAGAAGAATAGCCTAAGTCTTACAGGCAAGCATATCTCTAATTTGGGTAGTGAGATAAAAGCCGCGGGAAGCATGAACATGTTCCACAATGATAACCATGATCTCTTTGCCAACGCCTTCGCTACGAGAACCATGCCCAGCAACCCAACTAAGCCCGCTTTCAACACTTTTGGAGGTGGACTTGATTATACTTACAGGTAAATATTACTTAGTAAACGCAACGTATTATCTATACTAATATATAAAGCTGAAGAGTTTGTTTGTTGGCTTGAACGCGCTAATCTTAGGAACTACTGGTCCGATTAGAAAAAATACTTTAGTCTTAGATAGCCCATTTATGGAGGAAGGCTATAGGCTATATATCATCACGCTACGACCAATAGGAGGGGAGCTACGCGTAAGGAAGTCGAAAATATAATTTTGAAACAGAAACAGAAACAAACTTTATTGGCAAAACACAACATAAAATGAAATTGCAAATACAAACAACTTGAAAAAAAATATATATATATAAAAATTAAAATTTGCATTGCCAAAAGGAAACCACTCAGACTCTTAAGAGACCGTATGGCCCTCAGCTGATTTTCAGTGGCCCTCTGTGCGACACATACAGAGTCAGTGTAAGCCGACGAATAATTTATAAATTAAATAAATAAATTAAAAATTAATTAAATAAATAAAAAAAAATCTTTTCTTTATTTTGAAGATATACCACGAAAGTTATGGAAATAATTCTTTTAATAATAATTGAATTACAATATTTCCAGAGACAAGATCGGCGCATCCCTGGATGTGTTCCACGCACCACTGCGCCAACAGACTGACTTCTCAGCAATGAGCCATTTGAACCTGTACAGGGATCCTACCACAACATTCGATTTCAACGCTGGAGTATCTAAATCCTTTTCCCCATTCATACCCAGGAGTTCATGGCAACCATATGCAGGTTTAACCTTCACTAAAAATTTTTAAAAAACAACAGTAGCTCAAGGTTTCAGAGAACCTAACATTTATTGTTAAAGCCATACAGATCTTCTTAAAATATAAATTCTATATTAATTTTGAAGTGAAACTTCTTTAGAATCGTTGTGATTTCAAACCGGATGCAACGGAAAAAACGACAGGTAAGAGACACAAATACAAAAATGTGTAGGAAAGAATGAGACAGAAATATACATACTATTTTATATTATTATATATATTCATCTCATTCTTTTGTCGATTTACTGAAGTTTCACTTCTATCGTGTGTGAATCGCACACACACCTTTTTTTTTTTAAATATTTTTTATTCACATATAATAATTATACTTTATTTTGGACTTGTCGAAAGTTTATTGCTTATTGTTATGTATTACTAGTCGAACACTCCTAAAAAAACATTTAATTTTCAATAATTATCACTAAATTGAAATATTTATCATCTTCTAACAGTACACATATTTTATTATTATCCCTCAGGAACTTGAATTTTTTAAACAGTAGCCTAATAACTCAACCGATTTTGATGACATTGTGTACAAAGATAGACTATATTGGAGATTTGATTAAGTCTGCGTTTCCACCAGAGATGTGCAGAAGCGATTCTATTCTACACATCTCTGGTGAAAACGCAAATTAAAGGGGTTTAAATAAAGGATAAAAGTTTAAAAACTAAAATGTAAAATTAGACCTAACTACAAATGCACCCGGGCAAAGCCGGGACGGGTAGACTAGTTTATAATATTAGTAAGATATGTATGTAACGAAAGTTGTCTGTTCTAAATGAAATAAATACATTAAATATAAACTATTTTTCTATTACTCCCAGACCTGTAAACCATTGCTATACAAAAATTACGTTGATTCGTTACAGCGTGAAGGACAAACCAACAAAATAATCCATACAAATAAATAAAATTGGAGTGTCTGTTTGTAATATTAAAATAACCGCTTTTTACTAAGTGCATATGAATGTATACACGCACACACCACATATACCAGAACAACATTTTTTTACAATTTATCAGTCTGTCTGTTTGTTCCGACTAATCTCTGAAATGGCTGGACCGATTTTGAAGGGACTTTCACTGGCAGATAGGTTATGTAACAAGGAGTAACTTAGGCTATTTAACATCTCGCTACGACCCATAGGAGCGGAGCAAGACGCGAACGAAGTCGCGGGTCGGCTATTAAATAATAAGTAACATTTACATATGCACTTAATAAAATTGGTAACGATGATACTGTTCCGCTTTCGCACGGTTACTTTCTCTACTATAATATGCATGTATTATATATATAAACCTTCCTCTTGAATCACTCTGTCTATTAAAAAAAACCGCTTCAAAATCTGTTGCGTAATTTTAAAGATCTAAGCATACATATGGATAGACAGACGGGAAGCGACTTTGTTTTATACTATGTAGTGAAGATGTAACATAACTTTATGAATAGTTTTATATATATGTCGGGGATTTTAAATGATGTGAATGGAGATGGAAGTAGGAAGATGGGGAATATTGGGGAACACTAAAAGGGGGTGATGGTATTGAATGGAATATTGGGTAAACGCGACGCAGATACTTCTACTGAACCGATAAATGATCAAATATGATCTCGAACAATTACGAGAGAAACCTAAGCAGTGCCTTGGACTTGTGACCAAGGTGTAGGCTTAAGGATATCCTTTAAGTAATCACGACACTCGCCTCCACTGCTCAGGCTCTCTGTTTAAACCCAAGGTTAAACGCACATAAACCGAATCTAATACAAGGCTAACCTAACCTAAGGCTAACCTAACCTAACATTGTGTTTACTTAACCACGTGGCAATTACATTGTAAGGACTTACGTGACCTTAGTTGGACAGCACTTCCACACTACACTGCACTTTACACTATCACTATCACTAGCACTACTTAGATGATGTTCACTTCTTGAGAGACCGCGCACGACTAAGACTTCAGTTAGACTGTCGATCGCATATAAAGGGTCGAGGGTAGACTACTACCCCACTCCAACGCCATAGACAACGATAACGATTCGATTAATCGATAATCTTTTACTATGCTCCGACATATATTTATAGTCACATTATATATTACTATTCGTAAAATGTGTGTTTGTGCGTGCTTGCATGTGTGCGTATGTGTTTATTTATGTCTGCTTTTGTTTTCTGAGATCCTCCGTCTCGTCGTCGGAAAAGATATTTAGTATTTTATTGATTGTGTTATACACCAGACAACCTATATAACTGTAATAACGTGTACCAATAGTGTTTCGAATCATCTTTTTCTAGCAAGTAGTACTCTTGACTCAAAAAAGCTCTGCGTGTTTACTACAAACTGTTTCTAGGACAAACAAAATTGCCTTATACTTATAACTGAGCAAATATTGTAAAATTGATGTGTGAGGAAGTCAATTTCGCATGTAAACTTAACTTTAAAACAGAAAAAGTTATTGTAAATATATAATTTTAAATATTTTTTTTTTTTTGATTTCGACGTAAATCTTGTATAAACAGCGCTCACTCACTCAGACTGGAATATAATTTGTAAAGTTTATAATGAAATACTCACTGAAGACGCCGAGTTTGTTATACACCGAGGAACTAAACTTCATGAAAATTTTCAGTTATTGAGACACACTGGGTTCTACTAAAGTAGAGTAAAGAAGCTTGAAGCTTGAGAATCGTCATCGGTATCTATGGCGTTGGAGTAAGGTAGTGGTCACTTCCGTTGTTTTGACAGTCTCGACCCTCGACCCTTTATATGCCATCGACAGTCTGACTGAAGTCTTAGCCGTGCGCGGTCTCTTTAGAAGTGAAGTAGTCTTTGAATAGTGTTAGTGCTAGGAGTGCTGTCCGATCAAGGTCACGTGAATACCTTACATTCTAGTTGCCACGTCTTGTGTTAGGTTACCTTAGGTTTAAACAGAGAGCCTGAGCAGTGGAGGCGAGTGTCGTGATCACTTAAAGGAATTCCTTAAGCCTACACCTTGGTCATAAGTCCAAGGTACTGCTTAGGTTTCTCTCCTAATTGTTAGAGATCATATTTGATAATTTATCGGTTCAGTAGAAGTATCTACGTTGCGTTTACCCAATATTCCATTCAATACCATCCCCCCTGTTAGTGGTCCATCAAAATCCGTTGCGTAGTTTTAAGGATTTAAGCATAGATAGGGATATAGGGACAGAGGAAGCGACTTTGTTTTATACTATGTAGTGATATTAAAAATATAAACAAACATATATATGTCGGAAGAAGTACTCAGTAAAGAGTTATGTTTGAGCTGGTTGCTAATTTAACATATGATTTTAATTATTTAGTAACACTACTTGTAAATTTTAATTTAATTTAGTCTTAATTAATCTATATTCACATAATTTTTATATTCTTCGATTTGTTATTTTTTAATTAGAAATTACTATATTGTTTATGTGATATCGCTCTATGGAAGTCTGAGGATCAAATTATGTTTGTACAATTGTTCATTTTAAAAGTAGATTTCGTAGTTAACTTGCTGAAGCTTGTTATTAAATCCTAATCTATTTTTGTCTGATTTAAACTAGATTTTTGTCATTTTTATATTGTTTGGATCTTAACTCTTTTAATTTAAAAATTACTATATTGTTAACGTATTACTATCGCCCTAGGAAGCACCGTCTATTGAATTAAGTATGTACAGTAATTCATTTTATAACTAATTTTCTATAGCTTAATAAAACATGTTATTATGTCTTTATGTATTAAGGTTTAATTTAATTTAGATTTCTAATATTTTACTAGTTAAGATTCTTATCTTTTTTGTTTAAAGTTTGTTACATTGTATTATTGTTGAATGACGACTTAGGATCAAATTATGACTTGAATTTATTGTAAATTATAAAAGAGATTTCTGTAGCTGACTAAACCATGTTAAAAGACCCTAATTTAATTTAGTATAAATTAATCTAGATTTATTTCATTTTAATATAATTTAAATTGTAACCTTTTCATAAAAAGTTGTTGTATCATGATTTACGTCCAATCAGAGCAGAGGTAAACCTCGAGCAAGGTCGAGGCGCCATCTTAACTTGAGCAGTAGAATAGTCTGTCGGAAAAAAAACGGGATTAATTTTGGAGGCTTCGATGGAGGTGGTTGGTACAAGAGTGTATTCTGAAAAAGCTAGAACAAGTTTCGATTGGTGTCGCGAACTCGCTGCTCAGATATTAATTTCTTCATCTTATCTAACTATTGTAAAATAACGAATAAAGTAAAATTAATATTTTGTAACTTTGTTTTGTGCTTGCACTTAGCCCTAATGACGCCCACGAGACCAGCAGTTACTAAAGAAGCCGAAGCCAATACGCATTCTCCGATATCAGAAGTTGGAACGGTGCAGGCACAAAATATGGACAAACCGACTGGAGATAATGAAGGCTGGCGCGCTCTATTCGAAGCTCAACAAAATAGCATGCAACTACTCATCGAGGCGATGCGGAACCCACCGGCTTCAGAAGGGAAGAATATTACGTTGCCTGAATTCCAGCCAGAAAATGCAGATGCAGACGCCCGGGCCTGGCTAACAACAGCGGATATCTGCTTGTCTGACCGTGATTTGCAGGGGAGTACATTGATTTTAATTATTAGTAAGGCAATGAAAGGTTCGGCTGCGACATGGTTTTCCCAAGTTGCATTTCCTAGTATGAAGTGGGTAGATTTTAAAGAAATTTTTCTTTCTCGTTTTGACTCATCAATAACAAGTGCAGCGACGGTTTTAAAAGTGTTATCAGATAAACCGCGAGATAATGAATGTCTTGCAGCATATGCTAGCCGTTTATATACATCACTTATGTCGCGATGGGGTAGTTTAGATAAGGAAGAAATGGTCGTATCCTTAGTCCTTGCTCACGTTGGACAAATCGAACCACGACTGCAACATAACATTTTTTCTGAGGAAATAACTACTCGTAGCAAAATGCAACGTGAACTTATGGCATATTCTTATCGTAAGCGAAGTTATCAAGATGGTATGAAAATCGGTTCAAATACTATGCTGGGCAGCAAGCGCCCTAGATTAAATCTTACTTCTCTAAAATGTTATCATTGTGGAAAATTTGGTCATAGATCTTTTGAATGTTTCAGCCGTACTCCAGACAAGCAGCAAGCAGCTCAAACTTCAGAACGTTCCAACATGGCCGCCAAATTATCATTGACATGCTACAAGTGTGGTGCTGAGGGACACGTGGCATCACGTTGCTTCAAAAACGCAGTTACAAGTGGCAGCACGCAACCAATCTATCCGCCTAGCAATGTAAAAAGAGTGGATGTATGTGGCGTGAAGCCTGTCACCGCAGTGATGACACAATTTGGTGAGCAGTTTTCATTTTGCTTTGATTCTGGTTCTGATTGTTCCTTAATAAAAGAGAGTGTCTCACGTAAACTTGTCGGTACAATACAACACGCGGTTGTTAGTTTAATAGGTGTGGGTAAATATAGTGTTATATGTGATTTGCAAATTTTATCTCGGGTTACTCTCTGTGGCTATGATGTAGAGATTTTATTTTACGTTATACCTGATGATTCATTAAGCTATGACATTTTAATTGGTCGCGATTTATTAGCTTTAGGGTTTTCTGTCCATTTATCAAATGATAAACTTTATATAACAGAAAAATTTTCTACCGTTAATATCTGCGAAGTGGGCAAAGCTGTCACTGATCTTGCTAATAATGTAAATACTGACATCTCGAATATTTTGAGACCACAATTAGCAGAACTACTTAAATCTTTTAAGACCTCGTTTGTAGAAGGTACACCCACTAGCAGGGTGAAAACAGGCGATTTAGAAATCAAATTAGTAGATCCCTGCAAAATCGTACAACGGCGGCCGTACCATTTAAGCGCTGAAGAACGAACGATAGTACGCAACAAATGTAATGAGTTATTAATAGCTGGAGTTATTAGACCTAGTAAGTCTCCATTTTCTAGTCCGATATTATTAGTAAAAAAGCGAGATGGCACTGATCGAATGTGCGTAGATTATAGAGAATTGAATTCTAACACTATACCTGATCGCTATCCTCTACCCCTAATTTGTGACCAAGTTCAAAGATTAGCAGGTTCAAGTCTTTATTCATGTCTTGATATGGCTAGTGGTTTTTATCAAATACCTATAAATAAGGAATCTAACTCTATAGAAAAAACTGCTTTCATTACTCCCGATGCTCATTACGAATTCACTGCCATGCCCTTTGGCTTAAGGAATGCTCTTGCCGTTTATCAAAAAGCTATTAATAATGCTTTGGGAGAGCTAGCCTACTCCTATGCGATAGTTTATATGGACGATTTAATTATACCGGCGATTAATGAAGAGCAGGGTTTAGAAAGATTACATACGGTATTGAAAACCCTTAGTGATGCGGGTTTCTCTTTTAATATAAATAAATGTGCATTCCTTAAGAAAAAAGTTCAGTTTTTAGGTTACGAAATATCGGAAGGTGAAATAAGACCTAATCCTCGCAAGATAATTGCATTAAGTAATTCCTTACCACCAGAGACAGTTACTCAGCTAAGACAATTCCTAGGTTTAGCGTCATATTTTCGGCAATTCGTTAAAAACTTTTCGATTAAAATGGCTCCACTCTATAGACTCTTAGGTAACAATAACTCTAAAATATTATGGACAACAGAACACGAAAAAATTAGGCAAGATATAATCTCGATTTTAACTTCATCTCCCGTCCTAATGCTTTTTAACCCAGCATTGCCAATAGAGCTTCATACGGACGCTAGTAGTACAGGTTACGGTGCGATCCTCCTTCAAAGAGCCGACTCTAAATTATATCCTGTAGAGTATTACAGTAAGCGAACAACCAACGCGGAGTCTCGATACCATTCCTATGAATTGGAAACGCTGGCAGTGGTTAATTCGGTGAAACATTTTAGGCACTATTTGTATGGTAGAAATTTCACGGTCGTTACCGATTGCAATTCTTTAAAAGCTTCTCGAGCTAAAATAGATCTTACCCCTAGAGTACATCGGTGGTGGGCCTTTCTCCAAGCGTTTGATTTCGATATTCAGTATAGGGAAGGCAAGAAAATGGCTCACGTTGACTTTTTCTCTAGAAATCATTTGCCGGAAATAGACAATACTAAAACCGATAGTCCAAATGTAGTTAATGTAGTAAATGTAGAGGAAAAACGCGTCAATATAGCTGAATTATCGCCTAATTGGTTGCAAGCGGAGCAGCGACGTGATCCTGAATGCAATCAAATTATTTGTAAGCTTGAGAATGATGACCTTGATTTAGAAAATTGTAAAATTTACGAGTTACGTTCTAATATACTCTACAGGAAGATACAAAGGAACAATCGTAATACGTGGCTACCGATTGTACCCAGAGCCTTCCGTTGGTCCGTTATAAATCATGTTCATGAGTCTATTATTCACATGGGTAGGGATAAAACTTAAGATAAGGTCTATCAGCATTATTGGTTCCCTAATATGTCTAAATATGTAAGAAAATTTGTTGACAATTGTATAACATGTAGAGTAGCTAAATCAAACAGCGGTAAACGGCAGGTACAATTGCACCCCATCCCAAAGATTAGCGTACCATGGCACACGATTCACGTAGATGTCACAGGCAAGCTCAGTGGCAAAAATAATTTAAAAGAATATGTTTTTGTTCTCGTAGATGCGTTCACTAAATATGTGTTACTTAGACACTCCTTAAAAATCGACACAAAAAATGCAATTAGCGCACTCAAATCGTCCATATGTCTTTTTGGTACTCCCATGCGTATAATAGTAGATCAGGGCAGATGCTTCGCGAATAAAGAATTTAAAGATTACTGTAATACCCATAATATTCAATTACATTTAATAGCAACAGGATCTTGTCGCGCGAATGGTCAAGTAGAACGGATAATGAGTACTCTCAAAAACATGTTAACCGTTGTAGAAGTTAGTCCGAATAGATCCTGGCAGGATGCTTTAGACGATATTCAACTTTCTATCAATACTACGATTCATAGAGTGACTAAGGCTAGCCCATTAGAGTTATTAATTGGAAGAGTAGCGAGACCGCTAGATTTATTAACTTTTGATGACAATGAAATTGAAATAGATTTAGAAAAGGTTAGAGAACAGGCTAGTAAATTAATGAAAGACAATGCGCATCTTGATAAAATACGATTTGATAAAAGTAAAGCTCGAGTGATATCTTTTACTGTAGGAGATTATGTCTTGATTGAAAATCATGAACGGAATCAAACCAAATTGGATCCTAAATTTAAAGGACCTTATGAGGTTATTGAAGTATTAGATGGTGACAGGTATCATCTTAAAAATTTAAACTCTAATCGCACTTATAAGTATGCTAGAGACCGTTTACGTCCACTCCCAAAATCCTACATCCCTACTGAACTGGACCCATGCTTGTCAGACAATGTTGATGGTAAGACATATGTCGCTTTATATTAAAAACATTTTTTTGTTATTACGCATTAATATTATTATGCAAAGATTAGGACGAATGTGTAAGCAGTTGTGATTATTGATAATGGTGAGGTTAGAATTGAAAGGTGATGTAGTTATTTAAAAGGTGTAATAATAGTTTTGTCTATAAAGGCGAGGTGGCCATTTAGACGGTGTAAATAATGGTGTCTATAGAGGCGAGGTGGCCATTTAGACGGTGTAAATAATGGTGTCTATAAAGGCGAGGTGGCCATTTAGACGGTGTAAATAATGGTGTCTATAGAGGCGAGGTGGCCATTTAGACGGTGTAAATAATGGTGTCTATAGAGGCGAGGTGGCCATTTAGACGGTGTAAATAATGGTGTAAAGAGGCGAGGTGGCAATTTAGACAGTTGAATAGGTTTTCTAAAGTGGCGAGGAGGCCATTTAGATTGAGTGATGAGCCTGTTATATAGGATAATATTTTTTTGCGATTAAGTTTTAATGTAAAACGTAAACAGTGATGTGACATGTTTTGGAAATAATGATTTGATTAATTCTATGGCATAGAATGTACTTAGAGTAAAGTTGATGAAGAAAAATAATTTGTCAGGAGTGGCCGAACTATGGTGACCAAAGTATTGTTTCGTATTTACAGAAAACGATGATGTTTGTCCCTCAACCTCACACGAGGGCGTGTGACACGTCAGGATGGCCGTGTCGGAAGAAGTACTCAGTAAAGAGTTATGTTTGAGCTGGTTGCTAATTTAACATATGATTTTAATTATTTAGTAACACTACTTGTAAATTTTAATTTAATTTAGTCTTAATTAATCTATATTCACATAATTTTTATATTCTTCGATTTGTTATTTTTTAATTAGAAATTACTATATTGTTTATGTGATATCGCTCTATGGAAGTCTGAGGATCAAATTATGTTTGTACAATTGTTCATTTTAAAAGTAGATTTCGTAGTTAACTTGCTGAAGCTTGTTATTAAATCCTAATCTATTTTTGTCTGATTTAAACTAGATTTTTGTCATTTTTATATTGTTTGGATCTTAACTCTTTTAATTTAAAAATTACTATATTGTTAACGTATTACTATCGCCCTAGGAAGCACCGTCTATTGAATTAAGTATGTACAGTAATTCATTTTATAACTAATTTTCTATAGCTTAATAAAACATGTTATTATGTCTTTATGTATTAAGGTTTAATTTAATTTAGATTTCTAATATTTTACTAGTTAAGATTCTTATCTTTTTTGTTTAAAGTTTGTTACATTGTATTATTGTTGAATGACGACTTAGGATCAAATTATGACTTGAATTTATTGTAAATTATAAAAGAGATTTCTGTAGCTGACTAAACCATGTTAAAAGACCCTAATTTAATTTAGTATAAATTAATCTAGATTTATTTCATTTTAATATAATTTAAATTGTAACCTTTTCATAAAAAGTTGTTGTATCATGATTTACGTCCAATCAGAGCAGAGGTAAACCTCGAGCAAGGTCGAGGCGCCATCTTAACTTGAGCAGTAGAATAGTCTGTCGGAAAAAAAACGGGATTAATTTTGGAGGCTTCGATGGAGGTGGTTGGTACAAGAGTGTATTCTGAAAAAGCTAGAACAAGTTTCGATTGGTGTCGCGAACTCGCTGCTCAGATATTAATTTCTTCATCTTATCTAACTATTGTAAAATAACGAATAAAGTAAAATTAATATTTTGTAACTTTGTTTTGTGCTTGCACTTAGCCCTAATGACGCCCACGAGACCAGCAGTTACTAAAGAAGCCGAAGCCAATACGCATTCTCCGATATATATATAAATAATTAGGGTTAAAAAAAATAGATTTGAATTTTCACCCATTGTCATATTATGATATTTACTACTTGTGATGTTGGCAACATTAATTGGAGTATAATAGTATTGATTTTTGCTTTTTTGAATGTACAGTCAACTGTTGGATAAATCAATCGGAAAAGTAGGGATTGCAATAATTATTATTACATCGCGAGTGTTATAGCAGTAATTTTGTCAGTCTGAGTCTAAAGTATAAACACCAGGAGGACTATTGGTCTGCATATAGACTATAACCACAAGAAAAAAAAAGGTGTGTGTGTGATTCACACACGATAGAAGTGAAACTTCAGTAAATCGACAAAAGAATGAGATGAATATATATAATAATATAAAATAGTATGTATATTTCTGTCTCATTCTATCCTACACATTTTTGTATTTGTGTCTCTTACCTGTCGTTTTGTATATTTCTGTCTCATTCTTTCCTACACATTTTTGTATTTGTGTCTCTTACCTGTCGTTTTTTCCGTTGCATCCGGTTTGAAATCACAACGATTCTAAAGAAGTTTCACTTCAATTAAAAAACCAGTGAATTTATTCTTCCAGAAGAGATTTTATAAACTCACTACATATTATACAACAAAGTCCAGCACGTCTGTTTGACTGTTCGCGATCCAGAAACTACTGAAATGATTTTCGTGCGGTTTTCATTAATAGAAAGAATGATCCATATAGAAGGTTTGGATGTATAATTAGTTAAGGTTTTGTGTAAATTTGTTGAAATATGAAAAAGTCAAGCATATAGCAACATATCAAAACAAGGTATGTCGGCGCGTAAGTTAGGCTTAGATTTACCTAACGTGGTTTAAACAGTGAGCCTGGGCAGTGAAGGCGAGTGTTTTATTTGAATAAAAGACGTACTTAAGCCTACACCTTGGTCACGAGTCCAAGGCACTGCTTAAGTTCCTGTTGTTGTTGTAAGAGATCATAATGTTTAGTTTGTAATCCATTGAATATCACCATCCTTGTAGTGTTTTCAATATATTCCCTCTCCTTCTCTTTTTCATTTTTCTCCGAGTTACATATAGGCGTAATATTCTCTACTAACTGTGTGAACCCGGGATAGGTCGCTAGTTAATATAATAAACTCTTTGTACCCCCAGCATTATGTTAAAGGAGACGCTCGTCCGTCGAAGCGCGAAATGGGACGGACGAGTTGTTAGTCTACAAAAAGAGAACCTTATCGCCAACTTACGAGTTACCGCGGCTACGACGAGTATACCCGTCAAATGACGTCCTTTCACGATGCATTGCACGAGGGAAATGAAATGAAAACTTTGTTCCTTATATCTTTTGGAATTGATCTAAAGTTTTCTTTTTATTTGCTTCGAAAATTGAATCGATTTCAAGATGTAGGTTAATAAGATTCTTTGTAGAATTTCTTTGTGCTCTGCTCAAAAATACTTAAAAGAAAATGCCTGGGGCTTGAGACCCAGGAGCAGGTTTATGAGACGTTACAAACTAATTAAATATATCAAACATCCATGAGATCCTTTATAAGGGTAACTTCATCCACTTACATATCAATATGATAACTCAATATTTTCAACACGAAATCACTAGTCAAACTGCCGGGATCTTTAATAACAGAATCACGTATTAATATGTAATGATTGCAACACCGATTATGATTAAATTTTGCAATTACTTTCTGAAGACTAAAATAGTTAAGACACGTCATACTGATAACACGAGAGGACTTAACCTCTTATCAGTGCAAACTTGAAACGTACTCGGGGAAGAACTCCGGCCATCTCCACAAGAAACCCCTGAGATCTGGATGCTGTATAAAAGAGCTTTGCTTCAAATGACAGTATCATTCAACTCGCAAACTTCATTGATAACTGTAATAGAGAATTATAATAAACATGCAGTTTCTGTTAATTTTCTCCGCGGTTTTACTCGCTGTTGCAGCTCAGGAATATCAATATCAACCAGATGTTATGTAAGTATAAATTACTTAACCTCCTCACGATATACTACTAGTCAAACCACCCGGCTTCGCCCGTGTATAATCCTACTTCCTACTAATATTATAAACGCGAAAGTTTGTAAGAATGTATGGATGCTTGGATGTTTGTTACTCTTTCACGCAAAAACTACTGAATGGATTTTGATGAAACTTTACAATAATATAGCTTACACATCAGAATAACACATAGGCTATAATTTATAATGATATAGTGTGAATTATCTAAAATATAGCGGTTCACCCGCGGGTTCACGCATTCCTAAAAACGGTCACGCAGCTTGACATGCACTTCATCCCCTATTTCAAACCCTTCAAACTTTTAATTCGTTATAAAATTTTGCGTATATCCTTTCTCAAGCTCTAGACTATCTCTGTACCAAATTTCAACAAAATCGGTTCTGTGGTTTAAGCGTAACAGACTTACTTCCGCATTTATGATATTAAAATGAAATAATTATTAATTGAGATTACTTTTAATCTTTTTAATTCATATTTAATATAAATAATTGAGAATTTTTTTCCTTGAGAATTAATTAATTTTCTTGTAAGTAACAAGTATTACATTACGTAAATGAGATTTTTTCGAAATTCCTCCTTTCAACAAAAATTCTAATGCAAGAAATCTAATCAAACTAAACCGTTGCTTTGTTGTTGTTGTTATTGTCTTTTTCTCCTGAAATTCGAATCAAATTAAATATTAATTTTAAGTAAGACGCTCAACAACATAATTATGAAAACCGCATCCAAATTAGTGAAGCAGTTTTCATGTAAAGCGCGTACAAACAGACAAAATATGTATAGATTTAATAACATAATCTGTCTCTTTCAGATACCCTGTATGGTATGTGGGAGGAACGAGAACACGTCGTGACGTCACTCTTGACAAGCAGATAGGCGATGGACGTGTATTCGGTACTCTCGGACAGAATGATGCTGGATTATTTGTAAGTATACTCATATCTATCTTAATCGATACAGCTGTTGTGACAGCAGCCATCTTGTTTTTTCAACAGATTATTAACGGACTCTATGGTTTAACGTTTGATGCGTAAAACACACTGCATATTTTTTATGATACAAAGTAGTAAATACGTTTCTATTTATTTTTATTTTATCTTATTTTATTCTACCTTGAACGCTAATTATCTATAAAACATATTATATACTAGTCGACTACCGTGACTTCGTCTACGTTAAAGTATATGTTAAATTAAGAATATATGTACATAAATAAAAATAAAGGAGAGAGAGATATAATCGAAAGAAAGAAATAGAACAGCGACTGACCATTCTGAACAGAGATAAAGATAAACATTAAAGAGAGAAAAAAGAGACAGGATGAGAGAGAATGATAGTATATAAGAGGAAGAGAGACAGAAATACTGTAGACTTCCTCAGTGAAAGAATTTTCAAAATCGGATCAGTAGTAACAAAACGGCCATATTCTATGAATTAAAAAATGCATATGGCAACACTAAGTCACCTTTGTTACTAACGAAAAGTGTAGTTTTCTATCAGCGAAAGAATTCTTATAATCTGATTAGTAACAACGAAATGGCCATTATCTATTTATAAATTAATGCATATGGCAACACTAAGTCACCTTTGTTACTAACGAAAAGTGTAGTTTTCTATCAGCGAAAGAATTCTTATAATCTGATTAGTAACAACGAAATGGCCATTATCTATTTATAAATTATTGCATATGGCAACACTAAGTCACCTTTGTTACTAACGAATAGTGTAGTTTTCTATCAGCGAAAGAATTCTTATAATCAGATTAGTGACAACAAAATGGCCATATTCAATTAATTAAAAAATGTATATGGCAACACTAAATCACATTTGTTACTCACGAAAAGTGTAGTTTTCTATGAATTGTAAAAAAAAAATTAAAATTGGATTAGTAGTTGCTGAGAAACCCTTCAATTTACAAAATGGCCACCTTATGGCACTTAAATGGCCATATCTTTTTAATTAGAATATTTATGGCAACACCACATAGCCTATGTTACCCGGAAAGGATGTAGCTTCCTATCGGTGAAAGAATTTTCAAAATCGGTTGAGTACTTTTAGAGCCTATTCGCAACAAACAAACAAACATACAAACAATCAAATCTTTCCTCTTTATATAATAGTATAGATAATTAGCATACTATTACTTTATATCATCATCTTATCACCTAACACTGTCACCGTTAATCGCAAACGCAACAACAAAAGGGGATCACTGAAAACCAGCGTTGGTAATCCTGAGGTCGCCAGGAGCTCAGGGTTGCCTGTAATCTGCACTATTATATAAAGAGGAAAGATTTGATTGTTGGTATGTTTGTGTGTTTGTTTGTTGCGAATAGGCTCAAAAAGTATTGAACCGATTTTGAAAATTCTTTCACCGATAGAAAGCTACATCCTTTCCGGGTAACATAGGCTATGTGGTGTTGCCATAAATATTCTAATTAAAAAGATATGGCCATTTAAGTGTCATAACGTGGCCATTTTTTAAATTGAAGAGTTTCTCAGGAACTACTAATCCAATTTTAAATTTTTTTTCACTGAATGAAAACACTATTTCTGAGAGACAAAGGTGATTTAGTGTTGCCATATACATTTTTTAATTAATAGAATATGGCCATATTGTTTCTACTGATCGGGTTTTAAAAAATCTTTCATTGAGAGAAGTCTATAGTATTTCCGTCTCTCTTCCTCTTTAAATACTATCATTGTCTTTCATCCTCTCTCTTTAATTTTTATTTTTATTCGTTCAGAAAGACCAGTCTCTTTTCACTTTCTTTCGATTATTTCTCTCTCTCTCCTTTACCTAATTTTCCTTTTTTTAACTATTTCTCACTCTATCTTTTTTCAAATAATTAAAAACTACACAATTACAGAATGACAACTTAAAGACATTATAATATTACTTTAAATAGCCGGAGCGAAGCGAGGGCAGGCGGCTAGTTATTTATAAGTAGATTTTAATTTTACACTATTATAATATTTGATAATGAGTATATTTTTGGTAAGTAGTTTGCCATAAATAAAATTTGATTCTATTCTATTCTAAACGTGTCTTAAAAACTATATTTATTTATAATCATTTTAAAAATATTTTTTTATATTTATTAGTTCACTTAATAAGGATGTTTAAATGCGCAAAACACACTGAGTGCCTTGGAATCGTCGTGTCTAAAAAAACTGTCATGGCGGAAATCAGACTTTAAAATTATCGTTTTAACTTTAAACTTACTTATACAGTGTCTAAATTATACTAAGATCTATTTTTACAAACAAAATGAATCTAAATTTATTCACGTACACATATAGTAGTGGAACTAGTAATGGACAAGTAACCAATAATGGTAAAAAGAATAAAATAGGATTGAGAAGGATATCAGTTTTTATTACAGTACTAGCGACCTGATCCGGCTTCGCACGGTTCCTCTTAAATCACTCTGTCTATTAAAAAAACCGCATCAAAATTCGTTGCGTAGTTTTAAAGATCTAAGCATACATAGGGACAGACAGGAAGCGACTTTGTTTAGTGATTGAATTTTCAATCTCTCATGAGACTCTTGTCTTTGTCTTCACATTTTTACTCGGAGTAAATAGCCTTTAAGCTCAAGTTCTATCCCTCGGGAATAAAAGAAACTCGTAAACTGAACGTAGAAAAATTAAACTAAGCTAGTCCCTTGATAATTCGACGTAAACCCTCCTTTAGCAAATTGAAATAACTTCCTAATTTGAGTTCAGGAAACCTTGGAACATTATATTCAATTTAACAGAATCTTGTTAGAAATAATTAAATCAATATTTCTATTATTTTACTCCATTTTCTAATCTGTGCCTATGTTTTTTTTATAAATGAAAAATAGTGGTTTTTTATGACAAAGTTTATTAATAGACATTTTTAATTTTGTAGTTTGTTTTATTTTATAAACAATTAGAAGATCCGTGCGACTTCGTCCGCGCATAGCTCCGCTCCTATTGGTCGTAACGTAATGATATATAGCTTATAGCCTTCCTCGATAAATGGGCTATCTAACACTGAAAGAATTTTTTAAATTGGACCAGTAGTTCATGAGATTAGCGCGTTAAAGCAAACTTATTAATTTCAGGGTAAGGGTGGCTACGAGCACCAGATTTTCAATGACCATCGCGGCAAGTTGGACGGTCAGATGTACGGTACTCGGGTGCTGGGACCTGCTGGTGACTCCTCACACTTTGGAGGAGCCCTAAACTGGAAGAATCCCAACGCTGCTGCATCTTTTGATATTAGCAAGCAGGTTCATGGTGGTACTTCTGTAAGTTTCAGCTTACTTGATACATCGCATATTAAAAATCATTAGTCGAGATAAAAACTACCCTATCTATCCAAATGAACTAATTACACACACAGAATTTTTTTTTTATCAATATTCGTTTGGTAGTTTGTAGCTCGCAGACGTGAGTTATGATCAGTGTTGCCAATTAATTATTTAACCCATAATGTTTTCGTAGACGTGACTGAATGTAGGGCAATTGCCTCTCTTGTTCGTTGCCATTTTTATACTGACAATTTTGTCGTGTTTCCAGTATCAAGCAGCAGCTGGTGGAAGATGGCCAGTGGGAAAGAATGGAGACTTCTCCCTCCAGGGTACGTACGGACGCGCAGCGGGGATGCCCCGAGAATATGGTGGACTTGCCAATTTCAACTACCGTTGGTGATTTAGTAGAAATAAGTTAAAAAATCTATTTTTTTTGTGCCAGTGAATTCTATAGCCCTAACCAAACCCCAACATGTAATTTTTTTTTGTGATCAGTATTGCTAATGTTATTTTTAAATAAAATTTTGTATAGTAAATATTTTCTTTTATTACATAACTAGCGGCCCATCCCGGCTTCGCGCGGGTGGAATATTTAGTTTAAAACATTTTGGCTCTCCCGCATTTCGGTGCCCCTCTACCTCGGCGTTACTCGCTACCACTCGCTGCACTTCGAGTATCACCGAGATACACGTAGAACTACACTGGCCCGTCGCGTCGCGTCGGCGTGAATTTTTTGTTTATATTGATATTTTTAATTTCGTAATATTTTTTGAATGGAAGGTCCGATTTTAATAATTCAAAAAGTAATTTACAGGTATTGAAACAGTCTTAAATATGAAATAATTTATTTGGATAAGGATTAATACAAAGGTATGGAAAACATGATCTGATTTTGATAGGCATTTTTATCAACTTTTAAAATATAAAAAAGTAGTTATAGTGACGTAACTATAATAGTTGGACATATGGTCTCGCGGACTTTTTTGTAGATATTGATACGTTCTATAATGTTGTATAACATTTTTTTGTTCTATCATCAATACTTTTTGCAGCGCATGCGATGAAAGATATTTTATGGCAAATTTTTTGGCACCTTGGGTTGGTTTTCGTGAGATTTCCTAAGGATCTCTAATTTTTTCTTGTAATAAATATAGCCTTTGTTACTCAGGGATAATGTAGCTTCCTAATGGTGAAAGAATTTTTGAAATCGGTCCAGTAGTTTTTATGTTTATTCGTTACATACAAAAATACAAATCTTACTTCTTTATAATATTAGTATAGATTATAATACCTATAATTAAATAAGGATAATTACAAATGAAACATTAATTATTTATGGATTAATTACGAGCATGTGATACCGTTTAGATTCAAAAATATACTCATGAAACTTAGACTGAGGCGAGCAGTGCCTGAGGCTTGAGACCCAGGAGCAGGTTTAAAGAGCTCTTTCATAATATACTAACTCTCACCTCAACCACTCGACCTCGCTAACGACAATAGATAATAAACTTACGTGGACTTTAAGAAGGGTGACCTTAACCACGACACCATAACACTAACTTCCATGTTCACTGGACGAAAACATCATAGAGACTGAGACTAATCTAACGCACTAAAGGTTATATATTGTCTTCACGTCGGTATACTTGAAATAATATAAAATGATCTACCCGCTACTACTACTTTATAAACAGTGTTGGTAACTATTTGAGGGTTTTTTTACGGACATGACTGTTGGCCTTACTGGCCTGGCGTCTCCGGAAAAGGGGGCAATCAGAAGGCTCAAAACCGGCCTGACCTCCAAAGGGTTTTTCCATATCCGTCACCGAGGGCAACCCCTACGGGTTGATAGATAATCGCGATGAACAAAATACCGCGAGTTGGGTAACACACCGGGTTAATTATTATTTTGAGTAAACTTTCATTTATCATCTCTGGCGAGAAGACGCAGTTCTTCAGAAATCTAACAACGTTGATTCTTAGGTTGAGTCCTGGACTCTCTTTGCGAAGCAGAAGCTGATGATAACTTCAGACAAAACTAACTTATTTTAACCCTAATTCAAATAAACTATCTTGAGTCTCGGTTTGAGTTGAACTATTAAATAGTGATTTGACTTATTCGATTACATTTGCTTCTGATCGCAATTTCCATTTGCCTTGTTACAGTATTGAGGCCGCCAATTAAGGTGAGCTCTCCATTTGAGCATGCAGAGTACGGTGACAAAGTTATAATGCTTGTTTACAGGATAAATCCTAACTTCCTAACTTAATATTATAAATGCGAAAGTAACTCTCTCTGTCGCACTTTCACGCCAAAATTACTAAACCGATCTAAACGAAATTTGGTATACAGATAGTCTAGAGCCTGAGAAAGGACATAGGCTCCTTTTTTTGCGGAAAAAAAAAGGGTTGTAAGGTCTTAGAGGAGCTGGTATAGCAGGATTAGCAACCCCACCGTTCACGCAAAATAGGCGCACAGTGACGTCGAGTTGCGGAAACAAGCACGTTTATACTTATACTTATAAGGGTTGTAAGGGGTTGAAAAGGGGGGGAGGGGATTGAAAGTTGTATAGAAGTATCGTCATTTAAATAAATATGACATGCAACGTTTGTACGTCCACCCTCAAGGGTGTAGAAAACCAATAGGGAATAGGGGATGGTCGCTCTTTCACGCCAAAACTACTGAACCTATTTAAATGAAATTTAGTATACAGATAGTCTAGAGCCTGAGAAGGGACGTAGATTACTTTTTATTGCGAATATAACATTAATAAAGACCAAACAAGTCCCTGTTCGCATGTGACCCGGGAGCAAGTTTAATAATGTCCTTGATATGATCAGAGAATCATCATTCAAGAGCAAAGATTTAGTTGTTTGTTAAGAATAGGCTCAAAAACTGCTGAACCGTTTTTGATAATTTTTTCGCCGAACGATAGCAACATCCTTTCCAGGTAACATAGGCTATGTAGGATTGCCATAAATATTATAATTAAAAATATATGGCTATTTAAGAATCATAAAGTGGCCATTTTATAAGTTTGTTGGTATGGCTGAAAGTACTAAACCGATTTTGATAATTGTTTCGCTGGTAGAAAGCTACACTATGACATAATTGATTTAGTGTTGCCATAAATATTAAAATGTAATAATTGTGCAGGCAATTGGGTGTTTGTTTATATTGATCTGGTTTCAAGGATTTTTTTTATGAAATCTACATTATCCCCGTCTCTCTCCTTTTTTTCTCTCTCTTTCATTCTCCGCGTCTTTTCTTGATTTCTTTATTTCTATTTCGAGTACTGTGTCTTTATCGCCTACCTGACAATAGATAACCCTTAATTTTAAAAGCTGAATATCAGGGCCCAGCCAACTTTGATTTGTATACCCCAGAGTGAATTACGAATTTCGATTATAATTATGTTGTAAATATGCAAAGCGAAGCGAGGGCAGGCCGCTCGTATATATTATAAATTTCAACTCTTAAGAAAAGTACGAAATACTTAACAATCAAACAAACGAATGTGCAATTTAATATACTACATCTATCGACGGATATGTGATCTATCTGTCTATTATGCTTTCACGCTTAAACCATTGAACCGATTTTTATAAAATTTAATAGAGACATAGAATAGAGCTTGCGGAACGACATAGTCTATGTTTTTTCTCGGTAAAAATGCTTGAAGGGACTGTGTGACCGTTTATGCCTTTGGGAACTAGTCATACATGTTGGAAATTAGTAAAAGACTATCGAATAATCGAATCATCATCGCTATCTATGGCGTTGAAGTAGGGTAGTAGTCACTTCCGTTGTTTTGACAGTCTTGACCCTTTATATGCTAACGACAATCTGATCGAAGTCGTGCGCGGTCTCTCAAGAAGTGAAGTAATCTCTGGATAGTGTTAGTGTTGTGTAGTGCAGTGTTAGTGCTAAGAGTTGTGTCCAATCAAGATCCCGTGAGTACCTTACAATGTAATTGCCACGTCTTGTGTTAGGTTAGGTTTATGTGACTTTAACCTTGGGTTTAAACAGAGAGCCTGAGCAGTGGAGGTGTGCGGAAAAAGGAAGGTTTCTCTCGTAATTGTTAAAGACCATATTTGATTATGTATCGGTTCAGTAGAAGTATCTACGTTGCGTTTACCCAATAGTCCATTCAATATCATCACCCCCCTCTTATGTTATCCAATATTCCCCTCACCTCCTTCCGTTCTTATCATTATAATCCCCGACATGCTCTTGCGCAACCAGGGCAGGTAGACTAGTATCTAATAAAATAGTATCATGGTATCACTAGTCAAAGGGTGTCGTCAGTACGTAGGGCGCTAGGCGAGATTAAACCCTGTTACCAAAGTCTCGTGCGGTTTGGTGCTCCACTGCCACTCGCTCCTTGTACCCAATTATACACCATTTTGAGGCTTATTCAAATAATGGATGTCAATTATAATGTACTGTAAATATTAATAACGTAACAGTCAAGAGTGAGTCGGTTTTTAGAAATTTTAGTTATGAAAAATATATCTCAAGACACTGATAGCAATTGTTTCCTTAAAAAAATGTTTCCAAGTCTAATTAAATGATAACATAATATAGTCATGTTTTATGTAAGCCAGAGTTTCACTATTGAAGTTGTTATGAACCCGCAGGTGTCCTTAATTTTTCCTGTAAAAAGTGTCCTGTGTTAATCCAGGTTGTAAAGTATCTAGTGCCAAATAATAACTCTCATTTATATTATAACTAGCTGGATAATTCAAAGTATATCATTATAAATTATAACCTATGTGTTATTCAGATGTGTAACCTATATTATTGTAAAGTTTCATTAAAATCCAATCAGTACTTTTTGCGTGAAAGACTAACAAACATATCTCAAGCCATCCATACTTTCTTACAAACTTTCGCATTTATAATATTAGTAGGATTATTATTAACGTTATTATATTCCCGAAATTAAAAAAAAAATTTAAATTTAAAAAAAATGGCGATTAATTAGACAAGTTCTCAAGTTAATGCTTGTCTAAGTCTGTGTTTCCTACCTTACCTACCCTCGCTCAGTATGTCAAATGGATCGATACTGTTGCGCGTTGTCAGTAATTTACGTCGCCTTGCGATCTCTTGTGGAAACACAGCCTTAGGCCCCACAAAATCGTCAAGACTCATCATCATCATCAAATCTTTTGTGTCCTTTCCAAGTACAGAACCAACAGAATGCTTGAAATTTTAATTTTAGTGTAATAGACTACGGATAAAAATATTATCAAAAGCGTTTTACCATTTCTCACCTTTTAAAAGCAAGTTTTAGCGAAAATAACAAACGTAAATAAATTTTTAAAAAATTGGGGTGGGTCTCCATTCTCACTTAGGGGTATAAAACACACGATAGAAGTGAAACTTCAGTAAATCGACAAAAGAATGAGATGAATATATATAACAATATAAAATAGTATGTATATTTCTGTCTCATTCTTTCCTACACATTTTTGTATTTGTGTCTCTTACCTGTCGTTTTGTATATTTCTGTCTCATTCTTTCCTACACATTTTTGTATTTGTGTCTCTTACCTGTCGTTTTTTCCGTTGCATCCGGTTTGAAATCACAACGATTCTAAAGAAGTTTCAATTCAAAAATAGATGATGACCTATTCTCAGACCTACCCGATATGCACACAAAGTTTCATAAAAATCAGTCAAAGCGTTTCGGAGGAGTATGGTAACAAACACCGCGACACGAGAATTTTATATATAAGAATGTTTAAATTATAATAAGTGTCAAAAATTGCAACTATGGGCCGCGCCGTCGTGCCAAATACTCATTTTAAGAAGACCTTATACCGCCTCCAATAATCTGGTTACGCCCTCCAATAGTTATTGTCACAAATAATAAGGTTATTGGCCAATGCATTTGTTGAGCAGCAGCTTTACTCGACGTGCTTTTTGGGCCAACATTTTTCATTTTAGCGCCCCTTGAAGACTTTACGGCGCCTTTTACGCTCTGGCGCCGTCGTGCACCTGCGTCCCTGGCTATAGACAAAAACTTTCTGCTTATTTATTTATCCACAAATGAGCTATTAAATCTTTCTTCTATATAAATACAAATGGATTGCTTATATGTAGGTATGTAAGCGCATAACTTAAGAACGACTGCACCAAATTGGATAATTCTTTATTTGTTTTATTAGTTATTGTCACAAGGTTTTTATAAAAGTGATTGAGACAGAGGACAGTGAGTGAGATGGTGGTGTCGACTGCAAATCAGTGACTCACTATAGAATTGAAATTCGACGGAGTTAAGGGAGATTATGTATGAATAAATGAGTGTGTGTGAGAGAACGGTTTGAGTACACCTCAGCGAAGCGACATTGTACTCGATAGTAAAACCAGTATGTAGATAAGCTGTTTTATCTAAGTTCGACAGCAATATCAAACAAGCGAACCGATAAATTAGAGCCAGGCTTAAACTAAATTTGGAGACGTGCAATCTTAATTGCTAAAGGCAATCTTACTTAGTTTACTCTTCTTTAGACAAGTTTGAACCTTAACTTAATAGATATAGAGTTCAATATCCTTTAATGTTATTACTATTAGGTTTGCTACTACATAAATGTTACAACTATATTTTATTAGCGATGTTTTGTAATTAGAGGTGTAATAGCCGTCAGGTAACTTTGGGTCTGAGAACAATTTGTGGGGGAATTGTGATCGTTGCTCTCGTCCCTAATAGTGACTTCTACGCATCAAGGTCAAACCTATACTTACGTACCTATAATAGAAGACATGAATGTAACCAAACGTTAGAAATCTTAATACAGCGCCATTTATTACGGCCGAAATAAATAATCATTCTCCATGCGAAATTTTAGGAATATAGATAGATAGATAATCTTTATTGCATACATATAACGAAAAACATATAAAGGAGAATATTTACTTAAAACTAGAAGGTATACAAAGCCTTATTGCTGCTAGTAATCTCTACCAGACAACCTTTGGTGAAAAAAATTGTTTAATTGTACGGTGCACAATTACAAAACTTACATAAACATACATAAAAATACTACTTATATAAAAGAAAAAATAAATATATACTAAATAATAAATACACTATAAATACTCAATAGATATATAATAATGAATAAACACATACCTAAATGGACTTTAAAAATATTATTAACCATTGCAATGATAATAAATGGTTCTTCAAAGACCTTTAAAAATGGGAAGTGATTTGGACTGTCTGATTTCTTTTGGGAGTTCATTCCACAGCCTTGCTGATTTAACAGTACACGAGTTGCTGTAGAATTCGGTGTGACATGTCGGCAACTTAAGTCGGTTGTCGCTCCGCCATCTCAGGTCCAGTTATGTGTGGGCGTTTGAGCCAAGGAAAGAGAATCGTTCCTTGAGATGTAAGGGAGTAAGCGGATTATATAATATTAGGGACCCGCCCCGGCTTCGCACGGATGGATAATTTTTTTGGCAACATTTTGGCTCCCGCATTCTGTCGCTCCCTCTATCGCCGCGTTACTCGCTGCGCTGCGAGGCACGCCACACCGCGCCAGCGGCCCGTCTGGGATTATTTTTTATTTATCTTGATATTTTTATTTTGTAATATCTTTTGACTGGAATGTCCGATTTCAATAATTCAAAAAGTAATTAACAGGTATTGAAACAGTCTTGAATATGAAATAATTTATTTGGATAAGGATTAATACAAAGCTATGGAAAACATGGTCTGATTTTGATAGGCATTTTTATCAACTTTTAAAATATAAAAAAGTAGTTATAGTGACATAACTATAATAGTTGAACATATGGTCTCGCGGCGTTCTATAATATTGTGAAACATTTTTTTGTTCTATCATCAATACTTTTCGCAGCGCATGCGATGAAAGATATTTTATGGCTATTTTTTTTGCACCTTGGGTTGGTTTTAGTGAGATTTCCTGAGGATCTCTAATTTTTTCTTGTAATAAATATAGCCTATGTTACTCAGGGATAATGTAGCTTTCTAATGGTGAAAGAATTTTTGAAATCGGTCCAGTAGTTTTTATGTTTATTCGTTACATACAAAAATACAAATCTTACTTCTTTATAATATTAGTATAGATGGAATACAAAAGTGACAATATGTGAAAGGTGCCATTTGAGTATAATATATTTTTATTTGTGTATAGAAAAAATAAGTTTTTACTCAATTTTCGAATTATTCAAAGATTTTGGATTTAGGATGGTAATTAATTTCGGCACAACATATTGAAGTGTTGTATCAAGAGTTGCCTCTACTTTATAGATCTGTCTATTCTGACACATTCATCAGAAAATTGGTAATTTTTTTCCAAGAACTTTTCAACAAAAATGAATTTTTGTATTTTACTTAGTTATTTAACCGACTTTATACTTTATTTTAAAATTAAATAAATATAACAGAATTTTTAATTTGTTTTTTTTGTAAGGTTTAAAAATTATTTGCTTAAATTATGTAGGTAATCATAATTTTGATTAACATAATAATAACAATCCTAATATAATATTACAAATGCGAAAGTAGCTCTATCTGTCTATTTATGATGAAATTTGCTACATATATAGATGATATAAAGCTTGAGAATTAAAGCTTAATGTTACCCATACCTTTGTATTAATTCTTATCCAAATAAATTATTTCGTATTCAAGACTGATTCAATAAATGACTACTAACCAACTTCAAAAAGGAGGGACGTTCTCAATTCGATTGGTATATTTTTCTCTTTTTTCATGTACGTATACCGATTACGCTGCGATTTATGATCCGATTTACGTGATTTTTCTTTAGTTTGATGCGGAATAGTTGCCATTTTGTCCCATACAAATTTAACATAGTTTGGCCAAGTAGTTCTCATAGTTATTTAAAATAGTCTATCTGATGTCATCTAGAAAAATCTGTAGTTTACAGAACAACCTATTACAGACACTAAAAAGTAAAAAATAAAAAAAAATCGACTTCAAAAACTAATATAAAACTTTTTAAATCGGACATTATATTCTATTTATTTTACTTACAAGCATAACATGGTCTGCTACACGTGTGAAGTCGGGGTGGGTCGCTAGTCCTAGATATTCATGAATTGAACATCATGGAGCTCGAAGGTCGCGGATGCTGTCCAGCAGGTAGTGTCGCAATAAGAGAGTGTGAATGACCAAACAGAGGGTTAGGTAACGCGTTTAATACAGTTGCAATATATATCTCGTAACAAACGCGCGTGGAACAGTTAAAATGAAAATATTTATTGTAAGTATTAATCTAGACTATATTATTTGATTTTACAAAGTTTGAATGTCATTCCACTTCAAATCGACCAATAATTGGAATCGATCCCTTTCGATTTCGACAATTTTTGGTCAGAAGTTTTCTTTTATCCTATTTGTGAAAAAAATTAAATTTTTTTTTTAGTTACGCAAAATTAAAGTTTTCACTATTTTTCATATTTTTTAAACTTTTGTTTTAAAATAGCTAAGAGTAAGTTTCAAAGTGGATTCTTGGGGTTATTAAAAAAAAATCTCCAATTTGTAAAGTTTTGAATTTTTCAAAATTTACGATCGACAATAAATTTTTGACTCAAATTTTTTTGTATACTATCATGTACCAATCTTAAAAGATCCAGAAATTTTTGGAACTGTGTTTTTTGTTTTATCAAAAATATGAATTTTTGAAATTTGTTAAAAAGAAAATCTTAAAATTTATTTTTATCTTGAGTTTGGCAATTCACGTAATTTTGATATTTTGAACAGTTGAAATTTCACTTAGTGGCATAATGAGAAAAAAAACATGAATGATATTTGTTTATTATTGGTAGAGCCTCTGGCTCTAAAAATAACCATACAACTTTCATCCCCCCTTTATCCCTCCTTCATCCATCCCTACGCATTAAAAAGTAGCCTACGTCCTTTCTCAGGCTCTAGACTATCTGTATACAAAATTTCATTTAAATCGGTTCAGTAGATTTGGCGTGAAAGCGCGACAGACAGACAGAGTTATTTTCGCATTTATAATATTAGTGAGGATAATAACATATTTAACAATACAAAAGCGAATTTGATAAAATGAAAGCATCGATAGAATATCCTTTCCGGGTAACATTGGCCAATTGGTGTTGCCATAAATAATATAATTAAAAAAATATGGCGATTTAAATGCCATAAAACAGTAAAGATAAATAATCCAATTTTATAAAAATCACTGATATTGTTGCGTGACGTAGATAATGTAGTTTCCATCTTTTGCATTTTGTTTGTACTAATCCGATTTTAAAATTGTTTCGCTGTTGGAAAGCTACACTATTTACGAGTAAAATAATTCATTTAGTGTTGCCATGCATTTTTTACCTATTTCATTGGATATTGCCATTTTTTTTTTTAGTGGGCCCACGACCTATCTAGACCGTGAATCCAACGCCCGAACCACTGAGCTACTGACGTTTGTACCGATCCGATTTCTATCTGTAATATTTCCATCTCTTTTTCATTTTAACCTTTTTCTCCCTCTCATATCATCTCTCTCTCTCTCTCTCTATCATTATCTATCTTATTTCTCTTTCTTCCTCTTATCAATTATTTATAACTAGTCGACCCGTCCGGCTTCGCCCGGGTGCAATTTAACACGTGTATTTAGCCGTAACCGCTATGTCCCTGCATTTTAAATCTGTAATATCTTCGGAAATATTCATTTAAATTTAATGCTGTAAAGGGCCATATTGTCATATTAAATGCTCTATGTATTTAAGGTACTTAATTGGATAAGGATTAATGCTGTAATTGCTTAAAATCGCTTCGTAAATAAGCCATTATTTCTCCTAAATAGTAAAGGATAAAAAATGGTTATTGTGGGTTATCCCTAAGAGATAGACATATACCATCGTGGACTTTTTTGTAGCCTTTTTTAAGGTTTACATTACTGTAGTACATTATTTTGATCTATCTCGTAGGGTTCAGCCAGCGTTGGCAATGTAAGGGCAAAAAATGTGTTTCAAATCAAATCAAATCAAAATTATTTATTTCAATTAGACTTTTTTGAAAAGTACTTTTGAAACGTCAAAAATTTGTCGGTCAGTTAGTTTGTCTGAAGCTACCACCAGCTCGGAAAGCAGTTTTCTGTTGAGAAGAGCCGGCCAGAAACTCAACAGTCGCTCTTTTCAAAAAGCCATGTTTACATAGTCTGTTATACAAATCATTTAACTTGAGAGTCAACGTCACTTAGATTCCAAGCATTCTCATCATTTAAGTAATCCTGTACATTATAGTATGCTTTATATATTAATGACTTCTTGATACGAGTTTTAAATTGTTGAAGTGGCAAGTCTAATATAGGCTGTGGAATCTTATTATAGATGCGAACACCAAGCCTTATGAAGCTATTACTCACTTTGTGGAGACGAACGTAGGGCGTTACAAGTTTATTTCTGTTTCTAGTATTAACATTATGTTTGTCACTGTGTTTTGAATACAAATGAATATTCTGGTAAATGAACAAAATATTACAATATATGTATTGAGATGGGACTGTAAGAACGTCTATTTTTTTATATACATCTCTAAGGGAATCCCGCGCTCTTAAGTTATAAATGGCCCGAACAGCTCTCTTTTGAAGAATAAAAATGGATTCAATGTCCGCGGCCCTACCCCACAGTAAAATGCCATAAGACATAATACTGTGAAAGTAACTGAAGTAAACTAGCCTAGCAGTATTGATATCAGTCATTTGTCTGACTCTCCTTACCGCGTAGGCAGCTGAGCTGAGTCTTCCCGCTAGAGATGATAGATGGGGGTTCCACTGGAGTTTTGAATCTAAAGTTATACCCAGAAACACCGTCGAGTCCGCCACATCTAAAATTTCATTATTTAAACGTAGGTTAAATTTTTGTTTTTTAACATTAGGTAAAGCAAACTCAACGCATTTGGTTTTTTTAGCATTAAGAACTAAGTAATTTACCTTAAGAACTAGTTTATTTACGACATCACATTAGAAACCTCTGAAATTATCAGTGTTTCTCTACTATAATATGTATGTATTATACATATAAACCTTCCTCTTGAATCACTATCTATTAAAAAAACCGCATCAAAATCCGTTGCGTAGTTTTAATGATTTAAGCATACATAGTGATACAGAGAAAGCGACTTTGTTTTATACTATGTAGTGATACATACAGCTAGAGATTAAATAAAAGCTTCACTATTATTGAGTGACAATTTAAAAATATGGATTATATTTAAATATATGGATTATATTTAAATAACCGAAGCGAAGCGAGAATAGAATCAAATAAATAAAATTGGAGTGTCTGTTTGTAATATTAAAATAACCGCTTTTTACTAAGTGCATATGGATACCAAAACAACATTTTTTACAATTTTTGTCTGTTGGTCTGCCTGTCTTTCTATTTTTTCCGGCTAATCTCTGAAATGGCTGATCCGATTTAGACGGGACTTTCACTGGCAGACAGCTGATGTAACAAGGAGTAATTTAGGCTATTTTACATCTCGCTACGACCCATAGGAGCGGAGAAACACGCGAACAAAGTAGCGCGGGTCGGATAGTTTAATAATATAAACTTTCTCAAAATGATGTATTTTCTAAATTATCGGAAAATTGCTGTCAAGTTCTGTTCTTTCTTGTACTTTTTTTAAGCATCATTAGCTTAGTGGTTCAGGCATTGGATTCACAATCGACAGGTCGCCAATTTAGCTTAGTTGGAGGGGTTAAGGAATACCTACTAGTAGTATGTCATCCATACTGCTAGTAGTCTTTGTTAAAAATTAAATTAAACTAGGTTACTTTATTCCATTTCTGTTTTCTTCACAGTTTTCACTCTGTCTGTGTCTACTATACCTACAAACATCATCAAAACCAGCAGGACCCATCGCCACCTTCATACAAACCAATGTGATAGGCTTCCCGGTGCTCCACGCGAAGCAGTCCTGGGTGTTTGAGCCTGACTTCTCATTGAGGAAGCGTCCAGAGTTTATTGAAAAACATGGAGATAAAGGAGATAAGCTGATTGAGAGACTTGGATCTAGAAATGATACTGTAATCAGTATTTGATGTCGACATATTAAAAAGCCAAAAAAAAGTTATCTTTAGTTACCATAACAATATTGTGTAAGATGATGAAAAATATATTCTGCTTAAGTTTTTTTTTACTTTAGAATTAAAGGATGTTTTTTCGCCATTTTTGATTTTCCATACAAATTACATTGTATTTTTACTAGTCGATCCGCGTGACCTCGTCCGCGACTAGCTCCGCTTCTATTGGTCGTAGCGTGATAATATATATATTTATTAAAGCCTTTAGCCTTCCTCGATAAATGGGCTATCTAACACTGAAAGAATTTTTCAAATCGGACCAGTAGTTCCTGAGATTAGCGCAAAGAAACAAACTCTTCAGCTTATATTTTAGTATAAGATTTATAATTTTGTTGCGAATAAACAAATATATTAATTAATTAAAAGTAATAATAAAAAAAAATTATGAGATATTCATGTAGAACATAAATGATAAAACTGTTTTTTTTTTTAATTCACTATTTTGTTCCAACATTACACCGAAATGAAGAGAAATTTCAATATAGGTCAACCTTATAACCTGCGATATTTGTTCTTCTTAATATTATGTCTTTATGACGTCATCTATACTAATATTATATAGAGGAAAGATTTGTATTTTTGTATGTAACGAATAAACATAAAAACTACTGGACCGATTTCAAAAATTTTTTCACCATTAGAAAGCTACATTATCTCTGAATAACATAGGCTATATTTATTACAAGAAAAAATTAGAGATCCCCCGAAAATCTCACTAAAACCAACTCAAGGTGTAATAAAATTAGCCATAAAATATCTTTCATCGCATGCGCTGCGGAAAGTATTGATGATAGAACAACAAAATGTTCTACAATATTATAGAACGTATCAATATCTACAAAAAACTTCGCGAGACCATATGTCCAACTATTATTTTTACATTTTAAAAGTTGACAAAAATGCCTAGCAAAATCAGACCATGTTATCCATAACTTTGTATTAATTCTTATCCAAATAAATTATTTTGTATTCAATACTGTTTCAATACCTGTTAATTACTTTTTGAATTATTGAAATCGGACATGCCAGTCAAAATATATTACGAAATAAAAATATCAATATAAACACCGGGCCGGCGCAGTGTGGAGCGCCACGCAGCGCAGCGAGCAACGCGGCGATAGAGGGGGCGACGGAATGCGGGAGCCAAAATGTTAAAAAAAATTATCCACCCGTGCGAAGCCGTGCGAATTTTTTAAATTTTGTAATTATATTTATTTATTAGCTGTGCCCGCGATTTCGTCCGCGTGGAATAGTGTCTTTCCCTATTATTATTTTCCACCCTTCTCTAATTTTCACAAATCATCAAATCAAATAAGTTTCAAACTTCTAGCTCTAAAAATTACGATACTTCCATACAACTATTCATCCCCCCTTTTCAACCCCTTATTTCGCATTAAAAAGTAATCTATGTCCTTTCTCAGGCTCTAGACTATCTGTATACCAAATTACATTTAAATCGGTTCAGTAGTTTTGGCCTAAAGCGCGACAGATAGACGGAGTTATTTTCGCAGTATATGTAAGGATTAATTTGTTTTGAAGTGAAACTTCTTTAGAATCGTTGTGATTTCAAACCGGATGCAACGGAAAAAACGACAGGTAAGAGACACAAATACAAAAATGTGTAGGAAAGAATGAGACAGAAATATACAAAACGACAGGTAAGAGACACAAATACAAAAATGTGTAGGAAAGAATGAGACAGAAATATACAAAACGACAGGTAAGAGACACAAATACAAAAATGTGTAGGAAAGAATGAGACAGAAATATACAAAACGACAGGTAAGAGACACAAATACAAAAATGTGTAGGAAAGAATGAGACAGAAATATACAAAACGACAGGTAAGAGACACAAATACAAAAATGTGTAGGAAAGAATGAGACAGAAATATACAAAACGACAGGTAAGAGACACAAATACAAAAATGTGTAGGAAAGAATGAGACAGAAATATACAAAACGACAGGTAAGAGACACAAATACAAAAATGTGTAGGAAAGAATGAGACAGAAATATACATACTATTTTATATTATTATATATATTCATCTCATTCTTTTGTCGATTTACTGAAGTTTCACTTCTATCGTGTGTGAATCGCACACACACCTTTTTTTATTTTCTATTCTATTTAAAAAAAAAAAAAACAATTTTTTGGGTTTAAGAGAATTTGCCTTTATTTTATTACTAAGTCTTTTGACACAATCACATTCTGTTTCACGTCGTAATTAATGGACGCCGGACGCCCCCTAATAAAACCGAATTTGGGGGCCCGATAATATATGGACGCCACGCCACGCCAAGCGGACAGGTAAAAAACTCGATGTCTCCGATTTTAGTAATATTTGAGTATGTTCTACCTATACATGTTATTGATACGTGCACCAAATATTTTTGTAATATAATGACTAGTTAATGAGTTATGGGACTTCAAAATTTTCGACAACCGGTAGGCATGCAGTACTGCAAAGCCGATTATAGTCACAAAATCATATATTAAAATAATTAAATCAATGGATTTATTACTTCATTTACTGAGCTTTTTAATTGTTGGATCCAATTTTTGGAAACGAATAAAAAATTTTTTTTGCTCAAATTTAATTTTTTCCCTTGATTTTCACACAGTTATCGCATTTCGAATTTTTTATATAAATAGCTAATATTGTGTAGAATATTCTTGCCAACTTTTATAATGGACTTAGTGGATTAGAAGCTAGACTGAAAATACTGCTGAAGGGTGTTACATTACATCTGTGGAAATACGTGACATCTACACTTTTAATGATAAATGTCTTTCTATGTACAGGCAAATTAAACTATGATATTTAAATGTTTTTTGTAAAGCACTAGACGCTGGGTAAAAGATATCATCGGATTGTCTATCAGCTGACATCCGTATCGAATCATTTTAGACGGACTATAAAATATTAAATTAACGGACATTTATTACCATTCAACTCAGTTGTGTAGTTTTTTTTTTGGGATGGCTAAAATATGTTAAACTCGCGACAAAAAAATTAGCGACAGTAAAACTACAAATCAGAAATCGAATATGTTTTTAAGCTTATGTATGATTTATTAAATAAAACATAAGTATACACAATCGTTTATTTCCTCCCTTAAACCTTACCTACGAGTATATACAATAACTTGTCGAGTAGTAAAACTTTGCTTACAAATAACTTACTAACTTACTTAAAATATTAAAACACCAAAAAACTCAAATTATCACTGACAATAAATACCTTTCTAAGTGACAATAGTATCAAAGCGTTGTTCCAAAACTTATATATTAACATGCAGATAAAACATTTGTAATATTTTGGACCGACGCAATTTATATAAATTATAAACTATATATAAAAATAAATAGTCATATATAAAACAAGTTATCACCACACACACATAATAACGCGCGGTATTTAAGCCAGACTTTCCATTATTACAAAATGCATTAAAAAATTTAATAACCAAAATTGCGTACCTTAATGCAATTTCCCATCAGAGATGTAGAGAAATTTGTTAAGAACCAATAGAATCCCTTCATTTGACACAACATCCTCGCACATCTCTGGTGGAAACGCGACCTAACTCCACTTATAACTTAAAACTAACATCACACAATTTAAATATACAAATACTTATACAAAAATATATACTATTTAAATACAGACCGAATTCAAAATCTAAGGTGGAAGCCTTTGCCTTTCTCATAGAGGACAAATTAAAAAGTAAGTAATGTTATATATTTAACCCCTTGAGGGTAAAACTTTTATAAACTTTGAATGTCATATTTATTTATATCGAATCAACAGCCTACAAGCTTCAAGCTTACTTTATTACAACTTTTCATCCCCCCCCTTTCAACCCCTTAAAACCCTTTTTTCGCATTAAAAAGTAGTCTACGTCCTTTCTCAGGCTATATGTAAACCAAATTTCATTTAAATCTATTCAGTAGTTTTGGCGTGAAAGCGCGACAGACACAGACAGAGATACTTAGTCCAAGACTAGTTGCACTACTGAATTTTATATATTTTTTTTCTACCGTCCGGAATTAATAATCAACCTCAATCCAATTTCAAAGGATCTCCGGATTGCAGATTGAAAGTTCCAAATTTTTTGGAGTCTACTTTCAATCCATAAAACAAAGATTTTGGATTATTAATAAAAGTTTAATAAGTAAATTTTTCAAACATTTTTAGTCACACGTGACGTGTGACGTCACGTGACATCACGTCACGTCGTGTGCAAAAATCTTTTTCTCTAATGGCAACATTAGTAGATATTTAATATAAAAAAATTAGAGGAAATTCAATTTTCATTAAACGCAAACATAACCATACGACATTCCACCAGAGATTGTGTTTATTAATAACCAATAGAATCGCTTTCGGCTTTATTTGACATATATATATATAATATATAGATTTTGTATTCGGTCTGTATTTAACTTTTATACTACAGCAGTTTAAAAAAATACTAGCAAAACAAAAGACTAGTATTCCTGTTTCCCAACTAAGCTAAATTCTTGTATCCCCAACCATTGCACTACGAGGACCCCTAAGGGGTTTACACCCCACGTTTTATAAATCCACACTTCTTTCATTCTTGTTAAAACATGATTTTATATAAACAGTTATAAATAAAATGTCCTATACATAGTACACTACACTTTAAAACACAATTTCTTTTTTTAATCTCCGTGAAACATTACATATGATTTTAATACTTGAGGAACAATGTAGATAAACATAAATCAATGTCCTTTATATAGGACAAGGCACTTCGTTCACACAAACATTTCAAATATGGCTCTCTTAATATACATTGAAATAAAGCTGTAAAGGCGTGCAATTAAAATGTCCTATATATAACACACTGACATTTTTAAAATAGCTCTTTTAATGTTAGAAAACATACCCATTCTACGTGAATCATTTTTTAAAATTTTTATACCCCTCCCCCCTCCGGCTATTAGCGAGTTGTGATGATGATGATAATTAGAAAGTAGAAAAGTTCTCAATCAAGTGACCTTTAAAAAGCGTTAATCACACCATATTTGAATACATTAGAGGATATACGTGACAAATACTTAAGCCACCCCTCTCCCCCTTTCACCAAGCGTGGTATTTAGAAGACCCCCTCTCTCCTCAGAACGGGTCATATAGTTTAGAGTACATTCTCTTAGTTTAGATAAATCTCAACAACACACATGATATCACAAAATTTTAAGTTTAGGTCAAGTAATTAAAATGTCCTATATATAGTACACAGACTTTAATATAATGGCTCTTTTTATATTCATTGAAATAAAGTAGTAAGTGACATAATAACACAATGTACGAACCTTAAAATAACCTATACATGTTCTTTTTAAAAGACTTAGCTCTATATTTTCGCTTTTTTTAGAACATTATTTCTCTATTACTTAGTGCTAAAAATTAAGTGATCTAGGTTTTAACGCCGTTTTTCTCAAATACTGATGAGCCAGCATCGTCAATTCCAGTTGATCCTGTGTTTTCCCGCAGGCGAATGTTTCCCATTTATCATCTTTATCCGCCTGGTAAATCAAATTAATTATATTTTAATACCTAGTCTTCAAGAAATATGTAAATTATATTAATATATAATGGCAATGATAGCCAAGTGGTTAAGACATAGGTGTCTTACTCGGTGCGGGTTTGACCCCCCACACAGGCACACACCTGTGACTTTTCTGAGTTATATGCTTTAAGCAATTAAATATCACTTGCTATAACGGTGAAGGAACACATCGTGAGGAAACCTGCACTCCTGAGAGTTCCCTAAAAATTCTCAAAGGTGTGTGAAGTCTGCCAACCCGCACTGGGCCAGCGTGGTGGACTATGGCCTAACCCCCTCCTCTTTCTGAGGAGGATACCCGGTTCAGCAGTGGGGCATTAATGGGTTGTGATAATGATATATAATGGAAGATTGTGGAATGGAAATGAGTGTAATGGTATGTTAAGGAATAGAGAGAAATGCATTGTATGGGATCTAATAGATTGGTTGTTGTAAATTGAAAAAGTAATGCCACAAAAAAATAAAATTCATCCCTCCTTGCTAAATCAGCCTGTGTTAATAGGAATAAATATTAAAATGAAAACATAAAACGTGAACTTCTAAAGATAATTTCAAACATGGTGTCCTAAAAATAGGACACTGAGAAGGAATGGGTAATTTAAACATTTTATACTTATTTTTAACCCACTGTTTTGTATTTAAAACGGAAAATGATAACTAACACCAGTTTAATGCAATTTCTTGTAAAATAAGGCACTAATACTATACGATACCAATGTATGAAAGAATCTTTTTTTTTTTTTTTCAATTATATGTTGTCTATGTTATGTATAAATACAAACCAATATAAAAGTCGGCTTCTCATCCTTCAACTCGTCCGGTATCTCCTGGTCGAACTTAATAGACCGTACAGCAGACTTCTTCAGCACTAGTGGTTCTCCTGATAGTCTTCGAACCTATAATTGTGTAAATTATTCAGTTATGTTTTATAATCAGCTGTTGCATAGAGCCGCCATATTTAGTTCTTTCTCATTCTTTCCCCTGTGTAAGAAAGAGATGGCATGACAACACGTAAAGCGGCAGAGGTTATGTTTTATAATCTGTTCCTTGTTTCCTATAGAAAACACGTCAAGCTACTAAAGACAAGGCCGTACGGTGTAATACCTCTGCCTTTTCTATTATGGAATAAAAACAGAGAAAAAATAGAGAGCACGTCAAGTTACTAAAGACATAGCTGTACGATGTAATACCTCTGCCTTTTCTATTATGGAATAAAAACAAAGGAAAATAATAGAGAGCACGCCAAGATACTAAAGACAAGGCTGTATGGTGTAATACCTTTGCCTTTTTAATTATGGAATAAAAACAAAGGAAAAAATAGAGAGCACGTCATTATTAAACTTAACAATTTTTTTATTGTCCTATATTTTTTTTTATTTTCTTTTACATATTTAATTTAGTTTAAAAAAAAAATATGTCAATGTTCTCCAAAACAGCAATATTTGATATATTATGTGTACTTTCTAATTTTTGCATGCCCAATATCGCCCTTATGTGTCATGGCATCATTTATTACGTCACGCCATTTTTCTACGGTCTAAGCATGACGTCATCACATGACGTTTTTATTCAATATCCCATTATTTTATACTTTTATATTATTGATAATCCTATTAACATCAATGTATAATTTTTAAATTTTTAGGTTATTGCACTTTTACATTTTCTCATTATTTAGAATAAATAAAGAACGAATAAAAAAGCATTGGGTAAAAAATTAAAATAAAAAAAAAACTATAGTGAATAAATACGTTTATTGAAATAAAAAATGACATCGGATTCATATTGGACAGTGGAATGGAACAAACAATATTGACAGTTACTAAACTACTAAACAGAAAAAACACATACAAAATCACATACAATCTACCGCTACAGAATAAATTAAAAAAAAAAAACAATTTAAAAAAACATAATAACAAATGAACAAAACAATTCAACAAGAATAAATAAGTTTTTAAATAATATAATTGTAGATTCAACACTGGTCTGTCAATATTGCGTGGGAGAGGAAAATGGCGGGAAGGAAAATGGCGGGAAATGTAAATGTCATTTGTTTATTTCAAATAAAGTACTCTTAAGTAGCTGCCGATTTATATAAAAAATGTGAATATAATAACAAAAAAATGTGAGAGAAAATAAATAGTTTCGTAATTACATTACACATTGGATAATGAGGCAAATTACAAAGCAAATAAATAAATACAAGGTTTTTTAAAAAAAAAGGCAAAGGTATTACGCCGTACAGCCTTGTCTTTAGTAAATACAAGGATAGGAGAGGATTCCTAACACGAGGTGAGCATGATGACTGATTTTCAAAAAACTATTCCATGATGATTAAATATATTATTTGGGTATTTAATTTAGTATGAAATTCTCGCCAATACTGTGACATGATGAGCTGTGACGTCATACCTTAGTATGTCGGATACTAAACATCTATTAAAATAACAGTTAAAGTTCGATAATACAAAATGACGTTTACGGAGTCGTGACGTCACACTTTTGTAAGTCTGACACTAAATGTAAATGACACTAAAAGTATCTATGTGATAATCTATCAAATTAACAGTTAAATAACACAAGATGGCGTTTACTGAGTTTTGACGTCATTCACTAAACCGAAGGTTAACTGTCCTTTGTTTTATTTTAACGTTTTAATTTTTTTTCCGTCATCATGCCTATCATAATACTCAACTTTTTTAAAATACCTACATTAAAATTAATACTTGAATTTTAAAACTAGTAACACTAAAACGATTTGGTGCATGGTAAACTTGAGGTATATAAACGTAAACTAACATAACCTAGTTTATATATTAAAAATTCGAAAACATATTCATTTGATGAAAGTTTCATCTTTGGTAGCCTACCCCCCTAATCTCTTCAATTTGGTGCACTTATATTAATCAAGCGTTTATACAAGACATATATATAAATAAAACTTAAACTTGCAACACTTACATCAATAATTTGCTGGGGTAATCTGACAGATGGTTAATGTTACCATACATAAGCGATTCAACACTTTAGATGGTAAATTGTACATTGCACATTTACTAAAAAAGAGGGGGTCTCGCTTTACTGAGGTGTAGTCAAGCCGTTCGCTCACTCACTCACACACGCATATATCCACTCATACTCTGCCACTAACAGCTTTGAATATACTACCACTCTAATGCCATTCCATTTACTCACTCACTCTTCCGTCTCACTCACAATTTCTACAAGTGTTTTTGTCACTAAAATAATGTTTACTAACAGACCCGCTCTCGTTTTACTGAGGTGTTGTCAAAGCGTTCACTCACTCACTCACTCACTCACTCATATATTCATTCATACTGTGACACCAGAAGCTATATACTACCCCACTATTTCCGTTTCCCTTCCCCAACGATTTGCAGTGGATATCACCATCTCACTGACTCACTCACTCTTCCGTCTCACTCACTTTATCTACAGATTCCAATGTTACTAGTCGACCCGTACGCAACTATGAATATACTTCCCCACTAATTCCGTTCCCCACCGATTTGCAGTGGGCACCACCATCTCCCTGACTCACTCACTCTTTCGCCTCACTCACATTTTGTTTTGTACAAACATTGTCATGATTATTCTATAGTTAAGCGCGTACATACATATAGATTTTTTATTTATTTATATACATACCACTATTGAACTGATTACTGACATCACGAGGGGAAAATGTACTTATGTATGGCAACATTAGCATCTGCCAGTTTACTCTAGTAAATCATTTTTACTTTAGACTATATGAAACTACTTAATTTGAATTAAACCCTAAGTATTGAAATTAGTCGATCTTGAATCATGAATCTTTATCGAAACATGAATATTTTATATTTTTAAGAATCTTTGAATCTATTTTTTAAAATATTTAAATTAATTTTAAGATTTGAATTTTATAGTTGTATTAAATAATTTTTGCATACCCTCACAAATAATATAATTTAGTTCAGCAGTATTAGTGTTAAGACAAAAGCGGAAATATTAGGCCTTTTGTTACAACAGCGCCATCTATATTTATTGTTCTAACAGACATGCATTTTTTTATTTTTTATATTGATATTAATAATATTTCACAACCGTTTATAATACAATTTTTTTATGTTATGTACTTTTAATTTTATGTAACTACATACACAGTCCTCGGTCAATTATTAGTAGTTATTAGTTTAATATTTTTTTTCTACCAAATGGCAACATTATTGTTGCACTCAACTGCTATTATAGCAAAGCTAAATAATAACACTTTTATATTATTTTTTCTGGTAACACTATCCAAACGTTATTTGCCGAAATCATTAAACTAAAATAGAGGGAGAGAGTCTGATACACGTGATTTGTTGTCTAGTCACAACTCCCCCCCCCCCTCCGCCCCCCCCACAGATACTTCACATCCCTGTGTCCTAGAATAGAGTCACGTTCGCCAATTTTATACTCGTTTCTCATCTTAGTCCATAAGTTATAAGCAATACATTTATGCGCAACTACCCCCACTACTTTTTCTCAAAACGTATATTTATGTGCCGTCTGCTATACCTATAGAAAAACGAGGGTAGTTTTTAATTTTTTTTGTCTCATCTGGATGAATCTAAAGTATATTATTATTATAGTAGTATTGTTCCCTCTCGCTTACTCACAGCTGACGGCACGTAAGTGTAGGTTTGACCTTGAATGCGTAGAAGTCACTATTAAGAGCGAAAGCAGCGCGTTTCAGTTCCCGCGCGTCTGCTACGTAGCTCTTTCATCTCAGACCTAAAGTTAGCTGCCGGCTACGGTGACGTCATAAAGACTGTGACGTATTCAGCGAACTGTGTACCTAGTTACTTACATATTAGTAAACATAAGATAATCATTATACAAATCATCTGTACCCTCCTTTTCAACGACCCACCATTGATTTTCCTTCTCTAACTCATTTGGTTTATTCATTTTATTGGTTAATATTTCATCGATACGCGAAGTGGAAGGTTTTTGATTAGTCACTTTATATATGTGGTCTGCTAACGCGTTTGCTAACACTTCCTTAGGCGCTATTAACGTGTTGCTAATATTCTCGCATGCTAACTCATTCGACGACGTTATAGTTTTAAGCCTATCCGCGTTCAACCTCGCGAAGCTTCTAGGCGATTCTATATTAGTAATATTTCTAAATATATTAGGGTTTTGTAAGTTTGTTTGTTGGTAGTATAAGTTAGGGTTTAGGTTAGGTATAGGATTAGTATGGATTAAGGACCCGTGTTGTACCTTTGTTTTTTCAGTGTCTATTTCCATTTCTTCGTACTTGATTGGTTCTGGTGTGTTTTCAGCGCTCATTAGGCTGTGGAGGCTCGTGGATTCTTCTAGAAGGGAGTTCTTTACGATTGATGGAGGGGAGAATAACACGGAACTGTCGCCGGCCAGGCTTTTACTCTGAAACAAGATAAATATAATAAATATTTAATACTTTATTACGTCATTCAAAAAAATGTAATTTTACTAGTATTTAATAAAAAAAACAAAGTAGTGAGTGACGTCATCTATACTCACAGGCGTTTCCAATATAAAAGATACATCAGGTACAGGGTTGTGTGAGTGAGGGGTGCTGGTGGCGACCCCCCAGCTGTGTGCGAGCGCTTTGCGAGCTTTCTTGTGTGAGGGTACATTCTCTTTGCCTCGGTGACCGCTGCCTATACCAGAGTCATTCGCCTGGAAGGATAGTCAATTTATGAAACCAAAAGTACCCACAATATCGAAATTAGAAAATAATATTGGTCCAATTTTTCAATTATTACTATTGTTAATAATGATGTTGACAACACTAATTTGTAATAGTGTTGCCAACATCATTAGCCAGCTACTTAGTTGTTATGTTAGCAACATTTAATTTTAGATGTTGGCACAAAGTCCTACCAAGGAACTTCTTAAGGTCTGCATAAACCTTAACTATTGACCTGTCCAGACTTTACTAAGAAATATTTTTTTTTGATATTTTTTTATGAGAAATCAATAAAAAAAATAACTACAGAAGGTTTAAAGTCTTCCTATATGAAACAAGATGGCTGTTTCTTGTAGCTTTCGATCAAGAATGGGTTCAGTAATTTTTCAACCCATTCATGAGAAACAACATACAAAAAATCTGGTACATAGACACTCTTAACGAAGCATAAAACCGGCTAAGTGCAAGTCGAGCTCGCGCATAAAGGGTTCCGTACCAATATTTGGACGACCAACGTTAATTGTATGTGAGCCCCTCTTAAATATTTATTTTATTCTATTTATAGTATTTGTTGTTATAGGGGCAACAGAAATACATCGTTTGTGAAAAGCACAACTGTCTAGCTATCACGGTTCATGAGATACAGTCGAAGTCTTAGGGTCCCCTTTTTTTCTTTATAATATGAGTGTCATACCTGAGCAGGTTCCCTCTGCGATAATGCAGAATCGTTTAGCTGCGCCGCACTATCGGAGTTTTCTTCTCTCTGTATCATTTCCGTAATGTCTTCCACCAGCAGACCTGGACTAGAGGGAGAATACTTCAAGCCGGATTTCTTGCCAATTTCCGCCATTGCTATTTTGAATGGTGTTGGTGTTCTGAAATAAACGATAATACTAATGTTAATTCATTCTAAGTTAAGATTGAAATTTTTGATGTGATGGTTTATTTGTACAACAAATAATAAATATTTTTTAAAAAAGTTTATCAATATTTACTACTTTTCGGTTTTTTTTTAAATTTTTTTATGTCACTACTCATTTTTTTAAATTTACAAATTCGAATTTAGTAGATTTTTTAATTAAAAATATCGTTGATCAACATTAAATCAATATTGTAGTAGTTTTAAAATATCCTGAATTTTTTAATCTTTTTTCTTTTCAAAAATATGGTATTTTAAGTGTCTGTTAAGTAAGTTTTTTTTAAATTAAATTTCTTTGTATATTATTTTTATTTTTTTAAAACATTGTGAAAAACCTCTGAAAAACAGTATTGGAAGTCTTCCATATAATATAATACTAAGAGGACCCACCTTTGTGAGGAGCCATTTAGTTTAATATTATATAAATTATTTTAATAAAACCTGAAAGTTCCACTGTATATGTCTATAATAGAACCAATTTCCAGGCTTAAGGGCTAGACCGAAACTAGTTTTTTGGCTGAAACTAGGGCCAACTAAAAATAAAATATTATGATAACTTACTTGGGTGTATTTTTGAAGTGTGCCCCATCTGGTGTGTTAGTGACTGGTGTGGGAGTGTGCAATAATGGACTCGCCCCTATTAATTCCTGGAAAAATAACACATTGTCAATCAGAAACACTTTATTATAGGTTTAAGAATTCAGTGAAAGATTACTATCTTAATAATTAGATGACATTATTCATTATCAATTAATATTTATTCACTATATCTATGTATTGTTGACGTAGTATATTATAACCTTAGAATATTTATAAGTTTATCTTATAACTTACTCTCAGACAAATCTAACATTTAGTTTTTCAAATTCTAGTAAAAAGAAAATGCTTGGTAGAAATTAACGTAGGTACTACAATTTTTTGAATTTAAAAATTTACATTTTTTCTTTACAATGTTATAAAAAGAGTTTCTCGCTATGTAGCTTCGGACTATAGGTTTTCTTCTTAGTCCAAACGCTAGTAATTAGCTTTGTTTGTTCTGTAATTACAGGAGGTGTTCCTACGTGGCGCTCATTTGCGAGTGGCGCTTGTTTCTACCGGGCGTTTGTTTCCTACGGGAGGCGTTGTATCTGGGAGGCGTTTGTTTCCGAGGGGGCGCTAGTTCCTCAAGGTTGTAAATTCTTTTTTACTGCCTATCTGCATACGACCGTTCCGGGGTTCCCGCTACGAGGGAGACCGTCATGCTTCCACGACTTGGAGTCACCGGGCTTCGGGAGAGGCCCGAGGACTCAGCCATGGGGCCTGTCACCGAAATGACCCTTCGGGGATGACAACACGCACCCACTGTTTACCCTTACCCTAGCCCTAATAAGTAACACATATTTTTCTTTCTTTTCCCTTTATTATTAGATCATGGACTTGCCACTATGAGCAAAAAAAGGGGTTTCGAAGAACATTGTAAACACAAGTTATGGTTATTTTGTGATTGCGATCGTAGCGCCATCTACGGAGATCAGAGTTCACATACAAAGGAATTATATGTATAATGATTAATGGAAATGTGTTCCTATAAAACTAATTATCACCATTGATGGCCCACCGCTAAGCCGGGTCTCCTCTCAGGAGTGCAGGTTTCCTCAAGATATTTTCCTTCACCGTTAAAGCAAGTGATATTTAATTGCTTAAAACACATAACTCAGAAAAGTCAAAGGTACCTCCTGAGTAAGACACCCATGTCTGAACAACTAAACTATCACTGCAGTTCCATGTCTAACTATAGAGATATAAAGTACTCCTTACCTTGCTTCCTGCCACTTGTCTATGCGGTGTACATTCAAAAGGCGGGAAGGATAACCCAGCCGGTGAGTTCAGGAATTGAGAAGGACTGAACGGCAACGCCTTGATTGGAGTCGCTCCCTCTAACGTTCGCGATAACGTTTCTGACCATGCCTGAAAATATAACACATTATTATTATAATTAGGACTCATACTACGTGACCCGTTAGGAGGGTCTTCAAAATATTACGCTTGGTCAAAACGTAGGGGAGTTGGACTTAGGTTTTCTTTTAGGGAAATTTAGTGCTTTTTCGAGCTATAATTAAGTATGGCAGCACTGGCGTACATATATGTAGGGCAGTGTAGTTGCCTAGCAATTTGACGAAAGTTCGTTCCGATATTAGTACAGTCGTTGTACAATCAGATGTACATGAACCAAATGTTTTATTTTTTTTTTATTTTCTGTCGGTGAAAAAAGATTTAAAAGAATATTTATAAATTTCCATACATGTATTCCATACATTTCCGACAACGGAGGAGCGAGTATTCTTATGCATAGAGGGAGGCCTCAACAACATGAAATGTAATGTAAACATTGGAAATGAAAATAAAGTTTTTTACTCTGAAAACTCAAGACGGAGGGAGGGAGGTCTCGTCATATATTACATGTGGTCACCGAGGAGGGGTATAAAATGAATCACGTAGTATGGGTATGTCGGTGTTCCCTTACGATATAACATGGATACGTCCTGTTCTTCTTAAGCTTGGTTTATTTCTTATCAAAAAATTCGAACTAATATTATAAATGCTAAAGCAACTCTGTCTATCTGTAACGTTTTCACGCCTAAACCACTGAAACGATTGTGATGAAATTTGGTACAGAGATAGACTAGAGCTGGGGACATATTATCGCGAAAAAAAGGCTTGAAGTTTATGTTAAAACTTAAACGTAAATACAAGTGGTAAATTACACCCGGGCGATGTCAGTTAGGGGAAGTCGACTAGTAATATAAAAGTGAATGTCCATCGATACCAACTCACATTAGGGTTAGGCGTGGCCTGCTTCTTGCACTTGGCTCTGCGCAGGATGGGTGGGGGGCTGCTCGTTTCGCACTTCTTGGGCGAGAATACTGACGGTACTATTATCTCCTTAGACTCCTCCGACGTCACTGCATACGTTACTGGAAATATTTAGAAAATTATTATATAAATGGATGATGTTGTCTTTGGTTAATCGATATAAATAAATAAATTTGGTGTCTGTTTGTAATATTAAAATAACCGCTTTTTACTAAGTGCATATGGATGTTTACACGGTACGGTTTTTTAACAATTTTTATCTATCTGTCTGTCTATCTGTTTGTTCCGGCTAATCTCGGTAATGGCTGGACTGATTTGGACGGGACTTTCACTAGCAATTAGCTCATGTAACAAGGAGTAACTTAGGCTATTTAACATCTCGCTACGACCCATAGGAGCAGAGCAACACGCCAACAAAGTCGTGCGTGTCTGCTAGTCATAAATAAAATAATATGTTTACAGTGGTCTATCATCTGAAATTAATAAAAGATCCACAATCTTTGGATTACAGATTGAAAATGAATTCCACATTTGAATTTTCCATACTTAATTTTGAATTTGGAATGTTATTTTCAATCCATAATCCAATCAAACGAGTGTGATCTATACCGTGCAGCTGAGGGTCTGAAAATCGTAAATAAGGATCCATGATAGTGGATTTCACTTGTTGCGTTGTGTAATTCTCACTATACAAATTAAAATAAAATATAAGAAATCCCTCCCGAGTAAGACACAAATGTCTTAAGCAGTGATAGCCCAGTGGTTTAGACGCTGATGTCTACTCGGAAGGTCCGAGTTCGATCCCCCACACAAGCACACACCTGTGACTTTTCTGTGTTATGTGTGTTAAGCAATTAAATATCACTCGCTATAACGGTGAAGGAAAACATCTGAGGAAACCTACACTCAGGAGTGTGAGATTTCTGCCAACCCGCATTTCGCAAACGTCATAGACTATGGCCTAATCCAGGAGGGATTCTTTCTGAGGAGACCCGGCCATAAAAGGGTGATGTTGATAATAAATCAGTTGATCTCATCAGTTTGGTGACCATTGAGTTTTTGATTAAATAAATGAAACTTAATGAAGCATATCTATTTTTCTGTGATAGATTTTAGATTAGATTTTAATAAAATAATTATTATTAATAAATAGTTAATCATAAAAACTGCATTGAAATTTACTTTCGTCATACATACTTTCAATACATATAGACATTGAGCTTCATTACTTACTATATGTATTACATTATTATAGTTGCCATTCGAGTATTACATAAGCTTTAAAGGGAGGGGTCTTTGCTTTGATGACATGAGGGATGGGGAGGTCTGCATGGTAAACAAACACGCATATCGAAACGTCATCGAATCATCGTCATCAACTCATCCCATCAATGTTTACGTAAGCACAGGAGGAGGAGGGGTTGATAGTTTTTTAAAGTATAATTTTAAATTACAACTCACATGTATTATGGTCATTTGTATCCGTTGAAACTTGACTCAGGAAGCTTTTGACAGGAGAATCAGCAGGTAATCCCTCTATATTCACAAATCTGTAAAAAAAAACAAAAATAATTTTATCAAGATTTGAAAGAGCTAAGTTTATTGCTACATTATAGCATCCTAATAATAATCCCAACTAGTAATGTCATAATACGATTAAATCTATTACTGACGCCATCTATTGACGAATAAATGGCGTCAGTCTGTCTGTTACTTAATCAGGCTTAAATCACTGAATGGATTTGGATAAAATATGATACAGAGATAAAGTAGAGCCTTCCTCATACGCTATGTTTTATCGTGAAAAAAAAAACAATTAAGAATACAAAGTAAACAAATGAGTGTGCTCGTACGCCATCTATTGACGTGGGGGTGAAGTGCATGTCGAGCTGTGTATCCTTTATGTCTTTGGGAATTAGTCATATATAAATTAAAATGTAATATATAGTGAATTAAATGCGAAATAAATCCTAAATTGCACCCGGGAGATGCCGGGATGGGTCGACTAGCAAATATATAAATTAATGAAATTTGCCAGTAATCTCTAAATCTCATTATGTTAAATGTATAATTTATAACTATTGGAAATTAATACATTTTATTTTAAATATACATCAACTATAACCAATCTACTAATACTAATATATAAAGTTGAAGAGTTTGTTTGTTTGCTTGAACGTGCTAATCTCAGGTCCGATTTGAAAAATTCTTTCAGTGTTAGATAGCCCATTTATCGAGGAAGACTATAGGCTATATATCATCACGCTACGACCAATAGGAGCGGATGATCAAGGGCACGAAGTCGCAAGGGTCGGTTACTTGTATCATAAATCTGTTTTATAAAAGTTAAAAAAAATTTACGAACATTATGAAAAACTTAAAAGTAAAAACCAGATATCTTACTTCAGGTCTTCAACCAGTTCCACTCGGTCAGCACACACTAGTTGAGAAGAAGAACGACGTTGCAGATGCCCGAGCTGCTCCTTTAGCAGTTGTCGGAAGTGCAGCACCGAGGAGGAGGGCTGGCTTCCAGTAGACGATGTGCTTACTGTTGAACAGTTGAATGGATCCGACCAATTTGACTGTAAAATAAGCAATATATTAATCAACAATAGCTATTACAGTTGATTTTCAACAAAATTGTGAATTAAAACAAAAGGTACTAATGGCCAAAATTATTTTTACAAAATATTTAGAAGACAAAGAAGTTCACGACGTTATTGGAGAATATTATCTATCTATGTAAAAAAGGAGAAGCTAACTTAATGACTGACATAATAACGCAGAGCCTAAACTATAAGGGTTAGAAACTTTAAACTTTGCACAGGGGTTCCTTTCATAACGTAGGGGAGGACTAAGAAAGGATTTCTGAAAATACACCTCATAAGGGGTAAAACAGGATTGCAAAGTTAATATGAAACTTTGCCGTTTGTGAAGTTATTCAAATGAAATTCAGTATGGAGGTTCTTCATTGAAAGTCATGAAACACGTGTATTTTTATACACGAATATTTTTTTCGAAAATCATCCCTTAAGAGGGTGAAAGGGGTGTGTAAAGTTGGTATGACTATCTCATAAAATTATTAAATTACTGACGACTATAGGCTAATATAACTACCTCAATATCGCAAACGAAGTTGCAGGTAAAAGCTAGTTATATATAAAAAAGTTAAAGAAAGCAATAGTTCAAAAGTTTACTTTTTTTAATGGAGGTTAAACTGTATACTTAAACAGTTAAAAAAACCTAATTTCTCTAATGTTTAGATAACAAAACAAATTAAAAAAAATATTTAAATTCATTTAATTGAAATAATGGCCGATTTTTCGATACTAGTATAAATTATGAAATAAAAACCTACATTTTTCTACCACACAGACAAACATTATTATGTATCTGAAAAGTCATATGAAATTAAGAGAAAATGTTACATTATAAGAAATAAGTTACACTACGACAAAATACACTGAGCAAAAATACCAGACACACATAAAATAACAACACAGCGATGCAACATATGAACATAGACAGCAACAAAAATTGTAATGAATTTTTTTTTAATCCAACTTAGCTAAAATGCTTGTGTTAGGAGTGGACTACATTAATATATAGAGTTTAGGTTACCACACAAACTAGTAATTTCTAGAAGCTATGCTTACCCATCTGCAAGTCTTTCTAGTTTTCTATAGAAAAACTAATCATAACTAAATTAATAGAAAATCATAATTTTCATTATAGAGCGAAATGTTTGGCGAAAAAATATGGGTCATTTTAATTTGGCATAGACCCATGATGGACCTTTTTTTAAAAAAATTTTTCTAATCTAGTTTTTAAAAAAAGTATGAAAAAATTTTCAGCCCATATATATGAAATATTTTGTTTTTTTTTGCTCTAAAAAAAACAACTAATTCTGCTACTAAAAAAAGAGCAGTTTTTTTTTAATTCGTAACTTTTTTTGAGTCGGGAAAAATTTTTAAAAAATTCTGAAAAATGTCTTTTGGGGGGTAGAAAAAGATTGAAGAACATTTTTAGCGAAATCTAGACTTAACATGGAATCATTTGTATTTTGGACTCCATAGTTTCTATTTAATTACTTACGATGGAAATAAAACCTATAGGGTGCTGGAAATATCGCAATCTGTTACATCACAAAAAAATACCCTATTACTAAGACTCCGCTGTCCGTCTCTCTGTCACCAGTCTGTATTTCATGGACCGTGATAGCTAGACAGTTAAAATTTACACAAATGATGTATTTCTGTTGCCCCTATAACAACAAATACTTAAAACCGAATAAAATAACTTTTTAAGGAGGGCTCCCATATAACTAACGTGATTTTTTTGCCAAATATTGGTACGAAACCCTTCGAGTGCGAATCCGACTCGCACTAAGTCGGTTTTTAGAATAACCGTGGCATATGTCGACAACAAAACGTGGACAACAATTTTCCAACAGCAAACTTAAGTTTGTCCATCAATCCAGATTATATGGAGCATTTTACACCCGTGTGAATCTAGGACGGATTTTAGTATATAATAAATGATAATATTATTTAAGATGCAACATAAAAAGCATGCAACTAACATCATTATAAGCAATAGCGACTCTTTCTCTATTGTCGCTCACATCGTGCTTCTTGACTCGTTGTTTCCGACGAATGGTCTCGAAGTTATCTAGCAACTCCGGTTCGTACTTCCGCCTCATTGTGGAGTTCCAGTGATTCTTTATTGCGTTGTCAGTCCTGAAATAGATATATAATTAGTTAGATAATGAAATATGGAATAATTACGTGAGGCGTTTTACGTGGGAGAGTGGTCTTTTTCCTAATTGCGATATAAAGATTATTCTTGAGATCATAAATATTTTTTACGAATTTTAGTAGTTCCTATTTAACTATTTTATTGTTAAATATTCTCATGTGATTCTACTAATAAAACTCCTCTAATTAGTCTTAAAGAGAGAAAATTAGGAGGGAATGGTTTTTTTTTTAATATATCCAACTTAATCAAGCACAGATTAACTAAATTACATTAAAAATTAAGAAATTTCACGGCATCTCATCAAGGGAGGATAGAGGGGTAAAATAATCGCCAAAATTACTTCAAATAATTAATGGATGTCCTCTAATAAATCTACTTACAAAGATCTTACATAAAAAAGGAAAAGTTACAATAAGAGAAACTATGTTAGACTGGAAAAAATAAACTTGGTGGAAACAATAAAAGAAAACACGTTGCGCTCAGAAAAAAATTATAAAATGTAGATTTTTTTTTAGAAATAAGTTCTAATACGAGAACTATCTAATCTAATATTTTTTTATACATTGTGGCAACAGCACTTTTGAGGAAACAACAGTTCAGACTGTGTATTGTTATTATTAATTTTTGTATTACTGTTGCAACAAAAACAACCAGTTGTTACTAAAAGTTATCATAACTTGGTTTATTAGTCTTGTTAAAACTAATACCAACCTCCCAGGCAATAACTTAGCAATCTTGGCCCACTGGTTGCCAAGTTGTTTATGTGCTTGATATATAATCCTATCTTCATGCTCCGTCCAGGCTGTTTTCTTTATAGAGGGGTTTAGATGGTTGTGCCATCTTTCCCTGTAACAAAGAAATACTATGAAAACCATCATTTAGACCAAGAGTCAGACATAGGAAGTGCACAGAACTCTGTAGAGTTCTGGTGAGTTATTAGAACCATGCATAGTATCTGGAGTCGTGAACTATGACGATATAAATATCAAAGAACAAGGTTAAGGCTGCGTTCGCTTCATAGGTTGTTAACAAACACATCCCTTACTACGCGTCCTCGTATGTTTTTTTTTTTTCAGATTTAATTCATTAAAGTCAGTTTGGTAGGTTCTCAGATAGCTTTATCTAACTAAGCCAGACGTGCCTCGTATTCAGACCTAAATTTCAATACCATGGGTACTAATTATAACAGTTATTATAATATTTATTAAATTTACAAATACCCACCTGCATTGTTTTCCTATTCTACCCTTAAGATGCCGCGCGATTAACGTCCATTTCTTCGGACCGTACTTGGCTACTAAATCTATTACTTTTTCATCCTCCTGAAAATATAAAAAAAAACACATTAAAATATATTACATACCGCCTAACAGTCAATGAATGTCGTGTTACAGGTTAGCTGGACTGTTGACAAACAATATATATGTCGGAGAATAGTAAAAGGTTATCGATTAAATCGAATCATCATCGCTGTCTATGGCGTTGGAGTAGGGTAGTAGTCACTTCCGTTGTTTTGACAGTCCCGACCCTCGACCCTTTATATGCCATCGACAGTCTGACTGAAGTCTTAGTCGTGCGCGGTCTCTCAAGAAGTGAAGTAGTGTCTAAATAGTAATAGTGTTGTGTTAGTGCTAGAAGTGCCGTCCGATCAAGGTCACGTGAGTACCTTACAATGTAATTACCTCGTCATGTGTTAGGTTAGGTTTATGTGCGTTTAACCTTGTGTTTAAACGGAGAGCCTAGCAGTGGAGGCGAGTGTCGTGATCACTTAAAGGAGCTCCTTAAGCCTACACCTTGGTCACAAGTCCAAGGCACTGCTTAGGTTTCTCTCGTAATTGTTAGAGATCATATTTGATCATTTATCGGTTCAGTAGATGTATCTGCGTTGCGTTTACCCAATATTCCATTCAATACCATCACCCCCTTTTAGTGTTCCCCAATATTCCCCATCTTCCTCCTTCCATCTCCTTTCACATCGTTTTAAAATAGATAGACATATATCCTTTTTCATTACTCACATTATTCTACATTTATAAATCTTTTAGTTAAGTAAGAGTTTACCATATCGACGGGATGAACATTAAATGTTTGACAGTTACGAAACCCATCAACATTTTGTATGGGAAAATGATTTCTTTTATTTAATGTTTTAATAGTTATTCTGCTATTCGGGGACAGAGAAAAATACTACAAATCAAAAACCATGAAAAACGGTTCGTTCTCGAGTTATAAGTGTTCGAACAAACTCGACTTTTTTTACCATCTTATGTTAATTACGCTATAATTAACTAACTAGATTAATAGTTAAACATTAATGATAGGGGCAAGCAAGCATGCTTTAATTGATTTATGACCACTATCATATCTCAACCAGATCTTTCACATTGTTTTTCGATCTAGTTAGTTGAAATAAATTTATATTAAAAAATTAAGATAAAATTACATTAATTCAGAGAAAGACTATAGCCGGGTTTCTATGGGATATCTGCCTTTGGGTCCTTTTCTACTCGTACTTAGGGGTTCATTTAGGTTGTCTTTTATTGCTGTCATTTATATCAAACTGTTTTGTAGTTTTTCAAAAAAAACTAATTTTTTTTCTCATAGTAATATTCCAAATTACTGAATGGTTAATTTTTTACGCAATTCTTAGGAGTAAAAAACATAGGTACATAAAATATTTTAGTTATCATATCATTAGGGAAAAGGCGATTTATGGAGGAAGAAATAAAATTTCTAGAAATAAATTGTCTTTCACCCTCCTCTATATTAAGGGTTTTTTTTTTAATTTTTTTGAATTGGTGGAAAAGTATGTTTTCTCTGTACAAATGTCTCTAGATATGTAATTCCTTATTATATATAAGATTTGGTTATATGAAATATGACAAAGGGGTCCTTATCTACAAGTGAATAACATGCCTATGTTATGACTCAATAAATTTGGAAACCTTTGGGAGTAGAAAGTCAATTCGTTAACAAACAAATTATACCAGAAAAAACTCCATATAGTTATTTTTCATATAATAAAACCTTATGGCCTCATTTTTAATATCACGGACAAACCAATTCGATTTGCACTATTTTCGTATATATAAACAAAAAAACCGATGTAAGAATCATCAATGGTAGATGTTAAGACAAAAAAACAACAAAAGAATAATTTTATATGAAGTCGTTATTCCTCAAGGCAAACCAGTATTGGTAAAAGCCGTTGAATCAGCTGTTTGTTTAAAATGTAGACTTGTTTTATATATTGATGATATGTTACGTCGGTCCAATGTCAAACATATCTTTTTGTCGCTTAGAAATGTCAGAAAAATATTATAGCTTGACATTTGCATTTATAACTATGTTAAAGGCGATAATAAGGTTATCCTTCCTTTAAATTAAACATTTTACGTTTTAATTTTCAACGTCAACATGTACAACTAACCCCCAAAGACTATATTCTAAACCTCTCCCCTCACGGGAGATACATCAACATTACTTACTCAGTTAAGTTATTTGTCCAGAGAACTAGTTGTAGTCAGGGACGTGTCGTCCATATGACGGCGCCAGGTCGGAAAAGGCATCGTAAAGATTTCAGGGGGCGCCAGAACGAAAATATAATGTTTGGAATTTAAAAATGTTTGTTGAAAGACCACGTCGAGCGAAGGTTAATAAGATTTGAAAAAAAATAGTAGACTAGGACGCAATAGAATAACCACTGGAAGCAAGGAGCATGTTTTTTGATCTTTAAGTAAGAGCACCTAGCTCATAGGTATTTGGCACGACGGCACAGAAGATGCTTACTGCGTAACAACCTGTTATCAAACAAAACATTGACAACATGGGTAAATTTTCTGGAATTAATATCGATTTCAGGTTATTCCTGTAGGTAGCCTATTCACTCTCTTCTTAACGATCCCCAAGTTGTATGATGGAGAGAACACAGACGAGGGAAGAGAGTTCCAATCCTTAGCTGTGCGCATGACGAAGGAAGCAGCGACGCGCTTCATGCGAATTGGTGGTACGTCAACAACATTGGTTAAAAGACCACGTCGAGCGTAAAACAAAAAAATATTTTGTACTGCACAACTGAAAATCTAGCAACCTATATAATAGCAATTGTCAAAATAATCATCATAGTTAAATAAAAACAGCCAATTGATCACTTGAACAAATTGTTTGGGAACCACTACACGCTAATTGGTGTCCTTGATAACGTCATACTTTGTTATAGTCCCTGAGTACTTTAGAATACAATCACGATTCTAATTCAATTCTACGAATTACAATTATGAACCGAGTTGGTCTAAAAACTGCTAACCAACAGCTTGAGTACAAACAAATTTAATTCTCATATCAAAACTTAAGAAAATGAAGGAAAGTAGGATGTATAAATAACCATACCCTTCCCTAAATCACACGATGTACAAAAGCGTATAGTTAAAAAAAGAGGACAGGCACAAGCATCTTCTGCGCTGGTGTGCCAAGTACTTATGAGCGCCTATACTTGAAGACCAGAAAAAAAGGAATTCTGTCGTGGCCGGCCCGGTGGCCCCCTCCAGTTGTTTTTGTATTGCGCCCCTGTCAGCAATTATTCGCGCTGTTTGAACCAACTTTTTTATCGCATCATATTATATTTTCATTCTTTCGCCCGCTTAAAGCTTTTTTAAAGATAGATAAGGTGCAAACGAGCAGATGGTCCACCTGATGGTAAGTGACCACCATCGCCCATGGACATCGAGAAAACAAGAGATATTCTCTTGTTTTGCGTTGCATCCTCGAAGATAGAGTGGGGAGGGGAAGTGAAGAAAAAAATGCATTAATGGGATGGGAGGGGGAAGGGGTAAGTCTTGGTATCTTTTCCACTCTGGCGCCATCGTGCGCCGCACGTCCCCGCATATATGGACGGCGCGTCCCTAGGCACAAGGAACTAAGAGAAGAAGAGGAACGACAAGGGGAAGTAAAGGAGGAACGACCAAACGAACAAAGGATGTAGTCATAGAGGGTGTGATGTACTGGAAGATAAAAAGAAAGGAAAATGATGGAAAGAAGGATTAAGAGGATCAAATAGGAATAAATACTATTCATTCAACCAAGGCAGCATCTTAAATTTTTTTTGCAAGAAGTACTTGAAGCAAAATAGAGGGAAGTTGTAGAAGCATTATCGTTTATTAAATAACTAAATCAATTTATCAATTGTTTCATAAGTCATACGTCTGGTACAAATTGGTTAATATTGAAGTACTAGGCAAAAAACAAGGTCAGACCAAGTCACGGTCTAAATTCGTCGAGATAAATATTTAGCCATATGTGTAATTAATGTGCCTTTAATTGCTATAATGTTGACTATTTATGGTGATCTTTCTCACTCCTCTTACTAAGCTACTAATGTCGACTATTTAAATACAAAAATCTTTCTTATATACTCATTCCATTAATGATATCCATATCATATTATAAAAGAGCGCTTAAGATGTCATTTGTTTGTAAATAAATCCCCTTCTCATATTGCCATAATGTATATAGTTAAGTAACATCTAAAGTAGCCAGAAACTGACTTTAGGACTGAGAAAAAATAGTGAGGGAAAGTTGCGTATTGTGAGGGTGCTCCGCGCTCATTTATTGGCAGTTCCATCCGTGATGTAGAAGACGCGCGGTAACTGAAACGTCGCATAAGAAACAACCGCTTGTGCCGCGTTGCTGTCGTCCCGCTAAGAGTGCGCGTTCAAGGTCAAACCTATACTTACGTGCCGATAGCTATACTTCTCTCATAAATAGGGGTTTAAGAGATAAAACTCAGTTTAATGTGAAATAACATATTTTAGATTATAACTAACATATTTTAGGTAATATCAATAAATTTTTTTACGATTGTGGTGCAACAAAATAAAAAAAAAATTAAAAAGAAATGAATCTAGAGAATGTGGATAATTTCCTTCTACCAATTTTTTTCATTGTTACATGTAATTCGTCATCAACCCTAGAGAATACAGAATTTTAGGAATCACTTAGCAGATAAAAATAATAGACAAAACAACATTTTTTATAATTTTCGTCTGTGTGTATGTTTGTTTTATGTAACGAGGAGTAACTTAGGCTATTTTTATTTTAGAAAAAAAACACCACGCGGACGAAGTCGCGGGTTACAGCCAGTTTGGCATAAAAGTATCTGTGTACTTTATTATCTGATTTAACACATAGGCTACTTTTAATCCAGAAAAAATTCAGTTCCTGCAGGAATTTAATAAAATATGTTAGAGGTCGTAAGCTCCTGAATATTTTAATTTCGCAACAATATATATTATTTAAAATTAATATCTAAATATACGTAGTAAATAGCACGCGGGGGCTCTTCGATTAGTGTTAATAATTTTACCCTAAACCCTGACTAAAATCTAGACTTAGCCGTAATGTTTACATAATGAATCACAAGTCTTATTCGAATCTTAACGCTTTTTTAGGCGTAAGCTTTTAGGTTATTAATCATTCGCTTAGAAGTGGTGTGGGAATTGTTTGTAATAACTTTTTTGTTAGGCTCATTAAATTTGGCCATGACTTTGTCGACAGTTCAATACTTCAATGAAACTAACGCTCCAACGTATCATATCAAATGTTTGTATATTTGTTTTATGTTGAACCTATATATACCTCAGTAAATCATGGACGGGTTAGCTTGTATGGAGTACTAATTTTATCAATATCGATTTAGTATTATAAGTAAACGAAAGTACAGAAAACGACGACTAAGTGGCCTCGGCTTTAGAAGACAAACTACCATGATACATAATCCTGATACGTAACAAAAAGCAAAAAATTTTTTTTGTCCGAACTAACCTCTAATAAGACTGATATTGATAGAATAGATGGAATTTTTTTTTTCTAATCATAATATTTGTTCGGCAATTTTTTAATATTACCATTCTAATATATAGATTATATTCGTCACACCTTAGTCTACATTCCATTTAAACTAATTTATGTTTCTCCATTTTCGGAAGTGTGACTTAATAGGAAATTATTTTTATACCAAATATGTTAACATATATGGTTTTTCCATAGACAACCAATAAACAGGTTTATATAAAACTGATAATTCCGAATGTAAAATTATAATATTAAAAGATAAGTAAAGTAAACTTATAGAGCAAGAGCCCACGACGATCAAACTTTAGTGATGTTATAAAATCTGATAATTTCTCTGTGACATACACAAAGAAACTATCATATTTTATACAAATAATAAACGATCCCTAACTATTAAGTTAAGATCACAGTTGGTTTGAAAGATAACAATTTTTAATGTGTCAAGGTGTAAGCAATCGATTCTGTTTAATTATCGAGAAAAAATTTTTTGATGTTTCTTCAAGTAACATTCTATTTTATACGTATTTTTTATATATTTTCACTATAACGTAAGTATAGTTATAATTAGTTCACTATAACGTAAATATAGTTATAATTGGTTAATATTAATAAGTATAAGAGTGTCTGACTGGTGCTTGCAACTGTACTAAGTGTCTGATAAGGGGACATTCATTTATTACGTAAGAATCTAAAGGAAAAAATTAATGTTGCCGGGTTTTTTCAAAGTATAATTTTAACTTTGAGCATTTTTGTAATCTTACGTAAGCACTATTGACCTAAATCATCTTACGTAATTAAAGAATGGCCCCCAATGGACGACAAGGTTTCTAATATTATTCCAAATAAAATATACAAAAACTAGCTTTATACTTTAACGAATTTGATGTGTAATTTTATATACCTTTGCTAACTTTCAAAGCAACCGTGATCCAAACTCTATTAGAATCTCTATTAGAGACATCCACAGTGAATCTTTCAGGTTTTATAAAATGACGAAGGTCTGATCGTCGCAGGATCTTGAACTATTAATATTTAATGAAGATCAATTTAAATCGTAATAAATTTATTCTATTCATGATCTTTCGAGTTTGAATGTCTAAAATAGTTATCAAATGAAACTAAATCGGTTTATTTATTATCGTTTTCATTCATATTGAACGTCATATGAAAGATGACATATAATATTTAGGTCACTAAGAGATTTATCACTTGGCATCCATATCACAGGATCAAATGTCAAATGATTTTATTAACATTTCCATTTCTTTTCAATTATTAATTACATCATCTTGAACCTTAATCTTGAATCACTTTGTCTATTGGAGAAAACCACATTCAAATCCGTTACGTAGTTTAAAAGATCTAATCGTAAAGGAAAAGACTTAAGAGGACTTCGTACGAACGACACTTTTGAAAAATAGATTTTTACCAAAAATATTGGTGTCGCGCTGAGCCCCAACCTTACCCCTTACCGTGTGATAGAGAGAACTACAGCTCGAACTGATTTTACTTACCTAAAAAGTCCTTTCGTAATCCCCTGTTTCCTCCTCGAAATCTGGACCGATTTTAATATTTATTTCGTTAAAATGCAGTACAGGGTCTAAGCTATAACCGTACGTTTCGCTTTTTTGGTTTGTGTTAGTAATTATTAGTTTGCAAATGTAAATAAAAAATTTTTTTTCTATTATTTTAACCAAATAATTAAAAAAACAAAACGTATAGTCATGGCAGAGATACGTTTATATCGCATGGTATTTTTTTTCGTCTGTAACTTCATTATCCTAGGAGGAAACAGGGGACTACGTTTGTATGAAAAAGTGCAGCATATAATATGAAATTCATTTCTAAGTTTATTCTATAAACTTGTTTGTACAGAAAACTGACCTTTAACTATCTATTCCATTTTAAGACTAAGTGCTGACTAAAAGACCACCTACAATTTACTATATTTTTTCATTGACAGTATAGATTGAATATATGCTATTACAAGCAAAAATAAGTGTTCTTTATAGATGTTAAGGTTTTAAATAAAATAAATTGTCAGTATCCGTTCCTAACAGATGATATCAACAGCTGCTTTATTACGTCAATATTTAAATTAAAGTTATAAACTAAAGGCGGGGACAGAATGATGAATTTGAATAGACTCAGCGTCTCAAACTTTGCATACGAAAGTATAGATTACTAGCATTATGGATGACATACTACTAGTATTCCTTAACCCCTCCAAGTAAGCTAAATGCTTGTTTTAAGAGTGGACCAAGTCAGTAGTCCAATGATTGGGATTTGAATCCACGACCTATAGATCGTGAATCCAACGCCTCCAACCAACCACTGAGTTTCTGACGCTTTAATGTTTATATGTCTAATTTAAGATATGATGATTTTCCCCATACATATACATACTTTATCCCTTCAAGTTTAAGTTTTGCGTCAAAAACCTTCTAACTAAAAAAACCCATTAATTCAATAAAATTGTTTTAGGGGTTTGATGAAAACGTAACATATAAGACTTAATTTCGTGTTTATAATATTAAAATTTTAGTAAAAAAATCAAGTAATCTAAGTAATCAAGGCTACAATACTAAATATTTCTAGTCATTGTAGTGTACAAGTGGGTATACATAGATATATACAGAGCGCGTTTATTCTCATTGCTCTCTAGACAGTCGACGGTGATGGACGTGTACTTAAAAGTAATTATTAAAAACAACTATTCAATAAATAAAACGAATACGTTGGTATAAATTAATAAGTTTAGTTTAAGTGAGAAGCAAAATGATGCTATAATGTGACAATATATAACTCAGAGAAATGAGAAGGAGAAAGGGAGAGGGGGTATATTAACAAACACTACACGAACGTAAGCTGTGCCTTGGAGTTGTGACTAAGGTACACCTTAAGGACATCCTTCATTAAATTAAAACACTCGCCTCTACAGTCTAGGCTTTAAACCTAAGGTTAGGTTAACCTAAGCCTAACTTATGCGCCAACATATATATATGGTGAAATCGCCACGTTTGGCCTTAAGAAGACCATCAAATCGCAGTAAAACTCCGTAAATAGTTAGAATTCACGACGCGTACGTTAGACAATGGATTCATTCATAAAATCTGAGAATCGTATGGCATATTCAGCTATTTCGGATATCAATGGGGATTTAATATGTGTCAAGTGTTTATATTAATGGCGTAGCTGTACTATACTGTTTTTCTTAGAAACTAGTTGAGCAAAATTTATTGAGATATCATTTTTAAAAGAACTACACCAATATACTTTTTATATAAATTTATAGAGAAAAAAGATCTCTTCTTTAGAATCCTTATTTTTGGATGGTAATCCAAAAGGATTCCAAAGATACAATCAAGACAAAATCTTCAAGGAAAAACAGGTTTTTTACAAAATCTTAATTGAAAGCATATTTCTAAAAAAAAGAAAACACTGGAACAGGCCCAAATTATAGATAATTCTCCACAAAAAAAAAAGTTTTTAATCAATTACAAATTGCAGTCAATATTGTATAAAAAAGAAAAAATTAATGATTAGAAAAAAAACTCATTTCAATTCGTCCTATTTAGAATGAAACGTTACGATAGCCGAGTAAAAAAACATTGTCAAGTGTGGGTAGATCACTTAGTTAAATTAACCACGAAGGTCAGATAAACTATGAATGGGCGATGCATTCTGCATGTGACTGACCTGTGAGTCATCCATGCACGTTAGACTGAATGGCGAACCACCATTCAGTTACCATTTGTTTATAGTATGTTCTACCGCTTCCGTTTACTTTCTTAGGAAATCTGATTTAAATATGTTTTCTATGGTTTAAACTTTAGTAAAGGTATTTTCTATAACTTCGAAGTTGTGTTTCATAACAATAATCTTAAGGAACTTAGGAAACAGAGGAGTCTCTATGATTCTGAGTATGTCAGCAATATCTATTTAAAAATATATATTATACTATGATGAGTTATATTAGCCTACAGTAGATCGTCTGTAGACAAATTAAATAGTTTTATGAGTTTTTATACTAACTTTGCACCCACCTTAAGGGATGACCTTCGAAAAAATACTTTACATGTGTTTAATGAATTTCAATGAAGAACCTTCTTACTGAATTTCATTTGAATAACTTTAAAAACGGCTAAGTTTCATACTAACTTTGCACCCCTGTTTTACCCCCTCAGGGTGTAAATTTTCAAAAATCCTTTCTTAGTGCTCCCCTACGTAATAAAAGGAACGCCTGTGCAAAATTTCAGTCAGCTTCTCCTTTTATATATATATATATATATATATATTTATGTTAGTATAGAATGGAGGTGAAGATATGGAGGTATTGTTTTTACATATTTCATTCTATATGACTTTTATTTAATAATGTGGGTACATCTACATTGTCTCTTGCATATAGTATAGCGGAGACGACGTCATTATAGCGAGATTGACAGAGGAGAGGTGACGTTATGTTAAAGAGTTTACATTACGTCCACATAACGAGTACACTATATAAGTATAGTATTGCAGTTATATATCATCGATAAGTCGTGGGTTCAAATCCCGGACATTGGACTACTGTCGTGGCACACTCCTGACACAAGCTATTTGTTAGCTTACTAGGAGGGGTAAAGGGAATACTAGTAGTATGTGATCCATACTGCTAGTAATCTTTTTTTAAAAAGAAAAAATTAAAAAAAAAAAAAGAAAAAAATTTATCACAGTAAATTATATCGAATTTCAGTGAGGGTAGTATATAAATTATCTTATCTCATATTCATGAGTAAGTTTGTTCGTATCCTGTTTTGTATTGTCATTGATGCGAGTTCAGCTGAGTCATATTTTTGAAGTGAAACTTCTTTAGAATCGTTGTGATTTCAAACCGGATGCAACGGAAAAACGACAGGTAAGAGACACAAATACAAAAATGTGTAGGAAAGAATGAGACAGAAATATACAAAATGACAGGTAAGAGACACAAATACAAAAATGTGTAGGAAAGAATGAGACAGAAATATACATACTATTTTATATTATTATATATATTCATCTCATTCTTTTGTCGATTTACTGAAGTTTCACTTCTATCGTGTGTGAATCGCACACACACCTTTTTTTTTATTATGTTAATTCTCACCTCCTTGGTCCACGGGCCCTTGACTAGTTCGGGATTGACGACTTTCGACCATCTTTGCTGGCATTGGACATCGGACCTGTCCGCGAATTCAGCAGATATCAGCTCCCAGTTCTCGTTATACCTCTTCACTAAGGTTTTGAGCAATTTATCCTGGAAATATCAATAAATATATGAGAAACAACCTGTCTAAATCCAATTTAGGAAAAATTGCTTCTACTTCTCTGGATTGACTATTTTTTAAGATTATTACCGAAATAAACTACCACTTTACGTTAAATATATTACGATAAGGTAAAACAATTAAGTCATTCAAATTTATGTTTTTCGACAAAGTCTTAACCCAATAGATAATAATAATCTGAAGACAAAACTCATCAATAAATTGCATTATTGTATATTTTATTTAAGACTAAAATGCAAACAAAATAATCTTCGTTCCTTCTTTTGGTACCTTCCCTTAGATACAAACTAACATCAGGTTTTTCTTATGGCTGTTTAGAAAAAAATGTGTAGACGACCCATCTGATGGTAAGTGGCCACCGTCGCCCATGGATATCGGCAATACAAGTACAAGATAGAGTGAGGAAGGGGAATGAAGAGTTTCAGTGGACCCTGAACGAGAAGCCAGTGTTTACTAGAACCGCAGCATTAACGGAATGGGAAGGTGAGGGGTAAGTCTGGCCCACATTCGGCTCAACCGGAACGCGTCAATAACACTTGGCGGTCGGAATCCCATTCTAGTGACCACTTGCAACTTGCAAGCCAGTTGAGGAAAAGATCCCGCACCACGAAAGGTGGTAGGTTATTCGCATCTTACAAGATGCTCTCCCAGTGGCAGAAGGGAACTCGTCTCCTCACGGGTTTTATAGTTTTAGGATGTGATTCACAATATAAAAGTAAACGCCCGAATAAACCACTTGCAACTTATAACGAATGAGGACCAAGTAAGCAAATTGACGGTATCTGTTGAAATATGTGATATTTGCGCATTTTAAAAAAGAGTCTGATTTAGTTACCTCGTCCTTCGTCCATTTGCCTTTATTGATATTCTTCCTCGGCCCAGAGTTTTTGGTTGCAGTCGGCACATCTTCGTATGCCGTAGAGTCTTCGGAATACTCACTCGACTCTGAATCATAGCCGCTGCGCCTGATGACAAACGAAATATTATTAGATTATTATATTACACATAGTTTTTAAAGCTCCGTACCCAAAGGTTAAAAAAGGGACCCTATTACCAGGACCAGGCTGTATCTTATGAACCGTGATAGCTAGACAGTTGAAATTTTGACAAATGATGTATTTCTGTTGTCCCTATAACAACAAATACTAAAAACATAATAAAATAAATATTAAACGGGCATTTTTTTTGTCACGTTTTTTTCTTTCTGACGAAAGATTCAATTGTGTACTGTCGATAGATTCGAAATTTTGTTCGTCAGTTTCATCTCTACTAATATTAAAAAGAGAAGTTCTCCCAAGTGATCAAGGTTATGTAGTGACTATCAATACCGAAGCAAAGTTACCCTAACTTTGATAATCTATACTGATACTAATATATAAAGCTGAAGAGTTTGTTTGTTTATTTACTTGGTATCAGGAACTACTGGTACGATTTGAAAAATTCTTTCAGTGTTAGTCGCAAAGGTCGGCTAATGTAAAATAAAAAAATGTTGCCATATTTTAGTATATTTCTCTATACATGCAATAATTACATTTCTTTATTAGTAATCCTAGTGCTACTTCATAAAAATACACTATTCACGGTCACTATTGACAAAGTGTGTTAGAAGACGAAAAGACATTTTGTTAGAAAAGAAATTAAATAAATTAATAAGAAGATTTTTAGTATATTACTATTTTGTATTCCCGAAGTAAAAATATATTATTAAAAAAACTTCTCCCATAATAATAATAAATTATATGGAGAGGTGAGGTTCTTTGGGCACGTTAGTCGGCTAGGGAAAGACTCCATAGAGCGTCTTGTCGTTCATGGGAGAGTCGAAGACACGAGACCACGGTGGAGATTCCCTATGAGATGGACTAATCAGGTGAAGGCCTTCCCGTACATGAATGTGTCCGTTTAATGGTCAGCAGGCAAAGGTAGCGGGCCGTCGTGAGGCCAAGAGTGAACCGACAGAGAAGAAGATGGAGAGGTGAAAAAACTAGTGATTGTAGTTTCGAAATTCTTCTCCTCCTTCGAAAATGTTTACATTGTTAAACTAGTTTAAATGCATAACTTCATTAATAGCTAATAAGATTTAAGAACAGCAGGTAGAAAGAATTTATCTTTACACGTAATTCCTGGCGCCATTCATACAATTTAACAGAACAAAAATTCTCAGAAGACGAGACTATTATATGGTAACCACTTATATCTGTAGTCATACAATTATAATACTTATGTATATACAAATAAGGTGTATTATAGCTTGTTTGAAGTATAAGCATTCTTTAATATCAGAAACGAGTTTACATGTAAAATATTCCGGTTTAAGCTTTATCGTCCATACTTTCGATTAGGTAATGTAAGTAAAAATAATATAATTTATGCGAGACGAATATCAGCTGATGTGAAACGAGTTATGTCTCATTCATCGGCGGATTGACACGGAAACGATGAATGGTTTTTTAATAATTTATTATTTTGCCAGAAGTTCCATAAGCAGTGGTTCCTAAAGTACTCCATATTAAGCTTAGAGGACGAGTTAGAGGAAGAAATTACAGAATTCCATAATTATTTCACTCTACAAAAATCTCCAGTTATTTTTTTTAGGCAATAACAAGATAAGAAGTCTATCTATAAGCGAAAAACATGCTAATTGGTCTACGAGTCAAATAACTTTGAGAATCATTATCAAACTTATGTTGAGCAATTCTGTTGATAGCCTTTGATCTAATAATTCATATTAGATTATTTAAAAATATTCCTACTTGCTATACAACTTATAATTTTGCAGTTTCTTAAGCAATTTCTTCTGGTAAATATTGCATATCGTAGTGCAAGTGGAAATGTATAAATAATTGGTGCTATGTAAAGGTAAATTCGTCGACATCATAGCTTAACCCTCAACTCCTGAAAGACTTCAAGAAGCAAGCTTTGAGAAGGTTATGATAACCTGGTACCTTTAATATATGATTCTATTACTTAGAAATAACTACCGACATATATTTATGGGAGTCTAATACCTTTAAATATAATATACCTGGTAATGAGCATTGTAAAGGGATCCCTTAAAAATGTATTTGGATTACAAGTCCCAGGTATTGCTCAGTTTTCCACAAATAGCAAGTTATAGATAGAAAATAAAGCAATAGACGAATATTCGTTATATATGTCGGCACGTAAGTTAGGCTTAGGTTAACCTAACCTTAGGTTTAAACAGAGAACCTGGGCGGTGGAGGCGAGTGTTTCAATTGAATGAAGGGCAACCCTTAAGCCTACACCATGGTCACAACTTCACAAATCCACTTCTTAAGTTTCTCTCGTAATTGTAATAGATCATGTTTGATTATTTATCGGTTAAGTAGAAGTATCTACGTTGCGTTTACCCAATGGTCCATTCAATATCACCCCCCTTGTCTTTAATGAGCATTGTAAATAGATCCCTTAAACATGCAAATAGATTATAAGTAACAGGTATTGGTCATCCTATTTAAACATAGTATGTTGTACGTATTACAGCATTAGAGAATATCCGTTGTATACAATATCAAAATCATATATTAAAACAGCAGCAACAATAAAAATATTTCCACATATAATAAGGAATTTCTTTATATTCTCAACATAGCATAATGATGTCATAGAAACGTTCAACATGGGGCCTCACAGTCACAGACGAGGCGATCCCGAATCAATATCAAACATAACCGGACTTGGAATAATGCTTTTTGTTACACGTTTCGGTGTTTTTTATTTAACTATATCTATGTATATCTAAACTATGGTCTAGAACATACAATATTTTTAATTGCGTATTTACTTTTTCAAATTATTTTTCATAAAACAGTCGCTTCCCGTTGTCTGCAATCTAATTTAATAATGCGATTTCCACCAATAGATAGATTGATTCAAGAGATTTATATGTATAACTACCCGACCCCTGTGTCTTCGTTAGCGTGTTGCTCCGCTCCTATGGGTCGTAGCGAGATGTTAAATAGCCTAAGTTACTCCTTATTACATCAGCTATCTGCCAGTGAAAGTCCCGTCTAAATCGGTTCAACCATTTCAGAGCTGTGTATACATTCCGTATGCACTTAGTAATTGTATGGATACATGCATATTATAGTAGACAAACAGTTTGAAGTCTGGGCGGATTACTGGTAATCTAAGTAACTACTGCTGTAGTTCTCTAACTTTTTAACCGACTTCATGTTTCATTTAAATCTGATGTTAGGAACAAAATTGTTTAAAAAAGTTTTAGCCCAGCGATGCTAGCACAAGTGGACTAGTATAAAAAAACTAGCTGACTCGTTCTTACTTAGCTGAGTTTTATCAAGATAAAGATAAGTTTCATATAAGTATTATATATAGTTCAACAACTTCTCATAACGTAATTAAATACTAAAGTTTTCTATATCTATATAATTGATGCTGAAAAATTCTTTATGTGTGAGAGCCCATTTATGGAGGAAGGCATAGGCTATATAACATAGCGGAGCTAAACACGGATGAGGTCGCAAGGGTCAGCTAGTCTATGATAAACAATGAAGTACTCACTCATATAACATCACGACGAATTATCCAAAAATCTGTACACGAACCTCATCCTAATCACTTAATTATACATTATAAAACTTATTCCGAAGTAACAAAACTTTCCCGCCAAAACTCACGACATCTTGCACACTCAAACGACTGGAACACACTAAGGTAAAACTATCCCTCACACAGACACCTACACGCAACGCGTACGCAACAGGGGTGAAGACAAAACCCCTGAAGAAAAGGACAACAATAGAATACTATACGAGTGACAGAGATAGCAGTTACGTAGAAATCATACCCTCCAGTGGGAACTTGTGCAACACATGCAAAGGTAAGCAGGTGTACAGTACATACTACATAGACAAAGAAAGTCGATTATTTTTTTTATTGGAAAGGTCAGTTCCCTGGGTACCATGGGCGACGATGTAATAGAAAATTATTAAATTAAAAACTTTACATACTGTATAATTTTCATTGATCTAGAAAATATATTTTATTAAATTAAATAGCACGAAAATCATACTTATTAGCTAGAAGAGATCGCTTTTTTGGTATACAATAAAATGTATTAATGCATTTGACTCTTAAAAAACGTCAAACGACACAAACTATAAATCAGCTTTAGTCATTAAAATACCAAATATAGCTCGGAAAAAAAAAGAGAAGCGAGGAGAGGGGGTATATCGAAAAACACTACAAGGGGAGTGTCATATTGAAACTGCTACTGAATCGATTAATAACTAAACATTATGAACTCTTATAATTACGAGAGGAACCTAAGCAGTGCCTTGGACTTGTGACCAAGGTTTAAGACGTCCTTTAACAAAGTTCCAAAACTTGCCCCCACTGCTTAGATTTACTTTTTAAACCTAACGCGCCGACATATATATGTATAACATCAACTAATGATCGGAAAACAGATCAAAAATATATATGTAACCCTAGATTTCACGTATTTATATGCGTACGAGCTTTGAAAACTTTATCGTGATATTTTTGGGACTAATCATAATCAATAAAAAATTTAAACAAAAATCTTTCACATCTGTAAAGTTACTTTCAACTTCACAAAAGTAAATTCTATTAAATTTGGTTAAAACGGGACTTTCGTGTAACAAAAAATGTTGACAAAAAACCTGGAGCGGTCTGAGCGGATACCGTACTAATTCCAAACTTTTTTGATTTTCGTTTTGCAAATTTCGAGAGGTCGTTTACGTTGCAAATTTCTATCAGCTGACATTCATTTATGGTAACCATGACAGCATTTAACATGAAGATTATCATGCAAGCTTTCATCTTCCTGTACACGACTTTTTTGTTGTTAGCAACACCTCAGTACGCTTTGTACATTTTATATTATGTCAAGTATATCGACGTGTAGACAACCCTTTAGGGCGATAGATTAGAGTCAGCCTCTCTGATCTCGCGTAGTGTACATGGAAGTTAGTTTGTGTCGTGGTTAAGGTCATCCTTCTTGAGGTCCACGTAAGTTTACTTATATTACGAAAGAGCTCTTTAAACCTGTTCCAAGTCTCAAGATATTTAAAAAAAAAACATATAAATTCCCTTCGTAGTTATCTTCAGTCTAAAGTGTTGTCAATGAAATTTACGAACGAACACCCTTGTGATGTTGGGTTTGCCAAGTTTAACCACTTTTCAACCCAATGCATTTTTAGTTTTTGTATGTAAATTAAACCATAAGTTATACAAAAAAATATGGGAATGGTTAAATTATAATTATGTGAACTATATATATTTTTTGAAGTCGGTAAAAAGAGCGTCATGTACCAAATTAGATATTATGCAATCGAAGATCGTAAATAAATCAACTTCCTGTGATATACAATGATAAAGTTACTTGTGTTAAGGGGCATTGCCAGATACCGAAACTTCTAATCAGATATGTCGATAAGTTAAACTTTTTCACATACCAAGAAATTTGTGAGGAGCTTTTGGGTAAATAACACCAGAAATGTCGTTTTTACCTAAACTTGATTCTCAAGTATAATTAAAAACGGATAATTAGCCACACAGTTGATAACTTTATATTCGCGGGTAGTCCCTCTTATTTTATTCCAAGACTGTATGTGACATCTCTTCCGATAGACTTGAGCCAGTTACCAAACGGAGCTCGTCTGGTGACCATTATAGCTGTGCAGTGGTGTGGTGCCGCTGGGTCTATATTACTATCACTACATAATATAAAACAAAGTCGCCTCCCGCTGTCTGTTTCTAAATATGCTTAGATCTTTAAAACTAAGCAACGGATATTGATGCGGTTTTTGTAAAGATAAATGGAGTGATTCAAGAGGAAGGTTTATATGTATAATACATACATAGTATAGTAGAGAAACACTGATCATTTTAGAGGTTTCTAATGTGATGTCTTAAATAACCACCCACCACCAGCATCTATTCCATTACCACTCATCCATCCATACCATTGATTACACCTAATCAATGGTTTTTTAATGCGAGCTGGTGGTAGCTTCAGACAAACTGACCGACCAATTTTGACGTGTCTAAATTGAACTTTACAAATTTTCCAAAAAATTATAAATTACGTAACTGTAATTTTGAACGCAATGATTTAAAAACTTGTTACACTTATCCAAAAGGTTCATCGAGTCTGAAATTACAAAAGACCACCCTGGAAGTAGTCTCGAAACAGCAAAACCTGTTCAGTAAAAACTGGGAGGTATCGCGAAACTACATTTATAGTTGCCTCATTATATTAATACGATACGTCAGTCAGTTTGTCTGCAGCTCCCACCAGCTTGGAGAGCATTTATCTGTTGGGAAGAGCTGGCAATAAACTCAACTGTTGCTCTTTTCAAAACGCATTAATTGCATAACCACCGACAACTTACTATTACTATAAACAATAAATATTAACTATAATCAATAACACCATTATTAGTTAAACAATGCCTGGAATTTTGTTCTTAAAAATAGCAAAAACTAAAATTATTCATGGTCTATGTCAAAAACTTGATATTCACCGAATGCTTTTTAATATGTTAGGTCATATTGTTAAATTCCTTGGACGAGGACGACGTTTAGGGAAAAATTACCATTAATCTAATATGTAAGACAAAGTCAAAATAATGTCTGCACTGATTTTGATAAAATTTGGTACAGAGATACACAAGGGCTTTAGAAAGGACATAGGTTATTTTTTGTTAAAATATTTTGAACATTAAAATAGGAACTAGTAAGTATCATCATCATCACGACCCTTCAATGGCCCACTGCTGAGCTGGGTCTCCTCCTCAGAATGAGGAGGGTATTAGGCCATAGTCCACCACGCTGGCCCAGTGCGGTTTGGCAGACTTCACACACCTTTGAGAACTTTTTAGGGAACTCTCAGGAGTGCAGGTTTCCTCACGATGTTTGCCTTCACCGTTAAAGCAAGTGATATTTAATTGCTTAAAACACACATAACTCAGAGTCAGAGGTGTGTGCCCAGGATCGAACCTCGGTTCTCCCGAGTAAGACTTGAAGTCTCAACCACTGGGCTAGTAAGTATACAATAGCAATATGCTAGTAAGTATACTGGTGAACAAACATAAAAAAAAACATTTCGAATTGAGAACCTCCTTCTTTTTTGAAGTGGGTTAAAAATGTAAAATTAAACCTCAAACACGTGGTAAATAGCTGGGCCGGGTCGACATATAAAAATTGAATTTAAAAATTTTGAGATATAAAAATCCATAAAACAAGGATATTATATAATTATCCTTAGCAACAAACGTAAGGTGGTTGTAGAATTTGTAATTAAAGTAAGGAAGTAGATAGTTCATCTATGGCCATTTCCACCTGTCCTCGCCACCCTTCGGACATGTGATTTCAACTGCGATTGTACTTGGACGGAAATAGCCTGATTATCTACGAACCGAAACATGACCAAGTGGAATCATTACCTACGGAAATCCTATTTTAAAAGTTACATTTCTTATTGTAAATTATAGCACTTTTTTCCGCACCTACTTTATCATAAACTAGCGGCCCATCCCGGCTTCGCGCGGGTGGAATATTATTTTTAAAAATATATTGGCCCTCCCGCATTTCGGTGCCTACTCTCTTGCCGCTTTACTCGCTGCGCTGCGTCGCTACACTGGCCCGTCGCGTCGTCGTGTATTTTTTGTTTATATTGATATTTTTAATTTCATAATATCTTTTGAATGGAAAGTCCGATTTTAATAACATTTTTTTGTTCTATCATCAATACTTTTTGCAGCGCATGCGATGAAAGATATTTTATGGCTAATTTTTTGGCACCTTGGGTTGGTTTTCGTGAGATTTCCTAAGGATCTCTAATTTTTTCTTGTAATAAATATAGCCTATGTTACTCAGGGATAATGTAGCTTTCTAATGGTGAAAGAATTTTTGAAATCGGTCCAGTAGTTTTTATGTGTATTCGTTACATACAAAAATACAAATCTTACTTCTTTATAATATTAGTATAGATTCAATACGTTTAAGCCTGGCTAAATCTTTCTTATGTTACTGAAATAAATCATTCTTAAATGATAATAAGAATTTTAAAATGATATAAAGTAAGGCCTAGATTTTAATTTGGATCTGCAGCAGTATAACTTTTTAAAACCGAATCTAATCTTGTGTAGTAGTTTTACAACAAGCCGACTCAAAATCTTAATACTTTTTTTCGAAGCCTGTATGGCAAACTTCTGAGAAGTAGTCATTTACTTTGATGTATTAGATATTATATACTTATATATTTTATATATACTAATTAAAAAGATAGGGCCATTTAAGTGGCATACGTTGTCAGTTTGTAAATTGAAGGCTTTCTCAGAAACTACAGATACGATTTTAAAAATTCTTTATATCAATATAATTATATTAATATCAATTATAATACATCAATAATAATAATATTATTATAATAAATACCCGGAGCAAAAGCTAGGGGAGGCCGCTCGTTAGTGATATAAAGACTCCTCGCATTGTTTTCTTAACTATAAATAATAAAGACAACTGTGACTATCAAGACTATGTTGACTATGATCAACTGTTTCTAGTCTTCAAAATAAATATTCTAAAATTGAGCATAAGAACCATAATTTAACTCCAACTTAAAAATGATAGGCTATAAGACGTTAATTATTAACAATCACAATTTCTCAACAGTTGAAAATACAGCAAATAGGGGTTTTTAAGGAAGTGGCCAGTTAACTCACGCATGCCCATGTTTCCTGTCTTATGTCCCCTATGTCTCAATAGTTAGCATGAGACTAAACAAGTTTGGTATTCCAGAGTCCCGTTATATTTGGCTTACGATTTGGGAACTCTTGGATACATATTGTGTAATATTAGTACATCTAATATAGAAAGCTTAGCTCAAATCTTCAAAGGTACATTCAGAAGAAATTCAAACTTTTTTCCTCTTTCTGTCTATTACACTTACACGCTTAAACCACTGAAAAGATTTTGATGAAATTTGGTAAAGAAATAGAGTAGAGCTTGGGCAACAACATAGGCTGCATTTTATCGCAAAAAAAGATTTACAGCGGATGCACTTCGCATTTCGCGCAATGTGACCTTTTATGTCTTTAACTAAAATGATAGGTACTTTTATAACTATTGTAGTGGTAGACAAGATCCTTCAAATTTTTTAGGAAATTTAAAAATTATAATATAGAATACAGAACATAGGAATCAAAAATGTAAACCTGACAACATTTTTTTTAATTTTTCGATATTATTTATATAAAATTTTAAATATTAAAAAAGTCGATAATTTTTCACTCACAAACGAAATTTTATAAATACTTTTTTTTATGAGCGAAAATGTTAAAAAAACACTTTTTTATATGGTTTGACAAAATATAGCTTCACGCAAAAAATATATTTATTTCTTTAAAATATCATTAGGTCACTATTTTATGGCCCTTTCGATATCTCTAAACTCTACCCAAACCCTTTATAATATCGAAAAGGATATTATTTTAATGTTTATTGTTGATACGATAACTAGTTTTAAAGATTCTTAAGCTATCGCTTGCACGTAGGTGTAACACAAGACTCGATAATAGTTTTTTTTGTAATTCCAATGAAACCCGTTTAAGTTCCCAGAGTTTATTGTTTCTGAGTATCGGATTGTCTTTGAAAATGTTATTGCGTTTAAGTATCAATAAGTTACATACAAACCAGTTTTAACTATTTCCATTAAGTTTTTTTTTTAACAAAATGACCTGAAGTTTCAATAAACGTGGATATTATTTAGGTAGATGTTTTTAAATTTATATATATAGCAAGTCAGGTTACGATAATAAGCTTGAAAATATTTACATTGCGTACTGTAATTGTATAAACATCCTTTCTCATACGTGAGTATCTTTGCACGAATTTTAAAAAAATACAAATATTTTTTACTACTAATATTTTTCTGTAATTATAAGTCAGCAAAAGCGCTGGAAATATATAAAATAATTATTTCTAGCGCTTTTGTTAACATTACCAATTAAAAACTAAATCCATCCATTGTTTGATATAAGCTTCCTCCAGAGATTTCCAGTACGACCTGCAACTTGCATCCAGCGGCCCCTTGCCACCCTGACCGACCTGGTCTGTCCATCTTGTGGAAGGCCTTCCAACGCTTCGGCGTTCTGTCCGTGGTTGCCACTCGAGAACCTTTCTCCCCCAAAGGTCATCAATTCTACGGACTATGTGCCCAGCCCACTGCCACTTTAACTTACTAATCCGCTGGGCTATATCGGTGACTCCGGTTCTTCTACGGAACTGCTCATTTCTGATCCAATTACGTAGAGAAACGCAATTGCATGTAAATAATAAATTCCTAATATAATTAAGTTGTTTGTATAAGATACAACTTAGAACTTGATATCGTGATTCTAATAATAAAGGTTATTTATTTACCTGCATCTGGGAGGATATTAATATATTAAATAAAATGAAAAAGTATTATATGGCTTAATATCAAAGGAGCTTATGCGATAAGTGGTAGTGCAAGATGTGTCACACATTCCATAGGAATCCATTCATAAGTTAGGGTAGCCATCAAATTATCTAAATAAATCTATGTAAATATAATTGATATTTTATTTTTTAACAATAGAAATATCCTTATAATAGAAACAAAAATTGTTGATTAGATTTTGAATTTTACACTGAAAAAAAACTTCGACTTAGAAAAACATTTGCGAGAGTTAGCTTTTTTTACATTTTTTATTTTTATTGCGATATGTTGTAATCGCTTATTTGGGTTACTGTGTTTGTATATTGAAAATACCTTTTACCGAATACTACTTATAAAAGCTCTATTCCAAAATCGGTTAATTAAAAGTTCGATGCACCTCAGTAAAGCGAGGGCAGCCGAACAATTAATAGTATGTTATAGCTATTTTTATTTATAATATAATTAATAAGGCAGTACATGTTTCCATATCTCATTTAATAAATTATGTGTGATATATAAAGTTGTAAGAATCCGGGGTGTGTCCTGTCGACATGACATCATCATAAATATTGTAGCTACGTCGCAAAATTTGGGTTTTTTTACCTTAAAAAAAGGAGATACGGGTAACAATTACAGTATTATTTCATAATTCATAAAACAAGAAGAGTTTTCTAACCAACGACAAAGGATCAACACTGAAATAATGCACGATAATCTATAAAAAATATATCATTTGATTGAGAACCTCCTTTTTGCGAAGTCGGTTAATAATGATAGTTTGAAGTGGTCTAGAAATGATTAACTCCTTACATTACACTCAAATAGACACGTTTGACCTGACTACGAGTTGAATGAGTTGCATAGCTGACAGTGCAATGTACTCTACTATATGGATAACGTCATAATTGAAATACTTGTATGTTTATTAGTTTTCTTATGGTATTACTGTATAGTACTTGTATACATGCGTTTTGGATACGAAGCCGAGGAGTGTCCGAGAGAGAATGAATAATTGAGATAATACTACATGTAAAACCAAAAAAAGGAAATCAAATTCAAGACAATATAGATTTTTTCTACTTAAGTTTTAAATAATAAAAAGCAGGATAAGTGAGTGATTAAGAGGCAAAATTAAATCAAAGGAACCAATAATTAAAACAAAGTGGTTAACTTAAGAGATGTGTGTTCCTCATGAAAGCATTTGACAGACTGAGTCTATTCTATCTTGTCCTGGGTTTATATATTACCGAACAGGTAGGGTATTTTTAAAATATTTTCATGGTATAAAAGAAACTCGCTTCCTGCTGTCGATTCCGATTTTAATACAATTCAAGAGGAAGGTTTATATGGCTAGCAAACCTAAGAGTATGAACTAAACAATGCGCTGTATTCGTAATCTATAACAATAATAAATCACGTCTAAAAACAAGTAGATGAACATGACACCGGATTTCGTTTATGAGAAAACACTTAGGCGGCCTCCTGCGAAGCAATTTTTCGTAACACTATCCGCCCTCAGTGGAATGGAATTAATAAGGTACTCTCCATCCGTAGAGACAGGTTTCGTCTCATCTGTAAAAACTTCAATTTTTTAACACACTATAGCCAAGTACTTTAGTATTCTTCTTATCATTTCATTATCGAAATTCCACGACAGAAACCCAAGTAATTTTGACTTGTTACCCAGCTGCAAATTTATGTAGCCCTTTTATGAATGACGATAAACTCCAGTATCTCAATTTCATCACTTCGTCAAAATATTTATCAAGCTTTTCTTGGCTCACTAATTAAGTGTTGCCAGCAAAGCTATCCAACATGTCCTCAAAAGCACGACATCTATCCATAAGTGATAAACTATATTTCGATATAACGCTTGCAAATTATTAATTAGCAAAATTGTCTTTTTTATCATTTTTGTTATATGACACTACCAATGTGCCTAAAAAGACTCGAAATTATTACATCATACATTCTACAAACGTTCTGGTTTCAGATTTCACAACCGAAAGCTTACTATAGAGTTACAGTTTCGTTTTAAAAAGTTACCTGGTGTTATCTTATAGATTAATCTATATATATGTTAAAACCAAGAAATCGACAATAAGTTATGGCAACACTTTATTGAGAGACGGAATAGTTTTTGACAGAGGTCAAAAGGAGAGACTTAAGTTTTGGTTGCATTAGACATTATATTATTTAATAAAGTTTTTTACAAGTTATTAAGAATTATTGACGAGTATAAGTTTTTATTCCTCACCCAAGTACGTTATTTTTGGTTTCATTTACGATAATTCACACATGGTACGATGCGTAGCTTCACACTAGACCGCAACCATTTTTCTCACGATCTTTTTCCTTTTCTATTTCAATTGATTAGCGTCGTTCCCAGTACATTCAAACGTAGGCAATTGATATCGTATATTTATCATAGATATCAGGATTTAAAAGATTTATTGCGGCATTATCAAAGACATTTTTTACATGCTTTTATTTAACTTGGTATGTTTATTACAGTTACCCTGAAATTTTGCATGCACTTTTGATTGGATACTTAGCTTAAGTGAAGTCTTTTAAATCCAGTATGGCGGACGGATCAAGATCGCGGTGTAATTATTTTTCATGCACGCCCAAAATATGGGTATCAAATGAAAGGGTTTCAAGAAAAGAATATCAAAAATAAAACTAAGTCATAGTAGAATAGTTACATCCATCTTCTGGTAGCAAATGGTAGAACAGTCGAATTAAGAACAAAAGAAGAAGACTATTTATTTTAAATAGGTGATACCGAAAAAGTTATAAGAGAATAATCGTTTCAAAATTCTGTCCTCACTACAGAAACAAGTTGGTTCCCCACTCTAAATGGCGAAGGACGGTCGGCTCCTTTAAATTAATGTTAATGTTTATCGCGATGTTTTTCTTTCTTTACTAATTAAAATCGTTTCGCATATTACCGACCCACTTCAGAACGCCATTTATGAAGTAACATTATTAGTTTTGGAATCACTTGGCGATAAAATGATTAGTTTTACAAAAAATTAATTTTGTTTTCCTGCTATACATTGTATGGTATAAATAAGAACATAACAACTTAAACACTAAACGAATTTTATATCATCTTTATTCGATACAAAACTTGATTATGTTATCTATACTAATATTATAAAGAGGAAAGATTTGTATTTTTGCATTTTTGTATGTATCAAATAAACATAAAACTACTGGACCGATTTCAAAAACTCTTTCACCATTAGAAAGCTACATTATCCCTGAGTAACATAGGCTATATTTATTACAAGAAAAAATTAGAGATCCCCAGAAATTCTCACTAAAACCAACACAAGGTGCAAAAAAATTAGCCATAAAATATCTTTCATCGCATGCGCTGCGAAAAGTATTGATGATAGAACAAAAAAATGTTTCACAATATTATAGAACGTATCAATATCTATAAAAAACTCCGCGAGACCATATGTCCAACTATTGTAGTTAAGTCACTATAACTACTTTTTTACATTTTGAAAGTTGATAAAAATGCCTATCAAAATCAGATCATGTTTTCCATAACTTTATATTAATTCTTATCCAAATAAATTATTTCGTAATGAAGACTGTTTCAATACCTGTTAATTACTTTTTGAATTATTGAAATCGGACATTCCAGTCAAAAGATATTACGAAATAAAAATATCAAGATAAATAAAAAATAATCCCAGACGGGCCGCCGGCGCGGTGTGGGTGCCTCGCAGCGCAGCGAGTAACGCGGCGATAGAGGGAGCGACAGAATGCGGGAGCCAAAATGTTAAAAAAAAATTATCCACCCGTGCGAAGCCGGGACGGGCCCCTAGTTCTTTTATATATTAATACATATTTTACTTTTAGATTGTATTAATGTTGGCAATACCGTTTATAAATTAGTATTTGAGGGTATATATTTTTCTATCGCTCCGAAAGGTAGGATTGAGTCTGTCAAGTGATACCTATGCAGACATATTAAAGTAGTGAGACTTATAGAGTTGTTTGGTGGCTTGGTGCTAGACCTCCGTTGTCGAGGAGCGCGTGATTAATGTACTTTATTAATCATAATTTAATATTTGGTAGCGAGGTCGAGCGGTAAAAAGTGATAGTTTATGGATATACAAAACGTCTTTAAACCTGCACTGCTCGTCTTCCATCTAGACTACATGCTATATTGTCGTTTAAGTGTTACTGTGCAGAATAGCTCGCATACTTTTAATAATAATTAGTATTGATATTTTGAAATTTGAGAACTTTTGTTGCAGACAATCTTTCGTAAAGTTTAGTACATAACCAAATATCTAACATCAAAATAGAAAAAGGTAAATAACACAAAAAGAAGAAAGATATACGTAGGTGGTCAGCATACTAAAATTAGATTAAATAGTCATTTTGTACAAGATGACGACAAAACAACTTTATATATTGACCTCAATACAGCTACGAGTAGATGTAATGTACTCGTTAATTTCAACAAGCAACTGTGATATAATCTTCCTAGTTAGGGATTGCTTATATCTCTATTAGGGAGATACACAGAGAAACCTTTAGGTTCAAATCACGAAAATCTGATCGCCAAAGGATCTTGGACTATAAGACACGTTATCAAGTTCAAAGCTTATATAAACAAATTACCTTATCTTTCACAAAAATTCCAAACACGTCTCAGATTTATTTTATGGTATTATCTTAATGTAAATAGAGGAGGGTTCAAACAGGTTTATCCCTTTGATCATAGACAAATAGTCTAATGCACGTGAGGCGATTACATAAGGGGAATGCGAATTAGGCCCTTGTCTATTCATTAGGACTTTCTCACGCGTCGTCACGGTCATAAGCTATGTATTATTTATGCATATAATAAAAATGTAATGTGAGCCAAAACAATCTCTAAAACATTGTTTGTCTGTATATTTGTACTTCCATTACGCTAAGACGTTAATCATAAATTTAAGTTCTATTTCTTTTAAGAGGGATGTCAGAAAATAAAGCTAGTTTTAGACCAACGAGTTAGGAAGGGATCTATTTTTTATGACAGATAAGGGACAAATGAGCAGACAGTCCACCTGATGGAAAGTGGCCGCAGTCGCCCATGGTAGATGCGTTGTCGTCTCGAAAGTTGAGGAGGGGGAGCGAAGAGAAGAATGCTGCGGTTTCAGTGGACCCTGAGCAAGTCAAAGACACTTAGCTGTCTGTTTCGCATGCCGGTGGCCGCAAGCCAATCGGGGAACAGATCCTCTACCATCAAGAGGACTACTGGAACTAATTATAATTATCAAGAGACTTCGCAAAAACTTCATAAACCAAATTTGAGATTTCCAAGCAATTAAAAACCCTCAAATATGGCCGACGAATGTTTTATTTATAACAGGACGAATTACTATCAGTTATATTCTTATATAATGTTATAGTTTACCATAATAGGAATTGATTTTGAGAATCGATAAGTACAGAGCAAAAAGCCAAAAATCTGGTGGCAACTTCCGACTTGTTTACTAAACGAGGGGTTCCAGGTTTTTGTGCCGCCAGACCATATGCCGTTGATGACACATTTATGCCATGTGATGTTTTTATGTTACTATAACTGAGTCGCCTTTTAGTGAATGCTTATCTCAAATTGATAGTTTTTCACATGCGATAGACTACTAAATTTTAAAATATAAAATTTCTTCGGTCAATCAATAAGTTTGTACGAAAGTACCACCGGCTCGGAAAGCAGTAAAAAAAACAAAAAATGAAGTCGCTTTTTTGGTCGAAAAGCCATTCTTTTAGCTTGAGAATCAAAGATACTTAGAGTGCAAACATTCTTATCATTACGGTAATTCTGTATATCATAATGTGGAAAATCTAATATAGGCTGTGGAACCATATTATAGATATGAACTCCAAGCCCCATGAAATGATGCCCTTTGTGAACACCTAACTCAAAACAGTGGTTTCATTACGAAAGGAACAATTGTAATTGCTTTTTTATTATGCAAAGGACATTAGGATAGGTATAAAGGAGGGGTGCATTATAAAGGGACAGCTGTTCCCTCAGTGATTACGATCACTGTCTGGCTCTTGAATAAAAATGTACAGAACAAAAATCTTCTAAAATGTATCATTTGCAAACTCGGACGACCGAATCCGTAAAGTCAATACAAAAACTTATTGTTGAATAACAAAGTCTAAGGGTTGTTCACCTGGTCATTTCCCCTAAGATTAATGTCTCAGGCGTACAATGACTCCCGCGCACATGGCCTGACATTTCTCAACCCCGCGCTTTTTTCCTTTTTTTCAACTTCCTCCCCTTATTATCGTCTTACAATAATTACGAGGCAGCACGCGCCTGAAAGGTGTTTAGAGAAAGCGCTAATGAACCATTCGCCTTTGAATTAACTATTGTGGGAACATAGAATCTGAAGTATTTAATATAATTATAGGTAAATGTTAAGTTACAAATTGTTCTATTTGTGCAAAAGTAGCAAAAACTTGGCAGCTGCTTCATGCCGTATCTACTACTTTTTAAGATTCTTAAGAAGTAGCAAAACATTTTCCTTGAAATTGATAAAGAAAATATAAGAAGTTTAACTAATTTTATACGAAGAATTTTTAATGAGAAGGGAGTCAGAAAAGGAGGTATTTTTAAAAGGTAGTTCTAGGATAGTACCGTTCTTACTAATTTTGTAAATGTAGATGATATTTTAAGGTATACTAAAATATATTTCAAGATACTATAACAACGTAGTTCAGAAATATAGAACAAAGCAATCACACAGGCAAGGGGCCTCTTGTTTATTGTATGAGGTCATTGTTCCAACCAGCAAGCGCCACACTCCACAGGCTAAATTGTTACAGTTTATCATATTATCGCCACTTCTGCTACACGTACTCGCTATAAATCACAAATATACTTAATAGACCGAATCCGCTGGCGAAATACATGTTAAAAATAAACTAATATATAGCTCTATTTCCTTTTCCTTATTGTTAAACGGACGATTTTATTTCAGTGTACCCACAAGATTAAATTACTTTTATGTAGAACTATATGATTACACTCAACTAAACTCACAATAAAATAATAAATAAAATTCCAATATTATTTCTTGTATAGTAACGAAAAGGTGTGCAAAAATGCCTTAATAAAAGTCAACAAGTTCGAAATTACGTGCAAAAGATCTGCTACCTTATAAAAATATGTAAATTACGGTTATTCACGTGTCTGGGAACTTGGCGGCAAGTTAATACACTCGAAGCCTCCAAAATACTTAAGTACAAAATTTCGTACCGCTCGTCGGGAAAATCAAAAATCGCAGAGCAACGACCGGTAGGCAAGAATGCAGCCCGACTCGGACTCGGGCATCGACTGGGGCTCAGGCAGGTGACATGCTTAAAGTGACCATTTTATTTTTCACTCAAAAAGGGACACTTATCCACGATTGAAAAGGCATTAAACTACTACTCAATGATTTCTAAGAGGCATATCACAGTGATGGCAAATAAAAATGCTCTCATAATCAAAATTAATAATCATGTTTCATTTTTTTAGCAGTCATCTTAATGGAGTTTCGGAAAACGGGAGAATTTTTCGTCCCGAAACTTATACGATCAAACATCGAGACTGTTCAAAACGGGACGTATGGTCACATTAGACCATATGGGACCCACGTGTCAATCGAATATACATCGCAAATTAGATTTCGATCCCGAAATCGCCTTTTTGTAGCTAATGCTTTTATCGATTTTTAATAGACCCCTTTTGATAAAATTGATTAATGGCAGCAATTAATTCGAATGTTAGTAAAAAGTTGCACACAATCGATTTATTGCTTTCGAAGTGTAAAGTTGCCAGGTGTTGTCGACATAGAAAGACGAAATAATTGATTATTTATAACTAAAGTCACACTTATGAATTAAATAAACTCCATCGCAAATAATACGGCGTGTTACATTATTTTTATAGTATACCTTATATATAGCAATAGTCCAAGAACCCTGAAAAGCTAAATCTACGTTAAAGTTGAAATATTTCTTACGTAAGTGACATATCTATCAATACTCAGTAACCACAGATCACAACCACCTATGTATCTATGTCAGTAAATGACCATGATGAAGATTTAATGATAATGAGATATTTTGGTTATAATTCCTTCTTGTAAATACACTAACCAATTTTGGTCAAATTCGGTAAATATACTTTAGCGAAAGCACAAGTTGAAATTTAAAATGTTTTTTTTAAACGAGGTTAACAGCACTAGTGTGAAGCTAGGCGAGACGACCAGTCTTATATATTTTAATTAATAAATTAATAAGTTACTTTTGAATTTAAATACACTATGTTATATATAGCTAATATTATATTCATACAATATAGTAATATCGACGGAATACACGCGGGAGTACACGCGCCATCTGCGGCCCCCACAATGAATGTAGCAGCTGTGCGATGTTACTAGGTAAAAACCTATTTATCGTTACTTAGGTTCCGCAGGCGAATATCAATATTAAATACAATTTAAATTATAGCGTATTGGAAAGGTTAATCAGCAGGTTGATATGTTAAGTGATAAAGTGCATAAAATCCTGGATCAATTCATTTATTCACTTGTTTTTTATAAGAAACTCTACTCTTTCAAAAGGGTTTGAGTTAAGTCATATCATTCTTAACCATCTTACGGCGTCCGCCATATTGGATTGTGAATTACATCACTTAGAAAACTATCGCTTGTTGCGCTTTAAAATTCTGGAGCAAGATTTGATCTGAACATACATTGCAAGTTATACAATAACTTGTAAAATACCAAATATTTTAGTCCCTTCTCTTCCTTCCTTCTTTTTCTCATCCTTCCTATTTGATTTTGAAATGTGTCTTTGAAGACCAAGACCCTTAGAAATATAACCTTTGCAAAAAAAAGAATAGATTCGAACATCCATGAAAAAAAACTCTAAATAAAAATATCTTTCTTAAACTAAAAATACTACTTTTAACATTTTGAATAGAAAATAATTCTGAATAAAATAACAAACGAGACCTAATCAATTTTATACGGACCTCTAATCGCACTCCCTACAAATATTCTCTTTGGATAAAGGGTATCACATCCTGGGCTCAGGCGATTATAATTTATTTGAATTGCTTTGTTATTATTTACAGTGTATTATTTTTTTCATGTTAATACAAATTTCCTGTATGTAGATATAACTATCAGCAATTCTATTTTTAGTAGAAGTAATTTCCTTATTGTTAGTTATGATGTTGGCAACATTTGCTTTAAGTGACATTTCACTTTCGAAATCGAAGTCTACATCTTATTGTCCCTTTAATTCGTTTTATATATATTATATCTGTAATTATTATTCATTATAGGTCAAAAGGAAAACAATTCAAGTCGATATATCAACATAATAATAGTTATACCAGAAGATAAAGCTTTTCAAAACCCACTTAAATTCAAGTCTTCCTTTATTTTTAGGATCTAAATTATTGCTCAGATTTGAGTATCACGTAACTTCACTTCAACTTTGACTAGGTCTTTTGAACAATAACCGTTCCCACAGGAATTCTGGTTGTCTGCGGGACAATTGTAACCTATGTGTCAATTCAAGACAACACAAAACATAGCTGTACAAATGTTACTTTTATCCCTTGTATTAACAAAATCTTTTTATCCACAGGAACTGTTTTTTTTTTTCAGGATAAAAATTACATTATTTGTTAATCCAGGTTATAAAGTATTTTACCTTTACCTTGTACCTAATTTCTGTTTTCATTTCATTCATTACTTCCACTACTTTTTTTTGAAAAATAAAAAGTAGTGGAAGTAAGTAGATTTTTTTACATTTCTTTTAAGTATTTGATAATTAATTTACCTTGATAACTCTTCCAGTTTCTGGGAAAAAGAGTCCAAACAATAATTTAAAAAAATAACTAAGGAAGTCTTTAAGAAATCCTAAATATAAATTTAACCAGAGATAGAGATAAAAATCCTTTAGAAGCGTTAACAACAATGCGGTTCAATTTATCTTTGAAAACTTGGCTTGGGGTCAATATACCAAAGATGAAAACATGTAGCATCATCCCTTGGAACCCTTGTTGAAGTCGCTTTGTCCAAGTAATGCAAGCCCCTTTTAAAAACGTGGGAATTCAACTTTACCTGTACGTACATGACGTTTCACTACAATATGTATTCACACCCCTAAATTAATTATAGTAGGCGATATATAACAATCTAATTTTTTTTATTGCCTTACTAGTATCTGTTTGAGACTTTGTCCACGTAAAATTCAGAATTGAGTCCAGATCCTCCCACTAACATTCAGTCAATCTGTCGTTTAGATACTGTGCTTTATTCCGGGATAAAAATTATCCTGTGTTTTTGCTTTTTTACCCGACTACGGAGAAGCCAATAGGAAGGTTAATGATTTTGGCAGTCTTATATAGACTTTACCTTGATCATTTTTGTACTAATTTCTGGATTTCAGCCTGAATTATTTTCTTAGTTATTTTTTTATCGTTATAGTTTTGTTCTGCCCTTTATGTTATTGAGTGAAAAAACTTGTTTGTACAACATACAAACTACATAGTAGGATTTGTAAATATATAAGTGCTGAAAAGTATCCGAGTAAAAAGAAGTCCAAAACTTTCCGTTTTAGTCACTTCTTATCCATAACTCATAATGATTATCGTGTAAGTCGCTAAACTTATGAAACCAAAGTCAAAATGTGGGCATATCTACACTTTAGTCGCAATCCCCAGGCACTACTCAGTTCAGTTCTACGTACGAGTTTATGTTCACATTTTATATTTTTATTGAATTTACTTTTAGGAGTGTTCCAAAAAAATTGGTAACAATTTCCAAGACACCATCATAAGGTACATTCTTCCATTGGACTTGTCCGTCACGTAATGTTACTTTGTTGCAAAGTATATATGGTCCTTCTTTGTAAATACTAATAAAAAAAAGTTAAATGGGCATATCATACCTAATTGGGTTAAAAATCAGGTGGCAAGTTTATTTTATGGTAACACTCTTGCAGGATAATGATATTTTATATAAACTTTCTCGTTTCTGTTTACACCAATTTAAACCTATGATACTTTAGACCCGCAATCAAAGCCTAAGTGTCTATAAGAACAACTCCTGACAGGAAACACAAACACGTTTTAAAAATTAGGGGTCGGTGAAATGTAAAAAGAAGTCTACGGTCTAGTGATAGATAGATTTGTTTTTTTAGTCTTCAAAATTACGTATACCACTTGGTAGTAGGAGTACTATCTACAAGCGAAATGAGGAAATTGTAGCCCAAGTCTATGGGTCAAATAAGTTTGGATCATCATTTTGACAACCCGTTATTGGCTCACTATTGAAAACTTTGGAGAACTCTCAGGAGTGCACGTCTCCTCACGATGTTTGATGCAAGCAAGCAAATGATATTTAATTTGCTTAAAACATCCCACTTCTGATGTCAGAAGGGAGAGCCGATTTGATTGAATGAATAATATAAATACGATTGCGTAGTTTTTGGACAGGAACCCAGGCAGTGCCTTGGACTTGTGACCAAGGTGTAGGCTAAATGGATCTCTTTATGTAATTACGACACTCACCTCCACTGGCCGGTCTCATTGTTTTTCTTAGGTCATTCTATTACAATAAACAAATAATCTTTTTAGTTTACTTTCCCATGGACCCTCAATCGTCCAAGCATGAAAAACGTGCAATATGGCGGTCACGCCAGTTGATGGTGATTAGGAGGAATAAATTAAATTAATTTGTATAGAAGCGCACAATTACATGCTCTTTAGCTGGGTAATTGATAGGAATCAGTGTAGATCAGTTACGCTTTAAATGTTCTGATTTATAGTAGTTTAATCGTTTTTCAACACATAGACCTGTTTTAGTTTAGGAAAAGATTTTTTTAGAGGTCACCGAAGTCTCGAACTCTGGAACTTTCAGAAATAATCATTAAATTGTCTTACATTGAGAGAAAGTTCCACTATTTTTAGAGATACGTACCTCTAAATAAATCCCTAATAATATCACTTTGTAGTCCGTCTGTCTGGCTTTTAAAGCATGTTTTCTTAGTTCCTAAAAGCTATTAAGAATTTAACTTCTAAGTCAACCCAATCAATAGATACGGCTGTTGACATAATATTATCATCATCATCACAACCCATTAATGGCCTACTGCTGAGCCGGGTCCTGCTCATTCCTCCACAATAAAAAATTACTTTTGCAGTTGGTAATAGAACTGTGACACATAGGTCACAGTTCGATGTATAGGGACAACAGTTTTGTGTCTGAAAAGTATAGTTTGTACCCAAATTGTATGGAACCGTTGGTCAGCGAGTCCGACTCGTACTTGTCCGAATATTTATTATAAGCAATTATAAAAATACTATTTAAAATCGTTGCTAGCATACACGCCGTATGTTTATCAGCCTTATCGATTGATAAAAGCCCACATACATTAAAACTGTTAGGTAGTAAAGTTTCCTTAAGACAGTTAAAATTATCATAATAGGGGTCTGCAAGTCTTTTGGTAGGGTTGTCAGAATGAAGTTTTAGTTAACTGATATATCAAAAGATCAAAAAGATAACTGAGTTATCTCAGTCTTGACTATAAGATCAAACTTTTCAGGGTTGCCATTATAATATAATAGTGATAGTAACACTTTATGATAGATTTAAGCTAGATAACATAATCGCTGTCCTATCTTTGAGGCAGTCTGACAAGTAATTTCATAGTGTATTAGAATATAGTTTAGGTTAGGGCTGACAATCTTCTGAGCTGTTATAAAAGGGGTATGAAAACCTACTCCTGAGTCGCAAGCCCCTATCAAAACATACTTTTTTACAACGGCAACCATGGTAGTTTAACATGAAATAATATTAAACCTACCCGCATGATGTACTCGAAAAGGTGCTTGTGCACTTTCAATGTGGTTTGCGTGTCTAACTTGTAGTCGATAAAATAATATGCTTTTATTAAGGATATTTAAAAAAAATGTACTAATTTATGACGTCATTAATTAAATGAAATAGCAAATAATATTCATTAAAAAGTAGGCATGTCATTATGAAAGCATCGTGACTTTCTTTAGTTATTTGATTGTCAAAAAGTTTTTAACCCTTAAAACAAATTAATTAATTGTTAACAACACTGTTTATGAAGTAATAGTAGTGGGTATATCATTTTATATTATTACAAGTATACCGACGTGAAGACAATATATAACCATTAGTCCGATAGATTAGTCTCAGTCTCTCTGGTGTTTTCGTGCAGTGAACATGGAAGTTAGTGTTATAGTGTTGTGATTAAGGTTACCCTTCTCGAGGCCCACGTGAGTTTACTTTATTATCTATTGTCGTTAGCGATGTCGAGTGGTGGAGGTGAGGGTTAATATATTATGAAAGAGCTCTTTAAACCTGCTCCTGGGTCTCAAACCCCAGGCACCGCTCGCCTCAGTCTAAATTGCATGTGTATACGTATTGCTGTACAGTAATGGGTATCATATTTCTCTCATATACTTAGCATAATTTTAAATGTTACAAAAATGGACTATCCAGAAGAACGAAGGATCCGTCGAGGGATGTAGGGGGGTAGGACTTCCATATTCAAAACGAAACAGATTTCTGTTATAATTGCCTTGGACTTGTGACCAAGGTATACGTTTAAAGGATCCTCTTCATTCAATTGAAACACTCGCCTTCACTATTCAGGTTCTTTGTTTAAATAAACCTAACTTTCTCGCCGACATACATAGGAGATTATCGCCCCCAATCCCCTTCGCTATTTCAGCAAAAATAAGCAAAGCCCTAACACCTCCTTCCGTGCTTACGTAAACGTTGATTATTTAGATAGCAGGAATATTCACGTTTCGATATGCGTTTACTTTTTTATCGCTGACGTAATCACTGTGCAGAACCCCTAAACCCCCATGTCGTCAAAAATTAGCATACGGCAGGGGGGTGGGCTGCCTCTCTTTAATGCTTACGTAATACTTGAACGGCCCTTTATTGGTATTTAAAAAATTGTCTTTCTATTTCAATAGCACCTCTACTTATTTAAATTATAAGCATCTTACATCATAAAGCAGAAAACAAGCTTTTATTTTTTTGGTCTAGGCACACTGAATGCTTTTCAAGTGTATAATTCTATCGTAATTTTCCCGGCTTCGCTCGGGTAATTTACCACGTGTATTTAGATTTAATTTCACATTTTAATCACTATATCGCTATCCGTAATAATATTTTTACGTGACACGTGTAGTCCAAACGCACACACACATTACACACGAGCGAGCCTAATTACTGATACTTCACAGTTCACACTCATCCTTGTATTTTGAACAATTCACACAATATCTTTATAAATTATAGCCTATGTGTTATTCTGATGTATAAGCTATATTATTGTAAAGTTTTATTAAAATAAAATCAGTAGTTATTTCGTGAAGGAGTAACAGATATACTCATAAACTTTCGCGTTTTAAATATTAGTAAGGATAATTATATAGCGTAAAGCAATGAAAGGGTTCAAGTATGCGATAGTCTACGAGGTTGGTAGCTAAAAGAATAAAAAAAATTACAGGGCTTTCGGAAATATTTAAAAAAAAAGGTAGCAACTATATATCTGCGATTCAATAGATAATTCTACTCCATTTTGATTTCGTTCATCGATAAAAAAAGACAATCTGTACCAGCTGTCAAAGGATCTACTAATAGAAACACCGGGCATCGCACGCGCCACCACCTTTAGGATACAGTTAAGAATAAGAAAAAGTTATTACAATTTTTTATACACAAATATCATTTTAAAAATGCTTTTATTTTACCAAAAAAAATATCTTTTGAAACAAAACATCGATATTTAATAGTCAATCGAACTCGATACATTCATAAACGAATTTACGTGAATTGATTAATCAAATTTTTTTCATCATCAGATCGATTCAAAAAAATTTTATCTATCTACTAGTCGCGCGCGACTTTGTCCACGTGTAGCTCCGCTCCTATTGGTCTTAGCGTAATGATATATAGCCTATAGTCTTCCTCGATAAATGGGCTATCTAACACTGAAAGAATTTTTCAAATCGGGCAAGTAGTTCGAGTAGTACTTATTATTTTATTCTTGAGCTGATGATGAACTTGAGCTCGTTTGGTGACCATTACAGCTGTGCAGTGATGTGGTCTCAATCCCATGTAGATGAGATAATATGTTTCAAATTTTAGATTTCAATAGTTTTTTGTTAATGGCAGAACCAGACGAACTTTGACACATACAAGACTCACCCATGTCATTCATTGCAAAATAACTATAGCAAATTCGGTCACAAAGAAACTAGGCATATGGAAGTTGAATGGCTCCCCCGATTTCTTAAGGCATTAAGTATATTTCTTACAAACAGCTGTTCTATTGAAAGGTTTTTAAAAAAAAGAGCCACGTGGCCCTAAAATATTATTTTTACTGTTGCTATCACAACAGTTACATCAGCTATTTGATTATATTCTTTTACCTGCAACTTCGCTTGTGATTTTGAGTCATACTAATTTTACACCCTTAAGGGATGATTTTCAAAAAAATATTATACACGTGTTTAATGAATTTCAATGAAGAAACTTACTGAAATTCATTTGAATAACTTCAAAAACAGTAAAGTTACATACTAACTTTGCAGACCCGTTTTACCCCCTTAGGAGGTGAATTTTCAAAAATCCTTTCCCAGTGTTCCCTTACGTTATAAAAGGAACCCCTGCGCAAAATTTCAAGTTTCTAACCCTTAAAGTTTAGGCCCTGCGTTGAGATGTCAGTCAGCTTCTCCTTTTATATATATATTGATTGCAGAGATAAAAAATTATACAATTAGGAATGTGATTACTATTTGTTGGTAAAGCCAGATCTTTATAAGAGATCTCTTCCAGCCAACCTACAAAGGCGACAATAGTCTACAGAAACTAATGATTGATAAGGGACATCTGGTACCAGTTATACTGCACTACTTGCAATACTATAGACTATATTGACTTCTAAAATTACTTGTCCAACTGCCTCTGAAATATTTTGGCAGAAAAAACAAATAGTCGAATCAGTGGAGGTAAAGATGCCTTAAAGCCAATAGGAAACCGACCGTTTTACATTCAGTTATAAATGCGGAAGTAACTCTGTCTATCAGTCGCGCTTTCACGCCAAAACTACTGAACAGATCTAAATGAAATTTGGTATACAGATAGTCTAGAGTCTGAGAAAGGACTTTTTAATGCGAAAAGGAGAGGGGGGGAGGGGGGTAACTTCAAACTTATTGATTATGCTGTTGTTTCGATATAAATAAATACGACATTAAGTTTGTAAAAGTTTTACCCTCAAGGGATAAGTCGAGGGCACAGCTAGTACTCAATAAATACATAATATGTTCATGCTATGAAATTAATTATTAAAATCATCACGACCCGTCAATGGCCCACTGCTGAGCCGGGTCTCCTCCTCAGAATGAGGAATGAGGAGGGGATTAGGCCATAGTCCACCTCGCTGGCCCAGTGTGGGTTGGCAGACTTGACCCATCTTTGAGAACATGGAGAACTCTCAGGGGTGCAGGTTTCCTCACGATGTTTTTCTTCACCGTTAAAGCAAGTGATATTTAATATCTTAAAATAAACATAACTCACGAGTCAGAGGTGTGTGCCTGTGTGGGGGATAGAACTCGGACCTCCCGAGTAAGTCTTGAAGTCTCAACCACCGGGCCATCACTACTTAATTATTAAAATATCTATTGGCATTGGAAGAATTTTAATTGTTTTGCATATTTCCGCAGCGAAGAGGAAAAAATATGCAAATTACATTAGAAAAATGAAAATTTCTTGAAATGTCAACAAATGATATAAAAAAGACATGATACAACATAAGTGTTATTACAGCATAGTTGCAGTTGTTCAGTTGCATCGTGTGAAAGTTACGTCCTGCCACCCCAATTACTTTGTTATTCATAGAATAGTTAGATAAGGATGAACTTGATTATTTATCGATATCGATAAATATAATCGAATACCTTATTTTATCATGTCTAATTATGTGCTAAATATCCTATAATTTTCAGACGTCCACCTATAATCCTGTACTAGTATATAAAGCTAAATAGTTTGTTTGTTTGCTTGAACGCGCTAATCTCACGAACTACTGGTCTGATTTGAAAAATTATTTCAGTGTTAGATAGCCCATTTGACGAGGAAGGCTATAGACTTTATATCATTACGCTACAACCAATAGGAGCGGAGCTACAGGCAGACAAAGTCGCGCAGGTCGACTAGTTGTTTAAAAAACAAGACCATCTCATTATGAAAAAGAAAACTCAGCTTTAATTAACTTACATTTTTATGGATGTGTGCCAATAATGTTTATGAGATTTTAGAGGTTCAAGCATTTTTTCAACCGACTTCAAAAAAAAAGGTTATTAATTCGGTTGTTTTTTTATGTTTGTTACCTCAGAACTCCGTCAAATGACTGAAGATAACAAAGTGAGATTGTAAATTGAATCAAATGATTTAATGTTTAATTACTTATAAAAATAATAATAAAAACCTCGTAGAAAATATTTACATTACATTTTAGTCAGAGTATAATAATTAACCCATAAGACACCATGTTTGACATCAAATCTATGTATATTCCTCTTTATAGCACAAGGTTTAAGAGATGAACATATTCAAGGCTTACATACAGTCTGAATATAAAATTCCGAATTACTTGGGAAGTAGTTAAAAAACTATAAGCGAAACAAACACGAGAGACCACGAAGCAAGCTACACAGAAGCAGCTGTAGCTAGGTGCACGCAAGTAGCCTCGTTATCGATAGAATATAACATCGATAAGTCTCAAAGGTCAGCGCAGCACTGGCTCGCACCTTGACTGCCATCTGCCGATGCACGTGAGGCAATTAAGGCATCGACCGGGGGTGGCACCCTCGTTGGTCGTTTACCTCTGGGGGTTCGGTCAAAGCTACTTGTTCGTACTTGTTCTCACATGCAGATAATAATTAAGTATGGAAGAACATTTAAAAAAAATATTGAAAAAAAATTCAATAAAAGCCAAAAAAATAACCTAAAAAAAGTGTTGTCTTCTTTTACACATTGCACGACATTTAGCTGTAGATCCAACTTAAAATTTTAACCAGCCATCCCTAAAGTTTGATGACGAGATATAGGGGGGTCGGCATAAATGCTACACAGAATTGGGGGTGAATGAAAGGTGAAAAAACTATGTAATGCGGCGGATATAAGTAGTATTTATTTGTGCAATAAAAATAAATATGAGTAAGAGGGTATCTGATTTAAATCATGTTATGTCAGGAAAAAAAATACCGTCCATATTTATGAAGTTTGTTTGTTTGAACGCGCTAATCTCTGGAACTACTGGTCGGATTTTAAAAATTCATTCAGTGTTTGATAGGCCATTTATCGAGGAATGCTATAAGCTATACATCACCACGCCAAGACCAATAGGAGCGGAGCTACACGTAAGTAATAAAACAAGTACCTAGTTCATATCAAGACGTGAAAGAAATCCGACCATTAAAATAGATAGAATAAATTTAACTTGTAAAAAATCTCCTATATTCCATATGTTTGCAAATATTTCACATGGTCCAAGGTCACACGTGAGACCATTTCAAAGGTAACAAAAACTTGTACCTATACCCGCTTTATTCTTGTCACACACGTTACATAGATAAATCAAATGTTAAGATTCTTGTTATGATAAGTTGGGTAATAGAATAGGTATGTAAATTACATCTACGTACACTGATGCTCTAAATCATCAAGCTGTAAGCATTTGGACAAGAAGGTGCTAGAATGGCAACACCGAAAACATGCAGCAACTTCAAAAAGTCCAGGAAAATTAAGCAAGTAATCGTTTCATATCAATTAATCAAATTCTTTAAGAAAAATCCTTTAAAGAGATCTATATTCTTTTTTGTATATGAGCCCCCCTTTAAATATTTATTTTATTCTGTTTTTAGTATTTGTTGTTATCTGTCTAGCTATCACGGTTCATGAGCAGCCTGGTGACAAACAGACGGACGGACAGCGGAGTCTTAACAATTTTTTTTTTTATAAAGATTACTAGCAGTATGGATCACATACTACTAGTATTCCCTTTACCCCTCCTAGTAAGCTAATAAATAGCTTGTGTCAGGAGTGGGCCACGCCAGTAGTCCAATGTCCGGGATTTGAACCCACGACTTGTTGATCGTGAATCCAACGCCCGAACCACTGAGCTACTGACGCTTATAATCAAATTTGTTGAAGGTTCTAGTTGACGGGAAGAGTGTGACTCCAGTGAGTCATCTACTCATCGTTTATATAAAGCCCCCCAAGACATATGATGGACTATATGATGTCTTTTCATACAAACACATCTACAAAAACAACTTAACAAGAGGATCCCATTTTTACCCTTTGGGTACGGAACCTTAAGAATCAGCTTCTACTAATAGACATAACACGGATAATAATATCATTTCTCTTTGAACCCTTGAATTTTCGTAGCGTCCCTTTGAGAAACTGAACTTGTATTATAGCGTCCGTATGGTGTTGCTTCCTCTACATTATGTAATGGAGGAAAATGTTCATAAATTCTAAGACTGGGTTGTAGTCAAAACTCGTTTAGATAAGGCCGGAAATACCATGCTAAACCGCGTGTCTTGTAATCATATGAGATGACTTCATTCAACTCTTCATGTACTTATCTATACATGGTCAAAATGTTACTTATCGAATGTCTGTACGTAGAAGATATAGTCGACTAGTAGGAAGAATTCGTTATATAAAATTCAATTTTTTTGAATTTGGAGAACAAGTTCTCTTACTTTTTGACAAATTAAAAAGTATAAATTTTTCTGAAGCTACCCACCAGCTCGAAAAATCTATTAAAAAGAACTGGCAACAAATTCGGCAGTCACTCAAATTCCAAAGTACGTCTGTCGCGCTTTCACGCCAAAACTAACTAAACTTAAATGAAATTTGGTATGAAAGGGGGGGATGAAAAGTTGGATGGAAATATCGTCATTTTTAGGGCTAACCTTGACTTATTTTGTAGGCGGCTGTTTTACCCTCAAGAGTGTAAAATAACAATAGGGAATGGGGGATGAAAGTTTGTATGGAAATATGTAAGGTTACCCAAAGTGTCAAATTTCACGCGGAAAAATTTGAGATCTACTGCCAAAAAAAATTTGACTAAAATAAAAATATAATATGTCCAAAGGAAATACAAATGAAATACCTACTGAGAGAATTAACCTAACTTGAAAAAACTAACCTATTTGATACACTTGGCTTTGACTAGTTACCAGTATGTAGGTATTATACGTGGGACCTTGGGCCGCTCAAGGTCTGCAAGAGCACGCAGGATTACAGACGAGTTGAAGGTCACGGCTTATTCAAATTTGGCTATTGAGCCAACCCGCGACCGGTAGATACCTACTTGTATTGGATACAAAGTATAGAATATTTTAAAATACTTCGACGGTTCGAATACATAGGTTCCCAAAATTTATTTGATTTGTAGACCACTTAGCGTGTTTGACACATGATCAGACATCTATTTCATCTAATATATGAAATTCTCGTACCGCGGTCTTTGTGGCTCGACCGATTTTTATGAGAGTCAAAGACAAAACAACCCAAACAAACCCCCTGTTATAATGAGCGACGTGTAATGAAAACTCAAACAAAAAAGGAGTACTTTAGAATTGTCAATCAAGTCAGTCAGTCAGTTTGTCTGAAGCTACCACCAACTCGGAATACTGTTCTGTAGAGAAGAGCTGACTTGAAACTTAGGAGCACTTTTCAAAATGCCATCTAAAATGTAGTTTCTTTACTTGCAATTAACCCCTAGGGGTAGATATAAACCACTTTGGGAAACATAGTCAGTAAATTCAAAATTTGATTTGTATTGTCAACTTTTGTAGTAACATCTCCTGAGGACATCATACATGTTACAGATCTAAATAGGTGAATAAGTAGTTTATTAAATTTTTCTTTTAACAGAGATTTCCCTAAAGTAACATTTACTTCCATGCAATACTAGTAGTCAAATTTATAATTAACAAATTAATTTGTAACCGGATATTGGTGATTCAAGGTATTAATGGGTTCTTTTAATTAAAAGCAGGTTTTTAATAGTCTCATTACAAGATTTTGTTGCAAAAAAATATATTACTCGTCTAGTAGAGATTCCTTATTACCCTTCAAAGAATCTAAGATGTGTTCACATTTTATCGTAAAATGAAATAACTTCAATTTATTTTACTCGTTGGTGCTTCCAAGTGGACAACACATTAAGTAGACTTTCATTAAAAGTCTAGCAAAGATTTCTTAGTATCCTTAAAATAATATAAGATATCTTTACACTTTGTCCTATAATGAAATAACTTAAATTTATTTTACTCGTAGATGCTTCCAAGTGGACAACACATTAAGTAGACTTTCATTAAAAAGTCTGTAGCAAAGATTTCTTAGTACCCCTTAAAGGAATCTAAGATGTTCACACTGTCGTAAAATTAAATAACTTCAATTTATTTTACTCGTTGGTGCTTCCAAGTGGACAACACATTAAGTAGACTTTCATTAAAAGTCTAGCAAAGATTTCTTAGTATCCTTAAAATAATATAAGATATCTTTACACTTTGTCCTATAATGAAATAACTTAAATTTATTTTACTCGTAGATGCTTCCAAGTGGACAACACATTAAGTAGACTTTCATTAAAAAGTCTGTAGCAAAGATTTCTTAGTACCCCTTAAAGGAATCTAAGATGTTCACACTGTCGTAAAATTAAATAACTTCAATTTATTTGACTTGTGGATGCTTCCAAGTGGACAACAGATTAAGTACACTTTCATTAAAAAGTCTGTAGCAAAGATTTCTTAGTACCCCTTAAAGGAATCTAAGATGTTCACACTTTGTCGTTAAATAAAATAACTTATAATTTATTTTACTAATAGATGCTTCCAAGTGGACAACAGATTAAGTAGACTATCATAAACATTCTGTAGTAAAGATTTCTTAGTATCCTTAAAAGAATATAAGATATCTTTACACTTTGTCCTATAATGACAAACTTAAATTTATTTTACTCGTAGATGCTTCCACGTGGACAACAGATTAAGTAGACTTTCCACCACAACTTGACCACTTAATCTCTACAATTTCATTAATATTGAATCTAAGCAGTTGATTGCTAATATTTTTAAAGCTAGTTTCATTTTCATGTTTATTACAATTATATATGATATATTTAATCTACTTTGGTACTATATTGTTAGAAACACAACTGATTAAAGTTAATTTCAATACTTATGTTTTATTTTTCCTTACACATATGTACACTTGTAATGTAATAAGCATTGAAAAAAATTTTATATATAAAATCCTCGTGTTACGGTGTTTGTTTCCAGACTCCTCAGAAACGACCACAGATTTTTATGAAATTTTAATGTGCATATTGGGTAGGTCTGATAATCGGTCTACATCTTTTTTGATACCCCTAAGTAATACGGGTTGACCACCCCAAATTTTTAAGATTTATATGGCAAAACAATGTTTGCCAGGTCAGCTAGTAGCTATATGAATAATATAGCAAGGGATGTGTTTCCTTGCTATACAATATATATCAATTTTCTCCATTCCTGTAACTTCCAATTTTAGTTGTACAGATTCCTATGATTGTTATAAAATAATCATAACCTTGCAGGAATAATAACAAATACATAAAAAAATATTAAATTCTTTAATATTTACAAATATTTTTTTTAGATTATAGTAAAAAATTGTTCTTAAACAAACAACTTAATGCACTTGCTTGGTTTGAACATAAAAATTATATGTCTAAATAATAATTTACGCTTTAAAATTAATACTTCATTTAAAAAAATCCTTTATTTCATTGAAATCGTTACTTAATATTATAAATGTGAAAATATCTGTCTGTCTGTCGCGCTTTCACGCCAAAACTACTGAACCTATTTAAATAAAATTTGGTATACAGATAGTCTAGAGCCTGAGAAAGGACATGGATTACTTTTTAATGCGAAAAAAGAGTTGTAAGAGGATTTTTAGAGCTAGAAGCTTTAAACTTATTTTTTAGATATAAATAAATATGACATTCAAACTTTGTAAAAGTTTTACCCTCAATGGTGTAAAATATCAATAGGGGGTGAAACGCGGACGAAGTTGCGAGCAGCTAGTATTAAATAAAAACAAAACTCACTTTCTGCGGCGACTGGCCGACGTGTTCTCGAGCGGGAAGTTGAAGGATTCTCCAAAAATCCGATATTGCAACTCGTCCTCCTCATTACTTTGATATTGCATCGCGTACGACGAAATAAACCACCCTTATCATTACTTCACCTTAGAATCATCGTAAATAAACGTAATAAACTCAACTTTTCACTTCCCTCAAAACACGGAGGCTGTATGATCTACAATATTTGCCTTTCCCATAAGGGATATTAAAAAAAATTTGACAGTTCGTAATAAAGTTCTGCCGCCAAAATTAAAGGAATAGACAATATTTTTTTTTTTATTTATGAACGCGAGCTGCGAATCACGGCCGTAGCCCGTAACGCGTGCGGAGCCGGACTGAACGAAAACGACGGGGCGCACCGCGCGGTAGTGCGGGACCGGCATGGTTGTCCCACCCGGCTCCCCCTGTTCATGTTTGTAAATTGTAATGGCCGCGAAATTCCAAACTTAATAGTTTTCATTCATTATATTAAACTAGCTGTGCCTGTAACCTCGTCTGCGTGGAATAGTGTCTTAATTATTTTACAAGTAAGAAAATGTCATATTGATCTGTCTAATCAACAACCTAAAAAATGTTTCTAGCTCTTAAAATAACGATAGTGCCACCCAACTTTTATCCCCCCTTTCCATCCCTTACAATCCGTTTTTCGCATTAAAAAGTAGGCTTTACACTATCTGTATACCAAATTTCATTTGAATCGGTTCAGTAGTTTTGGCGTGAAAGCGCGACAGACAGACAATTATTTTCGCATTTATAATATTAGTAAGGATATATATTACTCTCATATTAATTTCCTTTAGGAACCCTACGCTATAAATAAATCATAAAAATGAAATAAAACCCATTTTTCCGATTCAGGTGTTTCGGGTAGACATGGGACTGAACTTTCTAAAATAAAATCTACCATAAATTGATCTGATAATTTTTTAACTATATTTCTCATGTCCAAGTTTCTAACGATAACTATTTCAATTTTCAATAAATTCATTTAGATAACATAAAAAAAATATATAAACTACCCTCCAGGTTTATGAGTCCTCCAGACATTGTGCAGTTAAGTTAATGAATTTTACAAATAACGTTTGGTTAGTGTGGCCAGAAAAAAATAGTAAACAGTCTATTTAGCTTTACTACAATAATAGTAGAGTAAAGCAATAATGTTTCTCAGTGGTAGAAAAAAAAATTAAACTTCTGTCACCTACAGATGACACTGGGTAATTAAAGAGTAGCATTTCAAGGTCATGCAAAGTCGATAATACAAATATGTTAAATCCAAGATCTGTTAGTAACACCGTTTATAAAGTAGTATTTGCGGGTAGTTCATTATATCGTATTTCGAGTAGACGTGGTGCTAAGCCTCCGTTATCGAGGAGCACGTGAGTAATGTACTTTATTATTTTAATATTCGGTAGTGAGGTCGAGCTGTATAGGTGAGATTGTGTATAGTAGAAGATGTCTTTAAACCTATTCCTGGGCCTCAAGCCAGCACTGCTCGGCTCCCATCTAGTGTAACATTAATCTTCGATATAGTTGGTGTGCATACACAATTTAATTACACTATAATAAAGAATCCTTTTTATATTCTTGGTAAAATGACATCAGCTCAGTGCAACCACACACCACACCGGATAGACCACTTCCAGGTTTAAGATAACACACTTTTTGTCGACAAGTTTCACTGCTTGCGATATATATTTTTAAATTCCCCCTCGAGTGATCATATTATACACAATTCGTGCCATATTAGTCTAATATCTGACTGACAATTTTCTGCTTTAAGCTGGAGAAGACGGAAAAAAAAAACAAAGTTATGTTCCCTAAGACTTTGATCAGACTTTAACATTTTATAAGATACTAGCTGACCCGGCAAATGTTGTTTTGTCATACAAATTTTAAAAAATTGGGGTAGGCCACCCTTATCACTTAGAGGAAAAAAAATAGATGTTGTCGGATTCCCAGACCTACACGAAATGCACACAAAATTTTCATAAAAATTGGTCGAGCTTTCGGAGGAGTTCGGTAACACCGCGACACGAGAATTTTATATCCGGATATTTTCAGATCCGAAGTATGCATTAAATTAAAAATAAAAAGAGTAGGGTAGGTTACATAATTTCACGATTTCTTCATACATGAGAATGGCACGACAATATGTCCCATCATAATACGACGATTAAAAGGTCTCGTACCTCCCCCTCCCCGAATTCCCAATTACTCACCAGGGCCCATGTTGCTCTTTCATATACGGTCAGTATCCTATCGTGAAAAGGATTCCTCCAACAAAAAAAAAAGAGAAATTGTAATGCTTATATTATAAAAGTACTTACGGTTCGTCTTTTATAATAATGTAATCTTCTTCGTCTTCTGTAGATAATTTCGCTCTAAGGGCTTTTAATCTTTCAAACTGGAACTGAAGGAAGGATTTCGTGCCCTCTGGATCCATGCTGAAACAAACCAGATGAACATGTATGACCGACAATACTTACGAGATCATATGGAGCGATTGACCCTTTGGTACACACCATTCGAGGTTTTTCGCAGAAGAAAGAGTAAGAAGGTGAATATCTTCTCCCCCTATCTAGATGTCCTTGATTACTTAATTCGGAATACGTTAAGGTCATGACCTTTTTTGGATACGGATTTGCATCATATAAAACTGGGGCTCCAGCTTGCAGGTGCGAAGTGTGGGGGTCTGTGCTACCGTATCGAACGACCCAGAAGATAAGGTGCTGAATACACGAGATAATGAGGAAGACATTGTCCCCTCAGGATGAGCTCAGAGCAAGGCAAACAGCGGACGCGGTTCAACCGATTTCCCGAGGTTTTCCTGACGTGTCGAGGAAGACCATCGCTGGGATTTTAGTGGGTAGAAATCATACATAACCTAGATTTTTCCCACATGGATTGGTATCGAAGATACCAATTTTACACAAAAAAAGAAGCAGCAGGGTGGTCATTCAAGAATATGCTTATGCCTAGGGCTTATCCTGGATTTCTCGACCTTTCGTAACGCTTTTCCTGTTTCGTAAAGCACAGCGTAATGATGAAATTATTATTTGGCTAATACTCATTTAATCTTTCATAATAAAATTTAAAAAAAAAAATTATAATATAAAAATCATATCGAAAACTATGAATATCCTGAAAAAACGGAGTTCAGAATTACACTTAGGATTGTTACTATTATCAGAAAAAAATATTTTAAAAAAAATTGGGGATGTCCGCTATTCTAAAGTCCATACAAAATTTAATATTTTCTGAGGCATTTTTGTAAAATCATATCTCGAAACCTATAAATTTCCTGAAAAACGGTTCTCAGAAATATACTTAGGATGGTAAATATTATCTAAAAGAAAAATAAAAAAATATTTTCGAAGTCACTCCTCGAAAATGACTATGAAAACGGGGTTTTTCTCCAATTTGAAAAAACGGAAATACACTAAGCATTGTTACTTTTATCAAAAAATAATATTTAATAAAAGGACTGTGCCCTATTCTAAAAGATTTTATTAATAGTGCTGCATTTGTTTATCAGAACGTTTAAAAATAAACCCGATACGAATACGACATAACCTCACTTCACGTGTAAAAGTTATTGAAGTCAGTATTGAAATAAGAAATATGTCGACTTAATAGAGAGGATTTAGAACCTAACGAAAATAGGCAAGTACTCTTGCAAAGGAAATCAAAATCTAACTATACTTGACTCCTAACAGATTGCATAATCATGGACGACATTGATCTTATTACTTCACGATTGTTATGTATAGGCGTAATAGTAAAATGTGAATAATTTAAAGTTTAAATTAAAATTCTCGATATTATTTATGAAATACCTACGTGTGACATTAAACATCACCTTTCAAAACATAAGTCCGTTAAATATTTGAAGATCAAATTCGAAGGAAAAACGTTAACGATGATCCTTAATATTGAGTTGACAGCTGATCGCTATACTGATTATTATTTACTTTACTAACAATGTCTTTGAATTAATTAATAGGAAAAACAAAACACGTCATATTTATTATATGTGCGTCGATTTAATAATACAGTTTGTTTGGTTATAGTGACGACATTATTGATCGACATTTTACATACCTTGACATAGCATTACTCTCCATATATATCCTTGTCTAATAAGACTTTTCTTATACTGTAAAATGTTGGTGATAAATAAACGATACATATAGAGATTGTAAATAAATTAACTTAAATTGCACATTTATAAAAATATAAATAAAATCTCTACAAATAAACACGATTCGTTACAATTAAAAGAGGGAATCATCTGTCTCTTTCAAATTATTCAAAAATACGTAATGTTAGAAAGAAATAGCAGCAAAACTTATCAGTATGCTTGTTACGTCAAGCGCCATTTTTGCAGGAAACGGTATTTTCCGTCTATGGCGTTAGAATGATAATGTTGCCACATAAACGATATTTAATCATCATAATCTCTAAATTATATTTGGTAATACATAAATAATAAAATACTTAAAAAATAACTACAAGAATAAAAATTTTATATATACAAATAAAAAAATATGTATTTTATAGGCAATTTCATTTAAAAAGTTTGAAGTGGTTTATAATAATATTGACTAAGATTTGACGAGGTTATATTGGTCAATATTTATATATTGCTGTTTGTGTAATTATTAATTAATTAAAGTGTATATTATTACTGTCGCGTACTTGTACTGTGCAGTATAACCCCCAAATAGTCTTTAATCTTTTTTAAGGATATAGTAGAACACATGTTTTTATATCATGCTTCTGTATGTGTAAAGCACACTCAGTACTTAAGTATTTACTGGCATACTAGGACGTTACGTACATTAGTTGAAAAAAAAACTATTTGTTTTAAATCAACGATTCCGAGTGTTTTATAATCAACTTCTAGGGATAAGGCAAGAATTCCATTTCAGCTGCATGGGATCCACATGAGACAAAAAGGAACTTATAGTTTGAGTTAGGTAAAGAGGTCCTGTTCCACGATATTTTATTTCATCTGTAATCCTAATTTGACTATGATTTTATGATTTTCTACTATAAAACAATAGCTATGACCGCGACTTTGTCTGCGTGGAATAGTGTCTTTGGATAGCGGTCTAAAAATAAGTTCGAAACTTCTAGCTCTAAAAATGACGATACTTCCATGCAACTTTTTATTCCCCCATTTGAACTCCTCAAACTCTTTTTTCGCATTAAAAAGTAGCTTTTGTCCTTTCTCTGGATATAGACTATCTGTATACCAAATTTCATTTAAATCAGTTCAGTACTTTTTGGCGTAAAAGCGCGACAGACAGAGTTACTTTCGCATTTATATTAGTAAGGAGTTGAAAGCAAGGAGTCCGCAAGCGAATAACATGAATGAAATACCTATAATTATTAATTATACGTGGCACCATAGATGATAGATTGTAGAGAAAGTAATTATATATTACCTATTTACAAATTGTTCTAATTTCTTACCTGTGGCTTGACAATAGGCATGATGACAGTAATCGAAAATCAAGCAAAAAAAGGTGTTTTCTACTGAAATATAATTATTATTTAGATGAATATGCGTTTATTTTAATTTATTATTGTGAGATTAATAATTTATTTAATTAAATAAAACTACAAAACCTACAAGTAAGCCATGTTCATTTAAACACCAATCAAATTCAATGACGCCTGTGTACATACTGTCACTGTGACATTACTTTCATACGAATAATTGTTTTACTTGCAAATTGCAATTATTTCGTTATTGTGATATGTGAACAAAGGGGGTACGGTGGTGGGGTGATTAGGGTAGGTCGGGGTCCCCTCTATCGGTTCCCCCTGTGCAAAAACGGCAAATGAGGAGCAATATTTATCTCTCATATAATTATAAAAACTTCTTTCTCGTTGGAGTTTTAACACCCCCATTTTTTTTTCGGAATCCGTTAAACATTTAACTTTTTTTTGAGTATCAATTTTTAATATCCCGAAATCGGGGAAAAATCGGCAACATTATTAAATATTTACTCTATGGAACAAATCACAATGATTACAAGCACAGACTAATAAGAGATACTACGTACAAGATTACAAGTGACATTTGACTATTGTAAACAAAACTTATTGTAGAATTTTGAAATGTTATATTTCGGAAACTATTGATTTCCGCAGTTCGAGATCTTGTGTACAGCTAAAATGTGATGGAAATATGTGCTTTGTAAAAGCAAAAATCTATCCAGAACACAAGGTGCATGCAAATCTGTAGAGTCGATAATAGTTAATGAGGAAAATGAAACCGTTTTATCAGTATAATGCCATGACTGTGTTGCATCACAAGTTGGCTGCAAACATCCCATAGCATTCCTTATGTGGGTCCTTTGCCGAAGTGAGAAACCATCAGTTACATCCACTGAATGCTACTGGTTAAAATCTAAGTTATCCAACGTTGGAACTACCACAAAAAATATATCAATAAGAGTTATCCAATGGTAAGCCTGAACTTTCTGGACATTTAGTCCAGTAAGTTCAATGACTTATAAAAATTATGTTCAAAATGGGAAACTTAACTAAAAAATATTATGGGCAGATGCAGAGGTAAATGTAAAGGCTATTTCTGTGTTACTGATTGCAACTACAGTGCAAATAAAAGTGTAGAAATAACAAGGGTCACATTTGATAGTAAATATGTGTTAAATTTTAAGTTTTAGTGTCTGTATGGAAAGATAATTTGTACCCATTATTGTACCATATTATTATTGTTGTGGGGCTGGACAGGACACATGTTAAGGTGCAGAGCCAACAGGTCACATTATGGTATCCTAGGGATGGTGCAATAGAACGGAAACTAAGAAGATGGGAAGATGATCTTTGCCTGGCCCTGAGACCGTACTGGACGGCCTATGTCAAGCGCCACACCAAGCTAAGAGACATTTTATAAACCACAAGACCATATAAAGAGGAACTAGCTCGAAACAAACTGCTTTATCATCATCATCATCAAATAAAATAAATAAATTATTGTCATCAAGTAGTTTTACTGTATTATAATTAATACATGCATGTGGCTTTAACATTTTAAACTCTCTTTAAGAGCTGAATCACTCTCTCTATGTGGATTCTCTTAAACTAGCAATTTGCTTCGTTTGCCTTGGCTCCTCTTTGAAAGTTTAGCCCCTGTTGTAACACTTGGAGGTCACACTAGTTTAACTCCATGTTTGAGCAAATATGGTTCTACATGTTTGAACCCTCTGTTGGCCATCACATGCATGCCTGATTGCAAACACTTAAATCAAATGACTACTAAACATGTGTCTGTAACTCATCCTCCATACCCAGGCTATATATAATTTACTAACCCATTTGGTGTACAAGAAACAATTTATTTGACAGTGTTAACTTTTTTATATTCTGACGAAGAGAGAGATTGATTCAACAACAACTTACATAATTATATCTAAATGCCATTGGTAAATTGTTTTTTATACTGGTTTCATTGAGAAGCACGGCAGTGCCCCCGCCAAGTCGAGGGCGAAGCAAACACTGCCATACTATCCTTTACTGGAACCATGTTGCCACATTTTCAGGCCCCTATTTGAGAACCTCTGGATAAGACCAGAACGCAGAAAATTATATCTCTTGTAACCTACCTACCTACGTTTGTTAAGCGAGATAATAGCCCATACTGGTATTATATATAGTGTTTCATTTTAGGCTGTTGTTGATTGTGCAACACTATTATTGAAATACGCAGCCTTATCAAGCCTACTATTGACTGGTTATTGAATCAACGTTTTCCAAGTAGCAATTTTCCATCGTCAATGGGTAGCGGTTCTGGCGACAGATTGGTGCAATGGTGTTAAGGAGCACCTGGTTTTGTACCCTTCAACGGCCAAGTCACACAACAATAACTATAATAATAAAGAAATCGCAGTAAGGAACCTTAGACTTGGCATGACTTTGTCTAGATTTCATTACTTTTTAGAGATAAACAATGATGTAGTTGGCTTAATTTTGGTAGTGCATGCAAACAGATTGGAGATCGGGTCACAATGGGTATGTCATCCGACTCACAACTGTAGTCTTATGTTCATTATGTGTAATATTTTCTATGTCATGAAAACATAGAAAATATTACACATGATATATGCATAACTGTAAAGCAACCACATTAAATACATAGTAAAAAAGTGAAGTATAAATATGGAGAACCTATTAAGTAAGTACTTATTCAAGAAACATTGAGATAACAAAGCAGGTACATGTAGTACATGTGGGCATACTGTGATATCAGATGTTACCCTGGTTTCATTCGAACTTGCGATACAGAACCCATCTCGTGATATTCCATAAAATAAAGACATGTTTTTAGCTAAGATCTAGATATATAAATAATCTAAAGTTTTTAGTTTAATAGCTTTTGGATCTCGCCTTGAAAGTTTCAGCCACTTATATCTCGTTGTTTTGTCATTAGGCACGTAAACAAACAATTTATTAGGGTTATTTAGTGAAGTATTAACGCACTGAGGGACCGCACAAGACTTATACACTTTCGAATTCATATCTAAATAAAATATGTTGTCTAAAAACAAATAATTTGTTGCATTGATTTCTGTTTATATAGACGTGACGTCAGAAGCAGACGCCATGACACCTGTGACCGTTTTCGTTTTACCAATAGTTTAAAAACATAAAATTGAAATATTATTTTCTACCTCTAAATCTTAATTTATTTATGGAATAATATATTTTTGGAAATTAGTAGGTACTTCATAATATTATAGAACAGTTTTTCAAAATCAGTCATCATGCCTATGCCTATATTTCTTAGTAGTTAGTACTGAAAACGCTCAAGACAAGGCTGTATGGTATAATACCTTAGCCTGTTCCATCCTACTAATATTATAAACGCGAAAGTTTGTAAGAAGGTATGGATGTATGTTTGTTACTCTTTCACACAAAAACTACTGAATGGATTTTGATGAAAATTTACAATAATATAGCTCAAACATCAGAATAACACATAGGCTATAATTTATAATGATATAGTGTGAATTATTCAAAATATAGCGGGTTAAATCGCGGGGCGCAGCTAGTTATGGATAATGGAATAAGAATTAAAAACAGGGGAATAAAATGATACTGAAAAGTGAAAACAGCAACATGCAAGTTGCAACACTCAACAGGGTACGGCTACCAACTTAGGAGTTTTCTCCCCAGATTTACGGGGTAAATAAGTGAGATGGGATTTTCTTAGGGGTCTGAAATTTTTAGGGGTATTTTCAGGGATTTTTTAACTCTAATATTTTTAAATTGATAATATTAATATTTATTTCTTGACCTAGCGACTTATAACGACATTTAGTACGTAATTCTCTGTGGTGACTTGCGGCAATACTAGCGCCACTGGCGGTCATTTTGTTTTCTGTGCATATGGCGATTATTGTTGTGTATAAATTGAACGTATGTTTGATATTAGCTTATTTCAGATAGGATACCGCCAAAAAAATAGATTAAGAATATTCTTACGACGATTGGTATTTCGATTTTGGTTTGTACTGTGTGTCGACAAGAAATGATGCCTAAAAATTTTTAAAAATCTGAATCTTCAGATGAAGACGAAATATTTTATGTATTAAATAACTTATAATAAAAAGACCTTTGAAACATATTACAGCATATTACTTCTAAATCATTATGAATTTATATTTATGTAGTTTTTAGGGGGACGACTAAATAATAAGGGGATTTTAGGGGTTTTTGACATTAACGTTAGGGATAAATATTTTTGAGAGTTGGTAACACTGCTATCGCGGGAAAATTTTATTTTTTAATAGGATAAAGTTTTATGATTATATTATGCATATGTTTGTGTAATACTTACGCTATAACTAATTAAATGTGTAGTGTTCTAGTGAAAAATGAAATTTCGTGCTGTTATGATAGATACAGGTCCTATGAGAGAATTTTCAAGTAAGAATATTTACTTCTTTATATTGTACCTAAGAGCTGTTCTGTTTTTACCTACCTTTCCTGCGGATCCAGAAAGTCACAAAGTTATTATTCGAGAGAATCATAGAAATCTTGCCCACTTAATTTCCATAAAATGTTTTTATATATTTGCTCCCCTCACCAGCTACTTAAATATATAGGATACACCTCCAGGGGCCGGGTCTATATACTAAAGCCTTGCCCTATCTTGTCCTTAAATAAGAATATTTTCTGATTGTTTTCTTTAACTTATACTATGTGACAAATCTAAAACATTTTTTTATGACTAACAAGACTTCCAACAAGGTGATAAGTTTTTTATTTTCCTCAGCAACAAATACAATAAAAAACAATTGTACAATTTGGTGCAGTTGTTCTGGAGTTGCGGACATACATACATAAGCACATAATTTCAGATTTTTTTATGGCAGTTAAGTGGCAAATGAGCAGATGCTCTACCTGATGATAAGTGGCCACCGTCGCTCATGCATATTGGCAATAGAAAAGAGTGATTCTAGTTTTGCAGTTGTGTTGCTCGAAGATGAAGTGAGGAAGGGGAATGAAGAGAAAATTTCTACGATTACTGTAGACTGAATAAGAGTCCTCACTTCATCACAGCATAGACTAAAAACTTAATAATATTAATGAATATGAAATTCCAGATATAGTAACAACCATATCAAAGTTATCCAAAGAGTGTGTGCTGCGATTGTCTGATGAGAAGCTATATTTCATTGTATGCGAAGATAATAGTGGGCCTGCCCCGCCTGTGTTATGGTGTGAAATGCCGCAGAGTGTATTCTTTTCTGAATATCAAATGATTGGTATAGATGAAGAGCATAAGGATATTTATTTAGGCATAGTTTCAGGTACATGTTTTAAAATTTTATAAGGACTTTGCCCACTACACCATATTATATTATGACCTTAATAGCAAAGGGTCAGGCAGAAAAATATTGTCGTAGATTTGGTAACTGACCAGCACCAATGGGTTATAACCATGTATGATGACTTTTAATAATATATTGCCTACTCTTGCTATGGAATACCATAGCATCCAGGTATCATACACTCTTATGGGTATAGTTGACCATATCATGCCGTTTTATATATAATCATGGTATGATAATGGTGTAGTGTGCAGAGTTCTTAAAGTTTTTGTTACTTGAAATGTCTGTACATAGACAAGAAGATGTTAAAAAAAATTGTAAGTGATTTTTATAATACCGATAGAAACAAATGGTAACGTCACACAAAACCTGCACTAAATTAGGCATGGTTTTCACAGTTTAATGTTACAGGTCTTTAAAATATAGGATTTGTTTCATCAAAATAAAATATTAACAAAAAAGTTAAAATCTCAGCAAGGGCTGATTAACAAATTAAATTTAAATTTTTTTTTACAACAAAGAATAATTTTTATTACATTTCCATGATTTCATAATCCAAAAAAAAAATGTTTCCTCATCGTCAAGTTTTCCTTGAGTAAAGTCAATTTTATTAAAGAGTACTTAAAGAGATAAGTGTAATCGTCACAAAAAATCTAATTATTGTTTTCAGTGAATTTGGCTAAATCTTTGGTGACACTCAAATCAGCTAAATCATTGAAAATTAAACTTACTAAGAAGCAGTGTCCGTGTTTATCATTGGAAATTGAAATGGTCAGTATTATTATTTATGTTACTATTTCATTTTGCCTGTAGTCTTATTATAACAATCTATTAATGACCCACTGTTGAGCCTCAGAGTTAGGAGGGGGGGATAAGACTTCACACGCCTTTGAGAACTCTCAGGAGTGCAGGTTTCTTCACAATGTTTACCTTCACCGTTAAAGCAAGTGATATTTACATGCTTAAAACACACATAAGTAGCTCGGACAAGTCAGAGGCTTGTGAGGAGGATTGAACTTGGACCTCCTGAGTAAGACACCTATGCCTTAACTGGGATATTATATATTAGTTAAGTATTACAAATAGTATTAATATAAATGTGAAAGTTTGTATGTTTGTTAACTAAATCACGCAAAAGCGGCTGAACGGATTTCAATAAAATTTGGCACTCAAATAGTTTATAAAGTTCATTAAAACACTGGCTTCTTTTTATCCCGGAAAAATTTAGAGTTCCTGTGGGATAATAATAAAATATTTTTAAATAACATGCTCGTCTTCATTCAATGTTAATTATGGTGGATTAATTAGAATTTAATTAATCTCTATAGAGTCTCACTCGTATCACCTAGGGGTATAAAAAATAGCCTACAATCTGTTCTCAGACCTGCCTGCCTGATGTGCAAAAAGTTTCATAAAAATCAGTCAAGCCTTTTTGAAGAATTTGATAGCAAAAACTGTGACATGAGATTTTCCTACTTGCTAATATTATAAACGCGAAAGTTTGTAAGAATGTATGTTACTCTTTCACGTAAAAACTACTAAATGGATTTTGATGAAACTTAACAATAATATAGCTTACACATCAGAATAACATATAGGCTATAATTTATATTGATATAGTGTGAATTATCCAAAATATAGCGGGTGAAGCCGCGGGACGCAGCTAGTTATATATAAGACTAACTGACCCGGCAAACATTGTTTTGCTAAAAAATTTGGGGTGGGCCACCCTTATTACTTAGGGGTATAAAAATAGTTGTTGACTGATTCTCAGACCTACCCGATATGCACACAAAATTTCATCAATTTCATTTTCAATAGGTTGAGCCATTTCAGAGATGTTTGGTAACAGACACTGCGACACGAGAATTTTATATATAAGATTATTTTATTTAGATTATTGTATGATTGTAAAGTATGCCTATATATAGCTACTAGCGACCCCTCCCGGCTTCGCACAGGTGAACATTTCCTTCACCTCACCAGCGCGTCGGCGTGTATTTTTTGTTTATATTGACATTTTTAATCTCGTAACATTATAATTCAAAAAGTAATCTACAGATATTGAAACAGTCTTGAATACAAAATAATTTATTTGGATAAGATTTAATACAAAGGCATGAATAATATGGTCTGATTATGATTGGCATTTCTATCAACTTTTAAAATGTAAAAAAGTAGTTATAGTGACATAACTACAATAGTTGTACATAATTATGGTCTCGCGAAGTTTTTGTATATATTGATATGTTTCATAATATTGTGGAACATTTTTTGTTCTATCATCAATAGTTTCCGCAGCGCATCCGATGAAAGAGATTTTATGGCAAATTTTTTTACACCTTGGGTTGGTTTTAGTAAGAATTTCTAAGGGTCTCTAATTTTTTCTAGTAATAAATATAGCCTATGCTACTCAGGGATAATGTAGCTTTCTAACGGCAAAAGAATTTTGGAAATCGATCCAGTAGTTTTTAAGTTTATTTTTTACTTACAAAAATACAAATCTTTCCTCTTTATGATATTAGTGTAGATTGAAATATTTGTCTCAATTCACACTTTTTTTATGCTGTCCATGTGATTATGTTTATATTTAAAAATCAATAATTTCAGTGTTCAGCAATATCACAAGAGATAAGACAAGTGACCCATGACATACCAGTGGTAGTAATACCCAGAAAGTTATGGTCGGATTTCCAAGAGCCTGCAGTGCAAGAGCCTGATGTAAGTTTTTTAAACCTGTCTGTCTCTCACCAGCCTGTAATTTTGACAAATGATGTATTTCTGTTGCCCCTATAACAACAAATACTAAAAACAGAATTAAATAAATATTTAATTGAGGCTTCCATACTAAAACGTGATGTTAATTTATTTAATTAATTAAATAAAAAAACAAACATAATGTGGCAACACAAACTGCACATATTCTCACATCTAGCACCCCGATTAATTTCCAATGTCCATCTGGAGATGACAGAAGTTTAATATGTTTTTTCCCACATGGCAACAATATTGCTTTATTCTACTATTATTGTAGCAGAGCTAAATAGTAACCCTATTTATTATTTAACACATTTTCTGGCAACACTAACCAAACGATCTTCGATATTCTATACTACGAGATTCTTGATAGATTCATTAAAGTAAATGAATAACCGCTTACCTTTTAAAATCTTAACTGCACAATGTCTACTGTTACCTTTGGAAGATTCCCTCATAAAAATGGGGGTTGCTTATTTAATTTTTTTGTCTTATCTGAATCACATTTACAACAAATACTAAAAACAGAATTAAATAAATATTTAATTGAGGCTTCCATACTAAAACGTGATGTTAATTTATTTAATTAATTAAATAAAAAAACAAACATAATGTGGCAACACAAACTGCACATATTCTCACATCTAGCACCCCGATTAATTTCCAATGTCCATCTGGAGATGACAGAAGTTTAATATATTTTTTTCCCACATGGCAACAATATTGCTTTATTCTACTATTATTGTAGCAGAGCTAAATAGTAACCCTATTTATTGTTTTTTTCTGGCAACCCTAATCAAACGTTTCTTGATAAATTCATTAAAGTAAATGAATAACCGCTTACCTTTTAAAATCTTAACTGCACAATGTCTACTGTTACCTTTGGAAGATACCCTCATAAAAATGGGGGTAGCTTATTTAATTTTTTTGTCCTATCTGAATGACATTTAATTTATTTAAAGAGAAAGTTAACAAAAATGCTGATTATATATCTATATAGTTATTGTTTCTAATCAAAATAATTTGATTTTATTTCAGATATGTATAGAACTGCCACCATTAAAACAATTAAGAACAACAATAGACAGGATGAGGAGTATGGCCCCCGAAGTGACCATCAGAGCATCGGCTGAAGGAAGATTGACTTTACAGATTAAAACCGATATGGCTAAAGTGTCTACACGGTTTAGGCATTTAAAAATAGATGCTTTTCAAGGTATTGTTAAGTAAATACCTTTATTTAAAAAAAAATTAAATATATATGGTGTCCTAAATCGAACAGACGAAGTTTTCTAAGCGACTCGTCCCGCCAAGCTACACCATCTTGCCTGGCCAGAGGTTCCTCCCTTTTCGCTGGAGAAATGATACAGGATACCTCTCTCTCTATATATCGGTGGTAGGTAATCGGACTCACGCACTGAGGGCACTACATTATTATACATTAATAATAATAATAATAATAAATTTATTTATTTGGCACAAAAACAAAATACATTTCGCATACCTTAAACGACGAGTACGTTTTGAGACACAGATCCAAATGAGCACTAACGTCTAAACTAGGCCGGGCCTGTATCTTAGACGTTAGTTACTTTACATTAATGATTGACACAGACGTGTACACTAAATAAATGTTAAAAATAATTTACAATATTAAATAAATAAGTTTATAAAATGTACAGTATGAAATCGTGGGTATTTATAAACTTAAAAGTTAAAGTTGATTTCACTTTTTTCTTAATACCGTCATAATTTGTAACTTTGTAAGTTAGACCACAAACTGTATAGATTAAAGAACAATTATATTTAATAATGTTTGCAAGTTATAGTTGATATGAAACTAAAATAGAAATATAATGTTTACTTAAAAAATCTAATCTAAATATTAAGTTGCAGAGAAATTTATATCCCTTAAGCATTTAATATATATATATATATATATATATATATGATCAATCATATATAGATAAATATACACATACACACTTACATATATACATAAACAAACTTCAATTACACCTATATAGTTAACATATACATAAATATACACATTTTAGCGTGGAACATTGAACAAATTTTCTATAAATTCGTAGTTTTGTAATTTTAACCAAGATATAAGATTTTTTTTACATGTATGGATGTTTAAAGAATAGATTTCAAGAATTTTATTTAACTTATTGTAAAGCATAGGCCCCAAATAACATTGGAATTTTTGAATATAAAAAGTGTTATAAGAATTTGTAGGACAGACCCTGTTCATACGTCTTTTGTTTACAGTTTTATCAAATTTAGTTTTTCGGTGTTGGAATAAAATAATTTCTTTAATAAATAGCTGCCTAACAGACAAAACATCACACTCTGCGTAAAGATCGAATGTAGGATATTTAAATGGCTTAAAATACATGACTTTTAGTAGTGCTCGTTGAGCTCGCTCTAATTTTAAAAGGTGGGTTTTAAACGCTCCCCCCCATGATGTAATGCAGTATGATAGGATAGACTGGGCTAAGGCAAAGTAAACAGTTTTAAGCAAAGTAATATCAGCCACATGTCTTAAAATTTTAAATATATATATTAATTTCCTTGTCCTTTCAGCTAGAAGATCAATATAAGGACACCACGTCAACCTCTCGTCAAGTAAAATTCCAAGATACTTGACCGTATGCGCCCTATCTAGCAAATTGCAATTACATGTAAAATTGTTTTTCTGACATTGATGCATTTTAAGATTGAAGTTCAGAGCAGATTTTAGTGTTGAGTCTGTAATTCCGAAAGTCATGAACTTTGTTTTAGAAATATTAAGAGTAAGTAGGTTACGGTTAAGCCAGCCAGCTGTTTGTTGTAGTCCTAATTCAGCGTAATCTCTAACTTTATCCCAAGTTTTTCCGTAAAATACTAATGCAGTGTCATCTGCAAAAGTGAAAATTCTACAATTTTGGAGTTTTAGATTGCAAAGATTATTTATGTATATTAGGAAAAGAGTTGGCCCCAAAATACTTCCCTGAGGTACTCCAAAAGAGATAGAAGCATCAGAACTAAAAAGACCATCGATTGTAACTCTCTGCTTCCTGTTTTTCAAGTAATTACTGTATATTTCTAATGCTTTTCCCCTTATACCTATTTGTTCCATCCTATTTATCAGCCTGGGAATACAGACTGTATCAAAAGCCTTAGTAAGGTCTAGGAAAACTCCTACACATCTGTTTTTTGCATCTAATTGGGAGGCTACAAAGTTGGTTAATTCAGAAACAGCTTGCGCTGTTGACCTACCTATTCTGAACCCATATTGGTTATCGGCCAATATATTTTGTTGATTAAGGTATGACAGAAGTTTTTTATTTAGAACTTTTTCAAGCACCTTAGACAGAACGGGTAGCACCGAAATAGGCCGATAATTATTTAGACAACCTCTATCCCCAGCTTTATGAACCGGATGCACGACAGCTATTTTGAATATATCGGGGAAACTACCAGATCGAATTGCAGTGTTTACTATATGAGTTAAGGGTGGGGATATGACATCAGATACTATTTTTATTATTTTAGTCGAAATTCCATCCCACCCTACAGCACAGTCACTCTTTAAACTCATTATTGTAGATTTTATTTCTAATTCAGTAACATCTAGCATTACCATGGAATTTACAGGCAAGGCCATAAATTCATTTGTATCGTGGGCGGTAATGGGTAGCATATTATTTGCCAATTGATTTCCTATATTTGTAAAAAAATTATTAGCTTTATCTAGAGATCGTTCCGGTGTGCTTTCAATTTTTAGAAGATCAGTTGATGATGATTTTTTTTGTGTCTCTGTTAGTTATGCTGTCAATTACTTTCCATTTCGTTTTAGGATTATTCGCATTTTTAATGAGATCATTTTTTTGAAATTCTCTTTTCAAACGTTTTAGTAAGTCATTACAATAGTTTTTATATCTGGTGTATGTGATGAAAAGAATAACATTTTTGGGTTCTTTTTTACATCTCAAGTGCATACGATCTCGATTTATAATACATCGAACAAGGCCCTGTGTAATCCAAGGTTTTATGCAACGTAATCTTTTAGGCACTAAGACTGTGAGAGTGTTATTTAATATAGAATTCTTAAGAATGTTTACTAATTCCTCGGCAGACCAATTAGCGTCTTGGGAATTAATAATGTTATTAAAATTAGTTGAATTTAGATCAGAAATAATTTCTTTATAATTTACGTTTTTGATAGTTAAATATTTTTTTTTTGCAACTTTATTAAATAATGTTACACAAGAAAGAACTGGAAAGTGATCGGTAAACGTCGACTGGATAACAAGTGTGACAGATGACAATTTTGATTTAATCATAGCGTGATCTACGCACTTTTGGGAATCTCTTGTAAGAAATGAATGACCTACTAAGAGGCCATGTGACGCTAATAAGTTCAAATATTCTTGTGAATTAGAATCTTCGTTCTCAGATCTTACATCAATATTCAAGTCACCCATTATAATTACATTACTGTGTTTCTTGTAGGAAATTAGAAGGTTATTTAATGAACTAATGAAACAGTCTGCATTAGAATATGATGGCGATCTATAGATTCCTATAACAACCGTGTCTTTATTTACTTCAATGACCATACAAGTTGCTTCATCTACTTCTATTTCTTTCACACAACAGCCGAGTTCCGCTTTTGTGTATACCACTATTCCATCATTTTGGTTACGAATATTAGTTGTAAAATGTGTGTCATAATTGTTTAAAGATGGAAAATAAGGTGCTTTAGAGTTCCAAGTTTCTGTTAAAATAATAATTTCACACGTCACTTGTAATCTAGATAGTAATACTTCAAATTGGCAAAAATTTTTTGAGATACTTCTAATATTGTGTGTTAATAATTTTAAGATTTTGTTGTTTGGTATATCAGATATTACTAAGGATTTGCATGTTTCTGGACTACACAAAAAAGAAGGGCCAGCCGATATACTATCTAAACTTTTTAGTAAATACCTGTTACAATCGAATTTTGATAAAGAGAAGACAATGGAGTATTCAAAACTGAATTTAGATTACTGACAAGTAATCTTTTAGGGAACCGAAAGTAATGTTTAATAGTAAAATAAGTTTGAGAGTAACTTAAATCTTGGTTTTGACAAAACATGTTGAGAAAATTAACTCTATACCGTGCAACAAAAAACAGACAGTAAAAAGAGAATAAGACATAAAGCTTTAAAGAAACTTGAAACTTACAAGTACACAACGGTTTTAAAATATTTTTATGAAAAAAAGTATAGTACAAATTTTTAATAGAACATAAACAAAAAGCAAACCCTCGTCCTAGTCATATGGAATTTCTAAGATCTGTTAATTGGGATTCATCTTTTATTTCGATATGCGGCATGTCGGTGTCCTTGCGGAGAAAAATTTTACCGTTGTTAGTCCAGCAGAACTTGTAGTTATTAGTTTTTGCCAGGTCTCTTGTAAGATAGAACAGCCTGCGGCCTTTATTAGTAAGAGCTTCAGAAATATAAATTAGCGATGGTTGTCCCGGGAAACCTATTGCGGTAGAATTAAGTCGTTGGTCAGGATGTTGTTTGTTATAGGTCTTAGCTCCTTGAATGACTTCATTTTTCAACATTACAGAAGTAAATTCAGCAACTATTGTTCCTTTTCCTGCTTTCCCATTTACACGAAAAACATCTTTTATTCTCGTTTCATCCACACTGACATTTACAATTTTGCATGTTTTCTGAACAATTTTGCACAGATCTGCTTTGTTTTTAGTTTCAACTGGTACGGGTATATTTCTTAATTCTATAGATGATGACTTTGAACTCCTTAGGATTTCTTCTATAGTTGATTCTAGCGATGAAATTTTTCCTAGGTGCAGTTTTCGTTCGGCTTCCAGAACCTCTACCTTTCTCTTCATGTCTTCATATGATTCGTTTATAAAAGATAAACTCTTCTCAATCTCATCGTTCGTATTTTTGATTAAGGTATTTTGTTTTTTTATTTCAGCAACCTCAGAGATCAGCTTATTAAGTAATGTATTTTGAGTTTCTTTCCATTCTTCCAGCATGTCCTTTATTTCGGATTTTAAAGAAGAAAATCGCTCTTCACTGGATTGCCTTTGCCTTTTATTACGTTGAGATACAAAACATTGCCTTTTTGTTACATCAGATTCAATATTTGCGACATCAGAATCCGAAAGTGTGTGCTGCAAACCACTATTAGTGGGCGATCTTAGTAATCTCGCCATAAGTACAAAAAAAGTAAATAATAATAAGGTCCAAACTTTATGTGGTCGCAATGTTCACACCACTGTTTTATATTTCCGTCTTGATCTTACAAAAATACTGCTTTACGCTTTACGTTTATGCGAGCATAGAACTTCACGGTTAAAAATTTTGAAAATTATTATTATATCTAAAAGTAATTTAGTGCACACGTCCGATCACTACGAAATCTGACACCAAACTCAAACATTGTCCCCATATATCGAATTAATTTTAGATATGTTATAAAACTTTACTTCTCCTGTTGAGCTGAGTCTTCCTGCTACAGATGATAGATGAAAGTTACACAGGAGTTTAGTCTAGATTAAATTAAGTAAAAAAATAGGGCGTGACTGTCATGGATATGGCAGTGTGTTGTACGTGAATACGTCTCGTAACGGGTAATATTTTCTACAATTTTTTTTATCATATATTGGATTTTTGAGATGGGTCAGTAAGGGCAGTTACCTTAACGGTTATAGTTACAGGAAAACGTTCCTAGGAGACCATCCATAACTTTTACTTGACAATTATCTGCTGCTACATTCTCAGTATGAACTTACGTAGAAAACGGTCATTTTGAGCAATTTATTTCGTAAAATCACCTATTTTTAAGTTTGTGTGACATGTTGTGTCGTACCGTAGTTTTTGTATTAAAATTTCTGTACAAAATGTATGGAAAAGTTTTTGGCGATTTCTGACATTTCTAGTACTCATACCTTAAATGGTCCCATAAAGTCTTTTGATCCCCATACGAAGTAGGATCGATAGACATAAAATTTTTTTTTTTTGGATTTTAGCACATATTTTTTTGCTACCCCGTACATTTTCTTAAAAATCTGCGAATACTTTTGTTTAGTTTAGAATATCTTAAAAAGTGGATCCTGTAACTATAACCGTTAAGGTGACCGGCCCTTACTGACCCGTCTCAAAAATCCATCCTATATAATCGTTTTGTACAGAGCGATTAAAATTTGAAGGAAGGTCGTTACTTCTCCGAGTCAAAAGTTGTATATACGCAGCAAAATAACCTCAAAATGAGGGCGCTTCCCTCTCCCCGCGCGCGATGTGTCACAGTCCTTACTTAGCGTAATAAATTCTTTTGTGTAATTAAATTTGAAGTTAGTACTTTTACGTAAGTGGTTAACCGACTACATTGGGGAGTGTAATGATGTTACTCCAGTAGGTAGGTACTTAGGTATGTACATTTAGACTGCGGTTTTCATCGAGAAATAGGATCTATGGGTATGACTATAGTTTGTGGAATCTTTAAGTCAGTTCACTTAATTATTAATTGTTTGGTAGTAGTAGTTGGTGACGTTTAAGTGCAAGTGATGTGGTGAGCGGGGGGCGGGAAGTCGGAACTGTTGAGAGCACTGCCCGCGCGCCGGTGAGTGACCTCTCGGCTCTCATATTATTCACAAAAATACTTTGCTGTTGTGTTATACTACTCGTAAATGATGATGTCATTGATTTTTTTTTCGCAAAATTTATGTTAATATTGATTTGTTTTTTAGTATAAATATTTTTGTTTCTAGGTCCTGTTGAACATTCAGACTCAGAAACGGAGAGTCAAATAAATGAAGACTTATCAAAGGTTTGTTACTGCAGAGTGGATGCTAAGAAGCTATCAACATTCTTGTGTGCAGACCAAATAACTCACAGACGGACAGTGTGTAGTGTAGTGCATAAGAAATTAGTGATTCTGTGCTTAGAGACTGAAGAAAATGTTAAGTTACAGTGTTTTATTACAGGCATTGTTTATTAATAGTTTAATTATAAACATTATGGTAAGTTGAGAGTATTCCAGACGTAATGCTGTTGTCCGAGTCTAAAGTATAACCCCTACGATATGTATGTCATACAATTAATTAACATCTATATATATAAAAATTAATCCCTATTTCTTTACAGTACACAAGGTGCAAACTAGCAGATGGTCCACCTGATAGTAAGTGGCCACCATCACCCATGGACATCGGCAAAACAAGCTATACCCTCTTGTTTTGTCGATGCGTTGCATCCTCGAAGATAGTGGGGAGGGGGAGTGAAGAAAAACATGCTGCAGTTTCAGCTGATCCTAAGCCTAGAGTTCACAAAATCCACAGCATTAATGGAATGGGAGAGGGAGGGGGTAAGTCTGGTCCACATATTCACATGTTGGTGGTCACAAGCCAGTCGGGGAACAGATCCCATACCACCAAGGGAGTTCTGGGTTACTCGACTCTTGAGAGATGCTCTCCCAGCGTCAGAGGGGAATAGTTTAGTTATTACTTCCCTCGATCACGTTTTTTATTTTGTTTTGCCAGGAAAACATTCTTCTGTAAAAAAAATAAAGAAAGTTGCGCAGACTTTTCTAACATAAGCTTTTGTAATAATAAATAAAACCGCATTATATCCAAATTTATTTATTTAAAACATATTTTCTTATATTTTCGTAGAACATAATCATACTGAATTAAATGAAACAGGAACTAAAAAAATTACCTCAATAATTTTAAACTTGAGGAGTTTTCAACGAAGACATTGTTGAATTGTAGTAGTTTATCCATACTTATGTCAATTGGTCAGAAACTTTAACTCAAACTCAATATTTACATAGTAAAATAGGATTACTATACTGGGTTACTTTGCTATTAACTCTTTATCTTTAATGGATCCAAGCATTTCATAACTTTTATCAATTCCTTTCGCATTTGTATTTGTACTAATGATTGAGTGCGCAGTGAGGTCAGGATTCCGCAGTATATATGAGTCAGGGACGCGCTGTGAAGCTTTTGGGTGACTCGTAAACTTCGAATATAAAAAAGTTGGTTTAAAGAGAGCGTCAAGCGAAGGACCAAGGTTAACAAGTTTTAATTAAAAAAGTATTTTTAGACAGGGGCGCAATACAAAACCTACTGGGAAGGGCGCCACTCAGGTGATTCTAGTCAAGCCACGACAGATTTCCGACTGCCTGCGATGGCGCGTGTTTGACAAGAGTAAGTGTATTGTAACGGGTAATCAGTAGGTATTTGTGCGGAAGTGTGCAGTGAGGTCCTGGTCGGTGGTGCGGCGGAGGGCGGAGTGCGCGGCGCTGAGCGCGTCCAGCTTGGTGGAGATGTGCGCCACGGCCGAGTCCACCCACTGCATGGAGGACATGTGCGCGTTGAGGATACGTCCTATCTGCACTATCTGAGGAATTACATAATATTACATTAATCAGACATTAGAAAATATTTGAAATAAATAGTCCGCCATCTTAGACGGTCCGCCATAATAGATTTAAAATTAATTCAAATCGTTTCGAAATTCATAGACCATGCTAGAAAATTAATCTGGTTGCAGCAATAAAATAAAAAAAAAAATCGATTTAAAAAAAAAACATTTATGATGATCATGAGTATGAGAATTTGTCATCATCACGACCCTTCAATGGCCCACTGCTGAGCCGGGGCTCCTTCTCAGAATGAGGAGGGTATTAGGCTATGGTCCACCTCGCTGGCCCAGTGCGGGTTGGCAGACTTCACACACCTTTGAGAACTTTAGGGAACTCTCACTCGTGCAGGTTTCCTCACGATGTTTTCCTTCACCGTTATAACAACAAAATGGCCACTATCCCTTTAATTAGTGTAACAATAAAGAGACAAAGAAAAACATACTCAAAATAAATTATTTTCTCTTTATAATATTAGTGTAGATTATATTATTTCTATAATACTTACAGGGTCATTACTATCCTGGCTTCTGTTTGTTTCATTGAGGTGCTCAATGACCTCCTTCAGGTCCTCTGACATCTGTCGCAGTTGTGTGTCCAAGGATTCCGCTAATGTGTACCTGTAGTGATAGAATACAAATAAAACCTCATGTACTTATATTTTCTTATACTAGGGGAAGCGAGTGCCCTGCGCAAATTAGGGGCGGACACTAACGGACTCAGCAAATTCCGGGGTTAGTGAGCTCGGTCTGCTAGATAGGCAGAATTCCTCTTCATCAGGTTCACAGGTCACAATAATTCGTTGGATTATATTTTTCTACATCTTCTCTTTTTTTTGTTATTGTTTTTTTTTTATTATATTCAATTTCTACAACGTTTTTTTATCAATTAAATTATATCGATTTTTTTTTTTATGGTAGTTAAAGTGCAAACGAGCAGCTGCTTCACCTGATGGTAAGTGGCCACCATCGCCCATGGATATCGATAAAACAAGAGATACCTTCTTGTTTTGTCGATGCGTTGCATCTTCGAAGATAAAGTGGGGAGGGGGAGTGAAGAAGAAAAAATGCTGCGGTCTCAACGGATCCTGAGCTAGATCCCAGAGTCCACCAGATCCGCAACATTAATGGGATGGGAGTGGGAGGGGGTAAGTCTGGCCCACATGCGGCTCGACCGGAACGTATCTATGACACTTGGCGGTCGGATTCGCATGCTGGTGGTCGCAAGCCAGTCGGGGAACAGATCCCCTACCACCAAGGGAGTGCTGGGTTACTCGGCGTTTACGAGATGCTCTCCCAGCGGCAGAGGGGAATAGTATTCCATCCCGTCCCCTCACGGGAAAAATGTGTGTTAGACTATGAATCCATACAAATAAATAAAATTGTAAAAAAAAAACGCTTTTCACTAAGTGCATATGGATGTATACACACGCACAATTTATTGTTTTTTTTTTTTTTACAATTTTTGTGTCTGTTTGTTCCAGCTAATCTCTGAAATGGCTGGACCGATTTAGACGGTACATTCACTGGCAGATAGCTGATGTAACAAGTAGTAACTTAGGCTATTTAACATCTCCCTACGACCCATAAGTATATAAATGACACTATTTTGCATTCAAGAAGTCTTTAAAAAAATACAATTTATAAAAGGTTCAAAATTTAAGGGTTAACTTACATATGTTCTCTTTCTGGATCTCTCATTCTGTCCCCGGAATCTTCTAGCAACTGCTTCTCGAGTGGTTTCAATAAATCTTCTAGTTCTTTCTGTTGTGCTAATACAAAGTCTAACTCGTGTTCTAGATTTTGTTGCTCATTTTTGACTGCTTCCACTGCATCATTTAGTTCCAATATCTGCAAATGAAATTTTTTTTCAAACTACCCACAACTATGAAACGCTTTCGTTCGTTAATTTTTTCCGACTTACTTTGCAAATCTGACTACCACCAAAAGGTCTTTTCATTTTTCGGGTTATTATATAGCTTATGACACTCACAGGTAATGTGGCTTTCTATTGGTAAAAGAGTTTTCAAAATCGATTCAGTAGATCCAGAGATCACCCCCTATAATCTCACGAACTTTACCTCTTTATAAAAATAGTATAGACAACAGTAGGCAAGTGTATGTTATCGAGTAATTCTTTTTTGTTGGCAGGCAGATTTTTTTTTAAATAAAAATAATTTGAGATTTTCGTTATTAAATAAATAAAATATAGTAAATAATAATAAATCAATTTCAGTAAATCAATGTCTAGCCCTCGATAAACAATATTCGATTTTTCCTGTAATTTTTGTAAAAAAGGAATGACAATTTAATTTTTTTTAGACAATAGGAGGCACAATATTTAAAGGCAGACTCGACAAAAAAATCTCTACAATCGATTTTTATGTGAATCAAATTGATTTAAAAATAGATCTTTTCAAAGAGAATCACCATCCCTATCTTACTTTCGATATTAAAATTAGTAATTTTTTGTTAAAGAATTACTAATTTTTTTCTAATACGAAGTTTCAGAGATTACAATTCCCAATTTTTTGATTTCCAGTTTTAAGGTAGGTAATACTTAAGAGTACAAATTAAACAAATGAAAGTGCAATTTAATATACTACTTACGCCATCTATTTACGTATAGATGTTCTGTATGTCTGTAACACTGTCACGTGTAAGTCACTGAATCAATTTCGATAAAATTTGGTATAGAGATAGACTAGAAGCTTGTGAAAAGACATAGTCTATGTTTTATCGCGAAAAAGGGCTTGAAGATTGGAAATGTGAAATTAAATACACATGGTGATTGCACCTTTTCTCCGTTAGCCACTAACAGCCTATCCCAGGCGTTGATCTGTGTGGCCTGTTTGATGAAGCTGCTCTCCTGCTCGCTCAGCTCGATGGACCACTTGTTGATGTTCTCCTCCAGCTGTGCGAAGGATATGGATGTGATCGCTGCTGGGGGGGCGGCCGCTGTTGTACTGGAATAACATACAAATATAGTTCTATATTATACTGACATTTATGTCTCGTTTGCTCTCGATGGTGACTCGTGCTTTAACTTGCATTTTCTGAATGGAATTTTAAGAATCAATAGAATCGCTTCATAGTAGTAGTAGTAGTCTCGCTCAGAGTGCCAAATGAGGCGATTCTATTGCCTCGGGTCTAAACGCATTCTTAAGGTCTACTATGACTAACATGATATGCGAAAGAGAAAGAATGAACGAAGAAAATGTCTGTCGTTGCCATACGGCCACGGGACGGGTTAGAATACTATTCCCCTCTGCCGCTGGGAGATCATCTCGTAAGAGCCGAGTAACCCAGCACCCCCTTGGTGGTAGGGGATTTGTGCCCCGACTGGCTTGCGACCACCAGCATGCGAATCCGACCGCCAAGTGTCTTTGACGCGTTCCGGTCGGGCCACAATTGGGGCAGACTTACCACTTCCCTCACCCATGCCATTGATGCTGCGGATCTGGTGGATTATGGGCTCTTGCTCAGGGTCCGCTGAGACCGCATTCTTTTCTTCACTCCCCCTCCCCACTCTATAGTCGAGGATGCAACGCATCGGCAAAACAAGAGGGTTTCTCTTGTCCACGGGCGATGGTGGCCACTTACCATCAGGTGGACTATCTGCTCGTTTGCACCTTATCTACTTTAAGAAAAAGAGGTCACCTCTGAACAGTGTTGCAATAAGCAGCGAGGTGTATCCTTTTTATAGAGCCATAGTGAATATCAGAACTAACATTTGGTCCTTAGCTTTATTATAAAACATTTCTTTCTTTCAAATGAGGGATACTTGTTCCCTTAGGGAGACTTGGTACAGTCATTTTAGCAAGCTATTATGAAACTAGCATTTAAAACTAGCAACATTAACAAGATATCTCTCGTAGTCTAGCAGTTTAAATATGGCGGGTTTTTATAGTGGTTGAAGCAAACAGTTGTAATAGTATGTAGTCTACAATATGAATATGTTTGGGGATACTTGGTACATTTTTAAGTAATCTCCCGAATGGTCGCCAAATTATGAAAAACTTTCTATCCCAATAGTAATATCAACCTTAAAGAACACCTTTGAAATTGTTAAGAAGATTTCATATAAAATCAATTTTATTTGCTAATAATTTAAAGAATTGATTTATTTTACACATGCATTTTAGTGAGATTGAAGTGAACAAAATAGCTACTACATAAACTGGCAACATTATAGCTGGTTTTTAGTCTGATTTTTTCCTTCCGAATCAAGTCTCCCAGAATAACGAACACATCACAAACTTTCATACTTTACAATTTTTATTCATAACTAAAAGATTATTTTTAGATAATTGTTAAAGGTTTTTTATAAAGTGATTCCTAGATTAATTCTGCATAATACATTAAGAAAAATATTGTTGAAAACTTTCAGTACTTTGATTCAAGCTCAAAAACAAAAGGGTATCAAGTCTCCCTCTCCCTCACTGAAGTCACTATTAGGGGCTTTTTAGCCAAGTGTGTGGGGTGAGTTACAGTTCCAGCGCGTCGATTACACCGGTTAACACGGATTTTGAGTCTGACAGCAAAATGTCAAATTTTGATTTCTTTTACCTTACTTGTAATGGGTAAAATAGGTTTTTTGGTTAAAGTTTGCTTTTCTAGAAATTTCGTTCTCATAGAAAATTTCATATTATTTCGACAAGTAAAGTCTGTATGCTATTTTGCGACTCAGTCATAAGCAAAAGTAGTTGCTACAGTTTGTAATAGACATACATACACTCAATACAATAGAATGCGCGACTTGTCGCCATTTTGTTTTAAAGTATTGCCAATTATTATTTTACTCTCCACTAACAACTTTAAAACTTAATTATCAATATAAAACATACAAAAGCAAACTTATTTATTCATAAATTGAGTTTTTGGTTATTTTTCAATGTAAACACTCAGACAATAGTCATTAAATAACAGACACAAAAATAAAGTTTTTTTTTGTTGACTTGTGTTATTTGTTAAAATAGTAAACGTCACGAAAGGACCCGCCAACACAGGCACGCAGTACGCTCACAATGTGCAACTTCCCCCATTAATTTTTTTCAAACCTAGTTAGGTTCCGGCTACTATATTAACAATCAATGATAAGATTAATGATAGAAACTTACGTGATAGCAGTGGTAAGTGAAGGCATTGTTGTAGCCGTAGATTTACCCAAAGCAGTAATACCAGAGGGCGCTGTAGTTGATGCTGAAATATTATTTTATTTAGCTTTAAATGTGCAGATTTTCACATTACAATTTGCTAATGACATTGACATAAATGTCATTTATGAAACTTCACTAAAAAAAAACTTCAGCTAGTAACCGCAATGAGTTTCCACTCATTCTCCCACTTTCTTTGCCGTTATCTCTTATTCTTACTATTGGTTACCATTTGACTTGATTAAGAGAAGTAGTTTATTGATAAAAATATTACTTTCACGTCGTCGATACGTCGTGAGTGTGACATTGTACGATGAATCAAAAAGGTTTGTGACGTCACATGATATCTAAACTATTAAAAAAGAAACCCTTTAAATATTTACCAAATTATATTTATATGCTATTTAATTCACTCATTTATAGATGTATATTTTTGGTCCAAAAATGAGGAAATAATTTCAAATACCATCAAATGACTAGCCCACTTTTAAATTCTGATAAAAAACTTGCAAAATCAATCTGATCCAAAATTTCCTTTTTTTAACAAAAAAACGTAAGATCGCATTCTTTTATTTGAACATCAGTTGTTAATTCTAAATACTCACATGCAGCAGTCGTAGCAGTGGATTTACCAAAACCCAGTCCTGAACCTAATCCGAAACTACTTGTTGTTGTTGCAAATGAGAAACCACTTGAAGCAGTAGTTACTGCTTGAGACGTTTGTGTTGTCCCAAAGCTCGAAATTGCCTGAGACGTTGTCCCAAAGCTTGAAACTGGCTGAGATGTACCAAATGAGGAAGCTGGCTGAGATGTTGTACCAAATGTTGAAACTGGTTGAGTTGCTGCAAAACTTATGGCTTGAGTTGTTTTATTTGCCCCAAAACTTGATGTCGGTTGCATCGTCCCAAAGCCTAGGGCTTGAGTTGTTCCAAAACTAGAAGTTGGTTGTGCTGTCCCTGCGCTTGAAGCTTGAGTTACTTGAGTTATCCCAAAACTAGAAGTTGGTTGAGATGTCCCAAAGGACAAAGATGGCGTTGTTGCTGTCCCAAAACTAGGTGTTGGTTGAGATGTCGCAAATGACAGAGCTTGTGTTGTTGTAGTTGTTCCAAAGCTAGGTGTTGGCTGACTTGCTCCAAAGGACAATGGTTGCGTTGTTGTTGTTGCTCCAAAGCTTGGTGCTGGTTGACTTGTTCCAAAGGATAAAGATTGTGTTGTTGTTGTTCCAAAGCTTGGTGTTGGTTGACTCGTTCCAAAACTTAAGGTTTGAGTTGTTTGAGTTGGCTGAGTGCTTCCTAAACTCAATGCAGCTTGAGTTGTACCAAACTGACTTGTTTGGGTTTGACCAAATGCTGGACTTTGAGTTCCGAAAGTTAATGGTTGAGTTGTTTGAGGTTTAGAAAAATTAAGAGCTTGGTTTGCTCCAAAACCAGCAGTAGCTTGAGTTGTCTGGGTTTGTGGTGCACCAAAACTTAAACTTTGCGTTGTTTGGGTTCCAAATGCTGGTGGTTGAGTTTGATTTTGATTGAATGGAAAACTGGATGTAGTTTGTGGTTGAGCTGGTTGTTGTCCGAAGGCTGGTTGCTGTGTGTTTTGTGTTTGGCCAAATGCAAACCCTGTTGCTGATGTTGTTGTGCCGAAGGCTGGGGCTGGAAAAAATAGAAATATGTACTATTTAATCACAGTATGTAAGACAATCAATATATTTATCCGGTATAAATATATATACATATATACACAAGTTCAAGTATTAGAGAATTAATTAAACTTACGTGCATTAGTGGTAGTATTTGGAGTACCAAAAGGCGCTGAACCAAATGCTGGCTTCCCGAAAGCATTTTGATCTTTATTTGCCAGAGAGAATGGCTGAGCCTTAGTTGTTGCTGCCTATAATAAAAACACATCTAACATAATCGGTCAGTAAGTTTGTCTGCAGTTACCACCAGCATGGAAAGTAATTATCTGTTGAGAAGAGTTGGCAATAAACTCAACAGTTCCTCGCATCAATAATTACTTCATTTAGCTTAAGAATCAACAGTACTTAGATTCCAAACATTATTATCATTTGAATATACTTTACTTTTTAAAGACTTTTTAGGAATTGAAGTGGCAAATCTAATAGATGCTATGGAATTCTATTATAAATGTTAAATCCATGGCTTCACAAAAGAATTACATACATACTTATTTTGTGTAGTCTAGACTATGGAGTTACAAATTTTATTTTTTAAATAAAACAAAAAAACTTTTAAAAAAAAATTGTGATATAATAAATAATCATTTACAGTATATATAATTAATTTGTAATATCAATAGGAATTATTATTGCTGAACATAATCAAAAGATTTTTTATCCACTCATTAAAAAAACCTGTTTCTAGTATTATTTGTTTGTTTGTTTGTTTGTTTAATGACCGAAATTAATAATCAATCTCAATCCAATATCTGGCATCTATTTTCGATCTGCAATCCAAAGCATTTGGATTAAGATTGATTATTAATAAGGGCTGATAGGTGTTAATAATAAACAAGCTAAGAGCGCCATATGTGGGTAGTATTACGAAATAGAAAGAGAGAAGTAGGAATCAAAAATGATTTTTTTATTCAAAGATAAGTAAATAGTAATATAACTTACAGCTGTTGGTTGTGGTTGTGAAAAACCAGTGGTGCTGACAGGAGGTTGAGAGAAACCTGATGCTGGGGTGAAATTAAAACCACTAGGTGATTTGCCGAATGAGAATCCAGAACCGGCTGGGGAACCAAATGTAGATGCTGAAAAAATAGAATATATACCCATTATGCTTTGAAGAACTCTCAGGAGTACAGGTGTCTTTCCGTTTTCCTTCACCGTAAAGCAAGTGATATTTAATTGCTTAAAACACACATAACTCAGAAAAGTCAGAGGTGTGTGAGATAGTGTGTGGGGGATCGAACTCAGACCTCCCGAGTAAGACACCCATGTCTGAAACACTAGGCTATCACTGCACCAGATCCAGAACTATTTTCACCACAGTTCATTTGAGGTCACAGAACACCCCCAATAATTATTAATTAGTGTCAACCAGACAATAGACCCGTGACGACGTATATGTCGGAGAATAATAAGACTATCGAATAATCGAATCGTCATCGGTGTATATGGCGTTGGAGTAGGGTAGTAGTCACTTCCGTTGTTTTGACAGTCTCGACCCTTTATATGCCATCGACAGTCTGACTGAAGTCTTAGTCGTGCGCGGTCTCTCAAGAAGTGAAGTAGTGTCTAAATAGTGAGTGTTAGTGCTAGGAGTACCTTACAATGTAATTGCCTCGTCTTGTGATAGGTTAGGTTTATGTGCGTTTAACCTTGCAAGTGGGGGCGAGTGTTGTAATTACTTAAAGGAGCTCCTTAAGCCTACACCTTGGTCACAAGTCCAAGGCACTGCTTAGGTTTCACTCGTAATTGTTAGAGATCATATTTGATCATTTATCGGTTCAGTAGAAGTATCTACGTTGCGTTTCCCCAATATTCCCCATCTTCCTCCTTCCATTTCCTTTCACATCATTTAAAAATCCCCGACATATATGTTTCCGTGTTTCACAAATAGAGATAAATCGTTTTTATTTACAACAAATTAACAAAAATGACTTAAATGGTGTGGGAAAACTTCAAGGAGCTCAAGTTATAAAAAAGATGATGTAACATTTCACAGGTAAGTTAAGAAATTTTAAAACATGTATCCATGCAGAGCTCAAGTTATAATGGCTTCATAGAAGTAAATCATAAAAAGCGAGCCTTACACTCGTTGATGTCTTTTTGAGAAGTCTCTTTCACTCATTTGCGTTTATGCTATATTTGTCTTTGTCTTGCAAAATAATTAGCGTTGTGAAAGTTTAACCTTTATCGAATAGTATCGATATTTTCAAAATCGAAGTACAATTTGAAATAAAAATTAATACAAGTTTTTAAAAATTAAATATTTTTTGAAATTGTAATTAGTTCAATTACAAAAAAAAGTGCGAGTTTTTTTTAAATTTTATATTGATTTGTTGAAATTGTAATTGAACTGCTAGCAATTTGTTTTTATATTTTTAAACATATTGTTGAGTGCATTCATACAAAGTCTTGAAAAGTGAGTCTTGAATTGCAAAATTATTTAAATAAATACTAATATTTGGTTGGTTTGGTTGGTTGGGTCGGTTTGGTTGGATGGAATTCATATCCAGCATTTTTTTTTTCATTCTGTTCCGGTTAAGTTTTGATCACATTTTTTAATAAAGTTGAAACATTCTGCAATTATACTTCAGCTTTTTATTTATTGATTCTGAGGCGGTACGAAGTTTGCCGGGTCAGCTAGTAGACTATATAGAGTTGTGGTTTGATTGATTTCTGTTATGACAAATAAAAAAGTAGCAAACACTACTATTAATATATGTCGACAATTAAATATCCTTGTCCCATCACTACGACACTTGGGTGAGCTTGAAATACCCAATCATACTGCACTAGCCGTCCCCGCGCCACCCCCACGTTCCGCCAACTTTGGTGATTTCGAAACGGAACAAAATATTCAACATACGCTATCTATTGGGGGTGATTTGTGTTTGAGGTAGATAAAACATTTTTTTAATGTTAAACAAGATGATAAAAAGTTTTTAATATTTTTTACTAATAATAATTATCAATATTCTGTGGTATGAGATAGAACACACCACAAATTGACAAGTGGAAAATGAACTGAAAATGTTTAAGTAAAAATACCTAATCTCATTTATTAGGGTTACATATCTTAAAAGGAAAAAAGGTACCCTTACAGGATCACTTCATTGTCGCATTGAAAAGATAGGACCGTTAGTGTGGTCACTCACATAATTATAAGGTACTTCCCAATGACAAATGACCTAGCGTCGTGAAATTTACCATGAAATAAGGTTTCATAGCACAAACAAAGGATAAAATTAAAAAAAATTCTACATCACTAGAAAATTAACTTTTTTTGACTGTCACGAAAGATCTCTCTCTCGGATACTTAAAAAAAAATAAAGTTTAAAAAACTATAACCCGACTACTTAAACGATCTGAAAAGGACAAAACAAGAAAATAATCAGATACAAACCTAGAAATGTATCGGTATAAAAATGGTCAAGGTAGAACCGTGGTCGCACCCTATATCTTAGTTTTTTAAACTTTATTTTTTTATTTAATAATTTTCCGTTTCCCCATCGAGATAACTTTTATAATCTAATATTATAACGTAATTGTTGGCTTTTATTTGTTTAAACGAGTAAACAACTGCAACGAAAGGACCGCGCGAGCTATACGACCGCATTTTAAACATATATGTTGACTTAAGCAATAAGATATATATACATATTTGAAATGTGGTCGTCTAGACCTTTCTTTTGACACCAAACACGTGAAAAAAAAAAAATCATAAAATTTTTATAGCCTATGTCACCCGCGCCATTATTACAAATCTATTGACACCTCACTCATGAAAATTGGTTCAGTAGTTTAGGGGCTAGAGTGGAACATACAAACATACATACATAGACTGCCAAAATCATAACCCTTCCTTTTGGCTTCGCCGTAATCGGGTAAAAAGATCAAATTGTCAATTCAAAATTTCCAGGCTTCGTGTTTTGATCTAGGAATATGATTTTTGACAAGAAGCAAGGTCTTAAAGTCAAGGTCTCACTAGTATGTGGAAAAATCCGAATAATGGCAATTTGTCGTTATTTTAATTGTTCACATTTCTCATGTCAGTGACATTGAGGAATAAAAGAGAAAGACTCTTCTAGTGTCTAAAAAAGTCTTTCAGTCCTAGCTTTGAAAAATTCTTTCAATGTTAGATAGCCCATTTATCGAGGAAGGCTATAGGCTATATATCATCACGCTAAGACCAATAGGAGCGGAGCTACATGCGGGCAAAGTCGCGCGGCTCGACTAGTAAAGTTATATAACTTACCCTGTGTTGTAGGAGTGCCAAAAGCTGAAGGTTGTGTTGTTGTCCCAAATAGTTTGGATTCTGTTGGTGTTGCCTGAAATAATTGAATAAACTTGTTTTAATTAATATTTAATATCTCATTATAATCACTATATTTCAAATTTTAATTTACATATCACTAATTCCCAAAGACAACGCTCACACAGCTCGACATTCACTTCATCTTCACGTCGATAGATGGCGTACGAGCACAATTATTCCTTTACTTTGTATTCTTAAGTATTTTTTTCGTGATAAACCATAGCCTATGTCGTTCCTCAAGCTCTACTTTATATCTGTATCATATTTTATCAAAATCGGTTCAGTGATTTAAACCTGATTGTGTAACAGACAGACAGACGCCATCTATCCGTCAATAGATGGCGTAAGTAATATATTAAATCACACTGTCGTTTGTTTAGTTTGTACTCTTAAATATTACGTACTTAAGAGTTACTTTCGAAATTATAATATTAGGATTAGGACACATTATTGTAATGAAACAGAAAAAAATTATATAAAACTAAAAGACTCGCATGACTTCCTTGTACTATATGTTACACTAGAGGGCTGCCCTCGCTTCGCTCCGGGTATTTAAAACAATATTATAATTGATGTCTTTAAATAGTCACTCTGTAACTGTGTAGTTTTTCATTATTTGAAAAAAGAGAGAGTAAGAAAAAGGTATAAAAAGAAGAATAATAGAAACAAAAATAAAAGAAAAGCGACAGATGCTAAGAGAGGAAGGACAGAGCAAAAATAAAATTGAATAGATAAAGGAGAGAGAGAAAGAGCGAGAGAGATAATCGAAAGATAGAAAGTGAAAAGAGACTGATTATACTGAACAAATAAAAATAAGAATTAAAGAGAGAAAAAAGAGGGAGGATGAGAGACAATGATAGTATTATAAGAGGAAGAGAGACGGAAATACTATAGACTTCTCTCAATGAAAGAATTTTTAAAATCGGATCAGTAGCAACAAAATGGCCATATTCTATTAATTAAAAAATGTAAATGGCAACACTAAATCACTTTCGTCACTCACGAATAGTGTAGTTTTCTAACAGTGAAAGAATTTTTAAAATCGGATCAGTAGCAACAAAATGGCCATATTCTATTAATTAAAAAATGTATATGGCAACACTAAATCACTTTTGTCACTCACGAATAGTGTAGTTTTCTATCAGTGAAAAAATTTTTTAAATCGGATTTGTAGTTCCTGAGAAACTTCAATTTACAAAATGGCCACCTTATGGCACCTAAATGGCCATATCTTTTTAATTAGAGTATTTATGGCAACACCACATAGCCTATGTTACCCGGAAAGGATGTAGCTTCCTATTGGTGAAAGAATTTTTAAAATCGGTTTAGTACTTTTAGAGCCTATTCGCAACAAACAAACAAACAAACATACAAACAATCAAATCTTTCCTCTTTATATAATAGTATAGATTAAATAAATGTGTACAACATTTTCAGTTTCAACTTTTTTGTACCACAATACCATTCTATCCCAAGTGAATGTTTATTGTGATTTTTTTGTGATAAAAGTAGTCTATACGTTAATCAACTGTCTAAAGTATCCTTATATATATGTATATAGATACTGATTCATTACACAACACTAAATATATAAAATTTTGTAATTTTTGGCAAATACAAAAATTAAAAATCTAATTTTTACAAATATTTTAAGAGATGGAAGAAGTAACAGAAAAATAAAGGACAAGAGGATAAAACTAAAATTCTCAGTAAATATTTTAAGATTATTTGTAGGTGTTAAAAATAAATAATATTAAATGGTCTTACCGGTTTTGCTGGTTGTCCAAAGCCAGGGGAACCTACAGTCTGTACGGGTGGAGATGAAAAACCTCCAAAAGATAGAGGCTTGCCACTTCCAAAAGCTGATGTTGTTGTTGTTGGAGTTGAAACTAAAAATAAATTGACCACATAGATTATAAACAATTTCTTCTGACATACAAAAAATCATTATCCAAACTAATATTATAGTAAGCTCTATTTTTTTATAGATATATGGGTGAGAGATAGAAAAATGGAGCAAGTCCGAGGCCCTATGGTACCCTAGAGATGGAACGAGAAGAAAAGGGAAACATTTGAAAAGATGGGAAGTTAAACCTGGTGAAGTTTTCAGGAAAACTTGGACGAGACTAGCAGGAGATAGGGGAAAAGGGGAAAGGATTGGAGGAGGGCTTTGCCAAAGGGCACACAGAAAACAAAAATGAAAATTAAATATAATATACAAATCCATATACATGTTTTCTGATAAAGGGCTAAACACCACCTACTATATATCTGCGGATTGATATCTGGAAGAGATCACTCTTAGTGATAAGGCCGCCTGTTGAGCATCATTTGTTTGTTGAATGTGTGTACACTATCACACTTATACCACTGAATGGATTTTGATGAAATATTAATTTTTTAGACGATAAAGTAGTCTAAAGTTTGGTAAAGAACATAGAGTATAATTTAATGGGAAAAAAGGTTTGAAAGAGTTGCTTGTTTAGAGGATGAAGTGCATGTCGAGCTGTGCGACCATTTGTGTCTATGAGAATTAGTCATCTACACTACAATATTATAAAGAGGTAAAGTTTGTGAGGTTGTATGGGGGGTAATCTACTGAACAGATTTAGAAAATTATTGTATCAATAGAAAGCCACATTATTACAAATGCTGCTCTAATGATGAGATATATGATTCATAGTTGCAGGTAGAGTAGGTATGATTAAATGAGAACAGTTTGAATAGATCTCAGCGAAGTGAAAGTGGGTCGGCTTGTAATATATAAATGATATTGATAATGCAAATGTAAAATAGCTATATAATATTAAAATATAATATTATGATGTTTTGGTTATTAAAATATCTTACATAAACTTGAGGCTGTTGTTGTAGTCTTGGCTCCAAATGAAAATGCACCTAATGTTGAGGTACTGCCTGTCGGACTACCAAATATACTTGGTTTGTTATCTGTTGACAAACAAGTATAATATTATAGAAAAAAAAATCATGAAATCCACAAATGATATAACTTTACACACAGAAAGTCATAAAGCCTAAGGCTCAACCACTGGGAGAGCATCTCGTAAGAGCCGAGTAACCCAGCACCCACTTGGTGGTAGGGGATCTGTTCCCCGACTGGCTTGCGACCACCAGCATGCGAATCCGACCGCCAAGTATGGTTCCGGTAGTGCCGCATGTAAGCCATACTTACCCTTTCCCTCTCCCATCCCATTAATGCTGCGGATCTAGTGAACTCTGGGGTCTTGCTCAGGGTCCGCTGAAACCGCAGCATTGTTTTCTTCATTCTCTCTCTCCACTCTATCTTCGAGGATGCAGCATATCGGCAAAACAAGAGGATGGTGGCCACTTACCATCAGGTGGACCATCTGCCCGTTTGCACCTTATCTACCATAAAATAAAATCTTCAGGTTCAAATTTAGGTCTTTCCTGATCATTTGCACTCTTTTTAACACATTTAAGTAATAATGAGTTTATAATAAAATACTTTATAGTCATACCAGTGCTCCCTTGAACTGACTTTGAAGCATTACCACCAAATATAGACCCTGGAAATTATTTTAATTTTAAATCTATTTTGTAGAATCAGATTAAATTAATTAGGAATTTAACTATTAATAACTTTACTTGTAATCTGAGAGCCAAGTTGCTCAAAACTGTTGAGGGCTTTTTCTTATTAAGTTTTGACTGCAGTGCTCTTGGATTGTTAGATAAGGATGACTAAATTAACATTTCATAATGTTTTTAAGTAGTTTTAGGTTATGTTAGTTTTAAAAATCAATCTATTATAGCTGTGATAGTTGAACTATGTAAAAAGCATAATTATTTTTAACTTCATATATAACTAGCGAATCACCCCGGCTTCACACAGGTGAGTGAGAGCAATAGATGCCTACATGTATCCTACCATACATTGATTTGTTGTTTTCAACCAATTTATACAAAACCAGTAAAAAAATTATACACCTAGTTTTGCTCATGAATCACTATAATCTATTTATGAAAAACGGATGAGTCCATTCAGTAGTTTTCAAGTTTATCGCGCACATACAGACAGACGCAGCGTAGGACTTTGTTTTATAATAATATGTAGTGATACAAACTTCAATAACATTACCTGAAGAGGTATTAGTACCGAACGTACTCCCTGACGTTGTTGTCGCTTGACCAAACGTAAAACTCATTTTTATAATTAAATTCTATATCTGTTAGTTGTAACAATAAATAATTATTATACTATATCAATTACTATAAAATATAAGTCCGTTGTAAACTGATTATTTACGTTGACAGATACCGCTCATGCCGCTGCCGCTAATCGACAGTTTTAGTGTTACCAACTTTCAAAAATATTTTTCCCTAAATATCATAATAATTACGTAAATACTCCAAAAAAATAAATATAACCCCAAAATTTTTACCTAATTTACGGGGAATACCCCTAAGTTCGCATTAGTGCAGTGTTGTAAATAAATGAAATCGGAATTGCTCTCTACTATTCGTTTTTTTAAAATACCTACCCTAAATATTTTACTCAAAAGCAGATTTTTCTACAATTTCAAGGGGGCAAGAAAAGCATGTAGTTGTTTAGTTCTTAGAAAGGTAATATGGTACGGGAGCCAGATTCAAATTCCGTCAATCATTTCCTTTCGAGTGAAAATTCGTATACTACATAAAGGGTTAATATTATGATTACTCGTGATCGTCAGCTGCGATTCCGTGGGTGGGGCGAGCAATTGCAACCACGTTATGGTCACCTGACTTTATTTTTCCTTCAAGATACTCGGTAAATTATAATCCGACAAATTTTCAAATGAGAGGAAATGCTTGAAAAATAAAATGTTTTTCTACATGTTTGGGAGGCTGCCACTGCTCGCCCCACCCACGGAATCGCAGCTGACGATCGCGTGTAATCATAATATTAACTCCTTATGCATTTTACAAATTTTCGCTTGGGAGGGACTTGGTCATGAAAATTTGTCACTGGCTCCCGTACCAATAGCCGAAGCAGAAGCAAAATAAAAAAATATTTAAAAAAAAAGTATCTAAGTTACTCAAATATCGATTTGAAATTTTCACTTCCGGTTTACTATGAGTAAAAAAAAATCAAATTTAGAATTAGACAAAAAAAAAATAATAACTTTTTAACTATAACAAACAATTCTTTTATTTTTTTTACAAATTAATTGATACAGATAATAAGCATCCAAAAATTCATGACTTCATTCTAAGTAAATATTTAAAAGTCCCGTCAACGCGGAGTTTGATTTTGACCGCCAGATGTCTACATTTATTTTATAGGTAGACAAAATTTTCGATCAAGTCTTGTGTCCTGACGCAAGTTTAACATTTTTACCCATCCCAAAAAAAAGTACACAACGCCGCTAAAGAAGATTTCACTTCAAAAACTAGTTTTTCGATTAGACAAATAAAACGCTGATATCTCGTCTTGGTTAATTTAAGATTAGCTTTATTATATTTCGATATACACATTAGGTTTGCAGACAACAGAAAACAAAGTTAAAACAATAAATATTATCTAAACAACGCTAAATCTAGATCTCGGTACGAAAGGCACGGGGTTCGAGTCCGGGGTCAGCAGAAGTTGAACGTTGACGTTTGCTCTTCGCCATCGGTTCCACATCACATAGTGATCTTTCCATAAGAAGTAAACCGTTATGGAATACCCGCAAAGCACTATTGCCATGAAAAAGTCCATCGCTGTTTCTGTTATTCGGTGAGATATGCCTACAAAAAAAATGATATTAATCATCCGAAAAGATTAGCAAAATTGAACTACATACATATTTACATACTAGCTACCCTTAACTTCGTTTGTGATATTGAGTTAGTTATATTATACTACAGTAGATCGTCTGTAGACATCTATACTAAGTTATAAAGACGTTTTCGTCATCTCGACTTAAAGACGGACGTTCAATATATACCTCGTCCTGAAACCTTCAGGAAAAAAGCCATATATATACATATTAGCCTACAACTATTTTTTTTTTTGTTTTTTTTTTTTATTTTTTTTTTTATTTAGTTTTTTATTTTTTTATTTATTGAATTTATGAATGATTAAACCACCTTTGTCATGTGTGCAATAAGTGTTGGGTCTCATTTATGTTTGATGTTGAGTGTGTGTCTATTGAGTGAGGTATTGACGAACTCGCATGAAGTTGTGTATGATCTGATGAGAGTGCGTCTGTTTGAGAATTTAATAATTGTTGTGTGTTAGTTACAAATACTGAATCACCGAGAACTTTACTGAGTATGGATGCTGTGTGAATGGCTGCTTGTTTCTGTAAAATGTTAATGTTAATTATTGGCCCAAATTTGTCACAATGCCTTCTGATACTCTTTGCTACAATCCCGGTTGCACCAATTACGATAGGTATGACAGTCACTTGTGTATTCCACAGGCGACTGATTTCGGTCTTGAGGAGGTGATATTTACTGAGTTTTTCAATCTCTTTACCGCCTATGTGGTAATCAGAAGGCACTGTGACATCTATTAAAAATGTTTTATTATTTGATTTGTCAATGTATATTATATCTGGTCTATTATGAACTACGGTTACATCTGTTTGAACTGGTACCTCCCACATTAATTTGGCTGTATCATTTTCTAATACCTGGGGATTTTTTAATGATTCCTTCCACCAAATACTGTTAACTGCAAAATTATGTTTTCTGGCTATCGCCCAGTGTACATATTGGACTAAATTATTATGGCGTTTAACGTAGTACGTACCTGCAAGTTTTTCACATCCTGACACTATATGTTGTACTGTCTCAGACTTTTCAGCACAGAGACGACACTTACCATCAATATCCTTCTTCAAAATGTCCTTTTCAAATTGTCTAGTTATTATTGATCCATCCTGTATTGCGAATATAGATGCTTCCAATTTGGGAGATACCATTTGTTTTTTAAGCCAATTAAACGATTCAACCTTATCTGTACTTTCTTTCTGTAAAACATCTCTACAGAACTGTCCGTGAAGTGCCTTCGATTTCCATGAGTTAATATTATTCTTAATTACTGCTTTTTTAATTTCAATATCTGTATAGTTTTCTTTCCCTCGTAGTGTGTAACTTCCGTACAAAATTCTTCTGCTTCCTTATTTATAGAATACTTACTTTTGTTTTTATCGTGTTCATTAATTATTTCCACTAAATAATCTGTTTTGGTATTAAGATATTGTTTGTATTTTATTATTTGACTCTTAAATAATTATTCTAAGTTAGTTAAACCTCTTCCGCCCTCTTCTAAAGGTAAATATAATCTGTGTATATCCGTTTTTTTGATGGTGTGCTTTGTTCATAGTTAACAGTTTCCTAGTCTTAACATCTATGTTACGGAGGTCTCGGATCTTATAGTTAATTACACCAAAGGAGTACAACAACACTGGCACTGCATATGTATTAATGGATTTGATTAAATTTCTTGCAGACAGATGTGTATTTGATAAGCTTTTAACCCTTCTACAATATTCAGACAGCAGCTGTTGTCTTACCTCATTGTGATTAATTTTTCCCGATTCTAAAATCCCTAAGTATTTATATTTTTCATCGTTATTCAATTGTTTTATTTGTTCCCCGCTCAGTAGTAAATGATGGCCCTCTCCCTGTTGTTCTTTTTTCTTCCCATCCAGCAAATGCAATACATTACACTTATTTATATCAAAAGTCATACCGATATTGCTAGTAAATATTTCTGTACTGTCTAATAATACTTTTAAATTGTCTTTATTGTTTGCGTATAATTTTAAATCATCCATATATAAGAGATGGCTAACATGCCTATTGTCTTTAAGCTTATATCCTTTAGTATTGTATTTATTTAATATTTGAGATAAAGGGTTAATTGCTAAACAAAATAAGATAGGTGATAAGGAGTCTCCCTGAAAAATACCTCGGCGTATGTAGATCGGATCAGTAGTGATTGAGTTGTTTGTTCCATGAGCTGACATTATCACCCTTCACTTAGGAATTATCGATTCTAAGAAGTTTTTGATATATTTCGGGCATTTATACACGTCGAATACTTTAAAAAGCCAATCGTGCGAAATACTATCAAACGCTTTGCGATAATCTATCCAAGCCATACTAAGATTCTTCTGTGAGTGATGTGCGTCTTCCATAATAGCTTTATTTACCATCAAGTGATCTTTACAGCCTCTGGCACCCCTACGGCAACCGCGTTGTTCTGGTGCCATGATGTTATTGACGTGACAATGATTATACAATCTATCTGCAAGTATTGATGTAAGAAGCTTATATAATGTTGGCAAGCAAGCAATAGGTCGCCAATTTTTTGGATCTTGTGTATTGTTATAATCCTTCGGTATCAAAAACACTTGTCCTGTTGTGTACCAATCTTCTGTATCCTCGGTGCCTTGTAAAAGTCTATTAAAAGTTAAAGCTAAAAACCTATGTGTCGTTGTAAAATACTTAAGGTAGAAATTTTGAATTTTATCTATACCTGGACATTTCCAATTATGTGTCTTTCTGATTGCATTCTTAACATCGTCTACGGTTACTTCTTGTGTGTTGTTCACTTGAATATCTTCCATTGTTTCTTCTATTTCTTTGATCCAATTTGCATTTTTATTGTATGGTATAGGGTATGCTAAAATGTGTGTCCAAAAGTCTTCAGTAGTTTTTTTATTGGGTATTTCTATATTAGTTGGCTGTTGACCACCTGACAGACTTCTATAAAACCTATGTTGGTTTTCTCGAAAAAGTTTATTTTGCGCGGTATTTTTGCTCATATCTTCATACCTTTTAAGTCTACCAGCATAGGCTTTTACTTTTTGTTTAAGAATTTCAATAGTGTAATCTAAGTCTCGATCATTAAAAATATTATATTTACCAAAAAGATTAATTTTAATTCTATTCATTCTTCTACTACTAACTGTGTTGTTCTTAATCTATGTTAATCTACCTAGTTCTTTTCTAAAATCTTCAATTTTTCGTTTAATTCGCATTTTCCAAGGAGGATCCTTTTTTGCTCTGTACTGACTATCTTTAATATATGGTTTCTGATCGTTTGCTACTATTAATGTTACAGCTGCTGCGTAAATGATGTCGTTGATTTCTCTAATATTTTGACAAGTATTTAATAAGTACGGCAAAAAGTCATTTATTTTATTTAGATTATTAAAAAACCGCTTATTAAATTTAGGTTTAGGTAGGTCTATTTTCAATCGGAATTTCTTTTATATCTGAAACTGTCTGCAATAGCTGTATCATTAATGGATCCATATCTTCATCAACAGTAAACTCAAGATTATTCGTGGTTGGTATAGAAATTGGGTCACTTCTCGTATGACTAGATTCTACGATTTCTGGCTCCGTAAAGTTCTCTGTGTTTTGAGTAAATTCTGTGTTGGCTGTATATTCTCTATCTGGTTGGTTTATGTTATGAATGTCGTGTGTGAATGATGTTGGTGTATGAAGTGTTTGTTTCGCTGTTTGTTTAATATTGTTAAGTAATTCCTCTGATAAAACTCTACGATTTATTATGCTTCGCGCTTGATTGGAAAGAGTGTTGCCAGTAAATTTAGAGATTTTAGGATTGTTTGGATTTCGTTCCCTAAACAGTTGTACGAGTCTACTTATATATCCCCCTCCTTGAGCCCTAGCCCTATAAAAGCAAAACATTAACTCCTTCAACTCCTCTGTTGACCACTTTTTTCTTCTATCGTCATCTACGTATGTGGTCTCTTCCGATGAGCCGGCAGGGTGTTGAGTGGGCGACAAATACCTACCCTGCAAAGCTTCATCTGTTTCCCCCCATCCCTGTGTATCGGGTGAAACATTCTCTTCGGCTATCGTCCGCCTGTTCAACGAAGAGCCGCTGGCGGTCCGCATGCTGTCATGTCCAGCGCCAGCTCCAGACATGCCCCGACGATCACCCTCGCGTAGCGACCCTATACGTGAATTGTCGAATTGTCTCTCCATATTGAAGATTCGCTATCGCTCCGTTAGCCATTGATAAAGTAACCGTCTGACACACAGACTTCAATGTTTCACCCCTCACGTGGCGTAGATGTTGCAGCCGGACGTGGAGTTAGACTTCGAGGGGCCTATACTAATATTATAAAGAAGATTTGTATTTTCGTATTTTCGTATTTTCGTATTTTCGTATTTTCATATATTCGTATTTTCGTATTTTCGTATTTTCGTATTTTCGTATTTTTGTATTTTTGTATGTAACGAATAAACATAAAAACTACTGGACCGATTTCAAAAATTCTTTCACCATTAGAAAGCTACATTATCCCTGAGTAACATAGGCTATATTTATTACAAGAAAAAATTAGAGATCCCCAGAAATTCTCACTAAAACCAACACAAGGTGCAAAAAAATTAGCCATAAAATATCTTTCATCGCATGCGCTGCGAAAAGTATTGATGATAGAACAAAAAATGTTTTTCAATATTATAGAACGTATTAATATCTACAAAAAACTCCGCGAGACCATATGTCCAACTATTGTAGTTAAGTCACTATAACTACTTTTTTACATTTTAAAAGTTGATAAAAATGCCTATCAAAATCAGACCATGTTTTCCATAACTTTGTTTTAATTCTTATCCAAATAATATATTTCGTAATGAAGACTGTTTCAATACCTGTTAATTACTTTTTGAATGATTGAAATCGGACATTCCAGTCAAAAGATATAATGATAGAACAAAAAATGTTTTTCAATATTATAGAACGTATTAATATCTACAAAAAACTCCGCGAGACCATATGTCCAACTATTGTAGTTAAGTCACTATAACTACTTTTTTACATTTTAAAAGTTGATAAAAATGCCTATCAAAATCAGACCATGTTTTCCATAACTTTGTTTTAATTCTTATCCAAATAATAAATTTCGTAATGAAGACTGTTTCAATACCTGTTAATTACTTTTTGAATGATTGAAATCGGACATTCCAGTCAAAAGATATTACGAAATAAAAATATCAAGATAAATAAAAAATAATCCCTGACGGGCCGCCGGCGCGGTGTGAAGTGCCTCGCAGCGCAGCGAGTAACGCGGCGATAGAGGGGGCGACAGAATGCGGGAGCCAAAATGTTAAAAAAAAATTATCCACCCGTGCGAAGCCGGGACGGGCCCCTAGTATGTAATAATTTTATGAGGTAGTCATAATAACTTTGATTTCCCTTTTACCCCCTTAAGGGATGATTTTCGAAAAAATATTTTTTTCACGTTCAAGTCAAGTTTTTTTTGTTCTATTTCAGTTTTTTTTATTCAGTATTTCATTGTATTTATTATATATTATTGAATTTTTATTTCCACATTTATGGACTTTTCAAATTAAGTATGGCAACCGTATTTTTTTTCTTCTTTTTTTTCTATCTCAGTATTTTTTCATTTCAGTATTTAATTGTATTACATATTTAATCCTACATTTGTGGAGTTTTTAAATTTAGTATAGCGCAACCCTATATTATACTTGACAGCTGGACGTAGTTATGTCAGAATGCATTATTTAAATTACATATTTTTATTTTTGCACTTTTTTTAAAATAAAAATACATGGTAATTACTGTTATACTTTGCAGTAAATAAATGATTATTTTTAATAATTTTTACCTATATTAAAATAATAAAAAATAAAACAAACCTTCACTTTTTCTAACCGCATCGAGCTTACCAAAATTGTTACCCTCAATAACAAAGTATTGTGTGCCAACGATGCATACGGCGAGCAGTCCCGCGGTCACCGTGGACAGCAGCCAGAAAATCAAGCAGTCGGACTGTGAACGGAAATGCAATGTGCATTATTCAATAAAAATGCCTTTTCATACGTGACTACACTTCAATATTGTATTTAAAAACTATCATTCTGAAAAAAGACAACGAAAATCTTTAGGATCCAAAAAGTAAAAAAAAATCAATGTAAACTATCTGGTGTCGTGGGACACCAGACTCACTCTACTATCACCAATCGCCACCTTAGGGACCAATTTGTAATACAATATTATAAAAAAAAAAATTGTGTGTGCGATTCACACACGATAGAAGTGAAACTTCAGTAAATCGACAAAAGAATGAGATGAATTTATATAATAATATAAAATAGTATGTATATTTCTGTCTCATTCTTTCCTACACATTTTTGTATATGTGTCTCTTACCTGTCGTTTTGTATATTTCTGTCTCATTCTTTCCTACACATTTTTGTATTTGTGTCTCTTACCTGTCGTTTTTTCCGTTGCATCCGGTTTGAAATCACAACGATTCTAAAGAAGTTTCACTTCAAAAAAAATAGTTAAAACATAAATAGTTAGTCCGCCATATTGGATTTAGACTGACGTCACTTTATTTTTCGAATTATTCTTTCGCTTTCATTTTATACCCAGATCGTAGAAGTGCATTAAAATAACTAGGCCGCCATTTTGTATATGGCGCCATGTAGGATTTAGAATGACGTCACAAAGTTACCCGCCTCTGCAACGCCTCATAAGGAACTTTGTTCCAAAAACCCGCCCTCGCTTCGCTAAAATGTATTCAAATCGTTCACTCACTCACACATACATCTAGGGCATTAATTATTATTAATGGCAACACCTTTTTAAAAATACATGTATAATCTTTAATCGTTCATCGTTGATCTGTGGTTATCGGTTAAGGGATTTGTTCGGTTAAGAATCCGTATCTCTTCTAATCAATTAGGTTATATTTTTATAACCTGGCTAGATATTGACCACATGATCTGACTCAATTCTGGATTCTGGAAAAACCTCTGGTGTCAGATTATTCCACAGCCTTCATGTGCGTGGGAGGAATGATCTTGACGCACGAACATTGCTGGTATGCCAAGCATCCAAGTGGTGTGGATTGAAGCCATCCCAGCGGCGAAGTGTGCGTTTTCGAAAAAGTGTCGGAGACATTATGTCAAACAATTCCAGTGAACATTCCCTATTGTAGAGACGGCAGTAGTTGGAGACTTATGTAGTTCATCTAAACCATCTGTGTATCTGTGAGTCAAGAGATTGACTACTTATTCTACGTAGACGAACCCCGCGTTCCAAAATACACTGAAAGCACTGGCAAGTGCTCTCAGTGGTCAGAAATGTGTTCCGTTATAACTGTCAGTATACTGGCGCAGTATCATATCAATGACGTCATCAATCGACGCCATTTTTGTACTGAAACCACTGGAGCTACCGAGGTACAGTGCTCCCAGTGTTTTGATCACGTGATCAACAGGGTCAAGAATTGATCGCTTGATGCTTGTACTATTGATAATAAATAATTATTTAAATTGTTATCTTAAGAAATCGGGCCTTATAAAAAATGTAAAATCGTAATATTATCAAAGAAACCTTTAAACATGAATGACATTGACAGATGGCAGTATACATACTGGTCTGCTGTTCCGTTTTAAACAGTGTTCCAGTGTAGCTAACTATAAAGGAACAGCTTTCCAGTGTACTGAAGTGACGTCACACCCTACAGTGCTCCAGTGCATTTCGGAATACGGCCGAAATCATGTGCACTAGCCCCAAGGTTGCATATTTAGTCTGAGGTGCCAAAACATTTTACGTTTCACATCGACAATGTTTACGTAAAGATAGACAAATTAACGGTAGTATAATTCAATGAGTGACAAAACCGATACAGAAATTCAATAAGCCCGTAGTCTCGTCACCTTAGATGTCAGCCGCCATCTTGAATTTGTGGTTGACGGGTGACAGCGACCTCTCGCGGTCATAAAATATGATGACGTGAGAAGTATTTGACAATTTATCTTCACGTTTTCCATTATAAATATTGACATACTAGCCAAATGATCAATGACAACATTCAATTGAATGACTAAAGGACAACTCGTCTAATGTAACTTGACTGAACGTCATTTAGCATAGTCGTTGAATGGGATATAGCCAACTTTGTAGTGTTTGGTTAGGGTGACCATAAGTTCGCAACTTAAAAGGTAACTTACTTTAGATAACAAAAATGAGGACATGACATGACATACCTTATTATCATTTTATATTGTATTTTAAGTCTTAAGATAGGCAATATTCATATTTTTTTCTTTAAAAGTAGCCGGCGGCGGCGTAATAGTAGGTAAATCCCTGCTGTCACACTATGTTATTACGAATTTAAAGTAAATTTAATCACGCAGTGGGAAAAAATGAACTAAATTTCAATCATCTGACTGATTTTACGTCTGCTCTGTTCAAAGGCCTATGTTACAATCCGCTAACTAGTTGGACGTTGAGCGACGCTTGTTTAATCAACGTTCGCCCTAGTCATTCAATTAACGCGCTAGTTATTCAATCAAATAGCAGATTCAACCAGATGACTGCGGCATATACACATCCGTTTAATTTTATTCTATAACTAGCTGCAACCCGCGGTTTCATACGCTATATTTTGGATAATTCACACTATATCATTATAAATTAAAGCCTATATGTTATTCTGATGTGTAAGCTATATTATTGTAAAGTTTTATCAAAATCCATTCAGTAGTTTTTGCGTGAAAGAGTAACAAACATACATCTACACATCCTTACAAACTTTCGCGTTTATAATATTAGTAGGATGCGGATTTGGAGAAGATAATTTACCTGACTGTCTTCTGTCTCACTCACTTTTTCTTATATACAAACCTTATCGTGACAACAACTCATACAACAAAAAAAGTATTATCCGATTTGGTGCAGTCGTTCTGAAGTTATGCGCTTACTTAAGTAGGTACTACTAACTTTATAAAAAAAATTAAATCGTTATTTAATTAAAAATGCGAGATATCCTAACTAATAAGTATTATAAATGCGAATGTGACTCTGTCTGTCTGTCGCGCTTTCACGCCATAACTACTGAACCGATTTAAATAAAATTTGGTATACAGATAGTCTAAAGCCTGAGAAAGAACATAGGGTACTTTTTAATGCGAAAAAAAGGGTTGAATAAGGGGGATGAAAAATGAATAAAAATGACGACAAGCTTCTTTTTTTTTTGACAGATATGGAACAAACGAGCAGAGGGTCCACCTGATGAAAGTGGCGACCGTCGCCCATGGATATCCTTAAAACTAGAGAGTATCTTTTGTTTTGCCGACGCGTTGTCGCCTCGAAGAGAGAGAGACGAAGGGGGGCGAAGAGAAAATTGCTGCGGTTTCTATGTTCACTGGAAACGCATTAATAGGATGGGAGAGGGAGGAGGTAAGTCTGGCCCACATGCGGCTCGACGGGGACCAGACTCCCTACCACCAATGAAAGCTTAAGCTTCTAAGCTTAAAACTTATTTTGTAGTCTGTTCATTCGATATAATAATATGACATTCAAAGTTTGTAAAACTTTTACCCTGAAGGGTTTAAAATAACAATAGGGAATAGGGGATGAAAGTTTGTATGGAAATATTTAAGGTTACCCAAAGACACTATTCCACGCAGACGAAGTCGCGGGCTCAGCTAGTTAATTATAAATGTCATATCAATTGAATAGTGTGAGATGACATGTATTAGCTGGCATGATGAAAACTCACTTAATGATAGTCTTTCATACTGGGATTACAGCCGGAGCCTCATTTATAGAATTTGAATGAAGTCGCGGCAAAATGCCTATTGAAGAGTCGCGTATAAAGGCACAAAAGCAATATGCGCTTGTCAATTCCTAATGAAATTCCTATTGGGAGCATGTACTTGTATGTGATAAATTGCCTGCTTATCGGCATTATTTAAATTGATATATATGCAAATATAGCCTAGAGGGTAAGACATCAGTGTCTTACTCGGGAGGACCGGGTTCGATTCTCCACACAGGCACACGTCTTTGACTTTTCTGAGTTAGTGTGTTTTAAGCAATTAAATATCACTTGCTATAACGGTGAAGGAAAACATCGTGAGAGTTCCTTAAAGTTCTTCGTCAGTGTGTGAAATCTGCCAACCCGCACTTGGCCAGCATGGTGGACTATGGCCTCCCTCTCCTCATTCTGAGGAGGAGACCCGGCTCAGCAGTGTGCTATTAATGGATTGTGATGATGATGATATGCGAATATCGTTAACAGTTTCACCGCAAATCGTACTACTTGGAGACTTAGGATAAGGAAGGCTAAATAACTGGGCATAAAGGCACAGAAAGAAGGAAGATCACCGTCACCTATGGACATTGGCAACACAAGAGAGTTTCTCTTGTAATGTCGATGCCGATTGACACCTCGAAGTTAGAGTGGGAGGTGGGGGATTTATTTAATATAGGACTACCAACATAAGATATAGTTTCACATTATTAATTTAAAATTGATATTGACATATATCAAACTGTTCTTACAACTACAGGTAAACACACAACACCCACACACATATGTTTATAATTATTATTAGTTTATTAAGTTATTATTTTTAATTTTAATTCAAATTATGTTTATATTTTCTTTTAAGAGTATATAATTTAATATTAGGAAATAGGAACGTCATATTTAATTAGTTTAGACTTAAAAGTGGCCAAACTATCAGAATGTATATCGATGTTGGGAATTTTCTTTATGTTATAGTTGTACAGACGAGATAGGCGGACCTCCGGTGCAGAACGACCCAAGTTTGTCCTGCATAGCTGAGGTACAAATAAGTCGCTAGGGTATCGTGATATTCTTGAGGGAACATTAACTTAGAATTTATAATGAAGAGAAAAAAGCTCGGGTCCACTGAAACCGCAGAATTAATGGGATGGAAGAGATGGTGGCAGGTCTGGCCTACATGCGGATTAACTGGAACGGGTCAAAGAGACTTGGCTGTCGGATTCGCATGATAGTGGTCGTAATCCAGTCAGGGAACAGAGGAGAAACAACTCGGGACGGGTCTCTATGGTAAAGTATTTTAAAATCAAGTTACAACAAGTAACATTTGTAATATTTTGTTATGTTATTCTAATATCCCCTTTATTCCGGAAGATCATTATTTTTTTCAAGGGATGAAATAAACTTATGTTACTTTCAGGCCCAAAGAATCTCCATGCAAGTCATGGCAATTTGTTGTTCGTTTTCAGCGTTTAACGCTTGTGTGCAGTTTTATTGATTACAATTACTGAGATGGTATCTATTTATAAAGCTGAAGAGTTGGTTCGTTTGCTTGAACGCGCTAATGTCAGGAACTACTGAACCGATTTGAAAAACTCTTTCAATCTTAGATAGCCCATTCATGGGGGAAGGTTGTATACTATATGTCATCACGCTAAGACCAATAGGAGCGGAGCTACACGCGGACAAAGTCACGCAGGTCGACTGGTAATGATGTATGTCATGTCGATTGCATTATTAGGTAAAAGTTGTATTCAAAGAAGTTTTCTCAAATTACCGCCATATCACAAAGAAATAATAAACAACCAACCAACCAAAACGATATCTAAATCAATGCTGTGAAAACATAACTATGATTATTTTGAATAATATTTTCATAATCACTGGTATATTCTCGAGTATTAATCTAAAGTGAGGGGTCGAGTCATAAACAAACTGTTTCGACACAAATGGGCTTTTAAAAGCGAAGGACCGATCGGAGCGTTCGAAAAAATTGTTACAAAAAATTTGGGAGTGCTAACAAAAATGCGAAGACGTATTGCCGGATGGGCGGCGGTCGCAAATGGTACGGAATCGTTGTGACAAGGCTTTCGGGGTTTATGGACACTGTACTTATCTATAAGCTATACTATTCTATATCTGTATAAATAATTTTTATTATGTTTGTAAGTTATCGTGTCATGAAATGAGAGAGGAATGATACCCAATACTGTACAGCAATATGTATGGTCGCAAGTCCAAGCTGTATGGTTAAAGAGAAGCTTGTACCCGTGAGTGGACGGGTTAGAATACAATTCCCCCTTGGCCGCTGGGAGAGCATCTCGTAAGGACCGAGTAACCCAGCAACCCCATTGGTGGTAGGGGATCTGTTCCCCGACTGGCTTGGGCTGCGAATCCGACCGCCAAGTGTCTCTGACGCGTTCTAAGTAACAAGAGATACTCTCTAGTTTTGCTGATGTCCATGGGCGGCAGTGGCCACTTTCCATCAGGTGGACCATCTGCTCTATTGGTCCCATATCCAACATAAAAAGAGCTCTTTCATAATATATTAACTCTCACCTCCACCACACGACCTCGCCAATTACAATAGATAATAAAGAAAATTTACGTAGACCTTAAGATGTGATGTGGTTGGCCTTAACAACCCATACCCCCATACCCACGAGTAGACAACATATATCCTCTAGCGCGAAACGCTAAACATAACACGTAAGGTCCACGTAAGTTAGCTTTATTATCTATTTTAATTAGCGAAGTCGTGTGGTGGAGGTGAGAGTTAATATATTATGAAAGAGCTCTTGAACCTGCTCCTGGGTCTCAAGCCCCAGGCACTGTTCGCCTCCGTTTAAATTGTATGTGTATACGTATTTCTGTACAGTAATGGGTTTCATTCGTCTCACATTCTATAACATTGGTTACTCGGTTTCCGTTCGAAGTGCAAGTTATCTCTCTCAAATAGATAATACAATATGCTTTAAAGTTAGTGTAGCATGGTCACACTGGCAAAGTGTTCGTGTATTCACCTGTAGATGGCTCCTGTTCCGTGGATTGCAGAACCAGAGCCGCAGCGCTTGTAGCACGGTGTAGCGAGGCGTGCGGATGGCCGGGTAACTGAAAACAGAATTTAATTGTGCGTGTTTTCTGCCTCCTACTTCTGTTAACGATGCTTTTTCCTCAATACTTGATAAAATGGGAAAAATATATTTTAGGAAAATAATTGTAACTTAACATTGATGTATCGTAAATGCTGTTTTTTCTGTAACTTGTTGTATTCAATGGCAAAAAAATATTTTCAGATTTAAATTCAAACACCACCAACTAAAAGAGATATCAAAATATATATTTTTATTGTAAAAATTTCTGAAGGTAGGAAATACTTTTGTTTCGTTTTATTTATTAGAACTTATATAAAAAACTAGCTCACCCGTCAAACGTTGTTTTGCCATATAAATTTAAAAATTATGGGTATGGTCTACACCAATTTTTATCACTTAGGGGTATAAAAATAGATGTTGAACGATTCTCAGACCTACCAGATATGCACACAAAATTTCATAAAAATCGGTCGAGCCGTTTCGGAGGAGTTTGGTAACTAACATTATGACACGAGAATTTTATATATAATAATTTTGATTATATAGAAGACCATATTTTTACTAAACAAGTATTCAGTCTAGCTAGACTAGTATTTAATGATTTCAATCGTACGCCGACCGAGGAAAATCGTTGGTTGGTTCAAAGCGGAATTAAAACGTCTGTCGATATTTTATGTTTAAGGGTTGCCAGTTGCCACTGCTTGATTGAATTGTTTTTTATTCGTCCATGGCAAACCAAAATCATAATTATAGGTAACTAGATATATATTTATGTAGAGGATCGAGTGGAGAAAACAATTATCTTTATTTTCCTCCTTTAACAACCCTCAACATTTGATATCACCTTTAAGGCAGTACAAATGGGCATTTTATCTTGCTTCACAAATCACCCTCGAGATCTATGTTCCATTACTAAAATTGATCTCATTAATTCCTGGAACTCAATGTGGGATTCATTAAAATCTGCAAAGGGAAATATTATGCAGCTATCCAACGAAATATTCCACAAAAACCCTGTTTTATTTTTCATCAAAATGAGGTTCGTTGGGTCATCTCTACAATCAGCTGTCTTCGAATTGGACATTCATGTACCTACACCTTTACAAACTGAAAATTCGAGATCACTCATTGTGTGAACGTGGCCTGGACGAAGGCACAAATGGACATTTGTTGTTGTCCTGCCCAAAACTTCTTTGTAAACTCTATAATGCTATTCCTCTTATATCCCTCGTCCTAGTGAGATATATATATAAATACATCTAATCTATATAAATAATATCTATAATTTGGGCGCCATACCGAAAACATAGTATGACATGATTCGATAAAAAAAAAGTTGGTTGAAAGGGGGCAACTAATTGTAGACATAAGAATATCCTTTTTGGTCCTATGTCACTAAACGTCTGCACGGCTTGACCGATTTTGTTAATATTTTCTGTAGGAATTTTGGTTTGAATACCCATGAGGGGACGGGTTAGAATACTATTCCCCTCTGCCGCTGGGAGAGCATCTCGTAAGAGCCGAGTATTCCAGCACCCCCTTGGTGGTAGGGGATCTGTTCCCCGACTGGTTTGCGACCACCAGCATGCGAATCCGATCGCCAAGTGTCATAGACGCGTTTCGGTTGAGCCGCATGTGGGCCAGACTTACCCCCTTCCTCTCCCATCCCATTAATGCTGTGGGTCTAGTGGACTCTGGGCTCTTGCCTAGGGTCCGCTGAATCCGCATCATTTTTCTTCTTCATTCCCCCTTCCCACTCTATCCTCGGGGATGCAACGCATCGACAAAACGTGAGAGTGTTTCTTGTTTTTCCGATGCCCATGGGTGATGGTTGCCACTTACCATCAGGTGGACCTTATCTATTATAAAAAAAAGTAGATATATGTCAATTATCAATGTTTGACTAGGTAATGGTTTAAGTTTACAATAATTGGATTCAGATTTGGACCCGGTTTAGCTACGATGGAGCTTTATTAATCACTTTCTAAATTATAATAACATTTTTGTACATGGCAACCCTTAACCCGAATACAGCCAGCGCGGCGGTCGGATACTCGAAGCAGCACGGCGGAGTCTGGTGCTCGGCTCAACCGTAATCAGTTCGATTCCCCGCAATTAGTTGATGTGATTTATCTGACTCACCGAGATGTCTGTTACAATGGACTGCAGATTTTTCCACGTAATGGCTACCAGACTAGTGGTTTACTCTCTTATTCCTGTTTGTAACTAACTGATGGTATTTGCTAAGCTTGTCTTCTAATTTTAAGCGATCGCTTTCACTGTTAATATATTATATTTTTTAGGTTTCCGTACTTTAGGAAAATCGTAAATTATATTTACGATTTCTTCTATTTTAGTCGCCTTCTTGATAAGTGGTTATATCACATTTTGTTTAGTAAGGATATATTTTGGGGTTAGAATACAATTCCTTTCTGCCGCTGGGAGAGCATCTCATAAGAGTCGAGTTACCCAGCACCTATTCCCGAATTCGACCGCTAAGTGTCATTGACGCGTTCCGGTCGAGCCGCGTGTAGTCCAGACCTCCCTCTCCAATCCTATTCGGGGGTTCATCCTTGGAGTCCGTTAAACCGTAGCAATCTCCTCTTCATTCCCCCTCCTCACAGTATTTGAAGTGGTAACGATATTGCCGATATCCATGGGCGACGGTGGCCACTTACCATTAGGTGGACCGTCCACTCGCTTGCCTCTTATCTGCCATAAAAAAAGATATGCTAACCACCTGATTTTAAATTTAAAAAAAACTGCTTGCTTTGCTTCTTACAAGATCGGAATTATAAAGGCTTGTTTGTTTTTCCAATCTTTCGCTTCTAAAAGATCACTTCGCTGGTTTTCTTTGTCTATATACATTTAGTAATTTATATTGTACACCTTTTGACATAAATACGTATTATAAGAAATGAATTTTCAAGTCTGTAACAAGCGAACCGTTATCTAGTAACAACTGTTCCTATTGGAACCATTAAATAAGTTTAACTAATGAAATATTACTGGCGAGATTCGTTTTAAAAGGTTTCACGGGAACGCAGACTGGATACTAAATTATTCATTATTTTGTTTAATATGTACATATGTATTAAAATTTAAGGTAAAGAGGTGGGTACTGTATCAATAAATTTCTCTTTCATATATATAGACTAAGACACCAAGTAAGGCCGATTTTAATCGATCGGCTAACCGGGTGAAAATGATATTTTATCAGAATTTGTTTCTGATCATATTATTAAATAAAATTAGAAAAAAAAAATTTTTTTTTCAAAATTATCCGACATGCTATAATCGTATCTTGGACCCTCCGCTACTCACCAACATCCAAGCTCTTAGCTCATAAGACCGAATGCTTATCAGACGGTTATAAGAGCCTATGCTCCAGGTGTAATATTCTCTGTAATATGATCTTAGACCATGTCCATTCTACTAATTATATCTCTGGTCGCAAGCATGCGAATCCAACCGCCAAGTGTCAGAGACGCGTTCCGGTCGAGCCGCATGTGGGCCAGACTTACCCCCTCCCTCTTCCATCCCTCTTGCACAGGATCCACTGGATTCACACACAGGGTCGAGAATGCAACGCATCGATAAAGCAAGGGAGTATCTCTTGTTTTACCGATATTCATGGGCGATGGTCAACTGCACGTTTGCACCTTATCTATACTAATATTATAAAGAGGAAAGATTTGTATTTTTGTATTTTTGTATTTTTGTATTTTTGTATGTAACGAATAAACATAAAAACTACTGGACCGATTTTAAAAATTCTTTCACCATTAGAAAGCTACATTATCCCTGAGTAACATAGGCTATATTTATTACAAGAAAAAATTAGAGATCCTTAGGAAATCTCACGAAAACCAACCCAAGGTGCCAAAAAATTAGCCATAAAATATCTTTCATCGCATGCGCTGCAAAAAGTATTGATGATAGAACAAAAAAATGTTCTACAATATTATAGAACGTATCAATATCTACAAAAAAGTCCGCGAGACCATATGTCCAACTATTATAGTTACGTCACTATAACTACTTTTTTACATTTTAAAAGTTGATAAAAATGCCTATCAAAATCAGACCATGTTTTCTATAACTTTGTATTAATCCTTATCCAAATAAATTATTTCGTATTCAAGACTATTTCAATACCTGTAAATTACTTTTTGAATTATTAAAATCGGACTTTCCATTCAAAAGATATTACGAAATTAAAAATATCAATATAAACAAAAAATACACGACGACGCGACGGGCCAGTATAGCGACGCAGCGCAGCGAGTAAAGCGGCAAGAGAGGGGGCACCGAAATGCGGGAGGGCCAATATATTTTTAAAAATAATATTCCACCCGCGCGAAGCCGGGATGGGCCGCTATCTACTATAAAAAAAAAAATTATATTCGGTTACTTTTTAAATTCGGCCCAATACTATAAAATAATTGCGATTCAATTCATGATCTTGTTCTGTTATTTCATATTAGTCGACCTATCCCACCATTTTTTATTTTTTTAAAGATTACTAGCAGTATGGATCACATACTACTAGTATAGTAAGCTAATAAATAGCTTGTGTCAGGAGTGGGCCACTTCAGAAGTCCAATGTCCGGGATTTGAACCCACGACTTGTTGATCGTGAATCCAATGCCCGAACCACTGAGCTACTGACGCTTCAAACTTCAAAACTTTGCCCGGATACAATTTACCACCACGTATATTTAGGTTTAATTTCACATTTTACTCGCTATATCACTATATTATAGCAGTGATGGCCCAGTGGTTGAGACTTCAAGTCTTACTCGGGAGGTCCGAGGTTCGATCCTGGGCACACACCTCTGACTCTGAGTTATGTGTGTTTTAAGCATTTAAATATCACTTGCTTTAACGGTGAAGGAAAACATCGTGAGGAAACCTGCACTCCTGAGAGTTCCCTAAAGTTCGCAAAGGTGTGTGAAGTCTGCCAACCCGCACTGGGCCAGCGTGGTGGTCTATGGCCTAATACCCTCCTCATTCTGAGGAGGAGACCCGGCTCAGCAGTGGGCCATTGAAGGGTCGTGATGATGATGATGATGATGATCACTATATTTACATTTTAATTTATATATGACTAATTACCAAAGGCATAACGCTCATTCGTCAATATTCGTCAATAGATGGCGTAAGTATTATATTATATCGCACTCTATTTGGTTAAGTTTGTCTTCTTAAGTATAACCTACGTTTATGAACAGCTACTTTCGAATTTATAATATTGGTAAGGATGATTACGTTTATACTGTATTAGTATTTTTTCGTCGCTCGTCTGCGCCAATCTCCTCGCTATTATTTGCATTCATTGCATGGTATTCAATTATTTGTCCCATTCAGGCACATTTTGTGCTATGAAGATAAATTCAGTCATTCCACCGTTTAATTACCAATGCTAATCGGATTGCTTTATTCAATTTACTACATATTAATTATGTTCTAAATCAACTTCATTTCATTATGTCAGTTACGTTATATATGTGAAATATTATTTTGACTACTATCAAGTAAATATAATCACTTCATTTACCTAGCTTCGCTATCGGTTCTTAACAAACATTCCTCTCTACGCATCCACGCTCATCGCTGGTGGAAACGCTGCCTTATACGCAAAATTTTAACATCCACCTTAGACAGGAGACCGATATTTGCCTGTGAAGTAGGTTTAAAGATCTATTTTATTAGTAAAGTTTACGCCTCTACACACTTATATTTCAACTAGTCGGACCGAGCGACTTCCTCCTCGTAATGCTCCGCTCCTATGGGTCGTAGCGTGATGATATATAGTCTATAGCCTTCCTCGATAAATGGCCTATCTAACACTGAAAGAACTTTTCAAATCGGACCAGTAGCTCCTGAGATTAGCGCTTTGAAGCAAACAAACTCTTCAGCTTTATATATTAAGTATAAGATTAGTGGTGTTTAATATAGCATTAAGCAACTTAAAGCACCGTGCTTGATATACATAGTACATAGCAAATGATATCGTGGCTCTCACTTATTACTATTTGCTATATATCGCTATCTCTTTCTACATTCATAATAATACTTAATAATTATAGACAGTCCTAAGCCTGGAAAGTATGAAGGAAATTTTTTTTTACTACTCCATTATGTCGTAATAAATTCTTAAATACGATGTAATATTTTGAAAAGCAATTTTTTATGGTAGATAAGGTGCAAACGAAGGTCCACCTAATGGTTAGTTCCCCCTATTTCCCATGAACATCGTCAAAACAAGAGAGTATACGCCGATGTGTTGCATTCTCGAAGATAAAGTGAGGAAGAAAAGTGAAGAAAAAATGCTGCGGTCCAGTGGACCCTGAGCAAGAGCACAGAGTGCAGCATTAATGGGATGGGAGAAGGGAGGGGGGGTTAGTCTGGAGCTTAGGAGCTGCGAGTTAATAGTCACCGTACTTGCTATATGCATGCTAGAAAAAAGCATGTAAAACCAATAAGGTTTAAAATTAAAGCATATAAGCATTAAGCAAGTTGCCATATAACAGTGTGTAACACCACTAATTTCAATATGTCAAACTACAAGTCAAACTGCGGCTAATCTATCCAAAAAGAGCTAAAAAATGTAGACAAGAGACAAGACTATAACTATATAATAAACCAAAGAATATAATTTTTATGAGCAAAGTTGTGCTCAAATTTACTATTATTTAGATTAAACTTTCTGTAGTGTTGGCAGCACGATTTGTGAATTAGTATTAATTTAATAGTGTAGTGTTGGTGGTGTGGTGCTAGGCCACCGTTATCTAGCAACACGTGCGTAATGTACTTTATTATTTTTAATATTCGGTAGTGAGGTCGAGCGGTGGAGGTGAGAGTTTGTGCTTATATTAATAGTAAAAGTAAATATATATCAAATCTAATACAAATTTATTTGTTCTCGTATACGTAGATATAGGTTTAATTTGAAACAGGAGCAGGTAATGCAAGCCGCAAGCTAAATCTAGCAAAACATTAGAGACTTAACCCACCCCCAAACCGCACAGCTTACAGCGGTTCTGCCGCTTGATTACGCCACCTACATACAAAATGCTGATAAAAGGAATATGTATAACCTATACTAAACAAACATGTAATATACGCAATGTTTTATATTTTTAACAAGTTTTCTAAAAAAGAAATGTTTGTAAATATGCATAGTAGTCGAACCAGTAAAGGACAAGGATTAATATCATTTTTGACGTGACAACGTCTTATAAATTGGTTTGCCGGGTGACACTTCAAGAAACTGCGTTACGCTCCGCTCACGTTATGCGCTCACAATGAGAGCGAGTGAGAGGCACGCGTCCCTTCCACTCGGGCATGGTTAGCCCGCCTAAGAGCGAGAGAGACAGACATGTTTTAAATTGTTACTATTATTTCATCCTTCTTCCTACTATACGAATGAATATTCACATTAAAATTATTTTACCACTCAAAGTCGTTGTCACGTAAAACTTTCGCCCGTATACCGACTTTACAGGCAACCAATTTTTTTTTATTATTTATTGTCCACCCGATGGTAAGTGGCTACCGTCGCCCATGGACATTTATCATATTTTTTTTATGGTATTTAAGGTGCAAACAAGCAGATTGTCCACCTGATGGTAAGTGGCCACTATCGCCCATGGACATTGACAAATCAAGAGATACCCCCTTATTTTGTCGATGCGTTGCAACTTCGTAGATAGAGATGGAGAGGGGGAGTGAAACGAAAAATGAGCAAGAGCCACAGAGTCCACTAGATTAATGGGATGAGATTGTGAGTGGGGTGCGACCGGAACGCGTCATAGACACGTCATGGATTCACATGCTGGTGATGAGCTGGGTTAGCTCTTACGAGATGCTCTCCCAGCGGCGGGCATAGTATTCTAACCCGTCCCCTCTCGGGACAATGTTTATTATATTGTCACTACTTGGACATAGACCAAGACAAAATGTAATATTTTTTTACTTACTAATAAATGTACTATTTTATTAAATGAAGCGATTCTATTGGTTTTTAATAAATAAATTCCTCGCTATACATTCTTATTTAAACCTGGTATAGGAATGGGTTTTGTGGGATGAGAAATTTGGATGACATCGCAGTGTGTTGTTATTACAGAAAGGGTGTGATTATTGACAATTTGCCGATATTTCTAAATGGCTCATAAACGTATTTTTTTAATTAATGGACAAATTTCCTAAGTTGAATTTATTGTTATAACAACATTAATATTTGTTCAGTAATTTAATTCAGAGATATGCACGTAAGTACAAAGAATAGAATATCAAAGAGAAAATTTGTTATTTGTGTCCTATTATCTTCCGTATCTTTTCGTTTCTACTCTTAATAATTTTATTGTAAGTGTAGTCCTTTTTATCCCCATGTTCCCTTAGGCCTCCATGATCTACATCTCTATTTATCACTGGAGTGTCTAATACATGATCAAAATTGTAGTTATTATAAACCTATGAGTACTGTACCTTTAACAAATTTGAGGTCAAAACGTCACGTCACAGGTAGTTGTGAAGTTTCAAAAATATAATAAAATAGTTCCTAAAAAAGGTAAATTAAATCTAGTATTAAAATATGAAATTAACCTGAAACCGCACAATTCGCAGTGGTTCCTGCCCACTTGGTTGAGCCACCTCTGCAGGCAGGATAGGTGGACGTTTGCCAAGGACCCCTTGCAGTTGCACGGAGATATTAACCTGGAACGTTCAAAAGATAACTAAATCTCGATCTTGCAAGAAATTCGCTGAACGACAAAAATGAACACCGAAAACATTTTAGAATGTAAACTGGTTTTAAGTATAATTACTTATAAAATGGAGATTATTTTTATAATGTTTTGGTGATATAGATAAAGATGTCTGTCTATTTAAAGATGCTGCTAAAGCAAATAAATGATGTAAATAACGAAAAAGAAATATATAGATTCCTCATAAAATATATATTTTATTACAACATTGTTTGTAAATATTTTAGCTACTTAATTAGAGATGAAAAGTCTCTAAAAAATTGATCTATCTGAATCAGACTGAGTCTGAAAGATCGAATTATGATTTATAATATATTTGTTACTTGCCGTTAAGTATTAGTTACAATAACGACTAAAAGAAGTCACTCATATTTTGACTTAAATTTAAAAAGTATCAATCCTACTTACATGAATGAGAAACATTCACCAAAAAAATCGACTGAGAATTTTCTAAGTATCGATCTAAAAATTTATACTTCCAATAAAGAGCTCAAAATTTCTATTATTTGATTCCGGGAAATCAGATTGTCATCTATACTATTTATTATTAAAGGAAAAGTAAATGTACAGAGAGGCTAAGGAACCAACTCATGTTACACGTCCCGGAATTGGTTGATTTCGGGAGAATAAATTACCGAGGTCTGTGGAAGTCAGGTCTTTACCCCAAATTAGTGCCTGGCTCACACAGAGAATCATAAGTTATAATTTTAAATCAAAAATTAAGAATAAGGATCATAATTACCATACAAAATAAACAAACAGTTATTATTAATAGCACTTTAGTCGTTTAATTAAACTAATAAATCAACACCTAACGCTTAGCGAATCTGTCCAAAAATGGTTTCGACGAAACTTTTAGGAGCAAATATGTCGATAATAATTTGGTAATGTCCAAAGCAATTTCAAACTCATTCGGCGGGTCCTAATGAAGCTTCCGTACCCCGGCGGCCCTGGAGCTTCGTAATTGCGTTACGTTTTCGTCTCTGCTCTATTGATATACCTATTAAAATTGCTTCAATAAATTGAATATAAGGGTAATTAAAATTTCAATAATACGATTATCTCTGTACCAATTATAAAAAAAATCGCGATAAATTGGGTGCGGTTTTCCCTAAGAGACAAGTTATTCATGAAGAAGTTATAGGTGTACAATCTGTTAATGTTTTGTCTGAAGTAGTTGAAAAAATACGATGATTTTTGAAAACGTCGCAAAAAATCTAGCCACCTGGGAGCTTTCCACGCTGTTAGTAGCAGTAGCTAGTTAAAGTTTATAAGAGCTACACTCCGTAAAAAATCCAAAGTGACAGTAACAAACAGTCGAGTAGTGCCATGGGGTTTCAGATTGCAAAAATTCTCACATACCACTCGCCTTATAAGATAATAAATATATTAAGACTCACGATAATTCCATGTAAGGGTAATAAATGACTAAGCTTTTAAATTGTTGATTCAGTGAGGGTGTCAATACAAACCCTTAGAAACTACTTGCTTAACAGACACTATTAACAGTGTTACTAGCATGATGACAAAAATAGGCTAACTTGGTTTATTTTTTTAGGTAGTCGAGTTTTTTTACAATTTAAAATTTATTTAAATACACATACATACCTTTCTTTTCCTCTTGTCATACAAATTCTACAAACATTTGATCCAATACTCGATAAAGAGTCCCTTGCAACTCCTAAATCAGACTTCTCCGATAAACTACCCGAATTCTTTTTCTTACTCCCTTCCACATTTTTAGGTGGTTTTGTTTCTTTATTTGTCACAACTACTTCATTTACAACTCCTTTATTTGTTTCTAGACTTATATCAGGGATATTTTGAACTAATTCATTTGTGATAGTGTTTATAGCGGTATGGACATTCACATTTGTTGTTTCATTAATTACATTTGGTACATTTTTGTTTAATTTAAAACATGATGCCATAAAGTTTTTGAGCTCTACAAATGTTATTGGTTCATCATCTTTACCGTTTTCACTATCTAAAATTGGTATTTTGAGTTCTTTTATATCAACATTATTTCGATTCGTGTTTCCAAAACTTAGAGATGTTAGTTTTAGTGCGTTTGCAACATCTTTGCTTGTAATGATTTGTCTTATATTGTGTTCAGACTTAGATATTCCTGGTTTTATTTTATTTAAAGGACTTTGTGGAATTGCTCCTGGTAAAGTAAAGACACCAGAAGGTCCAGCATCATCTTGTTGGTTATTGACAGGTTTCTCAACAACTTTCTTGGTTGCTTCAAATGTTTTTTCCGTAGACTCTTCGTGCCTTTCTAATTTTTCGTTATCGTCCATGAAAATTCAGGTTACATTTGTATATTATTTTAACAAATTCATAAAATAAATCTAGTAAATATGTTTCAATGTTGACAGCTAGGATTTAACAAGTTTTCGGTTCGTACATTTTAAAGCCATATGTATGTCACAAAATTAAAAAGTTTCTATATATTTCTGCATGAAATTAATGTTTAAAGGATATTTTTAATTTAAGAAATTGCAAAAAACAGAAACATTCAATTATTTTAACGACGCAGACTAGACCACTGTAGAGAGATGGCAACTCATAAAATTTTAAGAGACCGTAAAGTGTTGAATTGTTTTTTTACGATTCGTAATTACTTGTCATTACCAGTCGTAAAGGAAGACGTTAATCCATGCATTGTAAAACGTTATAAATTAAAAATAAGGTTTCCAATATTCGACGTTGTTAACATTTTATTACCCTCATTTACACTTTTGAAGTCGTGCTTAGTTCCATTTGAATCTATTGTATCGAAATCTTTATATTCCATAAACATGTTTTACCTTTCAATTTATTTGTACCATTTTTGACAGCCGAGCAGTTCCTGGAGTTAGTTATCCACCAGATTTAAGGACTTCCATGACATGTATAAGATACTCAACATGCTGCTTCTATTAAAATATTTTAAGCAATAATGAATTCGACATTTGACATGCTGCGTCAAATCTATTGGAATGGAGGTTATTTCATTGTTTACGCGAGGGTATACTTAAAATAAAACGAGGGAATTCCCCAATACAGGGTTATCAGTGTTGTTCTCTGAAGAAGCTTGTGTATTGCCAGTACTTCTAAAACGAGACCTCTAATATTCATACTGGTATGATTTATAACGCAATTATTAACTACCCTCAGAATCATCCTCAGTAATTCACGAAATGTGTTCATATTATAATATTTTTAGTACTCGTAATAATGAAGTCGACACTTTCCTTTTTAGCAAGCGAAATATTTTAATTAGGTTGTCCGAACTCGCGGCACGACCGTGTGTTAAAGTGTGGTCCGTATTATGCAAAGGATCAAATATAATTTCTATTTTAATAACTTTGTACAACATATAAACGACAATACTAACATGCAATATGGACAGAAGAAGAGCAAATAATCCTTCATAACACAGTCTCAGCATTACGACATTGCATTGTTATCGGGTCACCTTTTCTTTCTTTTTTGACAATTGGCTCAAGTCTATCGAACTCGAGATTATATACTTTCTTGGAATAAAATAAAAGACTACCTGTCATCATCATCATCACCACCCATTAATGACTAAGTCGGGTCTCCTTAAAATGAGGAGGGAGGTTAGGTCATAGCCCAGTGCTAGCTGGTTGACTTCACACACCTTTGAGAACATTTTATATAACTCTTAGGAGTGCAGGTTTCCTCACGATGTTTTTGGGCCACTGGGCTATCACTGCTGACTACCCACGAATATAAAATTATCAATGTTGCTAACTACAATATAAGTTTAACAATACAAAGTTGTTCAGTCAAATCGTAAGATGTTTTTTTTGCACTACAATTTTTTTTAAAATTTAACAAGTAAGATTGTTACCAGACGAAAAGATATATGATATCCATTACTGTACAGCAATACGTATTCACATGAAATTTTGAGATCCAGGAGCAGGTTTAAAGAGCTCTTTCATAATATACTAACTCTCACCTCCGCCACTCGACCTCGCTAGCGACAAAAGATAATAAAGTAAACTTACGTGGACCTCGAGAAGGGTGACCTTATTCACGACACTATAATACTAACTTCCATGTTCACTGCACGAAAACACCAAAGAGACTGAGACTAATCTAACGCATTTAAGGTTATATATTGTCTTCACGTCGGTATACTTGAAATAATATAAAATGATCTACCCGCTACTACTACTTTATAAACAGTGTTGCTAACAAGATTGAGTTTACATAGTTACAATATGAACTTTAACATATGATTTAAAGATAAACTTATTTTGATACTGTTTGTTCTACTGTCTCTTTGTCTGTCTATCAGTTGTCAGACCATACAGCATCAGATCCATATGAATATAGATAATATATTGTTGAGAAAATGTTTCTTTTCCTAATCAAGATGTTATATAATTAAATACATGTACTTCTCGTGGATCGGTGCCAAAACTCTCTATTATAAAACCTAGTTTATTACTTATATACTCTAAAAACACAAACACAAATATGTTAAATGAGAGCACACAAAATCCTTCACAATGGAGTCACAACACCACACCAATTGTACTCTCATTATAGTCACCAAGCAACCTCCGTATGATAACTAGCTATAGTCTTTCGGAAGAGAGGTTATATACAGTCTCGAAATAAACGTTATATGTTGTCAAAATTGTTGTTAGAATGGACAAATAGGATAGATACATAATGGATATTTTTGTCTGTCTTTAGAGTTTATTTTAAGGATAAAATGTGTATGAAGTCATCCAGAGTAACGGCTCGATGAGTTTTTGACAACACCAGAGCGTGTTGTGGTACCACGCAATAATTTGTAATTATATTCTATTATTTTATCTTTTATGGAATATTCTGGAATGTGTTATGTAAATATGTAACAAATATAATAAAAATGTAATTTATAGAATTTCTGTACATACTTATCAGATATTTAAGAAAGCTTAATGTCCTTAAGAACCAAAACAATCATTTTTTAAATTATGTGTGTTCTGTTTATCTATAACATATATTATGTATTAGTATAAGTATGTAAATACACACATATGTATAGTTTTTCTATATATGGTATTTTATATGTTAAATTATATTTATATATGTCATATTTTTTTTTCTTTTGGTTGCACTATCCCATATTTACTTGACAGCTCCTTTCATCGAAGGTTGTCTGTTTAGAGATTGCTATTATAGCAATAAGACCGCCTTTGCATGCTCTTTGTATATTTTATTGTATTAATATTTGTATTTTTCTTTCTCTATTTTTTTGTGTGCAATAAAGTGCTTATCTATCTATCTGTCATACGTTCTAAACGGCCCTGCAATACTTCGATGTTACATGTACCACGGAGTAAAACGAATTTCCCGCTGAACTCGTTCTCGGTACATGCTGTGCTGCAGCGACTTCCCAAAGACATTCAGAAAATTCGCTCAATTATATTATTCAAAAGTAAATTAAATAACATTATCTTGCACTTGTACTATATAATCATCAATTATTGATATTAAATATTATGTCATATCATCATGATTATATCATCAATTATTCAATATATCATGATTATATCTTCAATTATTTTTTTTTTTTTTTTAAAAGATTACTAGCAGTATGGATCACATACTACTAGTATTCCCTTTACCCCTCCTAGTAAGCTAATAAATAGCTTGTGTCAGGAGTGGGCCACGACAGTAGTCCAATGTCCGGGATTTGAACCCACGACTTGTTGATCGTGAATCCAACGCTCGAACCACTGAGCTACTGACGCTTGTAAATTATTTATGTATTATTAATTTTTTCTTACTTTCGCAGGCTGACAGGAAGAGATCTCTTCTAGAGATAAGTTCGCCTTTTTTTTCTGCGGTCGCAACCGATGGGACCGTTTTCGAGTTTGTCCTTTTCGCCCTGCTGCCAGACTTGGAAGCCGATGTCGGCTTTTCCGCTGCTTCTCTAAGTCTATCCGCTGCAAGTGGCGGACGCAACACCTTAGCCTGTAGCAACCGCTCCTCAATACCGTCAAGGCGGGCGTCAATTATAATTCCTACGGAACTGACGATCGACGCCTTTAGGGCTTCCAGTACCTCTGTGTCTGAGAGTATGGGACTCTGCACTGACGTCGCAGATGCCTCCTGCCACCTGCATTTCTTTGCTGTAATATTTATGTGTAATAATTGAAGGAGCGAGAAGGTTTAAAATCTTTTAAGCGATCGAAGACATTGTGTGGTGTAGTGAGCTAGAATGATTATTAACTAGTCTCGGTCCAGCTTACACTTATTTTGCAACTAAAAAAAAATAGATATTTTTTTATTAAATATCTGAAAATTCAGACATTTTATACTAACATCTACAAATCTTATATATAAAAATGAATCCCTATTTCCCTTGGTCACGGCATCACGCGCAAACGGCTGGATCGATTTCGCTAATTCATTTTTGTTGTGTTTGTTATTGTCAGAAGGAAGTTGCGGAAAATTAGAAAATTTAAGATGTAATGACCATATCAACTTTTCTAATGTAAGCTTTGACAGCCAATTCGAATTCATTCAATATTCATAGTTAAGACAGGGCAACGGCTGTTGGGTCAGCTAGTTGTAGATACAAATACAAAATTTCCTCATTTATTTATATTAGTGGAAATAGAATAAAAATCGATAGCGTTATTCCGGACAAGTACCTTATACTAAGAAACAGGCAAAATAGTACATCGATTTTTTGTTATATTAGCGGAGAGAGAGAGAGGCATAGGCATCTATAATACAATTCTAAAAAAGCTGAACCTTTCTTTGGATCACTAGGTAAAAGGAATAGATTTTCCCCTTTTTCACAACATTTTTTAATGCTCCAATCCTATGGGTCATATACAGTCTATAGTAATTCCTCAATAAATGGGCTATCCAACTCTAAAATATTTTTTTTAATTCAAACCAGTAGTTCCAAAGATTTAGAGCTTTATAACATTAGTATAGATAATAAGTATTCAGAATATAAAGTAATGCAAAACACTTCTCATTAATGTTTTAATAAAAAAAGAAATTAAAGTGTACTTGGTCTTGCATTATAATAAGTATACTTTCTATGGGCACAACACAATATTCCTTATGAAATGAGCTCCAGAGAGTAACCTCATTCCGTCGTAATTAAGTTTCACGTCTATACTTAACTAATTTGTCTTTGAAGGTAGCGTGGTTTGCTTTCAAAAATATTATACAAAATATGGACTTATTATGATGAAACTAGAACATTTATGGCAACGAAATTGTGTTATTTATGTCTATGTATGTATAAGTTCTACCTTAGCGCCTAAACTACTGAACCAATTTTCATGAATATGTCAATAGATTCGTAATAATGGCGCGGGTGACATATGCAAAAAAATTCACGATTTTTTTTAATGACGGAATTTTAACCTGAAATAACTGTCTATCTAACTTTGAAAAAAATTAAACTGAATCATCATATACTTGATTTTAAAATGCGGTCGTATATTCCGCGCGGCCAGTCGTTGCAGTTATTTAATTGTGCAAAACTAACAGTGGTTTACTATATCTTTATTTGAATGCGCGCGCGGCGGGGGGAGTGTTAGGTACGCCGCGAGCGGAGGGAGTCGTGTGTCAGTCGTATGGAAGAGAGCGGCGTACGCGCGCGGTATACACCCCCTGTTGATCCCTTTATTGATTAATAATATCCCGAGTTCTGTGTGTGTTATATCTCCTAAACGCTAGTTAATTGACCCTTCCCTGACGAAAACAGACTGACGGTGAAGTGCGAACTATTTAGTGTTATTATGTGTTGTGGTGTAACGGGCATGCCCAAAAGAAGATTAGAAAGAAGATAAGAAATCATCAAGAACTTGTGAGTACTGTGTGCCTTTATCACATAACTGACAAATAGATAACCCTTAATTTAAAGAAGCTGAAACCAGGCCCAGCCAGCTTCCACGTGTGTGGGGTTTTGTACGCCCCAAACAGTCAAACAAATCTCGATCGGGAAACGGAAAACTATTAAATAAAAAAATAAAGTTTAAAAAAACTGTATCTCAACTACGTAAAAAAGTGGTCTACAATTTTACTGCGGGTTATAGTTTTTTAAACTTTATTTTTTTTAATTTGTTTTTATTGTGGTTTTTTTTTTAAAGATTACTAGCAGTATGGATCACATACTACTAGTATTCCCTTTACCCCTCCTAGTAAGCTTGCATGCTTGTGTCAGGAGTGGGCCACGCCAGTAGTCCAATGTTTGGGATTTGAACCCACGACCTATCGATCGTAAATCCAACGTAAGTGAGACAGAAGAGTGAGCGAGTCAATGAGAAGGTGGTGTCCACTGCAAATCATATATATGAATTAATAATCGAGCGAGTATGCGAGTAGGTGCGCAAGAGAGTATGCGTATAATAAAATTATAACTGTAATTTTAGCGAAAGTAAGCTCTGAAAGCCTTCAGTAATATCAGATGTGGGAACAAAGATATACAAGTCATGTCCGCATATAATAGTGTCTAGGAAGTTACCAGATTTCCTTCGCTGAATGGAAATGTGACTGTAGTTTTCTTATCACCAATAAAGGCACAAAGTGATAACGTTAGACATGTTAAATGAAATGAAATATAGTCGTTTTCTTACTAATATATCGAAAAAGCTCCACACACATTTTTAAAGATAAATAAGCTGATCTTAAACAGAATATATTTAAGAAAACTTAAAGCTTACTATACTCATCGATGTCAAATCAATCATTTTAGTCTGTATGTCGTATGAACGCGGATTATGTAAAAACAAATTTCTAAAAAGATTACAATATAAATTTAAATATTCTGATAATAATACTTTAAATTATTTGTCTTTAAATAGGCGAAGAGACTACAGAGATTTAGTCTTTCTTTTTAAAATCATTCATAATATAATAGATTCAAATTATTTATTAGGTAATATTAAATTTAACTGCCCAAGTCATAGTACCCGTTCCAAAAAAACATTCTGCACTCCAGTTCGTCGAACTAATTACACCAGCAACTGTTTTGCAATAAGAGCTTGCAATGTATATAATGATTATTACAATCACATTGATATTTTTCAACTCAATTATCATAAGTTTGTTAAAAAAATTAAAGAACAGCTTAACCAATCCTAAAATACAATATTCAACTTGAGTTTTCTGCTTTGATTTATGTATGTATTTTGTTATATATTTTTATTTCTTAAACTTAGGGAAAAACATATTATATTATACTAATAACGATAACTATTTTATTCTTGCTTTATCAATTAGTTTTATATAAATTCTATGTTATTTTTGGCTGTATCACTTAGTTTGTAAGTAAATTCACTCCTACATGTTAGCTTAGTCATAGGTGGAAACTTTGTTGGCTTATGTACTTTTATCCATGTATCTTTTTAATGTATGCAGAAAAAGCTGTTTGTTTCCCAATAAAATAAATAAATAAATAAATAAATAAAATAAAAAAACTACTGTACGAAATAAGATACGATTTCCACAGTTGTATTGGTACAGATCTAATTTTTAATATAGTTGTTTCATTTAAATAGTATGCCAGAAAAAAGGTTATGCTCATACAAAGATATTTCAACCCTTCCGAAACTAGAGGAATTTGATTAATATATAAATTTAATGATGGAAGTGATTGAAGGAATATTATGACAATGTCGTTACGTCACGCTTTCACAAAATATAATATCCTGCAAAATTTCATGAATTTCTAATTATCGTTCGAGAGCCATTGACTAATTTATTACTTCGTGTAGTTGACAGCGGCTGCATAATGGAACTACACTCAGCTCAATCTCCGCTGATATATATGTTGTAATGTATTTGTTTGTTTGTAAATTTGTATTTAAATATATGTCGGAATACTAAAAAAAGGAATGTACAGTCATTCATAAGCATCGTATGTACACAATGGCCTATCTTGAAAGTTACGGGCGCAACACGGTACATCTAAACATTACGATCACGTACTATTCTGACTAGAACTATTCTGAGAGGAACCTAAGCAGTGCCTTGGACTTGTGACCAAGGTTCACTGTTTAAGATTATACCTAAGATTAGACTAACATAAACCTAACCTAGCCCTAACCTAATCTAAGGCTAACATGATCCTTATTTGGAGACGTATACTTTAAGGAGATACGATCCCTACGGCGGCTCGAGTAAGACTGTCTAAGTCCGGCACGCGCTCGGCATTTTATAGCAAAACTTATTATTGAATCGCACCTTTTCGGCTACCTGTGCGACCAGGTGGCGTAAGGTGCATGTACAGGCAACAAGCGCAGGTGGCGAATCTATCGCCGTCTTTGTTATGATGACAGTCCTCTACTCCCGACATATATATATTGGCGCGTATTTATTTAGTCTTAGATTAGCTTAACCTTAGGATTAAACAGAGAATACGGACAGTGGAGGTGAGTATTGCAACTGTATTGGAGACACCTTGGTCACAAGTCCATGGCACTGCTTAGGAACCTGTCGTAATTGTATGAGATCATAATGTTAAGTTATTTATCGGTTCAGTAGCAGTATCTACGTTGCATATATACAATACTCCATTCGATATCACACCCCTCTTAGTATTTTCTGTACCCCCTCTCTCTCCAATTTTCTCCGGGTTATATCTAAAGCCACAATACGATAATGGCTTAAGTAACCAAGTAACTGTGTACAGACAAAATTTGATTTAATTTTTTAACTTTGTTTCTGTCTCATATAATTTATAATGGTTTTTTATATAGTTATATAATTATTTTAGTTATATTTTGAAACAAAAAAGCTGTAAAAGCTTAGCTTAGCTCTAAGCGTAGTTTTGCTAGTGATGCCTAGTTACAAATGTGGATAGAAATAAAACCTCTCTGAAAACAAATATAATGTACGAACCAATCTTTATGGTGTTCAGTCAAACGTAATCAACCCGAGATGGTTAATGTCCGTCAATATGACTAACATCCAATGATAATCTGCATTTACGAGTATCTGCGTGCACGGTAGTGCCCCCGCCAAGACGAGCCAAGTGTAATTATTTTACTTATTCACGAAGTTTGTTGGGTGATCTAAGCCTATAAGTTAATTTGGAGACTTGTTATTTTGACGAATTTCATTTGTGGCATAGTTAACTTTTATCCACCTTATATCAAAAAAATCATTTTCAAGCTACTAAATGTTAACTTAGTTGCAAGTATAAAAGAAATATTAGCCATCAAGGTTAAAATTTTATACTATACTAATCGACTTACTCCAGCTATTCATTTACAACAAAAACATTTGATAAATAAACATATTTAGACGCATACGACAAAAAACATTTTATTATTATCCCGCAGGAACTTAAAATTCCGGGATTAAAAGTAGCCTATGCTGGGATTAAAAATAATCCATGTTATAAAGTATCTCTGTGCCAAATTTTTTTAAATGGTAAATAAGGTGCAAACGAGCAAATGGTCCACCTGATGGTAAGTGGCCACCATCGCCCATGGACATCGGCAAATCAAGAGATACTCTCTTGTTTTGCCTATCCGCAGCATTAATGGGATGGGAGAGGGAGGGGGTAAGTCTGGTACACATGCGGCTCGACCAGAACGCGTCGAACGAAGGGAGTCACAAACATCCAAACATCTAAATATCCATACGTGCAATCTTTTACATATATAATAATAGTAAGATTGAAATTTTTCTCTGTGTGGATTGATATCACCGCTTAAGTACGTATTTAGTCGTCTGCTAAGCTCTGCGGTACCCACACGGTACTCGCACGGCACCCACGCGGCATTAACGCGGTTTCCACGCGTCACCCGATAAGATATAAAAGCAATTATGCGTTGGACAGTCGCCAGTAACATTTTGTGCTAATACACTTTATTGTCTTAGTAATTGGCTATGGGAAGTTGAGCATGGTACACCCAGAAAATTGGTTAACTAGTGTGCTTGTGCTTGTTAATATGCTAAATAACTACTAACAGCTACTTTTGTTGTTTAAATTTAATTCAGTTTACATTTGACTTCAATCTTACTTTATTTATAAGATAAAATCATTATATCGATTAAATCGTTTTGGGGGAGTGCGACCACAAACACTGTCATACGAGATTTTTATATATTAAATCATATATGTATGTCGGAAGCGTGAGTTAGGTTTGGTTTAGATTAGTGTTAGATTGGCTTTGTGTTAGGTTAGCCTTATGTAAGCCTAACCTTAAGCTTAGATGGAGAGCCTAAGCAGTGGAGGCAAGTGTTCACATATGTACGACGATGTATCAAAAGTACTTTTATACAAAAGTTTAATTAAAATAAAATATTTGAGTTTGAGTTTGTAGCAGGGTAGCCACGATTGGTCACAAGTCCAAAGCACTACTTGAGTTCCTGTCAATTTTTTTTTACGTAATAAATTATTATATAATAACGGTTTTCGGATTTATTTACTCGCTATCAGACATTGCTTGTTACCAAATTACTGGATTCTCCACGGAAAGTATTCAGTAGGTATCACCGTATCGATTCGCTTCATACATAAAGAGCAATAACTTTTCATTTCGTTCTGAAATTGTTTCAACAGATAAACAGACTGGCGAAGAAGTAATCCTGTGTCTTTTAAAAAATATGATGAATATACTTACATCAATAAATCTTTGAGTAGTTTCATAATCTAAAAAAATAAATATATAGACTTAAATATCGTTCAAAATTTTAACATTTTAAAATGAAATGAATAATCGAGATCAGTATATTTTGAAAATATTTTAGAGAAGGATATTAATATCAGCTTTAACATCGCGAATGTTCTTACATAAATATTTATTAGGGTCCTTTAGTGGAGTAGTCGACATACCAGTCATCGATAAAGGAACTCCATATTTCTCTATGTATAAGGACAAAATAAAAAAAAAAAACATTTTATCAACAACTTTTATATTATCGTCATATTGAATTGAATCAGGCGTTACTTTGCGGAAATTCATGATTAAAAAGGAATCAAAAAGGTTACCTTGCTATTATCCGCGGAATTCTGAACAAACCCACTCGTTCGGCACAACCCAGAAGAGCACACCGTCCACAGAAAAGTACGACGCGCGAACCCAAACCACACAAGTAGATCGCTCGACAGTCGATATACGTTTCGCTCCGAACCGAAGCATCTTCAGGAGTAGTTGACTCTACTTCGCAAGTGACACTTGTATGATAATAATCATAATAACCCACCCATTGCTGAGTTGGTTCTCCTCCTCAGATTGAGGAGGAATTAGGCCAGAGTCCACCAGGCAGGTCACTGGGCCAGTGATGGTTGGCAGACTTCACACACCTTTGAGACTTTTAGGAAACTCTCAGAAGTGCAGGTTTCTTCATGATATTTTCCTTCACCGTTAACGCAAGTGATATTTAATTCCTTAAAATACATGTGGGTATAGTAAATTTGATACGAGTCATAGAATGAGAGAGTAATGATACCCACGTGGACCTCAAGAAGAGTGACCTTGACTACGACACTTCAATACTAACTTCTTTATACACTTCATGACAACGTTATATATTGTCTTACTTGAAATTATATAAACGGTATACTCGTGTCAAGTTTACCTACCAATCTATTTTAATGTCTTTTATAGATATTTCCTTATTAATTACCGGGGACTCTTTGGTACCGAAAATACGTTAAGCTACAGACTTTTTTATGTACCTTTTTTTAATTCTCGTGTCTCAAGTTTATAACTTTTTCTTTTGATTGAATATTTATATTATGAAGGCCACAGTTTTGTGTAACGTTTACTTTCTAATTAATTTTTTTGAAATTTTTTACAATTTAATCTTATATATAAAAATGAATCCCTATTTCCCTTGGTCACGGCATCACGCGTAAACGGCTGGACCGATTTCGCTAATTCCTTTTTTGTTGTGTTTGTTATTGTCAGGAGAAGGTTCTTATGAAAGAAAAAATTAAAAAAGTTGCGCGGAAAATTAGAAAATTAAAAAAAACTTAACGACCATATTAACTTTTCTAATGTAAGCTTTTGACAGCCAATTTGAATTCAATATTCATAGTTAAGACAGGACAACGTCTGTCGGGTCAGTTAGTTCTTTAATAAAGATAACAATCAATATAAGCGTCATCATGATCAATTTACAAATAAGACTTCAGTAATTGAATAGATTCTATTGGTTCTTAAAACACATCCTTCGCTATGTATTTTTGCTCATTTTTCAATTCCACGATTTCCTATAATTATCTATGTAGTCAGCAACACCTTTGATAACTTTATATTCACAGGTAGTCTTTGTTCCAATAGACTTGAGCCAGTTGTCAAACGGAGCTCGCCTGGTGACCATGAGTGTCGTGAAGCTAGGCTCCATTACCGAGGTTTGAAGTAGGTGGTTTTTGGTTAATATCCGTTTTAAGTACATATTATTATTGTCTTGAAATTTGTTTAATACTAACTCTTGTTAACTTAGAGTTGTTATCTAAAGCGTAGTTCGAACTAAATCTCATTGACAAATTCAAATGGGAGATGCATAGTGACTGAATAGTAAGTTACTGAAAAAAGAAACTAGATGATATGGTCATCCTACATCCGCAGGGGGTTATAAAACGAAATCGTCGGAATAGCCGTCTAACGCCTGTAGTTTTCAGATCACATACTGCGAACCAATCTTGCTACCTAAATTGATGTGTGGTCCGTTACTCCGTACAATACTGTAATAACTACTTTATCTATGACAAGAGGGTAGCTGCGGTTTTTAAAAGGGTCTGCGAATAAATTGATACGTGAGCAATTAAATTTCTATATTTTTTGATAGTAAAAATATTTAGAAATTTCTGTGATGAACATTAAGCAGTTCTTTGCTAAGAAGTGAAGGTTTTGGGCAATTTTTTTTGTCTTGTCTAATATAACTATTATCCGAGTTCGATCATAGGCAAACACTTCTGACTTTTTTGAGTTATGTGTTTTAAGCTGTTAAATATCACTTGCTTTACCGGTTAAGGAAAACGTGAGGAAACCTGCACTTTTGAGAGTTCTCCATGTTCTCAAAGGTGTGTGAAGTCTGCCAATCCGCACTGAACCAGCGTAACACCCTCCTCATTCTGAGGAAGAAACCCGGCTCAGCAGTGGGCCATTGATGATGGTGAATGTAACTATTAAACTAACTAAGAATTCTACATTTCAGTCATAGAAAAGACAACTACCGTTTAGATGTTCTTTCATTATCTCTCCTCATAATAATCTTGTCAAAAAAAGAACTTTGTATACCGATATTTAATTTTCCAAAATATCCAGTTAATATCAAAATATCAATCTGGGGGCACGGTAATATTACCGTCAAATCAAGCTAAGAGAATCGCAAGGGCACAACTACCTTTTTCTCGAAGCTTTTACTAGAGGGTATCTCTTGTTTTGCCGATGCTTTGCCGCCTCTAAGATAGAGTGAGGAGGGGGAGCGAAGAGAAGACTGCTGCGGTTTCAATGGACCCCGAGCAGGAACCTGGTGTTTATTGGAACCGAAGCAGTAATGGGATGGGAGAGGGAGGGGTAGATCTAGCCTGGCTGAGACACTAAGGGGGTACTGGGTTCTAAGAGATGCTCTCCCAGTGGCAGAAGGGAATTGTATTCTAACCCATCTCATGGGAACATATACCAGAAAATTCTCGGGATACAATGTTAATAGTGTTTGATTACTTGCTTCCTGAAGTCCTATGGCTCTATATGAGATTTGATAACTTTTAGACTGTGCGATGGTCTCGTCTTAGCAATATTTTACATGAAAATGTTTTTGGTGTTTTTTTGGTCTTTGCTGAAACGTCAATAAATATTATTTTTCGATATATTTTTATATTTTAGTTCACAATTATGGATATAAAGTTAAAGTTTAGATTATAATATAGGTCATTATTGTTAAAACAACTATTTTAATATGTTTCTATCTATTTTGTTTGTTTGATCAAAGAGTTATTGTGCTAAATATTTTCAAAATTTCTATGGTGTAGTCTAAACTTATACATATATATTTTCCTGTTTTTGTATACATTCATAAAGTTTATTCAAAACTAAGTGAGATACGGTGGTAATATAAGCGTGATAGCTGTTATAACGATGTTATTGTAGCCAGATATTGCAAACGGTACACAATATCTTATTTTTGGGTAAAATAAGTATCTACTTCTAAATAAACTAACTCAATTTTCATTAAGAATTATATATCAAAGTAACATATAGATACATTTAACATATATAAGATAGAAGACTAGTATTTAAGTTTCTACTCATTATTCAAGAAGTGTGAATTGACTAGAAGTGTAACACCGTTTATAAATTAGTATTTATGGGTAGTTCCTTTTATTTTAATTCAAGTATACCGACGTGTAGACAATATATAACCTTTAGTGCGATAGATTAGAGTCAGTCTTTCTGGTGTTGTCGCGCAGTGTACATGGAAGTTAGTGTTATAGTGTGGTGATTAAGGTCACCCTTCTAGAGGTCCTCGTTTTCTCTTTAAACCTGCTCCTTGGTCTCAAGCTCCAGGCACTACTTGGTTCGGTCTAAATTGCATGTGTATTATTCCTCTGTCATTCCTTCAAGTCCGCTTATTTGGTAGTAACTTTAGTTATTTTTGTATATGTATAATTCTGTTTTACTTGTGTACAATAAAGATTTAAATAAAACAAATCAAAACGAGAACGAATGACTAGTAAAAATAATAAAAAGAAAAGTAAATATAAAAATGGCAACACCGTAACACCATTTCTTCATACATTTCGCAGAAAAAATCCTGTTTAACGCCTTGTATATTTAATTTAAGGAAAGAAGACTTGATGGCGTTGTATGATTTAATTTGCGTCTTTCTTTCAAATGTTGAGTGTACACGACGTATTTGTTAAATGAGGACAAAAAATGAATCAGCTTTTCTTTTATTATATTATAATTTTGAAAGTAACTGTTAAGAAACGTAGGAAATACTTAAGAGTACAAACTAAAGAAATGAAAGTGTGATTTAATATACTACTTACGCCATCTATTGACTGATGCTACACAACTAACTACAAGGACCGCTTAACGACCCACCCAAACCCGTTATCTGCAAACTCTCTTGCAGCATATTCCGATTAGAAGATTCAAGAGAGCCGAAAAGCTGCCCTACTATGGGGAGATGGATCAGTGGCTCTACCTCGCCAAACCCCAACTTCTTGCAACCCACCTGATTATAGTCTAGATGATTGATCACAGGTTCACTAATAAAAAAAAATATTGACGGATAGATAGTCTCTCTTTTTGTTATGCAATCGCGCTTAAATAACTGAACCGTTTTTGATGAAATATGATACAGAGATAAAGTAAAGCTTGAGGAAGGACATAGGCTATGTTTTATCGCGAAAAACATACTTAGGATAACGAAGTAAAAAAATGAATGTGTGAGTACGCCATCTATCGACGTGGAGATGAAGTGCATGTCGAGCTGTGTGGCTGTTATGTCTTTGGGAATTAGTTTAAACTTTAAACGTTAGTTTAGACGAAGCCAGGACGGGTCTCTTGATTTTAAAATAAAATTCGGTGTTAACCACAAAAGTACGGGCTTAGAGCCAAGAATGAGATAAGCTGTATAAACTTCACCCATATCCATACACTCATACACTTCAGTACAAGTTGGATGTGTTTACTCGGACGAATAAAACTGAATCGGACAACCGAGAAACTAGAACACCCAAATTCTACAGACGGATAAGGCTAAGTTATTTTTTGATATTGCTCTATAAAAATATTCAGGCGATAATAAATATTTTATTACTATCCCACAGGAACTCTGGTTAATTTCAGTTGTTAATCCAGGCTACTAAACTTTTAGATTTATAACTTCCTACTGTTTTGATGTTGGGGACATTGAATTGGGTAGAATTTCAAGGAAATGGACTCACGGATCAAAAACTGTTTACCAGGCGGATTTTTAGGACGTTTTTAAATACGAGAATGCGAACTGCACTAACCGCTCTCGCCCTGCCTACCCGCAAGATGTCTTCACGCTTTGTTGTAAGAAGGAGGGAACACGTATGCCGGTAGTAAATTCAACTTTTTCGAGAGTTCGCAAACTTGTCCGCGGACACCGGCACGCGTAGTTCTTGTACGGAAAGGGGAGTGGGCGATGAGGGTGAAGAATTCCTCTAAGCACTAGCCGTTATACAGTCCATAACTTTAATAAAAACGATCGGTCGGATATAGTCGAGGTGTATATGGCATATAAAAGTAATTGCTCTAGTATCAAAATTCAGGGAGGAAAATTAGAAATATTTTAGTATGGGAAACTGGTATTCAGACTTCATCATAGATTTAAAATGAAGATATAAGCCAATAGTTCTATAACTATAGTTTTCCAAACTTTAAACGGATCAATGCACCCGGGGCTATGCATTACTTTTGTTCAACCCCGTACACTATTGTAAAGAGTTTAGCAATGGACAGAATAGAGGGCAAAGTTTAAATATACGAAAACTTCAGTCTCAAAGTTTGGGAGACTTCCTAGGCAACAAGTTCAACAAGAATATTGATTATTGAAGTTCGATACATAAACCACGATTTTGAATAAGTTAGTATAAGAATTGTATTTTAGGAACTTAACTTATAATTTCTGATCCTTTAGAGCAGTGATAGTTTGACAAGTAATTTCATAGAGTGACTATTATATATCATAGAAAGATGAAGTGTGTGTGCAAGCTTTATTGAGGATCATTTGAGTCCTGCTCACTCACTGCTCCTAGGCCTCAGTCCCCAGGTTATATTGTACTATACAATATAGTTGATACACACATGATACTATATAGGTTTGTTTTCAGCAATAGACTACAATACTATATCTACTAAACCTCACCTTCGTCAGCGAGGGTCGAGAGTGCAGCCGAGAGAGTAGAGACTCTTCAAACTTGCTACTACTAAGTGTTTTGATTTTAGAGATAACACCAGTTCTAATACACAAAGATTCTGATTTCTAAAAAGTCGCCAATTTTTTTATTTCCTATAATTCAAGAACTTTTGAGAGCTAATAAAAATGTTACAAAATAATGAAAGATTGAAGAAGTTCTCAAGCGAATGCAAACAAACTCCAATCCGCTTTGCTGATGGCTACTGTCTGACACGAGTGTGGATGGATTGGTTTACCGTTCATAATCTCAAGAACCTTTATAAAGTAAGCCTTTCTCTGTTTAACTTATTATATAACTTTTTCAGAATAATTGTGTAAAGAAAGGAACATCATCACATTTTTTGATTTCCTTTACGACTTATGATTTTATATAACATACTTTATCAGTAGTTATATAATCCTATATTATAATATATAATCCCTACTAATATTATAAATGTGAATGTAAGTTTGTTTGTTACGCTTTCACGCGAAAACTACTTAACCGATCATCATGAAACTTTGTACACATATTCTTGAGGGTATTAGAAATAACATAGGATACTTTTTATGAAAAAAAAAAATATTTTTTCTATTTGTGATACTTATTTAATGACTTCAATGAGAGCGAAGCCGCGGGTAAAAGCTAGTAATATTATAAACGCGAAAGTTTGTAAGAATGTATGGATGTATGTTTGTTGCTCTTTCACGCAAAAACTACTGAATGGATTTCGATGAAGCTTTACAATAATATAGCTTACACATCAGAATAACACATAGGCTATAATTTATAATGATATAGTGTGAATTATCCAAAATAAAGCGGGTGAAACCGCGGAGCGCAGCTTATATTAATATATAAATACTAGCCGACTTTCGTTCGCATGTTGCTCCGCTCCTATGGGTCGAAGGGAAATGTTAAAAAGCCTGAGGTACTCTTTGTTACATCAGCTATCTGCCAGTGAAACTTCCGTCAAAATCGGTCTAGCCATTTCAGAGATTAGCCAGAACAAACACACAGACAAAAATTGTAAAAAATGTTGTTGTTGGTATATGTGGTGTGTGCGTGCATACATCCATATGCGCTTAGTAAAAAGCGGTTATTTTAATATTACAAACAGACACTCCAATTTTATTTATTTGTATGGATGTATTTGTTTTAAACACCTCTGAATTTACGGTTTCTTAAACATCATAGACTTTCAATCAGTTACATTATTATGTGATATACTATGTTAGGTTGGTCGTTGATATCGGAACTAACTACTCTATATTAAACATTATATATTATATGTAAATGAATCGTGCATCTGAACAGATGTCGCTCCAAGCAAGAGCTAAATTTGCAATAGCTTTATTAAAGGAATTTAATTAACTGTTTTAGTGTTCAAATTCTCAAAATTGATGTCGAAATGATTATCAATTTTTCTAAACCACACAGATACATATTTTTGTTAGTATTTCCATCGACTAAAAATACGGATATCCTAACACTAGACAGATATATAAAGAAAAGACTAAAAGACTTGTTTATTTTATTATTTATTTGTACTCCTCAATCAATCGTAAGCATTGATGGCCCAGTGGTTGAGACTTTAAGTCTTACTCGGGAGGTCCGAGTTCGATCCTGGGCACACACCTCTGACTCTGAGTTATGTGTGTTTTAAGCAATTAAATATCACTTGCTATAACGGTGAAGGAAAACATCGTGAAGAAACCTGCACTCCTGAGAGTTCCCTAAAGTTCTCAAAGGTTTGTCAAGTCTGCCAATCCGCACTGGGCCAGCGTGGTGGACTATGGCCTAATACCCTCCTAATTCTGAGGAGGAGACCCGACTCAGCAGTGGGCCATTGACGGGTTGTGATGATGACTCCTCAATCAAAGGTGTCTGTAGCCCATGTAGCGCCAGGGTGCAATCATCAACGTACGCTATCACGTAAGAAAAACGCTTTATTTCTCTGTACAGCTTCATTGACCATGATGACTCTTCCTGATGATGATGAAAGCCGTCTCTATCCTAAAATATATATAAAATTATATTGTGTGTTAATTTTAATCAGATAATTTACGGTTTAAATAATATTGATTGATATTATTCGATAGTATAAATATAGTAGTCATAGTAATCTGAATTATCCCAATATCACTCAAGACGTTGAGTACTTGGGGTATTATATTTATAACAATACTAGCTGACCCGACAGATGTTGTCTTGTCTCATCAACACTATTATACAAAGAGGAAAGATTTGATTGTTTGTTGCGTACAGGCTCGAAAAGTACTGAACTGATTTTGAAAATTCTTTCACTGATAGAAAACTACACTATCCCTGAGTGACAATGATGTTTTAGTGTTGCCATATACATGTTTAATTAATAGAACATGGCAGTATAGTTACAACTGATCCGATTTTTAAAATTCTTTCACTGAGAGGAGTCTATAGTATTTACATCTCTCTTCCTCTTATATACCATTCTCTCTTTTCCTCTCTCTTTTTTCTATCTTTAATTTTTATCTTTGTTACTGTTCAGAATGATCAGTCTCTTTTCACTTTTTTATTTCTCTCTTTTTTTCTCTCTCTCCTTTATCTATTCAATTTTATTTTTGCTCTGTCCTCCCTCTTTTATTATCTGTGGTTTTTCTTCCTCGTCTATGAATATAATTCAAATGACTGACAGTTGTCAAACGCCACAAACATTACATTTACACAAAACTTTATTTGGTCGTTAAGTTTTTTTTAATTTTCTAATTTTCCGCACACGTTTCTTAATTTTTTCTCCCATAAGAACCTTCTCCTGACAATAACAAATACAATAAAAAAAGAATTAGCGAAATCGGTCCAGCCGTTTAGGCGTGATGCCGTAACCAAGGGAAATAGGGATTCATTTTTATATATATAGATGTCAATTTAAGTACAGTCTTTAAACAGAGTTACAAATTAAGCGTGGGTTGCTACAACAAGAATTCCGAGTTTTGTTATCTAGTTTCTAGTATCTATAGTAATGTATCTATAGATGAGCGAGGGTCACATTCTCACAGACTAATTGTAGCTGGAGAGCAAACACAAAGTCACTTTACTGTTCTCTCTGTGTCTGACAAAAGGTCCTGTCAATTGATGCTGGACCCTTTAAACTTTGGGAAATTCTCGCAACAACCGTTTAATCGTTTATTGAATTTTAAATTACTTTTACAGCGTAATATTAGCGTCAAATATTGTGAACTGTTTTTGTGTTTGTTGAAACTCTTCAGTACATTTAATGAAAAGATAAAAGCCTAAAGTATTTTTATTACAGAGTTCCCAAGCTCAGCTCAAGTTTTTCGTTGGAACTGGTTTGATTAACTAGTGTTTTAGTTCAGTGGTTTTGTTGACTTACCTCTGTTCAAATAGATTCGCGGTTGTTAACGAGTACTTTCAAGATTGATTATCATAGTAAACACTTAACGTGAGAAAATCTAACTTTTATTGAGGATCACTTGAGTTTATGATTTGGTAGTCGCGTTGTGAAGGCGAGAGTTTATCCACACTGCTAAGTTATATCGGAGCTATACTCAACATGTAATCTACAGGAGGAGGTTTAAAGACTACAACTACACTATAACCCTAACTTCCATGTACACTTCGTGAAAATATCAGAGAGACTGACTCTAATCTATCGCACTAACGTTTATATATTGTCTATCCGTTCCGCTAATACTACTTTCGACTTAAAAATGTCGCTTCCCGCTGTTTGTACGCTTAGATCTTTTAAACTACTCAGCGGATTTTAATGCGAGTTTCACAACTATATAGAGTATTTCAAGAGGAAGGTTTATATGTATAATACATGCATATTATGATAAAGAAAGTGCGTAGCAGAGGCAATTCGCTAGTACCTAGATACATAATAAAGTATCTTTATAAATGCAGGCCAGATTTTAAATTTTAACATTTAGGTGAAATGTTTGGTACAAAAGTCACGTTAGGTAGACTGGGACATGACACGAATATGATATGTTAATGGCAAGTCATTTGAGACGGCAACATTAATATTTATGTGTGATTTATGTACGGAACGTAATATCACTGTTCTGTTACCTTTTTGAATTAATGGCTTCATTCATTAGTTCAATTTTTGTGGTGAAAATAAATAAATGAAACTTTAGTATTACTGTATCAAATTATACTTGGCTGAAGGACGCAGAAAGTGTCCTTAGTAAGTTGGTCCTAAAATAATAGTTTAGCTCCAATGCGTCTCACTTGACGCTCAGATAGAAAAAAAACAGTTTTACAAAATATTGAATTATCTCTACTGATCAAAACATATTTTGTTTTACCTAAGTATACGTTTAATAAAAACAATATAAATCCTGAAATTTTAAGAGTTCTGGACCCATTGTGTCTCTTCTATTTTTAGGTAACTATTAAAAGATTGAGTGTAAAATCAAACGTAAGTAAAAGTAAGAGACTTTTTCACGTCTCATAAATTATGAGAAAGCATACAACGTTAGTGCTAAAGTATATTACGTATATAAGTCCTAGTCTTGAATAATATAACCTAAAATTGGAGTATTATGTAGATTAGTTAGGGTATAAATCCTCCTTTCATCCCAGGCCATTAATAATAATTCCGATCTCTGACTATACCATAATTTATACAGTAATTGATTTCCACACTCAATTTCATTTGTAGGTTAACCGAGATGAGATGACGTACAATCAATTGAATATCTATAGATAGTTATGTATACATAGTAACATTAGAAGAAAAGCATCCAAGATACTTCTGAGCAAAATATTATATACATTTTAATAAAACATTTTAGAAATTACCTTTGATTCACATTTAGTTATATTTCAAATTGGTTAAGTCATTTTAGAAATTACCTTTGATTCCCATTTAGTTATATTTCAAATTGGTTAAGTCATTTTAGAAATTACCTTTGATTCCCATTTAGTTATATTTCAAATTGGTTAAGTCATTTTAGAAATTACCTTTGATTCACATTTAGTTATATTTCAAATTGGTTAAGTCATTTTAGAAATTACCTTTGATTCCCATTTAGTTATATTTCAAATTGGTTAAGTCATTTTAGAAATTACCTTTGATTCCCATTTAGTTATATTTCAAATTGGTTAAGTCATTTTAGAAATTACCTTTGATTCACATTTAGTTATATTTCAAATTGGTTAAGTCATTTTAGAAATTACCTTTGATTCCCATTTAGTTATATTTCAAATTGGTTAAGTCATTTTAGAAATTACCTTTGATTCCCATTTAGTTATATTTCAAATTGGTTAAGTCATTTTAGAAATTACCTTTGATTCCCATTTAGTTATATTTCAAATTGGTTAAGTCATTTTAGAAATTACCTTTCATTCCCATTTAGTTATATTTCAAATTGGTTAAGTCATTTTAGAAATTACCTTTGATTCCCATTTAGTTATATTTCAAGTTGGTTAAGTCATTTTAAAAATTACCTTTGACTCCCATGTTGTTATATTTCAAATTGGTTAAGTCATTTTAGAAATTACCTTTGATTCCTATTTAGTTATATTTCAAATTGGTTAAGTCATTTTAGAAATTACCTTTGATTCCCATTTAGTTATATTTCAAATTGTTTAAGTCATTTTAGAAATTACTTTTGATTTCTATTTGGTTATATTTCAAATTGGTTAAGTCATTTTAGAAATTACCTTTGATTCCCATTTGGTTATATTTCAAATTGGTTAAGTCATTTTAGAAATTACCTTTGATTCCTATTTGGTTATATTTCAAATTGGTTAAGTCATTTTACAAATTACCTTTGATTCCCATTTGGTTATATTTCAAATTGGTTAAGTCATTTTAGAAATTACCTTTGATTCCCATTTAGTTATATTTCAAATTGGTTAAGTCATTTTAGAAATTACCTTTGATTCCCATTTAGTTATATTTCAAATTGGTTAAGTCATTTTAGAAATTACCTTTCATTCCCATTTGGTTATATTTCAAATTGGTTAAGTCATTTTAGAAATTACCTTTGATTCCCATTTAGTTATATTTCAAGTTGGTTAAGTCATTTTAAAAATTACCTTTGACTCCCATGTTGTTATATTTCAAATTGGTTAAGTCATTTTAGAAATTACCTTTGATTCCTATTTAGTTATATTTCAAATTGGTTAAGTCATTTTAGAAATTACCTTTGATTCCCATTTAGTTATATTTCAAATTGTTTAAGTCATTTTAGAAATTACTTTTGATTTCTATTTGGTTATATTTCAAATTGGTTAAGTCATTTTAGAAATTACCTTTGATTCCCATTTGGTTATATTTCAAATTGGTTAAGTCATTTTAGAAATTACCTTTGATTCCCATTTGGTTATATTTCAAATTGGTTAAGTCATTTTACAAATTACCTTTGATTCCCATTTGGTTATATTTCAAATTGGTTAAGTCATTTTAGAAATTACCTTTGATTCCCATTTGGTTATATTTCAAATTGGTTAAGTCATTTTAGAAATTACCTTTGATTCCCATTTAGTTATATTTCAAGTTGGTTAAGTCATTTTAGAAATTACCTTTGATTCCCATTTGGTTCTATTTCAAATTGGTTAAGTCATTTTAGAAATTACCTTTGATTCCCATTTGGTTCTATTTCAAATTGGTTAAGTCATTTTAGAAATTACCTTTGATTCCCATTTGGTTATATTTCAATTTGGTTAAGTCATTTTAGAAATTACCTTTGATTCCTATTTGGTTATATTTCAAATTGGTTAAGTCATTTTAGAAATTACCTTTGATTCCCATTTGGTTCTATTTCAAATTGGTTAAGTCATTTTAGAAATTACCTTTGATTCCCATTTGGTTCTATTTCAAATTGGTTAAGTCATTTTAGAAATTACCTTTGATTCCCATTTGGTTATATTTCAATTTGGTTAAGTCATTTTAGAAATTACCTTTGATTCCTATTTGGTTATATTTCAAATTGGTTAAGTCATTTTAGAAATTACCTTTGATTCCCATTTGGTTCTATTTCAAATTGGTTAAGTCATTTTAGAAATTACCTTTGATTCCCATTTGGTTCTATTTCAAATTGGTTAAGTCATTTTAGAAATTACCTTTGATTCCCATTTGGTTATATTTCAATTTGGTTAAGTCATTTTAGAAATTACCTTTGATTCCTATTTGGTTATATTTCAAATTGGTTAAGTCATTTTAGAAATTACCTTTGATTCCCATTTGGTTCTATTTCAAATTGGTTAAGTCATTTTAGAAATTACCTTTGATTCCCATTTGGTTCTATTTCAAATTGGTTAAGTCATTTTAGAAATTACCTTTGATTCCTATTTGGTTATATTTCAAATTGGTTAAGTCATTTTAGAAATTACCTTTGATTCCCATTTGGTTATATTTCAAATTGGTTAAGTCATTTTAGAAATTACCTTTGATTCCCATTTGGTTATATTTCAAATTGGTTAAGTCATTTTAGAAATTACCTTTGATTCCCATTTAGTTATATTTCAAGTTGGTTAAGTCATTTTAAAAATTACCTTTGACTCCCATGTTGTTATATTTTAAATTGCTTAAGCTATTTTAGAAATTACCTTCGACTCCCATTTGGTTATATTTCAAATTGATAAAGCTATTTTAGAAATTTCTATTTAGTTATATTTTAAATTGGTTAAGCCATTTTAGAAATGATCTTTGACTAACATTTGGTTATATTTCAAATTGGATAAGCCAATTTAGAAACTTTGATTAGACCCATAGGAGATTTATTACATTCCAACTGAGGGTTCAAAACGTGAATGCTATACACTTAATTTATCACAAATAAATTAATAATTAACATAACTGATATAATCAATTTCTTTGTTACTGACAAAGATAAAGAAAGAGCGAGAATCTTGGATCATAATATCTCGATTTATTTGACACAGTTGTTACGTGTTACGAGCAACTAATTTCCAATGTTCCTTTCCTCAGTAATAGGCAAACTTTTCAAATCAATCTTGAGAGGACATTTACATCTTTTTATGTAAATCCTACTAATTTAGGAAAGTTTTGATATTATTGTAATGTTTAGGTAAATGGGAATTAAATTTGATATGTTTGAAATATTAATATAATATTTTTTTCTTAATAAACTAGATTGGTAATAAAATACTAATCCTTAAACTTTCTTCAATAATAATGCCACTTTTTGTGGCGGTGTCCGGTGTTGCATAGACACAATCTAAGGTCGCCAAGGGCTTTTTCATTCAACACAATACAAAAGTTTCTTAAAATAGATCCTGCTTAATATTTATATATGATAACTTTCTAACTACCATATCTGTTTTAAAAGCATTACAAAAGTTATACACAATTTAAACCCTTGACCAAATTATTAACTAACAGCCCAAAAATATGGATTTTAAATTTAGGGGGTAAATAATTCACAGGTAGGATTTTTTATTAGTGTTATATTTTTAGGGATTTTTTTGACTTGATTATTTCGATTAAGTAAAATATAGATACAAAAATATATGGCCTGAAGTAATTCAATTACGCAATTATATTTATTTTTTAACCTATATTATTATTAAAAAAATAAATAAAACATTTTAGGGGAATTTTCAAGTAATTATAGTGATTTTAGGAAGAAACATTTGTGGAGCTGATAACACTGCAAAGTTTTGTCTATGCGTTGAAGGAGGAAAGAGGCTTCCGATTTAAACCTCTTTGAAACTTGTTTTCGATCCATTTGGTATAGAAACCTATGGTGTTCTAGCTTTAAATTATACTGATTATAACATGAATAGTAATGTCACATATGATATAGTAATAGATTCAAGTTAGCGGAGCGTATCGGTCAGCAAACGACCGTAGAGCGCATCGGCATCGGGATCGCATAAGATTGATCGACACCGCGTGATGAATGTGCAACGGATGCGCTGTGATTAATTGTTGCCTAATTGATTCTAGCTGATTTCATATCTATTGTTAGATTATGTTTATGTCTAAATATTATTACATATATGGGAGCTATACTGCACATTAACATGTAGTTCCAACTTCACTATCATTACATAGTATAAAACAAAGTCGCTTCACACTGTCTGTCCCTATGTATGCTTAGATCTTTAAAACTATGCAACGAATTTTGATGCGGTTTTTTTTAATAGATAGAGTGATTCAAGAGGAAGGTTTATATGTATAATACATAATATAGTAGAGAAACACTGGTAATTTTAAAGGTTTCTAATGTGATGTCGTAAATAAACTCATTTTTTTCCCTTACATAACAAAGGCTTGCAGAACTCTACGAGATAGATCAAAATAATGTACTACAGTATTGAACACCTTAAAAAGCTCTACAAAAAAGTATATGTCTATCTCTTAAGATATAATTTGGTACGGAGATAGACTAGAGTTTGAGAAAGGATGTGGGTACGTTTTATCGCCAAAAACAGTATTGGTGATAAAATGCATTATTGTTTATGTCTTTGAGAATTACAAGCTCAGTGGTTCAGTTCAGTGGGTTGAGTAGTTCACTTACATATCAGAACGTATAACAATATTTTATATAACGACTCTACGTGAATTTTTTAGTGGGTGTGTGAGGGATAGTCACAAGAATCAACCCAAATATTATTTTTTCTGCTTTACAATAAATTTTGATTTCAGCAATATATTAACTCATAACTAATTTTGTTAGTTATAATTTTGATAAATTGCGACGGCATTATTTCGCTGTCCCCGTTCGCGTTATTTACTTCTTATGAATTTATACGTGTTGCTCTACAATAATAGATAACACACTTCATTATAAAGTTAGTGAGTTTTGTCCCCACTTATCAGTTTTTTCAGATCTACCTCCACATTCGAGTTTATTTATAGTTGTAGTTCAGTTTGTAATATAGATAACAATTCTCATTCCATGAAGTAATTTAGTGTTGGCGTGTAATCGTGTAGCAATGCTTTAGAATTCAACACACGACTGTCGTTGGAATCGATTGTATCTGCACAAAGCATGGAACACAAATATATTGCCATACTAGTCAACCCGCCTGGCTTCGCACTACTTAGATTTATTAAAGATATTTATTTCTTTTTTAGGGTTCCGTACCCAAGGGTAAAACCGGGACCCTATTACTAAGACTCCCGTCTGTCTTTTACCAGGCTGTATCGCATGAATCGTGATAGCTGGACAGTAGAAGTTTTCACAAATGCTAAAAACAGAATAAAAAAAATATTTAAGGGGGGCTATACAACAAACGTGATTTTTTCCCCTTCCCTTCGAATCCTTCGTGCATGAGTCCGACTCGCACTTGGCCGGTTTTCAGTATATAATTGCTAGATAAAAATATTTAGGCGCTTACGACAATAAATATTTTTTTATTATCCCGCAGAAACTCTTAATTTTCCGGGGATAAAAAGTATCGTATGTGTTAATCGAAGTTATGAAGTATTTGTGTGCTAAATATTATTGAAATCTGTTCAGCTGTTTTTGCATGATTAGGTAACAAACTTCCAAATTTAATTATTTATAATATTAACAAATAAATAATTCAATTATAAGAGAAAATTGAAATAATCGTATAACTTTTCTTTCGTTCTCTTTCGTTTTTCACAAGATTATAGATTGATTCAGCACTTTGACGAGTGATTTCATATGGTGAATATTGAATTCATATAGTGGAGATTTATGTAAGTCGCTTTAGTTTGTTACTTATAATATTATGAGTGCTTAAAAATAGTCATAATTTTTTTTCCGCCATACTGGATTTAAAGTGAAGTCATCTTATGTGGCGTATTTTTCTGAGCTTATTCTTTTATTTAATTGAACGCTATGAAATAGAATAAGTTCGCCATCTTGAGCCATACGCCATGATAGATTTAGAATAACGTCACTTTACTAACCATGCTTTGTCACACAATTCAACGTGTATGCACAATTGATCGAGAACAATTAGACTAGACCCGAACATACATACAAACATTGTAAGTTAAAAAAAGGTTTTTATTCAGAAGAATAAACATCTGTTTGGCAGTTTGACGAATGATTTCATAAGGTGAACATTGTCTTATTACAGTGGAGGTTAACGCAGGTCGAAAAATGTTTTTTTAGTTAGTTTTCGCAAAGTTAGTCCTTAAACCTTCACTTAGTTCACAACCCCCAGGTGATACATGAATTTCCATAACGATCCCCTTCGCCGCCCGGATGGCCATGGTGATGGTAAGGTACTCACGTGACCTTTATCGGACAGAATTTCTAGCACTGACACTGCACTGCACAACACAACACTATTCAGAGACTACTTCACTTCTTAAGAGACCGCGCACGACTAAGACTTCAGCCAGACTGTCGATGGCATATAAAGGACTGTCAAAACAACGGAAGTGACCACTACCCTACTCCAACGCCATAGACAGCCATGACAATTCGATTACTCGATAATCTTTTACTATTCTCCGACATATATATAGTCTATACGTATATGAAACTACCCGCAAAAAACTAATCTAGACGCGGTATTGCTAACACAAACGGAACCATAACAAAAATCCCTCGCCGCTCAAACTTTTCCTACTCTAAACAAAATATTGATTATATTTATCTTTTTTATTCAGTTCCTTGAGGCCGTGCCAGTCGGTATTTGGCGTTTTTTCCCTCTGTACTACTTTCTGCTACTTTCTTTATATTTGTGTTTCGTGTCTAGTAATTACATATCGGTTCCCTTGACGGTTGTACTCGTACTAGTTTCATACTTCACTTAATTACTAATAAACTTGTTCTATTAGTGTTCTAGTGCTTTTAGTGGTAACTACTAGTATTGACTAATTAGTTTTTTTATTTAGTTTACTGTGAAGTGGTGAAGTTATTTCTGTGTAAAACATCAGGAATACTTCGCAATTTTAATGAAATCGAAAGAAGTAAAAATTACAGGTAATATTAATGAATATTTTTTAAATTAATGAGTACCCCTCCCCCCCTTCAGTAGTCCAATGACTGGGATTTCAACTCATCACCTATCGATTATAAATACAATGCCTGAACTAATTAGCTACTGTTGCTTATTATCAATCTGTATTCCAAAATTATCTGATTAGACATAGAAAATATATTTCAAATATGAATTTATTATACAAAAATTTGAATCTAGATTCTATATCCCATCCATTATCCAGAGATTTTGGATTGAGATGATGCAAAGTAAGACTAAAACCAAGATCACAGTCTTATCTCTTTTTTTCTTTTTCTTTACGTAATTGTAACATGTTTTAATGGGACATAAAGACAAAACACACTAAATAAGTGTTTTAGAATATCCTTTCCCAAAAAATTCACGATAATGTTAACTGCCTTAATATAAATTTATATTTTTTAGCCTGTGAGGGGACGGGTTAGAATTCCCCTCTGCCGCCGAGTAACTCAGCAATATTGCTGTGGTTCCAGTGAACTCTGAGATATTGATCGGGGTTCTTTGAAACCGCAGCATTCTTCTCTTCGCTCCCCCTCCTAACTCAAATTCCGAGGAGGCTACGCATCGGTAAAACAAGACATACTCTCTAGTTTTGCCGATGTCCATGGGCGACGGTAACCATTTACCCTTGTGTCAGAAAGAAAAAAAAAATTTTATACAAAAAAATTTTTCACAGAACTTTTTTTTGAAGTGAAACTTCTTTAGAATCGTTGTAATTTCAAACCGGATGCAACGGAAAAAACGACAGGTAAGAGACACAAATACAAAAATGTGTAGGAAAGAATGAGACAGAAATATACATACTATTTTATATTATTATATATATTCATCTCATTCTTTTGTCGATTTACTGAAGTTTCACTTCTATCGTGTGTGAATCGCACACACACCTTTTTTATTCTATAGTTTTAAGCGCCTTAAAATATATTTTGAAATTATTAGAAATTGTATTAGACAATATTTTGGACTTGGTAGTGTAAAAATCTGGTCTTGATTTTTAAATAATTTCTTGGAACTTCCAGTACTTCTATTGTTAGTCAGATCGAAAAATGAAAAATAATTCATAACTGATAAGCTGAGAGAGAAAACAAGACAAATTGAATGCTCTAGATTAATTTGATTACATTAGATCATTGCCCGTAATATTAGTATTCCTATAACTTAATTTGTATGTGGAATTAACGTCATATATCATGACGTCATTGGGGTAGATATAATAATTATCAGATTGTATAATATTCGAGATTCCAATCGCGCCGGATGCAATATTACCTATATTAGTTAACATTGGACTACATTCATAGAGTTTATTGCATCTGATACTAGTATTTGTTATTATATTTGGATGACATTAACTTAATTTATACATGACTGTGACTATGACCCAAAGACATAAACGCTCACACAGGTCGACATGCACTTCATCCCCTTTTTTTTTTTTTTTACCCGGAGGAATCTGTATACAGATACTTCCCCAAGCGGGGACTTGGGAAAGTTATGCGGGGTTGGTGTGACTGCCTCTGAAGGAGACAGCCCAAACACTGCTTCGGAAGGAGGCAGCTCGACCCGCTAAACCATCCGGGGTGTTCCACTCTCCTGCTATAGGGACGAGGCCACGGGAAATTGAAACGTACTTCCGCGACCCCGTCAGACTAAGGTGATGAGTCTCCCCTTGAACTAAGCATAGTGTAGCCCCCGAAACACGAGGGGGCGCGCACCAGCATTAGACCTCTGCATGGGCAGCAGAATCCCCCGTCTACCACCTATAGTCTACTCGTCGACGGCGCAATTATCATGGCATTAAAGCCACATAGGCTCATCGTCGTCGACCGCCTCTTCCCTGGCGCATAGGGTGGGAGTCAACATTGCGCTCCCTCTATGCACTTCATCCCCTATTTCAAACTTATCAAATCTTTTTTTCTCTATTTAATGTAGCCCATGTCCTTCCCTAAGGTCTGGTTTATCTCTGTACCTAATTTCATCAAAATCGGGTCTTTGGTTTAAGCGTAAAAAGCGTATAATATAGTTGAAATAATTATCTATACATTTAACCGAGCCTACAAACATATCAGAGTTTCACGTGGTCCTCAACAAGGTCTTCATACTCACACTTTATCATGATAGTCAGTATTAAATCAATAATACTATAAATATTAGTAAAACTGCAAAAAGCTTACAAATAAACTACTATTGTTGGCAACACTGTTTATAAATTATTATTCGCGGGTAGTTCAGTTTATCTTATTTCGAGTCAACACCTTTGATAAATCTATATTCTAAGTCTAAGACAACCATTGTTTAGATTTAAGTCAGTTGTCGAACGGAGCTTGCCGGGTGACGATTATGGTTGTTACTGTGCGATATCGGTACCATGTATATGGCATCAGAAGTGGGATAAAGAACTCGCCTCACAAGCCCACAAGTCACGTAAAAGGTTCATTGCACCTAATCACCCTGACAGTTATTTATTTTCATTGCGAGTAGTGTACTGTTCGAAAAAATTCAAGTGCGACATTGTGAAGGTAGTTTAAAATCGTGATTAATATTTTGAAGTAGGATAGGCCGAGTCGAATAAAGTTTTATTTTGAATCTAATGTACTTGTTACTTGAGCAAGGTGTGAATCGGTGTAGTGTAGCAGTAGATATACGGAGTGAACACTACTGTCTACTGTACTGGTAACATCAGGCATCTCATTTTAAAACCATGATATAAACTTACCATACGCGTATACTGTCACATCTTGAGCATATTTTAGGTTTAATAATTAAACCATCCGGGACGAATGGGTCCGCAGGATGGCCGAGATAGCAACACTGTTGATAAATCTATATTCGGGGGTAGTATTATTTATGTTATTCTGAGACTGTATATAACCACTGTTTCGATAGACTTAAGTCAGTTGTCAAACGGAGCTTGCCTGGTGAAGATTATGGCTGTTATTGTGCGAAATCGGTCCCATGTAGATGACAAACTTTCATTCCGATAAGATTGAGTTAGTCTGTCAAGTGAAAGTAGTGAGACTAATAGTGTAGTGTTGTTTGGTGGCGTGGTGCTAGACCTCTATCGACGAGCACGTGAGTAAAGTACTTTATTATTTGTAGCAAGGTCGAGCGATGAAATTGAAAGTATACGGTTATAAAAGACATTTTTAAACCTACTTCTGGGTCTCTAGACACACTGCCCAAGGCACTGCTCTGGTTCCATCTAAAGTGAAAGCTTCTATTGTCTTTTACTGCGCAGTATTTATATTATACTGTTGTAGTTAAAATAAATAAAACATAAAACAAAACAATAGATTAATAGTTTTCCCTGCAAACAGTCACGTTATAGACAACTCTATCAGAAGGGAGGGTAGATACCTTTATTTAATCAAACGTCACCTGTTCGCCAACGTTCACGAGATGAGGGTAGCTGTGAATTAACCACGATTGACGTGTTTTGTTCAACAACCAATATATAAAGGTAATAAAAACTGAAAAGTATTCGATGCATTTATTTGGAACTTTCACTTGGCGTAGATTGGTATAATTTAGCAACACCGTTTATAAGTATTCGCGGGTAGTTTATTTTATCTTAGAGTAGACAATATATAACTCGTTCCGATAGGATTGAGTTAGACTGTCGTGCGGTTTGTTTGGTGACGTGGTGCTCCGTTAATTAGTCCAACATTTTATTATTTTAATATTTGGTGGTTAAATCGAGTTATGAAGGTGAGAGATTACGGTTATAAAAGACGTCTTTAAATCTGCTCCTGGGTCTCTAGCCCCAGGAACTACTCGGCTCTGTTTAAATTGCATATTATTATCATATCCCATACTATCAGCAGTAAGTCTAAAATACTGTTTAAATAAGTTAAAAGTGATAAATTTAATTACATTCTATGTTTATTTCTATGTAGCGACTCGCCCCGGCTTTTCACGGTTTTTCTACTATATTATGCATGTATAACACATATAAACCTTCCTCTTGAATCACTCTATCTGTTGGTGAAAACCGCATTAAAATCCGTTGCGTAGTTTGAAAGATCTAAGCGTAGACATTGTATAACTTCGAAATTCAATGGGAGAACCTCAGACATATTTCCATCAGATAAGAAGGTCGAAGGTTCCTTTATTTAATCAAATGTCACCTATAATCGAGATCTCAGATAAAGGTGCCGCAAATTAGTTTGTCTCGACATCTTGAGAATTCGTTGAGCTACGCTGAAAGATATTGGATTTTGTTTACTATGGTAACCACAGTTTTATATACTTTCTTCGTTAGCTGCCGGCATTTAAATAGACATGAATGCACAGAAGTCACTATAAGGTCTTTTTAGTGAAAACGAGGAGAGGAGGTGCGTGCCACACGTGATTGATTGTTCTGCTCCCGCGCGCTTTTATTGTCAAAATAGTAGATTTTGTAAATTGAACTACCTGTACAGGTACGCTAGAGATAGATTATCTAGAAGGTTTACCGAGCAGTAGTTTGATGAGAAATTTCGTGGTCTGAATATTGACTATCACAGTGAAGGTTACCTTGTATTGATCCTGCAATATAGTTGAGAGTTTAGGTGTACAAATGGTGCTTCTGGGTCTCTAGTTTAGTTTGCCTCCGACTTAAATGTTGCTCATTATCCAGTTTGTTAAACATTGTAGTAGCAATAAAAATAGAAAATTCAAAACTTATATGAAAAAGTTATTCTGAAAGCTCGTAAATATTGACTATCCTGTGTTTCTTATCGATGATGTAAGTTTTTAATATTTTTGTTAGCTTGGTAAAATATTAGGTCATGAATCCCAGAAACTACTTGAGTTACTGTCCACCACACCACTGCACAGACATAATGGCGAGCTCCGGTTGACGGCTCAAGTCTATCAGAACAGAGGTCTTAAAATAACAGGTACTACCCGCGAATATAAAGTTGTCAACGGTGTTACTAACTGTACTGCTGCATTTAGCAACTAATATACACAGACAAAGAGGTCAAACCTTTTGTTAGAGAGGTGAAAAGGCAAAAGGCCGCATAAACATTTTCATCAAACCTCTGAATAACATATTCAAAAGGATCATCGCTGATAAATATCTACTAACGACGTATTGATTCTAGACCGAACTGCAAAAACCTGCAAAACTCCGCAGTACTAAAGCAAATGAATTTTTAAAACGATAAAATTCGAGTTCACCCGCAGTTTTATCTGAACAAAAGAAGGATTAAAATTCTCTAAACCTCAAAAAAGTTTGAAATTCATTGGATTTCATTTTAGTCGAATACTGTAATGGGTATTTTAAAACTTATTTTATTAATAAAAATAACTTTCCTACATTATTTCATAAATTCTTTAGCAAAAATTAATAAAACAGTTCGAGAATCATCCATATTTTTTTCAAAAATTTGGTCAAGTGCGAGTGGGACTCGCACATCGAGGGTTTCGTACAATCTGGATTGAGGAATAAATTTTAATTTGCTGTTAGAACTCTTCTAATCATTCTCTCTCTCTCTCGGTCGCTTGCTTCATTTCTGAAGGTCATGTCCACTCTGGTCCAGGTTCTGGGTCACGGTCTTTATGAGCTTTCTCCAGTCCGTTCTGTCCTCGGCTTTCCTCAGGGCTGTGGTCACTTTGAGGCCCGTGAGATTAGTAACTTGGTCCGACCACCGTGTGGGAGAGCGGCCTCGTGGTCTACTAGCAGTTTGGATTACTAGTTACTAGTATTCTTAATCCCTCCAAGTAAGCTAAAATGCTTGTGTTAGGTGGGCGACGTCATGAGTCCAATGACTGGGATTTGTATTCACGTCCTATTAATTGATCGTGAATCCAACGCCTAAACCACTGAGCTACTGACGTTTGTTTTTTTGGATTATTTCCTTCATGTGTATTGCCTACCTTACTTCTTACCAAACTGCATAATTTTAGGTTTAAACGACCGTATTTTTTGATTGATCACATAGAAGTTAAATTTTTTGCCCAGCTCCAAGGTACTATAGACCTAAGTATTGGTTATTAATTTCAGCTTTGCCATGTGTTCCTAAAGGGTTCTGACATTGAAACGGTCAATGATATTTAAGTTACGGATCCCTAAAAATGCTGTGGCAAAATGCGATCCCCTGGTTGTTTTATATATGTATTATGTTTGAAGAAAATGTAAATATTAACATCAGTGATTTCAAATGTTAAAAGGAATTTTTAAACCACAAAGTGAACACATCTTTGAAGTTATGCGACATTTTGAAATTTAAAACACGCTCTTGCCCATATAAGCAACAGCACTTTTATAATCTATTTTTGCGAGATTCTGCCATTTTTTGAATATTTCTCGTAGAGTTTTTTAGAGTATTTGAGTTTATTGGAGATCCACAATTTCATTACTATAATAGTTGGATAAAGTTTCCTAACCTCCCTCGATCTTGAAGTTATGTTATAGTGCAACAGTGTTGGCGACTATTGACAGCAAACAACAGTTTGTACGATTTGACGCTAAAACTACATAAGATAATAAATTTAATTAAAAAAAAATACCTCGAGAGTTTAATTTAGTTTACATTATTATACCTTGGTATTTTTCAGATAATTTTTTCTCAAAAAAATTTCCCAACTTGCTATTTTTTTTCAAAATACAGACAATCATCACGCTTACAATCCGCAATTATCCCCTCTACTTTTGCTCAAACGTGCAGAAAGCTGCCTGAGATTTGCCGGAGAGATACAAAGATATCTTTTTTATTTGCATAAAAAAAGCTTAATAATCTAAAAAGGTTACACGTCAATTTTCTTTAATACAATGTTTTGTTATCTGACATTTGACATGTCATTTTTATTACTAAATACAATACAAATTAATAATAACAATGAAAATTACAAACAATCACAAATCAATTTCCAATATTAATATTCTAAATAATTTTGTAAAGTTAAATTAGTTCGAGTTACAAAGGCTTTAGTTTAATAGATAAGGGTATCGGTAAGATCAAAGCCAAGTTAGGAAAGGTAATTTCTAGATTGTTAAAGAGATTCCTAGATTACGTAAGTACCTTTGATGTAATAATTAGTACAGTATTGGTATTATTATAATATTACAGAAGCAGGTATCGTCTTAGGAGTATGAGAGGTATTTATTGCTAATATTATAAAGCTGAGTTTGGGCTTGTCTTAATATCTTTTCAGTTATACTGTCTGTTAAATTATGACTAGAAACTTTTAATTATTTTAGCAATATTAGCTAAAAATACTCAGCTTATCGAGCATCATTTATGACTAAAAGCGAGCGCAGGAGAAATACAAGTGTAGAGTAGTAGAGTTTCTGTATTAAGATATAATTTGACTAGTCGACTGGCACTATACGGGTGCTGTTTATGACGTAAAATACTTTTATTTATAAAAAAAAAACTTTTTATTTCATATATTGTGGTTAAATGAAAATATTTATGCGCTTAGGCCAGAAAACATATTTTATTATTATCCTACAGGATATCTGCATTTTTCGGGGATAAAATGTGTTAATCCAGGTATCAAATTTTACAGAAATCCGTTCTGTCGTTATCGCATAATAGAGTAACAAATGTTTTAAAACCTACCTATTTATCTATCGTTGAGTTTAAATATGTTTTTAGTTGACCAATAATGGCGAAAAGTGCAGAAGCAGAAGTGGAGAAGATGAAGATGTTAGAGGAGAGAATTAAAGCACCATCAATATGGGGTCGAGTTGCTTGTGGAGTCAGATTCGAAGATCTCCAAGACAGACGGTATGAGGATGCTGTGCGGTTTTTGAAGAAACACTACTTGCCTGAAGAGGTAAGGAAATAGATTTTATATTAAGTTCTTTAAAGGCAACACTTTGAATTAGACAAGTAATTTCACAGATATTGAAGTGACACTAAATCACCCTTTTATGATGTAAAACATTTGATATATTGTAAAAATGTCTCGTAAACCTACACCTGGGTCACAAATTACAGACACTATTCAACCTGTCTTTACTGTCCAAAGCCCTGGTATTACATATCAGCAGTTTTTACATATCATTGTTTAGTATATGATGTTTCTAACCCATAAAATATTTTTCCCTAAAGTTAACATAAGCACAAATCGATTTAATAAATTTTATTTACGGTAAAGATTTTCATTATAAAAAAGAGTGTATTTATTAATTCAATTTAATATAAAACACCTCATAATTCCATTTGCCCAAGGGCCACTCATTCATCTTAAAACGCTTCTAAAGTTCAAACAAACCAATGTTATAATAAAAAAGCAATCCATAAATGTCTAAGCGAGAATCCAATATTTAATTAAAAGGAAAAAGGTAAATTGTTCGCACGGAAATCTTAATTTATTTTATTATGCTACTTTAAGGAAAAATTTAGGGTCAATCGAGTTAAAGGTTTTGTGAGTTTAAGATGAATTGAACTTTTAAAAGTTACGAAAACACAAAAATAAATAAAATGAAAAGCATTAAAGGATATTGACGTGTAAACTTTTTAACCTTTTCGTAGATTGTTAAGCCTTTTCACACTAATAAAAACTATATTTCAAATTATATGACGTATTTTTCGTAATTTTCTTTGAAATATAGTTTTTATTAGTGTACTCCGGCAGCTAAACGTACGTCTGAGTTAAAGTAGTGGGGATAGCTGCACATTGTGAGCGTGCTGCGTGCCTTTATTTTGACAAATAGCAGGCGTGCAGGAGTAGAACTGCCACATAAGAACCAATCATTTATCTCGCACGCTCTTCTACACTCCCTGAAAAGGTTAAAAATATCCTCGTAAGTCTAGCCTGCTATGCCTTGTTAAAAAAGGTCAATGACCTGTCATTGTCAATAAGTCGTTAATCTGTACATCATCATCACCATTATCCGTTAATGGCCCACTGCTGAGCCGGGTTTTCTCCTCAGAATGAGGAGTGTTTAGGCCATAGTCTACCACCCTGGCCGAGTGTGGGTTGGCGCTACACACCGACAGAGAACATTAGGGAACTCTCAAGAGTGCAGGTTTCCTCACGATGTTTTCCTTCCCCGTGATGTTTAATTGCGTAAAACACACATAACTCAGAGTCAGAGGTGTGTGCCGATGATCGAACTCGGACCACGCAAGTAGACATCAACGTCTTAACCACTAGGCTATCACTGCTTTTTTGAAAATCTATACATCAACAAGAAAATCCTTTTATTCCCAATACAAAAGGAAGGATGACAAAAGGAAGCCTCAGAACGCGTTTTAGCGAACGATTTGATCATATTAATTTAATTAACCGTTTCTAAAAGATTTTGAGATCGAAAAGATAAAGCTATATTCGCTATTGAACAGGTTTATTAAAAAATTGCAATCATTTTCTGAATGTCTGAACGTAATATTGCCGTGCCAAATTTTAAGTGGATTCCGTTGTGAATGCTCACAAATATATATGTCACCGTAAAATTGTAAATACTGTTAGATTATAATCTATCTCGTGGTATTGTAAACTCTTTAAAATTTACTTTAAATATTTTGCTGCAAATAAACAATTCCAGCAACAAAATTACATATTTTATACACCAACAACGTCTAAAACTAACTCCTAAATTAATACTTTTTTATTCTATTACTTGGAAAATATCATAAGAGTGCAATAACTGTAGTTTAAAAAACATTTTTGTGATTTTTGGAAAATCACATATATCTAAATTAGATTTTTACTACTTAAGTCTGTCATAGGCAGACTAAGTCACACAAAAACAAAAGATTCCTTTAAATTTAAAAAAACCAAAATTAAAAGTGAAAAAATTTTGAACAAAAAAATTATACAAAAATGTTAAAGTGTTTCAAAATGTACATTGGAGTTTGAATAGTGTGTTTGAGTTATAAGTCTTGTTGTTAAAAAAAAATTGGTAATTACAAATTAAAAATAGGTAATTACTTTCACCTCTAATTTGTTAACAAACTCTGTAAGTGGTTCGTGTGAGCTCGACCTAGATTTAGGCTTGCGGTTAGGCTTTTAGGTAATCGATTCCTTTGCAATCTAATTTTTGGTTCAATGAAGATTACGGATTGTGCAGATTCAAGTGTTAATCAGTTAACTAGAAGTTTTTATTAAAACTAATATTCAATATAATTTGAATGAAAAGGAAATTTTGTTAACTTATCTTTTCGATCATAATCTTTAGAGTTTGCAAACGATTGTATTTATAGCACAAGAGTCAAGGTTTGTCTGACTTATGTTAAAGTATAAAATCCGAAAAAAGTCTGTCCAAGGGTTGATTTGGATTGAATGGCTTTTTGAAAAGAGCGACTGTTGAGTTTCTTGCCAGTTCTTCCCAACAGAAAACCGCTTTCCGAACTGGTGGTAGCTTCAGACAAACTGATTGACTAACCCATTTTTGACGTGTCAAAAGTACTGATCGCAGGCAGTTCTTTTAGTAGAGTGCTAGTAAGCAGACGTGAATTAGCGGTTTTTCTCCTATTACTTAGTAGTGATAGAAAGAAAAACTACACTCTCCAAAACCAATTTAGAATACACAAAGCCAACTTATAACGTTTATTTAAATAAAACAAAAGTTAAGCCCTTTTGTAAAATGTTACCAACTTTACCGGCACTTGGTAAGTGCCTAGAAAATATTACAGAAAGTACTTAAGTAGTTAGGCTGAGAGATCATTTCAGTGTTCATTATTCCTAGATGCTCTCATTAACTTGAGAGAGTAGTATTAAAGAGCAAAGTTGTAATCCCATGAAACATATTAAAAACTTTAATAACTTGCCTCTGCCTCTCTCTGCCTAATTGTGTTGAATAAGTGATGAATGTGACTGTTGGTGTTTTTATACACCATTGGCGTTAATGGTTTTTGATATTATTTACATATAGACCTGAAGATTGTGATGAATGTATTTTTGATTCTACAAATTCGTTGAAACTATTAAAAACACATTTTAAAATGTAAAAAAGAGTTCACGGTATTCTAGTGTTCTCCATACTCCCAGTGCTACTTGAGCTTGACCTTCTTTTCCTCCTTATGGCCATGGACTTCTTGTATAAAAATTACGCTCTAAGTTATTTTTAAGTATTTATCTAAAGGAGTCCAAATAGTATAATATAAATTATAAAAAAATACAAACATGCAATCACATATCAATCTAAACCCTGAAAACTAATTTATCTTTGTCTTACAGTTTTTAGTAACTTTTTAATTTACACATGATATTATTTTGAAGTTTGATAAATTCGTTAAAGCAGTCTACGAGATTAATTCAGGTATTAATTTTATCAAATTTTGTATTAAAGCTCAGTAAACAGATGTAACTTTTCATCATCAAGATACCGCTCTTAGCAACGTGTTTTGGTGTTTTAAAATCAATTTTTGTTAACGAATGATTCTGATAAGCATAGAAAAACATAGAGAAGAGGGAAATATTGGAAAACACTAAAAGGGGTGATAATATTGAGTGGACTATTGGGTAAACGCAACGTAGATACTTCTACTGAACCGATAAATAATCAAATATGATCTCTAACAATCACGAGAGAAACCTAAGCAGTGCCTTGGATTTGTGACCAAGGTGTAGGCTTACTAGGCACTCGTCTCCACTGCTCAGGCTCTCTGTTTAAATCAAAGGTTAAACTTACATAAACTTAACATAACACAAGACGTGACAATTACATTTTAAAGTACTCAAGTGACCAATGACTATAATTGGACCGAACCACTAGCACTAACACAACACTACACTTAACACTTTCACTGACCAATCTAGAGACTACTTCACTCCTTGAGAGACCGCGTAAGACTAAGACTGACTGTAGACTGTCTAGAGCATATAAAGAGTCGAGACTGTCAAAATGACGGAAGTGACTCCAACGCCATAGATATCGGTAATGATTCGATAATTCTTTATTATTCTCCGACATACATATAAAGTTTGCTTAACCTTTGTAGTTAGTGATTTCGGTTAGTTATAATTTACTTGTTATTTTTAAATGATCGCGAGTTGTGTTTATACATATAAACCTTTTTCTGTAATCACTCTATCTGTTGGAGAAAACCGGATTAAAATCCGTTGCGTAGTATAAAAGATGTAAGCGTACAGACAGAGGGAAGCAATTTTGTTTCATACGTAATATCTTTTATATATAAAAATGAATCCCTATTTCCCTTGGTCACGGCATCAGGCGTGAACGGATGGGCCGATTTCGCTAATTTTTTTTGTTGTGTTTGTTATTATCAGGAGAAGGTTCTTATGGGAGAAAAAAATTAAAAATTGCGCGGAAAATTAGAAAATTTACGAAAACTTTACGACTGTATTAACTTTTCTAATGTAAGCTTTTGACAGCCAATTCGAATTCAATATTCATAGTTAAGACAGGACAACGTCTGTCGGGTCAGCTAGTATTAAGATAAATATAGTAAATTGTATTAATTTACTCAATCACAAAGCTCTGATTCAGCTCCCTTTGAATTTATAGTTAAGGAGATCTTAATTATTATCCTTAAGAGCATCAAGGAACATCAGGAGTCAGGGATGCTTTATTTGTTACGCAGTTTTACTCAAATAGATATCATTGCTAAGTTTGCTATACATTATCTTACTACTAATATTATAAATGTGAAAGTTTGTATGTTTGTTACTCTGTTTCGATATTTGGATATTTGTTACTCAATCACGCAAAAACAACTTAACGAAATTCAATGAAATTGAGCACAGATATATTTTATATGCAGTTATATTTAGTTACTAGCTGCCTGCCCTCGCTTCGCTCCGGGTATTTAAAGCAATATTATAATTCATGTCCTTAAATTGTCACTCTGTAATTGTGTAGTTTTTCATTATTTAAAAAAAGAGAGAATGAAAAAAGCTATAAAAAAAATAATAAAAAGAAAAAGAAAAGCAACAGATAATAAAAGAGGGAATACAGAGCAAAAAAAATATTGAATAGGTAAAGGAGAGAGAGCGAAAAAGAGAGGGGGGGGGGGAGAGAGAGAGAGATAATCGAAAGAAAGAAGTGAAAGAAGACTGATGATTCTAAACAGATAAAGATAAAAATTAATGAGAGAAAAAAGAGAGTGATAGTATTATCAGAGGATGAGAGACAGAAATACTATAGAATTCTAACAGTGAAAGAATTTTTAAAATCGGATTAGAAACAACAAAATGGCCATATTCTATTAGTTACAACATGTATATGGCAACAATAAATCACCTTTATCACTCACGAAACGTGTAGTTTTCTCTCAGTGAAAGAATTTTCAAAATCGGTTTAGTACTTTTCGAGCCTATTCGCAACAAACAAACATACAAACAATCAAATCTTTCCTCTTTATATAATAAGTATAGATATCGTAAAAATGTAGTTCCTGTGGGATAATAATAAAATATGTTTACTATTGTAATCGCCTAAATACTGTGATCTAGCAACACAATATATTGAAAAATAAAAGTATTTATATAAGATATTATCAAATTAAACAAAATGAACAAATTCTTGTTACAGCTTATTTTGCAAAGATTTCAGTTTTATTTTTAAATATTTTATTTCAATTAGACTTTTGTATAGTACTTTTGAAACGTCAAAAATTTTTCGGTCAGTCAATTTGTCTGAAGCTACCACCAGCTTGGAAAGCAGTTTTCTGTTGAGAAGAGCCGGCCAGAAACTCAACAGTCGCTCTTTTCAAAAAGCCATGTTTACATAGTCTGTTATACAAATCATTTAGCTTGAGATTCAACGTCACTTAGATTCCAAGCATTCTCATCATTTAAGTAATCCTGTACATTTTAGTATGCTTTATTTATTAATCATTTCTTGATCCGAGTTTTAAATTGTTGAAGTGGCAAGTCTAATATAGACTGTGGAACCTTATTATAGATGCGAACACCAAGCCTCATGAAACTATTATTGACTTTGTGGAGACGATAGTAAGGCGTTACAAGTTTATTTCTGTTTCTGGTATTATTAACATTATGTTTGTCACTGTGTTTTGAATACGAATGGATATTCTGGTAAATGAACAAAATATTACAATATATGTATTGAGATGGGACTGTAATTGATATTGATTATTAGTTTAGACCAGTAGAGGTTGTAATGTGTAGGTGGGAGTTAATATAATATAAAAGGACGTGCCTAAATTATATAAAATTTTGTTATTTTTAAGAATATTTATCTATTTTTCTTGTTTTAGATAACCTATAGATCTGTAAAAATAGCAGATAGCAAGGAAGGGACGGATGAATTCGTCCACAATGCTAGGATATGGATGAAAGATAAAATGTCCATCGCGGCTGTGAAGGAAGGCGATGATAAACTTATAGGTGTACTTATTATGAGGATACAGGAGAAAAGTATGTATTATTATGTTAACTAAATAAAATTTTGAAATTAACACTTACGAAGATTTAAGCTGTGTGGCCGTTATGTCTAGAAATTAGTCATATATAAATAAAATGTAAAATATTGTGATGTAGCAATTTGCGATCGCTCGAATGAAGCCGGGACGGGTCGACTAGTTATTAATATTTTTTTTACTTACCGATTAGGATACTTACGTAAAGAATATTTTGTATATCATTATAGAGCTATAATCATAACCATCCTTATACAAATATTACGAAAAAAGTGTCTGAGGCTCTGAAATAAACATCTATGGATATTAAAAGAATTGTAAACTAAGTTAAACATTACATTTACTATAAGTAAATTTATTTGTGTAATGTTATAGACGGCCACGAAGTTATTAAAGCCAAATTTGCTTTGGACACCTTTGAACGCTGTTTCTAAATTTATATAGCTTACGAAAACATTGAATAACCGCCATATTGAAACATAATACCCACAAAAAACTGTAACTATTCAGAATCTATTTGCGTATCAATTGTATCGATTCCTATACAAGTCGACGTATACTCGTAACATTAAGGGCGGGTTCCTTGACGGCTCTGTGCCTAAATTTTTACTGCATCCGTAAAAGAAATTCGGATTCAGCTTTAGGATTTTGTGTATGCCACAAGTATTAAGATTTTTAACCGTTAGGTTCTTAATAATATCTTTTATTATGTATAAACGGCTTTATGTATCTTTGGTGAGGATATGGACTTCGAAGTTTAGCCAAAATTTAATAAAAGTTTAAATCAATATTTTCGTCTTCTCATATTTTTCTTTACTTAATGTAGTTATTTCAACAACTTCAGCAATATTCTTGGGACATTTGCAGCTTGGTATAAGTATCCTAGCAAGATCTTAGTCTTTAATTAGTTTTTATTTTGGCCGAAATGTCGTTATTTCGAAAATTTATTGACCACATGAATATGATGGATGGACAGATGAATACCATGGATCTGCAACTTTCCTTCATGCCTTCTTATTAGATAATTGCATTAGCTCGATGATACTTTATCAGGAAATACCATCTAACTCTTGGTTCGGCTCTTACAATTTCTGCAATGAAAATTTCTAGTATATTTTCAATTATTTATCAACATTCAATCTGCAACTTAGTTTTTATCATCTTATATAATTCATAGCTTGTGGCAAAATCTATACAAACAAGCATGACGTTACCTGTGGCGAGTAAAATATTACTGATCGTGTAGACGAAGTTTTCTAAGCGGCTGAATATATATACAACTTCTGAGCGCTAAAGGTTGGTCCAGACTATTTCCCCTTTTTGTTGAAGAAATGATACAGCCGTCTCCCTATATCGTCGAGCACAATGCCGTGCAACGATATGATCGACCTGATTATAACCTTTAAACTTATTATCGAATGTCTCTGCACAACCTTAAAACTGATTACGAGAAACTGAAACTGAATGCGTTTTAAACACTTGCTTGGGACCAAACGATGTCGCTCGTGCTCGGCCACGCTTTGTTCTGCGTCAGATGTTAGTCAATCTACCCGTCGTTCCCGTGCTACCTCCACCTCACATTATATTTTTATTATATAAAAACTATTTTAGGAATACCTTACTTTATTTGCGACTCCTTCCACAAGCTGATTACAATTTACACCAAGTGGTTTAATTTTTTAATTTAGTGCATTGGTTTACCTTGGAGCCACCAAAACTTAGATAAATTTTACTTCATTCCTTGTAAATTACTAATTTGGTTATCTAGAATATTTTATTAAAAATATCCTACTATTCAGTTTAAATAGGTTAAGTCTATTACATTTAATTTAATCTTTATTCGCTTCAGTTTATACCTTAGTTTTGACAATTTGTTCATAAATTGGATTCGAAGTATTCCATCGGGTCGGATCTGTATTAGGGGAGGTTGTTGGTATTAGTGAAAGAGAAAGGTAGGCATGTCCTGATATTGTTTCGATTTAAACTCAGTGGCTTATCTGTATAAGACTATATAACTGCATTTATTTGGTAAATTTCTTAGACAATAGATACTGTCTACTTTGTAATAGTCTCTTAAAAGCACTTTAGTGTCTTATGTTGTGTAGATAGTAGAAAAACTCATCATATAGCTACCGGCACGTAAGTATAAGAGTGACCTTAAATGCCCAATAGTCACTATTAGCGGGGAGCGTGGGGCAAGAGCAGTGCGTCACACGCGTTTGGTTCTTATGCGACGTTTCAGTTCCCGCGCGTCTGCTATTTGTTTTTTTTTTCAACTTTTCCCCACTATTTTTTCTCAAACTTAAAGTTAGTTGCCGGCCACTATACCTACACTTAATTTCTGAGAATGAAGTATTAATGCCATCTATTACTATCAGTAGGTGAATCTTGACGTGTGATTTTGAAGTTTATTTTTATACTTTTTAAGTTTTGCAAATCGAGAAAAATTTGTCTAATTCCTCAGAATGAGGAGGGATTAGGCCATAGATCACCACGCCGGCCAAGTGAGGACTTATAGCTTATTCATATTTCGCTTTCGCTTTCCAGCCCGCACACCATCTTAGATTTTTTTAATTATTTATTTAATGTTCTTAAATTTAAAGTTCCCGAAATTAGGTTTTCAAATCTAAAAGTTTTAGTTAATGTAATACAAAATTTAATAAATTTCAGATGCATTCTCACGAACATTTAGTAGAGTCAAGATAACATACAACCCACAGTATACAACAGTGATGACATTTTATCATGAAATAGAGAAGGCTGTAGATCTGTATGATAAACTGGGTGTGAAGAAGTTCTTTAAGATATATGTGTTGGCTTTGAAACCTAGATATCGACATAGAGGTAAGTTTTTATTTATTGTAATAATTACTTCTCATTTCAGGATTTAAGATATGTAATCACATATAGATCATAAACCTGTAGGTAACGGAAATAAAATATTTGCTAAAGCAAAACCGTTTTATCAGAAATTAAATACAGGAACAATCTGGTCTCAGTTAAGGCATAATATCTACAATAGAAATCTTTAAACAGTAGTAAACAGTTATCAAAGCTATAATATAGGAAGAACGCTTAACACAATATTCAACTGTTAGCAACACTGTTTATAAAGTAGTAGTAGCGGGTAGATCATTTTATATTATTTCAAGTATACCGACGTGAACACAATATATAACCTTTAGTGCGATAGATTAGTCTCAGTCTCTCTGGTGTTTTCGTGCAGTGAACATGGAAGTTAGTGTTATAGTGTCGTGATTAAGGTTACCCTCTCGAGGTCCACGTAAGTTTACTTTATTATCTATTGTCGTTAGCGAGGAGCGTGAGAGTAAATATATCATGAAAGAGCTTTTTAAACCTGCTCATGGGTCTCAAGCCCCAGGCACTGCTCGCCTCAGTCTAAATTGCATGTGTATACGTATTGCTGTACAGTGATGGGTATCATATCTCTCTCATAGTATGACACTACACATGTCCAATATCATTACTGGATTACTATTAACTGTATCTTTTTATTAAAGGGACAAACTTAACTTTGCCGTCGGAAAACTATTGTCCCCTTACTATCAAATTTGGTATTAAATATTGATTGCAGTCAATTTACCAGCTGTAATGAGATATTTTTTATTTCATTTTACGGTTATCGGGTTATTTTTGGGACTGAATTGTTGATTTTGGAAATAAAATTCATTCTTTCCATTGCGTGACCTCAAACATATACATACACTAGCTGACCCGACAAACGTTGTTTTGCTACATATATTTTAAGTGAGACACCCTTATCACTTAGGAGGATGAAAAATACATAGTAGCCGATTCTCAGACCTACTGAATATGCATATAAAATTTCATAAAAATCAATATTTAGACGTTAATTAAATCATTCAAATGTAAAAATATTTAGCGTTGAGTCTCCAATGTGATAAAGAAGAGAAAGTAAAAATGTATGAACTTATTACAGGTATAGCTAAAGAAATGCTTAAAGCCGCTATAGCACTAAGTGCAAGTGCCAACGTACCAGCAGTAACTGGTATCTTCACGACTAGTCGGGGGCAGCAGATAGCTGATGAACTTGGCTTTGAGAAATATAACGAGATTTATTACGTGAGATATATCATTGATGATGAGGTGAGTGTCTTAAGATTACTGTAGTAATGCTGTGTCAAATCAGTATAACCAATTAGAAGCTGGTTAGCAATGTTAGGGCTTATCTGTAATAAGATTCCACAGCCTATACTCAATTTGAAAAATGTATAATAAACAAAACTCACTATTCTGTAAATGTTTACTTGATCGATAACAAGGCTTGGAATCCAAGGGAAGTTCTTAATTCTTTTTCTTTAATTTTTGTAAACAATGTCGTTTTGAAAAGTGTGAATGTACTGACTATATTGAGTTTGAGTTTGAATGCACTGTCCAAGTAGTAGATGATAATGAATTTTATTGTTATTTAAAATTAAATTTGTAGCTTTTTATGGTTTGGCCCATTTGAAAAATGTTTTGCTCTCCACGGGTGGTAGACTAAAAAACTCAAAAATTAATGTTTTCATGTGTAAAACAGATATCATGTCTTTTTCGTCTCTTCTATTCTTCTTCAGTCTTTGGTTATTCCTTCCTATTTTAGTAGCTTTTATGCTGCTATTGATTGACAATAATATGATGATGTAATATTTTAAATAATTTTTTAACAGATAGTATTTTTCGATACTGGTATGGGTAACTATGGTGCAGCTCTCATGGCGTATCGGATTTCTAGTGTTGAAGAGCCTCAAGAACTGGAGACGCACAATTCACGCTTTACCATACAGCACAATGAAGAAGAGAATACTGATTGATTTATGTTTTTAATAAATTGTTTTAAGGAGAATATTTTTATTTTATTAAGTAGTCTCCTTCAATTCATTGAAGTATGTAATGAAATTCGAAACAACATTTTTCGGAATTTGTATTCCTTACCGAAACTAACAGAATAGATGATAATTTTGAAACGGCTGATATTAATAAAACATACATATGCTTTCAAATAGTAAAACAACATCCGCATGCCAAATGAAGCAATTCTATAAGTTCTTAAACGGTGGAAACGCAACCTTAGAGTTACGGTGCCCAGACAGATACATATCAATAAAGATTAAACTTACACCCTATTTTTTAGTTGAGGGTTAGTAATAAAAACTCGAAGGTGAACGAAAACATTGCAAGAAAACCCGCACTCCTGGGAGTTCCTAATGTTCTCTGTCAGCGTGAGAAGTTTGTCGAAAGCACTGGGCCAGTGTGGTTGACTATGGCATAGATCTCTCCCCATTTCGAGAAGGAGACCCGGCTCAGTAATGCAACAGTGACGTTAAATAAAAACAGAATTCTCTCCACGGTTTATTTATATTGACCCATGCTTCAAAACTTCAATGGCCATTATTCTACATAACCTGTAGCTTTAAGTGTCGTATGTCGTTCCGTTCAACGATTACCAGTTTTATAGGACATAAAATTTATTTTAAGTGCTTCAAGTCCACTTTGCTCGTAAAGCTTCTGTTAAAATGAAAGTATTTTTGTAAATTACTAGGAAAACAGAAAAGAGAAAAAGAACGGAAGGAAAAAAGGTATACTTTATTAGCCTCTTAAAGTTGCAACATTGTTGATAACTTTATATTGGCGTGTAGTTCCTTTTGTTTGTCTCAATAGTATAGTCTAACCCGATTCGAGGTAGTCTGTCAAGTGGTTTTACAGTAAACATTATCAAAAATGTGATAAGTCATTTTGGTAGCGAAGGTAAGCGGTAGAGGCTGAAGAGATTTTTAAACCTGTTCTTGGGTCGAGTTGGAATTGAATGCTAAATCTCTGGAACGTGAATCTATTACTGCATCTGCTGCATCAATAAATACCATCCAAATATTTATGTAAGTTATATAAGTTCCATGAAGAAATCAAATTTGCATCACAAGTGTATAGAATAGGAATGTAACCCATATAGTCTTTGTCTGGATAGTTCAATAAATTATTCCTGAATAATTTGCAGTTTGATAAGTATCACTTAAAGGATATAAAATTACCAAATATAGTGAGAAAGAATTTGTTTTACTAACTGATCCACCATAAATGGTAATAAACCCACAGAATGTAGTAGGTAATAAGGGATTAGTTTACTGGACTGGTTCACTTATTATTAAAGTGATGATTGTATGTGATTAGTTTTTCTAAATTCCCAAATGATGAAGATATTATATATCCATCCATCCATAAATTTAGTGATAGAGGTTTTGTTTTCTCGATTGATTCAAGAATTATGAAGGTAATAAGTCCAGCAAATATGTTAGAGGGGATTGATTCTCTCGACTGGTTCACAGACGATAAAGGAAATAAACCCACAGAACACTAATGATAAGTAGTAAACCCACCATATACAGTGACAATACGTTTTTCAGACTGGTTCACGAATGATGGAATTAATAAACTCGTCAAAAATTTTGATAGTGAATTTGTTTTCCTGACTGGTTCACAAATGATGAAGATAATAATCTCGCCAAATAATCTTTTGGCATTTTCTAGTTTTTAAACTCATCACGGCATAAATTAAAACTTAGTCGAAAAGAAAATCGATAAACCAGATATTAACGATTGAGATTGTTTATTAATTTTTATAATTAGTTTAACTTTTCTATATGGCTGTTTAATTCTTCTTATTATTAAAGGCTCATTAAACATATCATGAAAACGTTAAATTATAAATGTGAAAATTTAGAACTTTGTAACTAAATCACGAAAAAATGGCTAAATGGATTTCAGTGAAATCTGGCAGACAGATACTTCATAACTTAGATTAACATATAGGCTACTTATTATTTTGGAAAAAATCAGAGTTCCTGCGGGATAATAATAAAATACGTTTACTGTCTTTAGAGCCAGAATATTCTTATTTAGCAGTAATATGTTGAAGATGAAATGGTTTTTGATAAATCTAGGTACGTCATAAATTGCACCCATGCGAATCCGGAGCCGATCGACTAGTATTATAATAAGATATAAGTTTAACAGAATCACGATGGTATCGATACAGCTGATAGAATCTGTACAGCATCCACTCATCGGTTTTTGTTACAAACTTTATAATGAGATCCTTAGAAATCTCAGAAAAATAACTTATTTAATCTAACTTTTAATAAATATCGATAGTATCTCGATCTCATTAAAATTGGCAGGATGAAACAAACGTTCGAACGGTGTTGCCACAGTCTAACAAGTATAGTAAAGTAAGTCAACAGTTTTACTGATTTTATTAATAAATTTAATAATTATTATTTAATAGTTGCTTTTCACCATTTTAGAATTTGAATATTGCCGTTTCTTCGTTTCTAAAATGTTAAAATATATATTTACATATATACGGTGTAAAAGCATTAAATAAATTTTAATAAAGGTACAAAGTTTGCTTGGTTTCGGTCGGGCAAATTTGACACAAATCTATTTAAATTATTAGTGTTTCATGGATATTTTCGGACATATGTCCTTTTTCGGACATATTAAAAACACATATTTGAATATATTGTTTAAATAATTTATTCATAGATGAGGTCTTTTTTTCATTCAAAGAAGAAGGACAACTGACAAGAAGCCAAATTATCGTCGCAAAACCTCTCCAAGCTGTAATTTAAAAAAAGGTTAAATTTCTCTTTATATAAAATTTAATTGACGTTTGTTGTAGCCGAATATGGGTCAGCTGATACTTATCTTCATTGAACACACACCTCTGATTTTTCTGAGTTATGTGTGTTTCAAGAAATTAAATATCACTTTAACGGTGAAGGAAAACATCGTGAGGAAACCTGCACTCCTGAGAGTTCCCTAAAGTTCTCAAAGGTGTGTGAAGTCTGCCAACCCGCACTGGGCCAGCGTGTTAGACTATGACTTAACACTCTTCATTCTGAGGAGGCCCGGCTCAGCAGTGGGACATTAACGAGTGATGATGATGATGATGACTTGCCCAGGTTTCAAACGGTTTAACTACTATAATATGCATGTATTATACATAACGATTAAAGTCGGTGAGGCAGTCGGACTTGGACTACTGTTAACACTGTGTGTCTATGACACTGGTGTTTTGATGGCCACTCTTATCCACAAACTTTCCTCGTTATAGGTGCTTCTTGTTTAACTTAATAGCCTGTTTTGTTCGTATTTTGGAGACAACTTTAACCCCCCATAAAAATTAAGAACCTCTATCAAAATCAAACGCGTAACTGATTCAAAAGTTATTTGAACTTTGTGTATCACACTCTGTTTTACTTTAAGATATTCCATACCAGTCGACCTGTGCCAGCTACGCCCGCGTGCCATTTACCACGTGTACTTAGGTTTAATTTCACATTTTGATCGCTATATCAAGATATCGTTTTCCTTCCTTCCTTTCCATGATACATAAACACCCACACACTTATCGTCACATTGGGACTTTTTGGTACTCACATATTATCTTTATGAAGCGTCAGTAGCTTAGTGGTTCGGGCGTTGGATTCACGATCGATAAGTCGTGGGTTCTAATCCCGGACATTGGACTACTGGCGTGGCCCACTCCTGCGAGCATGCGAGCTTACTAGGAGGGGTAAAGGGAATACTAGTGGTATGTGATTCATGCTGCAGCAGCAAAAATCCATACATACAAACTTAACGTTTGTAATATTGGTAAGGATAACGATCTATCTGCTTATAAAAAATCGTAGAATTGCCGTGTTTATGCACTGATTTCGTTAAGACGGCTGAACCGATTTGAATGAAATTTGGTACACGGATACTTTAGAAGATGGATTAACAGACAGGACACTTTTATCCTAAAAAAACCCCGTACACACAATAGCTGTTTTTGTATAATTATTACACGCTTTTTATTAGCTTCACTTGTATGTCAGTATGTCAGTATGTAACTCTCCGTGGGTAATTTGCGCGCCTGCGGCTTTCCTTGGTTCTGGTGGCCGTTTCTCAAGCGTGATTTTTTTTAGTTTAAAAAAAAAACTAAAAAAAAATCACGCTTTTATAAATAAATCAAACTAAAAAGTAAAAAATAAATAATAGTTTAAAAAAACTAAAAACACGCTTTTTATTATAGAAAACCAAACTAAAAAATAGAAAATAAATTTTAATAAATTTAAAATAAGAATAGTGTTAAAAATTTCAATAAATATAAATTAATAATAGTGTAAATAAAAAAAATGTATTTTATTTAAAAAAAAGCGTGGGGTGCTTTTTTAAGATATTATCAAAATGATAATCACTCTACTCATATCTGTCAATAAAATATTTATAACTATTGACACCAAGCACCCCACGCGTTTTTTAAATAAAATACATTTTTTTTATTTACACTATTATTAATTTATATTTATTGAAATTTTTAACACTATTCTTATTTTAAATTTATTAAAATTTATTTTCTATTTTTTAGTTTGGTTTTCTATAATAAAAAGCGTGTTTTTAGTTTTTTTAAACTATTATTACTTAATGCAAGTCGACTGGATTTAGGTTAGATCTAACAATGTAGAGGGCTTGTGACCCAGGAGCAGGAGCAGCTTTAGGGACAATTTTTAGTTCACCATGACACTCATCTACAGTATCCAACATTAAAGAAACAAAGTATCAATAACTCATGAGATTGTCAATTAAGAAAAGTATGACAATGTTAGCACTTTCTGTTTTTAAGTTAAAATTAATTAAAATCCAAGCAACCCCATAATGTATTATTAAAACAGTACTTAAAGACAGAGACAGATATACAAACAATGTGAGAGTGAAAAGGACAGGTAACAAGTTTAATCAAAAATAATCCATTCCAATAATATTAATTACCTACAAGACGAGGTTTGCTCTTAATCATGGATTAAGAATAATTTGGATGCGGCATTTAATGTGATTATAAAGTCATACAATTTCAGTCTATATTTTTCTAGATTTTATCGATAATAACAATTTCCAAAAGTATTTTTTTTCAGTGCTAGCAGTAACTGTAGTTATTTGAAAAGATTTACTATCTCCCTTATAACATTTAAACGTCATCATGACAAGGAAATCAATATCTCACGGATTCCCAAATTGGTCTGTATCAACCCCCCAAGGTTCAATGACGAGTTACAGGGGTTCCACGGAATAAAATACTGGACTATGAAAGAAATCTTTAGAAGCACGTTCCCACCCATCCTGAAAACAAAGGATATGAATACTTGCTTAGGATTAGGAGCAAAACAAAATCACAACTTGTTTTCAAGCAGGTGTTGCAAGTGAAGATGGGATGCAGAATGATGATGCAGATGCAGAACACATCCAAAAATTACAACTGCTCAGATGAGTTCAGATAGGAGTCAAACTGCATACCTCTTGACTCAAAAAGAAAACGAAGGAGACCATTTAAGAAATGGGACGAACGGCCAAGAACCGATATTAGTGAAAGGATTTGGAGGCTTGTACCGCCACAGGTGATCCGTACATGGAAGAAGATAAATAAACCTACTAACACACTAACATACAGGGAAATTAATAGTTAAACATATCCGTAATCTACAAATAGATAGTTTATATTTTAATATGCGTAACTATGGGTCTAGTAAGTTTGAGAGCCGCTGATTTATTTCTATATTCACTATGAATGTGCAGTACAGTATTCTATTTTATATTCATAACTAACGAGTAGTATAAAGCTTTGAAGAGTTCGTGAATATGCATTGAATATTTTTAAAATGACGTGTGCCTGTTGTTTTGTTTATAAAAATTAAAAATTCAGTGTTTCTATCTAAATACATTTTGAGCCTTTTTAAACTTCATAAAAAATAAAACCTGTAAACTTTATAAGATTATAAAATTTATAATATAGTATTTATCTCGTCTTTCTTTTGAGTGTCTGATTAACTGTAGAGATTCAGTTGTGGTCGTAGTTGTCTTAAATCTATGGGTGGGCAGTTATTATGGTAACGATATAAGCTGAGAACTAATGCATTTTAGACAAGAAGCCAAGAAGACGACAGAGGTAGGGCACAGCAGGAAATTTCCTGCTCAAATATGGAGCAGCCCTACTGGGGTAGTACCTCGACCTTACAGAAGATCACAGCTAAATAACACTACTCTAAAGCAGTGTTGTGTTCCTGTTGGTGAGTAAGGTGACTAGAGCTCCTGGGGGGAATAGGGGATAGGGTCGGCAACGCGCTTGCGATGCTTCTGGTGTTGCAGACGTCTATAAGCTGCGGTAATCGCTTACCATCAGGTGAGCCGTACGCTCGTTTGCCGACCTAGTTATATATATATATATTAAAAAAAAAAAGATTGTGCCAACTTTAATAGTCAAACATCATAACTAACAATAAGTATAATTTGTGCATCTTATCCAATAATTAGCAGTTTCATGGCTCAAATGAATATCTCATTTATGCAAATTAATTGAGTTTCATTTCGCCTGTAAATGTCGGTCACTATTAAACGACTTGTTTAAACTTTGAAAAGCCTTCGGAATCTCTTTATTATATAACTAGCGGCCCGTTCTGGCTTCGCAGGGGTGGGATGAATAAATTTTTTTAAAACATTTTGGCTCTCCCGTATTTCGGTGCCCCCTCTCTCGCCGCGTTGCTGCGCTGCGTGGTGCGCCACACCGGCCCGTCAGCGTGTATTTATGGTTTATATTGACATTTTTAATTTCGTTATGAACAAATCTTTTGAATGGAATGTCCGATTAAATAATATTTAAATAATTTAAATAATTCAAAAAGTAATCAACAGGTATTGAAACAGCCTTGAATACGAAATAATTTGTTTAGATAAGAATTAATACAAAGGTATGGATAACGGTCTGATTTTTATATGCACTTAAACTTTTAAAATGTAAAAAAGTAGTTATAGTGACAAAACTACAATAGTTGGACATATGGTCTCGCGGAGTTTTTTGTAGATATTGATACGTTCTATAATATTGTAGTGCATTTTTTTGTTCTATCATCAATACTTTCCACAGCGCATGCGACATTTTTTTACACCTTGGGTTCGTTTTAGTAAGAATTTCTGAGTAATAAATATAGCCTATGTTAGTCAGGGATAATGTAGCTTTCTAACGGCAAAAGAATTTTTGAAATCGGTCCAGTAGTGTTTATGTTTATTCGTTACATACAAAAATATACATTTTTCCTCTTTATAATCTAAATATATAAAATTCTCGTGTCACAATTTTAGTTACCATACTCTTTGGAAACGGTTCGCCCGATTTTTATGAAATATGCATATTTAGTAGTTATTTTTTATCCCCCTAAGTGATAAGGGTGGCCCACCCCAAATTTATATGGCAAAACAGCGTTTGTCGGGTCAGCTAGTATTTGTATAGATACACAATTCGACCCTCCCTCGCTTCGCTGATATTATTATTTTTATACATATAATGAAAATGATCCGTCTATTTTATGAGAAAAGTGGCTCTTAATTATTTTTTGTTAGAAGAAAATTATGTGTAAAGGTTTTCAAGATGGATGAATCTGTTCGGAAAAACATTTCCTATGTCTTATTTGAAAAAAAAAAAACTAAAATGGGTAAAGATTTGAATAAAATTTGTCTTACAGAGGTACTATAAAACCAAACGGGTCAAAACTTGCAAGTTTTTGAAAAAGGTTAGAATTTCTTTTGTGAATATATTTTTATATCCGCAAAAATTTTTTTTGGTGTGTTTTCATTTTATTTTGGCGTAATGGTGATTGTAATCGTAATGGTAATGGTGATTTGATTATTATTGTTTTAGGTTTTGAAAAGCATACTATTATTATATTTAAGAAAAAAAATCTACCTAAAATAAATTAAAATTATAACACAAATCAAGATTTGATCATAAATACGAAAAAAAATCATAACTTGGGAACAATAAAAATCGCGTAACTTAAATGGGGGTGGTGTTGATAGCCCAGGTACTGCTTTACCTTATCATAACCCCTTGACACTATTTATTGGGACCTTTATATAGAGTATGGTACATAGATTATCATATTAATAAAGGACACTTTTTATCTTAAGTTTCAGCAAGTTCTAGCGGAATAAATTTTGTTTTAATTCGAGTTACTAATAAAAAAAAAATTACTTTTCTCTTTATTCTTATTTCTAAAATAAAATTACATTAAGTAATGAAATAATTCATGCAATTAAATCAGTAATAAAAACTACATTACGCAATATTCCCTACGAACAAATAAATACAACAATCCGTACATAAATCAGTGTTTCCCAATACAATAAAGTTTATATTGCAGTTTATTTGTTCCAATAAGACCCACTGTTTATGGCCAGGATTGACATGTCGCTAAATTGTTATTCCTTCGATACATGTTAACTAGCTGCTTTACCCGTTTTTACGGTTACCCGGGTTACAACGTACTTAAAACTTGGGTTAAATATAGGATGTCATGAATATCGATGTCTTAGTTTCTTTAAACAAAAATTATTACCGACAAAGGGGTCGTCTTGTTGGCAAAAGTATTCAAAGTCCTAACCCCTCCCCTCCCGTGCTCTTCATTCTGAGTAGAGATATTCAGATTTTGGTTTAAGTGTTTAGTTTGTTGTCCACCGCAATTACTCCATGAAGACTTCCCCATCCCTCATGTCATTAAAAATATCCAAAGCAAAGACCCCCCGCCCCCTTTAATGCACTGACACTATTTATTGGGACCACAATCATAACACAATCATATTAAAATACATCACAAATATATCAGAGGTTTATACACGCTATCACTCGTCTCACTTTACACATCAGCCATTACACAATTACAACTAACACGTCACATATCACAAATCAGACATCCCACATGTTACGTTACCTGAGCATAAAGTCACCGCATCAGACTTCAATCAGTTCCCGGAGTTTGCTATGACGTTGTACGTTAGAAATGCACAACGCTACCATAAAATCTCGGAACATCATCGCCAAACTCGAGCAACGCTCACCCCTCTTAGTTGTAAGGCATAATTTTTTTATCATGTAACTAAGGAAGGTAAGTATAAGATATGTTCTGGGTTTTCTTCCCCACATGACGACGACCTCACAAATAAACATTACACGTCTCATAATATACATGCGAAATCACATATCATCGATACACATTACATATTAGATATTACTGACTGGCTCTACGACCCAAAGTGAGTCTTGGGCTCCGACACAAGTTTGCACCATCTCTCGCCAGTCGTTTGCCTGAAGATTATTCAGATCCGCTTCGACGATGTCCATCCAGTTAAACCTAGGTCGACGAACGGGTCGTCTCTCATTCGGCCGTTCCAAATATGCTTTTTTTACTCCGCCATCCCTCTCCATTCTTTCGACATGGTGAGCTTTAGTTTCGCCGATGATGTTAGGTGCTAGTCGGGGAAAAGTCCCCTCACGGGTAAACTACACATCTATTCATCAGACTTCAGGCGAATTTACAATCAGACAGTCGCACAGTCACAACAAATCGATGTCGTGTAGAATAAAATTATTAAAAAGAGACATTATGATTGTTTGGTTTATATTAAATTAAAACTATCTCAGCGTAACGAGGGCTAACACATAAGAGTATTATAGTGTAGCTAAAATTAGTGAAGCTAAAATAACGTTGTTTGGAGTAATTAGGTGCACATTAGCTCTATCAGTGCATACATGAGTGCATCACGAACTGGGGCAAGATATGATGTTACGTAGATACGGATACGGTGACTAAATTATATTAATGTTACTGTTTCTTATAGATATATATTGTATTCTTTGACTATATAACGTATTTGCAATAACGTCTTTTCCTGACAACCAAATTCAAGATAGAAACTGTGAACACGTATCCAAATTCGTACAGTAGTTTTTCATTAATGCCTGTACAAAGAAATAAAGACTTAAATCAAATTCTAGAGCTACTAACTAAAGTAACCGATTTTGTTTTATACACATCTCACACAAAATACTGTCATATTGTTATTAAGAAAAATATTCATAAATATTAAGAAAATAGTTCCAAGCGAGAGTGAGACTCATTCATTGAGGATTCCTTACAATTTGAATTGAGGGATAATCTAAAGCCATCATTAAGGTCAAGCTCACTACTTGTTGTTACTGTAAGAAATATATTTTGTTTAAAAAAGTATGAAGGGTATACCTTTACACGTGTTAATAGTTAATTATTTTGCTTAGCTTTTGATTAAAAATATTTACATATAAGTAATATTCAGAATCGAAAGACAACCCAGAATTTTCTATACTTACATTTCTTAGTTCGCTACATTCTTCTAATGACTAAATTTATTAATTAAGGGGGCATTGGAGGCAAGGACTTAGTGAGGAGATGGTTCTACACACATGTGGCATAAATAAGAAGTTTTTATCACCATCACAACCCATCATCATCACTCATTAATGGCCTACTGCTTAGCCGGGTCTCATCCTCAGAATGAGGAGGGGTCAGGCCATAGTCCAACACGCTGGCCGTGTGTGGGTTCACTTTAGGAAACTCTCGGGATTGCAGGTTTTCTCACTATGTTTTTCTTCACTGTTAAAGCAAATGATATTTAATTGTTTAATACACTTGTGGCGTCTTAGCCTGGTCGATTATTATTTAGGTTAATCGGTACAACCCTACGGCGCGTTTCCGCTAAGGCACAACCCTAGCGGTGACGAGCCATATACTTCCGCTAACGCGAGCGCATTGTTAGTTGCCCGCTCGTACACGCCATGTATGGACATAGTTCTTAACATTAATTATTCACACAACAATAGTTATAGTTATTCTATGTAATTCTGTGTCTTAAGTGTAATACAAATGTCCATAATAAACATATATTGAAGGTATATGTTGTATTATTTATGGTTGTCCAAAAGACGCCAAAGTGGTGACCCCGACGTGATTGCGAGCGGGTACTCAGCAACGACGCCATCAACGAAAAGCCACATGCTGTGTCGCTTTGCCCCAGCGGAGCCCTAGGAGGTGCCGTCGTAATCCCAAGTTCGTGGATTGAGATGTGAAGGTTCACATCGCCACGTACGACTCGGCAGCGGTAGTCGCCCACGCAGGGGCGCGCTCGACGTGTTACGACATGCCCGTCCGCCATTTTTGTATAAATTCGGACGCGGCGCTACGCTGGAAATAGTTTGTGTTTTGTGTTATAAAGTTCAAAAGTGCAGTATAAAGTTATAACTAAAGTGCCTTTCTCGGAAAATATTCAATCTACTAGTGATGCGTTAAGATTATATATGTCATCGAACAACTTTTATTCAAAAAAACAAAAAACACTTTGTTTTGTTTATGTATTAAAAATAAATTATTTTTATATATGGACAGTGGTAAGTTAACATAGGATTTTTAATTTCATGGTGAGGTTTTAAATATATAACTGTACAGATTAACTTTAAATTTTGTATAATGTAAATAATGACTTCCGAAATATTACGTCTTAATTTTTTTTATTTTACAAAATAGCTAAAATTGTACATGAATAATTTAATAATGCATCAATTGCTTACTCAAAACATAATTTCTTCATTATTTTCTTTGACGTTATTAATTCATCTGAGAGCATGATTAACCCTACATGTATTTTTGTCTCCCGTGTGCACTAATTTTTTTTATTATTTTGGTTTTTTGTATTGTTTCACATTTTATTTTCTTATCATTTCTGTTGTATTTTGGTTAATATTATAAACAATATTAATAAATATTTATTTATAATTTTTAATTATAATACAAATTCAACCATAATGACAACACAGCTCGAAAACATTTTTTTTGTGCATATTGTATACTTAAAGCTACATAGCTTAATTTAAGATATTTAATAATTTAAATTTGCTGGTTTGTGTGTTTGTTGTGTGCCTATTTTATTCTTTAATATTTTATATACTTGTTCTTTCTTTGCCTTTGCATTTTAATTGAGGGATTTCTTGTGTGTACTTTTACTTTATTTTTTATTATAACTAAGACTTCACACCTAACCTCGTTTAAAGCATTTATTTCTTAATAATTTTTTTTTTTTTTAATTTTTTTAACAATGGCTACAGAACAAGAGGATGCTAGCTTACAGCTACAGCAGGTAGTAGAAAGGCTGGAGGCCCAAAATTTAGCTTTACAGGCTAGGCTGACGACCGATAGTAATGCAAATGTATGTAAGGTGTCTGCTAAAATTCCACCATTTTGGCCACACAAGCCACTGGTTTGGTTCGCTGCGGTGGAGGCACAGTTTGAGCTTGCAGGGGTCTCTCAGGATAGCACTAAGTACAGTTTTATAATAGGTCATTTAGATTATAAATATGCACAAGAAGTAGAGGATATAATAACTAATCCTCCTCCAGCAGGCCTGAAATATGAAAAGTTAAAGACAGAATTAATAAGACGTCTCTCCTTATCGGAGGAAGAGAGAGTCAGGCAATTAATTAGTGACGAAGAGCTTGGGGACCGGAGACCATCACAATTTCTGAGGCATCTCCGCTCCCTCGCCGGCTCTACACTATCTGACGATAATATCGTTCGTCAGCTTTGGATGCGTCGACTGCCCCAACAAGTACAGGCCATTTTAGCTTCTCAAATGGACCTTAATCTGGAAAAGATGGCTGAATTGGCAGACAAGGTTTGCGAGGTAGTGAGCCCAAAAGTAGTTTTTGCTTGTGCAAGTCCATCAGCACCATCATCAGAATCCTCACCACTACTGAATAAATTAGTACAACAGGTTGAAGCGCTAACTAAACAGGTTGCTGCTCTTTCCACCTCACATACTCGTGGACGGCCGCATAGCAGAACGCGATCATCAAGTCGGTCATCACGAGGTAGTTCATCAACAAGTACCCTATGCTGGTACCATCGGCGATTTAAGGTACAAGCATCAAAGTGCATTGCACCATGCTCGTGGGTACCGCCGGAAAACCTCAACAGCAATCAGTAGTTGCGGCGACTGATTGTGATAATCCTCCCAGCCGCCGATTATTTGTCACGGATAATCCATCGCGAAATCGTTACTTAATCGATACAGGTTCTGATTTATGTTGCTATCCCCGGCGATTAGTTAAAGGTCGTTTGCCGGAATCGGATTACGAACTTAGTGCTGCAAACGGCAGTACGATTAAAACGTACGGTAGTATTGCACTTCACCTCAATTTAGGTCTTCGAAGAGATTTCCAATGGAACTTCGTGATTGCTGATGTTGATACTCCAATCATTGGGTATGATTTCTTGTGCCACTATAACCTGCTACCAGATTGTCGAAACCGTCGCCTGGTTGATGGTAATACCAAGTTGCATGTTAGCGCCGTCATTGCGCCATCACTTCTAATCAGTGTAAAATCAGTATCTATTGACAAAAACCCATTTACTGATATTTTATCCCAATTTCCCCAAATCACACGTCCTCCTGGGCTACCTAGACTTGTCCAACACGACACCGTGCATTATATAAAGACCACAGATGGGCCCCCTGTGTCATGTCGTCCTCGTCGTTTGGCTCCGCAGAAACTGTCTGCCGCCAAGCGCGAATTTGAAGATATGCTGAAGAGTGGGACAGCTCGACCATCGAAAAGCTCCTGGGCATCGCCGTTACATATGACTACCAAAAAGGACCAAACTTGGCGGCCTTGCGGTGATTATCGAGCTCTAAACGCCCGCACGGTGCCTGACAGGTACCCAGTGAGACATATTCACGATTTTTCCAACAGTCTTGCTGGAGCAACCATATTTTCAACATGTGATTTAGTAAAAGCGTACCACCAAATCCCCGTGGCAGCCGAGGATATTTCGAAGACCGCCATTGTTACTCCGTTTGGCCTCTTCGAATTCCCCTATATGACCTTTGGGTTGAGAAACGCTGGTCAAACATTTCAGCGGTTTATTGACGAGGTCACACGGGGTCTCAATTTCTGCTTTCCATATATCGACGATGTGCTTATTTTCTCGCCAGATGAGGTCACGCATAAGGAACACCTGCGCATTTTGTTCCAACGATTTAAAGACTATGGTGTTGTTATCAATCCATCTAAATGTGTCTTTGGCGCAAGCGAAGTAGTTTTTCTTGGTTACCTTATAAACGCCAAAGGCACATGTCCTCCTCAGGATCGCATCCAAAATTTATTAGATTTTCCCCCACCTGAGACTGTGCAAGGAATGAGAAGATTCCTTGGAATGATAAATTTTTATCGCCGATTCATACCCCATGCTGCACAATTTCAAGCTCCATTAGTGGAAGCACTCGTTTCAACAAATAGTAAAGGTTCAAAGCCTTACCCTTGGACTCCTGAATTGCGAGAGCAGTTTGAAAAATGCAAGAAAAGTTTGGGTGATGCTACACTGCTTGAGCATCCTATCAATGGCGCCACATTGGCTCTCTTTACTGACGCCTCAAGCGCACATATCGGTTCATGCTTGCAGCAACTTAGGGATGGAGAATGGTTTCCTCTTGCGTTCTTTAGCAAGAAACTTACTCCAAAGCAGACTCAGTGGCCCGCATATTACAGGGAACTCCTGGCGGTGTACGAAAGCGTACAGCATTTCCGCCATATCCTTGAAGTACAGCACTGCACTATATTTACAGACCACAGGCCACTGTTGTACGCCTTCGTGCAGCGCCGAGAGAAACTTCCCCCTAGTCAGCTTAATCAACTTTCCTTTATCAGTCAGTTTTCTACTGATATTCGGCACATTAGGGGAGAAGACAACGTCGTAGCTGATGCAATGTCTAGAGTTGAAGCGATTTCTCTGGAGCAGGAATTTGAAAGACTCGCAGCAGCACAGGAGACGGACGAAGAGCTTCAAATGCTCTTACAACCCAACTCATCGAGCCTTAAATTAAGTAAAATTGCAATACCAGGCACAGGACTATCGATTTATTGCGATAGTAGTTCTAACGGCAGATCTCGTCCTTACGTGCCTGCTGAATTGCGACGTAGTATTTTTCATAAATTGCACGATTTGAGTCATCCAGGATCAAAAGCTACGGCTCGCCTTGTTTCTGAACGATACGTTTGGCCATCTATAAACAAAGATTGTCGTGATTGGTCTCGCTCGTGCGAACCATGCCAACGAAGCAAAGTCTCGCGACACAATTCAGCCCCACTGGGTAATATTAACACCCCATCTAGTCGGTTTCTACATATACACATTGACATCATCGGTCCACTTCCGGTTTGTGAAGAGTATAGGTACTGCTTAACGGCTATCGATAGGGTAACTAAATGGCCGGAGGTCTGGCCAATGCGTACTGTTACGGCTGAAGAAGTGGTAGACACTTTCACTAGAGAATGGGTAGCGCGTTTTGGCGTACCGTCAATAGTCACGACAGATCGCGGTACGCAATTCGAGTCCGATTTGTTCCGCCGTCTGATGCAAAATTTCGCCACCAAACGCATTCGGACCACTGCATATCATCCAGCCGCAAACGGCATGATTGAACGTGTGCATCGGCAATTAAAAGCAGCCCTTATGTGCCATGGGACATCGTGGTTTAAAGCACTTCCCTTGGTGCTACTTGGAATGCGCTCAGCATTCAAAGACGACATAAAGGCCACAGCTGCAGAGATGTTGTACGGGGAAACCTTACGCTTACCTGGGGAGTTATTAGTCCCCATGCCAAACCCTGGGATCCCTGAGGATGATGCAGATTTAGTCGGGAAGCTAAGACTGACCATGGAAAACATTAGACCTGTAGCAGCATCACGACATACTCAACCTGGCTCTTTTGTGTTTAAAGATTTGGCCACGTCAACGCACGTATTTCTGCGTGATGATGCTGTCCGTCGTCCCTTACAGCCTCCCTATACTGGTCCTCACCAGATCTTACAGCGCGCTGACGATGGTAAAACATTTACCATTGAGTTAAAAGGTAAAACGGTTGTTGTAAGTGTGGATCGTTTGAAGCCAGCGTTTGTTGAGGTACCAGACCTGATACCAGGTCACCTGAAACAGCCTTCAAATGAAACAATTGCAGAACTTCCGTCGCAGCCGGTCTCTGAAAATCCAAATGCCACAGTTCCTCCTCTAACAAAGCCTTATACTACTCGTTCGGGAAGACGGGTTAGATTCAAAAAATTTCATGAGTAAGCTATTTTTCTCCGTAGGGGGGTGGTGTGGCGTCTTAGCCTGGTCGATTATTATTTAGGTTAATCGGTACAACCCTACGGCGCGTTTCCGCTAAGGCACAACCCTAGCGGTGACGAGCCATATACTTCCGCTAACGCGAGCGCATTGTTAGTTGCCCGCTCGTACACGCCATGTATGGACATAGTTCTTAACATTAATTATTCACACAACAATAGTTATAGTTATTCTATGTAATTCTGTGTCTTAAGTGTAATACAAATGTCCATAATAAACATATATTGAAGGTATATGTTGTATTATTTATGGTTGTCCAAAAGACGCCAAACACTCATTACTCAGAAAACTCAGAGGTGTGAGCCCAGGACCGAACTCAGACCTTCCGAGTTAAACTATAATCTGAACCACTAGGCTATCGGTATTGATAGACGGATGGACATTAAAATGATTTTGTTTCTTTTTCATTTAGGGGTACGGAACCCTACGAAATATTTATTTGTGTCAGTCGATTTCGCACGTGTATAATTTAGATAGTGGAGGCTTTGGATAGGAATAGGGTTAGTAAAACTGTACGTGACTATGCGTTTAATACTTCGATCAGACAGGCTTATGAATTTCATCATTTTTGTTCAGATTGTACCATGCAACGTTATGTTCAGATGATACTGGATATTTATTGATTTTTTGACCTTTACTATCGTACACTTTTCGACGACGACTTTGAGGGCAGTACATGTGTTAGCAGTGCTTTTAATAGTTTGTCGCTTTGATTTGGTATACCTACATTTTAATTTTAATACAGCAGTAAAAATAATATCACTTTAAATGTATTGCTATAAAGGAACATCTCCATGATGTTGTCATGATGATGAAAAAGTCTAGAAACGATCGTAAGTTTGGATTGCGTTCGCTTAAAAGTTTGTATCAGTGCTACAAGGGTCATAATAACTCTACACATAAAGGGAGTCCAGATAAACAGACGGACATCAAAGTAGGGATGTTATGGAGCTCCGTAACCGTAACCGAAACTATAGGATATCCGAAATAAAAAAATATCCGTAATCGTAACCGAATCCGATATAACAGTTTCGGATAATTTGGGATAGGAGCGGAGTCTAAATGATTAATGTTATGAAAAGTTTTTTCAAGTTCGAGCCAGCCAACAAATAGCCCCCTAGCCACGCGCCTCCCTTGCATTGTTTATTATTATTAATTGTTCATTACTAGTCAGTTATTGTTAGATTACGTTACATTTTACATTTAAAAACTTACTTGTGTGCACTTAGAGGAAAATTACTAATAATTTGAATAAATTATTAGTAATTGTTTATATTTCATCCAATTGCGTATTAAGTCTAATGTAATTTGGATTTTATTAATCAAGTTAATTTACATTCCGCAAAATGTGAGTGTGGCAAAAACTTCACGAAAAAAAGACAAAACCTATTTTTATTTTACTTTCAAACCGAAACTAAGGGATAATCCGAAATAAATTCATATCCTTAACCGTATCCGAAACCTAATATTTAATATCCATAACATCCCTGCATCAAAGTATTCTATAAGGGTTTCTATCCTGAAAACGTTAAAATGTTATAAATACCAACAAACATACTTTCACATTTATATTTTCAGTTCGGATAATATAACAATGTGGCATTGAGATGCTCGTAAAGTAAAATGAGGAGAATTTAAATAGTATAAGCCGTAGTCGTCTGTGACAGAAACGGGTCTGGATACAATTGAATCAAGAGAATTTGAGTGATGCGGGTGCTTTATTCAATAAATTCTTTTTTCATTAGTTTTTATTTGACACTTTTTGGTAGTTGTACCCTTTATCGTATTATATGTTGCTTATACAATCTAGATAACATTAAAGTAACCGACATCAAAAACTAAAAAAAATGGACTAAAAAGTGCGAAATAATTCCGTTATTTATTACATAAGTCGGATCATAAATCTCAGCGTAATCGGTATACATAAATTAAAAAAAAAGGCCAATCAAATTGAGAACCTCCTCCTATTTGAAGGTTCATAAAATTAAAACTACTAGGCTAAACTGTGTTAAATTTTTATGGGACTAAATAGTAACTATTCCGCATCAAACTAAAGAAGAATTAAACAATATAGATCCAAAGAAACGGGAAAAATGTTTATTAAATTAAAACTACTGAGCCAAACTGTGTTAAATTTCTATGGGAGAAAATAGCAACTATTCCACATCAAACTAAATAAGAATCACGCAAATCGGATCGTAATTCTCAGCGTACTCAGTGTACATACTTAAATAAACAAGACAAACAAGACAGATCCCAACCCAAGAGGCGGAAACGGAAAAATGGTCATAAAATAAAAACTACTGGGCCAAAGTATGTTAAATTTTTATGAGACCAAATGGCGGCTATTCCGCATCAAATTAAAGAAAAATCACGTAAATCGGATCATAAATCACTGCGTAATCAATATACATACATAAAAAAAAACATTTTGGCTCTCCCGCATTTCGGTGCCCCTCTACCTCGGCGTTACTCGCTACCACTCGCTGCACTTCGAGTATCACCGAGATACACGTAGAACTACACTGGCCCGTCGCGTCGCGTCGGCGTGTATTTTTTGTTTATATTGATATTTTTAATTTCGTAATATCTTTTGAATGGAAAGTCCGATTTTAATAATTCAAAAAGTAATTTACAGGTATTGAAACAGTCTTGAATATGAAATAATTTATTTGGATAAGGATTGATACAAAGGTATAGAAAACATGGTCTGATTTTGATAGGCATTTTTATCAACTTTTAAAATATAAAAAAGTAGTTATAGTGACATAACTATAATAGTTGGACATATGGTCTCGCTGAGTTTTTTGTAGATATTGATACGTTTTATAATATTCTAGAACATTTTTTTGTTCTATCATCAATACTTTTCGCAGCGCATGCGATGAAAGATATTTTATGGCTATTTTTTTTGCACCTTGGGTTGGTTTTAGTGAGATTTTCTGGGGATCTCTAATTTTTTCTTGTAATAAATATAGCCTATATTACTCAAGGATAATGTAGCTTTCTAATGGTGAAAGAATTTTTGAAATCGGTCCAGTAGTTTTTATGTTTATTCGTTACATACAAAAATACAAATCTTACTTCTTTATAATATTAGTATAGATATAGATAAAATAGTATGTATATTTCTGTCTCATTCTTTCCTACACATTTTTGTATTTGTGTCTCTTACCTGTCGTTTTTTCCGTTGCATCCGGTTTGAAATCACAACGATTCTAAAGAAGTTTCACTTCAATATACCAATCGAATAGAGAACAAAAAGGAGGACATTTTTGAAGTCGGTTAAAAAGCTATAAGTGGTGTAATAGTAGCAACACCGTTAATAACTTTATTTTCGCGGGTCTACATTACTAAGGTTAGGAGTAAGTGTTTAATATTGGTTACTCAGTGTTCCGTTGTAAGTGTATATTATTATTGTCTTGTGCGTGTTACTGTGCGGTATCGGTTCGATGTTAAAAAACTATCTGTTAGAATTTACAAATAATAATCATAACTATTACTACTAACAAAATTAGTAAGAAATATTAATGTAAATTTTAAATATTTGCTAGCAGCACTGATAATAAAGTTTGATTGGCGTAGTTTCTGTAGTTTTTTTTATAATTTAGAATTTATAAACGAGGTTGAGTGGGTCCTAAGCCCCACACTGCGGAATCCTATCTAAAGTGTACATTATTATCTTATTCGTTTTACTACTAAGTATCTCTCATCTAGATATCTTACTAAAATTTTAGTATGTTTGGATTTTTAGATGTTTGGAAGTTTGTTACTCAATCACGGACAAAATAAAAATGGACTTCGATAAAATTTGGAAAACAGATACTTTATAAGTAGGATTAACACATAGGCTACTTTTTATCCCGAAAAATCTCAGAATTCCTGCAAGATAATAATTTCGCAGAAATTCTGTCGTAGGCGCCTGGATATTTAAATCAATTAATTTATTTGTTTAAATACTTCTTTGCAATATGGTATACAAGAGGCGAGCTTAATGCTAACAACATTTTCTACCAGCTGACCCAAGACGGGGAAGAAAGTGCGGGTAGGCGTGCAAACAATAAAATAAAAACAATGAGGAGAGATTTGACTGAGGTAGGGCAGTAGGAAATTTCCTGCTCAAATATGGAGCAGCCCGACTGGAGTACCTCGACCTTACAGAAGATCACAGCTAAATAACACTACTCTAAAGTAGTGTTGTGTTCCTGTTGGTGAGTAAGGTGACCAGAGCTCTTGGGGGGAATAGGGGGTAGGGTCGGCAACGCGCTTGCGATGCTTCTGGTGTTGCAGACGTCTATAAGCTACGGTAATTGTTTACCATCAGGTGAGCCGTAGGTACGCTTGTTTGCCGACCTAGTTATATAAAAATAAAAAATAATAATTTAATATAACATTTACATAATATAGACACATACATATATATTATACTACAAACTTGCATACACATAATTATCTTTATATATGCATATAAGCAAAAATATTAAGGAAAATTATAATGCACTATTATGATGTCGATTTGTACCCCAGACCAGTTGTTTTTCACATGACGCTTTAACGACTAACACGTAGGCGCCTTCCTTATCGCCACTGGCAGAGAGTTCCACAAACGCACCGCAATGACTGCAAAGGATCATGCATAAACCCTGTGCAATGCCCAGGTGTCTAAAGTAAAAGACTCTCTGCCGAACGAAGCAACCTGTCATTATTGTCAGCACAAAACCTGAAATTGTTTGATAAATATTTAGCAATAAAATATTGAAAATTTATTTATGCGAAGCCGGGGCGGGTATTACTTAATTTAAAGTGACTCCTTTTTTTATTTATAACTTATTGTACACCACAAAAGAAATTTAATAAACTAGATATATTTAACATTTAAAAATTAATTGTGAAGTACAACCGACGGGCTTCCAGACAACCCTCGTTTCAAAGGGAAAAAATAGAAGAAGATGGTGTTGCTATATAATATACTAATTACTCATAATCTACATCTGAATACATAAACAATACACTTATAAAAGATTACTTACTAAAATAGAAATAAAGTTTATTTAATTATAATTTCCCTAACTCCGCATTCCGCAATATAAAAGCGCCAAAGGAATCCAACTTATATAAAGTCCATTAAAAAAATTGCATAACATTGAAAGCATTTTTATTCAGTAATTTTAAAAATTAGCTGAACAAAGGCAATCGAATGATTCGGTTTGCTCGTTGCGGATATTCTGTTACGATAAAACTGTATTTATGATGTCTGTTCATTGTAGATATATTTTTAAACTCTTCCGCAAACCTACTCATGTGACTTCTTGGGTGTGCACAAACAATAAATAAATAAATCATTTATTTTAACCAAAAAACAAGTAAATTTTTTTTCTTAATTAATTTACAAATTGCCAAAATTATTTTTTAAGGAAGCATTTGCAGCTAAACTAGGGACACACAATAAACACAGGTTGTGTTTCAGCAGCAGTGCCAGACCCCCTCTGAAAGCGTATGAAGGGCTTAATCTTAAAGTCTAGCTTTATTTAAAATGTAATTGTAAGTTACAAAATTGAAAAAGGATTAAGTGATGACTGTCTACAAAACAATTTTTAATTTTTCTGTAAAACAATTCTTCTAGTATAAGATTAGACTAACTAATAATTATTCTATTATTTTCGTTACCACGTTCACATGATACTTGACACTGTTGTACTTTATAATTAACTCAAGTAGCTGCTTCGTTCATGATAGCTATGAGTGGACAAGATATTGAATTAAATCCAATGTTTACAATAGATCAGCAGCATTATCGTCCCATGGACATGTTCGCCGATTTTATCGAAGTGTATAGGATCGTGCGCGTAAAAGTTATTTATTAGGCGACGGGAACACAGTTATTACATCGTAAATTATATTTATATTACGCGTTACACCATTTAACACTGTCTCGCCTACGATATTAGCGTTTTTTTCCTAAATTTTTTGGATTATTCAGGGAAATTTGTTGACCTTATCTTGTGGATTTTATCTTTACTTTTGTCGTTGTTCTACAAAAGTACATTTTGTCAGGTACTAGCGAGAGGAAGTAGGATCCATAGAGAGCTTGTATTGCAAAGGGGGTTAAGTAATGGAGAAAGATTTTTTTTCTGCCTAATATTCCTCCGCCTAAAATACGCCAAGTCCTTTTCCGTCTATTTCTAAAGTATTTTACAAAAAACACAATGTGATGGGCAATGTCCAATATCATTCAGTCAATTACAGGGCTTCTAGATAATAAAGAGAGTATGGACAAACTGTATCTTAATACGAACCTAATCGAGTACGCATTATATATATCTAATAAATATATGTATGTTTATATGTAAGTACATCGTATTTAGGCTTGTAGTGTATGTATGTATATACGTAGGCATATTGTAGTGTATATGTAGGTAGGTATGTTTATGTATGTATTAATATATGTCGGAGCATAGTAAAAGATTATCGATTAATCGAATCGTTATCGTTGTCTATGGCGTTGGAGTGGGGTAGTAGTCACTTCCGTTGTTTTGACAGTATCTACCCTCAACCCTTTATATGCGATCGACAGTCTAACTGAAGTCTTAGTCGTGCGCGGTCTCTCAAGAAGTGAACATCTAAGTAGTGCTAGTGATAGTGATAGTGTCAAGTGCAGTGTAGTGTGGAAGTGCTGTCCAACTAAGGTCACGTAAGTCCTTACAATTTAATTGCCACGTGGTTAAGTAAACACAATGTTAGGTTAGGTTAGCCTTAGGTTAGGTTAGCCTTGTGTTAGATTCGGTTTATGTGCGTTAAACCTTGGATTTAAACAGAGAGCCTAGCAGTGAAGGCGAGTGTTGTAATTACTTAAAGGATATCCTTAAGCCTACACCTTGGTCACAAGTCCAAGGCACTGCTTAGGTTTCTCTCGTAATTGTTAGAGATCATATTTGATCATTTATCGGTTCAATAGGAGTATCTACGTTGCGTTTACCCAATATTCCATTCAATACCATCACCCCCTCTTAGTGTTCCCCAATATTCCCCATCTTCCTCCTTCCATCTACTTTTCACATCGTTTTAAAATCCCCGACATCAGAAGTGGGATCACAAGCCCAATAGTTCACGTTTACGGTTTTTTTGCGTATCATCTTGACGGCTATCTTAATGTCAATGCTAGAGAAATAGTTTTTGAAAAAGTTAGTGGGTAGTACAAAATAAAAATTCAGAAATAGCTAATATCACATTACATAGTTGCGAAGGTAGTTTACAACCTTAAAATCGTGATTATTTTTTGAAGTAGGTAGACTTTCGCTTTACATGAGGCACATCAGCCCTTACGGTAGTAAATTATGGTGTTGACAGTTTTTACGCATTGTGTTTGGAAATTACTGATCATATTAACGTTTTATTAGTGCGACAGAGAGCTTTTACGCTTTGTCGGAAAGATGTACTGGAAGCGTTGTCGCTTTGTTGTTATTGAGCCGTTGTAAGGTGGCTTTGTAGGCCCCGACGGTTGGGGCTGAAAGCTGTTACGCTTTGCTACGAATTTGAGATGTTTTCTGTAAAGAGTGTTGAGAGCTCTTTGTTTCTTTGTGTGTTAATGATTGAAATTCTTATGTCTAGTGGAAAATAGTGCTGAAAGCTGTCACACTTTAACGAAGTTATTGGTCTATGAAACTAGTGTTACGTGTTACGTATTTTGAAACTGTGTAAAGGCAACGCGAGAGCGCGTTGATTATCAGAATGGCCGTGTCGGAGCATAGTAAAAGATTATCGATTAATCGAATCGTTATCGTTGTCTATGGCGTTGGAGTGGGGTAGTAGTCACTTCCGTTGTTTTGACAGTATCTACCCTCAACCCTTTATATGCGATCGACAGTCTAACTGAAGTCTTAGTCGTGCGCGGTCTCTCAAGAAGTGAACATCTAAGTAGTGCTAGTGATAGTGATAGTGTCAAGTGCAGTGTAGTGTGGAAGTGCTGTCCAACTAAGGTCACGTAAGTCCTTACAATTTAATTGCCACGTGGTTAAGTAAACACAATGTTAGGTTAGGTTAGCCTTAGGTTAGGTTAGCCTTGTGTTAGATTCGGTTTATGTGCGTTAAACCTTGGATTTAAACAGAGAGCCTAGCAGAGGAGGCGAGTGTTGTAATTACTTAAAGGATATCCTTAAGCCTACACCTTGGTCACAAGTCCAAGGCACTGCTTAGGTTTCTCTCGTAATTGTTAGAGATCATATTTGATCATTTATCGGTTCAATAGGAGTATCTACGTTGCGTTTACCCAATATTCCATTCAATACCATCACCCCCTCTTAGTGTTCCCCAATATTCCCCATCTTCCTCCTTCCATCTACTTTTCACATCGTTTTAAAATCCCCGACATATATATACCTGTTTATGAATGTATATTTAAGTGTTTGATTTGCTTATTATTTTTAATGAGTACGCCTACCGTTTTTTTAATAAATGACTCCTCCACCGCAAGGTTGCCTGGAAGAGATCGCTCTGAGCGATAAGGCCGCCTGTTGTACATATATTTCTTTTGTGTTGTAATTTTTTGGCTTACTTTTGTAATATTTGGTTTACAATCAAGTATATTTATTATTGTTATTATATTTCGTATCAGTATATTTCTTACCGAGTACAAAAAGGGCCTTGTTGTACTTTGGATGCTTTTGATCACTATTTTTAAATAGTATACCAAAAATCTAAATCCGTTCATAGAAATTTTGGCATAAATTTGGTTAGTGCATTCATTTCGAAGTCAGTACAATTGTCACACCTCCAACAGAAATAGGTTTGTATAATAACTTCGGTTGTGACCTGACAGACATTTGTCAAAAAAGGGTGTAATGAAACTTGTAATAAGAGTCAAATAAATACTTAATAATAATTACTGATATGAAGAAGCAATAGAATCGATTCATTTCGACCTAACCTCGCTCAGAGTGTCAAATAAAGCTATCGTGGAATCATCATCACAACCCATTAATGGCCCACTGCTGAGCCAGGTCTCCTGCTCAGAATGAAGAGGGTGTTGGGCCATAATCCACCACGTTTGTTTAGTACAGATTGGCAGACTTCACAGACCTAGCGAACTTAGGAGACTCTCAGGAGTGCTGGTTTCCTCACGAGGTTTTCCTTCATTGTTTAAGCAAGTGATATTTAATTGCTTAAAATGTAGTGCGTGTGCCCATGATCGAACTCGGACCTCCTGAGTAAGACTCCCGGGTCTAAACAACTAAGCCATCACTGATCTGGTAGAATCACCGCCTTAATTTGTAAATACTATTCTAGTATACAAACCACCATCAAATTGAAAACCATCTTTTTTGATGTCGGTTGAACGTGCAGGTTAATTTAATATGTTTTTGAGGTAATGTGAAAGAAGGTCAGTGTAGCAAGAGACGCTGAGGGCTATTTAGCCGCGTGTGGCTTTAGGCTGGAGATTCACGCCCCAATTCCCATAGTGGACGGTGCAGAGGAATAAATATCTCTTTATACTATCTCGACGTTTCTTTACCATTTAAAAATATTTTAGGAACATCTGAAAATTATTTACTTTTGACTTGGAAAAAATATGGGTTCCAGGATAGTCTTCTACATTTATGTAATTGCTACAGTGTTTCTTAATAAAAAGTGATAGATTAGGTAATAGTTTAATAACAATATCGATTACTTTATATTTAATTCATGTAGCTGCGACACAGCGACGTTCGTCGTCCAAGACTGTCACTGTTGGACATGAGAGTTAAGTGCATATTTATGTCTCATAAAAAAAATAAAGTTTAAAAAACTATAACCCGACTACGTAAAAAAGTGGTCTAAAAAGAACGAAACAAGTAAATATATAAGATAGAAACCCAGAAATGCATAGGTATAACAATGGTCAAGGTAGAACAGTGCTAAACATTATTTTTACCCGAGTACTTACTGTAGTCGGGTAAAAATAATGTTGCAGCGTTCAAACCAATCAAGAACGAAGAGTTTATGTACCGATTTATGATTTCTTTTATTTTATTGGCATAGGACTTTGGAAAAGTCATCAAAAAATCTTCCAATATCATTCTGATAAATTCATAACATTCTCAGAACTTTAAGGGCGTCTGGATGAAGGCTGGCATTAGAACATGTGAATTGTTATGACTACATTTATTCCACTACATTGTTTGACTCAATATTTGAAGTATTACAAAATAAATAAAACTCACGTGATTCTCAATAGTGAAGGTAGTTCCATACTAACTAATTTTACTTTGGACAATATACACTGTTTTAAATTTTAAATACTTTTTACAACTTCAACAAGTCTATCGAGACAGAGGTTATAATTTGTTAAAGCGGTTTATTATTATTAAAATAAATCATTAGAAAATTCCGTCATTAAAAAACTATCGGAAGTATGACAAGTTTATCTGTTCATGGCAATGTTTTTATATCGTATTAATTATTAGGAGTTAAAGATTATATGCAGACTAATAGTATAACGGTTTGTTGACTAGAATATTACTCCTGAGGGCTATACTTTAGACCCAGAGATCCACAATTACTGCTTGAATATTGACGGCGCTTTTATTATGCACTTCTTACTTTTTCGATTATATCGACGTCATAAATAACATGATGCTACTCCAATTAATGCTAGAAACATTATAACTAAAAGAATGCTAGTTAAATCAGTGCTACTAACGTCATAACTAATGGAATGCTACTCAGATGAATGCTACCAACGTTAAAAATAACATGATGCTACTCAAATTAATGCTACCCACATTAATACTAACAGAATGCTAGTTAAATCAGTGCTACTAACGTCATAACTAATAGAATGCTACTCAAATGAATGCTACCAACGTTACAAATAACATGATGCTACTCAAATTAATGCTACCTACATTAGAACTAACAAAATGGTGGTTAAATCAGTGCTACTAACGTCATAACTAATAGAATGCTGCTCAAATGAATTCTACCAACGTTATAAATAACATGATGCTACTCAAATTAATGCTACTTACATTAGAACTAACAGAATGGTGGTTAAATCAGTGCTACTAACGTCATAACTAATAGAATGCTACCAACGTTATTAATAACATGATGCTACTCAAATTAATGCTACCTACATTAGAACTAACAGAATGGTGGTTAAATTAGTGCTACTAACGTCATAACTAACAGAATGCTGCTCAAATGAATTCTACCAACGTTATAAATAACATGATGCTACTCAAATTAATGCTACCTACATTAGAACTAACAGAATGGTGGTTAAATCAGTGCTACTAACGTCATAACTAATAGAATGCTGCTCAAATGAATTCTACCAACGTTATAAATAACATGATGCTACTCAAATTAATGCTACTTACATTAGAACTAACAGAATGGTGGTTAAATCAGTGCTACTAACGTCATAACTAATAGAATGCTGCTCAAATGAATGCTACCAACGTTATTAATAACATGATGCTACTCAAATTAATGCTACCTACATTAGAACTAACAGAATGGTGGTTAAATCAGTGCTACTAACGTCATAACTAATAGAATGCTGCTCAAATGAATTCTGCCAACGTTATAAATAACATGATGCTACTCAAATTAATGCTACCTACATTAGAACTAACAGAATGGTAGTAAAATCAGTGCTACTAACGTCATAACTACAGGATTCTACTCCAATCAGTGCTACCAACGTCATAAATACCACGACGCTTCTCAAGTTTTTTATTTATTAGTGTTATAAACATCAGAATTAACAATACATACTAAACAAAATTCCATTTTATACTTCAATGTAGGTTATTTTGTTGTGGGAAGTAAATGAGGGGGAAGTAACTTGATATGTTTCACAACACGAATATCATTAATTTGACATTTTACGAGTGTTGAAACCATTGGAACCATTAACCATAAAACCAAGCTCATTATTTAAAGGTGTTACTCTGCACTTTGGTTATTAATAATGGAGTTACATTGTTGTTGGACATGCGATCTCGTGACTTCTAGCATTCTGTTTGTGGTCAACGAGTATGGGATAAATGTATAGATATATTGTTAGGTTACATTAAAATTTGAATACCAAAAAATATCGATATTAAATGTAATTAGAATAATTTGATCAATATCTCGATTATCGAATATTAACTTGGCAAAAAAGGCTTAAGACACCATCTGTCATTAAAGTGGGAATAGATGAGGGGGGTATTTTGTATTATAAGAGGATGACTTTTACATAACAAGGCTAGTCAAGGCTAGGCAAGGCTAGTTGTTCTCGGATCTCGTGTCACTTCAAAGTGTTGTGTATTTAAAGATAGTCTGAAGAAGTGTTAAATATTAGTCAGGACGTCGAGCGGTGAAGGAAAGCGTTTACTGGTAGTAGAAATGCCTTTTAATCCTGCACCTGGGTCGCAAGCCCCTCAACTTCCGTCTGGATTGCATATTATTGTAGTATTATGAGTGTCATTGTGCAGTTACGCTACCGTGTAGCTTTTATGATGGTAGTAGTGTTAGCAAAAATTAATTATTAAATTTTCGAGTAGCCAATATACAACTTTCGGTCCGATAGGGTAGAAGAATATTTGTTATTAAAATTGAATATTATTTATTAGAAGAGAAATTCAACATTTATAAATGTTATATAATAAATATTGGAACATAATAGTAAATCTTACAAGTTTTCTAATTCATAAGGTTTTTGATTCGTCAAAAACAGAAATTAGAATCTTCATTGGCTTCTTCAATTAACTTGTACAAGTTCAATTACTTTACTGTTTTTATAAAAACCAACTTCAGAAAACATCCATTTATATTGAATATTGTCTTTTATCGGTTTCTCAGTACTGCAGTTCACGTCCACACTATTATATAGATGAAAGATTTGATTCGTTTGTTTGTTGCAAATAGGCTCTAAAACTACTGAACTCTTGATAATTCTTTTATCAATAGAAATTTATATCCTATTATTTACATCCGTCAGCTGCGATTCCGTGGCTGGTACGAGAAGTGGCAGCCCCCCAAACATGTAGAAAAATTTCTTTTTTCAGTCATTTCCTCCCATTTGAAAATTTGTCGGATTATAATTTACCTAGTATCTTGAAGGAAAAATAAAGTCAGCTGACCATAACGTGGTGGATTATACGTCAGTTGGTTGCTTGACCATGATTTTCGAAAGAGAAGAAAAAAGAGATAAATAAGATACATAATGGACAAGAGATTGTGAGGTAAGAGATAAGAGAGTAAGAGAAACAAATGTTGTGAGAGAGATGAATGGATAAAGAGAGAAAGAAAATATAGTGAGAAAGGAAGGTAGAAAAGGAGAGAGACTGAAAACATTCAGATAAATCTGAATGTTAAGCTCAGTGATGAAGATCAGATTTAACAGTATCACTGCTAGAATACGTTACTTTTACGTTACGTTTATATGCGTTTCTAAACGCATACATTACAGTCATTCCTTTTTAATTAAAAAAATTACATAAAAATTTAAATTATTTGTCTTCAATTTGATCTACTCTTAATTATTCAGTATAAAGACAAAATCTCGAGACTAGATTACCTTTAGAACTTATTTGTTCTTCAATTTTCTGAAGCAATATCTTATAAAAGTTTTTATACTGACTCCTTGCTTTTACCACGCCAAGATTAATGTTTGTTCTTTTCACTTTGGGGTCACATCTAGTTTATATATTTTAAAATTGCAAAGAATAAGATGGGTAATATAATATTTTTTACATATCTACAGCAAAAATGACCAGAACCCTTATTAAATTTGATTATTACTACTAGTGTTACTACAGGTACTGATGTTGTTGCTTTTTAAACAATTGCAACTATTGCTGCCGCTACAACACTTTCATCTACTTTTACTATTGCTACTGTTGCTACTAGACCCACTATCACTATATCTGTTGCTGCTTCTACTATTATATTAAATTAGGGGATTAATTACTTTATTGCCTATGACTTGATCAACAATAATATCTTGTGCAGCTTTATAATAAGACACTACACTTTGATTAGTATTAGTGAAAACCGTATTAAAGTTTTTTGCATATTTAAAAAAATCGGAGGAAAAATAGGAATAGGCGATACTTAAAAAAGTAGAATTACACCCGAGGATTATTCTTTAGACACAGAAAAATAGCAATACAGCTAGAAATCTCGTGATGTAATAATAATGTCAAGGTCAGGTCAATGTTGCCTAACAGAGGTTATCAGTTGTGCCACTTTCTATTAATGCTTCTCAAATCAATGTTGCCAACATCATAACTAACACTACATAGAATGCAGACTGACTAAAAAGGCAAATAAGTCGAATAAATATTTGAATACTAAATTCCTTGAGAACACAGACAACATTACCTATAGATATTGATTACGATATATGCCCTTAGATTCAATTAGCCTAGGAGCCAATAACGACCCTTTCAATAGTAAAGGAGTTTGTGTTCGAGTTGTTGTCAAATGTTTGTATTGGAATCAATTCACCTGGATGTATCCCACGTTCACATGGAGACGTAGGGACTTAAATTATTTGTAGCTAAGATTATCTGATGCATGGTGCTTGCCACGTAGGTGTGAGGTTATTGAGTTTTAGGAACGTTTATGTAGAGTTCTGATGTGATCAAAAGATTGGAAGCAGTAGGTTAAATATCAGTTGATAAATTGGATGTAGTTTGGGAATAGACAAATAAGTTATTGAGATAAAAAAATCAATCTTAACCATCCTAACTTAATTTCGAAAGAAGCACTTTAGAAACATAGGAAATACTTAAGAACACAAACTAAAAAAATTAAAGTGCCATTTAATATACTACTTATGCCATCTATTGGCGGATAGATGGTCTGTCTGTTACACATTCAGGCTTTAATAACTGAACTGATAATGATGAAATATGATACAGAGATAAAGTAGAGCTTGAAGAATGACATAGGCTTCTTTTTATCGCGAACAAATATTTAAGAATTCAAACTAAAGTGTGCGAGTACGCCATCCGTATATTTACGCCGCCGATGTTTTTGGGAATTAGTCATATGTAATTAAATCTAAAATATAGTATTATAGAGATTGAAATGGGACATTAAACCTGTGAAAAAACGTAGTATAGATAACTCAATAAAATTAAACTAGATGGCGCTACAAGTCCATTAAATCGCGCTAGCACTTTTTTAATTTCAAATCCTCCGGCCGTTACCAGCGGTCGGTGTCCAATTCAGAAGGACCCTATTCAGTCTCTAATCCAGCGATCGACAACGCTTCAGCGTCTGCTCTCCCATAGGAGACACCCGCGAACACTGTCCAACGCCAACAGCCACAACCCGGGATTACTACTATTACCCCTGTTTGGATTTCGACCATCTCATCAACATGGTGCAACCAGCGACGGACTTGTGCTCCCACTATCACAAGTATAGCAGCAAACCTCCCCTACTACATCTTACAAACCTATGTAAATGAAGCATAAATTAATTATTATTGCATTTCTTTTCATTTTACCTCAGCGAAGACAGAAATTGTTACCTAGAAGATACGATTCTATTTTTAAGCAAATAAATATACAAAGACTCTGAAGTATTACTTTGATGAATGAGTCGAGGGAGTAGTATGATTTATTCCAAAGTAGTTTTGTTCACAAAATAAGAAAAAGTTTTATTTAAGCGATTCTAAATATATCGTTCTCTAGAAGCAATTTGGAAAGTCGATTATATAAATTTAATATATTTTAGTTTACAAATGATGTGTCTTCACATACTCTTCTATATTATGTAGAAATAGTCGACGCGTCCCGCCGTCGTATGGGTGCAATTTACCGCGTCTATTTATTACGTGGGTTTAACAAGAAACCTTGTAATATTCAGGTGTTTAATGATTATATATTATTCAGCGGAAAATAGGAATTGTTCCAGAATAAAAGTATTCTATGTGTTAATGCAGGTTATAAAGAATCTGTATGCCAAATTTTATTGAAATTTGTTCAGCCGTTTTTGTATGAATGAGTGACAAAAATTGTGAAAACGTTAAATTGTCTAGTATTTTTCATGACTCGACTTATTAACTAAGTAGTTCAGTCACAGTTTATTTAAAGCCATATTCCCAAAATATTCTATATCAACTCCAAAGGGTCAATTACAAGCTATAGACGGTTAATATGGTCAAAAATGTATTGTACCTTACTACTCTCCCTTTACAAAAATAATTTTCTATTGCTTATAAAAAGCTACAAGATCCCTCATGATTTTTTGTTAACGTAGGTAAAGTCTTCCATAGATACCCGGTTTCTGGTGGTGGGAGTGGACGGGGGAGGAAGAGCCGGTTTATACTACAAGAATCTCCTTTTACAAAGCAATGCTTTTAGCATAACTGTCTCCATAAGATAAGTCGTAATATAAGAAAGCAGTGGTCTATCCCATAGGCGTAGCTAGGGATTGTGTCTAGGTAGAATTTATATAAGGTAACAGCTTTTTTTATTTTACGAAATAAAAAAAAATAGCCTCCTCTAGAAAAACAACGCCAACGCCTATGGCATAGCAAATACCAAGTTTGCAAACCTCCCCTATAAAGTCTATTGTAAATTATTTTAGTTTGAATAATCAAGATATTCATGTCTCGTATAAACCTGTGGAATGGTTCAACATAACCAAGGCTCAGGATATCGCATAAAGATGCTTAAGCATTGCCAGACCCGCGACTCAACTTGCAAATTTTATTTCCTTAACATACGAGTATCTATGAATATATTATGAAATATACGAAACATGAAATATTTTGAAGAGAAAATATTTTGTCAAAATATTTCAGGAATTTTCTTTGACGGTTGAATACAAAAATTATACTTTTTAAAATATTGATTGTATAAGACACTAGCAATCCGCCCGGATTCGCATTCGCACTTTTTCACTTTTATCATCTTAATCTTAATCATTTTACACAAAACCTTAACAAATAAATCCTTGAACCGTTGTCATGAATCTAATGGTGAAACTTGCATGAAAATACGTTCAGTAGTTTTTGAGTATATCGCGATCAAACTGATAGACGGGGACTTTGTTTTATAATACAGTCCCGTTGTGACATGGCCGATATAATCATAACTTTTACATGAAAAACTTTATAAATCAAAGTCTGTCAAGTATTATTTATTTTTTATATTGCTTAAACTAATACAAATAGTGTAGTTTAGTATGTTAGTGCTGAGTCCCGTTTATTAGGTACTAATTTAGTTAAATTAAAAACTGGCAGATTCGAGCAGTAGAAAGGACCTTTTAAAGCTGCTTTGAATTACAATCCGCAAGACTAAAATAAAACGCCTGTTTATATGATATTCTGTACATTAAAGTTGCGTTTCCTCCAGAGATAAACCGGGATGTGTAGCAGCCTTACTGTACTGTACAGTAAAAGGTTTCTTTCATGACAATACTAGAGGAAAGTGCGTTTCATTTCTTATATACCCTTATCGCAGAAACAAAGTTTTAGTATTTAATTTAATTTTGAAATCTAGCATTGTACTCAACCGAGTCTCATATAAATGCTAACCCAAAATATATCCTCGTAAAAACTTGTATACGATCTTATATAAAGCCACAAGAGACGGGAAGCGGTAAATCCCATACTTTAGAGCCACCTAAAGATCAAAGTTCTGTAAATGTAAGCGGGAACTTGCTTCAGAATAAGCTACAAATAAAACTATATAAAACTGAATCAAATTCCTGCTCATAACTCGCATTGAACAGTTTACGAGATTTTGAGAGATTTTGGTATTGGTTTCGTATCGTGAATTAGTTCAATACTTATTAACGAATGTAGAATATTATATGAATTAAAAGTTTTGAAGAGTTTGTCTGTTTGTGTGTTTTTTATTTACTTCAGAGATAATTGAAGTGTTTGAGATAAGTACTGCTATTATCTCAATTATCTACCCACCTACTTTTACCCACACATGGATTTATTCACTCAACACTTAAGAGAAATTTTGATATTGGATTTGAATTGAAATTTTGATTAATACCTCTCTAATAATGATGATTAGTAAGAAGTATCGGCTTGTTTATTTTTTTAACGTGACGTCACTCAACCACTTTCATCCATTAATTAACTCTCTCACCCATTCTGTCATCCACCCACCTCATTTAGCGATTTATTCACCCACACGATATGAATGTTTTAATCTCACTGTTAATTATTTTTTTCGAAAACTTGACTACAGTCTTACATCTAGACTCCTAGAGGAAATGTGTTTTAAACCAGGATATAATCTACCCCAGTAGTTATCCAGGATTCTATAAGTACCTTATATTGTTGTTTTGTTTTTATAAGAACTTTCTTCAAATCATTTAATACCTATGTAATTTATTATCTATACTAATATTATAAAGATTTGTGTTTTTGTATGTAACGAATAAACTTAAAAACTACTGAACTGATTTCAAAAATTCTTTCACCATTAAAAAGCTTCATTATCCCTGAGTAACATAGGCTATATTCATTACTAGAAAAATTAGAGATCCTCAGAAATTCTTACTAAAACTAACCCAAGGTATAAAAAAATTTGCCATAAAATGTCTTTCATCGCATACGCTGCCAAAAGTATTGATGATAGAACAAAAATATGTTCTACAATATTATAGAACGTATCAATATCTACAAAAAACTCCGCGAGACCATATGTCTAACTATTGTAGTTATGACACTATAACCACTTTTTTACATTTTGTAAGTTGGCAGAAATGCCTATCAAAATCAGACAATGTTATCCATACCTTTGTATTAATTATTATCCAAATAAATTATTTCGTGTTTAAGACTGTTTCAATACCTGTTGATTACTTTTTGAATTATTGGAAACCGACATTCCATTCAAAAGATATTACGAAATTAAAAATATCAACTGCTAGTTTAACATATTTTTAAGTTTTAAATTGATGTAAGTCGGAGTAAAAGAAAGCAGGAGCATAAAGCAAGGATAAAAGTTAAAGATATAAATTGTATATCTACAGTAGCCGTGATAGAAATTCTGATTAAAACAATCTGAATCCAGAGAAAGTTTGGATAACAATGTTCAGTAAACTAGTATGATAAAAACAGTTTCATTAAAACTAGCGTGTGGAACAGTAAAAAGTGGAGCCAAATGACCTTTCATTTGACTCCTCTTTTTGTGGGACACGCGGCAGTGAAATTTTAAAAACTCATTGTCAAAAGTACTTGCAACCACTGTATAGTGCTTGCAGTAGAAAATTCGTTGTATACTTATTTATGGTGAAATCATATTGGTGATACTGATTTTATATTAAACTAGCCGATCCAAATAACCAATTATTGGTACTTAAATTAAAAATAAAAATAATTATCAATATAGTGTTACTAAATTAAAATATTCTTTTACAATTTATTCTTTCTATAGTAAACATATTTTATTATTTTTCCGCAAAAACTCAAAATTTTTGTGGGATAAAAAGTAGCCTATGTGTGAATTCAGATTATAAATTATATGTGTAAAAGTTTCAATGAAATATGTGCAGCCATATATACAAACTTTCACATTTTATTAGTAAGATGTGTATCTAGAAGCAGGTTTAGTGATATCCTTGACATGATCAGTACATTCATCGGGACAGAGGACAGAGAGAATATTAGTAAGCAAGTAGGGTATTTTTAAAATGCATCTATAAGAACTACGTGTTGCTTAAAAACAAAGGTAATTGCCTCACTTTTAGTCAGTCTTACATCACCCAGTACCGCGGCTACAATAAAACAATGATGAAAGTTTAAAATTAGCATATAGATATATTTTAAGAGAAGAATCTTACTTTAGCGGTCTTATCCCCGACATAAAGTTATAAAAATAAGTGGTGGCGGCCATCTTGGATTTTAAATTTGTTATAGTGTATTCTACTAGTCAAGCCATTTCATTTGATACCCATATTGAGAATTTTTGAAAAATGATAAAATCCGTCTATATAATTTTGTGGCGGAGGCCATCTTGGACCGATTTTCATGAAGCATAGAACTCAAATGCATTACTGAATTCATAATCTATACATGAATGCAGTGCAACTGCTAGATGTGTCGGAAACGGAACAAGAACGACCCGTAAGGTCTATCAAAGACGTCACAGCAAGCACACAAATAGGGTCAATGGATTTCAACCAGTATTTTAATTTTGTATGGTGTCTTGTATATAAATCGATTCGATCGATCGAAGTCGATTTTTCTATGATTATTGTTGGTTTCGAAGATATTTCTCACATTAAAATGGAAAAAACTTTCTGAAGCGTTTCACTTACTCGGAGATAAATCCGAAGACCTCTTCGCACGTTAATCATTTCCTTAAGTTTAAAAAAAATTTTTGGAAATTTTCAACTTGATTTATAGTAATACAAAGGTCAGTATTAAGAGGAAATATCGCAACCACCTTAATAGTAAAGTAAAGGAAAGCCTTGGTCCTTTGTTTTCATTCACTATCGATTGCGGTTCAGGCTGACTACGTAATTTTACTGCCCATGTATTTTCTACGGCCTGAATTCAGACACTTTCCTTGTGTAGTCGATAAGTCGTATTATGAGCTTTCCATACATACCTTTTTTAGTGCCAAACCTTTCTCAATTTATATATTTTTTATGTTTTCCTATAAAACATCCGGATTTAGAGAATATATTATACGTGCGTTTTCATGGCCAAACCGCTGAATGAATTTTGATCAATTCTGGTAATGAGATAGACGGGATCTTAGAGAAAGATATCTTATCTTACAATTTTAATAACTCTTACTTGTTCTGTTTGTATCATATAAAATCGGCTGAACGGATTTCAATGAAATTTGGCACACGTAGACTTAATAACCTGTATTAACAAATAGGCTACTTTTTATCCCAGAAAATTATTTATAGTTCCTGCGGGATATTCATTAAAATATGTTTAACCAAATTCTGAATACTTTTATAGAGATTACTCTATCTTATTACATTGAAGATTAAATTATTTTTTATTAAACCTAAGTACAGCAAATTGCGCCAATGCGAAGCCGGTGGGAAGGGGAGGGGCGTTGATTAGTAGAGAAATGAAAGTTTCCATAAATAACTAAGTGAGACTTACAAGTGAAAACATTCTTCAGCTTCAATTTAAATTAAGATCAAAGTCAAATTAGTTTAAAAAGTTTTATCTAGACTTTTTAATTATAATATATATGTCTATTGTAGTTTGTTTAATAAAATCAAAGTTATTTTATATATATTTTTTATTAAATATTAAATTTACGTTGAATCCGAAACGTTAAACAGGAAACATTTGTAAAATCTTAATAGATTTAAATATGATTAACTTTAACGTTTAATCTAATCTGGTCTAAGTAAAATAGATTGTAATAAAATACGGGAAAAGCTTTGAAATCTTTAACAAGATATAACAGAGAAATAGACATTTCAACAAAGCGCAAAAATGAAAAAGTACAAGAAATAGCATTTCCTTTTGTCGTCTGCTACAAACTCGATTGAGTGACACTTCATCTTAGTAGGAACTTAGTTTTTCAGACTTTTTGTTTAGTAATAGTTATCTTAGAAGGAAACAACAAGCATTTATACATGTCGGGGTATAGTTACTACAGAATGATAATAAAGAAAATTTATTATGACATCCGTCGTTTTAATTTCAATGATTTTTGATATCGAGTAAACAATTATCAAATATTCCTTTCACTATTATCCCCACTAATGGGTGCTCCTTCCACTATTTCGTACTTTATATTCGCTTTATTGGCGTGTCAAAGTTTGGCCCAACAAGTCAAATTCTCTTTCGAGTGAAATGATGTCTAAAGTCGTGTAGTAAAAGTGTGAAGTGCAGCGCAGTGCAGTGTTGTGTTGTTGGCGCTTGTTAAGTAAACATAACTTTAGGTTAGCTTTGTGTTGGGTTAGCCTTATGTAAGCCTAACTCTGAGTTTGGAGAGAGAACCTGGATAGTAGAGACGAGTGTAACAATTGTCTTGAGACGTCTTTAAACCTACGCGCTTGGTCACAAGTCCAAGGCTGTACTGTGTACTGTTTTGTTCGGGTGTCTGTCATAATTATAATATGTAAGTATCGCTGCACTTGTTGATGTTTTGATTAGAATCCATTATATCCTTCCCCTCTTTCCCTTATGACTTTGTCCAATATAATTGATAAAATCAAATTTTGAAAACTTGTTTGAAAAAACATTAAATGTCAGGTCATAATTTTGATTAATACTATTAATTCGTAAGCAACTCTGTCTGTCTGTAATAATACAGAGATAGTCTAGAGTTTGGGAAAAGACATTGGCTACTTTTTATTGCGAAAAAAAGGCTTGAAAGCGGTGAAATAGGGGATGAAGTGTAGGCCAAGCTGTGTGACCGCTTATGTTTTTGGGAATTAGTCATATACTAGCTGCGCCCTGTGGTTTCACCCGTTGTATTTTGGATAATTCACAATATATTATTATAAATTATAGCCTATGTGTTATACTGATGTGTAAGCTATATTATTGTAAAGTTTCATTAAAATCCATTAAGTAGTTTTTGCGTGAAAGAGTAACAAACATACATCCATACATCCAGACATCCAGACATCCAGACTTCCATACAGCCATACATCCATACATTCTTACAAACTTTCGCGTTTATAATATTAATAGGATGTTGATGTTGAAAATTAAAATATAAAATATAGGAATATAGAGCTATAGCAATAGGGAATTAAGTTTGTATGTGAGTTCGTCATATACTATGAGTAAGGCTTATATAATCTTTAGGATTGTAATAGTTTACTTACGATAGTTTTCTTAGTGTTGGTGTTAACCCTAAATTGATTAGGCCAAGAACAAACAAGTATTAAAGTACACAATGTCTAATAATGTAAAGACTGTCTGGAACTTTCTAACAAGTATGAACTAGACCTCAAACTCTCCAGAGATAAGCTGTTAATCATAAACTTACTTAGATGTGTTCGCAGCTTGCTCATGTCAATGGAAAGATACCTACTGTCGAGAAGAGATTAGGGTTTGCGATTTAAATGAAGGTTTACGAGGCCAAAAGTGTTGCTAAAAAACTAAACTAATAGAAATTAATACGATAAAAAAATACAGACGAAATCTTTTAGCATGGATGAAGTAAAAGGGCTTGAAGGTTAAAATGAAGCGATACGAAGATGGGATTATTATAAAGAAGAATTGTATAGGAGATCAAGAAGACTTTTTCTAGGAATCGTATCTGCTAATATTTAGAAAATCGGTTAAGTCAAAAAACCTATTATATTCCAAGAAATTTGAAACTCAAATGGGAATTTAAGGCTTTATAAATACGAGTATGTTAAAAAAATTAAGTTTATCCTTCTTGCTTAATCAGACCATCCAATAAATAGGAATACATAAGTAAAAACGAGAACTATTAAACATAGTTTAAAGCATGGTGTCCTAAAATTAGGACGGTGAATAGGAACGGGTTAGGATGTCAGTACCGTAAAATCTAAATTGAGGCACAAACCTACCTAGTAGTTCTCAAATTGTTGTTTAATGTTAACTACTGTTTAATTAATTAGCTTTTTATATTGTTGTTAAATAAAATTATCGCAGTCGTTAAATATTTTGTGTTTTTTATTTTTAATATATAAAATTAGAACAACTCACGCGATTTACATTTGTGAGCTTTATGAAGGCTAGACACATTTAATTTGCCCTTGTTAACTCTACCTTTAAGCACTTCTCTTATTAGTCCTCTTAATATACATTAAAGTATCACTCATATTACGTATATATTACATTGGTTTTTTTATATCTACTTTATATCTTTTGAATGGAATGTCCGATTTCAATAATTCAAAAAGTAATCAACAGGTATTGAGACAGTCTTGAATACAAAATAATTTATTTGGATAAAAATTAATGCAAAGGTATGGATTAGATGGTCTGATTTTGATAGGCTTTTCTATCAACTTTTGAAAAGTAAAAAAGTAGATATATTACAATAACTACAATAGTTGAACATATGGTCTCGCGAAGTTTTTTGTAGATATTGATACGTTCTATAATATTGTAGAACATTTTTTTTGTTTTATCATCAATACTTTTCGAAGCGGATGAGATGAAAGACATTTTATGGCTTATTTTTTTTACACCTTGGGTTGGTTTTAGTAAGAATTTCTGTGGATCTCTATTTTTTTCTAGTAATAAATATAGCCCATTTTACTCAGGGATAATGTAGCTTTCTAACGGCGAAAGAATTGAAATCGGTCCATTATTTTTTAAATTTATTCGTTACATACAAAAATACAAATCTTTCCTCTTTATAATATTAGTATAAATAAACATATAACTAAATTGTTGAATATTGCTATCACCATTGCTCCACGAAGTGACGTCATATTATGTATTTCATCTACACCACCGTAGTGACGTGATTAATTTTATTTACAATAAAAATATTTAATATTACGAATTGCTGAAGTTCTAGCGCTATGACTAGTTCCAACGAATAATAATAGTTCATAATAAAATTGTTTTTATTTTTTTATTTCATTGTCCTACTTTTACTTCCCGAAAGTATAATAAGCTAAATAGCTTATTTGGCACCAAAACTTAATATCTTCAGTAGGTATCATTTGTATTCTTGTTATTTAAAAACATGGCAAATGAATGCAGAAAGTGTCAGTAAATAGGACCTAAAAAGCAATTTATGGCCATGACATACAGTACAGTGACGTCATAAAAGCCTGCGAAAACTAAGTTACAAAGCCCAAAGGTTAAGCAATTAAAGAAACTAATTATTTTAAGCGATAATTTTCGTAGAGACTACTGTCAATGACGCGCCGTCACCCTACGCGAATACGCGAAATACGTACTTATTCTGATAGATGGCACTGCTATACTATATTTGCATATAAAATACTTGTTCAGGTTGACGTATATCTTGATTTATAAAACTTATTTAGAACTGCAGGAAGCGACGGTAGGTGACGCTAGTAATCTGTAACCATAACTCAACAGCTTAATTTCTGTCTAGTTGATTCTTCCTGTCATCCCTACATGTTCAGTACTTCGTGAAGGGTTTTTCCTACCATGATAAATTGTAAATGTCAAAAATATTTTATAAATGAAACTAGATGGTAAATCCTTACGACATTGAATCGTTACGTTACGTGTTTTATTATTCCTGTCCTTTATTCTGCAATAATATCTGACTGACTGACTCATACGTAACAAATGTTCGTGCCTAACTTAACTTTGAAATCGGGAAACTGTTGTCCTGTAACTAAAAATTACTTGGGGTATTTATAAGATGCTGTAAGACCTCATCTCATCATCAAGAAAATCCTCATAATTATGTGAGTGATCACATTAACGGTCATATCTTTTCAATGCGAGGACTTAGAAGATTGATTTTTTGACATCTCCAAGGAGCCCCCGGCTTGAGTATTTGATATTAATTACAACTTGATACCTCTACGCGTTCCTGTAAAAAAGGGTCATTTAAGGAACTGAATCCTAAAAATTTATTCATTCTTAAAAATAATTGACGTTATCAAATTTTAATTTTCCATTTTTCTTCTTTTTATAAATATTTTGAAGCATAAAAAATATACATTTGTCGGAGGATAATAAGGAGGATATACAATCATTTATAAGCATCGTATGTGCACAACAGATGGCCTATGATATAAACTACGGGCGCAACACGGTCAGGATATAACTAAACGTTACGATCTCTTACTATTATGACACAACCCAAGGAGTGCCTTGGATTTGTGACCAAGGTGTAGGCTTAAGGACGTCCTTCAAGTGATCACAACACTCGCCTCCACTGTTTAGTTTCACCGTAACACTAACATTAACCTAACCTAACACAAGTCTAACCTTACCTTAGGCTAACCTAAACCTAACTCACACCTCCGACATATTAATAAAAATACATAGAATATATTAAGAAAATTTATTGTAAGGAGTCTCTATGAAATCAATAGAAGACCAAAACAATCTTCATAAATAAGAGTTACAGATAACTACTATATTGACATATTAGATCTATCTCGAATATTGGAAAAATGTTCTAGAACATCTTGATATAAGTGAAACTTTCTTCAAGTTTGATTAACTATTTCTTGGAAGGTCCAAATTACTCGGACACATTATGAACAAACAGATGATTATATCAAGGTGATAGTAGTTATTATCTATATCTATACTATTATATAAAGAGGAAAGATTTGATGTTTGTATGTTTGTTTGTTTGTTGCGAATAGGCTCGAAAAGTACTGAACCGATTTTGAAAATTCTTTCACCGATAGGAAGCTACATCCTTTCCGGGTAACATAGGCTATGTGGTGTTGCCATAAATACTCTAATTAAAAAGATATGGCCATTTAAGTGCCATAAGGTAGCCATTTTGTAAATTGAAGGGTTTCTCAGGAACTACTAATACGATTTTAATTTTTTTTTCACAGATAGAAAAATGCACTTTTCGTGAGTGACAAAGGTGATTTAGTGTTGCCATATGCATTTTTTAATAAATAGAATATGGCCATTTTGTCGTAACTAACCCGATTTTAAAAATTCTTTCGCTTATAGAAAACTATACTTTTCGTGAGTGACAAAGGTGATTCAGTGTTGCCATATACATTTTTTAATTCACGAATTTGGCCATTTTGACGTAACTAACCCGATTTTAAAAATTCTTTCGCTAATAGAAAACTATACTTTTCGTGAGTGACAAAGGTGATTCAGTGTTGCCATATACATTTTTTAATTCACGAATTTGGCCATTTTGTCGTAACTAACCCGATTTTAAAAATTCATCAGCTAATAGAAAACTATACTTTTCGTGAGTGACAAAGGTGACTCAGTGTTGCCATATACATTTTTTAATTCACGAATTTGGCCATTTTGACGTAACTAACCCGTTTTTAAAAATTCTTTCGCTAATAGAAAACTATACTTTTCGTGAGTGACAAAGGTGATTCAGTGTTGCCATATACATTTTTTAATTCACGAATTTGGCCATTTTGACGTAACTAACCCGATTTTAAAAATTCTTTCGCTAATAGAAAACTATACTTTTCGTGAGTGACAAAGGTGATTCAGTGTTGCCATATACATTTTTTAATTCACGAATTTGGCCATTTTGTCGTAACTAACCCGATTTTAAAAATTCTTTCGCTAATAGAAAACTATACTTTTCGTGAGTGACAAAGGTGATTCAGTGTTGCCATATACATTTTTTAATTCACGAATTTGGCCATTTTGTCGTAACTAACCCGATTTTAAAAATTCATCAGCTAATAGAAAACTATACTTTTCGTGAGTGACAAAGGTGACTCAGTGTTGCCATATACATTTTTTAATTCACGAATTTAGCCATTTTGACGTAACTAACCCGTTTTTAAAAATTCTTTCGCTAATAGAAAACTATATTTTTCGTGAGTGACAAAGGTGATTCAGTGTTGCCATAAACACTTTTTTAATTAATAGAACACGGCCGTTTTGTAGCTACTGATCCGATTTTAAAAATTCTTTCACTGAGGAAGTCTATAGTATTTCTGTCTCTCTTCCTCTTATATACTATCATTCTCTCTCATCCTGTCTCTTTTTTCTCTCTTTAATATTTATCTTTATCTCTGTTCAGAATGGTCAGTCTCTGTTCGGTTTTTTTTTCGAGAGTTTCTCTCTCCTTTATTTTTATTTTCGTACATATATTCTTAATTTAACATATACTTTAACGTAGACGAAGTCACGGTAGTCGACTAGTAATGAATATATTTAGGATCATATGTATCTAAAGTTTTAAATGATTACCTAATGGCAAACATTTTCAGTAATTGAATTAAATTTCTACAAAACTCAAAATGTACCGAGAACTAATTTCTGATTACAAGTCCAGACCTTTCTTATTCTGTTTTTCTTGTCTGTTAACTGTCTAAAATAAAAAAAAGATACAGGTAAATATCTGACATAAAGAAGAACAATTAAGTTAAGACAGAAAACTTAGAATTGTCTGAGGTTTGTGATTTAAGGGCAGGTTTAAACAGGTATTATAAAATATGAACTGAAGTCTCGCTTTCACAGCCTTTACTCGGTTCTATTCGATACTTAATACCGAAAGAAAGGTATCGAGGAATACCGTTTCATCTCTACTCAGTGTAAGCAATGTCAGTGTGTTACCATATTTACAAGATTGTTATAATTGTCAATATATTAATATTATCGCGGAGCTCTTAAGTCAGAAATGAGCAGATAGTCTTCAAACAGCAGAACAGATCTTCACAAATTATAGCTAAGAACCATCTCGATTAAATTACCTTTCAAACGAATAAAACTTCATCAGCATCGGTCCATTATTTTAAGCGCTGCGATGCTACAGACAGTTAATAAACCAATAGAAATGGAAAGAGTCTCATCCCCAACCAACAGTGTAGTATAAACATAACTATTATCTAATTTAACGCTTAAAATTGCAATATTAATAACAGTTACTCATAATACTTCAACATGACGGACATAAATAAATGAAACCGTTAGTAGAAAGTGTGCAAAAACGTTACCAAGCAGAAAAAGCAACCACAAATTTCAACTAACATTTTGTAAATACGCGAATTCTCTAGTCATACTATAATACTACGTATTTAGGTGAAAATTAATTTACATTTTGCTAAACTAAAACGTAATTTGAAATCTAAATATGAGATATTACTCTTTAAGGTAAAGGGATATGGTTGATTATTGTAGATTTTGGCGAAAGTGTTAAGTCCTTTCACAACAACAAATAAGACAGATGATGAATGTGAAACGGCACATGCTTTAACCCAAAATCGCTTTATCCCAAAAAACATTACGGTTATAGGGATTGTCTGGAAAAGACTTAGAATTTTGTTAATATATGATATTTAATCTATAATATACAATTTACCTAAAAAAATAGATTTCAATTTTAAACAACAATGTAGTGTATCGTTTCATTGTTGATATTATACAGTTATTTTATGTAAGATTTATTAAATTATGTAAAGGGAGGTTTTAAGTTTTAACTTATATAACAACGTTATATAACAATATTAACTTATATAACAATGACGATAGGTGGGGCCTACGACCCCACATATTGGTTTAGTTATTCTCGGAGCTCGTGTCTAAGTGTTGTGTATTTTGTAGATATTTTGCTAATTATTTAAATAACTAATGTTATTGCTGTTTTGTTGAAGAAGTATTAAATATTAGGGTCAGGAGGTCGAGCGGTGAATGAAGAAGTGTTTTCTGGTAGTAGAAAGGCCTTTTAATCCTGCACATCCGTCTAGATTGTATATTATTGTAGTCTTGTAAGTGTTATTAAGCTTTTACGATACCGTGTAGCTTACATTTAGTTACAATAAATCCTTTAAGTTTGAGAACCTTTTGTGCTAAATTTTCTGATATGATATAAATATATACGCGATTGAATTTGTAGAAGAAGAGAGGTTTTGATTTTTGACATGCAATAAAGTCTAGAAGAAAGAAAGGATTTATCGTTGACGAAGCCGGGCTGAGAATGTCTCATATTTTCTTTAACTGAAAGTGTCTAAATAAAGATGTTCTACTTACTTAAAGTTTAATAGAAACTTTTTTCACTTCAGAGCAAGCTATCCTAGAAAATAAATTTATTGTTGTTTTTGAAGAAATCGATGTTATGTATGAGGATAGTCACTTACTACCAGTACATTTGTTTGATTCGAACTATGGAGGGTTCGTGGTGGGTATCACTGTAAAGGTGGTATCTCCGATACACAAGTGTAAAACCCACTGTAAAAAGTTTTGTAAGAAAGTAATTTACGTTTGTTGGCTTTTTTAGGTTAAAAGTAATTGTGGTTCTACTGTCACATCCAAATTCTCTACATCCTTACCTAAATCCAAGCATGTTGTATTATACGCTCGTACAAATCCAGTGGACATATTCAATTTCACGGGCAAGCTCCGGCATAAACAGTTCTTCCGTTTATGTATCAATTGCTGCTCGATTTATGGCTAACGCATATTTCAGAAAATGAAATATGCGCCATAAAATGCAATAATGGAATGGTTAGGACATACTTTCAGAGTGCGGGTGTAGATATCACTTTATTAGTATGAAAAAAGAGAGATGAGAACTGTTATTTATTTTATAATGGCAATAAATCTTCATCTTGATACCTATAAGAGAAATACCTTAGAAATCAACAGTGTTAATGTTTATACATGAATATTTATTTTCTCGGCAATATTAGGTATTGTTCAAGTATTACGTAATCATTAAACGAGGGCGGGGTGTCTTTGATTTTACTGACTTGTAAGGGGTTAATAATTGAAAAAAAAATACTTACCTAATACTTGAACGGTCCCTTATATGACCTTAATTAGAGAACAGAATATTGTCTATATTAGTACAAATGACGTAGATTAGAATTAATACAACTCTGTTGAGAATCAGGTGAGTTATTAATATTGTACCTTTTTCATTTTGTTGTTGGATGATAAGAACTAGCAAAGGACTGTGAGACTGTTCGACTAAAATGAATGATTATATATGTATATCTACATTAAATAATAATAGGTATCATAAATAATAATAGGTCTAGTCGAAACTCAATAATTTTGATTTATTTCGAAATTCTCGTGTCACAATGTTATTTACCATACTCCTCCGAAACGGCTCGACCGATTTTGATGAAATTTTGTGTGCATATCGTGTAGCTCTGGCAATAGGTCAACATCTATTTTTTAAACCTCTAAATGATAAGGGTGACCAACCACAATTTTTTAAAAATTATATGGCAAATTTTAACATTTAGTTTAGTAGTCTATATATATAAAAATCCATATTTTCCTTGGTCACGGCATCACGCCTAAATGGCTCGACCGATTTCTATAATTTCTTTTCTGTTCTATTTGTTATTGTCAGGTGAAGGTTCTTATCTAAGAAAAAATTAATGCGCGGAAAATAAGAAAATTTAAGAATACTTAGCGACCATATTAACTTTTCTAATATAAGCTTTTGACAGCAAATTTATAGTTAAGACAGGACAATGTCTGTCCGGTCAACTAGTTTATAAATATAGGTAAGGCATAGGCGCCGTGATTTAATTTTACTGTACATTTCTTATTGATTATATTTTTCTTCTCTCTTCTTGTTGTGATAAATTCTTCATGGAAAAAAGAGAAAATTGCACAAAACTTTAGATGACTTAATAGAACAATATTAGTTGTTATATTAATTTTATTTGTTATATTAATTATCTATGGAAAATACTACACATACTTCAAAGCAAACTTATACAATAGTTGTTACTCCAAATTTTGGGTGTCCTATTGTCCTAACAGCTCGAGAGATAATAAATAAGGCAACCTTTGACATCGAGTACATAAATCCTAACCTTAAAAGTACAGGACAACCATAGTTCGTTGACTTTTATGTGAAACAAAGGATAGGATTTGGGAAATTTAATGTACTCTGCGTTTAGTTATTATGTGTTTATTGATAGTAACTTTGGTTGTTTATCTTAGGGCCTACATTCAACCGTTATTGTGATATTAATAACATGAAATGGTAATTGAAGTTGAGACCTCTGGAATATTAGAAGTTATAAAAGAATCCTCTGTTAAATAATACGATAATACTATAGACAAGCTATCGTCATGTTTAACGTAATACGAGTATTTTTGTTGCATTGATTTAATCGTTGACTGAAAAGATATTGAAAATGTTTTGAAGTGTAAAAATATCAAGATAATTTATAACTTTATTCTCTCTAGACATCGGTTAAATATTCAAGAAATTGTTGAAACTCAAGAAACAGACAAAAATTCTGACAACATAGGTCAAGTTTTGGATTCTCCATTAAGATATGCATCGACTTCAGATTTCAGAACATCATCTCAGCGTTGGGCTATATGTCTTCAAATTTGTTTTAGAAGGAACAAGATTTGAATCTGTTAAAGATGTTAATAAAAACACTAATCTTAAGGGGCTTCTAAGGGGGACAAAAAGATTCAAACACTGGCAGAAAACTTTGCTGTTAGAGGATCTGTTCCTCGACTGGCTTGCGACCACCAGCATGTGTGTGAGTGGACTCTGGGTTTTCGCTCAAGGTCAATTAAATAGTATTCTTTTCTTCATTCTCCTTCCTCACTCTATCTTCGAGGAGGCAACGTATCGGCACAACAAGAGTCACTCGCATGTATGTGTAATGTCCATGGCCACTTACCATCAGATGAGCCGTCATTTCTAGTCCCCCTTAATTGCCAGAAAAAAAAACTCATGAATAAAGCTGGGTAATATATGTTAATAATAACATCAAACAAAAATGTATGAAAATAAAAATATATTTTTTTTCTCGTTATTTATTAACCTCACGTGTTATATTATAACTATGGTCACTAACAATATTTCAAGTTCCGTAAGATTTCTGATAGAATTTAAACAATAATCCGTATAATCTAAAAATAAATTTTAGTTTTGCATATCTGTCCAAACTTTTTGTAGTTTCAAAATAATTTTCTTACATTTCGTAAGGAAAAGTTCGACGAGATCCTCTTCCTAAATAGAAAATCTTATCGAAAGAAATGAAGATTCTCGCTAAAACTTTGTCGTCTTATCTCCGAACCCTAGCTTAGCTTTAAATTTCTGTCCTATACATTTTAACTTGGGAAATGAGGATTTGTTTTTTTTTCATAACTTGAGTAAAAATTATTTTTAGAACTATTAAATATAATTATAAATGTGGGTTACATTGCACAATAATACGAATAGAAGCCGAAAGTGGTCTCAAGCCCAGGTTTCCAAAGGCTTTTTAATCTGATAATATCGACATAATAATGATATCGAGACTCACGTAATCCATCCTCAATAAGAGTAACACTTTAATATAATAAATAGTCAATATTTACTTCATGAAAATATTCCTCAAACTGTCTATTATTGAAATTTTAGATATTTTATAGGTATTTTTAAACGATTTTGGTTACTAAATTATTTAAAAAAAAGGAGAAAAACAAGCTAATATACCTATTTGTATTATATTAAGTTACTTTTACGAATACTTTTAGTTTATTAAAAAAAAAATAAGTAACAGGAAAAGCATTAACAGGTATAGCTACCGGCACGTAAATATAGGTTTGACCTTGAATGCGCAGAGGTCACTATTAGGGTCTTTTTAGCGGGGAGCGCGGGGAGAGAGCAGCGCGTCACACGCCACATGGAACTGCCAATGCGCTCACAATGCGCAACTTTATCCTACTATTTTATCTCAGACCTAAAGTTAGCTGCCGGCTACTATATATACAGGTCAGGTATAATAGAGTTTGATGAAGAAGCCATTTTAAAAGAGGTAATGCTTTTAAAAAGTTTTACATATATTTTTTAGCGAAGAAAATTCAAAACAGGTTTTAATATAGTTTATTTACATTTAACTAAAGTATGTAGGTACCATTTTGTTCGATAACTTTTTGCCATCTTGTAGGTAGGGACATGAATAGAATTTTTTGCTATAGAATTTTTGGGGCTTCTGATCGAAAAACCGCGACAGGTAGTTTTGGCAGTCCTCTCGTGATGTTAACCTGACACTGCCTAAAGAATTCTGAAGAGACCGAAACAGGTGGAGATCTGAAGGTGCAAGGTCAGGACTGCAGATGCATTAACACCTCCCAGCCAAACTCTCTTAATTTTTGCTGAGTGGCTAAAGATGTGTGAGGTCTAGCTTTATCATGAAAAACCACACCCCTTCTGTTGATTAATTCTAAAAAAAAAATTCTAAATAATAATGGTAAAACAGAATAAATCCGCTTTCTGATGTGTAGTAATAGAAAACGAAATGGTATTTGCTCATTTCATATTATCAATCGGGAATGACGAATCGTTGGTGAACTTTGTTGCGCTTCCGCTTTCATCATTGTCAATTTGATGTATTGCCCTACAATTACCAATATTATATCTAATACTAGCCGTCTCGTACAACTTTGTCCGCGTGGAATTTTTAGTCATTGTCACTGATAAAGAGTGTTTCTCTCACGAAATCTTAAACAGCACTTACTTCGAATTTAACCAAATTAACACAAAAAATTTAACTAAATTATACATCTAAACCTTCCTCATGAATCACACTGTCTATTAGTGAAAATCTTGTGAATATCCACTCAGCAGTGTCTTTGAGAGCGAACAGACAGATAGAGGCAGCTTGGGACTTTGTCTTATAGCATCAAGTAATAGTGGAAGACTTTATTTCTATAATTTGTGTAAGTTTAAAACTTATTACTGTACAAGAATGAATTACTCATGTGAAAACTTATAACGGATTACTTACATGAAAAGTTAGGTCAGAATTTTCTAACTAAAGTTTCGGACTCGTTAGATGGTCATCATCAAGAAGTGACTACGGACTGTTGTGTGACAATCACGTTACTTTGTATAATAAAATATAAAAGTAGTAACTCGTGTGACCCTCCATAAGACTGCGGTCTTACAAGATAAAGGTACGACGACACGCAGTCTTAGGAGGATCTATCACATAAATTACTTAGAAACTACAGCAGGAAATATCCTAAAGATCAAAATTAGGCAACACGTAAAAAGTGTATGTCCGAGAATTTTTAAAAGTACTAAGGGATCTTCAGGAGGTCTGACTCACTAAATCTAACGTGAAGTAAATGTTGCATAGAAATACTATTTTCAATGGATATCCTAGTTACAATTTTACTGCAACAGGACAGAAGCTTTATTGTTATCCCTCTAAGCTTCCGCTGTCTAGTTTTGTATCTAACTAATTAATTATGGAAATGTTTAAACTACCCAATTAGAGAAAAGTATTAGTTATTTAATAAATAAAGCTTTATATATCACTTGCTGCGTCCCGCGGTTTCACCTGCTATATTTTGGATAATTCACACTATATCGTTATAATTTATAGCTTATGTATTATTCTGATGTGTAATCTATGTTATTGTAAAGTTTCATCAAAAACCATTGAGTGAAAGAGAAACAAAAATCCATAAATTCTTACAAATTTTCGCATTTATAATATTAGTAGGATAAATGTTTATATTTGGTATATAATATACTAGGGGCCCATCCCGGCTTCGCACGGGTGGATAATTTTTTTTTAACATTTTGGCTCCCGCATTCTGTCGCTCCCTCTATCGCCGCGTTACTCGCTGCGCTGCGAGGCACTGCACACCGCGCCGGCGGCCCGGGATTATTTGGCTCTGGGATTATTTTTTATTTATCTTGATATTTTTATTTCGTAATATCTTTTGACTGGAATGTCCGATTTCAATAATTCAAAAAGTAATTAACAGGTATTGAAACAGTCTTCATTACGAAATAATTTATTTGGATAAGAATTAATACAAAGTTATGGAAAACATGGTCTGATTTTGATAAGCATTTTTATCAACGTTTAAAATTTTAAAAAGTAGTAATAGTGACTTAACTACAATAGTTGGTCTCGCGGAGTTTTTCGTAGATATTGATACGTTCTATAATATTGTAAAACATTTTTTTGTTCTATCATCAATACTTTTCGCAGCGCATGCGATGAAAGATATTTTATGGCAAATTTTTTTGCACCTTGTGTTGGTTTTAGTGAAAATTTCTGGGGATCTCTAATTTTTTTCTTGTAATAAATATAGCCTATGTAACTCAGGGATAATGTAGCTTTCTAATGGTGAAAGAATTTTTGAAATCGGTCCAGTAGTTCTTATGTTTATTCGTTACATACAAAAATACAAATCTTTCCTCTTTATAATAAAATAATAGAGAAAAACTTAACTTTGCTTGTTGGAAAATTATTATCTCTATACATCGACACAGGTCTCAGCTAGTTTACCAACTGCAAAAAAAAATATTTGATATGTAAATATGGTTTACGTATTTTTCCACTCTACATGAGTTGTAAGAGCGTTTTAATAAATTTGATGTGAAGATTGAGGTTTTGATTACCTCGCAAATAAAAACATAAACGGCCACATCTTTGGATTACTTATACAGTGGGAATAGACGAGGGGGGGTATTCTGTATTATAAAAAGGATGATTTCTACATATGGTTTAGTTGTCCTCATAATTGTTCTTAAAGATAGTTTGCCGAATATTTAAATAAAAAAAAGTGTAATCGCTATTTTGCTGAAGCAGTATTAAATATTAGAGTCGAACGGTGAAGGAAAGCGTTTACTGGTAGTAGATCCTGCTCCTGGGCCACAAGCCCCAGGCACTGCTCAGCTTTCATCTGGACTCAACTATACACAAACTCTCACCTCCACTGCTTGACCTCGCTACCGAATATTAAAATAATAAAGTACATTACTAACGTGCTCCTCGATAACGGAGGCATAACAGACATAACTTTCACGTACACTGCGCGAAAACACCAGAGAGACTGACTCTAATCCATCGCACCAACAGTTATATATTGTCTATTCTTCGATATACTTGTCATCACTAAAAAAATCTACCCGCTAATACTACTTATAAACGGTGTTGTTAAAAAAGCAGTGATGGCCCAGTGGTTGAGACTTCAAGTCTTACTCGGGAGGTCCGAGGTTCGATCCTGGGCACACACCTCTCACTCTGAGTTATGTGTGTTTTAAGCAATTAAATATCACTTGCTTTAACGGTGAAGGAAAACATCGTGAGGAAACCTGCACTTCTGACAGTTCCCTAAAAGTTCTCAAAGGTTTGTGAAGTCTGCCAACCCAACTATGGCCTAATACCCTCCTCATTCTGTGGAGGAGACCCGGCTCAGCAGTGGGCCATTGAAGGGTCGTGATGATGAAACGGTATTGCTAACACGTATTAATGTAGTCTTTTGAGAGTAATTCTGTATTAAAGCTACCCGTGTAGCTTTGAGAAGTGATCTTATAAAGCTATCATTTTCTATTTTTAACCGACTTCAAAAAGGAGGAGGTTCTCAATTCGATTGGTATATTTTTCTTTTTTTTTTATGTATGTACATTAATTACGCCGAGATTTATGATCCGATTTACGTGATTTTTCTTTTGTTTGATGAGGAATAGTTGCCATTTGGTCCCATAAAAATTTAAAATAGTTTGGCTCAGTAGTTTTTATTTTATGAACATTTTTTCCGTTTTCGTACTTTTTTGGAATTTGTATTGTTTATTTGTATATGTACACCAATTGCGCTGAGATTTATGATCCGATTTACGTGATTCTTCTTTAATTTGATGCGAAATAGTTATTATTTAACATAGTTTGATCTAGTGGTTTTAATTTTATGAACCTTCAAAAAGGACGAGGTTCTCAATTCGATTATGTTTTTTTAAATGTATGTACACCGATTACGCTGAGATTTATGAACCGATTTACGTGATTCTTCTTTAGTTAGACGTGGAATAGTTGCCATTTGGTCCCATAAAAATTTTAAAATAGTTTGGTTTTGTAGTTTTTATTTTATGAACATTCTTTCCGTTCTGTTTCTCGGGATCTATATAATTTAACGCGCGCGGCACCTTTCGTAGGCCCACCCATAGCTACTTAAAATAAAATTACTATTCAATACATGACAATAAATGATAAAAGCAACTAAATGATATAGTCTAACTGATTTACAGGACAACCTATTACAGACACTAAAAAGTATGCATGTATGTTTGTAGGTTTTGGTGTCTGTGTTATGTCGATTGTTTTGGTTTAAATTCTATTGGAAAAAATGTTGTTAGCTTTAACAGCCTTGTGATTAAAAACTAAGGGATCGTTTTAAAGAACCTTTAGAGAACATTTTTTACTAATTAGTAGAAACTTATGGAGTTTATATTTTAATTCAATTATTTCTTATGGAGTTGAGGTCGGAAAAAATTAAAAAAATCATCCAAGAGAAGGAAAACCAATGAATAGTTTATTGTATAAAGAAAATTACTTCGATTTACAAAACTAAACTAGTTTAGCTTATCTCCTGAAAAAATCGTTTCAGTACTATAATAGTAAGCAGTAAAATAGTTATTCCATCTGAAATGAACACTTAAAAAAAAATTAGAGCCATATAAAAGTTTAAGAAAAGCCATATTCAGTGAAACAGTCATAAAACACTCGGCTCTATCGAGGGACTTTAAAACCTATAAAAACAGATAAACAAGTCAGCTTTGAAAGACGTAAACTGAACTCACTAAAAAGACTTCAACTAGCTTTCAGTTTAAATAAACTAGTGAAGTTACGAGATATGTCTGAGAGAATGTAAGAGTGGTTTCAATTATTTATTTGTATACATCTATCAATTTTAATATACTGTAATGGATCGAGCGAGATAGTTTATTGATATCAAAGTAACATAGGCTATTTTTTATCCCAAAAATTTAGACTATAGTGTATGCTACACGGTAGCTTAACTCCACAATAATACTCAAAACTACAATAACATACAATCTAGACGCAAGCCGAGCCTTTGTCTTGTGTTTGCGACCCAGGAGCAGGATTAAAAGGCTTATACTATGCATCAGAACTCCTTCATTGCTCGACCTAATAACCCTAAACTCAATTTCAGCAAAATATTTCTAAATACACAACACTTTAAAGTCACACGAACTCCGAGAATAACTAAAATTTTATGTGTAGAAATCATCCTTTTTATAATATAGAAATTTCACCTCTCCACTATAATGATGACAGGTGGGGTCGTAGGCCAGTGTTGCCAAGTTAATATTAAAAACCTCCCTTTAAATAATAAACAATAGGAAATAGGAATTTAATTTATTACTTACTAGGGGCCCGTCCCGGCTTCGCACGGGTGGATAATTTTTTTTTAACATTTTGGCTCCCGCATTCTGTCGCTCCCTCTATCGCCGCGTTACTCGCTGCGCTGCGAGGCACTGCACACCGCGCCGGCGGCCCGTCTGGGATTATTTTTTATTTATCTTGATATTTTTATTTTGTAATATCTTTTGACTGGAATGTCCGATTTCAAAAATTCAAAAAGTAATTAACAGGTATTGAAACAGTCTTCATTACGAAATAATTTATTTGGATAAGAATTAATACAAAGTTATGGAAAACATGGTCTGATTTTGATAGGCATTTTTATCAACTTTTAAAATGTAAAAAAGTAGTTATAGTGACTTAACTACAATAGTTGGACATATGGTCTCGCGGAGTTTTTTGTAGATATTGATACGTTCTATAATATTGTAAAACATTTTTTGTTCTATCATCAATACTTTTTGCAGCGCATGCGATGAAAGATATTTTATGGCTAATTATTTTGAACCTTGTGTTGGTTTTAGTGAGAATTTCTGGGGATCTCTAATTTTTTCTTGTAATAAATATAGCCTATGTTACTCAGGGATAATGTAGCTTTCTAATGGTGAAAGAATTTTTGTAATCGGTCCAGTAGTTTTTATGTTTATTCGTTACATACAAAAATACAAAAATACAAATCTTTCCTCTTTATAATATTAGTATAGATATAGATTAAAAAGGGTATCGCTCATACTTCAAAATGTACTATTACTGCAGAAATTAAGTCTAGCATTCTTACAAAACGTTGACGTCATTATCACTCTAATTGTAGTGTTCTGGACTATTCAAATACTACACTAATTAGATACAAACTTTTTGTACATTATCGGACAAAGACACGTGCCACACTAGCGCTGTAGGGATACGACTGACACTGACGGTATATTACTTGCTCTATAAATATCCTATTCATTGTGTGTTAGCAACACTTTATAAAGTGTAGCGGGTAGTTCATTTTATATTATGTGAAGTATACCGAGGTGTAGACAATATATAACCTTTAGTGCGATAGATTAGTCTCAGTCTCTCTGGTGTTTTCGTCTAGTGTACATGGAAGTTAGTGTTATAGTGTCGTGGTTAAGGTCACTCTTCTTGAGGTCCACGTGAGTTAACTTTATTCTCGTTAGCGAGGTCGAGTGGTGGAGGTGAGAGTTAACATATTATGAAAGAGCTCTTTAAACCTGCTCCTGGTCTCAAGCCCCAGGCATAGGCTTCCTAAAGTAAACTTACGTGGACCTCAAGAAGGGTGTCCTTAACCACGACACTATAACACTAACTTCTATGTACACTACGCGAAAACACCAGGAAGACTGAAACTAATCTATCACATTAAAGGTTATATATTGTCTACACGTCGGTATACTTGACATAATATAAAATGATCTACCCGCCAATACTACTTTATAAACGGTGTTGCTACACTCATCATCATGTCCTTCGACAACATTTGTTTTACATGTTAGTAAAAAGAGTTAATAACTTTATATATGCGAGTAGTTCTTTTTATTTTATTTTTTCTGAAAGATTTGAGCCATTTATTAAAGTGATCTCACTCTATGATCATCAGAGTGTATGTCCTGGTGCTATGAATCCATTAAAAAGGTAATAAATGAGTGTTTGGTATTATTTGCTCGGTTTCTCTTTAGTGTATATTATTATTGTCTTTTACGTGCTAACCTAACCTAACCTAACCTTAGGTTTAAACAGATAACCTGAGCATTGAAGTCGAGTGTTGCAATTGCTTGAAGGGTTCCCTTCAACCTACACCTTGACCATAAGTCCAAGACACTGCTTAGGTTCCTGTCGTAATTGTAAGTGATCACAATGTTTAGTTCTTTAACTAGTCCATTTAATACCACACCCCGCCTTGTAGTATTTCTCAATATACCCCTTCTCTTTCTCATTTCTTCGAGTAATATATGCCTGTAAAAAAACAATTTAAAATTAATCAGATTTTCGGAAACCATATAAAAGTTAACAGTTCAATGTTGAGTTTACGTTAAAAGGAAATGTCAACGGATTTCACGACGAAGTTACCGTACGTATTGTTTTTCAAGTTTTTAATATTTCAAAATCAGTAATTTTAACCTTATTTCTTTATCATAGAGGTGGTATTTGAATATCATACATGCGTGTTTTCAAAGCTTAATGAAATATTGAAAAACATCAGCTTCAGCTTTTGACTTCACTAATTGGCGCTAAAGAAGTTAGTATTTATTTTTGGTTCAAAATAACAGTTATCTGATGTGTGTGTTTTACGGTTAATTTAATACCTTATTTAAATTAATTTACTCTGTCTAAAGTATTTTTTTTATTTATTTAACAAGAAAACAAACGGATATACTTAAAATATACAAGTTAGGTGGTCGTCGCCAGGAGTTGTAGTGATTTCTCGATGATTCCTCCCTATTTCTTTAATACACAGATCATTGTACATACCGATTTTTGTCAACCATCCACAAATCGCTCACAAAAACTGCAGGTCCGCGTATGGTTTACACTTGGTTTGGATTTTCTTCTCTTTTACAATATATTTTTTTGATATTTAACTCTCGGGACACGATTTTTCCTCAAAATTTGCACATTTTGACATCTTAATCACAATTGCTTTCTGAATGTTTCTTATTTTTTATATACTCAAAGAGTATTTTTACTATGATTACCTTTTTCTTTCATGATTAAAAAGAAAACATAACTCATTTTTAAATTCTGATCGCTATTAATCTTCATGATAAATCTAGCAATAGTCAGTCATTCCTTCGCCTCCGACTAAGGAGAAATTAAATTATAAAGACTTGCCCAGGGGTCTAGCTGGTGTCTGCACAGGCCCTACAACATTTAATACTTCTCAAATATTTATACGATTACTCTGGCTACTGTAATTCAACGCTTTTTCTTCCCTTATTTTTAATTCTTTTACATATTTCCTTAATATTAAATTTAAAACTAGAGGAGTGAGCTCTGTGCAACTTGAGGGTTACAACTGACTTGGTGAGGCGATGGTCCCAGGGTCCTGGAGGACGTTACGCGATGATCTGAAGTTGTCTGAAGCTGATAAGCACATTATTGAGTTTGTAATATGAGTTGGATGGGTGTGCAGCGTTAATAAATTTATATTATACATATACCAATCCAGTTTTCACAAGTTATAACAAAACAGTTATAGCAGTGTACAAGCAAAAAATTAAAGTTTTAAGTTAACAACTTAATTTAAGTTGGTTAGATAAAACTGGAGCTAAAAAAAGTATATAATAAATTAGAAAATTATAGTAGAAAGTACAATCTGAAATGAGACTGAAATAAAAAGCTTACAAAAATCCTTTTTAGGGTTCCGTACCCAAAGGTAAAACGGGAGCCTTTTACTAAGATTGCGTTGTCCGTCTGTATGTCACCAGGCTGTATCTCATGAACCGTGATACCTAGACAGTTAAAATTATTAAAAACGATGTATTTCTATTGCCCCTATAAAAACAATTACTAAAAAATATATGTTTAATTTTTGCCGTGATTTTTTTGCCAAATATTGAAACGGAACCCTTCGTGCTCGAGTCCGACTCAAGCTTGGCCGGTTTTATTAATTTTTACTTTACTATTTTATACTTATATCTGGTATCTGAGGCTTTTCATTTTTATTTTTTAAGTAGTAATTTATTTCTGAAATAATAATTAAGATTTTATTTGCAGAAGACTTCCATCAGACAGTTTTCTTCCCACCAAATTGTTCTCGGGAGTAATTTTTCTGATTTCTCTTGGGAAAATAATAATAATAATAATAAAGAGTATCTAAGCGAAGGTAGTATGGTTTCTTTTTGTGTTAACATATTCTTTGAGTAACCTTTTATTCACATATGGAAATGAAAGTTAGCTAAAATAAATGACCTACAAAAGCTTTTGAAAAGGTAAATAAAATATATAAATTCTTCATATATTTTTATACATTTGTTTCTTCTAACAAACATCGTTATTATTCGTTAATAAATTTTCAGCCATTCTTAACATCACATACAACCTTATTCATACGTCTTCTTATTGTTAAATCTAAAATAATAATAAGATAATACGAAACAACTTATAATATTCCAATCACACATCTAACATGTAAAATTATTTGTTTTTTTTTCTAAACATAGTAATGTCTTTCTATAAGTTATGCTTTATTTATTCGAGTTTTGAATGGTTCATCTAGTTTTGGGGTTTAGGGGTGGGAGCTTGGTTGTCTATCATACAGGTCTCCTAGTGCAGCATCCAGTCTCTAACAAACATTGTAGATAGTTAACTCATGTTTGTGAAAAGAGAAATAAATGAATTTAAAAATCTACACTGTAGTTAAATCTCTACCAGATGATGCCACAACGAAAAATTAATTCTCCAAAACAAAGCCAAGGCAAGTCAGTTTATTAATTGAAGCTAAATTGTATTGCCCTTCGTAAGATATAATAGCTGAAATTAGGCAGTGATTTTGAAAAATTTAGCCAGTTTATTTGTAAATATTGAGGCTACATGAATCACGTAGTATTTGTGCCTTCCCATAATAAACCAGTGTCTCCGTGAATCCTTCAAACGGATAGATCATGACGAATAGTCTGTCACCGCTTCCTAGTCAATACGTCGTCGCGTCGATACCGGCTTTGTTGCCTTCACCTCTTTTATCATTGTCACTAGTATTTATGATACCCTTTCTAATATTTGCAATATTTAGAAACTAATAACCTTATACAAGCGACCTACTCTGGCTTCGTTTGTAAAGTAGAACATCCTTTTTTTTTAATCTCAAAAAGGGATTAAACAGCCTTCAACAAAAAAGCTTTCAGGAAGCTTTTTAACAATCATCGTCATATTTCAACTATTTTACAGAACATCTTAACAAATTATACACCAAAAACTTCCTCAAGAATTACTCTGTTTCGCATCGCAAACAAACACAGAGACAGACAGACGTGGCGTGGGACTATTTTATAACTCGACAATTTATATGCTCAGTCCCGATAGTTAAGCGTTACTTTGACTTGAATTTTCATTGTGAATATTGATTCTTACTGAGGATCATATTGCTTGAATTAGTTCACGTTAGTTACTTAAAAACCAAGCAATGTAGGCAAAAGTTTCCAGCCCTTGGCACTGATCGGTCTAAAATGCATCGCTCTATAATACAATTAGATTCAGTTTCTAGAAGCAATCATCCATAACTAGTAAAACTTTGTACATTAAAACTTCGCAACGTATTAATGGTATCGTTAAAACTTAAAAACAAAATTTAGGAGACGATTGCGATTTCTTACGAACTTTTAATGTACACATTTGTACGAAAGTTGTTGGTATAATTTGCTTAATTGCACAATGCTCTTAGTCTATAGCAAAGGTCGGGCATGCATCTTGCAAAGCGCTGGCAAAGTCTGAAATGCTATCGTGTGCAGTTGATTGCCGCAGGCTTGTGCTTGTAGGCTAAGAGACGAGGGTAAAATTTGGACTTACTCTGAAGTAACTTGTCACAGCTTCTGTTGTTGTCGTCTAATCGGATACAGTTACTTTTTCACACAAAACAAAATCCGACAGAAACAATTTTAAGAAACTTGGCTGTTATTGTTTGTATGGTGGAGAAGGTAGAGATAACATAATTTAAAAAGCTGTAAAAAATCACGTAAATCGGATCATAAATCTCAGCGTAATTAATATACATACATAATAATGTCGGTTAGTTCCTTGTTTTGAATATAAAAATAAATATTACTTGATTTTCAATATCCGGGACAATAACTTCTTTTAACGATTACTGGGCAATAACTAAAATTCCGGGATAATCCCGGATTTCCCGGCTATTTGGCAACCCTAATACTAACTAAAATGATTGCTTGTTTTACAAAAAGGTGTGTGTGCGATTCACACACGATAGAAGTGAAACTTCAGTAAATCGACAAAAGAATGAGATGAATATATATAATAATACTAGGGGCCTATCCCGGCGCACGGGTGGAATATTTAGTTTAAAACATTTTGGCTCTCCCGCATTTCGGTGCCCCTCTACCTCGGCGTTACTCGCTACCACTCGCTGCACTTCGAGTATCACCGAGATAGAACTACACTGGCCAAAAAATACATTTTTTGTTTATATTGATATTTTTAATTTCGTAATATCTTTTGAATGTAAGGTCCGATTTTAATAATTCAAAAAGTAATTTACAGGTATTGAAACAGTCTTGAATATGAAATAATTTATTTGGATAAGGATTAATACAAAGGTATGGAAAACATGGTCTGATTTTGATAGGCATTTTTATCAACTTTTAAAATATAAAAAAGTAGTTATAGTGACATAACTATAATAGTTGGACATATGGTCTCGCGGAGTTTTTTGTAGATATTGATACGTTCTATAATATTCTAGAACATTTTTTTGTTCTATCATCAATACTTTTCGCAGCGCATGCGATGAAAGATATTTTATGGATATTTTTTTTGCACCTTGGGTTGGTTTTAGTGAGATTTTCTGGGGATCTCTAATTTTTTCTTGTAATAAATATAGCCTATGTTACTCAGGGATAATGTAGCTTTCTAATGGTGAAAGAATTTTTGAAATCGGTCCAGTAGTTTTTATGTTTATTCGTTACATACAAAAATACAAATCTTACTTCTTTATAATATTAGTATAGATAAAATAGTATGTATATTTCTGTCTCATTCTTTCCTACACATTTTTGTATTTGTGTCTCTTACCTGTCGTTTTTTCCGTTGCATCCGGTTTGAAATCACAACGACTCTAAAGAAGTTTCACTTCAAAATATATAAACAACAGATTCCACACTACACGTCATAATAATAGATTTCCTCTAAAATATATAGTGTATATATTTCAAATTCGCCGTTACCTCTTAGTCTATATTATCTGCAATTGTAGCATGTTAGGTTGTCATTACGTCGAACAATTAACCAAAGTCACATGAATGGTTACACTTAGTGTATAACACAAATGCACTTTTTAGCTTGTCACGTGACTTAGATATTAACCTATTAGTTATTATAAATAGTTTACAGAAAAAATGTTGTTTTACGATTGTCAGCAACACTTAATTAGTAGTGGAAAATAGTATAAGTTGGAAGATAATTTAATATAGTTGTATTTAAAAAAAAAAACTTCTTGAAAAGATAACCTGAGGCATGTGTGACAAGTGAATAATATAGTTATGTTCCTAGCTCGTTATTATTGAAGATTGTAACACGTTAAGCCATCTCATAGTTTTACTGATTTTTTGTAATTATCGACTTCACCCGTCATGTCAAAAAGTAAGCAACCCCCTAACTCCCTCGTGCTTACTTAAACCTTTTCAATTCACGTTTCTATGTTATTGTTTACTTTTATCGCTGACGTAATTATCATGCAGACCCTTCCTCACATCCCCCATGTCATCAAAAATGCTTGAAATGCTTACGTAATACTTGAAAGGCCTAATAAGCCTCAGAAATTCCTTGACTTTTTATCTAAAATGCAAGTTATAATTATATTATGCGTATTGAACTGAAATAGATATGTTTCCTCACACAATTAAAAACCAAATTACGTCATCTTACTAAAATAATTTAAACATTTTTAATATTCGTGAACTTAAATAGTTCGCCGTCGTCTCTCAGCCTACTCGCTGCTCCCGCGCGCAAGTTTACTGTTACAGCGTATAATTAACGTCGTGTAAATGATGCACTTAGTGCCAGCTATTACTTATGTTCAGTACTTTTCAACTTTTTGACTCAATGCACTTTTGCTCAGATAAGCGTAGTTTCACTTTGTTTGCATTGTTGGTTAGCGTTTCTAGTTGTTTAGTTTTTAGTTTAGTTATGATAGAGTTCAAATAACTTTTGGTACATAAATAAATATTCTCTATAATTAAACAATCCAAGTACTGATCAATAATAATTTAAGATAATTGTCGCAAAAAAAATTGTTACCGTGCTCATACCAGCTTATGTCAGTGATAATTATTATTTTTAATGGTAGATAAGGTGTGAACGAGCCTGATGAAGTGGCCACCATCGCCCATGGACGGACGTTTTGCCGATGCGTTGCATCCTCGAAGATAGAGTGGGGAGGGGGAGAAAAGAAAATATGCTGCGGTTTCAGCGAACAAGAGTCCAGAGTCCACCAGACCCGCAGCAATAATGGGATGGGAGAGGGATGGGGTAAGTCTTGCCTATATGCGGCTTGCATAAGCCAATCGGGGAACAGATCCCGTACCACCAAGTGGGCGCTAGGTTACTCGACTCTTACGAGATGCTCTCCCAGCGGCAGAGGGGAATAGTATTCTAACCCGTCTCAATGGTAGACGTTATTTACTTGTACAGACTTGAACACTAATTACAAACTTTAAAATGTGAAAATGCCATTCCTGTTTTGATTTCTATCGTTCGTTCTTCTTTTCACTCTATATATAAATAGTTAGTAAAGTATAGTAGAAAGATCTGTAAGATGCCAGAACTAAGCAGCATGTATAGTCTCACTCTACGCACGTCATCTGTTGTACAGAAGATGATTGCATTAATAAATAAACTCTGTCTGTATATTACGCTTTCATTCTTAAACTAATAAACCAATTTTGATAAGAAGAGCCTGGGAAAGGACATAGACTAGGTTTAATCGCGATAAAAAGACTTGACGTGATAGATATAGGGGATGAAGTGCATGTCAAGGTGTGTGATCGTTTATGTCTTTGGGAATTAGTCATATTAAATTATGTAGATGATGAAAATTCTCTAAAATAATCTCTTTTATACAAATCTTTATGAGAATATAGAACTCTAGTAATAGGTATAAGTAATATTTAAATCGCGTTACAGCTGCAATACTTTATTTTAAAACCACAAATATGTTGTATCACGTTTCGGCTGGTGTTAAAATAAATCTCAGGTACAGAAGATTTGTTTACAATATTGCTGTAGAATATTTAAATTTAAATGGACGTGACGCTTATGGATACATTATATGGTTTATAAATGTTTTAGACTTTATTTTTCCAGTTTATTCGTAGGCGTAGAGAGTAGGTAGTTTAACATGGTTTATTTTGATGATTCTTAAATATTATGCATAACAGTACATACTCTTTATTGCCGAGTATATATTTTGACGCGACAAAAGTATTTTGTAAATGATAGACCAGACAACTAATATATCGCCCGCGCGGTAAGAGGGAGGGCAAGGGGAGGTGATATTAATATAACAATCATTTTTTAAGACACTTTCTCATAAAGTGTCCTTTATTTCACTGTTTCCAGCTCCTTCACTTACTCGTGCACGTTTACTATACAATATCGCACTACTGCGGTAATGAATTTATATACGTGTCTTACTCTTGTCTTGCTCTTGTCTTGCTATTGTCTTGCTATTGTCTTGCTCTTGTTTTGCTCTTGTCTTGCTCTTGTCTCGGTCTTGTATTGGACTTGTCTTGTCGCTGCTCGGCTCTGTTAGATTTCCATGTTATAATTGTTTTTTAAGTGTAGCTGTGAGGTATACTAGCTCCCATATAAATAATGATTATATACAGTAAAACAATATCACTTGCAAAGTAACATTACTCATGTAAAGTTTCAATTATTAAATCCCAAAATTGCTCCCATACGCTCATTACATTTCTTGAATGGTATAAGACAACGCTCCAACTCCCAACTTTTAACATAAACGGAAAGACGATTTGACTGTTTTGCTACATTCAACTTTCTAACTTTCAAGCTGTTTCGGGTTCGATGACTTTTCATAATGCTAAGCGAAATTACTCTTATTTTATTTAGAGATCGAGATTAAAGCTTATTAGGTGATTTAAGAAACGAGAAGACAGCAAATAAAATATTTAAAAAAGGTAACTACTTGTTCACTTACAGACGGAAATATTAAAATATCAACTTTTCACTGTGCTTCTCTACGCATATGTGACTACCCACTTTATCAGTAGGTAGCATACACTACAAATGTAGATAAAATATTAAAAAAACTTCAGATAATTTTATTCTCTCACCCACCCTTTCATACTATTAAATCTAAAATATAAATCAAATACCTAACATTTCCTAACGGTTTTTTTGATATCCTCTGCTCTGATAGATTTGAGGCATTCTGTCAAGTGATTTAATACAGTAAACATTAAGTAAAATATTTTTTATTATAATTTTTAAAAGATGTCGTCAAACCTGCAGCGATCACCTGCAGGAACTTCTTGCTGGCTTGCAGATTTATCTAATTTTGCTTTTGAAATATTTGTTGAAGTCCGTTAAAGAAGTTGAAGTAGAAGAAAAATGTTAAAACGTTTTATCATTTTGATAAAACTTTTACCTGTAGACCAATACACTTACGCGAATCAAGGACGAGTCAGCTAGTTTATTATAAAACAAAGTCCCTTCCCACGTCGCGTTAGTCTATGTTCGCGATAAACTCGAAAAGTACTGGACGGATTTTCATGCGGTTTTCATCAATAATCGGAGTGATTCATGAGGAAGATTTGGGTGTATGATTTTTTAAGATTATGTGTAAATTGGCTGAAATATGACAAATTCCGTTTTGTAATAAAACAAGACAATTTTTTGTGGGATACATGAAAGAATAATATGCTATACTATCCGAGCGAAGCCGGGGCGGGTCGCTAGTTATGTTGATCGATGGCTAGATTGGATTTTCTTCCCATCCAAAAAGCAAATTATCTATAAAATATAATATTCCCTTAATGAAACTTCATTGTATTCAATTACAAACTCCAATACGAAATCATTAGAGGTTTCAAAGTTTCTGTTTATTCCCAACCTCATAACGAACTTAATTATATTGAATTAAACTCGAGATTTTGTTAAATTAAAGCAAATCGACGCCATACAATGATAAATTCAGACAATATTTATTTTACAAATGAGACTTCTGATGAATGTTTAAACTGTATATCTTTGCCTACACAGTTATCAGTATATATATTTATTTCATTTTTTACTAAATTATCTAATAATACAACTTCCGACGCTACAATCTGTGTGTCTATGGCATTGATTCTGATGAAGTTTTATTTGTTTGAAAGGGAATTTAATCAAGATGGTTCTTAGCTATGTATTATGAAGATCTGTTCAGCCGAAGACTATCAGCTCATTGATAACTTGAGAGCTGCCTCACAATATTAATATATTGACAATTATAACAGATCAAACGGTATTTCTCAATACTTTTCCTTCGATAGTATTAAATAATATTGAAAAGAAATAAATAAGATTTCTTGTGTAGTTTAAATCTCAGTTTTCAGCATAATTTGAATTGAATTGCCATAAACTTAACAATTCCTTTTCGAATTGGAGAGTTCCCTAGTGTATTTTTGAGGTCCAAGGAAATTAAATTTTAAGGTATCCCCTGTATTAACTAAAACTCATCTAAATCGTTACACAAAAAGAATAAACACAGTCTAATTGAATTGAAAACATTAAAGTCGGTTAATGAAGATAAATGTAGTCAAATTCCGTACTGAAGTTTGTAGAGCATCACTAATCATTAAAATAGTTTATACCAAAACGACTTTCAGTTAAAACTTCTATAACTTTTGATATAATATTTTAGTGAAACTTCTCTCTATTGAAGTTGCGCTACGAAATGTTTCTACTTGGAAATATAAATCATTATATCGATAGTTAGGAGTTTTTATTATATTTATTCTTCAATTTTATTATGAGAACTAGATACACGATGAACGTTAAAAATCATAATAAAATTATACTTCTTGAACACTAAAATTACAATATTATAACTCGGAGAGAAGGGGAGGGGGTACTTACTTTGAAGCGTCAGTAGCTCTGTGGTTCAGGTGTTGGATTCACGATCGATAAGTCGTGGGTTCAAATCCAGGCATGCAAGCTTACTACGAGGGGTAAAGAGAATACTAGTAGTAAGTGACCCATACTGCTAGTAATCTTAAAAGAAACTGAAAAACTCAACAAGGGGTGTGATATTGAATGGACTATTGGGTAAATAGTTTTTTAAACTTTATTTTTTTTTAAATATTTTTCCGTTTTCGATCGAGATAACCTTTATAATCAAATATTGTAACGTAATGTTGGTTTTTATTTGCTTAAACGAGTAAATAACTGCAACGACAGGACCGCGCGGACTATACGACCGCATTTTAAACATATATATTGACTTAAACAATAAGATATATATACATATTTGTAATGTTCTCGCCAAGACCTTTCTTTTGATACCAAACACGTGATAATCAGCTCAGTTTAATTTTTTTAGAGGTGAGAATCTGAAGTTTAATTTGCGTTATAAAAAAAAATCATAAAGTTTTTATAGTCTATGTCACCCGCGCCATTATTACGAATCTATTGACACCTCAATCAAGAAAATTGGTTCAGTAGTTTAGGCGCTAGAGTGGAACATACAAACATACTCAGATACGTACATACATAGACTGCCAAAATCATAACCCTTCCTTTTGGCTTCGTAGTCGGGTAAAAAACAACTTCAAAATAAAACTGTATTATTCATAATTTAAATTACTGGCAAAATACAAATGTGTATCACATAATAGCCTTCGAAGTGATATGATGTTTAGAAATATATTTAAAAAAAAAACACCAATATTTAAGAGCCAAGCATGCCGAAATCAGGGACATTGACCTTAATTAAATACCAACCACAGGTGATATCAAATATTACCTTAATTTAAGCTACGCGCCGACATATAATACTAATTACTAGTTCTACAGTAAATATTGCTAAAATAACATTTCTCAGTAACAATTACATTGTTTTATATCTTAATGTTGTATTTCTTTCTTTAAATTATTATTTCTAAGAATTAGCATAAAGAAAATAATTAATACAATCTCGATTAAGGTACAAACTTAACTATGCCGTTGGAAAACTATTGTCTCCGTACATCAACATAGGAAAAAAAGGTGCCAAGTGCGAATCGAACTCGCCCATGAAGGGTTCCGTAGCAGCAAGTAACATCATATAAAAGTTCTTGTAGTTCGTTGTAACTTTGATCGATGTTTTAATAATAGTGTATTTTTTTTAGATCTAACTATATGCGAGCCCATATAGGCTAAACAAACTAATATATGTTCCAGTTTGACACAAAATATTTCCAAAAATATTATCAATTTGTGTGCCTCGTCTATGACATATTAAAAAAAAACTACTTACTAGATCTCGTTCAAACCAATTTTCGGTGGAAGCTTGCATGGTAATGAACATCATATATTTTATTTAGTTTTATCATTCTCTTATTTTTGAAGTTACAGGGGGGGGAGGACACATTTTACCACTTTGGAAGTGTCTCTCGCGCAAACTATTCAGTTTGGAAAAAAATGTTTTTTCTATATTTGTGTGAAAACAGTATAGTTCTTGTAGTTTCGGAAAAAAGTGGCTGTGACATACGGACGGACAGACGAACAGACAGACATGGCGAATCCATAAGGGTTCAGTTTTTTCCCATTTGGCTATGGAACCCTAATTAAAATTACTATTTTCTATTTCTTTTTCCTGTGTCACAAAATCTTGTTGCTAACTAAACTCCAGCATAACATGCCGAAGATTTTGATTTCCTTGCCATACACGCAATATGTTTTGATTGCGTTCCCTTAGAAATTTGATTTTTCATATCTCTAAGGAATCAGTGTTTTAATAAAAAATAATTATTAATATAATTTTTTTCCAATGGTTGTTATTTGTTGGAACTGATAGAGAGCCATGTAGTAGAAAATATTTCCATATAAATGTTTGAGTATAAAAAAATTAATTGAAGATAAAAAGCGTCTTACAGCAAAATTCAAGTAAAGTTTCCTTAAGAAATATGAAACAGCATCAGTTCTAATAAAGATAAACAAACAGAGCTAATGAAGGCAAACTTTTCATTTCGCGTAATTACGACAAACTCTCTGATTACTGTATTTTAAACCTGTATTAATATTGCTCAAACTAATATATTTTATTTTAATTAAACTTTTTTAGAGAAGTTTTTATAACACGACATATTTCGGGTGGTTTGTAAGTTTGATCGAAGCTACAACCGGCTCGGAATTTAGTTATAGTGAGTCTAAAGGTAAAGTAGTGGGGAATAGCTGCTTATTGTAAGTGTGCTGCGTGCTGGTATAGGTAGTTTTAATAAAAAGCAGGCGCGCGGGAGATGAACCATCGCGTAAGAACCAATGAAGTGTAGCGCGCTCCTCTCACCACGCCTTCCCCGCTAAAAAAGCTCTAATTACGACTTCTACGTATTAAAGGTTAATAGGTATCATCATCACGACCCTTCAATGGCCCACTGCTGAGCCGGTCTCCTCCTCAGAATGAGGAGGGTATTAGGCCATAGTCCACCACGCTGGCCCATAAAATATAATTACAATTGAGTTTGTATTCACTTATTATCAGTGGCGTATATGGTGAAGTGGCTATAGGGTGGCATTTCGGCAAAATGCCAGGGGCCCCGAGCCGAAAGGGTCAGAGAAGGCTGTGAGCACAGGTGGATCTTAATATTTACTATTACAATATTTAGTAAAATTTATAACGCAGGATACTTGTTGGCGATCGACGGCGACCGACCTTTTTTTTTTGCTCCACCAGCTCAGAAGTAGCTTGTCGCGTGCCTGGGTTAAGTTTCTTAATATTAGAGGAGGGGGCCCCAATCTGATGAATTTTCCAGGGGCCCGAACGGTGTAGCTACGCCACTGCTTATTATGCTGAAGGAAGACTGCTTAAATTAGCCGTTGAGTGAGTATATGGATGATTTAGTAAGTGAGCGAGTGTTTGATGACGTGAGGGCGATAGAATGAGTGAGTGGATAGGTGAATGACTGAAATACACTGTACGGACACCACTGTTGACTTTGTTCATAGCAACATTAATTACATTTTTATTCACAAAATTTTACATGAAAATAAAATCTGTATTCAATTTTAAAGTTATATTAAGAGTGATATCGAGTAAAAATACACATATTTTTATTGTTTCGTTACTTTAATTTTCCGATACAATCACTTTTTAATCAACGCTCGAGTTCATACAGACTCGATACTGAAATTATTTAATAATTTTTAACAATTACTCTCCAATAGTCAATATTGGAACCAAACGCATGTAAAATTAAACTACAGTAGCGCTTCAAATAAAAATATTAATGTAACTTTATTATTATTTAATTTTTCTACCAAGGTTTTGTTCAATGTTTCTCAAATACAGAGTAATTATCTAGTAAAAAGAGAGTTTTAATTTTTACCAAGTTTAAATATTATTGGTGATGAGTTTAAATGGTTCAACTCGGAGAAATACAAAGGAGGAGGGGAGGGGGGGGGGGCAATCCTAAATTACGCCTTGACATACATAAAACTAATGGTTTGTTATTGAACTTTAAAAAAGAAAATTAGAACTTGGTTTCCATAGCAACAAATAATAACTGATAATCTTAATATTTTTATCTATTCTTAATCCTATTTACAACTTTGTATTTATTTCTATTGATTTTTTTAGGTTGAAGTGTTACCAATTAAAATAAATAAAGCAATATTTGTTCAAAACGATGTATTCTCTTCTGAATGGCTTATATTTTTTAAATGTAACAAATTGTAAACAAATATTTCAAAAGGTCTCGTTGGAATAAATCAACTGGAAACTAACAAATTTTTAAGTCATGAATCGGAAAATATTGCGAAATGGAAATAGTCACAGATTTGATTTACTCGTAGTATTGTAAAAATACTGAAATATTGAAGTTATCCTATTTACAAAATATTAATTGCCTATTGAGAAACCAATTGTATCATTTTTATTTCATAATAGAGTTTATATTATTGGAAAAAAGTTTGAATTTTTGCCATACATTTTTTACGAGTAAATTGTAATTATAAATTACTTTTTTGAGTAATTTGAGTTGAAAATCATTTAAATAAAATAAAACTTAGATTGCCTATAACTTAGCTATAATAATGACAACCAAATAAACAATCTAATAGATTAAAAGGATAGACTATTCAGAAGAATATGTGAATTTTTAGATATATACTAATATTATAAAGCTGAAGAGATTATTTGTATGTTTCAAACAAATAACACGCTAATCTCAGTAATGGGTGAAGCGAATTAAAAAATATTTAAGTGTTGGATAGCCCATTTAACGAGGAAGGCTATAGAATATATAAGATCATGCTAAGACCCATAGGAGTGGAGTAGCAGTGACAGATGTGGCAAAATGCGCTGCTAAACGGCGATAAAAGAAAAAAAGTTTAATCTCCTTTAGAATTATATTATAGCTGCCTACCCCACACTCTTTTCTAACACTCTCGTTATTATGTGATGCAAACAAAGTCTAACTTAACTTATAACGAAACGCTATTTTACAATCACTGACTCAAATAAAGTGAAAACAAAACAGTGAATAATCGAGTCAATTTGTGCAATATTGGCCACATTGAAACCGAATTCAAACAGTTGTAAAATAAAATATTTTAAAATGTTTTATAGACAATCAAGAGCCGTGTTTTAATGTAGCATTAAAGTATGCAGTCGCGCGTCATGAAACTCGTGTATTCATTTTAGTGCCGTGAACGAGAGGGAATAAAATGGTTGATGAGCATATAATGTTATATGATGACTTTTCATTTTACTACGGTATCATGCGTTGTCTAACGTTTAGTAATGATTGTGGGCGGAGGATAGGGTTGTCGCCGTTTTTTAAAGCAATAATGTCAAATAATGTCTAACGATTGGGGGAATCGGGGTTGGTGTGCCTGCCTTTGAAGGAGACAGTCCAAACACTACCTCAAAATGAGGCAGGAACTTGATCGAAAGTGCAACGTGACCTGTCGGTGCTTGTCTGCAAGCGAACCCTGCACGAGGGGGATGAGGACGGAAAGTACCCCTTAATAATTCGCAAAATGTCGCCCCTTGAATACCAAGGGACGCACACCTGCACTGGACTCCCCTATGTAACCTAACCTTGTCTGTTGAAGGCATATTTGTAAGACAGAGAGATTGTCTGAGAGTAAGCATCAATTGCTGCGTCTTGCACTGTCACACAGACTATGGCTCAAGGCCATATCAATAATGAAGCTTTGCTCTTTTAAAGGTTTGGAAAGGATTCGAAACGTGCTAATTTGGGAATTGTTTTAAATGTTAGTTGGGCACTTTTTTGAATCTTCCTATGCTTGTAGTTTTTTTGCTAACATTTACAAGTTAAAAAATGTAATAATATAATTCTATAAATATGGTATTATAGTCCAGGTAGCATCCCTAATGATACCTGATATTTGGTATGAAGCCAAAGCTATAATCTTTAAGTAATCATATAACCTTTTTGCCTGCGCCTAGGTATTAAGCATTCTTGCAGTTTTGTGATTGTCAATAAATTATTTTAAAATAAATAATTCTAGTCCACTTCAGTCTGCGTCAAAAAGTTATTTGAAGAAGTAGTTGTTAAGTTTTCTCTATGTATCGAATTATCATTGCTCTACTTAATTGTCAAGTAGAAAACACGCGTTTTACGCTAGTCCATCAACACTAACGACCGAAATTAATAATCAATATCAATCCAAAATCCTTGGAATATGGATTGAACATATATTCCAAATTTGTGTAGGTATCAATTATGAACTGTTTACATTTGCTACAATAAGCATGCTAGTTTTAAGTATGCTCCTGAATAAGCATGCTCAAAGCAAACACTCCAATACACATGCCATTTGATAGCATGCTCTCTGCCAATTCAATCAAAACTATGGAAAATCAGCCATCTGCATGGATCTAAATAAAATTATACTATTAATTAACATGCAATGCATCCAAAAATTTTTTCAGCTAGGAACCCCTGTACCACCTAGCATGCTTAAAGATAGCACGGCATGCTATTATCCAGGATGCCAATAAATAGCATGCTTAATAGTAGCAGTCAGCGTGTCCACACACACGCTAGTAGGTAGCATTTGCTCAATAATAGCATGCTTTCGTGCTAGTAATAAGCATGTGTAGCCTTACTCTGATCAGCTAGTATTCTGTAGTCATAAAATATGTAGAAAATGTAAGGTAAAACATTTTATTCTATCAAAGATAATATATTTAAAGGTTATCTTTGATATAATCTCCATATGGATTCCTAAAACCGATAAAATTAAATAATTATTTTACATAACCGTTTTCCATGGAGGGTGACTGGCGAGAAAGTTTAATCACTGTCCGTTAGTAATCGTGACTCGCAAATCGACCGAATCCCGTATATATCCGCGATCATCCTTTTATTATACGATACCTTTAATACATTATGAAACACGGTATAAATATTTCATTCATTTCACTGGATTTTACGCTGAACATTTTTGTAATCTACGTTGCTGAAATTCTAACACTGACAGACAGCGCACAGCCTTTAACTGATGAATCGATAAGTATAAAAATATAAAACTCGGAAAAAATGATGAGAAGTGAGAGGGAGTGAATTAGAAGTGGCAGTGCCTTGGAATTGTGACCAAGTGTAGGCTTAAGGAGTCAGTTTTCACTGCCCAGCTACCTAACTTACGCGCCGACATAAATATTTCAGAGTAAATATGGTGAACGTAACTAGCAGATAGTAAATGTTTTACAAATTTAAAAGACTTTGTAAATCTAATCGTACCACCTGTGAGACTTTTCTAGCGGTAATGTCCCAACGTTACAATGTGAAATTCTTAGTGATGTGCCGGATCATTATAAAAGTATATCCGTGGATACGGATTTAGACCTATCTTACTCAATTTGTGTCGGCGCGCGTGACTTTTAAACAATAGTTTATATTTTAAATGTAAACAGTTCATAAATGATTTTAGCAGTCTATGTATGTATGTATGTTTGTATGTTCCACTCTAGCGCCTAAACTACTGAACCAATTCATAGTCTAACGGAAATTATACCTCAGATTCTAACCTCGAAAAAAATTAAACTGAGCTAATTATCACATGTTTGGTATCAAAAGCAAGGTCTTGGCGAGAACATTACAAATATGTATATATATGTTATTCTTTATGTCAACATATATGTTTAAAATGCGGTCGTACAGTCTGCGCGGTCCTGTCGCTGCCGTTATTCACTCGTTTAAGCAAATAAAAAGCAACATTACGTTACAATATTAGATTATAAAGGTTATACCGATCGGGAAACGGAAAACTATTAAATAAAAAAAAAAGTTTAAAAAACTATAACCCCACTACGTAAATAAGTGGTCTGAAAAGAGCGAAACAAGAAAATAATTCAGATAGAATCACAGAAATGCATAGGTATAAAAATGGTCAAGGTAGAACCGTGGTCGCACCCATGTATACCTAATATGATAATTTATATAATTAGAGGAATATCTCTATGGTACATAGACATGGTATGTACACTTTTTTACGTTGTCGGGTTATAGTTTTTTTTTATTAAATTAAAAAATTTATTCCAACTACCTAATAACAGGTAACATATTAAAATATTCGTGATAGGCGACATCTTCCGGTGATTTGGCAAGCTCAATAAATCTCTCACTGAGAGCTTTTATTAAAAAACTTTTAAGAATTTAATTCTCCTTCGACTCGCTTCTTTCAAATTAATTCTGAATTCTGAATTATTCAGTCATCGCCAGTTTTCAACTATTTTAATTATATGCTGTGTATTAAGTTAATATAATACTAGAGCCTTAGCTTCGCTGGGCTAAAATATTTTCTTTAATAACTTCCTGATTTTTGATGAAAATGCAACAAAGCCTATAATGTTCTACGTTAAATCTGCAGCAATGCAACTGTGAAAACTGTATCAAATTTTGTTCAACTATCAAGACATTCAGATTCTGTCCTAGTTAGTCAGAAACTGATATCTATTTTTACCCGACTACGGCGAAGCCAAAAGAAAGGGTTATGATTTTGGCAGTCTATTTATGTATGTATGTATGTGTGTTTGTATGTTCCACTCTAGCGCCTAAACTTCTGAACCAATTTACTTGAATGAGGTATCATTAGATTCGTAATAATGGCGCGGGTGACATAGGCTATAAAATAATTATGTTTTTTTTTATGACGGAATTAAAACCTCAGATTATAGTTATAGTTTTTACACGGTTTTTATTAGCTTCACTTGTATGTCAGTATGTCAGTCTGTCAGTATGTCAGTCTGTCAGTATGTCAGTATGTAACTCTCCGTGGGTAATTTGCGCGCCTGCGGCCTTCCTTGGTTCTGGTAGCCGTTTCTCAAGCGTGATTTTTTTTAGTTTAAAAAAAAAAAACAAAAAAATCACGCTTTTATAAATAAATCAAACTAAAAAGTAAAAAATAAATAATAGTTTAAAAAAACTAAAAACACGCTTTTTATTATAGAAAACCAAACTAAAAAATAGAAAATAAATTTTAATAAATTTAAATAAAATACATTTTTTTTATTTACACTATTATTAATTTATATTTATTGAAATTTTTAACACTATTCTTATTTTAAATTTATTAAAATTTGTTTTCTATTTTTTAGTTTGGTTTTCTATATTAAACTTAATTTTTTTGATATTAATAAACAAAGCTCCGATACCGTCGGATCCGATACAGGAAAAATACTTGGAATTCCGTAAAAATAGAATGAACTTTTTTCTGTAGGATTACAATAGTTGAAAGAATGAGATTATGTATTTAAGTCACTTCGAATAAGTGAGTGAATATGTTATTGAGAAGCGGATGAATGAGTGAGTGGGTGGACGAATTAGTTAATGTGTCATTGTGTGGATGATTAGGAGAATCAGTGGGTGATTGAGGGCAAACAATTAAATAAATAAAATAATTAACAGTGCTTAGTTTTCAGTCAGTATCAAATAAATATATGGTCAATACTCAAACTTTGTGATAAAATTAAACTCCGATCCGAAACATCATTTAGTTTTAGTACAAACTAATAAAGTACTAAACTAGTTTACTACGCTCCAGTTTAACGTATTTACTACTTGTTTGTTTGGATTCTACTAATTTAATTTTTATACTCGCTACACACTTGTACTTTTTTTTCGCCTTCGCTGCTCGAAATCTTTACCCAACGTTGACTCGTGATGCTCTATAACAATTACGCTAACTAAACTAAACTACGTCCTAGTTAAATGAAACAAATCCTATTCTTATGATAAGTCAATATTTACTGCACTAAATTACTAGTCATACTGCCTTTGATCTTTTGGGAGATAACTTATAAATTGTTAATCTGTTGGAGCGATTGCAATTATTAATATCATCTAATCAAAGGTTGGTAACAATATTGCTAACTCATTATAATATTTGACTAGCTGACCCGTCCTCGCTTCGCGAAGGATTATTACTCGGTTCAAATCAAAATCGGTTCTGCATTTTTAATTTTCCCTATTTCAAGAAAAAAATTAAATTTTATCTCTTCTCGCTTCTCGCTGTCTCTGATCTGATCTCTTAAGCTACGCAACTGATTTTAGTGCGGTTTTCACCAATAAACAGAGTGAGTCAAGAGGTAGTTTTACATACAAGCTTGTTATAGTACGAAGCCAGTGTAGATCGCTAGTTATATAAAATTAATTGGGTTATACACATAAGAACATAAGAGTGAAACAAGCAAACAGCTTTAACTCAAAACGGTCATAAAATAAAGCACTTATCCCTTCTAAATTACCCAAACCGCTATAAATTGTATATGCCGTGTGCCGTAAAGTATACCTATATACCTCCATACTCCATATTGACTGGAAACGGGATCCATATGTATTAACAAACTTAGAGCTCCATGAATCTGATGTTTGAAATGAAACAATAGCTACTTACACACACTACTCAAACGCTCACTCACCTATGCATTCAATCACTTGCTTATTAAAAAAATCAGTAATTTCATTCAAATTCAATCAACTGTTTTTTCTAGTTATTTATTTATTTAGGTTTGCTAGCGAGTGCTGCACATAAAGTTATAATTATTATACAATTCATATATTAAAAGAAACAGTGTGGTGCACACCCATTTTAACACCGCATGCACAATCTACATGTGTCGATTTTAGTTACAAAAACTAACTTTTAAATAAAATTAAATACATTCTAAAATTACAAACTAAAATTTTACTAAAAAACATCTATTTTATTAATAAGGTAGTTAATTATCAATCTACGAAAAGTGGTTGGTGAATCAGTGTTAATTTAATTCTCTTATTTAAAAGATTACATAGTCGAGGTATGGTGGAGTTTTGCGCAAAAACTTTTTTACAAAGAGGGGGTACAAAAGGTTTAAAACACTCGAAACTGTAGCAGATCAGTTATGTATAATATTAATTATTTTTTTGCAAAAATATTTTTTTTTAAATAGCTAAACGGACGGGTCGTCCGCTAAAAGTTTTATGAAAATAGTTAGTAGCGAAATCCGTTCAGTCATTCTTAATTGAAGTATAAAAATACTTAAAACACTGAATCTAAACTTTGAGCAATTTTGTGACTATTCTAGAAAAGACTTTTTTATATATCTATCTAAATCTAATCTAGATATATTATATTAATATTTCTATGGTGTATAAATTGAATATTTTATGTTATCGAAATTTTGGGATATTAAATAAATATAATTTTTTACTCATTTAAATGCAATTTTCTAAAGTTTTCTCTTCATAAGAATCATTGTGAAGTACAGTCGAACTATTCGACTCGCCCGGCTTCGCCCGCATGCAATATACTATGTGTAGGTTTAATTTTATATTATAATTCCATCAAAATTAATTTATATATGAAAAACTCTCAATGACATAAACGGTCAAGTCTACATCCATTTTATCTCATAATTTTACCCCTTCAACCTTTTTTTTTCCAATAAAACGTAGTCTTTGTCCTTTCCCAAGCTTTTTTCTGTGTCTGTACCAAATTTCATCTAAATTTAGTGGTTCAGAACAGACAGACAGAGTTATTTTCGCATTTATCCTAATCCTAACTATTATAATTTCGAAAGTAACGTAGGAAGTACTTAAGAATACAAACTAAACAAACGAAAATGCGATTTAATATACTACTTACGCCATCTATCGACGAATGGATGGCGTCTGTCTGTCTGTTATAAAATATGGCTTAAATCACAGAACCGACTTTTATGAAATGTGATACAGAGATAAAGTAGAGCTTGAGGTTATAAGCTATGTTTTATAGCGAAAAAAATACTTGAGAATATATGTAGTAAACAAATGAGTGTGCCCGTACGCCATCTATCGACGTGGGGATGAAGTGCATGTCGAGCTGCCGGGCGAAGCTGAGACGGGTCGACTAGTAATATTATAAAGTTGGAATTTTTGAAAAAAATCATCACAACACATTTAAAGATTTATTATTATTAATAATAGCAATCGTGCAGACAGGCCGAATTGCTAGTCAATTAATATGTGATTCAAGTCAATATGAAACACCAGCAAAGTTTGGCAAAAACTCATAACGTTTTTAGAGTTATACACTTTCTTACATTATTGATGTTACGTGATAGCTACGTGTACGAGTAACTATTCATTGCGGTGAGAAACCTACAGATGGATTTTTATATTTGTATCGATATTTTATATTTTTCCCAAGAGACAGGGAAGAATATATTTTTACCTTTCTGTTTCATCTAAACCATCTCGTATTATTTATATAAGGGCTATACGCAGTAGCTCTTGAAGACGTGCAGTACTTTAGGCTTGAGGCCCAGGGACAGGCTTAGAAGCGTTTTTTTTTAATGGTGGATAAGGTGCAAACAAGCAGATGGTCCACCTGATGGTAAGTGGCCATCATCGCCCATGGACGTAGCATCCTCGAAGATAGAGTGGGGAGGGGGAGTGAAGAAAAAGAAATGCTGCGGTCTCAACGGACCCAGAGGTGGATCCCATAGTTCACTAGATCCGCAGCATTAATGGTATGGGAATAGGGAGGGGGTAAGTCTGGCCCACATGCGGTTCGACCGGAACGCGTCTATGACACTTGGCGGTCGGATTCGCATGCTGGTGGTCGCAAGCCAGTCGGGGAACAGATCCCCTACCACCAAGGAGGTGCTGGGTTACTCGGCTTTTACGAGATGCTCTCCCAGCGGCAGAGGGGAATAGTATTCTATCCCGTCCCCTCACGGGTAAAACGGCGTTTGTAAGATTGCAAATATTCTCTCCCATTGATTTGATTTGATTTCATTAAATATCACTTGCTTTAACGGTGAAGGAAAAAATCGTGAGGAGACCTGCACTCCTGAGAGTTCCCTAAAAGTCCTCTGTCCGAAGTCTGCCAACCCATACTGAGCCAGCGTGATGGACTATGGTATATATATCCATGACCCATGTGTTCATTATTCTTCAATATGATAAGTCAATTTACTGTAACAAGTCAGACTGTCGCGGATCTTTTAAAATCAATTTTTATACCGTAGATAGTGTTGCTACCATTTATAAGAAACTATATTGGATAGGTATAGTTATTATTATATTTAGAGCTTATCGTTCCAACTTTTTTGTTACTAAACCTTACCCTTGTTTTATCTTATATTATACTTTACTTTTTTTATTTTTTTGAATGACTGCATAATATAAATTACATAATTTTGAGTTTGGATAAACAGATAGACGGTCGAAGAAGAGATCATAAAGGTTTAATTTTTTTACTTTTACTAATTTGGCAATCAAATGCTATCAATAGTGTTGCTATCAGGCGTTTTTGACTGAAAACATATTTTATTATTATCCCGCAGGAATTCAGAATTTTCCGGGATAAAAAGAAGCTTCTGTGTTAATCTAGGTTATGTAGTATCTGTGTGTCAAATTTCAATATAATTTGTTTATCCGTTTTTGCGTGATGGAGTAACAAACATCCAAACCTTAGTAAAATTAATCGTAGTTGTTCATTCTTGATAGTTCTAATAGGGTTAACATAATTGAAGGTACACGCACAAAATTCTCGGACTAAACTTTTGTCTTGGAAATCTGTCTGTAACTTATTAGATCTAATTCAGATAAATAGATTTTACATTATCAGACTATAAAAGTCGATTTGAATTGTGATTCTTGTAGTTTACTCTCAATAATTGTAATAGGGTTGCCATAATTGATAGTACACACGAAGTCACAGGCTAAACACGTATAAATTTGTTCATTTTCCTCCCAGCACACAATAATACAAACCATAACAATCAGGTAGTGTAATTATAGCGGAAATAATAAACATAACGTTTTAACCTCAAGGGGCACTGATGGTCCGGTTGTGAATAATCTCTCCTTTATGTATGTGCATACTATAATTTTTTTTAATGTTTTAGAATAATCTATTTTTTTATTTATGCTTTAATCATTATCTTCCTTTATTTAATAACATGCTGTAATTACTACACATTTACAAACAAACTTTGTGTACTAATTTACATCTGTATATGTATGAATAGATTTTTTTAAAATTTAAAATATCGAATCTTCAAAAAAATTATTGTTAAAAATTGATGATTTTTTCCTTTAGACGTTAAAACATTTTCCTCTCAATATAGAAAACAATATAAATATACAAAGTGACCTTTAATTTTTTCCTTAAGAAAATTAAGTTAATAAAAAGTTTTTTTTAATTTTTTTTTTAATGATAGATAAGGGACAAACGAGCAGACGGTCCACCTGATGGAAAGTGGCCACCGTCGCCCATGGACATCGAAAAAACTTAGGGTATCTCTTGTTTTGTCGATGCGTTGCCGCCTAGAAGACAGAGTGAGGTGGGGGAGCGATGAGAAGACTGCTGCGGTTCCAATGGACCCCGAGCAAGACCCGGTGTTCACTGGAATCGCAGCGGTAATGGAATGGGAGAGAGAGGAGTAGATCTGGCCCACATGCGGCTCGGCCGGAATGCGTCGGAGACACTTGGCGGTCGGATTCGCATGTTGGTGGTCGCAAGCCAGTCGGGGAACAGATCCCCTATCACCAAGGGGGTGCTGGGTTACTCTGCTTTTACGAGATGCTCTCCCAGCGGCAGAGGGGAATTGTATTCTAACCCGTCCCCTCACGGGTAGAAAGTTTGGAAGAAAAAATGAAAGATGGTAGAATGTTTTTTTTCTAACTTATGGTTTTACATACCTATAAATAACTACTTCCTCTTTTTCGCTAGATAAACTTTAAAAAAGATTAAAATTTTAATGATTAACTGATAATAACTTTAATTTACTCTACTTTATAAATGTATTTAACACTCTACAATGGTACTGAAAACACTATAAAGGTGATATTGAATGGACTATTGGATAAACGCAACTTAGATACTGCTACTGAACCGATAAATAACTAAACATTATGATCTCTTACAATTACGAGAGGAACCAAAGCAGAGCCTTGAACTTGTGTGTTTAGGGTTGATTAGTTGTTTAAGGGCTGCTCTGTCACATATGTCTGAGTTTATGGTTAGGCTTACATAAGGTTAACCTAACACAAGACCAACCTAACACTAATATAAGCCAAGCCTAACTCACGCTTCCGACATGTATATTAAGTGAATTTAAAGCAAATTCATCTAGGGTATGGTATGGTAATTTTGGGAAGATCTATCTATCTAGGTTTACAGGATTGTTTTTAATCATAGTATTTGAAGAAAAAGAAATTAATTATTTGGATCTAAATACGTACGCGCACCGTATACGATTATCGTGTACCCTCCAGTCCGGGCATCACATTATGAGTCGTTATCCTTTAAAATTACCCTTCAAATGTCACTCGTAAGCTATATTATATAAGTACACCTTCATTTGATCATGTTTATGTTTTTTAATAGAACCCTTTAATTATTAAATGTTGTCAAAAATGCTTAAATGAGTGGAATAATTCATATTCAAAGACTACTTTGAAATCTACGGAAAGCGGTGTTATGATGCGAACTAAAGAAGTCGCTCTTTTTAAAACGCTACTGATTTATTACCGAAAAATGCGTTTAATTGTAATCCATACCTTACGGTTCACAATCTTTCGATACTTTACAATATCGCGTGATATATATGAGATAAACTCCCTTACAAACTAGTGACTAATTCCCAAAGACAAACGGTCACACAGCTCGACATGCACTTCATCCCCTATGTCAATCATTTCCAGACTTTTTTATGATAAAACTTTTATGTTTATTCCTAAGATGTAACTAATATTTGTACAACATTTCATCAAAATTGGTACAATGGTTAAAGGGTAACAGACAGACAGAGTTTCGTTCGCATCGTATATAGTTGGAATAAATAAATAGTATACTGGTATCAGTAAAAATCTTTTTTAAAGTCAAACTGCTTCAAATTGTGATATATCACTGGAATCACATTGGTTCAGCTTATACTAACTTTTTCGTCGTTAAGGTAATGGTAGGCAATTTATCTCAGGAAAGTTAGCTTCGGAGATATAGAAATAGGTTTCGAAAAGAAATATTTAGGAATCCTACATTGGGATATATTGGCTAATTTAGCAGAATACAGAATAATGCACCAATTACGTTAAAATCTTTTTTTTATTGACTTTCAATACCATTTGATTGGCTAGTAATTCCAATATTTATATTTTTCATTGTGCAAATGGTTGGCAGAGGTAGCGCTTGGGGCTTGAGACCCAGGAGCAGGTTTAAGGATGTCTTCTAATCAGTGTAAACACTCACTTCCATCGCTTGACCTTGCTATCGAATGTTAAAATAATAAAGTGCATTAATCACGTGCCCCTTGATGACGGAGACCTAGCACCACGCCAGTCGGACATATCTGATGCCGCCCTTGGCGACGACGTAACGCTTGCGCTGGTTGTTTCGGCTTCGACTACTATCTCAGTGTAGCGCGACCCGGGATGAGGGGAGCGGTCGAGCGGCTAGCACAGCGCGACCTTAAACTTCAAAGTCCGTACCCTGGGCGTCGCTGACGGTGGTTAAGTCCAGGGGGTTCGGTGGCCGGAGGAAATGGTCGCTTGGAGTACCCGGAGTTCATCTGTTTTCAGAGATGACTAGCGAGAGACCTGATCTTGAGGGATATGGGCCGCTTCTGACTTTTCTGGAGGCTGGAGATGCAGACGGGTGGATGTGCCGAAGCGTCCGCAGTAGTATGCTAACGCGTTCCTGCGGCGCTTAACATATGGCATGGATGGTGGTGGGTTTTAGTGCGGTAGTCCAGCGCCTTTCGCTGGGAGTCCCACATAACCCCTTTAAGGTGTGTGCGTAAATGTAGATAAGATTATAATTACAACAATAAATCTTTAGAATTTGTCTGTTCAAACTCTCTTTACTAAATGAAAATAAACTGTTCTGTATGCTTATTTGAAATAATATGACTTGACATATTTTCACATATTTTCTCATCTGAAATATATTTAGAAAAGCATACTTGCTCGAAACTGGTTTGTAAGTAATGCGTAACTTAAATCCGCGTTAGTCTGTATACAGCCTTATTATAACTATTAGGTTTGAACACCACTGGATAATTGTATGCGTAATATATTGCTGAAATTTACTCAAAAATATTGATACATACAATATGTAGCAATTTTATGTACCGTATTAATGAATTAAGTGAAGTAGCAATTTATTTTAAAGTTTTGGGAAGTTTGTACTTAAATCAAGTGGTTTTTTAATTTTTTTTCACTCAATAACTTTTGATTTACTATATGATTGGTATTTTGGATCTAATATATAGATAACTTAAAATAAGAGGGTGTCTCTTTTTTTGCCGATGCGATGCCGAATTGAAAGTGGAGACAGGAGGGGGAGCGAAGAGAATGAGAGAATGCTGAAATTTCAGTGAATCCAGTGCAAGAACCCAGTCTCTATTTTTAAAGATAGCTAGACTAGCAGTATCCATCACATACTACTAGTATTCCTTCTCCTCCAACTAAGTTAAATGCTTGTGTTAGGAGTGGGCCACGTCAGTAGTCTGATGACTGGAATTTAAACCCATGACTGAACTACTGACAGTTTGGTCTAAAGTAACCGCAGCATTAATGGGATGGGAGAGAGAGGAAGTATGTCTGGACCACATGCGGCTCAACCGGAATGCCTCAGACACTTGGCGGTCGGATTATCACTGGTGCCCGTCGAGGCATAGATCTCGTACCTTCTGATCACGACAAAGGTGTGCAGAGAATAATTATAACACAAACATAACATAGGTTACATGTATAATCTATAAAACTAATGTTACTAAATAATATAACATCACTATTACACTTCTACTACCACTACTCTAAACAATGTTCATTTAATAAAAGCATTCGTTAGCCTCTGATTTATCAGGATTGAGGTTATAAAGTAGTCCAATCTAGCGAGGTATTATAACAATTCAATAGAAAATTAGCTAATTACAGACTAACTTAATTTGTCGTTTGTCAGTAGTGTTGCCATATGACAATATTTAGAGTATTAAGTGTTAATGTAAAATAACTTTATCGCCATCATATTCATATATGAGACTATTATTTAATATTAGTTTATTGTTGCTGGTGTATAAACATACACATAGACAGGTCAAAATAAAATAAAAAGTTTTGAATTATTTTTTAAACTTTATTTAGGATTTGAAGCTACATAGCGCTATAAATTAGATACGCAACAATTCTTACCCGCGAGTCGACGAAGCAAAGCTACCGGAAAATTTATGTGAGGTCGTCTTCAAATGTCTACGCCTTAATATCCCGTTTTGTTTGGCTTTTGAAAGATTTGGAATAAAACTCTGGATTAGACCGTCTACTGGCATTTTTTATATTGTCTCACTTTTTTCAGAAATAGTTTTAAGTTACTCAAAAGGAATAGTTTAGGTTTTGGTTATCAAGAAAAACTAGAGGTATAGCTACCGGCACGTAAGTATAGGTTTGACCATGAATGTGCAGAAGTTACTATTATTGCCATGTTAGCGGGGAGCTAGGGACGAGAGCAGCGCGTCACACGCGATTGGTCCTTATGCGTTTTAGTTCCCGCGCGTCTGCTACGTCACCAATACGTCCCAATACAGGCACGCAGCACTCGTAATGCGCAACTTCCCCCCACTATTTTTTCTCAGACCTAAAGTTAGCTGCTGGCTACTATACCTACCTAAGGAGTAAAAGTTCAATGAAAGTCATGGTTAGATTATTTATGAGCATTAAGGTGAGATGTCACGAGATTTAATCTGATTCTCTCCCTCTTTCCCCTAATCTCAGGTAAGATTTCTACCCAATTTTAGACAGTTCCTTGAGGAAAAATCTACATTATATTTGTGCCCCGAGAGAGAAAGGATTCTCTCACTTTAGATTAAGTGAGATTTGGTTTAATTAATTTCATAACATACTCTTCGGTAGAAGGTATTAACGGTAAATATGTGACCATTGTAGATATGAGATCATTAATTTTTTTTTACTTAAAAAATACGTACTACAAAATGATTTAAAACAATATTTTAAGGACTAGTCTAGTAAGCCTGGATCTAGGCAATGCAGTATTAGTACGTTCATTATTTGCACTTCAGCAAAGCGAGACATTAATATACGAGTATCATTGATGAAAACTCTTCTTTTTCAGTCGGTTAAAAATAACACGGAAAGTTTATACAACATAAGTAATAGGCAGCACTAAGTGCGGGTATTAACGCGACGCTTTAGTTAACTACTTGCAATACACTACACAACACAGAATACAGTAAACACTACACAGCCTGCATGGAAGTTACAATCGCCAAATTGTAGATACAGCTCATTTATATATTAGTGTGTTTATAAAGAAATGTTTTATTTATATTATAAATGTGAGTTTACACAAAAACGGCTTTACAGATTACAACGAATATTCGCACACAGATTCTTTATAACCCGGATATGCTACTTTTTATCTCGGGAAACTTCAGAGTTTCTGTGGGATAATAATAAAACATGACTGCTGAAAGTCAGAATAATTTTTAGATTGAAATAGTTAATGATTTTTATTAAAAAAATAAGTACTGTTGTATAATAATTATAAGTACAGACGTAGTTTGAATAAATTTCAACTATCTATGAGTGTTTGGTGCATGATTTCCCAATTTTTTACCAAATTTGCTTGATCAGGCATTACTTACCTACAACGTTTTGTGAACTCATAAAAGAGTGTTGACGCCGTGTCTTTTAAATTACTTTTTTTGTTCAAATATTCATGATTTTTACTTTATCATATTAAATTAGAAATAAAAAAATAAGCTTTTCCAAATTATTGATTGAATCTGTTACTAACAATGCAGATAATTTGAATAGTTAGGACATTCTATTGCTTTATATTAAACAAGCTGACCCGGCAAACGTTGTTTTGTTATATACATTTGTGGTGGGCCACCCTTATCACTTAGGGGGATGAAAAATAGACAGTAGCCGATTCTCAGAGTCACTGAATATGCATATAAAATTTCATAAAAATCGGTAGAGCTGTTTCGGAGGAGTATGGGGTAACTAACATTGTGTAATTTTGAGGATTAAATATTTAGTTATCATAACTGAAAGTTAAAAAGTTAGTGAAGTGTTATCCTTATAAAGGATCACGGTATTATAATATATGGACCTGTTAAATCTATTCCTGTTCTCTCAAACCTTAGGCACTGTTTAGTTTCCTAAGTTGAATATTTTGTCTTTATGTATACGTATATTGTATAAGTAATAATTTATCGGTGGTAGCGGATCTGTTCTCCCACTGGCTTGCGACCATCAACATGCGAATCCGACCACCAAGTTGACACGTTCCGTTCGAGCCGCATACGCTTGGTCTACCCCCTCTCTTTCCTTTCCCATTAATGCTGCGGTTTCAGTGGACAGTGTTCACTGAAACCTTCGAGGCACCAACGCATCGGCAAAACAAGAGATACTCTCTTCTCGTCCATGGGCGACGGTGGCCACTTTCCATCAGGTGGACCGTCTGCTCGTTTATCCCTTATCTCTTATTAAAAAATCCTGTATCTTATATTTATCGGTATTTTATTTACTTTTGGCGTTTAGGGTTCAATACCTGTTTCGGCTGATTTCACTCATGGTTTCGTATAGAAGACAAAAATCCATTCAGAGGAAAAATATGGAGCGAGCTGATGATTGAGGGTTTCGGAGACGGCGGAAGAGCACAGCCAGGATATTCAAGATACGTGGGAGGTGCTTGAACAAATATCAATCAAAACCTCATCCAATTGGCAATGAGCTGAAAAAAATTCCAAAATGGCGGACTTAAGATGGCGGCCATACAAATTTCGTCGGCGTCTATCTCAGAAAGTATACAAAATGGAAGAGCAGTTTTTTGAAAAAAGATCACGGCTTTAAGGTTTATTTGATAATAAGAAGAAAAAATCAAGATGGAAAATTGAAGGCTACAAGTTGAAAACTATGCAAGACCTTGATACCATTCATGGAAGAACTATTATTCTGACTAGTGATGTTTGAGGATTTCGGAGACGGGGCAGGAGCACGGCCAGGGTATTCAAGATAGTTGGGCTCCAACAAAAATCATTCGAAACATCATCCGATTGGCAGGAATCTGAAAAAAAAAAACAAAATAGCAGATTCAAAATGGCGTCCATGCTAATTTCGTCGGTGTATATCACAGCAAGTGTACAAGATGAAAGAATGATTTTCTGGAAAAGATAATCAGTGTATGAAGGTCTACTTGAGGAACAGAAAAAAAATCAAGATGGCGGATTTTATTTTTACATGGGAAATCTTGAAGTTGAAGTTCTCAACGCATGAGCTCATGCAACTCAATGCATGAATTTGATACGGTTCGTAGGAGAACTTTCATTCTGACAAATGAGGCATCGAGGATTTCAGATATGAGTATGAAACACGGCCGGGTTATTAGAGATAGGTGGGTTCTACTCAAACAATAAATACCCGAAATACCTGAAAATAAATCAATTTGTACAACGGTGGGTTTGTAGAAAATGATAGACAGTGGTAAAAAGTAGTAGAAAAAGGTAGTGAGTTGTAGACGGTAGAAAATGGTAGGCAGTGATTTGCAGCGGTAGACAACTGTTCACTGTTTACTGCCTACATGTTCTAAAGCGAATATCACATTGCTATGCTATCGAGCACTGTAACGTGGAATGTAAAAAACAGACCTTCCTTAACATCTACCAGAGCCATAAGATGAAAAAAACCATCCAGGACATGAATGTCACTTCAGCGCTCAATTCGCAACATGATAATCATATAAATCACTAATTTGAAGAGACGATATACCTAAGTTATCTGCTTTAGTTACAGGCAAAAAAAAAACAGATTAATAGTAGGTAGTTGCTACCATGGTTATTTGAACTGAATTTAATAAAAAGTGTTAAACTTTCATGGTTTTTATGTTTCTAATAGAACACATTTATGTTTCTAATATTTAAGAATATGTTTTGATACATCACTTTATTTATTATTATGTCTTATACTTCCACTGCATTAAGGCATGTAAACAAATTAGTTGTTTTTTCTTCAAATATATTTGGGTTCCGTTTGGCTGAGCCCTATTCCTGCTCTTCACTCTTCTACCCGTACTAGTTTACCATTCGCCGTACTAGTTTTATATACAAACATCGCAAGTTAATAAAAAATCTAATCAATTTAAGCTTGATGTACAAAATATCAAAATTAAACATTTTATACCTCTACTAAATTTTTCTTATTAAAATTAAAATACCAGTATATACCAAGAAAACTCCAACAACTAGTTCAGCTCTATTTAACTGGGCAATTAAAGAAAAACAATATTATATAGCAATAGAATAATTGTATAAAAACGGTAGTAGTTCAGCCATAATGGTTTCTTTAATACAGCAGGATTAATATCTTGCAAATTAGGAGCTAAAACGATAAATATTCAGGAGTTTCTTTTAATCTTACTGCTTTTAGCTCAAGTCCATTTCTCTTGGTTTTAAATTGCGAAAACTTCAGAGGCTTTTGAATTTCTTAGCCTATTTAGAGGAATTGTTTTAATACTTAATGACGGTAGATAGAAATTAGCTGAACTTCCAACTGAGCAGTTCTACCTAATGCTACGTTTCCACCAGATATGAGCGAAGATGTGTAGTGAAGGGTATGTTTGTTAAGAACCAATAGAATCACTACTACTAGCGACCCACTCCGACTTTACACCGATAGTAGAACATGGCGTGACAATTATTAATCACCGATGCTACAACGTCAGCCGCAGCGTTAGAGTTGCTAGGTATAAACAGGTATATTGTTTTTTTTAAGTTTTAACTCTACTAATTACGAAAATCCTTTGCCAGTTGGAAAATGGCCGCAAACAAAGGTTGTCACGATTTCAATGGACGATTCTCGCTCCAGGTAAGTGAAAGCGCAAGAGAGAAGATGCAAGCATTGTTATGTGCTGTAAACAAGAGTATACTGCAGATGTAGTTCTAGTCTTTTTTATTTTATATTATTTAATTTTATATCAAAAAAACAGATACCTGCAAAATCGAGCAGTGGGATCCTGTACTATATCTGTGGCATCATAACGCTAAGATAATGGACAGATTCTGATGAAGTTTTACTTGTTAGAAAGGTAATTTAATCGAGATGGTTCTTAGCTATAGTTAGTGAAGATCTGTTCAGCCGTTTGAAGACTATCAGCTCAGTTCTAACTAGGGAGCTACGTGACAATATTAATATATTAAAAATTATAACAATCTTGTAACCATGGTAACATATTGACATTGATATATTAAATTAAATTTTCTATCGGAAGTAATTTACATTTTCAATTTAATAGGATTACTATAATATGTAGTAATATTCAAACTTTTCTATTAAATCGGTTTAAACTGTAAGCAAGCGACACTATTATGAAACCTAGCAAGCACATCAAAGTACACTTAACTAGTAAGACGAGTTTAAAACAGCTTAAACTGTAACTTTGGTATAACATACACCTGTATCACACAATGCTTTACTACCAGATTATATCAGAGTTCAGAGAGAGGGGTTCAGCGCTTTAAATATAAGTTATGGTACTAACATTTTCAGTAAATAGTAAGGTTAAATTTATTTACAACTTTACTGTACACCACCAAAAATAATATTATAATGATGCTGCCCAAGTAATACGTAAGCATATTTTTTGCCATTATCAACTCCTCCGCCCCCCCATGACAGTAAAAGTAAGCAAAGCGTTAACCTATCCCTCCCGGGTTTACAAAAACATTTTTACATTCATTTTTCTACGATGTGATGTTTACTTTTTTATCGCCGACGAATCAAAGCAAAGACCCCCTCTCGCCTACTTTTAATGCTGACGTAATACTTGAACGGCCCCAATGAATGTACTAGAGATGTCACGAATTTGGCCGAATACCGAATAACGAATATTCGGCGAGTCTCTTGGCCAATATTCGGCAGAATCTATCGCGAGTGTTTTACTAATAGACCAGGGTCGATAGTTTTTTAAACCAAAGTTTATGTGGAAGAATCAAATAACCTAGTTTTTGGTTTTTTATTTATATCTTATTCAAAATATTTTTTTTCAACGAAACTTGATGAAACGTCTATTATCAACAAATTCTAAATAAATTGTTTTCATTCATCATAACTTATTACTGGTAGAATTTAAGTATTATTTAAATTAATATGATAAAATAAAAATTATTGTGAGGAATATTATGCATTCTTTTTTTATCGAGATTAACTATTCGGTATTCGGCTGAATACTGAATAGTGAAAAAAATGGCTGAATAGGCCGAATACCGAATAGTTGCCGAATATTCGTGGCATCTCTAGTATGTACACGCGTTACTTCAGAAGGAATGCACCAAATTGGATAGAATAGAAATACAACGGGTATGTGAATGAGTGAGCGACTTTAATACGCCTCAGCGAAGCGAGGACAGAATCGTTAGTTTAGTTAGTTTAATTATAACGTGCCCTTAGGAATGTCTATATAGTGAGTAAATGCGCGAAGTTCCTCCTACAATATATTAGTAACACTATATTATTGCGTCATACAAGTGTACGTGTGCTGGAGTTATAGTTTAAGCTGTTTAAAACTAACTTACAGTGTTATAACAAAATAGTTTTCAGCTAGTTATATAGACAATGGACGTAAAAACTATTCTGCTGTAGCAAAGCTGAGTAATGCCTCTGGATTGTGACTCCAGAGCAGATTTTAGGGAATCCATGATATGATCACGGTTGTAGGCGAAGCGTACGTAATGAAAAGGGCGGGTCGTAGAGCATATAAGGAATTTCGAAAATCCCACACTGGTCAGACCTTTACCTACCACTGCTTGTCATACCACAAGTTCTTTTCCTCGCGAATTTTTAAAGATTCTAAGAGGTTTGTTTCAGTCCTCAACAACGATACTATACATTACTCGAACTCACTAGCAATACTAAATCTAAACAAAGTATAATATCCATAACTCCCGTGATAATAGATGAGGGAGACCTACTATTTTAGACAATGTTAACTCTGATATCACTGTCAAGACCGAGGTTATATCTTATCGAGTGGGTATACTTGAAACTACACGACAATACAAATGTTCTATCATGCAACTATCTCAATGTTTTCCTGTAAAATTAATAGGTATTTTATATACACAGATAATGCACAGACTGCGAAATTAAATATCTATATATAGACTATCGCATATTATATTCGCATCGGGGCATAAATTCCAATTTTTTAAACTAATTTTGATTGTGTAATGGAATTAAAAAAAAATTAATTTAAATAAAATATGAGTTTTAGGAGCCTTCATGTAAAAGTGAGGGGAAATCAATCTGTATATCTTATTACCAATATTATATAACATATATAAATATGTTTGAAATAATATTATCATATAATACTGAGATGTAGTTAGGAAAATGGCAAAGATGGCGCGAAATATGAATATTCATTAGGGGACTCATTTGCAAAATTAATCTTAATTCGTGTAATTTCTTATTGTTGGCCACCGATTTTCTTTGATTCTCATTAGGGGTTTATTCGCACGAGAACTTTGAACTTTTATTCATTTTTAATCCATGACACTAGAATGACGGTGTTGTAAGTTTAACGTGTGTATTTGTGTTTCTGGATGTCTGTCTGTGGCAATGTAGCGCTCAAGATAATGGACCGATTCAGATGAAGTTTTATTTGTTTGAAAGGTTATTTAATCAAGATTGTTTTTAGCTACAATTTGTCAAGATCTGTTCAGCCGTTTGAAGGCTGAACAGATCTAGCTCATTTCTCACATGAGAGTCTGCGTGTCAATATTAATATACTGACAATTATAACAATCCTGTAACCATGGTAACACACTCACATTGATTACACTGAGTACAGATGAAACGCTATCTTTCGAATAATCAGCTCAGTTTATTATTTTTAGAAATTAGAATCTGTGGTATAAATTCCATCATAAAAGAATCTTAAAATTTTTATGGCCTATGTCACTCGAGCCATTATTACAAAACTATTGACACCTCATTCATGAAAATTGGTTCAGTAGTTTAGGCGGTAGGGTAAAACATACAAACATACATACATACATACATACATACATACATACATACATACACTGCCAAAATCATAACCCTTCTTTTTAGCTTCGCCGTAGTCGGGTAAATATATTTTATTCGTTTATTTTTTTGCATTTTATGAATATTTGTTAAGTTTGTATTGACTGCTGATTGTTGATTGTTGTTCAAGTTGATTGTTTGGTAATATATCGATACTGGAGGTGACTGTATAAACAAGATTTTCAGTCGGGTTAATTCAAATGTTTAATAAAATAGTTTATTTTGTGCAAAGACAGACAGGGAAGTTAGAACAACAACAGACAGATAGAAAGATAGAGGTCGAAAATTGCTTTGTCTTATATTACGTAAAAATATTATTAAGTCAGATTTTAATTTGCACACACACTTTACACAACTACACTTACTATACTATACTTATAGAATTTCACTTATTTAGATACTATAAGTTTTATTAAAAGCACATTATGATAAACGCATTTCCTAAAAAGTTGAAACCAAAACATTGTATACAGCCGGAGTTTTATCTTTTTAAACTTTGACTTATAATGTTGCTGGTTCTCTTCGACATGGTTGACAATTCACATGTATACCTTATCTTTAACAAAATATCTCTATGAAAAATCGACAAAATACAAATTAGATTACTGTTAATTTATCATTAAAACGTACATCATATAACGTATGTTTTCGGCTTTAAACTCGAAAATGAGAATTATTAAAAAGTGTGAGAATGCATCTCGTACGAATATTCTCTAAGTAACACCATTTACAGAATTCGCAAGTTGGAATTTGTTATAATTTATAATGTTTACGGGTTATGAATAAACAGAAAGTTTGAAACTTTGTCCATAATCATTTTGTATTTTAGTAGAAGATCAAGGACTAATTAATGAAATCTTTAGTAAATTTACATTGAGTTTTGATTGAGCAAATAATAAAATTTTGTTAATTCCAAGAATAACATTACTATTAATATATTTTATTTGTTTACTATGATAAGAACTATATCTACACTATTATATAAATAACTAGAGGGCTGCCCTCGCTTCGCTCCGGGTATTTAAAGCAATATATTATAATTGATGTTCTTAAATTGTCCCTCTGTAATTGTGTAGTTTTTAATTATTTGAAAAATTTAGAGAGAGTAAGAAAAAGTTATAAAAACAAAAATAATGGAAACAAAATTAAAGAAAAGCGACAGATGCTAAGAGAGGGAGGACAGAGCAGAACTAAAATTGAATGGGTACAGGAGAGAGAGAAATTATCTAAAGAAAGAAAGTGCAAATAGGCTAGTCATTCTGAACAAATAAAAATAAAAATTAAAGTGAGAAAAAAGAAAGAGGATGAGAGACAATGATAGTATTATAAGAGAAAGAGAGACGGAAATACTATAGACTTTTCTCAGTGAAAGAATTTTTAAAATCGGAGCAGTAGCAACAAAATGGCCATGTTCTATTAATTATAAAATGTATATGGCAACACTAAATCATCTTTGTCACTCACGAATAGTGTAGTTTTCTACAGTGAAAGAATTTTTAAAATCGGATCAGTAGCAACAAAATGGCCACGTTCTATTAATTATAAAATGTATATGGCAACACTAAATCATCTTTGTCACTCACGAATAGTGTAGTTTTCTACAGTGAAAGAATTTTTAAAATCGGATCAGTAGCAACAAAATGGCCACGTTCTATTAATTATAAAATGTATATGGCAACACTAAATCACCTTTGTCACTCACGAATAGTGTAGTTTTCTACAGTGAAATAATTTTTAAAATCGGATCAGTAGCAACAAAATGGCCACGTTCTATTAATTATAAAATGTATATGGCAACACTAAATCACCTTTGTCACTCACGAATAGTGTAGTTTTCTACAGTGAAAGAATTTTTAAAATCGGATCAGTAGCAACAAAATGGCCACGTTCTATTAATTATAAAATGTATATGGCAACACTAAATCACCTTTGTCACTCACGAATGGTGTAGTTTTCTAACAGTGAAAGAATTTTTAAAATCGGATCAGTAGCAACAAAATGGCCATATTCTATTATTTAAAAAATGTATATGGCAACACTAAATCACCTTTGTCCCTCACGAATAGTGTAGTTTTCTAACAGTGAAAGAATTTTTAAAATCGGATTAGAAACAACAAAATGGCCATATTCTATTATTTAAAAAATGTATATGGCAACACTAAATCACTTTTGTCACTCGCGAATAGTGTATTTTTCTAACAGTGAAAACATTTTTTAAAACGGATTTGTTGTTCCTGAGAAGCTCTTCAATTTACAAAATGACCACCTTATGGCACTTAAATGGCCATATCTTTTTAAACCCGGAAAGGATGTAGCTTCCTATCGGTGAAAACAAACAAACATACAAACAATCAAATCTTTCCTCTTTATATAATAGTATAGAGTATAGATAAAATAATTTGTATGTTTGTTTGTTGCGAATAGGCTCGAAAAGTACTGAACCGATTTTGAAAATTCTTTTACCGATCCTTTCCTATATATAGGTAACATAGGCTATGTGGTGTTGCCATAAATATTATAAATAAAATGGTATGGCCATTTAAGTGCCATAAACTGGTCATTTTGTAAATTGAAGGGTTTCTCAGGAACTACTAATCCGATTTTAATTTTTTTTTCGCTGATATAAAACTACACTTTTCGTGAGTGACAAAGGTTATTTAGTGTTGCCATATACATTTTTAACTAATAAAATATGGCTATTATGTTGTTACTGATCCGATTTTTAAATTCTTTCACTGAGATAAGTCTATAGTATATCCCTCTCTCTTCCTCTTATAATACTGTCATTATCTCTCATCCTCTCTCTTTTTTCTCTCTTTAATTTTTATCTATATCTGTTCAGAATGATCAGTCTCTTTTCACTTTCTTTCTTTCGATTATCTCTCTCCTTTACCTATTAAATTTTATTTTTGCTCTGTCCCCCCCTTTTTTATTACCTGTCGCTTTTCTTTTCTTTTTCTTTTTATAACTTTTCTCACTCTTTCTCTTTTTTCAAATAATGAAAAACTACACAATTACCCAGTGACAAATTAAGGATATCAATTATAATATTGCATTAAATACCCGGAGCGAAGCGAGGGCAGGCCGCTCGTTATTATGTAATATTATTATTATACTCCCTTCACTACTCTTATCGATCACTACACATTCTACATCTACCCTATCTTATTACCTCTTACCACTACACCCTTCTATATCTACTTTTCCCTACAGCTACATCCTTTTTCTGGTCTTTCACTATCACTATCCCTCCCCTCTTCTTCTATTCTCTTACCTAGGTAGGAAAGTAGAACAAGAGGTGGCTTCTACCTAGGTAGGTAGATAGGTAGTAGTAATAGAAGAAGAATAATGGTATGCCATTATAGCTGCACTCTCTTTCTGTTACACCTTCTTATTACCATCCCTCCCCTCTTCTACTACTCTTCAACCACTGCAACCCCATACTACTATATTTTATTTATTATTTATTAATAACTTCATTGCATACTAACATATAAATAAAAATGAACAAATACATAAACGAAAAAAAAGCGTATAAAGGTGGGCTTATTCCATAAAGGAATCTCTTCCAGCCAACCTTTAGAGAATTAGAAACAATTTAACAGTGAAGTGGGTGGGTAAATTAAAAAAAAAATTGAATATAGAATACATATTCTATTTTGCAACGTGTATTACGACAATATTACATTTATAATATTTTACACAAATAATATAAATAATATTTTAAAAAAATATATATATTCTCCAAATAATATTTTCCCCACAGCTACACTCCATTTTTGCTACTTATCACTATGCCTCCCCTCTTCTACTACTCTCCTACTTTTTTCTTTCTCTAGAATTATAATATGGAAATTATTATACTTCCATAAAGATCTCATGGAGAACCTTTAATCTTTCTTAACTTCGATTTTACAAATATTTAAAATAAGGTTAAACATTTCCGATGTCTTCCGCCATTTTGTAGACTATAAAACGTAATTCCTTTATATCAGAGAATAACTGAACAAATAACGTTAGAAATTCGAAGAAAACCGAAGCACACACGAGAGGGTGGTTAACACATAAAATAGCGGTGGCAGTGTAAAATGAGCAAAGTGCTCAACTATTAAGGTGTCTTGTACAATAGTGGTGAGGTTGAGGTTATCGATTGATGAAAAATTAAATAAAATTGATTCTCTGAGAGTAAATTCTCTCTTTAACAGCTAAATTAAATAGGCTTCTTAAGATGTTAAGAATATCTTCTAGTGACAGACTCTAAGCATGAAAACGATATAATGCTTACCGTTGAAATTACTTTCTCTAATCAGTTCATTTTCTCTTTCAAATAATGATTTCCATCTGTCATAACATGAAAAAAATAAAAAAGGAAAGGAAGGAAAACACTATAGCTTGAGGAAGGTTAAATTAATTTCCTCCCTAATGTAATGTGGACAATTAGAACAACCAAATGGAAGGAACCAGCAGGAAATAGAAGAATAGAGAGACCACACATACAATGAGCTTATGACATAAAAGAAATAGCAGAGAAACACGGGAAGGAACCTGGTAGAGACAGAAATAAATAGTAAAAGTTGGAGGAGGCCTTGACCCAAGCTGGTGCTCGCCCCCTCGTTGGTGCGCGCCCCCTCGTGTTTCGGGGGCTACACTATGCTTAGTTCAAGGGGAGACTCATCACCTTAGTCTCCCAGATGAGAGTCTGGTTGCGGACAACTGCTGACGGGGTCGCGGAAGTACTTTTCAATTTCCCGTGGCCTCGTCCCTATAGCAGGAGAGTGGAACACCCCGGATGGTTTAGCGGGTCGGGCTGCCTCCTTCCGAAGCAGTGTTTGGGCTGTCTCCTTCAGAGGCAGTCACACCAACCCCGCATAACTTTCCCAAGTCCCCGCTTAGGGAAGTATCTGTATACAGATTCCTCCGGGTCAAAAAAAAAAAAGGCCTTGACACAAGGAGGGGTCCATATCTCAGAAACAAAAAATGATCACTAAAAATTGGTAATTAATAAAAAAAGAGAAGAAGAATGTTGTAGTAGTCTATACGCAGACTAACATTATGACGGCTTGACTAGAACATCCTTCTGGGGGTTATACTTTAGACTCAGAACTTCAGAGTTGCTAAGAATACTCGCTATGTAATCCATGATTATTCGGTCTTGATGGCGTATTTATTTTGCAATCCCTTCTTCCTTGATTTGTGTTTATCAGTTGGCCAACATTCAAGTAACAGGATGCTACTCATATCAGTCGTACCAACATCAAGATCAAGAAACAGGATGCTACTCATATCAGTCGTACCAACATCAAGATCAAGAAACAGGATGCTACTCATATCAGTCGTACCAACATCAAAATCAAGAAACAGGATGCTACTCATATCAGTCGTACCAACATCAAGATCAAGAAACAGGATGCTACTCATATCAGTCGTACCAACATCAAGATCAAGAAACAGGATGCTACTCATATCAGTCGTACCAACATCAAAATCAAGAAACAGGATGCTACTCATATCAGTCGTACCAACATCAAAATCAAGAAACAGGATGCTACTCATATCAGTCGTACCAACATCAAAATCAAGAAACAGGATGCTACTCATATCAGTCGTACCAACATCAAAATCAAGAAACGGGATGCTACTCATATCAGTCGTACCAACATCAAGATCAAGAAACAGGATGCTACTCATATCAGTCGTACCAACATCAAAATCAAGAAACAGGATGCTACTCATATCAGTCGTACCAACATCAAAATCAAGAAACAGGATGCTACTCATATCAGTCGTACCAACATCAAAATCAAGAAACAGGATGCTACTCATATCAGTCGTACCAACATCAAAATCAAGAAACAGGATGCTACTCATATCAGTCGTACCAACATCAAAATCAAGAAACAGGATGCTACTCATATCAGTCGTACCAACATCAAAATCAAGAAACAGGATGCTACTCATATCAGTCGTACCAACATCAAGATCAAGAAACAGGATGCTACTCATATCAGTCGTACCAACATCAAAATCAAGAAACAGGATGCTACTCATATCAGTCGTACCAACATCAAAATCAAGAAACAGGATGCTACTCATATCAGTCGTACCAACATCAAAATCAAGAAACAGGATGCTACTCATATCAGTCGTACCAACATCAAAATCAAGAAACAGGATGCTACTCATATCAGTCGTACCAACATCAAAATCAAGAAACAGGATGCTACTCATATCAGTCGTACCAACATTAAAATCCATTAACAGGATGCTACTCAAATTATAAGTGTTGCCAACATCTTAATTAACACAATATAACCAACAACTTAGTAACAAAAACAAATAAAATTTACTTTATTTATTATGTATTTTGGGTTATGGAAATTAAAATTATGAGAAAAAGTGAGTATTGTATAAAGCTTAGTTATTCAGTAGACGTGGAGTCTTTTCGAGAGTTAGCAACACTGTTGATAACTTTATATTCGCGGGTAGTTTATGTAATTCCAAGACTATATAACCTCTGTTCTGATAGACTTGAGCCAGTTGTCAAACGGAGTTCGCCTGGTGACCATTACGTCTGAGCAGTGGTTCATAATGCCTGGTCTCCACTACTAAGGTTTAGAGTAATTTTTTAATATCGGTTTCTCAGTTTCCCGTATAAGTCCATATTATTATTGTCTTATGCGTATTACTGTGCGTCATTAGTCTCATGTAGATAACACAGGAATAAATAACTTTTATTGAAGACGTGGATCTCTTTTTCTTTCTGTCTAATCGATCTATGGTTATTATGGTTGTTTGTGCTTGTTTTAAAGCAATACTAGTACTATCGATAACTTCAAGGTCCATCACTAAATGCATTCTCTTGCAATGGTCTCGGGTTAGACGCAAATAGGTGCGGGGCAAACAAAGTGCAGAGATGTTCAGATCTCTATTAAACTGTTGATAGCATCCCAGAGGTAAATACGTATGTACCATTGCTATTTATATGATACTAGTCAACATTTGCAATTTACCACTTGTTTTTTTATCACTATTTTGGCGATAATGGCCTATATATAAAAAATAGATATATGTCGCGAGTTGTGTGGTGTTTTTGCAGGAGTATTTAAGATAAACATTTTCATCATACATTATATAGGTACGTGACAAGTGTAGCTCTAACGCACTCACACACAGCAGACCTACTTATTGATACTTATCATTATATATTGGACAATTCACACAATATCTTTATAAATTATAGCCTATGTGTTATTCTGTTAGATAAGCTATAATATTGTAAAGTCTCATTAAAATCTATTCAGTAGTTTTTGCGTGAAAGAGTAACAAACATCCATAAAAATTATCACTAGAATTTCACTATAGACTAAATTATAACTCTATTTGTCATAGAATGAGAGAGGAGTGATACCCATTACTATACAGCAATACGTATACACAAGAAATATAGACGGACCCGAGCAATGCCTGGAGCTTGAGACCCAGGAGCACGTTTAAAGAGCTCTTTTATAATAAATATTACTTTAACCTTCACCACCCGTCCTCGCCTCAATCACGACACTATAATACTAACTTCCTTGTGCACTACACGACAACACCAGAGAGACTGACACTAAGCTATCATACAAAAGGTTATATATTGTCTACACGTCGGTTTATTTTTTTTTTACTTATTACTATTTATCTTAAATTCGGTGAAAATCGTCTAACACTCCCAAAATTAAACGACATACAATTTCATGTCGCAAAATGTCTTGAATTATTTCTATAATCTATTCATTATTATTATAACGAGTCATGAATTCTTCATGCGTTATTCAACAACAATTTAACACAAAGAAATTTCTAGAAAAGAGAGACAAAGTAAAACTTTGAAATTCGTCATTTACATTAATCTCCGGACTGTGGACGATTCTGAATGACAAAAGGATCTAGAATTAGAGTACCTGACTTCATTTAAATTTCATATCGGAGCTGCATCTACAGTAACTTTCCTGTTTGAATTAGAACAAACTAGTCGACCAGCTCGGCTTTGCACGGGTGTAATTTAACACATACTACTCGTTAGATTAGTAAGAGATAATGTTTGTGAATTTGTGAGGTTGTAGAGGATGGATATAATATCAATTGAGTAGATCTAGAGACTATCTTTTATCTACAGATAGCAACATTATTTGTGAGTGTCACAGTCTATAAGTTAACAGAAAAAATTTGAGAGTCGGATTTGCAAAGTAAGTCGGTGAAAAAACGGGCGAACGAAAACGTTTCTTACGAACGCTGCCTTTACGATGAGAGATATAGGATTCATAGTTGCGGGTAGTGTATGAATAAATAAAGGAATTTTTTGGTTTGAAAACACCTCATCAAAGCGAGAGAGATTACTGTACAAAAATATTGGCTTTCAATAAAAAAAAATATTGTCCCATAGGAACTATGATTTTTTTGCCTATATGTTAAACCAGGTTATGAAGTATCTGTGTGCTAAATTTTATTGAAATCGATTCAGCCGTTTTCGTGTAATTGAGTAAAAAACATCTTAACAAACTTTCACATTTTTATCATTAGCACGATATAAGATAAAATGAAATTTTTTACACAAATATTTTCAACACAATGTTTCTCTTCTAAAAACCTTTTTATAGTAAAGTCAAACATGTTTTTAGAATTATATAATTAGACTATTCACTACTATGCAATCTTTAATAACACCGGTCAACACGGATTTTGAGTCTGACAACAAAATGTCAAATTTTGATTTCTTTTTTCAAAAAACCTATTTTACCTTACTTGTAATGGGTAAAATAGGTTTTTTGAATAAAGTTTGCTTTTTTAGAAATTTTGTTTTCATAGAAAATTTCATATTATTTCGACAAGTAAAGTCTGTATGCTATTCTGCGACTCAGTCATATACAAAAGTAGTTGCTACAGTTTGTAATAGACATACATACACTCAATACAGTAGAATGCGCGACTTGTCGCCATTTTGTTTTAAAGTATTACCAACTATTATTTTACTCTCCACTAAGAACTTTAAAACTTAATTATCAATATAAAACATACAATAGCAAACTTATTTCTTCATAAATTAAGTTTTTGGTTATTTTTCAATGTAAACACTCAGACAATAGTCATTAAATAACAGACACAAAAAATTTTTTTTTTTGTTGACTTGTGTAATTATTACATGGTTACAACGCTTCCACACAATTAGAACTCTAACTTTATAGTTAGTTCAAATAGTTGTAGCACGAAGACGTCCGTTGTCTTACACGACCTCCACGGGCGCACTACAGATTGTACTTTAGCTTCCTGTATATCTTCTTGTTTACCTATGCACATAGTTGCAAAAAATATTGTAAAATGTTAATGCTAGTGGCCACGTAAAATATAGAGAAAACGTTAATTGAATCGATTTATTATAATATCTTACTATTATTGAAACTAGCTGCGACCCACCGTTTCACCCGATATATTTTGGATAATTCATAATATATCATTAGAAATTATAGCCTATGTGTTATTCTGATGTTTAAGCTATATAATTGTAAAGTTTCATTAAAATCCATTCGGTAGTTTTTGCGTGAAAAAGTAACAAACATATGTCCATACATCCTTACAAACTTTCGCGTTTATAATATTAATAGCAGCGCCCCGCGGTTTCACCCGCTATATTTTAGATAACTCCTACTATATCAATATAAATTATAGCCTATATGTTATTCTGATGTGTAAGCTATATTATTGTAAAGTTTCATCAAAATCCATTTAGTAGTTTTTGAGTGAAAGAGTAACAAACTTACATCCAGATAAGTAAAATTCAGTTCTGTGGGATAAAATAAAATAATTTTCTTGAACGCCTGAATAATATGATATAGCACCGGGAATCAGAAAAAAAGCTGTTGTCATTTAAATATGTTTTAGTTTTAGCCCATCGAAACTACGGTGAGCTATAATGAAGTTTGGAATTGTTATTCTAGTGGTAAACGAGTTCATTACACGCTACAAGAAATGTTGACACAATTTTGCTATGAGCGAAATCTCTGTAGACTAATCACCTCAATATTTTTGTTATGTCAAAGGAAAACTAATTGGATTCGTAGATCTTTCAATACATAATGAATAATACTGACTTTGTCTTATTTGTATTTTTTACCAGATTGTTTAACTATAATGATTTTTCTTTACTGTTTTGACTTCCTGTACAGACACGCAATACGCTCACAATATGCACAAAATATGGATTTCTGCCGGTCAGTATAAATATCTAATATAAGTTAAATCTTAAAAGAACTTATAAAAACAACGGTAAACATGTTTACTACAGACAGTTGTGCAACTTCAAAACTAAACCTCAATGCAAATCATAACTTTAAAATGCAAAACACAACCGCAGAATTCGTAAAATCCCTAACTCACTCACTTTCTTAAGCAAACACTTATTCATTTTGAGAAAATATGGCATGGCATGATAGTATGCTTTCTTTTGCTGGACATTCTATACTTTGTTCGCGGTATAAAAAGTATCCTATTTTCACGATTTTTGTGTGAAAAATTCTTTTTTATCCTAAAGTTCTATTTCTTACTTCGGGATAAAAAGTAGTCTACATGTCCACATCAATTAATATTGTAAACTATTATGATTATATTTTAACATTCAAACATTTTCATCTATAGTTAATTATACCACAAATATTAAAAAAATCTTTTAAAGAAGAATAGCCTGTTTATCGAAGAAAGCTATAGGCTAATAGGCACTTTTCTTCATTTTAGTTGAAGTGCATAATAGGCGATAAAACAATAAAAACTACTGGGTCAAACTATGTTAAATTTTTAAAGGACTAAATGGCAACTATTTTGCATCAAACTAAAGAAGAATCACGTAAATCGGATCATAAATCTCAGTGTAATCGATATACATACACAAATAAACAATACAAATCCCAAGCGAGAATGGAAAAAATGTTCAAAAATGTTCATAAAATAAAAACTACTGGGCCAAACTATGTTAAATTTTTAAGGGACTAAATGGCAACTATTCTGCATCAAACTAAAGAAGAATCACATCTCAGCGTAATTAATATACATACATAAAAAAAATATACCAGTCGAATTGAAAACCTCCTCCTTTTTAAAGTCGGTTAAAAAAGGTATGAATGGCCATATTTTAACCTCGTTTAATATTGATGACACAACAGTAATGGCCGAAACTATACATTGTAGTATAATGATCGAATGTGCAGAGATCTTAAATACCAATTTGCATGGGCTAATCGAGACAGCATTGGTTATAAGTTCCAATTACGCGTCACACGATGCAGTTAGCTTTGAGATTGTCTATTTCTATTAAAAATTTACATACATATTGTGCTTCGATGTTGCGTTTGTGTGTATGTCCTTTTAGATTATAATGAAATTCTAGAGAATATGCTGTAGACGACGCAGATATACTTGTAGAATTTATTAAAAAAGCAAATAATACTGAAGTCGAATCAGACACTTGTTACAATAAAATTCTAATAACTAAGATTTTTAAAGCAATTGTTACCATAGATATGTAATCAATTAAAAATATTAATGAGGAAGGACTGTGTAAATATGTACAAAATAAGAAGTAAGTAATTACTACCCATTGATAATGATAGAAAAATATATAAAATTCAATAGACTATAATAACAAAGAAATGAGTAACTAAGCAAATTTACGACCGATCTATGAATCAAGTATTAATGTATATCGAACTTCAAGATTTTTACTTGTAACGATATTGTAACAACACTTAACCATAGATTTAGTATAGGATGGTGAGGTGCAGGTTGACCTAGATCTTGTATAACTTTGACGACATAATTGTCAAGCATACCAGGGTTCTTCCAAATGTTTTCCTTTATTGTTAAAGCTAGATATTTAATTGCTTAAAATACACATTCATCTAAAAAAGATTAAAGTTTGGACCTTAATCAATAGGGTTTTATGAAATATCACTTAGTTTAACAGTGAAGGAATAAAATTGTGAGCAAACCTTTTTTCTAAAGTTCTCCTCATTCTGAGGAGGAGACTCTCAGCAGAATGATTAACTGGTTGTGATGATGATGAGGTTATCACAGCTATTCTATTAATATAAATCGCCCAATAATTATTATAACTAATTTTTCAGGTCAGACCTAAAAATGAAAAAATAGCAACACCTAAATCAAATTGGAGGGATCAGATGAATCATCTGTGTAGTTCTTCACATACCCTCATTAGTGCTATTTTCTATAATGAAATTGATATTTACAAGGATAATATATCAGTAAGATTTTATTTTTATATTTACTATTGTAGTGGTTTACAGTATTAAGTATGTCTATCACCAAATATGTATTTGCATGTAAGATCAAAGATCCAGAGAATTTATGTCATGAATGAATGTTGCATAATGCAAATGCAATGCTTTGTCTCAAATACTCCATGTAGAATATGTCTAATTAGAGTAATACTACGCTCGGTATAGATTGGATTCAATGATACGTTCAATTGTATCATATTGTCATTAAGATGCAGCACTTCCTATGTATCGTTAATTTCATTGAGTTTAGGTTTAAAACTAAGTAACAGTCATCATCACGGTCTCTTCAGAATGAGGAGGGTGTTAGGCCATAGTCCACCACGCTGGTCCAGTGCGGATTGGCAGAATTCACACACCTTTGGAACATGGAGAACTCTCAGGAGTGCAGATGGTTTCCTCACGATGTTTTCTTTCACCGTTAAAGCAAGTGATATTTAATTTCTTAAAACATACATAACTCAGAAAAGTCAGAGGTGTGTGCCTGAGTGGGGGATAGAACTCGGACCTCGCGAGTAAGACATTGAAGTCTCAACAACTGGGCCATCACTGCTTAAGTAACAGTAATTGATAACATTACATAAATGTTGAATTGAATCAGGCGTTACTTTGCGGTAATTCATGGTTTAAAAGGAATCAAAATGTTACCTTGCTATAAACCGCGGCAATCTGAACTACCAGACTCGTATAGTACAACCTAGAAGAGCACCCTGTCCACACAAAAGTGAGACGCGCGAACCCGAACCAAGACACACCACACAAGTAGGTAGCTTGTGTTGTCAACACGTCCTGAAGATGCTTCGGTTACGGAGCGAAACGTACGTCGATTGTCGATCGCGATCTACTTGTGTGGTGTGTACTGGTTCGGGTTCGCGCGTTACACTTTTCTGTCAACGGTGTGCTCTTCCGGATTGTGCCGTACGAGTGTGGTTGTTAGATCGTCAAGCTACCTACTTGTGTGGTGTGTCTTGGTTCGGGTTCGCGCGTCTCACTTTTGTGTGGACAGGGTGCTCTTCTAGGTTGTACCATACGAGTCTGGTAGTTCAGATTGCCGCGGTTTATAGCAAGGTAACATTTTGATTCCTTTTAAACATTACATAATAAAGTATAGGTAGGACATGGACTTCGATAAAATAAGTGTGACTATTAGGTAAAAGCAACGCAGTATCTATTCTGCTAATGAATCGAGAAATAACCAAACATTATGATCTCTTACAATTAGGTCAGGAACCCAAGCAGGTTAAACTTGTATCCAAGGTGTAGGCTTAAGGACGTCCTTTATTCAATTGAAACACTCGCGTTCATTGCCTAGGTTATCTGTTTAAACCTAAGGTTAGGTAACCTAAGCCTAACTTACACGTTGACAAATATATATGTATGGGCGTTAAAATAACCTTAAGTTTTAAATAAAAAATATTTTCAAATTACAACTAACGAGAGTTTCAGCTTTAGTTCAACGTGACATTGGAGTAAAATAAATCAGTAGATCTTGGCATTCAGATATATGTTGTCTGGAAGAAATAAGTAAGAGTATTTCTTTAAATTTAAAAAATGTCTATCAAGTGAGAATAGTTCATTTTTTAAGAGATAAACCAGATCTGATGTTTCACGGTGTTTTAACCTATGAAACGTTGTGTTTGGTTTTTTTTAGACAGACTAGTTGACCCGCGCGTCCTTGTTCGCGTGTTGTTCCACGCCTATGGGTCGTAGCGTGATGTTAAATAGCCTAAGTTACTCCTTGTAAAATTAGCTATCTGCTAGTGAAAGTTTCGTCAAAATCGGTTCAGCCATTTCAGATATTAGCAGGAAAAAACAGATAGACAAAAATGTTGTTTTGGTATATGTACCGTGTATACATATTATACATTTTATTTATTTATATGGATAAGTGACAAACGAGCAGACAATCCACCTGATGGAAAGAGACTGTTGCCCATGGACATCGGCAAAACTTTAGAGTATCTTTTGTTTTGCAGAAGATAGAGTGAGGAGGGGGTGCGAAGAGAAGAATGTTTCACTAGAATCTGAGCAAGAACCTGGTGTTCACCGGAACCGCAACATTAATGGGATGGGAGAGGAAGGCAGTAGATCATGCAGGTTGACCGGAACGCGTCAGAGACTCTTGGCGTTCGGTATCGCATGCTAGTGATCGCAAGGCATTCAGGTAACAGATCCCCTACCACCAACAGGGGTGCTTAGTTTTTGAATACAATTACCCTCTGCCGCTTATTCTACAGTAATTGAATTCTAAACCCTTCCTTCGCGGAATTCCCGGAGGCCATGTTCTATAGTGATTAAAGAAAATTTTTGCAATATTTATTTCATTATTTTTCACTTCCAGTAACTGGTATATTCTGTCAACTCCTAACAAGAGTATACAATTAGGGACGTGGACGGCACATTGTTTCGTTTTATCTCGTTTGCCGCCAAGATTTACGGCTACAGATGACGTGATCTTTCACCTTCGTTCCTTTTAAAAAGTTAAAGAAACTACTATTGTATTTCCGTATACAAGAAAAGCAAAAGGATTTTGTGTGATCTGTAAGATGAACGTACATATTAAGTTTTTCTGTATTTATGTTTCACCCCGACACCTATACCTTCTCGAGAAATATTGACAGTAGAACTTTGTAATTGAGTTTTATAAAGTCATCTTTAAGATTTACTGATGGTTCCCGGATAATAGGAAAATAGTTTACTTTACAAGTCTGCTTCTATCAAATATTTATTAAGGAAACTAATGAAATCGATATCTGCCACAGTCTTGTTGTCTGATAATAGTCACATTACACGTTTTTGAATTATAAAGGACAGTCACTTGTAGTTGCATACTAATTACACTTATTTACTCATATCATGTAATCAGTTCTATCCGTCTAACAAGTGTTTAATTTAATAGTGCACTCTAAATACAAAGACAGTATCAATTTTATTAGCTTTGTTTATATAGGCTTGTTGATTAACCTATTACTTTTACATAGCTCTGATTGGAAAGAGAGCGATCCTTTGGTTTAAAGGACAAAGTCTTGGCCCAGAATACTTGCATCTCAGCGGTTTATGAAGGCAGATAATGGGAGTGTAGCAACAGCAGATGGGTCTTGCTTGGAGTCAGGAAACGAGCGGTTTCTTAAATTTTGATATTTCCAACAACATTTCAAGCTTTTGTATTTAGTAAAGTTAAACTAATGAAATAACACCTATAGTATCGATTAAGAAATTTATAATTTAAGTATAGGTAAAATAAGAATATAAACTCTTGAATAAATATATTTTATTTAAATTATTGTAGTTATAAAAAATTAAAAAATGACATAAAGAATATAAAAATAAAATAATGTCAAAGTTCAGAAATATCTCAAAACTTTTAATCCATGACAGTGGAAATAAAAGATGTTTATGCGTTGCTATAAAAAATTAAATATAAAGGGAATAAAAAGGGTACGTCCCTTTACAAACAACCCAATAACACTATTTATAGAGAGAAAGAGAGAGTAGAGTTTTCTTCACTTTTAATGGCCACAAATGTCTTCTTAGATGAGTCAGCCGGCGAAATTATTCCGTTGGTCTTTGTTCGAAACTTTCTTGTTTTACTCACAATAGATGTAGGATTCGAAATATTCAAAACTCTCATATATCTCGCCTTTGAGTCCTTTTGTTTTTATTGTATGATATATCTTCAACGTTTCGTCAAGTGATATTAGTTAAAAGCACTTTCGTATGTTTTATTTTAGGCAACATTTTATGTTTTAAACTCAGCTCTATTGACTTAAGTATTTTAACATGATTTTTAGGCACCGTGGGCTTGAAATCTGTATTTTTTTACATAAAAATGCTTTTTACTTATTTTTACTATTTATACGTAATCGTAAAATAGTGCACTTTTATTAATATTTACTTGGTTGACTATAATTTTCCTATTTGCAATTATTGGTATAGGTGCAATTATTGCTATAGGAGCAATTAAAAATTATTTATAGTTTTGTCTAAATAGTTATGAATATCACATCATTACAATTCTTATCAATAAATATGAACATAATAGTGGTTACCCGCTTAACAACCAGTCCTCTTTAATCATATCCGCAGCTTTCTCGCCGATCATTATTATTGGCGCATTTGTATTACCTCTTACTATAACAGGCATAATTGAGCCATCAGCCACTCTTAAATTATTAATACCATACACCCGCAATCTTGGATCAACTACTGCGTCATCGTCCCATGCTGGTCCCATTTTACAAGTGCCTACAGGATGAAAAATTGTGGTAGTGTATTCCATAAGTAAACACGCAAAATAGTTGTAAGTACCCCAAACATGCTGTGAGCATCCTGGCATTCGTTTTCTAACAAACTTAGCACCGATTGCTCTAAATGCTTTAGTTTTTTCCAAACCTACAACGAATCGCATTCCTTCAACTAAAACATCCAAATCGTCTTGAACGGTGAAAAATCTAGAATAAATTAACGGCTGACCATAAACTGGGTCTGTTTGATTCAATAAAATAAAACCTCTACTCTTAGGTACTAGTAAAAGAGGTCTTGCAGCAATTCCGTTATAGAAAGCTAATGGGAGTACTTCGGTTGCTATATAAGTTGTAGGATCTGAATAGAACTGTTCAACATTTCTGCCATCGAAATGAAATTGGATATCTGGTGCATCTTCAGTAGCATACTTACTTTTAATAAACGCAATACTATTTAGAATACTTGTAGTTGACAACACTCCTGATTTTTTTGGGTATTGATTTTTATATTTAGTAATTTCATTTAACATTCGTTGACCGCTGACTGTTGTAGACGTTGCGTTGGTTAGAGAAATAATTAGTGCATTCGTGGTTACGTGATCTTGCAAGTTTTGACCTACTTTTAATTCATTTATAACAGGTATGTTAACTCTTTCCAGTGATTCTCTAGGTCCTATACCTGATAACATGAGGAGCTTTGCAGAATTTAATGCACCACCACTTATAACAATTTCTTTCTTAGCAAAAACTCTGAATCGTCTTCCATTTTTCACATAAGATACACCACATGCAGCTTTAGTTTCTGAATTTATCAAAATTTTAGTGACAAGTGCATTAGTGATTATATCAAGATTCTTCCTAAAATTTCGAATTGGTTTAATGAAGGCTACATTTGCTGACTCTCTTCGGCCATTTCTGCTAGTTGCTAAGCTTACATCTGTACCAAAATTGTCTTCCCTTGTTAAATCTTTTATAGGTAGACCTTCAACCAATAAAATGGTATTTATATCATTGTAAGGAAACCTTTCAACAGACAGTGGTCCATCAGTCGAATGATAGTAAGTGTCATTACCTTCAATGTCTCGATTATTTTCTGATTTTTTGAAGTACGGGAGGACCTGAAAGATATGACATTTATGTTAGTTATATCTAAATAATTATTTACTCTATTTTTGTAAGGTATCACAATCACTATAAATAAAACGTGTAAACTGTTTGCAAGGGCTGATTAATTTATTATTAACTATATTTAAAGATTAATAACGATAGCAACTTTGAAGCATCTTTTAATAGATCGAAAGAAAGTTTAGGAAATGTGAATTATAATGTTTCCTATAGTCCTATAAATCTACCAGCATAACTTTAATGCCTTTAGTTAATTTCCTTGCAGAATATATGCAAATTTACCTCATCATAACTCCACCCATTATTTCCTAAGTTTGACCAATTGTCATAATCACGCCTGTTTCCTCTCATATATACCATGTAGTTAATAGCACTGGATCCTCCCATGGTTCTTCCGCTATAAAGTTATGAAATAGATTAAATTAAAATTTTAATAATTCTTTATAGGATAGCAAGGCAATATTAGTAACTTACGTCATCCAAGGACAGCTTTGTCCCCTTAAAGATCGGCAAGTAAGTTCTTCTGGTTGTGTCGTAAACCCCCAATCGATGCTGGATCGTCCTAATGCTAACGCCAGTGATGGAACCATCGTTATATCTGGTTCTTCTGGTCCTGCTTCAAGGAGAAGTACCTGAAGAAAGATAAATCTTGTATAGACTAAGTTTTATAATTCTCATATACTGCTATCACTTTGGCCAATATTATCACTATAATATGCATATATGTTTTATCACTTTTTATTTTTTATATTTGCCATTTTTTTTATCTAGGCATAGTTCCCCATGCACATTTTAGAGTTTTTGATTTGGTTTTTTTCAATTTACTCGATAGCCTATAAAATTATGTTATACATTTAAACGTTTTAATCATGTTATTATACACTATATAAGACGGTAATTAGTAAAGAATCGATTTAGTTAGTTAATTAAAAATTCAAGAGGCATTAAACTTATAAAAAGTTCTACAAGTTCGCTGTATTCCAATCAGGACAAGTTTCTGTTATATCTCGAACTTTCTATATCCACTAAGAAACTATTGTAAAGCTAAACAGACGATATCGAAAATAACTGAACTCAAAGTTGCTTTGGAACTGAAATTAAAACTTAAGAAGCGATCCGTAATTTTATAGAGTTGTAATATATACTTGAATAGTTCTGACTTGGAAAATAATTGTAATTCTCATCACGTTATCTAGATTGCTATGTTAGTTATTTTTTGAAGTACGGGAGGACCTGAAAGATATGACATTTATGTTAGTTATATCTAAATAATTATTTACTCTATTTTTGTAAGGTATCACAATCACTATAAATAAAACGTGTAAACTGTTTGCAAGGGCTGATTAATTTATTATTAACTATATTTAAAGATTAATAACGATAGCAACTTTGAAGCATCTTTTAATAGATCGAAAGAAAGTTTAGGAAATGTGAATTATAATGTTTCCTATAGTCCTATAAATCTACCAGCATAACTTTAATGCCTTTAGTTAATTTCCTTGCAGAATATATGCAAATTTACCTCATCATAACTCCACCCATTATTTCCTAAGTTTGACCAATTGTCATAATCACGCCTGTTTCCTCTCATATATACCATGTAGTTAATAGCACTGGATCCTCCCATGGTTCTTCCGCTATAAAGTTATGAAATAGATTAAATTAAAATTTTAATAATTCTTTATAGGATAGCAAGGCAATATTAGTAACTTACGTCATCCAAGGACAGCTTTGTCCTCTTAAAGATCGGCAAGTAAGTTCTTCTGGTTGTGTCGTAAACCCCCAATCGATGCTGGATCGTCCTAATGCTAACGCCAGTGATGGAACCATCGTTATATCTGGTTCTTCTGGTCCTGCTTCAAGGAGAAGTACCTGAAGAAAGATAAATCTTGTATAGACTAAGTTTTATAATTCTCATATACTGCTATCACTTTGGCCAATATTATCACTATAATATGCATATATGTTTTATCACTTTTTATTTTTTATATTTGCCATTTTTTTTATCTAGGCATAGTTCCCCATGCACATTTTAGAGTTTTTGATTTGGTTTTTTTCAATTTACTCGATAGCCTATAAAATTATGTTATACATTTAAACGTTTTAATCATGTTATTATACACTATATAAGACGGTAATTAGTAAAGAATCGATTTAGTTAGTTAATTAAAAATTCAAGAGGCATTAAACTTATAAAAAGTTCTACAAGTTCGCTGTATTCCAATCAGGACAAGTTTCTGTTATATCTCGAACTTTCTATATCCACTAAGAAACTATTGTAAAGCTAAACAGACGATATCGAAAATAACTGAACTCAAAGTTGCTTTGGAACTGAAATTAAAACTTAAGAAGCGATCCGTAATTTTATAGAGTTGTAATATATACTTGAATAGTTCTGACTTGGAAAATAATTGTAATTCTCATCACGTTATCTAGATTGCTATGTTAGAACCTATGAGTCGTAATATTACAACGTCTTTAAACATAGTATAAAAACAAATCGCTTTTAATGCGACTTACACGAATATACAGTGTTTTAAAAAAGATTTGTTCTATAAAACACGCCTATGAGAGGCCGTTCAATTATTACGTAAGCAGATTTTTTGCAACTATCAACACCCCACCCCACATAAATGCAAAAGTAAGCAAAGCACTAACTCCTCCCCTTTTTCTCCCTCCTCATTCTGAGCAGGGATATTCACGATGTGCATGTTTATTTATTGCTGATGTAATTACCGTGCAGACCCCCCTTCATCCCCCATGTCATCAAACTAAGCTAAGCAAAGAACCCCCCTCCCCCCTTTAATGCTTGGGTAATAAATGAACGGCCCGCTATAGTAAAAAAACGTGCAACACCGGGGCGAGTCGGTATTCAATAAACAAATACGTTAAATAAAGCAAAAGAATCAAATTATGCAACTTATTTCTTTAATTCTCGAATCCAAAAATATATAATTTAATATACTTGTTGGTTTCTTTTTACCATAATTTTAGGTTAGAATTGTTGATAGCATAATAACTAATAATTACTTTTAAAAAAGTTGGACCAGCAGCAGTTTAGCCTTGACCACTACGATAATGAATGCGTTGTTTTTTAAGTGTACAAAAAATAATGTCAAGAATTTAAAATAATATTTAAATTAGGTTATTGATATACATGATGCAAGTAGTTCTAATTAAAGTTTAGTTATAAAAAACCTTGTTTTTGTATAGCAGATAAGATGCAAACGAGCAGATGGTCCACCTGATGGTAAGTGGCAACCATCGACCATGGACATCAGCAAAACAAGAGATACTCCCTTGCTTGTTATAATTCCTAAAATTCTACGTACCTAATTCCATTTTAAAGATATTATATAGATTTTATTCTTTAACTTATACAAAACTATACTAATTCTTATTTTAATCTTAAAATATATGGCAAACGTAACAACCAACAAAAACATGGCAAGCATCTTAACCCTAGAATCCTACATGGGGTGCAGACCCAGACCGATTTATTTTTTAAATATTTCAGTTAGCTTCATACCCATGTATTCGCGCGTCGGAGTATTTTACTTTAGTGTCAACTGCTCGCGTTACGTCAGTGCCGCGATGACAGCCGTGTAGTGTGATCGCCTGTATAAGTGCTGTGGCGTGCCTGAATATTTTGATGACTGTATGCAATATGTTATTACATTATATTATTTATTAAATAAGTTATTTTATAAGACTGAAATATTGATATTTTTAAGACGTAAGGTAAGAAAAATCCCATCAAGTTTGTTTGTTTGGTTTCAAATGACTGTCAGAAGTTTGAATGACGATGAAATATACTATATTCTAGATCACAAATCTAGCGACGAAAAAATAGAAGATGGGAGCAGTTATAGGCAATAATCAACTCTAGACTCAAGATCATATAATAACCCAAATTAAAGTTTTGGCGAACATTTTTGAAACAATTAGATTTGGAAATGGTTCATGAACATTTGGAGGACCGTTACTGGATGCCAATTTTGAAACGGGATATAAAAGATTCCATCGCAGAAATCCTCAAAAACCCACTAGACCCTACAATCTGTGTTCCCTCTCGTGCCAGGCAAGAATGGTGTGTCTTTGGTCCAATGTCCAAGGACAAAAAAACCAGGACTATGTGCCAAGGGTGCAAAATACCTATTTGTTTAGAGCTTTATGGAAAAGTTTGCAAAAAATGCTCAAACTAAGTTTATCGTAAAATGATAAGGCTAATTTGTGATCTTAAAATACTAATTTTAATATAACAAAAATCATTTTCATTAATTGTTTTTTCATTTTAAGAATTAGTCATGTAAGTATGGGGTACACTAGCACCCCAGTGTAGGAATAATATGTGCGCCAGATAGTGTAGGACTCTAGGGTTAAATATATTTAATGTTTATTTATAACAACTTTAGTACAGCTTCTTTGTAATGAGTTAGAATAATAACTCAGTAAAAATATATCAATTATCAAATAATATTTTATTCGTCATAATATGCTTACCCGCCATTTTTTTATTTCCGAGAGACGGCTAGCAATTACGCAGCCAGCTGATCCAGCTCCAACCACTATAAAGTCATATTCTCTTCTTTGTGTTATCTTTCTCGGTCTATGTCTAATATACCTCTTTTTACGAACTATTTTCTCACTTGAGTTAACTATTTCCTTATCGTCGTCATCATCATCACCATCATTATCATCATCATCATCATCGTCGTCATCATTATCATCATCGTCATCATCGTCGTCATCATTATTTCTGCTTTCATCGCTTCTTGTATGTAAATCCGGAACAGAATCAAAAGGGTTTTTTAAATCAAAATTTGAATTCTCAAAATCTCTATCAAAAGGGTTTCTTGAAACCAAGTCATTATAATCGTACTTATCTTTATCATCTTCAGTTTCATCTTGTTCTACTTCTTTAGAATTATGATCTGCAGAAACTATAGGTAAATCGTAAAGATCCACACCTTTATCTAAGATCTTAGATGTAATATCTGCTTTTCGTTTAATGAATCGATTTTTCGGAACACTATATGATACACCAGCAAAAAGTTTTGTAATTAATGCTAAATATACAAAACCTACTGAAGAACATTGTGTTAAAGGCGCTAGTTGTTCAGAACATATATCACTAATATTGAGTGGCGTCCAATAGTCCATGTTTTTCAATATATCTATAGTACTTTATACACTATTATTTATGTTTTACACTATGCTTACGATAGTATTTGTAGTTTCTCCGATGAATGTATCTGATTGAATGATACAATATCGAAAGTAAAATGATTTCTGTGTTAGTTCTTTGCCTTTAAAACGTAGTTTTTGTGCCTGTAGTTGCCATTGAATTGGTTTTGTGTTATAACAATATTTCATTAATTGGGCAATAGATCTATAGTAAACAGAATAATTAGTGTATTGCTCAACTAATTTAAGCGGTAAGCCGCTATTTGTAACAAAATGTATGTTTTTGTCTCTTTTTTTATGTGCATTTGTGTTTTTTTGATTCAATAAAGTTTGTTTCATTTACTTTTAAAAATATAATGACAAATATAATATATCTAACTATTGGAAATCAACTTTCTAAGTTAAATGATTATGAATAAAAATGGTTGAAAGTTGAAACACAAAACGTTTTTTTAATAAATAAGATGGTTTGATATCCGGCTATCAAAGCTATTAATTTATTTTTTTAACAATTTATATTAAGGAATACCTAACAAAGAAGACACAAATTTTAGTATTATATTAACAAACTATTGAAATGAAATATATTTATTTGTAAAAAACATGGTACAATGGTTGGATTAATGCTAAAGGTTCCACATGTTTTGCCAGGATTTGGCATACAAATATTTGTTACAGAAAATTAATTCTTAAATTATATTAAACAATGTCATGGATTAATTAAAAAGTCCTAACTTAGTTATACATACAATGTCACACATTTATTTTAAACATTACATTATATCAAATTTTTTTAGGTCATAAAAACATTTTTCAACTAGCCATTCTTTTAATTTTCTTTTAAATTTATTGAAAGGCAGTTCTCTAATATTTCTTGGTATCCTATTATAAATGATAGCAACAGATACGGAACAATTTGTTTTTTCCAACGCAGTCTTATGAATAGGTAGTTTAAGACGCGTAGGGTCTCTATTTGAATATGTTTCTATGTTTGTAAATAGCTCAGGATGCTCTTTTACAAAAATACCCGTTTGCATTATAAGCAAGCTTGTTAAGGTAAGTATTCTCAATTTTTTAAAGAGTGATCGACATGATGTTTCTGGGCTCACCCCGGAAATTGCTCTTACACACTTCTTTTAAGTTAAGGATAGTTTTTAATATTCGGGATCCAGTATTTTTAGAACGCGTTAGATGTTATTCTAAGATTTTTAAAAGTGTTTGCATCCAGGCAAAGGCAATTTACATTAGAAACAAAATTCTTAACTCTGACAACAAAATAAAAGCTACTTGGGATATTATTAATAGCATAACTGGAAGATCCAAAATAGAAAATGAACCAATTAAATTAAATGTTGATAATATAGTAATTAATTCAGAAGAAGAAGTAGCAAGCATGTTTGAAAAATTCTTTACAGATATACCTATCAAAGTAACATCTGTATTAAAATAATCGCCCACAGATGCTATTTCTCTACTAAAAACTAATCTCCCAGGCTGTGGTATTTACTTTGAGTTTAAACATGTTACAGCGTTTGATATTATTAAGAATTTCAGAACACTTAATATAAAAAAAAACAGGTGATTTATGGGACATTTCAGTAAAAATATTAAATGCAATAATTAATAATATTGCCCCGCATCTAGCCGATATTTTTAATAAGTGTATAGATACAGGAAAGTTTCCGGACTTAATGAAGCACAGAAAAATAATACCTACATTCAAAAATGGAAACAGAAACGATCCCGGTAACTACAGACCAATCTCTATATTACCATCTCTGAGTAAAGTTTTTGAAAAGATAGTTTTAAACCGACTTTTAGAATATTTTAATAAAAATAAACTATTTCATAGTCAACAGTATGGTTTTACTAGGGGTAAGTCAACAACAGATGCTGGAGTTGCACTTCTTAAGCATGTTTATGATGCATGGGAGAAATCACAAAATGCGATTGGTGTGGTTTGTGATTTGTCCAAGGCATTTGATTGTGTTCAACATGAAACTCTTTTAAAAAAACTTAATCATTATGGTATAGCTGGTGTTTCACTGGATCTAATTGCCTCATACCTAAATCAAAGAGTTCAGAGGATTACTGTTAATGGTGTAAAATCTTCTGGATCTTTGCTACAAATGGGCGTTCCACAGGAATCCACAGGGATTTTAGGACCGTTCTTATTTTTGATTTATATTAATGATCTGCCATATTATGTGAAGAATTTCTGTGATATTGTACTTTTTGCTGATGATACATCTCTTAAATTTAAAGTAAATAGAAATAAACATAATTACGACGAGGTAAATAGTGCTTTATCGCAGATTCTTCAATGGTTTACGGTAAATAACTTAGTTCTTAATGCTAAAAAGACTAAATGCGTTGAGTTTGCTTTACATAATGTTAAAAAACAAAAATTTAACCTACTGTTAAATAATGAAATTTTAGATGTGGCAGACTCGACGTTATTTCTGGGTATAACTTTAGATTTAAAACTCCAGTGGAACCCCCAATTATTATCTCTAGCGGGCAGACTCAGCTCAGCTGCCTACGCTGTGAGGAAAGTCAGACAAATGACTGATATCAATACTGCTAGGCTAGTTTACTTCAGTTACTTTCACAGTATTATGTCTTATGGAATTTTGCTATGGGGTAGGGCCGCGGACATTGAATCCATTTTTGTACTTCAAAAGAGAGCTGTTCGGGCCATTTATAATCTTAGTGCACGAGATTCACTTAAAGATGTTTATAAAAAAATAGACGTCCTTACAGTCCCATCACAATACATATATTTTAATATTTTGTACATTTACCAGAATATAGATTCGTATTCAAAACACATTGACAAACATAATGTTAATACTAGAAACAGAAATAAACTTGTAACGCCTTACTATCGTCTCCACAAAGTGAGTAATAGCTTCATGGGGCTTGGTGTTCGCATCTATAATAAGATTCCACAGCCTATATTAGACTTGCCACTTCAACAATTTAAAACTCGTATCAAGAAGTCATTAATATATAAAGCATACTATAATGTACAGGATTACTTAAATGATGAGAATGCTTGGAATCTAAGTAACATTGACTCTCAAGCTAAATGATTTGTATATGAATGATTTATGTAAACATGGCTTTTTGAAAAGAGCGACTGTTGAGTTTCTGGCCGGCTCTTCTCAACAGAAAACTGCTTTCCGAGCTGGTGGTAGCTTCAGACAAACTGACTGACCGACTAATTTTTGACGTATAAAAAGTACTTTTATACAAAAGTCTAATTGAAACAAAATATTTTGAGTTTGAGTAGAGTTGCCCCACAGTAATAGGCCACACCCGAGTATAGAAGCAACATACCCATGGTAGGCTGTTAATGCAACTGATTCACTAGAAGTTATTCTTAAACGCCTTAATGCATAAATAAAATGGTTTTTCTTTATAATATGGATTGTTAGATAGGCAACTTTTTTTTCGGAAAAATTCCTGCGATTTAGAGTTCCTGCGAGATAATAACAAAATATGATTACTGTCATATAATGGAATAAAATATTTTAAAAAGTTTTTTATTGTTAAATCTGATTATTAAGTAATCCGGGGCGGGTCGACTATTATAAATATGCCGGAAACATAAATTAGACTTGGACTATATTAATGATAGGTTAGCATCATGTAGGCCCTCACTCTATAGGTTCACAAAAAAAAGGTTAGCCTTATATTAGCCTAAACCTAAGCTTGGACAGAGAACGTATGCAGAGGGGTGAGTGTTCACATATGTGGCAGGGCAGCTCTTACTCTACATTTTTGGTCACATTTACAAGGCACTGCTTGAGTTCCTGTCAGAATAGTACGAGATCGTTTTGTTTAATTACTTCCCGTCCGTAATCTCGCGTCGTTTTTCTTCGATTAAAATATACCGCAACTTTAGTAAATGAAGAACTCCTATCACCCGAGCCATCAATCTTTTTGAAATTTCATATTGGTGTCGTTGTAGTACCGGAATGGCCAAATGACTGTGATAATGGTACAAAAAAAAAACAATGTGTTTAAAGTTTTGAAGTTTCAGTAAGTTTTCATAAAAGTATGTCGGAAACTAAGGATGTACAATCGTTTATAAGCATCGTATGTGCACAAGGGATGGCCTATCATGAAAGCTACGGGTGCAATACGGTCAGGATATAACTAAACGTTACGATCTCTTACAATTCTGATATGAAACCAAGCAGTGCCTTGGACTTGCGACCACCGTATAGGCTTAAAAACGTCTTTTAGGTAATTACAAAACTCGCCTCCACTGTCCAGACTCTCTGTTTAAACTAACATAAACCGAATCTAACACTAGGCTTACCTAACATAAACCTAAACCAAGGTTGTGTTAATACACCTAAATACAATGTAGGGACACAATAAATAAGACGTAAGACTCACATGGTCCTTAGTCGGAGAGGTCCAATATCCGTAATATAGCGACACACACCATTCCAGGTAATGTTCCCTTAAAGAGACTTGTAAGAATAAAGTGTACTGTGTCAGTCGAGGAATATAAAGGGATACGACAGTGATAGTATCAATACCCCTCCACTAGTGGGAAGTAAATCAACAAATATGGCATGGCTGATTATTTGATAATCGTTTACTCGTTTGAGTAGAGAGAGCGCTACTGTGCCGACGTAAACATTGTCTCAAAGTTACTTAAAGTCTTAAAAATTTTAGCCGATCGCAAATTGTAGTAAATATAAATTGAAAACATAGTTAAAGGTACGACGACTCGCTGCCACAAATAAAAGTTCAAGTGTTTGCACAAAAATAAGAAGATAAAACAAGCAAAGAAAATATGTAACGGTTCCTGAATTGACCCAGTCAATTATGTGTTAATTAGTGAGCGGATCTTGTTTTTCGGAAGTGTAAAACATCAATGTTAAGTGAGTATGGATTAAGAACCAGCTCAAAATAAGGTACGACTCTTACAAATATAAAAAGTGTTAAAAAGGAAACAATTCAAAAATTACAAGTCATTGTAAGACTTGTTTTAAGCTCCATCTATCAGAGAGATTAAGTACTAGAACACGAATAACGATAGAATCGTATACTGATCTGCTACTCACCGCTAGAGGGCACTTTAAATTTAGCTTATATTACTTTGTACTAGAGGGCGCTAAAAATAAATTATTTCAATATGGAGGAGATTAAAGAAATACTTATAAAAATAAAACTAGATTTAGAAGAGCAAAAGAGGGAGATGAAAAAATTGAGTGAAGAAACTACGGAACGAGTTAACCAGAATACTAATGAAATATTTACCCAAATTGGACTACAAAACGATTTGTTAAATAAAAAAATTGAGTCACAAAACAAAAAAATCGAATACATGGAAAAGAAACATAATAATTTTTGGAGTGGAGGAAGATGAAGTGAATTATTTTAATTTAGAAGAAAAAATACTAAAAATATTAGAATTACTAGAACTACCTATCCAAACATTTGACTTAGAGTCTGTCCAAAGACTAGGAAGGAAAACAGAAGGAAAAATCAGACCTATTAAAATCACTTTAACCACTTTAGGAAAGAAAATTCTTATCTTAAAAAATAAAGAAAAACTGAGAAAGACAGACTACAAATGAAAGCAGAAATTAAAAAATCGAACTTCGAAAACAAACACAATAAACAGCCAAAAAACAAAGAACAAAAACAAATAACAAGCAAGAAAGCGGAGATAACAACATCTAACAATAAAGAAGACATTTACAATAGAAAGAAAAGAGTGGAGATCAGTCTCAATTTCCTAAAAAAAACGAAACAAATTATTATCCTATATTAAATATCCGGAGAGATGTGCACAGAAGCATGATTCAAACAATTTTGACGATTAGCAAATAAATGAGACCCCTCTCACTCTCCCACCACGGCTGGTCACCGCGGGAGAGAATGACCAATACCCTCCAAGCTATTCAAATAACGGCTCAACAAATAAAAATTATTGTTTTTATATAGCAACTTAAATTTGAGATCATTGTCTTCAGATATCAGACTTATAGAACTTGAAAATGCTCTAGAAAATATAAATTATGATATCATAGGGCTATCAGAAACTAGATGAGAAGGAAACGCAATTGAAGAGCACAAAAACTATTATTTCTGCTACAGCGGCATCAAAAGCATGTACGGTGTGGGCTTCTTAATAAATAAAAATTTAAAACAAAACATTATTCTTTTTGATGGAATATCGGAAAGAATATGCTTATTAAAGATTAAAATAAACGAAACATTGCGAACCATTGTACAAGTATACGCACCAACAGAAGAAGCGAAAGAGGCAGAGATAGAATCATTTTATAACCTATTAAATAAAACTGTAAAACAAGATTACAAAGAACTCATAGTCATGGGAGACTTCAACTCGAAAATTGGACAGCCTAAAAATAATGAGTCCATTATTTTGGGCAATTATGGATATGGCGTAAGAAACCAAAGAGGCGAAAGACTGCTTGAATTTGCCTATGAACATAATTTACGAGTTATGAATACATTTTTTAAGAAAAACGCTAATAGCAAATGGACTTGGTTATTACCAAACCAAAAAACGAAGAATGAAATTGATTTTATACTTGCCAACTTTCTTTCGAGGTTCCAAGACGTTTCAGTTTTAAGAAGAGTGGTATTCTCCTCTGACCATAGAATGGTAAGGGCAAAAATTAATTTTGAACATATGAGAAAACCTAGAATAAGATATCAAAACAATAAAAACCCACTTAAATCTATAGAAGCAATAGAGAACTTTAAGAAAAATCTAGAGCTCAAGAATTCACAAATAAATATATGCGAAAGTAACTCGATCTAATCAACCTACGACAAAATAGAGAAGTTAATTAAAGAAAGCTTATACATATCAATAGAAAGTTCTATTAGTTCTAAAACACTAAAGTCGCTATCTCAACATACCAAAAACTTACTAAACCAGAGACACGAACTACAGGTGAAGAGAAATAAAACCCCAGAAGATAAAAGAAATCTCTCCAAATTATATAAATTGACAAGCAAAAGTTTGAGAGCCGACTACCATCGACACAGACTTCAAGTTTTAGAGTACCACATAAAACATAAAAACTGCATAAAAAGCGCTTGTAAAGAACTAATTACGCACAAGAATAGGATCCCAAGTTTTAAAAAAGCCACAAAGAGATCAGAAATACTAGATTTAGCTACGAAATACTACTCTGACCTATATAAAAAACAAGAAAATAATAATGACCACTTCACTTTGCACTTCAATGAAATGACAGACTCTGTTAAAGAATTCAAAGAGTCGGAAATTATCGAGACATTAAAATTGCTAAAGTTCGACAAGAGTCCAGGTCCAGATGGTATACTAAATGAAGCATTGAAGTATGCAGGTTCGTCTCTATCTAAACCACTTGTACATCTATTTAAACTTGTATTGTCTTCCAGAATCACAATGGTCAAATTCTAACATTATTTTATTGTATAAAAAAGGTGATCCAAATGATATAGGAAACTATCGCCCTATCAGCCTTTTGCCAAGCATATACAAACTATTCTCCATGTGCATTCAACGAAGAATATGCCAACAACTGGATGAAAATCAACCAAGCTCGCTTGGTTGAAGCAGGTTTCAGAAAAGACCATTCTACAACGGATCACATTCAAGCCGACCAGCAAGTCATAGAGAAGCATAGAGAATTCAGGAAACCTCTTTACTTGGCTTTCATTGACTATAAAAAAGCGTTCGATACCATCTCACATGCAGCCATATGGAGAGCACTAATCGAAACCAAAGTAAATACAACATATATAGATATATTAAAAAACATTTATGAAAAGAGCACTAGCAAAATAAAGCTAGAGAGTTTAGGCCAAGAGATAGATATTAAAAGAGGAGTCAGACAAGGTGATCCGATATCGCCAAAGCTCTTCACAGCTGTATTGGAAGAATTAGAACTGGCATACAAAAGGCATAAAAATTAATGAAAAGTATTTAAACAACTTACGTTTTGCAGATAATGTGGTATTATTTACGAGCTCTATAACGGAATTGGAATACATGATAAGAACATTAAATGAAACAAGCAGGCAAATAGGATTGGAAATGAATCTCCAAAAAACAAAATTAATGACCAATAGCCACAGAGTGTCAATATACATAGAAAACACAGAAGTAGAGTACGTTGACAACTACATATATTTGGGAAAACAAATGTCTTTTAGTGTTAATAGCAACATTGACGAAGTCGAGAGACGAATAATTTTAACGTGGAAAAAATACTGGGCGCTAAAAGAAATTTTTAAAAGCAATCTACCACTAGAATACAAAAAGAAAGTTATGGATAAATCCATGTTTGTGAGCCTTATGCCATGCCTCACATACGGCTCACAGACATGGATTTATTCAAAGAATTAAAAAAACAAAGTGAAAGTTTGTCAATCAGGAATGGAAAGGTCAATGTTGAAAATAAGAAGAATACTTAGAATAAGAAATACAGAGATTCGCAAGAAAACAAAGGCAATCGACTTTCTGAATCAAGCTATGCGACTAAAATGGCGATGGGCGGGACACCGAGCTACATTGGAAGATGGTCAAAAGAAACTACCATATGGAATGGGCCCGACGGAATGCGTCCGCGCGGCAGACCAGTACGCAGGTGGGAGGACGACTTAAAGCAAGTAATCAAGGACCGATGGTTAGAAGTAGCCTTAGACCGAAAAAAATGAAAAAGCTTGGAGGAGGCCTTTAATCTTGGAGGGGTTCTCGCAACAAATTATTAATTGAATTCTGAAATATAATTCTGAAATTTATACAAATAAAAAAGGTTTAAAAATTTAGTTTATAAGTAGAATGTAAGATATAATAATGATAAATTTAAAATGTTTAATAAGATTGAATTTAAATAATAATATACCAAACTATAATTATTATAATTTATATAATGTGTTATGCAATGTTAGAAATAAAAGGCTTTTTATTTTTTTATTTTTTATTTTTATTTTATTTTATTTATTTAATTGTTTGAGGCTGTCAAAAATCGTTGAATATTAAAATGACGCGACGAAAGTGATAATTATTTTACTTTAGCGCCATAGATGGCTAAAACGATTCCATTATTCGATAATCGTTTAGTCCTTCCCGACAAGCATAATAAGAGCAAATAGAAAATATATATTTTGTGTGACAAATAAACTAGTAAAAGTGTAGTGTGAAGGAGTTATAATAATATTTGACTATGATGCTTTTGTGTACTTATCTGTGTTATGCTATAAGATAATTATTGTATTTTTCCATTCGTTACTTCCATTTACATGACCATATTTCATAAGGCGTAGCAAAACATCTATTGATTTAATAATGAATTGCTGTATGTACTCTAGAAAATGAGATGTTTGATCATGAATTTATATTAGTTAATACTAGGTGTATACTGTATAGTTGTCATGTCAATAATATGGTATTCCTATTATGTATAACAGACGTTGTCCTGTCTTAACTATGAATATTGGTTAAATGATTGACATTTATGTCAAACGACAACATTACATTAGAAAAGTTAATATGGCCGTTAGATCTCCTTTAATTTTCGCGCTTTCTGTCATCAATATGTGACCGATTTCGCATAGTAACACGCACTAGACAATAACATGCAACCAAGACGGAAAACGAGTAACCAATATTAAAAACCTACTCCAAATCTTTAACAAACAAATATTGTATATTTTCTTGTTATAAATTGTTAATAAATAAAGCCTTTTATTTCTTGTTTACTCAAAGTACAATTTCAATAATGAGCATGCAAAATTAATCATAGATAAATTTTTATTTTGCTTATTTTAATGCATTTTAAAAAGAAACTGTAAAAATCTTTTGGTTAAAAGTAAAGTACGTTATACAACGCGATATAATTAATTAAATGTTAGATTTAAAATAACTATGCTAAAATATGTTGATTTAATTAATCGAATCTATTCTTTCTGTTAGCAAGAACCCTCTCAATAAAAGGTAAAGGCCTCCTCCAGAAATGACCGTACTCTCTATTCCCTGCCGCTCTCGGCCATTGAATACCTGCTACTTTTATGATGTCGTCTACCCAGCGTGCGTTTGGTCTTCCTCTTTTTCTCTGTCCTAATGGTTCTGCCCTGTTGTCTTTTTAGTCCAGCGATTAACGTTGAAGTCTCACAACATGTCCAGCCAATCGCCATTTAAGCTTTTGTGAATAGCCTAGAGTGTCAATGGTTCTAGTTTTTTGTCTCATATCATTGTGGCGGATCTTTTGGATTTTCTTAAATTCCAAGATGCTTCTCTCCATACTCCTTTGACAGAATACAATTTTATTTTTTGTTTTTCTGGTAAATTTGTAAGTTTAGCAGGCATATGTGTTAATGAGGGGAGTGGGCATGTTTTCATGACTTTAGTTTTCATCCGTATATGACCATACGCTTTTGAGTATTTCTTTGAGACTCTAGAACTTTTTCCATGTGATGTTGCTTCTTATCTCTACTTCCAGTTCATGATTTTGTTGGTTGAATGAAACTTGCTATCCCAGATAAATGTAGACATCGACATATGTTAAAGGTGAATTTTCGAGATATATAAGTCTTTTCGTATGGTTCGTCATGATGTTAGTTTTAGTTAGGTTGTTTTTTAAGCCTATTTTACGATTTTCTTCCTGTAGAGTGTTTATCATTACTTGCAGTTGATTTGTACTTTCTGATAGCAGGACTATGTCGTCGGCAAATCTCAAGTGATACAAGTAACATCCATTTATATTTATGCCAAATTTTTCCCAGTTTAGTTTGCTAATGATGGGCTCCAGCACCAAAATGAAGATAGTTGGCGAGAGTGGGTCTCCCTGCCGTATACCTTTATTTATTTGTATGGGTGGCCTTGTAGTTTCCAGCTTCACTCTGCTAATACTGCTTTCGTATCTATTTTTTAGGGATTTGATGTAGTCTAGTGGCACTTTTTGAAAGAGTAGAGTTTCCTATATTGATGAGTGGAGCAGATAGTCAAATGCTTTTTGGTAGTCGATAAAGACAATGTAGAGTGTTCGCTTTAACTCTTGGTATTTTTCTATCAACTGTTTTAGCGAGTGTATGTGATCCACTGTTGAAAAACCTCTTCTAAAGCTATTATATTTCTCTGTGCTTTCTCTTATTTTTTTCTCTATTATTGAAGAAAATAGTTTATATAGTGAAGGTAGTAAGCTTATCGGTCTGTAATTGCTTATGTCATTTGGGTCTCCTTTTTTGTAGAGCAAGATAAGTTTAGATCCTGACCATTGACGAGGAGCTCACGAGGTGTTCTGTATCAGATTGAACAGTAGAGTAAGTGGTTTTGTTAGATACGCGCATCCAGTCTTTATGATTTCATTTGTCGGGGCTTGGACTTTTCTCCATTTTTAGTGATTTAATCCCTTTGATCACTTCGGATTCGTCTATGACTGCTCTCGCCTCTACTCTATTATCCGGTAATTCATATGCATATTGATTTGGTGCGCTATATAGTTTCTTGTAAAATTCTTCTGTAATTTTCAGTATTTTTGTTCTATTTTGGGGAAAGACAAAACGGAAAACGTTTTACTACATTTTCTATCTCCATAGCTGTGTCCTGTGGCGGTTTCATTGGGATTAGTTTGACTTATTTTGGCGTTAAAATCTCCCATGACTATAATATTATTTTCTGAGAGTTGTATAGCTTTGTTGATGGTACTGTAGAAAAATTCCAATTCTTCATCGCTCGACGCATCCGTTAGAGCGTAAACTTGAATAATGCTTAGTTTAAGCCCTTTATATTCTCCCTTAAAAGCCCTACTCTTTCTGATAATCCTGTGAATCTTGTGATAAATCTTTTCAGATATTTTTTTACAATAAAACCTACTCCAATTAATCCTGGCGTTTTTACAATATAATAGAGAATAAAGTTCATCGTGTTCCTCAATAGAGTTTCCAAGTTTTCTTATTTCCGAGAGACCAATAATATGGAAGTTTATATTTTTCAAACACTGTCAATTCTAATGGAATAAATATTAATTCTTATGTATAATTGTAATAAGATAAAAGTTATAAACAATGTTGCTAACTCGGCCATGCAGACCCATTAGTCCCGAATGGCGTAATTATTAAACCTATAAAGGTTACTCCATTGAACTTTAAATTTACTAATGTTCCTACTGCTCAAGATGTGATAGTGCACATGTATGATAAGTTTATATCATGGGTTTGAAAACAGATGTCTGAGACCAACTCTTGACGTGTATAGCCAATCGTCCTGTTACCAGTACAGTAGTCAGTAGTTTTCACTCCGGATTTCTACTAATACACAACACCAATTCACATCTTATTCGAGAATCAAGTACTTAAGACTCAAAATAAGATATTCAACTTGGCTATCCTGCTCCAAAATAATAATCACGATTTTAAAGTACCTCCACAACTATGTAATCTCATGTTATGGTATAATATATGTTATATATTATGGTATAATAACGTTCTGAATCTTTATTCTGTACTACCTACTTGAATTTTATCTGACAGTACAAAAATAGCGATGAAAATTAAATAACAGGCAGGATGATTATACCTGCTCCTCATCCTCGAGATTAGTATTGAAGATATTATATAAAATAATATGTTACGCGTATAAAATATGCTACCACTTCTGCACTTAGTTAAGAGATTTAAATATTTTTTTATTTAGTAATAGGTACCCCTCCTCTACATTTGTTCATATCCACTATGATCAGTCTATTCATTCGAGATATATAGATATTCATCTAAAAAGTATTTTCCTAGTATTTCCTCGACCAAGTGACCAAAAATTAAAGCTCGTGTAAAAATCGTTGTAATTATAAAATTATATTTAGAATAAAATAAAATATGTTATAGTATAATTGCTCTTTTTTTACACTTTAATCAAACTATTTCTTTTTCATAAGTTGTCCGATGTGTGTTCTGTGTTGTACTTTTTTCCGTCGAATAAAGATTATTATTATTATTTTGTATGTCTTTTCCAATCACGGGTCAACAGTACCCCGGATCTTTGGAAGGCGTGCGCGGAGCCGTAGCCAACACGTAGAGGCTCTTTAGACAATTTAATTTAATTTAATATGAGATGTGACACAAACCGGCGATTATCCCTGTATGCACTATGAGGATGAACCCAAGGACAATCCCCGGCTTGTGTAGGACTATGACAATATATGGAAACTACTAATGACCTATGGATTGGGGACTTGGTAACTAGTGCTATGGATGACCTTTGGAGTCTACCCGACAATGTTTTTGTACATTGAAAAATGGGTAGACGGAGACTCGCCAACTCATCAATGGGCCCCCTTGAAAGGTTGCCTATAAGTTGCAACTAAAGGAAACGAAGGATAACGGCATCTGGGCCTGATTGTGTCTGGGCGAGTGTTGCTGATTGCCCTGAAAGACCTCGGGCCAATGTTTCGGGAACTGTTCAACCAACACGTGTTTGAGGACTGGACAGTTCGTGTCGTGGACAGCGGCGACACTTCTCGCGGGCGAGTCGCTTTGGGATCTCCAGGCGGAGGTTCACACGGAAGTGTACTGGTTCCGTCCGAGCCTACAGGCGACCGGTGTGCGGCCCAGCGAGGAGGAGGTAGGACGAATCAGGGCTCTAGATAGATTCAAAGGTGGACGGAGGATTTAACTTTTTTTAGTTGATCATTTTGCTTTTCGTCCCCTAGTGCAGGCCTGGCGACGGTTGAGGCGATCCGCCCTCACATTGTGCGCTGGGTCGAAAGGCAGCACGGCGTCCTGTCCTATCGGCTGAAGCAAATACTTACCGGCCACGGTTGCTTCGGTAAGTATTTGTGCCAAATTGCCAGACGGGAGGTGACGCCGGTCTGTCACAGGTGTGGTGCGGCAGAAGACATAATACTCTGGCAGAATTCCAGGATGAGGACCTCAACGCCATAGCCTGGTGGACCTCTCTCTCCCGAGCGTGATTCATTCCATGCTCAAGGGTGAAATATGCTGGTCGGCCATGGTCGACTTCTGCGATACTGTAATCTCGCAGAAGGAGGCCGCGGAACGGGAACGCGAGGGTTACGCGTCTGCAGGCTCGCGCCGACGAACTCGATCGGGGAGGGGTTAGCGGCGATTCGCCTACCTCCTCCCACCACCCTGAATGGTGTCGTCAGGCAAGGGTAACCACTCTCGGTGTACCTTGAGAGCCCCCTGGCGTGCAGACCCGCTATACGAGCAGGCCTACCTGCTGAGGCATCACAGTTATTTTCGTAAGCGTTCCTGTGGCGTCTCCCTACAGCGGAGGTAAGATACCGTTGGTTTTAGTGGCTATACCTTGAACCGTCGCTCGCCATTGTACATCTATTTTTGTTTTCGACACATATTTTATAGCTTATGACGTCCTGTACGAGATTTAACTATAAATATTAATTTTATCATAGTCGATAATATTCATATGTTGTTTTATTACCAGAGTAGTGTCCGAGTTGTAAATTGCAAATGTAAAAAGACCGTTCGCTACATGTTTTTAACAGAAGTATTAATTAATACATTGAGGTATGGGACAAAGTCCGTTCTCTAGTACCTAATCAATCATAGCTAAAAAGACTTGAGCTTAGTCACAGAGTCGCATAACCGCCTGCCGATTTCAAAAATCAGTCGATTCATAATGGTCAATAACTTTGTAACGGGAGTACCGATTTTGATGACTTAAAAACATATTAATTTTTAAGAGATATGAAATTTGTTATTTAACTTTAGGTATGGTTATTTCTCATTGATAATATTTTCGTCTTACTTTCAAAGTCTGCATGTGTTGTATAATATCTTTAATACTTATCTCGGTGATGAGGCGCAGGTATAATTAATGGATTCAGCTCTTGTATAATTATGTTAGAACTTCACATACACATAAGTTCGTTTAATTATTAATTATACGCAGAGAACCTTTAATGTGAACTTGTGTGCTTGTGATAAACTCACCCCGAGTTGCTTATCCCACTTTCTGATGCTATCAATATGGGGGTGATACCTCACAGTAACAGGCACTAGACAATAATAATATACATCCAAGGCGGAAAAAGAGTAACCAATATTAAAAACTCACTCCAAACCTTAGTAATAGAAACACAGTATCACGATACTAAAGCGTAATCTTCGAAAGAGATTATGTTATACTAGCTTATACCCGCAACTTCGGATATTAGGGTAGTTATATTAGCCTACAGGAGATCGTCTGTAGACATCTATACTATTATATAAAGAGGAAAGATTTGTTTGTTTGTTGCGAATAGGCTCGGAAAGTACGGAACCGATTTTGAACATTCTTTCACCGATGGGAAGCTACAACCCTTCCGGGTAACATAGGCTATGTGGTGTTGCCATAAATATTCTAATTAAAAAGATATGGCCGTTTTGTTGCTACTAATCCGATTTTAAAAGTTCTTTCACTGAGAGAAGTCTATAGTATTTCCGTCTCTCTTCCTCTTATATACTATCATTCTCTCTCATCATCTCTCTTTTTTCTCTCTTTAATATTTATCTTCATCTCTGTTCAGAATGGTCAGTCTCTGTTCGGTTTCTTTCTTTCGGTAATATCTCTCTCTCTCTTCTTTATTTATCCAATTTTATTTTTGCTCTCTCCTCTCTCTTATATTATCTGTCGCTTTTCTTTTCTTTTTCTGTCTATCATTTTTCTTTTTATAACTTTTTCTCACTCTTTCTCTCTTTGCAAACAATGAAAAACTACAAAATTACAGAAAGACAAATTAAGGACATCAATTATAATATTGCTTTGAATACCCGGAGCGAGGCGAAGCCAGACCGCTCGTATTTAATAATTTCATGATGTAGTCATACTAACATTGCACCCCTTAAGGGATTATTTTCGAAAAAATATTTTACTCCTGTTTCATGACTTTCAATGAAGAACCTTCATACTGAATTTCATTAGGATAACTTCAAAAAGGGCAAAGTTTTATACCAACTTTGCACTCCCGTTTTACCCCCTTAAGGGATTATTTTCGAAAAAATAGTTTACCCCTGTTTCATGACTTTCAATGAAGAACCTTCATACTGAATTTCATTAGGATAACTTCAAAAAGGGCAAAGTTTTATACCAACTTTGCACTCCCGTTTTACCCCCTTAAGGGATTATTTTCGAAAAAATAGTTTACCCCTGTTTCATGACTTTCAATGAAAAACCTTCTTACTGAATTTCATTTGAATAACTTAATTGTATTTTTCAAAAATCCTTTCTTAGTGCTCCCCTACGTTATGAAAGGAACCCCTGTGCAAAATTTTAAGTTTCTAACCCTTATAGATTAGGCCCTGCGTTGATATGTCAGTCAGTCAGTCAGTTAGCTTCTCCTTTTATATATATAGATTCTAAATTTTCTTTTTGTAAATTTTTACGGATATATAATTGCAATAAAATAAAAGTAATAAACGATGTTGCTAACTTTACTTAATATTTTATTACATAAGAACTTTCTCCTGACAATAACAAATTAAAAAAAAAAAAGGAATAGTGATTCATTTTTATATTTCTCCAAAATAACTATACTGTTGCAAGAATTAAAAACTTTTCCCATTATAAACAATAAACATTCGAGTTGTAAAACACATCTCACTTTTTAGATAACGTGTAATAAAACAAAATTTCAATATTATAATTTATATTTTTAATGAATAAAAAATGCATACAGAAATTATGTACAAAAGAGTCTATTTTCTATTGTCTCCCATCGAAGTTTTACAACATCTTCATTATAATGCAAATGTTAATCTAAAATTTATTATGGCAAATACTGAAGCAAATAATAAGGAAGTTAAATCCTAGTTACGCAAGTTCAACCAACTAAAGTTTGCTGATTTTTCTTAATAAATAATTCAATTTATATAATGATAAATTACATGAATATATTTAACAGCATGAACATTTTTACTATTTCAATTAGCTACGACAAATTATAAATGTTCTTCTTTAATCATGTCTGCTGCTTTTTCTGCAATCATAATTGTTGGCGCATTTGTATTACCTCTGACTATTTTAGGCATTACTGCCGCATCAATTACTCTGAGTTTCTTGATTCCATAGACCCTTAACCTAGGATCTACAACTGCATCTTTGTCCCATTTTGGACCCATCTTACAGGTTCCAACAGGATGGTAAATAGTGCTCGTATATTCTATAAGCAAGCAGGCGAAATAATCATATGTTCCCCATTTGTAATCAGTACAACCTTTTACAGGTATTTCAACAAAACGTGCGCCACTTTCTTTAAAAGCTTTTGTTTCTTGCAAACTTACAGCAAATTTCATACCTTCTATTAATGCATCCATATCTTCTTTAACTTTGAAGAATCCTGGATATATTAATGGTTGACCAAAAACGGGGTCTGTATGATTGAGTAAAACAATACCTCTACTTTTAGGTACTAATAGAAGAGGTCGAGCTGCCATACCGTCATAAAAAGCTAACGGGAATATATTTGTTGCTATATATGTGGTGGGATCTGCATAAAAGTCCTTAACATTTCTGCCATCAAAATGAAACTGAATATCTGGTGCATTCTCGTCCGCATATTTTGTTTTGATGAAGCCAATACCATTTAGAGTACTTGAGGTTGCCAATGGACCATTCTTTTTTGGATGTTGTTCTTTATAATTCAATATTTCTTGCAATAATTGTTGGCCGTTCACTTGGGTTGAAGTTTTATTTAATGAAAAAATTAGTGATTCGGTAGTAACGTGATCCTGTAAGTTATAGCCAACGCTTAAATCAGCTAAAACTGGTATATTCAAACTTTCTAGATGTTGTTTTGGACCAACTCCCGATAACATAAGAATTTTTGGAGAATTTAAACTTCCACTGCTAAGTATTACTTCCTTTTTTGCGAAAACTTGATGCGCTACACCGTTTTTAATATAAGAAACTCCGACAGCTATTTTAGTGTAAGGGTCGATCATTATGTTAGTCACGAATGCTTCTACCTCAATATGAAGGTTTGGTCTTTCTTGTCGGATAGGTTTAATATAAGCAATATTTGTAGACATTCTACGTCCATCTTTAGATGTTGACTGACCTAGATCAGTTCCGAAATTATCTCCCCGATTTAAATCTTTTATTGGAAGACCTCTTTCACTGAAAGCATCTACTAACATCAGTGCATTTGGATCGGTGTAAGGAAATCTTTCTACGTTTAACGGCCCATCCACCGAATGATAATATTTGTCTTGACCTTCAATACCCTGGTTATTTTCAGCTTTTTTGAAATATGGTAGGACCTGTAAAAAGAGAAAAAATATATAATATTAAATGTTTATTATTTCAATTGATAAACTGAAAAAATACAGTTACATGTGTTAATATATCGTTCAAGTCAGATGTCTAAAGTTATTTTTATTTTATTTTATCTTTTTACCTCTTCAAAGCTCCATCCATCATTTCCCAGTTCAGCCCAATGATCATAGTCGCGTCGGTGTCCTCTCATATAAACCATGTAATTAACTGCGCTTGAACCTCCCATTGTTTTTCCCCTAAAAATAGTAAATAAAAATGAATTCCAATTTTGTTTTACAGGTAAGACACAAACGAGCAGACAGTCCAATTGATTGTAAGTGGCTACTGTCGACTATCGACATCGGAAATACCAGAGAGTGTATCTTGTATTGCCGATGCGTTACCGCCTTGGAGTGGGACTGAATAGAAGATTACTGCGATTTTAATGGTCCTCTGGAACCGTAGCATTACTGATATTGGTGTGGGAGGGAAAAACCTGGCTCACATACGGCGTGACCGCTACGCGTCAAGAAACACGCATGCTGGTGATCACAAACCAGTTGGGGAACAGACCCCCTACCACCAAGGGATGCTGGTTAAGATATGCGCTTCCAGAGGCAGAGGGGAGTAATATTCTAACCCATCCCCTCACAGGTTAAATTTTAATATCTACGAATGAGTAACAATAAAAGCAATAGAAGCCTAAGGCAGACAACTAAAACCTAACAAGTTTATAATTTCAGCATTTATAATAAATTTAAGACGAAATAGAAAAATCTTCAGTATTAGTTTTATAAAGCATTGTTACGGTTATGTTAGGCTCACGTACACGATAGTTTATGACCTCAGAAGAGCCATTACTCGACCTAAACGTTGAGATGTAACAATCGTGGCATCGTGATTTATATTCGAGCCTACTCTAATGGGCCCTTTACCCTATACGAATGCATCTATAATAAAGATATAATACTATTCGTATTTTATAATAACACTAGCTGCTCTTTTTAGAATTACAATGTTTTTAAAGTTTTATCTATACTAATATTATTATAAAGCTGAAGAGTTTGTTTTTCTAATATCGGGAACTACTGATTCGAATTGAAAAATTCTTTTAATATTTAAAAGCTCATTTATCAAGAAAGCCTACAACTTAACGCTACGACCCATAAGAGCGGAGCATCAATAAAAATACTGCAAATACGATGACTGAAAATTATTTAATGAGATCTATCATATAATTCAATGAAATCTATAAATCAATGTTTTAGTAACATAAAAGAATAATGTACTAGAAAGTTATGAATTATATTTTTTCCGCTGTTATGATTGAGCTACAATTCTAAACAGTTTTTAAGTTACCAAATATTTTATTCAAATATTTACCTCGTCCAAGCACAAGATTGACCTTTAATAGATCGACAAGTTAATTTTTCAGGCTGTGTGCTATAGTTCCAGTCAATATTTGATCTTGTGAGTACCGGAGGTAATGACGGCACCATCGTGATATCAGGTTCTTCTGGACCAGCTTCTACTAGAAGAATCTGTAATATGTTTTAAAATGTTTTTGTTTATAAACTATCTGAAATCAAAAGTTTATATTCCAGACCAAAATCATTATAAAGTTAATAATATAGATGCCCCTTGCATTGCATCGCAATTGTTTATGTTTAAAATATGATTATAGATAAAATATCTTAGACAACAAGAAATCCTTAAGATGATATAAAAAGGCAGCCAAGTTCATTTAAACGTTAGAGGAATTAAATCTAAATCAATTGATTCGATAGAAATTAATATTTAGTCTGTTTTTATTAATCACATAATATGCATATGAACTAATATAATTAAACTTAAAAATTATTTATACTAATTAAAGTTTTATTTAACTGTAAGTGTGCGTTAAACGACAGTTCCTAAAATTGATGATATTTAAATAATACAAATTTGATGATTGAGATTGACTTACTCTAGACAATAAATAACTTTTTTCTTAGTATTACTAGGTGTGCAAGAAAACCTGTGAGTAATATAAACATATTATATTCATCAACGTTTAACAAGACCAACCCGCGGAGCAAATGTATGTGCATCTGACAACTGACTAATAGAACTTCTTGTCTATAAATAAAGTGTTGCCAACATACTTAAAATTCTTAAAACTGTATTATTTATGTATGCATGGAAGTAATGACAACATATTCCTAAAACGTCAGCCATTTTTCCCGATCTTGGACGATAAACCGCCGTGTATCTACTTGTTACAATACAACCGGAATATTTACCGATTTTCCTAGAAAATACAATTAAATTTCGGAAAGCGATCTGCTACTAAATTGAGTTGATTATTCGATACACTTTTTATATGGGATATTAAATTTCATTTCACGTAGCGATGAAATAATTCACTTAATTATTTATTGGTTGGTATGATTTTATTTTTGAACCAATATTAAATTTTAAAATACCAACATAATTTTGAGTAAATTGAAGTTAAAATATTCGATCAAAAATATTTGAAAGGCTTCGCTTCGCTGGCGCATTTAAATTTAACAAAAAAAATCAGTATTTTCTCTTATCAACATATTAAGACGCTTTCAACCCTAAACATATTTTATTATTATCTCATTTTGAATTTTGTAAAGGTATAAAAAAGTATCCTATATATAATGCAGGATAAGGTAAAATAGGTTTTAGTTTACATCTATCTGCATTTTACTCAAATTAATTTTTTATCCACAGGACCTGAGCTTAGAAAAGCTTAAATACAAAATATTCTATGTTTTAATCAAGTTATAAAATATCGTTATACCAAACTACATTCACATTGTTTAGTTTTCTAAAAGTGTAACAAACGTCCAAATATTGACAAACTTTCACATTATTAATGATATACTAGTCGACTAGTCCCAGTTTAGTCCGGGTGCAATTTATAACGTGTGTTTAGGTTTTTTTACATTTTAATTGACTATCGCTATATTTTACATTTAAATAATTCCCAAAGACAACGAAAACAGTTCGATACACATACATACACTTTATCCCCCATTTCAACCTCTATAAGCTTACTTTTGTGCGATAAAACGTATGTCCTATGTCCTTACTTGAGGTCTAGTCTATCTCTTTACTGAGGAAAGTAGGTCTGAGAATAGTTTGCAGGGTATTTTTTAAATCCTGGATGAGAGAAGTGGCCCTCTCCGGAAATTATTTTATATCATCAAAACAATGTTTTCCGGGACAGTTAGTATGTAAATCTATATATATAAAAGGAGAAGTTGACTGACTGACATATGAACGAAGAGCCTAAACTAAAAGGGTTAGAAAAATAGTTTTGATGTTATTTTAATGAAATTCAGTATGAAGGTTCTTCATTGAAAGTCAGGAAACACGTGTAAAATATTTTTTCGAAAATCACCCTTAAGGGGGTAAAAGGGTCAAAGTTAGTAAGCCTACCTCATAAAATTATTAAATACTAGTCGACTACCGTGACTTCGTCTACATTAAAGTATATATTAAATTAAAAATATATGTACAAAAATAAAAATAAAGGAGAGAGAGATATAATCGAAAGAAAGAAACCGAAAAGAGACTGACCATTCTGAACAGAGATAAAGATAAATATTAAAGAGAGAAAAAAGAGGGAGAATGATAGTATATAAAAGGAAAAGAGACAGAAATACTGTAGACTTCCTCAGTGAAAGAATTTTTAAAATCGGATCAGTAGCAACAACACGGCCATGTTCTATTAATTAAAAAAGTATTTATGGCCACACTAAATCACCTTTGTCACTCACGAAAAGTATAGTTTTCTATTAGCGAAAGAATTTTTAAAATCGGGTTAGTTACGACAAAATGGCCATATTCTGTTTATTAATAAATGCATATGGCAACACTAAGTCACCTTTGTTACTCACGAAAAGTGTCGATTTCTATTAGCGAAAGAATTTTTAAAATCGGGTTAGTTACGACAAAATGGCCATATTCTGTTTATTAATAAATGCATATGGCAACATTAAGTCACCTTTGTTACTCACAAAAAGTGTCGTTTTCTATTAGCGAAAGAATTTTTAAAATCGGGTTAGTTACGACAAAATGGCCATATTCTGTTTATTAATAAATGCATATGGCAACATTAAGTCACCTTTGTTACTCACAAAAAGTGTCGTTTTCTATTAGCGAAAGAATTTTTAAAATCGGGTTAGTTACGACAAAATGGCCATATTCTGTTTATTAATAAATGCATATGGCAACACTAAGTCACCTTTGTTACTCATAAAAAGTGTCGTTTTCTATTAGCGAAAGAATTTTTAAAATCGGGTTAGTTACGACAAAATGGCCATATTCTGTTTATTAATAAATGCATATGGCAACACTAAGTCACCTTTGTTACTCACGAAAAGTGTCGATTTCTATTAGCGAAAGAATTTTTAAAATCGGGTTAGTTACGAGAAAATGGCCATATTCTGTATATTGAAAAGTGTCGTTTTCTATTAGCGAAAGAGTTTTTAAAATCGGGTTAGTTACGACAAAATGGCCATATTCTGTTTATTAATAAATGCATATGGCAACACTAAGTCACCTTTGTTACTCACGAAAAGTGTCGTTTTCTATTAGCGAAAGAATTTTTAAAATCGGGTTAGTTACGAGAAAATGGCCATATTCTGTATATTAATAAATGCATATGGCAACACTAAGTCACCTTTGTTACTCATGAAAAGTGTCGTTTTCTATTAGCGAAAGAATTTTTAAAATTGGGTTAGTTACGACAAAATGGCCATATTCTGTTTATTAATAAATGCATATGGCAACACTAAGTCACCTTTGTTACTCACGAAAAGTGTCGTTTTCTATTAGCGAAAGAATTTTTAAAATCGGGTTAGTTACGACAAAATGGCCATATTCTCTTTATTAATAAATGCATATGGCAACACTAAGTCACTTTTGTTACTCACGAAAAGTGTCGTTTTCTCTCAGTGAAAAAAACAGTTAAAATCGGATTAGTAGTTCCTGAGAAACCCCTCAATTTACAAAATGACCAGGTTATGGCACTTATATGTCCATATCTTTTTAATTAGAATATTTATGGCAACACCACATAGCCTATGTTACCCGGAAAGGATGTAGCTTTCTATCGGTGAAAGAATTTTCAAAATCGGTTCAGTATTATTCGAGCTTATTCGCAACAAACAAACATACAAACAATCAAATCTTTCCTCTTTATATAATAGTATAGATATAAATGTCTACAGACGATCTACTGTAGGTCACAATATCGTAAACGAAGTTGCGGGTGAAAGCTAGTTATATAATATACTAGTCGACTACCGTGACTTCGTCCACGTTCAAGTATATGTTAAATTAAGAATATATGTACAAAAATAAAAATAAAGGAGAGAGAGAGACTCTCGAAAAAAAACCGAACAGAGACTGACCATTCTGAACAGAGATAAAGATAAATATTAAAGAGAGAAAAAAGAGACAGGATGAGAGAGAATGATATTATATAAGAGGAAGAGAGACAGAAATACTGTAGACTTCCTCAGTGAAAGAATTTTTAAAATCAGATCAGTAGTAACAAAACGGTCGTGTTATATTAATTAAAAAAGTGTTTATGGCAACACTGAATCACCTTTGTCACTCACGAAAAGTATAGTTTTCTATTAGCGAATGAATTTTTAAAATCGGGTTAGTAACGTCAAAATGGCTAAATTCGTGAATTAAAAAATGCATATGGCAACACTAAATCACCTTTGTCACTCACGAAAAGAGCATTTTTCTATCAGTGAAAAAAAAATTAAAATCGAATTAGTAGTTCCTGAGAAACCCTTCAATTTACAAAATGGCCACCTTATGGCACTTAAATGGCCATATCTTTTTAATTAGAGTATTTATGGCAACACCACATAGCCTTTGTTACCCGGAAAGGATGTAGCTTCCTATCAGTGAAAGAATTTTCAAAATCGGTTCAGTACTTTTCGAGCCTATTCGCAACAAACTAACAAACATACAAACATACAAACAATCAAATCTTTCCTCTTTATATAATAGTATAGATATAGATATATTGTTTAAGTTTTTGTATTCATGATAAACAAAGATATGAGAATTGGAACATTCACATGCATTAAAGACTATTGTTTTAATTCTTTTACAAGTCAATCCAATTCAGATTCGCTGGGCTAAACATTTTTAAATGACCTTTCTTCCTGATATCATATAAACATACAGACAATTTTAAAATTTATTGCTTTGACTTCTATTGGTCTATACCAATGAGATATCTTATATGTAGAGATATTCAAAAAGTTAGATTTTTGTTTTACATTTTAATCGCTAAATCACTATATTTTATAATTTAATTATATATTATTAATTCTCAAAGACATATCGGTCACACAGCTCGACATGCACTTCATCCCCACGTCGATAGATGGCGTACGAGCACACTCATTTGTTGTTTTGTTTTTATCACAATAAAACATAGCGTATGTCCTTCCTCAAGCTCTACTTTATCTCTGTATCAATCAGTGATTTAAGTCTGATTGTGTAATAGACAGACAGACGCCATCTATCCGCCTATAGATGGCGTAAGTAGTTTAATTAATCGTATTTTCGTTCGTTTAGTTTGTATTCTTAAGTATTTCCTACGTTTCTTAAGTATTACTTTCGAAATTATAATATTAGTTAGGATTACAATATTTTCATTGGGTAATTATAATTACTGTCTGTTTAATAAATGCAGTTTATTAGAGATATTTTTCAAGTAATAATAAAGTAGATTATTGTCTCAATAGTAAGTACTCGGTACGATATTACAATACTGTATCAGAATTACTTTTATTAATTTTGCCATTTTGTAACCTAGCTTTCAAATTGCTTGTAAATGTGTCGAAATACGATAATTATATAAAACCTTAGTTTCTTTTTTAAATATATAAAATTAGCGAGGATAGGATTGGATACAGATGCTTTCGATTATTTTTGATAAATTGAAATCCAAAACTGTTTAAATAATTTGAGAAGTGGCCATTATTACTTTGCCATCTACAAAACTAACCCAGCAGTCGCATGCATCTATACATTGACCTTAAAAAGAACCTAGCCGATTGTGAAATCAAGTCGCATTGACCTAACAATTTTTTTTTCGAACCTAATCACAATTATTATCAGATTATCTGTCTGTTACGCTTTCACGACTGAACTACTGAACTGATTTTGATGAAATTTGGTACAGAAATAGACTAGAACTTGGGACATAATTTAATCGTGAAAATAGGGCTTGAAGTCGTTTGGGACTTAATTAGTCACAAATAAATTAGGTTAAACTTAAAATTTAAAATATAGCGGTACATATAGCTGGGGCGGGTTGACTAGTAGTTTTAGAACTATACACAGTTAATTTTGTATAATTTTTTTTTTATTTATATAATTGATAAGGTGCAAACGAGCAGATGGTCCACCTGATGGTAAGTGGCTACCATCGCCCGTGGACATCGGAAAAACAAGAAACACTCTCTCGTTTTGTCGATGCGTTGCATCCCCAAAGATAGAGTGGGAAGGGGGAATGAAGAAGTAAAATGATGCGGATTCAGCGGACCCTAGAGCCCAGAGTCAACTAGACCCACAGCATTAATGGAATGGGAGAGGGAGGGGGTAAGTCTGGCTCACATGCGGCTCAACCGGAACGCGTCTATGACACTTGGCGATCGGATTCGCATGCTGGTGGTCGCAAGCCAGTCGGGGAACAGATCCCCTACCACCAAGGGGGGTGCTGGGTTACTCGGCTCTTACGAGATGCTCTCCCAGCGGCAGAGGGGAATAGCATTCTAACCCGTCCCCTCACGGGTGAAAAAATATGATCAATACCTAAAATACGATTTAATATAAACGGCACTTCAAACTTGTTTATAGGCTTCCGATTAGAACAAGTTTCGATGCAAACTTCTAATATTAATATTGAACAACTATGACTGAACCAAATACTAGTTTTGGTTTTGGTAGATTACTTGACAAAATTTGCTAAATTTTAGTGAGTAGTTTATTCAACAACTCTGTCTGTTTCCTTAGAATACTCTTAAATGATCAATAATAAAAAGAAACTGAGCCACATTATTATCATCATCATCACGACCCATCAATGGCCCATTGCTGAGCCGGATCTCCTCCTCAGAATGCGGAGGGTATTAGGCCATAGTCCACCATGCTGGCCCATTGCAGGTTGGTAGACTTCACACACCTTTGAGAACATGGAAAAACTCAGTAGTGCAGGTTTCCTTACGATGTTTTTCTTCACCGTTAAAGCAAGATATTTAATTACTTAAAACAGACATAACTCAGAAAAGTCAGAGGTGTGTGCCCAGGGTCGAACCCGGACCTCCCAAGTAAGACATTGAAGTCTCAACCACTGGTCCATCACTGCTAGTAAGATGTAAACTCAGGTCTACTACTGTGAATTTACTTCCTAGTTTCACCATTTATAACTTAAGAAATGCAGAATCGATTTTGATGAAATTTAGTACCGAGATAAACTAGACCTTAAGGAATAATATAGGATAGTTTTTATCCCTAAAAAAAAGTTTGAAAGGTTTAAAATATAAAAAGACGCGATAAGAGAAATTCACACGAAAGTATTTAGTAGTCATATTTACTTTGGGGTTTCGGACCTAAAAACGACATAGGATTTTTAGGAGCACTTTTGTTTTACTGTATGTCTGTGTTTATATAAGTACAAAAACCGGAAATTCGTAAAATAATAAAGAATACTTTTTTTGCAGTTGTTTAACTGATCTTGACCTATATCAATGTATGGGGCCAACAATTTCTAACGGCATAGTTATGTTTGCCATGTAATCCAGTTTGTATAAAACTGCCAATTTTTTAATAATTCTTATTCATGTAATTTAGTTAGCTAATAAATATTTTAGAGGAAAGTATAACAATATAATAGTATCACGGTCAAGCGATTCGACATGCGATTGCGTAGATATTGTTCAACAGACAAACTGAAAAGTCAAGGACAGTGATGTAACTATAACTCCAGATAATAATCATTGTTGATTCTTGATAATAGATGGCGTTGCATTACTTTAGAACGTGACAATGGACAATGGATTTAATATCGATTTCTATTCTATTTTAGGTTTTAGTTTGTAATATTTGGAGCGCTTAGAAATTTTTTCTATTACAAATTTTATCTGCCCTCACTTCATTGAGGGACCTGAAACATATTAATATATATATATTATTACTTACTTGTCAATCTTGTATACTCTGTTTTTTTAAACGCTTAATTTTTAATATATTGTTGCTAAGTTCAAATATTCAGGAGTTTAAGACTGAATTTTTCCGGGAAGTAGTCTACGTGTTAAACCTGGTAATAAAGTGTATGTGTGTCAAATTTTATTGATAACTGTATTATAAAAATAAATTCTAGTTGTTAGATAAGAAATTCTATGTGTATTTAAGATAGCGTGGAATTTAGACCAAGATTAAATTTAGACCAGGTTATAAACATCATTTTAGAAATTTTGAATTAAATACAGGATATATTGATAATGTACGTCTTTCTATATATCCTTTTACATACAGTGTTTTATTTTTACCAATTAAGTAGGTATATCTAATTTTATTATGACAATCGAATACTATCTTTTATGAGTATTGAGTGCAAAAGAGCCTATATGAGTCATGTTGTATGATCAAACATTTTATTAAATTTGACCAACTTCTGCTGCTCTGATTTTTTCCCTCCCATACAATGAAATGAATCTGACATGAAAGTGGGTCGATCCGCATTAAAAAAAAATCATCCGTTTTAAAATTGACCAAAAAAAATTCTGTACCCAAGTTGATTACACGAAAAAGCACCTAAAACTTCTTAAGAACATTTCCAAAAAAAAAACACTATATTTCAAGTTATTGAAAAATCAACTTCTTACACTTTTTGGCTTTCAACGGCTCTCTGTTGTTGGTATTCTCTCAATTACTTAATTCGACGTCACTTTACCTCATTATTATACCAGTGACCAGCCAAGCACGAAACAACAATAATACAATCAATAAAAAAGGTTGTCATAGTTGCACAAAATAATTATTCCCACAAATGATAAATATAACGTAACTTTATCAAAACTGGGCTAATTATGTGAACAAACAAGTGGATAATGTATTTTTTATACGAAGGAAAAAATGTATTTTTGTACGTTTGTAATGGATAAACTCAAAACAACTGGACCTACTTCAAAAATTCTTTTGCAGTTAGAAAGCTACATTATCACTGAGAAACATAGGCTATATTAATTACTAGAAAAAATTAGAAATCCTCAGAAATTCTTACTAAAACTAACCGAAGGTGTAAAAAAATTAGCCATAAAATGTCTTTCATCGCATGTGCTGCGAAAAGTATTGATGATAGAACAAAAAAATATTCTACAATATTATAGAACGTATCAATATCTACAAAAAACTTCGGGAGACCATATGTCCAACTATTGTAGTTATGTCAATATAACTACTTTTTTACATTTTAAAAGTAGATAGAAATGCGTATCAACATCAGACCATGTTTTCCATACCTTTGTATTAATTCTTATCCAATTAAGTTATTTCGTATTCAAGACTGTTTCAATACCTATAGATAACTTTTTAAATTATTAAAATGGGACATTAAATTCAAAAGATATTACGAAATTAAAAATGTCATTATAAACAAAAAATGCACGCCGATGCGCCGGTGCGTCTCCACGCAGCGTAGCGAGCAACGCGGCGAGAGTCTACTAGTACTAAATTATAGTATTAAATTATATTTGATGTTCTACAATATTAATGATGATAGCTACTAGTATTAGCCATACCAAAGCCATATTACTGATCAGAATACAACAAAATTTATTTTAATTAAATTAGTTGTAGTCATTATTGCTGTAATGTATAGAGGTTATGTTAGTAGTGATAAAAATCGAATGTTAGTAATAGCGATAGAAGTGATAATAGCTAGAGTAGTCATTTCAAAAGTAGTCTATATTATGAAAAATCTATATAATAATTTAAAAGGAATAATATTACCTAAATAATTAAGAAGATATAGTTATTAATAGAGAATTATGATAGTAATGAAATTGCAATAGTAGTGGTGGTAGCGGTAGTAGTTTCATAACGCTGATGATGGTAGAGATAGCTGTACCTACCTATTGTTGTTGTATTAGTAGTGAGATATATTTCTTCCTCATGTTATTATTTCGCCCTCAGATAATTTGGTTGGAACGTAAGGTTAAGTATGCAGTTTCGAAAGAATTAAATCAATATTAATTCCGATGTTTCCTTACTTGCATTTATATATAAATATTGCAGTAAACGCTTCTCTATTAAACGAGTACAGAAACAGTTCTAAGAACTTGCAACAGAAAGTGATTGTAAAAGTTTTTCGCTTTGGGACTTGTCATTGTTTTAGTTGTATCGTGGAAATGCTTATCTAGATGTGGCATTGGTCTATATTATTAACTAGTTAACCCACTCCGGTTTCGCACGAGTTCTATTTGCTACATGTATTTAGTTTTAACAAAAGAACATATAATTTATTATTATAATCAGGATTGGGTAGCTATTTTTTGATTTTACTTCTATCTCAACCTAGGAGGGCTATCGTGTATTCAACTTCTTTTCCCTTTATATTCCTCTAACCTATGGAGCTTTGTCAGACGCTTGGTCTTTTTAAGTGAAGCTAAGCAGTAGAGGCGAGTGTTAAAATTAAAAGATGAAAAAATTTTTTTTAAAGCGAATTCGGGTCAAGACATTGACATTGTATAGACGGCATACATAATATGCCTGCTGTAACATGGCCTTATTTTTAATGATAACTGTAAGTTTAACATTATTGTTAATTATGCTAAGATAGCATGAATTGTTGATATTAAAAAACCTGTAATTAAGATAAAGACAATAACATTATTTTACGATACTCTAGAGAAGAATTAGCACAGTGATAAAAGGACTTATAAATTTGTAGCTCCACGTCCGAGAGGAGTATTTGTTAAGAACCAATAGAATCACGCTCAAAGTGTGTCAAATTAGCTTTATACAAAAGCAGCCTTAGAGGTCAGAAGCTGATCGAAACTTTATTTTTTTAAATATTATTGTAGTAGAAGCAGCAATAGCACTTTGGGTTACTATTGACCTAAGATAAATTAAAAAATAGTCAAATTTTTAGTCCATTTATTTTGAAAAACTATAGATTATATAATTTTTAACATAGTATAAAATAGTCGTTCCCTGCTGTCTGTATTACACAACGGATTTTAATGCGATTTTCACCAATAGATAGAGTGATAAGGTATATGTTTATTACATGTCAATTATAGTAGAGAAACCGCGCGAATCCGGGATGAATTGCTAGTAAATAATATTCTCTTCCAGTACACAATGTGTCTGTAATTCTTATCAATAGCAAGTTTTTGTTAAGGCAATACTAATTTAAACAGTTCCTACTAACGTTGAAAGCGAATAGTTATTCTTTCATAATTACTTTGATTGTTGTTTCTTTATTCAAAATATTACTTTGAATGTTTAATATTAATGGCAGTATCTTTAGATGTAGGTGTATGCTAAAGTACGGGAGAAACACAGAGAGAGAGAGAGATAGAAATTTAATAGATTTTTGATCTCAAGTAGTATTGTATTAGTGTCGAACCCACGGCCTTCAATTTAAATTGTCGTTTTGTTTTACAAACTTGTTAAATAGTTTCACAATGTTAAACTTCCGTAAGACATGTGCGTGACATTCAAATAAGACTTCCGTTGTAATATGGCCTTATCATAAATTCTATTGTAATCGAGGATAATGATTATTTTCCTTATCAAAATGAAAATCAACTGTATTAATAGGTTTAGATGTTTGTTAATCAATCACACAAAAATGGCTAAACGGATTTTAATGAAATTTTGCACATAGATACTTTATAATCTGGATTAAGATATACGCTACTTTTTATCCCGGAAAAATTAACAGTTCCTACGGGATAATAAAAAATGTGGTAAATTGTACCCATTCGAAGCCGGAGCGAGTTGATTAGTTTATACAAATATCTATACCACTAAAAGTCAAAAATAGTTTTTTTTTTGCACAATTATCATTGAGCATGGCCTTTATATCTATCCAAATTGACAATATTTACAACTTTCTAATTTACTATTACAATTCAGTTTTATTATTTTTAGCGATATCATTTACATAACAGTGGTGTTTAAACTGTGTCACTGAATGTGAACAGTCTGTAGATAAATACATCTGTAATGTTTGATGTCTGTAATTACTTAAAGAATTTTAATGCATATAAAGTGAGAGATAGTGTGTTTACAGCAAAATACCGGTTTGATTTATTCGAAATAGGAAAACTCCATCTCAACCTGAGCAGTAAAATAACTTCATTTTATTTCAGTGAAGATAACGCAGATGGTCTACCTGCTAGTAAGTGGCCACTTTTGCCCATGCGTTGTATCCTTGAAGATTGAAGGGGAGGAGGAGTAAAGAAAATGCTTCCGAGTCCACTAGATCCGCAGCAGTCTGGGGGAACAGATTCCCTACCACCAAGGGGGCAGAGAGGAATAATATTCTAACCCGTCCCCTCACGTTTATTATTTGAGTTATATATCTACTCTCTTTGTTACTGAACGAGTAGAAACTAAACAAACGAAAGTTCAATTTAATCTACTGCCTACGCCATCTATTGACGAATAGACGGCGTCTGTCTTACACAATCGGACTTAAAGCACTGAACTGATTTTGATGAAATATGAAGTATATCATATTATAGAAATAAAGTAGATCTTGAGGACATAGGCTATGTTTTACCGTAAAAAAAATAATTAAGAATACAAAGTAAATAAATGAGTAAATAAACGCCATCTATCGACCTGGGGATGAAGTGCACTCATATATAAATTATAATGTAAAATATAATGATATAGTAATATTTATATTTTTACTGATACGGAACCCTATAAGGTCTAAACTACTAATTTGTAAGATTTTGTATGTTCGACCTTGACGGTATTTTAGTTCACGCTTTGACAATTTGTTACAACACTTGTTAAATTCAGATAATATCTAACAGTTAACACAACGTATAAAAGAAAGGTAATTAGGCCGATAAATAGATTGACCTTACATAGTTACTAAATACTTATATATAAAATTATCTGTTAATAATATCAAGTTTAGTACAATAATTACGGAAAAATTAGATGAAATTTGTCACGTATTTTTCAAATCAATATTACTAATGTAAAATTAAAATTTTCAAGCGGGTACGACTGAAAGCATATTTTATTGTTATCCCTATATAACTGGAATCCTGAATTTTTCCGGGATAAAAAGTAGCCTATGTGTTGATTCAGGTTATAAAGTATCTGTTTGCTAAATTTAAATGAAATCAGTCTAGACGTTTTTGCGTGATTAAGTAACAAATATCCAAACAGAAACATTCATATTTATAATACTAGACGATCTGCCTTCGATTTGAACAGATGGAATTTTTAATTTTTAATTTAACACAAAAAACATTTAATTATCAATATATTGTACAAAAAAATCAGGCTTTCAATTAATTTTTTGTAAAAAATATTTTAATTTTATCCCATGAAAATTATATGCGTTAGTTTAGGCTATAAAGTATCTGTGTGAAATTCATTCAGCTACTTTTGAGTGAATGAGTTACAAACATCCAAACGAACTTTGACATTTATAATATTTGTAAGATTGATAAAATTAAATATAATTAACTAGGGGCCCGTCCCGGCTTCGCACGGGTGGATAATTTTTTTTTTAACATTTTGGCTCCCGCATTCTATCGCTCTCTCTATCGCCGCGTTACTCGCTGCGCTGCGAGGCACTTCACACCGCGCCGGCGGCCCGTCTGGGATTATTTTTTATTTATCTTGATATTTTTATTAACAGGTATTGAAACAGTCTTCATTACGAAATAATTTATTTGGATAAGAATTAATACAAAGTTATGGAAAACATGGTCTGATTTTGATAGGCATTTTTATCAACTTTTAAAATGTAAAAAAGTAGTTATAGTGACTTAACTACAATAGTTGGACATATGGTCTCGCGGAGTTTTTTGTAGATATTGATACGTTCTATAATATTGTAGTACATTTTTTTGTTCTATCATCAATACTTTTCGCAGCGCATGCGATGAAAGATATTTTATGGCTAATGTTTTTGCACCTTGTGTTGGTTTTAGTGAGAATTTCTGGGGATCTCTAATGTTTTCTTGTAATAAATATAGCCTATGTTACTCAGAGATAATGTAGCTTTCTAATGGTGAAAGAATTTTTGAAATCGGTCCAGTAGTTTTTATGTTTATTCGTTACATACAAAAATACAAATCTTTTCTCTTTATAATATTAAGTATAGATATAGATAATGATTGTTATATAGTAGTCAAAGTAGAAGTAATAGGAACGGCAGCAATAACATCAATTTATGTCCCTATTAGCTGCGTCCCGCGGTTTCACCCACTATAGTTTGGATATTTCAAACTATATCATTATAAATTATAGCCTATGTGCTATTCTTATATGTAAGCTATATTATTGTAAAGTTTCATCAAAATCAATTCAGTAGTTTTTGCGTGAAAGAGGAACAAAAATACATCGATTCATTCTTACAAACTTGCATTTATAATATTAGTAGGATTGATCAAAATCTTGGATATGGTGTATACAATATGTAACAAAAAGTCTAACATCACAGATATAAAAGAAATTCCAATTTATGTCTAATTGAAACTTTTCACCAATAAAGGAAAACACAGATACTATATTTTATACAATCTCTTGTCATGAAATAGTTTTTAATAGTGGGTAAAAAATATTTACTAAAAAATTTAATATTAGCGTTATGGAAACTTACCTTCCATTTTTTGACTTCTGATAACCGATTTGCAAGAACACACCCAGCAGATCCAGCTCCCACAATAATAAAGTCATATTCCTTTCTTGATCTTTTGCTCCTGGATCCTCCTTGTCTTTTACTCCTCATCTTTTCTGTTGCTGGAACTGGTTGAGACGCTGCTATATTCGAATCTTCAAACGAGTTTTTGAAGTACTCGAAATTAAAAATTGGTTTCTGTGACTCAAAATTCTGGAAGCTATCCGTATAGCCATTTGCAAATGGATTTTTGGAGTTAAAATTAGGAGAACTGTACTGATAATCATTTCCATAGAATGGCGCTGGATGTGATGTTTCGATACTGTATCCAGATTTATAATTTTCAGATGGATAACCAAATGACCTCGTATTTTCTATGGATGGGAAGTAATCCGATTGCTCTGATTCCAGACTGTATTTGCTCTTTTTAGGTAGACTGTACGATACTCCGCCGAACAGCTGGGTCACCAGGGTCAAGAACATGAATCCGGTTGAAGAGCATTGTGTCAAAGGTGCTTGCTGTTCTAGACAAGTTTGTTGGATATCCTGAGGCCTCCACGACATTTTAATTACTAACTTCACTTAATTTATTAAATATTAAAATTCATAATTTTTAATAGTAATTTTTGATGAAAAAATATCTAATATGATAGTGTATCTCGCGTGAGCGCTACTGATCGAATGGTAGTACCGATATTACAGCAAGTGAAAGAAACTAGTCGCTTAAAATATTTTACTGTATAAAATACATTTATTTTTTTTCATTATTAAACATTAAACTGTAATCTTAAGCAATAAAAAATTGCGATACCACTTTCATACATATTAAAGTTTTTAGAAAAGTTTTCAACCATACATACGTATTTGTTTTACGATTCTTTTACCTTTTTGACATATAGGTATAAATTTTCAAAAATCTTAAAAGTTAATTTAAATTATAATGAATATATAGTTTCTAAGCCGCTTAAAAAAAATTGGGTCATTACTTAATAATAGTAAGGACATTTTTTCTATCTACCAAATATTAGGGTTCCGTATCTTCAAAGGAAAAAACCCTTATAGGATTACTTCGTTGTCTGTCGGTCTGTCTGTCAAGACCCTTTTTCTCAGGATCGCGTGGAGATATCAAGTTAAAATTAATATATAAATCTTTCTTACTACATCACTTGAAAATTAACTTTTTTGACCAAGAGCATTGTTCTTAGAAAAACGTGAAAACATAAAGTTGAAATTAATATTAAACATGAAAGTCTATAGCTTCAAGATGTGAAAAAATCAAATTTCTAAGTGCAATCAATCAAAAAATATTTTTTACAGGCCATTTATAATGTATGTAGTCATCACACAAGTAGTTTTTCTATAGGGCATTCCACACACAGCGGACATGAAAAAAGTCAATGTTTGTGGTTTTAGTAATATTCTAATATGTTTTACATATGCTGCTCTCGATATAGATAAAAATCTAAGTTTAGGAATTAAAAGTTTAAGTTTAGAAAATTCAATTAAAGTTATTCCAAGAAAGAAAGAAAAAATTTACTATGCAAAAATATATTTAATAAAAAGGTTATTTAGTTAAGTATAAATTAGATTTACTAATTTATTCATATATATCATATTCGAATGTTAGTAAAATCGCAAATATCGACGTTTTTTCGTCCATCCAATGTGAAATGAATCTAAAGCTATATTCAACTCGTGACTTGTTTGATCGTGAAATGACAGCCTATAACTTTTTTTAGCAATTTCAAAAAAAGCATGGGGTTCTATATAATATTTATTTGGCTATATGTATTTTATTTATAACATGATCACCTACTTCAAAATTATTTAAGTATAATTATTTAAGTAATTATTTAAGTAAATTATTTAAGTAAATTATATTTTCACTTTCTACTGCATTTTTTAGTCAGAAGTCCTTTAATTTTTGTAAACATAAGTTTACATTTCACAAAGGTGTAAGATTATATTGAAACACGCATTACTTATTTTGGGAGTGAATCCCCCCTATACTACTTATGAAGAGATTTTGACCTGCACGCGAAAATTAAATTTGATAGTTTGTCCCTTAATTGAAATTGTACGAAACCTTCAATGAGTGCCACACTCCAACTTGGCCGAATATTTGACCTCGTCCCGAAATAAAAAATGTCAATTTTAAACAAACGACCGCATTAAAAATACACTTGTTGTTTCATACATTTATAGTATGAATAAAAAGTTTGAAATTAAAATTTAGACTTAACTATTTTTTGTATATTATTATTATGATTTATATGTTGTTTATTTTTATGATTATTTTTTTTCTTACATCGTATATAATATATTCATAAATGATTTTTTATATAATAAAATTATATAAGGTAATAATAATACTTACTAATATTGTAAACACGAAAATTTGTATGTATATATGTTTGTTACTCTTTCACGCTAAAACTATTGAATGAATTTTAATAAGACTTTACAATCATAAATAATTTAGATTAAACTACAGAAAAATATTAATAACAAATAGGAATTTCTAACTTTTTGTAACTTTACATAGAACCCTAAATTATAATAGCTTTAACGACTACCTTTCAAGCAGTCCCATACATTTCAGTTTAAGATTTTTAGTTTTAGTTTTCCGAATAAGAAACAAATGATTATTTATTATACTTGTGTTATGTAATTACTACTGACTAAAGACGCTTTACAATAAAACACTGTAATAAGGATACCTTGTAATAAGGATGTCATCAGTTCAATGCATCATAACTAGCTGTTTTGTACAACTTGTACCTAAACTTTTTCCACAGGATATCCCCAGTCTTCTTTAATAATATCTGATGCTTTCTCAGCGATCATTATAACTGGAGCATTTGTATTACCACGAACTATCTTAGGCATTACAGAAGCATCAATAACTCGTAAATAATGAATACCATACACTCTTAATCTTGAATCTACCACCGCAGTCTTATCTCCAGTTGGTCCCATTTTACAAGTTCCTATAGGATGAAATATCGTATACGTATATTCGTATGATAAACAAGCAAAATATTCATACGATCCCCACGAATACATTTCGCAACCCCTCACTGGAGTTTTAACTAACGTGGCACCGTTGCGTTTGAATGTTTCTGTTTCTGATAAACTTTCAATGAATCTCATTCCTTCCACTAAGACATCTACGTCTTCTTGAAATTTAAAAAAGCCTGGGTATATCAGTGGTTGGCCAAAAATTGGATCAGATTGATTTAATAATACTCGTCCTGTACTTTTGGGCTTTAGCACAAAAGGGTGAACTCCAATGCCATTAGTAAAAGATAAAGGAATAATGCTGCTTTCCAGATAAGTCTGTGGATCTGCGTAAAAGTCTTCTACGTTTCTACCGGTAAAATGGAATTCTATATCTGGTGCATTTACTTGAGCATATTTTGTTTTAATAAATCCTACTCCACTTAATGGGCCAATATTCGAAAGTGGTCCATCATTTTCATCCTGTGATCTATATCGTAAAACTTCATTGAGCATTTGCGTAATATTCACACGTGTTGAAGTTTTGGTAAGGGCTACTGTTAGCCCTAATGTTGTAACATGATCTTGCAAATTTTCACCGACTTTTAAGTCAGCTAAAACCGGTATATTGAGGCTTTGTAAATGTTCTTTTGGTCCTATACCAGACAGCTGGAGTAGCTTAGGAGAATTTATTGCACCACTGCTAACTATCACTTCTTTCCTTGATTTTGCAACAAAATATTGACCATTTTTGTAGTACATCACTCCCTCAGCTGATTTAGTGGATGGGTCAATTATTATTTTTGTAACGTAAGCATTTACAATTATCTTGAGATTTGATCGTACGTTGCGTATCGGTCTTATATAGGCTAAATTCGCTGAAAATCGACGACCTCGCAATGAAGTAGACTGTACGAGATTTGTTCCTAGGTTATTAGGTTGCGTCAAATCAATTTGTGGTAGTCCTCTTTCTATGAAAGATTCTACAAGCATTTGTGAGTTGGGATCAATGTATGAGAATCTTTCGACGTTCAGAGGTCCTCCAACTCCATGATATTTGGTATCAAACGCTTCTTCATTTCGGTTGTTTTCAGATTTTCTAAAATAGGGAAGGACCTGAAAATTAATTATTTAAAAATATATTTCGGTATAACTTGCATGAAATTTAAAACAATAGTTATTAATAAATTCTTTATATTTACGTTATTATAACTCCAGCCTGGATTACCCATATCAGCCCATTCATCATAGTCAAGTTGATGTCCTCTCATGTATATTAAGAAATTAATAGCACTAGAACCCCCCATAGTTTTTCCTCTGAAATTAACATATAATTGAATATATGATGTAAAATTTATGAAATACATTCATAGTGATAGACATGATGTACTGACGAGGTCCATGGGAACTTTTTGGTGATTTGCCATTAAAAAGTAGCCATATGGATCGCAAAAGAAGATTTTTGGTCCATATTATTCTACAAATTCTTTTCAACAAAGTCTTTTTAATGTAGAAATTAGGCATTCTTTCTGGGAGTTCAAATTAGTAAGGAATATATTAGAATTTCGATTAGTACAAGGTGTTTTCTGGTAAGGAATCTACGTCCTAATACAAGCATTTTAGCTAAGTTTGAGGGGTTAAGAATACTGGAAGTTTGCAATGCAAACTGGTAGTAGTCTTAAAACAAATTCTGACTGAATCGTAGCCACTCATCATGCGAACGTCGATCGCTAATTATCTTGAACGCGTTCTGGTAGCGCTAGAAGTAATTTTGTATTATTTATGCCTATGTATTGTGGGTGACAAAGACCACTAACTATTTATTTTGGTACCTCGGCCATGAACATGTTTGTCCTCGATGACCTCTACAAGTTAATTTCTCAGGTTGAGTTCTGTAATTCCAATCAATATTAGAACCGCCAAGTATTGGTGGAAAATTTGGAACCATAGTAATATCAGGTTCTTCCGGACCAGCTTCCAATAAGAGAATCTAAAATAAAATCTTAACTTCATACACTTTTTAAAACCCCATAAATGTATTATTAAATAATTATCTTGTCGTCTCTACCCTTACTGATTAAGATATACTATTATATATCAATAAATGGCACTAGGTATTTAAAACAGTCAATTTTATTTCTAAGACATCTTCTTATTGATAATAATGAATAATCGTAATATTAATAGATATTTAATATTAACATTTTTCGGCCCTCGGTCCAAAGACAGTAGTATACATAAAATTCATAGGTTAACAAAGAATTCAATCGATATCCTAAATTTTAAATTAATACCAATTTATAAAAAAACTTACCTTCCATTGCTTGTTTTCAGATAAACGGTTAGCAAGAACGCAACCAGCAGATCCAGCTCCTACGATTATAAAGTCGTAAAATTCTATAACTGGCTGTCTTATTCTTTTATTTGCCTTCCTTGTCGTATTGTTGTCACTATCGTTATTATCTGGAGCAGCAGTCACTTCTTTAGTTTTTGCTAGTTTCTTGGACTCTATTTGTTTATTTGAACCTAAATTATATACAGGAGGGTATTGTCTAAGATATTGAGAAAAGTATCCAGGCATATTATTTGAAAGATAACCTGGAATATAACCAGCCGGATGAACAGGCATATAATTAAGGGGGTTATTAGATATGTAAATAGGTGGAATTCCTAGTGTATAACTAGGCGGGTAACCAGGTATATAAGCAGGCGGGGCGCTAGGTATATATGCAGGTGCATTACCAGGTATATATAAGGGTGAGTGGCCAGGTATATAACCAGGTGAGGTACCAGGTATGAAATTAGAGTAATTAGGTATGTAACCGGGATAGTAACCAGGTTGATAGCCAGGAATATAACTTAGTGGGTAACCAGGAATATATCCAGATGGGTAATTCGGTAAACAAGAATTTGGGTAATAAGACAAACAATAACCAGGAATATTGCCAGGTAAGTTACTAGAGGATGGCGTTGAAGAAGGTATTTCTTGTTCTGGTGATTTTGTAAGAGATGGAAGAGACGTTATTGGTGGTGGCGGTGTTGGTAAAGGATTCGGTGCCTCATTTGGATAAGGAACTGTTCCTGTATACGAAATACTATAAGAGACTCCGCCAAACAATTGAGTAATTAGGGATAAAAAAACATACCCCGAAGAAGTACATTGTGATATTATTGGAACTGTCTGCAGTGAACACGCTGCATTAAGGTCGACAGGACTCCATATCGCTGTCATAATTTGAATTTGATTGGATCACTATAAAGATTTTTTAAAGTATTAATAATATTTTAATAATAGATGGCATCGCTTCCCGCGACTGCAAACATAATGAAATTTTTAGTTCCAATTATTTCAAATTGTGCATTTATTCCAGTTTAATTAGAAATATAATTAACTTTTTGTATTAATTCTATGCATAATACTCGTATATCAAACTGTTTTTTGACAAAAAAAACATAGACAATTGTAATTAATTTACATATTAACTACACCCAGTCACTCAACTTGTGGGCGAAATCAATATTAATGAAACTCAAATTCGAAATATTTTATTTCAATTAGACTTTTTAACAAAAGTAAGAACTTTTGACACGTTTAAAATTGGTCGCTCGGAAAGCAGTTATTTGCTGAGAAGAGCAACAGTCGTTTTTGATGCGAGCAAAAAGCCATTTATTACATAGTCTATTTTACAGTAATATTATATAATTACATAAGAGTCATAGTTACTTAGATTCCGAGCCTTTTTATCGTTTAGGAAATCTTGTGATTTATATCATACTTTTTAAATTTACAATTCAAGACGTAACAATGTATTGTGATTGTACTGTAACTGGTGTTTGGACTCTACTGCCACTTACCATCAGGTGGAGTAGAGTCAACTGTCAAATATAAAAAAAAGGATGCCTCTTTTAATGGAAATAAATCTAAAAAATTCCTGCTTTAAGATTGTAAATGCCCCAGACTGCTTTAGCCGCAGATGGATTTAATTTCGAAATATATTTTAAATCTGTAATCCAAAGATTTATAATATTATTATTATTAAATCTTAGAATTTTTAAGGCTTTACGATATGAAATCCGTATTTCATTCTGTAAAAATATTGAAATGGCATTGTTTTTATTCTTTAGTGATATGGTGGTCCTAGCTCAATTATTTGATTGGGATAATATTGATTGTTTTGAAGTGATGCAAAAGGGTAAACTATAAACAGAATTTGGGTGATGCTCTTTTTATATAAATTAAAAATGGTCATAAACATATTGTAATTTCATCTTTACTACAACTGGTTTATAAATTTTCTGAATTATTATAAAAACTATTGGAGGAATGACAGAGTGCCGCAACTATATTAATTACGACTACCGCAATTCGACAATATTTATAGAAAACAACCTAGATAAGAAATTTCTTCTGAGTTGGATTTCGAATTAAATACTGATGGAACTTGATAAAATATAAGAACACATACGACAGCTGCTATCCTATGAAGGATATAAAACAATCATTGCAAAATATTTATTTCATAATAAATAAGAGTTTTAAAAATTTTGTTTAAATAATTTCATTTACAATCTAGCTCTAAGCAACCTACATAGGTTGAAACATGAAAAATATGTTGTAAATGTTTCACTGGCAAAGAAAAAATAAATTATTAAAAAAATAGTATATAAATACAAGATTTCATTAGACGAAATATAAAGAAAAATTTTTACTTCTAAAGAATATCACAAACATCGTGTCTTACAAATAGGGAGTCCATATTGGATAACAAGGGGTTAAAAGATAATTTATTTTTATTATAATTTATTATGATTAGGATGAAGCGTTCCCATTAATTTAGTTTTTAATATTTCGGTTTAGGTTTTCCGTCTAATACAAACTTTATTTACTGTCATAAACACTATGACAGACATGTACAATTGACCTACATACAGTTTAGAATAATAAAGACTGAACAGTGTTTAATATAATTCAGTTAAATGAATCGTAACACTCTGTTTTGTTAAACTTGCACTTAAAGGTTTTCCACAGGATATCCCCAGTCTTTTTTAATAATATCTGATGCTTTCTCGGCGATCATTATAACTGGAGCATTTGTGTTACCCCGAACTATGGTTGGCATTACAGAGGCATCAATAACTCGTAAATAATGAATACCGTACACTTTTAATTTTGAATCTACTACCGCAGTCTTATCTCCAGCTGGTCCCATTTTACAAGTTCCTACAGGATGGTAAATTGTATACGTATATTCATATAATAAACAAGCAAAATAGTCATACGATCCCCACGAATACATGTCGCAACCCCTCACTGGAGTTTTAACTAACGTGGCACCGTTGCGTTTGAATGTTTCTGTTTCTGATAAATTTTCGATAAATCTCATTCCTTCCACTAAGACATCTACATCTTCTTGAAATTTAAAAAATCCTGGGTATATCTGCGGTTGCCCAAAAACTGGATCAGATTGATTTAATAATACACGTCCTCTACTTTTGGGCTTGAGCAACAAAGGGTGCACAGCCAGACCATTAGCAAAACTTAAAGGGATAATGTTGCTTTCCATATAGGTCTGTGGATCTGCGTAAAAGTCTTCTACATTTCTACTAGTAAAATGGAATTCTAAGTCTGGTGCATTTACTTGAGCGTACTGTGTTTTAATAAATCCAACTCCACTCAATGGGCCAGTACTTGAAAGCGGAAAATTATTTTGGTCCTGCGATCTATATTTTAAAACTTCGTTAAGCATTTGCGTAATGTTCACATGTGTTGAAGTTTTAGTAAGAGCTATTGTAAGCCCTAGTGTTGATGCATGATCTTGCAAATTTTCTCCGACTTGCAATTCAGCTATAATCGGTATATTGAAGTTTTGTAAATGTTCTCTTGGTCCTATACCAGACAGCTGGAGTAGCTTAGGTGAATTTAGTGCACCACTACAAACAATCACTTCTTTCCTTGATTTTGCAATAAAATTTTGACCATTTTTGTAGTACATTACTCCTTCGGTGATTTTAGTGGATGGGTCAATTATTATTTTTGTTACGTAAGCATTTACTATTATTTCAAGATTTGGTCGTACATTACGTATCGGCCTTATATAGGCTAAATTTGCGGAAAATCGACGACCTCCCAGTGAAGTAGCCTGGGCAATATTCGTTCCAATGTTATTCGGTTGCGTTAAATCGATTTGTGGTAGTCCTTTTTCTATGAAAGCTTCTACAAGCATTTGTGAGTTAGGATCGATATATGAGAATCTTTCTACGTTCAGAGGTCCTCCAACTCCATGATATTTCGTATCAAACGCTTCTTCATTTCGGTTATTTTCAGATCTTCTAAAATACGGAAGGACCTAAAATACAATATTAAAGATTTAATTTGTCAAAACGTAGACGAATTTATTTAGAGCAGTCATTAAATTATCAATAATATTACCTCATTATAACTCCAGCCTGGATTACCCATATCAGCCCATTCATCATAGTCAAGTCGGTGTCCTCTAATGTACAATAAGAAATTAATAGCACTAGAACCCCCCATAGTTTTCCCTCTGAAATTAATAAATCATATTTTGAAAAATGTTTTAAACTCACAATTAGACATAAGTTATCATGATGAAATGCCAACTTTTAAGTGAATTGCTATAAAGTAGCCAGAAGGATCACAAAAGGAGACTGTAATATCATTATTATTCAAAAATATCAAAATTTCCGAGGTAAAAAGATAATAATGGAGGTCAATTCAGGGTTTTTATTTCAGGATTCCGCATAAAATGGCAGATTCGCGCAGATCAATTTAATCAATAAAAATAATAGGGAAATAAAACTTCTGTTGAAGGATGAATAGTCTAGGCCATTTCTTGGTATCATATTATAGAATAATAATTTTCTCGTATTACTCTCCCCCTCCTTCATCATCGTATTACTGTCGACCTGTTAACCCATAGATAACGATGATAACTGATCGTCAAGTAGATAGTCTACTTGCTTGGCTCTTTTAAAAATTAAAAGAAATAATCATTTACCTTGGCCAGGGACATGTTTGTCCTAATCGACTTCGGCAAGTTAATTTCTCAGGCTGAGTTCTATAATTCCAATCAATATTAGAACCGCTCAGTATTGGTGGAAAACTCGGAACCATAGCAATATCTGGTTCTTCTGGACCAGCCTCCAATAAAAGAACCTAAAATAGAAATATTAAAGTATTTTATACGTGCTCACGTGTCTATTCTTAATAATAACCTTTTCTGATTTTAAATACTGATAATTAATGATAAAGGACGGGTTTTTGGTAAAAACTGGTAATAATAAATTTAGGGAAACGGAACTAAGGTAGAAACAAACGTAATTTGGTACTTCAACTTTACCAAAATTGATAAAATGCACCATGTTTAAATACATAGATTATTATCGTTTATTGTAAAAAATGTTATAGTCGATAGCAATCGTTTCGAACTATACCGTAGTTGTATATTGTCTTTGTATTACTCAACAATTGGTTCCCAATCCCAACGTTCTTATGTACTTCTATTGTTTATGGTGCAAAATTGTTGGTGTTGTAATTAGTACAGAATTTATGAAGGTTGATGCAAAAGTCACTCCGTTCGAACTAGCTCAAAATAAGATTTTTTTCTTTTTGTATAAAGAACATTATTAACTCCAAAAATAGTTAAGCCCTTTCAAAAAGTTTCGAATTTTTTATAGGGACGTCGAAAGAAAATAATACGGAAATAATTCTGAATCCAATGAACAACTAAGAAAAAATACTTTAACTTGGTACATTAAAGTTAGAAGACATAAGCTAAACTGTGCCGGTGACTTTTGTGCTACCCTTCATTATTTAACATTAATATATTATTATTTCTTGACTTTCTGTAAAAGAACACTTTTAGTACGTACGAAAGAGATCAACAAAAGAACTAGAAAAGCTTTGCTGTTTGACTTTTTAATTTTAAAATATTAATTAACTTACCCTCCACTGTTTATTCTCGGATAAGCGGTTTGCAAGAACGCATCCCGCAGATCCAGCGCCTACGATTATAAAATCATAAAATTCTATAACCGGCTGTAATTTTCGTTTTGCCTTTCTTGTAGTTGTATTGTTATCATTTTTATTATCATCAGATTCATTAGTCTCTTCTTCAGTCTTTAGCGCAAGTTTCTTAGACTCAACTTGTTTATCTAAACGGGAGTTATATACAGGAGGATATAGTCCAGGATATTGAGGATAGTACCCAGGGATATTATTTAAAGGATAATTTGGTGTGAAATTAGGTATATAAACAGGGTTGTAATTAGGTATATAAATAGGTGGGTTACCAGGTATATATCCAGGAGAGTTTCCAGGTATATAGGCAGGAGGGCTGCTAGGTATATATGCAGGTGCATTACCAGGTAAATACACAGGTATGTTACTAGGTGGATAACGAGGTACATAACCAGGATAGTAACCAGGTATATAACCGGGTCGGTAATCAGGTATATAAGCGGACGGGACATATCCTGGTGGGTAATTTGGTACACAAGAAGATGGGTTATTAGGTGTACAACCAGTTGAATTACCAGGTATATGACCAGAAGGATAAACCGGAATATAGCCAGGTGGGGATGGTGATGAAGAAGCCGTTTCTTGTGCTGGCGGTATGTTAAGTGGTGGAAGAGACGTTACTGGCGGAGGCGGTGTTGGTAAAGGATTTGGTGCCTCGTCTGGATAAGGAATTGTCCCTGTATACGAAATGCTATAGGAGACTCCGCCGAAAAGTTGAGTGATCAGGGACAAAAACAAATACCCCGATGAAGTACATTGTGATAATGGAACTGTTTGAGAAGAACACGCTGCGCTGAGGTCAACAGGACTCCATATCGACGTCATAATGTAATTTTGGATGAATCACTCACTTTATTGGTGGTTTTATAGTATTAATATCATTTTAAATATTAACTTTTTTTAAACTTCCGCAGCTGTCGACCTATTTAGGTGTACTTTTATAACTAAGAGATTGCATTCTAGTTTATAAGTAAACTTATAATTAACTTTTTATATTTATTCATTTAAATGGTTAAAAAAGCAGACGATTTTTTGTATTTAATTTCACGATAATACATTAATTTACATATTAATTGCTCGCTGTCACCTCGCTGAGAGATCAATAGCTTTTTATATATCCGTTTATAATAATGTTATAAGCTTGGGTTCAGGAATCGCAATGAAAGATAACGCAGGTGTATTTTTTTCTGTGCTCCACAAATTTAATAGCATTTTTTCTGTATCCTTCATTCTTTTTTCTTATTTGTACAACTTTCATTATTTTTCAACCCCTTTCACTTGTTCGACGATGTTTCTGAAAGGTTCTAGAAGTCAAGATAACAGGCCAGGAAAAGGTTGACAAAACAGTTTAACAGAGTGGATACCAAGAAGTATAAGACCAAGTATAAGATGGAAAGAATCACAAATGTGGATATCGAAAATTTGACATTTTATATGTTGGAGCATAGTAAAAGATTATCGATTAATCGAATCGTTATCGTTGTCTATGGCGTTGGAGTGGGGTAGTAGTCACTTCCGTTGTTTTGACAGTCTCTACCCTCGACCCTTTATATGCGATCGACAGTCTAACTGAAGTCTTAATCGTGAGCGGTCTCTCAAGAAGTGAACATCATCTAAGTAGTGCTAGTGATAGTGATAGTGTCAAGTGCAGTGTAGTGTGGAAGTGCTCTCCAACTAAGGTCACGTAAGTCCTTACAATGTAATTGCCACGTGGTTAAGTAAACACAATGTTAGGTTAGGTTAGCCTTGTGTTAGATTCGGTTGCTGTGCGTTTAACCTTGGGTTTAAACAGAGAGTCTGAGCAGTGGACGTGAGTGTTATGATCATTTAAAGGAATTCCTTAAGCCTACACCTTGGTCACAAGTCCAAGGCACTGTTTAGGTTTCTCTCGTAATTGTTAGAGATCATATTTGATCATTTATCGGTTCAATAGGAGTATCTACCTTGCGTTTACCCAATATTCCATTCAATATCATCACCCTCTTTTAGTGTTCCCCAATATTCCCCATCTCCCTCCTTCCATTTCCTTTCACATCGTTTTAAAATCCCCGACATATATTAATTTCTGAAATACAAAGACTTACCATATATAAAATAAAGACTATTTTCTGCTACAATTATATTGATTTTCATTATAAATCTAATATATACAATTTTCGTGTCACGGTGTTTGTGGTCTTACATACCCGAAACGGCTTTGTACTCCTAAATAAGACTTGTTCCCCATCCTACCCATTTTTTTATATTTTAAGATGGTGGGCCTCTTTTTTTATAGCGGTTTTATTATTTTTGTCTGAATATATTTTTGGCAGAAGAACATTTGCCGGGACAGCTAGTTAATATAATATTAATTTACTTAACATTCCATCATCATTCGATGATCGTATCCCATAACAGAATTACGTTGAACCGGCAACGTAATTTTATTACAGCTGTAATCGGTTCCGGAACATTTTAATTACAATACACAATGTTTCAAATTAGCGCAATACATAATTACGGATTTTATCTCACTTTGCTAAATATATTGTTTAAAGTTGCTATTCACTTTAAACAAAAAACATTTTAATTTCCAATATATTGCAATATAAAAAATATTTAGCAGATCAATAAACATATGATTATATTAGTATCCCGAAGATACTATGCATTTTTAAGGGATAAAAGTACTCTATGTATTAATGCAGGATATAAAGTATCTATAAGCTAAATTTAATTGAAATCCGTTCAGCCATTTTTATGTATTTGACAAACTTCCAAAGACATCAACTTTCACATTTATAATAGATGCGAGCTCTTCCAGGACCAGCCTGATAGAGGAGAGAGAATATGTATTAGTATAAGCTACACGGTAGCTTGACTGCACAATAACACTCAAAATACTATAACAATATCAATCTAGACGGAAGCCGGAGAGTGCATGGGGCTTGCGACCCAGGTGTAGGATTAAAAGGACTTTCTACTCTTTCACTACTCAAACTCGAGTGATTGGGAAAAATCCGAAAAATGGTAATTTGTTGTTACATCGCGAAAAAAATATTCTTTTATAGATTTGGGTTTTGACGCATTATTTGAAGAAAACGTGAAGTGATCAAGTTGAAATTAATATTAAACATATTATCTTATAATTGTAAAAAAATCAATCTTCTAAGTGTAAGCAATCAATAAATATGGCCATTTATTCTTAAGTAGATTACAAGTAGTTTTTATAGGGCATTTCACTTATGCGGGGACATGAAAAAGTCGATGTTTGCGATTTAGTAATATTCGGCCAAATTATTATTATACACAATGACAGGTGGGTTCGTAGGCCTGTGTTGCCAAGTTAATATTCGATAATCGAGATATTGATCAAATTATTCTAATTATATGTAATATCGATATTTTATAGTATTAATATTTTACTAAACCTAACATTAGTTTTTATTGAAGAATAAACGTAATAAAGTTGTTTGCAAAAGCATTTCCTGCTGTCTTTACGTTTCATCTACGTTGAATTTTTTTTTATTTCGGTTATTATTAATAGATAGAGTGATTCAAGGGAAAGGTTTATATATATAATACATGGCATATTGTAGTAGATAAACCGTGCGAAGCGAAGCGGGGCATATATTCTTGTAATTATTTTGAAAATAATACTAAAATGAAAAAAAATATTTTATCCTATTTTGTAATATGATAGTGCGTTCATTTTTTGCATTATAATAATGCAACTAATACTTATGCATAATTACTATCCATAAAATTAACAGTGTAAGAATGTATATTTATTTGTTATTTAAAAAGTATAATTTTTACGATTTTTTTAATTAGAATCCACTAATGAGACTACTTATAAGCTATGTTTTGATATGTAGTGTTTCTGTGGACACACAACAACACACAAGCTCGTCACATACTATCCCACTTCTGACACCAGCATGTCGTTCTCGCCTCACTGTTCTTACTCGTCTGACATGTTGTGCCCAAAATTGCATTTGTTTGTATATATTGCTACCCTGAAATAGGTTTAGGTTAGTTGACGAGTAATGTCGTAAAATGAATATCATATCATATCATAGTGAAGTTAAGTCATTAACTTGTGTTTTGATTTCAAGGTCAGTGCCCCAATTGATCAGAAGCAGTGTAAAAATTACACCTTAACCACGAGTTCCAGGCAGTCTATTTAGGTGTTGAAAATTTTGGACTTTAGGTAATATTATCGAAGCAATAGCAGAACTATTTTGTATTTAAATGTAAATCAATTACTGTCTGATGTTAATTATTCAATAAGCTAATTATTATAGTGCAATACTTGACAGTACAATGTGCTTATGATTATTTTTAACATATTTATAGTTAAAATAATAATAATCATAAATTAATGTTACGTGGTTTCGACTATATTCGAGAATTCAATCACTTTTACACTGATTCCCGAAACTAATAATATCTATTAAACAGACAACAGCTTATATAGCAACAGGGGGCTGAAATCACTTTCCGTCATTCTTGCCGTCCTAGGCCTTAAGCTTTATTTGGCACCAAGTTAAGCCAATATTTTTGGCTTCGGTTATCATCAATCACTTAAAGAAAAGAAGTAGGTTATCGTTGCGGGCTCCAAACGTCAGGTCTTTTAGCTGAAGTAAAGTTCTAATGGGAATCCTAGCTAGGGAGGTAGATTACTTAAAAAAATCCCGAGAAAACGATTTTCTATTTATGTGTGGCGTTACACAGTCAGCGTGTGTCATCTACTCTAGGATCTATTGCAACCGTACAGACGCGATGGCCCCATAAAGAGTTTCAATTGCTATGGATACAGGGCGCAAGGCGAGTTTTTTGCACCTTAAAAAAGAATTTCAATCGCCACGGAATACCCGACTAAAACCAAGAAAGTCTGATGTGGCAGTAGACTAGGGTACTATGGGTTAATCTCCTGCATACCTGAAAACCCATCCGATTCTTTAAACTAATGCAGTACAATTGTTAGAAAGAGATAAATGTATGACATACATTCGTTTAGATTTGTTACATTCGTTAGTTTAGATCAAATATCCACGAAAGATCGGGAGAACGATGATATTACTGAAGCTCAGTCATACTAGTTCTAAATTGTTTAAACTTTTGTGGTATAACGTTTAAGTTAACTAGAAACTCAGTAAAGATCGATATAATAAAGTTGGTACAGAGTGCTTCTCTACTCGTTTCAGATTAAACGATGCGCTAAATGATGAAGGATGTTCATAATACGTTAACTCTAGTTTCTAGAGATCCGTACCTTAAGTGCTACTAATATACGAGTTTGGCACATTTTTCTAGGCGTCATTCCAGATCAAATGAGCTATCACAAATAATTTTAAGAGTATCTCTTTTTTAGACCATGTTCATTTTGTCGAGTAGATTTTATGAGTAAGAGACAAAATAATTACGAATTTTTTGTTGCTATTTTTTTTCACAACTTCTTGTATCCCCTTCCCTTTGAATATCATACATTTAATCGAAAAACAAATTCCACCATCCCTCTGAAGTCTTAGAAAACGACATTCTTTACTCTATAAATATGGGGTTGGGAATTGTTAGTTTGTATTTTAGTATAGTAAGGAAGGGCGCATGAAAGTGGTTGTATGTGTTATGTTGTAGAAAGGCTGAATAGGCGCCATTCATTTATTACGTAAGACGATTTAGGGAAGGGAAGAGGGTCCATGTCTTATTTTTTCTTACAAGGCTCTCGCACTCCCTGTGCAAGAGATCGCAAAAATGCGTTGTTAAAATTATAATTTGAAAAAGCGCTGGCAACCTCGCGAATGTCGAGGTTAGCTCGGATGCATATAGGTAAACGATTTCCATTTCCATGGCAACGGACCCGCGCCACCCGCACTGCGCTTCCCGGGAACTCCCCACTTGTGGACTAGTCGTCACTCGTCAGCGTCACTTGTTTGCGTAAAAACACTCGGTATTGCGTTGATGATTTTAATATTGTACTTAAATAGTAATTGAATTATTGAAGTGTGTACATGATTTCTTTTATAGATGTATGTCAATTACACAGTATCTAAATGTCTTTATAATGATTTGATCATGACTTCCTTGTCAAACGCCTATTTATATAAAAGGTTATTTTATGTAAACAAAAAATGTTATACTTATTCGGGACGTTCTGACCAAAAAATCCAAGAAGATAGTAATATGTTTTGGTAAGGAAAAAAGATGTTAAAAGTTTCCAAAACTAAAATTTTGATAAAATAAAAAGCCTAAATGAATAATATGGAAGAATATTTTTTTACCTTGATGGAGTTTTTTTGCTAAATAATTTGGCGCTGTAGACACGGACATAGAAATACGGCAAATAAAACATTGTCAACAACATTTTTTTCAACCAATCAACAAGTCGGAATTGTACCAAACGTATAGGTATTCATTTTCTCTTTAAATTCGTACTTAATAAATATTAAACAGGGAGAAGGGGGTCGGCCTATTATTATTTTTTCTTATAATAGGAGGGGAAGGAAGTCAAAAACTAGCGAAAATAGTCTAACGTTATAAATGAATGGACCCATATTAGATGACCAATGACGATGTGAACATAGTGTGAATGATATTTTGGCCCTCACACGAAAATAACAATTTGATAGTATTTGTGCCCTAATTGAAATTGTAAGTATCCTTCAGTGTGCGGGTTCCGCACTCGCACTTTGCCGTATTCCTGTGGTATGATATTAAAACATATTATTGATAGTGTGAATATATTTTTATAAAGGACTATAGTGATTTTTTTTTAACACTGGCCGATAGTTATCTGTATTAGCAAAAGTAGTGAGGATAGTTGATAATTGTGTGTGTACTTCGTGCCGGTATAGGTGATTCAATGGATGACAAATAGCAGGCACACGGGAGCAGAACGAGTGAGTATCAATCACGTGTGACTCGCACCTCTCACGCCGCGCTTTCCGCTAAAAAGAGTCAAATACTGACTTCTACGTCGTGACTATTACGCATAAAATACTATTGGTTTTAGCGAAGTTTATATAGTTTCGTCCACACATATAAATCTCAATAATATACCGATGTAGTTTTATCTGTGTAGTGTACTGTCTTCTCTCTTGAATAGAATTTCGTAAACTATTTAAAGTATCTTGAATTTACAGCTTTTTGAACTTGACTTTATTTATAGCTTTCTTTATATATTTCCTATAGTATTGATTTAGGTTAGATTTTACTTTATAAACAGAAATATAAGTCGAGCTGTTGTCTTTAATATTTCGTATTTTTATTTATTAAGCTACCCACCTCTATCCCTAACCAACATTTTGTCAATAACAAGTGAATCAATATTTGAAAATATATTGTTTCTTAGAATTTTGAATGGATTGGATTGTGTTTTAGTACTAAAAGTTGCATTACTTCTGTAGGAAATGATTGACGTTTTTTTTTTTTTTTTTTAAAAAGATTACTAGCAGTATGGATCACATACTACTAGTATTCCCGTTACCCCTCCTAGTAAGCTAATAAATAGCTTGTGTCAGGAGTGGGCCACGCCAGTAGTCCAATGTCCGGGATTTGAACCCACGACTTGTTGATCGTGAATCCAACGCCCGAACCACTGAGCTACTGACGCTCCAAAATGACGTTTGAAAATGACTTTCATTGTGACATGGCTGATAATTGTAAATTTTTAAATAAATTTTGTTATATCCTATAATAGTGTATTCCCACTAAATACAAAGAGTAATAGATTAAATCATGATTAATTTTAGTAAGTAAATTCTGTTAAGAGATCTGTGTATTAATAATAATATGGCCAATATTTTATAACCGCTAACATTGTTTTTATTAGATGACCGATGGTTGATGTGGACGATGCACATCGCCGGGTCGCAAAGTATAAGTGAGTGAAGTATTGTTGGTATCGTGTGATTGTGGTAACAGAAGTTATTACTTGACCAGAAGTTATAATAGAAAAATTGTTTGGCTGAAAAATATTTTTTTGCCTAAATCATAACCACAAAAATAGTCTAATAGTTTCAGTTCCAAGCTGTTCATGCTCCATAAAACCTAAGTTGTTGCAGAAATTAAATGAGTAATTCCAAAATTGGTTTTAGCTTTATTTTGGAATTCAGTTAGTTTACGGAGTTTGTTAAAAATGTTACTAATGTCGACTTTACGACTATGCTTTATGTTTTAAATTGCATTCTTGTTTATGACTGTAACTTGCACCTTTAAGAATAATGGAGAGAACTGTATTATCTAGAAAATACTATTCAGGGAAAATGATGAGAAGGAGGTGGAGAGGCCCATATTGAGGGGATGTGATATTGAAAACATTAAGAGGGGGGTGATTTTGAATAGACTGTTGGGTAAACCCAAATATACTGCTTCTGAACCGATAAAGAACTAAACATTATGATCTCTTACAATAAGAACCGGAACCTCAGTAGTACCTTGGACTTGTGACTAAGGTGTAGGCTTTTAGTGTTTCAATTGAACAAAGGATATCCTTATATACTTTGTTCAATTGAAACACTGCCCAGGTTCTCTGTTTATACCTAAGGTTAGGTTAACCTAAGCCTCACTTACGCGTTGACGTGCTAATCTACATTTCCATTATAAGAACGGTTACATATATTGTGTTCAGGAATCAGAACGTCTACCAATACTTACTGTTTCTTCTCTTCTTCATGTTCGTCAATTTTCTCTTTTTCTCACGATTATCAAATTGACTGTAGAAAAGTCTAGAAGTTGTTGGTCATTTCTTGACCATTTTTAAATGTAACTACAACCTTTTCATCTTCCACTTTTTTTTCTTTGCAATGGTATTTATTGATAAGTTATTTATTCCTCTAATATTAAGCTTAATGCTATGTTAAGTTTTGTGTTTGTCTTGCAAAATTTTATAATTTAAGAGTTGATATTACAGCACAAGGAATTAAATCAATTAAGGTTATCGTTGCGAGTATTTTATATTGATCGTTCACTTGAAGTTTGTTTTTTACAGTTCCGAGATATTAATTTCGGACAGACTGAAGGCCAACGAAGTGATTCTATAAGGTTTTTTTCTGAGGCACTGAACTCTAAATAATAAGCACTTTTGATACTTGAAGGTAATTTTGGAAACTACTCAACCGATTTGCAAAATTCACTGATGGACAGACAATGTTCGGGCCTCGCGTTTCAACAATAGCTACATTTTATCATGTTTCGTACAATGGAATAGCTGCAAAAGCGGACTAGCGAAAATATTCGCTTCTGAAATTCATACTAGTGTCGCAAAATACTTTTATCTAAATTATGGATATTAGCGACCCGGGAACTATCTTGCATCAGTATTAATAATATTTCAGTGAAACTAAGATGTTTTAGAAACATATCTATAACCTACAAACAATAAATATCTATGTAACCATAATTCTAATAATATTTCTAACAGCAGCAGTATCTTTTACTGATTTCCTGAATGGAATTTTTCTTAAAATTCTGGGTCAAAATTGCGAAAATTTGTTTGTGAATGAACCAGTTCAGAATACACAAATCCCTTTGACTCTATACGGAGTTATTTGTCCTTTATTTCATAAAATAGTTGCTTTTATCTTTGCTTGCCTCCTTTTCGTTATCTTAAAGTAACTTTGACTCTTATATCCATAATATTTTATTTTTAAGCAAACAACCTTGTCGATGAGATAAATAGTATCATGAATATTGGATCAAAAAATGAATGTTTAAATGTATATCAATGTAAGTAACTATTACTAGAAAAAGTAACTTTTATAAGTACTTTTATTTCAGAAGGAAATAAACTAAAAAGGTATACATACAACGTATCGATCACACGAACTTCGTGACACGATTCGGATGCACTTAAAAGTTTCTCGGGTTTTGTTTTTGTTCCACCATCACTCTTCCAAGACAGTAAATACATATAAACAAACTTGTAAGCAAGTTTGTAGCTAAATTCACATGCTATTCGACATTTTGCAAAGTTAAAAGTAATTTGCTATAAATTAGTTTGACCCTTTGTGGTCGGTTTTGGGTCGTCAGTTTTGGTTTGGTGGTCACTTGATTCTCACGGGAATCTTTATTTTGAGTTATTGCTGTTTGAATTTATGGTTTTTCTTATTTATAATGATATATATGCTGATGGTGGAGAACCAGAACATAAATTGTTAGATTCTAATGCAAGTGGAAGAAATTAATTTACATTTTAAAAATCTATTCTTACGTAAGATATGAGTAGCAATATCATAAATGTTTGACATCTAGCATTTTCCATTGATAAAGATGGAAATTGCGATGAACATGAATAACTAGACTTGGTGCTAGTTTGAAAATTAACAGCCAGGATAGAAAAGTTCAAAAGAAGTGAGTCAATGGTAGAATTAAGAAAGAGTAAATTTACGTTTCGTCCTGAGGAAGTGATATTTTTATTTAATCAGTGTATAACCTTGATTCGGATTACGAACCAAAGTTCATTACAATAACTAAGAGCTACAGACACAATAAGTCAAAAGTTTAAACTCAACGAATGGTAGAAATTCAGCTAATCCCTACATTAAATCCCAAACTTAATGGATTAACAAGTACAGTAGTAATCCCTAAAACCTACATTGCATTTCACTAAAGCAATGTGACCGTGGAAACTGGTTTTATGCTAGTGCTTAGTACTTTTGGCATTATAAGAATAATACATTATCGGGAATAATACATTAGTCAGTCACTTCTAAAAAATTATGTAAAATTAGAGGTGTTGAGTTTTCCATAATTTCGTTGTATTTTTTCAGTTTCTTTTATTTTTTTCTTATTTGTAGTTTTTTGGCTGTAATAAAGACTTTTTAATTTGTTTTCATCTATCTTCTTTTATAGAATCTCTCATTTCCTACCACAAACCATCTATTAATTCATCTTATTTTTTATAACAAAGTCTCTTCTCAACCCAAAAATGCATAAATCCTACGAGACAGTAATAAATGTTGGTAAGTTGAACCTGCGCTAATCAGGGTAGGTTCAGTAAAAAAATAAACCGAATAGTTAATCGATATTTTCAAAAAAAGTCCTCAATATTTCTCACATTTTTCATACACAAAGTTGGAAAATAAAACAGTAAAGAGCTCTATAAAAATATTAGCAGGATCGTAAGAACCGCTGTCTTTAGCACATCGTTCCCAACTTATAAGGTACTTTGTACAACTTTCTTTATTATATCGAGATGATCTTTTCTGAAGCAAGTTTCTTGTTTAACTCTTTCAAAGTTGCATCGTATTATGAGAGTTATCTGAGCTTCAGCGAAAATAAATTTATGGGCAGGACATAATGTCTTTTATCTACTTACGTCTGAGGAAGTTGAATGGTAGCTTAACGCCTATTTGTTTTATTGGACGCTTATTTAAAGAATTGATAGTTTTTCTAAAGTACAAATTTTCATCCAATATATGGCAATCAATATATGAGCATCCAATATACTGGGATCAGCGTATATTGCTATTATTTATACATTACTAACGCCCAAAGACTTCACTTAGCTGGACGTGCACTTTATCTCTGATTTCAACCCGTTCAAGCCTTTTTTTGGCAAAAAAAGGTAGCCATATCCATGATGAACTGTGAACTTGGCGTGTGACTTGGTGCAACTTGAAAGAGAGTACGGTTTTTGTTCGGATTTCAATATTTTAAATGGTCGTAATTATTTGTAAGTTGTATAAAGTTGTTATATTTGATAGTGTATATTAGTTTATTGACTTTAAACATAATTGTTGTACACATCTTATAGATGGCGCTGTATTTAGATTTCATTTATTCAAATCATTTTTTCTATAGTGCTTTCCTCTCCATCCTCCCATTATATATATTTACTAGGGGCCCATCCCGGCTTCGCACGGGTGGAATATTTAGTTTAAAACATTTTTGCTCTCCCGCATTTCGGTGCCCCTCTACCTCGGCGTTACTCGCTACCACTCGCTGCACTTCGAGTATCACCGAGATAGAACTACACTGGCCCGTCGCGTCCTCGTGTATTTTTTGTTTGTATTGATATTTTTAATTTCGTAATATCTTTTGAATAGAAGGTCCGATTTTAATAATTCAAAAAGTAATTTACAGGTATTGAAACAGTCTTGAATATGAAATAATTTATTTGGATAAGGAATACAAAGGTATGGAAAACATGGTCTGATTTTGATAGGCATTTTTATCAACTTTTATAATATAAAAAAGTAGTTATAGTGACATAACTATAATAGTTGGACATATGGTCTCGCGGAGTTTTTTGTAGATATTGATACGTTCTATAATATTCTAGAACATTTTTTTGTTCTATCGTCAATACTTTTCGCAGCGCATGCGATGAAAGATATTTTATGGCTATTTTTTTTGCACCTTGGGTTGGTTTTAGTGAGATTTTCTGGGGATCTCTAATTTTTTCTTGTAATAAATATAGCCTATGTTACTCAGGGATAATGTAGCTTTCTAATGGTGAAAGAATTTTTGAAATCGGTCCAGTAGTTTTTATGTTTATTCGTTACATACAAAAATACAAAAATACAAATCTTACTTCTTTATAATATTAGTATAGATTCACATAAATAATAACTTAAAGTCAGCATAGTTCTAGTCGACATTGCTAATGGCTAAAACAAAACATTATTTAAAATTTATAGTACATTTATTAACATACATATGATATTAATTAAGGATTGAATAATGAAATAAAAGAAAAAATAATAAAAACTGCAAAACGCAGTTTTAACAGTGCCTAGGACTTGAGATCCGTTTTAAAGAGCTCTTTTATAATGTATTAACTCTCACCACCATCAATCGACCTCACTAACTATAATAGATAATAAAGTAAACTCACGTGGACATCAAGAAGGGCGAGCATAACCACAACAATAATACTAGCTACCAAGTACACTGAGTTAGTATACACACGGGTATACTTGAAATAAAATAAAACTACCCGCGAATATTTTTTTATAAATGAGGTTACTAACATAAGTAAGACAGGGCAGTGTGGCTGAATGAATCACTATTTTTTTTGTAAAAATCTATTTACCACATAGAAATAGTTTTTTTTAATTATTATAAAATTAATTTGAAGCTAGGAAGGTCTTTTTTGACAGGCTAATAGATCACGGTTTGTGTCTATAAATCAAATTCATACACCGCCGCAACTTTCACATATTGTTACTTTTGTATTCCATATTATATAATCCGCTTACTCCCTTACATCTCAAGGAACGATTCTCTTTCCTTGGCTCAAACGCCCACACCCAACTGGACCTCAGATCGCGGAGCGACAACCGACTTAAGTTGCCGATATGTCACACCGAATCCTACAGCAACTCGTGTACTGTTAAATCAGCAAGGCTGTGGAATGAACTCCCAAAAGAAATCAGACAGTCCAAATCACTTCCCATTTTTAAAGGTCGTTTGAAGAACCATTTATTATCAATAGTTAATAATATTTTTAAAGTCCATTTAGGTATGTGTTTATCCATTATTATATTATATCTATTGAGTATTTATAGTGTATTTATTATTTAGTATATATTTATTTTTTCTTTTATTTAAGTAGTATTTTCATGTATGTTTATGTAAGGTTTTGTAATTGTGCACCGTACCGTTGTTCCATAAACAATTTCTTTCGCCAAAGGTTGTCTGGTAGAGACTGCTAGCAGCAATAAGGCCGCCTTTGCATACCTTCTAGTTTTAAGTAAATATTTTCTTTTATATGTTTTTTGTCATTTAAAATGTGTGCAATAAAGATTATCTATCTATCTATCTACTTTTCTTCAAAATGAATTTTTACGAGTATTCCATACTGAAATTCTCGTTGTTCCATATAAAAATTGTCAAGTGTTGGAACTTACAAGAGATAAAATTTATCATATACAGTAGTAATAAATCGTTTTATTTGAAGGCAAGCAACAAAAGGACGATGAGCACCAACAAGTCTCAGATGCGAGTTTATGACTTGGAATTCAATATTTCCAATATCAGCTGTTTGCGACGTATCGTGGCTTTAAATATTACTTTGTATTTTATTGTTCTTTCTGTCTTTACACTTTGTGTTACATGTACATGATGGAACACTGCTCATACTTATAATAGGAGAGTAAGAAATTCAATATCAAAAGGGTTTTTTAAAATATAATTTTAAACATATTGAACTGTAATAATTACGGTAAGTACGCCAATTATGGACACTTTAACCACATTTTTAAAGTCGAGTTTTATGGGTATTCTTTACTATCGATCGCGTATATTTAAGTCTAATTTTCAACATACTTTCACGCCCTATTTCAAGCCCTTCAAGTATTTTTATCTGAATAAAAGGTAGCCTATGTCATTTCCAAAGCATTAGTGTACCTCTATACCAAATTTCATCTGAACCAGTTCAGCAGTTTTTGAGTAATGAATGTGTATGTTTGTAACTAACTCGATTTTTTTACATATAAAGAAGGTTTTGTAGATATTGTTCCAATCCAGAACTCAAGCATCAAAACAATATTTATCATGACATGTTGCGATGATTTGAAAACTATGTATTTTCAACACAATTATGGATATATAAGTATTAGGTTTTATTAAAAAACTAGCTGACCCGACAGACGTTGTCCTGTCTTAACTATGAATTCGAATTGAAGTCGAATTGGCTGTCAAAAGCTAACATTAGAAAAGTTAATATAGTCGTTATGTTTTCTTAAATTTTCAAATTTTCCGCGCAACTTTTTTAATTTTTTCTTTCATAAGAAACTTCTCCTGATAATAACAAACGCAACAAAAAAGAATTAGCGAAATCGGTCCAGCCGTTTCCGCGTGATGCCGTGACCAAGAGAAATAGGGATTGATTTTTATATTATAAAATAATAAGATTAATATTATATCATATCGACATTAAATTTAATCAGAATAATTTATTCAAGTAATCGTTATTAGTTTATTTAAGGGGGGTTTTAAATTTTAACTTGGCAACACAGACCTATTACCCCACCTGTCATTATAGTGGAAATAGATGCGGGGGGTATTTTGTATTATAAAAAATGACTTTTACTCCATAAAGTTTAGTTGCTCTCGGAACTCGTGTGACTTCAGTATCGTGTATTTAAATATAGTTTGCTGAATATTTAAAGCGTAATTGCTATTTTGACGAAGAAATGTTACATATTAGTCAGGAGATCGAACGGTGGAAGAGTGTTTACTGGTAGTAGAAAGGCCTTTTAACCCTGCACCTGGGTCGCACTGGCCTGAGGCTTCCGTTTGGATTGGAGTGTATTATTGTAGTTTTTTAGTGTAATTGTGCGGTTAAGCAACAGTGTAACTGTTATAAACAGTAATTTTGTACAAAATAAAAACGAGATTAACGTTAGTTCAAAGTATGTTGATTAGTTTCTTATTTAAGTGTCGACTTTGTTTGGTCGCAAATACTTTTTAAATTACTGATGAGATTTTGTTACAAATAGCTTTCGCAAGTTTAATATACTAATAATAAATATCCGAGTAAAGATAACATGTAAACTTTATGTACCTGTCTTATTAACAATTACCTTAATTTGCAAGCATTAAAGGAAGGCGGGGAGGTACTTGCTTATTTTTGATGACATGGAGTCTGCGTGGTGATTACGGGAGGTTGATAATTGCAAAAAAGACTGGTGAGTCGATTATGATAATGATTATTTTTAACATTTAACAAAAAGCAGTGAATATAACGTAATTTGCCCTCAATAACTAGAAGTTGGCAAAGATATGTTATACAATTTCCAGATATTGAGTCTAGACGTTCTGTCATGTCACAATCGATATAAAGCGGACAGTTATGTCCTAATAATAAAGATTTTATTGTACTAGAAATGTAATAGATAATGAAAATTGATTTGATTTAACAGAAATAAATGTAAAGGTGAGTTGCTTAGTGACTATGTATTGAAAGATATTTTTAAGCAATACACATGTCAATATAATATTTTGAAATAGATATTATTTAAAAAGAAACCAACTAACTAATACCCATGTTTCTAATCCTTCCTAATCATAATAACAGAGATGATTCTGGAACATTACCTGATATGACAGCAGCACCGTTGATAAATTAGTGTTCGCGGGTAATATATGTGAGAAGAGAGAGACGATTTGGATGAACTAAGTGATCGAATCTAATGATTCCGTAGTTTTTTGGACAGGATTCCAGGCAGTGCCTTGGACTTGTAATCGTTGTATCCTTTAAATGATCATAACACTCACCTTCCCTGCCTGGTCTCACTGTTTGTCTTAGGCTAACCTTTTTTTTTTTTACTGTGGGAAATGCATTTACGCATACCCCTTAAAAGGGGTTAAGTGGGACTCCCAGCGATAAGCGCTGGACTACCGCACTAAAACCCACCACCGTCCATGCCGTATGATAGGCGCCGCAGGAACGCGTTAGCATACTACTGCGGACGCCTCGGCACAACCATCCCACTGCAGGTACAAGTACCCGCAGTTCAAACCCACCCATGGGCTTGCTTTACCAAGCACCTAACCAAGGGGGGAAGCCAGGACATGTCTACTGAAACACTCAGCCCCCGGAGGAGTCAAAAGCGGCCCATATCCCTCGAGATCAGGTCGCTCGCAAGTCATCTCTGCAAACAGAGGAGTACCCGGAGCGACCCGTACCTCCGGCCACCGGACCCCCTTGGATTACGCTACTAAACCGAGACTGGAGTAGGCGACGAAACATCCAGCGCAAAAAACACTCGCGCTTACGCGCCCCACCATGACGCTTTCACGCCCCTCAGCATCAGATATGTCCAACTGACCCCCTGATCATGGAGCACGGTTGCACCACTGAGTGGCTACCCCACGAACGGAGGCGCAGTGGGACACACTGAATTCTCCGCTGCAAGCCACCGTCTACTGCGCCTACGCGCCCCTCATCTGCGGATATTAGCCTACGGATAGTAATAGTTGTTAACACATCTAAATACAATGTAAGGACTAACAAGTCCTGTTTATTACTATCCTTTTTTTTTTGTTGACCCGGAGGAATCTGTTCAACAGATACCTTCCCAAGCGGAGACTTAGGAAAGGTTATGTGGGGATGGTAATACTGTCTCTGAAGGAGACAGTCCAAAACTGCCTCAGAAGGAGGCACCCCGACCCGCTAAACCTCCGGAGTGTTCCTACACTACGCCTGACGACTATCCTACCCTAACTATAGCCCGGCATGGCTTTCATTCCTATCCTACCCCAACTATACCCCGACATATATAACCTCTAGTGCGATAGATTAGAGTCAGTCTCTCTGGTGCTGTCGCGCAGTGTACATGTAAGTTAGTATCATACTGTCGTGGTTAAGGTTATCTTGGGGTCCACGTAAGCTCGCTCTATTGTTTCTTGTTGTTAGTGTCTGGGCAGCGAAGAGGAGCACTTATAATTATGTAAAAGGCTTTGAATCCTACACCTCGCTGGTCCAAGACTGCCCAGCTTCCAGTCTAAATTACATGTGTACATTTTTAGTGTAAATAAAAAAATTAATCTTATAGACAAAATCAAGGGTTAAGTTTAGTAATTGCAAGCATTACTTGGAAAAGCATTACTTTCAAAGTTATTTTAAGTCTCTAGAGACTGCAAGCTCTTGAAGTGTTTTCCTTTAGAAATAGCTTCAAGTATTGTTTGAAAGCCGATTTCGATATTTCGAAAATTGAACACTATATTCTTGGCCAGCGAACTGAATTGCATACAAGTGCTACGTAAAATAAAATTTACAAAGAAAACTGAAGAAATAAAAATTTATTCAGCTATTTGATTATTGAACGTAGCTTCTTACTGTAGTGTTAGTGGATAATTTATTTATTTAGTTGAACTTTACTCTCCCGCTTGCACCCTCGCTTGTTCAATCACTCACTAACCTACTTACTCTTTCTCTTACACCCCTGTCAAGCTTGCTTCTCTGTGATTTCTTTTGTGGTAGATAAGGTGCAAACGAGAGGATAGTCCACCTGAATGCAAATGGCCACCATCGCCCATGGACATAAACATAACAAGAGATACTCTCTTGTTATGTCGATGCGTTGCATCCTCGAAGGTAAAGTGGGGAGGGGGAGCAAAAATGCTGCGGTTTTAGCGGACTCTAAGCAAGAGCCTTGAGTCCGCTAGATCATTATCGCAGTATTAATGTGTTGGCAGAGTGAGGGGGTAAGTCTGGCGCACATGCGGCTCGACCAGAACGCGTCTATGACACTTGGCGGTCGGATTGGCATTCTGGTGGTCACAACCCAATCGGGGAACAGATCACCTACCACTGAGGGGTGCTGGGTTACTCGGCTCTTACGAGATGCTCTCCCAGCGCCAGAGGGGAATAGTATTCTAATCCGTCCCCTCACACGTAATATATTGTATCTTTTTTTCGAAGTATTCTCATTTTGTAAAACATTCTTCTGGACTAAGATTACGTAAAAAATTGTTAAATACTCTCTCACAGAGACTCTACAGATTAAAAATACATCCCAAATTTAAATGTAAAATGTATTTTCACTCTCTATGAGTTAATTTAGGGTCTGTAGGTCAGTGGTTGAGGCGTTGGATTCACGATCGATAGGTCGTGGGTTCAAATCCCAGTCATTGGACTACTGACGTGGCCCACTCCTAACACAAGCATGTAACTTAGTTGTAGGGGTGAAGGAATACTAGTAGTATGTGATCCATTATAAAAAAAATGTGCCGAAGTGAGTGGAGGTTAAGGTGTGCGAGAGAGTGACTTCATGACTTTCAATGAAGAACCTTCATACTGAATTTTATATGAATGTCTTCAAAAACTGCTACGGTTCATTCTGATTTTGCACCTCCGTATTACCCCCTTATGGGGTGTTTTTTTCAAAAATCCTATCTTAGTGCTCCCCTACGTTATAAAAAGAACCGTAGATATGTCAGTCATTAAGTCAGCTTCTCCTTTTATATATATAGGTATATAGATAACGCAATGAACACAGACTATTATTCCTTCTTAATATATGGTCTACATTCTTATTTTAAATATCTTTATGTTAGCAACACCGTTTATAAATTAGCAGTCGCGGGTAGTTTATTTTATCCTATTTTGAGTAGACAATATATAACTTTCGTTCCGATAGGATTGAGTTAGTCTCAGGCGATATCGCGCAGTAGATATGTACTTTATTATTTTACTTACTTACTTACGGTTGTAAAAGTGTCTTTAAACCTGCTCCCGGATCTGAAGCCCTAGGTACTGCTCGGCTCTTCCTCTTAATATATCTATGACTATTTGTAGTTGAGGACGACAGTATAGTGTTATTTTGTACATAAAATCAAACATGTGACAAACTAAGTTTATCTTCTAGAATCTTCAAGTCAACATTTCCACCGGCAAAGGTAAACTGTATTTGGAGTTCTCCAAGATATTTACATGTTGTTACAAAAGATTTACAAAACTCAACTTTCTCGAAATCGCAATATCGTAAAAGCGTTTTGTTGACTATATTCTGTAAGTTTTATTCAAGAACTCGGAATTGATATCGGAGCTAGTTTTCCAACTTTGGAAACCTAAACACAGTGCATTGAACATGAATGCGATTCACATTTATGTTGCACTGAATGTATTTGACGTTTCTAAAATTGGATAGATTGAGTTTTTAGAAGAAACACAAATTGTTTATAAATAGGCACATTCATCAATATCACCCGTTAATGAGGCTCCTGAGTCTTGAACTCCATGCACTGTTAAAAGAGTTTAAAGGGCTCTTTAATTATATTTAAACTTTTACCTAAATTACTCGAACTTAAATTAAGCTAGGATCTATGAAATATAGGGAGTTTATACAATCTATAAAATTACTCGTCAAACTACCACTGATCCATCGGAACAAAACATAAAAATGGTTGAACTGGTGCGGTGGGATTAGATTTTTGAAATGAACAACTTAAAATTAAAGTACAGCGAAAAGGTTACATTAGATAAGTTTATACTGCTAAGAGCGATAAGTTTACGTTACGTTAGAAAAGTATACGGTCAAAAGCGATAAAGTTACATTAGAAAAGTATACGCTCAAAAGCGATAAGGCTACATTAGAAAATTATACGGTCAAAAGCGATAAGGTTACATTAGAAAAGTTAGAAAAGTATACGGTCAAAAGCGATAAGGTTACATAAGAAAAGTATACGGTCAAAAGCGATAAGGTTACATTAGAAAAGTATACGCTCAAAAGCGATAAGGCTACATTAGAAAAGGATACGGTCAAAAGCGATAAGGTTACATTAGAAAAGTATACGGTCAAAAGCGATACGGTTACATTAGAAAAGTATACGGTCAAAAGCGATAAGGTTACATAAGAAAAGTATACGGTTAAAAGCGATAAGGTTACATTAGAAAAGTATACGCTCAAAAGCGATAAGGCTACATTAGAAAAGTATACGGTCAAAAGCGATAAGGCTACATTAGAAAAGTATACGGTCAAAAGCGATAAAGCTACATTAGAAAAGTATACGGTCAAAAGCGATAAGGTTACATTAGAAAAGTGTATACTGTTAACAGTTAAGGTTAGATTAGAAAAATCTATACTGTTATAAACGGAGACCATGCCCATTAATGCTGGTGTACCCCAAGGTTCAGTGCTATCGCCGACACTGTTTATTCTGCATATCAACGATATGCTGCAATCTAACAGCTTTCGTTGCTATGCAGATGATAGTACAGGCGATGCTCTCTACACTGGCCGGACAAATATTCCTCGTGCCGAGGTGGAAGCGAATAGAGTTAACCTAGTGTCTGAAATCGAGACCTCTTTGGAGCAAGTTTCTCAATGGGGTGAGCTGAATCTTGTACAGTTCAATCCCAAGAAGACACAGGTATGCGCTTTTTCCGCAAAAAAGACCCCATTTGTTACAGCACCCAGGTTCCAGGGCATTCCCCTACACATCAGTAACAGCATTGGAATTCTAGGAGTTGATATTTCGAATATAGTCCAATTCCGTGGTCATCTGGAGAGCAAAGCCAAACTGGCTTCTAAAAAACTAGGGGTGCTAAACAGAGCGAGACTGTACTTTACACCTGGACACCGGCTTTTACTATATAAAGCCCAGGTTCATCCGCACATGGAGTACTGTTCTCATCTCTGGGCTGGCGCTCCTCAATATCAATTGCTCCCACTTGACTCTATCCAACGCCGGGCGATTCGTATTATCGACAATCCAATGCTTACAGACGGTCTAGATGACTTAAGTCTCCGGAGAGATGTTGGCTCTCTATGTGTCTTCTACCGTCTGTACAATGGGGAATGTTCTAAAGAACTATTCGATTTAGTGCCCCCAACTCTTTTCCGCCATCGCACTCTCCGCCGCTGGGACAAATTCCATCCTCACCATTTGGACGCCTGGCGTCCTAGTAATGTACGTGTGTCAAGATCCTTTCTCCCACGCACGTGCAAGTTATGGAATGACCTTCCCCCAGAGGTATTCCCAGAGGACTACAACATGAGGGTCTTCAAATGGCGTGTGTACAGGTTTCTCAGAGGTCGGCAACGCATCGGCAGCTCCTCGCGTGTTGCAGATGTCCATGGGCGACGGTGACCACTTACCATCAGGTGGACCTTCTGCTCGCTTGCCCCTTATTAATTATAAAAAAAAAAAAAAAGATAAAGTTAAATTAGTAAAGTATGCGGTCAAAAGCAATAAGGTTACATTAGAACAGTTTATACTGTCAAAAGCAATAAGGTTACATTAGAGAATTTTATACGGTCAAAAGCGATAAGGCTACATTAGAAAAGTATACGGTCAAAAGCGATAAGGCTACATTAGAAAAGTATACGGTCAAAAGCGATAAGGCTACATTAGAAAAGTATACGGTCAAAAGCGATAAGGTTACATTAGAAAAGTGTATACTGTTTACAGCTAAGCGACAGCTAAGGTTAGATTAGAAAAATCTATACTGTTATAAGCGAGAAGGTTACATTAGTAAAGTATGCGGTCAAAAGTAATAAGGTTACATTACAACAGTTTATACTGTCAAAAGGGATAAGGTTATATTAGAAAAGTTTATATGTTCGTTAAGTTTTCTTAAAAATTCTAATTTTCCAAACAAGTTTCTTAATGTTTTCTTATAGGTATAAGAACCTTCTTCTGACAATATCAAACACTACAAAAATAAAAATAATTGGTCCAGCCGTTCACGCGCTTTGCCTTGACCAAGGGAAATAGAGATTCATTTATATAGATAAACGTATTTAAAATGTGTATTGGTATTGTTGGTATTGTATTTTAATGAACATCGAAAATGTGTATCCATTCTATATTTCCCATTATGCGCGTTTCATTTGGGTAACAAAAACTCAAATGACATGTCACATCCGGCGCCAGTATGAAACATGCATATTGTGCATTCCGCTCCGGAACTTTTGTTTAAATATACTGGGTGAGAATGTGTCACATTTATTTTACTTATTTTGTATGAAAACATCAGCCTATTATATGATGGACACACATATAATAGGCTGATTATGATGGGGCTTTATAATGTCAGTCTGTGGCTCCCAAAAGTTATAACAGATCTTCACAAATTATAGCTAAGACCATCTCGATTAAATTACTTATCTTTCAAAAAACTATTAGACTCCAAAGAATAATTATAATAAATATGTATGTTTATATATTTGGAAGTTTGTTTGTTTGTTTCATCGCAGAAAAACGACTAAACATATTTCAATTAAATTTAGCACACAAATACTATATAACTTATTAACACAAAAGCTGAAATATTACATATATTATATGCTAAAACTGCCATGATTAAATATTGCAGTGGATATTATCTGGATAGTGCTTGTGAAAGTGTTAAGTGCAGTATTGTGTTGGTGCTGGGAGTGCTGTCCGATTCAGATCACGTGTTCCGAACATCTTCGAAGTATCGGAAATTTTCTGTGACATAAAAGCTCGTAAAACAGTGATCCCCTTAGTTTCTTTGACATATATATGACGTAAGTTAAATTAGATTGTTCCGAAAATCCACCAAGTATCGGAAATTTTAGTGTAAGTCCAGCGTCCATATGATTATAGGTCGGTATAAAAGAGTTAAAGTTTTCATTTTCGCAGCAAGATGGAATTCTCAATGGCGTTGAAAATTCTACTTAGTTTTTTATTAAAAAAATATTTTACGTGTAATGTCATAAGTGTTATGAGCTTATGTGTTATATTACTTTGTGTCGACTGTTAAATTCTTTTTGAAAATTCCTCCAGAGCTTTCCACCTCTAACACTAGTCCTCGCTATCTAACATTTAATAATAACTCACGTGATTTTCTATATGGATTTAAGAAGAATATGGATACAAAAAACTACCGTAAAAGTATTTCCGTTTTTTTGGGAGATTTTTATATAAGTTACTAATAATAATCGTATCAGTAAATATATAAATAAAATTAAATAAAAAGCCTTCTTATTTAATACTAGCCGACCCGCTCGTTTAGCTGAGATGAGTTCAAATTGTTAACTCACAAACTTTTTTTAGAGTTTATCCTAGAAAGAGTTTTCCATTTTATCCGGGCCAAGGCTATTTCCCACCATTGATCTTACCGCACAGCAACACGCACAAGACAATGATAATATACACTCAAAGTCAGAGTCAAATTATTTTATTCAATATTCAACATTCTCTTGTTGAACGTCAGAACCCACCACCTTTTCGGAAACGACCTAACCCAGACCTGAGAAGTATGGGCACATTTTTTAATGCCAATTTTTATAACAAATATATTTTATAAATGAAATACTACTACAGACTACTACTACTATTTAAAACGGGACACCGAGTAACCGATATTAAAAACTTACTCCAAACTTTAAAAAGGGTCAGCAGGCGAGCTCTTCTTCGAGCAGACTTCACACACCTTTGAGAACTTTTTTGGTAACTCAGGAGTGCAGGTTTCCTCACGATGTTTTCCTTCACCGTTAAAGCAAGTGATATTTAATTGCTTAAAACACACATAACTCAGAGTCAGAGGTGTGTGCCTGTGTGGGGGATAGAACTCAGACCTTCCGAGTAAGATTTGAAGTCTCAACAACTGGGCCATCACTGCTATACTGTTGCTGACTGGTGACTAGTAGTTAGTTCCGACAATCTATTTTCTTATAATCTAGGCATATGACTTATCCAACTTCACTTGAATCTGTAAAGCTGGTCATTTCCTACGGTCCCACAAAAATTAACAGCAATGCAAAATTCCAAATTCTATTTTAGAAAATGTCAAAAGAAGTAAATAAATATTACAAATGAACGATAATGTTGCAAAACGAGAAATTTATACCCATATACGAGTATGTAAGTCGATTAAATTGATGTAATAGTTTTGTTTTACTGTACAATTGTACACTGTACAGTGTGCAGTAGGGTGTGCCATATTAAGGAAACATTTCTCTTTAATTTGAAAACTACTGAACTGATTTAGAAAATTCTTTCACCGATAGAAAGCTACATTCTTTCCGGATAACATAGGCTATGTGGTGTTGCTATAAAAATTTGAATTAAAGTGAAGGTTTTCTCTGGAACGACACATCCGATTTTAATAATTCTTTTACCGCTAGAAAACTACACTATTCCTGAGTGAAATAGATGATGTAGTGTTGCCATATATATTTTTAATTAATAGAATTTGGTTTTGTTGCTACTGGTCCGATTTTAAAAATTCTTTCACTGATAGAAAACTACACTAGTCCTGAGTGACAAAGATGACATGATGACGTTTAAGCAAACATTAAGAGTATAGGAGCTATACTACGTAATAACAGTCAAATGATAAAAATATTAAAATTATTGAGTAGGGTATTCACGTCCTCCTCGATAGCGAAGGCTTAGCACCGCCACCAAACAACACTACTCTTGTAGTCTCAATACTTTGTACAGGCTAAATAAGCACACCCTACTGTACAGTGTTCAGTACGTGGCTCATAAACCTTGCAGTATTTCTATTATTTCAGTTGAATTGTTGCGAAAAATGAAACTAAAACTAATTTCGTTCATATTACTTCGAGCTTTGTTGGAATTGAGTTATTTTACGCTTATCGGATTGTTTGGCGGTTTGAATTTTGCTTTCTTATTTCGTTAACTGTTATCTAAATGCCCTAAGTTTTAGATAAGTATTTTACTTCTTTCGTTTTAATAATAATACTATTAGATGAAGTTATGTAAATGTATCGTTCATAAAGAAACATTTTTTTATCGAAAGTAAAATGCTGGAAAGCTTAAAGATAGATAAAAAGACAGACAGTAACAATAGAGAGACCAAGAGAGAGAGAAACAACATTATAGATATCTATCTATGAAAAAAAAATTATATTAGTTCAGTACAAACAAAATGACGATATTCAAATTAATTAATGACATTATTTAAACTAAGGGAATGAAGTAGAAACAGACATGGCAGGTATACATGGGTACGACCACGGTTCTACATTGACCATTCTTATAACTATGCATTCCTGGGTTTCTATCTGAATTATTTTCTTGTTTCGTCCTTTTTAGACTACTTTTGACGTGACAACGTCTTATAAATTGGTTTGCCGGGTGACACTTCAAGAAACTGCGTTACGCTCCGCTCACGTTATGCGCTCACAATGAGAGCGAGTGAGAGGCACGCGTCCCTTCCACTCGGGCATGGTTAGCCCGCCTAAGAGCGAGAGAGACAGACATAAAAAGTGAAAGGCACGCGTCCCTTCCATACGTATGTATGTGTAAAGGTAAAAATAAAATTTTGTTAATATGAAATTCAGTGCGAGATTCTTTGTATAAATTAATGTTTTAAATATAATTCTTTGTATAAATAAATGTTTTAAATTGTTACTATTATTTCATCCTTCTTCCTACTATACGAATGAGTATTCACTTTAAAATTATTTTACCACTCAAAGTCGTTGTCACGTAAAACTTTCGCCCGTATACCGACTTTACAGGCAACCAATTTTTTTTTAAGTAGTCGGGTTATAGTTTTGTAAACTTTATTTTTTTATTTAATAGTTTTCCGTTTCCCGATCGAGGTAACGTAATGTTGGTTTTTATTTGCTTAAACGAGTGAATAACTGCAACGACAGGACCGCGCGGACTATACGACCGCATTTTAAACATATATGTTGACATAAACAATAACATATACATATTTGTGATGTACTCGCCAAGACCTTTCTTTTGATACCAAACACGCGATAATTAGCTCAGTTTAATTTTTTTCAAGGTTAGAATCTGAGGTAAAATTTCCGTTATAAAAAAAATCATAAAATTTTTATAGCCTATGTCACCCGCGCCATTATTATAAATCTATTGACTCCTCATTTATGAAAATTAGTTCAGTAGTTTAGGCGCTAGAGTGGAACATAGAAACATACATACATATCCCATGGACATCGACAAAAAGAGATATCCTCTGTTTTGTCGGTGCGTTGCATCTTCGAAGGTAGTGTGGGGAGGGGGAGCGAAGTAAAATATTGCTGCGGTTTTAGCGGACCCAGAGTCCGCAACATTAATGGGGTGGGAGAGGGAGGGGGTAAGTCTGGCCCACATGCGGCTCGACCGGAATGCGTCTATGACACTTGGCGGTCGGATTCGGATGCTGCCAGTAGCAAGCCAGTCGGGAAACAGATTCCCTACCACCAAGGGGGTGCTGTGTTACTCGGCTCTTAAGAGATGCTTTCCCAGCTGGGAATAGTGTTCTAACCCGTCCCCTAAGAGGGGGAAAAAAAGGAGGTTCACCTTTAATTAGATAATTTTTCTCTTTTCAAACCCTGTACCCTAACTCCGTAACAATATTGATAAAATGTATCTCTGATGAGTGAGGATAACTTAAATACCTAAATCGTTATTATATCAAAACTTAAAATTTTCTTACCAATGATGTTAAAAACAAAATTGTTTCAAGAAATCTATCAACTCGTTAACAATTTTAATAGAAAAGTTGAAAACAATATAAAAAGCTCGTATTTTTCCTATATATAAAATTGGATATTTTTGTTGTTGTTATAATATTTTTACTAGATTTAAGAAGATAGTAGAAATTAGTTGTATATTCAAACAAAATAATCTATGCCGAGCTTTTGGAGCTTAACGAGCAGTTATTATTCCAACGCAATATGGGTTACCAGACTTAAGAGAATTAGAAATAAAAGGTATGAAATAGAAAATACTATGAAAGTAGAGTAAATAATCACATTCAGGCAACACTGACCATCAACACTTCAAAACTTCTTGCCATGAACACTTCCAAAGGTTTATAAAAATCTTTCTAGTAAATATTATATTCTATTTTCATAACTGCAAAGGGACTAGGATTTGAGTAGCTATTTCTTGAAATACAAAGAAACCAGACAATAGAAAAATTGCTATAACGGTGAAGGAAAACATCGTAAGGAAACCTAGATTCTGTCGAACTGTATTCCATACTTTGATGGACAGTAATTCGTAGTACCATATTTATAGTGAGTATGTATTAAAGTACAGTGATTTGTCGTACTATTATAATAATAAAATGGTGGTCCTCATGATTTATAATACCTGTATAAAGTAACTCCTACAGGACAAATGTAAACATGGAAATAAAGCAGTGCAGCATATGTGGCGCACCCTCTAATGCGCGGTGATATATCATTTTTACGACTGCTACTTGTCCATATTAACAAATAAAAATTAAAGGGTTACATGCAAAGGTTCTTACATTTTTATGAATATTATTCTACAAGATAAATATAGTAGATTTTTGGCGATCCATCGAAACACATGAATATTTACAAAGTTAATAAAGAGCTTTGATCATATTTACTTTTTTGTGTGACAATGACCATTCTACATAACACAATTCACAAGTACAAGGTAGTTTATTTTATCGCAAGTGTATCCACGTTTAGAATATATAGGCGCAGGTTCGACAGACAGACTTTTGGTCAGTGGCTGCAAGTCTCTCGATTAACATTAGTATTAATAGCGTTTAGTTTAGTGTTGTTCTACTCTTGTGAAGCTCCTGCACCGTGATCAGCTGTTGTTTATACTTACAGTGATTATGAGGTCGAGCAATGAAAGAGTTTACTGGCAGTAGAAGGGCCCTTTAAAACTGTTCTTGGTTTACAACAAGCGTTGCCATGCCTCGTACCTAAAGAGTGTGTTATAATAATAATATGAGTGTAATAGGTACACATTGTTACACTATGCTATAACAGATCAAGGGTCTGTTACAGAGTCATAGAAGGACAAACTAACACAGTTATAAATATTAATATTTATTGTAGTCTGTTATGAAAACTTTCGCATTATTTAAATATAAAGTGCATCATAGCTTTAACTGGCAATCCAATTCATCAGGGTATGTTCAGCAGTGGAAATTAATTTTAAAGAGAAAAAGATGCAAGATTCTATCTCTTATTATGTCCATTAACGACGAATTAGCAAAGATTTTGAATCAAGATTGATAATGAATTTCGGCCTTAAGAATACAAATTACCAAATATTCCTGTGCCTGGGATCTCTAACGGGCATTACTCGACTTTGATACCCAACAGATATTGGCCAGCTTCGTTAGATAACGACCAATCGTTACGATGCACCTGATTCTCTTCAAAGGTTCAGCTTTACTTCATTTAACCTTTCATATGATAATCAACGTCCACCAAACTGCGGCTAGGAATTATTCGTCAAACTGTCGCCGATCATCATCGCAGTTGTCAGTGGTTAATCACACAGTACTCACCTGTTTCGGTGTCGTTCAACGTAAATAATTGTAAATCAGTAGTAAAAGTTATCGTACTGCGTGAAATTTTGCATCTACGAATAGTTAAAGACAATACCTGCCAAGTAGTGTCATTTATTTTTTAATAATTGTACTATATAAGACGTTATTAGTGATTAAAGTTTAAAAACACAAATTAACGTTCGTTACTGCAAGACATAAGCGAGCTCGGCCGCCGTCGTGAGTCATCGACGCTGTGCAATGCTACGTTCCAACGAGCGAGTACACTTGCCGGCGAGCCTCGTTTAGTGTGGTGTTTTGTTCTATTGTTATTCAATATAAAAATATATATTATGTCTCAGACGAAAATTAAATTTGGATGCTGCGAAAGGCAAACGTTATCAACAAACTTTTTGATATGTGTATTGTGCAAAGACAAATATCATCTAAACTGTGTTAACATTAATAAAGGCTTGAAGGAACTATCTGAAGAATTTAAACTAAAATGGATGTGCCCATGTTGTCATAGCAAGCAGCCAAAGAGTGACAATACCAATACACCAATACGCTCAGCTATAAATCAATTATCCCCGGAATCAGTTAGATATGTCAATTCCAGGAGAGGAGGCCCAATAATACAGAACCCTGAATTGGAATTATCAGTAAATGCCGTTCGAAAAATAGTCAGAGAAGAACTACAAGATATACTAGACAATTTTAAAACCAGTATAATTCAACATTTCGAATTCAAAACTAATGAACTTCTAGATCATTTTAAAAACGTATCGGATTCCTTAATTGCCATTGAAAAACAACAAGAAGTTATACAGCAAGACATTAAAAATAATACTTCCCAAATAAAGCTATTAGAATCGGAGAATGCAACTTTACATAATACGGTCGCCGACCTTAACTCTAGAATTACTCGGATGGAACAACATTCTCGAGCCTGTAATCTTGAAATACAAAACATCCCTGAACACAAATCTGAAAATTTAATTTCCATTGTGCAGCAAATTGCTTCCTCTACAAACTATAAGCTGAACGATACGGACGTACATCTATGCACTAGAGTGGCTAAAATAAATAGTGATAGTACGCGTCCTAAGTCCGTGGTTGTAAAGTTTAGCTCACCGAGAGTAAGAGACGGTTTCCTGGCTGCTTCACTAACTTTCAATAAAAAAACAATAACTACTACTGAAAAGCTTAATACGTCTCACATTGGGATTAGTGGAGGTAAAAGACCTATTTTTGTCGTGGAGCATCTATCACCATCACAAAAGGCCTTACATGCAGCAGCGAGAAAGAAAGCAAAAGAGCTCAACTATAAGTTCGTCTGGGTAAAGGGAGGAAAAATATTTATGCGTAAAACAGAAACATCTGAATACATCCTAATTAAAGGAACTGAAGAGTTGTCCCAATTAAAATAATTATTACCACAGTTATAATTTGTTTGCAATTGTTAGTGTGTTTTTTGTATTTTTCTAAATTCATTTATGTCATTTGATAATATTAATATTTACTACCAAAATGTAAGAGGCTTAAATTCTAATGCTGAAGAGGTACGTCAACAAATACTTAATAATAATTACGATGTTTATGTATTAACGGAGACCTGGCTTAAAAATGGTTTTTTTGATTCAGAAATATTTGAACATGGTTACATAGTTTACAGGCGAGATCGCGAGACTTCGACTGTTACCAGTTACATAAGGGGTGGGGGTGTATTGATAGCAGTATCCAATCATCTAATTTCTAAACGAATCACGGAATGGGAGAGCGAATGTGAGGACTTATGGGTTTCAATTACTACTGCCGGAAGCCTATCAGATAGCAGAAGTACCACAGAAATAAGATTATGCGCTCTATATCTACCTCCACCAGTGACCCTTAACAATTTGAAAATATATATTTATAAAGCAAGTTTAAATCTAGAATCATGGTCTAATCAGTGTACAATAATTATAGGTGACTTCAATATGAGTGAAATAAAATGGTCAAATAATGGGAATGATGAAAACACAAACTACGCGGTACCCTCAGGATATGAAAATCGTGAACTTCTATGCAGACTCATTGATTTTTTTACAGTTAACGATCTAAAACAATTTAACAGTGTGACAAACATACAAAATAAAACTCTAGACTTGGTACTTTGTAACAATGAGGAATTACAAGTTTTGGAATGTTTGAACCCTATTAGAAATGTAGATAAGTTCCACCCACCTCTTGATATCATATTAAAAAGAAAAAAGAAGAACAAAATCGTACCGCAAACTTTTCGACATAATTTTTATAAAGCTGACTACAAATCAATTAATGAACACTTGGAGTCCGTAATATGGCAAGAAGAATTTAGTTTATGTAATAGTATAAATGATAAGGTTTCTAAATTTTATGAAATAATACACAATGCCATAGAGAAGTATGTTCCAATGTCAGTTGCTCGGAAAGGATCACACCCTGTCTGGTTCTCTCGACATCTTATATATCTGCTTAAACAAAAGGACAAATATCGTAATAAAATAAAAAAATATAAAAACCCATTAGACATAATTGAGTTCGATTACTTAAGGGAAGATTGCAATAGGTTAATAAAAGACTGTTATAGAAAATATACACTCGAGTTGGAAAATGAAATCATGATAAACTCTAAAAGATTTTATACTCATATTAAAAACATGCAAAAAAATTATTCATCGTACCCAGACACTATGACTCTAAATGATATAACATCGAGTGAAGCAGACCGATTTCCCGACATGTTTGGATTGCATTTCTCGTCAGTATATGAAAAAGATAGCAACAAAAGTAGTATCTCAAATTTGTCACTAGTACCTGAAATACCGGACATAATAGGGCACTTCGAATTCTCGATCGATGAAGTAGAGAAAAAACTTAAAAAAGTTAACACGACCAAAGGTACAGGATCGGATAATGTACACCCACTCCTCTTAGTAAAATGTGCAAAAGTCTTGAGTGTTCCCTTGACATATTTATTCAATAATTCCCTTCGGGAAGGTATATTCCCCGACGCTTGGAAAGAAGCTCGGTTAGTGCCGGTACACAAAAGCGGTAAGAGAGATGATATAACTAATTACCGTCCAATTTCTATATTGCCATCAATATGCAAACTGTTTGAATCTTTGGTGCATTCAGTTATCTACATACATATTCAGAAATATATAACTATAAATCAACACGGCTTTATGACTAGAAGGTCAACCAATACGAATTTAGCACTTTTTACATCAGAGTTGATAGAGTTAGTAGATCGAAATGTACAGGTAGATGTGATCTACACAGATTTTTCAAAAGCGTTCGACAAAGTGAATCACAGAATTCTTATAAATAAGTTACAGGCATTTGGAATAACTGATAATCTACTTGAATGGTGTGCATCTTACCTCGCAAATCGTGTGTCAAGAGTTGTAATTGATGGCAAACAATCCAATCCATTTATAGCGACTTCTGGGATACCTCAAGGGTCAATACTTGGACCTCTGTTTTTCAATGTCTTCATCAATGACATATGTTATATTGTGAAACATAGTGAAATCTACCTTTTTGCGGACGACCTTAAGTTGAAGAAGACAGTGAAAAACAACATAGATACAAAGAACCTACAGGATGACATTAATAACATTCAAGATTGGTGCTGCAAAAACAAAATGTTTTTAAACGCCTCAAAATGTCATCATGTAAAGTTTACCAGAAAGCGCTGTAAAATTCACTCTGAATATTTCATTAATGGAAAAAAACTGCAGGAAATGACTTCAGTTCGGGATCTTGGCATACTGATAGATAGTAAATTGCGATTTGTGGACCATATTGACAAGATCATAAATGAAGCTAATCGATCTCTAGGCTTCATTTTGAGATGTTCTAAATGCTTTAAAAGACCAAGTACTATAATACAATTGTATAACTGTTACGTGAGAAGTAAACTTGAATATTGTAGTACAATATGGAGTCCGACATACAAAGTTCATATAGATAGAATTGAGAGAGTACAGAAGAAATTAATTCGAACTTTAATATATCGCTTTAAATTTCCAAGTAGTATCAAGACCTATGAAGAGAAAGTGGAGCTCTTCCACCTTCAACAACTGTCTACACGCCGATCTCATTTAGATCTTTTATTCCTTCATAAGCTACTGAACGGTTTTATTGATTGTCCATCTCTCTTAAACAAATTCAAATTTAATGTTCCCTCCAGAATATCACGATACCCTAGCGACTTGTTTGTACCTCAGCTTTGCAAGACCAACTTGGGTCGTTCCGCACCGGTTGTCCGCCTATCTCGTCTGTACAACTGTTACATAAAGAAAATTCCGAACATCGATATACATTTTGATAGTTTGGCCACTTTTAAGTCTAAACTAATTAAATATGACGTTCCTAATTCTTAATATTAAATTGTATAGTCTTAATAGAAAATATAAACATAATTTGAATTAAAAATAATAAGTTAATAAACTAATTAATATTAAATTCATTAACTAAAGATTAAAATATAATAAACTTAGTTATGTATGAATGTGTTGCGTAAATATACATATCTGTGTTATGTGTGAGTGTGTGTGTGTTGTGTGTTTGCCTTTAATTTCATGTACTGGTATAACTTGTAACACATAGCATGCTGTGATTACCTGTAATTGTAAGAACAGTTAGATATCAATGTCAATATCAATTTTAAATTAATAATGTGAAACTGTATCTTATGTTGGTAGTCCTATAATAAATAAATAAATAAATAAATAAATAAATAGATCTATCGTGACGGAATTTATAGTTGTTTTCAACCGACTTCAAAAAAAGGATGTTATCAATTCGGTTGTGTTTTTTTTTATGTTTGTTACCTCAGAACTCCATCATTTATGAACCGAATTGAAAATTTTTTTTTCGGGTAGTGAAGGGGAGCGTTTTAATTATATAAAAAGTCTTTAACCCTATACCTTAGTCACAAGTCTAAGGCGTTGCCCGGCATATGTAAACGTATTGCTGTACAGTAGTGGGTAACATTCCTCTTTTATTAGATGACATAATATGGGAAGAAATTTAACGTATAAATTTCTTGAATAAATCGATCAGTTCTATGCAATATAGTGGAACGATAATTGGCATTGCAATATGAATATACATTGATCTCCTGCAATCTTGGCATACTAAATCTGGTATAGCGTGCCGCTGGTTAATAAAATATTATAATATACGTGCTTCAGAGGATATTAGACTAGAAATATAGGAAATATGTGTGCCTAGGATTTTTTTATAGTTAATCAAAAAAATGCAAGAATACTTTTATCATCTATACTATTATATAAAGAGGAAAGATTTGATTGTTTGTATGTTTGTTGCGAATAGGCTCGAAAAGTACTAAATTTGAAAATTCTTATACCGATAGAAAGCTACATCCTTTCCAAATAACAGTTTTTCAATGCTTTACAGACAGATGGCACTGTTATTATTTATTAGTTTGTTTTGTTCAATTCGTTTTTTTTGTAACTTAATAGATGGCGCTTATGTTAAGAATCAAAATATATTTCCCGAGTTGTTTACATTGATCTTAGAGAAGGGAGAGTAAAATGAAAGCGTGTGACAACGCAAATTTTAATCAATGTTCTTAACTTAAAAAAAATCGGCCAAGTGCGAGTATGTTACATGCGCTCTGAGGGGTCCATACCATTTTAATAAAGGGCCAAAGACTATCAAATTTTGCATTTCGTGTACGGGTTAAAATGTTATCAAAAGTAGTATTAATCCCGACATGAGTAATGCGTGTTTCAATCGACATATTTATAATTACTCACAAAAAGAATATAAGAAAATATGATAAAAAATAATTAAATTATTTTGTATTGTATCAATTTCACTAAAATAATTTTAAAGCCGCTGAACATATAGTAATAAAATATTTATTGTCAAATATAGAACCTCCTTATTTTTTTTGAAGTCGATTACAATATTTTACAAGTTGTCATTTCTCAACTTGTCATATCGTCAACAGCCGTTTCTAGGATTCGCGCCGATATAGCTTTAGATTCGTTTCACACGATACGACGACAAAAACATCGATTTGTGCGATGTCACTAATATTTAAATATGTTATACATATTCACATCTTCCTCCACCTTATCTCAATTAAACCTTGATAAAGGTTAAGCTGGAAAAGGTGTCTTACTAAACCTTATTGACCAGTCTAAAAATTAAAAATTTAATAAAGTAATTAATAGAATTTATATTTTAACAAATAATCTTTTTAAATACATTTTTGTGTTACAAATTATTTCTTTCTTTTGTGGAATAAATTTATTTAAAGTTTTTACATTTCAATATCAGAAAATTAAACTCGTTAACGAGAGTTTAAACAGTAAAAATATTTTGTATCTTTATCGTGAGGAGCTATATTGTCTAACATGTTGGAATATTACTAAAATATTAAACATCGATTTTTATTATGTCCGATGCCGTATAGAAAAACTACTTATAACTTAAGAATAAATGGCCATATTTATTGATTGCTTACTCCTAGAAGTTTGATCTTTTCACGGTTTTAAGATATTATAGACTTACATGTTTAATATTAATTTCAACTTGATAACTTCACGATAACCTAAATATATAAAAGATCATGTTTTTCGTGATGTAACAATAAATTGCCATTTTTCGGTTTTTTTCCCCATACTAAAGCTATAAGACCTTGCTTCTTGCCAAAAATAATGTTTCTAGGTCAAAAGACGAAGCCTAGGAATTTTGATTCATCTTGAAAATCAAAATCACAATACATGAGATAAAAGCGGCTGTATCTTTTCATTAAATTGACTTATTGAAGTTTGAACCTCTTACATATCCGAGGAACTAGACTTAAAAATATTTGAAATAAATTTCAACTTGATATTTTCACATTTATCTGAGAAAATGGTTCTTGCGTGACAGTCAAAAAAAGGTATGGTAGTGACGTAGAAAAAATTTTACAGTTTTTTGATTTTATCTTTTAATTGTGCAATGAGACCTTACTTCATGCTAAATTTCACGAGACTTAGTCATCATACCTTATAATTTTGTAAGTGACCACATCCACAGGTCATAGAAGTTTGATTTTTTGCCAGCCGCAAGGGACCGCAGGCTTGAGTATTTGATATTAATTTCAACTTGATACCTCCACGAGATCCTGAGAAAAAGGGTATCGACAGACAGACAGACAGACCCTAAAAATGACAAGGAAAATGTTCCCAATATAACTAATAGAGCAAGTAATTTTTGATGATTTTGATGATGATTTTTTTTTGATAGCGTTGGAACCCTCAATGAATACAGACTTCGAGGATATTCCTTTACCAGTGATTTATATATTGATAAGTTTATTATAGTATAAATAATATTATTATAATGGTTAGTATTAAAAACTCCAACAAGACATGAACTGCATTTAACTGCAAAGCAATATAAATTGACCTACGATTTACCAGAATGTAGTTCAACCTCTTTCATTTCATAGAAGCCATTCAAACGTGTAATTCCGAGTAGCTACCATAATCTCTCCGTAATGCTACGCCAGGGATTGTAGGTCACACACGCTATGGTACCCGTAGTTGTACTTCCTAGGTCATCGATCTGGATATCATTTATGCTTTATTGTTCACTTTTGAGTTTTAAAAATCTACCTAAATGTAGGTACTTATAGAACCAATTATATGATTGCAATTTTCGTCTACTAACTGTGTAATCAAAAATGGACGTTTGCATGTAGAAAAGTTATTTACATTTTTTGTTATTTGCTACTAGATGGCGTTGAAAAATATTTACTGTGAACGCCTATTCGAACATTGCTTTTATTGTCGCCCTACTCACACCTGATGCCACTGCAAAACATCCATTAAATGGCGCCGATAACGCAAAGCATATTTATATGGTTAGGTTATAAAAAAACGATATTTTTACTAAATATTAACGCGATATTAACACTAGATGGCATTGCAATACATTAATTTTTATAATGTTTAATCTATCAGTAAAAAATACTTTCTTTGCTCTAAATTGACAGAAGATGGCACATCAATTTTTAAAAACATTTAAACGATCACAATGAAGATCAAAAGGTATAAATAGATATTTGAACATGGTATTTATTTATTATTTTTTCACATTTCTATAACATATGAAATTTCCTACATTGCAAATACTACCAACGATTCAGTCAAAGTTAGTTCGAAAACATCCCAAATTCCTAAGCTACTTATGATCCTAGTTCCAACAAATCATCACAATCGTAACCGATGTGCTAATACTCTGCTACGCAATTCAGAAACGCTTGGAACATGCTTTTGTGGACGTAATCCTGTTTATGTAAGTTTAATATTAGTACATAAGAGTAAGTTTAATATTAGTATATAAGACTCGTACCTATCTGAGATTTTCGTTTATCCCACTGAGATTGGATAGATTCCTAGTAATTCGATTAAGTGATAGGTTTCTAGGTAGTAATACAAAAATGTTTTAAATATTGTTTCTGGAAAAGATAATTCAGAAAATGTTAAAGCCTTCAGATTTACATAAAATAAGAAAATAATTCAATGTTTGTAAGAAAAAGCAGTAATGGCCCAGTAGTTGAGACATCAAGTGTTACTCGGGAGGTCCGAGTTCGATCCTGGGCACACATCTCTGGCTTTTCTGAGTTATGTGTGTTTTAAGCAATTAAATATCACTTGCTTTAACGGTGAAAGAAAACATCGCGAGGAAATCTGCACTCCTGAGAGTTCCCTAATAGTTCTCAAAGGTGTGTGAAGTCTGCCATCCCGCACTGGGCCAACGTGGTGGACTATGGCTTAATACCCTTCTTATCTTTCTGAAGAGGAGACCCCGCTCAGGAGTGGGACATTGACGAGTCGTGATGATGAAGAAAATAATTTAATATTTCAATCAAGAACGTATTAAGTATAGAAAAGCTAAAGTGTGCTATAAAACTCAAAAGAAAATAATTACATGCTCTTTAGACAGAATGCGACCAGTGCCTGGAGTTTGAAATCCAGGATCAGGTCTACAAGGCTCTTTTAGATGACGTAATTCCTGACACAGGTAACACTTTAGTAATTTGACACTATTAGCAATCATTATTTATTTCACGAAATGCTATGAAGTGTTGGTTTTCATCCTACCCGCGCGACTTCGTCCGTGTGATGCTCCGTTCCTACGTATTGTTGTATAATTTTCTATTGCCTATAGCCTTTCTTGATAAATAGACTATCCAATACTAATATAATTTTTCAAATAGATCGAATAGTTCCTGAGAATAGCACGTTCAACCAAACAAACACATTTTTGAGTTTTATAATACTAAGTATATATAGAGTATGATTTAGTCACTCAGAACTAGTTCCTAACTGAATAAACGTACTGAATTAATGGTAACCAAACCCGTCACTCAAGTCATACGTCCGTGTTGATGTTACAACAAAATTTATTCTAATCCAACCAATCCTAGCAACAAATAACCCTCATGTTATATCCGAACGGGCGGATGAATATTCAACTGGAATTACTGGTACAAGCTGTTTGCTGTGGACATGTTTAGATGCTCTATTTACATGTTTACTGCTTCTATCTATATATAATAAAAATTTATCTTATTCTGAAAACTTATTGGTAAGGGGGCTTTATAACACTAATAGCTTGTAGGCGGATTACGCAGAAACTACGGTATTATATTGGATATGGTTTTACACAATTGTATTGCTGCAAGTCTAACTGAAAGCAGGCTTTGTTTCATTTCAATATAATTTTAGAAAACGAAGTTATTAATATGTAAATATGTCTTACTTTTAAGATTAATTCATTATAAAGTAGGTACCTACTGCTATATATTATTAGGGGTTAAAGTATGAAATTGCCGATTTGCACTAAAAATTGATATTCGTTTTTTTTTAAATTAACCTATTTATTTAATGCAGTGTACATGACAGTTAGTGTTATAGTGTCGTGGTTAAGGTCATCCTTCTGGAGGTCCACGTAAGTTTACTTTATTATCTATTATAGTTGGCGAGGTCGAGTGGTGGAGGTGAGACTTAATATATTATGAAAGAGCTCTTTAAACCTTTTGCCTGGGTCTCAAGCCCCAGGCACTGCTCGCCTCAGTCTAAATTGCATGTGTATACGTATTGCTGTACAGTAATGGGTATCATATCTCTCTCATTCTATAGCAATCGATACATTAATGCCATCTAACAGGAAAGTCATTTATGCCTTTGCGATCGAACTCTGGTGATCTAGATTCGACAAACTGTGTGAAGGCATTTAGTACTGCCTCCTCAGAAGAAAACTTTTTATCACGAAGAAAATTGTCCAAATCTCGAAAAAAATGGTAGTCCGTTGGAGCAAGGTCTATCGAATACGGAGGGTGACGAATGGTTTCTAATTGCAATTCCTGTAGAGTTGAAACGGTCTCTCGTGCTGTATGAGGTCACGCGTTATCATGGAGAAGTAATGGTGAAGATCGATTCTTGAGTCGGGGCTGTTTCACTGCTACTTTTGCTATCATTGTTCGGAGTTTGGCACAGTAGACTGAGACCACCAAACGGTTACATTTACCTTTTTATTGGTAAGCTTTGCTTTAAGACACCGTTGCTGCGTTCCACCTGGGGTAGGCCATTGCATTTTAGCTTACGATCATCGTAAAGAATCCACTTTTCATCACATGTCAAAATTCGATACAATATTCCTTCATTTCTGTATAATTTCAAAAAGGCAACACAAGTTTCAACACGCGTTTCTTTCTGCAGATCAGTCAAATCATGAGGCACCCATTTTTCATATTTTTTTTATTTTATTGATTTGACGCAAATGAGTCAATGTTGTTGATAAGGTAACGTTAAAAGATGCCGGTAATTCATGGGTAGGTTGGCTCGGATCGGCTTCTACCATCTCTTTCAATTCATTGTTATTCACCTGTGTGGGCGGTTTTCCACCAGTTTTCCAGGTTCGTCCTTCAAATCAAAGTTTCCATCACGAAAGCGTTTAAACCAAAATCGCACAGTGCGTTCTAGCAGTCCCCTCTCCAAACGCAACATTGATATTGCGAGCTGTTTCTGTCGCGTTAGTTCCGAGTCGGAACTCGTATTCAAATTCACTCGAATTTTCGAAGTATCCATCTTTCTTGTCTAAGCTGAATAAAAAAAACAACTGAAAGTCGACAATCGAATGTTGCACATTTTTTAAAAGAAGAACTACAAAGGTACCATGTAAAAAAAGTTTGACTCGACAATCTCAAACCATGAAGGTTCTATGTCAGTTTGAAGTACCTATTACAATAAAACGGCAATTTCATACTTTAACCCCTATTAATAATTGCTGAATATTCATCATCTTCACCATGGTCATATTTGATCTTGTCAATGTAAACTATTATGATAAACAAAAGTCAATGTTTGGTCAAAACTTTTTCGATTAAGGAAAAAAAACTCGAATCTTTTTTTTTATTTAATCTTGAACCTTGAGATTGTTTTAAGAGTTATATCAGTAAGGTAATAAAATACTAACGAATTTGTAATGTCTGTCTTCTAAATAAACCGAAATGAATACAACTAAACTGATTAAAGTGGGAGAGGAAGACAGAATAACTTCTACACATTACAATATAATTTTATTATATTCCTTAGAGTTATTAAATAAAAACCGTCAATTTCCCATATCCTTGATAGCAGCAAAATAGGTCGTCAGTATTGACAATTTCAATAGAAAACCATTGTAAAATTTTATCACTCATTCACTCGGAATGGTCTGTTTTTCCGTACTGCACTTCCCTCTCGTGATTAATTGTCATTTTTTCATACAATGAGCGATGTTCCACTAACTTGTTATTTCAAAGCGTATTCTGCTAATGGATCGGACTGGATCACTATAAACTTGTCTTCATATGAGGTTTACTAGTTTTGATCTATTTTCTTTTAGTTAAGTGTTAAGATTGTTGATCTATATATTTACTTAGATTTCCTTTTTGGATTGCACCAAGGTTTGGTGGTTAAACTCTAAAATTCGGACCCTGAGAATTAGAATTAGCCTTCTACCACGAAGGCGGCTTTGCAGAGATGGTTTGTGAACCGATATTGGTGTATAAGAATTGCTTCTGACTCTTTCTAAGGCTTGCTTAAGTAGATAGTTTGGCCTAGGTGATTAGACAATTAGACCTAGGCGATTTTATGTTCTTCTAGTTTGGCGAGCCCATAAAATATCCTAAGTTAAACATAGATTAAGAAACAAAGAGATAGTTACGGCTTTAATATTAAACAAGGTGTTTCATAATTATACACCAAAATAGTTACCTATTCAGTAGTCTGTAGTTCTGTACAGTAAATCCACTTATTGAACGTTAATCTATAATATTTCAATTTGAGCAGATATTGCAATAGTTATAGAGTAAATGGAGCAAGGAATATCGACACCATTCGAACCAAAGAGTACGTGAATTCACTAACTAAAGTTACAGACTGAGTTTACAACTTGGGTGGAACGTTCGTGTATTGCGTCCAAGAGACACATCTATCTATAATTATATGGACGCCAAATTTATAGGTACAAATATCAAGATAAAACTTTAATTAAAAATTTAAGTATACCCCGACTAAAAAAAATCATAATAAACTCCGGTATAAAAACTAAGATAGTACGATTGTTTTCAGGTCACGCAGCTCTTAGGTTAGAAATGAGTTAATAGTCTTCAAACGGCTGAATAGATCTTCACAAATTATAGCTAAGATCCATCTCGATTAAATCAGCTTTCAAGAAAATAAATCCAAATCAAAATCAGTCTATTATCTTGGACGCTACGATGCCAACACGTTAAACTTATAACACCAAGCCATGTTAGTGTCGGGAATAAAAAAAAATTACTATTATTACATCACTTACTATTTTATAATATGTATATTATAAAACAGTAAGTCTCACGCCACGTCTGTCTGTCTGTTCGCGATAAACTCAAAAGCTACTAAACGGATTTTCAACTGAGTGGTTTATAAGGATTGTTTAGATTTATAATTTGTTAATGTTTTGTGTAAATTGGTTGAAACAAGTCGATGTATGTGAAAATTTAGGAAAACGACAAGCTGTTTAGAATCTTTTTAGGTATAATAAAACAAATTTCATCATATAAAAGAAATGTAGACATATCATGCTCTATATAAACTTACACCTCAGTTAAAAAATCCCTAGGATTCATACTTTCAGGAATCCAATGCACTAAGCATTGTTCTATAGTAACATTAAAGAAGCATTTTCATGAAAATATCAACAAAAAGTGTCCGAACACACATAAAATTAGCACTAAGTAACTAAAACGGAATCGGATCTACTTTTGCATTTTGTAAACGTTGAATGTGAGTCTTTAGTATTTTCATATCAATGATTAGACCACGAAAGGTGTTTTGGATTTGTTTTTTTCTAAAATAAACTGTAACTAAAAGGAATAAAGTTGAATTTTGCTGAACGATGTCTAGATTTCTTGGTCCATTAGTACTCTTGGTATGAGGCTAAGTTTGATTGAGGTATTTTGCAGGTTTGTTGTTGCTGTAATCGTGTAAAAGAAATCGTTGTTATAGTATTTTATATAAGAAGTTAATACTTTATTTTTACTTATAAAAAACTGAAGATTTTAATTTTTAGCTCATATTATTTCTTGTCAATGCTATAATATTGTTTATTACATACTTGGTGTAAATTAAAAAAAAATCTAATAATACATTATGTAGATACTGTTCGACCCGCTCCGACTTCGCACGGGTACAATTTAAGACATGTATTTTGATTTAACAAAAATTTTGATTTTTTTTTCAATATATTGTTAATTAAGATCCTGAGTATTTAAGTTATTTTTGAGGTTGGTAAGATTGATTATACTAAAATCTTGTTAGTTAGATGTTGATAGCATTGATTTTAGTAGCAGTTTTACTTTCGAATTTTGGACAACTGATAAACATCAATCGGTAGAAGTAGGGAATTCTAGCAGTAATGCTGTTGGCCTGAGTCTAAAGTATAACCACCAGGAGAATATTCTACTATATAATAAGTGTTATGTGTAAATCCAGTTTATAAAGTAGTATTTTCGTGTGAGTAACAAACATACAAATTTTGACATTTATAATATTAGTAGAGTAAATAAACAGTAATGAATGTTATTTGTTTGAAGGCGTGAAAAATCTACTGTAGTCAAGTTAATCCAAAGAATTAGGCGTGTAGTAACCGACCGTAAATCCTGGACGATAAACAACTTCCTTTGACTATTATGAGAAAATGTTGTATATCCTTTCTTCTACTTTTTGTAAAAGAATATTGATAAATATATTTTTCAGAAGTCTTTGTTATAAACTACGTACGTATTTATATTTAATTTTACATATTAATTTATATAAGATTTCAACTTCATCCCCACGTCGATAGGAGGCGTACGAGCACACTCATTTGTATTTTTTAGTTTATTTGTTTAATTTTCGCGATAAAACAAAGCCTATGGCCTTCCTCAAGCTCTAATCTATCTCTGTACCAAATTTCATCAAAATTTGTTCTGTAATTTAAGCGTCATTGCGTAACAGTCACAGACCATCTATCCGTCAACAGATGGCGTATGTAGTATATTTAATCGCACTCTCGTTTGTTTAGTTTGCATTCTTAAGTATTATCTATAGTGTTGCTTTTGAAATTATTATATAAGGATAATATTTACTAATATTAGTACTTACTGGATTTTTAAAGAAGAAATTTTTTCACCCCCTCTCCCCACTCTATCTACGATGCAACGCATGTACAAAACAAGAGCGTATCTCTTGTTTTGCCGACGTCTATAGGTGATGGTGGCCACTTACCATCAGGTGGACCATCTGATCGTTTATTTTCTATTATCTACCATAGAAAAAATACTAAATATCTTTGATGAAATTTTTATATCTACTAGATAATTTTTGTGTATTTTCATTCTATAATAATACATTTAAATGCGTAATAGAAATAAAAGAAAAACTTATAATTTAGTTAATTACTGAAATTCAGAGTCAGTTAATCCACATCGTATAAAAATACATTATTTTCTTGATTTATTATTCCATTAATTTATCTGTATACCAAATCCATATTCAACATGGCGTACTAAGCCCGCTAGTTTATTTAGCAGATTCAAAGCAATAAGCGTCGGAACTAAGCAGCGCAAATCCTCGTTCTACAATTCCGATCTTTGTATAAATAGCTGAATATTGTAGGATAAACTATGGGGACAGAATAAATTTAGATAAACTTGCTATTAATGTAGAGTTTACTAAAATAATTATAATAGATTATATGTATGTTTAAATATTTACATTCATTTTCTTTGCTAACTTGATTACTCTGTGATTTACTTGAATAATTATATAATTGGTGATAGGGGATCTGTTTCCCGACTGGTTTGTGACCACCAAGTATCCTCGATGAGGGACAGATCTACCTCCTCCATCTCCTATCCCATTAATGCTGCCGTTCTGGTAGACTCTGGCTTCATACTCGAAGTCCTCTGAAACCACAGTATTTTTCTCTTATCTCTCGCTCCTTATACTATCTTTAAGGCGGCAACGTATCGTCAAAACAAGAGACACTTTTGTATTATCCATGTCCATGGGCGACGATGACCACTTTCCATCACGAGGACCATCTGCTGCAAAAATAGTTACTGTCATAGTGAAATAATGTGCGAATATGAAATAATAAATAGTTTTTACATTTCTTAATCGTAAAACATCATTTTTAAACAAAATATGACAATCCAAATCTCAAACAATAATAATAATATTAATATTTTATAACAAAAACTAATTGTTTCCTTTGAATATAAAAGTAAATAACATTGTATTTATGCTTCTATGAACAAATCTAGAGTAATTTAAAATGTATACAAATATTTGAATAAGAATAATAGAAAAAACCAACAAATATTTGAATTAAAAATCCGTATTGTTGTTTGAATCACGTACAGAGTATTGTTGGTTTACGGGTTAACTGACAAAATTGTATTTTTTATAAGTAGCAAGAATTTAAAATATATTTTTTTAAATTATTATGTTAAACATAACGTGCATAATTATCAAAAAGATTTTACCCTTAGACGACGTTTTGTAACAAATTTTAATGTATGAAATGAAAATGATTGGGTTTTCATAGATATTATAAATGTGAGTTTGTGAGTATGCATGGCTGTTTGCTACTCTTTCAAGCAAAAACTACTAAATGGATTTTAATGAAACTTTACAATAATATAGCTTATACATCAGAATAACACATAGGCTATTATTTATAAATATATTGTGTAAATTGTTCAAAGTAATAAGTGTTAAGTAAATAAGACAAAAATCTACAATCTGCGCGCTGTTTTTATAGTAATATAGCAAAAAATAAAACATATTAAACATTTTATTGTGTTTGTATCATTAAAAAAATCTAATCTTCTCCAAAGTCACGTTATACGGGTTGGTTGTAGTTTTTATAACTACTTGTATGTCCTATTATTTTTCATTAAATAAAAGCCCCATTCAAAAATTTGTAAAAATCAGTTCTATAAGTAAATAAATAGTGAGTAGTGAAACCATGCAAGTATGTAATATATCCCTTTGTAATTTTTTAAAATATTATCATATTTATTACCACTACAAACTATTTTTTTCATTATCATCATCATCATCACAAGCCATTTATGGCCCTCTGCTGTCCCGGGTCTCCTCCTCAGAATGAGTTAGGCCACCCTGGCCCAGTGCTGGTTGTCAGACATCACACACTTTTGAGAACTTTTAGGGAACTCTCAGGAGTGCAGGTTTCTTCACGAAGTCATCCTTCACTGTTAAAGCAAGTGATTAATAAGTGATTTTTAAATACTCGTCAGCAGTAGAGCTGCGTGTTTGATCTTCACTTATAACATTAATTTCATTGGTAATAATAAGATGTTTCTCATAAGGAAGATTATTAGATTTATTTCTACAACACGCACAGTTTTCTGGTTATTTCCTGCTCAAATCCCATTAATAATGCATAGATATATTAAAGTTATCCTTTACCGCTACTGAGATAGCAAAGCCTACGCAGTTTATTTTGAAGGTTATTTCCTTTTAAAATTAAAAAGAATATTGAAATCAAGTTGTAATAAAGAAAGTATTGTCTTTTAACTCTACTGCATTATAATAAATCAAAATGATCAAATTTCAAAAATAAAAGTAGAAGGAGCAGCAGCAATTTTTTTATTTATATTGTATTGAAGTCACCCATGAGGGGACTGGTTACAATATAATTCCGCTCTGCCGCGGCATCCCTCGGTGGTAGGGAATCTCTCGCCCAACTGGCTTACAACCACCTGCATGATCAGCAGCGGAGCCGTATTTGGACAGACTTACCTCCTCTCTCTCCCATCCCATTAACGTGTGGTTCCAGTGGACTCTACGTTCTTGCTCGGGATCCACTGAAACTGCAGCACTTCTCTTTGCTCCCCTTTTTACTTACTTCAAGGCGGCTTCGTGTGATGTCCAGAGTCCACAGTGGCCAATTTCTGTCTGCTCGTTTGTCCTTTTTTAATGCAAAAATATAGATCGCATATTCATGATTACTAAAGTTGTGATGAAAAATGAGAGATATATGATTCATAGCTGCAGGTAGAGTGTGAATAAATGAATGTGCGAGTGTTTGAGTGAGTGAACATTTTGAAAACACCTTAGCGAAATGTGAGTGGCTATTTTAAATAACTGTAAATAAAAGAAACCAGGATAAAAAATAAAACATTGCCTGGAATCTTCAAACACATGGAAATTTAGGATAAATCTAAAAAATCTAAAATTCGGATTGGATAGTTATAAATTTGTGACCTTTAATATATACTTAAATTTGATTTTTGATTTGTAATAGATCAAAAACTATATCTAATTTTTATAAAAAAAATAAATCCAAACGCAACTAAGCTATTATGTGTATTAGGGCGTGAAATGAAAGAAAATGTCCTAGTTGTAAGAAAGGTCGGACCTAAATAAATTCAATTTATGTTTTTCTAACATTTTTGTGATCTATAAATTACGTACAGAATCGTCCTTAAGAATCCTTGAATAAGGACGAATGGTAGATAAACTGATACTGTGCTAATCTTTAAACCCACATCCAAGTATATTTTTATTCTAAGCGCTAAGCACACTGACTGCGAAAGCCCTGGTGTGGGTTTCTCATAACCCGATCAATCTCATTCCACAGTATATTATCATGATGGGTTTTTATTTGTGATGATAAATCACACACAATTGTTAGATAATTAAATGAATAACAAATCCCAGCTTGTAATAAAAAGTTACTTTGAGTGAATAACAGATGGCATAAGCAGTATTATTAAACGCGCTATAATTGGGACTATCTCAAATATTATTCTAAAATTAGATAACACGATCAGTTCAACTCCCATCCTCTCAAATCTCAGCCTTCTGCTCATCCAAACCAACCTGGAAATACTGACAAAATCGCTAGGATAACTTGAAAAAGAATGCTATGATCATCTAATCAGAACTCGGTGCTTTTAAACTGGAATATCTTGATATCACATCCTTTCGGTATATCCCTCAAAGATACTGGGGAGCTTTCATTATTTTATAAATAACCAGCGGCCCGTCCCTACTTTGCACGGGTGGACAGTTTTTTTAAAACATTTTGGCTCTCCCGTATTTCGGTGCCCCCTCTCTCACCGCGTTGCTCGATGCGCTGAATGGCGCGTCACACCGGCCCGTCAGCTTTATTTTTTTTTCTACATTTTTACATGGAATATCCGATTTCAATAATTAAAAAAGTAATTAACAGATGTTGAAACAGTCTTGAATAGGCAATAAATTATTTGGATAAGAATTAATTCAAAGGTATGAATAACACGGTCTGATTTTGATAGGCATTTCTATCAACTTTTAAAATGTAATAAAGTGGTTATAGTGTTATGTATTACAATAGTTGGATATATGGTCTCGTGGAGTTTTTTGTAGATATTGATACGTTCTATAATACTGTAGAACATTTTTTTGTTCTATCTTCAATACTTTCCGCAGTGCATGCGATGAAAGATATTTTATGGCAAATTTTTGCATCTTGGGTTGGTTTACGTAATAATTTCTGTGGATCTCTAATTTTTATAGATTAATATTAGTATAGATTTATTTTAGTATACAGCTAACTGCTGCTGCCCTGATTTTTCCTCCGATACAATCCTGACATGAAAATGATCCTATCTGCATTAAAAAAATTAACAAATTTCTCTTATTTCTATGGACTGCTCAACTTGACTAAAAAAACTTGAAACATAAACAAACAACTTGAAAAAGCCCTCTGTGTCTAATTAAATAATACTGGATTTATAGTAAAAATAATTTATAAAACATTAATTATTACAGACTCAACGTTGTAATATTACAAATCCATCCAACTCATTACGTACACTCAGTGTGCTTTGCGCATAAACATTAATAGGCAAATAGTACAATTTTGTCCATTATTGATTTGATAATTTGTTTTCATGTCAAATAATCCCTAATAGAGTTCCAAACAAACACTAATATGTACAAAGTTTAATTAAAACCCAACCAAATAGAAATATAACACAAATGACGTCATAAAGATTAGAGCAACCGCAGTCGGCCGGCTAATTGCATCGACAACTAGCCCGTTGTTTTCAATGGCGTGGATTAAAAGGGTTTATCCGCTGTTGCTTTACCGGCTTTTGCGAAAGGAATCAATGATTGTTATATACTGATATACCTATACACATGTATTGGTGTATCAGCGCGTAAGTAAGGCTTATGTTAGTCTACCCTTAGGTTTAAACAGAGAACTATCGTAGTTGTAAGAGATCATAATGTTTAGTCATTTATCGGATCTACGTTGCGTTTACCTAAAAGTCCATTCAATTTCTCACACCTTTTAAAGTTGCTTCGTTTTCAACGGGTGGTATATGTAAAAATGAATCCCTATTTCCCTTGAAATCTCAATACCAACATTTAACTGATATCATTCATCAAAAAAGAACTACTTTTGAAACCTTCTCGCGTTTAATAGAGAGTAAGTATAAGAGTGAATAGGGTAGTGAGGGAGTGAAAAAGCAAGGAAGTAAAAGAGTGAGAGGGGGAGTGAGTTACGGAGTTGTTGAGTAAGCTAGTGTATGAATGCGTAAGTGAATCAGTGAATATGTGTGTGAGTGAATAGGTGAGTATCAATTTTTATTAAACTCCAACAATAAACATAAGCGAACCATTTTTATTTTTATGTCGAAAAACTTCTTTGGATAGATATTTTTTTGTTACTTTAAGACCTATAAGCTATCTCTGTGTTATAAATCACGTCGATCCGTCGCTCCGTTACACCGAGAAAGGGGGACAAACCAACACAGTACCTATATTCGTGTTTATAATTATAGTATGAACTAGAATTTTTTTCACTTCCCTGAAAATTGTCGTAAAATAAAATGAAGTTTTGCCATGAAACTTGTTTATTTTGAAAAAAAAAACATTAGAATAATTTCAGTTAAAAGAAAATGGTTGCCCTTCAAGATATTTCGAAAATAACAAATATTAAATCTACTATTAAAAATTAAGTACTTGGTCCGTAACATCTATGAAACCAAATTTCTTCAAAATCAGTCCAGTAGTTCTTGAGGTATATATGGAATAACTAATCCAACTTTGTTTTATTCCTATAGAAGGTTTTAGGTTGTGGCTCGACCGGAACGTGTGAAAGACACTTGACGGTCGGATTCACATGATTCCCTACCACCAACGGAGTTGCTGGGTTACTCGCCTCTTACGAGATGCTTTCTCAGTAGCAGAGGGAAATTGTATTCTAACTCATTTCCTCACGGGTGGATAAGGTGTAAAGTTTGTGAAGTTAGAGCTTGTAGAGGTCGGGTGTGTTGAGTTAGAAGCTTGGCTCTAAGTGAGTAATAGTTTCATGGGGCTTGGTGTTCGCATCTATAATAAGATCCCACAGCCTATATTAGATTTGCCACTTCAGCAATTTAAAATATCTAAATCTCGAATAAAGTAGTGTTTAGTAAATAATGCTTACTACTCTGTACAAGATTATTTGAATGATGACAGAGCTTGGATTCAAAATGACGTAGATGCTCAGCTGAATGATTATACCTTTGTAATAGAACACAGACAGACTGATGTAAACAATGGCGTTTTGAAAAGAGCAACTGTTGAGTTTGTTGCCAGCTCTTCTCACCAGGAAACTGCTTTCCGAACTGGTGGTAGCTTCAGACAAACTGACTGACTGACCAATTTTTGACGTGTCAAAAGTACTTTGTAAAAAGTCTACTTGAACAGCATGTGGATGGTCTCGTCTTAGCTACATTTTTCATAAAAATATTTTTGGTTGGATAGTATATTTTATACATTCTATTTAAATAAAAAATGAAATTGACACGCGTGTCACATGTGAGCCAATTTTATACAAATTTTGCAACAAATGCTTTAAATTGGGTTACAAGTAATATAAACTGTGTATGTAGACATCAATGCTGTCGTTATGGGCATAGCTGTAACAATTTTGGAAAATGGTCAGTATTTACAACGCTAACATTTAAACATTTATTTTACTAACTTTTTTTTACTATTATATTCTTCTAGTTAATAACATAGAAAACACTATCTTGTTCTTTCTGCTTCCACGCTTTAACCACTAAACCGATTTTAATGGAATTTGGTACAGATGCTATGCTACGCTATGTTTTGTAGCGTAAAACGGTTTGAATGGATTGAGATAGGGGATGTCTCCATCAGCGGCAGTCGCTCCAACCCCGCATAACCTTCCTAAGTCCCCGCTTGGGGAGGTATCTGTAAACAGATTCCTCCGGGTAAACAAAAAAAAAAAGGGAAAAAGTGCATGTCGAGCTGTGTGCGAGTTTATGTCTTTGTGAATTAGTCTATACTAATATTATAAAGAAGTAGATTTGTATTTTTGTATGTAACGAATAAACATAAAAACTACTGAACCGATTTCAAAAATTCTTTCACCATTAGAAAGCTACATTATCCCTGAGTAACATAGGCTATATTTATTACAAGAAAAAATTAGAGATCCTTAGGAAATCTCACGGAAACCAACCCAAGGTGCCAAAAAATTTGCCATAAAATATCTTTCATCGCATGCGCTGCAAAAACTATTGATGATAGAACAAAAAAATGTTCTACAATATTATAGAATGTATCAATATCTACAAAAAACTCCGCGAGACCATATGTCCAACTATTATAGTTACGTCACTATAACTACTTTTTTACATTTTAAAAGTTGATAAAAATGCCTATCAAAATCAGACCATGTTTTCTATAACTTTGTATTAATCCTTATCCAAATAAATTATTTCATATTCAAGACTATTTCAATACCTGTTAATTACTTTTTGAATTATTAAAATCGGACTTTCCATTCAAAAGATATTACGAAATTAAAAATATCAATATAAACAAAAAATACACGACGACGCGACGGGCCAGTATAGCGACGCAGCGCAGCGAGTAAGCGGCAAGAGAGGGGGCACCGAAATGCGGGAGGGCCAATATATTTTTAAAAATAATATTTCACCCGCGCGAAGCCGGGATGGGCCGCTAGTCATATATAAATTAAATTAAAATGTAAAATTAAAACTAAATACACTTGGTAAACGGAATCAAGGTGAAGCCGAGGTGGGTTGCCTAGCATTCTATACAGCTCAGTAAGTATGTATGTATATGGAATAATATTTGAATCAATAATTCAATACCATGTTAAACTTATCAGAAATTCAAAATTACAGCTATACAAAGTTGAAACGAGGTCTAATAATATACGCCGACGATATCTTATTGAATTCGAGTATGTGAGATGTAGAGCTTTCAGTAGTATAGACAGTACTATTGTATTTTTGAATAACAGTTTAATTTATACAAATTCTTCTCACCCATAACTTTATGTAAAATAATACTTTTCAATTTATTCCTTAACATTATCTTGTACAAAACTTTTTAATTATTTAATTTTTGTTATATTATCATAAATGAAAAGGTTGAAACAAATTTAAAATCCTAATTAGCGATTCACTCTCGCTTCGCTGATGGAAACTGACCTATACTCTCACTAACTCACTCTCACAACTTTTACTATGGTTTAAACATTTTGTTTCACTAAAATTCATTTAGCCGTTTTGCCTATATAAATCCTACTAATATTATAAACGCGAAAGTTTGTAAGAATGTATGGATGTCTGGATATATGTTTGTTACTCTTTCACGCAAAAACTACTGAATAGATTTTAATGAAACTTTACAATAATATAGCTTACACATCACAATATCATAAAGGCTATAATTTATAATAATATAGTTTGAATTATCCAAGATATAGCGGGTGAAACCGCGGGGCGCAGCTAGTAGTATATAAATTTTATGGTAAATTTTTTGATTTTCCATAAATAGGTTTATATTTAAAAAATCACAAATATACCCCTTATTAACATTTACTAAGAATAAAAATAACAAATGCAAGTATTTATATGAAAAATAATTAAAAAGCAAGAACCTCTCTAGAGATATTACAGTTTGTAGATCTGCAATTGAAGTAAGCTGATCGGAAAGCGAGTACCCCCGCTAAATATGTCAAAACTTGCCCGATCTCATTCACACCCCGATTTATGGTATTTTACCTTCACGGAACTTTACGAACTTCACTAATTCAGATATTTCATTTTAATATCTATGGATGGTTCTTCGATAATATTTTATGTATGATAAATAAAATATAAACAGAATGTAAGGAAAATATTAGTCACTCGATCTTTTAGGGAGCGATCATTAATTACATGTGGCACTTTTGGCGATTTTCCTACCTCCCCCTCTAGTGAGATGTTTTGAGATTTAGTTCCTCCATCCCCCAGTATCACGGTAAATTTTAAAACATGTTTTAGGGGATTTATTCTAAACAAAAACAGTACTATAAATATTATTTCGTAAAATTATCACCCTCTCCCCATACATCCCTTCTGTAACTAATGGACGCCTCCTAAAAGTCTTTATCAATTGAGATTTCAATAACAATTTAGAAAATGAAAAGTAGTAGTGCTCTCCTCAATATATATTTTTTTATTACTGAATATTAAACAAAAGCAGTGATGGCCCAGTGGTTGAGACTTCAAGTCTTACTCGGGAGGTCCGAGTTAAATAATGTTAATAACAACTATGAGGTGGATGTTAGCTCTCTCCAGGCTGAGATGGTAAGTTTGCATAATAATCTACAAGCTATAACTCAGAAATATGAGACTTCTCAAAAAGAAATTGCAGAGCATATAAGTGCCATGAACGGTTTAGTAGAACTATGTCAGTATAACTCGGATCGCTTTGACTCACTTATAAAACAACAAAATTGTGAATGTCATTGTTCTCCGGGTTGTTCGGGGCAGTTTTATAAATCAGTCTCTCCGCCTGTTGAGGCTAACACTGACCTGATATCTTTGAACCCGGTTTGTACCCAGATTGCATCCAATTCTAATAAGGAGTATATAAAAATTTATAGTGATGAGCTGGGTAAGAACATGGGTATCCTACTTAATGAATTCTGTAAAGATCAAAAAGTTTTAAATATGTGTATGCCCGGAGCCTCTTATTCTCAAATAATAGATGTAGTTCTACGTGAAACACATTGTCAAAACACAACCATTATTGTTATGATTGGGAGAAGAGGCAAATTAAACAAAAAAATTATACAAAGATATTTTACCCAATTAAATACTCTAAAAATTAATAAACTAATCATGTTTACTTTACCGTATATAGCAGACTTGCCACAGGAAAATCAAAATAGATATAAATTAAATAGTTTGTTAACACACTATTATAATTGCAATTATGTGACTCTAACACCAAATAACAATGATAATGTAAATAATAAATGTCACATTATTGACTTAAATAATAATATAATATCTAACAAATATCAATTACTTACTTGTGATAGGCTACATCTATCTAACTTTAGAAAAAGACAGGTAGCAAAATTGCTATCTTATTATATACTTTTTAACTCAGCCAATATGTTGGCTACCTCTAACACTGCTTCTATTGAGCAGTCAAATTGTGACTTGACTACCATTGCTTCTTTTGAGCAGGTAAATAACCCAAAAACTATAACTCCTATTGAGCAGATCAATAATTTGACATTTAATAACTTGGAAACCGTTCCAATTAATTTTACATAATAAGACAACAGAGAATTACTCTAGCATATTAAACCTAGACATTAATAAAAATAAAAATTGTTATAATCTTAATAATAATAATAAAATTGTAAACCTGGTGCACCAAAACTTACAAGGACTTTTAGGTAAAGAATTAGAACTGGAATTATTTATGAGATGTGAAAACATTCATTTTTTATGTATTACAGAGCATTGGCTTCGTAATTATGAACTCATATTTAATTTCAGTGGTCACCAGGTAGCAAGTGCGTTCTGCAGAGAAAAATCGTTACGTGGGGGCTCCTTAATAATTTTAAGTAAATTTTTTAAATTTAAAGAACGCAAAGACATTGTGAGCCTCTCTGTAGAACGTACTATTGAGATAGCCTGTGCAGAACTTGAGCGCTTCATTGTTGTGAGCATATACAGTCCCCCTGGAGCGTTATATGAATTATTTGAAAATGTGTTAGAAGAAATACTATTAAAATTATCTGAGTCTAAAAAATATATTATAATATGTGGTGATTTTAACATTAATCTATTAGAAAACTCCACCACAAGTGTTAGATTCAGATCCCTGTTAAATTCATATAACCTAGTAAATATATTTTTAGAGCCAACTAGAGTAACTGCAACCTCAGCAACATGTATTGATAATATATTTACCAACTTTAAACCCAATTCATATTCAATTATTAAAAAGTTGAGTTCGGATCATTTTGGGCAATTAATCACCTTTAACTGTGAGTTAAAAAAAGGAAATAAAAATAAAAAGATTGTGTTTGTTCCTACGAACTCCAAACGTATGGAGAAATTTAAAGGTAGTATTATAGCAAAACTCACATACTTAAATTTTGACAACAATAACCCTGATATGTTATATAACACACTATTTAAATTAATAAAATCAGAGTTTACTGCTATATTCACTACCAAGACAGTCAATTCGGGTGTTCTCTTGTCATTTAATGATTGGGCAACTGTTGGTATTCATCGAAGTAGAGAAAAACTATATCAACTTTGTAATGAGAGATCATACAACCATTCAGAGTCCTTTATAGCCTTTGTTAAAGCATATTCAAAGTTATTTAAAAAAGTGTGTTCCATGGCAAAGTCGTTACATATTAAACAAAAAATTTATAATGCACAAGACAAAATAAAAATGACATGGAATATTATCAATTGGGAAACTGGAAGAGTCAGAGATCGTAACTTCAAGTATAATCTCATTTATAATAACATTAATATCAAAACTGATCAGGAAGTTGCATCCACGTTTGAAAAATATTTCTCTGACATTCCAATCTCAACAACTTGTTCTCTCATTTCATCTGCCAGCGTTGCTGAATCATTATTGCTAGAAAATGTTAAAAAATGTGATGTACTGTTCGAATTTAGTACTGTGAACAGTAAAGATATAATTAAAACATTTAAAACCCTAGATATGAAGAAAACAGCTGATATTTGGGGTATTTCTGTTAAAATAATTAACTCCATAATTGATGCCATTGCACCGTATCTAGCTACTATTTTCAATACTTGTATTAAACGTGGCGTGTTTCCTGACCTGATGAAGCATAGTAAAGTAACGCCTATATTTAAATCTGGATGTATAACTGATCCAAATAATTTTCGACCCATCTCAGTATTGCCAACGCTTAGTAAAATTTTTGAAAAACTAATTTTAAACCAAATGTTGATTCATTTTAATTCACAGAGACTTCTCCATGTGAAACAATTTGGTTTTACTAAGGGTTGTTCAACAACGGATGCCGGTGTCGAATTAATTAAGAATATCTTCGAGGCCTGGGAGGAATCACAGAATGCACTTGGAATATTCTGTGACTTATCTAAGGCCTTCGATTGTGTACAACATGCGACTCTGGTCAGAAAGCTGCGCCACTATGGCATCAAAGGAACTGCGCTCGACCTTATGAACTCCTATCTAAACAATAGGGTTCAAAGGGTTGACGTGAATGGCAAGAGATCTCCTGGGGCTCGTCTGGATATGGGGGTCCCCCAGGGTTCTATTCTTGGACCATTTCTCTTCCTCATTTATATAAACGACCTGCCAAACCTTGTAGAAAAAAAGAACAAGATAGTATTGTTTGCTGATGACACTTCACTAATATTTAAAGTGAAACGCTATCAAACTGAATATGATGATGTAAACAATGCTCTCTCTGATATTGTACATTGGTTCAGTGCTAATAATCTAATGTTAAACAGTAAGAAAACTAAATATATAAAATATACGACACCCAATGTTAAGAAAATAGAGAGTGGTGTATTTATAAATGGAGAGGAGTTGGAACCGGTGGAATCTACCGTATTTTTAGGCATCACTGTCGACTCTAAATTGCAATGGGGCCCCCATATTGAGAGGTTGGCCAATAGACTCAGCTCTGCAGCATACGCGGTTAAAAAAATACGCCAATTAACTGATATAGACACGGCTCGTTTAGTTTACTTTAGCTACTTCCATAGTATAATGTCTTACGGCATTCTACTTTGGGGTAACGCAGCCGACATAAACACGATTTTCATACTGCAGAAGAGGGCTATTCGCGCAATCTATGGTCTCGGCCCTAAAATATCTTTAAGAGATAAATTCAAAGAAATTAATATATTGACTGTTGCTTCACAATATATTTTTGAAAATGTTATGTATGTGCGTAAAAATATTAATGATTTTATTAGAAATAGTGACTTGCATGACATCAATACTAGGAACAAACACAAACTTGTTACTCCTACTACTCGATTGAGTAGAATTAGTAATTCTTTTGTTGGGCGATGTGTATGCTTTTACAACAGGATCCCAGAAAACGTTCAAAATTGTTCTATAGGAAAATTTAAAAAGTTAGTTAAAAAACGTTTGTGTGACAAAGGCTATTATAACATTAAAGATTTTTTGGAAGATGTCACGCCTTGGGAATGATGCGTTCGCTCCAGGCTTTCTCAATGTATAAATATACTAGTTATAAAAATTGGCGTTTAAAAAAACAAAGATAAAAAATATCCAAAAGAAACAGTCCCGCTGAGTTTCTTGCGCCCATTCTTCTCAGGTCTGGGTTAGGTCGTTTCCGAAAGGGTGGTAGATTCCGACGTTCAATAAGAGAATGTAAATTCCAACATTGAATAAAAAATTTTGACTTTGACTTTGACTTTGACTTCGAGGTTCGATCCTGGCACACACCTCTGACTCTGAGTTATGTGTGTTATAAGAAATTAAATAGCACTTGCTTTAACGGTGAAGGAAAACATCGTGAGGAAACCTGCACTCCTGAGAGTTCCCTAAAAGTTCTCAAAGGTGTGTGAAGTCTGCCAACTCGCACTGGGCCAGCGTGGTGGACTATGGTCTAATACCCTCCTCATTCTGAGTAGGAGACCCGGCTCAGCAGTGGGCCATTGACGGGTCTCCTATGATGATGATTGAATAAACAACTACTTTAAATTAAATTTGTGCAAGAGGATAACTTCATGTTAGCAACATTTTCGATAGCCTTGTTTGTTCGATAATATATAATTTCTGGAAAATTGAAATATCGCAATCGGACAAGTGATTTCATAATGTAAATATTGTTTAAAGTAATGCAAGTAAGCAATTCAGTGTGGTGGAAAGTAGTGCTGTAAAAAGTATAATGTCAATTACATTACAGAAAATTAATTTTCAGCTGGAAATGAAATGTAATAAGAAGGATTAGTCTTTCTCTCAGTAAAAAGGATTTAGATAGAAAAATAACTATGTTAGCCAACTTTATCCAGCAAATCCAATTCCAGGTGTCGGAATTTACACTAAAGCTCTAAACGTCAGCCCTTATTGATTTCACTAATCATTTCACATTTTCATCCAGTCAAATGCAGATTTAGCCTAATAGCATTGTAATGTGCTGCTTTAGGGTTTAAACCGTTCTGCGGAATTGATATTGATCATATATAAGGATTATTACTAGATAGCATTGGATAACGTTCAGAAATCTTCGTATACTAATAATATAAAGCTAAAGAGTTTGTTTGTTTGGTTGATTGCACTAACCTCATAAAGAAATTAGAATTGAAAAATTATTTCTTTGTTAGATAGCCAATTGATTGAGGCATAATATACGCTATATAATATCACGCTACGACCTATAGGAGCGGAGCATTCAGAAAAATGTCTGACAAAAGGGAGAATTTCTTTTGACCTTCCGCTGCGTATGCTGCTTAAACAATAGAACAGTGCCTAAGCCCTAATCTCTCTAACCCTCTCTATCTATCTATCTCTCTCTTTTTAAATATAAGCTGTGGAGCTTCCTTAGATAGGTTTTCAGAAGTAACACTGCTTTTTAATACACCTGACAATAAGCCTTATTAAATGCATTTTGGAGAACTAGATCATATCTGCCGGTTCTATCATCAGAACAGTTCATTCAAAATGTAAAACCGTCCATCATAATATGAGTTAAATCCTCAACTGATTGTGATGAAATTTTGCATACATGTTTAGATTAACATGACAATGCATGGTTAGTTAATTAAAGTTATTCTTAATTCAATAAGGCGGACGGCCTAAGATGGCTGGCTGTTTATTTATCGAGCATGCCTATGATATGAACATAAAATGAAATAAATAAAATGAATTCACCATAAGCTTTTTTCTAAATTAGTTTTTAATCCATAATGGTATGACTGACTAGTCGACACACACTTTGTCCGCACAGTCGTAGTGTGATGATATATAGCCTATAGCCTCATTAAATAGGCTATCTAAACACTCTTATTTTACAAAATATAAAATGTCGTGGATTGAGCTGCCAATACAAGCAAATAACACGCTCACAATACGCAACTATCCCCACTATTTTTGCTCACACATATAGAAATCTGCTAACCCCTAAAGATTGTATGTATATAAGATTAGCATGATTAATATCTCAGTTACTTATGATGACAATGAATGAATATAATTAATTATTTATCTGTTTTCGGCACAAAACCGCAATGCGGTAAGTAAAGGAATAAAACGTTTACGCCTCGTCGGTGATTGTTAAATATTTTATGATCTCAGGAGATTTCGGTGAGAACTAGTGTAATTGCTAACGAAGTAAAGAAAAAGATGGCTAATACATATTGTTCGCTAACAGCCGAAATTAATAATCAGTTTAAAAGAGATCCAACTCCACATAACTCTTGCACGTTGTCCTAAATACTGCTCGGTTAAAGTAAAAAAATCATAGTATTAATATATTTTTTAAATAAAAAAAATTAATAGCAGTATGGATATACTTAGAGTATTCCTTATGCCCTCCAAGTAAGCTAAATGCTTGTGTTAGGAGGGGACCACGTCAGTAGTCCAATGACTGGGATTTGAGCCCATGACTTATAGATATTGAATTAGTACATGCAAAAATTTAAAATATATTTAACTATGCTTACCTTACGAGTGAGTGAGACATGTAGATCGTGTGAGTAGGTAAGAGTGTCTAACGACGAAGCTGTTATAATTCTATTCATCTCTTTTATAAATTGATAAGCTGATGATAGATTTCTTCTTTCCCTTTTGATCTAAATAGTCTAATAAATATGATTTATACTTCTGTTCTGATAACTATCGTTATTATGTTTTAAATTGCCAAAACCAGTGGAAGTAGTTATAAACCAATAGAAATTACTTGCTAATCTAACGCTTTCAATAGTATTGCTTACACTCATAATAATATTTAAAAAAAATAATATTCTTTTATTTTATTTTCAGTCGATGTAAAAACATAATAATTTGTGTTTTTTTAACAACTATTAATGTCGAACTATTATTTCAAGCTTTTATTATATTATACTTTATAATAATGAAGCTGTTGAAAAATATATATCCTTTTTTATTTTGACGAGTATTCTTATCAAACATATTAACTTCAAACTTTTAAAGGAGTGTATAACCCCTTAATATTTAATTAGGGGTAGTCAGAAACATGAAAGAATTTGCCATTAAATTATTTTATTTTATAAAATTAATAATATGGCATCATTACACAAAGTTTTGACTTGAAGTCACGTCACGTCAAAAATATAATTAAAAAAAAAATATAATTTCAATAGTTTCAGTTCCGCAGGGTCCTTGCGGTGACCATCATGATTTCTTGGAGATTCATCTAAAATAAATCGAAAAAAAAAAATAGTTTTATAAATAGATAATCTTGTGCCTTATTGAACCTTTAACTGTTTATTTTTTCCCAAAAATGTAGAAAAAAAATTCTGAGACCGTCATTTTGTTAATTTTTGAAGAAATTTTTGGTGAACGAAATGCCTTTTTTATTTCATCTTTAATTGTTTATGACTTTTGGAATTTTTTATCTGCTAATACACACTTTCGGCAAATTTTTCTAGGCGTCGTTCCGGATCCAATGAGCTATCATAGAGCAGTATCTCTATTTAAGAGCATTTCCAACTTGTAGACTAGACTACAATCCAGGCACAGCACGCTCATAATGCGTAACTATCCCCACTACTATTGCTCAGACGAACAGAGCCCGTAGTTATATTAAAAATTAAATATTCATCTGACAATACAAAATGAGATCAAAAATTTAATACGTGATACATGAAAATGGACGTCAATAAGGAATTAACGTGTACATTCAAAAGCTTTGTCACAATGGTTTTTTGTATTAAATAATACAGACTTATCAACTCACACTAGGATGGGTAGTGGTTAATTTTAATTTCTATTCTTGTATCAATAAAGCTTCGTTACATTTTACCTTTTATATTTTGATCAACTATTCTCTATGACATTTTTTTTTAAAGATTACTAGCAGTATGGATACAACTAAATGATCACCAAACGTATACAAGAGAATGATACCTGATTATATAAAGCCTGGGGCTTCAGACCTAGTAGCAGATTTAAGGAACTCTTTGACTATGAACAACTCTCTCTTACACTGACAGACCAGATGATCTGTCTGTCAGTTACGCTTTCACGTATAAATCCATAAACTGATTTGAGCTTGGGAAAGGAAATATTTTTGTTTTATCGCGATAAAAGAATGTCTAAATAGGGGAACTGCATGTCGAGCTGTGTGATCGTTTATATCTTTAGGAGTAAGTAGTAGAAATGTAGCGATTAAAATGTGAAATTAAACCTTAATATACGTGGTAAAATTATTGCACCCAAAAGAAGCCGGGACGGGTCTACTAGTATCAATATTAGCACGTAAACAATCATCAAATTATTTCCTTTTCCGAACGTTTTCCACTCCTGAAACCTGTAAGGACATTATAAAAAATTATTACAAATAATATAAACGCATATTAAATATTATTTATATACTTGTAGAAGAAGGCTTTTACTATATAAAATTGGATAATTTCTTGCGTAAACCAGTGTAATCCACCGTGAGAAGTTGACGACGAGCGTCGTAGCGATAACGTTCGCGATAAACAGTTAAGCCATTAAAAGCTATTCATGGGGTTTACATGCTTGTTCTACACTCTGTTATACTTATCCTAATAGGGTTTTCAGTCTTATAGTTTACTAATCAATCAGATTTATAAAAATAATTAAGACCAAGATGATCAGAAAATCAATAGGAATATTTCGCCACAATAACAAAAACCACTCATAATTTGGCAGTTAAACTGACAAACATCATCACATGTTATACTAATTTAATTTGAACGCGCTGAGTTATATTCATGTTCGATAGTCTTTTTCTTGAGAAAGGCTATGGCTATATAAAATCACGCTAAGTCCCATAGGAACGGAGAATCAATGAAAAATGTGGCAAAAACGAAGAAACTTACCTTTTTCCTTCGCTTCCGTTGCGTGCACTACATTAACTTTGCTCATGTCATCATCCCAAAGCAAAACCAAAACTGTGATAATCTTTCTCTTCTTCTCGTGCGCTTTATTTATGATCTTGAGTATTAATAATAGATCTTGGTTTGTAAATTAAGTCTTTGTCTTCCTTGTTTTTTTTTATGGTAGACAAGAGGATCCTCGAAGATAGAGTGGGGAGGGGGAGAAAAAATGCTGTCCAATGGACCCTGAGCTAGATCCCAGAGTCCACTAGATCCACAGCATTAATGGGATGGGAGTGGGAGGGGGTAAGTTTGGCCCACATACGGCTCGACCGGAACGCGTCTATGACACTTGGCGGTCGGATTCGCATGCTGGTGGTCGCAAGCCAGTCGGGGAACAGATTCCCTACCACCAAGGGGGTGCTGGGTTACTCGGCTTTTACGAGATGCTCTTCCAGCGGCAAAGGAGAATAGTATCCTATCCCGTCCCCTCACGGTCTTCCTTGTTATATTAAGGAGACTCATCCACAAATAAACTTTCTGCAATAAAAACTGTTTTGTTATCTAAATAATTGAAATTCTATTATACAAATAATGTTATTTGCATATTTGATAAATAATAAATTTCTAAGTCATTCTAGATACTTAAGATTACTTGAAGGAGTTATGGAGTTAAAGACCCATTTCGAATTCAGTTAGTTCAAAAGTTTACGAATTAAATGTATAAAGTTGAACATCCTGTGATTATTAAGCGTTAAATACATTTGTTTGTGGGTACAATAAAACAATATTTAATATCGCGTTTTAGGTTATCTACACTAACTCACACAAGACAATAATAATATACACTTTAAACGGAAACCGAGTAACCAATATTAAAAACTTACTCCAAACCTTAGTAATGGAAACCCAGCATTACGACAGCATACCAATGCACAAGCATAATGATCACCATCTGGCTCAAGTGACCAACACTCCCCTTCGTTGCCCGAATACTGACTACAATAGGTAATAAAGTTAACTTACATAAATCTCGAGACCAAACATGTTAAGATAGCCCACTCCCCCTCGCTTCCCTGAGGTGTATTCATGTATAATTTCCCCTGCATAGTTTTAGCTAAATTTATATAGATTAATAACATTGAATTGAAGTTTCATTGCCCACAAATAAATAAACAACCCCTGAAAAAATTATTTAGCCTAATATTTCCCCTCCATTCACTTAGAGGAGTCTGTAAAAAAAGTATGAATATACTATTTCATCTTCTATCCGCTTGAATGATGATATATTAATAAATAATAGTAAATCTAAACCTCAAACACAAAAATATTATCGAAATTGGTTCAGATATTTAGAAGAAGTTCGACAGAAATACAAAACGAATAAGTAATCCATACAAATAAATAAAATAGGAGTGTCTGTTTGTAATATTAAAATATTGGATTTTGACTAAGAGCATATGGATGTATACACACACAGTACATATACCAAAAAAAAAATAGTGGTATGCACTTTAGACGGGAACCAAGTAAATACTGTCACAGTCACGAAGTCCTTCCCAATAGAGCCGTTATGGTCATCAGGCGAGCTCCATTTAACAACTGGCATAAATCTATCAGGATAGAGGTATATATATTATCTTGTTACAAATTGTCACGTGGGTATAATTAAAATAAATTAAAGGGCCAAATATATTTTTTCCTGGATAAAAAGTACCTTATGAGTTAATCCACATTATGAAGTTTTTGTATGTCAAATTACATTAAAATCCGTTTAGCCGTTTTTGTGTAATTGAGCAGCAAACATACAACATTTCACATTTATATTATAAGTAAGATGGTTTGTTCTCTATATCGTTTAACCTTGTATACAAGTTAAAAAGTTAATAATTACCCTCTTAAGCGAAAAGCGTACTCATGTTTCCACATCCAGAGGTCCCATAAAACTTACTTTTTAAAGTAATAAAGGTTACCCTTTGCTTTTAATGTTGTTCTCGTGTATAAGAAAATGCATAGGAATGTTTTTCGCTTTTACAATAAAATGACAATAATTATATACGCTTTAGACGGAAACCAAGCAAATACTGTCAAACACGAAGTCCTTCACAATAGAGTCCTAGCATTACCACAACACCTGCACTGCCCAAATGGGTTTCCATAACTATTTATTTCAATTATACCCACGTAACAATTTATAACAAGACCTATATAACATCTGTTCCAATAGATTTGTGACAGTTGTCAAACGGAGCTGGCCATAAAAGCTGTGGAACTTGTGTGGTGTCGTTATGTTTGGACTGAAATCGTGAAGAATTTTGTGAGTTTTACTGTCTAGAGTGCATATGATTATTGCCTTTACGAGTTACTACTAAAAATATACACACAACACAATTCGAAAAAAAATCTTTTCTGCGTTGAGGATACCCAGAAGGATGGCAATGAACGTAATTTGATTTTGTATTTTTTTTATTTTCGCGGGAATAAAGTAAATCTAACTGTTTTGCAATTTAACATGTAGTTTTACTAAAATTATACCTGGTGGTAAATTTAAAGCTTGGCGCCAATTCATATAGGGTTCATGCCTCTAAAGTTTCATAATTATATCAGAGAGACAGATAGGCCATAATAATTTTGAATACCGTTAAGGTAACCTATCCTATAATTAAGAGCCAATTTATAATCTCATGCTGTCGAAGCGCAGTAGTTTAGCACATATATTGTGATAAAAGAATAAATTGAAAGTGGAAGCAAGAATATATCTATACTAATATTATAAAGAGGAAAGATTTGTATTTTTGTATGTAACGAAAAAACTTAAAAACTCGGACCGATGTCTAAAATTCTTTTGCCGTTAAAAAGCTACATTATCCCTGAGTAATATAGATTATATTTATTAGTTGAAAATATTAGAGATCCTCAGAAATTCTTACTAAAAACAACCCAAGGTGTAAAAAAATTAGCCATAAAATGTCTTTTATCGTATGAGCTACGGGAAATATTAATGTTAGAACAAAAAAATGTTCTACAATATAATAGAACGTACGTACGTAAAACTTCTCGAGGCCATATGTCCAACTATTGTAGTGATGTCACTTTAACTACTTTTTTTACATTTTAAAAGTTGATAGAAATGCCTATCAAAATCAGACCATGTTATCCATACCTTTGTATTAATTTTTGTCCAAATAAATTATTTTGTATTCAAGACTGTTTCAATACCTGTTGATTATTTTTTAAATTATTGAAATCGGACATTCAATTCAAAAGATATTACGAAATTAAAAATGTCAATATAAACAAAAAAATACACGCTGACGTGACGGGCTATCGTAGTTACACACAGCGCAGCGAGCAAAGCAGCGAGAGAGGGTCGTATGACGTGTCACCTAAGTTATATTCGCGAGTAATACTTTTATTTTATTCCGAGACAGTATATAATCTGTTCTGATAGATTTCACTAAGTTGTCATAACACGGCAGGTCTAGACAAACTTCTCAAAAAAATGAATTCATATTTTTATATTCGAATGCCGCTTCAGGCACGTTCGCACAAGCGCGAATAGATGACTTCCACGCCTTCATGAGAAAGAGGACGTTTTCACTCCTGGCAAGACTGCGAGCCAGCCTTAATAGTATTCTGAAAATGCTTACATCTAATTAGACTCTCCGATGACCATTATATGAAAACGCTTGTGCGCTAAGATGTAAGATACAGTTTTAAGATGTATACTAACATAGTTTGTAAGATTTTGTACAGTGGTTAAGACATTGATGTCTTACTCGGGAGGTCCGAGTTCGATCCCCCACACAGTTTCTTTAACGGTGAAGGAAAACATCGGGAGGAAACCTGCATCCTGAGATTTTCTTAAAGTTCTCAAAATGAGTGTGAAGTCTGCCAACCCTCACTAGGCCAGGGCAGTGGACTATAACCTATCTCCCTCCTCACTCTGAGCTCAGCAGTGGTCCATTAATGACTTGTGATGATAATGACTTGTGATGATAATGATGATGATGATTGATGTTATTTATTATTATTATAACTATGTCACCCGTTAACCATTGAGGATACGCAAATGTTGTGTGTCGTGATGTTGGGTCTCTATTATCAATGATAGATTTAATGTTAACGTCTTTTACGTATTACTGTGCAGTATAGCTCCTACGAAGATAGTACAAATTACGAATATCAAGTTTAAGTAACAATATTATATTATCTATAGCATAAACACAAAATATTTCCGTCATAAAACGTATCCAATACGGTAACGCCATTTAGGGACTTAATAATCTTAACGCCACAAAATCTCAGGCAATCCAGTAATGAATTTAGCGGATTACTAAGAAGGTAAATTTCTGAGTTCCGAGCTCAAAACAAGGTGAAGTTTAAATTATTTAAATTGGGGCATTAAAACTTGGAAGTGCCGCCTGAGGGTGCCCCGCGCTGTGTGCCCCGCGTCTGCGTTCAGTATTGTAATTGTACTATGTATTTTGAAATCGACTGCCTGTAAGGAATAATGTGACTACTATAGAGTTAGCATGGTGACAGTTGTGGTTGTGTAGTGGTGTGGTTGCGTGATGTTAGGTTTCCATTACTAATGTTTGGAGTAAGTGTTTAATATTAGTTACTCGCTTCCCGTTTTAAGTGCATATTATTATTGTGTTGTGCGTGTTACTGTGCGGTATCGGTCCCATATAGATAACTGTAGGACATCAGTAGGATGAATCTTTTATACGTTTTGATTGCATGCCTATAAATTTATAAGTATTGATTGATTAATTTGTATTAAAAGAGCACTTCTAACCTGTTCCGGGGTTTCAAACCCCAGACACTGATAGGCAACAATTATCTTTCGAATATTTCTTTGCAGTGTAGCTCATATATCCTTAAATGTATGTAAAACTATTTACTATCTCTAAACATCTTAAATATAAAATTTTCGTGTCACAATGTTAGTTACCATATTCCTTTGAAACGGCTCGACCGATTCGACCGATTTTTATGAAATTTTATATGCATATTCAGTAGGTCTAAGACTCGTCCACTATCTACTTTTCATCCCCCTAAGTGTTAAGGGTGCCCCACCCCAAATTTATATGGCAAAACAACGCTTGCCGGGTCAGCTAGTTATTTTATAAATATTGCTATGTCGGAAGTTTAAGTTAGGCTTGTGTTAGGTTAGCCTAACTTGAGGTTTAAACAGCGAACCTGGGTAGTGAAGGTAAGTGTTACAATTGTGTTGAAGACGTCTTTAAACCTATACGCTTGGTCACAAGTTCAAGGTACTGCTTGGGTTCGTAATCGTAATCGTAATGTTTATTTATCTACAGACCATATATATATAAATGTGTAGGAGCTTCTATATTGTAAAAGGGAGAGTTTATTATTATCACGCAGAAACTGTTAATGCCAGGATAAAATGTAGGATGGACTATACTTTCAGACCCTTTCACTAAATCTATGCAAAAAATCAAGCCGGTTCCTGGCTTCGTTACAGCGAGTTAGTAACACCGTTGGTAAGTTATATTCCCGGGTAGTTCCTTTTAATTCAAGTATACCTACGTGTACACCTCTGTTCCGATAGACTTAAGCCAGGTGTCTCGCCTGGTGAATATTATGGCTGTACAATTGGTATGGTGTCGTGATACTGGGACTCCATTGTGAAGTGTTTGATATTGTTTTATTGGTGTCTTTTACGTGTTTACGTGTTACTATAGTATTAATTATGATGTTGGCGACACTTATAATTTGAGTAGCATCCTGTTATTTGATGTTGGTAAGACTGATATGAGTACCATTTTTACAATCCTGAATGTTGGACAACTGATAAACACGAATCAAAGAAGTAGGGATTGCAAAATAAATACGGCGTCACGACAAAGTAATGATTATTACATCACAAGTAATCTAGAAGAAACGTTAAAGGGCCAGTCCTTTCTTTTTACCTTTCTTTTCTTCCTTTCTCTTCTAAAGTATAACCCTCCAGGAGGATATTATAGTTAATCTCTTCCCGTGAGGGGACGTGCTAGAATACATTCCCCTCTGCCGCTGGGAGAGCATCTCGTAAGGGTCGAGTAACCCAGCACCCCCTTGGTGGTAGGGGATCTGTTCCCCGACTGGCTTGCGACCAGCAGCATGCGAATCCGACCACCAAGTGTCTCTGCCGCGTTCCAGCCGAGCCGCATGTGGGCCAGATCTACCTCTACCTCTCCCATCCCATTACTGCTGCTGTTCCAATGAACACCGGGTTCTTGCTAGGAGTCCAATGAAACCGCATCAGTCTTTTCTTCGTTCCTCCTACTCACTCTATCTTCGAGGCGGCAACGCATCGACAAAACAAGAGATACCCTCTAGTTTTGTCAATGTCCATGGGCGACGGTGTCCAGTTTCCATCAGGTGGACCGTCTGCTCGTTTGTCCCTTATCTATCATTAAAAAAAACCAGTCATACTGTTAGTCTGCGTATAGATAACTTTTTTCTTTTATTAATTAATCATAGATAACAGTGTAAAAGAAAATAAACCAAGAAACATTTTCCGATTAACAATATTAATAAGGAATATGGTTGTGATGAAACTAGAATTTACAATGAAGTAAACAGGGGCAACCAACAAGGACAACTCGTGGAATTCCCAAGACCATTTCATCCTATCCCCATCCCGTGTTATGAGCACATTACGAGTAACGATCTTGACTTTGAACTTGTTATATAATTGTTGGTAACACTTTAGAATTTTCGAGGTTTACCTCCATTTCAAACTTTACATATCCTGGATACTAAAATGTTTTATTTGAAATTACTGCAACAATACAAAAGTTAAAATCTCAAAATAATTGTTTATTGGTATTATAAAGATCCCTCACGTTTAGCCCATTAAATCTAGGTAGAGGCCGAGCAGAGCCTGGGGCTTGAGACCCAGGATCAGGTTTAAAGACGTCTTGTACTATGCACAAACTCTCACCTCCATCTCTCCTTCCTCGCTACAGAATATTAAAATAATAAGGTTTATTATTCACGTGTTCCTCGATAACAGAGGCCTAACAACATTACACTATTACACTGGATAGACTTACTCAATCCTATCAGAACGAAAGTTTATATATTGTCTACTCGAAATAAGATAAAATGAACTACCAGCGAATACTAATTTATGAACGGTGTTGCTAACATGTTTTTGACTATGGCTATTATTTTATAATCTACCCACACTGTCTTTGGTTCATGGATTAGAGAGCATATTAGTGAGCTAGTGCGTCAGGCTGTGTGTGTATACTGTGTAAGGTAAACGAGCAGATGGTCCATCTGATGGTAAGTGGCCACCATCGCACATAGACATCGACAAATAAAGATACCCTCTTGTTTTGTCGATGGGTATCTCTCTTGTTTTGTCGATGCGTTGCATCTTCGAAGATGGAGTGGGGAGGTGAGGGTAAAAAATTGCTGCGATCTCACCGGACCCTGAGCAAGAGGCCACAGTCCACTAGATCCGCAGCATTAATGAGATGGGAGCAGGAGAGGGTAAGTCTGGCCCAAATGCAGCTCGATCGGAACGCGTATATGACACTTGGCGGTCGGATTCCCATGCTGGTGGTCGCAAGCCAGTCAGGGAACAGATCCCCTACCACCAAAGATATTTGATATCTTATAATGTGTATCTACAATTTCAATACTAACAAAGACTCGAATGATCCTCAATAAGGCTACGCTTCACTGTGATATTTACGCCACGAAATTATTCATCAAATGACACTAATCTTCTGCTTAAGCTTATAAATTGTTGTGCCGCTAATCAAATGCTATTACTATGCTAAACAGTGTCACTAACACTAATATTCTGAAATTGGTAAAAAATACACAAATTAATACATTTTATAAAACAAAGTCTCACACCACGTCATCTAACCCAAAAACTGCTGATCAGATTTTAATGTGATTTTCACCAATAGATAGAGTGATTCAAGAGGAAGATTTATGTATAAATTTGTTAAGATTTTGTGAAAATTGGTTGAAATATGTCACTAACCGTGAAAAACCGGGGCAGACCACTAGTAAATATAGCTATAAAAGAATAATAAATTTCGTATGCAGATTTAATTGATTTTCTCTGACGTTTTGGTAATCAAGCCCCGCAATAAATAACTTGAATATAGACGTTATCGACGGCTGTCTGGCACTGGCGGCTCTGGCGGGCGCAGAGCCTTTTATACCAAACTTTACTACCAGCTGTGGAAGTTGATGGACAAAACTATACTGTAAAACAAACTCTAGATCCCGACCCACTCTAATTTATGATTGTGCAAAAATATGTTTGGAAATTTTGCTACTTTTACTCCAAAAAGTCTAGCGCACTGCTCTGCTAATGATTGTAACTCAAATCTGAGCTTGGAAAAAAATCTCTTTCAAACTTGCCCCCTGTTTCAATCTCAAGACCCTGAACGGCATAAAAATCTGGGTCTATAATCTTTTAGGTAAACCCACAACTTTTTTGTTTCTATCACAAATGAGGACGTTAGAGTCTACGTGGTACAATATTTTGGTATATTTTTATACTAGCTCAAAAAAGGGTTAAATAATCAAACGTAAAATGTATTTTTTAGACATCAATCGATTCATCGAGAATCAATTCTGATTGTTGGACCCAAAAAATTGGCTTTCCCTAGCACAAAAAACGCTGAAGTCAAATTTATATTTGACTTTTTTAAACCGTATCGCTTTATTTTCAATAAAAAATACTTCGTATTCTGAAAGCGTGAGCAGAAAGTTTTGGTTTGTGTCCAAAACCGTTTCATTCAGATAGGTCATTCGGTAAACGCGGACGTGCGAACGATATTTTGCGGAATTTACACTATTGTATACTTTTGTAAACAGTACGATTTACAATAATTGTAAAATATTATAGTAAATTTTAAATCTCAAACGAATTCTTTATTTCCATAATGATTATTTTATTGTATAATTTTTTAGTGTACTTACAGGCAAATTTTGAAAATTAACTACGATTTAGGTTCTGATCAAAAAGTGTTCTTCCTTCCTTTAGAAATTTAACTAAAATTTGGGTATGAAAGAAAAAGTTTTTTTAAATTGTCTTGTATTAAAATCTTATCGAATAATCCATTTTATTATTATATTATGTTTACATTTTTTTTATTTCAATTTGATTCTAATCAAAACCCAATTTCCTTTTTTTTAATTTGATATCACTTGGGTTTGATCAAAAAACTGTTTACTTTTCGTTTAAATTCTGTTTTCTTATAAGATAAACTGATATTAAACTTTAAATCCAACATAAGTTATTTACATATCTGATATTTCAATCTAAGTGCACGTCAAACTCATATTATCTTTATAGTCGAAACAAAATGAATTTAAATTATAATGTTGGTTCTTATTAGATCAAAGTCTTGTGAAATTCTTTGAAGATTGTATTATTAACTTTGATATTACTTAAGTTGTTGTAAAGTTATATTTTATTTATAACAATTAATAATGAATTATGAGATTTCTGTATTTTGTATTCAACACGGCATTTGAACTAACATTTTATTAGATATAAAATATAAAATTCTTTATTGTATCTTTCTCTCAAGTATTGTTTACTACACTATCAGTGCTTAAAAGAGTCTGAAGCAAAAGAGTACAAAACTCAAAATGAGATCCATTCTTTACGATCGTTTTCATGAGAGCAGCATTAATATCGCACTAAATTAAAAAAAAATCAACACTGCGAGTAACGTAGGAAAGATATAGCATTATAATTTTAGAAAGTATATTGTTATTAATTTACATTTTTTAATCCACAAAATATTTCATTTTCCTAATAATTGTACAAAGACTAATCGTTGTCATCATCGTTAAGAGGACTTCGTACGAACAACACTTTTGAAAAATAAATTTTTACCAAAAATATTGGTGTCGTGCTGAGCCCCAAGCTTACCCCTTACCGTGTGATAGAGAGAACTGCAGCTCGAACTGATTTTACCTACGTAAAATTAAGAAATTTCGTAATCCCCTGTTTCCTCCTCGAAATCTGGAGCGATTTTAATATTTATTTCGTTAAAATGCAGTACAGGGTCTAAGCTATGCTCGTACGTTTCGCTTTTTTGGTTTATGTTAGTTATGATTAGTTTGCTGGATGTTTGCAAATGTAAATAAAAAAATAAAGTTTAAAAAACTATAACCCGACTACGTAAAAGAGTGGTCTAAAAAGGATGAAACAAGAAAATTATTCAGACAGAAACCGAGGAATGCATAGGTATAAAAATGGTCATGGTAGAACCGTGCTCGCACCCATATATACATACCATGTCTGTTTCTTGGAGATTTTCCTCTAAACATAGAAATAATCATATATATTTTTTTATTTAGTAATTTTCCGTTTCCCGATCGAGATAACTTTTATAATCTAATATTATAACGTAATTGTTAGCTTTTATTTGCTTAAACGAGTAAACAACTGCAACGACAGGACCGCGCGAACTATACGACCGCATTTTAAACATATATGTTGACTTAAACAATAAGATATATATACATATTTGTAATGTGCTCGTCAAGACCTTTCTTTTGACATCAAACACGTGATAATCAGCTCAGTTTAATTTTTTTCGAAGTTAGAATCTGAGGTTTAAATTCCGTCATTAAAAAAAAATATAAAATTTTTATAGCCTATGTCACCCGCGCCATTATTACGAATCTATTGATACCTCACTCATGAAAATTGGTTAGGTTAGGCGCTAGAGTGCAACATACAAACATACATACATACATACATAGACTGCCAAAATCATAACCCTTCCTTTTGGCTTCGCCGTAGTCGGGTAATAAAAAAGTCGTTTTTTTTTCTATTATATTAATCAAAATAATTAAAAAAACAAAACGTACAGTCATGGCACAGGTACGTATATATCGCATGGTATTTTTTTTTCTTCTGTAACTTCATTATCCTAGGAGGAAACAGGGGACTACGTTTGTATGAAAAAAGTGTCGGCTGATTTCCTCTTAAAACAATACTTAGTATTCGCAAAAGCTTAAATTTCTACATTTACAATAAACCTCAGTAAAGCCGATTACAAGTTTGCAAGCAGAATATTTACTGAAATGATTTTAGCTAATTGTACTTGTTTTGCTATTATCAATATTGTCCTAAGTACTTTTACCTGAACGCCAAAATACTTAGCAAGTGTTTCTTTACTCAACACTTGTGTGTCTTATGTTGAACAAATTGAAATAGGTTAAAAGGAAAAGGGGAGAATAAGGCAAGTTGTAACAACGTACAACAAAACGTTAAATCTATTTTCCAAAAAAAAAAAATTCCAAAAATTGCTTTATAAGATTGTTTAGTACATATATTTTTTTCTGGATTTTTAAATATTTTTGAAGTGAAACTTCTTTAGAATCGTTGTGATTTCAAACCGGATGCAACGGAAAAAACGACAGGTAAGAGACACAAATACAAAAATGTGTAGGAAAGAATGAGACAGAAATATACATACTATTTTATATTATTATATATATTCATCTCATTCTTTTGTCGATTTACTGAAGTTTCACTTCTATCGTGTGTGAATCGCACACACACCTTTTTAAATTTTTTTTATTTTTATATAACTAGGTCGGCAAACAAGCGTACCTACGGCTCACCTGATGGTAAACAATTACCGTAGCTTATAGACGTCTGCAACACGAAGCATCGCAAGCGCGTTGCCGACCCTGCCCCCTATTCCCCCCAAGAGCTCTGGTCACCTTACTCACCAACAGGAACACAACACTACTTTAGAGTAGTGTTATTTAGCTGTGATCTTCTGTAAGGTCGAGGTACTCCAGTCGGGCTGCTCCATATTTGAGCAGGAAATTTCCTACTGCCCTACCTCAGTCAAATCTCTCCTCATTATTTTTATTTTATTATTTGCACGCCTACCCGCACTTTCTTCCCCGTCTTGGGTCAGCTGGTAGAAAATGTTGTTAGCATTAAGCTCGCCTCTTGTATACCATATTGCAAAGAAGTATTTAAACAAATAAATTAATTAATTTAAATATCCAGGCGCCTCCGACAGAATTTCTGCGAAATTATTATTATCTTGCAGGAATTCTGAGATTTTTCGGGATAAAAAGTAGCCTATGTGTTAATCCTACTTATAAGGTATCTGTTTTCCAAATTTTATCGAAGTCCGTTTTTATTTTGTCCGTGATTGAGTAACAAACTTCCAAACATCTAAAAATCCAAACATACTAAAATTTTAGTAAGATATCTAGATGAGAGATACTTAATAGTAAAACGAATAAGATAATAATGTACACTTTAGATAGGATTCCGCAGTGTGGGGCTTAGGACCCACTCAACCTCGTTTATAAATTCTAAATTATAAAAAAAACTACAGAAACTACGCCAATCAAACTTTATTATCAGTGCTGCTAGCAAATATTTAAAATTTACATTAATATTTCTTACTAATTTTGTTAGTTGTAATAGTTATGATTATTATTTGTAAATTCTAACAGATAGTTTTTTAACCTCGAACCGATACCGCACAGCAACACGCACAAGACAATAATAACATGCACATACAACGGAACACTGAGTAACCAATATTAAACACTTACTCCTAACCTTAGTAATGTAGACCCGCGAAAATAAAGTTATTAACGGTGTTGCTACTAATACACCACTTATAGCTTTTTAACCGACTTCAAAAATGTCCTCCTTTTTGTTCTCTATTCGATTGGTATATTGAAGTGAAACTTCTTTAGAATCGTTGTGATTTCAAACCGGATGCAACGGAAAAAACGACAGGTAAGAGACACAAATACAAAAATGTGTAGGAAAGAATGAGACAGAAATATACATACTATTTTATCTATATCTATACTAATATTATAAAGAAGTAAGATTTGTATTTTTGTAAGTAACGAATAAACATAAAAACTACTAAACCGATTTCAAAAATTCTTTCACCATTAGAAAGCTACATTATCCCTGAGTAACATAGGCTATATTTATTACAAGAAAAAATTAGAGATCCCCAGAAAATCTCACTAAAACCAACCCAAGGTGCAAAAAAAATAGCCATAAAATATGTTTCATCACATGCGCTGCGAAAAGTATTGATGATAGAACAAAAAAATGTTCTAGAATATTATAGAACGTATCAATATCTACAAAAAAGTCCGCGAGACCATATGTCCAACTATTATAGTTATGTCACTATAACTACTTTTTTATATTTTAAAAGTTGATAAAAATGCCTATCAAAATCAGACCATGTTTTCCATACCTTTGTATTAATCCTTATCCAAATAAATTATTTCATATTCAAGACTGTTTCAATACCTATAAATTACTTTTTGAATTATTAAAATCGGACCTTCCATTCAAAAGATATTACGAAATTAAAAATATCAATATAAACAAAAAATACACGGCGACGGGACAGTGCCAGTGTAGTTCTACGTGTATCTCGGTGATACTCGAAGTGCAGCGAGTGGTAGCGAGTAACGCCGAGGTATAGGGACACCGAAATGCGGGAGAGCCAAAATGTTTTAAACTAAATATTCCACCCGTGCGAAGCCGGGATGGGCCCCTAGTATTATTATATATATTCATCTCATTCTTTTGTCGATTTACTGCAGTTTCACTTCTATCGTGTGTGTTTTAAAGTAAGAAACCTATAATTTCAGCCCCACTACTCCTCAATATAAATACGAAACAAATAAGAAAATTCAATAAGGTGGTTTTCAATTGCTTCCATTAATTTTCCTGTGTTCTGTGGTCTGTGCAGAAAACAAAGCCAAAAAAATTTTTATCTTATATATAAAATTCTTGTGTCACAATGTTAGTTACCATACTCCTCCGAAACGGCTCGACCGATTTTTATGAAATTTTATATGCATATTCAGTAGGTCTTAGAATCGGCTACTATGTATATTTCTAAGTGATAAGGGTTTGTCAATGTTGTTTACAATGTGGCATTAAAAAATACACATAGCTCTAAATTTTTACCATTCTATCACCCCTATTTTTTAATAGTCGTTTTAGTAATTTAATCATTTTTCAACCCGTTCGATAACTGATCAATTATAATTCCCCGCCAGTTGCTCATATTAATGTTGATTTGTGCAGTTCTGTGAAGAACATCAAATACATTTGCAAGTATGTCCATACAGGCTGTGATATGGCTGTGTTTAGAGTGGAAAATACTAATGTGAATACTCCTTCAGTGAATAAAAACAATGAAATAACGCTGTACAAAATTGGTCGGTACATCAGCTCCAATGAAGCTGCTTGGCGTATCTTTGGTTTTCCTATTTATGAACGGGATCCAGCAATTGTTCAGTTAGCCATCCATCTTAAAAACGGTTAGCGTGTATTTTTCACGAATGAGACAGCGATTGATCGTGCTATAAATCTACCAAAACTACACTCATTGAATTTTTTGAATTGTGTTATCGTGCGGATGATTTTGGTGCGTTTGCACGAACATTACTCACAAGTTACGCTATTTCACATGGGCTCAAACAAAAAATGGATACCCCGCAAGCAAGGCTCACCAGTTGATCCATGTCTCAATTTATTAAAATCAAACACCTTAGGACGAGTATTTACAGTCAATCCAAGGCAGACTGAGTGCTTTGTCTTCGACTGTTGTTGGTTAATATTACTGGCCCATTGTCGTTTCTAGATATACGTCAAGTGAATGAGCAACAGTATCCAACATATAAAGATTTTTGGATGCAACAGGTGGAACTGGCAAAACATTCCTTATTTCGCTAACTCTCGTCAAAATTTGATCAAATAATGGCATCGCATTTGCCGTTGCATCATCGGGAATTGCGGCAACTTTATTGAACGGAGACAGAACAGTTTATTCAGTATTTAAGCTGTCACTAAATATTCAAAATAACCCTGACGCAGTGTAGAACATAAACAAAAACAATTGTCCATGGCCACAGTGCTGAAACAGTGTAAAATTATCATCTGGGATGCATGTACTATGGTGCACAAACATTCGCTTGAGGCGTTAAACAGGCCATTGAAAGATATTAAAAACAACGACAAACTGTTTGGCGGCACTCTGTTAGTCCTTTCAGGTGATTTCAGACAAATACTTCCTTAAACTGATGAGATCAACGCTTGCTTAAAATCATCGGCATTTGTGGCGTAATGTTAAAAAAGTAAATATGCGCGTTCAAATGTTTGAAAATCCATCCGCTGAAACAATCTCAAAACAACTCTTAGATATCGGCGATGGAAAAGGTACTATAGATGAAAATGGATGCGTAAAATTACCGACCGACTTCTGCACAATCATTGATTCGCAAGATGCTCTCATTGAACAAATATTTCTCGATGTACACACACAGTACATAAAGCAGTACAGAAAGAGCAATTTCAGCGGCAATAAATGTGAACGTTGACTATTTAAATCTAAAGATACAACAGTTGTTGTCAGGGAACTTGGTATCATACAAATCTATTGATACAGTTTGGATGCCAGTGAAGCTGGATATGCCAGGCATGCCACCGCATAATTTCCCTAGAAATAAATTACATGGCAAAACAACGTTTGCCGGGTCATCTAGTAATACTATAAAAATTGCATTTTACAAAATGTTAAAGTTTACTAAACTCAAACTCAAAATTATGTATTTCAAACTACACTTTTTTTAAAAATACTTTTGAAACGTCACAAATTGGTCGGTCAGTTTGTTTATCTGAAGCTACCACCAGCTCGGAATGCAGTTTTCTGTTGAGAAGAGCCGGCCAGAAGCTCAACAGTCGCTCTTTTCAAAAAGCCATGTTTACATATTATTAGTCTGTTATACAAAATATGATTTAGCTTGAGAGTCAACGTCAATTCCAAGCATTGTCATCATTTAAGTAATCCTGTACATTATAGTATGCTTTATTTATTAATTATTTCTTGATGCGAGTTTTAAATTGTTGAAGTGGCAAGTCTAATATAGGATGTGGAACCTTATTATAGATGCGAACACCAAGCCCCATGAAACTATTACTGACTTTGTGGAGACGATAGTAAGGCGTTACAAGTTTAAGATGGCATAAGTAGTATATTAAATCACACATTCATAATATGCTTAATTCGTTTAATTTATAAAAAATTACACAAGTTGTAGTCTGTCTTTATACCAAATTTCATTGAAATTGATCCAGTGATTTAATCGTGATTGCGTAACAGACAGAGAGACCATCTATCCGTTAATAGATGGCGTAAGTAGTAGATTAAATCTCACATTCATCTGTTTAGTTTGTATTCTTAAGTATTACCTACGTTTCTTAAGAGATATTTCGAATTTATAATGTAAGTTTGGATATTTGCTGCACTTGATGTTTTCTTGCTATTATCATTAGAAAAATGTTTCAATTTCCTTATTTATGTGGAATAAGTTAGGAATCTCAATTTACTAAACAAGTAATTTTTCAGGCTTTAACAACTATTACTCATTTCAAGGTAATTGTGTTGGATAATGTAACAAAGCGTATGTCCTAATGCAATGTGTCGTCTGAAAGTAATTTGCCTCGCCGCATGCGGTCCGTCTTTCATTACCTACTGAGCTTTTCTTATCTACAAAACTTACCTTATCTATGACAAAAATGACATTATAAAATGACCTTTATCTACCAGTAATACGCTAGACTTTCTTCTAACACATATTGGCAGTTATGTCGTTTAAAAAGTGGGAGAACGGCTAGTTGAAGGTCTAGTTTTATAAAAGAGAATTATTTTGAAATAATGTAGGAAGATGCTTTTATTAGATAGTGTTAGTTCTTTAGTGTTACAAATTGTGTTTGGTTTTCATTAAGTGAATTCTTTGTTTCGATTTAATGCCTCTGGTATTGATTCGCTTATTGTACTGATAATGTTATAATACCTAAAAGAGTTTTTTTTTATGTATGCCTCAAATTTTAGAAAACAAAAGCTTATAAAGAAATAAAAGAATGTAATGTTGATTTTATTGAGTTCTGTTCCTTTAAAAGTCAAATTCACTTGTTCGCCTGTCTTACTATCTACTATATATTAAGACCCTTTTTGTCGGGAACATGCGAAGGACCTGTTGTATCTATTTTAGCTGTTGTATATTCGATACTTTTCGTTGACCTAGAATCATGAATTTTGGTAAGACTTAATGCGTTTTAGTGTACTTAATGAAAATAATAAAAAACTGATGAGTACAAAAAAAATATTTTTTGTAGGACAACGGTTTTCCGATAGAATTTTACTAAACCCTAAATGCGTGATTCCGACTCGCACTTGGCCGCATTTCTGTATCAACCTATTATAAACGTGTTAACTTCAAAAGCTTTCAACTTCACAGTTATAGATCTAGTTGCTTTTAATTAGAGATCAAATTGGTGCTGAATAGAATTAGCGGTATTTTTTTTAATCAAAAAGTCATTATTAGGGTTTTGCAGACATTCTGTGAAAAATAATTAGCAGAAATAATAATATATAAAGGAAATAATTTGGGTGACAAAATAGTTGTAGGAATGAATATGAGCCTAAAACATCTATACCAAATGTAAGCAAAATTAGACCCCTTATTAAATAGATCTTATTACCAATAAAATTTATGGAAAATGCTTTACAGATAAAAAAAGGTTGGTGATCTTAGGTCTAAAGACTTTTTTTTGCATATTCTTTAGAATTATATCAACAAAAATACTCTAACAAAGACCAAAACAGTAAAATACGTTATGAGAAAAAAAAGTTGGTTAAGAGTAGAGTGATAAAAAAATACTTTTTTTCTACTAGTAATGGGAAATAAATAATACTACTAAAAGCATAAAAGACCAACAGTATGTAAAACGTCTACATTATGTATTGTAATTATCGCTAAATCCTTATTCAGGTTGCCAACGCTTTCCTCAATACATGGTGTGAGTGACTTTGATTGCGGAACGTGCGGTGTGGTGTTGCCAATTAGGCCTTTTCAATCAGCCTCGTAAAAACACACAGTAGGGTTACCATTTACATATTAAAAATAATTATTTGTACAAACATTTACAAAAATAATTAGCACATTTTTCCCAATTTCTGTAAAACATATTTTGTTGGTTTTAGTGCATTATTTAGCGTCATATACTAGCAACAATGCTAATAACGTTTGGTTGGCTAAGTTTCTATTTCATTCTTCAAAATCTCACGATAGTTCAGAGGCAGTTTAACCGGCAGTTTTATCACACGAGTTTTATGAGTTTTTACCCAAAAAAGGTCTTGGAGAATTCTTCTTCTCTTGCTTCTTAGATTCACGCCTCAGGCGCTGCTTACTGTCTAAAGTGTTATTTTAAGTTTTGTGTCACTATGCAATAAGTCCTTAGTTACCCATTCTTCTCAAAAAATTACTTAAAATTATAGATTAAATTTTAACTAAATTATAGTTATTTAGAATCAACTACATTCGTATTGTAAACATTATTAGTTATTAAAAGGGGGTGTTGAATGTTAACTTGGTAACACATACATGTCATGCCGCATGACTTCGTGAATATGATGATAATAATAGTGATAACCAATAATGTATCACCCATATAGGCACATACTGATGACTTTTCTGAGTTTGAGTTCTGAGCAATTAAATGTCACTATTTATAATGGTGAAGGAAAACATCGTGAGGAAACCTGCACTCCTTATAGTTATCTAAAATTCTCTGTCAGTGAGTGAAGTCGGCCAATCCGCACTGGGCCAGCGTGATGCACTATGACTCAACCCCCTCGTCATTCTGAGAAGAAGACCCGGCTCAGCACTGGGCTATTTATTAATTCCTTATGGAGATAACCGAATTAATTTTAACTCAAACTTCATTCATTCAGTAATACCAGGAGAGAGATTAGAGTAAACCAGTTTGCTTGTCATTTGTAGGAAAACACACAAAATCAACTTATGAATCAACACAATCCCTCGCTGCAATCTAATCTTGTTTTGTAAACACTGTCTTGATTTCAATCGGCTCGTATTCGGATTGTTCTTCCCTACCTATACAGTTATACTTAATAGCAATAGCTGAAATACTTGTATACGAGTATATTAAGAATTATATTCTCGTAGATATTAATATCATTGTAAAGGTTTTCCTAAATTAAAAGAAAGTTAATAAAAATACTTAGCTACCTCGTCATGTCAATTTAACAAAAAGGACATCGAATTATTGATGATAAAAATTGTTATAATATTATGACTTATATAATATTTAATTTAAAACCGTTGACCTGTGTGTGACCTCTAACTTTTTTGGGGATAAAAATTAATCTTTGAGTTAATCCACAATCTTTTTTCAGATACAAAATATCTGTTTGCCAAATTTTATTGAAACCCGTTCATTTATCATAGCAGTATAACATGGTGGCAGCAGCAGTACAATAAAATTATGATATTTTTTAATATTTAATTCGCTAATTTATGGATGACTAGCTGCGCTCCGCGGTTTCACCCGCTATATTGTAGATAATTCACACTATATGATTATAAATTATAGTCTATGTGTTATTCTGATGTGTAAGCTATATTATTGTAAAGTTTCATCAAAGTCCATTTAGTAGTTTTTGCGTGAAAGAGTAACAAACATACATCCAAACATTCTTACAAACTTTCACGTTTATAATATTAGTAGGATATTACATCTATATCATAGGCTATACTGTCACTAACTTTTAACAGTTAGGCTGTCATATACTTGTCACTACACCACTTTCAGCGTTGGAGTGATATCAACAGACCTTATAAAGAAACTAAAATTTCCATACAGCATTCCGTAAAATATTTCAGTCATTACGTAACCCGGCGAGAATGTTTTTTTCCAAATTAAAATACACTGCGTACTGGAATGATTATTCAAATAGAAGAAAAACTAAATATTTTTTAAAATTAGCGTTTGTTATCGAATTAGTAAATATTATTTATATAAAAATACTAGCCAAACAATCCCGGCTTTGCACGGGTGAATTATGCCACATATTATGCTTAGGTTTATCCAACACATTTAATTTTCAATGTATTATTAAACATATTATCCCTAGTAGAAACTCTGAATTTTTCCGGAATAAAACGTAGCTTATGTGTTAATTTAGATTATATAGTATCGTGTGCCAAATTTCAATGATATCCGTTCAGCCTGTTCAGTGATTGAGAAACAAACGTCCAATCTTTCACATCTATAATATTAGTAAGATCTCAAATATATAGAAGACTAGCGGCCCATCCCGGCTTCGCGCGGGTGGAATATTATTTTTAAAAATATATTGGCCCTCCCGCATTTCGGTGCCCCCTCTCTTGCCGCTTTACTCGCTGCGCTGCGTCGCTACACTGGCCCGTCGCGTCGTCGTGTATTTTTTGTTTATATTGATATTTTTAATTTCATAATATCTTTTGAATGGAAAGTCCGATTTTAATAATTCAAAAATTATTTTTACAGGTATTGAAATAGTCTTGAATACGAAATAATTTATTTGGATAAGGATTAATACAAAGTTATAGAAAACATGGTCTGATTTTGATAGGCATTTTTATCAACTTTTAAAATGTAAAAAAGTAGTTATAGTGACATAACTATAATAGTTGGACATATGGTCTCGCGGACTTTTTTGTAGATACGTTCTATAATATTCTAGAACATTTTTTTGTTCTATCATCAATACTTTTCGCAGCGCATGCGATGAAAGATATTTTATGGCAAATTTTTTGGCACCTTGGGTTGGTTTTCGTGAGATTTCCTAAGGATCTCTAATTTTTTCTTGTAATAAATATAGCCTATGTTACTCAGGGATAATGTAGCTTTCTAATGGTGAAAGAATTTTTGAAATCGGTCCAGTAGTTTTTATGTTTATTCGTTACATACAAAAATACAAAAATACAAATCTTACTTCTTTATAATATTAGTATAGATTGTCACTCTACAAGTAAAGCATATAAATTTAATTTAGCAACATAAAATATTTGTATTAGCGACAAGATATTAAGTTTGTCAAGATTTTGATGTACGTAAACCAATTAATTTGTTATTGCTTTACTTGTTGACATGACATGTGATATACAGGATTACATAGGTTCTCATTACGTGGACGAAAATTGACATGGAAAATGGGAGTTGAAGACTAAATTATTACATACTTATTTGTTAATATTTATGATGATATTAGGAGTTTTTGTCTTGATGTTTGTCCTCAGATTTTTCATTAACATAAACTTTTAATACGATTTTCTATGCCGACAAAAATCAAGGTAGATTTCGAGATTTTGAGATTTGAGCTAAGAAACTGTACTCTATCTCACTGTTCCAGCATGTCTCTCTCGGCTCACATCACTCATTCGACTGACATGGTGTGCACGATATTTAATTTGTCTGTATATACTCGTATTACTACCCTCAAATGTAAATATTCAAATAGTTATATCAGAAATTCATATACTATGGAAACCATCAAAATTCTTGTACCAAATAAAGTGACCAAAAAGAGTGAAAAAAAAATTATGATTTAAAAATAAAATTGAGAGTATATCTACGTCTAAAACTGTTTTTTATGCAAGTCACTAAATCACTAAATGGTGTCCAGACATCACTTATCGAGGAACTCCGGAATCTTATACAAAGACGTATATTCAGAAACTCAAACATGATCAAAAAAAATATAAGTAAGGTGCAATAAATCTAATTTTTATATTTCAAGTTGATAATTTAGTATTAGCGGGTAATTACTGTAATCTTATTTCGGGTATACCTAGAAAATATATAACCTTCGTTCCAATAGGACAGAGACAGTCTGTCAAATGGTGTCACGTAGTACATATTAAACTATTAGAATAGTGTAGTGGAAGCGAGGTGTAGGAATAATAGCTTATGGGTAGTAGAAGACGTCTTTCCCTGAGTCTCAAGCCCCAAGCACTACACGTCATTGTCTGAATTGCATGCTATTATCGTACCTTGAGTGTTACAGCGCAGTGTTGCACACATATACTTCATAGTAATATTATATCACATCGAAGTGAAGCTAGTTCGAGTAAAAAATAAAATAGTAATTTAAAACAGCATACAAAAGTTTTGTCGTACATTTTAATATACCACAGCCGCGGGTATAATGAAAACAAAATATTGCAGTGTAATCCCCAATCCCCATGTTGCGTGCGGACCAACTTGTAATGGAAAAACTAAGGGAGAACTGATTCAGCTCGGATTGGGATCTGGTTTTTGATACAACTGTACCACGCGATTGGTTACTTTTGTATTGAAAGCATACATGAGAAAACTCTCATGTTATGCTGACTTCAAAACTAATAGGTAGTTCCTTTGGATCTATTTAAGAGTATTCAGAGTTCATACAGGTGGTATCGTCTAAAGCAGTTAAAGTAATGTAGTTTAGTGTTGCTCCCTTGTTAGCCCCCTAGGCACCAAATATACAGGAAGCCGAGTGCTGGATTTGATTTCTGGCCAATGTGTAGGTTTGATGACGTCTTTGTCATAATCAAGAGACTTAACTTCTCGACTTCTTTAAGTACCAACTTACACCACGAAACTAAACTACACTATTTAGATTTCCGCTACTTTAAAGTTCACTGTGCAACAGCACTTTGACGACTGGCTTAAATCTATCGAAACAGAGCTTATATATTGTTAACATGTACAAAGTTATCAACGGTGTTGCTAACTCTTATAAGTTGATATTATAACTATTATCTTTCTTTTTACACACAACCTTTAATAATAAAAAAGTATTTGAGGAAAACGGTAGAACAACTTTTCCTATTACAATATCATATTATATTGTTTTCTTTCAGATAAATTCTTTAGATATTTGGTTCTATACATTATACTAGTCGACTCGTCCCAGCTTCGCCCGGGTGCAGTTTACCACGTGTATTTAGATTTAATATCACATTTCAATCGCTACATCGCTATCATATATCGCTGTATTTTACATTTTGATTTTCGACACCAATGTAATTTTTAAATGACTAATTCCCAAAGACATAACGGTCACACAGCTCGACATGGATTTCATCACACACTCATTTATTTAGTTTGTATTCTTAAGTATTTTTTTCGCATGTACAAGTCTATGACCTTCCCCAAGCTCTAATCTATTCTGTACCAAATTTCATCGAAATCAGTTCAGTGATTTAAGGTTGATTATGTATCAGACAGATCGTCTAACCCTTAATAGATGGCGTAAGTAGTATATTAAAGCACACTTTCGTTTGTTTAGTTTTACCTACTACCTATAACTGTTCAGAAACCTTGAGATTTATTTAAATTATAATATTAGTTAGACTTTTCATAGCTTTAGAAGTATCTGAAACCTGATTAAGGCTATCATGTGATTTCACACAGTAAACATTATCTAACTAGCAAGTATATAATCGTAGTTTTGTGGTGCTAGAGCAGTGAGCATTTTAGACATCTTAAAATGAGAGCTCGATTACAGTTGAAAATTTAGGTCGTGGGTTCAAATCTCAGTCATTAGACTGCTGATGTCGCCTCCTCCTGACACAAGCATTTTAGCTTACTTGGAGGTGTAAAGGGAAGGGAAGGGTGGTGTAGTAGTATACGATCCATAATGCTAGGATTTTTTTTTTAAGTTTGACAATATTTTTTATTTCAAAATATTTTTTGTAATCAATTGTTTGCTTTAGAAATTTAGAAATCATTTAAAATACGTAGGTTACAATTTTTTAATTACACTTCACAAATCAAAATTAACCAATATTATAACATAATATTTTTAAAAAACTTGATGTACTCGAATATCTTTAATACATGTATAAAATCTTTTTAAAGTCGGTTAATAAAATATTCGAATTAACAGAAAAAAATTGTAAATAATTTATTTAGAGTGTGTAAATTTACGCCAGGACCTACAAAATGTTCATATATGTGAATTTCTATATTTCACAGTTGACCTGTTTGAGGAAATCTCGTTTGTGAAATGTAAATTTTAAAACTCTAAAGCTAAAAGTTTTTAACGTTTAATTTTAATTAAGTTGTATTTTTAAATTACTTGCTAATTTATTTCCACTTAAATTATGTTTTTATGTAGGAAAAAAGTTTGCCCTTTTTTAGAGTTCCGTACCTTAAAATGAAAAATAATATGAGCACTTTTTTATCCATCTGAATGTTCAAGTGGAAATTACTGTCAAAGAATCGAATCTTCAGTTATAACGTCAATGTAATCAAACGATACAGAATAATCAGAAAACCGCAGACTTTTTATATAGTGTTAATTATGATGTTGTCAACAATAATTTGAGTACCACTCTGTTAATTATGATGCTAGCAACACTGATTTTGTGGCAGCTTATTAGTTATGATGTCGGCAACATTAATCTGAGTAACATTTGACTTTTCTTTTTAATGACTATGTCCTAAAGTCAATGTGGGATTCATCTAAATGTGTTAAAGGCAAAGATTACGCATCAGTCCTATATGATATTCCACAAAGGCCCTGGTTCTTCTCTCATCAAATGAGGTTCGATGGGTCATCTCGACTATCAGCCGTATCCGAATTGGACACTCATGTACCCCAGTGCGTCTGGCTAAATTAAGGATTCGGGATAATTCACTTTGTGAGTGTGGTCTGGATGAAGGATCCATCTCTCATATCTTGCCCTAAGCTTCTCTGCAATCTCTATGATACTCTTCCTCTATCTATCCCTCGTCCTACCAATGTTAACTTTTTCCTCAATTTAGTATCTCATCCTCGTTATCTAAAATTTGTGTGCAAATTTATTAAACATAATAAAATTAAATTGTAAATATTAATTGTAGTTAGTTGTTAATTTGTAATTAGTTATATGGTGGCGGTTTACTAATTTCTAACGAGTGTGTGTGTTTTTTTTGTTGTAGATTGAAACTAATAAGCTAAAATCCTCACATGTAATAGATGACGGATAATAAATTAAGTATTGTATATTTTCATCGGTCATTCTCCACAAGTGTGTTTCGTTCTTACTACGTGACATTGGCAGAGTACTTTGTGCACAGTCGTAGTGCGCAACTGAAAGCCATCAAACCTAAAGAAGAAGAAGACCTATCATCGATATAAGGGACAGCAATATTCCGACGCAAAGTTAAGTTTTGTCCTCTATTAAAATTGTACGGAACCCGGAGCTGTAAGTCTAACTGGCGCTTGACGGAATTTTCAAATTAGATTTCTTTATTTATTAACTTTGTAGCAATTTTCCTTTTAATTATTTTTTGTGATTTTTTATACATACCCCCTTAGTCTTGATAAGCGTAGTGAAGAGTGAGTGAGTGTTAGAAGGTATTATTTTTATTCAGGATAACGTGAGTCTCTAGTTTTGTTAATGACTTCGTTTAATGTTGGGTAATGAGGTCGAGGAGTAGATTTCAGTTTTATTGAAGGTCCTCCTTAGACCTGAACGTAAGTCACAAGCCCTTGCGTTGCTCAGCTTCCTATTTAAAGTTTGTTATTATAATTTTTAAAAGTATTCCTCCTAGTATAGCTGATATTTAGTTAATATTGTCAGTGTGAATGTCACAAATGATTTAATGATGGCAACATCGGAATCTGTCCAGTCGTCGGTCTACGCTCGTAACTCATAAATATCCTCGTCCTTGTAGGAAACGTCCAGCTGTTTGTATAGAGATGAGTGAATTGATTACTTTTTTCACTCCCTCCGTTCCTATATTTTATTAGGCGCCTCGTTAGAGTTTAGGGGTGTCAAGTATTATGGGATAATTATAGACTATAAAATAACTGGTGCATTAATAAAGAAATGTTTACTGTTTGAAATCACTTTCTCACTCTGCCTTATTTCTATTGGAACAGAAGTTATTGGTACAGATATTTTTTCTTAAAACAAACTCGTTTTAATTACTTCAATCTGATGCTCTCAAAAATGTTTTTATATTATTTACTAGCTGACCCGTCCTCGATTCGCTGAGGTATATTAGACTGCAGACAAAAGTTTTATCAAAATCATTTTAGCATTTCTCATCGTTTAAACTTTCCCTGGACTCCAAATTATTCAAAAGCAAAATTAGTCTAATTGGTTCAGTCGTTTTCAAGTTTTAGTCAGACTAACGGACAACAATTCATTTTTATACATAAGAATAAAAACATTATTTACAAAAAACATGAAATACAGACTCTACGCCAATCAGTTCCTGGGGCTTGTGACCTTTACCACCACATTATATTTTGCATTGGTATTTTAATATAACTATAAATTGATATAGCAGAAGCAAAAGCAAACAAAAACGTTTAATAACGTGGAATTTAAGAGCTACAAAAATATATATTTTTCAATCACCTAAATTGACACAATCTACTTGTAAACTTATTAATTAAGTATCTATTTATTCTTTCCTAAACCAATAAATATAAAGTCAATTAAGTATATTTGTTATATAAGAGAATATCGGCAACCCTATTAAGCCAATATCAAGTAAAATGAAGAAAGGGCGGCCTCCAAGTTAATTCAGCTAAGTACATCGATAAGGTCAAATATACCGTGTTAATATATATGTTTATGTATGATATCACCCATTTATGAGGAATTTGTATGAGGAAAATACCCTATTCGATGTTTTCACAATTATTTGATGTAGACATTTTTGGGTCATCCTTATTTTTCTCGTTTGATCAAAAATAATTGCATCATATTATGTACTAGCGACGCTCCTCTGTTTTGCACGATTTCTGTTCTATATACTTAATAAACATTCCTCTTGAAATCACTGTGTCTGATGAAAACTGCTTTAAAATTGGTTGCGTAGTTTAAGATCTAAGAGTACAGACAGCGGAAAGCCACTTTGTTTTATAGTATTTAAAAATTATAGAGTAACAGTTCGGTCAAAGAAGAGCTGAGTTAAATAAAAACCGGCCAAGTGCGAGTCGGACTCGGGCACGATGGATTCCTTACCAATATTTGGCAAAAAATCACGTTTTTCCGTTTTCAGTGTTTGTTGTTTGTAGGGACAACAGAAATACATCATTTGTGAAAATTTCAACTGTCTAGCTATCATGGTTCTTGAGTTACAGCCTGGTGGCAGAAAGACGGACTCTCTCAGACTCACACATTCATGAAATGAAATTTTAAGAAAATACAACCTTTCGGACAGGAATTTTATTATATTCTGGGATAATAAATTCTATGCCTCAGAGATTAACTTTCTTTTTTTATAAAAGTTTCCTTTGTATTTTTAAACTTATCTATCCAAACAACCATACATGCGACCAGTTAGATGTTTGTCTGAAACCACTGCCTATTTCGAAAATAAAAGTATTCAGACAAAATATTTTAAAAAGCAAAATATTGTTCATTCATTACAGTAATTACTTTTTAAGAAAATACTTGATTTAAATTAAAAATACAAGAGTGGAAGTGGAATTAATTTCTTACGTACATACTAATTATATTTTCCTTATTATAATGCATACCACCGCTTCCTGTGGGATTTGTAAGGTTTTTGTTGATTTATGATCCAGAAACGACAGAACAATTTCGTCGAAAAATATGGCACACAAAAACTTTTCACAAATGCTATGAATATAAGAGAGATATGATACCCAATACTGTACAGCAATACGTATTCACATGCAATTTAGATTAAGGCGAGCGGTGCCTGGGGCTTAAGACCCAGGAGCAGGTTTAAAGAGCTCTTTCATAATATATTAACTCTCACCTCCACCACTCGACCTCGCCAACGACAATAGATAATAAAGTAAACTTACGTGGACCTCGAGAAGGGTAACCTTAATCACGACACTATAACACAAACTTCCATGTTCACTGCACGAAAATCTATCGCACTAAAGGTTATATAATGTCTTCACGTCGGTATACTTGAAATAATATAAAATGACCTATCCGCTACTACTACCTTATAAACAGTGTTGCTAACACAAACAAAAACGATTTCAATTGGATTGTCATAATCAACTATAAGATGATGCGCTTCCATCAGAGATGTGCGAGTATGCTTTACGCCCTTGAGTGAGGCTAGATAAATAAAGTAATTCTATTAGTTTTTAACAAACATACCTCACTACCTATCCTGGCACATCTCTGTTGGAGACACACCTTTACTGTAAATATAACCATGTAAGTAAAACAGGAATCGGGACAATGTGTGATGCAGGCAGGATTAAATTTCTTAAAAAATATGGAATAATTGTGATTATTTTTAATAGGAGTTTTCAAAGAAATAGTAATTATAATTATATATATAATTGATATTTACTTTTTATCGCTGACGTAATCACCATGCAGACCCCCACCCATCCCTCATGTCTTCAAAAATAAGCGTCCTTGCTTTGCTCCCTCCTCTTTTAACGCTTACGCAATACTTGAACGGCCCCCTACAATCTGAATAAAATTATTTTGGTGGAAGAGGTGTACAACAAAAGCACACACACAACACAGGATCGGGATCAAAGCTGATCAGGACTGGTACTACAAAATAGATAAATAAAAAGAAGCCATATTGTTGATTACTTTTTTCTCTAGACCACGATTAACTTATTTGGATTATACAGCACTCAACGAGAAAACTCTCAGTTTTCTCGGTAATATATCCTGAGGAATCCTTACATGTTACATGTAAGTTATGGATCTAAGATGTTCCCGCATTCTCACATACAAAATATCCGCAAAACAGTTTTGCCAATCCTTCTGATTACCATCTAAATTCTACTAAACTTTTTCCACAAAATCGTTTTTTGTTTACTCCCAAATTTTATATACTTCAATGTTCAACCATCAATTTGTTGCAAACGTTAATAACTACCATTATCTATATGGGAGATATACTACACTGCAACACGCAAAATTAAATATGAATACGCACTAGATTAGACTACTCGCATCACGACAAGCAACTTTAATAATCATCGGGCGAGATCGAATTGACAACTGGCTCAAGTCTATCGGAACAGTCTATGCATGGGTCATCATCATATATTAATAGCCCACTGCTGAGCCGGATCTCCTCTCCAGAATGGGAAGGGATTAGGCCATAGTCCACCCCACGCTAGCAGACAGCTAGGGTTGGCAGACTTCACACCCCTTTGAGAACTTTTAGGGAACTCTCAGGAGTGCAGGTCTCCTCACAATGTTTTCCTTCACCGTTATAGCGAGTGATACTTGATTTCCTCCCATGTAAAACATCCATGTCTGAACCACTAGGCTATCATTGCTACTTAGAAATAAACTAAATTGAACTACTTACGAATACAAAGTTATCAACGGTGTTGCTATCTGTACCGTCGATACCATTTAACTAAATGTAAGCAAGGAACTTCCCAATTAACAGTAAATAACTAAATAACAATCTTTAATAGTTGTTGCAATTAGAACCGCTACAACAATTTCGTTGACAAAGAACTGCCGCGGGCCTAAATTAGCCAAATTATATTGAATCACATTGCTTTGTCTCCAAAATTGTATTATTTATTCAATCTTTTTGGCAATCTAGGTTGAAAATTTGTTTAATTATTCAATTTGTTGTTTCCTTTTATAATTTAAATCGGATTATTAATTGCAAGATTTGTTTATATGTTCGCAACACCTAATTTGGAGGGAAGATAAATTTGACTGATGTCGACAGTGGAATGGGTAGTGTGAGAGGCAGAGGGTCGATAGCCATTTCTCCAATCTAATATAGATTGGCAATTTTTGGATTTCAAGAAGATGCTGCCATTAAAACTGAAGTGAATATTTAGAAAAAAAAATACCACTTAGAAGTCTGATGTTGCCACAGCTCCAAGGAACTGTAAACTCAGTACATTCTTCTTAAGTGATATTCAGAAAAAAAAAGATCGTGAGAAAAAGATGTAGAAGGCTTTTTTATTTTAAAGTACGGAATAAGAAAATATAACTATACTATATAACTTATTTTGAATTATAAGCTCTCGCTACTCGAATTGTTTACAGAATAAAGCAAAATGAAAAAACCACTAATATTGTTCCAAAAACGTATAAGTCTAGTAACAAAATCACAAAACCATTTTTAAACTTCTCGTCACAAGTATTTCATCTCAAATTTATATTCCATACAGAAAATTGAGTTGCACACTCGAATAAAATATTTCCGAAAGGTAAACCTTACAAATCATTGAGTGGGTTAGATTTTAAGCCCCGGGGGCACAATTCATGTCGGGAAGTTTCAAAATTGGTGTTATTGTTCGATAGTTTTCCTTTACGTGGTACTTATTTTTGTTTCGTTGATTTAAATTGCTCTTTTTCAATGTACTCTTTATTTTTGAGGATGGAAATGTGATTTCCAAAAATATATGCTCGCTACTTTTTCAGTGTAAACATCAGAATTAGTAAACATTTAATCCTAAACTCTTTATTTATTAACTTATCTATAGTGAAAGGCATCTAAGTATACTTCTAACATTGAATGCGAAAGATCAGTATTAGGGCGAAAGGAGTGCGCCTACACGTGATTGGTTCTTAACTTCTTACGCGAAGATTCTGCTCTCGTGCGCCTTCTATTCATTAAAATTTTAGACGTAGATTGAACTACCTATGCAGGCACGCATCACGATTACAATGTGCAACTATTCGCCTGCCATTTTGTTTGCGCAAGCATCAAAATTAGAAACTGAGAGTTTCAAGCTTCTTGTTCATCCACATACTCACAAACATTATTCCATGGTTTTATCTGTTTTGACATTTTAACATCAATACGTTTTAATAGGTTCTATCTAAACTTTACGTCCATACAATTATTAGTAAAAAAAATATGTTTTCTTGTATTATATTTTTTCGCGTACTTCCTTTTTCTATTCTTCAAGTTTGCGAAGCGAAGTATCTTATGTGTTAGTTTTAATATTTCAGGTAGTAGAAAAATATATACCTTGTACTAAGTAAAAAGGGTTTCTTTCCCAAAATACAACCTTTCATAACGAAACTTTGACCTTCGGACCCCCTTGAAACTCCAGCTTCATCCCTCGGGTAACAAAAACATTATTGTAACTACAATTCTAAAAACATTACACATGTTATAAAAATAAAATACATTTGAAATCTAAACAAGAGTAAACTATAAACTGTTATTACAACAAATATGTCAACAAATATAGTATCAATATAACGTTCAGATTTACATACAAATAAAAAGCGTATCGAAAAACTGTTAAATGGTGTTTTTTATTACTCGCTTATCTCACTATTCGATTTTATGAGTAACTGACAACGAATAAAAAAGTTATAAATGTCTTCTCGATTAAAAAACTGGCACTTTTGGTAGTACGTTTTATACTCTATTGGATTTACTATTCTTCTAGTTTATATATTATTCTTTAAACTCGTTGTTATGTAGAATAAATTCTATGGATCAAATAAAGTTAGCAGTACCTATTAATTATTATAAATCTATTAAGTATTATTCGATCACGTTAGCAGCAGGAGAATTCCGCTCCGGTCTACGACTCACGCACAACTGTCGCAGACACTACTCATGTAATATACTTATAGTACCCGCATATGGGATGTATATACACTACAAGGCTGACCACTGCCTATACACAACTTCCTCCTCCAACATCGTTTTATGTACAATGTACACTAAAGTGTTTTTGTATGTTTGATTATATTATAATCTGGATTTATACATAAGATTTGGGATACTTTTATCTCAGTAAAATATTTCATTATTCGCTCTTTTCTCCATAGGTGGCTGTTGTGGATGTCGAATGTCGAAGGGTTTTACCTATTTGTGTTAACTATAATGTAAGTTAAGTGTTGTTGATAAAGGATGAGCGTGGTAGCAAGTTATAAAATTATTCTTAACATTACTCCCTCAGACTTCTTAGTAAAGTCTCGTTAAAGATTTTAGTGATTAGTCTGATTAAATACTAGACATAATATTATGTGACTACAGCATTAAGTAAATGTATAAAGTAATCTTTTTGCCCATTTGATAAATGTATGTCAAAACTATGCTCATATAAAAAATGATGAGTACTTATTTCCGTATTCCTGTATTCCGCAATTCTATATACTTACAAGTATTTCACCAGCAATCTTTCAATATGAATAAGCGATTCTCTTGGCACGGACTCAGATATTCTATCACGATTTGATAAATGTATTAAGTGCAGAATATTTCTAGATCTAACATAAAAATATTAAACACTTTTAATTTTTTTACTTGCATTGCTTAACAAATCAATTGAGCTCAAGAAAAAAAATCTTCCTATATTTGTAATAATAATAATAAGCCATTTATTCCCATTAAAAATGTTATATCTAAACAATTCCTTATTATTTAGATATAACATTTCATTGATAAAATTTTGTTAGGACATTAGCACATTTTTTATAATTATATTATTTTAAATTCAATATTTAATACATATTACATTTTTAGTTTTTAACTTCAATTATTATATTATTGTTATAATATTATTAATTTATAATTACTTTTATTTCAGATGGTTTCAATTGTATATATTATATAATACTACACTACTTATTATTTTATTTCGGAAAGGGTCACCCATTTTTGGATGAAGGCTTCCTCCAACCTTTTTCAATACTCCCTATCCTGTGCTTTCCTGTTCCACGTGGCTCCAGCGGCGGCGACGATATCATCACACCATCCTATATTTATAGATTATTTAAATATATCATTCATATTAAATCCTAAACGAAAAACGGCCTGCAACTTCATCCCAAAAAATTTAGTTAGTTCATATGTTACACAACTATACACTACACTACACTTTCACTATCATTACTTCAGATAATGTGAACTCTATGAAACTACGGCTAGACTAAGCTCTAGTGCCTCGGTAAAGAAAACATAGAGAAACAATATAGTAATTATTAGAGATCATATTTGATAATTTATCGGTTTAGTAGAAGTATCTAAGTTACGTTTATCAACCAATAATCCATTCAATATCATCCCCTTGTAGTGTTCCCGAATATTCCCCTCCTCACCATTTAAAATCCCCGACATATATTATTCCTTTCGTTAGTTAATTCATTTATTAATTCAGATACTACAATGCCTCACTCATCCATACACTCACGTACAAACTCAATCAGTTACTCCCACTCATAAGCTCAACCATGCAATAACTCACACAGGTAGTAAATCGCGAACCGATTTATTCTCTCAATCACCCGCCACCTACTCACTCTTCGATTAACACAATTCTTGGTTGTTTGGATATTTGTTATTTAATATAATCAAAAACACTGCTGGATTTAAATTCAGATAAATAAACTAACATTTTTTTTCCTATAAATGAAACAAGTACACTTTTAAACCTTATTAATTTACATTTAATTCTAAATCTAACATCCAAGTAGACAAAGTTGCGGAAAGATAACTTAATATTTTAAAAAAAAATATTTTATATTAATATATGTCGGGCTATAGTTGGGGTAGGATAATAATAAAGAGGACTTGTTGTCACTTCCATCGCGTCATTTTAATATTCGACGATTTTAGATAGCGAGTAAACGATTATCGAATAATTGGAATATGAGCGACATCAACGGCACTTTATTCAACGATTTTTTAAAGTTTCAAGCAAGTAATCGATTATCGGATTATTGATTAACCGGAACGCCAGCGGCATATTTCCTATTTGTTGATTTACTTCTCTCCACTAATGGAGGGGCATCCGACGCAGTACACTTTAGTCTCTCGTCAAGTCTCTTTGAGTGAAAATCAACTTGTTTTGAAGTGTAACAAATAGTGTGTCGCTTTATTACTGATATTGGACATATCGGACTAAGGATCACGTGAGTTCTTGCATTGTATTCAGATGTGTTAACACAACCTTAAGTTAGGTTTAGGTTAGGTTAGCCTTAGGTTAAGTTAGGTTTATGTTAGATTAAATTAGGTTAGCCGTATGTTAACCTAACCTAAGACAAACAGTGAGACCGGGCAGTGGAGGTAAGTGTCATGAAGAGGGATATTCGCGCAATCTATGCTCCTGGCCCTAAAATATCTTTATGAGATAAATTCAAAGAAATTAATATATTGACTGTTGCTTCACAATACATTTTTGAAAATGTTATGTAAGTACGTAAAAATATTAATGATTTTATTAGAAATAGTGACTTGCATGACATCAATACTAGGAACAAACACAAACTTGTTATTCCTACTGCTCGATTGAGTAGAATTAGTAATTCTTTTGTTGCGCGATGTGTATGCTTTTACAACAGGATCCCAGAAAACGTTCAAAATTATTCTATAGGAAAATTTAAAAAGTTAGTTAAAAAACGTTCGTGTGACAAAGGCTACATTATAACATTAAAGATTTTTTGGAAGATGTCACGCCTTGGGAATGATGCGTTCGCTCCAGGCTTTCTCAATTTATAAAATATATTTGTTATAAAATTATGTTGGCATTAAAAAAATCAAAGATAAAAAGTAAAGTATACAATAGAAATAGTCCCGCTGAGTTTCTTGCTTCCATTCTCCTCAGGTCTGGGTTAGGTCGTTTCCGAAAGGGTGGTAGATTCCGATGTTCAATAAGAGAATGTAAATTCCAATATTGAATAAAAAAATTTGACTTTGACATTGATAATTTAAAGGATATCCTTAAGCCTACACCTTGGTTACAATTCCAAGGCAATTCCTGGATTCTTGTTAAAATACTAAGGAGTCGTAAGATTCGATTATTCATTCATTCAAATCGGCTCTCTGACATATATATTGTTGTTAAAGCACATAAAACAACTAACGAATGAAAATGTTAATATTAATATTTATAGTGTTATATAAGAATTTCATACTCTACAATACAAAGATGGTCTAAATTTAATCAGGATACTTCAGTACTATTTTGTTTTGTATCCTTGTCTGTTTGTCTGTTTTATGATAACTTAAGCAAAAATCCAAATTGGTTATATGGATTCTCTATTTAGTTTAGTTTTAGTATAAACAGCTGTACCTATTGTTAATCGATAAAAACAATATAAAAATAAAAATTGCATAATTTTTTTTATTACTTTATTTATTACTATTAAACTGCCCCGGCTTCGCACGATTGCAATTTATAATACTTATATCTATCAGAAAACATTTAATTTTTAATATATTGCTGTTAAATAAAAATATTCTGGGGCTAACGACGATAAACATGTTATTATTATAGCGCGGGAAATGTGATTTTTTCAATACAGGTTATTGAATATATGTGTGCGAAATTTCATTGAAATCTGTTCTGCCGTTTTTGCGTGATTGAGTAACAAACATCAATATATACAAACTTTGACATTTTTAATATTAGTTACATTAATAAATCTGATCCTTTACTTTAAGGGTAATTTGAAATTTTAATAAACACCTAATTGTCATTTAATGCAGTAGAATTTCCCCTAACTTTACAGAGATCTAGTGTTCAAAGGAACAATAGTTAAGAACCACTGCTTGAATCTTACAGTTGGCAGTTATACTCCGAACTGTCCCATCTACAAAACCCACACAATTTTGAATCTTATACTGTTTATTTTAATGCACACAATATTTTGAGCTTTTAAAACCATTATAGTATTTCGTTGAATGTTGGTAAGCATGATATATGACCTCTGAGTACAGTGCAGTTTTCCAACTGTCAAAGTTTATACCTCAGAATTTATATTGGAAAATTGTGAATCATGTAGATACTTTATCTATATGGAATACATTTCTGTTAATATTTGGGTATTGACTTATCTTGTATTGTGGGAATCGTTTTTATGTATAAAGGACTAGGGTTGCCAGATGGCCGAAAAATCCGGTATTGTCCCGGAATTTTAGGTATTGTCCAGTAATCATATTTTATTGTGACGAATTCAAAAAATGTAGTAGAAAATCCTAATTAATATTATGATTTCGACAGTAACACTTAAGAAACATTGGAAATACTTTTATACTTATTTAAATAGTCTTTGGTAAAATAGAGTGATATCATCATTACGATCCTTCAATGGCCCACTGCTGAGCCGGGTCTCCTCCTCAGAATGAGGAGGTTATTAGGCCATAGTCCACCACGCTGGCCCAGTGCAGGTAAGCAGACTTCACACACCTTTAAGAACTTTTAGGGAACTCTCAGGAGTGCAGATTCCCTCACGATGTTTTCCTTCACCGTTAAAGCAAGTGATATTTAATTGCTTAAAACACATATGTGTCAGAGTCAGAGGTGTGTGCCCAGGATCGAACCTCGGACCTCCCGATAGAGTGATATAGCGATTAAAATGTAAAATTCAACTTAAATACACGTGGTAAATTGCACCCGGGCGAAGCCGGGACGGGTCAATTATTTTTTTATTTACATCACAAGATACTAGCCGGCAATAGGCAATAATATTTGTTTAGTCGCTAATATGTCGATGTATGGTGTCAACAGATTATCGACTGCAAAGTTAACTTCCTCCCTTTCAATCCTCCTGAAAATTCTGACTCGGAACCCTTGGTGTGCGATTTCGATTACATATTTATTATTTTATATATAAGATAGAAGAGTGGCGTAGCGTTAATAACAGTTGTCATAAGTACGCGGTGATAACCCACGTGCCATCCGCATTATTACTGGTCTGTATATGGCACGCGACGGTGCTTGCCCGTTCCTGTTACTATATTAGCATGATACGGAGTAGTGGGCAGAGACCTTTATAATGTTGCCAGATGGAAACTTATCACGTATGGTATTTACTTTTAACGACGCTTACAAATCGATTATATGTTTCTTATCAATACATAAAATAAATGTAAGCCCCACGCCACGTCATTATGTTCGCGATAAACTCAAAAACTACTAAACGGATTTTCATGTGGTTTTCACAAATAGACAGATTGATTTAGGGGGATGATTGAGGTGAATAATTTGTTACAGTTTTGCATATATTGGTTGAAATATGACGATAATTGATCAAAGTGTCGCAAAAGTAGTTACCTGGGGGCTCTACCTGAGCGCGTGTAAGGGTGGAGGTGACGTAAGAAGGTGCGTCAATTATAGCTTTTGGGGCACGAAAACTAGAAACAGAATTAAATAAAATTTGACACACTGAGCGAAGTGAGGTAAATAAAGTGATTCTATTCATTTTTAAGAAACACATTTGTAATCTTTAAAAAAAAAAGCAAAAAAAAATTCCTCGCTACACATTATCACTCATTACTGCTGGAAAGGCAGCCTTATCTAAATGTGTATTTATTTTCACACTCTTCTTACTAAATTACCAATAAAGGCTTTACAAATACAATAATTAACATAATTTCCAAAGTGTTATAAATCTAACATCCCTTTCGTAATAAATTATGTCACCGTCACTCGTTGCCAATATTGTATTCAAAATACTAATTAAACTTTATTTATATACCACTGTAATATCAACTTTAAAAGTATGGGTATTAGGTTTATTTAAATATATACAGAAATATAAGATTGAGTTATTTTATGGTGTTTGATTTATAGCAACCATAAAGTTTATATTATAAGCATTACTGACTGATAGAATCGATTATTAGTCAGGACAGAAACGATTATAAGTCAGAATTACTGATTGACGAAATCGATCCCCACCACTGTCGCATACAGTCTCATTAGTTGCTCAGTCGTCGACCGGAACGGTGATTGTTGCGATACTGTAAGTCCGTTCCATGTACTTATTTAATCTTATAATTGTTTTGTTGTTTGGAAAATTAACGGTTGTTTACAATTCTTTATGTTGTTGAATTTTTGTCGATTTATTATTTAAAATAAAATTGGGTTATAATTAAAATCAGTTTTAGGTCTTGAAAGATTGTTTTTATATATGATTAGCACTTCTGGTACCTAAATATATTTATATCAAATTTTACTTGTATATTAAAAGTAAAGAAATCAACGAGCTAAAATCATGACCTATCTATAATGATAATAAGTAGAGGAAAAAGATCATAGCATTTCCATATTTTCTTCAATTTACATTTATATTTGTGAAAGAAACAAACAAAGAAAGAAAGAGCTAAATCCTATTGAATGAAGATTATTGAGAATCTATTATTCGAGTCTTGTTGGCCTACCTAATAATACTAAGAGTTAAGATTTACAAAATATTTTAAAAATAATAACTGCAGTAATAAGGATAGTTTTGATCAACTAGTATTCTAGTTGTTGCTTTAGTTTCAGTTGATCACCATTTTATAGGCTCCAAGGCTCATAGGAAATAAAATACTATTAAAACAAAAACTTTATACTCCCCATAATCGGTCAAAATATATCATGTTATGATTATTTTGTTATTAAAATAACAGATTATGAAGATGTTGAGTGTTCAAGTATATGACTTTTACGGCAAAATTTATTTTAAAGAGGAAGTAGTGCCTGGAGCCTCATTCCCAGAGACAGGTTCCTAAAATTAAAACAATATCAAACACTCACGTGATCTTGAATAATGATTGCACTTCTATGCATTTTAGTACAAAGCGTCAGTAGCTCAGACGTTGAATTCACGATCGATAAGTCGTGGGTTCAAATCCCAGTCATTGGACCACTTATTTCTATCCTAATACAAGCATTTAGCTTAGCAGGAGGGGTTAAAGTGTATTATACATTATCGAGCTAGTTTTTGCAATATATCAATAGAGACTGTGCTAGCACGGCGTAATAGAAGTACAGCATTAAAGATATTTGGATATATTTATGTATAGTTAATTATTAATAAATAATTTCCACTTCATCAAAGTCTGATTATACTCCATGGTATCCCGTAGGTGCGATCCGTCTTAATAATTGGCCTCTGGACCGATGGAGCAACGATTTATCTATTTCTAACTTCCTCTTTACCGATATTAAACATTTTGTCCGTATATCTTCCCCTTCCGCACTTTAATATTATATTATAGTATTATTACATTTATTAAATATTTAAATTTGTTAATGTTTTCCATGAAACCTACACTAAACAAAAATGTGTGTTTATTTAGTTGATGTGTGTTTTTTAGACAACCTCAATCTCTAATTTTTCTTCACTTTACATTTATAATTATTCTTTACTCTGAATAATAATATAGGGTTTTATCTAAAAAAAATGTTTGAAAATCAATTTTTAATTAAATTTTAGGACTTATATTGACTTATAGTTTTACCATAAATATTTTTTTATTTCCTAATATTAATTATTTATTTCAAAATAATTCAAAATTTAAGTGGTTTTAAAAATTACTTTTATCAATGTCAAAGACATTATAATATCTTACTTTTGTAGGATAATTTCTGTTAATGTAATACATATGTTACAATATGTACAAATATACATTTTGTGCAGGAAGCAGTACAATTCAGTACAGACTAATTCGTAATTCAACATTAAAAGAATTAATCATAGTATTAAAAACTCAGGTAATTTATTTTATTTAAATACTTCTTTGCACTATTTTCTACCAGCTGACCCAAGACGGGGAAGAAAGTATGGGTATGTTAGCAACACTATTTATAAAGTAGTAGTATCTGGTAGATCATTTTATATTATTTCAAGTGTACCGAGGTGAAGACAATATATAACCTTTAGTACGATAGATTAGTCTCAGCCTTTCTGGTATTTTCGTGCAGTGAACATGGAAGTTAGTGTTATAGTGTCGTGATTAAGGTTACCCTTCTCGAGGTCCATGTAAGTTTACTTTATTATCTCTTGTCGTTAGCGAGGTCGAGTGGTGGAGGTGAGAGTTAATATATTATGAAAGAGCTCTTTAAACCTGCTCCTGGGTCTCAAGCCCCAGGCACAGCTCGGCTCAGTCTAAATTGCATGTGTATACGTATTGCTGTACAGTAATGGGTATCATATCTCTCTCTCATATACTTAGCAGGTAAGCGTACAAACAATAAAATAATTTTATATAAAATTTACATACATGGATATCTAACAAATACAAGAATATGTACAATACATACATACATAAACTTATTACGTACTTACATACATATACGATAAACATTCTTGCTAAGGAAGATCTAGAATTCGATACGGCATTCTTTACTGAGTAAAATCAACAGGATCTTCTTATTAATACAAAATATTCAACAAAAATAAAATACATTATATATTATTTATGTATTTAAGCAAACCAATTTTATAGGTAATAGAAAAATTTCTCAATAAATTGAATTCTCAATACCAATTGCATAGGGGCGTTATTGTTGCCATGAATTTGGGGTGTATAATAAAATATTTATCTTAGTAGGATTGATAAATTATGAAATGGGGGTCATTAGTTTTTACCGACCATAAAGAGGGTGAAACTCGAGCTGTACCTGGAGTTTTTGACCAAGGGGCAGGTTTAAGGACGTTCCTGACAGTCATGATCAAGACGCTTATCTTCAACCGACCGACTTCGCGACCCAGCTTTTATTTAATTAAATACATAACTTGAACGTTATTATGAAATAAATTCAGCATAGCACTGATATGCTGAATCTATACTAATATTATAAAGAGGAAAGATTTGTATTTTTGTATTTTTGTATGTAACGAATAAACATAAAAACTACTGGACCGATTTCAAAAATTCTTTCACTATTAGAAAGCTACATTATCCCTGAGTAACATAGGCTATATTTATTACAAGAAAAAATTAGAGATCCTTAGGAAATCTCACGAAAACCAACCCAAGGTGCCAAAAAATTAGCCATAAAATATCTTTCATCGCATGCGCTGCAAAAAGTATTGATGATAGAACAAAAAAATGTTCTACAATATTATAGAACGTATCAATATCTACAAAAAAGTCCGCGAGACCATATGTTCAACTATTATAGTAAAGTCACTATAACTACTTTTTTACATTTTAAAAGTTGATAAAAATGCCTATCAAAATCAGACCATGTTTTCTATAACTTTGTATTAATCCTTATCCAAATAAATTATTTCGTATTCAAGACTATTTCAATACCTGTAAATTACTTTTTGAATTATTAAAATCGGACTTTCCATTCAAAAGATATTACGAAATTAAAAATATCAACATAAACAAAAAATACACGACGACGCGACGGGCCAGTATAGCGACGCAGCGCAGCGAGTAACGCGGCAAGAGAGGGGGCACCGAAATGCGGGAGGGCCAATATATTTTTAAAAATAATATTCCACCCGCGCGAAGCCGGGATGGGCCGCTAGTAATTCTATAAATACCAAAAATCAATAGGGAGTGGTAGTAAGTATGAGTTGACGGGTGTGTAATTTTAAATCAGTATCAGTTGATGAACACGCTTTGCAATAAATGGAATTGAAAAGTGAAGAAGGTTTTTTAGTATATTTAATTTTCTTGTATACTATATTTACTTCATAGGTTTTTCTTCTAATAACCTCAATCTTTTTTTAATTTGAATTTTTATCACACGCCCTGCTTAGAACTGAACCCAATATTTAACAATGAAGTTGATCATTAAAAAATATTGTTGGGTCGGCTTTATAACCAGATATATAGCTCATATTACTATTTATATTGCAAGTTATGCATAGGTCACCCTTACTTATTTCCACAATTGAAAAGGTAACATTATATTCTACACGTAGCTTTATGTAAAGTTACGTCTCGTTCACATAGGGTATAGTTTCACCCAATTATTTTAATTTATTCTAATATAATAAAGCAAAGCTCGCGGAATTTTCAAAAGTTTTTCAGACATCTCTCTCTCAAATAGGCACATTCATTGGAAGGAATTGTGTTATGTGGGATAGAAATACTTTCTACTACGGAACTTAAGCTTTCCGGGATTAAAAGTATCCAACGTGTTTTTTTAAGTCAATAATGTTAGAGACATAATATATTGTATAACAGCTATAACTTTTGAAATTATACATTTATTTTCAAATTTTCGTGACTTCAAGTCAAAACATTGTCTAATGATGCCATATTATTAATTTTGTAAAATAAAATAATTCAGTGGCAAAAAAAAAATTACTGAAAATTCCCCTAACCGCTTAAATAACATAAGTAGGATTATAAAAAAGAAATCTACGAATACAGTAATGTGAACAAGTTTTCACCTATCCCTAGCTAAAACTATGTATTTTGGTGAATTTTCACGAATGTTGTTTAATAGGGCGGAACAGCGGCTAAGTGGTGAGTCCACATTTTATTTATGGTTTGAGAACGTACTACGTGAGAGGAATTACGTTCTTACTATCTAATGACATTTAATGTAGTAACAATATTTTTAACAAAATAATTTTACAATACTAATGAATATTCGACCAAATAAATCTAAAATACTATGCTGGTGTAATAAATTTTTTAAAAAGCAGTGGTTGAGACTTCAAGTCTTACTCGGGAGGTCCGAGTTCGATCCCCCACACATGCACACACCTCTGACTCTGAGTTATGTGTGTTTTAAGCAATTAAATATCACTTGCTTTAACGGTGAAGGAAAACATCGTGAGGAAACCTGCACTCCTGAGAGTTCCCAAAAAGTTCTCAAAGGTGTGTGAAATCTGCCAACCCGCACTGGGCCAGTGTGGTGGACTATGGCCTAATACCCTCCTCATTCTGAGAAGGAGACCCGGCTCAGCAGTTAGCAGCGGCCATTGAAGGGTCGTGATGTAATAAATTTTTAAGGAAACCAATAGAGAATGACATGCAACGTTAGAAATCTCAAGTTCCAAGCAATATTCGGTTTCCTATCTAAGAAACATTTTGTTATTATCACACGGGTGTGTGTATAGTGTATAGTTCTTTAGATTGGTTTTAGAGTTCAAGTTTGGATTAATAAAATAGGGCAGTCATTTCAGAATGAATAATGGTGGAATTAAAAAACAGTAAATCAACAACAAACCCCAAAAACTAGCATAAATATTGATATTACCCAAAAAAATTACTTATACATATTGAAAATAAGTTTAATTCTATCAAATAGAAGTTCTTTTATATCTTTCTTACCCGACGAACTGTTTAAAAAACACAAATGATAAAACGAATATCCCAAGATGGCCGCTAACGTATCAAAAGTTCTGTCGAAATATCACAGCCGGGAACATCTTTGCAAACGTTAAATGTTTGCAATAAAATGTAACCAAATATAAGATTTAAAAAAAATATTGTGATTGAAATTTAATAGTATTTTATTGCTACCTATTCACCTACATATAGAATTGAATCTATGTATAAAACATTTATAAGGTAAAAGATCCGTCAAAAATGTAACGGATACGGATACAGATACGGTTATCCAGAACACCATTAATAGTCACTATGTTGCGCAAAAGGAAAAAATAATCATTATTTTAATATACAAAATAATGAAATAAACCTAATAAATATAATGAACTTGATGTATTACATTACATTTTGAATTGTTGCATTAAACATGAAAATTTTGATTGAAATTCATTTTTCTTCTTTTTTGGGGTAAGGGTTGGTCGCAGTATAGAGGTCATTTTTCAAACGTCCTTTTAACCCCTAGGGACCTTTAGGTTTCAATAAGAGCAAGATAAAGGGAGTCAAAGTGAAGGGAACAGGTATGTAGTATTTCATCGAGGGTTGGATTTTGTTATTTTATTTTTTTTGTGCCACGCATTATAAGAATTATGGCTTTTGTTACATGAAATGTATAGTTTTTTGTTTTGAGAAGGACAGAGTAAAGATAAAATGAAAGGGAGATAGATAACGAGAGAGATATATACAATGGAGAGAAAGAAAGTGAAAATAGACAGAATGAATAGAGCTAAGATTATAAAGACAGAAAGAGAGGATGAGAGAGAATGAAAGTATCTTCTCTCAGTGAAAGCATATTTAAAACACCAAAATGGCACAGATCAGTGGCATCAAAATGGCCATATTCTATTCATTGAATATACACGGCAATACTACATTTATGTTACTCAGGAATAGTGTAAATTTCCATTAGAGTTATTAATAATATAATATTTATTATCACTTTATATACTCGTATATATTGTACACAAAAGGTCATTTATCATCCCGAAAAAAAAAACAATAGGTATGAATAGGGTGGAAGGGATTCGCATAAAAAGTTTGCAATGTCCTTGAACAAATAATAACAATAAATAAATAATAAATATAAATATTGTAAATCCCTACTAATATTATAAATGCGAAAGTAACTCTGTCTGTCTGTCTGTTACTCTTTCCCGCTTAAACCTCTCAAACGATTTTGATGAAATTTGGCACAGACAATTTTTAAACCCTGAGAAAGGACATAGGCTACCTTTTATTGCGAAAAAAAGGGACGCGGACGAAGTTGCGAATTCTTTCCTCGTTTCAGTTCCCTCGCGTCTGTTACGTCACGGTTGGAACTTCCAATACAGACTCGCAGGACGCACACAATGCGCAACTTTCCCCCAATATTTTTTCTTAGACCTAGTTAGTGGTTGGCTACTATAGAAGAGTTTATAAAAGAGTAATTTTTAGTTTTTAGCGATGAAGTCGAGATCTTTTAATATCTCAGCGAAGTGAACGTATACAGTGATGTTTTTATAGTAATTTTTTCTCTTTCTGTGTATAAACCGAGTGGTCAGCATAGGTACAATATGATGCAATATATTAAATTAAATTCACCCGCATAACTTAGGGGTGGGTTCCCATAAATTTATACCCTTACCAAATCGAAGCCTAAGCGATTTATGTTGTACTTATTGTATTCATTATTAAATTGCGTTACTCTACTTTATTATATTTATTTTTATAATTTATTACTTTTTAAAGACATTTTACATTTCAAATATTAGAAGTCGATTTCGTATGATTTTGTCCGCGTAAGTAAAAATATGTAAATGTAGAAAGTTTTTAATTTGGTTTTTTTTTTCACTGTTTTTGGGATAAAAAGTACCCTGTATATTTACCCATCTACTAAAGTATTCATGTACCAGATATTGCTACTGAACCGTAAGTTAGGCTTAGAGTAACATAACCTTAGGTTTAAACAGTGAAACTAAGCAGTGGAGGTGAGTGTTGGAATTCTGTCAAAAGACGTCCTACTTCTTGGTCACAAATCCAAGGCACTGCTTAGGTTTCTCTCGTAATTGTAAGAGATCATATTTGATTATTTATCGGTTCAGTAGCAGTATCTACGTTCCGTTTACCCAATAGTCCATTTAATATCAACGCTCCGTGTAGTGTTCTTCAATATTCCCCCTCTACTCCTCCTTCTCTTTCTTAAATCTCCAAGTTAGATATGTCGGAAACTAAAATAAAAAGGATATAGATGGATGGCCTATCTCAAAAGCTATACGGGCGCAACACGGTCAGGATATAACTAATCGTTACGATCTCGCACTCTTCTGACAGGAACCTAAGCAGTTCCTTGGACTTGTGACCAAGGTGTAGGCTTAAGGAATTCCTTTATTCTATCGAGACACTCACCTCTACTGCTTAGTTTCGCTGTTTAATCCTAAGATTAGACTAACATTAACTTTTTTTTTTTTTTTTGGCTAACCTAACCTAAACCTAACTCACACCTCCGACATATTATATATAAGAGATATTTATAGAAAATAGATATTTATATGTCGGGGATTTTAAAACGATGTGAAAGGAGACGGAAGGAGGAAGATGGGGAATATTGGGGACGTAAACGCGACGCTGATACTTCCACTGAACCGATAAATCATCAAATATGATCTCCAACAACTACGAGAGAAACCCAAGCAGTGCCTTGGACCTGTGACCAAGGTGTAGGCCCAAGGAATTCCTTTAAGTAATTACGACACTCACCTCCACTGCTCAGGCTCTCTGTTTAAACCCAAGGTTAAACGCACATAAACCCAACCCAACACAAGACGAGGCAACCACATTGGACAACACTATCACTATTTAGACACTACCTCACACACACACAGTCAGACTGTCGATGGCATATAAAGGGTCACAACGGAAGTGGCTACCACCCCACTCCATCGCCATAGACAGCGATGATGACCCGATTTAATCGACAACCCCTTACTATTCTCCGACATATATATAGAAAAAAGATATATATAGAAAATAGAAGACGTATATAGAAGATAGATAAACGGGGAAACTGTGTAAAAAGTTGGAAATGGACTTATAAGGTTCATTTTATGTTATCATAAGTCTAAAAGATAACTAGATTTCAAAGAAAATAATACATTTGTACATTTCGCATCTGTGAAGCGAATACTACGTGATCTGTCATTTCCATGTTTCCATTCCTTTTGTTCCTTTTGTTTTAAATGATGTACTCTAATGCTGTAATAACATTACGTACGTACAGACTTAGGATGTGTTAGAGTCAGGGCTCGTGGGTTTGATTCCACAAAACAAAAACCTCTGAGGAAATAACATGTACATGAGTGTGTGTCTGTATGTCTGCTGTGGCATCGTAGCACCCAAAATAATGAATCGATGTAGATCCGTTTTTATTTGGAACTTGATTTAGTCGTAATGGTTTTTAGCTATGTTTTTTTTTATGGTAAATAAGGTACAAACGAGAAGAAGGTCCACCTGACAGCAAGTGACATGGACATCGTCCATGGGCGATGGTGGCAAAACAAGATAATCCTCGAAGATAGAGTGGGGAGTGAAGAAAAAAATGTTGCGGGTTTAGCGGACCCAGAGCAGGAACCCTGAGTCCACTAGATCCGTAGGATTAATGGGATGGGAGAGGGAGAAGGTAAGTCTGGCCCTCATGCGGCTCAACCGGAATGCGTCAATGATATTTGGCGGTCGGATTCGCATGTTGGTGGTCGCAAGCCAGTCGGGGAACAGATCCCCTACCTGGGTACAGCAGCAGAGGGGAATAGTATTCTAATCCGTCCTTTCACGGAATAATTGTGAAGATCTTGTCAACCGTTTGAAGACTCTCAGCTTATTTTTACCTTGAGACAGAGATGTTATCACAACTTCGTTTTATTTATATTTTTATATTTGTTACTTTGGTGGTATTTTAAGGATGTGACAACCATAAGATGCTATTGCAGCATCAAGTAATCTGCACCATACCCAATTCCTAGGTATTTACAGCAGATTCCTTGTTTAGTTTAATAACAATAGTTTCTTTGGTGATTTAATTTAATTATTATTAAGCTAGAATGACACTCGAATATGATATTTTCTTATACCGGAAAAAGTTTCTGGGGGATAAAGTTGATGAATGATTTGATGAGTCTGTATTTCGCAAAATATTGATTTAACTCTAGTTGGTGTGTGTTTAATTGAATGTAGAATTTTTATTATTTCCCCTTTTTTATGAATAGACAACGCTTTTTTATTTCTTTAGGAACTTTCTTTAATTAAAAATTAAATGTTTTTGATAAATCTTAGGTAAATACAACCTTGCGAAGCCGGGACGGATCGACTAGTAATTTATAAATATTTTAGATTATATAGCAGCCTGAAAGAACATAGCTATCGAAATATAATTTGTTGGTTAAAATAATAACTTGAAAATGATACAGAATTTCATAAAATTTACATCAAAATCACCCCCTGAGTATAATAAATGAAATACAATTGAGTCGTCCACCCGAGACCGATCTCTTGATTACACCCTAATTAGGGGTTTCATTCTATTGTAATGTTGGGGGATTGTTAAATTATCAACGGGTTTAAGGTAATATCTTATAATAATTTTTTTTTTAAACATTTTTTAGATTGACAGATTTTTTTAGATATACAGTCAATGAAACACAAATATTCATACTTCACTCAAACTCTCATTTCTACCTTACACTTTTTCACAGATGCACACATACACAAATACACCATACATACATCCTATGCACTCATACACATATCATTTAATAATTAAACATTTTCTTATTTTATTTATTACTGTCTCATAAAAATACCTTATTGTCTAACACGTATGTACTCTGCCTAAAAATATATAAAAAAATTAAAATATCAAGAAATTAACTGATACGGAATAGATAAAATAACTTGCTTTATACATTTACACACATACTGACTTACAGAGGCGGTAACGATGAGTAGTCACTATATGAAATACACATTCATAAATAGGACAGGAATTTAATAAATAAAAATCCTTACTGCACAGTATGAGCTTGGAATTTAGGTGGAAAGCAGAGCTGTGGTGGGATCCCAAGAAAAATATAAATGTGAAATGAGAGCCAAGTAGAGTATATAAAAATAATATTTATATCTAATACTTGTGCCAACAAAGTTTTCATTAATGCTCAAGTCAAGAAGGGAACTTAACGAAAAATTATGTTAAAGTTAAAAATTTTGATGTCCAATATTTAAGTTACTTTAAACACACAATTAAAGCAAATTAATATTATATGTTAAAAATACAAAAACTATACAGATCTAGACCAAAGTACAAAAACAAACTTATTAAATCCATTGTTGAACAAGTCTAGGTGGTTTCACTTTATATTGTATAAGCTAAATTATATTTATCTTATCAATATATTATTTAGTAAATAGCACGAAAATTTGACTATTTCCTGTTTATTCCGTACTTAAACTGTTAGTTTAATACACCTTAGTAATGAAATGAAATTGTTTATTAACCATTCAGAATACATAAATGCCTTACTATATAACATTACATATAAGCATGATTTTAATACATAGTATTACTATTGGCACCTAAACTAGGTAATCCTGTATCTTAGGAGCCTGAGTTTGCTTATGGTTAGAAGAAAAAACAATTTATTATCCTGTGTGTGAATCACTTTCCTTATATAGTAAGTCGGTAGGATAAATTCTAGTTTTACCTAACATTAATTACTGAACGTTGTGCTCGTTCTAGTGTTATCAAAACAGTCTTACTGGCGCTTCTCTATATTGTATTGCAATAGTTTAAGAAATATAGTAGATAGAGTATAAATAGTATAGGTTCATGTAATTATATCTTCGCTGCTGCACTTGGCTTTAATACGCTGTCGCATGTCTAGATAAAAACACTCCCATTGTCTAATCTTGTGTTACTAACAGTAGTAAAATTATACACGTAGTTATTATCTAGATAAACCGTAAACTATAATAACAAAAAACAATTTAAATATTAATGCCTTCATTTTAGATGTTAATTACTTCAATTCGACATTTGTTTTTATTGCTGTTATAACTAAATTTGCTTATATTATAGTAAATTTCACCTTATTAAAAGAGAAATAGGGTTCAAAATAAATCTGAGCGTAATTAGAGAGACCCAGTAAATTTAAATTGGTTATAAAATTAGAATATTTCATCAAATGTGTATAATGGAGTATTTAATATTATTCTAGGGAGACCTCTATAGGTATATAATCACAATATGCCGACAGAATTCTATAGAGATTTATATCGAAATTGTATGTAATTTTAGTAAAGGTAAACATCCCAATTATGGACTGTTTCGTTGTATTTATCAAATTTCACTATTATCCGTAAAGGATTCAACCTTAAATGAATTGAAATACGTTAGGCATATATTTCAAGTTAATTAGCAACCAAAAACTTTTTTGATATAACTAAAAAAATTATGAGATAACGGAGGTCTAACACCACGGCACCAAACTACACTACACTATTTGTCTCAATACTTTGATATGTACCGCGCGACATTATTGAGAAACTGGCCCAATACTATCGGAACAGGTTATATATTGTCTACTCGAAATAAGATAAGATGAACTACCGTGAATCTAAGTATATTTAGATCGTGAATCCAACGCCTGAATTACTGATCTACTTATTTATAAAACTCGCAGAAAATGGGAGTGGGAGTGGGAGAGGGTATATTAAATGGGGGTAATCGCTACGTAAATATTGCTACTTATCTGATAAATAACTAAACATGATCTCTTACATTTATGACAGGAACCAAAGCAGTGCCTTGGCCTTGTGACCAAGGTGTAGGCTTATGGGCTGCCCTTCATTCAATTTAAACACTTACCTGCACTGGCCAGGCTCTCTTTTTTAACCTAAGGTCACCCTAAGCCTAACTTACGTGCCGACGAAAGTTTACTGTGATATACAATGACATATTTTGTGCATTATCTTAAGTGCACAAACATCTACTGAACCAATAATGATTTTTTGAAATTATGATTTAAAATCTTTTTGCGTAAGCGAAGCGAGGACATACCAGCTTGTTTCTTGTTGGTTTTGTTTTATTTTATACAAATAAAAATGTAAACAAGTAAAATAAAAACAGTATAAGAAATTTTCACGTCAAAATATTATGTTATGATTTTTCTGCAATAAAATACTATGTTAGTCTTTTAAAAGTCGAAAAAAAATTGAAACTGAAGCAAACTATTTCTGTGATGGTCAGCCACAGGCGTCGACTAACAGGCAGTCCAGGAATTTATAAAAAGAAGTGAATGGGAAATCTAAATTTGGTATGTATGGGATTTTTCGAATAGTCCACGTTGGCAGAAAGCAAAACATAAAAGTCCATGTTAACCAATTCTAGAATTTTATAGCGACTAATTTTGATTGTTCGTATACGGCTGCGTATACATAAGCTATATATACTGCTATAAGTCTAGTCAACAAGTGCCCTATGGGTCTCCGAAAATTATAACATGCTTGCATGTAGATATTTTTTCAGATTATTGAAGAGCGGCTTGCAAAAATTGCAAAAGTTATAAACAATTAAGGGAACAATAAGGGGATTTGGTTTTTCGCAAATATCTCAAAAACTTTTTGAGATTTGTAAACTTTGAAAAAAGATTAAAAAATAGAAGGAAATTTTAAAAGAAAAATTATAACTCCTGGAACTGTAGGAACAATATTTATAATTTTCCCTGAGGGTTGAAAATACGCCCGAAAACGGGTACTCCTGCATGCGTATGTATCGCCCACTTCGGACCTGTAATGGATAAATATTATTTTAACTTATTAAATATGAAACTTAAGAACTAAAAAAATTCAGGCGCCTACAGGATAGATCAATGAACAATTATTCGCGGTCCGGTTTATTAACAATTTTGTGTAGCACGAACATTCATTGCAAGTACGATAATTGTTAAACCATAAATTTGTGATTTTTTTCCTTTTGTGGAGCTATTTTTCAAAGGATTTAAAATAGAATTCCGTTGAAAAAATTTGAAAAATTTCGCTTTGTGATTAACAATTTACTTAGTGTAAATTATAAAGCTTTATTAAACATTGAAAAAAACATTTTTTACCCGACTACGGCGAAGCGAAAAGGAAGGGCTATGATTTTGACAGTCTATGTATGTATGTATGTTTGTATGTTCCACCCTTGCGCTTAAACTACTGAACCAATTTACATAAATGAGGTGTCAATAGATTCGTGATAATGGCGAGGGTGACATAGGCTATAAAAATTGTATGATTTTTTTATGACAGAATTTAATTTATAATATTATTTGTTTAAAAAAATGTTATAATAAATGCGTTGTTTATAAGATAAATCATTTTTTGCTAAATTTGGAGTTCGGACACTATATTATATTTATATTTGAGATATTAATTCCTTAAAATGTCATCCAAAAAAGTATGTTTATTTTATCTGAGTATTTTGATCCAGTTTAATATTATCTAGATACTCTAATGTATTTTGAGTTAGTGGTAAACTCGAAAAAAGTATTTTTATTAATACATTTAAAATCAAAAAGAGTTTCCCAATAAAACATTAACGAGTTTACGTAACCCAATCCATTACAAAGCTTTCAAACGCACTTTTGAACATTTTATTCAATTTTATTTTTGATTAAGTTTTTTATAAATAGAATAAACAACAAACAAATTAATTAATTAAATGTTTTTTGTATGTGTAAAATTTAAACATTACAGAGAGATTGATAGGTACAGTGGAATAATACATACGTTTATCATAAAACATTTAATTATCCTACATATAAATATGTAAGTGCTTACAAAAGTAATCATTTTTTATCATTATCGCTCAGGAACTCTGAATTTTTCAGGGAAAAAATTAGCATATATATGTCGGAGCATAGTAAAAGATTATCGATTAATCGAATCGTTATCGTTGTCTATGGCGTTGGAGTGGGGTAGTAGTCACTTCCGTTGTTTTGACAATCTCTACCCTCGACCCTTTATATGCGATCGACAGTCTAACTGAAGTCTTAGTCGTGCGCGGTCTCTCAAGAAGTGAACATCATCTATGTAGTGCTAGTGCTACTGATAGTGACAGTGTCAAGTACAGTGTAGTGTGGAAGTGCTGCCCAACTAAGGTCACGTAAGTCCTTACAATGTAATTGCCACGTGGTTAAGTAAACACAATGTTAGGTTAGGTTAGCCTTAGGTTAGGTTAGCCTTGTGTTAGATTCGGTTTATGTGCGTTTAACCTTGGGTTTAAATAGAGAGCCTAGCAGTGGAGGCGAGTGTTATAATTACTTAAAGGATATCCTTAAGCCTACACCTTGGTCACAAGTCCAAGGCACTGCTTAGGTTTCTCTCGTAATTGTTAGAGATCATATTTGATTATTTATCAGTTCAGTAGAAGTATCTACGTTGCGTTTACCCAATATTCCATTCAATACCATCACCCCCTTTTAGTGTTCCCCAATATTCCCCATCTTCCTCCTTCCATTTCCTTTCACATCATCGTTTAAGATCCCCGACATATATTAATCCGGATTATAAAGTATCCTTATGCCAAATTTCATTGAAATCCGTTGAGTCATTTTGTTGTGATTGAGTAACAAGCATACAAACTTTCACATTTATAATGTTCGCAAAATCTAAAATATCTAGCAGACACAATATAAAAGAAGTTCTAAATTAATTCTAAATTAAAAAAACCAAGTATCATATGATATTATGTACCTTATAGTTAAAAAAATTTTGTATTTTAGTATTCGCGGGTTCTATATATAACCTCTGTTCCGATAGACTTGAATCAGTTGTCGAACGAAGCTCATCTCGTGGTCATCGTGGCTGAACAGATGGTGTGGTGTTGTGATGCTGCGACTCCATTGTGAAAGATTTAGTAAGTGTTTCATGGTATTCGCTCGGTATTGTTTACTCCCATATAGATAATAGTAACTACATTCTACAGTAGACCAGCGAATATCAAGATACCTAACATTTTCAACACAGACAAAATTATTGAAAATATTTCATATTCCCTAAGGAGGTAAATCAGGAAAACTACATTAAATTAAAGCATAAAAATGACACATTCAGAAAATTAGAAAAGTTTTTTATTGATATTTTTAAGTACGTACTTGATTATTATTTGAATGAAAGCTAAAATAAAAATATTTATCGGAGCACATAGGTCAGCTAGTTATTCATATAATAATTCATTAGCCTATTAATTGCTAATTTATTTTATTATAATGAACATGCTATTATGAAAGCCAGAAGTTATTGTTATGAAACAATTATCTATTATGTTATACAAAAACATAATAATTTTGAACAGTCATCTGCGTTAGAATACCATTCATGTGAGTACAATATGTATAATGAATATGTCATTATCATATACTACTACTTATTAATAATATTCATTAAAATATTTTTTAGGAAATTTAAATAATGCATATGAATATTTTTCATTAGTAACAAAGTAACTGAAACTGACTCAAATGTTGTAAGTCAATTGTAACCCACTTGTCATGGTCGTATACCAATGATACGTTTGTATTGACATCTGACGATGGAGCCAGGAGGTGGATAGTGGGATTCTTCAGTGGCTTCTAGTAACGAACTAACTACACAATGTAATCAAATGTTGTAAGTCAATTGTAACCTACTTGTAATTGTCGTATCGAAATGATACGTTTGTATGGACATTTAGTGACGGGTGACAATACTATCATCTGACGATGGAGCCAAGAGGTGGATAGTGGGATTCTTCAGTGGCTTCTAGTAACGAACTAACTACACAATGTAATCAAATGTTGTAAGTCAATTGTAACCTACTTGTAATTGTCGTATCGAAATGATACGTTTGTATGGACATTTAGTGACGGGTGACAATACTATCATCTGACGATGGAGCCAGGAGGTGGATAGTGGGATTCTTCAGTGGCTTCTAGTAACGAACTAACTACACAATGTAATCAAATGTTGTAAGTCAATTGTAACCTACTTGTAATTGTCGTATCGAAATGATACGTTTGTAGTGGGACTCTTCAGTGGCTTCTAGTAACGAACTAACTACACAATGTAATCAAATGTTGTAAGTCAATTGTAACCTACTTGTAATTGTCGTATCGAAATGATACGTTTGTATGGACATGTAGTGACGGGTGACAATACTATCATCTGACGATGGAGCCAGGAGGTGGATAGTGGGACTCTTCAGTGGCTACTAGTAACAAACTATTTATAAAACGTTATCAAATATTGTAAGTCAATTGTAATTGTCGTATCGCAATGATACGTTTGTATGGACATGTAGTGACGGGTGACAATACTATCATCTGACGATGGAGCCAGGAGGTGGATAGTGGGACTCTTCAGTGGCTACTAGTAACAAACTATTTATAAAATGTTATCAAATATTGTAAGTCAATTGTAATTGTCGTATGGCAATGATACGTCTGTATGTATATGTAGTGACGGGTGACAATACTATCATCTGACGATGGAGCCAGGAGGTGCATAGTGGGACTCTTCAATGGCTACTTGAAACAAACTAACTACACAAAGTTACTTGTAATTGTCGTATGATGATATTATGCAAACTAAGTAATCAAGTATTATTGGAATATTTAAATAAAGTTCTTTATGCATACAATATACAATTTAATATAAACTCTTCTTAAATATTTCAGTGAGTTTCTCCGGGCTGGGGACTGATGTCATTCAATTTAATGAAAATTTAGACAGTATTGTTAATTAAGGTTTTGTGAGAGATCCATTAAAGCGTTTTGTAGCTTCTGTTGCAGCAACAGAGTTTATTTACAAAGTTTCATTTTAAGTGAGACATTGTACTATTATGCAGGATATATATATAAATATGATATCTCTACTACCCTTATGTTATCGTACTTAAACTTGAGGTAAAGATGTTTGTGTTTTATTGTCTCCTTGGATTCTTTATATCAAAGGTAACATCAACGATTGATTTGATTGGTAATCCTTTAGCTTCTTATATTCCTTCATGGAGTTTACCTTTCATATTATATCATCGATTTTTCATACAATTTTGAAACAAAAAAAGAAAAAAGGAAGTGTATAGAAATTATTACACAATGAACTGACTGGATTACAAACCCCTTAAGATTCAATACAGACCGGTTTAGGAATCACTGATTTAGATTCACAGCTGACGCTATTACTATATACCTGTTATCCTATGTTAACTAACAGGTTATCCTATGCTAAGATTCTATAACAATTCAGTCTTTCTGATCCAGTTTTAAAGATATGAGCTGTAAAATAAGTTTTAAGCCAATATTTTTAATAGAGAGTATATGTGAGGACTGAACTCATGACCCTATAGCAAAATTGTTCTACGACCTTAACACTAGCAAGCAACACCGTATATAAATTAGTATTCGCGTGTAATTCATTTTAACTTATTTCGAGTAGACGATATATAACATTCGTTCCGTTAGGATTAGTTAGTCTGCCATGTGATACCGCGCAGTACATAGTAAAGTAATGACACTAAGTGCAGTGTTGTTTTGTGGAGTGGTAGGCCTTCGTTATCGAGGAGCACTTGAAAACTGTACTTTATTATTTTAATATTCGGTAGCGAGGTCAAATAGTGGAGGTGAGAGTCAATCTATCTATATATATATAAAAGGAGAAGCTGACTGACTTAATGGCTGACATATCAACGCAGGGCTTAAACTATAAGGGTCAGAAACTTGAAATTCTGCACAAGAGTTCCTTTTATAACGTAAGGGATCTCTAAGAAAGTATTTTTGAAAATTCAACCCTTAAGGGGGTAAAACGGGGCGGCAAAGTTAGTATGAAACTTTGCCGCATTCGAAGTTATTCAAATAAAATTCGATATAAAGGTTCTTCATTAAAAGTCATGAAACACGTGCAAAATATTTTTTCGGAAATCATCCCTTATGGGAGTAAAAGGGGGGTGCAAAGTTAGTATGACTACCTCATAAAATATTATTAAATATGTCTACAGACGATCTACTTACTGTACGAACTACCTTAATATCGCAAACGAAGTTGCGGGTAGAAGCCAGTATATTATAAAAGAGCTCTTTAAACCTGCTTCTGGGTCTCAAACCCAAATACCGACTAACTAGATTACATGTTAATATTATCGTTTGGGTACTCCCATACTCTTACTACCGCAAAACAAATGTAAATACATTTATTTTGTGGAATAGAAAACTTCCCATATTACAAATACTAATTTATTTTATACGAAATAAAAACTCACAAATTGATTTACATCGAGTTTTTCAATACTCCAGTGAAAATAACAAAAGTAACATTATAAAACATTAATGTTAAAAGTTTAACAATAAATTGCAAATAGTCTCGGATTTATATTTGCCCAGAGCATACAAAGTTGGCTTATGCACTGCACTTTCATTTAATTTAGTTTTTAGAGTTCCGTAAATGAAAATGGAAAAAAAGCCCTTATAGGATCACTTCTTTGTCTCTCAGTCTGACTTTGAAAACCCTTTTTCTAAAGATCACGTAGAGGTATTATCAGATTGTAATTAATTATTAAATGCCCTTGGAGTTGTAAAACCATTAAATTTTTAAATAAACGCAATCAAAAGTTATTAGCCATTTATTAACATTTTGATACTTGTTAAAGAATCGAAGCCTGTAATAGGGTGTTTCCTGTCTATAGAGACTCTTTTTCCTAGGAAGAAATTATTAATAATTTGTATTTAATATCAAATACTCATTACTCAGGTCTAAAGTTCCTTAGAGAAATAAACGAAAAACGTTTTTGAAAACAACAAACTTCTAAATCAAAAGATATAGCCGTTTATGCATATTTTGATACTCGCAAAGAAAATAAAACCTATAGGGCAGGGACATAGAATGATACAATTTGGTATTTGTAGATTGTGCGGAACCCTCGCTCCGAGTTTGACTCGTCCTTGACCGAAATTTTAAAAATTTAAAGGATCTGAGTTTTAATTATTATACATTATTATTATCCTGGGATTTATTATATGCGGATTTTATATAAAGTTATTTTTTAAAGAGAATGTAGTTAATTAATGCATGATTAAAAAATTAATTCGTTTGTTAATTAAATAAAAATATTCTAACATTCAGATATATAATAGTGAGGGTAGACCACAATATTCATATGACGTCTAATGCGCCTGATCTCTTATCATGACAACTATCAATTTTAATTTTTAAATACCAATGTTGCTGAATCATTTATTGTTATACTTCCTTAACTAACTCTAGTTCTAGTTAGCAACACTGATTACCTTAATTTGTATTGGGACCATTGTAAAAAGGCTTGGTTAACTTGCACTTGGATCACAAATTCCAGGCCCTGCTCGGTATATAATCGTATTATCCTTACTTATATTATAAATATGAAATTTTTTGTATATTTGGCTATTTGGATGTTTCGATGAAATTTAGCAAACAGGTAATATAACCTGGATTAACACAAAAGTGACGATTATTGAATATGTTTATTTACGATTAATTTATCTATATAATTTTGATTATAATTATATGCTTTAATAAACGTATAGACAGTTTAATACTTTTCTTTTATCGGACAAAAATATAAAAAATTCAAAAACTAGATTTCAAATTACCATAGAATAGTGTGTACTGTCAAAAATTGTAAAGTTATGGGTCTATCCAATAGATCTAGTTCACATATAAATCAATCAACATTGTCAATCCAATAGTTTGTTTGTAATTGTTTATTCAAGTAAAGTTATTCAAAATTTGTATAGTTTAAATATAGACAGCTTATAAGCAGTGTGACAAGTAATTTCGTAGAGTAAACGTTGTATATTATTTTCCAAGTTTTTTCAGCTTCCTGTCTTTTCCTCTTCTTCTTTTATTTCAGAATCATAACAACTACTCAGACAGGAAGACCATAATTAAAGATGGTGCTAGTTTTATTTAGCCTGGACTAGATATAAGTACATAAGTCTAAGTATATATCTCTTTTCTATAGTTATCTACTAAAAAGTTAGTCCACAATCCTTTCTTTAATTACTTTATTTGTTCTTGTTTCCTAATGGACCATCAACCATGAATGTGCGGAAAACTTTCATATTGTTCTATTACGAAAAGTTAAAGAGTTTCCGGGAACGGAAAGTCTTTAACTGAGTATTAACTAGGTGGGAAACCCAGAAGTCGTTGGGCTTGTGAACCAGGAAGAAATTTAAGATAACGTTAAAACTCACCGTTTATTGCTTAACTTCGTTACCCAAAAATATGATTTATAAAGTATTATATCATTACCCTAAAACACTATCCCTACTTTAGATAATGTTTACTGTGTAAAATTACTTGCGTATAATTAACACATTTTGACTTTTAAATAGAAGAGAAAATATACAAGACCCAAAAGGATAAAAGCAAATAAGAAAGAATATAAAAGGGAGTGAAATCGAAAGAAAAAAAAGTAACAAGAATAAGAAAAATGTAAGGAAGTAATAAGAGGAAGTAAAATGAGCAAGAAAAATAAACAAGAAGATTCGGAAAAATCTCCAAAACTTACGAAGGAAATCTACACGAAAATCTTAGCTTAGTAGACCACGTTGACAACTGGCTTTAATCTATCAAAACAGAGGCTATATAATACACTCTAGTCGTAGATATGCTTAAAATAAAATAAAAGCTACTACCCTCTATACTAATGTCATAGAATTAGTGGAATGACATCCATTACTGTACTGAATAGGTATTAACATGGATTTTTCAAAATAAAATAGGAAGCCGGGAAGCTCTCCACAGCCCAAACACTAACTACTATAGATAATAAAGTAAATTTACGTAGACCTCAGGAAGGGTGACATTAACCACAACAATACTACTTACATGTACACTGCGCGACAACACCAGAGAGACTGACGCTAATCTATCGGACTAAAGGTTATATATTATCTACACGTCGGTATATCTCATCATCATCACGACCCTTCAATGGGCCACTGCTGAGCCGGGTCTCCTCCTCAGAATGAGGAGGGTATCAGGCCACGCTGGCCCACTGCGGGTTGGTAGACTTCACACACCTTTGAGAACTTTTTGGGAACTCTCAGGAGCGCAGGTTTCCTCACGATGTTTTCCTTCACCGTTAAAGCAAGTGATATTTAATTGCTTAAAACACACATAACTCAGAGTCAGAGGTGTGTGCCCAGGATCGAACCTCGGACCTCCCGAGTAAGACTTAAAATCTCAACCACTGGGCCATCACTGCTATCGGTATATCTACTTGAAATAAAATAACAGGAACTACCCGTGAATACTAATTTATAAAAAATGTTGCTAACGTTTATATTTTTGTTAAAAATATAATACATTTCAGTATAATGTGTATAAATGCACTGCAGATATAAATGAGTGAGCTACATTTCCCTCAAACGTAATGCAGAGTACCAGCTGCCACGGTTTATGACATAATTAATAAATGTACACAAAAGGAATAACATTTACCATTGTTACCACTGAATTTTACTAGCAAATAACCATGGTTTTACTTGCCTTTTACTGGTAATTTTAATAGCTTTCTTATCCTTAATCATAACTTACGTTGATTTACAAATTATATGCTTTCAAGTGACTAATTGCTGTTGAGGTAAAATAGAGAAATTAAAAATTAGAGAAAAAATGTCATAACTGGACATTTAATTTTGATTATAGCGTGATCTATTGGGTCAAACTATACCACAAAAAAATCCTGCTAATTCTTAAGAGGAATCTTGGTAAGTGGAGGAATCTATGTTATCTAAATATTCACTTAAACTCACACAATGACTTGGGTTCTGTGATTTTTAAAAAATGATAAAAAATATAATTTATCGATTAGATTTAATGTATCATTATCTTAATATTGTTTTGTCAACTGTAGATTTGTACGCGCATCTTACAAAGACTGCTAGACGAAATTGAGTATACTTTTCAAAATTAAATTGCTCTAGATCTAACTAAAAATATAGGCTAGCATAGTATTGTTTTAGCTTAGCCAAGCCAGGGCTGCTTAGTCTGTAATAACTGTAAAACAAAGTAAACAGCAACGCATTTTTAATATTAGCGCACATACATTTTTAAAACCTGCAGATCTCTGAAATAAAAGAGTCCCCAAGGTACGTTAACTATAATTGCAGCTCCCGGTTAAAAGGACTGGAATGAAAGGATCCTAAGGACTTACTTTGAATAGGCAAACCTGTTTTTACCAAACGGTCTTATTATTATAGCTATAGGGTAATATTTCCAATGGAGGATAGAGATAACTTATGAATAATACAATGTCTCGGATTCAGAAAGAAAGTAATTTATGCTTTTAACTGGAGGCTAGTAAGTAGTTCGTTTCAAGAATTTTTCTGTTAATTATTTGCGTGTTTTAGTTTTGCTACTTCCGATAAGAAGTGGGTATGTTTAAAGATATATAATCTACTGCCAATGTAAGTCACGTTCGAGTGAACTACAGAATTGGGTCTAGAACCAATTCAAAAGGGTATGTGACTCACAAACTAACTTATTCAACCAAAATCAAACTAAACAAATTAAAGTGCGATTTAATACACTACTTGCGCCATCTATTGATGGATGTCCTTTTAAGTCTGTGGTATGTTTTTATAGCTACCGGCACGAAGTATAGGTTTAAACTTGAATGAGCAGGAGTCACTATTTCCTTTAGTTGGGAGCGTGGGGCGAGAGTAGCGCGTCACATGTCATTGGTTCTTATGCGATGTTTCAGTTCCCGCGCGTCTCCTATTAGATAAAATAAAACGTCACGGATGGAACTGCCAATACTGGCAAGCAACACGCTCACAATGCGCAACTTTCCGCCACTATTTTTTTTGACACCTAAAGTTAGGTGCCGGTTACTATAACCTCGAATAAAGTATAATTCCTGAGAAATTTCATAAAATTTCTTGTTCTTAAAATTTTTTTGAATGTATTTGTGTGACTGTGGGAATGAATGCTTTTATAAGAACAAAAATCAATAGATTTTATTTAATATTTTGTTCTTGTGTAACTTACGGCCGAATTTGAAAATGAATTCCAAATTTGAATATTTTATTAACAAATTTGAATTTGAATCTATATTCTATCTATAAACCAACGATTTTGGATCGAGATTGATTACTAATTTCGGCTGTTTAATCTTTATATGACAAACTTAAGTAGCAGAACTGTTGCGTAAGAACCTGTGGATTTTGCAAATAAATAAATTAAAAATATAGTGAGACCCTGTCACTATTTTTTCAATGAGTTGATGGGATAGTGTCTCATAAACCTACTCCGGACTCACTATATTTGCTTAGTTTTTTTCGATAATTCAAGAAGAACAATAAAGGGTTTCGCATAGTAGAATTTTGAGAGAATAGTTCACTCCTTAAAGTAAGAAATCCTTATAAAATAGAAATTTTCTCACATTTCTATAACAGAATTTATGATCTCTGTTAAATAAATATCGTTTATAGAAAACATTCAATATTACTTCATTTTTAAATTTTACATGGTTCACTAAAAACGTGTTATCATAAATGTACTTAAAATAAAAGATTGTAGAATCAAATCTAGCAAAAAATCTTTTTGAATGAAGTTTTCCTTTGATCATTTATGTGTTAATAAAATTTTATGAATACAGTATAATAAGAAAGAATTAATGGAATAGGCTTTATACTTTAAAATTAATAAAACTATTTTATGATTTATAAATAATAAATTATTGGTATTAAAGACCATAATAAAATATCCATGTAATGTAATGCATATTAAAATTAGTTAGTGTTAAAAATATTGTTACGAGCTTGAGTTCTGGATTAGAAGAAATTGATAGATGCTTCGTAGGTAAAGGATTTATTCCGAATGTCCACAAAAATTCAGCTAAACCTTCACAAAAATAACCCTACACTACGTTCTCGCACTATATACATGTCACCGATATTTACAGTCCTTATTATCAATCTGCACAGTTCTGCACTTTTTACGCGCACTACACACTATTTCCACCACTGTTCGTCGCAATACACTTCACAATGACACTCACTTCTTCACTCTCGAGTTATTAGACTGACTTGCAATCGTCCGTACAACCCTTTATATAGGACTTCATATAGAAACTTCTCGCAACTTGATTCCAGCAATTTCAAAAAAATATTTAGACAACTCCTGGAAAGAGTTATACCCATGAGTTATACCCATCTCACTCGAACACATAAATTTGCCTAATGCCGCCCTTTTCCCAAATGGCAACACACACACACACTTTTCTAATTCAAAATGCTACTCAAATCAATATTACCAACATCATTATTAACGATCCCCTTCAGTTTCTCGCAATAGACTTCAAGTAAGATCCCAGAGTCCACTACAGCACCAGGATGAATGGGATGGGAGGTGGAGAGGGGCCATCTGGCCAACATGTGGTGCAATCAAAAAGTTGGTCGCAAGGCATTCGTATTAAATTCTAACTCGAAGCTAATTAAAAGGGATTAAAATTTAAGGGAGCATTCATGATGAAAGATCTCAGGCGGTGCGACTGCTGTCGACATTTTCAACAATTATTAATAAAATATACATGTAAACCATCCTCATGAATTCCTAATTGTTTAAAAATCTGTTTAGTACTCGTAGTTTTTGACGAAAAGTCACACACGCGGTGTGGCACTTTGTTGTATAATATGTAGTGATTACAATATTTCATGTGTAAAATTATAACGTGCAAAAAACTTTTCGTGGACTCTTCAACGGTTTCTCTATCCTGTGATTACATACACATGAATCTTTTACACTGCACAACGATTTTGTGTAAGTCTATTCGAGAGGAAATTTTTTTGACTAAGTTCATTTAAAAGTAATAAAAAGGTTACTTTGCTATAATCCACGGATTTTTTTTAATAGTGGATAAGGAGCAAACGAGCAGATGGTCCACCTGATGGTAAGTGGCCACCATCGCCCATGGACATCGACAAAACAAAAGATGCCCTCGTTTTGTCGATGTGTTGCATCCTGGAAGATAGAGTGGGGAGGGGGAGTGAAGAAGAAAAAATGCTGTGGTCTCACCGGACCCAGAGTTAGATCCCTGAGTCCACTAGATCCGCAGCATTAATGGGATGGGAGTGGGGAGGGGGTAAGTCTGGCCCACATGCGGCTCAACCGGAACGCATCTATGACATTTGGCGGTCGGATTCGCATGCTGGTGGTCGCAAGCCAGTCGGGGAACAGATCCCCTACCACCAAGAGGGTGCTGGGTTACTTGGCTCTTACGAGATGCTCTCCCAGCTGCAGAGGGCAATTCTATCCCGTCCCCTCACGGGTAGCAGGTATTATAATTTTTTCTTTATATATCGACGTACGTTTAGCTTCGTAACCGAAGCATTATCAACAACTCCTGAGGATTATAGCGAAGTAACGTTTTGATTACTTTTAAATCATGAATTTCCTCAAAGTAACGCCTGATTCAATTCAATACTAAATACGTTTATGGTCATTTTATTTTTATTGAACATCTTAGAAGAACTTATGGTATATTCTTATTTAATTGACTCATTAATAACTGTTTTTAAAAACATAGTCTACAGTCAACAAAAACCCTTCACATCATGTTTTCTATTTTATCTTTTACATAGACGTTCGATAAGTTACATTTTTATTATACTTGCAAACAGCTGCCCTTGCTCCTATGAGGTGTATTCAAACCGTTCACTTATGCCATCCGCAACTATGAATATACTATATTGTAATTTCAATTATATGTATAATGCGTAGTATGTCACTAATTTGCAGTGGACACCACCATCTCATTGACTCGCTCACTTCTCTGTCTCACTCACTTTTTCTTTTATATAAACCTGGTCCTGTATAATACATACATAATATAGTAGAGAAACCGTGAGAAGCCAGGGCGGATCGCTAAATGGCCTTAAATCCTAAATATTGAGTAAATTTGATTTTGTCACTTGAAAATAAAATATAACTTCCTGAATATTCATTAATAAAATTGAATTATTTAATGAAATTATTCAGAGGCTTATAGGAGCTCCTGCCTCCTGCCTCTCCTGCTGCTTGTTTAATGGATTTGATCAAAAGATTTTATTAATTCCGCACCTGTGACGGTTCGCTACAAATTAAAGTATCAAAATTAGCTTTATTGTAATTTTAGTTTAATTTTTGGAGTATTAAAACTAGTTAGGGATTCGCTTACAATTCAATTTACTTGAAATATTAAAAAAATCACTCTGTCGTAATCCTAACGTAACGAGATGTGCAAGGGATATGTTTGTTAAGAATTAATAGAATCGTTTCATTTACCTAGCATCGCTCAGAGTGGTATTCTATTGGTTTTTGACAAACACATCCCTCGCTACACATCCTGACTCTGGTGGAAACGTAGCCTAAGGAGAGGCTCATCTGATCAGTTTACACATAGGTCGATGTATAAAAGATAATGTTAAAAAGTGTTGTCATAGAATGAGAGAGGAATGATACCCATTACTGTACTACACATGGAATTTAGACGGAGCCGAACAGTGCCTGGGGCTTGAGACCCAGGAGCCGGTTTAAAGAGCTCTTTCATTATATATTAACTCTCATCTACAACAGTCGACCTCGATAATGACAATAGATAATAAACTTACGTGGATCTCACGAAGGATGACCTTAACCGCGACACTATAATACTAACTTCTATGTACACTGCGCGAAAACACCAGAAAGACTGAGACTAATTTATCGCACTAAAGTCAGTAGACAATCTACACCTCCGCCATGTTCGAAAGAGAATGTTCACAAATAACGCGTTGTCTAGCAACCAATGACAGGCATATATAAACAACATTGTTTAAAAAGTGTTACAGATTTTATAATAAAACATTGGCATGAGTTTGTTAATAGTTCACGCAAAACTTCTAAACGTCATCCTATAAATTATTTTTAAGCGACTTCAGAAAAAGATTCGGGATCTTGATAGGTTTTTGGGTTTAAAATGTTTACGTACGTGTTAATCCACGGCATGGATGGTGGTCGGTTTTAGAGCGGTATTGTCCAGCGTCTATTGCTGGGAGTGCCACATAACCCCTTTAAGGAGTATGCGTAAATTCATTTCCCCACAAAAAAAAAGGCTATAAAGTAGCAATATGCAAAATTTCATTTAAATCTATTCATCCTTTTTTTTGTGATTGAGAAACAAACAGCGAAACTTCCACATGTATAATATTGGTAAGGTAATAGTATATCATTAATATAAAATTACATTAACATTAATAAAAAAACTAAAAGGTAATTATATAGTTATTGCTATGCATAATGCCACGTCTGTCTGTCTTTTCGCGATAAATTTAAAAACTACGAATACTCATGTGGTTTTCACATATAAATAGTGTGATTTATGGGAAAGATTTAAGTACATAATATATTAAGTCTTGATGTTAATTGGTTGAATTATGACGATAATTAATACTACTACACGTACAAAGCTGGGGTGTGTCGTTAGTCAAATTAAATTTACTTCTTTTGTATCAAAAAACAAAATATTATTACTCAAAAATACACTTTTACCCGAAAGTGTGTTGAAAGGCAATTTAGGATGATATCTGACATTCGCGGTGCTCTAAATAAGTATTCTCATTTCACTTCGAAATGCTCAGCATTGACAAGGCTACAGCCGGTTATATACTCACGACTTTATGAGATTGTCGTATCGTATCGAAGCTGAGCAGCGTCTAGGACTTGCGACCATAGTGTACGGTAGCGGAGCTCTAACCTCAATAACAATAACAACTTACGTGATCCTAAAGAAAAGGGTTCTAGCACGACAGATGATATTAAAACTGTATGAAATAACTACCCTAGATCGATTGAGATAAAGGTTATATATTATCAAACAAGTAGGATAAACAAAAGATAATAAGTGTTGCTAGCATATTATTTTCTGTTCAGAGTCGTTCGATTATTAATGATGACCGTTAATCATCCGTCGGAAATGACTTTGATATTTGAATACTTATGATTTCCGTTGTAACTTGGATTACATTTGTCAAGTCATGATCTAATAACTTTAAAATTTGTAGTCGTTAGGAGTAGCCCAATGACAGAAACGATAATCTGATCTTCTTTGCTGCTGCCGACGATGTAAACAGTGCATTGTCGCAGGTTCTTCAATGGTTTACGATTAATAATTTAGTACTAAACGCAAAAAAGACTAAATGTGTGGAATTTGCTTTACCCAATGTTAAAAAACAGCAATTCACCCTTTTATTAAATAATGAAATTTTGAATTAAACCGACCCAACGATTTTTTTAGGAATAAATTTAGACTCAAAACTTAAGTGGAACTCCCATTTATCATCTTTGGCTGGAAGACTCAGCTCCGCAACTTACGCAGTAAGAAAAGTAAGGCAATTAGCTGATATTGATACAGCCAGACTCGTTTATTTTAGTTACTTTCCAATATAATGTCCTACGGCATTTTGTTGTGGGGCAGGGCCGCGGACTTAGAATCCATTTTTATTTTTCAAAAAAGAGCAGTTTTTAATAAAATAGGTATTCTTACAGTGCCGTCACACTAAATTTATTGTAACATTGTATATATTAGGCAGAACATTTCGTTATTTTCCAAACATAGTGACACACACATGATAAATACTAGAAATAAAAATAAACTTGTAACGCCATACTGTCGTCTCCACAAAGTTAGTAATAGTTTCATGGGGCTTGGTGTTCGCATCTATAATAAGATCCCACAGACTATATTAGACTTGCCACTTCAGCAATTTAAAACTCGAATAAAAAAGTGTTTAGTAAATAAAGCTTACTACTCTGTACAAGATTATTTGAATGATGACAAAGCTTGGATTTCAAATAACGTAGATGCTCAGCCGAATGATTATACCTTTGTAAAACAGACTGATGTAAACAATGGCGTTTTGAAAAGAGCAACTGTTGAGTTTCTTGCCAGTTCTTCTCATCAGGAAACTGCTTTCCGAACTGGTGGTAGCTTCAGACAAACTGACTGACTGACCAATTTTGACGTGTCAAAAGTACTTTGTAAAAAGTCTATTTGAATTAAATATTTTGAGTTTGAGTTTTGAGTTTGCTGGGAGAACTTCTTGCACCTAAATGATGAGAAATGCATCCTTCCTTCTGTCTATTCCTTTTAATGTAGTCATTTCAGCGACGTCCGAGTTTTCATAATGGGTTAATGATAATATAGATTTTTTGCAAAATACATTTCATGAAGATATTTGTATGTTACAGTTCGTTCAATTCACCACGGCTCACGACGAGCCTACTAACTGTCAAAATAGTTAGTAGGTAAGCCGTAATAAGGGCCATACGACGTGATACATTGAAGTATTTATAATTAAACACTTGTCTTGCAATACGTATTGTCAAAATGTTACAGACAACCGAGAAAAAAAATTACAGTTGAGGATAAATATGAGACAAAATATTCTCCTGTCGTACGATAAATCGCATAATATAAACGTTGTATACTACATGAGACGGGAAAATGTATTGTCGCGGTTTTTAAATAATAGAATTGAAAGGGATGTTCTGTTTTAAGTAAATTAGACGTGACAACTTTCTTTATTTCTTTCGAATGATGTATTTTACTTAATATATTTTGTATTTTATTTATTACTTATATGCTTCGTCTTACTTGAGAGGTCTGGGTTCGATTTTGGACGCACACTGGTGACTTACGAGTTATGTAAGCAATTAAATATCAGTTGGTCTAACGGTGAAGGAAAATGTCTTGAGAAAGTCTGCACCCCTGAGAATTCTCTATAATGTTCTCTGGTGCAATGCAAATTATTAGAGCTCATTTGGAGCTGTGTCTAAAAGAGTATGTACTTGTTTTCTAAGGTATTAAATTATAGGTTTTGTGCTAATAACAGTTATAGTAACCAGCAGCTAACTTTCAGTCTGAGAAAAAATATTGTGAGCGTTCTGCGTGTTCCATACGCGTGTGACGCACTGCTCTCACCCCGCACTCCCCCTAATAGAAAGCCCCTAATAGACTGACTTCTGCGCATTCAAGGTCATACCTATACTTACGTGCCAGTACTGAATCACTTAGAAGCGGATAAACGGGTTTTAAATGAAAGTTAGCATGCAGATACAGCCTTAATTAATACGTAGGCTACTTTTTATCCCAAAATGGAAAAGATCCTATGGGATGAAGTTATTAAAAATACCTTACCTATTATAGTTTTATTATGCTATCAGATCATTACTAGCAGTTTGGATTGCAAATTATCAATCATGAATCCAACACCTAAACCACTGAGCTAAAACTAAAGCTTAGATAATTACATATAGATACTTTAGGAATTAGTAAAACTCATATGATACTTATTATGCCTATAAGAAACAAATAAAAATCTGTGAGTAAAGCCTTTAAATCGAAGAAGAAGATTTTGTGAGAGAAGAGTGGAACGGTTTTGAGAGAGAGGATTTTAATTTGTAGAGTATCTCACAAAGTTTTCAAATCACTGAGGATCAAATACTGAAGTTCATGCATATGCTAGAACTTCGATACCATTAATATTTAAAGTATGCGTGTGATCTTCCTAGGTTCAATATTACGTCAGATATATTGGCGGAATATAAAGATACAGCAAGTAAAGGGCAACGACAGAAAAAAAGTGTACCGAAAATTTATTACCAAATGAAAAAGAAAAGTAAACTAGATTAAACATGACAAGGTTTCATAATATTTCGTCTGTTTTTCTAAGTCAACAAAGAACTTAGGCGGTTGTATAAATAGACTGCTGAATAGAAAAAAAATATGTTTTGTCTGAATTTATTTATCACGAGCGGCCTGCCCTCGTTTCGCTTCGGATATTTAAAGCAATATTATAATTGATGTCCTTAATTTGTTATTCTGTAATTGTGTAGTTTTTCATTATTTGAAAAAAGAGAGCGAGAGTGAGGGAGTTACGGAAGGACGGGTTAGAATACTATTCCCCTCTGCATACTATTCCCCTCTGCCGCTGGGAGAGCATCTCGTATAAGCCGAGTAACCCAGCACCCCCATTGGTGGTAGGGGATCTGTTCCCCGACTGGCTTGCGACCAACAAGTGTCTCTGGCGCGTTCCGGTCCAGCCGCATGTGGGCCAGACTTACCCCCTCCCATCCCATTACTTCTCCCCACTCTATCTTCGAGGATGCAACGCATCGACAAAACGAGAGTGTTTTGCCGATGTCCATGGGCGATGGGCGATGGCACTATTACGGCTTTTTAAAACGTGAGTGCGGGTGAGAGTAGCCTGCCACATGTGAATTGTCAAAATAGTAGACACTGTGGATTGAACGATAGCTGCCGGCCAGTATAGAGAATGATGTAATGAACAGCTATGTCTCTGAAACATTATTTCAGCATTTTTAGTTAAATAGATGTTAGTAAGTTCAAGTATCTAGTGTGTTTTGTTGGTAAGATTATTATCAATGAAATTAAGACAAAAACAGTATTATTATTGCAGAAAGATTGTAGACAGAGATAGATAGTAAAAAAGTCAATGATAAGAAAGATGTAGTGGTATATTCCTAGTAATTTTATCAGGTTCCAAAATTTCAATATTCCTATATTCATACTTATAGTCTAACACCTAAGCGGCAGGTTTTTATGAAATATTGGATATGCTGAATTATTATCGAGAGTCCTTCGTGTAAATTTGCGAGGGTAGAATAAAGCGCAGGTATTCGTAATAAAGGAATCGAGTGCTCACATTTTATTCAGATTTTGCCCATACATATGAATTAGGGGGTTTTGTCCATATTCACTTTTGTTTATATGACATGTCTAGGTATTCTTAAATAACGTAGGCATAAAATATTTTCAAATTTCTTTGCTTAATCTACCTATTCAATACAGGTCTCAAGAGTTTTATGTCGTTATATCCTAACTCAAGAAGCGTAAGCAGAACTAAAATGTGCGAATTGGCCTCGCGCACGAAGGGTTCCGTACCAATATTTGGCAAAATATAAATATATTTATTTTATTCTGCTTTTAGTATTTTTTGTTATACGGGTACCAGAAATACATAATTTGTGAAAATTTCAACTGTCTAGCTATCACGGATGGATGGACAGCGAAGTCTTAGTAATAGGGTCCACGATTTCGACTGATAGATGGTTTATCTGTCTGTAACCTTTTCACGCTTAAATCACTGAACCAATTTTGATGAAATTCGGTACAGAGATAGAGTAGGGCTTGGGTAAGGACATAGATTATGTTTATTGCAAAAATATTTTAAAGGGTGGATGAAGTTCATGTCTTTGGAAATTAGATATATATGAATTACGATGGTATAAAAATTAAAATTTAGCGATAAGTGATCCGAGTTGGCTGCACGTTAACGAGGCTTCCACCCATTAGTGAGGGGGACGGTAATGTGTGAGAGTCCAAGCAGTGGACATTAGTACTGTCGACAAGTGAGAAGTCATAGCGCTATGACGGGTGCAAAGCGCTCGTGGGTGTCTCCTATCAGAGAGAAGACGATGAAGCGTTATCGATCGCTTTGTGGCTGGATTGGATCAGGCTGAATTGGATACCGACCGCTGGTGTCGATCGCAAAGCATAGCTTAATTTTATATCTAAATTAGTTGTTGCCAAAATTATCATTGAGGTCACTCGCCATATATAGAAGCTGAACTGAAGAAAGACTTTTTAAATTAGATAAATAAATTGTACTGTCATTACTAATATTATAAATGTGAAAGTTTATACGTTTAGATATTTGTTACTCAATAACGCAAAAACGGTTGAACATGCATAAAAAATAAAATTGAATTTGTGAGTTTATGAAGAGTTTAAGTGAATAGATGAGCCGATGGATAGCCGGTTGAGATCGTGGTTGAATTAATGAGTAATTTAAATTAATTTTTAATCATAGTCCAATGTTATTTCATACACTTTTAATTCATCTTTGGGCCAAAACCTAGCTCGTGAAACTTTCTCGGTACATACGATGTTTGACGGCATAATTCGACTTCAACTGATGAAATAACACGTAAACCCGCTAAACTACGGTCTTGTACGCATCGATAAAGATGGATATTCAGTTACGCGGAAACTTTTTTAGGAATATCCTAAGTATTCACACGCACATGAACATCTATAAAGGGTAGGGTCATTCTATTTGCGTTTGCCTCTATATAAGATAATTTTATGATATAACCCAAGAAATGGATAATCAAGACACAGAAGAACCTTTTATATAGAAGCAAACGAAACGATTGTGCTTACTTCGACAACAATATGCTGACATCAATTCTCGATTAATTCACATGCAAAAATAATTGATATAGCTGTGATATACGGACACATAGTTTAGAGTGTGCAATGAGATTTAAAAGTACTGTCTCATGAATAACTTTGTCTATTGGTGAATACTACAATAAACGCCGTTGCGTAGTTTAAAAAAGCGTTGCATCCTACGACTTTGTTTTATATTATGTAAAGAATAGAAAGTTGTATTTGTACATTTTTCACGAATTAAAATAACTGGATGCTAAGAATATGGCAACTATACAGCGTGTAATACTCAAGATATTTTAATAAAATGCAGTTTAGACGGAAAGCCGGACAGCGCCTTGGACGTGCCAACCTAGGACCAAGGTGTAGGGTTCCTTTTATATAACTATAACGCTCCCCTTCGCTGCCCAAACACTAACTTCAGTAGATAATAAAGTTAACTTACGTGGATCTCGAGAAGGGTGACCTAACCACGAGACTATGATATTATCTCACTAAAGGCTATATATTGTCTACACGTCAGTGTACATGAAATAATATAAAACCTCAACACCAAACTATAAATGGTGTTACAATCATGAAGCTATCAAAATCCTTAGTGAAGGATACCTGACTGATCTATCTTGACCTCTACGACAATTGTCCTAATTTTTATAATTGATGTAGGGTTTTTTAAATGCATATAAGTTCATTTTATATTTTTGGCCCTCGCTACGTGATGCCAGTCCAAATTTATATATAATGTTTGAAGAAAACCAATTCAATAGATTGCAACTCCACCTCCTGGATCAAATAGTCTGAAATAATCTAAAATTACTCGAAGACTGTTATCTTCATGAGACTGATATTGCACAATAACCGAGGTTAAAACCGAGGAACCAATATTAAACACTTACCCCAAACCTTAGCAATGCAGACTCAGTATCACGACACCTCACCAATGCACAGCCATAATGGTCACCAGGTAAGCTCGATGATGATGTGGCTGACATTTCACAGTCATTTAAGATAGGTAGCCTAATAATTAAACCAGTGAGATAAATATTATATTATTAACAAGTGAATTACATTATTTTCTAGGTCTGTTTTATGTTTTGTATCCCATGACTCTGTTAATAAATTAAAGTAAGTAAAAAAAAATATTTGAAAAATCAACAAAATCTGTATTAACAAACGTATTGAGTACATATCAAACAAAAAAATGTTAACAAAGCCGTCTAAAAAGCTACCTTTGCCCTATTTCCGTGGTAATGAAGTATTCATCACTTGCCTCTAGCGTTTTCCATTATTGACTAAAACATAAGCTGAAGCGAAAATTTTAAATAAAAGTGACCTACCCTCTCCTCATTTTACTGTTTATGATTTTCATCTACTCTGTACGCTTTGATCTATTAAAGAACGCCACGGATTTTAATACGGTTTTCACCAATAGACAGAGTGATACAAGAGAAGGGTTTCTAATGTGACGTCGTAGATAAATACATTTTTTGCGCTTACATTGCAAACGCTGGCCTAACCTTACGAGATAGATGAAAATAATGTACTACACCTTAAAAAGATCTACAAAAATATCCGCGATATGATATATGTATATGTCAGATGAGAGAGAGCCGATTTAAATGAACGAATAATCGAATATTTTGCGGAAATTGCGGATCTTCGGGCGGCGAGTATCAGGGCGCGGCGGGCCTACACTCGGTTTCGGAGGCGGAACGGCCTCGACCCGCCGTTAGAAGAGGAGCTGCGGGGCGTCTATAAAGAAGCGCGGAAGACCCTGCAGCTCGCAATCAGTCGGGCCAAGGTGGTGGCCCGCGAGGAATTGCTTGCGGGCCTAGATCGTGACCCGTGAGGGCGTCCGTACCGCAGTGTGATTACTACTGCAGACGTGCTTTGGCTTCGCTTTCGTCTGCGGCTTCGCCACTGGAGTGGGCGCTGCTTTGGGAGCCGGGGTTTTTTTCCCCTTCCCCTTTCCTTTCTTTACCACCGTGGTGCAGCTGCCCTCCTCAGTCAGCGGTGGTGGCGGTAGCGTCTCGTCTGGTCTTGCGACGGGCATAGGAGAGACTGCGCTCGTAGATGGAGTGGATGCCGAAGTGCTGGCGCTCGTTAATGAGCCCCATAATTGAACCCCGTTTGTCAGCGGCTAGCGGCGAGCGAAGCACCTTAGTTGGAGGTAGGCGTTCCTCTATACCGGACAATCGTGCATCGAGCATCATCACTAAAGACGATCTCAACGCGTCGATTGCTGCATTGTCCAGTCTGGGATTCTGAGTCGTCGGGATGACCTTAGATGTTGTGGCCAACGAACGAACACGGTGCTCCTCCCAAGCAGAACAGATCCGGCGTGTGTGGTCTGCCGAGTCTTCCGCACCAGTCACAGTGATGGCATGCGGAGGACAGTTCCCTCTTCACCACCTAGCACAGATATCGACCAAAACAGCCGTGGCCTGTCAATACCTGTGTCAGACGGTATTATAGAGCACCGAAATCACGACCGATCCAGTCACGCAGAACGGGCTTGACCACGGCCACCAGTTCTCTCCTAGCTCCCGGGTTCTCCATCCTCTGCTCCCACATGTAGAACACTTCTTCACGTGCCTCTCTTCTCCACTCGGCGATGACCTCATTTGGTGGGTCTCCTCCATTCTCCGCACGAAACAGTGCACGCCGCCCATGTACCGCCGCTAGAGCCTCTGCTTCCAAATCCCACGGCGGCACGCCCTTGAGCACGCAGGCACCCTCAAATGACACGGTACGGTATGCCCGGACCACTCTCAAAGCCATGGTACGCTGCGGGCGACGCAGTAAGGCCGCAGTTTTAGGGCCGAGAACATCCGCCCATATGGGCGCACCGTACAATGCCATCGAACGGATGACACCGGTATATAACCGTCTGCACGTCTCACGCTGGGACCACCGATGTTGGGAAGCAAACGCCCCAAACTCCCAGCCGCCGCAACCAACCTCGGAGCCAAACGGTGGAAATGCTTCTTGAATGTCCACCGGCTATCTATAATAAGCCCCAAATATTTAATCCACGATCCAATGCCGATGGACGTGCCTCCTACAATTATTTCTGATCCCGGCGGAGGACTCTTACGCGGGCCATGGAAGGTCATGGCCTCTGACTTATGGATGGCTACTTTAAGCCCAAGTGCTTCTATGCGTCGTACAACTTGAGACACAGCAGCTGTGCCGAGTATCGCAGCTTCTCTATAATTTGAGCCCCGTGCTGTGAGCAGCGTGTCATCGGCGTAACAAGTTACGCTTACTCCTTGTAGTGTGGTTCCTCTCAGCACATAGTCGTACCCCATGTTCCACAGGAGAGGTCCAAGGACAGACCCCTGTGGAACACCGCACGTCATCCTTCTCGTCGCCCATGAGCCATCCTTTAGAGGGTATTTCACTACCCTTCCATCAAAGTATACTTCCACCATGAGTCGAAGGTACCGCGGCACGTCATGGAACAGCAGCGCTGCCTTTATTGTTTTCCAGGGAAGAGTGTTGAACGCATTTGAAATATCCAGCGAGACCGCCAGCAACACCCCTCCCTGAGAGACCGCCTCCTCTGCGAGCAGCTTCACCCTCGCAATTGCGTCTATCGTGGACCGCCCATGACGGAAGCCGAATTGTGTACTGTGCAACCCTGGTGACATAGATTGCACGAGGCGGGCAGCGAGCACGCGCTCAAAGAGCTTACTAACCTCGTTCAGTAGCACAATCGGTCGGTATGCCGATGGATCCCCTACAGGACGACCTTCCTTCCTAAGGAGAACGAGCCTACCCTTCTTCCAGTTCTGAGGAAAGACTCCTTGGGCGAGGCAAAAGGTGAAGAGCTGCCTTGCTCACTCGCCCATCTCCTTAAGCGCAACTGACAGTGCTCGGCCAGGAACACCATCTAATCCAGGTGCCGTTTTCCTTGTTTGTATCTTCCGCACAGACATTTAATTCTTCCTCCGTGACCGGTGGTGGTGCATTATCCTCGATCTGCTCAATCGAATCATCATGTCTAGTCATAACCGGCGGTACAAAACCTTCCGATTGTGGAAACAAGACTCCAACGACGTCGTCCACAAATCGTGGCTCCAAACTAGAAGTAATGGGGGGAGCCGGAGCCCGCAATTTTGCCCGAATTACCTTATATGGCTTCCCCCAAGGATCCCGATCTAAGGACTCTAACCATTTCTGCTATGAAACCTCTTTCGCCTCACCTATACCAATTCGTAAGGCTTCACACGCTGTCTGGTATTGTAGGTACAGTTCATTTTCTCGTTCGAAATCTCGAATCCTTCGTCTCCTTGCATGAGCATATCGGCGGTGTGCGTGTAAGCATGTTTGGCGAAGTCGTCGAAGTTCTGCTTTCCACCAATAAATCCATCGTTGAGGTGAGAACGGCCGGGCCCGCGGCATAGAGGTATCGCACACACGCGCCAGCGCTTCACCAAATCTCGCAGCCTCCTGTTCAATGTTCTCAGAGACTGCACCTCCATTCGCCCAAACTTCAACTATTGCGGTTTCTCGTGATAATGTGACATCCATCTTGTTCACAAGCCATCTTCGACCATCCCGAATAGGGGGGTGCCTCGTTCCTGTCGACGGTGATATATGTCAGAACCTAATATAACCATGGTCCGACAGTGTTTCTGCATCCACCACGACCCTCAAACCTTCGACTCGACGTGCTAGGGCTGAAGAGGCAAAGGTTATATCTACCACCGATCCTCCTCCACGGCGAACGCATGTCAATTCTCTCCCCCTGTTAAGGTCTACGAGACCCAAGCTCACCGCCCAATCTTCCAGCACCTGACCCCGCACATTCATCACCGAAGACCCCCACGCCCCAGATTTTGCGTTGAAGTAGCCAGCGACTAATACAGGGTGTGGGTGCACCCTTCCCACCAAGGCCCCGACCTCCACAAGCATTTGCTCGAAGGCAGCGAGACCCGAGTTTGGAGAGCAGTACACCCCCACTACTGAGATGCTGTACACGGAGGTCATCACCTTCACTATTATCCTACCCCAACTATACCCCAACATATGAATAACCCACAATAACTATTTTTTATCCTTTACTTTTTACGAGAAATAATGGCTTATTTACGAAGCGATTTTAAACAATACAGCATTAATCCTTATACAATTAAGTACTTTAAATACATTGTGAATTTAATATAGAAAAATATGACCCTTTCAAACCTAAAATTTAAATGAATATTTTCGAAAATATTACAGATTTAAAATCCAGGGACACAGCGGTTACGGCTAAATACACGTGTTAGATTGCACTCGGGAGAAGCCGGGACGGGTTGACTAGTTATTTATATTCTCAAGCCAGTGGGTATTTCTAAAATAAATCTGGCTGGATTGCAAAACCATCCTAACATAGTCCAACGTAAACATGTAATTAACAAGTGCTCCTGAAAATCTCTCCTAAACAAGACCACACATAAACAGAACACGTTTTAAGCTGTTAATGAAACGCCATTCGATGCTTTTGATGGAGGGTAATTATTGCTACGCCACTCTAATCTACATGTAAATAACATCACAATCACTATATGTTAAAACACTATATAATAAAATATCGCTTATCTATCTATTCACAATAAAATCAAAAACTTCTGAACTGATTTTAATGCAGTTTCACAAATAGACAAAGTAATTCAAGAGAAATAATTGTGTATATTTTGGCTAAGGGTTTCGGTCGAAAATATAGGAAAAAGTCAAGCTTTGTGATACCTTTCATTGGTAACGCTACCTAAATCCTTGCCCATACAAAGCCGAGTAAAATCGTATTTTAAAAAGGTATCTTAATAGATAAATAATATAAAATAGTTTAATAACCCGCGAGCTGCGTGACAGGCGCGGGGGCACAGCAATGCCACCACAAAGTCCAGCAAATCTGTTAAGTATTAATCCTAGCACCATCACAAAGTTTTTAATAATTGTTATTATCTGCTCAACAAGATGGCGCTGGCGTAGAATTGTATAGCGCTAGAAATAAATTTATGATTATATTGGGTTAGTTGAATTATAACCAGTGTCGTGTTGATCTGGGATTTTGTCGTTGATTGCTGTTGGTTGTCTTGTAGAGTAGTTTTGGGACATACTTTGTTTTTTTTGGTCGTTTGGTGAACAAAATTGTACACAATCAAACAAAGCATAATATCCAAATCTGAAAGCGACTAAGGTTATTTTTAAACATTTTGGAAATAATAAAAAGTTTCACAATCATAATTATGCATATAAGTAGAGTCACTTGCTAAGTAATTACTAAAAGTACATTGATGGATATCGAGCCTGGGATTGTCTAAAAATTAGCCTCATTATAGAAATAAAGATGTCTAATATTGATGAGGTCAAAGTTGTTGAATAGGTGCTTCCCTATTTATAATAAAATATTTTAGTTAGTATCTAACTTATATAATCGATTTAAGTTTAACATTATATCTTAAAAAAATTTACAATGTAAAGACACAACTGCGAGAATTGGTTTACATTACAGTCTTTGAAGTATCCAGGCTTATACCAATGACAAGTAAAGTTATTAAAATTAATAGTATTGTAGCGTATGGAAATAAAACGCACAGAATCTTTGCAAAAAAACTCGGTAGCAGGTAACGGTCTGACCCTTGTGTGAACTTTCAACTGCCTTATATAGTCCACTACACGCCCATTTGGTCACGTACGCCTTTATTTGAATATTAACGGTTTACATGTTTGATTCTAAAGCAAACAATTTGTAATTAACTTTATGATCGCGTCGCCTACATACCCCACCCCAGTGCGGCCTTCAGCACTCATCCCGTATGGATATAGCAGCGACGCGCGTCGCCAGTCGCCGGAATAGCCCTGCCTTCGTTGGGATGTCCACCACGTGCCGTGGCTGTCCTTGCATGGGTGTGTCGCCGTGATGATCCCTCTTGACACCGCCTCAGCCAACGGCGCCCGAAGCACTCAGTATGCCAGTATGAAAAACGCCATTGCTCTCCGAGATAAATGACAGACTGGTCAAATGAATACAGAGTAGGAAGACTGGAAAAGGAACCTGAAAGAAAATGTTTAGGTATTAGTGTCTCTGCATCATTTGCACTTGAGAACCACCCCACCCTAGTGAGGGCTAGGAACTGATATAAAGTTTCATTTTGTTTTATAATTATTTTTACTGTTAATGTGCCTCCCAAAACAGCAGTGTGTGATTTTAGACAGCATTTACTACCGACGAAAGCTGCGAATATTTTATTGTTTACATTCCAACGCCCATATGCCACGGCAGACATTGTTTGTAAGTTCGTATAGCTCGGGCTATGAAGCGCACTCGCAGTGTTGTTTGGTGCACTCAGTGCATTCTCCATCTCCCTCGCTCGCATTACCGAATTATAATGCCTTTATATTCGTAGACTTTTAAGACTTTCAAGTTGATTTAACCAATATTTCCATTTAAAATAAATTTTTTCGGATATTTCTTCATCCCAAGTAATAGATTTTGACCATAATTGTTGTAAAATAATTTTTCCTATTACGGTAAATGGTGATAAAAATCCAAATATGTCGAAAATAGACATTATAATTTTTAACATTTCCCGATTTTGTAGGTTTATTGTTTCCTTGAATTATGTCCTTAGGTATTCGTGAAAATGACAAATCGAATCCAAATGTGTCCGTCTCAGGAAACCAAATAAGTCCTAATACTCGTTCGCTGGCCTGTTGTTGGCCTATTTTAAATTTTACAGAAGATTCCCCAAGTTTGTCTTTTGGCAAGGAGTTTAAAACTTCCTGAGAGTTACTTGTCCAATTCCTTACCTCGAATCCGCCGTAAGGCGCTTTGATCTTCAGGAATAATTTTTATTCTTAAAAACATATCTTTAATATCTCCAGTTACTCCAATCCTGTTTTCTCGGAATCGCATCATTATTCCCAGCAAGGATATGAGAAGATCTGGACCCTGTAGTAGGTAATCATTCAAGGACGATCCCCTGGAGCCAGCTGCGGCGTCGAAGACTAAACGTACCTTTTTTTTTTCGGGTTATCGACTCCAAAGTGAGGCAAATACCAAGTTCTTGGTTTGCTTGACGTATCGAGTAGCTCCTTTGCGTAGTCATTTTCCGACAAATGGTTTATTCTATCCCTATACCTTTGGGAAAATTCTGTATCGATCCTCATCTTTCTTTCTATGCCCCTCAGCCGTCCCAAAGCATAGTTGTAAGTGGCGGGCATCTGACTATGGCTATCTCGCTGTCGCACTCTAGCACGCTATTCTCGAACGCTCCGCTCACGCGCATAACTCTTTGGTCTCCCTCTATACCGAGCTGTTTGCTGCTTTAACGTGAGATATTAATTGTGATTCCGTTTGCGCTTCGGTATTCGTTTGAATATTGTTAATATTGCTTGAATAATGCAATAAGCGGTGATGAGCCTGTCCACAATCGTTAATATTACAATTCGGGCAAGTGTTTCTGTCGTGTTTGGATATTAAACATTTGTAGCATAGGCCATTTTGCTTGACGTGACGCCACCGTTCCTTTCGTAGTGCTTTTTTACGCCATAGATTTTCCTTAGGTGTAAAAACACGTTAGGTGTAAAACCACAAACTTGAGTAGACTCCTCGTAAGCCTGTTTAAATTGTAACCACTCCATAGGGTCACCCGTGAAGCTAGGTAGATCTCGTGGTATACATATACGGCTAAGCATTGTAGAATTCGGTACATTAGTAGATGTGATCGTTACCAAATTGCGAATAGCAGTAGCCAGCATTTGAACCATACCTTCAGTGCCAACGCCTGGTGCCGCCAGCGGACACAGCTTGTCTTTAGCTAAACCTTCCTGCAGATCAAGCTGTGTCTGTGGTTCCTGGATACTCTTTTCTAACCACTGTTCCACTTTACTGTTAGAACGCCTTTATTTGAACGTTAACCGTTTACATGTTTAATTCTAAAGCAAACAATTTGTAATTAACTTTATGATCGCGTCGGCTTCAAGTATATTATTTAAATAGTCTTTACATAGTAATTACAAATATCAAATAAGTAATTAATACTTCATCAAAGCTTTAGCAGCAAAGAATTAGCGTATAATTCTTCATTCGAAATCAAATTTTATCAACTTTAAAATAATTGTAGATGTAGTAGTAGAAAAGGTTTGCTGAAGTAATTTGGTATTTCTGCCAAATGCTTTACTTGGCATTGTTATCCTAATTCCAAAAAATTATATATTTTGGTGGCACTGTGTCAGAAGTAGGAGGCACAAAAATTGACATCACTTTGAAATTGCTTAGGACGAAGTGAATTTTCAATTCAAAAAAATATATCGCAGATTTTAAGCGAAGAGTTCAGCCACATAAAGTCCATTTTTCTATAAAAAAAAACGTGGAAGCGCTGAACCAAACCAATCTCGCACCAACTTACAAGTTTATTTAGAAAAGAAGATTAGATTCTGATTCAGTCAAAAATAAACCTGTCTACACATCGTATTAGACAAATAAAAAAATAGGCAAATCCTGGAGTTAGAATTTCAGTGGACTCCCTCTGCACCACATATTCTGAATAAAATTCAATAAGTCATTATCAAAATTTGAGTATAAGTGGTCGTCCTCACCATTATAAAAACACTGCCAAACATAAACTTTAGAAACCCTTAAGCATAATTCATTGACACACGTCACCAAAGTTAGTCATACTGCACCCCAGGGTGTTGAAATTTCCTACAACTCAGTCGATCTTAATTAATTAGTCTGTGGTCCCATAACTCGTGTACAAACATTAAGTTTGGTTATTTACTTTAAGAACTTACCATTGATTTTACCGATAAGGATGAAGATATTATCATAAACTATATTAAATAGGCATAGTTAAATCAAAGTTTATTTAGACATAGAACAAGGGTATCACAGCATCACTATATAATTTTATTATAGGAAGTAGCACGATTTTCTCACATATTGTTATACTCACGTAAATTCTGACTCACTTTATAATTATTATAAAACAAAGTCCCACAGCGTATACTAAACAAATTTTTATGCGATTTTCGCCAAAAGACAGAATGATTCATGAGGAAGATTTAGGTGTATAATTTGTTAAGGTTATGTGTAAATTAGTTGAAATATGACGACCATTTTTGAAAATATTGAGAAAGGTCACATCGCTTAGAAGCTGCTGCCTAATTTCTTTTTAAGACATATCAAAGCAATATATGGCATTGTTAAATATGATGTTGGCAACACTTATAATTTGAGTAGCATCCTGTTATTTGAAGTTGGTAGGGCTGATATGAGTAGCGTCCTCTTAATTGAGGTTGGTAGGGCTAATATGAGTAGGGGTGCGATGTTGGTTAACCTCCTCGTGGTGCACCCTGGGCGTGGACAGCAGCAATTCTTCGTTCGTACCTTTCCATCTTTCATTTTGTCAGTTCACTCACTTTCATCACCGGCGATGTGTTGCTGTTGGCCATGGCAAATAAACCAACAACAGGGGGGGAGGGTTTCGCCTCTCCAAGCGCCCTCTCAGTCGGAGAGTTCGTGGTGGAGGAGGCAAGAGTGGATCAGCTACGGCCTTCACTCATCTGTTCCTTCGCAGACTTTAATCTTTTCTTTCTCTTCGCCTTTCTTTCTTTTCTATTTTTCTTTTTTTTTTTTTTTTTTCTTCTGAGAAGGAGCACAGCTCGACGGCCCATCATTGTCGGGCTGCGAGGAGAAAACCTCTATAAAAACGCCAACAATTCCGGCTATGGCGCGCGGCATCAGGAGCTCTACGGAGTGGGTGGATGGCTCAATGCCACCCTTAGCGGCTTGGAGTGGAGGAGGAATAGGGATTCTGCTCCCTTAAGCAGAAAATACAATGGAAAAGGACACAGATGGAAATTTTCTCCGTAAGGGTCCCGGCAAAACCGGGGAATCCCTGGTATCGTCCGCAGACGGTGCCAGCCACATCGAATCCGGAGGTGGCGACATTTGTGAAGAATTCTTGAACACAGGAAAAGACTTGGTGGCGACCGCTATGCCCGCGGGAGGCCCCACACCACACCAAGGCGTGCTAAAAACGGACTCTGATGCTTATGTTTTGGATGGAGCGTGTGCCATCGCAACGATTGCGAGGGGCAACGTAGACAACTCTGGCGTGTGTAGAAGGCTAACGAGATCTGCTGCTCGGTTGGTAGATGTTGTATGTGCACCCCCAACGATTGGGGGTAGCAGTACGGACAATTCTGGCGTGAATATGGACTCTAATCGTGCTCTTGAATTGGATGTTGTTCCCCCAAAGATAGCGGGGAGCAGTACAATCGACTTTGGCTTAAGAAAGGATATGAAAATAGTTGTAAGTAGGTTGTCAGAAACAGAACTCACTGACTGCAGTCTCCAGACTGTAGGGTCAGATGGGAGCGTGGAGATGGTGGTGCCTATGGAAGGCGTTCAACCAGGAGCTAATTTCCGGAAGAGGCCAGTAGGAAAACTGTACAGCTCGGATGAGGATGGTGAGAGGGAAGCGCCCGCTAAAGGGGCTGCCCACAAATCTAAAAGAGGAAGAGGCAGACCTTCCACCACTGGGGAGTATGTCGGCTTGACGAGGGCGAAGAGAGATCTGGCGACCCCTCATGATACCGAATGTCATCTCGAGACGGAGAGAGAATTGGAGGAGATGAGTAGTGCGTCGTTGCAAGAGAGGGAGGCGCATTGCTCTATGGATGCGACCAAGGACGTGAAATCGAAACCCTCACAGGCGTTAGTTAAGTCTGCTGAGGCCTACTTATCCTCGATAAAGGAGGTCTCACGCAAGTCTAAAAACCTGAAAGGTACGATGCAGCGCCACCTTAACACGGCTGTCGACAACATCAGGCAGGTGATAGCAGAGCTGCAATCCCGGACGGTGACAGAGGAGGTGCTCTTGCTGCGAATCGAAAACGCGGTCTTGCAGAAAAAGATGGAAGAGCTAGGCTCAAAAGTAACTGAGCTTGAGAAAAAGACGGCTGCCCCTGTGGCACCACTGAATGAGGAAAGGGAGGAGACAATCCTTCGGAAAGCGGCGGAGGTTATGGGCAGAGTGTTGGATGCCCGCCTTGCCAATGTAGAGGATAGACTTCCACCGGCTCCTCGTCTGCGGCCCCCTCTGGCTGCGGACAAGAAGAACGATGTTGAATCACGGCCTGTCACAACAGCACCTGAGAGGAGTGACATGGTGGTTGAAGTCCATGCGGCACCTTCTTCATCCCCCCTGATTACATCTAAGGTGGGGAGTAAAAGAAGTAAGAAAAAGGTGTCTATGGCCGCAAGAGAAGCGGCCAAGTCGGTGCAGCCAATACCTTCGACGAGTACTGCAGTGCCGGATAGCGATGCAACCCCATCCCCAAATCAGAGATGGAGCCAGGTTGTGAAGAGGAATGCTCTGGGAAAGGCTGTTAAAAATCATACACCTTTTAAGGAAGCGAAACCGAAGAAGGTGAAGCTACGTCCGCCGAAAACAGCGGCAGTCACTTTGACGCTATTGCCAAGTGCTGCAGTTGGGGTGACGTATGAAACGGTGCTCAAGGAGGCTAGGGGTTGTATTGATATTGCGGCTCTTGGCATTGAATCGCTTCGCTTTAGGAAGGCGCAAACCGGCGCGCGCTTGTTGGAGGTTGGAGGAGAGGACGGCAACAAAAAGGCCGATGCCCTGGCTGACGAACTCCGGAAGGTGGTACATCCGGAATCTGTTAGAGTTCATCGCCCTGTGATGAGATCCACCATCCGGATCACAGGGTTGGATGATTCCATAGTGAAGGAGGAGGTGGTAAAGGCGGTTGCATCCTTGGGTGGCTGCAGTCCTGAGTACATCCAAGCGGGAAGGATAGGTAAAATAGGCTCCATTCTCTTGGGCGTACCTGTGGCAGCCGCGAAAAAAAACAGTCGACGCGGGTAGAATCAGGATCGGGTGGACGTCTGCCCGTATCATGGCCGTTGCTCCAGCAGCGAAGCGCTGCTATAGATGCTTGACTCTAGGTCATATTGCGGCCACGTGTAAGGAGGTCGCAGGCATCCCGCAAGGACATTGTAACAAGTGTGGAGGTTTCGGCCACTTAGCGAGACAGTGCACGAACGAGCCGCATTGTCTAACGTGCGCGGCGGCGGGAAAATTGGCAGCACATCAAGCTGGAAAGGAAGGCTGTTCCGTCGCCACTTCAAAAGTGAAACGGAAAGGTAAAGGCAAGGGAAATAGTGGGAGAGGCGAGAAGTCCCAAGACCCACAGCCATCCACTGGTGGAGTAGGAATGGAAACCATCTAATCGGATGGCACTCGACATGCTACAGGCGAACATCAATCATTCCGCCAGGGCACAAGATCTTCTTATGCAGACCCTGGCTGAATGGCAGATGAAAGTCGCGGTGATCACTGAGCCGTACGTAGTCCCTCCCCGGGATGACTGGGCGGGGGACGTCGGGGGTCTGGTGGCCATCGTCACCTCGAGGGCCAATGGCTCCCCAAATCTTGAGCGTAAGGCTAGGGGTCGGGGATACGTAATGGCTTCCGTGGGCAGCACTGTGGTGATAGGGGTTTACTGCTCACCTAATTCGGGCCTCGCCGTATTCGAGCAACTACTCGTTCAGGTGGGGGCCCTAGTAGGAGGAGCATACACCTGCCCAGTTCTAGTTGCCGGGGACTTCAACGCAAAATCTGAAGCTTGGGGGTCGCCGGTGACGGATGTGCGAGGATCTTCTTATGCAGACCCTGGCTGAATGGCAGATGAAAGTCGCGGTGATCACTGAGCCGTACGTAGTCCCTCCCCGGGATGACTGGGCGGGGGACGTCGGGGGTCTGGTGGCCATCGTCACCTCGAGGGCCAATGGCTCCCCAAATCTTGAGCGTAAGGCTAGGGGTCGGGGATACGTAATGGCTTCCGTGGGCAGCACTGTGGTGATAGGGGTTTACTGCTCACCTAATTCGGGCTTCGCCGTATTCGAGCAACTACTCGTTCAGGTGGGGGCCCTAGTAGGAGGAGCATACCCCTGCCCAGTTCTAGTTGCCGGGGACTTCAACGCAAAATCTGAAGCTTGGGGGTCGCCGGTGACGGATGTGCGAGGTCGGATACTGGAGGGTTGGGCGGTGAGCTTCGCCGACAGGGGGGGTCGGTAGTAGATGTCACCTTTGCTTCTACCCCTCTAGCTCGTCGTGTTGAAGGTTGGAGAGTGGTACTGGACGTGGAGACTCTGTCGGACCATCGCTACATTAGGTTCCGCGTTGCCGCATCCAGCACGACGGGAGTGAGGCTCAACCCTATCAGGGATGGTAGGAGGTGGGTGCTGCGTAAGATGGAGGTAACGCTGGCAAAAGAAGCTGCGATTGTCGAAACCTGGACAAGAAGAGACTCGACTCCTGTTGACATTGAACAGGAAGTTGAGAGATTCGACGATGCAATGGTCCGCGTATGCGATGCCTCAATGCCACGGGCGCGGCCATTCCTCCCACGACGGTGGGTTTACTGGTGGAGGATAGAGCTCAAAGAGTTGCGTCAAGTTTGTGCTCGAGCTCGCCGTCGGTATGCGCATGCTAGGAGGAGAAGAAGAAGGGATGTGGACAGGGAGAATGCCTTGTATCAGGAATACCGCACGGCGTGCGAGTACTTACAGAGAGGAATTGGTGAGGCAAAAGAGGCGTCTTGGAAGGATTGGCTCGAGTCTCTCGATCGAGATCCTTGGGGAAAACCGTATAAGACCATACGAGCAAAGCTCCGACCGTGGACTCCCCCCATCACCTCTACCTTGGAGCCGCAGTTTGTGGAGGATGTAGTCGGGGCTTTGTTTCCACATCGGGAAAGATTCGTGCCGCCGCCTATGACTGAGGAGAGTGATGCTTCTGGGGATTCAAGGGAGAAGGATATGTCACCAGTAACAGAGGAGGAGCTAAAGGTTGCTGTGCGGAAGATGAAGTCCAAAAGGACTGCACCTGGACTGGATGGCGTTCCTGGTCGTGCGCTAGTTGTTGCGCTTAAAGAGATGGATGAGTGGGCGAGGCAGCTCTTCACCTTTTGCCTCGCCCGGGGAGTCTTCCCTCAAAGCTGGAAGATGGGAAAGCTCGTCTTACTTAGGAAGGAGGGCAGACCTGTGGAAGATCCATCGGCGTATCGACCGATTGTGTTGCTAACCGAGATAAGCAAGCTTTTTGAACGTGTGCTCGCTGCTCGCCTCGCGCAGTCCATGTCACCGGGGCTGCACGGCACGCAATTTGGTTTTTGCCAAGGTCGTTCTACGATTGACGCTATTGCGAGAGTCAGAGGACTCGCAGATGAGGCAGCCTCTCAGGGTGGGGTGTTACTAGCGGTTTCGCTTGATATATCAAATGCGTTTAACACTCTGCCCTGGGAAACGATAAAGGCGGCACTTGTCTTTCATAGCGTGCCGTGCTACCTGCGTGACGTAATTGAGGCGTATTTTGTCGGGAGGGCCGTTAGATACCCTCTGAAGAACGGTACCTGGGCTATGAGGATGATGACGTGCGGTGTTCCGCAGGGGTCGGTCCTTGGACCTCTCCTGTGGAATATCGGTTACGACTACGTACTGCGGGGCACTACATTGCAGGGCGTGAGTGTCACCTGCTATGCCGATGACACGTTGGTCACGGCACGTGGTACGAATTTCAGGGAGGCGGCCATACTTGGTACTGCGGGTGTCGCACAGGTGGTGAGACGAATTGGATCGCTGGGGCTCAGTGTCGCTCTTCATAAATCTGAGGCCATGTTGTTTCATGGGCCGCGTAGGGGCCCTCCACCTGGAGCGGAGTTCATAGTTGGAGGTACGTCCATCGGCATCCGCTCCTGGATTAAATATTTGGGTCTGATTCTCGATAGCCGTTGGACGTTTAAGGAGCATTTTAGTCGTTTGGCTCCTAGATTGATGGCTGCGGCGGGTGCTTTGGGGAGATTGCTCCCAAATGTAGGAGGTCCAAGTGTGACATGCAGGAGACTATACACCGGAGCCCTTCGCTCGATGGCAATGTACGGTGCGCCCATATGGGCGGGTACTCTCAGCCCCGGCACTGTGGCCCTGCTGCGGCGACCGCAGCGGACCATGGCTTTGAGAGTTGTCCGGGCGTACCGGACCGTATCATTCGAGGTCGCATGCGTGCTTGCAGGAGTGCCACCGTGGGACCTCGAAGCGGAGGCTCTCGCGGCGGTACACAGACGGCGTGCATTGTCACGTTCGGAGGATGGAGGAGACCCGCTGCAAATGGTCCTGAATCAGTGGAGGCGAGAGGCATACGAAGAAGTGCTTCAAAGATGGAAAGAGAGGTTGGCGAACCCGGGGGCTAGCCGGGAATTAGTGGCCGCGATCAGACCTGTCCTTCGCGATTGGTTGAGTCGTGATGTCGGCACCCTAACATTTCGCCTGACACAGGTGTTGACGGGTCATGGGTGTTTTGGTCGATACCTGTGTCAGGTGGTGAGGAGAGAACCGTCCCCCACCTGCCATCACTGTGGGGACGGTGTGGAGGACTCGGCAGATCATACACGCCGGGTCTGCTCTGCATGGGAGGAGCACCGTGCTGCGCTGGTTGCAGTCATTGGGGGAGACCTGTCGTTGCCGACCGTGGTGAGAGCTATGGTCGGTAGCGAGCAGGCGTGGCAGGCGGTAGAGGCGTACGCTGAAGCCGTGATTTTTGCCAAAGAAGCTGCAGAGAGAGCCCGGGAGGCTGACCCCGAGGCTCCACCGGAACGCAGAAGGCGAGTAGGTCGTCGGCGTCGTGCATACATTGCGGCAATGCCGCCGTAGCGTGTGTGTACGATGTGCGACGTGGGCTTATGAGTGACGGACGGGGGTTTCTGTCGCTCATGGGAGGCCCTAGTGCAGGTGCACGCCCCTTTGTGTTCCAGGGGTGACACTTTGCGGAGTAAATAGGGGTGTATTACGTCTTACGTCTTCCCCCCAGAGTAGTGTCCGTTTGCGACAGGTGCCAGCAGGTCGCGGAACGAAGTCGATACCGTAGCTTGCCCTCGCCAAGCGCCACGTAGGAACGCCCCGGTTAGGTTTAGCGGGTCGGGCTGTCTCCTTCCGAGGCAGTTTATACCAGCCCCGCATAATCCGATCTGTCCCCGCAAATCGGGTATTTGTTGAGCAAATTCCCCCGGGTAAAAAAAAAAAAAAAAAAAAGGGCTAATATGAGTAGCATTTTTACTTTCCTGAATGTTGGCCAACTGATAAAATTAAATCAAGAAAGTGGGAATTGCAAAATAAATACGCCGTCATGACAAAATAATGATGGATTACATCGCGAGGATTGTAACAGTAACTCTGAAGGTCTGAAGCATATTCACCAGGAAATCTAGCCAAGCCGTCATTCTGTTAGTCTGAGTATAGACTACTCTTTTCTTTTATTAGTGAGGAACATATAGGTGTATAATTTGTTAAGGTTTTGTGTAAATTAGTTGAAATATGACGACCATTTTTGAAAATATTGAGAAAGGTCATACCGCTTAGGAGCTGTTAATTCAATTTTAGGACATATAAAAGCAATATATGGTATGTACATGTAGGTAATATATGTGAAAAGTTGAGACAGGTTGCTAGAATTCATTAAAATGTGAGTCGCAATTTTAACAAATGTTTCCAACGTCACAACGGAAGTTATATTCAAACGCATTCTCTGCGTATAACTTTTGAAAGTAAAATGAAATCCAAATAAATACTTTTAAAACTAAACTAAAATGAAAACAGCAAGCCTTGAAATTTTAGGTTATTTTCTCGTCAATTGGGAAGTGTTTAACAACTTTTTTAACTACTCTTTTAAAAAATCATAATAGGTTGGGGGAAAATTAGTTTCTTCGCATTTTTTAAGAAAATTAAAAACATTTTTTAATATAGTTTATTTACATTTAACTAAAGTATGTAGGTACCATTTTGTTCGATAACTTTTTGCCATCTTGTAGGTAGGTAGGGACATGATCCCATTGCTATAGAAATTTTGGGGCACCTGATCAAAAAACCGCGACAAGTAGTTTCGGCAGTCCCCTGATGTTAACTTGACACTGCCTAAAGAATTCTGAAGAGACCGAAACAGGTGGAAATCTGAAGGTGCAAGGTCAGGACTATACGGCGGATGCATTAACACCTCACAGCTAAACTCTCTTAATTTTTGCTGAGTTTCTAAAGATGTGTGAAGTCTAGCGTTATCATGATGAAAAACCACACCCCTTCTGTTGATTAATTCCGGCCGCTTTCTCTCAACTTCTAGCTTTATTCTCATCAGTTGTTCGCAATAGAGTTCAGAATCGATGGTCCTTCCTGGTGCTAACAGCTCATAATGATCCACTTTTCATCACCAGTTATCAGCTTCTTCAAAAATGGATCGGTTTCATTACGTCGTAATAAAGAATTACAAATGAGTACACGGTTCATTAGGTTTCTTTCAGTGAGCTCGTGAGGAACCCAAGTATCGAGCTTTTTTGTGTACCCAGTTTTTTTCAAATGCGCCAAAACTGTTTTGTGGTCAATTCCCAGTTCTTCAGCTACGTCCTAACTACTGAAATGCCGATCTTGCTCCATTTTTTCAAAAATGGCATCTATTTTATCTGTAATAGAGCGACCAGATCGAGGTGCATCTTTGACATCAAAATTTCCGGTTTGAAAACGCTTAAACCAAATTTGTGCTACTCTCACAGACACTGCACTAGGTCCATAAACATCGCAATTTTTTTTCACACCTTTTTTGTACTAATATTTTTTTTTTATATATATAATGCGAAAAGACTTTTTCCCGAACCTATCATGTGCTCGAAGGTGCCGACGCCGATGTACCTCTCACTTCATTTCTCCAAGCTGCTCCTAACTAGTAATCTTAAAATTAAAAAACTGTTATAACATTATTATTAGACAAGTAAAAGTGTAATTGACGGAATGGCGATTTTAGCAAAAGTTTTCACTGAAACGAGGTTCAGCAAAAATTGTCAAAAATTATTCAAATTTTAAATAGATTTGATATTTTCCTAATATTCACGTTCATTCAAACATTGAATAAATGTATTTGTATTTTGTTTACACGCTTGAACGAAGGAATGAAATGTATTTACGACACTCACACTCAGTATAATGTTTAAGTATTTAATAATGTAACCTCTTACTAATATTATACATATGTTTGAAAGAAGAAAGAAAGAAAGATATGTTTTTTGGCATTCACACACTAATAAATATTTATTACACTAGAAAAAAAGTAATATATTTAAAAATGTGCAACATACAGGTCAAAATAAAATGCGTGTGTTATAATATTAGTTAACTAACTAACATAAATGAGTCGCTCTGCAGATTTTCATATTTATATTTAGATGAAAGGATCATTGTTACTCTAATCACGCAAAAACGATTAAATGGATTTCTTGAAATTTTGCTTACGGATATTTTATAACTTGATGAACATATAGGTTTTATCCCAAAAAAATTCAAAGTTCCTACGGGATAATAATAGAATATGTTTATTGTCGTAAACGCCTGAATATTTTAATTTAGCAATAATATATTGTAATTTGAATTTTTTTTGATAAATCTAACAATAAGTGGTAAATTGTACCCGTGTGATGCTACTAGTAATCTGGTCTTAAAATCTCAAGTTAATAAAAACAGAAAGAATACTTGAAAATAAAAGAATGTTATTAAAAAACTTTCAAATAGGTTTCCTAAGAATAGATTCACCTTAAAGCTACTATAGTATGTCAAACAAGAAGTTTGTTTTAGCCAGACAAAGAGCTGGACCAACTTCACTTGACTCCCAGCTTGATTCATTGGAGTTCCTGTTTTTCTAACTAAAGTACACTTGTGTGCATTTACCTGCTACTTATTGAGGGTGGTTTTACAATCGATCAAGATTTGCTGATTGTGTTTGTGCTCTTTCTATCGGAAATACGTTATATAAAATACGAGCGGATTTTATTTCTGCTTTGGAAATGTTTTATATAAAACTAGCCAATCCGCAATCGCTTCGCTGAGGTGTGTTTAAACTGTTTTGCACACGCTCTTTATATTCTCGTACCAAGACAGTAGAGTGCTGTCCGATTAAGGTCAAGTAAGTTCTTACATTGTAGTTGCCTCGTAATATAATCACGTTAGGGGGCCTAGCCAAGATGACTTTCTACAATTGTTAACGAATATAGAAAACTTTAAAAATGTATGGGAATGACATATGCCAACGATATATCACGTGATTAAATTAAAATGACATATTTTTAATGAACGTTCGCACTTAATGGGTGCGTTCCACTAAGGACTCACGAGTACGAAGACCACGCTCACGACCATGGTTTTTCCCGTTCCACTTATTCGCGAGCGTTACGATCGATAACCCATGTGCAACGTGAGATTGAGCGTTAACGTAAATAATTCAAATAGCGAGTTATAAAAAAATAGCTTCAAGAGGTTAAGGTTATTATTACTCAATAATTCTTCATACCTAAATAATTATTGGTTAAATTAATTTATATATGTCGGGGTATAGTTGGGGTAGGATAATAGTGAAGGAATATATTGATTTTTTTATATTTATAATTAAATTGAAACTAAAACTAATTTTACATAAATATATTTACATGTGTTATGCATCGGCTGCAAAAACATTAACTTCCATTAATAAATCTCTATCCGTATCAAATAGTATTATTTACACCTTAAAGTTATTTGGGCGTTGTGAACGCTTAGTAGAACGCACCAAATATGTCAACATAGCTTGTCAAGATTTATCGCTTGAAATTATAGAAAGAGAATAGAAACATACGTTTGCAACTTGGCTAGGCCCCTAGGTTAGGTTAGCCTTAGGTTAGATTAGCCTTAGGTTAGATTAGCCTTAGGTTAGATTAGCCTTGTGTTAGGTTAGGTTCATGTTAGTCTAATCTTAAGATTAAACAGTGAAACTAAGCAGTGGAGCCTTGTGATGTGATTACTTAAAGGTCCTTGGTCACAAGATCAAGGCGCTGCTTGATATTCACTCTATGAAATTACTAGTCATGCTAGTGGTTATAATTAGATGGACCCCTGAAAATGTTCTTAAAACAAGCCATGTAGGAACTACTCGGCAAGCAAATTTATTAATACTGTTTCACACTACAACTAAACAGAATCAATAATAAAATCGAATACGTTTTAATTGTTTGATCAACTAGTAATATTCTGATAGACCGACAGCTTGACGAGTAGTTTCATAGATTAAATATTTTGACTTTTATTGTGAAGTGGGTGTATAACTACTAGTTCTCCTTTGTAGAGTGTATATTATTATTGATTTTATCTCAGTTATACGATTAATTTTTTTTGTTTATAATAGTACTTAGTACTTATTTTAACATTAAAATATAAAAGTAAATTTAGGCTCTCTGACTGAATCGATTTCAATAAAATTTGGTACAGAGATAGACTATTGCGACTAAGCTTGCGAAAGGATGATTTATCGCGAAAAATAGGGCTTGAAGGGGTTAAAATAGGGTGTGAAGGGAATGACGGGCTGTGGATTGTCTTTGGGAATTATGTTGATGTTAAGAATTAAAATGTAAAATATAGTAGGGGTATAAAAGGGGATGAAAGTTTATATTTAAGTTCGTCACAATGATATATTATTTTGAAAATTAAAATGTAAAATTAAGCCTACATAAAAGTTATAAAATGTACCCGGGCTGAGCCGGGGCGCAATAGTTGTATACTTTAACATTTTTATAAACAGAATTTTTTAACATTTATTAACATCTAATTAAAATAAGAGTATTTAATTAGGTCCAGCGGATATATCGAGCGGAAACGGAAGCCTTTGCGATGTGTATCCGTCCTGAACGACACAGGGGTTTGTTTGAGCACAGTATTTAGAACTTTTTTGTTTAAAAATGTTAAATTAGATGTTAATTACTTTTAGGTACTTGTAATTAAATAACTCATGACAGGAAATTAGTTGTTAAAGAAAACTAGTCGAGCCACTTGGATCTATTAAAAAAATATTTAATTTTCAATATATTGTTACTAAATAAAAATATTCAGGCGTTTAGAGAAACATATTATATTAAGACTATCCTAAATTTCCATTGATCTCTGTTTTTTTAATTGAAATCCGTTTAGCGGTTTTTGCGTGATTGAATAACAAACAGTCAAAAAGGAATCAATATTTGTGGGGTTCTTCCTTTGATTTAGATTGGACAATTTGATAGAAATAATATGTTATAATACAAGTAAAGGGAAAAAATCAGAGTAAATTGATAAACAAAACTGTAACAAATTTTAATGAATTAAAATTAATTCACAAAATATATTCAGAAAGGAATCGAAATGTTTCAGAAATCTAAATTTTAACTCTAGAAGAAATTCAGAGATTCTTATTAAAATAAGTAAATTGATAGACTAGATACGTAATTGTACACTAATGAATTAAACATATACAGACGATACTATGTACACTAATATAATCAAATTAAGTGTGACATACAAGATTTAAATGTAAATAGTAACCTTCTTAGTGTGTTTAGTCTGGACCTTAAACCTATATCAAGTTAATACGAGTCAATTGGAGGTGAAGCGACGGTAATCAATACTGATACTAGCGACTAAGATAGATGTTGCCGACGAAATAGTTTGGTTCATCGGTTCGTTTAAGCTTAGATACATTTGAATTTAATTACTTTTATAGGACTAGTGACCCGTCCGTCTTCGTCTGGTTTATCTACTATAATATGAGGTAGCAACACCGTTGATAACTTTATATTCGCGGGTAGTACCTTTTATTTCATTTCAAGACTATATAACCTCTGTTCCGACTGTAGACTATAGACTTGAGCCAGTTGTCAAGCGGAGCACGCCTGGTAAGGATTATGGCTGTGCAATGGTATGGTGTCGTGACGCTGGGTCTCTATTACTAAGGTTTGGAGTAAGTGTTTAATATTGCTTACTCGGTGTTCCACTTTAAGTGTATGTTATTATTGTATTGTGCGTGTTACTGTGCGGCATCGGTCCCATAGATGACGTATTATTCATATAGACCTTCCTGTTGGATCATTCCAACTTTTGTTGAAAACCGTATAAAAATCTGTTGTGTGGTTTAAAAGATCTAATCGCAGAAAATCCAATCACCAAATATTCTTATCACATTATGTGACATCCAACCCTTTGGTAACGGAGAAAAAGCCTTTAATAAGAATTGCAACAACCTCATTTCCCTCTTTTTACAGGTTACAAGTCAACAAACACAGCACAATTTTAAAATCCTCACCAATATGGATGCAAAAATAATATTTTACTTCCTAGTAGATCATAATACATTATATATTATTTCAAGTATACCGATGTGAAGACAATATATAACTTTTAGTGTGATAGATTAGTCTCAGTCTCTGGTGTTTTTGTGCAGTGAACATGAAAGTTAGTGTTTATAGTGTCGTGATTAAGGTTACCCTTCTCGAGGTCCACGTAAGTTTCCTTTATTATCTATTGTCATTAGCGAGGTCGAGTGGTGGAGGTGAGAGTTAATATATTATGAAAGAGCTCTTTAAACCTTCTGGGTCTCAAGCCCCAGGCACTGCTCGCCTCAGTCTAAATTGCATTTGTATACGTATTGCTGTACAGTAATGGGTATCATATATCTTTCGTCTGGTAGCACTAGCAATATTCGTATCAATATAGAAGCTATACTGAACGGTAAGTAAAGCTAGGTCGTTCCGATTCCAACAGTCGCGGCAGTCAAGAATGAGCCGGTCTGAACAGTTGTGCGTTCGGTCGTGTTTTGTGTATCAGAACTATGTCGGATAACATAAATATAAATAAAATGAAACGAGAACTCCTGAAGCGACTTATAGAGGACGAAGAAGAGGATGATGAAATCATTTTCTTTTTTTTCTTTCGTTCTTACTTTCATCAACAAGGAATAACGTAGATTCATTACATACATCCAGTGTTGAGGAAGGTAGCTATCAAATCTTCAACTTAAAACTCGTCACTTTCATTAGTAAGTAACGCCATTTTGATTACCATAATAACCGAGCGGCGCGACCATACCGTTCCCGCAGCGGCACGGCGTCGCTGCTGAAATTGTCGCACGCATCGGAAAGCGTTACATACAAATCCCTACAAAGTGGTGCACCAATGCCGGGGTCGCGACCGCCAAGTCAAGGAAGCCAAGAAATATAATCCCAAACACTCACAAAACCATCACCATGTAGTCCGAAGCACGACACCACACCAATTATACAGCTACAATGGTCTCCAGTCGTATCCGTTAGACAACTGTCACAAATCTATCGGAACAGAGGTTATATGGTCTTGTTAAAATAGTTGCGTGGGTATAATTGAAATAAAATTAAAGAACTAACCATACTCATATTAACTTTTGATTGACTTATAGATTGGAATAATGGATTAGGGATAAAAATATCCCTTTCAGCTCGACAATTTATAAGCGGTAGTTTGACAGTTTCATAGATAAAATATTGACTGTCATATAGAGGTGTGAGTGGGAACCTGTGTATCCTTTATTTAGGATCAAGTGCCTTTTTGTCACTTAACCTGCTTTGGCTTCCTTTCTAAAGTGGATATTGTCTTTTATGTGTTACTATTTAGTATAGCTTATCCTACCATTTTAGTGTTAGCATATAATAATGATTGTATATATAGATAGGCATTAAGAAAAAAGATTATCCAAGCAATGTCATCAATCATCATAGATTGATGTTGGTGGGTGAACTGGGTGCGGTATTACCTAATGATATGATTCAAGCGAGTTTTCTGTTAGAAAGCTACATTATGCTAGATTAACATAGGCTATATTTATTACTAGAAAAAATTAGAGATTCTCAGAAATTCTTACTAATTTTGTATATTTAGTCAAAATTTTTTTGTGCAAAGATGTTTATTATATAGGATCCAGGTAGTGGTTCACAAAAAACTAATTATTGAAAAAAAAGACCTGATTCTGTCATTATGACCAAATATGTATCAAAACTAAAAAGGTGCTGTGCTGTGCTAACTGCATTAAAACCAACCCAAGGTGCAAAAAAATAAGCCATAAAATGTCTTTCATCGCATGCGCTGCGGAAAATAATGATGATAGAACGAAAAAATCTTTTACAATATTATAGAACGTTTGATACGTTCTATAATATTGTAAAAGATTATCTACAAAAAACTTCACGAGACCATATTTCCCACTATTGTAGTAATGTCACTATAACTACTTTTTTATATTGTTTTAATACCTGTTGATTACTTTTCGAATAATTAAAATTGGACTTTCCATTCAAAAGATATTACGAAATTAAAAATATCAATATAAACAAAAAATACACGCTGACGGGCTGGTGTGGTACGCCACGCAGCGCAGATCTTCGTTATTGTGTGTAATGGCAAGGCCCTAGTTCTTATATCTAGACACCATCTTTCTATAGAAGCTTTTAATATATGTCGGATATAGCTATAAATTCAATAAGGAAAAATATTTAAAGTTTGAGAAGCGAGAGTCAGTTATTAGTCTTAATAATCTCAACTAATATTTTTATTAATATTATAAATAGGAAAGTATTTGTAATGAGATTATTGCGAAAAAAGGCTAGAAAGGGTTGAAATAGGGGATGAATTGCAGGTCGAGCTGTGTGTTCATTTATCTCTTTGGGAAGTCATATAATATAAATTATGTTGATGTTGAAAATTAAAATCTAATACACGTGGTAAATAGCAGTCGGACGAAGTCAGGTCGTGTCGGCTAGATTAATACTAAATTGAAATATGTACAAACAGGATCCTACAATTTCCTAGAGAGCTAGACCTAAATAAATCTTACAGTGCCCTAAGTCAACAGTAATTACGAAACATCCAATATTCCCTTTGCTCGCCTTAACCAAGCCAATATAATTTTGGTTATTTCCGAAATATATTAATATAATTTATTTTATCTTTATAAAGGAAAATTATACTATGTTAGTCTATTAAAATCTTTAATCTTTGTAACTTGTCGAATGATACGGTAGTCCTATTTAATATAGGATGCAAAACTTTGTGTATATTTAACAATTTTTATTTTATTTTAGCATTACAAATGGTTAATTTATGTGTTGTACCTAAATTGGAATTTAAGGGCACGCATACCAAAAGTTACATGGAGTATCCGAGCTACGATTGAAATGGGTTAGTAAAATATTACTATTTTAGGGCATATGCCAAAAGTTATATATAGTATTCGAGCTAGGAATGAGTAGGTTGGCCCTTATTGATATTTTAGGGCATATTCCATAAGTTACAAGTAGTTTCCCAGCTACGAATGAGTAGGTTGGCCCTTATTGATATTTTAGGGCATATTCCATAAGTTACAAGTAGTGTCCCAGCTACGAATGAGTAGGTTGGCCTTTATTGATATTTTAGGGCATATTCCATAAGTTACAAGTAGTGTCCCAGCTACGAATGAGTAGGTTGGCCCTTATTGATATTTTAGGGCATATTCCATAAGCTACAAGTAGTGTCCCAGCTACGAATGAGTAGGTTGGCCCTTATTGATATTTTAGGGCATATTCCATATGTTACAAGTAGTGTCCCAGCTACGAATGACATTGATAAGCCCTAAATTGATATGTATTTAACGAAGGTCGTCCATCTTTGTTTTTAATGCTATCAATTTTTTCGGGCCCGCTAGATAAGAACTATTCATTCGTTAAGTCAAACCTAACGATAATTTATAATATACATTAAATATAGTTTGATAATGCTTTTACTAAAACTAGAAATAGTGGACTATAAAATCAATGTCGTCGTACATGCAAAAAATATGTAAGATTTGTAACACGCCAAACCACTAAAAGAAAAATGCTTAGTCACAGTGATTTAAATTCTCAGTGAAACCTTAGCATTTTATTTAAACACTAGTTCTACAGAAATGTGACGGTCTAACAGAACGCTTCTAAGAATAATAGAGAACTTCCCAGAACAGTTGCAGGTAATTTAACAAAGTTACACTATTATTTTTACAGAACGGTAACGATTTTTTTTTAACCATTGTCGTTACTTGTTATGTTCACAATTTTATAAACATGGATTAAAAACATTAGGTAATAACAATCATACCCAATAAAAACATAAAATATAAAAAAACCAAGTCTCCCTATGAAATCTTATGACTATAAAAGTTGTGAAATATCTTATAAGACCAAGTAAGTTATAAGTTATTTGTTAGACATTTTTATTTCTGTAATAAGTATAATTATTTAACAATCAACATTTTAAATTTATCACTCATACAATCAATTATATAATCAAAAATTTAAAGGTAGTGTGACTTCTAGAATTATAAATTTGGATCATCTTTGAGAGTATCACTGAAAAAATCTATAAATTTGATTTATCGATAGTTCGTAAAGTATGAGATATTAATTGTGCTAAGTATATGAGAGATATATGATACCCATTACTCTACAGCAATACGTATACACATGCAATTTAGACTGAGGCGAGCAGTGCCCGGGGCTTGAGACTCAGGAGCAGGTTTAAAGAGCTTTTTCATAATATATTAACTCTCACCTCCACCACTCGACCTCGCCAACGACAATAGATAATAAAGTAAACTTACGTGGACCTCGAGAAGGGTAACCTTAATCACGACACAATAACACTGACTTCCATATTCACTGCGCGAAAACACTAGAGAGACTGAGGACTAATCTATCGCACTAGAGGTTATATATTGTCTTCACGTCGGAATACTTGAAATAATATAAAATGATCTACATGCTACTACTTTATAAATAGTGTTGCTAACAATAGTGAATTTGATATATTGTTTAATATATCCAAACTTCAAGATCATCAAAAATTTAGGCTCCTAGCTCCAAAAAAAGGACGTTACGGTCTGTGCTTTCCTCGCGTTGCCGTGCCCCCTGATTGTCTATCATTATATTTTAATAATCTATTTATTAGAAATTACGTTCCAGTTTTTATGCAATATAATTGAAATGTACTACGAGAGCAACTTTTGTAGTCTCCAGTTTTTACTGAAAACTTATTGGTACTTTGACATTTAAATTTATTTCCTCAATTTAAATATTGGTTTATAGAACAAATCTCAGCAGTTTTTCTCATTCTATTTCTTTTAGCTACGTTAGTAAAATGCCCAATCTCCATTTATTAATTACTTTTATAAACATATGTCGGCGCCTAAGTTATGCTTAGGTTAGCCAAACCATAGGTTTAAAAACAGATAAGCTGGGCAGTGGAGGCAAGTGTTCTAATTGAATTAAAGGATCCTTTAAACACCTCGCTCACAAGCCCAATGAACTGCTTAGGTTCCTGTCATAATAGTAAGAGATCATAATATTGTTTAGTTATTTATCGATTATAATTCGCTAACAGTATTTTGTTAACTGCGTCGATCATTAGCCAAATAAATCTAAAAACTACCATCCAATCCAAAATGTTGCTAACACAACATTTTATATAGGTGTTACCGACATTGGATGTCATATGAATAGTTCACCAAAATCCCAACTCAATCACAAAACACCATGTATTCGTTATAGCCAATAAACCTCAGCTAAACCTGTAGATTCAATCAAAGTTATCTATACGAAATTTTGATATCGTCCCATTGGCAATCGCTTTCAATAACAATCCTTTCACGAGCTGTCACTCCACTTCTGTATCTGACGTGTACAGAATACTCGGTTTTATTTCATAGCTTTAGTTTGATCAATCACTTTAACTATTGATTTATTTGACTACAGTTTATTAGTTTTATATAAGGCCAAGTGCGAGTTGATCTACATCGAGGGTTCCGTAAAAAATGCTTTGAGGCAACTTAACCTCGTCGTTGGAAAACTATTGTCCACTTACTTTTAGTTTGTGCTTTGGTAAGTACCTGCAGCAGGCTGCCAGACGGAACGCAAATGCCGAGTGCCAAGTGGCTTGGGAAACGCAGAGACACTTGTTCAAAGAGGTGGTAGGTGACTTTATGTCGCTATCGGAGTTGGTGGTGGTAAATTTCATATTTTAATCCCTATATCACTAAATTTGCATTTTAATTTATATATGACTAATTCCCAAAGACATAACAAACACACAACTCGACATGCACTTCATCCCCACGTCGATAGATGGCGTTCGAGCACACTCGTTTGTTTAGTTTGTATTCTTAAGTATTTTTTTCGCGATAAAACATAGTCTACGCCCTTCTTCAAGCTCTACTTTATCATATTTCATCAAAATTGGTTCAGTGATTTAAGCCTGATTGATTAACAGACAGACGCCATCTATTCGTCTATAGATGGCGTAAGTGGTATAATAAATCGCACTTTCGTTTGTTACGTTTGTATTCTTAAGTATTACCTACGTTTCTTAAGAGTTGCTTTCGTTAACATAATACTAGTTAGTATAGATTTTCAAAAGCGACATCAAAATATATTTATTATAAATATTATTACATCTCCATTACTTTTATCAATCATCTGTAAAATATTGGTACACGTAGCAAGTATTATAAACGTACCAAAATTGCTATATTGAATAACTCAATATAAAAAAATAATTCGTAAATTTTCTGTCCCTGTATATTCATTTGTATACATTGACTTCTCATCGTATGGACGCCATTTTTCTTGTTTCGCAGATATTCGTAATAATCCATACCAGAGGTTACCAAACTTCTTTACATACACCCACCCCCTTTCTAACTTTATACAAAAATTCAAAAATCAAAAAAGGAAAAGGAAAGGAAGATTCTAGTCTTGTATACTAATTAAATAATGAAAATCTTGTCTGGATTATAAACTTGACATACATTGTATGGATCTTAAATCCCTTCAGTAATTTTTTTTTCTTTCTCGAGGAATTTAATAAAATCATTAAAGTATATTGGTCTCTTTCTAATAAATAATATACATAGTTTCGCTTGTTCTGACTAATAATAAAGCACAACCTAATTTCTAGAACCGTGAACTATATACATTTTTTTAAAGTCAATCGAGCAAAATTTAAGATGACATTATAGAGGCCGCGATTAAAACTGCTGCAAACTGACTAAAACAGATTTAGATTTCCTTGTGTGTTTTGCGATATTGTGGGTCCATAATATAATAGGTCAATACGTATAAATTATCAGACTATTCAATTACACTTTAAATTCCGTACACGCGCGTAAAAATGTTCCAGACAAGGCGAGTACTATTCGTGTAATCGAATACCGATTATTATGCAACGAATGAATCGAATTAAATAGAAAAAGGCAAAAATAATATTTGGAGAAGATATTAAAAAGAGTTTTTATGGGCAGGAAGAATTAAAAAGATTGTTGGGTAACGTTTCAAAAATAAGATTGTATTTATCATCATTGGATGATGTCTTTTTAATTAGATCTAACATAGTATTGAGAATTAAATAAAATTTTCCAAATAACACTATATTACTTGGGATCATTGAATTATGTCTTTATAGTAAGACTATATTACTCGTGAGTATTTTATGAACTTTTCTAAATAAGACTATATCACTAGGGATCTTTGAATTATGTCTTTATAGTAAGACTATATTACTAGTGAGTATTTTATGAACTTTTCTAAATAAGACTATATCACTAGGGATCTTTGAATTATGTCTTTATAGTAAGACTATATTACTAGTGAGTATTTTATAATTTTTCTAAATGGATCATTGAAAGATGTCTTTAGAGTGCGACCATATTACTAATGAGTATTAGATGAATTTTTCAAAATGAGACTATATCACTAGGGATCATTGAAATAAATCTTTATAGTGAGATCATATTACTAGTGGGTATTGAATGAACTTTTCAAAATGAGACTATATCACTAGGGATCATTAAAATAAATCTTTATAGTGAAATCATATTATTACAGTGAGTATTAAATGAACTTTTCAAAATGAGACTATATCACTAGGGATCATTGAAATAAATCTTTATAATGAGATCATATTACTAGTGGGTATTGAATGAACTTTTCAAAATGAGACTATATCACTAGGGATCATTGAATGATGTATTCATAGACTTTAATTTTAGATGAGATTTTCAAAATCAAACCATATTATTTCTAAGAAATTTTTCTAATATTTATTTCATAATTTTAAAGACTTCATCCAGATATTTTTATAATAAGGTCTTATTACTATGTAGGTTACCTCTTAATCACTATTTTAATATGCAACATTAAAAACAGTTTGCAAAATAAATTACCCATAGACATGTCTTTAAAATTAAACTACACTATTAGGGACCATTGTATGAAGTCTTCAAAAAAGGATCATGTTAGTATCGAGCATTGGATGAAGTCTCTAAAAGGGGACCATCCTACTTGGATATTGGACAACGTCTTTAAAATAGTTCTATACTATATAATAACTATTTGAAATTATAAAATCTTTTTGTAGATGCTTTTAAAACAATTTTATCTTGCATGTATATTAATCTTAATTCTCATCGCGTATCCACAAACTCGTGATATGAACTTCTGTAAAACCGTACCCTTGCCCATAAATATTCAGATACGATTAAAACCAAATTACACATTAAAATAACAAACTAGCATGAAGCAATCAAGCTTGAACAAACTACATCAAATTGTTTGGTTAAATTTGAAATTTCAATTACTTAGGTATCATCCGTATTATCTTAATTAATATACAGGAGGTTCATCGTGCGTAAGTTGGGTTAGTTAGCCTTACAATCAACTCTTATTGCGTTTCGATTCTCGACCTTGATTTGTCATGTTATGTTCATGGATAGAAACACCTACGCTCACTTTTCGCCAAATGCTTTTAGTCAAGCACGATTCGGATTATGGGACATAGAGTTCAGTAAAATATAGAGTTCAGTAAAATTTGAATTGACGGACAACTTTAACTCCGCCCTAATAGTCAGTTTACCAGCTGCATTTTTTGCAGTATTTTTTTGGATTATTCTTTTTATGGGTGTGTGCCACACAACCTTTCAAGTTAATCAAACTTCGTATTTCAAAGTTAACGAAAAGAACCTTAAGGATTTTGAAGGTGTAGATTTCTTTCCGAGTACCAAAATATTATTTACTTCTTTGATAGATTTTATCACAGGTACAAGAAACTATAGATTTTACATTAACTTGAATCTGATGTCCCTACGCATTCCTGAGAAAAAGTCGCAAGGGTTCCTTTTTAAGTTTGAAGTACGTAACCCTAAAAAGCACCACAGAGATCAACTATATATTGGATGATATTGAAGATTCACATAAATATAATTTTATATTGTTATTGAAAAGTGTAGGAGAGAATATATAACACTTTAAAGTAATATTTCCTTAGTTTTTCCACAATTTCAGGCGTAGAGCCAAGTAGCGACGCTAACATGATATATCTAACTTGTCAACTCGTTTTGGCAATACTTATGCAAACAGTAATAAACACTGACAACATGCCAGAATCAATGAAATTAATACTAATGAAATCATAAAAATATTTCTTTAAAATTTTGGCTGAAAACACAGAGCAGTATACAAAAGTAAATAACATAGTCAAAATAGATATCCATCTATATAAGACAGACTGCAATTACACTCAAAGACAATAATTACATGCACTAAAGATAGTAACCTAATCAGTGCTTAGGGCTTGAGACCACGGAGTTGATTTAAAGAGTTTTTTTAAATACCTTCATTTTCTCCTAGACCTAGTTACCCAACATTAAAATAAGCCAGTAAGTATATCAAATATTCAATTGATCTTAATAAGAGAACAAGGCTGTGTTTTCATCAGAGATGAGCGAGGATGTGTTTGTTAAGAATCAATAGAATAGCTTCATATAATTCTCGCCTCGCTAAGAATGTGTTAAATGAAGCAGTTCTATTGGTTCTTAACAAACAACTACCTCGTTTATCATTCACTAATCACCCGCCTGTAAACGTCTTCATCAAAGAGGGAGGAGTCCTACCAGTAACCCCCTTAAAGGGTTACGAATTAAACAAAACTGCTGCCAATTTATCGGATTTAGAACGTAAAAATTGTTGAGAGTTTAATTAAACCAATAGAAACAAGTCATACGATATCAATAGCGAAGCTTCACTTCTAACAACTATTATATTATTAAAAAATAATGAGGTGAAAAGAAAAGAATTATTCAAAAATACTAATTTCGTATATTTGGTTCCACCTAGCTAAAATTATTTAATTATATGACCCGAATTAAAATTAAACTACTTATTAGTAAAATGAAATAGTAGATGAGTTTTCTTTAAAACATTTTTAAAATTCTCGTAACATTAGTGACGTAAAACAGACATTTTTACAAACAGTTTATTTATACAAATTTATTTTTCAAATTACATGGGAACAATTAAGTGAATGGAAACAAAATACTTAAATTTCCTTTGTCATGTAAAAAAAAGAGAAACTGAAATAAGGTTTTTTTAAAATTATAATGTAATTAAATAAAGGTTTTTTTGAAATATGACAGCCATGAAATATTAGCCTTAAGGAAGAGTAACCTTAAACGCTAACTAATGATGCCGGCCCTTTCATCACGAAACATCTTATTATTTATTCATACAGCATTATCATTTTGAAGCTCTACGTAAATGAAAAGGGCATGTAGCCCTCGCTTCGCAATAGAGTGAAAAAATTCTACATAGAAAAATATTTTTTTTAATACTAACTAGCGACCCACCCCGGCTTTGCATTATGCCTACATGTTTCCAACCATGGTTTTATTATATCTTTAAGGAATTATCTCAACGAGGGATATACGGCAAGCGGGTTGACTTTTTCGATTGAAAATCAACGATTATCGTCATATTTCTACCAATTTACGAAAAATCTTAAAAAATTATGCACCTAAACTTTCCTCATAAATCACTCTGCTTATCTATGAAAATCTCATGAAAATACATTCAGTAGTTTTTGAGCTTATCGCGAACTGATAGATACGCCTATAGTTTTGTTGTATAATATGAACACAGAAAACTGATGAAACCAGGAGGATAGTCTAGTCAAACCGTCATACTGTTGATCTGTGTATAGAATATAACTCTTTTTAATTAACAATAGACTTTACAATCTGTGGAAGAGTGAGTTGGAGCAATTGTCTTTCAATTAACTCACTTTGGACCCAAATCGTTTTCGTGGACGAAGTCGAGGGTAGACACAAGTATAACTTACTATATTTAATTTACCATTCCTTTCTTTCCTGTTGTTTTTATTTGATACTGTAAAATAAAAACAACAATTAGGAACATTTTCCTGCCTGTTGTATCTCATTATTCGAAGAGCTTCTGCGAGTCACTTGAAGTTCACTACAGTTTATTTAAATGCTACTCGTTAAATAGTTAGTATTTAACCACAGAGGGTAAACGTTAAATTAAAGTAAAATAAATGCTTCTAATTAATATAAAATATTAAAAATGATTTTAGGGTGAAAAGAGTTCTGTATCCAGGCTTTAAGTAAGTAAGCACGGTAAAGCTAACCTTAAAACCACATCCTACAGTCTTGATAAGAGTCCTGGCACCTCGCGACCAAGATGCAGTGATACAAAGATCCCTTTGAAGTACTTCGAGGCTAACCTTCGTTGCACGAGGTAGGGCACAGCAGGAAATTTCCTGCTCGAATATGGAGCAGCCCGTCTGGGGTAGTACCTCGACCTTACAGAAGATCACAGCTAAATAACACTACTCTAAAGCAGTGTTGTGTTCCTGTTGGTGAATAAGGTGACCAGAGCTCCTGGGGGGAATAGGGGATAGGGTCGGCAACGCGCTTGCGATGCTTCTGGTGTTGCAGACGTCTATAAGCTACGGTAATCGCTTACCATCAGGTGAGCCGTACGCTTGTTTGCCGACCTAGTTACATAAAAAAAAAAAAGTAGTAAGAGAAGTGTTTGTTAAGAACCAATAGAATTGCTTCTTCTCATTAGAATTGGTTCTTAACAGACACCTCTCTTACAATGCAGGATGCGTTGAATATTGAATCACATATATTTGTTGTTTAAAGATATAACAGGTGAATATTTATTACACAGTCGTGGTGCATACAAACAAACCACTAAACCTCATTTACGTAACTATGTGGAATAAATCTAAAAGGAATCTAGGCCATCTAGTATCGCAGTATGTACTATTAATGTTCTAGGAAAATATTAAGTATAGCTTTTTCATATTTATGAGGCTATTTAAAAATAGCTTCGCTGAGCTAAAATATTTTTAAATCACAATAACTTCTTACAATTTATTTAAATTATACAAATCCTGTATTTTAAGTTAGCAGTACAATTGTAAGAACTATATATCCTTACTGATATTATAAATGCGAAAGTAACTCTGTCTGTCGCGCTTTCACGCCAAAACTACTAAACCGATTTAAATGAAATTTGGTATACAGATAGTCACGAGCCTGAAAAAGAAGCAAGGCTACTTTTTAATACGAAAAAAGGATTGAAGGGGGGGGGGGATGAAAAGTCATATGGAAGTATCGTCATTTTTAGAGCTAGAATCTTGAAACTCATTATTTAGGCTGTTGATTCGATATAAATAAATATGACATTCAAAGTTTGTAAAAGTTTTACCCTCAAGGGTGTAAAATAATAATAGGGGATGAAAATTTGTATGGAAATATGTAAGGTTTTTGTGATTTTTTTTTATGCGTATGTACTTTATTTGTAAAAAAAATAGCCTAAATAATTAAAAATGCTACCCAAAAACACTATATCACGCGGGAAAAGTCGCGGGCACATTTAGTAATAACATAAAAGCGTGTATCTAACACAGACAACAAAAAGTGTTTTTTTGGCTTCTATTGGTTTTATAAAATGTTACATAGTTTTAGGCTGCTTTTTATATTTAAAATTACATACAAAAAGACTGTAAGAAAATAGGATTAAAAATTAACCTATTAAAAATTAAAAAGGGCACTCGCAAGGGACCCCAGCTTTTCAGTATTTGATCTTAATTTCTACATTGCTCCTGAAAATCCTGAGAAAGGGGTCTTGACAAACTTACAGACAGACAGATAGATGGACAACGAAGTGATTCTATAAGGGTTCCAATTTAAGGTACGAAACCCTAAAAATGAATAAAAGTCGAATTTCGACCTAATTAAAAAGTTGTATAGTAAACATTGTTATTTTTCCGTAGTTTCGTAGTAATCGTTATATATACAAACAAGTTTCTGTAAAATTGACAATGAAATGTATACTATCAGTCCGCTAAATATATGTCTTCCTTCCTTTTTAATTCTTTTTATGGATCTGTTTTGAGAATTTACATTAAACTCTTACATAATAGTACGAAAAAGTGTCCGAACCTGCACATGTAAATAAATGTTTTTGTTTTGAATGTAATTCTTTAAAATTGTAACATTTTAGTCGTGAAATGACTGAATCGTTATATTGGATCTCTCTTTGCATTGCTATCTCTCTCTCTCTTTCGCTGATTGTTTGTCCATAGTTTTATTATAAGCCATTGCATATATAGAATAAAATTAAAGCGTCAGTGGTTCAGTTGTTGGATTCACGATTGATAGATAGGTGGTAGCTTCAAATCCCATTGGACTACCGACGTGGCCTCCTCTTAATACAAGCATTTAGCTTACTTGGAGGGGTTAAGGAATAAACTGCTAGTAATCTTCCTCATTCTGAGGAGGAGACCCGGCTCAACAGTGGGCCATTGAAGGGTCGTGATGATGAATCTTTTTTAATAAAAAAAAATATAATAATTGTAACCTACCGGAGATATTTAATACTAGTCGACCCGTGTGAGTTTTTCCGTGAGTAAGTATAAGTTAAATTAAGTTTTTTTTAATAGTATGGATAACATACTACTAGTATTCCCTTTACCCCTCCTAGTAAGCTAAAATGCTTGTGTCAGATGTCAGGCCACGCCAGTAGGCCAATGTCCGGTGAATCCAACGCCTGAACCACTGAGCTACTGACGCTTCATGTACATGAGTAAAAAAAAATTTTTGGCTTTTGTGTATTACCCTACCCTTTCATCCCACACGATCGGTTCCCCCACTTTTTTTCGGGATAAAATGTTTCCTAGGTGTTAATATACCTTCTAAAGTATTAGTTTATTAAATTTAATACAAATCGGTTCAGGAGTTTTAACGTGATGCGTACACAAACATGGTAATTCATATAATTATATTATATGTATAGATAGATGTATAGATAACATAAAATCTAACTCCAATAGTCACATTTCTTTTTAATTTATATCTGACAGTCTGTCTGTCATTTTTACAGCTAGTTTAATAAAAAGATATTCGGTACAATTTTTTGAGAATAATTTATAACTTGTGTGATGTGTCCACCCAACCGGTTTTATATCATAAAATTCTTACTCTGATGGAAAGATTACGCCTGACTGCGCTCGAACATAGGCTACATTTTATCCGAATTCCACATCAGCGGATCCAGGACGAAATGGTTTCATTTACTTCAAATTTTGCAATATTTTATAATTAGTTTTTACTCGTGAGGACGGATATAATACTATTCCCCTCTGCCGCTGGGAAAGAATCTCGTAAGAGCTGAGTAACCCAGCACCCCCTTGGTGGTAGGAGATCTGTTTCCCGACTGGCTTGCGACCACCAGCATGCGAATCCGACCGCCAAGTGTCATAGACGCGTTCCGTTCCGCATGTGGGCCAGACTTACCCCCTCCCCACTCCCATCCCATTAATGCTGCGGATCTAATGGACTCTGGGATCTAACTCTGGGTCCGTTAAGACTGCAGCATTTTTTCTTCTTGACTCCCCCTCCCAACTCTATCTTCGAGGATGCAACGCATTGACAAAACAAGGGTATCTCTTATTTGGTCGATGTCCACGGGCGATGGTGGCCACTTACCATCAGGTGGACCATCTGCTCGTTTGCACCTTATCCACCATAAAAAAAAAAATTACACACTATTATGTCACTTCCCACACCGGCGAACTTCTTACCGCCTAACAGTCAATGAATATCGTGTTACAGATTAGCTGAACTGTCGACAACCAATACCAATATATATGTCAATCCTCTTACGTTACTGACATTATTCTGCATTTTTAAAATCTAAAATACGCCACTATCCGAATATTATTATGGAAATATCTTGTCGATTCAAAACCTTTTATAAATTACGTCCGTTAATTTGAGAGTTTACCGAATCAACGGGATGAACCTTTAATATTTAGCGGTTACGAAACCTATCAATATTTTGTATGAAAAATTATTTTTCTTTCATTTTTTTTCGTTAATTTTCGTCAATTTTTCAATGTTTTTAATAGTTGTTTTGCTATTCAGGAATTTTATTCAAAGACTACCTACCCTTTATCTTGTCACAACAAATCAAAAACCATGAATATCGGTCCAGCCGGTCTCGAGTTATGCGTTCGAACAAACCCGACTTTGTTTTTCATATATAGAAGAAGAAAGTGTACAAAATTTTTATTATAAAACCCTGACCCTACAACGACGTGTGTATTAAGTTTAACATATTATGTATCTGAGTATCTGTATGTCTGTCTGTGGCATCGTAGCGCTCAAGATAATAACTTCTGATGAAATTTTATTTGCTTTAAATGTGATTTAATCGAGATGGTTCTTAGCTATATTAAAGTTAGTGAAGATCTGGTCAGCCATTTGTAGACTATCAGCTTCTTCCTTACTTGAGAGTTGCGTAACAATAGTAATATATTGACTATTATAACAATCTTGTTACCATGGTAACACACTGTTATTTCTTACACTGAATAAAGACAGAATTTGTCGATATCAAGTATCGATTAGAATCGAATATTAAACGTATGTAACTGTATGTATATTATCAAGGTTTAATTTCCTAACGATTGTCAATAGACAAGTACCTTTTGATTGCGTTCACTTACAAATCTTGTCGTTACTGCTGTATAATATGTAGTTAGTTACTCCCAAAGATCAAAATGTTTAGGGTAAACTTATTTTGGTATCGTTGTACATATATGTCAAGAAATTTTATCTAAAATATTAAAGTCGTATTAGATGTTTTATAATATTATAATTTGTTGTGCAGAATAAAACAGAATCGTTGCCAACAATCTGCCGCCATCGCCGCGATGGGAAATGCAATATCAGAGGTACGAGTATTGCAGCCGTGGCTCGTGACGTGATCCATCGTAAATCTTAAAGAGGGTATCTAAGCAAATTCCTTACTATTGTGTAGTGATGTGCGCAATACCTGTCAATATTTAAAAAAAAAAAAAAATTTTCCGGTTGTCTGAGTCATTTTGTCATCAAGAAATCAAATGAAAATATGAGTAGAGGTCTCATCATCATTATCATCACAACCCATAAATGGCTCACTGCTGAGGCGGGTCTCCTACTCGGAATGAAAAGGAGTTATGCCTTAGTCCACCACGTTGGCCTAGAAGCAGACTTTACACAACTTTGAGAACTTTTAGGAAACTCTAAGGAGTGTAGGTTTAATGATGATTTCCTTCACCGTTATAGTCACTATCGAAAGTGATACTTAATACACTCATAACTCAAAAAAATCAGAGATGTATGCTTTTGTGGGGATTGAACTCGGACCTCCTGAGTAAGACACCGATGTCTAAACTGGGCTATCACTGCTTTTAGTAGAGATCTAATCGCTATATAACGGTCTTAACTAGATAACCTGGGACATAGATAATAATAAATTGATTGAGAAATAACATTTTTAGAATTCAAAAGAAACAGGATTACTTTGTTATATAACAAAACCCTTTTTCTCAAACATGTGTAGAGATGTCAAATTGAAATCAAAATCAAAAACTCAAGAAGCTTAAAGCTGTAATAATTTTGTAAGGAATTGTCATTACACGCAATAGATTCAAAAATATAGGCAACTTCCCGTTGATCTAAAATCATATAATTTGGTAAAAAGCAAAGCATGATAGCACAAATTGATGATTAAATCTGAAAACAATGAATTGGTAATTAAATTAAAAAATACATATATTATTTTTATTAAAATGAATGCGATTTTGCGTTGAATGCGACATTTTTGAAACTGATAGTATATTATTTACCTAATTTACCGATAAAGCTGTCCCAAACAGTACATCACTATTCGTTTACCATAAAAGGGTGTTGTAACGATATGGCATGGGACACATAATATTTTGTTATGGTTATTCTTTGAATAATAATATTGAATACATTTATTTATGTCACTTATTTTGTTTAAAAAAAAAACAATTTATATTATTTTATAGACATATTTGTCATAGAACGAGAGAGGAATGATACCCATTACTGTACAGCAATACGTATATACATTTAAGCCGGGTATCGCTCGAATCTTGCGACGAAGGTGTAGGTTTAATGGAGTTTTATATAATTATAACGCTCCCCCTCGTTGCTCAAACACTAACTATAATAGATAATTAGCTAACTGACATCAAAGTGAACTTGACATGGACCTCAAAGAAGGGTGACCTTAACCACTACACTATATCACTAACTTCCATTTACACTTGTAACTATATCGAGCTAACTCTATAAAATGTATACATAGAATACATAAAAATATAAATAAATAACGCAAGTGGAAGACAGCAACTCAATAACGGCTAATAATGCATGTATAAAATATTTAATTAGGCATGTGATCATCTAGTTAGGACCCTTAATACGTTGTGTAAATAATAACCATCAAAGTTCTTTTAGAGTATCAGAGGCATGAGTTCAATAGGTCATCGAAGAAGATAAATTAAACTAAATAAAGATCGATTTGCATTTTATCAAATTAATGTAATAACGATGCTGTGATGACGCATAGATGTATAATAATTTTATAAATAATGACATCAGAAGGATGTTAGTGATAAAGAAGATAGCTGAAGGAGTCTCTCCCTTCCTCTTATATATAATATTAAAATATAAAAGAGAAAAGGGGTCGGCAGCCCCACACCCGCCACCGACAATGGGTTCCAACCAAATCGTGAACCCTCCAGGATAGAAGGTGGGAGCTATTTATAGTGCGCCTACACTTTTGATGCTACATTAGCAAGGACCGAAGTCCGGGTAATACAGTCAAGACTGCAGTGTTGAAAGCCAAAGCCTTAGTAAATCAGCCGAAGCTACAATAATAAAAAGGCGTGAGCCTTGTGATGGAAAAAAATCCAATAAAACAGCAAAGCTGCAAGGTGTCCGAAGACAAAGGGACAAGCCCTGGTTATAAATAAAGTGATAAATAAATCACTGGTTTCAAACATCAGTTCGTAAGAACTCACAGCACTTAGGCGGCTGATTGCAAGGAATGCACATATTCATATTCACATAAATGTGTGATCGTTGCCACCGGAGTGGATATCGTTGCAGCCGTAGCTGATAATCGTTGCAGCCGGAGCTGATAAAATGTTTCCACCGAAGTGGATATTGTTGCAGCCGGAGCTGATAAGTAAAAACCACCGTAGTGGATAAGTCGTTGCAGCCGTAGCTGATAATCGTTGCAGCCGGAGCTGATAATCGTTGCAGCCGGAGCTGATATAAATATGTGTTATGGTCCACCTTAGTGGAATGTGAAATATGATATATGTACAACTCGCTTACAAAAAGCAACACTCCCATCGAGCATATGAGTCAAACAAAGAGGACAACACGGAAGTAAAGAGACAAAGTAGGCCACACTGTCCTATATGCTAGTAAACATCCCATAAGGATAATTCACCAGACGTCCTAGCACTATGACATGCTACAATGTCTATTTAAAAGCACTAAGCTAAGGGGTAGTCCTGACAAGGACTATTGATGCCACTCACAATGTCCATAAACAAAGTCCACGGATCAATGTTCGTGGTTGTACCCAGCATCGCTAGAACGTACCACTTCGGCTTACAGCCTCCGCACCGCTCAGCAACTGGATACGATGGTGTGATAGACACAACGATATCAACTGAGACGCCAGTATCAAATCACAGTGAGAGTCACAAACAACATCGTCTGAGCCATGACAGACCTCGGAGTATCAAATCATAGAGTGATAGACACAGCGATATCAAACTGGACATCAGGACGTTGAAGTAACAAATCACAGTAATAGACACAAACAACATCGTCTGAGTCATCAGAGACCTCGGAGTATCAAATCACAGAGTGACAGACACAGCGATATCAACTAGGACATCAAGACGTTGAAGTATCAAATCATAGAGTGATAGACACAAACAACATCATCTGAGTCACCAGAGACCTCGGATTATCAAATCACGAAATATTCAAGACAACTTGTCATGGGGGTAGTCTGCTAGTAGCTGATGTAGCCACAAAGCCTACAAACCAGTCCACAGCGCATCGTCAAGAATAAAGCATATCCGGCACCGTACACAAGAATTCTCAAAGTAGAACTTAATCACACTAAGAGGCATCTCGCGTCCGTACCACCAAGATACGCAAGGCTCCAGCAACAGACAGATGGACTTCTCAAAGGCAATCAAATTCATCTAAGAGTCACCTTCCGTCTAAGGAGGCTAATCTAAACACATGCATCACCATCACATCGTAACTACATAAGATATTATTATTAAAACATATTTATATTCATTATTTAAGAGGTTCATTATTATTACATGCATCGCCCCTGTACATGTATTGTATTGTTATAATTCTATAGATGGTCACCCACAAACCATCTGTGATAAATACTTTTTATGACCTCTTATTATATCGGTATTACATGTAGTACATGAATGTGAGATGCTGTGCCGACGATCTCACGATGCCTCCCTATATATGCTGCCTATATATGCTGGGCGATCGGTCAGACTATCGGCAGTTTCCATACATTCCGATACTTTCCCCATACTAGCTAATACACGAACCGTCTTCATAATACACGAACCGTTTGCATTATTTTTAATATATTTATTATTGAAAATTATGATCGATTATTATTTCTAATGTATTAAATGACGTTTTAAATATAAAATAAATTACTTTTTATGTTTATTTGTACATATTATGTTATAATATTTATTAATTACTATTTTATTACCTCTTTATATTATTTATTATTATTATTATTATCTTAAATGTTGAATTTACTTTATGTAAAGTTTATAACCGTCACACACTGCGCGACAACACCAGAGAGACTGAATCTAATCTATCGCACTAAAAGTTTTATATTGTCTTTACGTGGGTATGCTTAATAAATAAGTCTCGATAAATTGCATTTCGTGTCATAGTGTTGAAAAATTCTAGTTATGCACAATTTTAAAAGTTAATTTAAACTAGTGGATAGTTTTAATTGTGATGTTGGCAACATTTATAATTTGAGTAGCATTTTTACTTTCTTGTATGTTGGACAACTTATAAACACAAATCAAAGAAGTAGGGATTGCAAAATAAACACGCCGCCACGACAGATGAATGATTATTGCATGGCGAGTATTGTAGGAGTAATGCTGATGGATTGTATCTAAAGTATAACACCCAGGAGAATATTCTAGACAAGCTATCATACTGTTAGTCTGCGTGTAACTCTTTTCTCCTTTTTAATTAACAGTAGATACTTGCGACCTAAGTCACTTGCATATAATATAATAAGCATTACCCATTGACAGAATCGATTATAAGTTAGAATTACTGAATGACGGAATCGATCCCCACTACTGCCTATATAAACAAGCACTCGGTCGCATACAGTCTTATTTGCTGCTCAGTCGTCGACCGGTATGGTGGTTGTTTTGATACTGTAAGTTCGTTCGTTATGTACTTATTTTATCATATAATTGTTTTGTTATTTGGAAAATTAATGGTTGTTTGCAATTCTTTATGTTGTTGAATTATTGTCGATTTAATATTTTAAAAAAATCGGTTTTTAATTAAAATTAGTTTTAGATCTTGAAAGATTGTTTTTTTTATTTGATTAGTACTTCTGGTAATATTTTTATTACTACAATGACCATTGGTACTGTTAACAACACCGTTGTTCGCGAGTAGTTATATTATTTCAATTATACCAACGTAACAATTTATAATAAGACAATATATAACCTCTGTTTTGATAGAGTTGTGTCACTTTGCAAACTTGCTTGCCTGATTATTCTGGAACTGCATTGTTAATCATTTTGAGAGCCTTATATTGACTAGTAATTTTGATTTGAAGTATTTACATACTAACTTCAGTATATATAATTTCCTGTATCTTTATTTCTGACTAGAGGCCTGCCCTCGCTTCGCTCTGGGTACTTAAAACAATATTATAATTGATGTCCTTAATTTGTTATTCTGTAATTGTGTAGTTTTTCATTATTTAAAAAATGAGAGAGAGTAAGAAAAAATTATAAAAAGAAAAATAATAGAAACAAAAATAAAAGAAAAGCGACAGATGCTAAGAGAGGGAGGAGAGAGCAAAAATAAAATTGAATAGGTAAAGGAGAGAGAGAGAGAGAGAGAGAGACATAATCGAAAGAAAGAAAGTGAAAAGAGACTGATAATACTGAACACATAAAAATAAGAATTAAAAAGAGCATGAGAGACAATGATAGTATTATAAGAGGAAGAGAGATGGTATCGGTTTAGTACTTTTCGAGCCTATTCGCAACAAACAAACAAACAAACATACAAACAATCAAATCTTATCTCTTTTTATAATAGTATAGATTAGTCTCCCTTATTAAGGATCACGGGAATATATTACTAAATTTAATAAGATATTAAGCAGATCAAGAAATGAAAGCTAGCATTAAATTTCTTATCAGAAATAAATATAATACTTGTATAGCTTAATTTAGCAGGATGAAGTTATAAATAAAATATGGTTCATTGGTCTCCTATAACTCTTATTTTCCTCTCTAAATCCCTCCGTAGTGGCGGTCTTTTATACAACAATATAAATCAGAATTAGATGACGGGTGAAAAGAAATTTTTCATTTTCAGCTTGTGGAAACATCTTGCTTGCTCCTTAAAATTGGCTATAAATCCTTAACTTTCAATACTTCCAATCCGAATATCAGAATCATTGTGTTTCTGTAATATAATACACTTAAAAATTAATGGAAAAAGATTCCTCCTAACTATATTTATGTTAATTTTTTTTTTATTTTATAAACGCTGAACAAATTTTGATGAAATTTGCTACAGAGATAGATTAGAGCTTGGTAGAGGACACAAGTAGTAGCCACCTAGCGAAAACTAGCCACCGACTCACCTAACTACCTATCGAGCTAGCCATTTAGCGAATAGCGACATGGTGACCTAGCGGCCAGTACCACATGTTTTTAATTGTCATATTTAAAAAAAAATGATTATAAAAACTGATTGAATTTATTTAAATTTGTTTTATTACATTTCAATAATTAAATATCAATACAATTTTAAATCATCAATATACAACTTTATGACAAAATTTAACTCTGAAAGTAGTAGCCTGTGAGACTTCATGTCCCTGGTCAAAGGAGGAAAATCTTAAGAACCATTAGGCAGAACCTTGCTTCCCAATCTTCACATTAATTCACCTAGTAATTATGTCAATGATTCACGTTGTCCTCAATAAGGGTAATGGAGTAAAATTATAGTTTAAGCTTCCTGAACTTCAAGGTGTTAGTAACACCGTTTATAAATTAGTTCATTTTTAACTGACTTCTAAAAGGAGGAGGTTCTCAATTCGATTGGTATATTTTTTTTATGTATGTATACCGATTACGCTGAGATTTATGATCCGATTTCCATGATTATTCTTTTGTTTGATGCGGAATTGTTGCCATTTGGTCCCATAAAAATTTAAAATAGTTTGGCCCTGTAGTTTTTATTTTATGAACATTTTTTCCGTTACCGTACCTTTGGATTTGTATTGTATATTTATGTATGTATAACGATTACGCTGAGATTTATGATCTGATTTACGTGATTCTTATTTAGTTTGAGGTAAAATAGTTGCCATTTAGTCCCTTAAACATTTAAAATAGTTTGGCCTAGTAGTTTTTATTTTATGAACATTTTTTCCGTTCTCGTACCTTGGAATTTGTATTGTTTATTTATGTATGTATATCGATTACGCTGAGATTTATGATCCGATTTCCGTAATTATTCTTTTGTTTGATGCGGGATAGCTGCCATTTGGTCCCATAAAAATTTAAAATAGTTTGGCCCAGTAGTTTTCATTTTATGAACATTTTTTCCGTTCCCGTTTCTTGAGATCTATATTGCTTAAGGCGTGCGGCACCTTTCATAGGCCTACCCATAGATAGCTACTTAAAATAAAATTACTAATCAATTTTTATTACAGAACAACCTATTAGACACTAAAAAGTAAAAAATAAAAAATTTTAAAAAGATTGTCCTAATAAATAAAGAATAATAAATAACGGATGTAGTTTGGTGGCGTGGTGCTAGACCTCCGTTATCGAGGTGTATGTGAGTAATGTACTTTATTATTTTAATATTAATTTAAACAGAGTTTATGCATAGTATAAGATGTCTATAAACCTGCTCCTGGGTCTCAAACTCTAGGCACTGCTCGGCTTCCATCTAGATTTCGTGTTGATAATGTCGTGTTAGTGTTACTGAGCAGGATAGCTCCCAAATTCTTAATAAAGGAAACAGCTTTGAAGTTTATGAATCCTCTGCATCTTAGTAGTTTAAAAAAAATGATCGCAATTCCGAGGCTCCATTTAGACTTCGGTTTTACTATACTACTACTACTTTACTGACAGGAAGTACCCTATAGGTTGTGATTCCTGTATGATGATGAATGACTGCATCTTTTAATTCTGTAGATTATGAAGTTTAATTTGTTTTAAATTAATATTAGTAGTATAACAGTATTTGGTATTAATTTCAACTTCATGATCTGTAAAACGAGTCTTTATAAATAGAAAGACAACTAATATACCAGTAGGAACTGTAGCTACCGGCAAGTAAGTATAGGTACGCATAAGTACCAACGCAACGTTTCCCCACAATTTTTCATGAGACCTAAAGTTAGCTTTCGGCAACTATATAAGCTAATCAAAAGGTATCAAGTATTCCTAGCACCGTAAAACAAAATAAGTAAGTAATCTTATCAAACATCTGTGAATTCCAATTAGTAGTATACTCGTATTTGAGCTCGGCAAATCAATTAGGGATAGAAAACGGGATTAACTAACTTAAGATGTTTGCGATAAACAGACGATTTTCACTGATACACACTGTTTAATTGAGTATCACCTAATTACGTTTGGGAGGTTTACATGGGTTGTGTCTCGCTAATATTATAAACGAGATAGTTTCTGATGAATCCTTTCTGTAGAATAGCTTATAAGTTTAAAATGGTTTACTAGTATAAATACAGTTTATCATCATTATCATCGTCATAACCCGTTAATGGTCCAGTGCTGAGCTGGGTCTCCTCCACAGAGTAAGGAAGGGATTAGGCCCATCACGCTGGCCCAGTGCTGATTGGCAGATTTCACTCTTCCAATGATAACTTTAGGTAACTCTACTATCTCGTGAGTTTATTTTAGACTGGATCTCACTTCGCTTCAATAAATAACTTTAAAAAATCGCTTATCTACTTTGCTTTAGATTCTTATATCAATTTTTTTTAACCGTTACACTGCTTGTGGCTGTGTAATAATTGCAGTTATTACTTAAATTCATGTTGTGTACACCTATAATTAGGAAACTAACTTTAGTATATTGTATTTCATCATCACGACCCGTCAATGGCCCACTGCAGAGCCGGGTCTCTTCCTCAGAATGAGGAGGGTATTAGGCCATAGTCCACCACGCTGGCCCAGTGCGGGTTGGTAGACTTCACACACCTTTGAGAACTTTTAGAGAACTCTCAGGAGTGCAGGTTTCCGCACGATGTTTTCCTTCACCGTTAAAGCAAGTGATATTTAATTGCTTAAAACACACAGTCAGGGGTGTGTGCCCAGGATCGAACTCGGACCTCTCGAGTAAGACTTGAAGTCTCAACCACTGGGCCATCACTACTTTTTTTTTTAGTGTATTAATATTGTGTTTAGCTTTAAATACTTTCCTGTTGGTGTTACAAATACAAAAATAAATAATAATAATAATGCCACAGGGCAGCTTGAGGCGAGCTGTTAGGGAGTAGCGACCCCACTCACGGACCTGAGCGCTCCCACGGGAAGGTCCTGTTCCTCATCCTCAACTTGCCTTTACTGGATGGTTGGAGTGAACACTGATGAGGAACAGATCCCCTACCTCTGGCTTGCCTTAACCAGCCGAGTGGAGCCGCGAGAACTTATGTTCTAAAGATATATGTGTCACGTAAGTGGTTAATGAGGTTCCCTTCGGGAGGGACCAATGATCGGGTAGAATACCGGGTGCACAGCCCTACCCTGAAGCCGCTCAACAAATGTTGCCCCATAGTTGCAACGCATAAGCGAACGTTCACGGGGGCCCATTAATGAGTTGGCGAGTCTCAGTCTACCCATTTAATAAATTATAAGTAAAATAATATAAGCTGAGTGGACTAACTTTCCATGTATGCGGTATAGACGCCTCCGTGAGAAAAAGTCTTATCTTTAATCCCCTTACTTGTGCTATAAAATCCAGCCTCTAAAATAACCCCACCATTGGGCAATTTATAAATTTACTTTTCCGATAGATCAGTTGAAGAGCATAGAAATATAATTAGTACTATTAACTACCAGAGCGAGAAATATATCTGGAAAGGTGTAATTTATTGATAATCAAGCGAGCCTTTGGTATTGACGAGATTGGTGTAGAAAATAGTGTAGTAAAATAAATTTTTAAACCTGCTCCTGGTTCTCTAGGTCCATACACTTCTCGGTTTTTTGTTTAAAGTTAAAAAATATAAAATCTGCTATTAAGCAAAAGGAAATCGAATGTGAGTTTGTCAAACCAACCCCGCGTGCACACAGTTGGAACTATTACGATTGTGACTGCGTATAGACATATTTACTTATACTACTATATACACCTTTAAACTACAGAAAATACGGTCCAAAATCACTAAATTCTAGTATTGTATTTGTTGATTGTTTACGTTAGGAATGGTTTTCCTCTACGGCATGTTACGCTTGTATCGTTGGATTTACGAGGCACGAGCTACGTCAAACTAACCTGCATTTCATTATAAACTGCTCGATTCATTTTAAACTATCTATTTAGATATTTTTACTATTTCATTGGAATTATTTTATTACTAGGTACGTTAATTCAATGTTAGTTACATTTAAATGTAAATGCAAGATATTCTGAGCTACACTGCACAGTACTACGAAAAAGATAATGAATAATAATGAATACCATGAACTTTAGACAGAAAGCTGAGTAAATAAAGCTTGCGACTCAGATGCAGGTACACAATGCCTATTGGATCTCTCTACCTGACAACTATATTGAAATGAATTTAACGACTCACATGTTAGAGTATTGAGACTAATAGTGTAGTGTTGTTTGGTGGTGTGGTATTAAGCCTCTGTTATCGACGAGCACGTGATTAACGTACTTTATTATGTTATTATTCGGTAGCGAGGTCAAATGGTGGAGGTGAGAGTCAATACAATATAAAAGAGTACTTTAAACCTGCTCCTAGGTCTCAAGCCAAGCACTGCTCGCCTCCTACCTAGATTATATGTTAATATTGTCGTTTGCTTGCTTTGTTTTTTTTTGATGACATAGGGGTAGGGGTTAAGGCTTTCCTTACTTTTGGTGACATGGGGGGCGGGGAGTTGATAATTGCGAAAAATCTGCTTACGTAATACTTAAACGGACCTTAGTAAATTACGTATGACATAGAAAAATATTATTAGCTATATAAGAAGAACCAAGATAGAACCGTTTAGAGGTTTAAAAAAAATTAGGTTAGGTCGTTCTCTTCGTATTGTATTGAATCAGTCCACAGCTCCACCCATCCTCATCTAAACGAAGGAATTACATCAATACATTAATTCACTGTCACCAAATACAGAGCAGAAGAAATCCGAAGGCCTCAATGTCTTAGAGGCCATTTGTAAACGTCACTTTACATGTTCATACCAGCGTGAATCTTTATTATTAGACGACGCAATCCGAGGGATGACCTTCTTCCTTCGTCGGGCGATCCATCACTTGTGAAAGGGTTCTTATGAAATATACGTATGGATATATGTTTAAATTATTTCAGCAGGTTTACATCTTAGATGATCTGGTGTTTTGTTGCTGAAGACCCTAGAAAATTAGTCCGTACCAGAAAAGGTATAAAGGAACCCTGACAGGATTATTAATGCTCAGACGTACAATATTTTGGAGCCGTTTAAAACGCATGTGCTGGACGCTCGCAAGAGTATCAAGAATCTTATCTTACTTTATATTGATCTAGAACCATTAGATTTAGGACTGACTCGCTCTTGTCTACTACTTTTATAATTGATTGTTCAAATCTAATCGTAGGAAAACAAATCTAACGTTTTAATTTTTTTCCTCATAGTGAATCAATCGCATTAAATATATTTTAAAGAGAGATAAATATCCAAAAATATCTGTATAGAATGTACATACACACCTATATTTCTGCTTGTATTATCTAAAAAATTAAAACGCTGGATATTTGTAAAAGAAGCGATGTAGTGACTATTTTAAAAAATGCCATATTTGAGTATAACTTTTAATAAAACTTGTAATTTATCTATGGCAATTACAATTTATTAACTTCCTCCATTGTTTTACATTTACCACTTGTTTTTGTAATATGATTAGGCAGAGAAATTCCAGGCTATAAGTGAGTATATTCACAGTACATTAGTCTAACATTACACGGTTGATACGAGACGGCCTGGATTCCTTATAGATTTATTCTGTTCGTTGTTATGTGGTTACGTAAATGAGGTTTAGCGGTCGTTTGCATGCAATATATAGCTTGGAGCTTTGGAAGATAAATATTACTAACATGTACCTCCTTTGAATGCAAACATGTTCCAAATGTTTACACATTAAATTAATGTATCTTAGAAAATTATAACACGTGTGTTGACTACCATAACAAATAGGGGTGAAGGGAATGCAATTTAGTATATGAAAGATATAATTTTTATAAAGTCAAGTCAGTTATTTTGACAAGAGATTGTTACGATACACTTTCGACATTTTTTATATGAGTTTTGGACGTATGTTGTACTTAAATATGTACACCAAAAAAAGAATGTTAAATTCGACCAAGACTTACCTAATCCTGATCCACCAACGACTAGCGTCTTTAACTGATATATTTTAATTTAATATTGGTTAAGGCATCCTTCGTCAATTTAATGAGCATTATTTTTTTTCGTACAATTCTATCCTGATGCCACCTTCTGTGTTCTATCGTTAAGCTAAACAATTCGAATATAAGCCTTTTAGGAAAACTTCTATGTCGAATGTACGTCATCATACAGGCAATATAACTCAGAAATATTGGATAAAGTATGTTTATTTTCTGAGCATTCAAAGCATAAGTGTGCATGTAAATATTAGTGTTTCTTTTACATAATGTAATACAAAATACATTCACCGTAAATAGTGTACGTAATATAATGCTAATCCTATCCTAACTGTATTATTTAATATTATATATGGGAAAGTAACTCCGTCTTTCTGTTACTTAAAATTTGGTACAGATAGAATATAGCTTCGGAAAGGACAGAGACTATGTTTTATCGTGAAAAATGCAACCTAGCGAGATCTAGCGGCATAACGATTTTTGGTACAGAGACAGAATAGGGCTTGTTAGAGGATATAAGTATTTTTTATTGCGAAAACAGCGACCTAGAGAACTAGCCCCCTAACGATGTAATGACATTGCGACCTATCGATATGATGACCTATAAATCAAGCGACCTAGCGATATGGTGACCTAGCGGAATAACGAATAGCCATCTACCTACCTATGACCTAGCTAATTAGCCACATAACTATATAGCTATCTAGCATTACTAACCAACCAGCTAGCTATCTAGCTATTTCTAGTTCCCTTGGTAGCTAGTTAGCTCGGTAAGCTACCTAACTAGCCACTTAGCGACGATAGGAGATGAAAGTTTGTAAGGAAATATACCTTTATCTTAGAACAAACTCTACGTGGACGAAGTCGCGCAGGTCCAACTAGTATGTTACAGTTGTAACGAATAATAGTGAATATAGATATTTTTAAAGCAATCTCGATATATGGAGAAAAATTTCCGTTTAAGCTCGACTGTATTATATTTCAACAATATACGATATGTCGCTTCACGCACATAAATGAGCATGAAAACTTTTACTGCATTATTTTTAAAATTCATTGAGATTTTTGCGAGAATTGTGAATATCTTGCAACGTTTTTTAATTATTGTTTTGATTAAATTACATAATATTATATTAGTAGCTAACTTGTAACAATACTGCTTTCTCTATATTTCATGTGATGCTAGGATTCTTGGCGTTACCGATTTACCAATGCAATCAAATATAATACTGTTCCTTTTTAAAGAAATGAAATACTACGACACTAAAGATGAGGAATCTAAAGGACCTTTAAAGGGAGCGTTACCTCAATCACACGATACCAACACTATACTAGTGTACACCATCTATCGGCCGTCAATTGAAATATTGCATCCATGGAAAACAATCTATCCATCTGTTTACAGCAGTTAACGAAAATACTGAATTCATCGCAGATCATTCGATTTAAAATCGCATTATAACTTTTCTACTGTTAACAAACACCATTTATAAATTGGTGTTCGTGGGTAGTTCCCGTTTATATTATTTCAAGTATACTCATGTGTAGAAAATATATAACCTAGCGTGATAGATTAGCGTCAGTCTCTCTGGTCTTGTTACGCAGTGTACATAGAAATTAGTATTATAGTATCGTGGTTATGGTCACCCTTCTTGAGGTCCACGTAAGTTAGCTTTATTATTTACTGTGGAATATCCAAGAAGCTGCTTGGCTTCCTGTCAAAATTACATGTGTATACGTATTGCTATATCATTTCTCGATAATTCTAAGACAATAAGGATGAAGCATATTTTCTTGGAAACCACCAATCTAACTAATAACAGTTAATTATATTAAAAAATATATATATTCCATGAATTTTGCAATGAACAACTTTTCTCAAAAAATACCACATTTGAATACCACAGATAAAATTTTGACAAGGAAATTTTTACCGCCAATCACAAAGAATACCCTTTTCAGCTGTCTCTTGGAGGCTATTCCGAGATTTGTTACAGATTTGTTTGGAAATGAGAACCGCAATTACTGTAGCTTTTGTCATTTTTCGCTCGAGTCTTCCTGAAAATCTGAGACGCTCCAGTTGCAAGTCATGTTTGGAGAATGACGTACAAATTCAAGCTCTCTGTTTATTCTTACTATATTTTTAGAGATTTAAAATGCAATTATGACTTTTTACATATACATATAGGTAATTATTTATTTATCTTTTACATATAGGTTGGCGTGTTATCAATTGTAGGTAACACACTGTTTTTATTGGATACTAGCCATAGCCGCTCTCTGTCTCTCCAGTTTGCAACTATATATTTGTATTAATTATGAAGTAATAAGTGTAATGTATTGATGTTCATGTTCATGTCTATGTAAATAAAATGTTATAAATTAATACATTTAAATCGTTTCCTTGAGTATTTGAGATGAGATTTGAGTATTGTGAATGTTAGTAGTGATCTGATTAACTACTTCAAGGAATGTTTGACTACTTGAAGTAATCTTTCTAACTTTTACAGTTTATTCTCCGGGAAATGCCTAGTGTTAAGCAGCCACAGAGTCTAGCACGGAGCAGGCTTTCAAAGAAGTTATCTGCTTACTATGGATTTTTAAACACCTTGGCTTGAGAGTGAAATATTCATGTCTGTAACAGTGAGATAGTGTATGAAGATTCTGTGTTATGTGTTATAGCAAGAGATATGTGTTAGTGTGTGCCTAAAGGCACACGATATTATTTTGTTAGGTAATCAATAATTACAAAATCAGTAAATAAAGTTATAATCTTTTTAGACCGCAACTGCTGGCACAATCCAAGAATCTAACTTATATACATCAAAACAGGCCGTTTCTTTTATTTCGTATTTATTTGAAACTTACTTGGTTTAATTTAAAAAGTTGGATTGATGTCCTTGAGCCTCGAGCACTTCTATTTATTTTCTTCACAATGTTTATGAAGCGCAAATTACAAGTGTTTGACCAGACTTGGTGATTACTTTCACATTTAGATTTTTGATCTTTTCTGTTTGAAAATTGTATTAAATATTTCCTTTTTTTCTGTCTTCATAGATTTTACACAATAACATGATATTTTATAAAAACTATAGGTATAGTAGCCGGCAGATAACTTTAGGTCTGTAAAAAATAGTGGGGGACATTGTCAACTGAAACATCGCATAAGAACCAATTGCGTGTGACGCACTGCCCTCGCCCCGCGCTCCCTCGCTGGAATTAAAGATGTAGTGCATTCCATCGCTCGGACTCAAGCCGTCAAGCCGTCATTAAATCTGTCAAGAAAAAATTTACATTAAATATGATAAAAATAAAGAATGTAAGCAACACTTTAGATGTCGTTTGTTAGGATGGAGGTAAGTTAAGTATAGGTTAGGTCACATGCCGCAAGCGCCTACTGCTTCTTGTGTCCAGTATTACGTAAAGTTTCTTACGAGAATCATTCCATAAGCTATCCATCCCTATCCTTGTACGGACGTGGAATGAAAAGGTTCACCAGTTTTCAAATTGATTTATTTAACGTGCTGCAGGCACGTGTTACCTTTTGAAAATTTATCACAGAACTGAATTTTGCGTAGAAAATTATGTTCAACTCGATAACAAAGTTCAGATTGATTTACATCAAGGTGGTGCTAAGCGTCAGTAGCTCAGTGGTTCAGGCGATGAATTCACGATCGAAAAGTCGTGGGTTCAAATCCCGTACATTTGACGCCAGTAGCGTGGCCCACTCCTGACACAAGAATTTTAGTTTACTAGGAGGGGTAAAGGGAATTATGGAAGGGGTAATGAAGGTAGTATGTGAACCATATTGCTAGTAATTTTTTATAAAAAAATAAGGTGGCTGACTATTTGTCTTGTCTAAGAAGATTATTATCTTAAAGTAATTTGATGAACTATAACCTCCTTGTTGGGCAGTAATACTTATCCCATTTGCAACCATTTTTTATATTTTGTTTATGATATAAGCAGTGAGGGGTCAAGTGGTTGAGACTTCATGTCTTACTCGGGAGGTCCGAGGTTCGATCCTGGGCACACACCTCTGACTCTGAGTTATGTGTGTTTTAAGCAATTAAATATCACTTGCTTTAACGGTGAAGGAAAACATCGTGAAAAACCTGCACTCCTGAGAGTTCCCAAAAAGTTCTCAAAGGTGTGTGAAGTCTGCCAACCCACACTGGGCCAGCGTGGTGGACTATGGCCTAATACCCTCCTCATTCTGAGGAGGAGACCAGGCTCAGCAGTGGGCCATTGAAGGGTCGTGATGATATGATTGAAGATCAATACTATTGTCATTTCTAGTTTCTACCATGTCTGTATTTTTATGACAGCTATGCTGGGACCTTTAAGAATTGAAGAAATAGCAGCAATAAGCAATAATAGCCGAACATGAAGCTGGCTACAACAGAGATATCGTGTCATGTGTTCATTATTAAAATTTTATGACATTATTTTGTGTTTTTTTTATTGAAATTTGCTTGTTCATTTTTTTATATATTTATTGTATATGTTTATTTATATTTTAAAGGTAAGCAGGAAAGTTTTTTGGGATGTTGGCAGAATTGATTTTTGCACTAGTTTAAGCAGAACCTGATCTTAAGATGACGAACCTTTTCATTCCCCAACTGTACATTGTACAACAAACGGCAAGTTCGTGTTGCAATACCACAGCTACCTTCTCATCATCAGAACGTTCCAGAAGCCACGTCAGTAATTTTCGCACCCATTAGTGGAATAATTATGGGGAGCTTAAGTCAGATCGGTTTAGAAATTGAAAGCGAAATAGACGTACAGTTGCAGTGGAATTGCTTGGTAATTTACATTGGCTTTGCTGCATTAGTCTTACGTTAGATTAGTGTTGCAGTGTTTCGTATATGTTTGCTTTTCACGACATTAAGACTTAACGTTATTATTTCATTACAGTTTAATTTGTTACAACTGAGACAGAATGGATTTTACTACAAGATAAAGTAATTTATGTCCTCAGAATGCTAATCCTATGAGCGACTCATTCTCGTAAAAATTTACAGAAATCTTAAAAACAGATTCACTCAACCCAGAAAAAACAAAACCTCGTCTTCCTTATTTATAAAACATATATACCGTGACTAGGAATAACAAGTAAGGTAGAATCGTGGTCGCACCCACTGTATACCTACCATGTTTGTATTATCTTGGCGTTCCTCTAATCTATATCTATACTAATATTATAAAGAGGAAAGATTTGTATTTTTGTATTTTTGTATGTAACGAATAAACATAAAAACTACTGGACCGATTTCAAAAATTCTTTCACCATTAGAAAGCTACATTATCCCTGAGTAACATAGGCTATATTTATTACAAAAAAAAATTAGAGATCCCCAGAAATTCTCACTAAAACCAACACAAGGTGCAAAAAAATTAGCCATAAAATATCTTTCATCGCATGCGCTGCGAAAAGTATTGATGATAGAACAAAAAAATGTTTTACAATATTATAGAACGTATCAATATCTAAAAAACCTCCGCGAGACCATATGTCCAACTATTGTAGTTAAGTCACTATAACTACTTTTTTACATTTTAAAAGTTGATAAAAATGCGTATCAAAATCAGACCATGTTTTCCATAACTTTGTATTAATTCTTATCCAAAAAAATTATTTCGTAATGAAGACTATTTCAATACCTGTTAATTACTTTTTGATTTATTAAAATCGGACATTCCAGTCAAAAGATATTACGAAATAAAAATATCAAGATAAATAAAAAATAATCCCAGACGGGCCGCCGGCGCGGTGTGAAGTGCCTCGCAGCGCAGCGAGTAACGCGGCGATAGAGGGAGCGACAGAATGCGGGAGCCAAAATGTTAAAAAAAAATTATCCACCCGTGCGAAGCCGGGACGGGCCCCTAGTCTTATATATAATTATAGTAGGTAGAAATGGGTGCTACCACGGTTTTACCTTGGCCATTGTTATACCTATGCATTATTGGGTTTCAATCTGAATTAGTTTCTTGTTTTATCCTTTTTAGACCACTTTTTTTACGTAGTAGTTGTAGTTTTTAAACTTTTTTTTTTAATAGTTTTTCGTCTGCCAATCGGGATTACCTTTATAGTCACATATTGTAACGTTATGTTGGTTTTTATTTGCTAACACGAGTAAATGACTGAAACGACTGGACCGCGCGAACTTGTAAGACCGCATTGACACATATATTTTGACTTAAGCTATATGATATATACTTATTTACAATGTGCTTCCCAAGACCTTTTTTTGACCAAACACGTGATGATTATTTTTGTTTAATTTTTTTTGAGGTTACAATCTAAGATTTAAACTCCGTCATAATAAAATCATAAAATTTATATAGCCTATGTTATCCGCGCTATTATTACGAATCTATTGACAACTTATTCATTAAAATTGGTTCAGTAGTTTAGGCGCTAGTGTAAAACATACATCCTACACACATCCATAGACTGCCAAAATCATTACCCTTCCTTTTGGCTTCACCATGGTCGGGTATAAATGAAATTTAAAAAAGCTTTAAAGTATTTGAATCTCAACACCAATTTATAATGAAATAGAGATGCAGGTTAGTTCGACTTTAGCTGCCGTAAATCCAACGGTACAAGCGTAACACGCCGTAGCGGAATGCCTTTCCTAACGTAAACAATCAACAAACCAGACTCTGGAATTTAGTTATTTTGAACCTTATGTCTTAAAACATAAAGATTACCCTAATGGTAGAAGTAAATATGTTGATACGCACAGCACTATAGCGATAGCTGATGTACATGCGCGGTTCAACTGACATGCAATTTTACATGGCTATTTATACCTAAATATATGAATGGAACAGGCCTATTACTTTACAGAAATACGTAAATACATGCATTTTTATTAGAGAGCTGAACAGTGTCTTGAGCTTTTGATTCCGGTGTAGATCTCCTGCAGCACATCCTTGGACCCAATTATGGTCCCCTGCTTGATTCTAAATATAATAACGTATTATGAAGGACCTATGTATTTAGTTATTTTAAATAGTTTCTCCTAGATAAAGAAACTGCTCAGTAAAAGTATATAGTTGATGTAGAATGAACTGAAATTAGGCAAAGTTTTATTTTCAATAAGTATTTACATACAATCATACTTTTACATTTATATTCTATCACAGAAGTTGAAAAATATTTGTCTTATTTGTTTAAACAATCTTTATTCTGTAAACTAGCCGACCTGCGCGCTTCGTTCGCGTGTTGGTCCGCTCCTATGGGTCGTAGCGAAATGTTAAATAGCCTAAATTACTCCTTGTTACACCAGCTATCTGCCAGTAAAACTTATTAGATGAATATTGTAATTAACCACATAAATAATAGTACTTTTATATTGATAAATTAAGCAATTCCCTAACCATTCCAAAGTATTCAAAAATGCAGAACGTTAATGTTCAAGTTTTCACTTATGCCGGCACTCCCTGAGTGCAAACCATTTTTTTATTATTCTATTATTTTTAAGAACTATCTTAAAAATAATAGAATAATGAAAATAAATTACAATTACCGATATAATACCGATTAATTAAAATTACCGATATATAAGAGAAATATATCATTCACAATATTAAATATCATTCAGTCATTATATGCAATAGATTTAGATATCTAAGACGAGATTGATTACCTATTGTGTTGATGACAATCGGGATTAATGGTGAAATGTATTCCGAATATTAGCAGATGTACAGTAATAGAGACTAGAATAACTATGTATGAAAAGCTTACAATCTCACAGACACCTTACTAATCGATCGTCAAGAAAAAGCAATACAAAACTAAAACTAAATAATTCAATCCATTAATGTTACCTCCTGAAAGCCGCAAAAACATAAAAAAGGGAGTCCTGGAATAGGATTCTCTTTTTGTACTGGCGCCCAACATGAGACTATAATCAGACAACTTCCCTTATTGCTACATACATTGGCACCCAATGTTATACAGGTTTTAATAAAAAAAAGAATATATATTGTTAACTTTTATTTCCAATGGGCAAATAACTTTAAAAACTAAGGGAAGCTTTATAAAATTGCTGTTAGACCAGAGATGATATATGGATCAGAATACTGGACAACCCTAAGAAAACATAAAACCTTTGTACCGCAGAAACGAAAATGTTACAGTGGGCTGGTAGAATGATAAAGTACGCAACGAATATATTAGAGGCTCGTTCAAAATAGCCCCAATCACAGAAAAGCTCAAAGAATGCAGGCTCCGTTGGTATGGTTAACAGCTACTCAGTAAAGGTCGCGCTCAATGTACCGATGGAACCCCGTGGAAGAGGAAGGCTCCCGCTACCTGTTGGAAAGAGACATGAAAAAGCTTACAGTCTCTAAGATGACAACCTAGGATAGAATATCCTAACGCAATAGCACAAGAAAGCCCGACCCCAAATAGACTGGAGAGAGAAAGAGAGGTCAGATGACTATACTTTTTTTGGTAGGTATTGAAAACTTTATGATTGAAATATTTCTCAAGTACTATTTAAGATTTTCCAAACAGTTTTACAATCAGGTAAATAAGGTAAACAATTATTAGTATTATTTTTAGAGTGGTAACTAAACAACCATTTTTTTCATAACCGGCCAAGAGTGTTTAATCTTGAAATATATTTTTAAAATTATAAATGCCAGTTTTTTATATGATGGGTTTAAATATCCTTTAAGTGCACTGTAAAAAATTTTTATAAACTAAAACATGAGCTAAAAGAATCATAAGTAACCCTTCATTACGTTAATGTAGTACTTATGAAAGTTATGGTATAGTAAATAATGCTAACCAGAAAAACGCTTACCTGAGAGTCCTGAGAGACTCGTATGTGCTGGCATCATGGAAGTTTTATGTTAACTGTTAATATTTTAATTAAAACACTTTACGTATATCGCAAACGTATGATAACGGATGATTCGTGTTGTAAACATTTTATAATAGGAAGCTTTAATAGAAAAGTTGTAATTGACAATTTGATCTCAATCTGATTTTTTTTTCTATTATTAAAGACCAACAATATAAATATGTTAAGTGCTATCTTAATGCAATGTGAAACGACTTGATTTGATGTAATAACTCTTTAAGCAAACGAAAAATTAAAAATATTTTACTATTGCTAACAATCAAAAAGTATAATGTTTTAAAATAAAATAAAGTAACCATAAAAATAAAAAAAGTTACACAAAAACCCAGCCAGAGAACCCAGCGTTCGCCAGAACCGCAGCATTAATGGGAAGAGGGTAAGTCTGGCCCACATGCGGCGTGACCGGAACGCCTCAATGACACTTGGCGATCAGATTCGCATGCTGGTGGTCTTAAACCAGTCGGGGAACAGATCCCCTACCACCAAGGGGTGCTGGGTTACTTGACTTTTACGAGATGCTCTCCCAGCGGCAGAGAGCGGTGTTGCATTCTAACCCGTCCCCTCACTCAGTATGTATGAAAATCCACATTTTATATTGGTTCTCTATATTTCACTATCTGTAATTTAAAGTAATTGACTTACTCAGTTTATATTTTATGGTGATTTCATCGCATATTTTTCATTTAACTTCATCAAGTTATTGTGTAGTAACAAATAAAATTAACTGATTCAGAAGTTAGAGTATTAAATTAAAACAAGTCCAAAATAAACACAACCTCTGTAATCTTTTGATCGGCTGTTTTTATATCAAGCCCGTGAGCCTTTTACGCATTTCAGATAACTTTAACATCTATTAATACTTTATTAGATATCGAAGTAAATTTTATATTTACTCTATGAACTTTATTTTAATTATTCACTTTAAGTTAAGTATAGATATTTACCGATTTGAAGATATTATATTTTGCGGTTTTAATTAATTCATAGACAATCATAATAAATGTTATGAACTTGTTGAAATAAATATTTAATACGTAAATTGTATTTATTACGGCTTAATTCTCACCAAAAGTAATTTCACGTTGTAAAAAAAAAATAAAAAAACCCGACGAGTCAAGTATTAAATTCATTGAAAACAGAAAAGATAGAAACAAGATTTTAATTTGAATATTTTATTTTGGTTTTGAATAATGTTAGTTGACTGGGTTCACAAACGCAGTCGGAGGAATAACACGTTCACTTCTCATTATTTGGTTGGTAATATAGGTAGAGCAACAAAATATCGGAGTGAGCAGATGTCTCCAACTGCGTTTAGATTATTCAAAAGTAAAACAAAATATTCAAATCAAAATCTTGTTTCTATCTTTCAGTTCTTCAATGAATTTAATAAAGATAGCAGATATTGACGCAATCGGTTTTTTTTTAAATTTTTTTTTTATTTCCATCTCTTTATTTTTCAAGCACCTTTGCTTTGCAGCACAAAGGTGCTGAAAACCAAGCTTTGGTCAGAACAAAACCCTCATTACCTCTAAATATATTGTATATGTATGTGTGTATTTTTATATAAATATATAAAATTTGTCATTTATGTTATATTATTTTTACTAAACTAAACTCCTGTTCGTAAAAAGCTACTTAAATGGTAACTGTGATTTTGCTATAAAAAAAATTAAAATGTTACATGGTCAAGCAGCCAGCTGACGCATATTCCAAAACGTTATGTTTATGGAGGTTGCCACTGCTCGCCCCACCCACGGAATCGCAGCTAAGGGTCACGAGTAATCATAATATTAACCCCTTAAGCATTTCACGAATTTTCGCTTGGGAGGGACTTGGTCATGAAAATCTGTCACTGGCTCCCGTACCAGTATTGCTGTGTATTTTCAAACAAACAAAAAATACGTTTAAAGTTAAAAATCTTATAAGCGATGACTTACTATTTCTATCTCTAATTGTAAAAATAATTACAAATATTCAGGTAATAATGTTTTTATGCTAAAACGAGGAATAATTAAAATGTGTAAGTAAGTAGGGGAATGAATGCGATGCAATTGCGTCACGATCTGTCGGATTAAAGGGTGTCAACACGGGAAGTAATCAAGTTCGGTCGTCTGCTGACGTGTTCCGAGCGTACACACCAGGAACACTCAGATCTGCTCATTTATATATTATCCCACAAATCTTCCAACTGTTTTACTGTATTGATACAGTAAAAACTGACACTGAGTGGAAAAATCTTAAAATCAATAAAGTGAGAAAAGAGAGATCTTGATATTTATATGAAGAGATTCGTAGGGAAATTTATCTAAATTAAATTATAATTTAGATAAATGATTTTATAACCAAGATCATAAATACATCAAAGACGGAGACAGAGTGGGGATATTTTTAGAATAAACCAATTAAAACAATTAATAGCTAATCAAACGCTCACAATAATGTTACCAGCAATATAAATACAATAAATCAAACATCAGTAATTAACATAATACCACGACAAAATTTTATATCTTAACGTTTTAGATACTTATCATCATTCTTTTATATATTTAAAGTTTAATATTACAACTAATTTAGCCTTTTATTTATACTAATATATATAAAGCTGAAGAGTTTGTTTGTTTGCTTGGACGCGCTAATCTCAGGAACTACTGGTCCGATTTGAAAAATTCTTCCAGTATTAGATAGTCCATTTATCGAGGAGCTATAGGCTATATATGTTTACACTACTACCAATAAGAGCGGAGTTACACGCAGATAAAGTCGCGCGGGTCGACTAGTTATTAAATAAAAGTTCGAAACAAAGGACAAATCCAGTATATTAGGTCACATCTAGACCACACAATTTTAAGCTTTAATTTACGAATAAATTTGTGAGTAAAGAATTATTTATAAAATTCTAAAGCGGAGGCTGCCAAAAACTTTATTTGTATAAAAGCTTAAAATTCCAGACCTGTTGTACTAAAATGAAGTTAACCGTAAAATCAACAAATAACTTAGTACTTCGATCTCATTATTCCTTTTCAAAGCTCGCTGTTTATTCACAAAGTTTTCTGTAACGGACATTTGCAATTTAGATACCTTCATATTTATGGATACGCTTCCAAAGACCTACATTGCATTTGACGTAGTGTATCACTTACATGTTCCCGTCTTCTCTCATACGCTCTATGGTCCGTGTTTTAAGAATATGGTTACATTTTATGGATATACAATTTAAATATATATTATATACAGATGTTATGGTTTTTGCTTCTATATCAAGAATTTCATCTTTAAAAAATTACAGTCCATCAAAATCTATCCAAAAAGGACAAAAACGATTGCTACTACAGCAAATATATTTTATAAAACTACTTGAACATCTCACACTTCATTTATGGTGAATCGATTTTTCTCTGTTAAAATTAGGCAAATCCATATAACCATGACATATAAACTTGACATATGACCTTGAGTTTATGTCCGGTCAATCGTATTTAAGATTACTTGAGACCTATGACGTTATCACTTGATAGACATCAAATAAATCTATGGTGGCATGCGTGAGTAATAAGTTCGTAATTTTTTTTTAAATATCAGAATCATCGTTTTTAAATTGCTGGAATCAAGTTGCGAGAAGTTTCTATATGAAATCCTATATAAAGGGTTGTACGGACGATTGCAAGTCAGTCTAATACTGGAGTGTGAAGAAGTGAGTTCGAAGAGCTATCGAAGTGTAGAGAAAGTGGTGCATAGTCGAAGTAGTGGATCATTGTGTAAAAATGTATCGAATTTCTTCATTAGATTCACTCATCTTCACATTACGAAAAACAAAAAAAAAAATCACACATTTTCCTAATTTGAATTTGGATTTATCTTCTTTAAAATTTAAACTTTGAATGATACCAAAACCAGCCAGATACAAATAGTAGAGCCAAAGAGATTTTATTACAAGTTCATACTATAATGCGAAAAGACTTTTTCCCCAACCTATTATTTGTAGGTTTTGGCGTTTAAATCTTCTAAAAGTTAATCCTGAACTAAACTCACAAGCGCGGTTGAGATTAAACGTTAACAGAGTTTCAATTATTTGATGTCCTTTTCAACATGTTTAGTGTAACTGCAATATTGTTATTTACTAAATACTTTAATAGGAGAGAATACTTCACATTTTTTATAAATGGCTTTCTTGAAATTGAGTTTTATATAAAGTGAGATGTAGTAGCCGGCAACTATGCTTAGGTCTGAGCATAAATAGCGGGGGATAGTTGCATATTGTGAGCGTGCTGCGTGCCTGTATTGGCAGTTCCATCCATGACGTTTAATATCTAACAAAGTTCAACCGCCACATAAGAACCAATCGCGTGTGACGCATTGTTCTCGCCCCACGCTTCCGACTAAAAAGGCCCTAATAATGATAACTGCGCAATCAAGGTCAAATCTATACTTACATGCCGGTAGCTATATTAGTGTTTGAGTCTATGTAATTAAAGTACCTACTTATAAATGTTTGTAGTAGATTTTTTAATTTTTATTGTAAAGTTTATATCTTGTTAAAGATTGTTGAAATCAGAGTGATTAAATAATAAAAAAAATGTTAAGACAGATACTAAATAAATGAAGGTAATATTATGGCCTTTGTTGTGAGTTTTAAGATATTTTATTTAATATCAATGAGCATCTAGTCTGTACGAGTCCGAGTACAGGCCGTTTGACTTCATGATTGCTCGCACGAATCGTGATCCGTGATCAAGTGAAATGTGTAAGAACAATGATGATATATTGAGTATACTATGATGATTATATTATTGAAATATAATATTATTAAATTCACTAAAAATTCATTTAATTCTAAATACAAATAGGTATGAATAAAACAACAATTTTTTACTTGCAACATAATACTGAAATTTAATGAAACTAATAATAAATCAATCTTTACATAGCACAGACAAGCCGCTTCCCGCTATTTGTGCGCTTATGTTTTAAATCAAGCAGCGTATTTTAACGTAGTTTAATACATGCATAATATTTGTCGAAGAATAGTAAATTTTTATCGAATAATCGAATCGTCATCGCCATCTATGGCGCTGGAGTAGTGTAGTTAGTCATTTCCGTTGTTTTGACAGCCTCGACTCTTTATATGCCATCGATAGTTTACTGTAGTCTTAGTCTTGTGCGGTCTCTCAAGGAGAGAAGTAGTCTCTAGATAGTGTCAGTGAAAGTGTCAAGTGCAGTGCAGTGCAGTGTTGTGTTAGTACTGTCCGATTAAGGTCACGTTAGTACCTACCTTACAATGTACTTGCCATGTCCTGTATTAGGTTAGGTTTGTGTGAGTTTAACCTTAGGTTTAAACAGAGAGTCTAAGCAGTGGTGGCGAGTGTTGGAATTCTGTTAAAAGAGCTCTTTAAGCCTTGGTCACAAGTCTCTCGTAATTGTTAGTGATATTCGATTATTTATCGGTTCAATAGCAGTATCTACGTTGCGTTTACCCAATACTCCATTCAATATCATCACCCCTTGTAATATTTTCAATATACCCCCTCCTCCTTCTTATCATAAAATCTCCGAGATCTTATAGTAGAGAAACCGAAGTCGGGGCGTATCGCTATTACTATTAGAATAATACAGTTATGAGTTATATTTCATTGATATATTTCACTATAAAAAATGATACCTTTCTAAGTAACATAAATTTATATTTTAAATATTTATTATATTTTATATTTTAAATATTTATTATATATTTATTATATAGGGCCAGACTTACCCCCTCCCTCTCCCATCCCATTAATGCTGTGGGTCTAGTGGACTCTGGGCTCTTGCCTAGGGTCCGCTGAATCTGCATCATTTTTCTTCTTCATTCCCCCTTCCCACACTATCTTCGGGGATGCAACGCATCGACAAAACGAGAGAGTGTTTCTTTTTTTTCCGATGTCCATGGGCGATGGTTGCCACTTACCATCAGGTGAACCATCTGCTCGTTTGCACCTTATCTATTATAAAAAAAAAAAAAAAATATTTTTCTTTTTTTCCATGTTTAATTCAAGTATTTAAATATAGATATAAGGAACTCACCGTTATTCTACTCACCTTTATCTACATAATTATATACTTATCATATAAAAATAAATAAAAACTTAATATTTTAAAACTGTAGTTAGGAATGGCTATTATTATTAAATATTTTTCATTTAATAAACCGGTAATTCTTTAGTTAGCATCAGACGTCCGCTAAGGCCTGCGACTCATGCGCATCTTACTACTTCACTACTCACGTATAGTAGCCGGCAGCTGATTTTAGCTTTGAGAAAAAATATTTGGGGCCCAATTGAGGTCCATTGTGATCGTGTTGAGTACATTTATTGGCAGTTCTATCCGTGACGTTTTGACAAATAGCAGACCCGTGGGAACCGAAACGATAAGAACCAAGCTCTAAAAGAGACTTCTGCACATTCAAGATCAAACCTATACTTACGTGCTGGTAGCTATAATCACGAACATATATACTTACAAAAAATATTAATATCATGTAGTTTAGAGAGTAAGAAAAGCAATACCTGGGGCTAGTGATTCAGTAGCAATATCAAACATTATCGTAAGAGATACACCGTTGTACACTCACACTTAATTACTATAGCCAATAATTAATCTCCGAAACTATCTATATATTAATCTCCGGTGAAGGTGGAGGGACGATTTATGATTGAAAACGAGTCCGACTCACGCTTAGCCAGTTTTTTAAATACATTTCATTATTAACAACAGAGTAAAAGTATTTCGTACTCTGAAACAATCCCTTCATAGCCAGGGGCGTGCATCCAATTTTAATAAACATTTAAAGCTTTGTCCGAAATGTATTCGTTTAGGGCTTTAACGGGCAATAAAGCTCTTTAATGTTTGATTTCAAAGAGATCGATTCAATTAATAAAAATTTTGTTTTAAATTTTATTTGCATTTACAGTCTAGTACTCTTGAAGTGTAATTGAGTTAAATTAATAATTGAAAAAGAGTCAAGCATCTAGCAAAAATGTTATAATAACTTATTTTTTATACACAATAAATTTTTATATTAATAAATGAGGGGATACGGCAGTGCCCGCGCCAAGTCTAGCTAAGTAAACATTGCTCACAGTCCATGTGCGGCCGGTATCAAGGTTGACAAACATCATGACAGGCTGTCTATCGGCGCGCGTTGACTTGGTTTCTTTTTTATTTAAATGAGCTTATTAACAGAATAGTAATGGTTTATGTGACAAACGTTTGTAAACGTTATTAAATTATTTAAAGGTACGTTTTAAATATTAACTTGGGAACACGTGCCTATAATCCCCACCTATCAGTATAGTGAGAATAGATGAGGGGGGTATTTTGTATTATAAAAAGGATGACTTTTACGCAAGATCTAACTGTTTAGTTGTCCGAGGTGTTCTTCAAAGTGTTGTGTATTTAGAGATGGTTTGCTGTATATTTGAATAATTAGTGTAAATGCCGTTTTGCAGTAGAAGTTTTAAAATTACCGTCAGGAGGTCGAGCGGTGAAGGAGAATGTTTATGCATTGTAGAAAGGCCTTTAATCCTGCAAGCACCAGGTAGGCTTCCGTCTTGATTATATATTGTTGTAGTTTATTGGGTGTTATTTTGCGGTTAAGGTACCGCTTAGATTTCACGTTGATTGATAAGACTCAGTGTAAAACAGGGTTTTGAGACTGACGTCTCATAGCCAGTCTCTATTTGATATGGCTGGAATTCATGTGCTAAAACAAATGCAATATTTTTCTAATTTAATGACAATATTTGAACTAATCTACTTGTGAAAAGTATACTTTTTACAGTACAGACTATTACGTGTACGAGTTGGCTTCTTTTTTTTCAAGAGATTAAAATTGAAGTAAATTTTGTAATCGCTTTTTCTTAAAAATGGGTAACGACAAAAAGTATAAGGACAACTTTTGTAGAAAATTGCACTGTTTCGCTAAAAAACCCGAAAAAACTCAATTCTATGAACTTTGACCTTGAATAAAACAATAATCTTTTAAACTACGAAATAGGATTTAATACGGTTTTTATCAATAGACAGTGATCTTCAGTGAAGTAGACCTTCTACTTCAGGTATATGTATATATAGTACATGTATGGTCGCTAGTAATAAATAAAACAGTTTAAGGTGAATACTTCAACCCAAAGTATAAAATGGAATCGCTTTATCTATGTTTGATGTCTTCCTCGCAAAAAGAAAGAAATGCATTCAGTACGATTGCGGTTTCATTGGAATTCGAAATTTGAAATTCGATTGCAATCTGACCGGACGCGTCGTAGACGTATCCGGTCTTTCCTGGCCAGCAATGCCGGTAGACGGAGGTCAATGCATTAATATATTTTGGTTTATACTTTCGAAACAAATAAATGTAAAACTCAAATAAATTGACAATACCTTTACAAACGGCTTGCCCTCGCTTCGCATTGGGATATTTCATGTCAAATTATAATTCATAATATTAAATTGGCACTCAAAAATGGGGTAGTTTCCTAATCAATAGTTAGTCAAAATCTCTAGATTCTTCTCTTTACAAAATGTCCATTATTAGCCGATTATGGCGAAGCCAAAAGGAAGGGTTATGATTTTGGCGCCCACCCTAGCGCCTAAACTACTGAACCAATTTTCAGGAATGAGGTGTCAATAGACGTTATAGGTATTTTTAACTAATATTTATGGTCATAGCACATCGTATGTTATTCAAAAAGGTGTAGCTTTCCATTGTACTTGTATTTTGCTTTAATTTAAATTGTTAAAGATTTACAAATTTTTTGATGCAGAATTTCTTCTTTTCTAATCTTGGAATTGCCTAAAAAGATCTCTAAAATTCATTGAAAAATTGTATACATAGTATAAAAGTAAAAATAGTAATTCTGGAAAGTTCTATGACTATATTATGTACAATATCTCTTAAATTATAAAATATTTCATTTCATTACTCATCATTTGATCACACTTACATCATCATCACTTGATTACTCATCATGACTTGATTAATAAACATCGCGAGTAGTCAAGCAGTAATGCTTAAAAAAAAAAGTCAGGTCTTTGTCTAAAGTATAACCTTCGGGAGTAATATTCTGGTCAACAAGCTCTGATGATGATGTCTACGTGTATAGAGTAATGCTTCACACTAGAAAACTCCTCAAAATGAACAAGAAAATGTATGAGGCATCCAATTAAAGTGGGCTTTTTACTAAAAATCTTGAATAAATTCTAAGATTATTGTAACCAAACAAAGTATGTTTATCAAACAGTCTATTTACATTACAAATCAGCTCTTACAAAGAAAAGTTCAACAATAAAATGTACGAAATTGTTTCCAATCAGAGCTGGAATGGAGGCGTCGGAGCGACCCACATTTGTATGATTTCTTTCGATCAGCGGGAATTTTGATTATCTAGCACTATTAGGTTTTAACGCTGAAAGAATTCTACAAGTAAAAGGGCTTTAATGATTTTGTTTACTGCGTGAAGGTATTTTGTCTTTTTTGCTTGCGGTCTCCATTTTGTTTCTGTTTGTCCCTTCAAATTATTTAGATAACCTTTGCTTTGTACATTGTGAGCGTGCTGTATGCCGGTGTAGGTAGTTCAATTCAGGTAGTTAATCCTATTATGATAAATCTAAGGCACGTGCTCCTTTCGCCTGGCACTCCACGCAAAAAAAGTCCTGATAGTCACTTCGTTAGATGAATACTTATTATAACACCAAAAACTTAGTTTTAAAACAGACATTCAGACTGTAATTTAAATTTATAACTTGTATCAAAACAACAGCTATATTTCATAATCGGTCGTTTCATATCGAGGGTTCTCATACAAAATTAAACACTTTATTAACAAGTTTGGGAATTGTGTGATAAATCAAATGATTGAGGTGTTAAATAGGATGGAGTTGGATGGTTTTGTTAATTGGATGTGACACACACATACATATCGATCGTTTAAATATGGTCGACGTAAGTTTGACTTTTACTTTACAATATTAGCGTTCGAGCAACGGAAGGGGGCTTGTAATTACTAAAGAGGTGTATACCACCTTTAATTTATTTTATTTTATGATAAATAAAATAAATAAAAGTAAAGTATACGTACAGATGAACAGTAATGGGCTCTTCGACATTTCTTATTTTTTATTTCTCTAAATTCTATCTATAAACGTTAGGTATGTTTCTAAAAAACAAAGTATATTTGAAAATATACAAAATAGAGGCCAACCGGGATCGGCAGCAGGAACACGGCCCAACCTACCGATGGTTAGGGCTGCAGAGGAAAGAACTTCCTCACGATCTTCTGCATCAGGTTCTTAATCCAGCCATCTGACGCAACCCATTGGTTGTTACGGCATTCGGCACAATGAATGCGGTCTCCACATCAGGAAAGACGGAAAAAGTAACGAAAGTTCCAAACAGACTATTTCATCACTATTTTTTCGCTTTATCACAGTGACTATCACTATTTTTCCGGGCTTACAAATTATATATATGAAATATTTCTGACTTATTATTGACTTATCATTATCATAGTGAGCTATAAGTATGTGAAGTTTTCCCTTAATTTATATTTATTATCTTACTTAAATAACAGGTTAGATTAGGTTATTTTAATAGGTACGTAGAGGTGAAGAATTATGAAGACGAGAATTTATGTATCATAAAAGAGCTCTTTAAACCTGCTCCTGGATCTGTTCAGCTCTATCTAAAGTGCATGTATCTAGAACATTCTACAAAGAACTAGACCACACTAGATTCGTATCTACATTTAAATCGTAACCGTAAGTAGGACGCTTTAGTTTTGTTAAACTCTTTAATTACGAGCAACTTGTATTGCACCTGCTCTCTGTGGGCTTGACGAAACTTTACAATATACTAGTGCTCACTTTTGTATTGAAAACGAAATAAATAGATGATTATATAACGATTTTTGTCTTTATAGATTTTTTTTAATAGTGTCCCTTGTATCACTTCGATAGCTCCTCCTATGAGTCGTAGCGTAATGTAATTTAGCCTATAAGCTTCCTTGATAAATAGGCTACCCCACACTAAAATATTTTTTTAATACAAACACTTCTTGAAACTATAGCGTTCAACCAAACAAACAAATTCTTCAGCAGTGGGTCTTGTGACCCCGTTGCAGGATTACGGAGATGTATCGGATTTATCTGGACAGTCAGTCAATCAGAGAGTATTCTTGAAATGTAAAATCTTACGAAGTAATCTTGGTAGTTTTCATAACCTTAATAATTAGCTACATTTTGCCTTATAATAGATTTAGTTATCAAAACCGTGGAGTATTCCTCTAGCTCTGTTTCGATAGATCATGAGGCAGCCGGAGTTGTTTTATAGAGTGAACATTGGTAGTGCAAGTAGTTTAGTTGAGTATGGTGGTGAAAATTAAACAATGTATAAACCTACACAAGCTTATAGGTACTGCTGTAGAGTAATAGGTATTATCTATTACACTTTGGTGAGAAGTTGTAAGGATATTTGTCGGTGAATAAACAACGCTATCAAAACATTATATATATAATCTGTATACGTGTAGGGTATCCGAACAAAAACCGCTAAGTTGGCGCAGTGCCACACGCGAAGAACTTTATAAACAATGTGCGTACTGAACTTACCCTAAAATTAGGGATTTGATCTTCCCAACTTGGCTGGCAACTTGATTATTTACTCCATTTTGAATATTTTGCAACGTACGCTTATTTCTGATCAATACTTGTCAGCAATATTAACTATACCGAGATTAAAAGAGTAATACGAGCAATCTAAGTAGTAATCAATCTTTATTTCATCCATTTATTTGTACACTTCCATCCACCCATCTACTCACTAACATACACACTCATTCATCAACTTACTCAATTACGCCTTCACTCATCAACTCATTCACTTACACTCACAGACTCACATACAAATTTATTTATATGAATCATCCTATCCATCATGTCCTAGAGAGGATGCGTAAAAGCATTATCCATCGCAGAAAAATAATATATCCTACAAGTGAGCCAAATTTTCATTCAAATCCATTCAGTTGTATTTATGTGATTGAGTAACAAACATACAAACATGTTAGTAACACCATTGATAACTCTATATTTGCGGGTATTTTTATATTATATTATGAATCTGTTCCGATAGACTTGAGCCAGTTGTCAAACAGTGACCAGTATGATTGTGCAGTGATGTGGTGTCGTGATGCTGGGTCTCCATTACTTTTGTTTGGAGTAAGTTTTAATGCATATTATTATTGTATTTTGTGTGTTACTGTGCAGTATCGGTCCCATGAAAACAAAATTTCTAAATATATTAAATTGATAATACCTGATTATTATCATAATAAGTTTATTTTATAAATTACTACGTAAGTAGGCAAAGGAATCTGAAGTGGTTTAATTCCATGTTTCATTTCCATGATTGTTAGTATAATGGAGTTAATTGGATACGGCAAACCGTTCAATATATATATATATATATATATATATATATATATATATATGTCGGGGATTTTAAAACGATGTGAAAGGAGATGGAAGGAGGAAGATGGGGAATATTGGGGAACACTAAAAGGGGGTGATGGTAATGAGTGGAATATTGGGTAAACGCAACGTAGATACTCCTATTGAACCGATAAATGATCAAATATGATCTCTAACAATTACGAGAGAAACCTAAGCAGTGCCTTGGACTTGTGACCAAGGTGTAGGCTTAAGGACGTCCTTTAAGTAATTACAACACTCGCCTCCACTGCTAGGCTCTCTATTTAAACCCAAGGTTAAACGCACATAAACCAAATCTAACACAAGGCTAACCTAACCTAAGGCTAACCTAACCTAACATTGTGTTTACTTATCCACGTGGCAATTACATTGTAACGACTTACGTGACCTTAGTTGGACAGCACTTCCACACTACACTGCACTTGACACCATCACTATCACTAGCACTACTTAGATGTTCACTTCTTGAGAGATTTGCGACCAAATTTCATTTATTGCTTGTCTAAAACATCACTTAAAGCACTTTCTAAACTTCTCAAAATTGGGGTATTAAGATATCTGTAATTCAATAACTCTAAAATGGCAAAATGATTTTGAATTAAATATGGCACACGGATACTTCTAACTTAAACTACTTCATAAAATACCCTTAATCCTCAAAAATTAATTTCTAATTGATGATAGGGATTTTATTATATACTTATGTACTCCCTTTAGTAAAAGCAGGATAGGTCATACATTCTTTACATTACATTCTTTACATTTCAGTGAGTGAATAAATGCACACAAGATTTTCCAAATCATTTAAGTCGTTTTTTTGTTTATCTACAACAGCTAAAAATTTTCTAGTGAAAATAATAAATAAATAATACAAAAAATAATTAGATTCTGTCTACAACACAAAATATGCACCCAAATTACAGATATGTATAGGCTCGCTCAAATTATTGGACAGACTCCCTACCAACATGTCTGATTTTGTATAAATGCAAGGGTAAAAAAGTGAATTAATTAACATATCACCGTAAGATTACAAAAACCGTTAGATCATACTCTATCTTACGAGATTTTAAACTATCGAAAGATTGTGAACCGTAAGATACTGCTGTCCGAAGGCTGTCATTGATTGGTCGGTCTTAGGCTAAGGCTACACTACGTTTAATAACACAACACAAAACTACAACAACAACTCAAATACTCTTCACAACGGTGTGCCGAATAAATTTTATATATCATCTTTGCGAATAATGACAAAAACACCAGCGACATTACGCTGGTGTTTTACGCGCGCTAATATTAGTTTTTTTTTTTTTTAATACTTTATTGCACCAAATTTATAAAAATAAATATTCGTACAAAAAGTGGACTTAATGCTAAAAACATTTTCTGCCAGACAACCTTAGGACGTGTAAGAAACACCGTGTAGGCGTGCAATGTGAACAACTCTCATATCTTTAAATTTGTATATATTATGTATATATAAATGAAATACTTTACAATACATACATAAATAAATTCATACATATATATACATATATTCATACTTACATACATACATACATACATACCTACATACATGTTGATTAATGATGAATTAGGCATTTAATAATATTTAGAAATAGAAAAATTAAAAATATCCAAAATCCAAATATGGAATAAAACTTTGGGGCGGTTTATTCCCGCTAGCCATTATGTAACAAGTCGTGGTTTTAAAATCAGTCGCGGAAATAAACCGTCGGTGCGGTCGCGGTAGGCGGTTAAAATCCGCGACGGTCTAGCCGTAGTGGGGCCTCGCATTTGCAGCATGCTGTTCTGTATCCACAGGTGACATTCATGATATAGACATGAAACATAGTTGTCATAAAATAAATGTTCCAAAATTGTGACATAATGTAATAATATTTATTATTTAGTAGGTAATCTATGAAATAATGGAGATGGCATAATGGAAATAGTTAAAATTTTTAATGTACAATAATATTGTCTTAAGGACTTCTGTGTCGTCTCTGGCGCTATGAGAAGAGTAGCCACTTCGCCCTTGCGTAACACAGTGCGAAAACATACGCTCGATTCTATAGAAAATTAATGTTAATTGTAAGCAGTACTCTTTCAACAGTTCACAATATCGCGAGATAGATTATAATCTAACAGTGTTTGCAATTTTACGTTGATAAAGATATCGGATAAGAAATTATTTTTCTACTTACACTCTAACCAAGACTACTACAATTCAATTATCTTTAGTATTCGTATTTATCAAAAGCGTCTAGTATCCTTTAATTGAAGCTTTTGTTCTGTTTATATGAAATCTATTTTTACACGAGCACAACAATCGGATTCTTTTGTATATGTAATTGGCACTTTGAAAAATAAATGGCAGTTGTATAGATTCATTTGTAAAACGTATTGTATGTACAAAGGGCTAATTGCATTACTTATTTGCCTATGGAAATATGTACTTGTGTGTATAAAAACAACGTTGTAAAAGATTATCGGTTAACAAACTAGTATGATTGCTTCTTTGTTTGGTCACTTGATTGATTAACTCAATCCTACTGGAACGAAAGTTATATATTGTCTACTCGAAATAACATAAAATGAACTACCTGCCAATACTAAATTATAAATGGTATTGATAACATACGCCGCTCTATCAGAACGAAGTGTAAACGTAGATTGAAGTGTTACCAACACTGTTTATAAAGTAGTAGTAGCGGGTAGATCATTTTATATTATCTCAAGTATACCGACGGGAAGACAATATATAACCTTTAGTGCGATAGATAAGTCTCAGTCTTTCTGGTGTTTTCGTGCAGTGAACATGGAAGTTGGGTAACCTTGTTATAGTGTCGTGATTAAGGTCACCCTTCTCGAGGTCCACGTAAGTTAATTTTATTAACTATTGTCGTTAGCGAGGTCGAGTGGTGGAGGTGAGAGTTAATATATTATGAAAGAGCTCTTTAAACCTGCTCCTGGGTCTCAAGCCCCAGGCACCGCTCGCCTCAGTCTAAATTGCATGTGAATACGTATTGCTGTACAGTAATGAGTAGCATTTCGCTCTCATTCTATAGCAGAAGATCTTATGTTATCATTAGTTGAGCAATACCTATATGTATGTACTAGCGGGCGCCCGCGACTTCGTCCGCGTAGAAGTTCTGATTTTCTATGAGATTATAAAATAATCTAAATGCCAATTTTCATATTCCCGCTTTTCTAACCTCAAACTTTAAAAGCATAGGACTTTCATATAACCTTCAAACCCCCATTCCACCCCTTAGGAGGGGCACCCCCGTAAAAAAAATCTTAGCTGACACCTACCCTCTAGAGAGAACCTACTTTCCAAATTTCAAGTTAAGAGTGACAATAAATTAACCTTTCCCATACAAACTTTCATCCCCTATTTTACCACCCTTAAGGGGGTATTTTGCAAAATAAATTATACAGATTTTTATTATTGTAAGTTATTAATGTAAATACCGATTTTCATAAGTCTAACTTCAAAAACATAGGACTTTCATATAACCTTCCAAACCCCATTTTACCCCCTTAGGGGAGGATTTTCTCAAATCCGTTTCTTAGTGGATACCTACGTCCTAGAAGGAACCTACATTCCAAATTTCAAGTTTGTAGGTTTTATAGTTCCTGAGATTTCGTGATGATCAGTCAGTCAGTCAGTGACTTTTCGCTTTTATATATATAGATATCTATATTTTGTGGACGTATAAATAATAATATCTAAAGAATTCCTTGACTTGGACCTTGTTCACCAACTCTTGGTACATATTTTCCGTCTAATATAAACAAATTACAGTCCATGATTTGCTTTTCAGGAAATAATATAAGTAGTAGTGGCTCTGGGTGGTATTAAAGGTGATTAATTATGTCCAAAATTCATCATCATGAACTTTGTTTCAAGGTGAAAATTCGAGGTGTTTTCGCGGCGAAATCTTAATTTTATAAGGCGGGAAGGTTATTTTACCTTCGATAATGTAAACTATCTATACTAACATAAAATACTATTTTAAACAATCCTAAAACGAAAACCAATCGTAAGAACTAAATAATATTATTATATCTAACTTATAAAAACATTTATATTTTACCGTCCATCGTATGTCGAATGGCATTTTATGACAAATCATAATATGAATCGTCAGTTTTACTTTATGGTTCCGTTGCGCATCGTCGCGGTCGAGGGTGACTAGCAGAGCGATTCACTTTTATGTAGGTCTATAGTAATAGCGATTTAATATTTGTTGTATGTTATTTTTGTTGGAAACACTGTTGAATGGACCTTACAATTTATTTTATAGGGAACAATTTAATCGAAGGACGCACGGGTAACTCAGCATTCACTTGGTGGTAGGGGATTACGTCCTTAACTGGGTTGTGACTATCGATGTCTTTAATGCATGCGAATATGTACCAGAGGGTAAGGGTCCATTAAAAAGGTAGCATTATCTCTTTATTCTCCTTTCATTAAATCTCAGTTCATTCTCTTTTAATTATATATTTTTTTTTCACTCTTTATTTAAGGAGCTTGGACTACGTCGCTCCGTAAGGAAACAAATGACATTCGAAAAATACGAAATCGAAATAGTTAATATTGTTTTCTGTAATGAAAAGACCTAGTACCACACCACTCAACCACACTACTTGTGTAATACAAGAGACGATGTCAACAATATTATAGCAGTTTTCAGATTATCTCAGAACTAAGAAACATACATAGTAGATGGTCTACCTCATAGTAAGTGTTCACCGTTGCCCATGGACATCTGCAATACAAAAGACATCTCTTGTATTGCAGATGTCCTGTTGCAGAAGTCGGGTCTAGGTCTTTTCATTGAAGAAAACACTATTATCTATTTTAGTTAGGTATTGTACAAAAAGTTAGAGCAGTGAAGCGCGCGATATTTTGTTACGTAGCTAAAGTTTTTGCACGGGAAACCAATCATTTCTCAAGTTATAAAAATTCAATATATCCATACTCAGGTTAAAAAATAAAATATAATGTTCTGCGTGCTTGAAGTAATAATAAGACCAAAAAAAGTCGCCGGACGCCTGTGTTAAAAATGTGTAGACTAATTTATCATATGACATAACCTCAAATAAATATGACAAATGGAAGCAACATCTTATAGACTAGTTTATTAGTTTCCAATTTGACATGTATCAGATTCAGATGTCGCTTTAATAACAGTGCTGTAAATCAAATCAGCCACTGATGGTTGGGTAATTACAGCGTTATTAATCATTTTCAAACTAATTGAAAAAACGGACACGTTCGTGTATTTTTGTTTATTTTAGTGTTAGCAATCTTTGATTTTAATATCGTTTTTTTTAATATTAAGTGTAATAGTACAAAATACATAAAGGCCTTGTGAACCAGTATCTGAGTCATAAATCCCAGGCACTGTACTACTTGCCTTCTAATACATATTTTTATTATATTATTAAGCATATTTTATATCATTCCTTAAATTGAAATTTCAAAAAATTTTGCTACCAACCTCAGTAATGGAGACCCAGCATCACGACACCACACTACTGCACAGCCGTAATGGACACCAGGCGAGCTCCATTTGACAAGTGGCTCAAGACTATCGCAACAGAGGTTATATACAGTCTTGGAATAAAATAAAAGGTACCCGCAAATATAAAGTTAGCAACGGTGTTAATAACTTATGAGAGTGTCTTATGAGAACAACAATAATTACAAGATAGAAAAATCATCAACACCGCCTCACTCTATTTTCTTTTCAAATATAATCGCTGCAAAACAAACCCCACCCTTATACTTTTATATTAGATTTAGGCTATCATGGAGTACATATTTATTTAGAATGGGGTTCATTTATTCGAGGTACCTGGGGGCTGTTTTGAGGCTACAAAATTGACGCGTTAGTGACGCTCGATGAATTTAAAAATACCAAAGTAAAATAGGATAACCTTTATCATGGGGTACAATAAAATTTTCCAATATTTCGCTTGGGATACATTAATAATTGGGTGATTCAATTTTGCGGGGAAAAGTTTGTGAATTGTGCAACGTTCAATAAATTCGAGTTGATTTTAGTCAGTAATCTTTACAAGATAAACTTTACAATGAAGATGAAAGTAGTTTTTGATTAAATTACATAATATACAACTTGATATCTCGATATCTACCCTAATTACATAACGTGATACTCACACGATACCACCAAATCTTCACCTGCAATCCGCCCCGGCTTCGCTAGATTGAATTTTTTCACGAGTTCTTTATACGTATATAACAAACTAACCATACAAACTTTCATCAACTATTCCAACCCTTTCGAGCCTTTTTTTAAATTTATTAAAGAAGTTGAAACCTGGCTACGTTAGTCGTCTGTGACATCCACTAGCGGACAAGAGATCATAGCAATTTCGGATAGACTTAACTTCTAAAAGTTTCTCTCACACTGGAGAAGAACATAGACTTCTTTTATTGCAATCATTTAAGAAACCATTATTTTTCAAATTATTATTTATACTTATGGTAAGATATAACAGTAATAGTAAATTGCGTGTTATCATATTTACTGTTACGACGAATTTAAAATTCAATTTTTTGAATATCTTATTTACCAAATTCCACGATTCTAGAGCAACGGTAAATATAACATAGTTTCTTTTGATTGCATTTTTTATATTTAATCCATGAGGGGACGAATTTGAATACGATTCCTCTCTGTTGCTCGGTGAGCATCTCTCAAGGGGATCTGTTCTGTCTTTGACGCATGTGCGCCATATCTACCAGACGGAAGTCAAGCAGTGCCTGGGGCTTGCGACCCAGGTGCACGATTAATGGGCCTTTCTACTACCGGTAAACGCTCTCCTTCATCGCTCGATCCACTGACTCTAATATTTAACACTGCTTCATCATTAGCAAAATAATTATTTAAATATTAGGCAAACTATCTTTAAACACACAACACTTTGAAGTCTCAGGAGATCCTTTTTATAATACAAAATACCCCCCTCATCTATTCCCACTTTATTGACAGATGGGGTCGTAGGCCCGTCTTGCCAAGTTAATATTTTAATAAAACCTAACACTTTGAAGTTTAAAAATTAATTTGAACTTGATACCTAGGATAGATGGCATAAAAACTTTCTATAAGGTTTTCATTTAGATGTTCTTAACTCTAAAAATACTGTTCCTTTTTTTATTTTAATTATTTATAAATCATACCAAAACATTTATTAAATTTATCCATAATATTTCAGTTTATCCAAACTTATAGCAATTTCTTGTGACACATCGACTATAACTCGCAATTGCTACCGAGAGAGTCATTATTTCAGCCAGTTCCTGGGTTAGTCGATCAATAATTCATATTAGCTGCATATTCTAATAATTTATGGCTATATTAGTATCCCTTACTAATTTATTATCCTTGGACTAGTTATTATATCTTTGGATAATCACATTATTTACATAATTTAAAACAAAGTTCTTCCCGCTGTCGTGTGTAGAGAATCAGTAAATATAAAGTAGTAAATTATCTTCTTTTCCAGTTCGACGATTTCTCGAACATTACGTAGCAGTGTTTTGTACGGAAATAAGTTCATTATGTTAAGATGACGGATGTCATAAGCATGATAAAGAGTAAGATAAACTAGAAAAATGATATCCAAGATAACGCTAGTATCATAATATTCCTAATATGTCTAAAAGTAAATGGATCTGCAAGAAGTTTTTTAAGCTTATGCGTTTTTTTGTGCTGATATTCACATATTAATTAATGATCACAAATGGCTTAACCGATTTACATTAAATTTCAATTCGTATTGTATTTTGCAAAATACAAAGAAATTTTTAAAACTATGATAAACGGTAGTCACTCACGTATTATTGTGGTAACTATAAAAAAAAGGTGTGAAATCGATAAAAAAATGTTAAAAATCTATTAAAAATGTAATCAAAATATTGTTTCTCATCAGTTTAGGTTGATCCAAAACTACAACTCACATCAGAAATTATTTAAAACTGAGGCTATTTTTTATGCAATAGTTTCGTTATTTATGTACAGAATTGCTATGAAGCTATTTTTTTTATTTAGACCCCTCAGGAGATAAATCAGGCTGAAAAAGATTGTATGGAGGCGATAAACAATCAAGCCCAAAGTGTGTAATGCATTAGTTCGGTTAGTCAGATATAAATAGTCTAAAAACATATACTAATAATTCGTAATCAATAAACTCAGAAAACAAAGAGCAAACTGGCGAAGTGCCACTACTCAGGGAGTCTGAGAACTATGTGTGTATTACGCAAAGTTTCTGAATCTGTGTTGCTACATTACATGCTTAGTAAAGTTGCAACGCCTTCTACGTGAAAAGCAATTGATTTAATCTACATTTCTAGGAGAAGATGTTTAAGAGAATATAATAAATTCAAGAGGTTATCTCAGACATTTATATATAATTGTAATTAATTAAATTTGATATTTACTTAATTGAATATTTACTTAGAAATAAGTATGTCAAGTCACATTCAAGGAGATATATTGTTTCTAGTGGATATTCAGAAGAATATCTTGTAAATTACTAATTTTTTTTCACCTGATGGAAAGTGGCCTTCGTCAACCATAGACATCGGTAAAAGTAGAGTGTATCTCTTGTTTTGTCGATGCGTTGCCGTCTCGAAGCTAGAGAGTCAGGAGGGGGAACGAAGAGAAGAATGCTGCGGTTTCAGTGCACCCTGAGCAAGAACCCAGTGACCATCAGAACCGCAGCGTTAATGGGATGGGAGAAGGAAGTAGAGTAGATCTAACCCACATGCGGCGCGACCGGAACACTTCAAAGACACTGACACTGCTGGGATGCTATACTTTCCCAGCTGCAGAGGGGAATTGTATTCTGAGTAGATATTTTAATTGCTTAAAACAAACGTATCTAAGGAAATTCGTCGGTGTGTGGCTGTTGCGTTGGATCGTAGTCGGACCTCCCGAGTAAGACAGCAACGTCTTAACTTTTTAATATTGGTGATCGATTGGTGTTAAAGAAATAATAATAATATCTATATAAAGCAAAGTCGCAATATAAGCATATAAATATACAGTGAAATACAAAATTGGCAGAACAAACAAGCATTTCCAGAATACGGAATACCGTTCATTATGTGGAACAGCGCCTATTAGCAGTGTTTCTTGTTGCATGCATAAGTTGTACTGCAGAACCAAGATTTTGTGTTGTTTCTAATTTGAATAGTATCTATTAAGTTGTGTGTATCTAAGATATAAAATTCTTGTGTCGGGGTGTTTGTTACCAAAGTTCTCCGACACGGCTCGACCGATTTTTATGAAATTTTGTGTGCGTATCGGGTAGGTCTGAGAATCAGTCAACATCTTATAGTAACCTTTTTTTTTAACGTTGGAAATGCGGCCTTATGCATATTCCCCGCCATAAAGCGGGAGGTTATTTTGGGCTCTCCTTGATGTCGCCCGCAGATGGCGAGCGACGTTTCAAGGCATACCCACTAAAACCAACGGTACCTTACCTCCGCTGTAGGGAGACGCCACAGGAACGCTTAAGCAAACAACTGTGACGCCTCAGCGGATCGGCCCGCTTCTATAGTAGGCCTGCAAGCCAGGGGGCTCTCAGGGTACACTGAGAGTGGTTATCCCCTTGCCTGACGACTCCATTCAGGGTGGTAGGCGAAGGTGGGCATAAAGCCGCCTACCCCTCCCGGATCGAGCTCGGCGGCGCGGGTCTGCAGAGGCGTCACCCTCGCGTTAACGTTCCGCGGCCTCCTTCTGCGAGATTACAGCCTCGAAGAAGTTGACCATGGCCGACCAGCATCTCTCACTCTCAAGCATGGCATGAATTACGCTCGGGAGAGAGAGGTCTCCACCTAGGACCGCCAGGCTGTGGCGTTGAGGTCCCCATCCTGGGCATTCTCCCAGAGTGTGAAGTAACCTACCCTAGCCACCAGGCCCTATGCCTCGTTGAGCAACCGCCCAGGGCGCCAGATAGAACGGGGCGTCGGCTAACGACCTTATGTGTGAGATAAGTTGTCAATTACACAACAGCCAAGAGACCAGCCGATAATACGGCTTTGAGTATTACTTGATGATGGATCAAACAGAAATTCAGATTATGTCTGGGCCTTGTGACCTAGATGCTGATATGCGCATTAATACCGTTACTATTCAAACATAGTAAAAGTAACTCATGGCATAAAATGCTTGATAATTTTATTTTAGTTTTTGTGTAGCGTAGATCTGACTGACAATCTGACTCTTGAAAGTAAAACCTGTTTTTTACACTTACATACTCACTCACCTGCACAATAATACCAAAAACACTTAGACGACGAGCATTACCTATAGTATGAGATCCAGGACTAGGTTTAAAGACATTTTTTAACCATTACAATAAATCTATAAAATGCTCATTTGAGTTTGACTCCTAGTGAGCCTTACACTTGACTAAATTATATTTATCTACTATAAGTTCATGTTTACTCCACAAAATTACTAGTGAAACTACTGCGGATATATTACTTCTAGGATGCTAGGATCTACTACTAGCCAATCGGTAATTTTTATAGTACAAGCTATGGCATGAGATATTGTTGGTGAAAAATAAATGTTAATTTATTTTCACATAGCAAAAATGAGGATAAAAGCCAAAAATCTTGATTAAGCTATATGTACTTTTTCCTTTGACAATGTTATTATTCTCTCCACGCATGCTTCTCGGAGTATTCTCAAAGTTTCAAACTTGCCAAAGTTCTCTGTAGGTTAAATGAAGCCACGTTTTCACTCACTTTGCTTTTACTTGATGACTACTTTTAATATTACAAATTACTTTTTAAAATCCTAATTCTAAAATTATAAATACGAAAATTACTCTCAAGAGAAGTAGTTAATACTTAAGAATACAAACTAAACAAACTAAATGTGATTTAGGCAGTATGTCTGCATGTAATGCTTTCACGCTCAAATCACTATACCAATTTTGAAGAAATTTGATACAGAGATAGACTACAAAGATATAGGCTATTACTTATTGCTAAATAAAAGCTTTAAGGGGTTGAACAGGTGATAAAGTGCATGTTGAGCTGTGATTTCGTTATGTCTTTGGGAATTAATCCATACATATACCAAAACAACATTTTTTATAATTTTTGTCTCTGTCTGTTTGTTCCGGCTAATCTCTTAAATGACTGGACCGATTTTGATGAGACTTTCACTAGCAGATAGCTGATGTAACAAGCAGTAACTTAGCCTATTTAACATCTCGCTACGACTCATAAGGGCGGAGCAACACGCGAACGAAGTCGGCTAGTTAAAAAAAAACCTCAAATTACAGGATGCTCAAATTATAAGTGTTGCCAACATCATAATTAACATTAGATGTGTCTTATATTGGGGTTTTGATTTTGAGACTATTATTATATTATATAGTATAGTTTAGATGAATTTCAACCTTTATATAAAATCTGACCTATACAGCGTTAACACCATGATATCGTACAAAACTTTACAAACAGCTTGCTCCTATTATGTTAGGGTCTGACCACAACAAATTTAGGTTAGGTTTCTTATGATTAATGATTTTTAAGATCCGGTAGAACAAAGCTTCTTTTTCCGCTTGCCCGTATAAATTTAATTTAAGCACATCTTTTTGGCTGTGTAATCATGACAGCGCCCCCTGGGGCTGAGAACACATTTGTGTAACTACCTACAGCAAAGTAATAAGCGAAAATAATTTTTATTTTTATTATAATTCTAGCCGACCCGCGCGACTTTGTTCGCGTGCTGCTCCGCTCTTATGGGTTGTAGCGAGATGCTATATAGCCTAAGTTACTCCTTATTACATCAGCTATCTACTAGTGAAAGTCCGGTCAAAATCGGTCCAGCCATTTCAGAGATTAGCCGGATCAAACAGACAGACAAAATTTGTACCGTGTGCATGCATGTATACATCCATATGCACTAAGTAAAAAGCAGTTATTTTAATATTACAAACAGACACTACAATTTTATTTATTGTATGGATAAATGCGAAAATAACTGTGTTACGATTTCATGCATATACTACTGAACCGATTTTGATAAAATTTGTTACACAGACTAAAGGGAAAGCACATAATATTACTTTTTATTACGAAAAAAAGATTTATTTTTTTCAACAATTTGTTAATTTTTTTACTTCTTATCGTATAAGTTTTTAAACTTTTAAAAAAATTTATGTACAGCACAATATCTGTGTATCAATGTAATTACAACTGGCGGATCTTAAATAAATAAAATAATAATAATTTAATCTTCAAACTAAATTTAGAAACTATCTGACTGATTGTGTTAGTAGTAAAGATTGTCCTAGACTCGTACACATAAATATCTATGTAAGTTGATATATTTAATTTAATTCTTGAACTGTTGAAATCCTAAAAATAAATTAAATGGTGTTGTAAGACACCGGATAGGAACGAAGTTCCTTATTATAGAAATATTTATTTTAAGTTCCATTCCTGGTAGAAAGAAAATAATTATACGAGTAGACATTTTTTATTATGATTTTTTTATTGATAAAAATAATAAAATGTGTCCAATGTACGTTACCATTACACACATTTTCTTATCTCTATGACAAGGCTGTACGGTGTAATACCTTTGCCTTTTCGATAAAATAATAAAAGTGTTGCCATTGATGTTGTTTAAAATCTACAATATTTTTAGGGTGAAGCTTGTTTTTCGTAATCAAAGTTGAAATGTCCAATAACTGTGTGGGGCCTGTAGGTGGTCCAATAACTACGTCACGGACGCTTTTTCCCGGTTAGGGTACCTCCGCATCGTCCCATAAAGAACTTCGTTCCAAAATATTTTCTTCCACTTTACTTCAGCAGTTATTAGAATTTAGCACGAAATTATAGATGTGAAGATAGTCTCAAAGTCTTCTGAATACCTAATTCATTTATTTAATTTTTTCGTTTTGTTATATAGATCAATATAATAGGCGTATCGAAGGTTAGTCCATTGCTAGTGGAAGTGTAAAAATAGAGTTGTGTTGCTAGTGCTAAGCCTCTCTAATTAATGTCACGTAAGACCATTACTGCCCTTTAATCATGGGTCCAAGGCGCTGCCGACCAATTTTAAGGTTTTGAAATAACATATTATTTTAAACAATACAGACAAAATATGTACACTACTTTTAGATCCAATAAAGCAATAAAATGGATTTTCTAGGGAATCAATATAATTATTTACTACAGATATCAAATAATATCTTTCCATAGTATAAAACAAACTGTATACATGTAACTCTAAAACGGATTTTAATGTGGTTTTCCCCAATAGACAGATCGATTCAAGAGGAAGTTTATATGCATATTATAGTAGATACACGAAGCCTAGTGGCTAATTCAGATAAAACTATCCTTGATAAGTCACACAGTAAACATTATCTATGCTTTGTTTATTTTAAATTTGGGTAAAGTATCACGTCAATAATATCCTTTTATCTGCTCCTGGGTCACAAGCTTCAAGCGCTACTATCTTGTACTCCTCGCTCCCAATAAGCTTAAAACTAAACGACTAAACAAAGCCTTTAAAAGCAAAATTCCACAATATCAAAGTTTCTAAGATATTTCTAAAACACAATGACATTGCAAAAACAAGATCTGTTCAAGATTCTTCAGAGCGATTATATTGTCGTTATAAAGTTTAGTAACTCTTTGTGCAACTTGGAAGAAAAGATGGAAATATAATAAGAAAGTATAAAGCTGTTTATATACTCAAAGAATAATTTGAGATCGTGAAAAAATGTAAATAAGAATGAAAAGGACAAAAATACAATGAAAACTATCTACTACTATCGTATGATATAAATGCTTATTACATTGTTAACAACGCTGTTGCTCGTTTGGTAACCATTATGGCTGTACAAAGGTGTGGTGTCGTGATGCTAGGACTACATTGTGAAGGGTTCCGTGTATATACTCTTAACTAGTGACAAAAAAATGGCGTAGAGTAAATAAAAAAAACTTATTTTGACTCAAAATATTTTTTTTATAACGCAAGACGACATCTAGCGGAAATTCCAAAAGTTTGTAATAAAAATTTATATTTTAATAAATTGAAAAAAAAATTACAGTCTTGGTGTAAAGACTAATAAAAATAACTACATATACGAGTATAGTTTATTGATATTTTTATCTATCTGTTCGCGATAAACTCAATACTGAACGGATTTTTATGAGGTTTTCACTAATAAATAGAGTGATTCATGAGGAAGGTTTGTGTGTATACTGTGTAAATTGGTTGAAATATGACAATAATTGTTGAAACTGTCGGAAAAAGTTACTAGTAATACATAAAAATGTTTTTAAATCTATAAATAATAGTTTGTATGTCCGTACGATTTGCATTAAATAAAGCAAATTGAATTTACAAAAGTGAATTAAATATGATCAAACAAGTAATTCAGTTAAAACAGACCCGAACTCAAATGTTTAACACTTTGAAACTTTGGATAATCATGTCTCATTATAAATTGAAATTAATTTACCTTTTTCGTCCATTTAGCAAGTTTATTTATACGAAACCATATACCTATATATTTATTAGTTATTTTATAGATTCAGTTGTGTGAGGGAATTTATCTTCATCGAATTCAACTTTAGTGACTTAGGAACCTATGTGAGAGCGGAAATAATATTTTATTTATTTAATATATCAGTTGCGTGGACAGGAGGTATTGAAAAACGCTAAGAAGGGAGGAGATATTGAATGGACTATTGAGCAAACGCAACGTAGATACTGCTACTGAACCGATTATGATCTCTTACAATTACGACAGGAACCGAAGCAGTGCCTTGGACTTATGACAAAGGTTTAGGTTTGCAAGGCCTTTTAACAGAATCCTAACACTAACCTAAGGCTAACCTAACCTAACATTCTGTTTACTTAACTACTACACTGCACTTGACACTATCACTACTTAGATAATGTTCACTTCTTGAGACCACGAGTAAGAACGAGAATATATAGGGACGAGACTAGCTAGAATTCCCCTCTACGGTGGGGCAGACGGAAGTGATTATTATTCTACTCTAACGCAATAGATGCCGATGAAGATTCGATTAATCTTTTAGTCGTAGCCGACCTACATAACCAGCGGTCAACCTGTAACTTGGGATTCCTACGATTGTCCCTGTTCGGACTTCGACCTTCTCATCATGCAGCCAACAACGGACTTGCTTGTTCGGTCATCCTACCCTCTCTTCAAAAATTCCCCCTAACATCAAATATCCCCCACATCGTTACAAAATCAAGATCTAAAGTACAAATTTTTCATCTTGCCTCAAATGCTCTCTTACCTCAAAAGTCGTTATCCTTTGCTTTCATAGATCTTAGATAAAGCCTTATATAAATATGTACTTAAATGTATGAAAACTTAAGTAATTTTTATCCTTTTTAATTATCTAGAATTTAAATAACTTCATAGGATTAATTAAATTTATCTAGAAAAAATAACTTTGATATCTCCGAAGTAAAAATAATCATATTAATTTGATTCAAAGGACAAATAAACTGTATTTTGAAACAAATAATTAACAAAATATTATCATAATATTAAAGTTGTCTATAGTTAGCAACACTGTTTGCAACATTATATTAGCCTGATGTTTCTTGGTTTTATTTAGAAAATATCTACTGTCTCGACTATACAGGATGGATTTTTGAGATGGGTCAGTAAGGGCAGGTACCTTAACCGTTATAGGAAAACGTTCCTAGGAGACCTTCCATTATTTTTAGATATTCTGAACTGCATTCACAGATTTTTGAGAAAATGTACGGTCAGTGAAAAAAGTGCTAATATCTAAAAAAAATTTTTTTATGTCTATCGATCCTATTTCGTATAGGGGTCGATAGACTCTATGGGACCATTTAAGGTATACTAGAAATGTCAGAAATCGCCAAAAACTTTTTCCATACATTTTGTACTGAAAGGTGATAAATCAATTCGTAATAATATTCTTTATTGTCAAACAATTCTATTTCTTACTTTGATTAAAAGATTATTTAAGGCCAACTGAAACTTAATTATAGAAAAGTTACGGTAAGATACAATATGTCACACAAACTTAAAAATAGGAGATCTACGAAATAAATAGCTTAAAATGACCGCCGTTTTCACAACATAAGTTCATTTTCATAAGTTCATAAGATAATTTTCTTGTATGAATATTATTTAAAATCCTCGTTAACGCCTCTTCCAGTTCCTGAACACTGACGTAATTCCTTTTGTAGACTTCATTTATTAGGTAGCACCACAAAAAAAATCGAGAGGCGTTAGATCGGGGCTGCTAGTTGGCCACTCTATTGGAGTATGTGTTCCTATCCACTGTGTCCCGAATCATCTATTCAAATTTCGTAGATCACCTATATCGAAGTTTGTGTGACATGTTGTGTCGTACCGTAGTTTTTGTATTTAAATTTCAGTTGGCCTAAAAGAATATTTTAATCACAGTAAGAAATAGGGTTGTTTGGGAATAAAAATTTTACGAGATGATTTATCGTTTTTGAAAAAAAAAATGTACGAAAAATGTTTTTGGCGATTTCTGAAATTTCTAGTACTCAAACCTTAAATGGTCCCATAGAGTCTTTTGATCCCCATACGAAGTAGGATCGATAGACATACAAAAAAATTTTTTTGGATTTTAACAGTTTTTTCGCTGTACATTTTCTCAAAAATCTGTGAATGCAGTTATGAATATCTTAAAAAGTTATGGATGGTCTCCTAGAAACGTTCTCCTGTAACTATAACGGTTAAGGTACCTGCCCTTACTGACCCGTCTCAAAAATCCACCCTGTATATAACCTCTATTTCAATAGGCTGACTTGAGACAATCTGGCAAATGATTTCAAATAGAGGTTGTCTAAAATAGTGCAAGTAATGTAGTTTAATAGAGTTAAATATCGCTTAGTTTAGGAAATTCGCGTGAGTCATGTACTTTTTTTTTTTTTTTTTTTATATAACTAGGTCGGCAAACAAGCGTACGGCTCACCTGATGGTAAGCGATTACCGTAGCTTATAGACGTCTGCAACACCAGAAGCATCGCAAGCGCGTTGCCGACCCTATCCGCAATCCCTCTCGAGAGCTCTGGTTACCTTACTTACCAGCAGGAACACAACACTGCCCTACCTCAGTCAATTTAATCAAAGTTTAATCTTGGAAACCGAGGTCGAGTAGTGAACGGAGAGAGCATGGACCTCTTTAAACGTGCATTTAGGCTGCCTGAAATATATATTTCTTTATTTTGCTTTACCGTAATGGGTATCCTTCTCTCATTCTCTTACACCTTCAATATTATTTTCGCCGAATTGTTGTGAAACAAATAAATTAATTAATCTATTGCTAGCATGATAATGCCTAATTTTTTTGTATACAAGAATCACTGCCTTCTCTCTCTTCTCTCTCTCTCTCTCTCTCTCTCTCTCTGTAGTCATGTTTGAATCAATTCAAAACTAGGTCCTGGATTTTAGGCCTTTTAACTTTTATTGTAAGCCTTTAACAATAATTATACATATAAGATCTCTACCGCAGCTAACAAAAAGTAAATGAACTCGACATGGCTAAACCGATTTTAATAAAATATGTCTTTAAAACACCGTTATAAAAAGCTTTAACAAAAAACCACATCTAAATCTGGTCACCTGCTCTTTTTGTCGTGGGGTTAATAAAAACAACAATGAGTTAACTTCGTAAGCATTTTAATTGGATGTTAGTCTTTATTGGATACAAATGGATTTAAAGTAAAACACGCAAATACTCGTAGTTGTGGGAAATACGATATATCATCGATTACTAGGCTGGTAATACTAGTGTATCTATATACAACTGTTAGAGGCAATGATACCCATTACTGTACAGCAATACGTATACACATGCAATTTTGACAGGAAGCCGGCATCGCCTTGGACTTGCGACCAAGGTGTTGGTTAAAAGCCTTTTCAGTAACTCCACCGCCGCCTGAACACTAACTACAATAGATAATAAAGTAAACTAAGTAAACTGATTTGAATCTCAAGAAGAGTAATCTTAACCAAGACACTACAATGCTATGTACACTGTGTGAAAACATCAAAGAAACAGGCTCTAATTTATCGCGACAAAGGTTATATGTTGTCTATAAGAGGGTATATTTGAATTAATTTAAAAGAAACTACCCGCGAATATTAATTCATAAACTGTGTTACGACTCATCATAGGCATGTTTTTAAAAAAATATGCTGCAGCTGTGCCCGCGACTTCGTTCGCGTGGAATAACAATACTTCCATATAACTTTTTATCCTCCCCTCTCCTTACAACCGTTTTTTCGCATTAAAAAGTAGCCTTTTTAGGCTCTACACTATCTGTATACCAAATTTCATTTTAATCGGTTTAGTAGTTTTGGCGTGAAAGCGCGACCATCCCCTATTCCCTATTGTTATTTACATCCTTGAGGGTAAAACTTTTAAAAACTTTGAATGTGATATTTATTTATATCGCATCAACAGACTAAAAAATAAATTTCAAGCTTCTCGCTTCAAAACTGACGGTACCTTTATATAACTTTTCATCCCCCACTTTCAACCCCTTACAAACATTTTTTTCGTATGAAAAAGTAGCCTAAGTTGTTTTTCAGGCTGTAGATTATCTGTATACCAAATTTCATTTAAATCGATCCCGTAGTTTTGGCGTGAAAGCGCGACAGACAGACAGACAGAGTTACTTTCGCATTTATGATATTAGTCAGGATTTATTGATATCGAATCAACAGTCTAATACATAAGTTTCAAGCTTCTAGCTCGAAAAATAACGATACTTCCATACAACTTTCATCAACGTACAACACTTTTTTCGCAATAAGAAGTATCCTATGTCCTTCTTCAGGCTATAGACTATCTGTATACCAAATTTCATTTAAATCGGTTCAGTACTTTTTGCGTGAAAGCGCGACAGACAGAGTTACTTTCGCATTTATAATATTAGTAAGGATTTTCATTCCCAAAAGGAGATGAAATTATTCATCAAAATAAACCTGCATACTATTAACAATATACGAACTCCACAAGCATTATTCCGTGAAAATCTCAAACCGGATAAAAATAATAAAGCTCTACATGCTTTGCAATTTAATGCATTATCCTTTGAACAGAAGCACCTCTAGTTATTATTTTCTTTTATATCTTACGGAGTATTAACCACTTGCCTTTTAACGTTAACCTCATTCACTTAAGATAAAACCAGTTTTAATATATACCTTACATTTACTTTATTTTGTGTATTTTTAGTTTCTGCGTTACTTAGACTAGTAATCTATTTTATAAGTAGAATTTTTTAGTCTATCTTCTTCTTGATTCGCCGAGGGATTGTTTATAGAAATCCAGACCTCAAAGCATAAATTTAAACCATTACTAGATCACTTTGTTGTCAGTCTGTCTCTCTGTCCGTCTGTCAAGATTTACAAAGTTGAAATTAATATTAAATGTTCAAATACTATTAAATATCTAAAAGCTGTAAATCATTAAACTTCTAAGTGGACATAATTTAGCGCTTTGCACGTTGCAGTAAAGAAGTTAAGTTAACTTTTTTTAAAGCTTACTGCCAAACATTCTGTACGTGCAGCCTGTGGGTGAGGTATACGCAGAGGGCCATCGATGAGCTACGCATTCAATATAATAATGGCTTCAGAATGCTGTTGGGTTTGCCTCGCTTTTGCAGTGCGTCACAGATGTTTGCGAAGGCTCACACCGACGACTTTTTCGGGATTATGAGAAAGAGGGCAGCATCTGTGATGAGCGGAATGCGGGGCAGTTCCAATAGCATTCTGAATAGCCTCTCTGTGAAATGAGAAAACCCGTATTTGATGCACTGGATGAGTCTGCACACTCGGTGCTCCGGTTGAAGATAGTTTGTATTTTATTTATTTATTTTTTAATATACTAACATAGTTTATAAGTTTATTGTTTTACTAACCCAATGTAGATAATTTTGTCTGAATAAAATAAATGAATTGAATTGAAAAAATTGAATAATCAAAGAATATGGCCGTTTATAAGTGACTTAGAATCATACAATTTTTAAGAACTATATACATACGTACTGAGAAATATCTTGCAGTTATTAAACTAACCTTGTATGGGGACAACTAAGCGCCATTTAAACTAATTAAATGTTATTATTATTTATTTTTAACTATCGACGCTAAAACGATGTGTATAAGTTTAACTCGTGTATCTGTATATCTGTTTGTGGCATCGTAGCGGTCAAGATAATGCACCGATTATGATAAAGTTTGAAAGGTAATATAATCGAGATGATTCTTAGCTATATTTTGTGAAGATTTGGTCATCCTTTTGAAGAGTATCAGCTCATATTAATATATTGACAATTATAACAATCTTGTAACCATGGCAACACACTGACATTGCTTACACTGAGTACAGATGAAACGGTATTTCTCGATACCTTTCTATCAAGTAATGAATAAAATAGAGAATCAAACTATTCGAAAGTACATCATCATAAAATGAATAACATAAACAATTTTTTAATAAAATATATGTTGCGGTTTAATATTAAGAAATAAAAATTTTGTATAATATATTTTATATAAGAAGTTAATAAGGAAAATACCGTGATCCACTACTTTCTATTTTCATATGCCCTTGAGCTATAAAGGGTATATGAAAAACTCATTGAATAAAAATATTGATGGATTTGTAGTGACTATCGTATTTTAAATATAAGAATGTAACTTATTGAACGTCCACAGAAGATAATTAAGAAAACTTAATGTGAGAGGTCTGAAGCAAAGAAACATTCGTTGATATATATTGTTATCTATATGGGACAGATACCACCGACTAACCAATATTAAATACTTACTCCAAAACTTCGTAATGGAGACTCAGCATCACGACTAGGAGATTCGAGCCCCGATTGACAATTGCCACAAGTCTATCGGAACAGAGGTGATATACAGTAAGATTAAAATAAAAGGAAACTCCCCCGAAGTACCCCGTACGAGTATGTTAGAGATCATGAGACTCTTGATTGCTTTGGTTGATGAGTTCATATAATTTCAAGTTCATAAAGTACCTGAATTCCATCAAAAATTTAAGGAATACCTTGTTTAAGAATTTTTTCATACATACATTTTCCGCTTTTTTGCAACATTTTTTATTAATGCTCCGCTCCTATGGATCGTAGAGTGATGTTATATATCTTATAGCCTTCCTCGATAAATAGACCATCCAACATAATATAATAATTTTTCAATTAAACCATTAGTTCCTGAGGTTAGCGATTGCAACCAAGAACACAAACTTTTCAGCTTGATAATATTAGTATAGATTTTCTATGTTTTTTTAGGAATAAATTGTAACACTTTATTTATATTTTAAAAGCAGTACCTGACCTAGCTAAATAAAAAAAATAAATAAACACTAATTTTAGTAGCATCTTGTTATCAATATATAATATCAAACTATTTTAATTGTGCTAACGCATAGATAAGAGTTAGCGTGATAGTTCTGTGGTTAAGACATCGGTGTCTTACTCGGGAGGTCCAAGTTCGATCCCCCACACAGGCACACACCTCTGATTTTTCTGAGTTATGCGTGTTTTAAGCAACTTGCATTAACGGTCAGGAGTTCCTTAAAGTTCTCAAACTCGACATGGCTAAACCGATTTTGATAAAATATGTCGTTAAAACACCGTTATAAAAAGCTTTAATAAAATAACCACATCTAAATCTGTTCACCTGCTCTTTTTGTCGTGGGGTTAATAAGAAGTAACAACAATGAGTTAACTTCGTAAGTATTTTAATTGGATGTTAGTCTTTATTGGATACAAATGGATTTAAAGTAAAACACGCAAATACTCGTAGTTGTGGGAAATACGATATATCATCGATTACTAGGCTGGTAATACTAGTGTATCTATATACAACTGTTAGAGGCAAGAATGATACCCATTACTGTACAGCAATACGTATACACATGCAATTTTGACAGGAAGCCGGCATCGCCTTGGACTTGCGACCAAGGTGTTGGTTAAAAACCTTTTCAGTAACTCCACAGCCGCCTGAACACTAACTACAATAGATAATAAAGTAAACTAAGTAAACTGATTTGAATCTCAAGAAGAGTAATCTTAACCAAGACACTACAATGCTATGTACACTGTGTGAAAACATCAAAGAAACAGGCTCTAATTTATCGCGACAAAGGTTATATATTGTCTACGGGAGGGTATATTTGAATTAATTTAAAAGAAACTACCCGCGAATATTAATTCATAAACTGTGTTACGACCATCATAGGCATGTTTTTTTAAAAATCTGCTGCAGCTGTGCACGCGACTTCGTTCGCGTGGAATAACAATACTTCCATATAACTTTTTATCCTCCCCTCTCCTTACAACCCTTTTTTCGCATTAAAAAGTAGCCTTTTTAGGCTCTACACTATCTGTATACCAAATTTCATTTTAATCGGTTCAGTAGTTTTGGCGTGAAAGCGCGACCATCCCCTATTCCCTATTGTTATTTACATCCTTGAGGGTAAAACTTTTAAAAACTTTGAATGTCATATTTATTTATATCGCATCAACAGACTAAAAAATAAATTTCAAGCTTCTCGCTTCAAAACTGAAGGTACCTTTATACAACTTTTCATCCCCCACTTTCAACCCCTTACAAATATTTTTTTCGTATGAAAAAGTAGCCTTAGTTGTTTTTCAGGCTGTAGATTATCTGTATATCAAATTTCATTTAAATCGATCTAGTAGTTTTGGCGTGAAATCGCGACAGACAGACAGACAGAGTTACTTTCGCATTTATGATATTAGTCAGGATTTATTGATATCGAATCAACAGTCTAATACATAAGTTTCAAGCTTCTAGCTCGAAAAATAACGATACTTCCATACAACTTTCACCCCCCCCCCCCCGTACAACCCTTTTTTCGCAATAAGAAGTATCCTATGTCCTTCTTCAGGCTATAGACTATCTGTATACCAAATTTCATTTAAATCGGTTCAGTACTTTTTGCGTGAAAGCGCGACAGACAGAGTTACTTTCGCATTTATAATATTAGTAAGGATTTTCATTCCCAAAAGGAGATGAAATTATTCATCAAAATAAACCTGCATACTATTAACAATATACGAACTCCACAAGCATTATTCCGTGAAAATCTCAAACCGGATAAAAATAATAAAGCTCTACATGCTTTGCAATTTAATGCATTATCCTTTGAACAGAAGCACCTCTAGTTATTATTTTCTTTTATATCTTACGGAGTATTAACCACTTGCCTTTTAACGTTAACCTCATTCACTTAAGATAAAACCAGTTTTAATATATACCTTACATTTACTTTATTTTGTGTATTTTTAGTTTCTGCGTTACTTAGACTAGTAATCTATTTTATAAGTAGAATTTTTTAGTCTATCTTCTTCTTGATTCGCCGAGGGATTGTTTATAGAAATCCAGACCTCAAAGCATAAATTTAAACCATTACTAGATCACTTTGTTGTCAGTCTGTCTCTCTGTCCGTCTGTCAAGATTTACAAAGTTGAAATTAATATTAAATGTTCAAATACTATTAAATATCTAAAAGCTGTAAATCATTAAACTTCTAAGTGGACATAATTTAGCGCTTTGCACGTTGCAGTAAAGAAGTTAAGTTAACTTTTTTTAAAGCTTACTGCCAAACATTCTGTACGTGCAGCCTGTGGGTGAGGTATACGCAGAGGGCCATCGATGAGCTACGCATTCAATATAATAATGGCTTCAGAATGCTGTTGGGTTTGCCTCGCTTTTGCAGTGCGTCACAGATGTTTGCGAAGGCTCACACCGACGACTTTTTCGGGATTATGAGAAAGAGGGCAGCATCTGTGATGAGCGGAATGCGGGGCAGTTCCAATAGCATTCTGAATAACCTCTCTGTGAAATGAGAAAACCCGTATTTGATGCACTGGATGAGTCTGCACACTCGGTGCTCCGGTTGAAGATAGTTTGTATTTTATTTATTTATTTTTTAATATACTAACATAGTTTATAAGTTTATTGTTTTACTAACCCAATGTAGATAATCTTGTCTGAATTAAATAAATGAATTGAATTGAAAAAATTGAATAATCAAAGATTATGGCCGTTTATAAGTGACTTAGAATCATACAATTTTTAAGAACTATATACATACGTACTGAGAAATATCTTGCAGTTATTAAACTAACCTTGTATGGGGACAACTAAGCGCCATTTAAACTAATCAAATGTTATTATTAGTTATTTTTTAACTATCGACGCTAAAGCGATGTGTATAAGTCTAACTCGTGTATCTGTATATCTGTTTGTGGCATCGTAGCGGTCAAGATAATGCACCGATTATGATAAAGTTTGAAAGGTAATTTAATCGAGATGATTCTTAGCTATATTTTGTGAAGATTTGGTCATCCTTTTGAAGAGTATCAGCTCATATTAATATATTGACAATTATAACAATCTTGTAACCATGGTAACACACTGACATTGCTTACACGGAGTACAGATGAAACGTTATTTCTCGATACCTTTCTATCAAGTAATGAATAAAATAGAGTATCAAGCTATTTGAAAGTACATCATCATAAAATGAATAACATAAACAATTTTTTAATAAAATATATGTTGCGGTTTAATAATAAGAAATAAAAATGTTATATAATATATTTTATATAAGAAGTTAATATGGAAAATACCGTGATCCACTACTTTCTATTTTCATATGCCCTTGAGCTATAAAGGGTATATGAAAAACTCATTGAATAAAAATATTGATGGATTTGTAGTGACTATCGTATTAGTTTATATATAAAAATGTAACTTATTGAACGTCCACAGAAGATAATTAAGAAAACTTAATGTGAGAGGTCTGAACCAAAGAAACATTCGTTGATATATATTGTTATCTATATGGGACAGATACCACCGAGTAACCAATATTAAACACTTACTCCAAAACTTCGTAATGGAGACTCAGCATCACGACTAGGAGATTCGAGCCCCGATTGACAATTGCCACAAGTCTATCGGAACAGAGGTGATATACAGTAAGATTAAAATAAAAGGAAACTCCCCCGAAGTACCCCGTACGAGTATGTTAGAGATCATGAGACTCTTGATTGCTTTGGTTGATGAGTTCATATAATTTCAAGTTCATGAAGTACCTGATTTTTATCAAAAATTTAAGAAATACCATGTTTAAGAATTTTGTCATACATTTTTTTTTGTCATACAATTTTCCGCTTTTTTGCAACATTTTTTTTTAATGCTCCGCTCCTATGGAGCGTAGAATGATGTTATATATCTTATAGCCTTCCTCGATATCCAACACTATAATAATTTTTCAATTTAAACCACTAGTTCCTGAGGTTAGCGATTGCAACTAAAAACACAAACTTTTCAGCTTGATAATATTAGTATAGAATTTGTAAGTTTTTTTAGGAATAAGTTGTAACACTTTATTTATATTTTAAAAGGAGTACCTGACCTAGCTAAATAAAAAATTTAATTTGAGATACACGTGTATTTATATGTATATTATGTATTGTTAATTATGATGATGGCAACGCATAAATAAATAAACACTAATTTTAGTAGCATCTTGTTATCAATATATAATATCAAACTATTTTAATTGTGCTAACGCATAGATAAACGTGATAGTCATGTGGTTAAGACATCGGTGTCTTACTCGGGAGGTCCAAGTTCGATTCCCACACAGGCACACACCTCTGATTTTTCTGAGTTATGCGTGTTTTAAGCAACTTGCATTAACGGTCAGGAGTTCCTTAAAGTTCTCAAAGGTGTGTGAAGTCTGCCAATCCGCACTGGGCCAGCGTGGTGGGCTATGGCCTATCCCCCCTATTCAATCTGAGGAGGAGACCCGGTTCAGCAGTTAACCAAATAAATACGCGAGATGCCAGAAATCTTGATTATTACATCGTGAGTATTATATATCAAGAAGTAGATAATTCTAGATCTCTGGGTCTATAGTAAAACCCTCAGGAGTAATAATCTAATCAACAAGCCGTCATATAGTCGGTCTATGCAAAAAAGATTGTAGTTTATTAGATATACAAAATCGAATATAAATCATGGTCAGCTCGTTAATAAAATATATACACATATTCAAAGAGCTTGTCTGTTTCATATAAGTTGATCCAGCTTTTACTTTATAATCCACATCTGACGCCATGACATCCCTCGGGTCAGAACTAATTAATTTTGACGTATGTCAGTCACCCGTTATATAAGGCGTGCTAGGGTAAATTCATATATGAATTGATATGTTAGATGATTGATATATAAACTGGCATCTCGCCCCGGCTTCGTTTGGGTACTAAAAAAAATGAAACATTAAGAGTTTGTTTCCTAAGTAAACTCCCGAATAAGCTACTCCCTCTTATCCATCGAATGAAGACATCATTTCTGTTTCATAATTTATGATGAGGAGTAACTGATAAGTGTGCCAAGTAAACTATTAACCTATACACCTACGTAGTAATTATTATCACTTTTGTTGCGTCATTACAACACTCAATAATTCTTGATAGCTTCAGATTGGTTGACGATTCCTATTGACCGAGTAGGTTTCATTTAATATCACTTTCATTGCGTCATTACAGCACGTAACAAGTTTTGATATTATTACCCTCTCTGTCATATATAATTTTATTAGAATTTCCTAATTTTATATTTGTTAATTTTTAATTTAATATTTGTGTATATTCCGATCTTAATTTCGCATCCATATAGTAAACAACAGTGCATTATGTTGCTAAAATATATATTTTCAATTATAGGTGGTAACGCATATTCATTGTTAAACCTTATATAATTTTTAAAAGAACGTTATCGCCAAAATAAGCCAAAGCCTACAATGTAATCATATTTTAATTTATATTAAAAATAATATTTATATTCAATATTATAATGTAAAACAAGCTTCGAGACTTATCGCAGAATGTAAATTTTCTCTCGCTGCAAAATCTGTCAATAGAGGAAAATTAAATCATAATAATAAAAGCAATTTTTTATCAGGACCCTACACTAGGCTCAGCCGCGTATCTATACGTATATAATGATTATTGAATGTCTGTATTTAGAAGATATTTAAGAAAATTTCATGAGAGGGATCATTATAATTTTTTTGTCTGTCTGTTTATGTTTCTTTTTTTTAATGATAAATAAGGGACAAACGAGCAGACGGTCCACCTGATGGAAAGTGGCCGTCGCCCATGGATATCGACAAAACCAGAGGGTATCTCTTATTTTGTCGATACGTTACCGCCTCGAAGATAGAGTGAGGAGAAGTTGCTATATACATATATTACGCGGAGAAAAATTATGAGAAATGAGGAGAGCGGGTGTATTGAAAAAAACTACAAGGAGGTGTGATATTGAATGGACTATTGGGTAAGCGCAACGTAGATACTGCTATTGAACCGATAAATAATCAAACAATATGATCTCTTATAACTACGACAGAAACCTAATGGTACGGGAGCCAGATTCAAATTCGGTCAATCGTTTCCTCTCGAGTCAAAATTCGTATACTGCATAAGAAATATATATTATGATTACTCGTGGCCGTCAGCTGCGATTCCGTGGGTGGGGCGAGCAGTGGCAGCCTCCGAAACATGTAGAAAAAAATTTTTTTTCAGTCATTTCCTCCCGTTCGAAAATTTGTCGGATTATAGTTTACGTAGCATCTTGATGGAAAAATAAAGTCATCTGACAATAACGTGGTGAAATATATGTCAGCTGGCTGCTTGACTATGTAACAATTTGATTTTTAATAGCAAAATCACAGTTACCATTTAAGTAGCTTTTTACAAACAGGAGTTTCGTGAGTTAATGAACGGAGTCGAGGTAGAACTATTGACTTGATATACAATTAACTTAAGAAAGAAGAAAGAATTTTAGAAAGAAGATATTATCTCCCCAGTATTACAGGTGGGGTCGTAGACCTGTGTTACCGTTTAAATTTAAAATCTCTCTTTACATAATTTATTAAAACTTACATTTATAACATCTCTTTCCAATTATTTTGTAATATAATATTTTTTAACAATATTATTTGCCTTGTTACTAAATATTGCTTAATTTAGCTTTTAATTTTGATTATATCCGTTTACCTAGTGCATAATACTTAAAAAATTAACTTGAAATATTTTCAACTTCGACTCCGTTCATTAACTTGCGAAACTACTGTTTGTAAAAAGCTACTTAAATGGTAACTGTGATTTTGCTATTAAAAATCAAAATGTTACATGGTCAAGCACCCAGCTGACGTATATTCCACCACGTTATGGTCAGCTGACTTTATTTTTCCTTCATGATACTACGTAAACTATAATCCGACAAATTTTCGAATGGGAGGAATTTTTTCTACATGTTTGGGAGGCTGCCACTGCTCGCCCCACCCACGAAATCGCAGCTGACGGTCACGGGTAATCATAATATTAACCCCTTATGCGTTTTATAAATTTTCGCTTGGGAGGGACTTGGTCATGATAATCTGTCACTGGCTCCCATACCATAAGCAGTGCCTTGGACTTGTGATCAAGGTGAAAGGGAGTGGCTTAAGAACGTCCTTTATTCAATTGCAACACTCGCCTCCACTGTTTAGTTACACTGTTTAAACCTAAAGTTAACCTAAGCCTAACTTACGCGCCGACGTTTTTATTCCAAATACACACGCAAGTAATGTTTAATATAAGTAATTGTTTCGTGTATAACACCATTAAACATTTAATTTGTATTACGACAAAATATCGCCACATTCATTTATACGCAATCAAATCTAACCAAAGTGGTATACCTCCTATATTAGCTGCCTAATATAGTATTGGGTCATAGATTAATTGAATATAGACCTGATATTAAGTTATATTATTAAGTGGTATTTATACTAAAGATTGAGGTGTCTTAGAACGGTCTTAGATTTTAATTACAACATAAAAATACAATTTATTGTAAATTATTGCAGTTACCACAAGCCACTGAAAGAAAACTTCCTTAAATTAGAAACACCGTCAATAAATATAGTATAGCTACCGACACGTATGTCTAGGTTTGACCTTGAACTATTGACGCGACAGCAGTGCGTCGTCGTGTACGTCACGGATGGAATGCTGAACGCTCTAACAGCTAACCCAAAGTTAACTGCCGGCTACTATAGTAGTAGTTCCAATTATTGTATTTAAAGTTTACCCATATGTAGACAATATAAACCACTGTTTTGATAGATATGAGCCAGTCTTCAAAGTCATCTCGCCAAAGAATAGTATCGTTTGGTGTTGTTTCTGGGTCTCAATTATCGAGTATTTATGTAAGTATTCGATTTATTTTTTAATATTGAATAGAGAGGTGTAGGATCTCAAGACCCCACACTGCTTGGTCTTCGTCTAGATTGCTTGTAATTATAGTCTTATGACACTCACATACACTCAACGCTCACGTTCATGTTTGACTCTAATATTTTTTGACTCATATTATTTAGACAAAAGTATTTTTAAGAATTTTCTATTTAAAAAAAATATTATTTACCTAAATTGGGGATCAAAAGGTCCTACTAGTTTTTGTATTCTACTCACAAATATAAAGTTATCAAACTGTAGAAATAAATACTACTTTAGAACATTATCTCAATTCTTAAAGAAAATGTCGAAAAACGTGTGTCAATATAACGCTTGATCGATTTGTTTGATTTGGCTGGAGATAGCCGCTCCTTTGAAACAAGTACACTCTCCCCCACTGCCCCCACACACAGCTGAAGAAACAAGACAAAATAGATATTTTGTGACTATTTATAAATTTTTCGACTCTGGATAACAAGATGATAATTAACTTTTAATTTGGGTGACAATGCATGGTTAGCTAAGTGACGTCATTCTAAATCCAGTATGGTAAACAACCTAAGATGGCCGACTAGTTAATTTAAGGCATACCCATGCTGTAGCTATGAAATAAAAGGGTTTTGCTGAGCAAAACAAAGTGACATTATTCTAAACTAAATATGACAACAGACAATCCAAAATGGCGGACAAGTTATTTCAATCACTTCCGTCCGATTATACCATTGTTGTAATAGAATTGTTTGCTCAGAGGATGACAACAGATGACACTCTTTAAACGTCATTATTCTTCTGTATAGTGTATGTAGCTGAATTTCCCATAGATGGCTCGACTAATTTTGATAAAAGTGTGTGTGTGAATTTTAGGTTAATTGGATTACTTAAATTAAGTTTATTTAGGCTACTCATAGTTTGACATTATTATAACGGTCACCATGATCGAGGAGTTTGAAACGGAAATAAAAGCCTAAAAAAATACTAAAATATACAAAAAATATTTTTAGAATCTTTCATTTCCATTTTATCAGTTAGATTGGAGCCACAGTTTTACGAGCATTTTTATTAAACGGTTTTCTTTGAAAGTGCGATAAACCTCGTGATAGAATAAAACGCCATTTTACAAAACGTCCAAAACCAATGTCAATCTTACTTCGATCGATATGTTTGATTTAGCTTGGGATTGTTTCTTTTGGTAACATGAGAGACGTGAGCCATCACTGTGCAGTGTGTTCAGCTGCTATGCTACAACAGTTAAATGATATAACCAAATATTTACTTTACTAACATGGATTTAGTTTATCTTTTGTTGTTTAGACATTGCTAATATAAAGATGCAAAGAGCTATATAGGTTATATGCAGCTGCAAGGAATACCCTGGAATTAGATCTGAACGTAAATGCCCTTATCTTTTAATTGTATTATCTATGTTCAACCTACGCAGTATATTGTTATCCATAAATAGTGAACGATCTATAAATAAGTTCTAGTCATTACCTCTTACATACAGATCTACTTCTTCTTCTCTATCTTCTCAAAGTATAAACTCATCTACTTACTACTACAAAATCTATACTACAAAATCATCAGACAAGTTACAAACACATGTAATCTAAACAATCATTGACTTTTACATATACAAAATATTAGATCTATAAAATTACAATTCACGGACTTACAAACATAAGGCTAACCACCAGAGATGTGCGAGGATGCGTAGCGAGGCATATGTTTGTTGAAAGCAAATATAATCACTTCATTTAACACACTCTGAGCGAGACGAAGACGAGAAGATGTATTTCTTTTTAATGGTAGATAGGGTGCAAACGAGCAGATGGTCCACCTTATGGTAAGTGGCCACCATCGTCCATGGACATCGCCAAAAAAAGATATGTCCTCTTGTTTTGTCGATGCGTTGCATTGATACAGTGGGGAGGGGAAATGTTACTCGGCTCTTACGAGATGCTCTCTCAGCGGAAGAGGGGAACAGTATTCTAACCCCTCCCCTCACAGGTAAACTTAAGCTTATTATGAAACACATCACCTCGACAAACATCCTCGCACATCTCTGGTGAAATTAGTCATACAGAACCTTATACACACAATAACATAACTCTGAAATAACTGACGATGTTATATTTAAGACATATTGAAAACCAAGAAGTAATAGTAAAAAAGAAAAGAATACATTTTGCTACATTTAGATAAAATTTTCATTTGTCTTGCTTTTAATACCTATTTCCTTACTTATATTCGTTTGGCATATCTACACAATAATCTAGGCTGAATGGTTAATAATCACATGCTCGTGCTAGTAACTGGTAGTTATCACGCAACCCTATATTGAAACAAAGAGACTGAATTCCGTAGATAAGGTATTATTTACGAATCTAATATTGTGTAGATAAGATAAATAATCGTGTAGTATTTTACGAAGCTCCTTTATTATATATGACAACACTACCACAAAACAGTGTAGCTTTCATCAGCGAAAGAATTTTCAGACTTTACATTAAATTCAGAATACATCATGCATTTAAACTGACTATTTTATGTCTGAGTAATTAAAATGTACTAAAATATAAAAATAATATAGCAACACTACATAGCCAATGTTACAGAAAGAATATGGATTGATAGGACCTGTTATTTTTTATTGAAAAAATCAATTTTTTAATCCAGGCAATGAAGGATCTCTATGCAAAATATCATTCAAATCAGCCTGATTTAGCGTCATGCGCGTACAAAATTGTGAATTGATTGTATCGGCTTTTATTGGTTTTATAGATACTCCTTGCATGAGATCTAAAAAAAAATATTTAATTGAAATATATTTTTTGGAAACTAATTTCCATCTTATTCATTCCGAAAGCAGCTTTATTGCATTTTGCAAATTTTTCACCGCTACCTTGGAGCTCTCCAACGACGCCACTACGAATAGAAATACCTTGTTTACAACGCTGTTTGTTCACTGACCTAATACTGTTTTCGCACATACTAGCTTCTCATTACGACTATTATTACATGTATAATATTATTTACTAAACGACCCGGTAAGGTTTAACAAAAAATATTACAGCAACGTTTAATAAACATACCTGTATATGTTGAACGCCTGTGCGTTAAGTAAACATTTTATTATTTTCCTGTAGGAACTATGCATTTTTTTAGGAAAAGACATCTGAACGTCTGACCGTTTGAACATATGAATATCCAAACATGAATCTTTCACATTCATAATATCAGTAAGATTATTTTTATTGTAGAAGAACAAATTCATGTGAACTTATTTCAGAAATCTGAAAGATAAATGATGAATAAATTGAACTGCAACGCTAAACTTCGTATTTTTTCTGCATTTAAAAGTGGATAATTTATTTTAATAATGGATTTTCTATTCAGTACTAGATATTAAATATAGTGTAATATAGAAAGTATTTTTTATGTTATTATAAATGTAGTTTATTGTTTTTAAAGTTTTAATTGAATTCGATTGATCGATCAGAATCGGAAAATTAAAAAAAGTCTTAGAGGTTGTCATGTATTTGTATCTGAAATAATGCATTTTTGTTATCATCATCATTGTCAATATTTTAGTTTGTGGAAAAAATACTAAATAGCCCTTCTTATCCTCGGAACAAGCTTTCGACGTGAGTTTTCGTCGTCCAACGCTTTAGTTTGTGCTCAGAACTTATTTTGTACTAATATAAACTTTAATTTATAATTATTTGATGCTCATATGTTGTAAAAGTAATTAAAACATTCACTAAACAGTTTCATTATGAAACATACCGGTTGTTGCGAGAATTTCCCAAAGTTTAAAGGGTCCAGCATCAATTGACAGGACCTTTTGTCATTTACACGGAGAACAGTAAAGTGACTTTGTGTTTGCTCTCCAGCTACAATTAGTCTGTGAGAATGTGACCCTCGCTCATCTACAGATACATTACTTATTAGATACTATACAAACTAGTTTTTTACCTTACACTCGTTAGTCAAGTGTGAAGTACTTACACTTAAATAGATTTTGGTCAGCCTATGAGATGTACTTACATCTATAGGTCTAGTGCCTACCCCCAGGGAACGTCTCGTCGCAGTCACACGTGAGAAAACTTGCAACGAGCAATTACGATCTGAAATAGTTCCGATCTTCCTTACAGAGGTACTCTATCCAAATTATAGTTAAACTGATAGTTAAATTTTCATTAGAGTAGAAAAAATGCAAAAAGCATCGAAAGGTATTCAAACCGTTCACTCACTCATTTAGCCACCTATGAGTATGCTATTTCCGTTGAATTTCTATTTTATAATGCGTAGTATGTCACTGATGTGCAGTGGAAACCAATCTCACTGACTATCTTCTGTCTCACTTAATTTTTTCTTTTATACAAACCTTGTACTGACAATAACTAACAAAACAATTAAAGAATTATCCGATTTGATGCAGTCGTTTTGAAATTATGCGTTTTCATACATAGAAACAATCATTTTTGTTTATATGTAAGTTATATTTTAGGTGGGATGGCGACGTCGGGGAGGGGAAGAAAATCCCGAAATATTTTTTAAAACTATATTTTTCTTACTTTTCTACATTGTTCTTATAATTAAATCTTACAAACTAAAAGGGTGAACCTAGTGCGTTTGCGATGCTTCTATAGCCCTGGGTAATAGATTCCCAGAGAGTCAGCGAATTCCGGGGCGCGTAACATGAGTTGAATAGTCATGTGTACATCGTTACCGTTAGGGTTCCGTAATATGTAGCTAAGACATACTTTTTAAATATTGAAATTTTAATTTATTTCTTATGTTATAAACACTAAGAATTCTTCAAAGACAATAATAATATACACTTTAGACGGAAACCGAGAAATATAATTACAAACACTCACAAAATTCTTCATAATGGAGTCCCAGTATAACGACCCCACAACAAGTTTCATAGCCTTTGTGGCCACCAGGATCCAGTTTGACGACTGACACAAATCTATCAGAACAGAGGTTATATGTTGTCTTATTAAAAATTGTTACGTGGGTATAATTAAAATAAAATAAAAGGAACTAGTAATCGCGAATAACGGTGTTGCTAACTCTAGATTATATTTTCAATCATTTTTAAATAGAATACTTCAATATTTATAGTATTTCCCATACGCAATAACTCTTTAAAATAAAGTTCATAAGAAAGAAATAGAAATATATTAATGGATTGTGAAATGAAAGTCTACCTTTGTTAACATAACTTTTCTGAAAAATTTATTTAATAAGTTAAACAGAAAAAGGCTTACTTAGTAAAGAGTCTTGAGATTAAAATAAAAGGTAAACCAATCCATCCACACTCGTGTCAGACAGTAGCCATCAGCAAAGCGAATTGGAGTTTGTTTGCATTCGCTTGAGAACTTCTTAAATATTTTATTATTTTATAACAATTTTATTAGCTTTCAAAAGTTGCTGAATAATAAATAATAAGATTAGTCTGTAAATAATTGCTCTAAGAGTATTTTCTTTCAAATAAACCGTAATCCAAACTTCATTGTTAGCGATCGTTTATATTTGTATTAGGGACATACTTTGAGAAACTTTCAGGTTATAACAAGGATTTTACTCAAGAAACTAAGCCGTACTGGGACTTGAGACCCAGAAGTGCTAAGAATATGAGAACTATACTGCGCAGTAACAAATGACAGTATCAACATGTAATCTAGACGAAAGCCGTGCCTGGGGATTGAGACCCAAGAGCAGGTTTAAAGACGTCTTTTATAACCGTTAACTCTCACCTTAACCGCTCGACCTCGATACCAAAAAATAAACCACTAAATTATAACACTAATTTCCATGTACACTGCGGGAAAACACCAGACTGAGTCTAATCTATCGCACTAAACGTTATATATTGTCTACACGTCGATATACTTGACATAACATAAAATTATCTACCCACCAATACTACTTTATAAATGGTGTTGCTAACAGAAGTAGGTTTAAAGTGCTACACTCATCTGTAAACTAATCTAATATTTAGTCTATTAAACTACTAGTCAAACTGCCACTGATTTATGGGAAAAGAGTTTATGAAGTTCCAAGCTAGTAAGGGTAATCTTACTACCTTACTAATATTATACAAGTGAAAGTTTATTTACTTGGATGTTTATTACTCAATCACGCAAAAATGGTTAAATAGATTTCAATGAAATTTGGCACACATATACTTGATATCCTGGATTAACATACAGGGTACTTTTTATCCCGGAAAAATTTCCGGTTTTTCTGTGACATAATAATATAATTTGTTTATTGACTGCCTTAATACCTTGCCCGAATACCTTTAATAAAGTCCGTGGTAAGTTGTACCCGTGCAAAGTCGGGGTCGGTCGATAGATAGAATTCAGATGTTATTAAAAGTGTTGCTACTAGTATCATAGTATGTGTAATTAAGAATAAAATTAGGTATTAAATTTGATAGCAGTGATGGCCCAGTGGTTGAGACTTCAAGTCTTACTCGGGAAATCCGAGGTTCGATCCTGGGCACACACACCTCTGACTCTGAGTTATGTGTGTTTTAAGCAATTAAATATCACTTCCTTTAACGGTGAAGGAAAACATCGTGAGGAAACGTGAGGAAAGTCTGCAAACCCGCACTTAGCCAACGTGGTGGACTATGGCCTAATACCCTCCTCATTCTGAGGAGGAGACCCGGCTCAGCAGTGGGCCATTGAAGGGTCGTGATGATTAAATATGATCTTAAGTGTAATTTTCCTATATAAAAGGTACTAAAGTTCAGCGAGATCAACTGATTCTACAACAATACTGGTGTTATCTCTAAAATCAAAACACTTAGTAGTAGCAAGTTTGAAGAGTCTCTACTCCCTCGGCTGCACTCTCGACACTCGCTGAGGAAGGTGAGGTTTAGTAGATATAGTATTGTAGTCTATTGCTGAAAACAAACCTATATACTATTAAGTGTGTATGAGCTATATTGTATAATAACACAAATGACAATATAGCCTAGGGACTGAGGCCCATGAGTTGGTTTACAAGGCGTTATCTACATTTATATAAAATACTCACGTAAACCTTAATAAGGGTTTATAAAATTACAAGTCAAACTGCCGTTAATCTATCGAAACTTGACTTTATCAACGAAGTCACTGCTGATAACTCTATCTGAGACAATCGTGTGATTTCATACAGTAAACATATCCTTAAGTAGTCCAAGTATTGTCGTCGCCTTTTATTTAATTTAATATTGAGTATAAATGATCGGTAAGTTTCTAAGGTCCTTAGACCTGTTCCTGAGTCACAAGCCCCAAATACTACTTCTTCGATGGCATCCTGACTAAGATATTAATGCGCATATCTGTGAAAATAGAAATGTTTGTTAAAAGCAGGATCATTTAATGAAAGCAGAAAGGGTTGCCAAATGTAAATTAAAATCAGCTTCTTTGCATAATTCCCACATTATCAAGTGGTTAACCAGTGTATATCGTGTAACTGTGTAACTGTCACATAACTAGATTGTAAACATTTGGAGTTATTCCAATATTGCCATAATCAGCTTTATTATTCAAATTAACTATGATATAAATGGAAAATTAAATTATAAATGCCTTTTTTTAACATTTATTAATGAAGTCCTAGCACAATTCATGAAGGCAATGCAAGCAGACTCCTTTCGCTCTCGTAGAGCCCTTAAAACTCGTCATTAAACAAAAACGTAGTCAAAACAAACCAATCTATGAATCACTAATACAATCTTGTTAGTTAAGTACTACAGACTAGCACAGGTCAGTTTTTCATGAATCTATTATAAAAACTTTACATCGCCATGTAGACTTAGACGTAGACCCCTTTCGCTCTCGGAGAGCCCCTAAAACTCGTCATTAACTCCAAGAAGTCAAAACAAATCAATCTAAGAATCCCTGAGAGAACCTTGCTCACTTTTTATTATCCTAAAAATAATTTAATATTAGTAACAAGAACACTAAGCATTTTATCCTTAAAACCTCTCAAAAAAATACAAAAAAAACCGATACCCAACAATCTGTTAGGACATGTCTTACATTTATAATCTGTCCCTTCAAATCAGTATTTAAGTAGCGCGAAACTTGATTTGGTACGCATGCGCAAACCGCGTCATTTTTCCCGGCAGTACACACACACGCGTAGTTTGAGGTGATTCAACCAACACATTCGTAATCTTGGACTAACAGAATAGAGCAAAGTCTGGAATCACTCACACTACTACACAAATTCACGCACATACTATCGCATTTTCTCGTGTAGCTACACTGTATGTAAACTCACGCACACGTAAGCGTTTTCGCCCCAGAATGGTTTTACGTTAGTCTACCATTGAACGTCATTTGAGACGGACGTTGTTACTCTTATAGTGAAACGAAATGTGAACTTCGTACAAACATTGTGAATAAATTTTTGTGAATTTTATAAAATTTGTGAACTTGTGGATTTAAACTTTGTTTTGTTAAGTGAAGTGCAGTGAATTTTAATTTCAGGAAAGAAGTCTTTTTACTTATTTGGATTTTTATCAGGTAAGGTAGAATTAAATTAAAAATGTAAATTAATTGAGTAATAAAAAAGTGATGAAGTCTTTAAAAACTTTTAACTTATAATTAATTATAGTTTAAAAAAGTATACAAATTTCTTTTTATATTCAATAGGAAGAGGATCTTATTTTACGATAGAAGTGTTTTCTTTTATCTTTTCAATTTTCGTAAAACGGAACTCGAAATACTAAATCGAAAATTGGGTTTCCATTTACCTACTAAATGTATTTCAATTTAAAAAAATATATAATCAAAGTAAATATAAATATTATGAAGAATAGAAAATATTAACTAATATCCGGATATTCTGTTTGATTTGATTCCGTTAAAAGCTTTTTTCAAAGGAGCTTACTAAACCTATTTAAATATGAATTGAGTTTTGATCCATATTAAATTAAATTTGGACAAATAACCCAAGTATCTGTTACGCAATAATTACGTTATTGGTGAAAGAGGTTTTGTATTTTTGTACTTCTTGATTATCTAGAGAATTTCTAAATATTTTCTTTAATTTAATTTTTTTATTCTTTTCAAGTATTCTTGCTACTCTTTGGTAATGAGTTAACAGAACTTTTTCTACGAATTTTGTAAGAATTTTTAAGTAACGTCTTCATAGCTTAAAATGCACAAATCTTATAGCTTTTTTTTGTATATCTTTCTAATTACGGGTCAACAATGACCCGGACCTTTAGAAGATTTGCGCGGAACAGTAGCCAACGCGTAGAGGCCCTTTATACAATTCAATTTAATATGAGATGTGACACAAACACAGTAATTTTATAAAAATAATAACAAATTCTGTTTCGATGTGCTTATCGAGCTCTCCCTTATGCTATAAGATTTATTGGCAGCTATTTTGACTAATGGCAGTCATGTCACAATAAAAGTCATATTCAAATATTAAAACTACATAATTTGACTGCAGATGTCATACGTATTGTAATTTTTTTTTAAATTATTTAGGTTTTAGTTTATTTTTAAAGAACATAAACTCTATTGTAATCATTCGCTCTTGGTTGTTTGTTTTTATATTTATTATAAGTTGTGCATAAAAAATAAATCTATTTAACCGATTGATTAGTTAAACAGTGTATTTTTTTTTGGTACAAATACAAAGTAGTTTGACATGGAAAGGACATTAATTGTTTTTTTTTTTTATTTTATTTTATCGATTATCTGCTTATAAGTAAGATTTTTTCGGGCTTTCTTATAAACATAATATGTAGCCGATTTTTTGTAAATTTCAAGTAGGTACTTTGACATGGAAAAGAGGAATATTGATAGACATAGTTAACAAATGGATTAGTTAAAAAGTGTTTCGTCTATTTCGTGCAAAAAAGACATTAAAGACATGTAAGACATTCCTTTGACAACAAATTGATTAATTTTACAGTGTTTTGTTTTCTGTATGCAAATTTAAAATAGTTTCACATGGAAAAGAGCTTTCGGTGCTTAAACATTGATATATTTACTATCAAAAGTAAGTATTACTGCTTTATTTATAAACATACTAGACGACCCGTCCCAGCTTTGCTTCATTGCAATTTACTACGTGTATGTAGGTTTAATAATACATATTAATTTTAAACATAATATTGCTATATATATTATGTATGACTAACTCCCATACATACTTTTATCCTGTATTCCTATATTGCTATATAGTTAAAAGACATAAACAGTTACACAGCTCGAAATGCACTTTATTACCAACCCTTTCTACCTTTTTTCGCAATAAAACGTAGCCATGTTCCTTCCCAAGCTCTAGTTTATCTCTGTATTAAATTTCATTAAAATCGTTTCAGTGGTTTAAACGTAAAAGCGTTACAAACAGATGCGGATGTACCGCATCTATACCAATGTCTTTTCAAGAAAGTTCAGACATTGATTATTTTAATTACTGTTTATAACTGAAAAAATTAATTAATAGAAAAATAAAACAAATAGAAACCTAACCTTCACAGAAATAATTGGAATAAAAATTTGATGTATTCTCAAACGGCCTTGTGCTACATTCAAATATAAATCTGCAAGCAAATTCAGAAAAATCAGTTCCGATACAAAATAGCTAGTCATTCTCATTATCGAGCTGGTTCTTTCAATCTCATAGCCTCATTTTGTTTATCTAAATGACTTTACAGTTTTGGAAGTATTAAAGGAAAAATGCCAGAATCTCATCAACGCTTTTTAATAGCTCACTAATTTTTTCCTTCTCCGTTATCGATTGGGAACTTTGCTAATATCTTTCGTTTGAAGATTAACTTCTAAAGTACGGTAATAAACAAGAAAAAACGGGCGTTTAAATTTGTTCTTTGTTTTTGGAATTGGTTTTGTGGAATGATTCGTTATGAATACATTGCTGTTACATTATATTCGCAGTGATAGTCTAGTGGTTTGGATAGGGGTGTCTTACTCGGGATATCTGAGTTCGATCCTGGGCATACACCTCTGACTTTTCAGAGTAATGCCAAGAACTGAAATATCCCTTGATTTAACGGTGAAGGAAAACATCGTGAGGAAACCTGCACTCCTGAGAGTTCTCCAAAGGTCTCTGAGGAGGACACCCAACTCAGCAGTTAGGCCATTAGTGGGTTGTGAGGATGGGGATACAGGATATGATGATGACATCATCTATTGATCATACTTGATGATAGATGATGTCATGACTGTATTATTATTTAACTAGCGACCCACCCGGCTTCGTACGGTTTCTACTATAAGTCGTTTGCATATGTTACGAGTAAATAATATAATTCTTCCACTTGAATCACTCTGTCTATTGTTGCAAACCGCATTAAAATCTGTTGCTTAGTTCGAAAGATATAAGCGTAGACAACGAGAAGGGACTTTGTTTTATACTATGTATTTTATGCACATCAATTATGTATTAAAATAGATTATAAAAGTAATAAATTATTTTTGTGAGTCTTGGGTCTTGTTAATCTGTTAGGAACTAACTAAACCTATTTCAAGAACGGCGAAAGAACTATTTAGAAATATTCTACGAGGTAGTTAATAGTTGTGATTGGTGAAGAAGTTCTTTGATCAAAAATATCTGACCAGCCTCTATAAGTCTTATAGACAAAAACCGGCTGTAAACAATTTATTTAGTTGCGATAAAAAAAGCAATAAGATTACTATTATTTACTTAATAGAAAAACAAAGTAGAAGATTGTTGGCTTGTATCAAAGCGTTTGAATTAGAAATAAAATACTGAATAAATAATGCGTTGATAAAAACAAGATATTATAAAGAACCCGCAACAGTTAAACTCTTTACTCTTAAAAAAACGGAAGAAAAGCAAGGGAAAGCAAATAAAATATTCATCCAACTCATAAAGAGACAATCAGAAAAAAGATTTTATTGATACTTATTCCTGAAAGCAAAGAAAATAAATATTAAACGCACCTCATATAAATCTGTTTCAGAAAAGGTCAGGTACGATCACGATGTGTCGGAGTAAAAAATGAGGTTGGATGTGGCTGTTTGTTATAAGGGAGGCTTTCAAAAAGCTTCTTTACTCAGTATAAATACAGAAAACAATATTTAAATACCATTGGTAACTTTCTATTTTCATGTAAGAATTAGTTAGGATCTAAATATTAGAGAGTTTTACCAACAAATAAAACTTACCTATTATCTTTTCTTCAATAACCGGACTCCATCTCTTGATTGGCACTCATGATGCACCAGATAGGACTTACCTGGATTCCGGATATTGAAGAAAAGATAATAGGTAAGTTTTATTGGTTGGTAAAACTCTCTATTATCTGTTTCGTAACAATATCCGGAATCCATCTTGAGTGATATGTTTATTGTCACTACGATGTCATACGACGAGTAAGCTATGTATGATAATAAGTTTGTACTTACACACTTGTATAAGCTATACGGTAATTTAACTGTACAATTACACTCAAAACATAACATTAATACACAATCCAGATGGAAGCCGAGGGGCTTGCGACCCAGGTGCAGGATTAAAAGGCCTTTATACTACCAGTAAACACTCACCTTCACCACTCGACGTCCTGACTAATATTTAACATTTCTTCAGCCAAACAGCAATTACACTAATTATTTAAATATTCAGCAAAATATCTCTAAATTCACAACACTTTGAAGTCACACGAGAACAACTAAACTTTCTTGCGTAAAAGTCATGCTTTTTATAACATGACTAGCTGACTCGGCAAACGATTTTTGCCATATTAACTTAAAAAATTAGGGATGTGCCACCCTTATCACTTAGGGGTATTAAAAATAGATGTTGATCGGCTCTCAGTCTTACCCGATATGCACACAAAATTTCATAAAAATCGGTCGAACCGTTTCAGACGAGTTTGGTAATAAAGACCGCGACTCGAGAAGTTTATAGGTTAGAAATATCCGCAACCCCCCCTCATTTATTCTTACTATAATGACAGGTCGTAAGTTTGTTTTACCAAGTTATTATAATTATATTTAATATCGATATTTTATATTATTAATATTTTAATAAAACTTAACACTTGTAACTATACAATGTATCAAGTGAATTGTGTTGTTGTCGAAACACAATGATATTGGAGAAAAGCATTGAAAAGGCTTCTTTACTTAGCATAAATACAATATTAACCTTTTCACAGTATAATCGTAAAATAGTCGTTTGCCGCTGTTTGTACGCTTAGAACTTGTAAACTGCGCAACGGATTTAATGTTGTTTTTACCAATAAATAGTCCTTCAAGAGGAAGGTTTATAAGTATAATACATGTATATTAAAGTTATTGTAACAACGAGATAGCAATATGTAACAAAATTACGTAAATTATATATAAATAAATTGTCTATCTAAATCTTCTTCTTTATTACATAGTATAAAATGAATTCGCTTCCGCTGTCTGTTCGCTTAGTAGTTTTATCTTTTGAACTATTCAAAGGATTTTAATGCAGTTTTCAGCAATAGATAGAGTGATTTAATAGAAAGGTTTACATGCATATTATAGTAGAGAAACCGTGCGAAACCAAGCCGGATTGTTAGTATAGAATATAATGCGGAAATTGTTATAGAAATCCGAAACAAGGCCGTGTAGCAATTTCAAGTATGTAATGTAGACCGAAATAATGTGCTTAAGATTTTGATCCAGTTCACATAATTTATAGCGATAATATTTAGAGTAGTGAACGTTACGACCCATAGAAAAAAAATAACAAATCTCATAGTTAGTTATTTAATTTATTCGTTTAAATCTAACCTTATACAACAAAATCCAATTTTATTCTTTACTTCCTAAATTTTGTTCTCATGACTAAAAAGTTGAATCAATTTTGATGAAATTTGATATAAAGGTAGACAGGATATTGGAGGAGGACATGGGCTACTTTTTGTCTCAAAAATAAAACTAAAACTAGATGGAATATAAGATGAAAATTTATATACATTTCAATCATATTTCAAGTTAAGGAAATAAATATATAATAAATTTCTACTCTGATTTCGCTGTTATTTAAGTAATTTCTAAATGATGGATGACAGCTTTATAAACAAAATCAAAATTAAGGTCGGAATTTCGTAATTGACGAGTAATTAAGCAGACTTTGAGAAAACAAAATAATGTTTGATGTCACTCGTGAAATTGTTTCACTCATGGGCATATCTTTTGTGTGATAAATAATAACAGAGATTGTGGTAGAAACATTTTATAAACATTTTTGTATATGTGTGTTTATCAATGAGTATCTCGGTATTTTTTCACATACTTTGAGCCATCAGTTTTTCATTCAATAGCATGCAAGTAAAGCTCAAGATTTGATATAAAATGATGCTGTTTTTTCAAGCTAATTATTTTTACACCGGAATATCTTCATGCGATGAAAAATAAAGTGCCTATGAAGGCTTTTATTTAATAAAATATCTTTCAGTTTTCAATTTACAACTCGTTCATATTGAACTTTTTAATTTAATTCAATTTTAGTCAAAATTGATTATAATTATTATTGAATATTGTAAAATTTTCTTTGGTAAGTAGTTTTATGAGTTCTGCTTTTGTTAATTTAATTAAAGGGTCTTTCTATTTTACTGCCTTAAAGATATTTCCCTAAGGATATTACGTAAAATAATTTGTTTTTCACGTTTTAACCACTGGACCGACTTTAATGAAATTTAGTACACGGATAAACTAGAACTTGGGAAGGAGTATAAAATGTTATATTGCGAAAAAAGGCTAGAAACTGTTGAAATAAGGGATGAAGGGCATGTGATGTGTAATGATTTATGTATTTGGGAATTATTTATGTATCTATTTTGCTATAAATGTGTATGTAGATTGTAACCAAATATGGTTGTTACTTTCACTAAACAGAGATTTAACGTATGACAATAATATAATTTATTTTATTTATTTAACTCTTTTTTGTTCACCACATACAAGAATACATACAATAAAAGATTTAAAAAAACAATGGCACACAAAAGGCAGTTTTACGGCTTATTAGCCATCTTTTCCAGATTACCTTTAGGTTATGTAGTGTAAAATAAAAAAAAATCAATTTTAAAGAATATATTAACTAAAGCAGATAGCTGTACCGAACATGAAAACTCACTTAGCTAAATATCGTTTTGGGACATAAATTATCTGACACTGTAGCCTCTGTTTTACATTATCCTAATAAATTATTGTCCGTACTCATTAAACAGTCTGTTGGTATAAATTATATATTTTTTTACTATATACTCGAAATTAATTTTGGGAAACGAACATTCTGTCCTTGGTGAGAAATTAATCGTAGATTATTAATGGGAAATATGGTAAATAGATTCATTTCGTAATCAATTATAGAGCAAGAGCACGCGACAATTAAACTAACAAAGGTTTGATGAGAAATTTTATAAAACCTGAAATTTAATCTGTGTATGTCCCTAATAGACTATCCCCAGCTATGGAGTTTAGATCACGGTTGCATTGAAAAGTAGCCATGGTTTACTCTATTCTCTACTAGTCGGCGGTCCCGGCTTCACTCGGGTGCACCAGTATTAACGTTCAATTTCAATTTCAAACGATGTATCATTTATCGCTATATTTTATATCTTAATTTTCACCACCAACACTACCGTAATTTATATATGGCATAACGAAATCACAGCTCGGCGTAAGAAGTATATTTAATCAACATTTATTTGTTTCCCAAAGCTCTTGTCTATCTCTGTATAGAATTTCTGTCTTAAGCGTGAAATCGTAACAGACAGACATACTATCTATCCGTCGATAGATGGCGTAAGTGGTATATTAAATCGCTTTTTTAATTTGTTTAGTTTGTATTCTCAAATATTACCTGCGATTCTTAAGAGTTTCTATCGAATTTATAATTAGGAAAGTTAGGATTTTAGAAAGTTAGGATAGTTAGGATTAGGATTGAAGACATACACATTAAACTGATCGTCGAAGGATCTTGTAGGAAAAGATTCCATTTAGTGTATTGGATTGAATATATATTGTACTTACTCGATATAGATAAGAAAAAGAAATGAAAGCCTTAATCAGAGATATGTTCTAAATATTTCATCAGTTTTATGTACTATATATATTCAAAAATCTAAAAAAAAAGTGTTGGTGCTAGCTTTGCTTTTATCGTGTCTGAAATATAAGTTCGTAACTATTTCGTTAGTTCGTCAAAAATTGTTATTTTTAAAAAAGAAAAATAAAAGTTATTCAGGAATACTTTTTTAACTAATTATTCGCTCTTTGAGAAAAAAACCTTGTAAAGAGTATCATAAAGTAATTAACGCCTTGTTTAGAACCAGAAAGTTTTTATTTTTTGTATGTTACCTAAAATTAGCACAAATATTGCCAAATCGTTCAACTTTACGAGAAACTTAATTTATTTTCGGGTACAGGGGAATAGCTGTTGAGTACTTATGACCTGAGTCATTTGAATCCCCCACCCTTCCTCCTCCCTCCTTAAAAGACTTACTCATTTACGCAATATCACATAAATTTATATTTTAATGTTATAGAACCGCTCCTTCTGTACACAGAGACTATCTTTCCAATAATTGTCTTCTATATCTATTTCTGGATGAAAAGTAGCCCATGTGTTAATTTATCTGGTTATTAAGTATCTGTGAACCAAATTACTTTAATATAATACTTTTTATTCCATAAAAAAACTTAGTTTTTGTAGTATAGAAGATTATTCCGCAATAAAGCACAATTCCCGAATGAAAGATTTTTTAATGACGTGTGTGTGTGATTAGGCTGCGTTTCCACTGATGTGTTTGAGAACAACATAGAAACATTTGACATCATTTGACACACTTAGCAAGCGAAAAATATTTCGCTTTACGCGTCCTCATTCATCTCTTGTGGAAACTCAGCTTAATATATATAAATTTCTATTGAACAGGAACAAGACACCCTCAGTTTTCCACCCCTAACATTATTTATTATTTCATGACAAATTTTTGTAGGCAATTTGACCCGTATCAAAATAATCAGAGGCTGATCACGTAGGCAGTATAATTTTATAGGCAGTACGGGACAGTCGCCAGTGTTGCCTGGATAGTACAGTATTGCCTACATGCACAAAAATTAAAACGAATTATTAACTTAAAATATTTTGTGGGCTCTATTTTTTTTTGTAAATTTCATTTAGTTATTATCCAGACTATATACTATGATGTAAATATAAAAGTTTAAGGATAAATAATTGAATGTATTTTTGTGTTTGTATGTAATTGATGGAAAACTGTAAAATTTCGCGTGACAGGTGAATCGGTGTTGCCATATATTTTGTAGTTAAAAGTTATGGCTACTTTGTTTGTCTCCATGTGATTTTAGAAACTCTTACTAATGAAATAATACTATTCCAGGGTGACACAGGTAATTTAGTGTTGCTAGATAATTAAAAGGTTGTGGACATTGTGATTTGATTTTAAACAGTCTTGCATTAATGATCTTAGTATTCCCGTCTCCATCTCTCTATCTCTTTTTTTCTCTGTCAAAAAGACAGAGAAAAATAAATATCAACGATGATTCGCTACACAATGATACCTTATTTAATAAATATTCAATGAATTCCAGGTAATGCGAAATAATTTCAATTTTGGACGAATTAAAATGTCACGTCTGATTGGTTCAGTGTTGCTCAGCACGTCAGCTCATTGTTGCACTGTATCAACTTCAGTAATTGAAACAACTAATGAGAACTTGTTCATTTTATAATCAAGTTTGGTTTTAATTCAATATTTATTTTATTACAGTTAGCAACACCGCTGATAACTTTTATTTTATTCCAAGACATTTGGGTCCCGGGACGTCTTTGGTTCGAAATCCCGGGACATTTCGTAATTTTAGTTGTCTCGAGTCCCGGAACTTTCGAGTCAAGACTCGAGACGAGACAAGATTGTCGAAATTGTTATGTTATCATTTTTATTTTCGAATAATTGAAGAAGCCTAGCGCCATCTCTTAGTTTAATGAATAATTACATGGTCTACTATCTAACTCCGATCGATCGTGTAATATGGAGCATATACGACCAGCAAAAGTGTGGAAACATTTAAAAAAATAAACAAATCAACAGCACAGAGCTCGTTATGTCCAAACCAAATTTCATGCAAGGGGTCGAATACTTCAGGCCTTATACAGCCTGGTACATCTTGTGATCCGAAATAAAAAACACTAAACGTAAAAAAACAGTCCGAAATTACAGGATATGTTGTAAAAAATTCTTTGTCTGAAATAATTTCCCGCACTACAGCTGCATTTGACGCATAGTTGCGATACTTTGACCTACTGCTTTGCTAATTATTCATGAAACGATTACCTTTAGGAGTCCAAATTTAATAAAAAATATTAATATATTTGATATATTTATTTGGAAGGAAATATAAAGTACGAACACAAACGGAAATAAGAAAGATATCAAAGATAGTAGACCAACTACTCCTTTGAAAATTTGGTTTTTATAATTTAAAAACTATAGTATAACCACGGCGGCTCTAATTACTAGGATTTTAAAGTACATTATGATACAAGTGTGTTAAGTTGGTAATTACAGTTGAGGTGGAGGGGTGTTGCGTAACGGAGCCGAGAACTGTAATGACCAAAGTACATGAGTGCACATTCGACGTTTTTCAAAACATTTGCGAAAAAAAAGCATCGGTGGCAGATAATGAACTTACTTACTACCTGTTTAATAAATGTTGATATTTATGAAAGAATGCCTTTTTAAATACGTTTTAACACAATTAAAATTCTTTAAAAGGCTTTTTCCGTCCAAAAAAATCAACGTTCCTGGAATTCCCGGGACTTTGATTGTAGGCTGTCTCGTGTCCCGGGACTTTGAAATTGTCGAGAATTCTCAAACCCTAGTTCCGATAGACTTGAGCCAGTAGTCAAAATGAGCTCGCCTGGTGAGTTTTGGAGTAAGTTTCTAATATTTGTTATTCGGTTTCTATTTAAAGTGCATTATTCGCATTCACAGGCGTGCAAATAATCAAGTAAACTTATCCTAATCGATGAGTAGAATTAATCAAATAAACTAATTAAATGAAGTGCATTCTATTAGTATTAATTTGCTTATTTAGAGGGGGTTTAGAATACTAGTAGTATACAATCAATACTGTGAGTAATCTTCAAATAAAATTGTAAAGTCAAATATAATAAAATATAACATATAATATAATTAAATTATTAATAGATAGTTCAATATCTTTACGGATTATTAATTTTTTAAATACATAGATTACGGATATATTAATGAAAGTTCTGGATTGGCTCTAGTTTTTATGTTTTTAGGGAGAAGTCTGAATATAAGGTATGCTTTCCCTATTTACATCTGGATTTCCTGATAATCTGGAAAGTAAACGTAGAAACCTACATATTTTTTCTCTCCTTTACACTATCCTTCACTCTTCGCACTCCCCGTCATATTTAATTAATCGGTTTTATTATTTAGGTTCTAATGTTCCTGGAGACCATGACCTAAGATCAAGGTATGACAACCGACTGAAAATTCCTACTAGTAAGACCAGGTATTATGGTGATTCTTTTACAGTAAAAGCTGTCATTCTGTGGAACGAGCTTCCCCTTGAGTTACATTCGTCAGTCTGAGTCTCTTAATATTTTTAAACGTCGTCTTATTGATTATTATTTAAATATCTAATTAACTTTTAATAATTTATGTATCAAGTATGTATTGTATATATGTATTATCTTATTTAGTGCTTGTTTTACGTATTGTATGTATAATTAATATATCTAGTATAAGTAAGTAAATCTATAAATATATATAATTTTAATATAGTTATTTTGCTATATTTTAAAATTGGTTTGCATCAGCCTGTCTACGTACATGAATTCCTCTCTCCAAGGGTTGCCTGGAAGAGATTGCTTTAGCAATAAGGCCGCCTTTGCATGCCTCTTATTTTTTATCTATCTATCTATCTAATCTGGGGAATTAAAAAAAAATATAATGTGTATATAATATGCGCATGTATTATTACTAAGCACCTTTTTGTTTCTTATTATTTGATTTGTGTCAATTCTATTTTAAGTATTTTTATTCTTTTTGTTATAAAATTGTAGAATTTGTATTTGTGTTCAATAAAGAGATTAAAATAAAAAAAATAGAAATGTTTTAGTGGAATAAAAAAAAATCTTGTTATACGGTAAAAAAAAACTAACAAAGTTAGAGCAAATATTTACTTCTATGATTTCATGAGAAAGACAGTTTCCTTAGATCGGCAAATGATTTAAAAAAGTATAGTTAATTTGGAGCTACGGAACCCTAAACACTGAAGTAGTATAAAAATAAATCAACAAGTTTATGTTTCATAAATAGTACTGTAATATACAAACACTTGCTCTACGTATAGTCTAACTATATAAAAAAAGTTTATTTGCTGCGAATTTCCGATGAACACAAAAAGAAATACAATATTTTATTCGGGCTAAGATAAAGCCTGTCCAATATATCCTCTCAAACACTAGACGAAAGAGCGATATCATATTTTCACTCCTAAACTTAGAACAAAGGAAAATTCTAACAAGAAATATTAAGCTTTTCTTGCTTTTTATAGTTAGGTAGGTTCTTAAACGTGGCTTAAGTAAATATCCTTGAAGTCATTAATGTTTTGATTAACTAAACTATCTTTAACGCTACAGCGACGGGGTGTTATAAGTTTAACGTGTGTATCTGTCTGTGATATCCTACCGTCCAAGATAATGGACCGATTCTGATTAAGTTTTATTTGTTTGAAAGGTAATTTAATCGAGATAGTTCTTAGCTACAATTTGACAAGATATTGTCAGCCGTTTGAAGACTATCAGTTCATTTCTAACTTGAGAGCTACGTGACAACATTTTTTTTTTTTTTTTTACTCTAATTTTAAATATATTGAAAATTATAATAATCATGTAACCATGGTAACAGACTGACATTGCTTACACTGAGTAGAGTTGTAACGGTATTTCTCGACATCTTTTATTCTTTTGTTGCGTTTTATGAATATTTGTTAAGTCTGTATTGATTGCTATTTTTACCCGACTACGACGAAGCCAAAAGGAAGGGTTATGATTTTGGCAGTCTATGTATGTATGTATGTTTGTATGCTCCACCCTAGCGCCTAAACTGATAAACTGATTGTAATAATACGAGTGACATAGGCGAGTGACATAGGCTCAGATTCTGACCTCGAAATTAAACTGAGATATTTATCACGTGTTTGGTATCAAAAACAGATCTTAATGAGCACATTACAAATATGTATATATATCTTATTGTTTAAGTATAGATATATGTTTAAAATGCGGTCTTATAGTCCGCACGGCCAGTCGTTGCAGTTACTCGTTTAAGCAAATAAAAACCAACACTACTTTACAATATGAGATAATAAAGGTTATGTCGATCGGAAAACGGAAAACTTTAAAAAATTAAAAAATAAAGTTTAAAAACTATAACCCGACTACGTAATAAAATGGTCTAAAAAGGGACGAAATAATTCAGATAGAAACTCAGAAATGCATAGGTATAAAATTAGTCAAGGTAGAACCGTGGTCGCTCCCATTCTATTTAGACCACTTTACGTAGTCGGGTTATAGTTTTTTAAACTTTGTTTTTGTATTATATTTTGTTTTCAATGATACAGTAAGTTCGATTTATACTATAATATACATTTTCATTCAATTCTTCTAAATCGATGTTGTGTTGGTATCTATTTATATTTGGTGGCTATTAATTAAAAGTTTAATCGGGGTTAATTTAATAATTTTTATCCTTTATTAAAGTGAAGGTAGGTCAGCTAGTTCTTTATTAAAAATATAAACAACTCATACCATAAATTTAATATTTAGAGAATTTCCTTAGACGAGCAGGAATTTAGTTTGAAAACAATTTTTGAAGTTTGTCTTATGAGAGCCTTACACGTGTTATTTTAAATATCTTAGTTCAAGTATATGACACCAAAACAGATCCTATGACCTTTGAGCATTACAAATACATCTCAGGCACTTGCCCTTAATCCCTTTTATTGCGAATCGAGTGCCCATCAAAGGGCTGGAGATTAAATTGGTTATGTGAAGAGTAACAGCTTTATTGGCCCATAAATTTGGAAGGTCTGAGGTATTTTATTAGCAGAGTAAATAAAAGTATGATAGATAATTAAAATTAAGAACTAAAGTGGCCTATAAAGAGGAAAACTGCTTGCAGTTTTGCATGTTATATTTCCTTACATTTCACCAGATTACTGATTTTTATAAAAATGTATCAAAACAGACTGAACCAAAACTTTTTGGGTTTTGAAAGATAAATACATATTAGTGAATATTTTGGCCACTTAGAGAAGGTTTATGGAAAGTCACTTCTGAAGGGTTTTGAGATATTTAAAATTTACTAAAATGCCTTTAGAACAAATAACAAAGTAGCTTACTAATATATAATAGTTGTACTGTAAGTATTAAATAAGTACTTGTATAAAAATCTCTAATGAAATATAAAAAAATTGACAGATTGATTATGTAATTTAGTGAAAGTGGAAGTGTAAAAAATTGTAGTTAAGTGTAGTCATTTGATTGATTACTATTATGTATCCAATCCAAAATCCCAAAAAAAGAGAAACCTCTAGACCTATTTAACGTAAAAGTATAACTATAGTTAACAACACTGTGGGTAACTTTGTATTCGGGAGTAGCTAATTTTAGTAGGGAAGCTCAAGAGGGATTTTTTTTGGATTTACTCGAGCGCGTCTGATTAAGTTAAGATGGGTTGATTACTAGACAGTACACGTGAATATTGAAAATCTGACGATTTGGGCGTGGCGGACCGCGGACGAGCCCCCTCCATCACCACACTACTTTCCGACGTCATGACATGATCACAGATAATCACAAAACAACGCATTCATGTCATTTTATCTATTTAAGTATAACTTAATGTCCCCTTTGAATACATTTTTTTTCTACCCTTCTAAATGGGCACCCCCACCATTCAAGTCGGTAGATGACTATAGTTATTTCAGTGACATGGTTTATTATCTTTATGTAATTTTTTCTTTTTCCAATTTTTGAAAAGCTATAGATGTTTTTCGGAACATAAAAATGAGAACCGTTTTATAACATTTAATTCTTACTATCATCTAATCTACAAAGTGTTTTATGTCCCTAAGATGTTCGCGTAAATCCCCATTTAGCATCATGGCCTTCCCTACTATTTTATTTTAAGTATACTGACGTGTAGATAGATCTGGTCTGTCAAACGATTTCACACAGTTAATTGACACTGTCGAAAGTATACATCTTACTTTCGTTTTGCTAGGGATTTTTGAGAAACTTATATACGGATTTCATTGAGGTTTTGTATTTAAATTGAGGTACTGTAGTGAGGTAGACTAATGGACAATGAGTATCATGACAAAGTTAAGGATGTTCTTTAAGGCTACGTTTCTAACAGACATGTGGAATATATTTATTAAGAACCAGTAGAATAATTTTATTTAATACACTCTGAGCGAGGCTAGGTAAATAAAACAAGTCTATTGGTTCCGTCGCTACTTAGAAATACTCATAAGCCTGAACCGAGGCACAAATCAGTTTCTTATATCACATAATTCATACTTGATAACAGAATATCCCTTAATCATGCTCTACCCTACATAACGCCATAACGTATATTTTATTACCGAAAGACGCCAAAGAATTAATCAGGCAAACTTTTTATTGGCGACCGTATACTAATCTACTTGATCCTGTGATGGATAAACAGTTTTGTTTACGAGACGCTCTGCTGAGTACAAATATTACTTCATTTCCTTGTTTTTTATTTGGACACGAGCTATTTCCTCTTACAAGTCGCCATAACTCAAATCAAAGATAGATCTGTTGTGTAAGTTATTTAATTGTCTTGGAGATAATATAGATATGTTTTTCCTGTTAATTTGTTTGTAGTGGTTACTTGTCGGTTTCCTGAATAGACAGAATACCGTTCCTTCACAATATATTTATATCAATATCTGTAAATATAACTTGCAACTGTGTAGCTTTACTTTTTGTGAATTTTATCAATAGACTTTGTATAATTATAATTTTTGCGTGAAATAATCTAGTTTAAGTTTTTAATTTAGGGCAAAATATCCGTACAATCTAGACCACAATAAATTTACCATTTATACTACTATTCTAAGTCAACAGGAAATATATTATAGGTTTTAATTTTTTTTCCGAAAATTAATATATGTGGCTGTATTTATTGATGGCGTTGACTTAGAAGTTTGGTTTACTAACAGCATTCGCTTGAAATTTATTTCAACTCAAAATCTTCATACGTTCGATCTTGAGGAAAATCGTCTTGACAGGAGGAGGACAAACTGATCCTATAAGGGTTCATTTTTTTATTTTGTAGAATGGAAGAAGAATTTTTTTATTTTGAGGCAACGGGGAGTAATATAGAGATAATTATTTTCTTGAAAATAACGATTTCAGAGACTATACCTATAGATTGCGTTGACTTAGAAGTTTGGTTTTGTGACAGTTCACTTAGCAGGAGGAAAATCATTTTGACAGACAGATGGACGACAGAACCATCATATTATATGAGTTCATTCATTCATTTTAAATAAAAAAAATACGGAATCGCAAAAATGTATTACTATTAGTATATTAAATTGGAATTGCTTCAAATACAGAGAAATATTTCTTTATCAAAATTTCAGTGCTAGAATGCTTACATCAATTAAACAGTTTTTTTTGGCCCACTCAAAACTTGAAAGTTATAAAAGCATTCCATGTTAGTAGACGAGTTAAAATTCTAAACTAGCGGGATTTATTCAATTTCCGGAAAATCGAAACCTGACACAAATAAAGAAACATTTCATGCAATTGATTTGTTAAAATTTGGCTTTTATTAAGCTTTTAACGACTTATTTCTATTTCAGGAGTCCATTATTGCATACTATATACTACCTAGGCAAAATATTATGTTTTCATCAACTAAAATCATAGTTTTCCTTGTTATCATAATGGCACTGCCCAAATTTGTAATTCAATGAGATCTATGAGGCCATTTATAAACTAACAGCTATTTCAAAGTAGTGCAGACTAAAATTTATTCTAGTTATATACAAATTATGTGCATTTACCTGTACTAACAGTATCCTTTTTGTAATAGCAAATTCAGTTTAGACGAAATAGAACTTTAATTAAAACTCCGTTTACGTTTTGAAAGAAATTCGGTCATGTGCAAGTTGGAGTCTAGGTTCACGAGTACACTAGTACAGTATAGGTTTTAGTTTTAGTATAAAATATATAAGATCTTGATGTACAGAAAAAATGTGTAATTTTTACTTAACTATGTCGTTTAAAAAATATTCTTAAAGGCGAGGTTTAAATTATATTATAAATAAAGTTTGTTTGTTGAACTATAAGAAAGCTTTGGATTCAATCGAAATATGAGTTGTGTCGAGTTCTCTCCAGCGGTGCCGTATCGACTATTGATACATCGAAGGGCTGAAGTGTTCGTACAATAAACACCATATCAGTCAGAGTACGCTAGAAGAAGGCGATTGCTATAGAGCATGGTGTGTGACAAGGAGATGTCATCTCACCCAAACTTTTTACCGGTGCTCTGGAAGATGCTTTCAAGGTCCTGCAATGGATAAAACCAGGAATCAACATAAATGGCCAGAACATCACTCACGATCGATTCGATGACGACATACCCGTTGGTAACTCTATTCTTGAAGTTATTGACGATAACGTCTACCTGAGACAAACAATCCAATTAGGTAGATCCAACTTCAGGAAAGAGGTCAATCCACGAAACCACTCGTGGATTGATCTCACAACTTGGATGGTTGGCGTTTTAAAATGTAACGGCGATTCATTATCATCGGAAAATATGATACACCACCATCAACTTCAATCAATATGGAAACAAAAGGTTCAAAACTCATTTAAAGTATACCCTTAAGTTTATTAAAGTCATTTTTCTCATTATAAAGTAGTGGTTCCCAAAGATGGTTGACATTAACGTCCAGGGGTCGAATATGTCAAAAAAAAATTTAACGGTTGGTGAGATGTAAAAAAGAGTAAAGATATTATTTGATTTTACTATAATCTCAAGACTCTTCCTTATGATTCAGTAATGTGAAATTTGAGCAATATGAGAATGTGATTTTTATCTCATATACAAATTTTTACACGGTAAATTTTTAATAACCTTCAATGGACACGTAAATCGTGACGTCAAGAGACATTTAGTAGGTACTTAGACAAGCATTTAGATCTTTAGATTTCAAGTTTGAACTTAAAAGGTTATTTGAGAGGGAAAAACTTTCCGCTTTTAAGTGAAATCGATCATAAAACTATTGAGACCTGTGATGTTAGTATGTAGGAATAACGGTATGTTATATCCGTTTGCCTTTTTTATATGAGAGTTATACTTGCTACCAGATACAGCAATACGTAAACACATGCAATTTAGACAGAGGCGAGCAGTGCTTGGAGTTTGAGACCCAGGAGCAGGTTTAAAGAGCTCTTTCATAATATATTAACTCTCACCTCCACCACTCGACCTCGCTAACGACAATAGATAATAAAGTAAACTTACGTGGACCTAGAGAAGGGTAGCCTTAATCACGACACTATAACACTAACTTCCATGTTCACTGCACGAAAACACCAGAGAGACTGAGACTAATCTATAGCACTAAAGGTTATATAATGTCTTCACGTCGGTATACGTGAAATAATATTAAATTATCTACCCGCTACTACTACTTTATAAACAGTGCTGCTAACATACTGCACAGTAGCACGTAAAAGATAACAAGAATACTTTTACCAAAGCATTACGACACCACATCATCTAGTAATCAGGCAAGCTCCGTTCGACAACTGGGACCAATCTATGGGAACAGAGATTAAAGTATTTTCTACTTTACTTCCTTGTCATTAATCAAAGTTAACCACAAAACTTTTAAAAAGGTCATCATCGTAATTTTAATTGATTGCTCATTCTGACCCTAAATAAGGCCCTAAATCAATGACTATCTAGGCGTATTAGGAATATTTTCAGAAATTAGCGAACCCAATTGATGGCATGGCCTGTAAATATGAAATTTCGATACAATTTAGATTTCAATATAGGGTTTGTTAATCCAAGGGTTTGAGGCAATTAATTTATTGGAAATTTCATCTGATGTGTAGGGACTTAAGCTAATGGTTTGAAGGTATTGATGTGGGTAGTCTATTTTAAATTAATCTCGTCTATATAATCTATTCCTGATTATCTTACATAAATAGCCCAAGAGTTTCAGTAGTAGAGAATCTTTATTACTGTTAATAACATCTGGATTAACAATTTGTAATATTTATCCCGATGGATCAGAGGAGGGTTGAAACTGATTTCATAGATTGAATATTGTCTATCGTAGTGGAGTAGATAAAAAAAGTTGCGTGTTACTCACGTAGAACTATGTACGAATAGATAATTATATCTTTTTGAAGCAAAAACTACTAATATAATTTAAAATAAACTTTTTATCGTAAATTTTTGTTATCAACTTATCACGAGATCGTAATTTTACGAGATAATGCAGCGAATTTTCATTGCTATTTAACATGGCGCAGTCAGTAGGAAACTGAGGCACATATTATAATACTATGTTATTGAACTGCAGATAGCATTAGATCGTCTATAATCTTAGATGAATAGCTATTCTATAAGATAAGTAAAGATATTTTATTATTATGGTTGCCTTTATCTCGAATCCGCCTATTTAGTATGTGGCACATACTTTTACAACCTATTATATAGACACAAAATATCCTTACAGGCAATAAAAAATATCCTGAGCTTGCCTTTCTATGAGATAATCTATTTCTTAGATTAATGGTAGTCATTTATTTGGTCTTTCTTATAAAGTGTAATAAGATGACGCCATGAAATGTTTAAGATAATATTAATATTAAAAGGTGCCTAATCGCCATTTTTGGTTTCCCATACAAATTATGTAAAAAAAATATATATTTGGAATTTTATCGCGTTATAATAAACTAGCTGATGCCCGCGACTTCGTCCGCGTGGTATTCTTCGTCCTTCAATTATTGATCGCGATACCTTATAATGCTTCTTTATAGGCGATACTCAACGTAAACTGATTCGATACATGAACACACGTAGCGTCTGCCCTTGAGCTTTGTGTATCGTTAGTGAGAAACACAAACTAACCGAGAATTATATACGTTTAAAACGGAAAGGCTAATTGTTTGGAATCAGTTGAATTCGGGGTATAAAAACTCTCCGACACCGACACCACACCCTGTCAAAATCTCCGCTTCTATTATGTTACGTTACAGATAAGTTACTTTCAGTCTAGTTCCGTTGCATAATTTTAAAATAATTAAAATAATAGGGACGCTATTTTTTAAATTGATTTTCTGTGATGGAAGTCCAGGAGCATTGTCCAATTCAACTGTATGAACTGTATGTAGGTGTCATCTTGCTCCATTACTCGGTTGATAGGAGTATACTCCACTAATTCTCCCTCATCATTGCAAGCATATCCAAGTAGATTCTTGCCGCTTGGTCATTTCTCAAAATTTTTCTTTCACAAACCGATTAGTTCTCACGATTTGTTATTTGCATTTGGTCACCATTAAGCAGCAGTCGCGTAAAATCTTACCTTATCACAGTTTCTAGAGACACCAAATACACGGTGTTCACTTATATCCAAATCTATGGGTATTTTAACCATCGGGTAACAAAGTGGCCGGTATTCCAGACACTACAGCAAGAGCTAATTTGCCTAAGTTCGTATTTGTGCTAAGATTATTTTAGTGATTTCCCGTCCCACCTGGTGCATCCAAAAGCAAAATTTCATAAGTTGTTTAATAAACTGTTTAAGTAATTAAAGTTTTTTAACTATCCCACGGGAACTCTTTAATTTTTCAGGATGAAAAGTATCTTAAATCTTGGCTGGGCATATAAAATTTCATTAAAATCCTTTAAAAGACGCCTTCTAGGCACAGTTTATGTAATGGTTTACTTTGACGCTTTAACTCGAGACTTTTATGGGATTAAAATTTTTTATTATATATAGCATACCAAATTTCACTAAATTAAGTTCATAAGTTGTTGTAAACAAAGCTTTTTAAGTAATTACAGTTTTTCAACTATCCCACGGGAACTCTTTAAATTACCGGTATCAAAATACCCTATACGTTGGCCAGAAATAGAATCTACCACCATATTAAATTTCATTTAAACCTTTAAAGTCGTTTCGGAAATTACAAGAAGAAAGAAGCCCGTACAAACAGCCAGACAATTTTTTCATTGTACAGAAATTGGAAGTCACAGTTTTATTATATGTATAGAATATATGTAGATAAGCGTGTTGTAAAAATCAATATATATTTTTGTAGGAAATTGAATTATCTTCAAATATATTAGGTTGGGGAAAAAGTCTTTTCTTTTTTTCCATCTTGTAGGTAGGGACATGATCCCATTGCTATAGACATTTTGGGACTTCTGATCAAAAAACCGCAAAAAGTAGTTTTGGCAGTCCTCTCGTGATGTTAATCTGACACTGCCTAAAGAATTCTGAAGAGACCGAAACAGGTGGAAATCTGAAGGTGCAAGGAAGTCTGTCAGAACTATACGGTGGATGCATTAACACCTCCCAGCCAAACTCTTTTAATTTTTGCTGAATGGCTAAAGATGTGTGAGGTCTAGCGTTATCATGATAAAAAACCACACCCCTTCTATTGATTAATTCCGGCCGCTTTCTCTCAACTTCTTGCTTTAATCTCATCAGTTGTTCGCAGTAGAGTTAAGAATCGATGGTCCTACCTGGTGGTAATTGCTCATAATAAATAATGCTCTTCCAATCCCACCACCTGTGTGTGCAGCATCACTATGTTGCGGGTTAACCCGGGTTTCGCCACAGTCTGTAAAGCCTGACCGGCCTTGTTTTCCCACGTTCTTGTCGGACGTGATCCACTTTTCATCACCAGTTATCGGCTTCTTCAAAAATGGCTCGGTTTCATTACGTCGTAATAAATAATCACAAATGAGTACACGGTTCATTAGGTTTCTTTCAGTGAGCTCGTGAGGTACCCAAATATCGAGCTTTTTTGTGTATGTACCCAATTTTTTTCAAATGCGCCAAAACTGTTTTGTGGTCAATTCGCAGTTCTTCAGCTACGTCGTAACTACTGATATGCCGATTTTTCAAAAATGGCATCCATTTTATCCGTAATAGGGCGACCAGAGCAGGGTGTATCTTTGACATCAAAATTTCCGGATTGAATACGCTTAAACCAAGTTTGTGCTACTCTCACAGACACTGCACTGGGTCCATAAACATCGCAAATTTTTTTCGAGGCTTGCGTTGCATTTTTACCTTGTAGTAAAATTTTAAAATGTATCGAATTTCTTCATTAGATTCACTCAATCTTCACAGCACGAAAAACAAATAAAAATGATACATTTTCCTAATTTGAATTTGGAATTATTTTCTTTAAAATGTAAACTTTGAATGATACCAAAACCAGGCAGATACAAATAGTATAGCCAAAGAGATTTTATTACAAGTTCATACATACTATAATGCGAAAAGTTTTTCTCCAACCTATTATATATATACTGTAACTACTTGATTATTTGACCTTATAATTTAAAGATAATTATATTATATATATTAATAATAGCTAATCACGACACCACACCATTTTTTTTATTTTTTTTTTATTTTTATACCACGATGGTGGCAAACAAGCATACGGTTTGTACAATCGTAATGGTCACTAGGCTATCAGTTCGACAAATTGCTCAAGTCTATAGAAACAGAGGTTGTATAAAGCCTTGGAATAAAATAAAAGGAGTTGTGCGACCTTCGAATATCTACCGGCGAATATAAAGTTATCACCGGTGTTGCTAACTCAACCTTTAGGTATATTTAAATTAACACGGAAGTAACGCAAGAGGAAACCTCTAGTATCGTTTACGGTTACCGTTATTTAGATATAAATAACATAAAGCTTAGCAATATAATATGCGTGATATAATTTATCCGCCCACCCGTGTCCCAAATCGTTTTCAATATGGTGTAAATGTATTTTGTAAATTACCTGCCTTCCTTTATAACTAGAATGTAAAGCGTTTACCTTCAAATAGCCTGCGAGCAAAATATATTGTACCTCTTTTACCCATAAAAGTAATCGCTTACTGTACATGAAAATAATATTACCTTATTTGAGAATACTATCATGATGATTTTATAACCTTGTGGTTAATGTCTACTCGGGGGGTCCGAGTTCGATCCTGGGCACACGCCGACCTCTTTTCTGTATTATGTGTATTGTACGAAATATAATATCACTTGCATTAACGGTGACCATGTTCTCAAAGGTGAATGAAGTCTCCCGCGCGTGAAGCCACTCGCACGTGGTGGACTATAGTCTAAACCCTTCTCATTCTGAGGAGAAGACCCGGCTCAGCAGTGATCGATTATAGAGTGATCATGAATGATGATGCTGATCCTGGCAATTTTGCATGTGAGTTATAGTCATACACGAAGCCAATTAGTCTAGTCGGCTTGTTGACTAACTAAATACTTGAGTGGTCTGCCATATTGGATTTATAGTGAAGTCATTTTATTTTTCGTATTCTTTATAACCCTATAATTTGATATCCATATTTTATGCACCAAAAAAAACTAGTCACACTACACAACTACATTTCAATCGGTTAAGTATAGGTAACAGGTAATACTCCATTCACTCATTTATAAATAAATAATCACTGTCCCAATGGGTCTGTTGCTGTACAGTATTTTATATACCTAATAGCTTACGAAATATATAGGTTACCTGTAGAATAGAATTTTAGAATTGAGGTCAAATCATCAAGTAGTTACAGTAACATATAAAGCAGTATGATGGTACATGTGCTGTATTGTGCGTCGAGAGTTGAGAGGCATTTGAAACTGAGAATATGCTCGTAATGTGAATTAGAAAAAATGCAGTTCTTTTGAATGTTTCTATGACGTAAAAGTAAAGTTTCTTTTTTAAGAATAATTGTTGCTGTAAATCGAAATATATACACGTACACTTCACTTTTACCCTCATACTTACCAATTAAGTTAATAAAACAGCTTAAGACAATGTTTATTATTTGAAATCACTCGTGGAATGATTATGTATTCACAAAAGGATAATATGACACAAAATAAAAAGTGAATAATTGCAAATATAGAAATAAAATAAATTGAAAATTCAACTGTCGCCTCCACTACTTGACCGCGATATCCAATATTTAACTAACGTAATAATAACAATATTAAAACTTCACGTGAACCTCAATTTCAATATAATATTCATTACTTCTATAACTCTACTACTCGTCAAACTATCGCAGATCTATGCAAATAGTGTTGCTAGCAATACTTATAATAATCTTTTTTTAATTAATATTGCATCGACCGAACTGATTTTTTTAGATAATAAAGATATTCAAGGTATTTTTATTTTATTACATGATGTAAAATCATTTTTCATTTACCTATATAATCTAGATATGTATAAAACATATTCGTTTGTTGAGTTTCCATTATTTACGGTAGAAATAACTCAGGGCAAAACAAAAAATATAATTGAATACGTAATTGGTTGTTTTTGTTCAACAGAATCACAACAAGGTAGTATATTTGGGGAAAATTTATTCATCGAAGGTAAAATTTTCTTGCTGATATGATAATATTGAGTATTGTTCTCGTAAAAAATAATTGAGGAGGTAAGTATGGAAATAAGGGGTTTTAATTGTGAAAAACATGTTTGTGATGTGTATGGAGGTGGTGAACTGTGACATTCAATTATAAATGATTTATTGATTTTAATAGAATTTAATAAAAATAAGAGTGTGTTGTGTTGAACGCGCTTATCTCAAGAAATGCAAGATCAAATTGGAAAATTATGCCAGTGTTGGATAGCCCATTTATCGAGGAAGGCTATAAGCTATATAAAATGATGCTACGACCCATAGGAGAGGCTAAAAGATGTTGTAAAAATTGGGAATTTTTCCTTCGCTTCAGTTGCTTTTCTCTCTTATGTAACAAAGCTGAAATCATGCGGTTTGAATAGTTTAATATATGTAAGCTATAGTTAACAACATTATTACATATAATAAACCTTGTCTAAAGGAGTGTAAGTAGTGTAGTTAAGTGTCATGTTGTCATAGATCTTTCTTAGCGAGGTTCACGTGAGTTATTTTTACTTTGTTTGGTTTCTCTTTCTTTTCTCTTTTATGGTAGATAAGGTTCAAACGAGCAGACGGTCCACCTGATGGTAAGTGGCCACCATCGCCCATGGACATCGACAAGAGAGAATCTCTTGTTTTGTCGATGCGTTGCATCCTCGAAGATAGAGTGGGGAGGGGGAGAGAAGAAAAAAATGCTGCAGTGTCAGTGGATCCTGAGCAAGAGCCCAAAGTCCACTGGGTCCGCAATATTAATGGGATGGGAGAGAGAAGGAATAAGTCTGGCCCACATGCGGCTCGACCGGAACGCGTCTATGACACTTGGCGGTTGGATTCGCATGCTGGTGGTCGCAAGCCAGTCGAGGAACAGATTCCCTACCACCAAGGGGGTGTTGGGTTACTCGGCTCTTACGAGATACTCTCCCAGCGGCAGAGGGGAATTGTATTCTAACCCGTCCCCTCACGGATTTAGTGTTGGGTAGTAAAAACTAGTAGTGACTGTTATTGCAACATAAAGAATGTCGTCCTATACTCCTCTTCTCTCTTCTCCTTCCAACGGCAAGGCTTCCTGTCTTAAACTCTCTATATTAATATTAACATAGATGACGTATTGACCTGCCTTGCTTTGGACTATCTATCTAATTTCCCGTTTATATTTAGTTTTACCTTAATATCGGCTATACTGCGCAATAACACTCAAGTAGCAAACCAAAGCAAGCAAACAGTAGGGAATTTCTACTCGTTACTCAATATTTCAAACTGCTTCAGACAAACTGACTCAATGACCAATTTTGACAAGTCAAAAGTTAAAATGAACTATTTTGAATTTGATAAATAGCATTGATGATAGCATTTTATTTTCGAACATGCAACTGATAAATTTCATTCGACCTGAAACTGAAGCTAAGCTGAAACTTATTATACAGATGTAGGGATTAGAATTTATGCTGTTTTTGCTGTCATATTTGGTAAACACTGAAAAATAATTAATTGTGTTTTTAAAAAATATAAATGATAAAAAAAGAAATAAACCCAGTTTAATACGTTATGCCATCTTACCTAGTTTAGACGTGAGCCATGAGTCGTGACCCACTCCACTTTCCGTCTGGTCTGCGAGTAAAAGATAACATTACCCTGTTATGTTATAAGCAACGTGTTAACTTGATTGGATCACGTCCTTTGCTGATGCTGGACACTGACGTATATTTTATCTGTATTAATTCATCCTACTATAAAGCTAGAAATACTGTTAAACCTTACATAACTTGCGTCTAGATTTTGAATCTGAAACTTATGTTAGTAAATCTTAAGATTTAACAATATGTTACAGGGTTTTAAGGAGTTTCGAGGAGAGTTATAGACGTCATTGATATGATTAACACATTTACTTGAATACTTCAATATCTAAATGCCACGATAATACCCAGCAGTACCCTAAATAAGAGTCATCATCACAAACCACTGCTGAGTCGGGTCTCATCCTCAGTTTGATTAAACAAAGGGTTTTAGGTCATAGTCCACCACGCTGGCCCAGTGCAGGTTGGAGAACTTTAGGGAACTCTCAGGAGATCTGGTTTCCTCACGATGTTTTCCTTCAATGTTAAAGCAAGTATTTTTTTAATTACTTCATCATCATCACGACCCTTCAATGGCCCACTGCTGAGCCGGGTCTCCTCCTCAGAATGAGGAGGGTATTAGGCCATATTCCACCACGCTGGCCCAGTGCGGGTTGGCAGACTTCACACACCTTTGAGAACGTTTTGGTTTTAATTACTTAAAACACACATAACTCGGAAAAGTCAAAGGTGCCTTTGTGGGGGGATCAAAGTCTTAACCACTAGGCTACCACCAAATACACTACAGTAACATATTCACTCTATGAAAAGAATAACTAGCTATAAATCTTTCAATTACTACAGGGACATAACTTGTCGTAGTGTTAGTTACATCATTGTTTTTTATATTATTTCAATTATACCAACGTGTAAACAATATATAACCTTTGGTGCGATAGATTAGACTAAGTTTCTCTGGTGTTGTCGCGCAGTATACATGGAAGTTAGTATTATAGTGTTGTGGTCTTCCCTTACCCTTCTTGAGGTCCACGTAAATTTATTTTATTATTTATTGTGGTTGGCGAGATCGAGTGGTGGTGAAATTTAATATATTATTAAAGAGCTGTTTAAACCTACTCCTGGGTCTCTAGCTCCCAGACTCTGTTCGGTTCAGTCTAAATAGCAAATTATTATTATCTTGAGTATTACTTCGCAGTATAGCTCCCATAATCTTAGTAGTATCGAGTATAAGAGTTACTGTATTCACTGTAATGGCTGGAATTAATAACCAATCTCATTGTATTAAGATTGAAAATTCAAATTCAAATTTCGACTTCAATTCAAATTTTCTGTTTTTCGTTTTATTATCCAAAAATTTCGGATTTAAGATTCCAAATTTGATTTTTATGATCTATCCATAATGCAAAAATTTTGGTTTGGATTGTTTAGTGATTTCGGCATAAGTTGACGATCAGGAGACAAGGGGAACCATTTTTCAGGAAGAGTTGAGCTAAAATTTGGATGTGCAAGTGAATTGAAATAAGTTAGCAACACTTTATATTCGCGGCTAGAACTACATACATCTTTTGCAATAGACATGAGCCACTAAATGCTGGCACTCCATTACTAAGGTACTTTGTGTTCCGTTTCATGTGCATATTATTATTGTGTTGTGCGTGTTACTGTGCGGTATCGGTCCCATGTAGATAACAAATATGATCATATTTCATTCATCTGTAAAACAAGCTAAATCTTCATAATAAAATATGTCTGTCTTATCCATTTGTGTCATAATACACAGCTGAGACGTGACCCACTATTGTCTAGACTCGTCTTAAGAGAACATTAACTCGTTATATTATAAGCAACGTGTTACCTAGTCTGCTTCTTTTGAAGTTAATTTGAAATTTATTATAGTATTAAAACAGATTTTTAGTTCAAAGTAATATTTAAAAATAACAAAACGAAAGATAAAGTAATTTAGCAACTCCGTTGATAATTTGTATTCACGTTTTACTTTTTATTTTATTCCATGACTGTTTGTAACCTCTGTTCCGATAGACTTGAGCCAGTTGTCAAATGGAGCTTGTCTGGTGACCACTATGGATGTGTTTGCGTGATGCTGGGTCTCTATGGCATATTATTATTGTTTTGTGCGTGTTACTGTAAATAACAGTTAAAGGTCAGAAATAAAAATGGTGAATTTCACATTTTTATCTCGCAGTCATTTCGAATTTCTTGCGTTTTAAAATTTTCTAAATCTCAAGCAGTTATTTTTATAAAGATCTATTCAGGTCAACTTGTCTATAGTATGTATACTTAATCTTTGAAAAAAGTCCGTTGCTTGTTCTAAATGATTAAGACGCCAGAATACGACATATGACATCATCATCATTACAACCCATTATTGGCCCACTGCTGAGCCTGGTCTCCCCCACAGAATGAAGAGGGTTGAATGATGTAAGGCCATAGTCCACCTCGCTGGCCCAGTGCAGGTTGGCATCACACACCTTCGAGAACTTTCGGGAACTTTTAGGAGTGCAGGATTCCTCACGATGGTTTCCTTCACCGTTAAAGCAAGTGATATTTAATTGCGTAAAACACATATAACTCAGATAACGCGCATTTTCGCACGCTTCCACCAGATGTGCGAGAATTCTGTCGGTATTAGCACATTCCTGATAACAACACAACCTTATTCAGTATCAGGTACTATTATTAAATGAAAATATATGTAGTAGGTGTATGCTAGCTTTATACGTAAAACTTTATACATGAATCTAGAGAACAAGGAAAAATATTTGTTTTGTTTCTTTATTGAGTTACACGCAAAGTTTTACATGAACGAAGGTAGAACAAGTTTTTACTACAATAGAACTAATTTAAGTATACACAATATATGTAAAATTTTATCCCCTAGCTTTTGTTTGTAGATTTCAAGTTAGCAACACTATTGATAGCTTTTAAATGACCAGTGCTTTTTACCCCCCTTTTTTACGTTCTACAACTTACAACTTGTATTCCAAAAATAAGTGTATAATGCAAGTATAACCAGCTCCTGGTCGTGTAGAGGTGACATTCACATTTATAGATATTAAATTTTTTGAAATGTATATTGACTATCATAGTAAAGAGTAATTTTGCCTCTTTTTGTCAGCTCAGTTTTGTAATATTTGATGAGAAATTCGAAAATATGCTTTGAAAACCTGATAAAGGTTCTCAACCGCAAGACTGAAGACTACTAGCCGACCCACGCGACTTCGTTTGCGTATTGCTTCACCCCTATTAGTCGTAGCGAGTTGTTAAATAGCCTAAGTTACCCCTTGTTACATTACCTGTTTGCCAGTAAATGTCTCGTCAAAATCGGTCCAACCATTTCAGAGATTAGCTGAAACAAATAGAGAGACAAAAATTGTAAAAAATGTTGTTTTGGTATTTGTACCGTGTATACGTCCATATGGACTTAGTAAAAAGCAGTTATTTTAATATTACAAACAGCCACTATAATTTTTTGTATGTTTGGATATTTTCTTGCACTGTACCCATTGGTACAAAAAACATCCAATTTCCTACTCCGTCAGTTTGAGATGAGCACAATATAAAACGATACACAAGAGCAGCCCAGCAGCATGATTACGTCTATCAAAACTGCACCCCAGCTAGGATTCTTGGGTTTAGTGGAAATTCATTATATTTTATATACTCTATAGTCTATTGGATACTGAATATTTTCTTCAATCTATTGTCTACATTATAAAGAGGTAAAGTTTGTGAGGTTGTAAGGGGTAATGTCTAGATCTACTAAATCGATTTTGTAAATTCTTTTACCAATAGAAAGCCACATTATTTTTGAGTGTCGCTGCTTGTCTTATAAATGTTTCTGTGTATAATATTTAATATTTTATACGTATTACATTACTGCATGAAACAAGTACAAATCAACAAACACACTTTCATGGCATGTCATTTTATATATTTTTTCAGCTTAATAAAGCTACTTATAAACAATTCACGCCCCAAATTTAATAAGTTAACCTTACCTGTTTAAAAACACTTTTCTTCTTTCATTTTGTTTACTACTAAAAACAGCAGCTTTTAAATGAAGTCTTACGTTTACACTTTATTAAAATTTTGTTACAGAAGCTAAATTGTTAAATATTTATATTGCTGTCCGGAGCGTCTTAAATTAATTTGTTTTTTCTAAAAATTGCCAATAAAAAACCTTATTAAAATACTGAAATATTCTTTCAGATTAATTTTGACTTACTTTTAGCTGTACCTTTGAAATTTTATCTATATCTATTTATTTACTTGTCGTAAAGTACATAACGAAATTTAATACAGCAGAGCTAGAGCAAAAAATATTTTTTGTACAATATGCATTAAATTATTTAATTTTACAATAGAGACTCGTTCTTATAAATTAACTAGCCACCCGTCCTGGCTTTGCCCTAGTGCAATTCAACACTTGTACAGTGTATTTAGCCGTAACCGCTATGTCCCGTTATTTTAAATCTGTAATATATTCGAAAATATTCATTTAGATTTAATGCTTACAGCATTGCAAAGCCATATTGATCTTTATTAAATGCACAATGTGTTTAAGGACCTAATTGTATAAGGATTAATGCTGTATTTTTTCAAATCGCTTCGTAACTAAGCCATTATTTCTCGTTAAAAGTAAAGGCTAAAAAATGATTATTGTGGGTTATCCCTAAGAGATAGACATATACCATCGCGGACTTTTTTGTAGACCTTTTTAAGGTGTACAATGCTGTAGTACATTATTTTGATCTATCTCGTAGGGTTCAGCCAGCGTCTGCAATGTAAGCGCAAAAAACCACCAGTCCAGTGTATAAACTACAGGTAAAAGTATTATCAAATTTTTTTTAGCATTATTAAACGTTTTTTGAACTATTACAAACATTTCAAAACCAAAATTAGCTAAATCAGTCCAGCCATCGACTGTTTTAGCGAAACTAACGTCAATTCATTTTTATTTATTTATAGCTGAACAATCCTCACTTCTCAGAGATGTATTAGACTAAAGGTAAAGTTTCATCTAAATAGTTTTAGCATTCCTCACCTTTTAAACATTTTTTGGACTATTACATATATTTCAAAACCAAAATTAGCCAAATTAAACAAAAATGATATAAAAGTAAAGGCTAAAACATTTTAGATCGCAACAGAGACTTGTTTTTATTAATTACTATTTATTATGAGAAACTTTTACCAACTAGCTTTTACCCGCAACTTCGTTTCCAATATACAGGTCCTACAGTAGGTCGTCTGTAGACATATTTAATAATTTTATGAGGTTGTTATACTTTGCGCCCCCTTTCACCCCCATAAAAGATGACTTTCGAAAAAATATTTTACACTTGTTTTATGACTTTCATTTGAATAACTTCAAAAAATGCCAAGTTTCATAATAACTTTGCAACCCCGTTTAAACCCCTTAGGGGGAAAATTTTTAAAAATTGTTTCTTAGCCTCAGGGGAGCGCCCCTACGTTATAAAAGAAACCCCTGCACAAAATTTAAATTTTCTAACCTTTATAGTTTAGGCCCCGCGTTGATATGTCAGTCAGCTTCTCCTTATATATATATGTCGGAGGTGTGAGTTAGGTTTAGGTTAGCCTTGTGTTAGGTTAGGTTAATGTTAGTCTAATCTTAGGATTAAACAGTGAAACTAAGCAGTGGAGGTGAGTGTCTCGATCGAATAAAGGAATTCCTTAAGCCTACACCTTGGTCACAAGTCCAAGGCATTGCTTGGGTTCCTGTTATAATAGTTCCTGTCATAATAGTAAGAGATCGTAACGTTTAGTTATATCCTGACTGTATTGCGCCCGTATTGCTTTTGATATAGGCCAACCATTCCATTCCATTCCTTTTTCTTTTTAAGTTTCCGACATATATAACTTTGTTTTTAACCCCGACTCATAAATTATTATTCATAATTTATAACCTGGTCAGTTTAAACAAATATTTAAAGATTCATATGATATAAAATTAGTATTCGAAATGGAGAAGAGAAAATGCCTGAATATCTCATTCAGTAATTCAATTTATAGAAATTTATTAGAGTTCAACTGCGTTATATGGTCACCATATTATAATATTCATAGCAATCGTCTTGAGAGCATTCAGAAAAAGTTTCTACGTACAATTTCATACAGATACCATAAAAGTCGTGAATTAGTTTCTTACTACGATAGTCTCGATTACGTAGTTGTTGCGACATATTGTTTTTATATAAAATTATTCGTGTTATCTTTAATTAATTTCAATATTAGACATAAAACTAGAAAACCAAAGTTTTTGTTTTGAATGTTTACAGAAATAACTTCGTTTTTTAATCCTATTGTCCGTATGTGTCACCTATATAATGATTTTGTAGAACACGAAGGCTCTTTTGACATCTTCAATATTAAAATTAATAAGAAGCAGATCCTCAACAAAATTATTATCAAAGGATTGTTACATTTTGTTGTTTTTGTGCTTGTTGTTTTTTATCTGTTTTTTTCCTCTCACTTAATATATTTTTTGACTCATACTGTATTTTTGTGTAAAACATTTCATTTAATACATTTTATTTTTCTTTGATGTTTTATTTTGTGATTTTTAAATTAATACTGTAATTGTAACCTACTCACTAAATAATGTCATAATGTGTACATGTCGGGGTATAATTGGGATAGGGTAGTAATGAAGGCCGTGCCGGGCTATAGTTAGGGTAGGATAGTAATAAAGAGGACTTGTTGTTAGTCCTTACATTGTATTTTGATGTGTTAATACAACCTTAGTTTAAGGTTAGGTCAGCCTTAGGTTTATGTTAGGTTAGGTTACCACTAAAAACCATCGAAACCGAAGCCGTCTTTTAGTGGGCACCACAGGATCGCTTTATATGCACTCAACTGTGGTGTCTCGACGGAAGTCCACGTGAAAGGCAAGCTTATTCAGTTCGTCGCGGAGAACTTCTCCGAGGCTTCTTTAAGAAGCCTGGGTCATCCGTACTGCATAATTGCGACTGCGGATTCCCATTCTCCTCTTTCGGAAAGAAGGCGCTGATGTCTCCGCCTCTCTTCCGCGTTCTTCCGCCTCCTTAAGCCTCATTACGGACTCGCTGTAGGCTGACACAGCGTCCCATCCCCTCTCATTTGCTATCATTAAGCCCACCAGTTCGCACAGAGTGGAAAACATTCCCATCTCTGAGACCAGAACATGTCTTTGTGGCTCCCATGCGGGACACTCTACGAGCGTATGCGACGCCGTGTCAACAGCAGCACCTCACTCGTGGCAACCTTCATTTGGCTTCTTATCAATCTGGTACAAGTACTTACCAAAGCAGCTGTGCCCGGTAAGTACCTGCATGTTAACCTATCCTAAGACAAACAGTAAGACCAGGCAGTGGAGGTGAGTGTTATGATCATTTAAAGGATATCCTTAAGCCTACACCTTGGTCATAAGTCCAAGGCACTGCCTCGGTTCCTGTCCAAAAACTACAGAATCGTGATACTCGATTAATTCATTCATTCAAATCGTCTCTCTGTTCTGACATACATATAGTAATTGGGTTATAACTTAGCACAAAACTTTTGATATTGATTAGTTGTAAGTATTATTAGTTATTACCTGTTGTATGTACCGTAGTAATAAATAAATAAATAAATTCAACAAATTTGCTACAATAATGTTCAATTTTCCTTAGAATAAACGATTTAAACTTTACAAACCTAATTCAAACTTGAGATTTAGATTGTTACGATTATTTTTAGTACCTACTTGTGTAATAGAAATTAATGTTTTGTTTAAAGAGCTTATATGCTCGGAATATACTTACATATTATCATAGGCGTAGGTTAACCTAACCTTAGGTTTAAACCAAGGTTGGCATGATTAAAGCAAGTTGTTTTAAAACACATGTTTAAAACAATTTCAACAGTTTGTTTTATAAAATTATAAAAAACCCTGGTTTAAATAGAGAACCTGGGCAGTGGAGATTAGTGTTTCAATTGAATGAAGAAGCTTCTTAAACCTACACCTTGATCACAGGTCCAAGGCACGGCTTAGATTCCTGTTGTAATTGTAAGAGATCATATTGTTTGATCATTTATCGGTTCAGTAGCAGTATCTACGTTGCGTTTGCCCAATAGTCCATACAATATCAACTTAAATTTTCCTAGGTAATAAACTATCTGTGTGCAAAATTTCATGGACATCTGCTCAACCGTTTCTGTGTGATTGATTAACAAACATCCCAACAAACTTTCACATTTATAATATTATGTAGTGATTACCATTTATTATATTCCGTTTATCGTAAACATTGATCGAGTGGATGACGTCACGACTTAGTACATATTATTTTGTTTTTGATGAACTATCGCCATATTTTTATATTATGTTAAGTACGGCTTCATGTCTAGAATATTACTCTCGAGGGTCATACTTTAGATACAGAGCTCCAGCATTTCAGCTTGATTATTCGCGCAATAATAATGATTTCTGTCATGGCAACGTGTTCATTTTACCTTCTCGTATGATGTTATCAGTAGTGCGACGTTTGAATGTTGTTTCGCAAAAGAAAGAATTACCTTAGGTCGCATTATTTGAGTAGTAAGCAATATGGTGGGTATTTTTGAAAAAAATATCATTAACGGTCCATAAATAAATAAGTAATGTATAAAAAACCAATCGAATTGATAACCTATTTCTTTAGACACTTTTTTGAGCAAAATAAGAACTTATTTCATAATTTGCTCCTTCATAACGTTTTCGTATTTGTTGTGAACTTATTTCGAAATATATCTCCGTTAAAATATAAAGAATAGCTGGCAACACTCCAAAGTAGTCCTGTCTTTTATTAAAAGATTTTTGTCATTTTATAAGTAATATTTATATTAAAACCTCCTTTTCTTTTGTATTTAAAGTTGACACATTTATTCAAAACTAATTTGAGACTAAGTCTTCTTCTTTGCTTATTTATAAACAAAGTCGCTTACTGCTGTCTGTACATTCTTCTACAGATCTTTTAAACTGTGCAAAGAATTTTAATGCGATTGTCACGAAAAGACAGTGTGATTTAATTAAAACTCCAACTGTTATATTTTAAAAAATATTTGTGGTGCGTAATACCCTACACAACCAATTAAAGGGTAAATATAAACTAATGGTCAAAAAATATTTCTTTTCTTGGTTATTAATAACTCTTTAAGACTTCTTACTCGGAAAGACTATCAATTAGTTACATATAACTTGCTATAACGTATATCACTAGCTAGTGGTGGACCATAGCCTAGCACCTTCCTCACTCTGAGGAGGAGACTAGGTCCAGCAGTGGGCCGTCCATTAGTTATGATGATAATTGAACGTAACTTATCCCTACTAGTTGTTCCGCTCTAGCTTAGCTGGACTACGACATTCGGTTTAAAGGCATTTATTTCTCAAAAGAACATACAGTTCACTTACAGAGATAAAGTATGTATGAAAAAAATTATAGTTTAAAAAAACTAAAAAAATACGCTTTTATAGAAAATCCAACTAAGAAATAGAAAATAAATTTGAATTAAAAATAGTGTAAGAAAAAATTATTTTATTGTAAAAAAAGCGTGAACCAAATTTTGTTAAAATTTAACAATTTTACTGAAAATTTCGATAAATTTTACTATAAACGGGGGTGAAAACTACTTTAGAATATAGGGGGATGATGTACGCATAAGATAGGGAAAGTATAAAACATAAATATGAAATGTCTTGACGCAGACACTCCGGGTCTCAGGAATTGTTATCGATCCTTAATAAGTATGGAAAATTTCGAGATAATCCGACGTTTTGAAGGGGTTCAAAATCATGTTCAAAGATTCCGTTATATACATACTAAGATACGTATGAAGCTAATAAAAGTGTATTAAAATTATGTGTTTACAATGATGCTTGCTTAGGGGGCATCCATATATTACGTGAGGTGATTTTTTAATTTTTCTGTACCTCCCTTCCCCCCCTGGTGAGATGTCGTGAGATTTTATTCAACCCCCTCCCCCATCCCTCAATCTCACGTGAGATTTTTCAAAATGTGGGTTTCTTATGTAAACGCGTTGGATTGTTATTGTAAAAAGAAGAAAAAAAATTGCTTTCTGCTTTTATTTACGACTAGTTAAGACTAGTAATCAATATTACTGGGAGTTTAATTATAAGTGTAATAAAAATTAAACAATAGATTACTAAAATCGTAACTACTGCGATTAAAAAAAGAATATCTACTCTAATTCAGTCCATGGAGAATCATGAGTGGTCTCAAGAGAGACTGTTGGAACCAACATATCCATATGATTTTCAGTAAAATCATCTGCTCTGCTTAACTTCGTTCTGATCTAGCCACTCTAAGCCGTTGGCGCTTGCGCACAGTAGTTCATTAGCTCGTCTTGTGACAATCCGTGAGGGTCGCACTTTGCGGAACATACGCGCTTGCTTAGCTGGTGCAATGTATAATAGCTGGACCAAAATAGTATAATTTTTTTTTGTTTCAATTAGAAAAAAAATTGCGTGATGTTTGCCGAAACCCCCTCTCTCTCCAACGTAAGATTAGATAAGATTTGACTTGACACCCTCCCCCGCTTAAACATCTCACGTGTTTTATGAACGCCCCCTTATTCTTATCTAAAAGTAAACAATACATGACACAATATTATTAAATAAATTTTGATTAATATATAATTTTAACTTATCCTTAAATTGATTTATATTTTTAGAGTCTTTAATAGATAGTATCAGGAAAATTATTTTACATAAATGTTCCTTAACACGTAATATTTCTAGTACCGTAGGATTTCGTACGCGGTTGCCATGTTCGAAACTTATTTTTCCGTCTAAGGTTATATGAGAATGATCTTGGTGTGAATGTTATATTAGAATGTAAATTCATTGTGATAATTTTTTTAAATTAGTAGCATGTATTATATGTATATTATATAGTGTTCTGAATATTTTATGGAATACAATTTGAGACCTTTCGCAACGGCCCTGTGAGTGTAGCTAATTTTGAATTTATATGATCAAGACGCGAGCCCCATATGAGTTTGTCATCTAATAATATCTTGAGTGGTAGACATCCAAACTAACTATTTTAAGTTTATATTTTATGATTATATACTTTAAGATTATACAGCAATATATCGTATTAAATATAAAAATTTAAACAGTATATTTACGTGGTATGCGTACATGCGGAAAGACAGACAGACAAATAATCCCTAATTTAAAGTTAGTTTTGTTAAATTCTTTTATGTACAGAGATTCCACAAGTTGACATTTTTGATATGAGTCGGTAAGCTTAGGCTTAGGTCAGCCTAAGCTTAGGTTTAAACGGAGAGTTTTGGCAGTGGAGGTGACTGTCAAATGAATGAGACGATCCTTTAAACCTACACCTAGGACACAAATCCGAGGTACTGCTTGGGTTCCTGTTGTAATTGTAAGAGATCATAATGTTTAGTTTACCCAATAGTCTATTCAATATCCCTCTTAATGTTTTCAATATAAACCACCCTTCTCCTATTTTCCGTCTTATCAAATACTTCTGGTGATAGCCAAATTAAATGAATGTACAATACATTATCAACGTCTGACACTCCATAAAGCCTATTTTTGGCTAAATATTTATGTCCGACACCAAAATATGATTTTGTATCTTAATTCAAATGTCATAAGGTTGTGTTTGTGCTACTTCGAGCAATTTATCAAAAGGAAGCATTAGCTTGCAGTAACAAATCATCTTAAGTAAGTAGTACACAAAGGGATATCAGAGGCACAAGTCAACCCGTGTCGGTAAATTATAGCTATTAATATTTCAAGGTAAGTCAAATATATTATAACTACTTATCTGCCTTGTTTACAGTTTAGATTTTGTGATATGAATGTTGTTTATGTTGTTGCGTTAATAGTTGTAGTTTGTTGGAGGAAGTTGAATGAAATTGAGGAACACGCGGAATCTTAAACTTAGGCTTCCAGGATTCTAACATTTTTGGAAATTCCTTTTATTATACAAGCAACAACTTTATGGAATGCTCTCCCACTCACGATTAGAGGAAACCCTTTACAGTCGTATTTAAGAAAAAGACGATATCATAATGTAATATCTAAGTCGGAGAATGAGAAAGGTGTATTGAAAAACACTAAAAATATAATCATATTGAATGAACTATTGGGTAAATGCAACGTAGATGCTGCTAATGAACCGATAAATAACTAAACATTATGTAGCTTACAATTAAACAGGAGAGGGTGCAGTTTGTTACCCTGCCACAAATGTGAACACTCATCTCTACTGCCTAGGTTCTCCGTTAAAGCTTAAGGTTAGGCTTACATATTATCTTAAGGTTCATTATATTACATATTAGCTTAAGGTTAGTCTAACCTGACACAAGGCTAACCCAACATCAATCTAACCGAAGCCTATCTTTTACTTACTACATACATATGGTATATTTTATTATTGTGTACGTTGTTTATGCGTTGGGTTGTAAATTGTTAGCGTAAGTATATCCTTTAGCTACAAACAACCTACTCTACTTCAACTTCCTTCTTTCTCCATGACTGGGTTGTTTGGAGGAGATGGCTATTTTGCCATAAGATCTCCCGATGAATACACAGTAAATTTGTATCCATTTTGTGTATATACCTACTTAAGTTGTGTGTAGTGTATAATAAAGATATGTATTTAAAAAAAATGGTTTTTTAAACTATGGATGCTGGTTTTATAAACTATGGATGCCTGATGGTTTTTATTAGTTTTTTAAAAGAGATATTTTGTACAGAAAATGAAATCTAAATTTCTTCTTTTTTTTTGTAAGATTAATGAAAACAGTAATAAATAATACACATTTATAGTATTTTCTACATGGCACATTATTTTATTATATAGATAACGATAAATAAACATTAAGGTCTATGTTAGTATTTTAATAAAATTTGGAGGTTTTCATTCTATTCTGGTCATGTATAATTTAGAATTTTTTTTTCTTAATATTAAAAGTTTTTAACTATTTAGGCAAGTAACTAAGTATTTAGTATTATTTTATTCAACTACGTGGGAACCAATTTATTTTTCAGTCTGATAATTTAATATGGATCCGTTAGACAAGATAGCAAAAATGTTTAATCAATAATAGTAGGTACATTATGATACAAGTGTGCTAAATTACAAAGCACATTAGTGCACATACGACATTTTTCAACACATTTGCGAGGTGAATAAACATTAGTATTCTTGGTGGTGGTATTCTACCTCGGCTGGTTTGCGATTGTGACAGAATGAGAATCCGACCGCCAAGTGTGTTTGACTCATTTCGGTTGCGACGTTCACCCAGATTTTCCCTTCCCACTCCCATCCCTTTCATGCTGCGGTTCTAGCGAAACCTAAGTTCTAGCTCCGGGTTTACTGAAACCGTAGCATTCTTCTCTTCAGTCACCCTCATTATTTAATCTTGGAGTCGCTAATGCATTGGCAATTAGTAAGTAGTAGGCAATTGGCAAGTAGTAGGCAATTGGCAAGTAATCTGTACTAATGTTTTATCTTATTATTCATAATAATACGCTGAAATAGTCACGCAGATCGTTTAAATACATTACCGCACTAGTGCTGTAATGTAATGTAAAATGCGCGTTTGTGTTATCGAGCTGTTTACGTTCACAAGAACAGTGAAATAATCGTCACTTTATGAGTATGTGTGTTAAAAAAAATATATATTTAATTATAATTACGTAAATAATGAATATACATTATATAGTAAGTTAACTTACTCTTAACAAAGTTACAAGTGAGGCAAAAATATAAAATCATAGAACTTCGTAGCACACGCTGCAATTTGCTACGCCGTAGCACAGCTCGTAACATGTAGACGTCGTAAATTCTATTTTAAATATGAAAATAAATTGATTGATATTTCCAGCTTTTATGCGGCTTTAGTATGAAATTTCGATATATTAATTTTTGTTTATGAATTTACTTTTTGTATTAAGGAATTTACTTACATATTATTAAAATAAATGTATAAGTAACCTAATGTTAGACGATAATAATTATTATTAATAGGAAGCGTGGGCTTGTGACCCTGAATCAGGTTTAAGAACATCCTTGATATGATCACGATGCTGACTACTGCAACGTCAAACAATTATTTTGAGAATATTTACTGTATGAAATCACTTGATAGAATGCCTCAAATCTATCAGGACCGAGGTACGTATTCTAGAAATAAAACAATAGCCAATAATTTCTTTGATTTTTTTACAATAAAGCCAAGAGAAAGTAATCAACAGTGTTACTAACTTTAAATTAGTATATATTTTTTACTAAAGGTCAACATTTTTCACATAATTAGACCATTGTAATCTAGTATAAAATAAAATAGAAACAGTATATAAAATTCATATTTTAAGAACTATTTAAGCCTTCCTAAATAGCGTGCAGCTAGAGACCAAAATTTTGGTCTAATTACGGTCCCATGCTAATATTCCCGGTTTTATTATTCTCTTTTAATTATCTTGCTGCTGAAATTACACATATTCCCTTTTGTTTCACATTTTTTGTTCAAATCCGGCATAAAAGCATCGAATGCGTTCTTTAAAAATTTTAAGAACAAAATTGTAACAATACTTGCTTTTTTCGTGTACTTTGGGAGTTCTTTTTAGCTTTTCTCCTCTTGATTTAACTTTTATAATAGATACAAAGGCTGAATATTAATACGGTGTACATAATGTAAAAGGGTAACAGTATATTTGATACGTTCATTTTTTTCCAATATAATACAATTCTGCTCTGCTATTGGTAGAGCATCTCGTAAGAGGCGAGTAACCCCTTGATTTGGTCTCCAACTATGAATTATACCACCAAGTATCTTTAACACGTTACAGTCACGTCGCCTGTAGGACACACTTCCCTGCCTCCCAAACAATACTGCGGTTTTGGTGGACTCAGAGATTTAACTTTGGGTCTACAGCCTCAAAATTCTTCTCTTTACTCCCCCTCTTAAACTTTGATTTTCAACTTTACATCTAACCTACCATAAAAAAATGTATACTCACTTAAAGATTGTATGTAACAAGATACTAACTTCACAATGTACGATAAACGATTAGCGTTAACGATAATTATTATATTACAACAATTCACTTATAGATTCATATAAAAATACATTACACGAATTATTTTATAATTAACTCTAATAGGTGCGACCGGGTGACGTTAATGACAGACACCAGTGAATAAATTATCCTGCTTCTATATTCATATCCGATGAAAATAATGTTGAAACTAAAGTGGCAATAATTAATGTACATGTATACGTGAAGCAGTGATAGCTCAGTGGTTAAGACGTTGATGTCTACTCGGAAGGTCTGAGTTCGATCCTGGGCACACACCTCTGACTTTTCTGACTTGTCACACATAAGTTTTAAGCAATTAATTACCACTTGCTTTAACGGTGAAGGAAAACGTGAGGAAACCTGCACTCCTGAGGGTCCTTATGTACTCAAACCTGTGTAAAGTCTGCCTGTCTATGGCCTATTCCCTCCTCATTTTGAGGAGGAGACCCGGATCAGTAGTGGGCCATTAAAGGATGATCATAAATACACGTGAATTTTAGAAACTAAGTTGAGCAGTGCCCGGGGCTTCTGACTCAGATGCTGGCTTACAATTCCTGTAACCATTTACTGCTCGTCTCATGTCACTTATAGGAACTAACTTAACTTCAAAACATTAAACGTAACTTGTGTTATAATACTAAGAAATCAAACACACCCAGAATATCCAGTTATTCATTATCTTTTTAACCCCCAACGATACAACGACGGGGTGTTATATGTTTAACGTGTTTATGTGTATGTCTGTTTGTGGCATGGTTTTGTTTTTTGAAAGCTAATTTAATTGAGATGGTTCTTAGCTATAACTTGTGAAGGTTTGGTCAGCAGTTATAAGACTATCAGCTCATTTCTATCTAGAGACAAAGATCTTATCAATTTTCAAAAGTTTGTAACTTTGGTGGTATTTCTCGGACATATTGCTCCATACTCATATAGTCTGCACTGTATCCGACTCTGTGGTTAGACTAATGACAAAAGTTTATTTGGTGGAATCTCCTAGAAATGTCAACTTTAGATAGTCGCAAATATTTTAAAATTAATTTATATTTTGTAAATCATTTGATTATCGAATAATCGAATTGTAATCGATATCTTGTAACGTTGCAATTCGTTACACTTAAATTTAAAAATATGTGTATACTTATAAAAAAAATATATATATAGAAACGTAATAATTTATCGTTATTGCGTAAGCCATGAGACGAGGTGGACACGCGCTGCGTAGGCGCTCTGCGACTGAGCGGTGGTCTGGTTCCTGAGTCACGTACCGAGGCGCATTAGCTAAGGTCCATGACACTCTTTCTCGTATCTCATATTTATATTCTTTCTTTTTAAATAATATAACTAAATATTTTAAAAAGATTTAGTTTTAAAAGTGTTTTTCGTTCCCGGTTTAGGGAATTTGGAACTCAGTACCAGTTTATAGAAAGTTTATAGAAACCTATTGGTTGGTACCAAGTTGATGCAAGCGAGTTGCTGTTTTGCTGACCATCGCTATTATTTACGGCCAGTGCGAGGAGTACTCGGTACCTCGGCGGACATCCACCACCATCGGCCAGATATTTGCCACGCCGGACACGCCAGTAGAGTACCTACGGTATAGAAGTAAGGCAGATGGCTAAATACCCACGGCCCACGTAATTTTTTTAATATATATATTATTAGTTGACTAGGGTTGTTGTTTCTTTTTTTTTAATATATCCATCAGAACACCCCTACGTCACAATCTATTGCGCTGGAGTACGGTATTAATCATTTCCGTCACCGTCTAACTTATATACTGACTATAGTCTTAGTCTTGCGCCGTGTCTCAAGGAGTGAAGTAGTCTCTGGATAGTGTTAGTGCTGGAAGTACTATCAGATTAAGGTCACGTGAGTACCTGGCAATGTAGTTGCCACGTCTTGTGTAAGATTAGGTTTATGTTAGCCTAACCTTAGGCTTACAGTGATTACCTTATTTTGCGCCGATATATTATTAAACAAGAAGAAAATCTGCTCATTTGTCCATTACCATTATTAAAAAGTAAATTTTAAGAAAACAGACTGTTAAATGTTATGTGCTCGTTTTAAAGTAATTAATTCAGGGCAATCAAATGAGTAAGAAACAAAAATATAAAAAAGCTTCAAAATAATTTGTTTCTTCCCACAATTTGTCTTGATATTTGGCACGAGGATACTCGTTAGTGACAAACTTAATTTAGTGACCCAACAAATTTAGTTAGTGAAGCTAGCAGAATATTCGTGAGTTTATTGACTTCCAAATTTTCAGGATTTAACCTACACCTTTAGAAATTTCAGATCATTTGAACATCTAAACTAAATAACCACAAAAGTATCAACATTAAAAACATTTTTTATTTAAATTAAAACAATTTTTAGGTATCTTCTACTAGCAACACTGTTGATGGCGTTTGATTATTATATAGTAAGTAAGGTTTCGACACTTAGACTAGTAATTTTGTGAAATAAGTATGGCCTTATCATAGTGAAATGTTATTTTTACAACGTTTTTACGTTATTGTTTTTTTTTAAAGATTTGACCCACTCCTTGATGATTATACATAAAAAATAACACTGAATAAAATCAGAAGTTCATTAATCGCAATGCTGATTTCCTATCCTGTTCACGTGCTGCATTGATCATATTACGGTTAATCGTTTACTTTATGGTGATGTATCAATAATTTTCCAGGATATATCTATTATACTACTACATTACATTAGTAAACGTAATACATCCTAAAACTTTGTACAGTCAACAAACAACACGCCCAAATACAATAAACCAACGACCAAAGCCCAAAAAAGACAACAACGACAAAAGCTCAGTGTCATCTATTTTAGTTATCAGTGACCTATTTTTAAACAACATTAACTGTAATTTAATATATAAAACCTTTGAAAATTCTTTTACAACACTTTAGTAGTAATAACTATTTTGATACTATGCAATTCCAATTTAATATAATAATTGAAAGTAAGAGCATGTATGTCTGTTAGGTACGCTTAAACTACTGAACTGATTTCGCTGAAAATTGGTACAGAGCTAGACTAGACCTTTGGAAAGAAGATATGCTATATTTTATCGCGAAAAAAAAAGGTTTGAATCACTTAAAAGAGGGTTAAAAGAAGTGCGTGTCGATCTGTGTGATTACTTATGTCTTTAGGAATTAGTTGAAAATTAAAATATAAAATATAGCGATATATTAGCCATGTAATTAAGTTTGAAGCCAGTTGAAAGCCAAATAAAGTCTCAAGGACAACATCAAGCACAAACTCGACGAACAAATATATTTTCTACTTTTACTTAATGTAACATGATTTGAAATCTTGTTTGTCACTGCGGCAAGACTATTACATCGTGTCGGTAACTTTTTTAACAAAAAAATAACATTTTCGCGCTGTTTCTGTGTTATCCCAGTTTTTGCCACAATAGAAAGCATCCCGTTTGTTGCTGAGAAGCATTGTCTTATTTTTGCACGACCTCGGGTCGAGCCCAAAGAGCAATTAAGTCACTTTGAATATTTCAAGATGTAACTACCAACAGCGAGGGATGGGACGAATGTGATTTATACTTACAATTATTTTAATCGACTTTGAAATACATATATGGATTGCAATTTGATTAAATAAGCGTTAAGCATCAGTAGCTCAGTGGTTCAGGCGTTGGAGTCACGATCGACAGGTCGTGGGTTCAAATCCAAGTCATTTCACAACTGACGTGGTCCACTCCTAACACAAGCATTTTAGCTTGCTTGAAGAGGTGTAAAATTACCTGTACTATGCAATTCATACTGCTAGTTGTGGGCACGAAAGTCAAATTAGGGCATTGTGACAAGGCAACACTCGACGATTATGAATAGTATATTTTGCTTAAAAATACACCAAAGGCTTAACAATTTATGAATACGACTAGTTCATAGGCAGCTTAACAAGTCATTTCATATAGAGTTAAACTTAGATTAAGTTTAACTGCTGCTTTAGGTATTTTTAATTGAGGATCACGTGAGTCGCCAATTTGTAAGAACAGCAATGAAGACATTCCTACTTCCAGGTCACTAGTTCCAGGCAGTGTTAAGTTTCTTACTATATTTATAGAATATGTGTCTGTATCGAGACACAGAAGCATTGCGTATCGTGTGTTGAGTAATCAATAGAGTATTACATCGCTTTTCTAATATTTTCAAGGCCGCTATATTTAATATTATTTCTAAGAGTTATCTGTTAGCTACGTTCTCGTTGAAAGGATGTCAGTATTTCTTCTCACAGATTGACTATAATACAATAATTAATTTTCGTTCTAGACGTCTTTTATTTACATATTTTTGACATTATAATTTCGAAAGTCATTTTAAAGAAACGTAAGAAATACTTAAGAATACAAACTAAATAAACGATCAATAGATGGCGTCTGTCTGGTACAAAATCAGGGTAAAATCACTGAACCGATTTTGATGAAATATAATACAGAGATAAAGTAGAGCTTGAGGATGGACATAGGCTTTTCATCGCGAAATAAAATACTTAAAAATGCAAAGTAAACCAATGAGTGTACTCGTACGCCATCTATCGACGTGGGAACGAAGTCCATGTCGAGCTTTGCCGTTACAAAACTACATTATCCCTGAGTAACATAGGCCATAATTATTACTAGAAAAAATTAGAGAACCTCAAAAATTCTTACTAAAACCTACCCAAGGTGTAAAAAAATAGCCAAAAAAATATCTTCCATCGCATGCGCTGCGAAAAGTATTGATGATAGAACAAAAAAATGTTCTACATTATTATAGAACGTTTAAAATATCTCCAAAAAATTTTGCAAGACCATATGTCCAACTATTGTAGTTATGTCACTGTAATTACTTTTTTACATTTTAAAAGTTGATAGAAATACCTATCAAATTCAGACCATTTTATTACCTGTATTAATTCTTATACAAATAAATTATTTCGTATTGAAGATTGTTGGATACCCGTAGATTACTTTTTAAATTATTAAAATCGGACATTCCATTCAAAAGATATTACGAAATTAAAAATATCAAAATAAACAAAAAATACATGCCGATGCCCCGGCGTGGCTCCACGCAGCGCGGCGAGCAACGCAGCCAGAGAGGGGACACCGAAATTCGGGAGAGCCAAAATGATTTAAAAAATTTGTGCACCCGTACGAAGCCGGGACGGGCTGCAATTGTATAAAAGAAAAAGAACTTTGTTTCATCCGTTTGTACCACGATCTCAGAAGATAAAAAATTATACAAAATTGTTTTCATTTCTGCAAATAAATGAAATAACTCAACTTACGATACTTGTATCTTTCTTTCAAAAAATTACTGTTCTTATATTATTATCTTTCAGGAGTAATTAATCGCATAAACTTTGAAGGTTGAGTTTTCCTTTAGGTTTCTTGTGAATTCGCTTTGTGAAGACATAGTAAAGCCAATATTTAGCGTGAATATAATACTTACTTTATTTATATATTATTTTACAATATCGATTAATGTTGTCCATTTTTATACCTTACATATAAATAAATAGCATCGTAAAATGTATATTATATTTATAAGAGCCATTTGTTAGGTCTTAAAGTAATTCCTAAAATGGTTTCTATTGATCAATATTCCCAATCCATATAGACTATGAAAACCAATGTTACGGGAGCCAGATTCAAATTCCGTCAATCTTTTCCGCTCGAGTGAAAATTCGTATACTACATAAAGGGTTAATATTATGAATACTCTGATCGTCACCTGCGATTCCGTGGGTGGGGCGAGCAGTGGCAGCCTCCCAAACATGTAGAAAAAAAAATTCAGTAATATCTTCCCATTTGCAAATTTGTCGGATTATAGTTTACCTAGTATCTTGAAACTCGTACTCGGTAAACTAAAATGCGACAAATTTTCAAATTGGAGGAAACGCCTGAAAAAAAAAAGGTTTTTCTACACGTTTAGGAGGCTGCCACTGATCGCCCCACCCACGGAATCGCAGCTGACGGTCACGAGTAATCATAATATTAACCATAAGGCATTTCACGAATTTTCGCTTGGGAGGAACTTGGTCATAAAAATCTGTCACTGGCTCCCGTACCATAACGGGGGATCCACTTTAAATAAAATATAGGCCGATGATTTTTGCTTCTAAATTGAATACTCAAAATTAGGGACTACCTACTAACATTCTAAATGGGTCAAAAAGGTTTACTCATTTTGAATCTAAAATTTCCAGGGATGTACTCAAATACACAATAAAAAGTATATGAAAATCAATTCAGTACTTGAGGAACTTAGGGAAATTTATTCGGCTCCAATATGGCGGGCTCCTAAAGATGTCAAATTAATTATTCTAAACATACATGAAATAGTTATCAAATGAAAGGGTTTTCTGAGAACATGAAAAAGCATCTTAATATTAACAAGATATGTTTACAATGCTCGCATAAATATTATTTGTAACTATTTTTAATTAAATTACAAAGGCCCTCTGTTTAAACCTAAGGTTAGATTAACCTAAGCCTTATACGTCGTAATTGTAATAGATCATAATGTTTAGTTATTTATCGGTTCAGTAGCAGTATCTACGTTGCATTTACCCAATTGCCCATCAATATAACACCTCTCTTGCAGTATTTTTCAATATACAGGGGGTACTTTTTCTTATTTCTCCGAATTTGTAAATGTAAACATTCAAATAGTTGTATCATAAATGCATATACTTCAGGTAAGTCGATGGGAATTCTCATTCTGAGAGGAAACTTCAACTGTTGAGATTAAGAAGGTATTAATGATGATGATGATAAAAGATACAGAAAAATTGCTATATTTTAAGCGAATAAAAGTATCTTCATATAAAATTTCATTTCATATCATACCATTTCTTAGACATACTGTTTATTTCGAAAAAAGAGCAACGCAAATACTCTGCCAAGTGGAGCAGGGCTTATGCCAAGAGACTGATAATATTTTTTATATATTTTTTACTGCAATAATGAAGATAAATTTATTATATAATAACAAGAATATGAGACATAACTCTTTTAAATAGCTTCCGGGTGTTTTATAATAAACTAGCTGACGTATGCAACTTCGTCTGTTACATAGAGTAAGAGAGAGTAGGTCTTAGGCACCTATTAAACAAATCTGTAGAAGATGAAACTGTCTGTGTAACGAAAGTGCTCAAATTTTTTCCCATTTTTAGGGTCCCTTATAGGATCACCTCGTTGTCCGTCTGTCAAGACCCTTTTTTTCAGGATCGCATAGATGTATCAAGTTGAAATTAATATCAAATACTTAAGATTGAGTCTGTCAAAAAATCAAACTTCTAAATTTCAAACGCATTGAAAAGATATGACCGTTAATGTGGTCACTCACATAATTATAAGATACTTCCATATGACCTAGCGTCCTGAAATTTAGCATGGAGTTAAGTCTTATAGTACTAAACTACATAATAAAGGATAAAATTAAAAAAGTGTAAAAAAAATTCACTAGAAAATTAACTTTTTTTGACTGCCGCGCAAAGACCCTTTTCTCAGAAAAAACGTGAAGATATCAATTTTAAATCTAGACAAAATATTCTAATCTCTAGTTCCTCAAGTATGTAAAAATATCAAACTGATAAGTCAATTTAATGAAAACCGCAGCCGCTTTCATATCATGTATTGTAATTTTGATTTTCGAGATAAATTAAAATTCCCTAGCTGTTTATTATTTATACTGTATAAAGTCGATGTTTGCGATTTTAGTAATATTCGAATATGTTATACAATATACTTCCCTTCAATACAAATAGAAAATATTTTTACCGTTTTTACTCTAGTTAACGAGTTTTATTTTATGAAATTGAAATTTAAAAACTTTAAATCAATTTATTCCAAGAAAGAAAGAAAGAAATAATTTGTAATGTAAAATGTATGTTAAAAAGATTATTTTGTAAAATATAAATTCCATTAAATAATTTATTAAATTTTTAATTTTTAGACTGGAGAATAAGGTACAGTAAGGCACCTCTTCCAGTTACACAAATTTTCAAAGCCCTTTAGCTTATCTGTGTCGAAGACGTGTATGTTTACAACATATTCGAATGTTAGTAAAATCACAAACATCGACGTTTTTATCGACGTATCGTGTGAAGTGAATCTAAAGCTATATCAACGCGAATCCTAAGCAGCGGCTGTTGACGATATGACATGTTGTTAAATGACAACTTGTAAAATATTTTAATTCACTCCAAAAAAGAAGAAGGTTCTACATTTGACAATTTTATTTTGTTAATATATGTTCACCGACTTTAAAATGATTTTAGTGAAATTATTTTTTTGTACGGAACCCGGGTGAAAAAAAATCAGACCCGTCAGAGTGCGAGTTTCTATAGCCTTCCTTAATAAATGAGTTATCCAATACCAAAAATTCGACCCCGTAGTTCTTAAGATTAGCGCGTTCAAAAAACAAACACTTAACTTTATAATATTAGTAGAGATTATGACATTTTGATACATTGTAAATGAATTATTTACTATCTAGAATAAAAAGGTTATAATTATCTGTGAGTTCCATAAATTTCAAACAGATGGCGGTGTTAGTTAATTGGTATTTAATAACACTTAAATATGTTTTGTAATCTAGGTTTTATTAAATATTTACATTTTAAACTCTCGTAACTTTGTTTATTGTCAACTCTAATTAAAATATGATGGGTCACCCGTGTGAAGTCGTACAGTATTACTAGTTAACATGAAAGTAATATTATAGCCACTGTAGCAGTTAGATTGCGTGTGACAGTGTAAAGTATTTGTGTCAAATCAATGTAAGTAAAGTGTTGATGGCATCATATGTATTTAGTTATCTCTAAAATAAATATTTACATTATTTACTCGTACTAAATCAGCGAAACTGTGAATGTTCAAAACAAATAGTTCCCTTGTAAACATTTACGCATGTTTACATCAAAAGATGACCGTTCCAGGCCCCTAAAGTACATAAACCCTACCATAAATTTACAAATTTATAGTTCCAAGAAGAGTAATTTAATATTGCTGAGTAATGAAATGTATAAGGAAGGAGATCTAAATTATTAAAGCGAGAATTAATTTATTTGTTTGGGACTACCTTACAAAGATGACAAGAAGCCTTAGGAATCGGTTTAAAGTAACAATTTTTTAAAACTGTATTTGAAAAGTACGGGTTACGTCAACAATTTCCTATTATTTTTGAGTTAATTTTTTTTATATTGTGAAGACAAAGAAAGGAATTATTTATAGTTATATAAAGTATTTTTAAAGAATAATTTATAGCAGACTTATTTATTTTTATATCTACTAATAAAATAATCTTAAAAAATCTAGAATTAATTTTACGACTACATTTTTATCATCTAACTGCCTATAACCAATGTTTACGTATTTTTATTACAAAGAAGCTGACCCGACAGACGTTGTCCTGTAGTAACTATGAATATTGGTCAAATTACTGACAGTTTGTCAAACGCCATAAATGTTACATTAGAAAAGTTTATACGGTCAATAGTGATAAGGCTACATGAGAAAATGTTAATATGGTCTTTAATTTTTCTTAAATTTTCAGATTTCCCACGCAACTTATATAAGAACCTTCTCCTGACAATAACAAACACAACAAAAGAATAATTAGCTAAATCGGTCAAACCGTTCAAGCGTGATGCTGTGACTCAGAGAAATAGGGATTCATTTACAAGAATAAATTAACTGTAAAATATATACCTCTAAATATAAGAATATTGATATAATAAGGTATGTAAGTAAACATTTGAAACACGAAGGCAAAGTACTGTAAAATATTTCAAGCGAGCTGGTGACGTTATCAAATACGATAGCAATTCCTTACAGCGAGAAATATTTCCTTTGCTACAAGAATTTTTCCGACTACTTTACTGTTATAAATGTTGTAATGTTTAATTTTGAATTCATATGTCGGAGAAAAATGATGAGAAGGAAGGAGGAGAGTGGTACATTGAAAAACACTACAAGGGGGATTTGATATTGTATGGACTATTGGGTAAACGCAACGCAGATACTGCTACTGAACCGATAAATAACTGAATATTATGATCATCTACAATTACGAGTGGAACTTAAGCGTGCCTTGAACTTGTGAAGGTGTAGGCTTAACTGTCCAGGCTCTCTGTGAAACCTAAGGTTAGGTTTACCTAAGCCCAACTTACGCGCCAACACATATATTATAGTTAGTAATACTGATAACTTTGCATTAGCGAGTTTCTTTTATTTATTTCAAGAACTAGACCCGCCCACGGCTTCGCATGTATTCCTTTTTTTTCTAAAAGATTATTAGCAGTACGGATCACTACTACTAGTACTCCCTTTACCCTCCAAGTAAGCTAAAATGCTTGTGTCCGGAAGCGGCTGTTTTATACTATGTATGCTTTACCTACTTGAGACCCAGGAGCAGATAAAGACGTCCTCTACTACGTGTTAACTCTCAACTGCACTACCCGACTGTAATCAAGGATTAAGATTCTGTATTTTTACATTTAACTAGTTAATTAACTCCACTAAATTCCTCGTCAGACTACCTTGGATCTAACATAAAAAAGCTTATAAATGTCGAGCAGTTGGGAGTATTTTTAGCTTCACTGCACAATAACATTTAAAAGACTATAATAATATACAAAATAGACGGAAGCCAATAAGTGTCTGGAGCTTGCGACCAAGGAGTAGAAGTATAGGGCCCTTCTACTACCAGTAAACACTAATCGCTCGACCTCCTGACCCTAATATTTAATACTTCTAACTTATTATTTAAACATTTAGCAAATAACTTAAATACACAGCACTTTGAAGTCGCACGAGCTCTGAAAATAACTAAATCTTTTGTGTAGAAGTTATCCTTTATATGATACGAAATACCCACTCATCTCTTCATTATAACGATCAAAGGTGTTGCTAAGTTAATATTCAAATCCTCACTTCAAATAATTATTAAAGTTAACAGCCTTTTATACCTAGTATTTTTTTAAAGATTACCATCTAAGTATATGGATCACATACTAGTAGTATTTCTTAACCCCTCCAAATAAGCTAAAATGCTTGTGTTAGAAGGGGTCAGTAGTCCAATGACTGGGATTTGAATCCACATCGATGGATCGTGAATTCAACGCCTTAACCACTGAGCTACTGACGCTTGTAGACGCTTTCCAGTGTTGCAAGCATTAATGTTTATATGCAAACTACCCAATCAAAGATTGAAATGAAATCTTTTTTTTTAAATGTATTTTTGCTAACACTAGCAATCGCAGCGAGGGCAGAAAACATAAAGTTTTATAATATTAACTCTGTGCATATTAAATGTTAAATTTTAATATACAAACAGTTTGTTTTATTATTCAACTCTTATATGCAATATTTTACATGAAATCTAAAGTTGCTTCATATTTCTGTTTTAAAATTTTATACTTGAACGCTTTTATGCTACACATGGTATGTTAATATATGTTATACATTTTCCAAATAGCTCCTAGCATTTGTTAACTATAATACTGTGGACTCACGATCAGCGATGAAGTGGCCGTGACAAAAGTGTTCCATAACGTATAAATAGCATTGCAAGCGAGAAGTCTTCATTCGAGCATCCTTATAAAACGAAAAAATATGTATAGTCAAAGGCATTTAAGTATACTTCTAATCTTAAATATCCAAAAGCACGGCGCGAGATGAGCCCGCCACACGTGATTGGTTCTTACGCGACGGTTTTATTCCCGAGCTCCTGCTTTTTAACAAAATTGTTAACGTCGTGGATTGAACCACCAATACAGCCATGCTCATGCTCTTACGCTCAATATGCATAAGTATTTAATAGTATATTAGTCCCTATCATTTCAAAGAGAAAGAGACAAATATATTATGAGATACACGAATATAGAACGATAAAAAAAAGGTTGATCGGCTTGAAGACAATTTTTCGTAATACCTTATAAGTGATTTAAATTGATTTAAATTGAAATTATTAATGAATCTCAATCCTGAATCTGTGAATTACAGACTGAAACACACGATTTTTTTGATAAATAAGGGACAATTGAGCAGATGGCCCACCTGACGGAAAGAGGCCTCCGTTGCCCATGAACATAAGCATAAAAAGGAGTTGTCTTTCTTTTAGCTTACGATGCGTTGCCTCCTTTGATGTTGATTTAGGAGGGGGTGAAAAGAGAAGAATCTACAACTGGTGAGGTGCTAGACACTTAGCAGTCGGATTTGCATGCAGGTCGCTCACAAGGCAGTTGGCGAATAGATCCCCTACGGTGACGACTTGCTGGATTCCTCGCTTTTTTAATTTGGAATCTATGAGGTTGAATGTTAAATTTCAGTAGCAATTAATAATAATCTAATGTGAGTAATGAAGTTTGATACATTATTTAAGACCTGAAAGTAATTTAAGGACTAATGCAAGAAATTTGAGTTTTTACAGTAATTTTCAGTTTTTAATGGAATCTTTAATTTGAAGCAGTAGAATTAACATTTTCTTAATTCAGTTAAAGGAATATGAAACGATATTTAATACATTATTTCGGACTACAGACAGTTTTAAAATTCAAGCTAATTTTTTTGATAGATGAAAGTTAATTTATAAACATTAATGTGGTAATTTTATTTGTGTTTCATCAAGTAAATGAACAGTGTGGCAAAATGTACAAAAACAGGCAGGCTGATTTATGTTTGGCTTAATAATAGACCTTAATTAATGAACAGTGATTACTAATCAACGGAATTGTGTAAACACTTGTGTTTGTTCATATACTCCATTCATACATCTAGTTTCATTTTTGTATGTATATCAATTATGTATGTTAATTAACTAAAAATACCCGTAAAAACTATCTGTAGGAGATTATGTTATGTATTTTATTTAAATATTGAATACCCTTTTCGAGCTTCTTACCCAACTGCAAATAAGTATAGACTATTCCCATTGTAAAAGGATTTCACCTTAATTTTTATAATAAATAAAAAAATATAATAAATAATTAATCCAGAAAATACTTAATTATGAGCTATCTCGAGAAGTTACATATTTAGAAGAAATAAAACGTTAGCAACACTGTTTATAAAGTAGTAGTATCGGGTAGATCATTTTATATTATTTCAAGTATACCGACGTGAAGACAATATATAACCTTTAGTGCGATAGGTCTCAGTCTCTCTGGTGTTTTCGTGCAGTGAACATGGAAGTTAGTGGTAAAGTGTCGTGATTAAGGTTACCCTTCTCGGGGTCCGCGTTAGTTTACTTTGTTATCTTTTGTCGTTGGCGAGGTCACCTCAGTCTAAATTGCATGTGTATACGTATTGCTGTACAGTAATTAGTATCATATCTCTCTCCATGTTAATAGCAAAAACAGGATTATTACTGTGTAGCAAAATGTAAATATATGCATTTTAGATAGGAAGCAAAACAGCTAGTGTCTGAAGCTTGTGACTTAAAATTAAGAATATTCTTGACATGATCCATATAACTCAATGTTCACTAATCGACAGCTTACTCAATAGTTCACGTATATTCAGATTTAATTTTATAATTTGACTAATTTCCAAAGACACAAATGACATAGCTCGACATTTACTTGATCTCTTCGTGAAGCGTAACAGACAGACAGAGTTACTTTCACATTAATTATATTAGTTAGGATTAGAATCAAGGCAGTTGGTAATAAAACTCGGTGATGCAAAGTTATCATACTTGTTGCTAACTTACTTAGTCCTATTGATATTTTCTATTTCCACAAATTAAAAACTCTTCTCATTTTACAAAGTTATACAGTATATACAAACCTTTAACCAAATGCCAAGGTTGTATATAATTAACAACTTTGTAAAGAATACTTGACATACCTCATATAAAAAAAATATTTCTCAAATCCTACTTAATATTATAAATGTGAAAGTTTGGTTGTTTGTTACACTTAAACGGCTGATCGGATTTAGAAGAAATTTCGCACACAAATAACTTATAACCTGGACTAATTTATAGGCTATATTAAAAAAATAGGTTCTGTGGGATCGGCTCAAAAAATCATAAAATCCGGTATAAAATACAGGTCCTACAAAGTTTTTCTGATAGTCTGGAAACGGCTCCGCAGATCTTTACGAATTATAGTTTAGAACCATCTCAATTAAATCAGCTCTCAAACAAATTAAACCACATCAAAATCGGTATATTATCTCTGGAGCTACGAAGACAGAGACAGACACATATTAAACTGAACACACCGCGTTTATAATTCACTCTGGACCACATCTAAAGAGTTTTCGCGGACGAAGACGGGGGTGATACTAGTATGAATAAGAGTTGATATCGCATGAACAGGGTGAATTTGTAACAATACAATTTCAGTTAAATTCAAACAATAATCCATGTTTACAAGTGTTATCGCGACCCGTGTATAATACTTGTTATATCCCATATCTTTAGTACGCAGCTACGCAGTCTTGGAGGTCTCGTTTCCATTACATTTGGATGGAGACGTCTTAGAAATCAATAAAAAACGATAAACGGGAAATATGACTGTTTATAATTTATTGTGATTAAAATTATATGCAATATAGTAAAGAAAGTTGCCAGTCGTCGGTCTGTCTCCACACACCTCTGAATATTCCGAGTTACGTGTGTTTCAAGCAATTAGATATCACTTGCTTTAACGGTGAAGGAAAACATCGTGAGGAAACCTGCACTCCTGAGAGTTTCCTAAAAGTTCTCAAAGGTGTGTAAAGTGCCAACCCGCACTGGGCCAGCGTGGTGGACTGTGGCCTAACCCCCTCCTGACTCTGAGATGGCTCAGCAGTGGGCCATTAATTTGTTGTGATTTTGGTTGATGATGACGTTATCATGCAAGTATACGAACCTACAGTTATGATAGATTGATCATTGCTTAGGGTTTGTAGCCCAGGCGCAGGTCTTTTATAACGTGTTATAAATTTAAAACCAGTGGTCACCAGAGTTTGACGTAGTAAGCGCCTCAATATTTTTATTTAGCAACAATATATTAACAATTAAATATTTTTTGATAAATCTAAGTATATATCTAGTACAAGATAAATAGCACCCGTGTGAAGCCGGAGCGGGTCGACTAGTATCTTATAAATTCCAGTGGAAATAGTCTTTTAGTTTCATACTTAATGCCTTCTCTGAATAATTGAACAAGTTTCGGCGAAGCAATTTGTTACTTTGCTAGTTGTGATTTCGTGTTTATTATGATTGTATGATGATGTTAATGTATGATCTTGTTAACATCTATATTAAATTCTTTTATTTTGTATGTTAGTAGCAAAAAAATGGGGATAAGTTTCCGGATTTCCGAAAATTAAATTGAATAATTTTTATGCTTTTGGAAAATGGAAGAATATTGATAGTCTGTGATCCGCTGATAGTTTCTATCGTTTTTTTTTTGACGATTTGATTTGATGCAGTCTCACGGGTGATATCATAGTATAATGTTGCGAGCAGCGAGGCAAGTATTTCATGCGTTATAAAAAAAACTTAATCCTAACTAATATTATAATTTCTTAACAAAGCCACCAGTAACGTAGGTAATACTTACTACTAAAATACAACTTAGGCCATCTATTGACGGATATATCGGTCTGTATGACTGATGGATCTGATGGATGGTCTGTTACGCAATCAAGCTATCACTGAACCGATTATGATTAAATTTGCTACAGAGATATATTAGAGCTCAGGAAAGTTCTTAAGCGATCATTTTACCGCGAAAAAAAATATTTACAGATACAGATGAAACAAATGGATGTGCGATTATGCAATTTATCGATGGAGTGTATGTCGAGCTGTATGTCTTTGGGATTTAGTCATATATAGATTACGTTGGTGTTTAAAATTAAAATGTAAAATACAGCGAAAAGTGATATAGCGATTAAAATGTGAAATTAAAGCTAAATACACGTGGTAAATTGCACCCGGGCGAAGCCGGGACGGGTCGACTAGTAAGTCTATATCTAGATGAGTCGCCAGTTCCATAGATTACAATATCATTCACATTGATTTAATATTTATTAAAACCAACATCAAAGTTAACAAACCGGCTATTTTTGCGACCTATCAACACCAAACTGCGTATTTTCGTCATAAATAAAGGGAAAAGTGTTATTTTTTCCGCCCACAAACACTTGGGAAACTAAACTTGTCAAAACAAGACCTTCTTGAAATATCCTCTTTAGGAGCTGCGTCATTTGTTCGATGTTTGTTTTGGATGCTTATATCCGGTCAGCTCTCGGCTTATTTAATGACCAGTTGTGAAATATCGTCAGACTTAGCTTCGGCATTAAAGAGTTGAATACTTCTTTTTCAGTGTTAGTATATAATATGAGTAGTTTTATTTATTCACTATTATTTTATTTGTACCAATGTTACTTTAGCTAAACTTTAGATACATTTTCTGCTATCTATGATTTTTTAAACATTTATTTATTTATTTATTTATTATACATATACCTAAATATAAGTAATCTCTATAAATAAACATGGATCGCCTCTATGTATGTAAGTGCATAACTTCCGGACGTCTGCACCAAATCGTATAATTCTTTCTTCGTTGTGTTAGTTATTGTCAGGACAAGATTTGTATAAAAGAAAAAGTGAGTGAGTCAAAAGACATTCAATGAGACGGTCGGGTACACTGCAAGTGGTAAGTAAGTGGCATACTAAGAATTAATGAATAGAAATTCAATGGAAATTGTATAGTCATAGTTGTAAGTAGACCATGAATAAATAAATAAGATCGTAAATAAAAGAAATCTTGTCAAGACAAGAGCTTCTTAAAATATCGTCTTCAGGATCTGCGTCATTTGTTCGATGTTTGTTTTGGATGCTTATATCCGGTCGTCTCTCGGCCTATTTAATGACCACTGGTGAAATATGGTCAGCACTTAGACTCGGCATTGAAGAATTGAATGAGATTTTGGGATATACTACTTTTTCAGTGTCAGTATACGGCATAGTTGGGGCGATAGACGATACAAATTGCTCTCTTTGTGTTTATGATTAGTTTTATTTGTACCGTTTATTCATTTTTATACCGTTCATTATTTTGTTAGTACCTAGGTTAGTCTAGCTTGAGTTTTATCAACAAAATTCACGTAAACCTAGTAACGTAATATAAATATCTAATAAATAAAATCATAATAAACTACTTTTGCATTCTATTAAAAAAAGAAATAATATAATATATGTTGGAGAATAATAAAGGATTACCGAATAATCGAATCGTCATCGATATCTATAGCGTTGCAGTAGGATAGTAGTCACTTCCGTCGTTTTGACAGTCTCGACCCATTGTATGTCATCGACAGTCTGACTAAAGTCTCAGTCTTGCGCGGTCTCTCAAGAAGTGAAGTAGTCTCTGAATAGTGTTAGTGTTTAGTTAGTGATTAAGGTCACGTGAGTACCTTACAATGTAGTTGCCACGTCTTGTGTATGGTTAGGTTTATATTAGCCTAACCTTAGGCGTACAGTGATTTCCTTCTTTTGCGCCGACATATAACTATACATAAACATCAATTTTAATTTAATGACATTAAGTTAGGTTTTTTAACTTTTACATTTCACTATCTACATATCTTCTTGATAAGGTTTTTCTAATTGTTATGTCTTTATATTCATGTAGGAAAATAAAAGTCGATAGTTAAGGCAACATTAATTTTTATATGGTAATTTGGTAAGTTGAATTAGCCGTCAAGAGGTTAAAGGTGAATAATAAAGTTGAATACCAAAACGATATATCTTTTCATTTTCTACTCTCGATCCCTTACATTAAATAAATACGTATGATGTAAATGTAAAATTAAAAAGTTTCAACATTCATCTCAATTTAATATATGAATTAATCCAAAGATATTAAAGTCTGAGGTTTACGTAAAAGCTGACGTGGCTGCCATGCTTTTGGTTGTTTCCACCAGAATATGCGAGGATGTGTAGCGAGGTATGTGTTTGTTAAGCACCAGTAGAATCCTTCACTCCTTGACTTGTTATTATGATACAATACTAGAAGCCTTGTTTTCTTATTTATTCTACTCTAGAATATTCAAATATTGTATTAAGATTATTACGTCAAAATAATTAACCCGTATACCATCTATAGCTCGTAGATATTCTTGAGCGCCTTTCTAATCCTAATACACAATTTCGAAGCTTATGAAATGAAGTTATTACAACATTTTGAGATTATATCCTGGATTGAATGTAAATATTAAAACCTGTATTATTACTTTTTACGTGTCATTTATAGCAACCGTTAACTGTCTTTTGCCTTTCTATCAATGATATTATAATACATATACAGTGTCACTACTACACCCATTCATGGCCCACTGCTGAGCTGGGTCTCCTCCCAGAATGAGGAGAGATCATGCCATAGTCCACCAAGCTGGCCCAGTGCGGGTTGGCAAACTTCACACACATTTGAGGACATGTAGAATTCTCAAGTGTGCAGGTTTCCTCACGATGTTTGTCTTCATTGTTAAATGAAATTTAATAAAAGTGATATTTAATAGCTTAAAATACACAGAAAAGTCAGAGGTGTGTACCCAGGATCAAACTCGGACCTCCCGAGTAGACAGCAACGTCTTAACCACTTGGCTGGTTGGTGTCACTATACACATATTATATTTCTCGGAGATTTTATGATGAGAAGGAAGGATATGGGGGGAAATATTGAAAATATACACTACAAGGCGTGATGATATTGAACGAACTACTGTAACTTAGATATTGCCACTGAACCGACAAATAAACATTATCTATTACAGTTACGAGAGAAACCTAAGCAGTGCCTTGGACTTGTGACCAGGGTGTAAGTTTAAAGACGCCCTTTAACAGAATTCCCACACTCACCTAAACTGCTCAGGCTCTCTTTTTAAACCCAAGGTTAAACTCACATGTATCCAACCTAACACATAACGTGGCAACTGCATTTTAAGGTACTCATGTGACCTTAATCGGACAGCACTCCCAGCACTAACACAATACTTCACTAGCACTATCTAGAGACTACTCCTTCACTCATTGAGAGACCGCGCAAGACTAAGACAGTCTGACTGTTGACGGCATATAAAGAGTCGAGACTGTCAAAATGACGGAAGTGACTACTACCCTTCTCCAACGCCATAGATGGCGATAACGATTCAATTATTCGATAGTCGTTTACTATTCTCCGAAGATTTTTTTAATAAACTGCGTTTTATATAATATGACGTATTAGTAGTTTAACAGCTAAACACAGCAGTCTGGGTCTAAAGGTAACCCATTTGAAGACATACAGTAATGATAAAAATGCATATATGGCACACATGTTCAAATGTAAAATTCAAACATAGTATGAGCGATGTCCGTAGAAAGGTTTTATGGTAATAAGAAAATGTTTTAAAGCTACGAATCGCACAATTCCATTTTGCTGGTCTAAAATTTCGAAATACTGAACAGTTACCAGTCAAGCTGTCAATTCAACAGTAGAAGTTTAACTTTTAGCCTGGACTGTCACTTATCGACACACTCCATCTGTTCTGTCTGTCTATGCACAAAGCTAGTTGGGGTGCTCGTTTCCGAGTTAACTATTATCAAATTCTACGTGAATTACTTGTTACTATTACATATAGAGCAACGTGACTATAATCAAAGATAAATTTAAGAACAAAAAAAAGATATTGGTAAAATCACATAAAAAATAGTTGATGCAAAAAGCAAATTTAATTCATGCAGACAAATTAACCCAAACATATAATTATCTCTATTTAGGTGTAAACTATATATGAAAATAAGTATACATTTCTTTGAACAAAGTCTAAAAAATGTTGACAAGAAATTACGCTTTACCTTGAAACCTTCATTAATACTATGTAACCTGTAGATATCAATCAATAAAAAGCTACGAGAACCTTTCATATGTTGGTATAAAGCGTAGTTTTAATGAATTTATTTACATGTAATCTCATTTCTTAATAATCAGGTGATAAAAAATTATTGGATGTAGATCAAAGAAAACATTACGGACTCACTTAAATAATTGGTATGAATAATGTTGACAAATATGTCAAAATATAAACTATATAGCTAAAGATGAGGAAAACGGGTATGCCATTTTTTTCACATTTGTATTAATTATCCCATATTTTAATGCACTATCCATTTCTAAAGAAAAATCCCGGACTCTTTTACCTAAATGCATCGTAAAATATTTTGTGGTCGAACTTCTATATGTTAGTGATTGGTTGAATCCTTTACTACTTAAGTATGCTTGGGAATATCCTCTTGTCATAAATCGCATTACCAGCTGTGGATTTGCTATGGATCTCCATTTTGAAAAGCATTCTATACATTCTAATACTTGTAAGTTCTATAAAAAAAATGTAAAGCTCATCCATCCAAGTATAAAAGTCGTTAAGACTTTGCAGCGCAGCAAATTCTAGTTTAATGACTTAGTCAAAGGGTGATTTAATTATCATCTATTTTTTTCATGACCTTAAGATATCACTTGGCTATATCTATATCATTTTTTTAATCATTAAATTGTAGGTTTTTCTAAGAGAAAAAGACAAGATATCAAAATTCATTACTAAAAAGTAAGGACCTAACCTAATAAGAGAAAAGCAATAAATTTCTGTTATAATACATTGGAAGTTGATTTACATTTTTTTTTATCTATTTTGAAAAAAATATGGTGTGAGACAATTTTAACAAGTAACGAGAACAGACCGATGTCTACTACAGTAAAAACAACGAAGTTTTTTATCGCTAACACAAATAACGTCAATTCTTATTTACTTAAGAGCTTGTCGCATATTTTATTTGCGCCGTAAAAATCTGAATTTGTTACACCAACGCTATTCCCGGAGGAACCTTAAAAGGTGTTTTTATTCCGTCATTACTTCTTGAATCTAGGTGAGCTCTGTGACAAGGAAAATATCTTTATTGTCATCGTATTTTAACATTTATCAAATTTGTGATTTTTAAGCTTCAAAATGCATTTATTAATCAATAATAATATAATCGAAATACCAATAAAAATGCGGTTAAATATTACTCGTAAATAATTGTGGATTACATATAAATATATAAGATTTCATTGATAACCTTATTTTTTTTTTTTTTTTCTTAAATGAGTTTGTTCTCATATGGAAATTATAAATGTCTCGAGAGGGAAAATAAGAGGAGTCTTAAAAATAGAACTGAGTCCAAGGAATTTCATGTGATGGCCAATGCCGCGATTTGATACGGTGATAACCTTATTAGTTGGATAAAAATTTGGAAGTTCTTTCAATAAAACGTATGTCAAACTTTCGTATTACAGTAGAGTATTTTTCTATCTTGACATACTCATATATAAAAGCTTAAGTATATGAAAAAGAAATGTAACAAAACTACAAAAAATACCTAGACACTGGTATGAAATAGTACTGTGAATAGTCCCGTTTCTTGGCACTCCGTATCTCTTGCCCTATTTACCTATTTATCCCAAAACAATAGAAGTTTCCGTTTTCCTACGAATGTTGTAATAAACATATAGATTACGGTTAATAAAATCCTTATTTCTTTACAAGTCCCTGAAAATAAAGCCAAATTATTTTTTTTATTTAAGAATTAGGAACAAGAAATATTGGTAATTTAATATTAAGAGTAAAAAATGTTAGTCCTCAAATATGTATTTCATCTGTCCTTTAGTCATTGTTGTTTTAATTTTTTAACCCTTATGAAGTATTTTTTTATAATTGATATTAATATTTTTTATTTATAATATTTAGAAAAGGTTGGTGACTGGAGTTTAAATCATTTATCTCCATTAATTATTTTTTTAAATAAAATATAATATTACATGTACTTTAAGATTAAAGTATCTCTATTACATTATTTTAGAATCCTTATAAATCATAAAATTTAAATGTATTCTTAGATAAATGAATGGATGGTAATGAAAATTTAAGAGCGTCATAATGCGCGCAATATTTTCGATAAAAGCTACTAAGAAAGTAATAAATGGAGTGAAGTCCAGTAAAACCATGCAATCCACCTGTTGAATAGCTTCAATAGATAGATTTGTGCCATCTTCGAACACTAGCAAGAAAAACGAGTTGTTACGTTACAATATTTTTCATTTCACGAGCTGAATACTTTTCTGAAGCGAGTCATTAAGTAAATTGCATCTTAGTGCTTTTGATATAAAGAATATTCTTTGTATTTTTTTAAATTCTCGCCGTTTGATTCGGAACAATACGTTAAAGAAATAAAACATTTAAACAATGCCATTATGATGATACAACAATGTAGTCAAAAGTTTTAAAAACTGAAACTGGGTAACATATACGAACTATCTGATTACAGATATAAAATTTGCATGAAAGCAAAGAGTTAAAGGGTTTGTATCTCTCTAATTATTATTATTTTAATTTATATTTTTGGTACTGGTAGGCTTACATCCAATAGCAACAATGTAGCGCCATCTTGTCTAATAAAATTGATGCAAGTTCTAGAAATATTTACAAGATGGAGCTAATTGGTTAGATAGCAGAGATTTTTACAAAAATGTTGTTTTTTCGAACTAACAATAAACTAAACCTATTAAAACCAATAAACTAACAACAAAACGCGTTTTAACATATATTTAAAAATACAAAAAAATACTTGAAAAAAATAACAAAATATATTGTATGTAGGTATATATTTTTAATAGAATAATATCATTTCAATAAAAATATATAACCGAATTCAATCTCGCAAATCTTTTTTCCTTTATTGTATTTTTGTCAATGTGTCAAGAGCAAAATTAAATTTATAGTACCCGATAAACCATTCAGTTTTCATTGAAAAAGTCTTCAACGTTGTTTTTCACCTATTTTTCAGCTATTAATACTTATTAAATAAAAACTGTGTCATAATATATTTACTCTAAAATCGTATAAAACTAGTCAATCGGGTGCAATTTATTTTTATTGATTTATTTTGTATTTGGGTTTAACTTTATATTTTAATTTAATATTAATTTACTTATCAAACTGAATCCACTTTTAACCCCTTCAAGCCTTTTTTCGCGATAAAACGTAGCTTATCTCCTTTCCCATGCTCTAGACTATCTCTGTATCGAATTTCATCAAAATAAGTTCAATGGTTTAAGCGTAACAGACAGAGTTGCGATCTATGATGATATGATCATATACAATAAATAAAATAAAAAAGCTTTTACTAGTACTAAGCCTTAACTTATTGCTAACATTTTTAAAAATATAAGCTAATATAATTTTCTTAGTTAATTTCAGTACTAAAATACTGTTTTTCTTTTACAGGTAATAAAATTTTCAATCACAACAAAATGTGCACATAGAAAAAAGGTAAAAATATTATTAAACACATTTTTTTAATATTTTCTAGTCCTTGCATATAAGTTAATGATCGAAGTGCCGAAATATATATAATGAGTTTATTTTAATGTTTGTAATCTGTGATTGTTTGTAATTCCTAAAGATTTTTTTTATCATATTCTACTGTAACCTCTGTATAAATAGAAATAAATTTGTTTACCAAACGATTTTGTAATCTAAACATTGTCTTAAGTAGTGCAAGTAGTAGGTAGTGTATTGATGCTTCTAGTGTATTGATGATAAGGAAGTATAGAAGAAGCGAATGGTGTTGAAAAGAGCGAGTAAGAGAGAGAGGGATCTCTCTGCAAACCCGCATCGCAGAAAAAGGCAGGCGAAGTACGAACAGTTAACCCTGGTCTTCTAGGGATAAAAATCGAATTTCAAGAGATAAGTTTATGACAACTTCGCAGTGATCCACAAAAATTAAAAAAAAATAATGAAAAACTCCAAATAATAATGGTCACAAGCCCAGCTCAGCATAGCTTCCTGTTTATATCACTCGGAGATTTATGATGAGAAAGAGGAGAGGGGCAATATTGAAGATCACTATGGACTATTCGTTAAACGTAACGTAGATACTGCTACTGAACCAATAAATAATCAAATATGATCTCTTACAATTATGACAGAAACCTAAGCAGTGCCTTGGACATGTGACCAAATTGTAGGCTTAAAGACGTCTTTCATTCAAATTAAAAACTCACCTCTACTGCCCAAGCTCTTTGTTTGAACCTAAGGTTAGGTTAACCTAAGCCTAACTTGCCGGCCGATATATATGTCGGAGAATAGTAAACGATTGTCGAATAACCGAATTGTTATCGTTTCTCTCGTAATTGTAGGAGATCATATTTGTAAAAGTATCTTCGTTGCGTTTACCCAATATTCCATTCAATATCATCACCTCTTGTATACCAATATTTCCCTCTCCTCTTTCCTTCTCATTATTAAAATCCCCGACATATATATAGATGTATGAATAAAGAGTGCAATCAAAATCAAATCGTAGACAAAACATGGAAATACAACTAGTGTTACATATAAATCAAAATGCAAGTTTTATTAGAGCACAAACCACTTCACACGGTTCGGAAGTTGATTTAAGGCGCTTAAAATGGCTTTATTTAGTTGATTTTCTTGCGAGGCTCATTATTCCCGTTAATTTCTCCTTTATATACACTTCAATGGCTCTCTCGCTTCACTGAAGTTTAAGCTGTATGTTTTAAGTTAATGGACATTATTAATATTATGAACTCTCATCATCATGACCCTTCAATGGCCCACTACTGAGCCGGGTCTCCTCCTCAGAATGAGGAGGGTATCAGGCCATAATCCACCACGCTGGCCCAGTGCGGGTTGGTAGACTTCACACACCTTTGAGATCTTTTAGGGAACTCTCAGGAGTGCAGGTTTCCTCACGATGTTTTCCTTCGCCGTTAAAGCAAGTGATATTTAAATGCTTAAAACACACATAACTCAGAGTCAGAGGTGTGTGCCCAGGATCGAACCTCGGATCTCCCGAGTAAGACTTGAAGTCTCAACCACTGGGCCATCACTGCTATTATGAACTCTATTCGGCATAAAAACATTATATTACAAATGTGAAAGTTTAGATGATTGGAAGTTTGGTACAAAAACGGCAACCTTGAGTCTGTTTCAATTAACTTTGGACCCAATACTTAAGATTCCGCGGACGAAGTCACGGGCATTTAACATTAATAAGAGTTGCAGAAATAAGTTATGGCTTGGATGAAATCACTATTTTAATTGGTTGTTAGTACTTACAAGTGAAAAACACAATTAAACATAAAAAGGCTTAAAGAAATCATAAGCCACTACCTAAGGAAGCTCAAGAGAACTAAACACAAAATAAATACCTACTATATGTCGGAGCAAAATAAGGGAATCACTGTGTAAGCCTAAGGTTAGGTTAACATAAACCTAACTTACACACGGCTAACCTAAATTAACGTTGTGGCAATTAGTTACCACGTGGCAACTACATTGTAAGGTAGTCACATGTGACAGGTAATGACAGTAACACAACACTAAACTGAACTTAATACTTTCATTAAGACTATTTAGAGACTACTTCACTCCTTGAGAGACCGCGCAAGACTCAGACTACAGTCAGACTATTGAGAGTATATAAAGAGTCGAGATTGTCAAAATGGCGGAAGTGGCTACTGCCCTACTCCAGCACCGTAGATGGCGATGGCGATGACGAATCAATTATTCGGTAATCATTTATTATCTTACGACCAATTATATAATTATACTGCTCAATAAAAAACAAAAATAACATGCACTTTAGGCAGCAAGCCGAGTAGTGTCTGGGGATGGAAACGCAGAAGCAAGTTTACAAGGCCTTTTCACTACGCAAGAATAAAAATTATTTAAACTTGCTAACCAATATATATACTAGCTACGCCCCGCGGTTTCACCCGCTATATTTTGGATAATTCACATTTCAAATTTTGAAAAGAGCAACTATTGAGTTTCTTGCCTGTTCTTCTCATCAGGAAACTGCTTTCCGAACTGGCGGTAGCTTCAGACAAACTGACTGACTGACCAATTTTGACGTGTCAAAAGTACTTTGTGATAAGTCTATTTGAATTAAATATTTTGAATTTGAATTTGAACTCACAATTTCATCATTATAAATTATAGCCTATATGTTATTCTGATGTGAAAGCTATATTATTGTAAAGTTTTATCAAAATCCATTCAATAGTTTTTGCGTGAAAGAGTAACAAACATACATACATCCAGACATTCATACATTCTTACAAACTTTCGCGTTTATAATATTAGTAGCATAGGGATTATTTAATCTATGATACTACTCCTAAAACTGCAGATCAATGGAAACAGAGCTATTAGAACGAAATGCGATATAACTCTGTCTGTCTATTGCTCCTTCACGTTTAAACCTCTGAACCGATTTTGATGAAAATTGTTACTGAGATAGACTAAAGGACATATGCTATGTTTTACCGCGAAAAAAAGGCTTAAAGGGGTTGAAACAGGGGATGAAATGCATGTTGAGCTGTGTGACCGTTTATGTTTTTGGGAGTAAGTCATTAATTATGTTTATGTTGAAAATTAAAACATATAATAATGGCGATATGGTAATAGGGGATGAAAGATTGTATGGGTGTTTGTCATATGTATGTCGTCGTGTAAGTTAGGCTTAGGTTAGTCTAGCCTTAGGTTTAAGATTTACAGTGAAGGCGAGTGTTGCAATTACTTGAAGGGATCCCTTAAACCTACGCTTTGTTCAATCCAAGGCACTGTTTAGGTTCCTATCGTAATTGTAAGAGATCATAATGTTTAGTTATTTATCGGTTCAGTGGCAGTATCTCATTTTTGCGAGTTATTTATCGCATAAATACACGTGGTAAATTGCACCCGTGCGAAGCCGAGGCGGGTCGACTAGTAAAATATATCGCAATACCTCAATTTGGGTGTTTATCTTGAAATATCAAAGTTGATTTAAATCAAGTCCAAGTGAAAGAGGAAAAAATACAGAAATTACATTACCATACGCAAATCGTTTCTTGGATATTGTCAGACACATTCCAGGATAATATATCTCGTGTTCACCTTAACGTACTCGTGCTCGTATTCGTACATCACCTGTATTTATATGACGTTCCATTGGCGCTGATAGTTTGATGCTGATTTGTGTGGACGTTTCTTGATTACACACTTTTTAATATTACTTTTTATATGGCTTTCATTTTATGATATTGTATAAATTAAATAAAATTTAATGAATATATAAATATGGAGGAGCAACCCGTCCTTGCTTCACTTCGGATATTCGATTCTTGGATATTGTCAGACAGGATTATATATCATGTGTTCACATACATGATAAAATATAATGTAACTACTACTCACAAATAGGTATTATTATATATATGTTACTGATCCATTGCTTAAATTATATAAAAATCTATCTATCGCGCTAGAGTAAAATAATAATCACTTGCGTCTGCCCCACCCATGGTGGGGAATTCTACCTAGTCTCGTCCCTATATATTCTCGTACCAAGACATTGGAGTTCAGTCTTACTCGTGATCTCAAGGAGTGGATATTACCTAAGTAGTGGTAGTGAAAGTGTCAAGTGCAGTGTTGTGTTAGTGCTAAGAGTACTGCACTATTAAGGTCACGTAAGTCCTTAAAATGTAATTGCCACGTGGTTAAGTATACACAACGTTAGGTTAGGTGAGGTTAGCCTTTTGTTAGGTCAGGTTTATGTTAGTCTAATCTAAGGTTTAAACAGTGATACTGAGCAGTGGAAGCTAATGTCTCGATCGAATAAAGGAATTCCTTAAGCCTACACCTTCGTCACAAGTCCAAGGCTTAGGTTTCTCTCGTAACTGTAGGAGATCATATTTAATTACTTATCGGTTCAGTAGCAGTATCTACATTCAATATCACCCCTTGTAGTGTTCTCCAATATTTCCCCTCCTCTCTTTCCTTTTCATCTTATATATAAAATTCTCATGTCACAATGTTAGTTACCATACTCCTCCGAAACGGCTCGACAGATTTTTATGAAATTTTATATGCGTATTCAGTAGGTCTGAGAATCGGCTACTATCTATTTTTCATCCCCCTAAGTGATAAGAGTGGCCCACCCTACATTTTTTAAATATATGGCAAAACAACGTTTGCCGGGTCAGCTAGTATATATATAGAATTGATTAAAAAAATCTGTCTATTCTTTGAAATCAAAAACGCGCTTGAATAAAGTTCTCATGCGAATTATGCCTTAAGATAGTATATTTTTTTTAGTATATTATAGTAATTACATAAACAAAATAATAACATAGTTCACTTGGAAGATGATTTTAAACATTCGTACTGATTTATCTGCTAGATAAACATTTCATATTGCGAACGTTGCAATGTATTATCAATATCACTACATATTATAAAACAAAGTCCTACGCCAGTCCTGGGCAAAGCAATTCATAAGGAAGCTTAGAAAGTGATAATATGAAAAGTTAGCAACACAGTTTATAAATTAGTATTCGCGGGTGGTTTCTTTTATTTTTATTTCAAATATACCAACGTGTAGAAAATAAATAACCTTTGTTGCGATAGATTAGACTCAGTCTCTCTGGTGATTTCGCGTAGTGCACATGGAAGTAGTTAAATTAGTATTGTAGTGTCGTGTCGGTACCCTTCCTCTGGTCCACAAAAGGTTTCTTTTTTATTATCTATTGTACTTAGTGTTCGAGCAACGAAGAGAAACTTTGGAATTACTTGGAAAGTTTTAACCCTACACCTAGGCCGCAAGTGTAAGGCGCTGCCCGGCTTCCTGTATAAATTAAATAGTTACTTTATAATATAAATAGTTACTTTTTACACCTGACAGGATTCGTTATTTCACCTATAAACAAGTAAATGACGGTATTTGAACTTTTTATTGATCGTTTAATCAAGAACTGGCAATTTCAACAAGCAGTTAGCGCGAAAACGGTATTAATTTTAATTTACAACAGGTTTTATTGTTATTGGACTTGTTTAATATTTTACAGGTAAAATTTTGATAATTTTCTGTCAGACTGAAAAACTGTGTCAGTAAGGTCAGAATTTACAAGTTTGTACTATTCGAGTACGAAAAAGATGAAAAAAATCATTCTTTTCACACAAAAAAATAAAACAAATTATTTTTTTTTTTGAAAATTTTGAAGATTTGTGGAAAATTTTGAAATGTTCTGAATTATTTTGAGTGTTCTCTAAATTTTGATTTTTTCAGAAGTAGTTTGAAATATTCTAAATCGTTTATATAATTGCTATCAATGACTTGGAAGTGTTCTGGACAAATTTGAAGTGTTCTTGGCAACTTTAAAGTGGTCTGGACAATTTTGAATAGTTCTGGAAAATGTTAAAGTGTTCTCGACAGTTTTGAAGAGTTCTGGGCCATTTATTAGTGTTTCAAATATTTCTAAGTTTTTATATATTGATCTTTCTTATAATAATTTAAAGAATAATGTTATCGCCATATTTGTTTTTTAATAACAGGATAATGCCAGTTAATACATAAGTAGAGATCTAAATTGGAGGTTGTTAGAGGGAATGTCAGTATTATCCTTGTTAACGTAAATCCGGTGACCTGTTTGAAAAGACTAATCAACGTGTACGTAGTTACTAAGCATTGACGTCAGCCGTAGGAAAAATGTTCCGCTAATTAATAGGTTTACAGAGTCTGCCTTATCACAAATTAGCTGCGGCCTCGACATCTTTCTGAATAACATGCTAGTTTTTGCTCGGGACTTCAGTTTATATGAGCAGACAACATTATTTTACTTCTAAATTCCTTTTAATCTTCTTTCTCAGATCCTCCACTTCTTTACTTCTACTCAATTAGTATAACGAATTTGTTTCTCCTTTAATATCTCTAACTTATTTCGTCGTTGACGTTTGTGGATTCTCGTTTTTAGTTATTTCTACGTCTTTCGTAATATCATCTATCACCTTCTTTTCATGCATTATTAGCTATCGACAATTTTTGATTCTTCTATTGCAAAACTTAGTTCAATCATGTTTGCCAACTAGTATAGGTATCTAAATCATATAATACATTAAAAGAAAGTCGTAGATTATTCTCTTATGAGCACTTATTTTTCCTTTCATATTCTTCTTTCTTAGTATCACCACTTCTTTTCAATTTTTCCCATCTGGATCTTGTTATAAGATCGTCGAAAGCCTAATGTGTGGATAACGCTAAAGGTCCGAAGTACTTGACGTTGCTATTCATTTCCCTAAGAATCTTCTACTTTTAGGTTATTATCTACCATTTAAATCTGTTGACAAACTATTTATTCCTCTATTAAACTTATTGCAGGTATGTCGTCTCCATCCATTTTAGTTACCTTTAGTTTGTACGTCATAATTTATTTAAAAAAAATATGTATATCTCGTTTAAATTCTACTAATTTCAACATCCATGAGGGAATGACCACATAATTTAAAAGCTAGATATAATATACATGGAAATATTTCGGACTGAATTTTATTATGATCTATACAATAAATTAAATCGTCGACATTTTATTCATTGACCTTAATTACCGCTTCTACGATCAATTTGTATGTTAATTGGCTAGCTAAATATTTTCGTTATAATTTAATTGAATATTAATTTCTAGAATCTACTATTAATTTACACTAAAATGTTGACATTGTTCAAAACAAAGAAAAATTTAAATTAACAAATTTGAACTAACCTTTAGAAATCAATTTAACGATTTGTAATTTTCAAACTGAAAAAAAAATGTGAAGAAGATGACACTTAATTATCCGAAGGTTGTATAGATTGCTGTAAATGTGCATGACATTGTAGTTAGGCAGGAGCTGATGCTAAAAATGACGGGGCCAAGTATGTTATGTTAGTTTTATCAGCAAAATACGTCATTTTTTTGGAGTACCTACCTCTTTTTTACTTTTCGTAGTTTTTTTACTAATTCTGATTACCAAACATTCTAAGAATTCTAAGAATAATACATTTTTTGATTTATTATGTTTTATTCATAGCTACCCATCTTGCCCCGCCCTTCCCTATATTTTTTTCTCAGGTAGAGTTTTAAGATACCAAAATCTATATCCAATAGCAGCAGTGATGATGAAAATATATTTACAGATATTGTTCTAATTCGCTTTAACAGATTGTATGAGTGCGTCAGTCTCGTTTTTGCGGATCAAGATGGCGTATTAATTTTTGAAACCAGCGCGCGTTTAAATGTATTATTTCCCGAAGCCAAAAAAATAAACAACAATTTTTTATAGTATTTCTGACTTGAATATAATATTTTACAATTCATTAAATACATGATCACGTCAAAAGCAAACTGATACGATCTGAGCTGAAGTTGGCGCTAGGCGCCAGTACTCCGGCGGTAATCCTTTGTTTGGAAGCCGAAACTTTTGACAGATAACAAAGTGAAGTTTTAACAGTAAAAACAGAGAAGCGAGTTGAATTTACAAAATGTTATTTTTTTATTTATTATATTATTCTGAAGAAAAGGCGTAACCATATTGAGTACAATATATTTTGTATTTCGGGAATTAACGCATAATTCATCTGTGACAGTTTATAAGCAAATAAAATGTCATAAGTTTAATAAATTTAGGACAAAAGATGCTTTATTTACACGAAATGATAGTATAAGACTCCGTTTCGTTTGTTAAGAATCAATGGAATCGCTTCATTTGACACTCTGAATCCTGCCACATCTCTCGTGTAAACGCCTGCTTAGTTAGGAAATGTTTCGGAAAAAATTGAGATATCAAATACTATAAATATAACTTTATGTTGTATGTAACTGGAGCTTGAGACCCAGGAGCAGGTTTAAAGAGCTCTTTCATAATATATTAACTCTCACCTCCACCACTCGACCTCGCTAACGACAATAGATAATAAATTAAACTTACATGGACCTCGAGAAGGGTAACCTTAATCACGACACTATAACACTACCATGTTCACTGCACGAAAACACCAGAGAGACTGAGACTAAACTATCGCACTGAAGGTTATATATTGTCTTCACGTCGGTATACTTAAAATAATATAAAATGATCTACCCGCTACTACTACTTTATAAACAGTATTGCTAACACGGCCGTCGGCCATCCTGCGGGGCCATTCGTCCCGAATGGCATTGGTACTTAACAGAATGATTTGTAATTCCATTCAACCGTACCATATATTGGTTGGAACCTGGACAACTACTCATTCACACGTTACATTAACGTATCACTCATAGCCTAATATACACTGATAATATGCACTCACTAATCAGTCCAAGATGTGACAATGTATGTGTACGGTAAGTTTACACCATGGTTTAGAATAGAGATGCCTGAGGCCAACTCTAAACGTGTATCATCATGTTACCCATACAGTAGTGTTCACCAGATTTCTACTGCAACACAACACCGGTTCACTCTTGTTCCAGAAGCTAATACATAAAATAAATCTATTTCGCTCGGCCTATCCTACTTCAAAATATTTATCACGATTTTAAACTACCTTCGCAGCTATGTGATATGATATTAATTTGTTCTGTACTACCCTACTTTAACTTTATCAAAAATTATTTTTATTCGTATTTAAACTGAGGTATTTGTCAGGATGATTTTACGCAAAGAACCTTTAACGTTAACTTGTGGGCTTGTGGGGCGAGTTCTTTATATATATCCCACTTCTGATGCTATTAAAATGGAGAGAAATATGAATAAGATACCCATCACTGTACAGCAATACGTATACACATGCAATTTAGACTGAGGCGTGCGGTGCCTGGTGCTTGAGACCCAGGAGCAGGTTTAAAGAGCTCTTTCATAATATGTTAACTCTCACCTAACGACAATAGATAATAAAGTAAACTTACGTGGACCTCGAGAAGGGTAACCTTAATCACGACACTATAACACTACCATGTTCACTGCACGAAAACACCAGAGAGACTGAGACTAAACTATCGCACTGAAGGTTATATATTGTCTTCACGTCGGTATACTTGAAATAATATAAAATGATCTACCCGCTACTACTACTTTATAAACAGTGTTGCTAACAATCATAAGCTATATATTAATAAGAAAAATGAAAAGATTTTTTCATAGTAGTCAGATTTGTAAAGTAAGTCCGAGAATAAACTGTCAAACAAAAACGTTTCTTACGAACGTTGCCATTTACGATGAGATACATATATGATTAATAGTTGCGGGTAGAGTATGAATGAATCAATGAGTGAGTGAGTGAACAGTTTAAATACACTTCAGCGAAGCGAGAGCTGGTTGGCTAGTATTATATAGAAGAATTGAATAAAGTGAGTAATAGCGTATTTAAGAATTTTACAGGATAAGTATCATGAGCTCTGTAAACCTACCCTAAGTCGCAAGTCCAAGGCGCTACTTGGATTGACTTGACTTGACTTTCAATGTATATAGTTGTATGATAAAACAATAGTGACTGTCAAGATGTATATCTACCATATTATACGTATTAATGCTTCTGGACGGACAACTACCTAATTATATTCCAAAACAACATAAATTGTAAAAGAAGCCAACTTGCAATGATGCCTTTGACTGTAAAATTATGAGATCTCATATTAAACCAAGTCAGTTTTAGTATCTATTAAAGAACAGAATCAACAACTATGACCGCATCAATATCAGACTTCCTTGTTTTTTTTATAATAATTATTATTTAAAAATCATGATCGCTTACTAAGTAATTCTAAATAGAGCATCAAACTTGTAATTTCCAACTTATAATCTTAATAATCCTCTTGATCACCGAAATGCAAGTATTGGCAACATTTTATTCTGAGACTAAATAATCTTTGACAGATGTCAAAAATGGCAGACTTTTACTTGTGTTTAAAGTTATATTAGTTGGAGAAAAAAGGAGAGGGATATAGAAAACACTAATACCCTCTTAGTCTTATATTGAATGGACTGTTGAGTAAACCCAACGTAGATACTGCTACTGAACCGATAAATAACTAAACATTATGCAGTGCCTTGGACTTGTGACCAAAGCGTAGATTTAAGAATGTCTTTAATTCAATTGAAACACTCGCCTGCACGGCCCAGGTTCTCCGTTTTAAAACTTTCTTTAGGTTAAAATAAACCTAACCTAACACAAAGCTAACCAAGGCACTGACATAATTATTAGTGACTTAAGTTAAGTTTATTTAGTTCTTCACTTTATTTACTTAGTTATTGAGGAGTCTGTATAGCTCTATATGAGACATAAATGTTGTTTATTATTTCGAGAAAACGATATGAAGGCTTACAATTTGTTTATTGTTTTAACCGCCTTGGCGTGTACTGCCGTGCCGTTAGATTATAGGAAAGTTTTATAAAAATTCTTTCTGCGTGAAACTTTTGTATTTATAATATCAGAAGGGTTTTCGTACATGAATAAAATGTGAATGTTATATTTCTCACTTTATAAACTCTAAATGCGGCGCACAATGTGAAAAGTATGTTTTATAAAAATATAAAGGATGAAATTTTCTAGGATTTCTAGAAAGGTTTTAATTACTTTTTCAAATATATGAAAATTTTAATTTAGCAAAGGGTAGACGTACTTTTTATTTTATTTTTAAACACATTTCAACATATTTTTACAACATAAGACGATATATGAAGAATAATTATGAATACATTATTATTGCTTAATTACTTAATTTAACATAAAGTGGTATGTTAAGTATAGCATAAGTAGTTTTTTTTTAATTTTATTTATTGTATTTTTCCTTTGACCTGTCCAGCACAACCAATTTATCCTGCTTCTCCGGCTGTCGACAATTAATGTGAATTCTTCAGTAGCATATTACTGAGACTCTGGTTTTAATACCTAGTTGATCTACAGTGCAATATAGCTATAATAGAGAATCATATTATGAGGCTTGGATGTTATCAAGAAGGGAGCACATCTATTCCTGAGTTTCTAGCCTCAGGCGCAGCTCGGTTTTTATTGTTTAAATAAGTACATGTTATTATTTTTTTCGCGTAATCTCCAGTATAGCTCATAATATTCTTGACTTTAAAAATTGTCATTATACTTCAACCGATTAACATAAAACCTAACAAATTATACATTTGAACCTTCCTCATGAATCATTCTATTTATTAGTGAAAACCGCATGAAAATCAGTTTTATAGTTTTTGAGATAATCACAAAAAGACAGATTTGACAAATGTAAAAAATCATTATAAAATATATAAATCATTAATAATTATAAATTGATTAATGTGTAAGCTATATTATTAGTACCCATTCAGTAGTTTTTGCATGAAAGAGTAACAATATACATCCATACATACATTCTTACAAACTTTCGCGTTTATAATATGAGTATATTATTATTTATATAGATGTTTCTTTGTATTAAAATGAAAACATTTAAACAGTTGTAACATTAATATTTAATGGCAAACATATTTTTATCTGAAACCAATATATTATTATTCTCCATTATCTCGAAAATTCCCAAAATGACGATACATTTAACTACCTTGAGAACGTAGAGGCCATGTAATTTAAACTTCGGATTGGATTTGCATATTGAAGAATGTTATTACACCCTGTGATCTAAATGTTCTAAACTTTTATTAAGATTCGCAATTTTAATATTATAATATAGGATTTGTTTCTTTAATTTATGTTAAATTTACTGTATATGATCAGATACTAGTGTCAAAAAGGGATTTATTTGAAAGCTCCCAGGCAGCTTGAATTTTTCCGACATTCTCACAAAATTACCGCCATATTTCAGCCAATTAGCACAAAACCTCAACAATATATACACTCAAACCTTCATCATGTATCACTCTGTCTATTGTTGAAAACCGCATGAAACTTTGGTCAGCAGTTTTGGGATCATCACATAAAACATCAAATAAACTAACATTTAGCACTTTAAACATAAAATCGAATCTTCATTGCTTGTATTACTTTAGACAATGTTCACTATAAAATCACCTGTTTGACTGTCTCAGATTTTTGGTTACAGAGCTCCTTTACAATGCATAAACTGTCGCCTCCACTGATATATTATCTAGTAACCCAATATTGAACCAAACTATCAATATAAAATACTCAGGTACAACCAGTACCTAAGTTTTTAATAATAAGATCCAGGCAGCGTTTCCACCAAAGATGTGCGTGGATACGTGGCGAGGGAAGTAAATATAATGTTTTTAAGAACCAATAGAATTGCTTTATTTACATAGCCTCGCTCATAGTGTGTGTGTGCGATTCTATTGGTCACTTACAAACACATCTCTTGTTACGAAACCTCGCACATCTCTAGTGGCAATACAGCCTCACTCCTGTATGGTAGTTGATATTTAATCATTAAATAAAAAAAGAAATAAATTAAAAGTTAAATAAAAATAGTACAATAATAACAGATATAGTTATTAGCATCGAAAAGAAAATATTTTAATTCTAAAATGAGAATTTTTAATGCTAACTGTACCCTCGGGTAAAATTTCAATATAATATCATGACCATGATGAATCCCAAAGGAACCATTAACACATTTTGCTCATTTTTATATCAGAGGCCGAGTAAACTTTTAAATTATAACCAGATTAAGCTTATAGATTTACATCAGTATAATGTTTACAGCTTTTTCAGTTCCCTAAGGGCTGAATATCATAAATACTTTGACAATGTTTTTAAGTATGAACAAATAGTAGCTCCATCCGTCAGAAATAGTACGAACTACGTACTATCTTCTTTGCGTACGACGGCGCGACAATGACCCTATGAAAATTATTGCTTCGATAAAAATTAATTAAATTAATTAATTTTCTATGTTTCTTTTGAAACTTTGTATCTGAACGACTAAGGAGGCGAGTTGGTCCTAAAATAATGGATTAAAGTCTTAAAATTAAAAACATATTTCAAAAAGTACTTAATTTAATAAAAAATAGCTATTAACAAAATTGAATCTCATTTTTATACGAAAATATAAGAACTACATAAAACTTTTAAAATAATTTTATACTTAGATTCATGAGAATATGAACTGAAAGATACACACATGTTCAAAATATTAAACTCAAGTCAAATATTTAAAGTTTGTTCTTGCAAACTCGACTTAAATTAATATAATTTACAGGAATACCTTTTTGAACACTTCAAAAACAATTTTAATATATGTAAGTTAGGGTAACATACAAAAAAAATATTTCCGTCACTCAACGATATTTTTGATAGCCTCTGATTAGCAAGCGGTTTCTAATGCTATGATCTAATGGATTTTACATTACCCCACCTGTGGAAGGTATTCCTATTACTGTATTGTCCCTTTATATTCTGTTTACCGATGGAACAGAGCTAAGTTGAACAGTCCCTGTGTTGGAATTTAAACAAAAAGCCTTTTTTAACCTACAAGTTTGTGTTCGTGCAAAAATTGGCCTTGAATCTCCTTCTCTCTAATCCGTGTTTCACGTAAAAGCTTTTGATTGCTTTAAAATAAAAATCCAGAAATAAGAGAAAAGAAAATGTCATTACATTAGAACTTACATTTATTTAAATTCAATCACAGTTTTCATTTAGATAGTGTAAACCAAAAAAATATATTGAATGAGTTCCGCCATCCACGTCCATTCAACGCAAACATTCAGATAATGGATTCGAAAGAACTATTTCAGACTCCCAGGAAATTGTTTTCCGAAACTACGAATTCCTACTTTTAGTGTTTCGTTTTATGATTCTTTTTGTATTATGTTCGAGTTTGGGTGTCATTGAGCGTTTGACTGAGGCACAATTTCCTTTGCTGGACAACAGTATATTAAACGTTTATATCAAAATTTGACCTGAATTTTGATGATAACTTATTTGGTATTTCTCCTCTTTTATTTAGGCCTTGATATTGATTTCCGAGGAGTATCACTATGATTGATCAAGTATTATTTTATATTGATATCGTGTGCTCAATAATCTTCTACTCTTTCTTTAGTACAACGATCTCGCCCACAGGCACACAATCCCACAGGTATCTTTTTGTTTTTGAAAAAATATGCGCCTTATCATACTTCACTTATTTTCAAATGTTGTTTGATATTTCTTATAGAAATTTAATAGTCATGCATTATTAGAAAGTAAAACTAAATCCAAAAAATCTAAAAGATAATTAACACGACTTTTATATTTTCAGAGTTCTTGATGGCGTGGCCTTATATATAGTTCCAATACAAGAAAAATATTTTGTTCGTTGAAAATATGTACATATTACAGTAAATACCAAAAGGTGTAGTATTCCAATAAAATTATATTACTTGTGTCGCTTCAATGCAATAGCAATATTTGACGCCTCTATGTTGCACGACTTTTACATTGATATTACTATTGAAAATATGTAATAATAGAAAGTAAAAAGTACTAAAGGCTAAAAATATATTAAAACTCATAAAATATGAGACAACCTATTCTATAATCGGTTAAATCATGTTTGTTAATGAAATGTTTGAAGTGAGAACATTTGTAATTTTGTACATAAATGTAGTTATCAACCAAAGGAGTTGATTTCTGCCAAATGCGAGTGGGACTCGCGCACTTAAGATTTTGTATAAACTAAATTGTGGAAAAAAGCTAACTCTGCAATTAGAAGATTGATGTCCTCAAACATTAACAGTTAACGACGTAATTCAGGTAACCTTCTGCAAAAAATAATTAATAAAATATGGTTTTGTAACATTATAGGTTTTATTCCTTTACGAGTATTAAAATTTGCTGAAAGGACCGCTTCGATCTTTTGATTACGTTCACCTTGAAGTTGAAATTTTCAAGCTTCAAGGGATTTAAAATTTGAGTGTTCACCATTAACTTTTGCTTGATAGTTCCCAAAAAAAAGGGTTTATATTGACAGGTATGGAACCCTAAAATAAAATAAATCTAATATTCTTATATCCTTGTATGAGCAAAATCTAGAACTTGACGTCTGTAGTCTCCCAATATACTGCAGGAAATATATTCAACATTGCACTTGAAGATCCGCGTCTTGAAAACGTGTAATGGAAAGCATTTGAATTGGATTGAATGGCGCTGTTTTCCACATTCAAATCCTATATTCGATGTATTTGCTGTAAGAATCCTTTTTATTATTTGCAAAATCATTTTAAATACTGCTGTAATATTATATTAGTTAAAACAGAGGGATTTCTATTAGCAACGCTTTTGATAGACTAGTAGTTCCTATTTTTTATTTTAGGAACCAATAACCTCGAAAAATTATAACCTCTGTCTCGATTGGTCTGAGACAGTCTGACAAGTTTTCTACCTCACTGTAGATTTGCTAAATTAGTGCAGAAAGTGTTGTTTAGCGGTAGTGCTGCGAGATCTTTAAATAAATAATAATGTAGCTTTGATATTTTCGTAATGAGGTTGAGCATAGGATAAGTGATTGATTGTACATCTGGGTCACAAAATCCAAACACTGGTCGAGATAATCCATAATAGTTATGATAATAACATCAGTTAACAGGGATTTGGATTTTACCAGCAAGAAAGTTGGTAGAACCAATATAGGTCCTTGTACTAAAATAATTATAAAATTGATTTAGATTGAAGAACACGTCCGTTGGACAATTTCTTGGTTCTAGTATCATTTTAAATAGACAGTGAAAAATTGCTAAGCATATGATTGATGGGTCGCTGTGCCGTTTAAAAAACGATTCAGATGCTTAATTTTTCTGTCGGTGGACGTCGAGGGTGATGGATCGGTTTCTAGAAAACAAGTTAGGGTATTAGCTGAGTATATAGTAAAGTCTTTAAATATTAGTGGTTTGGATGTTATTTTACAGCAGAAAATTGTACTACTAGCCGACCTGCGCGTATTTATATTTTGAGGAAGGATAACTTTATTCATAACACTTACTTTCTCACTTACCTCACGGAATAATTAATTCAGCGCTTCATGTTAGAAGAATACTACTCTATCCCACAGTAACTGAAAAAGATAAGATACTTTCTTTTCTGAAATGAAGTTTTTTAGTATAACTATACCAAATAATTCAAATCCATCTAATTGTTTTCGTGTACCTTTCTATCCCATAGAAACTTTGCTATAAAAAAGTATCTCATGTTTATCACATCAGGTAAAAATCTATATCATGTGTACATAATTAAATATGTAGTTTCGATGTTTTTGTGTGAAGAATACTAATCTATCCCAAAGGTAAGGTATTTTTTTCATTATAAAAGGTTTTTATTTTATTTTTTAAATTTATATGGTATCTGTGTATCAAAATTTATTTAAATCTGTTCAGAAAATTTTGCGAATTATGCGAGTATTATTGACTAATTCACTTTGTTTTCTTACCTGTACAAAAGTTTTGCTATAAAATGTTAAGTTTCTGTCTTAGAGCAATTTTGTCGTCATGTACTTCAAAATATTATAAACAGTACTCATTGTGAATAAATAATATTATATCCCAAGATAACCACGAAAGTAAAAACTCGGAGATGTAAAACTTTTCTCAAGCAGTCCCTTGAGTTATATTAATGTTTTCAAAGAGAACCCTAATCACAACAAATATCATAACCACATAAGGGTCTCGTGTTTGATGTTTAATAATATTTCCTAATTTGTTTTAAATTATGGCTTCTTAAATTTTAATAACAATTATTCCAATCCAATTACTAATATTATATGGTATATCTTACTAATATTATAAATGTGAAAGTTTGGATAATTGTTACTCAGTCACTCAAAAATAGCGGCACTTTAAGGTTTGACCTTGTGCAGAAGTCACTATTAGGGCCTGTCGAGCGCGGGGCGCAGGTCACACGCAATTGGTTCTTATGCGACGTTTGAGTTCCCACCCCTCTGCTACGTCACGGATGGAACTGCCATGCATGCACGCAGTACGCTCATAATGCGCAACTTTCCCCCACTAATTTTTCTCAGACCTAAAGTTAGCTGCCGGCTACTATACCTTATAGCTTAAATTAATACATATGCTACTTTTTACCCTGAAATAGGAAATATTCTGTGGAACAGAAGAGTTTTAATATTGCGAGTATAAACAAATATTTTTGAAGCGTGACTAACATATATGTGGATACTTTTAATCCCGGAAAGAGCCAAAAAGTTGTCGAGTTGCAACCTGATTTAGGTTAACCTAACCTTCCGTCGTCCTTTAGGACTTAAGGTTTACCTTGGTTTGGATTATTGGTATGGATTGGAAATATTGGTTTGGATTGCATTTTAGTTTAAATACGTTTGTCTAAATAATCATATTTTTTTAAAATTTATATTAAATTTATTAATATTTAAATTTACCTTACAGGTTACTTGAAAAAAAATTAACTTCTAAAGCTACTTTCCTTATTTCTTCATTCTATGTTGCGTTTCTTTCTCAATAATCTCTTTTCTCTCTCCCTATTTCTTTCTTTCATCTTTCAGTGAAGTAAAACTACACTCCTACCGTGTGACATTTTAAGGGAATCAATTATAATTTTATTTTAAAAACCCGAAGCGAAGTGAGGGTGAGCCGCTCGTATCATATAAAACATGTCAACATTATATAATTAAGTTTTGTAAGTTCTGCCATTTGAGTTGATTGTGCAAGTTAGATAGCCTGCCAGTTGCCACCCACATTACGACCGTTGATGTTTTTGACTTGTTCTGGATTCATTTTTAGTTCCGCCGTTTGTAGCAACTTCCTCTTTGAGCTCAAAGCTTTAATTTGGAGGATAATTTTACATTACATTTAAATACATTAAGTATTGTCCTATTATATTACGGACTCATAGTTATCTTTACGCCACTATTGCTGCTGCTATTACAACAGATATTAATACAAGAGTACCTCGATCTCGATACTGGAGTCACTTAAGCATCAGTGAGAAAACCAGGCACTATTCTTAATTAATTTTTGTAGGGGACAGACGAAATATCAAGAAAGAAGGCAGGAAATAGAATCATAAATTTTAGAATAAATATTAAATATTTACAGGAAGTCGTAGCAGGTAGAAGAATAAATCAACAATAGAATATATTTTAGCGTTAAATTTAGTCTATTTCTATATTTACACTTAAAACAATATTCGATAGCACGATTTATCCTAAACAACCAATTTCAAATAAACAAAAGGCAGTTTCCGGCTTGCTCAGAATAGCGAAAGTAGATGATCTAAAATTATTCATGGATCGAGCTTTTCAATTGGGTTATTGTATACAAAAGCTGTAAAGAAAGCAGAATTCTATGTCTGTATCAAACTCGATCTAGCTTTTCTGGGACATAAATTATTTATTGCTGGATTTCGTCGGCTTATCTTTACAACACAAACCAGAATATATTGTGTTTTCATTCAGAATAATTTTATTAGTTTTTACAATATACTGTGCATGCTATCTTTTGATAAAGTGGGTATTCGCAAATGTGGAGAGTAGTCGCTGGATACTTGTGTTTTTGTTGCGATAGTGGACGGACGTGTGTCTCTTATATTATTAAATTGAAGTGATTACTAGTGAAGTACATAAGTGCACAAATAAAACGAGAACGAACTGATAACGAGGACCATACAGGGTGTATGGTCTCTGTGGGATCTTCTATTGACCACCCGCCCAGATGATTATCAGTTATCCGTTGGTGCACCCTTGGGTACATCTGACCATTACCTGGTACACTCTAGGCGCCTATTTTGCTGTTGGGCCCCTCTCGTCCGCCAGGGATCCGCCGTATTAGGCAGTCAGCAGATTGGGACGGACTGCGAGAGTTTTATTCGTCTTACCCATGGGGACAGCTTTGTTTCTCTTCAGACGACCCTTCAGTCTGCGCAGACGCCGTTGCGGATGTTATATTGTAGGGAATGGAATGTTTCATTCTTAGCAGAGTTGTCCGTATCGGCGGCGGTTCGCGGCCATGGTACAATGCATCCTGTGCAAGATTTTCAACTGCTAAACGGGAACGTTATCGTGCCTGGTCCGTGTTATTTGCAGAAAAGGTTCCACAAGCACCCCTGCGCAAAAAAGAGTTCAATGCTGCCTCCAGATCCTGCAAGCAGTATATGGCCAGAGTAAAGCAAAACCACATTCGCAGAATTGTGGAGAGACTCATAGGCTTAGCTTCAGGCATCCGTGCCTTTTTGTCTCTCCCTAACGCTGTCGAAGGAAACTTCAGCAAGCCTTCCTTATTTCTTTTATTCCAACCTCTGCACGTTCCAGAAAGGTCACCGGCACATTCCGCGAAGGAAAAAGTCGATCTGTTAGGCTTTCACTTCTCGTCGAATTCAAACCTTGACGACAGAGGGAAAATACCGCCCACCATCCCGCAATGCGTTTTTCGCATGTTGCTGTACGCAAAGCTCAATTTTCCTCGACATTAAAAAATCCAGCGGTCCTGATGGAATTCCAGCTGTCGTGCTCAAAACTTGTACTCCGGAGTTGACTTCGGTTCTCACGGGCCTATTTTCACACTCCTACTCCACTGGCTGACTAGCTGGGGGATGGCTGTTAGACATTACAAAGGCTTTTGACCGTGTTTGGCACAAAGCTCTTATAGCAGACCTATCTTCCTACGGACTGCACGAGGAATTGTGCAGTTGGGTAACTGTCTTTCTTAGTGGGCGGAGCATACAGGTCGTTATCAACGGAGTATGCTCGGAAACCATGCCTATTAATGCTGGCGTCCCCCAAGGTTCAGTACTATCGCCAACACAAACCACCAAACCAGCAACTTTCGTTGCTATGCGGATGACAGTACCGGCGATGCTCTTTATAGTGGCCGGGCAAACATTTCTCTTACCGTGGTGGAAGAGATTAAAAGAAATCTTGTGTCTGAAATCGAAATTTCCTTGGAGTCAAAACTCCTTCCGTTATCGCACACTTCGCCGCTGGGACAGTTTCCGTTTGGATGCTTGGCACGTGCAAGCTATGGAATGATCTGTCTCCAGCGGTTTTCCCAAAAGGATAAAATTTGAAGGTCTTTAAACGGAGGGTGTACAGGTTCCTGCGAGGCCGGCAACGCATCGACAGCTCTTCGCGTGTTGCAGATGTCCATGTGCGGGGGTGACCACTTTCCATCAGGTGGACCATCTGCTCGTTTGCCTCCTTTTTTAACAATACAAAAAGCTATAGTTATATTAATAATTGGAATATTAGAAAGAAGAAGACTAGTTTCAGAAGAAAATCTTCCTTATGGAGAGATACAACAGGCCTTTTGTTAAAGAAAGTAACGACGATCAGCAGTAGTGAGTAGTAAAATACTACTGATTACATTATACTAATATCAGAAAGTGAAGAAACTTCAATGCTAGGCAAGAAGATAAATTAGAAGATTATAATGTAAATGAAAGGGATGGAGCTATATTTTCGAAAGCTTTAAATAACTAGCAACGACAAGAAAGTTTGTCATGAGAAGCAAGAGAAGAAATCGAAGTAATAACGACGTAGAAAAATCTAGAGGAAGCCTTCTTTATTCTATCATGAGATCTAGATAGAATAAAAAAGAGTCTGTAGAAATACTATAGAAGTATTACGTTCCATTTAATCTATACTATTATATAAAGAGGAAAGTTTTGATTATTTGTATGTTTATATGTTTGTATATTTGTATGTTTGTTTGTTTGTTGCGAATAGGCTCGAAAAGTACTGAACCGATTTTGCAAATTCTTTCACCGATAGAAAGCTACATCCTTTCCGGGTAACATAGGCTATGTGGTGTTGCCACAAATAAATATTCTAATTAAAAAGATATGGCCATTTAAGTGCCATAAGGTGGCCATTTTGTAAATTAAATGGTTTCTCAGGAACTACTAATCCGATTTTAATTTTTTTTTACAGATAGAAAACTAAACTTTTCAAGAGTGACAAATGTGATTTAGTGTTGCCATATGCATTTATTAATAAATAGAATATGGCCATTTCGTTGTTACTAATCTGATTATAAGAATTTTTTCGCTGACAGAAAACTGTACTTTTCGTGAGTGACAAAGGTGATTCAGTGTTGCCATATACATTTTTTAGTTAAAAGAATTTGGCCATTTTGTCGTAACTAATACGATTTTAAAAATTCTTTCGCTAATAGAAAACTATACTTCTCGTGAGTGACAAAAGTGATTTAATGTTGCCATAAACACTTTATTAATTAATAGAACATGGCCGTTTTGTTACTACTAATCCGATTTTTAAAATTCTTTCACTGAGGAAGTCTACGGCATTTCTGTCTCTCTTTCTCTTATATACTATCATTCTCTCTCATTCTCTCTCATCCTGTCTCTTTTTTCTCCCTTTAATATTTATCTTTATCTCTGTTCAGAATGGTCAGTCTCTGTTCGGTTTCTTTCTTTAGAATATATCTCTCTCTCCTTTATTTTTATTTATGTACATATATTCTTAATTTAACATATACTTTAACGTAGACGAAGTCTTGGTAGTCGACTAGTAATATATAATCCACGAAAAACACATCAGCAACATCACTCTCATATTTATAAAACTTGTTGTTCAAATGATATATTTTTCCAGCGCCATAATTTTAAAGCAGCTAATATTAAAAGTGAATGTTGCCGCATTTTAAAATATGTAGGTACACCTCGACCTATATTCAGAACATTTAATTCGCTGAAGTAATTTCTAGTCTGACCACAGCCAGCCACGTACATAATTAATAAACTGACGCCTGTATTCACGCGTAGAATTGAGTGCGAGTGAAAACCGCGGAATAACTTAAAGGTACCCTCATCTGGAAAGTCAAGTTAAAAGTGTACGTTTTAAATGACGTCATGCGTATTTGGTCATACGAGGATAGATTTTGTATACAATTTTAATGCCTACACAATTATTAATGCATGATTGTGTTGGCAACACTTTATTATGAGGCAAAATTAAACGAGTGATGTCACATTAGATTGACAGTTACTTTGTTTCCTATGGATGCGTTAGTTAATTGCGAATGCTTAGATTTAGTTATAGTAGTAAACGTTAAGTAGAAAGTGAAGTATTGGAGTGGTGATTGGGAACAAGAAAAAACTAATTTCTATATAATATTTTGAGTATTGATAATGTAGTAATGATAATAATTCTGTAATGAGAAACACAACAGTATCAGTGATAAAATAGAGGAAATATTATTTGCAGTTTCTTCATTCATTTTCTTTTCTTCCTCCAGTTAACATCTGTTGAAGGAAAAAAATATTGAATTGATTCAGGCGTTACTTTGCGGAGATTTATGTTTAACAAGAACTCACAATGATTACTTTGCTATAATCCGTGGAGTAATTGTTGTGATTTCTTGTTGAAGGAAAAAAATATAATTTATAAAGATAATATTAGCCAAAAATCTATGCAGTATAATTAACGTATGAATACGCTCGTATAAAAACTAAATCATATTCGAAGTTACCAACTTAAAGCAATAAACTTGTAGCAGTTTTTAAACTAATTTTACTGTGACTAGATTACTGAGGATGTCGTTGATGTTTAATTACCAAGCTTACTCTTACTTTGCAAAAAAAAAAGTGAGCGAACTTAATTAAATTCTGCGTATTTTTAAAACATATTTTAAAAACATATATCCAGAGGCGTCTCTAGCCCATGTAGCGCCCGTGTGCATTCGTCCTTATAGCGCCCTTGATAACGAAAAAAAGGTTTTAACCTTAGAAAAATTCTATATCGCTTCCACCTTGCTGTAAAGCTTTATTGACGATTCTTTTATTCTTCGAACACAGTTAAGAAATCGATCTTTTCCGAAAAGAATCGCCATCCCTTGCCGGAGCCCCTAAGACCGTGACGTCCGTGTGCAGTTCACACCGATCACTATAGATAAAGCAGCCCTTGGTTTTAGGTATTTTTTAAGGATATTAGGAGTATGGATCACATACTACTAGTATGCCTTAACCCCTCCAACAAAGCTAAATGCTTGTGTTAGGAGTGGGCCACGCCAGTAGTTCAATGACTGGGATTTGTACCCACGCCTGAATCACTGACCTACTGACGCTTAAACTCAGCAATAGATCAATCTACTCTTCAGAATAGAAGATAGTACACAAGATACACTCAAGCATAGCCTGAGCCGCATGTGGCTAGACTGGAACGCGTCATACACACTTCGTGTTCGGATTCGCATGCTGGTGGTCGCAAGCCAGTCGGGGAATAGATCCCCTACCACAAAGGGATGTTAGGTTCCTTGGTTTATTGAGATGCTCTCCACGCGGCAGAGGGGAATTATATGTTTTCTAACCCGGGGAGGGTTCTAAGGGATTATCTTATAGCCGTTATAGCACATTCTTAAATATTATAATAAATTTCCACCACGACAAACAATTTCACTCTTAATTAAAAGAACTTTAACTACAAAACTTTACAATCGCGTCGATAGGATAATGAGTTCTGACGGACGCTCAAAACTTTTACAGAGTTAAATAAATGTAAATGAATTAAATGAATTGTTTTTATTCTTATATAATATAAAAAATCTATAGATTATTTTATAGGAAATTTTGCCCCGAATCATAGACTGTTCTTCTTTCATTTACAAAAACCGACTAATTATTTACTAGCCAAACCACGCGGCTTCATCCGCGTGTTGTACCGTTAATATGAACCGTAGTGTAATGTTATAATTAGCACTAAAAGTATTTTTCAATTCGAATACGTACTTCCTGAGATTAACGCAAATAATCATACTCATCAGATTTATAAAAATTTTTTTTTTTTTTTTATAAGATTACTAGCAGTATAGATCCGTATGTCCGGGATTTGAACCCACGACTTGTTGATCGTGAATCCAACGCCCGAACCACTGAGCTACTGATGCTTTTGAACTTTGTAAGCGACTGAATATTCCGTACCAATATTTGGCAAAAAAAATCACGTTTGTTTTGTGGAAGCCCCCCTTAAATATTTATTTTATTCTGTTTTTAGTATTTGTTGTCATAGGGGCAACAGAAATAAATTATTTACGAAAGTTTTAACTGTCTAGCTATCACGCTTCATGAGCTAGAGCCTGGTGACAAACAGACGGACAGCGGAGACTTAGTAATAAGGGGCCATTCATGAATTACTTAAGACGATTTAGGGGGGAGGGGGTTCGACCATGTTTTATTTTTTCTTACAAGGGGGTGGGAGGAAGTCTTGATAGTTCTTACGTAAGATCACAAAAATGTAATAAGGGTAAAATTATACTTTAAAAAAGCGCGGGCAACATTAATTTTTTTTCCTTTGGATTCTTACGTAATAAATATTAAACAGGAGGGGGAAAGGTCAGGATTTTTTCTAATGATAGGGGGGGAGGGGGTCAAAAACTAGAGAAAATAGTCTTATGTAATAAATGGTCCCGTTTTTACCCTTTGCGTACGGAACCCTATCAGCTAAATGTAAATCTAAGTATACGGAGCGTGTCGAAAAGTATTAGTATAGATACTGTAGATTAACTGTTTATTCTTCTTCTATATGATATTCTTATATTTTTTAAATATTTCGAAATAATTAAAAATCTACCCTCATAAAGCTTTGCTATTAGCAAGGTAGATCGGAAGGTCTCATAAACAGAAATGATCCCACAGGTACGATCTCATTAACTACAGAGCTAAGTAAATTATTTTTTACGAAGAATTAATTTCTTTTTCTAATACCCTAGAATGATAATTTCCATAACTTATTATTACTTTAGTTCTTTTCAAGGTTTTAGGCTGCTCACAGTTGGTAATTTGTCTGTAAACTTACCACTTACTTACCACTTACACACTTACCATCAGGTTGACCATTTGCTCGTTTGCACCTTATCTACTGTAAAAAAAATATGACTAAAGCACAATATGACGAATTTTTTAAAGATGATGATGATGATTATGTAGTTAATTTTATCCAGTACATAAAACATAATATAATAGTACAAATAAGGGAAAAAAACTGTTTTTGTAGTAGGTATGGAATAACCAATAGTTTCTGAATAAAAAAATAAAAATGGTTTTTCTATGGCCATAATAGTACAGGAATATTACAGCGTGGGAAGATCCCTTTCGCATGGAGAGATTGTACTCGGTCAACAGTTTGCGGTGCGCAGCATATCCGGCTTTTGGTTTTCGGAATAAACTGTCGGAATAAGAATCTAAACGAGTGTGTAGTATTTTCCAAAAAGTACTATAAATATTATTATTTGCTAAGTTAGAAGTTCAAAATTTTAACCAATGTTATAATTACGAAACCATTGAACCGATTTTGATAAAAGATTCACACTTTTTGCAATTATCAACCACCCGACCCCCTGTTTCAACAAAAGTATGTAAAGCCATAAACTCCTCCCCCCGTGCTTACATAAACGTTGAAGCATGCATTTTTCTCCCTCCTCTTTCTGAACAGGGACATTCGCGTTTCGATATGCGTGTTTACTTTTTTATTGCTGACGTAATCACCATGCAGCCTTCCCCTATCCCCCAGTCCCCCTTTAATGGTTACGTAATACTTGAATGGTCTCCTAAGGAAAAATAAGGATTGACAATTAAAATCATAAACAGACTAAAAAGTGTGAGTGATGGTAATCCACCAATGCGGGACCTACGGTCGAGGGCGCTATACGTTACATTAATTATTGTTATTAATTCTTGTTTTTTTTTTTTTTAAAGATTATTAGCAGTATGGATCACATACGTACGACACAGTAGTCCAATGTCCGGGATTTGAACCCACGACTTGTTGATCGTGAATCCAACGCCCGCACCACTGAGCTACTGACGCTTAAAAATACATTTCAGGTTATTAACTTCTAAGTAATATTGTAGTATTGAATGTAGTTTACATTAATTTTTTTATAATAAAATACAATTACCCTCTGCCGCTGGGACAGCATCTCGTAAGAGCCGAGTAACCCAGCACACACACAGTGCTTGCGACCACCAGCATGCGAATCCAACAGCCAAGTGTCTCTGTCGCATTCCAGCTAAGCCGCATGTGGGCCATTTCCCATCCCATTACTGCTGCGGTTCTAATGAACACCGGGTTCTTGCTCGGAGTCCATAAACCGCAGGAGTCTTCGCTCCCCCTCCTTCCTCTATCTTCGAGGCGACAACGTATCGACAAAACAAGAGATACCCTCTAGTTTTATCGATATCCATGGGCGACGGTAGCTATTTTCCATCAGGTGGACCGTCTGCTCATTTGTCCCTTATCTATCATAAAAAGAATACATTCAACACTGTAATTTGATTACTATAATTAATGATAATATGATGACAACCCAGATTTTCACTAAGATACCGGAGCAGGTTTAAAGACCTCTTTTAAATTGCAAAAACCTTCACCTACTATACTTAACTCGAGTGAGTATCACAATAACACTACAATATTAGCACAATGTTTCTCGTGCGACTTCCTGTCGCGGTCTGACTAGAATCTATCGGAACAGAGGTTATATATCATTGATTTGTAAACAGTTTTGCCGACTATTATATCTAACAAAGATCCTTACATCCTTCTTAGATAATATATGTTATATATATTTAAATGTATATCAATTCGTCGTTACACGTTCCCGAAATAATGGAATCGATTCGCACGAACCCAAATGGGAATTCATGCATAACTTCCGCACCTGCAACGCTCCATCACACCCTAAAAGGATATTTTTAGTAATATAATATTGTTTGTATATTCCTATTAAATTGAAATAAATAATGGACAAGAAAAAAAACAACTTTTAGAAAAAAAAATAAAGGCAAATTCTTTTAACATAATAACATTAATTTGCACTCGAGACTGAGAATAAGGAAAATCTTTATAAACGTCTTACTAAGCGTGACCTCACACCTACACTGCTAGCTTCGCTATTCAATATCTAAATAACATATGAGAGAATTATTTAAAACGCGTTATCCTTGACAAGGGAAAGCTAGAATCGAGATATTTAATATTTAGTAGTTTCCGATCTTTAATGTTTACTGTATGAAATATCGGGACAAATTATAATTATATTGTCTACACATTGGTATACTTAAAATAACACTACTCGCGATCAGAACAGTGTTGCTAGTTCTACTATTTCTGAAAAAAAAATATTATTTTAATAATAAACTACTTTTTTTATTTTTTTCCAATGCTTTATTATTTTTATTTTATAAAAAATTAAGCTATCATAATTTTTATAAAGGCATAGAATTTACTAAGTCGTCACATAAATAATCATAATTTATTATTGATTTTGAAAAGTGTACCTAAATCTTGAAATGGCTGTACATTTGGTCTGGATATTATTTAAACTGAATGTGTATCCAGTTTTTATAAGTGATCAAAGGAACCAAGGATTTTTATTTAATTCTCTACATCTGACAATTATTAGGTAAATAACTCATCAAAATGAACAATTTACTAGTATTATAAATTCATAACTCTATTTGGTTTATCTCACATAACTCTACTTACGATATTTAGTGTCTAGACTGTGTATATTTTAATCCAGATTGTAGAATTGTTACTTAGTTTCTATTCTAACGAATCAAACCAGAATATTAGCTTAGTAACCAAAATCAGATTCGTAACAAACATAACTTTAACAAATATTTTGTTAACATGGGAAACGTCTTGTAGTGATTTCTTGCTGATTCCTCTCTATCTCTTTAATAAACAGTTCATTGTACATACCCATTTTTCTTAATTTCGGTATTGCTTTTTTTGTTCTCTTTTTTATTGCCAGGATAAAGTTCTTATGTAAGAAAAAATTAAGAAAGTCGAGCAAAAAATTTGAAAATTGTAGAAAATTTAACGACCATATTAATTTAATGTAATGTTTATGGTGTTTGACATAACAGTCAGTCATTCGACAAATATTCATAGTTAAGACAGTACAATGTCGATTTGTCAAAGGACAAGAGAACCAGCAGTGACTGGGGCTTGAAACCCTTATAACTTAATTATGCATCTCGCCCCTACTCCATGGAAATAGCTGATATATCGGAACTGAGCTTCTATATTGTCCAATACAAATTACTAACGAATTCACCGTTATCAACAGTGTTGCTAGCAATATCAAACAGCATAATAATATTATATATTTCTAGTCTGGTTCTAAAACACCATAAATTTTGCTAAACTTCGCATAGAAATTGTAAAAAATTCAAAACGATAAAGAGAATAGAATATTGTTTTAATACAGGTGGTCGACACTTTTATCATAAATGACGTCACCATATTTCCCTCAAAGAAGAATTAAGATGAACAGATAAGCTAACTTTAAAATAGCTCCAGAGGCTCTTGAGTCCATTCTGATTTCACCCGCGATTACTTTCTAGTAAATCATTTGAACTTTTTAGAAATACTATCTTATGTTTTAAGGAAAACAATGGAGTTTTCTGGAGTTAAGGTTTAACATTAACGTATTAAATGTACCTATGTTGTAGTTATTCACTAAAAATAAAAATACCTGGCAGCAATACTGAAATACCAAAAATCCTATTTATTAATTTTATAAACCAGCCGACCCACCCTAACCTTGCTCAGGTATATTTATACCGTTCACTTACTCACTCACTCATTTATTACTTCATGCTCTACCATCCGCATCAATGAATACTATTTCTGTTGAATTTCCATTCTGTTATGTGTAGTAAGTCATTGATTTGCAGTGGACATTACCACCTTTCTCACATACTTTTTCTTTTATACAAATCTAGTCCTACACCCGAGTCGCATGCCCCAGGCACTGTTCGGTTTCCTGTCAAAATTACATTTAATAATATATATTATTATATTATACGTATTTCTGTACTGTACTGCAGCGGTTCAACCAGAGATGAGCGAGGATGTGTTTGTTAAGAACCAATAGAATCGCTTCATTGGCACACTATGAACAAAAACACATCCCTCGCTACACATCTTCGTTCATCTCTGGTGGAAATCCAGTCTAACAAGTATCATTATTTACATAATGAGAAGCAAGGGCTGAGTACAAGTCTTAGGAAGTGTATAATTAACGAACCAGTCGTATTTATTTTGTGTAAAGTAATTATGATATTTCTCATTAATTGGACTTCCACGAAAAACATGCCACGTTGGAAATGTAAAATACTCAAAAGCAGAATTATTAATTGTGAAAAGATGAAATAATATTTTCTTTAACATTGGCGTTAAACGAGCTGATGGTTTACCATATTTGTGAGTTGTAAGTGTTGTATTTGCATAACAGGTATTTTTTCCTTACTTACCTTTTAGAGGAATATATTATTCTTAAAGGATACCGTCTAGAATTCTTTATTTAGTTTGACGTGCCTCTTTAATTTTGTTAAATAGTTCAAATACAAATAATGTATTATTAAAGGGACTCAGTGCTCGTCTTCCTATTATGAAGTTTAGAAAATGAAATATTAAAGTGATATGTAGAATTTAGCAATGAATACCGTCTAAAAAATCTTCAAGCAAATTTATTCTTTCCCTTTCAACAAATTATCCTAAAAATATCTTCTTATTATCTTTTCTTCTTCTTACATACTACGTTATTTTCATTATTTCTTCCTTCAAAAACATAATCGTTTGTTATGTAATATTCATTCTATATAACAAACTCATTCATCCATCCTTTATTATCGCCAATTCTTCACATTTTACGGGTAGGTTCTTGTATAGCATAGTTAATATAATAACATAACTTACACATACCTTTGAGTCGCAAGCCCTAAGTAATATTTGGGATTATGCTGTATAATAGTATATTAAACAATAATTTAAAAGTAATTTGAAATAAATGAGTACTAAACTCATTGGGTATCATTTCAATCTCTACTACCCAACTTTATTATCTAACAAACTTTATGTTTGGATATTTGTTACTCAATCACGCGAAATCTGCTGAACGAATTTCAATGAAATTTGGCACACAAATACTTTATAACCTGGATTAACACATAGCCTACTTGTTATCCTGGAAAAATTGTGAGTTTCTGAAGGATAATAATAAAATACTTTTACTGTCGTAAACGCCCGAATATTTTTAATTAGCTACAAAATATTTAAAGTTAAATGTTTTTTGATAAATCTAAGTACTATGATAAATGTCAACCGTGTGAAGCCAGGGCGGGTCGACTAGTATTACCATAAAATTTCAAAATTTGAGTATAAAATATTCCACATCGTAAATAAATCGCACATGAACCTCGAAACCTATTTGGACTGTATCCAAATATGAATAAATAAAACTCGGTCTATCGTTCACGATAATAGCCCATGTTCCCAACAAATATGATCCAAGATGGCGTGTCATGCTTCACTGACAACTTAAGTAACTTATTTTCCTTGAACACAATAATACATTTTTGAAAGTTTAGATGCGATAGTGATTTTGGTTGGAAACAATGATTTTAGAAGAATATAACCATGTAAAACGGAATAGAATACCGAATGTTGATTGTAACTTTAATAGTCTGCGATTGCAAATGGCGTCCATTCATTATTGTATAAGAGTATTTTCATTACTTAAATATTAAAATAAATAGAGGCAATTGGGATGAATTGTGAAGTGAATAATTTATAATTATGTTGAATAAGTAGTTAGTGGACGGTGAATTTTATTATGATTTAAAAAAAAGGTAATGTAGGTTTATAACGACAAACTTTTATAGTAAACGGTAATCTCCTGACTATACCAAGTCCTAAACTAACAATACCGGCCAGCATAAGACATTGGTCAACATGAAATTTATGTAGTTAAAAATTACCAAAGAAATTAGGTGAATACAGAGTTGTTAGCTGTGAATATGTGTAACAGTATCTATAACATAGTGTGTGCGTGGATTGTAAACCCACGGTACAGTCAGGAAGTTGTCACTTGAGAAGTATAAGTGCTATCCAAGTGATCACAATCTATTACGCCCTCGTCAATTCATTCCACACATTGAAATCAATTATTATTATTTTACTATTATGAAAGGAGTGTTTGCAAAGTCTGTTCTCACTTTATTATAAAACTGTCTATCTTTTCGCGATAACCTCAAAAACTACAGAACGGATCTTCATGCGGTATTCACCAATAAAAAGAGTGATTCTGAGGATGGTTAATGCGTATAAATGATTATGATTTTTTCTAAATTTGTTGAAATATGACGGTAATGGTTGAAAATGTCAAAATAATCAAGCCGCCTGAGAGCTTTCATCATGAACGCCAACTAAAACATTGTTAAGATTTTTTTTTTTATGATACATAACAAATGATAGATAACGACAAACGAGCAGATGGTCCACCTTATGGAAAGTGGCCACCGTCGCCCATAGACATCGACAAAACAAGAGGTAGAGGGCGAGCGAAGAGGAGACTGCTGCGGTTTCAGTGGACCCCGAGCAAAAACCCGGTGATAAGATATTAAAACACAATATATGGTGGGATACATGTAGGCATAATGAGCTCTATTAACGGCCAGAAGCCGGAGCGGGGTAGCTAGTGTTACATTATGATAATAACATTCCCATTTGATGTAACGTAATGAGATAGAGTTGTATAACAGAAATCTCAAAAGTTTCTCGCCTAAATTACCTAACATAAAGAGAAAATTTCATGAACTTGAGATATAAACGGAAGAAAACACATTAAGTTAAGTGTATTACAAGCATCTACGTAGAACTGCTTCAGCTGGATTAAATAATGATAATGTTATGTTTTAGAGTACATTCACTGTGCTCTAAACCGCTGAATATAGGACAAAATAAGTTATACTTTACATAGAGCTTGGAAACATTCTAGATTGATTGACAAACATAACTTTGCCGTTGGAAAACAGTTGTCCTCATACATTGATATAGGTCAAATTCAGTTTACCAACCGCAAAAAATACTTTTTATGTAACTTTACGGTTTTTGTTTTTCTCTTTAGGTGTAGTTTACGACCTTGATCCTTACTATTGTGATTCTAGGTGTATAGGAAGTACTATTTAGGTTTTGATTTCTTTACGAGTATCTCCATAGGCATAAACGGCCATTTTTTTCAAAGTTTTAAGTGATTATAAACTTAAATTTACCTTAACTTGATACCTATACACGTTCTTGAGAAAAGTGATTTTGATAAACAGATACCTGGGTAATGAAATGACCTTGAAAGGATCATTTTGAATTACAGAACGCAAAAATTTGGGGGAGAATGTTTAAAATAGTCCAAATTAGATTTCTATGTAAGATATATGTAGAGATTATATAACGGTTTGCCAGCAAAATATTTAACTTAAATTATTGATTATTTAGGAAAACAGGAAGATTTTGCTTATATGTATAAAATAGATACATTTAAACAGATGCCTAACAGTAGATCAGAACTTAGTGGTTAATTACAAAGTAAAGTTCCATTGAACTCCAAAGTTGTTAATTGGACAAACAAGCTTATCGGTGAAGGTGAACAAAGTGAAACAAGTTTACTTAATAATTGACAACTCCTTAAATTCAGTTTCCTTTCCTCTTAAAGTTTCATAGGCGAGTTCAATTGGAAGTAAGGTTAGCAAATTTTGTAAAACTAAAATAATTCTATTTTAACAAAGGCTACTAATTCCTATCAACTAAATAATATATTTTTTGGCAATTATTAGAATTACTCTTCATATGATGATTGATGTTTGGATATAATCTTTCATAGGCATCGTATGTGCATAATGGATGGTCTATCTTCAAAGCTACGGGTGCAATGCGGTCAGGAGATAACTAAACTGACTGGAACCCAAGCAGCGCCTAGGTTCTCTGTCTAAGCTTAAGGTTAGGCTTGCATAAGGTTAACCTAACAATAATCGAAACCAAGCCTATCTTACGCTTGCGAGTCAAATTAATAATTCGTTCCATCATAATATTCAAGGGACGATTACAAGTAAACAGCTTGTTTGATGGCAACTAGTCTAATATTTTACTTGAGTATTAAAAAAACTTTATCTCCCACTGTTTTACGCATAGGAATTTTTCTGAATTACCTAAAAAGTAAATGCTATATTTTCAGCTCATTGTCATAAATAAATTGTAATATAGTACCTAAAATAAACAAAAATAAAACATGATATTTGAACAGTTTTAAACTGAGACCCAATTTAAAATAAAATCGGACATTTAACACTAGTATTAGACGTCCCTAGACAGCACAAAACAAAGTTAAATCCTAAAGTTGTTAATTGGACGCTGTTTATCAAAAGGTAAGGGGTAACAAGTTTGCCAAATAAATTATTGTTAGTTTGCTTCAATCAACCGGGTTCCTCCTGAAATAAAGACTGAAATAAATCATACTATCTGTCGCTTTGTGCTTGTTTATATTTAAAATAATTAAATTAATTTGGATGTATTTAAAAAATAATAAATATATCATGAATGTCACCATTATTTGCAATTTAGACGGAGCTGAGCAGTGTCTGGGGCTTGAGACCCAGAAGCAGTATTTTAGAGCTCTTTCATAACCACACTCGACCTCGCCAACTATAATAGATAAAAAAGTAAACTTACGTGGACCTCAAGAAGGGTGACCTTAACCACTGCGTGACAACACTAGAGACTCTGACTGTAATTTTTTCCAGTAAATGTTATTTATTGTGGGTATATTTGAAATTAAATAAAAGGAACTACCCGCGAACTCCAATTTATAAACGTTGTTACTAACATTAATTTAAATTATATTGTTGTAAAAAATATTTAGGCGTTCATTTAACATTTTATTATTATCCCGCAGGATCTATGATTATTTCCGGGATAAAAAGTAGCTTACGTTGTAATCCAGGCTATAAAGTATCTGTGTACCAAATTTCATTGAGATTCGTTCAGCTGATTTTCCTTGATTAAGTTACAAAAATCCAAACATAATATTAGATTTATAATATTAGTAAGATTTTTTTAACCATAGTAAACTGTAGAATCAATCAAAACAGATTATTTGTTTTTGGTTAAAAGTGAAGATAAAAAATGTTTGGTTTTTGCATAAAGCTTACAGATTGATTGGTAGATCAATAACGGTACGCTCACGCCTCTGTCCTACTAAAATAAACAACAAATACGTTTTTTATTTTGGACAGTTGACAGAATGTATCTTTTAAAAGCACTTGTATGGCAAACTTATAAAATATTTTATTATTGAATTTTAACTTCAAAAATTGTTCAGTTGTTGGTTGGTCACAAGGTTTTTTGTCTTTTCCAAAAAGTTCGTATTAAATCTCGTCAATTGGTTCAACGAACTCGTTTCTAAAAAAGCTTGTTGTAATTTTCTGAAACGTCATAGAATGAGATATATGATACCCTACTGCTGTACAACAACATGCAATTTAGACAGAAAACTTGGCAGAGTTTGGCCTTGGGTTTCTGACCAAGGTGTAGGGTTGAAGGCTCCCCTTCGCTGCCCGAACATGAAATACAGTAGATAATAAAGTAATTATACGTGGACCTCAAAGAGGGTGACCTTAACCACGACACTGTAATACTAACTCCCATGTACACTGCGAGACAACACCAGAGAGACTGACTCTATCTCACTAAAGGTTATATAATGTATACGCGTGGGTATACTTGAAATAATATAAAAGGAACTACCTGCGAACATTTTTATTATTGATGTGATGTTCTAGTGAAACACTACTATAGAAGTTCTAGTTACTTATGAGTTAAAAATGGTTGCCAAGCTTGCAAATCTGGTGACGATTTTTTCTTGAGATATTTTAAATGGCGATTAGATATAGACTTTCAACAAAATATTTCAACATGACTGGCCTTATAGCTTAGGCCTTATTATATATGACCTATATGTCACCACTGTACAGTTATAACGGTCAACAGGTAAGGTTTAGGTAAGTAGTTATAAGTATTAAATTGGGTAAATTGTATTAAATTTGCAGAATAGTTAAATTAGAAAACAAGAGGTGTACACGAGAACAAAAAAAATAAAAGTATAATAAAAAAAGGGGAAAAAACTAGGATTATGTTGTATGAATGAAGAATAAATTAAATATAAAGTTTACTACTAATATTATAAACGCCAAAGTTTGTAAGAATGTATGGATGTATGTTTGTTACTCTTTCACGCAAAAACTACTGAATGGATTTTGATGAAATTTTACAATAATATAGCTTACACATCAGAATAACATATAGGCTATAATATATAATTATACAGTGTAAATTATCCAAAATAAAGCGGGTGAAACCGCGGGGCGCAGGTAGTCTTATATATAAAATTCTCGTGTCACAATGTTAGTTACCATACTCCTCCGAAACGGCTTGACCGATTTTTATGAAATTTTGTGTACATGTAGGGTAGGTCTGAGAATCGGTCAACATCTAAATTTTATACCCCCAAGTGATAACGGTAGCTCACGGTGGCAAAAAAACTTTTGCTGGGTCAGCTAGTAATTATATAAAATAAGTTTATAAAGTACATTATGTATGAAGGATGAACATCACATTACACACTATATATATAAACATTAAACACACATGCCGCACACAAAAATTTTTTTATCTATAACATACATTTTCAATTTAGTGGAAAAGTAACTAATCGAACAGATCAATAATTGAATGGACATTCAATAGTGCTGTCCAAGAAATGGCACTGACCATCACGTCGGAGGCAAATTGGACTAGAACACATTAAAAAAAATGGTCACCAGGTTCCGTCAGATAACTGTCTCAAATCATCCGGAACAGAGGTTATATACAGTCTTATATACAGTTAAAACTACTACGCGAATTTAAAGAATAATTCAGCTGAGTATCAACTTCATTTTGATTCCAAGCTTTGTCATCGTTCACGTAATCTAGTATAATATAGAATCGTAATTCTATTCATAGATTTATTACCTCTTGAATACATTAACACACATAGAGCGTGCTATCAGGAATCTATTCATTGAATTCCGTCACACAGAAAACATATGGTATTAGCGTATTCGATATTCTACGCCTTCAGTACTTGTTATTCAGATTAAGCTGTTGAAACTTTGAGCATATGCATGAGCTTACATAAGTTGTTTGATTCTATTTCATTGTTCAATAATAGTTTTATAACTGTATTATCTATATAATCTACTAGCGACCCGCCACGGCTTCACACGGGTGCAAGGATTATACATATATATGTATAAACTTTCCTCTTGAATCACCCTATCTAATAAAATATTGCATCAAAATCCATTTCGTAGTTTCAAAGAACTAAGCTTACATAGAGACAGACAGTGGGAAGCGACTTTGTTTTATACAATGTAGTATAACCCGACTTAAAGCGTCAGTAGTTTATTGGTTTAGGCGTTATATTCACCATCAATAAGACGTAGGTTGAAATCCCAGTAAATGGGCACAATCATTTTAGCTTATTTGGAGGGGTTAAGGAATACTAGTTGCAAGTAATCCATACTGCTAGTTTTCTTTAAAAAACAAAAAATAAATGATTTTCAGTATGTTAAAAAACTATTACTAATCTTACTCCCTCAACAGCCCACTGCACAATAGCGCTTAAAAAATGACTCCGGGTCGCAACTACTTGATTAATTAAATATCTATAAATTAAATTAATCAATGTTGTCTAAGTCTGTGTAAATAAATAAATGAATTAAAAAGTATTAACCAATCAACGATACAATAATGCTCGTAACATTTAGTAGATTATTTAACAAAAACATAGATTATTCAGTTCCTCAAATCATATTTACTTACTGAGGTTTAAGGTCTTTCTGAGGTCATAACATTTCAGTTAGTTAGATCTTACTATATGTTAGGTTTTATTAAAATACTTATGAATACTATAAAATATCGATATTAAATGTAATTAGAATAATTTGATCAATATCTTAATTATCGAATATTACGACCCCATCTGTCATTACAGTGGGAAAAGATAAGGGGGGTATTTTGTATTATATAAAGGATGACTTTTGCACAGTGATGGCCCAGTGGTTGAGACTTCAAGTTTCGATCCTGGGCACACACCTCTGACTCTGTGTTATGTGTGTTTTAAGCAATTAAATATCACTTGCTTAACGGTGAAGGAAAACATCATGAGGAAACCTGCACTCCTGAGAGTTCCAAAAAGTTCTCAAAGGTGTGTGAAGTCTGCCAACCCGCACTGGGCCAGCGTGGTGGACTATGGCCTAATACCCTCCTCATTCTGAGAAGGAGACCCGGCTCAGCAGTGGGCCATTGAAGGGTCGTGATGATGATTTGCGCAATAAGGTTTAGTTATTCTCGGATCCCGTATAACTTCGGTGTTGTATATTTAGAGATATTTTGCGGAATATATAAATAATTAGTGTAATTGCTGTTTTGCTGAAAAAGTGTTAAGTATTAGATTCAAAGGATCGAGCGGTGCCTTTTAATCCTCCACAAGCCCCAGACATTGCTTAACTTCCACCTGGATTGTGTATTATTAAAGTCTTTTGAGTGTAATTATGCAGGTAAGCTACCCACGTTAGCTTTTATATATGTCGGAAACAAATTAAAAGGAATGGCCTATATCAAAAGCTACGCTAAGCAGGCTTAAGGAATTCCTTTATTCGATCGAGACACTCACCTCTACTGCTCAGGCTCTCTGTTTAAACCTAACGACTACATTGTAACGTACTCACGTGACCGTAATCGGACAGCACTAACACAACACTGCACTTAACACTTCACTAGCACTATCTAGACTACTTCACTCCTTGAGGGACCGCGCAAGAGTAAAACTACAGTCAGAAGACTGTCGAAGGCATATAAAGAGTCGAGACTAGCTACTATTTCCCTCCACGGGTAAGGTGGACGGAACAAAGTGATTATTATTTTACTCTAGCACCATAGATGCCGATGACGATTCGATTAATCGATAATATTGTTTACTCGTTCCCGACATATATAATAATTTTTTTGCAAAATAATATAAATATTCAGGCGCTTACAAAAAGTAAACATATTTTATTATTTTACTGCAGGGACTCTGATTTTTCCGGGATAAAAGGTAGCCTATGTACTGATCTAGGTTATAAAGTATACTAAGTGTGCAAAATTTCATCGAAATCTGTTCATTTGTTTGTAAGCTACACGATAGCTTAACTGCACAATAACATCAAAAGACTACAATAATATTCAATATAGACGGAAGCTGAGCGGTGCCTGGGGCTTGCGAACCAAGTGCAGAATTATAAGAATTTTCTAAAATGCATCAACACTTATCTTCACCGCTCGAACTCCTGACTCTAATATTTAACATTTCTTCAGCAAAACAGCAATTACACTAATTATTTAACTATTCTGCAAACTATCTTTTAAATACACAACATTTTGAAGTCACACGAGTACTGAAAACAACTAAACCTTATTGCCTAAAAACCATCCTTTTTATAATACAAAAAAAAATTGAACCGACTTCAAAAAATAAATAATGAACTCACTAAAAAGTAAAAAATAATCAAACTTAGATTTTTAAAACACTACCCGATCAATTTGAAATCGGTGCCGAAAGGGGTCAGGTCCCTGGTTTCATCATCAGCTTACCTAAATAACTTCAAAGTATACAATTAGTTGTCTGTACTTCCCCATAATATTTTACGTTTCATAATATTTTTGAAGTGAAACTTCTTTAGAATCGTTGGGATTTCAAACCGGATGCAACGGAAAAAACGACAGGTAAGAGACACAAATACAAAAATGTGTAGGAAAGAATGAGACAGAAATATACAAAACGACAGGTAAGAGACACAAATACAAAAATGTGTAGGAAAGAATGAGACAGAAATATACATACTATTTTATATTATTATATATATTCATCTCATTCTTTTGTCGATTTACTGAAGTTTCACTTCTATGGTGTGTGAATCGCACACACAATTTTTATTATTTCATAATATTTTACAAATTTTTGACGTTTCAAAAGTACTTTTCAAAAAAGTCTAATTGAAATAAATAATTTTGATTTGATTTGATTTGAATTTAAAAAAATATCTTCTAAGTCCTAATCGTTGTGGAGTTGTCTCTTCCATCACATCAGCTCAGCAATACCATTATACACAAATATCAGATTATTTTATTTTAGATAAAAATAGGTGAAAAACAAAGGCAAACCCTCAAATTTCAAAGGCTTACAATCTTTGAAATTTGAGGGTTTCCCTCGATTTTCTCATGATTTCACCATCAAATCCTGACTTGGTTGCAATTGAATTGGGAAATCCTCAGAAGTGCATGAAAAAAAAAGAATTTTAAAAATCGGTCCACAATTGACTGAGAAGTCGGTGAACATGCTCCCCTCACCTTCCCAATATAATGACAGGTGAGGTGTTGCCAAGTTAATATTTAAAAACTCCCTTTAAATAATTTAATAAAGCTTACATGTTTAATGTGATTGAGTAACAAACATCAAAATATCCAATCGTATAATATATCTTTATAATATTAGTAAGATTTAGTAATAGAAACAAATAAAAATAAAATTATTTTATATTCAAAATATAAATATAACAAAATAATTTGATTGCTAACTTGACCCATATACACAGGTAGAACTTTATAATGAATCACTGTACGTTTAGTGGAGGACTGGAACAAATTCCATTTACTATTTTATTATATTAGCTACAACTAACAGATGCATTAAGAGCACTTTGTTTTATAACATACCCGATGGACTGCGCAAAAACGCTTAAAAGATGATGATAAAAGGCTTACTTTAGGAAAGATAGCCGGCATAGCAGTGCCTGGAGCTTGAGGCCCAGCCTATACTGCTCGACCTTATAACATCATGTTTTGGCACAAAAATCAAAGAAATATTATATAACTTCTGGGTTAGACGATGTTTCAAGCGATAAAAATAATAGTTCAAAGTGACGTCTCTTTTTACGCCTTTGATTACAGATTTATCTTTAGAGGCCGAGGTGAAATCCATTTTTTAAATACTCTTGACAATGACAAAATACTTAAAATAATTTTTAAATTTTTTACCAACGTTATGAGATAATTTTTCGGGTAATAAACTCATATTTAAATTAACAATCGCATTTGAACGTCTGTACTACAATGCAACCTTTAATAATCTACTATTACAAAACCCCTCTTTCATCATCATCATCACCCGTTAATGGCCCACTACTGAGCTGGGTCTCCTCCTCAGTATGAGGAGGGGGTTAGTCCATAATTCACCACGCTGGCCTGGTGCGGGTTTGCAGACTACACACGCCGACAGTGAACATGGAAAACTCTCAGAAGTGCAGGTTTCCTCACGATGTTTTCCTTCACCGTTATAGCAATTGATACTTAGATGCTTAAAACACACAACTCAGAAAAGTCAGAGGTGTGTGCCCAGGATTGAACTCGGACCTCCCGAGTAGACATCAACGTCTTAACCACTAGGCAATCACTGCTTATAACTAACTCCTTTTTACATGTTGAATCTCCAAATTGATGTTTCACGAGAACTTTAAACCATCCGTTTTAAACAACTGTTAAGTTTTATTAAAATATTAATATTATAAAATATCGATGTTAATAAATTAGAATAATTTGCTCAAGTAAGCGTTATTAAAATATTTAAAGGGAAGTTTAAGATATTAATTTGGCAACACAGGCCTATGACCCCACCTGTCATTATAGCGGGAATAGATAGTTGTGATCTGTGATTTTGTATTATAAAGGATGTCTGACGCAACAAAGTTTAGTTGCTCTCGGAACTCGTATGACTTCAGTGTTGTGTATTTAAAGATAGTTTAATTATATTTTAGTCGGGACGGTGTCGTCAGGACGGGAAAAAAATTCGGAATATTCTAAGAATTATATTTTCTTAATTCTTTTACATATTTACTTAATACTATAACTTAAAACTAGAGGAGTGAGCTCTGCGCAAGTTGGGGGCAGAGACTGAGTCAGAGAGGCGATGGTTCTACAGTCCTCGGTGATCCATTCTCACGGAATCGGCAAATTCCGGGACGTGTAATATGAGTTGGGTAGTCAGGTGAGCAGCGATACCGTTAGGGTTCCATAACAGTTTGCTAAATATTTAGTGTAATTGCTGTTTTGCTGAAGAAATGTTAAATATTAGAGTCAGGAGGTCAAACGGTGAAGGAGAGATTTTAATGGTAGTTGTAAGGCCTTTTAATCCTGCATAAGCCACAGGCACTGCACTGATAAGTAGTTCATGGAAACAAAATAAGCAAGTTCTTTGTTTTATGCAATACATAGATCTTTAAGAATCTGGGAGGAAATCCATTCATTCGTAAACACCCTCCCACACAAGTTGGCTATCGCGCTGACCTAATAATTTTGTTTGAAATAAATCTAATTCAGAGTCAGGATCACGCCTACGATCCCGCACTGCGCACAGTATGTAGTATTATTGTTGCAGTATAATCTCTAATGGGATAGAATGTAGAATATTTAAGGTGAGTTTCCACCTATTAAATTGGTATTCACGGGTAATTACTTTTAGTTTATTTGAAGTATACCTATGTGTAGATAATTAGAGCCAGTCTCTCTGGTATTGTCGCGCAGTGTACATGGAAGTTAGTGTTATAGTGTCGTGGTTAAGGTCACCCTTCTTGAGGTTCATGTAAGTTTCCTTTATGACCAGCTACACCCCGCAGTTTCACCCGCTATATTTTAGATAATTCACATTATATAAACTGTTATTATAAAGTTTCATCAAAATCCATTTAGTAGTTTTTGCATGAAAGAGTAACAAACATACAAACATACATCCAAACATCCATACATTTTTACAAACTTTCGAGTTTATAATATTAGTAGGAATATTAGCAACACTGTTTATAAAGTAATAGTAGCGGGTAGATCATTTTATATTATTACAAGTATACCGACGTGAAGACAATATATAACCTTTAGTGCGATAGATTAGTCTCAGTCTCTCTGGTGTTTTCGTGCAGTGAACATGGAAGTTAGTGTTATAGTGTCGTGATTAAGGTTACCCTTCTCGAGGTCCACGTGAGTTTACTTTATTATCTATTGTAGTTGGCGAGATCGAGTGGTGGAGGTGAGGGTTAATATATTATGAAAGAGCTATTTAAATCTGCTCCTGGGTCTCAAGCCTCAGACAGGCCAGCATCATATCTTGAGTTACTGCACAGTATAGCTCCTATACTCTTAATACACCAGAGATGTGCCAGAATGAACATAACGAAAGTACATAATGTAATCGCGGCACTGGTTGGTGTGTGACTGTTGGTTGTTTCTTGGTTGGTTATTTTACTTCCATATATAAATAACATTTTATTTTTGCCATGTTTACTTAATAAATATTTACTTACCTTCGAATATTATTAATATAAAGGTTTATAAAAACTGTTTTATTTACTTTATAGGTAATTAAAATTTACGAAATAACAGGTGAATTCCATTATATAGTATACTAGTCGACCTGCCTTGGCTTTGCCTTTTATTGTCACATTCTAATCTCCTATCTCAACCCCTTCAAGCCTTTTATTGCGATAATACTTAACCTATGTCCTTTCTCAAGCTTTAGTCTATGTCTGTACCAAATTTCATCAAAATCGGTTCAGTTGTTTAAGCGTGAGAGTTGCTTATATATTTATAATCTATGCATACAAATAAATAAAATTGAAGTGTCTGTATTCACGGTACATATACCAAAACAACATATTTTACAATTTTTGTCTGTCTGTCTATTTGTTCCAGCTAATCTCTCAAATGGCTGGCCCGATTTTGATGAGACTATCACTGTCAGAAAGCTGATGTAACAAGGAATAACTTAGGCTATTTAACATGTCGCTACGTGGCCTTACGCCCAATAGGACTGGAGCAGCAAGTGAACGAAGTCGCGCGGGTCAGCTAGTCTTTAATATTATAGTTATAATGAATATAACTAGGATAGATAGAACTAGTAGACCTGCCCCGGCTCCGAATAACAAAATATTAAGTTGCTGAAAAAAATTAGAAGTATTTCAACGAACTTTAGGCTTACATAACGATATTAAGGCTTAGTCCACTGAGCTGTTTATAGATAATCTTAATGCTGTACAAATATCAAAAGGTTCGTCAGCCTAATCCATTAGATGACTAGTGTAATTACAACTTTGACACATCGTATCTAATTGTAGAGTAGTTTGTACGTGAAATGAAGAAGATTAGAATTTCAACATTATCGCTAATATTATCCTCAACATTACTAGTCAAACTACCGCTTATCTATCGAAACAGTATTTTTAGAACACCAAGAGAATTACTAGTTAATTCATCAACAATGTTGCTAGCAATTTTCATACATCAAAATGTGAAGGAGAAAGAATATGTATTTGCAATAAGCTCAAAAACTAATAAACGGATTTTCTTGTGGTTTTCTTTAATAGAAAGAGTGATTCATGATGAATCTTTAAGTCTATAATTTGTTAAAATTTTCTGTAAGTTGGTTGAAATATGAGGATAATTTTTAATAATCGCATGGGAGTTTTTATCATGAACGTTGTCCTTTTGGACATGCAACGAAACAATCTATGGTGGAAGGGAGTATTAGATAAAATAAAAAAGTCATCCTTAAAACTAAATCATATTATTTCGTAGGTTTTTGACCTACATTGATAGGCCAATAACGTAGAGATTCGGGATTACTTAAGCCTAGCACACACTAATATTTTGAATAAAAGCGGTAGCGGGAAATATAAGAAACATTAAACCGTTTCACAATAACACGAAAAAACTTACGAGGACCTTTTACAATAAAATTAACATTCGCCAAAGCAATAAGGCCAGTGGTTGACTCTGAGTTATGTGTGTTTTAACCAATTAAATATCACTTGCTATAACGGTGAAGGAAAACATCGTGAGGAAACCTGCACTCCTAAGAGTTCCCTAAAAGTTCTCAAAGGTGTGTGAAGTCTGCCAACCTGCACTGGGCTGGCGTGGTGGACTATGGCCTAATACTCTCCTCATTCTGAGGAGGAGACCCGGGTCAGCAGTGGGCCATTGAAGGATCGTGATGATTCACATTCGCCACCACTGGTTTAACACGCTCCCTGATATTTTACTAAGTGTTAGCTAGTAGTTCGTCTTCAAGTTGGTCACTTGGTCATGAGTAAGAGACATCACTTACACAATACTTCATCACTACATCCAATTGCACCAAGTTAGAAAATTTCAAGAATACTCAAACTGGAGCTATTTTTAAACAAACCAACAAGCTTAAACCGTATATATAGGACCAAAGATTTACTTGTTCTATTTGTTTAGTGTTGATGTATTACCAGCACTAATAATAAGTTGTTTTCCTCTTCCGCTCACCAACATCAGCAGTACCTTACGAAGTCTTAAACGCGTTCAAGGATATTTCTCGCATTGCCATAAAATATGTATGGCTATATATCTTTGTTAGGAGTTCTTTCCTTAGTTCGACTTACTTGATTTATAACCCCATATATTATATCTGGGAACGGTTTAAATATTATTTTATCGATAAGATTAACCATTTCGAATATTATACTCTGGGACTTATAAATGGGAATAGAAATTACGTTTATGATCTGATTTAGGATATTCATATTTAAACAGTAGTCTCTTAAACTATCTTTATATCGAAATATTAAAAAAAAAACTAGCACCTTCGTGAAACTTTAATAAGAACATCTTTAGTATTATTTTTTTGTGAAATCTTAAAAACAACATCTCTGGCGTTATTATGTTTGTGAAATGTCAAAAACAACATCTCTGGCGTTATTATGTTTGTGAAATGTCAAAAACAACATCTCTGGCGTTATTATGTTTGTGAAATGTCAAAAACAACATCTCTGGCGTTATTATGTTTGTGAAATGTCAAAAACAACATCTCTGGCGTTATTATGTTTGTGAAATGTCAAAAAGAATATCTCTGGCGTTATTATCTTTATGAAATGTCAAAAACAACATCTCTGGCGTTATTATGTTTGTGAAATGTCAAAAACAACATCTCTGGCGTTATTATGTTTGTGAAATGTCAAAAACAACATCTCTGGCGTTATTATGTTTGTGAAATGTCAAAAAGAATATCTCTGGCGTTATTATCTTTATGAAATGTCAAAAAGAACATCTCTGGCGTTATTATCTTTGTGAAATGTCAAAAAGAACATCTCTGGCGTTATTATCTTTATAAAATATAAAAAAAACCATCTCTAGCAATATTATATTTTTAAAATCTTAATAAGAACATTATTATCCTTGTGAAATCGTAAAAAGAACATCTCTAGCATCATTATCTTTGAGAAATATTAAAATATCTCTAGCATTACTATCTCGATGATTTTCTATCACTTTCATACTTAAATACATTAATGTAAATTAAATCAGATTTTTATCGTAAATTCGTAGTTATTTCACACAATACTACAGTATCACGGTTTGTTTAATCCTACTAATATTATAAACGCGAAAGTTTGTAAGAATGTATGGATGTATGTTTGTTACTCTTTGACGCAAAAACTACTGAATGGATTTTGATGAAACTTTACAATAATATAGCTTACACATCAGAATAACACATAGGCTATAATTTATAATGATATAGTGTGAGTGCGCGTATAATATCATACTTTGGCCACACAATGAGAGGGGTGATGGGAAACACGGAGGGAAAACGAGCTCGGGTACGGTCCCCAACCAAATGGAGTGAACAAGTGAGAGGCCCATCTTCAATTAAGTTTTGCTCAGTCGCCAGAGACGCGATGAACAGGCACCGGTCGAAGCAGATAATCCAAACTAGGTGTATACCATCCACATCCGTCGATGACCACGATCCTCAGCCATGAGGGAGCGACCACAGAGAGAGAGTGTGAGTTATCCAAACTATAGCGGGTGAAACCGCGGGGCACAGCTAGTTAAATATATTTTCTCACAATCTAATAATAATCGTATGTGTCATTTAACTTTAAATATTGGATTGAATCAGGCGTTACTTCGCGGAAATTCATTTAGAAGGAATCAAAAAGGTTACCTTGCTATAATCTAAAGTGACGCTTGTAGAGTCAACAACTCTTGAAGATGCGTCGGTTACGGAGCGAAATGTACGTCGATTGTCGATCTCGATCTACTAGTGTGGTGTGTCCTGGTTCGGGTTCGCGCGTCTCACTTTTCTGTGGACGGTGTGCTCTTCTGGATTGTGCCGTACGAGGCTGGTTGTTCGATCGTCGAGTTACCTATTTGTGTAGTGTCTTGGTTCGGGCTCACGCGTTTCACTTTTATATGGGCAGGATGCTGCTTTTCTGGGTTGTACCCTACGAGTCTGGTTGTTCAGATTTCCGCGGATTATAGCAAGGCAACCTTTTTCTCATTCAATCATTCAAACTTGACAAATGTCATGCATCGTCACAACGGAAGTTCTATTCAAACTCAATCCTTACGAAATTAAAAGTTGTGCACATTTTGAACATATAACTCGTGACCCACCCCGGCATCTCATGGTTTCTCTATTGTAATATTAATGTATTATACCTACATATCACTATGTATTATACTTCCTCTTGAATCAGTCTGTCTATCGATTGTATTGTTTAAAAGATCCAAGCATACAGAATACGGGAAGCGAATTTTTTTAATACTATGCAAAGATAAAGCTACCAAATTTATTAATTGCTAAATAAAAAGGAGAAAGTGAGCTGTTATACAAACATCCATCGTTTAAAAAATTATTAAAACAAAGATCAAACGCAAAACATAACTCATCGTCCGCTTTCAAAAATTATTATCATTCTTCCGTTTGAACGGTTGAAAAATCGCATTCAAAAACAAGGCCATTACACTCCGCTGACTCATTTCCGTCATGTTTTCTTATTTTTTCTGGTTAACGTCCAAACTTCTCAATTAGCAAGTTCAGCACAAAGAAACTGGAACTCTTAACCATTAAAACGCTACCGAATCATCCCAAGACTCAAGTTGGTGCAAGTTTTAATGTCTTCTAAAAATTCTGATGTCGCGGCTTGTGCAAAACAACTTTTATGTATAATTTATAAATCTCTTAAAGTAATATATAAAACTTTTTTAAGGTTCTGTACTTCAAAATAAAAAGAGCCTTATAGGATTTCTTTGTAATCCATCCGCCTGTCTGAAACGTGTTTTTTTAGAAACGTGTTTTTATTTCCTTTTAAAAGATTACAAGCAGTATGGATCGCATACTACTAGTATTCCCAAGTAAGTTAAATGCTTGTGTTAGGAGTGGCCCACGTAAGTAGTCCAATGACTGGGATTTGAACCCACAATATATCGATCGTGAATTCAACGTGGAAAATGGACGTGTGGATGTACAACACTTAAAAGATACATCTGTTTATGTTAAAAGTTGCAAAAGTATCAAAACCTATTTTACCATAGATTTAGAGTCATCTGGACTCCAGACAAGACTGGTTAAGAAAAAGTAAGGCTTCCTATTGTCAAAGTTAAGTCTGTCTCTCAATCTAGTATGTACGGAATCTTTGATGCACACTTGCCTCTTTATTATTGTATTCGTTCGTTTCATGATTGATGACTTGTTTTCTTCATATCCAGTTGACAACAGATGAAGTATCATTTCTTCTATTGTTATCTTCTTGACAAAAACAAGAAGTTCTGCATTTTGATAGGTTGGTAGAGTCACCTTCTCTCTTTTTCTGGCTCTGGAGCATGCTCAGGACATCTATGCCTTCTAGTTTCTGAAATGAATTTCCATAAAGTGACGTCCGCTTTTATTGAAACGTCTTTAAATCCAAACTGCGTCTGATTGACAGACAATATAAATAATATTTTTATTTTATATCATCGCATAGTGCCATGCCCATTTGTTTAAAAAAATAGCGTTATATTATATTAGTAATAAGTTTATATTATGCTATATTAATTATTATATAACATAATATAAGCCATACTATCTGACGCGGAAGACGTTGTTTTTTCATATAAATTATTTATAGTTGGATTTATTCTCCAACCTACCAAATATATACAAAAAATCATAAATATCAGTCTAGTCGATTCGGAGGCGTTCGATAACAAACACTGTGACACGAGATTTTTATATATTAGATTAGAATATTATAATTAATGGTGTAAATGACTAACATAAACCATAACAGAAACTAAAGCGTAATTATGCAGTTATCAACTTTGCTTTGATCATAATTTTGAAAATAATCGAATTTATAACATATTATAATGATGATATAGTAAAGCATATTGCCTCTTTTTCCTAATAAATGATTTTAAGACTTTCAGTGTTTAAATTTGTAGAATATCTAGCTGAAATTCTGTCTTAACAACGGAAATTTGATTTCATACATAGCGAGTAGCGATCCCTCCTTACTTCGTTATTGATGAGGTTATCTAACCCTGGGGTGGAGCATCCCATATATGTCATTGTATTTATTATTTTTCAGTTCCGTACCTTAAAATAAAAAAAAATAAACCCTTTTATGACCACTTTGTTGTCCGTTTGTGTGTCGAGATCGTTTTTTAATGAACGCGTAGAAGTTTCAAGTTGAAATAAATATAAAATAGTAAAAACTTAAAATCGTAAAAATATCAAATATATAAACAATCTCTCAAATTTAACTTGAAGCCAGGTATTAGCGCAAGTAAAACAAGTGATATTTAACTGATCAAAACACAAATAACTCAGAAAAATCGTTGGTGCGTGCCCAGGATCGAACTCGAACCTTCCGACTAGACATCAACGTTTTAACAACTACCCTAGTTGCTGCTTCTGATAAAATCTCCCAAAATATTTTTTAAGTAAACTATTACAATCTTACACCAAGTTCTTACCAGAATTCCGTGAACTTGAAATATTTTTTCATTCATTGAAGATATTCTCAATGAACCTTTGACGTTAATGCCAAAACTTTTAGTCTTACATTAGCTATTATATTACTATTGTGTTAAACTACATAATTACTCTCTTTGTATAATATTATCGTATTATAATTACATATTATAGACAAGATTTTATAACAAAGTCTATTCGCGATTAACTCAAAAACTTCAGAACGAATTTTCATTTGGTTTTCATGAATAGCAAAAGTGATAGGTTTAGGTAAATAATTGGTTAAGGTTTTGTTTTAATTGGTTGAAATATATCGATAATTGTTAAAATGGAACCAAGATGTTTGTAGTCAGGATGAGTCATTGGTAGGAGATATAACCAGAATTTTAATATTTATATAATTACAATATTTTCTTACCTTTGCAGAGATATTCAACATAAACATGCAAAACCTTTGCTGTTACCTTATCTGAATCTGACCTAAATATGAGAGGAAATAAGACAATACACAACAAAGGCATATTTTAAATCCTCTGTTTGATAACTTCACAAAGAAAATGCTAACCAAATTATTTTCTAAATAAAAGAGAATAATTTCATATTATTAAGGAGATAATAGTATATTTCGTATCGATAATAAAAAACATTTTTCATACTAGTAGTGTTAGCGTTTAGCTTCTTATCTTTTTGACGTGACAACGTCTTATAAATTGGTTTGCCGGGTGACACTTCAAGAAACTGCGTTACGCTCCGCTCACGTTATGCGCTCACAATGAGAGCGAGTGAGAGGCACGCGTCCCTTCCACTCGGGCATGGTTAGCCCGCCTAAGAGCGAGAGAGACAGACATAAAAATAAAATTTTGTTAATATGAAATTCAGTGCGAGATTCTTTGTATAAATTAATGTTTTAAATATAATTCTTTGTATAAATAAATGTTTTAAATTGTTACTATTATTTCATCCTTCTTCCTACTATACGAATGAATATTCACATTAAAATTATTTTACCACTCAAAGTCGTTGTCACGTAAAACTTTCGCCCGTATACCGACTTTACAGGCAACCAATTTTTTTTCGAGTAGACAATATATAACTTTCGCTCCGATAGAATTAAGTTGGTCTGTCATGTCGTGTCGCGCAGTACATATTAAAGTAGAGAGACTAATAGTGTAGTGTTGATTGGTGGCGTGGTGCTAGGCCTCCGTTATCGAGGAGCACTTGAATAATGAACTTTGTTATTTTAATATTCGGTAGCGAGGTCGAGCGGTGGAGGTGAGAGTTCGTGCATAGCAAAAAGGCGTCTTTAAACCTGCTCCTGGGTATCAATCCCCAGGCACTGTTCGGCTTCCATATAGACTACATATTAAATATTTTCGTTTGAGTCACTGAAGGTGAACGTCGAAAGCTTTTATCCCAAGGGCGAAGATAAGAAAAGCCATTATGTCATTATGGGATTAAATTCAGTGTTATGCTGTTATCATCCCTCACTGATATACGGATTTCCAGGTAGGAGTTTCATTATCTGTGATCTTTCATACTTTTCTTTCACCTTTTAAAATTTCCTTGAACCTCTACAAATACTTCAAAACCAAAATTAGCCAAATCCGTCCAGCCGTTCTCGAGTTTAAGCGAGACTAACAATCGTCAATTTATTTTTATATAATACTAGTGGCCCATCCCGGCTTCACACGGGTGGGCAATTTTTTTAAAAATATTTTGGCTCTCCTGCATTTCGGTGCTCCCTCTCTCGCCGCGTTTCTTGCTGCGTTGCGTGGAACCACGCTGGCCCGTCGGCGTGTATTTTTTGTTTATATTGATATTTTTAATGTCGTAATATTTTTTGAATGGAATGTCCGATTTCAATCATTCAAAAAGTAATCAACAGCTATTGAAACAGTCTTGATACAAAATAATTTGTATGGATAAGAATTAATACAAAATTATGGATAACATGGTCTGATTTTGATAGGCATTTTTATCAACTTTTAAAATATAAAAAAGTAGTTATAGTGACATAAATACAATAGTTGGACATATGGTCTCGCGAAGTTTTTTGTAGATATTGACACGTTCTATAACATTGTATAACATTTTTTTGTACTATCATCAACGTTTTGTAGCGCATGCGGTGAAATACATTTTTACCCGACTACGGCGAATCCAATAGGAAGGGTTATAATTATGGCAGTCTATGTATGTATGTTTGTATGTTCCACCCAAGCGCCTAAACTACTGAACCAATTTTCATGAATTAGGTGTCAATAGATTCATAATAATGGCGCGGGTGACATAGGCTATAAAAATTGTAAAGTTTTTTTTTATAACGGAATTTATACCTCAGATTCTAACCTCGAAAAAATATAAACTGAGATAATTATCACCTGTTTAGCGTCAAAAGAAAGGTCACAGCGAGCACATTACAAATATCTATATATATCTTATTGTTTAAGTCAACATATATGTTTAAAATGCGGTCGTATAGTTCGCGCGGTTCTGTCGTTGCAGTTATTCACTCGTTTAAGCAAATAAAAACCAACATTACGGTTCAATATAAGATTATATGGGTTATCGATCGATCAGGAAATGGAAAACTATTAAATAAAATATAAAGTTTTAAAACTATAACCCGACTACGTAAAAAAGTGGTCTAAAAAGGACGAAACAAGAAAATAATTCAGACAAACACAGAAATGCATTCTGAGGATGTCTAATTTTTTTCTAGTAATAAATATAGCTTATGTTACTCAATGATAACGTAGCTTTCTAACGGTAAAAGAATTTTTGAAAAAGCACCAGTAGTTTTTAAGTTTATTCGTTACATACAAAAATACAAATCTTTCCTCTTTTTAATATTAGTATAGATATAGATATAAGATAATGTAATATATATTAATAGTTTCTGAGGTCCTTAATTAATAGATAACTCCTATTAGAAGGTGAAAGCATTAGAAATACGTTATTAAAATAAAAGAACATCTTGATGCTCTATTTACTTCGTAATGACCAGAGATATTAAGAACCAAATTTTCATTACTCATATGGTCGTAAATTTCAGTTTTAGCGACGACGCCGCAAGTTTAGTAACAAGTAATATTTCTTACTTAGACTTTCCAAAAGCAATCTTTCTTGTTCTTTTCAACATGTTAAATTGATATTGATTTATATACGTACATATTTATAAAAAAAATAAATTCTTCATTAAGACTGAACAACGACTCACATTTAAGAAGTGTCAATAGGTTCGTGGTTCAGGCGTTGGATTCACTATCGAGAAGTCGTTGGGTCTAATCCCAGTCTTTGGAGTACTGATGTGGACCCCTCCTATCACAAGTAATTAGCTTAGTTGGAGGGGTTAAGGAATACTAGTAGTAACAATTTACATTGAGATTTTAGCTAAAATCTAATTGACTCTCTTTTATCCCTACAACATATCTAACTTGGTAAAGGAATTTTTGAAGTATTTTCTTGGGATTCCGAATGCTTCATAATGTTAAGTCCTGTCATCCATTTTATCAAATATCATCTAGACCCATTAACCGCCTTATATAAGCATAGGTCTCCTCTCAGAAGGGTTTAGCACATATTTAAGCTTTTACGCTGACCAAATGGGTTGGTAGACTTCATAGGACTTTGAGGATTATCTGGAAATATCAGACTCTTTCCGATATTTTCCTTAAATTCTATGACTTTTAAAATTTAGATTCATAATTAAATGAAGTATCGATGTAGGGCTAAATAACAGGATAAAAATACGATAGCCAAAAATATTTGGATATTCTTAGAATCCACGAGTCCATGCAAAGAAATTTAAATCAGTCACCATTAATGATCAGAAATGCAGAAAAGGCATATTACATAAAAAGTTTCACAAAATTTGTAAAAAGCAGCCTGCTTTAACTTTTATGGTATTTATAAATTTTGGGCAGGATATACGAATTTGGATTTTCATAGAAGAGATACTTCGTTCGATATCGTTGGGATGTTAAAGTTTAATTGTATAGAATACTGGCAAGGGTGAACAATTTTTTTTAAACATTTTTGCTCTCCCGTATTTCGGTGCCCTCTCCTCTCGCCGTTGCTCGCTGCGTTGCGTTGAGTCACACCGGCTCGGACATTTTTAATTTCGTAATATCTTTTAAATGAAATGTCTGATTTTAATAATTTAAAAAGTTATCGACAGGTATTGAAACAGCCTTGAGTATGAAATTTATTTGTGTAAGAATAAATACAAAGGTATGGTTAACATGGTCTGATTTTGATAAGCTTTCTTTCAACTTTTAAAATGTAAAAAAATAGTTATAGTGGCATAACTACAATAGTTGGACATATGGTCTTACAAAGTGTTTTGTAGATATTGATACGTTCTATGATAGTAGGGGAGGCCATGATGCTAAATGGGGATTTACTCGAGCGTCTTAGGGACATATTACATTTTGTAAATTAGATGATGGTGAGAATAAAAGGTTATTTAACGTTTTCCATTTTAATGTTCCAAAAACATCTATAGCTATTCAAAAATTGTAAAATTAAAAAATTACATGAAGATAATTAGCCAGATGTCACATATTGTTTGTTAAGATGGTTTGACTTACCACTGATATGACGGTATGTTCATCTACCGACTTGAGCTGTGGGGGTGGCCATCTAGAAGGGTAGAAAAAAAATGTATTCAAGCGCCCATAGATACTCAGAGGGGATATTAAGTGATACATATATACATAAAATGACATGAATTCGTTGTTTTGTGAGTATCTGTGATGATGTTATGACGTCGGAAAGCGGTGTGGTGATGGTACGAGCTCGTCCGCGGTCCTCGACGCCCAAATCGTCAGATTTTCAAAATACACACATTCTATCATGCAATTAACCCACCTTACCTTAATCAGACGCGCTCGAGTAAATCCAAAAATTCCCTCCTGGGCTCCCATACTATTGCAGAACATTTTTTTGTTCTATCGTCAATACTTTCCGCAGCGCATGCGATGAAAGACATTTTATGGCAATTTTTTTACACCTTGATTTGGTTTTAGTAAGAATTTCTGAAGATCTGTGGCCTATGTTACTCAGAGATAATGTTCCCCACTGTAAAATATTTTTTGAAATCGGTCTAATAGTTTTTAATTTTATTTGTTACATACAAAAATACAAATAAATATAAACTTGTAACGCAATACAATCGTCCCCACAAAGTTAGTAATAGTTTGATGGGGCTTGGTGTTCGCATCTATAATAAGATCCCTCAGACTATATTAGACTTGCCACTTCAGCGATTTAAAACTCTAATAAATAAGTGTTTAGTAAATAAAACTTACTACTCTGTACAAGATTACTTGAATGATGACAAAGCTTGGATTCAAAATGACGTTGATGCTCAGCTGAATGATTATACCTTTGTAAAACAGACTGATGTAAACAATGGCATTTTGAAAAGAGCAACTGTTGAGTTTCTTGCCAGTTCTTCTCATCAAGAAACTGCTTTCCGAACTGGTGGTAGCTTCAGACAAACTGACTGACTGACCAATTTTGACGTGTCAAAAGTACTTTGTAAAAAGTCTATTTGAATAAAATATTTTGAGTTTGAGTTTGAAATCTTTCCTCTTTATATATTAGTATAGATATTTAATCATATTACGACATTTAATTATAAAATAAAGCTCCATCTTTGAATATAACAAAATTGACAATAGGTCCCCTTAAGACCTCTGAAACGATGTTCACTTTAGCATTTGCATCGTTATAGTAAATTTTAATTAAAGTTCCCTCAAGCTTGTCTTAAAATGCAATGAGTGTAAGCTGGGAACTTCTCATTATATCAACATTGAACACGCGCACTTCACACAATTATATTCGTTCGGTACACTCCAAATGCTTTATTTATGTTTGCGAATAATATGTATTTATTTCTTCATAAAATAATTACATACAAAAATGATAGCGATACTGCTTAAACCTTTTAAGTCTCAAGCTCCAGGCATTGTTCGGTTTTTTTCTAAATCTTTAGCGTTTTATGTCGGCGCGTAGGTCAGGTTAGGGTCATATTTAATACCACATTGTAACTTGAAATTTTTTGGTGGCCTGTTACTGGCCGGAGATTCTATTTACTACTATCTCCACCAGTGGAGGAGTGCTCCTACCACTATTTCATTTTCGTTAACTATCTGTATATTATCTAAAGTGGTGCTGAAGTTTATCGAGAAGCACTGTTTCATCTCTACTCAGTGTAAGCAATGTCAGAGTGATATCATGATTACAAGATTGTTATAATTGTCAATATATTAATATTTCGCAGCTCTTAAGTTAGAAATGAGCTGATAGTCTTCAAACGAATGACCAGATCTTCACAAATTATAGCTGAGAACTATCTCGATTAAATTACCTTTCAAATAAATAAAACTTCCTCACAATCGGTCCATTATATTGGGTGCTACGATACCACAAACAGATACACACGTTAGTCGTTGTAGCGTCGAGGGTTAATAAATGTAAGTTCGGTTACCCTGCAATATTAAACGAATGTGAGAGTGAGACGATAAATAGTGATATGCCATTAATAAAATATTGTTTTTTTTTGTTCTAGACAATGCATCAAACTAGTCCTCTGAGCATCTATAACGAATGGATGAGACACAGACAAAGCTAGCATGGCGGTGATGTGGCTAGCCGAGATGCACACAGCGCGACTCCTGGGCTATCGCCTCAAGGTTGGACTTGTGGTCATCATCATTATGGTGCTAGGATTTTTTAATGAGAGCCAAGGTAAGATTATACATCTCTTCTACAAATCGCTCTTACTAGTAATATGATATCGAGCGAAAACCGGCACGTAAAGATAAGTTGTGCTCTCTCTAAAAAAAATCTGTTCCTATTATTTTTATTTATACCATTATACTCACTATGTGACTGAAAGTGTGATGTCCTTGTCGCTTATTACTTTAATTATTAAGGAAAAAAACTTGTAGCTGTTAACTTAAGAAGAAAGACTTTTTGCATAATTGGGGTGATGTATATAAATTAAGTAAGGTTTCTCGCATTCTCATGGCATTTGAATATTATTAGAACCAGTAGGTAATTATAATTACTAAACATAATACCATTGATCGGATTATACGCAGTTATCATTAGTCAGGTTCTAACATGTTTAGTGGACGTATATACTATGAGTACTCGATACTCTCAAGCGGAAACTAAATTATTGTTGTGGAAATTGTACATTACTAGTATTAATGGAACTGATTGTTATCAGATTATGAATGTTTTAGGCAATTAAAATCATTCTTTAATATTTCTAAAAACATTGTTAGGAACAAGTGAGCCTGAAGACAAAACCCGAAAATTAATAAGTATCTAATAAGAAGATACAACACAACTGTTTCTACCGCATATTTGATTCTTCCAATGGAATTAAAATTGCCAAAGAGGTTTCCAGTGAATTTAGAAACATGAATTTTAACATGAAATAAGATCTTAAAGCACTATTATAGGGGCAAATCCGAAAATCGGTAATTTGTTGTTAACACCTAACATTTCTCCATAATATCCTCAAAGCTGTAGATTATAGTTATGGCTAAAAACCTCCTCATTCCAAGACCTGTGCATGGTAGCGAGCCGTTAGTAATACCGAATTTGTACCTTTCATATATGAACATAATTTCATCATCATCACAACCCATTAATGGCCCACTGCTGAGCCGGGTCTCCTCTTCAGAATTAGGAGGGGGAACATAATTTAATCTCTGTAAACTATCAGTATTCAATAAGTATAAATACTTTTTCATTTTTCGATAGTAGATGGGACCACATATTTGTTTACTGGTGCTAAACTATTACCAAGGTTGCTTTGCGATTATAAAATGTGCAGTTAATTTTTCTTTTTAACACGATTGAATATATTAATTCTGCTTTGACTTTTCTGCAATTCAATTCATATTATAAGTTCATACATATCGAAACTGTATTTATAAGATTAATAAGATTTTTGACTCGGAGATTAAGGTACCTCCACTATATTACCCGTTCAAATATTACCCAAGCAGATTTTTTGCATTTATCAACGGCCCGCCCCCCATGTCAGCAAAAGTAAGCAAATTCTTACGTAATAATTGATGCAGGCATTTTTGTCCCTGCTCAGAATTAGGAATATTCACGTTTCGATGTGCGTGTTTACCTTTTATCGCTGACGTAATCCCCATGCCGAGCCTCCAACCCCCATGTACTCAAAATAAGCGAAACAAGGACCACCCACCCCCCTTTAATGCTTCTATAATACTTGAACGGCTTCTTATTATCGTCAAAATCAGTTGTCAAATTAACTTAAATAAATAAAACAAAATATAATCATTAATCAGTGAATGGTATTGGCATTTTCGTTTTCAATAGCTAGGAATTCCCAATATTAATAATATGAATGGTTGTGGTTTTGAGGGAAATACGAATGCTAATTTTCTAAAAGCACTCTGAACGTTTGACAAAACCAACAAAACACCACAAATTTATATAGCCACTAACTAATATTCGTAGTTCCGCAGAGCAGTTGCAGTTAAGTGAATGTGGTCGTAAAAAGGAAGTAATGGTCGATTAATGTCCTATTCCTAGTCCACTAATTAGGCTTATGCGGGATCGGCTAATTTGAATAATGAACTGACTTTGATTACAAACAGTATTTTGGATTTTGTACGCTCAAAATACTACTTGTATTAAAAATTAAATGAAAATTAGATGTTTTGGATAAGTTAAAGGTTTAGTAGAAGAGACTATAATGAAACACAATGTAGCAAAGTACAAACAAATAACACTGAAAGCTATATATAAGACAATGACATAAAACGCAATTTAACGAAGAGCCAAATCAATTCCATACAGCTGTTCCTACAAACAAAAAATATTGAGAGAAAAAAGCAATAAATGCATAACTTTCTTATAAAAGAGTACAAACATATGAACAGACAACAAAGGAAGCAAAATAGAAGATAATAAAATGAATCATGATTTATTCAAGAGACAAATGAATTATAGATAAAACCTCATTAAATAATAAGTCAATAGTGAAGCACACAACAATGACGCAAAATAGAAAATACTGAAACGGATCAATATAAAAAGTGCAAAAAGCTATTGTTACAAAAGTAATCAATCAAAATTACATTGATTAAAGAGAAATAAATAAATGCAAAATATACTTTGGAATGAATAAAGACAAGTCGTGACATCGCCACATAAAGACAATTGTCTCTATTGATATCTAACCAGGCGGTGTCTTAGTTTATTTTCTTTGAATTAACGTCTCCGCTTTTGTCTTAGATGTTTATTTAAATGAAACTTCGACTAAAGATAAACCTATTGATACGGAAGTCGTTATTAATGTAAATAAACTCAAAGAGTAACAAAGTAAAGATTGAAGTGCTTAAATTAAGTTTTCGTTTCGTTTAGTTTTATCCAGACTCTTTTCTTCTTGTTTCCTTTCAAATATTTCTGATACCGTATTTTATTGGCAAAATATTTTTAACTATAAAAAAAAATAACTATGAATTTTAAATGCATGCAATTTACGTTGTTAGTAAGTACGGAATGTTATATAAATGGCAACACTTACTTCATATTTTGCTATTAAATGTAAAGTAGATGTTTCTACTTCAAAAATAACTTGAACAGAAAGTGCTAAATTTTAAATTGTTATTTTTGTTTAAGATCCGACCAATAGAACTTTAAAAAGTTTAGGAAAATTATAGGAGCATATAGGCATAGTTTGCAACACCGTTGATAACTTTATATTCGGGAGTAGTGCTTTTTATTTTATTCCAATACTATATATAACTACTTGTATGACTGTATAGACTTGTGGCAGTTGTCAAACGAAGCTCGCCTGGTGTCGATTATGGCTGTTACTGTGCGATATCGGTCGCATGTAGATTATAATGTAAAAAAGGAAAAATCTCGTGTATAAGTAATTCATTATTTGTTTAGAGGTTATGACATTTTCGCCGCATTCTTAGAGTAAATATACAATATTCTATGCTACTGACGATGACAATATCTTTTAAGAGCGAGGAATGATACCAGAGCAAATATTAAACAATCGTTTTATAAGAAGTTCTATTATAAAGCCTTTTTTATATAGTTAATTTTGTTTAAGATGTGACAACCAGAACTTATGAAACTAAAGGAGTAAATTTAAATGGGGATGTTAAAGAGGAATATCTCGTGGATGCGTTACTTATTAATTGTTTAGAGGTTATGACATTTTTGCTGCATCCTTAGAGTAAATACACAGTATTCTATACGACTGACGCAGACAATATCTCTTTTAAAAGCGAAGAATGATAGCAGAGCAAATATTAAACGCTCCTTTTTGCAATATGCGGTTCCACATAACTTTGTATTGAACATTGTTCCATACAGGATGTAAACTTTGTTTGCGCCAAACTTGGCCTGCAATTATTGATTCATCTACAATTACCAAATACATATTGGTCTTTATTTGGTATTGGGTGTTTCCGGAACTATAACTTCTGTAAGTATATGCAAGCTAAATATTTAATTCTGAATATCTGTATGTTCATCGTTTATGGGTAACTTGCATCTAACGTCTTTCGTAGAAACTTACGAATAAGGGCCAGAAAAATTGAAAGACTCAGAGGACGGTGTTTTAAAAATTAAACAGTAGTTCAGATAACGCACGTTATAAAGTATATGTGCCAAAGATTGAAATTCGTTCAACTGATTTTGTATAATTGAATTATAGACAATGTTCATGGTATAAAATTGCTTATAAAATCATATTCATCATATTTAAGTTATAATACCCTACGCTTTTAGCATTTTTAAGTTAAATAAGTATAAGAAAAAGATCAAGTTTATTCCTATTGAATCCAGAAAATAACTGTGGCAGAAATCTGCTTCACCTTCTGTACTTTGTAAATTTTTATTTTAAAGCAATATATATTTAATACTTAGCTGATTTTTGTAATATATTTATTTTCACAATATTTTCTTTCTTATTTAATTAGATTTAATATTAAAAAATAATTTACGCACAATTTTCCAATCTTCATAAACAAGAATTGTGCTAATGGCGTTTAAATCTATGATTTCGATTATTCTCATTCATTTATGTTCCAATTTCTAAGTTCTCGAAAAAATCAAAATACCCGAATAATTCATTCATGTTTCGAATCTTTCATAAAATTTGAGTTTATTGTATTATTTATTTATTTTGATTTGATAAATCAAAAATGATGACGAAAAATGTGTTTTGTATATTTATAAGTAACTTTCGAATTGTTTCAAAATTTGCGAATGTGGAATATTCTGTGGAATATTAATCTAGTATCCAATAACATAAGTATAATAACTAAACTTTAATCAGAACTCAGCATGTAGTTATTGTTTCATCTATATTGCAGGTACACATTGCTCTTTATTCGGAACTAATATTTGGAAACTCCTGAAGCGTTATTCCGGTTTGTGAATTATGCTTGTAATTATACATTTCATTAAGTAAATGTTGAATTCTACCCATTCTAAATTAACCAGTGATCATGTTATTAATTTGAATGCTTTCAAACATCAAAATTTAACTGCAAGTGAAGATTCAGCAACAATGTAAACTTATATTTATAACTATAAAGAATCAGGAAGTTGAAAAAGTCTTTAGTAATCATCTTGTAATATTAAATTACACAATCCCATAGTAATGATAGGAGATCTATAAGTACCAGAAGCTTATAAATTAGGTGTAGGTTTACAGGACGTCCTTCTCGACCTTACTCCCTTACATGACGAAATAGTATCTTGCACCAGAAGTTGACAAGCTTAGGATGATCCATGATAGAAGATTTAAGAAAATTTTAATTCTTATTCTGACGGTTGATAATGTCTGATATGATATGCATATATTAAACATTACAAAGCATGGATACAAACCAGCAGTGAAGAACATGGTTAAAGGTCCACAATTCAGTTAAGTTTAGGTGCCTCTAAACTAAAGGGATCCAAAATCAAGGGAGGAAGGAAACGAGAGTTTGCACAACAATCTGTAGATGACAATAGTCAATGTTTCAAGCCAAAACTATTTCTATACCATCCTTAATCGCTTATATACAAATACCTTCAAAATGTTTGTTCAACTAATGTGATTATTTGGTCCAAATTGATTTATCGAATAACCGAATATGTTATTACCGACAGCATCGCAAATATTTGAGATTTGCAATTTGTGTTTTCAACACGTTGAATCAATGTTTGTTGAAATGTTTTTCACTTTCATTTGCACTGCCTGTTATGAGGAGTGATTGGTAGGCACTATTGTTTAAATGAAATTTATGTGATAATCTTGTGATTTATCATCTAGCTGATGATTGATATTTTCCACCTGAAGCCTTTAACAATACGTATTACGTAACTTTATAGACTGCATTAAATCATCTTCAACGCCCCATGGCAATTATTTTTTTAAATAATTTTAAAGAGCTTATTTCTAACTAGCCAACTAGCTTCGCTTCTTCCAGGTTTGTTTTAATCTTTCTTCCTCTTCTTCCTTCTTCCTCAAAACCTCACACACTCCTCTCATTAGACTTCCGTTATCACATCAATTATATTACACTATTATATAGAGAAAATATTTGTTTGTCGATAGAAAGCTACATGCTTTCCGGGTAACATAAGCTGTGTGATGTTGCCATAAATATAATAATTAAAATATATGGCCAGTGCTACAACGTGGCCATTTTGTACAGTAAAGGTTTTCTTTGGAATTGCTGATCCGATTCTGAAAATTCTTTTGTATTTTTTTTTCTCTTTATCGTTCTTTTATTATCTGTCTCTTTTCTCTATCTTTTCTTTATAGATTTCTGCCTTTATTCTCGCCTTTTCTCAGTCTCTCTTTTTCAAATAATGGAAAGCTACACTATTACAAAGTAACAATTTAAGGACATCAATTATAATTTTGCCTCAAATGGAGCCAAGCGAGGGCAGATAGCTCGTTATAATTGTGTATGATATGAGTTGTTGATGGAAGAAGATGATTGAGTTTTAAATCTGGTATATTTTAAAGTTAATTTTTCTGTATAAGCTTTTCCGTGAATTTTAATAGATATAATGCTATTTAGTGGAGATGAAGCCAACAAATCAGAAATCATTAAAATTTAAACCAGATGTTCTTCTCTTTGTTTTATATATTAAGATGTAATCAAATTCGTATATAATGTTATTTTATTGCTCTACACTTTTCTACAGCAAATATCAGTGAAAGGCAATAATATAGCTAAGTTCGCAGGAGGTCTATAGGTATCTATGTGAATGATCAAAAGGATCAAGATAAGATCAATCATGACTGTTACAAATATTCATTTTCATCGAAAATCAAACCTGAACCAACGGAAGTAGGTCGTTGTAATAATGTTCATTAACATCATAATAATATATAAGAAAGTAGCATTTGTCCTCAAACATAATAAATATTATATTAAATGAGCAACAAAAGGCTACAATTTCCGAAATCGCAGAAGAAACAAAGGGCGTTTTAGTGCACGGATGTTATTAATGTGTTTCATTAAGGCATACTTTGATATATATACACTGGATGTGACAGAAATATCTCATATTGTGTTCGTTTATAATACTTCTTAGGACCATGTACTCCAAAATGAATAAGGAACCTCTTATAGAATCACTTCCTCGTCCGACTGTCTGTTAAGACGCTTTATCATATTTCTAAGTCAACGTAATCTAAGGATACGGCCGGATGATTCGAAAACCGTAATGACATAACAAAAAAATGTGTTTGTTTGCATAAAATATTAATAATACAAAGCATGAATCGTAACTACAATAAGACTTAATTTGATAAATATCTCGATTAACGAATATTGAACTGACTTTATAAATGCACTAAATACTTTGGACGATTGTGTCCCTACTTTGTGGTAATGTAAAGAATGACAATAAGTAAAATTTAAAACTGTAAAAATATTAAAATTATCACATATTAATTAACATGAGGTGTACAGTAAAAATGTAGTATACTAAAATACAATATTCACGTCCAATTTAGATGGAAGTCCAGCAGATATAAAATACATGGGACTAATATCATACTGTGTTACTACACGTACAAGATAATAATAATATGCAATTGAAACAGAAACCGGGTAACCAATATTAAAATTTTACTCCAAACCTTATTAATAGAGACACAGCATCCACGACACTACATCACTGCACAGCTACAATAGTCACCAGGCGAGCTCGGTTTGACAACTGACTCAAGTCTATCGGAATTGAGGTTATATATGTCAGGGATTTTAAAGATGTGAAGGAAAGAGGGGAGGTCAAATATTGGAGAACACTAACAGAGCAGAATGATATTGAATGGACTTTTGGGTAAGCGCAACGTAGATACTTCTACTGAACCGATAAATAATCAAATATGATCTCTTACAATTATGAGAGAAAACTAAGCAGTGCCTTGGACTTGTGACCAAGGTGTAGGCTTAAGGAATTCCTTTATGTGATTACGACACTCGACTCTACTGCTCAGGCTCTCTTTTTTAAACCTAAGGTTAACATCACATAAGCAATGATGGCCCAGTGGTTGAGACTTCCAAGTCTTACTCGGGAGGTCCGAGGTTCGATCCTGGGCACACACCTCTGACTCTGAGTTATGTGTGTTTTAAGCAATTAAATATCACTTGCTTTAACGGTGAAGGAAAACATCGTGAGGAAACCTGCACTCCTGAGAGTTCCCAAAAAGTTCTCAAAGTTGTGTGAAGTCTGCCAACCCGCACTGGGCCAGCGCGGTGGACTATGGCCTAAACCCTCCTTATTCTGAGGAGGAGACCCGGCCCAGCAGTGGGCCATTGAAGGGTTGTGATGATGATAACATCACATAAACCTAACCTAACACAAGACGTGGCGACTAGATTGTGAGATACTCACGTGACCTCGATCGGACAGCACTCCTAGCACTAACACTGCACTGCACAAAACTAATACTCTTCAAAGACTACTTCACTTCTTGTGAGACCGCGCACGACTAAGACTTTAGTCAGACTGTCGATGGCATATAAGGGTCGAGGGTCGAGACTGTCAAAACAACGGAAGTTACTACTACCCTACACAAACGCCATAAATACCGATGACGATTCGATTATTCGATAGTCTTTTACTATTCTCCTACATACTACATATAGTCTTAGTATAAAATAAAAGGAACCCGTGAATATAAAGTTATCAATTTTTTGCTAACTTATTTTAGTTTTATAGCTTTAGCTCTAGCTTTTTACTTTGACGTTCAATTAATGAGTGAGTTAATAGTGGAGGTGAGTCAAATTTAAATTCGATCTGTTATATATAGACGTGATTAATTATACTTTATTTATAGTACAAAATAATAGGATTGTCACTTCCATTTCCCCATTGATTGTACCACAATGGTCTCAAAAAGGAGTGCGATGTAAACCCGACAATAGCACTGCTAATTTCAGAACTTTCATCGTGGTTTCATTTTGTTGCATTGTTTCATTTAAGTTGAATTTCATGTTTTCTTAAAATATTCCTTATTTGTAGGTGACGTCATTTTCAAGATGGTTTAGCTTTCATTTTAATCTTAATAAAGTGAAAAGGAACTTTCAGCATATTTTCTTATCAATTAAATTTACTATAATTTTTTCAAAAATGGCGCATTTTTTCTAAAAATAATGCAATAATTCTATAAAACTAATGTCATCATTTTATTACATTTAAAAAAAACTATTAACAATGATTATAGTCTAAAAAGATATCTATTATTTGTTTGTACACTCTTCTGGTATTATATAATCTAAAAATCATTCTATATAGGTTTATTAAAAACTTTAAAAATATAGTGTTTTTTAAAAATCATATAGTAATTACAAAAAAAATGAATGTAAATTACATATTATGATAGTCGCCATTATAGTATAATAATATTCATTTCTGATATAACCTTTACACATTCGACGGTAGTAATATATACAGACAAGTACAATCACGTGCAAACCACGTTAGTCGAGTAAGAGCAGTGGGCCGAGAGCCCCATGCTGGTGTCAAAAGTGGGATAGTGTGTGTAAGTGATATGTGTTAGTAAATCCACTATCATGTAAATTAAACCCCATCTGATATTATTTCCTTGCAAAAAGTAGTGTTTTTAACATAATTTAAAGTTCCTTTCGAAGTTATTACGTTAAACACCGTTTAGGTTCCGTACGAAAACATTTCATTAGTCTTGAAATAGTTTTAAATTCCGTCGGATAGTATGCAAATCTGAGCGAAGTTTCAAGCTGTTGGTTCTATCGACTGACAAACTAACTACTCACTGTTGCTTTGGTTAACTGTGGTAATAAATTACTTTTACTTCATGTTTCTAGATGTTTACAGTTTTAAAATGTTCTACGTATAAGTTAAATCTACTGGTAATAATATTCAGCATAAGTACGGAGACTACTTCTTCTCTTTTTTTCTACTTTAGCTTCATTTGCACTGTAAAATCACAAATTAGCACATTGTTCTCCTTCATTGCAATTTATAGCCTCATGAGCATATTCAAGATATATTTTATATCTTTTTAATTTATATTTACAATCTTCCATTTTCTGTTCTTGTCTATTCTTGATAAGTCAATGTATTCTCTACTTGTGAGCTTAGTTCAAAGGTACTTGGCAGTTAATAATAAAACACCACCAGCAGAATTCAAAGAGAGACTATCTTCTACTCATCAAGTTTGAGAAATGAGTAGAAAAAAAAATACTTGTGGCTCCAGAGGCTTCGGATCGCGAGCTAATTATCCCTTACCCCAAAACTTATCTATCCTCCTTAATGTCTCTTCAAGGTTAAAACAACATATGTACAAACATATTAGTATTATACCTAACTCAAAGAACAGCTTTTCTAGAAGTTTGTTGACAAACAACATCTAATATAATATGATTATGTTACCAAGTTTATCTATGTCAATCTTAATGGAACAAAATACAATGTTCCGAAAGTTAGAACTATCTATTTACACTATCGCTACCTTGTCCATAGTTTCCCAAACTTGATAATAAAGGAAAATATATTAACGTAGACATCAATAGATAGGTCCAGCCCATCCCGAAGTTAACAAACTACTCCATAAACTTTGAAAGCTCCTTAAGAAGATTAATTATTTCGCGAGTGCTACTATCGATTAAAAACTTGCTTTATTATGCTGGGAGTTTAAGATTGATTCTTTTATATTTTCTGGAGCAGATGTAGGAACTATTTATCTTGCCACGTATAAATAAAATAAATATTTGTTTTAATAATAATGTTGTATTAAATTAAAATCATTACCAGAATGAACGACCTATGATTTATTATTTCATGGTATAATGCCATCTTGTTAAATTTTAATGCGCTTGCCAATAGCGATATTGCAACTCAAAAATTTACTAGATAGCGCTTAATGCAGCTATTTGAATAAACTTCGAGTTCTCATCTACAGGTAAAAATTTCTCATAGAATGTGAATATTTCATTTGATGACTCATACAACTGAATCTTAATCATATTCATGCAAAAACAAAATGTTATTTCTTTTACCTCTCCATCCTCATGGATGTGGTGATTACGGTCCTTAGTTTTTACCCTTGGGATTGCTATGGCCGTGGAGTTATTTCCTTCACTTTCTTTCCTTATATATTTAACGCAAAAGCATCAGCAGTATAGTTTTGTAGTGTAGTAGGAATTTTTATACTCTTGAGTTGGTTTTTCGTTTGGTGGTTCTTTGTGGTCATCTACTATGAAACATTTTATACGTGCAGTGTATATAATATTAAAAATATTAATTTCTACTTCCTTACACATAAATTATTCAACATACGTACTTCGGCATTTACAACTTATATATAGTAATATATAATACATTAGAACATTCTATATAATTTCAATTTAAACACAAAATGTACATTTGCGTATAATATTAGTTAAATGTAGTTTCTCTTTGACCACAAATTCAACAAAATTTAAGAGGAATGAATATAGAATTGGACTAGCTGAAAATTTTGTGCTATATACGCGCGGTTTGTAATTCGAAATTGATTCTAACCTCGCGATTTACCAAGTTATTTCCGTTGTATTATAAATTTGTTAGAGCTGGGTAAAGGTTCTTGTTAACTAGATGTTATGCATTAATAATTTTCCGATAAAGAGAGGGTTTTAGAAGTTTTCGAGACTACTTTTGTTTTATGTAGGTGTTCTAGGGTTTTCTTTATTACTAAGCCTACTCGTGTCTGTTTTTAAGTGTGCTTATGCTTTAAAGGCTTGTAATTTTAATTTTAAATAATAAATATTTTTGTTAAATTTAAAAAATCTTAGAGAACAATAATTCCTATAGACTAGAAATATTTACTCATGGTTGGGTGCTGCCTAAAAATTGAAGAGTGAAGATTAACGTTGAAGACTATTTGTAGTAATAATGATGGATGTTAGGTTTATGTTACTGAATCACACAATAACGACTGAACGGATTTTCAATGAAATTTGGCTAACAGATACTTTATAATCTGAGTTTTCACATAGGCTACTATCTCAATCTGTCGTAAAAGCCTGAATATTGTTATTTAGCAACAATATATTGAAAATTTAATATTTTTATACATCTAAATCTTGCGTTGTACGTACTAAATTGAACCCATGCGAACAAGTAAATAATAAATTAGTCTAATCCCTATTACTCATATAAAAGTCAGTAGCATCCATTAAATCCAAATCGTTTATAAAAAAATATTAATGTTCCCCAGTGTATTGCTCTTTCCAATCTATTTCCGCTAGACAGAACTGGATCAAATAGTAAAAGTTCAGCTAACAATAGGTGACCTAGCATTAACCTACAAAAGCTAGATTTTTGTATCCCATAGGTTATGCATGAATTTATGATGAAGAGCCAAATAGCCTTTTATTAAACAGTTGTTTTTATTTACCCACGAGTATTTAGAGAATAATCAACTATTTTAAGCAGTGTAAAAATTGTATGGAATTATTAGTGTCTCAGTTTAGACTCAGGATTTTTCTAGAAATATCTTAATGATTTCCATTAAATATTGTACATACCTTTTTACGATTATCTCGGTCCTCTGATAGGTACTGTTGTTTTTTTAAATTTGTCTAATGATCAAGACAAAACTTTTAATCACGATGAATATCCTGCTTCAAAAGTCGTCGGTTTATAACTTATGTGGCTCATTAAAATAGTCAGTTTCACAAAATACTTCAATATTATCTGGAATAGAGACAGTGAGTTTGTGTTAACATCACGTACTATCTGAAGTTCTGTAAAGTTTTATTACCAGTCCAAAGAGGTTCCACACGTATCGTAAGTATTTGATGCTTATTCACTGGTGTTACTCGTATTAAATGAATAGCTGTTTCATCATTGATACTTGGCTTTTGTTCTTTAATGTTACTTACTCTAGAATTTTTAAAGGACGCGTACTAAGAAAGTTAAAAAAATCTTTTGTAGATTATATACCTATCAAATAAAATTTAAGTTGAAACAATCTGATACTAGAAGGCGGTTATCACTAACACTAAGATTCTAAGTGTGTTTTGTGTCTTAAAAATATTCGTAGAAGTACCTCGATCAGATCATTTCTCTTCAATTGACCATTTCATTCAACCCTTGTAACATAAGACAAGTTAGAGAATCGATTTATATCTTACTACTACTTAGTTATTTATCTATTAATGAGCCAACGTGTCGAGAAGATTCGACTATATTTCGTGACCTAGTTAAAGGTTCTTAAAAATAATATTGAGTACAAAGTCACATTTCTTTCTTAGTCTATTTATTTAATTATCGTATAGCGCTTTACATACTGTAAAGAACCAACCTACATTAATCTTATATGCAAACTTTCAAGGCGTACCAAAGTAGACGTTCCCAAACATTAAGTCTTTTACGATCAATCCACAACTTGAGGTCACAGTAACGAACCCTAGTTTCGATTTAGTGCCCATCAAGCTAGATCTTTTTAATATAATAGTAGGCTGGCCTGGGATTTACTACTTGCTAGGGACTCAATCTAAATAATTGAAACTATTTTATGGCTTCAAACCTTGAAGAAATAATTGCTTATTCCAATTCTCTTTTGTATTTTATTACTTAATATTATTATATAATATTAATGCTTTTAAGGTTCAGATCAAAACAATCATCTTCGTTCTTCGTCTATCTTATCCTAGACCGTTTTTATGAGGAAAACGAAGTGGAAATAAATATAAGGTCTGTAATTCCTTGAAGCTGTGATGGAAAATTTTAAGTGAACGTAATTAAAACCTTTTATATATATTTTGATACTCATAATGGAATCAAAATTTATAGGATACTGTCTTACCGTTGACATAAAATCATCCTATCTTCTTTCTTTTAAAAATCCTTTTTTAGTGATCGTTTACAGTGTAAAAAGAATCATCATGCAAACTTTTAGGTCTGTCTGGTTCTTTTATTGACCGACCGCATGAGACCGACTCGCCTTGGCTGATCTTTTAATTTGTTTTATCTAAGCGCTTCACTTCAACAAATAATCTTTTGGACGTTTTTTAAACATTATTTTCTTTGACTATTTGATTTAAGACAGATAAGAAATATTTTTTATTTATATAGAATAAATCAAAATCTACATAAAGGGTATTATGACCGCTGTCAGAGCCCTTGCCCTCTGGCTCACCTCAGTTACAATTCTTATCTTCAATTCTCAAACCATTTTTGTACAAATAATAGCAAAATGGCTCCTGCGAATAAATAAATAGTAACGCATTTTTATAAGATTTTGATTCCACAAAATAAATAATTACTATGTTTTTTCATTCAATTTAGATATACCTAATAACTAAAAACTAAATACAATACATTTTTTTTCCAAAAACTCGAAACTGCTAGATTAATAATAATATAAAGTTTGGCTGAATTATCTTTAGTTTTTATTCCTTTTAAAATATATTACAAATATTTAAATTATGGACTAAGTATACGAGTACGGTAAGTATAAAAACCAATGTTTTTGAAGCGTCAGTAGCTCAGTGATTCGGGCGTTGGATTCGCGATCGATAAGTCGTAGGTTCAAATCCCGGACATTGGACTACTGGCGTGGCCCACTCCTGACACAAGCATGCAAGGTTACTAGGAGGGGTAAAGGAAATACTAGTAGTGCGTGACCCATACTGCTAGTAATCTTTTGAAAAAAAAAAATCTTTTTTTGAATCTATTTTGCTGTAGCTAATCAAGCGAAAATTTCTCGTATATTGTTAACGCAAAGTTGTTATTTTTAAGTTAAAATAAATACAATTATTATGTGATATATTAAGTATTGGTAAACAAATACAAATCTTATTACTTATAGACGTGAAGATAAATTGTATTTAAAATTGGTAAACCTTATAACATTTTTATAAGGCTCTATTAACATTTACCCTAAAATAGATTGTACGTATGTTATTTGTGTGCTACATATACACATAAGATATATATGTATGCTATACATTTTAGTAGCTAACTGGAGATATTCAGAAATATCAATATCCAATTATTTGCTTTATAACATGGGTCTGAAGCCGAAAGCGTGGGTGAGATTTTAGTAAGCCCAACAAAGCCCTGATGGGAAGCTATTGTCCAAGGGTTTTCACAGTTAAAAAGGTCAGGCAATTACTGAACACAAAAAACGTGACGGTAGATAATTATAATCTATAGAAATGTATATATTATGGAGAGGAGTATAATACCATTAATCACCTAAAGTCAGAAACTACAAAGGCTACTAATTTATATTTATTTTTTATTTAAATTAGGGTATGCGTGTTTATAATATAACTTGATCATACCGAGCTTAACGAACCATTAGCGCCATATCAACGAACCATATAATCTTAAATACCATATGATGTCATACCGACTAACCGAGCTGTCAAACATTAAACCTTCTACCGGTATACTATATAACTATACCATCAGACAGTATAGTTAAACAGTATATAACCATACCCTCAAAATAAGTAACTAAAAATACAATTAAAGTCTAACCGAGCCGTCTATACGTACAAACTATACTATCATACAGACATATTATACTGTCAAACTGTCATAAAAAACCTTATGACGTTATACTATCTGACTAGTCAGATAGTATACCATTCACAGTTCGTTTATACATAGTTATAACAATCATTCCGTCAAGCTATACATTTATACCGTCTAATGGAGCCGACAATTATCTATACTAATATTATAAAGAAGTAAGATTTGTATTTTTGTATTTTTGTATGTAACGAATAAACATAAAAACTACTGGACCGATTTCAAAAATTCTTTCACCATTAGGAAGCTACATTATCCCTGAGTAACATAGGCTATATTTATTACAAGAAAAAATTAGAGATCCTTAGGAAATCTCACGAAAACCAACCCAAGGTGCCAAAAAATTTGCCATAAAATATCTTTCATCGCATGCGCTGCAAAAAGTATTGATGATAGAACAAAAAAATGTTGTACAATATTATAGAACGTATCAATATCTACAAAAAACTCCGCGAGACCATATGTCCAACTATTATAGTTACGTCACTATAACTACTTTTTTACATTTTAAAAGTTGATAAAAATGCCTATCAAAATCAGACCATGTTTTCTATAACTTTGTATTAATCCTTATCCAAATAAATTATTTCGTATTCAAGACTGTTTCAATACCTGTAAATTATTTTTTGAGTTATTAAAATCGGACTTTCCATTCAAAAGATATTACGAAATTAAAAATATCAATATAAACAAAAAATACACGACGACGCGACGCGACGGGCCAGTATAGCGACGCAGCGCAGCGAGTAAAGCGGCAAGAGAGGGGGCACCGAAATGCGGGAGGGCCAATATATTTTTAAAAATAATATTCCACCCGCGCAAAGCCGGGATGGGCCGCTAGTACCCTATATATTGTCTACACTATCAAACTGTCTAATTAATTTTTCACGTCTATTACACCATATTTGATAGACGTCTGTGTTTTCATACGTTCTAACTATATACAGTCATACCGACTACTCTCTCCACCTTCATAACATCTTGTCATAACGTTAAATTTTCTTACCATACAAATTATGATTGGTAGTTTAAAATAACAAATTAGTTAGTTCGCTTCGCCCTGAGTATTTGAAGCAATATTATAATTAATGTCCTTATTTGTCACTGTAATAGTGCAGTTTTCCATTATTTAAAAAAGAAAAAAACATGAAGAAATAGTGAGAATACGAGAGATATATGGAAAGAAAAGAGAGACAAAAAGACAGATGATAAAAGAGCGAGGAGAGAGCCAACATAATAAAGAGAGGCTGAAATAATAACTATAGAATTATTGAGTAAAAAAAATAAAAAATCGGACCAGTAGCAACAAAATGGCCATATTCTAATAATAAAATATATATATGGCAACACTACATCAACTATGTCACTCAGGAATAGTGTGGCTTTCTATTAGTGAAAAAATTTTCTAAATCGGATCAGTAGTTCCTGAGAAATCTTTACTTTACAAAATGGCCACGTTATGGCACTTAAATGGCCATATCTTTTTTATTTTTAGTAATACTACATAACCTATGTTAAAATAGCATAAGTTTGTTGAAATAAATAAATAAAATAAATAAATGTTGCCGAGAAGAAGAATTTTTGAGCCTATTCGCAACAAACAAATACTCAAACGTACAAAAAATCAAATCTTTCCTATTTATATAATACTGTGGAAGCGTCGATGTGGATGACGGAGCTTTCAATAATATTAATATGGGGGATTTTATATCTAGGGTAAAATAGGATGGGTTGACCAGCATGAAATATAGATATTGAATGGCTAGATCGAAGTGTCAAAACTAAGTTGTTTGTAGCTTATTTGTGTGATAATAAAAATATATGCAATCTAAGAAGTAAAAATACTCTGAACAAACAAGGAAATAAATATTTCCCTAATATTACTAACTAGCAGTATAATATCACACTTTATTCATAGTGTCGGTTTTATCTATATTAAGATTACAAAGGCAAAGTTTGTTGATTGTGAAAACAAATATAAACTAGCCTTCCCCTTGTAGAATATACAGTAATGCCTGGGGATTGTGACCCACTGATTAACCGATCATATTACAATACATTCATTAATACTCATTTGTTGCCTAAAAGTATATAAGATCACTTGATTTTAAAATAAGGAAGTTATAGAACAGGCTATATTAATAATATGGGATTACTTGTCAAACTGCTTAATAATACATACTATCTAATAATATATATATGATAATCGTTGATAAATAAGGAATAATTCAACCTGTTTATATTTTTAGCTGTTTATATTTTTTTATTTCACAAATAATTTTTTACTATTCAAAGAAATATTCAGTTTATTAAATTCGGTGAATTCTTATGAAAATATGTATTAAAAATTCTCATCTTCCGCGTATTATACAATATTTTATGCGCCAGCTTACCGAAGGAGCTCATTTTACCGTATGTTACAGAGAAAGAGAAATATTTTCGTGAACCATTCTTCCATTCCTTATATCACACCCGTTCTGTGCTAAGAAAGTTATTAGCGATAAACTCATGGTTTCTATCTGTCTGTATACACCAGACAGACGTGCTATCTTAACTATGAATATTGGTCAAATGACTGACAGTTATGTCAAACGCCATAAAAGTTAATATGGTTGTAAAGTTTTCTTAAATTCGCTAATTTTCCGCGCAACTTTCCCATTTTTTTTTTGTACATAAGAACTTTCTCATTACAATAACAAGCACAACAAAAAATAATTAGCGAAAACATTACTATGTTTGTGCACAGATAAGGCAAAGATACCTACATTTTAGAGTAAAGTACACTTCGGTGTGAGTGGCTGCTCGCTAGTTCAACATCACGTATAGTCGTACGAGTGTACTATATTCATGGAGCATGACTCTTTCACTTGACCGATTAATCGTTGACTGCATCCAGTTTGATGTTTTACTGCAAACTTTTATAAAGTATATTACAACTCAATCTATGTGGCTTATTTGTAGTATGTAAAAGGGACTTTTCGCCACAGTTTTCAGACATATTTTTCAGGACTTTTAAAGATTTTTAATCTATAGGATACCTATTGAATCGAATTAAATTTGGTAAGAAACAAGGTCTTAAACAGCACGACTAAGTAAAATATTTTTTAAAGTTGGTTAACTGACTATTGCATACGTCTATGTATGGGGATAACTTTTTTCTAACAGCAAAGTTTAGTTAGCTGATTTTTTTTATTGATTTAAAAGAAAAAAAAAAATTTAGATTTTTGCTTTTTCTTGTCTTGACTATTATTCCCATAATAAACACTTTATTCGAACAAAAACAAAATCAACGTAATATGGGGAAGTTTGAAAATGGCCTGAACCTTATTTGGTGAGTCAAAATAACTTAAAATTTTCCTTATGTAAATAATTTACAAGTTTTTGATTCTATAGATTTATATTAAAAAAAAACCACTTTCTCGACAATAAATAACTTCATTCCTAATAGAACTGACGCTGCCTGATAAGTAATTCCATAAAGTTCTTCCCGTGAGGGTTAGAATATTATTCCCATCTGTCGCTGGGACAGCATCTCGTTAGATGCGAGTAACCCCTTGGTGGTAGAGAATCTGTTCCCCGACTGGCTTGCGATCACCAGCATAGACCAGACTTCCCCTATTCCTAACCCACCCCATTAATGTGGACTCCGGGTTTTTGCTCAAAGGACACTGAAACCGAAGCATTCTTCTATTCCATCCATACTCAATATTCAGGGAAGCACGCATCAGCAAAACTTGAGATAATCTCATTTGTTACTGATGTCCATGGACGATGGTGGCCACTTACCATCAAATAGACCGTTTGCTTTTTTGCTATCTGGCTGCCTTAAAAGTAATATATTGTTTAATGTAATTCAAGTTATGAAGTTTAGTATACCGCTAAAGATTAAATACACCAAGAAACGTACATTTAAGCTGAAAACGAAAGCATTTCATACGCTAGCATTAAGGTACATTTGCTAACTAAACATCAAGTACAATACGATGAGCTTGGCTCTTTCACTTGACCGGTTAATCGCTACTAGATCCAGTTTGATCCAGTTTAAACAAGTTTTTGATGAAGCTTCACATTACTTCAGATATACAATTCTGTTTTTAGAACAATGATTATGTGAATAGAGCTTGGAGATTGTGACTTAGGTGCTGGATAAGTAATACCTTTTATTTTTTACTCACCTCCACTGTTAAACCGTGCTACTTAACATCTTAATTATATAAGAAATCATGTTTACGAGCTATGGGATCCTCAGTGATGATTAATAAAATAAATAGTAGAAAAAAAGTTTTTTTTTTTTCATAATCTAATCAAAAATATTCTCGCATATCGATTGAATGACGTCACGACTTAGCGAGTGTTGGTCAATAGATATGCGTCATGTTATTATGGAACGGATATTTTCTGCTATTTTATTTTACTATTACCTTAAACCTTGACAAATAATTTCATAGAGTAAATATAGTCCATCACGTAAATCTAAATTTTAATTTTATGTATTATTGTCTTGTAGGACTTCATAATACTTGCAAACTTTACTGACAAAATAACTATATTCTTGTATCGGAAAAAAGAAAAATTTTTGTCATAATATAACATAATATTTTGGCGAAAATTTACAATTAAAAAGTTTATATTACAATTGTACTCATCATAGAATATTTTTACAAAATCAGTCATCTTGTTGGATTGGAGTTGACATTTTATAAAAACGAAAAATAAAACATAAACAGGGTTGGAAAAAAAAACTGTTTTTTTCTTCTTCTTTTTAGTTTAGGCCATTAATTTCAAATCAAATAGACCTATATTAATTAATTTCTTGATAAGATATTTTCAAATCGATCAATGGATAAACATTTATTGTAGCGTTACCTATCTCTAATCCGTACTAAACGCTTTACATTCATCCTGTATGTTCTAACTAATGTTCATTTTTAATATGGAAAACCCCCAATATTTAGGTATATTATTTTATATTTATATACGGGGAATAACCACCAGCCATTGAATTACTTTCTTTCGACAGCCGAGTGCCAACATATCTTTGTTTTTAAATACGTTATAAAAAAGGCGGTTTTAATTCAAACTGTTTTAAACACTGATTTACATTAACTGTGTTTTAAATCAACTTGTTTTAATCTATCCAACCCTGCATATAAATCAGATTTATCCATTATATAGATTGCGGAAGCACAAAAAAGCTACTTCACTTTTCCATAAAACAAGGAAAAATATTTAAAATAAAATGATTGAATGCTTTTAACAATAATTTCATAATCGATTTAGAAACATTTTTAGCTCATAAGGAATTTATGTATTTTATAATCATCATTCATACAATAACAACCATTGAATGTGAGATGATATCCTCTTCCGTCATGAGCTGTCAACAAGTTCGAACGGGACTCAAATGGTGAATGAATTTATACAACAGCTTCGCTAATAATATTCGCTTTGCTGAAGTGTATTCATACTGTTCAACTCAAACTCACTCATTTATTAATTCATACTCTACCCGCAACTATGAATCATATATCTCTCACCGTTAAGACAGCGTTCGTAAGAAACGTTTTCGTTTGACCGTTTTTTCTCCGACGTGCTTTGCAAATCCGAATACCACGAAAAAGACTTTTCATTTTTCGGGTTAATATATAGCTTATGACACTTACAAATGATGTGGCTTTCTACTCTTAAAAGAATTTTCAAAACTGGTTCAATAGATCCATAGAATTACCCCCCTAAAACCTCTCAATAGAGATTTTGATAATAACGCTAGTAATTTTAAAAAAATACATAAGACGATCAAATTGGTTTAAAAAACGATCTGTCAAATAATATAATAAATAAAATAGGGATATACTTTTCTAGTTAAGACTGCATCTCCACCAGAGATGTGCTAGGATGTGTTTTGTCAAATGACGAAATTCTATTGATGGATGTATGTTAACATCCCTCGCAACGCATCCTTGAAGTCAATTCTATATAGAATATACTAAACTCTTAGTAAATAGCGTAAGATATGAAAAACCATAAATATGCCTCTAATTTCCATTAACCTACATATGGAGGATAATGTATACATCATTGGTTTGGTAGATTAAATACGCTATCAATCATCTCAAACATTGTAATGTCACCGAAATATTCCGGACTCGTATTTTCGAAAAAAACTTGAATATGCAGAGATTATTCGTAAGCGGTTGTCACACGCAATGTTAAATGGATAAGGCTTAGCTGGACGAAGGTTGCAAATTTAATATATTTAAAGACTTTCTATTATGTTTTACTTTCATTGGTACGTTAATATTACTGAGGGTTATACTATAGACACAGAGCCTCAGCGATACGTCTTATTGCCCGTGAGGGGACGGGTTAGAATACTATTCCCCTCTACCGCTGGGAGAGCATCTCGTTAACTCATGCTGGGTCCCTTTATGATAATATTAACAAAGACGACAAATGATGAACATCGGCTAGTAATGTAAATAAAAGAAATTTTGTAATACAGACTGTTAGTATTGTAATTTATACACTTTCATAGCATTATGTAACAATGTAACCCGTACGAGTGCAAAGCACGGGTTATTAATGTAACTGGCTTAGAAGCCGCACTCACCCGCTTAACCGCTTTGTTTATAATGATCACTTCTTTAACTAACTTCTAACTCTAACCAGCTTTACAGTTATGTAACTATACGATTTTCGGTATAATTTCTACCTTTTTCTGACCTCTACAACTAACTTTTTCGTAGTTATTTTGCTCCATTTAACACTAGAAGGGTCAGCACCCTTAATGTGACGAAAGAATTGTTTCGACGATAAAGTGTCTTTAAAGACGTTAGTTTGGTTCAAATATAATGAAGATATTAGTGAAAAGCAGTCTCTCCACATCAAATAAGAAAGATTAATCTGAAATTGTTTAGAAATGTTCAAAAATCAAATCTATCAAACATGCATAGTAAGCTAAGGACGACAAATATTTTAATTTCGAAAATAATTCTCAAGAATCGTAGGAATACTTAATAATATAAACTAAACAAATGATTGTTCGATTTAATATACCACTTACGCCATCTATATTGACGAATAGATGACGTCCGTCTGTCTGTTACATAATCAGGCTTAAATCACTTAACCGATTTTGATGAACTATGATACAGAGATAAAGTAGAGCTTGAGGAAGGAAATAGGCTATGTTTTATCGCGAAAAAAATATTTAAGTATACAAAGTAAAAAAAATGAGTGTACGATTACGCCATCTATCGTCTTGGGGATGATGTGCATGTCGAGCTGTGTGGCCGTTATGTCTTTGGGAATTAGTCATATAAAAATTAAAATGTGAAATGTAGTGATATAGCGAATAAAATGTGAAATTAAACCTAAATAATAAATAAAATAAAATGGTTTGTTGAGTTTATAATAAAAAAATATGTTTTGATCGTAAAATCTATTTGATAAAAATAATCATATGCCGTCTTGACTGTCGAGGTCTTTAAATGGCCATAATATGAAACATTCCCTCACACGAAGAAATGAGTTATATAGTAATAGTTATCTAATATTAAAATTTATCATAATGCTGATAGTGAAAATTGTAACTTCATCCCCTTAAGATTGTTAAAGCATCCCCTTTTTTATGTTACATAATTTTTTATTATTTTTAGCGAAGCACAGCGCAGTGTATGCGTTATTAACGCTAGCTTAGAAGCCACACCACTTGACCCGTTAAACCGATTAGGTTATAACAAAAGTGTTATTCCTTTGCCTGGCGGAAACTCTTACGTATTTCAACGCTTAATGGATTATGCACTTCTATATAGTCGACTAGTTTTACCATATTAATACGAGAATTAATTATTCTATAACCTATATGGGAGCCATACGTAAAATACGATAATAATGTATATTTTAGGCGGTAATCATGAAAACACTATTTACACACCCATAATGGTCACCAGGCGAGCTCCATTTGACGACTGGCTCAAGAATATTAGAACAGAGGTTATATACAGTCTTGGAAAAGGCACTACCCGCGAATATAAAGTTAATAACGGCGATGCTAACTATTTAATAATAAATAATATATATTTCTAATAAAATAATAATATATTTCTAATAAAAACATAAACTGTAAAAGACGCCATCTCTGACAATGTCTTTTGACTGTAAAAGTTGTAAGATAAAAACAAAATGATAACCTTAACAAAACTTCATAATTTACCATCCGGAAAATTGTCAGTTATATAAGTGTCACTCGTAAAAAGCGTAGTAAGGACTCAAATTAAAATTTATTTTGTTACTACATTACTATTATTTATAGCATTGAATTTTGTATTGAATTCATTATTATGGTCATTTGACGTCATTTGTAAGTTTCGTCGAATTTAAATTATTTCTTTAAGTTTTTTTTATGATAGATAAGGGACAAACGGTCCAACTAATGTAAAGTGGCCACCGTCGCCCATGGGATGGCAAAACTAGGGAGTATGTCTTGTTTTGCCGATGCGTTGCTGCCTCGAAAATAGAGTGAGGAGGGGGAGCGAAGAAAAGAATGCTGCGGTTTCAGTGGACACTGAGCAAGACCCGGTGTTCACTGGAACCGCACCATTAATGGGATGGGAAAGGAAGAGGCCCATATGCGGCTCGACCGGAAGGCCTCAGAGACACTTGGCGGCTGGATTCGCTTGTGGTGGCAGCAAGAAGCAAGAAAAATAGATCCCCTACTACCAATGGGGGTGCTGGGTGACTTCCCTCTTACGAGATGCTTAAGAGATAAGGGCCTTTACGGGCAAACTCTTGTAGTGTTATATAAAACGAACAAATTTTATTTAGCAGTAATTTCATTGATCAATTTAATTTTCTAAATCCATTAGATAAATCTGTTCTTAGAGCTACAAGTTCTCAAACATAGAGTATACTCAAGATTATATAAAGCGTTTCAACAAAGCGGATGAGCAAAATGAAGAGCAGACAACCACAACAAAAGGAGCTAAATGTAAGGCAAATGAAGCGTATCTGAAAACATTTCAAATTACCATTATTTACTTTGGATGTGTAAAAGAACTACTTTGGAAAAAAGCTTAACAAAACAGAAAACTTTAGGCTCAGAATTTTTTTACCTTATATCGATATTATTTTATATTAGGTTAAGATTTTATTTACTTTATTCATTACAACCAGAAAAACACAATCTTTGACCCTTTAGACTTCAACCCATATTTTTTATTCTATTATTTTTTTAAGTAATAAGTAATTCCTTAGAATTTCATTATGGACTTTTCTACTCCCGACTTCTGTATTCGGGTATATATAGGTATAATAATGGTCCTTGTTTTACTTCTTCGTCTACAATTTTCCAGATAGGCGTATTTTGGTTATAAGTTTCAATAGTAAGCAACTCAATTGTAATACTTTTTGCCACTTTGTGGCCTTTATTCATTGCATTTCCCAAAGCAATAATAAAAACATAATTCCATGGAAACGAAAGCTAAAATTTCCGCAAAAGTATACTTGACAAGACAATGCCTATTATGTTTGAGGTGGCCTTTTAAAAACACCTCTGCAATCGTAAAAACCGGCTAAATGAGATGTGAACCGCACGATTTAAGGCGGGCGATTTGGTTAAATGACGGTTTCTGTTAAATGTGACGATGGAGAGTTGGATGCGGTAGTTAGGTGTAAGTTTTATTACAAACCAACTACTGTATTCTATTTCAATATTCTGTTGTTTTAAAATGGAGGAGTAAGGGTAGATTTTTCGATTAAAGCTTCCAGGCAGATTGATTTTTCCGATGATTTCAACAATTATCCACCTAATATAACTATACATAACATTATAAATGATAAATAAATAAAGCACGGTCAAAAAAAGTACTTATTTTATTTACCACTTAAGCGTTAAAATTACCATTAAATATGAAGTATTTAAGCATACTTCACATTTAATTCAATTCAATAATATTTTTATCTTCTCTCATTAAATGTCGGAGATTTTATGATGAGAAGGAAGTAGGTAAGGGGAATATTGAAGAAAATTAAAGGGGTTATGATATTGAATACTGGCAGTACTAAACCGACAAATAATCAAACATGATCTCTTACAATAGCGAGAGAAACCTAAGCAGTGCCTCGGACTTGTGACCATGGTGTAGACTTAAAGAGCTCTTTTAACAGAATTCCAACACTTGCCTCCACTGCTCAGGTTCTCTGTTAAAACCAACGGTTAAACTCACATAAACCTAACCTAACACAAGACGTGGCAACTACACTGTACACGTACTCACATGAACAGCACTCCCAGCACTAACACAACACTGCACTTAACACTTTCACTGACACTGTTTAGAGACTACTTCATTCCCTGAGAGACTGCTCAAGACTAAGAATCAGTCAGATTGTCTAGAGCATATAAAGCATCGAGACTGTCAAAATGACGGAAGTGACTACTACCCTACTCCAGCGCCACAGATGGCGATGACGATTCGATTAATCGTTTATACTATATATAAATACATATAAACTATTCTTTTTTTTTTTTTAAAGATTACTAGCAGTATGGATCACATATTACTAGTATTCCCTTTACCCCTCCTAGTAAGCTAATAAATAGCTTGTGTCAGGAGTGGGCCACGCCAGTATTCCAATGTCCGGGATTCGAACCCACGACTTATCGATCGTGAATCCAACGCCCGCACCACTGAGCTACTGACGCTTCATTCTCCGACAGATATAAAATAATAATTGCAATACTAAATCTAAGATCGAAACTAACTAAATTAATAATAATTATTATCATCAAAACTTTAATTTGGACAAAAGTATGTAAACTTACAGACTTAGCGCGACCACCATGCAGATGAGTCAAATCACAATGTTCGTCATTTTAACGAACATTAGGTACAATAGGTTCATAAAAAAGTAATTTCGACTAAATTTTAGTTTTAAATAATTTTTTTTTTATAAATTTTAGATCAATCCTGACTATTATTCTAGTAAACTAGCCGTGATACTGTAATGTGTGTAAAAACACCTCAATTAAATAATTGGTTCTTATTTTAGAAGATTACTAGCGACCCGCTACCGACTTCACACGATTTCTTTCTCTACTATAATATACATATACATACATTGATTATGATTAGTAAAATGGATTTTGGTTTCATGAGTGATAGAATCTATCGATCGTATTGAAATTTGTTGCGATCCACGAGGTGGATGCGCGTGTGATGGTAATTGCGATTACCGGTCGGCTGTGAGAGCCGTGGTGATGGAGGGTATCACTCAAGGATTTGTAGAAGTAGTTAGTGTGTAGCTTTTGAAAGTTGGAATAAACAGTTCTGGTACATGGCTCTACTTGATGTTGTTGTTTTCGTGTAGTAGAAAAATGCCATTATCCTAATTTGATAGTAGTCCGGTCAAATACACCGTGTTAGTTTCGCCAGAATTACTTCTTTTAGTACCTTGGTAGGAATCGGTCCGAATTAAAGACTAGACAGTATAACGTGTGCGTACGGTACGATGAAGATACATCTTGCTTTAAATCATGATTAATCGTTTAAATTAGCGTTTAGCCAGTTCAGCGGTTAAGATGTAAATGATATTACATCGACTGTGATAATTATAATTCCCTTAATGCCGTTCGGTGTAGAGTTGTAGACCAATGCTTAGTTAATTGTTCACTTCAGTTAGTACATTTACTGAATTTATTCGTGCGAATTTGCGTTGATTAGACTAATGTCAGGAAGGACGAGCCGATGTCCTTGTGATAGTGCGGTTTAGAAATTGAGTATCGCCCGAGGACAGTCGCGCGTCAGAATGGCCGTGTCGGAGGGATGAGTTAGGTTAGCCTTAGGTTAGGTTAGCCTAGTGATAGGTTAGGTTTATGTTAGTCTAATTTTAGGCTTAAACAGTGAAACTAAGCAGTGAAGGTGTGTGTTGTAATTACTTAAAGGAATCCCTTAAGCCTAAACCTTGGTCATAAGTCCAAGGCACTGCTTGGGTTCCTGTCATAATAGTAAGAGATCGTAACGTTTAGTTATATCCTGGCCGTATTGCGCCCGTGTAGCTTTTGAAATAATCCATCCATTCCCTTTTTATTTTAGTATCCAACATACATATAAACCTTGCTCTTGAATCACTCTACCTATTATAAAAAAATATCGTTTAAAAACCCAACTTCAAACTATAAAAATGCACTAAAACGTAGGAAATAATTCCGTTATGTATTAATCTCCCTTTATTAGGACAATGATATACAATAATTGTTATTTTTGCAGTCGGTGCCAGCCAGGTGAACAGACTTGTAGTGAGATATAATAATAATATCTAGGTATTTGAATACTACTATTACAATACTATACTATTTCTGGCACCGACAACAAAAAAATGATTAAATTTTTATGGGACCAAATGGCAACTATTCTGCATCAAACTAAAGAAGAATCACGTAAATCGGATCATAAATATCAACATAATCGGTGTACATACATAAATAAACAATACAGTTCCCAAGAAACGGGAACTGAAAAATTGGTGACAAAATAAAGCTACTGGGCCAAACTATGTTAAATTTTTATGGGACCAAATGGCAAATATTCCACATCTAACTAAAGAAGAATCACGTAAATCTGATTATAAATCTCAGCGTAATCGATATACATACATAAAAATAAATAATATATCAATCGAATTAAAAACCTCCTTTTTGAAATCGGTTAAAATCCGTTGCGTAGTTTTAAAAATCTAAGCATACATAAGGACGGACAGACAGACAGCGGGAAGCGACTTTGTTTTATACTATTATATGTTTATCAATGTTACTGAAATTTAAACACAATCAACTTATTTAGTAACGCTGCATTTCCACCTGAGAGGAGCAAAAATGTGTAGTGAGGGATGTGTTTGTTAAGAACCAATAGAATCGCATAAAGTCTCGCATCGCGTCAAATGTAGCGTTTCTATTATGAGTAGTATTTGTAAATTATTTTGTTCATTTAAAACACTTAAAGGAACATAAATAATTTTTAAATGGGACAAAATTTAAACGTAATGTAGTCGTAAGCGTTTATATTTTTATTTTTTACTGAAATGTTTTAAACTATTAAAATCTTATAGAATTACTGAGTAATGATGTAATTGTAATATTCCAGTTTTATTCCTTTTTAATATTTAAATGTAGTTTAAGTTTAATTGCACAATTTTATTTGTTCCAACTTAAGAGATAGGATAGAGATTTTTACGACCTTAATATATTTTTTTGTAACTTACACGTTGACCTATAAAATTATGGCGGATTTTTAGAAATATCACGACAAAAATGTCTGTGAGTTTTACATTTGTCAAATAATTTATTTTACAATAATTATTATTTATTTATTTGTAAAATATTTTTAAATCTTATACCTTAACGATTAATTAGACTATCCTATGTAATCATGTTCGTGTTGTTCCATTAATTGTAATCAAAAGAACTTAAACATTTTTTGTTTGACTGTTTCTATTGATGTCACTTTTTGACTCACAATCAACGCATCCAAGTTAAAAAAGTTCAAAAACGCGTACTGCTTGGGCCAGTTCTTTATATCAATGGGTGGACATAGTTTTCAGAGGTAGAAATAACATATAAAATAAACAAATAATGGAATTTAATTATCAAAAAATTTCAAAAAACATGTTTTGGTAATATTTGCAAAACCAAGTTTTTTCTGCCATTATATTAGTATTACTTTTATGGTAGATAAGGTGCAAACGAGCAGATGGTCCACCTGATGGTAAGTGGCCACCATCGCCCATGGACATCGACAAAACAAGAGATACCCTCTGCGTTTTTGCACGTTGCATCCTCGAAAATAGGGTCGGGAGGAGAAGTGAAGAACGCTGAGCGAGAGCCCAGAGTCCACTAGATCCGCAGTATTGTATTGTATTGTAAATGGAATGAGAGAGAGAGGGGGTAAGTCTGGCCCACATGCGACTCGACCGGAAGCTCGACCAGTCGTGGAATAGATCCCCAAGTGGGTGCTGGTATATTTGTTAGAAAGAAACAAATACATATATTACGGCGTCTATATCCAACATAATTAAAAGTTAACAAAGTCACCAGACAGCCTTTTTAACTTGACGCTCTTTGATTAGGGTCTAGATTTATAAAATGAGTCTAGAATAGTCTGAGCCTGAAACGTTATGAAATATTCTTTTAGATCTAGATATCTTGACCTTGACTTTTGTCTAATTGCCTACACTTGTGCGCTTCATGTCACTCTTTAAGATTCTAAATAAAAAATGTATATCATTTTTAAATGTCAGTCTTTTTTACGAGTATTTCCTGCTGCTAACAAAAGTTCCTATCGGAAGTTACCTCCATAACCTAGGTAGTTTGACTAGTAATTTAGTAGTAGGTAAAACTGGATCACATTTCTCGATATTCTTTAATTTGTAGTGTTTTACTTATAATTCCAATACTTTATTATCTAAATACCATGACGAATGGATCCTTGAGACTGAAGAAGTCACTATAAGAGAAGAGAGCAGCGCGTCACACGCGATTGGTTCTCATGCGACGTTTCAGTGCCCGCGCGTCTGCTATTTGACAAAATAGTAAACGTCTCGGATGGAACTGCCAGTGCAAGCACACAGAACGATTACAATGCGCAACTTTCCCCCACGATTTTTTCTTGCTTGAACTTGCTATCAAACTATGAGATTCACATGATCTTCAATGAGTGAGACCTAGCACTAGTTACACTGCTTAACGATAGACAATATTAAGTCTATGAAATTGCTTGTCAAATTGTCTCTGATGTGAGATTATTAGTTGTCGAACCAGTGGGGGCATTTTTAAAATAAATCAAAAGACGTTGAATGTTGCTAGACTAAAAATTCTATTCTAATAGTATTTTGTTTCATTTAGACCGTAATAATACAAATATATAATTTAAATTAAAGTAAAACATGTCTATCATTAACGCAATTTGTTAGTTTAATTTTTGTTGTAACTTTGTTTCAAAGTTTTACTGAAATTTCGAGGGCAAAAAGTCAAAACAAAAATTGAGTCAACCCTCATTCGCCGTGTCCAAAGTTTCTGCCATCAATTCCATGTAAAAAGGGGTCTTGTAACCCCAGTATTTAAGGGGTTCAGACCCACATTAGAGATCAGATGTTGTAGCGAATAATTTCTTAATCAACCCACCTTTGTTTACGCTAATTGTGTCATTTCCCATTCTATTTGGGCTCAGCTACAAACAGAATTCCAAAAAACATTGCCATGTAAATGGTTTACAAACATGTATGGAAATTTATTTTCAGATTTACCCTCGCTGCAGCTTTGTCACATTATTTATGTATTACGCGAAACGTCGCCTTAATTTTTGTACAATGTAGGCCGAAGTATTGGATTCATATGAAATTTCCAATTGCATTTTTAATCTATTGGTAAATATAATAAAATTTAAAATATAACTTTTAAATCGCAACTTGACTGTTAAAATGCAATACTCTGTTTACTGCAGCGTTGTTTTATCGAGCAGGTTTTTGTTATTAGTGTTGGCAACACATTTATTAAAATTTGATTGACAAGTAGATCTTATATTTTTTTAAAGAACACCTCACTTTACTCGTCAATAGTCCCAAGATAATTTCCCATTTTGAGTTCATTTAAAAGTTAAGGTTATGGGGTGTTAGTAACAACGTTTATAAATTAGTAATCGCGTGTAGACAATGTATAACCTTTAGTGCAATAATTAGACTCAGTTGCTAAGGTCTTATCGCGCAGTTTTAAATGGAATCAAAAGGTTACCTTGCTATAATCCGCGGCAATCTAAACAACCAGACTCGTATGGCACAACCCAGAAGAGCACCCTGCCCACATAAAAGTGAGACGCGCGAAACCGAACCAAGACACACCGCACAAGTAGATCGACATTCGACGTACTTTTCGATCCGTAACTGAAGCATCTTCAGGAGGTGTTGACTCTACAAGCGTCACTTTCTAAGTGAGGTGTGTACTGTGAGAGTGAGGGTGAGGTGGCTCTTGGTGAAGATTATGGCTGTACTTGTGCGAGCACTAAGAAAGAATTATTGAAAGTTTACCCAAAAGGGGGTAAAACGGCGGTGCAAAGTTAGTATGAAACTTTGCCGTTTTTGAAGTTATTCAAATGAAATTCAGTATAAGGGTTCATCATTAAAAGACATGAAACACGTGTAAAATATTTTTTCTAAAATCATCCCTTAAAGGGATAAAAAAGGGATGCAAAGTTAGTATGACTACCTCATAAAATTATTAAATATTATGTCTACAGACGATCTAGTGTAGACTAATATAACTACCTGAATATCGCAAACAAAGTTACGAGTAAAAGCTAATGTATCATAAAGATATATAAAGAATAACAATTTCATTTTTTACTATATTAAGCTCTCCCACTTTATATTTTAGTGTATCAAAGAATTTCACGAAGTTCTGCATATATTTTGGTACTGAAATTTTCGCAACATTTTGAAAGCTAAAGCCATGTTAGCTAATGAGTGTATTAGCATCATAACGAGGTTACTGTTGCAGGCTCGGCGCACTACGGCGAGGATAGTGTGGGTTCGTTCCCGTACTTCGAGTACAACGTGCCACGGAATGTGACGACCGTGGTTGGGCAGACCGCCTTCCTGCATTGTAGGGTTGAGCAGCTTGGCGATAAAGCGGTAAGTAACTATTAGCAGTTATTTGTTTTACTTTTTTATTTCGTGATTTCATAATTTGAATGCCGGTTGCGCTGTTGGTTTTGTATAGAATACCGAGACATACATTACATACTGTTAATTAATAAAGAAGAAGAGTTGTATTAGTCTATACGCAGACTAACAGTATGACGGCTTAACTATGATATCCTCCTGGGGGTTATACTTTATACTCAAGACCTTCAGAGTTACTGCTAGAATAGTCGCAATGTAATCCATAATTATTCTGTCATGACGGCGTATTTATTTTGCAATTCCCACTACTTTCCAACATCATAATTAACAATACATTATATAATTCATACATTACATAAACATTTTAGGTATTCTGGTCATTACCTAAGTATTGTATACACATAACATTTAAATTAACTAAATTAGTCAAACTAGTTTATTTATGAATTAATAATTTAAATTCAAGTCACCTTTACATCGAGTACCTACTTCATACTCTCTAGAACATTCTAGTATTGATCACGAGCTATTTTGAACCGGTACGAGGCACTAAAATAGTTTGTTTAGCTTCAAAATAATTCTAAAGTTAGGTAATTTTAATTTAGATACTCCATAGAATTATTCATTTACTTTGTTAAACATTTTCGTAAAAATCTATTTCGAATATCTTAAGACAGGTCTTAGATGAATTTACTTTATTTATAAATTGATGTTTTAGTACTGATAATATAATGAATAACTTTTTTCACATCAAGGGACGGGTAAGAATGCAATTCCTCTTAACCGCTGGGAGAGCACCTCGTAACAGACGAGTAACCAGCTTACCTTGGTGGTAGGGGATCTATTCTCCCACTGTATTTCGACCACATGCGAATCTGAACACCAAGTGTTTTTGACGCATTCCGATCAAACGGCCTGTGGGACAGACCTCTCACATCCTATTAAAGTTACATCTTCAGTTCATTCGTGGTTCTGGCTCGGGCTCCGCTGAAACCGCAGCATTCTTTTCTTCACTCCTTCTTCTTACTCTATCTTCGATGTGGCAACGCATCGACAACACAAGACACACTCTCCTATATTGTCGATAATTAGGATCGTCTACTCGTTTGTCCTGATCTGCCATAAAAAAATAAGCACGGATTGTATATTTCCTAAGAATTGTACCTTATTTCAAAGTTTCATTTCCCGGGTTTTAGCCGTTACACGAGCAGGTAAGCTGATCAGTAAAATTTTGACTTAAACAAGAAAATCAAACCTTTTGAACTAAGTACCATCCGAACCCTAAACAAACACACACTTTACGTTCTTTCATGAAAAAAATATAACCCTCAAAGTTCCCCGTCCAAATATAATGGAAAATGAAATACTTTGAACAAAGGCCTTTATTGACTTTGTGTATAAGCGCATTGAAATTGATTTCCTACAAAGACGTATTCATATTCCTCAGTAAGCTCTTAGTAGTTTTATTGTTTGGTAAATAAATAGTAGCTTCTACTTTATATTATTGTCATATTTACTAAACTTTGACGTCTGTATCTCTACTAATATTTTATTTTACTACTTAGTTGTAAGTTAAAAAGAAGTGGTCATTTTACATCTGATCTTAGGCCCACCAGGTTCTTTGGAGAAATAATTAAATGCTAAGTGAACATAATCAAAAAATTGAAGTCATAGAATCGTTTATTTAGGGTCACGTACCTTTAAATCAATAAAAAATCCCTTATTAGCTTTGTTATCTGTCTATCAAACCTATTTATACTTAGGTCTACAGTTCCTTGAAATCCTGTGAAAATATAATTTAAAAATATTTTAGCTCAGCGAACTAATAGTAATATTGTTAACATATTAAGAGTTATTACAATAGCGTTGTTTCTATTGAGTTAAACTAATTAATACACAAGTCAACCAACCCATTTCAGTAGTTCATCTACGGTGTAAGTAGGTTCACGTTCACGCTCTGCTTCCTCATGAAAGAACGGTCATTACCCACCGATTATATCGTAGCAAAAAATATTACTAATATACTACAAGATAATTTATCATCTTTGAGGCAAACTATATCTATATACATTAATAAATATACATATTGTAAATTAATTATCTGTCTGTAATTGATTTCGATATAAAGACCGTCTGAACTAGAACGTGAGTAAATGATTAAAAAGTTAGCGTACGGTCGTACCATGTGTGTGTTTATTTCAACCTATATTTCGTAATTTTTCAACCTTTTTCGACATTATTAGGAACTCTGTAGAATTTATTAGACGAATGATTTTAGCGCCCATTTACTAGAGACACTTTCTGAGTACTTTAATATAAGGATTAATTGATAATGATGTAGAGTATTGATAGAATAAAATTGTTTGATTTGAACTTTAGATTGACAGTCATTTATGTGGTTGTGATCTGTGCTTACAGATTAAAAATTATATATAAAATATGCATTTTTCACGTCATTTGTAATATAATGTGTCGTCACGTCATGTGGCGCCAATATTGTCAACGTCTTCTTAAAGATAATGTATTTACTGCCTTACAAAGACAATAGTTACACACGGCATGACGTCACTCAGCGGTTTTCAAAGTAGTTGTAATAGTTTTTATTAATTGAATTGTTTGTTACAGGTATCTTGGATACGAAAAAGAGATCTTCATATCTTAACTGCTGGAATTTTAACATACACATCAGATCAGAGGTTTACGGTACGTGTAATTTCAATAATTATCATATTATAATAATAATAATAGTTTTTTTAAACAAAAAATTTCAAATATATGAAATGTTTATTTAAATGACAATTGTAAGACCTCCAAAACTCAACTAAGAGAGAAAAAATGAATTACGTTCAGATGTAATGAGGCATCCGACATAGAAAACAATAGGAAATTACAATCAGTAATTTCCTATTGTTTTCTCTAAAATGATATATTAGAATCGAATCAAAAGCATTGTAGTTTATAAGGTTGAATTAAATACAGTTACTTCTAGTCTAAATCTTATATTATTGTTAAGGATTGTATTTATTGAACTAAATTGTGGTGTGAACTTTGTTTTGATGTATAGAGGATCTAAAAGTTTATACTGATAGTATTCAAGTTTCCATCAATTGCCAAAATAGCGCTACTGTAGCTAAAAGGTATATTACAGCTATTGAAAAAATGTGCTGAGAGAATTAAACTTTATTTTATCACTACGTAGTATAAAAGAAAGTCGCTTATCGTCTGTCTGTATGTATGCTTAGATCCTTAAAATGCAACGGATTTTGATGCGTTTTTTTTAAATAGATAGAGTGGTTCAAGAGGAAGGTTTATATGTATAGTACATGCATATTATAGTAGAGAAAGTAACCGTGCAAAGCCGGAGCGGATCACTAGTTTTAAATAATGTCTATTTATAAAAACAATTAAATTATATTCTTTCATTTTAAGTACATACCGTAGTCCCAGCAGCGCCATCTAAATTTCATACATTAACAATACTCCTACTTCAGTAATGATTGTAAAGTCATACTATTATTTACCTAGTTGCATTTAATCTTAACACTATATTGATAGTTATGTTATTTTCAGGTCATAAGGCCAGATAAATCAGAGAACTGGACGTTACAAATTAAGTTTCCTCAAGAGAGGGATGCCGGTATCTACGAATGTCAAGTCAATACAGAACCAAAGATGTCGTTAGCGTTTCAACTTAATGTTGTTGGTGAGTTTTTTTGCTTATTTTATCAATTTAGAAAGAACGAAAGGGTATAGCCGGGATTCTGTGGAATATCTGCCCGGCTTTTTTTACTCGCACTTAGGGATTCATTTTATTTATGAATAAAAATAAATTTGACTAATTTTGTGGCGTTTATAACAAACTCTGTTTTCGATATATATTTTCTTCATAGCTATAGTCTTTAATGTTAAATGAGGAAAAATAGTGGAAAACAATGTTCACGAAACTATTCTTATGAAACAATTTACTATTCAATGCATTAAAAAATCAGTATATATGACGAAGAATCAACTTTATGGGTAGTTTATTACGATTAAATTAATATTAAAGAAAATATGACGGTTTTAATGCTTTTAAGGTTCCGCCTCACAATAGAAGAAACCATTATAAAATCACTTTCTCATATCAGTCTGTTAATACCTTTTTTCTTAGAAATTAAATAATGATAGAAGGAATAAAAGTTTGAATTAATATCACATAATTCGAGTCTACATCTTACAGACACTCGCGAATCAAAACTTATTTAGTACTTTCCATTGAGTTGCAATTATAAATTTTGTATAAAGACTAAATAATTTTTTTGTATAAATAAAAACAGCCTTTTCCCATGGATAAAGTCAAATATTTCCCAAATCCATTTTATAAGAAACTCTAGCTCAAGTTTGACTCGCACTTGACCGGTTTTTGTAATCGAAAACGAAACTACGATTCCAAAAATATATTCAATTTAAATGAAATTTTGATATTAACTGCATCTAAATAGCATCATAGATAACTTCAATTGTTATAAATATTTGATCTACAGTTAGATATTCGGACAACAGCAAAAGCTATAGAGTAATAAAAAAAGCAATAAAAGGGTAGAAAAGCAAGCCAAATGGCTGTCTCTTGTGTATAATGTAATTATACAGAAATATTATATTTTCCTCGTTGTTATGGGAAATTGAGATTATATCTTTTAACAAGAAGATAAAACCTGTCTGTGCGGTCAATTAGAGTATTTTACCTAGAATAAAAGGCAAATACTGATTTGGACTTTTGTGGCGTGTAAATTGTAAGTATATTATGTTTTGTAAATAAGCTCTAAATCTGAAAATTTTGTAAAAAAGCTGACCCGACAGATGTTGTCCTCTTAACTATATATATTGATCAAATGAATTAGAAAAGTTAATGTAGTCATTAAGTTTTCTTAATTTTTTTTATTTTTTGCGTAAGTTTTATTAATTTATTCTTAAATAACCTTCTCCTAACAATAACAAACACAACAATAAAGGAGTTAACGAAATCGGTTGCAGTAGGTTAAAAGACGATGTATATATATGGTTATAGAATTCCATCCATTACATAATTATTCCTGTTTTGGTCTAAGTATATTAGGTGTGGTATTAATAGAGAATTTATAGCTGAGATATCTTGACATAGTATAAAATGAAGTCGCTTAAGGGGACACGAAGCTATTTTTCTACAAAAATTAACAAAATGGTGGATCAGGAATTTTTTTTTCTAGATTTTTGGTAAAAAATCAACAGTTAATTGTTTATAATTAAAATCGACATTTAAAAAACAAAAAAAATCCTTCGAGCAGGTACAAGTTTATCTGTATATATAAATTTTCGTGACATCAAGTCAAAGCACTGTGTAATGATGTCATGTTAATAATTTAATTTAAAATAAAATGATTTAATATCCCTAACCCCTTAAGCTGTCTGTTCGCTTAGATCATATAAAATACTCAACGGATTTTAATGTAGTTTTCAGCAATAGATAGAGTGATTCAGGAGGAAGGTTTATACGTATAATACATGCATATTATAGTAGAGAAACCGTGCGAAGCACGGTCGGGTCGCTAGTATATAATAAAACATGGCTATTTAAATCAAGTCTATAGGAATTTCATTACATAAGTAAAGCGAGTACTGAGAAAACTTAATAGATCAAAATCTTTTCCTTATAAATAAACTGTTTATTTGGCAACTTAAACGATATTTAATGAAAATATAATTTATTGAATGTCTGTACAAAGAAGATATTTGAGAAAACCTAATGTGAGGGATCACTAAGTCTTTACACCAATAGAAAAAAAAACAATTATTTTTAAATTTTTGTTTGTATATCTCTAAGTTTGTTTGTGGTTGCTATAATACATAAGGTTTTAAGTTATATCGCTGCAGGTCTAATTTATATAAATAACAAAACGCTCTTATGGGTGTACATGAGAAGAAGTGAGTGAGTGAGTGAGCCAGAAAACATTTGGTGAGATGGTAGTGTTCACTACAAATTAGTGACATACTAATACGCATTACTATGTTATACATAGAAATTCAATGAAACTTAGCGAATGAGTGTGTGAGTAAGTGACTTAACGATTGAAATACACCTCGGCAAAGAGTGGGTCGTCTTGTTTAAAATATGATTTGTTTAAATTAAATAATATGTCATAGAAAAGTTAATGTGATTAAATATGTATTCGATCAGCGAAGTTAAGGTGGTTTGACTAGTCTAACATAAAAATAAGGCAAACGAAGAGTAAACAATTTTAATAAAGCAAACCATAAATCATAATAAAATTCCAAAAATACCAAAGGCAACAAAATCTTCATCTCCATACCAGAGTCGTTAACACGTGACAAAGCAATCTAATTCACAAAGTTACGCTTGACATTGAAATTTTGTTTTTTAATTAATTCTGTACGCGACTTTGGGTCTTAAATTAGTATAATCTAAATTCTAGGTTAACTACAGCTTATTTAAAACTAGTTAGGTCAAAGATTTATAAGAGACCCGTGAAGGGACGGGTTAGAATACAATTGCCCTCTGCCGCTGTGAGAGCATCTCGTAAGAGCCGAGTAATTCAGCACCCCCATTGGTGGTAGGGGATCTGTTTCCCAACTGGCTTGCGACCACCAGCTTGCGAATCCGACCGCCAAGGGTCTCTGATGCGTTATGGCCGAGCTGCATGTGAGCCAGATCTACCCCATCCCATTACTGCCGCGGGTCCAATGAACACCGGGTACTTGTTCGGTGTTCATTGAAACCACCACCTATGGCCACTTTCCATCAGGTGGACCGTCTGCTTGTTTGTTTCTTATCTGTCATAAAAAAAGACTACGTTTTAATTTATTTTTAGCCCAATAACAATATAGATCGTAAATACAACTTGCATGCATATCTCGCTTGATACGCACGTGCAACACGTACATGTAGACTCTCATACACACACATATACACTGCGACCACATAGACACATCAATTAGTGTCTAAGAATATAAGAATAATACATACTCGCATACATACAAATTCATGGACTTCCAAACAATTTTAATTATTGAAATACGTAGTAAGTTAGGTTTAGGTTAACCTAACCTTAGGTTTGAACAGAGGGCCTGGGCAGTGGAGGCGATTGTTGAAATTACTTAAAGGAATTCTTTAAGCCTACAACTTGATCACAAGTCCAAGGCACTGTAATTGTAAGAATGTTTTATTATTTATAGGTAATGTAGCAATATCTACGTTGCGTTTTCACGATAGTCCACACAATATTACACCCCTCTTAATGTAATCGACATGGTCACTCTCTTCTTCCCTTCTGTTTCTCAAATCTCCGATATACATTTAATTTTATACATGCCAAATGTACTATGTAAAATTTTCTGCACTGGTTTTAATAAAGCTTTGTTATTCTTTGCATATTTTTAAAAAAGAATTTTCTTATCTTAAATAAATCTTACTAAGATTATAAATGTGTAATTTCGATATTTAATCACACAAAAACTGTTGAACGGACTTCAATGAAATTTGACACACAGATACTTTATGATCTGGATTAACACATAGGATACTTGTTATCCCGGAAAAAATCGTAGTTCCTACAATAAATGCTTCAATGCGAAGCCGACACGAGGCAACTAGTTCCTAACTAAAATATACCTCAGATATTACAAACAATGAGGATTGTATTAAGTCAGTTGTTCCTTTGTAATGTTGAGACATCTACTCTTAAGCTGTAATTACTTGACCAATGTCAGAGGATTCCTCGGTATTATGATTGTTGCTCTGCTCTTACATTGTACCTTTGATCTTTACTTAACCCAGACAACTTGTTTATTATAACAAACCTAATTTTTAGTCTTAAATTGCAAGTAATAAGTCTCAAGTTCATAGACCCATTAAATCAATCTTCTCTAATCAATAATCTTTTAACATAAGTATTTTTTATATTTTTTCTGTTAATCTAATAAACTGTGAGTTAGTCTGGTGTTGGAGTGAAAAATTTTTTTTTTCTAAATATTTATTTATTTCATTTTATTTAAGAATATCATAATAACTGTAAGTGTAGTATAATTATGATAGTATTTAAAAAAATACAGTTATTATGACAAATAATTTAGAAAATAGACGTAGGTTGTTAAACAAGACGATTTAAAACACCTTGTTGTCTGCGAAAATAAAATCCCTTTAAGTAGTCTTTATTGTGAAACGGTGTCATAACAGGAAATTACGAAGCTTTACATAGCTTTAGACATAAAAAAGATTAAATAGAATGATTACAAAAGGTTTTTAAGCCGCGACGCTACAACGACAACGGTGTTACGATTAACGTGTGTATCTATATGTCTGGCTGTGGCATCATAGCGCCCAAGATAATGATCTGATTCTGATGAAGTTTTACTTGATTGAAAGGTAATTTAATCGTGATGTTCTTAGCTGTAATTTATGTAGATCTGCTCAGTCATTTGAAGACTATCAGCTTATTTCTAACTCGAGAGTTACATGACTGTTATATCTTCTGAAACAATTCGTACGATCTTGGCTTTTAAACAAGAGTTTATGATTTATTTATAATAGTATTAATTATTGTTAAAACACGAGACACAATATTTGAGGAGCTTTATAAACAAAGATTAGAAAACTCCCCAAGATTATTTGGATGTGATATAATTCTCCCTACATTAGCAATATACTGTCAGAGCTCCATCTTATACTTAAATTGATTATTGTAATAGGTTAGCTATTGTCCCTTAGTCATGGAAAATTGTTGAATACAGTTAAACAGTGAGCAGTTAGTGTTATTAAACTTAAAATACGTATTATGAAAAAAAACTCACAAAAATATTTTCATGTAGTTTGATACACATATCACATGATATCAGACACTGTGTCGGTTACTCGACAGTACAATGTTCATTGCCTTGACAGTGTAGTTTTAGTTAAAAAAAAACCGTCGAAGAAATTTAAAAAATATGATCTTCGATTTGTCTGAAAGTGAAATTAAGTAAAATAGACTATAATCACATTGATAACTTCATCAATGAAAACAAAATTATAAGACGACTTACATAAGAATAGGATCTGAACAGAAAATTTTATTATATAATATTATATCTTTGAACTTTTACCAACTATGTGATTCAATGGCTTCAGTGGTTGTTGCTTCTATGAATACAATAAAAAATTAATTTATTCAATTTTTTAACAAGAAACTTGAACAATCTTATCGGAGTTTTGCAGCGTTCTAAGAGTAATAGTGAGTAAGAGTGCTAAATGGAGGACTATTTTAGGTCCCATGTACAGCAGACATTACCGGGTCCGTTAGCTAGTGATTTTTCTATAATTCAGTAACAACATTTATTTATTTATTAGACTAGCTAATTTTTGTAACGTTCATATTTTATCCAGATTCCTGATTCTTACTATTTTTGATCGTTCACACAGCAATTTTCTCTAGAAATCTATAAAGTTGTAACATAGTTAATTTAGGGAAAAACCTAAAAATTATATAAGCAATGCGTTACTAGATGAGTAACTAAAACTAAATGAATGAGAAGATATAAACGGACACGCAGGTGTCTAGTTATAAATGACCTGATAGTCTTCAAAGTCTAAAAGTTGACGAGATCTTGACAATACATAGCTAAGAACTGCATCAATATCGATCCATTATCTTGAACGTTAAACTTATAACACCCCGTCAGTACAGCATTGGGGATTTAAAAAAACACAGAAATGTTAAAACATATATACGAGTATAACTTCCATGATCTAGAATCTTAACAAGATTGTGACTATAAATTACAACGAAAATTTTCTAACCATTAAAAGTTTCAATCTAAATCTTAAGCCTCATTGTGCTCAAAGTCGCAAACTCCATAATTGCAGTCTACTGACTTTACTTGCAATTTGCCCGTTTCCTTACTGCTTTGCCTTTTTAACGATATGGATAGTGTTATCGTAGTTTAACTTCCTTTCAATTTTTAATGTTGGGAATAAAATTGAAGTTAAGGAAATTGTTTTGTACTCAATATTTATATATCGATACACAACCATCTACTATTAAATATATAAAAACTATACATTTTTATATTAAGAGAGATTGGGAGTTATTTCCTCGGTGCTCCTCGGTACAACGTCATGACACCAAACAACATTACACTATTAGTCTCAATATGTTCTGCGCGACACCACTTGACGAACTGACTCAATACTATCGGAACAATACCTAATATATTGTCTACTGGACATTTAGACAAGAGTTTGTGACCTACATGCAGATATAAAGATCTCATTTATTATATAAACGATCGCCTTCCCTGCTCGTACACTCCATTATCCATTCTGTAAATTATTATTATATTTATATATTATTTTTAGGGTATTTCAATATAGACCAATGGGGAATACTATTCAATCTGACGCAGAATTACAATAGTAGAATACTGTTATAAATTCGGTCATTTAAAAACGTCGAGTTGGTGCAAGGGGATGTGTATAAAAAAAATCTTATTGTATGTATTTTCGTGTAATTTTATCTCCATTTATACAGCGTAAAAGTGTCAATTAAAAACCGGCCAAGTGCCAGTGGGACTCGCGCACGAAGGGTTTCGTACCAATATTTGCCAAAAAAAAACACATTTGTTGTATGGGGAGCCCCCTTAATATTTATATTATTGTGTTTTTAGTATTTGTTGTTATAGGGGCAATAGAAATACATCATTTGTGAAAATTTCAACTGTCTAGCTATCACAGCTTATGAGATACAGCCAGACAGACGTACGGATAGACAGCGGAGTCGTAGTAATAGGGTCACGTTTTTTTAGGACGGAAACCTTAAAAGGAATGTCCTAACTTGCATTTGGGTCGCAAACTCCATGTTTTCATGAAACAGTATTAAATTAGACAACACTTTACATCCCTTACAATTACGTAATTTTAGTTTATATGAAAATATAAAACTGTTATCCGCCATCTTGAAACAAAATGGTGAAAGCTTAAAGTACGGTCATGTTGTATTTCTCTGGAATTAAGTACGGTGCACAATGTTTTCATTCCTTTACAAAGGACGGGTAAACTGCTAGTAATTAATCTCTCCATACAACTTAAAGTGTAAATAAATAAAAGAACGTGTAAAATGATGATAAATGTTTAGTAGAGTTTTAAAAAATGTAAAACTAGTTGAAGGAAATATATTGAAAAAACTTGCATGCTACTATTTAATAACATCCTCAAAGGTGTGTCAAATATGACAACTTAGTCTTGATGAACATGGTGGTATATTGCTTAAAACCCCTTGTTTTGAGTGTTGATCCATGCTCAGTAGTGAAACATTGAGTGGGTTTAAATGAAAGTGATGATGGATAATGAAACAGATAAACATTTTTGACTAAATAAGTTTCTGTTTATCAACTTAAAAAAAAATAAAGTTCTATAAGGAGTTGCAGATAGAAAGTTAGAATGCATACATTTTATATGGTATTATAATAGTAAGAAATATTGATAAACTCGTTATTTATTAGGTAAACCAGGACATTAGGCTACTGTTATATATGCTCTAAAATAGCATGCTATAAGTATGCTTATTATGAGCATGCTTATGAGCTGTTTATATTGCTAGCAATAATCATGCTAGTTTTAAGTATACTCCTAAATAAGCATGCTGAATGCAAACACTTCAATACACATGCCATTTGATAGCATACTTTTAGTGCCCATGCAAAGCATCCAAAAACTTCTCTCAGTTAGGAAGAGGAAAAAAATGAATAGGAAGCGCGTGCACCTTGCAAACAAGATCGATACTAGAATGCTCCCTTCCACTCCCGCAACAACTAGCATGCTTAAAGATAGCACGGCGTGCTATTATCCAGCATGCCACTAAAAAGCATGCTTAATAGTAGCATGTGCTGTACACACACGCTAGTAGCATGTTTTCGTGCTAGCAATTAGCATGTGTAACAATAGCCTAACAGTAGCCTAAGACATCTCTAGTAGGATTTTAAAAACATACACACGCAGAGACGATAACAAAAGTAACTACAGTTGCAGATGGTTGGCAAATTGATGTATGTGTCTTAGGTTTTAGAAATAGGGCTCCGTAAAGTTTCACAATATAATTTTTACTGCTTTTACAAGAAAATTGAACTATAAAGATCAAGGTTTAATGCCCCTAAGGTATCTCTTTGAAGAAAGAAAAAAGTTCATAAATAAAATATTTTGTGAAAACGGTTAAAAAGATGACATCAAATTACAAATAAGCGATACAAGAAAAAACCAATTTCGTATTTCTAAGTTAGATTGCTCAATAGCACATTCACTGGCTAGCTATCAACTTAAAGGTATTACAAAAAGTCGCACGAAAACATTCTTGAAGGCACTGAGGAGATTAAATCTCCGAATAAAAATGTTGAAGGTCGTATACTCGGATTTTATATAAAATTTGTTTTGCCGTATTATTTACTTTCTATCTCCACGATTTCGAGACACACGAATTTAATGAGAACATTTTTATTTGATTATAACTTTGAATTTCATTGCATTAAATCAAAATTTTGTTTATGAAATATATCGATTATAAAGACGTCTTCGTCTTTATAATTAGTGTTTGTAAAGTAAAAGAAAAACGATTATATAAAAAATTAAGTCACTCTTCATTGCAACCCAAAAAAATCCAAAACTTGGCGTTTTTATTACAAAACATTAATATTTGGAAAGGATTATTTCCATCAGTAAACTTTTAACAGCAGCATCAGTACTAGTACAGGAAAAAGGTAACTAATAATCAAAAACTATTTTTTTTTAATAAAATCTAGTAACAGAAGCAAAGAAATGCATAAAAGCTGAATAGCATTTAATTCAAAGCCAACAGCAGTAGTTGAAGAAGAAGCTAACAAATGTTAAAAAACCTTAAAAATATATTTAGTGTAAAGCCAGCAACAGCAGTTGGGAAAAAAGCTAAGAAATGCCTAAAAGCTGAAAAGCATTTAATTCAAAGTCAACAGGCGTAGACAGTTAAGAAGCAGCTGAGAAATGTTTAAATCTAAAAATATTTCGTTCAAAGCTGGCAACAACAGTTCAGGAAGAAGCTATGAAATTTTCAATTGAAAGTCTGCAGCAACGGTTGAGGAGGAATCAATGAAACGTTAAAAGCAAAAAAAATCAGCAGCAACAGTAGAAGAAGAAGCTAAGAAATATTAAAAGCTGAAAATTATTTTAATCACAACAAATTTACGATAATCTAAATATAGAAAGAACTCAATATTACGTTGATATAATAAAGTAGCTATCCAGATGATTAATCTCGAAGGAAAGATTAATTAGAAATATTTATCGAAAGTAATAAATCTTATCAGCGATTGCCTGAATTTGTGGATCTATTAATCAATACAAGAATAGTACATTAGTCTTGATGATAAAGATATTTCTTTTATCGCCGAACGATTATTAGGTAGGCATTGATATCTATTATGTTGTTTCGAATAATTTGCTATAGCAAAACGTATAAGAGTATATTTAATCTGTAACTAAATTGATAGCGCATCACTCAGGGCCAAACTTAAGTATTTATTATGTCTGTAGTTAATTATAAAAGTTTTTAGTATTAATTATGAAAGAGGTGACTTATACCTTCAGCTAGGTAACATGCTCCAGACACTGTTTAAGTTATTCTTATTAATTTGTATTTCTGTAATTTCTCTTCATCAACTTTAGTATATAGATTATATTACAATTACGTCTCGTATAAAAATAGACGAGATAATTAATACACAGGTATTTTTTTTCGCGAAAATAAAACTTGAAGAGGAGTGAAATATCCATTCATAACTTTTCAAGCCAGTACATTTTCACATCTAAACGACTAAACCAATTTTGATTAATTTTGGTATACAGATAGATAAAATGATTTTATCGTTCTTTAGCACTATTCTACGCAGACAAAGTCACGGGTATCAGTTCGTATAATATTAAATCTTGTTTACAGAAGCGAAAGCGAAGATCCTCGGTCCAGCAGACTTGTACGTGAAGACCGGAAGCTTACTATCACTCACATGTATCCTGAGTCAGGGGCCCCACGACTTGGGAACCATATTTTGGTATAAGGGTAAGTCAAAAAGCAACATTTTATTATTTCATCTTTAATACATTTCAATATACATCACTATTTTAATTTCTATCCAATCACTAAAACTTATCAACAATACTATATAAAATTTAAATACTATATTGTAATCACCATCAAAAAGACTATAATAACTATTATTTGATAACCTACCCACACTGTCTCTTGCTCATGATATGTCAGGGTGGACCTCAGTTGGAGTGAGAGTAAGCAAGACGAGAACTAGTGCGTCAGGCTGCGCATACAATGTAGTATAGAGCCAGTGATATGTGTTTTGTATGATATGTGTTATATATAGGGTTTATATAGGGTGCTTTTTTAACGACTATTTTTTTTTTCGCTCCCATCTCGAAATTTTGTAGGAAATATTATCGGAATTTCTATTTATTTAACTCAATAATTTATGAAAATTCAATACTTCTTCAACTTAAAAGCCCAATATCTCAATAAATATCGATGTTAGCAATTTGGTTCTCCAGAACTTTTTTGTAGGAAATTAAATTTCCTACAAGTTTGTTTTACACATTTTTTGGTAGCTCTTGTCATTTAGGAGATAGGGGCAAAAAAACAAGAATTTCATGGAAAAATTGGGTTTGGGTGACCTGTATGACGTATGGTCCCGTATGATCGCCGGTGTGAGTTACGACTTCACCGCAATGAGCACTTTTGTAGAGCATTTAATTCTAAAGAAAATCTATAACTAATGTCCTAGACTATACCATAAAATGCCTCTGAACTGTACATGCCTTGGGTGAGCACTTAATATTAATATTAAGGGCTCAAATTTTGAGGGAATTTTTTTTAGGTATTTCCCACTAAATTTCGAGATGGGAGTGAAAAAAAAAATAGTCGTATAAAAAAAGCATAATATATATTCAAATGTTCTCAACTTTTTTTGCAAAATTGTAAGACCTTTCAACATTACCTCATACGATACAATATAAAAGTAACGATATTGAATGTAACCTCGCACTGGGACCAAAAAGTTCAATTATTGAAACTAACTTCAATTACATTCTGTAATTTTTCATTGGAAGTAATAAAAATATGTAATTATGAAACGATATTCAAATTGTATGTTTCAGTACGATTAAATGAGTTTTCCTTTTCTTGAATAATTAGATAAGTATTTATCCAGCTGTATCATCTGGATGTTAATTCCCTTAGCAACTGTTAATAATATTTTATTTCTACCCCAATTATTTCTACCCCGATTTCGTCCATTAATTTTAAGCACCAAAACGAAACGTACTTCGAAGATATCCAAAAAAATTAGCGAACTAAAAGCTTTGACCCAAATTCAATTTAAAAATCTGGATAGCCTTATGATTTCTTTTTAATTGTTTCATTTCGGTTTCACTTTAATCCATTTTGTACTTTTACAGAACCACTTCTTTTAAATGGACAGTTTCAATTAAGCGAATGGTTCACGTATCTTTTGTGAGTTGGCGATCTGTTAACTGACCAAAAAGTATTGTTTCGAGTTTTACGTCTCCAATTATTTCTGTAATGTATGAGTGTAGATAACAATTTAGTTTTTATCATAACTACCAGCACGTAAGTGTAGGTTTGACCTTGAATGTGCAGAAGTAATTATTACGGTTTTTTAATGGGGAGGGTGGGTCGAGAGCAGAAGAACTGCTAATACAGGGACGCTCACAATGCGCAACTTTCCCCCAATATTTTTTCTCAGGCCTAAAGGCTGCCTGCTACTATAACCGACTTAGAATGAAAGAAGAGGTCTAGACATAACTTTTATTATACCAATGTAGGGTACATTGAAACTCGAAGATCTCCGGAAATTAAACATACCTACATAAAATAAAGTGTATTATAGTAATTTAATTAAATATAATACTTTAATTAAATAAATATACTTAATTCCGCAACTTTTTCATTAGAAAATAAATTTTTTAGGGACGTCGGAAACTCATTTTTAACAATATACAATAAATAAATAAGTTAGTACTAACCTATATCTTTCTATAATTGGTATTAACCAAGCGGAACTATTTAACATTTTCATTGTAAAACCGATTCTTGTGGAGCATTAAACGAACGGAAACACGTATCTTCTGGCAAATAGCCTATTTGTTGCCATCAATAATGTTCCCCATTTCTGGGTAGATCATTTATTTGCTATTACATTTTAACCAGACGGTACAATTTTTCAATTGTCTGCCATATTTCCGTTCAATATTCTATCATTTGATTTTATTATACGAGTATCAGAGCACTTACTGTATTAGTCTAAATGGGAATTGTAATTTTATTTTAAGTAACGTTTTCTTTTGATATTTATTATATTTATATTACTGAGCTTTAGTACAGTTAGCAGGCAATTATGATGACCACTATTAAATATTATAAATTCGCTCAATAAATTCGGGCGCTAACCCCCAATCTTGAATAATACATTTTGTCTTTGCCTCTATTTTATTTAGATACCTTTTTACCCGCAAAATACTAGTACTATCTGTCTGAACATGTATGAACTACGAAACTAGGCATTTTTATAATTTGCCCAGCGACAAGAGACTTTAGCCTTAATTTGCTATTACAATCTATTGACTGAATAATTTTGAGTGAAAATTAAGTTATTTATTAAAATCAAAATTAAGTCTATCTTTCATAAAATAATTATATCGACGGCCGTTGAGGTCTCTCACTCTCTTATTTGATTACTCCTATCTACTCGCTCGCAACAATGTAACTGACTCTCTCACTCACCAGAAATAAAATATAATATTTTTTTTTATTAAAAAAAAATATTTTGTTCAAACATTGCCCTGACAATAACAAAAACAGCAAAAAAATTATTGTCCAATTCGGTGAAGTCATTCTGAAGTACATACATATACGCGATTCATTTTTATTTATATTGAAAATTTGTGAATAAAATTAGTAATAATTGAAATGAGACAATATCTCAGTCAGTAAAGATGAATGACTGATTGAAAAATCGATTTTGTAGTTGAAAAATGAATATTCATTAATCATTCTTTTCAGGATCAAAATTAATAGAATATAAGGAGGTGGAGGCGAACGAAGTGATGGAGGAGCCGAGGCTAAGGCTGAAGACTGAGTGGACTGAACAGCTCACGTCTAGACTGACGATTGAGAAGCTGATGCCCACGGACAGTGGGAACTACAGTTGCGTGCCGACCATGGCTGAATCTGCTTCTGTCAATGTTCACGTTATAAACGGTAATGTAATATCATATATTTTTTATAACTTAGAATAATGTACCATTTATTAATCTATATCTACATTTACTAGTCGACCCCTCCCGGCTTCGCCCGGGTACAATTTACCACGTATTTAGGTTTAATTTCACATTTTAATCTGTGAATAATATTTCATCAAAATCGTTTCAGTGATTTATGCCTGATTATGTAACAGACAGACGTCATCTATCCGTCAATAGATGGCGTAAGTAGTATATTAAATCGCACTTTCGTTTATTTAGTTTGTATTCTTAAGTATTTCCTACGTTTCTTAAGTGTTACTAATTATAATATTAGTTAGGATTTGTTATTTTTAGTTGTTATTTTGATTTAGAATATGGAAACATAATTATATAATGAAATAGATATTGAGTTTAGAGGATTGTTAAAAGTAAGATAAATATGAAAGTGGGAAACACAAACACACGATAAATAATTGAAAATTAGTTTAACTTCGAATAAAAAAACAAAAGTAGAAGTAGTTAAATATACTATAGCCTCTAAACTTTGCTATTAAAACATATGTATTTAATCCTTATTAATATTGTTAAATTGTAATCATTGTTGAAACTCCGCACAAATATAACAACTATGTTAGAGTATCTATTTTATATATCTATTCAGACTAAACCCACTAGTTCACAGCTAAACCTGTTTATTTATTTAAGCTTTGTTGGTGAATTACATACAATTGTAGCTGGAATAATATATGTAAATCATATTACATCAAAATACAATATGTCCCAAATTATACATTAGCTATCGGACTCCAATTCAAAATAGGATTTAAATGAATCTATCGTATCAGTTCAAATGATTGCAGTTAACGTTATCACTAACTATTCGTAAATTTTACGACGTAGAATATTTATTTAATCAAGTTTATTTATAACTTAATATTTTACTATACATATTTTTTTGCTATTAAAATATAATAATCTGTTCCAGAAATAATTTACATTTTCATTTAAAAATGATTTTTCATTGAATAAACATGCTCTCTGCAAATAGTTTTTGTGTTTCTAAGCAGATATTTATAGTTAAATATATTGCTACATTTAGAAATAAATATAACCTTCTTGTCATTAATTTCCAGCCCAATTATCTCCAGTTATACTGTATAAAACGTTTAACTAGCGACTTGCCACAGTGACTCTACTATTATATGTATATAGCGGCCCATCCCGGCTTCGCGCGGGTGGAATATTATTTTTAAAAATATATTGGCTCTCCCGCATTTCGGTGCCCCCTCTCTTGCCGCTTTACTCGCTGCGCTGCGTCGCTATACTGGCCCGTCGCGTCGTCGTGTATTTTTTGTTTATATTGATATTTTTAATTTCGTAATATCTTTTGAATGGAAAGTCCGATTTTAATAATTCAAAAAGTAATTTACAGGTATTGAAATAGTCTTGAATACGAAATAATTTATTTGGATAAGGATTAATACAAAGTTATAGAAAACAAGGTCTGATTTTGATAGGCATTTTTATCAACTTTTAAAATGTAAAAAAGTAGTTATGGTGACGTAACTATAATAGTTGAACATATGGTCTCGCGGATTTTTTTGTAGATATTGATACGTTCTATAATATTGTAGAACATTTTTTTGTTCTATCATCAATACTTTTTGCAGCGCATGCGATGAAAGATATTTTATGGCTAATTTTTTGGCACCTTGGGTTGGTTTTCGTGAGATTTCCTAAGGATCTCTAATTTTTTCTTGTAATAAATATAGCCTATGTTACTCAGGGATAATGTAGCTTTCTAATGGTGAAAGAATTTTTGAAATCGGTCCAGTAGTTTTTATGTTTATTCGTTACATACAAAAATACAAAAATACAAATCTTTCCTCTTTATAATATTAGTATAGATATAGATATCTACTATATATGCATACCTTCGTCGTGAATTACTCTATCTATTGTTGAATACCATATTTACAATCCATTGCGTAGTTTAAAAGATCTAAGCGTACAGACAGCGAGAAGCGAATTATTTTCATACTATGTAAAGATACGTATATATTGAAGACGTTCTCATATATATTTTAATACAAAATATGCAGTGAGTTCAGTGAGTTTACGTGCACATTATTTATAAAAACTAGCGTCGCTCCGCGGTTTCACCCGCTATATTTTGGATAATTCACACTATATCATTATAAATTATAGCCTATGTGTTATTCTGTTATGTAAGCTATATTATTGTAGAGTTTCATCAAAATCCATTCATTAGTTTATGCGTGAAAGAGTAACAAACATATATCCATACATCCACTCATCCAGACATCCATACATTCTTACAAACTTTCGTGTTTATAATATTAGTGGGATATTGTAACCCCAACTCTACTGTTAGATATAAGTTTAACGTGTGTATCTGTTTGTGTCATCGTAGCGCTTAAGAAAATGGACGGATTGCAATAATGTTTTATTTGTTTTAAAGTTACTTTATTCGAGATAGTTCTTAGCTTTAATTTGTGAAGATCTGGTCAGCTGTTTGAAGACTATCAGCTCATTCCTAACTTGAGAGCTGCGTAATAATATCAATGTGTTGAAAATTATAACAATCTTGTAACCACTGACACTGCTTAAGACATTTTTATTGAATCTGTATTAGTAGAAATTGCATTAATGCTTATCACAGAATAGTTAACTTTTTATAAACTCTTTTCCCCAAAGTTTTAAATCTGGTTTCATATCGTACATTTCAAAGCTATATAATTCCTTATCCTTTTTGCTATTGAGTGAATTTTCTCCATTTCTTTTGTGTTTACGAAGTATTATCTACAAAGTACTTAGTATAAACTACTTTTGGTGTTATATCTCAATGGCGTCTCTTGTATTGAATAAGTATAAAAGTTACGTCGCACGAAGTCAGTGTCGGAACTTAAATAGACTTACGTACTTTCGTCGAATCCGGCAAAAGTTTTATAGTAAAGATATTAAGGAAAAAAGGGTCTTTATGGTATTTTATAAGGAAAATAATGGCCGCTTAGATTTACTTGCTACTGTTCTTTTGATTTGTAAATAATCTTTTCTACTTATATTAAAACATCTTCAGAAGTCACGCTTGAAACCTAAAAAGTTATTTTGACTAACAAACTTTATTTATTTCTCTGTCATCTTTTTTATCGTTTGAATAAATTGATTTACCTATTTTTCTGCCTCAGTTGAGTTGTAGGTAAGGAAATGATTTTAATAACATACAAAAAATTGCATTATTGTAATAATAAAAAAATATGAGATAGTCAATTCTGAAAGTATTTTCTATATTTCTAGTGACCCACCATCACTCGTCGATGATAATAAAGTTATCTATCATAAAGGGATAAAAAGGGAAATGTCACTCTCGAAACCATAAACTATTTATATTCAAAATATCCCTTCGATTCGTCCCTTTGCCACGTGATTCTACCATCAATTTTGTTTATATTTCTTTATCTTTTACGGAAATACGAACTAGAGTAATTTATCTATATGGAGCTATACTAACCAGTAACATATGAGAGACAATTATAATAATAGAGCAAATAATATCAAACACCAACACGAAACTTTTATATTGGAGTTCTAGCATCACGACACAACAACTTTGACCATAATCGGGCGAAATTAATTTGACAACTGGCTTCAAACTATTATATACTAAACAGAGGTTATATATAATCTACGCGTTAGAGAGTATACGGAACTACTCGCGAATACCAAGTGATCAACAGTGTTGCTAACTAGTAAACGACTATTATTTTAAAATAAATTAATTGTGTTGTTCAAATGAAGAAGTTCTAATTGTAGTCCTCAACTGGCTTGCGACCACCAGCATGTGAATCCAACCACCAGGTGTCTTTGACGCGTCCCGGTCGAGCCGCATATGAACTAGACTTACCCCTTCTCTATCCCATCCCATTGGAGCATTAAAGGGACGGAAGTATATAGTTGACTCTGGCCTTTTGTTGAGAGTCTATTGGTACCGCACCATTTTTATCTTCACTCCCCTTCATCACTCTATCTTCGAGGTTGCAACGCATCGCCAAAACAAGAGGGCATCTCTTTTAGTGTCCATGTGCGACGGTGCCTATTTACCATTAGGTAGACCGTCTGCTCGTTTCGGCATTATCTACCATAAAAAAATATTAAAAAATGTTTTATATCGACTTAAGTGTTCGGCTACAAGTTGTAATGGGGTCAAGTGAGAAAAAAAAGAGTATGAGCTAATTTGCTAAAATCTATTACGGATTTCATTTTTATACGTGTCGCGATTTCTTGAATTTACATTTGACGCTTAAAAGTGTCCTAAATATTCCGGAATGTAAAAGCAGATTCGATTTCGTGTCACCATGCTATCGTCTTGACTAGACCAATAATAAAACTTAGGTTTAAGATTTAAATTAGACTCAAAACATTTATATAAACGCAAAAATTCATATGTCATTTCTATATACGAGCCTGGGATAATTTTTCGCAATGTTTCTAAGATCGCCTTCATTACGTACTACTGGAAAAAATACTAGTCAAATATTTCAATCTCAATTTCAGGGTAGTAACGGCATCACCAAACATACTTTCCCATAACACTAAATTATTCAAAATTCTATTAAAATATCCTAAAGAGCTCCCTTTATGTTCATTAAATCAAACAGTATTAGCCGGGTTTATTTTGTTCCTTTAAAGATAACGGATGAAGATTACCCTATTACGAGTGAGTCGGGTTTCATTTATATAATGTTTCTACATAATTGCAAGCGATTAAACATTCCGAGCTTATGATATAACAAAAACACCTACACATAATGTTTTATTATTTAAGCCCGGAGGGTACGTGCAACTTATAAATTACAGCGACTCCATTTCTTTTTTGATTAATATTATTTTATTCACACAAACCTTTTACACTTTAACAATAGACAAGATTATTATAACTTAAAATACAGAAAAACATATTACAATTATTGAAATATACTTCGGGCGTGCTCGATAGCTGGAGCAAGAGTACCAATGTCATGCAGAGTTGCCAACAGTAACAATAATTATATTTGTAATGGTGTATTTATCGATCTACGTATCATAGTTCCAACGCATTTCCAACGGAAGTTTATCACCACCCAAAACAAAACCACTATCCAAAACAAAAAAAAATTATATAACAAAGAAAAAATATGATATAACGAATAAACTCGCCTACATATAATGTTTTATTATTTAAGCCCTTAGGGGACGTGGAACTAATAAATTACAGCGACTCTATTTCTTTTTAGCTAAGCATTATTTTTTAGAAATTTACTTAATATGGGTAAAACGTTTGTAAATATTTCGTCTGTTTTTTTAATTAATAAAAGATAGAATCCCAAATAGTAAATAGAGTTTGCGACACAAGTATAAGTTTAGAATAATAATAACTTATTAATCTTACTTTTTATAACTGTTATAATATAATATAAGGCATTTAAGTATAATTCTAACCTCAATTCGCGGAGAGCGCGGGAAGAGATGAACGCGCCACGCGTGATTGGTTCTTGCGCAATGGTTCTACTGCCGCGCGCCTAGTAGATGTCGTGGATTGAACTGATCTGAACCGATACGCAGAATGCTAGCAGTGTGCTTCAAACTGTGTTCCATTATTTTTGTATCTAATAAAAAAAAAATCCTTTTAATCTTTTCCTTCTTAGTTATTTTTAAAGAGTTTAATTATTTTAGATTTTCTTTTCTGTGGCTCGAGATAACAATACTTGGGGGTATTTCCAATCAAACAAACAAGTTTTGGGGGGCCAATTATATTAATATTATCTATGGTATTAAAATTAGATCTAAATCAACTATATTTTAGTTCAATGATTGTGACCTTAATAAAGCGAGGGCGGATTGTTAAATTCTTACTGTACTTTATATACTTTGAGCTTTTCTTTCTATATTTGAGGCAATAAACGTGCTTTCCAAGGGTTGTTAAAGCTCATCCCCAACTGCGCAGAAGATACTGTAATGTACACAGCAATTGCATTTTATTTCTTTACACTGCATTGTCATTGAAATAAAATTTTAGATATAAAATAAGACAAATGGAAATTGAACTCTTTACATCTAGACCAAAAACTCCTTTAACCCATTTCAGTTTCATATTAAAATATCTGTCAAACAATATTTTATTTCCATTTTATTATAACAATATTTTGGAAAAAGGTAAAATAATAAGTTCACTTCAAATTGTATTATGAAAAATTGAATGATGTGAACTTATATCAATCCTACCAACATTATAAATAACAGAATGCTACTCTGATTAGTGTTGCCAACATCTTAATTGACAATACATTGATATAATACTATTAGCATAAATTTTTTTTTAAGAGTAAGCAGTGATTTTTTTTTTGGCCCAGTGGTCTCAACTCAATGTCTTACTCGGGAGGTCTGAGTTCGATCCTCCACTGACTTTTCTGAGTTATGTGTATTAAGAAATTAAATATCACTTGCTTTAACGGTGAAGGAAAACATCGTGGGGAAACCTGCACTCCTGAGAGTTCTCCATGTTCTCAAAGGTGTGTGAAGTCTGCCAACCCGCACTGGGCCAGCATGGTGGACTATGGCCTAATACCCTCCTCATTCTGAGGAGGAGACCCAGCTCAGCAGTGGGCCATTGACGGGTCGTGATGATGATGATACATTTTTTTAATTATTTCGATTAAACGAGCATTTTTAACATTTAAAGTTTTAGTTTAGGGCTGCTAGTGTTTGGTAGATTTTATTAGTTCATGGTTTACCAATTTCCACTATCACGTAGTCTTGGGATTTTTTACAGATTACCTAGTGAAGAGAGGAGACATGATTAAAAAGGTTAATGCTAGAAAAAACAAATATATGTTTGTAATTTTTTGATTGTTGTTGACAGGCGAACATCCAGCAGCGATGCAGCACGGAAACGCAAACACAGCATCTCCCTGCGCCCTGTCGGTCAACCTCTTCATCTCACTGTACTGCACCCTCGCCACCATATACACCAGCACCATCGACGGGTTCAGATGAAAGTTACAACAAATGTAAATTATATAGATATTGTAATTTTACACTTTGTATAGAAACCTCAAATTGGACCGCACTTTAATGTTATATTTAACTTGCAACGTTTGCAAGTATGTATTTTCATCGCAATCTAAATCCAATATGGCGGACGGACCAAGATGGCGTGACAATTTGTTTTTTTGTGGACGCCCGTAATATGGGTATCTAATGTAATTATATGTTGAAACAAGTGCGAAAATTAAAATGACTTCACGCTGAATCCAAGATGGTGGACCTACCAAGATATACTAGTATTTTTTTGTGCATACCCATCGCAGGTATCAAGTGAAAGGATTTGCTAAGAATGCGAAGAATTTAATGATTCAACCTAAATCCAATGTGACCGATCGCTCAAGATGGCAGACTAGTTATTTGAATAGTCACAAATAGTAATAGTTTTTAAAATATCTGAATTATTTGACTTCTACAGCTCTGTAAAAGAATTTTTATTTCTTCAATAGAATATTATTGCGAAGGTTTTGTGGATATCTATTGCAAAGATTAGCATTTCTTTTGAGACGTTTCATTTCATTCTTATGATATTTTCTTATTTATTAAGATATTAGCTTTTTATCGTTATGTGCTGTGATGCGATGGTAAGGTGACCAGATCATGACATCAATAAAACGGGATACCATTGACCTGTGACCTTGAGTGCCATTTTAGTAGATTGCTATCGTGGTTTAAACGATCTTAAGTTTTCTATAATTTTAAATGATATTTCATAAAGTGACATTCTACGTCTCGTTTTTTAATTTAAAACCCTTTTATTGTACCTTATTATCGTAGGCAATCTTATACTACTGTATTTGCAATAAATTTCAAGTGGTTAAACAATGAGCGCAATGACTAATATAAAGTTATCAGTTTGAACATGACAACCGGGAAGTAGGGACCAGATAAGTGCAGGCAACCTAGCTAAGGCACATTGTACATATTACTATATTCCTTCCGAGTTTAATTCATTTGGTTAGGACATCGGTGAATTTAAACATTTTAATTATTGATAGCCTTGATCATATTTTTGGCAACCTTATTGGCTTATGTTCAGAAACAAAATTTATTTGATAAAAAATGATTTATCTTTCTCATCTCATCATTTAAGCGGTTTTAATCATGTATTTATTTCAGATATTATATAGTCTATATCGAACTAAAACAAACAACATCGCTATCTAAAAAATGTACACCGCCATCTAGTTTTAGATTCTCCAAAGATAAATGTAACAAATTGTACATACTCATAAGAAGTTAGTGAGTGAGGCACAAAGCAAGTAAAAATCGTCCATTCTTTGCAAAATAAATTTTATACAGTATTAAAATGACGAACGGAACATGACGGATATATTAAATATTGGGACTGTCCTATCAAAATGGAATTTCTTGTTACCTTAGTATGGATTTTTTTTCTGTTCGATATGTTATTAATATTCTATCATTATGTTTAACAGTTTTGTATTCACAATGGCTAGTTTATAATGTTTGTAATCTAAGCATTGACAAAGCTCTTTGTATAACTGAAGTACGGTCCAATTTGAAGAAAATCGTCAATATTGAAACTAGAATAAAATTCACAAAATGAAAATAATTTATATAATTTGGATAAAGTTTAAAATTAATCTTTTATAGAATACGATGTAGATATTCGTATAGTTTCTTGTAGATTTTCCATTACTTTCAAATTAAATCTTATCAGACTGAATAGAGAAAATAAGATATTTTTCTTGCATTCGTTTCTTTATAAGAATCTTATTACTTTAATGTATGTATATATTTATTTTAGTTATCTCCAAAATCTGTTTTACAGAACAAATTGAAACTATTTATTAAAGCTACTACTGAAATTGCTATAATTTTGATGGAGTTTCTTATTGATCTATAGTAATATGGACTCATATTCTCCACTTTAGTCAATTCGTGACCGTCTTGGCAAGTGTCTCGTAACGCTACGCTAAACTTTAAATACTGCTCGAACATGGTGGGAATAATTATGGTATATTATATAAAACATCGTTACTTTATTAATACTCTTATTAGTACAATAGTTAGAAAAGGACAATTGTCTATTATAGTGCGACTGTAAGATGAAACTGCCTCTTATATGCTTGTTAAGAACCGCACACTGAGCGAGCCTAGTAAAGCGATCCTATTGGTTTTTAAACACATCCCTCGCTACACTCTCTCATCTCTGGTGCATAAGGATACGTAGTCTAATATTTTCTTTGCAATCAAAATGATTATAAACACAAGTTAATAATAAAATTATGTCTGTATCTTTGTCAACTTTTATAAAATATTTTTTCTGAGATTTGTAGTCCAAATTATTATAGATCAATAGCAATTTATAAGTATTTAATGAATTATTTTTTATACTTGACTACAAAGTAATTAAATAAAATCCAGAAATGGAAATAAAAATATTTCGTAATGCATTGAATATTCTTGAGACAAAAAATAATGAGATACTCCATACGAATGATTGACAAACATTTAATTTTTCTTTTATCTTTAACTTTTTCTTTCGAAATATTTTATTATAATAGCTAAGAGATTTGGATGTTTGTAAATTAACTGTATTCTAAGATAGTGGTCATTGACCTTATCACATTATTTCTGCCGTCGTACGAATAAGGGCCGTAACTGACCTACACATATAGAGGTGTCCCAACGAGTTTTTTTTTTAATATTTTTACTTAAATTTTGACTTCTGAGATATTTGGCTGATTTTTTAAAAATAGATGAAGAGTATTTTTTTTTTGAAAACTAAAACAATTATCGTTAAATCTATCACCATTTCGGAATAAAGATTTTGAAGTCTGTAATCGTGAATAATTAAAAGTACTAAATTTTTGGGGATTATTTAAAGAATAAATTCATTAAATATTTTTATTGGAACCTTTTTCAAAAATTACATATAGGTATAGTATATATCGATATCATAAAATGAACAGTATCAAAATTATGAAAAAAATCTTTTTTCATTTTTATAATTTGTAAATAAATTAAAACCAAGCATCTTTTAAAACTAATAACTAAAACTTCTGGACTAAAATTTTATTTTCTTAGTTTCTTTTAGCAGTTACGCCCTTTTTACTTATGACGTCATATTTATATAATAGTACTGTTTTTTTAATATTTTTTTAAATACAAAAACTTCTGTAAATAAATCTGTTACACTTATAAAAACTAAAACCACTGTTCGAAATAGCACCAACATTGTAGTTCATTTGCTAGACGTTTAGAATTATTTGTAATTATTTATAATAATAATTGTAAATATATTGTAAATATTAAATTTTAATGTAATTGTTTCCAAATGGCAATATTGTTTTTTCACTTGTCGGAAACATCCTGTAGAGTAATTTTGATAAATATTTATTTGTGTTATATATACACTCAGATTTACAATATCACGGCTTGTTGACTAGAATAATACTCCCGAGGGTTATACTTTAGACACATAACTTCAGTATTACGTCTTCATTATTCACGATAATAATGATTTATTTCATGGCGGTGTGTTTATTTGATTACCTCTTACCTTTTCGTTGATACAACTGATTAATTATCAATTTCAAAAATACAATGCTACTCAAATCAACGTTGCCAGCATCATAACAAGCTGTACCTCAAAATCCTTGTAGCTTCATAAACGGTTCATAAAAATATAGATTTTTCTAGATATCCGTGTATGTTTGTACATAATTTAAGGTTTAAAGCAATGTCATCAGTTTATTAATATACAAATATTTTTATATTTGTATATGTCACCGTAAAACTGTCAACACTGTTAGATCATATAATCGCCATATTGCAAACTGTCGAAAGATTGTAAACCGTAACGCTAAAGCTTACAATTTAACGCACTCATTGTTGGTAGATTATAATCTATTATACTGTGGTACTGCGTGAAGGTTGGGACGTATGGGCGTATAGTTCCGCTCCTATTGGTTATAGCGTGATGATATATAGCTAAATGGCCTATCTAACACTGAAAGAATTTTTCAAATCGGACCAGTAGTTCCTGAGATTAGCGCGTTAAAGCAAACAAACAAACTCTTCAGCTTTGAGCTTTGACACCTGTGTTTCACTCCCAAATCTGTGGACAGAGAACAGCCTACTGTATGACTGACCAATCTGGAACTGCCTTCGATAACAATATCTCACGGTTTACAATCTTTGATAGTTTACAATATCGCGAAATAGATTATAATTTAACGATGTTAACAATTTTACGATAACATATACAATCCATTTATAATTTAAGTAGTACGATTTTCCGCTTTTCCATTTTACAAAATTTTGACTGCAATTATATTAGAACCACTATCATAATATTATAAAAAGTTGCTAGAAATTTGTGGATTTGTGTCAAAATTACTTTATAGGGTGCAAAGTTCTGGGATGTTTTAAACAAAATTATAAATGTAGAAAAAAGAGAAGGGTTATGTAAACAAAAATAGTTTTAAGGTAAACTTTGACAAATAAATATAGTAAATACTTTTATTGTGTTTTATTTATTTCTAGTCAATTTTAATATTTATTATTGATAACATTTTTAATTTACCTATTGTTTGAGTAGGTTTGATAGTTTAAGATCCCGGGATGATCATACATTCGTTATTTTATAAAACCTGAAAGTTTCACTTTGTATGTCTTAAATAGTACAAAGTTTGAATCACAGTTGCTATTTTTTTTAAGATTGCTTGCAGTATAGATCACATACTACTAGTATTCCTAACCCCTACAACAACTAAGCCACGTCAGTAGTTCAATGACTGGGATTTTAACCCACGACCTATCAATCGTTAATCCAACGCCTGAACCACTGAGCTACTCGTACTTACGCTTAAAAGGTAGCAAAGGTATATAAAATTATACCTTCAATTCGTTCAAGTTTAAAGCATAGTTTTACTGGAAACTACGTCGTCTAGTGTCAGACACTTAGTAGTTGCAACTACACGTCAGACACCCCAAAACTGTTATTAGTACTATTAATCAATAATTTAATTCTTACTTTACTTACTAAAAGATGTACCGAATAATCAGACAATTTCGATGGTTCTTATAACTTCATTGTTAGGGATCGTATATATCTCTGTTAGGGAAATACACAGAGAAACTTTCAGGTTTTATGAAATCACAAAAGTCTGATCGTCGCAAGCTCTGACTCTATGAATTATTTAGATTCATAATTAGGCCCGATAGTAATAGAGTGCTGTTTAATTTAATTTTGCTTACCTTACTTATGTGGCAGATATATAAAAGTGAACGAGAGCAGATGATTATGGAGGACCGTTGGCATCAAGGAGCTGCTGTTATTTTATTCATACCTTTCCAAGCCATTCACTAACGTTGGCTTCTGATATGGTTTTCTTTCCAACCTAATCATTGTATTGGTAATTAAGTATAACATGTATATTTACATATTTTCAGTCTAAAATATCAAAGACTCAAAATATTATCCCATCCCATATCTCGTGAGAAAGCTTGGATAAGAATATAGTATAATACAACTATATTTTTTTTAAACAAGTACAGTTTACATACATATATTCATGATTAAATTTAGAAACGATTTTATATAATAAATATTCTATAGGAATGTACCATACTAGCCGACCGAATACAGGTAAAAGTTTTATTTATATTGTTATAGAGGTTCTTGTCATATAAACTTCTTTTGGACTTCCAGAAATATTTCAAAACTAAAATTAGCTATATTGGTCCAGTAGTTTTAGAATTTTAGAATTTTTACGAACATCAATTCATTTTTATATGTAAAGATCTAAATCTTGAACAATATCACTAAAATAATATTGTAATATTCTTTAGTAATACATATACTACGATAGGTTTTGTTTTAGATAAATTATTATAATAGAATACATTAATTAAGCAATAACAATATAAATGTAAGATTTATATTCAAGAGACCGAAAAACGACAACATAAAAATAAATCATAAAACAACTCTATATATTTTGTATGATATATGTATTCTGTTTGATAATATTATATTAATAGAGAGTAAAATAATAAAAAGTAGAAAAGAATTTTACGCAGACATGGATCCATATTGCGGATAGATGTCCAAGGTCGTACACAAAGAAGAGCGTGGTGCTTCTGCCAGGATAAGTACGTGATACACATGTGACATTCACCTCCACCACTTGAATACCCTGATCTATACTATTCTATTTAGATCTACGTAATTTAATTAAAGTAACACGTAGTATCAAGTATAAGTAGTAGTAAGTAACAAGTATATTCGCAGCGAGATGAGAAAAAAATGATACCCATTACTTTACAGCGATACGTATTGTTAATTAATAAAGGAGAAGAAAAGAATAGTTGTTGTATTCTATACGCAGACTAACAGTATGACGGCTTGACTAGAATATCCTCCTGGGGGTTATACTTTAAACTCAGAGCTTCAGTTACAGCTAGGAATACTCGCCATGTAATTCAATGATTATTCTGTCGTGACTGCATATTTATTTTGCCATACCCACTTCCTTGATTGGTACTTATCAGTTGGCCAACATTCAAGTAACGGGATACTACTCATATCAGTCGTATCAACATCAGGTAACATGATGCTACTAAAATTATAAGTGTTGCCAACATCATAATTAACAGTACACACATGCAATTGAGACAGGAAGCCGGGCAGCGTTTTGGACTTGTGACCAAAGGCCTTTTATATAATTAAAACGCTCTTATTCGCTCCCCGGACATTAACTACAGTAGTACCTTAACCACGATAGTTTCGTCGTTAAGGTACTAACTTACATGTACATTGCGCGACAACATCAGAAAGACTGACTCTAATATATCTCACTAAATATTGTTTACATGTACCCACTTGAAATAATATAAGAGGAACTACCAGCGAACAATAATTTATTAATGGTGTTGCTAACAATTGTAAAATTAATCCTAAATTCTTCAAAACTGACATTATAAAGAATAACCTAAAGCGTTCCTTAAATGAATGCTACATTTCATTTCGAAATGACAAACTATCCAATGTTTTAAAATCGAATCATAGTAAAAATATAAAAACAACAGTCAATACAGACTTAACAAATATTTATAAAATGCAAAAAGATAAATGGTAGATAAAATATCACTGTCTTTCATTTCATTTATTTCATTCTATTCTATAATTGATATCGAAATAAAGGGTTTGCAAATACCGTTTAGTTACAATATTTTTATAATTGTCAATATATTATTATTGTCACGCAGATAGAAATGAATTTATAGTCTTCAAACGAATATGATCTTTACAATACATATCTAAAAATCATCTCGGTTAATTTACCTTTCAAACAAAAAATCTTTATCAGAATCTGTTCATTATTTTAGGCACTATGATGTCAGACAGACATACAGACACACATGTTATAACACCCCGTCGTTGTAGCGACGTAGGTGTTTGAAATACTTCGTAACTATAATTGGCAATCATCTTTTTCTCACCCACCTCTAATCTTAAGCACTGAAGAAGTATCTGCAGTAATAAACTAAATCTTATAAGTTTAATATACTATTATCTTTTTACAATCACTCAAAATAACAAGAGACAAAATTTCAAGGTACATTGAAAGGCTTTATTTTTATGAAAATGCTTGTAATTGGATTTTCAGTTGATACAACATGCATGAGATGGTTGTAATAACCGAGATTGGTGATGTGGCCTGTCATGCTCTACTGTAATATATTTTAATTTGTGCGTATTTCTCTTAAAACAAACTGTATTTACGAAAAAAATTCAAAATATTTTATTCTTATTTATTTGTTTAATTTTATTGTCAGGAGATATACAAAAAGCGTTGAAAAGACGAGTATAAACAGCCAACGGATAGACCAATTTAGAAAAGACCGTTGGGGAGAGTTGAAGACATTTGCCCACCTCGCAGTAGTTCTACGCAACAAACTGAAGAGGCTTGGCCCTTCACGTAGTCTTCCATCGGCATATCTAAGTTGAATGTATATGTCGGGACAGAGACCCGATTTGAACGAATAATTGAACGGAACCTTACGATTCCGTTGTTTTTGGACAGAAAACCAGATATTTCCTTGGACTTGTGACCAAAGTAGGAGTTCCTCCTTTATGTAATTACGACACTCGCATCCACTGTCCGGTATCACATAATACTATTTTTGGTAATTGCAACATAGATTGTAGTAAGAATTGTGGCTATCAAAGAGTAAGATCATTTTGTTCGCCAGTATGTATCAATTGTCAGGGTCAGACTTGCTTCAATATTCATCTAAATACAACAGATGAAAATATTTATCATATTAATGAAGAGACAATTGATGCATCTCTTTTCTTAGAACAGCGTACAGAAATTCAGCACGGAGAAGAAAGTGAAGATGATGAAATAATTGTTGAAGTAGAATTATACTAACATTCAGAGGAAAACTTTGTAGAGTACGCCTACTGGAGAAACTTGTTAAAAAAATATGCCAAGTACATTAATTACCTCATGAGTGGTGCGGAAACGTGTGCATATTACATATATAGTAGGTATATGAATATTCCTACTGTTAAAACTGCGATATCTCACGAATGGTAAGTCATATGAAAAAAAATGTCTGATCATTTTTTGTAGAGAATTGTATGATCTAGAACTTTTGTCAAACCTATTTTTACGATAAAACTTACCGTTTTTGAGACAAATAAAAAAAATTTTTGTTTGATCTTGGATAAATTTTCTTGCAGAAGAAGTAGGATCGAAGGGGATTTTTGACATTTTATTTATAATGGTGTATTTAACGTCTCTACCAATTATCAGCTCTATGCGAATTTTGGCTAAGTTATAACTTTTTTTTTGTCTATTTTGACTGGACTTAACCCATTTATAACGTTATAAATATGTAATACATTTTACGTATTATAAATCAAATATACAGAGCTTAATGTATGTCAATTAGGTGCTTAAATCAGGCATTGAAATTGAATTAATATGTGCATATCAAAATAAAATATTTAAATTAAATTATAAGTAACGGCTTTTTATGCTATTATATACTGCTACATATTTAATATCTGTATTTACAATTTGCTCCCTTCATTTCTACTACAATATCTTTCCATCTATTCCTCGGACTCCCCACTCCTCTTTAGAAAATGGGCATGCAAACTGGATGACTAAAGGTAAAACTATTTTGAGGGAGGCCTACGCCGAAGTGGTGACTTCTACTTTATTCATTTAATGATCCATACAAACGTTGATTACAATATTTATTAATAAATATATATTAGTGTCGGTTTATGTACCCTATTTCTTTAAGCCTACCTTGTTCACAAGTGGCTCCTGTATAGTACGAGATCGAAATGTTTAGCTTTGATAGGCCATTCCTTATATATATATATATATATATATATATATATATATATATATACTAGCTGACCCGACAGATGTTGTCCTGTCTTATCTACACTATTATACAAAGAGGAAATTGCGTAAAGTTAAAAAAATTGAGAAAGTTGCGTAAAGGCTCGAAAAGCACTGAACCGATTTTAAAAATTCTTTCGTTTATAGAAAACTACACTATCCCTGAGTGACAATGGTGATTTAGTGTTGCCATATACATTTTTTAATTAACAGAATACGGCCATTTTGTTGAGACTAATCCGATTTTAAATACTCTTTCACTGGTATAAAACTACACTATTTCTGAGTAACATAGAAGATTTAGTGTTGCCATATAGATTTTTTAATTAATAGAATATGGCCATTTTGTTGACACTATTCCAATTTAAAAATTCTATCACTGATATAAAACTACACTATTTCTGTGTAACAAAGAAGGTTTAGTGTTGCCACATACATTTTTTAATTAACAGAATATGGCCATTATGTTGACACTAATCCGATTTTAAAAATTCTTTCACTGATATAAAACTACACTATTTCTGAGTAACAAAGAAGATTTAGTGTTGCCATATACGTTTTTAATTAATAGAACATGGCAGTTTAGTTACAACTGATCCGATTTTTAAAATTCTTTCACTGAGAGAATTCTATAGTAGTTCCATCTCTCTTCCTCTTAAATACTACCATTCTCTAAAGTAAAGACATTTCCTGGAGCTGATTGTGGTTCTGATCACAACTTGCTTGTTGCGAGTTTCGCGCTTCGTCTGAAAGCACCACGGAGATGGCCCAAATCATGTCCCAAACAGTTAAACCCAGCAGAAGAAGTTGTGTATCGTGAATCCCTCGAAGAGAAGCTTGGCACCTCATTGCCAAATGAGCATCGAACAGCCAACTCGCTTTGGGTTTATCTAAAAATGCTGATAAATGAGGCATGAGGATCAACTATGCAAACAAGATCCAAAGAAGTCAGCATGGATATCGGACCGAACTTGGGCTCTAACACAGCGTCGAATAGAGTTGAGAGTCAAAGGCCTACAAGATCCTGAAGTAAAGAGGGATTACAACGTTCTCTGTAAGTCTATAGACATCTGTTGCAGAGAGGACAAGAACAACTTCATTGACGGGATATGTCTCGACATAGAGAACCACTCGGTCAAATACCAAACCGCAGACCTATTCAAGAAAGTCAGACAGCTTACTAACAAATTCAAACCGAAGACATGGGTAATTGAAGACTCTGATGGACGGCTCCTCCATTAGCTAGATGAAGTTACAGAAAGGTGGCGAAGCTATTGTGAGGAACTCTACAAGGACCCAGCTCAAGTAGGTCCAATAAGTATTCTCTCTAGCGATAACCTTGACAAAGAACCAGACATTCTTCGGGATGAAGTGGTGGCGGGTCTGCGTCTGCTTAAGAATAAGAAAGGTCTAGGGATCGATGCCATATCAGCAGAAATACTTAAGGTCCTAGGTGAAAAAGGTATCAACACCTTACATAATATCTGCAATAAAATATGGGCAAGTGATGAATGTCCAACAGACTGGACGAAATCCATAATCCTGCCACTGCACAAGAAGGGCTCGACGAAACAATGCGACAATTATCGTACCTTGGCCCTTATATCACACGCTAGCAAAATCATGCTCCACATTATTAATAATCAGATTCGTTATTTCCTTGATCAGCATATCCCTCAAGAACAAGCGGGTTTTGTGAAAGGTAAAGGAATAAGAGAGAAAAACCTAAATATAAGACAACTGATTGAGAAAGCCCGAGAGTACAATGTTCCAGTAGTCATGTGTTTCGTCGACTACAGCAAAGCCTATGACTGCGTCATCTGGAACTCCTTATGGATGGTACTCACAAAACTTGGCGCGCCAAAACATCTTACGCTGCTACTTCAGACTCTATACTTCAGAAGCCAAGGTATGGACCGAATTAATAAGGCTATGTTTTTTTTTCTATGTTGTTGTTATATTCTCCTTTGGAAAATGTGTCCGTCAGGGTTGCATTCTGTCGCCGATTCTGTTTAATGCCAACGGCGAGTACATCATGCGGGAGACGTGTGACAATTGTCACGGAGGAGTACGTATTGGTGGAGCTACGCTCACAAATCTCCGTTAGGACAGGCAGAGATGGAGTAAGACCATAAGAGATAGACTGCTGGAAGGTGATGGTCACGACCCTCAGATATGAGGAATACGACTTGAGGAGGAGGAATTATAATATTGCTTTGAATACCCGGAGCAAAGCGAGGGCAGGCCGCTAGTCTATGAATATGATTCAAATGACTGACAGTTGTCAAACGCCATAAACATTACATTTACACAAAACCTTTTTTGGTCGTTAAGTTTTTTTTTAATTTTCTAATTTTCCGCACACGTTTCATAATTTTTTCTTACATAAAAATCTTCTCCTGACAATAACAAACACAATAAAAAAAGAATAAGCGAAATCGGTCCAGTGGTTTAGGCGTGATGCAGTGACCAAGGGAAATAGGGATTCATTTTTATATATAAGAAGATATATATATATATATATATCGGAGAATAGTACCCTTTATATGTCATCGACAGTTTGACAGAAGTATTAGTCGTGCGCAGTCTCTCAAGAAGTGAAGTAGTCTCTGAATAGTGTCGTGTTGTGCAGTGCAGTGTTAGTGCTAGGGGTGCTCTCCAATCAAGGTCATATGAGTACCTTACAATCTAGTTGCCACGTCTTGTTATGTTAGGTTTATGTGCGTTTAACCTTAGGTTTAAACAGAGAGCCTAGCAGTGGAGGCGAGTGTCTCGGTCGAATAAAGGAATTCCTTAAGCCTACACCTTGGTCACAAGTCCAAGGCACTGCTTAGGTTTCTCTCGTAATTGTTAGAGATCATATTTGATCATTTATCGGATCAATAGGATCTACGTTGCGTTTACCCAATAATCCGTTAGATATCATCAACCCCTTAAGTGTTCCCTAATATTACCTTCACCTCCTTCCTTCACACCATTTAAAATCCCCGTCATATATATATATACAGTGACTTCACTAGGTTTAAAATAAAATATTCTAAGCTTTTGATTTTTGTAATTTGATTGTACTCTAATCTGAAAATAATTCTTCGCTGTCATAGTAGATAATAAAATACTAGTAGATAATAAAGCTAAGTTACGTGGACCTCAAGACTAGTCTAGACCCTTACTTGTGAAATAATATAAAAGAAACTACCCGCGAACACTAATTTATCAATGGCGTTGCTAACATAAATAAATTAAATATTCCGAATCAAGTTCAATTTAGCACATTTGCTAAAGTGAGCCTTGACTGAGTAAGCGAGACATGAATAAGTGGGAGTTTTAGGTAATAGGTGAGTTATAGGATAAATAAGTTAGAAGATAGAGAGGGTAAATAAAGAGTGGAGTGGATGTATGGTTCAATAATTGAAACGAAGTTTTTCATTACAGTCAACGTACAAGTGAATGCCCATTTTCTTCATTAATAAAATGCTGCCACGCGAAGCCAGGGCAGATCGCTAGAGAATACAATAAAAGCCATAAAGAAATACCTGCGCTTCCAAAGTCAGCTCATTCAATACCGTGAAAATAATTAAGGAGCATCTAAATAAAGGCACAATAGGCGCTTTTAAAAGGTAAAATTACTCTCAGATTGAGGGGATAAGAAATATTTTGTCTATATTAAAAATTTCTCCTCTGGAATTGACGAATTAAAATTTTTTTGCTCTTTTTGTTTTCTTATTGTAGACATTTCTTTGATTCATTTTGTTGTGCTTTTGTAATGGATTTGTTAAAACATTTTAATGCAAAATTGATAGATTTTAAACGTTTCTACTTTGACTCTAGCGAGTCTGTGTGAACCTCACCGTTGTAATATTATAAACACGAATGTTTGTGACTATGTATGGATGATTGTTCCTCATTCACGCAAGAACTACTGTTGATTTTAATTAAACGTTAGAATATTAACAACTAGCTTTTACCCGCGGCTTCGATCGCATATAAAAAAAAAATCTTAAAAAGTTTCCTATGTTACTTCTAATACCCTCAAAAATATGTGTACAAAGTTTCATAATGATCGGTTAAGTAGTAGAACTAAATTACTCATTATAGATATAAGAATGATTTATTAAAATGGCACGAAAACATTTTTTACCTAAGTAGAACCTTTAAACAAATGTCTTCCTCAAAATTAATGATTTGGTATAATTTAAGAGCTGCCTTAATAACTTTAAAGACCTCTCATTTCTTTATGGAAATTCTTTTTCTCGTTTTATAATGATAAATTTTGTATCAGTACTTTTCATTTCTTTGCAAACCTAATCTATAACATTTGTCTTTGTTGTTTTTTCTTCACTTAGTACAATTTCTTTTAAGGACAATTTAGTTTCCTGTCAGTGAAACTTCTTAAGTGACATTAGTAATACAAGAAATAACTTCTTTGGAAGAATTAACAAATGAACGTAAAGTAAAGTATAGTGTACATTAGCGGATAGCTTAATAAAAGATTGGAAAGTAACAAAAAAAATGTTTCATCATCACTACCCATTAATGGCCCCCTCCTCAGCCGGGTCTCCTCCTCAGAAAGAGGAGGGGGGTTAGGCCACGGTCCACCGCGTTGGCGTCGAGCGGGTTGGCAGACTTCACACACGTTTGAGAACATAAAGAACTCTCAGGAGTGCAGGTTTCCTCACGATGTTTTCTTACACCGTTTAAGCAAGTGATTTTTTATTTCTTAAACCACACATAGCTCAGAAAAGTCAGAGTTGTGTGTCTAGGATTGAACTCGGACTCCCGAGTAGACATCAACGTCTTAAACATGTTTACTTATACTTTTTCCAAGGAATACATTCTTCATAGTATTCTTGCTGACTTGCTCAGTGGAAACTTAAGGATTAGATCTAGAGTAAGTTGAAATGTGTGCGAGACACTTACGCACTTAGCAATCCACTCACTTAGTTTTCCATTCATCGACTCACTTGATAACCCACCCACCATCAAAGTTTGCTCACCTCAGCTTTGAGCTTTTCAATCTAATGGAATATAATATACTTATATACTACAGCCACTGTACATGATGTTCTGTATAACATGTCCTAAGGTAATTGAAGTCTCGACCTCCATTTTAATAATACAAATTATAATTTGTCTGTCGCATAAAAACTTCTCAAGTTAGATAACATCGTAACTCCTTTCTCCCTTTCTTTGTCAGGTTAACGAATAAGCTTATCATATCTTTTGTTCATTCTTTGTACTTTTGGTTGTACTAAAATATAACAAATAAAAGGTAAGTAATTACGGTTAAGCTGAACGTTATCAGTCTGTCTGTCAGAAACTTTTGACTTGTAATCAAAATATTTTTAACATTTAATATTCGCGGGTAGTTAATTTCGAGTAGACTTTATATTACTTTCATTTCGATAGGATTGAACCAGTTTGTCAAGTTGTATCGCGCAGTACTTATTAAAGTATTGAGACTAATAGTGTAGTGTTGTTTGGTGGCGTGGTGTCAGGTCTCTGTTATCGAGGCGCACGTGAGTAATGCACATTATTATTTTAAAATTCGGTGCCAAGGTCTAGTGGTGGAGGTGAGGATTTATGTATTGTAAAATACGTCTTTAAACCAGTAGTGATCGGCTTCTACCCAGTTTACATTTTAGTATTGTCGTTTGAGTGTTACTTCGTGTTATAGGTCACATACAATTAATATTTGATATTAAAATACACATCATCATCATCACAACCCGTTGATGGCCCACTACTGAGCCGGGTCTCCTCTTGAGAATAAGGAGGGTGTTTGGCCATAGTACACCAAGCTGGCCCAGTGCGGGGTGGCAGACTTCACACACCTTTGATAACTTTAGGGAGCTCTCAGGAGTGCAGGTTACTTCGCGGTGTTTTCCTTCACCGTTAAGCAAATTATATTTAATTGCTTAAAACACACATAAGTCAGGAAAGTTAGAGATGTGTGCCCAGGATCGAAGTCAGACCTGCCGAGTAAGACATTAAAGTCTCAACCACTGAGCCATCTCTGCTTTTTGCATCATAATCTCATTCACTCATGTACAAAATCATTGGGGAACCCTGTCACCTATGTACATATTGTCTGACTCTTTTATTCTGTCATCAACTCAATAAGCACTTAATTCACCTAATCACTCAATCCATATTCTATTACATACGATTTAAATGCGTCAACTGTTCTTTTGTGAATAAAGTCAAATAAAAATGAAATATTTTGACACAATCACAAACCCATCTATGTACATGTCGGCGCGTAAGTTAGGTTTGGGTTAACCTAACCTTAGGTTCATACAAAGCCAGGGCAGTGGAGGCGATCGTTTCATTTGAATAAAAGACGTCTTTAAGCCTACACCTTGGTCACAAGTTTAAGACACTGCTTAGGTTCCTCTCGTATTGTAAGAGATCATAATGTTTGGTTGTAGTATAAGTATAAGTATAAACGGGCTTGTTTCTGCAACTCAACGTCACTGTTTTCCTATTTTGCGTGAAAGGTGGATGGCTAATTCTGCCATCCCAGCTCCTCTAAGAAGCTAATCAAACCTCTGGTGTCACCAATAACCTCGGGGAGAGTCCTCGGTGACCCCAAGTGTTTGGCCCGATAGTCGGTCACGCCTGTGCATTCCAGAACAATGTGGGCGGCCGTCTCTTCTGCCTCCAAACAGGCTCTGCAAAGGGGGCTGTCAGTAACACCTAGATTAAACAGATGTTTGTTGAAGGGGCCGTGGCCCGTAATTATTTGAGAATTTTGCGTAAACTAGGGCGAGTAAGATTTAGTAACTTACGAGACAGTCTCCGGTTTATGCTAGGGAGAGCTTGTTTCGACTGCTTACTCCCACTTACCTCCGTCTAGTATTTATTATGTAGTTTTTTTGTGTGTTGCCGGATGGCTGATGTAGGTCATGCTGAGGGAAGGGGCACAATTGGTTCTGGTCCAATCGCAGCCATCTCCGACCCTTTCCTGGCCAGTTCATCAGCGGCATCGTTGCCACGAGAGCCACTATCACCTTTGATCCACTGTAGATGTACACTGTAATGTTTGGTTATTTATCGGTTCTATTCTCTCACCCATCCTTGTAGAGTTTTTCTATATACCCCCTCTTCTCGTCCGTTCTCATTCTCAAAGCACCGACATATTTATATAATTGATGTCTGAAGTACGTGTTATTCGATAAAAATATTATAAAATTCTTTCATTTCGGTCATCAGAAAGTTGTTTAGATGTTTTTTCCTCAACGTCGTAACATGAAGGAATTTAATTGGAACAAGATGAAATATATCCTATTTCGTAGAATATGTTTATTATACAGGTTTATACGACTGCTTTGGCTCTCTTATTTTTATTATTTATGGATTTAATACTAAGAGAAATAAAGAAAATTTATAGAAATTATGAGATTTATTGAATTAAACTAAGATTGGTATCAGTAGCTAAACAAAAAAATTAAATCTATTTAACTAGATAGACTGGTCATGTTTTAGCGCATTGGTTCGGCTCTACTATTATTTAATTACTGTTGAAAAATTAAAAATTTTCAAACGTTATATTAAAAAAAAATTGCTAACAGCAAAAGGCAAACGACTGGACCAATTTGGGTGCTTTTTTTCAACTAACCGTCTCTGGTAAGTTATTCATAGAAATTTTCTTGAAAATTGAGTAAAAACCGAACAAATGATTCACAAAAAACCGGTGGGATTATGTTTAATGTAATTTCAAACATAGTTGTGAGGGTGAGTAAGTGAGAGAATAGGTGAGTAAATAAGCGAGTAAATCGATGAATAAGAAGGTAAGCAATTAGGTACTACACACACCCACCCACTTGCTTGTTTTAGAAATGAGAGTGAAGAAATAAATGATATGTGGTGAGGAGTGAGAGGGCGTTTAAGTAAATAAGCGAACGAGTTCCAAAATAAGAATTCAGTTATTTTTCCACCTGCAACGCTTCATCAGAAAAGGGAGGTCGTGGCAGCTTGTAAAAAATTTTGTTATAAGCATTGAGGCTCTAAAGAAAAATCTTTTACTGTATAATCTTAACAAAGGACTTAATTTTTCCTATTTTTATAAGAAAAGTTGCATAAAGGATGTCTGATATAATGCTTTTTATTTCAACTGCATTTTTAAACGTCTGCATAAAAAGTGTAATAAGCCACCTGAAAGGGCTGCTCCGAAAAAAACTTCCATGAATCGTATTTTCTTCATCTACATTTTATTAACTGAACAATCTTCCTCGAAAACTTTGAGAAGCGGCGATTGAATTTTTATTAAAAAGTTTCTGAGACGCCTTATTTACGTTTGATGTTTTATTAGAAAAAGAAAATTAATAAATTGCTGTTGTTTTTCCTAATATTTTTAACTTTTAACAGTAAATATAACCCTTTTGCCTTTTATAATTATTTAAAAGCATAGCCTGAGAGCCTTGGAGTACAAAATCTACATTAAAGTATAAAATCTGAAAATCCTGTGGAAGAACATCGTTTTTATGAATATTCAGTGGTAATAAAACACATATGGTTTTAGTGAATTTATTTTGTTCGTTTGGCAGATCAGGCTACTCAGACAATTATAAAATTAACGAAAAAATATTAATTAAATCCAGGATTTTTTTATTTTACTGTACCTCAAATTTGCTAAAAAAAGATTTTATTTTTATACATAAGTACTGTATAATTTTCCTAATTTATTAATTTTATAGTCTTTCTATCTCACTCACTCATCCTCTCAATGTTCACCCAACTAGAATATGTACATCAGATTGAGCGATGGCTTCAGCAGTTACCCCATTAGGGTTAATTCAAATAAAAGGTACTTGAAGGGTAAGGGTAAACATGGTTCAAATATTGAAAAAAAAATTACATTCACTGGCTTGTCAACCCAAGATAAGCCCTTGTTAGTTCATGTGCTGTGCACTAGATAGTATTTATCTGTACAGTTGAAAGAATGAATGAAAGTATGAATGTTAAAAATTTATTGAGATGCTTAAAAATATGCAAGAAACTTCCAGATTCTTAATTAAACCTGATCCAGTTCGGAGAACACCATCTCTCTTTTTTCGGAGGTGGTAAATATTTTCCTTCTCTAATCTTTGTATTATCTTTCTTTGTTTGTCTCAGTGTTTTAGCGCTTCAGGCGAGTCGTGTTTCTGACGCCCCAAAATAACGATGAAAATAGCTCTGTAAGCAAAAGTAAGCTGCGTAAGCTTTTAAACAAATATGTCTAAATGTTTAATATTGCCTCTGCGCTTAAACCCTCTTCAACTCATCATCCTAAACTACTGTTCCACACATGTTGGGGAATGATGTTGGTAATTTAATTTATTGGAATACCAACACTATTGTAATATCGTAAATTTAGTCTTGTAGAATTCACAATGCATTTATTGATGGTGTAATTTAGTTTGAATCAGTTTTGTGTCAGTCTGCGTCATATGAGTCAATAGTATGATCAAACGTCAATATTTTCAGACGGGGCGCAGTGAAATCCTTGCACGATTTTTTTGATTATCAGAATAGCAATAAAGGGGGCCAAGATCAAGGGTAAGATCGGCCCTGCTGTTAGGGCAATTAGGAACCGCTGTTAGGACAGTTAGGAGTTCCCACTTTTTTGCTGGTTTCCCTTGCTCAATTTGACTCCATTTTTCCTGTCAGTCTCTAATCATATAACATACATATTATTATATGTATATGACATATATATGTATAACACATTAATGCTATAGGCACACTCCTGACTGAGTTAATTACATGATGAAGCCACAATCAGCGCCTCCGAGACAGGTGTCCGCTGACTGGAACGTCAATTAATCATCACCCAAATAGGTTATAATCTCTCGTTACCTACATAATATCGTTTGGTATTGAGTATGCGATTATTTAAATATCTGGAAGTGACTGAGAAATCCTTTATAATAGGTGAGTCATAAATAAAGTAAATATAGGTTAGGACACTATAAATAGCTATAAATAGAGTATAAGATATAGTTAGAATTTACAAACACAACCATGGTTTGAATATAGGTTAGATTAAAGGACGACATGAAAAAAAGAAATCCCTAGTGGGAGGAAAGAATAAAATCTATACAAAATATAATTAACTATCACTATTTTATAATATTACCACAAGAAGAGAGTAGTTGTGACTTGAGTAAAATTACACTACTAGGCTAAAAATATTAATTTTACCTATAAATTGTGGAGGAAATATTTTCTACTTTAATATATTACATAATTTCCAAATCGAAATAAGTAATAGAGGAGATATTGTCGGCAAAAATACGAAGACGAAGTAAATGAGAACCAATTTTTCAAAACTCCCAGAAAACTACCAAGGTAATCTATTTTACATCAATTAATGAGTACGTTTATAATACAGATACAGAGAGTTAACTAAGAAAATTATATGATTTTGATATTTAAATTTTTAAGCAATTTACATAGAGAGTAGATTTTAAAAACCGAGTCGTTAAACTTAAAACTTCTTTTTCCTTTGTTGCGAGCTTTGCAGTTTAAATCTTTATCTATTTATACTCCTGTATGAATCTGTGGTATGGACATTTGTCTGAATACAGGATTAAGATATTTCAGACTGACACTTTTTTATCTAGAGAAAATTAAGTATTTAAAGTTCTTTATTAACACCCTAAACCGCCCTGTCTAAAAAAAATCAATTCGAACTTGGAAAATTTTCGTACAGTTTGGATTGAAGTACAAATTTAACTTTGCCGTAGAAAAACTGTTGTCCTTATATGACATTGGTCACGGTTATTTAAACTAGTGCAAAAACACTTTTGTTATATGTCAAAGGAGAAATCGAATGCGGGGTGAGACAAAGAGTGATATGTTAGCTATTTACAATCGGTTATACGCATTCTAGATACACAACGGATGGCACACCTTGAAAGCGACGAGCACGATATGGAGAGAAGATAATTAAATGTTACGATCTCTTAATATTCTGATAGAAATTATTCTGACAGGAACCCAAGCAGTGCCTTGGACTTGTGACTATGGTGTAGGCTTAAATACGTCTTTTACAAAATGCGCCTCCACTAATCTAACACAAGACTAACCTAACCTAAGGCTAGCCTCACACAAGGCTAACCTAACCTAACGTTGTGTTTACTTAATCACGTGGGAATTAAATTGTAAGGACTTACGTGACCTTAATCGGGGAGCATTCCTAGCACCAACACAACACCGCACTTAACACTTTCACTACAACAACTCCATTATCTAGATGGCGATGAACAATTTGATTATTCGATAATCTTTAACTTGTTCTGGCTATCAAATGTCGTTGGAGATTAAATTAACTCGACGGATGTGATAATTAATTTTCTGTATTATTATTCTACCCTACTATCCCCCGACATATATAAAAAGTTTTCGGATTTTTTATTTTACGTATGTTATAAAATATTGCTTCTAATCAAATTATATGAATACGTCAACGGAGAGTCCTGATTTTGATTCCTTTGGGAATACCATAACCTAACTTATAAGTTTGATGTTTAAACACTAAGTATTGACACTGACAGACATAGATGGACGACGATGTGATCGTATTAATTTTATTTTATTGAGTAAAATATTTGAAAGATAAATAAAGAGGTGAAAGTAAATCATTTCCAGTCCACTTACAGCAATGTAGAAACATAACTCCAAATCTAACGTCACTAATGAGATGGTTAACCAAACGCTAATGGATGTAGCTCCGGTCTGGATTGTCATGATAAATGACGCTGAATAACTAACAATTTTATAGATCACTGGCCAAACGGCCTGTAATAGTTAGGCTTGGGGTACACGAGTGTATTGAAATATTAATAATAATAATATCCACATTATAAATGAACAGTATCTGCTTGAGACCTAAAAGCAGTTAAATAAAACTTTTCTTTTAATCTATGTAACGTTTCACCTTACCCGTTCGACCTCTTTACATAACATTTAACTAACCTAAACTAACATTATAAATATATATTAAACTAGGGGCCCGTCCCGGCTTGGCACGGGTGGATAATTTTTTTTTAACATTTTGGCTCCCGCATTCTGTCGCTCCCTCTATCGCCGCGTTACTCGCTGCGCTGCGAGGCACTCCACACCGCGTCCGCGACCCGTCAGGGATTATTTTTTATTTATCTTGATATTTTTATTTCGTAATATCTTTTGACTGGAATGTCCGATTTTAATAATTCAAAAAGTATTTTACAGGTATTGAAACAGTCTTGAATACGAAATAATTTATTTGGATAAGGATTAATACAAAGTTATAGAAAACATGGTCTGATTTTGATTGGCATTTTTATCAACTTTTAAAATGTAAAAAAGTAGTTATAGTGACATAACTATAATAGTTGGACATATGGTCTCGCGGAGTTTTTTGTTGATATTGATACGTTCTATAATATTGTAGAACATTTCTTTGTTCTATCATCAATTCTTTTTGCAGCGCATGCGATGAAAGATATTTTATGGCTAATTTTTTTGCACCTTGGGTTGGTTTTAGTGAGATTTCCTGAGGATCTCTAATTTTTTCTTTTAATAAATATAGCTTATGTTACTCAGGGATAATGTAGCTTTCTAATGGTGAATGAATTTTTGAAATCGGTCCAGTAGTTTTTATGTTTATTCGTTACATACAAAAATACAAATCTTACTTCTTTATAATATTAGTATAGATTGAAAAACTAACAAAAAGGTTATTAGTTGTAACTATGTACTTCTACTCCGTAAATTAATAGTCAAATTGCTCTATCAACTAATAAGGTACAGTGAAGAAAGCTTCAAATGTTTCGCAGTCACTATCAAGCGAATAAACTGCTAAATTAAGTTAACGCGTTGCTCTTTCTCTTTCACTATAACTTCCTATCAATACGGTAGATTACTGTTCAGACCAGAAAAACCTTTTGTTTCTTTATTTTAATGTTTTCGTCACAAACAAAATCCGGTGAAACTAATCATAAAAATAACTTTTTTCTTTATCTTGGCCACGTTGGTTTCGCGCACTAGTATTATTTACAAGATAGATTAAGCAACAAATTTAATTTTGCCTCCGGAATTTTCATTAAATAACAAATTTACTATTTTCGATCTTAATTTAACCAAATATCTTGATTCTAAGTCAAAGGAAAGTATCTTATAGGTGTTGATTTCCTTGCGACATTTGTGGCCGTATTGATTACAGTCAAAAAGAAGTATGATTTTGTTTGTACTGTGACTAATTTCAAGTGTTACTTGACAGATAGATATACCATAAAGTGATCTTAATAGTTTTTTTTGAGCGACGGAACCCTAAAAATCACCTAATTTTATGCATTAAGTAATATCATTTTGTGTAGTAAAACTACGACGTAGCTTAATACTGAATCGTGTAGAATTATGAATTTTCACTATCCATTATCTGTGGCATAGCCATTTCCCAGTATTAGAGACTAATTTGCATCATAAAGCAATTTGATTTCAGGAAATGATATATCAATATGGAGGTAGATTTAAAATACGAGTACCTATATTTTTAATCTTAATGCCACTGAACTGTAGCGTGCATTTACTTCTTTGTAAGATAACTATGATAATACATTTAAGTTTTATGAATTTAAAAATCATTTTAGAGTAGAGACCTATAGATATATATGGATGATGGTATTCATACCAATATCAGAATAAAATGTTCGGGGGAAGAGAGTATGTTATTTTATTATTTTGACTGCAATTTTTTGAGAATTTTCAAAAGTAAAAACTATATTTAATCAACTTCTTAAAAGTATATCATAATTATTTTTCATATCTTTTTTTAATTTAGTGCGGCATTACAAAGTGAAATTGATTATTTTTACCTCAGACACTTAAGCGCTAATTTGGACGATAATTTTCTAAAAAATCATTATACACTTTTAGGCTCTTTTTACGTTGCAAAAATTTTCATATTTCTCGTCCTTTTTAACTAACATTTTAAGTATACCTAAGACTCATGTAATCTGACTATGATAACTCAATATTTATTACAAGAATTTATTTTGCAAAATCTCGCTGAATTATCGGTAGCTACTGAGCGTACCTTAATTGTAACAAGTAATCAAGCAAAGGTTATCAAAAGGTTTGCTAACACTTAATACTATACTTAACTAGTTGACCCGTCCCGGCTTTTCCCGGGTGCAATTTATAAAGTGTTAGACATATTAGCAATAAAGTATCAATTTTTATTGTATTTATGGTTTACTATTTTAGCGATAAAATAAAGCAGTGATGGCCCAGTGGTTGAGACTTCAAGTCTTACTCTGGAGGTCCCAGTTCGATCCCCCACACAGGCACACACCTCTGACTCTGAGTTATGTGTGTTTTAAGAAATTAAATATCACTTGCTTTAACGGTGTTGGAAAACATCGTGAGAAAACCTGCACTCCTGAGAGTTCCCTAAATTTATAAAAGGTGTGTGAAGTCTGCCAACCCGCACCGAGCCAGCGTGGTGGACTATGGCCTAATACCCTTCTCATTCTGAAGAGGAGACCCGGCTTAGCTGACTAGCAACTAGCAACTGACGGGTCGTGATGATGATGATGATTTTAGCGATGATGACTTACACATAAAAGAGATCTCTGGTCTCGCAGGCTTTTCTCTAGGACTATTTAAGATAAACATTTCCACCATGCGTTATATACGTGACTCGAGTAGCTCTAACAGCAACAGCGCACGCCAGAATAGCTTCCTACTTACTTAACACTTATCGTTATATTTCGGACAAAAAAAAAATATAGCCTATATATACTCTGATGTAATAAGCTATATTATAGTAAAGTTTCATTAAAATCCATTCTGTAGTTTTTGCGTGAAAGAGTAACAAACATCATCAAAACAACTTTTGCATCTATAATATAAATAAGAATATACTAGTTTAAATAAATATATTGTATTAAATAATACTGATATAGACATAGCCTATAAACCACAACGTAATGTCCACCTCGTGGGTCGTGGGTAATGACTAATAAACAATAATTTTGTATGGATATAAACGTTAATTTATACACACATCAGGTGTTAAATAAAATTATTGGAATCAGTGCGGTTGGATGAGGTCATTTGTTTACTTATATAACACATATAACGTGACAAGTTTTATATTATATTATTACAAGATTAAAGATTGGCAACACTGTTGACGTCTGCCCTGAAGAGCAAAAGAATGGAGATCGTTCGATTCGTTGATGATCATGTAAGTCGAAACACTGTAATACATGAGGTTGCAAGTTCGTGCTGTAACCATCCAATTAGGTCATATGCTCCAGGCACTGGTCGTCGTTATATCTAATGTATATGTTTTTTACGTATACACGTTATAGCTCATAGCTTTACGTAATAAAAGCAGTTTAAGGTTTTTATATAACTTGCTTAGATAACAGTAAAACCTATGTTCTATAGAGTAAAACAGGAAAAAGATGATGAATTCATAAAAAGTGTATTTAAAAGTATTGTTAGCACTTACGCACTAACTTACTTATCTATGTCTAATATACTCACTTAATCATTTATTCAATGAAATTTTAAGAAAATATGACATTTCGCATAAAAATTGTTTCTCTCACCTTTTTTGGCTTTGAATCCTTCTGTAATAAGAAGCGTTAATTCCACAGAGACTTACTTTCCAGGGTAAAAAGTATCCTTTGTGTTTGTGGTATCCACTGTTTACAACGAACATTATCACCTCCCTCCTCCGAAGGGTAACACTTACATATTTTTCATAGCTTAAGCTATTTTTGTGTGATTGTGTAACTAACTTCAAAAGATTTTAATAATCTTCCTACTAATTTAAATTACAGTTTCTAGGAAGTGAAACCTATGTATGTTTCCGTAACACTAAATAATAATTACCGTATCAAAGGAAATGAATGAAAAGTTAAATACTGATCCGAAATTGTGATGAGATTTAAACTACAAAGTGATCAGTAGTTCATGAATTTAAATTGGAAATAAACTAGGATACTATCTTTTAATCAGAATTTCTAGCGCGTAAACTGAAGAGGGTACAGCCCAATTATCTTCATGTAATAAATAAATTTTCCTACAATTTCGTGATTACTGGATAAATCAGTAATGGAATTAAATAAAAAGTTCAATTTCCTTCCTACCTAAGTCCACTGATGGGTGAAACTACTTAAGATTGGAAGCATCTATTATCACTACTACCATAAGGAGGTGATGACTATTATACATTAATATGTACATGTTTATCATGCTTTACAGTTTGGAAGCCGAAAAGTGCTTTGGGTTTGACTCTTGCACTATTTTAGACAATCTTAATTGATGGGTTAGAATACTATTCCCCTCAGCCGCTTGTAGAGCATCTCGTAAGAGTAACCCAGCACCCCCTTGGTAGTAGGGGATCTGTTGACTGTATACGGTCGAGCCGCACGTGGGTCATACTTATCCCTCCCTCTCCTATCCCATTAATGCTGTGGATTTAGTGGACTTCTAGCTCAGGGTTCGCTGAATCCACAGCATTCTTCAAACCCTCGCCCCACTTTAGCTTCGAGGATGCAATGTATTGACAAAATAAGAGGGTATCTCTTGTTTTTCCAATGTTCATGGGCGATGGTGGCCACTTACCTAGTACGCGTTGTTAATTAAATACTATGTTCACTTTTCCTGACAGTGTTAAGTTATTTTTGATGGTTACTATTTCCCATAATAAAATAAGTTGGCTGTGTAAGCTTGTGCCTTTGCCAGCCATTTAAAATGTTAAATAATAGTTTGACTATGCCCTCTTTAGGATCTATTAAAGAATTAAAGTTTTCTCCACGAGTATTTATTTATTTATTTATCAACTCTAACGACATTATTTGTAACGTATTAACTTAATAGAAAAATATTATTTGTAGCTGAAATAATTTGTAAAATACTAACGTTTTACCCGCGGCTTTGCTCGCGTAATCATTTACGTTTGCTTTGTGATAAGAATTATCTAATGTCAGTTAAACCATAAAGGATTGTAAAATAATCGGATTTCATATAAACTTTTTATTTTGACTTCGTGGAGACATATCAATCCAAACTAAACGCTCACTAATAACGTGACAGAAATCTCCGTGCATATTTTTCTGATCCATTCAGATATTATTTTATGTATAGATTAAATAACTGACGATTTTTTATGTACATAAAATTGTTAGTAATCTCTATCAGTTATTATTCATGCTGTTATCATTCAATCTAAAGTATTCACTCTGACCAAGTCTCCTCTATATATATGTCGGGAGAGAGCCGATTTGAATGAAGGAAGTAACCAAACTAAAGATTCTGTAGTTTTTGAATAGGAACCCCGGCAATGCCCTGGCTTTGTGACCATAGTGTAGGCTTAAGGGATCCCTTTATATAATTAGACACTCGCCTCCACTGGCCGGTCTCACTGTTGGTCTTAGGTTAGGTTAACATAACTAACTAACAAATAACCTAACCTAACCTAACCAAAGGCTAATACTCAAAAAGACTTGCCGAGAGACCAAAATGTACTGCGTCAGTCGGGGAATATAAAGGGACTAGATAATGGTAGCAATGCCCCTCCACTAGTGGGGATTGATAATCGATTGCTTGTTTGAAGCTATCAAAAATATTTGAATAAAGTGCCGTAGATGTCATTCGTAATCCGATTATTCGATAATCGTTTACTCGCTATCTAATATCATTGAATATTAAAATGACGCGACGGAAGGGACAGCAAGTCCTCTTTATTATTATCCTATCCTAACTATAGCCCGACACTACTTCCTGACATGTATAATAATTATAATATTATATACGATTTTTTTTAATAGTCCCATTTCATTTACACAAATACACTAATTATTTAGATTATTTGTAAAGGAATGTAAATAAGAAAATATAGATAAACACACATAACACTTAAAATTCAATGATCTAAAGAGGTCCGCAGTGAAGTCCATGAATAAAACAGCTCAAATTTATCATTCCGGGAACGTTACCGCCTTATTATGTAGATTGAGTGCAAGTGGCCATTTCCATACTTTCCTCTCTTCTCCGGCGAAATAAAACTTATGCTAACACCTTGCCTTAGGATTGTCGTCTATGGAAGTATTCAAGTTGCTCTATCTTATAATGGGGCAGCGCCCTCTAAGAATAAATCACGTACACATTCTGTCACTTTACGTGAAACAATGTGACGTCACGTCGTGCGGTACGCCATTGTAGTCGACATTTTCTTAAAGCAATGAGTAAAGATACTATTACTGCCATTTTATAGCAGTTGATATTACTGCAGCCTTTATATTTATAAAAAAAGCGACTGTTGAATTTGTTTCCAGTAATTTATTACCAAAAATACAAATTTGAGTGAACTTGATTAATAATTCTATCTTCTCAAAGGTTGCCATTCTCTATAAAAGCCTATATTTTTCTTGAAGTTTCCATCTATTTCACCAGAAGTATTCAAAATATGTTCTACGGTTTATGTGTTAAAACTTAACTAAACTAATAAGACAAACAGTATTCAAATTTACAGTATTAAGCGATTTGCACTTTCAACCTAACCTCAAACTTTCATCTCTAATTAGGCTTGGCGCCCTTGCGAGGCTTTTTTCCTGAAAAAGGGAAGTCTATATCCTTTCTCAAGCTCTAGTCTATCTCTGCACCAAATTTTATCGAAATTTAGAAATAATAATTGTTTTTTTTATCTTTTCAACAAGAGTAGTTCCGAAAGTTATATAATAAATGTTACAGAAATATTAACAATACATACCTAATATGTTATCTACACGGGACCGATACCGCACAGTAACACACACAAGATAATAATAATATGCACTTTAAACGGAAACTGAGTAACCAATTTTATATACTTAACCCAAAACTTGTAATTGAGACCAGGATCACGACACCACACCAATCCACAGCTATAATGGTCACTAGGCCAGCTCCGTTTGACAACTGGCTCAAGTCAATCACAACAGAGGGTAAGTACAGTCTTGGAACAAAATAAAAAACACTACCCACGAAATCAACGTATATCGCTTTACTTTCAGTGGATATTAAAATATGTTCTCCAAGGAACGCGCCTTAAGTGTACAAATGAGGAAATTTTGCTGCAATGCTGCTTATTTTTTCTATTTTCTTCCATGAATTGTTTTATATTGTTTAGCTTTATTATCATACTAGTCAACCCACGTTACTTCGTCCGCGTTATTTGCACATAACGTAGCCTTACATCTCACGGTGTTAATAAGCCATATAATAAATTTAATCGGTTTAGCTGTAAACGTTAACGTTCTATGACTACTGTGCTAGGCCCTGTACCACACCTTCCTCTCTCCTCTAGCATTTTTCGCTCATGGCTGCGTCAGTTCACCCTAGATACGCACAATGCGAGATGGAATAACGCAACAGACTGTCGACTGTCCAAACTAGCCGTCTCTGCCTTGTCAAGGACCTTGTCCCGAAAACTGTTCAGCCTGAATCTTTACCATAGGCTTGACTGACAGTCCTATCTGTAGTTGTATGCAAACAGAAGAGACGACTGCCCTCGTTGTCCTGGAATGCGTGGGTGTCGCCACACAACGGGCACAAATCCTGAAGGAAATGAGGTCGCTCCAAGAAGCCAGTGAAGTTTTCTGGGAACTTCTGCGCTTCTGGAAGGAGCTGGGTTTGCTCTTATAGCTAGTCATCCCTGCACGCACAATGGACCGATTTAGAGTCTAAGTGCGGAAACAGAAGCCCACTTACAATACAATACAATGTTTTAACGTGATGCGTGCACAAATACGGTATTGTACCATTTTTTTATATGTATATAGACTACTGCTTGCACCCGATTTCTTTCGCAGGTACTTCAGAAATGGATTTAAAGTGGATTGAAAGGTGTATGAGACACAAAGGTGATTAGGTACCTTTCACCAACGATAGACTCGCTCTATATTTACAATCTCACATTTGTTGATTTCTTAAAGTTATTAAAAGACATTTCATTGTCATAGGAAATAAATTGTCCCTTATATCCCACAGGATTTTTACTTTTTACGGGATAAAAGTACCATGATTGTTCATGATGTTGATGCATGAAGTATCTATGTGCCAAATTTCAATCAAGTTAAAATATACAAACTTTCACAGCATGTAAAAGTTTGTATATTTCACAGCAGTCATACAAAAGCCAGGTCAGTCAATCAGTGCCTGTGGCTTGCGACCAAAATTCTGCCAAATGGTTAGGCACAAGAACTTATATAAATGAGAACAGCTACAATAATAACTACTTGACAGATTCAATAATATATTTTTGTCTGTTAGTATATTATAATCTGTTAATTTCTTATCTTATCCACACAATTACCTATTTATATATATATAGAATAATTCACCAAGAAAGGATAAAAAAATTGACATTCTAAATCCATTAAACCATAAGTTCCATTTAAACAATTTCCGACTTAGCATTGGTCAACCCTTAAATTTACATTCAAGATGTTAGGAGCGAAAGCTTTTTGAATTGGGACGAAAAACCCATTTTATAGCATTCGGGATAAAAATAAGGGATAATGTATTCTGGGCTATGCGTGTCCCGTTAACGGACAAACGTTTTATACTGTGGGACTAACTACATCTAATCGCAATTTGTACTATTAAAAAAATAATAAATAGACCAAGTCTGTTTGTATAATCCTAATTCTAACTAAAATTATAATTTCGAAAGTAACTGTCAAGAATCGTAGAAAATACCCAAGTATGAAACACAAAATAATGTGCAATTCAATATGTAGTGTATTAAGCCATCTATTGACGTATAAATGGTCTGTCTTCTCTGTTACACACTGTACCGATAAACACTGAACCGATTTTGATAAAATTTGATACAGAGATAGATTAGAGCTTAGGAAAGGATATGGCTACGTTTTATTGTGAAAAAAAAATACATAAGAATACAAAGTAAACCAGTGTATGTGCGATTACATTATGTATCGTCGTGGGGATGGACTGTGTGACGAGCTGTGTGCCCGTTTATGTTTTTTGGGAATTAGTCATATATAAATTACGTTGGTGCTGAAAATTAAAATGTAAAATATTGTGGTAAGTGATATACTAATTAAAACGTAAAATAAAATCTTAATACACGTGGTAAATTGCACCCGGGCGAAGCTGTGACTGGTCGACCGAATCATCTTTATCATCAAAAGTTGTATGAGGAGCAAAACCAAAAACTGAAAATAAATAGATAATCTCAATGAAACGATATTTTTTTTAAATATTTAATTACGGCTTTAAATGTGTTTATGTACAAAACACTATTTTATTGCACAGCAAAACTTAAGCTTGCGAAAATCTTCTTTCAATCATTGTACAACTTTAAATTCTACTCTCGCAAACTTATATCGTCATAGAAGGCGAGAGGAATGATACCTATTACTGAACAGCAATATGTATACACATGGAATTGAAACAGAAAGCCGGGCAGCGTCTTAGACTTGCGACCAAAGTGTAGGGTTAAAGGCAATTTTAATTATAACGCTCTCCGTCGCTACCCGAACATTAAGAACAGTAGATAATAATGTTAACTTACGTGGACCTCAAGAAGGGCGACATTAAACACAACACTGTAATACTGACTTCCATGTTCACTACTCGACAACATCAGATATACTGACTAATCTACCTCACTAAAGGTTACTGTCTACACATGGGTATGTTACAAATAATATAAAAGAAACTACCCGCGAACACTAATTTGTCAACGAAAACGCAACGATACGACGCGATCGAGTGTAGATCTTCCCTTTACGTTGTCAATACTGTAAGGTAGAGTAATGATTGAAATTTCTTTAACCTTTTTAGAAAGGTTTATATGATTTGTACATTATATTTGTAAAATATTTTGAACTTTAATTTACATCTGTTAAATCATCTCTTGTTAGCTATAAGTACAGTTGATAGCTTTATATTCGAGGGTAGTTATTTTATTATTGGACTTGAGTCAGTTGTCAAACTAAGCTCGCCAGGTGACCATTATGTATGTGCAGTGGTGAGGTGTCTAGATGCTGGAACTCCATTACTAAGGTTTGGAGTAAGTGTTTAATACTGGTTACTCGGTGTTCCGTTTTAAGTGCATATTATTATTGTTTTAAATCAGAACGTTGACAGTTGATTTCTTTAAATAATAATGATTATTTTTGAGTTATTAGTTAAGAAGAAAGTAGGGGACAAAATCCATATTGGGGTGTACAAGTCCCGCACACGTGGAAGCTGGCTGGACCCGATTCAGCTTGTTTAATTAAAGGTTTATCTATTGTCAGTTAGGCAATAAAGACACAGTACTCACAAGTTCTTGATGATCTTGAATCTTCTTTCTAATCATTTTTGAACATGCCCATTACATATTTCACACAATAACACAAATAGTTCTAAATATTCCGCGCTTCACCATCAATCGGTTCTCGTCAGGGAAGGGTTAATCAACTAGCGTTTAGGAGATATAGCACACACAGGATTCGGGATATTATTAATCAATAATCACAGGAATGTATATCGCGCGCGCACGCCGCTAATCCAACTGACTCTGTCACTCAACTCGGTGGCGCCACTAACTCACCCGCCGCCCGCGCAAGCAACCTCCCTCACAGCGCTTGTGCCGCATTCCAATAAAAATATATATTAAACACATACGGTTCGAATAGAAATTGAAAGATATTTTTTTTGTTCTTTTAAAATCTTCTAAAACTCTTTTCTTTTCTACTCGTATATAGGTATTGTCGTTAAGTATAACGGTTCGTCCGCTTGACCTCGAAGCAATTTTTCGCACTATTACACCTGTCCGCGCCACTGCTGCCTCCTTGCCCACTTAGATTGATATAATATTCACTGGATGTGTCAGTTTTTGATTTGTTTTCATATCTAACTAATCCATGTCAAGTGTGAGGTAAAAACATAACACCAATAGAAACCAAAAATTATTTAGATCAAATTTATATTTAAATTCTATTTAGATAAAGTAATTATTTTAATTTTAAATAGGGTTTCCTAATATCAAATATCGATTAAGTATGGGTGCTATGCAGTAAAACTCAATCGACAATATTAACATGTAAACTAGATAGACGTTGAACAGCGCCTGGGGCTTGAGACCCAGGAGAAGGTTTGTATTTAGAGATTTTTTGCTGAATATATAAATAATTAGTGTAATTGCTGTTTTTCTGAAACAGTGTTAAATATTAGTCAGTGGGTCGAGAGGTGAAGGAGATCGTTTACTAGTAGTAGAAGGGTCCTTCAATCCTGCACCTGGGTCGCAAGTCCCAGGCACTGCTCGGTTTACGTCTGGATTGTGCATTATTGTAGCCTTTTTTTATGTAATCAGTACTACGCAAAAATTCTCACCTCCACCGCTCGACCTCGCTACCGAATATAAAAATAATAAACTATTACTCGCGTGCTTCTCGTTAACAGAGGACGCCACCAATACAATATTAATCCCAATATTTTCATATGTACTGCACGACTTGACAGACTAAATCAAAGTTATATATTGTCCACTGGAAATAACACAAAATGATAATTATTACTATTGCGCGCGTGGGGACAGTATTGTAAGTGAATAAAAATGTTAGTAGTTAAAAGTTTATTTTTCTAACAAAACCAATCTGAATAATAAAATCAAAACTAAACGTATCCAGTGATCAATATTTCGTGTCACCCCTTGGGAAACGTGTAAGATCGTACTATATGGGTCATTCTTTTTCTGCTGATTGAGTGAAGCTGGCCCTTTACAATTATAATAGGGTAAGGTAGAATTATGCTCCAATATAATACGAGTATAGTGTCGTCATTCATCATGGATATTATAAAAATATTTGTGAGAAATATCAAAGGTTCCTAAACTTTATTGGTCCATAGACCATTTGCCCTATTTTTTTGTTGTTACGACCCTGCTTTCTAATATTTCAGTTTTGGAAATAATGCCTACAACTTTGAAGGGCATAAATAAAACTTATTAATATTGTTATAAGTAAAATGTAATGTTAAAATAAATTAATTTCAAATACTATTCCATTATTGGAGACCCCTATTTACTTCTCTTGGACTCCTAATTATAATTTTCTCTCATGTGAACTCCTATTGACTGATTTTTGACCCCTTTCACTGCTTTATGGATCAATACTCTACATTAATCTGTGTATACTAATGAATAAATGGATGTTGTTGTCAGATGGCGTTGTAGAAATATTAATTTTCTGTTAGTTACAATTTAAAAAAAAAAGGTGTGTGTGCGATTCACACACGATAGAAGTGAAACTTCAGTAAATCGACAAAAGAATGAGATGAATATATATAATAAAAAATAGTATGTATATTTCTGTCTCATTCTTTCCTACACATTTTTGTATTTGTGTCTCTTACCTGTCGTTTTTTCCGTTGCATCCGGTTTGAAATCACAACGATTCTAAAGAAGTTTCACTTCAAAATAAAGAAATAATAGCAGAACTAGTAATGTTATATTTCTCAAAATATCTTTTTAAAAACCTTCTCGTAAAGATGGTAGTATTTGGTGTAAAATATAATATACAATTATTTGTTGGTTGTCTGTACTAATAATAAAATCGTAGACATTTCTGTGTCTGTACATTGAAGGGTTTTTTGTAAAAAAAAGTAGTGGGAGACACGTGAAATAATAGAACATATAAAAATAGTTTTTGAATTTTTGTCTGTTTATCTGTTTGTGTTTGTCCAGATCACCATAAAACGGCTGAACCGATTTTAATAAAATTTGGTATAAAGACACTATATAACCTGGATAAACAAATATGATTCTTTTTATCCCAAAAAAAGCACAGTTCCTGTGGGACTGTGCATCATTATTGGCGCATACACAGCTGAATGCATGAAATGAATTAATTAATTTGTAGCTTGAATCAACAAATAGGATACATTTATCCCAATATCGAAGTCCTGTAGGATAGGAGGACTTAATTCATGTCAGAATTGCTAATATAAGTATGAAATTGTTTACAAATAGTTAGTATCGTGGTACCTTTAACTTAGAACAAACTTACCTCTACATGGACGAAGTCACGCGGGTGAACTAGTGCTAAAATATTAATAATAATAATACGGAACTGAAGAATATAAAACATTGTTCCTCATTTAATAACTAAACACTCAAGAAATTCTTTTAACAGCTAATTTAAAATAACTTCACAGATTTTAATAAAAGAAGAACAACCTTCAAGTAATTTAATCTTTACTTACGAGTACTTTTGTAAGGATCGTAGGCTACTCGTGTTTCCAAGTTTTGCCTGTTATCTAAAGTAACGAAATTTCACATTAAACGCTTAAGTTTAATTTATATGAATAAAACATAACTAATATATTATTATAAACTTCAAGAGTTTGTCGTAGGAGGTAATCTACTGAACCGATTTAGAAAATTATTTTAGAAATAGAAAGCCACATTATTTGTAAGTGTTATAGGTTATATATTAACCCGAAAAATGAAAAGATCTTTTCGTGGTAGTCGGATTTGTTGCAGTAAGTCGGAGAAAAAACGGTCAAAATATATAATTCATAGTTTCGAGTATTTTATGAATGAGTGATGAGTGAACGAATTGAATACACCTCAACAAAGTGAGGACGGGTCAGCTAGTATAATATCAATAAATTAATTTGTCTATTGGTCCGTCTTTAATGGAGTTTGATACTGATTTAACTCTTTTTTGAAGGATTTACACTCCTCTTTCTGTGAAGAGTTTGTGCAATTTTACATCTCTCGTATGTCTTTATCAACGGTAATAGCAATAAGCCATTCCTTCCATAAGAGTCCTAAGATATCGGATGGAATTTAAAATTATCTTCTTTGGTGGGAAGACTCAACTCAGCAACGTATGTCGTTAAGGCCTTTTTAGTCTAAGAGTTTACAGATTCCCTGATTCTAGATAAAACAAGAGTTTTATTTAAATTTGTATCAGTAGAAAATTAATATTAAAGGCATTTTTTTATTGTAAAAATTTACATGTAATTAAGCTTTGATACTCCAAACATAAATTTTGACAAAATTAAACATTTTTAGTCAATTTAGTCTGGATCTAGGTTAAAATTAAACTTCCTCTTTATCTCAACAGTGTTTATTGTTTATTATTTTAATTAATTTAAATAGCTTAGTATAATATTAGGTACAAACAAAGACGTTTTGACCTAGTTAAGGGCCTCGGCTAAAAGGTTTTAAATACTTAGATATTAAAATTTAACTTTACAATTTTGCCCAACGACCTAGTTTGTGTATTTATTATATATCTATTACGAAAAAAGTTCTTGAATTACGCGTATTTTGGATTGAAAATCTTTACAATCGGGCTACAGCTATTATCTACATGGGACCGATACCACACATGGTACTGGAGCCAGTGACAGATTTTCCTCCCAAGCGAAAATTCGTAAAATGCATTCGTATTCGTAACAGTAGTCGTGACCGTCAGCTGTGATTCCGTGGGTAGGGAGAGCAGCCTCCCAAACATAGAGAAAAAAAAGTTTTTTTATTCATTTTCTCCCATTCGAAAATTTGTTAGACAGTGTATATTATTATACACTATGACAAAGTTCAAATTCACGATGGCCGCTACCACAAAATGGCGAATTACATTTTTTTTCTAAAACTCCCTCAATATTACCCATATCAAATTAAAGGGCTTGACTAGTAGAATAATGTACACTATATTAAATGGTTGAGGAATATTAACTAACGAAATGAAAACTAAAAACTTGAAAATCTATTTTGTCATACTATTTTTATTATTTTGTGTAAGGGGTTTTGGTTTTATGATAGGGAGAGAAGCCGAGTAATGGATCACAAGCCCCGTGTACTGTTTGTCGCGTATAAAATGCATATATAATTGTTACTGTACAGTAAAAAAATCTATTATTACACTCAACAAATCTAAAAGCTCGCTAAATTGTCACCTTTAGATAGACAAGAAAGGCAAGAAAAAGCGAATTTTTCTTTCCTCCATTGAATAAGATCAATCAAGTTAATGATTCCTTTTAGCGATCAGTGATACGTTTCCTGATTTCAACGGCCTTTAATGACATAATCCAGAAAAATTGATATAAAACGAATTTTTCGCTTTCTTGCTCTCCCGAACTTAGAACAAAAATTATTTGAGATATTTAAATTCTACAGAATACTAGCGATAATGCATGACTTTTTTTTCATTTAACTGGAAAACGTTGTAATGAAATCTAATAGAAAAGTGCTACAACTGAATTGGAAAACTCATTTTAAAATTTTTAAGTTCACAAAAGAGTCAAGCGCTTTCATCTATATAATAAAAAAAATCGGTTATAATAAATAATGAAAATTAAATATTCCTCTAACTTCTATATATGTCAAAAATAGGTATATGATTTTCATCCTAATATTTTATTTACTCTTACGTATTGATAATATTTAAACATGAAATGACAATTATTATTCTGTAGATAAAAATAATAAACATAATTTATTATTATTCTAAAAGAATTAACGCAGGAATAAAATTCTGTCTCCATAGTTAGAAACACCGTTCATAATTTTATATTCAGGGATAGTATTTTTTTTATTCCAAGACTGTATACTATTGAGCCAGTTGTCAAATGGAGCTCGCCTAACCATTATGGCTGTGCAGTGGTGTGTTGTCGTGACGCTGGGTCCATTACTAAGGTTTGGATTTAGTGTTTAGTATTAGTTACTCGGTTTTCGTTCAAAGTGCATGTTGATATAGTCTTGTGTTGTATCGGTCCCAAGTAGATAACACTATAAAAAATCACAACGTAAAGAAAAGACAAACCAATAAAAACACTTTCGTGTATGTAAAGAGCTGTAACTCAAATAACAATCTCCTCCGTATCCCTCATCCCGTATTCAAGAAGGATGAGATCGTAAAAAATTGGTATTCACACTCGAGGCCCTTAATATTCCTCTCGCGTTAATATTGACAGCAATTATCGACTTTGTCAAGTGAACTTCCAGTTCATAACTTGTGCTACTTGCTGAATTATTTGTATGGAATTGTTCATGTGGAATTGTATGATACATTCTGAAGTAAATTATACAATGCGTATGAATTCATTTAAATAAGCCAATCTAAATTTATGTGTAAAATATCAATGCATTCAAAAACCAGATAGAAGAGAAATTTCTCTTACTGTACCAACTATTCTCAAACTATTCTCAAACAAATTCCGGTTCGCCCGTGAGGAGAGGGGTTAGAATACAATTACCCTCAGCCGCTGGGAGAGCATCTCGAGAAGATAGTAACCCAGCACCCCTTGGTTGTAGGGGATCTGTTTTCCAACCGAATTCGACTGTCAAGTGTCAATTTTTTTTTTTTTTATGGTATATAGGTCAGCGTTTGACCATGACTTGCCTGAAAGCACGACAAGGTCTAAGATGGAGCACGCTTTCCTAGAAGGTACCTATTCACTCTGCATTTGAAAGCACCAACATTATACTTTTCAGGAAATACAGACTCCGGCAGATCGTTCCACATCTTCGCAGTGCGAATAACAAACGTGTACGTATCCGAGGAATGTCCACCATGTACCGATGGCGCTTCGGTCGGGTTTGCCTGGGAGTCCTGTAAAAAAAAGGGGCGGCAGGAATAAGATTATGTAATTCCCGGGCACACTCACCGAAATGCATCCGATAAAAAACCGATAGGGAGGCAACCCTGCGTCGATGCTCGAGGCTATGCAGCCGAGACTTGAGCAGGTCATCTCCTATTATTCTTCTGGCGCGCCTCTCAATCAGCTCCAGTGCCTCAAGTTGATATTTGGCAGAGCCGTCCCAAAGATGAGAACAATACTCCATGCACGGCCTGATTTGCGCTTTGTATAAGCTGAGCAGGTGTTCTGGAGTGAAATAATGTCTCACCTTTGAGAGGATACCAAGTTTTTTGGCTGATAGCTGGGCTTTTGACTCAATATATGAGCCAAAGTTCATAGCCGGAGTGAGAGTAACACCTAGAAGCTCCAGGTGGTCGGTTATCGGAACGGATACGTCTCGGAAAGATGGTGTCAGATGAAATGGCCTCTTGGTTCTCGCTCACGGTCCACTGAAACCGCAGCATTCTTCTCTTCATTCCCCTTCCTCACGCTATCCTCGAGGTTAGGTGAAGAGTCACTCTCTTGTATTGTCGATGTCCATGGGCGACGGTGGCCACTTACCATCAGTAGGGCTATCTGCTCATTTGCCCTTTAACTGCCATAAAAAAGACAAGATTAATTAAAATACATTTAACTAATTTGTAATATTATATCACTTTTTGAATTTTAACAATCTTATATATAAAATTATCGTGTCACAATGTTAGTTACCATACTCCTCCGAAACGGTTCGACCAATTATTATGAAATTTTATATGCATATTTGGTAGGTCTGAGAATTGACTACTATCTATTTTTCACACCCCTAAGTGATAAGGGTTGTCGTCAGCTAACATTTATTTTTTAATTTTTTGGACAATTTTTTTTTCTATTTTTTTACAATGTGGCATTAAAAAATACATATAGCTCTAAATTTTCACCTTTCTATCACCAACCCCTATTTTTTAATAGTCATTTTAGTAATTTAATTATTTTTAATCCAGTTCGATAACTGATCAATTATAATTGATTCACCAAGTGATGATTATCACTTGGTAAGTTATTCCCGCCAGTTGCTCATATTAATGTTGAGTTGTGCAGTTCTGTGAAGAGCATCAAATAAATTTGCAAGTATGTCCATACAGGCAGTGATATGGCTGTGTTTAGAGTGAAAAATACTAATGTGAATACTCCTCCAGTGAATATAAACAATGAAATAACGCTGTACCAAATTAATAGGTACATCAGCTCCAATGAAGCTGCTTGACGTATCTTTGGTATTCCTATTGATGTACGGGATCCAGCAATTGTTCAGTAACCCGTCCATCTTAAAAACGATTAGCGTGTATTTTTGCACGAATGAGACAGCGATTGATCGTGCTATAAATCTACCAAAACTACACTCATTGAGTTTTTTGAATTGTGTAATCGTGTGGATGATTTTGGTGCGTTTGCACGAACATTACTCACAAGTACCACGCTATTTCACATGGGCTCATACAAAAAAATGGATGCCCCGCAAGCAAGGCTCACCAGTTGATTCATGTCTCAATTTATTAAAATCAAACACCTCGGGACGAGTATTTACAGTCAATCCAAGGCAGACTGAGTGCTTTTGTCTTCAACTGTTGTTGATTAATATTACTGGCCTATTGTCGTTTCTAGATATACGTAAAGTGAATGGGCAACAGTATCCAACATATAAAGATTTTTGGATGCACCAGGTGGAACTGGCAAAACATTCCTTATTTCGCTAATTATCGACGAAATTTGATCAAATAATGACATCGCATTGGCAGTTGCATCATCGGGAATTGCGGCAACTTTATTGGTTGGAGGCAGAACAGTTTATTCAGTATTTAAGCTGCCACTAAATTCAAAATAACCCTGACGCAGTGTAGAACATAAAAAACAATCGTCCATGGCCGCAGTGCTGAAACAGTGTAAAATTATCATCTGGGATGAATGTACTCAACACAAACATTCGGTTGAGGCGTTAAGGACATTGAAAGATAATAAAAACAACGACAAACTATTTGGCGGCACCCTGTTAGTCAACAAACGCTGATGAGATCAACGCTTGCTTAAAATCATCGGCGTAATGTTAAAAAGTAAATATGCGCGTTCAAATGCTTCAAGATCCATCCGCTGAAAAAATTTCAAAACAACTCTTAGATATCGGCGATGGAAAAGTTACTATAGATGAAAATGGATGCTTAAAATTACCGACCGATTTCAATGCACAATCATTGATTCGCAAGATGCTTGATGATTTAAATCTAAAGATACAACAGTTGTTGCCAGGGAATTTGGTATCATACAAATCTATTGATACAGTTTGCGATGCCAGCGAAGCTGTAAATTTTCCAACAGAGTTTTTGAACTCACTGGATTTGCCAGGCATGCCACCGCATAATTTGCCTAGAAATAAATTATATGGCAATACAACGTTTGCCGGGTCAGGTAGTTTTCTAATAAAATGTATTTAAGATTGAGTGTATTTTTACCCCACTACGGCGGATTTTGGCAGTCTATGTATGTATAGACATATGTATGTTTGTATGTTCCACTCTAGCGCCTAAACTACTAAACCAATTTTCATAAATGAGGTGTCAATAGATTTGTAATAATGGCGCGGGTGACATAGGCTATATAAATTGTATGACCTTTTTATGACGGAATAAAAAAATTAAACTGACATAATCATCGCGTGTTTGGTATAAAAAGAAAGGTCTTGGCGAGTACATTACAAATATATAATATTGATTAAGTCAACATATATGTTCAAAATACGGTCGTATAGTTCGTGCGGTCAGTCGTTGCAGTTATTTACTCGTTTAAGCAAATAAAAACCAACATTTTGTTACAATATGAGATTATAAAGGTTATCCCGATCGGGAAACGGGAAACTATTAAATAAAAAAAATAAAGTTTAAAAAATTATAACCCGACTACGGAAAAATGTGGTCTAAAAAGGACGAAACAATAAAATAATTCATATAGAAACCCAGAAATGCATAGGTATAAAAATGGTCAAGGTAGAACCGTGGTCGCACCCATGTATACTTACTATGATTGTATATAATATGATTAGAGGAACAGAGGAGAGTGACTGAGTATTTAATGACGATATAAAAGATAAGCCATTAAATCAAGTGACGTTAAATAAAGATTACACTGTATTTAATACATCAGTATAACAAAGTATTTAGTGGCCTATCTTTTAGAGAAATAAATAACGAATGGAAGAGATTATACTTACAGTTAAGTTACAGCCCCGAGAGTGACATACAGTATTGTATCCAGGAAAAATGCATAGTACCTGCGGGATTGCAAATACAAAAGATTTACTAAAGTAGAATATATAAAAAGATTTGTACAAATAGACATCAAAATCAATTCTGAATACCAAAAACGTTAGTGTTATTACTCGATCTTTAGGAGTCGTAAAATTTTATTATTACGCCAGTTAGCCGTAACGAAGGGAGGGTAGGAGATAAAGGAGAAATATAGATCCGGGAATATTTACAAAAATAGATGTAGGCCATTCACTGGAGTTTGTAAACAACCAGTTAAAGAGAGAAATTACTTTTAAGATGCCTAACCTCTAATTTACAAACAAATTAGCATTCGCGGGTAGTTTTTGTTATAGAATTGAGTTAGTCTGTCAAGTGATAACTCGCAGTACATATTCACTAATAGTGTAGTGTTGTTTAGTGGCGTGGTGCTAGGGCTCCGTGAGTAATGTTCTTATATATTTTAATATTCGGTAATGATGTCGAGCTGTAAAGGTGAAAGTTTGTGCATAGTAGAAGACGTTTTTAAACCTGCTACCGGGTCTCAAGCCCCAGACACTGCTCCACTCCTATCTAGATTACATTTGAAACGTATAGTAGAAGCAATGTGACAATTTCCATGCTAGAAGAAATAAACTCATCGATAAATCAAAGATATTATGCTAGTAACTGTTACATTGAAAATAATGAATTTCATTATCTCTATTATTCTATTGGAAATTGCGATCTTTACCATAAGATAAGACTTATTTATGCCAATTTTTTTTTTCAATTTTATTTAGGTTAGAAATATGTTTCAGATATTTTTTATTTCTTCTTTCTAAAATAAATAATTCTCAAAGTAATCTTAAAGTCTAGATAAATGAAAAAAGAATGGTTTATTTATACTCTATACTTCTATATCTATATCTATACTATTATATAAAAAGGAAACATTTGATTGTTCGTATGTTTGTTTGTTGCGAATAGGCTCGAAAAGTACTGAACCGATTTTGAAAATTCTTTCACCGATGGGAAGCTACATCCTTTCCGGATAACATAGACTATGTGGTGTTGCCATAAATACTCTATTTAAAAAGATATGACCATTTAAGTGCCATACTTGGCCATTATGTAAATTGAAGAGTTTCTTAGGAACAACAAATCCGATTTAAAAAAATTCTTCACTGTTAGAAAACTACTTTATTAGTGAGTGACAAAAGTGAATTAGTGTTGCCATATACATTTTTTAATTAATATAATATGGCCATTTTGTTGTTACTTATCCGATTTTAAAAATTCTTTCACTGAGAGAAGTCTATAGTATTTCCGTCTCTCTTCCTCTTATAATACTATCATTGTCTCTCATCCTCTCTTTTATTTCTCTCTTTAATTTTTATTTTTATCTGTTCACAATGATTAGTCTCTTTTCACTTTCATTCTTTCGATTATCTCTCTCTCTTTCTGTCTCTTTCCTTTACCTATTCAATTTTATTTTTGCACAGTCCTCCCTCTTCTATTATCTGTCGCTTTTCTTTTATTTTTGTTTCTATCATTTTTTTCATAACTTTTTCTTACTCTCTCTTTTTTCAAACAACGAAAAACTACACAATTACAGAGTGACAATTTAAGAACATCAATTATAATATTTATTTAAATACCCGGAGCGAAGCGAGGGCAGGCAGCTAGTTTTCTATATTTGTCAGGATTTGATAGTCAGATCAGTCTAGGTATTCCCTTTTTTTAACTTTAAGGAGGTCCTTTAATCTTGATTTCATAATACTCCTGAAAAGTAAAGACTTTAAAAAAATATGTAAAACCTCTCAAATCTATTTTTAGACTAGTAGACCCGCGTGACTTAGTCCACGTAAAGCTAAGTTTTAAGTCAAAGGACATTGGGATAAAATCCTTTTATATGTTAATTCAAGTTACAAACTTTATGTATACAACATTTAATTACTTTTATATTTGCTATTCTTGTATGAATAATGTCCTTCTATCTTAAAGGAACTCCTATGCTCTATAAAAGTAATCAATGTGTAGTTATCCCACAGAAACTCCGACAGTGAGATAAATATATCCTATTAGTTGATTGGTGCTGCAAATTGTTTCATTAATTTCACTCATACCACTTTAACTTAGATATATACCACTAACTACGCTTAGAACTGTGCATTTTTCCGGTATAAAAATTATCCTATTTTCTAATCCAGGTTATAAAATATCCGCGAGCTAAATTTCATTCAAATTAGTACAGTCGTTTTAACGTGATGCGTGTACAAACAAACAGACAAAAAGGCAATTTTTTTTGTCTTTTATATTCTATTACTTATCTCACGCGTCTTCCACTACTTTTTTTTAAATCTCCAGTGTTCTGTACATATGGCATGTCTACGATTTTATATTAAGTATAGGTATTGTAAATAAAAAATGTTTATATAATAATTATTTTATATGTATAACAATAATATGCAACGTTGAAAACTCATGCCAGCTTGAACTTAAATAAGATGTCCTCTAGAGCATACGTTGTCGTTTTTATGGTATGGTACAAAACATAAACTCAAACAAAAAAGACTGGAAAAATAATTATAACTATATTAAATGAAAAAATATATCTTTCTCGAAAATACCTAATATTATGTAATTAAAGTACAGAAGTGCAATGGTATTTTGATGTATTCATCTCTAATGTAATATACCAGTCGCACCATGTAATATACCCGCGGTTTAACCTACTGTATTTTGGATAATTCACCCTATATCATTATAAATTATAGCCTATGTATTATTCTGATGTATAATCTATATTATTGTAAAATTTCATCAAAATCCATTCTGTAGTTTTTGCGTGAAAGAGTAACAAACATACATCCATACGACCAGATATCCATACATTCTTACAAACTTTTATAATATTAGTAGTAAGTAGGATATACGAATATTAATATATGTACTCTGATTAACTCATTTTCTTACAGACAAATACTAGTTTCTAGGATTTTTAGAGGTATTTTGACTATCTATATATTTGCTATGTAACCCCAAAATTTTTTCCTCACCCACCCCTATTATCTTAGTAGTTTAGTGTCGTGGAATTAGTTCTACTTTCTCGTGGATAATGTATGTGTATATAAATATGTTAGGTTATCTAAATGTGACATTATTTTTCTCTCCAATCCCATTAATTAGGTTCCATTGAACTCTGAGCTCTTGCTCAGGGTCAACTGAAACCGCAGCATTCTTCTCTTCGTACCCCCTTCCTCACTATATCTTCGAGGCGGCAACACATCGGCAATACAAGATATACTCTCTAGTTTGGCACATGTCCATGGGCGATGGTGGCCACTTTCCATCAGATGGATCGTCCGTTCTCTTATGTGTCATAAAAAAGTATGTCAGTTGGAGGACGAAGTTTAGCGAGTGTAGGTGAGAAATTTCGAGTAGTAGAACAGTTTTGTGAACATGCTCTTGGGTCTCAAGCTCCATCCAGGTACTACTTCGTTTTCGTCTAAATTGCATGCTATTGTTTTTTGATTGTCACTTCGCAGCAAACCTCCTATATTGATAAATAGCAGAGCCGCCTCGGCTTTGTACGGGTGCAATATTCCGCGTGAATTTATGTTTAATTTTACATTTTAACATTTTTCTATATATATTTTTCAACTCACTTTTCACCACCTCTGGAGCAGGATTTTTCAAAATATTTTCTTAGTGCACGTCTACAATGTAAAATATATATAGTCTATAAACTTCCTCGATTAATAGGCTATCTAACACTGAAATAATTTTTCAAATCGGACGGTCCTGAGAGTAGCGCGTTTAAGCAAACAAACACACTCTTCAGCTTTAATTATCAAGTATAAAAGATTACTATGCAGAATGTCTTATATAAAATTATTTTAGTTTGCACCACAGTGAGAATGCAAAACATCTTAGAGAACGATATCTTAAAGCAAACGTGACGACATTGCAGTACTGCTCAGGAAATATGAAATATAATACTGCCATAAACTACTTTTAGGCAATTGTTCACGAGAATCATATTATATTTGCCTTAGAAAATGTAGGACAATATCTCTTTTTAAAGGTATCTTTATATCTATTTACTAGGCTAGTTTCGCTGGGCTGAAACATGAAGAAACCTAAGTTTTAAGTAACAATAGAAATGTATCTAATTTCGAGAAGTTTTTTTTGCGTGATACGGGTAAAGAATATTTTTTTTATGAAAGATAAGGGACAAACGAGCAGACGGTCCACCTGATGGAAAGTGGCCACCGTCGCCCATGGACATCGACAAAACTAGAGGGTATCTCGTGTTTTGTCGATGCGTTGCCGCATCGAAGATAGAGTGAGGAGGGGGAGCGAAGAGAAGACTGCTGCGGTTTCAATGGACCCCGAGCAAGAACCCAGAATCGCAGCAGTAATGGTATGGGAGAGGGAGAGGTAGATTCGCATGCAGGTGGTCGCAAGCCAGTCGGGGAACAGATCCCCTTCCACCAAGGGGGTGCTGGGTTAATCGTCTCCTACGAGATGTTCTCCCAGCGGCAGATGGGAATGGTATTCTAACCCGTCCCCACACGGGTAAAATTATTGCCTCTGATTAGATGCTAGTTTTTTATTAAGAAATCTAGATAACTATCAGACAAGTATATCAGCCCTTGGATCAGAAACAACAAGCACCACTTGTCTTTTTATGTTATTTGATCCTTTCATCACCACGACTCGTCAGTGGCCCACTGCTGAGCCGGGTCTCAGTGTGAGTGCTGTCTCAGTGCGGGTTGGTCAGACTTCACACGCCTTTGAGAACATGGAGAACTCTCAAGGGTGCAGGTTTCCTCACGATGGTTTCCATCACCGTTAAAGTAAGTGAAATTTAATTTCTTAAAATACACATAACTCAGCAAATTCAGAAGTGTGTGTCTGTGAGGGGATCGAACTCGGACCTCCCGAGTAAGATACTGAAGTTTCAACCACTGGGCCATCGCTGCTCACTGCTAATAATTTAATCCTATTTTGATTCTTTATGGGTTATTAATTATTAAGGTATTTTTTTCATATTCAATCACTTGCTAAATTACAGCGTAAAAATATTAAACTGAAGCCTTGGAACCCCTCTAAGACTTTAGGCAGCAATACTAATATTTAAAGCCTAGCCTAGACATTTGGACAGTGGAATTGTCACAGACAGACGCTGTTACATTCACTTGAGATATTTCACTGCCTGAGACATACGACACTCCTACACAAATATATTGATCTAGCAAATTCTATACTGTGGTTACCAAATATATAAAAAAAATGTTTATGCTCCTTTGAGGTTGTCTGACATAACAGAATTATCTAGAAGTCGATAACAAGTCCAGGAGTCTAGGAAAAATAATAATCAGGAGTCTAATAATCAGGAGTCTAGGAGATCTAAGCAGGAATTCTCGCTCCAGGTCCACAATGAAAATTATATTTCATTACTAGTCGACCTCCCGTCTTCGGACTTCACAGGTTTAGTTTTCTAGTACAATTATTATTTTATTAGAATTGTAATCTTGAGGTATTGTTACAAGAGTCTATAGATAACACTGGATATTTTTATATATTTTTTTTGTGAATAGTGAAACTCTAACTACACCTATTTGGCTAATTTGTTAAGGTATGGTAAGGGTAGAAAGGGTAGAATTTTTTTTGAAAACTTTTAATTTTTGTATGAAAATCTTAATAAAATACAATTTTAATTAAACTATTCATTTTCTTCGCACATCGCCGTCCGTATTTTCAAATTCAAAAAATACTGTACGATTTTTTATGCGGGTTTTAGGGTTCCGTACCATAAAAGGAAAAAAGGACCCCTTATAGGATCACTTCGTTGTCCGTCTGTCTGTCTGTCTGTCTGTCTGTCTGTCTGTCTGTCTGTCTGTCTGTCCGTCGGTCAAGACCCTTTTTCTCAGGATCTCGTGGAGGTCAAGTTGAAATTAATATCAAATACTTAAGCCTGCGGTCCCTTACGACTGTCGAAAAATCAAACTATTAAGTCTACGCATTGAATAGACATGACCGTTAATGTGGTCACTCATATAATTATAAGGTACTTCTCGATAACCTAGCGTCGTGAAATTTAGCATGAAGTAAGGTCTCATAGCACAAATAAAGGATAAAATTAAAAAACTGTAATTTTTTTCTACATCACTAGAAAATTTTTTTTTTACTATTACGCAAGACCCTATTTCCCAGAAAAACGTGAAGATATCAAGTTGAAATTCATACAAAATGTTCTAATCTCTAGTTCCTCAAATTTGTTAAAATATAAAACTGCTAAATTTAATGAAAACTCGCAGCCGCTTTTATCTCTGTAATTTTGATTTTCGAGATAAATCAAAATTCCCAGGCTTTATCTTTTATATATTTAAGTTTTGACGCATTATTTGAAGAATACGTGAAGTTATCAAGTTAAAATTAATACTAAACATGTAAATCTATAATATCTTGAAGCTGTGAAGAATCCAAACTTCTAAATATAAGCAATCAATAAATATAGCCATTTATTCTAAAAAGATAACAAGTAGTTTTTCTATAGGGCAATCCACATAATATGCGGACATGAATAAAGTCGATGTTTGCGATTTTAATAATATTCGAATATGTTGTAGGTACAATTTACTTCCTCTCCATACAGATACAAAATATTATACCGTTTTAACTCTAGTTAACGATTTTAATTTTATGAAATTGAAATTTACAAACTTTAATAAATTTATTCCAAGAAAGAACGAAATAATTTGTAATGTTAAATATATGTTAAGAATATTGTTTGGCGAAATATAAATTCCTTTAAATAATTTATTCATTTTATTATTCTTAGACTGGGGAATAAGGTTTAAAGTAAGGCACCTCTCCCATTTACTCTAATTTTCAAGGCCTTCATAGCTTAAGGTTCATCGGGACTTAAAACTGTGCCGATGACGTGTATATGTATAACATATCCGAAGGTTAGTAAAATCGCAAACATAAACGTTTTAGTCGTCGTATCGTGTGAATTGAATCTAAAGCTATATTTACGCGAAACTTACAACGATTGTTGAAGATTTGACATGTTGATAAATGACAACTTGTAAAATATTTTAATCGACACTAATAAAAGAAGGAGGTTCTATATTTTACAATTATATTTTATTGATATATGTTCACTGACTTTAAAACTATTTTAGTGAAATTATTATTTGTTGTATTTTTTTGTTAAAATTGTTTTATCATATTTTTTTGTAAGTAATTATAAATATGTCAATATGTTTTTGATAATATTTTAACGAACACGAAAATCAAAATTTGATTGTTTTTGTCCCTTTATTGAAATTGTACGGAACCCTCAGAGCGCGAGTTATACACTCGCACTTGGCCGAATTATTAACAATAGCTAGAATTATGCATGATTTAGGTGATAAATTTTAACACGTAGAAATCGATTGAAATATGACGATAATTGTGGGATAAAGTTAAATTAATATACAATACGAGATTGATATATAGAATATGTGGGGAGTGAGTGAGTGAATGATTACTATAAAACTAAGCAAGAAATAAGGGGGGTCTATTCACGATATATTCTTTGATATTTATACTACACAGGAGGTGCTATAAAGGCAGATAGACGGTCAGAAAAAGTTACAAAACACAAAAAATTCAATAGTATTTTAAGAAACGATACATTTCTTATATAGAGCCATTCGTACATTTTACGACCACCCCTCCGTTATCCGATCAGCTTGTAGAAACTGGACCTTTCTGTGATAGATGGGAAAAGAATCTTTTACGCGCCTACAAATCTTTGTATTTATGTGTTCGTGAAACGTGCACTCAATATGCAATTGCTTGGATACTTTATATATACTTGTACATTAGTTATAAGGATTTTAGGACTAGTAATACCTAAGTCTGCTTGATGTTTCATGGTTTTATTTGTTATCCAAACTCTACCGCCTTGGTTACACGCGGGTGATTTTATTTTATTTTTTTACATATACTTACCAAAAGTATTTTAATTTTTAATATACCTATTGTTATGTAAATATTTAGGCGTTTAATAAACATTATGATACCGTTGGAACTATACATTTTTCTGAGATAAAAAGTAGCATATGTGTTTACCCAGATTAAAAAGTATCAGTGCAAATTTTATAAAAATCCGTTCAGTAATTTAAATGTGATGGAGTAACTAACATCCAAATATACAAACTTTCACATTTATAATATTAATAAGATATAATAGCAGCACAGTAACACTAAAAGACAATAATAAAATGCACTTTTCCGTCAAAAGTAATATCAAACCAATAAAATAATATCAAACATTTGTAGAAACACGACCATAATGTTCACCGTGTCAATTTACAAATTGTCTCAAATCTATCGGAACAGGGGGCCTAGCCAAGTTGCAAAGGTTATGTTTCTATTCTCTTTCTACAATTTCAAGCGATAAGTGTTGACAAGACACATTGACATATTCGTTGCCTTCCACTAAGCGTTCACAACGCACAAATAACTTTAAGATGTAAATAACTTTATTTGATACGGATAGAGATTTATTAGTGGAAGTGAATGTTTTTGCAGCGGATGCTCAAAATACCGCCTCAGGTAAATATATTTTTATGTAAAGTTAATTTTAGTTTCAATTTAATTACAACTATAAAAAAAATCAATATCAATCAATAAAAAATATGTATATAAATTAATTAAACCATTAATTATTGATGTTTACTCTTAAGAATTACTAATAATAATAACCTTAACATATTGTCATTATTGCTTTATCTCACTTATACCACCTCACCACTCACCATTTGAATTATTTTAACACTCAAATCGTTCAATAACCCATTCGACTTGTATTAACGTTCGTAACGCTCGCGAATAAGTGTAACGGCAAAAAGCGTGGTCGTCAGCGTGGTCGTTGTACTCGTGAGTGCTAAGTGGAAGCCACCCATTAAGTGCGAATGCTCATTCTACGTACGTCATTTTAATTTGATCACGTGATATATCGTTGACATATGTCATTCCCATACATTTTTTAGGTTTTCTATATGCTTTAACAATTGTAGAAAGTCAACTTGGCTAAGGCCCCAGAGGTTATATATTGTCTATGGTGGGTATCATCACTATCACTATAGTACCTACCTTTGTTTTATACCTACATAGTATAAAACAAAGTTGCTTCTCGCTATCTGTCCCTATGTATGCTTAGATCTTTAAAACTACGCATTGGGTTTCTATACGGTTTTTTAAATAGAGTGATTTAAGAGGTAAATTTATTTGTATAATATAATAGATTATTCATATTTTAGATCTTTGTCTGTGCGTGTGCGTCGTGGAAACGCTGTTGGTTATATCCGTGAGTGAATAAAAAATAATAGTGAATATTCGTTATATTGTGCAAAAGCCTCCTGTAGTTTAACAAAGTGTAACAAATACTCGCACCCGTCCGAAACCGGGACGGTTTCTTAGTATCTACTTGAAATAAAATAAAAGTAACGCACAAATATAAACTTTTCAACGGTGTTGATAAAAATTTATTTATTAAAGTAACTCATTCGCTTTCAGAAAGTATGAATAGGTTAATCTCGAAAGCATCTGAATCAGAATTCATTTTGATCGCTCCCAGTATCTTGTAGCTTTAAAGGTTTAAGTATTTCAGCATTTTATTCAGCCCAGTACTATTTACGGTACATTCATAATCGCTGTATTCAGTTTCTGAGTTCCTCTCAAAAGAAGCTTCCAGCCTGCTTTAGTATATTTTAGTGTCCTTTTTCAAGTAAACAGGTCACTTGGCTAGAATCATGACTACTGGGCATATTTTTGCATTAGCTGTTTCTTTTTGCGAACCTAGAACTAGTTTTGTTACGCTTTTTGTATAATGGCTTATAATATTTTATATTAAATATATTCTTTGATAAACTTTTGCGACAGACTCTAGTAGTGATTTTCAGAATTTTGTTGAAAGAGCTTCAGATTCCTATTTTGGAGTGTCTGATTATAATTTTTTTTTGAGAATTTATAGAGTTACAAAGTACGTCACGAAATAGACGCTAATTATATAAATTTCAATGGGACTATTTAATTTTGGGAGTCAAGTTGTAATTTAAAATTAGATAATTTCTGCTGCCATTCGTGAAATGCCTCATGTTAGTCTCAAGGTTTTTTTTTTAATATTCGATATTATATATTATTATTATTCGATTTTAGGTCGATGAGATTTAGGAAGACGTCATAGAACAGTATACTATAAAGGTTCAAGAAAAGCCACTGGCGTGAGTAATGGAAGTAAACAAGCATAGTGAGAAACAGTCTCTTCTAGACTAAACATTTTATCTAAGTTAGGAAATTATTGGCTTTTCCTTCAAGATATAGCTATTTCATGCTTGGAAAAGTAACAAAGTATTAACCAGGTTAAAGGCACACGTAACTGTACACTTCATGTCTCGGTGAGTGCTGAAAGTGTATGGTATATTTAGCAATTTATTTCAAGTCGTTTTCTATTTCATAACACCATGTTTTTTATTAATAGCCAATTCTTCTGTAGTTTAGTTTATTATTATTTGGGCTTAATACTCTCAAGCTTTGCTGGGAAAAATGACAGTAACTTTATCCTGACTGATTTAAATGAAAGAATGGCTAGATTTTAAGATAGACCAATACATGGTATTCCGTGAGGCGTATAAAGAGACAAACAACATAACAGAAGATAACAGAAATTGTCACACTTGTCTAGTTATGTACCCCTCTTGTCATAGTGAAGTGAGTTTAAAAATTAAAAATTAAATAAAAATACTTTTACGACTTCCAAAAAAAGTAAGAAGAATTCGGGTACTATTTAATTTTGTAAACCGACTTGGAATAGAAAGATATTGCCTTTTCATTCATCACCAGGAACCACCTTCTAAATTTCGTTATCTCATATCTTCAATGAAATTTGGTACATAGATAGACTAGAACTTGGGAAAGGACATAAGCTACCTTTCATCTCGAAAAAAGGCTTAAAGGGATTAAAATAGGGGATGAAGTGCATGTCGAGCTGTAAGACTGTTTATGTCATACTCATGTATAAAATTAAATGTAAAATAGCGATATATATTAATATAGATATAGTCTTTTGTACGATAACAAATCAACGTCATAAGCGCTATTACTACAAATATTAATTTACTGTTCCTACTGCCTTGAAGACTAATGCAGGAACATTCCTCTCATTCTACACTAAGTTTATTCTAAATGATATCTTAAAAGAAAGAAAATAAGGTTCATTTTCTTGTATGTATGTATGTTCATAATATTTACGACATACACTTTTCTTGCAGTTACGCTTGCTTGAAATAATATGAGAACTAGTTATTCAACTATGAAATAATTGAATACGTAAGAAAATTTAATAAGTGTCTGATATTTTTAGTTTAAGGAAAATGAGTTTTATGTCACTCACGCATATAATAACTAAATATCTAAGTAAGTCATATCTTCGTCTCTTACTTACTAATACATTATTTACTTACAAGTCTTCAATCTTTAAAAAATTGTCTGAGGATCGCTCATATTTTAACCCAATATAAACCCATTACCTATTATGTGTATGACAAGAACAATATATATTGTTTTGTTTTAAATTACCATATTGGAATTGGATCTCTTTTGTCTAGGCCAATTGTACTGACTGTACTTTCTATTGGTTTATATTGAAAACCCGCGGCAATTTGTCTAGTGATTTCGTTAAGTGTATAATGAGTTAACATAGTGAAATAGCTCCAACTTGAGGAGGTAATTCTTTGAAATAATATCATAGAGGTCGAGTGGGTGAGAGTTTATTTATGTCACCGTAAAATTGCAAATACTTTGTGCCGTTAGCCCCGTTTAAGGTGTCAAAAATAGATTATAATCTATCTCGCTTTACTGTAGACCCCCGCCCACTGTAACACGGTGGGAAAACACGTGTGAAGACGAGCGTATGGTTTTGGCACAGTGTTACGCAATTGCAAAGAGAGAAATTTCATTCTAATTTTTTACTACTTTCAGTGTGCCCAGGAATGCGGTTCATTAGTCGACACAGCACAACACACTTTATGTGAATGTACAGCGTGGGGACCCCAACGTCATATCTTGGCGTCTGAAATGGATATAGACCTCTCACTGGTGAGTGTGGTAGACGCTATGCTCAGCAGTGAAAGATGTTGGAGTGCAATGGTTTCGTTTTGCGAGACAGTCATGGCTCTAAAGGAAGCCAAAGAGCGAGAGCGTGAGGCAGCAGGTCTCACAATCCCTACAAGCCGAAGAAGACAGGGGACTGGGAGGGAGCGCTTTGCGCAATCTCTTCCCCCGCTATAAAAGGGAATTTAATTAAATGATATGATACGCTGGGACGTCATGGTTGTGTGCGCGAGCGATCCTGTGTCGTCCCATTATAGCGGTGAGGGAGCGATGGTTTTTAGTGGGTAATCTGGCTGTGCGCCTGTGAGTCCCACATACCCCCTGGAGTTTAAACTCGGGAGGGATGCGTAAACTGCATTTTCCATCGAAAAAAAAAAAACAAAAAAAAACTATAATAGTTTTGTAATAGTTTGGTAAATTCATCCTCATTCACAATTTCACGGTTTGACTTCGATAGATTATAATGCTAAGCATGTTACGGTTCACAATCTTTCCATAGTTTAAAATCTCACGAGATGGATTATAATCTAATGGGTTTTACAATAATAGTAAATGGATCTGTTAAACATGCTCTTGAGTCTCAAACAGCAGGAATTGCTGAGCTTTATGTACAAAGTGTAATTTAACATTGCTTTATTCTTAAGATAATGTCGATAATGCAACATGCTAAATATTCGTGCTAGAAGGTTCACAGAAATGACTGGAATCTACGATCTTAACAAATAATAATAAACAAACAAACATTCATTACAATTTTTTTATAAGTCAAGATGTTTCAGTAAATAATTCACCTAGTTTATTATAAGTATTTCCTTATTCATTAAAGTAAAGACCGAAGTTCCGAGCTTCCATTTCCCATCTTTCAGGTTTGCCGCAAAGTTTTGAGCGACTTTTCAGTTGATACACAAATAAGTTAAAATAACTGCTATAGAAGTAAATGAAATAAATTAATGCGATATTTTCATCCGTTTTGCTAGATACTTTATCTTTGAGCTTCAATTGATAACAAATTTTTTTTACTATATTAAAAATGTACATCTACTTATAGTTTGTGATAATTCAACTTTCTATGCCAAATCTTAATTGTTTTTATCATTTTTAACTCTAAACTACATTCAAAGGTGCTTAAATATGCCCTTGATATTTTTTAATTTTTTCCTGTAAATTTTTAGTTCAAAATAGGTGTAGCAGCCGGCACGTAAGTATAAGTTTCATCTTGGAACGTACAGAAGTCACTAATAGGGCTTATTTAGCGAACAGCGCGTCGCACGTGATTGGTTCTTATGCAACTTTTCTGTCCCGCGCGTCTTCTGTTTGTCAAAATAAAGTAAACGTCGCGGATAGAACAGCCAATACAGGCACCCAGCCAGCTATCCCCCACTATTTTCGCTCAGACCTAAAGTTAGCTGCCGGCTACTATACCTACTTATGCATTAAACTCCGAGAACTCCATGTGTGCTACCGTGTGGATACTAAATAGTCAGTGAAGTGTTAAAATGCATGTTTTTATACATAAGTGTTTCACTTGTCGGTATGTCTGTATCTGATTATAACAACATTTCAGGATGACTGAATGAAAAAAGTAAGTTAATGTTATGAAAAATGAATGAGAATGATAATAAATAATGCTGTAGTTTAAAATTATCATTAAATTATTGCAATATGAGTAGTTTCTTTATGATTTAAATAGATAACTATTTTAATGTATTTGAAAAGCCATTTTAATATTTTGCATAAAAGAATAACATAATATATTTATTATATAAGGGGCTAACGAGTAGACGGCCCACCTGGTGGAAAGTGGCCACTATCGGCCATGGACACCAGAAAAACTAAAGTAGTTTCTCTAGGGAAGTATCTCTTGTTTTGCCGATGCGTTGCAACTTCGTAGGTTGAGTTTGGAGGGGGAATGAAGATAAGAATGCTGCGGTTTGTGTGGACCTTGAACAATAACCTAATCCACTGGAACTGCAGCATTAATGGAATGGAAGAGGGAAGGGGGATGTGGCCCATATGCGGCGCAACCGGAATCCAGTCGCAATCCAGTCGAAGAACAGATCCCCTACCACTAAATGGATGCTGGGTTACTCGGCTCATACCAGATGCTCTCCCAGCGGCTAACCTAACCCGTCCCAGGAGTAATATTAGTAAGGTTATTTAAATTTGAATTATAACATTTTTTAAGACTCAAAATTCAACTACTAAGCCACATCTTTTGTCACAATCCAGTCAATAACCTGGTGTGAATGAGCTGGATCTAGAACGAGTTCAAATAAAATACATCCGTGCTAAATCCCGTTTCTATCTAATTTATTTATAGCATTTTTATTTCTTTGGAATAATATAATATAATCTGGTTTATATAAATACAAAGGAATTTCTCTATATTTTTATAATAAGATATACTTGCAAGTATTCCTTGCGGCCAGGAATATACTTGTATAGTTAGGATAGATTGATAGCGGTTTGCTCTTTGTTTATTCGGTAAGTAGGTATATGCTATATGTTACGTATGTACCGTAGACCACAATCATTCTAGCGAGATTGTTAAATGTCGATAGATAAATTAATATTAATAATAAAAAACATTTTTTTATACTATGCTCACTGTAATAGTTTTGTAACTGTATGGTAATAAATGCCATTTCACAGTTTGACGTTTTCAAGTCGATCATCATCATTTCAGCCATAGGACGTCCACTGCTGGACATAGGCCTCCCCCAGAAATTGCCAGTACGACCGATCACCTGCGACCTGCATCCAGCGGCTCCCTGCCGCCCTGACCAGGTCATCTGTCCATCTTGTGGAGGACCTTCCAACGCTTCGACGTCCTATCCGTGGTCGCCACTCGAGTACCTTTCAGCCCTAACGGCCATTTTTTCTATGGCCGTTAGGGGAGAAAGCTATGTATATATATCTTCGGTCTATGTGCCCAGACCACTGCCACTTCAACTTACTAATCCGCTGGGCTATATCGGTGACTAACTATATTGAGTCTAACTATATTGAGTCTAATATTCGACTTGAATAAGCGCTGTTAAGATACATCCACGGCAGTTTGACGAGTGATTTTTTGGAGTAAATATTGACTTATCATAGTGAGTTAAGTTATAAAAATGTTACTCTAATTACAAAAGTCTTTAATTAATTTATTATTTTTGACAAATCTTGCGTAGCGAATTTGAGCGGTTAAAGCGAGAAAAAGAACTCTATAAGGCTGCGTTTCCACCAGAAATAAGCGAACCGATAAACAACACTCTGTACCTCTGAACAATACGTGTATGTGTATACATGTAATTTAGACAGGAAGCCGGACAGCGCCTTGGTCTGTATCAGAACACTAACCACAGTAGCCTTATAAAGTTAACTCACGTGGACCTCAAGAAGGGTGACCTTAACCACGACACTATAACACTAACTTCCATGTACACTGCGCGACAACACCAGAGAGACTGACTCTAATCTATCGCACTAAAGGTTATATATTATCTTCACGTGTTTATATTTGAACGAATATAAAAGGAACTACCCGCAAACATCAATTTATAAACGGTGTTGCTAACACAAAAATTATATTATTTTTTGTCGTAGGTTAAGTTTAAAGTAGTAAAAGTGTTCTTAAACATTTCGCACTTACGCGTGTTGCGTAAAAGTTTTAAGTGACGCATATTCTTGCGTCTTTTAATTATTCAAAAGCAGAGTAGAGAATAATAGAAATGGCATGAGAATAATTTTAATAAACTAGTTGTTACGAAGCCCTCGCTTATCTTAGATTTATTTAAATCAATCACGCACTTATCAGTTCATTCATTTATACTTAAACTCGCTCTTACTCACCAGAGATTTTAAAAACTTTGTTTACATTGTTTTTAATTATCTTTTCTAAAACCTAGTCCTAATAATAATGAACATAACAAATAATTAAAAGAATTCCAATATTATTCAGAGAATTTAAATTTTAGTAATATTTTAGAGTCCCGTGCCTTAAAAGGAGAAGAAACCCTTATCACTTCGTTGTCCGTCTGTCTGACTCTCAAGTCGCTTTTTCTCTGGGACGTGCGGAGATATCAAAATAAAATTAATAAAAATTCAGCTCTGTACTTCCTTGAAACTGCAGAAATATTAAACTTCTACATCGTCACAATAATAAGATACGGCCGTTTTTGAATATACTTTATACTACCATAGGAATTGTAACTTATTGGATACACTTCGTTGATTTGAAAGATTCGGACGACAATCTCCTGATTTTACCACGTCTCCTAAGTGTACGATATCAACCATCTAAATATTATTATCTAAATAGAATCTATACGTCACAGTAACACGTAAAAGACAATAATAATATGCACTTTAGACGGAAACCGAGAAACATACACCACGCAAGTTCCACATACCTTTATGGTCACCAGACGAGCTCTGTTTGACAACGTACACAAATCGGAGGAAGAGGATATATATTGTTTTGTTATAAATTGTTACATGGGTATAATTGAAATAAAATAATAGGAACTACTCGCGAACGGTGTTGTTAATTATATTGGTAATTTTGTTAAGCAACAAAATACAAAAAAGAAAAAATATTATATTAGTAATATACGTACTCTCTTCTAGATTTTAATCGTTCTAAAACAATTATTACTTTCACAAAAGTTTTCAAATTAAATCGAGTTATACTGAACCGAGTTCCTAATAATAAGTTTCTGAAACCTAAATATTTGAATCAAATTAACGATTAATGTACAAAACAATCCCTCGCTAGGATATTAGTATTCTTTTTTGCCTTCAATTTTAATTATCGTTATATTTCAACAAATTCATGCAAAACCCTAACAAATTATACACTAAAACCTTCCTCATGAATCACTCCGTCTCTTGATGAAAACTGCATGAAAGTCCGTTTAGTAGTTTATGAGTTTATCGAAAACAAACAGAAAACTGGTGTTGTATTGTTAGTGATATTAGTTTTTCAGTAAACTCCTATGAATGAATTATATATGAAATTTAGTTATACGTAAAACACAGTAAAAACATGTCATCTAACCAGTGTTTGGATCTTGAGACCCAAGAGCAGGTTTAAAAATCGTTTTTTACTGGCTGTGTATGATATTAATGATATCAAAGGCTTGCTTTATCCATACTATTATATAACGAGGAAAGATTTGATTGTTTGTATGTTTGTTTGTTTGTTGCTAAAAGTACTAAACCGATTTTGAAAATTCTTTCACCGATAGGAAGCTACGGGTAACATAGGCTATGTGGTGTTGCCATAAATACTCTAATTAAAAAGATATGGCCATTTAAGTGCCATAAGGTGGCCATTTTGTAAATTGAAGAGTTTCTCAGGAACTACAATTCCGATATAAAAAATTCTTTCACTATTAGAAAACTACACTATTCGTGAGTGACAAAAGTGATTTAGTGTTGCCATATATATTTTTTAATTAATAGAATATAGTCATTTTGTTATTACTAATCCGATTTTTAAAATTCTTTTACTGATAGAAAACTACACTATTCGTGAGTGATAAAAGTGATTTAGTGTTACCATGTACATTTTTTAATTAATAGAATGTGGCCATTTTGTTGTTACTGATCCGATTTTAAAAATTCTTTCATTGCGAGAAGTCTATAGTATTTCCATCTCTCTTCCTCTTATAATACTATCATTGTCTCTCATGCTCTCTCTTTTTTCTCTCTTTAATTCTTATTTTTATTTATTCAGTATGATCAGTCTCTTCACTTTCTTTCTTTCGGTTCTCTCTCTCTCTCTCTCTCCTTTATCTATTCAATTTTAGTTTTGTTCTGTCCTCCCTCTCTTAGCATCTGTCGCTTTTCTTTTTTTTGTTTCTATTATTTTTCTTTTTATAACTTTTTTTTACTCTTTCTCGTTTTTTAAATAATGAAAAACTTCACAATTGCACAGTGACAATTTAAAGACATCAATTATAATATTGTTTTAAATACCCGGAGCGAAGCGAGAGCAGGCCTCTAGTTTTTAATAAGATTAACACTTTACTAATTTATTTAACTATGATAATTGAATATTTCTTCCATGATATTACTAGTCAAACTTTCACTTCATGATTCTAAACAGAGCTTTTAAATTTTATTATGTTGCTAGCATATTATAAAATTAAGTTATAGAGATAATGTTAAAACACATATAATTTGTCATACTGCAAAATTTCTGCGAGATTTATATATTTATTTCTTTATGTATTAGTAGGAAAACAATCTTTTCGGTTCTGCGACACAATGTAATAGACTCGAAATTGGAGGTCTAATTCTTCTAAAATCTCAGAATTCAGCTAAATCTGGAATCAAACGTAGGTACAACAAAGTTCAAAAAATTTATATTTAATCTTAAAAAAGTAATTATTTGTATAAAAGGCAGAGGTGCAGGAAACCTGCACCCTTGTGATTTCCCTCAAAAGTTCACAAAGGTGTGTAAAGTCTGCCAACCCGCACTGGGCCAGCGTAATAAACTTAGACCTAAGGTTAAGTTATCCGAATCCGACTCTGCAGTGGGCAATCAATGGATTGCGATATGATAATGATGATGAGTAATTATTACATTTTTATGTTAACGTTTTAGTCTTCGTCGAGGATGATTTTGCGCAGACTTATATATTTTGAGCTATTCTAAGGATTACATCTCTAATATATAAAATTATCGGGTCGTGGTGTTTGTAACCAAACTCCTCCGAAACGGCTCGACCGATTTTTATGAAATTTTGTGACAATATACGATAGGTCTGGGTCAACATCTATTATGTCTATATATTTTTTTAAAATTTATATAGTAAGACAAAGTTTGCCGGGTCAGCTGTTTTCAGTTATTTCATTTGATGGCATTTTTAGAAATTGTTCTAAGTGACAACATTTTCAGCCCTTACACACTTCCAGACACCACATGGTCTTGGTAAATGTAGACGCTACATACTTTATTTAAGTAAATTGTCCCTAAACACTAAATTGTATAGACTGTATATATGATAAATATAAATGTATTTTTTAGATTTAAAGATATACATCTGCATTAAATTTCGATTTTAGTAATGACCGATTGAACTTCATTGCAGCTCACCATAATATGATGCAATAAATTTATATTTCTCAGAGAAGTGACGGCAAGGTAGTGTTGTAAGTTATTTTAAAATATACTAAAAACAACCCAAGTCTCCATAGTAAATGAAAATATAGTAATAAAAAAAAATTTAGGGTAAAAGTAACCTTTTCTTTATATTAGGTGTCTTAATAAAACCACCAGAAGCCAAAAAACAATATTAAACATTTTGTTGGACTCAGAGAAGTGTTTGCCTGTCCTTATGTTTGTACGTGCATAACGCTAAAACTACAGTTGTATTGCTGCAGATCTCACTTACAATATAGGCTGTTTCATCTAAATGGATGCGATATATGTTTTGGCCCAGTTAAGTTAGGGAGAGTAGTTTAATATTAAATCTAATATTATCGTAGTTGATCATAATTTATGAACATCTTGTTGGCACTTTGATACCGGTCATCCATATTGTACATCATTAATGATAGGCTTTGAGCTTCCTACTTGCGGTCTGAAAAATATTTACGGAATTATACTGAATAAGTTATGTAAATAGATTTCAAAGAAATCGGAAAATTATATAAATATAAATAACTAGTAAAACCGACCCGGCTTCGTACCGGTGCTATTTACATTTAATTTTACTAATATTATAATTTTAATATATTATTGCTAAATTAAAATATTTAGGCGCATTCGACACTAAACATATTTTATTATTATCCCGCAGAAACTATGAATTTTACCGGAACAAAAAGTAGCATATATGTCGGGGTATAGTTGAGGTAGGATAATAATGGAGGCCGTGTCGAGCTATAGTTAGGATAGGATAATAATAAAGAGGACTTGTTGTGAATTACGTCGCGTCATTTTAATATTCAACGATTTTTGATCGCCTGAAACGTGTAATCGACTATCAATTAATTGGAACACCAGTGCGATATTTCCTATTTGTTGATTTACTTCTCCCCACTAGTGGAGGGGCATTGCTATCGTTGTCTAGTCCCTATATATTCCCTGACTTACGCAGTACACATTAGTCTCACGACAAGTCTCGTTGAGTGAATATCACCTGAAGTTAAAGTGTACCAATAGTATGTTAACACAACCTTAAGTTATGTTTATGTTGGGTTACATTAGGTTAGTCTTATGTTAAACTAACCTAAAATAAACAGTGAGACCGGGCAGTGGAGGCGAGTATCGTAATTACATAAAGGGATCCCTTAAGCCTACACTTTGGCCACAAGTCTAAGGCACTGCCTGGGTTCCTGTTCAAAAACTACTAAATCATTGGATTTGGTTACTTACTTCATTTAAATCGGCTCTCTGTCCCGACATATAAAAAAAAAACCAAATAAAAAATGTATGCCTATCGATCCCGGCGGTCATTTTGAGCAATTTCTTTCGTAGATCACCTATTTTTAAGTTTGTGTGACAAGTTGTGTCGTACCGTAGATTTTAGCGAAAAAAGTTCGCTAACCATACATTTTCTCAAAAATCTGTGTATGCAGTTCAGAATATCTTAAAAAGTTATGGATGGTGTCTTAGGAACGTATTTCTTCAACTATAACGGTTAAGGTACCTGCCCTTACTGACCCGTCTCAAAAATCCATCCTGTATTCCACCCTTATATAAATTCAGGTTATAAAGTATTTTTTCCCAAATTTCAATTACTTAACAAAAACGATGTTGCTAACTGTACTCTTTTGAAGTGAAACTTCTTTAGAATCGTTGTGATTTCAAACCGGATTCAACGGAAAAAACGACAGGTAAGAGACACAAATACAAAAATGTGTAGGAAAGAATGAGACAGAAATATACAAAACGACAGGTAAGAGACACAAATACAAAAATGTGTAGGAAAGAATGAGACAGAAATATACATACTATTTTATATTATTATATATATTCATCTCATTCTTTTGTCGATTTACTGAAGTTTCACTTCTATCGTGTGTGAATCGCACACATTATTTTGATATTATAAAAGAAAGAGTATATAATCTTCGACCACAAGTATATGTTAACCAAATTTAGCAATATATTCCATACCTTTTTACCTTACTGAAAGACAATAGACTATAAATACCTAAATACTGTAAGATCAAAAGCTGGATTTATAGTTGACCCAAACGACAAACTTTTACTCTATTTCAGTGTTACAAAGGAGAATTTACTGGAATATCTATCGCTTTGGCTCTTCAAAACTTTGAATCAAAGCAAGAGATAGCTAAAGAAGATTCACTAAACTAAGTATATATATTCTAAGGAAAATATAACTATATTTTTTTAATTAGATTCGCGTTTGTATTAGTCGATCCGCTCCAATTTCGATGGGCTAAAACAATTATAAATAACGATATCGACGTATACTTAGATTTATTAAAACATTTAATATGTCAGTAAAATTAAATAAAAAATTATACATAATTTGTAGCTTTTCTGTTGCTAATTCACAAAAAATCGCAACTACTCCTAAATAAAGCTAACATAAAATTTTTAAAAATAAATACATATCAAGTCAACTACTAGACCAAAATTTGTTGCTGCAAGTTAGTACTACAGAGAATTAGAAAATACAAAGACTGACCGAATTTTTGTTATTAGATTACAATTTCCTTAATTCATGCTAGCTATAACATGACTTGAACAAAAAATGCTGAATAAAATTAGTTGCTACATCGAACAATGTTCAAATGAGCCTGAAGAGTGAGCAACAAAGTAAAACCTAAAAATCGGCCGATTCTTTCAATCTCCAACAATTTTTCTAGAAGGAAAATTATCCCTCAGGAAGTCTGATTTATTTTGGGTAAGTAAGTAAAAAGTAGCCTTATTTGGGCGCAAATTTTATTTTATGACACTAGTAAGGTAAATATATTGATATTAGTTAAAAAAGTCATAAATACAATAGTAGCTATAAGTAGTTTTGAAAACATTTTGTTCCAAGTACGTGCTTAGTGTAAGATTTTGTTGTGAATAGTTGTTTCTTGAAACATCTTAGCTTTGTTACAGAATCAATACTAGACAAAGTTTTGTAGAAGAGTTTTTACAGGATTGATAATATCTATTAAGAACATTTTTAAGAAAACTTAATGTAAAGAATCAGTATATGACGCCAAAACAATTACTATTTTACGAAGAATCGTCTATGACATTTTATATATTGATATAATAACTTCGATAACAGATTCTTATGTAAACACTAGTCAACCCGCGCCAGCTTCACACAGGTACAATTTACCTGAGTACTTAGGTTTAACTTTAAATATTTTATTTTTTTTATATGTTTCAGAGAAACGAAGCGGCATTCAGATACAAAAAGAAAGATTCGTATTTACAATCGTGTATACGCATTCTAGACGCTCAATGGATATATCTTAAAAACTATGGATGCGAGGAAGTAATTCAGTATTTCAATCTCTTACTATTCAGACATTAACTATTCTGACAGAAAACTAAGCAGTGCTTTGGACTTGTGACCAAGCGTATAGGTTTAAAGATATCCTTAAGCACTTACGATTCCAACATATATTTAATATAAATCATTATTATCTCGCAGGAGCTATGAATAATTCGGGATAAAAAGTAGCCTATATGTTAATCAAAGTTATAAAGTATATATTTAACAAATTTGATTAAAATCTGTTTAGCTGTTTTTATGTGATTAAATAACAAACATACTAAAATAGTAACATTTTCTAAGAAATAAAAAAGGTAACTCGTTATATTCCGTGCCAACCAAATCCATACCATCTTCCAATTCCCTGGACAAATCATTAAAGTTTCCAGGTTTATTCCAAATAAAAGCGTTGATATTTCGAACAACACCTAGCATCGATCCATCTGCGGGATTCCCTAGGGTTTTACCGTTCACTTGCCCACCTATAAATCTATAATTCTTATTACTTTGCTACGTGGAATATCTAGTTTACTCATATTTTGTTTAGATAAATGTACGGAAATATTCTGAGATGTCAGATAAGAATCGTGTCGCCAATATTGTTTACAATACTGTTAATAATCTTTGATTAGCTTGTAGTTCAGAAGCAGATTGACAAGTAATTTTATTTAGTTATTATATATAATATAACGTAGTACGTTATTAAGTATCAACTTTAGTTGTAGTTAAGTCAAAAAATGGGGGCCTTGCGCACCCCCAGACGTGTTTAAAATCCTATACAGCTTACGCTAGTTTTATAAAATTATTAACTGTTCAAACGAGCAGACGGTCCACTTGATGGTAAGTGGCCACAGTCGCCCATGGACATTAGCAATACAAGAGAGTGACTCTTGTTTTGCCGATGCGTTGCCACTTCGAAGATAGAGTGAGGAAGGGGAATGAAGAGAAGAATGTTACAGTTTCACTGGAGCCTGAACGAGAATACAGACTTCACTAGAACTGCAGCATCAACGGGATGGGAGGGACAGGGGTAAGTCTGGTTCACATGCGGCTCGACCTGAACGCGTCAATGACACTGGGCGGTTGACACCATCGTCAAGGGAAAAAGTCTTGTTTTAAAATACTTTTATTTTTAAAGAAATTAAATAGTTGATTATCTTATGGGGTCTCATACACTTCACGCAACTGTCCCCGTTACTTTTGAGACATCTGTAATTAAGGTTAATAAAGTTTGATTGGCTAGTTGTTTAGAAGCAGTTTGACGAGTGATTTCATAAAGTGAATATCGCTTAACTTAATGGAATGTAAGAGATCCCAGCTTTATTATTTAGCTTAGTACCATGCAATGGATGCGAGTCTTAATGTATGTTATACGTAAATTAGCACTAGGATCACAAAGTCTAAGTACTGCCCGTCTAACTTCCAATTGAATATTTAAAAAAACGACCAAGTGCGAGTCAGACTTGCGAAGGTTCCGTACCAATAATTGGCAAAATGACTTGTTAAAACTCCTTTTTTTTATGAGAGCTCCCCTTAAATATTTGTTTATTCTGTTTTTAGTATTTGTTGTTATAGGAGCAACAGAATTACATAATTTGTGAAAACTTTAACTGTCTAGCTATCACGGTTCATGAGAAACAGCCTGGTGACAGTCGGACGCACGGACAGCCCTTTAGGGCCCCGTCTTACCCTTTAGGTACGAAACCCAAAAAAGATATCTAAAATACGATTTCAAGGGTTGTTAATGTATATTCATAAGTAATGTTTATAAAATAAACACTTTTCATGTCAGTCTATCTGTCTAAGTATCCGGTAACGCTTCAAAAATAATTTTGACACGATTTTCCTTATTGAAAACAGCTCTTCTACTACCAGTAAACGCTCTCCATCACCGCTTGACCTCCTGACTCTAATTTTTAACACTACTTTAGCAAAACAACAATTACACAAATTTTTTAAATATTAGGCAAACTATCTTTTAATACACAACTCTCAAGTCACACGAGATCCGAGAACAACTAAACTTTATTGCGTAAAAGTCATACTTTTATAATACAAAATAACCCCCCCCCCCCCATTTATTCCCACTTCAATGACAGGCGGGGTCGTAGGCCTGTGTTGTCAATTTAATATTCGATAATCGAGATATTGATCAAATTATTCTAATTATATTTAATATCTTTATTTTATAGTAATAATATTTTAATAAAACCTAACAGTAGGGATATTATATTTTATCATAATAAAAGTTTGAAAATAAAATAAAATCAAGTTATTATTGTAACGGGTATTTCCAGAACGTCTTATGAAGTGGTTTATCGATTCTGAACCAGCTGTGTCTAACGGACATCTTTGATATTATGAAGCTTCAACTTGCCTGCACGCTTATATACTCCTAATCTAGTACAAAGCTATAGAAATTGACATAAATTAGGTTAATTAATATCCAATGAACGAACTTAATAAATATTTTGTTAAAACTTCGTTCATGGATAAATAAAACAAAAAATTCTTTTCAATGATTAAACAATTAATTATTTAGGAGCAAACTGTGAAGCAACACTCAAAAAGTAATAGTAACAAGCATTATAACCAACCAAAGCATGAACCCTCCTGGACTGAAGGAGGGAGCTATTTATAGAGCGCCTACACTGTTGATGCTACAATAGCAAGGACCGTAGTCCGGTTAATACAGTCAAGACTGCAGTGTTGAAAGCTAAAGCTAGTAAATCAGCCGAAGCTTTAATAATAAAAAGTCGTGAGCCATGTTATGGAAATGAATCCAATAAAACAGCAAACCTGCAAGGTGTCCGGAGACAATGGGACAAGCCCTGGTTATAAATAAAGTGATAAATAAATCACTGGTTCAAACATCAGTTCGTAAGAACTCACAGTACTGAGGCGGCTGATTGCATGAAATACACATATTCATATTCACATAAATGTGTTATCGTTGCCACTGGAGTGGATATCGTTGCAGCCGTAGCTGATATAAATATGTGTTATAGTCCACCTTAGTGGAATGTGAAATATGAGGTATGTACAACTCGCTTACAACAAGCAACACGCCAGATCATTATTTTACGTGGCAAGCCATGGATGAAAACGTCCCATAAGGATAATTCACCAGACGCTCTAGCACTTTGATATGCTACAATGTCTATTTAAAAGCAGTAAGCTAAGGGGCGGTCCTAATAAAGACTATTGATGCCACTCACAATGTCCATAAACAAAGTTCACGGACAATGCTCGTGGTTATACCTAGCATCGCTAGAATGTACCACTTCGGATTACAGCCTCCGCACCGCTCAGCAACTGAATACGATGGTATGATAGACACAACATTATTAACTAAGACGCCAGGACCTTGAAGTATCAAATCTCATAGTGAGAATCATAAACAACATCATCTGAGTCATCAGAGACCACGGGGTATCAAATCACATAGTGAGAGTCACAAACAACATCGTCTGAGTCAACAGAGACCTCGGAGTATCAAATCACAGAGTGAGAGTCACAAACAACATCATCTGAGTCAACAGAGACCTCGGAGTATCAAATCACAGAGTTAGAGTTACAAACAACATCGTCTGAGTCATTAGAGACCTCGGAGTATCAAATCACGAAATATTCAAGACAACTTGTCGAGCTTTTATTGAGGAGTAGTTTTTAATACGCCTGTGGGGGGATCGGACTCGAACTTCGCGAGTAAGACTTAATTCAAACTTCAATTCAAGTTTTAACCACTGGGCCATCAGCAGAGTTGAATATTTAATATTAATTTCAAATTGATATCTCCATACGTTCTTGAGAAAAAGGGTCAGACAAAGAAGTGCTCCGAATAGGTTCTTTTTCCTTTTAAGTTACGAAATCCTAAAATATATATCAGTATGCTTAAGGTAACAAGTAGTAAATAAAATGAAAAATAAAAACAAGCACACTGCATACGTAAAGTTTTTATGAACTCGTAAAAACAGTCGGAACTATTATGTTTTCAGATCTGGGTCTTAACTACAATATATGCCTTCAAGTATAAGAATAAGTATACTTTATACTACCCTGGTTTATGTTTATTTGAGTGTAGGAAGGAGATCATAATTCTTAGAACAATACATTATTTTTAAATAAGTAAAAGAGTAAGCGTACATAATACTTCGGATTCACAATGCTTAAAATAATTATAAAGATGATTAAAATCCAAAACACAAAAAGAGATCGAATTACACTTAAGTAGAGCGAGTTGCTGTTCAATTGGATGCTTGTTACTCAATCACACAAAACGGCTGAACCTCTTTAAATAAAATTTTACATGTACTTTATAATTTGAAGGTTACAATCATAACACATCATTATCTCTTTAAAGTAATAATTATTTATGTCCATAAACAAATTACGTCAATTCATTTACAAAGGATCATGATTGACTCCCATAAAGGGATCCAATCTTAGAAGCACCTAACATAACAACAGCTATAACTCCGAGAAACTGCCCATAAACGTGGGTTTTACGTGGAACGCTTTTTTAACTCCAAAATATGGAAAAATTAGACATTGTATAAAGACTATAATGTTGTTTATTATGAATATTATTCATTTACTCGTTTTTTAAATGCCAATATTATTAAAAAAACGACAATTTCGATTTGTAATTTGACTATTTTAAAATTACCAAAAAAGACCTACCTTTTATTAACTATACGTGTTTCAGTTATACTACGCTGTAAGATGCATAACAATATCTAAGATCTCAAGTAAGGCGGTCCCAAGTAAGTTTTAACCGATCGGTTAATCGGGTCAAAATGATATTATATCAAATAAAAATTGTTTCTAAACATATAAGCCATATAACCAATAGATTTACCAAATAATATGGTGAAGTCTTTCAACTAACTCCAATTATGACACAAGTTCTGACGGACCATTGAGGATTCGGTGAGTGCCTACACCGTTTTAAATGTAGGAGTGACCCTACCTGCGATTGTCACTACATGATAGAGGAAATGATGCTTCATCGAAGTGCCCAAAATTCGAGAGAAGAAGGTTTGAAACAGAGATGGAAATAGAAGCTAATATTGAAGAAGAAACATTAAGCGAATTAATGAAACAGGACAAAACTAGCGACAAATTCATAAAATACTATACACAAATAGCGAAAAGATATTCTACATTGGCAGGCAAGTATGGAAAAAGTGTGAAAATAAACAAATACAAACAAGGAGAAAGGATGACATAAAAGAGAAGTGATAACTAGTATATAAACTAGTAACTAGTAAATAGTAAGCACAGAAGTAAGCAAAAAACACAAAATAGATATACAAAACACTACCTCTCATTCGGGGGCCCTGTATTATTTAATATTTTTTTTTTAAATTTCACCGACGTGCCAATCGAATGAACTAAACTCCGAAAGAAAGGTTATAAGTTGTACAATGTGCATCAGCTAGGTTACCTATCTGTGCCCTACTGCCCGGTTGCTGTGTTCAAGATGGTAAGTTAATATTAGTAAATACGGCTATCTGGTAACAAGTTGAAATCTATATCAAAATTGAGGCAATTTTATTGCAAATATAGTAGTATAGGGTTGCCAGGCTTTTAAATTAAAAAAGCATGACAGAAAAGCATTGCGCTTATTATTGCTATATGCGATAGAGTAGGACATAGTAAACCCTATTCTCTGCTCCTGCAGTTTGGCGGTAACACAATTAACAAGGGTTATAATAATTTTAGATTAAATTTTAGAGCCTGGAACATAAGACCTAGAAGCGGGTTTAAATAGCTATTTTATTATACAAAAATGTAACGATCGTGTAGAATATTAAAACTTCACTAACTTATATTTCAGCCAACTAACTTATATATATATTGTTGAGACTTCAAGTCTTACTCGGGAGGTCCGAGGTTCGATCCTGGGCACACACCTCTGACTGTGAGTTATGTGTGTTTTAAGCAATTAAATAACACTTGCTTTAACGGTGAAGGAAAACATCGTGAGGAAACCTGCACTCCTGAGAGTTCCCAAAAAGTTCTCAAAGGTGTGTGAAGTCTGCCAAACCACACTGGGCCAGCGTGATGGACTATGGCCTAATACCCTCCTCATTCTGAGGAGGAGACCCGGCTCAGCAGTGGGCCATTGAAGGATCGTGGTGATGAACTTAATATTTATTAGTCAAACTGTTGCAGATCTATTGTAACACATCTTCTTCATGGAGCTTGTGCCGGTGGGGATATTATTATAACAAACGAATAGACACCACTACCCAATTTATATATATATATAAGGAGAAGCTGACTTAATGACTGACATATCAACGCAGGGCCTAAACTATAATGGTTAGATTCATGAGTTTTTACACAGGGGTTCCTTTTACAATGTATAGAAGCATTGGGAAAGGATTTTGGAAAATTCACCCCATAAGAAGGTGAAACGGGGGTGCAAAATTAGTATGAAACTTTGGCGTTTTTGAAGTTATTCAAATGAAATTCAGTATGAAGGTTCTTTATTAAAAGTCATGAAACACGTGTAAAATATTTTTTCGAAAGTCATTCCTTAGTATGACTACCACATAAAACTATTAAATATATCTACAGAAGATCTAATATATATCTCAATATCGCAAGCGAAGTTGCGGGTAAAAGCTAGCAACAAATTGCTTATTATATATAGTTGTTCAATTTTTACAATGTTATTAAATTTACTAAACTAAAAAGCAATTTGACATTGGTCCTATAAACAATTTTTAAAATTTTCAAAAAAATAAGTGACAACTCATATATGTTTTTATACATAATTTCGTGTAGAAATTTTGGAGGGTACTTGAGTCTATGCCGCCTACACGTTTTTGTCGACAATCCCCAAGTACGTGCCCTTATTTCGAGGGTTACTCGAGATGTCAAAGAATTACGCCTTAAAAACCTGATTTAAACTTCAAAGGCAAAGATAATAAAGTAATTAATAATTTTGTTCGTAATTAAGAGTATGGGAGCTATACTGCGCAGTAACATTAAACAATATTAACAGTGTTTAGGGCTTGAGACTTAGGAGCAGGTTTAAGGACGTATTTAATAACCTTAAACTCTTACCTCCACCGCTCGGTCTCACTTCCAAATATTAAAATAATAAAGTACATTACTTACAAGCTCCTCGATAGCTGAGGTCTAGCACCACGCCACTGTACAACACTACACTATTAGTCTCACTACTTTAATATGTATTGCGCGTCATCACTTGATAGACTAACTCAATCGTATGGGAACGAAAGTTATATATTGTCTACTCAAAATAACATAAAATGCTATTTTATTATTATTTTTAATTTTGTATGGCAACACGGAGATACCTGTGTGAAAACAAATCTAGTCAGATTTTAATAAGTACACATAGAGTTTGAGGACCAAAGAAAATTAAAAAAAAAATTCGCAACCATTTTCCTAAAAGAATTTAATTGTTTACCAAAACAGAAAAAATCTACAAAACCATTACTCATCGTAAAGAAAAACTGAACAATCACGATCTTTATAAAAAACAACAGAGGCGGCGTCACAAAGCGTCACCCCCACCACAAACCCACCTTTTAATTAACATTTTGTTTTTAATACCAGGCTTAAACACTGGAAATAAACAACAATGAACTTGATAGAATACTTGATAACTTGCAGCTTTCTTTGTCTTCATCACTTCGTTTATAATATTCATCTTGTAGTAAAAACATATAGAGTTGCTAAAGCTCTATCATTTGAGGAGTTCCGGAGAAAAGGAAACAACAAATCTATTGATAATTTTATTATTTTTATATTCTATTGAAAAGTCGACTAGAAGAATATATACAAAATTTGTTTTTTATTGGTGAGAAATTTGGAAATCCAAACTCTAACTTTTCCTGTCTTATATATAAAAATCTCGAGTCACAGTGTTTGTTGTCGAACTACTCTAAAACGGCTTGACCGAATTTTATTAAATTTTTTATATACACTTGGTAGGTCTCAGAATAGGCCGTAGGATATTTTTCATACCCATAGGTGTTAAGGCTCTCCAGTAATCAATTTATATGGCAAAACGTTTAATTATGAATTTTCTGAAAATGTAATATAGAGTATTAAACACGAATGTTCAATCTAACAAATGCATTTCAATTTAAAAATTTTCAAGCAAATATTTCCTAAATATGAGAAACTCAATCACAAGAAATAACCTTTCAACGGTAAAGCGTTTCGGCCAGAGCGCGTCCACTAAAATTACTTTTCGAGCTGTTTACTTGTATGTCAGTAGAGGAAATTCGTTTCCTTGCCTAATAGATTTTTGTTAAATTTTTTGCTTAATATTTTTGAAATATTGTTAATTGAGAACATTTCAAAAATATTAAGCACTTAAAACAAAAATTCCTTTTCTTTATTAATGTGGCCTGAGTTTTAAAAAAAATGTTTTTTTTTGTGCATTCGTTTCGGAGAAAAAAAAAAGCAAAAACAATACCACTATTCAACCGTATATGCCGTCATTTGAAATTTACGTCTTTTTAGAATAGGTTAAATTTTAAAATTGATTTTGACCATTACCGGGCTCATATTTTTGAAAAATAAAAAATACGTGTCCATTTATTTTTCTTCTAGTTTCGTGTAGCATTATAATAATAATATGTTAAAAATTTGAAATGATGTCAATTGTTGTAAACGAGTTGATAAAAAGAATTACTTTTTCCGCGAGAAAAGTAAGATACTATAATTGTAAGTGACTGTACATACTTAGAAGAAAATTATGTATTTTAAACCTTTAGAGGTGAAAACATCGGAAAAACTACTTAAGTAAAAGTTTTTTTCTCTTTCAAGTATTGATGATGATGGCGATGACGAACATCTGTTGATTTCCTTTTATTCAATAAAAAAAAATCCTCTTCTGTGTTATGATGCATTTCCATGACTTTTACTTTCCCTTGCTCTCAGATATAGATAGAAGACCAAATCGCATGGAATAAAAGTAACCGAACTATAAATTTCTATAACTTCTGATTTTATTCGGCTACAAAATTACCTTAAAAATCTCTTAAACACTTAAAAAAATAATAAAATAAGAATGGAATATGTGCAGCTTGTAACACTAGTATACTTTCAAATTATTTTTTCTGTTACTTTACTTTAATTCAATACAAATAACTAACTCAAAAGTCTACCTCATGACTCATATTTTTGCTAGAATTGTGCTTGAACAAATTTCCAATTACAATAAATACATTTTTATTAATGCCTACCGCGTGTTTTGTATCTAAAAATCTCTGTAATAAACCTCGTTTTTAATATATAAAAGTATTTTTTTCAATTATAAATATTCATTCCTATAATAATTGCTGCACATATTTTATTGCTGTTATATATAAATTCTGGTGAAGTTGTACAGTCAACCGGTTGATGAATACCTATCATATAAAAAATAATACCTCAAAACCTAAATATATAAAAGAAGGATAAAAGATCTTTTTTTTCTTGATGTAACTAAAAATTGCCATTTTTAAGATTTTTCCCCATACTAGTGCTTATATATCATGTTCCTAGGTCAAAGGACAAAGCCTGGGTATTTTGATTTATCTCGAAAATCAAAATTACAATACATGAGATAAAAGCGGCTGCGGGTTTTCATTAAATTGGTTTAGCAGTTTACATATTTGAGGAACTAGAGATTAGAATGTTTGTGTAAATTTCAACTTGATATCTACACATTTTTCTGCGCAAAGGGCTCTCGCGTGACTGTCAAAAAAAGTTAATTTTCTAGTGATGTAGAAAAAAAATTACAGTTTTTAACTTTATCCTTTATTTTTAGGTCTTTGAGAAGTACCTTATAATTATGTGAGTGACCACATTAACGGTCATATCTTTTCAATGCGTGGACTTAGAAGTTTGATTTTTCGACAGCCGCAAGGGTTTGAGTATTTGATACTAATTTCAATTTGATAGCTCCACCCGCTATCAAATTGAAATTAGTAGCTAGCTTAGAAAAGGGTCTTGACAGACGGACAGATAGACAGACAGACAAACGGACAACGAAGTAATCCTATAAGAATTCCTTTTTTCCTTTTAAGATACGGAACACTAAAAATTTAGGTTTCCCTCCTAAAAAAATTTCAATTAGCAATAAAATGTCTTTCATCGCATGCTTTGCGGAAACTATTTATGATAGAACAAAAATTCAATATCTATAAAAAACTTCGCGAGACCATATGTCCAACTATTGTAATTATGTCACTATAACTACTTTTTTTATTTTAAAACTTGATAGAAATGCTAACCAATATCATACATTTGTATTAATCCTTATTCAATTAAATCATTTCGTATTCAAGACTAATTCAATACCTGTAGATTACTTTTTTCATGACTGAAATCGGACATTCCGTTCAAAAGTTATTTCGAATTTAAAAATGTCAATCTAAACGAAATATGAATAGAAAATGCAGCTCGCAGCGGGGGAGTGGCGTGCACACCTTTTGAAATATAACAAAATAATTCATTTTGGGATACATAACATGCTCTGCTACCCGTGCGAAGCCGGGGCGGGTGGTAGTTAAATAAGAGAAAATGTAAATAAAGACATCTGAAAATCCGGCAATATTTTTGGGTTATACAAAACTAAATGTGATAAATTTCATTAAAATTACGCTCATTTGAAGATGTAAAAAGGTAATAAATTTGCAAATCCCGCGGAATAATATTATTTACTCTGGTTTTATGAGCACAATAAGAGAAAAAAGGTGAAATGTAAGCCATTGCGGGAGAAAAAATCACTGTGTCGTGGTCACAAAGCGTTATAAACGACCTCGCGAACATTTACCCAGATATTCATTTACCATTTTGTACCTTTAACTCTGAGGTCTTCCAATGCTATACTATATACTTTTCCCAGCTTTAAGCGGGTTTAATCTGCCTCTAAAATCTAATATCTATAAGTAAGCAATCCTTGTATATTAATTCACCATGGTTTCTTTTTTTTATGTTAGATAAGGTGCAAAGGAACCGATGGTCCACCTGATGGTAAGTGGCCACCATCGCCCATAGACATCGTCAAAATAAGGGATACTCTCTTTTGCGTTGCATCCTCGAAGATAGAGTGGGGAGGGTGAGTAAAGAAAAAATGCTGCGTATTCATCGGACTCTGAGCAAGAGCCCAGATTCCACTAGATTCGCAGCATTAATAGGATAGGAAAGGGAGGGGGTAAGTCTGGGGGTATTCTAACCCGTCCCCTCATGGGTAAAAAGTTTCGCATGGTTTCTATACTATCTATGCTAATATATAAAGCTGAAGTGTTTGTTTGCTTGAACGCGCTAATCTCAGGAACTATTGGTTCGATTTGAATAATCCTTTCAGTGTTAAATAGCTGATTTATCAAAGAAGATTAGGCTATATATCATCACGCTACGACCAATAGAAGCGGATGATCAGGGGCATGAACTCGCAAGGGTCGGCTAGTTATACATATAAAAATTTATCTTGATTCACTCTGTCTAATGGTTTTTACCATTACAGGAGTGAATAAAGAGTGAATAAGAAACCACTTGAAAATCGGTAGCGTAGTTTTAAAGATCTAATCGTATTTGAATCAAATATCTGTAAAGTTGTTTGATTTAAGCTTCCTTGATAGTGTTGTCTCTTAAATAAATAAACATATGTACAAGATATCCTTAAGTCTTCTAACTTCTTCTTATCTTCTTCTTTTTGCTTTGAAAATAATACTCGAAAAGAGTAAAATACGGGATGTGAATTTGTAGAAATTATTTTTAATTTTAGAAATATTAAAAGCTCTCACATTATACATATTCATATATTTATATTTGGTAAGAAATATTTTGTAACTAAATATAATAATATTTTTTGTCAAATCTAATAGCCTGAGCTCGTGACCCTTAAACCTTCGTTATTTTATAATGTTTGCTAGTTGCCATGATGTTAAGTTTCTGGCAATGAATGACGTGATTTGTTATAATGAAGGAAATATTAAAAAATCACATTTAATTATTTTATTAATTTAGGATGGTATTTTATACACATTTAGTATCGTTTACCTGTCAAAGCCACGATAACCCAAATTTCATGATGGATCATCCTGTGTCGGGAGTATGCGCTAAAAAACTCTCAGCTTTTATAAACTTTCGAAGGTCTGCGGCTCACGGGCTCTTCCTCTATAAGCACATGCGATTATTTTATTTATTCTTAATAACTTCAATATTATAACTTTAACGTTTCTGTAAACTTAGCCAATCAATCAATAGGAATAACTCTGTAAAATATTTTACGTTGTTCCTACACCGACGAGTAAAGTTAAAAAAGTATATTTCATGAAATAAAATCTAATGTCGCAATTACATGAAAGACCCAACTTTAATTTAAATTTGTCTAATAAGCGTCAATAAGAAATATTCAATTCCTCGATTTATATTACGACTTGCTCTTTAAAAAAATCTGCCAAGTGCGAGTCGTTCTACCACACCGAGGATTCCGTACAGTTTGAATGAAATTTTATTTTAAAGTTCAGTTTACCAAATATCAAAACAAAATATTGTTATGTTATATATATCTTGGACTATTTTGATAATAATTCAAGATCTGATAAAAACTACGTTATTTTATAAAACCTGAAAGTTTAACTGTGTTTGTCTCTAATGAAGATATAAACGATACTCAACAATGAAGTTTGGATCTCGATTCCTACCTGAGTAGTTATCATATTATGATTTCATAATTCTAGGTCAAGCAATACAATATAATTAGATTTTTTTATGAGAAGAAGTCTGAAAAATTAGGTATTGATAGATAGACTTCCTCTTTTCTTTTGAGTTATGGAACCGTCAAAATACAAACCAACAATTTCGTATTTTAAAATTTTCGATACAATCTTTCAAAATTGAGACCCACCATAACGACACCACACGACATAACGACAACTGACACTAATCTATAGGAACAGAGGTTATATAGTATCTTGTTATCAATTATTACGTAGGAATAATTAAAATAAAATAAAAGTTACTCGCAAATAACGATGTAGTCTGTAGTCCAGCGCTGATGTAGACGATGTCCATTGTTGGTATAAAATGACTATTTTAATATTAGTATAGCATGTCGTGTGAACGTTTTCGTGTAAAACTGTATCTATGTGAACTAGAACGGTAGCAGAGCAGTCGCTGAAATTGCTTTTCAAAATGTCCGACACCGTGGCTGAAAACTTCAGTGGTAAGGAAAATTTATCCTGTCACGAACATTTACAACACTATTTCTTTGAACGATTGCTACTGAATGTTTAGCTCATTCATTTCACTGCAATTGTATTAACTAACCTAACTTTTGATGGGCCAAAACATTTTTAAATAACCACAACTTCTTCTATAATATACTATACGTATTATATGTGGCATAATATTCAATTATAATATTATTGTACAATACTTTGTGCAGTGCCCAGTACCAAAACTCAAAAGTCCACCTAGTAAAGGTTATCTGTGTATTCAGTCTTTCCTATTTATAAACATCCTATATTTTAAGTGAGACCTACAGTATATTACTGTGAAAACCATATTCTATTTCGTGCAGTACATTTTTACGTGATGCGCGTACAAACATATAAACATACAGACATGATATCTTAAATAAACTGGTTTTGGGGTAAGAATCTGGGGTTCAAATTCCATCATAAAAAATTTTGATAAAATTCATTATTAATTTATAACTGCCATTAAATTACATACATTTAAATTTGTTCAATAGTTTAGGCGCTACGGAGGAGCCTACAAACATACGTACATAGACTGCAAAATCATTACCCTTCCTTAACTGGCTTAGCTGTAGTTGGTTAATAAAATTCTATTTATTTATATTTTTATTATTTTTAAAAACCCTTTTTTATTTTTAATGGGGCTTCGTTTTTTGGCGAAAAAAGGCTATAAGGAGTTGAAATAAGAAATGAAGTGCATATCGAGCTGTGTGATCATTTATATCTTTGGAAATTAGTTATATATAAATTATTCTTTTTCTTCTTTCTTCTTCTTTGTTAGCCTTTTGTATATTGCTGGACAAAGGCCTCCTCTAGTGCACGCCATTCACTGCGGTGTTGTGCTTTTCTTATCCATAGTGGACCGGGTATTTTGGCGATGTCATCTCTGCAACGAGGTGCTGATATCCACGGTTTCTGTATCCCAGCCAGGGCCGCGAGTCCAGTATCTTCTAACTCCATCGTCCCTCATTCCTCCGAAAGATGTGACCTGCCACTTTGAAGTAGTAGCTACTTTCCTTTACCTTCGGGCTATGTTGGAAACTTTAGTCCGCTTTCTTACTTCGGTGTTTCGGATTTGATATGCAATTAGGATATTGGTATAGAATTAATATTTATGAATAGTACGATATTCGGAAATATAGAGTAGTAGGAAAGTAGAGTAGTCGGATTTTTGGTATTGACATATCTTTTTTATTGACACCGTTAAGTTACATTTGTATGTGGTAATTTATGTTTTAAATTTGTAATTTAAAAATAAAAAATATACTGAGAAGATCCCAAGATCTCAAAAGTCCGCTATATTAAAAAATTGGTTTAGTAAACTAGTGTGATAATTAGCACGTTAGGATAAGAAAAAAATAGTAAGGTAAGAAAATTAGTGTAGTAGGATGTTAGAGTAGTAGATTATTGGGATAGTAGGATATCTAGATAACTTGATATAATAATAGTTTCGTAGTTATTTCATGAAATGATTAGGTAACATTCTGAATGCACAGCTTTGAGAATAGTTGAAATAGAAACATAATAACTTCAGTAGAACTTAGTCGTAACTTTAAAACTTAATATCTCGAAACCAGTCACTGTATTAAGACTAGAGACGATTAAAATCAATTTTAAATAATAATATTTTACTTATACTATTGTCAAAAAAATATTTATATTCTTCAATTCTGACATAATATCGTAACTTAGTCAGTTTATTACTACTTATATTATTTATTAGACTAAAACCTATTTACAAAGTTACGTAGCTCTCAAGTTAGCAATGAGCTGATAGTCTTCAAACGGCTGACCAGATCTTCACTAATTATAGCTAAGATCCATCTCGATAAAATCATCTATTAAACAAATGATACTTCATCACAATCACATTATCTTGGGCGCTATTTCCAGCCTCTGTAACCTTTTTTTCGCAATAAAACGTATATGTCCTTTCTCAAGCTCTAGTCTAGCTTTGCCTCAAATTTCAACAAAATCGTTTAAATGGTTCAAGCGTGACAAATAGACAGACAAAGCTACTGTCGCGTAATATTAAGTTGGGATTTAGAGATACCCTCTTAAAGTATTAGAATCAGCGAAATTGGTTTATCAATTCCGGTATTACATAATGAATCAGAAAAATGCTCATACAGGTGCATAGTATTAGTTATATAAAATAATATACTAGAGTACAGATAAAGCAATTTTCAATCAATACTCAGAAATTAGCTTTGCAACTGTTGAACAGTGTCAGAATTCACCGACAGGGAAAATTTATTCTGTCACGAACACTTGAGCCGTAGCACCGTAACACCGTAACACCGTGAATCCTGAGTGAAGTTAATGGCTGGTATTCAGCTCATTAATTTGCCCTGGACTTTTACTGCGCCATTACTTCCTGCTCTATTGAAAAATGTTTTTTTCGTTAGCAATTCTCCGTTACTCTTTGTTAGGTAAGGAAAAGTTTCATTATATTCAATTAAACCTAATTTGAATAATTTTACTATTTTATTACGTAGTTACACTTCTATATTTTAAATTTCTATATTTTTCGCTATATAAAGTTCCTACCCAGTAAAACAATTGCACCCAAAAACACTTCATAAAATTATCATTTTCCTAAGGAGGAAACCTTAGGATTGTTATATCAAAAGGTTCTATTAAACATTTTTAATAAAGCCAGAACCCCTTTCCCTTTCTCTCACAATCTTTGTTGTTTAAAATTACTAATTACTAACTAATATTGACTACTGACTACTGAGATTATATAAGGAGTAGAAGGATGTATTCTTAAAATAAATATATAAAAATCATCAAAAATACAAGTGAACAAAAAAATCATTTTTTGTGCCTGTCATTAATGACTATTATCTGATTGTTTACAATGAAAAATATCCAACATAAGTTAGCTCAACAACACAATAACACTTAAAAGACTTCAATAATACACAATCAAGACGGGAGCCGAGCAGTGCTTGTGAGGATTGCGACCCAGGTGCAGGATTAAAGGGCCTTCTACTACCAGTAGGTAAACGCAAACTTCACCGCTCGCCCTCCGGACTCGACTAATATTTAACATTTTGTCAGAAAAAAGCGAAGCAAATTTTTCTAATTTTATTCAATATCGATATTTCATAGTATTAATATTTTAATAAAACCTAACATCAAGATTTCAATTAAAAAAAAATTGCTTTTTTCTGTTTTCTATTGATTAAGTTTTTAAGTTGGATAGTAAAATAGTTGGTAATACTTTAAAAAAATGGCGGCAAGACGCATACGTGGAGTATAATCAGTAAATAAATCAAAATTTGACATTTAGTAGTCAGACTCAGTGTAGTAGAGTGATATGAAAATTGATGCTAACAAATGTTGTTAGGTATTATAGTTTGAAGAGAAATAGAAATCAGATTAACTTACTTATGATTATACTTATAAGATTATAAGACATTTTCACAGTCGCCATCTTATCGTATAAAGGAATAGAAACATTTAAACGTAAACGCTTTTCAGTATAAATCGTCAAAGCGAAGCAAACGTGAGCACTTAAGCAATCCTGCAGGGTGTTAGAATAGGAAATATACACGAACATGTCTAGACATCTGATAGACAAAACATTCATCTACACACGCTAAAATATGCTTTATATGTTACTAGTAAAGTTTAAATTATGGTTGTATGTAAAGATATTGTTTTTAGTCCTTGATGTGTGAAAAACATTCGTAGTTGTAAAAATGTTCACTTAAAGGTTCATAATATTTTTTTAAAAGTTATTTTAAAATGTATTACAATAATGATACTTTGGACGGAAGTTAATTTGCCAGAGTTTGAGGGCCAGGTACAAGATTTCGAAGCTATTTTGCTAAACTCTCGCGTACCCAACATTAAAACAAGCTAATAATAATATAACAAAATTATGTGATCTACAACCAGAGCAATGTTTCCTTACATTCGCTCTTCTATGATAATTACCCTGTGATAGTTAAAAAAAAAGATTACTAGCACCTTGGATTGCAAATAGCTAAAATGCTTTTGTTAGGAGTGGGCCACGTCAGTAGTCCAATGACTGGGATTATAACCCACTACGAATTATCAAGAAAATTAATATCGAATGCTATAACGGCCGAAATTAATAATCAATCTGAATCCAAAATGTCTGGATTACAAATTGGAAATAGATTCCAAATTAGAGTTTTCGGAACGGAAGACATTTTATAAGATTTATAAGCGAAACGCAGACGTGTAGTTAGAATTTCTGTTATTTTAAAATATTTGAGATTAACAGTCCTCACTTTTAATTAATTATAAATCGTTTTAAAATAATATCTCACCATTTAAACTTCCTAAAGTATTTAAAAAGCAAAATTAGCCAAATCGATTTGAGTTTTAAGCATTCAAACCAATTTTTGAATATTTAAATTCCTTTAGAAGACTCTTCCTCTGGCGACCCACGAGGCATATAGCAGCATATAAAAAAATAATGATAATTTCGTAGGTACTCTAATAAATAAATGTACTTTTCTCACATTTCCCGAGACAAACTTAACTGTAACTCAATTTTCCTAGATGCAAGTTTCTTCACGACTTCTTACTTCAAGAACACAATGAATTTGAAATGCAGAACACAGCGTTGAAAAATTGAGTGCTAAAACATTTAGACGCTTTTGAGTTACCTAACTTCACTGGCTTTTTCTTACTTTTATTAACTATTTTATATTAGAGCTACTAGTGACCCTCCCCGGCATTGCGCCGAGTCTCTACTATAATATGCATGTAAATAATTATTAAAAATTTGTTCTCCGTGTTCAAAAAGGTGAGTGAAGTCTGCCAACCCGCACTTGGCCAGCGTTGGGGACTATGGCCTAAGCCCCTCCTCATTCTGAGCAGGGAACCAGGCTCAGCAGTGGGTCATTAATAGGTGATGATGATACAAATCTTCTCTCTTTTATATAAATCTTCTCTTGAAAATTGCATTACACCGTTTTGAGTAGTTTAAAAGATCTAAGCCTTAAGATAGAGAGAATCGTCTTTGTTTTATCTATATATATATAAAACAAAGTGGGGTTTGTTCCAACACATATAACTCGAGAATGGCTGGACCGATTTTCATGGTCATGATTTCTTGTATTTTTCACCGTCTGAATAGCAGAATAACTATTAAAAACATTGTAAAATTAACAAAAAGATAAAATAAAATACAAGACATTTTCTGATACAAAATGTTGATGGGTTTCGTAACTGTCAAACATTTAATGTTTATCTCGTCGATACGGAAAACTCTCCTCTCAAATTAAAGGTATAATAGGGTTGACATATATATTGGTTATTAAAAGTAAAGCTAATCTGTAACACGAGATTCATTGACTGAATATATAAAGAAGAAACCCTAAATAGTGTCTATGATTGAAACCCAGGAACCAGAAAGTCAGTAGCCCCAGGTTATAGATTTAAAAAGCTTTTTGATTATGTCAACTCATTTTGAGCGTTTCCGTTTTTGATATAGTCAATTCATTTTAAGAAATTTGTTAGCTTAAGACTGTGTTTTCACCAAAGATGTGCGTGGATGTGTTTGTTAAGAACCGATAGAAGCGCTTAATTTAATACTCATAATATGTGCGCGGTAAATGAAGCTATTGGTTCTTTGGTGGTAGGTGTAACCTGCCATAGATCGGGGGTTGCATAATTAAAAAAACTCATGTACTCTATGAAACAAACGATAACAAATGGAACTCTTATCCATCACAGAGGACATGTCCTCTATTCGGGAAGATAGGTACATAATAGTTATTGCCCTCAATCTTTATAAAAGTTAAATAAATTTGTTTGGCAGTAAAATACATTTCAAATGTAAATAGGATCAGCTCGATCGATGGTACAGTAACCCGCAATTTAGGGAATTAATGCGTTTTCTTATACGAATATAGTCTTTATTCTTGAGTCATTAAGGTATCGGACAGCAAGATGGCGGAGCCCATGTTGCAAATGTCAGCGCCTCTCAGTTAATCCAATATTCGTATTGACGACTTCCTTTCACACATGTACACCGTATAATTTTATTATCGCCCTAAAACGTGTCATTGAACATCAAATACTGTGAATTTTTGAAAAAAATAGGATACCTCTTGAAATCATTGTTTTAAAGTAACGAAGAAAGATTATTGACACAAAATGACCAGTATCTTATTTTATTTAAGCAAACAATGGATATATTAATATACATAATACAATATCTTTTGAGATACGAAGGTTGACAGACGAATAGCCAAATTGTCGTAAAAGAGTTCACATTTTTAGAGTTAATGATAGTATGCGAGTTAAAAAAGTTAAAGTACCATGAATTTAATATGCTGTTGTGATATGAATAACCTACTAATAGGAATTAGTATCAACAATATATGTAGCTGTAATCAAAGTTAAATTTATCTAAGAAATCAATCCAACAAGTCCAACATGAGATACAAATCCCATTACCTCAAAATTTTGTAAGCAACGCGATTACTCTTAATTCTGAGCCAGATTCCACGGAGTATCTACATGTTCATGTAAATTCGGGCTATTGACTTCTATTTCATTAATATTCAGAACGACATGAATGATTCATGTTACGAAAATTGATGTGTGCTAGCCATTAAAGTCGCTTCTAAATTACTTTCACGAAATTTGGAGAGAGACCCCATTAGCTGTGCGATGTACATTTTCACCTGTGTGTGTTGATGTTAACACAAATTACTGCTTTAAAAGCCCTTATCACATTTGTATATATTATTTTAGATGTTATTTTAGTAGATCGGCACTTTTTTGGTGATAAATAAGATGAAAATGAGGAGAAGAAGTTAATTGCGAAAAAAGGAATATTTAAATATGCATTAAAAGTAACTGTTCTAATTTGATTTTATATTAAAGACAAAGTTTAAGTGAAATAGTGGAAGGCATATTGAGGTCATCAACAATAGTTCATACTTACGTAAACATGATGCTTATTGGAAGTTCAACACGGAAGACTGAACGTAAATAATTGCGAAATACGTATATCTAGAAAAAAGAAAAACAAAAAGATGTTAGTGAAGCAGCTAGATTGAAAGAACATCAGTCATTGGAACTACCAGCGATAAAACGTAACACATATAGAGATTCTAATATTTCTGAATGCATCAACAAGCAAGGTTTATAATATGGAGAGATTCTACATAGATTTCTATAATAAAATAGTAGTAGTAATAGGTAATAAAGTGGTCGTGAAATCAATGGTAATAATAAATGAAATAGTTCCAACAGAACCATTATCCTAGCTTCTAGTATAAGAGAAAAGACAGTCAAAGAAAGTAAAAGTTGATCCAACAAATCATTTCCTGGAATACTTATGTCTGTTTCAACAACAATAAAAAGGAACAAAGACAAATAGAAAAGAAATGGCTCCTTGTATTTCACGCCAAATTCCCCTCATTTCCCATTGATAAGGGCCTTAATATTTTGTACGTGACACGAAAAATTTCAAAACAAAACATATTCAGCTCGACTTAACGCTAAATAGCTTTAACGACCAACGTTTTGCTTTCGTCTGTTTATCTTCAGTTGTCACATTTGATGTTTTGGTAAGGTATTATGGACTTTATAATGTACATATAAAGTGCTAAATGTAATACTAACGAGCAGACGTAACGTTCGTTGCGCTTAAAAAACCGCGTACATTTGTCACAGGCAGATGCAGTAGTATCTGTTGTTGGGCTAATAAAAGGGCGTATTCAAAATCTATAGACAAAACAACTCTTTTATCAGAATATTTATTATCCATACGTTTATTTATACATAACTTAATAATAATGTGACTAATAAAATAAAACGTAATGTAAGGGATATTTATTAAATACCAATTATTCTAGTTTGTATATTTGTACGTGCATCATGCAAAAACACGACACGGGTTTCTGAATTATATTATTCTAACTTAAAATCTGATATCTGATATTCTAGTGCATTTTAAAAGATTGAATGTACTATTAACTACTTGGAATATCTTTACATACTAAAATGAATCAACATGAAATTCTTCAGTTACTTCAGCTGCTACGACTAGCACGTGTTTTCCTACTGTGTAACAGAGAGCAGAGGCTCCCTTCTCTCCGCACCTACGCAAGTACTGCGTGAAGTTTGGTTAAAATACCGTAGTGTAAGTATGGTGGCCCAACAAATGGGTTGTGTGGGGTTTACAAACGCACGTATAAGATTCCTTATTTTATCTGTAATCACTGCAATACTTTTTAACTCTATGGTAAATTCATCTTGATTCACAATTCGAGGTTTTCATTCCGATAGATTTTATTGATTACCCACCAAATAATAAATACATACTTTATGTCACAATTCTTAAAGTGCATTTATTTTATTTCACTGACACCTCTGTTTCATTACTAATTCTGTGGACACAGTACAGACACTTGATAGTATCTTACGAGATAGATTGTAATCTAACGGTGTATACAATTTTACGGTAACTTATATACTGCATACATTACTTTATTTTAAAACATCAGTGATTGATCAATGATTTTTTATTCCAGGTCGTCGGCTTAAGAATTATTAAATAATTTTTTTACAAAAAATCAAATAATAAATCTGTTAAGCTTATTTGCCTATGAATTACTATTGATTCATATCTTAAGAGGAATTGATGCCAGCGAGTGATGTTCCCGCGAGAGAGCCGACGAAGCAGAATTACGCGCGAAATCCGTTATTTTTTTAAACGTTCAGAGTAATATTGTTAGTTTTCATACAACTCTTAAAACGTAAGCTACGACACGACAAAAGAAGAAATATAATGATGCACCTTAACATAGTATAAAAAGAAGTCTCTTCCGCTGTCTGTTCGCTTAGATCATTTAAACTACAAAACGGATTTTAATGCATTTTTCAGCAATAAATAGAGTGATTCAATAGGAAGGTTATATGTATAATACATGTACATTATATTAGAGAAACCATGCAAAGCCAGGGTGGGTCGCTTGTTTTATACAAACGACGAACGACAAATTTTACAGCCGCTGATTGTGTGGCCCGATCGCACGCCAGGGTGATTGAAGAACCTCCTTTGACGCGGTCCCAGGAAAAATTAGGTGGTACGTATAAAGAATCAAGGTGGGCATTATGGAGTCGATGATAAATTGCTAAGATGACACCGAGCGTATCTGACGCGACAACACGTCAACCGCACAATATACTGTTTGTTTCCGTTACATATTTCATACAAATAAAAAATATTTCTTGGTCTTTCTGCTTGCGTAATTTTATTATTTAATTTTTTATCATTTATTTGTTACCACACTCTCACGATATTAACAACACATCACTTACACAAACTCGAACAATAATACTCAATAGTAATTTTAAAATAATTAATAAAGAAACTCTCGTTTAATATAGTCACCTAGTATCAACATCCACACGACATTGATTTAGAACAATCGATATTAACTTGTAAAAGTAGATTTTCTGTACAAAATATAAAAACAGCAGTCAATAAATACAGTCTTAGCATATATTCATAAAATGCAAAAACAACCAATGATACCTCCTTTAAAAAAGTTTAATACTCGATTCTATTCAATACTTGATATCGAGAAACACCATTTCACATGGTCACAAGTTTGTTATAATTGTCAACATAATATTAGTATAGTCAAGCAGCTCTTAAGTTAGAAATAAGTTGATAGTCTTCAAGCGGCTGACCAGATTATCATTAATTATAGCTAAAAACGATTTCGATTAAATTACCTTACAAACAAATAAAACGTCATTAGAATTAGGCCAGTATTTTAGGCACTACGATGTCATAGACAGACATACGAATACACACGTTAAATTTATAAAACTCCGTCGTTGTAGCGTCGGGGGTTAAAAATATTTTAACGCATGGGGACAACAATTTTTCCAAAGACTAAGTTGGTTGTGACCGTAAATCTGGTACTGCTACGGTACCCTCGATGCGTGAGTCCAACTCGCACTTGGCCGAATGAAAAGGTTGAACTAATTTTAATTATTATTATCGTTCGCTTTATCATGTACATTTTTATAGCATGCGATAAAAAACTCATTAGACTTAGATTAGGAAACAAACAGCTATTACCATTTTGTTATTAATTCAGCATTGGAAAATAAAAATACAATTAATTTATTACTAGTAACCCTTAACAGACTTTATTGGGTGTAAAATGTATGTCATTATGTGTATGTCATCTCAATATAAATAAGGCTCAACATCTTAAACAGTTTGTTTAAGATGTTGAGCAGCAACATAAAAATGGCTTTTATACTTGTAACGATATAAAGACTCCTCGCGTAAAGTTTTCTTAAATATCTTGTATGCACAGACATTCAATATTACGTTTTTATTATATTTATTATATTATGAAGCTTTAAATTCGTATAGCAACATATTGTAGAGGTTAAAATGAGTGGTAATGATATCAGAGACGTGTCGGGAGCACAATGGCGCTGGGATTGCACATCCCTCATCGTTTTTGATCTTTTCTCTATTATTACTTTCATTTTATTGCTCTTCTTCCTTATTATTACATGTTTTTGTATTTAATATATTTGAAAATACTGTAGATGTTATTTATTCTTGTATATTGTGACCTACAATTAGGTTGAATTCGTGAAATCACTTTAATAAACAGGATCATATCAGAGAGATATTGTTGAGATAAAAAGTATTCTTGAAGGTGAACAAAAGAAACTATTTATACTTGCTAACAAGTATTTTTATATGTTATCCTTTTTCTAATTAAAATTTTGTTGAATTGACTATTCAGAAAAAATATCAAATTTTGGTTTTAAGAAGTCCTCTAGTATACTAACCTTTGAAAACAGTAAGACAGGCGTCATAGATTAAACTATCTACACTAGATTTTCAATGATATAAATGAGTGGAATAAAATGCTTTATTGTACACAAAATACGGCAGCTAAATGATGATACAAAGATGTGCTAGGTTCGCCTTATCACTAAGAGCGACTTTTTACAGACAATATTAGAGATAGAGAATTAATACAAGCTGATGGCTCTACCTGTGTTGCCATGCTAATCACAAAAATTACCACTTTTCCCTTGGAGATTCCAATAGATCTAAGAAAGTCATAATATGGATATCGCCTCTTCATACAAATATGAAGCAAATAGTGTCGGAGACACGGATAGATAATAGTCTGTATTTAATTATTTAAATTATAGATGTTCATTGTATTATAATTACTGTATTTTCCCCCCTTTATTTAAGTTACTCATGAAACTTACTATATACGCAACGTGACTAAAGCGGAGTTGGATCTCAATTTCGTGGATTTTGGTGGATTATGGGTGGATGAAATATTGTAATAGTACTTGTATTGATATATATTTCACAAGTGTAAATTAGACTTGGTTAAGATTAGTGTTAGGTTAGCCTTGTGTATGTCTAACCTAGCTTAGACGGAGAGTCCTGGCCGTATCGCTCCTGTAGCTTCTATGCCCATTAATTGTGCACATATGTACGATGCTTATAAAAGATTATATATTCTAACTATCTGTTTATTCTAATGTTTGATATATATAACTCAGTAACGTTCACATTCAGTTCGTTTTCAAAATTTGGAGTAATTTTTAAATTTCCTTGGTAACAAAGAGATTTATTATAAGAAACGTTTATCCAATTACGTCTAAAGAGGTCTCAGTAATTAATTTTTACGCCGTGATAAACCAATTTCTTAATTACTCGATTAAAAAGAAAATTATGATAAAAATATCCTGACCTATCCTCATTTCTGACCTTATTGACCTAATTTCTGACTTTAATAGACCAGGTGTCTTGGTGATGCAGAAGGACAATTAAAAGAAAATTTAGTAATAAAATGAACATAATTTTTTTGGGAAGAAATGAAAAAATGTTGGCAACACTTTATTCTGATGCTAAATTAGGTTTAACTAATATCATTACAGAGAGACAAGCGGATATCTACGTATAAATTAACATTACAGGATGCCGAGCAATGCCTGTGGCGTGTGACCCAGGTGCAGCTTTACAAGGTTTTTTAACACTATTGTACTTAACAATAATTGTAATTGTTAAGTAATGTTTATTTAAATAAATCACTTGTCAAACTGCCACAGTACTCTCAGGATAGAAGTTATATATTTTTATCAAAAAAGGAGAAACGTGATCTGAAGGATCGACACGCCAACGATCGGGTACAATAGACTACAATACCTGAATTAAGGATGGTATCAAATTCTTATATATTTAGTCCGTCAGTCAGTTATCTGTCTTTTCGTCGGCATTCTATTGAAAAATTCAAAGAAAATCCTGATAATCCTAAGAAATTAGCTTCTACCCACATTACTAAAGCCGCCTTGAAACTGATTAATCGCTGTAAATTACTGCTGAAGTGTTAATTAATTACCCACGTATAAGAAAACCGACGATTAATGATATTTTCTAGACGGTCTCATGATTACAGTCTAGCCTGGGTTTATAAAAAATCTAGCTAATAGATGACAGTAAACAAGAATTACTAGATAGATAATATTGATGATAACGTAAATGCTGATCGAAGAGATGACGTCATGACTTAGTTTAATTAACTTAGAAATGTTATTTTGATATATTATATAAATCGGAGCAAAATAAGGGGATCACTGTTTAAGAAGACATGGCAACTACATTGTAAGGTACTCACGTGACCTTAATCGGACAGCACTTCCAGCACTAACACAACACTAAGACTATCCAGAGACTACTTTACTCCTTGAGACACCGCGCAAGACTAAGACTTCGATGGCATATAAAGAGTCGAGACTGTAAAAATTACGGAAATAACTACTACCCTACTCCAACACCATAGGCGATTCGATTATTTGATAGTCGTTTACTATTCTCCAACATATAGCTGCCGGCCTCTAAATAAACTTCTAACTTGAATACGCAGACTTCACAAGCGAGGGCGAGAGGAGCGCGCTACACGTGATTAGTTCTCACGCGACGGTTCTTTTCCCGCACGCCTGCCAAAATCAATGATAATATAGTCAATAATTGTTTCTTCAAATTTCTATGAGAACATTAGTTGTGAAGCCGCGCAGTTCTTGGGGATCAGAACCTGGATGCAGGTTTCGAAGATCAATAATAAAATGTAAAAGTAATAAGATATACAAAAGTACTTTCGAACTCGTTTACAATATTATTTAATGAAAGGCTTGCTAGCACTGTTGCTAACATAATAGTAATCATCGCTATGGTATTAAAGGCACCATAAGTTATAATGAATGTTCACTTATTCCATGCAAGTGTAACTATGTTAAAGAAATTAACTAGAAGTTGGTGAAGGTTTGAATAATTCACTTCGTAATCCGAATATGAAACTAGTTAGGTAACATACGATTTAATGTGTTTTTTTCTCGCTAACATAGAGCTCACAAATAGACGTGTGAGTAAAGAACGCGGTTAAATATGAAAGGTATATAGAGGTAATACGCATACTAACAGTATGCCATCTTGACTAGAATATCCTCCTCTGGGGGTTATAATTGAGTCTCAGACCAACGCTGCTAGAATACTAGCGATGTAATAAAAATTATTCTATCGCGACGGTGTATTTATTTTTCAACCTCTACTTGACTTTTCTTTTAATTTTGACTAAAGGTCTCGCGTAATTCACATAATATTTGTTCTAAGTCGTCTGCTCCATACCCAATGGAGCCGACGACTTGAAGGTGCATTATCATCCAAAGGTTTGCTATGTTCTCAAAATATCACTAAAGTAACATTACATTAAATTTTAAATTTAAGTTGTGTCAATCGATAAGATCCCTGTCTCAAGTTACAAATGAGCTGATAGTCTCCAAACGGCTGACCAGATCTTCACAAGACGTAGTTAAGAACCATCTCGATAAAATGAGCCTTCAAACCGCATCAAAATTAGTACATTATCTTGAGCGCTAGGATGCCGCATGCCACAGATCACAACTTGTTATCTGTGCCGATGCAGATACATAGATACACATTTATAATGATGATTAGTTTTTTTTAATTCTATCATAAAGACGTCTGTAAGAAGTGGATTTATTTATTTAGTAGATGTCTTGTCTATGATTTATATAGTAGATGTCTTTTTTGTCTCGGACACTGTTGAGCGTTGATATGTGTGCAATAACGTAGTTAGTAGTAAGTTTGTAAATAAATATGTCGGAGAATAGCAAAAGATTATCGAAATATCGAATGACCATCGCCATCTATGGCTTTGGAGTAGGGTAGTAGTAGCTTCCGTCGTTTTGACAGTCTCGACCCTTTATATGCCTTCGACAGTCTGACTGTAGTCTTAGTCTTGCGCGGTCTTTCAAGGAGTGAAGTAGTCTCTAGCTATTTTAGTGCTAGTGAAGTATTAAGTTCAGTGTTGTAGTGCTGTCTGATTAAGCTCACGTGAGTACCTTACAGTGCAATTGCTACGTCTTGTGTTAGATTAGGTTTATGTGAGTTTAACTTTGGTTTTAAACAGAGAGCCTGAGCAGTGTAGGCGGCTGTTGGAATTCTGTTAAAAGACGTCTTAAAGCCTACACCTTGATCACAAGTCTAAGGCACTGCTTAGGTTTCTCTCGTAATTGTTAGAGATCATAATGTTTAGTTATTTATCGATTCAGTAGCAGTATCTACCTTGCGTTTGCCCAATAGTCTATTCAGTATCATAACCCCCCTTATAGTGTTTTCCAATATTCCCCCTCTCTCCTATCCTTTCTCATCATTAAAATCTCCCAGAAATATAAAAAAGCTTACCTACTTGAAAGGTAGCCTAACAGACTAAGAAACCAACAGGAGCAAAGTAAATAATATCTCGAGAACCTAAAACAATGTTTATGAAGTTACCTTCACTGTTTCTATAATAGAAAGCTTTGCTTTCTTGGAATTAGGACTTTGGATAATAGTTTAACGTCTACCTGAACTCTGTGATTACTTGAATAAAATGGAAATGTTTGGACATACCAGATCTTACGTCTGGACAATACTAGGCATCCTCCGCCGGTTATAAAATGTATTAGCTCTTTTCCAAAAGATTATGGGAGTTTGACAAGTAATTTATATTAAATATTTTATGAGACTTATAATGCACAGTACCACATGAAAGAAAATTTTAATAAATACTTTAGACGGAAACCGAGAAAATACTGTCACACTCACGAAATCCTTTATAAAGAAATCTCAGCATTACGACACCTCACGACCTGTACAACAACGATAGCACAAGTCTATCGAAACAGATAGAAATATAATATTATAACATAGTGTTTGTATTTATATTTCTACCTATGTGTAAAGTAAATCTGTCGTAAAAGTCGTAAAAGAATGACACATAGCTATTACTGTACAGCAATACGTATAAATATGCATTTTTGATACTAAACCAATTGGTGCCTGGGCTTATGACTCAGTGGCAGGATCTTTTTGACATAACTATCCTGTTCGACATTGTTATTCTATTAATATGTACCTTAGTATAACAAACATTTATTTACCATAGGCTTGACTGACAGTCCTATCTGTAGGGTTTGTCTGCAAGCAGAAGATACGACTGCAATCGTTGTCCTGTAATGCGTGGGCGTCGCCACACAACGGGCACAAATCCTCAAGGACACGAGGTCGCTCCAAGAAACCTGTGAAGTTCCCAGGAGATTCTGCTGATTCTGCACTTCTGGAAAGAGCTGACTCTTGTAGCTAGTCATCCCTACACGCACAATGGACTGATTTAGAGTCTAAGTGCGGAAACAGGATCCCACTCACAATATTTAGTATAACCTATGAAATAGTGTGACGTCTATTCATTTAATAATAATAATTTTTATTCAAAGACATATTACACCCATTACACTCGTCCAGTCATCATATACAAAAAAAGAAAAATAAACAAGAACTTTAGGAAAATAACTTAAAACTGACTAAGATAGTTAAAAAACATATCTTAGATGTCACTTGTCTGTTACTAAATGTAAACAAAAATTACTTTGTTCATGTCCCTATGTAGAGATAGCCAATAATCAAATATGGGACTAGACATCCCTTCACTAACTGCGTTCAGAATACTATTGCCAGAGCAAGCTGTCCCAACACGATGCTACTCGTCCTTTAATAATCGCATAGAAGTCAGGCACTCCCCAAACACTGAACATATTCAAAGCACTATACTATCGGAAAGCATCGTTGCACTGAACTCTAATTATGTTGATGGATGTTTTCCGAAATGTTGTACAGAGTGGACAGGTGTAAAACGATTGGCAAAATGCTTTGAATAGGGTAACTTTTACTTCCTTTGAGAATTTACCAAATCTGCATGCTAACATATTACAACAAATCGAAAGTGCCCTCCTTTCCCTTTCTATGTCTTCCAATAAATACTAGCTGACCAGCGTAACTTTGTCTGTATCACATAAAAGAGAGAAAAGGGTTAGAGAGAGTGTGATGTATTCGAGACTCGACTATAATACAATTCTAAAGGAGCTGAAACTTTCTTTGTTTTATCGGCATTTAAGCATCGCACGCGACGGGAGGTCCAAAAGCAATAAATTTTCCCAGTTTTTGCATTATTTTTCATAGATGTTTCGCTCCTATGGGTCGTAGCATAATATTATATACCCTATATATTATTTAGCCTCCCTCAATAAATGTGTTATCTAACACTAAAATAATTTTTCAATTCAAACCAGTAGTTCTTGATTAGCACATTCAACCAAACAAACGAACTTTCCAGCTATATAATATTATTCTCTAATCTTTTTAGGAGTTCCTAATGAAAACACCATGCCACTGCTGAATTTTCTTGGCAACAATTTGAGATATTTACAAACGAGATTTAACATGGAACAAGTTGAGGTGTAAACAGCCGAAATGCCGAACGTACCAAGTTTATTTCCCTTCATAACTCAGCGAGTTTTTGAAACGTAAACAGTTAAAGTTAGCACTTCCTAGTTAGTAGCTTTACCGATATATTTCAGGTTATTCATGTCCATGAATATGTGCTTTACTTAATAGTTAGCAATACTATTGATAAGTTTATTTTGGTGAGTCATTCCTTTGTTTTATTTTAAGTACTCTCTCGACGATAGATTAAAGGCAGTATAGCTAAAGATTTCACATAACTGACATTGCCTAGAGTAGTTTCAGCAGTGTAGTTTATGGCCTTTCTTATTGAAGATCATAATGTGGGAGCAGTGCAGGCGTGATTTTGTATATAATCAAAAAACTATTTAAACCTGTTCCTTGCTCTCAAGTTCGAAGTACTCAAAGATATTAAATTTCAATTTGACTTTTTTACATAATTTATTTAGCTTGGCTTCTTTGCCTAAAAACATGGTGTTTTTAGGATTCAGTACCTTTAAAGTAAAATGGAATTCTTACACGTAGAGACGACAGACGAACTCCGTTTGAGTGTGTCTGTTTGTCTGTCAAGACCACTATTTTCTCATGAACGCGTTGAGGTATCAAGATGCAAGCGAGAACAAATATTCAGGTCATTATCCCTTGAAACTGAAAAAAATCAAACTTGTGGTCAACGCAATTAAAAGATACGGCCGTTTACGTCAGTATTAAATTATAGAGACCTTATTGTTGACCTAGAATCATGAATTTCGGTAAGAAGAAATGTGTTCATGTACCTACTACACGGGGAGGTCCAAAAGTTCGTGGAATGGAGGGGATAGAGTGGGGATAGGGATGCTTGCTTAGTGTCATACTAATTGCGGACTCATCATTAGTATATAAGCTGAGTTTCAGCCTAATTCATCATCACGACCCTTCAATGGCCCACTGCTGAGCCGGGTCTCCTCCTCAGAATGAGGAGGGTATTAGGCCATAGTCCATCACGTTGGCCCAGTGCGGGTTGGCAGACTTCACACACTTTTGAGAACTTTTTGGTAACTCTCAGGAGTGCAGGTTTCCTCACGATGTTTTCCTTCGCCGTTAAAGCAAGTGATATTTAATTGCTTAAAACACACATAACTCAGAGTCAGAGGTGTGTGCCCAGGATTGAACCTCGGACCTCCCGAATAAGACTTGAAGTCTCAATCACTGGGCCATCACTGCATATGGCCCAGTGGTTGAGACTTCAGCCTAATTGCGTCATTCTTTTACGAATACTCGCCTGATAAACAAGACAACCCGGAAGAACACTAAAACTATGGAGAAAATTGAACACCGTGCTGTAATAAAATTCCTTACCCAGCAAGGAAAGACCGCTCAAACCATTTTGAATGAAATGGGAACCGTTTATGGGGACCAGTGCCCTAGTAAATCAATGATTTACAAGTGGCATGGTCTTTTTAAACATGGTCGGGAGTCGATTGAAGACGACCCTCGTTCAGGAAGGCCAGTTGAGGCCACCACATCAAACATCATCGAAAAAGTGGAAAAAATTGTACTGGAAGATACCCGTTTAAAGAAAAAAAAAGGGTACACCACCGCCAAAAAAGTTCAAAGTGTCGGAGTCGGTTGATACTACTGATTGATTATAAAGAAAAGGGAAGGACCATAACAGGAGAATACTACGCAACGATTCTAGAAAAATTAAAGGAGTCCATCAAGGCAAAACGTCAAGGAAAACTGACCAAAGGTGTGTTGCTTTTGCAAGACAACGCACCGGTTCACAAGAGCAGAGTTGCAATGGCTGCTCTGCACACACATGGCTTCGAATCGCTAGTCCACCCACCCTACAGTCCAGATCTGGCCCCAAGTGATTTTTATTTGTTCCCTAATTTAAAAAAAGACCTAAGGGAAAGGAAATTTTCCGACGACAATGATGTAAAGGGGGCAATTTTGGCTCATTTTGCGGCAAAAGATAAAAAATATTTTTACGGCGGTTTAGAAAAATTAATTCATAGATCTAATAAATGTATTCAACTTCAGGGTGATTATATTGAAAAGGAAAAATAGTTTTGTTGTTTATTTTATTTCAAACCCTTCCATTCCACGAACTTTTGGACCTCCCCTACTAGAAATAATCCAATAATCGTGAAAAATATTTTACTTGTTGTTTGAGTATTGCACTTGTTAACTGGCTGTGACTTAATTTGATGTAAAGTAATAATAATATCTCGACGGCAAAGTCAAATTTGTCCTTTATTAAAATACGTACTGAGCCTTTGGTGTGCGAGTAGCATTCGCACTTAGCCGAGCTGTTTTCTGTAAGTATTAAAAGCTACACGGTAGCTTTACTGCACAATTACACTCAAAAGACTCGCTCGACATCTTGACTCTACTATTTAACACTTTTTCAGCAAAATAGCAATTAAACTAATCATTTAATATTCAGCAAACTATTTTTAAATACACAACACCGAAGTCACACGAGTTCCGAGAGCAACTAAACTTTATTGCGTAAAAGTCATTCTTTTTATGATACAAAATACTCCCCTTCATCTTTTCCCACTATAATGTCAGGTGAAGTCGTTGGCCTGTGTTGCCAAGTTAATGTTTAAAACCTCCCTTTAAATAATTTAATAACGCTTACTCGATCAAATTAATCTGATTATATTTGATGGCGATATTTTCTAATATTAATATTTTAATAAAACCTAACAGTACAGTATACTAAAATAGATTTATATAAGACGAAAACGTTCTCAGGTATCAATCCTGCATACGAAATAAAGCTTAATAAGAAAGTCAATAAGGAGATAGGTATTATCACATTAATAAAGGTTCCTAATAAAAGGCAGGTTTTACGATTCGAGTCACGAGTGACGGTGACCTCAATTATTACATTTCTCTGGGTCTGAAGGTATGAGGTTCAGGAAAGTAGAAGTCTCATGGGATGGACATGATAGTTATTTGTATTTTTAAACCAATATCATGTTTGCAATACTTTTGTCATCTTTTGATGGTAATGAAAGGGCTATTCAAGGATTATGTAAGCATTAAAGGTGCTTTGATTATTTTTGATATCATGGGGGACCCGTCTCCCGGGTCTGAAAAGACAGGTTTAAAAGGCAGTTCATGTTCTTATCTCATTAGTATTGTGAGTTTGATATTTGGATATTATGATGCTTGTTACTCAATCACACAAAAACGTCTAAACGGACTTGGATAAAATTTGAGACATAGAAACTTTACAACCTGGATTGAAACGTAGGCTACCTTTTTACGTTTTATCTCTGAAAAATGCATAGTTTCTGGAATTTTAAGAGGAAATTTCAGAGGAAATTTTAAGAGGAAATTTAAACTCATACAACTTTACACAGAATAAGGTGTTGCTAATACTAGAAATTACTGACAGTCGGCAATTACTAGATATTTATAACTATTACGAATGTGTCGATCAAGTTGACTGATAGAGTGACGAAAGTTTATAGTAGTGGTATAGTTTAGTGTCGTTGTTAAAGTCACACTAATGGATGTTCATGTAAGTTTACATTATTATCTATTTAGTTTCATCACTAACTTCGCAGAGGATGTAGAGGCCGCAAACCTACAACCTGGTCGCAAGTCCAAGGAATTTTTTTATTATTTAGAAATAGATGCAGTGCTAATATACTTCAACTGCTTTTCTTGGTTATAAAGAAAATATTGGGAAAATCTCTAATATGTCACTTAAATTATCACTCTATTTGTTCTGAAGCTTTCTTAGTGTCGATAGTATTATTTCAGTGAGATTCTTTTCATTGTAACACTTTAGTTAGCCACGAAGGCGTTAATATTAGAGTGTATGATAAAAATTAAGTATAACTTAATAGAAAAACAATAAGTTAGGTAAATGTGGAATTCTTTACCGATTTTTGTTACTAAAATAGAAAATATAGTATGATAGGAATAACATCTGCGAGCTATAAAAATGGGATTTCGATTGTAAAATAGTTTTGAGACTCCGATTTGAAACATCTGGAAGACATTTGAAATATACGCTCGCATTGCAACTTTCAATTAACGTCGTTTTAATTGTTCAACAACATCACCAACCTGCCGGCACCAACGAGAAATAAAATCACAAACATACAGTCCACAACAACTTTGTTAAAAAACACAGTTAAAAAAAAAATATTGAAAGACAGATGTTGCCACCTCGAAAATAGAATAAGGTAGGGAAGGGAAGGGAAGTATGCTACGGTTTCAGTGGACCCTGAATGGGAACCCAGAGTCCACTAGAACCGCAGCATTAACGGGATGGGAGGAAGAGTCTGACCCACATGCGGCTCGACCGGAACGCGTCAATGGTACTTGGCGGTCGATTTCGCATGCTGGTGGTCGCAGGTCAGTCGGGGAATAGATCCCCTACTACCAAGGGGCGCTGGGTTTCTTGCCTCTTACGAGATCCTCTCCCAGCGGCAGAGGGGAATTGTATTCTAACCCGTCCACTCACGGGTATCTAACTAACTAACTTTTAAGATGACGAAGAAAGAGATTAAAGTTATAAAAACCCGTTCATTATATCAGACGATCTACTTGATTTTAAGTAGCCAGCTTTGCCCGTGGACCTCGGCAATACCAGAGTGTCAGAGCAGCTTCCAAGTACAAACCTAGAATCCAGAATCTACCGGGACCGCAGCTTAAATGGAATGGGAATGGGAGGGGGTAAGTTTGGCTCACATGCCGCTCTACCTGAACGCGTTGAAACTTAGGTGACTATCAAATCTCTTAAAATATTGGAGTCATCGCATATTTCCAGAAATTAACAAAAACTAATTTAAAACTGCTAGCAACTGGCTTTACCGGTAATGCATGAGTGTGTTTGTTTGCTCTTCTTTCAAAGCAACGATGCGAGAAATCCAGGTGATTGCACAAAGACTTTGTGAATGACAGAATATTCTTTATACTAAAAAATCAATGAGCTTATATTATATAAAAGATACAAATAATTTTTATTTGTTAACAACAGTTCTGCATTGTTCTGCAACCTGGTGAGCTTTAAATAACTAAGATAAGATAATGGCAACAATAAATTAAAGGCATTATCCGTCATTTAATTTAAATACACAACTACCATTGTCATTGCTGTAAGTCTGTTTATGCACTATATGTTAACAACACCGTTTATAAATTTAGTATTTGCGGGTAGTTCATTGCATCGTTTTTCAACTACACAATCTAACCTTTGTTTCGAATGCAATGAGTCAGTCCGTTAAGTGGCGTCGTGCAGTAAATATTAAAGCATTGAGACTAATAGTGTAGTGTTGTTTGGTGGTGTGGTGTTAGGCCCAATTTTCGAAGAGCACGTGAGTAATGTACTTTATTATCTATTGTAGTTGGTGTGGTCGAGTGGAGGAGGTTAGAGCTCTTTAAACCTACTCCTGGTCTCAAGCCCCAGCCACAGCTCGGCTCCGTCTAAATTGCGTGTTATTATTATATCTTGAATATTACTGCGCAGTATAATAACGTTCGTGGAAGGACCAGGTTTAAAGACGTCTTTTGGTTTTTAAAACTTTCATCCACACTTATTGAGCGCGTTATCATTATCTAAGTGACATAACCTAAAATATTTTAGTAATAAAGCCGCCTTTACGCATCTTGTAGTAAGTCTACTTTATATGTAAAAAAATATTTAATGTGTGCAATAAAGTATTAAACTGTAGATTTACACATTTGATAGTAGTAATATATACATAGAAATACAATATTATGCTCACCATGTCAGTCAAATGAGAGCTGTGGGCTGAGAGCAACATGCTTGTGTCAGAAGTGGGATAGTATATGGCAAGCCTTTGCTATGTGCTAGAGCGATGTAGTGTATTCTACACTATTTGCACTAATTCGATGTTTACTATGTCTTTACATAAAGTCATCAACAGTCGCCAACTATTGTGATTGTAAAAGTCATTTCCATGGGAAAAGACAGTGTTTAGGACTTTAAGTTCGCTGAGGTTTTCTTTTTTTTGGGAAAGAGTCACATGTTCACTTACAGTCATAGGGACTATTACCGGTTAATATCAATTATCCATAGTATATGATTTCTATACAATAAATGGAAAAGTGTGTTTGTTGGTTGGTATTTTTCGCGCTGCGATAGAATCACAGATCGTCCTAATTTTTAGTTAAGCCAAATCATGTGGTCCTGAAAATAACTGAGGCTATTTTTCTCTGTGTTTCTAATTCGTTCTTACAACGCATATAATATGTTAAAATTAATAATAACACATTTTAAAATTACTTGTTTATTTTAGCATACGTTGATTGGAAATACACCCACCCGTGCGAAACTTGGACGGATATTTTAGCAATTTCCATCAACACGTAGTCACTATTGAGCTTGGAAGCACTGTAAAAATTATATATTATAACATTTAAGTCCATTTATTATCTTTTATGTTATTTTTAATGGTTCTTCAGTATTGTATTTCTGTACAAAATTAAAACAGCAATGTTTTAGTTCAAGTAAGATAATTCAACATACGTATTCATCTACAAAATTATACTACGTAAGCTACTCATACATTACTTTGATCGAATTCGCAAATTTTCTGCCCGGGTTTTAATTCTCATTCACAATTCGTGAATCAAGTTTTCACGTATGTGTAATGTGTATGTGTAATAATGTGTAATCTTACTTAAATTATAAATGTGAAAATGTGAAAATTTGTATATTTCTATTTATATTATATTCTTCTATTTATATATATATATTTGGATGTTTGTTAATCAAACAAAAACGACTGAATAGATTTCAATGAAATTTACTCATTCTCTCAGATCCTACGGGATATAACAAAATGTTTATGTAGAGCCTTTAACACGAGTAAAAAAAATATTTTATTTTTGTTTTGTAGAAATTAAATATTTTTTTGTTACTCGTGCTAAATTGCACCCGAAGCCGGGGCGGGTCGATTAGTTTGGTAATAAAGACAGTATCGTAGGTAGTTGTGAAATTTTGTAAAATATATTATTTCAGAGAACCCGTATTAACAAAGCAATTATGAACAGTGCAGGTGCGCGCAATCGCTGGAATTACTTGACGAGAAACCCTTTAAGACGTTATTGCGTTGGAAAGTATAATTATTTACGTACATTATATTGTTTATAATAAGTTGAGTTGGCACTACAAAAAAAAATTAGTTCCTGTGAGATTTAGAAGGGCGTAACAATCTTGATCTTCTATATAATTCTACTAGCTGATCCTTGCTACTTCGTGCCCGTGATCACCCGCCCCTATTGGTCTTAGCGTGATATGATACATAGCCTATAGCCTTCAACTATAAATGGGGTATATAATATTGAAAGAATTTTTCAAATCGGACCAGTAGTTCTTGAGATTAGTGCGGTCAAGTAAATAACCAAACAAACTCTTCAGCTTTATATATTAGTATAGATATTGAGCACTAACTATTTTTTTATTTTCCGAATATGACCATATTTATGAACGTCTGATTTAAATTATCCAAGATTTTATCGAGATATTTATAATTTACATGGAGCAAATCAAATATAGGTATATGTCGAGGATTAGGGGGAAAAATGAGGTAAAAAGGAGGCGTAAAATATTGAAAGGAGAATTCGAATTGACTAATATCAGATAAACGCATCCCAGAAACGCAACGGAAGTTGGATCGAAAGCTGCGAGTGCGATAGGGTCAGGAAATCTCTTACAGTTCTGACAGAAATCTAAGCAATGCCTTGGGTTCATAACCAAGGAGGAGGTTAAAAGGATCCTCTGGGAGTGGAGTACTAGTAAAATCAACCTACAAAAAACCGCTAATAATCAGAGGGTATTAAGATATCGTTGAATGTTGCAATGATGCGAGAAAACGATATTAAATTTTCTTTATTATTATCCTACCCTAACTTACGCTCCGACACATTACAATATATTATGTCCATAATATATAAAAACATATTTTATAAATGTGTAGACATACAAAGTAGAGTGCTAAGTATGTGAGAGATACACATTACTGTACAGCAATACGTATACACATGCAATTTAAACTGAGGCGAGTGGTGCCTGGGGCTTGAGACCCAGGAGCAGGTTTAAAGAGCTCTTTTATAATATATTAACTCTCACCTCCACCACTCGACCTCGCTAACGACAATAGATAATAAAGTAAACTTACATGGACCTCGAGAATGGTAACCTTAATCACGACACTATAACACTACCATGTTCACTGCACGAAAACACCAGAGAGACTGAGACTAAACTATCGCACTGAAGGTTATATATTGTCTTCACGTCGGTATACTTGAAATAATATAAAATGATCTACCCGATACTACTACTTTATAAACAGTGTTGCTAACAAGAGATTGTACAAAAATTAATTAAAATGTAAAAGCTAATTGTAAGTTATACCTGGCAAAACCTTGTGTTTATATAACTTAGTATTTTAAATAAGCTCATGTTAACCATTTTGAGCATTACAGTTCATTTCTAAGTAGATGTTTAATATACTTAAGGCGCCGCACGCGCGGCTAGGGGCTATTGTTGCTTGCGCGGGGGTGGAGTGTTAGTTGCGCCACGGGCAGAGGTCGTGTGTCAGTCGTAATGTAGGCATCGAGAGCGGCGCACGCGCGGAGTGCACCCCCCTTCCCCCCCTGTGTTATCTCCTAAACGCTAGTTTATTGACCCTTCCCTGACGAAAACAGACTCGTGGTGAAGTGCGAACTATTTGGAACTGTTTGGTGTTGTTATGTGTTGTGTGGTGCGAGTGGGCATGCCCTGAAATAAGATTAGAAAGAAGATTCAAGATCATCAAGAACTTGTGAGTACTGTGTATTTATCGCCTAACTGACAATATATAACCCTTAATTTTAAGGAGGCTGTTCTTGCCCAGCAAGCTTCCACGTGTGTGGGATTTGTTCACCCCAGTAGATATAACTCGTAAGAAGCTAATGAATGAACTTAGTTCTATTGAAATTGGGCTGTTCACGTATTACGTAAGTATTAAAGGGGGCGAGGGGGTTCTTGTTTTGCTTATTTTTGATGACATGAGCGATGGGGGTGGGTGTTTACGTTTAATGTGTTTAATGGTGATTACGTCAGCGACAAAAAGTCGCTCTACTCTACTATAATGTGCATGTATTGTACATATAAACCTTCGTATTTAATCACTCTGCCTATTCGTGATTAAACCTGTTGCGTAGTTTAAAAGATGTAAGCATACAGGCAGCAAGAAGCAACTTTAAAACTTAAACTATGTAGACATTACATCATTACATAGTTTTTAACAGTTTTACAAAAGGATAAAGATAAACTAAAATTTTACTTAAAATCCATTAAATTTTTTACTTTGCACTTATAAACATTTCAAATTCGTTGTTCATTATAAAAAGACGGTTTGAGCCTCTGCTTTAATGGAATAAATGTATTTTTGTGAGTTTTAAAATTATTTTAACTTTCCCTGGATTCCCAATAGTTCAAAACCAAAATAAGCCTTATCTGTACAATTGTGCTCGAGTTTTAGCAAGACTAACGAACTTATATTTAAACAAGAGCATAAATAATACCTGCGTCTTGCGGCTTAGGTGCTGGTTTAAAGAGTATTATCTAAATTAATTAACAAAATTGACATAATTAATAGGTCGGGGAAAAAGTCTTTTCGCATTATAGTATGTATGAACTTGTAATAAAATCTCTTTGGCTATACTATTTGTATCTGGCTGGTTCAAAGTTTACATTTTAAAGAAGAAAATTCCAAATTCAAATTAGGGAAATGTGTGATTTTTATTTGTTTTTCGTACTGTGAAGATGAGTGAGTCTAATGAAGAAATTCAACATTTTAAAATTTTACTACAATAAAGGTAAAAATGAAACGCACGCCGTGAAAAAAATTTTCGCTGTTTATGAACGCTTAAACCAAAGCTACTCTCACAGACACTGCGTCTGTGAGAGTAGCACAAATTTCGTTTAAGCGTTTTCAATCCGGAAATTTTGATGTCAAAAATGCACCTCGCTCTGGTCGCCCTATTTTGGATGAAATGGATGCCAATTTTCAAAAAGTGGAGCAAGATCGGCATATCAGTAGTTACGACGTAGCTACAGAACTGGGAATTGACCACAAAACAGTTTTGGCGCATTTGAAAAAAACTGGGTACACAAAAAGCTCGATATTTGGGTACCTCACGAGCTCACTGAAAGAAACCTAATGAACCGTGTACTCATTTTTGATTCTTTATTACGACGTAATGAAACCGAACTATTTTTGAAAAAGCTGATAACTGGTGATGAAAAGTGAATCACGTATGACAAGAACGTGCGAAAAAGGTCGTGGTCAAAGGCCGGTCAGGCTTCACAGACTGTGGTGAAACCCGGGTTAACTCGCAACAAGGTGATGCTGTGTGTGTGGTGGGATTGGAAGGGCGTTATTCATTATGAGCTGTTACCACCAGGTAGGACCATCTATTCTGAACTCTACTACGAACAACTGATGAGATTAAAGCAAGAAGTTGCGAGAAAGCGGCTGGAATTAATTAATAGAAAGAGTGTGGTTTTTCATCATGATAACGCTAGACCTCACACATTTTTAGCCACTCAGCAAAAATTAAGTTAGTTCGGCTGGGAGGTGTTAATGCATCCGCCGTATAGTCCTGACCTTGCACCTTTAGATTTCCACCTGTTTCGGTCTCTTCAAAATTCTTTAGGCAGTGTCAGGACTGCCAAAACTACTTGTCGCGGATTTTTGATCAGAAGCCCCAAAATTTGTATAGCAATGGGATCATGTCCCTACCTACAAGATGGCAAATAGTTATCGAACAAAATGGGATCTTCATACTTTAGTTAAATGTAAGTAAACTATATTAAAAAATGTTTTGAATTTTCTTAAAAAATGCGAAAAGACTTTTTCCCCAACCTAATATATGTATGTCAATGTTTATAACCTGGATTAACACATAGGATACATTTTATGACGGAAAAATTTTAAGTTGCTGCGGGATAATAATAAAATATATGTATGGTCGTAAGCGACTGAATATTTTTATTTAGGAAATGTTTTTTATCAAATGTTTGTTGTTTTTTTGTCCATTGTTAAAGCACTTTTCGGATGGATGGTATTGTGACACCTACCCGTGTCGGGATCGATTTTATAAATTATAAAGGGCGTAACTTCTTTTATATACTTCTTTATTTGTTTAAATTACATAATATTTTACATTTAATACTATAAATAATCCACTATCTTAATTACGTCGTGCACGGCCTAAGGCTGGGGCAGCTCTCTTTTTGTTTTATAACTGACGTAGGGCACAGCAGGAAATTTCCTGCTCAAATATGGAGCAGCCCGACTGGGGTAGTACCTCGACCTTACAGAAGATCACAGCTAAATAACACTACTCTAAAGCAGTGTTGTGTTCCTGTTGGTGAGTAAGGTGACCAGAGCTCCTGGGGGGAATTGGGGATAGGGTCGGCAACGCGCTTGCAATGCTTCTGGTGTTGCAGATGCCTATAGGCTACGGTAATCGCTTACCATCAGGTGAGCCGTACGCTTGTTTGCCGACCTAGTTACATAAAAAAAAAAAAAAAAAATATCAAATTCGATATATTTAAAATATTTAAAATCTTATTATTTTATTATCGACTGCCAGCCTTGTGTCATTGTGTATGGAGCTTGTTCACCGATAAACCTCCATACTACAGTATTAAGATGTGCCAATAGTCTATATTGTCCCAGTAAATAATAACGAATGTTGAATAATAATGGAACATGAGCAAGATAGACCCTTAGCCTTCCTAGATCTGTTGGCGAAACACGAGCCCGATGCAATGGCCGGCTTTCACACGCGGTATACCGTAAACCTACACACTGTAGCGTGTAAAATTCGCTACACCCTATTCTTATTATTTTTAATCCAATCTTCTTCAAATATACAAATATTTTACTTTAAATTTGTTTAAATAGTGCATACTACTGCCATCTATGGTGAACCATCCACACTGAGCGTGAGCGCCATCTAGTTTCGAACGCGTGATCTAGCACGTATAAATCGATTCGTTTGTTTAGTAATATTATATGATTTCTTTTTTTTTCCAAATAAACAATTTCAAAATTAATATTGACCAATATTAAATAAATTATAATTTTTGGAACTTTAACAATTAAATTATTATTGATATAATGGTACACGGACCTATATTTCATTATTCGATTTTTAATTGTCTCTCGTAGGGAGCTGGCAATATTTTATTTCTTTTCCGTCAAGTTGTCGTACTTCATTTCTTTCTTTTTCTCCATGTCGTTTGGGTAGGCGACTGTTCCTTGTGATTCCTGGAGAGGTGCCAGGAGCACCTAATATTATTTTCTTTTTTTGGTAAGTACTACATTTGAATCGTATTAACGTTGGCGTTGGGAGTGGATAGTGTCTTATTATTGTATTCGTTATAGCTGCCGCGACGCGAGCCATGCTGCGTGCGAGCATGCCTTTGATCATCATGCCAGGCTTGGAATCCTTAATGCCCTAACAAGCCTGACATACTAAAAACCTCCACAGGTTAGTTAAATATAGTAATTACGTGTTTCATACAGTTCTAATTGTTCTAAACTTATAGAGGTTATTACCATGTGCTTACATTATTTATATTAATACTTATGTTCTCTTTATAAATTTCTATTTAAAAACATTTGAATAAATATCTAAACGATACGAGAGCGTGTCTTCATGAATTTGTACGATTTTTGGGAGTTTATTCAACTTAATATGTTACCGCTATCCGGCACATATGGGTTGGATGATGTATGTCCATGAAATCTTAATTCCTTGTTAATAATCTTCTAAATGTGGTTAAAACCAATAAAAGAGATAATGTATGCACATGATTTATGTAGAATTTCTAAATATTTTGGGGTATCCGGAGACAGTTGATGTCCGGCCTCTCCGGAAACAATTTTCATTTCTTAATTCTTATTTATATGTTTGAATAACATAATTTAATAGTCAAAGTGGACAAATATTAATGTGTCTATATTGGGATTCTATTGGATTTTCTTCTTGTTTTGGAGATTTTGGATAAATTATATACCGTCTCAGTGAACATTTAAGTTTTCTTTATTTTATATTTGTGTTATCAGATAGTAGTGTTAAATGCTTGATTTGGATTACTGTTAGTTTCCTGAATATAGATTTATTCGTTTTTTAATAAGATATTTTATAAAAATAATTAAAGTTTCTTCTTATGTAGCTTCGGACTACAGTTGTTCTTCTTAGTCCAAGCCGTTATAATAGCTTTGTTTATTCTGTAATTACAGGTGTACCTAGGGGGCGTGTGTACCTAGGGGGCGTGTGTACCTAGGGGGCGTGTGTACCTAGGGGGCGTGTGTACCTAGGGTACTCCGTATCCGGAAGGTAGTCTGTATCCGGATGTTAGTCTGTATCCGGAGGGGATTGTGTTGTTGGTGCGTGGAGTTGCGTCCGGAGGACCCTTGTTTCCCGAAGGAACAAGTTCCTAGGATTCTTTTCTTTTTTTTTACTCCCTGCATACCCTGCTCCGGGTTCTATTATGAAGGCGATTAGGAGGCTGATGCTGCCTCTCCGAGTCGCCCGGCTCCGTGAGAAGCCCGCGGACTCTGGCATGCGCGCCGTCAGGCGTGGATGACCGTGAGCAAGTAACCGGTTGTTTTTTCCTTTTGTCTGTTAATTCAACTCAACCCTTCAATTTTACCACTGTAAGTCCTACGGTCAGTCCCTCAGGCGCGCAAATCAAATCCTGTAAACTATACTAGAATGCGAAGGAAGCTTTAGGTAGCTTTTCGATTCATTTCTTGCTAATAAAACTTTATGTATTAAAGAGTTGTTTTTTTTTAACAATTGTAACTGTGGAATCTTCTGAACGTATTGTCATTAAACAATTGAATTTAATTTACATTTTTTTTTGTTAACCTCCCACCCGAAGGGTAGGAGAGGTTACAATGGCGACCCTGCCAGGATTAAATTTGTTGCGCGGACGTTGTTTAGTTCTTTTTAATCGAGTTTTCTCAGTTAATTACTGTTGGACTGATTGTTGAGTTGAGTTGACATACTACTTACTACCTGGTTAAGAATGTATTTTCTTAAGCCGTTTATGTGTTACTTGGTTTACCTACATTATTTTTTTTTACTTGTACTTGTATTATGTATGTAATATTTTACTTGTACTACTTTGTAACTACCGTTATATTTAACTGTTCAGTTTAATACACTGACAGTATGTATTATTCTTACTTAAATGTTACGTATGTACCAATGATCTAGGGCATTTTAATTGTTTACTATTTTTTATTGTTTTGTATTATACCTACCTTAGAGCTTCACTCTAAACAATTTGTTATTTCTACATTGTGCTCCGTATTTGCTATCCTGGGCTACTGACCATTTATTTTTTTTTTCTATTTGCTTTATATAATTAATTAACAATGGAAGAACGACCAATTAATTTTAACCTTTTACATAAAGATGAGTTGATATACGAAGTCTTAATAAGAGAAGCCAAGCCTTCGAATACCGTTGTTGGCTTGCGTTCCCAAATTAAATCCTTAGCTAAAGAATATCCTAGTGATGATATCGATGTCTATGAGGGTGACATTGCTGTCGAATTAAAATTAATTTCCTGTAAGTTAGTTGAGTTGTCCGGACTTATGTCCGAAAAGCAATTGCGTTTAAAAAGTTTAAATCGTATTCATACTTTAGGTAATCATTTATTTCATCGGTTAAGAAGGTTGAAGCCGGTCGAACCTGATGATATTACTTTGCATACCGATCTACAATCACAATTGGATAAAATATTAGACAAGTCTGATTCCGTTTTCGTGAGTTACCAAAGGAGCTTGAAGAACTCAGTACATTCCTTGTCCATCGAAGCAGAGAGTGCACCGGAACCTAGTGTCAGCGCGTGTTGTGATCGAAGTAAGGGAGTTCACACGCTCGGTATAAAGTACAACGGTCGCTCTTGCGTGCTTTCTTTTGTTCAGCGGTTGGAGGAATTGTGTTTGTCGCGAGGATTGTCTCATCAGAGGTTGTTTGAAGGAGCAGCGGAACTATTCACGGAAGAGGCTTTGTTTTGGTATCGTAGTATTCGTGATTCGGTACATTCTTGGTCGGAACTTAAGGAATACCTATTAGATGATTATTTGCCAGTGGATTATGACCAACGGTTGCTGGGTGAGATCCGAGACCGAACCCAAGGTCGTGATGAGTCTATAATTAGTTATTTAAGTGTAATGAGAAATTACTTTAGTAGGTTACGGGTTCCTTTAAAGGAAGAGGAACAGCTACATATTGTTCGATATAATTTACGCCCTCATTTTTCTTCTCAATTAGCTTTTGTGGATATTCATTCTTGGTCAGAATTAAAGTCCAGGTGTCTTTTGTTGGAGTACGCTAAGCAACGAGCGGATTCATTTACCGAACCCCCTCGATTTAACTCAAATTTAATTGCCCCAGATTTAGTATATAAAGGAGTGCAGAAACCGTGTCATGTGGTTTCTAAGTTATCTACCGAGAAACGTCAAGAGTTCTGTGTACGCTGTCGTAACAGCGGACACACTTTAAAAAATTGTCGGGAGAAGCCTTCCTTGGTTTGTTATCGTTGTGGTGAGAAGAATTTCACGGCGACGACTCAATGCAACCAAAGCCAGACCAACAGGCCAGGTTCGAGTTCTGGTACAAAAAACTTGCCAGAGCGGACCACAGAAGGAAAGAGCTAGAACTCTCCGACTCTATTGATAGTCATATTCGTCCTACCTCATTATCTATGAGTGAGGATCCGGCTATCTCTTGTACAAGCTCAAGTCACGTTTCGAATTATAACTCCTCTTTGGTCCGCGAAACGAAAAAAAATCGTGTTCGTGTTTTCCCTACCCAGGGCATACGTAATGTTATTCCTGTTACCCAGGAATTACCTATTTCTCGTCGCGAAACCCACGATGTCATTCCTGTTACCCAGGAATTACCTAACTTACCTACTCCACGTCGTGAAACCCACGATGTCATTCCTGTTACCCAGGAATTACCTAAATTACCTACTTCACATCGTGATACCCACGATGACGTTCCTGTTACCCAGGAATTACCTACTTCACATCGTGATACCCACGATGATAATCCTGTTACCCAGGATTCTACCCTTAAGCTGCCCCATGTTTACAATGGCGTAGTAGTTATACACCATGTTACCCATGGTGCAGTTTCTGCTAAACAGGAACTTACCCCTTTTACCACTTTGGGACTGGAATCTCGGACTGATTCCAATTGCCCTAAATTAACTTGTTCGTCTGTAACAGATCGTTATAATAATGATCTCAGACCCTATTTAAATACAAATATTTACCGTGTTAGTTATGCTACCTTACATAAAGATGTGGATTTGGTTTTTATTTTAACCGCAAAGGGTTCTATATCTCCCGTGGTAGGTTACTACCTATTGCCTGTCACGGTTGATACTTTTACTCCAGTGGTTGAATTAAAGACACTTTGTTTTAAATACCGCCGTAAACGAGGTTTATGTATTTCTAAGGTTTATTTTATTGTTTCAGGATATCTTCTGATGTTCTTACTTCTAATTTAAGTTTTTTCTGGTATTGTTTAGTTTAAGATTGGATTTTGTTATTAAGTTGTTTTACTTTGGTGTAGTGAGTGGACGGGTGAGGGCACCCGACGAATTTTCTATCGTAAATTCTTTCCGATGGGAGGGGCACTGTAGCGTGTAAAATTCGCTACACCCTATTCTTATTATTTTTAATCCAGTCTTCTTCAAATATACAAATATTTTACTTTAAATTTGTTTAAATAGTGCATACTACTGCCATCTATGGTGAACCATCCACACTGAGCGTGAGCGCCATCTAGTTTCGAACGCGTGATCTAGCACGTATAAATCGATTCGTTTGTTTAGTAATATTATATGATTTCTTTTTTTTTCCAAATAAACAATTTCAAAATTAATATTAACCAATATTAAATAAATTATAATTTTTGGAACTTTAACAATTAAATTATTATTGATATAATGGTACACGGACCTATATTTCATTATTCGATTTTTAATTGTCTCTCGTAGGGAGCTGGCAATATTTTATTTCTTTTCCGTCAAGTTGTCGTACTTCATTTCTTTCTTTTTCTCCATGTCGTTTGGGTAGGCGACTGTTCCTTGTGATTCCTGGAGAGGTGCCAGGAGCACCTAATATTATTTTCTTTTTTTGGTAAGTACTACATTTGAATCGTATTAACGTTGGCGTTGGGAGTGGATAGTGTCTTATTATTGTATTCGTTATAGCTGCCGCGACGCGAGCCATGCTGCGTGCGAGCATGCCTTTGATCATCATGCCAGGCTTGGAATCCTTAATGCCCTAACAAGCCTGACATACTAAAAACCTCCACAGGTTAGTTAAATATAGTAATTACGTGTTTCATACAGTTCTAATTGTTCTAAACTTATAGAGGTTATTACCATGTGCTTACATTATTTATATTAATACTTATGTTCTCTTTATAAATTTCTATTTAAAAACATTTGAATAAATATCTAAATGATACGAAAGCGTGTCTTCATGAATTTGTACGATTTTTGGGAGTTTATTCAACTTAATATGTTACCGCTATCCGGCACATATGGGTTGGATGATGTATGTCCATGAAATCTTAATTCCTTGTTAATAATCTTCTAAATGTGGTTAAAACCAATAAAAGAGATAATGTATGCACATGATTTATGTAGAATTTCTAAATATTTTGGGGTATCCGGAGACAGTTGATGTCCGGCCTCTCCGGAAACAATTTTCATTTCTTAATTCTTATTTATATGTTTGAATAACATAATTTAATAGTCAAAGTGGACAAATATTAATGTGTCTATATTGGGATTCTATTGGATTTTCTTCTTGTTTTGGAGATTTTGGATAAATTATATACCGTCTCAGTGAACATTTAAGTTTTCTTTATTTTATATTTGTGTTATCAGATAGTAGTGTTAAATGCTTGATTTGGATTACTGTTAGTTTCCTGAATATAGATTTATTCGTTTTTTAATAAGATATTTTATAAAAATAATTAAAGTTTCTTCTTATGTAGCTTCGGACTACAGTTGTTCTTCTTAGTCCAAGCCGTTATAATAGCTTTGTTTATTCTGTAATTACAGGTGTACCTAGGGGGCGTGTGTACCTAGGGGGCGTGTGTACCTAGGGGGCGTGTGTACCTAGGGGGCGTATGTACCTAGGGTACTCCGTATCCGGAAGGTAGTCTGTATCCGGATGTTAGTCTGTATCCGGAGGGGATTGTGTTGTTGGTGCGTGGAGTTGCGTCCGGAGGACCCTTGTTTCCCGAAGGAACAAGTTCCTAGGATTCTTTTCTTTTTTTTTACTCCCTGCATACCCTGCTCCGGGTTCTATTATGAAGGCGATTAGGAGGCTGATGCTGCCTCTCCGAGTCGCCCGGCTCCGTGAGAAGCCCGCGGACTCTGGCATGCGCGCCGTCAGGCGTGGATGACCGTGAGCAAGTAACCGGTTGTTTTTTCCTTTTGTCTGTTAATTCAACTCAACCCTTCAATTTTACCACTGTAAGTCCTACGGTCAGTCCCTCAGGCGCGCAAATCAAATCCTGTAAACTATACTAGAATGCGAAGGAAGCTTTAGGTAGCTTTTCGATTCATTTCTTGCTAATAAAACTTTATGTATTAAAGAGTTGTTTTTTTTTTAACAATTGTAACTGTGGAATCTTCTGAACGTATTGTCATTAAACAATTGAATTTAATTTACATTTTTTTTTGTTAACCTCCCACCCGAAGGGTAGGAGAGGTTACAACACATGGACAGATATCTCAGAACCGACTCACACCTTCACCCGTCACATCTTGCTTCAGCACCACGAATACTCATAAACAGAGCTCTGAGAATGTATGATCTGAAACACCCTAACACTGATATGGATCACGTCAGAAGGGTGCTTTATAGCAATGGAAACAGAGTTGGAGGTTTGCGAATGCGTCAAAGAGAACTCGCTTGACAACGGTGGCTTTCATAAAAGCAAATCGAATAAGATTGGAAACCTATTACGCCGAAGATATAGCATCAGGACAATCTTCTGACCTATGACGCAACTTAGAAGATTCTTCAAGAGAAGATTTTTATGAAAACATAAATAAAGTTGAGGAGAAAATTAGAAAATTTAAGAAAACGTTTCTAATGTAACATTTATAGCGTTTGACTTAACTGTCACTCATTTGAACAATATTCATAGTCAAGACAGTACATCTGTCGGGTCAGCTAGTTAAAATGTAAACTCAAAACCTTATAAGCTATTCTATACATCTCCAAAGCAATTTCACAATTGAAAAATAAAAGAAGTCGTAAATAAAATCGACATTTAAAAGCAGTAAAAGCTTTGTCATTTATAACTTTTTCCTTTTGTAGCAGTTTAATGCATGTTTAAAACCTCTTCTACCTAGTTTCATATTAAATGGCGAGTGAATGAATTAAAAGTTTCACTTACCTCTAATTTCTTTCGAGTTGTATGGAATCACTAAGCAGACTAATCTCTTAGTGCATTAGGGTTTAAAGTGTTTTGAAATTCTTTGCTAATGATATGTATTTAAATTCAAGATACATAAGTTAAATAGACCTTTTCGACTTATTTACTAGGCTTACCTAATAACTTAAATTTAGAATGACCATAAAGTATTATGACAATAAGGGATAATCAGTACAAATCATTGAGATTTCAAAATATTTTCTGAATATATCACATATAGTAGTGACATCTGTGAAAAATTGTACCAAATACTTGTATTCTAATTCGTCCCGTCACGGGTAAGACTCTCTCGACCCTCACTCGTGTCAATAGTTTATTTTATTGTTACACAATAAATAAATACAATAGTAACATAATATTCAACGTGTTTTTATGAATCCTCATACCGTGTTTTTGAAATGTGCAGAGGCTCTGCAAATTTTAAAAGATTTGGAAAATTCGAGTAAAACTTGTTCGTAGAGCATTTGGAAAAACAATGACTACTTACTGTATTAGAATGTTCACGTTTTCAGAGAATAGTGTTCTTATTTTCTTCTTTATTTTGTCCATTTTTAAGATCAATTGATTAAAATCAAGAAAGGTCAAGATACTCTACAATAAATGTAAAATAAAGTGGGCAAGAGCCGAATCTTTAATCAAGAAAACATCCCCAGTAATTATGTTTTCAAACTTAATTGAGTAACTTAACACCTTGCTGACTCTACAGAACGGAATGTTCCGTTTTAATTGGAGAGAAAACTAGATTCGGAGGAATTAAATTCTTTATAATTTATACACTAGCGATCCGCCCGGCATTGCACAGTACTATACATTGTTTTTTTATATCTCAAAAAGTTATTACACAGCTTTCAACAATTATCTTAATATTTCAACCAATTTACATACTCGTGTAACCGTTACAAATTATACACCTTAACTTTCCTTATAAATAACTCTCTTCATTGATAAAAACCGCATGAAGATCTGTTCAGTAACTGTCGCGTAGAACTTTGTTTTATAATTTCATAGCATTAAGTTGCTCATTACTAGAATTTACCTTTTATCTAGGTTATATTTAATAATCACTTATTAGAGTTCAGAGCAGTGCCTTATCCAAGTCGAGTAAAGCAAATAATAGAAGCGTAGGTTACATCCCTTTCACGAGGCAACTCACGACATATTTGACCCTCTATAATTTCGTGATGGATAAATCTCGAAGATTGAATTTTCAGTGATTAAGAGAGCTTAGAGAATTTAGAAATGATGTTGTACTTTATTGAATTGGATTGCATTTGAGATCTTTACTAACCTCACTCACACTTACTCATTTATTTATGCATACTCTATCCGCAACTATGAATCATATATCTTTCATCGTTAACTCAGCATTCGTAAGAAACGTTTAATCATTTTTTCGTCGACTAACTTTACAGGTCTACGACACGAAAAAGTCTCTTAATTTTTCGGGTAAATAATTAACCTATGACACTCATAAGTAATGTGGTTTTCTGTTGGTAAAAGAATTTTCAAAATAGTTTTGGTAAATCCCGAGATTATCCCCTACAACATCAAAAGCTTTACCTTGTTATCATATTATATAGACATTTTATTATAAATGAATACAACATAAGTTCTGGTCGAACACTAGACATGTAGTTCTCCCATTTCCTGTCTTGCAATTCCTACGGTAGCACCGTTATATGTTAACTGCACTAGGTGTAACATATTAGGTTGGGGAAAAAGTTTCTTCGCATTTTTTAAGAAAATTCAAAACATTTTTTAATATAGTTTATTTACATTTAACTAAAATATGCAAGTACCATTTTGTTCGATAACTTTTTTCCATTTTGTAGGTAGGGACATGATCCCATTGCTATAGAAATTTTGGGGCTTCTGATCAAAAAACCGCGACAAGTATTTTTTTCAGTTCCCTCGTGATGTTAACCTGACACTGCCTAAAGAATTTTGAAGAGGCCGAAACAGGTGGAAATTTGAAGGTGCAAGGTCAGGATTATATTAACATTTCGCAGCCAAACTCTCTTAATTTTTGCTGAGTGGCTAAAGATGTGTGAGGTCTAGCGTTATCATGATGAAAAACTACACCCCTTCTGTTGATTAATTCCGGCCGCTTTCTCTCAACTTCTTGCTTTAATCTTTAATTTAATGTTCGCAGTAGAGATCAGAATCGATGGTCCTGCCTGGTGGTAACAGCTCATAATGAATAATGCCCTTCCAATCCCACCACGCACACATCATCACCTTGTTGCAAGTTAACCCGGGTTTCGCCACAGTCTGTGAAGCCTGACTGGCTTTTGACCACGACCTTTACCGCACGTTCTCGTCGTATGTGATCCACTTTTCATCACCAGTTATCAGCTTCTTCAAAAATAGTTCGGTTTCAAAACGTCGTAATAAAGAATCACAAATGAGTACACGTTTCATTAGGTTTCTTTCAGTGAGCTCGTGAGGTATCGAGCTTTTTTGTGTACCCAGTTTTTTTCAAATGTGGCAAAACTGTTTTGTGGTCAGTTCCCAGATCTTCAGCTACGTCATAACTACTGATATGCCGATCTTGCTCTACTTTTTCAAAAATGTCATCCATTTTATTCATAATAGAGCGACCAGAGCGAGGTGCATCTTTGACATCAAAATTTCCGATTTGATAACGCTTAAACCAAATTTGTGCTACTCTTACAGACACTGCACTAGGTCCATAAACATCGCAAATTTTTATCGCGGCTTGCGTTGCATTTTTACCTTTTTTGTAGTAAAATTTTAAAAAGTATCGAATTTCTTCATTAGATTCACTCATCTTCACAGTACGAAAACCAAATCAAAATCACACATTTCCCTAATTTGAATTTGGAATTTTCTTCTTTAAAATGTAAACTTTGAATGATACCAAAACCAGCCAGATACAAATAATATAGCCAAACAGATTTTATTACAAATTCATACATACTATAATGCGAAAAGACTTTCCCCAACCTATTATGTAACAAATATGACGTCCAAAATTTAAAATTCAACAAAAAGTTATATAGCGTTCTAATTGTAACTAATACAGTTTTAATTGTAAGTAATAACACAACTATCACAAAATACTTCTTATTTTCTGTTTTATACCTAAATATTAAAGTTTTTCAACTTCTAATACCAGACTTGCATTTTCAACAAGATTTTCTGAGAAGTGGACAAATTTGATGTTTCATTCAATTTTTTCAATGTCAACGTCTTCAGGTCAATTCTATACAGTTTCTTTTGCAAGCAAATTCTGTTAAGGATATAACTTATACTTAGGGACACGCCAAGTGTTTCCTGCGCCGTCGTGCCAAATACTTATGAGCGCCTATATTTGGCGCCTCTGTCTAGAATTTTTTTTTAATTTTGTTGGCCTGTTTACCTTCGCTAGACGCGCTCTTTGGCGCTTCTTCTACTTTATTTTATTCGAATCATAGTATATTTTTATTCTTGCGCCCCCTTCTAAATTTTACGACACCTTTTCCGTCTTGGCGCCGTCGTGCACCGCACGGGTTGCTTCTATGGACGGCGGTGCTTGATTTACTCATAGTATTAATGTCCTAATGATTTAGAAATACTAGGAATTAATCATGAAATCCATCAACACAGAGTAACCAATATTAAAAAGTACAAACCTTAGTATTGGAAACCCAGTATCACGACACCACACCACTGCCATAACGAAACAGAGATTACATACAGTCGTGGAATAAAATACGGTATTATAAAATAACTTATGTCTAGTTATTTTGTTCTTTGATTATTTATTTATTTTAACATTACAGAGTTAATAATAAATTACTAGATATAAAATATATCCAGAATTAAGGTAATAAATAGTAAAAAAAGTAATAGACAACACAATATCAGTTCTTTAGACTGTGGTAACGTCTGGGGAAATCGCAAGCCTGTGGAAAGCTTATAAGACCTGATGTTGATGAAAGGATGTTGTTATTGAGGACTTCTATTTTGTTTTTATTCCTAGTGTAAGCTTTATTAAAATATTTGAAGGAAGCTTTTAAATATTAACTTAGAAGCATAGGTCTACGTCCTCTATATTGTATAGGTCTACGTCTTACTGTGCGGTATCGGTGAAATACTCAACTACCCTATCAATTTTAAGTTAACTATGCGACATCACTTGTAAAACTGTCTGTAATTAATCAAAAAAGAGTGATATATTGTCAAGACTGGAAAATATTTCCTTAAATCGAAAGGTGCTAATAGAGTGAGAGAGAGAGAGAGAATATATACGATATTGACTAAAAATGTTTACCTATTTTTTTAAACAATACGTTTAATAATATTGCCCATATTATACTTATACTTTATATGCAGACCCACAGTACATGGCTTGATGACTTTAGACACTGAGGTCCAGCAATATTGCTTGATTACTCGCGATTTATTTGTCTAACTCCTACCTTTTTAATTTAACTTTATTAGTTGTGCCAACTTTGAAAGTAAAATTCTACTCAAATCAGTATTACCAACATCATAAGTAACAGTAGTCTATAAGTTCGAAAGCAATAATTAGTCTACGTATACCTACATCCTTATAATGTTATAGGCTTTCAGTACGCGTCCACATCGATTTCCCTTGACGATTGGACTTGCACTGTACCAGTGTTGCTATACTTATATAGCTCACTTGCTTAAATTAATATTGAAAGGTGTAATTTAAAAAATCTTGTTCAATCTTGATAATATTATATATGTCAGAACAGAGAGACGATTTGAATGAATTAATTAACCGAATCTAATGGAAAAGGCCGTATTTGAATAAATTAATAATCTAATATCACGATTTCGTAGTATTTTGAACAGGAAACCAGGCAGTGCCTTGGACTTGTGACCAATGTGTAGGCTTAAGGAGCTCCTTTAAATGATCACGACGCTCGCCTCCACTGCCCGGTCTTACAGTCTATCTTAGGTTAGGTTAACATAAGGCTAACCTTTTTAAGGTTTGTAAGGTTAAGGTTTTTCGGCGAAGGGCAGAGGGCTTTAGTGTGACCTAGGCCCATGCACTTGTAGCAGCGCATGGGTAGGTCATCCAGTACTTGGACCCTGGCGGAACTCCAGCCGACCAGGATCCTCCCCGCCTTGGACAGCACCTTTGCTGCGTCCACGGGGCAGGAGATTCGCACCCCCATCATTCCTGCGCGGCCGGTCCACATATGACCGACGCGCACCGTCTCTGCAGCACAACCGCTCGCTCGCACGACCGCAGCAACCACCTTCTCTTACCTGCGCCAAACCATCCAGCACGGTGCGCAGTCTCTCCGCCAAGGCCTCCGAATGCTCGGGCGTCTGTCCCTTCGGCAGCTCCAGCACCCAAGCCCCGGTCTTGGCCTGGCGGATCCTCATGCCGGCGCCTATACCCAGCTCCGCGAGGTCAATGCTCATCTCCGCTTTTTCAAAGATTTTGGCGTAGGTGACTCCTTTCTCTGCCACCTCAGGCGGTAGCCGACGTTCGAGGAGACACGAGTCTCTTCTTGGGTTTAGCGGAGACTTTTTTCGGTTTAGGCGCCACGACCGGCGCTACCTTCTGAGACGGGGGGTTTTTCACCTTCCTGCGACCACGCCGAGCGACCGTCGCCCAGCCATCGTCCTCTTGCTCCACTGAAGGCGCACTCGCCAGTACAGCCTGCGCTGGTTCCTCCGTAGTCGGCGGAGCCTTCAGTGCGGTGACCGCCGCTTGCTGGGGGTTCTACTTTTTCCCCCTCTTTTGAAGAGGGGCTGTTGGAGCAGTGTCGGGCTGGGATGCTGCGGATGTGGGCGCAGCTGACGGAGCCAGCACCGCCTGCCTCCTTCTACCAACCGCGAGTGGCGGTTGTATGTTTGCCGTCATGAGCAGCTGCTCCTCGATCCTGGACAGGCGAGTTTCCAACATCGAGGCGATCACTGTTTTCAACTCCTCCGCCGCATTCGCCACCACGCCAGACGACGGGGGTGCGGTTTGTTTAGGGGAGCTCTTGGCCCTCCTCGCCTCTTGCTCTGTCCTGTACCCTAGGGACTCGGCCTTCGCGTACTCGAGCTCCCTGCGCAGGCGAGCGTTATCGACCCGAAGTCGACGAACTTCGTCCGCCTCAGTTCTGTCCGCCAGCGCATCCACGATCTCCTTTAGATTGCTGGCGGACTCCTTCAGGATCTTGACATATGTCCCTTTGAGGTTCCCGGACTTTTTAGCCAGCTCTATGATTTTGGATGCACTCCGTCCGGCATCCGCACGTAGCTCGTGCGCGTTCCTCAAGGTCGGATCTCTTCTGTCCACTTCTGAGTCCGAAGGTACAAGAGGCACCTGGGGACGGCGCCGTCTTGTCCCTAGTCTGACGCCCTGTCCACCAGACGTATTGCTGCCCGCAATAGTTGCGGGGTCAACCGCTGCAGCCAATGCTGCTTCGTTCTTTGAACCTGACATAGATTCACTATCGCAGGACACGCCTTTAAAACACCTAGTGTTCCCCGCTCTAGCTACAACCCAAAGGGGAGGGAGATGGGGAATGAAGACCTTTGTGTAATTGCACACACTGAGGATACCGCTCTTGCACTTTCAGGCACCCGCCTGCCACTCCGTTACGTTGGAAACGACGAGGACGTATGTGCTACGGAAGTGACAATTAATTTTCTTAATCATTATCCTACTCTAATTATAGCCCGACACGGCCTTCACCACTATCCTACCCCAACTATACCCCGACATATAGTTTTTTTATTTAATCACAAAAATACTCTGTAAGAGAGAGTGAGTTTATTATTTTAAAAAGAACTATGTGGGTATGATTATACCCGTAGATACTCACTCTTACTTCACGTCTGTATTAATTTAACTAATAATGTTAAACTCCAATCAACATCACAAACACAAATCAGCAATATGTTGATACAAGCAAATCTCAAAATTGTTGTACTTCTAGTGTATGCTACCTTCTGTCAAAGTAGGTAGAATGTGAAAAGACGCACAATGAATAAGATATTGTATATGTAAATTAGGCAAGTATGATCCAACCAAATTTTCTCTGTTAAAAAGTTATCAGACCTCATATAGAGCCAAGCTTTTCACTCTACATGTCCCAACCTCTAAATTCTATACATTAGTTATATATATTTGTATACATTCAATTTATTTTGCCGTTTACTTGTAGTAAATATACAATTGAAGCTTTATATGTTTAATGAATCCAATACTGACATCATATCCTGAGAATTTTGTAGATCTGGTGTAATCCAAACCCAAGTCAAGTTCCAAACCCTCATAGGTTCAAAAAACGACGACGCAGGAAAAAAGGTAGTAGTGTCTTGCGCTGCCCTTGTCTCGTCTTGGCAGTGGCACTACCGTGCCACTAAATATGTCAGTGATACAAGTAAAATACATGAGTGTTCAAGGGAAACGAAAGTATTATTTTCAATAAATTCTTTCATTTAGTTTTAATTTCCCGACAGAACAAAAAGTTTCATCCATAAATTGATGTTTTATAAAAACTAAAGAAAGCTTAGGCACAGCCAATACTCGCCTAAACTTTTTCACCGTCCTTTCTTATATCGAAAAGAGATCCGTTACGGAAGATTTGCATTTTATTAATCTCCCAATTGCTTTAGACTTTCAAAAACAATATAAAAAGCGGATGGAAATTAGGTCGAGACGTCTTTCCAAAGGAAATTCCCTTGATTAAATTTGTCATTTTGTACGATGGACGGAGATGGTTGAAACTTTGGTTCTGGGGACAAACTTTAGTGAATCTTATAGGTTTTGATACTAAAACTTTATACTTTTTTTGCAAATCAAATTTTAAATGTGACAAAATTATAGAATAGAATAGAATAGAAAGTCTTTATTGCACACACATCAAAGAAATAAAACATAACAACATAGATACAGATTAAAAATGGAAAAGGTATGCAAAGGCGGTCTTATTGCTATAAGCAATCTCTTACAGACAACCCTTGGCAGTAAAGAGTTTTAATAAATAAAAACGGGACAGTGCAGACTTACTATTTGTAAATATAATACATATACGTACATATAATAAAATACATATTTATAAACATATGTGTACATTAATAAACATAAATTTACATAATACAAGTACCTATATAAATACTATATACCTAATATATAAATAATTATAAAAAACTTCATACATAGCAAAAAGAATATGAAAATACCGTACCAATTATTAATAAAAATAATAATTAATTTTGATTAGATACAAAGTGATGCTTGAGACGACTTTTAAAAATGCCAAGTGATTTTGACTGACGATATTATAATACCTTAAACTCAAATTAGTTTACTTCTAATAGTATTTTTACAAAGTACTTTTGTCGCGCAGGAATTGGTTAGTCAGTCAGTTTGTCTGAAGCTTTTTCCTGATGAGAAGCAGTTTCCTGATGAGAAGAACTGACAATAAACCCAACAGTCGCTCTTTTCAAAATGCCATTGTTAAAATCAGTCTGTTTTACAAAGGTATAATCATTCAGCTGAGCATCAACGCCATTTTGATTCTAAGCTTTATCATCGTTCAAGTAATCTTGTACAGAGTAGTGAGCTTTATTTATTAAACACATTTTAATGTAAGTTTTAAATCGCTGAAATGGCAAATCTAATACCTATTGGCTGTGTAATTTTATTATAGATGCGAACACCAAGCTCAATGAAACTTACTTTGTGGAGAAGACAGTATGACGTAACAAGTTTATTTTTGTAATTATATTGTGTCCGTCACTATGTTTCGAATATAAATTAATGTTCTGCTGAATATATAAAATATTATAATAAATATGTTGTGATGGTACCGTAAAAATATCATTTTTTTTATTAAATGTTGTCTTAAGTAAATAAATGATCCTTTTTAGTTTTCTGTAGACGTATAGCAATTCGAGACTTAAGGTCGTAGGTAATACTTAAGAATACAAATTAAACAAATGAAAGTGCAATTTAATATAGCACTTACGACATCTATCGACGGATAGGTGTTCTTTATGTCGGTTACGCAATCATGCTTAAATCACTGAACTAATTTTGATTAAATTTAGTACAGAGATAGATTAGACCTGGGATTTCAAATATAAAATACGAGAGGCCTTCCCCCGCTTCGCTCCGGGTATTTAAAGCAATATTATAATTGATGTCCCTAAATTGTCACTCTGTAATTGTGTAGTTTTTCATTATTTGAATAAAGAGAGAGTAAGAAAAAGTTATAAAAAGAAAAATAATAGAAAGAAAAAGAAAAGAAAAGCGACAGATAAAAAAAGAGGACAGAGCAAAAATAAAATTGAATAGGTAAAGGACAGAGAGAGAGAGAAAGAGCGAGAGATAATCAATTTTAATCGGATTAGTACCAACAAAATGGCCATAATCTATTAATTTAAATATGTATATGGCAACACTAAATATATCTGTGAAAAAAAATAGTTCCTGAGAAACTCTTCAATTTACAAAATTGACACCTTATGGCACTTAAATGGCTATATATTTTTAATTAGAGTATTTATGGCAACACCACATAGCCTATGTTACCCGGAAAGGATGTAGCTTTCTATCGGTGAAAAAATTTTCAAAATCGGTTCTGTAGTTTTAGAGCCTATTCGCAACAAACATACAAACAATCAAATCTTTCCTCTATATATAATAGTGTAGATAACGATAAGTGTGTACCCTATATGTAGCGATATAGCGATTAAAATGTGATATACACGTGGTAAATTGCACCCAGACGAAACCGGGACGAGTCGACTAGTAAAATATATTTGAGTAAGATTAATTCACTTTGGACTCAATACTATAGTTTCCGCGGATCTCAGGAAGATACTTGTTTTATATAACATTGTGTGTTTTCAATAAACAGTGTAATATGTAGTGAATTACCTACTTAACCCTCAAGGTACAGCCATTAGAGAGCGGCTCGAACTCGACCTAATGAAGCATATGTCACTCGTGGAAGCGATAGGGCACGACCTTTTAACCCAAGTAGGACAAAAGCCCTTATACACTTTATTTTTACTTTATTTTAACTGACTTGAAGAAAAAGGTAGTTGCACTTCAGTAAAAACTACAGATAGAAAGTTTTAAGTTTTTTAGGGATCCGTGCTGTAAAAAAACTGATAAAAAAACGTAGATAGATGAAATTATATCTAGAATCGTGAAATTTGGTATAATGCAGTATTTTACAACGTAAAGAGTTTTTGCGCGTGGAGATATCAATTTAATATTAATATCATATTATATTGAAATCTGCAGTACAGAGCTGAGAAAACATGAAACTTATAAGTAATGCAATCAAAAAATACAGTTTATGCATGTTTGGTACTAACTAGGGAGTCAAAAGCCATAAAGTTGACCCGATGACTCAGGATCATATAATTAATAGAAGAAAAGTTTTGTACTATACAAGAAAAACTAGCTAACGGCAAAATTAACTTAGTCCCTCAACCAGTCTGTACAGAACCTTCGGTGTGGAAATCCGACTAGCACTTGACCGATTTTTTAAAAATATTTTCTGATCTGATTCTAATAATTATTATCAGCATTTTAGAGTATTAATTTAAATATTTATAAGGTTGATTCACCATGTTTATGTAGTGCCTATGGTCGTTGTTGTTGGTATAATAGATTCGGTAACAAATACAAATATCGGCAAGATCTTATCGCTTTGTTAAGGTCTGAAGTTCCACTTGGCGATTGCGTTCTGTATTATCAGAACAGCATTTAAGTTATTAATTGTTATATTTCTTGGAACATATTATTCTTGAGGCCTTCGGGTCAAAGTTTAATTAGTTAAGTTCGGAACCGGTCCGTTGTTCTGTTACGCAGCTAAGAGGTTAATGGACAAAACATACTAAGATAATTATTGAATAAGGTATACTCCCTCTATTTTACAATTTACGATAACCATATTATCATATATCCCGTAAGGGGAAGGGATAGAATACTATTCCCCTCTGCCGCTGGGAGAGCATCTCGTAAAAGCCGAGTAACCCAGCACCCCCTTGGTAGTAGGGGATCTGTTCCCCGACTGGCTTGCGACCACCAGCATGCGAATCCAACCGCCAAGCATCAAAAACGCGTTCCGGTCGAGCCGCATGTGGGCCAGACTTATCTCCTCCCACTCCCATCCCATTAATACTGTGGATCTAGTGGACTCTGGGATCTAGCACAGGGTCCACAGCATTTTTTTCTTCTTCACTCCCCCTCCCCACTCTATCTTCGAGGATGCAACGCATTGACAAAACAAGATCTATTGTTTTGTCGATGTCCATGGGGGATGGTGGCCACTTACCATCAGGTGGACCATCTGCTCGTTTGCACCTTTACTACCATAAAAAAAAAAAAAACGTATATCAAGCATTCGAAAAAAAATTGTCGACTACAAAAATAAGAATAAGAATCACAATTTGATTGTATGTATTTTATTAAAAAAATATTGCCTTATTTTATTTAAATCAGAAATTCCCAAATTGAATTGACGCAAACCCCCTCTCATCTATTCCCACTTAAATGACAGGTTGGGTCGTAGACCTGTGATTGATCAAATTATTCTAATTATATCGATATTTTATGAATTAATACAAATATTACTTCAAAGTTTTTGGACTATGTAATTCAAAAATATAACAGGAAACTTTTTAAAACCAAATAGGAAATGTAGGAAAAGGAAATGTACAGTGTAATAATCAAATTTTAGGGAAAACCTTAATTTAAATTTTAAAGGCAATTCTTGTTTAGCACTAACACTCGGAACTGCAATACCCGCGTGTGCATGGCTTTTAAGTTTTGAATTTATTTGCTACTAGAGTTACAATAAAATATAGCGACATTCTTTTCTTCTAGAAACAATCTTAGAATGTAAAAAAATAGTAGTGGCATATATTAATAAATATAAATAATAAATTTTTTTGCAGTCAGTAAACTGTTCGTCATTTAATTCAATTGTTAATACATGAGGCGAACCATTTTTCAACGGCATAGAAAAGTTTGTCTTATATTACAGATTATACAGAACCCTCAGGGTACGAATCTAACTCGCACTTAATCAACATTTTTTATTTCTGATTAAGAAAATAGATCTTATCACATCACTCCAAACACTTAATATTATATTTCTAAATACAGCATGAGTTTCCATATTTTTAATCTATCAATCATTGATACTATTTTCAACCCACATGTTCAACCCTTTCCTACCATAGCAAGTGTAAAGGCAATATTTCTGCATTTTCACGTAATTGTGTGCCGTGTGCGGGAAATTCGAAGGAGATTTTCAAACTAAAGTAGCTTATTGTGCTCTTGCCGCTCAATAAATATATTTCAATGGAAATAGGGTACCTATAAGCCCTTCTAGTTTAGGGTTTACTTACTATAAGGTTATGCTTAACATAGTATAAAAGAAAATCGCTGTCTGTACGCTTAGATCTTTTAAACTACTCAACAAATTTTAATGCGGTTTTCACCTATAGACGTTGTTGCAAGCTGCAAGTGTGTGCAGACGGGGCAGACCCTTGTTGTTTTATAAGATTCAAAATTGCAAACAACTATTGATATTCATGTAATCTTTTTCACTTCTTCCCCTTTTTGTACTGCTGTATATTAAGTCGTGGGTTCAATTCAACGTCTTGGAATTGAAATTGGACTACTGGCGTGGCCCACTCCTGACACAGGCATGCAAGCTTACTAGGAGGGGTAAAGGGAATACTAGTAGTATGTGACCCATACTGCTAGTAAACTTTTGAATAAAAAAATAAAAAAAAACTAGTATTATATTATAAGTTATAAACAAAAGTAACTCTGTCTGTCTGTTACGCTTTTACACTTAATCACCAGAGAACCAATGTTGATGACATTTAGTACAGACATAGGTTAGAGCCTGGGAAAGGCTACGTTTTGTCGCGAAAAAAGGCTTGAAGAGGTCAAAATAGGGGATGAAGTGTCGAGCTGTGTGACCGGCCATGTTTTTAGAAATAAGTCATGTTTTTTTTTCAAATGTTAAAAATTAAAATGTAATATATCAATATATAACCCACTTTCTAATAAGATTGAGCCGGTCTGTCAAGTGGGGTGGCACAGTTAAAGTAATGAGACTAATATTGTGTTGTTTGGTGGCATGGTGCTAGACCATCGTTATGAAAATATACTAAATATACTTTATTATTTTAATATAAGATAGCGAGGTCGAGCGGAGTAAGACGTCTTTCATTCTGCTCCTGAATCTTAATCTAGTCTAGTGTGCATATTAGTATCGTCGACTGAGTGTTACTGCCTAATTTTAATACCAGTAAACTCAAAAAATTTAAACATACAAAGTATATGTTAAAGTATGAAGTTTATAATCCGAACAAGTAAGGTTCTGGGTACGTAACCCTTCTTTTTATGTTACTACAATGCTCATAAAATGGATCTTTATGTGATAGTTCCACACTACTATACTCTTAACTGCTTCGTGTTACTTCATAAACTTTCATGAACAGATAACAAACACTTCGTCTATATTAAGAATGGTACTAGGCGAAAAACTTTGAAATACTGTTAATATAGTTTTATTAATATTTTTTTCAATAATAAAAAATATCAACATTTTTGAAAATTATTGTTTCCTGAGCAATGACCATGTTAGGTGAAAAAAACCTTTCAGAAACGTAAATGTGAAAAGAGATCCAAGTTCAAATTTCAATGTAAAGAATATGCATCGTTGTCAACTTCGACAAAATAATTGAGATCTATATGTATGCTAAATTCTGTGTAAAGATCTGAAGTTAAGACAATATATAACCTTTAGTACGATAGATGAGTCTTAGTCTCTCTAGTTTTTTCGCGCAGTGTACATAGAAGTTAGTGTTATAGTGTAGCGATTAAGGTCACTCTTCTTGAGGTCCACGTAAGTTTACTCTATTATCTATTGTATAATATATTATAAAAGAGCTCTTTAAACCTGCTCCCGGGTCTTAAGCCCCAGGCACTGCTCGCCTCATTCTAAATTGCATGTACGTAATGGGTATCATCTTTCTGTCATTCTATTACATATTATACTTAACTTTAATAATTACTACTTAATTGAAACTACTAATCTATCATTTTCAGTTTTTCGATATTTTTCTTTGTATATTATATGTCTACCTTCATTCCAAATAACTGTTTGTAAGTCATCTAAAAATGGGTTAGGTTTTTTATCTATAAGTCAGTCAGTCAGATATAGATCATAAACAAATTAAGAGAGACGAGAGAAGAGACTTCAATAAATGTGCCAAATCGAATGTATGCATGTTAAATAAGTTTCAAGTTGTGGATCGTATAATATTACACACTGCTGCTGAGCTGCGGAACTTGGTTGTACATACTGCCGCCTTTCTTAATGTCTTGAACTTTAAATGATAGCTAAGTGTCCTAATGATGAATATATATATATATATATATATATAGAAATTTGACTATAATGGTCAAACCTAACGTTGTAGCAATTAGTTACCACGTGGCAATTACATTGTAAGATACATTGAACTTAATTCACTCTCACAACACTGCACTGCACTTAACACTTTCACAAACACTATCTAGAGACTACTTCATTACTTGAGAGACCGCGCAAGACTGAGACTACAGTCAGACTGTCGATGACTTATAAAGAGTCGAGACTGTCAAAATGATGGAAGTGACTACTACCCTTTTCCAGCGGCATAGATGGTGATGACGATTCGATTATTTGATAATCGTTTACTATTCTCCGACATATATGTCGGGGATTTTAAATGGTGTGAAGGAAATGGAAGGAGGAAGATGGGAAAATTGGGTAAACGCAACGAAGATACTGCTACTGAACCGATAAATAATCAAATGTGATCTCTAACAATTACGAGAGAAACCTAAGCAGTACCTTGGACTTGTGACAAAGGTGTAGGCTTAAGGACGTCCTTTAAGTGATCACGACACTCGCCTCCACTACTCAGGCTCTCTGTTTAAACCCAAGGTTAAACTCACATAAACCTAACCTAACACAAGACGTGGCAACTAAACTTTAAGGTACTCACGTGACCGATTGACATCACTTCCAGCACTATCACTATCCAGAGACTATTTCACTTCTTGAGAGACCGCGCACGACTAAGACTTCAATCAGACTGTCGATGGCATATAAAGGGTCGATGGTCGAGACTGTCAAAACAACGGAAGTGACCACTACTCTACTCCAACGCCATAGATACCGATGACGATTCGATTTTTCGATAGTCTTTTACTATTCTCCGACATATTAATATATTATGTTTACTAATACCATTAAAACTGCAACTGCTATAATTTATAAGCTCTACCCCAATAGATCAGATCAGCAACAACAAGTAATTTTATAAAGTAAACATTGTTAACACAGTGCAATGTAACTGGAACTATATCTTCCTTACTGATGTTTTAGTGAGACGTTAAATTTATGATTAGCAACACCGTTTATAAATTTGTAGACAATCTATAACTTTTGTTGTGATAGAATAGAGTCAGTCTCTCTGGTGTTTCCGCGCAGTGAAAATTGAAGTAGTGAAACTAGTGTCGTAATGTTGTGGTTAAGTCACTCTAGGGAGTTTTAATAACGAAAAGGCATTAATGCATGTGTATACTTACTTTTGTTAGATTTTAGGTAAAAAGACCTTGTAGCCTAACACCATAACACATATATGGTAATAATAACACCTTACTATATAGCACTCGTGCAAAGCCTGGGTGGTGGTACTAGTGGTGTAATAAAAAAGAATCATTAGATATCTTATGGACGGTTGGCTTAATACTTATCTATTATCATTATCCCAAACTTAATTACAATATCGCACCCCCAGGGCCTCGTTAGCTTTTTTAGGGATAATTTAAGGTAATAAAACCTTTTAGATGTAATTTTAAGAATTTAGTAGGAAATGAGATTTTATGCTTTCAAAGCTAATCATGTTTTTGATTAGCACTCGTGTAATTAGTGATAGTAATATTAGTCATCCAGACCATTAATATTTTAACCATCATAGATAGTCAATGTAGTCTTACTTGCATTAAAAAAAAGTTTTGATTAACATGTCTCTAAATTTCAAAGTTCATCATCAAAATCTAAATCTAAATAGAACTACTCTTGGTATATGTTCCCAAAAAAAGAGAATAAAAAAATATATAATCCAACAAATAAAATTGAGAAAATATATTTTATATTACTATTTTTTATGGTAGATAAGGTGCAAACGAGCCACCTGATGGTAAGTGGCCACCATCACCCATGGAAATCGACAAAACAAGAGATATCCTCTTATTTTGTCGAAGATAAAGTGGGGAGTGGGAGTGAAGAAAAAAAAAGCTGCAGTTTCAGCGAACCCTGAGCAAGAGCCCAGAGTCCACTAGATCCGCAGCATTAATGGGATAGGAGAGGGAGGGGAGTAAGTCTGGCGCACGTGCGGCTCGACCGGAACGCGTCTATATGACACTTGACAGTCAGATTCGCATGCTGGTGGTCGCAAGTCTGTCGGGGAACAGATCCCCTACCACCAAGAAAGGAATGCTGGGTTACTCGGCTCTTACGAGATGCTCTCCCAGCGGCAGAGGGGAATAGTATTCTAATCCGTCCCCTCATGGCGTAAAAGTTTCTGTTAGTACTATCTGTTTTCTCGGTACAATGATTCCCTAGTGTAAATTATAATGTTGGCAACACTCATTTGAGTAGCACCCTGACAGTTATCATGTTAGCAACACTGAATTGAGTGGCAATATGTTAGTTATGAAAAAAATATGCCGCCATCACAGAAAGCATTATTATTACATTAGGAGTATTCTAGCAGTAATGCTATTGTCTGAGTGTAAAGTATAACCCCCAGGAGGATATTCTAGTATTCAAGCCGTCAAACTGTCGGTCTGCGTATAAACCATAACCATTTATTTACCACTAGGTAAACCATCAAGACAGTATTTGTAAAGTTTACAAAAGTTAAAAACAATTTTGATACAGAATCCTTTGAATGTTTTCATGATCTTCAATCAGGTATTAATAATCAAACTGAAAGCCGATTCAAGTTCAATGAAAACTCATAACGTAACCACTTGCAGTCCTACAGACCGCAGGCGATATTAAACGTAAGTGCAATATTAAACGACTGGTTTGTTATACATGTAATGATATATTTAATGTTTTTTGAAGTGAAAACTTCTTTAGCGGCGTTGTGCAGTTTTGTACATTTTATTTTGGGAAAAAATGTTAAAGTCACGTCAGGACACGAGACTTGATCGAAAATTCGTAAGACGCATAATACAGTTCGGTTTTTTTATTTTGTTCTTTGGGTTACTTAAACCGTAGAATTATATCACGTTCTGGTCTCGTCCTATGTAAGCCAGATCTCAATAATACAGTTCTTTTTTTTTTAATTTTGTTCTTTGGGAATATCCAAATATGATCAACGTTAATGTTCAAGTTTTCACTTCTGCCGGCACTCCTTCAGTGCAACCCGTTTTTTTTCTTTTCTTTTCTAGGCAAGGGCACCACCTATATATATTATTACAGCATTTATTTATGTGTGTGTCCCATGTTAATGTGATTATTTATATATTTGTTAAGGAACTCTAGCGATAACGCTGAGCACTTAACCAAGTCATGTCACACACCCCGGAATTCACTGACTTTGTGAGAGAAGCACGAGGACTTCACTTAACTTAGTCACTCTATAACAAAACTCGTATATAATACTCACCCTTAGTTTTAAGTCGTAATTTTAAATCAAACATGTAGAACATATGATCATATACATATAAGAATGTTCTGACGACTGCGGCCTACGACCTATTATATAACTTGTTTATGATAAACCATAAAGTGTAACTATTGATGATGTTGTAGACGTAAGTGTGGTTTCCTCTATTAATACCGAACATAGTCAGAAGTTAGCGCGTACGTACGCGGTAAGTTAAAGCATATCCTTTCCAGATGACGGGTAATACACAACTGACAATATAACAGACGCCATCTTATATTTACGTATAAATCACAGCACACCACTGTAATTATACTATTAGATGAATAAGAAAGGTAAAAGGGAGGAATGTATAACACTTGAAATATTTAAGGTTAAACATTTGTGGCGGTCTCCGAGACCCATGGATGGTGTTTAAAGGTTAAAACAAAGCCTGGGCAGATAGTTAGCATTAAAATACGTACAACAAATGTTAAATTATTATTTTCCAACCAAAGTATAAGCCAAATAATAAACAATTTGAACAGGGCAATGAAAATTCATATGAATACGAAATCAAAAGTATGCAGTAAACTCTGGGAGCGAAATGAAAATACGACAATAATAAAAACAAGAGGAATTTACGTTTTCTCATATAATTCTATAGATCTATAATAACATGGACGAAGAATTCTATACAACAATTACTAAAAAAGTCACCTTTATATATGAATGTCTATGTGTACGTGTAAATAAATATTTTTTTACTAAATTTTAATTTTCAACTTAATGAGGTAAGTTTTAATATATACGAAGGGACTATATAGAAAAATTACGAAAAAATTATGTGCCTCGGAAGCCTGTATATACGTAGGGCACTTAGTTTTTTTTTTGATATTAAAAAACTAACTTCTATGGATAAAATATTTTAATTAAATCTTTCCAAAGAATTGAAACTGAAACGTCTCATAAGAGTTAATCGCGTGTGACGTGCTGCTCTCACCCCGCGTTTCCCGTTAAAATGGCCCTAATAGTGACCTCTAGTCATTCAAGGTCAAACCTATATTTACGTGCTGGTAGCTATATCAGTCAATAATCTAGATCTTCAAAATAACATGCTACATCATCATATTTCTCACTTAACGAACGGGTGTGCTCTGAAATACTGTCGATAAATGACTAAAGTGGTATTGAGCATCGACTGTTAGTCCATAGTACTTGAGGTCGATGTATAATAGAAATATAAACCAATATTATTAACTCGCTGGAAATCTTCACCATACATGGGAATGAAAATAATACATTCCTGTAGCTTCCGCCATTTTTACCGAACAATATTTTGAATACATTTCAACTTTTTACTGATTCAAGGAATTATATTTTCTTATTAATCAGGTATTTATTTTTTTAAGATTACTAGCATAGTCCGGGATTTGTACCCACGACTTATCTATCGATTGTGAATCCAACGCCTGAACCACTGAGCTACTGATGCTTCACGTGTATTTATCAAGACAAGGTTTGTATAAAAAATAAGTGAGTGATACAGAAGAGTGAAAGAGTTAGTGAGATGGTGGTGTCCGCTGCAAATTAGTGACATACTACGCATAATACGGAAATATTATGTTTACTGTCGCGGGAGGCAGAGTATGAATGAATTGAGTGAATGAGTGGTTTGAATACACTTCACCGAAGCGAGGGAAGGTCAACCAATCTTTACATAGCATAAAACAGTCGTGTCTAAACGCTTTCAATGCGATTTTCATCAATGAACAGAGTGATTTAAAATAAATGTGTATGTGAGTAAAACATGTATATTATTGTAGAGAAATCGTGCGAAGCTAGGGCAGGTCGCTAGTTGCTCAGAAAACCTATTAATTCATAAATAACACATGAAAGGGAAAACCAATTTAACGCTCGGATTCGTAGCGGGTACAGACGCAACTTGCTTCGTTACGATTATCAAATTGCTGTGCTCATTAAAGTAAAATTTGTTACAAAGAACATTATATTTTCGGGGGTTAGGTAATTTTATGCGCTTTTAATTGAATCAGCTTAACGTTGTTTTGAGTAGAAATTGAAGCAGTTTTTGTAAATCCTAATTCGTAACCTATAAACATCTCTTTTATTTTAATTTTAAACACTTGTCTGTACATAACTCCAGTAAAAAATACATTTTGTTTTAGAACTGACCAACAATTTTATCCAAATTCAGAATCTTAACCTATCCTTGTGTCTTTAACATGTGTGTCTTTACATAAGGCTTCCGTCCATCCGTTCCGTTCATTCATCAATTTTTTATTATCCATTTTGAGAATCTAAAAACATCACAATATGTTAGCAACACTGTTTATAAAGTAGTAGTAGCGGGTAGATCATTTTATATTATGTAAAATATACCGACGTGAAGACATTACATAACCTTTAGTGTGATAGATTAGTCTCAGTCTCTCTGGTGTTTTCGTGCAGTGAACATGGAAGTTAGTGTTATAGTGGCGTGGTTAAGGTTACCCTTCTCGCGGTCCACGTAAGTTTACTTTATTATCTATTGTCGTTAGCGAGGTCGAAGCTCTTTAAACCTGCTCCTGGTATTGCTGTACAGTAATGGATATCATATCTCTCTCATTTATTATAAAAATATTATTTAAATATTAAGCACAATTATTTCACTACCATAAAAGTTCAAAATGGCGACCAGCATTTTTGTACCTGACTACGGTGAAACCAAAAGGAAGGTATATGATTTTGTATGTATGTTCGTATGTTCACCACCCTAGCACTAAAACTACCGAACCAATTTTCATGAATAAGTCGTCAATAGATTTTTAATAATGATTTTTTTTATGACGAAATTTAAACCTCAGATTATAACCTCAAAAAAATCTGTTATGATTATATATATGATTAGAGGAACCACTACCATGAAACAGACATGGTAGCTATACATGGGTGCGACCACAGTTTTACCTTGACCATATTTATACCTATGCATTTCTGTGTTTCTATCTGAATTATTTTCTTGTTTCGTCCTTTTTAGACCACTTCCTTACGTAGTCGGGTTATAGTTTTCCGAATAATACTGTTTAATCTTCTTCTGGTGCTAAATTTTGAAGTGAAACTTCTTTAGAATCGTTGTGATTTCAAACCGGATGCAACGGAAAAAACGACAGGTAAGAGACACAAATACAAAAATGTGTAGGAAAGAATGAGACAGAAATATACAAAACGACAGGTAAGAGACACAAATACAAAAATGTGTAGGAAAGAATGAGACAGAAATATACAAAACGACAGGTAAGAGACACAAATACAAAAATGTGTAGGAAAGAATGAGACAGAAATATACAAACTATTTTATATTATTATATATATTCATCTCATTCTTTTGTCGATTTACTGAAGTTTCACTTCTATCGTGTGTGAATCGCACACACACCTTTTTTTTGACCTGGACGTTCTTCTTTCTCTTTATTTAAGTTGAATTGAATAAGGAATTTTCTCATTATATTTATTTATTAAATCGAAATATAAGAGGCCTAATTAATAAAATAGTCATTTATAACATAATTTGTTCAAGGCTAGCTACTGATTCAACTTAATACCACTTTATATCTACAAAAGTACACTTGAAATTGAAGGGCTCAATAAATTCAATTGAGCTTTTGTCACTGGAGACAAGGTTTGCCTCTGAAATTGACAAGGATAGAAATACGGAGATATCTGTGAAAGCCGATGAAAAATTCTTATTATTTTACTTTATCACTTTCGATCGCTCGTACTTTTTATTTTTCTATTAACTAATTGGCCCATCCCTGCTAAGGGAAAATTAGTTCTATGTGGAAGATGAGAAAAGAAACTAAATATATAATTTTTTTTTTACTAACCCATAATCTTTTATTCTCTTTTCCGTAATTTCCCTTATCAATAACAATACTATTATATAAAGATTAAAGATTTGATTGTTTGTATGTTTGTTTGTTGCAAATAGCCTCGAAAACTACTAAATCGATTTTGAAAATTCTTTCACCGATAGGAAGCTACATCCTTTCCGGGATAACATATGCTATATGATGTTGCCATAAATACTCTAATTAAAAAGATATGGCCATTTGAGTGCCATAAGGTGGCCATTTTGTTAATTGAAGAATTTCTCAGGAACTACAAATCCGATTTAAATTTTTTATTCACTGATAGAAAACTGCACTATGCGTGAGGGACAAAAGTGATTTAGTGTTGCCATATACATATTTTAATTAATAGATTATGGCCATTTTGTTGTTACTAATCCGATTTTAAAAATTCTTTCACTGAGAGAATATTAGTATTTCCGTCTCTCTTCCTCTTTATATACTATCATTCTCTCTTAGCCACTCTCTTTTTTCTTTCTTTAATTTTTATCTTTATCTGTTCAGAATGATCAGTCTCTTTTCACTTTCTTTTTCGATTATCTCTCTCTCTCGCTCTTTCTCTCTTTCTCTGTCCTTTACCTATTCAATTTAATTTTTGCTCTGTCCTCTTTTTTTATCTGTCGCTTTTCTTTTCTTTTTCTTTCTATTATTTTTCTTTTTATAAGCGAGCGAGGGCAGGCCGCTCGTTCTATAATAATTTCCTAGCAACATTATTGATATTTTAATAAAATACAATTCAATTATTGATTGAATGGTTTTATATATATTTTGATAAGCTAACTTTAGGTCTGAAAAAAAATAGGTAAGCAAATTAATTCGCAGTATTGGCAGTTCCATCCGTTACGTTCAGTTCCCGCGCGTCTGCTATTTGTCAAAATATAAACGTCACATAAGAACCAATCGCGTATGACGCGCTGCTCTCACCCCGCGATTCCCACTAAAAAGGCCCTAATAGTGTCTTCTGCGCATTCAAGGTCAAACCTATACTTACGTGTCGGTTGCTACTATTAGAAGACTATTATTTTTGAGGATCACGTGAATATTTAACATTGTCACTGGCTTAGTTAGATTGGATAGTGTTTTTTGCAGCAGATGGTAGACTTGGGTCACAATCTCCAGACACTACTCCTGTCTGAAGTGTAGTTTATTGTCTTTTAAGTGTTACTTAGCGAAAAATCTATATATAGTCTAGATTATCTTATAATAGTTATTATTGTTGCCTACATAGGACCTATACTGCAAAGTATTATGCAGAACCAGCATCACAACACCACACCACTGCATAGCCATAATGGTCATTAGGCGAGCTCCAATTGACAACTAGCTAAAGTCTAGCGGAACAGAGGTTATGTTCAGTCTTGGAATGAAATAATAGGTACTACCCGCCCATATAAAGTTATCAACGGTAGTGCTAACTTTATTATTAGTCAGATATATGAGTAAGTGTAGAAAATTAGTCGTACAAATAAAATTGTATAAAAGGTCGTAGTTCTTAAAAAAATTTGTAAGTCTACCGACCGTCCCACAATTACAAATGACATATGCGCCATCTTGACGAAAATCCGTAGTAAGCACTTGAACAAATTGTCTCCAGAAAACTTCTATATTTCACCCTCTTGATTTAAGGTTCTCAAAGAAAAATGGAGGAAAATCGCCAAAAAGTTTATGGTCAATCCATTAAAAAGATTCAGAAAAGTACGTTACATTCAGAAGTTAATATCTCTAATATTTCTTTTATCTCAACCTCATAACAATTATCCGAGCAGTGCCTGAGGCTTGTGATCGACGTGCTGATTGAAGTGAGTTACAAGACCTTTTTAGTATATATATGTCGGGGATTTTAAAACGATGTGCAAGGAAATGGAAGCAGGAAGATGGGGAATATTGGGGAACACTAAAAGGGGGTGATGGTATTGAATGGAATATTGGGTAAACGCAACGTAGATACTCCTATTGAACCGATAAATGATCAAATATGATCTCTAACAATTACGAGAGAAACCTAAGCAGTGCCTTGGACTTGTGACCAAGGTGTAGGCTTAAGGACGTCCTTTAAGTAATTACAACACTCGCCTCCACTGCTAGGCTCTCTAATTAAACCCAAGGTTAAACGCACATAAACCGAATCTAACACAAAGCTAACCTAACCTAAGGCTAACCTAACCTAACCTAACATTGTGTTTACTTAACCACGTGGCAATTACATTGTAAGGACTTACGTGACCTTAGTTGGACAGCACTTCCACACTACACTGCACTTGACACTATCACTATCACTAGCACTACTTAGACACTACTTCACTTCTTGAGAGACCGCGCACGACTAAGACTTCAGTCAGACTGTCGATCGCATATAAAGGGTCGAGGGTAGATACTGTCAAAACAACGGAAGTGACTACTACCCCACTCCAACGCCATAGACAACGATAACGATTCGATTAATCGATAATCTTTTACTATGCTCCGACATATATGTATGTCGGGGATTTTAAATGGTGTGAAGGTAATATTAGGGAACACTTAAGGGGTGATGATAGTTAACGGACTATAGGGTAAACGCAACGTAGATACTTCTACTGAACCGATAAATTATCAAATATGATCTCTAACAATTACGAGAGAAACCTAAGCAGTGCCTTGGACTTGTGACCAAGGTGTAGGCTTAAGGAATTCCTTTAAGTGATCACGACACTCGCCTCCACTGCTAGGCTCTCTGTTTAAACCTAAGGTTAATCGCACATAAACCTAACCTGACACAAGACGTGGTAACTAGATTGTAAGGTACTCACGTGACCTTGATCAGACAGCACTCCTAAGCACTAACACAACACAGCACTGCACTTAACACTTCACTAGCACTATCTAGAGACAACTTCACTTCTTCAGAGACCGCGCACGACTAAGACTTCAGTCAGACTGTCGATGGCATAAAAAGTCGAGCCTGTCAAAACAACGGAAGTGACTACTACCCTACTCCAACGCCATAGATACCGATGACGATTCGATTATTCGATATTTTTTATATCTAGTATAGTAGTAGTCAATCCAGGGTGGAAGACTTTGCTTGTATTTATTTTATGTGTGTGTGTATTCATGTTTAATTTTACATTTTAATTTTCAACATATTTCTCTATATGCATACGTCGAACTTCATAAAAACTTTTATACGCTACTAGTCGACCCGCGCGACTTCGTCTGCGTGATGTTCCGCTCCTATTGGTCGTAATGTGATGTTATATAGCCTATAGCCTTCCTCGACAAATGGGCTATTTAACACTGAAAGAATTTTTCAAATCGGACTAGTAAATCCTGAGATTAGGGTGTTCTAGCAAACAAACTTTTCAACTTTGTATATTAGTACAGATTTCAACCCTTTCAAGCCTTTTTCGGAATAAAAATTAGCGTTTTTCATTTGCCAGTCTATATTTCATCATGAATTTTAGATTATCAAGAACATCCACGAAAGATTGGAACACAGACTAAAAATGTTTATGCGTGAGTTTGAAACAAATTTTAATAATATTTGTATGCAGATCAATGCATCTGATATGAATATATCAAAAGCTCATAATGAGCAGTTAATTTTGATACGATTAACTGAGGATATTCAAGTTTATTGCATTATTACAAGGTAAGCCTCGAAAATGATATTAAGATTTATCGTTGCCACAAACACCGACAATTATGGGTTGCCAGTTAATTGATTTATACTGAATTAAATCAGCGGTCAAACTTAATGGGTTACCTATCAGCAGTTCCGCTTTATCAACGTGTATGTATGAGTCATTGTAGTTGTTAACAGTATTTATACTTATAAATATACCATAAATGATTATTATTAGCAATTCTAACTCTAATAGCTACTGAAGAGTTCCACTACCGTCTCCTGGTTCCATCATGAGATCCAAGATACCAGATAGTTCAACTAGCATCCAAGATACATTAGGTAAGTTTTTTAGCCTCAACGTTTTTCTTCGTTGAATTATGTCGCAGGAGGTCTAATTTTTTATTTCTCACTAGTCGACCTGTGCGACTTCGTCCGCGTGTAGCTCCGCTTCTATTGATCTTAGCGTGATGATATAAAGCCTATAGACTTCCTCGATAAATTTGCTATCTAACACTGAAAGAGTTTTTCAAATCGGACAAGTAGTTCCTGAGATTAGTGCGTTCAAACAAACAAACTCTTCACTTATTTATCATGTTATGGGTATGTATATTGTATAGCTTTGATTGAATTAACTCACTCAAATCACTCACTTCATTGATCGAATTATATAATAATTTAAGTTAATTATAAATGTCGGGGTATAGTTAGGGTAGGATAATAATAAAGAGGACTTGTTGTCACTTCCGTCGCGTCATTTTAATATTCGACGATTTTAGATAGCGAGTAAACGATTATCGAATAATCGGAATATGAGCGACGTCTACGGCACTTTATTCAACGATTTTCGATATTCGTTTGAATTTACATTATTATCCTACCCCAACTATACCCCGACATATACATTTGTTAATAATAAAACTAAAGAAGATTCAAGAAGTAATTATAATCATTCATAAAATCGTGGCGAAGTGCCATACTGTAGGGTTTTTTTATTTTTTTTAGGTTTACTGAGTTTTACTACTTAACAACTTAAGTATAATGATGAGAATAAACACATGTTATATAAAAAAAAAGAAAAGAAAATAGTCATTAATATTAATTTAAAATATTCTGTGACACTCCATTTTTACCATTTTTAACTATGAATATCTCAATCTATATATATAATAAATCTGTACACTTGTCGTGTCTGTACATTGCATATATATTTAAATTTAATTAGCAGAGGTGTTAACCTTTAGATTCCATTTCAAAAGTTTTAAAGAAAATTGTTTGTTTGTCGTTTGTTTGTGTGTGATAAACCTTCAATTCTGTATCGATTCAACAAGGCAACACAAGTTTCGACACGCGTTTCTTTCTGCAGATCAGTCAAATCATGAGGCACACATTTTTAATATTTTTTTATTTTATTAATTTGACGCATATGCCACTAATACCTTTTGCTCGGATCGGCTTTCACCATCTCTTTCAATTCATTGTTATTCACCTGTGTGGGCGGTCTTCGGTTCATTAGCAGTCCCCTCTCCAAACGCAACATTGATATAGCAAGCTGTTTCTGTCGCGTTAGTTCCGAGTCGGAACTCGTATTAAAAAATCATACGAATTTTCGAAGTATCCATCTTTCTTGTCTAAGCTGAATAAAAAAAACAACTAAAAGTCGATTATCATTTGTTGCACATTTTTTAAAAGAAGAACTACATAGGTAAAGTTTCACTGAAAAATCTCAAACCATGAAGTTTCTATGTCAGTTCGAAGCACCTATTACAATAAAACGGCAATTTCATACTTTAAACCCTATTATAATCACTAATCTATATTTGGATTTTACAATACTACTGTGTAATATTTTACAATAGTATAATATGTTTTATTTTTTTTATTTTTAAATAAGATGTTTTAAGTTTTGCTATATGATGTTTATTATATTAATTTTATTTTTCTTTTGTCATATAGATGGCGTTGTCGGTTGTTATCATACGTGTTATTTTATAATTATTGGTTTTTACAGTAATATTTTCCAGATTGACATTGCTGCAGATGCAGTCGAAATTAATACTCTATCATAGAAAATTTTGAAACATTTATTTGCATTTTAAAAATAAAATCCAAAATTTGTACTGAGAAATATCATAACAGCGGTACAGTTGACGATATCAGCCCTTTTTGTCTGATTTGCAGATCATAATTGGATATACTTTTTAACCCCCGACACTACTACGACGGTATTATACGTTTAACGTGAATATTTATAATAATAATAATTTATATCAAGCTAAGATACATGTGGACAAATATTGCAAATTTTGATACAATTTATACACATTTCTTAGAAAATAATATATAGAATCTTTGACCCTCGTACTGAGAAAACTCGTGTTACGAGGGTCATGCCTCCCATAGGACCATATTTATGTGGTATTTTAACTAAATTAACATTAAAGATTGTGTAAATAGTGTTAACAATAGAAAATTAATTGTAACTATGTATTAATTGTAAATTAATTAATTGTAACATGATTAGTACATACTGATAAATAATTAAAACCTGTATATAAATAATTTGAAATCTCTCTATTACATTGTGCGTGCTTGGTGTGTGTACGTGTGTATGCGTGTGTATATATGTATACGTGAACATATGTGGATATGTGTGTATGAATGTGAACATGTGTGTGTGTACGTGTTTTTATTTATGTGTAATTTAACTTTCATTGTTTACTTTCAATAGATTTTCAGTTTCTCTGTAACTAAACCCCATTAACCACTTAGTAAGTCTATTTGTATGTCTTTCTGTTGTAAGAAAAAAAAAGAATGCGATTAGATTAGATGTGACTTTTTTGTTTGAAAGCCAATTTAATGGAGATGGTTTTGAGGTACAATGTGTGAAGATCAGTCATTTGAAAACTCTTCTCTATCAGCTCATTTCCAAGATGAGCCGAGATCTTACTAACTCTCACATGTCCGTTTTGTTTAAAATTTATTGTAAAGTATTTCTAAGACCTTGCAACATTGATATCCAACTCCTCAGCGTCTTACAGCAGACATTTCGTGGTGAAGCTAATGAGGATAGTTTCTTCTCAACGACTTTTACAGTAGAACGTACTATTTAATTAGAGCTTGTCCAGTTTTTTAATATTTATATTAAGAGTTATTATGAAATGGAGTTTATTATTACTTTTAATAAGATCTCTTTCCAGGCGGAGCGAGACGGATCACTCTCCGTTTTTACTTGTTAGCTTATGCCTTTGATATTATCATCAACAAGCCACAGGGAAGAGCTCTGCGCGTTGCAGGAGTAGACCTCAGTGCTAACTGTTCCTTGCACGTCAATGTAACTTGATGTAGCTCTATTCTGTGGGCAACCCCCACAATCTCTACATATTCATACTTTTCCATGGCAACTCCCCGCTTGTGGACTAGTTAGTCGTCACTTGTTCGGGTAAACAACACTCGTTATTGCGTTGATGATTTTAATCTATGATCGAGTAAGTTCTTTTGTACCTTTTAGTTAACCATAATTTTAACAATACAAAAGATACATACTTTAAAGAACTCCAGTGGCAGATCCACTTTCTGAGTGGGTTTTGAGCTCCTGGACTGAAAATCTTATGTAGGTAAAGATGAATGATTAAAATCAAAGTTTATTACTGACAAAAAATACAAATTATTAGTAACTTTGTCAGTACAAATAATTTTTTATAAAAATTATAACTTTGAAAAATAAACATTAAAACCAACCAAACGTGTATTCATTTTGTGGTGATGTGTATACGTAGAGATATTTTTCGCTGCGATAAGTAAGACGTGGACTGAGTTGCAGGCCAGCTAGTTACTATAATATATTTACTGTAAAATTACTAGCCAACCTGCTTCGCCAAGTGTATCATTTGCCGCTGTATATAGATTTAACTAAAACCTGTCAATTGTTAAATACGATAGGCGCTTACGACTTTGTTACGAGTGCATTACTTTTCGTAACACAATACAGATAACCAAGTTCTAGGAGATGCAATAAGACTCTTTCCCACCTTTGTGTATCGTTTCACCGATATACTTCTCATCCTAATATCGGAGAGTAAAGTCATACCAATACGACTTAAGCTAACTTTAAACATATTAAATATCAGCAATATAATCAAATCTAAATCTAAATCTGAATAAACTAAACTGTAAAATAAAACTGTGTTTTCTGGATAAAGATTTTCCTACTGTTGGCAACACCGTTTATAAAGTAGTATTGGCAGGTAAATCATTTAATATAATGACAAGTATACCGACGTGTAGATAATATATAATCGTTAGTGAGATTAGAGTCAGTATTTGAAAGTGAAGTTAGTATTATTGTTGTGTAGCGAAGACGAGCGGTGAAGGTGAGAGTTAACAGTTCTAAAAGACGTCTTTTAACCTGCTCCTGGTTCTCAAGCCCCAGGCACTGCTCGGCTTCCATCTAGATTTTATTTTAATGTTGTCATTATTTGAGTGTTACTGCGCAGTATAGCTCCCATACTCTTAGCACTACACTAACGACAGCTGCCCTTATCCCGCAAGAACTATGATGGTCTCTTGGTTAAAAAGTTGCCTATGCTTTAATCAAGATTATAAACTATACCTGTGCTAAATTTTATTGAAATCTAACAAGGGTTCTTGTGTGATGAAGTAACAAATATCCAAACATACAACTTTAGCATTTTATTTATTCGCATAATATTATATATCGAATTTTCTTTAGAAGTCGTTTAAACAACAAAAATGGTAACTGTATTCAATACGAAAAAATAGCCTTTTAGCCTGTCTGAGACACTTCGTTAGCAGTTTCCAGAAAAACATGACGTCAATTTTATTTTTGGGCAACTCCGTGGCTGCGACTGACAGCTTCAAAATATTGAATGAGACTGTTGTGACAGGTTTCTGAAGTTAGCGTTTGTTTTGCTTCTTGTATAGAAATAGGATATGCGATGGAAACCAATTCAGGATATATAAACACATTTATATTATTAATAGCATTTGCCCGCGAATTTGTCTTATAAAACTTTATAATTGTAAATTATGTGTGACAACTGTTTTATAATTATTTCATAAATTTATTAATTCATCTATTCACAGGATCACTCACTTATGTACCACTCATTTATTTATGCACCTATTCACCTACATACTAAACTCACTCAAACATTTACTAATTAATTCACTCAGTCTTTCACTGACTGCCTCAAACAATTAATTAAATAAGTCAGTGTTGAGTTGAGTTCGGAAATTATAAGTTATAAGTACTTATTGTTTATAATAATTTAATATTATGTATTTATGTTTAATAGTATAGAAGCATGAATGAGGTGGTATGATATCCTCAGAACGAGGAGGAGTTAGACTATAGTCCACCACCCAGTGTGTGTAAGCTGACTTCACACACCTTTGAGAACTTTTAGGAACTCTCAGGAGTGCAGGTTTCCTCACGATGTTTTCCCTCTCCGTTAAAGCAAGTGATATTTAATTGCTTAAAACACATATAACTCAGAAAAGTCGTCAGTGTGTGTCCAGGATCGAACTCGGACCTCCCGAGTAAGACCAATGTCTAAACCCCTAGGCTATCACTACCTATAAACTTATATTATTGAACAGAAAATAAGTAAAGTCAGGCTTCAACATACTATTGTATACCTAACACTAATATAATCGTATAATCACAACAATTACGTAAATGAATGTCCTAATTCAGTTTTCAACAAAGCTTTTTAGATTAAAACGTCACATAAATTCACGTATGTTACACTCTGAATAAATGTTTTCACTTGTTCTCAAGGAAATTATTTAAGAACACCGACTTATTTGTTTAGTAGCCGGCAGCAAACTTTAGGTCTGAGAAAAAATTGTGGGGAAAATTTGCACATTGTGAGCGTGCTGCGTGCCTATATTGGCTGTTTTATCCATGACGTTGCAGACGCGCGGGAACTGAAACGTCGAATAAAAACCAATCTCACTCCGCTTTCTCCGCCAAAAAAGCGACTTCTGCGCATTCAAGATCAAACCTATATTTACGTGCCGGTAGCTATTTATACAAGCAGTGCCTGACTAGACCTAGAAGCTCTTCTACTTCTTGATTAGTAAGATCACGACGTTAAACCGTTGCACTATTTTAGACTACGTGAAATCATTGGACAGACTGCTTCAACATGCTAGGAAAGATTATACCTATGTTGTTTATACGAATAAATATTAGGACTGTTTTAAATAATTTATCAATTTAAGTACAAAAAAATATTTTTATTATGTAACAAATTTATATTTTTTTGACTTAAGCAATATTATTAATAATGTAAAATATAAATTGAGTTAGCAACACCGTTAATAAATTAGTATTCGCGGGTAGTTTCTCTTATTAAATTTCAAATACGGGTACGTGATGGCCCAGTCGTTGAGACTTCAAGTCTTACTCGGGAGGTCCGAAGTTCGATCCTGGGTACACACCTCTGACTCTGAGTTATGTGTGTTTTAAGAAATTAAATATCACTTGCTTAACGGTGAAGGAAAACATCGTGAGGAAACCTGCACTCATGAGAGTTCCCAAAAAGTTCTCAAAGGTGTGTGAAGTCTTCCAACCGCACTGGGCCAGCGTGGTGGACTATGACCTGATACCCTCCTCATTCTGAGGAGGAGACCCGGCTCAACAGTGGGCCATTGAAGGGTCGTGATGATGACATGTACGTGTAGACAATATAAAAGATTTGTTGCGATAGATTACCGTCAGTCTCTCTGGTGTTGTCGCGCAGTTAACATGGAAGTTAGTGGTATAGTTTTGTGGTTAAGGTTACCCTTCTAGAGGTCCACGTAAGTCTACTATTGTAGTTAGGGTTCGGACAGCGGAAGGGAGCGTTGTAATTACTCGAAAAGGCCTTTAACCCTGCACGTTGGTCGCAAGTCCACGGCGCTACCCGGGTTCCTATCAAAATTGTGTTACTGTCTAACAATATAGGATATGTATTATGTATATTTGTCTATATTTCTTGTTATCGTAAGAACATTTCCTTACGTCGTCAACCCGTAATTTTATTACGGAGATTCGCAACTGGAATTATATGAACGAAGATATTTTGCCGTTGAGTTGTTTTGAACGTTTTCTTTAACTTTAACGATACTTTACCCTTAAACGGCTTTTAGTTTAATGATTATCATGTTTTTAGGATTTTCAATTATCGTAGCATACATTATCACTGTACTATAATATGGATGATGAGTGTTCATATAAATATCACGAAAAGGTGTCCAAAACTTGCACACAATAATGACTATTATCGACCTGTCTTCCGATCATTGTATGAGTTATATATTCTTTTCTATTTAATTTAAAATAAATTATTATTTTAATATTATCTTATAAAGAACTAACTTCTTTTGTAAAAATATAATAATTTTTTTTTTATTTATTCAATCGGTATTTAGAAATGAATAATACGGAGTCCCCTCTTAGGTTTAGGAACTCTTGCTTCGGATGTTTTCAAGCACCGATTGTAAATCTTGTTATATGTTATTATACATAAAGATAAGATTATAAAATTATTTGAAATTTACTAATAAATAATATATTTAATATAGATTTTATTATTTTTCACCATCATTGATATTTATTATGACTAAATTGTATCACAAAATTCTAAAATATTTTATATTTATTATTATTATTAATAGTAAATTAATTATCCTGTAATAATTAATATCTTAAGGAGAAGGGTAAGATTATATGTCAAGAACACCGGTGAAGGGATAAGAGATTTTGATTATATAGATATATTAGATAAATCATCTTTAGTGAAATAGTACTACGTAATAAACAGGCATGGATAATAAATTTACTAATTTTGATGTGATTTTTTATACTAGGTCTAAAGTTGTGAAGATCTTAAATTAATATAAAGGTAATGTTTTATTAATTATAATGGATTTTTTTAATTAAGAATAAACAGAGAAAAAATACAAAAAATATTTTTTTATTATATTACAGGTATTTCTTTCTCATCCTAAGGTAAAGTCTTAATTCATTCTTTTGTATTTATGTCTATAATCATATTATTTTTTTCGTATTTTTTTTATATTTGATTCTCTCTGTTTCTCTCTTTTATAGACTGTATTATGTATTATGAAACAAGATTGATTTAAGCTGAAGAATACTTTAATTAGATTGAAATATAAAAAAGATAAAATATTTAGTTTATACATCCTATATAACAGTGTTTTCCAAACTATATTTTTCGAGGGATGTATTGTATTGTATTTTCTAAACTTTAGCCTACAAATGTAGTATTTATTTGTATCTACTGATATATAATGATCTAGAAAGCCTCATCTCAAATAGTTTATGCTTTACCTTAAATCCGTTTTTACACTTTGTTAGCAAGGCTTTGAGAATAAAGTACTTTTAAATCCTTTAAAGCCTTCTATATCTCAGTGAGCTAGTCTTTTTGACGGAACAGAGCTGTTTTGTAACCTATTTACTTGTTGGTTTCAAGAGTTGAAATTATATTTGTAACTATTTTCAGTATATATATATATAGCTTATAACTTGATTGATTAAGTGACATGAAAGTTCCTCTTACACTTGTTTCATATTATTTATTTACAACCGAAATTAATAATCAGTCGCAATCCAAAATCTTTGGATAACAGATTCCAAATTCGTAGTTGACTTCCAGTCGACTTGTAATTTTAGAGGAGTGCGTTTACAAATAAACAAGTACTTTCTTATTTTTTTCAGAATATCAAAAACTGTGAGCTTACGTCAAAAATAAAAATAATATGTTAGACTATAATTTAATTTCACGTTCACGTCCTCCCACGAAGATGATCACGAAGTGGCTAGAGGGAAATAGGATTTCGTTATGCGTTTTGAACTCGTTTGCCTCCTAATTTTTTTGCAATGAGTGAATTCCTAACTCCATTTACATTAGTATTTACTTGTGAGAGGATGGGTAAGAATACAATTTCCATCACTCAGCATCTTATAAGAGGATAGCACCCCCTTGGTGGCAGGGAATCTACTCTCCGACTGGTTTGCGACCACCAGCATGGAAATCCGATCCAACCGTTTCGTTCGCGCCGCATATGTGCCATACCTTCCCTTTCTTCTCCCTCTTCTTTGCAATAATGCTACGGTTCCAGTGGACACGGAATTCTATCTTTACGTCCACTGAAACCGTCCACTTAACCGTCTCTTCACTATCCTCCTCTATTTTCCTCCTCTATTTGTAATGCAACGCATCAACAACACATAAGATAATCTGTCTTATAAGTCAATAGGTTCGTGTTTTTATAATTGTAATGGTCAGCTTATGACGTAGCACGTAGAGGTCGTAGCGGACTTGTAGCAATTCGTAGCAGCTACCTACGTCAAAGGTTGCGTGTTAGATTTCCACTTTACACAAATATTTGTAGAGGTCATCTGTGGCTGTTTGCCTTTCCGGCTCAGAATATATTCCTTGTGGGTTAAACCGTTTATAATTACATGGGATTAGGTCTTAAATATACATTATATTTTATAAGCAATATAACCTTGCTTCTCTTGTTTAAGACTAATATTTTGACAAATTTATGACAAAAAGGGTAGTACTTTTTATTTTATTCCGAAATTGTATTCGAGTCCTCTGTTCCGATAGACTTTTTGTTGCCAGTTGTTGACTAGTAACCATTGTAGGTGTGATATGCTGTGGTGTGGTTCCGTGGCTGGGTCTTCATTACTAAGGTTGGAGTAAGTGTTCCGTTTGAAGTACATATTATAGTTGTCTTGTGCGTGTTACTGTGAGGTATAGGTGCCATGTAGACAACAAGTTGAATACTTGTTTAAATTGACGACTATCCTGAAATAATAAATATATATAAAGGCTTATATACTTAGGAATCCAGTCACAATCACGCAATACTTTGACCCCTAAAATAACACCATTCTATCGAATTAATATCCCCATTCAGAATAAACGCGAATCAAGCAATTTGTTCAAAAGTACTTAATTCAGTCTGGAACGTGCAAATGACTTAATTAAAAGAAAATACGTGGAAATAAAGCGCTTCGTCTTTTGGAAACACTGACATAAGAATCTAACTGACATAACACGAGAATTGCCAAAATGCTATATTGTTACTAACAATTTTGTATTTAAAATATTTTTTTTACTACCTTGATTTTAAAGTTCCATTGCGTAGAAGTCGACTGAAAAGGATACTTGCTCGAATGACTCTGGAAGTCGTAAATTAATTTAGTTTAAGGTTCTTTACAAGGTAATGTATATGACCTTGTAAAAAACCTTGATGAACCAAGAAGAAATTTGATAGTATTACAGGTTCCTGTTGTTGACAAAATGATGCAGGCCAGTTTAACCACCTTATATTTCCTCATATTTGACAGTTAACCTGAGAAAAAAATGTAGGAAGGGGGGAGAGGAGAAATTAAAGAAAATGTGTTGTTACATTGCTCAGTATTCCTTTTATATTTTAATCAATTTTTTTTCCTCTTTACATAATATCTTAATATTATTTTTGTCAAATTGTCCAACAATGTTTACTCCCTATTGGAGATGATTTGCAATAGTCGTATCTAATAGCGGCTTCAATCATCTTCTCTAAAAATTGAGACACTGTGACTTTTAGTTTAGACACTTCAAGTAACTACATTAGACCATGTAGTTATAGTACAGCAAATTACCTTTCAAAAAACTAGTGTATTCTTCCTTTAAAAGAACAATTTAAAAGGTTATTTTGCTATTATTCACAATATCCCAGGACTTTTTTCTGCGACCAACTTTTTTGGACTGTGGTAGAATGAAACCTAGCCAAAAAAAATTACCTTGAGGAGATAAAAAAACTTGAAAAAAGTTTTTTGTTCATGTTAAAAGTATCTATCACTTTATTTTATTTCAAAATATCTTTCGTTCTTATTCAAACAGTTTTGGAGATAGGTAGGTAGAGAAATTAAATAATATAGGTAAGAGAAAACATTATTTTGCATTTGATATGAAGGCATAGAGTCTAAATTTTCAAAACACAGAACATTGTTTGGTGCTTGACCTAATTTAGTAGATTAATTCTACCTGACAATAAGTTATAAGAGTTATTAATTTCATTTTGGTCTTCAAAGGAATGTCCATTAGTATTCATTAAAGGGGCCAAAATACATTTGTTTGTATTTGTGCCACTGGGAACAAAAGGAATCGTTTTTCAAAATAATTTTGTCAATGATATACGATGTTTTAAGTTGCTGCGTAAATTAATATTACCTAATGTTAATTAATAAAGAAAGAAAAGAGTTGAAGTCTATACGCAGACTAAGAGTATAACGGCTTGACTAGAGCTTCAGAGTTACTGCTAGGAATACTCACAGTGTAATCAATAATTATTCCGTCGTGACGGCGTATTTATTTAGCAATACCCACTTCCTTCATTTGTGTTTATCAGTTGTCTAACATTCAAGTAACAGGATACTACTCAAATTATAACACTTCACTAGCACTATTTAGAGACTACTTCACTCCTTGAGAGACCTCGCAAGAGTAAGACCACAGTCAGACTGTCGAACGCATATAAAGGGCCGAGACTGTCAAACCGACGGAAGTAACTACCACCCTACTCCAACGCCATCAATGGCGATTACGATTCGATAATCTTTTACTATTCTCCGACATATACTAGAACAGTATTTGTTAATTAATTAAATTTAAAAAATGACTATTTCAACAAAAACTGTTTGTGTATATAATATATATTATATATAAATAAATTAGATAAAAATTTATACACCTAATACATTTACATGCTTGCTTAGTGTGGAATTCAAAGATAAAATTTTGCTGTTATTTATAAGCTTCACTCTTTATTTGTTATAAAAAAGAATGTTTCTAAGTTTAAGATATTTATTAAGTGTAAAAAAAATACCTAAAATAAAATGTTTTATATTAATATCTAGCTTAGAAACAAATGTAAAATTCTACGTTTAGTAAATAAAGATTTATTTATTATTATTGTTTTATACTGTTAGCAACACCGTTTATAACTAAGTGTTTGCGGGTAGTTCCTTTTATATTATTTTATGTATACCCACGTGTACACAATATATAACTTTTAGTGCGATAGATTAGTGTCACTCTGTGGTGTTTTCGTGTAGTGTACATGGAATTTAGTGTTATTGTGTCGTGGTTAAGGTCACTTTTCTTGAAAGCCACATAAATTAACTTAATTATCTACTGTAATTAGTGTTCGGTCAGTTAAGGGGAGACATACCTTGGTCGCAAGTCCAAGGCGCTGCCCTGCGTTATATATATATATATATATATATTGCTGTACGCTGTACAGTAATGTAATTCCCTATCTCATTCTATGATAATATAACTAAAATGAAGAAGTAAAATTAATATAAATAAATACTTAAATAAATACCTTTACCACATTTTCAACGGACCTACTTCCTAGTTGCATAATAAACTTAGTTTGAATAAAATAAATGATTGTCAATGCCAAATGAGCGATACCATGCCACTCAGAAAGTTTTGCTTTTTATTTTAAATTTTATGTATAAGGCGCTGGCAACTAGTAATTATTTTAAAAAATTTAGTTAGTCCAAAGTAAAAATACTATTGTTGTAATTTCAAATATTACTCGACATGTTTTCGAGAGCCAAATTAAATTATCTTGTCACATTTAAAAATGCATTGATGGCCTTGCATTTTCATAAGATTTTAATGTGGCCTAAAATCTGATGAGTCATTTGATCGACTTCAATTCTTTTATGGATGAAAAACCTTCAGAACAGTCACCTTATTTCGTCATCGGTCCTACGACGGCTGTCACGGAAAAAAGTGTGCTGGCAGTAAAAAAAATTATTTAAGGAAACAGGCGAATTACATACGAAGAGATTTAGCATACACATCGGTTCGTAAAGCGTTCACAAGATTCTACACGAGCACCATCGCATGAGGAGGATAGTACCGCACAACCCAAGCTCAGAAGCGGTCTTGTATGGAGTGGTACCGTGATATGAATTAAAAATTTGAAGCAGGCTCGACTCGGCGCGTTTACGACATTGTGACATGCAATGAATCCTGCATTTATCAATTCAATCCAAAAACAAAGTGTCAGTCGACAGTTTCGCTGTTTTAAAACGGACCAACGCCTATGAAAGTGAAGCGCTCAAGAAGCGCAGTGAAGATTTTGATCGCTAGTTTCTTCACTTTGACGGAGTATCTGGTTTCAATTCAATTATAAGACCAAAGCAGCATCAACGCCGAATGGTATGGCACAAAATTTCTGCCAGAAGTTTTGTCAACAATGAGCAGCAAGCGACCGATCATCGGGCTCCGCGGGGGTACTGCTTCACCATGACAAAGCGCCCGCGCATTCAGCGCTCAAAACGAGGAAGTTCCTGGACACCACATAGCTATTCCAAAATAAAGTAAATTCCAATAGTTTGGGATCATAGAACTTGTTTTTAACCGACTTCAAAAAGGAGGAGGTTCTCAATTCGATTGGTATATATTTTTTTTATGTATATATACTGATTACGCTGAGATTTATGATCCGATTTACGTGATTCTTCTTTTGTTTTATGCGAAATTGTTGCCATTTGGTCCCATAAAAATTTAAAATAGTTTGTCCTAGTAGTTTTTATTTTATGAACATTTTTTAAAATCTTTTGGTGTGTCGATTATTGCACTAGCTTTTGGAGATCCAATAATGGAACTAAAAGGTGAATAGCTACCATGATGCAGTATCCCATAAAAATAATATTTGTTAAGCCCTCAAAAACTCATTGAAAGGATGACGGATAGATGGTGAGGTTGAACCTTAAGCTAATATTTGGGCCAGTTTATCCGTTTGTTGATGTTTAGAAAAGTTTTGATTACCCGACCCATGAGACTTTATGTTTTGATAGGCTATATTATCATGAAAATATAAAGTTTATTGAATAACATGTTTAATATGAGCAACGTTATTTCGTGGAACTAAATTACCTTTAATATGTTTAACGAATTTGAAAGTTTTGGTTTATATTATATATTAACTTCTATGGTGCTCTTCTTATTAATATTATAATTTACCATCTAGATATAATGGCAGGAATCCAAGTTTATTTTGTGACCAAAAAAAATTCTTACAATTTGAGCTACTATCTACTATCCTTGTTGTTGTTGACGACCTTTCATTCTAAAGCAAACATAATATGTCGTGACTGACTGTCATTAATGTAAGTTGTGGTGGCTCTCCAGATTTAGATGTCATGGCAGGAATCCATGTAGTGTAATTACTTAGTCTTCTTATTACTGATAATGCGTCATTCTAAGGCAAAGACAGATTTCATAATGGTTTGACAATGTGAGCTATAGAGCGCACTGGACATTACATAAACTACTTTGATATTCCACTTATCATTCGTATCTAGATATCATGAGAGAAATCTGACTAGTACTTACAGGTTGAGTCTTAGTTATAGGTTTATAAAGCTTGCACTAGTATCGATGGTTAGTTATTATGTTGATGGAAATGTAATATAACAGATTTATCGATTATTACACTACATAACGTATATAACACTAAAATTAAAAAAGCATTATGACATGCAAAACCAAGTTTGTAACCAAAAATACCAAGCAAAGAATTCCAAAACTGCGCTAAAAGGATGAATATGATATCTTCATCCCACGCGGCCCATTTTTATCCCTTTCATGGTGCCGGTGAATGACATTCATCATAATATTACTTATCATTACCGCGGTTTGAAACAAAGGAGCGCATCAATCTCTGTCACGGGATACGTATGTTTCACCGTTTCACTCCATGATTTGGTCTTTTCATTTTTTTTAAATAAATAATAAGTAATATACAGCGTTGTGGTAATATACGTAATTCCAGATAAAAGGCATTCTCTCTCTTTTTATTTCCCTACTCTCTATTACCTCTTTCTCACCTTGCTCTTTCTATCTATCTTCTTTATCTATCTCTTTTCAATTTTTATTTTTGCTTTCTTTCTCGTTCTTTTATGATCTGTCGCTTTTCTTTTTTTATCTATATTTTCTTTTTTAGCACCTTTTCTCACATATTCTCTTTTTTCTAATAATGAAAAGCTACACGATTACAGAGTGACAATTTAATAATACTGCTTCAAATACCAAGAGGGAAGCGAGGGCAGGCCACTCGTTTTCTATTAACAAATACTAATTCAAGGGACTTAACACTCCAAACAATATTAACCGAAATGTAATTAAAGTTGAAAAACAGTTTAATCTTAGAGAGGAAGAGGGAAGCGGAGGGCTGGATTCATTTGTAGGGTCTTACCCACTTCTGAAGCTATAATGAGGAAAAATTAAAAAAAACTTGAATGACTGGCTTTGGTTACTTGCAGATCCTTATTTATGATTATGGCATTTAGTATGTTTAGTAGGTAGAGCACCACTGAGTGTTTTAGCTAAGTCACAGGACCCAAGTACTGCTCATCACCTCAACTAACGTGCAGTGCAGTAAATAGGTATCGACTTTACAGTTAGCCTTCTTTTCGCGAGTAGTTTCTTTTATTTTATTTGAATATACCTCTACTCCGATAGACTTGTGGCAGTTGTTAAACGGAGCTCACCTGGTGACCATTGTGGCTATGCAGGTGGTATGGTGTTGTAATGCTGGGTCTCCAGCATTGAAAAGTATTTCGTGAGTGTGACAGTATTATTATCTTTTACGTGTTACAGTGCTGTATTACTCTCATATAGATAAAATAACTCAATTTATTAAATTCTCAATGGCCGTTTACAGCTAAAAAAATCATTAATTAAAATCTTTCCCCTTAAAGTGTATTGGCCTCTTAATTGAACGTACAAATTTTCACCTCACATATATTTTTTACTTTTTAGTGAAAAAACGTGGTAAAATCCCGCTCGCTGAAATCCAATAGGCATTGAATAAAAACGCGTAAAATACCATTCGGATTACCTACTGCAGGCTATTTTACGAAATGGACCATTTTAATTGTGTGCAGTTAACACGGTAAACAATTGCTTTGAAACTGTTGTTTGTTTAAGTACTTTCAAAGTGTTTTTATTTGAATTAACTAGGAGGCAATCTTTATTAAATACCAACCCAATTACTACTACAAATGCTGCAGATGCTAGCTCTAAATTATTTGAATTTACATTGTAAATGTGAGCATACAAACATACATGCATGTTAAGTGCAATAACTTAATTTCGGCTTATGGATTTGCTCGTAGCCGCATTTAGTAAATAAAATATGAATCAGTACTGGATACACAGGAACTCCATAAATTGTGGTGTTTTTCAATAAATATTCTTTTAATAATAATTTCAATTTAAGACCTAGTTAGTAAATTATTTAACCTTATTCTTTTTTATAGATAAAAAGTGTCCTAATATTACACGGGAGCCAATATGAATTAGTGAAAGGAACCTCTTTATTAAGGCGCGTGTTAAAGCTTGCCTCTACTGCCTGACCCACCCACCTCTGATTTTCTATGTCGAGAACCTATATCTTATACTGATATATAAAGCTGAAGAGTTTGTTTGTTTGCTTGAAGGCGCTAATCTCAAAATTTAATGGTCCGATTAAAAAAATTCTTTCAGTGTCAGATAGCCCATTTATCGAGGAAGGCTATAGGCTATATATCATCACGCTAAGACCAATATAAGCGAAGCTATACGCGGACGAAGTCGCAAGGGTCGACTAGTACACTATAGTACTAAACCACAATAATTGAACGATAATAATTATTATCAAAGAACTAAACGAGGAACAGACAATCAAAAGATAAAATGAGATTTTTTTAATTTTAAATGGGGGGTAGGCAATATTTAGTTATTTTTTACTTATGAAGCTCGTAGCTTCGTCCACGTATATGTTAAACTAGCCGACCCACTCTTGCTTCGCTGAGGTGTATTCAAAATGTACACACACTCACTCATTCATTCATACTCTACACGCTACTATGAATCATATGTCTCATCGTTAAGGCAGCATTCGTAAGAAATGTTTTCGTTTTACCATTTTTTTCCCCACTTACTTTGCTAATTCGACTATCACGACAATATCTTAATTTTTAGGGTTAATTCTAGCTGACCCGGCAAATAATTGTGAAGCAAAGCAAAAAAAAACTTTACCTCTTATTATTATTACTAATAAATTTATTTGTACAAACATTTCAACTTCAGCTTTAGGGTACTTTTTTAAATTAAAAAGTTCCATATGTAAGTATGAATCCACCTTCTAAATTTATTAGTGTAACAAATATCATTCAAATCAGTGCAGAAACACGGCAACACCTCGATTTTATTATATGTATCTATATAGAATACGAGCGGCCTGCTCGCTTCGCTCCGGGTATTTAAAGCAATATTATAAATGATGTCCTCAATTAGTCATTCTGTAATTGTTTAGTTTTTCATTATTTGAAAAAAGAGAGAGAGTGATAAAAAGTTATAAAATGAAAAACGATAGAAAGAAAAAGAAAAGCGACAGATAATATAAGAAGGAGGACAGAGCAAAAATAAATATGAGTAGATAAAGGACACAGAGAGATAATCGAAGGAAAGAAAGTCAAAAGAGGCTGATCATTCTGAAGAGAGAGAGATAAAGTTAAAAATTAAAGAGAAATAAGAGAGAGGATGAGAGAGAATGATACTATAAGTAATAAGAGGAAGAGAGACGGAAGTACTAGAGACTCGTCTCAGTTAAAAAATTTTTAAAATCGGATTATTAACAACAAAATGGCCATATTTTATTAATTAAAAAATGTATATGGCAACACTAAATCTCCTTTGTTACTCACGAAAAGTATAGTTTTCGATTGGTGAAAAAAATTTTAAAATCGGATTAGTAGTTCCTGAGAAACTCTACAATTTACAAAATGGCCACGTTATGGCACTTAAATTGCCATATCTTTTTAATTATAATATTTATGGCAACACCACATAGCCTATGTTACCCGGAAAGGATGTAGCTTCCTATCGGTGAAAGAATTTTCAAAATCGACTCAGTAATTTTCGAGCCAATTCGCAACAAACAAACATACAAACAATCAAATCTTTCCTCTTTATATAATAGTGTAGATAGATTATTTGTTGTTAATTACTACTAACATGGAAATGTCAAGAAAATAATATATCGTGTCAACATTGAAAACTAAACCGGGATACAGGTCCACATTCAAATTAGATAAGCGGTCCCAGCGGATACTCCGTGTATCCGCAGACGGATACGGATCCGACAATCTCTGCACCAGTTTGTATCTACGAGTATATTCCCTAAATGTCATTACTCTTAACTAAGTGTTTGTATCATATTACAGTATAATTTCATAATAATTATATATTTCGTTATACTTTTTAGGTTTGCGCTCACTTGGTTGTCCGTCCTTTTGTCTGTCAAGGCTTGGTGATCTTAGGAATCATATTTTAAATTCAACGCAATCAAAAGGTACCGTAATTTTTTTGTAACTTGCCTATATAACCTATTTTTTAATAGATAAAATGTAAGGAAAAAAAGAAAAAAAATCTAAAAACAATATAGTTTTAGCTATTAATGTTATAAAGACCACATCAATCAATTATATTATGTTTATAGATATAGTATTATATTATTTTCTCCCCTGAGGGGACGGGTTAGAATACAATTCCCCACTGCCGCTGGAAGAGTATCTCGTGAGAGGAGAGTAACGTAGCATCCCTTGGTGCTAGGGGATCTGTTACTCGACTGTCTTTCAACCGAATCCGAATCCGACCGCCAAGTTTCATTGACGTGTTTCGATTTAGCTGCATGTCGGGCTATCTTACCCTCTGAGATCTCGATCATGGTCCACAGAAACCGTAGCATTTTTCTCTTCATTCCCATTCCTCACTCTATCTTGAAGGTTAACACTTCGGCAAAAAGGTTAACAGGGACCCGCTGGTTGTGATCAGGAATATCGTGAACACAACCAGCGACGAGGACGTCCTCTGCCTGAAGACCCAGAACCAGCACCTTGTGCGCGACGTTGACGAGAGAGAGTATCGCGCCAAGGTGAAATTCAGAAGGAGAGCTCGAAACCCTCTGGAGAGCTATGTCGTTCTGGACGTCTCCCCAATCGTATGGCAGAGCTTGACGCAAGCCGGTAAGCTCCACATAGACATGCAGCGGATGAATGTTGTCGACCAATCTCCGCTTTTGCAGTGTACGAGGTGCCTCGGTTTTGGCCATGGTAGAAGGCAATGCAAGGAAGAAAACGATTTGTGTGCTTGCTGTGGAGGGTCGCACAGGCAGGACGACTGCCCTAGATGACTGTCAGACTTGCGGGAAATGGGACATTGTGGCCCGGGTCCGCGTGGCGTATTGCTAAGAGCGCTGAGACTTGCATGACAAACTGACGGACAGACTGTAGACAAAAACAAACAGACAAGAAAGACAAAATTAAGGTCACTTTCCGCTCTATAGTTATAGTTTAATAACAATGACAGACTAACAACATCAACATGTGCGGGAAGGCGGCGTAGTTCAAATACCATAATAGCCGTCTAAGTATTTAGCAGTGAAAAATCTGCCTCTAAAATATTGTATAGAACATTTAAAGTATGCAAATTTCGAAGATGGATAAAACTACGCAAACATATATATGAGGGAATTTATGATTAATTCTGAATAAAATATAGCCTCAGCAAGATTCGGTGCGTGTTAAACTGATACTATTGAGCCTCGTCCTTTTAGTTGTTACTATAGATATATTTACTAAAAAATATAAACCGCAATGTTATAAGGCCTATCGTAGAACATAAGTATTCACAAATGCACACTATGTTCACATGAATGTTAAATCATATACTTAAATGTAAAACTTGGTATAAATTACTTTAAACGATATATTGAACACTTAAAAACTCAACTGCAATAGAAATCTACTATCATTTCACATGTACTTTGATAACTGATCCAATCCTTGACTGTCATAGAACCAAAGCGAGTACGAACAAACTCAAACTCAAACTCAAAATATTTTATTTCAATTAGACTTTTGTATAAAAGTACTTTTGATACGTCAAAAATTGGTCGGTCAGTCAGTTTGTCTGAAGCTACCACCAGCTCGGAAAGCAGTTTTCTGTTGAGAAGAGCCGGCCAGAAACTGAACAGTCGATCTTTTACGGTAAGGTACTACGGTAAATAAGATATTATTATTTACAATAGAATGTTTGAATGAATTAAAAACGATATCTTTCTAAATGATGAAAGACGTAATAAAGCATTTCTTTATTTCATCAATTCCTTACAAAAACGAAAAGGGTTTGGTAAAAAAGTGTCTCAATTGTCCCATCTTCTAAATAATTCGTAGCGGCCAGATTGTGACCATTCTGTGTGACATGTAAAAACCATTGCGGTCTGTAATGGACTATGTTACGAATTATTCATCGTTCAGCTACAAACAGACTTTAAGATGTGATAGACAAAATATCTATCATTTTTTATTAGCAACACTTGCGACTTCGTCTGCGTTATACTCCGCTCCTATGGGTCGTAGCGTGAGTTTATATAGCTTATGACCTTCCTCGCTAAATGGGCTATATAACACTAAAATAATTTTATAATTTCAACTAGCAGTCCTGAGATTGGCACATTCAATCAAACAAACAAACTCTTCAGCTTTATAATATTAAGTATAGAACTGAATGTTATATGTGTGGATAACAATACTATCATTAATTACCATCCCCTCCTATCATGATTGTATTCCCGTTTTTTTTACAATCCTCGAAAATTTTATGTGCTATTTTCTCAATCGTATTAATATTATAAATGTGAAAGTTTGTATATTTTATGTTTAAATGTTTGTTACTCAATCACGTAAAAATGGCAAAACGAATTTCATTGCAATTTGACACACATATACTCTATAGTGTGAATTGACATATAGGCTACTTTTTATCCCGGAAAAACTCATAGTTTTTTTTAGACAAAAAATTAAAGTTTTTGTTAAATCAAAGTCTAAATTGCACATTTTCGCAGCTGGACTAGTAAGTAATAAAGATAATAAAGTGCCTTCCAGATTATCAGGTTAAAATCTTAACCCGATTAATTTCCATAAACAGAAAAAAAATCTAATTCCGCATCAACGATCAAATTTGCACAAAATGGAGGAATTGTTTTCTATTTATTTAGTGGTCCAATAAATGAATTAAGAATTTATATGAATACTCGACATCAGTATTAAGGCATATGTTAATCTGATTGTGAATAAATGATATTGTTTTTTTTCACAATATTTTTTTTTAATTTGAATAGTTCATGACTTTATAGGAAATTCAAAATTATGTCATAGCTAAAAATTAAATTTAAAAGAACAACGTTTCTATAAAGATCTTATGGACCAATACAGCACTTAATTTTTTTTCTTAGAAGCTACAGCCTCCAAAACATATCTAAAATTCATGTCAATCGATTCAGAAGGCTCCGAGAAAAAAATATTATTCTGATTTTGAGCTTTTTCCCAGTTTATTCAAAAACATTATATGATCTATGAGATCTGAAACCTGAAGGATCGATGTATCTTATTAGTATCAGAATAATACTATCTATAAAATGTTAGTAAAACCTAACAGTAAAACAACAAAAGTTAAGCGGCGTAAGAGATTTCCCGGCTCAGCGCGTTGAATCACTGCCTGCAATTATTGGGAAGAAATCGGGAACCGAGATATTTATGGTACTGAACGTTGATACATCTTGATTACAATCCCAGGTTAAGTGTTAGGATGGTGTTACTTAAACAAGTATACTGGAACTATAAATGCGAAAACCATTTTTCCTTCTATATACTTTATCGTAAATAATTTATCAACCCTTTTGAAATATAACAAAATCAATATCAAAGAAACTGACATAGTAATAAAAATCTAAAATATTGTGCCCTTTCTAATATTCATCTATTTATTTAAAAAATAGATTTTACTAAAAGTACTAGTATTTTAACCTATATACTTACACATAATAGAAAGATTTCTCCATAAGAATTTTCCCAATATATAAATGGCTTAGAATAAAATTGAGGATGGTTATCTATGGGTTTTGCGACTAGATTAGAGAAAAAGTACCTAATTGGAATGGGGTTTTCGTATATAATAGGATATAATTATTACAATAATATATACCAGACCACACAATATTTTTCTGTCTATATTTTTTTTTAGTTATGACTTATTGAGCCTCATTCGTCTGTTTTCTGTAAATACGTTGCTTATGTTTTTAATGTAATTTTTTTATAGTAGATAAGGTGCAAACAAGTAGACGTTCCACCTGATGGTAAGTGGCCACCATTGCCCATGGACATCGACAAAACAAGAGTTATTCCCTTGCTTTGTCGATGCGTTGCATACTCGAAGATGGAGTGGGGATGGGGAATAAAGAAAAAAAAAATCACAAGTATACTTAGTTGCCTTCGACTATACTTCTGATAAGCATAAGAGACACCATTTCCCTATAAATAAACGAAGTAACATTATCTCAAATAGATTTCACCATCCGGCAGTATTTACGAGACCGCGCTAGCTGGTTGCCAGACCACGTACAAGCTTTACAATGCATATAAACATGCTTATATGCTTAATATTTTCATATTATTTGGTTAATATCATCTAGTTACATGTGTTAGGCCTTTACAAACCCAGGTAGCGTCCGTCTAAATGGGTTTTCATGTGGTTTTCACTCATTTTTTTATGGTAGATGCACCTTGAAATCGAGCAAATGGTCCACGTGATAGTAAGTGGCTACCATCGCCCATGGACATCGACAAAACAAGAGATATTCCCTTGCTTTGTCGATGCGTTGCATCCTCGAAGATAGAGTGGGGAGGGGAAGTGAACAAAAGAAAAATGCTGCGGTTTCAGTGGACCCTGAGCAAGAGCCCAGAGTCCACTAAAACCGTAGTATTAAGGAGATGGGAGAGGGAAAGGGTAAGTCTGTCCCAAATGCGGCTCGACCGCAAGGCGTCAATAACACTTGGCGGTATTTTATGCGAACATAGTAACAAACGTCCATACAAATGATCGTTAGAACGCAATCAAACAACGAATTGTATGTCCCAAGCTTTATATATAAACAGAGATCGATTAACCCGTTAACCGCGCCCGGCAAATACGAAACTAGGGTTACCATACTTTTAAGTAAGCAACAACAACAAATTACAACTACATTAACGCAACTCGACCGGAACGCGTCAATGACACTTGGCGGTCGGACTCGCATGCTGATGGTCACAAGTCAGTCGGGGAACAGATCCCCTACCACCAAGGGGTGCTGGGTTACTCGGCTCTTACGAGATGCTTTCCCAGCAGCATAGGGGAATTGTATTCTATCCCGTCCCCTCACGGGTAAAATTAAATATATTGTGACATTAAGCTTACTAGGAAGGGTAAAGGGAATACCTACTACTACTAGTAATCTTTTAAAAAAAAATTATATATATTGTCAAGTATATCTTATGATTACTTACGTACAGATTTAAATTATAAAATGTTAAAATAATTGTATAACTTGTATAAGATCTACTAAAATCATACATGGGACCATACCGCATAGTAACAGCCATAACCTTCTCCAGGCGAGATCCGTTTGACAACTGGCTGAAGTGTATCGTAACAGAGGTTACATACAGAGTCAGAGTCTTGGTAGAAAATAAAAAGTGTTGCTAACTGAAGCCGGCGAGATCTAATATCCTTTATAGCGTTGTAAATTTTACACATCATAATTTAAGGGTTAAATAAATTCAAGTAAATTTCTAAATAAAAAAAAACTTTAATTTTGCTGTATCAAAATGATAGTAACCCTAACAGTACCCCATTAGTGAGTTCAAACATTTGTACTTTCTGTCAGATGTAAGGTCGAACGAAATTGAGACGATACTTCGAAGGGTACGCTTCCGTATCGTTAATATACTGTAATCAAAACACGACTAAGTTATACCAATATAGAATACATAATATCTGGAGGCACGGCAGCGCCTGCCAAGTCGAGCCAAGCAAATTAATTTCTGTGACAGCCTTTTCTCGAAGTAATCCACGGTGAATTTGTATTATTTTAACTTCGTTGTGGATAGATCTAGAAGTCTGAAGTTACGTTATTTCTTATTTTTATAAAGATGGATTATGGAGGCTAAAAATAATATAACTATTTTCTATTCGGAAAAACGACAAGAGACTTCTGTATAAAAATTGTGATCAAGTTAAAAACTCATTTTTTAATATAATGTCATTCGCACGAGGGCGGGGGCTGCTAATAATATTGTCCAATTTTTTATGAATAAGTAACTCAACCTCGTATCTCTGAAGATTTATATTTTATCTAACAGTTCTTGCGGGGTACAAAGAAAGAAACAGAGCGTTAAATCCGTTTCTCCGAATAATTCGCTATAATTATTTTTAATTAATTCGAAAAAGACAAAGTAGCTACCGGCACGTAAGTTTACGTTTGACCTTGAATGCGCAGAAGTCACTATTAGGACCTTTTTAGCGGGGAACGCGGGGAGAGAGCAGCGCGTCACATGCGATTGGTTCGTATGCGATGTTTCAGTTAACGCGTGTCTGCTATTTGTCAAAATAACAAACGTCATAGATGGAACCGCCAATACAGGCACGCAACACATTCAAAATGCGCAACTTTCTCCTACTACTTTTTCTCAAACGTAAACTTAGGTGCCGTCTGTGATAACCTATGTTATTCAGGCAACAATCTATCATCAGAGCCAAAAAAATCATGTTAATCCGTTGCTCTGTTACAATGTTGAAAAGGACAAAAAAACGAACCAATAACCACATTTCCGCATTTATAATATACTTGTCGACCCGTCCCGGCTTCGTCCAGGTGCAATTTACCACGTGTGTTTAGGTTTAATGGCATACACATGAAAGGTATATTAACGTTGTCACGGGTTTTTTTTGGAATTTTTAAGATGTACATTATAGTTATACGTGACATGTGTAGCTCTAACGCAGCAGCATAGCACACCAGAATAGCTCGCTCGCCTACTCACTTGACACTTATCATTATATTTTGGACAATTCACACAATATCTTTATAAATTATAGTCTATGTGTTATTCCGATGTATAAGCTATATTATTGTAGAGTTTCATTGAAATTCATTCAGTTTATACGTGAAAGAGTAATAAAAATCCATACAAGCTCACAAACTTTTAGGTTAATATTATTAGTAAGGATATATGAAAGACAAACAATAGCAATCTAAATAATATAAAAGTTTTTTGTATTGAATATACCCAGTTTAGTATTAAATAAATAAAGTAATAAAACAAATGTTAAGTAATTTTTGCTTTTAAGTACCTAATTAGAGTTTATAAAACATTTCCATATTGATATTCAAAACAAGCTAATATTAATTAACCTGATTATTTCCACCCATTTGTTTTGTTTCTAGTTAGATGCACTTCTAAACAGTTAATTCACTTATATTAGTTACCTGAACATATTTAAAGCTTTGAATATTCTATATGCTTTAGTTTCCATGACATTATTAGGTTAGCTCGGTCTGAAACTAGACCATGTAGTTTAAATTTGAAATACATTATTATCGTAGACCTTGACTGTAAATACTAATTTACCAATAATAGATCTTATACTTTCTGTCACAAGAGCCCCTGAAATTTACTCTGGAGGGACACGGATCACTTTAGGAATCAACATTGTAGACTACAACTTAATAGACATGGACCCGGAACCACTAGTCTAGTCGACAAGTTGGAAATGGTCTAAAATAGAGATACTGCTTTTAAAATTATGTGTGATAGGTATAGCTCATTGGATCCAGATTGACGCTTAGAACAATGTGCTAAAAGCGTGATTTCGTCGCTAACGAAGGAATTTCGTTCAAGAAAATTTTTTGAGTTAACAATCTATTTATTTATCTATTTATATATCTATTATATCAATTAAGTTATTCGTATTAATAAATTTTATTCGGTAATCCAACAGCTATATAAATTTAAACATTTAGATATCAACTAATAATACTAACAAATATATGCCAATATAAGATTACAGTATGAAAAAAAAGATAAACATTAACAAAGAGGCAGTTAGTTACAATAATGTGTGTGTGAGTGTGTGCGTGTGTGCGCGCGCTTGTGTGTGTATGTAAGTGAATGTGACTTTATTGTATGTAGCTCTTTTTAATTCACAAGATGTTTTTCAATATTTTTTTTTCAAAACATTTTCCTTTTAACTGAAAAATATCAATATCACTATAGGAAGTGTTATATAATTTTAATAAACGTATTAATGAAGAATTTTGAGCATATGAGATGCTTATGAAGGGTTTATAGAACTGACAGTTCAGGAGGTACATATAGGGAAATTGATTGAAGCAATTCAGGACAGTCAATATATCCAGATAATATATCGTGCAATAGTTTCATATCCATCCTCTGCCGTCTTAATTTTAATGGTTCCGTGTGGAAGTATCTGCAGGCCAGCTCATAAGTGGAAAACGTTTTGTAGCTTGTATAACTTTTGTAGCATAGAAAATTAACTTTAAGTAAAATTTCCAACGGGAATAAATTTTAAAAATAATTTTTTCAAATAAAAAAAAATATTCAATATCTTAAAAAAAATGTGTCGTACTCGCTTTTGATACCGCGCGCGAATCCTAAAAATATCGCACGGAGATCAATTTTCAGCGATAAATTAACATTATAAATAATAGAAATAGAGTTCCGGGAGTAGAGAGTATTTATGGGAAATTTCCTTCTCTTAAAGAATCTTTTTATGAAACACGAAATTTTTTTTTCTTCATCTTTAATTGTTTGTAACTTTTGCAATGTTTTATGTGGTGAAACACGCTTTTAGCACATTTTCTAGCCGTCTTTCCGGATCCAATAAGCTGTCACACATAATTTTAAGAGAAGTATTTATATTTTAGACCATTTTCAACTTGTCGACTAGACTACACGATCTTTTACATATTATATTTTGCAGTATGAAGTGATATTGTTATCAAATATACAAGAACAAACGAACAGTTTATTCGTATGTATTAGAGCAGCCATTAGCAAATTAAATTTATTCTGTATAATCTAAACGCGTTTCACAACCGTTTCTAGTATTCTAGTCATAATTGAATTTAAATGGAATTAAGGCTGTCAAAATTGTTTTGAAAATATTTGTTATTCACTACTCTATTTAGTTGAATGTTTATCTTGGACCTAGTTTCTAACTTACATTACGAAATTGGTTTTTTACATTATGTATACAACAATAACTTCTAAAAATATTTCCTTATTTCAACTTAAATAGTTTTTATTTAAATATTTAGCATTAGTTGTACCGCCCTTGTGTATCTGAGCTAATACTTCAATGGTCATCATAACTTCTTATCTGATTTTAGTAAAATTAATGATCTACAGTCTCAATTTCAAAATAATTTTATTCAATAAAATGCAGAGTACTTTTGAGTACATAAAATTTTTCTCGAAGTAAGTAGATAGTGTGAAGTGAGATTATATTACGCATAACATATTCGAATGTCAGTAAAATCCCAAACATCGACGAAGTGTAAATATTTTTAACTTTTTATTGCATTTTTCAGTTTGATGTCGTTTAATTTTTTTGTTAAAAATATTTTATCATGTTTCTTTTTTCATTTTGTAAGTAATTACAAGTATGTGAATTGATTGTAAATATAAGCTTTACATTTTCAACTTGTCGACTATTTGAATATATAGAAACACTTGTTACTAATGTCGAGAGTAAACGCTCACACACGAAAATCAATTGTCCCTTAATTGAAATTGTACGGAACCCTGAGTGCGCGAGTTCCACACTCGCACTTGACCGAATTATTGTTTTTTTGAGTGACGACATTGAAAAATCAGCTCCATCCAATAATAAATTTCCTAAAAGTTTTTAAGACCGCTATCTTTGAAAAGACGGGTGCAGTATCGAAACTTTATCGAGTCTTTATTTCACTTTGTCTAGACATAGTTTTAATTCAGTGAACTGGAAAAGAAATATTTCGTATTCAATATACATTGATTATGCTAATGGTAAGACAGAAACTAATAGACATGTTTAACACCACAACTTATTAATGCGCAGAAGTCACTTCACTCACAAGGAACTTTTCAATATTTTTGTTAACCTTTAAAATGCAAAGTAGCATTTTTTTCCAAATGTTATTTTTCTTAAAGCTTTAATTAAGTAAATGAAGTAACAAATACCGTTAAAAATGAAGTTATCCACAATTTTAGCACTAGCGGAGCAGTCGAGCACTAGCGCGTGCAAGTGACGTGGGTCGACAGCGGCTTTACTTAATCTGTTACAAATTATATAAGAACTTTGTTTATACTGTTACTTTCCTATATAATAAACGTATAAAAATATTAAAAATTGTTTCGTGTGATATAGAAATAATGTTCTTTTGCAAGTTGCCAAAATCGAATAATCATTATGCTCGTGAAAGGACGGGTTAGAATACAATTCCTCTGCCGCTGGGAGAGCATCTTGTAAGGGGCGCATAACCCAGCACCCCGATGGTGGCTGGCTTGCGACCACCAGCATGCGAATCCAACTGCCAGGTGTCATTGACCCCTTGCAGTCGAGCTGCATATTGGCCCATCCCGTTAAGGCTACGGTTCTAGTGAACTCTAGGTTATCGTTCCACTGAAACCGTTGTATTCTTGTTCCCCTTCCTCAATTCTATCTTCGAGGTAGCAACACATCGGCAAAACAAGAGTCCCTCTCTAGTATTGCCGATGTCCATGGGCGACGGTGGCAACAGGTGGGCCGTCTGCCAGTTTGACCGCCATAAAAAATGCCCATTTAAATTCAATCAATTTCGTGTTAAAGACTTAACACAAAAATAAAGATTTATTTAAATATTCTCCCATAGAAGACACCGACAAGCTGCTACCACCAACAGCTGAAAGTTAGGATTCATATTTCCACTGCTGTCCGAGCAGAATCTTCACAAAAGCGTGGAATCTTCATCAACGTCAACCAATGTCGTACTTGCACCCACAGCACACAGCACAGCTCGGTCTACGAGCCCTCATCGAAATAATCCACCCATCGTTCCACAAGGGCGAAGAGGCTATCTTTCCCATAGCGCCGGCAACATCACAGAAGTCCCTAAGACAATATTTTGATCATTCTAATTTATGACTATTTAAATTTAACCTGATTCACGATTTGACGGTTTGATTTCGATAGATTATAATCTACCGAAAATTAATTCGTGAAATAGTAAGCAGCACGTTTCGGTTCATGATCTATTGACACTTTGAAATATCGCGAGATAGATTATAATCTAACGTTGTTGACAATTTTACGTTGACATAATATATATTCTATGTTTCTTTCTTTCGTTGTTGTCGAAAGTCCAAACTAGCTATATTATAAGGCCAATTTATTGGAGACACTTATGCGACCGTAGCCGTAATAAAGCAGCCAATAGATATGGCAGTAATGTGTCAAGGTTAGAATCCAAGCAAACAAGAATACGGTCAATTAAGGCTACGTCGAATGAGGGATTAGTCGCCAACCGTTGTTATCCACATCTGCTACGCCTTTGCCTTACACGACTAAGAACTTGAGTCTTTGCCAAAATTCTAATTTACTCTACCACTGTGTATCTATTCTGTGAATCTAAGTTAAATATAGCAGTTGAAGAGATGAGTTTCAAATGCAACAACAGCTGCAGTTTTATACTGTGTGTAAATGTGTCAATTAAGTACCAAAAGGGAAGAGATACTTTCTCTTTCCCTTTTGGTACTTAATTGGTAGTTAACCTTACTTTTATCTAGTCACACACTAGTCGATGTGGCGGTTATACTTTTTTTTAAATAAGTGGATAGTTATTTGTAAGAAAGGAATACACATTATACATATCAGGATAAATGGGCAATTGAATAACCAAATATCAGGAGCTTTTACGATTTGGACAGGAACCCATGCAGTGCAGGACTTTTGATGAAGTGAATAAATTTAAGGGTGTTCTATCTGATATTATATATGTGAACACTCATCTTCACTGCCTAATTTGACTTTTAAAGTAGAAAGATAGATTTATATACGGCTAACCTAACATAAGCCTGACCTAAAGGTGTGTTAAGACACCTAATCGCAATGTAGAAACTTACACAATACGATGTCAGTACTCTCATGATCCATGACGGAGAGGTCACAGCAAAACACTATCGTCACACTTCCACCAGCATCACTCCAGGTGATGTTAACTCAAAGAATCCCTTGAGACTAAAGTTTTTTATATTTTTCCAAAATAAGTGGAAAAAGAATGTCGAATTCCCTCGTGTTTCAATTCAAATTATATAAAATTAACAATGCACTGTATTTTAGGATACAAAATAGTGGTTTAAATTGTTAGTCAAGCAAAAGCAAGCCACAAAATTCGAGAAACTGACCAGTCTAATGCAAGAGTGTGTAGGAAAATAGTGTTTACAAAAACTATTGCCAATAAGTATTTTATCTCAAATATGTATTTAGATAAAATAATTGAAAGTTCCTAATTTAAAGTAATTCTAAATTCTTCACTTACGCGTAAGTAACTGTCTTTCTGTCTGTTACGTTTTCAACACTGGAGTAATTTTGATTAGCAATAGACTATAGCTTGTGAAAGGTTTTTATTTAGAAAAAAAACGAAAGCTATGAATTTATCGTATTAAATATCATAGAGGAGTCGAAACTCATTGGTTGCGCTGCTGCATTAAAATTTACCGCGAATCAACTGATTCACGCCACGAAAGCGAAAATACGAAAATGTTAGTGGACTGTAGGTAAATATATGGTTGACTCGACAGCATCAGTAGCTTAGTGGTTCGTGCGTTGGATTCACGGTCGATAAGTCGTGGGTTCAAATCCCGGACATTGGACTACTGGCGTGACCCACTCATGACAAAAGAATGCAAGCTTACTAGGAGGGGTAAAGGTAATACTAGTATCTTTGAAAAAAAAAACAGCGCGGGCTATCTACAAAGGTAATACGACAGGGGCTTAAAAAAGAAAAGAAAGCACAGTATCTTATAAGATAACAGCTTCACTGCTTCAACTGCTTAGATTTCTCTTCCACTAGCACAATTGTCACTATGTCTTATCAACACAAATAGTTAGTTATACAGGCGCACACGCATCGTCCTCTCTGGTTGCACTAGCATTTGCGACTGCTGCGCTAATTAACGTATTGTGCCGGAAGAATAGGTGAACGGATTAGAGATGTCAACCAAACACATAGATAATTTAAGCGGCGCAACCAATAATAGTTGTACGATGAGTCTAAAGGTGAGATTTAAGGGTGATAAAAAACTCTTTTCCTCTCGGTCTACGTAATTAGTTACCCAATTTCTAAACTAATGTTAGTGAATATTCTCAGTATTCGTGAAGTGCAGCTTACAAGCTGCTCGGGCAATGAGAGGCATTAGCTCGGCTCTGACATGGCTAACACTTGAACCATTGCCAAACTTACGCCTTAACTACTTCTGTTTTTAATAGACACAAGTTATACTAAATTAATATTATTATAAATTAGCATCTAAATGCGACTTTACGTGAGATCATTAATATAATCTGTCTCATTATATACCTTTCATTTAATATAACCTATTATTACACAGAGAAACTGTGCTTTATTGAGAGACACAAAGTATCCTACGCATAGGTTCAGCTTTTTTTCTGTTTACATTTCCTTTAACCTATTTGGAACTGTGCTTTATTTCTAGATTAAAAGTGTCATTAAAAGTATCTGTAGTAAATTTACTCCGTGTATTTTTTAAACTCAACATAATTTGTAAAAAGACTAAAGACATAAACGGTCACACAGCTCGACATGCACTTCATCCCCTATTTAAATTTTTTCGAGCCTTTTTTAAGATAAAACGTAGCCTATGTCCTTTACCAAGCTACCAAGTAGTCTCAAATTTCAGCAAAATCAGTTCAGTGGATCAAGAGTGAAAACATTACAGACAGAGTTACTTATGCATTTGTATTATTAAATAAATAAAAATATATTAATCCACATCCACACTATTATATAAAGAGGAAAGATTTGATTTTTGTATATTTGTTTGTTTGTTGCGAATGGGCTCAAAAACTACTGAACATGAAAATTCTTTCATAGATAGATAGCTACATCCCCTCCGGGTAATATAGGCTATGTATTGTTGCCATAAATATTATAATTAAAAAAGACATGACTATTTAAGTGCTATAATGTGGCCTTTTTGAAAAGTAAAGATTTTCTTTAGAACTACTGATCCGATTTTAATAATTCTTTTTTCATTAGAAATCTACACTATTCCTGAATAACATAGGTAGCGTAGTGTTGCCATATTTTTTAAATTAAATAGAATACGGTCATTTTGTTGCTACTGATCACTACTCTATCACTCTTTCAATTATAGAACTATACAGTTCTCTTCCTATTTTCTACTTACATCGTCTCTTTCTTTTAGTTTCTTTCTTTTTTCAAATAAAGGAAACCTTTACAGTGCAACAATTTCAATCATCATCAATTATAATACTGCTTCAAATACCCGGAGCGAAACGAGGGCAGGCCGCTCGTATTTGTGGTGACGTCTTTCTTATATCTGAATCAAGTAACAGGAATAAATATAATGTGGAAATTTTCACGTTATTTTTCGCCTTTTCGGTCTCGACGAACCTAAACCTAATTTTCTGGAGCGTGCAAAAGCTGACACAGCCCGTTGCTTCAGTATTCTAATTTTCCTTACCATTATGGGAAATGGTTTATTTTTAATTACAAATACTTCTTATTATACTTACATCTTTATCTAACAAATTCTAGTATTATTATTTTTTTTAAACTTCGACTATATAATCCATTCTATTATTAAACATATTAATATTTATGATTTTACTAGTCGACCCGTCCCAGCTTCGCCCGGGTGCAATTTAACACGTGTATTTAGCCGTAACCGCTATGTCCCTGCATTTTCATTTTAATATCTTCGAAAAAAAATATTTAAATTGCATGCTGTAAAGGACCATATTGATCTATATTAAATGTACAACGTATTTAAGGTACCTAATTGGATAAGGATTAATGCTGTATTGTTTAAAATTGCTTCGTAAATAAGCCATTATTTCTCGTAAAAACTGAAGGATAAAAAATGGTTATTGTGGGTTATCCCTAAGAGGTAGACATATACCATCGTGGACTATATTGTAGACCATTTTAAGGTGTACAATACTGCAGTATATTATTTTGATCTATCTTGTAGGGTTCAGCCAGCGTTTGCAATGTAAGCGCAAAAAATGTGTTTATTTACGACATCACATTAGAAACCTCTAAAAGGATCAGTGTTTATCTACTATAATATGTATGTAGTATACATATAAACCTTTCTCTTGAATCACTCTATATATTAATAAAAACCGCATCAAGATCGGTTGCTTAGTTTTAAAGATCTAAGCATACATAGGGACAAACAGACAGCGGGAAGCGACTTTGGTTTATACTATGTAGTGATGAATTGTTGAATGATATTATATTTTCTACTAAAATAAACAATATTCAATCTCTTTTGGATCTGTAGGAAACACATAGGATACTATATACTTATAGGATATAGAAAAATATAAAATTTCCAAAATATCCTACACAGATTTCTCAAGTTATCTATTTTTTGTAATTTAAAACACTTTATTGCACACATTATAAATACATTTTGAAAATATACTATAGAATGTTATTGTAGGTCACTAGGCAGAATATGGTGCATAAACTTTTGTACAGTAATATAAACAAACATGTTATTGAGAAATTATTTGTATATAAAATTAATTAGAAATATTAACCCTAGATAATTAACGTTTGCTAAATTACCATATTAGCTAATTATTCGACTTTTTTTACAAGCAATTTTAAGTTTTCTAATATTTTTATGTAATTTATGGTATCATTAGAATATAAAGGTTATAAATAAAATAATTATAACCGACAGACATTGTATCTTAACTATGAATATTAGTCAAATGACTGACAGTTATTTTATATTTTTTTTAAATGTTGTAAAATAATGTCTCAAAGTATAAAAAAAAATTAAAATTTTTATAGCTTATGTCACCCGCGCCATTATTACGAATCTATTGACACCTCACTCATGAAAATTGGTTCAGTAATTTAAGCGCTAGAGTGGAACATACAAACATACATACATACATACATACACACATACATAGATACATACATAGATACATACATAGACTGCTAAAATCATAACCCTTCCTTTTGGCTTCGCCGTAGTCGGGTAAAAAAGTCTCAAGTCTGACCGTCACTGATGAGCGTTAGCTAACTAGAGTTAAGTTTAATACACTAATGCTATCGTTTCCTTGAGGAGTAATGGATTTTTACTATTGATCAAATGTGCTGTTTTTGAGATTAGCCTTAATGAACATATCGACAGGCATTTTATATGTCTGTTTCACGTAAGAGAGGTAAAGGGTTAGAGAGAATGGGAGGAAAGCACTCATAATATAATTTACAGGCGTTTACGCAGCGCACGTAATTTTTTATTGGTGCTTCGCTCCTATGAGTCGTAGTGTCATATTATATAAACTATAGCCTTCCTCAAGAAATGGAGATCCAACATTAAAATAATTTTTGAATTTGAACGAGTACTTTTTGAGATTTGCGACTTTAACCAAACAAACAAACTTTTCAGCTTTATATTATTAGTATAGATAAAAAATATTTATATTTTAACATATTATGTGTTAATTAAAATTTCTAACATAAGTTATTTCAGCATAATTTAAACAAAAACAGTATATTTAAATTCCACATATGGGTCGGGTCACCTACACTCTGAACTACAAAGCTTTCTGGAGCATGCAGGAGCTGAGTGCAGTTGCAAATTCATTATTTAGTATATTCAAATCTATTATAAATAATGCTATATTTTTATAATTATTTATAACTTAATTTATTATAGTTAGCAACACTTTAGAGTAAATATAGTTAATATTTATCATGATAATAAATCGATATATTATATTCTGCTACAACTAATATTATAATTTCGAAAGCAATTCTTTAGAAACGTAAAAAATACTTAAGAATACAAACTAAACAAATGAAATTGCGATTTAATATACTACTTACGCCATCTATTGACGAATAGATGTATGTCGTATCTGTTACGCAGTCACGCTTAAACCAAAAAATCGACTTTGATGAAATTTGGTACAGGGATAGAGAGAAAGGACTAAGTTTCATGAAAGTATAGTGAAAAAAGTACTTAAGAATACAAACTAAAAAGTGTGTGATTACGCCATCTTGCGACGTTGACGTGAAGCATGCATGTCAATCTGTGTGGCCATTTTGTCGTGTCCACGGTGGTGTTTAAAATTGAAGTGTAACATATTGCAACAAGTGATAAATTAGAAAGTTTAGATTTTTGTTAGTCAATCAAGCAAAAGCAGCTAAACGCATGCATATAAATACTTTATAATATGGAGAAATCCATAGTTCCTGTAAGATAAAGTTAAAATATTTTATGTAGCAATTAACCCAACACATGGTAGATTGCACCCAAACAGAGCCGGGGCTGGTCGACTAGTATAAGTTAGTAAACTGTGATCGTAATTTCGAATCACTTGAGTCTTTGACTATTACATACTAGCTTAGATAAATGAGAGCGAGCAGTGAATAGTTCTCACCTCCTCCTTTCTTTATATTTAAACAATAGCAGGTACATAAGTAAATATCTAAAAGTTTCGGTTTCAATGCCATATTTAAATTTATTTTACTCATTGAAGTCAAAGTAGATAGAGGAAAATATCCTCTTTTATACCCTTTATTTTACCATATTTATTACCAAAATACTCACATGTAATGTATTTAAAGTATTTTATATATAAAATTTGAACCGATACAATGAAAGTAAATCGAATTGGACCAGCAGTGATTTAAATTCGTTTCCTGAACATATACCAGTTTGGGATTAAAATATTCAATACAGTTTCTTTCTGCTGGTATTTTATGAAAAATAGCTTTTAAATTAAATGTTACGGGAAAATTAATTAACTCAATAAAACTCGTGTTGTGTGTTTCTTTTATCAAGCATCGAAGAATTCGCAAAGTCCACGTCTGTTTGTCTGTTCACGATAAACTCAAAAAGTAATGAACGGATTTTAATGGGGTTTCAACCAAAAAAGAAAGTGATTCGTAAGGAAGGATTAAGTGTATAATTTGTTAAGGTTTTGTGTAAATTACTTGAAATATAATGTTAATTGTAGATAATGTCCAAGCTTTCCTAATCGCCTACTTAATCCATTTCTGAGATATAACATCTCTACTATCCACGCAAATCTGGGGTGTGTTACTAGTAAAAAAATAAATTCTTTAGCAACAAAGCTTTCTGTATCGCACAAATAAATTGAATCCCACTCAAAAACACTTTAGTACAAAATCGAAATCTTAACAAGCGTTTTTTCCAACGTGCAAGTCACCCACAAAAACGAAAATTCAATCTTGTGAACATTAATTTGGGGCTAGCGGCTGTGGCTTACTAAGCTCCGATGCACACCATTGCTATTTATACTACTATATACAACGATATTTTTGTACTTCTTACTTTTTAAGTACTCTATGCTTCAAAGGAAATAAAGGTATCTTTGTAGAGTTACTCTGTTGTCCATCTGTTTGTCTTTCAAGACCAATTTCTTAGAAACGTGTCAACTTGAAATATATATCAAATTTAAGGTATTCGGGTCTGAAATCGCAATCAATGATATGCAGTCAAAAGGTACGGTTAGGTATCATTTATGATGCTCGCAAAGGAATCAAACTATATACTTCTTATAGAAAGAGTCATCTAATATTTAATCAAGTAATAAACTTAAAATCTCACATATTATATATATTTATTTACAATTACTCTTCACTATGTTTGTCAATACTAAATCTGTGAAAGTACTTGTGAAACTGTTGCTGATTATCTGAAAAAGGTTTGTAAGGAAACCTATAAAATTAAATCTCTTAAAGTCACAATATTACTAACATGAGTGTTTTTAAACTAATAGTTAAATCCTATTAAATGTTTTTGAGGAATCCCATAAGAGTGTCAATCGTGGGCGATTCCGCAATGCGGGGAACCGGACGATTGATTACTTGGACTGAATACAACTAGTTTGGGTAATCTAGACATCTATATCTAACTTACAGATATCATCGATTATCCGTGAGGGGTTGGGTTAGAATACAATACCTCTCTGTCGCTAGGAGAGCATCTCATGAGAGGCGAATGAACCAATCCACTTGGTGGTAGGGAATCTCTTCCTCGATTCTCCGACTAACAACTACTACAGTCCGATCGCAAAGTCTTTGACTCATTCCGGTCGCGCCGTATGTGGGCCAGACTTTCTTCCTTCCTTTCACACCCGACTCTAGGTTTCTGCTTTGGGTTCACGAAATTACAGCATTCTATTCATTTGCATGGATATGGGAGGGATATCACCATGGGAGATGATGACCATCAATCGAACTGCCTGTTCATTTGCCTCCTCTCTATAATTAAAAAACTAGTGAATGCAGTTTATAAAAGGTAACTTATATCTCATATTCTTAAGTGAGTTTGTCACTAAATTATTAAAATAATTGTTATTATAAGTGTTGTCAAATGTATGTCATTGTTCCGGTGAGTTTGAATGAATTATACTATTATGAGAAGGTATATGAAATCACTTGTCAGACTGCTTTTATGAAGAGCAGTTTTGCTGTCGAAGCAGTTTGTAATTTCACTCCCCGAAAGAGCTAAGTACCCCAATGTAGTACAGCCATTAGAATGTCGTTAGATGTAATCGCAGCCCGGTCACGTGCGTAACGTAGCTTGTGTTTTACCTTTTTTGTTCTTGCATCCCCAATTGTGTGGCTATAAACATAGCGGAAAGATTTTTTAAAATGTGGTATAATATAAATGTGGTAATAAGGTGTGTCAAAATTTGTTTTAAATAAACTAAATTATAATAGATACTGTGCTTTCTGATACTTTTTTATGAAAACCTTTTAACTAAGGTAAACACATATGATTTTGTATCAATAGTACATTGATTTGTGGTGAAACGTCATTTTGATCGTAAACCGAAATAGACAACTGCTACAGATATTTTTATAAACTTTATATTAAGTCCCAAAACATACCATGTATTTTATTTTATTTATTTTTGAAGTTTCATTTACAACAAACATATTTTAACATTTAACAATTTAAATAAAAGTCGCGAAAACCCATTCGGTTTATGTGCGACTAGTGAGTTCGTGCTTTATTAGTTTACAATAAGTTATATCTAATAAGAGTAATTAATTATAGATTATAATATATATTTGGAGTATATTGGTTGTGTTAAGTAGAATTTTTTTACTTGATAAGTATTTTTAATACTGGATAAGTATTTATCCTGTATGTCCAATGGCAGTTCATTAATAATTTTAGGTAATATATAATCAACAATTCTCATTCCGTAGTTGTTGTTATACCTAGGTAAAATGTAAGTTTGTGTATCCTTTAAATGTCTTAAGTTGTTATTACGATGTCTTTTTTTGGATATATTGAATTTTATTATATTCGTCCTTTAAGATAGATATTCTAATTTTATTTTAGGTATTAGGTACTTTTGTCGTTTATAACTTATTTTTAATGTCATAATTATTTCTTTATTGGTATTATTTATGTGGGATTGAAAATTATAAGTAGTATTATTATATTTAGATTTAATAGTACACTATTTTAAGACGAGTTTAATGTAAAGAAGATAGAATAAATTTATTTCGAAGATTTGTATTACTTTATTTTAAATTTTCTACGTTTATTTCGTGGTAACTTTTTGTCAACTTTATTGACACATTTTCTGAGCTGAAGCGTTTAGCTGTGTCCTTAGAATTTTTGCAACTAATAGAAAAAACATTACAGAACATTTTTTTCCAAATTCGCTTTTTTCCTGGCCTCGTGTTGGACAGCGCGCTACGCGTGGATCGAATGGGAAACATTCTCATTACTCTACAGCGAGTAGAATCTTCGCTTTTTGCACTTAACAATGCAAAGTGCCTCTACCTCTACTTCTACCTCACTGTTGGGGAAAATTCTAACGGTGATAAATTTTCAATTGCAAACTTTACCTTAAGCTTTAAACTTAAGATTCTAAGTCTTAAAATTAGATGAAAGAACTTTTATATCAGTTTTAAAATGCGTTCTCAGAAGAAAGTGACCTAACTCAAAATTCCTGTAACTTATTTTTACAAAGAAAAATCATTTCATTCTAAAACTCTCTAGCTAAGTATTAATTTACGTTAAAATTGCAATTATTACACGAATTTAACACAACAGTCAAGAACCAATTTTTTTAAAATAAATGTCTTGTTTTGTTGTTGTGCCTATTTTGTCTGTTTTGTCATTAATCGCTGTAGAAGATGTATTTTTCACACATTTTCGCTTCTCTAACACTTGTTTATAATTTTTTATAAACAACTATAATTTTATAATTGAGATTTTGTGATCTCGTAAAGAATCCCTTTTCTCTCCTCCTTTCCCTAGAAAATACATAAACAGCGAAATTTCTTATATATTCTTAACAAACTATTATACCAAAAATTTAACTCATAAGCAAAATACACAGAGAAAAATATAGAAACGTAAATGTGTGTGTAATTAAACCATATCGTTAATTTAACGTATCCCACGTGGTTTGGCGAGGATTGAACAACTTGTTATTACTTTTATGAGTACTAGTTCCATAGTTAACATCTAAATGCTGAGTTATTTTATATTAATAGTACGTTTTATAACATTCTATATAAATAATAATGAAATATCTGTATGTTTGTAAGCGTAAATTGTATACGTATTTTTTAGTTGGATTCATTTATTGTCAGTTAAAAATGTTTTAGCTCAACGAAGCTCGACAACGGACAGGTCGATTAGCATAAGTTAAATCTTGCTCTTTTAAGCAATGTATATTTTGTTCATGCACCTATTTTGAAGCATCAGTAGCTCAGTGGTTCATGCAGATTCACGATCGATAAGTCGTGGGTTCGAATCTCGGACATTGGACTACTGACGTGGCCTACTTCTGACACAAGCATTTTAGCTTACTGGGAGGGGTAAAAGGAATACTAGTAGTATGTGATCCATACTGCTAGTAATCTTAAAAAAAATGGTTCAGAAGATGAGATGAGGATAGGGAACTAACTTATATTTTTTTTTTCAACATGATTTTATTTATTATTTTCCAACATGACAATATGGCGGATAGCCCAAGATGGTGGAATTATTTTTTAAGCACGCTCATGATATGTGTGTCAAACGAAAGGGTTTTCTGAGGAGAATAAAAATATTTTTTATTAGTAGTAAAAGCTTGTATTTAAAATTTATGGCTGTTTCTGAAATATTATTATTTTTATCGTCATATATGTGGAAACACAGAATCCCAGGAATTTCATTGCCGTTTCCGTCTAAAAGGTAAGTTCACCAAATCCGTGGTTTAAATATCTTAATAGGTGTTAAATGAACAACAATACCGTAAATTTGTTGACCCGCATAGGGTTCACAAGTTGTAATTACTCCTCCCTTATCTGATTACTATTCACAGCTACGTTTAATTCATTTAAACTTTCTATGTTTTGTCCACGATGGGAATATTTAGTTTTTGTACTAAAATGTATTGGATCTGGATTCATTCTAATTTATGGTTATTACAAAATATATTTTCTTTAGGTATATCAAGCTAGCGGTTCACCCCGGCTTCGCAAGATTGTAATATGCATGTATTATACATATTAGGTCGGGGAAAAAGGTTCTTCGCATTTTTTAAGAAAATTCAAAACATTTTTTAACATAGTTTATTTACATTTAACTGAAGTATTTAGGTACCATTTTATTCGATAACTTTTTGCCATCTTGTAGGTAGGGACATGATCCCATTGCTATAGAAATTTTGGGGCTTCTGATCAAAATACCGCGACAAGTCGTTTTGGCAGTCCTCTCGTGATGTTAACCTGACACTGCCTAAAGAATAGTGAAGAGACCGAAACAGGTGGAAATCTGAAGGTGCAAGGTCAGGACTATACGGCGGATGCATTAACACCTCCCAGCCAATCTCTCTTAATTTTTGATGAGTGGCTAGCGTTATCATGATGAAAAACAACACCCCTTCCGTTGATTAATTTCGGCCGCTTTCTCACAACCTCTTGCTTTAATCTCATCAGGTGTTCGCAGTAGAGTTCAGAATCGATGGTCCTACCTGGTGGTAACAGCCCATAATGAATAATGCCCTCCAATCCCACCACACACACAGCATCACCTTGTTGCGAGTTAACCCGGGTTTTGCCACAGTCTATGAAGCCTGACCGGCCTTTGACCACGACTTTTTTGGCACGTTTATGTCGTACGTGATCCACTTCTTATCACCGGTTATCAGCTTCTTTAAAAATGGCTCGGTTTCATTACGTCGTAATAAAGAATCACAAATGAGTACACGGTTCATTAGGTTTCTTTCAGTGAGCTCGTGAGGTACCCAAATATCAAGCTTTTTTGTGTACCCAGTTTTTTTCAAATGCGCCAAAACTGTTTTGTGGTCAATTCCCAGTTCTTCAGCTACATCGTAACTGATATGCCGATCTTGCTCCACTTTTTCAAAAATGGCATCCATTTTATCCGTAATAGGGCGACCAGAGCGAGGTGCATCTGAATTGAAAGCGCTTAAACCAAATTTGTGCTACTCTTCCAGACACTGCACTAGGTCCATAAACATCGTAAATTTTGTTCGCGGCTTGCGTTGCATTTTTACCTTTTTTGTTGTAAAATTTTAAAATGTATCTTCGTTCTTCATTAGATTCACTCATCTTCACAGTACGAAAAATAAATAAAAATCACACATTTTCCTAATTTGAATTTGGAATTATCTTCTTTAAAATGTAAACTTTGAATGATACCAAAACCAGCCAGATACAAATAGTATAGCCAAAGAGATTTTATTACAAGTTCCTGCATACTATAATGCGATAAGACTTTTTCCCCAACCTATTATAAACATATAAAATATACAGTAGGTACATGGTGAGAACATCCTTCTATTTCACAGCTTTGCTATTTTTTTCCGAATAAACACTCGCCTCTAGTGTTCTATCTCTGCTGTAGTAAAATCAAAAACTCATTACTCGTCAAGCTCCTCTTGGAAAAGAGCTCATCAAGTTGTAGATGCAGTGGGGTATTTATAAAACAAACCCAATGCATGACATCAATGGTGTTGCTAGTAATCGATATTTAAAACCAATACTAAATCACTAAAAACTTTATATTTTATAATTATTGAATGGCCTTGTAGATATACTTATTGGTTACTAGCCCCAAGCACTTATTGGCTTCCTATCTAAAGTGCTTGTTTATATATACAACTAGCGGCCCATCCCGGCTACGCGCGGGTGGAATATTATTTTTAAATATATATTGGCCCTCCCGCATTTCGGTGCCCACTCTCGTGCCGCGTTACTAAAAGAAAAAATTAGAGATCCTCAGGAAATCTCACTAAAACCAACCCAAGGTGCAAAAAAATTAGCCATAAAATATCTTTCATCGCATGCGCTGCAAAAAGTATTGATGATAGAACAAAGAAATGTTCTACAATATTATAGAACGTATCAATATCTATAAAAAAGTCCACGAGACCATATGTCCAACTATTATAGTTACGTCACTATAACTACTTTTTTACATTTTAAAAGTTGATAAAAATGCCTATCAAAATCAGACCATGTTTTCTATAACTTTGTATTAATCCTTATCCAAATAAATTATTTCGTATTCAAGACTGTTTCAATACCTGTAAAATACTTTTTGAACTATTAAAATCGGACATTCCAGTCAAAAGATATTACGAAATAAAAATATCAAGATAAATAAAAAATAATCCCTGACGGGTCGCGGACGCGGTGTGGAGTGCCTCGCAGCGCGGTGAGTAACGCGGCGATAGAGGGAGCGACAGAATGCGGGAGCCAAAATGTTAAAAAAAAATTATCCACCCGTGCGAAGCCGGGACGGGCCCCTAGTGTTATATAAACATATATATATAAACGGTCGAACAAAAACGATTCTTACGGACGCTGCCTTAACTATGACAGTTATATGATTCACGGTTGAGGGTAGAGTATGAATGATCAAATGAGTGGGTGTGAAAGTGAGTGAACACTTTGAATACACCTCAGCGAAGCGAGAGCGGGTCGGCTAGTCTAGTATAATATAAACCCTTCATGTCATGATGTTTTTAGTCGCACTCCTCCAAAACGGCTTAACCGATTTTAATGACTTTTTATTGTATATTTCGTAGATATGACAATAGGTCGTAGGCTGATTTTTGTACTCTTAGGTAACAGCGTTTGTCAGGTCAGCTAGCTATAACTCGGAGAAAATGCAAGGAGGGGAGGAGAGAATATATTGAAAAACATTAAGAGAGTGTGAATTTAAATGAAATATTGGGTAAACGTAACGTAGATACTGCTACTGAATCGATAAATAACTAAACATTATGATTTCGTACAATTACGATAGCAACCTAAGCAGTGCCTTGAACTCGTGACCAAGGTTTAGGTCTAGTCTAGTTTAAACCTAAGGTTCGGTTAACCTAATCCTAACTTACGCGCTGACATATAAATGTTATACCAGCTGACCGGTTATGTCAAACGCCATAAACGGTACATTAGAAAAGTTAAATACACTTACGCACATTAAAAAAAAATTAAATTATAAAAATAGAAAATACTTAAGTTACTAAAATAGTATAGCTGAATATCATTCAGGCCGCCAACCAAAAAGCGCTGTTTAATTAAGTGCTTAGGCTGCTAATTAAACGGCTAATTAAGCTAGTTAGCTACGACATATACACTTAAGCTTTTTAAAGTGTTTTCGGTGTTAGTAAACAAGTATTTGTCTTGACATTGATTCATAGAACACCATCAGGTTAATAACAGGTTAAAATGTTAACTCATCATAATATTAAATGCTCGATGTATTAGGTAAAATTATTCTAAGACTTGTTATGTTAAGATGTTGGCATAATATGTCAATTCTTTTCAAAAATTCTTCAAATGGTCGTTAAGTTTTCTTAGATTATCTAATTTTCCACGCAACTTTCTTTATTCTGTGTTTACATAAGAACCTTTCCTTGACAATAATATACACAACAAAAAAAGAATTATCGAAATCGGTGTAGCAGATCACGCGTGATGTCGTGGCCTAGGGAAATAGTGAATTAAAGATCCACAGGTAAAAGTTCCCTAATGTAAAACTATATGTTAAAAACCAATGACATCCTCGAGAACCCATGCAAGTATGCAGGCAGACATCTTAAAAATACTTCAGTTGGAACGGTACGAGCACGAGTAATATCAACTAAACGACGGTTTTCTACCGTTTTAATGTGCAATGAGGCAGACGTGTTGAGCATTGTCTGGAGTGTTGGAAAATACTAGAATATGCATCATATCATATATAAAAAGTCTAGGTGCAAGTTGTTGTTTCTTTTTTCTGTATTGTCTTAAAAACAAACAAAACAAGCGCATTGTAAGCAGTTTTTCCAGAGTTATAGATATGTTCTATTATGTGTTTGATTAACATGACGAAAATTAAACCATAATAGATTCAAAAATTACTGATTTTTTATGTATCTTCCTCTTATATATAAAATTCTCGTGTCACAATGTTAGTTACCATACTCCTCCGAAACGGCTCGACCGATTTTTATGAAATTTTGTGTACATGTCGGGTAGGTCTGAGAATCGGTCAACATCTATTTTTTAAACCCCTAAGTGATAACGGTAGCCCGCGGTGGCAAAACAACGTTTGCTGGGTCAGCCCGCGAACACTGTCCATAGCACTGTACTAGAACCACGACGGTCCGGTGATAGACAGCGCTTCAGCGTCTGCTCTGTGAAAGGATACACCCGCGAACATTGACTATTGCACCAGTCTTAGGGCTACCATCGCACAGCTGACGACCGCGCTTCAGCGTCTGCTCTCCCTTAAGAGCACCCGCGAACACTGTCCAACGCCAACAGCCGCAACCCGGGATTCCTATTATTGCCCTGTTCGGACTTCGACCACCTCATAATCATCGTGCAGCCAGCGACAGACTTGCGCCCAATTATCGCCCAATATTTTGGTTTGTATTCTTAAGTTTTTCGCAATAAAACATTGCCTATGTCTTTCGTCAAGCTCCTCTTTATCTATGTATCTTATTTCATCATAATCGGTTCAATGACTTAAGGCTGTTTGTATAACAGACAGACCGACGCCGTCTATTAATCAATCATCATCATCACGACCCGACAATGGCCCACTGCTGAGCCGGGACTTCTCCTCGGAATGAGGATGGTATTAGACCATAGTCCACCATGCTAGCCCAGTGCGGGTTGGCAGACATAACACACCTTTGAGAACATGAAGAACTCTCAGGAGTGCAGGTTTTCTCACGATGCTTTCCTTCACCGTTAAATCAAGTGATATTTAATTTCTTAAAACACCCATAACTCAGTAAGTCAGAGGTATGTGCCTGTGTGGGGGATCGAACTCGGACCTCCCGAATATGGAACTTTATAATGTGCATTGTAGGTCATATTTAAACTATCACAATAACATATTGAAAATAAATGATTGTTTTTCGTTAAATCTAAGCACATATTGTAAATTTCATCAACGATACTTTTAATATCTTTTTTTAAGAAAATAATATCCTCAAAAAAAATGTCAGGTGTGTGAAAAATGAGAAATCATTTTATCAAATAGATTGATTCAAATCGATTATAGTTTTCATTAAATATTTTTAAGTAGATAGTCGTGATAAGTTCTTCAATAAGTAGCTTAGCAATTAGTATACTAAAATGTGAATTTTCCTGCACACCACCCGTCAAGGAAAATGTACTGTCCGGATATTACTACACTCCACTCTGTTGTTTTAACTTTCAGCTTTAAAGCTTTCGTAGCTGATGCTTTTTCTTAATATACATGGAAAACAAATAAAAGGTTCAGAAGAAGTTAGACCTGACACAACACAACTGTGAAAACCTTATTAATTTTGTGGTGTAATTTTTGGGTTTCTCTTTGCAGTGAAGTGAGTGATTGAATGAATGAAGCTATGTACAACTTTGCACGTGCAATGACCAAAAATGCCAAATTTTGTCCCAAACGACACACAACAACAACCAACGAGAAACTAACGACAAAACCTCATACCAACCCGACACCTAACTAACCAAATATGAGAATTAATTTATTTATAGTGGGCATGAATTTATTTACAGCGCGATATAATTCTACGCCAGCGCCATCTAGTTGAGCAGATAATAATAATTATTAAATAACTGTGATGGCGCTGGGATCGAATTAATACTTAACAATCTACTATCATTAATTTTCTCTTCCAACCATACTGTTAAATACTAACCAATGCTAAATAATATAATAATAAATAGTAATAACCTTTACGATTGAATTCATTCATTCACTCACTTAATAAACGTACAACAAAAATAAAATGTCGTTCAAACTGCGACAGACATATTAAAGACTCACTGGCCTTTAACTCTCCCACGTCTTAATAGTCTGTTCATTTGAGTGTGAACGAGCCTATAAGTACGAGTCACTATGCACAAACGTGATATGATACCAAAATAGATATTTAACCACTACATATTATAAAACAAAGCTCTACGCCTCGTTTATCTGTTCCCCAACACCGTTGATAACTTTATATTCGCGAGTAGTAGGTACTATTTATTTTGTTCCAAGACTATATATAACCTCTATTCCGATAGAGTTGAGCCAGTTGTCAAACGGAACTCGTCTGGTGACCATTACGGCTGTGCAGGTGCCTATTATAATTATCTTGTGCGTGTTTTGTGTAAACTAGTTGAAGTTTGATGATAATTGTTTAAATTTTCGGCTGCAGTCGCATCATCTGGGGGCTGTTTTCAAACCCTTTAATCAAAAATGTATGGACATAATGTACTCTATCACCCGAGCAAAGACGTGTAGTTTCGCTTGTATAATATATTACTTTGATAAAACATTTATCAATTTAAAACGCGGCCAATTAGCTTTTGTGTCACAGCTCAGAGAAAGAGTACAATGTATCTGTTTTCTTCAAACTAGAAATTTATAATAAATTGCTTTTTTAAGAAAAATAACGAGCAAAATATGGGTAGCATAATCACCATAGAAACCCCCTGCTTGCTACGTTATTAAAAATAGTCACAGACCCCTCATCTACCTTTGAACGATCCCTTATAAATAAGTAGAATGTTTCAAAATAAATTGTATATTTTTTTTCACAATTGCATACTGTTAATGTTTTATTGTTTTTTATATAACTCTAAATTATTTATATTAATTCTACATCATAAAAAATAGGCATTTAGGCAAGTCAGTGTCTTGGGGTTGTGACCTAGGTGTGGGTTTAAAGACCTCTTTTCTCATACTCATTAACACTCGTAATCTTCTTCTTGACACCATTACTTAATATTTAAATGTTAGTAATACCGTTCATAAAGTTGTTAGGTAGGTAATTTTTATCTTATGTTAAGTATACCCACGTGTAGACAATTTATATCCTTTAGTGCGATAGATTATAGTCAGTCTCTCTGGTGTTGTCGCGTAGTGAACATGAAAGTTAGTATTATAGTGTCGTGGTTAAGATCACCTTTCTAGAGGTAATAAGCGAGGTCGAGTGACGTAGAGTAAATATAGTATGAAAGAGCTCTTTAAACCTGCTCTTGGGTCTCAAGCCCCGGCACCAGCACTGCTCGGCTCCGTTAAAATTCCATGTGTATACTACCAACAGAGCTTATAAACTAACTGTTTAGAGTGTTGGTAGCACTTCTAATTAACCTGTATTTTTTCCTAACATAAGGTATGGTAATGTTTAGTATATTAGATACAATTAATCAGATTTTCATCGGTATTGTTATTCCTTGCATAAATTTCATATTGCATTTTATTTCGTAAAATTAATAGGAACACGAAATAACAATTAACACCTTCATAAACATCACAGAATAAATTAAAATCAACGAAAATGAACAAGGAACGTAACGCGCAAGGCAGACAACTTGCTGATTAAAAAACGGAAATTGACACATTTTAATATTATATGGGCACGCACCTCTGACTTTTCTAAATTATGTGTGTTTTAAGCCGTTAAATATAACTTATAACGGTGAAGGAAAATATCGTGAGGAAACCTGCACTCCTGAGAGTTCCCTAAAAAGTTCTCAAAGGTGTGTGAAGTCTGCCAACCCGCACTGGGCCAGCGTGGTGGACTATGGCCTAACCCTATCCCCTTGCCCAGCAGTGAGCCATTAATGGTTTGTGATGATGAATATTATATGCAATCCTAGTTGTATAATTTTTTACTTTCAAAAATGTTAGGCTTAACTAATATAAATAACCAGTTACGGACAGTTTAAGAAAAGTTTTGTCTGTTTGAAAAATAATTTTTATCTGTTAAAGCTTTAATCTCAACTGTGTTACAATTTGAGTCCCATTTTTATTTTGTAGTAGTCGACCCCCCGTCTTTGTACGGCAGCAATTTTGTCACGGTTTTTACAAGACTAGTATAGTGTAGCTCCGCTCCTATTGGTCTTAGCGTGATGATATATAGCCTATAGCCTTCCTCGATAAATGGACTATCTAACACAAAAATAATTTTAAAATCGGACCAGTAGATCCTGAGATTAGCGCGTTAAAGCAAACAAACAAACAAACTCTTCAGCTTTATATATTAGTATAAGATTAGTGGAATAGTATTAATGCAAACGAGCATATGGTCCACTTGATGGAAAGTGGCCACCATCGCCAATGGACATCGGCAGAACAAGAGATATCCTCTTGTTTTGTCGATGCGTTGCATTCTCGAAGATGTAAGTAAGAGGAGTGAATAAAAAATGCTGCACAGTCTACTAGATCCGCAGTATTAATGGGACGGGAGAGGGAGGGGACAAGTCTGGCCCACATGCGGCTCGACTGGAACGCCTATGACACTTGGCGGTCGGATTCGCAGGCTACCACCAAGGGAAAGAGGGGAATAAAACAATTTTAGGAAAGCCGATGATTTTCTCTAGATTCAATGTAGAATATCAGTATTAATCCCGCAAAATCGCGAACCTCCCATCAATCAATTACAACAGTGTTAATTTGCCTTATTGCTCCACCGTTAAAGACCTTGAAAATATCGCTGAGTTATCTGCGTCGTTTAAAAAATCTTTTACCAATTCCTACCAAAACTTTGCCAGCAAATTCCCTCCTATTATCTAATCTCGATTACGCGGATGCAAGTTTTATTAATCTGACTGAGGATCAACTTAATAAGCTTGAGTGGCTTCAAAATATTTCAATTCGGTTCATTTTCGGCCTTCGAAAATATGACCATGTTTCGCAGTTTCGATCTAAGCTCAAGTGGCTTCCTATACGCCGTCGCCGGGATATGCATATGCTTTCACTTCTGTACTGCGTGTTATTTAACCCCAACGCTCCTTCTTACTTAAAGGAGAAATTTGAATTTTCTGGTTCCCCTATTAAGTTGCGACAGATACGTAGAATTATGCTTAAAATAGCTGCTCATAATTCCAAAATGTTTACAAAGTCGTTTACTGTACAGGCCATAACACTTTGGAACAAGGCCGTATTTGAATGAATGAAGTGATCGAATATCACGATTTCGTAGTTTTTGAACAGGAACCCAGGCAGTGCCTTGGACTTGTGACCAAGCTGTAGGCTTAAGGAGCTCCTTTATGTAATTACGACACTCGCCTCCACTGCCCGGTCTCACAGTCTGTCTTAGGTTAGCTTAACATAAGGCTAACCTAACCTAACATAAACCTAACCTAAGGCTAACCTAAGCTAAACCTAACCTAAGGTTGTGTTAATACATCTAAATACAATGTAAGGACTAACAACAAGTCCTCTTTACTAACATTCTCCCCTAACTACAGCCCGGCACGGCCTTCACCACTATCCTCCCCCAACTATATCCCGACATCTATAATATATATATGGAGTTATGTTTATGTATTAGAATTTAGATATGTATGTAGTTTATGGTTGCACCACCCTATACCCTTCTCTAGTAAAATTTTCGTAATCTAAAGTTTGTCTGGAAGAAATGGCTATTTAGCCATAAGACCGCCTTTGGTTTAGCCACTATAAAATTTTAGTTGTAAGATTATTATTATTTTTTCCTGTATTATGTGGTGTACAATAAAGAGTAAATAATAAATTAACGATAAAATACAATAAAAACCGATATTTTCTTCTTCTATAAATTTTATTTGTTTCGGCCTTTAATAGTTAACTGTCCATTACTAGAGCTTTCACTTTATTCTTATATAATAATTTTTAGGTTAAAATTTTTACAAAAGCTCGAAGCTTATAATGATTTTCATAAATATATTACTTCTAACTCAAAAGTTATTATCATTTAAGAATATTTTCGCCGAACGAAGTTAAGTATTGTTTATTTTGTGTATCACAGAATCTTTCTAATGAAGTATTATCCAATCGTGTGGTTATTTAATAAGTAATTCATATGACATATAAATATATATATGTCCAATACATTTCAGCTAGATCAGGATGTCACAGAATCGCTGATTTAGTGACGGAAGCCGCCAGCCTGTCTGCTGTGATTGGTGTTACCACACGTTGCTTTAAATAAGATACTTTATATATCTTAATATATTTATCCGTGTGTTAACTAGTATACGTAATCTAAGGTAATATAATAATAATCAAAAGATACACATCAGTAACCATGACACAACAATAGTAATATCGTGGAAATTCATCGATTGCAATACTTATTTTTGGGATTATATACTTACTTACTTACAAAGCTCAATTAAAGTGAATACTATAAAATCGAAGCTAGTGTTGCCAACTTTTAAAAATATTATTACAGTGTTTCTAAATCAAACGTTTAGTAGACTTACAATAAATGTGAAATTTTTTTGTATCAAAATTATTGGTTTACATGTTTTATGTCTTATGGATTTATAACTATCAATTAATCTGGTAATTTTAAACAATAAGTTTGTTTTAAAAATAGTAATTTAATGTTTCTGAAATTAGACGAAAACTTCAATTCAAAATAGTGTCGTTTGTTAAAGCAGTCCCACTAGAAAACGACAGATCTTAATTATTTTCTTATTCTTATTTCTTAATGTATCAAGTATAGCGATTCTATTGGTTCTTAACAAGCATAGCCATCGCTACACATCCTGATAGATCTCTGGAAAATGGACAATATGCAAATTATGTCATAGGCAGAAACATTTCTCGTTAACGTTCTTTTTATTAGTGAAAGAAGTATGAAAGTCTCTTAAGTAATAGAAGCTACTATTAAAATTAAAAACAAAATTAATTTCTTTTTAATATTGATTACTAAACTATAAAATATGTATGTAGGATAGTTTGCTCAATACTGTGGTTACCCTGCCCACGAGGTCAACATACAAATAAACGTGAACAGAGTTGTTTGTCGACTGTCACCGGTACGATTACATCCATCCAGCTTCCTTTTTTCACGGATGAAGGTAAACATTATATATTCGCCTTTTTGATAGACTAGAGTATTGAACCAATTTATTATAAACTAGCGACCCGCCCCAGCTTCATACGGGAAATTATGCCTACATGTATCTCAACATACATAGTTTTGTTATATCTCAAAAAGGGATTAGGTAGCAGCTCCCAAGCGATGCGACTGCAGCCGACATTGTCAACAACTATTGTCATATTTCAACCAATTTACACAAAATCCTAACAAATTATACACACAAACCTTCCTCATGAATCACTCCGTCTATTGGTGAAAACCGCATGAAAATACGTTTAGTATTTTTTGAGTTTACCGCAAAGTAAGAAATGCGTGAAACAGCGAATGTGAAATCAAAAGTTTTACATTAGCTGTTTCACGCATTTAAAATACAAATTAAACAGTTTCACTTGATATAGTCCCGTATTATTCCTGTCATTTCCATTTGATCCTGTTACTTTGTAAAAAATTTAAATTAAATTTCGGATTGAAATGAAAATTCGAATTGAAAAGAAATATTCCAATAAAAATATTTTTTTTTAAATAACCGCAAGACTTTAATTAAATAAGTCTTACTAATAAATGTGGAAATACATGAATATATAAATGTATGGATATATGAATGTGTAGGATACGTAAGTGTATGAAAGATTACATGGATAAAAGTCCATGAGAGGTCGATGGAGAAATAAAATACCTTGGGGTTCAACTATATGTCAATCAATATTCAATAACGCTGATAAAAAAAATTAAAAATGTATGTATGGATTGACGTAAGATAAAGAAAAGGTCACGTGACTAACAATCGAAAAACGAAAATTGACAGCCAATACTATTGCTCAATTTAAGCAAACGAATTGAAAAGAGACAAATAAGTATTTTCATACAAATAACGTTTTTGACGATATTGACAATTAAGGTCGATTTCAATCGTTAGGCGTAAGATATATTTGCTGTCAAATTGTTTGAATTTATGAATGATGCTATGAAGTCGCTTCAAAGCGATTGCCACTTTGCTAAGCTCCCTGGTATGAGTACTCAATGTCAAGTCATGTTAAAATCTCACTAATTAACCTGCCTCTTTCTCAAATTTACTTAAATTACTTTTTTTATCTGTCTCAAATTACTCAAATAAAAAAAGGTTAAATGAGAAGAAAGATGGTTTCGATTTCTCTAACGTTACTAGTGACCCACCCTGGATTCGCTTAGGTGGCAAAGAAAACTCAAAATATTTTATTTCAATTAGACTTTTGTATAAAAGGTTGATCGGTCAGTCAGTTTGTCTGAAGCTACCACCAGCTCGGAAAGCAGTTTTTTGTTGAGAAGAGCCGGCCAAAACTTAACAGTCGCTCGAATCAAAAAGCCATGTTTTTTTTTTATGGTACAAAAGATGCAAACGAGCAGATGGTCCACCTGATGGTAAGTGGCCACCATCGCCCATGGACATGGACAAAACAATAGATACCCTCTTGTTTTGTCGATGCGTTGCATCCTCGAAGATAGAGTGGGGAGGGTGAGTGAAGAAGAAAAAATGCTGTGGTCTCAACGGACCCTGAGCTAGATCTCAGAGTCCACTAGATCCACAGCATTAGTGGGATGGGAGTGGGAGGGGGTAAGTCTGGCCCACATGCGGCTCGACCGGAATGCGTCTATGACACTTAGCGGTCGGATTCGCATGCTGGTGGTCGCAAGCCAGTATATAGGCTGTGGAATCTTTTATAGATGCGAACACCAAGCCCCATGAAGCTATTACTTACTTTGTGGAGACGAAAGTAAGGCGTTACAAGTTTATTTCTGTTTCTAGTTTTAACATTATGTTTGTCACTGTGTTTTGAATACGAATCGATATTCTGGTAAATGAACAAAATATAAAAATATATGTGTTGTGATGGGACTGTAAGGACGTCTATTTTTTTATAGACATCTTTAAGTGAATCTCGTGCTCTAAAATTATAAAATATTCAACGTCCGCGGCCCTACCCCACAGCAAAATGCCATAAGACATAATACTGTGAAAGTAACTGAAGTAAACTAGCCTAGCAGGATTGATATCGGTCATTTGTCTGACTTTCCTCACAGCGTAGGCAGCTGAGCTGAGCATGCCCGCTAGAGATGATAAATGGGGGTTCCACTGGAGTTTTGAATCTCAGGTTATACCCAGAAATACGGTCGAGTCTGCCACATCTAAAATTTCATTATTTAACAGTTAAGCATGTTATGCCTGTATGTATCCTAAAATGAATTATATAACAAAATAATTCATTTTTGGATACACACTTCGGTGCCTCCTCACTCTCTCGCTCCCTCGCTTGCTTAAGGCCTGCTTAAGGCCTGTTTAGTATTTTGTTTATATTGACATTATTCAATGCGTAATATCCGATTAAATGGAAAGTCTGATTCTGGTCAATATTTCTTTTAAAATATAAAAAAGTAGTTATAATGACATAATTACAATATTTAAAATCTACACGGTTAGCTTTACTGCACAATTACATTCAAAAGACTACAATAATACGTAATCCAGACCAGAGACGTGCCTGGGGCTTGCGACTCAGGTGCAGGATTAAAAGGCCTTCCTACAATGCATTAACACTCCCCTTTACCGCTCGACCTGTCTCTAATATTTAACACTTCTTCAGAAAAACAGCAATTACACTAATTATTTACAGTTTTTTATGGCAGTTAAGGGGCAAACGGGCAGACGGTCCACATGATGGTAAATGGCTCCCGTCGCTCATGGTCATCGACAATACATGAGTGTAGTTGCCACCTCAAAGACATAGTGACTAATGGGAATGAAGAGAAGAATGCTACGGTTTCAGTGGACCCTGAATGAGAAAACAGAGTTCACTAGAACCGCAGCATTGACGGAATTGGAGGGGGAGGTGTAAGTCGGGCCCACATGCGGCTTGACCGGAACGCGTCTATGACACTTGGTGGTCGGATTCGAACGCTGGTGGTCGCAAGCCAGTCGGGGACACATCCCCTATCACCAAGGGGTGCTGGGTTTAAAAGTGTAGCATTATAATGGTGAAAGACATTTTTAAGTCAGTCCAGTAGTTTTTGAGTTTAATCGTTACAAACAATATAAAAATACAAATCTTTCCTCTTTACAATATTATCATAGATAAAAAAATGTCAATCATAATGATCATAATCATAATTTGACATTTTTTGTCACAATCTAAAATGATGAATCTTTAGATAGACTGAAATCCAATAATCACAAATTTAATGTCACCTTTCAATGATATATTTAGTATTTATTTATTTATGTGACATCGTTTAGGAATAATAATATTTAATATTTGTTGCTGATCTACCACTTCAGCTGAGCTTTAAGTATTTTCAGACTAGTCGTTATAACTACAAATCCTATATCGCAAAATTTACGAAGCTGAATACTCGTACGTACGGGATAGGAGAATGAAAAATATTATTTTTTAAAGTCTCATCCCCGATTATTTTTTAAATTTTTTTGCATTTCGTGTCTAGGTTTATGTATGTCGGAAAAATATTAGAATGGGAGGGGAAGAGATAGTTAGAATATGCAATCTTTATAGACGTGCCTTAAGGTTTGTATGTGAAATAAATTCCAACGAGTTGTACTAAAATACAATTTAATAACATGTGACATGGAAATCATAATTATTCTAACAATCTAGATGAATTAAGAAGCTGAATTGGAAAAAATATTAATTAATAGAGCCAATGGATTTATAAGCATCTGCCTTTTTTCTGCTGTCACAAAATAAATACTAAACAAAATATCTTACCACTTCTACAACACGTGCCATTATATATAGTTCTAACATAACTATTTCACAATTAAAACTTATACGTTCATTGAACTATATAGACAAATAGAATTTCGCGTACACAGTTATACGAGAGCTACGGGTAAGTGTGGACGTGTTAGGGGTCTGTCTAATAAGTATGTGAGTCTATCAAAATTTTAAATAACAATAGGAGGGAAGGAATAGAAAAAAGATATTCACCATTGTCTAAGAACATTTTAAAAACCAAGGGTTGTTGATATCGGCTACAAAGAAAAAGAAAGAAAAAAGAGTAAAATTAACATCGCTATATGGAAAATAAATTAGTTGATCTTTTATTAGATCCTAACCTACATAAGCTTTTTATTTTATTCATCACAAACTCACGCTGTCGCTGCGCTAAGTTATTTGTGAGTTTTAAAAATCAATCTGTAAATGTACATGCATCAATACTTTACAAACCAAAAACACGCTCTCTTTTATCATTTAAGTATATTTTCAATCAATCTGAAGAGGAATAGGATACGGTTCCAGGAGTTGCAGCCTGAAAATCGAGTGACAGATATCTTTTGCTATTTGGAAGCATAAAATCTCCCTCTACCTAGTAGCACGTTGCTTTAGTAACTTATGTGAATGACGTAAGTAACAATAGTTGGATATTCCGAATTTATTCAGTCTGAATTTTATTAATTTTTACAATAAATACTTGATGAACGTAATATCAGTGTGTACCCAAGCATATTCTCATCTCCACCAGGGTTTGCCGCTGACAGTCGCCCTGCTTAATCTCTGGCGTAGTAAAATTGAATTAATTTATAAGAGGCTAGTTCGGATGGTTTTTATATGAATTTCACTAAATATTTGGGTCACAGCAAAACAGAAAAAACGAATTTAAAATATAAGCCACATTTATTATGATTTCGTGCAGAATTGGAATTATTTATAGCACACGATGAGTTTAAATTGTTTCTTGGTATGATTTCCTTTAGGAAGGCATGGAATGGCGATCAAGGTGATTTTGGATTTTACGCCGAAAAGGAATTTTAGGCTACTTTTGTCCTTAAAAATAAAGACACAAAAATGTGAATCTGTACATCTGACCGTAAGTAGTTTTTTTTACAAAACAAAATATTAACAAAAAGTTGTAAAGTTTACATGTGTTTGACGTCACGTGATAGATTAAACATTTAATCTGAATTTATTTGATTTAAATATGAATAATCTTTACCTACATATTAAAATAATATTCGCATTCTCCCATTTCTTCCGCATATACGTTCCCTAGTTAAAGCTGATGTGACACACATAAGACCATAGCTTTAACAAATGATCTAAAATCTAAATGATGTAGTATAATTTGTCAGCGCACTACAATCTACTATAAACAAACGGAGTGGTGATTTGTATCGCGCTAGACAGACTGAAATACGAATGTTTTGTTTATATTGTCAACGAAATATTACTTTAAATTAAATACATATTTTAACGTTAAAAAGAAAAAGGAATTCCTCAAAATCAAATAATTTTTATTGAATCATTGAGATTAATATCTCAATCAAATTAAAGTTTTTTTAGGGTTCCAACCAACCAACCAACCCTAGTAGGAAGGCTCATTAAGTTGTTTTTCTGTCTGTCTGTCAAGATTCCTTTTCACAGTAAAGCGTAAACATATCAAATTCAATATAAAATACTTAGACTTCCTTGGAGAAAAATCAAACTAATGATATAGAAGCGAGCAGCTAACTTTAGGTCTAAGAAAAAAATTATGAAGGAAAGTTGCGCATTGTAAGTGCTGCATATCTGTATTGGCAGTTCCATCCCTGACGTTTACTATTCTGATAAATAGCAGACCCACGGGAACTGAAACGTCGCTTAGAAACCAATCGCGTATGGCGCGCTGCTCTCGTCCCGCGCTCTCAGCTAAAAAGGCCCTAATAGTGACTTCTGTGCATTCAAGGTCAAACGTATACTTACATGCCGGTAGTTATACGACCGTTTATTTCGCTACTCATAAATCTGTAGAAACCTTCACTTCGATCAATAATATACATTTTTGCAGTTAGTAAACTGGTCGTGACTTTTATTGATGTATAGGAGTAACAGTTTTCCGGCGGTAAAGTTGTCCCTTAATTCAAATTGTACAGAACCCTCAGTGCGCGAATCCCATTCGCACTTGGTAACCTTGCATTTTTAAAAAATTGTTTATTGTATTTGTTTCGACATTACAGTTTCTTTTATAAATATGTTTCTTTATACAAATTATGATAATACAGAAAATACTTCAAGGGCATGTAATAGATATCATTACTTCAAAGAAACAGAGAAGAAATAACATTAATGCAAATAGCATTATGAAGACTTGTACTTTGATGCACTTTTCTAAGTAAAATACATTATATCTGAGATGTTTATATTTGAACTAAGTTTTACTTCGTTTTGAAAGATAATATTATCCTAATAAGACCATGTATGGGAATAGAAATTTATTATTATCTACCAAATTGAGAAATGTATCAACAAGAAGTTTCCAAAGAGAAATTTTTAACTTACTTATTGACAATAGTTTTTACTCAGTTGATAAATATTTTAGTAAATGTCATAGAATAAGAGAAGAATTATGCCATTTAGACGTTTCGAGCAGTGCCTGGGGCTTATGACCCAGGAGCAGGTTTAAAGAGCTCTCACTCGACCTCGCCAACTACAATCAATATAATATACTAGCGGCCCATCCCGGCTTCGCGCGGGTGGAATATTATTTTTTAAAATATATTGGCCCTTCGGTGCCCCCTCTCTTGCCGCTTTACTCGCTGCGCTGCGTCGCTATACTGGCCCGTCGCGTCGGCGTGTATTTTTTGTTTGTATTGATATTTTTAATTTCGTAATATCTTTTGAATGGAAAGTCCGATTTTAATAATTCAAAAAGTAATTTACAGGTATTGAAATAGTCTTGAATACGAAATAATTTATTTGGATAAGGATTAATACAAAGTTATAGAAAACATGGTCTGATTTTGATAGGCATTTTTATCAACTTTTAAAATGTAAAAAAGTAGTTATAGTGACGTAACTATAATAGTTGGACATATGGTCTCGCGGACTTTTTTGTAGATATTGATACGTTCTATAATATTGTACAACATTTTTTTGTTCTATCATCAATACTTTTTGCAGCGCATGCGATGAAAGATATTTTATGGCAAATTTTTTTGCACCTTGGGTTGGTTTTCGTGAGATTTCCTAAGGATCTCTAATTTTTTCTTGTAATAAATATAGCCTATGTTACTCAGGGATAATGTAGCTTCCTAATGGTGAAAGAATTTTTGAAATCGGTCCAGTAGTTTTTACTTCTTTACTTCTTTATAATATTAGTATAGATATAGATAAAAGTAGAAGCTGACTTAATGACTGAAATATCAACGCAGGGCCTGAACTAAAAGGGTTAGAAACTTGAAACTTTGCACAGGGGTTCTATTTATAACGTATGGGAGCACTAAAAAAATATATTTTTGAAAATTCACCCCATAAAATTATTAAATATGTCTATACACTATAGGCTAACATAACTATCTCAATATCGCAAACGAAGTTGCGTATAAAACCTAGTAGATAATAAAGTAAACTTACGTGGATCTAAAGTATAGTGACCTTTAACCACGACATTAAAATACTAACTTCCATGTAAACAGCGCGGACACACCAGAGAGACTGACTCTAATCTATCGCACTAAAGGTTATATATTGTCTTCTCGGTAGACAAACACCCACGAGTATTAATTTATAAACGGTGATAATAACATAAACACCTATAATTTAACATATTAATCACGACCCTTCAATGGCCCACTGCTGAGCCGGGTCTCCTCCTCAAAATGAGTAGGGTGTTAGGCCATAGTCTACCACACTGGCCCAGCGCGGGTTGGCAGACTTCACACACCTTTGAGAACTCTCAGGAGTGCAGGTTTCCTCACGATGTTTTCCTTCACCGTTAAAGCAAGTGATATTTAATTGCTTAAAACACACATAACACAGAGTCAGAGGTGTGTGCTCAGGATCGAACTCGGACCTCCCGAGAAAGACCTGAAGTCTCAACCACTGCATATATATTTTTTAATTTACATTTATAATTTAACATAATATTATGATTATTGATTGATTTTATGAGATTATTTTTAACATTCTTTTATTTTCTGATATTACCATTATAAATTGTATTAACTTATTATTCCTTGTTTCCATATTATTGTAATAGCAGAGCATGCGACCACAATGATAATAAAACCAATGTATTTTACTATGCTTGAGCAAATAATAAAATTTGAATTTGAATGTTGAAATCTCTTGTAAAACTACGTTAGCAATTAAAACCTATTTGACAGCTTTGATATTATAAATATTAGACATTTATTATTTTTATGACACATTTTGACTATGAAGATGGAGTACAATCTACTATAGCGCTTGGAAAATTTATACATTGACGTTAAAAAACCTTACTACCTTTTCTTGCGCCCATTCTTCTCAGGTCTGGGTTAGGTCGTTTCCGAAAGGGTGGTAGATTCCGACGTTCAATAAGAGAATGTAAATTCCAACATTGAATAAAAAAATTTTGACTTTGACTTTGACTTACTTTCGTACAGGAACATGAATTTGTTACTGTGTTTATTGAATTGAATCAGGCGTTACTTTGCGGAAATTCATGATTCAAAAGGAATCAAAAGGTTACCTTGCTATAATCCGCGGCAATCTGAACAACCAGACTCGTATGGTACAACCAGGTTCGGGGTCGTGTGTCTCACTTTTATGTGGGCAGGGTGCTCTTCTGGATTGTAACACACGAGTCTGGTTGGTAAAATTGCCGCGGATTATAGCAAGGTAATCTTTTGATTCTTTTTATACTGTGTTTGTTTGCCTTTCTCGACTTGACGATTGCACTACCGTGCCTCCCAGATATATTAACAGCGTAGTTATTAACATTAATATGCTCAATATTTTCGCATGAATATGAATTTGAAAATTTAATTGAATTTAAATTTTATAGGTAGACTTCGTGGCAGCGGAAGGCCCACAGTGTTGCCATCTGATGCCACTAATAGCACGTTTGCAATCATTGTAAAATGTTATGAAGATCTTTTTTAAGCTTCGGGCTAAAAAGTAATTGTCGTAAGGACTTTAATAAAATTCCAACTTTGTTAGTTCCGAGTAAAATAGTAAAAACGAAGAATCCTGTTACTGTGTAATGGAAAATAAGACGTTAGCGCGACATTCCTAAATACAAAAAGTTTACAGCTTCCCAGCTCAATGTTAAGAGTACAAAGTAACAAGACCTCCTTTAATGATTTGAAAAAACACGTCAGGTATATTTTATATAATATTCATTATTTTTTTATACTATTAAAGAAAAGGTACTCGAAAGTATTTTTAACTCCCGACGGTATAGGAACGGAGTTTTACGTAGCGCCCAAGATAATCGACCGATTCTGATTAAATTTTATTTGATTGAAAGGTAATTCAATCGAGATGATACTTAACTATAATTTGTCAAGATATAATCAGCCGGAGACTATCAGCTGGTTTCTAACTTGGAAGCTGCGTGACAATATTAGTATTTTGACAATTATGGTATGGTAACACACAGACATTACTTACACTGAGAAGAGATTAAACGGTATTTCTCGATGCCATTCTTTCGTACCAAGTTTCAAATTTTTCTTGTTGCATTCACGCTTAAACTACTCTTTAAGTGTCTGTAGCTCAGTTGTCAATGGACTACTGGCGTAGCCAACTCCTAGCACAGGCATTTAGCTTACTTGGAGGGGTTCAGAATACTAGTAGTACGCGATCCATGCTGCTAGTAGTCTTATTAAAAAAATCTGTATTTTACTCTCAGGACTAAATAGTATGCATGAGAAAGAAGTTTCCAGTTGAAGGTTGGTGGATGAATAATGTTTAATATGACAAAAACACTTTAAATAGGTTAAGTCTCTTATAAAATTAATATAATAGTTTGAAAGTCGCTAATGCGAGGTTACACTATCTAATTACATTCATTGTCTCATACGATTATTCAAACAAAATGTTGGCGGAGTGCCACTTTAGTAATATTACCGACCCTCGACCCCCTGACCCTCGACCCCTGACCTTATCGTTTAAATAAATTTTTTAATTAGCTAAATTTAAATGATGTTGTAGATATTATATAATCAAGGCATAAAGGAGACATTGTGTCATAGAAACGCTCATGATATACGAAATGACAACAACAATGGCGTTCCACACGACGTGACGTCACATTGTTTTCACGTCACGTGACAGATGTCAGTATCTATTTCAGAGTAGACTGTGATTGATCAGTAGTAGTTATTGCTTTATTTTATTTAATGTTTGACAGATCAATTAGTCTTACCAGTAATTTCATATAGGGAATATTGTGTTGTATAGATAATTACAAGATGGCGTCAGTTGTGTTCGGTGACGGTATAAATAAATATACAGATGGTTCTGTGTAATAACAATTGAATATTTTGAATATCTTAAGCGTCTGAATATTTTAATTTAGCAGCAATATTAAACATTAAATGTTTTTTTACACCTAATATAGTGGCTGGCAGCTAACTGTAGGTCTGAGCATAAATAGTGGGGCATATTTGCGCATCGTGTGCGTGCTGCGTGCCTGCTGGCAGTTCCATCCGTGATGGTACCTCTACACAATCGGCGATGATGATCGTCGATCGTGTGATCGTCAATCGGCACGATCATCGTGCTAGCATCTACATTTTTTTTTTTTTTTATAGAATAGGAAGGCAAACGAGCAATCGGGTTACGTGGTGTTAAATAATCACCGCTGCCCACGGACTCCTGCAACAATTGGGGAGTTACAGAAGCGTTGCCGGCCTTTAAGGTGGAGATATACGCGAGTTTTGAAGGTCCCCATGTCGTAGTGTTCTGGATATACCGCCGAAGGTAGATCATTCCATAATCTACATAATGGTCTGTAGTAGTTTGCCGAACGGCAAGCGTCAAGATGGACGTGGAATGTGTTGCTGCTGCATCCATTTATTTAATTGCGGTAGACAACCATTATGTCAATCAATAATTACTCAGCACTTATTAAATTATTATTAACTAATAAATTAATGAATCAATATAATTCGATGAAAATAAAAACAATAAGTTGATACCTTCACTGCCCGACGATGAATAATCGCCGATTGTGTGGACACGTCAACGAACCAACCGGCGATTCCCTTTGATGACGTGTGTCTGAAAAAAAGACAACTCACGGTACGCAGGCGATCACAGACGATGATCGACGAGTACAGGCAAGTACCTATGTCCTCTACACAATCGTACTCGCTCGTAATCGTCTGTAATCGCCGATTGTGTAGAGGCAGCTTGACGTTTACTATTTTGACAAAAAACTAAAAATCACGCGGGAACTAAAATGTCGCGTAAGTACCAATCACGTGTGTCACACTGCCATCGCCCCGCTAAAAAGGTCCTAATAGTAACGAAAGACAAATCTTTACTTTCGTGCCGGTAGCTATCTTACGTGGAGAATAGTTTCCATGCGAAGCCGGGGCGAGTCGACTAGTAAGTAATAAATTATGTATTTTCTTACTCAAAATATTGTTGAATTTTGTACTACAAAAATGAACATCCATTAGGAAATAGGTTTTATAATTTGAAAAGTGCGGGCGTCGTTTTAACTTTTAACAAATTAATTAAGTTAATATTTCTCTTTTATTAGTGCCTCGGAGTGAAATTGATTAAAGGCTATATTAAGAATGCTACTTTGTTTTCATCTACTCATGGCAATTAAAAGTTCGACTAAGCAATAGAAATAACAATAGCAGCAGTAGCAGTAGCAGTAGCAGTAGCAGTAGCAGTAGCAGTAGCAGTAGCAGTAGCAGTAGCAGTAGCAGTAGCAGTAGCAGTAGCAGTAGCAGTAGCAGTAGCAGTAGCAGTAGCAGTAGCAGTAGCAGTAGCAGTAGCAGTAGCAGTAGCAGTAGCAGTAGCAGTAGCAGTAGCAGTATCAGTAGCAGTAGCAGTAGCAGTATCAGTAGCAGTATCAGTAGCAGTAGCAGCAGCAGCAGCAGCAGCAGCAGCAGCAGTAGTATTTATAGAATATGCTACCTTCTGACTAAGTAAGTATACCTCATTAGTGCAGTAATAACAAGTAGAATAAATGAATGTTCTAGGCAACACCATAACATTATTAAAGCTCAAAATACTAGACATTTTAATATTTAAAATTATTCAACTACATATCATAAGTATCGCCATAAAGTTAAACGTAAATACAAATATTACTCCAAAACCAATAAAATATGCTCAAAAGTTAAACCAATATTAAATTTAACTAAATTGAGTTAATTTTAATTTAAGTGTTGAGATAAAATAGGAATAAATTGAGTCTAAGTGAAAGTTATAAGCGTTAAGTGCAAATCGCGGGTACGATTGGAGCGTAACTTACAGAAAGGCTTCAGTCTGATAGAGCGGGGTTGGATTTAATTTTACTTTTTAACCAACTTCAAAAATGGGGGTGTTTACATTTCGTCGGAATCTTATTATGTACGCTCCCCAATTACTCGAAACCGATTTGGAAAATTCTTTTGTAGTTTAAAAATTAACAAAATTTAGGAATTGTTAAAAACAGGGAAAAAGTGGGTAGTAGATGACTTTCATGAAGAAAAATTAGAAATAAAATTAATTTTTAACTGCCTTTAATAAAAGCCTCCTCCTTTTCTTTCCCGATGTCTACCTTACATCGCAGATCCAAAAAATAAAACGTTCTTTATGTGAATGTTATTTTTAAATTCACAAAATATTAATAATATCTATAACTATAGATCGTTGAAAGACTGAAGAAGCAGAACATAGAGTTAGATTAGATTTAACAGTTTTTTTGCAATAAAAAACATAAAATGTAAGAGAAGAGCCAACTCTCATGATTACTCTCATATAACCAAGTCAATACTGACTTAAATGTATTTTTGGAAACAACTATTCTACAATTTTGACTGCATCAGTATTAGACACCTTTATTTCTATATATATGTCGGGGATTTTAAAAGCGATGAGAAAGGAAATGGAAGGTGGAAGATGGGGAATGTTGGGGAACACTAAAAGGGGGTGATGGTATTGAATGGAATATTGGGTAAACGCGACGTAGATACTCCTATTGAACCGATAAATGATCAAATATGATCTCTAACAATTACGAGAGAAACCTAAGCAGTGCCTTGGACTTGTGACCAAGGTGTAGGCTTAGGGAATTCCTTTAAGTGATCACGACACTCGCCTCCACTGCTCAGGCTCTCTGTTTAAACCCAAGGTTAAACGCATATAAACCGAATCTAACACAAGGCTAACCTAACCTAACACAAGACGAGGTAATTACATTGTAAGGTACTTACGTGACCTTGATCGGACAGCACTCCTAGCACTAACACAACACTGCACAACACTATCACTATTTAGACACTACTCCACTTCTTGAGAGACCGCGCACGACTAAAACTTCAGTCAGACTGTCGATCGCATATAAAGGGACGAGGGTAGAAACTGTCAAAACAACGGAAGTGACTACTACCCCACTCCAACGCCATAGACAACGATAACGATTCGATTAATCGATAATCTTTTACTATGCTCCGACACGGCCATTCTGATAATCAACGCGCTCTCGCGTTGCCTTTACACGTTTCAAAATACGTAACACGTAACACTAGTTTCATAGACCAATAACTTCGTTAAAGTGTGACAGCTTTCAGCACTATTTTACACTAGACATAAGAATTTCAATCATTAACACACAAAGAAACAAAGAGCTCTCAACACTCTTTACAGAAAACATCTCAAATTCGTAGCAAAGCGTAACAGCTTTCAGCCCCAACCGTCGGGGCCTACAAAGCCACCTTACAACGGCTCAATAACAACAAAGCGACAACGCTTCCAGTGCATCTTTCCGACAAAGCGTAAAAGCTCTCTGTCCACTAACAAACCGTTAATATAATCAGAAACTTCCAACCACAATGCGTAAAAACTGTCAACACCAAAATCTAGTACCGAAAAGGCTGATGGACCCGATGTAAACCGAAGGCCTATCCTACTTCAAAATAATAATCACGATTTTAAGATTTTAAACTACCTTCGCAACTATGTAATATGATATTAGCTATTTCTGAATTTTTATTTTGTACTACCCACATTTTTTCGAAAATTATTTTTACTCGCATTGAAACTAAGATAACCGTCAGGATAATACGCAAAGAACCTTTAACGTGAACTTTTGGGCTTGTGATCCCACTTCTGATGTCGGGGATTTTAAAAGCGATGAGAAAGGAAATGGAAGGTGGAAGATGGGGAATGTTGGGGAACACTAAAAGGGGGTGATGGTATTGAATGGAATATTGGGTAAACGCGACGTAGATACTCCTATTGAACCGATAAATGATCAAATATGATCTCTAACAATTACGAGAGAAACCTAAGCAGTGCCTTGGACTTGTGACCAAGGTGTAGGCTTAGGGAATTCCTTTAAGTGATCACGACACTCGCCTCCACTGCTCAGGCTCTCTGTTTAAACCCAAGGTTAAACGCATATAAACCGAATCTAACAAGGCTAACCTAACCTAACACAAGACGAGGTAATTACATTGTAAGGTACTTACGTGACCTTGATCGGACAGCACTCCTAGCACTAACACAACACTGCAAAACACTATCACTATTTAGACACTACTCTACTTCTTGAGAGACCGCGCACGACTAAAACTTCAGTCAGACTGTCGATCTTCAGTCAGAATGTCTTTTACTATGCTCCGACATATATGTCGGAGCATAGTAAAAGATTATCGATTAATCGAATCGTTATCGTTGTCTATGGCGTTGGAGTGGGGTAGTAGTCACTTCCGTTGTTTTGACAGTCTCTACCCTCGACCCTTTATATGCGATCGACAGTCTAACTGAAGTCTTAGTCGTGCGCGGTCTCTCAAGAAGTGAACATCATCTAAGTAGTGCTAGTGATAGTGATAGTGTCAAGTGCAGTGTAGTGTGGAAGTGCTGTCCAACTAAGGTCACGTAAGTCCTTACAATGTAATTGCCACGTGGTTAAGTAAACACAATGTTAGGTTAGGTTAGCCTTAGGTTAGGTTAGCCTTGTGTTAGATTCGGTTTATGTGCGTTTAACCTTGGGTTTAAACAGAGAGCCTGAGCAGTGGAGGCGAGTGTTATGATCATTTAAAGGACGTCCTGAATCCTACACCTTGGTCACAAGCCCAAGGCACTGCTTAGGTTTCTCTCGTAATTGTTAGAGATCATATTTGATAATTTATCGGTTCAGTAGAAGTATCTGCGTCGCGTTTACCCAATATTCCATTAAATACCATCACCCCCTTTTAGTGTTCCCCAATATTCCCCATCTTCCTCCTTCCATCTCCTTTCACATCGTTTTAAAATCCCCGACGTATACTAATATAAATAAAGCACTAATAAACTAAATTTTTTTTATTACCTATTTTTTTCATTAATATAAACTTGATTGTATTCGTGCTTTCGGCACTGTTCACAAATCGACCTCGTCTCTGCTCTAGAGCTAGACTGAGGTCAAGAGTAAGCCCATTTTATAATAATAAAAAAAAACAAATAGATATTTAATTTATAAAATAAATTAAATAAATTGAAAATATGACTGAATTCGCGATGTTTGAATATTTCCTTTTGAAATTTGTTTTTCCGCTAAAACTACCAAAACGTAAACTATATAGATTTTAATTTGTGAATTTTATTAAACACGTTTTGAGAGAATTCCGGCTTCTAGCTTTATCCTCAAAATGTATTTGGTTTGATTTTAGAAATTATTTCAAGAACTTCAGATACTTTAAAGTTATATGCTCTGTGGAATATCTAAGTACTATATTTGTATCTGAAAATTATTTTAAAGATACCACCAATTATTTTTTGTATAAATAAAATTAAAAATGTTTATATAAACTATTATATTTAATTCATTTTTAAAATGCTATAAATAATAAGTTCTTTATTGAAGATCTTACAAAAAACATATTTATTTATTACTTTTTTGCACACCACAAGCATACGACTACAATACAGACATTAAAAAATGCAGAAATATACAACCTAATACATAAACCAGATAAACATACAATAAATATTTTTTTAAATATTTATAATCATATACTAATAAATATATATAATATTAAACTAAATATATTGTATTAATTTAGTATTTTTATCTATAAATACATTGTACATTCATTTTTACAAAATCAGTGGCGTTACGAAAAACCTCTACACGCAAAACAATTTGTGTCCTATACGGGAAATCCAATCAATTTTAAAACTTCGTTCATGGCAAAGCGTAACTATTTTTTTAATTGACTGTCTGGCGATGTTTACTGTACAGCTTTTCATAGCTATATTTTAATAGCTTCTCTAACGGTCTAGCAGCGGCTTAATAATCGCCTTCATAGAAATAAACATTAAAATAGAAATGGCATAAAATCTATGTTGGCAGAATTAGCAACACAGTTGTAACTTTATATTCAGGGATAGTACTTTATATTTTATTCCAAGACTGTATATAACCTCTTTGTCAAACGGAACTCGCCTAGCGACATTAAGGCTTTGAGTAAGTGGATAATATTATGCTATTAACATGGAGAGAGATATGATACTAATTACTGTACAGCAATACGTATACACATGCAATTTAGACTGAGGCGAGAAGCGCCTGGGGCTTGAAACCCAGGAGCAGGTTTGAAGAGCTCTTGCATAATATATTAACTCTCACCTCCACCACTCGACCTCGCTAACGACAATAGATAATAAAGTAAACTTACGTGGACCTCGAGAAGGGTGACCTTAACCACGACACTATAACACTAACTTCCATGTTCACTGCACGAAAACACCAGAGAGACTGAGACTAATCTATCGCACTAAAGGTTATATATTGTCTTCACGTCGGTATACTTGAAATAATATAATAAGATCTACCCGATACTACTACTTTATAAATAGTGTTGCTAACAATTAGTTACTCGATTTTCTTTTTAAGTGCATATTATTATTGTTATCTTATTATCATTGTATTTCTGTTTTTATCAGAAAAAAAAATTAACAGTTGTCGTGGACGACGGACGCAGCCGGGTCGCATCTGAGTTAATAATAAAGTAATCAGTGTTAAGTATTTGTATTCGAGTCTAAGTGAAGTGTTATTGGGACCTAATTTTTTGGTTAATGGGAATTACTTGATCCTTGACTTGAGTAATTAATATTAATTTCAATCTGTCGCTGTCTGTCTGTCTGTCTATAAGTTTCAGAGGTATGATACCCATTACTGTATGGCAGAAATTCGGACAGCTCCTTGGACTTGCAATCAAGGTTTACGGTTAAAGGATTTTTATATAATTATAAAGCTCTTCTTCGCTTCCCGGATACTAACTACAGTACAATAAAGCTAACTTACGTGGACCTCAAGAATGGTGACCTTACCTACGACACTATGTTAGCAACACTGTTTATATTATTTCAAGTATACCGACGTGAAGACAATATATAACTTTTAGTGCGATATATTAGTCTGTCTATCTGATATTTAGTGCAGTGAACATGGAAGTTAGTGTTATAGTGTCGTGATTAAGGTTACTCTTCTCGAAGTCCATGTAAGTTTACTTTATTATCTATTGTCATTAGCGCGGTCGAGTGGTGGAGGTGAGAGTTAATATATTACGAAAGAGCTCTTTAAACCTGCTCCTGGGTCTCAAGCCCCAGGCGCTTCTCGCCTCAGTCTAAATTGCATGTGTATACGTATTGCTGTACAGTAATGGGTATCATATCTCTCTCATAGTATGACAACTATAATACTAACTTCTATGTACACTGCACGACAACACCAGAGACACTATAATCTATTGCACTAAAGGTACTAAATATTGTCTACACGTGGGTATTCTTGAAATAATATGAAAGATGTTGCTAACAGTCAGAATCTTAGTGGTACAAAAGCAATAGTTCTTCACGAACTTTGGCTCATGAAAATGAGTATATAATATAACTGATCCTTAGTTTTTCCGTTTCAAACTGGTATATATTCTAGTAATTTAAAGCCTCATGGTATTTCCATTAAACCTCTACTTCAGATAGTACCAGAATTTATATCCTACAGCTAGCCGATATACTATGCAGGATACCGCTTTCAATTGTACGGAATATTGCCTTCGGAACTTGGAAAAGTTTAGACAGTTTTAAATTGTGAGCTTGTTTATTCGACCATTTTAACGAAACTTCTGATCTGCGTCACAAACAATTTCTTAAGTTCTTTAGAAACTGTATTGTTTTGGAAAGATTTAGTCATGCAGTATAACAATCTATGCACACGAGTCACCATCGTACAGTTAGCAACACCGTTGATAACTTTATATTCGCGGATACCTTTTATTTTATTTCAAGACTGTTTATATTCTCTGTTCCGATAGACTTGAGCCAGTTGTCAAACGGAGCTCGCTTGGTGACCATAACAGCTTGTGTGGTGTCGTGATACTGGGTCTCCATTACTAAGGTTTCGAGTAATAGTTTAATATGGGTTACTCGGTGTTCCGTTTTAAGTGCATATTATTATTGGTATTGGACCCATGCAGGTCGTGTAAAAAAAAATCAAACTGTACTGGCAAGGTTAAAACCAAAATATTTTTTGTTTCCTCATGTAGTATGTAGTAATTATTGTAAGAGAATAAAAAGCTATCTATGGGAGTCCGCCATATTGGATTTATGTTATAAATTAAATTTTAGGAGTGAGACGCCAAACCTCACGTTTCAGAAAAATAAATTTGCGACTAAGACCAGTATAATTACCGAAACGACATATTTCATACAGACATCAGTTTATATTGAGACTCTATGGGTTTATTTTTAAAATACCCACTGTTCGACAACTTTTAAGACCTACTTCGATAGTTCAGCTGTTGCTTGACGAATAATTTGATTAATGAATTACTTGATTTAGTAAAACCCTATTCCTGGGGCAAAAGCCCCAGACGCAGACACATTATGTCACTGAAGTGTATGCTTTTATTATCTTTCATATGTAAATGTTCAGTATAGTCCATATATAATTAATTTTCATCAATTTATACCACTAGAAAGTAGAAATACAACTTCAATTTTCTTTATTCATTACCCACAAAAAGGAATGTAACGGAATACAGCAGGACCTTTGTTCTAAGGCTGTTTGCTATGGTAATAATTCATCGACGTCTTTTCTCACAGAAATACCGAGCTTTGGAAATAGAATTCCTATCGCAGTATTTTAAAATTCTACCGAGCGACGATTTTTTAGCATCACTAAGAACGTTGTAGACGCTTGTTAGCCAGACTTTGATATGCATACGAGACGACTCAGTTCAGATATTTCACATTGGAAGTTTTATCTAACAATAGTTACTTGATGGAAATATTTATTCTTTACCAATAATAATACAACTACTAGATACTAATAGTATTTACAAAAATTTTGGTACGAGGTACCGTAACGCAGTTTGCGTTAGTAGAAATCGTCTCGTCTAAATTTAGTGCTCCATTCGCGAATTTAATGCTATTTACACTAACGAGATAATGAGAACAATAGTAGCATAAACGAAAGCTAGCAGTGTATAGTTCAAAGGCCACATTAAATATTGAAATATAAAAAAAAGTTTTGTAACCAACAATTAATACTCGGCAAGTGCTACAAGCACCCACAGAAAAAAATTGAATCAATCAATCAAAAGGGAAATTATTTTTTTTTCCCTACCCAACACTGATAGCTTGATATCAAGTAAACATTAAATCAACAATAATAGTGAAAAATCCATCCACAGAGCGAAGCCAAAAGGAAGGGTTATGATTTTGGCAATCTATGTATGTATGTATGTTTGTATGTCTGTCTAGCGCCTAAACTCCTGAACCAATTTTCATGAATGAGGTGTCAATAGATTCGTAATAATGGCACGGGTGACATAGACTATAAAAATTTCATGATTTTTTTTTATAACGGAAATTATACCTCAGATTCTAACTTTGAAAAAATTAAACTGAGATAATTTTCACGTGTTTGGTATCAAAAGAAAGGTCTTGGCGAGGCGAGCGACATTACAAATAAGTATATATATGTTAAACAATAAACCTTCATACTGAATTTCATTTGAATAACTTCAAAAACGGCAAAGTTTCATACTAACTTTGCACCCCCGTTTAACCCCCTTAGGTAGTGAATTTTTAAAAATCCTTTCTTCTTGCTCCCCTACGTTATAAAAGGAATCCCTTTGCAAAATTTCAAGTTTCTAACTCTTATAGTTTAGGCCCTGCGTTGATATGTCAGTCAGTTAGCCAGCTTCTCCTTTTATATATAGAAAATAGATAGTATCAAGTATAAATAGTTCAACGTCGCACAGACCGCATATTATTTTTACGTATGGTAGGCGCGTCATGCACCGTCATGGATTGAACTATCTATAATTATTTGCTTTTTACAGAACTTCGATCCTGACCATCGTAATTCAAGTTTTTACTATTATTATTGTCATAGAATGAGAGAGGAATGATACCCATTACTGTACAGCAATACGTATACACCAGCAAGCCTGGCAGCGCCTTGGACATGCGACCAAGGTGTAGGGTTAAAGGCCTTTATATAAATACAACGCTCCCCTTCGCGGTCCGAACACACACTACAATAATAACTCCCATGTACACTGCGCGAAAACACTAGAGAGACTGACACTAATCTATCGCACTAAAGATAACTAATTTATCGTAATCGAATCGTATCGTGTAAAAATACATCTTGTGACGGATTATGACCGCAAGCGGTTCTCGAGAACAAACTCCCTGGTGGTAAGATTTAAAATTACACTCAGATAACAGTCGGTGACAACATTGAGCACTAAAATTACTTTTCTACTTCACCATTCTTACTCTATTTAACCAAAAGTGGCTCGGTTATTAAACTGCTAGAATTCTGTTATTATGAGGAAAAAATACTACTTTAATATTCGGCCTGCAGATATTTTAATATGAGTATTTTCTTATTCAAAGGATTTGGTATGAAATTGCTTTTACAAGAAGTTGATATAAGAAAATCTTTTTATGTTAAAGGAACCAGAGTATTTTAAATTAATTATTATCCACAATGATTAAAAAGAATTGCTGTTACAACTGATAATTCAAAGCGTCAGTAGCTCTGTAGTTCAGGCGTTGGATTCACGATCAGATAAGTTGTGGGTTCAAATCCCAGTCACTGGACTACCGTGGACTACAGGACAGACGTGATTAGTTTATTTATGCAAAATGAAGAAAGAAACATTTATCAACTGTGTTTCTTACAAAACATTAAATTTAAATTTGATAAAACCTCGAAAAATAGGTGCTTTACAATGACATGGATACACAATTTAGTATGAGGCAATGTCTATGGTTCTGTTTAGACATAGCTCATGTAAATCTGTGACATCCCAAAAACATTTGTTTTACAGTTGGTAAACTAACTGTGACCTATTTTGTAGTATGTTGTTTTTTTTTGGTCGTATTTTTCCATCGGGAAAGTTAGATTTGTCCCTCATTATAAATTATTTGGAACCCTCAGAGCACGAGCGTGACTCGCACTTGGTAGATTTTTTAAATTAAATAGCATTACTTAATAATTCTTTTATATATTACTTTTAGTACTGTAACTCGGAGAAATGGAAGGCTAGGGGCATGTTGAAAACATTAATTACGACAGTACCTTGAACTAGTGAATACTCACCTCCACTGCCTAGGTTTTCTGTTTAAACCTTGGTTTAAGTTAAGTTACGCGGCTTCATGTATAGTTTTATTTTTTTATGATTTTCATAATTGTATGTCATATTTCTTATGGGTAATTTGGCTTTTTTGAAGTGTTTTCTAATATATCTATTAAAATATATAGATAGTATAACTAATCACGTAACATGATATCCAACCGGAAAACCGTGAAAATCTCCTGTAAATAAAGAAAGTAAACTCTCCTTATGTACTCAGTTTCGCACGGGTGGGCATAGTTGGAAGACAAATATCCGATACAAATATTTACTATTACTATTTGATCGTTTTGTTTCTATATTTTATGTTATTTCTAAAAATATATAAGGCTATAATTTACACGTGTAACAAAATATAAATCATTGAATATCTTTACTAAGAGTTACAACACCTTTAGAAGCCAAAAGAAAATATTGTTTTATTGCTCTGTATGTTTGTTTACGGATCACGTAACAACTAAGGCACAAAATTGGATACGGTTTAGACAGTGATAATTATGACGTCGACGTCGTCGTCATTGTCCAGCACCCCAAAGTACGGAATCTTTTCCCCGATCTGCATGCGAATCTCTGAAGCTTTCCGGTCGAGTCGTATGTGGCCTAGACTAACCCTCTCATCCCATTAATGCTGCAGTTCAAGTAAACTAATGCACAAAATTGGATGCGGTTAAAGTAGACTCGGGATTCTCGCTCGAGATCCACTTAATCCGTAGAATTCTTTTCTTCATTCCCCCTCCTCACTCTATCTTCGGGGTAAACGCATCGGCTAAACAAGAGTCATTTAGTCACTGCTCGTTTGCCCCTTAATGGCCACAAAAAAGAGATATTTACTTCCCCTAATAAAAGATTTTTACGAAAATTTAAGTTTGAGTTGACACTTTTATTAATCAGATTAACAGTGCTCCTCTCTCTCTCTCTCTTTCTCATGTGACACAAACAAAGTCACTATAGTATTATATAAAATTTTAAAGAGTACTTCTAATTTGTATACAACTAAACATACCCAAGCTGAAACTGAAACTGAAAGGCGGGACGGCTAATTTAAAAATAATTATACCTTAACGAGATACTTATACAGAAAAGTAAAAATTCAAAAGCATTACGAAATTTACATTTTAAATAAAACCCTTAAGTAGGTACAACGGTATTAAAATGAAAAACATTCGAGGTATTTTGCTTCAACGTTTTCACAACAAAAAGATGAAATTTCAGCTGCGGACTGACTGAAATTTTTGAACCAGAGTTTAAGGTTTTAACTAACTACACTGATGTTCATTTATTTAAAATATTTACTGAATGAAAATAAACTATTTATTTTAACTGAATTTTAAATTATTGTTTATAGAAGTAATAAGTATAACAACGCTACAAACGCTTAGTAGACCAATTAACTAAAACATAGCGAAAGACAAAAAGAAAGCGAAACTTAATCTATAAAAGCACTGCTTATTTAAAACTGTAATGATACAGTTTTTTATAATTTATGTGCAAAATTCTTTAAACAAATATGTATTGTTGTTTAGATAAAAATGTGTTGCCTTACCAAAAAATGGGTTAAAATGGCCCTAAATGAACGAAATGAAATTAAAATAAAATATTAAAGATTAATTAAAATATCAATATTTATTCCAAGAGCTTGACACAATGTTCTTAGATAGGATTAATTTCAGATTTTATAGTTTAAAATAGGCAAATTTTCTACTTAATTTTATTTACAACTAGCCGACCGAAAGTGAAAGAAGAGCCGGAACAAACAGACGGACAGACAAAAATAGTAAAAAATGTTCTTTTGGTATATATACCGTGTATATATCCATATGCACTTAGTATAAAGCGGTTATTTTAATATTAAAAACAGACACTCCAATTTTATTTATTTGTATGGATTATAGTATATACTCTAGTAGAACTCAAACTGAAGGGCGGAGGATGTGGAGGTGATTAATCGACACTAATGAAGCAAGCCACCAGCCACCACTCGGCTACGATTTCACTAATTTGCAAACATTTGTACGTACCATTTGGTACTGAGCTGTTTCATTAAAAATATAAATAAGACTCAATGTTTTTAAGCGTTTCAAGTAACATAAACAAAAATAGTTGTAACTCTAAAAGAAGCCAAAACTATTGCTAACTTCTTACCCCTCTCTCTCTCCCATCCCATTGCTGCGATTCCTATGAACACCGGGTTCTTGCTCGGGGTCCATATAAACCGCAGCAGTATTCTCTTCGCTCCCCCTCCTCACTCTATCTTCGAGGCGACAACGCATCGACGCAATAAGACATACTCTCTAGTTTTGTCGATGTCTATGGGCCACAGTGGCCACTTTCCATCAGGTGGACCGACTGCTCGTTTGTCCCTTATCTATCATTAAAAAAAAATTAGTTTGATAAAGTGGTTAATAAAGAAAACTATGCCGCCTCACAAAGTTTTTAATCTCTTCCTGAACCCAATTTAGTAATCTTAAACGAAATCGCAGGCAGACTTGTTACTTACAAAAATAAAATAATATATATTCCTCTTACTTGTTTTTATCTTCCAGCTTAGTATTAACGAAAACGAAGCCTTTGATTTGGTTGAATCGAAATGAAACGTTGAAATCTGCAACCAATTTCCTTTTATATAATACATAAAGTTATTATAAAAGTATATTGGTTTGATTTTCATTTATTCCTTATGACTTAATTCTATTTTAAGTTATATTTTTGATAAAGAGTCTACATTTCTTGTAACTTTATTGTTATAATTTTATTTAGAATAGTATTTATTTAAACCAGGATACCCATAAGTATGGGTTTTTAAATGCACGTTTTGGAATTATAAAATTATATAGTAAGATCTCAAAGCAAGCAAAATGTTTTAATATTATAACATGACTCATATTTAACTTTATACATATGTATGTCGGAGAATAGTAAAAGATTATCGAATAATCTAGTCGTCATCGCCGTCTATGGCGTGGGAGTAAGGTAGTATGTCACTTGCGTCGTTTTGACAGTCTCAACCCTTTATATGTCTTCGACAGTCTGACTGTAGTCTTAGTCTTACGCGGTCTTTCAAGGAGTGAAGTAGTCTCTGGATAGTGCTAGTGCAGTGTTTTAGTGCTGGGAGTGCTGTCAGATGAAGGTCACGCGAATACTTTACAATGTAGTTGCCACGTCTTGTGTTAGGTTAGGTTTATTGGAGTTTAACCTTGGTTTTTTGGGCAGTGGAGGCGAGTGTCGCAATTGCTTAAAGGACGTTCTTAAGCCTTCACCCTGGTTACAAGTCCAAGGCACTGCTTACGTTTCTCTCGTAATTGTTAGAGATCATATTTGATTATTTATCGGTTCAGTAGAAGTATCTACGTTGCGTTTACCCAATAGTCCATTCAATATCATCACCCCGTAGTGATTTTCAATATACCTCCTCTTCCTTCCTCCTTTTCATCATAAAAACCTTTGAATGAAAAATTTAGATATGATTAATGTCTGAGTTTTGTCGATCAAGATAAAAAAGTGCAAAACTCCTTTAAAATCGTCATCGATAGTTCCTCTATATATTACATACGATTGTCGTCTCTTATATTAAGCTAGCAATCCATCCGGTTTCACGGTTTTCTACTGTAAGCCTTCCTCTTGAATTAATTTTTCTATTTATAAAAACCGCATTAAAATCCGTTGCGTAGTTTAAAAGATCTAAGCGAACAGACAGCGGGAAGCGACTTTGTTTGCTATGAAAAGATAATTATCACCTTTTATGAAACTTGTTAGTGTATCGCTGTTTCGAGAAAACTAGCTTAAATATAAACTAATAGGTTAGTTAAATGAAACACACAGACAGTTTACTCACAGTTGCAAAATGTACAGTATCGACAAAACTTTCCGAGGAACGATTTGAGGTCAGTGAGCATCGATATATTGATGGAACTAAGAAATTTATATAATTTAAAGTTCGGCTTACTTTTAACTAATAGTCTTACTTAAAAATTAGAAAACCGCCTCGGCTTTGAATTAAAGTAGTGAGTAAGAAATACTGTATCTCTTTATAAGTTACGGGCGGCCTGCCCTCACTTCGCTTCGAGTATTTAAAGCATAATTATAATCTAATTCTTAAATTGCCTCTCGGTAATAATGTAGCAAAAAGCAGTGATGGCCCAGTGGTTGATACTTCAAGTCTTACTCGGGAGGTCCCAGTTCGATCCTGGGCACACACCTCTAACTCTAAGTTATGTGTGTTTTAAGCAATTAAATATCACTTTCTTTAACGGTGAAGGAAAACATCGTGAGGAAACCTGCACTCCTGAGAGTTCCCTAAAGTTCTCAAAGGTGTGTGAAGTCTGCCAACCCGCACTGGACCAACGTCGTGGACTATGGCCTAATACCCTCCTCATTCTGAGGAGTGGGCCATTGACGGGTCGTGATGATGAATAGTGTAGCTTACATTTGTTGAAAAAGAAAAAAAGGAATAGAGAAATAGAGAGAAAAACCAAAAGAGGACAGGAGATAGAGGGAGACCGCGAAAATAGAGAAACGAGAATAATGTTAATTCTTGTCAGTGAAAACATTTTTAAAATCAATTCATTACAAATAAAGCAAATACGCCCAATTAATTATTAAATATATGGCAACACTAATCGAACTATAGGAAGAGAGGTAGAGGAAGCTATAAGTAAGCTTTCAAACAGTGAATAAAAAATTTACAGAATCAGCACAAAAAATGCCTGTCGTATTTATTATAAAATTTTTAACACTATGTCACTTACGCAGTACTAGTAATCACTACATTTTAATATTCATGGCAACACTACATAACATAGCCTATGTTACCTATCCGAAGAGGTTGTAGCATTTGATCAGCGAAAGAATTATCAGTCATTCCAGTAGTTATTCGCAGCAAACAAACATAAAAACAATCAATTTTTTTCTTCATGCAACAGTGTAGATAGTACTCGTACATATAATTGTTCACTTTATAATAACAAAGTACTTCCAGCTTTGTAAAAATTTAAATATTTTTTTTATGGCAGTTAAGGGGCAAACGAGCAGATGGTCCACCTGATGGTAAGTGGCCACCGTCACCCATGGACATCGGCAATACAAGAAAGTGACTCTTGTTTTGCCGATGCGTTGCCACCTCGAAGATAGAGTGAGGAAGGGGTATGAAGAGAAGAATGTGTGAAATAATGTATTTTCTGCGGAAATTATGTGCTTTTCCGGTAATAAAAAGTATACTAAATGGCAGTCCACTATACAAACTGCGTGCCAAACTTTATTTAAATCCGTACATCTGTTTTTGATGAGAAAGTCCTTCTATACCACATACATACACATCTCACATACAATCTGCTGTATTCGTCGTATGTTTGCGCTAAATTACATTTAAGTATTCAACCGTTTTTTGATTATCAATGTTTTATACCAAAACGATAAACAGCAAAATTTTTTTAACATCTGACTTAAATGAAGCAATATAATAATAAAATTTTATTGAGTTCACAAAAAACGGTTCACAATTTTACTTACTAAAACTATATTGTCTTAGGCTAATATATACCTATTTAAATAAATAGTTTTAATTGCCTCTGCAGCCGAACAAGTTTTACTGTATTTCGTATTTATTTCGTAATTAAATTTAATACCATATGAACTTTGCAAAGTTATTTTATGTCTCTCCCTCGCATGTGTGTGTGTTTGAGTGCTTTTTCTGCTCATAAAATTACAAAAATCTGCAAGCTATCCTAATTAACTTGGGATACTGAGAAGTTCTTCCGTCTCTTCGTACGAAAATTTCTGCAAATATGAATATACTTTTTTGCATGATGATCTACATAAAGGGTATATATTTAAAATTTTATTTATTGTAGATATATGGGCCAATAAAAGAAAAGAAATGCTATGCTAGGCGCATCACGCTTAAAAACAATAAACAGACAAGTAGACGAACAAAGCATTCGACAAGTTACGGTTTTATTATATTTACTAGCCAATCTAGGTGACTTCGTGTGTCATATAAGAGAGAGAGATGAAAAAAGAGACTGGGGTTTAAGCAGCTATAATACAATTATTTCGAAGAAGCTGAAACATTCTTTGTTTTATCGCCGTTTACACAGCACACGCAACGGAAGCGAAGTAAAAGTTTTTGCAATATTTTATTTTGATGCTCCGTTCCTATGTTCCTATGGGTCATAGCACGATGTTATATAGGCTTTAGTTTTCCTCGATACATAAGCTATCCAATATTAAAATGATTTTTCAACCGCTATGTCCCTGCATTTTAAATCTGTAATATTTTCAAAAATATTCATTTAAATTTCATGCTGTGAAGGGCCATATTGATCTATATTAAATGCATAATGTATGTATAGTACATTATTTTGATCTATCTCGCAGGGTTCAGCCAGCGTTTGCAATGTAAGCGCAAAAATGTGTTTATTTACGACATCACATTAGAAACCTCTAAAATTATTAGTATATCTCTACTATATTACGTATGTGTTATGCATATAAACCTTCCTCTTGAATAGGGTATCTATTAAAAAACAACCGCAACAAAATCCGTAGCTTAGTTTTAAAAATCTAAGCATACATAGGGACATACAAACAGACAGCGGAAAACGACTTTGCTTTATACTATGTAGTGAATATATATAGATAAGATAAAATCATGTACAATAATAGTAAAATGACAGTAAAAGCATCTCCAAACGATCGTTAACTAGTGGACAATGCGTTGACTCATCTGAACAATTACTGAGTGCTTGCGGTGAGTGTTTCAATGCGATTTTACCGCAATTTGAGGTTTTGATACTACGACGACGGAATCCTTTATATGTATCAATTGCTTTCGAAATACTATCAGTTAAAGGTTTGGGTGACGTTTAAAAGTAATTTAATCTACAATTCTACATGCTCCTTTTAAATGTCTAAAATGAGAACTAAAAGAGAGAAAAGAACACCAGAAAGGCTTTCACCTACCACCTAAATCTCTTCAAGATTGAAGATTTAGGTGGTAAAAGATTTTTCTCTCAAGAATTCTTTTTTTGTTTGTTATTAGTTTCGAGTTTTACGATGGCGCTGCAAAACAAAAATAATGACTATTAATAATTCATTAAGTATGCACTGTTCTTAATAAAGGTTACTAATTTCGAGTAATTAAAAGTATTATCAATAGACTTTTATGGAAAGTAACCAATTATCTAAGATTATCTTTATAATTAAAATGTAATACTAGTCGACCGCATATCATGACGCAGTCATAGCGCAGTGGTTAAGACTCGGGAGGTCCGGGTTCGGTCCTCGCCACACACCTCTGACTTTTCTAAGTTATGTGTGTTTTAAACCATTAAATATTTCTTGCTTTAACGGAGAAGGAAAACATCGTGAGGAAACCTGCACTCCTGAGAGTTCGCTAAAAGTTCTCAAAGGTGTGTGAAGTCTGCAACCCGCGTTGGGCCAGCGTGGTGGACTGTAGCCTTACCCTCTCCTCTTTCTGAGGAGGAAACCTGGCTCAGCAGTGGGCCATTAATGGGTTGTGATGATGATCATGATGATGATGACTAGTAGACCCGTCTTATGACGTCGATGCAATTTACCACATGTATATAGGTTTAATTTCACTTTTTAATCGCCATATCACTATAACATTTAACGCTATATTTCACCCTTAAGTTTTCTACACCAACGTGATTTATATGTCGGCTAATAGTAAAAAATTATTGAACAATCGAATCATCATCGCCATTTATGGCGCTTCATTTTGACATTCTCGACTATTTATATGCCATCGACAGTCTGACTGTAGACTTGCTCTTGCGTTGTAGACGTAATCTCGCGTGGTCTCTTAAGGAGTGCAGTAGTCTCTAGATAGTGCTAGTGCAGTGTTGTGTTAGTGTTGGAAGTGCTGTCCGATTAAGGTCAAGTACCTTACAATGTAGTTGCCACATGTTGTGTTAGGTTAGGTTTATGTGAGCACTGGAGGCGAGTGTTGGAATTCTGTTAAAGGACGTCTTTAAGCCTACACCTTGGTCACAAGTCCAAGACATTGCTTAGGTTTCTGTCGTAATTGTAAGAGATCATATTTGATTATTTATCAGTTCAGTAGCAGTATCTGCGTTGCCTTTACCCAATAGTCCATTCAATATCATCACGCTCTTCCTCCTTCTTTTCATCATAAAATCTCCGAGATATATATTGTTGAGATGGCAATATTTTCATTATTATTTAATTATATTATATGGTATTGTTTTATGTATAGCAACATTTTGTTATATGTGGAAGTGAAAGTCTAAAGATGTCTGCTAAATTTATTTGTTTAAGAAAAGTGTAATAATTATAAGGATTATAGAAAAAGACGTTTTTAGTGAGAATACATCACCATCGGTTCCATTATATTCATTATATATGACTAATTCCCAAATATATAACGTAATCACAGCTCGACAAATACATATATAGATAAAACAAATTTATATTATAAATACAGATTCCCCTTATCTCCTAAATTATGTTTTTTAATTGTTACGAGCATGGTCCCAAGCCCCATGCAATGCTCAGCTTCACGTCTAAAGCTGCTATCACCGTGTAAACGATCTGTAACTCGTCTAGGTGTTTATGCGAGACAGCGTCGACAACTTAAACCGCACTCAGCTATGCAATTCTGGAGCTCGAAATATTCGGAATCTTTTGACAGGACACAGACTTGGAATTTCATCTCAGTGTTGACTAACTTATCTAAGTGTCAAGTTTGCTTTACAGATTTAGTAACGAAGCTTGTCGACTAAACGATTTTAGCGCTATTTTCAAATCTTATCTCGTCTTACTGTGGGGAGCGTATAAGAACAGAACCTAAATTAAATGTACCTAAAATGGCGAGAAATATTATCATTTCTTTAAGAGAAATTCGGCTCATCATTAAAAATGTGGAAATAAACTAAAACTTCATACGCTCGCCCATTCACTCACACACTAATTCACTTAATAAGACATGTATTTATCGATTTACATTACTACTTGCACTTGGTTACAAAGCTGCTTCTGTGTCACACGGTCCAGGTACTATGGGGCTAACTTATATTTCACTATGATAACTCATTATCTACTCAACGAATCACTAGTCAAACTGCCGTGAGTTCATTCTTATATATTATCGAGTCAGTAGGGGAGGGGGGGGGGGGGGGGTATTTCTACATAAAATATATTATATTTTTCAAATCTCATAATATGAGACAGAAGAATGAGAGATCTTCATTGTATTGACAAAACATTAACAGATTAAAGTTCAATTGCCTTATAATGTCAATGTTTTCTCAATATATTGTAAAACAAATCTTTTAGGGATTAAGAAAATATTTACAAAAAAAATATGGCGGTACGAAATCTCCAAGTCAGCTGGTTTTTAATATAAATCAATAAAGTACTAACAAATGAATATTTAACTGGTAACACAGAGCACAAAGATTACAACAATTCCTCTGTGGTATTTAACGCAGTAGAATTAAGCTGTCGATAGAGTCCGCTCTCACTGAGACACCTAAATACTGCTACAATCAGTTTAAAGCTTCTATTTCCAACTGGTTGTAGTGGTTACCTAATGAAATTATCGGATTTTACCTTCTGTTAACTAGAACTAGATACACAGTCCTACACAACTCAAATATTCGCAGTCAACTATAAGTAGTTAAAAATAGTTACCTGCATAACCTTGAAGGGACAAGTTAAAGTACAAATTCCCACTGATTCTAGGGGGCGTAAGAGACGAGTAGTCTCTTACGAGATGCCACGACTCAGCACTCCCCGACTGGCTTGCAAACCAGCATGTGTCATTGACGCATTCCAGTTGAGCCGCACGTGAGCCAAACTTACCCCTCCCTTTTCCATCCCGTTAATGTTGCTGTTTTAGTGAAACTCTAGGTTCTCGTTCAGGGCCTAACCACTAAAACCGTTGCATTTTTCTCTTCATTCCCCTTCCTCACTCTACGAGGTGGCAACGCATCGACAAAACAAGAGTCACTCTTTTATTGCCGATGTTCATGGGCGACGATGGTCACTTACCATCACGTGGGCCGTCTGCTCGTTTTCCTCTTAGTTAAGATAGCAGTTGCTATAAAAAATGAATGAATTATGAAAAAAATACTTAAAAAAAACCATAACGCAACAACAGCATAATTGGATACGGTTTTCATAGTTGTAATGTTTCAAATCTAACTTTAATATTATAGATTTTGTTCCATTGGAATTGAATGTCAGATAAAGTTATTGTCATTTAAAAATATTTAAGTTTGATTTATTGTTGATATAATATATAAATAAAATTTTTTACCAAGATTCTTATTTTTATCCGCGCATCAGCATTCAACGTTTCAGGATTTTCAGCATTTCAACGTTTTTATATTATATAGATTAACTAAATGTTCAAATGGCCATTTATTTGGGATATTGTATAATGCTGATTGTCTGAAGACTTAGTCTTGCGCGGTTTCTCAAGGAGTGAAGTAGTCTCTAGATAGTGTTAGTGAGTGTTAAGTGCAGTGGTACGGAAGCGCTGGGAGTGCTGTCAAATTAAGGTCACGTGAGTACCTTACAATCTAGATGCCACGTCTTCTGTTATGTTAGGTTTATGTGAGATTAACCTTAGGTTTTAACAGAGAGCCTGGGTAGTGGATTGGGTGTTGTGATTACTTAAAGGACGTCCTTAAGCCTACACCTTGGTCACAAGTCCAAGGCACTGCTTAGGTTTCTCTCGTAATTATCAGAGATCATATTTTATTATTTATCGGTTCTGTAGAAGTATCTACGTTGCGTTTACCCAATAATAAAATCATCACCTCTTGTAGTGTTTTCCAATATTTCCCTCTCCTCCTTCTTTCTCATCATTAAAATCCCCAACATATTATATTATTGAAACTTCTAAATCCGACAAGCACAAATTTTCTAGAAGTTCATTCGTTAAAATACATTTGCGGCTGTGGAAAGCAATATATAAAGAATCAATGGAGTTTTTCTATAGGATATTATTTTTTGGATATAATTTTGAGTAATATTCGACGTCGAGCTGTTAAACGTGAAGTTGCCATGATAACAAATACCGACCATTTATATTCTTTCAACGTAATTCAGTGGAAACGGACGATCACTCAAAAATTTTCACCCTTTTAAATGACCTTTGAGGGTAACATAGATCACGATTTTTCACATTTAAATATTAGTCAAAAGTAGAAAAGTTTTGGAAGATTTCTACATTTTTTAAAATAAAAAACTAAGGCTATAATAATTAAGTTTTATTTTGTTTAGGATTATTTTAACTAACTTTTTTTGTTTTTGACTTTTCAACTTCGATATAAGCAAAACTGAATACTGAAAATCATTCAATAAGTGCCACTGCAGTAACTCTCATATAGATAACATTTTCTTAATAAAATAACTTTTATTACTTTATTTGTATCCCAAAATGTAAATTTGTGCAAATGAATAAAGCGTCGTATCATTTGGTTAAGTCAAATATCCGAAGCGTTGAGCATGGCGTAAACTTCATTAATGTGAATCTTGTTTGTTCCTGTATGACGTAATAGCTAAAACACTGGATTGAGTGACAAATTTAACTTTGAGATGTTGTCCCCATACGATGTAGATCACGGTCAGGTTACTAATCGCAAATAAATATTTTGAGTAGGGTTTCGGATTCCCTTTACTACAGAACTGAATATTTGATATTAATTTTAAAATCCCATCCCACGATCTTTGTCCGCGGTAAACTCGCGATCAAGATGAAATTTTGCATTTGCATGTAATTTGGTGCAAATTTTTGGACAATTTTTATCACATCAAATGATCAGAAAAATTATACTACAAAATTGTGGTAATGATTTCTAAGAGTTCTTTGTAGAGTTTGTAAACAAACAGACTTATACCAATAATATTTTATATAGTCATTCCTAATGAATTAACTTCCAAGTTTCTCTTTCCTACATCGTTATTGCGCTAAATGAGAGTATTTTATCATCTACTTACGTAATATAACTTAATCGGGCACTTTGAATACGAATTTCTTTCATAAAATAATATATAGTTTTTATGTCAAATTAGTAATTTATATAATTTTTAGGGAAATGTCAGAGAAATTTTGGTACAAGAGTTCCATGCTACAGTAGCAGGCAGCTAACTTTCGGTTTCAGAAAAAATAGTTTGGGAAAGTTGCGCATTGTGAGCGTGATGCGTGTGTGTATTGGTGATTCTATCCGTGACGTTTTCTATTTTGACAAATAATAGACGCGTGGGAACTGAAGAGTTGCATAAGAACCAATCATTCAAGGTCAAACCTATACAAGTACGTGACGGTACCTATACCTACCTATATGTAAATGTGAAAGTTGAATGGTATTTTTTGAAGTAAAGATTACCACAAACATAAACTCTTATGTTTGTGGTAATCGTAAGTACAGATTTGTGGAATATTTAAACTGTATATAAAATTCTTATTATTATAAAATGGATATCTTAGTTTTAATATTTTTCAGTTACTTTAATGGCACTAGTCAATATTATTATATTTATAAAGTTTTACTATTTTATGATGATTTCTTTATGCATATAGAAATAATAATAGTTTTGGAATAATGAATTTTCTTTGGACGTACATCCTAAATCGTTTGTATTGTCTTAACTGTTATAACTTGTATCGGAACAAAAATAAAAGAGTATAAAACTAAGTCAAGAAAAGATTGTCAAAGAATTTCAATTTCAATATGACTCTATCTATTATTTTATCACCTTAGACGCCAAACCTAAAACTAACGTAGCATTAAAACTTAACAAAATACAGACCTACGTGAACTCCCATAGAGATCCTACGGGTGCTCACTGCATCCCTTCAATACAAGATTAAAACAAAACACACATAAAATTGGACTTTAATACATAGTACTAAAGTACATGAAAATAGTAAAAACTCATTGTTTATTTTGTTCAAAATGTCGACCGCATCCGTCGGAGCGGTCTCAATTTTACGGAAGACATACGCCACAGTGCAAATGGATATAAAATTATATGATGTTCACTGGAAGAGAAATTGATTTCAGGATACTTGGTGCTGTATTCTGTAAACAATTTCGAAATAATATTAAACCCAACGTACTTGTATAGAACGTCGTCGTTCTATGATAATCTGTGATACTAAGGATACACCCGTGGAGGGACGGGTTAGAATACTATTCCCCACTGTCGCAAGGAGAGATCTCATAAGAGGCGAGTAACTCAGCACCCCCTTGGTGGTAGGGGATCTGTCCCCTGACTGGCTTGCGACCACCAGCATGCGAATCTGACCGCCAATTATATTTAACGTGACCCCCTCCCGGATCTAGAGGTCTCTGGGCTCTTGCTGAGTTTCCACTGAAACCATAGCATTTTGCTCTTGACTCCCCCTTCCCACATCTTCGAGGTTGCAACCCATCGGTAAACAGATTAGGGTATTTCTTGTATTGTTGATGTCTATGAACGACGGTGGCCACTTACCATTAGTTGGACCGAAACTGTTTTAAGATCTCTTTATAGTTTGTGTAAGTAAGATTTAAAATGATCATATATTTGAATAAAATTGGATTTAACGCCATTCGTATTGTAACGCCATGTTGTAGAGTTTTGGGGATTCAGTTAGCTAACAAGAAGCTAATATCCAGTAACAACAATGTACCGTCATTGAGATATTCTATAGACCTAATAACTCAATTTTGGAAATACGTAATATTTTGAGTATGTTCGAGTATAGTCCATACCACTTTATGTTATTCTGTATCAATGAACCGATAGCATTGGAACGAATGCCCTAGGGAATTGTGTCGGGAAAATGTGATAGATATTTTAGAAAATGCTACATATCGAATATGTTTAGGACTTTGTAAAGCGAGCGTGTAAAAGTTTATACGTGTAAATTATACAGAAAATCTAAAATCTAAGGTTTTCTAGTAAAATAGTGATTAGAATTTTTAAAATCGGTCTAGTAGTTTTTAAGTTTATTCGTTACATACAAAAATACAAATCTTTTATAATATTAGTATAGATATAGATATTATAATATATAGTTGAAGAGTATTAAGTAGAATTTGTTTGCTTGAAAAATATTTTTAATACTGTATTTATTCTGTATGTCCAATGGCAGTTCATAGTTGTTTTGGTGTATTCTTTAAATTTTTTAAGATATTATTGCAATGTTTTTTTGGATATTTTCAATTTTATTATATTCGTCCTTTAAAATAGACGTTTTAATTTTATTTTGTACTGACATGACCCTGCAATATTTAAGTAATTCAAAATAATCGTTTTCACATTTAATTTTGTTAGGCGCAATGATTCCTAGAATTGTTAATTATATATTAATTAAATAAGTTTTGAATGCCCTACCAAAGCTGCTGAGCACTTAATTAGTTATAGAATCAACTGTAGCTAAATATAGTAGCCGAACGATCTCATATGGCATTTTAAAATATGAACTCTTTAGGATATTTTAATATAATACTGGCGACCTTGCTCTGCTTTTCTGCTTCTGTAGGTAAATCTTCAGCATATTACAATATGATAAACAAAACAAACAACAGTTTTCTACAACACTCATTAGCTAAACAATCCTGTTAGAGTAGTTACGACCCGCCATTGTTTCACATTGTGCTTGGCCTCTACTAAGGACCCTTACAAGACTGTGATAGTTTTGAGTGAGAACCTAGTTTCTAAACTATACCTACTAATTTAAGCAATGTTTGCTGTATGAAATCATTGTTAGAAAATTTATATTATCTACACGTGGGTATAGGTGCAATTAAATAAAAGAAACTGTAATAAATATTTATCTCTATTGACTTCATGCCTCTGTTTGTTTCTTAATTAGTACTAAAAGCTTCCTGTTTTTATTCATTATTCAAATGAAATACTTTTTCATTTACCTACATTTTTCTTTAATTCACATTTTAATTTATATTATACTTGAGGGCTGCCCTCGCTTCGCTCCGGGTATTTAAAGCAATATTATAATTGATGTCCTTAAATTGTCACTGTGTAATTGTGTAGTTTTTAATTATTTGAAAAATTAGAGAGAGTAAGAAAAAAGTTATAAAAAGACAAATAATAGAAACAAAATTAAAGAAAAGCGACAGATGATAAGAAAGGGGCAGAGCAGAACTAAAATTAAATGGGTAAAGGAGAGAGAGAAAGAGAGAGAGAAAGACAGAAATTAACGAAAGAAAGAAAGTGAAAAAAGGCTAATCATTTTGAACAGATAAAAATAAAAATTAAAGTGAGAAAAAAGAGAGAGGATGAGAGACAATGATAGTATTATAAGAGGAAAAGAGACGGAAATACTATAGACTTCTCTCAGTGAAAGAATTTTTAAAATCGGATCAGTAACAACAAAATGGTCGAATTCTATTAATTAAAAAATGTATCTGGCAACACTAAATCACTTTTGTCACTCACGAATAGTGTAGTTTTCTAACAGTGAAAGAATTTTTAATATCGGATCAGTAGCAACAAAATGGCCATGTTCTATTAATTAAAAAATGTATCTGACAACACTAAATCACCTTTGTCACACACGAAAAGTTTAGTTTTCTATCAGCGAAAGAATTTTTAAAATCGGATTAGTAACAACAAAATGGCCATGTTTGTTTATTTAAAAAATGTATATGGCAACACTAAATCAGCTTTGTTACTTACGAAAAGTATAGTTTTCTATGAGCGAAAGAATTTTTAAAATCGGATTAGTAACAACAAAATGGCCATGTTTGTTTATTTAAAAAATGTATATGGCAACACTAAATCAGCTTTGTTACTTACGAAAAGTATAGTTTTCTATGAGCGAAAGAATTTTTAAAATCGGATTAGTAACAACAAAATGGCCATGTTTGTTTATTTAAAAAATGTATATGGCAACACTAAATCAGCTTTGTTACTTACGAAAAGTATAGTTTTCTATGAGCGAAAGAATTTTTAAAATCGGATTAGTAACAACAAAATGGCCATGTTTGTTTATTTAAAAAATGTATATGGCAACACTAAATCAGCTTTGTCACTTACGAAAAGTATAGTTTTCTATGAGCGAAAGAATTTTTAAAATCGGATTAGTAACAACAAAATGGCCATATTTGTTTATTTAAAAAATGTATATGGCAACACTAAATCAGCTTTGTCACTTACGCAAAGTATAGTTTTCTATGAGCGAAAGAATTTTTAAAATCGGATTAGTAACAACAAAATGGCCATATTCGTTTAATTAAAAAATGAATATGGCAACACTAAATCACCTTTGTCCCTCACGAAAAGTATAGTTTTCTATGAGCGAAAGAATTTTTAAAATCGGATTAGTAACAACAAAATGGCCATATTTGTTTATTTAAAAAATGTATATGGCAACACTAAATCGGCTTTGTCACTTACGAAAAGTATAGTTTTCTATGAGCGAAAGAATTTTTAAAATCGGATTAGTAACAACAAAATGGCCATATTTGTTTATTTAAAAAATGTATATGGCAACACTAAATCAGCTTTGTCACTTACGAAAAGTATAGTTTTCTATGAGCGAAAGAATTTTTAAAAACAGATTAGTAACGACAAAATGGCCATATTCGTTTAATTAAGAAATGTATATGGCAACACTGAATCACCTTTGTTACTCAGGAATAGTGTAGTTTTCTGTCTGTGAAATAATTTTTTAAATCGGATTTGTAGTTCCTGAGAAACTCTTCAATTTACAAAATGACCACCTTATGGCACTTAAATGGCCATATCTTTTTAATTAGAGTATAATAGTAAATATGGCAACAACACATAGCCTATGTTACCCGGAAAGGATGTAGCTTCCCATCGGTAAAAGAATTTTCAAAATCGGTTCAGTACTTTTCGAGCCTATTCGCAACAAACAAACAAACAAACATACAAACAATCAGATCTTTCCTCTTTATATAATAGTATAGATTAATCTATGAGCGAGATATAGTCTATTATCATCATCATCACGACCTACCAATGGCCCACTGCCTGAGCCGGGTCTCCTCCTCAGAATGAGGAGGGTATTAGGCCATAGTCCACCACGCTGGCCCAGTGCGGGTTGGCAGACTTCACACACCTTTGAGAACTTTTTAGGGAACTCTCAGGAGTGCAGGTTTCCTCACGATGTTTTCCTTCACCGTTAAAGCTAGTAATATTTAATGGCTTAAAACACACATAACTCAGAAAAGAAAAGGTTTGTGATCAAACTCGGACCTCCCGAGTAAGACTTGCAGTCTCAACCACTGGGCCATCACTGCTATTAATTATACTATCATGTTATTGCTATTTTACGAGTACGATAAACAAATTAAATTGAATTGAAGCTACTTTGTGCTAAGAGCTTAAGTTACGAATGTTTATTCTAGAACTGCTGATGAAACTAACGACCTCTAACAGCGATAAACGAAACAATTATCGTTCCAATTTATAAAGTACGAGATAACTTAATAATTACGCTAAATATTCATGTGAATATCATGTTCAAAGTCTAACCCTAACCATAATTAATTATTGAAATAGTAATTTACATTTGTTTCATTACGGGAAACCAATTGATTCATATTACTAATTAGTTGTGTAAAATATTTTGCGCATTATTGTTATTAATATTAACTCAACACATCCCCAAATAAATGTTGATTAGCCGAGCAGTTAAATACTCGTATAATATAGTCCTACCGATGCTAAATAGTTAAATGTCGATTTGCTCAGAAATAAGGCATCGTAGGATTTATGTAGAAATTTAAGCTTACCCTTAATTATACTCTCTTGAAAATACTAATTTAAATATTTATATATCGGAGAATAGTTAACGATTATCGAATAATCGAATCGTCATCGCCGTCTATGGCGCTGGAGTAGGGTATTAGTTCCGCATTAGGTAGCACTTCCGTCATTTTGACAGTCTCGACACCTTATATACCAGCAACAGTCCGACTGTAGTCTTAGTCTTGCGCGGTCTCTCAAAGAGTAAAGTAGTAGTAAGTACTATCTAGAATTGTGCTAGTAAAGTGTGTGCTGTCCAATGAAAGTCACGTGTGTATCTTATAATGTAATTGCCATGTCTTGCGTTAGGTTAGGTTTATGTGAGTTTAACCTTGGGTTTAAACCTGAGCAGTGGAGGCGAGTCTTGGAATTCTGTTAAAAGAGATCTTTAAGCCTGCACCTTTCTCTCGTAACTATAAGAGATCATATTTGATTATTTAAGGGTTCAGTTGCAGTATCTACGTTGCGTTCACCCAATAGTCCATTCTATATCATCACTGCTTGTAGTATTTTCAATATACAGAGGGTATATTCTTCATCCTTCTCTTCCTTCTCCTTCTCATCATAAAATCTCCGATATATATACATAACAGTCATCTCCACTGCATACGTTCTCAATCAAAACTTAGGGTTAAGCTCATATAAGGCTAACCTAACACTAATCCTAGTCAAGCCTAAGTTTCGCTTCAGACATATATGCCTAGCCTAACCCTAAGCTTAGATTGAGAATGTATGCAGTGGAGGTGAGTGTTCACATATGAGGCAGGGCCTTAATCCTTCACGCTTGGTCACAAGTCCAAGGCAATACTTGGGTTCCTGTCAGAATAGTAAGAGATCATAATTTTTAGTTATTTCATGACCGTAATGCGCCCGTAGTTTTCGTGATAGGCCATCCATTGTGCATCTAGAATGCGTATAACCGATTATACATTCGAGTCTCCTTAATAGGGAACAGACATTCTTGAGAAAAAAAATCGAGGATACCGATACCTTTTGACTTTAGAATTTGGTTGGTAGTAAACAATAGTAAGGCCATAACATCTGACGTAACGCGGTAACGTTCGTAATTTGTACACTTCGGACCAAATGAGAAACGACCGGATCCCGAAAACGGATTCCTAAGAATTATTCAAACCCTATTCTAACATTGATTGGCATTCTCTGAACGGTACCTAAGCGTTATTGATATGTGCGAAAGATAAATGTGTGGTAAACAAAAACTACCAAATATTTCAACTCTATTGTTGAGTAAAAGGTATTTTTCGAATTGGTGAAATCAGACGATATATGTCTTCGTTATTGTGCTATTTGCGATATTGAAACCCTATTATACAATTTATTGATATTCTTTGATCTGGGTTGCTAAACAAGATCTAATATTACCACAAATTCATATGAAATTTGACGATATGTTTTTCCTCTTTTTATTTAATCTAAAATTTATTTATATAATTATAAATGTGTTAGGCTATGAACACTAAGATTTTAGTTCATAATTTTATTTTTTTTATTATTATTTTATTTGATAATTTAGTGTTATCCTATAAAGTGAATATTTTAAAATATGTCTCACTTTATAATATTTTTTTAATTGTAAATGGTATTTAATTAAATATTTTTATGGTAAAAAAATATTAATTTCGAGATACAGATTCTACAAATCTTCATATAATTTTATTCATAGTGTTTTTTTTCAATTGAAAATGTTTGCAAATATTTGAACAGGGAACAAGGGTTCGACACTAATCTATTTAGATGCTAATAAAAAAAGGTTTTTCATGTTTTTGGATAAGGAAAATACTCGTAGGTTGTCATATTTTCATTATAATAAAAAAATATTCAGTTTGGCAAGCTTTTGTTCCAAAATATAATATTGCGATTTAGTAAAAGAATGCAGTTAGAATTAGACAACGTAGATCTAAGAACTCTATCTATAGTAGTAAAACTGGTATAGGAATTATTTGCCAATTATTAACTACTATAATAGTCAACGAGTTGCTAAATAATTTATTTGGTTGCTTATAGAATATTATCGGAGGAGATTCTAGGAGTCAAGAAAAAGTAACAACAAAAAGTCGCAATCATACAAAGAAAACAAAGAGATAGATACACCTTCATAGATAGAAGGAACAACATCAGAAATAAATAAATGTATCCATAATTATCAATAAGATTGATCATTTTACCAGGCTATTGTTATACTTTATGTCTATTTTTGATATTTAAAGGTTCAGCATTACCTCTTAATTACTCGCGATGTAGTAATTATGATGTCTTCTTTCGTATGAAGTTTATCAGTTGTGCCAGCTTTGATAATAAAATGCAACTTGCTATTTGTATATAACAAACTATGCTTCATGAGTAGAAATAACATTTGTATATAAATGCGCCTGAAACAAAGAAAGATATTAATTTTCACACAAATCAATTTATGGTAATATTACACATTCACCATACACATATACTCGTGGTCAATTAACTATTTTTTACCATGTCTTCTCAATGCATCATAAAATATTTCTGCTAAAAAATGTATTGAAAAATTTCGGAATGCTCGCTACAATCCTTCGAGCCGGATAACTCGATCAACATGGAATAGCAAGGAACACATTCCATACAATAAATTCTATACGAGTACAAGTATGTTTCCTCAACAATAAATAGCTACTGATCTCAACTTCCCGGTCCATTCACTCGAGAATACCTTTCTTCTATTTGTAGATCAATACATCTTTATAAAAATGTCGACCATTAAACCATTATCATTAGTTTAACAACTACATAACTTGATCATTTCTGATCATTTCCTTCATCTGTGCTGCAACTCATTCCGTCTTTTAATTTAAATGGATTCAGGCGATACTTTGCGGAGATTCATGTTTAACAAGAAATCAAATCGTTTACTTTGCTATAATCTGCGGAGAACACGTGAATTTGTATAGTGTGACTTGGGCCCGAGGTGCTAACTGTAAAAGCTAGTAGAAGTAGCCAGGACCAAAGAACACCACACAAATTTACAACACAATACTCAACGTAAGTTTCGATCCAACACCGAAGCATCCTCAGGACATGTACACTCTACAGTCAGTGGTAAAGTTCAGGGTTCCGTACCTTAGAAGGAAAAAGGAACCCTTATAGCAGCTATACTCTAAGAGTGTTCCGCAGAACCCTAGGGTTCCGCGATACCTCTGTAGGGGTTCCTCAAGAATTTAGAAAAAAAATCAAAACACCTCTGGTCGAACGTTTTCATTCCACGGCCGCGCGTAGGTATATTTATTTATTTATTTGTATTTGTATAAACATGTGTTACAATAGCTGGTACAATATCTCATAAGTTTGGTATCAACATGTATACTTGTATACTTGTGAGCGCGCAGTCCCTTTGATAAAAGCCGCCTCTGAATTGTTTACAACGCAATTTTTATATTTCTCTTTTTATTTTTGCTTTTTGTTTATCAAAGGCGCCGACTCGAGTATTTTCGAGATCGAGTCTAGGACTAAGTATAAAAGTGGCGATCGTGCGTCGCGCCTCGTCAATCAGTTGACGATTAGCGTTCGGAGCGATAAGTTCCTACCTACCTACTTACAAGCTCGCTAGCGAGAAACTAGTGTTCATTGTTCTACTGCCTGCTGTATTCTGTTGTCTCAGTTTTATACATTTCTTTATTGTACTAAACTTAGTCTCTTATACGCAGTAACGATTGTGCATTATTTCGACCCCACCATCCTGACGTGTAACATTATAAATAAAGAAGAATGGAACGTTGGCTTAAAGGTGTTAAACGTGTTGCAACAACATCTTCTAATGACGCTGAATGTTCAAAAGCAGTACGCGCGGAAAATATAGCAATCACCGATCCAGACGATGATGCCACGACGTCAAGCTCGACGGTTTCAAAGACGAAAAAAAGGAAGTATGATGAATCATATATCAGTTTCGGATTTCTTGATTCCAACGGCTCACCTCTCTGCATGCTATGTAGTAAACTGCTTCCTAATGCCATGGAACTACCATGGCACCTGCCAAATTGCGCCGACATTTACAAACTGTACACTCCGAGTCTAAAGACAAGAATAAAGATTTTTTTGTTCGTAAAAAAGATCAGTTATTGGAAAGTCAAAAAAATATGATGCATGTAACAAAAACTATCAACGAAAAGGCTACGGAGGCATCATATTTAGTTAGCTATCGCATTGCACAATCAGGTGAAGCGCACACTATCGCTGAGAATTTAATAAAGCCATGTGTATTAGACATAACAAAATGTATGCTCGATAAAAAATCTGCAAAGCATCTTTCTACTGTGCCGCTATCAAACGATACTGTTTCACGGCGAATCCATGATCTGGCAAGCTACGTCAAACAAGAACTAGTTACACGTCTACAAATGCCGACAAATCTAAAATTAGTTATGGATGAAGCGGTAAAAATAATTAATTTTATCAAATCACGACCACTACACTCCCGATTGTTCTCATTATTGTGTGAAGATTATGGCAGCAAACATAAAACACTGCTGCTCCATACAGAAGTGCGATGGCTGTCTCGGAGTAAAACTTTAACAAGGCTATTTGAACTTAGAGCCGAGTTACAAATGTTTCTTTCAGCAGATACTTCTTTTAATTTGAAGGACCGTTTGTATGATAAAACTTGGTTGTTCCGATTGTCTTTTATGGCGGATATCTTTCAAAAACTGAACGAATTGAATTTATCATTGCAAGGTAAACAGACAACAGTGTTTCAGGCCTATAACAAAATAACTGCCTTCAAAAGAAAATTAGATTTTTGGATTATTTGCGTTGGTAAGAAAGAAATAGAAAGCTTTACGTCACTCAGTGAGTTTGTTAGCGATAACGACTCAGAAATGTTTCAAGATGAAGTGTTTGAAGAATTGGTCCAATATCTCAGTTTGATGCGCGCATCTTTTGAAAAGTATTTTCCCGAAGAACAGAATACAAAAATGAAACTGAATTCATGGATTCATAATCCTTTTTTACCCAACTTGGAAAAGCCCGAAAGTATGTCAAACGAGATATATGAATCTCTTTTAGAAATGTCATCAGACACAAGTATGGAGTCATTTTTGGTGCAGAATCCGTGATGAATATGCTTGCTTGGCAAAATGGCTCTGAATATTCTTCTCCCGTTCTCAACAACATATTTGTGCGAAACAGGATTCTCAACCTATGCAGCCACGAAAACAAAATATCGCAATAGACTGGACGCCGAACCTGATATGAGACTTCAACTGTCTTCTATCAAACCTGATATCAACCAATTGATGAAAAATAAAAAACAGTTTCATACCTCCCATTAGTTAGATTTTTTCTTTTTTAATATCTTCTATTATTGTACTTGCCATGTGGTAAAGTAAGTAATAATTAGTAACTGTTACATTGTACTTTTATTATGCTTATTAATAAAGAATACACTTTTAAAAACTATTGTTTTATTGTAGGGTTCCATCAAGTATTTTGCTTCCCAAAAGGGTTCCGTCACCAAAAAAGTTTGTGAACCGCTGCCTTATAGGATCACTTCGTTGTCCGTCTGTCTGTGTGTCTGTCCGTCTGTCAAGACCCTTTTTCTCAGGATCGCGTGGAGGTATCAAGTTGAAATTAATATCAAATACTCAAGCCTGCGGTCCCTTGCGGCTGTCAAAAAATCAAATAATTCTTAAGGGACTTAAACTAGACATTAAATGATACAGCTACGTTTACACGTTAGATATGTTGTTATAGATCAAAAACAAAATACAGACGTTTAATATCATATTTTAATTAAAAACAACTTGTAAAACATCCAAATAACCTTTGCTAGGGTTAGGGTAAAGAGGTTTTATACAAGATCGTTGATCTTTTACATATTCAATTAATTTACTTTGTTATTAACTATAGGTTCGTATAGCAGGTTTAAGTTGATAATTTGTTTAGAATATATTTAAGTTTTTATATGAAATATTTAAAAAAATGTCTGAATAGTTTTTAAAATAATTCGGCCAAGTGCGTGTGGAACTCGCGCTCTGAGGGTTCCGTACAATTTCAATAAAGGAACAAACACTACCAAATTTTGATTTTCGTGTGCGGGTTAAAATATTATCAAAATAGTATTGGGGGCCGATGTTTACCTTCACCGTTAAAGCAAGTGATATTTAATTGCTTAAAACACACGTAACTCAGAGTCAGAGGTGTGTGCCCAGGATCGAACTTCGGACCTCCCGAGTAAGACTTGATGTCTCAACCACTGGCCATCACTGCTTAAAAACATCGTGAGGAAACCTGCACTCCTGAGAGTTCCCAAAAAGTGTGTGAAGTCTGCAACCCGCACTGGACCAGCGTGGTGGACTATGGCCTAATACCGTCCTCATTCTGAGGAGGAGACCCGGCTCAGCAGTGGGCCATTAAAGGGTCGTGATGATGATAATTTGGGGGGCATTTATTCCCGACATTGGTAATCCGTATTTCAAATGAGATATTTATAATTAATTTCAAAAAGAATATAAGAAAATATGATAAAATATTTTTAACGATAAAATGCAATCAAAAATAATTTCACTTTTTAATTAATTATGTTCTACAATAATATCTTGAAGTTTCCATTTTATGTTTTTTTTATTCATATATCCTTTTCCTTATAAATAATCCAAATCGCATGCATTCTTTCAAATATTAATAAAGTACTTCTCATATCAGTTTTTATTCTCCAAGTGGATTGCCAACCCATGGATATGTTCTAGGACAACTACTGCATACTTGCATGCAGTATGTCCCCTGAAATAAAGAATACTATTAAAGAATTATATAAACATAATTAACTAGTGACACCCGCGCGTCTTCGATCGCGTGTTACTCCACTCCTATAGGACGTAGCGAGATGTTAAATAGCCTAAGTTACTCCTTGTTACATCAGCTATCTGCCAGTGAAAGTCCCGTCAAATTCGGTCCAGCTATTTCAGAGTTTAGCCGGAACAAACAGACAAAAATTGTAATATATGTTGTTTTGGTATATGTACCGTGTGAGTGTATACATGCATATGCACTTAGTAAAAAGCGGTTATTTTAATATTACAAACAGACACTCCAATTTTATTTATTTATATAAAGATAAGATAAAGATTATTTATTTAGCTCTTCAACAACTATTACAGTAACATGAAATACTTATATTTAGCCTATATAGTAAATAATACTAAGTACATTATTATATCTATCTTGCTTAATTTATTTGGCGTAAAGGGAATACTAGTATGTGATCCATACTGCTAGTAATCTTTATATATAAAAAAAAATTAAAATATTTTAGATAATAGAAGATGTAGATTTTTTATTTAAAACAAAGTAGAGAGAAGAAGAGCTAGGACACTCGTACTGAGTTTATCTCGTATTACAAGTCCTTCCTGCGGACCAGTTTCATTTATTATCTACAATTATAAGTAAAATTGTTATTTGTTGTGTTTAGTATATGGTGTATTCCAAACACATAAAGAAAATAATAATAACTATGTGAGTGAGTGTGTGTTGTGTGCGTGCGTCCATGTATGTGTATGACAAATGAATATATTTTTTTTTTCAGATAATGTCCGTCAGTATTATTTCTGTCTCATCATACGTTTTGTTAGAAAGATAGGAGAATATGTATGGACGTCTTTGGTGATTTTCATACCTCACTGATGATATTTCACGAGATTTTCTTTCCCTGCTCCCTAATCTCACGTGATATTTTTCAAAATGTGTATTTTAGTGGACTCTGGACTTAATAAAAAAAATCCTTAATATTAAAATTACATAATATTTTCCGTATTCCTCATCTATCTAATATTACCCCTCCCCCTCCCATCCCTTTAATGCTGTGGTTTTAGTAAACTCTGGTATCTCGTTCAGGGTCCACTGAAACCGTTGCATTCTTCTCTTCATTCCTCTTCCTCACTCTATCTTCGAGGTGGCAACGAATCGGCAAAACAAGAGTCACTCTTGTATTGTCGATGTCCACGGGCGACTGTGGCCACTTACCATCAAGTGGACCGTCTAGTCGTCGTGCCCCTTAACTACTATAAAACAAATTAGGTTACATTGAATCAATCCTACCCTCTATAATGGATTCTGGCACTCTAACAGAACATTGGATCTCTGAAATTCTCATAACGGACGTTACACTAAATTGAATCCGTATATCTTACGATACTATTTGAAACTTTTAGTAAGTCATAAACGTACCTCGGTATCTTCAAAAGAAATACCACCACAGCTTGTGGCATTGCAAGTAGTTGCAGGTGAAATCCGGCAATCCTGTGCTAAATACTCGTTAATCGGGATAGGGTTTTGTACCCAGTCAATAACGTCATTTGCATTCACCTGAAATCAGTTTAAACAACGTATGATCCTTATACTACACTACGTAATAGCATTTCCCACTAATAACTTGTCTGGATCCTTTGTATAAATCTGGTTTAATTACATTTTTTATAGAGCCATAATTCAAAACAAATCATACCATGAAAGCATCATTAAGATTATTGACCATATCCAAGAAACGATTAAGCGCTCTGTATAATCCAGGGTTGGTATTGAGGAACAACTCGTGGATGTAGAAACCAAAAGGAGCGCGGTTCCCGAGGTAATGTCTCTCAAAGTTTTCAAGGATAAATTTAAACCATCCATCTTCATTATCGGGTTCTGGACTAAAAGCAAACATATTGAGTAAAGCATTCATCCTTTACCATAGGTATTTTTATAATGCCATCACAAGCATTTATTGTTATGTTTTATACATTAGGCATAACATTAATTTATTTTCCAAACATAATGACAAGCACAGTTTAAATACTAAAAATAAAAATAAACTTTGAACGCCATACTCTCCATAAAATGAGTAATTGTTTCATGGGGCTTGGTGTTCGCATCTACAATAAGATTCCACAGCCTATATTAGACTTGTCAATTCAGCGATTTAAAACTCACATAAAAAAGTGTTTAGTACATAAAGCTTACTACTCTGTATAGGATTACTAGAACGATGACAAAGCTTGGAATAAAAATCACGTTGATACTCAGCTGACTGATTATAGTTATGTAAGACAGACTGATGTAAACAATGGCGATTTGATAAGAGCGACTGTTGAGTTTCTTGCCAGTTCTTCTCATCAGAAAACCGCTCTCCGAACTGGTGTAGCTTCACACAAACTGACTGACCAATTTTGACGTGTCAAAAGTACTTTGTAAAAAGTCTAATTGACCTACTTTGATTTTGAGTCTGTCAGGAACAAGGGTAAATTAATGTCCATACTTACTTGAAGACGCAGGTATCAGCCATCGGACAGGATCTTCCTTCCAAATCAGTCCAAGCAATCATTGGTATGACCCATGGACCAGGAATAGACGCAGTAGGACAAGGATGTATAAAACAATCCTGAATAGATTCATAATGCAAAGTATATGGCCATAGCCCTGGGTCCAGGAAAGAAGTTGTTGGCCAGCTCAAATCGTATCGCAGTCCAGCAGTTGCTATCATTTCAAAAGTGGCATTGCCTGCCATATGTAGGAAGGGACAACGAATTCCTGAAAAAAATTACAAAGAATAAAATTGTTACAGCTTTTCTTTATTGTTCCTTGAAATAAAATTTTAACCATTTTCTAAATATTGATTGATTAAACGATTATTGATTATTAACGTTGGTAACGTTACATTTTACATGGCTAGGTAAATTCAATGAAGAATTCTACTATTACTTACCATTAATTCTATCCTCGGGAATATTGGCAAAATGTGCCATTTGAGTTTTCTGATCACCAAATTCTCTCATTAACATTTCAGGACTAGCATTTCGCCAGTACGCTAAATCACTTAAGTGAGAGATAGAGTGAAGAGCGACTTCGAAACCTTCATTGTAAAGTTCGTTTACTAAAGAATAGTCAGTATGTTCATGGTTGATGAAGAAAGTTACTCCAGCGGGGCAATTATTCTTATTGACACGGTTGTAGAGTAGTGACCGGTAAGTGACTATATTTTGGTCGTTTACTTCATCATCAAAGGTCAGGAGAACAAACTGTAAATCATGAAAAGGATTTTAATGTAAATTACACACGTTATTTCTACTTTCAAATATATTTTCGCGACATTCGCATCGCCACTATTTTTTCTAGCACTAATTCTAAGTTCCAATTTAATCTAACCATATTTTACTATTATTTCGCAGGATTTTTTACCTATTGGTTATTCTCTTGGAATGTATCTATTTTTACTGAAAATTAACACCTGTTTTAGAGTAACCCTTTATTTTTAAACCGTAACTTATATTTTATTTAGATTTTTAGATACCAACCATGATAATGAGTCACAGTATTATGTATACAGCGACTGCTTAACAGGATTACCTATTGTATTTCTCTTACTGAAGTCTTTATTTAATTTTAAAACAACAATGGCTTTACTCAAGTCAGGTATCAATAATGATATCTCCGAGTATACATCTGCAGGACTTTTTTTGTTTTTGTCAAGAAAACCATTGATTTCGGGCAACGATTACATCATTGCTACTACTGCTTTCATTACATGTAATATATCTACATTACTTACCTGTGGAGTGTCTCTAGCTGCTAAACCTCCAGGAATTTCTAAATTTGAACATCTACACTTTGGTAGCTGACATACTATTGTATCACAAGGCTCTGCAATTGGTAGTTCATCATTTGCGAACGCAAATATTGGCAACATTTGCGTTTGCACCAAAGTACACATAATTAAAATAAACCTCATCTTGATCCTTTTCTTACAAGCAATTACAGTCATACATCAGATTTTTAAGTATTTATATACTATATCAATTGTTATCTAACTACATGTTCTGATTTAGTCTTTAGTCGTTATGTGTTTTTGATTTGATATGTTTAATCACTGTCTTATCTACAATTTTCTAAAATCACTTATATAATTGAAAGATAACTTATTATAATAACTTTAAATCAGTCAATGAATAAAACATTTTTAATAATAAATTTAACCGACATTAAACTCAAAAAAAAATCACAATATTGTAAAAAATAATTACGTAATTTATTAACCTCCTTTATTAGGACAATAATATACAATGTTACTTTTGATGTCGGTGCCAGCCACGTGAAAAGACTAGTAGTGAGATAGAATAGAGTAGTGTATACGTTACACACAACACAACATTCACTACACATATCACTGGCCCTATAGTACACTAGATGCCTGATGCTAGCTCTCGACCCTCGACGATGAGAAACAGAGTTTCGAGCTAAACTCGATATTAACGCCATATCTAAGTGGTAAACCGTCATTATATAACTATGTTCTGTAAATGACAATTAACTTAATACTGATGGGGATCAAAACTATCGTAAATTTGTTTGTTTTTTATTGTTAATTCCTTCCTAATTTCCATTCTTTATTTATTCCTACATTATTTCAGCCATCCACTAATTCACTCTCTCATCTGTTTACATATTAACTCTCCCCCAAAATGATTTAAACAAGGAGGTATTTATTAACTTAAAGTTATCCTAGTTATACTTATTTTATTACTAGTCAAATTCGTGACCAGAGTACTACATATATAACTGATACAAGTAGTTGTACTTGGTAGATTAGTTAATGTGATAAAAAGTTTTTTAGTATTCTCAGAAATCCATATAGTACCTAAAATAAGTCAGTTTTAAAAAAACATCAGAACAGGTATACTGATCCAAGTAATCACTTGCACTACTACGCATGTTTTAATAATGAAACTTACTTTAATACTGAAAACTAGGCTACACTAGTAAAACTGCCGCTATTTTCTAAAATATCAGAAAATATTAAAACTTAATTACAGAGATATTTTTCTGTAGTACTTAGGTATAACATTTCAAAATTTAAAATACTTCTGTCGAACTTTGACTAAGTTACAAAATTTAGAATATTCTATTCGCTCTCCTGCAAAATTGTTGATTTTCTCTTTTGTCAGTATACGTAGGACTCGTCGATAAGATACTGTTGTTTTGTTTGATTTAAATTGACCTTGATAACATTTTCCTTAGTAAAATTAAGAATTTCTCTCAATCAAGATGTGTGGGACTGTGGGCGGATTATTTTATCGTATATATTTTAAATCTGTTAAAGGTTTTTAAACTTATATAAATCGTTTCAATGGCCGTAATAAATTAAAGTCGTGTTAAAACAATTAGGTTGATGTGAATGAAACGCGTGAAGGCGTAATTGAGACCTCACAGGTCGAATGCGTTAAATGGATGGGTATTGTGATTGATAACAGAAAAAAACCTTTTTTTATTTAAAGAGTTAAATAAAAATATTTTTTCGGTAAGAGCGGTTGATTGCTAGTCAAAGGTTATCAATTGTTGTAGAGTTTATCAGTTCATTTTTTTCTTTCGTGCAGTAGAAATCGACATATTATAGTGAAGTGTTAGAGAATTGCCTTTAGAAGTACATAAATATTATTGACTATAAAATATTTATATAACAATTGGGCTTACACGATCGAGTTGAATTTTTTGCTATTGAAAATCCCATACGGTATAAATTAAAAGTCCCCCCAATCGTTCAAAAGGGCGTGCATTTAATTAATTTAATTGTGTAATGTTCTCTTTTTTATTTAAATGTAAAAACTATAATGTTTTAAAAAAAATTGCATCGTCAAGTGAATAAGTAAAAGCTCCCGGGATTATTCAGTAGCTTGGCTGGACTTGAAGGGTGTTCAAACTACGAGTAGCTTAAGGATAATGGCGAATGTAAAATACATTCTTCATGTTTTTCTTGTTCCAGCGAACAATGAATTAATGTACTATTAATTTACCTTCTTAAGTATTGATATAAAATTTTAAACATGAAACTTAAACTTTGAAACCTTATTTTGTAGAGTCTGACTCACTCAATCATTATTCTGAAAATGGTTATTGTGATTTAATAATAAAAATTCAGCCGAGTGCGAGTGTGGAACTTGCGTACTGAGGGTTTCTTACAATTTCAATAAAAAAATATAGTCAAAAGTAGTATTGGGGGAAATTTGCTCCCGACATTAGTAATACGTATTTCAATGTACATATTTATAATTACTTACAAAAAGATTATAAGAAAATATGATTAAACATTTTAAAAAAACGAAATTAACCGACTTCAATCTCTCTCTGGAACATCGACTCTGGAAAATGCAATAAAAAGTAAAATATTACAATAAAATAATTTTGATGTCGGTGCACTTATATCACTAAAATATATGTCGGGGATTTTAAAACGATGTGAAAGGAAATGGAAGGAGAGAGATGGGGAATATTGGGGAACACTAATAGGGGTGATGGTAATGAGTGGAATATTGGGTAAACGCAACGTAGATACTCCTACTGAACCGATAATTTATCAAATGGATCTCTAACAATTACGAGAGAAACCTAAGCAGTGCCTTGGACTTGTGACCAAGGTGTAGGCTTAAGGATATCCTTTAAGTGATCACGACACTCGCCTCCACTGCTCAGGCTCTCTGTTTAAACCCAAGGTTAAACGCACATAAACCGAATCTAATACAACTATCCGTAGTTGCCCAGGGTGCACCGGCCCACAAAATGGTGGGCTCTCGAGGAGGTTTCCGCAGCTAGCACCCCGAACCTAACTAGGCTAACCTAACCTAACATTGTGTTTACTTAACCACGTGGCAATTACATTGTAAGGACTTACGTGACCTTAGTTGGACATCACTTCCACACTACACTGCACTTGACACTATCACTATCACTAGCACTACTTAGATGATGTTCACTTCTTGAGAGACCGCGCACGACTAAGAATTCAGTTAGACTGTCGATCGCATATAAAGGGTCGAGGGTAGATACTGTCAAAACAACGGAAGTGACTACTACCCCACTCCAACGCCATAGACAACGATAACGATTCGATTAATCGATAATCTTTTACTATGCTCCGACATATATATTGTCAAATATAGAACCTCTTTCTTTTTTGGAGTTGAGTTAAAATGTAATAAATTAATTAATGCAATGTCTATTTTATCAAATAATCTTTTTAAATACATTTTTACATTATAAATTATTTCTTTCTTTCTTAAAGTAAAATTAAACTCGTTTCTGGTCTAGAAGCCTAAATTTTAGGCATTTTTCAAACTAACATTAAAAAAAATTAGTATGCATTTTTTCGTATGAAGTTTATTGACATTTCAAGAATATAAAAAAAAACAAATTGTAACAAAAGTCATCAGAAATTCGACAAATTATAGGTCGGTAAAGTGGAGGCTACAAAAAAATCGGTGCAACCTGGTTGACATGATTCCAGCCCACGGTGTTGTGATCTGAAACAAAAAAAAATTTGAAAGATCCTCAATCTATAAAGATGTGGCTATCGCATTGACCTTAACAAAAAAAAAGAACAAAAATTCACAAAATGGCGTCGACATGAAATATCAATTTTTCTTTTACCCTCTTTTTGACCTTTTCGATTTTCTTAAAAATACTCCAAATTGAAATTATTTCAAATCCAAGGCAGACGCGATAGACAAATATATAAAGAAGATTTCCACCAAATCTCAAAGGAATAGCTTGAGTAGAACTTGAGATATCATGTCAACCACTTCAAAAAAAGTAGTTTATAGAAAAACGCATTTGAAGTTTGAGAAACAATTCCAGTTGAATAACTCTGATAATAATATTTAATACTCACTTTCAATTAATTGACGATCCCAAATCCATACAAAATCCACTGTATTTTCGAAAATAATTCAAATTTTGAAAAATATTTTGTATCTGTATCTAGGGGAGGTATATGTACATACGACGTATTCGAATATTACTAAAATCGCAAACATCGACTATTTCCATCTCCACTTATGAGGATTTTCTTCCCTATAGAAAAACTACTTGTGGTCACTTAGCACGGATGGATATTCACACAGTATAAATGGCCATATTTATTGATTGTTTACACTTAGAAGCTTTATTTTTTCACAGCTTCGAGATATTATAGACTTACATGTCTAACATTAACTTAAACTTGATTCACGTATTCTTCAAATAATGCTTCAAACCTAAATATATAAAAGATCATTTTTTCGTAACAACAAATTGCCATTTTCGGATTTTTCCACATACTAGTCTTGCCTTGCTTCTTGGCAAAAATCATGTTTCTAGGTCAAAAGATAAAGCCTGAGAGTTTTGATTCTTGTCGAAAATCAAAATTACAATACATGAGATAAAAGCGGCTGTATCTTTTCATTAAATTGATTTAGCAGTTTGATTTTTTTACATATCTGAGAGACTTGACACTTTAATATTTGATATAAATTTCAACTTGATATCTTTACGTTTTTCTGAGAAAAAGAGTCTAGTGTGGCAGTAAATAAGTTAATTTTCTAGTGATGTAGAAAAAAATTACAGTTTTTTAATTTTGTCCTTTACTTGTGCTATGAGACCTTGCTTTTCACGATTCTAGGTCATCGGGAAGTACCCTAAAATTATGCGAATGACCACATTAACGGCTATATCATTTCAATGCGTGAACTTAGAAGTTTGATTTTATGACATCGGCAAGGAACCGAAGGCTAAAGTATTTGATATTAATTTTGACTTGATGCCTCCACGCGATCCTGAGAAAAAGTGTCTTGACAGACAGACTGGCAGGCAAACAACGAAGTGATACTAGTTCTATACTAATTACCCGTGTGGGTACGGGTTAGAATACTATACCCCTCTGCCGTTGGGACACCATCTCGTAAGAGGCGAATAATCCAGAACACCCATTAGTGGGAGGGGATCTGTTCCCCGACTGTCGCGCCAAATGTTTGCCAGATCTAGTCCCTCTTATCCCATTAATGCTGCGATTCCAGTTAACTTTGGGTTCTTGCTTAGGGTCCATTGAAACCGCAACATTCTCTTCACTCCCCTTCCTAACTCTACTTTCGAGCACACGCATCGGCAAAACAAGAGGTACTCTCTAGTTTTGCCGATATCCATGGTCGACCGTGGCCACTTTCCATCAGCAATCTGGTCAAGCAAATTGTATAAAAACCCAAAAAAATATAAAACTATTTTTAGTTAGACAAACAAAAGCACATATTTCAAAAGATTTCTAGAAATAAGGTATAAGCAAGCCGTACTTAAATAATAAGTAATATATTCATTCTATACAAGATTATACAATTAAAATTGTATCTACCTTACCTTTCTCATTCCAAGTATGTAAAATAAAATATGTTTTGTGTGACGTGGGTCGAGCTGAGAGCGTAAGCAGCCATTTAATTATAACCACTTTTTGCTACAAAATGCGGACTACAGTACGTTATTTTAAGAAAAGGTCATTAATGATATGCTTATGGGGAAAATTTAAATTGTAATTAGAGGCCTGATATCTAGTCTATTAATTATATAATAAAAATATAACTTATCGAATCTCTGAACATCTTTACATGTAATTAAACGAAGTCGCTCCCCGCTGTCTGTACTTTAGATATTTTAAACAATGTAACGGATTTTAATGCGGTTTTCACCAATAGACAGTGATTCAAGAGGTAGGTTTATATGTATAATATAAGACATAATAGTAGACAAACCGTGTGAAGTCGGGGCAAATATAATTGTTGTTACTTAATTGATATTCCAAGATCCCGCGCCAATTAGGCCATCATCACTACATAGTATAAAACAAAGTCGCTTTCTCTGTCCCTATATCACTATGTATGCTTAAATCTTTAAAACTACGCAACGGATTTTGATGCGGTTTTTTTAAATAGATAGAGTGATTCAAGAGGAAGGTTTATATGTATAATACATATATAATATAGTAGAGAAACACTGATAATTGTAGAGGTTTCTAATGTGATGTTAAATAAACACTTTTTTTTGCGCTTTCATTGCAATCGCTGGCTGAAACCTTCGAGATAGATCAAAATAATTTACTACAGTATTGTACACCTTAAAAAGGTCCACAAAAAAGTCTGCGACGGTATATGTCTACCTCTTAGGGATAACCCACAATAACCATTTATTATCCTTTACTTTTTACAAAAAATAATAGTTTATAAAATCGCTTCGTAAAAGCGATTTTAAACAATACAGCATTAATCCTTATCCAATTAGGTACATTAAATACATTGTGCATTTAATATAGATCAATATGGCCCTTTACAGCATGAAATTTAAACGAATATTTTTGAAGATATTACAGATTCAAAATGCAGGGACATAGCGGTTACGGTTAAATACACGTGTTTAATTGCACCCGGGCGAAGCCGTAGCCGTATACATTTCAGTTTATTATTTTATTTTGGAATAATATTAGTAACCACATCGTAAATTGTCAGATACTGAGTACAGTTGCATCCTCCTATCAGAGACTCTTAAATTTATTAATATTCATTAATATTTATATTTATGTTATAGTATAAGATGAATTTTATATAATACTATCTGCGCCCCGCGGTTTCACCCGCTATATTTTGGATAATTCACACTATATAATTATAAATTATAGCCTATGTGTTATTCTGATGTGTAAGCTATATTATTGTTTTTTTTTTTATGTAACTAGGTCGGCAAACAAGCGTACGGCTCACCTGATGGTAAGCGATTACCGTAGCTTATAGACGTCTGCAACACCAGAAGCATCGCAAGCGCGTTGCCGACCCTATCCCCAATTCCCCCCAGGAGCTCTGGTCACCTTACTCACCAACAGGAACACAACACTGCTTTAGAGTAGTGTTATTTAGCTGTGATCTTCTGTAAGGTCGAGGTACTACCCCAGTCGGGCTGCTCCATATTTGAGCAGGAAGTTTCCTGCTGTGCCCTACCTCAGTTAATGTAAAGTTTAATCAAAATCCATTCAGTAGTTTTTGCATGAAAGAGTAACAAACATACATCCAGACATTCATACATCCATATATCCACACATCCACAGATCCATACATTCTTACAAACTTTCGCGTTTATAATATTAGTAGGTATATAATATGTTACTTTAGGAACTATCAAAAGATTATTTCTTAATAATTAGACAGTTTTGATGACATGAATAATTGTTATCTTTCAAAGAAACCTTCGAGAAACGAGAACGAGAAACTTTCAAGTTTTATAAAGTCACGACAGTCTGATAGTCGCAAGTTCTTGGCCTATGATGAATATAACTAATATTTATATTCTTTTCGTAAACTTAGACGAAAACATACAGAACTTCAGAATTCAAGTGTCCAATAAAAGTTTAATACACCTTCCGAGGAGACTACAGAGCACATGACACGTGTCTGCTTCAATAAAAAAGTTACTGTTTATATTTCAATTTAAGTGTTGGGTAAATGTTTAATGTAGTTCATTGGACACATAGTAGCTGTGACCTGCGGTTTGAAGGGCAACTGTCGTCTACATTTACCTGTTGTTTCATTTTCCTTTCAAGTTCCTTAACTCACAATGAATAAAACATCTGTCTGTCTAGTCCGTCGGTATTCCCCAAGGAGGTTAAAATAAAATGGTTAGTACCATCTATATCATAAATATTTTAATAATTACAACTTACGTCCTTTAGATTTAAACTCGTGATAAATCCAAAAACAATATCGTTGATATAAATAACACAAATATTTTTTTTGCAGTTGGTAATCAGACTGCGTCATATGTTGATGTATTGAAAAACAATTTTCCGACAGCAAGGTTAAGTTTGTTCTCACGTTGCACACATTCCTGAGAAATTAAGGTTTCAACAGATAGAAGGACAAGATAAAAAGTGATCCTATAAGAATTTCTTATTAATTCTTTTGAGGTTATAAAATTACTTTAAGAGTATGCAAAATAGCTAAGTAGTTAGTTTCGTAATCTAATCTAATCTAAATCAAACCGGCAAATAACGATCAACAAAATAATATCTACTAAATGAAATCTTATCTATGATTCATTTCCACAGTTGCAAAGATAAAAACAAAATTGCTTTTTTCTGATTCACGTTCATTAAATTATCTTAAAATTATTATCACTTAAATTAGATATCCTACTATTTCTTTATAATACTAGTCGACTACCGTGACTTCGTCTACGTTAAAGTATATTTTAAATTAAGAATATATGTACGAAAATAAAAATAAAGGAGAGAGAGAGACTCTCGAAAGAAAAAACCGAACAGAGACTGACCATTCTGAACAGAGATGAAGATAAATATTAAAGAGAGAAAAAAGAGACAGGATTAGAAAGAATGATAGTATATAAGAGGAAAAGAGACAGAAATACTATAGACTTCCTCAGTGAAAGAATTTTAAAAATCGGATCAGTAGTAACAATACTGCCATGTTCTATTGATTAAAAAAGTGTATATGGCAACACTGAATCGGCTTTGTCACTCACGAAATGTATAGATTTCTGTAAGCGAAAGAATTTTAAAAATCGGGTTAGTTACGACAAAATGGCCATATTCGTTTAATTAAAAAATGTATATGGCAACACTGAATCGGCTTTGTCATTCACGAAAAGTGTAGTTTTCTATCTGTGAAATTTTTTTTAAATCGGATTAGTAGTTCCTGAGAAACCCTTCAATTTACAAAATGACCAGGTTATGGCACTTAAATGGCCATATCTTTTTAATTAGAATATTTATGGCAACACCACATAGCCTATGATACCCGGAAAGGATGTAGCTTTCTATTGGTGAAAGAATTTTCAAAATCGGTTGAGTACTTTTAGAGCCTATTCGCAACAAACAAACAAACATACAAACAATCAAATCTTTCCTCTTTATATAATAAAGTATAGATTACTAGCTAACCCGGCAAACACTGTTTCGACATATAAATTATTTCTAGTGCCACCCTTATCACGTAGGGGTATAAAAATAAATTCATAAAAATCACTAAAGTCGTTTCGGAGGAGTTCGATAAGAAACTCTGTGACACGATTTTTATATACATATATAAGACTAGCCGACCCGCTCTCGCTTCGCTGAGGTGTATTCTAATTCACTCACTGACTCATTTATTCATTCATACTCTACCCGCAACTATGAATCGTTAACACAGCGTTTGTATGAAACGTTTTGTTCAAATATTTTTTCTGCGTTCAAGAAAAAGTCTATACAGTATATATATGGCCTATCACACTTATAAATAATGTAACTTTCTATTGGTAAAAGAATTTTCTAAATCGGTTCAGTACATCCAGAGATTACTCCCTACAACCTCACAATCCTTATCTTTATATAATATAGCGGCCCATCCCGGCTTCGCGCGGGTGGAATATTATTTTTAAAAATATATTGGCCTTCCCGCATTTCGGTGCCCCCTCTCTTGCCGCTTTACTCGCTGCGCTGCGTCGCTATACTGGCCCGTCGCGTCGTCGTGTATTTTTTGTTTATATTGATATTTTTAATTTCATAATATCTTTTGAATGGAAAGTCCGATTTTAATAATTCAAAAAGTAATTTACAGGTATTGAAATAGTCTTGAATACGAAATAATTTATTTGGATAAGGATTAATACAAAGTTATAGAAAACATGGTCTGATTTTGATAGGCATTTTTATCAACTTTTAAAATGTAAAAAAGTAGTTATAGTGACGTAACTATAATAGTTGGACATATGGTCTCGCGGACTTTTTTGTAGATATTGATACGTTCTATAATATTGTACAACATTTTTTTGTTCTATCATCAATACTTTTTGCAGCGCATGCGATGAAAGATATTTTATGGCAAATTTTTTGGCACCTTGGGTTGGTTTTCGTGAGTTTTCCTAAGGATCTCTAATTTTTTCTTGTAATAAATATAGCCTATGTTACTCGGGGATAATGTAGCTTCCTAATGGTGAAAGAATTTTTGAAATCGGTCCAGTAGTTTTTATGTTTATTCGTTACATACAAAAATACAAAAATACAAATCTTACTTCTTTATAATATTAGTATAGATTAATATAGAATTTAGACTATAATCAGAGATTTGAAAGATTCTATATGATACCCTTGTCCAAACGCAGATTAGTCGCAGACATGAAAATATTATATAAAATAATTAATAGTCAATTAGAAGTACCTAGTCTGCTAATTAATATACCTCAGTTTGTCCCTAGATTACCCCAAAAGCCTACTCGTAAGAAGCGACATGAACCTCCGCGTGAGGTCTTTTATATATACTATGAGTCTCCTCTCAATCGTATGATGCGTTTTTATAATGATTTTCATAATACTTACCATGATGTCGACATCTTCCGTATGAATTTGAAAAATTCTAGACCTCACACATCTTTAGCCACTCAGCAAAAATTAAGAGAGTCTGGCTGCGAGGTGTTAATGCATCCGCCGTATAGTCCTGACCTTGCACCTTCATATCCACCTGTTTCGGTCTCTTCAGAATTCTTTAGGCAGTGTCAGGTTAACATAATGAGAGGACTGCCAAAACTACTTGTCGCAGTTTTTTCATCAGAAGCCCCAAAATTTCTATAGCAATGGGATCATGTCCCTACCTACAAGATGGCAAAAAGTTATCGAACAAAACGGTACCTAAATACTTTAGTTAAATGTAAATTAACTATATTAAAAAATGTTTTGAATTTTCTTAAAAAATGCGAAAAGACTTTTTCCCCAACCTATTAGTACATTATCAACACCTTAGATCTTTAATAAATTCTAATTCAATTGCTTGCAAAATGCAGCATAATATAGTTTATCTAGTAACAAGAACGGATGAAGGGATTATTCTAAAATGCAAAACAAAGATGATCTTACATTTTACCAAAGTTGCGGATATACGGAGTGCTGTTGAAATACAATGTAAACTCTATATATAGCACTAAAAGTTTGCGTTTTACGTATTTACCCGACTACGGCGAAGCCAAAAGGAAGGGTTATGATTTTGGAACATATTGTATTATTATAATATATTTGATTAATAAAGCAGATCATAATGAAAAAAAATTGTATAGTTCGCATTCTTTACATTCATACATCCAAAATTCATTTATCATACAAAATAAACCAACAACAATAAGTCAAGTAATTTTGATGTTTTTAAGATCTTTGATGATTTTAAATGTTTATTTACTATCCACTTGTATATTACTATTCTAATGCTAACGTGCTTTCTAATGTAAACTAACTAACGTCCCCTCACTTCGCTTGAGTTAATAAAATCATACACTCTAGTAACGGTCAGAAAGAGACTCCTTATTTAGAATAAAGTCTAATATAAATGCGGTTAAAACTGTTGAATAAATGCTTTCATAGATACTAATTAATATAAAGTTAGCAATCATCTGTTCCGATACTTGAGCCAGTTGTCAAACAGAGCTCGCCTGGTGGCCATTATGACCTTTTATACAACTTTTTACACTCAGAAGACTTCATTGTGAAAATTGGCGTTTTTACAATTTATGTTTTTGTTAGGACATATTTAAATATTTTGTAAACAGAGACATCTTTACATCTTATAGAAGACTATCATGGTATGACTGCTTTTGTACAGGACTAGACTGTCCTGTACAAAAGCAGTTACATGTGAGTTCGACGTAAGTTCAAGAGATGGCGCTGTTTTGTATTTATAATTATTTATGTTTTCAAATAAAAATAAAACTCGTATCTATATAATATAATTTATTATTAATATACGATCTGGAGTCTAGTTGAACTATATTTAAATATACTTTGTTACACTCTTAGCATTTTTCCCGACCTACCCTACCTTTGCTGGGCTAAAACATCCTTAAATGATAATTACTTTTTTCTTGATATTTGTCTTGAGTAGTTCGTGAACGACCTAGATCGAAAGCGCTCCTTTAGGTGAACTATACGAACTAGTTCGTATATGATCTCGCTCTCAGTTCTTATATTTTTTTGGCTCTCGCTTTACTAAGCAGTGGCGCTACGTAACAAATCGAACTATTTACTTCTAGTGATGCTTATGTTTCATCCATACTTTTTTCTGTAATGTTTTATTTCTAACTAGTCGACCCGTCCGGCTTCGCCCGGGTGCAAGTTAACACGACGTGTATTTAGCCGTAACCGCTATGTCCCTGCATTTTGAATCTGTAATATCTTTAAAAATATTCGTTTAAATTTCATGCTGTAAAGGGCCATATTGATCTATATTACATATACAATGTATTTAAGGTACCTAATTGAATAGGGATTAATGCTGTATTGTTTAAAATCACTTCGTAAATAAATCATTATTTTTTGTAAAAAGTAAAGGTTATTGTGGGTTATCCCTAAGAGGTAGACATATACCATCGCGGACTTTTATGTAGACCTTTTTAAGGTGTACAACACTGTAGTACATTATTTTGATCTATCTTGAAGGGTTCAGCCAGCGTTTGCAATGTAAGCGCAAAAAGATGTGTTTATTTACGACATCACATTAGAAACCTCTACAATTATCAGTGTTTCTCTACTATATTATGTATGTATTATACATATAAAACTTCCTCTTGAATCACTCTATCTATTTAAAAAAACCGCTTCAAAATCCGATGCGTAGTTTTAAAGATTTAAGCATACATAGGGATATAGGGACAGAGAAAGCTACTTTGTTTTATACTTTGTAGTGATAAAAAATCGATATATACTTTATATTTATTTAAATAATATTAAATATTATTATTATATAATATTAATTCAATATATCGTTTTTAAACATTGATTTTTCACTTTTGAAAATATCGATGATTTTTATGAGTGATGTTGTATCACCAATCCCGATTCACATTTTAGTTTTTGAAGTTGACTATAATTTTTAATATAAATGATATTATTTTTCATTATTATTTGTACTTTTTTAAATAAAAATATAAAAAATTTGCAATAATTTAGAATATTTGTTTTCCCTTTATTTATTGTTGTTACTAAATTATTTCAAAAAAGAACTAACTAACTAAAAGAGCGGACTAATTCGCCATTGGATAACAAACTAAATTGTGCGCTCTCATTGGCGAAAGACTAAGCCCAAAACTACTTCATATACGATTTAAATGAAACAAAGCGTGTGTTTTAAGTTAGATCTACAGTAATAACAGGGGTTAAAGTATGAAATTGCCGTTTTATTGTAATAGGTACTTCGAATTGACATGGAACCTTCATGGTTGTTTTTTTTATTCAGCTGAGACAAGAAAGATGAATACTTCGAAAATTCGAGTGATTTTTGAATACGAGTTAACGAGAACTAACTAAACTAGTTTTCACCGATCTAATCAAGCAATAACGGCAGATGTCTACTGTGCCGAACTCCGAACAATGATAGCAAAACTAGCAGTGAAACAGCCCCGACTCATGAATCGATCTTCATCATGATTGCTCCACGAGAAACCGTTTTAACTCTAAGGGAACTACAATTTGAAACCATTCGTCATCCTCCGTATTCGCCAGACCTTGCTCCAACGGACTACCGTTTTTTTCGTGATTTGGACAATTTTCGACGTGATAAAAAGTTTTCTTCTCAGGAGGCAGTACAAAATCCTTTTACACAATCTAGATCACCAGAGTTTTATCGCAAAGGCATAAATGACCTTCCTATTAGATAGCAGCAATGTATAGATAATAATGGTAATTATTTTGATTAAAATAATATGTTGAATTAAAAAAAAAACGAATTTCAATTTTTCAGTGCAAATCAGCAATTTCATTCTTTAACCCCTAATAAAAGTAAAAAAGCCGTATTCAATTTCGTGCAGTAATTTTTAGGTGATTCGCATATAAACTTACAAATAGAGAGAGAAATTTAAAAAATGTTTTAAATAAAGTATTAATATCTTCTATGAATACAGACGTTAACTGAATATTTTTTTTAATGTTTTTATGTAGTAGATGTTAATATCCATAAACAAATAAAAAATAACCATGAGTAATTTTATCCAAAATCAATATTTGTTTGACTATCGATAAACATCTAGAAATTATTGCAATGGATTATAACTATGACGTGTTGTTATTAAACGATATATGTATTGCGTTGTGAGACAAACATTCTCTTAATTTTCCGTTAATAATAGAGATATTGTAGAAGATAACATTTTAAATACTTTCAGATAGGTATTTCATTGCGTCCGGTCGGATTGAATTAAAACTTGACTGCTATTTATTGACTAAATACAAATTTGACGACATTGGTAACTTTTATGTAAGGTGATTATTAGGATTGGCTTTACCTATAGTGCAGGGTGTGCGTTGCACACGGGCGTCGTAGTCTTGGACGCGCCAGTAGCTTAATGTTAGTGATTCTTCTCAATTAATTTTTTCGCGTCTGTTCTGTAAAAAAAATTTTTCAATATCGACAACCTTACGCTGAAGTAAAACCCTTTTTTTCCTCAATTTACCTGGAAAAGGGCCTATAATAAATAATTAAAATATAGGAATGTTGCGATCTTAAAAGGTCTGTGTAAAAAAAAATATTAAAGTAAGGCTTATTTTCACCACCACCAATACCAGTTGTAAGAACCCAGTCAACTTTGGAGCGCTCTAAAACCGCCATAAATTATTGAAATCCAAAAAATTATAGGTTATAAATATGTTCGTTAAAAGATCATCTACAAGAATGGTTTGAGGTCATTTTATTGTAAGTTAATAAAATAAAAAGTTATAAGAATAAATAAAATTTGTTAAGAAATATTCTCTCAATTCCTTTTTATTTTTATTTTATTGTAAAAATAAATGTAGAAAAAATTGTAGACAATTTAATTTGCTACAAATTATATCTATACAAATTTTCTGTCCGATTGATAGTTTTGAAGATATAGCGAAAGAGGTGTTTGCACTCCTTTTACACCAATATAGCAGCCTAGGGACAAGGGTTGTAACCCCACAAACTTAGAGTTAAGCTCCTAGTGACCTCCCCTACACATCACAACAATAAAATTGCGTCCTTTAAAAAACGCAAGGTAGAATGTAACTTTTCAATGGACTAAGAATATTTATTTAAAACTAGCCGACCCGCCCTCGATTCGCTGAGGTGTATTCAAACCGTTAATTAACTCAATGACATACACACTCATTTATTTTATTATACATTATACATACTCTGCCACCCATAACTATGAACATAATATACCTACTATTTCCCCACTATTTATGTTGAAGTCCTATTCTATAATGCGTAGCATGTCACTGATTTGTAGTGGACACAGAACCGAACCGGGCCAAACTAACCATGCCGGCGGTTATATACGTCGGCATCATTCGTACCATGGTGCACAAGTTGGAAGAGTGCGCCATTTGGGGACCATATGCGATATGCTTTGGTGGTGCTAATCGGCGGAAATCTCCAAGGGAGCGAGAGAGAAAAAAGAGTATTTTTATCTCGCTCCCTTTCCTTCCTTTTCCTTTCGCGGTTGCCAATCATGACCGGCTAGTGGGTGCCTCCCAGTACCGGCACGGTCACGGTTGCATGCGTGAGCGATATTCTGGTAGTCCCAGCCAGCGAGTCCCACTGCCACACTGGTGGGACCACTGGAAGCAGTGTTGCCAACTTAATGGATTTTCCACTAAAACTGGTGGTTTCGACCGTACCTTTAGTGGCGTAATATTTTTTTTAGTGTCTAGTGGATTTTTTTAGTGATTTAGTACAATTCAATTTCAAATACTGTAAATATGATTACACCACTTAGCTACTTAACCCGTTTCAAATGAATTATATCACTTTATTATTACTACACTTAATTTTAAGAAGTTTTTTACTATACTGACAGCACTGATCCGTCAGAATGACATGATTTTAAAGTTCAATCACATTAATAACACTATATGCGGGGATTCCCCAAAGAATATTTTTGGTTGTAGTTCGTCTTCATATAAAGCAAACATTAAATAACTATAAAGTACAAATAAAACTCAGTCAACTAGATGTCGATTTCGGACTAAACAGCGTCGATTTTTTTTTGTAACTACGAGTAGTTCATTCATGTATGTCGAAACAACAATATACGCAAAAGTTTCGGGATTCTTCGCTTCAAGATCCTCTATTAAAAGTACCAAAATGCAAAATTTGTGTTACGATTTTACGAAGTCACTACGGAGATTTGAAATCTCATGGAATATCCAAGAAACATCTACAAAAACCCTGCTATATTAAGAATACGTTACGGTTTAAGGTTGGAAGGAAAATACTGCAACAAATATCAGCTCAAGAACTCTTGACAATTTCCTCAGATCCGCTAACATCTGTCAATATGGTCAACAAGTTTTTTATTGATGTGGGAACGAATTTAGCGAGACCACTTGTAGAGGAAAATCTTCGTGAAAAATCACATGGTACGCCATTTCTGGCCAGTTTCAAACAGAATGTTGATTCCATGGCCATTTTTGACACAGACGAACCTGAAATTGAGACCATTATTTCGTCCCTTAAAAGTAACTGTGCTGTGGGCTGGGATGATATATCTGCCAACGTTGTGAAAGCGATTCGTAAAAGTATTATTCCATCCCTAAAACACATTATAAATCTAAGTTTTGCGCAAGGTATATTTCCAAAAGTGTTTAAAAAAGCAATAATACACCCTATTTATAAGAAAGGAGATAGAGACAAGGTCACAAATTATAGACCTATTTCAATATTGACTATTTTATCTAAAATACATGAAAAAATTCTCAACAAACGCCTCTTGAGCTTTCTTAATAAACGAGATATTATTGCAAAAAACCAATTTGGATTTAGAAAAGGAATTAGTACTGATAACGCAATTAACACCTTAATAGATAACATAGTTAGTAACGTGGAAGCTAAAAATAAAGTTATGGCAATTTTCATTGATCTCTCGAAAGCTTTTGATACTGTTTCAATCTCCATTCTTATAAATAGATTGGAAGAAATTGGAATTAGGGGCAAATCACTAGATATTTTTAGGGACTACCTTACAAATCGCACACAAAACGTCAAAATTGGTTCTTTCACTAGTCAGGATGAGGATATCGTATACGGCGTTCCACAAGGGAGCGTGCTCGGCCCAACACTGATCCTTATTTATATCAATAATCTTTGCAAGTTAATAATAAATAATACTGATATTCTATCCTATGCTGATGACACAGTTTTGATTGTAAATGGACAGGATTGGGAACGGGCACGTTTGAATGCAGTAAATGCAATTGGAATTGTTAAATCATGGCTGAGGCGTAACCTGCTAACCTTAAATATTGATAAAACAAAATTTATAACCTTCTCAGCTTCCATAGTTGATCAACCACGAGATCCTTATATAGTAAAAATACACTCTTGCCAGAGTTCCAGCATTATTTGTAATTGTCCAGAGATTGCCCGGGAAACTGAAATCAAGTACCTGGGGATCATGATTGACAAATTGCTATCCTGGAAAAGTCACATTACCCAATTAGCCAACAGAGTTCGTAAACTTGCCTTTGTGTTTAAAAAGATAAACTCCATAGCTGATAAAAAAGTATTAAAAACGACTTATTATGCAATAGTTCAATCAATTCTCAGTTATGGAATCACCGCTTGGGGAGGATCAACTTTGTCGATCATGATTAACCTGGAACGCGCCCAAAGAGCAGTTCTTAAAGTTATAAATAATAAACCTTATAGATATCCCACAACACTCCTGTACAAAGAAAGTTCAGTTCTCACTGTTCGGCAACTATATATCCAAAATCTAATTCTGCAATGTCACAAGTTTGTCCCTGATGCTCTCATACAACAGCTTAATAAGCGTTCTACGAGAATTGTTTTTCGTACTAAACCCTACAGAACAAGTATGGCTGGGCGACAAAGTATTAATGCTGGTCCGCGATTATATAACAATGTAAATAAAGTTCTCAACATTACTCGTTTCAGCAGTTATGAATGCAAAAAAAGGCTTACAGAATGGCTTATGAGACTAAACTACGCTGAAACTGAAAACCTTCTAAGAATCACACAATAATCTGTTGTTTAGTCTATTTTATGCATAACCATCTCACACACACACACATACACACACACACACACACACACACACATAGGAACGCACTCCGTATGTTGCAGAGATTAAAACAAGATTGTATATTATATAGATATTTTATTTTATATTGTTTAGCTAAATTGATCTCAAAATAAATTATGTGGATTTCATTATAATATTTATACAATAAAAATTAAATTTTCAAATGTAGAATAATCCAATTAAATTAATTCTTAGTTAGGAATGCATTGTGAATGGGTCTAATGGAAAGCGATGGCACTCGTAACACGAGTTTTCTCAGTACGAGTGTCAAAGCTCCTGTGTGTCCTGAAAGATTGTACTTAACTTTATCCATGTTTTTGTAATATCTTTTGTATTGTTATTATATTTAGAAACAATAAATTAATTATTATTATTATTATTAATATGAAATATCAATGAATGTTATAAAACAGTTTGGTACCAAAGAATCTTATCAACCTGAAATCGATGATGATAGTGCGGAAATAAATGATTCATCTGAAGATGATGACCTAATTTAAATACTATACAATACTACCAGTTATTGAATTATTTAAAATTTTGTGATCTTTATACTTGCTGATTTTGGTACCTCTGTAGTATTTCAATGTTTGATTGGGACGCGGTTCCCCTCAATTGGATCCCGTAAGACCAGATAGATCTGAGTATAGCCTTGTATAGTAAGTAGTAGTATTGTTGCGAATCAACATCAAAACAATTCGCAAGCCTAGACCAAGCTTTAGTTTGGACTTGCTAGAAAATGTCAAAATAGAATAAGACGACAAGATGCACCGAGAAGGACAGCAAGTTGACGTTCACTGGAAATTTCGCGAGCCTTCGATGATTGACATGTGGGAAAAGGACGGCATTGGGCAAATTTATGTGTTTGAGTGAGATGGGTATAACCCTAGATCTTTCCAGAGGTTGTCAGAATATTTTTTTTAAATTGCTGGAATCAAGTTGCGAGAAGTTTCTATATGAAAACCTATATTAAGAGATTGTACGGATGCTAGCAAGTCAGATTATTATTCGAGAGTGAAGAGGAGAAGGAAAGAGACTTTGTGAACATTTTAAATAAAGCCTTTACAAACGAAGCATCTATCAATTTCTTCCAATTTAGTTCTGGTCTCAAGCTCATAACAGTATTTTATTTTCAAGGGAAAGTTGGGATTTGTGACCAATGAGCCTATACAGCTTCCTTGTTTGGAGACCGATCTGTTTTCTTTTTATGAATGTATGCTTTTGCCAAGTTAGTCTTTTATCCAAGTGGAGATTGAGTTACTTCACATGAACTGTTTGTGGATGTTGCTGAGTGTGATATAGTGAAAAGAGCCTCTCATAAGTGTGAATAACATATTTGATTTTTTTTATCCGCCACTTTTTAAGTCAGTGAGATATGTCGTTTAAGGCATTATTAAGTCGTTATGGGAGGCTGTGACATCCGAAAATGTACCAGACTGATGATGATGTTGGCAAATTCGCGGTGAAAAGTAGGTAGAGAATGGGTCCCTACACGCTAGCTTGTGGAACACCTGCTTTTATGGTGCAAAGGTCGGTCAAAGTTTCATTGATTTCTTCTATATTATCTCATGGACCTTCAAACGGGTGAGGTGTAAAGACATGCAAAATATGCTCTGAAAGCGTTTTAACCTTTTCTAAGTCCGTACGTTCCCAAGTGTCACCCATTTTTTAAGAGGTGAAGAAATGCTGTCAGGTCTTCTGAATTTTCTGGAGCCTTTCCACAAGGAGTAATCGGATAAAGCTGACGCGTCTAGGCCGGAGATCTAGTTACAAAAACTATTATTACAATCTTGCTTCAAAGTATGCTTGAGATTTCTGTTGTTTTTTGTAGTAGGTTCTTAGATTTGTTGCCACTGTTTTCGTATGTGCCTTTTTTAATTGACCTGATATAGCGTGTCTTTGGCAACATAATTTACATTCTATTACCCGAGTGGAGGAACAGGCTGCGTCTTGTACGCTTTTGTTAAAGTATCTACTGTTTCAATTATGTCATATGGGTATTTTAGACAAAATGTCTTATTAAGCCCTTTGTCGACGGGTTCGCGAAATAAGGTCCAATTATTCAATTTTATGTGCAGTACGCATTTAGTGACACGTTCTTTAGCAGTCATTGTAGTTCTACTAAAATTGAGGTGTGGTCTGATTAAATATGAAACTTCTTCTTCGTTGCCTTGTGGCACCGGGGAATGTAAACGTTTCATGGTAGCTGAAAATACATTTATAAATATTTTTTTATTAATACGTTAGGTACATAATTTTTTACCAAAAACGTCTTTCCCTATTAGCACAGCTAAAAACCCACATCCTCCATAAGGGATACTGATAAAGTTAGTTTTTTCGTGATTTATTGAATGAAAGTGATGTAAAATATAGTGTAAATTTCAAATCGGCAATGAAAATAAAAAGCCACTGTGGCTTTTGTGGTTTTTTTTTGTAGGATACAAGGATATGTCGGGAACGAGTAAACAATTATCGAATAATAGAATAATCCTTTATCCTTTAGCTTCCGACATATAATAGATGAAACTATGTGTACTCGAATATACTACATCATACAGATCTTAATAGCGGAATTTTTAAAAGCAAATCAAGCAGATTTGGCTATTTTTGAGGTAAGTAACGATAGCAATAATTTTAAAGGAAACTCTTTTATATTTTTAATAGAGGACCGTCTTTTATATTGATAAGCATTTTGTTAATGAAAATACTGTGATTTTCATTGACTGGTTTAAGGTTATAATAATACGTTATCTTTCCATTATATTGGTAATTTTAGGAAACTGTAGATAAAAGGGATTATAAATATCAAATCACTATCACAAAACGGATAAAGACTAAATCAAAACAGGGATTTAGATAACAATTAAAATAGTATATAAATACTTAAATCTGTTGTATGACAGTATTTGCTTGTGAGTAAAGGATCAAGATGAGGTTTGTATTAGTTTTAGTTGTGTATACTTTGGTGCTGGCAACATTTGCATTAGCAAAGGAGGAACTTCCAGTGGCAGAGCCTTGTGATACAACAAGATGTAAACTACCAGACTGCAGATGTTCAAATTTAGAAATTCCTGGAGGTTTAGCAGCTAGAGATACTCCACAGGTCAGTGATATAGATAAGACACTATATGTAATAAAGACTTAACTTTTAATTGTATGTAGCAATAAGGTAATCGCTGTCCGCAATCAATGGTTTTCTTGATAAAACCGAAAATTAAATAAAGACTGCATTAAGAGAAATACAATAGGTAATTCTGTTAAGCTATGTATTTGTAGCTATGTATACTGTGACTTGTGAGCTTAATATGTTACGAAGATTGTAGATACCAACAATCTACGTTAAATGTTAAGCTAACGTTTAACCTAAAGCATTTTGTTCACTTTTACTAAAAAAAATGACTACTTCCAAGAGAATAACTAGTGATGAAGAACCTAAAACTAGTGCTTAAAATAATAATAATGCAAACATGTCATTATTATTATTAGCATAATCTCTAAAATATAATAGCGATGCGTATGTCCCTGAAATATATTGAAATGTATAGATAATGTGTGTATCATAGCTAATTTTAATGTTTTCAAAGTTTGTTATCATAATGCATAAGTTATATCTACCATATTTGCTTTATTAGTTTTACATTAATATCTTCCTTTATTACTTACAGTTTGTCCTACTGACCTTCGATGATGCAGTAAACGTCCAAAATATAGTTAATTACCGGTCTCTCCTCTACAACCGTGTCAACAAGAATAATTGCCCCGCTGGAGTAACTTTCTTTATCAGCCATGAATATACTGACTATACTTTAGTAAATGAACTTTACAATCAAGGTTTTGAAGTCGCCCTTCACTCTATATCTCACTTAAGTAATTTAGAGTACTGGCGAAATGCTAGTCCTGAAACGTTAATGAGAGAATTTGGTGATCAAAGAACACAAATGGCACATTTTGCCAATATTCCCGAGGATAGAATTAATGGTAAGTAATAGTAGAATTTCATTGAATTTACCTAGCCATGTTAAATTTAACGTTGCCATCGTTAACTTAAAATACGGTATGCTCCAATACGGTTCACAAGATAATTTTTTGTCAATATTTGGAAAATGATAGATATTTGATTTTAAAGCACGATAAAGAAAAGATGTTACTATTTTAGTCATTATCATTTTCAGGAATTCGTTGTCCTTTCCTACAAATGGCAGGCAATGCTACTTTTGAAATGCTAGCAACTGCTGGACTGCGATACGATTTGAGCTGGCCAACAACTTCTTTCCTGGACCCTGGGCTATGGCCATATACTTTGCATTATGAATCTATTCAGGATTGTTTTATACATCCTTGTCCTACTGCGTCTATTCCTGGCCCATGGGTCATACCAATGATTGCTTGGACTGACTTGGAAGGAAGATTCTGTTCAATGGTTGATGGCTGCTTCTTCAAGTAAGTATGGACGTTAATTTACTCTTGTTCCTGTTAAATGAAAAATGATCTACTCAATATGCTTGCTTTTAGTCCAGGACCCGATAATGAAGATGGATGGTATAATTTTATCTTTGAAAAGTTTGAGAGACATTACCTCGGGAACCGCGCTCCTTTTGGTTTTTACATCCACGAGTGGTACCTCAATACCAACCCTGGACTATACAGAGCGCTTGATCGTTTCTTGGATATGGTCAATAATCTTAATGACGCTTTCATGGTACGATTTGTTTTGAATTATGGCTCTATAAAAATATTATTAAACCAGATATATAAGCACTCAGTGACAAAACGGACACAGGATTCAGGAAAGTTGTTAGTGGGAAATTCTATTACGTAGACTAATACAAAGATTATATCATCTCATTATGTCGTTCAAACTGATTTCAGGTGAATGCAAATGACGTTATTGACTGGGTACAAAATCCTATCCCTATTAACGAGTATTTAGCACAAGATTGCAGGATTTCACCTGCAACTACTTGCAGTGCCACAAGCTGCGGAGGTGTTCCTTCTGAAGATACCGGGGTACGTTTATTAAAAGGATTGCCAGTTTAGAAGAATTTATTATTAAAAGGTTCAAATAGTATTGTAAGATATACGGATTCAATTTAGAGCAACATCCGTATCCGTTATGTGAATTTCTGTGGTCTAATGTTCTGTTCAGGGCTAGAGTTCATTTTAGGGGGTAGGATTGATTCCATGTTAACTATGTTAGATAGGATTATATTTGGGTTAGAATACTATTCTCCTCTGCAGCTGGGTGAGCATCTCGTAAGAGGAGAAGAGAGTAACCCAGTTTTGGAGAATAACAGTGGTAGAGGATTTGTTCCCCGACTGGCTTGTGACCACCAGCAACCCGACCGCCAAGTGTCTATTATTTTTAAAGATTTAGTAATCTTTTAAAAAAAAATTGCCTTAACCACTCCAAGTAAGCTTATGTTAGGAGGGGTCCAAGTCACTAGTCTAATGACCGAGATTTGAACCCACGACTTATCGATCGTAAATCCAACGCCTGAACCACTTAGCTACTGACGCTTTAAAACGGTCGTGTTTCGGCCACGCCGCATGTGGGCCAGACTTACCCCCTCCCATTAATGCTGTGGATCTAGTGGACTCTCGGCTCTTGCTCAGAGTCTACTGAAACCGCAACATTTTTCTCTTCACTCTATCTCCAAGCAAGAGGGTATCTGTTGTATAGCCAATGTCCATGAGCGACTGTAGCAACTTACCGTCAAGTGAACGTTTGCGCCTTATCTACCATAAAAAAAATAAATGAGTAATTCGGAAATATCATGTAATTTCTCCGAGTAACAGTGAGTTTTTCACAGACAAAATTTTATTAAGTTGATTTTTTTTTTATTATATTCGAAGTCCACAAAAAATACTAATTTTGAAAAATGTCTCCCGTGATTAGGGTAAGCGTAAAGAAAATCTCGTGATATATCACCAGTGAGCTTTGAAAATTACTAAAAACTCCTCAAGTTATTTATTTGAGCATCCATTATAAAATTTTTACTAGCTAATTATGTTTATCTTAATTTTCTCCTCTCTATCCTTTATTTCAGGGCACATACTGGATGCGAGTATGCAGTAGTTGTCCTAGAACATATCCTTGGGTCGGCAATCCACTTGGAGAATAAAAACTAACATAAAAGAACTTCATTAAAATCTGAAAAATGCTTGCAACTTGGATTATTTATAAGCAAAAAGGATATATAAATAAAAAACTTAAGAGAATAAATGAACTGGGAAAGTTAAAGAGCCAGACGCCCGAAAGTTAAAATAAAATACATTACACTCCAGATATATTCTAGATAGATAGAAGTTGAAGAACATAATAAAATACTAACTAGATGATTTGTTGCTAATTTAATTGATACGGAAGTAACAAAATATATTCCTGCATCATTTTATGACTAAATAAATGATAGCGAAAATCTCTCAATTATCTTAGGGGTTTTATTTAGTACAGTCATTAAACGTACCGAAGTAGAAGTAATTATCACCAAATGATGGACATTTACTCCAATGTTCAGCGAAAAATCATATTATAGATTTTATTTTTCCAAATAAATTAAGAATCAAAGGTGCCCCTAATTGCAATTCTAATTTACAAGCAATAATTCATCAAAATTGGTCAAATCACTTATTAATTTTTACTGATGCCTATAAATGGTAATGTTGGTGCCGCCTGCTGGATTCCCAAGTTCAAAATTATTTTGCAATTTAAGTGTCCTCCCCAATCATCTGTATTTACCGGCGAAGCAGTCGCACTGTATGAGGCTATTTTTTCCGCTATCCCATAATGTTATGCAGACTGTTATTTTGACTGACTAACTTAGCTGTTTGTTGGCTATTAAACAGTGGTTTTTCTCTCGAAGATGTACTGATCGATGCATTACCTCTACAATATACCGCCTATATCTCGGACATGTATGTACACCTGTGCACTTGGCTAAGATCAGAGTTAGGAATCACTCGCTGTGTGAATGCGGGCTTGATGAAGGTTTGCCTCACATATTCTATTTACTGTCCTAAACTTTTACACCCTCTCTATAACGTTCTCCCTCGTAAAGTCCTCCGCCCATTAAATGTTAAATGTTTGATAATGTTTGTGTTTAGTCCATTATGTACATTCTTATGTAAATATATCAATTCATAATATTAAGTTATAAAAACTAATCAATTTTTTTGTCTTTTTTTTCTTATTTTTAAATTTTATTGTGTGATTTATTTTTTTAGGTTGTAGGTTTACTAACAATACAAAATTCACCTATTTCTAGAGCTTGTAAAAATAAGTTAATTTGTAAAATTCTCTTTTCTACCGAACATTGTCTCTATACCCGCTTTCTATATTTCAGGTAACATTAGCGGAGTTAAATGTGCTCAACTGTCAAACCTAAAAGCCATAAAAGTAAAATGTGTTGAAATTGTGACCAGTGACTCGGAATTATGACCAATCTTGTTTGTCTAATTTAACCTAAGAATTTATGTGGGTTTATTGTGTTTAGATCAGCCTCCGTATAAAAGTGTTTAGCGAGAGTAGTCTTGCAGAACCACCTATTTCGAACGAGCTTTAGCATACGGAGGGAAGGGGATTCTTAGATAATTTTGATTATCTTTGAGAAGTCCATTTATCTGTTGCTGGAGCTTTGCGTATCTTGGTGATACGAACGCGGAATGCCTCTTAGTCTGATTCAGTTCTACTTAGAAAATTCTAGTATACGGTGCCGGATATGCTTAATTCGGAGGATTGGTGTGTAGGCTTTGTGCTTACACTAGCTGCTATCAGACTACCCCCATGATAAGTTGTCTTGAATATATCGTGATTTGATACTCCAAAGTTTATGGTGACTCAGACGATGTTATTTGTGTCTGTCACTCTGTGATTTGATTCTTAGATGTCGTGGCGTCTCAGTCGGTATCGTTATGTCTATCACACCAACGTATCCAGCAGTTAAGCGATGCGGAGGCTCTAAGCCGAAGTGGTACGTTCTTGAAATGTAACATCGTAAAAGTCCACGACTTTGTTTATGAACATTGCGAGTGGCATCAACAGTCTTTGTTAAGACTGTAACTTAGCTTAATGCTTTTAAAGAGATATTGCAGCATGTCATACTGCTAGCATCTGGTTAATTATCCTTCTGGGATGTTTACTGTCTACACAGTGTGGTCTACTTTGTCTGTTTACGTCCGTGGCTTGCCACGTAAAATATAACATCTCTTTGTTTGACTCATACGCTCCATGGGAGTGTTTCTTGTTGTAAGTATGGGGCTGCCAACCTCTTTTATATTATATCTGATAACTTAAATTCCTCTTATAAATATTATAAGAGGAAGTGAGGGGCTCCTTCATCTACCTTCTCTAACACCTCTCATCAGATATGTATGTATCTATTGTAATCATTGTATGTGTTAGCTCGATATAGTTATAACTAATATACAAAACTCTTGTTATAATTTTGTAGTTAAATTACACTACTGAGTACTTACTCAAAGCATAGTAATAGCCATTAGTACTTACCAGTGGAACATTGTACATTCAATAACAATAAAAGTAAGTTTTGGCTTAATTAAACAACAATATTTATACCTAATGAGTTTTAAGCTTCCTACAAATTTTAGACAACAAATTCAAATAAATCAACAACGATTTGGTTTTAAAACATGAGCATTTTTAATGTTATTACCAGTGACCACGCGAACAACTTTGTCCAAACAAGTGATTTCTATTATTTATTTATTATTTTATAAAATATGGCTAATATAAGAACGTAAGTAATAACAGTTTTTATTGTAATGTCAACACAATACAAGGTTGTGATGATTCTATCGCGATCTGGCACCCGAATATATCACATAGCCGAACAGGCCAACATGAAATGATCGTAAACCACGTGCAGTTTAAAGGACACGTTGAACTTCATCCAGAACAACATAGGTAAACAAATTTTAGACAAATTAAGCAATTCTTTGCTTAGGTAAGTAAGTAATCTTCTCCTTTACTATATTTGAAAGTACAACCTCGTTCCAAGATAAACCAAATGACAACAGGGTAAGTATTTTCATTACTATGATTATTAATGCTACCCAAAGTCCAGAATCGCTTAAACGAACCACATATCTACAGATTTCGGAGCAAAACGTTTACAATTGAATATTTTATGGTTCTCGGAACAAAATGCACATGAAATTTATCTGAGGAAACATGTAACGTTCTAAGTAGGTTAACATTATTGTTATTATTTTGATAATTTTGAATATTTCTATATACAGGTGCTGATTTAGTGTCCAAGAATTCCAGTGCTCGGTAACGATTGGTTATGAATTCGGTAAATTGACTTTAGGTAGGTAACTCTGCAAATGAATTATTATTCGTTACAGAAAATTCCCACTGTTTCCTGGACTCTGCATCGTGCTTCAAGGTAAGTAAGTTAATTACAATAATATCCCATGTGCTTACATTAATACCTAAATTACTCAATGAACTTAGACAATCATTAGTTGTATCAGTAAGATTTTTTAAACCATTTGCTGATTTAGATGTAATGTTTCTTTGACTTAATAAACGTTTTAAAATAGAATGTGACAAGTATTTTTTATTGTTATACCTAGAATTAAGCAACTCCTAACATCTTTCATAATTTGAATCAGCTATTGTTATCTGTCTGAGAAGTTGCTCAGCTTCACCAGATAGATAACCTTTTAGATAATGCATCTACTTAACATTGTCTAATTGACTGTTGGTGTGCACAAGAGACACAAACAGGTCCCTAAAAGTATTCCATTCTGAATATTGACCACTGAATGTTGGAATAACAATGCGTGGTAGTTTAATATTAGAACAAATAGCAACATAATTTTCATTAAGTATTTCTTTAGGTTTGAATGAAATTTGGTTTTTTAATTCAGTTTTATGCTCAATATGTAATTATAATAATCCGATAAAGAACAAATAACATTATGATTTCTTACAATTACGACAGGAACTTAAGCAGTTCCTTGGACTTATGACCAACGTCCTTTATTCAATTGAAACACTCGACACCCAGGTTCTCAGTTTAAATCTTAGGTTAGGTAAACCTAAGCCTAACTTAAGGGTTGACATATACCTTAGTACACGGCAAATATTCCCACTTGTTTAATTCATTTTCCAGATTTTGATCCTGTGTGTTCGTGCAAATAAAATTATCAATTCATTAATTGTTCTTTGTAAGAAGCACAAACATAATTCTTATAATCATATTGAAAATATAACTACTCCCAAACCTCCAAATCAAAACAGAAGTGTGTGTAACAGAAGTGTGTAAGGATCGAGCTGCTACTTTTAATAAAGAGAATGCAGCATTGTGCATCTTCCAGATCCCTTTGACACTATAATCACTTTATAATGGTCACGACGGAAGTTTTAAAAATTGCTGTTTTAAATTACAGCCGCAATTTCCTAAAAACGTAATATTGTTATATCGCAACAATTTCAACGGCGCCTAAGTTTACTATGACTGGACTGCGCATTTCTACTCCTCATCAGTTGTGAACGTATTTACAATATTCCACAGGAAAAGAAGTTGAATTTTTTAGTCACTTTTAATCAATATAAAACCCCTTATCTTAATATTTTACTTTGATAATAAATAAATATTAACATGATTAATCTTCGCTCAAAGATAAAATGACGACGAATATAAAACCGATAAATTACTTTTCTGTGATTGCATTGGTAATTAATATTTCATGTGACAATCATGAAGGTTGTCTTTGCTTTCTGTGCCTTCGTGCTGGTTGCCTTCGTGCAGGCGAATCTTCCATTAGCTGAACCATGTGACGAGACGGCATGTAGTTTGCCAAACTGTAAATGTTCATCTACGAGCATTCCCGGAGGGTTGAATGCTAGAGATACTCCACAGGTAAGTTCAATAAATAGTACCACAGTTCATGCACAATACAATTGCAAATAAATCTATTACAAATATATCTACATTTCTTACATCCTAATGATAATAATGTATGTCTATAGAACAAATTGGACATGGTTTTATATATATTAAAACTAAATTGCCCGCTTATCAGAATCTGACTGAACTTTGATCAAATAATATTATATAATATTAAAATTGAATTAATATTATTAACATGTAAAACTTCTATTTACTTTCAGCTCGTAGTTTTAACTTTCGATAGTGCAATCAACATCCAGAATATTATCTCTTACCGATCCCTTCTTTACGGCCGCAACAATAGAAATGAATGCCCAATTGGAGCTACTTTCTTCGTCTCCCACGAATATTGTGACTATACCCTAATAAATGAGCTTTATAACGAAGGCTTCGAAATCGGACTGAATTCTATCTCCCGAAGATCTGATCTAGAATATTGGAGAAATGCTACACCCGAAATTTTAAAGAGTGAAATTGGTGATCAAGCTGAACAAATAGCTCATTTTGCAAGTATACCTAAAGATGCAATTCATGGTATGTCTAAAAGACCTTTATTATTTAACTAAACTCAATTATCTTATTTTAAAAGTAGGTACCGTTGTAAGTTGTCAAACTAAAATTACGTAACTTTTGGATATTATATCATTATTGAATAGAACATTTTGCGGCAGGTATTATATTATTAAAATTTCAGGTATGCGGAGTCCATTCCTTCAAATGGCCGGTAATGCGACTTTCGAAATGTTGGCAAATGCAGGCCTGAAGTACGATTTAAGCTGGCCCACTATCCAATTTACTAATCCTGGTCTATGGCCATATACTTTGGATTATGCATCAATTCAGGATTGTGTTAGTTACCCTTGCCCTACTGCTTCGATTCCTGGTCCATGGGTTTTGCCTATAGTCACGTGGACTGACTTGGAAGGACTTCCTTGCTCAATAGTAGATGCTTGTTTTTACATGTAAGTTTTTTTAATTTACTGATTGCATCTATGAAATATCTAACTAAATAAAAAATAAAATATTTTTTGCTTCTCAGTCCAGACCCCAACGACGAAAATGGTTGGTTCGATTTCATCATTAGAAACTTCGAGAGGCATTATTTGAATAACCGTTCTCCTTTCGTCATTAACATCAGTGAATGGTACATCTTCGCTAACCCTGGTTTACACAGAGCTTTTACACGCTTCTTAGATACACTTAATAACTTGAATGACGTTTTCATGGTAAATATAAGATTTCCGTAAAAATCTAATAATTCTCTCGTATAATTAGAGATTTACTAACTTAAATTTAATAAATGTAATATGTTTTAGGTAAATGCCAATGAAGTAGTCGAGTGGGTTAAAAATCCAGTGCCAATTAATGAGTATATACGACAGGATTGCAGAACAAAAACTCCATCACAATGCCGCGCTACTTCTTGCGTTTCAGTTCCAGCTGAACATAACGATGTTTGTATCCTTGATATATCGATCCTATATATTTCAAAACTTTCTTTTTAAATTTTTAAATATTGTAAGTTATATAATATAAAGATTTTTAAGAATTTTTAAGAAAGCATATTTAGCAACAGAGGAAGGATAATCTAATGAAAATGATATATATAATTCTTGCAATAGAGAATTTGACTTTTGATTTCTTTTTTTGCTAAATTTTGAATGTTTCGTTTGTACGTTGAAAGACATGCATCTTATCCACACTTTGCTTAATTTGAGGGATTAGCAATGATATTAATATATCTAAATTATTTTACAGGGCTCCTACTATATGAACATCTGCAACAGATGCCCAAGAGTATATCCATGGGTGAATAACTATCTCGGTTTATAAGAAAGATATGAAATTGTTAAACCATATGTTAATTTAATTTTAAATACAATATTTAATTTTATTTTAATAAATTTAATGTTTTCTAACTGATTGTATTGTATATTTCTGATCTTACTCATTTTTATTCAGTCGGATCGTGTTATCTCTTTAAATGTTGTTTTTCATTCACTATAATTAAGAAGGTTTGTAATAAAAGTGATTGAAATTTTATGATACATTTATTTAATGCAGCTTACATCAAGTAGTAACTATTCATATTAAAAAGTTACACTAGAGGTCTTCTAAATCTCAATGTGTACAATCAGCAGCAAATATTTCAACATCAGTCAATTCCCGTTTATGAAATAAATTAAAAATAAGATGGCCAACTTTACACAATATTACTTAACTATAAACATTAACATTTGGTATATACCTCTTAAGACAATCAAAGTCTCTTTAATCTTAAATTATGATATTATAACTAAGCAGTTAAATTATGATAAATTGCATATAATGTAAATTTAAAATGGAGTTAAGAAAATGCAATGAGAATACAAAAACATTCAATTAATTTGTTAATATTAACGCAACAAAAAACTTAGGTCCAAAAATAGATCCTTGGAGTACTCCAAAATAGACAAGTATAAACGACGGAAGCCTCTTAATCTTAACAATTAATTGATGGTACGTGAATAAATACATCAAATTCATATTAATCATATTAAACGTTCACATTCATAAAAGTTATAATTAGCGATTAATAATATTGACTATTTACAATGGTGTCTACAAATCTAAAGAATCGGAAAATTTTTATAAAGTACGAATTACTACAAATCTCCCACGTCTCTGGTTTAACCTTATTAGAATAATGTATAAAGCTATCACAATCTAATACAATAAATTACTAACTTAGTATATACAATGAATAAGAGTTTAGAGACGAGCACTTAATTTTCTATGTATTACCAATAGGAAATTAAGTGCCTATCTTTAACGAGAATAGATGCGCTTTTGTTGAAGCTGATCATAAAGATTTCACATTTGAGGTAGAACGTAAAAATAACTTAGTCCTAATAAGTACATTTAGTGCATAGTTGCTATTTACAAAGGATGGTATGTAATTGATCGGATAGAATTTAAGTAAATTAACGATGAGTGGAATAATAAAATATTTCAAAAATAATCTAATTAAGAATCAAACTGCATCGTAATTCGTTATCCTATCAATTGTTCTGATAAGTTAGTTATTACATGATTTGAAGCAGTTATCAAAAAGGAAACCAATAGTTAAACAAAATGAAATAATAATAAATTTGTACTGATAATTAAAATAACCTAAAACGAAAGTACTATATACAACTTTGTACAATAAAACGTAAAATAAAATAAGTTAGTTGGTAATACTGTAAAAAATTTAAAGCTTATCAGAAAACATAACTAAATTATAAGTAACTAAATATATCAGTCCGTTGAAAATTTTGCGATTGGTTAAGTTGCGCAATATCGAGTAATTACTTAAAATATAAATACTAAGTTATAATAACAATTGCACCGTTAAGTAAAGAATTAACATAATATGGTTTTCGCGAAATTATATCTATAATTGGCTGAGTATTAGCATGTCTATAAAGATCTATGCCTATTTCATAAGTGTGATTATTTCTAGTTTAATTACAATTGCAGCAAAATATTTTGTTTGTTTTTTTTTTAATTTTGTTGGTAATTGTGATTACAAGAATATCTCTTCATCCGTGATGTGTTGCAACACCCCGATTATCTTAATAAATTATTAAATTTTTGATTATAGAATTCGTTTCTGTAAAATCAAAAGGCTGATTTAATTCTGTCAGCACCTATGTTATCTTTCATATCAGTGTTATCGTTTGATTTATAAGGCGCTTTTGTAAAAAAATATATATAAAAAGAGCATCATCCAACTTAAATGAATAATGAAATCAGTTGCTATCAAAAATCCAATAGTATTAAAATATGATACGAGATAATCTTGTATCATCAGATAATTTATACGAAGAATTGATATCATTACAATGTTTTAATTATTCAAATGTATTGAGAAATTTTGATTTAATTTTCGCTCAAGTTTGTTTTCTTTAGATTTTATATCAAAGATTTTATATATGATACCAATTTTAGTTTAGATTGTTAATTACAAACATGGTGATCTCTTTTCGATCGACATATTTCGCAATGCACCCTACAACACCATACAAAGCGACAGTTGCACTTTTCTTCGTGATCCCTGACTCGGGTTTGGTAGCCGCGTCCACAGCAGAGGAGACGGCAACCATCGAGGCCTGCGGATGTTCTATTACAGGTTCGTCCTCGTGTGCCGAGAATTCCTAACCTAAATTATAAATTTAATCATATTACTTAAACAAGAACCATTTTTATGCCCCACTGCTTTTAGTCTTGCATTACCAGATTTTAGATCCATTTAAGAGCTTAACTTACTACATTCGCATCAGTTATTTATCGGTACTATAATATTATTAAATTATGTTTTAAACTAAAAAATATTATAATTCTCAATTTTTAATCAAGTCAAGAAATTAGTTTCCGAAATCTCTTGCATCTTCTCTGATAATATTAACTTTTTTTACTTACTCATCATTCGGTTCACAATAATCTGGAGATTCTTCAAGGTATACTAAATCCGTCTTATTTGGTTTCTTCATATCTGCATGAATCGGACGTAATTTTCGTATATTCTTACCCCGTTTTCGTTCTACCACCTGAAAAATAGTAGAGTACTTCACTATTCTTTCCATGGATATCATAAAAATAAACAAGCTCTTAATTTTTTGTATCTCAATCTCAATGTGCAAACATTACCTTGACATGCGATGCGCCTTCATATCTCGTAGTCAGAGCATCACCCACCACTCGCAGCTGAGGAAGCCGTCGCCAACAGACACGAACTGAACAAGAACCAGACATTCCATGACATTTACATACACGCTGCATGCGACCTCGTACTGCCTGTAATAACAAACCAAGTTATTTAAAAAAAAACATTAATATATACCAATGAAGATAATATTATAGAATTTATTAAACAATAACCGTCTAGATATTGTAAATAATATATGTATGATAAAAACAGATAACCTATTTCTATTATATTAAAAGAGTGTGAGGTAGACTATGATTTAAGTAAGCTTTAAAAAATAATAAAACTCATAGCGTAGGAGGATTACGAAATCCAAATAGTATTCTTATCTATATTCTTCGATTGTGTAGTCAACTATACTGTAGTTGAATGAATTTCAAATACAATTTAATATCGTAACAAAGGTGAACCGCAAAACTCCCAAGATATGGTAAAACATATTGTGGTTTTGACTATAGAAATTATAAATAATGAATTATAATGCCACAATATTCGGAGGCTCATTTATCATTCTTTAATAGTTAGCTTAAAAGGGCAAATTGGATGATTACATTATAGACTATCCAAATGGAAGAATGCAGTCAACTCTAATTTAAAGTAGCCAACTTTGATTTATACGTCTATTAACATCAGGAATTACAATCTGGCTTTTAGATACACTATAATTAGATAAGACGACAAAGTTTTATGATAATTTGCTGCATGCTATCTTGTTCATCTTAACACATACAAGTATCTAGAGCGTATCATCTCTTAAATTAAATCAATATAAAAAGATCTCAAGCAAACGTGCTGCGTGTAACTACATCGAATGCTAACAATATGTTTTAAGAATGCCAGTTTTGTACAACACACAAGGTTTTATTTCTTCCACTCATCGGATAATTTGAGCACTGTCAATAAAATTAAAAATATGATTTTTAAGTGTAATTGTTATTACTTTAAATGTCTCATTTTTAAAAGACCTTATAATTCCACTTTTTGATGATCAAAAATTAGAACTAATTACTTAAAGGTAGGTTATTAAAATATAATGCTTCTGTTATTCTTTGAACAAATTGTAAACGTTGAGTACGATCATGTAGTAATGAACATCAATTATTAAAAAACAAAAAATACAATCATCAGTTATTTTTGGAGATATACGATTACAAAGATGCCAAAGAGGATCTTGCAAGCCAACGGATCTTTAATCGAAATAATATTGCATTAAAATACTCTCACGTCCATACCTACTGCAGATGTAATGATTTCAGGTTGATAAAGAATATTCGTTTCAAAGATAAGCTTTTATCTTCCTACTCTCTCTATTCCTAACATTTTCTATACTACATTACAAACTAATCTTACCCTACGTCCAGCTTCATTGTTGTGCAAATTCATAATTCCTTCCTCTCCTTCTTTATCTTCCTTTACATCAATGAAGTCTCGACTAAATTTTTCGCCATATCTTATATCCTGTAAATTAAGAGATGAGAATGTCTTAGCTCTTTTTACATTACTAACTGCTACATCCGTACATAGGAATTTCTTTTTCACCACTACTGTTCATTTATCGTCCTTAACATCTGTATTTAAAATTTGATATAATACTTTTAGCTCGCAATCGTAAACAATGTTGCCAGTTTTTTCTCTATTAATATCTTAATGCTTATTTCTCCTTTTTTTCTTAAAATTAATTGAAACCTTAAGACTAATAATTCATGAATTCCGATAATTTTTTAATATGATAGAAATAATTGAAACAGTGTAAGCTTAACCCTTTATTAGTGTCGTGGAAGACATTTATATCGCAAACAATTACTGTTATACATAATGTTTATATTTTTAAACTTCTAAAATGTTGGAGTTTAGTTATATTTGTCAATTATTAATATTCTTATAATTTTTTCCAAAATCTTTTGTTCCACTTACTACCTACTACTAAAGCATTATGAAAATGAAAAAGAATATGCTTTGAGTGTGTGTTTTATTTTTTTATATATCATATTATGTTAAAAAAATAGATAGTTAATTAAATAATTAAAAATGTGTATCAAATCTGTGTATGTGAATGTAGATTTTAAATTAAAAAAATAAAACGTGATTTATTTGCATTTCTTTAGTTTACTTGACACCAACAACGTAAGAAAAATATCGATACCAGGAATTAATAAAATGGTTAAATTGCAGCTCTATAATTTGGCAGGTACGCAAATAATGTTGTATATTTTTTGTGGTACCTCAGAACATCCACCCCACTGCCAGTGCCTCGGCGTGCGTTTTCTCACGCGGGCGTCGCAAGAACACTCGTTGAGCTCGCCGCGACTGCACGCGCGCGCCACCGCGTGAGCCAATGCTGCGGCCGACAGCGCATGCACAAATGCTGATTCTCGAGATTCTGAAAACACATTGCAGTACTCATTTTTATTTTTATTATTTACTAGTCGACCCGCTGAGGGTCCAACCAAGTTTATTTTAATTTTCAACAACTCATGTACTTTTAACATAATCGTAAACTTTCAATTAATAAGCCTTTTTCGCGATAATAGGTCTAGCTCTAGTCTTTCTCTGTACCAAATTTCTTATTATTTTAAAAATAATATATAGTTAAAATCATTAGATTGAAGCACTTACTTAACGGTGATTTATACAAATAGTATTAAAACACACAAAGCAAGACATTGGCTTAATCGTGGCTAGTGTGTTCGTAAATTCACTCAAAAAAAGGAAATAAAAACTAAGTACCTATTATAAAAAATTAAACCCGTGCGAAACTGGAGCGGGTTGACTAGTAAATATCAAAATTAAAATAATAAAAAGTATTATTATAACCGTTAGTATGAATGAAACATAGTCTTAAAGAGTGCAAAGACCAAAAATATATAATTATGTTGATGAGTGGTGATTAGGAAACTAGTATGAACAAAAATATTCATGTAATTCCAGATTTAGTATAAATTAGTAATTTATGCAGAAACAGCACATTTTATTACTAATGTAATTAATGACTATGTTACCACCTGATTCAAATATAATTTATCAATATTAATAAATTTAATTAATACAAGTATGTTGTTTACATAATATTATATTTGCTTAGATATTTTTGTGAATAAATGAAAAACATAATTTTTGTAAGTCTTTAAATTAATTTTTACCAACTTTAAAACAAGGAGGAGGGTCTCAATTTTTTTTTTAAGAAATTCTTTTTTTATTCGAAAGAGCACTTCTCAGGTGGTCCCATTGGAACCACATCAGGATCTGATGGTAGAATCCTGAGAAATTGAGGAAAACTCTCAAATTTCAAAGGCACTTACAATGTTTTTCACATATTTCGATCAGTTGCTGAGGTGATGTGACGGAAGACACAACTCCTTAACGGTTAGGAGTTAAAAGATACTTCTTAAATATTATGGGGACGTACTGACAACTATTTGTATACTTTGAAGTTATTTAGGTAAGCTGATAAAAAGAGAAAAATAAAATATCTTTAAAAAAAATTGAACTGACTTCAAAAATTAAATAATGAACTCACTAAAAAGTAAATAATAATTACACATGTAGTATGTGTGTGATCAGTTTCAAGTCGGTGTCGACTGCCGGTGTTATACTATTATTGTTGTATTGTTTGGGCTCGGCTAAAAATGTAATTATTATGTTTGTCTTTCTTATAGACGTGGTTAGTTTTTATCCACTTTTTACATTGAACACCGGCCTTACTTAGTCACTATAATTAAAAGACCGTATTAGCAAGAATTACTCAAAAAAGCAACAGTGCTGTTGTCTTCTAAAGCAATTAGTCCTGTAGTAACCTTATATACGTTTTATCTCTTCTGTATAATATTATTTCAAAATCATGCTGCAATTATATTTTTTTTAAGTTCATTGACCGTCTGAATTTATTCTAGCTAAACATACTGAGCCATAAATAGCCCAAATTCCCAAATCTAATAAGACAAATTCTATCAATCCGTCTAGAGTGTAGAGCTCAAATAACACTGGTTATGTTTGGTTTAAACAAACTGAGCAACTCCGTCTACAAGTATACACGTGATCCCAGTAATCGACATTACAAAATAAACAAGTTACATGAAGAGTAGAAATTCCATGAACACAATCTTGAAGTGGACGATCCAACATGTCTGACATGAAACAAAGTTCAGGCGCCATTTGATTTAGAGACTTTTATTACTTTTTGTTTTATAATTTTTGGTCAATAGTTTTAACCCTCCGCATACATTACAATAAAATCCTTTTCCATACGACGTGGGGTTAATTTAACACCATGAACATTTCGAAAATTCTTTTATGTTTATTTTGCTTTATTAATATATTTATAATGGAATAAAGTACAATAGAATATGTATAAAATATAACAATATATTATTTATTTTATATTTTATATATATTATTGTAGAACGTATATACCTCATATGTATGTAATAGAAAATAAATCGATTGTTATATTACCATTATATAGATTCATATATCTAGGTGATAAATATATAGTTTTTGTTAGATTTATAAGTTACAATGTATTTTTTTATTTCCTGTGCAATAGTTTTATTATAATTATAGCACATCACCTATGTGCTAAGTACACATTTTTTTGTTGTTTGTGCAATAAAGATATAAATAAATAAATAGGGACGAAATAAAGTAACTAAAAATAATAATAATACTATTTTAACTAATTAAATCTTGCTATTAGAATTATATCAAATATTTATATTCGTAATATCAACGCTGGAAAACGTTTATAAACCCAATTATTGATCAATAACATTTTTAAACTGACTGGGGTTAAAATAACCCCACTGTATATGCGGCAGGTTAATGGCTTGCACAGGATTTTTCAATCCTTCAATAACATTAACAATAACAATTCCTTCATTAATTCATATCTCAGGCTTACCTTCAAATGTGTTCACACTTAAGTAAACAATATGTCAGATTAACAAATCTTATTTTAAATCTGGCTCGATTTTAATGTATTGCATATTACAATGTTTTTACAAATGTCTGTCAGACGCTCTACTTGTTTATATTCTAATCGCTTTGTATGAATGAATTTTGAATTTATCAAAACCGGGAAATCTGGATTTCTTTACTATCTAGCTGTTGAAAGTAATCAAAAAATAAAGAAGTGTTTAACGAAGAAAATATTGCATATGGTCCTTCTGTGAATTCAATGAATTCTGTAGTTGTTTTATTTCATTTCACTACGTTAACGGCTCATTTCAAATTAAGTCTACTTTCTTTATTGATACATGTGGAATAGAAATCAATTACAAAACCCTAACCAATAGAATCACAGTCTCATTATCTGTTTATTGCATAAATTCAATAACTTCGACTGTTTTATTTCATTTCACTGTCTTAACAGATCATTTTAAATTAATGGTATTTTCCTTATTGATACCTTTGGAACGGAAATCTATTATAATAACCCCACCCCAACCAATAGAATCACAGTTTCATTATATGTTTCTTCTAAAAATTCAATAACTTCGAATGTGTTATTTCATTTTACTGTCTTAACAGATCATTTCAAATTAAGTCTTCTTTCCTTATTGATACGTGTGGAATAGAAATCGATTACAATAACCTAACCAATAGAATCACAGTTTCATTATCTGTTTCTTGTATAAATTCAATAACATAGATTGTTTTATTTAATTTCACTGTCTTAACAGCTCATTTTAAATTAATGGTTCTTTCCTTATTGATACCTTTGGAACGGAAATCTATTATAATAACCCCACCCCAATCAATAGAATCACAGTTTCATTATATGTTTCTTCTATAAATTCAATAACTTCGACTGTGTTATTTCATTTTACTGTCCTAACAGATCATTTCAAATTAAGTCTTCTTTCCTTATTGATACGTTTGGAATGGAAATTACAATAACCTCAACCAATAGAATCGCAGTTTCATTATTTGCCTCCAGAATTAGTACGTTTAAGATTGAAATATAAACAGTACTGACTATGCCGTTGAAAAGCAATACAACATCAAAGAGCACTGCATTCACTTAACACATCCTTTGAAGCACGTTACCGGTAAGGGCTTGTAAGCAACCAATAATTATAGTATTTACAACTGACTTCACTCGGGTTCAGAACGGATATAAGTTTTACGATGCCTTTCAGTTTATGTGCCAATTTATTCTGCATAGCGGGGATTATTCATCGTTGTATTATATTCTAATTGATTGTACTTGTATAGTAAGCTTTTTTGCATCCAAAGAATTATTTATCTTAACTTTGTCATCTCTTGATTTCTTTTATACAAAAACAACAATTTAGAAGACTTAATCTATTGTTTGTTTTGTATATAGATCTCATCATCTTTTAAACCTCATACGTTGTCTATAGTAACTAAATTTGATGTTGATTTCATTTATTCATATGGATGATCTTGTTTTAACATCCAAAGGATTATTTATATTAACTTTATCTCTTTCCTTCTTTGTGACTTTCTTTCCCATTTTAAATCTATCTTTTTTCAAAAACAATAGTTTTGAAGGCAATATTTTACTATTTGTTTTGCAAATAGATCTGAATCTTCTATAAAAAACATATAACGTAACTAATATTTTATATAATGCTATATTTGTTATATAAAAATACTATTAGATTATTACGTATATTGTAGTTTTTTTATAGTTTTATTACTTACTAAATTTAAGTACCCCTCCAAATATATCAGTACTGTTTTCAACAGTGCTGCAGTTCCAGCGACTGTTGCGGAACTGATACTGACATTCTTCAACCGCCTGTTGAGCTCCTGTTTGTAGTACCTGGAAGCAGTTATTTAAATCCATTAATTTCATCATCACCAACTATACTTCATACTTAGCCAAATTATTATTTTTGTTATCTCTTATCAATCTTAAGAATTCACTTATCTATTAAATATGACAAAATGCATTAATGTGTCACAAATCGACCCAGATAATGATAATATATCCAATTAGCGACCAACCCCGACTTTGCATGGTTCTTCTTCTATTATATACATGTTTTATATCTATAAACCTTCCTCTTGAATCACTTTGCCCGTAAATGACAACCGCATTTAAAACTATTACTTAGTTTAAAATATCTAAGCGTACAGACAGCGGGAAGCGACGATTATCATCAAGCTCATAAGTAGTCAATAATATCATCAAAGTATGATATAATGCAAATTTTAAGAAAAGCCGCATCATGAGTTGGTTGCTAAGAATTCCAATCCAATAAACTAATATTTTTATTCATACAGTCGTTTTCAATTAGCTTATTTGTCAGCGAGTAAAGTATACTTCTTTATTTTATAAGCTTGACAAAGTAAGCAAAGACGTACAAGTTAATATTCAAAAACTTCCAATCAATTGCTTAATCTGTATAATGCGAAATCGAAAGATAAGCTGGAATAATTTTATCTTTTTCTAAAATCTTATAAACATTTAATATTATGATGCACTCGAGTTAATGGCGGAGTAATGAGCTTGGTTTTATAATTTCCACTCGTTCACGATAACTTTTAAGGTTAATGAAACAAATTATATGTTTTTATTATTGTGAAAACTTCTGTTATTTTAATTGGTTCTCTTTATGCATCTCTAAAGAGGACTATTAACTTGAATTAGCGAATACAATTAGTATTAACGTCTTTGGGATTAAAAACATGCGATCAAAAATCATATAAGATACTCGTACATTATAATCATGGATCAAGCAACAACCTGCGACTTTAACCGCGGTTACTTTAGTATTAGGGCCAAAATTAATTACTCACAAACTGTCCCACGCATTTAGTTTCCGCAAAGAAAAGAATCTAGATGCTAAACTTCACTCAAATCGAAAACATGCAACCTTTCACATTTATAATATTATTAAGATAGAAGAATAATGCTCACCTGTACCATTTTATCAGACAACATGCATAGCTGTTTCTGTCGTTCAACAAGGTACTCTAGTCTATGGCAACTCTCTTTATGTAGCGTGGGGAATGTTTCCAGAGATGTGTTCGACGTTTGGACAGGCCGAACTGGTGCTGCTAAATTCCTAAAAACGAAAGAATACAAGTTATATTTAAACTAAAAAGCATATATCTTAAAATCTTATTTTATATTTCAACCAGTGCTCACTCACTCAAACAACCCTTTGGGTCATACTCCTAGTAGGGTCACACTCCCTCATTCTCTCACATACTTTATGAAACGTAAACGTTCTTTTATACCAGCCGGATAAAAAATATTACTCCAGCTTATACAGTATCAGTTAAATCCGTTGAACAAATTAGTGAAATCTTTGTGTGAACAACAAGACTTCTTTCTAAATAATATTTGCTATTTTATAATAAAATGCATCACGCATGTGTTAATTTAGGTTATAAAGTATTTATGTACCAAATTTCTTAAGTAATTGAATACCAATGAATATATTATTAGTAGCATAACCAAGACTAACAATTGTATACAAATAACCACAAATGAGTTACAAGGGAATATAACTCATTAAAGAGTAAACAGCATCAGTTTCCAGCAAACATGGTCGTTAACTAAACAGCTAATTTGCTTGCCCTGCAGTTCAGAACAAGTATACAATAAACAATGTTAAAACAACTGACAATTCAAATGAAGTGAGCTTAGCTAAAGCACCCTCGTAACAATGCATGTAAGCTAAGGTAATTAGTCTCGAGACGTCCGCTCCGTACGAACACCGACACTCCAATGCGAAATGCCACTCGAAGAAAACAAAACTCGCTATTACCTACCCTCCGCTTTTGTTTTAAAAAATTCTCTATTCAAAACGGCCAATGGGAACGGGCGCGCCTCAGTACGTTGATTGGCCGACGACCTCCCTTGAGTGGAAATAAAAAGTGCGCGTATATGGTGCGCTGTCTCTTTTTGTCTTGGCGTTGTTTACATGTGATCTCGGTTTTTCGTTTTAATTGCAAACATAAGAGGCAAAGGGTAGACCTTGAGTGCCGCATGCACAGGCACAGCGCTCTGCACGTGCAGATGGAAGCGCATTCAACTTGTGTAATGGGGAGAAGGGATCTTGTTTATGTCATCCATGATGGGGTTCGGTCCCGTCTACCTTCCTTCATTATGTGGGTCAATTAAAATTAAGAGCCATTTTGTAGTTGAGCACTCGTTTCTAGGAATTACATTTCTTTTATTTATACATTACATCAAATATTTTATTTGAATATAATTATCAATTTTATGACGAGTAAAATAATAAAACATGTTTTAGAATTATACTTAAAAGACGTAGAGGAATATGTCACTTTTTGCAAAATTAATTTAATAGTTATATAAATATAGTTAATTTATTTTGATGTATATTTATATTGGTCAAATAACTTGATGATTGATAAATACATAGTGAGTGAGTGAATTCATAGTTTAAATCCACCTAACTTTCATACATCCCCTTTTAAACCTAATCATTCGTTGATTCGACGAAGATTACGAGTATAGAATTAAATGTATAATAATATATTTTTTTAAATTTCCAAATAATACTAAATTTCATTTTTTTTTAAATAAGTTGGCAACTTTATTTACGGATCACTTATTTTAGGAATTAATGTCTATAATCTACAGCTGTAAAGCAGTATGTTACAGGGTAATAATAAAAATAAATTAAAATACTACTTGTTACATTAACGTTAATTTTAAAAAGTTATATTTTTCAATTAAACTGTTTTTCCGAGTACTCTTGTTTGTCTCTCCATCGCGCACAAGATTCATGTTAAAACCTAAGGGCTTTTGAAAAGTCAAGTATAACGACTATTTTCCATGATCTTTGTAATATAACGTAATATAATTTATCAGTGTTGCTAGAAATTAAAACTAAATAGTCGCGTGTTATAGAGTAATAAGTGGGTAACATTGACTAAGTGTTTTAACCGCCCATCTATTGTTATTATTTAAAAAATACTTTTGATATTTTTTGTTGCTATATTAGCAACACTGTTGATAACTTTTAGTAAGTAGGACTATAATTTCGCGAAAATTTACTAATATAAATAATAAATATTGATTTTAAGTCGGATGTCTATTTTAGCGAATTGTAGTGAAAAAGGAAGGAAAAAATCACTATTTTAATTAGTGTTATTCGTTATCTTAATAACTCATTAAAATTAGTAGTAGGTACCTTAATGAGTAATGTTTCCAATAGTTCAAAGTTGTCATTTTTAGGGATCCTTACTTCAAAACAAAAAATCCTTATATTTATAGAATCATATTGTTTTTGGGACTATGTATGTCGTTATTGTAATGATTAAATAGCTTCTGATATGCAAGTCTGAAATCCCTCGATGCTTCTTATAGATCGCAAATAAAAAGTTATGGCCATTTAAGCAAATGTAAGCAATGTCTAGGGCAAGTAAAGAGAAAGAATTCAAAAACCGACAATTTATAGAAATAGTTAAATCATAAAATAATATTTTTTTGCAGTTAATAATATTTAATTAAACTAAATGGTAGCAACACCGTTTATAAATTACTGTTCTCGGGTAGTTTCTTTAATATTATTTTAGGTATCTGATGTGTCTCTCTGGTGTTTTCGAGCATTTCCGATTCATGGAAATTAGTATTATAGTGTCGTGGTTAAGGTTCTTGAGGTCCACGTTAGTGAGTTTTATTATCTACTGTAGTACTTAGCGTTCTGGCAGCGAAGGGGAGCGTTATAATTATATAAAAGACCTTTAACCCTACACCTTGGTCGCAAGCTAACCCGTTATCCAGCTTCCTGTCTAAATTGCATGTGTATACGTATTTCTGTATAGTAATGGGTAGCATTTCGATATATAGAGACAAGAATTTTAAAATAACAAAATTAAGTTTGTCCTTAAATCCAGAATGTACGGTACTCTCAGTGCATGAGTTCAACTCGCACTTGACCCAAAAAAAAAATTACTGTACACATAGTACTCTATTATTCTCTTTGTATGAAGTATAAAAATTTAACACGTAACATTTAATTAATATTTTCTATACTTTAACAACAAACTTCAAAGCTTTAAACTCCATGCTAACGTTTATACTTTATAGCTTAATTCACATAACAGTGAGAACTACCTGCAATATTTAATTTTAAAATTTTTAAGTACTTTGTTGCTATAAAGTCAATAAGTATTAGAAAAAGTGACAAAACAGTTATTGACCTGAAGAATTATAAAGCTAATAAATAACATGTATAAGTGGGTAGCAAGTTCGATTCTCACGCATTAATTTATTTACTAGTCAACCTACCATAGCTTCACTGAGGAAGAAAGATCTTTATTAATCGATACAAATTGTATTGGTTCAACTTAAAATATTGGATTTGTTTCATTTAAATGATGTCAGGGAATAGTTATTGATGTTTTTTAAACATGTTTTAGCCCAGCGACGATAGAACGAGTTGAGTAGTAAATAATTTATAAGAACGACAAAAAACTTACTTGATACGGGCTAATTGAGATATAGACGTGTAATTGGATATTTATTAAAAAGGGCGAAGGTAATATGGCGGATGGTCCAAGATGGCGGACTATTTATTTTTTGTGTATACCTATTGAAATTGATATTATTAAAAGTGTTTTAAAAAAAAACGGAAAATAAAATGATTTTACTATAAATCCAATATGGAGGAACAACCAAGATGGTGGACTAATTATTTTTAAACTCATAATATGTTACATATCAAAAGAAGAAGAAGTTCCGTATTCATAGGGTAAAAACGGGACCCCATTTCTAAGACTTCACTGTCCGTCAAAAGGCTGTATCTCATGAACCGTGATAGCTAGACAGTTAAATTTTTCACAAATGATGTATTTCTGTTGCTTCTATAACAACAAATACTAGAAACCGAATAAAATAAATATTTAAGGGGGACTCCCATACAACAAACGTGATTTAAACAAGTCATTTAGCCAAATATTGGTACGGAACCATTCGTGCGCGAGTCTGACTCGCACTTAGCTGGTTTTTTTTTAAGTAATTAAAAAAAGCATATTTCAATAGCATGTTTTTTTTTTATTTAAAAACAAAAACGGTTAAATAGAACCCACAGTTACCTAGAAGTCTAGCGTAACGAAATCTACGCGAGAGGCTCTTTGTAGATTCGTGACGCGTGAAATGATGTCTATTCTTTAGTTAGAAATGTTTCTTTCATCTCTACACGTTGTTACCTGTTGGTTTATGTAGGGCCACTACTTATAGAATTATTTTTTTATAGAAAAATATTGAAAAGAATTATTGAAAAATACTAGAATAGTGCGAGATTACTTAAATGGTAAGATTGCTTGGTATTTAAATTACTGCTAGTTATGATGTTGGCAACACTAATTAGTGTGGAATCCTGTCATTATTATTACATCGCGAGTATTCTAGGATTAACGCTGAAGCTTTGAGGCTAAAGAATAACCCTCAGAACCCTCAGTAGCCGTCATACTGTTAGTCTGCATGTAGACTACAACTGAACTTTTATTCTGATGTTAGTGAATCTTTTAAAAGAGCGACTGTTGACTTTCTTGCCGGCTCTTCTGAACAGAAAACAGCATTCCGAGGTGGAGCTAGCTTCAGATAACCGACTGACAGACCGTACCTACTTTGTAAAAAGTCTAATCAAAATAAACTATTTTGACTTTGAGTTTGAGTGATTCGTAAAATAGATGTTTCATGGTTATTATGAAAAGGGCAACTGTTGAGTTTCTTGCCGGCTCTCCTTAAAGAAATACAATTCGAAGTAGCATTCTAACTAAACAGACAGACTGACTGACTGCTTTTATAGGATAGTTGATTAAATTAACGTATTTTTAATATAAATAGTCAGTTCAATCCAAAAAATTTGAATTATAAATAAATATTTTTTTAAAGAAAGGCGTATTTAAAAAAATGTGTATTTGTAAAAAATGTATATATATTTTTATATCTTTTTGCGGTTAATTCAACAGTTTCATATAAATCATACTCTTACAGATTTTCGAAAGTTACATTTTGATTAAAAAACTGGAGTAAAAATGTTAACAACGTAAAGCGTAACTTTTTCATAGAAACTTATTCTTTTGTAAGCAAAAGTAACACTTTTTCGACTGTACGAAGTTCAAAATTAGATCATTGACTCATTCAGCTAGTTTTTGATATCTAAAAATCCAGTAAAATAGGGATAATAGAGCAGTTATAAATTTACATAAGATTTGAATGTAATTAACCTAAATATTGTTATCACAACAGGAAGGTTCACGATGTTGTTAGCACGTCAGTGTGGTAACTTTGTGATAACGATAGATACACTTATCATTTCTATCTTTAGTTTTTAATTTATAATAATAATGGAAAATATTGTTTGTAGTTCTATTAAACGCTTTCATACAAACCGATAAAATTCCGATAATTTGAATAAAGACAGACGTGATAAATTTCATTTATGTTCAAATTGCAATTTTTGTCATATTCCGCTAATTCCTATTTACTAACTAACATAATTTTTTTTACAGATTATCTACAGTTAATATGTCATATGAGAGTCATGTCAGATTTCAAAAGTTGCAATTTTTGTCAAAAAAATTACTTTTTACATTTTTTTTTAGGTTTTTTAGAATTTTATGTACAATAGGTGCAATTTAACTTTTATTTTATTTAGATTAATGAAAAAAAAATTCAAAATATTGTTGCTAAATAAAAGTATTTAGGCTTACAGTAAACATATTTTATCAATATCCCACAGGAACTGAAATTATTTCGGGATAAAAGTAACCTATATGTATATAGTATCTATGATCCAAATTTAATTGAACTCTGTTTAACCGATTTGGCGTGATAGAGTAACAAACATCCAAACATACAGTCATACAAATTTTCACATTTATAATATTACATATAAAGTTACAATTTTAGTCATATTTTTGCGAGTTTCATTATTGTAATATTATGATCGATTTTCAAGTCTTATTATTGATTTTTAAAGAAATACAACAAACATTTTAAAAGATATTCGCCATAATAAAGATATAAAAACATCACCAAAACAAAAGATCAGTTGATGATAAATGAATTCAGTGAATTAAATCTTATCAAAATATATTATCAACTTACTTTTAATTAATTAACACGATTCCACGGAAATGGACTATCATTTGAAATCTTAAACGTATTAGCATTTCCCATACTTTATATCTTATAATTGATCATTTTCTATTTCCGATATATATGCTAAATTACAGGTTACTAAACTATTTTGTCTGGTAGACCATTTACTATATTTTTCGGTTAAACTAAATTTGACTTATAAAAGTGTAGACGCCGTTGTCATAGAAATATGACGAAAAATATATCCGAACCCTCACACATAAATAAATATTTTAATTCCAAAACTAGTAAACTCGTAGACTGTCCGACTGATTACGTATAACACTTAGGATTTATCAAAAATTTAATTTTCGATATAGATGTTGCTGCTAAATAAAAATATTCAGGAGCTTACGACACTAAATATATTTTATCTCACAGGTACTCTGATTTTTTTCCAGGATAAAAAGTATCTTATGTATTTAAACCAAGCTATAAAGTATCAATATATTACATATATTCCAAAATTTGATAGAAATTCGTTCAGCCATTTTTTGCGTGATTGAGTAACAAACAACTTTTATTTAAATCAAATGTGAGCTTTTAAAACGTTGTTATATTAAAACCAATTGATCACCGGTTTTTACTAAAGTTAGTCAGAGTGAGTCACAGCTCAGGTGTTAGTTCACCCCTTCAATTGCGTATGAATATTGAAGCTCGTTTAATACTAGGCCGATGTCATGTCGGGGTGAATCCGATTTCGATTAATATTGTTTTGATATTGGATTTGGAAAAGAAAAATAACGAAAAAGCTATGAATATTATAACCATTTAATGTAATTACTTCATACATACCAACTCTGGAATTATGTATTATAATTAAATCAAAAGTTAATAAAACTGAAAAAAAGTGGATGATGTTATTGCAACACAAAGAATATCCTTAATACCTGGGTCATAAGGTCCAGAAACTACTTAGCCTTCTGTCTAAATAGCATGTTTTTACGAAAATATGTAGTATCCATTTAACAAATTACGTTAAGTGCCTAATAAACTTATTTAAATATTATACTTTTGTGGGCCAGATCTACCCCTCCCTCTCCCATCCCCTTACTGCTCTAAAGAACACCGGGTTCTTGCTCGAGGTCCATTGAAACCGCAGCATTCTTCTCTTCGCTCCCCCTCCTCACTCTATCTTCGAGGCGACAACGCATCGACACAACAAGAGATGCCCTCTAGTTTTGTCGATGTCCATGAGCGACGGTGGCCACTTTCCATCAGGTGGCCCGTCTGCTCGTTTGTCCCTTATCTATTTTTTTTTATGTAACTAGGTCGGCAAACAAGCGTACGGCTCACCTGATGGTAAGCGATTACCGTAGCTTATAGACATCTGCAACACCAGAAGCATCGAAAGCGCGTTGCCGACCCTATCCCCAATTCCCCCCAGGAGCTCTGGTCACCTTACTCACCAACAGGAACACAACACTGCTTAAGAGTAGTGTTATTTAGCTGTGATCTTCTGTAAGTTCGAGGTACTACCTCAGTCGGGCTGCTCCATATTTGAGCAGGAAATTTCCTGCTGTGCCCTACATCAGTTAAATTATCATTACAAAAATTTTTTTAATATTATAAAGGTGAAAGTTTGTATGTTTTGATGCATCAATCAAATCAAATTCGGCACACAGATACTTTATAACATGGATTAACACATAGGCTACTTTTTATCTAGAAAAAAAAATCAGAGTTTCTGCGGGATAATTTAAAACATGTTTACTATGTAAGCGCCTAAATATTTTTATTTTGTAACAATATATTGAAAACCGATTTTTTTGTAGAAATCTAAGTATCTAATATTCGACTAGTTCTTGATACATTTTAAAAAAATCTGTCTGAACAGCTTCGATTACTCATAAGAACTTTGTGTAAAAGTATTATGTCAACCCAATGGCCACTTGTTTGAACATTTGGATGACCGTTTACTTTAAACTAAAAAAGCCATGCTCGAAAATGCTAGAAATAAGGAATATCATCAATTAAAGATATTAGACATATTATTTATTCAAGATATTATTTAATATAAATATTTTTAGTATCTATCTATAACTGCTTATTGTTAACCGAGGTGTACTTTGAGTGTAATTGTTTATAGGACTACGTATCTAGTTATTAGTATAAATAATAATACAATAATGAAAGTTGTTTAAATTGACATATAAAATAAAATGAAGATAGAGTCTGTGCGGCTAACGAGACATTCTATATAATGACACTTGACTCGCTTCGTTTAAGTGTATAGGATTTAAAAAAATAAGTACAGAAATGTAGGGGAAAATTATATTTATTTCTAATTTGTCCATTATTATCGTGTACTGGATGATGAATTGGCAACACTGTTCTATATATTTTACTATATATCATATCGTGTACAGTGTAGAAACAATATCAGTTATACAATTTATTTATTTTTTAATTGAAAACAGAATTTGTTTTATTTATCAAGACCCTTAATTCGATCTTTCGATTGTTTTTTATTTTCAAAATACTTTATAGGTCCAAAAAATTAGGATTATTCGTCTATTATTCAGTATTTGGCTAATTTGTAATATTGGCTACTAAAATATTTAAAATGTATTGTGATAGAAGTGATGAAAAGTGTGATTAGAATTGAATGTAGCATAAACTAAATGGACAATTAATTTTAAAAAATAAAAAAAATGCTAGCTTTTATCTTAAATAATAAACTACATTAGCCTAAAGTCGGCTATTTTTAAATATTTCACCCCAATCGTGAGCTTGAACAAAAAAAAAGGTGTCCGCCATTTTAGGCCGTCAGCCATATTGGTTTTAGAATTACGTCACTTAGCTGACCATGTACTGTTTAAAATTGTATGCACAATTTCGTCTCAATCTTTAGATGATAATAATTGCTTTAAAATTCAGTTGCAAGATTCCCCCGACAGGTATAGTTAAAAAATTGCGAGATAAAAAACTCGACTAACTTGCACGAATTCTAATGTTCATGCAATTATTGTCATATACGGAAAAATCTTATTTAAAGTTTGTAAATGCAGGCAAAGTAATAGCAAGTAGCGAATAAAAAGCAATAGTTGGTTAATGACGAGGAACATAATGGTAGTGAAGTGTACTCAGCAACCTCTATACTGGGACTTAGCCGGATGATTAAAAACGAAAACTTCTAATCTAGGACGGTACAGCGATGGCCTACATGAAAGTAAATTATTTCATTAGAAAATGTTGTAATTGGATGGGTTTTGACATATTTATTACAATTGAGGGCATAATATACATAATAATTTTTAGTTTCCTATTTACTAGCAACTTTCATACTTCGTGCGCGGAAACTTCATTTTTCGTATCCAAAGTGAATGAATGAAGTGTGTGAGACACACAAATTCATTCACTCTATCTCTGACATGTTTATTTGTTTAGTTATAAATAGTTTTATACTTGACTAGCGACCGCTCCGGCTTTGCACGGTTACTTTCTCTACTATAATATACATTTATTATAAACCTTCCTCTTGAATCATTCTATCTATTAAAAAAAACCGCATCAACATCCGTTGCGTAGCTTTAATGATCTAAGCATACATAGGAAGAGACAGGCGGAAAGCGACTTTGTTTTATTCTATGTAGTGTTTTTCTTCTTCTTTTTTTCTCACTAAAAGACTCGCTCACTCTAAAGTAGAGTTGTACGATATGTAACTTATTTATAAAATATCTGTTTGTAACATTGAAGTCTGTTTAGCCGTCTGTTGTCTGTGAATTTCAAGCTTTAATAATAATAGTAGGATACTCATTACCAAAAATAATCATATTCCAATATGTTATTTAAAGATAAAACAATTGAACTTAATTAAGTCGGGGATAACTTTTAGCAAATCAAATATCTAAAATATTGGAAATTAAATATAAAACTACGCAAGTTATTAAATATTTATAATTTTTAACAATTTAATTATATTGCGAAATCTGCATTCTGTAATATAGTCGTCGTTGAGTTTGCAGTGTGTTTATTGGTTTGTCTTATTTTTTTTTAATAATATATGTTGGGACAGGGTGCCGACTTGGATGAATAATTCTACGATTCTATATCTATAGGCTTAAAGACGTCCTTTAATAGAATTCCAACACTCACCTCCACTGCCCAAGCACTCTGGTTTAACCTAAGATCGAAATCACATAAACCTAACCTAACACAAGGTTAAGTTGTGTTAGCAAAATACAATGAGGACTCGCAATAAATAAGACGTAAGATCCTCAGTCGGAAAGGTTCAGCTTCCTCCAGCACCACTCCAAGAGATGTCCACTCAAAGAGACTTGTCGATAGACTAAAGTATACTGCGTCAGTCGGGGAATATATAGGGACCATACAACGGTAGCAATACCCCTCAACTACTGGGGAAGTAAATGGCGTTCCAATTAATTGATAATCCAATTAATCCAGAATCGATTACTCGTTTGAGGCTATTAAAAATTTCTACCCACTCCGTCATATATATTGGCTATTTATATAGGTTATTTATATCCTGGGAAAATACTCAAGTCTTTGGCCTTATAACAAAAAAAAATGCACTTAGTAAATTGATAATGATCATATGGGGAAATTTTCGTATGAAACCGTTATACGCGAGTCAGACTCGACTCGCACTTGGCTGATTTATTTAACTGTTCTTAAATAGTTACAGGAATCTAATGTTTATCTAAATAAAATATATAGCTTAGTAAATAGAGTTCGTAGTTAAAACACTAATAAACTGTTATCTTAGCAATAAACAGGGAGACCAATAAACACTTTATTGAAAAAAATAAAAACCTCATGAAAATGGATTTTACGCGTAATAAAAGGGCCATATCGGGTGAAGCTAGTTTAGTACCGCCACTGCTCGGTAGATGGCGTTACATATATTTTATTTGTCAGTATATCTTTAATGATATAATAAAATAAATACATTAAATTTACGAGTTTAAACTTTATTACCTTATTACATCATGTGTCATATTTTTACAGTTTCATAAGTACTGAATGTATGGGAAAATGTATTTATTTCTACATTGTCCATTATTATCGTGTCTATGTACTGGATGATGAATTGGCAACACTGTTCTATATCTTTTACTATATATCATATCGTGTACAGTGTGGAAACAGTATCAGTTATACAATTTAATTTTTTAATTGAAAGTAGAATTTGTTTTATTTTCAAAATACTTTATAGGTCCAAAAAAATATAGTGCAGGTGTAAAAAAATATTTTGCGATTTCATAAATACGTATACATATCAGGATTATTCAGTATTCGGCTAATTTGTATTATTGGCTACTACAATATTTAAAATGGATTGTGATAGAAGAGATGAAAAAATTCTTACATCATTTGTTGATAGCAAATAATTCTTTAAATAACTTTTCACTGTATACTAAACTAATAAATTGAAGTTTTGGTCAATTAAATGACGAACTAACTGATACCACAATAATAATATGCACCTAAAATGGAAACCGAGTAACCAATATTAAACACTTACTCCAAACCTTAGTAATGGAGACCCAGAATCACGACAACACACCACTGCACAGCCATAATGGTCACCAGAAGAACTCCGTTTGTCAAATGGCTCAAGTCTATCGGAACAGAGATTATATACGATCAAAACAAAAAAATATTTTAAATGTATGTGTTACTACTAAAGCAGAAAACGTTTCGACAAAGTGGCCGAGTTTTTGATACTCGATATTCGGCCAAATTATTCTTTGTGAGCAAAATATTTTTTGCAGAAGTAATTTCGTCCTTTAACTCCCTTCCAATAGTATAATTTATAACATTAAACGTTCAGTTTAAAGCAGAACCTGTCGCAATCTATCAACAGTTGGTTTACGTCTGACCTTTATACGAGTCCGTGTCACAGGGTAAAGATTACAGTGTGTCTAAATTATGGCCGACGATGGCGGATGCTTTGTAATATTTATTGTTTAATGAAACGTTTATTTAAGTATCGTTTTCTCGTGACTCACGTTTTCAAAAAAATAAATACAAACTTTATTACATACTAGTCGAACGCCCCAACTTCAACAGGAGCAATTTACCAAAAGATTTAACAATAAACATTTAATTTTGTATCCCACAGGAAGTATGAATTTTCAGGATAAAAATTAACTATGTGCCAAATTTCATTGAAATCTGTATTACTCTATTATTTACCATCAACCAGTTCCAGTCCTTACCAAAAATTATTAGTCCGCCATATTCGTTTTAGAGTAAATAAATTTTATGAGTATTCTTCCAGAAAAACATTTCATTTGACACCCATATCATAGGCCTGCACAAAAAATAGTCCGCCATCTTGGGCCGTCCGCCATATTGGATTTAGAATAACGTCACTTGGTTACTATAATTTATGTAAATCCATCATCAATTACAAAACAAACTTCAAACATCCAGAAAAAAATTAAAATAAAAACTTTTTGTAAATTAATGGATTTAAGCCAGTTGTCAAAGGGATCTCGCAAGGTAACAATTAGCTCGGTGGCGTGATGCTAGGACTCAATTGTAAAGATATAGAGGACTGTGAAGAAGGTGTATATTAATATTGTCTCTACGTGTTACTCTTCAGCATAGCTCGCATATAGATAATAAACTATATCTCTTAAGAGATTATGCTATAGGCTGAGTTTCAGTCTGTCTAAAATCTAAATGATAGTCCGCGGAAGGTTCGCCATATAAATCATACGTAAACAGAGAGGTCAGTACTTGACTATTATTTCACTATAATTGACTGCTTTCAAGACATTACATAATACTTCATCTGCAATGTTTGTTTCTTACATAATAATTACAGCTTAGATTTTCTAAACATTATTGTTAAACTAGGCGAGCGTCCCTCGCTTCGCTGAGGTATATTGCAATCGTTCACTCACTTTCTTACACATTCACCACCCTCTCATTGTACACCAATTATTACAATTAAGCAGACTGTCATAGAATGAGAGAGGAATGATACCCATTACTGTACAGCAATACGTATACACATACAATTTAGACCGTGGCGAGCAGTGTCTGGGGCTTGAGGCCCAGGAGTAGGTTTAAAGAGCTCTTTCATAATATATTAACTCTCACCTCCACTGCTCGACCTCGCTAACTACAATAGATAATAAAGTAAACTTACGTTGACCTCAAGAAGATGACGTTAACCACGACACTCTAACACTAACATGTACAGTTCGCGACTATACCAGTGAGAGACTGAGACTAAGCTATCATATTAAAGGTTATATATTGTCTACCCGTCGGTATACTTTGTTGGATTTGGGTTGTGATATTGAATGGACTATTGGGTAATCGCAACGTAGATACTGCTACTGAACCGATAGATAACCAAACATTATTATCTTTTAAAATTACGATTGGAACCTAAGCAGTGCTTAAGGACGTCCCTAATTCAGTTGAAACACTCGCCTCCACTGTCTAGGCTCTCTGTTTAAACGTAAGGTTAGGTTAACCCAACCCTAACTTACGCACCGACATATATATTTCTTTGGTCACTAAATAAGAACTACAGTCTTAAAAAAAATTGAATTCAAAACTATCGCCAGTTTACAATATTTATAAAGTTTGTAATATATATCAACGTGTTATTTTAGCGAGGTTTTGAGATATTTATAAGAATTTGGGAGTGGCTAGAAATATGAATTCTCAGAAAAACTAAGCAATTAACAGAATATAATGAACACGAATATAACATGATAATTTATTTGTCCAAATTACATCGCAATAAATTTAACATGATCGTGAAATTTCACGCTCAGTAATTACTATACTAGTGTCCATTTATCATAAAAATGGTAGACATCGAAACATATGTACGTGAAAATATTATATTAAGTAACTAGCTGACCCGACAGACGTTGTCCTGTCTTAACTATGAATATTTAATTCGAATTGGATGTCAAAAGCTTACATTAGAATAGTTAATATGGTCGTTTAGTTTTTTTTAATTTTCTAATTTTCCGCGCAACTTTTTTAATTTTTTCTTCCATAGGGACCTTCTCCTGATAATAACAAATACAACAAAAAAGAATTAGCGAAATCGGTCCAGCCGTCTAGGCGTGATGCCGTGACCAAGGGAAATAGGGATTCATTTTTATATATAAAAAATACTAAGCAGTGATAGCCTAGTGGTTAAGAGATACTACTCGGGAGGACCGAGTTCGATCCCCCACACAGGCACACAGCTCTGACTTTTCTGAGTTATGTGTGTTTTAAGCAATTAAATATCACTTGCTTTAACGGTGAAGGAAAATATCGTGAGGAAACCTGCACTCCTGAGAGTTCTCCACGTTCTCAAAGGTGTGTGAAGTCTGCCAACCCGCACTGGGACAGCGTGGTGGGCTATGACCTAACCCATTAATGGGTTGTGATGATGAACCATTTGAATAACTATAAATATTTTTAATTATGATGTTTGGTTAGACTACACTAACTTGAGTAGCATTCTATTAGTTATGATGCTGGCTGGCAACATTAATCTGAGTAACATTTGATTTTATAAATTTGCACAAACTGAATATCATTTTGAAAGTCACATGATGGAAATATTAATTATTACATCTCGAGTATTCTAGCAGTAATCTTCAAGCTCTGTCTGTCTGTCTATCTAACTTAAACTATAACCCTCAGCAGAATATTCTTGTCAAGACGTTGTCATACTGTTAGTCTGCGTATAGACTACAACCCGATTTTTAATTAACAATACTTACACTCCAGGACAGTTTTGAACTAGCTAGTACGCTCTATATAACGTTAAAGTATTAAAAAAAATTAAACGCGGTTTTATTTGCTTCAATAACTAATTTTGTAAACCTAAGAAAAATATTCATTGTACCCACATTTCGTTGGCAATACTTTGGTTATAAATACGAACGCACGATAGTTTTCATAGTCACTAGTCAGTCTTGTGTGAAATGTCGTACCAAGCGGACGTCTATAAAAATATATGTAACTGTAAGGTTAGAGAACTTTATTTTGAACTAGCTGACCCTCACGACTTTGTTCGCCTGTTGCTCCGCTCCTATGGGTCGTAGAGAAATGTTAAATAGCCTAAGTTACTCCTTGTTACAGCAGCTATCTGCCAGTGAAAGTCCCGTCAAAATCAGTCCTATTATGACGTTATGAACCTATATGAAGTGTTATAACCTATTATGAAGCGCTGCTGACGTCACTTCTTCAAAAAATCACTTCCAAATGTAATGTTTGATAATTTCATATTTTTTGGTTCCTCCTTTCCATTTTAATAAATCTAATAATGAAATAGTCTATTAACGCTATAATATATAGATTATGCATATATCAAATGTAGGTGTGTCCTCGACCTTATATTAATGATGAAATGAAACCTATTATTTAGTTCAGCTCAAATTGATATTTATTGCCCCAAAGTGAAAATTACTAGTGGAGTGTTCTTTCAATAACTCGAATACGAAACTGCCAATTATGTAAAATGATTTGTTAATTGGATGTGCTACTCTTACCTTCATTGTTACATTGTTGTTGAGTGTAGTGTAATCTATATATAGCAACACTAAAGACAGTTTTATACAATTTTTGGTAAAAAATGTAGATCCATTGCAATAGTTCAGGTACATAGAAAAAGTTTAGTTCCATAGTGATCCATGATCCATCGTAATAGTTTCGATCACGGATATCTATGGATTAGATCCATTGTAATAGTTTCACCTTATAACTATGATCCAAAGTTATAATTTTGATCGATATTAAACGCTTAGATCCAATGATTTAAATACATTACAATACAAAAAAGTTCGCATAGTAATAGATTAGATCGATAATAATAATTTAAACCTATTGTGAAACTATCGATCAATATTAATCGGTTATAGTTAGTTAGTCGGTTATATATAGTTTTAATCCATCTTAATTGTTAAGATCCATAGTAATAATCTAATAATTACTTTCATTTCTTCCAAATAATTACTTTGAAGCGTCAGTAGCTCAGTGGTCCGGGCGTTGGATTCGCGATCGATGGTTCGTGGGTTCAAATCCCGGACATTGGTTTACTGGCGTGGCCCACTCCTGACACAAGCATGCAAGCTTACTAGGTGGGGTAATACTAGAAGAATGTGATCCATGCTGCTAGTAATCTTATAAAAAAAAAGTAATAGTTTGAGTCTATTTTTTAACCTAATTTAGCAGCGTTATAGGTAATAGTTTCATATTAAATGTTATAACCTTATCTTCGGTAATTGAAAACAAATAGGTTTTTTAATAAATGACTCCTTCACCTTTAGCCGTTGCCTGGAAGAGATCACTCTCAGCGATAAGGCCGTGTATTGTAGGTTACATATATTTACATATATTGTTTTTGTTGTGTACCTAATTTTTGGTTACTTTTTGTAACGTTCAGTGTACAATAGTATATTTAATAATTTATTATTATTATAATTAAATAAAGAAGTTAATAAATTCAAATAACTGTAAACGTCTATATTTTCACTTATGTAATAATATATTTTGAAATTGTCAGACGTTTAAAAATATTTAATTACAACTTTGTGTAGTTATAAAGAACAGATTGCAATATACAGAGGTCATTAAATCAATACCCTCTTCGTTTTTACTGCAGTTAAATAAACTGCGCGGTTACAGCCAATTAATGCAACTCTGTACCAGATCATAATTTTAATAAAGACTAGTGACCCTTCCCGGCTTCGCACTGATAGTAGAGCATATATGTTTGGAACCGTGCATTGCTTTATTATATCCCTAGAAGAATTAGACAGCGTTCAAGATGAAAGGCCTCAGATGGCTTAACTTTTTCGACATTTTCTGCAATTATTGTCATATATCAACAAGTTAACACAAAGCCTTAATAAATTATAAACCTAAATCTTCCTCATAGATCACCCTTTCTGTTAGCGTAAACAACATTAAAATCTGTTCAGAAGCAGCGCGGGTCTTTGTTTTATAATACCACCAGCAACATAGCACTAGACTGACACTACTCCAGATAATTTTCACTATAATAGGTCAAGCTTTTGACAACTCTAGACCATGGTAAAGTGAATGTAAGGGAAAAAATCAGTAGTAGCAATGTAAAATCAATCAAAAGAAACCGCTAGTATGATTCTAGCAGCAAAACTTAATAAGAAATTTCACAAAACTTTGTAAATCCAATATTTTCTTTTCAAATCAAACTCAAGAATAAAAACGTATAAACTTTAGAGTTGATAGATACATTCCTTTAGTTCAGAAATCTGTTAGGATCAATCAGTCAGTTAAAGACTCAAAATAGCTCTCACTTCGTTAGTTCTTTAATAACTTTTTCTTGAAATTTAAGTTTTTATTGTGCTCATAATGAATATAAAATACTCGTAAAATAAAATTTGATATTCATTGTATAAACTCAAACACAAGTTTATATGATTTATTATCGAAAGTTTCAGATGATTGACCTGAGGGGATTTGAAATTCAATCCTCACTCATCCTCTAATTAATTTATTCACTCATATCAATTCATTAACTCACTCATACTTTTCACTGATTCAGTCACAAACAATACCTTTCTTATAGCTACTTATTAAAATCAGTTCACTCATTTTTGTGTGATTGAGTAATAGACATCCTACTAATATTATAAACGTGAAAGTTTTTAAGAATTTATGGATGTATGGGTGTTTGTTACTCTTTTACACAAAAACTAGAATGGATTTTGATGAAACTTTACAATAATATAGCTTACACATCAGAATAACACATTGACTATAATTTATAATGATATAGTGTGAATTATCCAAAATATAGCGGGTCAAACCGCAGGGCGCAGCTAGTCTAAAAATAAACGCTTTTACATTAATACGATTTACTAACATACAATTTTTTAAAACCTTACAATTTTCACTTCACGCGGACGTCCGCACGCTACGATGATTTGAACAAGACTGCCGAATAAGCTATCACCCGTTTGTGTTAATAACAGTTTTTTTGTAAACTAATGTGGGTACACCAAAATTGTTTCTTATCTGAACTTAAGTTTACAAAAAATCATAATCATTATAAATTGCTTAAATTATTTTTATTTTTTTTTTAGTAGTATTCAGAGTATGGAAGCTAAACCGTGCAGTAACTCAAACGACAACATTATCATGTAATCCAAATGGAAACCGAGCATGCCTGGGGCTTGAGACCTGGGAACAGGTTAGAGACGTCTTTTACTATGCACAAACTCTCACCTCCACCTCGACAACACTTGACAAACTATCTCAAGTCTATCGGAATAGAGGTTAATCTTGGAATAAAATAAAAGGTACCCGCGAATATTAATTTATAAACGGTGTTGCTAACAGTAGTTTAAGCTATACTGCGATATGTAAAAACTTTGTCAGTTTGCAATAGAATTGTTCCTACAAAAGATTTTTTAATTATAGAGTTGCTTGCATCAAAAAATATTCAAAAGCATTACAAAAGGTATAGAACTTTTCCCATCTGTCATAATTTGATGGATCGCTGTGTATCAAGGATCGGGTTTCATCATTTTTTTGCGTTCATTCTTTTTAAAATGATTGTAGGCCATGATTAAATAGTTCAAATTCTTGTTTATGAAATAATAATCCTAATAATGCCTGGAGGTTGTAACCCACATATTATACTACACTCTGACTTCTTGCTGCTCAAATATTTATTTACCATACTGTCAACATTGTTAACAATGTTTATTTTAGAAATACCACCAAAATTCTGCTGCTGATATGCAGTTTGACGAGTAGTTTCATGAATTGAATGTCTGGGTTGGGTCTCATGTCCCAAACAATTTTCCCAAATTAATAGCTCATATATAGTATAGGATAACTTAACTTATTCATTGCTTTAACCTTTAACCACATATTGCATGTAAATATCATAATCTCGAAGCAAATATAAATACCAAAGAGCTCAATTATACAGTGTTAGAGCAAGAGCCCGCGACGATCAGACTTTGGTGATTTTTTAAAACCGGAAGTTTCTCTGCTGTGAAGTTTGGATCACGGTTAGTTTGAAAGATAACAATTTTTAAAGTGACTGACAAGGCGTAAGAACCATCGAAACTGTTTGATTAGTGAGAAAACATTTTTTTGCGCTTACATTGCAAACGCTAGCTGAACCCTACGAGATACATCAAAATAATGTACTACAGTATTGTACACCTTAAAAAGGTCTACAAAAAAGTCCGCGATGGTATATGTCTATCTCTTAGGGGTAACTCACAATAACCCTTATATATCCTTTACTTTTTACGAGAAATAATGGCTTATTTACGAAGCGATTTTAAACAATACAGCATTAATCCTTATACAATTAGGTACCTTAAATATATTGTGCATTTTATATAGATCAATATGGCCATTTAAGGCATGAAATTTAAATGAATATTTTCGAAGATATTACGGATTTAAAATGCAGGGACATAGCGGTTACGGCTACATACACGTGTTAAATTGCACCCGGGCGAAGCCGGGACGGGTCGAGTATTACTGTACTAATACTTACAAAAGCAACCATGATTTAAACTTCATAGTTAAGTTTTATTTATTAGAGACTACGTCGCTCATACAAAAATTTTCAGGTTTTATAAAATAACGACGGTCTAATCGTCGCGGGAACTTGGACTATATAGATTGTAGGTATCCATATACCCAAGGCAAACCGCTCACCTACATTGTGGCTCATTTTACAGCCGAATTAAAGCTGTTTAAGCCATAAATGCGATAGTTCATTAAAACGTAAATTACTATTCTGATGGGTTATATTATGGTGAGTAACCATGAGAAAACGGCCGGCGAAAATCGATTTATTTTAGTATCGGACGAAGTGTTTTAACTTTTATTGGTAAGTAAATAACATTTTTAAATAGATCTAGGATTGATTTTGATGATGAGTAACACTGTTATTCGCGAGAGAGAGATCTATGAACGTTTTTAGTGAGTGTTTGAGATTATATACATATGTCGGAAACTAAAGGAATGAATGGATGAATGGCCTATAATTAAATCTATACGGGGACAATACGGTCAGGACTGTAACTTAAGACTAAGGTCTAACTATTCTGACAGGAACCCAAGCAGTGCCTTGGAATTGTGACCAAGGTGTAGGCTTAAGGACGTTCTTTATGTAATTACAACACTCGCCTCCACTGTCCAGGTTCTTTGTTTAAATCTATGGTTAGGCTAACATAAGGCTTATCCAACACAAGGCTAACCTAAACCTAACGCAATAATAAGTGCATATTATTACTTATTGTCTTTCACCTGTTATTGTGCGATATAGCTCCCAATATTCTTCTCGACATAACATTAGGAATTAAAACAAATCCAGAAAAACCTTTCTAGTAATATTTCACTTGAAAATATTTATCTTTTTATTTTGTGATAATCAAAGGTGATGTGATTTCATTGATTATTCATTAGATAGGAAGTAAAGCTCTTCATTGGCGACCGATTTTTTTCTTGACTTGAAACAAAATAAATATAGGAAATAAAGGTCATCATTAGCGACCACTCAAAACTGAAACTCAAAATAGTTTTGTTAGTTTCAACACAAACAGCTATAACTTTTGAAATTATATATATTTTTTTAATTTTTGTGACTTCAAGTCAACACCTGGGCACACATCTGTGACTTTTCTGAGTTATGTGTGTTTTAAGCAATTAAATATCACTTGCTTTAACGGTGAAGGAAAACATCGTGAGGAAACCTGCACTCCTGAGAGTTCCCTAAAAGTTCTCAAAGGTGTGTGAAGTCTGCCAACCCGCACTGGGCCAGCGTGATGGACTATGGCCTAATACTCTCCTCATTCTGAGGAGGAGACCCGGCTCAGCAGTGGGCCATTGACGGGTCGTGATGATGATGATGATATTAATATATAAAGCTGAAGAGTTCGTTTGTTTGAACGCGGTAATCTCAGGAACTACTGGTGCGATTTAAAAAATTCTTTCAGTGTTAGATAGCCCATTTATCGAGGAAGGCTATAGGCTATATATCACCACGCTACGACCAATAGAAGCGGTGATCATGGGCACGAAGTCGCTGGGATCGACTAGTACTTTTATAAAATGTATAGATTGTACTGTAAGGCATAAAGCAGTTACTATAAACTATGGCTTGGTATTTGTAATAAAACTGATAGTAGAGAGTAATCGAATAGTGTAGTATAATTAAAGGTAGTGCATGTAGTGTAGAGTAGTGTAGTTTATAGTGTAGGCTCGTAAAACACATCGCATCGCATCGCATCGGAGGGCGCGGACCAATTTATTTTTTCCCCACCGTTGCAGGGCCGTTGCAGTAAACTCGGAATCGTAAAGTTGCGGTTCAGAGCCCCTACTATGGGAATTAGATTGGATTACATCAAATTATATTACAAGTACAAATCTTTTTTTTAATAATATTAATTCACTCATCATCATCACCACTATCATCACTTTGTCATCTTAAAATTAAATCTATATGAACAAGTAACTATTCCAGTCCTTTAAGAAGAATTCAGTAATGTTGTTACATTTGTAAGTTGGTTTGTTGGAGGTTATCTCTAAAACTATTGATCTCGTTTCAATAATTCATTCACTGATAGAAAGAGGGATATAGATTAATATTCCAGTGATGTAGATTTAAAAACCATCCAACTTATTTTCAAACAAAATTCATAGTTTTACGCAGAAAAGCAAATAAGTAACAATGAAATGGAAAGATATTTTCATAGATTTTTTTATCACATAAGAAAAGTAAAACTTTTCTAGGTTAAGTAATCTAAATTAACAGATTAAATGGGGCCGTTGAAGTATTACGTAAGCGTTAAAGGGGGTGGGGGGGTCCTTGCTTGGCTAATGTTTAATGACATGGGGAATAGGTGGGTCTGCAGTCTAAAAATTCATTTTTCAATATTTACTTTTTTCATTTTTCAATATATAGACAATATATTTGCTGATAATAATTGCAAAAAAATTTTAATTCAATATAATAATATAAATATAGAATAATTTGAACTATGTGGCAGAATTTCATTATTTAATATATCATAGCTATCTGATATCCGCACCAATAGTAGGAGTGGTCCTACAATAATTTAGTAAGGATAATAAAGGCTCATTTTTCACTGTTTCAAATTGGACTGGTTCTCTAGGAATCATTTTTTGTTGCATTTCTATTTGATGGCTCACAAATTATACCTTTGGTATATCTTATTATTAACACTACTAGGTTTTTAGGTAGGAATTAATACTGACACCTTATATTAGGTACATTAATTAGAAAGTACCTCTGCACTATGTTTAATAATGTTGGAATAAATAACTTATCATCACATGTCACTCATGGGCCTTCCCTAGAATGCTTTTGAAAATAAGCCTAATCCATTTTAGAATATTCTTAGAGAAGGTGTCATGCTGATTACAGCAGAAAATAATACTCTTATGTAGTTGAAAGAGGAGGGATATTAAAATTTTAGAAGTGAAATGCAACTTCAAGAAAATTCGACATTCGAGAACTTCATAAGATTTAAAATGCGTTAGTTTAAGTATTGTTAGAGCAGAGTTCAAAGAGCGATTAAAGAGGGAATGTCAAGAAGAATATAAAGAATAAATTCATGTTTATATTTCTCCTAGAAATCATGTATATTATAAAATGTCTTCCAATATATTTTAGGCCTAAGTCGCTAAGTTTAAAATTAGATGAGACCTTGCAGAAGACTTAGACAAAGTCCGGTTAGTTAAACCATGTATAACTCATTAATATCAGAACCGATTTGGATGAAATTTGGTACTGAGTTATAGTATAGCTTGAGAAAGGACTTAGACTACCTTTTATCTAGAAAAAAAGGCTTAAAGGGCTTAAAATAGGAGATGAAAGTTAATAACATAAAAATTAACGATGAGTTCAACGGTCACGCAGCTCGACATGCAAAAAAATACTAATATATCATTATACCAAATTCTAGGGGATATTTTAAAAATTAAATTGCACCCGGGAGAAGCCGGGTCGGCTAGTTACACATATAAGTTTCTTATAGCACATATTGTAGACATTTCTTTTAAGCGTGCTTCCTCTCCCCAAAGAGAAAGGAACTCGTAAAACAACCCCAGCACATAACTTTACCCTACGAGTCTATGGTTTGGCTATCAATGGTTTATAGTGGGGGCTGCGGTTATGAGATATGGGATTTCAAATTGCTCAAGTGGTGAACAAACTATTGTATACTATCTCATTTTGTAAACGAATCATACTTTTTACAGCGCAAGTTTATTTGTCTACCATTGTGGCATAAGTGTGTTTGTCTATTAATCTTTAATAAAAAACGTCGTAATAATATAATGCAAAAATACACAATTCAAATTCCAGACAATTTATATTACTAATTGGATATCTTATATTAATATATAAAGCTGAAGAGTTTGTTTGTTTACTTGAACGAACTAATCTCAGGAACTACTGGTCTGATTTGAAAAATTCTTTCCGTGTTAGATAGCCCATTTTTCGAGGAAGGGTATAGGCTATATTTCATCACGCTAAGATCAATAGGAGCGGAGAATCACGCGGATGAAGTCGCGCGGGTCTACTAGTTTTAAAATAAAATTTCAGAACTAAAATTCAGGACTATTTTCTTGGATTTAAAAATTATATGATATAATTATTATAACTAAAAATGTTTTTTTTAAAAGGTCAAAAATTTCTATTCAGATTCAGATTTTATACCTTTGACTATCTTTATTAAATTCTAGGGATCATGTTACGGCATTGTTTGTGAATAGATGCGTAGTATTTTGAAGGTATTCAATATTTTCGAAATACACTAAAATTTATTGGCAGACTTATTCCAAAAATTTTAAATCTGAAATTTTAAAGAAATGTATACATAGCAGAGAGATTAGCTGAAAAAAATATAATAAATAAATAAAAAAGCCTTTTATTTCTTTCTTTACAGTAGACATTGACAATTTAAAACAGTGTGTATGCATAATTAATTTGATTAGCTTGTAGTTAGTAATTTTTAATTAAATGACTATATGTTACTGGGTTAGTGGTATTTTAATGGGTATTTACATTTCCTATTTAGGTATTTAAATCATATAATAAAATTTCAATTTCCAATAAATTAATATGTTACATTACAATTAAATTTAATTACTTTCATACTTCTAATAACTATCTTGGACAGAAGTAAAATTTGAATTTAATTTTTTTTTGCTTAATAAAAGTAGTCATGATATTTTCTTGAAAAAAAAAATATTTGATATTGATTTAGAATTAATTACAGTCAGTTTTGGGTGTAAATATACAATTTGCAAGAACCCCTCTCAACGGAAGGAAAAGGCCTCCTCCAGAGATAACTAATGTTTGTCTTTTTTATTTTTATTTCATTTATTAAAATTCACTCAACAATTTGATATATAAACTTATACTTTTGTATTGTTTAATGAACAGCTACAGTTTCACAAATAAAAAAAAAATATTTAAAAAAAATCAGGTCATGACAAAAATCCTATTTATTTTGTCTGATGCGGCAACACCATTTGCAAGTTCACCATTAAAGGTAATATACAAAATTACCGTCGCATCAGTTGATTGTATCATGGACCACCGTCCACCATCTGCTTTCTTTTTAAATAATCCGTGGGAAATGCTCTTTAAACATCGATCAAGGTAAACAGTAATTTTGGTTGTTTCCACCCTAATTGCACTTAATGTTCACTAATTCTATATATTAAGCTCTGCACTTTGACTTTAACGATTTCGCTTACATTTTGTATAAATTAAATAGTCTATACGCGCTCAGAATATCCTCCTCGAAGTTATACTTTAGACTCAGACTAATCATAATGAGTTCTGTCGTGACAGCGTATTTATTTTGCAATCCCTACTTCTCTAATTGATGTTTATCAGATGCTACTCAAATTAGTGTTGCACATCATAATTAACAATAACCTATACTGCACAGTAACATTGTCATTTTGATAGATTGCTTACAAGTAAATAAATGGAAATATTAAATTAAAATTTCGTAAAAAAGAAATTAAAAAGGTCCTAATAGGTTTTATTAAAATATGAATACTAATAAATATAGATTTTAAATGTAATTAGAATAAAATGATCAAGTAAGCGTTAATAAATTATTTAAAGAGAGGTTTTAAATATTTGCTTGGCAACACCGGTCATTATTAGTCTTGGGCCTAGTCGGTCACCAAAAAAAGCGCTCATTTTAGTTCGTATTCCAATCGTGAACTAGTTCGGTCTTTTAGTTCGTTAGTTATTTTTTGAAATAATTTAGTAAAAATAATAAATAAAGGGAAAAAACATCGATATTCTCAAAAGTGAAACATTCATCTTAGAAATATCGATGTTTATGAACAATATTTAGATATTTCTGTCACCATTTAAATATATAAGTATATATCGATTTTTTATTAGAAATAATCCACTATTTTTATTTATTATAGAAAACAAGTAGTCAAGTATAGATGAAACATAAGAATCCCTAAAAGTAATTCATTCAATTAAAAAAATATAAGAACTAACAAGAACTAAGAGCGAGATAAGCAACGAACCAGTTCGTATAGTTCACCTAAAGGTGTCTTTTGAACTAGGTTGTTCGCGAACTACCCAAGACTAGTCATTATAGTGGGAATAGATGAGGGGAGAATATTGTATTATAAAAAGGATGACTTTTAATTAGGTTTAATTGTTGTGTAGACACAGTTTGCTGAATATTTAAATAATTAGTGTAATTGCTGTTTTGCTGAAGAAGTGTTAAATATTTGAGTCAGCAGGTCGAGCAGTGAAGGAGTATTGACATGTGGTAAAAAGGCCTTTTAATCCTGCACCTGGGTAGACAGCCCCAGGCACTGGTCGGCTTCCGTCTGGTTTGCGTATTAACTTTTAATCCTAACCGAGAAAATTTAATGTTTAAAGTCTTTTTAATTTTTTGCCATTTTTAAATTTCATATAACTATTAGTTAGCAACACCGTTGATAACTGTATTCGAGATTTTATTCCAAGAGTGTATCTAACCCCTGTTCCGATAGACTTCAGCCAGTTGACCAACGGGACTCGTCTGATGACCACTATGGATGTGTTGCGATGTGTTGTCGTATTGCTGGGTCTCCATTACTAAGGTTGGAGTAAGTGTTTAATATAATTGGTTACTCGTTTTAAATACATATTATTATTGTCTTGTTGTCAGTTTAAACAAGTTTTAAACCAGCGAAGTTAGGGCGGGTCGACTAGTCTTTTATATTACAATAACCTCTCAAGCTTAAAGTCTCAAAAATCCGAAAGCCTCCGTCCGTTGGTTCGGAAAACAATCGCAGAGACGGACCTTTTAGTGAAAGCCGCATAAATGTCCATTATGGACGGAAAATATAAGTATTGTTTTGAAAATGTCTGCTTAAACATAAATATTACAGTCAGACAAAGATTTCCCTAAAGGTTTTCGTTAAGTGCTACTTGACTACCTCCATATTTATTTTTAATACGAATACTATTACGGTAAAAAGTTTTGCATTCGTTAAAATAAAGAACTATTTATATTAATCATAAATTTTTTTGGTGCAGTTTATCACGTAGGTACAATATTTAGATTAATCAAAAAATGTTTAATTTTCAATATATTGTCCATACAAATAAATAAAATTGGAATGTCTGTTTGTAATATTAAAATAACCGCTTTTTACTAAGTGCATATAGATGTATACACGCAATATATGGATGTATACATATACCAACAACATTTTTTACAATAGTCCGATTTTGACGGGACTTTAACTGGCAGATAGCTGATGTAACAAGGAGTAACTAAGGCTATTTAACATCTCGCTACGACCCATAGGAACGGAGCAATACGCGAACGAAGTTGGCTAGTTTCTAAGTAAAAGTAATCAGGCGCTCACATCATTAAATATATTTAATTAAAATCCCGCGGGAGCTCTGAATGATCTATTATAAAAAGTAGCCTATACGTTAATCTAGGTCATAAACTATATATGTGTCAAATTTCATTGAAATTCGTTTAGCCGTTTTGGCGTAATTTAGTAGTAAACATACAAACTAGTTAAACATAATAAAATATTATAGTTTATTCACCATAGCATAGTTAATGAGCAAATAAATCACAGCAATTACGAGGCTAAGATAAATACTAGATTTCATACATGAGGAAATATGTCAAGCATTTGTAACATTCATTGAAGTTAATTTAAATGTCATATTCGTTAGTGTTTACATGTAACTTTGAATAACAACTTAATTATTATGGAAATAGTTTTATTCTACATTTAACATGCGTGTATTTTATGTCGGAGCAAAGTAAGATAAGCATAAACCTAACCTAACACAAGGCTAACCTAACCTAACGTTGCTATTACATTAGTGGCAACTCCCAGCACTTAACACTGTCACTAGCGCTACTCAGATAATATCCACTCCTTGAGAGACCTCGCGTAAAACTAAGACTGCAGTCCGACTGTCGAGGGAATGTAAAGAGTCGAGACTGTCAAAACGACGGAAGTGTTGTTATTTTACTCTAGCGCCATAGATGCCGATAACGATTCGATTATTCGATAATCGTTTACTATTTTCCGACATATACATATGAACCTTATTCTTGAATCACCCTATCTAGTAAAATTCAAATTTTTACAAAGTACTTTTGACACGTCAAATATTAGTCAGTTTGTCTGAAGCAACCACCAGTTCGGAAAGCAGTTTCCTGATGAGAAGAACTGGCAACAAACTCAACAGTTGCTCGCATCAAAATGCCATTGTTTACATCAGTCTGTTTTACAAAGGTATAATCATTCAGCTGAGCATCAACGTCATTTGGAATCCAAGCTTTGTCATGAATGATGTACAGAGTAATCTTGTACAGAGTACTAAGCTTTATTTACTAAACACTTTTTTATTCAAGTTTTAAATTGTTGAAGTGGCAAGTCTAATATAGTCTGTGGGATCTTATTATAGATGCGAACACCAAGCCCCATCAAACTATTACTCACTTTTTGGAGACGATAGTATGGCGTTACAAGTTTATTTTTATTTCTAGTATTTATACTGTAAAAACCGCACTAAAATCCGTTGCATAGTTTAAAAGATTTAAGCGTAAAGACGGTATTTGATTTTCTTAGAAACTTGGCATTTTTCGAATCCCTTAAAAATAGTGATTGAACCCATAACATTTGAACTCTACATTCTTAAAGTGTCTAACCTAAAGTCTAAGATAAGTAAGGAGTAGTAAGTGATCTTCACTAATGGAATTTTAGTGAGATTTGAAAGGCCTTTAAAGGTCAAAAAGAATCATATTAGTATCCTAAAAAAAAAAAAAAAAACAATATAAAATTTGCTTAATTTTGAGACGAAATTTCTCAATTACATTCACCAGTATTCTCAGCATTCCTGTTCAGGGTTTACTTTGAAAGTTTGTATGCTTGGATGTTTAGTTAGATGTTTTGATGATTGTTACTCAATTACACGAAAACGGCTGAACGGATTTCATTATAATTTGGTACACAGATACTTTATAACCTGGATTTAAAAATAGGATACTTTTATCCCGGAAAAATTAATAGCTCCTGTGGCATAGTAATCAAATATTTATTGAATACCTGAAAAAGCATTATATTGAAAATTAAATGTTTTAAGTTAAATCTAAGTAGGCACGAAGCCAGGGCAGGTTGACTAGTAACCGTATAAGGTTTTTTTTTCTAATAATTAGAAATCGTAATTAGTATTTTTTATTTACCCTACATCACCACATAGTATAAAACAAAGTCGCTTCCCGTCTGTCTGTCGCTATGTATGCTTAGATCTTTAAAACTACGCAACGGATTTTGATGCGGTTTTTTTAATAGATAGAGTGATTCAAGGGGAAGGTTTATATGTATAATACATGCATATTATAGTAGAGAAAGAAACCGTGCGACGCCGGAAGCGGGTCGCTAGTATAATATAAAATCTAGGTTAAGAAGACCACCCACCGACTTACTCGATAACATAAACACTGTCCTAATAGATCTGAGCTAGTCACCCATGTGATTTTTTTTTTAATAATAGATAAGGTGCAAACGAACAGATGGTCCACCTGATGGTAAGTGGCCACCATCGATCATGGACATCGGAAAAACAAGAAACACACTCTCGTTTTGTCTTACTCTACTCTTCGTCTCGATGTGTTGCATCCCCGAACATACAGTGGGAAGGGGGAATGAAGAAGAAAAATGCTGCGGAGTCAGCGGACCCTAGGCAAAAGCCCAGAGTCCACTAGACCCACAGCATTAATGGGATGGGAGAGGGAGGGGGTAAGTCTGGCCCACATGCGGCTCAACCGAAACGCGTCTATGACACTTGGCGATCGGATTCGCATGCTGATGGTCGCAAACCAGTCGGGGAACAGATCCCCTACCACCAACGGGGTGCTGGGTTACTCGGCTCTTACGAGATTCTCCCCCAGTGACGGGTGAATTCACCACACGGGTGAAAAAAAGTGTTTTCACACAGTTAACATCGTCTAAAGCGGTCATTTCCAAAATGGTCTATATCGACCCCTAAGTGTATATGACGAGATATAGTGGGTTAATTATAACTTAAATACAACAGTATATAACAGGCTAAGCGGTTAGACGTAAGTTAAGGAACCTCTGGTCTAAAGTATAAGTGGTGGTAATAATTATCATCCTCTCTCATTCTCTTACACTACTTTATACATTATTCATAATATAAATATTAAATACCTAAGGATAATAAACTCGCACCTGCTTTATATAGTCGCCATAAATATTTATTTAGCAAATTAGCACTTTCATAAAAGGCAACACAAACATTAATGATGTTCCATTTTTGATCAAACTTTTTGTATCTGAACCTTATTTGAAATACCTATTCAGATGTGTTAAATTAATAGGTTTTTTAACACTATTTAATTTTAAAACGATAAATCACCTTCAACTTTGTTCGGACGACAATAAAATATGTTATTAAAAATTTGGCTAAGTGCGAGTCGGACTCATGCACCAAGGGTTCTGTACAAGTTGAATTAAGAGACAATCTTACCATTGCCGTTAAAAAATTTGCTAATAAAGTGGATCCAATTACACAAATTAAGTAAAAAAATTGTATCAATGTGGAGACATCTATTTCTGATAAATTATTAAATATATTTTGAACTGATTTTTGTATTTTTTTTTTTCATTTATAACAAGAGATTCATCTAAATCTTGTTGATTAATTTTCTTACCACTTAAAGTTTGCCATATTCCTTCAGGAGCTCATACTTATCGTGTCTAATAATATGCTGATTACTAGGTTAAAGTGTCTACTCATACGAGTATTAAAACAATCGTAATTCTGTCTTTTGATTACATTGAAAGCGTTTGAAATAGCTGGCATAAAATTCCGCCAAGTCGAGCGCGAAGCAAACACTGCCGTACCGTCCTTTACTGGAACCATTTCGCCGCATTTTCAGGCCCCTATTTCAGAACTTCTGGATTAGACCAGAACGCAGAAATTTTCGTCATCCAGTAAGCTACAATCACATACTTAAAATCCAAAATTTCAAGTCTGTAGGTCATTTAGTTCCGAAGTTAAGCGAAAGCAAAGTTTCGCATTTATGACATTCACTCACTCACTCATGATCATCAGAATAGAACTAGTACTTTCCTAAACTCAGAGAGCTGAAATTTGTTGTGTGTACACAGTTAAGGTTTAATGGCCACATAAAGGGAGTACCTGGTGACCCTGATTAGAAAACACAAGAGCCGAACCAAACTATTAGAGATCGACATACAGCCTTTACAAAAAATATTCAACTTGGTGGGCCGCTTCATTTGATGTCAAAAATCGAAGGTCTGAGTATCTGATGAAGAACCCTCAGCTGGTCTCAGTTATATTAGAGATATGGTAATGCCCCCTTCTACTATTGGTACATAAAAAAATCGACTGTCATTGCAGAAATCCAGCGTAGTGGAACACGCCTATAGCGTCCCACTGCTGGGCGAATGCCTCCCCTTCTGCTTTTAATACTCATATAAATAAAATTAAAGTAAAACTCTGGATAAGACATTTTTCATTAAGACAATTTTCCATCGTTAATGGGTAGCGGTTCCGGCGACAGATTGGTGCAACGGCCAAGTCACACAACATCAACTATAATAATAAAGAAATCACAGAAAGGAACCTTAGACTTGGCACGACTTTGTCTAGATTTCATTACTTTTAGAGATAAACAAGCAGCTCCATCGAGACTTGGCTAGTTTCTTACAGAATGTTTTTGGTGGGATACAATTTAACACATTTAATGTTACGTTCACAGGGTAGAGTGAAATTTCATAAACACAATAAAACTCAAACCGTCCATCACTGAACTATATAACTGACTAGTCAACCCGCGCGACTTTGTTCACGTGTAGCTTCGATCCTATTGGTCTTAGCGTGATAATATATAGCCTATAGCCTTCCCCGATAAATGGGCTATCTAACACTGAAAGAATTTTTCAAATCGAACCAGTAGTTCCTGAGATTAGCGCGTTCAAGCGAAAAAACAAACTCTTCAGCTCCATATATTAGTATAAGATATTTGTCGTTGACAAAACTAGTTCTTTATCCAGTTATATACCTCAGCGAAGCGATAGACATAATTATTTAAAAAATAAATATTATCCTTCTCACATTTTTGTAGCAACGTATCAATCAATATTATCAAGTAAGAAACGAGAGCGTAGAACCAGTTATAGTCAAATTAAAAGATCGAGAACACTAATTATACAGGCATCGATTACAATTTATATGTTTCTAAATTTATGTGTGTTCGTTTGATAAAATAGTATTTATATGGTAATAAAATATACCAATTAAAACTATCGATTGGGAGCGTTTTATAGACCAAATCTGCGTTGTTAACTTTATATACGATAATTTCAAACAAGGGTTTCATACTAAACACAAGATTTTATTTTGTTTTTGTTTTAACTACAAATTCACAGTTTAAGGATATTTTACTTGAGCTATAAAAAAACCTCTTTCCTCATTTCATGATTCTAAGACAACGGGACATACCCTACAGGTTTTGATTACCTTGTTGCGTTTAATAACATAACCTCAAGAGTTTAATTTTTACGGATACCAAAGAATCAATATTAACTTCCACCAATCCTCTAGAAAACGAGTCTTAAAAAAATATATTTTTGTTATTTCATAAATAAGAAGTACACTATAAGTTATGATTCCATTGCGAGCGATTTTTTTTATAGCACTCACTTGGAAGCTTCATGGTTCACGCGTTCCTTAAAAAAAATGCTCTCGATAGACAGTCAGACAAAAAAATCTATATTTTTACCTTATATTAATAAATAGGTAAAACTTAACCAAAACAGTTGTTTAGTTGGAACCTATTAGCTAAGCCCGATATAAGTTTAGACCTAACATCTATTGTTTTTTTCATAAAAGTAGAATTCTGACTGAGGCAGGAGTCTTTAAGTTATATAAAATCAGAGATACAAATATTTGAAAATTAGTAAAAAATCAACTTTTTCTTACTTCTTACTTTCAAGAAAAAAATCAGCATCAAAATCGTCGACTTTAGTGCGCACACTTTTGTCGAGAATCAATGGACCTGCCCAGTTATATCAAAATGTTAATAAAATCTGTCGAACAATCGTCAACAAATGGAAATAAATAAACATAAATACATATATTTATACCCGAAAAGAAAATTTAAAGCAAACCAATATTGACAGACATAGCTAATTTTAACACTAAAAACAGCACGATCTGTCCTCGGTTAAAAAGATAAATAATTAATACACCTCCAAATTCGTTGCATCAACAGCAAATACAAGAACAACCGATCACATTTAATGAGAAGGGACACGACTTATCGCACACTGGGGTGCGTATAAATGAACTGATTGGAAAAATCAGACAAGTTCGAGTCGGACACCCATGGATGGTTCCATAGAATTTGGAATAAGGAACAAACTTGTCATGAACAAAATATTTTTTTGGCTATAATCAAAGGACAACTATTGAGCGAGTTCTCTTCCTCAGAAGAGAGGGTTAGGCATCCGATGGCACAGTGCACAGGAAGAATTCCTTGAGAACATTAGGAACTCTTAGGAGTGCAGGTTTCCTCACAATGTTTTTCTTTATCGCTAAATAGAGTGTTAGTATCGAATCTAACTCGGACATCCCAAGTAAGACATCATACTCTTAACCACTAAGCTTTTGCTTCTTAGTTCTTACCTAATTTTATGATTTTAGGTCAAAAAGAAATAGGTTAAATAAATATAATTTTTATTATATTTCAATTAGAATTTGGATATCTACACATGTTTAAGAAACTGTTGTAGATCTGAGAATTTGACATTCATTTAAAAACGGGTCTTTACAAGCGTCAAAGGAATCATATTTATAGATCCTTATAAAGGATCATTTTATCCTTTTAAGACACAGAACCCAAAAAACTAATAATTCCATCACATAAGTAGAGTATTACGTAAAAGGAACCATCATTATTACCTGTTAATAGGTCTACCCGGGGGCCCACAATGGTTTAGCAGAGCCAGACGGCGCGTTTACGCATTTTTTGCTCCGCTGCTATATTGAATATGAAACGCCGCACATTTTTGGATAATAATGAAATTTAAATTTATTTAAAAATTCCTTATTTCTTTGTAAGTGAAATGTCTCGACCAAATTATAATAATGTTTTAAGCTCTGAAAGACATTTATCTGATTTAAATGAAATGTAAAAAATATATTTTAATTCTATCTTCGGGAAAACTGAAGACGTACGCGATAGTAATATTGTATAGATCAACATTAATTTGAAAACTTGTATAAGTATGAATTGCGACAGTCGATAACTTTCAAATAACATTTTATCTATTTACTCGCGCGTGAGTTAGTCCGCGTGTAGCTCCGCTTCGATTGGTCATAGCGTAATGATAAATAGCCTATAGGCTTCCTCGATAAATGGGCTATCTAACACTGAAGAATTTTTCAAATCGAACCAGTAGATCCTGAGATTAGCGCGTTCAAGAAAACAAACAAACAAACTCTTCAGCTTTATATATTGGTATAGATTTACAGTTTAGGTTAAACTCAGAACTACCGCGTCTTGATCACTAGACGTTACTCGTGATCTAACAATAATGATATCAAGTAACATCACTATAAGTTTTGATAAAGACTTTTTTGACAAATATCCGCCATGTCACGCATTTTCGTTGAAAGTGTTATCTATGAAACCAAAATCGATATCCAAATCAATGCTATAGTATATATAATTGATGTAGTTAACAACTTTAACAGTTTACTAGCTGACGTAAACTTATTCTGGTGGAAGAAAATCGTTTTTTCCTGAAGCATCATAACCACCTTACTAATATTGTAAAGAGGTAAAGTTTGTGAGGTTGTAGGGGGTAATCTCTGGTTCTACTGAACTGATTTTGAAAATTCTTTTACCAACAGAAAGCCACATTATTTGTGAGTTTGATACGCTATATATTAACCCGAAAAATGAAAAGAGTTCTTCGTGATAGTCTGATTTGCAAAACGAAAACGTTTGTTACGAACGCTGCCTTAACTATGAGAGATATATGATTCATAGTTGCGGGTAGAGTATGAATGAGTGAGTGTAAATGTAAACAGTTGGAATACAGCTCAGCGAAGCGACAGCGGATCGGCTAGACTAGATTCATGTTATCAAAGTTAAAACTATATGTTAAAACAAGTGAGATGTTTTTACAAAATTTTATAATAATCTGATTCAGTATTTTGGAGGCTGCAGTAAACGAAAACAAGTTTAAATAAAATATGTTTATAACTTCCGTTTTCAGCACCCAATCGATATCTTCATCAAAGTAGCCGACATTATTTATCCAAATTCCTCCCAAAGGTGCAAATGGACCAAAAGCGAGACCACTTAACACTTAAATATATTTCAATTCACATCTAACACAACCACTAGGTATATCAATATACATCTTTTTCTTATATTACTAACTAAATTGAAGTTTTTACTGAAGTAAAACCTTTGATATATATTTAGTTTAAAATTTTAAATAATATGTACTACTAAAAATAATATAAATATTCAATAATCCTAAGTAATACTATAATTTCGAAAGTAAGTGTTAAGAAACGTACGTAATACTTAAGAATAGAAACAAACGAAAGTGCGATTTAATATACTACTTACGCCATCTATTGACGGATAGATAGTTTGTCTATTATATATTACGCTTTCACGCTTAAGTCATTGAACCGATTTTTATGAAATTTAGTACAAATGTAGACTAGAGCTTGAGGAAGGACATACACTTTGTTTTATTGCACAAAAAAGACTTGAAAGGATTAAAATATAGGATGAAGTGCATGCCAAGCTGTGATTTTGTTGTCTTTGGGAATTAGTCATGTATAAATTACGTTGGTGTTGAACATTATAATATACAATATCGCGATAAATGATATAGTGATTGCACCCTGCCGAAGCCGGGACGGTTAGACTAGTATCAAATACTTAGGTCTGCAGTCCCTTGGAATGGTAAAAACCGAATATATTAACATTCTAAGCGTACGCGTTCAAAGTTATGGCCGTTGATTTCATATTTTGATATTCTCAAGCTAATCAAAACCTGCAGGCCACTTAACCTATACAATATAGGAAGATGCAATATTTTATAACAGCATTAAAAATTCAAAAAAACTAAATTTGTTACTTTTAAACTCAAAAAAAAATTCCGTGAACGACATCGACGTTTGGGGACAAAAATTTTTCAACAGTAAACTTTAGTTTGTTCCTCAATCCTTAATTCGCTTGAATTTTTTATCTATATAAGTATATGAAAGGCCCGCCCTCGCTTCGCTTTATTTTTTTAAAGCAATATTTTAATCCATATTCCTCCTCCTGGCTCCTGCTAATATACAGGATTACCTAGTTTAGGTGCCAAAAGTAATACTATGATTTGTACCATTAACCTTGCTTGATTTGCTTGCCTGCTTATGTAATGAGAGAGAGAGATGGTTAGAGAGGAAAAGAAAGAATAGAAAGAGAAAAAGTGAGAAAGAAGGAGAATAGACAGATAAGAAAAAGAGAAAGTTGTATTCCAAAAAAAATACAAACAAAAATTTATGGCAACATCACATAGCCTATGTTACCCGGAAAGGATATAGCTTTTTATCTACTACTTACTTAATACTTAGACTACGTACTTACTCAGTATTGTAACTCTCAATAAGAGTAGAATTTATTAATAAGTACAGCTCCGTCTAGTTAGCTAACTTCCGTCCATTATGTCCATTACATCTCCTAAACTCATGTAAATCTCCTTTCCCAACGATATTAGATTCACCAAACTAGACTATTGAGAGTTGCTCTCTACGTCGCGTCGGTGAGGGAAATTATAAATTAATTGACGATTTGCATACAAACATCCCTAATATTCACCTGGAACTTGTAAGGGGTCAGAGTCCCCTCAATGGGGGTCATAGCACGATGTTAATGCACAATTTCAGGCACCATCTCTGTGTACTATGTTAAAGGATCAAGAGTTATTCATATTTTACAATTATTACATTCGCATATAAGAATTTTATAACTTCTTTAGTATACAATGCTTTCAATGAATGTTTTGAAAATTAAATAAAAAAAAATTAAAATGAATGATTTAAAGTTTGACATGTAAATTTCAACTAAATATTTTATTCTACAATGTAGACTTTTTTAAATCAATCCAAACATAATATAACCTTTTACAGTATTCGTCTTTTGATTAATAACAAGGTGAGAGTGCTCGGGACTACATAATCTGATCCTTGTCGCCCCTTTTTTCTACAGGACAGCCAGAACGCGACCGCATCGTTAGTTCATCTAGAGTGAACATGTCCTTCTAGGAAAAGCAAATCAAAAATCAAGCATGGCAAGTCATGGTCAAACGCTGACCTATATTCTCCACTCTCTCCTAGAGTCCACTAGATCCTCAGCATTAATGGGATGAGAGAGAGAAGGAGTAAGTCTGGCCCACACGTGGCTCAACCGGAAACCGGATTTGAATGCTGTTGTCGCAAGCCAGTCGGGGAATAGATCCCCTACCACCAAGGGATATTACGAGATGCTCTCCCAACGGCAGAAAGAAATAGTATTCTAACCCGTCCCCTCACGGGTGAGTAAACTAAATATATGTCGGAAACTAAAATAAGGATATAGATGGATAGCCTATCTCAAAAGCTATACGGGCGCAACACGATCAAGATATAACTAAACATTACTATCACGTACTATTCTGACAGGAACCCAAGCAGTGCCTTGGACTTGTGACCAAGGTGTAGGCTTAAGGACGTCCTTTAAGCGATCACAACACTCGCCTCCACTGCTTAGTTTCACCGTCTAAACCTAAGATAAGACTAACATTAACCTAACCTAACATAAGGCTAACCTAACCTAAGGCTAACATAACCTAAACCTAACTCACACCTCCGACACGGCCATTCTGACGCACGACCGTCCTCGGGCGATACTGAGTTTCTAAACCGCACTATCACAAGGAAGTCCGCTCGTCTTTCCTGACAATACTTTATTCAACGTGAAGTCGCAAGAATTAAAATTGGTAAACGTACTAACTGAACTGTACAATTAACTAGTCATTAGTCTACACCAGTCGACATTAAAGGAACTTATTTCAAAGTATCACAATCGAAGTAATATCGTCTTCACCTTAACCGATAAACTGCCTAAACGTTAATTTAAACGATTAATTAAGATTTAAAGCAAGTCTGTATCTTCAACGTACCGAACGCACACGTTATACTCTCTAGTCTTTACTTCGCACCGAATCCTATCAAGGTACTAAAGGAACTAATTCTGGCAAAATTAACAATGTGTCTTTGACCGAACTACTATTAAATTAAGATAATGACAATTTTTCTACTACACTAAAACTACATAATCAAGTAGAGCCATGTACCAGAACTGTTTATTCCAACTTTCAAAAGCTACATACTAACTATAATACTTCTACAAATCCTTGAGTGATACCCTCCATCACCACGACTCTTCCAGCCAACCGGTAATCGCAACTACCATCACACGTGCATCCACCTCGTGGATCGCAACTCTCACGCATATCCATCACATGGACCGCAACAAATTTCAATACAGTCGATAGATTCGATCACTCAAGAAACAAAAATCCATTTTACTAATCATGATCACCATAAACTTCAACTTAATGTGGTAACTGGTACATGATCTACAATCATTTTTTTTAATCGCACGGGTTTACATTTTCTAAAAATCGTTCAACGTCATAATCTAATAACGAGAATGCTGATAGACCCCATGTGAAGCGAAGGTCTATCCCACTTCTGATGTCGGAAACTAGTATAAGGATATAGATGAATGGCCTATCTCAAAAGCTATACGGGCGCAACACGATCAAGATATAACTAAACATTACTATCACGTACTATTCTGACAGGAACCCAAGCAGTGCCTTGGACTTGTGACCAAGGTGTAGGCTTAAGGACGTCCTTTAAGCGATCACAACACTCGCCTCCACTGCTTAGTTTCACCGTCTAAACCTAAGATAAGACTAACATTAACCTAACCTAACATAAGGCTAACCTAACCTAAGGCTAACATAACCTAAACCTAACTCACACCTCCGACATATATATTATAAATTAAAAAAGTATAGTCTTTTAACTTAGACCAAACAAAGTGATATGCACAGTCACGACCGAACTGCTGCTAAAATATTATTTAAATAGCTAACTTATCTGTATATTTAAATGTATAGCTAACAAAACTATCTAATACTTTTTATTTTAAATTCATATTAAAATTTTAAAAGAAAATAGATTAAACTTAAAGTTTAAAAGAATCGATTTAAAAAAATTAATAACAATTTAGTATTTTTGTTATATAAACTATTATTACCTAAAAGGGCAATGGCTTATTTTTATCCCTGAAAATGTATTTATAACTTAGGTTATAGAGTATTTGTTCTTGTAATTATGAAGTACAGAACCTTAGCTCTTTAGATTTTTCTGCAGCCTTTGTTTCATAGAACCCTCTAAGAATCGCTGATACAAACAATAGGCATACGCATAATCTAAGATATACAACATGGGTATCTTTCATCAACAATATTGCGTATTGAGTGTTTCTCCATTACATGCCTACGGCACGACCAATTCTTAAGGTACATCCCATTAGTCAAGTCATTAACAAAACATGGATTATCATCGAACCTACCCCAGAATACAGTACCTACCCCAAATTTACTCTACCACTATTGTAAACGTAGTGGTAAAACGAGGTAATTTTTAATGTGCATACCAAAAAATCACAAAATATGCTTTTAATTGCTTGATCACTTCTAGCTTCTCAATACCTCCGTAAGATTTTCTTTCGCAGCCTCAATACTTTACGAGAGATATATTCAATACATGAACGAGGGGTGATATTGAAAGGACTATTAGGTAAACGCAACGCAGATAGTTAGATATTGCTACTGATTCGATAAATAACTAAACATTATGATCACTTACAATTACGAGAGGAATCTAAGTAGTGCCTTGGATTTGTAACCATTTGTAGGATTAAGGGAACCCTTCATACAATTGCACATTTGCCTCCACTGCCCAGGTTCTCCCTTTCAAACTAAGGTTACGATAACTAAATGTTAGGTAAATCAAAAATGTAATAAACCAATTTCTACAACAAATATAGAGAATATGAGTAAAACAAACACACATCATCACGACCCTTCAATGGTCCACTACTGAGCCGGGTCTCTTCCTCAGAATGAGGAGGGTATTAGGCCATAGTTCACCACGCTGGCCCAGTGCGGGTTGGCAGACTTCACACACCTTTGAGAACTTTTTTTTAGGGAACTCTCAGGAGTACAGGTTTCCTCACGATGTTTTCCTTCACCGTTAAAGCAAGTGATATTTAATTGCTTAAAAACACACATAACTCAGAGGTGTGTGCCCAGGATCACACTCGGACCTCCCGAGTAAGACTTGAAGTCTCAACCACTGGGCCATCACTGCTTTTTTTAACAATCAACCAATTTCTACAACAAAAATAGTGAATATGAGTAAAACAAACAGACATGATTGTTAACTATTATTTGTTTATATAGATGGTAAAGTCACGTCAAGCGTACTATGATAATTTTTAACATTTTTGATTTTCAAAATTTTAAGTTTTTGTGGTGCTAAATATTCACATCTACATTGTAATAAAACTATCGTGTAACAACTGTGACGAAACGATCAGATTATTGTCGTGTCGTGAGATCGTGTCAGTGGAAACACGCACATTTCTCAGTATGCAACTAAGTGACACGTGATTGTTTACAGCTATCACTCAATGTTCTGTGTATATATTTTTTTAATTATTGCTTACATGCCTCACTTTATTATGACCAACGTAAAGGCGCGATATAAGAACTCACACGACATTTTAGTATATTTTCACACTTCACACTTAAGTTCATTGAAGTTCATTGAAAACGATATTTGCATAAAATCGTAATAAAATTAAATTATCAAAGTAAAATTAATCAAATTTAAATAAGAAGAACATATTACCACATATTACTAATAAATTACAATTTATTTTATATCTAAATAAATTGATTAATAGTAGCTAAAGTTTTTTTACGAAAGTCGAAAACAAACAAACATACCTAACGGACAAATGTTATGATAATTTCTGTACTAAAGAACCTTCATAGGACTTAAAAGAAAATATATCAAAAAATTACACATAAACAATATTTTTTATACTTTTTTTTTTCAAAAATATGTCTGTCCCACCCCACTCATATGACTAATTTTTGAAACATTTTACAAAATTTGTAGTCATGAAAAGTTGTGTACAAAAGATTGCATATCACATAGTAGAGATCTCTTCCAGTAACCCCTGAATATAGAAGAGAATTATTGGATAAAGCGGTGCAGGCACAAAAGATGATTTGAAATAAGTAATAATAACTACTATATACTACATACACTATACATAAATACATACCTACATAAAAACTTACATATATAACTGTATAACAGCACATACATACTATAGTGTTAATGAAAATTACATTATATTCGCAGGAAAATATTCGCGGGTAGTTCGTTATTTTCTGATTATAAAAATTGGATCCAGTCGTCAAAAGTGTGTTGTGTTGTCGTGATGCTGGGACTACATTCCACACCACTGCAAAATCTTAATGGTCACCAGACGAGCTCCGTTTAACATGTGACTCAAGTCTATCGGAACAGGTTATATACAGTCTTGGAATAAAATTAAAGGCACGTTATCCGCGAATATAAAGTTATCAACGGTGTTGCTAACTCATCCTGTTTTTTTTAATGTTTTTTTTAAATATTAAAACAGAGCTTTATACCATTAAAGCATAATTACAGTCCGGACGAGCGCAATCAATGCACGTCAAAACTTCTATTACACTTGACATTATTTTACCAGTTAATTATTACTTTGACAATAAAAAATGAGAACACACAGACATACTTAACCTTTATACTGAGAACCTTTCTACATTCGAGATATTGACCGATAATATTATGGACTAACAATCATAGACTTCGAGGAAAGTTTCAAAATTTAAAAGGATATCCAATTCCTTTTTATATCGTAAATTATTGTATTTTTGTATATTGTATTTTTGTTTATAACGAATAAACTTAAAAACTACTGGACCGATTTCAAAAATTCTTTTACCGTTAGGAAGCTACATTAACCCTGAGTAACATAGGCTATATTTGTTATTAGAAAAAATTAGAGATCCTCAGAAATTCTTTCTAAAACCAACCCAAGGTGTAAAAAATTAGCCATAAAATGTCTTTCATCGCATGCGCTGCAGAAAGTATTGATGATAGAATAAAAAAATGTTCTACAATATTATAGAACGTATCAATATCCACAAAAAACTTCGCGAAACCATATGTCCAACTGTTGTAATTATCTCACTATAACTACTTCTTTACATTTTAAAAGTTGATAGAAATGCCTATCAAAATCCATACCTTTGTTGTTCTTATCCAAATAAATTATTTTGTATTCAAGACTGTTTCAATACCTGTTGATTACTGTTTGAATTATTAAAATCAGACATTCCATTCAAAAGAAATTACGAAATTAAAAATATCAATATAAATAAAAAATACGCGGCGAGAGAGGGGACACAGAAATGCGGGAGAGCCAAAATGTTTAAAACAAATTTTGCCACCCGTGCGAAGTCGGGACGGGCCGCTAGTCTTGAATAAAGAGGGAAGGTACTTCTTTATTATAGAAACTAACGCGGTTTTCACACTATTAAATAACAGATTACTCCCGTAAAGATTTGGGTCAAAATTTCCCGACTATAGTTTCAGGCACGTTAGGTGGAAGCACAATCTAAACTAACATCAAATTAAATTACCTAATTATTGCTCTACAAGTTCTATCCGTAGGAAATGATGGTAATGAATGGAATGCTGGTTACATTATTTTCTTGAAAAAAAAAAAATTATTACAAGCTTTTATTTAACTTGTATGTATGTATGTTTGTTGGGGTGAAATCTTGCAACTCAATTTTAAAGCAGATATCTTCAACCAATTGAGCTAAAATTTTATATACAAGTTCAATTTGGATGACAATGCGTGGTTAACTTTGTGACGTCATTCTAAATCCAACATAGCCATCCAAGATGGCGGACTAATTATTTTTAATGCACTTCTACAATATGGGTATCAAATAAAAGGGCTTTCTAAGAATAATATCAAAAATAAATTGAGGTCGATTTTCGTTTTAGCGTAGTTTTCTATCGGTGAAAAAAATTTTTAAATCGTCTTTTTGTTACTTTTATAAAATGGCCACTTTATGGCACTTAAATGGCCATATCTTTTTAATTAGGGTATAACACCACATAGCCTATGTTACCCGGAAAGGATGTAGCTTCCTATCCGTGAAAGAATGTTCATAAAACATACAAATATACAAACATACAAACAATCAAATCTTTCCTCTTTATATAATAGTATAGATATAAATGCTTTTAAGGCATTTAAATGATACAAAATCTACTCAATAAGCATTAAAACCAAAACCAATTTATAAATTGAATTTTGTTTTTAAGAATCTGTAATTGTTTCATTGTCGAAGTTTCACAGTATTTTTGGACTCAAATCCACATTTCTTCTGCATTCCGTTCCCCAAACGCAGTGACGGAAACCGATAAATTCTCTCCTTTCTTTCCCATCAGCAACGCGCAACGTGGGAAACAATGTCATAATTAATTACCCATTCCAATTTAAACCATTAAAATTATTCTAACATAAAAAATTAAATTTTGGTTAAGGGCGAATCGGATTTACGCTTGCAAGGTTCCGTTCATATTATTTTCTTCAATCATAAGTACGGCTATGTGAACTTGACACCCAATTTTGAAAAATCTTGTCTTTTTTTTGTGATTCTTATACATTTTCGTTTGTAGTTGTATGTAGTAAAAAAAATTTCGTTTGTAGTAATTTAAAAAAAAAATTATGACACTTCAAAAAAATCGCAGCCCCCGACTTTAATGAAATTTAAATTTAGCGATTGGTATGTATAGAGGATCGTTTGTAGTTGTTTGTAGCAAAAAAAAATTTGTTTGTAGTAATCAAGAAAAAAAGTTTTAAAGAAAAAAAAAATTTTTTTTTTCAAATTTTTTTTCAATTTTTTTAAAATTATTTATTTAACAAACGTCAGATACCGGTATAGAAAAACAGAAAATGTACATTAAACAACAAATAACTAAAAACGAACAAAATGAAAGCTTGTATCTTCAAATACTGACTACTACAAACGAAATAAACGCTAGTATTTCCAAAAACCAATAACTACAAATGAAATAGAAGCTTGTATTTTCAAGAACTGACTACTACAAACGAAATAGACGCTTGAATCTTCAAAACCTGACTACTACAAACGAAATAAACGCTAGTATTTCCAAAAACCAATAACTACAAATGAAATAGAAGCTTGTATTTTCAAGAACTGACTACTACAAACGAAATAGACGCTTGAATCTTCAAAACCTGACTACTACAAACGAAATAAACGCTAGTATTTCCAAAAACCAATAACTACAAATGAAATAGAAGCTTGTATTTTCAAGAACTGACTACTACAAACGAAATAGACGCTTGAATCTTCAAAACCTGACTACTACAAACGAAATAAACGCTAGTATTTCCAAAAACCAATAACTACAAATGAAATAGAAGCTTGTATTTTCAAGAACTGACTACTACAAACGAAATAGACGCTTGAATCTTCAAAACCTGACTACTACAAACGAAATAAACGCTAGTATTTCCAAAAACCAATAACTACAAATGAAATAGAAGCTTGTATTTTCAAGAACTGACTACTACAAACGAAATAGACGCTTGAATCTTCAAAACCTGACTACTACAAACGAAATAAACGCTAGTATTTCCAAAAACCAATAACTACAAATGAAATAGAAGCTTGAATCTTCAAAACCTGACTACTACAAACGAAATAAACGCTAGTATTTCCAAAAACCAATAACTACAAATGAAATAGAAGCTTGTATTTTCAAGAACTGACTACTACAAATGAAATAGAAGCTTGTATCTTCAAATACTGACTACTACAAACGAAATAAACGCTTGTATCTTCAAAACCTGACTACTACAAACGAAATAAACGCTTGTATGTTCAATAACTGACTACTACAAACGAAATAGAACCTTGTAATTTCAAGAACTGACTACTACAAACGAAATAGACGCTTGTATCTTCAAAAACTGACTACTACAAACGAAATAGAAGCTTGTATCTTCAAATACTGACTACTACAAACGAAATAAACGCTTGTATCTTCAAAACCTGACTACTACAAACGAAATAGAAGCTTGTATTTTCAAGAACTGACTACTACAAACGAAATAGACGCTTGTATCTTCAATAACTGACTACTACAAACGAAATAGAACCTTGTAATTTCAAGAACTGACTACTACAAACGAAATAGACGCTTGTATCTTCAAAAACTGACTACTACAAACGAAATAGAACCTTGTAATTTCAAGAACTGACTACTACAAACGAAATAGACGCTTGTATCTTCAAAAACTGACTACTACAAACGAAATAGAAGCTTGTATCTTCAAATACTGACTACTACAAACGAAATAAACGCTTGTATCTTCAAAACCTGACTACTACAAACGAAATAGAAGCTTGTATTTTCAAGAACTGACTACTACAAACGAAATAGACGCTTGTATCTTCAATAACTGACTACTACAAACGAAATAGAACCTTGTAATTTCAAGAACTGACTACTACAAACGAAATAGACGCTTGTATCTTCAAAAACTGACTACTACAAACGAAATAGAAGCTTGTATCTTCAAATACTGACTACTACAAACGAAATAAACGCTTGTATCTTCAAAACCTGACTACTACAAACGAAATAGAAGCTTGTATTTTCAAAAACTGACTACTACAAACGAAATAAACGCTTGTATCTTCAAAACCTGACTACTACAAACGAAATAGAAGCTTGTATTTTCAAGAACTGACTACTACAAACGAAATAGACGCTTGTATCTTCAAAACCTGACTACTACAAACGAAATAGAACCTTGTAATTTCAAGAACTGACTACTACAAACGAAATAGACGCTTGTATCTTCAAAAACTGACTACTACAAACGAAATAGAAGCTTGTATTTTCAAGAACTGACTACTACAAACGAAATAGACGCTTGTATCTTCAAAACCTGACTACTACAAATGAAATAGAAGCTTGTTTTTTCAAAAACTGACTACTACAAACGAAATAAACGCTTGTATCTTCAAATACTGACTACTACAAATGAAATAGAAGCTTGTATGTTCAAATACTGACAACTACAAACGAAATAGAAGCTTGTATCTTCAAATACTGACTACTACAAACGAAATAAACGCTTGTATCTTCAAATACTGACTACTACAAACGAAATAAACGCTTGTATGTTCAAATACTGACTACTACAAACGAAATAAACGCTTGTATGTTCAAATACTGACAACTACAAACGAAATAGAAGCTTGTATCTTCAAATACTGACTACTACAAACGAAATAAACGCTTGTATGTTCAAATACTGACAACTATAAACGAAATAGAAGCTTGTATCTTCAAATACTGACTACTACAAACGAAATAAACGCTTGTATCTTCAAAAACTGACTACTACAAACGAAATAGAAGCTTGTATCTTCAATAACTGACTACTACAAATGAAATAGAAGCTTGTATGTTCAATAACTGACTACTACAAACGAAATAGACGCTTGTATCTTCAAAACCTGACTACTACAAACGAAATAGACGCTTGTATTTTCAAATACTGACAACTACAAACGAAATAGAAACTTGTATCTTCAATAACTGACTACTACAAACGAAATAGAAGCTTGTATTTTCAAAAACTGACTACTACAAACGAAATAGACGCTTGTATCTTCAAAACCTGACTACTACAAACGAAATAGACATCTCTATCTTCAATAACTGACTACTACAAACGAAATAGACATCTCTATCTTCAATAACTGACTACTACAAACGAAATAGACATCTCTATCTTCAATAACTGACTACTACAAACGAAATAGACATCTCTATCTTCAATAACTGACTACTACAAACGAAATAAACGCTTGTATCTTCAAATACTGACTACTACAAACGAAATAGACATCTCTATCTTCAATAACTGACTACTACAAACGAAATAGACATCTCTATCTTCAATAACTGACTACGATCTCTCAAGATAGAGATGTCTATTTCGTTTGTAGTAGTCAGTTATTGAAGAAAGAGATGTCTGTTTCGTTTGTAGTAGTCAGTTATTGAAGATAGAGATGTCTATTTCGTTTGTAGTAGTCAGTTATTGAAGATAGAGATGTCTATTTCGTTTGTAGTAGTCAGTTATTGAAGATACAAGCTTCTATTTCGTTTGTAGTAGTCAGTTATTGAAGATAGAGATGTCTATTTCGTTTGTAGTAGTCAGTTATTGAAGATACAAGCTTCTATTTCTTTTGTAGTAGTCAGTTATTGAAGATAGAGATGTCTATTTCGTTTGTAGTAGTCAGTTATTGAAGATACAAGCTTCTATTTCGTTTGTAGTAGTCAGTATTTTAATATACAAGTGTTTATTTCGTTTGTAGTAGTCAGTTATTGAAGATACAAGCTTCTATTTCGTTTGTAGTAGTCAGTTATGGAAGATAGAGATGTCTATTTCGTTTGTAGTAGTCAGTTATTGAAGATAGAGATGTCTATTTCGTTTGTAGTAGTCAGTTATTGAAGATAGAGATGTCTATTTCGTTTGTAGTAGTCAGTTATTGAAGATAGAGGTGTTTATTTCGTTTGTAGTAGTCAGTTATTGAAGCTACAAGCTTCTATTTCGTTTGTAGTAGTCAGTTATTGAAGATAGAGATATCTATTTCGTTTGTAGTAGTCAGTTATTGAAGATAGAGATGTCTATTTCGTTTGTAGTAGTCAGTTATTGAAGATAGAGATGTCTATTTCGTTTGTAGTGGTCAGTTATTGAAGACACAAGCTTCTATTTCGTTTGTAGTAGTCAGTTATTGAAGATAGAGATGTCTATTTCGTTTGTAGTAGTCAGTTATTGAAGATAGAGATGTCTATTTCGTTTGTAGTAGTCAGTTATTGAAGATAGAGATGTCTATTTCGTTTGTAGTAGTTAGTTATTGAAGATAGAGATGTCTATTTTGTTTGTAGTAGTCAGTTATTTAAGATACAAGCTTCTATTTCGTTTGTAGTAGTCAGTTATTGAAGATAGAGATGTCTATTTCGTTTGTAGTAGTCAGTTATTTAAGGTACAAGCTTCTATTTCGTTTGTAGTAGTCAGTTATTGAACATAGAGATGTCTATTTCGTTTGTAGTAGTCAGTTATTGAAGATAGAGATGTCTATTTCGTTTGTAGTAGTCAGTTATTGAAGATAGAGATGTCTATTTCGTTTGTAGTAGTCAGTTATTGAAGATAGAGATGTCTATTTCGTTTGTAGTAGTCAGTTATTGAACATAGAGATGTCTATTTCGTTTGTAGTAGTCAGTTATTGAAGATAGAGATGTCTATTTCGTTTGTAGTAGTCAGTTATTGAAGATAGAGATGTCTATTTCGTTTGTAGTAGTCAGTTATTGAAGATAGAGATGTCTATTTCGTTTGTAGTAGTCAGTTATTGGAGATAGAGATGTCTATTTCGTTTGTAGTAGTCAGTTATTGAAGATAGAGATGTCTATTTCGTTTGTAGTAGTCAGTTATTGAAGATAGAGATGTCTATTTCGTTTGTAGTAGTCAGTTATTGAAGATAGAGATGTCTATTTCGTTTGTAGTAGTTAGTTATTGAAGATAGAGATGTCTATTTTGTTTGTAGTAGTCAGTTATTGAAGATACAAGCTTCTATTTCGTTTGTAGTAGTCAGTTATTGAAGATAGAGATGTCTATTTCGTTTGTAGTAGTCAGTTATTTAAGGTACAAGCTCTATTTCGTTTGTAGTAGTCAGTTATTAAACATAGAGATGTCTATTTCGTTTGTAGTAGTCAGTTATTGAAGATAGAGATGTCTATTTCGTTTGTAGTAGTCAGTTATTGAAGATACAAGCTTCTATTTCGTTTGTAGTAGTCAGTTATTGAAGATAGAGATGTCTATTTTGTTTGTAGTAGTCAGTTATTGAAGATACAAGCTTCTATTTCGTTTGTAGTAGTCAGTTATTGAAGATAGAGATGTCTATTTCGTTTGTAGTAGTCAGTTATTGAAGATACAAGCTTCTATTTCGTTTGTAGTAGTCAGTTATTGAAGATACAAGCTTCTATTTCGTTTGTAGTTGTTAGTATTTTAATATACAAGTGTTTATTTCGTTTGTAGTAGTCAGTTATTGAAGATACAAGCTTCTATTTCGTTTGTAGTAGTCAGTTATTGAAGATACAAGCTTCTATTTCGTTTGTAGTAGTCAGTTATTGAAGATACAAGCTTCTATTTCGTTTGTAGTAGTCAGTTATTGAAGATACAAGCTTCTATTTCGTTTGTAGTTGTTAGTATTTTAATATACAAGTGTTTATTTCGTTTGTAGTAGTCAGTTATTGAAGATACAAGCTTCTATTTCGTTTGTAGTAGTCAGTTATTGAAGATACAAGCTTCTATTTCGTTTGTAGTAGTCAGTTATTGAAGATACAAGCTTCTATTTCGTTTGTAGTAGTCAGTTATTGAAGATACAAGCTTCTATTTCGTTTGTAGTTGTTAGTATTTTAATATACAAGTGTTTATTTCGTTTGTAGTAGTCAGTTATTGAAGATACAAGCTTCTATTTCGTTTGTAGTAGTCAGTTATTGAAGATAGAGATGTCTATTTCGTTTGTAGTAGTCAGTTATTGAAGATACAAGCTTCTATTTCGTTTGTAGTAGTCAGTTATTGAAGATACAAGCTTCTATTTCGTTTGTAGTTGTTAGTATTTTAATATACAAGTGTTTATTTCGTTTGTAGTAGTCAGTTATTGAAGATACAAGCTTCTATTTCGTTTGTAGTAGTCAGTTATTGAAGATACAAGCTTCTATTTCGTTTGTAGTAGTCAGTTATTGAAGATACAAGCTTCTATTTCGTTTGTAGTAGTCAGTTATTGAAGATACAAGCTTCTATTTCGTTTGTAGTTGTTAGTATTTTAATATACAAGTGTTTATTTCGTTTGTAGTAGTCAGTTATTGAAGATACAAGCTTCTATTTCGTTTGTAGTAGTCAGTTATTGAAGATACAAGCTTCTATTTCGTTTGTAGTAGTCAGTTATTGAAGATACAAGCTTCTATTTCGTTTGTAGTAGTCAGTTATTGAAGATACAAGCTTCTATTTCGTTTGTAGTTGTTAGTATTTTAATATACAAGTGTTTATTTCGTTTGTAGTAGTCAGTTATTGAAGATACAAGCTTCTATTTCGTTTGTAGTAGTCAGTTATTGAAGATACAAGCTTCTATTTCGTTTGTAGTAGTCAGTTATTGAAGATACAAGCTTCTATTTCGTTTGTAGTAGTCAGTTATTGAAGATACAAGCTTCTATTTCGTTTGTAGTTGTTAGTATTTTAATATACAAGTGTTTATTTCGTTTGTAGTAGTCAGTTATTGAAGATACAAGCTTCTATTTCGTTTGTAGTAGTCAGTTATTGAAGATACAAGCTTCTATTTCGTTTGTAGTAGTCAGTTATTGAAGATACAAGCTTCTATTTCGTTTGTAGTAGTCAGTTATTGAAGATAGAGATGTCTATTTCGTTTGTAGTAGTCAGTTATTGAAGATACAAGCTTCTATTTCGTTTGTAGTAGTCAGTTATTGAAGATACAAGCTTCTATTTCGTTTGTAGTAGTAAGTTATTGAAGATACAAGCTTCTATTTCGTTTGTAGTAGTCAGTTATTGAAGATAGAGATGTCTATTTTGTTTGTAGTAGTCAGTTATTGAAGATACAAGCTTCTATTTCGTTTGTAGTAGTCAGTTATTGAAGATAGAGATGTCTATTTCGTTTGTAGTAGTCAGTTATTGAAGATACAAGCTTCTATTTCGTTTGTAGTAGTCAGTTATTGAAGATACAAGCTTCTATTTCGTTTGTAGTAGTCAGTTATTGACCATAGAGATGTCTATTTCGTTTGTAGTAGTCAGTTATTGAAGATAGAGATGTCTATTTCGTTTGTAGTAGTCAGTTATTGAAGATACAAGCTTCTATTTCGTTTGTAGTAGTCAGTTATTGAAGATACAAGCTTCTATTTCGTTTGTAGTAGTCAGTTATTGAAGATACAAGCTTCTATTTCGTTTGTAGTAGTCAGTTATTGAAGATAGAGATGTCTATTTTGTTTGTAGTAGTCAGTTATTGAAGATACAAGCTTCTATTTCGTTTGTAGGAGTCAGTTATTGAAGATACAAGCTTCTATTTCGTTTGTAGTAGTCAGTTATTGAAGATACAAGCTTCTATTTCGTTTGTAGTAGTCAGTTATTGAAGATACAAGCTTCTATTTCGTTTGTAGTAGTCAGTTATTGAAGATAGAGATGTCTATTTCGTTTGTAGTAGTCAGTTATTGAAGATACAAGCTTCTATTTCGTTTGTAGTAGTCAGTTATTGAAGATACAAGCTTCTATTTCGTTTGTAGTAGTAAGTTATTGAAGATACAAGCTTCTATTTCGTTTGTAGTAGTCAGTTATTGAAGATAGAGATGTCTATTTTGTTTGTAGTAGTCAGTTATTGAAGATACAAGCTTCTATTTCGTTTGTAGTAGTCAGTTATTGAAGATAGAGATGTCTATTTCGTTTGTAGTAGTCAGTTATTGAAGATACAAGCTTCTATTTCGTTTGTAGTAGTCAGTTATTGAAGATACAAGCTTCTTTTTCGTTTGTAGTAGTCAGTTATTGACCATAGAGATGTCTATTTCGTTTGTAGTAGTCAGTTATTGAAGATAGAGATGTCTATTTCGTTTGTAGTAGTCAGTTATTGAAGATACAAGCTTCTATTTCGTTTGTAGTAGTCAGTTATTGAAGATACAAGCTTCTATTTCGTTTGTAGTAGTCAGTTATTGAAGATACAAGCTTCTATTTCGTTTGTAGTAGTCAGTTATTGAAGATAGAGATGTCTATTTCGTTTGTAGTAGTCAGTTATTGAAGATACAAGCTTCTATTTCGTTTGTAGTAGTCAGTTATTGAAGATACAAGCTTCTATTTCGTTTGTAGTTGTTAGTATTTTAATATACAAGTGTTTATTTCGTTTGTAGTAGTCAGTTATTGAAGATACAAGCTTCTATTTCGTTTGTAGTAGTCAGTTATTGAAGATACAAGCTTCTATTTCGTTTGTAGTAGTCAGTTATTGAAGATACAAGCTTCTATTTCGTTTGTAGTAGTCAGTTATTGAAGATACAAGCTTCTATTTCGTTTGTAGTTGTTAGTATTTTAATATACAAGTGTTTATTTCGTTTGTAGTAGTCAGTTATTGAAGATACAAGCTTCTATTTCGTTTGTAGTAGTCAGTTATTGAAGATACAAGCTTCTATTTCGTTTGTAGTAGTCAGTTATTGAAGATACAAGCTTCTATTTCGTTTGTAGTAATCAGTTATTGAAGATAGAGATGTCTATTTCGTTTGTAGTAGTCAGTTATTGAAGATACAAGCTTCTATTTCGTTTGTAGTAGTCAGTTATTGAAGATACAAGCTTCTATTTCGTTTGTAGTAGTAAGTTATTGAAGATACAAGCTTCTATTTCGTTTGTAGTAGTCAGTTATTGAAGATACAAGCTTCTATTTCGTTTGTAGTAATCAGTTATTGAAGATAGAGATGTCTATTTCGTTTGTAGTAGTCAGTTATTGAAGATACAAGCTTCTATTTCGTTTGTAGTAGTCAGTTATTGAAGATACAAGCTTCTATTTCGTTTGTAGTAGTAAGTTATTGAAGATACAAGCTTCTATTTCGTTTGTAGTAGTCAGTTATTGAAGATACAAGCTTCTATTTTGTTTGTAGTAGTCAGTTATTGAAGATACAAGCTTCTATTTCGTTTGTAGTAGTCAGTTATTGAAGATAGAGATGTCTATTTCGTTTGTAGTAGTCAGTTATTGAAGATACAAGCTTCTATTTCGTTTGTAGTAGTCAGTTATTGAAGATACAAGCTTCTATTTCGTTTGTAGTAGTCAGTTATTGAAGATAGAGATGTCTATTTCGTTTGTAGTAGTCAGTTATTGAAGATAGAGATGTCTATTTTGTTTGTAGTAGTCAGTTATTGAAGATACAAGCTTCTATTTCGTTTGTAGTAGTCAGTTATTGAAGATAGAGATGTCTATTTCGTTTGTAGTAGTCAGTTATTGAAGATACAAGCTTCTATTTCGTTTGTAGTAGTCAGTTATTGAAGATACAAGCTTCTATTTCGTTTGTAGTAGTCAGTTATTGAAGATAGAGATGTCTATTTCGTTTGTAGTAGTAAGTTATTGAAGATACAAGCTTCTATTTCGTTTGTAGTTGTTAGTATTTTAATATACAAGTGTTTATTTCGATTGTAGTGGTGTGTAGTTGAACGTAGAGACTCAGAGAGGTCTCTTTCGTTTGGTATTTGAAGATAGAACCTTTCTTGTCGTTTGTAGTAATTTTTAGTTGAATAGACATTTTCAATATTTTCTATATGAAAAAAAAATTTAAAAAATTTTGGAAAACAAAATTTTTTTTTGTAACTTTTTTTTCCAATACAAACTAACAAAAATTTTTTCACTACAAACAACTACAAACGATCCTCTATAAATACAAATCGCTAAATTTAAATTTTATCAAAGTCGGGGGCTGCGATTTTTTTGAAGTTTCATAATTTTTTTTTTGAAATTACTACAAACGAAATTTTTTTTACTACATACAACTACAAACGAAAATGGATAAGAATCACAAAAAAAAGTCAAAATTTTCCAAAACCGGGTGTCATGTTCCTGGAGCCCATAAGTACCACCTTTATTACTTTTATGACATCTTTTTAAGTAATAAGACTCCACTTTTTGCATTAAGATAAATTGTTATTTCCAAAAGTAACCTAAACTAGTTTTTACCCTGAAAAATAAATTAGGATATTCTATGTTTACCTATACCTGTTATTAAAACGATACAAACGAGATTTACACTATAAAACGGATATTCTTTTACACTATCACTTTTTTTCGCAGTTAATACGCAATACGAGATTTTAATAATCAATCTTAATATTGAATCTCCCTATTACAGATTGTAAATACATTTCAATTTCTATTTGATATACACATTTTATGTGTGTTTTAAGCAATTAAACATCACTTGCTTAAACGGTGAAGGAAAACATCGTGAGGAAACCTGCACTCCTGAGAGTTCCCAAAAAAAAAGTTCTCAAAGGTGTGTGAAGTCTGCCAACCCGCACTTGGCCAGCGTGGTGGACTATGGCCTAATACCCTCCTCATTCTGAGGAGGAGACCCGGCTCAGCAGTGGGCCATTGACGGGTCGTGATGATGATACACATTTTTGGTCTATTTATCAATGTCAAAGGCAAAATCTAAAGATTAATTCTGACCATTTGAGGAACAATAATCTATTGTTAATTTTAAAAAAAGAGGAGAGAGAGGAAGAGTTGTAGTCTATACGCAGACTAACAGAGTTAGCAACACCGTTGATAAATTTATATTTGGGAGTAGTAATTTTTATGTTATTATAACCACTGTTTCGATAGACTTAAGCCAGTTGTCGAACGGAGCTCGCCTGGTGACAATTATGGCTGTTACTGTGCAATATCGATCCAATGTAGATAGCAACAGTATGACGGCTTGACTAGAATATCCTTCTAGGTGTTATACTTTAGACTCAGAGCTTCAGAGTTATTACTATAATACTCGCGATGTAATTCAATAAATATTATGTCGTGAAGGCGTATTTATTAAGCTATCCCCAGCAAGAAAACAAGCAATCAACAAGAAAGTAAAAATGCTACCAACATCAAGTTAAAAATTATAAATGTTGCAATCGTTATAATTAACATAAAACTATTTATAACATAAAATAATAATGTTACCATCTCAACATCGAGTATATTACGAAAAAAATTAAATCACTGTTGTGTTACAATATATTTTAATAAGCGTAATGTTCAGACGGACATCCAAGCAGCCGAATAGACGACATGGATTTCAAAAGGAACCCTAAAATGTATTAAGTAGGCTGCACTTTTGTCACCTTTGAAGCATTACTTATCTCCGAACCAACGACACTTATTACTATTTAGTTTAAACTAAAAGTTACTCTAATTCAATGCCTTAAAGATGATTTTGCTTCATAATCATATTGGCCCAACATTTGTCCAACATGTCAAATAATACCAGGCGTTTGATTTGTTTGGAAAAGGTGTAGACGTCTCAACACTCGCCCAACTTACAAAGCACCCTATTATATTACAAAAGGAATGTGGATCCGTGTTCTGTTACACTGGTTGGTTACACTGTGTAGTTTGTCATTTGAACGACTAATGTGTAAACAGATAAAGGGTCATTTTAAAGTGAAAGTAAATCATAAGGATGGGGTTTTAAAACTTCCTTGCTAATGGATACTCTTGATCTCCAAGTGGTACGATTTGTTATACAAAACCTTTTCTCTAATATCTAGAGGGGACTCTGTTTGAGGATTTAAGAAACATGGGAAGGGGGAATGGTTTTGTGTTCATCATTCATCTTTTCTAAACATTTTATCCCTTGCTATTGTATAGCTACTTAAATTTATATTTGGTTGTTCAAGAGATACATTCAAGCTTATTACAAATTATTTGTAATTCGCAAACACGAATAAACTTGTATAATCCATACAAATAAATATAATTGGAGTGTCTGTTTGTAATATTAAAATAACCGCATTATACTAAGTGCATGTGGATACATTACCTAAACAACATTTTTTATAATTTTGGTCTGTCTGTCGTGTCTGTTTGTTCCGGCTAATCTCTGAAATGGCTGGACCGATTTTGACGGGACTTTCACTGTTAGGTAGCTGATGCAACAAGGAGTAACTTAGGCTATTAAACATCTGGCTACGACCCATAGGGGCGGAGCAACACGCGAACGAAGTCGTCCGTGTCGGTTAGTACAAAATATTAATCATTTTATAATAAACTAGCCTATAGCTCATCTGCTAGTGAAAATCCTGTCAAAATATGTCCAGCCATTTCAGAGATTAGCCGGAACAAACAGACGGACAGACAGACAAAAATTGTAAAAAATGTTGCTTTGGTATATATACCGTGTATACATCCATATGCGCTTAGTAAAAAGCGGTTATTTTAATATTACAAACAGACACTTCAATTTTATTTATATATATATGGATATGATAATAACGCGCAATTTAGAAATAGCCGACCAGTGCCTGGGGTTTGTGACCCAGGAACAGGTATAAAGATTTATAGCTTATGTGGACTTCAAGAAGGGTGACCTTAACCACAACACTGTAATACTAACTTCCATGTACACTGCGCGACAACACCAGAGAGACTGACTCTAATCTGTCGCACTAAAGGGTGGGTATACTTGAAATAAAATAAAAGGAAAGAAAAATTATAAGTAAGAATATAAATATATATTGTAACTAAAATTTCCAAATGCCTTTTTCATCTTCTCAGCAAAATTTATCAGTACGCCATCTTTGGAAATCCATCATATAGAATTTAGAAAATGTCACTTACCATAGTATTTTTTAATCTTAATTAACACATACAAATGTTTGCAAAAATTATTGCCATGATATAATTTTATTGATTTTAAAAATACAATCTAAATTCAGTACACAAATTCTACGTTTTTCTTAATTTCAAAAAAGCACAAACAGACAATAAGCGTAAAACACATTCCTTCGCGTCCCGCCAAAACAATTCCCGCGCATTGCAACTTCACTTGTCAATGGAAGGACAGATAAACATAAACTTGAATGACATACTCTTTACACTGGCGTGAAATAAAAATAATATATTTGTTTACAAAAGATCTATGAACGTGATTCAATACGAAACAATGCTGTTTAGTGGTTTCATTCAATGGATCGTTCATGGATGAAATATTTATTATTACAGCAATGTAGTGAAGTGAAAATACAATGAAACTATTGTATTTTTATATATTCTTATAACAACTACAATATCAACGTGGTTAAAGACTAATACCACAGACCATACACATCCGTCAGAGATTATGAATAATATGATACCACAGATTTTTAATTAGTGGTGTTAGTAGTATAGCTTAATTTTATCTGTGGTAACAGTATCGCCAATAAAATAAAAATTATGACGAATGAAATTATTAAGAAGTAATGTCGATTTTTTAAGACACGAGATGTTAAAGCGAAAGTAAGAAATATAGATTGATTTCCAATCTCCTCTTTTCTAAAAATAAGTGAAAATTTAATGAAAATCAGTTAAACAAATAAATTAACGAAACAACTCCCGCCAAAACAATTACAAGTATACTGTCACTTGTCCATGGAAATACAGATAAACATACACTTGAATGACTTCGCTGTTTGGTGAAGTAAAAAAAATGAAAGATCTACTGTTAATGCTTGTAATGTATTTTGTTTATCATTTTAGTTTGATTCAATGTGAAACAATGCAGTTTGGTTTTTACTTTTTCTTTGTAAATGATAGACATTGCTAGATTAAATTGAATTTCAAAGATAAAATAGAGTATTTCATTGTTGACCACATAACTAGGAATGATAATATTGAGACATTTGAAGACAATAGCCTTATTAGTATAAATTAATAAAAAAAAAATCAATATGTACAACAAATAAAACAATGAAGTTTTGACTAACAGATTTAACAGTGTATCAAATTTTTGTCTTTTTCTTACAATTTCACTATTGAGTGCGAGGACGAAATGTTGTCTTTCAGACCGTAGGACCTGAAACATAGGACCGTACTTCCTTAAAAAATGTCGGAGCAAAATAAGCGAATCATTGTGTAAGCCTAAGGTTAGGATAACATAAACCTAACCTAACACAAGGCTAACCTTACCTAACGTTGTGTTTACATTACCATGTGGCAACTACATTGTAAGGAACTCATGTGGCCGCACTCGAACAACACTCCCAGCACTTAACATTTTCACTAGCACTGCCCAGATAATATCCACCCCTTGAGAGACCTCGTGTAAGACTAAGACTGCGGTCCGACAGTCAAAGGAATATAAAAGGTCAAGACTGTCATAGCGACGGAACTGATTATTATTTTACTCTAGCGCCATAGATGGTATTGACGATTCGATTATTCGATAATCGTTTACTATTTTCCGACACATTATTTCCACTTATGTTAAGCAGTTTTTTAAATAACTATCTATTACAGAAGTAAAGTGTAATTGGATCTCTTAAACTTCAGTTTTGCATAAAGTATAAAATAATTTGACACTGACCACATTTCAAACTCCAATCTCCCGTCTTCAAGGTGCGCGCGCGCAAGAAAGTGTACAGTTTTAATTGATCTTCCCTTCAACTCATAATCTTGTAATAAACACCACCTTTAATGTGTTTATTTTATGACTTTATAAAACGTTTTTGATGAAAAGGTATGTACCAACACAGACACAAATTACAAACTAAGATATTTATAAAAATTGCATCAGCGAGACATACAATTTTAATACTGAGGATAAGTAATTTTCAATAAAAATAAGCATTTCTTTCTACCACATGGACATTTTTAAATTCTACCGCTATAAGTAATTTATTTTTCACTTTATATATCTTATAGAGTTATTGCTCCATAAGATATATAAAGTGGAATAATATCCAAATGTATTCGAAGCCAACTTACTTAACATTTTTAATAACTTGAACATTAATTATAGAGTTAAGTAAAAACGTAATGAATTTTATAGTTAAATTTAATAAATAAAAAGCAAAACATTAAAATATATTTTTTTTTAATTTAAAATAATACATTTATTAATTGAAATGTCTCGATATATGAATGATTTTTTTATAACTCAAGAACTGCTAGACAGACTTTGATGAAATTTGGTACAGAAATAGGAATCGAACTTGAGAAATGACATAAGCTATCTTTTATCCCAAAAATTGGCTTCAAGTGATTGAAATACGGGATGAAAGTTTATATGGAAGTTTGTCATAAAGCTGAAGAGTTTGTTAATTTGTTTGTTTGCTTGAACGCGTTAATCTCAGGAACTCCTGGTCCAATTTGAAAGATTCTTTCAATGTTAGATAGCCCATTTATCGCGGAAGGCTATAAGCTATATATCATCACGCTACGACCAATAGAAGCGGAGTATCACGGGCATGAAGTAGCAAGGGTCGGCTAGTATTCAAATAAATTATGTAATATGTTTTGCATATCTGTATATCTGCAATAAAGAATCATAAAGAAAAAGCTGAAACCATAAAGTCAGTGAATAATTCACAAAGGGCAGAATACAATTGACCACTAAAAGCAAATAAAATAGTATTTGGAAAGTCTTAGAATAAAATTTAAAGCCTGTTCCGTCTAAACAAACAAGTATAGACGCATATTGCACACAATACAGCCATTTCGGATTGCCTTGCCTATTTTTAGCCTGGCAACAAAAAGAAATAATCTTTATGTTCTTAGCTGTAATGCTTGTTTTTGCGCGCGTATCCGCTTGATGCACTGATATTTTTTTCTTTTTTACACTTTTAAAGAACGCTCTTGTATAGCCGTTATCTTTCGTATCGTACTCAGCTACGATGAAGAAACATGTCGCTAAATACCGCTTACGGTTCCGATCATGTTAAATCACTTTCTCTACTTTATCTCTGTATAATAAACTTTAAATCTATTAAAAAACCGGCCAAGTGCGAAACGAACACTCGCACGAAGGGTTCTGCACTAATACTTGGCAAAAAAATCACGTTTGTTGTATGGGAGCTCCCCTTAAATATTTATTTAATTCTGTTATTAGTATTTGTTGTTATAGGGGCAACAGAAATAGATCATTTGTTGAATATTTCAACTGTGTAGCCATCACGGTTCATGAGATACAGTCTGGTGCCAGACAGACAGACGAATGGACAACGGAATCTTAGTTCCACCAGGATCACCTTCGAACGTAAATCAATGTTGCAAATATCATAACTAAAAGTAGTGCTACATCTTCCTTCTAGCACCACGACTGCGTCTAACTAGTCAAACTGCGCGAATTATTAATGCTTATTGGCTCTGTAACTTATTACACTTGCTGGCAAGTATTTGTACGTTTTAGCAAACTTAGAGAAGATAGCGTCCCTCTATTAGTAGTTCAATCCACGACGTCTACTATTTTAACCAATTGTGGTGCTCTCCCCTCTAAAAACCCTTAAATGACTTCTTCTTTAGATGCCTTTGCTATGATAAAAAAAATATTAAGTTTAGTCGGTTTTTAGCGCGGAGCAGTGGAGGTTAGTGTTTTGATCATTTTGAAAGGTTTATATTATTTTTAGTCTGTGATACGAGAGAAATGAAACGAGCATGATTACAGGTAATCGACACGGAGTAGAAATTTTAAATTGCTGTTTATAAACAAGCCTAATAGCTTCGGCAACATTTACTGCAGGTGGTCTAAGTCTAAGTAGACTTGTTTAAGTGTGTGCAATAAAAGCTACAGGCTACAGACTACATTATTATCTTATCAGACTTGTATATTAAACTTGGTTGCCGTCTTCGCCAGATTTAATTTAACGCTAAGTGTTCTTTTTGTTTTTTTTTAATTAATTAAAAAAAATCCTTTTTAACTCTAAACTATCAAAGTAAAAAAAATATTTTAGGGTTCCGTGCCTTAAAGGCGAATAAGAAATTATTGTAGGATTACTTCATAGTCAGTCTGTGTTTATCTGAAACGTATTAAATAATTAAAATTAAATGAATATCATATATTCTTGTGTGTGTGAACCAAGTATGAAGATTACTAGTCGACCCGCGCTAACTCGTCCGCGTGTAGCTCCGCTCCTATTGGTCTTAGCGTGATGATTTATAGCCTATAGCCTTCCTCGATAAATGGGCTATCTATCTCTAAAAGAATTTTTCAAATAGGACCATTAATTCCTGAGATTAGCGCGTTCAAACGAACAAACTCCCCAGCTTTATATATTAGTTTTAAATTTGCCTAGTACTTCTAGAATATTAAAACTATATAAAATACATTTTTTAAAGATTGGTATACCTAAAGACAGATATGCCCTCTACACAGACCAACAATATTTAACAATCGACTTTTCGTTGATACAACTGATTGATTCAGTGTACGCCAACTTCGAAAGTCAAATGCAACTCATATTAGTTACTAATAACATAGAAGACTTTATCAGTTTTGCCATTTTATAAAACATAATGCTACTTACTACTTACATCAAAGTTGCCAGCCTCATAATTAACACTACATATAAATAATTATGGCATATTTCTAAATAATTGAATGAAAACATTTTAAAAGTAATTTTTCCGCGGCATGTGTGTTGCCATTAAAACATTAAAAACAATCAATTAAATTAACTTAATATGTTTATATGTATGCAGAATTATGGTAAATACCGTTGACCGTATAATTTTAAGACATCTTGAATATACATACAGACCTTTTAAATACAACAGGTGAAATATCAAAAGTATATACCGAACATGCATTTAAACAATAAATACACAAACGGTACATAAAAGCAGATGTTAATTATGAAACTTTTGATAATAAAGAAGAATTATATATCTAGTTAATTTTTAGGGTTCCGTTCCTCGAAATAAATAAAGTTCCCTTCGTTATTCATCCTGTCAGCGTACGAGAGAGGATGATTACTTTTACTCACACACACTAAGGAACATATATAGAAATATAACATAAATACAATATTTTTTTAATGAATTTTGTAACTCACCAACACCTTTAGATCTAGGTAGTATTTAAACAAAGTTAGCTATTCCTATGATTTCTAAGAAGGTTTGGTAAAACACTGGTTGTCCTAATTTAGCTGCAGATATTTCATTTAAAGAAAAATCTTTTGGCAGACTGTTAAATAATTAAGAATAATTGTTTTTGGACTATCACATGAGAAACAGGCTCAAATCTATCGAAACAGAGAATCGAAATTAAATAAACAGAACTCACTAATAAAAAGATATTTATAGTCTTGCGTCTATTGTCATAAAAATTGAAATCAGTATTAAATATTCTCTGCAGCCTCTTGGGACTGTAAAAACATCAAATTTCTAAGTCACTGTAAATAAATATGTAATAAACTTACATTTAATTCTCGCACAAAAGAAAAAACTAAAACTTTTATGCGTTGTTTCTTCACTGTTTGAGGACAGCATTCTTTAAACGACAAAGTTAAGTTTATCAATCTGAACTATACGAAACCTCCGTGCGTGATTCAGACTCGCACTTGGCTTATTTTTAAATACATCACTGCCCGAAACTTTGCGTTGTTCGTCAACAATCTTGATCGACCATTTTCGCAGTATCGTAAGGCAAAAAATATTCTTAATGCTATGCAATTGCTGCTGATGACTATGTTAGGTAATATAAACACTCTTACCCTAAAGTAATTGGTAAAGAACTTCAGTTAATTGCACAATAAATTATAAATTAATTCAATCATATGTATATAATACTGAATTGTTGCATGCAAGTTTGTAATTCAGTTTTTGTGCGATGCGCAAATGAACTAAATGTAGTATTAAATTTTATGTCCATACATTCCTAATATGATAAAAATGGAACTAAAAATACATTCAATATAATTAGTCAGTAAACTTTTTTTTTATTTTTAATAATGGGCTGTTACTGTGTGTTACTGTATGTCAAATACGCTCGGGGATGGTAACCCTAGCACTAACTTAAAATGTTTTTTCTTTCTTCTTTCTTTTAAAAATTAGCTAGGACTCGTAAGTTGATGTATAGATTGGATAGATAGATCCATCCAAACGGAGAAGGGCGTGGTGCTTCTGTCAGGATGTGGCCGCTTAAGAAGTCTTACAAATGCGTATGTGACTACATGGCCGTTAGAAATCTAGTGGGTTATGCTATATGACGTCATCATATTACAACTATACAAACTATTATAATATACTTTCCTTTGACTTGTGACCAAGGATTAGGGAAGTATAAAGAGCTCCTTGAACATCCAGCACATTTCTACATTATTCTATTTAGATCTACATAATTTTAAGTAACAAATGACTGCACCCATTAAACTAAAACTATTTGCCATTTACTTACACTACCTATAATTCATTTTCACAGTAAATTATTGTTAAATTAATCCTAAATCCTTTAAAGCCAACATTATTAAATAATAGGTTGGGGAAAAAGTTTCTTCGCATTTTTTAAGAAAATTCAAAACATTTTTTTAATATAGTTTATTTACATTTAACTAAAGTATCTAGGTACCATTTTGTTCGATAACATTTTGCCATCTTGTATGTAGGGACATGATCCCATTGCTATAGAAATTTTGTGGCTTCTGATCAAAAAACCGTGACAAGTAGTTTTGGCAGTCCTCTCGTAATGTTAACTTGACACTGCATAAAGAATTCTGAAGAGACCGAAACAGGTCGAAATCTGAAGGTGCAAGGTCAGGATTATACGGCGGATGCATTAACACCTCCCAGCCAAACTCTCTTAATTTTTGCTGAGCGGCTCAATATGTGTGAGGTGTATCGTTATCATGATAAAAACCACACCCCTTCTGTTGATTTATTCCGGCCGCTTTCTCTCAACTTCTTGTTTTAACCTCATCAGTTGTTCGCAGTAGAGTTCAGAATCGATGGTCCTGCCTGGTGGTAACAGCCCATAATGAATAATGCCTTTCCAATCCCACCACACACACAGCATCACCTTGTTACGAGTTAACCCGGGTTTCGCCACAGTCTGTGAAACCTTTGACCACGACCATTTTCGCACGTTCTTGTCGTACGTGATCCTCTTTTCGTCACCAGTTATCAGCTTCTTCAAAAATGGTTCGGTTTCATTACGTCGTAATAAAGAATCACAAATGAGTACACGGTTCATTAGTTTTCTTTCAGTGAGCTCGTGACGTACCCAAATATCGAGCTTTTTTGTGTACCCAGTTTTTTTCAAATGCGCCAAAACTCTTTTGTGGTCAATTCCCAGTTCTTCAGCTACGTCGTAACTACTGATATGCCGATCTTGCTCCACTTTTTCAAAAATGGCATCCATTTTATCCGTAATAGGGCGAGCAGAACGAGGTGCATCTTTTGACATCAAAATTTCCGGATTGAAAACTCTTAAACCAAATTTGTGCTACCCTCACAGACACTGCACTAGGTCTATAAACATCGCAAAATTTTATCGCGGCTTGCGTTGCATTTTTACCTTTTTTGTAGTAAAATTTTAAAATGTATCGAATTCCTTCATTAGATTCACTCATCTTCACAGTATGAAAAACAAATAAAAATCACACATTTTCGTAATTTGAAATTGGAATTATCTTCTTTAAAATATAAACTTGTAATGATACCAAAACCAGGCAGATACAAATAGTATAGCTAAAGAGATTTTATTACAAGTTCATACATTCTGCGAAAAGAATTTTTCCCCAACTTATTAATAACCATGTCTTATCATATGCAATTTTCAAATGACAGACTGTCAAAGGTAAAAATCGAATCTATATGCAAAAGTTGAATTGCACCACCGACATATTAATTTTGGGTCTATCCAACGTTTTGTTTTTGGTGACTATTCTTAACAATATTTGCCTTTTGAAAGACTAAAGAATTTTACCTTTAAAAAATAAAAATATCACGGTATTCCAATATTATATGTATATGATAATTAGAGAGTCTAAAAGGTCAGGCATGTCTTTTTGTGTAATGATCTCTAATACAGATAGAAGATAATATATTTGAGAAACACGAATGGAATACTTATCAGTTGAGATGCGATTTCAGCGTGCTGGAGTCCAGAAAAAAAGCTTTGCGTGAGCTCGCACAGGAGCTCATTGAGCCATGAACAAAGTGAAGGTGAAATACTAATGCTTGTTTAATAATTAATGACTTGTTTCGACGAGCCTTGTGACAATCCTGCATGTCTGAAATGCGACCGACCAGCGCCATGGCATCATCAGAGTGGCGAATCTAAGTAAAAACGTGGCTGCAACGTCATCATTATTGTAATTTATTTCGGCCAATGCGATTCGGACTCGTACACCCAGGGTTCCGTACAATCTTTTTTTATAGACAGTAAATAAGCGCTTGGCTATACCACATCTGATGGAAAGTGATAATGTAGCCCAAGATGTAGCGCGCTTCTCTAAAAGATGCTTATTCACTCCCCTTTCAAAAACATCATACTTCGAAAATACTGACACCAGTAAGGCGTTCCACTCCTGAATCGTCCGCATCAAAAAAGAAGAAACAAATCGCTTCGTATGTGCAAACGAGTGTGTCGTGTACAAGGGGGTGGAGACCCTCACGGCGTCTAATAGTTCGGTGGTGGTGGTGATGAAACAGGGATTAGATCTTCTAGAATATTTTTACCTTTTATTTCATTTCCAATACACAAACTTGTAGACAATATATAACACCCCGTGAACAATATACTTTATTATTTTAATCTTTAATAGCGATGTCGTGCAGGGCAGGGGAAATATTTTGCAATCTAAAAGATCCTTTTAAACCTGCTCGTATGTCTCAAACACCAAGCACGTTACGGCTTCCGTCGAGGTTGCATATTATTATCGTCTTTTGAGTGTTCCTGCGCAGTGTTGAATGTTACTGGAGAGATAAAGTTAACTTGGAAAATTGTTGTATATACGATTATATTTTTAACCGACTTTCAAAAAGCTTAGTAGTTTTTATTTTATGAACATTTTTTCCGTTAGCATAGCTACTTAAAATAAAATTACTATTCGATACATGACAATAAAAAGCAACGAAATAATATAGTCTACCTGAAAAAAAAACTACGTTCAAAAAATCCGAGTTCAAACTAAAATGCACTAAAAAGTAAGAAATAATTCCGTTATTTATTATTCTCTCTTTATTAAGACAATAATATATAATAATTGTTATTTTTGTAGTCGGTGCCAGCAATAGTATAGTATAGTAATAGTAGTAGTTAAATAGTTATACCTGTTATTATTCTATCTCACTACATGTCTGTTAACCTGGCTGGCACCGACTTTAAAAATAACAATTATTTATATATTATTGTCTTAATAAAGAGAGAATAATAAATAACGGAATTATTTCTTACTTTTTAGTGCATTTTTAGTTTGAAGTCGGTTTTTTAAACGTAGTTTTTTTGTTGGAAAGTATTGAATATACATATTATAGACTATATAAAACATAATATATAAAATAAACGCTCGTATTTCTTGATTTCGTCGACTTAGAATTTTGTTGTTTTCGTGACTCCAGGACACTGAAGACCTTAGCTTTTCTACCGTAAGTACTACTTCAAAAAATGCTCTAGATGGGTAGATGGATGGACGAAAAAGTAATCCTATAAAAGTTTAGCTAGTTTAACCTATTTAGCGCAAAATTTTTGAAGTGAAACTTCTTTAGAATCGTTGTGATTTCAAACCGGATGCAACGGAAAAAACGACAGGTAAGAGACACAAATACAAAAATGAGTAGGAAAGAATGAGACAGAAATATACAAAACGACAGGTAAGAGACACAAATACAAAAATGTGTAGGAAAGAATGAGACAGAAATATACATACTATTTTATATTATTATATATATTCATCTCATTCTTTTGTCGATTTACTGAAGTTTCACTTCTATCGTGTGTGAATCGCACACACATCTTTCTTTTTTTTTTTTATTCATTTTAATTTAACTGGAGTACAGTCACAAGTAAATTATAACAATATTTGAGAGCATTTTTTAAGCATGTTACATCAAGGACATATGAAATCCGGTCAAGTTAGAGCTGGACTCGATTACAGGTTTAAAACACAAGATTTACGGATAATTTCATAAAGGAAGAGTGAATAAAACAACAAAATATGTTAGCTGGACTACCTTCGCGTCGCTGAGAATGGAAATGGGGAATACATTTCTCCTTGTGCCAACTCTAGACTTGTACATTAGCCACCTTCCAGTTTCCGACATATGCAAATCGGATGACAAGTGACAATGCAATATTATTATAACGTAAGATGATGTAATGTTGGAGCTTAAAAGAACCCATATCGTTATCATCACCACAACCCGTCAATGGCCCGCCGCTGAACTGGGTCTCCTCGGAATAAGGAGAGGTTAGGTCATAGCCCATCACGCTAACCCGTGAAGGTTAGCACACTTCACACATCATTGAGAACTCTCAGGAGTGCAAGTTCCCTCACATTTTCCTTCACCGTTAATGGGGCCCAGGATCGAACTTCGACCTCCCGAGTCTTAATCACTGGACTACCACAGCTTCTAGTAACTTCATGAACGTCTCCAAATGGGAGATAGCACCAATGGCAAGAGTAACATAGGAAACATTGATAATGTATCATTATATTATTAGTAAAATATTACTTTACCATTTGCTACTGCGCTTAGAAATATAATATTTTAATTAAGTAACCTTAGGTACCAAAACTAAATTTAAAAAATCCAAAAAAATGTCACAATAAACGAAACTATTTGTCATTTTCTCAAAAGTGAACACTACAATTATCAAATAGAGGAAACTTAGAAAAGAGATGTATCGGTTTCGGATACTTTTTTATATATATTTGTATTAAAACTGTCTTTATTATTAAAGAAATGAGATCAGAGAGTTCTCCATAATACAGAGGAGGTATAAGGTAGAATATTTTCAGTCAGCAATGTTCAGTACGAAAGGTTTTCTCCTAAGAAACTCTTGTTTACAACAGCACAAGCAGTAAAGTGTTGGTTTTATTTTTTCTCCGAACAGTTTCAATTTGCGACAAGAGTATAAATTCTAATGCACAAAGCACCCGTTATGAAGACGCGTGCACGTTCCTGAGTTTTCGTACAAAATCACGTCAGGGTTGCCACTATTTATATTTATAAATCTCGATCAAAGGCTCCACCTGTTATAATTGAAATAATTTTATTATCAACATTTGATAGTCTTTGATGAATAGAAATATAGCATATTTATGTTTAATTATATTTTCTGTTAAGTTGCCTTTTTCAAGTTAGAATAGTTTTTGTTTGTGCTCCTCTATGTTCAGGATAGCTTAAGTTTATTAATTAACCAATAAAAATATTGTTGGATAGTCTGATAACACATCAAGAAGTATCTTTTCTTACATGTCTGGCTGTCTGTCTGTCAGTCTGACGGATATACCATGCAACGTAGGTATAAAAACGTAATCTTTATCATAATTATTACGTTTGTCGCCAGTGTATAGTTTACATCTAATTATTAATCTAAACTTCTAAAGTATTCCAGGTTCCACTGGAAAATGTCACAAATTTTTTTTAGCATTTTTACAGGTATATTTCTGGACACACTTCAATTAAAAATTAACATATATGTCGGCGCGTCATTATCATCATCACAACCTATTAATAGCCCACTGCTGAGCCGGGTCTCCTCCTCCGAATGAAGAGTTAGGCTTAGGTTTAAACAGTGAAACTGAGCAGTGGAGGCGAGTATAAGAATTCAGTTAAAAAGCCTTGCAAACCTACACTTTGACCACAAGTCCAAGGCACTACTTAGGTTCCTGTCCGAATAGTACGCGCTCGTAAAGTTACTTAACTTAATTTTTTTTACTTCTCTCCTTCTTTCTCCTTCTCATTTTCTCCGAGTTATATTTCGGATTATTAACTAGATTTATGTTTTATTACAAATTATTGATAGTGTATCAAAGCTATATTATAATGTTGTCAGCCCTGTCATTAAGAATAGGTGCACTCAGTGCTATCGGCAGCCGTCAGCCGCGGCGCGCGTCGTGGAGACAACTCGAAATGTAGCTAAAACCTCTTGTATTATGCAAGTAGCAACTCGCAATTATCACAGCTTTTGCTACTTTCAATTCACTTCTGACATTACTGATAAACACAAATACAAGTAATATTGCTATTTAATTCATAACTTATTCTGAAATGTCAGTGGGAACTACGTTAAGACATTAAAGGATAGTTAAGTTAGTGTAGTTACACTAATGGGCATTTTCTCTTCGATAAGTCTGACATAAGAGTGTTTTCAATTTAAAGTATTGCTTTTTCCAACTCTAAGAGGTATTCGTAAATGCTGTATAGTTTAACAAACTTCTTCAATAATTTAATATCCTATTTTAAAGTTGATGAAATTCTGCAAACACACACAGTTAAAAGATAGATAGATAACTATTACACATTAAATACTATAAGACAAAGTGATGTATAAGTTCCATAAATTTATAACCTAACGATCACAAAAAATTTCTAAATAACCACCCCCTTATTATTATTTTACACTTTTTAATCTCGTGACTGCAGACCGCCAGGTTTACCCCAACATGAGAAAATACTTAAAAGATTCAATCTATATTTGTATCGTCTTGTGCTGTAATGAATTTATTAAGAGCGCCATTATCGGTTGCCACCAGCTCTAAATAACTTTACCAATTTCATTTCCACGTCATTGTACTATTATCCATTATTAAATTAATATCGAAAATGTCCAATAGCAGTAGCTTAATCAAATAACAATTTGAACTTACGTTAAATACTACTACTTCGTCCGTGAATTAATAATTAAGTATAATGAATACACATATACTAAATTTTCAATTTCACCTTTTTGTACCACATTCTATCCCATGGAAACGGAGATTTTTTTTCGGGATAAATTGTTTATTTACCTTTTTTATTTACCAATAATTTTCAGTAACAAAAATATTGAGATCATTAACCGAGATAAAAATTATCCTATCTATAAGATTGGACCAAATTACACACAGTGTCCTAAAGTTATTTATTTACACACATCTAAAAATAAATACAAACTGATTCAATATGAAAAAAAGATTTGTTTTATACACTACACCCGACAGTATTCTTTAGACTCAAAACTCCCCAAAGTTAAGCCTTCAACAAGAGCCCTTAAAATATTTAGGAAAAATAAACGAACTCGAAAAAAAGAAGCCGAAATATTCACAAAAAACCAAAATTAGTTGAAGTGTCACTTTACAGGTAATAGAGGCAGTTGACCTTTTTTAAGAAACCTTTCTTCCTAGCCTACTTTCGTCTGTTCCAAATATGAAAGCATTTCTTTTCTTTTTTAGGATTTCCTCAAAAATGCTACTTGAACTATGCTCTCAAGAAATTCTACACTTATCTAGAATTAGGTGAGTATTTAAGTAATAGCCGACACTATCTCCCCCAATGTTTATGTGCCATATTAAGAAATGGAGCAAATTATTTGTAATAAACAATCATCATCATCGTCACCCTTTATGAACCACTGAGCCGGGTCTCTTCTTCATAATGAGGAGAGATTAGGCCATAGTTCACCACGCTGGCCAAGTGCGGGTTGGCAGACTTCACACACCTTTGAGAACATGGAGAACTCTCAGGAGTGAAGGTTTTCTCACGATGTTTTCCTTCACCATTAAAGCAAGTGATAATAGAGGTGTATTCTCAGTAACCAAGTATCAGCATAGTACTCCAAATTTTAAATACCGGCATTTCTTGTAAACTAAGTTATAGCAATGAGCAGTGATCGTCTATATCTTTTCCATCACTATTCTCGCGTATAGCTTTCGACGTCAATCGACTAAGTGCTGTGTTTACGAAGAGTGTTTCGTTTTGTTCCTCTCAGAAACCTATCCTGGTAAACATTTATTACATAGTACTGCAAAAATTACTTTAAATTTATATGACAAAAGAAGACTTGAACACACTCAAATAGTCGTGACCCGAAAGCGAATAAAGAACCCTCGTCTTCGAATTAATATCCAATAAACATAATATTGCAGCTATAGTTGCGAACTCAGAGTCAGCTCTAATTTTTTTTCAATAAACATACTAACGAACGAACGGGCAAAATGGACATTCGGAACCCTAAAGATCACTATCTCTTATTAGCAATGTGTTCTTGGACTGTAATTAATATACAAAACATATAAAGAAGTCATAAAACATCTTTTTATATGAAAGCATTTCTGTATCAATATTGGACGATCACAGGATAAGAAGTTCTGTGATCGATAAACAATTGTATTACCTGTATTAATTGGTTCCCGAGCGAAATATGAAATGAATCCCTAACCTTTTTTTAAGGGATACCTGAGAATACAATTTCCTTCTGCCGCTAGGAAAAATTACGCGCTTTTCTGTATGGCACGCCATTGCTGAGACTAAAACCTCCAAAATTTAAAATAATATGTTATTTATATGAAAAATAGAAAAATAAAATAAACACCTTAATAATCATATTGAGAGCTAATATTCGTACATGCTTTTTTTACACGTTTGAAAACATATAGCTTGCTTGTAAGTAAAAATAACATCTTATATATAAAATTCTCGTGTCACAATGTCAGTTACCATACTCCTCCGAAACGGCTCCACCGATTTTTATGAAATTTTATAATTATATGCATATTCAGTAGGTCTGAGAATCGGCTACTATCTAGTTTTCATCCTCCTAAGTGATAAGGGTGGTAAAGGTTATCTAAATATGGCACAAAATAAAATGCTTAAAAATGTAGTATAAAATTAAATAGGTAAATCTATACTAATGTATAAATCTGAAGAGTTAGTCTGCTTGAACACGCTTTTCTCAGGAACTACTTGTCCGATTTGAAAAACTCTTTCAGTGTTAGATAGCCCATTTAACGAGGAATGCTATAGGGTATATATCATTGCGCTAAGACCAATAGGAGCGGAGCATTACGCAGACGAAGTTGCGCGGGTCGGCTAGTATTAAATATATGTCACCGCGTAAGTTAGGTTTAGGTTGACCTAACCTTAGGTTTGAACAGAGCCTGGGATGTGAAGGGAAGTGTTGTAGTTATTTAAAGGAATTCCTTATATACCTTGCTATTCCTTTTATACCTTGGTCACAAGTCCAAGGCACTGATTAGGTTCAAACTCAAACTCAAAATATTTTATTTCAATTAGACTTTTGTATAAGAGTACTTTTGATAAGTCAAAAATTGGTCGGTCAGTCAGTTTTTCTGAAGCTACCACCAGCTCGGAAAGCAGTTTTGAGAAGAGCCGGCCAGAAACTCCTGTCTCCTCTTACGATTATGACGTTCTGTCATATTCGTAAGAGATCGTGGTTATCTATCGGTTCAGTAGCAGTATCTACGTTGCGTTTACTCAATAGTCCATATTAATATCATTTGAAATGAGTGTCTCTAATTTTAGATGCGATATTATGCCACTCTCTTCTCTTATGCTATCTCTATGCAAATTAAGTCAATTGCTTCATTACTGAGTAGGAAATGGGCAAACCAACTAATTACTTCTGGATTATGTAAGAATATACTATTTCAAGTAATGTCATAGAATGAGAGAGGAATTATACCCATTACTGTACAGCAATACGTATACAAAGAAATTTAGACCGTGGCGAGCTGTGCCTGGGGTTTGAGACCCAGGAGCACCTCCACCACTCGTCCTTGCCAACTACAATAGATATTAAAGTAAACTTACGTGGACCTCAAGAAGGGTGACCTTAACCACGACGAAATGGTCACTGTGCGAAAACACCAGAGAGACTGAGTCTAATGTATCACACTAAAGGTTATATATTGTCTACACGTCGGTATAAACGGTTGTTATCACATCTTAAACTGATCTTTTAAAATCCTTTAAGATTTATAATAATTTCTAAATAATAAGAGGAAAATTCTTAAAAATTTTATAAAATTTTAATTTTTCCAAAATAAATTATTTTTCCATGGTGCTCATGGGTCCCACTTATGAGTCACAAAAATGTATTTTTTTTAATTCAACATCAATGAAGCTTTTATTCTGTTTATTCATTATTTTTGCATCCACACGATAATCTTTTACGCATATTTTACATTTAAAGTAGTAGCAGTAACTATTAAATTAAAATGTCATAGTACCCCCCTGACAATAACTAAAAAATACAGTCACCAAATATTCCACAAGATATCTTTTTGTATTGTTGAAAACTAAATATAAAATCAGCAGTTGACACAGACTGCAATAAGAAAAACAAATTAAAAAATATACTCTTACGTACTTAAAAAGATCTTGATACGCAATTCTATTTTATACCTCATATCGAAAGAAAGGTATCTAGAAATACCGTTTCATCTGTACTCCGTGTAAGCAATGTCAGTGTGTTGCCATGGTTACAAGATTGTTATAATTGTCAATATATTAATATTGTCACGCAGCTCTCAAGCTAGCGAGCTGATAGTCTTCAAACAGCTGAGCTGATCTTCATAATAGATAGCTTAGTACAATTTCAATTAAATTACCTTGCAAACAAATAAAACTTCATCAAAATCGGTCCATTATCTTGACCGCTATGATGCCAGAGACAATATTAGATACACACGTTAAACTTATAACACCCGTCGTTATAACGCAAATGTTAATAATAATCGAGTTTTATTATTAACAGTAAGTATAAACAATAATCTATAGATTAAAAATAAAATGTAATGAAGAAATTTAATCCTTATATAGACTAATCAACATAATATTATGTTCGCTAGTTTTTTAAACCGGTCGCTGGAAATAAGGCATAAGCAAATGATTCAGCCATCTTTAAAACGCAATAACTAGTAGTAATGAGTTTTTATGTTACTTACAGACTATATCCATAGTCCATATGTGACAACGACAATATACTCGTAGGTATCATTTGTCGTTATTGGCTAGTGTTGCCATACGTTGCAATTTAAATGGAATGTCCTGATATTAATGTCAGCAGTATATATAAGCAAATCTTGGGACTGGGATACATCAATTATTAATAGTTAACTTTAGTTTCAATGAGCTTAATTCATTATATTAATATATAAAATTTATTATTCATTTTGCCTCTGAATTGGAGGGTCCATATCATTCATAGCAAAGATTATTTGATTCTCATTTAATATAAAAAAATTAAAACTAACGAGTGTACCAGTTTTTTGATTAAAAAAATGTGGATTTTTTTGTAAGATCGGTTCGTAAATTAATATTTATTTATTTCAGTTTCAAATTAATTTATAACATTTATATTTAAGTCAGATTATAAAATCTCGTTACTGACGGCCGCTCAAACATTATGTAAGCAGATTTTTTGCAACATATTATCAACACCCCCATATCCCATGTCAGCAAAAGTAAGCAATACCCTAAGCCCTCCCCCGTGTTTATGTAAATATTGATGCACTATAATCATATTCACGTTTTAATGTGCGTGTTCACTTTTTATTGCTGACATAATCACCAAGCAGACCCTCCCCCCGTCTCCCATAACATCAAAAATAAGCAAAGCAGGTCCTTGCTTTAATGCTTACGTAATACTTGAACGACTCTCTTGTTTAAAAATTCTAAAGGAGATTAGGAAGATTCTAAGGAAGAGGTGGCTAGGTGGGCTCACTCCACCTCTTGCTACGCTTATGTTGTCCACAACTTTTCTAAACAATTGTCACCGTAGCTCGGAATATTAGATTTGATTGTACAGTATCATAAAACGCGATATCGAGTGGTAATGACTCTGTCGACCACACCGCACCCGCTGGACCCACCGGCTACCGGACGATGATGTTTTTATAACATCCATGATATGTTCATTCCTTGATCCTTATCGTTATATCGCTGGGAATCTTTAAGGCCTATAAATAGACAATGCACACTTGTCTCTATATTATTTTGATAAAACTTTAAAAGAAGATAAATCGATTAGAAATTAATTTTAGTGCATTTTTTTATTTAAAAAAAATAATAGTTTAAAAAAACTAAAAACACGCTTTTTATTATAGAAAACCAAACTAAAAAATAGAAAATAAATTTTAATAAATTTAAAATAAGAATAGTGTTAAAAATTTCAATAAATATAAATTAATAATAGTGTAAATAAAAAAAATGTATTTTATTTAAAAAACGCGTGGGGTGCATGGTGTCAATAGTTATAAATATTTTATTGACAGATATGAGTAGAGTGATTATCATTTTGATAATATCTTAAAAAGCACCCCACGCTTTTTTTTAAATAAAATACATTTTTTTTATTTACACTATTATTAATTTATATTTATTGAAATTTTTAACACTATTCTTATTTTAAATTTATTAAAATTTATTTTCTATTTTTTAGTTTGGTTTTCTATAATAAAAAGCGTGTTTTTAGTTTTTTTAAACTATTATTTATTTTTTACTTTTTAGTTTGGTTTTCTATAATAAAAAGCGTGTTTTTAGTTTTTTTAAACTATTATTTATTTTTTACTTTTTAGTTTGATTTATTTATAAAAGCGTGATTTTTTTTTATTTTTTTTTTAAACTAAAAAAATTCACGCTTGAGAAACGGCTACCAGAACCAAGGAAGGCCGCAGGCGCGCAAATTACCCACGAAGAGTTACATACTGACATACTGACATACAAGTGAAGCTAATAAAAAGCGTGTAAAAAAACAAGCACGCCCTCTGTATATTAAGCAAATGGATAATAAGGCCTATAACTGGGTCTCCTTCTGAGATTATGAAGGGGTTTAGGACATAGTCCACGCTTCGCGATAGCCTAGTAGTGGTTAGCACTTTGGCAGGATTTATACACGGACAGATAACATTATGAAGAACTCTTAGGCCTGCAGGTTTCCTCGCAACATTTTCCTTCACTAATAAAGTGATATTTAATAGCTTTAATCACACATAACTTCAAATAGTGTGAGGTACCTGTCTGTAATTGAACCCGTACCTCTGAGGTAATGCTATGCTAAATTTAATATCATAATAATTGCAATCAATTGTAATTTGTTATATTATATTAACCAGGAGATATAGAGCTTAATGGCGAGATGCAGGAGCACGGCAGACTGTAGGCAGTCTAAACAAGCTCTCCCTGCTCTGTCGAAGAGCTTATCCCGTAAACTGCTCAGTCTAAATCGCATGGATCTTCGTTTAATAGTGGGAGTAATGTCGGGACATTGCCCACTTAATAAACATCTATTTACTATAAGCATGACATGACATGACAGTCCTATTTGCAGGGGATGCCTCCAAGCAGACGAGACAACTGCCCACGCTGTCCTGGACGTGTGCGGGCGTCGTCACACAACGGGCACAAATCCTCAAGGACACGAGGTCGCTCCAAGAAGCCTGTGAAGCTCTCAGGATACTTCTGAGCTTCTGGAAGGAGCTGGGCTGGCTAGTATAGCCAGTAATCCCTGCACGCACAATGGACCGAACTAGAGTCTAAGTGCGGAAACAGGAGCCCACATACAATACAATACAGTACAATAGAGCTTAATGTTGTTATAATCCTCTTTTTACGAGCTTTTTACCTCAGCGAAGTGAAGACCATATGCGATCTTAGTATAAAAAATAAATAATTAAAATCTACTTTATGCGCGTATTCACGTAAAAGTGGTAAGTCTTTTGAACATCAAAGTTTAAAGCAAAATATTTTCCCCAATGGCTAAATTAAGTATTAAAATTCACAAGAGGCTTTATAAAGAATACAGGCAGAGATCGTATCGTCTTAATAGCTTCTTTCGTACTTTAATAAAATATTACTTTAAAACTTACAAGACGCTGCTGAGGTCTTTTTTATAAACTGCCTTGATGAATAAGTTAAATTAATATCATTAAAGTAAGATGAATAAGATCGGCATTATACTTAAAATAATATATTGTTAGTAACACATTTATATCGCTTATAAATTAGTATTAGCAGGTATAAAATATAAAATGACTTATATTATTTCATGTAACTTTAGTGCGATAGATTAGTGTCACTCTGTTTGGTGTTTTCGCGTAGTGTACATAGAAGTTAGTATTATAGTGTCGTGGTAAGGTCAACCTTTTCGAGGTTCACGTAAGTTTACTTTAGTGTCCGCCCAGCGAAAGGGGTCGTTGTGATTATATAAAAGGCCTTAAGAGGAAATCAGTCGACAGTTTTTTCATACAAACGTAGTCCCCTGTTTCCTCCTAGGATAATGAAGTTACAGATGAAAAAAAAATACCGTGCGATATATACGTACCTCTGCCATGACTGTACGTTTTGTTTTTTTTTTATTAATTGATTAATATAATACAAAAAAGAAACTTTTAAAATTAAAAAAAACGTTTTTTTATTTACATTTGCAAACATCCAGCAAACTAATTATTACTAACATAAACCAAAAAAGCAAAACGTACGGGCATAGCTTAGACCCTGTACTGCATTTTAACGAAATAAATATTAAAATCGGTCCAGATTTCGAGGAGGAAACAGGGGATTACGAAAGGACAATTTTCTTAATTTTACGTAGGTAAAATCAGTTCAAGCTGTAGTTCTCTCTATCACACGGTAAGGGGTAAGCTTGGGGCTCAGCGCGACACCAATATTTTTGGTAAAAATCTATTTTTCAAAAGTGTCGTTCGTCCGAAGTCCTATTAAATCCTACACCTTGGTCACAAGTCCAAAGCGCTGATAACGTTTGACAATTGAAACATTTATTTCTGTGAAAAATAAGGTAAAATCTATATGCATTATAAACTTATTAAACCTTACCATCATGTATACAACTCTGGAATTGTATACATGATGGTAAGGTTCAGGATGGAAATTCCAAATATTTGGAATTTCACTGCTACCGCCATTTTGAATATGTCAATTTTCAAAAATCTCTTTTAAAACGAACTACAATTCCTACAGAACTATTACCATATATGCGAAGACTTCTATGAGGTTGGATTCTATAATAATAACATAATATACATTTTACATCTTTTGACATAGTGCTTTAGATTTGCTTTCGAAAATGACCATATTTTTTTAATATATGTGTAACATTTATGGTCATTACACAACCAATGTCACTCCGAAATAGTATTAAAATTAAATAATTGTTACAAACCCTACCTCTCCATAGTAGAAGTATTTTTCACGCCTAGTACACTCCTAGTCCTCTAAAGTAAAAGTACAATTTAAATCAAATTATCCTCTGACAATTAATACCTACTAACTTACGTCACCTAACATCTTATTATCCCAGTATTAATCAAAACACATAAATTATAAAAAAATATCATTATCAAAAAAACTGTTGACAACACCTGCGGTGGTACAAAATTAATGACGGTCGTGGCATATTGTGCTACCAATGTCAGAGGTGGTCCACCATTACGCGCTCGGTAACAAAATAAAAAACTCGCGCACTGAGGGTTCCGTACAATTTGAACTAAGTGACAAACTTTTGTTGTCTCTATATATCAACATCAGCTAATCAGTTTATAAATGCGATAATGTATGTCGGCGCGTAAGTTAGGCTTAGGTTGAACGAAGGAAGATGAAAACGATATGTAGTGTAGAGAAAAAAATAAATAAATAAACACACGATAGAAGTGAAACTTCAGTAAATCGACAAAAGAATGAGATGAATATATATAATAATATAAAATAGTATGTATATTTCTGTCTCATTCTTTCCTACACATTTTTGTATTTGTGTCTCTTACCTGTCGTTTTGTATATTTCTGTCTCATTCTTTCCTACACATTTTTGTATTTGTGTCTCTTACCTGTCGTTTTTTCCGTTGCATCCGGTTTGAAATCACAACGATTCTAAAGAAGTTTCACTTCAAAAATTAAAAAAAAAATACTTCACTACTCGCGAAGTTGAACGATGTTAGACAAATACGAACTTTTACCTCGGCTCGGTGACTTCCATTTGTTGTGGAAGACGCTCGAGCCTAATAATATACAACTTCGCGAGTAGTGTAGCGGAGGCATAAGGTTTAAATAGAGAACCGAGTTAGTGGAGGTATGTGTTCACATATGTGGCATGGGATCCCTTAAACCCACCTTGGTCACAAGTCGAAGACACTGCTTGGGTTCCTGTCTTAATTGTAAGAGATCATAATGTTTACCCAATAGTCCATTCAATATCACCCCCCTCTTAATGTTTTCAACAGACCCTTGTACTTCTACCCTTCTCTTTCACCTATTTTTCTCCGAGTTATATTTTATATATAATTTTACGGTTATCGGTTGTTTCGTTCAAGCGTATTGCTTCTCATCTCAATTGCATGATTCTATATAAACGAAAAGTACCCAATACATTATGATTCCTATGTAAGTATCTCAGTATGCATAAACAGCGGTATCTTTTGAATGTGTTGACTTAAGTACGATGTTTTGCAGCTCCGAAAGACCTCAGACCTGAATATTTGATATTCAAACAACGAAATGATTCCTTTTTTCCTTTTAAGGCACGGAACCCCAAAAACACTAATGTCCTCATGATACGTCCTTAGAATATTTTATCGTGTGAAATATGTAAGTAATTAAAACTTGGAATTTATCTAAGCGAGGCCGGGGCCCATTATGATACCTTTCAGTTTCGTTCTCGGAATTAAATGTCCTTTTTAATTGATATCTTTTACCTCAATTATTGTCATTTTTTACTGCCCACAAGCAAAGGTATTAGAATGTGAAGCATTTTGAATATTAATTGCCTTTAAATGTTTTGCAAAAACTAAAATAATTGATATATTATTTTTCATTTTTAGTATAAAAAAGTTTAAATTTTTTTATCGTGTTTATATGTTAGATTTAGTTAAACAATTTAAAAATTTGGGGGATACTAACTTATTAAAATCAGTTTATTTTCCTTAAGCAACTTTTTTGATCTTTACATTTTTTAGCACAGATAAAATCAAATAAGCAATTTATCAACACGCAACTACTAGTAATGATTTATTGATGAATGGGATATTTTGGAAAAAAGAGAATTAGATGCACAAATAAGTTTTTTATTAATTTAAATTGGTATATGTCGGGGTGTAGTTAGGGTAGGATTACAATAAAGGCCGTATCGGGCTATAGTTAGAGTAGGATAATAATAAATAAAATTAATTATCACTTCCACGTCCGTCGCGTTATTTTAATCTTCAACGACTTCTGATAGCCTCGAACGAGTAAACGATTATTAAGTTAGGTTAGCCTTGTTTTAGGTTAGTCGACGAGTAGGACGTCTTTAAAGACGTAAGACCAAGGTGTAGGCTTAAGCCTACAAGTCCATGCTTGGCTTCGTGTCAGAAAAGTTTCTATCAGAATATTAAGAGATCTAATTATCTTCTGTCCATATCGTGCTCGTCACTTTCAAGATATCCGTTGTGTATCTAGAATATATATATATTGACATATATAAATTTATTAATTGATATAAGTATAGATGTGTTAGTGCTTTAACATATTTTTAATAACTATGATAATGTTCATAAATCATTCTAGTGACCAATTTGTATGTCAGTAATTGTCACCCTAATACTAGTTCAACACTTATTTTTTAATTTTATATTACTTTTAAGAACTCTTTACTGCAACAAAGTAGTAGTGATGATACTATGCATGTATGTGTATATGTATGTATAAATACATCAATCAAGGAACTTCGTAAAACGTAAACTAAACTAAAAACAACGTAACACATGCATTCCCAGAACTTTTGGCATATTATACAAGTTCTTAGAAAACTGTGGGAATAATAACATGTTGTATTAAAATATCATATTCCTGAAGATCATTTTATTGTTATACTTTCGCTTGTTCGCGGTAAATTTTGTAATACAATTTCGTAATACATAATTCATTCTAATAAATAATTAAGTATGCTTGTTAGTTTGTTCTTCTCTCACGCTTTAACAGAGCAATGTATCATCGCGCGATAGACATAGTTTATAGGCCTGAAAGTAGATTAAGTTACATTCTATACCGAAAAAAATATTCCTGGAATTCAGAATTATTTTTAATTGTTTATCTAAATTTGAGCAGTGATGGGCAAGTGGTTGAGAATTCAAGTCTTCCTCGGGAGGTCCCGAGTTCGATCCTGAGCACACACCTCTAACTCTGAGTTATGTGTGTTTTAAGCAATTTAATATCACTTGCTTTAACGGTGAAGGAAAACATCGTGAGGAAACCTACACTCCTGCGAGTTCCCTAAAAGTTCTCAAAGGTGTGTGAAGTCTGCCAACCCGGACCGGGCCAGCGTGGTGGATTATGGCCTAATACCCTCATCATTCTGAGGAGGAGATCCGGCTCAGCAGTGGGCCATCGAAGGGTCGTGATGATGATCTAAATTTGAGTTTGTACACGCTTAAATTTCTCTCTCTTGTCTACCACCTAGATACCGTTAAACTCCATTTAAGGGATTAGAGGTAGTCAGAGTCATGAAAAAATTGCAATTTTCAATAAATTTTTTTCCCATTAAATCATTTTATTTTATAAAATTATAACATGGCATCATTACACAATGTTTGGACTTGAAGTCACGAAAATTTGAAAAAAATTAATTTATAAATTCATTAATTATAGCTATTTGTGTTGACCCAGTTCCAATTTGCGGTGACCATCATAAGTCCTTGGAGATTCATTTAAAATCAATCAGACAAAAAATATTAGTTTTATAAATAGATAATCTTATGCCTAATCGTGATCCTGATAAACTGAAATTATTTAATGGCAAAAAAATAACTACCCTTAACACCACTCGGTTTAAAGCTAGATTAGTTTCTTCATTTAGATATTTAACTGCTGCTACTTCTTCTTAGTTTACTTAACACTTAATTATTTTCAATGAATTTTCATGATGATGTTTAGCAGTTTTATAATGTTTTTAAAACACAAAATACGCCTCTAACTCCAATATAATAATAGTTGTTACCTACAAGTAACCCTTAGCTGCATTCATCCGCACCCTCACCATGTGCTGTGTGCATCACCCCGGGCTATGAAATATACGACCAATAAATAAACACGGAAGGGGTTCAATTAAATATTCATATGGGCTGTTAGGTTGGTGTACTGTCGATATTTGAATGTTTAAAAATATTTTAAATATCCTTTTTTATCTACAGTTGGCAACGCTGTTGATAACTTTTTGTTAAAATTAGCAAGTATACCCACGCGTAGACAGTATATAACCTCTGTCCCGATCGATTTGAGTCAGTCTGTGAAGTGATTTCGCGTAGTAAACATTAAAGTAGTGAAACTACAAAATAGTCAATAATATTTGTTAGGTTGTATTTGTTAAGTGTTCGTTGTCTTCGCGCGGTTTTTTTTCTTTATTATAATATGTATGTATTATACATATAAACCTTCCTCTTGAATCACTCTATCTATTTAAAAAAAAAACATCATACATAGGGACAGACAGCGGGAGGCGACTTTGTTTTATACTATGTAGTGATAATAATAGACTTCGTAATCCTTAGCCACTCACGCACTGCGTTTTTGTATAGTGCGTTTTTTGTTTATTTATCTGCAGAACCTCTCAACGCATATTAATTCAGTTGCAGAAAAAACAATTAATGTGGTCACTATCTTTATATAACAATGAGGTTTAAAACCATGGCCCGGCATCGTTGTTAAATCTTCATCAAAGATGATGATGTAAAATTTGAACTAAATATTTTTTCACTATAAAGAAAAATTGTAGCATTCCATCTATAGAATGTGATATACTTTAGGTTACTAGGACAGTACCATTTTTTTTTAATTTACTATGCATGGAATCAAAAGATTTTTATCATTTTATTTTTGACTTATGAATTATTAAAACGAATGAACATAATTCACTTGCAAGTATAAGACTTCATATAAAGCAATATAGGGTTATTGTTATCCTTTATCCTCTTCATTCTAAGGAGGAGACTCGGCTCAGGAGTGAGCCATTAATGGGTTGCGATGATGACGGTCATGGATATTGATGGTTTATTTTCTAATAAATCTTCATATATAAAATAGCATGTTATCGATACTTTTAATATCGTATATATCCATAAACATCACTATTCCACTACAATATCGTAATAGACAGGGTAAAGAGTGAGACTTGTATAACATCACCAAATTAGCCGAGCGGTGTGCACTAGCCCGAGGGCTATAATATCATAGGGTTGACACTTGACTCCTTAAATATATTTCAATTAAAAAATAAATATTTCGTTATTAGTAAAAGGTTACATTCACTTCAGTCTTTTATGTTATATTTGAATACATATTCTTTTATTTATTTCCCTACTTCAACTCGGCCGAGCTTCGCAGCGGTGCAGAACATACAAAAAATTCATAAAAATCGGAAAATTCTGATCCTAAACATCGAAAATAATTAGTAAAATATTCGTTTTTGTTTGCTTATATTGATAATTAAGTTTTAAAGTTTTTAGTGGACAGTAAAATAATAATTGGTAAACAAAATGGCGGCACAACAACTGCAGCAACTATTTTTTAATATCACTGAATAGCAAAATAGCGTCCAGACCTTACTCATCAAAATACTATGATTTTTTTATGGAAACGAATAAACTATTAGTAAAAAAATCGAGCATATACCACTATTACTGGTACATTAGCAGGTTTAAAATAAACATACTCTTCAGCTTTATTGTATCTGTATGAATAAAACTTGAAAGCGACAACCCTTAAGCTAGCACCGATATGTAAATGTTTAGTGACGCCTTATAAATGATTTTATCCGGCGTGTTTTGTGTGAAATATTACTTTGGAAAATTGAATTGAATACAATCTGGTCGAAATGTGAAGAACACATGTGCTATTTAAATCCCCCGCGTAATATGGTTATTATGGGATAACATTCATTCAATATATTTGCCTTTATTTACCTACTTAGATAATAAAATAAAATAATTTAATACTATAATTATTACAAAACACACTTTTTTAATTACTTGAAGTTTGTTTATTGTAGTATGACCTTAAACTTTAAGACACTACAGTTAAACGCGTGCGGTTTTAATGTTGTTGTTGTCAGTTAACTATTTTGTGATTCAAATTCAAAATTATACAAGTTGTCTATTTCGCCAGCACATCTGTACGCATTAAGGTAATTTTAAAAAAGAAAACTCTCTTGGTAAAACTGAAACCTCAGGGAATATATGAGTATTTCGTAAAGTAACTATAATATTTACTGAAAGAATGTCAATCGAGTTAATTGAATCATTGTACTTTATTGCGAAATTGTTTTAATAACATAATGTAAAAAGGTTGAGAGGGAGAGGTATATAAGACACGTCATGAAGACTACTGAATTATTATGTATAGTGTATGTACAAACTGCTTAAAAAGGAAAAACAAAAATTTAAATCATTTTGAAACAATGTTATTGGAAAATAGATGACGAGATCTCTTTACTATTATAATACTGCATTTCTCTTACTTTAAATGTGGTGGTGATTAAATATTTTTACAACTACATAAACTGTTAAACGCATTCAAATTCTGTCTCAGAAAAAACGCGATTATAAAAAAAAAGGCGGATAAAAACCGCGCGCGTTTAACTGTAGTGTGACCTCGTAATGTGACGCTTTTTTTCATAGTACAAAAATTTTTATTAATGAAATATTTAAAAAGTTTCCTGTCTTGTATTACATCAAATTTGACAGTTACACTATCACATTTTTACAGTTATTTGACATGTGTTTAATGTCAAATACAAGGGATCATTGTTTCTGATAACTAACAATGTAACTTTGTGTAATATTTTATTCTTAAATGTTTAAAATGTTTGTTGTGACTGTAAAGTAACATTGTTTAGTCTAAAATATTATAGTTTGTGTTTTTCCTCAATTAAGTTTAAAAGTGTTTAATTTTTCATCACGAGGCAACTGAGATACTTATTCATTTAAAATGTTAAGACTCAGCGCTTATAGGTGGTTGCGGTATAAAGCGTACGACTGCAAATATATATTCTAAACACTGATTTCCCAGGACAAAAAGTAGTCTATGTGTTAATCTATGGTATAAACTATCCATGTGCAGAATGTCACTGAAATCCGTTCAGCCATTTTTGCGTAATTGAGTAACAAACATGTAACACTAGTACATTAAATTAGTAAGTCATTTTAAAATAATTGTTGGTTGTTGGCTTACTTTATCTCATTTTAATCGGATTTTAAGAAAAAAGTTGTTGACATTTAAAAATGTTTTAGGCCAGCGAAGTTAGGGCGGGTTGATTCCACGTCACAGGAAGCATTACATCTTCTTTAAGTGGTTAATTACATAATCACCTCAATACAAATTAAAAGGATACAAATTAATTGAAAACCATTAACGATATCTTGATCATCAACTTTAACTAAACCTGAACTTTATGGAGATTTTAGTTTACTGTTAGCAACACCGTTTATAAATTAGTATTTACGGGTACTTCCTTTTATATTATTTCAAGAATACCGACGTGTAACCATTAGTGCGATAGATTAGAGTCAGTCTCTCTGGTGTTGTCGCGCAGTGTACATGGAAATTAGTGTTATAGTGTCGTGGTTAAGGTCACCTTTTTGAAGTCCACGTAAGTTCACTTTATTATCTACAATGAAAATGAACTATTAGTTAAACTATATGAAGGAGTTTTTAATTTGAGTTTTGACCTATATAGTATTTGATTATTAATAATTTTAAATTAAACTTTGTTTATAGATTATTATAATTACCTTTAAAAAGAAACATTGTTAACTAATGTAGGTAATTCTTTTTATATAAATAAAAAAATAAAATTATTAACTCGTCTTACTTTTAAAAAAAAAACATGTACTATACATATATTTTATTAGAACAATAAATTACAACCATTTATAGTTAGACAACAGATGGTAATACACTAAAACATGCAAACAAAACACTAAAAAGAGATCTTAACTAGCAGGTAATTACCTCAACTAAAACAGCTATACAAAGAGGATAAAGAATTCGATCAAGTTTACCCTATAAATAATAAAAAAAACATATTTCATTAAACATAATTGTTTACGCCTACCGATCCGCCTCTTCATACCAAAATTTAATTTTAATTAACCGGTTCTGATTCCCTTTCGCAAATAGTAAATAAGTGGAATTTATGACGGCTTAATATAAGGGTTCCAATAACTTGAATGTTATATATTGTACTTATTTTAATGTTGCCTCACTTCAAGATAAAATTTAAATTTACATAAGTAATCAGCGACAGCGTTGACAACTTAGTATTCGTGGGTAGCTCCTTTTATCTTTTTTCGGGTATCCACCGTCATTCCGATAGGATTGAGTCAGTCTGTCAAGTGATGTCGCGCAGTACACATCAAAGTATATTAATGCTTTCTTTTATCATAACTAAATATTAATTATACTTTCAATTTATGATAATTACTATTTTGTAAACAAGCATTTTTATGATAAATTTAAAATATTTAAATCATTAAGTTACAGATTTAACTGTCAAACATAAGGGATAATTCACATTTCATATAAGTATTATCGCTATATTTTACATTTTAATTTTCAACTCCTACATAATTTATATATGACTAATTCTCAAAGACACACACAGCTCGACATGCACTTAGTCTCCAATTTCAACCCCTTCAAGTCTTTTTTTCACGATAAAACATAACTTATTTCTTTCCCCAAACTCTAGTCTATCTCTGTACAAAATTTCATCAAAATCTCTTCTGTGATCTAAGCGTGAAAGCTTAACAGACAGACAGGTCATATATTCGTCAATAGATGGCGTAAGTAGTGTATTAAATCGCACATTAATTTGTTTAGTTTGTATTCTTAAGTGTTAATATTAGAAATAAATAGCAATATAAAACATAATATAGTGATAGTTAACGGTTCTAAATCCACAACATGTTGACTTCAAGTCTACAAGTTTCATACAACACGTGTAATTTATGACCCTCCTCGCTTCAAACGATAGATTACAAACAAACAAACACACCAGATGACAATAATAGCAAGCGCAAACAAACTAACTGATTTCTGAATCATCTGCATGCTAATTAAATTTATGAATTGCCCACTCAAAAGAACCTGGTAGTGCCTGAGCTTTGAGACATCGCAACAGATATATAGATGTTTTCTATTACATATCTCTCACCTACACTGCTTGATCACGGTAACCAAGATTAAACTAACCAAATTAAATTGATAACTAAAATTAATAATATTATTTCCATAGGGATATTAAAATTATAGTGTCGAGACAATCGCAATAAAAAAATATTTGCGGTTGGTAAACTGACCATGACATATGTGAATGTATATGGACGACAATTTTTCAACGGCAAAGATAAGTTTGTCAATCCACTTTTTCAACTGTTCCTAGCAAATTTTGATTGTTGGGAGTTCGATCTGAGGCAGTCATCCAAGTGAATTCACACAATTAACATCGTCTACACAAGCCCTAGAAGCTTCGGCTTCCACTCATAGTCTTAAGATCATATGTGTATAGATACACATAATACCAAGTTCGTCATTACGGCGTAGTTCAACATGAGTGACGTTTCGCGCAACCGACCATGCTAATTAGATCATATTTTAAGAAACAAGGACATAATTTCCCGTAATTAAGAAAAGACTTCACAGAATAGCGGAGATCAAAGAGGCGCGCGCGCACATGACGCCCTTATTTGACACTTCATTTATTTTACACTACTTTGCTAGTACGAGTTTGGTTACTCATCATTGTTGAGTCTTATATGGAAACTTCATCATAGAATTTAATGATCTTTGCTTCCGAAAATAGATTTTTTTATGATAGATAAGGGACAAACGAGCTGACGTTCCACCTAATGGAAAGTGGCCACCATCGCTCATGGATATCGGGAAAACTAGAGAAAATCTATTGTTTTGCCGATACGTTATTACTATGAGAGTTAGGAGTGGGAGCGAGGAAGAATTCTGCGGTTTCAGTGTATACTGGGTAAGAACGCAGAGTTCACTGGAACTCCAGCATTAATGGAATGGGAGAAGGAGGGGGTAGATTTCACTGGTGGTCGCAAGCCAGTCGGAGAATAGATCCCCTACCACCAAGGTGGTGCTGGGTTGCTAGCCTCTTACGAGGTGCGCTCCCAGGGGGAGGGGAATTGTATTAAAGACCAATATCTAGCAGAAGAACTTCACCAATCAAGAAGATATTAAGAAAAGCTGCTAATTAGAAACGAAAGAAGTGCACTATTCTTCCCTAAATTCCTTAAAATTATAGTTAGAGTTAATTAAAAAGGAGTTTTCTAGACCAACAGTATGACGGGTTATCTAGAATATTTTCTTAGATTTTTTTTGTATAGCAGTTAAGGGGCAAACGAGCAAACGATCTACCTGATGGGTAAGTGGCTACCGTCGCCCATGTACATCGGCAATACAAGAGATACTCTTATTTTACCAATATGTTACCGCCTTGAAGATAGAGTGAGGAAGAGGAATGAAGAGTTGAATGCTACGATTTCAGAATAGAATAATAATTATTCTGTCATGACGGCGTATTTATTTAGCAATCACGACTTCTTCGATTGATGATTATCAGTTGTCCAGCATTCAAGCAACTAATTTGCTACTTATATCAATCCTACCATAATCATAAATAATAAGATGCTACTCATATTAGTGTTGCCAACATTATAATTAACAGATATCAGAGCTTAAAAAAACTTTAGGTATAAAAGATCCAATTCCACTTCTTACTCTTTGCAATCGTCCTCATGAAAGTTTAATTTAAAATAAAATAGAGATTTTATTTTAAATATTCATAATAAACAATAAATCGTTTCAAACAACTTCACTTACAGGTAAGTTCGTTTGATTTTCTAAATAGTACAGAAATCTAAGAAGCTAGTCAAAATAAACAAAACTAAATGATAATGACTACTATGTTATTTATGCTGATATTTGTATATATATGTACATTGATAAATATAGAGTTTAAATTAGTTTAGAAACATGTATGTATATCAGCACATATAGTATGTGTAGGATATTATTATAGGTCAATAGTCAATCAAGTATATGAATCTTTTAAAGCTCTAAGAAAATACTAACTGTAATTTCAGTGAACCCAAAGTTTATTTTTAACATTATAAATCTTACTAAACATAAAATTGTTTACAAAATGGCCAACAAAAACCGTAACAGTTATTCTGCGCTTGCGTTGATAGCTCGAGAGGCGACAGTAACTAATGTTATGAATCAAATACCTTCTATATTATTCTCAAATATATTTTTATAGCACCAATAAATTTAAAAAATATGTTGTAGTCACATATATGTCAGCGCGTAACTTAGGCATAGGTTAACCTAACCTTAGGTTTGAGTAGACGGCCTGGGCAGAGGAGGCGAGTGTTTTACTTAAATAAAAAATGGCTTTAAGCCTACACCTTGGTCACTAACAGGCACTGCTTAGGTTTCTCTCTTAATTGTAAGAGATCATATTTGTAGTCCATTCAATGTCACACCCCTTTTAATGTTTTCAACATGCTCCCTCTCCTCCTTCCTTCTTTTTCTCAAATATCCGTAATCTATAGGTATAAAACTGAATCGCCTCTATGTATGTATGCGCATAACTTCAGAACGATTGCACCAAATTGTATAATTCTTTTTTTGTTGCATAAAAGAAAAAGTGGTGAAGTGTGTAAAGAGATGGTGATCTAGCATAAAATTCAACGTGTGTGAGAGCGAGTAAGTGAACGGTTTGAATCTCAGCAAACCGAGAGCTGGTCTGGAAAACTGCGATTTACAATCTTTTAAATTAAAAATTTGGAATTATCTCATACTTTTTGTATAACCAGTACAGTATGATACATCAAACATATGCAACTGCAATTTTAGTAGCAATGCGTTATTTTTAACCGTTTTAACTGAACATATTGTTTACAAAAGGTATAACAAAGCGGTGAAAGTTATTCCGTGCCGGTGCTAGGGTATAAATAATTTTAGTGCGCGGAAATCGCCTACATCAAAGACCAGTTGACAAACATGTATGACTGATGTTGTATTTGTTAAAAGAAACTTTACAGTTATTCCATATTTCGAAATACCCTAGAGGGAGGCCCTAGAGGGAGTTTTAGGATATACTCCAGCGCGTTTGATTAAGGTATCTTACCTTGGTAGGTTAAAAACGAGCTAGACAGCATATATATTAAAAATCTGACGATTTGCCAGTGGCTGACTCTCACAGCGCATTTGTATCATCTAATGTATTCATGTATCATTTAATATCTCTTCTGGATATTTAACGCGCTCGAATTCTGGATGGCCATCCCCATCCAGCAGAATTACTGTCATATCAATGTCTGACACGCTTATTAGCTCCGCACCTACAATGAGAAATATTATATAACCTTTTATACTTCCTATCACCTAATCTACAAAATCTAATAGGTCCCCAAGACGCTTGAATAAATCCCCATGGCCTCCCCTACTACTATTATAGGTTCCAAAGAATCAAACGAACTTACCTTGTGAAGTTTGATGTCTAACTACACGAATGTCTTGACCGAACACAGATTCTTGTGGAACAATAATAAAATATCATCAGATTGAAAACGCCTGTGTTTTTGATATTATAATAATAAATAAACAAAATATACTAAAACTTTTGGAAAACTATATCGGTGCAAATCCTGAGCGTGTTTCTAATCTTTTTTTTACTAGAACTTCTAGCAATAATTCAATGATTTTTTAAGTTTTTAGTAGCGAAAATAGATGTAGTAGAAAGATTGTAGAGATTGTTATGAATATTTTTATAAGCTATCAACTTATCATGTATATGTGTATTATTAGAGCTTCCCAAAGTTAATTGTAAGTCACATTTTATATTGCTTTCTTCAAGAAAAAACTTTCTTTATCATTTGTCTAATTTAGGAGACCAAAAAACAAAACTTCAAGATAATTAAAATTAAATACGCTATCAAGAACCTAAACCATGAGACCATGAGATCATCTGTCAGACCCCCAAAATTTTTTTCATTCACGTACACACCCAGCAGACTCCTGCAGACCGATGTAGATCATTTTGAGATTTACCAATAAAATAACGGCTGAATTAATTCTATAAAATTTTTTTACTCTTACATTATTAATATATGTATATGAAGATTCAATTACATCATGTTATATATGTGAGTTTTAAATGTATATTATGACATAGTCTGTATTTCGTCCCGAAAAAATCATTCAACGTATTTTTAAGCTCAAAAAATATATAGGATACTTTTTATCCCAAAAACGCTTACGCCCCATATGGTATAGAAGTTTTTTATTCATTTATTTTTTTTTTAAATTTCATAGAATAAACGTGTGACTGAGAGAGTGAGTGAGTTTTTTAGTGGAAGTGAATTTGTTCTAAACTCAATTCCGAAAACTTGAAAACAAATTATGTATTTAATTATATATTATTTTTAGACCGGAAAAAATTAAATAGAAATGGCTTTACAATGTGTATGTGTGTGTGTGTGTGTGTGTGTGCAACGTGTAAACAGGACGTGACCATTTCTATAAGTTGAAAGTTAACCTGATGTTTGGACAAGAATTGTTTTAAACAGCATACGTTGTGTAAACTCGCCATGACATCCCTTTGAATGTACGCTATATTCTAAGTGCTGTGACGAAACTGATAGTTAAGACCAGAGGTTCCAAAACTAATTTGACTCGTAAACCACTTAGTATGTTATAGGATTTGCAGATCAGTAATCCCCAAATCAAACATTGTCTATATTAAACCCCAAGAGTCGATGACGAGGAGTCTACAGTTAATCCAGTTGTGATTTTATTTTTTAATATCACTCTCTACAATTTTGATTGTCCATTTCTTTATTATCACGACCCGTGGCCCACTGCTGATGCGTGTCTTCTCCTCAGAATGAGGAGGGTATTAGGCCATATTCCACCACGTTGGTCCAATACGGGTTGGCAGACTTCACACACCTTTGAGAACTTTATGGAACTCTCAGGAGTGCAGGTTTCCTCACAATGTTTTCCTTCACCGTTAAAGCAAGTAATATTTAATTGCTTAAAACACACATAACTCAGAAAAGTCAGAGGTGTGTGCCTGTGTGGGGATCGAAGTCGGACCTCCCGAGTAAAACATTGAAGTCTCAACCACTGGGCCATCATTGCTGTTATCTATTTCTTAGTAATAATATAAAAAGATTCTATCTATCAACGAATAAGATGCTAAGTGTTCTGCGATTCAAATAAGTTTAGGGACCTCTGTAAGTTGTACTTAGACCTTTTTACTTTAACCTAAAGATCAGGCTGACGTGGCCCTCTCGTAACAGAAGCATTTCAGCTTCAGCTTACTTGGAGCCTTTAAGAATACTAGAAGCATACAATCCGTACTGCTAGTAATCGTTAAAAAAAAATCTTTTCTTTTACCTCATCCCGTCATCAAATCGTAGGGATTAATATAAAACACTTTGGAAATCACTGATTTAGAACTAAATAGGGAAAATACTTTAAGATATTCGTTAACAAAATTAATTCTAGGTATAAAATGAAGTCTTAACTTTGAAACAGAGAGTTGTTTAAGTAAATAGAAATCTAGGAAACTATTTTAAAATAGATTTTGAATAATGATTGCTGCCCATCACCGCTCAATCTAAAAAACATTAACAAAGTTTCGATGAAGTAAATACTTCTTGTAAACTAAACTAGCACAAATATACTATTTTTGATTTAAAAAAAAAACATTTTTTATAGAGCTCTGTATCATCAGTTCGATAAAAAAAATAAAGTTTCTTTAAAGATCTTTTAATAAAATTGGATATTTATAATGTCGATTCTGTCTATCACTGGGAATTTTACCCCAATAAAGTCTAAGTAGAACAACTTGTGCTTTTTTTTTTAAATTTTGATCATATTTAAACTAAATAATAATATATAAATTCTTATTTTCAGCCTTAATCTATAGAAAACTAATATTTATGTAAATTACAAGAAAAGCTTCATATTTTCTTATATTAAATGTATTGTCTTATAAGGAAAAAGCAAAAGCTCCAAATTTTTTTTTTTTGATATTTTTATCAACGAATTTACGGCTGTGTTTTATTATTAAATAAAAAAAACAAAATTTTTGAGTTTTCAAGCTGTGCCCGCGACTTCGTCCGCATGGAATAGCAATACTTTCAAACAACTTTTCATCCCCCCTTTCTATCTCTTACAACCCTTTTTTCGCATTAAAAAGTAGCCAATGTCCTTTCTCAGGCTCTAGACTACTTGTATACCAAATTTCATTAAAATCGGTTCAGTAGTTTTGGGGTGAAAGCGCGACAGACAGATTGAGTGCGAAAGTACATTTATAATAAGTAAGGACTTTTTCTCAAGTTCAAATACTTACAACAACAGTAAGAAAAAAAAGTTAAAGAATGTCTCCAAAGGAGGTGAGGATGCAAATACCGTACAGATAAATTTAGATGTTAAACGATCGGGATGTCCAATTTTTTTTTTTAATCTTAATAATACAATTTGTTTCATGACACATACCTATTTTTTTTTAATTGCATTAGTTGTGCAAGTACAGTAAATCGTGTTTTGTTTTCAAAACCACATGTCAAACATCGCACTAACGAAATGTAAACATTATTATTTACATTGGGCAACACTATTTTAAGATAACCCAAAAAGTTGCCAGCTATTTTCGTCTTGAAATCTCTTGTAGTTTTTACTTCAACGCTCATGAAGCTTCATTGCGTTTCCGATGGAATTTAAACTACTGTACATGTTTATAGACTAGAAATGTTTATATGTTGTTTAAAAAAAATGTGTACTTACCACCAATTGCCCATAACAGCTTCTACCATCAAAAGTACAGAGCACAAAACTTTCCAAAAAAGCTTCATTGTTATAAAAGTACAATAAAACACAAAAAAAAAATCTTCAACACTTCACAGCACAAAATTTAAAAAACAATATTTTATTAACATTGCGTCAAACACAAAAGCACAGAAAACGAATTTAAAAAAAAAACTTATAATTTCAAACTGGCTGGATAGTAAATAAAAAGGCGGGATTAAAAGAATTCGTTATTTGAAATTCGAAGTGTGTTGGCGCCTGCGACCCGCGACCCGCGCGCTGGGAACACAAAACCAGACTGGCTGACTGGCTGTGGCTGTTGCCTCTAAGTCGTTTGTAAGTATTCCATGATGTTAGGGGAAGGGTCGCCTTGGAGGGCGTAAATGCAATACTGCACTAGTTCAGTCTTAACCCTTACTACTACCACGCTTATATTAATTAAAGAACTAAAGAGTTATTAACTGTTGTACTTTAGTATATTAATAATATTTGAAGCAAAAACTTTGTAGCACATATAAAAAAATGATAGATAGAGAAGTATGAGACATAGTTAAATATTATAAGAGGAAGCAATAACATATTGATATATCTATATACTAGTTGCGCTTTGCGGTTTCAACCGCTATACTTTGGATAGTTCACTAATCTTATACTTAATATATAAAGCTGAAGAGTTTGTTTGTTTGAACGCGCTAATCTCAGAAACTACTTTTCCTATTTGAAAAATTCTTTCAGTGTTCGATAGCTCATTTATTGAGGAAGGCTATAGGCTATATATCATAACGTTGAGACCAATAGGAGCGGAGCTACACAAAAAATACATATTATCATTCTCTTTATAAACTACTAGTCGACCCGCGCGACTTTGTTCGCGTAATGCTCCGCTCCTATTGGTCTTAGCGTGATGATATATTGAAATAATTTTTCAAATCGGACCAGTAGTTATTGAGATTAGCGCGTTCAAACAAACAAACTCTTCAGCTTTATATATTAGTATAGATATATATATTTTAAATCACACACTACCAAATCAAATGCACGTCAATTTTTTTCTAATCCACTATACCAAACGGATAATTCTTTTTTTGATGTGTTAACATCATGACAAGGTTTGTATGAAAGAAAAAGTGAGTGAGACAGAAGATAGTCAGAGAAATTAATGTTTTTTGAAAATAATATATTCAGTTGCAGGTAGAGTATGAATAACCAAACAAAGTGAGTATGTGAGTAGGTGGGCAAGTGAGTTAGTGAACGAGTGTGTGAATGATTCGAATACACCTCAGCGAAGGGAGGGGAATCGGCTACTATATAATAAGCTTACGTTACAATAAAGTAAAAATATTTGATGTAAAGAAGATTAAATATGAACGATGTGATGTTTGCGTAATTTTTATTTAGTACGGAAATCCTTTAAATCCGATGCGAGACTGGTCGAGTTGTCTTGAGAAATATTATTTATATACAAGTATATAAGTATTTGCTGATTTTTTTTTTATGATAGTCTTATATATACAAAAAATCTCGTGTCACAATGTTTATTATTGAATTCCTCCGAAACGGCTTGACCGATTTTCATGAATTTTTTTGTGTGTATTTGTTATGTTCGAGAATAGGTTGTAACTTTTTTTTATACCCCTAGGTAATAAGGGTGGCTCAATATAAATATTTTTTATGGAAAAGCAACGTTCGCTTGTTCAGCTAATGATTTAAGTATATTATTTATTCTACTGTATTTTTTTTTTAATTTTACCCTTCACTAAATTGGAAACACTTTGACACTCAAATTAAAATACTCTAATGTAATATTTTTAAAATAATAACACAAATATTAGTAATTTAACTAAGTTACTGAGACATTTCTGATGTAGAGCATGAATAGTAAAGAATTTATAATTATTAATAATTTATTTAAGTAACAATATATATAAAAATGGAGTAGCATTTTTATTCTATATATTATGGTAATTTAATTACTATAATATATTTTATTATAATTTTTCAAAAAAGTATAAAAACATTTATCCATTCCACAGTCAGTAAGTACAGATTTGCATTAACTTGGAGATAAAGTTAACACTGACATATTTACTCGTTTAAACGTTCTTTACATATATAATACTCACGTTTTAAAATTATCTGTTTGTAAATAAACTAGCAATAAGACAATGTAATAGACTGTGATGTCACTTACTTATATTTAGATTATTAAAATTTGTACGAGTAGTTTACGACTCTACATGATATCATCTACAAAATTATTTTCTAAATTGATTAATTTATTATTATTATTATTATAATTTTCCTTCTACAAGTATGATAAGCAAAGCAAAGGAAAGAGAAAATAATTATATTATTTTTATCTGTCTTCCTCTATCCATAATCTTGGACGACAATAACTACTATAAGTTGAGCTCTCGTTTCAAGTAAATTTAATATTAAAGACAGGTCTGTATCAATGGTTTTTGGATATTGTATTATGAAAATTTTTGTTGACACCTTGGTCATATACCACACCCATCGTCAGGAATGTCTGATAAATTAAAAATTACCAATCATAATGAATAGGGACAGGTAAAGAAAAAAATTGCAATTTTTACGCATCACGCTATCCTTATAATTGAACGCGACTAATTCGTGATATATTGTAAATGTACAGACGTACATACAAAAATGATACTTAGTATTAGGAATTAAAGAGTATATTTGGTTATTATTAATTGAAAAGAAATGGAATAGTCAGCGAAATTGTTTTAAATAACTAGAATAGAAAATAGACTCTAACTTTATATAAGTAAAGTCTAAAATCGTTTGTTATGGCAACTTATACAATGATCAAAAAAAGTTTTTTTCTACCAAATAATACACAGAAATATGTACCTTATTTCTATAGTTATAAGGGTTATATAATTTACAGTATTTTAATACAGAGGGTAACAATAGAGCTTACCTGGCATTCTGATGTTTACGATCGCTGTAAAACTGTAATTGCAACAGATCAAACGGACCGGCCGATTATGAGGCGGTTGCACACTGACAGAAGCTATTGTTTTGTTTTTTCACATCTGTCTGTTTGTATGGAAAATACAATTTCAAATAAGAGATAAAAAAGATACAGATTAGATTAGCTTGAGAGTAAGAAGAAGCAAAATGTGAAATTCTAATGTTCTCGATATTTTGATCGTCTAATAATTTAATATAGATAAACTTTTTTTAATAATTTTATCGTAATTTGGGAGAATTCGATTATACAGGATAAATGTATAAAAATATCTTCGGAGTTCCTTTAGAGAGTCGAAACTTCGGCTCCTGAGGTCTATCGACGATAATCAGTTGAAATAATGATCACTTGACAACACAGTCCAGCGTTTATCATGCCTGATGTTAGCCAACGACACGGCCTAAGTTGTTATAAGCTTACTTGGAGGGTACCTTTTTACTACCAGGTAACACAGACTCGAAATAAAAAAAATTGGATTCGAAAATAACAGCTTTTAATAATATTGAACTATGAGTGGGGTTGACTGTAATCAAATAAGTATGTCACCATGACATATATAATATATAATAACAGATCTCGCCAAGAATACAGTTAAAAACAAATGAAACGCACCGTAGAAAGTGTAATGCTTTTTAAAATTAATTTTATGTAAGTATTTCTAATGTATTATTATATTTCGGAGAAATAATTATAATGGTGGTAATTTAATTTATTTGAATAGCAACACTGTAATGTCTTCTTCTACTTCACTTATGGCTTTCAGATGTGCAACAACATGTGTGCACAAAGTACTCCGCCAATGTCACGTATATTGAGTAAAACACAAAGGAGATTGGCCGGTAGAATATTGCTTGCTTGAGTTTCTACTGATTAATTGAAGGTAAAGTGACAGATACAGTGTCAGTGTCAAATAGTTGATTGTCGATGGTACAACTTAGTCAGTTAAGCTCTGTCAGTTCAGTCGACTGTCGATATAAATCACTTTTATCTCGGCTGTCGAAGGCGGAAGACGTGCGTACTGACATGCAAATACCGCCAACATGGCGGAAACAAATAAGCCCAAGTAATCGAATCCATACGAATGCCCGAGATATCAAAATTATTTTTCCAAATTTATTCTTCTTATAAACTTTAACTGCGCCTCATATTCCTCTGATGCGTAATTTCAATAAAAATATTGCTTCACATATTAATATATATCTCAGTGTGACAACACCTTAACATCTTAACTGTACCGACCTAATGCACTTTTTGCGCATCCCTTGGATCAATCAAAGCAATATAAACTTTAATGAAATATAATAAAGTGGATTTTGGTTTGACAATACATTTCTATTTATTTATAACAGTTGGTGCCCAAAGAACTGATTCATTAACACTTTACTTTATGAAGAAATAGCGAAATTCAATATTTATTTTAAAAACTAGTCGAAGCGTTCTAGCTTCAATGTTTATTTTTCAAAATATCAATTTTTTGAAATATTTATTTGTACTTACAAAGTTAATAATATTTTTAATTTTTATTTATTTGGTAGTAAATTTTGTTATCTTACGATAAGAACTACCGAGACTCTCTCCCACCCCCTTATAAAAAAAAATAAGACATGGTCGACCCCCTCCCTTCTTAAATCGTCTTAAGTAATAAATGAATGGCCCCTAAGTAATGAAACTATGGAAACTTTTCATATTTAAAAGGTATTTGAAAAGTCACGATTATTCTGAAAATATCTATTGATTCTATGATTGGTTTTTAAATAAGATGGTATGGACAGACAAATAGCAACATTTCAACTATATTAAATAAAGAGTTTTATTGTGTACTAAATATTGATTTCCTTGCTTTTTAAAATATCATTTCGCGCTCGATTCGATTCTTATGATGAAGTTGATTCCCTACACACTCGATATTATTGTAGTGACCAGAATAATTCTGTCAACTATGGCTAGCTTCTCGAAATTGTAAGATTTCTTATAATCTTATACTTAATTTATAAAGCTGAAGAGTTTGTTTGCTTGAGCGCGCTAATCTTAGGAACTACTGGTCCGATTTGAAAAATTCTTTCAGTGTTAGATAGATCATTTATCGAGGAAGGCTATAGGCTATATATCATCACGCTAGGACCAATAGGAGCGGAGCATCACGCTTCCATTTTGTACTCTAATAAATAATGGTTGGCTTATTCAAATTATATAATAAAATCTATACTAATATTATAAAAAGGTAAAATTTGTGAGGTTGTAGGGGGTAATCTCTAGATCTACTGAACCGATTCTAAAAATTCTTTTACCAATAGAAAGCCACATTATTTGTGAGAGTCATAAGCTAAATATTAATCCGAGAAATTAAAAGACTTTTTCGTGGTAGTCCAATTTGCAAAGTAAGTCAGAGATAACGTTTCTTACGAACGCTACCTTAATGATGTAAGAAAGAAAGAAAGAAACAAACTTTATTGGCAAAACACAACATAAAATGAAATTGCAAATACAAACAACTTGAAAAAAAATATATATATATAAAAATTAAAAAAATAGCATCTAGAACTTAATCTACAATCTAATTTGCATTGCCAAAAGAAAACCACTCAGACTCTTAAGAGACCGTATGGCCCTCAGCTGATTTTCAGTGGCCCTCTGTGCGACACATACAGGGTCAGTGTAATGTAATGTATGTATGAGTATGAATGAATAAATGAGTGAGTATACGGGAGCAAATTCTCGAAAGATTAGAGTTTGAGACCCAGTAGCAGGTTTAAAGAACTCTTTTACTACTTACAAGTTACCTCTCGGCTCCCCCGTCCAATATTCCAATATTTAACTAACATATCAAAGACACATGATGAATCCTCGATAATAAAGTCCAAGCATCACATCGGTTGATAAACTGTTTGAAATCTATCGGAACAGAAGTTATATATTGTCTACACGTAGGTTTACTTGAAATTAAATAAAAGAAACTATTCAAAAATATAAAGTTACTCCAAAATTCACGACTTTCAAAAATCCCTGAGACAAGACGATGAAGCAACTCCTTTTTATCTTGTGTCAAAAACAGACAAAAGTTGGCAACACTGTTTATAACTATGTAATCACGAGTAGTTCCCTTAATTTTATTACAATTTATAACAAGACAATATTATATAACCTCTGTTCCGCTATATTTGTGTCAATGTCATACAGAGCTCGCATGATGAGTGGTGACCATTTTGGTGAAGGTTATTTGACGGTATTTGCTCGGTTTCCGTCTTAAGTAATGCGTTGCCACCTTGAAGATAGAGTGAGGAAGGGGAATGAAGAGAAAATGAACCTGAACGATGACCCAGAGTCCGCTAGAACCTCAGCATTAACAGGAAAGGAGGGCGAGGGGTAGACCGGTGGCTGCAAGCCGGTCGGGGAACAAATCTCCTACCACCAAGGGGAGCCGGGTTACTCGACTCCTACGAGTTGCTCTTCCAGCAGCAGAGGGGAATAGTATTCTAACCAGTCCCCTCACGGTAAAATAATACTTTGCAGTATAATACATTTGTTCAATAATTTTCTAGATTGACACTACGTCTACTAATATTAGCAATGTCTAGTTTATCGCAGCTACTTCAATTGTAGTGATTGCCTCCAATTCAAGATAGGTTAAAATGACGATTTTAAATTGTTTTGAACATTATTTCATTAAGGTTACACTATTCGTGTAGGCTACCAGCTACGGGAATTAAATATTGCGTCATCCCACGTACATACAGACACACAGTACACACCATTACCATTAACCGTGTGCGAGACCAATCCCACTTTACTACTAATATTATAAACGCGAAAGTTTGTAAGGATGGATGTGTTTGTTACTCTTTCATGCAAAAACTACTGAATGGATTTTGATGAAACTTTACAATAATATGGCTTACACATCAGAATAACATATAGGCTATAATTTATAATGAAATAGTGTGAATTGCCCTAAATATAGCGGGTGAAACCTCGGGGCTAATTTACTTATATAATTTCGTATCTACACAAATTGTTCAAATTAATTGAAAATGTTAGCAACAGCGTTTAAAAATTAGTTCGCGGGTATTTCATTTTATATTATTTCAAGTAGACAATATATACCTTTCAGATAAGTGATAGCGCGCAGTACATATTGAAAGTTACGAGTCTAACAGTGTAGTGTTGTTTGGTGGTGCTAAACCTCCGATATCGAGGAGCAGGTGAGTAATGTACTTTATTATTTTAATATTTTGTAGCGAGGTCGAGTAGTGAAGGTGCGAGTTTATGGTTTATGGATCTCAAGACCCAGGAACTGCTCACCTGCGCAGTATAGCTACCATATTCTTAACAGAAACAAACTTAACTTTGCTGTCGGAAAACTGTTGTCCCCATACATTAACATATGTCACAGTCAGTTTACCAACTGCAAAAAAATTTTTGTTATATACCTAATAATTTTTTTATTTAAAAAAAATGTATATCAATGAGAATGATCTTATAGGTTTAGATTAACACCTTCAAACTTTCCAGGCAAAAGAGTTTTGACAAACAGCCAGACAAGTGGACAACGAAGTGACCTTATATTATGTTTTACTAGCTGCGTCCTGCGGTTTCACTCGCTATATTTTGGATAATACACACTATATCATTATACATTATAGACTATATGTTATTCTGATGTGTAAGCTATATTATTGTAAAGTTTCATCAAAATCCATTCAGTAGTTTTTGCGGAAAAGAGTAACAAACATACATCTAGACATCCATACATTCTTACAAACTTTCGCGTTTATGATATTAGTAGGATTGATACATGAACATAATGTTTATATATATGTAGTATGCGTGAGTTCATACTTCTTCTTCGATTGATTTAGATCACTCTCTTCTTACATAAGATACTCAATTTGACCTCAGCGAAGGAGAAGAGCCTCAGGGTTGGGCCGTCAATATCTTTAAAAATATGTATTATCCTTTATTCATAATGATCCTTTATAATTCTTTTATTCAGGTCAGTTTATGTGTCTTATTAATGTTTGGCTGTAGGGCAGAGCCCTTCTATAGTGAATAAACAAGCGAGCTTTTGTTTCGATTGCCAATTAAAAATGTTTTGTGAACTTGCTGTTTTTTTTTGTAATATCAAGCAAAAAAAGGCATTATTTTATACTCAGCACAAAATTATATCTAATATAGAAAATTCTTATGTCACAGTTTTAGTTACCGTACTCCTTCGAAGCTTGACCGATTTTGATGAAATTTTATATGTATATTCGGTAGATCTGAGAATAGGTTGTTATCTATTTTTTATACGCCTAAGTAATAAGGGTGGTCCACCACAATTTTTTTAAATCAGCTAGTTAATCTATATTAATTATTATTGTTCTATTCTAGGTTCAAATAATCAATTTTTTTTAAATTTCAAAATATAGTAATTACCCCGAATTTACTCAATACGTAAGTGAGTGAGCGATAACCGCGTAAATCGTATTAGCGTAAGTTGGGGCATAGTTTCGTCTCTAAATATTATATAGCTAAAGAAAATAGTAATATACAAGAAATGCTTAATAAATTGTTGGATTATTCTCTCATATAATAACTGGTTTTGAAATTTCTGTGGAAGCCTAGAAAAAGTTGAAATTGTGAGAAACGCTAAAACGATTTAGATAAAATATTTATCTATAATCTAACAGCGAAATTAATAACCAATCTCAATAGGTATAGAAAATTCATATTTGATATCTATTTTCGACCAAATTCGTTAATCAAAGATTTTGGATAAAATAAACATATTGGATATTTTTTAGAAAAAGTGTGGTGTGCGACGAGATTTTATAATCGCGTAACCCGGATTTCGCGTAAATCGGGGAAGCGTAAGTCGAAGTATTGCTGTAATCATTTTATTCTAGATTATTATTGTTTCTTAGCAGAAGCCGAAATCTCAAGTCATAGGAAAAGTATTTTATAGAACAAAAATCCAGAACTAAACCTTTTCCAGTCCAGTCTAAGGGACCATCCATAAATTACGTCACAAAAATTTCACGATTTTTTGAGCCCTCCCCCCTCCTTGTCACATAATTTGTACTTTAATATTTAGAAATTATTAAATTAAAACCAAATAATGAATTAATAATTCAAATACATTTTAATTATTATTCAATAGAATAAATAACAGATTTAAAAAAATCGTTAAAAATAATTACTAGACATTTCGTTAATTATTTAAGTTTTTGGTTTAAATATTATATTTTTTTTAATTTTGAAATGTTACATTATGATATTTAGCATACCTTCTCAATCTTTTGATACGATGTCACACTTCGACAACCTCCTCCCTCCCCCTTATAGTGTGACGTAATTTATAGATGGCTCCTAATCAAAAAAAATAAAATAAATAATGGTTTAATTATAGCTTTTATACTTTCAATTTATTAAATACATTATATTTACAATAATTACATCTATAAGTTACTACAATAAAAACATATTTCAAAACTGACCTTATAAAATGTTAAACATAAAAAATTGGTAATGTTCAATAAGGAACTTACTACAAAACCTTTTCACGAACAAATATATGAAAACATCAACCTTATTTGTATACTAATAAGGCGTATTGCATGTGCATATGTATGTTTGTCACAGTTGCCTAGCAATTACATTCCATATCGGAGTAGACAAAACGACAGCCAAACAATAACATAAAAGAATCGATACTGATACAAATGAATAATCTATAAATGTCTTAAAGACATTGCTAAAAATGCTTACGAATCTCTTAGACATGACAAACATTTTATTATTTATACAAAACACTACTATTATCTATACTAATATTATAAAGAAGTATTTTTGTATGTAACGAATAAACATAAAAACTACTGGACCGATTTCAAAAATTCTTTCACCATTAGGAAGCTACATTATCCCTGAGTAACATAGGCTATATTTATTACAAGAAAAAATTAGAGATCCTTAGGAAATCTCACGAAAACCAACCCAAGGTGCAAAAAAATTTGCCATAAAATATCTTTCATCGCATGCGCTGCAAAAAGTATTGATGATAGAACAAAAAAATGTTATACAATATTATAGAACGTATCAATATCTACAAAAAAGTCCGCGAGACCATATGTCCAACTATTATAGTTACGTCACTATAACTACTTTTTTATATTTTAAAAGTTGATAAAAATGCCTATCAAAATCAGACCATGTTTTCTATAACTTTGTATTAATCCTTATCCAAATAAATTATTTCGTATTCAAGACTATTTCAATACCTGTAAATTACTTTTTGAATTATTAAAATCGGACTTTCCATTCAAAAGATATTATGAAATTAAAAATATCAATATAAACAAAAAATACACGATGACGCGACGGGCCAGTATAGCGACGCAGCGCAGCGAGTAAAGCGGCAAGAGAGTGGGCACCGAAATGCGGGAAGGCCAATATATTTTTAAAAATAATATTCCACCCGCGCGAAGCCGGGATGGGCCGCTAGTGTGTATATAAAGAACTAAGAAACAAATTCTTTTTTTTTCTTTTTGTAAACATTTTCCAATTATGAGCAACTACACAGTTACGTAATGATTGAGACCCAGGAGCAGGTTTACAAAACGTATTTACTGTGCATAAACGCTTCTTTTCACTTAGGTAATCCTCAATAATTATTAAACTTCTTTACACTTGCACTCACTAGGATAAGTCAATGTTCACTCTATAAAATTATTCATCACATTCTCTCATCTCGCCAAATGGACACACACACAGTATTAAGACTCAGAGAGAGTTGTTTCTAATCATGTATTTAGAAAAAGGAACTATGTGCTATTTAAAGATATCGACAGTGTTGCTAGCACCATATATTAGATTACAATGTGCTTATCTGGAAAAAAATATATTTATTTATTAAATAAATATATCAAAAGCTTTGAAAGATAGAAAATGGCGATCTTTTGACAGAAAATAAAAATGTTTAAAAAAATATACTTGAAAAACTATAACAACGTCTGAAAGTTTCATTTATAAATTAGTTCTCCTTTACAATTTTTTTTAATTATAATAATGTATCCCTGTCTAAAATTAACTAGATCTACACCAGGAGCTAATACGATCGTGTTATTAGAGTAGGTATAATAAGTCGGCATATTCCATACTCAGCTCATTCCGTTGATATCATCTCGTGCTATTTGTATTTTATTCATAGACAATCTTTATTCCTTTGTTTACTCCGAGTAGAGGTCGCCACTGATTACATTATTTTTCCTTGTATTATTACAATGACTTAATTAATACAATTTACTATATAAAATAAAAATTATTGTAGAATAGGAGACATATATCTGCAGGTTTTTCTCTGAAACGGCGATTTTTCCAGTAATCTTCACTTTTGAGACTGGGCCCATAACCTCACTTAACCAAATGAAAGTGTCATTATTCAGACATTTCAATTAACATTATGGAGAGTTGAATTAAATACAGTGTATGTATGTAACACGCTTAGCTTATTTTTTATACAACTGTAAGCTATGTAGCTTCCACTCTCAATAACGACAACAATAAAAAGCCGTAAAATTTGCAGCCCCTTTGGTTTTGTTATATCGAGTTTACACTGTATATTTAAAGCTAAAGAAACATACATAAGAATAGCAGAAATAAATTCCATATTTTTCCTTACTCGTCACTTTTTAACCTGGTCCCATTACCTCACTTCATTTCATCGAATAAAAGTGTCATATATTGAATATATTATATTAATAATATTGTTAGTAGACTCACAAACTATGTTAGTAATATTGAGTAAATAGATTTTCAACCATTTCAATGACACTTAAATTTTAATGATTTATGGACCCATGCATATACTTAAAGCTACAAAATACATTTCAGACGTTTTTTTTTTTGAAATAACTTTTTTTTTAGAAATTTCTAACACTTAGCTCTTCAAACTGGACCCATAACCTCACACAACTGAATGAAAGTGTCTTATAGTGGTTTAACAATTTCGAAAATTGAATATAACCCGACATATTAACGCTTAGGTATTAATAGATTTTTTGTTTAAGAAGAAAATATACAATATGTTTTGTCAAAATGCTTTCAAAAATGAAATGAATAGGACAAACATACATGATACAAACACTATCAAACAATACTACAATAAATAACTAAAACGTGGTCGATGAATAACAATATATTATATATTAAATATTATGAGCAATATTGGCCCATTACAGAACATAAATTTACTTGAACGAAATTTATTGTTGCATTGTACGAGAACTCTTATAGAACAAGATCCCGGGATGATCAGACTTTCGTGATTTTATAAGACCTGAAAGTTTCATGCGAATCAACGTGTCCATACTTAATCAACTTAGGATAAAGACGAGGGTTTCCACCATATGTCTCAAGCGCATCCTTGAATACTTCGGCCACATCGCCCGAAAAGACAGTGGAAACTTAGAGAAACTTGTAGTCACTGGTAAAGTCGGAGCCAGCAGATCCCGTGGCCAAAGCTCGACACGTTGGTCCGACCAAATTCGCGCCGTACTCAACACATCGGTTTACGAAACGCTGCATGGCGTTGAGGACAGACAGAGATGGAAGAAGACCATAAGAGATAGACTGCTGGGAGGTGATGGTCACGACCCTCAGATATGAGGAATAGGACTTGAGGAGGAGGAAAGTTTCTCTGTGTCCAAGAGATATATACGATCCTCAACTATAGTTTGGAGTACAGTTGCAGTTACAGTTTGGATTACATTTTTAATGTACTTAACAAGATTTAAGAACGAAACTGCCGGATTACTGAGAACACCTTTTAGACGCGTTTTGGTAGTTCCTTCAGTAACATAATATATTATAAGGTAAGTTTAGTTATAATTGATTTATATTGATAAATTTAGGTATTTCTGACAGGGCGTTGCAATTATACAAAGTATCAACAATGAAGGACGCGGTTTCTTATGATTTTCTAAATAAAATATATAACAACTGAGTTTTATACTTTAAAAAAATTGAGGTGTAAATTTATTATATACCTTTGCTACCGTTCAAAGCAACTGTGATCCAAACTTCATAGTTGAGGAGCGTATATATCTCTAAGTGTATATCAAACAGTAAAACTATCGAGTTTTATAAATTAACGAAAGTCTGATCGTCGCGAGATCTTGTACTATAATAACATGATGGAGAATGAAATATATCGACATACTTGAATCTTATAACTTCTATATATTTATTGAATTTATGCCTGCTTTTTATATTACTTTTGACCCTATTGACATTGATGGACGGGAAGTTTTAACCCCGCAAGTGGGTCTGGTAGACCTTTAACGGTCGAAGGTGCCCCCGTCTTACACTTTGCCTTAAAACTTCTACTTTGAACTTTACATTTATAATGATATTTTAACAAGTACAAAAAGCTATTTTTTTATATAAACATTACGATAGCCTTGGCAGTCGAAATATGGATTAAAGATAATAAAGAATCGACACAAACACAGATTATAAATTGTTATAGACCATATTAATTATAAGTACTTATAAAAAGTTAGTCGTAAGTAGTAGTAAGAAATCAAATCTATTATTCTTTTATTAGTACTGACAAATTTAATTATCATAACAAATACATAACCTGTCAATCCCAACTATTTACATATATATATGTCGGGGATTTTAAATGATGACAAAAAGGAGATGATAGGAGGAAGATGGGGAATATTGGGGAACACTAAAAGGGGGTGATGGTATTGAATGAAATATTGGGTAAACGCAACGTAGATACTCCTACTGAACCGATAAATGATCAAATATGATCTCTAACAATTACGAGAGAAACCTAAGCAGTGCCTTGGACTTATGACCAAGGTGTAGGCTTAAGGAGCTCCTTTAAGTAATTACAACACTCGCCTCCACTGCTAGGCTCTCTATTTAAACCCAAGGTTAAACGCACATAAACCTAACCTAACACAAGACGAGGCAATTACATTGTAAGGTACACACGTGACCTTGATCGGACAGCACTCCTAGCACTAACACAACACTGCACAACACTATCACTATTTAGACACTACTTCACTTCTTGAGAGACCGCGCACGACTAAGACTTCAGTCAGACTGTCGATGGCATATAAAGGGTCGAGGGTCGAGACTGTCAAAACAACGGAAGTGACTACTACCCTACTCTAACGCCATAGACAGCGATGATGATTCAATTTAATCGATAACCTTTTACTATTCTCCGACTTCTTTTACGCTTTCATGCTTAAACCACAAAGGCAATTTGGATGAAATTTGTTACCGAGATAGATTAGAGTTTGGGAAAGGTCATATAGTACGTTTTATCGCGACAAAGGGCTTGAAGATGATGAAATAAGAAATAAAAACCTTGTCATATTTTATATATATGTTGGAAATTTGGAATGAAAATGAGCTTAGTTAGAATATACAATCCTTTAAAAGCATTGTCTGTGCCTATCATGAAAGCTACAAGTGCGACATGATCAGGAGATAACTAAACATTACAATCTCATACTATTCTGACAGGAACTAACAGTACTTTGAGAATCCTTTCATTTAGTTGAAACACTCGCGTTCACTTTAACAACAAGGTTAACCTTACATAAGGCGAACCTAACACTAATCTAAACCAAGCCAGACATATTTAGCAGACATATTGAAAATTAAAACTATGTCGAAAAGTTGTTATTATAAATGTTAGAATTTTGAAAAAAGAACGCGGCTAACGGAAACGCCATTTAGCGGTTTTATATTTTTTAAATTGGTCTCGGTGGTGGCGGTGGCGGCGGTGGTGGGCTGGCGCGAACGTCATCGCCGCGCACCGCCGCCGAATAAAAACATTCAGTTTGGGTAAACGTGCACCGTTTACGTGTACTGATTTATAGGGACGTGTGGTAGAGTATCGATGTCGGTGATGACCTTGTACATTATTATGTTATTCATGTTAATAATTTTATCTCATTTTGTTTTTTACAATTTTTTACATTAAACACCGAGGTTTTTCCACAGTTAGAAAAATTACCATTCTTTACCATATTCATGATTGCAAGAGATGCTCGATCAAACTCGCCACGTTTTACAGAAATGAAAGTCGAAGAAAAATTGTGCTGCCAATAGTTCTTTCGTAATAAAAATGTATAACCTTTAAATATTTATTTCCTTTTACATGTCTGACGACCATACATAATTTACATGTGCTATAGTTTAAAGTTTAAAGCGACACCGTTGCAAATTTTATAACATTTGATTAACATTTGTGTTCTCCTCATAACACCAACGTCACTCGGAAATAGAGTATCATATCCTTTTAATAAAACATTTATAGACTCCCAATAAAATTGGTGTCAAGCATAGTGTCAGTACCTTTCCGTCAATGAAAATTAAAAAAAAATCATATCAATTGTCCCAGATATTACACATTACATTCAAAAGTAGAAGAATTGCCTATTAATATTTTAGTAAAATAATTATAAATTATAATAGACTAGTCGACCCTCCCCGGGTTCACACGGGTGCTTAGATATAACAAAAAACTAATCAATATCTAAACTAATATTATAAAGAGGAAAGATTTGTATTTTTGTATGTAACGAATAAACATAAAAACTACTGGACCGATTTCAAAAATTCTTTCACCATTAGAAAGCTACATTATCCCTGAGTAACATAGGCTATATTTATTACAAGAAAAAATTAGAGATCCTCAGAAATTCTCACTAAAACCAACACACGGTGCAAAAAAATTAGCCATAAAATATCTTTCATCGCATGCGCTGCGAAAAGTATTGATGATAGAACAAAAACAGTATTATAGAACGTATCAATATCTACAAAAAACTCCGCGAGACCATATGTCCAACTATTGTAGTTAAGTCACTATAACTACTTTTTTACATTTTAAAAGTTGATAAAAATGCCTATCAAAATCAGACCATGTTTTCCATAACTTTGTATTAATTCTTATCCAAATAAATTATTTCGTAATGAAGACTGTTTCAATACCTGTTAATTACTTTTGAATTATTGAAATCGGACATTTCAGTCAAAAGATATTACAAAATAAAAATATCAAGATAAATAAAAAATAATCCCAGATGGGCCGCCGGCGCGGTGTGGTGTGGAGTGCCTCGCAGCGCAGCGAGTAACGCGGCGATAGAGGGAGCGACAGAATGCGGGAGCCAAAATGTTAAAAAAAAATTATCCACCCGTGCGAAGCCGGGACGGGCCCCTAGTGTTCAATATATTGCTGTATGAATCTGTTTGCCAAATTTCATTGAAATCCGTTCAGCCGTTTTTATGTGATTGTGTTACAAATATCCAAACAAACTTTCACATTTATTATATTAGCAAAATATACAATGATACGTTTCGTGATGTTACCAAAACTTAATTTTAAAACAACGATATTAAAAGGATTCTATCGATACGTAGCGCGCTGCGCATCACTAAAGCATTTATTTATTTATCAGAATACTGGGTTGTATCAGCGCTCAATCATCGCGGTATTTTCGAATCATTCATCGGCAAAATGCCGAACCATCCGTCTTTATAAAACCAAGTGTAAACTTGTCCGTCCAAATTGTACGTTTTAGTGCATATTAATCTGTTAAACTCTATTAGCCGACTAATTTATGATATAATAAAACTCTTCTGGTGTATTCGTTCACCACTTGAGCTACATCTTTAAATAAGTTTAATATATATATATATATATATATGTCGGAGCATAGTAAAAGATTATCGATTAATCGAATCGTTATCGTTGTCTATGGCGTTGGAGTGGGGTAGTAGTCACTTCCGTTGTTTTGACAGTCTCTACCCTCGACCATTTATATGCGATCGACAGTCTAACTGAAGTCTTAGTCGTGTGCGGTCTCTCAAGAAGTGAACATCATCTAAGTACTGATAGTGATAGTGATAGTGTCAAGTGCAGTGTGTACCTAAAACTTTAGGGAAGTTTATACAATTTTTTTTGTTTCATCAAAATGACATGGAAATTAAAGCATTAATTTTTTGTTTCATTCCTATTAGAGACTATATGCTAATGTTCATCAAAATTACGAACATCCAATAGTTATCTCTTATTACCGTTTAATTTGTGTTAAGTACATAAGCGCCTAACTATTATGTCAGGAAAAAAATTATTTTCATTTAAAATTGTTTAGCCCTCAGCAAAGTTAAGGCGAGAGACGGTGGTGACCTTATACTGTACTAGAATTCCCATTCGTAGCAAACGTACAGTTGACTTTTCAGCTTATACCAAATTGTTTAATGTCATTTCATAGTCTTTACACATTTTGAGATGTTTCACACATTCATTCGATTGCTATTGTCTACTCGCTCGCTCACTTATTCCCTTACTCGTTTATTTATTCATACTTTATCTGACTCTATCTCTCATCAGATATTGTAAATACTTTTCCCTAGTCATTCTGAAGTTATAGGCGTACATACATACCGACGAATAATTTTTATTTATATACATAGATTGATTGAAAAAAGAAATTATTTCAAGGTGAAATTAATATTATTTTTTAACTTATCCTTGGTGATTCCGACCAGTCGAGCCGCATGTGGGCCAGACTTACCTCTCCCTCCCCATCCCGTTAATGCTGCGGATCTAGTGAACTCTGGGTTCTCGTTCAGGGTCCACTGAAACCTTAGCATTCTCTGGTGGCAACTCATCGGTATAACAAGAGTAGCTCTCTTGTATGGACGATGTCCTTGTGGGCAAAGGTGACCACTTACCAACAGATAGGCCGTCTGCTCATTTACCCCTTAAATGCCATAAAAAATAGATATAACCAAAAAACATAAAATCAAAGATTATATTTAAGATTCGTTAGTTTAAAAGTCTAACACTTAGTTTAATTACTGATTTTGATGCTAATTTACAAATCATTACAAACGTAGAATAAAGTATATTATAAAAATAAACGATCAAAACACAGACAGACACACATCAAGTTAATGCAAAATCCATATAATTACGTCTAGAACTGAACAATAACCATTCCCGCCATCGCATCGCATCCGCCATGTTGGCATGACGTTTATAAGACGCCATTTTGCATCGGGTTGCGTTCTGTAACCCGTTCCGCTAGAACAAAGGATCCATTTGAATGAATGGGGATATACCATAATTCGGTGTTCAATAACAGTGTACATGACACCAAGCTGCACGAACAATTGTCTTTGTTGTTAGCCGAGTCTCAAAAATGAGTATTTACTTAATTGACGATGTAGATTTTTTTTGTAGTATGGATCACATACTACTAGTATTCCAAGTAAGCTAAATGCTTGTGTTGGGAGTGAATCACGTCAGTTGTCCAATGACTGGGATTTTAACCTACAAGATTAACTTAGTTGGAGGGGTTAAGTTAAGGAATAGTAGTAGTATAGGATCTACTAGTATTCTTTAAAAAAAAACTAACAATAACAATCTGTGTTGATATCTACACACAAATTTTACATGACGCGGACAAAATACTAATTGAAGAAAACATTTAACATCAATATGACGAGGGATGGAGGGAAGGAGAGCATCATAATTTTTACAAAAAAGTTTTGTGCAAGTAAACAATATATTTCGGCATAACAATAGTTTAAAATGAAACATACAGTAGGATTTTGAGTATCCTATTTTGATAACTACAAACTAGAATGAATAACCGTATGTAATGGAGAACATCTTTAATATCTAGTATTTCAAAAAATTAATGATGTGGTGTCGTGGGACACCAGGTAGGAACGAAGTTCCTTCGGTTAATGTAGAATCGACACAAATTGCAAAAAAAATCGTGCTCAATTTTATGTAGGTTTTCTTGATTTTTCTCTTAAATTTTGCTGATTAGTTTTTATTTAAGTATTTAGGAAATTCAGTATTTTAGGAAATAATAAATTACTTAAAATAAAAAAACATCGTAATTCAAATTATCAACTAAAATAACAAAATATGTCTCTTTATTTTTGATTGACAACATAAAATTACATAGAAATAGAAAAATAGAAATAAAAGAGGGAGAAAGAGAAAGGTATTATACACTACTCGCTTGTGTATGCGACTGTCGCGCCTGCGCACGTCTCATTTAACGGTTTTATTCCACGCACTTTTTCTTACGGTTTTACTATCACATTTTTTCAGTTCGGTCGCGCAGCAAAATCCCTATCCCCTCCAAGCCTGCCTTAAGGAACTTCGTTCCAATACTTGTAAAAAAAATCCTTAAAATCATACTTTATAGTCACAATTTATATAATACTAATAATATTATTAAAGTGGTCAAAAATAGTTACACTCTACTACACAGACCAACAGTACGATGACTTCAGAGATACATCTAGAACTAGCTGAGCCCCGCGGTTTCACCCGCTATATTTTGGATAATTCGCACTATATCATTATAAATTATAGCATATATGTTATTCTGATGTGTAAGCTATATTATTGTAAAGTTTCATCAAAATCCATTCAGTGGTTTTTGCGTGAAAGAGTAACCAACATCCATACATCCATCCGTAATAATGTTTATTAAAAAAAGTAAAAATTCTACTGAAACCAATGCTACCAAAATAATAACTAACAAGATGCTTCTCAAATTAGTGTAATTAGTGTCTTTTTTATGGAAATGTGTATCTAGTTCTTATTAAGAAATCGAAGTTTTTGTGACTAACCTTGCAAAATGTTGAATAATGATGATGAAATGGGGTTCGTTTAAAACAAAAGTATTGTCAGTTTTTAGGCAAAAATTTGGAGATGCCGGGGATCGAACCCGGGGCCTTTCACATGCAAAGCGAACGCTCTACCACTGAGCTACATCCCCGTGCTCGTATTATAAAAATATTATTATATCTTTCAAAGATTATTTTTTATATATATTATAATATTATAAAGAGGTAAAGTGAGGTTGTTGGCGATAATCTCTGGATCTACGGAACCTATTTTGAAAATTCTTTTACCAATAGAAAACCACATTTGTGAGTGTCATAGGCTATATATTAGCCCGAGAAATAAAAAGATTATTTCGTGGTAGTCGGATTTGCAAAGTAAGCCGGAGTAGATACGGTCAAATGAAAACTGTTTGTTACGAACGCTGCCTTAACGATGAGAGATATAGGTATGATTAATAGTAGCTGCTATAGAGTATGAATGAGTGAGTGAGTTAGGGAACAGTTGGATTACACATCAGCGAAGCGAGAGCGGGTCGGGTAGTATTATTATAAAGCAAAGGTTTCCAACATGATTTTTAAGCCGTCTTTCTCATATTTCAAACTTGAAATTTTGCACAGGGATTCCTTTTATAACGTAGGGGAGCACCTAAGAAAGGATTTTTGAAAATTCACCCCCTAAGGGGGTCAAACGGGAGTGCAAAGTTAGTATGAACCTTTGCCGTTTTTGAAGTTATTTAAATGAAATTCAGTATGAAGGTTCTTCATTTAAAGTCATGAAACAGGGTTAAAATATTTTTTCGAAAGTTTCGAAAATATTCCCTTAAGGGGCTAAGAGGGGGGTGCAATGTAAGTATGACTACATCATGAAATTATTAAATATGTCTACAGACGATCTCCTCCAGAAAATAAACCGGGATAGAAGTAAATTATAGGCCTGTATAAGATTAATCTTAATAATATGTTGTGTCCAGTATTGTAATCTTGGGCCTAGTAGGTTTTTAGTTCTCAATCCAATGGTGAACTAGTTCGCTCATTTAGTTCGTTAATTCTTTTTTTAAATAATTTTGTAAAATTAATAATAATAAAGGGAAAAAAATCTAGTTCGCAATCCAATGGCGAACTAGTTTGCTGTTTTAGTTCGTTAATTCTGTTTTAAATCATTTTGTAAAAATTATAAATAAAGGAAAACAAAATATTCTCAAAAGTAAAACATCGATGTTAGAAATATCGATGTCTAGGAACAATATATTGATATTTCAAACACCATTTAAATATATAAGTAAATATCGATTTTTAAAAGAAATAAACCACTATTCTTATTTGCTACATTTATTTTTATAGAAAACAAGTAGTCAAGTTTGGATGAAATATAAGGATTGAATTGAACCAAGCGTTACTTTGGGGAAATTCATGATTAAAGAGGAATTAAAATGGTTACCTTGCTTTAATCAAAGAAATTCTGAACAACCCGTCTCGTACGGCACAATCCAGAAGAGCACACCGCCCACATACAAGACATCATCGACGAACTAGTTCGTATCTACTAATAGTTCACCTAAAGGAGCGCTCTTTTGAACTAGGTTCGCGAACTACCCAAGACTACAGTATTGACAGTTTTGCTATCTATAATTTAATATTATATAAAGCTGAAAAGTTTGATTGTTTGTTTGCTTGAATGCACTAATCTCAGGAATTACTGGTGCGTATTGAAATTTTCTTTCAGTGTTAAAGCTATGATGTGTAAAGGCTATGAATGTGAACAAAGTACAAGTATAAACGGTAAACCATCCACTTGAATCACTGTAAATATTAGTGAAAACTGCATTAAAATCGGGAAGCGACTGCATTATATACTTACTTACTTATACTTCTTATTTTCGCATATTTTATTTTATTTACTGCAAAGTAAAGTAGTCGACAAAGCCGGGGTGCGTCGCTAGTAAATTATATTTATCGTAACGAAATTTTAATTGAATTTAAAATTAATTATCTACTCGAACCGGACACAGGGGTTGAAACTCTCATGCATATTAAAAAGTTCATAATTAGATGCACTTATTGACCGGATATGAGTGCTATTAAATATTATACATATTAATTTATATCTACAACGGTACAGGCAGTGCAGCAGGTTATCCTCTAATTAGTTGTGTCACGCGGTTTTATCGCATTAATTCATAAAACACTAATAATATAACTCGGAGATTTATGGCAAGAAGGAGGAGGAGAGGGTGATATTGAATGGACCATTGGGTAATCGCAACGTAGATACTGCTACTGAACCGATAAATAATCAAAAACGATCTCTTACAATTACGAGAGAAACCTAAGCAGTGCCATGGACTACTGACCAAGGTGTAGGCTTAAATACGTCTATTAACAGAATTCCAACACTTATCTTCACTGCTTACTTTCACTATTTAAACTTAAGGTTAGGTTAACCCAGCCTAACTTACCCTCCGATATATATGTCAAATTAAGTATATTTGTACAAAACTATCTATCTAAATATCCCACGGACACGGTGTTTTTTTTGGGATAAAAAATATAGTATATAAAAAATGTAGTATACGGGATACTAAATTTAATTAAAATCTACAATTTTGTTTTATGTATAGTGCTAGAACTTTCAAGTTTCATGACGCGTTTCGATCGAGCCAGACTTACTCCTCCTACTCCCATCTCGTTAATGCTGTGGTTGAACTCTGGGTTCTCCTTCAGGGCCCGCTGAAACCGTAGCATTCTTCTCTTCATTCCCCTTCCTCACACTGTCCTCGAGTTGGCAACTCATCGGCAAAACGAGAGTACTCCCTTGTATTACCGATGTCCATGGGCGAAGGCTTATTATCAGGTGGACCGTCTGCTCATTTGCCCCTTAACAGCCATAAAAAAATACAACTTCTTAATATCTTCACGTCACGATGACAATATCAAAATTTTCTGCATCCTAATCCATTTTTTTTTTGACTTTCCATCGATAAATAATATATAATTACAAGAACAATCACCTTTATATATAATTACAGAACAATCACCTTTTTTAATAAACCTTACAGAAGTAGAAAATACAATCAAAAGGCATAACAGTCAACCATTGTATCATTTATCTACATTATGAAATAATTGCATTTAGTAAATAAAAATTTAAAAATTAATATAACCTCTTAAGTAGCAAACATTTGTTCTAAAATGTTGCATGTTTTAAAACTAGAATATTAAGTTTTTTTTAACTTGTCAGATAGATCTCCATTGTTTGTCGTCGAAGTTGATAACGATGTATATTCTTTAGTTTGAACATAAACAGAATCTTGTAAAAGCAGATTTATCCAAGAATTGAAAAGCGTATCATAGTGGCGCTGGCGTAGCGTAGGATACAATTAGCATGTGAAAACAGTGTTGTCCCGCTACCGCTACCGGCTCCGGCTCCAGCTCCGGCTGCGGCTCCGTCGCCGCGGGCGCCGTCTAATTGGCCCTGTGTAAACTCGTCCTGTTATCGGGACGCTCCGGGCTATTGAACACACTATGGAGGACGCTTCTCTATGTTGGTATTAATATAATTAAATACCGCAAAATAGCACAATAATATACAATCTAGACGGAAGCCACGTGCAGGATTAAAAGGCCTTTCTACAATGCATCAACACTCCTTCGCCGCTAGACCTCCTGACTCTAATATTTAACACTTCTTCAGCAAAATAGCAATTGCATTAATTATTTAAATATTCAGCTAAATATATCTAAATACACAACACTTTGAAGTCACACGAATTCCGAGAACCACTAAACCTTATTGCGTAAATTTTATCCTTTTTATAATACAAAATCCAGGGGGTATTTTGTCTGTATCTATCCACTAAAATGACAGGTGGGGTTATAGGCCTTTCTTGCCAATCAATATTTTAAACTTCCCTTTAAATAATTAAATAAAGCTTACAATTGTAAGGAATATTACGTATTAATCATAAAAATCGGTCAAGCCGTTTCTGAGGAAATCAACAAACTGTGATACGATACTTATATATAAGACTAGTCGACCCTTGAGACTTCGTTCGCGTGTAGCTCCGCTCCTATTGGTCTTAGCGTGATGATATATAGCCTATAGCCTTCCTCGATAAATGGTCTGTCTAACAATGAGAGAATTTTTCAAATCGGACCTGTAGTTCCTGAGATTAGCGTGTTCAAGCAAACAAACTCTTCAACTTTATACGCGCTAATCTTAGGAACAACTGGTACGTTAGTGTTGGGTAGCCTCGATAGCATTTATCGAGGTAAGCTTCAGGCTTTATAACATCTCTACGCTACAGCTACGACCAATAGAAGCGAAGCGTCAATTAAAAATGTTGCTTAATAACATTTTATTTTAAAATACATACTTTAATATTATAAATGTTAGTGTGTTTGTTGGTTTGTTCTTTCCATCTGTAACTTGAAAGTAGCTAGTTTTAATTCCTCAATAAAATGTAAGAATATCTCAATCCTATTTTGCGATAAAACAGCTTAAGTTCTTTCCTAAGCTTTAGTCTATCTTAGTACCAAATTTAATCAAAATCAGTTCAGTGATTTAGGCGTAAAAGATAGACAAACCTTATATACGTCAATAGATGGTGTAAGTTTAGTTTATATTCTTAAATATACCTATTTAATTTTTTGAGGAAAACGATAAAAATAATTAAGATAAGTCTCTCTCCATACAAAAGTATCCCTGTCAAATCCGCCCGCCCAGCGCTAATATTGACTTCTTATTACCGCACGGTAACCGCACCGATCGTCGACTAGAATATCACTAGGAGCTTTACTACAAACCACCATTGTACTGCATACATTGCTTTCTTACGTTACCAAACATAGAACAACCCCCGTTCACAAGCAGCAATGTAACAGCAATTCAGCAGCAATGTATGTTACGTGGTATGGTAATGCGTTGCGTAATACACAGTCGAAGGTACGCTAGACAATGGTTAATATTGTGAAGCAATAAGAGATAGCGTCGGGTGATTGTAATATAGTGCACAGTTTAGTATGGTTAGTGTCAAAGTTCGGTCTGGAAGGAATATTTAGACTAAATTGGTTTAACTTTAATTGAAAATTACAGCAACTTTGTATGCTAGGTTCATTTAAATTGTATTACCCAAACTGCACAGATTATAAAGTTTAATTTAAGAATTTAATTTTGGAAAATATTGTGTTTAAATAATATTTTTATTAGGAAAATGTTCGTGTTGGAAAATCTTTTTATTCTGAAATAAATGTCTCCAAATACTTATTTTTAATCCTTCCATTAAGTTCTAGAATATGCTGAAATAAATACATTGACTTTCGACTATCGGCTGAAATTAAAAAATAATCGCAATACAAATTCTTTGGCTTATCTTGTTTTGTTGTGTATAAAGTTTAAATTTGTTATCTAAAAAATTTGGAGATTGATTATTAAGTTTTAAATATGTGTAACAACAATTAATTAAAATTTTCGTTATATAAAATTAAAATAATAAATATGAAAAATATTTGCTGTTATTCTAAAAATGTTTCACTTTTGAGAACGATGTTCTTTTCCTTATCTATTATTTTTACTAAATTATTTAAAAAAAGAACTAACGAACTAAAAGAGCGAACTAGTTCGCCAATTGACGGGGAGCGCTCTTTTTGGTGACCGACTAGGCCCAAGACTACGACTAATTTAATTGGATTGTTCTAATGTTTCGTACTGTTAAGAATATTAAACAGTGTTTCCAGTGTGAGGGAAATAACCCGATTACCGGCTTTTATTTTCTGTTAGTAATTTTAAGACATTAGAAAATACTTTTTCCATACTCAAATTTTTATTTATTTGAAATTAAAAAAAAAATAATAAAGTTATTAAACGTTTGTACATAGACACAAAATAGTCGAAAATTATCTACTATTATTTATGATGTTGGCAACACTTATAATTTGAGCAGCATCCAGTTATTTGATGTTGGTAGGATTGATATGAGTAGCATTATATAATGAAAACCCCAGGAGGATATTATAGTCAAGCCGTCATTCTGTTATTGTGCGTGTAGACTATAACTTCTTTCTGTTCTTAATTAACGTTACATAATTCTATAAGAATACAAAAAAAATATTCGCGGTTTTTTTTTAATTTGGACCATTTGTTTAAAAACCGGTAATTTAGAGTGTACGAATCGGTAACAATGGTATTAAAACAATTAATAATTTTGTTAAATACCTATTGAATAACACATGGTAGGCCTGTTGATTTTTTTTTTAATATCGGATTTCCGATATATCGATATTTTCAAATATAGCAATATCGGAGCCTAAAAAATCGATATTTCGATATATTATTGGCTTGCTTTATGAGGTGCAAATATTTTTTTTCTGTTTTTATTCTATAATAGTAAAGGCAAAGGCATAACACTGTACAGTATACATATAAGAACTATTAAGAAAAAATATGACAGTGTTAAAAAAGTAGAATAAATTATTGATAATTTTATACATTTTCAGAAGAGGATAAATCAAAAATTCACTTTAAAATATATCATCATCGATATATTCGTTTTAACATCAAACTATCGATATATCGATAAAAAATATTAGTAATAAATATCCATATTTCTTCTATAAAAGTCCGTGGTTCATGCGAAAATAATATGTAAACTTAGATATTTAACGCTCTTAACGGTTAAGGTGTTTGACATTTATATGTAAAGTTTAAGTATTTACAAGAAAGTAAATAGGTACATTGTGATATGCATTTCATTCCGACAAACGGAGAACAAATATTGTTAAAGCGATAACGCGACGTACTCGTACAATGTGCGGTAAAGTCACGTCGCGTCGTCCGTCCCTCGGATTCTAGGAATACTTTAAAATTTCTTATTATCTTAAAATATTATGTTTTTTGTTTAAAAACAAATTGTTCAAACGTAATACAGATTAACTATATAAGACCGTACATGATATTGATCATTAATTTTTTGGTAAGATTTACCGCGCAGTCTCCTCCGTGTTTTTATCATTATATGTGACACTGCCAGAATTAATGAAATTACCCGCGGCTTCGCTCGCATTGAACCCATTAAATAAGTATCAGAGATCATAACAATAGAAATGAATTAAATTATAATAGAAATTATCCTATGTTACTTCTAATACCCTCAAGAACTTTCGCGTGAAAGCGTAACGAACAATATGAGTAGGAATGTATACTTATAGTTAAAAAAAGAATGAATGAAAAAAAAATGAATTTTATAAGACTTGGCTTTCTTTTATAAGAACACTAGCGGCCCATCCCGCCCCATTTTAGCACTCGCGCATTTCTCGCTTCGCTGCGCTGCGTAGGTATTGGAACAAAGGTATGGATACCATGATCTGATCTTGATAGGCATTTCCGTTAACTTTTAAACTGTAAAACAAGTAGATATAGTGACATAACTAAAATAGTTGGACATATGGTCTCGCGAAGTTTTTTGTAGATATTGATACGTTCTATAATATTGTAGAACATTTTTTTGTTCTATCATCAATACTTTCCGCAGCGCATGCGATGAAACACATTTTATGGCTTATTTTTTTTACACCTTGGGTTGGTTTTAGTAAGAATTTCTAAGGAACTCTAATTTTTTCTAGTAATAAATATTGCCAATGTTACTCAGGGATAATGTAGCTTTCTAACGGCAAATGATTTTTTGAAATCGGTCCAGTAGTTTTTATGTTTATTCGTTACTTACAAAAATACAAATCTTTCCTCTTTATATTATTAGTATAGAGTATAGATAAATAATATTTTTTTGGAGAAACGTGCTAATATTATATGAGTTGAGAGTCGTGTCGTATTTAAATGGATCACATACTACTAGTATTTAACCCCTCCTACTTAGCTGAATGCTTCTGTTAGAAGGGCCACGTCAGTAGTCCAATGACCGGGATTTGAACCCACGTCTTATCAATCGTGAACCCACGCCCGAGCCACTGAGCTACTGACACTTGATATTGTATTATGTATATTATTAAAAAAAAATAGTAGGCAGGTACTAGTATATACCATTATAATTTAAAAACATTGTTTTTAAATCTAGATGTTTTAAAATGTAATTCGTAAAACTTTTTTCTATATTATACTCATGATTTGGCCGCCATGATTTAATATTTTCTCCAATGGCAACATTAGTTCGTATCTGATTGGCCAATGACAAAACACGGACACTTCCACATTATTATAAAGAGAAAAAATTTGATTGTTTGTTTGTTGCGAATAGGCTCAAAAACTACTGAACCGATTTTGATAATTCTTTCGCCGATAGAAAGCTACACTATGCATGCTAAAATAATTAATTTAGTGTTACCGTACCTAAATATCAAATTGTTAATCAGATTTTAAAAAATTCTGTCATTGATATGAAGCTGCATTCATGAGTGACATAAGTGACAGTGTTGCCATAATTATTTTGTAATTAACACGATTTAATTTTTTACTGATAGAAAGCTGTAAATAGCTAGATACTCTACCAATATTTTAAATAGTGTTGCCATATATTTTGTAATTAAACATATTTTCACAACAATCTACATTGTCTCGTTTAAATACCCAAAACGAAGCGAGGGCTGGATGTAGATAGATCATGAACCCACATGCTGGTGTAAAAAAAAAACCAAATTTTATTTTAATTCTTTATTCACGTAACAACAACAACTGACAATCACATACCGATCTTTTATTCCTAAAGCAACAAAAACGAGATTATAGCGCTAAATTATTTTAATTCCAATCCAATAGTACATTATTAAGCGTCAGTAGCTCAGTGGTGCAGGCGTTGGATTCACGATCGATAAGTCGTGGGTTCAAATCCCGGTCATTGCACTACTGACGTGGCCCACTCCTGACACAAACATTTAGCTTTCTTGGAGGGGAATACTAGTAGTATGCGATCCATTAAAAAAAATAAAAAATCATTACAGTATTCAATGTTGTCGTTTAGATGAGACAAACAATTATATAAAATTCCCTGTTTTTTGGGAGTCTTTTAAGTATACTGTAATGAATTCCACAAATAACGTTAGGTTAGAGTTGCCAGAAAAAAATAACAAATAATGTTGTTATTTAGCTTTGCTACAATAGTAGTATAGTGAAACAATAATGTTGCCATGTGGTAGAAAATATTAAACTTCTGTCACCTACCCAATAGTTAATTTCCAGTGTTTACATAATAAAGATTACTAAAAAACTACATACACTATGTACGTATACACTACAACAAGATTAACTGTAACTCCAACTAAATGTTTGTGCTATGGATATCCTAGAGTTGAAACGGATAGTGGTTTGGACGGATATTCGGCAAGCTACTAGGTTGAGGTGCCGGATATCCGGCTACTGGATGATCAGTCCTTCATCGCGCTACACGACACGCGTAGGATAATAGTCCAACAAAACCCAATTGCTAAGAAGATAGACTTTTTCTTATAGACATCGCGAATTGATGGCAATTAAGACCCATATTGCAAAAATTTGGTGGTAAGCTAATTTGAATTAGTACCCTCAGTTATCAAGGTTTGCTAGAATTTAATTCGGCAACTGGCAGTATCGTACAGCGAAAGGTTATTTTGAGAAACTGGTCTGGTATAGAAAGCCAAGCGGAGTCACTTCTAAGACAACAAATGCAGAAAATTTGGTATTCATTCACTGCAAATTGGCATTTTTTGAATTGTACAATCCGGTATCCGGCCTTGTAGTGGATAGTTACCGGATATCCGTTTCATCTCTATTACACAGGTCTGCAAAGGAAAAATTAAATTGACCTAGCAACGAATTCACACACATTTTAAGAAGTACTATTTATAAACCACTTCTTTTATTACCACGTTTTGGCGGTGCATGTCATGAGAACAACAGCCTTGGCAACATTGATGGTATCTTGAGAGATTATATAGATAGCAATTCATGAAATGAAGTTCAATCCTTATTGAAAATTAATTTTTATTTTATAACATTATCACAGTTTGCATTTTTATACTTTCCACCATAATAGTTATAAATATCAAATGTATGTCTAATGTATAGCTAATTATCATTAGTTGCATACAAGACTTTATCTACGCCCATAATTAAATCCTCTATAAGATTCTGAAACAGTTAGCTTACTGCTGACATTACAACAGCGACTCCTAGTACCCTAACATCCATTAACGAGTATATACAAATAAACTTAGTATTGATGAAGGAATCATTTATTGTAGTTGTAATGAACATTTTGTATAGTGCAATTATTGAAATTCACTTCAAAATATTCTTTAATGTTGGAAGGTAATCGCTCATTTTTTTGTTGTAAACAAAACAATAAAAATATTAAAGAAAAATGGCGGGGATTCGAATAACACTTTTATACGGCACACGGCGTTCTAGATAATGAAACGCGCGTGACTTCTTTTTTTGAAATTCATACAGATACCATAAAGCAGTAAGAATGTGGCTGTCTGTTGAGTAAACCCTTTGCGCAGAAGAAATTTGAGTGTTATTATGAAATTCAGTACAACATTATATGATCCGTTTGGATGATATAAGGGTTATTAGGACATTAGGTGTTGTAATGTTAGCAATAAGCTAACTGTTTCAGACTTGTTCGTTTTCTTCGAGAATTTAAAGTATCGGAGTAGATATAATAATACAAAATAAACGTAAACAATGCATTTAATGTGCTAATCAAGTACAACAGTGTCAACATCTTGACTGCCATGTCAGCTGGCGTGGTATAGCCCTGCCAAAGCGTCCTGTAGGGCTCGCAGACAGGGCAGTGTTGATTTGTATCCACCCGCCTTCTCTGTTTCTGTTTCTGCCCTGCAATTGAATAATAATAATTAAGGATATTTTCTATCAGAAGTCGCATGAACTAGGGATGGCGATTTTTTTCGAAAAAGATCGATTTTTAAATCGATTCGAATCGCAACCCTATGAATGAATATACTCAATTGTCGCCAAAACTCATGTCATAAAATCGGCAGCCGATCAGTCGATTTTAAATGTCGATTTTCTAGGGTGAAATATCGTTTCACAGGATCGATTCAGTGCTATATATATTGATTTTTTTGTCCAAAAATCGGTTATTCGATTAATCGATCTCGGATCGCCACCCCTAGCAAGCGCTAAGTAACATTGAACAGTGAGATGAACTTTGCGTACAGTGACAACGCGTCGACGAAAGTTATTTAGGGGAACCGCCCTTAAATATTTTTTTTATTCTGTTTTTAGTATTTGTTGTTATATAGGGGCAACAGAAATACATCATTTGAGAAATTTTCAATTGTCTAGCTATCACGGTTCATGAGATACAGCCTGGTGACATACAGACGGACAAAGGGACAGCGGAGTCTTAGTAATAGGGTCCCGTTTTTACCCTTTGGGTACAGAATCCTAAAAAGGACATAATTTTGATTATAACATATATACACCCAATACAACTTATTTAATTAATCTGTCCACTTAATATTGGTAACAGTTCAAAGAATCTATCTCTTAGTCATAAATCTAATGAGAGAGTTAGAAGGAGATATCTGACTTTACCAACTACCAATAGAATCGAAATCATTTGTTTTATAATGCATCTTGTAACAGGCAAGTAACCCATCACCCTGTGGTGTGGTGGTAGTGGATCTTTTCTCCGTGTTTGACGTGTTACGTTCGCGCCGAAAGTGGGGCAGATCTACATTCTCACATTAATGCTGCATATATCTGGGTTCTTACTCAGGGACCACTGGAACCGCAGCATTCTTCTTTGTGCTCCTCCTCCTAACTGTAGTTTTGAGGTGGCAACGCATAGGCAAAACAAGAGATACTTTCTAGTTTTGTCGATGTCCTTGGGCGACGGTGGCCCCTTTCCATCAAGTGGACCATCTGCTCCTTTGTCCCTTATCTATCAAAAATATGTAAAGACAATTACCTAACGTGATGCAGATAACCATTATTAATAATATCTTCTAACGAGGGGGCATCAGGACCAATTCTGTCTGGAATTATTGGAGCTTCATATTTGTATAGAGGTCCTTCTTCTATTAATGGCAGAGGTTGCTGACCAGAACCTCTTGTGAACTTCACACCTGATGAGAATTGGGTCACCTGGAAAATTATGTAGAATATTTATACTATCCCATCATATAACCTCATAATCCTTTACTCATATTATTTAAATGTTACTATGAAAAATAACAATTTATTTTTTTATTAATGGTTTAAAAAAATCATTAAAATTGAGAAAGCCCAAGAAATCATTAAAATTCATTAACCTCCGACACAAAAACGCAGTGTTCTAAGTTTGATGTGACTGTGTCTATGTGTGTATCTGTCTGTGGCATCTTAGCTTAGCCCGAATGGATGAACCGAGTAGAATATATATAATAAATTTCAAATCCAAGATGGAGTCCACCACAAATTAAAATAAAAATACTATTTTTAATATTTTATGTCAGGTTTTTTAATTTTAAATTTTTATTGATTCATTCTCTTTATTAAAATTTAATAACTTTATGGCTAGATTTAATTTTATCATCTAAAAAAATGGTTACCTACACCCCATAATAAAAATATGTGCAAATTATATATTTAAAAAACTAGAAATGTCTAAACTGATATAGATTAATCAAAAAAACACTACTATTTTAAATAATCGATTTTTTTAAATGATATTTTGCCTTAAATTGATTTTTCACACATTTGTTTTAATGAAAATGGCTTAAAATATATTAAACTTTATCTATATTTTAATACTTAATAGAAAGATTCAGCTAAAAAAGTCACAATTTGATTTAATCAGTGAAAGTAAATGAAATTGATTCTTTTTTGTGATGAATATAACCAATAAAAGCTGATTTTTTCAAATTTGTTACAAAAACAAACTAAAAAATATGTAACAATCAAGTCATAAATTAATTACTCGAGAATTCACCTATACATACTTTAGGTAAGACCGGCATAATTTCTTCCTGTTTACTAGCTACAGTTTGTGCAAAAGTATTCAATATATCCTTAGCATCTCCGTCAGCAAACATCAGCTCATCAATTAAGGCCTCTTTTTCTCTTATCTTTTGTTTCTTAGCCTCCTCTTCCATTTTAAGAATTTCTGCTCTACGTAAATCTTCCATTTGCTTCTCAATTTCAAGTATTTCTTCTAATTCTAATTCTTCTCGACCTGTAAAGATATAATGCCAATTCTTTCTTTATAATGACAGTATCCCAGTATTATTCTTTCTTTATGATGACAGTATACCCGTTCTGGTCGAGCCACACGACTTACCCCTCCCTCTCCCATCCTATTATTGCTGCGGTTCTAGTAAACTCTAGGTTCTTCTCTTCATTCCCCTTCCTCGCCCTATCTTCCAGGTGGCAACACATCGGAAAAACAAGAGCTGATGCACATGGGCAGCGATGGCCACTTACCATCAGGTGTAGTAATAATTTTATAACAATTAAATAATCAAGGCTGCATAATTGTATATTAAAACCGTTCTGGATATATGGCATTCAATTATGGGGCAATGCGATAGGCACCAATATTAATATCATACAAAGAGTACAAAACAAGATCCGGAAATCAATAGCAAATGTACCTAGGTATGTTACCAATGCTGAACTACATCAACAGGGTCAGTACAGTGAGGGAGGAAATTCGAAGCACCTCTGCAAAATATAGGAAACGACTTTTAATACATCCCAATGAACTAGCTCGTCAGCTGACTATCAACCACCATACTAAACGGCTCAAACGATTTAATATATTATAGCTAGAAAATCGACAGTAGCCAGCCTACTAAATATGAGTAGATGCCCTCGCTGGAGGGCACACTCGACACGCCAGTACCATGAAGCATCACATCTGATTATAGTCCTAGGACTGATTGCCGATCATAGCACACAGAAAAAAAAAAATATTGTGTTACCTATTTTTGCTTTATTTTTCATTATAATTTCTTTGTTTTCCTTTTTGTATTGTTCAATTCTTTTATTTGTCCCAACAATGTCTATATTATTCACTAAATTAAATATAATTGTTTCAATCTCCTCTAAATAATCATTATACTCTCTCAATGTAAGGAAATCTTCTTCTTTTTTATTGAAATCTTTTAAAACTCTCTTTCTTATATCCATTTCCTTTTCTACCATGGAATCTTCGAATAACTGTACACGGAAATTACTCCTACGTAGGGGAACATTACATTCAGGGCATGAACCAGAACCTATAAGGAAGTAATGAAAGGTATTTATTATTTATTTTAATAATTCATTGCTTTATAGCATAGATAGAAGAAACTTAGTAGAGGTAAAAGTGTTAGTGTACAATTCATAAGAAAAATAATATTTATAAGTACATCTTTTGTTAATGTCATAAATTATATTTATTATATTTAGATGAAATCTTTAATTTTTGTAATATATTTACCAATAAGGGAACAATAAATAATTTCAAGATATTAATAATATTTGAGATTTAACTTTTAGACATTTTTGAAATGCTAGGTTTTATAAAAATAAACATACAAACAGGCATACAACAGTAGTAGTGATAGCGACTTAGAACTATACAACTTATATTAAAATGTGATTATCAATACAATGAATTGAAAGATTTATATTACCTTTTAAAAACAATAGATCAACACAACTTTCGCACAAAGCATGGCCACAAACGTTTACCATCAACTTCAGAGACGGATTTCTGTATTTTGTAGTTTTACAACGCGGACAGGCTTGGTCGTCCATGGTGCCGGTCGATTGGTTATTCAGCTTTATACAAAGAATATTGTCATGGCCCTTTAGATTTGTTTATATTAGAATCTTTTGTGAACAATATGTAAGCTGATTTGAAAATCGAACGATTTTGGTGTTAAAACCGTACGTGAATTTGACAATTTACTTTATTCAATTTGACATTGACGTTGAACTTTTTTTTTTATTGTTACAACTTGGCAAAGAAACTTTTAAGCCGACTTTTTCTACTATCAGTTAAATTTAAAAAAAGTAATAAATGTACTAAAAAGTTGTCTATACAAAAAAATATTATTTTCATGGAAAGTAATTATTTTTGAGAACTAACAAGAAATAGAAATTAAGTTTCCTCATGGGAAAGAAAAAAAATTATTATCTAATTGGCAACACCAAAAAGTTAAATTTTTTATCTGTTGTTTGATTTATTTTTTTCATTTTTAACCAATTAAAGTTAAGAATGCGATAAAATACTTACAAATTAACCAATAAGCGAAAGAATTATTTACTAATAACCAATTACATTTTTACTTTTTATAATATTTTGACAATAGGATTACCAAAAAAAACTACGCGAAAAAAGAAAAGTATAATCAAAAACAATAAATGTCTTGTGCTTAATATATTTATTAATAAAAAATAAGCTTTAATTTATCACATTTGTTTAAGAATTCAATAATGAATTTAGTTGTTAGAACTGTCTTAACAAATCGAGCATTTAGGTTATGTGATAGGGTTTCATATAATATACAAGTTCCTTTAGTATCAAGATGTCCACAATACCGGAGTTATTGCGAAGATCGAACAGAAACAAGGAGACTACCTCAGCTAATGGAGTTCCCTCCAGTGATATGGCCTTCGTTTATAAAGTTCATCAAGAATTGGATGTTTGCTAACTTCATCATCAGACCTTATTTTGAATCTGAATTTAGTTTAAATGATTTCATTGAAGCTTCCAAACATGCTGTAGAGGTCAGTATCATACATTTAATAAAAAGACTACAAATTTTTTAGCTTCGTAACAAGTAAATGATCTAGATCTCTCATCTCTGAGAATCGGGGGTCAATGATGAGTTACAGTCTTGTATTTTTTTGGTACTTAACATCACGTAAGTGGTTTCTGGATGATGTATATCTAAATCAACAGTTTCATGACAAAATAACATTAATTGATAGAGCTAGTTTACTTCAGTTACTTTCACAGTATTATGTCTTATGGCATTTTACTGTGGGGTAGGGCCGCGGACATTGAATCCATTATTATTCTTAAAAAAAGAGTTTTGTTTGGGCCATTTATAACTTAAGAGCGCCCTTAGAGATGTTTATAAAAAAAATAGATGTCCTTACAGTCCCATCTCAATTAATATATTGTAATATTTTGTTCATTTATCAGAATATCCATTTGTATTCAAAACACACTGACAAACTTAATGTTAATACTAGAAACAGAAAAAAAAATCATCTCCACAAAGTCAGTAATAGCTTCATGAGGATTGGTGTTTGCATCTATAATAAAATTCCACGGCCTATATCAGATTTGCCACTTCAACAATTTAAAACTCATATCAAGAAATCTTTAATAAATAAAGCATACTATAGTATACAGGATTACTTAAATGATGAGAATGCTTGGATTCTAAGTGATGTTGACTCTCAAGCTAAATGATTTGTATAACAGAGATTTCTGGCCGGCTCTTCTCTACAGAAAACTCCATTCCGAGCTGGTGGTAGCTTCAGACAAACTAACTGACCGACCAATTTTTGATGTTTCAACATAAACAAAGTGCTTCGAAAAACAGTTCTACCTGATATTGCTTCTACATTTCCAATGTTTTTAAGACTTATTTATCCAAAGAGATAAAGATATATAATAAAGTTCTAGGTGGTAAATGATCAATATCACCTACAAATACGGTCTTTTATCTTATGGTATGGTTGCGGAATGAGGGTGCAGGTGACTCAAATTTTAAAAGCCAAGAACTAAAACCTGAGCAATATTAATAGGTCTTCCCTATGTGCAACAGAGACAGAGACTCACATGAATTTTCTCATCTTTGTTTATAATATTTGCAATTTTTTATATGCTAATACATGCTTTTAGTACATTTTTGTAGACTTCATTCTAGATCCAATGAGCTATCACATCATTTGGACCATTTTCAATTTGTCGACTAAACTAATTCACATTATAGTGGTTGTTAGTCTTTCTTAACATTAACATTTTATGTCAGGTTGTTTCAGATAGTTTACAAAAAAGTGATTTTAAATCACTTGAAGGACTTGTGGAGAAAGACGCCATTGCCACATTGAAGGAAGCTGTCTCGAAGCTGTCTGTGTCACAAAGACAAATGCTATCAATAAGCAAAGAAGATATTTTCTATGCCTTTCCTTATCAGGTAAAAAAGTCTAAACTTATTATGTTTTGTCAAAAAATTACACTCCCTCCAATTATATTTTAAATTTATATTAGTGACCCACATGTGGTGCACTCATGTACAATCTATCGATTTAGTGACCCACCAACTTATAGTGTAAGAACAAATGATTTTCTACTGAATGCATTAGTTATTATCTGTGAAACAGATGTTTCTAAATTAATTAATATTAAATGCATCCAAAAAGGGGGCGTAATTTTTCTCGCAATTGTTCACCATTTTCTGCCCCTCTCCCCCCTAAGTTATATTTGAAAAGATTTATAACTTGATCTCCTCGCCCCTAAAAGCTCTGTGTCTTTTGTGTTACAGTTTTTTGTGATTTCTTTTTTTTTTGAAGTGAAACTTCTTTAGAATCGTTGTGATTTCAAACCGGATGCAACGGAAAAAACGACAGGTAAGAGACACAAATACAAAAATGTGTAGGAAAGAATGAGACAGAAATATACATACTATTTTATATTATTATATATATTCATCTCATTCTTTTGTCGATTTACTGAAGTTTCACTTCTATCGTGTGTGAATCGCACACACACCTTTTCTTATAGTACAAAAATTTAGTTATTTATTTTAGAAACATTAGACTCCTTGATAATCTTTACGAAATGTTGCCTGTTTTTTACCAACTAATTTTGAAATTCGGTATTCATATGTGTAGGAAAAAAAAGACACAATTTATTCAACGTGTGAACTTTAAGATGGTTTCAAATTAGCAAGAAGTCGTGAGTCATATGTGTGGCACGCATACAACGTGATAAATGAAAATTTATTTTACAGGTAGGTGTAATGTTTGATGAATCTGATAAGCGTTGGGTGGAGATAACAATGTGCTACCACGTCTTACGTGGATTGAAGCAGATGCAGGAAACTGGAGATCTACCACCAATATCATTAGGGTATGAACTAGATTTTGAATACATTCGTAAAACAGAAGTAAATAATCCTTTGGAGAGCAACTTTTATTTCCGAACAACTCTTCTTTCTTTTATTGGATCATTGCAAAAACAAAAATTATTTAAGTATTTATTAAAGGGAAAGGATAGGGAAAAGGGAAAATCTGACCTAAAGGCAATATTACCTTCGGAAAAAACATTTCTTAGCATGAAAGTATTCTCTCTCTTCAAGGGTTTGGTTATAAAAATCCATCCATTTTTTCTATTTCAGAGTACAACCAGAATATCAAGACAAAATATTTATCCTCAACTATAGATTTATAAGAGAGTTCACTAAAGGAGTAGAGGACAGCTGGTGGGTCAATATTGTCAACCACTTCCAGCCGCACACTCTTATCAAGAAATCATTCTAAGCATAGATCATAGGAGCAAATGTGCATACAATAAATGTTGTTGTTTTATATTGCTTTTTATTCCTTTAATAGAATTATTTAAGTGACCCATATGTGGTGCATTCAGGTACTAATATTATGAATATGTGTTTGATACTCAATGACATAAAACTTGGCTGATTGGAAAAATAATACTGAAGTTTGTATGGACAAAGCCGCAAGCAAATATTACATATTTATATTTGGAAAGACGATTTTGTTTTTAACCTTGTAATATCGACATTAATAGCTAAGTAAATATCGATATTTTTTATCTATGGTGTCAATAATAAATAGGGTTGTCGAAGAATCAATTATGCAGACCAAGAAAATTGTTTTTTTAATCGACAATCGATTATTTTTCTAAAAATTAGCTGCCGATTTTGTGAAATGAGTTTTGGCGACAATGATCTTTTTTTTTGCACTTCACCTCAGCAGGTGCAAAAAATAATATCGCTTTACCTCGACCAAATGCTTTGTTGACTATAATTCGTTTTTTGTGCTTTTCAACTTAAGACTCACAATATTTAATTTTTGAGGAATCGATTGTTTGGTCTCGATCCTTTTGTGAATTGATTCATAGTGTTGTAATTCAAATCTATTTAAAAATCGATCCTTTACGAGAAGAATCAACATTCGATTAAGAGATATTAAAATAAAGTTATGAATCGATTACTTGATAATCGGTTTTGGTGTGAAGTTAACAAAAAAAATAATAAAACAAATAATAGTCAAATTATTTATTTTAATATAAAAATATGAAGTTTCTTTTGTTTTATATTTATTAATAAATAATTAATTTATATCTATAACACAGCACAGTTCTCCTCATACTTTTCTAAAGCTTCCCTTAACATAGTTAAAAACTCTTTAGTATCACCTGAAAAAAAAATATTATGACTAAAATTCTATAATTTTATTTATAATATATTAGCGGCCCGTCCCGGTTTCGCACGGGTGGCCAATTTTTTTAAAACATTTTGGCGCGTCGGCGTGTATTTTTTGTTTATATTAACATTTTTAATTTCGTAATATCTTTTGAATGGAATATCCGATTTCAATAATTCAAAAAGTAATCAACAGGTATTGAAACAAAGGTATGGATAACATGGTCTGATTTTGATAGGCATTTCTATGAACTTTTAAAATTTTAAAAAGTAGTTATAGTGACATAACTACAGTAGTTGGACATATGGTCTCGTGAAGTTTTTGTAGATATTGACTCGTTTTATTATATTGTAGAACATTTTTTTTGTTCTGTTAAATATGGCTAATTTTTTTACACCTTTGGTTGGTTTTAGTAAAAATTTCTGAGGATCTCTAATAAGTTCTAGTTATAAATATAGCCTTACTCAGGGATAATGTACCTTTCTAACCGCAAACGAATTTTCGAAATCGGCCCAGTAGTTTTTAAGTTTACTTCTTACATATAAAAATACAAATTTTTCCTCTTTATAATATTAGTATATACAAACCTTTTGAAGGATCATAAAAAGATCTTTTAGAAACTCCACATTGTACTTTAATTGGTCTTTGCTTTTTAATTGAATTTTCAACATCTGAAATAAAACAAAAATTTGTGGAACTCAACAAAGGAAATTGTTCTAGCTTGGCCACAAGTGGGTTAATAATTACAAAATATATGGCAACACTACATCACCCTGTCATTAAAGAATTGTTTAAATAATTCATGAGATTATCATACTTAGAAAACTTTTTTTAAGGCCATTTTATAGGCCATATTTTTTAAATTACAATACTCATGGCAACACCACTTAGAAGACATAGCTCTCTATTGGTGAAAGAATTACCAAATTCCACTACAACTACTTTTTGAGCCTTTTCACAACAAACACAACCAGGGTTGCCAGATGAATACTTATCATATCCGGGACAATTGTAAGAAAACATAGTATGGAAATATTCTGGGGTAATATAATAAAAAATAACTGGCCAAGTGCGAGTCGGATTCGCTCACGAAGGGTTCCGAGTTTGACTTGAGGAACAAAGTTAACTTTGCCGCTGATAAACTGTGGTCAATAAGGTTTATCAGCGGCAATTCGTAGATGACGAATAAAGAGCTATTGCAGTCTCTAGTATAATACCTAAAATTTCTGGACAATCCTGGATTTCCTGACCATCTTTCAACCCTACACATCATCACACTTTAATGGCCCACTGCTGAGCCGGGTCTCCTCAGAATTAAGAAGGATTAGGCCATAGTCCACCACGCTAGCCCTGTGCGGGTTGGCAGTCTTCACACACTTTTGAGAACTTCTCTCTCTCTGGAGCTCTCAGGAGCTTCTCAGGGAACTTTCAGGAGTGCAGGTTTCCTCACGATGTTATCCTTTGGGTTAAAGCAAATGATAGGTAATTGCTTAAAACACACAAAGCTCAGAAAAGTCAGAGGTGTGTGCCCAGGATCCAATTCGGACCTACCATGTAGATATCAACAACTGAAGAACTGGTCTACCACTACAATATTACATTGGTCTTGTTTAGGGTTACCATAGGTAACCCTAAACAAGACCAATGTAATATTGGACAAACTAAATCAATACTCATCCAGATAAGAAAAAAAGTGTTGCTTTAAAATTAAGTATTAAAAATGTACCTCCATGAACTTTATCCAAAAGAGCACTTATATCAATATTCTCAGTCAATCTGTTACAAAGAGCAGTAACATACTGGCTGGCACCAGGCACTATTCTGTCAGTGTCGCCAGTTTTCAGTTCATAAGTCACACAATTGTCGATTGTTGTAGAACATTCTATTTGCAGCACTTCATAAGCAGAGTGAGCTGATTGAGTTGAATAGCTGATAATAAGATCATTGTGTATTGTGTAAGATTCCAAATTTGAAATTTCTGTGTAGATTTTTGGGTTGGTAGCCCTGAAATTAATATTAATTTAAACCAAGGAGTTTACATCATAACTGGAAAACTCACTTAAAAATATTGTATATTCAAATATGCACCTTGAAATAACTAGCATAAGGTTGACATTTGTTTCCAATACATAAAGAGCAAAAATCGTTCCGAGCACTAAAGGGGATTTTGTCTCTTTCTTACAGTGTTTTTCTTAGGTTGTTTGTGACTATATGCCATACAAATAATTTTCAGCAGTTCAAGTAGACGGAAGTTGATGTTATTAGTAACACAATATTTAATTTTTCTCTATTCCTTGGCATGGTCATGGTCATACTAGTAGAAAGAGATGCATTCCTCTATAGTGGCTGTACTCTTCGGAACGTTTTTTGAGTGCACATGCGCATTATGTATGTGTCATTTTTAGTCAATCAAAAAAAATTACACATATCCATACACTTTAGGTATTTGAGTTGAATGGATGTCTTAAATTTTTTAAATTGTTTATGTGCACATAAAACTTTTGTTTATCTATAGAACAGTAAAAATTCCAAATGTAAAAAATAGAAAAAATATAATAGGCCACCTTCCAGCTCCATCATCAGACCCTGGTTACAATATAGTATCAAAGTAATCATCAAGACGAATCAAATGAGCCCAAACTCGATAGGGTTCCAGCTTCATCATCAGATCAGCTCTATGTCATAATAATATTGCATTGTCATCCGATTTATACATGCATGCAAAATTTCAGCTCAATCGGAAACCGGGAAGTGGATCAAATTTAACTTGCAAGATTTAGTTACAGACAACAGAACATATGAAACTAAATAAAAGCTTGAATCTCTTAAAAATCCTTGTGTAATGGATAATTGACTAATAAATTATTAATATTGGTATTTTACCTATCTAAATTAATTCTGCACATATCCATAATTAGCACACATAGTTCCGGCTTACACTTTGCAACCTCTCTCAATAGCCAGTTTTCAGTAACACAGTGTGAAAACTCTATATTTTCCAATGGTGTTTCTATACCAAGAAGACATTTAGCATTGCATAACTCACAGCCATGGCCTGCATAAAATATTACACCTAAAAAAATAAAAAGAAATCAATATTAGTGTATTCCCTCTTCTCCTCATTTCTTATTAAAGCTGCAGTTTCAACGACAATAACAATAGTCAGACTATTTAGGTTCATCACCACAACTCATTAATGGCCCACTGCTGAGCTATAATCATTAGTTAGGCCATAGTCCACCTCGCTGGTCCAGTGCGGGTTGGCAGACTTCACACACCTTTGAGAAGTTTTAGAGAACTCTCAGGAGTACAGGTTTCCTCACGATGTTTTCCTTCACCGTTATAGCAAGTGATATTAATTTGCTTAAAACACACATAACTCAGAAAAGTCAGAGCCTGTGTGGGAGATCGAATTTGGACCTCCTTAGTAAGACGCGAAGTCTTAACCACTTAACATCGAAGTCTTATACGCTGCTTTGTTTCGATTACGTATTAAAAATATTTAAAAAAAGGAAAGTCGTGTCAATTTATTTCCTAAGATGGCAATAATGGTTATCTAACACTGAAAGAATTTTTCAAATCAGACCAGTAGTTCCTAAGATTAGAAGATTCAAGCAAACAAACAAAATCTTCAACTTTATATAATTGTATAGATTAATTACAAACACTCACAGTAAGAATTCTCTGGTATGGCCTCAAAAGTTTTCACCAAAATATCCTTTAAATCTGAACTATTTGTATTCTTTATAGTAACAATTACAAAATCTAAACTCCTTAAATTATTTCCTAAAGAATCACAGTCTATAGATGGAGTGGCAAGTTTTGATAAGTGATTGTATTTCTCATTGGCTATCAGTATTGCTACTTTTAGTTGAGGTTGATATGCTGATTTCTCCTGTAATGCAATAGTAACAAATTCTCTAAACTCTGATAAGGAGCAGCCGCGCCGGTCAAGATATTTAACTAATAACTCTCCAGGTCTTATTTTTTCATTGAACAAGATACTGGAATGAAAATTCAAGTTTAGATATATTCTTAGTTGATATTGTAACAGATCAAGATCTCACGACCATCAGACTTTAATGTTAACTTGAATAGGAAGAATCTGAAGCATATTGATGAACGGATGAACTCAATGACCAGTCCAACACAGACCAGTCTGTGGTTGATGATGATAATAATATACCTAGGAGGCCTGAAAGGATGCGACGACTTCCTCCTCATTTATCTAATTATTGTTAAGGTAGATACTTTTCTGTTGAGTGAGAGTGACTGTAGTGGAAATTGTAAATATTAGACATTAGTGTTTGATTATATAAAATAGAGATTATTTGTGTTCTTACTATGTCGTCATTTCTAAGCTAAATAAAGCCTTTAAATCTCTCAGGCTCTTATTTAACTTATAATAGATCAATATTAACAAATTTAAGGGTGATATGATTTTTTTATTTATCTTGGTAATTCCAAATAAAATATATAAAAACTGTTTATTAAAGGTCTGATCGTCGCGAGATTTTGTGCATTAAATGCTTACTTTATATCTGCTAGTTTCGCAATAACTGCACATTGTTCGGCACTCAATTTCAAAATATATTTATATTCTTTATAAGGTAAATTTTGTAAAAGAGACATTATTTATATTTATATTTTTTTTTTTAAATATGGCTGAATGTGTTTATGCACAAAACATTCTGCCAATGTCATGTATACTGAAAATAAAAGGACACTGCGCGGTAAATCTTGCCAAAAAATTTGAGATTAAGGGACTCGTATTTATAATTTATATTTTACTTTAAGTTCAATTTGTTTTTTGTTCATTAATTATTATACGTAATAAAAATGCCTCAAATTAGGGATGGCGATCCGAATTCGATTAATCGGAGAATCGATTGATATTTTACCCTAGAATATCAACACGATTTTTTCTGTTATTTTTCTAAAAAACGATTGATCGGCTGCCGATTTTATGAAATGGATTGGAGACGATTACCTTTTTTACTCTTCATCTCAGCGGCTGAAAAAAACAATCTCGCTTTACCTCGATCTCTCAGTTGACGATGATGATTATTTTTTGCTTTTCCACTTAGGAGGCATAATATTTTCATTCTAAATGCAAACTCGATAAAAGATCATAAGCATAAGAAGATCATAAGAGCATATTTTTAGATAAATGAAAAGCACATGGTGTAACGGTCAACCTGTAAGGTTGTCTCTATGAAAATTGAGTGAAGAGCCGGAAATCTCGAATAAAAATAAGAATGCAGCGCAACGGTTTTAGTCGACTATGTGCAAGAACCCAGAATCCATTGGAGCTGTCGTTAATTGTATTGTAGATGGCACGATGTTTAATAACGATTTTTATCGACAAAACATCGATGTTTATCTTTTCATTTATGTTTGTTCATCCTACTTTTGATACTGACATATGACAGTAGGGATGTCGGAATGGAAAAAAATATTGATTCATCGATATTTATTCTAATATTAATATCGACGTCGATATATCGAAGAAAAATATCGATATATCAAAAGATACTGCGTTAAATACGCAGTATCTTTTGAAAATGAATGAATTATTTAAAATAATAGTGTATTTAGCTCACTATGTAATAACAAGTAATTTTTATACAGAATGTACAAAAAAAATAATGGAAGTATTTTTATCATTATTTCTTATGCAATAGGTAATTAAAAAAAAAACAAAAACTAAAAATCAGGCAAAGCAGTATTTGTCCAGTAGCGAAAGTTAAAAACTGCTCATTCCATGTCGCTGTCAGCCATCTCGTATACAGTTACTTCTTTCCCGTTCGTTCCTATCTTTTGAAAAAAATATAGTTTTTCATAAAATTTTTGATATTGGATATTTTGTATTGATATATCGACTAAAAATATCTGAATTAAAATTATTGATATATCGATACTTTTTCACTGCACTGGAGCACTGTAATAGTCTTGATGACAGTGACAAAGACTGACAGTAATGACAGTTGACACTAAGTATAAAAAATGGCGATAGGAATAGATACATCGAAATGGAAACCTAGAAAATTAAATGGAACCCCAGCTGGAAGACAAAGTATAATAGTTGGATTTGGTATTCTAAGTATTGGGGTTTTATGTGGTGCATTCTATCAGTAAGTGTGTGGAGTAATGGTCATTTGTTTACATCACAAGTATAGGTTATAAGGAGATCGATGTTTCAGATTATCGGGTATAACGAGGAATTACAGAGAGGCTGTCACGGTTCTGTATAAGGATCCCATAGAAGAAATTGAAAGGAAAGTAATGATCGCTAGTGGCCTGCCTAATAGAAGTGGTGACAAGATCAGAGAGTTACTTGAGGAGGATGCACAACCAGACTTACCAAGCAAATAATATTAATATAGACAATAGTAGGTGGGTCATATACAATGTATGATATGTAAATAAAAGTTTCAGTTAGTACAATTTGCTTTTTAATTGTTACCAGTGCATCTTCATGTAAAGTTGTGAGCAAATATTTCTCAGAAAGGATTGTTATGGAAGACAGCTTTTCTGACTTTCAAGCTAAGAAGAAGATTAACACTGGTCCGAAGAATTTAGTTAAAGTCAGAGTTAATAAGAAATTAAAGAAAGTCAGAGGTCAAAAAGATATAAGGAAAATATTGAAAGAGAAAGAAAACGAATTGGTCTCATACAGTAAGAATTTTGACCAAGTTTGTAAAACAAGTGGTTTAGATGTTGATTCAGAACAATTGCAATTGGCTATTGCTTTGTCAAAATCTCTACAAGACCCACCATCCTCTAATTGTAATAGTTCACAAGAATCTGTACCTGTATCTTCTCAAGAAAGAACAGCAAAAATAAGGAGTACTTTACAGCAATATGGTTTTAAAGTTTCAAACACTATAACAGATAATAAACCAAAGAAAAGAATAAAAAGTAATAAGAAATATAAATTATTAGTTATATCCGATGCAGTGAAAAAACAAATAATTTCAGATAAATATTCAGAGGTTTTAGTAAATAATATACATAAAACATTTAATAGTATAGACATTCAGCATACAAACAAATCAGAATTGTATTACAAAGCCTCAGATATTTCCTATGAACTCATCAAAAATAATGACATTTTTTATGTAAAAGATCTATGTTTTGAAGTTCTACATGATATCTCCACATTACGAGACTGGTCAGAGATTCCAGGTCGACCCTTAAGCCCTGTGTTAAAAGTAAACAATTACAAGTTTAACAGCCAATACTATAGTCAAGATGAATTAGATTTTATACTAAGTGGTTCAATACACACAGCACAAGATATTATTAAGAATAACTTAAAAGTTGATGAAAGTGCAACAAAAATGGAGACAGTATTCGAAGAAATATTTATCAAAGAAGAAGTAAATACAAATAACAAAGATTATAAGGAAAATGAACAAATTCTAGTAAGTAATGTGAGAAGTTTTTCACCAGATATCTTTGATGATGATATATCCATACTGGAGGATACTAATCCCATTCAGATTCCTGAAGAAACAAAAAATCACTCGGATAATCAAACAATGGATTTGACAGGATGTGTTAACATAGCTTCTAAAAGATCTATTGTTTCATCTCAAGACTTGCATATAACTAAACAGAAGTTGAATGATTATATGGAAAAAATGAAATTTACTAATCCCGTTGGGGTTCCAGAAAAAACAAAAAATCATGCAGATAATGAAACAATTTTTATGGATTTGACAGGATGTGTTAATGTGGCTGCAAATAAATCTACAGTTTTATCCCAACACATGGATATAAATAAACGAAAATCTAATGAGTATTTAGAAATAATCGAGGATATTAATTCTGTTCAGGTTCCACATAAAACAAAAAATAATACATATAATCAAACAGTTTTTATGGATTTGACAGGATGTGTTAACATAGCTCCTATTAAATCTACAGATTTGTCTCACGACACAGATATAACTAAACGAAAGTCGAATGATTGTATGGAAACAACTGATTGTGTTTCAACAACAATGCAATGCTGTACAATTGATCTCACTCAAGCCCCCAATATACAAAATTATGCCAAAAAACAAACTAATAATATTGAATACAATTTAGAATCAATGGATCTAACTCAATCATCAAATTCAGATGATGAATCTATACAAAATTTTCACGAAGACAATAACTCTTTAGATGAAACAATTATAGTTAATGATCAATTAGGTGAACCTAATACATCTGAAAAAAATCATACTTTAAGTTCACAGAAATATGATGAACAAAATCATCAAGAAGATGAAAATTGTTATAGTTTTACAGACCATGTATTTGAACATTCATATATTTACGATTATCATAATGAGGAGAATTTAGTTAGTGATTCTGGTGAAAAGAATCAAAATATAGATACTGATAGACAAAGTACTTGCAAAAGTCATAAAGAAAACAATTCTCAACAGAAAACTATGAATGAAAATAGTTGTAGCAATGAAGTCATTCCATGTCTAAGTGATTCTGAAAGCTTTCATAAAATTGCTTTATCAAATTGTGATGTTGAAAATTTACAAAACAATTCTAGTAATAATATGCAAAACGAAAATATAACAGAAGATATCAATGAAGATATGAATCCAAATATTACTAATAATGAACATAACTTAAATAACAAAACTGAAGAAAAAGAGTCAGAAACTATAGATGAGCAGGATGCATTAAATGTTGATAACAATATCAGTCCAGTATATGATTACAATGACTTTGTTTTTGAACATGAGCATATCTTTACTAATGAAGACCAGAATTCGCGTGATTATGACGAAAATTTGAAATCTGAAGGTCTAAAATCAATGGATAATAATGAAGATGATGAAAATAATGTTCCTAATATAGATTTAACACAATCAGACTCGAGCTCAAATGAAATGGAATATGATAATGCAACACCTTTTACAGACCTTGGGAAGAAAGATGATGTGTCAATAGACTATGATGATATTATTGAAGTGGAAAACGCTTTTAATGCCAAAGCAAGTAATGTTTCACTCGAGAGTAATAATTCGGAAGTATTTAATATTTCCGACACTGAATTTAATTATTCAATGCACCAGTCAAGACTTGATGATTTTGATAAACATAACAATATTGACAAAGAAATAAACATAGTAGACAATAACTCTAAATTAAACAGATCACTAAGTGTTGGTAATTTAAACATAGAAAGTTCTAGAGAACGCAAAACTCAAGGACGTAGTACAAGTTCTTGTGTTACCACACCTACAAAAGTATTAAATCATGATATTACGAAAATAATGAATGAAACGCCAAAAAATACAGATTATGTAATTAAAACAAATGATGTGACACCTATGGTAGATTATGAATCAATGACATCTCCGGAAAGAAATAAGGAGTTAGATAAATATGGACTGAAGCCATTTAAAAGAAAAAGAGGTAATTCTAATCTTGCTGTATTTGGACCTAACATTATTAATATTAAGGCTTTTGCTTCCTACCTTCTCTAACTTTATCCCATAGAATTAATTCTTCTTCATGGATAAAATTTTGCAAAAATGAATTGTTGTTTTCCAATACTTTAGTGTTACCAGTTATCAATTTGTTTTCCCTTAATTATTTAAATATCATTTTTCATCATGATCCGTTAATTATTAGCCTAAATTAAATTAATTTATTTAACCCAGAGTTGTGATGGCTCTAAATTTGGTTTGTCTTGGTAAATTCAATTTGTGCTGGCGTGATATGAATGCAAAAAAAGTTTTTTTTTGCAAATATTAGCAAATTTACCAAGACAAACCAAATTTAGAGCCATCACAACTCTGGGTTAAATAAATTAAATGCAAGTAAGAATAATAAAACTATATATTATATAATATTGTTTAACATTTGTTACAGCAATACAGCTGCTTACCTATATCTACAACCAAACTCACCCAGTTGTTGAATCATGTGATGCTGAGCCATCTCCCTCCAAAAAACCAAAATATGATAAAACACCTACAAAAACAAAATCATCAAGGAAACATTCTATAAGTCCACAAGCAGAAGTAAAAGATAAATTATATGTTGAAACTAAAGAGGTACCAAATATAAAGGAGGTTGTATGTGATCCAGAGGATTGGGTTTTCCAGACACGAGAAAAAGCTAAGGTATTTAAAATTAGGTATACTTTACAATGCAATTTTCTTTTTTTTTTAAAGAATATTAGGACAATGTAACACACACTACTAATATTCCTTAACCCTGGAGGGGTAAGGTAAAATGCTTGTATTGGGTGTGGGCCATGGCAGTAGTCCAATGACTGGAATTTGAACTCACAACCATATTCAACTCATTGATTTCCAGTGTCACTTGTAAATGACAGTTTTTTTTCTTCCACATGGAAACATTATTGTTTCATTGCTATTATTGCCTCAAAGATAAATTGTAAGACTATTTTTTTCTGGCAATACTAACCAAACGTTATTTGTTAAATTCATTAAAGCATACAGTATTTCAGAATTTTAACTGCACAATCCCCTCTGTTACCTTTGGAAGACTCCCTCATAACAGTGGGGTAGTTTAAATATTTTTAGTTTTTTTTGTCTTATCTAAGTGATTCGAAATTTAATTTATTTACTGAGAAATGGTTATCTTTAAAAACTTGGACGTGGGAACTAAAGAGTTAAGTTTTACACTTAACTCTTGATTGCTTGGGAAATCTAAAGTAGTTAAATCGCAACAGTATTGTTTTTTTGGCAGTATGACGTCACAGTATACAATGCAAGGTAACATTGTAACAACAGTAATTTCAAACTCTTTTTTGCTATATTTGATGAAATAGCCAAAAAATAAACCATGATAAAATATTTTAGTGAATTGTTATTATGGACCGTGACGTCACCAATCGCGTCAAAATATCGTAAACTTAGTACTTTAAACATTTTTAATTTTTTACCCATTTATATAATGTACCTGAATATTTTTAAGTTAATTCTATATTTAACTTGTTTGTTGTATGTATTTGATTTTTTTATGGCAGTTAAGGGGAAAACGAGCAGACGGCCTATCTGATGGTAAGTGGTCACCGTCGCCCATGGGCATCGCACATACAAGAATACAGTGACTTTCGTTTTGCCGATGCGTTGCCACCTCGAAGATAGAGTGAGAAAGAGGAATGAAGGGTAGAATGCTACGGTTTCAGTGGACCCTGAACGAGAATCCAAAGTTCACTAGCATTAACGGGATGGGAGGGGGAGGGTTAAATCTGGCCCACATGTGGTTCAACCGGAACACGTTAATGACACTTGGCGGTCGGTTTCGCATGCTGATGATCACAAGACGTCGGGGAATAGATTCCCTACCACCAACCGGGTTACTCGGCTCTTACGAGATGCTTTCCCAGCGGCAGAGGAGAATTGTATTCTAACCCGTCGATTCGAGGGTGAAAATTTGGGAGAACTCATCAATGATCGACATAAGATATTAAATGAAGTATTTTCAATGAATCTGTGACATTTTTTTATTATTTTTAGATACATTCATGCAGAGTACCGCTGCACATAGCTTTCCACAATTACGTGTCATGTCGACGATACTTGCGGGAATCGATTCTTCGATACGAACCGATTAATATCGATGTTATTCACAAGGAACTCGCTTCTACGGGATATAGATATAATCCAAAGGTAGTATTATTTTTTTAGTTTACTTTTTGGAAATAACATCAACATCTTGAAATTTTCAGATCTTATCTAACTGATTTTTAGAAAAAAAAGTATAAAAATAATAAAATCACTTAATTACAATTTATAAAATCTGACAGCTGTCACATTTTGACATTACAGATTTAGCAAACCTTTTATTAATAAATCGTATTAAAAAATACATATTGAATTGCTGGATTTTAAATAACACTAAATAGTAAATATCTATTTTGATATTGTGTATGTATTATGATATTTGATAAATAAACAGTGTATTAAATATGGCGGCCTTTTTATAACAAGAAGACATATGACGCGATATAAATAACTTTATTTGATACGGATAGAGATTTATTAGCGAGTGTATATGTCTGAAGCCATATTTATGTAAAAATAATTATAGTTTCAATTTAATTATAAATTTGTAAAAATCAATCAATTAAAAATATAAATTAACTTAACCAATAATTGTTAACCTTAACCTGTTGATACTATTGCTTTATAGCTTGCCATTTGAATTATTTTCGTTAACGCTCAATAACCCATTCCACTCGGGTTGGAACGGGAAAAACCGTGGTCGTGAGCGTGGTCGTTGTGAACGCTTAGTAGAACGCACTCATAGTCAGTTGGATTGACTGTATTTTTTTTTTAATTAAAAAGTATTTCTAACATTTTAATTGGTCTAACATTTTTTCAGGATCTTCTGAAGTTTATGGACAAAAAGTGCATTACAGTCAAAACTGCAGATAACTCAAGAAATAGGAGATGACATATACTAGATAATTAAGGTTTTTTTAAAATCTTATACACGTTAGTTTTAGAAGCATGTTATTTATTTTTAAATTGTGTATAAGTTAGTTAATATATTGTATAAATAATAGAAGATATAGATTGTCAATTAGTTTTTGTAAAAAGAAATCCTAGTAATATTATAAATTAGGAAGTTTATTAAGTAAATTTTGCGTATAGATTCTTTACAACCCAGATTAAGATCCCGAAAAATAATGTGGTTTCCATGGACCAGAGTCACGAGCACATACTAGTGTATAAAAGAAAGAGAAGATATAGTTTGTTAATTTGTCCTTAAATTGTATTGAAATAATGTGACGGATTCAGTGATTACTTGAACAATAAATTAGGCTACTTTTATCCTTGCAAAATGCAATAATCCCGGAGAATTATGATTATCATGTTTATTAATAATGAACGAGGTAATGTCGGGGCGGAGCCCTAGTTAAATTATGAAAGAAAAGTAAGTTCAACACGACTTAATGTTTTATAAAGACTTTGTACAAATAAAAAACAAGATAAAAAGTATAAGAGAAATGAGTTTGTGTTATTTTTGAAAATTTATATAATCATTTCAATTTCATATCAAAGTTCAATGATATTAATAATAAACTTGAAGTACAATACTACAATCTATACTAATATATAAAGCTGGAGTGTTTGTTTGCTTGAACGCGCTAATCTCAGGAGCTACTGGTCCGATTTGAAAAATTCTTTCAGTGTTAGATAGCTCATTTATCGAGGAAGGCTATAGGCTATATGTCATCACGCTAAGACCAATAGGAGCGGAGCATCACGGGCTCGAAGGCGTAAGGGTCGGCTAGCAGTATTTTATTTATTTATTTATTTACTCTTTATTGCACACCACACGATACAGGAAAAAAATAAATAATAATCTTATAACTAAAATAGTATGGCGGTCTTATGGCTAAATAGCCATTTCTTCCAGACAACCTTTAGATTAGGAAAATGTTACTAGAGAAGGGTATAGGGTGGTGCAACCATAAACTACATACAAATATCTAAATTCTAATACATAAACATAACTGCATATGTATATATATTATAGATATCATAAATACTTATAATACACTAATAAATATCAATACAAATAAACAAATTAAATATACTTAAAGATCAGATACATACATAAATAACTTAACTGTCATCATCGATTTTCCGACGAAGTCTTTAAGGGATTACTTGAAAATGTGTAAAGACTTTGATAACCTTATGCTATGTAATAAATTGTTCCAAAGTGTTATGGCCTGTACAGTTAACGACTTTGTAAACATTTTGGAGTTATGAGCAGGCGTTAAGCATAAGGCTACGTGTTGGTATAAGGCTAAGTATAATGTAAAACGAGTAAAAAATTCTATAATTTAGTTTGCTCCAGTAATTAGGGAGGGAAAAAAATATATGTCTGAAACTAATTAAAAAGAGGAAATGGATGGATGGCGTGTTGCGCCCATATAGCTTTTGAGATACTATATGGGCGCAACACGGTCAGGATATGACTAAACATTACGATCTCGTACTATTCTGACAGGAACCCAAGCAGTGCCTTAGACTTGTGACTAAGGTGTAGGCTTAAGAAGCAATAACTACGTTACGGACGTTATTTTCCCGGTTAGGGTACCTCCGCATCGTCCCATAAGGAACTCCGTTCCAAAATCATTGTTTCTAAAACTCAGGCAGTCTGAAAAATAAAAATTTAATGTAGAATTTCTAGACTGAAATATCGATTCATTGAATCGACTCAGTTATATATCGATTTTTTGGGTACAAGAAATCGATTCTTCAACTTATCGATCTCCGTCCCTAATGCTTTTAAGTCATATGTGTACAATAAAAAGGATAAGAATATTATTGGTATACTAGCCGACCCGCGCGACTTCGTTCGCGTGTTGCTCCGCTCCTATGGGTCTTAGCGAGATGTTATATAGCCTAAGTTACTCCTTATTAAATCAGCAATCTGCCAGTAAAAACAGGCCAGCCATTAGCCGGAACAAACAGACAGAAAAAAAAAAAAAAATGTACTATGTATACATCCATATGCACTTAGTAAAAAGCAGTTATCTTAATATTACAAACAGACACTACAATTATATTTATTTGTATGGATTGAGATTATGAATCCAGTGATATTATTTATAATTGTTGTTAACAATAACACCGGTTTTTGAAGAATTATTTGTTGTAATCTTTCTCAAGTTGTCATGATAAATACGAAAATGCATTATGCTATCTATTTTAAATACAAAAAATTGTTTGTCTGTTGACTGAAAACGTTTCCAAACTGATTTAGCTTTAATATTTAGTATAACTATTTTATATTAGAATAGTTTCTGTTTTGCTCTTACAACGATAAGAAAATATATGTTATCCAAGATAATATGCTATATAAATAGTTATACACTCAGAAACTAACATACAGTATCTTAATTACGACAATATAGATACACAAACTTGAGTGAGAGAGTCGCTGTTATCGCATTTGGTGTTGCCAGTAAAAATATTGTTTGCAATCAAGTGGACAATGATAATATTGAGGACATTCCCAAATTAAGACCTTGTACTATGGGTAAAAGAAATTGGCATTTCAAAATGGCGTCGTACATTCGTTAGTTCCTCTTTTGGCCACCGGGCCAGATAAGTTTGTGGCCATATCCATCAAGATAGAGATGGCAACAGGTAAATATAATCAAATATTGCTAGAAGTGTTTAAAAAAATCTATATCATTTATATTCAAATCATTGATTCCCAGTGTTACCTGTAGGTCACAGAAGTTTAACATTTTTTTTCTACCACATGGCAACATTATTGTTTCATTCCACTATTATTGTAGCAAAGCTAAATAGTCACACTATTTATTATTTTTTTCTGGCAACACTAACGTAACATTATTTGTCAAATTAAAAGTAAGTAAAATAATAACCAAGTGTTTTTAGAATCTTAACTGCACAAAGCCCACTGTTACCTTTGGAAGGCTCCCTCATAAAAAAGGGGGAAGTTTATATAATTTTTATTTTGTTGTCTTATCTAAATGATTCTAAATTTAAATTATTTAAAGAGAAATGGTTACATTTAAAAACGGACATGGGAACTAAAGAGTTAACAAAATAGCTATATTATTAGCATCTGAAAACTAAAGAATGACGTCACGGCCCCTAATTTGATCGGCGGTTGCTTTGGCACCATCCACCAAGTACAATTTTGTTTAGTGTTGCCACGACTACAATCAAGTCCGTGTAATTAATTTTTTTTAAAATCTATATTATTTATATTTAACTCATTAGTTCCCAGTGTTACCTGCAGGTGATAGAAGTTTAACATTTTTTTCTACCACATGGCAACATTATTGTCTCATTCTACTATTATTGTAGCAAAGCTAAATAGTCACACTATTTTTTTTTCTGGCAACACTAACCTATAATAACCACGTGTTCTAAATTCAAATTATTTAAAGAGAAAAATACAAAATAGCTGTATTATTAGCATCTGAAAACAAAAGAATGACGTCACAGCTCTTTATTTCATCAGCGATCATTTTCGCAACATGGACCAAGTACAATTTTGTTTAGTGTTGCCATAACTACAATAGTCCATGTAATTGACCAACTAAAAAACGCATTTCAAATAATCATAAAATGTACATCATTACACATTCATGTTGTTGATTTGACGAGAGTTTCTATTTTTATAAAAATCCGGGTATTTCAGATCTTAACACTCAAGTACAATATTTACATTGTTTAATGGCAACACTGTTTAGTGGCAACACTGTTTAGTGGCGGATTTCCCATGCTACTTGTGTTGTCATTTGTGGAGAAGACCAGCTTGTTCTATAGCTTGTCTTGTCGCGTTGTTAATGTGACGAAACCTGTCTGGACCTAACTGTATGCCTCCGTACCTAAAAAAATAACAATTTAAATTATCCAGATCTTATATTGACGAAATTATCAAATTAAAATTATATTTATATTACTGAGATCATGAAACAAATGTATATTTTCAGTAAGTGTGATTGTTTTATTATTTACATAGTAGCCGACCCGCACGACTTCGGTCGCGTGTTGCTCCGATCCTATGGGTCGTAGTGAGATGTAAATAGCCTAAGTTACTCCGTGTTACATTAGCTATCTGCCAGTGAAAGTCCCGTCAAAATCAGTTCTGCCATTTCAGAGATTAGCCGGAACAAACGGACAGATAAAAATTGTAAAAAATGTTGTTTTGGTATATGTCCATATGCACTTAGTATAAAGCGGTTATTTTAATATTACAAACAGACACTCTAATTTTAATTATTTATATAGATTTAGAATTTAACACTACCGTAAAAGGAGTTTGTCAAACAAGCTTTTAACATGTCACTGTAATTTTATATATTTGTTTGATAAAATATTTATGACCAAAAAATAGTTTCGACAAGCCAGAAACAGAAAGAATGATTTACATCGGGCTACAAATAAAAATATAAGCTTCTTAACAAACAAATATTTAATTAACGCTAAAAAGGTCTAACCTTTCAACTTTTATGTTGGAAGTGCAAAAAAACTAGCTCGTATGATCATTTAAGCTTTTATCCGAAATGCTTGACCAATTTAAATGTCACTTCATAAACTTCGTATCATGATCTTTACCAATTATTTAATAAAACAGTAATTATTAAGAAAAACATTAATAATAAACTTAAATTACATTATAAATAATAAAAAATTCTACTGCCTAAGAGGTAGGGTGCACAAAAGGTTGGCAGCAATACCCCTTTATATAGCCAGGCTAATTTGCTGGCAGTGGTAGTTACCAGTCCTTAGGTCACCAGTGGCTTCAATGTGGTGGGAGGATAGTTCAGATTAAAAAACTAGAGCCTCATTTCCACGTTCCTCTTTAAATTCACATTTTCTGCATTTGTGGTCTATGCTTCTTACTTCATATCTAAATTTATTTTTACTCAATTTTAGAAATACGATTTTGGTAAGACGGTGGTGAAAGAATGAACTCTAGATTATTCACTTACCATCTAGAAACTACAACCAAAGTACTCTTCTGGTCCAGTATCTGTAGCAAATGTAACATGCGGCCTCCGGCGTGCACCTCCCCGTCGTCGTCGCAGTCCTGCAGCACTGTGACGCCCTTCTCCGTCTGCTTCTCTATCCTGTAGGCGTACATGTTGTGTGTTGCGTGTGATACCTTCTTATTCTGCTTTAAGCTTGTTAACACGGCGCTGGAATTAAATATTATTTTTTTTATAGCAAGTATTTCAGTTTTATTTTCTTGTACTAGTTAAGCCTTGGTTGATATTTAAAAAGACTAATAGCAATAATAATACGCTCTGGACAAAAGATTAGCTACACCCGCTGAAGATATTATACTGCATAATAGTTCATGCAGGTAAAGCCTCACATGGCACTCTGTTCTCTCAATCTTAAAGTCCAGTGGGACGGCAGACAGATAGGATCCATCAGAGGTAAGGAACACCTTTCTTACCAGATAAGCAGGTGATCAGCCTGCATTGTGCTAGCCAGTAATAACAACAATTTTTAAAGTTGTTGTCTCTACAAGATTCGAACACATCACATATGATACACTAGCACAAGGTCACATCACAAGACCACACCAGATACAGAGCGGGCAGAGTAAATCTAGGTTCTCTTCTGTATTACAGATGAATCCATAGTGGAGGTTGTGACTCAACTTTGGTTGATTATTTATACACTAAAAAGCAATAAAATGTATACAATTAGACTTACTTGACGTCATCAATACTGTGTACTTCTGCTGCATGACCTTGAAAAGAACTTTTCCTATCAATAATTACGTTTCCATGAGTCAGTTTTGGACATGCAATTTGTAGCTAAAATAAAAGCATTAAGTTAATAACAACAAATAAAGTCTTCTGCTGCTTCTTGTTATACTTCAGACATAAATTATATTCTATGTTTAGAAAATATAAGTAAAATATAAATAATAAATTAAACATGAAAGTTAGGTTTAATAATCATATAAATATTAACTAACCTGGTCAATTTGTAAGTCCTCAACATTTAACTTTTTCTCCTTTTTCTCTTCTGTTTTTATAGGTCTTATTTTTTGTAGATATTCTCTTATCTTTTCAACCCATTGAAATATTACTGTTTCACCTAAATTTTCTCTGAAATTGAAGAACACTTAATCTCATTTTATTTTACAGAAACTGAATTTTTTAATTCGCAGTAGCACTGTTAAGGCTTTGGATAATGATTGATTGAGAACCTGTGGATTTGACCTTCAATCAACTTATTTTTTTTGCACGACTTGGTTATTTCAGAAAGTATTTCAGAGAATACTTAAAGCAATTACAAATAATCTTTTTTAGAAATAAATTACACGGACATTGGCAGGATGACTCTCTCAAGGAAGAGTATTTGCTACCACAAATTATACCAGTAATCTATATTAATATATGAAGCTGAAGAGTTTGTTTGTTTGCTTGAATGCGCTAATCTTAGGAACTACTGGTCAGATTTGAAAAATTCTTTCACTGTTAGATATCCCATTTATCAAGGAAGGCTATATGCTATATATCATCACGCTAAGACCAATAGGAGTTGTGTATCAAAGGCACAAAATCCCAAGGGTCGGCTGGTTAATTATAATGTATCCATGATAAGTTTCAAAATGTTTAATTTTACTCACAAGTATATTTCATCCAAGGTATAATGCAAAGTTTCCTTGGCCTTTCTATCCATCCAAGGTGCAGACAGTTCATATTTAGGACTGTCACTAGGATACCCCTCTGGCAATGTGACACAAAGATGAACTTCATTTTTATCGTCCTTTATCTTGATACTGTAAGATCTACTTGATTCATCATATGTAACCCAATCATCACCGTAAATTGATCTTAGTACTTCTACTTCGTCCATCTGAAATTATAAGCAAATAAAGTAACAACTATACTAATATATAAAGCTGAAGAGTTTGTTTGTTTGTTTGCTTGAACATGCTAATCTCAGGAATCGGACCAGTAGGGTCCAATTCGAAAAATTCTTTCAGTGTTAGATAGCCCATTTATTGAGGAAGGCTATAGGCTAAATATCATCACGCTAATACCAATAGAAAAGGATGATCAAAGGCACAAAGTTGCAAGGGTCCACTGTGTTAAACATAATATAAAGCAGTATTTGTCAGCCCTATAAAGTTTTTAAGTTAAACTACCGCTATGGTAGATGCATTCTACTCCCCATAACAAGAACTAAGTAACCTTCAATAATAAAATCAATAACTCAACCTGTAGTGGGAATAACATTAAGTTTACAATGGAGACATACAATTGGAGAATATAGTAGGTCTTCCTATGTTTTTAAGTTCTTCATTTCATATTGATATGAAAAAAATAATTGGGGAAAAAATAATTTATAGTTCCAGACTTAAGGAGCTTTTAGAAGTTTAAACTAACTTCTAGCCTTTTTTTTCTTTTAGCTCTTAAATTCTACAGTTTTCTACTTATTGAGTATTGACTTTAAGAAGTTCGGTTGTGTTTCAAGTTTAATATATTCAGTAATTCTATTTTTAAAACCTCCAATGGTAAATATCTAAGACATAAGTCGATGTAATAGAACACATACCTGTTTAGCCAAATTGTCAGATTCCATATTGCTATGTTTAATAGTATAAGATAATGCTAACTAAAGATTTTTGATAAGATTTCTGGAAAAGCAGCTGTTATTGATAAATCAGCTGAACCGTACAAATATTATCAATATGTCACTTTACTGTCAGTGTCACGCTGACATAGGGATGATCGATATTTATCGCTGTTGAATAAACGTCGATGTTTAGCTGGAAAACATCGATGTTTGACATGTTGGTAGAGTATGAATGAATAAAGGAATAAGAATGAGAAAGAAAAAAAATGAGAATTTGATCTTTTACTATAATAATAATATATAAGATATGAAAATGATATAATAGTCCAGTCATCTTAGTTAAAAATTTCACCTTAACAATTTTATAACTACACGGGCAGGTAAGTGTTTTTAAATAAATTAATACTTAATTAATTTGATAACATGAAAATTATTATTAATTATTTATTTATCAATAATTAATTAACTTTATATATCGTTTTTTGCCCTGGACTATACCGGTTGACCTTACATCAGGCTCTAACGGCGCGCTCTTCGCCCTCTATCTCGAAAAAAAATTCAACGTATAAAAAATTTTTTAATACAAATGTTGTAAGGAATTTAATTCTCTACAATATTGATTGTTAATAAATACAAATAACGAAAAACCCATAGGAAATGGGATATATTATGCAAAAAATCGATTTTAATAGACGCGTATACCCTACCATATATAGGTTATGAGACAACTTTTCGAATGCCAAAATACAAGTTTATACAAATATTCAGCTGGGTATCTCAAATTCCGAAATGTTTGCCTAATTTAAACTAAGACCATTGGACTATAAGCACTGGTGAAGAGTCTGGTTTATAGTGGACTGTATGTGGTTATAATATTGACATACGATGCCTTACAATTCGCGAGATGGAAAAAATAGGGAAGCCGTGCACTAACCTCTTGATTTTTGCTGCTCGGTCTCCGGTCTTTCACCACGCCGATTGAGCTGCACCGGGCGGTTCCTCACTAATGTATCTGAATATGCGGGAGAGTGACGACACAGCTCAATGCCCAGGTCGTAATTAAAAATGCGGGGAGTGTGACTATACATTTGCGGGTCCGAAGAAAAAGTGAAAAAGTGCTTGTCGACGGGAGCAAATTGATAGGAATGAATGACGCACGTCATGGGTAGTTCGCGAACGACCTAGTTCAAAACAGCGCTCTTTTAGGTGAACTATACGAACAAGTTCATCGATAATCTCGCTCTTAGTTAGTTTTAGTTCTTATATTTTTATTAAATCGAATTATTTACTTTTAAGGATGCTTATTTTCATCCATACGTGACTGCTTGTTTTCTATAAAAATAAATGTGTGTAATAGAACAATAAATTACATGTCACATTATTCAAATGGTTATCAGAGTAAAAATTAACTCCAAAAGGTATTCTCGTAAATTGATATAGTTTCCCACAGGCTTCAAAAGCAGAGTATTGACGTTCTGAAGTTAAAATTGGCACTTGATGATAAGCGCTTTTCAAATCTATCTGGCTAAAATAATTAAATTTAGCAACCTTTTCAACTATTGATTCTATACTAGGTAACGGAAAAGTATCTAATTCCGTAAATTTATTTATAGTAAGCGAGTAATCTATCACAAGCCGCTTACGATAGAATTAAAGAAATACCATTAGAAAAATGGCTTTATTCCAATAAAATTGTTACATATAATTTTTACTCTGACAACCATTTGAATAATGTGACATGTAATTTATTTTTCTATTAAATTCACCCTCCCTTTTTTAAAACTATAAAAACTAAACTAATTAAAGATACACTAAGATAAAACATAATCCTTTAAATAATGCGGAATCTTCCTTTCGCGCTCTGACCTACGTACCGAGGTCTCTGCAGGGAGCGGTGAACAATCATTTTCATCTTGGGAAATCTCTCCGTCAACAGTATCAGGATCATTCAACTCTGTCTCTGGTAGAGGGGCTAACTGTCGATTTGAGACTGTGGTCTCTCTACCGCTTGGTAATCTTACATAAGAATATTGCGGATTTGGTTGTAATAATTCCACCTCCTCAACTATAGGATCATATTTATTAGCTCTTACGTATTTTTTCATCAATACTGGACCAGAATTTAAAAGTCATGTCGGCAAAGATTCGCCATTAGGCGTTCTGCGCTCATGATTGAACATTCTTTCATGGGGGGTGGCATTAGTTGAAGTGCATAAAAGCGATCTGATGGAATGTAATGCCACTGGTAACACTTGTTCCCAATTTGAAATTTCCAAATTCTTAGTCCGTAGATATCACTGTACATTTTTCCATAATGTGCCGTTGAGTCTTTCCACTTGACCATTTCCTTGGGGATTATAAGGAGTTGTCTTGCTACAAGCTATACCGAGTGTACAAAGATATTTTTTTAATTCATCAGACATAAATTCTATATCAATGTGCAATAAATAAAAATAGTGATTTATTTCTGATAAAAAAAACGATATACTTATATATTTAAATGGTGTTAGAAATATCAATATATTGTTCATAAATATCGATATTTCTTACATCGATGTTTCATTTTTGAGAATATCGATGTTTTTTCCTTTATTTATTATTTTTACGAAATTATTCAAAAAATGAACGAACGAACTAAATGAGCGAACTAGTTCACCATCGGATTTCGAACTAAAAAGAGCGCTCTCATTGGTGAACGATTAGTCCCAAGACAAATTGAAAAAATGATCGCGTCACTCGTGAGCACAGTTGCCAATAGATGGCGTAACCAAGCACTATACTTATGAATACGAAAAACGAGTGTAAGTAAAATAAAAGGTATCGCATTACAAGTTTGCGTTAATAACGTATACCCGTCGTAACTAATGCAGAAGGGAATAAGCTTTCGCATTAAATTACTGGCTTTTCTATTACATTTCCATAATACGTCTATTACTGTTGTATTTGCATACGTTTCCAGCAATTATAAATCCTATATTGTGTTATTATTTGACGTAAATTTTTAATTTGGTCCTTCGTGCTACGGAGAAAGGTAAAGGGTAAACATAACGACATATTTTTAATATTTGGTTTATTGTGCTGTTTAAATAAACGTTTACCTATTTATTATACACAATAAATATCTACACATTATGGCGTTTTAATGTTTCGGATATTACTTTTATTGATAGGAAAAGAACATTAAAAAATTAACACTACGTCTAATACGTTTATATATTATACAACTATTTTAAGTGCTCTTAACTATTCATGCAAGGAATGTACTTTTCTAACATAAACAATAAGGGAACCTATCCATACTACGTAACCTGTTCTGAGTGGGGAGGGGGGTCTTGAAAATACCACGCTTGGTCACACAGGTGGGGGAGGGGTCTTAGGTTTTCCTCACGTAGTGAATATCTTCTAGGGAAATCTCGTTATTTTCGAGCTATATTCAAATATGGCAACACTGACGTACATACGTCGGCAGTGCAGTTTTCAAGCAATTAAACGAGAGTTCATTCCGATATTAAATATGAAGCTTTTTTACAAGTTCAAAGGTACCTTCCGATCGGACCGTGTCGTGCTTAACATCAGGCAGATTACGATCAAACGCTTGCCTATAAAAGATTTAAAAAAAACTATGTTTTAATTTTCAGATTCTCTGTCAAGCTGAAGTCGTGTCTGATAACAATCTATACTAATATATAAAGCTGAAGAGTTTGTTTGTTTGAACGCGCTAATCTCAAGAACTACTGGTCCGATTTGAAATTTTCAGCGTTAGATAGCCCATTTATCGAGGAAGGCTATAGGCTATACATCATTACGCTAAGACCAATAGAAGCGGAGCTACACGCGGACGAAGTCGCGCAGGTCGAGTAGTAATTAAATAAAGTTGTTGTACGATTGGCTGTAAATGAGGTAAATGTTTTTTTAACTTTATTCGGCATTTTTGTTTTAATTTTTTTCTTTATTAAAAAATTGTAAAAAATGGTTCACGTAGTATGAGTACGTTCCCTAACATTGAAACTATCAGTTTTACTAATATTGTACAATATCACAGAGTCACGTTACATACTGCTACTGTAAATTATCATTTTAGGTAAATTATAAAAAAATAGGAATAAGCGAATAAAGATTATTTACATCGGCTGGTTGTAATGTATATTAAAAATAACCTATAGTTTTACTTTATGGCAAGACAAAGCATTGATTTTTTAAAATAAATATATAAAAGGATAATTTACACATAACCTACTTTCCATCTACCTACTATCTACACATAGGTAAGCAATTACGAGCTTTTTAATTATATATTTACATTACTTTGTACCTACTTACCCGAGAAAAAATACTTATATATAATCATTAATAATGCTATATATAAATATATATAATTATGTACAATCATGTTTGAGAAAAATAAACGTTTGATATTGTATATAATTAAATTAAATATATCATATCTAATCCCCATATTATTTGACCAATTTATATATATATATATATGTATTTTTTCTCGGATAGTTAAACTAAATAATTATTTATAAAATAAGTTAACACTGGTTCAATATCATGGAATATGGCGGCTATTGTTAATTAAAAACAAAATAATTTCCACTATTTGCATCGAATAAATTAAATTTACATTTTTAATCTATAAATTTTGACTAGATGTTTTTTTAATTTCCCGCTTTAATTTCTGAACTGGCTGAATCTGCGAAGCAATCGTTCGAGACGCCGCTGTTGACAGAACAATAGCTGGCGGGAGAGCTCCTGTCACTTGACGTTTTTTCTTGACTGTACTCGATCATACTCCCACTCGGCTGTCGGAGGAAATTCTGGAATCCTATCGGGCTAGTATGCACTATTTTATCTGGCTTCTTCAATAATTCCTCTATTGAATACGGATTCTTTTTCTTTTCTTTCTCGCTTGGTCGTTTTTCTTGGTCATCTGGATCAGGTCGGTCGGTGCTGTCGTCACTCGCTTCCACGGAAATGTGTTCGGAGGTTTCAGATTTAGTTTCTTCGGGTTTTATCCTGTTTAGGAGGTCGCTGTGTAGATTAAGTGCATATGGAGCAAAGTTTTTGGAGTCGGGATACGGCATCATAACTCTTTGCCATGGAGATATGGGATACGGTTTTAGGAGGCCCTGGGCTTGGACTTGGTTTGCTAATAACCAGGACGTGGCAAGTCTTCTGTCGTAAACGTGGTGTTCTGTCGGTTGAGGTACTCTGACTGACGTGTGCGCAAAGTATGGGGGTGTCTGCTGTGGTATGGGTGTAGGTAGAGTCGTCTTCATGTAATCAACCATGTTTGGTGGTATTTCCGGTGGTGGAAAAGGTTCTGTAAACAAAGAAATGCTATGTTGATTTTACTATGTTGTAAAATGCCAACAGTTACGACTGAGCTCAAATTCAAAAGCATAACATGTTTATTTAATAACATGAACGAAGATAACTTGAGAAGATTTTGTAATTATTTTTTTTGAAAAATATTAATAACTAGTCAACTACCGTGACTTTGTCTACGTTAAAGTATATGTTAAATTAAGAATATATGTACATAAATAAAAATAAAGGAGAGAGAGATATATTCGAAAGAAAGAAACCGAACAGAGACTGACCATTCTGAACAGAGATAAAGATAAATATTAAAGAGAGAAAAAAGAAACAGGATGAGAGAGAATGATAGTATATAAGAGGAAGAGAGACAGAAATACTGTAGACTTCCTCAGTGAAAGAATTTTTAAAATCGGATTAGTAGTAACAAAACGGCCATGTTCTATTAATTCTATTAATTAATAAAGTGTTTATGGCAACATTAAATCACTTTTGTCACTCACGAAAAGTATAGTTTTCTATTAGCGAAAGAATTTTTAAAATCGGGTTAGTTACGGCAAAATGGCCATATTCTATTAATTAAAAATTGTATAATATGGCAACACTAAATCACCTTTGTTACTAACGAAAAGTGTAGTTTTCTGTCAGCGAAAGAATTCTTATAATCAGATTAGTAACAATGAAATGGCCATATCCTATTTATTAATAAATGCGTATGGCAACACTAAATCACATTTGTCACTCACGAAAAGTGTAGTTTTCTATCTGTGAAAAAAAATTGAAATTGGATTAGTAGTTCCTGAGAAACACTTCAATTTACAAAATGGCCACCTTATGGCACTTAAATGGCCATATCTTTTTAATAAGAATATTTATGGCAACACCACATAGCCTATGTTACCCGTAAAGGATGTAGCTTTCTATCGGTGAAAGAATTTTCAAAATCGGTTCATTACTTTTCGAGCCTATTCGCAACAAACAAACAAACAAACATACAAATATACAAACATACAAACAATCAAATCTTTCCTCTTTATATAATAGTATAGATATAGATATAGATGACGTTTTCTCTTTTAGAAAAAAACTGCGTTTTTAGTCTTTAGTATCATCCAGCAATAGACCGGTATTTAGTCGGTGTAATAAGCATTTTTATGAAAGACAATAAAATTAAAATATAGAGAATAGAATAAATTTTGTAAAAAAAAACGAGGGCATTTGTCCATAATATAACTAACCCTGCGTTCCACTAATAGTCTAGTGCTAGTTAACAAGTTCAAAAACGTGAAAAATAGAGATAAAGGTCCTAAAAATATGAGCGATGGCTCATTCGATTCGGAATCACCTCTAGAAAAATGTTTTTGAAGGATTTTTGTGCAGGTTAAAAATTGCAATTGTTATTAACAAAATAAGATGAAAAAAAAATGATATTTCGTTTTTTGTTAATAACTTAAAAAATATTAACATTTAAGCAATTTTGAAAAAAGCTCGTTAAAGAGGAGGAAATTTCCAATAAAAAAGTTCTAACTCCCGGAACTCTATCTCCATTATTTATAATTTTAATTAGACGTTGAAAATAGGGCTGTTACGGCATTCGCGCGCCGCCGCTAAAGAGAGTTCAGCAATAAAAATAATTTTTTTATAACATAAAATGTGATTTTAAAAATTTGAAAAAATTCTAGTATCTTCTTAACACTTGAAAGAATCGAGTCCTGAAGAAAAAAGTTTAATCATCATTTTTCAAAAAGTTATTCAATTATTAACTAACAAATTTTTTCCCAATCTCCATTGGCATAAACAATGGAATGAAAGGTATAAATAATTGGTCTATAAATTTTAAACTTCGTGGAGCCCTTTTGATATATGTACTTTATAAGATCCTGCGGTAAATTTTCATAAAAGTTTATTAATTTGTTAATTATGATTTTTTATAACTATTGAAAAATTAAAAATCTAAAAAATGTTGATAAAATTTTTTTTTCAATTAATATTTAGCGTTACGATCGTTAACCTAATTGGAGCGTTTTGAGCGTTAACGTAAATAATTCCAACAGCGAGTTATAAAGCAATAGTTTCAAGATGTTAAGTTTTTAATTATTGGTTAATTTCATTTATATTTATATTTTTTATTGATTGATTGTTTTATATTTATGTTTTATTTGAAACTAAAATTAATTTTATATAAATATGCGCTGCAGAAACATTCACGTCCACTCATAAATCTCTATCCGTATCAAATAAAGTTTTTTACATCGTCGCCATTTTTGTTGTTTTACAAATGCCGCCAATTTTGTTACCACCGATCACTAATTTTTCAACGCTCACAACGACCCACGATTTGACATGACGTCATTAATGACGTTTTCGCCGCTACCTCAACGCCCGTGATTGTCAAGTAAAACGGCTGAATGAGCGTTTTGAGCGTTGAGATCGCTTAGTAGAACACCCCTTAACTAATTCTCCGTTTATCTATCTATTAAAAAAAAATATGACGTGATACGTTAAAACACTTTTATACAGACCTGTGTTAATGTTACGAAGGTGTTAATAATATATTTTATTTCAACAATAATTACTTTCGTACAGATCTCTAGATCTAGAGTCCAGACCTGTATATTAATATGATTAATGATTCTATAATCATGAAGTAATTTAAAAAAATGATGGCTATCTGACTAATAACACTAATAACAGGCAAATAACACTTTAGCTAGTACCAGGTTTAAATGTTAAGATAACCATCATATATTTGTTAAAATTAACCTAAAATACATTGTGGACGTGTAGCACGTGTGATCATGTCAGATATAAAACACCTTTTTAGATATTTATTGCATTAGGTATAAAAGTTGAACTATGTTTTAATTCGTTAATTGTCCACTTAAACACTATTTTGGAAGCTAAATTTGTTAACTTTAGTAATTTGATGCTAGCTTATCGAGGTTCTACATCGGGACATTTTTAAATAATTACCAGACACCGGCCATAAGTATTTGGTATCTAGTCTGTGCAAGTAGCTTAAACATAACACCTAAAATTATAAATTACTGATTGCTATAGAGATAAGCTTAAATTAAGGTGTTAAAGGAAACATACAAGAGTTTTACCAAAAGCTAAGTTCTAGTGGAAAAGGTGTAGAAGTGCCATTACTAATAGATAGAGTTCCAGGAGTAAGACCTCCCGTCTATATTGGAAATTTCCTTCCCTTTAAGAATCTTTTTTTGAAATTTCTTAAATACTAATAGTCTATGAAATATTGGATAAAAAGAAAATGCCTTTTTTTAAATCTTTAATTGTTTATGACTTTAGCAATTGTTTTCGGCACATTTTCTAAGCATAATTCCGGATCCAATGAACTATCACGTATAATTTTAAAATCAGTATCTCTATTTTAGACTATAAATTTTAGGATAATTGCCGAGTAATCGAATAGACAAAGGCTGTATAAAATCAGCTCTCAGAAGATAGACAAAAGATTCAAATAGAGTTTAATTAATGAAATAATAGTTAGATTAATATAGATAATGATTATATAATTCTATTTGGCCCTTTACTGAATTTAAAAAAATTAGCTGAACTATTTGAAAATTAATTTATGATTGAGAATAATGGAAAGAATTGACTTACTTACTCCTCTTATGTCTTCTAAGAATATGATTTAATTTCATACGTCCCGTTTTGAACGAGACGTTCCCATTTTCTTTATGAGCATACATGCAAACGAGCATACCGTCCGCTTGGTGGTAAGTGGCTTCCATCGCCCATGGACATCGGAAATACTAGAGAATGTCTCTTGTATTGCCATTCTCTAGTATTTCCGATGCGTTGCCACCGCGGTCGGATACCAGCACGTTGGTGGTCGCAAGTCAGTCGGGGCACAAATATCCTACCACCAAGGGGTATCCTCTCCAGCGGCAAAGGGGAATTGAATTCTAACTTGTCGCCTCAAGGGTTACGTGTATGGATGTATATTTAGAAATAAATAATTATTATTACCATGTCCACCTCTCGCCTCATCCTCATTCCAGGCCAAGCCGCTGTTGCGCAGGATTCTGTTAACTGAAGACACGGAAGGTATGGAGTGAGGCTCGCACACTCTCGCGCTCAGGAGCCTCTCTCGGATTTCCCACGCGAACATGCCTGGGTTCTCTTGCTTCAGACGAAGTATTTTCTTTACCACCGTTGGTGTTGCTACTTGCTGAAAAAAAAACAATAAGTGTTTTAAATTTTGACTAAACATATATTTTGGATCCAAATAATGGTGTCTTATTTCGGTATTAGCAAGAGTAATAGACAACTATAATAAACTCGGAAATTTATGGTGAGAAGGGAGGAGGAGAGCGGGAATATTGATGATATCGAATGGACTACTGGGTAAACGCAACGTCGATACTGCTACTGAACCAGTCCACCACGCTGGCTCAGTCCGGGTTGGCAGACTTCACACACCTTTGACAACACGAAGAACTCTCAGGAGTGCAGGTTTCCTCACGATGTTCTCCTTCACCGTTAACGCAAGTGATATTTAATATCTTAAAACACACATAACTCAGAAAAGTCGTCGGTGTGTGCCTGTGTGGAGGATCGAACTTGGACCTCCCGAGTAAGACGACAAAGCACAAAGCGATTAAATACTTAATACTAAAATGGTTTAGAAATTAAAAAAAACCAATTCCAACAGTGGGTAACCAATGCCACTGGGAATTCTAGGATTCACTTAAAATCCAGTCACATTATTGTTTTTTTCATAATAAAGTAATTTATTAAAACAACAATTTAACAAGTAATAATTTTAACGCGCTGATATCAGCACATAAAATGTAATCAAAATTAATTCTTCACGGATGGTGTGTAATTTAAAGAATTGCGATACTTATATAGTCATAAAACCACAATTATCACTTGCACATGGCGATGGCGGATACCAATCATGTAGGTATATGCTTAATGGCTGTGTAATAATAACGTATATCCATTTGTCTGTTTATCAAGAAACGTCTTATTTGCAAGTAGCGAGTCGAGTAAAAAGTAATTTGTTTTTGATGTCGAAATGAAATTAAGATTTCAATGAAACAAGTTACCGAAGTTATTTTTTTGTTTATGGGGACAGAATTAAGTCATTTGCGATTGCAACATTTTTCGCACGAGAGTCAAGGTCTGTCTACCTACTTTAAAGGATCACACTTCACACACCTTTGAGAACATGGAGAACTCTCAGGAGTGCAGTCAGTGAAGTCGGAAAAGTCAGAGGTGTGTGCCAGAATCAAACTCGGACCTCCCGAGGAGACATCAACATCTAAACCACTGCGCTAGCACGACTTCGTCCGCGTGTAGCTCCGCTCCCATTGGTCTTAGCGTGATGATAGCCTATAGCCTTCCTCCATAAATGGGCTATCGAACACTGAAAGAATTTTTCTAATCGGACTAGTAGTTCCTGAGATTAGCGCGTTATTATTGATGTATAAAAATCTTGTACTTAAAGGTTACATGGGCGGTAAATGCTAGTTGTCTACTGACTGGCTTTGGGAGTATAATATCAATATCGTCCTCATTCTCAAGTGACAGACATTTTGTCTGAATCATCCTGCCAGACTCAGTGATGCTTCGAACTTTAACTTAGTTATTGCAGTCTAGGCAAAAAACTTTTGGTTTTATTTAAAGGTCTTATCTTCTTATAATGATACTAACTGACCCAGCAAACTTGTTTTGCCATATAAATTTAAAAAAATTGGGGTGGGCCAACCTTATCACTTAGGAGTATAAAGTTGATGTTGACCGATTCTCAGACCAATCCAATATGCATACAAAATTTCATAAAAATTAGTCGAGCCGTTTCGGAGGAATTTGGTAACAAACACAGCGACACGAGAATTTTATATATAAGAAGTAACTGCATGACTGAACCTTATATAAAAAATCTGCGTTATAGTTAATCATGGCAGAATAAGTGTTTGAATCTGACTTTCTGTTCCTGCCTAGCATTGAGGTTAGAGCTAGACAGAAACAGAAAATTGACGATTCTCATGTAAATGAGAGGGATGGAGAGATATACTGGGAAGTCGTAGAAACATAGAGATCAAAGTAAAACTAAAGTAGGAAAATTGTGAAGAGAAGAAGTGATGGAACTCAGAAGAATGTTAAGAAACAATTATATTTTTTTTATCCTGGGGTAAATTTTACACATGTAACTTAAATAATTATAAAGCCATATGTTCAGAAATCCATTACAAAATCGACTTTTTCCTAAGTTCCTCACGCACGCTTTAAATAATTATACTTTTAAGAGCTGTCAAAAATAATGTGTAAATAGTAGCTTTCGGGTTCGAGTGTGTTAAAGAACCTACAATGATCACAAGGCGTTAATTTAAGCAGGAAACTAGTGATTACGCCATTAGATCCTCGATCGATATCCTATTGAACGTTTTAGCGCCGCCATGTTTTTTTTTATTTTTCTAAAGCGAAGGGATTTTACTCTATAATTATTCTTTTTAGGAAATTTCGCTGTCAAAATATTTTGTAGGCTTTTGCGGTTAGGAATATTGTAAAAAACTACTGTTCACTAGATTTTATAAAATTATGTAATGTGTACATTTATTTATTTAACAAGGCTGTACGGTGTGATACCGTTGCCTTTTCCATTATATAATTAACAGCAGGAAAAAAAATTTACTTTTGGCAATTTGGGTAATCGATGTTCTAATTCGTTACAGATATAACTATCGACTTTATTTATGAAGAAATTTTAATCGATTTAACAAATTTAATATACTGATTAATTATTTATTAATGATATCGATATAAAGCTTCAATAAAATTTCCACAAATTATTTAATTATTAAATTTATTAATTTACTAGCTTTACCCGCGGCTTCGCTAGCATTGAAGCCATTAAATAAGTATTAGAGATCATTACAATAAAAATAAATCGTAAAAAATTTTTTTTTTTCATAAAAAGTATCCTATGTTACTTCTCTCCCTCATACCCTCAAGAATATGTGTACAAAGTTCCATGATGATCGGTTTTCGCGTGAAAGCGTAACAAACAAACTTACATTGACATTTATAATATTAGTAGGGATAAGTAACTTTTTAATTAACAAGGCTGTACGGTGTAATACCTTTGCCTTTTCCATTATGGTATAAAAATATAAAAATAGAAAATAACAAAATTTAACTTTTGGCAGTTCGGGTTAGTGATGTTCTAATTTGATTTGATTTCTTATAACCATCGACTTTATTTTTGAAGAAATTTTATTCGATTTAATAAATTTAGAATACAGATTAATTATTTATTAATTAATTAAATAAAATTGTTTCAGTAAATAATTAATTATTATAATATATGAATTATACTTTTTGTACTTAATAGTTATAACCATAGATAAGTAATAATAGTAACTAATATATTTATAATGTTTTCAATAAGGAAAGTCATTACAAACGACAACAACGTGAGAGGTTATTAACAATTTATATTATCTGTGGGTAACTAGATTCATCATTTATTATCTTTGCGAATAGATAAGTCAAATTTGGATAAAACATTTATTAATAATAGCACAGCATATAAAATTCCAAAGTTTATTAGTGTAGATCTTATCATATATCTTGGACACTCCACACAGCAATATAGGGAAATGAAAGTTCGTGCGAAAGAACAGGTGCGGTCTGTAATGACTTGTTTAGTCCGACGGCTTTGCTCATTAGTCGCTGTGAAGTGGTATCGATCAGATTCAAATTAACTACTGTCTGCTATCTCGTTTAATCTGTGGTTTTGGGGTTTTATTATCAAGTGTTAGACAAATTGGTGTTTATGAGTTCATTTCGAATTTGGAACACAAAGTTATTTAGTACAAAAATTGCATTTGTTTTTTTATTTTTATAATATCTAAGATCATCACTCACGATCTTATTTTTGTTTTTTTCTTAAAAGTTATTTGAATTTCGAACTCAATTAATGTTGTAAGCCTCCTGGTATGCTATTCTAGTATCTATGCTAAAATGTGACTTTTACTATATTTATCAAGAAACATATTTATTATACGTTTCTTGATTCTTTTATTATTTATTAACGTTATCATGTCGAAAAATGAAAATAACAATTTATTATATTTTTTGTTAATTTATAATTAACAGATAACAACAAAAATTTTGTATGAGAAAAAATGATAAATATGTCAAATGACTGAATTATAAAAGGACTATACTTTTCTGATATGTCTCATGAATACAAGGACATCTACTACCACAAGGAATTTTACAACTACAAGGATAACGGAAGACCTGGCTTCGGCCTTCATAAAATGAATAAAGAATTAATCTACTAAAGACAAGGCTGTACGGTGTGATACCTTTGCCTTTTCCATTATAGAATAAAAACAGAGGAAAAATTTATTTCAACTTGTCACTGTCAAATTTACGAGACTAGACTGCTTTCTAAGTTTTAGGTTTACTAACAATAAAAAATCCACCTACTTTTAGAGCTAGGAAAAACAAGTTATTTTGAAAAATTCTCGTTTCTACCGAACATTGTCTCAATACCTGCTTTCTCTATTTCACGTGACATAGGCGAAATTAAATGTGCTCAACTGGCACGCGTAAAAGCAATAAAACTAAAATCAAATGACAAGTTACACCTAAAAGAATAAAAGAATTGAGAGTTTATGAGATCTAGAAAGGGGTCTATGGATGTAAGAAGTGTATTTTATTTTATAATCCAGTTTAAAAAAAATTTTTCAGTATTTCATTGTCTACAATCTCAGTTGCCCTATAAAATTGCGTAATACGATTTGGTAATACGATGAATGGCACTAAGTCTACGGGTCAAAGAAGTTTAGGGAATAGTTTCTTAACTCCCCCTTTACTTACTTAATTACACCCCCTAACTGAACTCACACTACAATAAGTTTTTTAAATTCTTAGTTTTAACTAAGAACAATCTGTAAAATAGTGAGATATTACGGTAAACAAAGCTATGATGAAATGCGCAGTGAGCCAGTGACGATGCGCGTGACCGTTCCGTTGGTCGCGACGCTTTTTGCGTGCGCGCATCCATCATCGCTTGACACATCCAATATCGGTTTTTGCGATAGCCTCGCATTTAACTGAGCCACTATCCACTAGGATAGGCTAGAGGACACTTTATATCGACTGAAATATTTTATTATTTATCAATGTTTCTGAATCACTTCTCTATTTTTGCAATATGTGCACCATACCTTACCGCCGCTTTGTGACCGCTGCGAGATAAAAATTTACTTTCTACAAAATGTATTTATATAATCTTTCTACACAACCACAAACACAATAAATTCCAGCTTGCAGATTCAGTAATCATCACATTTTTTTTATGGCGGTTAAGGGACATACGGGCAGACGGTCAACCTGATGATAAGTGGCCACTTTCGCCCATGGACATCGGCAATACAAGAATACAGTGACTTTCGTTTTGCCGATGCGTTGCAACCTCGCATATAGACTGAAAAAGGGGAATGAAGAGAAGAATGCTACAGTTAAGTGGACCCTGAACGAGAATTCAGAGAACCGCAAAATCAACGGCATGGTACTGGGAGGGGTAAGTCTGGCTTTGGCTTAACCAGAACTCGTCAATGACACTTGGCGGTTGGATTCGCATACTGGTCGTCGCAAGCCAGTCGGGGAACAGATCCCCTACCACCAAGGCGGTGTTGGGTTACTCGGCTCTTACGAGATGCTCTCCCAGCGGCAGAGGGGAATTGTATTCTAACACATAGAATTAACTCTGCCATAGATAAAATGAAAGTCACCCCAAACCATGAAGTTATAGGTAAAAACTGAGGCCACACTTCCTACTTGAAGCTAACCAATGTAAAACTATTTCGTTCCCAATAGGCAGACCCTCTCTTTCTAAGTAGAGTCATCTTCACGACCCGTCAATGGCCCACTGCTGAGCCGGGTCTCCTCCTCAGAATGAGGAGGGTATTAGGCCATAGTCCACCACGCTGGCCCAGTGCGGGTTGGCAGACTTCACACACCTTTGAGAACTTTAGGGAACTCTCACTCGTGCAGGTTTTCTCACGATGTTTTCCTTCACCGTTAAAGCAAGTGATATTTAATTGCTTAAAGCACATATAACTCAGAGTCAGAGGTGTGTGCCCAGGATCGAACTCGGACCTCCCGAGTAAGACTTGAAGTCTCTACCACTGGGCCATCACTGCTTTTTTTTTTCTAAGTAGAGTAACTTTTATTTATTTTTTCCAGGGACATTGCATAAGTAGTTGCTTATTAGTGATTTATTAATGTACATTTCTGTTTCCTACTAATAACCACTAAAGATTGTTTACAATAAGATATGTATGCGTATAATAAATTACGAAAGAAGCTGTTTGTTATAGAAAGGTTGAAAGTTTCTGAAATTGTAAATTTTGTAGATTATGAAACCTAATGAACTGATTATTCTAGATTTCTGGGTTAGTCAGTGGGATCTTTTTTTCCAAAGCAATTTTTTTATAATATTTCTATGCTAATATTAAATGAGACTATATTTTTTTTTATAATACGAAAGGCTTATACTACACTAAAATGAGAGGTCTGCCCACAGAGAGAGAGAGAGAAAGAGAGTAGGTATTTGACTGAAGCTACGAATATTGTTCCAAGTGTGGCCTCCATATTTCAATATTCCACAATATAGATAATAAAAAAATAAAATACAAATAGAATAAAGTAGAATGAAATCAATTGGATTAACTAACTATGATACTTTTCTTGAGGTTACTACAACAATTAAAAAAATGGAGATTAATGCGGTAGTGCGTTAGTGCGTACACAGCCCAAGCACATTTCGCTTAATCCGCTACGCAACAAAATGGCGCTAGTAACTGTCAAGCGCGTGCACGATTAGCGTTTCTTATTACCGATTTCTATTAGACTTTCCACCTGATGGGGTGAAAGATAATTTGCCGGGGCGTGAGACCCGTTGCTTTAATGACGGATTGATTCGATATTAATTCGAGGAAGATTCCCCGTTATTGGCTTAATGCGCTACAGGTGCAGCTACTTGCCTATGGGCTATGACGTTTGTAAAAACTTTGTACTAACGCGACACACACGCGCACACACAATGTCTGCGAGGTGCGTGAGTTCCGCGATGAAAGGCTTATTAATATTAAGAATGCAATTCTGAAGGTCGTAGGCCTTTAATTATACGAGTAAGTGTAATTAAAAGCATAGTTATTAAGGATCCTTAGAGCTTATAGCTTTTGTCTATTAATTTATCAATCATGATTTTCGGAGCATGTTTATAAAATTACAAAAATCATGAATCTCATAACTATATATTAAAGAAATTAGTTAATACATTTAAGACGGAAAATAAAATAAAAAATCGATTTAATTCACACGTACATCACTACATTAACTGTCAAACCTTTTAATTATCTGTGATTGAGCGTCACAGATTATTAAGTTATATTAAAATTTCTACTGCTAATGCTAGTCGTTACCGTTAATATAATTATTACTAAGTAGTACATAGATCTAAATAAATAGGACAACTCCATATTTTTACTAAATATTATAAATGCGAAAATAACTCTTGTCTGTCTGTCGCGCTTTCAGGCCAAAACTACTGAACCGATTAAAATTAAATTTGGTATACGGATAGTCTAGAACCTGAGAAAGGACATAGGTAACTTTTCAATGCGAAAAAGGGTTGTAAGGGGTAGAAAGGGGGGGTATGAAATATTGTATTTAAGTATCGTCATTTTTAGAGCTAGAAGCTTGAAACTAATTATTTGTTGTTCATTCATTATAAATATATATGAAATTTTTTTTATCCTCAAGGGTGTAATATAACATGGAAAAGGGGATGAAAAGTGGACGAAGCCGCGAGCACAGCTAGTTGCATGATGCGATCAAAAACCAGGCAGTAAGTTTTGAAATGTCTATTAGGTATACAATTAATAACAAATTGTGACACGTTCACATTTTCCGCGTAAACATAATAACTTACAAACGTAGAGTTGATTTATTTTGTCATTACAAAAGTTAATTGCGAATCATCTTTTTACTAGGTGAGAAAATGATTTTAGAACGGAACTTGACTGCAGTCTGGTCGAGGTTGTTACATAGTTGCATCTTGTAAGTTTCTTTATCACCTTAGCGACCCTGGAGCCAGACTTACGTTGAAGTATAAAATCTAAAAAAAATCCTACAACAGAGCTAGATCGAGCATTGAAAGCAATTTATTACTATCTATATCTATACTATTATATAAAGAGGAAAGATTTGATTGTTTGTATGTTTGTTTGTTTGTTGCGAATAGGCTCGAAAAGTACTGAACCGATTTTGAAAATTCTTTCACCTATAGGAAGCTACATCCTTTCCGGGTAACATAGGCTATGTGGTGTTGCCATAAATACTCTAATTAAAAAGATATGGCCATATAAGTGCCATAAGGTGGCCATTTTGTAAATTGAAGGGTTTCTCAGGAACTACTAATCCGATTTTAATTTTTTTTTTCACTGATAGAAAAATGCACTTTTCTTGAGTGACAAAGGTGATTTAGTGTTGCCATATGCATTTTTTAATTAATAGAATATGGCCATTTTGTCGTAACTAACCCAATTTTAAAAATTCTTTCGCTAATAGAAAACTATACTTTTCGTGAGTGACAAAGGTGATTCAGTGTTGCCATATACATTTTTTAATTCACGAATTTGGCCATTTTGTCGTAACTAACCCAATTTTAAAAATTCTTTCGCTAATAGAAAACTATACTTTTCGTGAGTGACAAAGGTGATTCAGTGTTGCCATATACATTTTTTAATTCACGAATTTGGCCATTTTGTCGTAACTAACCCAATTTTAAAAATTCTTTCGCTAATAGAAAACTATACTTTTCGTGAGTGACAAAGGTGATTCAGTGTTGCCATATACATTTTTTAATTCACGAATTTGGCCATTTTGTCGTAACTAACCCAATTTTAAAAATTCTTTCGCTAATAGAAAACTATACTTTTCGTGAGTGACAAAGGTGATTCAGTGTTGCCATATACATTTTTTAATTCACGAATTTGGCCATTTTGTCGTAACTAACCCAATTTTAAAAATTCTTTCGCTAATAGAAAACTATACTTTTCGTGAGTGACAAAGGTGATTCAGTGTTGCCATATACATTTTTTAATTCACGAATTTGGCCATTTTGTCGTAACTAACCCAATTTTAAAAATTCTTTCGCTAATAGAAAACTATACTTTTCGTGAGTGACAAAGGTGATTCAGTGTTGCCATATACATTTTTTAATTCACGAATTTGGCCATTTTGTCGTAACTAACCCAATTTTAAAAATTCTTTCGCTAATAGAAAACTATACTTTTCGTGAGTGACAAAGGTGATTCAGTGTTGCCATATACATATTTTAATTCACGAATTTGGCCATTTAAAAATTCTTTCACTGAGGAAGTCTACAGTATTTCTGTCTCTCTTCTCTATACTATCATTCTCTCTCATCCTGTCTGTTTTTTCTCTCTTTAATATTTATCTTTATCTCTGTTCAGAATGGTCAGTCTCTGTTCGGTTTCTTTCTTTCGAATATATCTCTCTCTCCTTTATTTTTATTTATGTACATATATTCTTAATTTAACATATACTTTAACGTAGACGAAGTCACGGTAGTCGACTAGTATTATATAAAATTCTCGTGTCACCGTGTTTGAAACGAAACTTTCTTTTATCTGTCTCTCCTTTATCTCTTTTTCATTTTTATCTTTGCTCTATCCTTCTCGCTCTTTTATAATCTGTCTCTTTTCTCTTTTTTTCTTTATGCTACGCAAGTATACAGTGACAAGTTAAGGACACCAATTAAAATATTACTTCAAATATCCGGAGCGAAGAGTCGCTGGTCTATATATATATAAAAACTAATCGACCCCCGAGACTTCTTCCGCTTGTAGCTCCGCTCCTATTGGTCTTAGCGTTATGATATATAGCCTATAGCCTTCCTCAATAAATGGGCTATCTAACACTGAAAGAATTTTTCAAATTGGACCAGTAGTTCCTGAGATTAGCGCGTTCAAACAAACAAACTCTTCAGCTTTATATATTAATATAGGATTTATTTAATTGTTATAACTTAATCTAGATTATTTCTATACTAAACACTATTACTTATACTATTGTAACAGCAATAGCAAATATCGAACCGTGTATGATAATCCTCGGCTTCATATCAAAGAATGTTAAGTAAAATATAGTTTTACCGTTCAGAAGTGAGACGTTGCGAATACAATAAATATTAATTAGTATTGTGTCCATATAATTTTTAAACTTTTTCTATACAACAAATGTGATGTTTGTTTTATTTTATTTGTACAGTGTTACTATAACAATAGTATGTTATTATACTACTACTACTATATCGAACTTTGTCTTATGCTACACCCACACGCTCTATCTTGCTTGCCACATGAAATGTGATGAATATTTAAATTAGACGATGACTATAATAACCCTTTTCCGCCATAGCTCTCAAAATACTGAGATACCTACAATTTTAATTACCTGAGTTACTTGAACGTTAGTCACACGTACAAGTAATTTACAGAGACGGAGCGTGTGGATGCAGCTTTAGCAGGCTTGAAGTTTTTGATATTATTTAATGACAAACAATTACAACAACACATACCAAGTTAAATGATATATTTTATTACCTTAGATTTGAAGTCAAATAAGTAAATTTCTAGGAAGAGCAAATAAATTCCATTCACCTGGTCACCATATAGATAACGTTTGAAAGCAGCAATAGCATCGCGAATGGACGACATATCATATAATTTCCAATATGTTTTATGAAGCAGCTTTACGGTATTAAGAGGCGAGTAATAATATTGACAATATAATCCACGTGAGCCGACCATAAAGCGAATATTATCGGTGCAAATCCGACTTAAGTTACGGGAATGGTAACGGCCGGCGCACACGTCACCTCTACTGTCTATTGAACACAATATACAATAAATATCATACTATAAAATAGTGTGATGTATATTCAGAGCAACAGCTATATCAAATATTCTATTAAATAGATAAATACTGTAATCTAGAACACTTTGTTTGGGTTTTATAAAGATCTAAATCCCATCGATCGATGCAAACAGTATTTCTTCTAGTGAATAATGAAATTTCTATACATTTTAGTTGGAAAATTTATCTTATCTTAGACCCCCCAATTTCGTTTCAACCTCTATATCTTTTTTAAAATTAATTTATTAATTTATTCACCAGCAAAATACACACTAATACTTTCTAAAGTGATACAAAAAATCTAAGTGGTTTCATATTTCTAGGTGAAATATCTCGGAAACTAATAAGGTTAAGGGTTTGATAGTAGACGAGACCTTTGGGAAAAATATACATTATAATCTACATAAGAAATAGGTTACTCTTAATAATAATAAAGGGAATAAAGTTCCTTGGGGATAAGGCTATGCTTCACAATTAATTTGTACACGTAAATCAATTCGATCGAGATGTGAGTGTGTGGCTGACTGTTACAAAAAAGTTTATATTTAAATTATGTGTATATTTTAAAATGCACTAAGTATCATCAAAAGTAATAGTTACTCTGATCTGAGAAAATTCTTCTATGCATTATAGACCAATTAGCTGCACCCCGCGGTTTCACCCGCTATATAAAGGATTATTCACACTATATCATTATAAATTATAGCCTATGTGTTATTCTGGTGTGTAAGCTATATTATTGAAAAGTTTCATCAAAATCCATTCAGTAGGTTTTGCGTGAAAGAGTAAAAACATACATCCATACATTATTACAAACTTTCGCGTTTATAATATTACTTGGATTTCAAGAAAAAGTATTTATTTATACAATATATTTAAACAACAAAAAATCCTTATGTAATTATGTGGGAGCTATACTACATACTGAAATGTAATCTAGACGGAAGCACAGCAGTGCCTGGCTTGAGACCCGGGAGAAGTTTAATAGACGTCTTTTATAACCGTAGAAACTTTGTACACATATTCTTGAGGGTATTAGAAGTAACATAGGAAAATTTTTTTTCTTTATATTGTGCTGTTGTAATGATCTCTGATACTTGTTTAATGGCTTCAATGCGAGCGAAGCCGCGGGTTCAAAGCTAGTAGATAATAAAGTAAACTTACGAGGACACTATAATTATAACTTCCGCGACAACACCAAAGAGACTAACTCTAATCTATCGCACTAAAGGAGACATATTGTCTATTAGAAAGACCTACCCTCTAATACCAATTTATAATCGGTGTTACTAACATAAAAACTGAACTTCATTCGATTTATTAAAAACATCGTATCTGACAGCTACACATAAATAGCGTACAAAACAAGTGCACACTTCTATCAAGGCTTTAGAATAGATTATTTCCGGAAATTGTCATCGATTGTGTTGGTTTGTATCGCACATGCTTGATTAAACTGTAAATCACGTTTTGTAGGGGTTTCTTTATTGTTTAAACCACCTTGAAAATATCGTGAAATATTTTTTTATTTATAGAAAAAGGAATAGAAATGATAATATGGTAAAAAATGACCATAAACACGACTGTTTTTTTAAATAAACGGGCACAAAAATAATCAGTTCGCCATCTTGGGCCGTCCCTCAACTTCTTCTTCCTAGCCTTATCCCTTTATTTGGGGTCACCAAGTTTTTTTATCTTGGGTTGTCTCTAAACACGGTTGTCAACCACGTGGTAATTGTACGTCTTCTTCCTCTCCGTCCCTCAGATATTTCTAATGCCTTTCTTACAGGATGTTTCTCATCTCGAATCATTACATGCCTAAACCATCGCATACGCCTTTTCACCATCTTATCCATGATAAGAGCAACTTTAAAGGACCGTCTTGGGCCGTCAACCATATTGGATTTATAATGACGTCATTTCATCTAAGCGTTAAGCAAAATTGCACCTCAATCGGGTGAGGATAACTGATTTAAAATTCATTTGCAACACAAACAAACAAACACTGCAAGATAAAAGCTTGTAGAAATAAATTCAATCTAAAAGACGAGATCCCAAAAATGAGACGTCAAATAAAAAGAAACAAAAAAGTTTATCTATTAACATCACCGCGTCCACAGATAATAGACAAAATATTTTATACCTCAACCCTACGCTGCTAGGTGGTTATTAAGGCATTAACAGATAGCAGTCGGTGACAGTTGACAGGTGCTCACTGCTCGCCGCTCCCATGACCCGACGCGATGTTACAAATTATCCCGATGATACGATTGTCTTTGGAAAATACCTAATTATTTACATTTGTTCATTTTATTATATATAGATTATACTTTCATATTTTCAAACACTATATTTAATTTTTAAAATTATGGAAATAGAATTCAAGCAAGATTTATGATTTACTAGCCTACCCGAGTGACTTCGTTCGAGTGTTGCTCCGCTCCTATGGCTCGTAGCGAGATGTGAAATAGTCTAAGATACTCCTTGTTACATCTGCTATCTGCCAGTCTAGTCCCGTCAAAATCAATCCAGTGATTTCAGAGATTAGCCGGAACAAACAGACACGACAGACAAAAATTGTAAAAAAAAAATATTGCACTTAGTAAAAAGCAGCTATTTTAATATTGTAGAGATTAACTGGGAAGCTTAAAATCAAGGACAAATATTGAAGTAGTGTCTTTGGTACTTTAGTCAAAGCTTTCTCTTCTCTCTATGGTTGTATATATTTAGAATAATTTATCTATTTATTTTTATTTAAAAAGACATTATTTGGCAATAATAAGCAAAATTAAACAAATTAACAACGAAAGTTAAAAATCAAAGACAAAATTAAATGACATTTAATTAAGTGTTTTTGGTTCAATATTCAAACCTATTCTCTATGGTTATGACGTACTTTACTAATATTTTGTGTGTTAATAGAATGAATTTCATATCCCGTCTCAATAGACAAGAGCAAATTTTTTTTTTCTTCAAAGACAATAGTTATCTCATAAATATATTATTTATAGATAAGTTAAACATGATTAAGACAATAATATCATTACTAGAAAATTAAAATAATTTGTATTGCATTAAAATGTTATTATGGTATATTTTATGATTGGACATGCATGAATTGTTTGTTTAATATGTTTTTAACTTGTTTACGACGATCGTGTTTAATCTGCGTTTAATATTTTCCCGCTTTATAAGATACTAGTCGACCCGCGCGACTTCATCCACGTGTAGCTCCGTTCCTATTCGTTGTTGTTTGATGATATATAGCCTATAGCCGTCCTCGATAAATGGGCTTTTCAAATTGGACAAGTAGTTCCTGAGATTAGCGTGTTTAATTTTATTTAAGTATCTTTTAAAATTCTTTCAGCTACTGAAAAATCAAAACCAATATTTTCCATGAAACTATATTATTGATAATTAAAATAAATTGATTAATTTACTTGAGATTTTTTTATAGTATGGATCACATACTACTAGTATTCTTTAACCACTAAGCTAAATGTTTGTGTTAGGAGTGCGACACTTTTATAGGTATATTAATATTTTGAAAGGTAATTTTATCCATTAAATTGGGGCCATTGTTATTAAATAACAAACGTCTCGCTAAACAGACAGCGACAGCTACGACAGCGTCAGTAAGTCAGTGATTGGTTCTACATTAACACTAGCTATCAGAAGAAGTGCAAAAGCCAATTAAGAAGAGATAAAGAAGCTCTTCCTCCTTCTATCCCTCGTCCTATTAATGTTAAACGTTTCCTTCAATTAGTGTTTTGTAAATTAATATTGACATGGTGGATTCCTTTTATTATAAAAGAAGTATCATAAATTTAAAATTCTATCTCACCGGTCAAGCTTCACAAAAGTGTTTTGTCCATTAAAAGAAGAAGAAGAAGAAGAAATAGAGCACTGTCTAGTTAAATAAAAAAATACTAGTATCAGGTGTACAAAACGTATTATTTGACGATGCAACGCGAGTTGGTTAACGAAATCATTTAATAACCAACCTCTTTGAATAAATCACATATAGATTCATTTAGATAAGACAAAAAAAGTTATATAAACTACCCCCATTTCTATGACATAGTCTTCTAAAGGTATCAATGAATTTTATAATATTTTTGTTGCTCTGTTTTTGTGTTGTTGTAGATCTATACTAACATTTTATTCCTCCTATTGTGATGTCTCTCTAATGGAAAGTCAAGCAAGCAATATTCTAGTTCAACCGGCCAATCTCCTTTGTGTTTTACTCAATATATGTGACATTGGCGGAGTACTTTGTGCACACATGTTGTTGCACACCTGAAAGCCATAAGTGAAGTAGAAGAAGAAGAATTATTATTTTAATTTGATGAATTTGACACATAACGTTTGGTTAGTGTTGCCAAAAATATATAATAAATAGTGTGACTATTTAGCTTTGCTACAATAATAGTAGAGAGAAATAATAATGTTGCCATGTGGTAGAAAAAAATATTAAACCTCTGTCACTTATAAGTTGACACTCGGAATTAATGAGAGTTGTAGTTTAAGGTAATGGACGCTGCTGGAATTGTAGTTGTTATTAGAGTAATTAACCATAATTATGAAGCTAATAAGTACTGTTAAACGACAATATAAAGAGTTACAGGTATTGGTAGCGTTAAAACAAGCAAGTTGGTGTTGGTTGCGCAATTAAACACGGCTAACGTGCCTAATGCCTGATATTCATTTTGTTTGACATTACTGTTAATGTCACTTTGGCATGTCATTGTCGTGATGCTTATCAGTTTTCAATAATATATAGTTTTTAAATTCATGGGAATTGAACTATTTGTCGTAGCCGACAATTAAACCTAATAATCTAAATTATCTAATGATAATATATATATATATGTCGGAGCATAGTAAAAGATTATCGATTGATCGAATCGTTATCGTTGTCTATGGCGTTGGAGTGGGGTAGTAGTCACTTCCGTTGTTTTGACAGTCTTTACCTTCGACCCTTTATATGCGATCGACACTCTAACTGAAGTCTTAGTTGTGCGCGGTCTCAAGAAGTGAACATCATCTAAGTAGTGCTAGTAATAGTGATAGTGTCAAGTGCAGTGTAGTGTGAAAGTGCTGTCCAACTAAGGTCACGTAAGTCCTTACAATGTAATTTCCACGTGGTTAAGTAAACACAATGTTAGGTTAGGTTAGCCTTGTGTTAGATTCGGTTTATGTGCGTTTAACCTTGGGTTTAAATAGAGAGCCTAGCAGTGGAGGCGAGTGTTGTAATTACTTAAAGGATATCCTTAAGCCTACACCTTGGTCACAAGTCCAAGGCACTGCTTAGGTTTCTCTCGTAATTGTTAGTGATCATATTTGATCATTTATCGGTTCAATAGGAGTATCAACGTTGCGTTTACCCAATATTCCATTCAATACCATCACCCCCTTTTAGTGTTCCCCAATATTCCCCATCTTCCTCCTTCCATCTCCTTTTTCATCATTTTAAAAACCCGACATATATATATATATATATATATTCAATGTAATACTACATAAAAATATTCAGGTGTTTAACCAGTCGACCCGCGCGACTTCGTCCGCGTGTAGCTCTGTTCCAATTGGTCTTAGCGTGATGAAATATAGCCTATCGCCTTTCTTGATAAATGGGCCATCTCACCCTTAAAGATTTTTTTAAATCGGGCCAGTAGTTCCCAAGATTAGCGCGTTCAAGCAAACAAACAAATAAACTCTTCAGCATTATATATTAGTATAAGATTATCCCGTAGGAAATATGATTTTTTCCGGGATAAAAAGTAGTCTATTTGCTAATCCAGGTTATGAAGTATCTTAATGCCCCAGTAAAGTGTATATCAGTTTGTCTGTCTGTGACATCGTCACCCAAGATAATAACCACATTTTAATGTAGTTTTCTTTGTTTGAAAGCTGATTTAATCAAGATTATTTTTAGCTATGTACCATGTCGATCTGTTCAGCTGTTTAAAGACTATTGGCTCATTTCTAACTTTGATGAATATATAATAATAATTTCATGGAAATCGAACTATTTGTTGTAGTAGAATTTGAATTATTATTAGTACTACACTAACAAATACATGGTTTCAAAACTATTATCATGAATCGCAGTTAAACATTTTGAAAATTATTTCGATAAAATATTTTTACAATATTAGTACAAGTTATTATTGCAATATGTGGCTAGCAATTTTCGAAGCCAATAATTATTTACTGATACTGACACCGATATAATAAACGTATAATTTGGCGCTGCAGTAAATCCAAACCACAGACAAAATATTCACGTCAACGACTAAACCGACGATTAACTGAACACTCGAACATGACACTATTACAATTATTCATAATTAACATAATTGATCCCAATCCCTACTATAATTCAAATTCTACATCAACAAATAGTTCAATTTTGGATTTGCAATCTATTTTCAATCCATAATTCAAAGATTTTGGATTAAGATTGATTATAATTTCGGCCGACTATTTAAAAAAGCGGTAATAAGTCATAGAAGAAGAGAAGAAGAATTCTGTATTATTGATGTTACTCTTCTTTGGCATTAGTAAATAATACGAACTTAAAGCCTACTAATATAAACGCGAAAGTTTGTAAGAATGTATGGATTTATGTTTGTTATTCTTTCACGCAAAAACTACTGAATGGATTTTGATGAAACTTTACAATAATATAGCTTTTACATCAGAATAACACATAGGCTATAATTTATAAAGATATAGTGTGCATTAGCCAAAGTACAGCGGGTGAAACCGCGAGCCGCAGCTAGTATTCTTATAATTTCTGTAATCTACAAGCTCTCTTTTTGGAGTTTCACACCCCAAGGGGTAAAAACGGGACTTTATTAATAAGACTTTACTATCCGTCCGTCCGTCTATCTGTCTGTCACCAGGCTGTATCTCATGAATCGTGATAGCTAGAAAGTTGAAATTTTCACTAATGATGTATTTCTGTTGCCCCTATAACAACAAATACTGAAAACAGAATAAAATAAATATTTAAGAGGGGCTCCCATACGGGACACGGAACGCTTCCTGCTGGAGTCCGACTCACACTTTGCCGGCTTTTATTTTAACGCGCGATATCTAAATCTTCCTTACATTTTCTGCTATAATGTACAAAGAACGTATGTTTCATCATTGTAAGATGTAATTGTGTACATTTTCACAGCGTGTCCATAAACGTAATGTTTCCAGTAATTACAATACAGTTTAAATGTTGAAGTTTAACCCCCAACCTTCCCCGCTGCGATCTATTAACATGTTATTTAGATAGTGTTCAATGTGAGGGGGAGTTTAATTGGGGAGAGGGTTCCTTTTTTACGGACTTCACTGAATTGGTAAATAATTTAATGATTATGTTTTAATATTTCTATATATTTGTCGGCACGTTACCTAGGCTTTAAACAAAGTTTAAACAGAGAACCTAGGCAGTGGAGGCCAGTGATACAATTGCTTGAAGGATCCTTAAGCCTACACCTTGGTCATAAATCCAAGGCACTGCATAGGTTCCTGTCGTAATTGTAAGAGATCATAATGTTTAGTTATTTATATGTAGGTTCTGTAGCAGTGTCTACGTTAAATTTACCAAATACCTCCCCCTCGCTACTTTTTCTCCGAGTGGAGTTGGGAAATATTAGGTTAGTGATTTTAATTATTATAGATTTAATTATTGTTTTAATTAATATCCAATAATAAGGAAGGATGCATGAAAGAGGTTTTATGTGAGAGTGTCTGTGAATTAAATGACGATGATGTTTGAAGAAAAACGATGTTTTAAGACATATGTTGTGAAAATTGAAGACATTTGAATTTTGAAAATTTATTTATTCTTAATTTACACATGATAACTTATTGATGAAAATATTTATAGTATAATTATAGTTAATTTATGAAGAAATTTAATCATATTTGTTGTGGTTGTGGTAACGAAGAGCACACCGCCCACATACAAGGGAGACACCACACAATCGAACAACCCATCTCGTATGGCACAACCCAGAAGAGCACAGCGTCCACAGAAAAGTAAGACGCGCGAAACCGAACCACGACACACCACACAAGTAGATTGCTCGACAATCGACGTACGTTTCGATCCGAACCGAAGCATCTTCAGGAGTAGTTGCTCCACTCGACTTCGCAAGTAACGCTTGTAGAGTCGCCGTACGAGTCTGGTTGTTCAATTGTCCAGCGACCTTCCGATGTGGTGTGTCCTGGATCGGGTTCGCGCGTCTCCCTTATATGTAGGCGGTGTGCTCTTCTGGGTTGTGTCATACGAGACGGGTTGTACAGAATTTCAAGGTAACCTTTTTGATTCCTTTCAAATCATGAATTTCCGTAAAGTAACGCCTGATTCAATTCAATACTTACTATTTGAGTCATCATATAAAATATTTAGGTAAGCTGAGAGAATATAAAGGAAAGTTTAAGCATATTAAAAGCTCTACACATTACAAAGACGAGTCTCGAGTAATGAAGACACAGCAACAAAGAAGAGCGTAGAAACTTCTATTTTAAACACATTATATATTTTATGGTAAAACATAAATATTGCAATAGGAAAATAATTTTCTGAGCGTAGCGTCACGAGTTACGACCAATTAGTAAGTTCGCATACACTCGCGAACTCCCTCACCATGACTTTTGCTGTAAGGTTACATTATGGTTGTTATGCGCTATTAATATTTTATTTTCAGTATATAGTTTGTAATATTTGATTGCATTTTATGTGAATATCGGTCAAGAACGTGTCTGGGATAACGGATATTATAAACTTTATCTCTACAAAGATGTCTGTTCATGGCATCATAGCGATATAATCTAGATGATTTTTATCTAATTGGTCAAAATCTGGTCAACCGTTTGAAGACTATAAGCTCGTTTCAAATTTGAGAGCTACGTGACCATTTAAGTCTTCTATCTCTTTATATCGGATTTTGTTTTTGGTTTTTTTTTAATCTCTAAACAGAGATCTCTACCAGATACCCTCAAGTATAGGACAAATATTATTTTTTTTTGAGTTTCTTTGAGGTAAGGCTTAGTTGTCTTACTTCTCCGATAAAATAACTTCAATTGTATTGCCGTAGCAAGAACCTGCGTCCCAATAGATTTTATTATATAAGTTAATAGATATTTTTAGCATTTTAGGAATTCAATTAACAAAAGAGTTTAAAGATTTTGTTTTCTTTATCTAGACGAATTGAAAATTTGCTCACAATTGTAACCCAGTGAGATCCTTTTGATAACTATCTCAAGACTATCGTAATAAAGAGATATACTGTCTATGCATAGTATACTTGAAATGAGATGTAGGAACTACCCGCGAATACTAAGTTATCCGTATTATTAAATATTTAAGTTCTGCGACAATGAGTGAATTAATGAATTTCTTTTTAAACTGTTTATTGTTAAAATTATAGCAAAATAAAAGAGTGTGAAAATACATATTTTCTATATCTTTAAAACAACATAATTTCATTGAAATGACAGAATGTTTATACTGGCTATTCGATGAGCACACAAATTCAGTGTAAAAGTGGTCAATAGCGAACCGCCCTGATCATAAAGCGGTGCCGGCTCTAATTACGGTCATTTGGCCATAAATGACCATAAATGGTGGTCATCGATCATAAAGACCATAACTCTCGGTCGTAAAGTCTGGATAGCGGCGAATACGAACGCGCAAAATATGGCACCTACGCTTCATGTTTAACAACGAGATACGAGATATCTGTATCTCGCTTCTAATTGTTAGAACTATAGGGCTGTTTCCTTTGTGATTGAGTTGTAATTGACGGTATCTTTTAATTATTTTCTAACAAAGTTCCCCGTGGGGGGACGGCATAGGATACAATTCCCCTCTACCGCTGTAAGAGCATCTCGTAAGAGCCGAGTGACCCAGCACCCCTTCGTGGTAAGGGATCTGTTCCCCGACTGGCTTGCGACCATCAGCATGCAAATCTGACCGCCAAGTGTCGTAGACGCGTTCCGGTCGAGCCGCATGTGGACCAGACCTACTCCCTCCCTCTCCCATCTCATTAATGCTGTGGATCTAGTGGACTCTGGGTGCGCTGAAACCACAGCATTTTTTTCTTCACTCCCCCTTCCCACTCTATCTTCGAGAATGCAACGCATCGACAATATAAGTATCTCTTGTATACTCTCTTGTTTTGTCGATGTCCATGGACGATGGTGGCCACTTACCATCAGGTGGACCTTATCCTCCGTAAAAAAAATATATTTTCTAACAAATTAGGTAAAATGCCTTTTCGTTCGTTGTTTAGCTGAAACTGCATCAAATTCTCAACTTTATAAGACGACAGAGGCGATGTATATTTTAACCGATAAACAAAGACTATGTTCATTCAAAACTACATCAAAATCCGTCGATTATCTTAGCAGAAGTAAACGAATAAACCGCCAGAGGTGGATAACTAACAAGTCTAAAAGTTTAGGACCAGTGCCACCATAATATGATTAATGATAAGTTTAAAACTATATATCTAATGATTTTTTAGGTTTTCAAAATTTTTATACATAATATAAATATGTATATTTTGAATGGTTTATTACCTGTATTTTTATTTAACTATTAATTTTAAATACTTTGTACTAAAGTATTCTTTGTTGAAAATGTTTCCATACAAATAAATAAAATTGGAGTGTCTGTTTGCAGTATTAAAATAACCGCTTTTTACACCACATATACTAACAACAACATTTTTTTACAATCTTTGTCTGTCTGTTTGTTCCGGCTAATCTCTGAAATGGCTGGACCGATTTTGGCGCAACTTCCACTGGCAGATAGCCAATGTAACAAGGAGTAACTTAGGCTATTTAACATCTCGCTACGACCCATAGGAGCGGAGCAACACGCGAACGAAGTCACGCGGGTCGGCTAATTATTAAATAAACATAAAACACGATAAACATACAAAACCATCAATTTTTTTATTCAAGTAATACTTTTGCCCACCCAGAAGCCTTATTACTAAATATATATTAAAGTATATCTGCAATCAACATGCGTAAATGTGTTTCTTAATGACTTACACAAAGCTTTAGAAAGCTTTCACCATAAAATGAGTGGAGAGTATGAGGACAATGTTGCTGAAAATATTATTTAGTAAATATGTCTTCCTTCATTTTAAAACATAGTACTGATTATGATGTAACTCTAATCTATATCTAGTACTATTAGACTAAAACATTGTACTGTGTCCTCTTTCCCTTCAAGTTAGAGCAAGATGTATTATGAATTTGGTAATAAAATATTTAATATTAACTTGATTATATGTATGTTATGATTAAACCCTCTTTGAAAATAGTAATAAAAAAATATTCCTTTATGACGTAGTAATATTAGGAGTAGATATTATTATATGGCGAGTATGTATACGTCGGAGGTGTGAGTTAGGTTTAGGTTAGCCTTGTGTTAGGTACAGCTGCTTCTCCTTTTTTTTTTCGACGGAAAATGCGGTTTACGCATCCCTCCCGAGTTTTAACCCGAGGGGGTATGTGGGGCTCACGGGCGCATAGCCAGAATACCCACTAAAAACCATCGCTCCCTCACCGCTATAATGGGACGACACGGGATCGCTCCAAGATTGGGGGGGATTGGGAAGCATGGCTTTTTAGGTCGGTCTCCGTCTAGGCAACATGGTTGTGTGCTGAATGTGTTCTTGTAGTACCTGCCTCATGACGGCGGTGGATCCGGTGGTTTTTACTGCGCTCGCTTTGAGCACCACTTACCCCTTCGTCCCACGGAGGGGATGCGTAAAGACATTTTCCACCGTTAGGTTTATGTTATGGGCCTGTCTGAATAGTACGAGATCGTAACGTTTAGTTATATCCTGACTGTATTGCGCCCGTAAAGCTTTTCCGAAATATACTATAATTCTTAAATTACTGACTTAATTAAGTAGGTGTCAAAACATTGTGAATATATGGACCACTGTACAGATAAAATTCAAAATTAATCAATTCCAGTATAACGATATAAATAATTTAGTAATGAAATATAAAAACATCGGCAATCAAAATAACAACAAAGTGGAAAAAACTCGTAACGATATAAAAATGAATATCGTGAGATTATTGCTTCGTGCGGAGGAACTAAAATTCGAATCAAGTTCAATTATAAATTATAACAAATGGAAGCTCAACCGATATAGACTATAAACGCTTCTGTAATTACCTCAGCCTTCAGAAAAAGCATGTCGTATCATTTTTAATCGTTACGCCACTAATATCCTTGTAATATTAATAATTCATGTGGAATACTTAAACTATAGAGAAATTTTAATCAATTCTGTTTTATGAAGCAATTTCATTTAATAACTAGTCTCTCCTTGTGACTTCGTCCGCGTGATGCTCCGCTCCTATTGGTCTTAGCGTGATGATATAAAGCCTATAGCCTTCCTTGATAAATTGACTATCTAACACTGAGAGAAATTTTCAAATCGGACCAGTAGTTTCTGAGGTTAGCGCTTTCAAGCAAACAAACAAATTCTTCAGGTTTATGTATTAATTATATCACTTGCTTTGCGGTGAAGGAAAAAATCGTGAGGACACCTGCGCTCCTGAGAGTTAATCGTGTTCTCAAAGGTGTCTGAAGTCTGCCAACCCGCATTAGGCTAGCGTGGTGGACTATGAACTAATACCCTCCTCATCTCCTCATTCTGAGGAGGAGACCCGGCTCAGCAGTGGGCCATTGACAGATCGATGATGATGATGATCATTGTTTGTATGCCCGAATAAAAGAAAGAGTTGTTCATATTGTGTTTCAGTCGTTGAAGGAATATTCATAATTAAAAATTCCTCGATAATTAAAAATTCCATATTAAAATGTTCTAGATAGCTCTAGAAGGTAGAAGGTCATTTCTCAGCTTGCACTTGCATAGGAGGAATAACACGAACACATTTGTGAAAAATTGTCTACTAATATATTATGAATATGAAAATACTCTATCTGTCCGTCGCGTTTTCACGCCAAAACTTCTGAACCGATTTATATGAAATTTGGTTTACAGATAGTCTAGACCCTGAGAAAGGACATAGGCTACTTTTTAATGCGAAAAAAGTTTTGTAAGGGGTTGAACGGGGAAAGATGTGTGAAAGTATGCTATTCCAAGCGAGGTCGCGGACACAATTGTATATAATTCCGTAACTTTTAAAACCTCACTCGTCATGATAATCAAATCATAATATTATATATAGCAAGTTATACTATAAATCAGTGCAATAAACAAAAACTATAACTAAAGCAAGATATAAATAAATCATCAATTTTCATGGGATTTTCATATAGAACGGTAAAGTTAAGGTAGGCAATAGCGTGATTTCCCACAATCGCGATTTGTTTCGCCTCTTATATGTTATACTTCTACCGGATAATTGCTACGTTTCAGAGAGATGGGAGATGGTTAACTTGTTAGTTAATATAAACCATACCATAAGTGATGGTGTTGTAAATCAATTAGATTGTGCGCGTATATTATTTGCGTGGATTACGAAGCGGGACGTTAGTTTTTTTACTTTTATTCATGTTAATCTATTATTTCATAATATTATTATACAATTGATATTACTTAATTATATAATAGCCACAGTTGCTTTAAACAATTACATAAATATCCATATGGATTTTGAATATATTTAATCTCTTTTCTGTATGTATTCTATAATACTGATAACAAAAAGAGTATCAATTACAATACAGATTATAGATGACTGGAATATGACCACAGATTCACAACATTGTCAAGTCGGTTATCAGTAGAACTGTCAATTATTTCCACATAACAGGAACGTTACCACAGATAAGTAATCCTACTAATATTATAAACGCGAAAGTTTGTAAGAATGTATGGATGTATGTTTGTTTCTGTTTCACGCAAAAACTACTTGTATTATGATGAAACTTTACAATAATATAGCTTACACATCAGAATAACAGATAGGCTATAATTTATAATGATATAGTGTGAATTATGCAAAATATAGGGGGTGAAACCAAGGGGCGTAGATAGTATATTAGAATAGAGTGAAGTCACAGACGTTAGTGTTAGTTCTAATACAAACTGTCAAAACAACAAATTAAAAATATTTAATACAGAAATATATAATTCCAAAAAAATTATCTTATTTTTTTCTTTATTTTTAAGTTATTAAAAGTTTAAGCGAAACGAGTGTAGGTCAATAATAATTAATAAACAATAAAACACGTTAGATCTGTTCCTAATCCAAGGTGCCTTCGCTAACCTTAGGTATTAGATCGAAGGTTCGATGATTTCATTCGAATTACACGTGAATCGATCACGATTTTCTTTTAAATTATTTTAATCGATTATGTATTATAAAATGTTTCGGTTTTTTTGGTCACACTGGCTTTTAATCGTTTCACTGAAATTCTTTTTAATAATTGAGGTGTAAATATTTAAAAAATTAGCGTTGTGATGGCAATGATGGCAATTAAGGGGCAATTAGGAAAAGTCTAGCCCATATGCAGCTCGACCGGAACGCGCCAGAGATATTTGGCGGTCGGGACTCTACCACCAAAAGGAGTGCTGGGTTACTGGGGAATTGTATTCTAACCCGTCACCTTACGGGTAAAATTAACTTATATATAAACACGTATAAGGGCAGGCTAATAGATGCACAGTGTCCCTAGTAAGAGGGCCCTAAAATAGCAACACAATGCTTAGCTGCCTAGCTGCGTTGTAAAAGGCTGCATGAAAGTTAAAAAAACAATCATGGGATATTATGTTATTGGTATTTTAAGTCTTGTTTAAGAATTAAGCTAATTTAGTATTATTATTATGATTTTAAAAAATCACGACAATCAGTGGTCATCGTATGCTTTTATATAACCTGTAGAACTTAAATAAATAAATTTAAAAATTTAAAATATAATTTTTATTAATACATGGCGCTACTATTTGTTTGTATGGAAATTATATAATGTTGCGAATCTACATCAAATCTATTCGCATGCCTAGACCAAGCTTTATTTTGCACTTGCTAGAAAAAGACGAAATTGAATAAGACGGCAAGATGAACCGAAAGAGACAGCAAGATGTCGTTCGCTGGAAAATTCGCGAGCCTTCGATGATTACATTTGGGAAAAGGACGGCATTAAGCAAATTTATGTGTTCGAGTGAGATGGGTATAACTCTAGATCTCTCCAGGGGTTGTCAGAATAATCTTTTTTTAAATTGCAATAATCAAGTTGCGAGAAGTTTCTATATGAAATCCTATGTAAAGGGTTGTACGGACGATTGCAAGTCAGTGCAGAGAAAGTGGTGCCTAGTCAAATTAGTGGATCATTGTGAAGTGTGTAGCGATGAACAGCGGTGGGAATAGTGATTCGGGTGTAGTGCGTGTAGAGGAACTGTAAATATTGAAAATAAAGACTGTAAATATCGAAGACGTGTAAATAGTGCGAGATCGTAGTGTAGAGATTTTATTCTTTTGAAGATTTAGTTGGACTGTAAATGAAAAAAAGCATCTATCAATTTCTTCCAATCCAGAACTCAAGTTCGTAACAATATGTGAATTGTTCAGACAGGATAGTAAATGGACACCTTCATTTATTATTTAATACTCTTTCTCTGATCAGTCAGATTAGAAAGGAATCTAAAAAGAACAGTTTTAAACGGATGTAAGGTAAATTAGTTTACTTTCGTCGGTGTTGCCATATGACTGTATATGGCAAGTTCTGTGTATGTGTATATGATCTCAGAACCGAATGCAATAGCAAGTTGATTAGTAGTCAATTAAGGCTCCCATAACAGCTTCAATAAAAGTATTCGGTGATTCGAAGTATTTTGTTATAATCAATTTCTGACGTCGGCGTTCGTTTGTGGCACAACAAAATGGAGATTTTATTAGCGTACCGAATTTAGTGAGGTCGATGACGATCGGTAAGCGATTTTTACACATGCTCGTGTTTAGGGTACTTCTTATTTGCGTGAGAATTATATTCATATGTAAAACTATCTATAGGAAGGAGAATAAAAATAGCTTTTTGTAATCTATGTGTATATAAACATTGTTACTTTAGTAACAATTAACAACATAATTTACATATTCGTAAAACTAAATTTCATTATTACAAACATATAATCATTTTAGTGCATTTCTAGTTTTACCTACTTGTATATTTTTATTTTTTAGGTTGGCTAGTAGTTTATAATGGTTTATTCGATAACGACAGTTTGACTATTGATGATTAAGAATTGGGATCAAGCAGTATAGTCAAGTGTTTTTGCATGCATCTGAAAATGGGTTGTAAATCTGCATTTAGATTACAATCCCCAAACACGTATTACTGTATAACATATCCTAGCTTATACTGTATTGATAGGAAAACATGAAGAAGAGGAACGAAGTTTTGAACTGTAACGTTATGTTAATACCAGTTACAGATGTTACAACACTTCTGGCAGTTGCTACAGAACCCTGTAAGTTGTATCAAATCACGGTTGGTTCTCAGGCGTGTCGAAAGGCCACCATAAGAAGCCGAAAGGCAGGTCATTTTATAGTTTATAATTACACGTGATTGCCGCCGCGCGCCCGGTACACTGCGCACTGCCTTGCTCCCAGCGCCCACTGCTCCGGTTGCAATATTTATTTTGTTTTTATAATTAAAAGAAGAATTAAAAAGACTATTTTGCTACTATATAATACAATAAAATCTATAAGATATACGTCGCTCATAAAATTTCACTCAAGGAATCCTCAGGAGATTCAGATTGACTCTACTAAATATGAACTGAAGAATCAATGCTGACATCTCCACAGTTTTTTTACCTACTTATATAATAGTTTTATATATTTGTCGGTAACTTAAGAAAGATATACAACCATTAATAAGCATCGTATGTGCACAACGGATGGCCTATAATATAAGCTACGGGCGCAACACGGTCAGGATATAACTAAACATAACGATGTCGTACTATTCTGATAGGAACCCAAGCAGTGTCTTGGACTAACATAAACCTAACCTAACACAAGGCTAACCTAACCTAAAGCTAACTCACACCGACATATTAATGTGGCTATATGTTATCTATCCCTTACCTATCTGTTACAAGTTTTAGGTATTAAAACTAAAACGCAATCTAAATCAATTATTTAAAAATAAAAACAAGCAATAAGTAACAATAAAATAAATGTTACAACAAAAACTCTGTAGGTATTCAGTCTAGAGAGCAAATGAAAAAACTGCTTAATGGAAGTCTTGCTTTCTCTTCTTTCATATTATGAATTAGCTTATGGCAACATTGGTCCTTATTTATGGTCTATAGGTAGTAGGTACTGAATATAATCTTAACATAAAGGTCTTATGTTACTTTATATTTTTAAGTCATTTTAATGACTGAGTTCTTATACAACTTCGTCATTGTTTACTAGCAGCACCCCCCGGTTTCACCAGCTATAATTTGAATAATTCACTGTATATCGTTATAAATTATAGCCTATGTGTTATTCTGATGTGTAAGCTATATTATTGTAAAGTTTCATCAAAATCCATTCAGTAGTTTTTGCGTGAAAGATTAACAAATAAACATCAATACATTCTAACAAACTTTCGCGTTTACAATATGAGTAGGATAACAAGCGGAACCGCAACATAATATTAGTTAACTTACGAGGATATTTTTTGAATAAATTTTGTCACAACAAACGGAACAAGTGATTATTGTGATCATCTATAAATGAATACATTATACTCATAAAATTAATTATTAAATATTATTATAAGTACTAACCTTAGTTTTGCTACCGCCAATAGAGCCGGGCCTAATCGACCCCGTCTCGTAGAATCTCGTCAATATCTTGGAGACGCAGCCGTGTGACACGAGTAATTGCCTGCTAATATCACAGGGTCGTACTCCCAATATGGCAAGCTCCACGATCCTTTTCCGGACGACATCGGGAAGGGGCCGGCCATTTACAAACACGCCTCCTAGCTGATTTACGCCTGCTTGACCTGAAAAGGAGATTCACCTTTTTATTATCACACCAAAAACTCTTGTTGTATTTATTTGTTGTTACAATAATTTGATTTTACCTTTTATATTTTAATTTTATTTATTTATTGATGTAACTGTAATGGATTAAGACGTTTCTTCATTCGTTCAGTTGTTAAACTTTAATATTGGTTTTTAAAGTTATTTCTTTAGTTACAGCATTTTTATGCGGTATCCAAAATGGGAAGAATTTGTAAAGAATTCTTTTTTTGGTCTGTCATGTAAGTGTATGTAGTTTTAATTAAACATTTTATAGTATTTTTGAGTTAACCAATATAATTAAAGGGAAGTAACATTAATATAAATTTTTATGTGAATATTTTCTTTCTCTTTTTTCTCAAATATTATCATATAAAATGTCCTGATTAGTACTTAAACATTATATTAGATATTTTTTTTTCCAGTTTATATAAGTGGCTGTAAGATCAAAGCTGTCTAGATTAAGATACGACCTAGATAAACTAGCCAATTAACTTTTATATTATGCATAACTTAATACGTTAAGATTGATTTTTTAAACACACTTAAAAACTTAAAGTAACTTGTAAATAATAAAACTAAAGTGAAGTTCACAAAAACAATGATAAAAGTACTATAATCATAATTTACGTTGATTAGGAGGGCGATATTATTCTGTCAATCGGAAACAAAGGTCCATTGAGTTATTTCGCAGTACACCTGTCTCATTTGGGCTAATATTTATTTGATTGCCAAAACCCAAAGGTTACCCAGGTAGGAACCTGCCAATTATGTGAAACGTTATGAACGATGGAGAGATAGCGGAAGCTTTATAGTCTTGTTTCTTCATTTTATTATTAGTTTCGATCTGGGCTTTTGTAGTTTTATGTTTTTATGTCAAATTATATTTTATAAAATTTATGAGTTACTGGTACTTGCATCATTTCACTATTTTATTTCAATAAAAGAGCGTTTCATTTTCCGTATATTCAAATTTATTTCTTCTTTTTTTTCACAATAGACAAGGTGCAAACGAGTGGATAGTCCACCTGATGGTAAGTGCCAACCATCGCCCATGGACACCGACAAAACAAGAGATATTCTCTCGTTTTGTCGATGCGTTGCACCCCCAAAGTTAGAGTGGGAAGGGGGAATCCACTAGACCCACAGCATTAATGGGATGGGAGAGGGAGGGGGTAAGTCTGGCCCACTTGCGGCTCAATCGGAACGCGTCTAAGACACTTGGCGATTGGATTCGCATGCTGGTGGCAAGCCAGTCGGGGAACAGATCCCCTACCACCAAGGGGGTGCTGGGTTACTCGGCTCTTACGAGTTACTCTCCCAGCGGCAGAGGGGAATAGTATTCTAACCCGTCCCCTCACGGGTACAAATTTTGATCACAAAATAAATTACAAGAGGAATTTCTAAAAATAATTTCTGTTAGGTATCACTATCAGCTTGATAAACTAAAGAGAGAAACGCCAGAATAAATAATTAAAAGACCATAAAACCACCATTAAATACCTCCTATTAATGTGGATCCAGTACAAAAATCAATTTCCTATTACATCTTCGATTCCAGTGTGGAATTAAAATCCTTTTACGGCTACCGTTAAGACCGCTGTAAAACAATAAATCGAAGCGCGATTTATGACTTTAATGCAATAAAATTAGAGTTCTAATTTGTTCGCAGCAATTTATATTTATGGGGTCTTCTTTCACCCACCGCTGCCATTTCACGGTTATTGTCATATTGTACCGCCGCCTATACGAACGGTTGCAAATTGCTTTCTTTTACGATTCTTCTTTACTTCAAACTTTTGTAACGGTTACTACTTAAAAATGTTTATGTTTTTAAATACGTAATGTTGTCATAGCTATGGATATTTTAACTAATTTATTTATGAAAATATTATGAAATGCTTAAATATTTTTTAATTTTTAAATAATTCTAAGAGGTTGTGGCATGTGTAATACTGACTTAAAAATAGCAATCTGTACATAGCTTAAGTTTGGCTGCTTAGCAATAGAAAAATATCTTCTAGCAGCGTGTACAGGAAGAACCAGGATATGTATCCTATACACAAAGCGACATGAAGAGATATTAGCCAATAATGCTTTATCCTCCACAAAAAGGCTAAAAAAAATGTAATAACGACAACCAAGTTCGTTTCATCAGAAAAGTTTAGTTTGTTTAATATACATATTTGTATAAGAAATAATATCTATCTATTTGTTTGAACGCGCTAATCTCAGGAACTACTAGTCTGATTTGAAAAATTCTTTCAGTGTTAGATAGCCCATTTATCGAGGAAGGCTATGGGCTATATATCATCACGCGAAGACTAATAGGAGCGGAGCTACACGCGGACGAAGTCGCAAGGGTCGGCTAGTATTAAATAATAACAGAATTATTTTATTGAATTAACCATTCAACTTTATGTGATAACGTTAAGCCTTGAGAGATATTTTATGAAATTCAATTTATTTTAATACAAAACGGTAGACGTGATAGTAAAACAACGTTGCACAATCTAGGAGCTTATAGTAATATCGGGCGCATTACCTACTCGCACGAATGTTTACGATACAAGTTTCGCGAAAAGGTTCTTAAAGTATCGGATTGAAGCGTGATCATCGCTAATGTGCTTCCAGTTTTACAATCGCCTCGTAAAACGTTATTTAAGTTCTTTTTTCCGAACGAATATCGATCGTATATTGCACAAGTTATTGCTAAGTTTACAGCTTGTGACTGATTTTATGGTCCCGCAAATTGCTACGGTGTTAGGGAACGGGATCACTGATTTTTGATTCAAGGAATTCCATGTCAATAAATGACAGACCTTTGAAATCTTAATCGATACGCCTTTTGAATTGCGGATAAAGGTGAGAGAGAATTGCCACCACAGGTGAGAGAGAATGGAATCGCTTCATTTCATACACTTACCTAGGCTTGGTATCCTCTTTCGTATAAAGAAGAGAAGAAGAGAAGCAGAAGAGTTCATTTTCTTTCTCAGTTCTTATGAGAAATAAACGAATCCAAATCTCAAACCCGAATTTTATGATCTTTACCTACTAATTGTTATAAAGAGATGACATGTCGAAAAAAGATTGAGAATATCTAAAACAATTTGCCTGATATTTAGTTAAGAAGTATGTTATCATCAATTAAATCGATTTCGATATAAATGTATAATTAACTTACATACACATTAGTATATTGCACAAATAGTATATCTAAAAGTTCTTATGAAATATATGTCTCTGTTCAAAAATTATGCAAAAAATTTTTTTGAAAAATTTACAAGACTTTAAAAATATTGTTTATTTTCAATTTATTCTGTTCTTTTTAATTAATATTTCATAGTTTAAAAAATAATTTAAAATATATTCATATTATCTGTAGTGATTTTTAGTGTGCCACTGAATGACATATTTGTTTCAAACGTTATTTATATTTATTTACACTCATTAATTTAAATAGCATTTTAATTTTATTACATTAAATAAATAAATACAAAATGGATCGATGTCGCTGCGACGAATACGCAGCTGCTGTGGACAAATTGAGATTTTATACAGTTGGGACATATAGACCTGATATTATCGATAACTATGATAGTAAGATTTTTAATTACAAATCTATTTCTAATATAATATTACTAAATACTAAAATACTATTCGCTTCTATCTGAGAAATTGCAATACAAATTAAATTTTTTTTTTTGGATGGCCACCGTCACCCATGGACATCGACAAATCTACTGGGTATCTCTTGTTTTGCCAATGCGTTGTCGCCTCGAAGATAGAGTGAGGAGGGGGAGTGAAGAGATGAATAATGCGGTTTCATTGAACCCCGAACAAGAACCCGGTGTTCACTGAAACCGCTGCAGTAATGGGATGGGAGAGGGAGGGTGCTATGTTACTCACCTCTTACGAGATGGTTTCCCAGCAGCAGAGGGGAATTGTTATCTGACCCGTCCCCTTACGGGTAGTAATGCAATTAGACTTGCAACTAATATTTAGATATTACTTAATATTTCTGCAACTATTACCCTATTCGTATTATGGCTTGAGACCTAGGAAAAAAAAAAAAAAAACAAAAAAAAAAATATATATATATTATCTTACTACCGAATATTTTTGCCTAATATTCGGCCAGAAAGTCCATAAAGTATTCTAGATTCTGTTCGAAATATAAATTACATTTTTTTTTTTTTCAGGGTCAGATTTTGTGACAACCTGGGTCAAACATGGCGTCGATTATGAAGATCTGAAATTCCTTAAGCCGAGAGCTGTTAAAATCTTTAAAAAATAACTAAAAATCGATTTCATCATTTTTAGAATATTATTCGATAACAAAAAAAATAAAGGATACGAACCCTCAATTGGTTTCTATTTTACCTGAATTCCCTTTCTAGTCATCGATCCCTGGGAGCCGATTTACACCACTTTGATATATCACTATATATCACTGGTAGGTATAAACGTAATCGACCCCGATACAAAAACTATAAAACTACCTATATATAATTTATGATAGAGAAAGTAGTCTAAGAGCTGACGTGAAATTTATAGAGAGATAAAAGATAAGATTTAAGATATCGTCGGCCACTGTTCCAGATATCATCGAGATTGGGCGTTTGACTTGACATTAAAAAAACAAAACTCCATCTCTACATATTATAAAACAAAGTCCCACATCGCGTCTGTATGTCTGTTTGCTATCACCTTTCGACAAGTATCGGCCTTTTTTTAGGGTTCTAAAACGGGGCCCTATTACTAAGACTCCGCTGTCCGTACGTCTGTCTTTCACCAGTCTGTATTTCAAGAACCGTGATAGCTAGACAGTTGAAATTATCACAAATAATGTATTTCTGTTGCCATTATAACACTAAAAATAAAATAAAACAAGTATTTAAAGGGAACCCCCATACAATAAGTGATTTTTTTTCCGTTTATTAATCGATATTAATATTAAAACAGAATAAAATAAATATTTAAGGGGGGCTCCCATACAACAAACGTGATTTTTTTGCCGTTTAATAATCGATATTAATATCAAAACAGAATAAAATAGATATTTAAGGGGGGCTCCCATTCAACAAACGCGATTTTTTTGCCGTTTACTACTTGATATTAATATCAAAACAGAATAAAATAGATATTTAAGGGGGGCTCCCATAGAACAAACGTGATTTTTTGCCGTTTATTAATCGATATCAAAATCAAAACAGAATAAAATAGAAATTTAAGGGGGGCTCCCATAGAACAAACGTGATTTTTTGCCGTTTATTAATCGATATTAATATTAAAACAGAGTAAAATAGATATTTAAGGGGGGCTCCCATTCAACAAACGCGATTTTTTTGCCGTTTACTACTTGATATTAATATCAAAACAGAATAAAATAGATATTTTAGGGGGGCTCCCATAGAACAAACGTGATTTTTTGCCGTTTATTAATCGATATCAAAATCGAAACAGAATAAAATAGAAATTTAAGGGGGGCTCCCATAGAACAAACGTGATTTTTTGCCGTTTATTAATCGATATTAATATTAAAACAGAGTAAAATAGATATTTAAGGGGGGCTCCCATACAACAAACGTGATTTTTTGCCGTTTATTAATCGATATTAATATTAAAACAGAATAAAATAGATATTTAAGGGGGGCTCCCATTCAACAAACGTGATTTTTTGCCGTTTATTAATCGATATCAAAATCAAAACAGAATAAAATAAAAATTTAAGGGGGGCTCCCATAGAACAAACGTGATTTTTTGCCGTTTATTAATCGATATTAATATTAAAACAGAGTAAAATAGATATTTAAGGGGGGCTCCCATACAACAAACGTGATTTTTTGCCGTTTATTAATCGATATTAATATTAAAACAGAGTAAAATAGATATTTAAGGGGGGCTCCCATACAACAAACGTGATTTTTTGCCGTTTATTAATCGATATTAATATTAAAACAGAATAAAATAGATATTTAAGGGGGGCTCCCATTCAACAAACGTGATTTTTTGCCGTTTATTAATCGATATCAAAATCAAAACAGAATAAAATAGAAATTTAAGGGGGGCTCCCATAGAACAAACGTGATTTTTTGCCGTTTATTAATCGATATTAATATTAAAACAGAGTAAAATAGATATTTAAGGGGGGCTCCCATACAACAAACGTGATTTTTTGCCGTTTATTAATCGATATTAATATTAAAACAGAATAAAATAGATATTTAAGGGGGGCTCCCATACAACAAATTGTGTGATTCATGAGAAAGCTGTAGGTAAATATTCTTTATTGGACACAAAAAAATATACAGAAAAATAGATTATGATACATTGTATCCCTAGAAGAGATCTCTTCCAGCCAACCTATGATTATGAGTGAAAGAGTTACGTAGCGGGTATTATTGTGCAGTCAAGGTTTTATGAAAAAAATGGTGGGTGTATCCTACTAATATTATAAAGGCGAAAGTTTGTAAGAATATAGGTATGTTTGTTACTCTCACGCAAAAACTACTGAATGGAGTTTGATGAAACTTTACAATAATATAGCTTACACAACAGAAGAACATATAGTGTGTCAAGTCACGAGCGAAGTCAGAGCGGGTCGCTAGATTAGCTATATGTTATGCATTGGTTAAAGAATTGGTCGTTGGTGTTTTTGGTATCATATTAGAAAGGTCACTTTTACCATAAAAATGCAAAGCTATTTTATTTTCTACTGTTTGGGTGTAATTGTAGAACATAAAGAAATATTTTTCATATTAGGTTGGTCACATAAAAAATATAAAAAAGCAGATAATGAATCTCCGTTACATCTTTTGTTTGCATTATTTTAAATTGAAAAACCTACAAAACGACATTATTTTAATTCGATTACATTGTTTCTAAATATGTTATAATAATAAATACATTAATTAGGTAAAGATTAAGTTTCTTTTTTCAATGCACATATATAAATGGTGACGAGGACTGTATAGGATATATCCGCGAGAATATATTCCATGTCCTATTATAAATTTAAATTGCTAGAATAATAATATCTAATATATTATATAATAATATCTAATAAATTCTCGTGTCACAATGTTAGTTACCATACTCCTTTGAAACGGCTCGACCAATTTTGATGAAATTTTATATATATATTAAGTAGGTCTGAGTATCGGTTAAGTTCTATTTTTATACCCCTAAGTGATAACGCTGGCCCACCCCATTTTTTTAAAATTTTATATGGCACAACAACGTTTGCCGGGTCTGTTAGTATATCTATATGATAATTTAACTGTCAAATTAATAAAAAGAGCGGCACACTGTGGTCAGTATCATTTTGTCAATTATACAGTACACATGTCAGTTTGTATAAATTGAGTTATAAAAGAACCCAACGATCAGAAATGTATTTTCGTATAATATTTCACATTAACGTAAGAATAATTTCGCAGTGAAACTAGAAAATTCATTTACTGTTATAGGGGCAACAGAAATTCATCATTTGAGAAAATTTCAACTGTCTAGCTATCACGGCTCATGAGATACAGACAGACGGACGGGCAGCGGAGTCTCAGTAATATGGTTCCGTATTTGCTCTTTGGGCACAGAACCCTAAAAAATGAGAACCACAAAAACATGACCAGTACGAAAAATGAGTAACAATTAAGCATTTCGTTCAGTAAGTATATTCATACAGTTAATTAAAAGTTCTCATCGCTTAGTAGCAAGTGATCCAGATAAGATCTCATCAACGAGCGGCATTTGCAAAAACTTGCTAATATTTATATTATAATGTACTAACCGACATACATTACACGGAACGGCATTTTTTGAACTTTCCGCTGTAGATGTCAAACTGACAAGTCAATGTAAAATTCTCGAGTCACAATGTTAGTTACCTTACTCCTCTGAAACGGCTCGATCGATTTTTATGAAATTTTATTTGCATATTCAGTAGGTCTGAGAATCGACTACTATCTATTTTTCATCCCCCTAAATGATAAGGGTGGTCCACCCCAAATTTATATGGCAAAACAACGTTTGCCGGGTCAGCTAGTTGTATTATATTAATTCTTCTCTGAAAGAAATGGCATTAAATTTACCACGTAAGTACACTTAGATTTGTCAACCGACTTCAAAAAAAGGAGGTTAACAATTCGGTTGTTTTTTTTAATGTTTTTAATAAACATTTAATTCTCAATATAGGTATTGTTGCTAAAGAAAACTATTTAAGCGCTTACTAAAATAAACATATTATCATTATCCCACAGGAACTCGGAAGCCTATAAGTTGATTCAGGTTATAAAGTATCTGTGTACCAAATTTCATCAAAATCCGATCAGCTGTTTTTGCGTGATTGAGTAACAAACATCAATTCATCCAAATATTCCAACATCCAAACTTCCACATCGTACTAATATTATAAACGTGAAAGTTTGTAAGAATGTATGGATGTTTGTTACTCTTTCACGCAAAAATTACTGAATGGATTTTGATGAAACTTTACAATAATATAGCTTACACTTCAGAATAACACATAGGCTATAATTTATAATGATATAGTGTGAATTATCCAAAATATATAAAACCGCGCAGCTAGTTTGTAATATTAGTAAGATTGTAGACTTAAACGTATTACGTTATAGATTTTAATAAAAACTAATCTTAATCAGTTTCTACTGATCCGATGGGATAGAAAATGACGTATCTAATGATAAAGAATCTTAGAAGTATATTGGCGGAGACTCTCAAATAATATAAATGCGAAATTGGGAAGAAATACAACAAAACTTAAAAACTATCTTTAATTTAAGATTTAATATTTTTTTTAAAGTAAACGAGGCTCTCTGAATAGTTTGCTTTACATTTTTAAGCCTAATATATATGTTTTAATTCCGATATGAAGCTTATAACGTTTTGACTTTTGACCATCTTTATTCAGTCCTGTATAATCGTAATCCTGTTTGTCTATGTCGTCGGCGAAGTAAAGTGTTCTGGACTTACCCAACCACCAAAGTCTAAATCGATAAGAATACACCGATAATGAAAGATATTAAAGAAAATAACTTATCCTTCTAATTCGATCATTTCACACCATTGGTTCGTCTCTAGTCCCTACGGTGTTTGATTTTCAACAGTACGTCTCTATCAGTTTATCCTTATAAATTAAAATACTATTTGGTTTACAAATACGAAACGTTTCTCAGATTTATTAAAAATTTAATTTTAAAATTCTCTTTTTGACGATTTTTGAAATCTTAACTCAATCGTATCAACAAAATCCTGCAAAACATGAAAAAATGGAAAATTGGAAAATCTTTTTAAATATTTATTTCCGGTTCATAACACGATATTCCACAATTACAACAAAACCTGCCTTTTTTTGAATTATTAAGAAAACTTTATATAGCGGGGTTATTGGTTTAGGTAGATCCCAATATAAAAATACAGAACCTGTCCTTTTTTCACTTAAATTACGGTTTTATTGTAAGATTATATAGTTATTGTGACTTTCCATAATTTAAGACAGTAAAATTAAAATTTACAACGGAAAAATTAATGAAGTTGTAAACAGTGAACTAGAAAATTGAATGTGATGTCTTGATGTCGGTCTCATTTGATTCTCACACACTGTGAGCGCGAGAGGTAGCTTTATACGAGTTGCAGTAGCGTGGACATGACAGTATATCTATACATTTCATTACAAACCAATTGAAGAAACACTTAATGCCTACTTCTGATACTGACTAGAAATATAATAACTGTTCACAGACTGCAAATATTCTAAAAACTAAGTGAGTATAAGTTTTGATATGAGCTAAGGTTCTGAAACGGAATTAATGATGTTCACTGAATAAATATGAATGATTTCAGAAATATTATCTTGATTGCATTTCTACACACTATTGCTGTTGAGTTTCACCTCTTCTTCAGTTTTAGATGTTCCTGCTTTATTCAATTTAGTTTCATTTCGAAGTATTTGGTGTCAGGACACAACTAAATATTATTTTAACTTATTAAATATGAAAATTAAGAAGCGAAAAAGTACAAGATCGATCAATGAACAATAATCTCATTCACTCAATCAAAATCATTTGAAATGTATAAATTTTAATTTCGAGAGGCCTTTCAATTTTCTCAAAAAGTTTCTACATGCCATTCCGAATCGAATGACACCTAAATCATAATTTTTGGAGAATTAGAAAAAGTTTCGACCTAAAAATAAAAAATAAAAGTTTAAAAAACTATAACCCGACTACGTAAAAAAGTTGTCTGAAAAGGACGAAACAAGAAAATAATCAGATCGAAACCTAGAAATGTATCGGTATAAAAATGGTCAAGGTAGAACCGTGGTCGCACCCATGTATACCTACTATGATTATATGATTAGAGGAACACTACCATGAAACGGACATAATAAAATTTAGTCTTTTGACGTTACAAAAATCTTTTAAGGATCCATCCTTAATATTAAAAAGCTAACAAGTAATATCAATGTTATGCTACCATCGATTGATATCAAGCCCTGTTTAATTTGGCGTAAGTGTTCCCAGACTCGGACGCGTCACGTGACAACTGTACACGCTGCTCACTACTCGTTGCGTCTCACACCTTGCACTCTTCACTGTCTGATAATATGTGTTAATTCCATTAATTGGATAAAGAAATAGGAGTTTAAAAGGTTAATCATATTTTATTAAAGACCATACATTGTCCTATTTTCACTACAAATGTATATTAAGGGTACTTGTAGCAGAAGAGAAAGTGAGAAAAAGAAGATAGACGCTTTAAAAATGTGGTGTTGGAGACGAAAGCTTCGCATAGCCTAGACACAATTCCGAACCAACGCCTCAATCCTCGAAGAACAGGACATAAAATAACGTTTTTCCTCCATCGTTCAATTTCACGTCAGGACACGTCTGAGGAACGACGTCGTTCAGGGCAAAATTGAGGGCACGAGACCAAGTCAAAGCCACTAAATGGTCCACTCCACGAATGCACGAGGCAAGCAACAGTATGAGAGAAATGGTGACGAATTGTGAAGCTTGCCACCACCCTTGTCATAACGACAGCGACCACTCTGCCAAGAGTGTGACGACAAAGAAGATGACTTGTAGCACAAAGACAGTGCTGCCACTCTTTAAATATACCTACCTAAATCTACTATCCTATAGGAGAATTTCACTCAACCATTTATTGATTTATTGATTATAATAAAGAGCATTAAAATTTTATATTTATTTAAAATAATTGTGTGTAAAGTTTTATATAATTTCTATACTGTCTCCATAGCACATCACATGAAGCAGCTTAACATTAGTTTCCTCACAACGCGAGCCAAAGACCATGTGCGTACATCATAAAATAAAAGTTATTCACTAACACTACCTTATATCCTTTTTACATCCTTCCCTCCCAATCCCATATACATAATCCGTTTAATATCCTTTATAAATAACTGATTTATGTATGCTGTTGATTTCTAAAGATCTGAAATCTAATTTAGAATGATTTTTAGCTAATATTGGATATTTGCTTTATAGCTTGTAAATAAAACTGCAATTTTACAAAACTTAAAAAAAAAGGTGTGTGTGCGATTCACACACGATAGAAGTGAAACTTCAGTAAATCGACAAAAGAATGAGATGAATATATATAATAATACTAGGGGCCCATCCCGGCTTCGCACGGGTGGAATATTTAGTTTAAAACATTTTGGCTCTCCCTCATGTCGGTGCCCCTCTACCTCGGCGTTACTCGCTACCACTCGCTGCACTTCGAGTATCACCGAGATAGAACTACACTGGCCCGTCGCGTCGCGTCGGCGTGTATTTTTTGTTTATATTGATATTTTTAATTTCGTAATATCTTTTGAATGGAAGGTCCGATTTTAATAATTCAAAAAGTAATTTACAGGTATTGAAACAGTCTTGAATATGAAATAATTTATTTGGATAAGGATTAATACAAAGGTATAGAAAACATGGTCTGATTTTGATAGGCATTTTTATCAACTTTTAAAATATAAAAAAGTAGTTATAGTGACATAACTATTATAGTTGGACATATGGTCTCGCGGACTTTTTTGTAGATATTGATACGTTCTATAATATTCTAGAACATTTTTTTGTTCTATCATCAATACTTTTCGCAGCGCATGCGATGAAAGATATTTTATGGCTATTTTTTTTGCACCTTGGGTTGGTTTTAGTGAGATTTTCTGGGGATCTCTAATTTTTTTCTTGTAATAAATATAGCCTATGTTACTCAGGGATAATGTAGCTTTCTAATGGTGAAAGAATTTTTGAAATCGGTCCAGTAGTTTTTATGTTTATTCGTTACATACAAAAATACAAAATACAAATCTTACTTCTTTATAATATTAGTATAGATAAAATAGTATGTATATTTCTGTCTCATTCTTTCCTACACATTTTTGTATTTGTGTCTCTTACCTGTCGTTTTTTCCGTTGCATCCGGTTTGAAATCACAACGATTCTAAAGAAGTTTCACTTCAAAATTATTTCGATTACCGTAGATTTATTTATTAATTAAAAATGGAAATGTTTATGTTCAACAACTTAAACACTTTTTCCTAAATTAATCCTCATGAATATTTAATAATCAATATCGCAAACTATTAAAAATCGATTATACAATAGATCTATGTCAGATATATGTTTTATGTTCTAGCTAAGCCGGAAGCTGCGTGGGTGATCTCTTGTCATATTTGGAAACGAATATACGAAACTTTTAAGTTTTTTACGCTCTGATAACATCACAATAACGACCTAAATATGAGATATTTAGATAAATTTCAAATTTTATTGATGTTGATTATTTTTTTTTGTGCCAGCTCTGACGAGAATCATCTAGGATCTAAATCTTGTTCACATGGTGTTATTCCGGGTATGGCTGCGATCAACAATAAAAATAAAATCATATTCTAAATAAAGTAAGAATTATATTTTTCATAAATCGATGAAAATTAGATGCCACCGGATATATTTTCAAAAAGCCACAAGATTATTCAACAGCTACTAAAAGCTACTTTCTCTCTCTTCCTAGCTATATGTCCCATATGGTGATGGGGTCAGCTTTCCTTGTATTACTCCACCACTTCGCTCTGTCCTTGATATCATTATTAGAAACTAGACAGTCACACATGTCTTTTAATACTACATCTTTCCACCTTGTTTTGGGTCTACCTCTGCATCTTCGACCGGGGAGAGAAAGCTGTCATGCCAAATTACCGACGTAGTCAGGCGGTCTCCTTATTAGATGACCATACCATCGCAGCCTACTCTTCTGCATCTTGTCAGTGATGTAACGCACACCAAGGCTCTACCTAGCACATACTCATTACGGATCTTGTCAAGCCAAGTACTTCACACTTCACACATACTAAAAGCTACAAAAAGTAGTTTCTAAAAATTGGAAAGAAATAACAACTGGAACTACCACCATACCATAGATGGAAATTTGTTAGTCAGTAGGTCAGTAGTTGAGGCGTTGAATTCACGATCGATAAGTAGTGGGTTCAAATCCCAGAAATTGCACTACTGGCGTGGGCCACTCCTAACACAAGCATTTAGCTTAGTTGGATGAGTTAAGAACACTTGTAATATGTGATCCATACGGTTAGTAATCTCTTTAAAAAGAGAAAAAGGTAGCATTACATTCATAAGCTTATTAATTGAATGATTATTTCATTCTTTTGTCGCTCATTATCAAGTAATATTTCATTTCAATATTAAGACCACGTCTTATAATGAAGCATTCTGGTTATTTCCAAGGGCTATCTCCAACCCATCATATGAAGATTTTCATCATGGGTGGGTGCTGATAATAGTTTCCGTATGAACAACTTGTTAATAGTTAGTATCGATCATAGATTATATTTTAATGTAGACGATCATAAAAGTTCTGAACTGGATTCGACAACCTATTATACAGATAACCATTTTGTTACGGCAAATATTTTATTATTTTCATATTTAACCTCTTCTTTTATTATATATAAAACGTGTTGTATTTAAAGATTCTACATTCTATGTCTACCTATACGTTTTATTAGGTGTTAAACAAGTATATTATAACTACCGCTATATTTTAGATAAGAAAAAATAAAAAAATACTATAGTTTTAGTAACTATTTAATTACTTACATCGAAAATTATAATTTTAGGAGCTTTTCATTACACTTATCATATATCAGACACTTACCCCCTATTTTACTTCTGGCCAAAATGTTGCCGTTATCATCCCCGTTTTCTACATTTATTTATGGTCGATGTTTGCCACACACATTTAGAGAAGCTTTTTTTCCCATTTATTAAACAGTAGTAAATAAGCTACACAAAAGTTTTCACAAGGTCAACGAACAAAATAATTTGTTTTAAATCTCTATAAGAAGTGTTCGCCGTTCGCCGAGCCTACACCGCGCGCGCGTCTACTACCTGAAGAAGACCGCTGAATGCGGCTGAAACTATAGTACATGACCAAAACAATACGTGAGCCTTATAAAGCTTTAAAATAACTAATTACCACGTAAGTTTCTATAATAAATGATTTGCATTAAATTGAAAACAAATGAAACATTAATTACTAATTTATTGAAATCGTTATCTTGGTATAATGAGCTGTGAGTAAGGAACAAGGAGAAGGGGAGCGGGGAGTGGGGAGTGGGGAGCGGGGAGTACGGAAGTGAGGCAGAGAGCCACCTAAAGCGCTAATGTAAGTTGAAGCATAATGAATTAGAAGGCTCCGCTGCAGCAGTGTGGCGGGTGGCGGGTGGGCCGATACCGATCCGATGTTATCTCAATACGAGATCCGACTCGATTCTTTTAATTACTCGTAATGCTCCCACTCGATAACGTTTCTTTGAAACGCTTATGATTTCAATGCGTGAGGTAAATTCTTGTATATGGATAAGCTTTCGGCCTCCATGTCGTTTAACTTAATTAAGATCTGAATACATTTCAACTTTTTTTGGAGCGCTTTAAGATTCGCCGGTGCGTAGGCGCATATTAATGTTTGTTTTGAATTTTCGGGTTACCTGTATGCGGCATTCTGCGGCGCGAAATTCTGAAACAAAAGATAAACATTTTAATTCTAATTTTGGCTTAGTCTTTTTAGCGTCTTGTCTAATAATTTTGTTACTTAATGGTCATTATGGTAAATGCGTACCGATTACAAACATATGCTTCTTTTCTTTTTTCTACCTAGAACCTTCATAATTCAAATCACTCTCAGAAAGGTCTTTTATAATATCTTGACGTATAATATAATTCTGTTAACTAGGGTCAGCAATATAAAATTGAGTTTCCATACAATTTGACCTTAACCAGAAAGTTCATTTTTAGGGTTCTATCATCAAAGGAAAAAAACGGGACCCTATTACTGTATGGTTCATTAAAAAAGGTTATTATATATTATGGTGGATGGAAAGACAATATAAAAAAATGTATTAAGATCTAGAATATTTTGATATTGTTATAGTGACGTGAAAAATATTAAAAAGATGTATGTAAAGTAATATAAATGTATTAAATTTCAAGGAGGAAAGTTTTCTTATATTACTAACACTCCGCTGCCCATCCGTCCGTCCGTCAGGATGTATGTGATAGCTAGACAGTTAAAATTTTCACAAATGATGTATTTCTGTTGCCCCGTTACAACAAATACTAAAAACAGACTAAAATAAAGATAATTTTCATGTCACAGTTTGCTAGTTGTAGGTAATATTAATTTGGTGCGATGTTTGTATAAATGTCATTATATGAAAGTTTATTGTAGTACTTTTTCTCGTGACAAGACGAAATATTTCGGGCATGAAATAAAGGTGTTAGGCGTTTAAATACTAAATTGCGCTTAAAACTAAAATAGAATTTTAATTGCAAATAAATATAATATAATAAAAGAACTTTATCTAATCACGAAGGCCGTTTAGTTCGAAAAGCACAATAAATTTAGCACGAACGCAATATTATAAATAAACATTTTAAACCCAGTAGCGAAGTTTAAAAAGGGCCGAAAAAATAAAAACAATAAAGGTTTTTTGTACTCGTAAAAAAGGCAATCTCTGAAAGCGATCGGCGCGGCGCCGAAATATGAGATCACGTGACATCTTTATCGTTTATATTTCGTGATACACCACGCCACGAGCAGTGTTGCCAACTTAACCACTTTGCAGCTAAGTCTAGCTATTTTAATCAACTGTCAGAATCACATTTTAAAACTTGGTAGCTAGATCGTTTTAGTCACTATTTCTAGCTATATTTCAACCTAACATATTTTTTCTTATTTATTTAACCAACATCTATTTTTTTTAAGTAATAATATTTGTAGTTTGAAAAAAATTGTTTTAATTTTAATTCATAAAAATAAATTTGTTTAAACCTTTGAATATAAAAAGTGAAAGTTGCTGAATAGGAGTATGAAATATTTTTCCTAGTACAGTAATATTATAAAACTACTCTTTAATGTGTTTTATTTTATTTTTTCGCCTCGATATTTTAAAAAAATGGTATTTTATATGCAATAGATCTAGCTAGAAATATTAAATATGCAGTAGGTCAGTTGGCAACACTGGCCACGAGGCCGAGGCAGCACCCGTCAGGCTTTCGTGCGCAAAGGTCCCACTGTGACATTGTGGTATAAAGCGAGCACGGTTGTGATTATACCGGCCATTACGCACCGATAGCACGCTTAAAACATAATTTATTCAAATTAAAAATACTTATCAAATATGATGCGGTACTAAATCAGGAATTAAGTGAGCCAGTGCGTGCCCGTGGCGAAAAATCAATGTTATCAGCGCGCTCGATCACCGTGAAAATCAAAAAAAATATGAATATAAAAATTGTGGTACACGCAAATATCAGTTTTAAGTCAAAACTAAGCTTAGGGATTGCTAAATATCGATAAATTGAAATATAATAGTATGTTCCTTAAAGTCTTTGATATTTGTACCCTAAAGAGATTTCTGCTAGAGATTGTTAAATTAGAGGTCTAGAATTTCTGTATTTTTATGCTATAAGGTTCGGCAAACTGATAACTATATTATATTATTTTCGCTTATTTTATTTTCATGGTTTGAAGGTATTGAAGGTACAATCATTTATTTTTATATTACCTACTTATTAAATGGCAAAAGACGTGTATTCATTTATTAGCAACACGACGAAAAAAATATATACTAAATTAATAAAAATCACTTTAAACAATTGGTAAACAAAAATAACTATTTCATGCAAACAAAGGTGTTAGTCAAGGAGGCACCTTGTCCCCAAAAACTGTTCATTACTGTGCTGTAGCCATCTATAAGAAACTATACTAGGATGGGTCCTGGAGCACTTATTAGATCGGTAGTTACTTGATATTTAAATGACTTACCCGTGAAATTCTGAGGTCTCGTAAAATACTTAATTATTATACTCTTATTAAAACAAATTTAAATATCTCCATTCTGATACCAATACCTTCCACATCATAAACTTTACCATTTTATTACTCATCTACAGTATTTTCTCTACTATCCGTAGTTGTTTCTGCATTTTAATTGCCCAATAAAACATTATAATATATGCAAAATAATAAAAATTCAGTATTGGGGCGTGGAAAATAATAATTCGTCATCAAATGCCAAGTGTGACCGCGCTTACTCGTTACCGATCTGATAAACACCGCTCCGTTTTGCATATCAAGATGGTCTAGTGTTGTGATTCACTAATTAATTTACTTGTCGATATCGATAACTCTTATTTAATTAATTAACTTAATTTAATTTAATTAATTAACGATTTTGATCTGAAAGACGTGAAAATACAAAAGTCATACTCAGAAGGTCCGAGTTCAATCTTGGGCACACACCGATGACTTTTATGAGTTGTGTGTTTTAAGAAATTAAGTATCACTCGCTATAACGGTGAAGGAAAACATCGTGAACAAACCTGCACGCCTGAGTGTTCCCTAAAGTTCTCTGTCGGTGTGTGAAGTCTGCCAACCGCCACCTGGCAGGTAGTGGACTATTGCCCCTCAGAGTGAGGAGGAGACTCAGCTAAGGTGTGAGTTATCCACGGCTTATATTAACGATGATGAGCGCAATTTAATTATTATCATCCATTGTGTGATCTGATTCCTTAATAAGTGGTTGCAAGAAAATATTAATTTACTTATCCTTGACACTTTTGTAGCTCTGGAGACTTCACACAGCGTTGTAGGGTTTCTTGAAAAAAAATAGGCCTTCTAACAATATATACTTACATATAGGCGTTGTACTGTTTTATTAAAAGTTCTAGAGGGTAGTCTATTTCTACTTTAAACCTTAACCGAAGACGCTGAGTCAGTAAAAGAAGTATAATTTTCTTTGTTCAGTGTTATATTTGGATTATAGTATAAAAGTCCGTGTCCATGACCGATTCGGTGTGAGGGGTTAGGGCAGCCACGACCGTATCAAAATTATTACAGGGACTATTAACATAATATTAGACGACAAAACGGCATATTACCTCGTGAACACGCCAGCTCTACCAAATTACTATTTCCAATATAATTTTATATTTTAATCATTAGTTAGTAAGTAATCTATTATTTTTTTATTAGGTACAGTTGATCAGCTACAACTTCGCACGTATCAGCCATTTTGTATAAAATATGTACAAAGTTTATATAAGCAATGTATGTTATAGTTAAAACGGTTAAACGGTGATTTATCTAATTAATGACTAAAGTACATAAAGTTGCCTAAATTCTATACGATATTTGATATGTGGGAGTTAGATGCGTGTCCCTTTTTCTTTCTCCTTTCTTCTCTGCAGAAAATAAGCCAATAAATAATTGTTTAATGTAAATTTCCTGCTGCAATTTTGCCAATTTATCAGATATAAAAGCACATCCTTCTGTTAGTGAAAGAATTATCAAAATCAGACATTAGTATGCAATACTTAAATGTAAATTGAGTGGAATTAAGCAACGACGCGGTCATCTAAAAGATATCTTTCTGTCCTGAATTTTAAGACTGTACATGTGTTTCACAGTGGGTGTAACGGTTTGACAATGTTCACTTTTTCCACCATATGATACTATGATATGATGATGGTTTAATTATCTTATCGTACACTACAAATTAATCTTGATAAACTAGGCACACTTATAAAAAAAATTAAAATAATAATTAATACCAGTTTTACGGCTATTAAAAAAATAGACATTTAAGATTAAAGGTGAGAAGATTACATAAATCTCTAAGCGGAACATAAGCAGGATAAAGTATAACCTTCGCCAAAGTTATCCCCCCCCCCCCTGACAAAATTAACTTAATTTTACTTAAATATAAACTTCAACTTTATGTTGCTGTCAAAACAATTTTTCTCTAATCTGAAAGTGATATTAAAACATGTATTCGCGTTTAACCCCTTTATTTACGTGTATAACGTGATTTGCACATATTTTACACTTAAAATGTTTTACTGTTGTTTAAATTTTATAGCTTTTTTAGGGTACTGTTAATTTGAAAGTAGTTTATATTTTGTGTGTACTTAAATGTAAATGTTTTAGGAGGGAGAGTAAACTTTAATTTTTATATACTTTTGTTATCAATTGACTAAATCTGAAATACTTTTTAATATTATTAACGTTATTAATTTGAACGATTTGAACTTCCTAAAGATGCTGGGTTTTCCATGACTTGTGGCTGTGTAATACATGGAGGAAAAAAAAATATTACAATAGAAGCTTTATACAATGAATTACATTTTCACCATTTTTGTCAAAGTATTCCAGATCTGCTACGCTGGCAATTAGATGAAAGGTGAAATAATTGGCTAGTTCAATGTCCCCTTATCAGTTATCAATCACCGAATGACATTATAACAGGTATTCATCCAATTAGTGACAGTGCCTTGACACACAACACACTACATACACTGCACTCACTTACTTGACTGACGTAAAGGACTTTATCTGCTTTTATTAATATATAATTTTACAATAAAACTCATGAGAAATTCCATTGTATTTCTTTCATCTCCAGGACACAAGAACTATCTACAATCTGATTTCTGCCGCCTCCTTTTTTATAGGAGAGCCAGACAAACACGACTAAGGCGCTTTGTATCCACTTCCTTTTATTCGCACTAATGTGGAACGATCTGCAGGAATCTGTAGACACATTGTTGATCCTGATAGACACAATGTTGGTATTGTCAAATCGAGAGTAAACAGGACCTTTTAGGTAAGCGTGCAAGATTCTAGGCCGTGATGTTGCTTTAAATAGGGCAAACATATATATAAAGCTGAAGAGTTTGTTTGCTTGAACACGCTAATCTCAGGATCTACTGATCCGATTTCTAAAATTCTTTCAATGTTAGATAGCGCATTTATCGAAGAAGGCTATAGGCTATATATCATCACGCCACGACCAATAGGAGCGGAGCTACACGCGGACGAAGTCGCGCGGGTCGACTAGCTTCATATAAAATTCTGCCAATGAGAAACAAATATTTCTCATCATTTCGTGTACTTGTACATTATACTTTAAAATAATAGTAGAGTGTGCGAAATACTTTATTTTGCATCACTTGATTTTCCTGGGATTAATTTTACTTATTATAACGCAAACTATATTAAACATTTTTTTTAAAATTTTAGATGAATAGTCTGGTAGTCTGTAACGTGAATTCCTTTCACGAAGAAAAAAATGCTCTATCTGCTTCTATCTAATAAAAAAAATTCTACAGCTATTAAGGAGTTATAATTATTTACTAAAATTGCTAGAATTGCACTTTTATAATGTATTTTCTAAAAATCTGTTTCCATTTAAAAAATAATGCTTTACTTTAACTTTTTTCTAAAAGAACATTTCATTCTTAAATTTATCTCCAAATAAGACGCCATTAAAATACAACATAGCCTATGTATCATATAGCCTATGTATCATATAGCCTATGTATCAGGAATCATTGTGACTATTATTATCGATGATTTATAAAATCACACAAATATTAACTCTGTATTAGTAATATAGATTAACAAAATAGCAACAATGGGAAGATTCGTGATTAATTAACATTTTTCAAGGCACAGTAAACTAGTTTCCTGTGACTAATGGCATAAAAATATTTTAAATATATCAAAAAGATAAGCGCTATATAAGAGGAAAATATATAAAAACAGTCAAAATAAATACAGAGAACACATTAAGATATCGTAACTCGACGACGACAGGGCTAAATTATACGCTCGGTTAAAAAATAAACTAGAACCATTGCTACTCGAGCTGGCTCGGGTTCCGGATAACATAATAACTATAATAGTATCCTACTAATATGGTAAACATCAAAAGTTTGTATGTTTAAGCTTGCTTATCTCTGAAACTACTCAGATTTGAATAACAAGTTCATTGTTACATAGTATATTCTCATAAAAAAGCTTGACTATTATCTTTATAGTTGACATCACATACTGTAATATTATTTTATTCTTCTCAGTGAAGTGAGGGATAGGATCAAGCGGTATACAAGATTTTTTTTTTCGCAGGAAAGTCTGAGAGCTTTTTCTAATAATTATTTTGCTTATAATATTTTATACATATTTTAATAATAAAATATATCAAACAACTTGTTACTAGCTTTCAAAAGCGGAGACATTTCGTTAAACAGCATGTAGAATATATAATATACCGTAAAAAGTATTCACACTCTGGTGATTCTAATTTGATAGAATAAATATGATAAAAATGTAGATAATCTATTCTATATATAAGGAGAAGCTGACTGACTGACATATTAACGCAGGGCCTAAACTATTAGGGTTAGAAACCTAAAATTTTGCACGAAATTTTGCTTTTATAACGAAGGGGAGCACTAAGAAAGGATTCTTGTAAATTCACCCCCTAAGGGGTTAATACAGGGTTGCAAAGTTTGTATGAAACTTTGCTGTTATTTAAATTAAATTAATAAAGTTATTTAAATTAAATTCAGTATGAAGATTCTTCATCGAAAGTCATGAAACATGTGTAAAATATTTTTTCGAAAATCATCCTTTAAGGGGGTACAAAGTTAGTATGACTATTATTAAATCCCCAATACCGCAAACGAAGTTGCGGGTAAAAGCTCGTGATTGATAAAAATGTAGCAATATAGATCATTCTATTAAATTTAAAAAAAAGTTTTCGTTTAAGCAAAAACTTGTATATGATCAAGGTAGGTCTGCATCCCGTACGCTGACTAATACAGCAATTAAAAAGGTTACTAAAACAAAGCAAATCGAATGCGGAACCCTAATAAAAAGTAAGGGCCTGATTCCAGTGGCGATAGTAGGTAAAAAACAAACTACTGAATTGATTAGCATAAAGCAACACCTTCGGACCCCCCACGACAGCTCTCAATTAAACTACTTGTCTGTTCGCGACTTCGCGCCGTGTGTGCTGTGCGCTGTGTGCTCCCTGTGCGCACTGTGCACCGTGTGCGCCGTGTGCGTCCGCCCTTATCGAGATCGTTTGCTGACTTTATTTTCTGCTGAATTCAATTCTAGCCGCCTTACGCCTTTTATATACCTTTTTTTGCTAACAAGTTTCTTTCAGGTGTTTCACACGTAGACTATGGTATAGAACTTCTAGCTGATCCAGTAAACTTTGTTTGTCCATTTATATTAATTTCTGGAGAGCGTTACCTTATCCTAGGTGATAAAAAAGGGTATAAAAATAGCCTACGTACCAACCAAATTTACACAAAAAAATCATAAAAAATCTGTCAAGCCGTTTTTTTTTATGTAACTAGATCGGCAAACAAGCGTACGGCTCACCTGATGGTAAGCGATTACCGTAGCTTATAGACGTCTGCAACACCAGAAGCATCGCAAGCGCGTTGCCGACCCTATCCCCAATTCCCCCCAGGAGCTCTGGTCACCTTACTCACCAACAGGAACACAACACTGCTTTAGAGTAGTGTTATTTAGCTGTGATCTTCTGTAAGGTCGAGGTACTACCCCAGACGGGTTGCTCCATATTTGAGCAGGAAAGTTCCTACTGTGCCCTACCTCAGTTAAGTTCAGCCGTTGCGGAAGAGATTGTAATCGATGGCTATTTGAAAAGAGCCACTGTTGAGGCTCTTTTCAACAGATACATCCAATCCGAACCGGTGGTAGCTTCAGATAAAAGCGACGCTACTGATGTGAATCCACTCGTATCACAATCATGTAGTTTGTAATCCAAATAGCTAGTATTCTAAAATAAAATATTTTGAGTTTGAAATCAGTACTTACTTGAAATTATTTCTAAAAAATAAAATACAATGAAATCTTTAATCTAACAATAATTTCAAAATAAGGATAGGCATGTCTTAACATTTCACATAATATAGTGAAGTGAGAGTAAAGAATATTTTTATGATCGCGAATCACAAGTGCCCTAAGTGTCCCACCTTTAAATGAGTCGCTTTGGCCCCAAATTACTACGTCCTATCTACTGGAGACACTTACTGCTTCCAATATATAATTAATTGAATTAATAGTATTTTTGACTATATACTCTAGCCCAGGGCTACTCAAACATATTTTTATTGTGACGCCTTTGGGAGTTTATTTGCGATACTATTCATGAGAAGAATGTCATTGGTTTTCTGGCTATAGCTTCTCGGGAATTTGGAAATTGACAATCTCATTTCTTTTTTCTCTGTACTTGTTCATTATGCTACGTACGGTTACTTATTAAGGACGATGTTACAAGAAGTAATAAACTCTTAACACCGTAACTTTACTGATTGTTTATGAGTTCTAAAATTCAAGTAATTCGGATTTTTTAAAAAATTGTTATCGTCACATAAAATCTATGTAGATCGCCGCGCAACGCCCATAGAGAAATGCTGTGACGCCCTAGGGCCTAGGGCATCACGACTCATAGTTTGGGAACTCAGCGGGTTATTTGAATTCTCAGGTAAATTGTGGCTAATTACAAATAATTGAAGATTAGTTAAAATTACAATTTATTAACTTGGAACTGTCTTGTTTGCCTGTGTTGTTTCTCCTCTTTTTACAGAATAACAGTAAAGATGATCGAAAATATTTAATGGAGTAAAATAAAGAATCAAACTTTATAACAATTGATAATCAAAAAGACAAGTTAAAGATATTAATATGTAAAAAGGAAACAAAGGAATTTTAGGGTAAACTGGTTATAATTTTATTAGCAATTGACCTTCTGTGAAGATTTGCATATTTCTTTATATTTTTCTCTAACGAAACATTTGTTGAATAAATTACTTTTTATATTTGAAGGCGGTACCTTTATACTTGGTACCGCCCTAAATGAATCTTTAAAAGTATACTCTACATTATTTGTAGCATAATTAATGCTGGAACTAGAATATCAGGCAGGATGTGCGTTGCACACGGGCGCTACAATTTTAAGAGCGCCGACAGCGTATTTCTCTTTTTTCGAATCTGAATTTACAATTTAAATATTGCGACTTCTAAGATGAATAGCAAAAGTTTTTTGCGCCCTCTGAAGTGAGAACCGTTTTTTTCTTCGTCAACAAGAACGCTAGGGTGATGATTGCACACGGGCGGTACATTGGCTAAAGAAGCCTCTCTTGAATAAGATATAATAAAAACTTTCAAGTCAATTTAATGGATACAAACACAAATACATATTCTATTGTGACATTAACATATGATTATATTTGACATTAGCAACACCATACACAGAATAATGAAATAAATAATGTAAATATTTAATTACATTAACTCTTTAAAAAAATTTAATTATATTTATAGTTTTTTACTAATAGGTTAAAATATTTAAATTAAAATTATAACAAAGGTTATAAACTTTACCTTTTTTTTTGTTTTCGCGGAGGAATGCATTTACGCATACCCGACCAGCCCTGTGGGGGCTAGTCAGGTTATGTGGGACTCGCCAGCAAAGAGGCCGTCCTACCCACTAAACCTCCGCGATTACCCTCTCCATCATATTGAGACGCTGCAGGATCGCTTACGCATTCAACTGCAGACGTCTCGATGGTCGACCCACACTATAGCGGGCCTGCTAGCCTAACGGGGACCCCCTCGGTACCCCTGCATCGTGCGAGAGAAGAAGGTGGGCGTAACGTCGCTTCCTTCTCCCTGGTCGGTCGACTTCCTTCCTTCCGGCCTCCTTCAGTGAGATCACAGACTCACAGAAGGAGGCGACTGCCAACCAACCTGCCTTGTTTTTGAGCATGGCCCCTACCACACTCGGTAAAGACAGGTCGTCACCTATAGATGACACCAGGGCATGGCGTTTGGGCCCCCAGGCAACGCACTCGGCCAAGGTATGGTGCGATGTGTCTATAGCCGCCCCACACTCATGAAAAGCCGGCGTCGGCTCCCTCAGTGCAATTCGATACAAGCAGATGAACAAAAAATATTTTTATAAGGGGCTACTCATTTATTACGTAAGACTATTTTCGCTAGTTTTTGACCCCCCCCCCCCTACTATAAGAAAAAATAAGAATAGGCGGACCCCCTCCCCCCCTGTTTAATATTTATTAAGTTTATCATTCTAAAGCAAAAAATTAATGTTACCGCGCTTTGTCAAAGTATAATTTTAACTTTGAGCATTTTTTAATCTTACGTAAGAACTATCGAGACTCCCTCCCACCCCCTTGAAGAAAAAATAAGTCATGGTCGACCCCCTTACCTCCTAAATCGTCTTACGTAATTAATCTATGGCCCCTAAACCAAAGTTTATTGTCACCTAATAATCATAACTATAACTAATCTATTAAGCTTTGACGCTTAAACCACTGACTTACCCGATTTTGATGAAATTAGGTGCAGAGATAAACTTGAGCTTGAGAAAGGGCATAGGTAATGGTTTATTGTAAAAAAAGTGTTTGAATGGGTTGAAATATTGGATGAACGGCACATTGAGCTGTGTGACCAAGAGGACCGCGGACCAACACCTCGTCAGTCTTAGCCCCAAACTCAGGCTAGGCTCACCGCTCTAGTTTTAAAGATATAGTAATAAGAAAAATGTAAATAGGTAAGAAAATATGATTTTAAGAAGTTTCCTGATTTTCTCCTTGCGACACCAACCCACCTAAAATATAACTCATATTTAAATTAAATGTAGAGGCTGAAAATTATTGTACTATTGATGTAGCCATATAGCAATATTATGTTGTAAATTAAAATATAAAGCGAAGCCGGGGGATAATTATAATATACTTAATTTATAGTGATTAATTCAGTAACTTAAGAGAAATAGTTATTATACTTGTTATTTGAAATCTTAATGAATATAAGCGAAATGATAAAGATTCAAAACAGAAACGCCATTTAAACATTAACGGTCGAATATATCTTCATTTGCACGAGAGATATAACGACCGTCTGTTGCACCGAACCGCTCAATGCTCATATCAAATGGTCCCTTTGATATTCGATATTTTGTTATACATGGATTTTTTGCGCTTTTCATTTTTTTAAATATTTTGGCGAAGCTAAGTGGGTCGCGACGATTGCTTGTATAGTTATTGAAAGAAATCTGGATAATGGTTTCTATTTGTAAGGCTAGTGGCTCAATAAGAAGTGATATTTACTGAAAAGAAGGTTAAATTAGAATGATTTAAAGAAAATTGTTTTCAACCTAAAGTCGTGCTCGAAAGTATTCTTCTTAACACTACATTATTACTCGGTGTGAGCACCGGTCGTGTTTGATTGAGATACATCACATTTGCATCGCCACACGTAACGACCACCGGCACGGCGGGCCCGCCGAGATGCGGCGGGTAATAAGGATAAAAATCGTTAACAATATAATTTATAATAAACGTCAATTAATACTCTTATCTATATTTTATCTATAGTAGTGTAAGTTCTTAAGATCACATAGAATGGAAAGTTAAATGACGATTAAAAATTAAAATGTGAATTACTCTTAATACATCAATGTTCCTAAAATTTCCTTTCATACAAAGCTAATAATTACAAAAACATACAAAAAAAATTGTTTAAATCGGTCCTGACACCTTTTTTAGACTCCTAATATGATTGAATATTAAGATTGTTGTTTTTATTAAATTTTTTATTGGATTAAGGAAAACGTTCTGTTTCCTATGCCATTTTAAACATTTTAACAAAATTGTTAGTTATTAAAAATCAAATTAATTTATTACAAATGTCACATTTAACCAAAACTAACTGATATAATAATCTGTATTACGCCAGACGAGAGCGAACGACTCTTGATTTTTGTTAGTTCTGAACAAAAAAAAACTAAAATAAAAAGTAATTAGCATTCAGTGAAGACTGAAGACATTACATTTCGGTGTGATCGCGGTCGTGTCTGATAAAGAGCGCGACACTTCGCATTTGCATCGCCACACAGAGAGACCACCTCGCCTGCGCAGCCAATACTAACCTTTTGATTACTTTACATTATTCACTTATATTATTTATACTCAATTTAATTATTACTTACTAGCCGACCCGTCCACGCTTCCTTGAGGTGTATAAAAATCGTTAAATCATCATTCATTCATATTTTCCCAGCTAACTATGAATTATACTATTTTCCGGTAAACTTTTTTTCTGTAATGTATCACAGATTTAAAGTGGACACTATTTAACATCAAGTGCCTTCTCTCTCGCTCGGTCACTTACTGACTTTTTTTTGTTACAACCTTTCTCTTGACAATAACGATCGCAAAAAAATTAGACCCAATTCGTTGGATACATACTTTTAAGGAAATTACGTGAAGGAAGGAGTATGAGGCACAGTTGGTTTATATGAATAATGAGTGCAGAAAATTAATAAAAATCACACTCTACTACGCTACTACTCTAAATTCCAATTAATAATTCGCTGACTAAACCTATGTCACTGTCAGTCTATATTGTCATACTTAAGTTATTCCTCCTATTGTGATGTCAAATGAAAAGTCAAACAAACGATATTCTAGTTCAACCGGCCAATCTCCTTTGTGTTTTACTCAATATACGTGACATTGTGCATATATCATGTTGCACACCTAAAAGTGCATTATTGAACAAGAAGAAGCGATGACTTGTTTACTCATGAAGTTTCAGTTTAGTTCAATTATCTATTTATCTATACATTATATAAACATATACACGGTGTAGCAAGTATATCAATGAACTGAAACATCAAAAGTGGAGAACCGCTTAAGTTTGGCATAAAAGCTACTTCACTGTACGCCCTCGTCCATTTTGTGCATACTTCTACATTGACATTGACAGAATTACTGTCAAAAGCAGTACAAAATCCATAGAATGTGAGAAGAAATATAAATCCTATTATGTACGACATTTACATAACTATTTAATATAAGAATTTTTGTAATATATATTATAAATTATATTCTGTATTAATTAGAAATAAACATAATTAATAAATTTAGAAAAACGTGAATAAATGATGTAAATGTTTATCTGTGTATGGTGTTGCTGAATGTCAAACATAATCATGTGTTAATGTTACAATAGAATATGTATCGTTTACTTTTTCTTGTGAGTAATGAGCAAAGATAATGAGCGTAAGTATTGCCTTAGGAATACGATGATTCTACACCACGAAAGCAGAACAGTCCCTGCTAGTAATAATTTTTTTCTATAAAGTACGTTTATGTCTACCCTGAAGGGAACGGGTTAGAATACTATTCCCCTCTGCCGCTAGGAGAGCATCTCGTAAGAGCCGGGCCGACTTACTCCCTCCCTCTCCCATCCCATTAATGCTGCAGATCTAGTGGCTCTTGTTCAGGGTCCGCTAAAACCGAAATATATTTTTTTCACCCCCCATCCCCACACTTCGATGCAACGCATGTCTATGGGCGATGGTGGCCACTTACCATTAAGTGGACAATCTCGTTTACACCTCATCTACCATAAAAAAAATGTTTAGGCACAGTATGCTTCATTATGTTTTCCTTTAAACTACAACGTGATTTAGATCAATAATTAATGTTTAATTTTTTGGCAAACTACTCAAACCGGCCTCTGTCTGTACGTTTAAATCTTTTAAACTAAGCAACGAATTGCAAATGTGGTTTTCACGAATAGACAGTGATTTAAAGTTTATATATATGTCGGAGAATAGTACAAGGTTATCGATTAAATCGAATCATCATCGCTGTCTATGGCGTTGGAGTAGGGTAGTAGTCACTTCCGTTGTTTTGACAGTCTGACTGAAGTCTTAGTCGTGCGCAGTATCTCAAGAAGTGAAGTAGTGTCTAAATAGTGATAGTGTTGTGCAGTGTTGTGTTAGTGCTAGGAGTGCTGTCCGATCAAGGTCACGTGAGTACCTTACAATGTAAGTACCTCGTCTTGTGTTAGATTAGGTTTATGTGCGTTTAACTTTGGGTTTAAATAGAGAGCCTAGCAGTGGAGGCGAGTGTTTTAATTACTTAAAGGAGCTACTTAAGCCTACACCTTGGTCACAAGTCCAAGGCACTGCTTAGGTTTCTCTCGTAATTGTTAGAGATGATATTTGATCATTTATCGGTTCAGTAGAAGTATCTGCGTTGCGTTTACCCAATATTTCATTCAATACCATCCACCCTGTTAGTGTTCCTCAAATATTCCCCATCTTCCTCCTGCCATTTCCTTTCAGATCATTTAAAATCCCCGACATATATAATACATGCATATTTTAATAGACGTGCGAAGCCGGGGAGGAGCTTTAGTTAATACTATTAGTAAATTAATACAATTAAGGAGTTCAAGCAACCTAACAGTTAACGGTGGCAGTGGTAAAGTTATCTTATTTTAGAGAATTCCAAATCCTGCCCACAGTCGCTAGTCGCTAGTCGTGTAGATAATGTTCTCAGTTAATAGATAATCGCTTATCCCAATAGGCTTATTTGAATATTGTTTTGAAAGGGTTAGTTAAACCATACAACTGATTAGTTTCTGCCAAACTCAATTTAAATAAAACTCAATTTCAATATCTATACTAATATTAGAAAGCTGAAGAGTTTGTTTGTTTAAATGCGCTAATCTCAGGATCTACTGGTCCGATTTGAAAAATTCTTTCAGTGTTAGATAGCCATTTATCAAGAAAGGCTCTAGGCTATATTTCATCACGGTACAACCAATAGAAGCTACACGCGGACGAAGTCGCGCGGGTCGACTAGTATAATATACAAATGAATTACCATTAATTCTTTAGAACATTTTTCTTTTTCAAATGTAACCCTTAATTTTTCCTTAAAATATTTAAAATTGTTACATAAATGTTGCCATATTCGTAAAGCTGGATGTCCCAACGAAGTAAAACAATTTCTGTGACGGTCACCACACCGTTCCCTCATTTAAATACCGCTTACCGTGGACACTCAAAAAACATGATTAATTTACTTTTGAAGTAAACTGACAGGTTGATGATCAAAATTGAGTTGTTACTGTCAATACGAGGATTTGTATTATACATTAATGTAGGTTTATCTACACATATAATAAAATTGTATCATCATAGAATGTCTGTATGTCACTACATACTATAAAACAGTCTCAAGTCGCCTCTTTTATATCTGTTCACGATAAAATCAAAAACTTATTGAAACATGCGATTTTTACCAATAGATAGTGTGATTAATAAGAAAGGTTTATGTTACGGGAGCCAGATTCAAATTCGGTCAATCATTTCCTCTCGAGTGAAAATTCGTATACTGCATAAGGAATATGTATTATGATTACTCGTGACCGACAGATGTGATTCCGTAGGTGGGCCTGGCAGCATACCAACCATGTAGAAAAAAATTCAGTCATTTCTTCCCATTTGAAAATTTAAATAAAGTCAGCTGACCATAACGTGGTGGAATATGATAATTGTTGAAAATGTCGAAAAAGTCGAACCGTTTTGGAGCTTTAGGGAGATTTTCTTGCTGCTGCGCTGCCTTATATCTTTTTAGATATAATTAAACTATAAACTTGATAACAATGATTGTTACTGTTGTGTTTAAAGATCTTTACTAACATCATCAAAGAGTAACAATTTTATAATAAGTATTATCCAAAATTATAAACATTTATTGAATGTTTATAATTTTGGATAATACTAGGAAATAATTTTAGCAGAAATTGAAAAAAAAATTTAATACGTATAGTTATTTTATAAGTAAGTAAAAATATCTTGCTTTTTGTCTTTGCCATACGTAATTTTTAATATGAATAAATGTTTGTTCATAAATGTTTTTGCAAATCGATGCCTTATACAGCTTGAAGGATAAACTCGTTCAAAATAATTGAAATTGAATGAATTCTAATTGATATAGAGCAAAAAAAATTAATGCCTTATATTCTTTCTAGAACATTAGCATAGAATAATAAATTTTTTGTACGTTAAAGGGTAAACTAAACCAAATGAATAACATTCCTGGCTTTCACAAAAACAGCATAACGTAACATTTGCATTTTCGTGTCGCATGAAATGCATTGATATCATATGTTATTTTAAAAACTACTTATAACTCAAAAATTAACATTAAAAGCATAACTACACAATCATATATTTGATTTGTTACTTAACATCAACTCAAAGTTGCCTTAATTTTTTATAAACATGGTCTTAGCTATGTATTGTGAAGCTGTACTGGTCAGCCGTTTGAAGACTATCAGCTTATCAAAGCTGCGTGACAATTTTAATATGGTATATATCTATTGCTTATAGCTATATTTTAATTCTTACCATATCAACGTAATTTATATATGATTCCTCCTCTAATTCCCAATGACACATATCACATTTCGACGCGTACTTCATCCCGTATTTCAATTTTTTCATGATAAAACACATAGCTTATGTCTTTTCCCAAGCTCTAGACTATCTCTTCCGAATTTCATCAAAATCGTGAAAACGTAACATGCAGACAGACCAAATATCCGGCGATAGATGGCGTAAGTAGTATATTAAATCACACTTTCGCTTGTTTGGTTTGTATTCTTAAGTAGTTCCTACGTTTCCTAAGAGTTATTTTCGAATTTATAATATTAGTTAGGGTTAGGATTTATAGAATGAGTATTTATTATGTACTTACATACTCGTGTAAATGCTCGTATAATACAACTATTTCTAGAGCTCATTAAGTATGATCGGTAGGCACACCTAAATCTGTAACATATTGTAGAAATTTATTTCAGTTAACATACAGTAGTTAAGCTAAAATACATTATGTATATTAACTTGAAAATAAATAAAAAAAAAGAAATGTGGACGTTGACGAAATAGGCTGTGCCTTAAATTTTGCAGTTGGAAATTTATTTTAAAAATACTTATACGGTAATACAGATAAATAAATAGATATAAATTGAATAGTTTATGGAGTCTCGACTGTTTTTGGCAGTCAGCGGTCACCTATTCTAAAGTATAACGTCATAACTTTAACTGCGAACTCGGACGACAGACTGTGGGACTTATTGACAACTAAGTACTTGTAAAGCGAGAACAAGGCACAAGTAACGAAGAGTTTAAAAGAATGTGCAACACGTGAATTAACATTATTTATAGCTAATGAGTAAACTTATCCATTTCTGATTCTATGTTATTTACCATAATACATTATACAATAAGGTAATTGAATGTTTAACTTTGCTTATACGTTACTGATAAATAATTAATTACACAAATTATAATGATTAATGTTCATATTTGTTTGTATATTAAGTATGAAATGTTTGTTAGTTTGTTCACCTTTCACGCTTTTGCATAGATAGATACATGATAATAATATAACATGTCTGTCTGATCTAAATGTTTTGGTAAGTATTAAAAGTTAGTGGAAATAAGTATTTTATTTAAGTGTTTTGCGTGAAAATAGTAATCGTATTAAATCGCGGCTCATAAGTTTAAGTAATATATTCATTACAACATTTTATGTGATTTTTGTAGTGGCGCCCGCCCTTGAATTCGTCTGGCATAGGTTTCAACTACTATCTCTATGGGGATCATTCATTTATTAAGTAAGACTATTTTCGCTAGTTTTTAACCCCCACTCTCTCTATTATAAGAAAAAATAAGAATAGGCCGACCCCCTCCCCAACTGTTTGATATTTATTACGTAAGAATCTAAAGGAAAAAATTAATACACGTTTGTTTTTTTAATGTTTATTATTACTAACAAAAGTACTAATAATTTTTATTTTTTGGTGGTGATAAACTTTGGTTTTGATCATTCATAAGATTTTCAGTCCAGAACCTCGACACTCGTGCTGTCGCCCGCGCTTTTTCAATGTATAATTTTAACTTTTTGCATTTTTGTGATCTTACGTAAGAACTATCGAGACAATAGGATTTACATTTTAAGAACTATCAATAGGATTTACATTTTAGAGTTAGAAATAATAACAATTTTACAATTTATTTGAATTTCCAAGCGTCAATTACATTGCAACTAATTTACATTACCCAACAGGTCGTTTGTTCTCACATTTTTTTACAAAATAATTGCAATTTAATAGTACTTTTACGGAGTAAAACAAAGTTCTCGCATACCAGCCCATAATATAGAAAATAGACATCTGTCAAGTCGTTAAATAGGCTTAAACTGGTGCATTCTTGCCAAATGAAATGTGTGCGTTCACAAATCGATCTAATTATTCCTTATTACCACTGTAATGTATCGCCATTATGTGAAATAGCTGATATTTAACGCATAATTTAAAAATCTTTCTTCTTGGAAAATCTCACAGCTGGGCAACGCTCGTGGCATCGGTTATTACGCACTACATTTTTTTGCGTAATTCTCGAGTCAAAGACCCTTAAGTACCCGTATTTAACACCTCTTCAGTTTCTCATTTATTCAAATTAACAAGCCCCATTGACACACCATCATACAGAAATACCCTTAAGCGATACTACGGTATACTTACTGCTATACATATTTATGACGCTCGTATTACGTTGGCATAAGATTTAAATTCGTTTTAAGTTGTGAGTTTGACACTATCGATAATTTAGGCGTAACATTTTCCAAAATGCATCTCTCTCACTCGTACGAATTTTCCTGATGAGTGAAAGGGAGGTTAATTTCAATTCGTGTTTCATTGTAAGCATATTGGCAGCTAATTACAGAATTACAGAGAGTGAAGGTGCGAAAATTGGGTGTAAAATGAAATGGCTCATCAACATCTCATTATAGAGCTGCGGAGTGCGGACACGCGGACACGCGATGTATTCAAAGTTTAAAACTCCTGAATTGATTATAATTTTGCCGCCTTATTGTCCTTGGATGGCACAGCTTGGATCTTTTCATTAACGCATATGTAGTTATTTGGAAGTGATTCGCGATGATCAACACTTTATTATGTTGTTATCTTTTATGTGAAAAGTCAAGGTGTTATTGTTGAACATCTCAATTTAGTGTCAGACGATGATTTATTTTTAATAAAACTTCATTAAAAAGGACAGAATATATTTTGATTCGAAGAGTAAATTAATTTTTAATGTGAACGATGAAGGGTTGATTCTGTCTCGTAATGTCAAATTACTAGAATTTTTAGCCTTAATTTTAGTGTCCTGGAATCACGACCTTAAGATTTAAATTAATCAAAATTTTATAAACATAAAAAATTATATATTTCAAGACTATTCGCATACAAATGATGATTAATGATCGCTTGAAATCGAATTCTATAAACGCTTCTATAAAATCCGTTTATTTGGATCAATTTAAATAATGTTCATTTCACGCTCTTTATAAAAATTACGGTTTGGGAAAATTGGTCTGAACGAATCTACACATGTAGGTATTACTAATAAACAATTTTTATTTATTACTAGTCGACCCGCTGTAGCTTCGCTGGCCTAAAATGTTTTAATGGCATCAACTTAGTTCTTTATTTGGCGATACCTGTTCGTTTATGTTAATAAATCCTTCAAATCTGAGTACCTAGTATCTACTCAAAGCAGCTAGGTTTTAATCTGTTAGCTAAATTAGATTTGAATAGATAAGTAAACAAAATAATAATATATTGTTGTTATAATTTAGGGAGCATTGATTTGGGTGGTTTTCGTTCCAAAAGTTGGTATCACTACATAGTATAAAACAAAGTCGCTTCCCGCTGTCTGTTTGTCTGTATGGACATACTATGGATTTTGATGCGATTTTATTAATAAATAGAGTGATTCAAGAGGAAGGTTTATATGTATAATACATATATAATATAGTAGAGAAACACTGATAATTTTAGAGGTATCTAATGTGATGTCGTAAATAAACCCATTTTTGCGCTTACATTGCAAACGCTGGCTGAACCCTACGAGATAGATCAAAATAATGTACTACAGTATCGTACACCTTAAAAAGGATGAATCTCTTATGGATAACCCACAATAATATTTTTTTATCTTTTACTTTTTAATAAATTAGCTAGTTTCGTTATTAGTTTTATTTATTAGCTCTCTAAATGGCAATTAGATTACCTTTTTAGGGATCACATAAGTTGTTATAAATACTCTAATGTTAGATTAAGTTAAATGTTAGGTAACGGCGTTGAGCAGAGGTCGGTGAATATTGTTATTACTTTAGAGAATGTATTTAAACCTGCACTTGGGTCACAATTCCTAGATCATCATCTGTAAAACGCTTGATATTTTAGATCAAAAAATAAACACCCACATATCGACATTTTAAACTATTTATAGAGAATATTATTTAAATATCTATATTCTATACTAATATTATAAAGAGGAAAGATTTGTATTTTTGTATGTAACGAAGAAACTTAAAAACTACTGGACCGATTTCAAATATTCTTTTATCCGTTAGAAAGCTACATTATCCCTGAGTAATATAGGCTATATTTATAACTAGAAAAATTAGAGATCCTCAAAAATTCTTACTAAAACCAACCAAAGGTGTAAAAAAATTAGCCATAAAGTGTCTTTCATCGCATGCCCTGCAGAAATTATTGATGATAGAACAAAAAAATGTTCTACAATATAATATCTACTAAAAATTTCACGAGACCATATGTCCAACTATTGTAGTTATGTCACTATAACTACTTTTTTACATTTTAAAAGTTGATAGAAATTCCTATCAAAATCAGACCATGTTTTCAATACCTTTGTATTAATTCTTATCCAAATAAATTATTTTATATTCAAGACTGTTTCAATACCTGTTGGTTTCTGTTTGAATTATTGAAATCGGACATTCCATTCAAAAGATATTACGAAATTAAAAATGTCAATATAAACAAAAAATACACGCCGACGGACCGGTGTGTCTGCGGCGAGTAACGCGGCGAGAGAGGATGCACCGAAATGCAGGAGAGCCAAAATGTTTAAAAAAATTATCCACCCGTGCGAAGCCGGGACGGGCCGCTAGTATAATATAAAAACAAAATAATTTCATCGTGGTGGGTTGATTATTACGGAAGCAGATCTAATAATCGAAGTAACTAAGATTATATCTCACAACATACACACACACACACACATCGGCCATACATTACGATTTTTATTGACCCATCAATGTTTGAATATTCCTAATAAGTAGATATTGCAAAATCGATTTTGATATAATCAGAATTATACACAGCATTCTTAGATATTTTGATACTATAGATATTTTTATACACAGGTTTGCTTGCAACATTTATTATTGTTAGCCGAGTAAAAAAAATTATAAAAACGAAAATTATTATTTTTCTGTTCAGAGCCATTTTAATCTTATTATCATCGTCTGTTGGACTTTTTAAATATGTTAGCAACTCTGTTGATAACTATTAGTGTTAGTTACTGTCTCTACTATCCTTGGGTTTTAACGGAGGACCTGGGCAGTGGAGTGGGTCCCTAAACCTACACCTAGGTCACAGGTCCACTGCATAGGTTCCTCTAGCAATTGTAAGAGATCATAATGTTTGATTATTTATCGGTTCCGTAGCAATATCTACGTTGCGTTTATACATAGTTCGTTGAATATCATCCCCCTTGTAGTGTTTTCAGTATGTCCCCTCTCCTCCCCCTAATTCTCATCATAAATCTCTGAGTTATAGGTAAAAATATACATCTGTGAAATACTCAATATTAAATAGGGAATAAATACAAATAGATGTTAATTTAATTTTTTTTTGACGAATTTTCAACTGTAACTGAATTTTTGTAACAATAGTATTTTGCTATCAAAATAGTTATTAGAATGAAGTTATATATTTAAACTAGTTGACCCGGCAAACGTTGTTTTGCCACATAAATTTTAAACGATATGCACTCAAAATTTCATAAAAATCGGTCGAGCCGTTTCGGAGGAGTATGATAACTAACATTGTGACACGAGAATTTTATATATGTCGGAGATGTGAGTTAGGTTTAGTTTAGGTTAGCCTTGTGTTAGGTTAGGTTAATGTTAGTCTAATCTTAAGATTAAATAGTGAAACTAAGCAGTAAAGGTGAGTGTTATGATCATTTAAAGGATATCCTTAAGCCTACACTTTGGTTACAAGTCCAAGGCACTGCTTGGGTTCCTGTTATCCTTATCCTTGCCGTATTGCGCCCATATAGCTTTTGAGATAGGCCATCCATCTATATCCTTTTTAATTAGTATCCGACATATATTTAAATAGATAAAACATATTAATGACATCAGTTTTTCTAAAAGAGTTAAAAATGTATAAACTGACAGCATTTAATAGGTATGTTATATATATAACATTTAAAGTTAATAAATAAATGAATATAAATCGTAGGAATTAATATTAAATGGGTGATATCGTGTCTGTTATTGTAAGATATTCGAGTTATTTCAGTAATGAATGAAATCGTATTTGTGTCATAAGAGAAGAATAAAAATAATCAATTTATCTATTTTCTATGTAAATTAATTCGAAAACTTTAACTCTTAATTAAATATTAAATGCTAGAATTTGGCTACTGTTCTTGGCTATTGATAAATGTCGAAATTTCACAACAACATATTAACGTTATAAAGAAAAAAAATATGTAAGTTACAGTTTAAGTATAAAATATTTTAGCCAAGTGTGAGTGTAGAATTGCGCACTTAGGGTTCCTTACAATTTGAATTATTTAAGGGTCCATACATCAACATAGGTCGCAGTCAGTTTACCAGCATCAATAAAGTGTTTTTTAGGGTAAAAACGTGGCCCTATTACTACGACTCCGCTGTCCGTCTGTCCGTCTGTCAGTCACCAGGCTGTATCTCATGATCCGTGATAGCTAGACAGTTGAAATTTTCACAAATGATGTATTTCTATTGCCCCTATAACAACAAATACTAAAAACAGAATAAAATAAATATTTAAGGGGAGCTCCCATACAACAAGCATGATTTTTTTGCCAAATTATTTTCAAAAATTAGATTTTTGGATTATTTTGCAAAAACATATCTTCTTACCAAATATCACAATTCTAATACGTTACGATTCCTATGCGAATGGGTTTTTTTTATTTGTGTCATAGGACTGCTTTATACTAAAACATGTTTCTAAGTCAATGCGAAACTTCTTAAAAGTTTACATTCCATGTATCAATATATATGCAATCTAATGACTGAGAAAAATGTACAGACAGACAGACAGACAGATAAACAGACGGACATTGAAGTGATCATGTAAGGGTTCGTTTTTTCTTTTCGGATATGGAACTCTAAAAAGCGCAGTTTATGTAAGACAGTAGAGGATGTCTTTGGAAAGTTGGAAATCATTGCTCAATCCTACGCAAGCAGTAGTAGGTAATGGTAATTCTTTCTAGAAGAAAATTTGACATGAACTAACTGGCATGAAAGCTGATTTAAAGCTCTAAAACACCACGTCAAGTATTTCAACACAAATTCATTATCAAATTCAAACATTAGGGTTGAATAAATTAAATTTTCGTGCGTCAAACCGCAAGGCGCTGCTGTATTTTTTTATATAAATCACAAAAATAATTCTAGCCCTAAAAGTGACACGGTGTAGCATGCAATATTATGAGCGCTTTAAAATTTAACTCCCTTACAATTTATATGCCGAAAGCACGAACACATCTTAGTCCAAGAGCCCTGGTAAGCCGACTCTACATTTAAGTATAAAATATTTAAAAAATCCATATTTTTGTTAGAGTTGTACATGTCGGGGTATAGTTGGGGTAGGATAATAGTGAAGGCCCTGTCGGGCTATAATTTAGAGTAGGAAAATGATAAAGAACATTAATTGTCACTTCCGTCGCGATTTTTATACTCAAAGATTTTTGACAGCCTCAAACGAGTAAACGATTATCGGTCAAAAACTAGCGAAAATAGTCTTACGTAATAAATCACCACTAGGTATCGAAATTCAGAATAAACTATTTTTACCCGACTACGGCGAAGCCAAAAGGAAGGGTTATGTTTTTGGCAGTCTATGTATGTATTTATGTATGTTTGTATGTTCCACTCTAGTGCCTGAAATATTAACCCAATTTTAATGAATTAGGTGTCAATAGATTCGTAATAATAGCGCGGGTGACATAGGCTATAAAAATTTTATGATTTTTTTACTTTGACTATCTTTATACCTAAGCATTTATGGGTTTTTGTCTGAACTATTTTCTTGTTTCGTCCTTTTTAGACCACTTTTTTAAGTAGTCGGGTAATGGTTTTTTAAAGTTATTAAATATGTTTTTCAATTTTTATACTTTAACGCTTGTTCTAGGTTTAGCTCGCCACGGCTCTCGGACTATTATACTTGTTCAGCAAAATTATTTAGGCGTATACTCCGTCTTAGTTAATTAGAATTTTCTTGTATTTACTTTATAAATAAATGGGGCAAACATTAATTGACCTACTTAAAATTTTACATAACTACAACTAATGCAAATTTTCTATAATTTACAAAAGTGTAAAAAAATTATTATATTACTATTTATTAGAATAACTAAGCTAAATTACATTGACAGTAGCAGTCTTATATCTTTTTTAAATTTATTTCATATCGGCAACAAGACCTTTAAGCAGATAATTGTGTTGCCACTAATATAGATATTTTACAGTTTTTGTTCTGTTAGCAACACTGTTTATAAAGTAGTAGTAGCGGGTAGATCATTTTATATTATTACTATTAATCTTTGGTGCGATAGATTAGTCAGTCTTTCTGGTGTTTTCGTGCAGTAAACATAGAAGTTAGTGTTATAGTGTCGTGATTAAAGTTACCCTTCTGGAGGTCCACGTGAGTTTACTTTATTATCTATTGTCGTTAGCGAGGTCGAGTGGTGGAGGTGAGAGTTAATATATTATGAAAGAGCTCTTTAAGCCTGCTCCTGAGTCTCAAGCCCCAGCCATCGCTCGAGTTAGTCTAAATTGCATGTGAATACGTATTACTGTACAGTGATAGGTATCATATCTCTTTCTACATTGTCGATAAATTTACCAAGATTACTTTTTATCCCGGATAAGTTAAAAGTTACATATAGCCGACCCTCCCTCGCACACTCGGTCATTTTCAATTGCAACTATGAATATGCTACTTCCCCACTATTTTACGAGATAATTCATATTATGTCACTGCTTTGCAACGGACACCACAATCTCAATGAGTGTCATCTATCTGACTTACTTTTTCTTTTATATCAACCTTTTTTTATAAAACAGGAAGGCAAACAAGCACTCAGATATCCTGGTGTTAGGTTATCACCGCTGCCCACGGACTCCTGCAACAATTGGGGAGTTACAGGAGCGTTGCCGGAGATATACGCCAGTTTTGAAGGTCATAATATAGATAATAGATCATTCCATAAGTTGAATGTGCGTGGAATAAAAGTTCTAGAAAAACGCACTGTTGAGGCACGCCACACATCCAGATGATGAGGATGATATTTAAGTCTATGGCGTGCAGTGCGGTGGTGGAATTCGGCGGCAGGGATCAAATGGAAAAGCTCTTCGGAACACTCCCTGTGATATATGAGGATATGTCTCCCGTGATATATGCAGTGCCAAGTTATAATTAATATAAAAATATAAGAATTACCTGATTTTGTGCATTTATTCTAAAATTATGCGCTTACATACGTACAGGTTCATTTTATTTTGAAAGTATACTTTAAATCTACAACAGCTACTGGATTCACGACATATAAACCACAGTTACGTAGAAACGTCTATAAATGACTTTCCAATCCGAAATCCTATAACCGTTAGTAATTATAAAATGATCAAAATTAATATAAATAAAAACAATAACCACAACAGTTAAACTGAATCGTAAAGTTCTCAATTTAATTGGCCGATAAAAACAAAACCTTCCTCACTTGCTACATTCAAAAGTTAAAATTACAACCTGTTTACACCGACCCTAATTGTTCTAGTAATTTCTTTTAAACGTTTCTTTCATGCTGGTGATGAAATGGATTTTTATTTCACAGCCTCACACGTAGCTACAGTTTTAATGTACTAAAGATACAGATCTACCAAAATAGGTCTAGAAAGTTTAAAATATAATTTCGTATCTACTCATCTTATTATAAAACAAAATATTGGCAAAGTGATTTATGAAAATGTTTAGATGTAGGGTTTTGTGTAAATTGATTGAACTAGGAAGATAATTGTTAAAAATGTTAGTGTTGTTTTCATTGAAAACCGTTTTAAGCCCATCACCTATGTGATGCCGTGAGTGGTCCTTATTATTTTACAAAGTTAATCATAAGAACTTTTCTATTTAATTTCATCGGATGGTCTATATTTAATGCGTAAAATAAGAGTGATTCACCTAACCAAAAATCTGCCAAGTGCGAGTTAAACTTGCGCTTCGAGCGTTCCGTACAATCTGGATTGAGGGACAAATTTGACTTTTCCATTAAGTAAAAATTATGTTCAACAGGGAAAGAAAAAAACTACTTTTGTTATTTATTCAAATTTTTACCTTTATAAAGCAATCCAATCATTTAAAACTTTAATATTTTCACAGCGCTAAGAGATTGCTGATTTCAGTTCTTGATAATAATTTTCAATAAAAATACTTTATGTTTCTTGAGAACAAGGTCCTTCATAGAATGTTATTTTTTCTTCAAGTTTAGAGGTTTTTTCCTCTTCTTGTGCTATACACCCTTGTTTCTTTCTTAATTTCATGATTCTAGGTCATCAGGAAGTACCTATATTATACTTTTGATTTTGACATACAAAAGGCAAAGAAAAATAATATAATTTTTTTATTAAAAGGTACGGAACCCTAAAATAATCTATTACAATGCTCGAAATGCGTATGAGAATTTATACACAATGAATTGTAAAATTCATTTCATCAGTAAAACAATAAACAACAGTTTTGTATTAATTAAACTTTGTAATGCATACTGTTTTTACTTACACTTACAAAAATTTAACTTGTTTTATAATTTAAATTTAACTACTATTTTATCTTGAACTAGATCATTTTTTTTAATTACAGATAAAAGTAGATGTTTAACTTCCTCTAGATGACGTTTGTCAAGAAATAAGGGTTAATAACTTTATCAAGGAATTCAATTACACAGACCAATTTTGACCACATTGGTCTTGTTGCTCTTGATATGAAAGTAATTTCAAATAATTTTGCATCGGCACTTTATGAAACAATAAACAGTTTTGGATAATTGGCTCTTTTTTTAACATTCATCCATATCACTCTACGAAAGGCGTTCTCACTCTTATACTAATGAGAAAGAAATAACAAGTTTTTTTACAAATATTGAAAAATATTATTTTACTTACATTGACACGAAGAGATATCCTCTTGTTTTGCCGATGCGTTGCATCCTCGAATATAGAGTGGGGAGGGGGAGTGAAGAAATAATGCTGCGGATTCAGTGGACCCCGAGCAAGAGCCCAGAGTCTACTAGATCCGCACCATTAATAGGATGGGAGAGGGAAGGGGTAAGTCTGGCCGACATGCAGCTCGATCGGAACGCTTTTATGACATTTAGTGGTCAGATTCGCATGCTGGTGGTCGTAAACTAGTCGGGGAACAGATCCCGTACTACCAAGGGGTGCTGGGTTACTCGGCTCTTACGAGATGGTCTCACGGGTAAAACTCTACATTTAACTTCTATCATATTAGCATCATAAGTTCCCAGATATTTTAATATTCGTTCCTAGTTATGGAGTAAGAGGAAATGTACTAAACGTGCTAAAATCGTATCTTAGTAATAGAATGCAAATAACAAAAATAACAACTCTTGACATAAAATCTAAATCAGAAGTGACCTACACATCTAGCTCACAAGTTAATGCGCGTGGCGTACCACAAGGTAGTGTTCTGGTCCATTATTATTCATTGTATACTTTAATGATTTTCCTTCGTTTATTCAATGTCCCATTTCAATATTTACAGACGATTGTAATTTAATCTTTAATGACGACGGCACAACTGATTTTATGACGAAAATTAATGACACTTTAAAGAATATTGTAGAATGGACATGAGTTAATAATTTAATATTAAATTTTGACAAAACTAGTATTATGACATTTATAAATAAAAATATGAATCATTCTCCACTGCAAGTTATATATGATAATAGTAGAATATGTGAAACAGACACGGTAAAATTATTAGGTCTTCACTTAGACAAAAAATTGAATTGGAAGGTACATGTCGAGTCAGTCTGTACGAAGCTACATAAATGTTCATATGCTCTTTATATGCTGTCCAAAATGGTTTGCGAAGAAACATTAACATTAGTTGCTTATAAAGCTTATGTTTGCTCCATTTTAAGGTATGGAATAATTTTTTGAGGAAATTCGGTTGAACGCTATAAGGTATTTAAAGCACAAAAAAGATGTATGCAGATATGAAGCTTTTTTATTTATTAAAAAACGATTACATTTATATGATAACTTTAATACTATGCGTCATAAAAATAAACTACACGTTCCTTCCTTTAAAACTATGAAATTGAGTAACAGTATAATTATTATGATGCCTAAACTGTACAATGCATTGCCAAATGAGACTATTAGAATAAATGATTTTCTCTTTCACAACATCTTTCATCTTTTTTTTAAACGGTGAATAATAATGTTTCAATTATTAATATTATTTTTGGAAAATTTATTTTGTTCGTAATTATATTAAATTTAATACTGTAATTTTTTAAATAATAATATTGCACGCCTGATATGGCAAACTGTTACAAATTAACAAATATATATACGATCTGAAAATGTACTTACAGTTATGAAATAAATTATATTCTGATTCTGATTCTAAAATCATAAAACTAGAATCAATCCAGTACTTTCATTTCATTAGATAGTAATAAGTATACTTAGAAATGTTATGATCTGTAAAGATGTAGGGCAATAACAATTTTATTTTCTTTTGTTGAGCTGAGTTATAATATAAAGATTTAACATTCAATAATTGTAAACCAAACGAATTTAAAAAATTAACTATTTTGTAATGTTGATAAGGTTTATAATGATAAAAAGGTTTTTCCGACAGACATCAATGCAAATTTGCTACTAAAAGATTTTGAGAACAAATAAAATATTATAAATATCAAATATAGTTAGCAACACCGCTGATACTGCATATTTGCGGGTAGTACTTTTTTATGTTATTCCAAGACTGTATATAACCTGTACAAAAAAATCATACAAAATTTTGATCTATTTTAAAGTTTTTTCTTTAGTTTCGAGACCTTTCTATGTGAATTTTTATTGTAGAACAAGCAGATATTTAATCGCCTCGCATTTTATATTAAAATGTCTTAATAGCCTCATAATAATTATTTCACATCATAAATTCTAATCATATGGTATTGCCGGATTTCCATGGAAAACCTGCCTCTGCAGCAATTTATTATTTTTACTTTATAAATAGTTTTGTAATTAAAAAAATTATTTAATAAAAAAATATATAAACAATACTCAATCTATACTTAATTTTTCTTGTGAGTGAAAAGTTATAGTTTATATTTCAATGAACATATAAACGGTTTTTCAACCTTGTATTTGGAATTCAAGTTAAAGAACTAATATAAGTAAAGAAATATTCATATTGCTACAAAACGAATAAATTATAATATATATAGAACTATTTGTTACAAAACCTTTAGAACTATGTGCATGACATACGCTATTACCGATTTACAGACAAATATAGCCTACAAATATTCACTATATCTATCTCTTCTTTATACTTTCTCATAAATCAGTAGATTTAGATAAGCTTTTTAAATTTTATTTATTAATTGTTATGAATTTAATTCAACTATTGATTTCTCACCTCAAAATTTAATAAATCATCGATTTATTAAAAACTCTTGTTCTACATTATATTTCAGTAAAAAAACATATAAATGAAGTATTGATTAAAATATCTTAATCAATACCTTTGTTACTAAATATGTATTACATGTAATATATCAATCAGTCACATAATTAGGTTTAGGAAAAACTTTTTACAAGATTTTGTCATTTAACTCGCAATTCATACAAATAAATAAAATTGGAGTGTCTGTTTGTAATATTAAAATAACCGCAAGAGCATATACCAAAACAATGTTCTGTTTGACTGTCTGTTTGTTCTGGCTAATCTCTGAAATGGCTGGACTTATTTTGACAGGACTGTTACTGGGCGATAGCTGATGTAACAAGGAATAACTTAGGCTATTTATCATCTCGCTACGACCCATAGGAACGGAGCAACACGCGAACGAAGTCGCGCGAGTCGGCTTATGTAAAAGATATACATTTCATTTGATTATGAAAGTTGTATGTCATGAAAAATCATTTTTTGAAGCACTCTCTCTCTTTTTATAATATACTTATATAAACAACAACCCTTGAGCTGATATGATAATGGAGGAAAGAGATTTCTACTCCCTGATGGCAAATGTTAGGGCAGTAGAATTTAGGCCAATATCAAAATATTTTTAAATTTCTTACTAATAGTCAATTCTAATCTTCAAACTTAGAGTATCATCAATCAAAGTGTACTTAAAATTATTAATATAATAACTATCGTTTTTCTAGTGTAAATAAAATTATATCTTATACCTACTTTAAGAATTGTAGAAATATGTTGAACTATTTAAAGTTAAATTTTAGTCACACGTATGTGAATTTTTTTACATTAAATATAACTTTTATATTTATTTAAATTTACACGATTAAAATTAAAAAGATTTATTGTTATGTCTCAATTTTAAGCTTTTAATATTCTAAAACAATTTTAATTGGCGTTATTAATTGCCATATTCATGAAAACTAACGCGTAATTTAATTTTATTACAGACTAGCATTACGTAAACATACAATTATAACACTATTTATGGTTCCTAGAAGTTTTTTAAATTATAACTTTCGGCTGTATAAAAGAGCTCTAAATACTAATTAATTTTAGACATTTTTAAATAAATTTGTAATTCTTATAAGATAAAATTTCAAATTTTTTTATACGAAAAAATAAATTTTAAATAATATTTTATTAAATTCAAATTCCTTGTTTGTTATCTTTAGAGATTGCGTTGAAGTCTTTTCTTAAACAAATTTTCGTATTTTACTATCTATCAAAAACATACTCATTAAAAGCTACTAATTTTTAAAATATTTAATTTAAACCATAATGTCTAATAATTTTCATAAAAAATAATACATACCTCCTTAAAATACGATGAACTTTTTCAAAAAACGAAAAACATTAAACAGTTTTTACATCATACATTTAAAAATAGAACTTTAACAAAAACTTTTTACACAAAAAAAATCACTAGCACAGACGAAAAATAAAAATTAGTTCGAGTGGCGCGACACGGGGCACGCGGCACGTAAGCTCGTGATGATGCGTGGATCACTTGTAACGGTGGAGCGTGTCGGTAGCCCCGCCTACCCCACGGAGGGGACCGATACACCTCTTGAGCTTCTTCACACTTACCGTACCTACTAGCACAACCACTCGCGATGACCTCCCACCCCCCGCTGATCTCATACAACTCCACAAACCCGCGGAGGTTGCTATTCATTCATAATAGCTCTTCCCTCACTGGTTGTCACTGATAAATTTAATTTAAGCTATGCCAAACCATTTTAGATCTTATTCCCTACACGTAAAGTTCTATTTAATTATATTTATGATATGGTTTTCGGTACATCTGGGCGGGAAGATAAACGTTTGTAAAATTTAATAGCAGTAGGTATGAGTAGATATAAACGGTTTCTATTAGGGCTCTATTATGTTCTTGAAGGACTTAGCGGGGCTTGTTACTTCAATATAGAGGTTTAATAGGAATATCGTTACCCTATTTACGAAAGAAAATATACGTGCATTTTCTATTTTTATTTTTTAGAATAATTTAGAGGGAACCTTTAGATGATCCTAAAAAAGTATTTTACCTACCCTAAGGAAAATAACTAAAGAAAATAAAACTAGAGTCCTTTGCTGAAATTCATTTCTTCGGTCATGAAATCAGATGCATAAATTTATAGTTTAATGTTTAAAAATTATAAGGCAATATAAATGTATATTAAAAGCATATTATATATATCTAATAGCTGTAACGAAGTGTAGAGCGCGTCATGGGAGGCTACGTCTGTCTGCCTGTCACTGGTACAACACGAAATTATTGGTGTAAGTCATAAGAGAAGTATTAAAATATTTTATTTTATATTATATACATTTTTATGAATTATTTATTATATAGGGGAAAAGGGGGACACTTGGATATTGGCTATATTGTTGTTTAGTATCCATTCCTTTAGTTGATTTCTTTACACTAACATGTATCTGAGAATACGTTTTTTTTATTATAATACTTTGTACATTTTAGTTAGGGAATGTAATTAATTACAATCTCGCGAAATCTCGCTAGTTTAACTGTATTTTTGTGGTTATTTATGCAAAGAAAAGTTTCTTATGTCTGCGAATATAGTTTATAAAGACTATCTGAGTGTGTCGGATGTATGAAAACACTTTCTACGAGCGGAAAATGGATTGAGTGAGATGATTAGATACGTCAGTTTATTGAAAAAAATCGTAAAAATTAATGTTTATTTCTTAATACCTATAATTCTTATTATATTTTTACTAATTAAACAAGAATAAACAACACTAAACTGCCATTCTCGCGAGATCTCAGAATTGGCGAGATCTTGCGGTATTGTTATTCATAAACTCGCGAGATCGCCTGAGTCCCAATCTCGCGAGATTGCTATCCCCGATTTTAGTATTGTCGCTGTCTCTCTTGAGTTATAAGTAATGCTAGTATCGTAACTATCGTAATACGTAGTCACGGTGTTTAAGCAGTGATCATTACGCACCTATTTCTCGCTCTGCATGCCTGTTTAGTATTTACCCTATGTGTCGTGATCATGATCGTGATGTACATCACACACTCATTAACTAACTGTTAGATTTTAACTGACAGACTCAACGTTTTGTCTTATTAATGTATTATCTATTGGTAGCTGTACTGCACTGTGACATGTAAAAGACAGATAATATTACTAAATAATATCAAACACATGAACATGAAGCTTTAATGGTAATCGGGTAGGCTTTAACTACTAGTTCAAATCTATTGGAACAGAGGTTATATATTGTCTATACGTGGGGATAATAAAATAAAAGGAATTAGTACGAATATAGAGTTATCAACGGTGTTGGTACTAAGTCAAGAAACCAATATTTAAATAATTCATTTACCTTAAGTCAGATCTATTCTGTAAATTATGATTTGAAATTAGGAAACTACCTTATCTACTGAGACGAAATATATAGATATAGTGGGCAAAGATGGTCCAGCTTTATGGTGTTATATAATTTCAGGGATATTAAATAAACTCTACTTTCGACAAGTGTCGCTCTACAACCATTAAATGTAATGTAATAATTTATTTACCTTTATTCAAATTCTTTCAAAGACCATTATAGTTTATTTTTCCACGTTTATGACTTTCTTTTTTAATTAATCTAAATTTAAAGCTTTTGTGTGAGACGCGTAAAAACACACAATCAAAAATTTCAATTTATTGCTTTGGCTTCTACTAGTGTTATAGAGACCCCTTACATAAGGTTTATTTTAATATCCTTGGATAATTCACATTATATAATTATAAATTATAGCTAATGTGTTATTTTGATGTGTAAGTTATATTATTGTAAAGTTTCATCAAAATATATTCAGTAGATTGTACGTGAAAGAATAACAAACATACATCCACACATCTATATATTCTTACAAACTTTCGCGTTTATAATATTAGTAGGAAGTAGGATATATCCACCGACGAGTAGACAATATATAAACTGTAGTGCTTCATTTTTTTTAATTGACATTTAGAAACTATACTCTCTAATAGATATTATGTGAAAAGATAATAACATTGACACAATTATTATTCCTGTGTCAAACAAGAGAAATTTATTGAGTTTTAATCATGAAAATGACGATTTAATGGATAAATAAATAATTACGAATGCATTAATCAGGACCTGCTTACATATTGAGCGACCAAACGTATAGCAACTAAATTATTTCATTGCAGCTTTTCAAGTATTTGACAGTTAGTGTTACACTTATTTATTTAGGTACAGTAGTGAAGTAACTGAAATGAACGTGAAGCGCATGTTATCTACTTGGCGATCACCGTTCGCACCCGAGCGGGCACCCTCGAATTATGAAGGAATTACTGGACCCTCCCCGGACGACAGCGTACACTATTGACTTCAGAACATTTTTGTTTAAATTCACTTTTGAATTCCATCGATTCAAGAAAATAATTCCACTGACAAAAGATGATAAGACACTAAACTACACTACTTTAAATAGTGCTTACCATATGAAATCACTTGTCTTAAGTCTATCACGACAGTGGTTATAGGTATCAAGATTGTACCTATTGTTGAAATAAAACAGAAGGGACCTCTAATGAATACAAAGATATCAATATTCTACAATTAGAATAATATAGGTTTAAAATAAAACTTATCTTAGATTGATTCGATAATCATCATCATCACAGCCCATTTATGGTCCACTGCTGAGCTGGGTCTCCCCCTCAGATTGAGGAGTATGTTAGGCTATAGGCCACAACGCTAGCCCAGTGCGGGTTGGCAGACTTCACACAATGATAGAGAATTTTGAAGAACTCTCAGGAGTGCAGGTTTCCTCGCGATGTTTTCCTTCACCGTTAAAGCAAGTGATAATTGCTTAAAACACACATAACTCAGAAAAATCAGAGGTATGTGCCCAGGATCGAACTCGGACTCCCAAGTATGTCTGAATCACTTGGTTATCACTGCAGATTCGATAATACGAGTACTGATTTCTTAAGCTTTTCCATAAAATGAATGTAGCTGCAAGTTTAAGTAGTCGCACTAATTGAACAGTAAAATTTGAAAAAAAGTCACACACATCTGCCTTCCGTCTCCTGAGTAGCAATTACATAAGGAAATAACAAAAATATAGCCATTTTTAACAACTTTCTTTTGCCAGACCACTTGTCAGAATTAACGTCCGACAAATTACCCCAAATGAGTTATTGTTTTAAACTCCTGCCGCAAACTTCGAGTTAATGCCAAATAATTATTTTATTTTCATTTCATATCTATATTTTTCACCTGTAGTTAAGTTTTAACGTGTTATGTCCTATTACAACACTAAAAATGATAAATGGTAGATATTAACTAAACGTTTCAATGTTGTTTTAACAAAATACATGGTTTGTAAAAATGTAGGTAATTTATAACTACAGTTATTGCCTATACATATTAGTTTACAAGCCTTGACCAGCCAAACCCACGTTATAATATACCTACCTATATTGTATGAAAAATCATTCCTACTTGAGGATATTTTAACTTAGCTATTAATTATATGTAGTTGTTTTGGATATCAGCAAAAGCAGCAAAAAAGAAATATCCATTTCCACCAATTTTTCGTGACTTTCTACTCCCAACGTCGTCGTAACTGGTTTTATTTTGTGTTAGCTTTATTTTTGTTAATTAATAAAGAAGAAGAAGAGTTGTAGCGGTCTATACGTCAGACTAACAGTATGATGTCCTACTGGGGGGTTATAGGTACTTTAGATAAAAATAAAACTGTAAAATTAATTATCATCTCTTACCTCCTATTAAATTCGATAATGTTCCCTTAGCACAGTCGAAAACCTAGATTGTTACCTCTCCTGCAATTTGCAGATCATTACAGTTAGTAGGAAAATCTTTGCAACCATTTGCCGGTTGCAAAGATTAAAGCGCTGGAAACACTTTCTGGCAATCATAACAAAAATATCCTTAGAACAGACCTTCAGAGTTACTCCTAGAATACTCTCAAAGTAATTCATCATTATTTTGTCGTGACCACCTTCCTTGATTTGTGTTTATCAGTTCTCCAATAATAACGAAAGTAAATATGTTACCAACATTCTTTCATTCATTCAGTTGCTATCGTGATATTTAACACACGGAACTTTTTTCCCTTCGAGTTTTTAGCCCTACTCTATTTCTCTCCCACTTAATAAAAAGATTAATATTTTTACTTTAATTATGAGCTCTACCTCTCTCATACTTAGGTAATAAAAATCCTCAATAAGTAGGACGTAGCACTAACACACTAAACTACATTAGTGGCATTACTACTTAGTAATATTACATGGCAGATTACGTTGTTTCTATATATACCTACCTATAGGGGGATAGACATTTAATGTCGAGCTAGAGGATGGTCTTAAATTAAATCTATACGAACTAACTACCTGTTAATCAAATACTAACAAATGTACTTATTACCTACTTATAACACATACTATAGGTAACTTAATAATTGCTGTTACGTTAATTATCAAAAAAATATCCTTTCAAGTAAGTTGAATGTGAGCATGTAGGTGGGGATTGAATCTACGACCCCTTAGAGTAAATCAATTTATACCAGTCCACTCTAGCTTGGAAATTACACAATGGGCAATAAAAAGCCAATATATTTAATTAACAACTGATACTAAATATGGCCTACGTATTTCTTTGACTGCCTATATTTGGTACGCATTTTTTAATTAAATTAATTGTTATTTTATAAACACCAATTAACTAGCTCTCGCTTCTCTGAGGTAGCTACTTTTATTATCTTTGCTAAGAAAAAAAACAATTTCGTCTGACCAAAAAAATAATAATAATTAGTTTCTGCAGTAGCTCAGTAGTAAGGGTGTTGGGTTCATGTTCATGGGGTCATGGGTTTAAATACCAGACATTGTATTACTGACGTGAGCCCAGGGTTTAAGAACCTACCTAAATTATTTAAAAGTAAGAGGAACACAATGAAAGAGTTGTAAGTAGATTGTTAATTTAAAGAAAAATTAATAAAAGTTTCATTCAACCAAAACTAATAAAGAACTTTCATTCGTTTCAATTGTCTATTAGATAAATAACACATGGGTGGGAGGGAGACAGATATACATCTGCGCGCTCCGCTCTAAAGAGGCGGGTACAAATAGATAGCTTCCTTCAATTCGCTTCCATTAGCTTTTTATTTATCTGTGGAGTGAAAAAAGTTGTTAATTGGTGGCCGGATTCTTTATTATTGAGTTATTATTAAGGAATTGTATTTCATTTAATATTCATTAGGGTTCCTTAAGCCCTACTATGGAGTTTACAGACCTACACACTTTCACTTTTTTTATCTCCCCCTTTCCTCCCAAAGGTGTCTTGGCGGCGTATTGTGACTCAACCCTCAAGCACCAGCCAACACTTGTCTTGGACAGGATTTCTTTCGGTGCCCCTATCTTTTTTAGGGTTAGGCAAAGTGCCAACCTGAGAAGGGTTCTGGAGCCCTCTTCTCCTCTTTTAGGTGACTATATAGGTAGTCACTAAACATAAAAAGATAGATAACTATCACCAAAAAAGCACACCAAACGCAAACTTATCGCAAACTTGTTGTAGTGTTTGGTACGCTGTTTAAATAAAGTCTAATTTTATTTTATTTATTATTTTTATTATATTTTTTTAATAAATATTACTGATAATTAACTGTAAAGCATTATTAGAATCTACTCGTATGAGTGAAATAAAGCAGGTACCTAATGAATTTTTCATTAAATTCAGGGATACTTAATTTACTGTTTATCTATGTGTGCAAATTTCTCATCTCCCTCGTAGGTGTTTTATAATAATGTAGGTATGACTAGCAACACTAATCTTACAGAACCCTTGATACGCAGATCCAACTCTCACTTAGTAAATAAACAATGTTTTGCAATGTATAAGTTAATTGAGATGTCATCAGGAGCTTTTAATAGACAGGCGTTTTAAAATATTCTAGTTGATAGGCAGGTGGAGGTACAATTGGACATGCATAATATAATATTATGACATTTTTAATTAAAGGAATATTTATAACAACAAGCAAAGTCTTTTATTCCATGTCAGTTTTTCTCATTCAGCTAAAATGGTGATAGGTTAGGCAAATACTAAGTAAGGAATATGTTGGCAATATGGAATATATATATATATCGTGGTAGGATAATAATGGAGGTCATATCAGGCTATAGTTAGGGTAGGATAGTAATAAAGAGGACTTGTCGCGTCATTTTAATATTCGACGATTTTAAATAGCGAGTAAACGATTATCGAATGATCGAAAGCGACGTCTACGGCACTTTATTCAACGATTTTTGATAGCTTCAAACGAGTAATCGATCGATTAATCAGAACGCCAGCGCCATATTTCCTTTTTGTTGATTTACTTCTCTCCACTAGTAGAGGGGCATTCCTACCATTGTCTAGTCCCTTTATATTTCCCGACTGACGCAGTACATTTTAGTCTCACGACAAGTCTGTTTGAGTGAACATCACCTGGAGTTGAAATAGTGTGTCGCTATATTACGTATATTGGACCTCTCGGACTAAGGATCATGTGAGTTCTTACGTTGAGTCCCTACATTGTATTTAGATGAGTTAACAGAACCTTGGGTTAGGTTTGCCTTTTGTTAACCCAACCTAAGACAAACAAAAGCAGTGGAGGCGAGTGTCGTAATTACATAAAGGAGCTCCTTGAGCCTATACCTTGGTCACAAGTCCAAGGCACTGCCTGGGTTCCTGTTTAAAAACTACAGAATCGTGATATTCGATTACTTAATTTATTAAAATCGGCTCTCTGTTCTGACATATATAATGTATAACATGTTTTATAATGTGTTTATTTATAAGTATATTATGGTGAACATTAAAACTATAACCAAAATTGAGTTGCTCTGAAACGAGTAAATTTTATTTTATTACATACCTAAGCTAGTTTTAACACTTTTACAAAACAACATTTAAAGCTATTGTATCACCAGTTCTTATTAATCACTATTATTTAAAGTTCAAACATTCAAATTATAATATTTTTTTTGTTTGTGGCTTTGAATGTGCTTAAGCACAAAACAGTCTGCCAGTATCGCGTATAATGAAGAAAACACGAGGGAAACTGAGCGGTAAAAATTGCCAAAGGTTTAGTGTTAATTTCTGTAACTACATGACGATTAGTGACGGTGATACGTAAAAGATGGTAATGCGACAGGAACCTACAACCAAATAAAAATAAAAGAATTAAACATATTTATACATATAAACAAAGATACAACCTACATTGCATTACAAGTTACATAACAATTTAATATTATTTTCTATAATAAATTAACTAATTTTTTAACAAACGGGTTAAAGACGGAAGGTTAAAATAGTTTCTGAATGTACTGGACGTTAAATGTTATCAGCGATAATATCGTATAGAGAATATTTCAATTTTGGGCAGTCAAAAACAATATGATTCATTGAACCCTCATCTAAACCACATTTACAAATAGCACTGTCTTTAATTCTTAGTGCGTTACGTTGTGGAGTACATGCGTGGCCTAAGCGGAGTCTACAAACGACTGATGTAACTTTGCGTTCGGCATTGCGAAATCGGAAAAACCATATGGAAACAGGGACTTCAGGTTGAATAGAACTTTAATTCTGACCTGTTCCAAAACTGGTTCCATGCACGGTACAATTTTTTTTTGGATAGAGGGGCCAAATCATGAGAGAAATTAAAAAAATAGGAAAGGGAGCCAGACTGTGTTGCAGTTTTGGCACATTTGTCAGCTATTCCATTATTCTGAATTCTCGAATGACTTGGGATCCAAACGAGTGAAATGACTTTGAATAAAGCTTCTCTAATTTTAAGAATAATAGGGAATCTTGATTTACTTCGAAACGGATTTTGAGTTTAACGTAACCTTGTGCTGTATCAATAATTCAATATGACAGCTGACAAGTGACAGCGCTATAGAATCAAACAAGTCACAGATAGATTATACATCAAAGTTATTACGCGGCAAATTTAAACTGTACAAACTGTGTAAGTGTCACGTATTTTGTTTACATATATTTATGCAGAGACAAAACAGTGTTTGACAGATGTCGAAAGGGATACTTTTGCTGAAAGGATATTCGACATTATTTTACTTTACAATGGTGTTTCTTTCTTTCCATATATTACTGTATGGACAAATTCTGCGCACAATATGGAAGCTGGTTGGGTTTAGCTTCTTATCTTTAAATAACTAGCTGACGCGTCCTCACTCCTGACAACAGCTAATACTTTTATCAAAATCATTTAAAAGTAGTCAATAAAATTTTTAATTAGCCAAATCGGTCTAGTAGTTCTCGAGTTTTTGTGAGACTAACAAACGTCAATTCCCGTGAGGGGATGGGTTAGAATACTATTCCCCTCTGCCACTGGGAGAGTGGTGGTAGGGGATCTGTTCCCCGGCTGGCTTGCGACCATTAGCATGCGAATCCGACCATTCCGAGGATGCAACGCATCGACAAAACAAGAGGATATCTCTTGTTTTACCGATGTCCATGGGCGATGGTGGCCACTTACAATCAGGTGGACCATCTACTCGTTTGCACCTTATCTCTTTATAAAAAAAAATCATGTTTATATATAAAATATTAATATGTCGGTGATATAATAAATAGTTATAGATACATGTCTCTGTATCTCGTTTTCACTTATATTAGGGGAGCCCCTTTAACGCCACACGCCACAAGCACACATAGGTTATTCAGTTATTCATAGGGATAAAACACTAACTGATATCAAAGGGGTCATTGATATCACAAGGAAGTTATACACGGTTTATTCTCAACTCGTAAAGTAACAAAACATTGTTATATGGAGGAATGATACCTATTACCATACGGCAATACGTATACACTTGCAATTTAGACAGAAAGCCGGGAAACTCCTTAGACTTTCGACCATGGTGTAGGGTTAAAGACCTTTTTTATAATTATAAGGCTCCCTTCGCTGCCCGAACACTAACTACAATAAATAATTAAGTTTACTTACGTGGACCTCAAGAAGGGTGACGACACCTTAACCAAGACACCATAATACTAACTCCCATATACACTGCGCGACAACACCAGAGAGACTGACTATAATCTATCGCACTAAAGGTTATATTGTCCTCACGTGGGTATACTTGGGAACTACCCGCGAACACTAATTAATCAACGGTGTTGCTAACAATACGTCTTTGCGTTTGTTGCATTCCGCTGTCTGTTTGTCCCTATGTTTGCTTAGATCTTTAAAATTACGCAACGGATTTTGATGGGGTTTTTTGTCATAGATATGAGTGGTTCAAGAGGAAGGTTTATATGTATAATACGTGCACCAGTGAGAAGCCGGAGCGGGTCGTTAGTTTTATATAAAAGTAGATTATTTACATGTCTCCGTTTTTTGTATTCACTTAGGTATATTAGGGCAGCCTTGGGGCATCAGTTAACAGAAAAACACAGTACTAGGGGTCATACAGGGATAAAACACAGATTGATATCATAGGGATAATTAAGGATAAGGAAGTCAAAGAATGCACGGTTTATTCTATCTCTCCTATAATGAAGAAATATCTACTGTTAGGTATATTATGGCTACTTTTTAAATAGAATCTATAGATAATATAATAAATCTGAATTGACCTTTATTTAATTCAATTGACATTTATATGTATACCAGTTGACCCACGCGACTTCGTCCACGTGTAGCTCTGCTCCTATTGGTCTTAACGTGATGATATATAGCCTGTAGCCTTCCTCGATAGATAGGCTATCTAACACTGAAAGAATTTTTCAAATCAGACCAGTAGTTCCTGAGATTAGCCCGTTCAAGCAAAGTAACAATTAGTTTTTGTTTCATTGTAATAGGTCGATTCAATCAAAATATTTAAAGATGTGGTTGGGTTCGTATATCATACAGTATGCCCGCCGAGGAATTTAGTGAATGAACGATTTCAATATACCACATCGTAGTGAGGGTATGTCGGGTGGTTTGAGTAATAAAGTCCATAGTTAATATTTTTACAAATAAACACCTAATGTGTTTCAACAGGTGGTATACAATACACAGCTACTCGAATTTTTTACTCGTACACGTATAAAGTATATAAAAAAATCATTAATAAATCATCAATCTTTATAAACAACGTACATTTAAAGATAGTTCATTTGTCATTTCGCTTCCTAGACATGTTTTTTATGTGACTCTACTCGAATAAGAACATTAAGGGACACCTTTCGGTATCGGAGACCGGTGCTGCTAATTGATTATAAATTACATGAAACTGGGACACGAGCCGTTTTAGTTTTGAATTTAAGATGGACATTAGTTATGGTTAATGTTAACTGACGCTAAAATAAAGTATAATAATTGTTTTTTTTTAGACTCAAGAACTTTCTTTACAAGAAAGTGAATCTTGTATTGCCGATGCGTTGCCACCTCGAAGATAGAGTGAGGAAGGGGAATGAAGAGTAGATCGCTGCGGTTTCAGTGGACCCTAAACGAGAATCCCGAATTCATTAGAACCGCAGCATTAACGGTATAGGAGGGGGAGTAGTAAGTCTGGCCCACGTGGCGGTCGTACTCGCATGCTGGGGGTCGCAAGCCAGCTGAGGACCAGATCCCCTACAACCCATGGGTTACTGGCTCTTACGAGATGCTATCCCAGCAGCAGAAGGGAATTATATTCAAACCCGTACCCTCACGGGCAAGATTCATACGTATGACTGTACTGTAAATAGTGTTATTTCTCACAATTAATCTAGATTTCCAAGCACAATTTAGTACAAGCGAAATACACAAAGGCAGTATCGTTCATCTGTCACTCATTATCACCTGTCTCGCGAGAATGATCACTATTTAAACTACACTTAAGTACCCTTTACACTTGTAAGTTACAATATATTATACTATCAGACGCTCGTGACTATGTCTGCGTGATGTTTCGCTCCTACGAGTATAATTGTCCTCGATAAATAGGTTAACGAATACTAAAATAGTTTTTCAATCTTAAACAGTAATTTCCGAGATTAGTGTATAGTTATCGTATTAATTATAAGAGTGTTGACCATATATTGACAAACACGTCATTCATTCGGGTGTATGAATGACATATCTGTCAATAAAAAAGAGAACACAGAAGCTAATAATATGAAATAATCAGTTACAAGTTAGTGTAAGATTTTGATGTAATTACAAGATATAAGTTTTATTGTATTAGACTAGAAAAATTCTTAAAAAGTAGTCTTTCAAAAGTAGTGGACGTAGTAGCGTATTGTGAGCTTGCTACGAGACTGAATAGGTGGGTCAATCCACGACGTCTAACGTGCGCGATTTTGGAGCGCCACTCTCACCCCGCGTTCTCCGCTAAAAAAAGGCTCTAATACTGCGCATTTAAGATTAGAAGTATAATTCATCATCACCTGTTAATGGTCCACTGCTGAGCCGGATCTCCTCCCAGAAAGTGGAGAGCTTAGGCCATAGTCACGCTGGCCCAGTGCGGGTTGGCAGACTTCACACACCTTTGCGAACTTCCGGGAAATTTCAGGAGTGCAGGTTTCCACACGATGTTTCCCTTCACCTTTAAAGCAAGTGATATTTAATTGCTTAAAACACACAACTCAGAGTCAGAGGTGTGCCCAGGATCAAACTCGGATCTCCCGAGTAGTATGTCTTAACCACTAGGCTATCATTTCTTCTTGAAGGTAATTAGATGCCTATGACTATACCAGGTAGGTTAAACATATGGTAAAGCTAGTTGCTGATTTTTGAGAGATTGGTGAGGATAGTGATTTATATTTAACAATATTATATCTAATGAACTGCTATATAAATTATTCAGCTTTCACTTTCATTGTAGCATTTTCATCTAAACTTTCTATTTTTTTTCTCTTTCTTAACATTTTTGTTAAATGAAAAATAAATAATGAAAACATCCATACAAATAAATAAAATTGGAGTTTCAGTTTGTAATATTAAAATAACCGATTTTTACTAAGTGTATATGCACGGTACATATACATCTGTCTGTTTGTTTTAGCTAATCTCTGAAATGGCTGGACTGATTTTGACGGCACTTTCACTGGCAGATAGCTGATGTAACAAGGAGTAACTTAGGCTATTTAACATCTCGCTACAACCTATAGGAGCGGAGCAACATGCGAACGAAGCCGCGCGGGTCGACTAGTAATAAATATAATGTCATGTTGTTTTTTTTCATTGCAGCGTTGTTAATGAGAAAGCTCTCTTATTTGAACCCCAATCATAAGTGCATATATGAAATATTTGTTTTATTGTAAATAATTTGACAGTGGTTCTAAATCAGTTCTTAACAATAATGACGTGTAATCGGACTAATTTGTACAGTCAGGAAATGCTGGGTAATTCCATGTAAGACAATCTTTTTCGCACGATTGCTCTTTTATCATAAAACTTCAGTGGTTTAAACGTTTTTTCTATTACCTTTAGATACTTTATTAAAATTAGTTTTGGATTTTTTTTTTGGTCTAATATCTGCGATTCACATATCAGTAATATAATGGGCAGGAACGTACTTGTTCGATAATATAAAGATCTATTAATGTTGCAGGAAAACATTAAAAAAATGGCAATTTTTATAAAATTTCGTATTTTCTTTGTATCCTTTAAAGTTTAGTCTGCACGAAATATCAGCTTTTTACGACCGCAATAACAATAATGTTTTTTTTTTAATTTTATCTCATAGGTATTTATCTATTTAAGAAATTTAATATCACTTGCTTTAACGGTAAAGGAAAACATCGTGAGGAAACCTTCACTCCTGAGAGTTCTCAAGTGTGAAGTCAGCCAAACCGTACTAGGCCAGCACGGTGGACTATGGCCTTATCCCTACTCATTCTGAGAAGAAGACCCGGCTCAGCAGTGGACCATTAACGGGATATGGATAGGGATGAAGATGATATTTTTCTATTGTGTCTTTCATTCAGCTTATATAGTATCACCACTCAATTTTGTCACGTGCGAATGAAATCTAAGTACTGGTTTAATTAATTGTGATAATCTGCGGAAGTAACGTTGGACTAATTTATATAGGTTTTGTATGAGCAGATGATAAATACTTTTTTCTTCTTTTCTCTTAAAGAAAAAATAAGGTCTACATTACTTAATAAAAAAATGTATTCTAAACATTATTAAATTAAAAATAATTAGTCAAAACTTTACTGTTTTATTTACAGTGCTATATCCACAATTGAACATTGATAACGCCTAGATCCTAACACATTTCCATCAAAGTTAAACGATTTAATCAGTTCAATAAATTGCAAGGTTAAGTCTTTCCATATATTTTTGCGTAATACGTCAACATACATCCAAATGATCATTTAATTATAAGTATAGAAAATAGCCCGCGGGATCGCTACGTGTTGTACATGAAGAGGTGGCACGTGCCGCGCAGCCCGAGCGCGACTTCACTAACAGGACATACCTAACCTTTATTTTACACATTAAAATTGTAACTGATCAATTCTCTGTAGTCTGTACCTAGAATCTTTTTAGTAACAAATTTTTATAATAGAGAAAATTTACAAAAAGAAATCTTAGTTTACCTATATTTAAACTAATATAATAAAGAGGAAATATTTGTTATTTGTATGTAACGAATAAACTTAAAACTGCTGCACTGATTTAAAAAAATCTTTTGCCGTTAGAAAGCTACATTATCCCTGAGTAACATAGGCTATATTTATTATTAGAAAAAAATAGAGATCCTAAGAAATTCTTACTAAAACCAACCCAAGGTGTAAAAAAATTAGCCATAAAATCTCTTTCATGGCATGCGCAAAGTATTGATGATAGAACAAAAAATGTTCTACAATATTATAGAACGTATCAATATCTACAAAAAACTCCGCGAGACCATATGTCCAACTATTGTAGTTATGTCACAATAACTACTTTTTTACATTTTAAAAGTTGATAGAAATGCCTATCAAAATCAGACTATGTTTTCCATACCTCTGTATTAATTCTAATCCAAATAAATTATTTCCTATTCAAGACAATTTCAGTGCCGATTGATTACTTTTTGAAACATGATAATTCTCCTATTTAGAATTATTTTATTCTCAAATAAAAATAATTTGAGCAGATGTGAGAAGTCTACTATAAACTACTCATCCTCACAGTCACATAATATTATAAATTCATTATGGACATAACCAAATTCAACAAAATAAATATTCAGCTTTTACCAGCACCATAGCATATCGTATTTCCACTTTATTTCCCATTAACATAACGCATGATTAGCATGAGTGTGACATACTAGCATATTAACATATCGAATCGGATATCGAAATGCAATCTATAGAAAGCAGACAGGTGGAAAATGCTTTTATCTATACGAATAATAAATATTTAACGCAGTTTTACCCAGTAATATCTATAATATATAAAGCTGAAGAGTTTGTTTGTTTATTTGCTTGAACACGCTAATCTGAGGAAACTAGTGATCCGATTTTAAAAATTATTTCAGTATTAGATAGCCCATTTATCGAGGAAGGCTTTATATCATCACGCTAAAACCAATAGGAGCGGATTATCACGGGCACAAAAATGCAAGTGTAGGCTATTTTCTAATACTCATCACTTGAAATAACAACAAGTACCTACTCATGTCTGCCCTTTAAGTAAGTGCAATCAAAAGCCTCAGGGAATCAAAACTTTTTTATAAATCGATTTCAATTCGAAATAATTTTTTTAAAGCATCGCCCTACTTATTTATCTATATTTGGTAAGTCTGAAAATAGGTCGTTAAGGATTTGGTTGATAAGGATGGCCGACGCCAGAATTTAATTTATAGTAGGTCAGCTAGTCATTTTATGTATTTACTAGTCGACCCTAGCGACTTCGTCCGCGTGTAGCTCCACTCCTATTGGTCGTAGCGTGATGCTATATAGCCTACATCCTTCCTCGATAAATGGGCTATCTAAAACTGAAATAATTTTTCAAATCGGTCCAGTAGATCCTGAGATTGCCGCGTTCAAGCAAACAAACTCGTTAGCTTTATATATTAGTATAGGTGAAGTTTTGATAAAACTTTTGTACCTTTAATTGTTGTGTACAAAGACTTTAATTGACATTTTGATGACTTTTGATAAGGGACAAAATGTCTTTTTCATTTTCGAAGAAGCTTTTTTAAAAGAAAAGATTTTAACAGTAGGTACCTATTTCGTTTCATTTAGAAAGTCTATGAATTCATATCACTGTGGCAAAGGTCGCGGTAAAACTGCAGGTGAAAAACAAAATTTTCATCGATCAATTTCATAATTTTAAATAAATATATTAATATAACATTTATGTCATCATCACCATTACCAACATATAACTTTTAGTGTAAACATAATTAATAATGGAATAGGTATATTGATTATTAAACAGGTGTATTTTAACAAGCAATTTTGATTATTGATGATTCTAATATATATGTTAGTTTTCTATACTTTTCTATAAGTTATGAAATATATATAAATACATTTAAAGATGTAAGTTAGATATTCGCCCTGAAAATATATCTAATTTTGGTTATGATATAGGCAATATTAATTTAGAATAGCAGTATACAGTTGAATACAGGCACAATTGAAATAGCTAACCAAATAAATACGCCGCCATGACAAAAATCATGATTATTCTACAACGTGGGTATTCTTGCAATAATATTAAATACTATGTACCTATCTAAAGTATAACCGTCAGAAGTAATTTTCTAGTCATGAAGTCATGGTACTGTCGGTATATGTTACAGTGTATTCTATAACCTATATTTAACAATAAGTATGTAGCATATATCTTTATTTATCTCACTCACAACGTGTTTTAGAAATTTATGATTGTTGTTTAGTTAATTTGTTAGTACGATCGTCATCTAGTAATTATAATAATTATAAATGTAGTAATACTAGTAATAATTTAATGTAGTAAATAATACAAAAATCATTTAAAAGTCGGTTGAAAAAGAAAAATGTCTTTGAATTAAATATTTTATATTTGGTTTTAGATTTAAGATAACTAAATCTCTGAAAAGAAACGTTCACATAAACGTTAACTTTAAAAAAAAAATTGTAAATAAATCTTAACATTTTGCTTACTCATAAAACAATAACATTATTATAACAAATTAAGTATTTTGTCATAAGGCTACTAAATTTAAAGATCAGATAATAGTGATCAGTGAGTGCCATCTTTAAAATTAATTATCTCTAATACAGACAATTTAATTTTTAGAACTGGCAACTCTCGGCAGCTGTTCAAAAATGTGTCCAAAAAAAGTAATCCACAATAAACCGAGTCGCGACGCGTGCCACCTTCCTTCGTCGGTCGATAAGAATTTACGAGACTACATTACGTCAAATTATAAAATTGGGCGACGCAATCCACCGGACAAATTAGTCGGAATTTATTATGGCCACACGACCACACGGCCACGACCACTCAACTTTGATGGGTATATTCATGTGATTTTTGGAAAGTCTAACTCTTTCACCTGCTCTCAATTAGAATTTACGGCACATGTTTATTTAGGCATAAGTAACCAAAAAGATTTGTTCGCAACTAGCGACCCGTCCCGGTTTCGCCTTGAATCACTTTGTCTATTGATGAAAAATGCATTAAAATCCGTTGAGTAATTTCACAGATTTAAGCGTACAAACAGTGAGAAGCGAATTTGTTTTATATCTACTGCGGCTGCGCTATATCCTACTCCTCAACCACTTATAGCAATCGTTTCATGATGAGGCTGATGAGGATAGTTTCTTCAGCGGTATCTACTAGACGTGTCACTTACAGCAGACATTTCGTGTTTAGGCTATTAATAATAGTTTCATCGGTGGTATCTCCTAGACATGTCAACATTAAATTGTCTGCATATTTAAAGAAGACTTCAGTAAACATTGAACTATTTTTTTGATATAAAAAGTATTGTGCGACACTATTACTTTTAAAAAACTACACTATAGTTGTCTATGGTCTCGTTCCTTGTGTGTTAGGTATTATTATTATTTTAAGCATCACTGCTAATAGCCTCACCAAATTTTTCAAAATTTTGACATTTTTAAATTTCGGATTGGGAATTTTTGCAAATCGGTATAGCTTATATAAGCTGCTTAAATCTGCTGCTAGAAAATGTATTCTTCTAATCCCAAATTAATATGTTTCAAAAAGGAAATTATCAAATCCTATTTTTTTTATTAAGACCAACCACCAATTACCAAAATTTGGAAGCACAGACTAATAAAACAGTTTGCAGTGTGTTCAATGTACAATCTATTTTCAATGATAAAAAAAGTATTTTCAATGATAAAAATATAACAAAAAAATGAATGCCAAAAACCGGATGTTTTAGAGTATACTGAAAAAAAGGAAGTTCGCATGTCTTTTTGTTACAAATACCAGTTGATTTAAAGTAAGGTCCCGAAGATACGAGTACGTGAGTATTAAATTGAATTATTCGATAGCCCCTGAAAGGAAGTGTAAGTACGTGATTAAGAATTGAACGATTTTGTGTCTGTTGATGATTCCAAATTAGGGGATTTATATTTTTTTTCTATCAAATGATACCGCTGTTTTAGTAGCATTCAAGTTCAAGCTATACTTAGGAGGAAATGAAGACCTCCAGATTTGGACCAGGTACTCACATCACAAAATAATTACATTGATTATTATTTATATATTAAGCTGTACTTTACAATAACTCATTAAAGCCTTGTGACTCAGACGCAGGTTTACAATTTTTTTATTGCAAAAAGACCTCGTTATTATTAAACTTTGTGTAATTAAGACTGATTTTGTAAAATTAATAACTCTTTATGTATATTTCTAATATAGATTATATATTTCACGCTAATAATAAACACTTATCGTACAGTTAATTAATGAAATACTCACTGCTTATATAAGACTAGCCGGGCGACTTCGTACGCGTAATGCTCCGCTTCTATTGGTCTTAGCGTGATGATATATAGCCTATACCTTTCTCGATAAATGGGCTATCTAACACTAAAGGAATTTTTCAAATCGGGCTAATAGTTCCTGAGATTAGCGCGTTCAAACAAACAAACTCTTCAGCTTTATATATTAGTATAAGATTTACTATTTAAGATGAAAACTTAGGCTGTTTTATTGTATTCCTTTCGCTTCTCTTAAAAAGGATGCCATATTATAATTTAATTTACTAAACCATTTATTTTACATTTTTTTTATATATACAATAGATAAGGTGCAAACGAGCAGATGGTCCACCTGAGAACATCGCCCATGGACATCGACAAAACAAGAAACACTCTCGTTTTGTCGATGCGTTGCATCCCTGAAGATAGGAGTAGGAAGGCGGAATGAAGAAGAAAAATGATGCGGATTCAGCGGACCCTAGGCAAGAGCCCAGAGTCCACTAGACCCACAGCATTAATGGGATGGGAGAGGGAGGGGGTAAGTCTGGCCCACATGCGGCTCAACCGGAACGCGTCAATGACACTTGGCGATCGGATTCGCATGCTGGTGGTCGCAAGCCAGTCGGGGAAGAGATCCCCTACCACCAAGGGGGTGCTGGGTTACTCGGCTCTTACGAGTTGCTCTCCCAGCGGCAGAGGGGAATAGTATTCAAACCCGTCTACAGTATACAGGTACTTTATAACCCGTTTTACCACATAGGCTTTCATCGTATATTTTTTTCATTTTCATAGTATTTCTGTAATTTTCATAGGAATATTGTTGATCTACTTTATCAAGACAAACTTGTATGATTATTTCTGAGACCCATGTTTCTTGCAGATATAAAACATAAACCAAAAATTCAGAGCATCAAAAAATCTGAGAAAAGCAGTAACGTTTAATAGCTATTACTTAATAAACGCAATCAGTTACAAGATCGGGTCAGCTGTCCGCAACCACGGAGCAAGTAGCAACCAAACAAGGTGCAAGTTTAGAATATTTATACGCGCGAAAGTAAGAACAGACTAATAAAGGCAATTTGCATTCACGACACACATTATACTCACTCACTCTTGACGCATGCGGGTGAAGCATAAATAAACTATATTTTTATAAAATTAAGAGTATTAAATCTGTCTGTACCACCCGTATAGGTTTAGAGTTTATGTAATTAGTGTTCATTATGTTTTCTTACTCTACAGAGGGTCTCAAACTTGATTGATGCATAGAATCGCTGTATTATTCGTTTGTAGATAGACCTCCCTGCTTTTCAATATTTCATATTAGCAAATCATTTGCACTGCTTACTTTAACAGAAAAAAAAGAAATACTTAAATAATGCTATCCATCCAAATCAAGTCGGAGAAATAAAAGGAGAGGAAGAGGGATATAAAAACATAAAGAGGGGTGTGATATTGAATAGACTATTGAGTAAACCGTTAATGATCTCTTACAATTACGACAGGAACCTAAGCAGTGCCTAGGACTTGTGACCAAGGAGGCCTTGCCACATATGTGAACACACATCAACTTAAGAAATATTAGCAACACGATTTTCAAGAGTTGCAATGGACTTTAGATAAAAAGTTTAGACCTCAAGCAAACATGGTCCAGCTTGAATCGGACCAACTACTTATGACAAATTCAGAAACGTAGGGTGATCACATAAGATTTTTTAACAGACAGACTTTTTGGCGGATTTCAATGAGGAACACACGTGCAGATTAATTATATCTTACTAATATTATAATGTGAAAATTTGCATATGTTTATATATTGGATGTTTGTTACTCAATCACGCAAATACGGCTGAACGGATTTCAATGAATTTTGGTATACAGATACTTTATAACCCGTTTTACCACATAGGCTACCTTTTATACCGGAAAATTTCTGTTTCTGCGGGATAATAATTAAATATGTTTACTGTCGTAAGCGCCTTAATATTTTTATTTAGACTATATATCAATATATTAAGTTAAATGTTTTTTGATAAATCTAAGTATTATACGTGCGAAGCCGGGGCGGGTTGACAAGTATAAAGATAAAATTAAATTTTAAACCTAAAATTAAAAGATTGTTCGGATATGAAGGTACTTTAAATGTATGTAATTGTTTTTATTAAAATAAATCATACTAGCACGACAACAAACCTACCACCGACAAGCTGCACTCACTACACAAATAAAACTATACCTTAAACTTACAAAATAGAATAGATTTTGTTTCAGCAGAGTATTATCGATGTAAATATAGCCGAGGGGCTAAACACTAAGTAACATTACACAACATTATCGAAATCAGTTCAGGACCCTCGGCTGCGATGCGCACGCGACGCATTGGGTGCGATAGGGACGCGCCGCAGTAAATGTAAGAAATATCGATAAACATATTTGTTCCTGCATTTAATATAAATCTGTAATATCTTCGAAAATATTCATTTAAATTTCATGCTGTAAAGGGCCATATTGATCTATATTAAATGCACAATGTACTTAAGGTACTTAATTGGATAAGGATTAATGCTGTATTGTTTAAAATTGCTTCGTAAATAAGTCATTATTTCTCGTAAAAAGTAAAGGACAAAAATGGTTATTATGGGTTATCCCTAAGAGATAGACATATACCATCGCGGACTTTTTTGTAAATCTTTTTAAGGTGTACAATACTATAGTACATTATTTTGATCTATCTCGTAGGGTTCAGCCAGCGTTTGAAATGTAAGCGCAAAAAATATGTTCAATTACGACATCAGAATGGAAACATATACACATTCCTCTTGAATCACTCTGTCTTTTAAAAAAAAACAGCATCGAAATCCGTTCCTTAGTTTAAGATGATCTAAGCATACATAGGGACATACAGACAGACAGATTGGGCTACCCTGTCAGTGTCAGTGCCAGTGTCTTTGAGAATAGCGCCCTTTACTCGAACGTATAATATTTTTCATCGCTAAATAAAAATTAATAATTATTTTAAAAATATAGATACGTTATCCAATTTAATTACTCTGTTATCAAAAAACGACCATACTCAACATATAATTAACAAATCGTTAAAGGTTTTCCTAATACCCACATTCTCGTTAGCCCATGGAATTTTAATAAGTCTAATCATTTTAAAATATAAACAGAGACAATTTATAATAACACCAGTATCGATATCAGTTTAATAATTTATAATTAACTATTTTAATGTGGCCCTAATTATATTTGCTATAATTTACTGACAGCGTTAAATTTTTTTATTGATAACACATGAAACGAGAATCGAAATAATATCATTAGAAATTTAAATCTCATCCATCGTGAATATTCATTGGAGGCACTGGTTCGTGTCCATTTCTACTAAAATAAATAAAAATCTACAAAAGTTTTGTAACATATACAATTTTGATGTACATTGCTTGTTTATTATAGAAAATTTGAAAAATACGTATTGTAAACTATATATAGCAAGCAGTGTATCACAAAATCATAAATAGAACGTATGTTCGAATTGTCATAGTAGACATTCCGGAACCACCTGCGCCTGAGCACGCGTTGACAAAACAACTATAATTCCAAACAAATTACTATGTACACATGGCGACACTAACGATTTAGAAGGCGCGTTAATTTCCAATCGATTATATTCATTAAGTTAAAATCTGAAAGGTGAAGACGACGATTAACATAAATGCATGTTTTATGAGTGTTGCATGTTTGGTTAAGTGCACTGTGCAGAGTGCATAGACATGGGCGTCGAATAGTAGATATAAACTAACCTGAAGTGATATATATCAGTCTGATTTACATTTAAATTTTGACTTGTAAAAGACCATAAAATGACGTAGGTACAATTAAATAAATTTTTGGTAACTACCAAAATTTTTCTTTCAAAAAAAACTTTTTAGCGTTCCGTACCCAAAAGGTAAAAACGGGACCCTATTACTAAGACTCCGCTGTCCGATTATCCGTCCATCCGTCTATCTGTCACCAGGCTGTATCTCATGAATCGTGATAGCTGTTGCCCCCATAAAAATAATTATAAAATAAATATTTATTAATTCTATTTTTTTTGCCAAATATTGGTACGGTTTAAATGGCCATATCTTTTTAATAAGTATATGGCAACACAACCTAGCCTATGTTACCCGGAAATGCTGTAGCTTTTTATCGGTGAAAGAATTTTCAAAATCAGTTAATAGTTTTCGAGCCTATTCGCGACTAACAAACATACAAAAATATAAACAATCAAATGTTTCCTCTTTATATAATAGTGTAGATGTATGGTGTGTATCATATTTTATTAAATTAATCTTAATCGAATCACTGGTCGATTTAAAGACTTAAGCTTATGTTAACAGCAATGTTTGACAAATCTCTATAAAACTAGGGGATGGAATCAAGTATCTATCGCTTAGTCGTGTGCACAATTTGTTCAAAATCGGTCTAGCATTAAATCCGCGGCAGTTCACACGCGTGTCACTGAGGGCGTGGTGTGATAAGAGTGACAATACTGTTAAAAGATTCATTTTGTTATAATTCGATTAGTGTATATCAAAATCACTGTTTGGAATAATTATTAGTTTTAGGGTTCTGTACCTAAAGGGTACAAATGGGGCTCTATTATTAAGACTCCGCTATCCGTCGGCCGAAGCTAGACAGTTGAAATTTTCACAAATGATGTATTTCTGTTGACCCTATAATAACAAATACTAAAAACAGATTAAAATAAATATTTAAGGTCCCCCTACCAGTGTTGCCAACTTAGCTACTTTGAAGCTAAATCTGGCTATTTTAGTATTACTTATTTTTTTTTACTAATTTTAGCTATAACTCCTAAATTTTTGGTTAAAAAAATAATATTTGTTAAAAAAAATTATAAATTTATTATAAAAAATATGTTTAGTTTGCTTCGAATAAGTATTTGGTTCACTTATGGCAACATTAATTTTTTTAACAATTATTTTTAATAAATATTAACCTATTTTTAAACTATTACCTATTTTTGTTTAAATATGTTCAAAATAAATACTACAAATATTTCAATTAAATCATTTCCAGCTACTTTTTGCCACAGATCTAGCTACAAAGATAATGGATTAGTTGGCAACACTGCCCCCTACTAGTGTTGTTTAATATAGCATAAAGCAACTTAAAGCACAGTGCTTATTATACATACCATATAGCAAATGATATCGTGGCTCTCACTTGTTGCTATTTGCCTTCCTTCCTTCTTCTTTTAATGGCTTCTAGTTGTGCCAATGTCACGTAGTGAGGACAAAACACACTTGTGAATTGTAGATTTTATTTTAAGACACTTCCTTTATAATTAGAGGACTTCACCATGTTAATATCAATCTACAACAAAACAGTATTCGTTAGTATCCAACACCAAAAAATAAATAAAAAAATTTGCTTACATTCTAATAAATAATATATGCAGTTAGTATACTATTTACATATATATCGCAATCTCTCTCTCTATCGTCTGTACATTCTGTCGCATCAATCAAGTATCAAAGAGTAACTAGCAAGTAGGCAACCCTGATCGAAATAAATTCCTAATCACGATGTAATATTCTTAAAAAGCATACTGTCTGTCCAACGATAGGATACGATAGGGGTAGGAGCTGCGAGTTAACAGTCACCGCACTTGCTTTATTCGCGCCCGCCCGTTTTGCCATAACAAATACGAATATAAAAATCATACTATATAAAATATAGCATGCTAGAAAAAAAGCACATGCTTAAAAAATAAATCATATAGCATTAAGAAAGTTATTGCCCTATAGCAGTTTGTAACACTACTGCCCGCTACAATAAACGTGTTACGGAACCCTTCGTGCGCGAGTCTGACTCGCAGTTGGCCAGTTTTTTTTATATTTTAATTTTGAACAACGCTCTCTCGGGCCTCGGTAACATTTATACGTTTGTAATACTTTTTATATGATAGCTATTGTAATGAATAGCTGAGAGATGGTTATTGTATTAATTGTAATAGTTACTGTTTTGACCATGTTAGTCGTTGCAATGAGTTGATGGTATTTAAAATAATTTACCAACTTGCGTAATAAATGCGATTTTCGATTACGTTCACTTAATTTCATATCAAATTGTCATATTAAATGCTATCTTATAATACTCTACTTTTTACATTTTATTTAAGTTCCTCACAATTTAGTAAGTGTACGATAAATCCAAACCAATGTGTCACGAACTCATAAAATTAACGAAAATATTTAGTGGTCGTCGAAACTCGTAAGCAAAAACTTCGGCGCGACCTGTTCTCATCAATTGTTTACAGGAACCACAATTTGGGCAAAATACTCTCCAGCTCTGGTAGTCTTTATCGTTAGCTCTACTTCGATTCACTTTGTACTTAGTTTACAAATTACTACTGTCTACTTCTAATTAAACTAAATCTTAGCTCTTGTCTCAATAACATCTTCGATTTAGTTCAGCAGATCGAGGGTACTAGTTACTTAACTATAAAATGAAACATTTTTATTACGATTTGAGCTTTAACTAGCTCTTTACGAAACATTAATAATAATTATATAACATTTCGCTCACATAATTTATAACATAACTTCCATCATATTTATTAATTTTAATAAAACATTTTTAACAAAAAATTGAACCGACTTCAAACTCTAAAAAATGCACTAAAAATACAACCGAATTGATAACCTCTTTTTTTTTGAAGTGGGATTACGATGTCACAGACAGACACACAGGTACATTGTTAAAGTAATAAAAGGATGGCATCTTCATCCCATCTGCTTCCACACAAAACATCCGCATCAAAAATATCCCATTCTTTCAGGAGCTACGATGTCACAGACAGACACACAGGCACACTGTTAAACTAATAAAACAATGTCATCTTGATCCCATTTGTTTCGCACAGAAAACTCTGAATCGGAATCGGGTCAGTGTTTCGGTAGCTACGATATAGACAGACAAACATTACCATTAAAAAAATTACTTATAGCCAAAGTACTCTTTAAGACAATTCCATTAAACCCAAACACGACTAGTTTACGTTGTCCCATGCCTGTGTTCCAGTACATACATTCCGGCGTCATCATCAACTGATGGTAGATGAAGCCGGAAGGTCTAAGAATCTACTGGTAACATCAACATGATAGGTATCTTTTAAATTTCCTCATAATAATAGTTGCTTTACATTCTTAACCATATAATAGCTATCTGTGGTCTTCCTCATCAGTTCCACTTCATCAAATGATAAATTCTGAATGCAAATGATTTTAATCTTTCTCAAAATATCAAAATTACTATATGTGTGCCTATAACTTTTGAGGAGTTCTCTCAATTCCTCAAAGATGCCATCATCAGAACTGGATTTTGAAAAAAATGAGACCAATCTGTAAGCATATACTACCAAATACAAAAAGAAATTTTCAATTCGGTTTATAAATGACGGAGTTCTGAGGTAACAAACATAAAAAAAAATACAACCGAATTGATAACCTTGAAGTCGGTTGAAAAAAAGTTAGTTTAGTTGGGTTAAGGAATACTAGTAGTCAAACTCAAAACTCAAACTGAAAATATTTTATTCAAATAGACTTTTTACAAAGTACTTTTGACACATCAAAATTGGTCAGTCAGTCAGTTTGTCTGAAGCTACCACCAGTTCGGAAAGAAGTTTCCTGATGAGAAGAACTGGCAAGAAACTCAACAGTTACTCTTTTCAAAACGCCATTGTTTACATCAGTCTGTTTTACAAAGGTATAATCATTCAGCTGAGCATCAACGTCTTTTTGAATGTGTAGTATGTGACACATAGGTACTACTTACATCTTTAAAAAAAATATTACATTAGTAGTAAGTAAATTAGTTTTTCTTCTTCAAGTTAAGTTCTTTAATCTTTCTTTATCTTCTATTCCAGGTAGTTTTCTATAATTTACATACACTTACAAATTAATTACTTTTTTAAATTTCACAAAGCTGTCTTGCATGATATTTTTAAATAAAAAATAGTTTTTAAAGGGTAATCTCATCTGATATTTATTATGTAATCTCCTACTAATATTATAAACGCGAAAGTTTATAAGAATGTATGGATGTATGTTACTGTTTCACGCAAAAACTACTGAATGGATTTTGATGAAACTTTACAATAATATAGCTTATACATCAGAATAACACATAGGCTATAATTAATAATGATATAGTGTAAATTATCCAAAATACAGCGGGTGAAACCGCGGAGCGCAGCTTTAACAAAGACGTAAACGGTAATCGCTCCGTCGATAAAATAATTTTGTTTGCTTAGCAATTAATTTGAATTTCAAATTACTATCAATTGCGTCTGCAATGATTAAATCAGTTTTGGAAAAAAACGAGTGAACAAAACGTGCAAGGTGCTCTCAAAAAGTAGAGCTGTGAGCGTAATATAAGAACTTGATGACACGTTATAAAAAGTTAAAACACTAAAATACTTTAAATAATCCGTCAAGTGCGAATTGGAGTTAGTTGCTGAGAGTTCTGCAGAGTGTGGCAGATATTTCTTGTTAGGCATATTGTTTTGAATGTTTGTTTAATGCCAAAATACTTATATAGTTAATCATACTATTGATAATTATATATATCCGAGTTCCTCTCCTTTAGTTTCTTTTGTTGTATTTCAAAACATATAAAACAACATTCCACTGTTTGGATAAAATATAACCTGAGTTCTAAAAGATATGTCCACCACTATTTCCATTTAGAAGTTTAGGACAAATAAAAATAAATCCACATATCTTATACTAATATATAAAGCTGAAGAGTTTGTTTGTTTGAACGCGTTAATCTCAGAAACTACTGGTCTGATCAAATCAAATCAAATCAAAATTATTTATTTCAATTAGACTTTTTTGAAAAGTACTTTTGAAACGTCAAAAATTTGTCGGTCAGTTAGTTTGTCTGAAGCTACCACCAGCTCGGAAAGCAGTTTTCTGTTGAGAAGAGCCGGCCAGAAACTCAACAGTCGCTCTTTTCAAAAAGCCATGTTTACATAGTCTGTTATACAAATCATTTAACTTGAGAGTCAACGTCACTTAGATTCCAAGCATTCTCATCATTTAAGTAATCCTGTACATTATAGTATGCTTTATATATTAATGACTTCTTGATACGAGTTTTAAATTGTTGAAGTGGCAAGTCTAATATAGGCTGTGGAATCTTATTATAGATGCGAACACCAAGCCCCATGAAGCTATTACTCACTTTGTGGAGACGATAGTACGGCGTTACAAGTTTATTTCTGTTTCTAGTATTAACATTATGTTTGTCACTGTGTTTTGAATACAAATGAATATTCTGGTAAATGAACAAAATATTACAATATATGTATTGAGATGGGACTGTAAGAACGTCTATTTTTTTATATACATCTCTAAGGGAATCCCGCGCTCTTAAGTTATAAATGGCCCGAACAGCTCTCTTTTGAAGAATAAAAATGGATTCAATGTCCGCGGCCCTACCCCACAGTAAAATGCCATAAGACATAATACTGTGAAAGTAACTGAAGTAAACTAGCCTAGCAGTATTGATATCAGTCATTTGTCTGACTTTCCTTACTGCGTAGGCAGCTGAGCTGAGTCTTCCCGCTAGAGATGATAGATGGGGGTTCCACTGGAGTTTTGAATCTAAAGTTATACCCAGAAATACCGTCGAGTCCGCCACATCTAAAATTTCATTATTTAAACGTAGGTTAAATTTTTGTTTTTTAACATTAGGTAAAGCAAACTCAACGCATTTGGTTTTTTTAGCATTAAGAACTAAGTTATTTACCGTAAACCATTGAAGAACCTGCGATAATGCACTGTTTACATCGTCATAATTATGTTTATTTCTGTTTACTTTAAATATAAGAGATGTATCATCAGCAAAAAGTACAATATCACACAAGTTCTTCACATAGTATGGCAGATCATTAATATAAATCAAAAATAAAAACGGGCCTAAAATGGATCCCTGTGGAACGCCCATTTGTAGCAAAGATCCAGAAGATTTTACACCATTAATAGTAATCCTCTGGACTCTTTGATTTAGGTATGAGGCAATTAGATCCAGAGAAACACCACATATACCGTAATAATTAAGTTTTTTTAAAAGTGTTTCATGTTGAACACAATCAAATCGCAAAATACACCAATCGCATTTTGTGATTTCTCCCATGCTTCATAAATATGCTTAAGAAGAGCAACTCCGGCATCTGTTGTTGACCTACCCCTAGTAAAACCATACTGTTCACTATGAAATAGTTTATTTTCATTAAAATATTCTAAAAGTTGGTTTAAAATAATCTTTTCAAAAACTTTACTCAGTGATGGTAATATAGAGATTGGTCTATAGTTACCGGGATCTTTCCTGTTTCCATTTTTAAATAGAGGTATTATTTTACTGTGCTTCATTAAGTCCGGAAACTTTCCTGTATCGACACATTTATTAAAAATATCAGCTAGATGTGGGGTCTGATTTGATAAATTCTTTCAGTGTTAAAATAGCTCATTTAACGAGGAAAGCTATAGGCTATATATCATCACACTAAGACCAATAGGAGCGGAGCTACACGTGAATAGAGACGCGCGGGTCGACTAGTTAATAAAAAGTTTCAACATATTTTTTCCTAGAAAACTAACTGGTGAAAGAGAGAGTGAGTGACTAAATTTATTATGAAATTCAATGAGAAAATCTTACTAAGATTACAGACAGACTCACCAACTCGTTATTTTTATTTCCAATATTATATAAATAACTCATGCTCGCGTTGGCGTAAAACTTGATATGAACAACAGGAAATAGCTACCAGTTTTTCGTTTCCGTTAATCATACAATTACAAAAAAAATTTATCAATCAAACATATCTGAAATTTTTTAAATATGCTTTTATTGATTAATGCTCTGAACTTCTCTTTCTTTTTTATTTACTCTGTTACTTATAATAAAAAGTTACTTCCGAAGTCGTGGAGTCCTACAATAATTATTATACTACAAGTAGTGTGTTTTTGTCGACACCCGTTGTATTATCAGTTATAGTTCCCTAAATTCCCTATGATATGAAAAATTCTCCTTAAGTTAGCTTTTTTAATAGTAATTGTAATAAGATTTAGAAACTATACCTTCTTTTACATGTTCCAGCTGGCGGGCGCTTCGATCATCCCGAATGGTTTAGCGAGTCGGGCTACCTTTCATTCGGTATACCTTCCCAAGTCCACGCCTTGGCACTTTAAACATCATTTTCAAAGTGCTCTATATCTCCAGGGGTCGACAATAAGTTATTTGAGACATGTAAAATCAAAAATTACTGATAAAAATGGGGCATGTCTAAGATGTATACGGGGTGCACCATAGCAGATTTCAGTTCGACTTAATTTATTAGAATTATCTGAATTTTCATTTTATTAATAGAGTAACCCTTTCCGGGTTTCAGTTTCTTTTGCTTTATAAAAAAATAAATGAAGAGATGACTGTGTCTACTATATCTAGGACGTTCGACATCTGGAATTTTTATCAGAAAAAGATGACGAAAAACAAGATTTAGGAAATATTGCGATAAAGTGAAGAAGCTCACATATTTCACTCCAATCACTATAGCCAAACTACTAACATATTATTAATTATCAAACATGGATGAGTTTCGATTATGTGTTTAAATTTTCCTACTACTAATAATATTTCTACATTTCATTCTGTTCTTTATTTTATTTATCTTCTCCTCCAAATCTGGCTGCTGAGCCTGGTCATAAAAGATAAGATATGCTTCCACATCAAATGTCTTGACAAGATATCAATAGCTTTTTTTAAATTGCGATACAATTAAAATGATCTCAAACAATAATTCCATTGGCTATTAAAGAACTGAAATTTGGAAAAATTCATATATTTAAAGACTTGTAAACGTTCGCATGTCAGGCAGTAGCCAGTCAGTAATTTGCAGAAGGATCTAGGCCCGAGGCGTCAAACGCGTGCGCATTTCTAAACATGCGAACGTCCGTCAGTGAGGTTATTAGTCAAGAAACTATTATATTAAAAAAAGTTGGAAACGGAGCTCCATTCTTAATGTTACTTTATAGTCATGCGTACAACAATACAAAAAGTCATACCTATCACATTTTGTTTGTTTGCCAACAAAAGTCTTGGTAGTGTCAAGAATGTGTTCAAGAGTCTTTCCAACCAAATCCAACTTTTTCTCTTTTTCTTACTAATTTGTTTTATACTCTGAATAACTCAAGATTAGCTTAACAAAATCTTGCATATTGTGTTTAAATTACAGTGACAACCTTGTTCCTGTTCGTATAACCATTTTCAATTAAAGATTTAATATTTGGAATTTTCAGTTTTAAAAATACGCATTGAATAACACATTAAGACTTTCACGAAATCAATGGTAGCTTAAAAAATGAAAGTCAAAAATTTTAACATTATCTATTTATCCATTTTTCTCCATGAGGTTGGCAACACTTGTAATTTGAGTAGCATCCTGTTATTTGATGTTGGTAGAACTGATATGAGAAGCATTTTTACTTGATATTGGTAGGATTGATATGAGTAGTGGGGATTGCAAAATACGGCGTCACGATAGAATAATTATTAATTACATCGCGAGTATTCCTAGCAATAACTCTGAAGCTCTGTATCTAAAGTATAACCCCAAGAGGATATTCTAGTCAAGTTGTCATATTGTTAATCTGCATGTAGACTACAACTCTTCTTTCTCCTTTTAATTAATTTAATTATGTACGTAAATGTGTTTGTCCCTCTAATTTTGAATTCGAGTACGATTATAAACGTAAGATTTTATTGTAGATTATCGTTGATATAAGAAAATTAAACAAATATGCACTTTCATTTAACCTGTAAATAGTATAAACTATGTAATAATATAAGTTCACATGTAACAAACAAAAATCAGGAGTATATGAGCTTCAATGTTCTGACTGCAATGCCAAATATGTAGGTCAAACGGGTCGTAGTTTTGATATTCGGTATAAAGAACACTTAGCTGCTTTTAGGAACAATAAACCTGAGAAATCCCATTTTGCTAAACATCTTCTAGATAGCGGCCAGAATATGGGCCAGTCTCACAAAATACTACATATTTGCGATAAAGGTTTTAAACTTAATTTGTTAGAGCAATTAGAAGTAATTAAAAATACCAATCAAACATTTGAGCTGCTGAACGAACAAATAAACGTGTCTAAATCCACTCTACTCGATATCTTTAGTTGTAAGAACAAACACGAGTACCTAGTTAAGTATCGAGTATTGCGTGTCGAATATCGAGTATTGAGTTAAGGTATATGTAGGCTGTTTATTCAGCAAAATTGTCCCTTAGTAAGTGACACTTGTAGAGTCAACACGTCCTGAAGATGCTTCGGTTACGGAGCGAAACGTACGTCGATCGCGATCTACTTGTATGGTGTGTCTTGGTTCGGGTTCTCGCGTCTCACTTTTATGTGGGCAGGGTGCTCTTCTGGGTTGTACCATACGAGTCTGGTAGTTCAGATTGCCGCGCTTTATAGCAAGGTAACATTTTGATTCCATTTAAACCATGAATTTCCAAAAGTAACGCCTGATTCAATTCAATATAAGTTCACATATTTATTCTGAAGCAATTTATTTTTAAAAGTATAAGTAATTTTAGACTGTAGAATGCATATCAAGTAGGTACTGACCTATATCTACAAATGGCTTAAATATTAATATATTCACCCCGTCTAAAATGAAGTTGTTAGTTTTATTTAGTGATAATTAATTAGGTACATTAATATGTGTCTTATGTACTGATCCGAACCCAAAACTGTTACGAGAATCAGGACATCCGCTCTATATAGACTCATTTACATATTAAATGATAAAAGTAGTAAGTATTTAAAAAAAACAGAAAAATTCTATTCGTTGAATAGATTTCTACTCAAAACTAAAAATTTTTCGGTGCCCTTTAGGCCCCTAAAGTAGAGAAATAAAATTCAAAAAACCGGCCAAAGGCGATTCTGACTCGCTCACAAAGGGTTCCGTGCAACAAACGTGGCAAAAACATCACGTTTGTTGTGTGGGAGTCCCCCTTTAAATATTTATTTTATTTTTAATATTTGTTGTTGTTGCCACAAAAATACATCATTTGTACAAATTTCAACTGTCTAGCTATCACGGTTCTTGAGATACAGCCTGGTGACAGACAAAAGGACGGATGGAAAGCGCAGTCTTTTGGTAGGGAATGCTAAAAAGAACATAGAGAAGTCTATAATATACAGATTACTTTTTTCTAAATTCTGTTTATTAATATGCAAAGCGAAAAAGGTATACTCGTTTTTAAGAAATTTACGTAAACTAATGAATGTGAAATTTAGCACGGTTATGGTTTGTGTAATAAAAATACTAAACAATTTTTTTTTTATTTATTTGGGTAAACAAACAGTAGACACATACAATAATTTTTTGATTAATATAAGTGATAATTATGTAAACAATTATGCCACCAGCATCGCTTACCACAGTTTACTTATTTTTTTTTATTACTTACAAACAGACATATATACGTTATTAATAATAAATATATTATACTGTTCGTATTATACAATACAATGTTGTTTGTTTGTGCTTCGCATAATGTTTTTCAATGGCAAAAATTAATTGGTCGCGCTATTCAGTGATAAAAAACACGAAGGCGTATTCAAAAAATACATTTTTTAAAGTGTGAGTATTTAACAAAGGATTCAATAAAATACAATATACTGTACAGAACATATAATTTCTTCGACAGATACTGATTAAAAAGGTAACAAAACAATACATTTCAATTCCCAGAAGCGAGAATCAGGGTCGCGTCGCTCCCAAATTGGTCAGAACCATAGATACAAGTCACGGTAGAGACGAAAGCGGATAAAATATCAGTTTAATCGCCATTTATTTATTTTATTATTCATCGTATTTTAATAATAAGATAAGGAATTTTAATCAATCGCAAGATTAATTAATTTGACGAGTTGAAAATAATTATTTATTCCCACAATCAATCCTGACTGGAGAACTTTACTTTTTTTGTTACAGTAATTTAAATCCTGTCGTGCATTTATTAAGTTTCTATCAAAATACAAATACTATAAATAAGTTTACTAAATTACTTTCCAAAAGTTAATTGTGATTTATTAAATTACTAATTTCACCTAAAGTACAAAATTATAAAAGCTATAAAGTTCACAGATCCTCTTCAGAAGGGTTGAAGTAAGATTTCAATGGCAAAACAATAAATCCTATATATTATTTCTATAAGTACAATGAACTACCATGAAATTATTTGATATTATTGGTTTTCATTATGCAATAAAAACTATTTCTTATAAATAGATTTATATTCATACCCGCTGCTCTTTCCACTAAAATCTAACCATTATAAAGCGTGTGTAAAAACGAATGGTCCGGCACACGCAACGTTTGCTCTTATTCTATGCCTGTGGGACTGTCCGGAAGTCCGAAAGAACCGAATAATTATCCGAATAATTTTAACACTTAAATCGATTTTCGTCTGCGGTTACAAGTCACCTGTTACTGATGTGTTAGAATCATTTTCTGCACGAAATTCTATTTTTTTAAATAATTGCTTTTGGTATTTATCATAGACAATAGGTTATTTTTTTGTAATTTAAACAATACTAAAACTTTTATACTTTATATAGTATTTAATTATATTTCCTATTTATTAAAGCATGAAGATAAAATTCTGAACTCCTAAGTGTAAGCCTTTTCAAACGTTCAGGAGTTTGATATTTGACATAATGAATAGTTTTCTTCTTCCCATACTATATTTTCTAGGGGGTTAAATTTTGAAAAATCGCTTTTTGATGAGCCTTGACGTTTTAAAAAGAAAATTCCAAACTAGCTTCACCACTAGTTTCGGCTTTGTAGTGATAAGTCAATCAAACAGCTCGTTTTTACAATATCTTATCTATATCTATACTAATATTATAAAGAAGTAAGATTTGTATTTTTGTATGTAACGAATAAACGTAAAAACTACTAGACCGATTTCAAAAATTCTTTCACCATTAGGAAGCTACATTATCCCTGAGTAACATAGGCTATATTTATTACAAGAAAAAATTAGAGATCCCCAGAAAATCTCACTAAAACCAACCCAAGGTGCAAAAAAAATAGCAATAAAATATCTTTCATCGCATGCGCTGCGAAAAGTATTGATGATAAAACAAAAAAATGTTCTAGAATATTATAGAACGTATCAATATCTACAAAACTCCGCGAGACCATATGTCCAACTATTATAGTTATGTCACTATAACTACTTTTTTATATTTTAAAAGTTGATAAAAATGCCTATCAAAATCAGACCATGTTTTCCATACCTTTGTATTAATCCTTATCCAAATAAATTATTTCATATTCAAGACTGTTTCAATACCTGTAAATTACTTTTTGAATTATTAAAATCGGACCTTCCATTCAAAAGATATTACGAAATTAAAAATATCAATATAAACAAAAAATACACGCCGACGCGACGGGCCAGTGTAGTTCTATCTCGGTGATACTTGAAGTGCAGCGAGTAACGCGGCGATAGAGGGAGCGACAGAATGCGGGAGCCAAAATGTTAAAAAAAAATTATCCACCCGTGCGAAGCCGGGACGGGCCCCTAGTACTTATATAAATATCTGAAGAGGTTGATTGTTTGAACGCGCTAATCTCAGGAACTACTGGTCCGATTTGAAACAATTCTTTCAATGTTAGATAGCCCATTTATCGAGGAAGGCTATAGGCCATATATCATCACGCTACGACCAATAGGAGCGGAGCATCACGCGGATGAAGTCGCGCGGGTCGACTAGTATATATAATAAATATGTTAATAGATAAATTATATAAAATGTGTTAATAGATAGGAATGTTTATATTCATAGTCAATATACGATACATAACAGTATAGTCTAACAGCTGCCTACACTACAGTAGAAATTGTGAACAAAGAATTTGAATTGACTGAATTGGGAAAGTGGATTCTATTCTCATTTTACTTCAAAATAAATTGCATAACGAACTTCGTATGTTACAAATATTCCCCATACCGTATGTTCATAGGTTTATTAAGTGTTAATTATCCCTCCTAAAGCATTGCTGGATAAATAAATTTACCGCTTATTAAAACACTTTAAATTTCACAACTAAAAATCGACAGATTACGATTTACACTAAACGATATATCTTTGCGATCTACCTTAAAATACAATATTTTTTACATCTGAAGCTTTTCCATTCGTTTAATTAGTTATTCATATAACACATTTTTCTCCTATTGATCGATCAGAACATAAAATTGTGGGTCCTTTATTAAATGATAAGATGGAGCTAACTAAGAGTCCTAAGTGTCCAATCCAAGTGGCTGTCTTTAGAGTAAGTAGGAATTTAGTAAACTGTAGTTGTAATTCTATATCCTCCTCTAATGGAGTCCATTATGTAATTTAGAATAACAGTGAAAACAAGTAATCAATAGTAAGTGTTAACATTATAAAATCGTCACGTAAACCTGAATTAGGGCCACAAGACCCAGGTCAGTACAGTTTATTGCTGTTAAGAAAGCATGTAATATCGTGTGCTATAATGCGACCTACATAAATCTCGGAGCCACTGTTGACACCACGTTCCTTTCTCAATCGTACATCGTTCGACGTTTTTGTCGCTACACCGCACTCGGTATTCATCAGCAAAAACAACCGAATCAAAATTCTCCGATGGCCACATCTTTTATTTATGCCCACCGTTTCGACTAACAGGCGTAATTTTTTCCGGTAAACAATCAGTTTTGTCCGAAAAATGCGAGACGAAGAAGACATAAAAAGATACGCGGTCTGCTCTGAATTTTTTCTCAAGTTACGCATCGTACATATCGAGATATGATGAGCGGCAGAATATAAGGGCTCTTATTTATTCTAGAAAAAGTGCACTCGAGCCGCCTATTGTTCTCGCAAAGGAATCGTCGATCATAGATTGTCGCGCATTCTTGTACATTACAATTTCAAATTTAAAAAATCTCCCGTCGCATTGAATATGGCACTGTGCGGGTGCCGTAACCGTGATAAGTAAAAACTGAATCATATCAATGAGTGGATTGTGTATTTAAATAGATACCCTCCACTTTTTACTAAAAAGACTTTAAGACCATAAATCATATTGTGGAGAATATCCACTTTTTCCATTCTCCCACATGGTTCCAAATATTTTAATAACTTATAAGTCTTTAAGCTCTACTTTGCAATTACAATTCTCTTAGTGGTTGATCCGCTGGTTACAATTTAAATAAGAATTAGGAAAGTTAAATTACACATAACGTAACTAGGGTATATTCACCGATTATATCGCATCATATTATGCTTTGTTTACCATGTCAAAGGTTACCATAATGACATCAATGGTTAAATACATCATAATGGATTCAATAATAGTGGTTTTTCATACAAACTTTCAATGCACTTTTCACCTCACCTAGAAGTGTTTTTTGAAGTCCTGTTGAAAAACTGTCAAAAAAAACTAGCCTCAACAGTTTAGACTATACGTTAATATGTTACTGATTACTTTATGTATATAATACAAAGTAAGTACCGAGCAAAAGAAATAAAATACGATCAGTTTTTAAGATTGCTTTAGGAACTATTAAACTTGTCATCAATAGTTCGTCCCATCAATGTTATCTGCAAGGTCTTGCTTTTTGCAATTCCCATGTATCTGTTCCATCGGGTCTCATGACAGGACTTGAAGAGCCAGCGCCACATGAAAGTATCATTAGCAACAGAAAAACAATCATTAACACAATCTTCGATCTAAAATCATGTTCCATTTAAAACTTCCTAGTTTTTACCGTCATAAAGCTTTCAACCGCTAATGTGAGAGCTTCGATCGGGACGATTTTATCTCATTCACTTATCAATTTAATAAACAACTTTCCAAATATGAAGCAATAATAAAATTGCTAGGATCTCATCAAAATACCAATCAGCAGATCATATTACAATGGCATCGGTTACGGTATCTCGATGAAAATGACTTCCACGTTCATAACTTCGAATGTCTCGATCGGTTCTGCTAAATCTCTTCAAGGAAATATAGCCTATCTTACATTACGTAAAGTCTCAAAATCCCTTGTATTTATTATACTATAGAAGTATAGTGGTACGTTGTGTGCTGTAGCCACCGGTTTATCGACAAGAAACAGCGTGGAATATTGCCGTGTGCGCTAATGACGTGCGTTTCTGCGCTTTAATTGCGATCAAACAGACAAACTCATTTAATGTAACACCCACATATCCCTTATACACTAAAGATAAGGTTCTAAATCATAAAAACCGTCAGAAAAACAAAGTTGGTAAAGGTAGTCTGGTCGCATCGGCCGTATGAAAAATGTATGAAGTCTCATCTTGGGCTCTGAGTAAAAACCGAGTATTGAAGTCGATTTTGATTGGTGTTCGGATTCAAGGGGTTTTATATTACACCTAAGAAATCTTTAGTGGTAGCGAGTAACATGATTAAAGTGCTCCTATTATAGGTTTTTACCATAATAAGGCGACAGATAAAATATCTCGGTATGAGAAGAGTCAAAAATGTTGATAATTTACAAAATGCTGACCACTATGTCCTAGCAATAAATTGTTTGGGACGCATATCCAAATACGGTTGAAAAGTATTGTAGCACTGTAGGAGACTGTGAGAACATCGTCGCACGAGTGGTAACAACATTTTTAGCAATCGTCCTGTTCTGCCAATCCGCAATCGTGGATTCATTACGAATTAGTTCCGCGTATCGGCACCGACCGCCGGCGGCGCCACACCACCGCAATTCTCGAGAAATTGACATCTCATTGCAACCTCAAAATATCAGAGACTAATTGCTTGTTAAAAAAACGGCACATGACTTGCTTGTAGATAGACAAATTCCAATGATTTTTGTGAACAATGATTGGCTGGTGCTCTTTTTTAGCATTTCGCCTCCGTTTTGGTCTGAGGTTTTTTGGAAATGTCCCATTTTATACTCGATTACAATGACGCTGGTGAGTTTAATGGAAAAAAAATAATTGCTCCATTTACACATTCAATGAGTTTTCAACAAACTTATGCTGTAATTAATATATAAGTTGAGTTTGTATCATGTAATAAATAAAGTTGATTAAATTCTGAAATTTTACCCTTTTTGAATCTTCTATATCAAACAAAAATAAATTGTTAATGAGACTCGTTACAAGTCTTTTTAATTCAATTGACACAACTTAAATGTCTTCTCCCTGATTATGATTAACTGATAAGTTTCATATTCTGCCCAATAAAAAATAATTTTCTATATTTTTGTAGGTTCGTATTTTTAGCTTTTCAATTAACCCGCACCCTATATTTACAATACACTTTACGTTTTACTTTAAGTAACTTTTTTGCCTTTATCACTAAACCAGTTTGTATGAAGACAATGAGATCATTGACAATAATAATTCCTAACAATGTCGCGTATTCAATTATAGTAAAATTAAAGTCTGGAGGCAGATGCAGCCCTTTAATTTGCGCGGCTCCTGATTACATGTGATGTTAAGGAGATGCTCCTTTCGATTGATTTACTACACATATTTTGGGTAATTCAAGTATAGGATGTTCTCTTAGTGGCACGCGATTGGATTTGAAGAATTACAGGTAGATATCATTAGAAGTGTAGTTTGCTCTAAATTTCATCCTTTGATAATTTTTCAAATACAGGAATTAATCAGCGGTGAAGGTAAGTGTCGTAGACCTCTTTCAACCTGATGCCCTAGGCAGTAGGCACTCGTAGGATTTTTGTCCAAAATATATATTACTATAAATTTTCACGTGTTATGTTAGTTTAGTTCATATATAACACCGGTCAACACGGATTTTGAGTCTGGCAACAAAATGTCAAATTTTGATTTCTTTTACCTTACTTATAATGGGTAAAATAGGTTTTTTGAATAAAGTTTGCTTTTATAGAAATTTCGTTTTCATAGAAAATTTCATATTATTTCGACAAGTAAAGTCTGTATGCTATTCTGCGACTCAGTCATATACAAAAGTAGTTGCTACAGTTTGTAATAGACATACATACACTCAATACAGTAGAATGCGCGACTTGTCGCCATTTTGTTTTAAAGTATTACCAACTATTATTTTACTCTCCACTAAGAACTTTAAAACTTAATTATCAATATAAAACATACAATAGCAAACTTATTTCTTCATAAATTAAGTTTTTGGTTATTTTTCATTGTAAACACTCAGACAATAGTCATTAAATAACAGACACAATAAAAGTTTTTTTTTTGTTGACTTGTGTAATTGATATTTAATATAGTCGTTCCATAAAAAAAAATTTGGTAAGATTTTAGGTTTAATTAAACATTATGAATTTAAAAAATATGAAGTTTTTGAATATAATATGTCCAAAAAAAGTTAATGAATTTTATTCATACCTTAATATTATCATTAAAAATCCTTTTAGCTGAATCGGTTAAAATTGATCGAATCTTTAGTGATGCTGATGCGTTACGGCTAATAAATTTTCCTTGGACCTATAGTCAAAATAATGACATACTCCAAAACGGCTTACGGTTTGTGTTTAGCCAAAAATCTATGCAAATTTAACCGAGTTGTGTGTTAATCGGCTACTTTTGATATCAAAGTGCAGGCGGCGGCGTAATAAGAGGCTATTAGTTAATTTTATTATGACCAACTACTTGTTATTGAAGCACCGACGCCTGGAAGCGAAATTTTGAATTGTATACGTACTTAGAATTACATTTTTTATGGTTAAGGATGTAAATGTTACATGGTGTTCGCAAAAGAGTTTTTATGTTTGACTCTTTATTTTATTTCTTATATTATGAAACAAACAGGTTTCGCTACATACACATGATAATAGATGGCGAACAGTACACAAGACAAAGAATCTAGTACGAGTGAATATACATTTTATGCAAAATTAAGTGACAAATTCAAATTCATTCAACACTTATACTAACATTATACCTACATAAAGAAAGTTTTTTCCCCTGAAGTATCTCTTTGTCTTTCTATTTTCTTGTTTATTTGGTATTCTAGGTGTTAACGAGCTTTATTACTATTTAAGGTGTTTTTTTTATTGTGAGTTTGACTGAATTTAATAAATAATGCTCGATTATGATTGATTAATAAGCGCTCACTAGTTACAACTCTCTTTTCTTAAAAAAGAAGTAAACCCTAGCTATCTAATAAACAGTACATTCAATATTAATGTATCATTTTATGAGTTAATAGTCGACCCGCGCGACTTCGTCTGCGTGTAGCTCCCATTGGTCTTGGCGTGACGATATATAGCCTATAGCCTTCCTCGATAAATGGGCTAAATAAGACTGTAAGAGTTTTTCAAATCGGACCAGTAGTTCTAGAGATTAGCGCGTTCAGGCTAACAAACAAACTCTTCAGCTTTATATATTAGTATAGGTGACTAGAGTATTGGAATAGGGATCACAGTGTAGTTCTGTTTATTAAAAAGATAAGTAAATATTCTTTGTTTTAAAATTAAATATGTGAAGAGAAAATCCAAGTTCTTTCATGAAGCAGGATTGTAGAAACCTCTTATTAAATAATAATCATTGTTTAACTTGAAAAAGTAAGATTGTCTATAAAAAGTATTTCTTACATTGTAATAGTAATAAAATAATCAAACCAAATTATCATTGTCCCTCCTCGTACCTCCGTACTCCGAAATAATTACGAGGATCATTTACCCCATGAATATGAATAAAGCTAATAAAAATTTAGCTCATTGCTTACAATAAACCTTTCATATATTGCTCAAGTTTTTGTAATGTATCACTTTTGGATTCTTTAAATATAATTGCTTTAGTTCACATATAAATAATTACTTAAGTATAAATATATAATTTATTAACTACACTTAAAATTTAATTATAAATTGAGATCAAATGACGCACAAACCAACCAAATAATGTTGAAGTTATATCTTACAAATTTAGCGAAATTCGATAACTTACTTGTTTTTACTTTTAAAATAAATTCCAGTAAGTACTAATGGATTTATATAATTAAAAAAAAATTTTACTAAAATTAAATTAAGTGTGTTATTTTTTTTTAAATACCATTAGACTCTAGTTGACACTTACCTTTATAGTAAAGTTTTAACTTTAACCACATTATATTAATGTTGTTGTTCTTGATTGTAGCGTGACATATTTTATGAACGGCCCCTTAGCAAGCATTAAATGTAAAAACTATTGTATGAAAAAAAAGTTTTTGGTCAATAAATTTATTTATTTTCAGTTAGCAAAAACATAAATCCAGCACTATGACCCTGGCAACCTGTCAGTGTGACAGTGTCGTGGCCGTGTGGCCGTGGGGCGCAGGACCACCCGTGGGACAGCGCTGATCCAATCAACTCCTGACCTTTAATGTAAGGACGTATGCATAGTTGTTTAACATTACTTGTTTTTGCAACACTAATATTTTATTTTATTAAAAGTTATTAATTGATTCAGTCTATTAGAATTTCGCCATTTTTGTTTATGCTCTCCATGTGAACTACTCTGAATAACGTCAGTACATCTAACATAATTGTTATATCTTAATCCGACTTATATTACAGGGTCTGTGTATGTATATTCCCTATGGACTTATTGCTTATTTTAATAAAATTATCAGGTATTTTTCAAGTGGCTATGCTATAAGTATTTGCAGAACAGTTTTTCTATAAGTTGCTTACGGTACCTAAAGTATTTTATTTTAAACATATTTTTCTTATAAAAAATCGATTTTGGTCATTCCTTCGGGCCTTTCATTTATTACGTATGACTATTTTCGCTAGTTTTTGACACCCTCCCCCCCTATTGTAAAAAAAATAAGAATAGGCCGACCCCCTCCCCCCACGTGTTTAATATTTATTACGTAAGAATCTAAAGGAAAAAATGAATGTTGCCCGCGCTTTTTCAAAGTATAATTTTAACTTTGAGCATTTTTGTAATTTTACGTAAGAACTATCGAGACTTCCTCCCACTCCCTTGTAAAATAAGACATGGTCGACCCTCACCACTAAATCGGCTTACGTAATTAATGAATCCCTTACGTATTTTTAAGCGGTTTATCGCCTCCTTCCAACTGGATTTTATCTTCAAAATCTAGAAAAAAAATTGGCTAACTATGTGTTAATCTAGGAGGTCGGTCTACTTCCTTCAGAGGTAGAATTTTGGACTGTCTCCCTCAAGGGCAGTCGCTCCAACCCCGGCTAACCTTCCCAACTCGCTTGATGAGTTATCTGTAAGGAGATTCCTCCGGTTTAACAAAAAAAAGGTTATGAAGTATCTGTGATAATTTTCATTAATATCTGTTCGCCGTTTTTATATGATTGAGTAACAAACATACAAACTTACACATTTGTATTCGAAATAGTAAGATATTCGGATAAAGAATAAAATAGCAATGTGGTATGAACGCAGCTTTGCAATATCACAAAAACGTAACTGCACCCTTAGATAACAACTATCATGATCGGGATTACACAAAGTTAATTTGGTCGCGTGGCTTTCCCTCCCCTTTTTTATAACTTGTCAATCAAGACCCGTTAAGCAGAAGATTCAGATATGCACTCAGATGTTCTTTTAATTGAAACAGATAACTTTTTAATTTATTACATAACCGTTTTAGGCGCGTGTTGATTAGGGGATACCGTCATTTTGGAAAAAATATCCTGACCACCCGCAGGTCCTAGCGGGATATTTGAATCTATGATAATATCATCGTGCAGAAGCTTTAAAACAGTAATAGACCAATTTATTTTATTTATTTAGACCCGCGCGACTTCGTCCACGTGTAGCTCTACTCCTATGGGTCGTAACGTGATAATATATAGCTTATAGCCTTCCTCGATAAATGGCGTATCTAACACTGAAATAACTTTTCAATTCAGACCAGTAGTTCCTAATATTAGCGCGTTCAAGCAAACAAACAAAATCTTCAGCTTTATATTAGTAATGATTAGTATAGATATGTAAAACAAAAGGTTATTGTAAAACAATAATAACTTTACAAATATGACCACCATTAAGGTATCTCCACTTCACCGAAATAACAAACATTAATAAATTGACTTATAAACAAATTAATTATTTACTCCACAAAATGTCATTACAAAATGTAAATGTAAACAGTATAGATCGTTGTATTAGAAAAATTTAAAATATATACTTAGGTTACAAGCTGTGCCCGCGACTTCGTCCACGTGGAATAGCGATACTTCCATACAACTTTTCATCCCCTCCTTTCACTATATTCTTTCTCAGGCTCTAGACTATCTGTATACCAAATTTCATTTAAATCGGTTTAGTAGTTTTGGCGTAAAAGCGCGACAGACAGGCACACTACTTTAGTATTTGTAATGTTTTAATTGTATAGGTAACGATTGTGTTATTTGAATTTATTTTGTCAATTGTTTAACTAATCTATATTTTTACTACTATGAAGAATTTGATTGTTTGTTTGGTTGGTTAAACGCGCTAATCACAGGAACAACTGGTTCGAATTGAAAAATTCTTTAAGTTTTGAATAACCTCGAAAGCATTTATCGAAAAAGACTATATAATATAGGCATGTAACATCGCTAAACTACAGCTACGTCCAATAGGAGCGGAGCATCACTCGGACTACTTGTGAGACAGTAATCTACGTTGCTTTCTTTACTATAATATGCATGTATTATTAGGGGGGGCCAAAAAAACTTTTAATATTTTTCCTTAGTTACCATGAAAATATCGTCTGAGATGACGAAAAAAAAATTCTGGTAAATTTTGAGCCCTTCATATTAATGTTAAGAGGTGACTCATCGTATTTAAATTTTAACTCAACTCATTAATAACTGATATTTCATGTTTTGGAATTATTATTTTGTGATAAACTATAAGAAATAGTCAAAGTTATCCTTTACGATTTAAGATTGGTCTTTAACCTCGAATAACTTTTAAAAGAATAAATATTTTCATAGTAAATAAGGAAAAAAAATTAAAAGTTTGTTTGCCCCCCCCTAATGTATATATAAACCTTCCTCTTGAACGACTCTATCTATTAAAAAACCGCATAAAAATCTATAATATAATAGACAGCGGGAAGTGATTTTGTTTTATACTATGTAGTGATTAGTATTTGCGGGTAGTTCATTTTATCTTATTTCGAGTAGACAATAAGTTTCGTTCCGGATAGGATTGAGTCTGTTAAATAGATATCACGCAGTTTATATTAAAGTAGTGGGACCAATAGTGTAGTGTTGTTTGTGTACTCTATTATGTTAATATTCGGCAGAGAGGTCGAATGGTGGAGGTGAGTTTGTGCATAGTAAGGGGTAGGCCCTGGCTCTCAAGCCTCAGGCACTGCTCGGCTTCCATATAGATTACTGATAATATTGTCGTATGAGTGTTATTGCGCAGTATAGCTCCCATACTCTTAATAGTTGTTTTAAGGTAAAAGATGGCCAACAAGTAGACACTATCGCACTTGTTTTCGTCTGTAACAGGACAAAATAGGTGATGAGTTAATGAAATCAAAGTCATAAATAATATTCAATTACAAATGAAATGTGCAAACAGAATGAATAAATGATGAGCTACCGCAACAAGTACACCGCATTGTATCCCCACGACTCCATTATACGCATTATACACATTTGTGGAGCTCATAAAGTCATTAAACAACAATGACAATACATCTCTCATCACATCTGTTACTATATCTGGTAAGCATTTTTATTTGATCCTTGTGGATTTTTGTAAAGTTAACTAAAGTAGGTGAAATTAGGTTAAATATGAGAACTTATATATTCTTAGATAGCTTAAGAGATTTACCCGTGAGGGGACGGGTTAGAATACAATTCCCTTCTGCCGCTGGGAGAGCATCTCGTCAGAGCCGAGTAACCCAGCAACCCCGTTGGTGATAGGAGATCTGATCACCAGCATACGAATCCGACCCTAAAGTGTCTCTGACGCGTTCTGGTCCTCTGAAACCGCAGCATTTTTCTCATCGCTCCCCCTCCTCACTCTAATGAAAGCCTCGAAAGGCTTAATAGTAGTGTTAGCAAAGCATCGAAAGGCGGCAACATGCCTGTCTGTCTGCTCGTTTGTCCCTTATCTATCATAAAAAAAAGTTTGCTTATACACACAGTTTAAAGAAAGTATTGTATTTTATTAATTTAAAATCAGCCGAAAAGTTGCAACAATTCGTAACTTGATTAAAGAGCGAAAGATGGACAAACTTACCAACACCCCAAAATAATTTAAATACTATATTAAAATAATTTGTTTCGTAAATAAATTATATTATTTCTTTTAACAAATATTTTTATCTAAAGGTCTTTAATCAACAAATGCTGCTTCTGTTAAGTTTTGGATTATTAAAATTACCCTAAAGAAAATACCTATAATAATAGTATTGAATAACTGAACATTGTGTAACTATTATCAAGGTCGTTATAACAAGCATTACAAACATTACTGTTGATTTCGAGTGCATATGCCGCCCTGCGCCCTTCACCCTCCACAGCGGGGCGCCACCGTCACCGCCACCGCGCAATGTTTACGCAATACTTCTGTAATCACATATTTATAATCTGCCTATTATCCCGTCCTACACATCAAAATGGAGGATATTACCATAAATATTGATTTAGAAATCTCTTAAAAACATGTTCTATTTATTTATGCCTAAAAAAACTATTTCATCTTAACTAAAATGTCACGTATTACCTTTATAACGGTTCTCTTCGGCGAAATTGTCTGGAAGACGTTACTTTTAGTGATAACACCGCCTTAGAATACAATTTTTAATTTTATTTATCCATCTTTATTATACATATTTATAAATCTTCTGTAGGTACGTGTACTACAATGCGACAGTCGGTACTTTTCCTGAATCGTATTTAATAAGATTTTGGTGAAATTAGTGGATGATTTACATTAACTTTACAACCTAGTATTAAATAACCTAATGAATGATAATCCATCAGAAAAACGTAGTAGTAGTGTTAGCAACACCGTTTATAGTACCTGCTAATACAACGGGTAGACAATATATAACCTTAAGTGCGATAGATTAGTCTCAGTCTCTCTGGTGTTGTCGCGCAGTGTAGGAAGTTAGTGTTACAGTGTCGTGGTTAAGGTCACTCATCTTGAGGTCCACGTAAGTTTACTTTATTATCAATTGTCGTTAGTGAGGTCGAGAGATGGAGGTGAGAGTTAATATATCATAAAAGAGCTCTTTAAACCTGCACCTGTATCATTCCGCTCTCTTTCTATGACAGTCTAGCTATTGTACATAATAATTTGTAAATAAACTTCTAATAGTCTTTCCTCTCCATTCACACAGTGCCTTTATTAAAAAAATAATTTAATAGCGACGTCGTATCCATATAACATGAACCCTCGACCCCTCGGCGCAACCGCAATGCTACCGCAGCGCAGGGGTCACACGGGGCACAGGGGACAATTGGGACAGTGTTGTGATCCCAATTATGTGATTATTTATGTGTGACAAGTCCTTTCATCGCGTCCACACAATACTCTACACTTGCTGTACAGAATCATTGCTCTTTAATAATTTTACGACTGTTGTTATTTATTATAAACAACCTGACCGATTTTTTGAGATAAAAATTATTCCCAAATTCAAACAGACGCGACATTTTAATGGTTTACATTAACCCATCCCATTGGTTTTTTTTATTATTCCATAGACTTTGCCCTAGTTTTTAATTTGAATCTCTCTCTTATCTCTTAAATCTGAATTCGCTATAGTCTGTCATTAGCAAATCAAACACTAACTAATGTTGCCAATAGAAAGAATATTATTAGCCATTCTGCAAAAAAATCATGATACAGGTTGATGGTAAATTAAAAGTATAAAATAAAAATCTATGTATTAAAAGTCTGAAAAAATAACTATTTAATTAAAATTAATGTTAAACATAGATAATGTAGAAAAAACTTTGAAAATAAAACTAAATAAATTAATAATGTACAAAATTATTTATTATCGAGTTATCGACGATATAGACAACTGGATAAAGTACTTTATAAATTAGATAATAAAAAGAATATAATGCCCAAAAAGGTACTGACCACCCCAGTGGGTCACTAAAAACATAACTTAGAACTCCCAAGATGATTCGTTCCATCTTAATTCCTTGCGAAACATGTCGTCACGATCTTAATCAGCTGGAAACTATACAGTACATCTAATAAGTATAAAACTAATACAATTTATTACACCACAAACCCCTTTATTATTAAATCAATAAGGTTTATAATATGGTGTAGGATTTAAAACTTTAAAAGGCAGTGGAATTGTATTTAACAGCGGGAGACTTGTTCTAAGATATTAAAAAAGTCGCATCTTAGTTATATTTCCGATTTTATCGGATCACCCTTAGCTACCGATTATTTTTTTGTATTTAAAAGTACCTTTATATCATAGTATAAAACAAAGTCGTTCCCGCTGTCTAGATCTTTAAAAGAACAAAACGGATTTTGATGCGGTTTTTTTAATAGATAGAGTGATTCAAGAGGAAGGTTTATATGTATAATACGTGCATAATATAGTAGAGTAACCGTGCAAAGCCGGGGCGGTTCGCTAGTTCTTGATATAATAGACTACATAGAAAACTTTAATAGAGTATAAAAAATTGTATGATTAGGTAGCCCGAACATTAATTACATGTTTTCAAAATAACATAGAAAAGGGTATTAAAAATAAACAAATTACAATTTAAAAACATTTAAGGGCTTGTATACACAATATACACTAAAACATCTTTTAATATCTGAAATGCAAACTTATAATTGGATTAAAATAAAAACTTAAATTCGAATGTACTTATTACTTGGTCTCCTTTTATATAAATGATTTCTAATCCTTCTAATCCTCTCTTCGCTAAGGAAATATTCCTTCCTTCCTCAACGTAATTTATAATTTTACAAGTCTCTTTTGTCATGTTATTTATAAAAAGTACCCAAAGGGTAAAAACGGGACTCCACTGTCCGTCTGTCTGTCACCAGGCTGTAGCTCATAAACCGTGATAGCTAGATAGTTAAAATTTAAACAAATGATGTATTTCTATTGCCTCTATAACAACAAATATTAAAAATAGAATAAAATAAATATTTAAGGGGGGCTCCCATACAACAAACGAGATTTTGTTGCCGTTTATTGATTGATATTATAACGACGCTTGAAATACTCACAGAATATTTAGTTGTATATTCAATTTAAAAATAAATAACGAAAATAAAATGAATATTAATTTTTTGCCAAACATTAATACAGAACTCTTCTTAGTATTTTAAAGACTATTATGAATATTAAAAAATTTAACTTAATAAACAAATTATAGAAACACAATTTCCAATCAGTATTGGTAGAGTTCAAGGTTCGGTTCGCATTGTTGATTATTTAAAGCTTATTAACACATCTTACCTACTAAGAAATGAAATCAGTATACACGCCTAACAAAAACCTTACACACAACCAGCGCCTCTACTTATTTGCCATATAAAAAACGTAACTTATCTAAACTAAATTGTTCAAAAGACCGCATCCTTTCAACGGCTAAAATGTCCCCAAACCTTATCTTAAGACGTCAACAAATTAAATAAAAGGATACCGATAGTTTATTAGGAAGATTTACACATTTCACAAAAAATGTAACATAAGAAGTCCTGATAAGCATGACAGTCGCCATTTTTTTAACGGTCATTAAGAGGATCGATTCAGCGTTTAATTTATTGATTTTTTGTAAAATATTTATATTAATATTTAAATAATAAAGAGATACATGGTATTTATTAAAATTAACAATACAAACTTGATATATAAAATATTAAAATAAATAAAATTAAAGTTCGTTCAATGCTTAAATACTACAAGTATTAGTAAGTAAAAATAAAATTATTATTTAATCATATTTATAATCAATAAATAAAACGTAAAATAGCTTCACAAGTTTTGTAGGGAATTAAAAAATATCATGTACTGAATTAATTGAATAGTACAATATTAGATAAAATTATAATTTATCCTCATTTCATCATATTAACAATATTACATTTAATATTAAAATAAGTAAATAAAACTTAATGTAAGTTAGATTCCGATTCGCTGTAATTAGTTTAGTCAACAACTCGTAGTTTCGTCAACTTTTTTTAGCAGTCTCCGAAAGTTACGATTGAGGTGTCATTTAATTTGGAATGGTATCTAGATGATTTTTGTCTTAAATGAAGTTCCGCTTGCAAAAATTGCAAAAGTTATTAACAATTAACTAAAAGCAATAAAGGGGTTTAGTTTTATGCAAATATCTCAAAAACTTGTAGAGACTTTTCAAACTCAAAAAAAGATTCTCAAAGAGGAGAAAATTTCCAATAAAAAGACTCTCTACTCTTGGAACTCTATCTCCATTATTTTAATTTGACGCTAAAAATGTGTCTCTGCGCGATATTTTTAGGTTGCGAGCGAGTACGACAAGATTAATTTTTTAAGGCATTGAATATTTATTTAAAAATATGAAAAAATTGTGGTGTATTCTGAACACTTTAAAAAATTTATTCCCGTTGGAAATTTTACTAATCATAATTTTCGGAAACTGCTGGAAAAAATTGACCAAAAAGGCATTTTTTTAACTAGAAACACCTGGCAGTTGTACTTTCAAACGCTTCACTAATTTGACTTCTTCAAACATTTCGTATAACTTTTTATAGAGTTTGATTTTATTTTAAATAACATCAAAATAAATCAAATAACTTGTACCAGGTGTACGGTGCACCACAAAGGCCACAGGAACCCACAGAAGCACAGCATTCCACCATTCGAGTAAACTTTGCTACTGATTTTATCAGTCAACCCACTGATCTGTAAACAGAAAGGGTTCTAATCATCACATACTTATGTTTATTACCAATTTGTCTCTACTTATTAATGCACACGTCGTAAAACATCTGCCTCTACTTTTCTATATGGAATTCAAAAAACTTCGATTTGCTCCAAAAAATATTCAACTCATCCTTAGAAAAGGTTTACTTAAATCCCATACATGATACATTCAAATATATAATTTTTATACAATATATTAAAAAATGATAATATAAGAAGTCTTTATAACCCTAATAATTTAATACCTACATGATTAAATTATTTGTCAGTAACATGGAACTTTTAATTCAATTTTCGTATTAAAATACGTTAAAAAAATATTGATAAGTTCTAACTTCAAGAATGGTGTCCTAAAAATAAAACAGTGGATAGAAATGGAGTAGTATTTATAAAGATATAGAGATAGGGAATAATAGGTAGGGAACCTATTGATTATATAATTTAGTATTTTTTTCTTATTTTTAAATTCTTAATTTATTGTGGACCCCAATGAGCGTTTATTCTGTACTAAAGTAAAGATTGTCCGTAGCGTTAAAGTAAATTGAATAAATAAACAAGTTCAGTGAAATAATAATAACGCCTATTAAGTTTTAATAGCAATATATTTCCCATTACACATTGCGTTCAGTTTTATTCAATATCAACTTATACTAAATATCTTTTAGTTTTACAATCTCAGTTATTAAGTTTGGCGCTAAATAAAGAACACAATCCATAAATGTACTGACCAACATATTAAGTAATTTTTAATGAAAACCATCATTCTCGTAGAATATTTTGCGTTTTACATACTGATGCAAATTACTTCGATTACGCATAGTGACGTCATGCTACCAATATGAATGATATATGATACCTAATACTATACAGCAATACGTATACACATGCATATTAGACTGAGGCGAGTGGTGCCTGGGGCTTGAGACCCAAGAGCGGGTTTAAAGAGCTCTTTCATAATATATTAACTCTCACCTCCACGACTCGACCGCGCTAACGACACTATAACACTAACTTCCATGTTCAATGCACGAAAACACCAGAGACTAATCTATCGCACTAAAGGTTATATATTGTCTTCACGTCGGTATACTTGTAATAATATAAAATGATCTAGCCGCTACTACTACTTTATAAACAGTGTTGCTAACAGTCACAATCATTTTTGTCTAACAGTAGCGACGTCAATGACAGAATGCATGACAGAGTTATAGCCGTATTTTAATGTTTTTTCAATTATCTATTTTAGCATACGGTAATTATTAAACAGAATTCTTTATTTTTGAAACCAATTCAGATATCTAGTGATAATTCTGATATAAATTGAAAATAGTCGTTTACATGATTTAGAGCTGCATTGGAGTTAATAGGCTTTTATTAGCGAACGTTTACGACAATCGCTCTATCTGTATCATGCCGCAAAGGGACCCTTTAAAGCTAAAGATTCCATATGAAATTTTTACTCATTTTATTGTTATATTATTATGATGGACTAGCTGACTTCTGCCTTTAACTTCTAAAATGTACAAATTATGGCTTTTAGAAATACGAATTGATAGATAAAAGCCGAAGTAGATTTTTTTAGATGAGATAACCGTACAAGCAGTGGCAAATTCATCAGATGGGGCCCCCCCAATATTAAGAAACTTAACCCAGGCACGCGCCAAGCATCTTCTGCGCCGGTGTGCGAAATACTTATGAGCGCCTATACTTGAAGATAGAAAATATTAAGATCCACCTGAGCTGACAGTCTTCTCTGACGCCTTCGACTCGGGGCCAAGTCGTGGGTATTTAACTATATAGAGATAATTATGATGTTGGCAAGATTTGAGTAGCATTTGACTTCATTCAAACTGATCATTTGTGCCGACGAAAAGGTGAGATATAACTAAATAAATACGTCGCTATAACAGAAATCATAATTGTAGTATTACGTATTACCCTCAAGCGTAATATTCAAGTCAAGCCGTAATAAGCTCTGCGTGTATAGTATAACCCATAACTAATAATAGGTAGAGCAAAAAAATCTGTAATAAAGTCGTGAGGTATAAAGAAACGTCGGCACCTAGTAGGTGGTAGGAACCTACTACGTAATATGGAATTGGGTGAACGTTTACCGGTGATGGTATCTCGATACAATTCTATAATGCATTCACTTCGTAGGAATGTGCCCTACTTAGGCCATCAAAAGTATTAGAACTGGCATTTAAAATTGTATGTTTTATTTTAATACTATTTATTGTTCATTCTATATTAACCTTTAAGTGTAGTTGTTCTACTTTTTAATTTATAAAGTTTTGTTACTTTTGCGATAAATTAGTCTTCTTTTAGGATCGATATAAATGTATCTACAAACAATATTTTTTTTTGGTTTTCGTCGAATCTGAGATATCGAAACAGGTTTTTTTATTAAATGCGTTTGTTCACGATGGGAAATGTCGAACTATAACTACATGGTTTACGGTAGTAAATTGATATTTCTAAACTGAGTATCGCAGTGTTAAAAATATTCGCAATTTTTGGAGAAGATGAATTACGTTAGACGATTTAGGGGGCGAGGGGGTCGACCATGTTTTATTTTTTCTTACAAGCGGGTGGGAGGGAGTCTCGATAGTTCTTACGTAAGATTACAAATGCTTAAAGTTAAAAATTTAAAAATTATACTTTGAAAAAGCGCGGGCAACATTCATTTTCTTTAGATTTTTACGTAATAAATATTAAAATAAAATATTAAGACAGTATGTACAGAGGGAAAAATATTGATTAAAATATTATTTTATAATTGTGAAACATAACCTATTTTTCACTTATTAAACTATGTATTTATCAGGATTATATTTTTCTTACTATTCAACATGTTTTCTTATGATTAAATCTTATAAACTAAAGGGATCTTAGCGCGAGTTTGGGGCTAAGACTGACTCGGTGAGGCGATGGTTCTACAAAATCCTCGATTTTTTATTCCCACACACTCAGTAAATTCCAGGACGTGAAACATGAGTTGGTTAGTCAGAGGTGCAGCGCCACCGTTAGGGTTCCGTAATACCTTATTTAGAGATATGTTATTTACAGTGTCAGGCTGGTGTTTCTATATATATCTTATAAAGCCTAAACAGAACGTAAATTTCTAACGGAAAGTTTATCAATAAAAAAGTTATCTTTGCCACTCATTTTGCATATAATTCATCAGAATAATATGTTTAAGTTCATGAAATAAACAAACTTCAGGTAAGTAATTCAATTAATATATAATAGGTACAATAAGAATATGTAAGTTATTTTCTACCAGATATAATTTAAAAGTGACATATCTAAACTTCATTAAGGCTGTGAGAAGCCCACAGGTGCTGACAGTAGTCAGAACAAACAGCGTCAAGACACGAAGTCGTTGTTATGTTTACTACCAAATACCAATTATTAACAAAACCCCTATAACTTTTTTAGGCTATATATGCAATAAAACCACCACGAAGTTTCGTTTATTACTAAAACAATCTAAGCTTCATATGTGGACAAACATTAATATACAATTCAAACTGTTTCGTTACAGGTGGAAAAAAACTGAGTTTCCATTTGGTATTTATTCATTTGCTTACCAAAATTTACTCTCCCATTTGATTATTCAACACTCACTCAATCATCTACAGGCAGTGTTGCCAACTAACCCATTATCTTTGTAGCTAGATCTGTGGCAAAAAGTAGCTGGAAGTGATTTAATTGAAATATTTGTAGATAATTAAACAAAAATATTTTTAATTTTAAATATTTTTAATAGTTAGTACCTAACTAACTATTAAAAATAATTGTTAAAAAAATAAATGTTGCCATAAGTGAACCAAATATTTATTCGAAGCAAACTAAACAAATTTTATAATAAAATTATAATTTTTTTTTAACAAATATAATTTTTTTAACCCAAAATATTGGAGTTATAGCTAAAATTAGTAAAAAATATAAGTAATACTACAAAAGTGGCTAAATAATCTAGCCACCATTTTTTTATTTTTAGCTAAATAGATGGGAAAAATTGCCAGATCTAGCTACAAAGTAGCTGAGTTGCCAACACTGTCTACAAGGCCGTCTCTAGCTCATGTAGCGTCAGTGTGCAATTTAAAGCTTCGTTGACGATGACGACCTTTTTACTCTTTCTTCTTAGTAGGAATAATATTTACATTTTATAAATGCACTCGAGCTTTTTTTTTGTAAAATTCATTTCACGCCAATAATTTATTTGAAATATTAATTAATCCAGTCATTCTCAAATATATCGATTATACATATTCAACATAAAAAAGTAACTTAATTTGACAAATTGAAATATTCGTTCTCGTTTCGCTTAAGCTATTCAAATACTTTTACAGATAGCTACAGATAACTAGATTTAGACTACTAGACTTAGACTCATTAATGGTCCACTGCTGAGCCGGGTCTCCTCCTCAGAATGAGGTGATAGGCCATAGTCCACCACGCTGGCCAAATGCGGGTTGGCAGACTTCACACACCTTTGAGAACTTTAGGGAACTCTCAGGAGTGCTGGTTTTCTCACGATGTTTTCCTTCACCGTTAAAGCAAATGATATTTAATTGTTTAAAACACACGTAACTCATAAAAGTCAGAGGTGTGTGCCTGTGTGAGGGATCGAACCCGGACCTCCCGAGTAAGACACCGATTTCTTAACCACTGGGATATCACTGCTTTTTTTAATGTAACTCAATGACAATAAATTCTTTTTAAGAGTTTTCAGTGATTGTGGTACATTAAATAATAATGTATTTACATTACGATATGAAATACGATTTTTTAAATTCTATTTGATATCATTTGATTGGCTGGTCTAAAAGTTATATAACTAAAAGCAAACCAAAGCATTTTCCGTTACAATATAATTTGGAGCAAACATTTTATCATGTTATCGGCCATCATTTATTGCGGCTTATCTTAATATTAATCAGTCCGATTAAATTGTACAAGGGTGGTTTAGGGTGAGTCCAGGGCGGAAAGGGCGTTTAATGAAATAAAATGATTCTTTATTGCCTAATATTTCTGTTTTAACAAGATGTTACACCTGTCCATAGCTAATAAATTGTTACTACTTTATACTAGATAAATAGATGATTACTATTAATTGGTTTGTTTTAAACTACTCTATTAAATGCGGCTTAGTTTATTGATGAACGTTCCGCCTTTTTTAGTATTTATATCCTCAAAACAAGGTGAATCTATGCTTATTCCTACTTGCTTTGCATCGTTTTTTAAATACATCGTTTCACACGCTATAATTTGGATAATTCACACTATATCTCTATATCATTATAAATTATAGCCTATGTGTTATTCTGATGTATAAGCTATATTATTGTAAAGTTTCATCAAAATCCATTCAGTAGTTTTTGCGTGAAAGAGTAACAAACATCATACATTCTTACAAACTTTCGCATTTATAATATTAGTAGGATTTAAAGTTGTGATAGACGAACTTATGGGTAAGCATGAATTTTCGCCACTTTTATATTATTTGGAAAGGTTTCATCATAAGACAATAAGCTTTTTAAAACCATATTTGACAAATGTTTGCACTACTTTTCAATTGAAGCTGAATTTGTTTCTACATGTTATAAATCTAAGACTAATTGATATATATAAAATATTGATGCTCTACTTTTAATCTTATAAATGTTAGAGTAATTGAACAAATGCGATTTAAAACTATAGAAACTAAATCTGATATTATTGTTTTAGAAAATAATCATATAGGACAAACACGATGTTATTTTTAATTTTTTTTATATCTTGTGTTTCATAGGTAAGTTTTCGCAGCAGAAACGACAACAGGCAACATAGTCAGTAGGGTACATAAACAGGTGATTGATTTAACTCATTTGATAGAGATACCAAAACCAAAGAAAGATTTTGTTTTATCGTTAACTATTTATCTCAATTCTGTATCCGAAATAGATAACGTAATATCGTGTGAATTAATATTCATACAAAAAGATTTAAATAAATTAATGAAATATCCTTTCTTTTCAATTGTTACGTTATTTGTGACCGTCGTTCTCTATTATCTATACTAATATATAAAGATGAAGACTTTGTTTGTTTGTTTGCTTGAACGTGCAAGACTGGGACTCCTTTGGGAGACCTCATTCCAAGACTGGGTTGTCTGGAAGAGATGGCTAATTAACCATAAGTCCGCCCGCTGTACTTCACATTAGTTTTAATTTAGTTTTAGCTTAATTTTACTGTATCCTTATCATATTGTGGTGTACAATAAAGTTATAAATAAATAAATTCGTCCACGCTTCGCTAAGGGTCATAATTTCAAGCTTGTCTGAATGATTTTAGTTATTAATTTGGTAAAAATATTTTATGACTATAATTTACAAATATAATGCAAAAGGAAGACCGGAGCAGTTTTGAATTTTAAATAAGTACAATAATAAATAGTGGCTTTGTAAATTTTTTGGGATAAAAAGTAGCCTGTATATAGCCAAAAAAAATGGTCTATCTCGCCGCAGCGTAGCTTAAATATAACAAAGCTAAAAGAAATCCCTAAGATGTGTGCTAAAATAAGACACAGATACCTAACGATTTTATCATAGACTAGTCGACCCGCGCGACTACGACCGCGTGTAGCTCCTATAGCCTTCCTCGATAAATGGGCTATCTAACACTGAAAGAATTTTTCAAATCGGACTAGTAGTTCCTGAGATTAGCAAATCGATCATCAATTAGTTCAAGCAAACAAACAAACTCTTCAGCTTTATATATTAGTATAATATAAGATTTAATATTAAAATGACTTGAAAATCTATTTATCTATGACGAGAAATTTGTATTAAGTACGTGATTGGAAAAATAGTTGAATTTCCCGTACGGTGACAGTGAGTTAATGGCTTCTATGACATTTATTGCATTAATAAAAAACAGTCTATCAATCGGTGAATAAAAAAATAGCAAATATAATTTGGAACATTTGTATCATAAATTATACCACCCGCTGTACTGTCGCACTTTTCTCTTAGTTCTTTTTAGTTCTTATAATTTTTTGTAAATTGAATGAATTACTTTTAGGGATGCTTATGTTTCATCCATACTTGACAACTTGTTTTCTATAAATGTGTAATAAATAAAAATAGTGGTTTATTTTAATAAAAAATCGATATAAACTTATATATTTAAATGGTGATAGAAATATCAAAATATTGTTCATAAACTTCGATATTTCTAACATCGATATTACACTTTTGAGAAAATCGATGTTTTTTTCCTTTATTTATTATTTTTAGTAAATTATTAAAAAAAAGAACTATCGAACTAAAAGAGCGAACTAGTTCGCCATTGGATTGCAAATTAAATATTTTTTACTTTATTATTTTTTTCTTTATCGCTTTTATTTATTATTTTAACTAAATTATTTAAAAAAAGAACCAATAAACTAAAAGAGCGAGTTCTTCAGAGCGAGATCGTTCAAAAAGTTCGCCTTTGGATTGCGAACTAGGAAGAACGCTCTCATTGGTGACGGACTAGACCTAAGACTAAAAAAAAGACGATTTTATTTGTTCGAACTAACGAACTAAAAGAACTGACGAACTGAAAGAGCGAACTAGTTCGCCATTGGAAAATTAAGGAACTAAAAGGAGCGCTCTTTTTGGTGACCGACTAGGCCCAAGACTATATACAATGAATATTGGCGCATAGCTATAGCTATAGCTGGGTATAGCGTGCGCGGTGTGCACAGCACGTTGCACAATGATCGCGTAATACGTGGAAGTAAGTATTCCACTTATACTCGCCATTCACACAACGACATTTTGTTAGTATTTTACTCATATCATTATACTACTAATTGTTATATAACTTTATTTTCTATTTATTTTAGAAGTTTAATATTATTTTTTTTTAAATATATCAGCAATGAAATATACGAAGATTAATATCTTAACCTGTTTCTTTAGTATCTTTGTTATCAAACTCAAAATAATTTATTTTGCACAAGCTAATTTGAATTCCTATACCTTAATCGTGAACAGAAAATTACTCTTTATAAATTCAGGTATTATTTAAGTCTATATCACTTGAAGTCATATAGACTTAAATATAATACAAGAAAAATTTCTCTATTTCTAGTTAAATGATGAAGCCAAGGACTAAATCAAAGATCTAAACACGCTTTTATTAAGAAAGAAAATAAATAGTCGACTAATAATAAATCCTGCATGATGTGTGATCATAGTTCATTTTTACTTAATTTTAGTTATTTATGTTGAATTCACACAATTTTAGGTATCCCAAAAAAATTAAAAAAGACAGAATTGTTACAACTTTGTATACTTTTACTCTTGGCACTATAAAAAGCTACATAAAGTAAAACTCTTTGAGATCGACAATAGTAAGGTCTAGCAGTGAATAGCACCTCGATCGATCACAGCTTATCGCGACTCGCTAACGTATACTTCCTACTACTAACATTTAGTATTGCAGAATACTTGCATCAGAGATTCAATATTACGATAAATATATTATAAGGCTAATCTTTTTATACTTACGACTAAGCTACGTTGCCTCATCCTTATATATCTGCTATTATAGCCGCAAGTCAAATTAGAAATTTTATTGGGAAATACGTAATTATGTTTAAACTTGGTTGTTTTAGCGTTTTCATTTTTGAAGTTCCATTGATTCTCCATGTTATGTAATTTCTATAGTGACATCTGTTCTACTATGGTTGTTTGTAGTTACTACGACATTTCCCAATGCGAAAAAATGCATTAAAAAAACTATAACTCTACAACTTAAACTTCCTCGCAGGAAAACTCATTTATTTATTTATTTTTATTTTTTTTGTTCGTGGGTCACTAATGGGTCACCTCTGAAAATCATATAAGCTGAGAATATGTGGATTATTAATTATATAAAAATATGGATGTGACTAATAAAAAGTTATTCTATTCTATTAAGGGGTTCGGGTTGTCAGAGAGATGAAAAAATAAGAATTTTTAGTAATTTTTTTTTTGGCATTAAATCATTTTATTTTATAAAATTAATATTATGACATCATTACACAATGTTTTGAGTAGAAGTCACGAAAATTTGAAAAAAAAATTATTATAATTTCAAAAGTTATAATTGTTTGTGTTGATCCAGTTCAAGTTCTGTGAAGGAATTCCATGGAAATTGAATTGCTTAACTTTTGTAGTTTGTTGGTGTTTGATTGTCAGTCATTAATAAATCCTAAGAGAACTAGAAAAGAGGACGTGTTAGACAATTTCTAATATTTAACTGAACACCATAGTATTAACCGATCTATAGCTACACAAAAAATGAGAAATTAATCCACTTAAAAAAATTAAACACAATAAAACTTGCATTCATACTGACTTCTTTGAAATCTGTATTTAGTTATTTTATTGATTACCGAAGCTTTAAATGTTTCAATGAGAGTGAATCATCAGAATCAAAATCAAATGAAATCTAACAATTGTATCGAGTAAAGTGAATAAGTAATTAAGAGATTGGTATAACACAGAATATTTCAATGTGCACACGATCTGTTGAGTGTATGATATTATGTTACAGTTTTACGCAACATGTATTACTTTTTGAGTGCCATATCAAGGTCTGTGACTGCGCAATTGAAAATCTCTTATATACGAATATTGATTACATACTGACATTGTTAGTATAGGTTATTAGTCTCTAAGTAGGTAATGTATTTCGCTCACTATTACTAATCATAAAAGAAAGGATACACTACACTCTGGCTACTGTTACACGTGCTAATTACTAGCATGCTATTATTGAATATGCGTTTTAGTGGCATTCTGGATAATAGAACGTCGTGCTATCTTTAATCATGCTAGTTGATGTGGGGGTGGAAGGGGGAAAGGTAACAGCAAGTGTGAACGCGTTTGCTTAATGAGCATGCTAGTATCGATCTTGTTTGCAAGGTGCACGCGTTTCCTACTCCTTTTTTTCCTAGCTGAGAGAAGTTTTTGGATGCATTGCATGGTCAGTAAAAGTATAATTTTATTCAGGTCCATGCGGATGGCGGTTTGATTTTCCATAGTTTTGTTTGAATTGCCAGAGAGCATGCTATCAAATGGCATGTGTATTGGAGTGTTTGCTTTGAGCATGCTTATTCAGGAGTATACTTAAAACTTGTATGCTTATTGCTAGCAAATGTAAACAGTTCATAAGCATGCTCATAATAAGCATACTTACAGCACTTTTTAGCACGCTATTTTAGAGCATGTGTAACAGTAGCCTCTCTTTAGGAACAGTAATAGAAAAACCATTGCCAGGTTTTAAACATTAACTAAATTCATTACGCCTTGAATTAGTACTTAAAAACTATTTAAAAAACTGAATTACTAAGAATTTGATTAAACTCTGTTTTTAGATAAAATTTGGCCTATTTATTTTATCTAGTTTAAAAATTTCCTCGAAAAAAATACATAAAAGCGCTCACGAATAAAACACTAAGGTCACATAACGACGACTCTATTCAATAAAATAATAACATTACATATTATGCTTTACTTATACTCCTTTAAGAAATTAATCAATGTTATAATATTGTACATGGCAACAGTTTTTATTGTAATAAATACTAGTCTAGATATATATAGAATAATATAAACTAATCGACTTGCCCTGGCTGCACCTTGCACTGATGCAATTTAACACATGTACTTAATAAAATATTCAATAAATATTTTATTATTATTTCGCAGGAATTACTTTTTTTCCGGGATAAAAAGTAGTATTATATATATATACTATTGTATAGTAAAAAGTTTATTGAATTCCGTACACATTTTATAAAACGGTGTTTATCGTGTTTTATGTTCTTTCATACTTTGTAGTGTTCGTGGTCACAGGACAGACTGGATGACGGTTGTCTGACTTCATTACTGTCCTGTTCCCGAATTTCAAAGTTGACACCCCTAGCTATAACTGTAATTTCCCTAGATTATTTTAGATTATCTCCCCAGGGTCTAAATTAAAAACAATTATAAAATATAAAAGATTTTTAAAACATTATCTGTTATCAATTTACTTTGTATATAGTGAAACTTAATTCATACGAGTGTCTACTATACAACTTTAAAAATATCTGAATACTCTTATTAATCTGTGGCAAGTACGAGAGGCAAACAATAACATCATAACAACACTATACAGCCTTGGCATATTTGAATTAACTAACAAACAGTTAACGACATAACTGTGAATCCTAAGACACTTTATTTAATAAGTTTGATAGTTTACTACACAATATTTAAAAGTAGAAACTTAACGAGGTATTTAAGTGAGCAATCTATGAAGCTTAACCTTTGCCTGACGTTGATGCAACTTTAAGACGCAAGTCATTTTACACTTCTGCCCAGCCCTGGTTTAAGCGTGAAGATATATTACTTCATATTTAAATTATTCGAAATTATACTCCCAATTAAACCAATTGAACTTTAAACTATTCATTAAATAATAACGAAACCAAATTAATTAAAGCTTTATTACGAAATTGATATTTGAGTTCCAGCCAATTAAAAATATGAAGTAACTAGCTGCGTCCCGCGGTTACCCGCTATATTTTGGATAATTTACACTTTATTATTATTAATTATAGCCTATGTATTATTCTGATGTGTAAGCTATATTATTGTAAAGTTTCATCAAAATCCATTCAGTAGTTTTTGCGTGAAAGAGTAACAAACATACATCCATACATTCTTACAAACTTTCGCGTTTATAATATTAATAGGATATACATATAGCCTCATTAATTCATTCACGTATTCACTCACTCACTCACTGAAATTATATTTACTTAAATTATATACTAATAAATAAAATTGAAATTGAAATTTACTATCTGTTTGTTCCGGCTAATCTCTAAAATGGCTGGACCGATTTTGACGGGACTTTCACTGACAGATAGCTGATGTAACAAGGAGTAATTTAGGCTATTTTTATTTTAGAAGAAAAAAGGAGCTCTCTAAAAAAAATTAAAATCAAAATAACGTTGTTGTTTACATACATTATATATATTTTTTATATTTAATTTAATTTACCACGCGGACGTAGTCGCGGGTAATAGCTAGTAATAAAATATGATTTATGTCACAGAAGCTGTGATCTATTCCGGGATAAAAAATATGTGTTAGTATAGAGATAATCTTTATTACAGTTGAGGAACTTAAATTAAAAATGCAAGACTGCATATTGTTTATAAAAAAAATGTAAAAAAACTTTAACTTCCATAATTTGTAGTTTTTTGTTCCTAAAACAGTGATTTTGTTGCTTGAGCCGTTCGCATTGCTAAATTCATATAAAGCTAGATTTATAGAAATCAAGAAATACTTACGGCTCCTTTATACTCCTTAAAACAAAAATAGTATATATGTGTCTTATTTTTTTTATTTATTTAAAATCGCTGGTGTGTCAACAGAAAGTTTACATGATAGTTAACCAATCATATAACAATATCAGGTTTAATGTATGATTTTTAAAGACGATTTATTACAATAAAAAAGTTTATGACTTGCTATAAAAAACATTATTCGGATAGATAGGTCTAGGTTTAAAACTTCAAGCATCCATTGTTGTACCTTTATTTGTCCTACTTCTATAACTATAACTGTAATTTCCCTAGATTATATTAGAATAGTCGACCCTTACGAGTTCGTCCGCGTGATGCTCCGCTCCTATTGGCCTTAGCGTGATGATATATAGCCTTAATCGAAAAATATTAGATAGCCCATCTAACACTGAAAGATTTTTTCTAATCGGACCAGTAGTTCCTGAGATTAGCGCGTTCAAGCAAACAAACTCTCCATTAAATAAAAAACAATTACAAAATATAAAAGATTATTTATTTTGGTGAGCTACACAACTATAAAGGGTCATCAAAATCTTTCATACATTTTCGTAAAAACATACTGCCCTAAAAAACCATCTGAAGTATAATTGAGACTACATATCGTGACGGAACTCAACTACTGTAGTGACGTAACAATGTTTACATTCTGCAGATACAAATCTAGGCCAAATCTCACTCGATCATGGTAATATCGTTTTGCATCACGTAATAACTTTTAATTATTTAATAATATTGTATTTCATTTTTAAAACAAGATCTAAGTGCTTGATTTTATATATAAAAATCGAATTCCTCGGCTTGACCGATTTTTATGATTTTTTGTGTATATTTGATAGGTCTGAGGTTTTAAAAAATAGCCTATTAGTTCGTAGGCTATTTTTTATACCCCTAGATAATAAGGGTGGCCCGCTAGAAATAATGTATATGGCAAAACAACGATTGCCGGGTCAACTAGTAATATTTATAAACAAAACAATATTGCTTGAACGATTATATTTTACGCAGGATTGGGGTCGTCAGGAGGGGAAGAAAATCCGAAATATTCTTAATTTCTTAATTCTTTTACATTTTTACTTAATATTATAACTTAAAACTAGAGGAGTGAGCTCTGCGCAATTTGGGGGCAGAGACTGACTCGGTGAGGCGATGCTTCTACAATCCTCGATTATTCATTCCCACGGATTCAGCGAATTCCGGGGCGTGAAACATGAGTTGTCAGGTGTGCAGCGCCACCGCTGGGGTTCCGTAACAGATCTAACAATGTTTTTTTTTTTTTACTACAGTTTCACAAAATATGGACTTAATAACTAGCACTTTTATATTCTGCCAGACTTAACAGCAGTTTGTCGGCAGTTAATGCTCTTATATTCTTAATAAATATTTTAAATAAAGTAAAATATAGAAACAAAAAATTAACCAGTAAAAAAACAAACAATAAAAACCAAAACAAACTAATGTCGTACAGCTTCTATAGTATCTCTTCCAGGTAAACTTTAGGTTAGGAAAATTATGGCCAAAAAGAGTATACAGTGCAATCATAAACTACATATAAGTTGCTACAAACTAATACATAATTATCTTACTAATATTATAAATGACAAAGTTTGTATGTTTGGATATTTATTATTTAATCACGCAAAAACGATTGAACAGATTTCAATAAAATTTGGCACACTATTTAGATTAGGGAAATTACACCCGCGTGTCACGAATGCGACGAGCCTGTGGACACAGCTATTCACACGCTGAAGGACTGTGCCGCCTGGGGCCCACAGCGCCATGCACTGGTGGCAAATATAGGTAAAAGAAAGAAAAGTGTTGGATGGCTGTGGCCTCTTTTTGCGAAGCCGTCATACTGTTAAAGGAGACCGTGGAACATCATAGGGAGAACCATTTCCTCACTGACGCGGCTCGAACTAGAAGGCCGCGAAGAAGGCGGCACTATGCTCAACATTTCCCTATTTCAGGAGATTGAACAGAAACAACAGAACAAAAGAATGTGTGGTTAATGCTTGCCCGGGTTATAAGTGTAGCGTCGAGGCGTCACAGTAGCATGCGAAAGCGATCCTGTGACGTCTCATAATGACGAAAGGAGGCAGCACTAGGTTTTAGTGGGTATCTAATGAGTCCCACATACTCATCTAATATACATAAAAACATGGGCTACTTTTTATCCTGGAAAAAATCGTAATTCCTGAGAGAAGGGATAATAATAAAATATGATTACTGTGTTGCTTACACAGTAATCATATTTTATTATTCTGAATATGGGAATTAATTATTGAAAATTAAACCTTTTTTATTAAATCTAAGAATTAGCACTCTCCTGTGCGAAGCCGGGGCGGGTCGACTAGTATACCTACTATAAATGTTGTAAATTACACAAAAAAAATTGTAAATTTTTTAAACGAATTTTGAGCATTAATTATATGGTTTACTTTAAATTAATAATAGTTTGTTGATTATACTTATTGGAATAAAATAAAAAAGTAGTTATTTGTCATCGAAGTAAAAAACAAAAAACTTGATCAAGTACATTCATTCAGTGAAGGGTTTCGTAATCATAATATTCACGGTCAAAAATTAAAATAATTACTGAGATAAAATAAATTCAATTTAAAATATAAACGATGAAAGTCTTTTATTTATATTTCAGATACTAAAAGAAATTTTAGTTTAAGGTTTAATATTTATTATGCATTTTACATGTTTGAATTGGAGTCGAATGTTTGATTATAATATATAAATAGGTATTATAGAGCAAAATACACTATTTAATAAAACCTGAAAGTTTTGCTGTGTATGTCCCTAATAAAGACATAAACGATCTTCACAACTATACAGTTTTGATCATGGAAGGTTAAAATTACTCATTATCAAACTTTTGTGGTAATAAAGAAAAATGTAAGTTAATTTTTGTAAATATCTGTTAACTCAATTATTAAATTGCTCTTCATTTACCGTTTTTACACAATATCACAGTAATAAGAAAAGAAGTAATGTATGATTTGGGGTTTTTAATGAATAAGAAAATGTTTTTTGTTTATTACGTGTTTTCAACTGAACCTTAATGTTTTTCGAGATTTTTCAATACATTACATTTAAAAAGGACTGTATAGAAATAAATTAAATAACACCTACTAAACAAGTGACAAGATTATCTGCAACTTTTATCAATTGAGTAAACCGTTATGTAAAATGTTTTGTAGCAATATTCATTTACATTTACTGCGATTTATGGCGTCTCTAACATTATAGAGTCGGGACACGGTGATTTTACAAATTGCTGTATAGACAAGAACTGACAAGTAGGGAGCAAACATCTTGCAACATCTCTATTGCATTGCATTGCAATGACTACAAAATTGTATCTTTGAAATTCGTCTCAAGTACTACTAATCTCTATAGCTACTATATCTTCTTAAATTAATATAATTTTAGTACTTGCTTAACCAACTTTTAACTTCACTTTAACTTGAAACGAAAGTATTGACATTGTTAAAAACTTGTGTAAAAATTTGACCTCTATCTTGACAAGTAAAACCAGAATCAACCAATTATGAGCACGTTGGATCTCCTTCAAAACCGAATTGCATCATATTACTACGGTTTCAAGTTTACTAGTCAATACTTTCAATAATATTCAGTTTTACTAATACTTAATTTCAAAAATATTGAATAACAACAGATCAAGTTATCTGTGAAGGAATTTATTGCAACAAAATAGAAGATCAATATATTTTACGTAATCTTAAATAATTCTAGACTAAGTATGTGAGTAGGCAACACTTCAATAGTAATGATCAATAAGCCATTAACACAGTAATTTGAATCAGCAAAAAGTAATGATATTAAGATGAATATTGCAACAAAAACACGGCATCACCTTGAATTATGCTGAAGCCACCAGTGTAGAAACCCTTCATATCTGATCGTGATGCACCAATTAATACATTGCGACACCTTAATACATATATAAAGTTAACTAAGTATTTTACTATGAAAGAACAGATTACATTTAAGATTATAAAACCTAGAGAAACAATCAAAATCTCACTGATGATAATAACTTGTATCGTGTAGATGTATCTACCGATAATACACAACTTAATTTTGAATTAAGAAAAATGTACTATTAAATGCGTAATCTTATTTTAATATTATTCAAGAATATTAGTAATATAGCTAATAATGTAATGAGTCACATTATTTAACCAGCCAATCGTTAATACAATTTAATACGGCATGTAACAAGGAGATTGGAACTTTCAAACGTCCTACTTTACCATTTCGTTCATGGTCATTATTTCTATCATTGCGATAATGGACATTACTTCGCGAAAGTTCTCGTGTGTGGTTTAATTTTACCGAAACAAATGATCATTTTATAAGCAATAAAACTCAGATTAAGGCTAGTAATAAAAACAATGTGGATTTCAATATTGGTGCCAAAAGTAAGTTTGTATCGCAACAAAAGCTACAAAAGATCTCAACAAGTTTGATTTAACAGATAGCACCACTAGTATTTTAAACTCATATTAATTCCTTGACTTTATAAAAATGAAAGACTTTTGTTGAACTCGCTAAAACCGACCGATTCGGGTAGTTTTTTAATATTTAAGAAATATTTAAATCTTTAATTTGTTTGGAGAACTAAAGAAAAATTCAATACTTTTGTAACATATTTATTTTTATCAGCCTCAACATTCACAATTACATAAAACAAGCATATTATACATAAGATAAACAAGTAATAACAGATCAATCATCAGATATCGTATACTCGAGTCGCGCACTGTGCCGCCAGTGCTATGCGACTGCCGGTCGAAGATTCAGAAAGGGCGAAACAATTTCAAAGACATTACAAACAATTGGTGTCTTCAGCTACCACAATTTAAAATTTGTTATTACACTACGAATACTAAATGATCACATTTCAAACTTAGCCTATAAGGTACTGATGTGAAACCTATGCTTAGGTTTAAATTAATGCCAGCCATGGTGTTCCTCTTCTTTTTTAAAGTAGATAGGAACATGGACCTTTACGGGGTATGGGACTTCCCTGAGTAGAGGTACTTGGACTTCCTTGTATACGGGGTAGGGCTTGTCAATGGGTACTTTGACTTCATAAGGTACTTTCTTTTCTACGGTGTAAGGGATCTTCTTGTATACGTCATAAGGTTTGGGAATTGGTACTTTAACTGGGACTGGGTAGGGTTTCTCAACTTCGACTTTGTAGGGCTTGTCAACGGGGACCTTGACTTCATAGGGCACTGGTTTGTGGACTGTGACAGGGTATGGCTTCTCTACTGGGACAGGGTAAGGTTTGTCGACGTACACGTGGTAAGGCTTGTCAACTGGTACTTTAACTTCATATGGGATCTTCTTAATTACTTCATAAGGTTGGGGCACTTTGACTTCGTATTTCACTGGGTATGGAACTTTCTTTTCGACAGTGTAGGGTTGAGGAACGGGGACCTTGACTTCATAAGGTACTTTCTTTTCAACCGTATAAGGAGTGGGTACTTTAACTTTGACTTCGTAGGGCTTGTCGACGTGGACCTTGACTTCATAAGGTACCTTCTTTTCAACTACATAAGGTTCAGGGACATGGACTGGGTATTTCACGTACTCCTTAACGGTAACGGGGACTTTCTTTTCAACGGTGTAAGGCTGGGGAACGTGCACTTTGACTTCATATGGGACTTTCTTTTCGACGGTGTATGGAACATGTTTTTCGACGGTGTATGGAACGGGCACTTTTTTGATAATCTCAATAGTTTTGACGTGGTGATGACCGTGGTCACTGGAGATGGGTTTCCATGAGTCACCGGAGGAACCTCCGTATTCGGCGCCAGATTGGCCGTAGCTTTCGTAGCTTCCTTGTCCAGAGCTATAGCCTCCGTGACCTCCGAGGCTTATTCCTTGACCACCGAAATCTCCGCCGTATCCACCATGACCTCCGTTACCCCCACCGTATCCTCCGTTGCCACCGCTGTATCCTCCGTTGCCACCGCTGTATCCTCCATGGCCGCCATCTTCGTAGCTACTTCCGTATGATCCGGTATCGTAAATACCTCGTTTGTCTTGTTTCTTTTCTTCGGCAGCCGCCTTTTGTGTACCTTTCTCCTCGGTGGCAAAGGCCACCACAGCCAATGAGGCTATTAGAACAACCTTGGGACAAAAAAATATCATTTAATAATAGTTAATTATAAACACAACAACCAATTATAAACATAACATCCATAAGGTTGTTATGTAATACGAAAACAATAGTTTCTAAAACAATGTCACTAAATGTACGTAGGAGTCAACGCTCTAGTTTGTTCGTATTTCGACTTTCTAACACACATTACAATTGCAAATAGTTTTAAATCCGACTAACTTTTTTATACAACGGATCTTAAATAAATCCTTGCTATGCAATTTCTCTTTCACTGACTTTATTGTCTGTTTGGTCAAGTGTGAACCGTATTTTTGGTATGAAACCATTATATGCACCGATTTTTTGTACGAATTCTAGTTTCCCGTCAGATAATTATTAATATGACACAATAGGTGGAAACAATTACACGTTAACATTGAATGCATTTTATTTTTGTATAATTATCTTAAATCAATGGTTACTTTTAGATTCCAGCCATTACTTTGATGGATTGATTATACCGGAACGTGGTAAAGTAATTCTATTCATGATCACGAAGTAAAAGTTCATTTAGAAAACAATAAAAAGGAAAATTCTTTAAATCTGATATTTCAGGCACAATGTTATTATCTGTATCTATGATATATGTATTTCAAAATTCCATGTTAGTGCTTTAGTGCAACAATTTGTTCCACTTAATGAGAGGTAGAGAAATATAGATTAATTACAAGTATGTTGTTTTGTAATTACTATGCAATAGTAACACAAATATTAAAGTATTAGGAAACAAAATGAAATGGATTTGCATGCATTCATAGAATTGCAATATTTCGTTCGTAAATATTATAATATTGGATTGTATCAATTAATTTAATATACAAATATCTAACAAAACTTATTTTATTACTAAAATAGATGAGTTTTTTTTTCAATCCAATTAAATAATTAAACAAACATTAGTCTAGAAATGTTACTATTATTAGAAAATCATATAACTATTTACACAATACCGTACAGGAAGTACTCTACATTTGTTTATTAGAAAATGTCCACTACCACGCGCCACGATTACGAAATTACTTTCTTATCTCACTTATTTCTCACGCATGATCTGCAAAACAATAATGCTTATGCTTCACACGTAGATTTAATCCGGATGTAAGGCTATGTTCATACTGATTGATTGATAACTAGCCATTAGCAGCCAAATTACTTACTCCTACAGGAAATCCTAATTTATTGTTAATAACGGAATTACACGTAATAAATTCTGTGTAATAAATAATCCATGTTCCTTCCCTAAGTAATAAATTGCATTTTCTGCATATTACCCAATAAAATTATATCTAAATATATATCTAAGACATCTCGAAGGTCCACAGTTATGAAATAGCAACTCACGCAGTTATTATGAAAGTTAACTCTACAATTATCTACATCATCGATTACAAAACAAGTTATTGATATTATTAATTTACTTCACGTAGAAATTAAAAGTATCATTTATCATAACAAAGCAAAACACTTTCGTTTTTACTTAAATTGAAAGTACTACATAACCTCAAATTTAATTTATAAATTAACCTTGATATTGTTTACATAAAACCGCGTGGTATTTTACACCCTTGAGGGTAAAACTTTTACAAACTTTGAGTATCATATTTATTTATACCGAATCAACAGCCTAAATAATTAGTTTCAAGTTTCTAGCTCTAAAAATGATGATACTTCCATACAGCTTTTCAACCCCTTCTTTTAACCCCTTACAACCCTTTTTCACATTAAAAAGTAGCTTATGTTCTTTCTCAGGCTCTAGACTATCTATATACCAAATTATAATCAAATCGGTTCAGTAGTTTTGGCATAAAAGCGCGACAGACAGAGTTACTTTTGCGTTTATAATATTAGTATTGAATAATATCGTGTAATTTCCGCAGAAATATAAAGTCTAGATATGATTTCTGTTTATAGTAGAAACTACACGAGATCACCGAACTGGTTATCGATAAATTATCAACATAACGGACAACGACCTTGTGCGACTGGATTTATGAAAAACTGGATGGAAAACCAGTCAAAGTCCTTATCTAGATAGAAACTGCTGTTAAGAAGAAACGCTATTGACGATTGATTACCAATAACTGATATGCCGGAACTGAACTGCTACTGGATATTAGAAATTTTTACTCATATAATCTATTTAATTATAACATTAGAAAATAATATTTTTTGTCTTTACTTAAATTAATTTAGAAAAAAATATTTATATCATGAATCTCAATTTCATAAAATCTTAATTACTTATTTCGGCAATAGATTAAAAAACAATATACAGCATAGTGTTTGTCAAATTGTATCTAAACTCTATGGAACTTGTAGCTTATATTAGTGAATAATAAAAAGGAGTTTTGACAACAGATAAAAAAAAATTGTATGATAGAGATAATAGTGTGTTCATCAAAAGCTTGTCTAAACTCTATGGCGCTTTAAACTTCCGGCACAGAATAAATAGTAGAAACCAGTTTCTGTAACAAACTAAAAAAGTAACGTACGATTTTTTTTAAATAGTATTGATATTAAGTGCGTGCACGAAAGAGGATCTATGCGATTTATGTAACAACTAGTCGACCCGCACGACTTCGTCCACGTGTAGCTCCGCTCCTATTGGTCTTAGCGTGATAATGTATAGCCTATAGTCTTTCTCGATAAATGGACTATCTATCACTGAAAGAATTTTTCAAATCAGACCAGTAGTTATTGAGATTAGCGCGTTCAAACAAACAAACTTCAGCTTTATATATTAGTATAAGATTCTTTTAGATAATTTCTTTTCTAGCTTAATATTATAAGAATCCAATAATTATAATAATAACAAGATAAACCTTATTCCATATTGTATTACGAAATTTTAATTATTTATAATGACTCGTAACACTTCTTGTTCGCGTAATATTTTTATTGCTTTTTGTTCGCGAAAGTTTTCACATGACTTTGTTTTATAATCTGTTTGTTATTTTCGAGACATTAGTTTAATACTCTTTGATTGCATTACCACCAATACATTATCTAATTCTTATGTAACGTGAAGTAATAAACCCATGATGCATTATTATGCATACGCTATATTAAGCGGTTTAGTGATGCGTAAGTTTATGATCGACTCGACATTAAGCTCGTGTCGTAATTGAACGAGAATACCATAATTGCATATACTAACTACTACAGTATGTACTGTGTTTATTTAAAAAATAAATACAAATTTATTTAAATTTTGCAATACCGGTTTAATATTTTACTTAGTACACGCGACTTTGTTCGCGTGATACTCCGCTCCTATTGGTCGTAGCTTGATGTTGTATACCCTATAGACTTCCTCGATAAATGGGCTATTTAATATTAAAAGAATTTTTCAAATCGTACCAGTAGTTCCTGAGATAAGCGAGTTCAAGCAAACAAACAATTAAACATTTATATTGTTAGAAATATAATGTTATTATTTATGAATTTAAATTACTATACTATATATTTAAATAAACTATTTTTAGTATGTTATTACCATGCATAGAAAGTGAATAGAAATTGCCGAGTAAACTAAGAAAATTGGCTAAACGGTTAACTTATTACGGAAACCGCAGATTTTCATTGCGTAATTTTAATTGTTAATCGACGCATCTCTACCATTAATATTTTTTTAATTATTATAATCAAAAACAAATTATTTTTAATATAATACAAAGATTATTTTTGTCACTAAAATTTAAAAAAAAATTAAAAAAATTGTCACGGATTAAAAAAGCGCGGGAACACAACACTTCACTTCACAACACTCACCGTGTACTTCATGTTGGTGTCTTCGAGCCGAAGACTGTTGTCTGTGGTCGGTGGTAGCGCGCCCGCGCTTTATACTTGCCCTCCCACTTTGAGGAATGTGATGGTTTGCAAACTGGAGCAATTCTGCATGTTGTGATCTGGACCTATGCTTGCACTTAATGCAGGAGGCAGATCACTAATGTATTAATTATATGACGAATTTTGAAAATTCTTCAGAAATCTACAATTAAGTAAACACATTGCAAAACAAAAAAAAATTAAATGAAATCAGTCGCTAATTTATACGATCAAATATTCCGATCATATAATTTAATTTAACTAAAAAAATAATAATAAATGTAAAAAATAATCATTCCCTGAAATCTCATTACTTAATATGATTAAGTAACATAACAAAACTTTTTTTATATATATTTTTTTTTATTATGGTTAAGTATGTTCTTGTAATAATAACAAAAAATGTCTGATTATTTATAAAAATTTAGATTTGGGTTTAATGTATTTTATGCCTTTTTAAACGTTATAAAAATATATCTACATGATTTATAGACTTGTGGAAGCACCTACTAATATAATTGATAAATAGACTAGATCTAGAAAAGTCCTATTTTATCTTTTGTAAAATATTAATTTTAACACTCAGAAATATTGTTCACAAAACATTACATAAGTTAAAACGAGTTTCGTACAAATAATTATAATTAAAATATCCTAAAAGGAAATTACAGAACAAATATGACAATTTTGTAGGTCCTTTACAAGTTCTCAGAGGCTAAATGGAGTAAATATTTTAACACGTTTTGATAACTATATAGCAAAAATATCCACCCAAGTGCAAAAGTCGCTTTGTAGAAGTTTTTGTAACAAGAATTATTCGTCAAGTACCGTTCTTGTTTCGTTTTATGAAACTTTCCCAGGACTCCTACAAATATTTCGTAACCAAAATTATATATACAAACAAAGTCGGTTTTATTCGAACGCGTACAACTCGAGAACGGCTAGACTGATTTTAATGGTTTTTGATTTGTTGTATTTGTCTCCATCCTGAATAACAGAGTAACAGAGTATTAAAAAAATTGGAAAATTGACGAAAAAATAAAATAAAAAGAAAAACCCTTTTCCCATACAACATTTTTATGAGTTTCATAACTGTCAAACATTTAAAGTTCATCCCGTCGATACGGTAAACTATCCTTTCAAATTGAAGAACGTATTTAATTAAAGATTTCGACTCAACAAGATATATCCTCAATATTCGGATGATGGCGTATTTTACATTTAAAAATGTAGAACAATGTGAGTTGAGTAATGAAAAAGGATTTTTTTTTATAATGCTCTTTAGTGGATGGATTATATTTTGGCTCTCGCTATGGGATGCAAGCAGCCAATTTATTGAGAAGAAACTATTTCTATAAGTAGAAATGAGTTAATAAGGGAAGAGAAATATTTACAAGTGACTTAAATTAAATAAACCTAATATTCTTAAGGACAACTTATAAACATAACGTTACATAACTTAATAATTAATCAAATTTATTTCTTAATTGTTATTATTATATTATATACATACTTTTCTTGGCATATATATTGGTATTGGTTGTCAACAATTCAGCTAATCTGTAACACGGCATTGATTAACTGTTAGGCGGTACGATTTCGCCGAATCAGCTAGTTTACAAATACTAATACTAGAAATAAGTTACTGAAATTTAAATATATTACACTGTACCTAACTTTTTTATAATAATATAAATTAACTGTGTTTACAATATTTAAATATTTACATTTTCTATAAAGAATTTGAGAGAAAAATACCGTCAACAAACTGCTCTGCAGTTTGACGGATTTTTTTATGTTAGTAATTAAAAAAAAAAAGAATATAAAATTTCATGCTCGATTTTAAAACAGAATTCTAAAATAGTTTACAAATATCAAGACAATATAGGTGATTTGTCCCTCATACTATTAAAAAATATTCTTAGAATTTATTATTTTATGTTTCTAATTTAAGCTATGCGTTTATGGATTAGTCTACTAGTTTATAATATAATATTATTTAATTGTGTGTAAAACAACTCGCAAATACAACATTAAACTCTCACTTGACGCAACCAAATATTTGACTCACTCATTATAAAAATAAGTATATTAATCAAAATAAATATCAAGGATGTAAATGCAACTTCAAGTTATTGATCGTGAAAGAACGTTCATAGTACGACCTTGCATCAGCATAATTAAGATAAATCTGTGTGTAGCAGCAGTGATGGCCCAGTGGTCGACACTTCAAGTCTTACTCGGGAGGTCCGAGGTTCGATCCTGATCCTGGCACACACCTCTGACTCTGAGTTATGTGTGTTTTAAGCAATTAAATATCACTTGCTTTAACGGTGAAGGAAAACATCGTGAGGAAACCTGCACTCTTGAGAGTTCCCAAAAAGTTCTCAAAGGTGTGTGAAATCTGCCAACCCGCACTGGGCCAGCGTACTATGGCCTAATACCCTCCTCTTTCTGAGGAGGAGACCCAGCTCAGCAGTGGGCCATTGAAGGGTCGTGATGATGAATTAAGATAAATCTACCTAAAAATTACTACTTAAATACCGAAAAAGAGTACCTATGAGAGTTGACATCTATTTGTAAAGAAATTCCATATAAGAATTTCTTATCCTTATTCTTCAGACTTCTTGATTATTCTTTACCTTTTAAGGTACAGAGATTTTTAAAGGATTATAAAAGTAAAATAATAAATGCAAAATCATTCAGGCTAAGCTCCTATCCGGAATTATTACAAACTTCCAATTTTATGTTTATAAAATTTCGCGTGGAATTTTATGCTATATAATATTATAAAGCTGAAGAGTTTGCTTGTTTGTTATTTTGCAAAGTGACCATGGGTCATCCATAAATTACGTCACACTATAAAGGGGAGGGAGGGGGTTAACGAAGTGTGACAAGGCTTTGGAAGGTGTGCTAATAACCAGAAACTTAAGATTTTTGCTTTGTTATTTATTTAAATAAAAAATAATTAAAATGGACTTGAATAATTATTTCAGCATTTGGTTTTAATTTAATAATTTCTAAATATTAAATCACAAAATATGTGACTAGGAGGTGGGAAGGGTCAAAAAATCATTTAATTCGTGTGACGTAATTTATGGATGACCCCATGGTTACTATTTGCACATTTTTTTATTTGATGCTCCGCTTTTATTGGTCGTAGTTATATACACATCCTCTCTTAATAAATGGACTATCCAAGAATAAAATAATTTTTCAATTCTAATGAGTAGTTCCTGAGATTAACGCGTTCAACCAAACAAGCAAACGCTTTATAATATTAGTAACTATAGATCTCCGATAGTCTCGATTGAGATTACAGAGCTTCCCAAAGCTCCGTTCTAAAAGCTTAGACTGACCCGAACACTACCTAACGCTCATAAAATATTAACATAATACTCGTATATTTCTTAATTTATGAATTCATTATAAACAATAAGTTAAATAACTCTTTCATTACAGTCACCCAACCTGTCTTTCTACAATAGATGTTTCCTTTACGCTATTTCCTTTCTTCGGCGTAACTCTATTTCACCGACCGGTTTACATAAACCAGTTTTATTTGTATATATCATTTACGTTACGTTTATTGTCTTTGGAGATTTACATCTTATTTTATAACTAGCTGACCTGCGCGTCTTCATTCGCGTGTTGCTCCGCTCCTATGGATCGTATCGATATGTTAAATAGCCTAAGTTACTTCTTTTTACTTTAGCTACCTGCCAGTGAAAGTACCGTCAAAATCAGTCGATCGCTGAATATGCAGAGCGGCGCAAATATGGAGACATAGAAAAAAACTTTATGTCTGCGCCGTTCGGCGTGGAAACCTTGGGGCCATGGGGCAAGGAGTCACTGGTGACCAGAGGGCTGGCAGCTACCTCGGCCAACAAATTAGCCTGACTATTCAAAGACGGACCGCTGCCAGCGTTTTGGGCACACTGCCTCTTTGTAGTGGAATCGAAATATTTTTTTGATATTACATAATTAATGTTATTTATTTATAATTTAATGAAACAATAGTGTTATTTTTTCTTAATATTTTAAGTTATTGAGAAAATACAAATATTTACCTAACAGTAAAGATGAAGACTTGATATAAAATTTGTTAGATTTTTTTTTCATTTATTAATATCACAGACAAATATTACTGAACGCAATAAACTACTCATATTTAATTGTTTAATAGTTAAAAATATCACTCACTTTATATTTATTTACTAGTAGACCCCCGTGACTTTGTTCACGTGTAGCTCCGCTCCTATTGGTCGTAGCGTAATAATATATAAACTATAGCCAAGTCCTCGATAAATAAGCTATCTAACACTGAAAAGATTTTTCAAATCGAACCAGTAGTTCCTGAGATTAGCGCGTTCAAGCAAACACAAAACAAACTCTTCAGCTTTGTATATTACTAGTCGACCCGTGCGACTTCGTCCGCATGTAGCTCCGCACTTATGGGTTGTAGCGTGATGATATTTAATCTATAGCCTTCCTCGATAAACGGGCTATCTATCACTGAAAGAATTTTTATATCGGACCAGTAGTTCCTGAGATAAGCGCGTTCAAACAAACAAACTCTTCAGCTTTATATATAAGTATAAGACTAACAGTTGAGATGAAGACCTGAAAATCATTTCATGGATTTTTTCCACTTATTATTAGTATAGATAAATAAAACTCAAGACAATAAACTACTCAATAACATTATATTTATTTATTAATTTTATGGATTCCCCTGATCTACGTAAAAGTCGACAGTCTGTGACCAATGAAAATAAAACAGAGCGTAGAAGTAATATCAGAACAACATATAAATATTACATAATATAAATATGTTTATATACAGTTTAATTGAAAGTATACTTCCTTTTTTGTACTCGGATAAAAATTACGTCAATGTTAGGAAGAGCTCTACAAACAAAACGATCATAATTCGGGTATGAGAAAACGTTTGAGCCATTCACCACTACATAAGCATAAATTACATTATATGCACGATTGAATGAGAGTAATGTAATGCAGATGTATAATTATAGAACAGATTATGTAACTAATTAAAACTATCATTTAAACGAATATTTGAAACTATCCGATATCTGGCGGGGTTTTAATGGACATTGATTTTTGACCTTTGTCACTCTGACCGTTTACAACCACTTATCATCGATAGATTACAAAACCTATTTTATGGACAATTTTGTAATTTAATGTCAATGTATTAACTTTTTAAATTGTAGAGTTGGCAACACTTCTGATAGTTATTGATTGTCAGGTGTTTCCTATAGATTTATCAAAGAGTAATCCACAGCCTCGATATTTATTATTATTATTTATGTAATACTAGCTGTGCCCGCGACTTGGTTCGCTTGGAATTGTGTTTTCAGGTTGCATTTTTATTTAGGCTAATTATTTTACAAATAAAACACATACGTATCTCTTGTCGCAAATTTATAAAACATAGCTGTGTTCCGCGGTTTTACCCGCTATATTTTGAATAATTCACATTATATCATTATAAATTATAGCCTATGTATTATTCTGATGTGTAAGCTATATTATTGTAAAAATTCATCAAAATCCATTCAGTAGTTTTTGCTTGAAAAAGTAACAAACATCCATACATTCTTACAAACTTACGCGTTTATAATATCAGTAGGATTCACATGAACCTGAATTATATATTTCTATACCAACTTTCATGCCCCCCTTTTAGTCCCTTACAATCCTTTTTTCACATTAAAAAGTAGCCTATGTCCTTTCTCAGGCTCTAGACTATCTGTATACCAAATTTCATTTAAATCGGTTCAGTAGTTTTGGCGTGACAGCGCGATAGACAGACAGAGTTACTTTCGCATTTAAATAACACTAAGTTAGGAAGTTAGTAAGTACGTTTATGTAGTTGTATTATCATAGCACTATCCCGTTGTTCATTGAACTAACTATCGCCAAGGGTTGTCTGAGTGAGATTGATTCTAGCAATAAGACCGCCTTTGCATGCTTCCTAAAAAGTCTATATTTTTGTTAATACTTTTCTGTGCGATCTGTGTGCAATAAAGATTTTATCTATGTATGTATGTGTTCCAATAAATCTGGTGTGGTTCTAGGTTTCCCCTTTTAAAGATTTTTTGAGATCACTACTACCTGATTTGGTTGAATTTTAAGTTGCGGACTCCAGACGATGCTCTGATTCTATAAAATCGCGAAAGGATCGCCTATGACAGTAAAAGCCTCCACAAAAAAATTCCATTTCTCGCGATCTTTTAACTAAAAATTAATATCCGATAGACCATATAAGAGATGTAGAGACAGCCTGAAAATAGCGGTAAGGAAACTATTAACCAGAGCTACTAACTGAAAAATAATGAGTTACAGGATAATACATAGCATACATTTTTCATCATTACCAAGTGAATAAATACTTATAAGAAATTAGAAACCTTAACATTCCAGGAGTACATGTTCATCCATATATTCTCTCAAAAAGTATAGAGATTATCTATAAGCGTGAAGCGTCAGCAGCTCAGTGGTTCAGGCGTTAGATTCACTATCGATAGGTCGTGGGTATGATTTAGCTTAGTTGGAGGGGTTAAGAATACTACTACTAAGAAGATTTACTGAAGAAGGAGATGAATGAGAAAAACTATTGTAATATGTATACTAACTTTTATTTATAGAGATAAAGTAGCCTGTTTTATCTATTTGTCAATTTGTGACCAACAAATCAAACCTGGAGAATCTAAATTCTAGAGGAATGTTTAATATAATACCGTTATTAAATTTAGACACTCAAAACCTTGTTAGATGAAAAAGTATCAGATCTCATTCTCAAGTAGCTCGTACATGTGCAATCGTGATTGCCGACGTGTGAAGCGTGGCGGCGAGGCGGGTGTTACTCTCTTTATGTAACTAAAATAGGTATGTGATCTTGATTTGCTTTACTACGTACTACATTTGGGACGACTCGATCTAAATATTTCGCTCTTTATATTCTTTATTAAGGTTTCATACGAACCGGAATCTTGTTCCTAAACTTATGGTATGATAAGATGCTGGATAAAAATAATATCCACTGACCCCTTAGACAAACGTCTTCATCGATCGATCGAATAATTTATATATTAAAATAATTTTAAATTTTCATATTTCGCCGTCGGCATCATGTTGCTTCACTGATGTATTCATGAAATGATGACTTTAATATTTCACTCGAGCATATTAAATAATAGTTATTACTTATTACTCATAAAAAAATGCGTTCATTAGTCTTTACGTGAAATAAAATCAAACATCCATTCTCACAAACTTACGCGTTTTTACAAATAGAAGCCTTGAACTTGACTAACATACCTCTAGAAAGTTTCATCAAAGAGTTATACCGAAAAACGTATAATTTAAATATAATAAGAATTAAAACTATAAAGCGAAGTATAAAGATTATATAACTGACAGTATAACTATTTATAAGACTTTGAAATCGTAAGTCGGAACTAAATAGGTTTTTAAGACCAAATTATTATTTTATTTCCATTTAAGAGATTAAGCAGATAATGCAGAGTTAAGCAATATGTCAGTTAAAGTAAAGATATAATTTAAATTATCGATTTCTATAAAAACTATGACAATAATAAATAAACTTTGTTATAGTAATGTTTTAGTTTTATATCTCGGTTAACATATCACTAGAAATATTGGGTATTAAGTCTCCCCTGATTATTATTTGTGTAGGATAAAAGTCAATTAATAAAACTGATTAGTATATCAAATTTACATTTCTTAAAAAGTAACAAAATATTATCCAAAATGCCTGCAAGGCATCATGCATCTATTTTTATCATATATAAATATAATAGCACTAAAAAAATTTAATCTAAAAAATCTTTAAACATAAAGCTAGCTAGTCTCTAATTATGAAATGACTGTAATTTAAATTATTTAATTTATACGGAGTTTACCTTAGTTACTATTCAAATAGTTCTTAAATGCCTTATCATAAGAATATTAGTAAGGGAACTTGTCTACCAAGTACTTGTCATAATAGGTCTCATATTACCCACCTTACTAGTTTTTTCTATTCTATTTATTCCTTTTATTTTTATACTTTTGGTCCTGGGACCGCTAAACAATTTTCTTCCTCCCTGTCGATCTCTGTAACCCTGTAGGTTAAATTATAAATAATTACGTCGCGCCAAGCATCTTCTGTGGTGCCATGCCATATATTTAAAGACCAGGAAAAAGGAATTCTATCTTCGCCTTGTACTAACTTGTTTTTATTCCAATCATATTATATTTTCAGTCCACCTGAAAGCTTCACGGCGCCTTTTCCGCCCTTGCATGTAAGGATAGCGCGTCTCTGGGAATCAGCTACATAGTACATACTACTACAGTCAATGTACTAAACGTTCTCGGGGCTTACAATCATCCCTATTCCCTTTCTTCACTAACGACTCAATAGATTTTTTGCTAGAAGACAATCATTCAAAGCAAACTTCTTGGACCTTTGCATCCGTTCTCACCGCTGTCACGCAGTCACTTGAACTTAAATGAAAACATTGGTAACAGATACAGTTTTTAATTAATTTTATAAGTTATTTTAACTTGTTTGTTGAATGTTTTTAGTTTTTATTTGTGTTTGTGTTTGTGTTTGTTTACCAAATAAATGTTATGCAATCATTCATCGAATAAACGGCATTGTACACCTAGATAACAAGCACAGGAACAATCTCTTTAATTTATAGAAAATTTATATCAAAATATTATAACACTATTTTGCTACCGTATCGGTTTTGTCAAAAATTTCCATAGACTGCAAGTTAAAAAATATTATTATTTGAATGCAGGGAAGCCTGGTTACGTGAGAAACCTGTATTATTGAGAGTTGCAATGAGGTCCCGGTTCTTTTTCATTAAATTACCTCTGGTAATGGGACTTTTTGAACCTGGTTAAATAAGATTTAAATTCTAAGACTTTTTCGATGTTTACCTCTATAATTGAGACTTTGTGGATCAATTACCTGTATAAGTGTTTCGAAATGTCAAATATTGATAATTCTAATATTTTTGATCAAATTTATTCTATCGAGAAGCAGGTTTCAGCAACTAGCAATCAAGTATAAAAAAACATAACCGATTACTTTAAATCATAAACTTTACCGTACTGTTTTTTTGACGCAATACATTATGTATGTATGTACATTCATACCTACATTAAATTCATAACACCAAAAATACGCATTTTTATTAACATTTCCACATCAAAAATGGAATAACGGCACATTTCGACCTCTGTAAGTGGGTTCCTCTGTAAATGAGAGAACTATAATTTTAAACCTCCTTAATTGGAAAACTGGATAATTGGAAACCCTCAATAATTGGTACATATGTCTTGGTCCCTTGAGATCCCAATTAACCAGGTTTCACTGTAATACCAAAAACTAGACAATTTTTTTTTTTTTGAAGCAGGATTATTTAACATATTTAGAAACTATTAAGCAATGATAATCCACATCCACATAAATCCACTGGAATTAGACGTTCATGTCTATTCGGAAGGTCCGAGTTCGATCCCCAGGCATACAGGTACTAACCTCTGACTTTCTGAGTTACGTGTGTTTTAAACGGTGAAGGAGAATATCGTGAGGAAACCTACACTTCTGAGAGTTCCCTAAAGTTCTCAAAGGTGTGTGAAGTCTGCCAACCCGCACTGGGCCAGTGTAGTGAACTACGGCCTAATACCCTCCTCATTCTGAGGAGGAGAGCCGGCTCAGCAGTCAGCATATAATGGGTGACGATGTCGATTTAAAAGCTTTCTGTTACGTCAAATTCTTCTTTGCAATTCATGCTGAATGTTATTCTCCACATAATTTATAGCGCAATAATTGGTTGAGAAATTTTTAGGCGTGTAAAGGTCTTCATATTAAATTTGAAAACATAGTCTGGAAGTTTATGCAGGAGCAACAATCTAACAACATTCACTATGGAGCTTACAATCCATCAATCTACGCCATGTGAATCTAATTTGATGCAATTACGTCATACTAAATTGTACAACTTTATGTATAAAAAAATCCGGTCTGTGTATTAATATATTTTTTTTATTCTCGTAAGCTAGCTCAGCTCAGCATAGAATTAGGATAAATCGTTTTCAATTTGAACTAAAGAGCTAGAACCGCCTTTGTTAGCAAATAATTTGCTAAGTGTTTGATTGACTGGTAATTTTTTACAACAACACAACTTATAACATAATAAGTAGCCCTTTTTTTATGTGGTGGAAAATGTTTTTACGCATCCCCTCTTAGAATAGAGAGGTATGTGGGGCTCATAGCAGTCATGTGCCATACTAACCCACTAAAAACCACCGGGTTTATTCTTGCTGCATTTTGTTAGCAAGTCCCTGATTGTTATATATTTCCATTAATAACATTAGAATTCACAACTCATTCTGAAAAGATCTCGGTAAACTAGATCGGACCTTTTTTTCACAAATTCTAATGACATGTAATTTTGATAAAAATTACAATTATTAATTAATATATATATAGCTGGTTGTGCTGATTCACTGACTGATCACCTCTCCTGTAAAATGTTGTATGAAAAAAATATATTTAATTTTTATTTAGAGGTAAAATATGGAGAGAGCTGATGAGGGACGGTTTCGGGGACAGGGGAAGAGCAGAGCCAGGATATTTAAGATAGGATAGGAAGGTGCTCGAACAAATATCATTCGAAACCTCATTCAATTGACAATGAGCTGAAAAAAAATACAAAATGGTAGATTTAAGATTGCGGCCATACAAATTTCGTCAGCGTCTATCTCAGAAAGTATACAAGATGGAAGAGTGGTTTTTAGGAAAATGTTGATCAGTATATGAAGGTCTACTTGATAAACAGAAAAAAATTCTAGATGGCGGAATTTATTTTTTCATATTAAATATATGGGAAATATTGAAGAGACTACAAAATGAGAACTATGCAAGACTTTGATATGGTTCATAAAAGAACTTTTATTCTGACAAATGATTCATCGAGGGTTTCAGAGGTGAGTATGGAGCACGGCCAGGGTTCACAAAACAAACAAAAATCATTTGAAACCTCATCCAATTGGCAGGGAATTGAAAAAAAAAACATCTTTAAATTATACTGTAATTAGTTGTAAAATTAACATTCTTTGTTATATCGCAATAACAAATGGTAGTAAAATTACAAAACAATGTACAATAAAGAGGCTTAAATTGTATGTGTAACATGAAATTGTGAAAATTTTTGTATATCATATTATGTTTATAATTTTACAAATATTTATAGTGTACTATACTAAGAAATAATCCGATCTTTCAAACTACGGAACTGATTTTAATGGTTTGTGAGATTACTTTCATATAAACTTACCTCTTCATGATGAGACATGAAACTTTCTTATCTTTCAAATAATATAAATGTTGTAATATTAATATTTTTACAATTTCAACTTGAGCTAGTTTTATCTTTATTTCTTATGTAAAAGTTGTTTGCATCTGTAATGTGTTGTCACACACAATTTTAAGTTTTAATTAGACATATCATAAGCTGTAATGTTCTTATAACGATGCCGATGGTGTAATTACTTTAATAAAATTATTCATAATACTAATTCACCACAAAATTGAAAACAAATTTGCTAAAAAAAGGTAAACAAATCAGAACGATACTTGTCGAATGATCAGATATGAACACATATAGCAATCTTCTATTAACCTTTGGATCTTTACATTTGCGACAAAAAAAAAAGCTTTCACCCAAACATAAACATGTAATGTATCGATACTCTACAATTAACAGAATGTTTGTTCTAAATCTTTTATATTTATCTAATAACATGGATGTCCGCAAGCAAAAGTATGCTTATATCGAATATTTATAATTACAATTACTTTGGGTAATTGGGCAGACCTCTAAGTAGTATATAATCATCTGGGTGTAATTCTCAGAATGAGAAGTTTGTTAGGCCATAGTGCACCACGCTGGTCCAGTGTAGGCTTGAAGACTTCTCACATACAACATGGAAAACTCTCAGGAGTGCAGGTTTCCTCACGATGATTTCTTTCACCGTTAAAGTAAGCGCCATTTATTTTCTTAAAACACACATAACACAAAAAAAATTGTCGGTGTATGCCTGTGTGTGTGTATCTAATTCGGACTACCCAATTAAGATATCAACGTCTTAACCACTGGGCCATTATTTCCACCCACCAGGGTACCGTTAATTCACTTTAAAACTTCAAACGACTACGGTCATTGAGGATTTGTTGCAAATGTAAGCCGAACCATTGTACGGTGTCCTTCGGATAAGTAAAAGATATTTAATCACGAATTTTGTTCGCTTGTTATTTGTGGAATTCAAAATTACTAAACATTTTATGTATCGAGTCAAGATAATCAGAAATGCTCGTATGAAATGTTATTTTGTTATTTTTTGCGTAATTTTTTGCAATGGTTATTAGGATATCACGGTTGCGTTGAATTAAATATTGTAACATGTAATTATGTAAACATGTAATTGTAATTATGTAAGTTTAAATATTTGGAGTACCTGCAATTAGAATCTGCTTGCGACTTGCTTAAGCTATTATATGGAAAAACCTTATTAAGTAAACTGTAATTGGTATTTAATTATATTATTATAAAAATAATGGCTGACCATGCAAACGTTGTTTAGCTACATAAATTATTTTCTGGAGAGGACCATCATCTAGGGCTATAAAAAATTGCCTACGAGCTATTCTCAAAAGTACCAAATATACACAAAAAAAATCATAAAAATCTGTTTTTTTTTATTTCGGAGAAATTCGATATCAAACACTATGATACCAAATTTTTATGTATTAGAATTAATGTACGATAGAGTATGGTTTGAATACGAGTTTGGAGACCTGGATACTGGGTGCTGAATTGTTATCCGTTGGTAATACATGTCGTTGGTGTATTGCCTTCCAATAATTTCTTTAACCGACTTCAAAAAAAGGAGGAGGTTCTCAATTCGTCGGAGAATTTTTTTTATGTATGTTCCCCGATTTCTCGTAGTGCCTTGACCGATTTAAGAAATTCTTTTTTATTCAAAAGAGTGCACTTCCCAGGTGATTCCATTGAAACCAAGTCAGGATCTGATGGTGGAATCCGGAGAAATCGAGGGAAACCCTAAAATTTCATAGGCACTTACAAGGTTTTTACATATTTTGATCTATAAAATAATCGGCTATTGTGTATAGTGTTATTGCTGAGCTGCTGTGATGGAAGACACAACTCCTTAACGGTTAGGAGTTAGAGGATACTTCTTAAATATTATGGGGACGTACTGACAACTATTTGTATACTTTGATGATATTTAGGTAAGCTGATCTTGGAGAAGACTCTTCTTCTTTTTAGTAAGATCATTATTTATTTTTTGAAATCGTTTCAATTGGACTCTTCTTCTCCAAGATTCATTCATTCATAAGAGAATGCTAAAATCGATTCAACATCATTGAGTTTGACTTTAAAGTGATGTTAAATGACTGAATATCATAGAACTTACTATACGATTCTAAAGAAAACTGCTATACAGTGCAGCTATTTCTTCTAGCTATTAGTATAGATTATGTAGATTGATTGTTTGAGGGTATGGAAATAAAATAATTCATGTGTCATGAAGAATATGTGAAGGAATTAATCACATGCGTGCTTGCGCCCGTATGTCCCGGGACTTTTGGTAATTTTAGTATCGGGAATTTCGAGTCGAGACTCAAGGCGAGACAAGAAAAAAATGCTGTTGACGCTTAGATATTCTTAAAAGCATATTCATTAAATTTTAGTTTTCTGTTTAATAAATGTTGATTCTTCCATAAAAAGTTTTGTAGTACATTTTACCAGAACTTAACCTAATTAAAATTCTTAAAAACGCTTACTTCATTTTTTTCTTTAAAAATAAAAACAAAATTTTTTTTTCTTAAAAGTCTCGAAGCCCCGGAAATTCCCGGGACTTAGATTGTGGGCTGTCTCGTGTCCCGGGTGTTTGAAATTGTCGAATTCCCATACCCTAGCGCGTAATGAAATTCAGTTTTATAGCCCAGAAATAGATCTAAAATGTAGATTATTTTTATTATAGAACATAAATGAGTAGTACCTTCACTAAACACTAACAATTGTACTTCGTTACTACTATTGGATTAACGTGAACTAAATACATATTATTAAAATAAATATGCGTTGAACTTGAAACTTTCTGATTAGGTAATAATAAAAATATTAATATATATAATATTGCAACCTTCTATATAGTACGTATAAAAATAAAAATGTATATTTCATCATAGCAGTTAGGCAAGAAGTGAAGTTAACGTTCGTAACGTTCAAATTTGTAGGCGGCACATTATCTACGTGTTAATGTATTACACAATTAACACCCCTTTAAGAAGGAATATTGTTCGCGATAATTAATTCTCATATTTCATATTTATTCAGTTTTAATATGTCTGTAACGCAAAAGTAATTTAAAGAAAAATAATGGACACATTCACACTTATGTTAAAAGAAATAATATTTAACTCCACGCATGATTCTCTCGTGCCATCCAAAATTATCATTCTCTTGATAATAATAATTCTTTTATACCTTAAATTAAACGAATAATAAACACGTTAATAATATCAAAAGTTAATTTAATGTTTTTATTGAAACCTTGAGAGGTCTAAAATAGAATTACCTAAATATAAACTCTAATCTTTACACAAACGGAACTAATCCATTATGAGTAATACCAATCAGGATCTGAACGAGATACAAAAAGATTGTAATATCTTTTTTGTGATTACAATAAAGGAAGTCGATCGTCGAGTAGCTCTGTCTGTCTGTCGCGCTTTCACGCCAATACTACTGTACCGATTGAAATGAAATTTGGTATACAGATAGTCTAGAGCCTGAGAAGAACATAGACTACTTTTTAATGCGATAAAAGGGTTGTAAAAAGCTGAAAAGGGGGCATGAAAAGTTGTATGAAAGTATCGTCATTTTTAGAGCTAGAAGCTTGAAACTTACTTTGTACGCTGTTGATTCGATATAAATAAATATGACATTCAAAGTTGGAATAGTTATTAAAATAATTAGCCTAAATAATTAAAAATGCTACCCAGACTCTATTATAGACTCTATTCCACGCGGACGAAATCACGGCCACAGTTAATATTTTTAATAAAATCTTTATTAAACATATTAAATTCTCTTTAGATTAAATCTTCGCTATTATAATTCGAATATTTTAAATTTGGAATACTTGTGTGTAAGTCATTCAATAGAAAAATGTATTTCGTCATTTAACAAAATTTCGTATACGATGCACGTGAAGATATTTGGATAAATTTTTTTTCTTCATATGATTCTTTATTAATTTGTAAATTTAAGTACATAGATTTAGGCTCAAAATTCTGTGTGGAAATATCAGACTATCAGATTCAAAATTATTTGTAAAACAACAAGATGAGGGAAATTGTTCATATCCAGGCTGGACAATGCGGCAATCAAATTGGAGAAAAGGTATTTAAAAAATCACACATATGATACCCTTCTTATTCTTATTCTTTAATTGTAATCTCCAGTTCGATTTTATCTTATATATAAAATTCTCGTGTCACAATGTTAGTTACCATACTCCTCCGAAACGGTACGACCGATTTTTATGAAATTTTATATGCATATTCAGTAGGTCTGAGAGTCGGCTACTATCTATTTTTCATCCCCCTAAGTGATATGGGTGGCCCACCTCAAATTTATAAGGCAAAATAACGTTTGGCTGGTCAGCTAGTAACACTATAATATATCTATTCATATATCAAAGGGTAAGAGTAAAATAGGAATTTATCAATTTACAGTTCTGGGAAGTGATCTCGGACGAGCATGGCATCGACCCTACTGGAGCTTATAAGGGTGACTGTAATCTACAACTGGAACGCATCAACGTTTACTACAACGAAGCTAGTGGAGGTAAATACGTACCGAGGGCAGTCTTAGTAGACCTTGAACCTGGAACATTAGACTCTGTAAAATCAAGTCCATATGGTGAAATTTTTCGACCAGATAACTTCGTATTTGGACAATCTGGAGCTGGAAATAATTGGGCCAAAGGTCATTACACGGAAGGAGCAGAAATAGTAGACACGGTACTTGACGTGGTAAGAAAGGAAGCGGAGGATTGTGACTGCTTACAAGGTTTTCAACTAACTCATTCATTAGGGGGTGGGACAGGTTCAGGAATGGGTACTTTACTCATATCAAAGATTAGAGAAGAATATCCTGACCGAATCATGAATACCTTTTCGGTTGTGCCGAGTCCAAAAGTATCTGATACAGTTGTGGAACCCTACAATGCCACTTTGTCAGTCCACCAACTAGTTGAAAACACAGATGAAACTTTTTGTATAGATAATGAAGCGCTATACGACATTTGCTTCCGAACATTGAAATTAACTCCTACATACGGAGATCTTAACCACTTAGTATCGGCAACTATGTCTGGAGTGACTACTTGTTTACGATTTCCAGGACAACTAAATGCAGACTTGCGTAAACTTGCAGTGAATATGGTTCCTTTTCCACGGTTGCATTTCTTTATACCCGCATTTGCTCCACTTACATCCCGAGGATCTCCACAGTACCGAACTTTGTCTGTACCAGAGCTGACACGACAGATGTTTGATGCAAAGAATATGTTAGCGGCGTGTGACCCGCGACATGGTCGTTACCTCACTGCTGCTGCTGTCTTCCGCGGCCGAATGTCCATGAAAGAAGTGGATGAACATATGCTCAATATACAAAGCAAAAACAGCAGTTACTTTGTAGAATGGATACCAAATAACGTCAAAACTGCAGTATGTGATATCCCGCCGCGAGGCCTCAACATGTCAGCCACACTGATTGTAAACACAACCGCGATTCAAGAATTATTTAAAAGAATATCTGAACAATTTACAGCGATGTTCAGGAGGAAAGCATTCTTACACTGGTATACGGATGAGGGTATGGATGAAATGGAGTTTACAGAAGCTGAGAGCAATATGAATGATCTTGTTTCTGAATATCAGCAATGGCAGGACGCAACTGCAGACGACGAAGGTGAATTTGATGAAGAAATTGAGGAACAGTAGTGTTATTGTCTTTGTGTTTGTTTCTATTTTCGTTATGTGATGTACACGCGACCATTGACATGTTTGTAATATTTGTTTGTTAATATAAATAAGTCTAAAACCGGTTGTTAACCTTTTTTATAACTTATACATATTCAGTACGTTTAAAAATAGTTTTAAAGTTGCAACTCATTCTTCCTTTTAAGGTTTAATCATTACAATATTAATAACGTTTTCTTTTTGCCGCATAGATATCTATGTAAATGTTTTATGCTGATGTTTACTGTATTGTGAAATTGTCTGAAACAAGAAAAGCTATAATTATATAAGCAGTTTTTAAAAATACTCAGCACACTATAATTTACAATTATTTTAACCGTAAGGGGACGGACGGATTTTAATATTATTCCCCTCTGCCGCTGGAAAAGCAGCAGCATCCCTTAGTGGTGCATGCAAATCTGACCGCCAAGTATCTCTGAGCCAGATTTATCCCCTCCCTTTCCCATCCCATTAATGCTGCTGTTCTAGTGAACACCGGGTTCTGGCTCGAGGTCCACTTCTTCGTGGGGCATACCAAGAGATTCTATTTATTTTTATTTTATTTATTTATTTATATACCTTAAAATCTAATATAAACATTTTATAATACGAAATATTGTGTACACAGGATGACTTATCTCTTTAAAGAGATCTCTTCCAAAAACCCCGAGTAATAAAAATTCCAAGCTGTGGGGAATACCTTAGATACCAGGATGAAATTTAAAATATCACCCAGATAACAGGCAAAATAAGATCAATAATTTTTTTTTATGGTAGAAAAGGTGCAAACGAGCAAATGGTTTACCTGATGGTAAGTGGCCACCATCGCCCATGGACGATGCGTTGCATCCTCGATTATAGAGTGGGGAGGGGGAGTGAAGAAATAATGCTGCGGTTTCAGTGGACCCCGAGCAAGTGCCCAGAGAGAGATCCGCAGCATTAATAGGATGGGAGAGGGAGGGGGTAAGTCTGGCCGACATGCAGCTCGACCGGAACGCTTTTATGACACTTGGCGGTTGGATTCGCATGCTGGTGGTTGCGAGCCAGTCGGGGAACAGATCCCCTACCACCAAAGGGGTTAATCGGCTTTTACTAGATACTCTCCCAACGGCAGAGGGGAATAGTATTCTATCCCGTCCCCTCACGGGTAATATCGTTTCACAACTGATATCATCATTACCCACAGCTTTGGTAGTTATAGCCCTAATGCTCTTCTTAACATCCCCTTCCATGATTAGTTGAAATTCAAAACACTCACAGTTAGGTTGGGTGGCAGCTGCCAGTTGTAATAAAGTAAAAGACTAGTTTGTGGCCAATTTCCATCAAATGGACTGTCTGCTCGTTTGTCCCTTATCTATCATATCTTTAAAAAAAAGACACAGATTACTTTGTTACTGTAAAATATCTTCTTCTTGATTTTATGGCTTCTAGTTGTGCACAATAGAGATGCACGGGATACTTTACCAATGTCACCTATAAAGGACAAAACTATTGTGGAGTTTCCTTTGTAATAAGAGGACTCCACCATGTTCTCTTCATGTTCTATCTATGTCTGTCTGTCTGTCTATGAAAACAAATATAGGTATACTTTTTTTGTTATATTTCTTCTTTTAATAATTTACGATCCATCTTTTATATAAGCAGTATTTATAAAACGTCCATACTCGCGCATGTAGAGTAATGGCTAATGGGTAATTACTAAGTTATGACCAACGGAGCTCAATTTAACTGCACGTTATGTGAGTCTAATAATGTTTGCTATTAAATAATTATAATGCAATAGATTATACATATTGTCACGTTTCAGTTAATACAAAAACAGTTAAATATAGAGCTGTAATAGGTTGTATATCTCGATACATAAGTATGAGTTACAGACTTATATTTGTTTTGAGAAAAAATGCATTTTACCATCTACCACCATATAGTGCGACTTACAATTTGGATTACATGAAACCTCTTTTTTTTTATTATATTGCTTTGAATGTGCTTATGCACAAAGTGTCACGTATAATGAAAAAAACACGGAGGAGACTGCGCGGTAATGCGCGGTATGATAAAATGTTGATGGATGCTACAATACAGGAACAAACTAAAACAATAAAATGAAATAAAGCAGTTATACACAAGATGAACAATAAATAAGTACAATAAACAATAACATAAACTTTAATTTTCATGAATACAATATATTTATGTTCCAGCCATAATGGTTTTCTGTCAAAACACAGAATAAATAGTTATCAAGAAATTTGTAAATACTTATAACCTTTTTCTTCTTATGATATACGTAATGAAAGGTAGAGTTAAAGAGAATACTTAAAAGCTTCAACGATATAAAACTTCTATAAACTAAAGTAAATTTAATTTAAATTCTTGTAAAAAACGCCTTTACAATTTGTGATGTATGTGACCAATCTAAAAAATTTTTGTTTAATTTTTTTCATATCATTAAATTTTTGATTTAAGCACACTTCCCTCCATTTCAAATAGGATATAGGAGCTCTATATAGGAGGATTTTGAATTGTCATTTATAGCTTACAGCTGAACACTTTATCTTTACCTCAATAGAATAAGTTCTTCACCTCTACTCTGCATACATTGTTGATTACAATAGTATCTATACTAATATATAAACTGAAGAGTTTGTTTGCTTAAACGCGCTAATCTCAGCAACTACTGGTCCATTTTGACTCTTCTGGACAAATTCTTTCAGTGTTCGATAGCCCATCTATCGAGGAAGGCTATAGGCTATATATCATCACGACAATACCAATAGGAGCGGATGATCATGGGCACGAACTCGCAAGGGTCGGCTAGTTATGTATGTATTAATAAATAAAAATAGTTACCTAAATTAGATTATATAATAAACGATATTACTGAACCAAAATAAATATTTAGAAGTAACAGCTATACATTTTTGAATGATTGACGTATTTTACATAATAGGTATGATAATTAAAAAAAAATCCTGAATTTAAAAGCTAAATATTACTATGATGTGTTAGATTTATACATATATGTATGAATACTTAATTTTAATACGTGACGTATAAAAACGCCTTTTTATGGAAGGTATAATATTTATTTAATATATTGTTACACGTGTATAAATAATTTACACTTGTACTATTATTTATTTCGTGACCAAACATTTAATTTAACAATTTTTTGGCTTTCGCTCTATTTAAAATACAATAAATAACGCCTGCTCTCGCTTCCCATCGGTATTTTTTTGCTCGTAGAGTAGATAGCCAATTTAAATACACTAATTTATGTAGGTTTTCGATATTTACCTACAAAAAAATGCCAGTAGTAAAAATAGCCATACTTAAAAGAATTCGGCCTTTAATAATGATACTCGTTTGGTACCAATTTGGTTCCAGTTTGGTACTCATTTAATTTTACCTCGTTTGATACTTGTTTATTACTAGTTTGGTACTCATTTTATACTAGTTTGGTACTCATTTTATACTAGTTTGCTACTCATTTGGTACTCGTTTGGTACTCGCTTAATTTTAACTCGTTTGATACTTGTTTAGTACTCGTTTGGTACTAGTTTGGAACTCGTTTGGTACTAGTTTGGTACTCATTTGGAACTCGTTTGTTACTAGTTTGGAACTAGTTTGTTACTACTAGACACCTATCAGAATGAACAATATACAATCCGGATAAACATTTAGAAATCTCGAACAGATTATAAAATGGAGACAACGCAATAGTATACAATAAAATCAATAGCACCGATTTCAACAGTTCGCATGTTCATATTGAAACATTTTGTTTGCATGTTAATATTAAAATCTACATCAGATATCAATGAAATACAAAATAAAATAAGATTGTTCAAAATATGATTAAAAATAAAATTTGAAAGTTCTTTTCCCTGTATAGAATAAATTTTATTCAAGGTCAAGGTCAAAAAAAATTAGTTTTTCGCGATTTTTACCAAAAGGTAAGTTTTATAAAAATATTTCAGACAAAAATTGTAGATCATAAAATTATCTACAAAAAATTTATCAATACTTTTTTTCTGCATGAGTACGCCACATATATACGCATACTATGACGATTACAACTTTTAGAATTGTTATATCTTAAAAACCATACATTTTTTGTAGATAATTTTATGATCTACAATTTTAGTCTGAAGTATTTTTATGATAAAACTTACCGTTTTGGGGAAAATCGCTTCATTTTTTTGACCTTTCATAAAATTTGTTCCATACAGGGGAAAGACTTTCAAATTTTATTTTTAATCATATTTTAAACAATCTTACTGATTTTTAACTTGGTGAGAATTTAAGTAGCTGCGAATATCTAAATTGACCGGACTATACACTCTTCACTGCATAGTATAAAACAAAGTCGATATCTATGCTTAGATCTTTAAAACTACGCAACGGATTTTGATGCGGTTTGTCTTAATGGATTTAGTATTCAACAGGAAGGTTTATATGCATAATAAATGCATATTATAGTACAGAAAGTAACCGTGGGAAGCCGAAGCGGGTCGCTAGTTTTATTTACACCGAGTGGTAAATTGCATTGATAGTAATTAGATCTTATTTAATACAAAATGGCGATGTACTGCTTTCTAATAGCGATATTGTTACGTTCTACTTATAATACAACTAAAATATAAAAGATGAATTTCATTTTCATTAAAAAAATAAAGAAACAATATATGTAGGCGCGTAGGTTAACCTAACCTTAGCTTTAAAAAGAGAACCTGTGCAGTGGAGGCGAGTGTAAGTCTACACTTTGGTCACAAGTCCAAGGCACTGCATAGCTTCCTGTCGTAATGTACGATATCATTATCGGTTTAGTAGCAGTATCTACGTTGCGTTTACCCAATAGTCCATTCAATATCACCCTTTTTAGTGTTCTTCAATATAACCCCCCTCTCCTCCTTCTCATCAGAAATCTGGGAGTTATATATAAAGCAGTACCTAATAGGACCCTATTAACGTATTCAATGTCTAACTAAAGTACTACTTGAATTTAAGAGGATTTCAAATGGAAAAGAAACTTAATTATATTCAGATCATGAGCTATACAAATTTGGTGAAATTGAGAGAACAAAGTAAATGCAAATTGTCAAAGAATATTACGTTTCTCAATATATCGAAGAGCACCAGTACCATAATATATTTATTTCAATAACGCAGTTATAACTGGTTGTCGTCGATTACACAAGTCAACAAAAAAAAATTTTTTTTTTGTGTCTGTTATTTAATGACTATTGTCTGAGTGCTTACATTGAAAAATAACCAAAAACTTAATTTATGAAGAAATAAGTTTGCTATTGTATGTTTTATATTGATAATTAAGTTTTAAAGTTCTTAGTGGAGAGTAAAATAATAGTTGGTAATACTTTAAAACAAAATGGCGACAAGTCGCGCATTCTACTGTATTGAGTGTATGTATGTCTATTACAAACTGTAGCAACTACTTTTGTATATGACTTAGTCGCAGAATAGCATACAGACTTTACTTGTCGAAATAATATGAAATTTTCTATGAAAACGAAATTTCTATAAAAGCAAACTTTATTCAAAAAACCTATTTTACCCATTATAAGTAAGGTAAAAGAAATCAAAATTTGACATTTTGTTGCCAGACTCAAAATCCGTGTTGACCGGTGTTATTTGGCATCGATTTTGACTAAGAGTTAAAACTGACTTCACCCGTGAGGGGACGGGTTAGAATACTATTCCCCTCTGCGGCTAGGAAAGCATCTCGTAAGAGTCGTGTAACCCAGCACCCTTTGGTGATAGGAAATCTATTCCCCGACTGGCTTGTGAATCCGAACGTCAATCCGAAAATATCCTGCGGATCTAGTGGACTCTAGGCTCTTGCTCATGGTTCGCTGGAACCGCAGCATCTTGTTTTGTCGATGTCCATGTGTGGCCACTTACCTTCAGGACCATCTGTTCGTTTGCACTTTATCTATATATATACTATTATATAAAGAGGAAAGATTTGATTATTGTATGTTTGTATGTTTGTATATTTGTATGTTTGTATGTTTGTATGTTTGTATGTTTGTATGTTTGTATGTTTGTATGTTTGTATGTTTGTATGTTTGTATGTTCGTATGTTCGTATGTTCGTATGTTCGTATGTTCGTATGTTCGTATGTTCGTATGTTCGTATGTTCGTATGTTCGTATGTTCGTATGTTCGTATGTGCGTATGTTCGTATGTTATCAAATCAAAGATAAAAAAGGAAAATATCCAAAAGAAACAGTCCCGCTGAGTTTCTTGCGCCCATTCTTCTCAGGTCTGGGTTAGGTCGTTTCCGAAAGGGTGGTAGATTCCGACGTTCAATAAGAGAATGTAAATTCCAACATTGAATAAAAAATTTTGACTTTGACTTTGACTTTGTTCGTATGTGCGTATGTTCGTATGTTCGTATGTTCGTATGTTCGTATGTTCGTATGTTCGTATGTTCGTATGTTCGTATGTTCGTATGTTCGTATGTTCGTATGTTCGTATGTTCGTATGTTCGTATGTTCGTATGTTCGTATGTTCGTATGTTCGTATGTTCGTATGTTCGTATGTTCGTATGTTCGTATGTTCGTATGTTCGTATGTTCGTATGTTCGTATGTTCGTATGTTCGTATGTTCGTATGTTCGTATGTTCGTATGTTCGTATGTTCGTATGTTCGTATGTTCGTATGTTCGTATGTTCGTATGTTCGTATGTTCGTATGTTCGTATGTTCGTATGTTCGTATGTTCGTATGTTCGTATGTTCGTATGTTCGTATGTTCGTATGTTCGTATGTTCGTATGTTCGTATGTTCGTATGTTCGTATGTTCGTATGTTCGTATGTTCGTATGTTCGTATGTTCGTATGTTCGTATGTTCGTATGTTCGTATGTTCGTATGTTCGTATGTTCGTATGTTCGTATGTTCGTATGTTCGTATGTTCGTATGTTCGTATGTTCGTATGTTCGTATGTTCGTATGTTCGTATGTTCGTATGTTCGTATGTTCGTATGTTCGTATGTTCGTATGTTCGTATGTTCGTATGTTCGTATGTTCGTATGTTCGTATGTTCGTATGTTCGTATGTTCGTATGTTCGTATGTTCGTATGTTCGTATGTTCGTATGTTCGTATGTTCGTATGTTCGTATGTTCGTATGTTCGTATGTTCGTATGTTCGTATGTTCGTATGTTCGTATGTTCGTATGTTCGTATGTTCGTATGTTCGTATGTTCGTATGTTCGTATGTTCGTATGTTCGTATGTTCGTATGTTCGTATGTTCGTATGTTCGTATGTTCGTATGTTCGTATGTTCGTATGTTCGTATGTTCGTATGTTCGTATGTTCGTATGTTCGTATGTTCGTATGTTCGTATGTTCGTATGTTCGTATGTTCGTATGTTCGTATGTTCGTATGTTCGTATGTTCGTATGTTCGTATGTTCGTATGTTCGTATGTTCGTATGTTCGTATGTTCGTATGTTCGTATGTTCGTATGTTCGTATGTTCGTATGTTCGTATGTTCGTATGTTCGTATGTTCGTATGTTCGTATGTTCGTATGTTCGTATGTTCGTATGTTCGTATGTTCGTATGTGCGTATGTTCGTATGTTCGTATGTTCGTATGTTCGTATGTTCGTATGTTCGTATGTTCGTATGTTCGTATGTTCGTATGTTCGTATGTTCGTATGTTCGTATGTTCGTATGTTCGTATGTTCGTATGTTCGTAAGTTCGTATGTTCGTATGTTCGTATGTTCGTATGTTCGTATGTTCGTATGTTCGTATGTTCGTATGTTTGTATGTTTGTTTGTTGCGAATAGGCTCTAAAAGTACTGAACCGTACCATAAGGTGGCCATTTTGTAAATTGAAGAGTTTCTCAGGAACTACAAATCCGATTTAGTGTTGCCATATACATTTTTTAATTAAAAGAATATGGTCATTTTGTTGTTACTAATCCGATTTTAAAATTCTGTCACTGATAGAAAACTACACTATTCGTGAGTGACTAAAGTGATTTAGTGTTGCCATATACATTTTTTAATTTAAAGAATATGGTCATTTTGTTGTTACTAATCCGATTTTAAAAATTCTTTCACTGATAGAAGTCTATAGTATTTCCATATCTCTTCCTCTTATAATACTATCATTGTCTCTCATTCTCTCTCTTTTTTCTCCCTTTAATTTTTATTTTTATTTGTTCAGTATGATCAGTCTCTTTTCACTTTCTTTCTTTCGATTATCTCTCTCTTTCTCTCTCTCTTTTACTTATTCGGTGTCCTGTGCTTTTCTTTTATTTTTGTTTCTATTATTTTTCTTTGTATTACTTTCTCTTACTCTCTCTCTTTTTTCAAATAATGAAAAACTACACAATTGCACAGTGACAATTTAAGGACATCAATTATAATGTTGCTTTAAATACCTGGAGCGTAGCGAGGGCAGGCCTCTAGTCTACCATAAAAAAGCTTTAATGTTGCAGATAACTTTTTTTTTATTTGTGCTCGATTTCTTAGTTCCAGTTAACCTGGTACTTCAACTATATTTAGATAATTTGATTGCCTCACGATGAATTTTTAATTTGTTACAATATAATGAATCACTCCTAAACATTATCGACGACCATTAATTACTTTATTTACTATTCAGTATTCACAAAGATCGTAACTTGATGTAATGCAATTATGTTTACGTAATGAGTGCAGTAGCATACTTTTCTCGCGGACACAAAACTGGTTATACTAAAATAAATAAAGATAGAGTTTTTTATTATTAATAAAAAAACAACAACAACTAACTCATATCTTATAAAGTCTAAAAAAAAATTAAATTTGGAAGACAGCTACTAAATTTTATTATTATATATATATATACTAGCCGAGCCTTGTGACTTCGTGCCAGTAATACTCCGATCCTATTGGTCTTAGCGTGATGATATATAGCCTATAGCCTTCCTCGATAAATAACCTATCTAACACTGAAAGAATTTTTTAAATCGGACCAGTAGTTCCTGAGATTATCGCGTTCAAGCAAACAAACAAATACATACTTCCGCTTTATATATTAGTATAGATAGGAACCGTTTCTATAAAGAAAAACAACAAGATTACCTACAGATTCTAGTCATTACATAACAAATGTTTGAAATTAATTTGTTAATATTGCTAATTGAAAAGTCATGAAATGTTCGTATAGATATAACATTGTTCTCTCTCATTCTGTCGAGTTTCGTCCCGGAAAGAAAATTGTACCTAATTCGTCACTAAGCAGTAAGCAATCTTCCTAGACCCTAAAGTGAGTCAATTTATTATTCAACATTTGGTATATATATAAAATAAGGGAATGAGGTTGTGAATTGATTCATAATAAAGTTTGATAGATTACACCATAATTTTTTTGTAATTTCTTAAAAAAAGCATAGCCCTAGCAACAAAAGTCATCGTCGCTGTTATAAACATCTAAAAATCTCTTTGCGCCCCCTACAATGCTTTTTAGCTCCTTTGCTGCCTGGCGCTAAGAGTGACTGCTTCACTCGCCCTAGCCTAATTCTAAAATCTCTAAATATATGTCGGAAGTGTAAGTTAGGTTTACGTTAGGCTAGCATTATGTTAAGTTAGGTATACGTGAGTTTAAACTTACGTTTAAACAGAGAGCCTGGGAAATAGAGGAAAGTGGGCGAGTTCCTTAAAGGAGCTCCTTAATCCTACACTCTTGGTCACTAGTCCAAGGCGCTGCTTGGGTTCCTGTCAGAATAGTAAGATAGTAAAGTTTAGTTGTCTCCTGATCGTGTCGCGCCCATAGCGTTCAAGATATATATTCCATACATCATATATAATAATGAAATAAAGAAAATTCGTCATACTAGCTCATATAGAAGTTAATAATATATTGTAAAAAGTAACGCAACAAAAAATACCTAAATTGCAATTAATCTTTATTACGCAATGCTTCACTAAATGAATTGTCGAGGAAAGTGTTATGCGAGCACCTAGCAGTGGCTAACGATGTGGTGATCACCTGATTGTTATATTACCCTGCGGAAATTACCGTCATTATTTCACATAATGCGTCTGCATATTTTGTAGTTACTAAAAAAAGAGGCCCAACAACTACAAATTTCAATTATTTTGGGAAAACCTGGTGCTTGTGTCGAAGAAATTATTATTTTTTTTAATTTAATTAAATAAAGAAAATAGCTATTTAAATACCATATTATGACGATGAGCATTAAGAAAGTTATTTTTAAGAAAAAAGTTGTGTCAAACGGAAAAATAATGTATGTCGAAATGTCTTCTTTATAGAATCCATTATTACTATTTAAGTGTCGTCATGGTTACGTATTCGTACATATTATATTCATTAAACCTAGAATTTAAACGTTGGTTTACTGATCGGAAACTGTCTTAACTACTTGAGCAAAAGTAGTGGTGATAGTTGAATTGGTAGTTCAATCGACGACGCTTACTATTTTGACAAATAACAGGCGCGAGGGAGCATAATTGTCACGTAAGACCTAACGAGTGTCGCGCTTCTCACGACCCGCTAAAAAGGTCCTAATAGGTCCTTCTGCAAACTCAAGTATAGAAATATCAATTCGAAAATATATGAGTATTACTTCTAGAAATAAACCTTGTACTCACAAATTCGGTGCCTTTAGCAAACCATATAATTTGTTTAATGTTTAAAAAAAATTAAAATAAAATAAAGATATGCTTTAAGTGACAGCCTCTCGCTGATTTCGTTATGTAATCTGTATTAATATATCGTTTATTTAGTTAGAAACAAACGCGCTCTACTTTCACAAGTTAATGTCTAAGTATTGAAATACGAGTATTCCAAGTATTGTTACCAGATACGTGTTACACCATCCAAAAGAGATATGATACTATTCCTGGATCGATTACCTTTTTACAATAAATAATAAAAAAATACGTTTTTAAAGTAAAAAAAATCAAAATCCAGTAGATATAGAAGATTTTCACAAAATATATGTTTTTTTTTAGGATGATAGATAAGGCAGAAACGAACAGGCGGTCCACCTGATGGAAAGTGGCCACTGTCGCCCATGGACATCGACAAAACTAGAGGGTATCTTTGCCGATGTTCCCGCTTCGAAGATTTCAGTGGACTCTGCCCAAGAACCCGGTGTTCATTGGAACCGCAGCGTTAATGGGATGGGGAAGACACTTGGCGGTCGAATTGGGGAACAAACCGCCAAAGAGAGCTGGATTACTCACCTCTTGTGAGATGCACTCCCAGAGGCAGAGGGGAATAGTATTCTTACTCCCTCTATCTCTTCACGGGTAAAATATGTTTTGGTATGGTGAATACATACCTTAAAAAAAGCTAAAGAATTTTCATTATAACACCTTGATAGAGTCTAAATTAAAACAAAACTAAACGCTCTTTTATATGTAGGTACTCTTATTTTGTTCTTTGATAGTTTTGTAATTATGTATTGCAGTATGTCTTTAAAAACTAATGCAGGTGTTAACAGAATTATAGAGACACGAGATATAGTACTCTTGTCCAAAATTATAAGTTACGCGTAACGTCTAATGAACATCCGCTCTACTTTGCTTTAGGTGGAACTAATACGATGGCAGAACAACCTTGCGGATCTCGTCTACAGTACAATACAATATAATATATAAAATCTATTTTGATATCTTTAAGGTCGAAATTTAAATGAACTTTTTGTTCTTAATATGGGATCAGTGATGTAAGCGAAATTCTTTAGTAAACAGACACGCACATCAATTATTACCGTATTACTGAAGCCTCAAAGAAAAGTATACTAATAATTGAAAGTACTTCACCAGCTCTGACTTTTTTAATTTGAATTTAACGAAACAGTGTACTTTAAGATCGGTTCATCGATTCTTAAATTTTAAGGGAGCATTGTTTGAGGTGCCTAGATGGGTAAGGCTGGTCGTTGATTGACAGTTAATCCTAATATTAATTATGCAATTTTGTTGTTCATGAGGACCTCCCTGAGACTTAAACAAATAATAATAAAAATCGTTCAATTTTTTCAGCTGTTTTTAAAATAACGGAGCATAGACAACAACAATTTTAAGTTAGCTTTGCCCTTTCTTACCTCCTTATTCGGTCCTATACATATAGGTTAAAAATGTGTAGATCTATTATCTATACTTAATAGGTATATATAGCTGATGTTTGTATGTTTATTTGATTGAACGCGCTAATCTTAAGAAATACTGGTCCGTTTTAGAAAATTCTTTCAGTGTTAGATAGGCCATTAATCGAGGAAGTCTATAGGCTATATATCATCACGCTAAGATCAATAGAAGCGGATGATGAAGGGCACGAAGTCGCAAGGGCATAAATATAAAATTATTATACATTAATTTTAGTAGCCTTATAAGCTGCCATTATTTAAAAAAAAAAACAAGTATAATAATAATGAACAAGCAATTCTGAAATGGAGTTGAAAGATGAAAGCATAGTTCGAACACAAAGCGAGGGTGAACAATGTCTTGCGCGCGCCAATCAGAGGCCGGGTGGAAACTTCACCGGATTCAATTAAACTTGAGCCCGCCCTTATCTGATGCTCCGTAGCTACGTAACGAGCTCCTGTAGGGATGCTGCGATCTGTACCTATTTAATATTATCACAAATAAATCGTTTGAGATCCTCAGCTGAGAGGCGTCTCGTAAGAGGCGAGTAATCCTGCACCCCTTGATGGTAGGAGAACTGTTCCCCGACTGGCTTACGACCATCAGCATGCGAATCCGACCGCCTAGTGTCATTGACGGGTTCCAGTCGAGTCGCGTGTGTGCCAAATTTACCCCTCCCATCTCATTAATGCTGCGGTTCTAGTGAGCTCTAGGTTCTCGTTCAGGGTCTATTGAAACCGTAGCATTCCTCTCTACATTCCCCTTCCTCTATATTCGAGATGGCAATGCATCTGCAAAACAAGAGTCAATCTCTTGTTTACCATCAGGTGGACCGTCTGCCCGTTTATCGCTTAACTGCCATAATAAATATATGTTTCGCACAGCGCACTCTTATAAAATTATTTAAAAATAAAGATAAAATTGTTATTCTAACATTATTTTAAAATTTGAATAATATTTTTAAGAATTCATTAATTTATCTATTATTCAATCAATGAAAAATATATTTTGTCTCTGAAAACTTAGTAAGCATTAAATATCATCGCTTACGTATCAGCCCTATTCCAAGCAATAATGTCTAGAGCACCAATCTCGGAAAGCGGAGCGTGAGTCTCGTAACCGCTAAGCCGAACCTGTGACGTTATCGCCTCGGGTATATGCAACCAACCACCCTCTGAACATCCCCTTAAGACGTTTATTTATACATAACTAATTTATAATTTTATTAGTATCAAAAATAACCAAGAGATTATATAAGTTCTCCTTTCTCTCTCCGTATTCAGAAGATGCTCGGAACTTTGACGTCTGGTAGGTTAAAATAATCCAAAATTTTTGAGGACCTTAATTGATGATATAGGAGGACCGTAGGAGAGAAAATTAGAATTTATACAATACAACCTTTTTTTTTCATCATCACAACCCATTAATGTTAAAATGCTGAGCCAGATCTTCTCCTCAGTTTGAAAAAGGAGTTAGGCCATAGTCCACCACGCTATTGATAAACAAAAAAATTACAAATTCAAATAACATAAAGATTGCAAAAAAATATGCGAAAATAGTTGTTCTGCATATTAAATATAGGTTTTACATGACATTTCATCTAAAATTCGGATTCGACTAATTTTCGTTTCTTTGCAATTTCTGAGAACATTTACTAAGGTAATGTTTTTTTTTTACACCATCAAAAAGTAGAGATTTCAACGAACGAAAACCCCACCGACTTTTAAAAAATAACAGATATTTTGACGTCAGATTTTTCGATTGGGGTGCTTTTTCGATATTAAGTCAAAATGAGGTCAAAAAAGTATATTTTGAATTAAAAAAATTACACTGTGTATGGGACAAAAAAGGTTTGTAGAATTTTTCACATAAATTTTGTAGTTATGTGAAAAAAGTGTAAATACAAAACTTGTAGATCTTATTACCTACAACTTTGTCTTAAAACGTTTTTCTATAGGACTTGTAGTTTTGCCGGAAATTGAGATAAACCGTTCTTTACCCCCCCTTTTCCACTTCCCGAACTCTGATCGCCCGTAAATTGTTTTTCCTTTTATTTTTGTTATATTCTCTTCCTTTTCCAATGGGTTTCATCCTACTATAATTTTTTTTTTGTTTCAATAATTATCGACAATGGTCTACAAAGAGTTTGTGAGATGTGCACATTTTTAAGCAAACATCACAACATTTCCTAATTAATGTAAATTTGGCTAGCTTTGGGACTTCTCCCTACCTTAAGTACAAAAAATGTGTTAAGAAATAAAAAAAATAAAATGGGCATCTACTTACTGTTAAGCAGATATCGATTACGAAGTAAAATAATAAAATAAATTATTCTCCATTATATTGTATTACACCAGTTTTAATTCGTTGACTTTCAATATTGATAAGCAAGGTACTTGTAGCATCAGGTTTGTAATTCTCCAGTCTCCAGGGAGTCCAGGGACAGTACGCAGTGACAAGCTTATCAGCGTGCCGCACTCGCTACGTCTTATGGTTTAGTTCGACCCATCAAATCATAGAATATCTTCGTTATTATACTTACACTAGCTGTGTCCACGACTTCGTCCGCGTGGAAGTGTCTTTCCCAATTTTTATTTTACACCTTTGAGGGTAAAACTTTTACAAACTTTGAATGTCAGATTTATTTATATTGAATCAACAGCCTACAAAATAAGTTTCAAGCTTCTAGCTCTACAAATAACTATACTTCCATACAACTTTTCATACCTCCTTTTCAAACACTAACAACCCTTTTTTCGCATTAAAAAGTAGCCTTTGTCCTTTCTCAGGCTCTACACTATCTGTATACCAAATTTCATTTAAATCGGTTCAGTAGATTTGGCGTGAAGCGCAACAGACAGACAGAGTTATTTTCCCATTTATAATATTAGTAAGGATTAAGTTAAACATGGATAGCTGAAGAAGAGAAAAAGTTATTAATAATCTTATTTAATCCGTTCGAAAATAATAAGACTGAATATTGTTAATTATGAATTAAAAATTGTTGGACATTGCTTAGGTTGCGAGACCTAATTATCTTATACAATTCTAATATTAATTAACAGACTTAATTTTATTGTCGTGTGAAAAGAAATTTAATATAACCTAAACTAATCTACATTGCACTTAGCAATAAATGAGAAATTCCATTCTATTTCTCCATCCCGCTGTGAATTAATACGCTTTTATATAAAAAAAAAACAACATCAAATGCGTCAAAACCTAAATATATGTATAAATGATAATTTTTTTTAACTAAAAATTGCCATTTTTAGGATTTACCCCATACTAGTACTATAAGACCTTGCTTATATACCTAAGTCAAAAGACAACAAAAGCTAGTAATAAAACGAAATGCATATGGTTCAACTAATGACCATGAATAATTTTTACCATAATCTCTACTATATAAATCAAAGGCAAAATATTACTGACATAATATGTTTACATAGACCTACTACTTAATTTGAAAAAAAAAATGAAAATTTAAAGAAATTTAGTCCATATATCTTACATACTTCTATAAATCCTACTAATATTATAAACACGAAAGTTTGTAAGAATGTATGGATGTAAGTTTGTTAATCTTTCACGCAAAAACTACAACTTACAAACTTTACAATAATATGGATTATACATCTTATTTTCACACTACATCAGATTAAAATAACACATAGGCTATAATTTATAATGATATAGTGTGAATTATCTAAGATATAGTGGGTGAAACCGCGGGGCGCAGTATGATATATACTTTTTTTCAATAACAAGTTTTACATATTAATTAATCTTTTTGTAAATGATCTGAAGCTCAATAATACATTAATTAAAAACATTATCTCCTCATTGACAGTCACCGACTATCGTAAATTAAAGTATTTTCATTATTCACTAAAACCGATATTAAATTCGGATGTCATTTGCTTCAAAAGAGGATTTCGTTTAAAAACCGCAATGGTAAGCTTGACCAAAAACTGAAACGGTTTAAAATATCACGATACACAAGCGAATTTTCTTTTCTCTTGATTAAAATATATATCAATAAGGTTTATATTTGCAAATACGTTTTGGCTTAAAACATGTTTGAAAAGGGAAATAGAATGGGCGGGAAAAATGGAATACGATGACAGAGCTGAGAGCCGTGATAGCGCGCTGAAAGCGTAGTGGGTGTACCATAGGGTTGTAACAATATTCAATTCAAATGAAAAAATGTGAAATAAAAATATTTTAGGTGCGACATGCAAATAAACATTTTAAAACTTAAAAGCTGCTAGGGACACTCCTGGCATACGTACTAATACGATTAAGAAAAAATATTTTTTTTAAATGTCTCTCGTCTCCAGGAGCGGTGCATTTTTTCGGGATAAAAAGTATCCTAGGTTAGTCTCGGGTCTACAATCTTTCTCCATGGAAAGAACAACTAGACCTGTCGTTAAAGCGTGACAAACCAACAAGCTATCACTTTTGCATTCAAAGCGTGTCTACTTTTGTTACAATTAAAGTAACCAACCATGAGATGTGGCTATTTTTAATAAATAAATTTGTACATAATATAACAATAAAATAATCAATAAACATACTCTTACTTACTTATATCCCACAGTTTATTGACAGCCCTGCCCTAGGCTGTATCAGCGCAGCGGTTGAGTGGAAAAATTAAAAAACCCGTATTGGCCCCACGCGCTCAATTAACAGAGGGATTGTGGCTTGCGATGACAACGTCATTCAACTCACATTTATTTGCGCCTTCGTTTCACACGTGAATGAGCATTTTTATTATTTCCAGCTCAGTTTTATATGCTATAAGATTTTCAACTTGGCGGCACAATTAATATTTTTGTCTCCGTAGCATCCATCAACATTTTTTCATAGTCTCTTAGTCTCTTTATCTTATTGCCAAGATTTACCGCGTAGTCTCCTCGGCGTTTTTTTTTCATTATACGTGACACTGGCATAACGTTTTGTGCATTTAAGGCCCATTGCTGAACCGTATCCACCGAGGTCCATGCTGGCCCAGTGTGGGTTGGCAGACTCCACGCACCTTTGAGCACTTTAGGTAACCCTCAGGAGTGTAGGTGATGATATTTAATTGGTTAAAACACACATAACTCGGAAAAGTCGAACCTTCTGAGGAAGACATTAATGTCTTAACCACTAGGCTGTAAAATATCAAAACTGTAACTTTCTTTTTTATTGTAATATTATAGTGCAAAAAATTACACAAAAATCTTCATTTTTGTTTCCTACTGTTTTAACTTTTAAATTAAGCTTTATGTTAGTCCAACATATTTTTTTATTTTAACATCGCGTATGATTTTAAACAATTGTTTAACTGTAGATGTACTGATGTAGCATAGTCTCCAATTTCGGTCACATCAGCCCCGGATCTACCACCCGGTTCAGAAGCTTAATAGTAGCGCCCCTATTCCCTCTATGTATAAGACATAAATAACTTGAAAGATTCACGCCCGAAATCCGCGAAAATATTACACCCCCACCCGCCCTTCTTCCCACCTTGAGGTAAAGACAAAAAAAGAGGAATACTCCACTCCACTCCATTGGTTTGAACTTTGTGGAGCAACTTTAAGTTATAATATATTATAATTTTGGCGCTTGCTGATACTACCGCCCGCGGTGAATGGGGCGGTTGGGTCACATAATAATGACGTTGCTTTTATTGACTCAACTGGTAGTCTATATAAAGAAATGAAAAGTGTAAATAATATGTCTGCGAACCTCAGGAGCAAAAAAAACTCCAATAATCCTTTGTTATAATCAGTGAGTGATACTGCTGCAGCAGCAGACTGCAGACTGCAGAACAAAACGCGATATTTATAATTCCGGTGACATGTATGCGAGTGCATTACTTGTGATTACAGATAATAAGTGAAGGTTGAATATATATTTTAAATATTGTTCACGTTTTGATAAAATTATTGATAGTCGTAAGATTAAACTTAATTAGACAGAACACACGACCTCACCCGTGAGGGGACGGGTTAGAATACTATTCCCCTCTGCCGCTGGGAGAGCATCTCGTAAGAGCCGAGTAATCCAGCACCCCCTTGATGGTAGGGGATCTGTTCCCCGACTAGCTTGCGACCACCAGCATGCGAATCCGAAATCCGATTCATCCGCTCTCCCCACTCTATCTTCGAAGATGCAACGCATCGGCAAAACAAGAGGGTATCTCTTATTTTGCCGATGTCCATGGGCGACGGCGGCCACTTACCACCAGGTGGACCATCAGCTCGTTTGCACCTTATCAACCATAAAAAAAAAGAAGAACATACTATGATTAAATAATATCACTCCGTCCATGTCACGTCCATTTATCATCTGTTTTACTTTTGTCACATGCATGTTTATGAAGTTGCTGCTGTCTTTTACACCAGTGCCTGTACTTTATAGCCAATGTTTATCAATATCGATGTATATTATATTATTGATATTTTAATACATAAGTAGGCGCTCTGCTAAACATACTTGATACTAGGAACCTATCCCGGCTTTCCTCAAATCATGCGGGCTTGACAAAGGTTCTGCCTTAAATATATTATTTAACTCTTCTTAACTCTTACACCCTTTCTATGACGTTCTCCCTCGTAAAGTCCTCCGCCCATTGAATTTTAAAAGATTGTTAATGTTTATGTTTAGTCCATTATGTACATTCTTATGTAAATATATCAAAATTAATAATATTAAGCTTTAAAAACTAATCAATTTCTTTATCTTTATTTTTCTTTTCTTTTTTTTATCCATGCATTTTGTATGATTCATTTTTTTTAGGTTTGCTAACAATAAAAAGTCTACCTATTTGTTTCTACCGAGCATTATTTCTGCTTTCTCTATTCCACGTGACATTGATGGAAGTTAAATGTACTCAACTGGCACGCGTAAAAGTCATAAAATTAATTAAATAAATACTAACAATATTAAATTATAAATAACAATCTGTAATATTTTATTATTTATACTTATATTTGATGTTTTTTTTTGTTGCAGATTTACTTACAACCGCTTTTTCATGTACATATAGTCAAATTTATGTTCAAATTTTATTTTTTACCGTACTCTAGCTCTATTTGACTGCTCTCTCCATCTCACGTGACATTGGCGGAGTTAGATGTGCTCAACTTGCACGCCTAAAAGCCATAAAAAATAGCACGCATAAATATTAATTTAATGATAAGGTTGCCGGTAAAACTGTAACAAGTTTTAAGAACAAAAAATATATAAAATGAATAATAAACAAGTAAAAAACGATAATAAGAAGAAAATAAAAAATAAAGCCTTCTCTAGTGAGAAGAAACTAAACTCTTCGGTATTTTCGGTAAGTTAAAATTAAAATTTGATATTTTTTGTTGTAGTATCTAACCTTTAAGTTCATATACCATACACTCCATACAGCCGGAGTCATTCTTAACGTCTTCCTAGTTATAAACCGTTTAAAAAAAATTAAATATCTGATAGGGTTTTAGATAAAAGAGAAAAATAATTCAAAAATATATAGGTCCAGCCATTTTTTTATTTATCATAAATAATACACTAGTCACATAACGACACTGAAATGACTGCATTTTTTAGGATGTTACATCAAAGGAGAGAAGTTTAAATCTGTATTATTTAACCACCGCTTTAGAATTCAAGACTACTTAATAGTGCATTTATAAATAAAAATAACATGAATGGATGTTGGTAAAACTTTTATCTTTATGCTATATACCTTAGCAAAGTGAGGATGAGTCAACTGAAATAAAACATAAACCTGCCAGAATTTTTGTCAGGGGTCATCTATAAATTACATTACACAAATGTCATGATTTTCGGACCCCTATCCTTGTCACATATTTTGTAATTTAATCCTTAGAAATTATTAAATAGTATTTTTTTTTGCTAATCTGCAATCAGTTGTCCACTTTAAGCAGATATGATGTGAGATTCTGTCAGATCAAGTGCATCCTCCAGCGAGGACGGCTACTCTTTGTATATATGCCTTGACATTCACTAGAATATGTCCTTTCTCTTGAGGTGCTTTTGATAACTGCGCTTAACTAAACTCACATCAAGTACATTAGGGTGGTTTTCTAGTCGTTTTTGGTATTTTTCTGTTAAAGCCTGGATTTCCTCTTTTACAGTGGGCATATTTAGTAGTTTGTGGATTTCAGAGTTTGTAATGAACCACGGAACATTAGCTATTGCCATAAGTCCAAGTTGGTTTTAATATGGACTTTTATATTAAGAGTTTATTATCTACTGACAACTTGCTGTTTCGATCAAGCATCCAGTAAAGATTTCCATATATTTAGTTTCTCTCTCTTACTTTTGATATGCTGGTTCCACGTCAAGCGACGATCGAGGTGTAATCCCAAGTATCTGATACTATCTTTGTGCGGTAACATTGAGTTTTCAAGACGTACAGAAGGACTGTTTTCCCCTACGAAGTGTGAAAGTGACCTGCTTAGATTTTGTTGTGCTAGCTTTGATCCTCCCCTTTTTAAGCCACTTTGTGATAGCGTCGAGACCTTGCTGGAGTTGCTCTGAGGCCAGTTTGGGCTGTTTGTCACTCGCCATTACAGCTGTGTCATCGGCATATGTAGAAGTCATTACTCTGTCTACCTGCGGAAGGTCTGAGGTGTATAGGGTATACAGAATTATTAAATTAAAAGAAAATGCTGAAATAATTATTCAAATCCATTTTAATAATTTTTTACTGAAATAAATAACAAAATAAATGAGTTTCTGATTTTGGTACGACTTTTTTTAAATTTTGAAATGTTAAATTACGATATTTAGCACACCTTTCCAACCCTTGTCATACTTCATCAACCTCGTCTCTCCCTCTTATAGTGAGAAGTAATTTATAGATGGCCCCTCAGCACAAATAATTTATTATATTTTGCAATAAAAGCATCAATAAAAACTTTCGTAATTGTATAAAAAAAATCATAAACAGCTTAGAAAATAATAGTTTTGACTTCAATATGCTCCATTAAAAGATGAACACATAATGGAACTATTTTATTTTACAGTTCGTAAACTGTTCCTTCATATCTGCGATACTTGGTTTTTTGGCAGCATGGTATGTGTACAAAGCAATTGGATGTCCACCGGATCTACCAGAGGTAGATTTAGACGCATACTGGGGACCATATCCAATGAAATTAAATACAGATTTGTCTATAAGGCCATATACAATTGAATTTTCAGATGTAGTAAGTATTTTATTAAAATTATAATCGTTTTCAATCCATCTATGTTTGACCATGTTTCTAATTGGCAACTATTTCTTTTTTTTACCTACTAGTTATAATAATTTTTTTGTTCATATAAACTTCTTTCTCTTTATTCTTAATAATTTTTTATTTTTATATATTTAATTGATTAATATGCCCTTTGATTATTATTATTATGCCTTTTGCCAGAGCAAAAACATCAATAGTTTTCCATGAGATTATAAGCAATGGTTTACAATAATATATGTTAGAGTAATCCTATTCTTTTGTGAAATGATTTTTGTGTTTTATTTTTACTAGCTTTTAATATAAAATAATTCTTTGAAAAAATATTTTCTAAAAAGACATCTATAATTCAAATTCTTCTTTCAGATGATAAATGATTTGAAAGAAAGACTACTCCATAGAAGAGACTTTGCACCTCCTCTAGAAAGTGCTGGATTCAGCTATGGTTTCAATTCCTATTTCCTAAATAGAATTCTCGATTACTGGCAAAATAAATACAATTTTAGGGAAAGGGAAGCATTTTTCAATAAATATGATCATTTTGTGACTAATATACAAGGATTGGATATTCATTATATGCATGTGAAACCTAAAAATCAGTCAAATGTTGAAGTAAGTATAAATACAATAGCTTATTACTTTTATTACAAAGTCTAATTTCTAGACATGTATAATGATGTATTGTATGTATATTGTTCATAATAATGAAACTCATTGTTCTCTAATCATTTAGTTGTACTATGATAACTAGCTGACCGGGCAACATGTTACACAACCTATTTTCAGACCTACCAAAAAAAAAGTTCAAGCCATTTTGAACGAGTTTGATAACAAACACTACAATATGAAAATTTTATATATAAGATTATATGAATGAAAATGGGGCAATTTATAAAAAAATAATTTTCTTATTGCATATTCAATTTTATAACAAGCAGTGATAGCCCAGTGGTTAAGACTTCAAGTGTTACTCGGGAGGTCTGAGTTCTATCCTGGGCACATACCTCTGACTTTTCCGAGTTATGTGGGTCTTAAGAAATTAAATATCACTTGCTTTAACAGTGAAGTATAACATCGTGAGGAAACCTGCACTTCTGAGAGTTAAATAAAAGTCTCAAAGGTGTGTGAAGTCTGCCAACCCGCAATCGGCTTATAGCGGGTGCTGGACTATGGCCTAATACCCTCATTCTGAGGAGGAGACCTGGCTCAACAGTGGGCCATTGCCGAGTCGTGATGATGATATCCTTGTCCATTTATTAGTCACCAGGATTAGGATGTCCACCTAGACTTAAATCCTCTAAGAAGTGCTATGCACTTAAGATCCTGTGACTTATATAAATCTAGTTGCTGACTCTAGTCATTAGCACTAATTTGTATAATTCTAAATATTTCTGACCGTAAGCAAAAGCCTTAATATGTGTAATTCTAAATGTTGCTGACTGTGGTCAAAAACCTTAATTATATAATTCTAAATGATGCTGACAGTAATCAAAAGCTTTAATTTTTATCATTCTTGATGATGCTGACTATAGTCAAAAAACTTATTTTGTATAATCCTGCTATATCCAAATGCCTTAATTTGTATAACTAGATGTTGCTGACTGCATTCAAAAGCCTTAACCTTTTGTTAATTGCTTGACATTAAAATGTCAACATAACAAAGTAGTGTGATTTTATTTGTTCTTTTATAGGTAGTTCCGCTACTAATATTACATGGATGGCCCGGTTCCATACGAGAGCATTATGAGATGATCCCTAAACTGGTCACCCCACGACCAGGACATAACTTCGCCTTTGAGATAATTGCTCCTAGCTTGCCAGGGTTTGGATTTTCACAGGTTAATATACTGATTTACTTCTCGTAAATAAGATTAATTAAATAATAATTGATATATCTATACTCCCTGGAAAATAGGTAAATACACATTGACAACACTATTTGTTTTAGGCACCAGTTCGTCCGGGTATGGGCTTAACAGAAATGGCCGTTTTATTGTCCAATTTGATGAAAAGAATGGGCCATGATAAATATTATATACAAGGAGGTGATGCTGGAAGTATGATTGGCTCCATTATGGCAACACTGTTCCCAAATAATATATTAGGCTATCATACCAATATGCCGATTATGTTCTTTAACCGATTAGGCAATATTTTTACATGGTTAGGTAAGTAGATAATTTATTTTTTACTAGTAATTTAAATATTATTATTATTTTGTTTGTAATTTGGATTAATATTTTTTTCATCTTTTAATATTTAATACTAGCTTTTACCCGCAACTTCGTTTGCGATATTGAGGTATGTAGTTATATTAGATTACAGTAGATCGTCTGTGTGACATACTTAATAATTTTATGAGGTAGTCATACTAACTTTGACCCCCCTTTAATCCCTTAAGAGATATTTTACATGTGACTTCGTACTGAATTTCATTTGAATAACTTCAAAAACGGCAAAGTTTCATACTTACTTTGCACCCCCGTTTTACCCCCTAAGGTAGTGAATTTTCGAAATTCCCGTTCTTAGTGCTCCGCTACGTCATAAAAATACAACATTTTGTTGAAATAACTTTGAAAATCAGAGAACTTTCATACTAACTTTGCACCCCCCTTTTATCCCCTTAAAGGATGATTTTCGAAATAATATTATACACGTGTTTCATGACCTTCAATGAAGAACCTTTGTACTGAATTTTATTTGAATAACTTCAAAAACGGCTAATTTCGTATTAACTTTGCACCCTCATTTTCAAAAATCCTTTCTCAGTGCTCACGTTATAAAAGGAACCCCTGTGCAAAATTTCAAGTTTCTAACTCTTATAGTTTAGGCCCTGCGTTGATATGTCAGTCAGTCATCATCATTTTAGTAGTTTAACTATTTTGAGATCAGTAATTTTGGGTGCAAAAACGCAGTAGTACAGAAAAATCATATTATTGACCCTTAGAAAAGTGTAAGCTTTATCCACATTATTATTTGGCTTTAATATCTAGTCAATCATTCTGAGCTATAGTTTCCTTTAAAAAATATTTATTCACTCAAATATATGGAAAAAGGTTATTCTCTAAGGCTACGTCACTAGAGATGAGGAGTATTCTATTGATTCTTAACAAACAAATTCTTCGCTTATCTCTTGATGAAAATATTTGTTATTCAGGATCATTCTGGCCATCTTTGGTCGTAGAGCCGGAACTAGAGAGCCGTATGTATCCGTATGGTCAACACATTATGAGATTAGTTGAAGAATCTGGATATCTACACATACAATCCACTAAACCTGATACTATTGGTAAGGGAAATTCAAATATATTTTTATAAAGTATATTGCGTGCATGATCTTCTACATCAATATTCATAAATACATTTTCTTCATTAAGTAAATATTATGTGTCACACACACGTGATTGTTGGCAACATCAGTACTGTATTTTCAGTATTCCACGTTTACAGAGATTGAGGTTACTAAAAGCGATGTCACGTCAACAGCTACATTTAAAGTATGCGTTTTGTTTCCTACTTTTAATTTTTAGTATTTTATCTTAGTTAATATTTTACATTATATAACAATATATTTAATTAATTGAAATTCCTCCTACTGAAACTTTGCTTCATCTTCCCAAAAATAAAGTCAATGTTTAACATGAGTGATCATCAGCAATAATGAATTTTTGAAACGTGTTACACGTCGAGTGTAAATACTTACCGTTTACAATCAAACAAAATAATTTTAAAAATTATTAGACAATTGGAAACTGTTTCATAGTATTTAAATAGATTTTAGTATAGTGTACACTCTATTTATTTGTTAATCGGTATTTCGAGTTAATTTATTTAAAATGTTACTTGCATTTCATTATTGATGATTGATGCCATACTATTCATATAGGTCCGGTTACAGAACCTAGCGCCATTCCATAATATTGTACCTTTTTAACTCAAAAGCTTCTATCTTTTAAAATTTTTTTAACTCAAAAACTTTTAAATGTTTCTTGACACAGCTTAAAATGCTTCCCCGAATACCACATTTATTTATCGAACTCGAGAGCTTTTTGTGATCGAAAGTATCAATGGCTTTCTTGAAGTCAATGAATATTATTACACTTATATGTTATTATTAATTTAGATCAAGACTTATCTATATCTTTATTTCAGGAATAGCCCTAACAGACTCTCCATCTGGTTTAGCAGCACATATTCTACAAAAATTCGTCTCAATGTCAGACCCTAAAGATAAATTTGCGAGTGATGGTAACCTCTTAGATAAGTTTTCGTTGACTCAGTTATTGGACAATGTGATGGTGTACTGGTCCACTAACACTATTACCACTGCTATGAGATTATATGCGAATACGTTAACCAAAAAATATCTAAGCACGATGTTGGATGAGTAAGTTACAATTAACTTTATAAACTTAACACACGCAATAAATTCAAATGAAGTTTGCGTACGGATATTGGTCTTTGTTTTTTAGCTACATTAAAAACATCTAAACTAATGAATCGACCGCGCGCCTAAGCCAGAAGGATCCGATAATCAGTGTTACTAACTCTCAAAAATATTACTTCCCAAGACTGAAGTCTATAACCCCTAAAATGGCAATTATTATTGGAAACAGTATTATTAAAAAACAATATAGATCATCAAATAAATAATTTTATACCGAAAATCCATAAATTTAAAGAGATTTTTTCCCCTAAATTTATTTAGTTACTATTCTCAACGTTTTTGCTTGAAGATTTTCCCACTTAAGATTTATATAAGAAGACTGGAAAATAAACATTATCTAACATTTTTCTGACATTAAATCAGCTATTCTATCAAATGTTCTCAGTATTATTAATCTCTACTTTTTGTACATTAAAGTTCAATAAAGTATTTAATTATTTTTTGATGATGGGGTGTATCCTTCAAATTTAGAGGATTTTAAAATTGTCTGTTTTCAGCATCCCAACTGATGTACCTACATGGGGTATAAAGTTTAAATATGAATTAGGATATCAACCGGACTTTATTTTGAAATTGAAATACAAGAACTACTTACACAGCACCATTGTTGAAGATGGCGGACATTTCGCGGCGTTGGAAAACCCGGCCATTTTGGCAGACGATATATATTACGCCGTTGAGACATTTAGAGAATTTCATAATATTGGGAGGTGAGTTAAAAACATTTAAAAAGCAAAATACCCCATAGTGCCCTTGCACTTTAGACCTTTAATCTATTGCAAACGCTTACAACAACAATAAATACACTTTAATGTACACCATAAAACACATACATACAACAAAAAAATGACGCACGACAGACGGCCTTATCGCTAAGAGCGATCTCTTCCAAGTAGCCAAGATCCTAAGATATAAATCCGCAGAAATATGTTAGGTGGTGTACTCGCTTACAAAAATATATATGTCGGAGCATAGTAAAAGATTATCGATTAATCGAATCGTTATCGTTGTCTATGGCGTTGGAGTGGGGTAGTAGTCACTTCCGTTGTTTTGACAGTATCTACCCTCAACCCTTTATATGCAATCGACAGTCTAACTGAAGTCTTAGTCGTGCGCGGTCTCTCAAGAAGTGAACATCATCTAAGTAGTGATAGTGTCAAGTGCAGTGTAGTGTGGAAGTGCTGTCCAACTAAGGTCACGTAAGTCCTTACAATGTAATTGCCACATGGTTAAGTAAACACAATGTTAGGTTAGGTTAGCCTTAGGTTAGATTAGCCTTAGGTTAGATTAGCCTTAGGTTAGGTTAGCCTTGTGTTAGATTCGGTTTATGTGCGTTTAACCTTGGGTTTAAACAGAGAGCCTGAGCAGTGGAGGTGAGTGTTATGATCATTTAAAGGAATTCCTTAAGCCTACACCTTGGTCACAAGTCCAAGGCACTGCTTAGGTTTCTCTCGTAATTGTTAGAGATCATATTTGATCATTTATCGGTTCAGTAGATGTATCTGCGTTGCGTTTAACCAATATTCCATTCAATACCATCACCCCCTTGTTGTGTTCCCCAATATTCCCCATCTTCCTCCTGCCATCTCCTTTTCACATCGTTTTAAAATCCCCGACATATATATACTACAATTTTCAAGATATCAAGCTCATCTTTTAGGAGGTTTTTTTTGTCTAACAAAGAAACTTTTTTTTTTGTCTAACTCAAAAAAAATATTTTTTATTCTGACGCAGTCTAATACATATACAATATAACCATTCTATTGTCGATAATTTATATTATTGTGACGTAATGGACGAATCAAATATATTGGAGTGAGTTGTAGGAGTGGTTCAATACATTTAACTGGTACAAAATGATAAATATCTCTACTTTTAATTATTTTCTTTAAAAAACTGTCATTACTTTCTCTTTTGCCTTATTTATTATTAGGTTGGAAGATTCAGTGCTAAATGTCGGTTTAAATAGATTTTTCAATTTATCAATAACGATAATTATTTCTATTCTAATGTAATCTAATTCAATTTATATTATTTCAGCAAACCCAAAGTAACAGAAGTGAATCATGAAACTGCTACAAGTATTCATAACTTTACTGTAAAGAACATATATGGAAGGGATGTTAAACTCGACATATACAAGGGATATACGTTACTAATAGTTAACGTGGCGTCACAATGTGGACTGACAGACAATAACTATAGACAATTGAATGAATTATACGAAAAATACGCGACGACAAACAATTTAAGGATATTAGCATTCCCTTGCAATCAGTTTGGCGGACAAGAACCAGGTAGCAATAAAGAAATAATAAACTTTATTAAGGAGAGAGGCGTTAAATTCGATGTGTATGATAAAATTGAGGTAAACGGTGAAAACACTCATCCCTTATGGAAGTTCTTAAAACGCATACAAAGTGGAACATTGGGCGATTTTATTAAATGGAACTTCTCCAAGTTTATTGTCGATAAGAATGGCGTTCCTGTTGAACGCTTCGGACCTAATGTTGATCCGTTGGATTTGGAACCTAATTTAGCCAAATACTGGTGATATTAAGTCGTTTTATTTTTTTTCAGATTAGTTGATTGTAAATATTTGCTCATTTGGTTTTTTTGGAATTTAAAAAACAAAACTTTAATTTTAAAATAAACTATTTCCGAACAGACGAAAACGCTATCGGCCATGTTCTTTACATTATTATCTGTGCCACGACGTCATTATTAATATCAGAGGTACTACAGAATGAGAATATGACACTTGAACATTTTATAAGTACTTTTGATCATATTATTCTTCAAAGTTATTCCTTTGTTTTATGTCTATATAAGATGTGTTGACATTCTTCATGTCGACAGCTCAGAAATCTGGGTTTAATGCAAAGAATTTACCAATCATCAATGTATCGATTCTCGGTAAATTTGCACTATCAGCTTTTACAAATCCTTTCCGTTCAGGATTGATTTTATTAAAAGAGAAAGAAAGTAACTTTTCATTTAGCTTTAAAAAGCTGGCTACAAGTCTGAATGACATTTAAATGCTTACAAATTATTTGACGTCACTGTCATGGCGGATAACGTTTTCGACGTGTGAAAATATGGATAAAAAAAATATTTTATAATTGAATTTTTGCAACAATCCTCCACTTTATTTTTTATTCATTATTTTATTTCTCTTGTACGAAACACTACATGAAATAAACATCTTTTTATATATTTTAACATACCATAACTAATAATATTTTGTATGCTAGATTCTAGGAAGTACGATCTATTACATTTGGTAAGTTTTTTCATTAAATATAGTAGGGTAAGATAGACTAAAATCAGAAAATTTAAAGAACTATTTTTTTAATGTTTTTCACATCACGAGATAACACATGCCCCATCTAAGAATATTTATCTCATGTACATCCGATACACAACACGACGTAAGGGTTGACGGCCGGTACTCTCCCACGTCTCGTCGCGCACATACCTAGGGCGCGGTACAGCGGATGCGGTCTAGCTATAGCACTTAGACTATATTGAGACATGAATCTCGAAATTATCAGCTATATTAATTTTAAAATATTTTATAATAAATTATAATTTTACTTTTAATTTTTTTTTTACATAACAAAGTGATACTCATTTGGTAGAGAAGATATTTATTAATAAGTAAAACAATTTAAACAGTCTCAAGTCTCATACGAGAGAAATCTTGCAAAGTATTCCTTGAACTGTTTTCGCTCCATTGCAGCTCTGGTATGGCAGCGATCATCTATAAAACACTTTATACAATAGAGTTTATCACATCAAAACTATAAATCTACTTCAATATTTGTTATCTATGTGATTAAAACACTTATAACATATTGTATGTGTTTGTATGACCAAAATTATATGATAAACATTGTTGTCTTTTTCATTCGATATCAGTACTCAATAATGAATATTTGTTGTGAAATGTTTTCTACCCTCCAACTAATTTAAATCAGAAAATATGAATATGTCTGGGAGAACATCTCTTAAGAGCCGAGTAACCCAGCACCCTCTTGGTGGTAGGAGATCTATTCCCCGACTGGCTTGCGACCACCAGCATGCGAATCCAACCACCAAGTGTTTTTGACGCAGTATTCTTCGCTTCCCTCCCCTCACTATATCTTCAAGGCGGCAATGCATCGGCAAAACAAAAGATACTCTCTACTGTTGTCACTTACCATAGTGTGGACCATCTGCTCGTTTGTCCCTTATCTATAACTTTTTTTTTAAATATGTAACCTCCGGCAGCTATCTGTATGTTTGTGCAAAAATATGTGTCCTACACTAAGTTACATTTACTTATTATCTATACTGTATGCTACTAAATAGTAAAACTAAGACATTAAAAAATAATACACAATACTATTGTAAAATATTTATTACTCGATACTTACTTAAGATCCTTACAAACTCCTGCACCTAAGTAATACTTCAATTAAATTGTATTCAACATACACTACGACAAAACTACAAGATGACGGTAGTTCTCAAATGTATAAACAAACAAATACAGATGATAATGTAACATTATAATGAATATATATGCTATATGTAGTATAATACAATTTACTTCAAATACTACTTACTAACTTGGTTAAGTTTTTTGATTCATAAATTTAAAAAAAAATTGTTAAAAAAACTCAACCGAACTGCATACAACTTAAGGTATATCTTTAATGACCTCAGCCAGCTGATCTCGAGTGTACATATGGAATAATGACTTCGGAGTCATGGTCACCACTTCTACGTTGTTCGCTGACAACTTCTCCTCCATCACCTGCTTTAGGATTGTCAACGCTGATTTGATTGCCTCGTTTAGAGTCATTGACTTGTGGTACACTTCCTAAAATTTGATAAATGCGGTAATTTATAAAAATAGCTACTTACACTTGCTTTGTTAAAGGATCCAGATTCTAAAACTTAATGTCACAGTGCCACCCATAATAGTGGGATTGTAAGGTCCTAAATTAGTAATCAAGCCAAAATCCTTATATTACAGATTGAAAATAGACTCCAAATTTAATTTTAAATAGATTCCTAAATTTGAATTTGGATTTTATTTACAATCTATGATCCAAAGAAAACACACTACTACACTACACTAATTTAAATTTGGAATATATTTTCAAACTACAATCCAAACATTTTGGATTACAGATTAAAAATAAATTCTAATTTTGAATTGAGATCCACTCAAACCCAAATATGTCATCAGTGTTGCCAACTTAATAGATTTTCTGTTAGATTTGATGGATTAGAGTCAAGCACTAACTGAGTAAAATATATTTTAACGGATTTGAAGAGTAAAAAAAATATGCACACGGCAAAACTTTTCTTTATTTTGGTGACTTTCAAATGCGAAATTGGGGTATAATAGTATGTTTTACCAAGTATGCATGGTATGGTAGGCACAATGCAGACTTATAATCAGCCTTCAACCTCAACAGCTACCGTGGCAACTACAACAACACCAGGTACTGAAACTGATGATGACTGGGATGTTTTATTTTAATAATATAATTTTATTGCTAATTAAAAGTAGTCTTAAATTAAGTATTTTTTTTATTTGACCGATTTTATTAATGGAAAATTTTTGACGGGAAATACCAACTTGCTTAATTGTTGGCAACACTATGTCATCAAAATTATTTAAATATAATTGCAGTAACATTATTTTTGAATGTAAGTAACAAAACATCTTTGAGTTAGATCCTCACATACATAAGCTAATTATTCCAATAATAGCTTTGATTAGGGCAAAAAATGGAGAAATAAATGGAAATCTAACTAGATGAAATTACCTTTAAACTTTGTTGAGCCCCCTCACTACCAGAACCAATAGCTTTAGCATCATACTGCACAAATGTACCACTGGGATCCATGTGGAACAGCTGAGGCCCTTTTTCATCAATACCTGTTGAAAAATAATTTTATAAAATTCACAAACTAAGTGTTTCCGTTGCATTAAATGTTCCTTTATTTGTGAGATGATTTTATGACTTGCAACACTGATGAAATCAGAATTCTACAGAATCAGAGTAAAATAATTATATTGTATTTCAAACCTGCAAACATAATAGCTACTCCAAAAGGTCTAGACATGGCAGTTCCACTATCATTATCACTGTCTCCAAATTGTATAGCCAAGTTAGAGACTCCCTGTGCACATGACTCTACCGTCATACGCTCATTGTAGACAAACCAGTGGTTCAGGCATTCCATACGAGCTCTTTCAATCAGTGTTCTGAAACATTAAAATTGTTATTTCTTTTACTACACTGCTATTACTGAGGGGACAGGTTACACCCATGTAATTCCCCTATGACCCTGGAAGAGCATCTCATAAGAGTTGAGTAACTCAACACCCCTTGGTATGGGAGATCTGGTCCCCAACAGGCTTGCAACCCTGATAGACTTACCCCTCCCTCTCCCATTCTATTATTGCTGTGGTTCTAGTGAACTCTGGGTTCTCATTCAGGGTCCACTGAAACCGTAGCAGTATTCTCTTATTTCCCCTTCCTCACTATCTTTGAGGTTGCAATGCATCACCAAAACGAAGGCACTCTCTTGTATTGCCTATGTCCATGGGCGATGGTAGCCACTTACTATCAGGTGAGCCATCTGTTCTGTTGCCACTTAACCAGGCTGAACTAAAAACTTTCTCATCATAAAGAAAACAAAACTGCTCTGTCGTGTGCCGGCAGTCTGGTGAAGTGCATTAGCAATCATTGGTTATGCATTTGGGATAATCAATAGTTTTGTATTTATTGAAATCATTAAACCTTTCTTACCTTGAATCTGCCATCAACCCAGAAACAGCACAAGCAATATGTCTGTCTACCTCCACGATTTTCTCTATAGTAGTTGGTTCCATTAAAGGCGACGTTATTCTCTTTTCAACGGCCAAAACAACCCCTTCCGAAGTGGCGATGCCAATTGCCGTGGAGCCAAGTTTTATGGCCTCGATGGCATACTCCACCTGGAATAGCCTTCCTTCTGGGCTGAATGTGTTTACTCCGCGGTCATATTCAGAACGAGTAAGAAACATCTGTAAAATGTAAGATTATAATATAAAAACTTAATCGCCGGTAAACCAGGTTACCCAGAGAAAGTATACTTTTCATAAATTAAACTAATACAGACTTTTTATAAGCTTTTTACCTTTAATTATATGACTAAGTCTTTAGAAAAAGATATATTTTACTATAGAAAACTTGTTTTAAGCATAAATGCTTAGCTATTATTTCGTGAGTAATCAAAAATTTGACAACTCAAGACAGACAATGAAAAATCTGAAGTTGACAGAAAGCTAAAGTTGCCAATAATTAAACTTGAAGCTGAATAAAATTCGTCGAAATTATTTCAATTGCTTAGCCATTAATTAACTGAAATTGACTGAAGATCATGCTACCTCTGATTGTGTAGAAGGCATACTTGCCTGTACTCGGATCATCGTCCGTGATCGCCTGCTATCCGTGAGTTGTCGGTTTTTCGGACACACATCAAAGGGAATCGCCGGTTGGTTCGTTGACGTGTCCACACAATCCGTCCAGCGATCATTCATCGTCGGGTAGTGAAGGTATCAACTTATTGTTTTTGTTTTCATCGAATTATATTGATACATTAATTTATTAGTTAATAACCATCTAATAAGTGCTGAACTGCTGAGTCATTATTATTTAACATAATTGGTTGTCTACCGCAATTAATGGATGCAGCAGCAACACATTCCACGACCATCTTGAGGCTTGCCGATCGGCAAACTACTAAAGACGATTTTGTAGATGCCAGCACGATGATCACGTCGATTGACGATCACACGATAGACGATCATCATGGCCGATTGTGTATCTACCATAACGGATACTCTCAAATAATTTCTTATCTAGAACTTCTTTACAAATAGGTATTCCCGACAACCCATACTCTGCATTTAAGTGGTAATTTTAGGTAGATTTATCTTAATTACGTGATTGCGAAGTTAAACTGGAAATTCCTTCACGATCAATAACTTGCAGTTATTAAAAATGAGGCAATATTTTCAAAGTGCAATTATAGATATCCGTTGCGCGGCTGGCGGAAGATATGGCTTTGGCCTATGGAAAAGGCCTGGTGGATATTATTGTTCGTTGGTTATTAAATTTTAATTTCACACTTAATTTATACAAATATTAATTTTTCTCATCTTAGTATTTTCGAGATTTTTATGCAAATAAACATTTTAATTTTTCGAACGATTGCACTGTTTTTTACTTAGCCACACCGATTGTGGCGTGGACGCTGCGCTCGTTATGGCCTTGAAGCGTTTAAGATGGTTCAAGGTCCTATCGGACGTTGTCGGCTCTCTGTAACGATTCGTGTCGATTGTCCTCTAAAACTCCATACAATGTAGTGATGCTACATTTTATAGTCTAATTAAAGTTATGTATGTACATAATTATAATATATTATTATATTACAGGTAGGTGTATTATCTTTGCCATATACTTGTCATTAATATGCGATTTTCTTGATAATATATTGATAGTTAAACGATTAATAAATATTTATTATTTATACTAGACATATAATATCACTGCGAGTCTGTCTAATGAAACGTCACAAAAAAGGCGGAAAATTCAAAAAATATTATGATGTCTTCACGAACAGTAAGAAAAAAATTCTTGATACTTCATTTTTTTGTTTACGAGTATGTACTCGTCTCTTTTAGTCCTCATTAGAATCTATTAACTAACGACATATGCAATTATGTATTCACTAGCGACCCGCCCCGGCATCGCACGGGTGCATGTATTATACATATAAACCTTCCTCTTAAATCGCTATCTATTAAAAAAACCACATAAAAATCCGTTGCATACTTTTAAAGATCTAAGAATACAAAGGGACAGACAGCGTGAAGCGACTTTGTTTTATACTATGTAGTGATTAACCCAAATAGCAATCAAAGTTGATTTGAAATGATTTAGCTCATGTACAACTTTGTATGTTATGAGGACATACTGATAGTCTCGCATATATATTATAATTATAAAGCCGAATGACTTTATAAAGATCCTGTAGTTTACGATTTACGTTGCCTCTAGATACAAGTCATATTGTGACTCGGTTATTTTAAAATATTGTTGTATAAATCAGTGTTAAAATTCTATGTGATAAAATTAATATTTCTATATAGGTTGAAAAAGGTATGTAAATTTTTATCATAGCAGATAATATGAAAATATAGTATATATTAATTATTATTTTCTATGATTAAAATATTTTTATTTCCCATATTGACAAATCATTTGTAAAATCTCTCCGTGTTTCCATACAGAATCTGTACTGGCGTCTTTTTAGGGTTCCGTACCCAAAGGGTAAAAATGGGACCCTATTACTAAGACTTCGCTGTCCATCACTCTGTCATATAGCTAGACAGTTGAAATGTTCACAAATTATGCACTTCTGTTGCCCCTATAACAACAAATATTGAAAACAGAATAAAAATAAAAATTTAATTCCCTTAATTTTTAAAATTAAATGGGTTCCCATAATTAAGAAGATATAATTTTTTACCAATTATTAAACCCCTTACTTTATTAGTTTCTAAGAAAAAAGGATTTTAAACCAAAAGTACAAAGTCGTTTTTCTATTAAATTATGAAAGGTATTCAATTCAGTTAATAGAATATAAAACCTACTTAAGTACTTCCATAATTTCATTCATTGATTTACGAAAACATATTATATTAATATAGTTAATGTATATTTTTTTTGTTTCAGTTAATGGAAACCTGAATAAAACAAAATAATAATGCAACAGAATCTCGAAAAAGTAGTTAGAGGAATCATCTCCATAGAAAAATCTGATAAATTCTATTCAATTAAATTCAAAACAGGGGAATACGCGAGGCTACATATTTTAAACGACCATGTATTCAGATATTACATGTCTCCATCAGGAAAATTTTTAGATTACCCAAAACCGATGAATCCTAATGATGATGCGAAGATAGTAATAAAAACTGCAGACGATTACGGTTATGAAGCATTTGAGCAATCGATACTCAAAGATATTAATACGCATTATATTATACAAACAAAAGATGTGGAAATAGTGTTTGATAAGATAGCAAGCACTATTAAAGTCCAAGACATCAGAATTGACAAAGAGATCCTACGTGAAATAAAACCTTTGTCTTATGAAGATTATAAATCAACTCAAACATTGAATCAAAGCTATGACGAATATTTCTTTGGAGGTGGAATGCAAAATGGGAGATTTAGCCATAAAGGTGAAGTTATTCATATTGTGAACAGCAATAATTGGGTTGATGGAGGAGTGACTTCCCCTTGCCCCTTTTACTGGTCGTCTTATGGTTATGGAGTACTAAGAAATACGTGGCAACCAGGAGTATATGACTTTGGAGAGTCGTCAGTAGATTTCATACAAACACTTCACAAGGGAAAAGATTTTGATGCTTATTTCTTTATCAGCACTCAACCAAAAGATATTCTAAATGATTATTATGAGTTAACTGGGCAACCATTCCTTATGCCGGAGTATGCATATTATGAAGCACATCTTAATGCTTTTAATCGAGATTATTGGGTTAAAGTAAGTCCAAATACACCTGGTGCCATTTTGTTTGAAGATGGAAAATATTATAAGAGTTATAGTCCAAGTAACATTGGAAATAAAGAAGGTATTTTGGAATCATTGAACGGAGAAAAGAATAATTATCAATTTTCTGCACGCGCTATGATAGATAGGTACAAAAAATATGATATGCCTCTAGGTTGGTTTATACCAAACGACGGCTACGGATCTGGGTACGGCCAAACCGATTCGTTGGATGGTGATATCCAGAATTTAAAGGAATTTGTTGATTATGCCTTAGAGAATGGTGTAGAAATAGCTCTTTGGACGGAATCAAATCTTCTTCCAGTCGATCCTTTACATCCAAAGAAAGGAGAACGAGATCTGAGCAAAGAGGTCGGCGTCGCTAATGTGGTTGCACTCAAATGTGACGTAGCTTGGATCGGCAGCGGTTATTCATTTGGACTTAGTGCTGTTGAAAATGCGGCTAATATATTTAATAACGCAACGAGAAAAAACATTAGAACCATGATAATAATGGTTGATGGTTGGGCTGGAACTCAACGTTGTGCTGGAATCTGGAGTGGTGATCAAGAGGGTGGGGAATGGGAGTATATAAGATTTCATATACCAACTTATGTTGGATCAAGCTTATCAGGTCTACCTATAATTGGGTCCGATATGGACGGCATATATTCCGGTGGATGTAAAGAAATTAATATTCGTGACTACCAATGGAAAACGTTTACTCCTTTACAGTTAAATATGGATGGGTGGGGTAACACACCAAAAACTCCATTTAGTTATGGTGACGAAGCTACAAAAATAAACAGATCCTATTTGAAACTGAAATCTATATTAATGCCATACAATTACAGCATCGGTTATGAGTCAATTCATGGACTACCTATGATCAGAGCAATGTTCCTTGAATTTCCCGGGGAAACTTCGGCTTACACTAAAGATTCTCAGTACCAATACATGTGGGGACCTAATATTTTGGTTGCTCCAATTTATTGTGACATTGAAGTTAAGGGAAATTCTATTCGCCATGGAATTTATCTCCCAAATCCAAATCAAGTTTGGATTGATTTCCTCACAGGAGATAAATATCAAGGAGGTAAAATTTATAATAATATTATGACACCGCTTTGGAAAATTCCTGTCTTCATTAAAGATGGGTCTATCATACCTATGGTACGTCCAAATAACAATCCGTATGAAATAAAAAGAGACTTGCGAATTTTTACCTTATATCCAAATGGGACGTCGAGCTTTATTGTGTATGAGGACGACGGTATAACTTCAGATTACTTAAAACATAAATACGCGACAACCAAAATTTTAACAAACGGTCCTAAATCTAATGAAACCGGTGATGTAATTATTAGTATTTATAATACTAAAGGATATTATAAAAATATGGTAAAACAAAGGAGCACTTTAATACAAATAATGACATCAAAAGATATTGATAACATCAAAGTAGATGTTAATGGTAAAGCATTAATTTTGCATAAAGCTGAAAACTTTGAAGACTTTGAAAATCATATTAATTCATTTTATGTAAAAGGAGATTTTCTTTTAAATCCATATTTTGAAGAATATAATGAAACAAAACAAAAATTTTTGTTAGTTAAAATTGAGAAATTAGATGTGACTTCTAGCGAAATTAATATAAAAATAAAAGATTTTGTTAATCGTGGTAATGTATTTGGAGATTTAACTGTCAATAATGCATTACAATTACCAAAGATTTTTAGTGTCGACGAAGAACAAACTACATGGTCTTCTCTGACTGTGCAGTGGGATGAATGCGACGCTGACTTTTATGAGATTGAAAGAGATGGCGTTATATTTAGCAATGTTACAGGAAATTCTTTCACATTTGATGATTTAGTCAGTGAGAGCAAACATTATTTTAGAATTCGAGCAGTTTTCGATACAGAGGTTTCACAATGGAGTGAAACTATTTCAGGCGTGGTAATGAACAATCCTTTAAAATATTCTATAAGAGGAGTTAGAGTTAAATGCAACCTGCCTTGCCAAGAGTCCCAAGAAATATGTAACTTTACAAATGGTAATTTAATATCACTCTGGCATACAGATTGGGGAAATACAGGTCAAGCTAATCCAAAAAGTCAAAGATATCTCACCTTAAGCTTTGATTTGGGAGATGTTTACGAAATAGATACAGCACATTACGTACCTCGCAATGATGCTGGCAATGGAACATTTCTTAAAATTCAGTTTAGATATTCTGAAAACGGCAAAGACTGGAGTTCTTTTTCAGAAACCCTGACATTTGAAAGGAACAGTGAACACAAAACAATCGATTTTAATGGTATTAAATTCAGATTTTTTGAACTACTCGTATTAGAGAGTGTCGGCAATTTCGGATCAGGGAAGCAAATGATGTTCATTAAGAAATAAAACTTTACCAGAAACATTTATAGTAAAATTAAGCCAACAAGGTATAAAACAAAAAAAAAAAAATTTTGATGGTCAAGCGTATAATAAAAACCCTAAGATAATCCTTATATTAATAATCAATTCTGCAAATCTTCAGCACTTCTAAGAGCAATGATTGTACACAAGTAAGAAGTTTCATCAAACACACAACTGACAGATAAATCTTCTAACATACAACTATATTCATGGTCTGGATATCTTGTCCTCACATAAACTGATCTTGGATCTTCTGACAAAAGACTTTCTATATTAGATTTGAATGAGGTAGCTCGATCTCCAATTAAGTTGTTTAATCTTTGAAGAGCATCCTCTGTGAACACAACTCGGTATCTGTGGGAAGGATTGTTAACCCAGGCAGCAACACGAATTCCATCTTGATTGAGATTCATATTATTTTGTGGCGGAGTAAACCTTTCCTGCCCATCTGGAGCACCCCTCTCAGCGTCTACTCGTCGAATAGGTGATAAAACTGGGCCGTCAAGTAAGTCTTCACTAGATGGTGATTCGGGAGGTGAAATTGGAGTTACAAGTTCGATTCCCGGCGATTGAATTTCGAGAGGGGAAGACAACGGACTCGATACATCTATTCCAATTGGTTGTTCCGATCGAGGGCTTAGACTGAAATGAAATTGAGTATTTTAGAACTACTAACTACTGTAACTTGTATTTTCTTGATTTTTTTCATGCATAAAAAAGTATTGTATGGTATTAGTGCTTTTACATGCTTGTAGCATTGTTAATAAAACGTATTATAATCAATTATAAGTCATTTAATAATGTATATTAAAATAATATTTAAGAAATGCTTGATTTAGATTTAATACGAAATGTTCTAATATTGGAATATATAGTATTATGAAGTATTCTGTTTTGTATTTTAATTACGATCATTTTTAATAACAAAACGTGTTTTATTTATGACAACCAAAAGAGTAAGGTTAATTTCCAAGTTTCTCAGAATGTTACATTATATTACACCAAAGAAAAAAAAAAGGTGGCCTAAAGAGAAATATTTCACCCCTATGTCGTAACACACAAGATATTTTTCAAAGGTATTATTTATTATTTATATAAAAAGGTATTATAATAATTAAACTTGTATGGTAGTTATTTTTTGAGTATTTTAAAAAAAAAAGATTTAACCACCTCATTCACCACAAGTTCAAAATACAATGTTTACCAATAAAGATTAGATTAGATTTATTAAATAATAGTTTAGATATGTTTAAGACTTTATTGATTTCTTATTTCAGTAAGTGTTAAATTTTAGATCTACTAAACTTGTAACAAATTGGCTTGTCTGTAATATTACTTGTTGAATAAATAAATAAATAAAGCTTTGCTTGGCAACCAATTTTTATCATATATTTTTAAGATTTTTTTTAATTGGGATAATTTTCCTGCTATCCTAATTAATACATTTTATAAATGTAAAATATGTTTATGTATAATACTGTTAATTAAATTACATATGTTAATGAAAAAATATATGTATAAATTGGCAATATCAAAAATGTATTGGGTTATAAAGTTTACTTTAATAATTAAGTTCTGAAGTTCTTTGTAAATAGTGAAACATTGGCTGGTAATACCTTAAAACAAAATGGAGGCAAGTCCCTTTATTATAAAGATAAAAATAAATCTAAATTTGATAATGAAGTGAAAATCAAATTTCGTTATTTAAAAATAAACAAATTCAGTTTATGGGTCATGTAACTAACCTTCTAGTAGACAAAGATTCATCATCAATTTGCAAACTAGCCATCATATTGACAGGATCATTAATTCCTTCCGTTGGAGGTCGTTCTAATGTTGGTAAACCTTGTCCATATATTTGAGGATAATCATATTGAGGTATAAATGGTTTTATGTCAAGAATTGGGGTCCCATTTACCATGTCCACTCCATAGAAGTATATTTTATTTCCTGTAATAAAATCCAATATTAATGTCATGCAAGTTTGCTCACAATCTCTCCTTCTGCGGTTCTTCTTCTTCAGCACTAGTTCACTGATTAGTAATATATAATAATTAAGAAGATAACCAGTGATAGCCCAGAGGTTTAGATGTTGACGTCTACTCAGGAGATCCAAGTTCAATCCTGGGCACACACCTCTGACTTTTCTGAGTTATATGTGTGTTAAGCAACTAAATATGCATGCTTTAATGGTGAAGGAAAATATCGTGAGGAAACCTGCACTTCCGAGAGTTCTCAGTATTCTTAAAGGTGTGTGAAGTCTGCCAACCCACATTTGGCCAGAGTGGTATACTATGGCCTGATCCTTCTTCATTCTGAGGAGACCCGGCTCAGCAGTGGGCCATTAAAGAGTGACGATGAAGAATTTAAATTTAAAATAAAGATTTCATTTACAAACATGGAACTAATATACCTTCATATTCAATGAGCAGTTTCCTCTAGAAACATAATGACTAGGAATTAAATCTTGAATTCTCTTTAACAAATTCAATGAAATAGAAAATAAAAATTAAATAATGATAGACTTGTTATTGAAATCAAAGGTCTTATTATGGACTTGTTTAATAAATTTACCTTCAATACTGTGAACTTTAACAAGCGACAGTCCGATTGGACAAGGTCTATGTGGTGACCGTGTAGAAAAAACCCCACATCTTTGACCACCAAGACGAGGGGGTGATATTTTTGCTGGAACACTATTACTTTCAGTCATATGAAAATGGAATATAATCCTGAAACAAAACCTTACTTAACTTTAAAATCAAAATTCATTCACATCAATTCACTTCATATTAAGTTAAAAATTAAATAAAATTTTTAAAATAACCATACCATATATGAGAAAATTCCTCTAAACCACTAAGAGCATGATCAGGGTTATTAAAAACATTACTATCAATAACAATTGCCCCTTTAGCATTAGCCATCACTGATGGCTGTCTTGGCACTCCTCTTTTATTACTGAAGGAAGTCTCAATATAACCTATAGGCCGAAAAGATATGTTGCTTGAATTAGATGATTGTTCAATGTGGTTACTGACTGCTGTAGTAGCTGAAATGAAAATATTTTTATATTACTCTTTTATAAAAGACTACCTTATCTACATCACAGTGACTTTATTTTCCAACATTTAATTTAAATGTAACAAACCTTAAAGTTAGATCTAAAACAATACAACTGTCAAAACCATATTCATTTTCCTGCAGTTGTTTTTGGATGATGTGAGTTCAAATGGAGACAAAAAAGGTTCTGGTCAAAATAGCATATAAGACTTCTTTAAGTTTACTTAAATTTCTTGTATGTTAAGACATTAAATAAGTAACAAATCATATATTTATAAAATAGACAAAGTTCAGATATGTAGCTGTAAAAACTGTATATTTAATACACCTTACCTTCAGCAGCACAATTTGAACAGCAAAGATTGTTGAGAGTAGATTTAATATGTTTAATTTCCTTTTGATGTTCTTGTTTTAGAGCTAAAATTTGTTGTCTGAAACAAATAGTTATTTATAAAACAAACACTAAACCAGATACTACTGATACAGATTATTATATGTTGGAGTTATGGAAAAATATTAGTATACTATTTACTGATTTCTAATCATTTTATTTTGTGTTAATTATATAAATAATGTTTCGTTTGTTTTCCTTTTCAATTTTACAAATTAAAATCTGTTCATTTTCAGAGAAATTAGAACATATTGTATTGTTTAAATTGTTATAAAATATAAAAAGTAATATTAGTAGGTTATTATGCTGCATAATTTAGCTCTATATCAACAATATTGAATATACGACTGTTAAGAAAGTGAATTTACCTCAGATTTTTAATTTCAGTTCTCGCCAAAGCTATTTGGTTCTGACATAAGTCGATACTTTCCGTCATTTTAAACACTGACTATACCTTTATTTATCGCATTTATTGACCTATTCAAATCTTTAAATAATGGAAAGTTATAAATTAATAATTGTAATAAATAAACATTATAACCAATATAACACCAATAGGTATAAACAATAGAGCTGGAGATGAAAAAAGCGAGGTAGAATATATAGATTTAAGAATAGAAGATATAGATAATAAATTTAAATCGAATCGAAGAAAACCATTTGAACCTGAAATAGCGATTTTTATATCGATATTTATCACTGAAAATATGATTTTTTTATATTTGGACTACAATAATTATAAATGTTTTATAAGGAGATTCTTGAATAGTTAGTATAGTAACTTATTAATTTATATAGAAGGAAATAACAGTAATAAAAACTCAATGAAAAGTATAAAATATAAAGTTATGAGTAAATAATTGAGAAAAAATTCTGGTTCATCCGATCGATTTGAAGATAGATTTTTCTAGATACATGCCTATTATAAATAGATGTAAAATTTATTTTAATAGTAGTAAACCGTATAGTTAACGAAAATTACCGATTTATTCTATATTATAAATAGATACATTTTTATTGGTTTAATGTTGCTTCAAATTAAGAAAGATGCCTTTTGTGCTAAAAGATATGGAAACTAAAAATATTTTTTTACGAGGATAGTAAATATAACTGTCGTAGATACTCCGGACCAGATTTTAAGCGCGTATTTGTCCAAAACAAACATCTTTATATTACTTTTACTTAACATCATGTACTGTTATTTTATCAGTTGAATATTAATTTAAATGATTTAGTGTTGCTACGAATTTATATTATACATGTTTATAAATTCGTATAAAAAAAAGATAAAACAACCCAAACTAAAAATAAAGCAATAAATATCAATATAATAAGAAATTAAAATTTATCGGTTTTTTTTGAATCCAAAAAAATCGTTTTGAATGTTTCAATCACTATTGCGTTTTTCCAATAGCCGCACACGTGCCGAGATTTGTGATTTTTTTACCTAAATTACTTCTGTTTTGCACGCGCAGTAGTTTGTTGGATCATTTTAAAATTATTGTATATTCATCAACATTCATCAAGGAGCATCATTTTATTGAAATTGTAAGTTATTTATGTTTTATTTTGACACGAGGGGTCTCGGGTGGGGCTAAATGTGTTGGAAAAGATCGCCACGTGTCCTATTTTTATTTTTTCTTTATATTTCCTGTGAAATAAATTATATTATGGTATTATAAGTATTATTTGAACCTAGATAAACTTTAGAAGCTGACTCGGTGCTTATTTTAATATTTGTATCGTGTGAAAACATTGTTTGATGGTTCAAATCGATTTATTTTGGGCGCTTGTTTGTCATAGAGCGGCGTGACATCATTTTTAAGGTTGTTATATTTTTGTTTAAAAAATCTTAATACTTCTGCTTATTTTTATTTCATAACAAATATTTACGGTGTCACGTCCTTAAAGTATTTAAATTTAGATATAAATTATTTTTATGTATTTTATTAGTTTATAGGATATTAGGAATAAATTTTTATACCAACTTGAGGTTTATCAACCACATTTATTTAAAACTACCCTACTATTACGAGAAATAAATTGGAATAACAATTTATTGGCGTTTAATAAATTAATACACAATTTAAAAAATAATTAAAAATCTTAAATGAATTGTAAATAAGGAAAAACAAATAAATTTTATAGTATCAAAGAATCATTGCAAGGAGGAAGGGTGCCCAGCCCAGCTAATTTGTTGGCCAGGGTCAGAAATCCTTTGGTCACCAGTGGCTTCAATGAGGCGAGATAATATTTATAGTACAAAAACAATTATCTAAAGTTTTTCGTTTTGATTATAGATTCAACAACTATAAGAAATTTTTAAATATAATAGAAAGAAAAGCAGTCTTGATGGAAATGGTGACTGAAGCAAAGGTGAATGGCAGTGGGCCAGAGGTCCCCACAGAACTTCTGCCAGCATTAGCGGAGAAACCTGTGGGCTTGCCACCAGGCAAGTATGCGCTTGTCGGTTGGGATATGGATACTACTGGAAGGAGGCTTATTGATGAAGTAAGTTATCCATGATTTTAATGAATCGTATTGTTCATTTGCAGCCAATTGAAATTTGTTATCAGATTTTATTGTACGTAGGTATTTACACATAACTGAATGTGTAGGTTTTATACAATGGTTTTCAAATAAAGAATATATAAATTTATCTATAGTTATATATTATTAAATAAATTATAAACATATCATCTTACTTAGTATTATAAATGTAAATGAAAGTAGCTTGATACCTTTTTTATCTTGGAAAAATGTTCCTGCAGGATAATAGTAATATGTTTACTGCTATAAATTGCATTTGTGATGTAAAGCTAGAGTGAGTCGACTAATAAGAATATAATGTTTGTTTGTAGATATGTCAAATAGCAGCATTCACTCCGAAGCAGACTTACTCGCAGTACATAATGCCATATGGAGACTTGAATCCTGGTGCCCGTAGACGTCACAATGTAAGAGTGGTCACTGTTGGCCGCTACCGTATGCTGAAAGATACTAATACTCATAAGGTACAGTACCTTATTAAATTAATGTTTAAAAGATATAAATAAATAGTTAAGTGCACAAAAAATTCATTGAGTAACAAATATTTTTTCTTTACTACTTTCAGATACTTAAAACAAAATCTGAAATATCAGCCTTATCAGATTTTTTGGACTGGTTGGAGAAAGAAAAGGGTGATGGTAGTGTTATTCTAATCTATCATGAACCACGTCGTTTAAGCCCCACAATGTTGTTAGAAGCTCTTACTCGGTAACTATTAACAACATAATTATAATGAATATATTTGAGAGCCAAAATTATTAACATGAGTAACTATTATTTTTCAGTTATAAGTTGTTGGACCGCTTTAAGACAATAGTAGCAGGATTTGCAGACAGTTACGCGTTAGCGGCAGATAAGTGCAAAGCAACAGTGAAATCAGTGTCACTAAGAGTGTTGGCCCGTGTACTCCTCGATGCTGATGCTTTGTCAGTGGATAGTGCTCTTGATAGAGCTACAGCAGCGTATAGGATTGTGGAGCATCTTGCACAAGGTATAACACAATTATAATCTATACTACTACTACTACTAATTGGTTCGGTTTGGATTATTCTTTGTAAAAAAAAATTATGATGTAGGAGAACAACAAGAAGTTGGAGCAGGTGGTGAAGGCGCAACAGCCAGCAAAGACATGGTAGAAACGGCACGAGTGTGGGCTAGACCAGTTCACACCGAACTGGAAGCTCTTGCTAATCTTAAGAAATTATTAGAAAGGTACATATTACATTTCTTGCTAATATCTTATCAGTTTTTAACTATTTTTAATAATTATTTTACATTTTTGGAATATATATAGTTAGAATATACAATCTTTTATAAGCATTGCATGTGCACAATGGAATGACCTATCTTGAAAGCTACGGCTCAATATGGTCAGGAGATGACTAAACATTACAATCTTATACTATTCTGACGGAAATCCAAGTAATGCCTTGGACTTGTGACCAAGCATGTAGGTTTAATGAGCTCTTCAACACAATTGTAACACTCACCTTCACTGCCCAAGTTCGCTGTTTAAACCTAAGGTTAGACTAACACAATGCCAACCTAAGCTCCGACTTACACTTCTGACATATATGATATGTAATTTAGGAAATTTCCTGACTGTATGAGTTTATTGCAGACAAAACACATTCCGTCCGGTGTTTGCGCCGTTGTTGCGATTGGCGCGGCCGGAGCGCAAGCGCGTGACGCAGCTGCGCCGCCTGCTGGCCGACGCGGGGCTGCTCTACGACCAGCTGCGGGATGCGTGGCAAGAGGAGAAACTTACTGGTAAGATATCATTGCCTCCTACCCACATATTTGCTCAAAGCTATTAAGTGAGAGAGTGAGCTAAGTGGTTTAAATAACTTGATGAAGTGGAACAAGAAATTTAAGCTATTAACCGGAAACTATATAATCGCTTTCATGTTGACCCCTTATCGACGTCGCGAGGTTGGACGCTATTCTCTCCTTCAGCTCCTTTGTTGCACCCTCGAAGATGCGCGAAGAAGAGTGGGGAGGGGGAGTGAAAAAACACAAAAACTCCTTCACATTCATGGGACGACCTTACATGACATTTCAAAAACCTTGTGTAAACCACAGATAGATATACTTAAGACTGAAATAGTCTACATAATTGTTTTCTTCCAAAAAACCACAAAAGAATTATTTCACTAAGATATTGATTTTGTTGTTACAATGTTTATTCAGAGAAGGGACAAGTCATTTTGAATTAAAAAGTAATCAAAAGGTTATTTTGCTATAAATATATTTGCGGAATTATCCGCGAAATATACAAGCATCACTTGCACAGATAGTCAACTACTATATATAGAAATTAGTATGGCGCGTGGCTAAAGCGGACCGCGTGAAGGAGTGAATAGGAAATTGTCGGATTCCGGATGGCGGTTATGTAGAAAATGGTAGACAAGGGTAGAAAGTAGTAGAAAAAGATAGTGATTTGTAGACGGCGCGGCGGTAGAAAATGGTAGTCAGTGACAGGCAGTGTTAGACAATGGTCTACTATATTAAGTTCATTAACTTCTACTGTGCAATGTATGTAACTTACTTTTCTATGATCTATAGCTCTGTCAACTGTCCACTGTTTACTGCCTACATGTTCTAAAGCGATCAGATTGATATGCTATCGAGCACAGTGCAGGGGAATGTAAAAGAGAGACCTTCTTTAAAATCTACCAGGGCCATAAGATGTAAAAAAAAAATATCCAAAATGTGAAAATCATTTCAGCTAATCACTGACTACCATTTTTCTACTATTTTCTACCACTGTCTACCATTTTCTACAAAACCGCCATACGGAATCTGACAATTTGGAAATGTTTATTCAGCTCCCTGCCAATAGGATGAGATTTCTAGTGTTTTTTATTTGAGTAGCACCCACCTATTTTAATAACCTGGCCGTGCTCCATACCCATCTCTGAAATCCTCGATGAATTTGTCAGAATGAATGTTCTTCTATGAACCATATCAAAGTTTCGCATAGTTTCAAAATTGTAGTATCTTTAATATTCCCCATATATATTTTATATGGAAAAATAAACTAAATTGGAAGAGGTTTCGAAGGATTTTTGTTTGAGAACCCCCCATGTATCTTAAATATCCTGGTTGTGCTCTTGTCCCTCTCTGAAACCCTCAATCATCAGCTTTTTCCATATTTTTGAAATGTATTTTGAATTTTCCCTGAATGAATTTTCGTCCTCTATACGAAACCATGAGTGAAAAAATTTATTTTCATACAAAATTTTACAGGAGAGATGATCAATCAGTCAGTCAGTGAATCAGCACAAACAGCTATATAATATATATTATTAAAAAATACTTTTAAATCATGAATTTCCGCAGAGTAACTCCTAATTCAATCCAATATTTCAAGTCATTTTCAACAATTGAATTTTTACTTTTTTTGTACATACTATGAGTACCAACCAATCTGCTACTCTGTTCTTGTTTGTGATTGAGGAAAAATATAACGATTAAGAGTTTATTTATGTTTGTTTCACACATTTGGGGTGGGTATTAATAATATATATTTCATTAATAGGTCTAGAAAAACAACTGGAGGCATTATCCGTGTCAGCAAAAGAGGAAGACATAAAGGAGTTGATAGATATCTTTGACTGCCATTTCGACCCCACCAAAGAGCCAAAAGGTCCAAAACCAAGGCCAACCAATAAAATTAGGGTAAGCATATATTTATCTATAATTGTAAATAGACTATCTTCCTCACTCATGTCGTAGAACCCCTTTTCAATTCTTTTTTTTTCTTTTATATGAACCGTTGATATAGACCATTTTAGGGATTGCTTGCTGGTCTACATAAATTGATATCAAATTTCTCTTTCAGACCACATCATCAGCAGGAGAGACAGGTGAAGCTGAAGGTAGTACCAGTGAGTCGCAAAAAACATCCTTGCAAAATTCACCCAATAAGACTAATAATGGTTTGTTTTTTTTTTTGTAGTTTATAAATTTTTTTACAATGTATTTATAAATGTAAAAGTTGTGAAAAAATCAGATTTCTTCAAAATAAAATTCCAACAAATGAAGTCACTGAAGATCTCCAAAAGCTATTAGTGTATTTTAAAACATCAATTTAAGATGTTTCAACCCTGGGCAAACACCTCTGAATTTTCTGTTATGTGTTTTAAAAAAATTAAATATCACTTGCTAAACGTGCACTCCTGAGAGTTTTCCATATTCTCAAAATTGTGTGAAGTCTGTCAATCCTGCATTTGGCCAGTGTGATGGACCATAGCTCAGTATTAAGCCATTAATTGGTTGTGATGATGATGATGAATAATTTTATTAAGTATATAAATGATTGTTGTTTTTACAGATATAACTGCAGAGCCTAGTCAAATCACAACAGCAGCAGCAGCAGCAGAAGTAGTGGCCAACTAAGACCCTTATAATAAAGCTTAGATTTTTCTATCACATACTATTTAGACAGACATAGAATGTGAACATTTATTCATATATACTAGGTTAAGTCTTTGGAATTGAACATTTGGTTTGCGTCACTACAATTTACATTGTTAACGTTATATTTCGTTGTGCTTCATTGTATACATGTTAGGTGTAGTTGAGTGCCTTAGCAACTCGCAAGCAATTTGTCGTTTACACTCCCAATGAGATGAGCTGCTGTGTTGCGCAGTCGCATTGCATAATATTTTTATACACAAAGAGGAACTTATGTTATAACGGCTTTTAAGTACAATTTTTACCATTATTTATTTTAAAAAAGTTTTATTTATTTTTTTTTTCAATGTGCAATCACATGGTACGGATGGACTGATTTTGCATCCGTTGTAAGTTTATTTATTTTTTTGTTGCATTTGTTTAGGCATGCATTATCGCTATACTAACGAGCAGTCGCACTACCTAGCAATAAGCTACGTAAAGCAGTGTGTACCTACTAATTTAGTTAGTTTTAACATAGACTGTACATATAATTTTATTTCTTATTTTGTTCAGATCTCTAATAAATATGTAAGTCTATTTGCTGTTTTCGTTTTAATCCTTAACTCTCACAGCAGTGATAGCTGATTGATATCTTACGCGGGAGGTCCGAGTTCAGTCCCCCTAACAGGCACACACGATGAAGTTCTCAAAGGTGTGTTAAGTCTACCAATCCTCACTGGGCTAGCGTGGTGGACTATGGCCTAACGCCTAACTCCAACTTTTCCCGATTTACAAATATTTAAATATTACAAGAGCATCTATCTAATAAGATCATCTATCCTGACTTTATATTAATATTAAAGACAATTATATAGGAAGCGTCAGTGGTTCGGTCGTTGGAGTCACGATCGATAAGTCGTGGTTTCAAGTCCCGGACATTGGACTACTGGCGTGACCCACTCCTGACACAAGCATTTAAGCTTACTAGTTGGGGCAAAGGGAATACTAGTAGTATGTGATCCATATTGCTAGTAATCTTTAAAAAAAATATCTGCACAGAGTTGTCAGCATTTTTAAAAAGGTTCACTGGCTTAGATTGTTTAGTGAGACTTGTTTTGGTAATTAAATACGAATTTACTGAAATAAGTCAATTAAAAAATTAGTCAATAGCTTCTAATAAAACTTATTGTAACCTAAGAGGGGGTAACACAATAAACACCAGCGTGACAGTTTCTGTTATTGTCACATGACCGACATTAGTCACAATAAAACCTGTTTTTTTTTTTGGTTCTTTTTTACAATACAACGTGTTACAAAATACCCCATAAAAAATATAATTAATCTAAGCTAAAAATATTGTCAACCCTAGTAAGCTGTCATGTCAGGGAACAAAAATTATTTAACAGAAACGTACCTATTAAGTAATAATTGTCTACTTTAATAGTTTTTCTAATTTTCATTCATAAATGTTTGTTGTTGTTTATCATCGGTCCCGTTATTACGCCATCACGTCAAACGGTAGCTACTATCTAACATTTTTACAAACGGAATTCGAAGAGGCAATTGTCGTTCCGCGAATTAGGTAGAAATGTACATTCTGCGTAGTTTACTCACTAATTTTACTTTATTTTTTTTTTTTTTTTTTTATTGACCAAAACAAAAAATATACATATTTTATAAAAAGTTACACCTATCCACAAAAGCCATTTTGGTTTCTGCGTGGATAGTTAGTTCCTTAAGAATAATTATAATGTTACATAGTAATGTTATTTATATAATAAGACTATTTACTATATCAGTATATATATAATAAAATTATTTACTATATCAGTATATAGCATTTGTAGGTTCAAGGAGCATTCCTAAAATACTCCTTGAGCCTACATATGCGTTTAGGATCATTAAGGTATATATATAATACTAGGGGCCCGTCCCGGCTTCGCACGGGTGGATAATTTTTTTTTAACATTTTGGCTCCCGCATTCTGTCGCTCCTCTATCGCCGCGTTACTCGCTGCGCTGCGGGGCACTTCACACCGCGTCCGCGACCCGTCAGGGATTATTTTTTATTTATCTTGATATTTATATTTCGTAATATCTTTTGACTGGAATGTCCGATTTTAATAATTCAAAAAGTATTTTACAGGTATTGAAACAGTCTTGAATACGAAATAATTTATTTGGATAAGGATTAATACAAAGTTATAGAAAACATGGTCTGATTTTGATTGGCATTTTTATCAACTTTTAAAATGTAAAAAAGTAGTTATAGTGACATAATTATAATAGTTGGACATATGGTCTCGCGGAGTTTTTTGTAGATATTGATACGTTCTATAATATTGTAGAACATTTCTTTGTTCTATCATCAATACTTTTTGCAGCGCATGCGATGAAAGATATTTTATGGCTTATTTTTTTGCACCTTGGGTTGGTTTTAGTGAGATTTCCTGAGGATCTCTAATTTTTTCTTTTAATAAATATAGCCTATGTTACTCAGGGATAATGTAGCTTTCTAATGGTGAAAGAATTTTTGAAATCGGTCCAGTTGTTTTTATGTTTATTCGTTACATACAAAAATACAAATCTTACTTCTTTATAATATTAGTATAGATATATAAGGTATATATATTGACTAACTGAAATAGGGTTTGCACATCAGCGGAAATTTTTTATTTTTTTGGGGTATGTTATACAGCTAGCGTACGTAGCAGTTACTACGGTTTTTAAATATTGTGTGAATGGACTCTTTATAAGGCCCCATTTAATTTCCTTTCGGCTTTACGGGTAGTTTTGTAACACTCTCAATACTAGGTGACCTGCGCGACTTTCTCCGCGTGATGCTCAGCTCCTGTTAGTCTTAGCGTGATTATATATAGCCTATAGCCTTCCTCGATAAATAGGCTATCTAACATTAAATTTATGTCAGTGGTTATTTTTAAGAGCAGGAATGAAATTAGTATTGAGAAAAACAATTTCAATAAAAACAGTTTATTTCATACAGTAACTATATCTTGTTTCGTCCAGCCCTCTGCTAAATGTTCTCTTACAGCTCTATCCAGGATTACCTAGAAAAAAGTTACTGACATTTCATTATCCATAAATTATTGTATGCTTCAACTAGAATAGTCTCAAAAATCAACAAAATTTTACCTCTATATCTCTACAGCCCTGCATTGCTCTGCTTAGTACCTCTTCGAAATAATCACTGTGCAGTCTATGCGACATCTCCATCAACGCTATACTTCCTGAAATTAATATCAATACTCTTTGAATAGTTATTACATTATCTAGACAGATCTGTACACTTTCTTTTAGCGGCACTAATATTAATCACAACTTAGGGCTAGTTCACACACGGCGATAACCGCGCGATTAGTATTAAGATGGAAGTCGAAGAGGAACTAGCGTGTCAACGGTAACCTAAAATAGCTTTCTTTCCTTTCTCCACTTCATTAATAAATAACTAATTATCGAAGCGATCCATAGTGAGCACACGCGTGCGAGCTGTTGTGACGTGTTAATCGCGCGGTGATCTCGGCGGTAAGATATCTATAGCAACAAAATCGCGCCGGCGCCGCACGATTCGATTTTCTAGCGATTTAGTGAAGATATGTCTGAATGACGATATAAATACCAAGGTAAATAAGAACCGCGTGGTTCCCGCTGTGTCTGAACTACCACTTAAGGAAAAGAAAAATCAAATTAAATCTACGTTCTATCAAGATGGATTCTTAGAATCTAATACTAATTAATAATACATATAAACTTGGCATATATCTGGTTTAATAAAAACCAACTTAATATAGTGCACTTAGTTATCCATATAAATAAAAAAACAACGGGTTGCACAGGGGGAGTGCCTGCAGAAGTGAAAACTTGAACATTAACGTTGGATGGACTTTGGAGCAATTTTAGAATGGAAGTTAAATACAATATTCATCTATTGCGCTATCATACAGAAATTTAAATTCAGTTTTGTATGAAATGTGCTAACAATTAAGCGAGCAAGCGCCGTTTTAGGAATTTTCGATCAGGTCACGTGTCTTGACGCGAGTTTAACATTTTTTACCCATCCTAAAAAGTTCACAATGCCACTAAAGAAGTTTTCCCTTCAATAAATCTCTCTATGACCCATAGTAGCTGAGCAAAACGCGAACGAAGTCACGCGGGTCGGCTAGTATAGTATAAACACATACCAGTGCTAGGCAAGCTGGCCACTGTGAGCACAACTCCACCTGCTGCCTCCTCCACATGGCCCACGTCCAGCAGTGGAGCCGGAGAGCCCGCGCTCCAGGCCATAGACGCCGTGCAGGAGCACGCGTACGCTCGGAGCGGGATTCCCGCATCTATTAGTGCTAGTGTAGCACAGTTCACACTTGCACAGTACGCACCACCATCTGCCTGAAAAAAAAAGAAAAAACATTTTTTTATCATTTGTGATTATCTCAAGCTCAAATATTTGTCAATCAACTATAAAGATATAATTTGGGACTTTATGGAGGAGGATTAGAGGTAAGAGTGCATTTTTTTAACTGCAATATATCCCTACTTTCCCATACATTTTTTTTCTTTTTTTGTCTTGATACAATTGCATGTTATGATAAAGTCACTAAATTATTAGGGGTACTTTCTTTTTCAATTATTTTAGGTTTTTTAATATGTCATAAAGATATGAGAGAGAGAAAAAAATCCATCAAAAATTAAGCAGTTTTTTTTTCAAATTTTATAACTTAGTGGCATTTTATGCTGGGATTGTTCTTCGTTAGTTTCTTTAATAGCTATGAAAATAAATGAAATAACAGTTGATGTATCTTGACACAAACCTAATTTTTCATTAATAACATCCTGTTCAAAGTAACATCCTTTTAAAAAAAATGATTTAAATAAAAATGTAATACCTGTAATACTTCAACATAAATATCAATCTGTGATCGTGGATATAGTTCAGTCTTTATAGCAGCCGTCAAAGCTTGCCGCAGATGTAGTGACATTTCTTGGGATTTGCGATCACCTCGAGGACGATTTTTTCTTTCTCCTATAAATAATGCAATATTTCTTGTTAATTTACATATTATAATATAATAATAATTTTAGTTTGTCCATATCCACAAAAATGGGTTGTTTAATTTTTATGTTGACCTGTCCTCACTTTGCTGAGGTGTATTTAACTACAGCGATAAAGGTTTTATCAAAGTTGTTGAAGCATTTTCTAATGTTTAAACCTTCCCTGGACTCACACAAATAATTCAAAACCAAAATTGGCAAAATCAATTCTGACGTTGTCAAGTTTTAGTAAGTCTAAGATGACAAATGTTCATAAATAAATATCGAGTCTCAGAAATCACCAAACTCTTTCTCGTTTCTTATGATTATGAACCTGGAGATTGATAAGACATTATATTTAGAAATTTGTTTTTTATTTATTTGTTTTACATTATTTTATATAGAAAATTGCTATCATTCAAAATTATTATATGTCTGCTGACACTGTCAAGGGGTTACATACTCAAAGAGATTGAAAACTATTAATTTAGATAAACTTACCAGTAGAGAATGTGGCCATACTGTACTGACAATTAACAACAACCGATTCTGTTGACATTTTAGATTTTGAGGCCTAAAAATTGAAAATATAATTAGTTTATGCTCTTAGAAAATTATAATAAATATTACTAAAACAATGAATTATTTATAGTTTCTTTTTTTAAGAAGTTGGAGTAAGGACCAAAATACTTGTGTAAAAATTTCCTCTCTTCCTTCCACACTGATCAAAAAAGATTTGTTGGTAAATAAATAACATTTTGTCCTACTTTCATGACTTAACACTGTGAGAGGTCATCTTAAATTTTTACATAGAAATAGCTTATGAGCCCGAGAATAAAATAAGATGTTAAAAATAAAAATTATTTTGGCTCATAATATGGGATAGTAATTAAATATGTTCATTACATTGGAAGAATCTGAAGCATACTACAAATAAATTTGAAGATACACTTTTCTATACTTCAATTAACCCTAATTCATGGTGATTTATTCGAGAGTAGCATGTTCTAGCATGGGAGCCCTTGATTTGGCTTACACTATATTGATAATGAATGACTGCTCAACTAATGTTACATCAGGAGAAGTGGACGTTTGGATGCGCGAGAGCATCAGGCTGCATCCTGTTTAACAGCTATTGTAACATGTTGAAAGTAAATGTATAAAATAATATAAGTAAAATACTTAACTGATGTGGACCATATACAGCTGCTAATACTTTCGTGTTGCCTTGCTCCAAGTACGCACTACCGTCTGGCTGTGTGAACACGCCGAGTTTACATCTTATCCTGCGTAATTCGTTTGGTCTTCTACCATCGAGTCGAAGGCTCTGGCTCGACAGCAAGTCGGGACCCGGCATTATTTTGAGAAAGAGGTTATTGAATATACTTAATATTCTGTAATATTTGATAGAAAAAAATATATATATATTTCACTAATTACTGGATCCAAATTACTACTTATAAATAACTTTAGATTTTATTTTAAAAAGGAATTACGAAAGTATAACATTAATTGTGAACATGTAAGAAAATAGAAACAAAATATTAAAATTTTAAATAACAGTGTTGCCAACGGACGAAATCGGCAACACCGATGCCTGATTTCATAGATGGTTCTATGCACGACATAGACATAACGCGCCTACTATTTGTAAAAAAAGGTACGCTAGGTATGTAGCGTCATGGATTGACCTTTAAGCGAAAGTTTTCACACAATATAGAATCAGAACACAAGTATCTTTTATATAATAATATCACCTTTACTGTTATCCGTCACCGTAAAATTGTAAACACCGGAAGATTATAATCTATCTCGCGATATTGCGACATTTCTGTATAAAAAGGGTATTGACAAATGAGATTTGAGAATCCGCCATGTAACATTTCGATTAATTAAATTTTAAGAAATAAAAAAATTAAATAAATTAATTAGTAAATTAATTTTTGCAATCAGTAATAGTAGTTATCATAGGCTGTACAGTGCCTTTGTGTTATACCTTTGCCTTTTCCATTACCGAATAAGAACAGGGGCAAAAAAAACTAGTTGTTGTCATTAGCCATTTGTCAATTATCATTTATCTGTCATCTAGCGTCGGATGAATGAAACTTAAATACATTACGTTTATTCAATATTCATTATTTAACAATTAACAATTACAGAAGATAGCATTTAATGGCAAAATGAAACTGTGTCCGTCGTAACGTAGTTAATGTATTTGTATGTGGGTAAAGTAATCATAACCCTTTAATGTGTGGTATCGATTTTTGGTGATTGTATAATTTAGGGTAATTAATTGTGCAGTGAACTACAATGGACGTAGACGACTCGGCATCGGCGGTGGATCTTAGCGTAAGGTAACATCTTCACATTTCATTTATCTAAATTTAACTAGAGTATGAAATTACTGTTTGTTTATATCTAAAATAGACATTAAAGGGCAATCTACATGCAGTGTCTTCAGTACATACATGACTAGAAAAATTAGATCTTCAAAATAGTAGATCTAAAAAACAGCAAATTTAGAATAATAAACAAGCCTAGGTCCGAAAAAAATTAAAAATACATTTTTTTGCAAATTGTGAAATTTCATATTTTGAAAATAAATTGTATTAATTTTCTAATATAAATAATAATTTTCTGAGTTATGTGTTTTTGAAGTGCTCAGTTTGTGACTTTAATGAATATTGGCTTTATTTAAATTTAATTTGAAATTCCTATCCTAGCAGGTCCCTACCACCAGAATTAAGTGAGCTCAGAGCTCTGACAGCAAGTGGTTTGACAATAACTCCAGCTCAACCTCCACCTCATGTAAGTATCACATATTTTGTAAGAATAAATAGTCCATTAACACTAATATAAAGTATTTTTAATCCTTAAAATACATTTTTGTTGAAAAAAATAGTAAAAATTGTTTTATAAAGATCTGTTTTTGGCAACAAAACAAGAAATGCAAAATATAGCAAACATGTATATATGCCTTTATTCCAGTTGTTTTGGAGAAAAAAAAAACATTTTTAACTATAAAAATACATTGTTTTCTAATGATATTTTTTTGTCTTCTATGTGCCATAATGTTATAAGCAGCTGTAGCTTAGTGGTTAAGGCATTGGATTCATGATTGATAAGTTGTGAGTTCAAATGCCAGTCTTGGACTACTGACATGGCCGCCTATCACAAGCATTTTAGATTAGTTGGAGGGGTTAAGGAATACTAGTAGTATGTGATCCATACTGGTAGTATTCTTGAGAAGAATTTAGTAATAGATTATTGCCACACACAAAAATACAATTAAAATCAACATAATATTAGTTTTGGAAGATATAACAACATAATAATGATCTTTTGCTTATCATATTTAAATGTAAATAAGGTCAATTCAAGATAAGTCTAAATATTTACTTTATTTAATTAATGATACAATTTGGGTTACAAATAACTAGTATTATCTGAGTATAACTCAAAATTTTTCTTTAGTTATAAGAGTAGTTTTTATAAAATTCCTTTTTTTACAAATATAAACATTATCTTATAAAACAAAATCTTTTCTCATGGGATTATTGTACACCCCTAAATAAATTAAATATAGTTGTCGAGTCCATAGACTTGATCATGAAATTTCTGTTTTTATGTGTTTTGTGAATAATTGATATGTGTAATTTTTTAGTTATGTATTTTAATTTCATTTACATGTCATGTTATTAATGATTTGTTTTCCTTAATGCCTAACTCAAGATTGATAGAGTGAGTATAAATGTAAGAGTCCAATTATTATTCTCTACTGAAATCACATTATATTAACTTCAACAAAAATTATCCATTGTTAAGAAATCTTCCTAATGGTAAACCTAAGTATGTTTGTTATTGTTCTCTTTCTTCTTTCATTCTTTATAATCTTATAATCTGTATTTGTAAAAAAAAGAAAAGTTCATAGTTACCGCAGGATACTAATTAAAAAAAAATTAATGCCTGGATATAGTAGATGTAAATAGCACCCGTGCATAGCCAGAGTATAGGAGTCACATTCTATAATAACAAACAATGAAATAATGTATATTATCCAACATAGATATAGTTCTACAACATACTACTTTGAATTAATTTATGATAATTTTTTTTTTCATTTGATTCAAACACAATATGTGTTAAAAACCAAACCACCCTAATAAACCAAGTTTTTATCAAAGACGTTATGTGATTTCAGTACAATGTAACTAGTTTAAGTAAATACAAATTATTTTTATATTTTAATACTGTTTGCATATAAATACAATCCAATGTTTTTAATTTATTCAAGTAAATACATTTTCTCACCTTCAGCATAATGAATATGTGCACAAATTCTAATGGTTTAATTATTCAAATACACTATAAATGCTAAACAATTTTTTGTGGTATGAAGGAATAATTTACAAGCATATGTTGTATAATTTAATGTTCCCTAAATTTAATTGACTTTTCGACTGCTATTTATGCCCTTGAACCTTAATATGAAATGCTATTGCTTGGTTTGACTACGTAAGGGACCTTCTCCAGTCTTCTATGTAATGAAAATATATTTTTACCACAGATGTCTTTAAATCTAATCAATAAAAATGATCTATAGAAAGCCTGTAATTTGTGGTTAACCATATATAATGAATAGTTATTCTATTTTATCATAAAATAAGTAAATTATAACAGTCTTTAAATATGTTAAACAGGGTGCAAGTGCAAAGAGAGTATTACGACCAAGATCACAACAGCACAGCTATGCAGAGAGCCCGGACATTGTGTTGCTACCTGCTGCACCTCCTCATCGCAAACCTTCACTGCCAGCACCAGCTCCTTTTACCGGTATTAATTGGTGTTCCTTATAATTATTCAATTCGATTCTAGAACTAAAAACTTAGGATTTTATATGTATATGTTATAATTAATAAAACTCGTTAAATATTATTCATAATTAATTCATACCCAAATCTAAATTTAAACAAAAAATAAGATTAACTATGTTACTTAATATAATCAAAATATATACTTTATATTATACAATATTTACTTAAATCTATTAACTATATCTCTCTTAAGAGCGGAAGAGAGATAATAGAGATATAGAATATCCAACTTTTGTATTTATTGTGGTTAAATATAGTGATTCTAACACAGATGTCAGCAGCAAGCTCAACTCGGGGGCAGTTAACGTATCAATAACACCGAGTGCAGTAGCGCTCCCCGAATCCCCTCGAGACCCTGCTGATGAAGAAGATTCTGAGGACGAGAATGAACCACCACTGCCTGTCTCTGGACATAGAGTGAGTATTTCAATCTTATAGTATAATGAGTGAAGATTTTGATCTCAATGACTTATATATTTTAACTATTTGGCATAATTAAACGACTTTGTTTTACTAAATCCATCACCATAGTTTTGAAAATGCATATTTGATAATAAATATGTAGCTAATTTTATATCTATGTATATGTTTTTCCTATTATACGATAATTAGAGAGAATAATACAAGTATTACAAGTATTTGAAATCTTAACACAGTCAACAGTCAAAAAATGCATTTAGAATATTTTTTTAGAAAAATAAAAACTGGAAAATTTATGTTTTTACTTGACATCCCTGTGTCTATGCGGGCAACCCTGTTATTACTTATTATTCAGAGCAGCAACTTCTTCGATAGATCTAGGTTGTAAAAAAAGGGAAGCTTGGGAACGTAATCATCTTCGGTCCATCGATTAGTATTCAGCTTATCCCACCTACATAACAAGAGATATTGAATTTTTCTTTCAATAAGCTCTTAAATTGTTATGTGTTGCAATAAAAAAATATTAAGATTAGTCATCGAGGTAAAAACCAACCTCTAGAGTTGGATCGGCTGAGGATCAGTTTTAGAGTTTATCTTGGACAAACTGCGGGATTTATATAAGATATTTAAAATAGTAAATATTTCCAGGAGTTATCGAGTGCTGAAATATGGGAACGAGAGCGGAGATTACGCGCTTTGAGGGAAAAATTGCGCGCTGAAGAAACACGCCTAGTGCTCCTCAGAAAGCTGCGTCAGTCTCAACAAGCAGCTACCTTACCACCACCCAAGGTAATTATTTAATTTTTTAAAGAATATTTTAGATTTATGAAGTGCAATTTGTACTATGTAATTTTTGGTCATACCAAACAACTAACGGATCACCTGCGCGGTAAGAAGAAGGGCGAAGGGGTGGTCAACAACGCTCCCCGATGTTATTAAATCGTGTATAAAATATTTCTGAAATAAATATCGAGATATTATTGGTATAATACTTATAAAGACAGTGAGAAAAAAAAATACAAATTTTCATTAAATAAAAAATTATATATATAGAGTAATTTCGTCAACTGTTGACAACAGATAATACTTAAAAACTCATAGAAATTGGATGTTCGGTTTTCCATACTATTATATTCTTATTAGTATGCGCTAATAAACATATCAACCATACTTGAACCACGTCAGTGGAGCTGGATCAGTCAGAATCATTGCAATATTTATCTTGATTATGATTCGGAGTAAGTTTTGTTAGTCTAATGTGCGTTTTTGGTCGCGTCTGAAGCTTTATATTGAGATTTTTGTATAAAAAATCATTAAAAGAAATATTAATTTGTCAAAAATGTTTAATGCGTCTTACTAACTTTCTAAAAATAACTCCATAAGTACAAAAAAATAATCAAAGTAGTCGATTGAAGATCAGTGACATACACATGTAAAGAAAAATCATCATATATATATTAAAATATAGATCAATTCGGATCAGGATTCTGCAGCAGCCGCGGCTGCGGGCACTGCACTAGCAGGTAGTGGGTGCGTGGTGCCCCCCGGCGTCACCGTCACCCCCGCACCTCCTCCTGCGCACCAGCAGAGCAAGGTATACTATAAACATCTCGCCATAGTTTATATGTTAAATAAATATAGTTTATTTACATAAAATGTGTGAATGGACTTCGTATATTTTTTTTGTTTTTTAGCGAACCAGTGTTGCAACTAACCTACCAACCAACAATGCACGTCGCACTTCAAGCTTGCCTGGAGGGGCAACGCTCACGCCTGGACCTTATCGCTCCGTGGTATATAATATTATGTCTATAATTTAAATTTATTTATCCATGTTGAAATATGAACTATAATGGGAATGTATAACAGTCTTCTTCGAGCGGTGGAGCCAGCATCACTCCGTCTGTCACCATCACGCCTGCACCTCCGCCAGCTAATCATTCAACACCAAAGGTAACATTTTTTTATTGTATTAAAACCAATGAAGTTTCAGTGATGGCTATATATTTACTAAAACTTTTATTTATTTCTTAAAAAGTCATTTATTACTCAAATGTTTATCATTTTTGTAATTACAAAGTTTCTACTATATCCAACGTCGTAATTGTTATAGTATTTATAATGTCTTAAGTATCTTTTCTATTAAAAAAACCTAAAAAATGTTAATGCCGTTGATGGAGTTGAAATACAAAATAAGTACAATTTGCAATTTGATAGAAGTTATAAGTAACTTTGTATTGCCAGCCTGCTCAGGATAACTCGTCAGTGACGAGCAGTACCAGCGATGCAGTGAGTATGAGAATGTGATGTCGACTTCTATATATTTATTTATATATGAGACACTTCGTAAACTTTACTATATTTATTAAAAGCAATAATATTAATATAAGTATTTCATGTTGTCCTGTAGGCAAGCTCCCGTAGCTCTGAAGACACTCAGACCCCGGCACAGCGTCAAGCTGCTGCCAAACTTGCCTTGCGCAAACAACTCGAGAAGACTCTGTTACAGGTACACTAACTATGTGTATGCTGGCTAATTGATTATGTTTTAACAAAAAACTTGTATTAAAAAACGTAAAAATATGTTATAGATCCCACCCCCCAAACCTCCACCGCCGGAAATGAACTTTATCCCATCTCCAAGCAACACAGACTTTGTATATTTGGTGGGACTGGAGCATGTTGTGGACTATCTCACCAATGAAGATCGGTTAGTATAACTAATTATGAAATTATATAAATGAATGAATTATTACTATATTTTGCTTACTGAAAAATTTATGGTGTATGTACGCTGCAGTTACTTTTTGTACAGCAATGTAATGCAACAACATTATTAACTGACATTCTATAACTTTAACAACCACTTGGTGCTATTTGTTGTAGTTACAATATGTTGATTGTTGTTTAAAGTTGATAATGTTATGTACCATGGCAATATTCATTAATCAAAAATAATTATTTGTTATTCAATATTGCCCACTAACATTGAAAACATTGTTTTACGTAAGTAACTGTTGTGATGCACCCTTAGGGTCTTTAATTCATCAACTTTTGATATGACCTGTAATTTATATAAATGTACCAGCACCTTTGGAATAACTTGTAATATTGTTGCAGCATGCCGCGCTCGACTGTACCATGCGTATGCGCACAGTGCGGCAGCGACTTCACCCCGGTGTGGCGCTGGGAGCGCACGCCCTCCCGTCGCCAGGACGCCACCTTCACCTGCGGCACCTCCCCCTCCACGCGCCGCCTCTGCGAGCTGTGTGTCTCCGGGAACGTGAAGAGAGCCCTGAAGGCGGAGCACACTGCCCGGTTGAAGACTGCGTTCGTGCGCGCGCTGCAGCAGGAGCAAGAGATAGAACGGCGCCTGGCAGCGCCCTCCCCACCGCCCTCCACCACCCCGCAGCCGCCGCCCGCTCATAATGTACATCATCGCACTCAACAGGTTCTATACCTTTTTTTACAAACTTTCCACTGATTTAATTTTAAATCACATCATTTTTTATTCGAGAGAGAATGCTCCCATTCCAAAGTTATGTGAATAAAGTTCTTTAAATGAACATTTACTTCGGTATTGGATGTAGGAAATAAAAAGTTCTTAATGTTCAAACATTTATTGAAAATTTGTGCTTGACAAGCATTATATAAAAATATATATTATATAAAATACACATGATATTCATACCTAATTATGATAGTGGTCTTCAATAATGATTATAGGATAAATGTTTTTATTTTATAAAATCTAAATATGTGCAAGCTGCAAAGATTGATTATTAAGTTATTAGTTTTCATGTAATTCCTATAATTTTTCAGCCAATGTCGGTGTCGCGTTCTACCCCTCGAGTGGCCGCACCCACCCCACCTGCTCCCCCTGCCGCCAAGCCTCAACCTACACCCGCCAGGTAATGCACACTGTTTAAAATATTCTCTAAACAAATACATTAAGGGTCATTCATTTATTACGTAAGACTATTTTCGCTAGTTTTTGACCCCCTCCCCCTCTATCATAAGAAAAATAAGAATAGGCCGACCCACTCTCCCTTGTTTAATATTTATTACGTAATCTAAAGGAAAAAATTTTTTAGTGTTTATTTTTCAAAGTAACAATATTTAGACATTTTTATTTTTACGATTACTATTAATTTTAATTTGTTGCTAGTGACTTTGGTTTTAATCATTCATCTTTACTTACATAAGATTTTCAGTCCAGGCGCTCAAAACCTACTCGATCCGAGCGAACGTCGGCACTCGCGCTGTGTCCCGCGTTTTTTCAAAGTATAATTTTAACTTCCCATTTTTGAGATCTTACGTAAGAACTATCGAGACTACCTCCCACCCCCTTGTTACCATCTTTTTTTAGTTTGTTGCAATCTTTACGATTAATATTCATTTACAGCAGTCGCAACATAAGCTCATCGGAGTCCCTCCGCAGCCACCACTCGGAGCGCACGCGCGACGCGGACCCGCCCGCCAAGAAAGGTAAAGGTAAAACGTACACCAACACTTTATTATTTACCTACAAGTTACGACCACACCTCACCACCATTACATTCATCAATCAAAACTTTAAAAAATCATTAAGCTCATCCTTGTGTTGTTGTCTGCGTTGTTTTTGATTATAAGCTATTCAAAATAATATTTGATCATCATTACAACCCATTAATGGCCCACTGCTGAGTCAGGTCTCGACCTCAGAACGAGGACCTGATTCCTCATAGTCCAGTTTATTGAGAACTCTCAGGAGTGCTGGTTTCCTCACGATGTTTTCCATCACGCTTAAATCACACATAACTCAGAGAAATCGTTACTGTGTGCCGGTATGGGGGATCGAAGCCGGTATGGGGAACCTCCCGAGTAAGACATTCAAGTGTTAACCACTGGGCTGTCAAATAATATTTCACTCTATCAAATCAATTTTTTTTTTGTATATGATAGTTAAGGGACAAACGAGCAGAGGGTCCACCTGATGGAAAATGGCCACCGTCGCCCATACACATCGACGAAACTAGAGGGTATCTTGTTTTGTCGATGCGTTGCCGCCTCGAAGATAGAGGGAGGAGGAGGAGCGAAGAGAAGACTGCTGCGGTTTCAATGGACCCCCGGCAAGAACCCGGTGTTCATTGGAACCGCATCAGTAATGGGATGGGAGAGGGAGGGATAGATTCAATTAAATAACAAGCTTTATGTAAATTATTGAATACTAATTACTAGTCTATCCTTACGACTTCGTCCGTTCGTGTAGCTCAGCTCCTATTGGTCTTAGCGTGATGATATATAGCCTATAGCCTTTCTAGATAAATGGGCTATCTAATCAATCTTCAAATCGGACCAGTAGTTCCTGAGAATAGCGCGTTCAAGCAAACAAACAAACTTATTCAGCTCTATATATTATTATTAAATTAGGTTTATGGAAGAAATATTTAACTGTTTTTTCATAAAAAAAAATTATGCTAATTTTAAGGTCTTAGAATTTAATTGTTTCGATAAAGTGGGTTATATTATCATATCCTGATTATATTGTCTTTCATTAGGATCATCGTCAAGCACCAGCAGCCAGGGTAGCAGCAGCAAGCAACATCAGGTAAAATTAACTTTACATTATGTGGTGTTATTATCTGCTTGACGTGTATATAATTTTATTTATATGTGTTCCAGCAACTGGCAGCGGCTGCAGCAGCACAGATGGCATTTGAGCAGCAAAGCGCTGCAGCGATGCAAGCGCTACAGCACCAGCTGCTTAGAGGTTATATTTATATACATACTAGCTTTTACAACTTCGTTTGCGATTTTGAGTTGTATTAGCCTACAGTAGATCGTCTGTAGACATAATTAATAATTTTATGAGGTAATCATACTAACTTTGCACCTCCCTTTTACCCCCTCAGGTGGTGAATTTTCAAAAATTCTTTCTTAGTGCTCCTCTGCGTTATAAAAGAAACCCCTGTGCAAAATTTCAAGTTTCTAACCCTTATAGGTTAGGCCCTGCGTTGATATGTCAGTCAGTCAGTCAGTCAGCTTCTCCTTTTATATATATAGATAAAAGTTTTCAAACTGATACATAGGTGTATATACCGTCATCGTTCATACATGACCGAAGACATTTCATTGGTAACATTTTGTTTTGTGTATCTGATAAAAAAATATTACATAATCAAAGTAGATAGATAGATAGATCAATTCTTTATTGCATACAATATGTATGAAGAATACAGTGTAATTTAGCACTTTCGTCGCTAACCGTACAACTTCTCTAAAATCTATTAATGCAGTTCAGAATATCTTAAAAAGTTATGGATAGTCTCCTAAGAACGTTTTCCTGTAACTGTAACCGTTAAGGTAGCTGCCCTTACTGACCCGTCTCAAAAATCCATCCTGTATAGTGGTAGTTCACAAAAGATAACCTTCGTAATTATAGCAAATAAATAAATACAATAATGAGATTATTATAGACTATATTAACAAATACATCTCCATCAGGTCTGAGCGGTGCAGGCGGCAGTGGGGGCGTGTCCCCCGCAGCGGCTGCCGCGGCCATGATGCAGTTCTCTCCTCTGCTATACACCTACCAGCTGGCCATGGCTCAAGCGAGCGCCTTGGGGAAGAGATGTGAGTACTTTTCTACTTTATAACATCTGTAATCAAATGTATCCAACACCAATAGACAACATTTGTAATTGATGTGCGCATGTGCAGCGGGCAAGGGGTCTAGCGGCGGCGCGGCGATGGCGGCAGAGATGCAGCGCATGGCGGAGGCGCAGCGCCAGTATCTGCTGGACATGATTCCAGGGCAGCACGCGCAGCATGGCCAGCACGCGCCGCACACGCCCCACGCGCAGCACGGACAACACGCGCGCAACCCGTGGCCCAAGAACTGAGTAAGTGTACAAAGCCATTGTCGCCAAGGCCATATTGCACGTGTGGTCTTAATAATTTTGTTTATTAAAACTACCCCCATTTTTATAAAGGATTCTTCCAAAGATAGTAGTGGGCATTGCGCTGTTAACATTCTGAAAGACAAGCGGGTATTATTTTAGTTTAATTTTTCAAGTAACGTTTGATTAGTGTTGCCAGAAAAAAGAAATAAACAGTGTGATTATTTAGCTTTGCTACAATAATAGTTGAGTGAAGCAATAATGTTGCCATGTGGTAGAAAAAAAGTATTAAACTTTTGTCACCGGTGACGATGGGAATTAATGAGTTAAAAAGCTTTTTAAAATGGCTATGTCTAGTCGTCCGCTAAACGGATGAATAAATTAACTTAATCGTCCGATAACATCTATTTAGACTGTTAAAACAAAACCTTGCCTAGCCTACCTCACTACTACCAAGGTTATCTAATTTATCCGATAATCTGACATCTAATTTACAGACAACTAGACACTTTGTTTAATAACATTATGTTACAGGGGTTAATGTTAACGCTAGAGTTTCATCAAAATTGAACTGAGATTATTGGAAGAAAAAATTACGGCAAACGTTCTAACAAAGTTTAGGATATTAATGAGATTAAACTATTATTGAAATGACACCATTTGTTGAAATGATTCAACTATTTATTGTTGCAGGTTGGATAACTTAAGGAGATAAGAAGCATTTGAAGAATTTTAAGGTTTATTTACAGTAATGCTAGATAGGGAATATGTTTTACGAATAGAATACTTTGGATGTATGGTCAAGTGTTACAAGCCTCTGCCGCCGTGCTATAGTCACTAAGTGTACTCTCTTTTAACTCTCCATTTATGTGCAACCTCTTTTAAATTTAATTAATTTGTTTTTTTTTTATGAGGGATTCTTCCAGAGGTAACAGCAGATATTTTGCAGTTAAGATTCTTACTAGACAGAAAAGTTTGATTAGTGTTGCCAGGAAAAAATAACAAATAGTGTGAATAATTAGCTTTGCTACAACAATAGTAGAGTGAATAAATAATGTTGCCACGAGAAAAAAAAAATTTAAACCTAGAAAGATGGAAAACTCAAATTAAACCGACAGAAATTTTAAGAGAAAATCTCATCAGTCATGTTTTTGGAAGTCCAATAATTTTATTGTATGTATGTTTTTGTGACGGTAGAGGTGATTTAATTATAATTTGAGAGAGCTAGACGTAACAATTTGAATTTTTTTAAGCACAACAAATACGTAATTTTAGCAAATTGTATAAGGAATTATGTGTAAGATCAATTTCATCATTTTATATGTGGATTTTTAATTAATTCAATAAATATTGTAACGCAATTTCTATGAATCATTTTACCTATAAAAAATCTTTTTTAGAGGAGATTAATAAAATAGTTTTAGTGAAACAAAAATTCGGTTTTTATTGTAAACAGTAAATACATTTCACTTATGAAATAAATGTTTTTAATAAAATTTATTCCTTTAACATTATTGCTGATATAACAAGATCCTGAAACAAAAACAATACACTTTATAAAAAAATAGCTTAAAATCGTTGCAGCTAGAGGACTCGATTGAGACTCTGTCAGCTAAAATGCTCGGAGTTTAAAATTAAGACGAGCCGGAGTCCATTAACTTTGACAGCGTCTCGAGTAAAACAGTGCGTTCCACTAAGCGATCTCAACGCTCACGCTCACGACTTGTCCGCGAGCGTTACGTTCGTTAACCCAAGTGGAACGGGTTATCGAGCGTTTTGAGCGTTAAAGTAAATAATTCAAATGGCGAGTTATATAGCAATAACTTCAAGAGGTTAAGGTTATAATGTGAAAGTCTTAACAATAAACTTTTTGATTAATTTTTTTATATCTACACTATTATATAAAGAGGAAAGTTTTGATTGCTTGTATGTTTGTTTGTTGCGAATAGGCTCGAAAACTACTGAACCGATTTTAAAATTTATTTTACTGATAGAAAGCTACATCCTTTCCGGGTAACATAGGCTTTGTGGTGTTGCCATAAATATTCTAATTTAAAAGATATGGCCGTTTAAGTGCCATAACGTGGCCTTTGTAAATTGAAGTTTTTTAGGAACTACTAAACCAATTTAAAAAAAAATTTTCACGGTTAGAAAACTACACTATTTTTGAGTGACAAATGTTATATAGTGTTGCCATATATTTCTTATTTAATAGAATACGGTCAATTTCTTGTTTATAATATAATTGAAACTAAAATTGATAAATATGCGCTGCAGAAACATTCACGTCCACTGATAAATCTCTATCCGTATCAAATAAAGTTATTTATATCGTCCCCATTTTTGTTATTTTAAACATACCGCCAATTTTGCAACGCTACCGTTGAGCATAAATCATGACGTCATTAATGACGTTTTAGCCGCGACTACAATGGCCGAGATCGTCAAGTAGGACGGCGTTGTGATCGAAATCTTCAAGAAAACTCGAGTCCAGAGGCCAGCAAATAAATGCAACAGTTTCTGGTTTCGCAATTAATTTGTTATTGTATAAGAGAATATGTTATTCTGGTACATGTCAACAGACAATCAGCGTCTAAGTGTTCTAAGCAAAATGGTTCTGCAATGCAAAACGTATCCAATTCTGCTTTTGTCACTTCAAGACTTGTAAATAATGTTCGAATATTTAAAAAAAAATATTTTACTCGAGTCCTTTGCAACACTGAGTATGGCCTTCCTAAAGCGGTCCATAGACGATCATGCAGCATGACATGCGTTACGTTGGGTTTTACGTGAATTACCATGCTGCATGAGCAACCAAAAAAATTCATGTACGCACTTTCAGTCCAGCAGTGTTCGCAGAGTCGCTCGCTATCAAAGAGGCAATCTTTATACATCATCATCACGACCCTTCAATAGCCCACTGCTGAGCCGGGTCTCCTCCTCAGAATGAGGAGGGTATTAGGCCATAGTCCACCACGCTGGGCCAGTGGGTTGGCAGACTTCACACACATTTGAGAACTTTTAGGGAACTTTCAGGAGTGCAGGTTTCCTCACGATGTTCTCCTTCACCGTTAAAGCAAGTGATATTTAATTGCTTAAAACACACATAACTCAGAGTCAGAGATGTGTGCCCAGGATCGAACCTCGGACCTCCCGAGTAAGACTTGAAGTCTCAACCACTGGGCCATCACTGCTTCTTATACATAGATATTAAAAATAAGATGAAGCGTACCCATCGTCAAAGCTGCACCATTCTAAACGATCATGCGTGCATCTCAGTCATAGTTTGCAGGATGAAAAATACAAGGAATTATCAATCAACTGCCAGCACGTAGTTTGCATGTTATTCTCATCAATCAAAACAATTAAACGGCTATGCATGCATGACAGCACGTGACGCATGTCCTGCTGCATGGTCGTCTAGGGCCCGCTTAATACAGTACATTATCTTTTCGGTTATAAGGATTGTGTAATATGTTTACTGGTGTTAACTGACCTTGTGACAATCGAGGTAAGCATAGTCAGCATCGGCAGCGAGTATTACAACAGCCTCTACGATGACATCGATTGCCTTCTTGATGTTCCGCGCGAATATTTCCAGTACTTCGGTTACAGATACCTGTTAATATATTAAAAACATATTATCTAGTTAGGTGAAGGAAAGGGGGATACAACAGTAGAATTTCGGCTATGTTAAATTTCTAAATTTGGATCACTTAGCAATTTATATTAACAATGTTGTTAGAAAAAGTATTAATCATTATGAAAACATAAACCTTTCGTAGAACGGAAAATGAGATGTTGATACTAACCGACTGCTCGTTATCTCTCCAACAGTCGTAGTCTGTGACGAGCGCCACAGCCGCGTAGCTCAAGCCGGCTTCCTTTGCCAGAACCACCTGAAAACATTACATTGGTCATTATTTTCACTTAACATTAATCATCATTATAGCCCGTTAATGGCCCACTGCTGAGCCGAGTCTCCTGGTCAGAATGAGGATGGGGTTACGCATAGTCTACCACGCTTGCCCAGCGCGGGTTGGTAGATTTCACACACCTTTGATAACTTTAAGGAACGCTCGGGAGTGCAGGATTCCTCACGATGTTCTCCTTCACCGTTTTTTTATTACCCGTGAGGGGACGGGTTAGAATACTATTCCCCTCTGCCGCTGGGAGAGCATCTCGTAAGAGCTGAGTAACCCAGCACCTCTTTGGTGGTAGGGGATCTGTTTCCTGAGTGGCTAACGACCACCAGCATGCGAATCCGACCGCAAAGTGTCATAGACGCGTTCCGAATTCCGATCAAGCCGCATGTGGGCCAAGCTTAACCTCTCCCTCTCCCATCCCATTAATGCAATCGACAAAACAGAGGGTATCTCTCGTTTTGCCGATGTCCATGTGCGATGGTGGCCACTTTGCATGCAACACACTTAACCCAAAAAAGTGGTTGGTATGTGCCCAAGATCAAAAACAGACTTGTAGAACGTGTAAGACATTCAAGTCTTATCATTGGACCATCACTGCTTTTTTTTGGTACATACGACCGTTACTATCTTTTTTATACTTCTTTACTAAAGAATTCATATAATTATTTATCTAAATTAAGTTATGTTTGTGAAATAAAATAAATGAATTTGATTTTTTATACTTGTTTACGTTCATCTGTTACAGAACCCCATCTCGCATAGAGTTAGCTTCGCACTTAAGTTTAAGTTATAATATAAAGTAAGATTGTAGAACTAAGACAATACACGTGTGTCTGATTCTAAGGAGGATCGATTTTATAGAAACCTCGACTATTCAATGTATACAAAATCTCACCTCCGGCACAGTAGTCATGTTGACAACATGTCCACCCCACTGACGATGCATTAAACTCTCAGCTCTACTTGAAAACCTGTCGAATATAATTCAATTTTAAAAATAAAGAAAAAAAAAAAACATTTATTAAGGATCACTAAGCAATTTATTCATCACCCTTTAATGGCCCACTGCTGACCTGAGTCTCCTCACAATGAGGAGGGATTAGGCCATAGTCCACCACGCTGGCCAAGTGCGGGTTGGCAGTCTTCACATACTTTTAAGAACATGGAGAACTCTCAGGAGTGCAGGTTTCCTCACGATGTTTTTCCTTCATCGTTTCAGCAATTTATTACTAAGTATGAAATGTTTGTTTAATGTGTGCGAAAAGAGGAAATTGATTTCCAGCTTTATTTTAGATGACAACAAACATTCAAAGTAAGCTATCCGTTACCTGGGTCCCTGTACAGTAATGGCAGTGCCAGTTTCGTGGCATATGTACCCTCGACTTCTGGCTGCAGCGAGTAACGCTTTTCTGGCTTTCTCACAAAATGCCGGTTTCATTGGCAAATGGCACACTCCTCTCGGTCCACCTTCCGTTCTGTCGTAGAATGTAGATTTACGACCCCATGTTCTAAATAATAATAATAAAATATGATTACTAACGCATAATAACAAATAACATATTTTTGAAGTGAAACTTCTTTAGAATCGCTGTGATTTTAAACCGGATGCAACGGAAAAAACGACAGGTAAGAGACACAAATACAAAAATGTGTAGGAAAGAATGAGACAGAAATATACATACTATTTTATATTATTATATATATTCATCTCATTCTTTTGTCGATTTACTGAAGTTTCACTTCTATCGTGTGTGAATCGCACACACACCTTTTTTTTAAATGGCAGATAAGGCACAAACGAACAGATGGTCCGCCTGATGGTAAGTGACCACCGTCGGGCTTGGACATTGGCAATACAGATGCAGAGATATCTTCTTGTTTTATCGATGCGTCGCAACCTCAAAGATAGGATATCATAACCTTGTATTAGGAGGAGTGTAGAGAAAAAACCCTACGGTTTCTGTGGATCTGAGCAAGAGCTCATTATCCATTAGATCCGCAGCGTTAATGGGGCGGGAGAGGGAGCGGATGAGTCTATGACACTTGGCGGTCGGATTCCAGTCGGGCAACAGATCCCCGATCATAAAAGGTTGTTGGGTTATTCGGCTCTCACGAGATGCTCTTCCAGCGGCAGAGGGGAATAGTATTCTAAACCGTCCCCTTACGGGTATAAATCTTGTCCATCGACCAAAAAAAACACAAATTCCGAAACCGGCTGAATTATGCATTCTGTGAGATTAATTTAGGTTTTCAAATAACTGTTTTCCTTCTTTTAAGAATGTGTTTAATTTGGGTATTTAATCCATAGGTAACAGCGCATTTAAACCTTATTTTCGTCAATTTGTATCATATAATAATAAAGTACGAAAAATATTGTACTTTGCTATTTAAAGTGAAATTTATTCAGGATAAGAAGCTTTTAGGTTGTTTTAAGATTTGCAATAATCGTATCTTTCCATATAGTCTAGGAGAAATCGGCGAATTAAAAACTATTCCACCTCAATTTTCCTCTCACGCCATCATGCCTTTTTAAATAGCCTACTGATGATATAAATACATGTTGCCATGGGGCAACTCCGTGCCATATTGTTTAAACAATTTCAAGGTAATTTTATTTTCCAACTGGACAAATAAAAAGTTAGTCATCAGAATTGTTAAAGAGAGCAATGTTTTGTCTACAATTTTTTTCTGAAAATAATTTGATAAAGTTAATAGTTTTTAAGATAAATGATAACTTTATATACATGTGAGCGTAATTAACAAATAATAAACTCAACTTTTTCAAATCTCCATGAAGAATATAATTCACTATTGCATAAGGAATAAAAAGAAATATTTCACTTATAAGGTTCCGTACTTTAAAAGGAAAAAAGGAACCCTTAAACTTCATCCGCTGTCCATCTGTCCGTCTGTCTAGACTCTTTTTCTCAGGATCGCGTGGAGATATCAAGTTGAAATTGATATCAAATACCTGCGGTCCCTTGCGGCTGGCAAAAGATCAAACTTCTAAGTCCACGCATTAAAAAGACATGACCGTTAATGTAGTCACTCATATAATTATAAGGTACTTCCCAATGACCTAGCGTCGTGAAATTTAGCATGAAGTAAGGTCTCACAGCACGAGTACAGGATAAAATTAAAAAACTGTAAAAAAAATTCTACATCACTAGAAAATAAAGTTTTGTTGACTGCCACGCAAGATTTTTCTCTCAGTAAACGTGAAGATATCAAGTTGAAATTAATACTAAACATGTAAGTCTATAGTATATTAAAGCTGTGAAAAAATCAAACTTCAAAGTGTAAGCAATCAATAAATATGGCCATTTATACTGAAGTGATAACAAGTAGTTTTCTAAAAGGCATTCCACATACGCATGAAATAAGTCAATGCTTGCGATTATAGTAATATCTAAATATGTTATACAATATACCCCTCGATACTAAATATTTTTACTGCTTAAGCTCTAGTTAACGAGTTTAATCTCCTGATATTGAAATTTAAAAACTTTAAATATATTTATTATAAGAAAGAAAGAAATAATTTATAATGTATGTATTTAAATATAAAGTCTGTAAATTAATATATAAAAATTTTAATTTTTTTAGACTCGGGAATAGGGTTTAAAGTAAGTTACCTCTTCCTGTTACTCAAATTTTCAAAGCCTTCAACTTTATCAGGGTTTAATTCTGTACCGAAGGGAAGACGTTTATATGTGTAACATATTCGAGTATTAAGGAAATCGCAAACATCGACGTTTTTGTCGTCGTATCGTATGAAATGAATCTAAAGCTATATCGGCGAGAATCCTAGTGACGCGTGTTGATGAATATACATTTTAATAATATATGTTCACCGACTTTAAAATTATTTTTATTGCATTTTTTAAAAATGTTTATCATATTTTCTTATATTTTTTTTGTACGTAGTTATAAATACGTCAATTGAACGTCGAGAGTAAATGCCCCCTAATACTACTTTTGATAATGTTTCAACCCGGAAATAAAAATTTCCGTGTTTATTGAAATTGTACGGAATCCTCAGTGTGCGAGTTGGACACTCGCACTTGGCCGAACTTATCATGGGTGAAAAGTACTCAAAGAGTATAGCAGGTTAGTATGAAGAATGTGCCCCCAGAGCCAAATGTAATGAATATCGTTATGTATATTGTTATGTACGTTACCCATTTACATTACTGTTTATGTAGTTTTTGACTTCCGATCTCTTACTGTCATTGAGTAACCTTGAAAAATGTCCAGATAACAGCAAATTTTTAAACTTTTTTCCTCTAAAACTAATAGAGCTAGAATGTGATTCCAAAGCCAAACTATAGACAATATTATAACAAATACTACGTATATCCATCTTAATTATTCTGCTAATAAATAAATAATTTTTTTAATAGAAATATAATTTTTTTGGTTATAATTAGTGAGTTCTAACAGTCAAAAAATTCTGAAAAATAGCACTTAATGTGCACTTATACGTTTGACCTTTAAGTCACTTTTAGGATGTACATTCTTAATACTTAAACTGCTATACTCTTTGAGATTTTTCGAATGTTTAAAAATGCATATCTCTAAAAATATTAACTCAATCGTGAAAAGTCATAGGAACTTTCTTATTTGTATTTCAATAAAGTATATAAAAAAAATTGTTCGGTTGGAAAATAACATTTTTTTGCAATTGTTTAAACAATAAATCGATCGAAGGATCGCATAAACAAATTGATGTGAAATAGTTTTTGGTACTCATGCGCAGATTCCTCCTGGACAAATAAAAGAAATGAAACAAAAAAAAGAAGTTTGTATCACCTGTCAATAAAATCGTCCAACACAACTAGATCCCCCGGTTTGTACTGTTCCACCAGGGAGCCAGTCGCTGTAGTTGCCAGTACGTGAGTGCATCCCAGCTGCTTCAGCGCCCAAATGTTTGCTCGGTAGTTCACGTCGCTAAACAACAATAAATTATTAATATAAAGCTTTATTTTAGCTTTTATCCTTATCCATACAAATATATAAAATTGGAGTGTCTGTCTGTCTGTTGTAATATTAAAATAACCGCTTTTTACTAAGTGCATATGGTAATAGTATACACGGTACATATACCAAAACAACATTTTTTTACAATTTTTGTCTGTCTTATGTGTTCTGGATAATCTCTGAAATGGATGAATCAATTTTGTCGGGACTTTCACTGGCATAAAGCTGATGTAACAAGGAGTAACTTAGGCTATTTAACATCTCGCTACGACCCATAGGAGCGGAGCAACACGCGTACGAAGTAGCCCAGATCGGCTAGTCTAATATGTAATGGCTCGACCAATTTTTATGAAATTTTGTGTGCATATCGAATAGGTCTGAAAATCGGTCAACATCTATTTTTAATACCCCTAAGATAAGGGTGGCCCACCCCAAAATTTTACCTATATGTAACATGTATGATCGAGTAAGAATATCTCTCAAATTAGACCAAACTCCACAAGAACGAGAACCCAATTACCTAGGTTGATACTGATGTTTTCGTCCATGTCTGGCTAACAAGACACACGGTACTCCCTTTATAGAACCTTCTAGAAGAACATCTGATGGTTTCCCGAAAGGTGTGGTCACATCTTTCTCGATAGGATTTTCAAATAGACTGGGATCGTCAAACCCTGATCCTCCAATTATACCGATCTGAATTCCAATTAAAAAATAATCAATTCAACAATCATACAATTATTATTAATAACACAGTTTATCTTTTAATGTTGTCATTAAAAGATAATCTTACACAATATACTGACTTATGACGTCACACTTTAATAATTAAACTCAAACTTAAATTACATAGTACTTAAAGGTGAAAATGAGTTTTTTAATAAATGAATAAAAACTAAAAAGTATTTGATATTTTTTTATAAACATTACGATACATCAAAACTCTGTAATGGCCCACTGCTGAGCTGGGTCTCCTCCTCATAATGAGGAAGGGGTTAGGGCATAGTCCACTACGCTGGCCCAGTGCGTGTTGGCAGACTTTACACACCTTTGAGAACATGGAGAACTCTCAGGAGAACAGGTTTCTTCACGATGTTTTCCTTCATCGTTGAAGCAAGTGATATTTAATTGCTTAAAACACGCATAACTCAGAAAGTCAGAGGTGTGTTCAGGGATCGAACTTGGACCTACCGAGTAGACATGGCCTTGACTTACACAACATTAAATATCAACACATCTTTCTAATAGATATATAATAAAGCAATTTGGTCTGTTAAAGGTAGGATGAATGATTATATAAGAAAAACAAAGAAAATATTTTTTATCACTATCATGCTTTTTTATACATAAAAATTTGAAAAATTATATTCAAATGATGAATTGATTGATTTTAGATTGACCAACATTTATTTTATAATTATTTTTAAAAACAGTAGGCAACCCTAGTGAGACAAAAAAATAAAAAGGAGGACCTTATAAGATTAAAATACAAACAATTAAATCATAACCTTTATTGACCTACTTTACACAACATTTCACATACAAATGCAATTTTGGCATAAATACTGTCGCTGGCATATTTAACTACTTTTAACTATCAAGCCCTTGTTGGAACTTGACTTCTTTTGTTGATTCATCAGCTTTTTGGAGGTTTTGGGCAATTTGAAAGTACCGCTTGGATTCATCAAGATTCTTTTCAACTCCATCACCCTTTTTGTACATCAAACTGACATTTGCACAAGCGAACATGTTTCCCAATTCGCACCCTCTTTTTGCAAAATGAAAAGCTTGTTTGAAATCTGGTTTTATCAGGAAGTCTAATTTAGCATTTTTCTCAGGATTGTGTGGATTGAACTCCTTTGGGTTTCGAGGAACACCAGTGAGGTACATGCCGGCTAAGTAGTGACATGCCCTTGGGTCATTATTATCACAACTTTTCTTTAGGTAGTTGTAACCTGAAAAATGATGATCATATAGTTTGTTTCATATTGTAAAATAATGTTTATTTATACAACACCACTTACTTCTTGGAAACTTTGTATATGTTAATTGGATATAGTGATGCAAAATGGAAGCAACCCACATCACATAAATATATAAGCTAATCCGGAACATTAATGGTTCCAGTTTGCATAACTATATCCAATTTATTGTATATATCAATATCTCACATCTTTTAGTTGTAGGGGATCTGTTCCCCGACTGCCTTGCAACCACAAACATGCAAATATGACCACCAAGTGTAGGCCAGATTTACCCCTCCCATTCCATTAATGCTGCGGTTCTAGTGAACTCTGGGTTCTCTTTCAGGGATAGCTAAAACCACAGCATTCTTCTCATAATTCCCCTTCCTCACTCTATCTTTGAGGTGGCAACACATCGACAAAACAAGAGTCACTCTCTTGTATTGCTAATGTATATGGGCAACAGTGGACACTTACAATTAGCTATCTGCATGTTTGCCCCATAACTGCCATAAAAAAATTTTTTGCATCATCCCTTAATATTGATTATACAACCCAATTCGGCTGGACTTTCCTTTAACTGACGCGACGAAGGGGGGCGAGGGGTGGTGATTGGGGTAGGTGGTGGGTTAAAGGAAGCCTAAACTTACCTAACCTATGTTTGAGTAAGAATCCGTTAAAAGTTAAACATTTTTTAGTATCAATTTCTAATTTCCCGAAATTGGAGAGAAATACTGCAAATCGGCAACACTATTAAATATCTACTATCGATGGAATAAATCACAATGATTACAAGTTTTAAAATGTTATATTTCGGCAACTATTGATTTCCGCAGTTTAAGATCTTGTGCACGAGTGATTCTAGTAGTACTAGATCTATCTCTAATAAAATTTTGGACCGAAACCACTATGTCAGCACTTGATAAGTTCAGGAATCATTTTTCTTTCTTTTCCCATAATTCCTAAAATATGTCTCTCACAAAAAAAATGGGGGGATCAATAGAGGGGGTCCCCCCACCTAGCCCAATAACCTCCCACCCCCTCCCTTCGTTACGTCAACTAAAGAAGTCCTTCCCCTAATTCATTTCAATTTAATCACTATTTTTATTCTTACTGATTTACAAAATATGTTATACTTTTACTGGCTCTAGATTTGTATGAAATGTTAAATACCTTTAGGTACATCCCTTTGGACAGTAACAGCAACACTAGTTGATGTTAGCAGAACACCAGCATGAAGACATGCTCCAGGTTCACCCAGATCACAACCTTTCTCGAAATACGTCAAAGCTTCTTGTGCGTCACTTTTATCTCTACCCTTCCCGAGTAGACAGTAATTTCCATATTTCAAACATGATTTACCAAAACTGTAGTCATTACAGTTACTTTTATATACTTTAGCAGCCTTCACGAAGTCCTTCTTAATCGCTTCTAAATAATCCGCTAAGAGGTGACATACTTCCGGCTTCTTTTCTTGATAACAACCGAAACGATATTCAATACCGAGATTCTCCACATATTCCTTAACTTCCTCTTCGCGTTTCAAGTCGTAAGACATTTTTTTTATTTATTAATTCAAATTAAATACGAGGTTAGGTAATCTCAGGGTGAAATGTCAAAGTGAGTGATAACGCTTATCAATAGTAAACACTATTGAGCAACTTTTTAACTACAATTTATTAAAACTCCGCCCAAAAAATTAATACATATTATAATTACAGCGAACAACACAAAAAAATAGATTTACTTAATTCAAAATATATATTTTTTTTAAATATATTAATTGTACCTTAATGTGTTTTCTATCAACCATCTCGCACAAAATGATTTTTCGTTAACAAGCTTTGTCCAACTGGCCTCTAATACTTTAAAAATAATTATCAAACTGGAAAATGTTATCTTAATCTTTACAATCTTAAAATTATACAGTAATTAGTAACAGTATTGTTCTAAGACTTAAGAACCAGTATGTACCGGTCCAGTTACCACAAAGAGTATAATAAACATAGTGAGTTACCATAATACTCATATGCTACCATAGATTATCTAAAAATAGGTCTAGTTCACGTCATCTTATAGACAATGTTTTAAAAAATCGAGATATCGATATGGCTAATGCTAGTCGTCCGCTAAACGAACGAACCTAACCTACCTACCTACTAACTTAAAAAAATGTATCCAAGCTACCTAACTACCAACTACCAATGGGTTATTTGATCATACTAAAACGTAGTGATTATATACTCTTTGGATCATACGAAATTGGGTACTTAAGTTACGTGTAACGTCGTACCTACTTGTGAACAATGTCATGCCATTACTATATTGTGTTATTTACTTAGTTCAAGTCATCCAGAAGATGAGGTATTTATAAATCAGTACAACCATGCTGGTCCATATATTTTTTGAGATAATAAAGGCTTCATTTCAAGAAATCTATGAATTCAAGTTATGAATATTATTTCAAAATTATATTTTCGATTTCGATGTTTGAAATCATAGATGTTTTCAATAGGAATATCGGAAGCGAAAAAAATATCGATACATCGATTTTTATTGAAATATCAATATTAACATCGATATATCGAGGAAAAAAATATCGATATATCGGTTATTATCGGTATTTTTATAAGATTTTTTGTCTTTAAAATAATAGTGTATTTAGCTCAAAATGTAATATCAATAGTAATTTTTATACAAAATTCTCAATAAAAGGTATTTTGAAGTGATAACTTCTTATGGGAGGGTATACTGTTTCGTAACGTAACGCGTTACGGCGCTACTATGTCTGGCTTCCCTTTTTCTCACGCATACGGCAGCAGTAGGCAGGCTGCTCCTCTCTCACTTTAACCCACAGCGCTAGCCGTATTTCGGACAGACGCTTCCCCCTCTCTCTACCGAATGTACAATTTCAATATTAAATAGTTCAACTTCGATTAGTTGAAGTTATCACTTCTGTCGAGCGTCCCGAGATGCACACGTTTTTTCAGTATTCCTTTTTATTATGCAATAATTACAAAAATATTTAAAATTAAAAATCAGACAAACTAGTATTTGTCCGGTAACGACAACGTTCGTTCCTGTCCTTTACGGTTTTTGATTCTAGTGACTAGTTAGATAAATAAAAAAAAATATCGTTTTTGTTACAATTTTCAAAATTGAATATTTTGTATCGATATTTTAAAAATATATCGATATATGTAGAAAAAAATGTCGATAAATCGATATTTTACCGCGATTATATTTTAGGTGATGTGATCGGAGTTTGGTTCGCGATTGAATACATGCGACGATAGTGGAGCTATTGAGAGACAGAAAAAGGGAATGATGCAGTAGTACTGCTTTATGTACGTACTGAGCTCTTAAAAAATATCGAATTTGATACTTCTAAATAAATATCGATTATCGAAATTATGAGGTTTAAAATATCGATGATATATATCGGTTATTTTTCCTCATAATATTTTAATATATCGATATTTTTTACCCAAGTCTTATTTACATACGGTATCAATTATTATCGATTGTTTTTGTTTTGCGCGAAAGGTTAAAATGTAATTTAATTTAACATTGAATTTATTTATACATTGTTGATGTACATTTTCTTAACTCAGCATTATTGTAATCTTTGATCTCAACACTCAAGGAGATTAATGTCAAAGATTAATTATAATAATCAATGCCAAGGAGCAACTTGCTTGGAGCGTGTGTTTGTTGATTTTTGAATTCTATTTCATTGTTCTAGCGATAAATATAATTTTGAAAATGTCGCAAGATGGATTATTTACTACACGCGTGCGGAAGGATACAAGAAAGATACACAATGTGAGCGACACCCTGGTTAATGCGAAATTCGTAATTTGTAAGTTCATGATTTCCTTTGTGTATAATTTAGAGGGTTTATTAAATGATTTTATTTAATATTAATATTAACCATCCATAAGTAACGCTCAGTAAAAAGAAGACTATTGCTAGTTGACCGCTAAACGGATTATTAAAATAACGTAATCGTCTAATAACATCTATTGGTTAAAATCTTAATAAGAGCCACCTGAATTTGGTGCGAGAGTGCGAGAGGTGAGGGTTGCTAATATACTTATTTTACTTTACAGCAATATCACAATTTTTTGTAAAATAAAAGAAGTGCTGCATGCAGTCTTTTCATAGCCAAATGTTTGATAATTTAATATAGAACAGGGATCAGACTATGGGGCTCCTCCGTCTGGGTGGCTTAACGTAACCAGACTAGAAGAAAGAATTCTAAGAATTTATTTATACGATAATCAGATGTCTAATTGCTAATTTATTAGTTAATGACTAGACTTTACATTTCAGAATTTTTTAATTTAATGTAAAAATTCCATTAATTTAGTGATTTATTTTAAATTATAGCCTTAAGAGATGAAACAGTATGGGGCGGAGGATTATTTGTGTTTTATCACATATTTGCTTTCCTTGAAGATGTTAAGAAGAGATTGAATATGGCAGAATTAGATAAACTTTTTGTTAATGATAAATTGTACAGGTAAGAGTCAAGCGGTACTTCTTTAGAATAGGGCACCCCCCAATTTTTTTGAAATATTTTGTTAGATAATATTTACCATTCTAAGTGTATTTCTGAAATCCGCTTTTTAGGAAATTCATAGTTTTCAAGATATGATTATTTTGAAAATTCTCTTTTGTTCTAAGAGTTGTAGTTTATAATCATTATTGTGATGCAGATAAGATGTTAGTTAAGTTTTTAAGGATCTTAAAAACTTATGTAACGTCTCTGGCGCTGCGGGAACAGCGAGCAGGGGCTTCCCTCCCTCTGCGTCTCTGCTTTTTATATACACTCTGGGGTTACGACAGAGAAGAGCTGTGTGAAGTTTGGTTTATTAGAACTTCTGAAATGAACATTTTCAAATAATCATATCTCGAAATCTATGAATTTCCTGAAAAACCGGATTTCAGAAATACACTTAGGATGGTATATATTATCTAAAAAAAATATTTCAAAAAAATTTTGGGCAGTTTGTATTTATTTCCATTTTTTAATGTGTATTACAATATTTCAGAAAAGAAGCTTTTGAAGAAGATCTAACTCACTATTTGGGTGCAAACTGGAAGTCTTTACCAAAGTCTTTAGCATTGGAGAACTATCTAGAACACTTACAAAACTTGGAAAAAGAGAATCCTAAATTATTGCTGGCTTATGTTTACCATTTGTACTTGGGTTTGCTGAGTGGTGGTCAGATATTGGCGATGAAGAGAAATGTTTTTGGAAAAGGTAAGTTACTTTTAAGTAAAATTAGTCCAGCTATTCTTGTCAACAAAAAGGAATCAAAAGGACAGAAAAGTGAGACGCGCAAAACTTAAACCAAGACATACCACACATGCAGGTGACAATTGACATATGTTCCGCTTATTGACTCAACAACTCCTGAGGATGCTTTGGTTCGCGCGTCTCACTCTTTTGTGGGCGGTATGCTCTTCTGGGTTGTGCAATAAGAGTCTGATTGTCATGTGGTGTTCTGGTTAAATCATGAATTTCCATAAAGTAACGTCTGATTCAAAAAAAAAAATTTTTGTCAACAGATTTTTTATTATTGTATTAGATTTATTTTTTTTAAATTAAGATTACTAGTTTTAAAAAAAAATATATAAAAAAAAATTACTCAATGACATACAGTCCCACAAACTTATCTGATCCGGTGGCCAAAAGAGAATCTAACAAATTGACGACGTCATTTTGAAATGTCAATCTGGGTGCTTCCTAGTCTTGACAAATTAAAAGAAAGAACAAGTTCACAATCCAATGGCAAACTAGTTCATTCTTTTATTATTTCTTATTTTTAAATAATTTTAAAAAATTAAGGAAAGATACTTGCAAGTTCTGTTAATTTTAATTAATAATCATATTACAATACTTGATAATGATTAAGTTTTACATTAAAGTACAATTCTACTTATCACACATAAGATCTGTTACACAAATAATAATGAATAATAAATTAATGAATAAAAAATAATTGATATTATTAATTAGATACAAACTAGTGTATCAAATTAAAAATATTTCGTTACTCATCCCACTAATCACTCTCAGGACTAATTTTTACATATAGTAAATAATTTGATTCGTCACGTAGTGCCATTGCTTAGTAAAGCGGACCCCAAAAAAATATAAAAACAGCTATGAGCGAGATCATCGATGAACTAGTTCGTATAGTTTACTTAAAGGAGCGCTCTTCCGACCTAAGTCGTTCACGAACTATCCAAAACTAGTGCTTCCTGTAAATAAAAAAAAAATATATAAGTATCATATCTATTGTATAGTAGTTAGTAGGGATGAGCAAATGAAAAAAATATATCGATATAAAATATCGATATTTCGATTTAACGATATTTTACCGTGATCATAATTTGGTGCAGTCCGCGATTGAATACATGCAACAATCATGGAGCTACTGAGAGATAGAAAAAGTTCTTACAAATATCGAATTTGATACTTCGAAATATATATCGATTATTTTTTTTAAATATCGATTTTTTCATATATCGAGTTAATACCCATAATACAACTCCTTAGTTTAGGAGTAGACAGTGCTATGTAGAATGTCGTTAATATTATTAGTACTCACTTGACTGCAAACTTTATTTTTACTGGCAACACCGGGTCAGATAAGTTTGTGTGACTGTAGCTATAATACCACTTTTTTTTTAGATGATGTGAAAAAGTATATCGATAGAGTAACAGACTTTACTGATGTAAATATTCCTCAACTGAAGAAAGATTTTCGTCAAGCAATGAATGAAATAGCAGAAACAATGTCCGATGAAGAGAAAGAATCATTTATAGATGAAAGTAAGCAAGTGTTTGTGATGAATAACTTGATTGTAAATTCTGTAGGTGGTCAGAACCAGTTTTTATATACTGTGCTGTTTAAAGCTTCGGCAGTTGTTTTGGTGCTTGTTGGTGCTGTGATGGCTTATAAAATGCACAAATAATTTGTTTTAATTTTTATTAATAATGTAGACAAATATTTGACATTAAATGTCATATTTACTGTTGCAATTTCATATATATTTAATAATATTAATTAAACAGTCTATTATATTTTCTAAAATATATAACCCGTAGAATAAAAGTGATGTAACTCTAATTTCTAGTAAATTGAGATTTTATTATAAAATAATATTTAAATGCTTTTTTTACCTCCAAATAGAAAATATTATAATCACTTTTCTTCCAAGGATTTGAATTATTATCTGTATTTTACTTGAACAATGAGTAGCAGAATAAAATAAAATTAAACACAATTTGTATGTCCTAGTCGGTTACCAATTAGAGCGCTCAATTTAGTTTACAATCCCATAGTGAACTAGTTACTCTTTTAGTTCCTTAGTTCTTTTTTTAAATAATTTTGTAAAAATAATAAAGAAAAAACATATTTATAATTGTTGCAAGTTCTGTTTATTTTTATTTAAAAAGTGCAAATTAAAATGATAAACTGAAATCATGTATATTAAAAATTACTCAACTTCAATAATTTTTTTTATGGCATATAAAATCTTTGCAAGTACGATCGGTGAACTAGTTCACCTAAATTTGCGCTTTTACTACCTAGGTCGTTCATGAGCCACTCAAGACTAGTATGTATATGGATAAAAAAAATATCTTTTTTAAGTTTTACTTAGTAAAGAGAGTTCAAAAAATTTAGGTTATTTTATTGTAACTTCATTCATAAAAGAAACTTAGAAATGTATGTTGATGAGATTATAGTCTACTTTGTTTATAAAAAAATCTCAAATATGTAACAAAAGTATGTTAAAATTAGAATTTTTCTAACATATATAAATTAGTTTCTATATGCAATGTGATTGTTATACCTCTTCTACACTAACCGCGAAGTTCCTCGAGGTAGTACTCTAGAAACTTGTGCTAAAGTCCGAAGTGCGACACTACACACTCATTCAACGTCGCGATGAGCTCATTCGCCCTGTGGTGTCGATATCCTGCGCACGTTCGTAATAGTCTTGGGCCTAGTCGGTCGCCAAAAAAAAGCGCTCTTATTAGTTCGCAATCCAGTGGCGAAGTAGTTCGCACTTTTAGTTCTTTTTTAAAAATAATTTATTAAAAATAATAAATAAAGGAAAAAATCATCGATATTCTCAAAAGTGAAACATCGATGTTTATAAACAATATATTGATATTTCTATCGCCATTTAAATATATAAGTATATGTCGATTTTTTATTAGAAATAAATCACTATTTTTATTTATTACACATTTATTTTTATAGAAAACAAGTTTGGATGAAACATAAGCATCCCAGGAAGTAAATAATTCAAATAAAAAAATATAAGAACTAAGAGCGAGATTTTTGACGAACTAGTTCGTATAGTTGATAGTTCACCTAAAGGAGCGCTCTTTTGAACTAGGTCGTTCGCGACTTGCTAATACTTAGCGTAAATCACGCACCGGCACACACGACGTCTGGATGAGCACTGAATTCGGCTGAGTAGTGTAGGTACTTCGTGAACGCATTTCATGCAGCTTCGGGCTCATTGGCTCGGGCGCAAAAACCGACAGCAAATGGAAGTCGCCCGAGGTAAAGTTTGACGAGGTAAGCCGAAGTGCCTCACCGTTCAACTTCGCGAGTAGTGTAAAAGAAGTTTAAAGTTTATGTAGTATAAGTATAGATATATATGTAACTGATTCCTATTAAAATGTAGATTGCATTTTAGTTGACATTCACTTTGTGTATTTATTATCTTAGTAAAGGGCAATACGTAGTTACGGATTTTTGTCAATAAAAGACTGATGAAACATAGTTTTTTATTTATTTTAATCTATTATAAAAATAATTTATTGCATTTAAGCAATATTCAATACATTTTTTGTTTTGTACTAATTACAAATATTATATAAAAGGCGATGAAGACAATGTGGGTGGTTCCATTGCCATATCTATTAACTCGTCGATGTCTTCGGAGTTCCAGAATGATAGCTCCAACTGTAAAATAAATGTTTTAATTGACCGTTATATTATTCTTAAGTAGAATTGTTACTGGATTTAAATCTTAATTTCTTTTACCACATTAATATAACTAAAAACTATTTTTTTTATTTTTTAAAAACTTAATATGAAAAAACTGTTGAAATAGTCGTGATAGACGCTGAAAATAGAGCATATCGGGGATAGAAGACAGTCGACATAACAAAGACATCAAGCTTTGTCACCTGCGCGTGCCACCTGCATGTCAGGTGTGTTTTAATAATAAGTTTTGCTATAGAGGGCCGAGCGTCAAAGTTGGAGGTCTTATTTATTGTGCGAGTCCTTACATTGTATTTAGGTGTGTTAACACAACGTTAGGTTATAACAGAGAGCCTGGGCAGTACAGGCGAGTGTTGTGATTAATAAGGAGCTCCTTTAGCAGGCACCTTGGTCACAAGTCCAAGGCAATGGTTAAGTTCCTGTCAGAGTAATACGATTTCCTAATGTTTAGTTATATTCCGACTGTATTGCGCCCGTAGCTTTCCATGATAGACCATTCCTTTCTAGTTTTCGACAAGCATTAGGTGACTAGCCGTCATATTGTTACAAAGTGAAAACGCTCATTCACGAAGTCGAAAATAAATATTCAAGTAATTCCAATAGAATCAAATTTTTGTAGACAAAACATTCTTTATGTAGTTTTGGAGTAGTTACCGGGTCTCGCTGGTGACATGGGGCGCAGTGTAGGGCTGCGGCGCGACACTCGCAGCGCGGTGCGTCGCAGGGGGTGGAGCGCGCCACGCGGCCCCCTACCACAGTGGCGAAGCGCCGCGCTGCTCCACGCTCCGCTGATAGTTTAGATCCAGCCCAGATCGTACCTGAATACATTTATTACTAGTTTATTTCATTTTAAAGAATATTGAAGAGGAGGTAGTAGCAGAGTAAGTTTGAAGAACAATTCTTCTCTATAGCTTTATAAGTATGAGTATAACGTATTTTGTAATTAAAAAAAGCAATTCAGATTTCCTTCAAAAACGTTGAATAGCGTTCATCATGGCATCTTGAATGACGTCACAGTCTGCGAAATAAAACAGTTTACATGTGTATGAAAATGTTAACAACAAGAATGATGTTTTGCGTGGCGTGACGTAACACTGTTCTGATTGGTGTTCGCTGTCACGTGACTAAAAGGATAAAAGAATGAAAGAGTAAAACATTGAGTGTTTGAGGTTTTGGGTCATCAAATATATAAATAAATCGAAGCACAAACTTACCATTAGTTTCTAAAGCTAGTGAAGTGCAAAGACCAAGTTTATCTTTAGGTAATTTGACTTGCTTCCTCAGTCCAGCGTCTCCTACTAATCTTTCGTAGTCTTTATTTGTATATGCGAGTGCACTATCCACACCTAAAACAATGGAAAAGTTTCATGATGTTGATAATGCTATGTTTAACTTAATACAATTGAAATATAGATCAAAACTAATATACCCGTGAAACAATTTTTGAAATCCGTCAATGAAAGATTGAGAAACTCATTATTTTCAAATCCGTATTATGTTAGTGCTGTATGCATATTTTTTAACCTCAGCATTATTATAATAAACAAAACACGACACGAGCGGCGGAAATAACAGCTAAGTGTATACGTGCCGCGTCGACTAGGTGAAGTGACGTCACACGCTGGCCTGCAGCGTGAAACGAAATTATTGTTACAGGCGCAACTTCAGTCGCATAACTTTTTAAATTGTAGAGATATTTTAATGATTCTTTCAAATTTTTGTTTCATTTACCTTTAATTTTTACAATTAATATATAAAAAAAACATTGGATTGACTGTGTGTTTGTGTGTGAATTATATACATCCTGAGCGAAATAAAAACTACAAATTATATTTATTTCTTTATATAATTTCTATAAATTGTGTATAAATTAATAATAACATTATGTAATTTAATTAACTTTGTTGTTAATAGGTTAAATACATAAAACAGTTTTGATAAGCATAGCAATAATTACAATATCTGAAGTCATTTTGATATAATTCAGATAATAGGCAAATTCAGACTTGTTGTTTTGCCATATAAATTTTAAAAAATTGGGGTGCGCTACCGTTATTACTTAGGAGTATAAAAAATAGATGTTGACCGATTCTCAGACCTACCTGATATGCACACAAAATTTCATAAAAATCGGTCGAGTCGTTTAGGAGGAGTTCGGTAACAAACACCGCGAGACACGAGAATTTTATGGAATAATATAATGTTACTTACCAAATAGATACTTAGCAACTCTTTTCTTGGAGAGCGAGAAGTCGTCATCCATAAGAATGTGCAACGTTATTGAATTCTCCATCAGGTTGTGGTAGATTGTTGAATAATCCAACTAAGCCAATAAATAAAAAATTGCATTACGTCATAAAACCTGCATATATCAAAGAAAATCTTTCGGAAATCTACTGGAAATCGGTAAAGCACTCGGACTTTTGCCTCGTGACTCGGACCTTTGGAAGGCGTGCACGGAGCCGTAGCCAACGCATAGAGGGCCTTTAGACAATTTAATTCAATATGAGATGTGACACAAACCGGCGATTATCCCTGAATGCACCCAAGGACAATCCCCGGCTTGTATAAGACTATGGCAATATATGGTAAGTAATAATGCTAGGCTATGGATCGAGGTGATAGTGGACTCGGTAACTAGTGCTACGGTAACTAGGTCATCACCTATGGCGAATACCCGACAACGTTTTTATAATTGAAAAATGGGTAGACGGAGACTCGTCAACTCATCAATGGGCCCCCGTGAAATTAATTATTAAGGTAATCAGTACTGTTAATTAAAAAGTATGACGGCTGAGACAGAATATCTTCCTGGGATTATACCTAAGACTCAGAGTACCTAAGACTCAGAGCTTCAGCGTTACTACAAAAATACTTGTGATGTAATCATAATTATTCTGCCGTGACGGCGTATTTACTTGGCAATCCCTTGCAATATTGAGTCTTATAGATGATCCGGATGATGAATAATGAAGAGGACCACTAAGTAAAGATGTAACTAACAATTACTCCTGGTAGTGGGTAGTCTCAGTCACCAACCTTTCTTTTACTCGCATGACCTACGATCATCCCAACTGTGAGGTTAAAAAAATATGGAAAGTAACGAAATAGAGAGGTTATTATCAATGTATGTTGACTAACTCTTGATGTTGTTGATCTAATTTTATTAGGTGCTTATTTTATTTATAAGTATGGATCAACTACTAGTAATCCTTACCCCTCCGACTAAGCAAAATGTTTGTGTCAGGAGTGGGCCACGTCAGTAGTCCAATGTCCGGGATTTGAACCTACGACCTAACGTTCGTGAATCCAACGACTGAACTATTCACCACTGACGCTTATGGTACAATATCAGTCGAAAATACATACTTTTGGGGTAAGTTAATTTAGATATGGTGTGATAATTATCTGATATGGCAATTTAGTATGATAAAATCAAAGTAATAACTTACAGAAGTCCTCGTGTCACAGTAGGTGCAGGGCAGCAGCACCACAGTGCGAGGGGCGGCGGCCCGCAGCGACAGCGAGCTCACGAACCGCAGTGCGCGTAGAGCATCCCCCGGGAGCGTCCGATTGTTACGTGTTAGGGACGTCTTGTCTGTTACACAAAAAAAGTCAACTAAAACCATCTGTATCAACAGCAATTCTGTTTACCAAAACTTTTGAATGATTTTCCCAAGTATTTAAATCTATAAAACTAGAGGGGTAGAGAAGCAGTGGTTGAGACTTCAATGTTATGTGTTTTAAGCAATTAAATATCACTTGCTTTAACGGTGAAGGAAAACATTGTAAAGAAACCTGCACTCCTGAAAGTTCCCCAAAGTTCTCAAAGATATGTTAAGTCTGCCGGCGTGGTGGAATATGGCCTAATACCCTCCTCATTCTGATGAGATCTAGCTCAGCAGTGGGCCATTGACGGGTCGTGATGATGGTGATGAGTGGGGAAGTTTTGTTTATGTTCTATTATTAAACTTAACAATAGACGACGTTGATCGAATTACCGATTTCGAAAGCTTCAAAGTGTCGTGGTATCTCAACAGCATCTGTAAATAGTTTGTTGTTGACGTAGAGAGCACGGGGCTTCTTGTACACTCCTCTTCCACCATACACCACGATTGCGTACCTGTCACAAATTATAACAATTATTACAGTGAAAAATAACTAACCCCTTTATAAGTAGCGGCACGTAAGTCTAGCGCTGACCGTTCATGCGCAGAAGTCGAAAATAAGGTATCTCGGGGGAGTGAAGGGGACGCGCAACGCGGGACGGAAACTGGTATATGACGTGCATTATTTTTTAAAGACAGACTTATGAATAAAGATGACTGACGATTCTAATAATGATAACGATGACCGAAGCAGCCCTGAGCCCGGGCCCTAATTATGAAGGCCTTGCACGGGCCAGGCATACAGCAGTTTAGTGGAAGGCGTGCTACCCCTATCAGATCCAGATTAACGTTTTTGAATAAAAATTGTCAAGCTATTTTTTAATTTTATTTCTACCTCCCCATATTAGTGATGAGACTAGTTTCAACGAACTAGCTTAGATGTAAAAGAAGGACAAACAAAACACGTACTTTATTAGTAAGGATTATTGTAATCAATTGCGTGCGCGACAGCAACGATGCATCTAGCCCCGCCACGTTCCGTTCACTGCTAGACTTACGTGCCGCTGATTATAGTCGTATTTATTTTTAAACTATTTTTTTACCTATTATCAGAAAATCCATTGCCTTGTAACTTGCTGTCTAAAATATCTACAAATAGGTCAATATTCTTAGTCTTCCTTATATTCTTGTTGCAGTATTGAGCTTCAATCACAAACACCACGTCCATGGATCGGGGTGATTTTTGTAGTTGGTGGAACGAGCCTTCTTCTATCAAATCTCCTTCGGGTGTTGTGCATCTGAAAAAAAATTTTGGCTGTTCATTTTTAGGGTACCTAAAGGGTTAAAACGGGACCCTATTACTAAGACTCCGCAGTCCGTCCGTCTGTCTATCACCAGGCTGTATCTCATGAACCGTGATAGCTAGACAGTTGAAATTTTCACAAATGATGTATTTCTGTTGCTGCTGTAACACCAAATACTCAAACCAGAATAAAATAAATATTTAAGGGGGGCTTCCATACAATGAACTTGAAATATTCACCGAATATTTAGTTGTATATTCACTTTAGAAATAAATATTTTTTTATTTTTACATTAACTTTAGGTTTAGATGAGTTTGTGCTAAATGCAATCGTTTTTAAAAACACATATCTATCATGATATGTGTTACGGGAGCGAAAGTAAAAAACGTATGCGTAGCTTAGGAAAATTTTGATTACATTTCGGTTCTTCATATACTACTCAAAATAAAATAAAAGCCACCAGAGTATTTTTGCTTTTAAACCATTTTTTGCTAAATCGCAAAGTGGCTAATTTTATTTGAATTTCTTTTTTCACAATTCTTCGCTACGGTTATTTTTGAAAATGTAATGTAATGTAATTCAATCATTTAACTTTAAAATCATTCTCTCGTCTGGAATTCTACGTCATTTGGACAATATTGTCATAAAAAATACAAGTATGATTTGATATATCGCTTGTAAGATTTTTTTTATTACACAAATTGGCAATAACTACGAATTGAATACTAATAAAATAAGATCCTTTTTTTTTTAATTTATTAAAATGATTCAGGGATAAAATATTATTTATTTATTTATCAAAATAGTTCAAAATGAGGGCTACTTTCATATTCCCTTGGAAGAAGGGATATATATGTCGGAGAATAGTCAACGATTATCGAATAATCGAATCGTCATCGCCGTCTATGGCGCTGGAGTAGTCACTACCGTCATTTTGACAATCTCGATTCTTTATATACCCTCGACAGTCTGGCTGTAGTTTTAGTCTTGCGCGGTCTCTCAAGGAGTATAGTAGTCTATAAATAGAGTTAATTCGATTGAGGTCAACCCCTTACAATGTAATTGCCACGTGGTAATTAATTGCCGCAACGTTAGGTTAGCCTTTTGTTAGGTTAGGTTTATGTTAGCCAACTTTAGGCTTACACAGTAATTCCCTTATTTTGCTCCGACATATAGAATATGGCAGATCCATTAATTCTCGAAGATAGTGTTCTATATAACTCCTGTCTAGCGGCATTCTTCTTAGTAAGACGTCTAATTTTATGAAAAAAATGGATATTAGGTCTAAACATATATCGGGCATAGCTAATAGCTTCCAACTGAACAACTGTTTTGGCGAAATTTTATTTATTTATAAAACACTATTATATGTACCGTATTTGAGTCGACCAACAGTAAATATCTTTTGTCGACGTGTATTCTAGCTTTCTATAGGTTATATAGAAGTTGAGATACAAATATTTGAAAATTAGTGAAAAATCAACTTTTTTAAATATTCAAAAAATTCTCCAGCGTTCGGATTTGCACATACCGCGTTCAAATTTTTAGGATCATCTTTTTTAGGTGTACTTTCGAGGAAACAACTCAGCATCAAAATCGCGCGACCCAATAATATAATGACTATATAGTAATATATTAATTTCGTTGAAATTTTGTAAACTATATAATTTATTTTTGAAAATTAGTGAAAAATCAACTTTTTTAAATATTCAAAAAATTCCCCAGCGTTCGGATTTGCACATACCGCGTTCAAATTTTTAGGATCATCTTTTTTAGGTGTACTTTCGAGGAAACAACTCAGCATCAAAATCGCGCGACCCAATAATATAATGACTATATAGTAATATATTGACTTCGTTGAAATTTTGTAAACTATATAATTTATTTGTATCTTACTGCACACAGATGTCTGGTATATGCGTGGGCACGTGTTGCTGAGAGCACAGCTGCAGGTACGCGTCTGCGAGCGTGCACGCGTCTGCACCCCACTCGCACTCTTCGTAAAACGGTACTGCGTCTATCTGTTAAAACAATATATCATATATTACAACTAAACTATACAACAAATAGTATTAAATTCACAGTGAAAAGGTAATCCTCAATTGAACTATCTAATCGTTCTTATCAAAAACGATGTAGCTAAGAGTACGAGTACAAAGGTGGACTTATTCCAAATAGGAATCTCTTCCAGTCAACCTTAAATTGATTAAAAGGATCCTCAGATGTTTGTTTACGTTTTATACATACACATTCATAATATATTTATTTATACATACATACGCATTTTGGCCAAAATATTACAATACACTATATGGCAGATCCATAAAATTGTTTCAAAATATATAGATTTAATTTATATATCCTAGTCAATAATAGAGAAAGGAATACGAGTGTATTTTCTATAACTAAAAAAATACTATTTTTGTCCAAAATTACATTAGACATATATAAACGCTTTATAATGTTTGGTTTTATTAAAATATTAATACTATAAAATATCGATATTAAATATAATTACAATAATTTGATCAAGTAAGCGTTATTTAATTATTTAAAGGGAGGTTTTAAATATTAATTTGGTAACACAAGCCTACGACCTGTCATAGTGGAAATAGATGAAGGGGGGTATTTTGCATTACATACAAGGATGACTTTTAGGCAATAAAGTTTAGTTGTTCTCGGATCTTGTGTGTCTTCAGTGTTGTGTATTTAAAGATAGTTGGTAAAGGCTAGTGTTTAGTGGTAGTAGAAAGGCATTTTAATCCTGCAACTGGGCCGCAAGCGTCAGGCATTTTCGGCTTCCTTCTGGAGTGCGTATTATTGTAGTCTTTTGAGAATTTACATTCAATAGCTAAATTTTGCCAAATCTTTTCCTTACCAAAGAGAAACACGGATGCAAAGGAGAGACCTTGTTCCTGAAGAACTTTTCACATGTAGTGTTATTCTGCCTGGGCGGAGTGTTGCCCACTGTCTCGCGTATAGTCCACGCATGGGCGAGTTTCTTGACGTCTTTCTCTATGGTCGTGTTGGGCATTTGCTTTTCATCGTACTGCTCGTTGTTGTACGTACCGAGGAGACCACCTAGACTTGCGTAGTACCAGCCTATAAAAAAAGGTACGGTTATTTTAAATACTGTGTCTATTAAACAGTGTTGCCAACTGACCTATAAAATACCATTTTTTTATTATTAATATGAAGCTAGATATGGCCAAAATGAAAAAAAAAACCTAATCAAATTTATTTTGAACATATTTAAATAATTAAATCACACAATTATTGATAAAGCAAAGTTTTTAATCTCCTTTTAAATTTTTTATAACACAAATATTATTGTTATGTAAAAATAATAATTATTTGCTAAATAATTAAGTAACCTAACATATATAGGTAGGTAGGCAGGTAGGTAAAAAAGAGGCAAATAGTTGGCAACACTGATTGTGAACATCCTTATCCTCAAGGTTTAAAAACTTGAATACTGTTATTTACTTATTCTTTTTAAAAGGAAAGATATTAGTTATTATATTACCTGTAACCTCTAATTTGCAAGTTTTGAAAAACAAATTGCATTCTATGTTCAAACCGCTTCGTCCCTCTATAGACAGAATGTCTGTCCGTCTGTCCACCACTAGATCCTCAATTACTGCAGGCAAGTTAAGAGCAGTTGTTCGACCTAACGACACTTGCTGAAAAAAAAGATCATTTTAAGGAAACCTATGAACACTTTTGTTTCTTTTTTACCTAGAACTCCAACGTCATCTAATCTAATTGTGAATCTAATTTATCTCGACCTTTGTCATTTATTTTATGATATGGCAATTAATAGTGTAATATTTTCCCTAGTGGCAACATTAGTTTCTTTTTGGTTTGTTTGCTTGAACGCGCTAATCTCAGGAACTACTGGTCCGATTTGAAGAATTCTTTCAGTGTTAGATAGCCCATTTATCGAGGAAGGCTATAGGCTATATATCATCACACTACGACCCATAGCAGCAGAGCTACACGCCGACGAAGTGGCGTGGATCGACTTAATTAATGTTGCTCTTACTATTTTTGATTTTATTATTACATGTTAATTTTGGTTTCTTTTAAATTAATCTTGTAATATTTGTCTTTATTTTAAAAGAGGCCTATGTTGTATATGGGTAGAAAAATAAAGTCAGTTACGTCACCGAGTCGTTCTTTGAATATTATTTATCTATACTAATATTATAAAGAGGAAAGATTTGTATTTTTGTATTTTTGAATTTTTGTATGTAACGAATAAACATAAAAACTACTGGATCGATTTCAAAAATTCTTTCACCATTAGAAAGCTACATTATCCCTGAATAACATAGGCTATATTTATTACAAGAAAAAATTAGAGATCCCCAGAAATTATTACTAAAACCAAAACAAGTTGCAAAAAAATTAGCCATAAAATATCTTTCATCGCATGCGCTACGAAAAGTATTGATGATAGAACAAAAAAATGTTCTACAATATTATAGAACATATCAATATCTACAAAAAACTCCGCGAGACCATATGTCCAACTATTGTAGTTATGTCACTATAACTACTTATTTACATTTTAAAAGTTGATAAAAATGCCTATCAAAATCAGACCATGTTTTCCATAACTTTGTGTTAATTCTTATCCAAATAAATTATTTCGTAATGAAGACTGTTTCAATACCTGTTAATAACTTTTTGAATTATTGAAATCGGACATTCCAGTCAAAAGATATTACGAAATAAAAATATCAAGATAAATAAAAAATAATCCCAGACGGGCCGCCGGCGCGGTGTGGAGTGCCTCGCAGCGCAGCGAGTACCGCGGCGATAGAGGGAGCGACAGAATGCGGGAGCCAAAATGTTAAAAAAAAATTATCCACCCGAGCGAAGCCGGGACGGGCCCCTAGTATTAAATATAGTAATATATAACTGAGATGAGACTGGGTTAACTTATAAAGTAGCTATGTTAAATTACATAAATATTAACCTGTTTATATAAGTCGATGAATATCAATTGTTTCTTGGTTAACACAACCAGGTCATATCTGTCTTGGTCGTTACTCTCCATGAGTACAGTGAAGTTGTTCTGCTTGTAGTCTCTGGTGAGGAGGAAGGTGCCGGGTTCGGTTATTGTGAACACTTGCTTGTCGAATGTTACCAGTGTTCCTTGACCTGTCATCATTGCCATACCTGAAAATATTCAATATTATTTAACATCACTTTTTAATTTAATTTTATCGACATAGGAGTGTTGGCTCTATAGCAGGGGAGTCCAAGCGGGGATTTCGGGATTGAATTTTTTTATTTTCTTTTTTAAAACCCTGTAACTTTTTTCCTATGCGTTTTAGCGAAAAAATTAAAAAGACCTTTTTTTATAGATAATTTAATTTCCTATAAGATAATGAAAAGGGAAATTTGAAAAAAACAAGTTTTTTTCGACGATATAAGGCCTATACCTTGATGATTTTACTAATCTGATCCTTTATCCTTATAAAGGATCAGATAAGTAAAAAAAAATGATCATCATAAATTCTCGAACGCATCAGATTTAGGTAGGGTGAGTTAATTACATGCTTGAAAGTGTATATTCCACTAATCTGACAATTTGAGAGTGATGTAAAGAAAGGGGAGGGCTACAAAGTTGTAAAAAAGCGTTATCTCGACATTCTCGAGCGTGGCTACACTTTTTTTCAACTAGATTTACTTTTATAATATTATTATGAACTAGTCAGAAAAATGACAAGTCTTGCTGTGCATTTCAACTCTTTTGCAGTGCCCAAAGCGTCTCGATAGCCTAGTTTTTTGGTTCTATCCAGGTTTATTAAATTAAAAATAATACTTACCAGCAAAGGGAGGCATCAGATTATCAAGGTCCAAGTAGGGTCGTATCTCATAATAGTATGCCCAAATAGTCTTATTGCTAGTTAACCATTCGTCTATAAAGTCCCTTACAGCTCTGTATTCAGATATTTCCGTAAAGTCCGGGGTTTGGTTAAAAGCGTGCCAGGACATTGGCAACTTTTGTTCTAGAAGGATTTCTCCCTTGTGAGGATCGAAGATGAAGTTTGTTTTTGGTGTACGATGTCTAGAAAGAAGTTATGGAATTATTTGAAATGCAAATATATTGTATATACTTGTGTTTATTTGTTACGTAAAAATATAAAGAGCAATTTGTTTTCTAAAATATTTGGAACCTTGTATATTTTTTTTTCATTTCAATCTATGGCCTTTCAAGATTGATTATATATTTGTAATAATTGTTATCGAATTTATTTCTTCTCACATTATTTCTCAAATTTGATAAAACAGGTTTTTTACGATATGGTAAACATGTATAATCTATATTTTCTAATAATACTGGTCTAAAGTACCTATGATCGCTATTAAATAGAACGTACTTAATTAAACACATGTCCCAAAGAATCATGACAAGTTTCATACATTGATTTGTACAGAAAATTTTGAGAGCGATTAATTTTTTCCATTGCTTAGATTATACTATAGGGAAACTGAAAATAATGGACTCCTGACTTCTTTCTATTGCCATATTTGGTATTTTAAAAATAAAAATGTCAACTGTCAAAGTGACACTTGCATCCGTCAATACTCAAACTCAACGGTCATTTAACAAGTTTTATATATATTTATACATGAAAACCATTATTTCTCTATATTTTTGTACTAAGTGAAATAATATCAGCCACCGACCACGCTGCGTTTTATTATTATTAATATTTAAATAATATAATTTTCTTACTTTTTATCGTACAGTATTTATTATGGTAAAATTAATCGCTGACAGTTTAGTAAAACACATATGACAAATGACAGTTATAGCAATCTGTTGCGTTCAGAAATAGGTTTAAGATTTATACTTTCTTTGACTCCCATATCCTAAAAATATTCTATATGTTTGAATCTTTTATTTAGACTTCACAAAGCAGTTCTAAAGTTATTTCAAATTCTCATATTTTTTGGTTCAAATTCTGCCATGATTCTGTAAGAAGTAACAAAACCATAATATTACTTACAACTCTTCATATTGTAATGCAGTTCTGGCCATATCTGTGACTTTAAAGTACACAATATCCCAAATATTCTCTAGAGCTTCTCCTATTAAGAAGTAATCGTACCACCATTTGAGACGTTCGTACGCTTCTTTATACTAAAAAAATATTATAATTAATACTTAAATAAATGAAATATACAGGTTTCATTTCAGAAACATATGTTTTTAATATATACAATTACCTTTTCTTTAACATAAACAACTTGTGAAGTCTTCATGAAGTTTTCCCAAGCGTTTCTAAACTCGTTATACAATTGTTTAAATTCATCAGTGAAGGGAATGTATTTTTCAATCTTACCCCAAATTACACTCCATAGTTTTGAACTGTATTTCTTAATGTTGGTTATTATATCATTGTTCACTAAGTCTTTGTATATGCTGTAAAAAAGTTGATGTGTAAAATCCTTATATAACTATAGAATAGTTACTTTTCAACAACTTAGCTAGTAGCTTGTCAACTAAGCAATATTAAAAGAATATTTTTAATACTAAAATTTGATTGATTCATTCATTCTCGGTAGTTTATTTATTTTACAAAAAAAAAACTAGAATTTTTTAACTCGGAAGCTAGAAAATTTAAAAAAATATTGCTTAGAAGTAGAACAAGAATGGAAAAGCGGATGGATTATAACAATATATAAATTACCGATCCATTTCATGCCCAAATGTTGACACATAATTGAAATATGGCGTATCAGTCAGTTCATGTGTCCGTTCGTGGAAGAAATCCATTATACCCCTCCAGATAGTAACCACAAACGCCTCAGTATAATGCAACATTTTGAAAAACAACGGCTCTATAGATTTGAGCAAATCATGCCAATATTGAGCCAAACGACTGGTCGCATTCACCCACGTCTCCTCCCAATATTCCAAGAACTTCATATGTAGATCCCTAACAAAGTTATCGTATTGCAGAATCATTGCTTCCAGTTTATCCGAAACTAATTCCATCAAATCAGCTTCCAGAACCTTATTCATGGATTCAAGGAAATTCGCGTACGCCTTTTCAATAGAATCCACAACGTATGTAAGACTAGTTTTTATCGAAGAGCTCGTATTGCCCATCATTCCCCACATGTCATTCACAAAACTGGGTAAACCTTCTAGATGATTTCGAATGGCCATTTCATCTAGAACATAATATGTAAATTCAACAATATCTTTAACGTAAAAATCATTTTGATCATAAGATTCGTTTAAAAATCGCTGGAAATCGTCTAAATCGTCTTTAATAACATGTAAATCGTTCAGATCATCTAAAAAGTCTCTGACACGAGGTTTTGCATCACTCCATATGTTTCTTAATGCGAGATGAGCTTCCATCGGCGTTTCTTTAATTGTAACTAGCGTGTCGTTAATCTGACTGTACAAAAGCTTCAAAGTGTACAACGCTTGTGATTTCACTTCGCCAAATATTTCCGGTCGCCACACGAAAGCGCTTGTAAGTAGGCGGGAATGGTTTAACCGTATGTAGGATGCCAAGTCTACAGTAGTGACGTCATCGTAGTTCCTCCAAGCGTCTATGCGAGCGGAACGTGTATCTATGATTTTGCCAATCATGTGGTAAGAGATATCTGGAAGTTAATTTAAACAAAAATTTATCTATTTATTTTATGGTAGATAAAATGTAAGATAAGTGGCCATTATCGCTCATGGACATCGACAAAAACCCTTTCGTTTTGTCGATGCGTTGCATCCTCGAAGATAGAATGTGGAGGGTTGAAGAAGGAATGAAGAAAAATGAAGCGGACCCTGAGCAACAGCCCAGAGTCAACTAAATCCGCAGCATTAATGGGATGGGAGGGACGGGGTAAGTCTGGCCCACATGCGGCTCGACTGGAACGCATCAGACACTTGGCAAGCCAGTCGGGGAACAGATCCCCTACCACCAAAGAGGTGCTGGGTTACTCGCATCTTACGAGATGCTCTCTCAACGGCAGAGGGGAATAGTATTCTAACCCGTCCCCCTCACGGGTAGAAGAAATCTATCCTATAAAAAGAAATTATTCAAATAAAACTTAAAATAACATTGTAACTTACCATCACTACTGTTGTAGTGGGCAACCATAGCTTTATCAATCATAGACAATTCAGCGAAAACAGTATCATTGGCATTGGGTCGTAACACAATTCCTCTAGCTTGGTATCTCGGGTAAACAAATGATACTGTACCATTAACTTTGTAGAAATAAGTTTCATTTGCACGCTAAAGGAAAAATATATTAACATTAATAAATCTATACTTAGTCAAAAAAAATTATAGACATTTTTTAAAGCGGATGAACTGGACTAGGTGGACTAGGAACTAGGTGCCCCTCTCTAGCCGCGTTGCTCACTGCGCTGCGTGGAGCCACCGGCGGCGTCGGCGTGTATTTTTTTTTGTTTATATTGGCATTGTTAATTTCTCAATATATTTTGAATAGAATGTCCGATTTTAATAATTCAAAAAGCAATCAACAGGTATTGAAACTGTCATGAATTTATTTGGACATGAATTAATACAAATGTATGGAAAATATGGTTTTTTGTAGATATTGATTAAAATATGGTTTTTTGTAGAAGAATTTCTGAGGATCTGTATTTTTTTCTAACAATAAATATAGCCTATGTAACTTAGGGATAATGTAGCTTTCTAACGGCAAAAGAATTTTTGATATCGGTCCAGTAGTTTTAAGTTTATTCGTTACATACAAAAATACAAATCTTTCCTCTATATAATATTAGTGTAGATTTCTTACCTCCCAATTAATCAAACTTTCATTTAAATCAATCAACAACTGATTACTCCTTAACTTCTCATAAAACAGTGACTTCTGGAATCTATAATAATTAGATAAATAATACCATCGACTGTGAACATTTATATCAGATTTCATGTCTAGATCTAGATTTGTTGACGGGTGGGTGCATTTTAAGGCAAACTTGTAGTCTCGGACTGGTCCATTTGAGTTATCAGTGAGTATGGATTTCAGTTTCAGGTATTCGTTTTCGTAGTCCGAATATTGTAGTTCTAAGGAAAGATTTGACATGACCGCTGGTGTGGAAAGGTATTGTCCCTTTAATGTTACATCCTGAAAGAAAACTTTGTTATAAAACATCTATAAGGAAGAAATTCTATATCATTTACTTGAGGTGCTATTGAAATATTTCGATAAATATAAGGTAAAGAGCTTTGTATAAGATTTGTTGCCCATCTTAAGGAGTCAGCCATATTGGATTTATTAACGTTACTTTCCATTAACATAGATTGGCATATAATCAACACTATTGTGTATGCTATCTAACAAGGTAAACTAAATTTTTAAATACCTTTCTAAACGACGGGTGTGATAAAGCTAAATAAACATCGTGTAAATTCCCTTCATCAGTCACAGGATTTTCCCATCGGCCCTTCAGCTCCGCGCTTTTATTTTCAGCTCTTACGTTCCAGAGTAAGTGAATGTTTCCATCGAGTAGGGCATCTTGTAGTCTATACAGGCCAGTTATTTGGAAAGTCCGTAACGGATAACGGATATCCATTACTATTTGTTGCGATTCAGTATCGGCCTAAAATATAATATAATAATAACAAATGCAAAAACTACAAAATACAGTTTTCAAAATAAAATTAAAATTTCAATTTTATAATTTTTTTTGCAATAGTTATTGCGATAATCTCAATCGTTGTAGAAAACATTTTTTAAGTCATTTATATATAACAAAACATACCACACTCATATTAGTGATATGTATATCATAATTGATCCAAATATCATCCTTCCAAGTAACTTTACTGCCTTGTTTCAGCTCCTTATCTACAGCTTCGTATTTATTCTCAAACATCCAGGTTCGATTCCCGTGTAGAGCAGTGAATTTGAGTTGTTTCCCAATATCATAAGTGTACATATCTAACCGACCAGTTAAATTACCCATAGTTTCGTTGTGGAGGTGGAATATTGTTGCTTGTTTTGCATCCTGTAATTTGATTTAAAAAATAAAAAAAAATCCAAATTTCAAATTTATCGGTTTCTACACCCAACGATCAAAAAAATAAATTATCACATATTTGGCGCAGATTTTTTGGTTGGTGCAAACAATTGGAGGCAGGAAATTTATTCGATAAATCGCTGCCGATCGCGGTTGCACAGATTTATCCTAGTGTGTGGACGGAAGTAGGGCCAATTATTTAGTTCATTCACAAGTCTCGCTGTGAGCAGATGCGTCCGCGCACTTCTCGCGCACATGTCGCAAGAAGATTGTACCGGTACCCGTGAGATATTGAAAGAATTTTTCCAGTGCTATAAAAATAAAGTGTGCTCGTGGTATAAAAAAAGTAAAGATTATCACGGCCACAACAATAAAATGCTGCCTACGATAGGCTAATTATTAAGTATACAACTATTGATCTTAATGCCAATAGGGGTACGGCAGTCAAAAAAATAAATAACCTACGGACTTCTTACAAAAAGGAACTAAACAAAGTCAAAAAGTCCTTAAAATCCGGAGCTAAACTGATGATCGATGCAGATATCAGTCAGTGGTTCAGACGTTGGATTCGCGATTGATAAGTCGTGGGTTCAAATCCCGGACATTGGACTACTGACGTAGCCCACTTCTGACACAAGCTATTTATTAGCTTACTAGGAGGGGTAAAGGGAATACTAGTAATATCTGATCCATACTGCTAGTAATATTTAAAAATAAGAAAAAAAAAGAAAGATATTGTAGACGTATGTACGTTCGATAAACTGCAAAAACGAATTGTGCAGTCACATCGCTACCATAAATAGTTACAATAAAATATTATCCCTCTACTATGTCCCAAAAAAATTATATGTCAAGATTATTGTAAATTTATAATGTTAAGACACTACAGTAAATTATGACTTACAATACTTCCAATCCCATCATATTCATGAACATATCTGACACCAAACGGCGTATGCGCATTCTCCACTTCTATATCCATAGTAGCAACATCTAAATTCCTTTCACTCTTACTGAGTACTTTATTAAATAACACTTCTAAAAATCTTTCCTTATCAAAGTCAATTGTAGCGGTTCCATTGCTCTTTTTATCTTCTTCCAAATAGAAATATTCTGTGCTGACCAAATGTTGCGTGTTTAATGGAATTGAAAGAGAAATGGTGCCATCCTGCGTGAAGCCGACGGGTTGCTTGGTGTACTTGTGTGTTGTGTTCAGCGATGCTGTTTTGTTAGGCCAGAATAAGTCTATTTTATTATCTGATTTTTCTTCAACGTTATTTATCTGTTGGTAAAAATAATTAACATTTACTTACACTAAAAATATTTAGTTTTTAATAAAATCTATAATAAAGTATTCTACGTTTTAAGAAACTGATTTAAAAGTATTCCGAAAACGCATGTGTTGAACAAACTTCTTTGAGTGCGTTCCACCAATTTACGACGCCCAAAATGCTCTTTTAGACACTTGACGACTAAGGTCGTTATGATCGCGACGAACACGCCACTGATGACGTCATGACTTATGCTCACGCGAAGCTCGCGACGACCTGTCTTAAACAGTGAGTCGTCGAGCGTTACATAATTTGCGGCATTTTTAAAACATCATAAATGGCGAAGATGTAAATAACTTTATTCGACACGGATAGAAATTTATTAGTGGACGTGAATGTTTGTGCAGCGCTTATTTATGTTTATTAATTATGAGGGGTGGGGGAATATATAACATAGAAACTTTAAATGCTGAGGAAAAAAAAAAGAAATTTATCAGTAACAAACAAAACGTTTATTTATATAAAAAAAAATATACATTATTCTGTTTTTCCTTTTTATATTAAGATTTAACATCCATTGAAGATATTAAAACATATAAAAACAAAATAATCGGCGAACTAGCAACGTAGGATCAACAGTCCTCGTCAGCTGTTTCCAGTTATACATTATTTCAATATTATTTACACTTACAATTAATTTAAATTGTATAGTAAAATGTTAAGGAAAAAATAAGCAAACACAGCCCGTTGGGATCGTAGCATAAGCAGCAAGCAGAGAACAATAGTTGTAACCTTTTACTTAAACCTAAATTACCATTCAGAAATTTTGAATTTTACTATAAGAGAAAAAATAAAAACGAAAAGACTTTTTTTTGCAAAACTAGAAACCGGTTTGATATAAACGGCAGAAAATTTGTCAGAATTATTTTATTCATAACCTAAATAAACCCCTAAGTACGATAGAATACGGCCCAAAGGCAGATATCCCATAGAAGCCCGGCTATACCCTTTCACAGGGTTACATTATAAGCATAAAAAAATCAACCAATAAAAAATATGAATATAAATTAATTTAACCAATAATTATTAAAGATTATTGTTGGGACTTAGAAATTATAACCTTTACCTCTTGAAACTATTGCTTTATAACACGCCAAAAACCATGGCCTGGCCATGGTGAGCGTGGTCGTCATGAATGGTTAGTGGAGCGCACTCTTTGCAGAAGTTAAATTGTCTTGGCTAAGTGCATGGAGTTTCATTATAAAATATACTTACATCAAATATTGATTTCAACCAGGGTAATGTTTGAAACGGAGTGGACATGTTGAAATGTCCGTCTGTATGTGTAAGTCCACCATAACGCATGTCTATCTCGCTTATCTGACAGCTAGCAGGGCGATGCATGCGACCTCTGTAATTACAAGTTATTCAAATATGGTCCGAAGTCCCAACATATTTAAAATGTATGTCAGTCAAAACATATTAAGTAATAAATTATTAAAATTATCTTTTAAACCTGCTGGATATGTTTTTAATAATATGTTTTCCTGTTATTACTTAAAAAAAGGAAATTTTCTGAACAATGTTATTTTACATTCAAAATATTACATTTTTGGTGGGTTGACATCGTCAGGAGGGGAAGAAAATCTTTTTAATGTATGCATCACATACTACTAGTATTCCATTTTAACCCTCCAACTAAGCTAAATGCTAGGAGTGGGACACGTGAGTAGTGCAATGTCTGGGATTTGAACCCACGACTTATTGATCGTGAATCCAACCCACTGACCAACTGACGCTTGGAACTTCGAAAATTAGTAACATTTCTTAGAATTATATTTTCTTATTCTTACAATTAAGGGAGATGAGCCTAGCGCGACTTCGGGGCTAAGACTGGAGATTAATTATTTAAAATAAATTATCGGCTGACGCAACGGTTGCATCATCAATGTTCCAAATTATTGAAATGCAGCCTTCTTCTTATTTGCGTAATTCACGATGTCAGCAGATATTTGTAACTGGAGCAGGATATAATAGGCTATGGTGTGCGGGGACTGTCTACTTAGGTTACGTAACAAGTATTTGCCATGTTTGTTATTATATAATAACAAAAAATACATTATTGGTAAGGGGAAAAAATTACATAGTAGGTAGTTAATAAATTTTGTCATCATCCTTTAAAAAATTTAATATTATCATCCTAAAGTAATTCTCAATAATATCAAAACAAATATTTATCATACTTTCATATAATAAAATGATATAGGGTAAAAATGTTTGCACTCACTTTACAACCTGATATCCATGAATCAAATCTTTCTGATACGAACCCTTCACAGTAAAAGTAGGTTCATTTTCATACATCGGTGTATTAAGTGTATAATCGATATATTTAGAGCCGTTTAGGTCCCACTTGTAGGATACGATATTGTCAACATCTTTGTAAACTGAGTTCGATGTCCATGTCACTGTCGCATTTCCGTCGAAACTTTCAGCTCCATTTAACATCTAAAAAAATTTAAATTAAAGATAATTTTATGCCAGTTATGCTTAAAAAAACTCGTATGAAAAAGAGATTTCATGGCTCATCCAAATAGCATTTGCTTTCTGTGTTACGCTGTTTCCAACTGTCAGTAGGCAATATTCAATACCAAATAGTATATTATTAGTCTAGTCATACGTCCGAAAAAGGGGTAGATAAGCATATGAACTTAATGAGCAAAATTTTTGATATTACGTTTTGGGAGCTAAGAAAATAACTTCGATTTATCGACCGAAATATCCTGGTGGATTTTCCACCATCTAGAAAAAGGGGTTTTTTTCATAATAACTCGGTTCCCCGTTGAGATACGAAAATTTTTATGCAATACTTTTTTATTGCTTTTCTCACGAACTATAATTATGAATTTGCAGGTTTGCTAAAACAACTGCAGGGTAGATGTAGCTTTACAAAAATATTTCATATTATTATTTTCTTACCTCGCCTTTAAGTCCAGCGCGTATTTTAGTAACATCAGTACGATAGACTGCTTGTATTGTTTGCGGCTTGGTTTTATCTCCCATTTTCCCATCGATGTATAATGTATGCACATCTACGTTCGGTTTAGGTAATATTGCATTTATTACAAGGTTTAGGCGTTTCTCTATTACGAAGCCGAAGGAAGCATTTGCGCCTATTCTAAATAGAGACAAAAATAACATTGATGTAGGTGTAAGGTTTCTTTAAATTAGTATTATTAATTTGCAATAAATTGTACTTACTGCCAAATTCGATCTAAGTCCATTCTGAATCCAGCATTAGTTTTAGATAGTCCATCTTCAGTATTATTTCCGAAGTATATATCTAAGTCTACGCTGCGTTGAGTTACTTTCAGTAATTGTTGTCCTACGGCCTAAAATATTTAAAGATTTAATATTATTTTTTCAACAGTAAAATAAAACTACGTAATACAATATCTGATATCGTACTTACTCGAATAAATAGATCTCCTAGTAAGAAACTCCATTTCAAATCCCCCTCACCTTTCATATCCGGCAACTCGTAATTGCATAGTAAATACCCTGTCTTTGGTCCAAATCTGTAACATTACATGTTTTAAATAAAACAGGTATTGCATTAGTGTACCATTGCATTGCTAAACATTACTTTAATATACTTACACAAAGTCAGTGTCGCCTTTAACAAATTTCAGTTTTTGTAAAGGTGTTGCTGCCTGAACTGATACTACTCTGCGCAACTCCGGATATTGGTCAACTCGGGATTTAAAATATATTTCTTTACTTTTTATTTTCGGTGTATCTACCTGCAACAGATTATTATTTTAAAACATAAAGATATACGAGATAAAGACGTGCTGTGTTCATAATTGTAAAAATTAAATTAACTACTCGTTAATTATCGTCTATTAAGAAGTTTTAGAAATTAGCTTAGACTGTTGTAGATTAAAATGTAAAAAACCCGAAAGGGGACGGGTTAGAATACAATGCACCAGCATGCGAATCCGACCGACAAGTGTCTCTGACGCTTTCCGGTCGAGCCGCATGTGGCCCAGATCTACCCCCTCCCGCTCCCATACCATTAATGTTGCGGTTCCAGTGAACACCGGATTCTTGCTCGGAGACACTGAAACCGCAGTATTCTTCTCTTCGCTCCCCCTCCTCGCTTCTCTTTATTTTTCGCTCTATCATCGAGGCGGCAAAACAAGAGATACTCTGTCTCTAGTTTTGCCGATGTCCATGGGCGACCAGGCGAGATCAGGTGGACCTATGGACTCGTTTATCCCTTATATATCATAAAAAAAAGATTCTCGTTGCCGAAGCAGTTACTTAGGCTGATAAGGTTTGATACCGAATCAAATCGAATCCTCAGAGTAGTAATAATGTCAAGAGAACCCAAAAAACCCTTGTCCAATATTAAATAAAGAAATCATTACACAAAAAATGCTGGTACCTTAAAGAAAATATCAGTGAAATTCTTCTCTATTTCAATTTTAGTGCGCACAGTAGCTTCTATTGGTCCTAATACATGCGCTGTGACGGAGTATACTGTGGCACTGATTTCATACTTCATCCGAATTGTTATTTGCTGACCTTGTCCTTTTGGAACTAGTGTCAGGGTTAACTGCGAAAATATTAAAAAAATATATCATTGTGCTCACTTATGAATACAACACAATTATAATGCAATTATTGGTTATTTTAAAAATCTATAACAATAATTACCTCTAATGGATCTCGTTTAATAACTTTTCCTGAAATACCATATTCAGTTGTGTCAGTTACAAATGAACCTCTTATGTCATGGTCCTCAATTTCTCCTATAATTTTCATTGCCCTGTTAAAAAATTGATTTGTTTTAAAATTCGCAACATTTTTTTATATTAGTATAGTTTTTTAAAGAAAATATGTATCATACCTAAATCCTTTATGTGGACTACTAACAGCAACATTAAGCATGGTCGGTCTCTGATCAGCTTTTAGTGAATAGTAATTATCATCACTATTTAAGTCGACTGTTAACGTTCTCTGTTCGTTATCTTCACTGTACAATAGAGCGACATCAGATGGCGATACAACTGGCACTAACGCACCACGAGCTTTAAATCTTATCTGACGTGATGGTGGTGGACGCCAAACTACGTCCGCGAATAACTAAAAAAATATTATATTAAACTAGAGTCCTGAAACTAGTGGGTAAATAAGACCAATACTGACATAAGTCACAAACGGAAATTGAGCTCTACTTAGTTCAGAGAGTAAGTGTGTGGTTCAAATAAGAGTTAAACTAGTAATTTAGAATATTACCTAAATCAAAATATTAACCACCATTTTATGAATATTTTTGTTTAATTATAACAACTTAGCAGGATATTAAAAGTAAGAGAAACGCAATGATTTTGGTATTATGAGGTATGACATCAACATATACAAAAAATATTATTTATTATATTAAAATAATTATGAGTAGTATAAAGAATAAACATTAAGTTATTTAAAGCTTATTTTTTGGTATAGGCGCTGTTAAATTACTATATCTGATAAAAAGAATGATTGTTTCTTGACATAATAATATACAAAATACTTACATAATTATTTTGATCGCCTTGTTGTATATGAATTCCTCCACCCACCACATTCTCAGTGTCAGAAAAATCCTTCTTAAATTCCATCTTGATATAGTAATCTTCTAAGTAAGCTGAAGTTAAATTCAAACTGCCTGAGGTTTCTACGAATGGGTCGTCTAACTAAAAATTTTAATAAAAAAAAATCTTTGACTCATGCTTTCTTGCTCATAATATATGTGGACTTAGTACTACTAAAGTCAATATAGTAACCACTACATAGTATAAAATAAAGTAGCTTCCCGTCTGTCTGTCCCTATGTATGCTTAGATATTTAAAACTATGCAACGGATTTTGATGCGGTTTTTTAAATAAATAGAGTGATTAGTCTACCTCCAATCTAGCTAGAGCTGTGACAGTGAACGTAGGCATGGCGATATCCGCAGACATTTTCCACAAAGCGTCCTCCAGTCTTGCAGACACTCGTGCCTCTAGAGCTGGTAACACTGCGAGAGGGGTTGCTATACCCACAGACGCTAGATATGATTGGTAAGCATCATCTTCACCGGTTTCAGTTTCGTAATAGATTTTGTATGAAATCTGTAAACATATAAACATAACAAATATTGAAAAGAATGAATAAAAGTATTTCGTAACTTTACCAAACTTTTATCATATCAAACAGACTATTAAAAATTATATCAGGCCATTTTTATAGAGGGTTTATTTTTCTTCATTTTAAGACAACACTATTGTACCCTAACCTAAAATCTACCTATTCTAAACTATTAATTAAAAAAACCGACTTCAAACTAAAAATGCACTAAAAAGTAAGAAATAATTCCGTTATTTATTATTATCTCATTATTAAGACAATAATATATAATAATTGTTATTTTTAAAGTCGGTGCCAGCCAGATGAACAGACGTGTAGTGAGATAGAATAATAATAGGTATATCTATTTAACTACTACTATTACTATATAATACTATTGCTGGCACCGACTACAAAAATAACATTTATTATATATTATTGTCTAAATAAAGAGAGAATAATAAATAACGGAATTATTTCTTACTTTTTAGTGCATTTTTAGTTTGAAGTCGGTTTTTTTAAACGAAGTTTTTTTTATTTTTTACTTTTTAGTGTCTGTAATAGGTTGTTCTGTAAATCAATTAGACTATATCATTTCGTTGCTTTTTATTGTCATATATTGAATAGTAATTTTATTTTAAGTAACTATGGGTAGGCCTACGAAAGGTGCCGCGCGCCTTAAATTATATAGACCCCAAGAAACAGAAACGGAAAGAATGTTCATAAAATGAAAACTACAGGGCCAAACTATGTTAAATTTTTATGGTACCAAATGGCAACTATTCCACAATTAAGTAAATAGGGTCATAAATCTTAGCGTAATCGGTGTACATAAATTTAAAAAAACATACCAATCGCATTGAGAACCTCGTCTTTTTTGAAGGTTCATAAAATTAAAACCACTGGGTCAAACTATGTGAAATTTTTGTGGAACCAAAATAATAACTATTCCGCATCAAATTAAAGAAGAATCAAGTCAATCCGATCATAAATCTCAGCGTAAATAATATACATACATAAATATATATATATACCAATCGAATTGAGAACCTCCTCCTTTTTGAAGTCGGTTAAATAGAGGGGTTTTTTGGTTGTCTTGGTTGTTATAGGTATATACCTATATGGCAACACTACATCACCCATATAACTTAGAGTTGTGTAGCATAAAAGAATTATTAAAATCGGATCTGTAACTCTGTCTGTTCCAGATAAAACTTTACTTTTCAAATGCGTGAAATTTATGGCAATACTACATATATTTCTATGGACTTCAACGATTTATTTAATAATTAAAAACCTTACCTCATGCCAATAAGTTCCATTATAAAGCAATGCTACACACGTCACGTTGAATTTCTCACCAAGCAAAATATCTACAGTGTATACAGATTTTAGTTGTTGGATCGCTTGGAACGGTGTTACTAGATTTAATGTATTACGCATTACCGTATATTCCTATAAAACAATAAAAAAAGTATTATAAATGAACGTTTTACAGTCAACTAATATTTAAATAGTATATTCACTGTTTACCTCTAAAATAAATATATTAGTTAAAACAATAGGTGGTTTATTAGGAAGGTGTAATGTAGCATTAGCTTCAAGAATGTCTTCTTCATCAGCTCCAACAAACTGAAATAACAAGTAGGTCACTTATTTTATATACGGTTGACCCAAAAATTTTAATAATTATAAAAGAAAAAGAGTGAAGAAATAAAGTACCTTCATTAAATGTGAATGGAAAGTGATAGTGGGATAATACAGTGTATCCAAAACAACGCTCGCTTCCGTGTCAAAATTATCTACAAACATGTCCGGGTTGCCAGGTTTGTGTTGGAGGTGATCATTTATCACATCTAGGAGTCCTTTTCCATTATCTATTAATAGGATTGCTATTCCAAACTGAAAAAAATATAAGTTATTAAAATAACTGAATCACTTGTGTTATGTTTTATTGAATAATTTGATCAAGAAAGCGGTATAAAATTATTAAACGGGAGGTTTTAAATATTAACCTGGCAACACAGGCCTACGACCCCACCTGTCATTATAGTGGGAATAGATGAGCGAATTTTTTGTATTATAAATAGATAGCAATAAAGTTTAGTTGCTCTCGGAACTCGTATGACTTTAGTGTTGTGTATTTAAAGATAGTTAAATAAATATTTAAATAACGAGTGCATCAGGCTCATATCTTTTGTTGTACCTTGTGTTTAGAGAGCCGCATAGAAACTTCAGTATCGAGCCCATTCCGGAATATGTTCTTTAATACGAGACCGTTTTCCTCAAATCCATCTAATGGTGTGTATAATTTGTATACATATACGAAATCTAGTATCGATGTCCATTTCCAAATGCCTGTAAAACCAAAGTCCATTGTTCCCCAACCAACTCTGAAATCCACCTATTAAAAATGATATAAAACGAATTTTATTATGGGTCGTGTAAATTTAATTTAATATTAATAAAATGATTAATAATACCTCTTCAGAACCTCTCTTAGCTGTAATCATAGCTCGATTCAAATACTGTATCGGTAATGCGATGTGTCCAAATATTTGGAAATCTTGTAAAGATGCTAACTTAAGAAGAACTTCAACACCTGTATGAAATATGACAATATGTTCAGAAGAATTCTAATATATTTATAATAACTTAATGATTAAACTTTATAACATACTTAAGAAAAGGATAAAGAAACAGTTTAATAGTAAGAAACATATAATACCTGTAGTGGAATTAGGAGTAATAATCATAGCAACTAGATGACGATCGTGCTCCACGAAACCAAATCTGGCTGAACTGTGAGAAAACTGGGCTATTGGACTTGTAACATTAACCACTAACATACAGTTGGTTATGCGACGCATGTGACCTAAGTAATGATACAAATGTTGCATTAATATCATCATAAAAATTTCTATTGAATTTTAACTACTACAAAACAGATGTAGGTAAAGATATAGTTATTTAATTTAAGAAGATACATACGATAAGTACGGGTCCCAAATTGGGCGCCAAAAATATTAAAACTGAAAATATTTGATAAATATTATTTACCATTAACATAAATCTTCACAACTTTTTCTTCCAAGTCCAGATAGGTGACACCTTTGATGTCTCTCTTATGACCAAATACGAATTCAGTTTTCAAGAAACCTTTTGTGTAACCCTAAAATTGTTAACAATTAGAAATGTCACAGTTTTATGAATATTATATTTCCTATTAATAAAAAGTTAACTATACTTGGAATGGAGTCAGTAGTATAACTGTTCCGGTAACGTTGTTCTCAGTTTGTCCTTTCCGTATTGCCCAAGACGAATTTATCATAAGAAGACCGTCTTCATTATACTGAAAACATAAGGATAAAAAACGTATGTATTTATTTGACTCACGACGTATCTGACCACGAAACAAGAGCTATGAACATGATAAAATGAAAACATATCAGAAAAAACTAACCTGAAAACTTAGCTCAGTATCAACACTCTCCTTCCAAACAACAGTATGTTTTGCAATGGCTGTCGCTTTCGGCAACGTCGGTATTGTAGAATTAACAGACGCCCGTATTTCTCCGTAAAATTTGGTAACAGTGAACAAGTAATCCCCTAAAAGACCAAACGATAAGTAATCTTCTTGCCATTTCATACTGCCGTTTATTGCTTGAAGATTGTCTTTGTATCGCCATCTTGGATAAAAGTTAAATTTTAGTTACAAAACCAGCAAAATAATTTTTAATATTCGAATACCGTATTATCAAAATTACAAGGTCTTAAACGAAAAACTTACATAAGATTAAAACTTGTGTCCTTCCAACCCTCGAAAGGTGTATTCAGACTGGATAGCAAGGCATAAACAGTTTCTTCACGTACTTCTGAAAATGCCTTTACACGCCATACTATAGACGTGGGGCTTGCCCATCCCATAAGTACCATCCATTCGCAATACCAATCTAAATAAACAAAAAAGAAAAAACTATATCGCTACCGAAAAACCAATCTAATTGTTATAGCCAAGACTTGCAGTGCCAAATGTATATTTTTATAACATTTGATTAAAGCTACGTTTTTATCAGATATATATTATTCCATATTATATATATCTAGAATGTTGTTTATAATTTCAGTTGCTTAAAATATAGACAGATTTTCTTACCTCTAAGCAAAAACTCAAATTCTCCATTGACAACTCTGCCTGGGTAATGCAGAGTGACGTCTCCAGCGTGATGCCAGTCTCCCTTACGGTCCAATTTCGCGTCAATACTAAGTTTTTGCGAAGGGTCTCGGTTAGCATCCCAATTAAAGGAAGCACTTAACCGTTTTTGGGTCTCAGATACTATGCGAATGTAGGAAATGTGAACGTCACGTAATCTAGAAATTTCATGGATAGTATACAGTCAAAATAAACTAGAAACACGAAAGTTTGACGCACAAGAGCTCAAAATACTCACTGATCGAAATGTATGTCCATGTCGACATTAGTATTATTGTTAAGATCAGCATTTAGGTTGAGACTGTATGCTTTACCACTAATGTCTATTTCACCATACGCTGTGAAGTTTTGTTCCGATAATAACAAATATCGCACCAAAGCTTTGTAGGTATCTTCGTTGTATTCACCCTATAAAATAAGAATAACATACTGTACCTCATATATATTCGGAATAAATTTATTCTTAAACTATACGATAAGATTTAACATTAGCTAAATAGGTATAATACACTACCTCAGCAATAAAAGTAATCTGCCTATTATCCTGAGTGAATCTCGCATCAACAGCTATATCTTTAAAATGGTTGGAGTTTATCAACACCTTTAGTCTGTGGGAAGCTAAATTTGTTTTAGATTGGTCTTGGTACACTGCATCTATGTTAAAATCTACTCCAGTAAACCAGACACCCATCGCGTTTACCTAAAATCAATAAAATAAAAATATCGATATTTACGTCCCAATTTTTATTTAGTTTTATCGAAAATTGCTTAACACTCACCTGATATTCATTAGGTCGCTTTTCATGTAACTTTGCTTTCAAAGCACATGGATGTAACGATGGTAAAGTAACATTTAGTTCTGCATCTGCATATAATTGAGTTCCGGGAGGTACAAATAAGTATCCAGATATGACGATTTCTCGAGATTTTGGATTAAAGTTTAGTAAAGCCATTGCTGAATACTTAGGTCCAAACTTAAAAAAATGAATAAATATAAATCTTCTATTAATACAAAAATAAAATTTAAAAGCGGATTTTTTTGTCAATACCTACTTGATCATACTGGAGTAATAATAATACTGGTCTAGGTCTATTTAAAGCCACCTTAGTGTCAAGTTTTATGCCATTCATTTTGTCAACGCGTTTGAAAGCGAAGGTGAACGCAGGGTCCAGACTTTGCTCTTTGGATGAGCTGACGTTTAAACCTACATCTAAATGATTTTGTGTTTGCTGTAAAACAAATCAGACGATGAAATACGTATACTCTGGTGGTCTTGCCAGTGAGGGGACGGATTAAGATACAATTTCCGCTGGGAGAGCATCTCGTAAGAGGCGAGTAACCCAGCACCCCTTGGTGGTGGTGGTCATTCCCCTTGCTCCTCCGAGGAGGCGACGCATCAGCGAAACAAGAGTCACTCTCTTGTATGGCTGATGTCCATGGGCGACGGTGGCTACTTTCCATCAGGTGGGTTTTTTTTAATTTCCATAAAAATGGTACTTATATAAAAAGCCGAAAAGAAATCGTCGCCTTAATGTTTTTGATAGAGGTTAAGATCTAGATTACGGTGAAAATCGATAACTTGTTTTCACATCACATAATTGCTATTCCAAAATAATGCAAAAACATGGTTAAATTATCATAAAAACGCATCTTCACATTATATATGTTAACGAAGTACCGAATCACTAAAATTGTTGCAATTTATAAATATATAAAATGAAACTTACGACATTCCTTAATACCGAATAGAAGTTATATGTTGGGTAAGCCGTAAAATCCATTGATAATTCTCCATAAATATCATGTCTGTACGACATCGATCTTTCACTAAAAACTCCATCAATTTTGATAGTTTGTTTAGGACTTCCGTAAAACTGATAGTCAAGTTGTAATTTGGTTCCATGTGTAGGTCCGTTTATAGTGTAATAACCTAATAATCGACTTGCTAATTGTTTTGTTTGAAAGTCTGCTGTTATGTCCCATTGTGTGACACCGCCTTTAGTTTTGACTTTGACATTTCCTGACAACAGAAAAATCAAATTAAATATTAACATTTTCGTTGTAAAGGTGTAAGTTCAAGTAATAGTTAAACTTACCAGACAATTCAGCAATTTTAACATCATTAACAACCCAATAGGCATGCGGCAACCAAACGAATCCATATTTAATATCATGTCTTTTTATCGACATAACAGTGTCAAATTGTTTTCGCCCGTCGACATCCAGCTTTGCTTCTAGAGATTTATCATAGGGAAGATTTCGATATAATGCCTGAGCTTTAATAGTACTTTCAGATGACTGTAGAGTTAGTGATGCCGCACTCGATGAATTTGACAGACTAAACATAGCGTTTAGCATTCGTTTTTCCTGAAAATTATACAAAAATTATCCATATGAACAAACAAAATCATTAAATATGTTCATTTCGTTATCATCAAATATGATAACGAAGTTGTTAATTATAATTTAATTTGCTTGTAAAACATATAATTAGTCTTACTTTACTATTGGGCGTGTCAAATGAAAATCCAAGAACATCGGTAGTCTCATTCCTCTCCCATTTGTACTGGAAGGTGTATGTTTTAGCTGACGGATCTGCCTTTTCTAAAGAAACTATATATTTTGCTGGACCACTCATTAGGAAATATGGCGCGTTACGAAGATTGGTCATATTAGGAAACTAAAACAAAAATGCGATTTAAAGTTTTTTTGTAATCGAGCCAGTCCAAAGGATCAATTATCAATTGTATGTAAAATAGTTCGTTTACCTGATATGCAGCACATACTTTAATACCGATAGCTTTATCGAAAGCCGTCCAACTACATGTATTCTGTTCTATTCTGTTCTTATTTAGACCTTGTTGTTGTAGTTCTTGGTCACCATGAAGAATTAGAAGTTCCGATCTGGTAAGGTAAGTGTAGGTAATTAGAAAACGCAACACAATAATGGCATTATAAGATTATAATAGAATGTCCAACAAAATAATAAATTCTAATTACTTAGCAGCAAAAATCTCTTGTTTATCTCTCGGTAGAGAAAGATCTAGTCTAATAAGTTCAAGGCCACGAACAGAGAGTTTCGCTTCGAAAGCGGTAGCTGTGTATAGTCTGGAGGATAGTCTTATCCCGCTCGAGGCAAGGGAACCAGCAGGGACACTCATTGTAGCAGCTATATTGACAGCCACACTGAAATAAATATACTTGTGAAACAACATGTGCATGTTTAAAAAAAAATTAAAAGCAGGTAGTAACGTCAAAAGTTATTTTAGTCGCAACAATTACTTATCATGTTCAAATTTTAATAATATTTAATAGTGGATAGTGTTGCAACTTACCTAGGCCGTATCTTTCCTTCGAAATCGAGATTTCCAGATTGGCTATATTTATCTATAACCGTGCCGGACATTTTGGTATCAACATAACTAGTGCCCATGAGGTTCATGTTGAGAGGGAAGCCGCTTCCAGTTGGAACAGAAAATGTTGTGTCAAGGAATAAAGACGCTTTGTTATAGGAAATTTCCTAAAAAATAAAACAAAATAAGTAGAGAAAACAGTACATATAGGCATTAGATTCTAACCATTCGCAAACGCAAACTGGACAGTGATGAAACCAGTATACTGGTATTGCTGAATTACTTAAACTTACTTTTCCTGATAGGATTTCTAAAATCCTTAACTTAGGACTTAATTTCTCCAAAGACTTTCTGATCTCATCATCACCTTCCGCACTCCAAAATGATATCTCATTACCAAACACCTTAAAACCCAATTCCGCCATAGGATATCTATGTTTCAACGCATTGTTCTTATAATTTAATCCGTCTATTTTTTCTTGTATTTCATCTGCTTCGTTTGTAGATCGCAAGAAGCGTAAACTATTTAATTTCTCTTTGATTTTTGTTTTGCCTAATGGTCCGTTGTTGCCGAAAAGACTTTCGAAATATCTTTCAAAGCCTTCACCTCGCGCTTTTATCTGAAACATAACGTTTATTGTGTCTGTAAAATACTTACCTAATAATTTATGTTTCGATTTGAGAAGTACTTACTTCTAGTAAATTGATGGATTCCCCAAACATATCGACGGTTAAATTGAGTGAAACTGATCTCGGTATATATGAATCAGGCGAGAATATCACATTTGCTTCGTAATTTCCACCTGAAAGGAAGCAATAATAAATATCTATACCTTGTAAAAATATGGAGATAGGCAGATTTTGTGACTTACCAGCATTGTATTGGTCAAAGAAGACACTCTGCTCGTAATTTCTAGAAAACATCCTAAAGTCTGGATTGTCTTCTAATTGTGGCATCGTGTTACCAGAAAGTAATCCTTGTATTTCCACGCGAGATGGAAGGGAAGATTGACCGAGGTTGTTTAAATGACTCCAGACGAATGTAGCCACTAGAAGCATAACAGAAATTAAAAGTAATGTTGAAATCGAGAAAGTTATCTTAAATAGAAACTAAGAAAATCCTTACCTTGATTAACCTTTTCATTTTTCAACGAAAGGAATATCTTCCGGATAGTGCTAAGATTAGGACATTTCATTACTTGTAAATAAGACGCGATACGCACTTCAACGTCCACCAGGGTAGCTCTGTATGTTTCTAAGAAATATTCTCTACAACAAAAAAAAATGTTTAAAATCGTTTACCTATAGAAATGAATATAGTTTAAACTAAGTTGCAGTCATTACCTAGTTTCTTCACACGGTGTTCGTCTAAACGCATCAATAGCAACCAGTCTTATAGAGACAGGAATAAGTGTATTATCAACAATGCTGAGTAACGTGTCACTAAACTCTTGTTGATAGCCGCCAATATTACCTAAAGCTTTTATTGCTACTACCAGCTGAAATAAAAATAAGTTCACCATATTAAAATAAGGAAAACTCTGTTTTTAATTCAATTGTTGTCAATTTGTTTAATTATTGTTTAATCTTTAAACTTACATTATCTTTATCTGCTCTCACAGCATTAGGAATTCCTTTCTGAATATTTTCGTTAACGATGTTTTGGAACTCCGCCACTATTTGTTTAGGGACTTCTTCTTCACAGCATTCCCGAACTAAAATTATTTTAAAATATTATAGTCGCTACTATTACTATTTTGAACATATTAAAAATTTCCTCTTTATAATATTAGTATAGATACCCAAACACGTATTTTACTTACGTGTTTTACCACTGTGCTTGCAATAGGAATGCGCCATAGATGATACAGTAAAACTGATTACTTTGTCATTTTTCTGTTTCTGTAGAAGCTCTAGCATACTTTTTAACATTTCTTGCTTGGGACTGCAATATAAAAAAGTTTGCTCGTAATTATTCAAACCACTCTCTCACATTTTTTTAAACAATTTAACTCACCGGGGTATCATAGCCATAGACATGAGCCATTCATGTCTGATCTCTTTGTTGACTTCGTTATTCACAATCATATTTTTTATTAATTCTACTGATCCTGTACTTGCAATGTATGGAAGTGCGTCAAGGATGTGTTTTCTGTGAAAAATATTCTATCTTTGTAAACACTTGGTGATAGTTTTCAATATAGATATATGACTTTAGAAACGGTAAGTTATTTTTGTAAAGTGCAATTACATTGTACTATTTCTATCTATTATCTAAGAAGCATTTTAAAGCGTTTTATTACCTAACCGCTGGATAAGGTGTAGGTTCAAGATTCGAGGTAAATATTAAGAATTAATCATAGAAATATCTGCAACGGTACCGATAATTTATAACAGACATATTGAGTGTGAAATGTTTTTTATTATAAAATTAAGCAAATAATGTTTAAGTAGGCATTATTTAGGATGAAGTATAAAAAACAATACTAACGAAGCAGATTCACATATAGTAGGAGCTCTAGTTAGCAACTGTGCTAAGGCAGGATGATGTAGTTTTCTTGCAGACCGAACCAATCTCCCCCACAAACCCACTGTGGATCCGCTGTCCATGTTTTCATCTACTGTTGTCATATCGTCATTAGAACTTGGTTTTATCCTAAAAGAAAAATATCATGAATGACGTCTATTGATTATAATCTAACCTTGTGTATGTCTGGTTACTTACAAACACAGTAATTTGAGTACATCTCTTGCAGATTTCAATTCTCCAGTATCAGATTTTCCATTGGGCGAGTGATGGTGAAGGATATTTGATCGTTTTTCTATAGCAGCCCACGCTGTAGTAAAAAGACTTCAATTATACATGCCGCGCATGAAGAGAAAAATTTAAACAGAAAAACTCTCCGAAATATTCTAATTAATAGGTAGACTACAGGAGAATACAAATTTTATCATATAAAACTAACCTTTATTCTCAGTATACATAGTTTCAGATCCTGTTTTATTGACTTCTTTTACAAGAACTAAATCTTGTATGACTGTAGTCATAGCTCCCGAGTTCCTACCAGAGAACGGTTCAAACAAATGTCTTTCTCTACAATTAACAGATTTGTAGATGTGGTGATCTACAGAGATGCGGCATTTGCTTTCTGATTTTAATACTGGCCATGTTTGGAATTTCTAAAAAAAATTATTTATCAGTATATTACTGAAAAAAATTAAAGATTATTACCAAAAAATACTCACACTTTGAAAATCGTATCTGACAGTCTGCAATATCGACGTATATTTATATCTATCGGTGCACTGAGACAAGTCGCGTGTCTTTATCAGAATTAAACTTGTGTTTTCTTGCCCTCTTACTACATAATCTACATTACATGTGCCATGGATGTCTTGCTGTAAAAAAAATAGTATTTAATACCTAATATAAGCCATAAAAGATACAACATTAAGGCATAATAACGATGACTGAATGTCGAGCCTTACCTTACTACTGTTAATACCTTTGACTACTGTTACACATGCTAATTATTAGCACGAAAGCATGCTATTATTGGGCAAATGCTACCTGCTAGCGGGTATACAGGACATGCTACTATTAAGCTTGCTTTTTTTGGCATGCTGGATAATAGCACGCTGTGCTATCTTTAAGCATGCTAGTTGATGCATGGGAAAGGTTATAAAGTGTGAACGCGTTTGCTTTAAAGCATGCTAGTATCACGCGCTTACTATTCTTTTTATTCCTCTTCCTAGCTGAGAGAAGTTTTTGGATGCTTTGCATGGTCAGTAAAAGTATAATTTTATTCAGATCCGTGTGTAACAGTAGCCTTACTTTCTTGTTGCCATCATAGTACGCAGTTAAAAGATCTAACATTATAAATTAAACGTAATGAATTCATCTCACCTCAAATCCTTTAAAATTAATATCAAATCGTTTCATGCTATTCTGAAAGAGAGATAATATGGCTCTTTTAAAGTTAAGAACCCAATCTTCTTCCGATTCATCTGGACATATCTCTGATATGATACCATCATGGAAGGAAAACCTGGAAACGATAGATAATTTAGCATAACGTTAAATAAAAAGGAATTGATAAGTATAATAAAATGTTATTATGTGATACCTAAGATCATGTGTTGAGACAGCTTGTACGAACTTTTCAGCTCTTTCAACTGGGTAGTTTTCATCTTGGTCTACTAGAACTACATCGGTTAATTGTAAAAGACCTTCGCAAGGTTTGATGAATTGAACTATTACCTAAAATACAAAAAACATATATAATTCTTTAACCCCTTCTTCTCCCCCCCACGATATAGGTCTCTATTTTTTTTATTTTACTTACTTCAGCCTTTACATCCAAAGTGGATCGGTTGTTACTAGAGCCAGCAAAATAAGTTTCTACATTAACTTTATACTCATAGTGATATATGATAGGCGTTAAATATTTGAACTTTTCTGATTCTGTAATGTAAATTTACATAAACATATAGAATTAATTTTGATACAAAATTCGTTAGTAATTATTTGTAGTTTTTTTAAACTTACGTGTACATGTTGGTGGTCCGCAGATGTAAGGATCTTTCAATGAATCTGAAGAAAGAAAAAAACGTTTATTTAAGAGATAATAACGAAAAGATCCAATAGCGATTACATTTTACTCGATTCAAATTAGAATTACAACAGTCTTGCTTGTCGTTTTTATAGTATAATGTAACTAATGGAAAAATAATGATTATGACATATGTTTGTTACTCTATCACGCAAAAACAAATGACGATTTCATTGAAATTTGGCACACTGATGCTATATAACCTGATGATAATAAAATATGTTTGCTTTTGTAATGTGTTAAATTACACCAGTGCGAAGCAAGTCATCTAGGAGAATTATAAAATCGATATAAAGCTGCTCACAGATATAAGATGTATTTATCTATACTAATATGTAAGGCTGAAAAGTTTGTTTGTTGTTGAACGCGTTACTACTGGTCCGATTTAAAAAAAAATTTCAATGTTAGATAGTCTATTTATCGAGAAAGGCTATATATCATCACCATCTAGACTATACACACAATTAGGCACCAGGTAGCGTCTAGCAAACGCGAAAAGATAGCACGGCGTGCTATTATCCAGCATACCACAAAAAGCATGCTCAATAGTAGCATGTCCTGTAACACACGCTAGTAGGTAGCATTTGCTCAATAACAGCATGCTTTCGTGCTAGTAATTAGCATGTGTAACAGTAGTCTAATACCCTCAACGAGAAAAACGAAACAAATAAAACGTAAATATTTATGGAGCACCAAAGCAGAGTTGCAGAAAATTAACCTTCCAACTTTATGTATAGAAAAACGAAAAGGACTATGGCTCTATCCTAAAATGCCGTAGATGTTTATCTCACCCTTGTCACGGGGGATCAGTTCGGTGTTAGTTACTCGAGTGAAAGGATAACTGGTACGCAACGATGCTCAGAAACAGGAAGCGGACATTTAGCACTGGATTATGCATTAATTCCGTATTGTTTAGAACATGACCACTGCCAATCCTTTTACTTTATAGGGGTTAAACAAATCATCATCACTAAATGTTTTTAAAATACTTAAGATAAATTGTTTTAAACTTATGGATTAAACGATCAGCTCTATTGGTGTATCTAATTTTATCAAAATCGCTCCAGCCCTTCTTGAGTTATAAATGTAACTAACCCGACTTAGTTTTACATAATGTATGTTTGTCTGTCAGTGGCGGATTAGATACGAACCAAATGTAGTAATTGCTACGGGCCCCGCGCTTCAATAGACCTCGTACAGTGTTTGGTTTCTCTACCGCTGAGAGAGCATCTCGTAAGAGCTGAGTAACCCAGCACCCCCTTGGTGGTAGGGGTCTGTTCCCCGACTGGCTTGCGACCAGCAGCATGCGAATAGACGCGTTCCGGTTGAGACGCATGTGAGCCAGACTTACCCCCTCCCTCTCCCATCCCATTAAAGTTGTAGATCTAGTGGACTATGGGCTCTTGCGCAGTATGTTTTTCTTCACTTACCATCAGGCGGACCATCTGATCGTTCATAATCTGGTTTGATCTATATATCACGGTCGTAACTTTTGATAAATCAAGTAGCTCTGATACTGTTTAAATTTATAAAATAGATGAAAGTTTATATGGAGACTGATACAAAAAAAATCATACCTCGGCGAAGCGATACCAAATCGACAAAATATTTAACAACAGGAAATCATACATTTATTTTTATCGTATACAAATATTTCCACAGAAACTTACTGGGAAATGGGAGTAGGTACAATGTATCAAATAATTCTACGAAATAAAATAAATATTACAATTTATTTTACATAGTTTGTGTACTTTCTTGAACAAGTAATATCGCTTTGCTGGTATTTGTTCTCACACTCTCATTTTTAGTTTCAGCATAGTGATTTTATGGTGAGAATATTGACTATCTTAGTGACGCGTAACTCTTATTGAGAACTTTATAACATAGCTTTGTTAGATGTTAAGAAGCGGGGTCGCGAAGTGTAGGCAAGCGTTTATCTATTCTCTATACTAATATATAAAGCAGAAGAGATTGTTTGTTGGCTTTAACGCGCTAATCTCAGGAACTACTGGTCCTATATGAAAAATTCTTTCATCTTTAGATAGCCCATTTATCGAGGAAGGCTATAGGCTATATATCGTTACGCTACGACCAATAGGAACGGAGCTACATGTGAACAAAGTCGCGCGGGTAATCTAGTGCAGTGATGATTACCGTCTATTTTGTTTATATAATCTTGATCCGAAATCTTTGGATTGAGATTATTTAAAGAGTTTGTATTACAGATAAAAATAGATTTCAAATGTGTATTCTATTTTCATACTATAATCTTGGCCGTAAGAGGCTTATTTCATTTGCACCTTATTAAAGAAATAAAGCTCCAGTTTTGTCCTGAAGTCCGATAGAACTGTGTCCCCATACAAAACAAACATTTCACTAGAAATTGCTTGAAAATAATTTAACAAACATGAATAGCACAAGTATTGCACTGTACAAATATGAATATCTTGTGCCGTCGCATGAAAATCCTTGTTGAATGCGGAATGATTGAGTATTGAGAACCGTCGACACGGAATAATCACAAGCGCAGGGAATAATAATAAAATACTGTTCACAGACATTTATTTGTCCCGTGCGAGGAAATTCACACTGCTTTGTTCTTTTATTAGAAATAGAACAAAACAGAGAAAATATTAATTGGATTTGAGCCCTGTGTGGGTTCCATACAGCACGAACCATGCGCTAATTTAAAACTAGAAATTATATTGTTTTTAAAAAACGCTTACCTACTGCGTTTTAAGAAAACAAAATTACAACAATAATTAATGTAAATAAAAATACATAGAGAGTGTCTTCAGTAAATAGGCCCTAATGTAGCAATTCAGACAGAAAAACAGTAGACAAATGTCGCGAATCTGGGGACACGATAGTGCCCCCGCCAAGACAAGCTAAGCAAGTGTAAGGGGACTACTATTAAGATTATTTAAAGAGTCAGCATTACTGATTCGAAATAGATTCCAAATTTGGATTCTATTTCAATCCTTAAACTTGGCTGTAAGAGGCTTATTTTATTTTCACCTTATTAAACAAATAGACAAAATCGCGAATTTGGGGGCACAAGACATGCTAAGCGAAGCGCAAGGGCACTACAACCTTTTCTTTTTTTTCTTTTTGAAATGTTTCGTCGTTTTTTTGAACCCTCATACCTACCAGATCTACAAAATTTTCGGGATATGATGTCAGTAGTGGACTCAACTTTATACATAAAAATGAATTGCTGTTTGTTAGTCTCACTAAAGCTTGAGAACGGTAGAACTGATTATTGGTTTTGAAGCTGTTTATTGGTTTTGAAATATTTGTATGAGGTCAGGGAAGGTTTAAACGGTGAAAAAATCTAAAATGATTTTGATATATCTGTTACCTGTAGTTTAATACACCTCAGCGAAGCGAGGACGGGTCAGCCAGTTAAACATGTTATAAAGTTTCAATTGCATAATATCTCTTAGTTTTTATAATTTCGTCATTGACTCACTGATGATCATCAAGATGAGAAGATCAAGATATGATAACTTTTAAATAGTGCGAGGTATTTAGTCTCGTCTTGGCAACATTTTACATGAAAATGTTTTTAGTGGGATTTAAAAAATCCAATATACGTCTTCAAAGGTTATAAAAATTACGATACAAAAGAAACATGATCTTATCATCGGTATGTCCTTAAATTGTATTTATTAAGAAATTCAATAAACTCATTTTTATTAAAGTTATAATTTTGATAGATTGCTACAGTCATTGACGCGCTGTCACTGTACGCTAAGTTTAATTTATAATTTGGAAGATGTCGCTACTACATATTTATGAACAAATATACCTATTATCTGAAAAGTTCAAGTCGAAATCAAATCAGTATGGGCTACGAGAGTTCTACCATCCCCCTAATGTTTTATCTTCATTAAATTCAAAATAGATAATCGCATTAGCTAATAACGGCATACATAATTTAAATTAATACATATTAAATAACATTCAGTTTGAATTATATTATGGAATACAAATCTAAGTAAATATACTAATTGCATGCTTCATGTGCATAATCGATGTCTGTTTAACCTAATTAATGATAATCATTATTATTAATATCTGGTCATATTTACACCGGATATTTGTTGAACTATGACACGCTTTGGAGACGGGACGGGAAATAATATTGAAGTATATCATTATTAAATAAACACTAGTCGAACTGCCCCAACATTGCACGGGTGCAGGTTAGTGTACCTACTTAATTATATAATTTTATAACTTCTTTGTACACCACTAATAAAACTTAATAAACTAGATATATAACATATTTTAAAGAGTTAACTGTGAAGTACAACGGGCGGTCTTATGGCTAATTAGCCATCTCTTCCAGGCAACCTTCGTTTCGAAAAGAAAACGAAGATGGGATTGGGATGGCATCTAATATATATTAATAATTTACATCTATACATACAAAAATAATACACTAATAAATATTGTAAAAAAATCATATACTACATCAACATAAGTAAATTTAATAAATAGATATCATCCTATGGTAAATAATAATTATTAATGTCGTTTCACTTATCAATGTAATAAATAATCTTTAACTAATTTCTTGAATTTACCTAATGTAGCCGATGGTCTAATAGTGAGTGGGAGATCATTCCTTAAATTTATAGCCTGAACAGTAAAAGATTTTTCATAAAATTTCGTTGAGAATTCGGGCAATTGTAATTTAAGTCTCCGCGTTGTTCTCAACCCAGCAGGATTTTCGATAAATTTAAATTTTTCTCTCAAATATGTGGGTGCATTTAGGCTAAACAAAACACACTACAAAAAAGAGAGAATATCTAGATTCCGGCGACAGCGTATCGGGAGCCACTTGAGCTTAGAACGGAATTCTGATACATGGTCATATTTGCGTAGCCAGAAAATGAACCGAATAGCGAGGTTTTGTAAACGCTCAAGCTTGCATCAGCATAATCGAGTATGGACAGTAAGAGAGAATATGCAAGCATTATTTTTGTAGGAATAGGCAGAAAAGATCGAAAATGTCTCAAGGAGCTCAATGCAGCAAATGTGTTTTTTTCTAATTTGGTCAATTTGGACCGACCATGATTTAGTTGTTCTATTGACTATAAGTAATGGCGGAAAAACAAGATGGCGGGAGGGCATTGTTGCATTTGATTGTGCTGCAGCAAAATAATATAAAAAGGGCCATTACTTGTCGAATGGTGGGGTTTTGTTAATTCTAATTTGACATAATAGATAATTATAACCCAATAATAAATTAAAGTGAGAAAAGGTGTTGTAAAGTACAATTGTAATGAGTACTAGTACTGCTAGCTAGTACTAGTACTAGTAAAACATATACAAGCCGATGATTTCGGCCAGAATCCTACAGATAACAAAAACACATTTAAATTTCAATATATTGTTATAAAAAACATTAAGGATAATCCCGCAGGAACTATGGATTTGTATGAGACAAAAAGGAGCCTATGTGTTAATCCAAGTTGCAAAGTATCTGTGTGCCAAAATTCATTCAGCGATTTTTGTGTGAAGTATTGTTCCCCTACCAATTCCTGTTAGCTGCTTATCTAGGGTATTAAAGAAAATACAATAGTCTGCCAAGAAGGTCTATACTAGATTCTAGATTGAGGACTAAACTTATATTAGCTTTGCTGTTAGAAAACTGACCTCTCCACACGACATAGGTCACGGTCAGTGCAAAAAACCAACAAAAAAAAAAAACGATTTTTTGGTATGTAATGTTTTACAATTTTTGATTTTACGTTTTCTATAATACGGTTCTTGTTACCAAATTGAATTCAAGAACATATTCATGATAGTCAACTTACACTATTTTATACGGCCGATGCTGCTTAATATCACAAAAAATGTTTTCATTATAAACGATAACGTTCAATCAAAGCGAAAGATGATATCGTAATTAAAAACTACCCTACTCAAAATTGTAAAAATTCTCATAAATATACATGTAACCTTAACAAAAGAAATAGATTCTTTGAGATAAAATACTGATAATAAATGACCTAAAGAAGACCTTATTATCAATACTCTAATATGCCTACCCGATATATGAAACAGAATTATTGATATTTCACAATATTTTGGAAACTTTTATAAGTTCTGCGTATAAGTTAATGATGATTCTATGTTTATAATATCAATTTATCACGTGTTTATCTATATTACGTATAAACTTTCTTATTGAATCACTGTCAATTGATGAAAACCGCATTAAAATCCGTTACGTACTTTAAAACATCTAACCATACAGACAAAGAAAGAGAAATTGATCTACTATTGGTAATATTAAAAACAATACGTACTCCCTGATGCACGTACACTTGCCGAGAACACGAACAGACACACAAATATCACACACCAATTCATTTTGTCGTTCACAAGTGAGCCATTGTACGCGATTCGCACGTCGCTCTCCAAATGACGAAAATCTCATTCAATATCGAGGGTCGTTGTAGGGTCAAAGTAAACAGTACTATCGCGTTTTATCTTAACGGAACACGCTTTCAATGGTTTTATATAATTTGTAATGAATACTGAGTATGGGTAAACATTGTTAGTGAGGGACCGACGCGACGCGACGGAAGGAAGCGCTAGATCAAGTTGCGTCGTGATATCATGTGGCTTTCAAATGGATTTTGTTGTATTATCTATTGAGATGCAGAAACTTTGATTATCTATTAATATTATATTCTAGAAGACGTATCACACACAATAGTTGTCTGGATTTTCAAAGTTATTCTAAGAAGTGATCTCAATATTTGTTAGTTAAATTACGAGAATATCACACCTTCAATAATAACTAACTCTGATATAAAAAATTTGGGCAACGTTATATTATAAACAGGTTATTTGATTTCCTCTAAAATTACCGTACTAATAAATATATCAAAATCCTATTTATTAATATCGAATAAACAGCCTAAAAAATAGGTTTCTTAAAATGTCGATACTTCCATACAACTTTTTATCCCCCCCCCCCCCCTTCAACCCCTTACACCCCTTTTTAGCATTAAAAAGTAGCCATATCCTTTGTCAAGTTGTAGAGTCTACAGAAATCGGTTCAGTAGATTTGGAGTGAAAGCGCGACAGATAGACAGACAGACAGAGTTACTTTCTGTATTGCGAGAGCATGTATTTAATTAAAAAATATATTATATATACCTACCTAGTTTCGGTGACGTATGAGAGAAGGCTCGAACTGCGCTCCTCCCATCTCCACACACAACTCGGCTCTTCGGACTATCTCCCGGTGGATGCTATCCCACAGAGTGTCCTCGGGGCCCCTGCTGTTGAGATCCGCAAACACGTTCCGAATTCGGTCTTTCATCTCCTCCGCTGTGTCACATTCAGTTGCAAACACTCTGTCTTTGACGTATCCCCAGATGAAAAAGTCCAGAGGGGTCAGATCAGGGGAGCGAGGTGGCCAAGCACGAGGTCCCAAGCGGCCTATCCACCGGTCCGGGAAATCCTGGTCCAGCTGCGCTCGGACGGGGCGGACGATGTGAGGGGGAGCGCCGTCGTGCTGAAACCACATCTCCCTTTCCAAGGCCAACGGGACGTCCTCGAGGTACCTCGCAATTGGACCTCGTAATAGGTCCAAGTAGGACTCCCCATTCATGCGTGGTGGCAGGAACACTGGACCATAGATTTTTCGACCGTGGATGCCGGCCCACACATTAACAGACCACCCCACCTGATGACCCGTTTGCTGAGTAGTCCGTGGCTTCTCACGTGCCCAAATATGGGTGTTACGGCGATTCGACATGCCGTTTCTTGTAAAATTGGACTCATTCGTCCACAAAACGTTGGCAGCGAAAGCGGTGGGGTTTGGGTGCCCTAAAAACCATCTGCAAAACTGCACTCGACTGGTTTTGTCGGAAGGGAGTAGCGCCTGCGCTATGTGCACAGAATAAGGGCGCTGACGGTCTTTATTTAATATTTTGTGCACGGTTTTGTGCGACACGCTAAACCCACGAGCTCTAACTTCCCGCGCCGCGGTACGAATCCCTAGACGTGGGTTTCGTCTCATCACGTCCAACACTTGTTGTTCCGTGCGGATCGAGATCTCCCGCCCACCTCCACGCTTTTGGGGTACAATGGGCTGGTTTTCTAAAACTCTTTGGTACGCAGCCGTAATGATGCGAGGATCTGAAGGGTGTGCATGATTCGGGTATCGCTGTTGATAAATGCGTAAAGCTCGTGAGGCATTCCCTTGTGCTTCTCCATAACACATCAACATTTGTCCGTATTCACGAGCACTGAACATTATGATAAAACACTCAAAATCTGAATAAAAAAATTAAAACATTAACTAGGATAATTTTTCGCGTTTTAACATTAAACTCGTAATAAAATTGCGAGTAGATCGCATAATCTAGCACCGTAGCACGTTGCAGTAATGACTGAACTAAAGTTTTTTAAATAAATTTTATTTATCCAAAGAAAGAAAGCCGCACATACAAAGATGCGGCATCGTTAAATCCGATACCAAAACATTTAACCCGTTGCACGACTGTGCTAAAAAAATTCCCTTATTTTTTCGATACGGCATTCACAATTGACCAATTTAATGAAATAAATGTAAGTACCAAATTAAATAAAGAATAATCATTAGAATAAGATACCGTATGTACTGGAGTCATTAATTATTCGCATTTAAGTCAAAAAGTAACAATTTTTTTCTCATTAAGGTGTAATCGCAGATAAGTGTACATGAATAGGAAAAAATTTAATTAAACAAATATCCACTTGTTTGGGACACAACAAACAGACATTCACAGACAAAATTTTAGTCTGCCTGGATGCATAATACATAAACTTCAAATTTAGAACACTTCATTTTGCTTCGGGTGAAAATGGCGACCCCTACACATTTCAACTGATTAAGGTAAAAACATTTCAGAATGCACAACTGAATAAAATAATAAAATTAAATAATATACGGTTTGTTCAAAAATGGTTTGTTTTATTTTTCTAAGTTCAAAAATGATGACCCAAGATAGTCTTTAGGGTTATTTATTACAAGTGTCTAGGGCAGGGGACGCCAAACGAATCATGAGCATTCAAATTTCAACCTTATTTGCATGATGATACGTATCATAATTTTTTTTTTCAGGTCGGTATCTATGAGCTTGCCAAAGGTACCCATGGCACGTGTGATGGTGTATCAGGTTTCATGTAAACTGTAGCAATTCATACATTTCTTAATATTTTAATTTAATTTAGTTTGTCTTTGCGTTATGTTCTTTATAAGATAAGGTCGGATAAAATAATGAAGAGTTTGTCATCATTATAAAATAGCTTGCCATTTAATGGTTACATTTTAAATGGCATATAAAACCAATACTAATTTCAATTTAGCTGATTTGAAAAACCCGCCATTGACCCAGTGCTCAACTAGTGTGTCCTACGTGTCCAATCTGGTATGACATATGGAGCCAAGATATGGACACAGCGTGGTTGGTCTGCAAGCTCAGTTGCTCAGCGAGATATGCTCGGAATTTCTTTAAGGGAAAAAATCAGATAAGATGACATATGCAAAAGAACTGAAGTCACCGACATAGCATGCAAAATAAGTAAACTGAAGTAGTGGTGGGCCACTCACTTCTGCCAAAAACATTGATCAAGCTAGATTATTTACAGATATACCTGATTTATTATTTGCAGTGCACAAGGCATCCATAAAATCACAAGAATAGTACAGGAATAATTCCAGTGTATTAAAATACTTATAGAAATTATATTATAAGTAATAAGGAAGAAATAGTTTGATCATTTAGAATACAATAAGTTCTGCTAAGAACTTTTTGTATGGGAGGCCGAATCATTTTTATACTTCTAATATTGTTATCTATGCTACACATAATTTTTATAATCAATATAAAATAAAATAAAGGGATCTCTAATTAGAGATCTAAGATTTCTAGATCGGGGAAAAATTGCATTACATACATTTTAGGGAGTCTGAATATATGAATTTTCACACCACTTCCTTGTAATATTTGTATGGATTATGTGCTGTATTTATCACAATCACGTTTTTCACAAATAAGAGCCAAACGCTAAAGATTATATACAGCCAAACGCCTAATATATTTAATCTGTTATAAGCAATTATTAAAAATTCATAATATAAATGTTTATGTATAAACGTCAAAAAACAAAACGTTAGTGCTGTACTAATAGATCAAACTAATAGATATAATTAAAATCGATCGAAATTCAGTGTCAAGTATTTTAATCGTTTAATCGATTTTAAGTAATGGCTATCAATAATTACATTGTAATATATAAAATTAACGATTAATGTTACCTCAGCTTCTTATTTAATAATGTATTACTGAACTTTATCTCTCAAAATTGAAGAAGGAATACTTTTCGTTCTTAACAGTTTCAAGAGGTAAAAATAAAAATTATTGTAATAAAAAAAAGAAAATAACCGGTTTTATGTGTATTTTTTTAGATAAATTATTATAAGTTAATTTATATTTTTAGTAATTACTATGATTAAAAAAGTTTATTCATTATCGATGTTTTGGTGAATAGTGTTACCATTGTCACCCGTCAAAGTCAATATATAATAGCTCTCTTAAGTTGGCGGGGAAAAATTTATTTTTTGCTAATTCGTTTGTTTTTGATTGTTCGATTAAATTTATCGTTTGTTCGTTGTTCATTTTTTTTGAATAATTTTTAAAAATCTTATCTTAAGTTGGCGGGCACATTAATTATTTAATTTTTTTTTTACTAATTCGTTTGTTCTTGATTTTTCGATCAGATTTATCGTTTGTTCGTTGTTCATTTTTTTATAAATAATTTTAAAAAATACGATTTTATCTTAGCGCCGACAATTATAGTAACTAACATTTTTTTTCAATCAATGTAAGCTAGTTATCGTTTGTTCGATCAAAAAAAATGTTTGTTTGATCTTACTTACGCTTAATTTTTTATTTATATCATTACACCTACCTTAGGCATGTTCAAATTAATACTACTGCGCATGCGCGAACTCTCGACTGCTACGCGGGCTATTTAAATCTCATCCAACAACAACAACAATAATAATATCAATCATAATAATAGTAAAGATTATGAGTGCTTTCTCTTACTTCGATAATTTATTATTTGAACAACTAACATTACAGCGATATCTTAAGTAACTTTTTGTCACGCCGACATTCGGGTTTGCTTTTAATCACTCCAAATACCTTCATCTGAACGGTAAGGTTAGATTTGGTAAGTCAGAGGTGTTTTTATCCTCAATTATTTCCACAATAACATTTATAATTTTTTGTAGCGTTATAGTTTCTGGAATAATTAAATTGATGCTAATTCTTTGGTAATTTTAAATCTCTAGGTGCACTTCGATAGTACTCAACATTTAAGTGTTTCGCAAAAATCACGTATGACGCGGTTTGGATCACCGCCTAAAGCAAACACTGGACATATTTGAAATTCAACTCAATCAAAAGACTTGAACTTTCAAGTTTAGATAACTAAAAGATTAAAAGTACAAACCATATTGAATGTTGTGTCTGGGTGATCAGAAACTACGTGTTCTTGTAATGTTGCTTCAGTGAAACCCATCCTGATAAAGTAAGAAGAAGCCAGCGACTGAGGTTGTTCGACACTCATACCTTCTCCACTGTAGTACCTAAAGGTGTGAAATTTATTGATATGATGATGAAGATAGAGTTAGGTAGGAAATAATATATGAGATAAGGCAAGTTTAATGTTCCAGAGCCTGATACCGGCCGACTTTCTCCATTTAATTTCATTTGAGAAGAGGAGAATTTGAGCTGGATGCTACCAAAAGCTGCGTGGTACACTCAGCAGCCAAGATGCAAATAAAAAAGTAAAGAAAATAAAATCTTTCTGCCTAGAATGTAAGAAAGGATACTGCCTTACATATATTGTTGTATATATCTCTCAAGTAAATAGTAGGAACCCGGGGCGAAGCAAGCACTATAACCAACAACTCATCGATCATCGATATTGATAGGTAGGTATCCAAATTTTTACATTTTCGCATATTTATATCTGACGATACCTTACTAGGTCAATAAGCCCCATATCGCCGCGGCGTAAACTTTGAGTACCAGGCCAATTGGCCAGTTAACGCACAATATAAAAAAACGCCAGTTTTGGTCCCGCAGCGAACGTGTTAAAATTCAATATCATACAAATATTTCCGTCCGAAATATCTAAAACGTTCTTGTCGCGCCGTATGTATGTCAGATTTTCTCACAGGTTAGGGCTGATTTCAAAAGAGCAACAATCCTTATATTGTCCACTTACCATGAAGTGGGCCCTTTTTTGTATGTTTTGTATAAAATCAGGTTATCAGGGTGTTTTATGTGGAAACATTAACTAAGATTAATAATGACTGTCTACTCTGACAACAATTTTTTAATGCGGTCAGTCTATTAGACGTATTAATTCAAACGCCATTTTCCACTTCCTTCCAGCCAGATGTGATTCATCACATGCAAAATATCCTTACTAATATTATAAATGCGAAAATAACTGTGTCTGTTTGCGGCGCTTTCAAGCCAAAACTACAGAACAGATTTAAATGAAATTTGGTATATAGGTTGTCTAGAGCATGAGAAGGGTCATAGGCTACTATGTTATGCGAAAAAACGGTTGTAAGGGTTTGAAAGGGGGGTATAAAAAGTTGTATGGTAGTATCGTCATTTTTAGAGCTAGAAGCTTGAAACTTATTTTTTAGGCTGTTGATTCGAATTTCAAAGTTTGTAAAAGTTTCACCCTTAAGGGTGTAAAATAACAATAGAGAATAGGGGATAAAAGTTTGTACTTACATCTTGGCAGTGAAACACTGCAAATAGCTCATTTTAAAATGCTACCCAAAGACACTTCATGGGAACGAAGTCGCAGGTCGCAGTCGCAGCACAGCGTAGATAATATTTAAATTAAACAGTTCAGTTAAGTAATATCATGTTTGGTTATATATTAGCCGTTTATTGTTTAATTATTGACTATACCAGGAACCAGTCGCAATACCAAAACAATAGTCAATACTAAAACTGAATATTGAAACCGTAACAGATTATTCAGTATTCCGCACATTCCTATATTAAAGCTTAATCCTTTGTAGAGCGGAGTATTGTTTATTGAATACTGATTTGATTGTGAAGTTTAATTGTCATTCATTCAGGGTAAACTTTTGGAGTATTCATCGGATGATGGTAGTAGAAGCAGTGCACAGTGGTATTGATGTAGTTATGTATTAGCAAAATCCTATAAAGCTTATTTAAAGATCTGAATTATATTGTTTAATGTTTTTATGCAATAATTTATTTTTTTGTATTTTGCTATAAGAGGCGTTTAGACAGTTTAATTTGATATCAAGGAAAGTAGAAACGCCTGATGATTAATTGCAAGCAATTTGTTTTAGTATCATATTTTACTTAACAAAATAAGTACGACTTGTGAATTTAATAAAAAATATTACGATATTAGTAATGCGTGTTTCAATTGACATATTTATAATTACTCACAAAAAGAATATAAGAAAACATAATAAAACATTTTAACATAAACAATTTAACCGATTTTAAATATTACACAGCAACACCGTTCACAAAGTAGCATTAGACTCAGTGGCGTAACTATAGGGTGGCATTTCGGCAAAATACCAGGGGCCCCGAGCCGGAGGGGGCCCCCAAGTATAGGCGCTCATAATTATTTCGCACAATGGCGCAGAAGGTGCTTGGCGCGTGCCTGGGTTAAGTTTTTAAATATTGGAGGAGGGGGCCCCATCTGATGAATTTGCCTGGGGCCCCGAACAGTGTAGTTACGCCACTGATTAGACTAGTGCTATAAGACCTTGCTTCTTGCTAAAAATTATGTACCTAGGTCAAACCATCAAGCCTGGAAATTTTGATTTTTTTGAGAAATTAATTTAACAACACATGAGATTTAAGCGGCTGTATTTTTTAATTGTTGACTTAGAAGTTTGATTTTTTACAGCTTCAAGGGACTTGATATGTTTTATACAAGGGACTTGATAAGGGGGTCTTGTTTGATACTTAATAGTCAAAAAAAGTTAATTTTCTAGTGATGTAGTAAGAAAAATACAGTTTTTTAACTTTTCCTTTAATTTGTGCTATGAGACCTTGCTTCATGCTAAATTTCATGATTCTAGGTCATCGGGACGTACCCTATAACTCTGCAAGTAAAATTTTGATTTTTGACAGCCGTTAGGGGTCGCAGGCTTGAGTATTTGATATTAATTTCAACTTGATACCTCCACGCGTTCCAAATAAAAAGGGTCTCGACAGGCGGACAGACAGACGGAGTTTGAGTTTTTTATGGTACGTAACTTTTAAAATTGAAAATGGATTATATAATATAATGTATTTGAAATTAAAATGGTTTTACTGCATGTTGGTAAAATATTTGTCGGTTCAGAATAAACACTAGAGGTAAGAATTAGTCCCACTGATTTGGTGGTTACCATAAATGTTAGGTTTTTGATTTCTAGAATTTATGAGGGAAATATTTCTTGAATTACACCACATCACTAGCGTTTCATGACCTTCTGAGGATAAAAAAATGCCTATTTTTAAATTTACCTTTACAACAATTCTATAAGTTTAAAAATTTATATGTATAGATTAGAAATTTAATTAATGAGTATATTTCTAAGCTCAAAGTATCGGTAAACAGATTATAAAACAACTGAATGTTGAACTGACACTGACAGAAAAAAAAATACCCAAGATTTAATTTAATTTATTTTAATAATAAATCAAATACTAATTATAAAGTAGTTTTAGCGGGTAGATATTTTATGTAATGTCAAGTATACCCACGTGTAGACAATATATAACCTTTAGTCCACGTAAGTTAACTTTATTATGTATTGTTGTTGTCGAGGTCAAATGTTGGAGGTAAGAGTTAATATATATTGAAAGAGCTCTTTAAACCTGCTCCTGGGTCTCAAGCTTTAGGCACGGGTTCCGTTTAGATTATATGTTAACTACTGCGCAGTATAGCTCATATTCTTAGCATTAGTAAAATCTAATTAGCAAAGTATAGTAAACAAACAAATCTGTTCGTTTGAATAGTATTAGATAATCACATTTAGATACGCAGCAAACGGCATCCATCCCACGGTTCAAGTCCTGATTGTTTTGTTAGTGCTTATTCATTAGCTGACTGCAGCGGCGCGGCGACCTATATCAATGGAAAACTGTGATAGAAATTATGTTTTGTACTCCTCATTATTACTATTGTATTCACTTATTTGTCATCCCAAAGAGCAAGTAAAGGAATAAAATAACCACAATAAAGCTGCAAACCGACTTATGCTTTTATATTTAAACTAGCGACCCGCTCCGGTTTCGCATGGTCGCTTTCTCTACTATAATATGCATGTATTATACATTAGTCTACCCGCGCGACTTCGTCCGCGTGTAGCTCTGCTCCTATTGGTCTTTGCGTGATGATATATAGCCTATAGCCTTCCTCGATAAATAGGCTATCTAACACTGAAATAATTTTTCAAATCGGACCTGTGGTTATTGAGATTAGCGCGTTCAAACAAACAAACTCTTTAGCTTTATATATTAAGTATAAGATATAAACCTTCCTTTTGAGTCACTCTATCTATTAAAAAAAACCGCATCAAAATCCGTTGCGTAGTTTTATTGATTGATGGAAAGCGGGAAGCGACTTTGTTTTATACTATGTAGTGACTCTATGTAAGTATGTTACGGGATTCAGGATACTACGTAATAAAAGTACCTTTCTTTTATAGAGTATGCATTCTTATGTACCTACATACTTCTTACTTAATCCTACTAATATTATAAACGCGAAAGTTTGTAAGAATGTATGGATGTATGTTTGTTACTCTTTCACGCAAAAACTACTGATTGGATTTTGATGAAACTTTACAATAATATAGCTTATACACCAGAATAACATATATACTATAATTTATAATGATATAGTATGAATTATCCAAAATATAGCGGATGAAACCGTGGGGTGCAGCTAGTATCAAATAAAATGTAGTGGTATCACTGCATTTCATCAACAACAAATCAGATCGTAAAATCCTATAAAAACCTCAGAGACATACAGACTGTCGATAGAATATAAAAGTTATATGGATCATCTGAAAATTAAGTTTGGTAAAGGACGCTATTGTATTATTTCTTTTTATAAACATCAATTTTCAAATACTTGCTAATGAAATGGATTCCATACACGAACAGTAAATAAAGCTAAGTAAGTTATTTAGTATGTATAATGTAGCATTTATTGATGTACTTAATTGCACTTTACAAAGTCCCTAGTCACTTTAAGATTAAAAGCACATTAGCGCAATCCAGCCTGGACGTCTAATTAGGAAGCCAAGAGCGGAGTGCGGAGTGCAGCGACGATTTCATTACAAATGTATGAAGCAGACCAAGACGTGGCTCGCAAACACACGATCCTACGTACAATGCTCCTTCCAACCTCACCATTGGCAAACGTTGCGAGACCCTCGCATAATAGTGATATGCGGGATGCAGCCCCCAGCGCATACGGAGCCCGACGTGTCGCCTTATACCGGACGAGGTAAACCCTAGCACTTGCACGGCAAAAAGTCAAAACGTGTGGGACTGCAGACGAACTCGTTTCTCCATACAAGGCTCTCCTCGACAAGTCGCTTCCCAACGCACCAGCTCACATAATATTGTTAGCCGCCGATAGCTTTTTATGTCCGATGCATTATTCGATACTCATTTAAAATTCTAACATGAGCTTATAAAGAAAGCTCGCCATTTCCAATCGGTCCCCTGCTGTCGTCGGTCGTCTCCTCGGTCGATATATCGGGACGGGTTTATTGGTGTTTTATTACTTAAATATATTACGCAAAATCGCTTTGGGAGGCAGCGTCGGCGATAGCGCCCACGCGCGAAAATCGCGGGGGCGACCGCTAGAGGCTTCACGCATTCAAACGTGCGCGCGCGCCGATACACGATACACACGCGTATAAAAAACGAATTTTTAAAAGTAAAAAATAAACATACGAATTGGAGGGACCGGTTCGTCTGCGGTGCTCCCATAGATTAGGCGCAGGAGCCACAGTTCCGGTTGGCACGGGCTGCTAGTGCTGTCAATGACACGAATAGGTGATCGATGTTTATGAATGGAGTTCGATGTGACGTCATGAGTAGTGTTGTGCCTGTGTGCGTTGCGCTTGCGGCTCGGAGAGTTCATTTGTTGACAATGCGTGATCATTAGACTGGAAAGGTGAGTGTAGTGCCACCGTCATTTATCACAGGGCAAACAAGCTGCAGTTAGTAGCTATTAACAGTAATGCTCAACTGAATTTATCTTAACAGACAGAAACCCATTCAGTAAAGAAACGAATGTCTTATCTGCAGTTCGGAAGTTACTTTTAACTAGTTTTTAGTATTTACTTTAAGAAGAAGATATAACTGTAGTAAATAGCTTCTTACAGCAGTACATTCATTATGTGGAAATAAAACCCAGAGAGCTTTGTGGGCGGGTAACTAGTTATGAACCTACGATGTACATTCACAGAATATTATAATACTATTATTAATCGTGTAGTAATGTTACAACATACTTAGATTTAATTAGAACATACGTCTAATTAAGATAAGCTTACATTTTAAATACTTACATATACTAAAATCCAATACTGAAATTCTAATTTACTTAGTTAATATCAAAACCATAGACAAGTTTATAGGAGGATATCTTTAGGATTAAATTCAGAATAGGTTTATGACACTTTAAAAAATTAATCAATTTAACTATTTACTCTTGATTTAAAAAAAAGTGGATTTATTCAAAAATCAAGATGCATTACAATGTTTATGTTCAACTGTGTTCCTTAGGGAGTTCAAACCATAATTTTTGGTACCAATAAGGTTATAATATAAGTCATAAATCATTAATTATTTTTTAGTTAACTTCGGAAAATAATGGATTAAATAAATGAAATGTAATGAAGTATTTTTTGATGAATATGATTTTTATGATATCCATATGTGCTGTGACTCACCACTAGATAGCGTTGCAGAATAAAATCTTTTTCCCTCAGCGAAGTACAGCTACAATTGTAACATTACTACACGAGTTAAGTTTTTGTGTTTTAAATATATTGTAATATTTTTATTATTTTTTACTGAAAGATTCTTTTTTTAGGTATATTGTTTACTTAAACAATTCACTTGATATATTTATTAAAATTCTTTTTTTTTTCCTTGGTTTAGATCTATAATATACTAGTCGACCTTTGTGACTTCGTCTCCGTGATGCTCCGCTCCTATGGGTCGTAGCGTGATGATATATAGCCTATAGCCTACCTCGATAAATGGGCTATCTAACACTGAAAGAATTTTTCAAATCGGACCAGTAGTTCTTGAGATTAGCGCGTTCAAACAAACAAACTCTTCAGCTTTATATATTAGTATAGATTTATTAATGTGCGTTACAAGAAGCGCCAGTTATTTTAGAGACTAATGTGAAGGAGCAAGTTGAAAACCAACGCTGTCGTAAATAAAGACTTTATTTATTTATTTAAAATAGTTTAATTCACAGTTTATCATTATGTAATGTAGATGAAAGTATTCTGAGTAATGTTTTAGAGACGACGCTTCGATACAGCAATGTGTATAGACCATAACCTGTTATACTCTAACAATGTCTAAGCTGTAGGAAGGTGACATAAATTTAAATACCTACGGATTATTTCCATTCTGTTTCTATGAATATTATAATACATACCACACATGCGAACAAAATATTTGAATGAAAGCGTGGGTGAGCAGACCGAATGTCGCGTCGTTACGAAATTACCTTTGTAATCTTATTTAAAATTATATCCCACCTTTATTACCAGTGACATAGAGTTAAAAATTCATTAACAGTATTTAATAATAACTAATTTTCAAATTATTCATACAAATCGCAGCTTTAGTAGATATCCATTCACTGTTGTAGGTATAGTAATAATAATGTCCTTATCGTTTGCGATATTAAGGCCTACAGCAGATCGTCTGTAGACATATTTAATAATTTTATGAGGTAGTCATACTAACTTTGCACCTCTCTTTTACCCCTCTAAAGTAAACTATCGATAAAATATCTTACACATGTTTCATGACTTTCAATGAAGAACCTTCATACTGAATTTCAATTGAATAACTTCAAAAACGGCAGTTTCATACTAACTTTGCACCTCCGTTTTACCCCCTTAGGGGGTGAATTTTCACAAATCCTTTTTTAGTGCTCCCCTACTGTATAAAAGGAACCCCTGTGCAAAATTTCAAGTTTCTTACCGTTATAGTTTAGGCCCTGCGTTGATATGTCAGTCATTAAGGCAGTCAGCTTCTCCTTTTATATATAAAGATTAATTCCCAGTGTCAGCTGTAGGGGACAAAAGTATAATTTTTTTTCTACCACATGGAAACATTATTGTTTTGCTAAATAGTAACACTATTTTTTTTTTGGCAATACTAACTAAACGGTAAAATAATACCCGCTTGACTTTCACAATCTTAACTACACAATGCTCACTGTTTTACCTTTACAAGACTCCCTCATAAAAATGGGGGTACTTTCTATAATTTTTATTATGTGTATTATGTGTTATCTAAATTAATCTAAATTCATTTAATTTAAAGTTTAAAGATTTAAGTTTATAAGTAAAAATAAACCAATACAATCAATACAAACATTATTAAAGCTTTTTTGTATTAACTATATATTTTACAATTAACATAATTTACTACAAACCGATCCTCTAGCCCTCACTTCTCTGAGATGTATTCAATCTCTCTTCTCAATTTCACTGACTGTCTCTGTCTCAATCACTTTTTCTTTTGTTTTAGTTTTAGTTTTATACAAAAATTTTTTTGACAATAACTAACACAACAAAAAAAGAATTATGCTTTTTTGTGCAGTCGTTCTGAAGTTACTTATCCATTAATGTTTCTATAGATTTGTCAAATGACAAAAACAGCAAAAATTAAATGAATAAATTTTTTATCCATTTATGCGATACTTTTCCAAATACTTTTTACTTTTATAATATTTTTTTATTTCTTACATTTTCGTCTTACTCAGAGCTTCTTGTCGACCTTTCTTTTGTTCGGATTACGTATCCTTAAACTTAGGACATAAATCTGAACTCCTTTGTTAAGAACTGTGCTATTTAAATATATTTAATTTTATCTGTCGTCTGTGCTAGAAGCAAAAAACAATAACTCATAATAATTTATTTTTTATGATACGATAAGAAATTGAATTACATAAGAGTTTTTTGACGAAAAATAATGCAAAATGTTTTTAAAAATTCATGAAATATGAATAATGGATACTGAAGTAGGTATTCACGATATGTAAGAAGTAAGAATTTTACCTAAAATATCGGAATTTCTTAATAAGTTGCCATCACACTAATACTAAAGACGAAGTAGAACCGACAAGAATTACTTACAGTATTTTTTATATTTAATAGTGTTGAATTCCCTGTAAAATAATATATATATGTCGGGGATTTTAAAACGATGTGAAAGGAGATGGAAGGAGGAAGATGGGGAATATTGGGGAACACTAAAAGGGGGTGATGGTATTGAATGGAATATTGGGTAAACGCAACGTAGATACTCCTATTGAACCGATAAATGATCAAATATGATCTCTAACAATTACGAGAGAAACCTAAGCAGTGCCTTGGACTTGTGACCAAGGTGTAGGCTTAAGGACGTCCTTTAAGTAATTACAACACTCGCCTCCACTGCTAGGCTCTCTATTTAAACCCAAGGTTAATCTCACATAAACCTAACCTAACCTAAGGCTAACCTAACCTAACATAAGACGAGGTAATTACATTGTAAGGTACTCACGTGACCTTGATCGGACAGCACTCCTAGCACTAACACAACACTGCACAACACTATCACTATTTAGACACTACTTCACTTCTTGAGAGACCGCGCACGACTAAGACTTCAGTTAGACTGTCGACCGCATATAAAGGGTCGAAGGTAGAGACTGTCAAAACAACGGAAGTGACTACTACCCCACTCCAACGCCATAGACAACGATAACGATTCGATTAATCGATAATCTTTTACTATGCTCCGACATATATATAACTTAAAAATACTTTATTTCATATTTATGCGTCAATTAATTTTTTTTACTGAAATATAACATTTAATCTATCACTTTTTATTACTAAAACCTTCCAAAACTTTTAAATCTTGTCTTACAATATGTCTTACTAGCTGCACCCCGCGGTTTCACCCACTATATTTTGGTTAATTCACACTATATCATTATAAATTATAGCCTATGTGTTATTCTGTTGTGTAAGCTATATTATTGTCAAGTTTTATCAAAATCCATTCAGTAGTTTTTGCGTGAAATAGTAACAAACATACGTCCATACATTCATACATTCTTATCGCGTTTATAATATTAGTAGGATTAGTAGAAAAAAGAAGATAAAGAAATTCATTCGTAATTCTTCTAGATTCGTTTAAATGCGTTACAAACAAACTAACAACTTAAAATGTATTTATTTCATAAAATGATTTCCAACAACAATACGTGGATAAACGTAACGGTACTTACCCATTAGCATAGTTCAAAGAAGTTTCACACGAGATCGAACCCATACCATTAAATATGCACATGCACTTTAACAGTTCGGTATCACTTTATTTTTATAGTCACTTTTAACTATTTCAGCTTTCAGAATTTTCGAAATTCTGCTCCCAATTTATTTAATTTAATAATTTGAATGGTTCCTGTTCTTATCTATACTAATATATAAAGCTTAAGAGTTTGTTTCTTTAACGCGCTAATCTCAGGAACTACTGGTCGGATTAGAAAAATTCTTTCAGTGTTAGATAGCCCATTTATCGAGGAAGGCTATACTCATCATTACGCTACGACCAATAGCAGCGGAGCATCACGCGGACGAAGTCGCGCGGGTCGACTAGTACTAATATATGAAGCTGAAGATTTTGTTTGTTTGCTTGAACGCGCTAATCCCAGGATCTATTGATCCGATTTGAAAAATTCTTTCAGATTTAGATAGGCCAATAATCTAGGTTGGCTATAAGCTATCATCACCCTATATATCAGACCAATAGGAGCGGATGATCACGGGCATGAACTCGCAAGGGTCGGCTAGTATTCTATAAAATTCTTTCAGTGTTAGATAGCCCATTTATCGAGGAAGGCTATATATCATCACGTTACGACCAATAGGAGCGGATGATCACGGGCATGAACTCGCAAGGGTCGGCTAGTATTCTATAAAATTCTTTCAGTGTTAGATAGCCCATTTATCGAGGAAGGCTATATATCATCACGTTACGACCAATAGGAGCGGATGATCACGGGCATGAACTCGCAAGGGTCGGCTAGTATTCTATAAAATTCTTTCAGTGTTAGATAGCCCATTTATCGAGGAAGGCTATATATCATCACGTTACGACCAATAGGAGCGGATGATCACGGGCATGAACTCGCAAGGGTCGGCTAGTATTCTATAAAATTCTTTCAGTGTTAGATAGCCCATTTATCGAGGAAGGCTATATATCATCACGTTACGACCAATAGGAGCGGATGATCACGGGCATGAACTCGCAAGGGTCGGCTAGTATTCTATAAAATTCTTTCAGTGTTAGATAGCCCATTTATCGAGGAAGGCTATATATCATCACGTTACGACCAATAGGAGCGGATGATCACGGGCATGAACTCGCAAGGGTCGGCTAGTATTCTATAAAATTCTTTCAGTGTTAGATAGCCCATTTATCGAGGAAGGCTATATATCATCACGTTACGACCAATAGGAGCGGATGATCACGGGCATGAACTCGCAAGGGTCGGCTAGTATTCTATAAAATTCTTTCAGTGTTAGATAGCCCATTTATCGAGGAAGGCTATATATCATCACGTTACGACCAATAGGAGCGGATGATCACGGGGACGAAGTCACAAGAGATAGATAGAGCTATGTAATCGAACAACACGTTCTCACTATCATTTTGTCTCTTTCTATTACATGATATGTATATAACTTGAACTTATTTTAATCGCACATACTTTCAAAGCTCAATTTAGTTCCTAAAAAAGTTTCCATTACTAGTTTTTTGGTTGTTCATAATTGGTTAAAATTCTATAAACACTAGACTTTCAATATATTATTGAAGATAGGAAGAAAATAGTGACTTTTTAAACTATCCATAACTGTTTTTTAAAATTTTGTTTAAAACTTTGTTTAAAATTTCCGGAAAATAATTTTATGTCGCGGAAAATTGTTTCGCAGTTCCCCAATGTATAAGATGTTCGTTATCTGTGTCTTTTGTTTCGTTAGTTTGGAATATGTCCAGCTTGGCCATACTTTCATCTGGGTGACGTGAACTGACAAGGTAGGAAAACTGTCTTAATGTTTTAAAAAATTCAGTGTGTAAATAATAATTTCTAAACAAAAATATAAGACGTATTTTTGTCAAGTTTAATTTCTATCTAACTAAATTTTGCTGGCATTTAATTTATAATAATAAATAACAATAGTTTAAAGTTAGTTTTAAACAGAATTATAAATATTAAAAAAGAATACTAGTCGACATGTCCTAGCTTAGCTGGTCTAGAATATTTTTAAACTAAACATCCTTAAATTAAATCATACTATAAGGGGGAGGGAGGGGGTTGACGAAGTGTGAGAAGGGTTGGGAATGTGTGCTAGATATCGGAATGTAACATTTCAAAATTGTAAAAAAATCATATCAAAACCAGGAACTTAAACAATTAACGAAATGTCTAATGTTTTTTAAGATGTTTTATCTGTTATTTATTTTAATAAAAAATAATTAAAAGGACTTGAATAATTATTTCAGCATTTTGTTTTAATTTAACAGGAGGAGGGGTCAAAAAGTCATAAAATTCGTGTGACGTAATTTACGGATGACCCCTTAGTCAACTTTTTTCCTGATCATAATGCCTATATTTTAATTTAGATCTGCAACAATACGAATGTGAAAACCGTATACAATTTATGTGCAGTAGTTTTTACTTAAATTTAAAGAAAAATTATAACTTTTTCTTTTATATCTATTGGTCTTATAAACCTCAGTATAGATTCTCTTTATATAAATTCCCATAAAGTGTGTCTGGTTTAAAACGATCTAGGTATTAAATACTTTAGAATTTTTTGCTCGACGTGATTAGGATAAAATGTCTGTTCTGTCCATTAAAGTCTATCCTTTTTAGTATTCGTTGATAAAGAGCTCATTATCGTGACAAAGGATTAATTACATAAAACAGTTTAGCATTTCGATGACTTCGGGTTACTAAGTGTGCCTCATTAAAACTTTAGGGATAGCCTGTTTAAGAGAAGCTCTTATTATTATTAGTTAAATGTAAAAAAAATGTTTTATTAATACTCAAAAAAGGCATATATTACTGACAATATTGTTTTCATCACTTCATATTGTAAACTAGCCGACCTGAGCGACTTCGTTCGCGTGTTGCTCCGCTCCTATGGGTCATAGCGAGATGTTAAATAGCCTAAGTTACTGCTTGTTACACCAGCTATCTACCAGTGAAAGTCCTGTCAAAATCCGTCCAGTCATTTCAGAGATTAGCCGGAACAAACAGGCAGACAAAAATAATAAAAATGTTGTTTTAAGCATTTAGTATTGAGCGGTTATTTTAATATTACAAACAGAGACTTCAATTTTATTTATTTGTATGGAAGAAAGTCTCTACCCGCGTCTGACTGTCTGTTCGCGATATACTCATAAACTACTGAACAGATTTCCATGAAGTCTTCACTATTAGACAGAGTGATTCATAAGGAAGGCATAGGTATATAATTGTTAAGGTTTTGTGGAAAATGGTTGAAATACGACGATAATTTTTGAAAATGTCAAGTTTCAAAGCTTTACTTCGAAATTTATCCCTTTTTAAATTATAGCAACACAATTTATAGTGGGATGCGTAGCCAGGTTGCGTCGCTAGTTATTAGTAAAATATTTTTTTTTTATAAAGTACCTACTAGCGACCCGCTTCTGGCTTCGCACGTTTTTTTTCTCTACTATAATATGCATGTATTATACTTATAAACATTTTGCTTGAATAACTCTATCTATTAAAAAAACCGCATAAAAATCTGTTGCGTAGTTTTAAAGATATAAGCATACATAGGGATAGACAGATGGGAAGCGACTTTGTTTTATGTTAGCAACACTGTATATAAAGTAGTAGTAGCGGGTAGATCATTTTATATTATTTCAAGTATACTGACGTGAAGACAATATATAACCTTTAGTGCGATAGCTTAGTCTCAGTCTCTCTGGTGTTTTCGTGCAGTGAACATGGAAGTTACTGTTATAGTGTCGTGATTAAGGTTACCCTTCTGCGAGGTCGAGTGGTGGAGGTGAGAGTTAATATATTATAAAGTCCCAAGCCCCAGGCACTGCTCGCCTCAGCCTAAATTGCATGTGTTTACGTATTGCTGTACAGTAATGGGTATCATATATCTTTGTTTGGTAGCATTTATACTATGTAGTGATGTATGTCTAAACTTGTTAGAGGTACAGAAATAAAAATGGTAAATACAAGAAAAATGGATAAAAATCGATGACAAGCTAGTTTGTCAAGTTTGTTGTTTTAATTACATCTACCTCGTTAAGATTAGGGTTGGTACTTGGGGATACCAGTTTCGAAATATACAGTTAAAAATAAAGATTCTTATCACTTTGCTTATCTGTTTCTTTATTTCTTTTTATCTAATTGCAAAGGATTTCAAACATAAATCCGACATCTGTGATTTCTAACGATTTAGTACTTTCTATCGGTTTTAACGACCTATAAGATACTAGTCGACCCTTGCTACTTAGTGCCCGTGATCATATGCTCCTATTGGTCTTTGCGTGATGATATATAGCCTATAGCCTTCCTCGATAAAGGGGCTATCTATAACTGAAAGAATTTTTGAAATAAGATTAGTAGTTCCGGAGGTTAGCGAGTTCAAATAAACAAACAAACTCTTCATGTTTATATCTTCTTAATATATAATACTCTCGTGTCACAATGTTAGTATCTCCTCCGAAACGGCTCGACCGATTTTTTATGAAATTTTATATGTAGATATATTCAGTAGGTCTGAGATTCGGCTACTATCTATTTTTCACCTTCCTAAGTGATATGGGTGGCCCACCCCAAATTTATATGACAAAACGACGTTTGCCTGGTCAGCTAATATTAGTATTTTTTCCCTTTTTTAGATTTCATCTTTCTTTATAACACATTCTGTGAAATATTCTGAAGGGCTTACCACACTGCAATACAGTTCAAGTTTCTCTCGTAGACACTACGGATTTGTTTTAGCAATGTAGGAATTTCCATAGATTCCTATAGAATAATTGTTGAATCAAAATGTCCACAGCAACCCTAGCTGCATATACGGAGTTCCAAAATGCACGATATCCTTGGAACAATTATTTGTACAAGAATTTGATGCGTCCTCTAGATACGGCCGTACGAGGAACGCTACCTGCGTGGCTTCACGTTACCGTTTTTGCTACTAGTCGTGAACGCTGATAAAATATAGTTCGCTATTTAGCTTAATTTATATATTGTTTAAAGATATTTATTACATTTTTGGAATATAAAAAAAAACTATAGTATGAAAAATCATTGATAGACTAGTTGTTACGTTGATGATCGGGAAGTTCGATATCGATACTGACTTTTCCGAAGTATGTGAATTTTAAGAAATTAAATATTACTTGCTTTGATGGTGAAGGAAAATATCACGAAGAACCTGCGTTTCTGAGTATTTCCATGTTCTCTATAGGTGTGTGGTATCTGCTAACTCGCACTTGGGCAGCATGATAGACTACAGCCTAACCCCTTTTTTAAAGATAGTTAAGGGACAAACGAGCAGAGGGTCCACCTGATGGAAAATGGCCACCGTCGCCCATACACATCGACGAAACTAGAGAACTCTTGTTTTGTCGTTCCGTTGCCGCCTCGAAGATAGAGTGGGAGAGGGGGAGCGAAGAGAAGACTGCTGCGGTTTCAATGGACCCTGGGCAAGAACCCGGTGTTCATTGGAATCGCAGCAGTAATGGGATGGGAGAGGGAGGGATAGATCTGGCCCGCATGCGGCTCGGCCGGAACACGTCAGAGACACTTGGCGGTCGGTTTCCCATTTCTCAACCCCTTAAAAAGTTATGATGATGATGATATTACATTTTTTTCAAAAAAGATGTACATAATTGTTTGTGAAAATAATTTAAGTTAGGTTTGTAAGAAGACATTTACTACTTTAATTAAGCCGTGAAAAATCCATTTTCCCCTTTCATCCCTTCTTAGAATAGATATAGGGTATGTGGGGCTCACAGCAATCAAGTTCCATAGATCTGTAAGATGCAAGTAAAAAGTAAAGTTTCACTCTACACATATACCGCATAATTTCAATCGACTTAAATCTAAAGGTACGTAAAGTAAAACTTTACGATTTCCGCAAAGTAACGTCAAACTCAAACTCAAAGTTATTTATTTCAACTAGACTTTTTTTTAAAAGTGCTTTTGTAACGTCAAAAATTGGTCGGTCAGTTAGTTTGTCTGAAGCTACCACCAGCTCGGAAAGCAATTTTCTGTTGAGAAGAGCCGGCCAGAAACTCAACAGTCGCTCTTTTCAAAAAGCCATGTTTACATAGTCTTTTATACAAATCATTTAGCTTGAGAGTCAACGTCACTTAGATTCCAAGCATTCTCATCATTTAAGTAATCCTGTACATTATAGTATGCTTTATATATTAATCACTTCTTGATACGAGTTTTAAATTGTTGAAGTGGCAAGTCTAATATAGGCTGTGACCGTCTTTTATCGAATATGAAAATTACTGGATTTAAATTATTCTTGAAGCTTATCTGCTAAAAAATACAAAATCAAATACAAAACGAGTCGAATGTATGCCCAAAAATGGTATCTGGTTCCAGTCAGAATTTTTTGGCCAAAATTTCTGCCACTGGCAGCCGGTAGGTTTTGTAATATACTTCAATCACATATGAAATATTTTTATTTTTGTAAATACTAAAAATAAGAGTAGGTCTCACTTTTGCTCAGCAACAGAACAACTTATTCATAGGGAATAATTGTAATGCTGTCTGTGGTGCTTGAGCAAAGCAAGGTTTCTCTTAGAAGGTTAAAGTTGATCTTTTATAGTTTGTGTAGCGTTATCCATATTTGGGGTATTGTTATTCCATTACTGGGTATCTTTATGTTAATCATATCTTACAGCTTACAGTTTACTAATATATAAATGTGATATTTTGTATGTTTGGATGTATGTTACTCAAACTTCTGGCGGAGAAGGAATTTCAATGAAATTTAGCACTTCATAACCTGGACTAACATAAACTATTTTTATCCGTATCCTATTTTAATATTTTTATTTAGCTATAATATATTGATTTAATAAAAATAATCACCATTATTATCTATACATTGCTGCCATTTAATAGGAAAGCATTTTGTACTGCCTCCTGAGAAGAAAACTTTTTATCACGTAGAAAATTGTCCATATCACGAAAAAAAATGGTAGTCCATTGGAGCAAGGTCTGGTGAATACAGAGGGTGACGAATGGTTTCTAATTGCAGTTCCTGTAGAGTTAAAACGGTTTTTCGTGCTGAAAGAGGTCTCGCGTTATCATGGAGCAATAATGGTGAAAATCGATTCATGAGTTGGGGCTGTTTCACTGCTACTTTAGCTATCATTGTTCGGAGTTCGGCACAGTAGACATCTGCCGTTATTGCTTGACCAGATCGGAGAAAGCTATAGTGAATAACACCATGCTGAGACCACCAAACAGTTACCATTACCTTTATACCAATAAGCTTTGCTTTAGGACACTGTTGCAGCGTTTGAACTAGGGTCAGCCATTGCATTTTTCGCTTACGGTTATTCGATCCAATATTCCTTTATTTCTGTATCGATTCAACAAGGCGACACAAGTTTCAACAGGCCTTTCTTTCTGTAGATCAGTCAAATCATGAGGGGTGCCTCATATTTCATATTTTTTTTATTGATTTGACGCTAATGAGTCAATATTGTTGGTGAGGTAACGTTAAAGACTTCCGTTTACGTACGTTCAAATCAAAGTTTCGAAGCGTTTAAACCAAAATCGCACGGTGCGTTCATTAGCAGTCCCCTCTCCAAACGCAACCTCGATATTGCGAGCTGTTTCTGTCGCGTTAGTTCCGCGTAGGAACTCGTATTCAAAAATCATTCGGATTTTCGAAGTATCCATCTTTCTTGTCTAAGCTGAATAAAAAAAACAACTGAAAGTCAACAAAAGAAAGAAGAACTACATAGGTACCATATACCATACATAGGTGAAAAAAGTTTCACTCAAAAATCTCAAACCATGAAAGTTCCATGTCAATTCGAAGTACCCATTACAATAAAACGGCAATTTCATACTTTAACCTCTATTATAATGTAAGACTGTTATTACGTGATGTGTTATTTATAAGGTACGGTATTCCATATTTAATTACTTTCCTCTAATATTATGATTGTATGAAGTACTTAAATGAATAAAAGCTTTAGTTAAAAGTGTATTTTAACAATATTAAAACTATTCAAAAGTGTATAAAGAACTAGAGATGTATTTTCAGTGAATAATCGTGTAGTGCACGCCGCTGCTCGCCACTCTGCTCGTATATCGAGGTTACCGGATGGTCTTTATACTCTGTAGTCGCTATTGTTTAGCGCGGGCATTAGTAGCTCCATATAATTGCTATTCTGTTGTTTTTCTTCTTTTATTGTTTAAACTTGAACTGGATCTATATGTATGCTTGTAAATCAGTTGGCATTGTAATAGAAATTTACGTAATAAGTTGACAATGAGGCACAGCATGTATGCCGAGCATTCAGGGACGCGCCGCGCCGTCGTGCTAAATACTTAAGAGCGTCTACAGTTGAAGAACAAAAAAAAAAAATTCCGTCTTGGCCCTTGGCCCATGATCTGATTGGCCGTCTCGAGTGGTTTTTAGCGCCCTTGTCTTGACTATCTCGTACTTTAAGTCACAAATATGTTATTAAAGAAGTGAGAGCAAAAAAAAATATCGGAGATTGAGTCCTTCAAGTATATTATGTAATTGTTGAGCAACCGCTTCGCTCGAAGGGCTTTTCGAACCAACATTATTCACTTCGAATCTTATTATATTTTCATATTGGCGCTCTCTGAATACTTCGCGGCGCCTGTTACGCTCTGGCGCCGTAGTGCACCGCACGACCTAGCACATATGCCTATATGACAACTGTAAAAAAATATAAAATCCCAGAGCCTAAGTATAAGTTCTCAATAACCCTTTGGAAATCTTATATTCTTATACAAAAGTGAGCATTGGGAAATATCAGCTTAATAGTTGTGCCTCAAATGTTAGACCCAGAAGATGCTGAGAGCTTTGAAAGCGTCTGGCAGGAGGTTGGCGATAGATAAGAGGTTTTAAACTTTAATCTTAACATATTAGTAGTAATTTATAAAATTTTGAAATATTATATGTTGCAAAAATGTTGACATATATTTTTAGAATTTACGGTTTCTTTAAGTCAAAGCAGTTTAAATTATTATTTAGTAAAGCTTAAGGATATTTCAAAGATGGTGAATGAAGAATAAATTAACTGTCAAATATCACGTGGTCCTTTGCGTGGGACCTACGAGTGTGTGGTATCACCTTTGATGAGTCACTTATTGAATCAGCATGACATCGATAAAAGTTGTGAAGCTAACTTAAACTGACAATCTTGACGTTTATAAAAGAATCTTTGTACCAGGATACTGTCTTGTTGTATGACATTTTTAATGTTTGTTATATTTTAAGTTTACAATTTGTATTTTCACGCTACATATTTTAATATCCATAAATTATTCATCCAATTTTATTTCTGATTCCATATTAAAAATTATAACTAACTAGCGACTTGCCCTCGGCTTTGCACGGTTTCACTATTATTATACTTATGTAATTTTGCATATAAACCTTCCGCTTAAATTACTTTTTCTACGTCAGCGATAAACTCAAAAAATAATTAACAGTTTTATGCGGTTTTTACCAATAGACAGATTCATGAGTAAGGTTTAGGTGTATAATTTGTAAAGGTTTTCTGTACGATTCTTGTAGAAATATTAAACGATTATACTGTTGAAAATATCAAAAAAAGTCTAGCAGTCTGAAAGCTTTTACCAAAAACGTAGCCAAATCCGTATCCGTATAATAAAAAAATATACGTGTTAAGTTATAAAACATTTATAAGCAATAACTTGTACATAATAAACTTAAAAAGTTAATAAACGTCACCAATGTAACAAATCTAATAATCAAATGTAATAGAAATGCGTATAAATTACACGATATTATGACACCCCGCACGTTAAAACCAATAAACAAAGTGAAATACTCTGTTATAAACAATTTACGGAATTTCAAATTAACTCGGCATGTATACATATCTGATAAAGGCAATCAATTACGGCTTAGATCCATCCCAATCCTACTGATAAGGTTACTTCACCACCTGCTATTAGCGATGTATACTTTATGATATCTTAACCGTTTGAAGTTAAATGAAACTAAAAAAAAGGAATGAAATGGATGCCCTATATCTTAATATTCTGACAGGAACTATTATGACAGGAACCCAAACAGTGCCTTGGACTTGTGACCAAGGTGTAGGCTTAAGGAGCTCCTTTATGTAATTACGACACTCGCCTCCACTGCTTAGTTTCAATGTCAATGTTAACTACTACTAACTAGCACAAACCTAACCTAACACAAGACTAACCTAACCTAAGGCTAACCTAAACTAGCATTGTGTTTACGTAACCACGTGGCAATTACATTGTAAGGATTTACGTGACCTAAGTCGGAGTGCACTTCTAGCACTACACTGCACTTTTTTTCTATTTTTTTAGTCTTGAAGTGGGATAGACTTTCTCGTTAGTAGATTTTGACATTGAAAGATTTAAGAATTTAAGAAAATGCGCGATTAAAAAAAATTATTTGTATATCCTTTTGTTTCCGACATAACTTATATAATAAAATGATTACCGGAGCTCGTGGTTCAATGTTAGTATTGATGATATAGGATTCATCCTGCACGGTCTATGTGTGTATGTATAATGTACCCACTTGAGTCCGATATGAGTCAGCACGTTAGAAGATAATCTAAATTTCAAATGGTTGTCTGGTCTCCTATCCTAAAAATTTAGAAATTAAGCATTGCAATCGTCCACACAAATTTTGTTAATTACTTCGCGTCACTCTCCTCAAGTGTCTCCAGTAAATAGATCCTTAAACAGCAATTTAGGACCAAACCATGTCATTAATTGTAGTAAAGATACCTATACTAGTTTTAATAAGAAGTAGAAGACAAACATATCCGTATTTTGAAATCATTGATATATTAAAATTGAACGACAATATCCATAGTTTATTACAGAAAATTTATAACATCGTTTTAACTTAGCATGACAAAGCGTACAGTCGTGCTTCAGCGTCCCACCTATCGCCCATTCCCTTAGATAAACATATAAACAGCGTCTAATGTATGCGTGTCACCTGCTTAAGAAAGTAGTCCGAGACGGATTGTAACACCCACCATCCATTTTAATTAAAAACCTGATGTTTAGGTATAACAACGTACTAAAATTCGTTCTGCCCTTCGCTTGTAAATTTTGTGAAAGAATTTTAAAAGAATGTAGAGCTAGAAACAAGTTTAAATGTATTAGTTAATTTCCGGGTACAACATTTAGAAATAAGTTTTTTTTATTACTCTTTATTGTACACAAATAAAACATAAAAAAATACACTGAAAATAAAACTAAACTAAGACGAGTACAATGGCGGACTTATTCCAATTAGGAATCTCTTCCAGTCAACCTTGAATTGATTGAAAGGAATAACAATATTAAGACAGACATTTTCTAGTCTTAATTATGAACATTGAATTCTTATTAGATATCAAAAGCTTACATTAGAAAAGTTAATATGGTCCTAAAGTTTTCTTAAATTTTCTAATTTTCCGTGACATTTTCTTAATTTTTTCTTACATAAGAACCTTCTCCTGACAATTACAAATACAACAAAAAAAGAATTAGTGAAATCGGTCCAGCCGTTTACGCGTGATGCCGTGACCAAGGGAAATAGGGATTCATTTTTATATACATAGATGGTGACGAAATATAACATGTAAAAAGAAAATCCAAAACGATCAAATTTTCAGGTATTTATACTATTGTCAGACACCTTGTGAGTTACAAAGGCCTTTCTTGTTGAGAAGTATGATGGGTTGATGATAAGCATGCATATATTTAAAGTTATAAATTGAAAAAAAAAATGTTTATGAGATTAGAAATTACGATTAAAAATTAGAAAGTAGTTTTAGATTGAATTAGTTTAAAAAAAATGTTAAGTTGAAAATTAAATGAAAATAAGACGGAAAGAATTATATTTAGCTTGTTTTATAATGACTTTCTAAGTTGTGAAGTTTATCTTGCATTCACATCTCACAGTCGAGTACTACTTAAGAGTGTTGTAATCAAATTAACGCATACAACCTACACCATCGTCACCACAATGATTGATGGTGCTGCACCAATTACCCATTTACTTTTCTAGAATCTGGATTTTGTCAATAGTATATTTTGATTACTAATATAGTTATCGGCTATCTTGTACGTTTGAGTAAAAATAAAGGGGATAGTTGTGAATTATTATTATGCTGCGTGCCTGAATAGGTAGTTCAATCCACTATTTTTATAAATAACAGGCGCGTGGGAGCAGAACCGTCTCGTAAGAATGTATCACGTGTGACGTCCTCTCGCGCCGTGTTACTTAACTAAGCTATATTTCCAAATTGTTTTACATAAATGTTAGCAGCACTGTGTGTTTATAAAGTAGTAGTAGCGGGTAGATCATTTTATATTATTTCATAACCATTAGTGCGACAGATTAGTCTCAGTCTCTCTGGTGTTTTCGTGCAGTGAACATGGAAGTTAGTGTCGTAGTGTCGTGATTAAGGTTACCCTATCGAGATCCACGTAAGTTACTTTATTATCTATTGTCGTTAGCGAGGTCGAGTGGTGGAGGTGAGAGTTAATATATTATGAAAGAGCTCTTTAAACCTGCTCCTGGGTCTCAAGCCCCAGGCACCGCTCGCCTCAGTCTAAATTGCATGTGTATACGTATTGCTATACAGTAATGGGTATCATATTTCTCTCTATATCTATAGCATAAATTACGACCACTTTTAATAACGTTAACTTGAAAACGAAGTTGTCAGGAATCCAAAAAAGTGTCTCGTCTTGTACCCAATCTCTTAAAGGGATTTCTTTTTCTCTGGTATTTCTCTGATAACAGTAACATTATCTTTACATAGTATAAAACAAAGTCGCTTCCCGCTTAACCTATGCTTATGCTTAGATCTTTAAGACTACGCAATGGATTTTGATGCGGCTTTTTTAATAGATAGAGTGATTCAAGAGGAAGCTTTAGTATAGTACATGCATATTGTAGGTGAGAAAGAAACCGGGCGAAGCCGGAAGCAGGTCCTTAGTTAGGTTATATAATTGATTTGATATTTTACTGATATCAATGAAATAACTTATAATTATAATTACCCTCACTACAACTCAACAGAATTTGTAAAACAATAATAAATGCGCCCTTTTACCATCATCATCTCCCTTTAATGGCCCACTGCAGAGCCGGGTCTTCTCCTCAGAATAAGATGGGATTAGACCATAGTCTACCACGCTGGCTAAGTGCAGGTTGGCAGACTTCACACCTTTCCTTCACCGTTAAAGCAAGTGATATTATAGTACATTATGATACAAGGGTGCTAAGTTGGTCATTACAACCGAGCCGAAGAGGAGCTACTTATTATTTTCTGATATATATAAGACGCGTTGGTGCCGTCATGAATTGAACAATCTATACCTAAATAGAAATAACTATATCTGTAAACATACGTACAGATAGTTCAATCAACTACGACGCACAGCCTTCTTTTTATATTTACATATAGTAGACGTGCCTTACGCCGTCATGGATTGAACCTTATATATATATACATACATACAATGAAACAATCATATGAACAAACATAATGCGGAGCATCAAGCAAACAAAGTCACACGGACAGTTTATATACTACACTAGTGCGGTAATGTAAAGTATAAAGTACCCGTGTGTTATAGAACTATTTACATTCACAAAAACAGTTAAACAAAATATCACTTTACGAGCAAGAGATATTTGAAAAATTCAATCTCTCGTAAATTTCTATTTGGAAAATTATTGACTCGGGCATTTTCAACTTTCTTTTAAGCCACTCGTGTCCCCATTATTAAAACTGAGATAAACAAACGCATGTTTAACGTATGTGTATAGTTTGTGAGCATCTTGTTAATTTACCACAAGTATCCATTGATTGATCGATACAAGCAGATGGCTTAAATAGCATAGCAATGATAAAATACTTGTTTTATAATCCGTTATCGTTATGTTAAGAGATTCTATTATTAATATCTTAAATAGCGGCAAAGTATTATATTATCATTATGTATTGGATTTTGATGTAGTTTTGAGTAGTTAGAAGAGCGATAAATGAGCAATGTTTTTGGTTATTCGAGACGAGAATTTAAATAAAATCATATCATATTATTGTCTTAAACTAAGAGGAGGAATCTGAGGAGAAATTCTATAATAATAAAAACGTTTTGCCATTAATAATCCAAAAATTATAACAATAGGATGATTTCTCAGTAATTTTTAAACAGATCCGAAATACTTCTGTAACTATTACAGTAAAAATAAAGTCCATAGTATTATACTATTTGCACACAGAACTTTTAAGTCTATTATAATTAACATAATGATTGAAAAATTTTAGGTTAAGCCTACTTAGTTAATCCTTACTCCCTTTTAACTTACAAAGCTTCATTAAAAGTATTTAAACGTGAAATAGAGCGTACAAATAATTTGAATTTTTATGAGTTAAATTAGTAATTATAATTCGCGTTTAAAGACTAATATTCTACTATTAATTTTTGTATTACCACTTATCGTAGAAATAAATAACCCAATTCTGAAGCAAGTTTTAAAATCAACAAAACACATTTTACTTTAATAATAAACCAGAAATTACTATAAAGATTTTGGTATAAGCTTACATATATAAGTTTTACATCAGAAAAGCATATGGACTAGAATTAGTTGAGACATAAAACTATTAAATAACTCGGTAACTGACCATCAGGTGTGATTTTAAGCTTCTCTACGTGATAGATTAGAAATATATTCCAAGATTCCAATGAGTTGAGTTTACCTAATATATGCAAGGTACTGTAAATCAAGATTCTGAAAAACCTCATAAAACTTGTTTTACGAGCGGTGTGACACAACTAAATGCAAATATAACGATATAATAAAATTTTATACTGAATTCGTCTGCATATCATTAACTTTCATTGGAATAGCTTGGATGCTGTAAATTTTTGTTAAAATAAAGTTTACATTATTATAATAATATGGGAGGAAAGCGACATGCGTTAGAGTTTTCAACAACCAAGCATGTTTTAATTGAGAACGTGAAAGTTAGTTCTGTAGGTTTTTGAAGTGAAAACTTCTTTAGCGGCGTTGTACACTTTTGGGATGGGTAAAAAATGTTAAACTCGCGTCAGGACATGTGACCTGATCGTAAATTCGTAAGACGGAGTAAAGTCGGTCAGGACACGTGACCTGATTGAAAATTCGTAAGACGAAACATAACGACTTGCACGCTTAATTGGTAGCACGTTTCATTCAAAACTGAATTTAAATTTGTGTACGATAGCGCGGTAGATGAATATTGTATTTAACCACATAAATGATAGTACTTTTATACTGATAAATAAAATATTCAAAAATCCACAACGTTAATGTTCAAGTTTTCTCTTCTGGCGGTCACTCCCGGAGTGGAACCCGTTGTTTTTTTGCACTATAAACTTTGTCGAATACATAGTGGCGCATACATGAGCCATAGAACTGTCATTAATACTGTAAATTAAAGTATATAGCTAAACCTAAACGTATATCTATGGGTTTATCGAATATGCACTAAGCTTGTCAACCAAAACGGTTCATCCGTTAAGACGTATTTGGTTTACAGTGGCGCATAGTCATTCTAGATTGTCTCTTTTACGCGGCACGAGCTGCACGTTTTTCATCGAATAGCAACGAAAATCTGAATAATTTTAAATAACGTTATTTTATTTGTGAAGGTAACCCACCTTAAAGCACACCGTGAAATGGATAGGGGGTATATTGAAAAACAAACCCATATTGAATGGACTATTGGGTAAACGCAACGTAGATACCGCTACTGAACAGATAAATAACTAAAGATTATGATCTCTTACAATTTCGAGAGGAACCTAAGCAGTGTCTTGGACTGTGAGTTGTGAGCAAGGTGTAGGTTTGCAAGGCCTTTTAACAGAATTCTAATACTCGCTTTTACTGCCTAGTTTCACTATTCAAACCTAAGGTTAGGTTAACCTAATCCTAACTTACGCGCCGACATATATTAACTATACTAATAAGATAATAATTATTTATTATCTTATTTTACTTTAACCTTTCAAACTTTAACACTTAAAACAAGGTTATGGTGATTAGAATCATTTTGTAAATATAAAACATCAATTATATTAAATTCTGTCGAGTTGAGAGTAGTGTTAGTGATTGTTAGGTTTATATTTGGTGTGAGTTCAGGTGAGTCAAGCTTGTTAACTAATTAAACTACTATTGTTAAGAAGATAGTTTGAATAGTTAGTAAGCTTTATTATAACAATAATAACAAATCTAAATAAATGAATGATAGGTGATAGTGATGCCATTTAATGTCATGATCGAAAGATTAAAATGAAGTCTGAAGGTGATAGAAGATATTGGATTACTTCGAGTAGGTAAGCGTGTGCTTAAAATTATTTGACAAGGATTTATGCACTTGGATCTGGCTAATAGTTTTGATATAGTGATCACTGAATAATGGTGAAGAAAAACATCGTGAGAAACCTGCCAACCCGCACTTTAGTCCGTTCAAATTAGACCAAAAAATAGGAGTGAAGTTACAATAATTCGCAGCCATCTGAAAATTGGTATGTTTGTTCAAAACACCATTATACATGAAATCTAAAAAGTCCTCATCGATCCGACACCTGGAAAAAAATTTACTCGGGGTCAAATTGTTGTGTTATCGTTATATATATTTACATCACTGAAGCAATACAACTCTCAACTTTTTGAATCGTTATATTTCAAAAATGGTTAGACATTTATTATAGATAATTATCTGATCTACAATTTTTGTCATGATTAATTTTATAATAAAACTTACCGTTTTGCTGTAAATCGCATAAAACCCGTTTGTGTGACCTTTAAGTAATAAACATACCATTTTTCAGCTGGCTGCAAGCTATTGTACCCTCGGACGTCTAAATTGACCGGACTGCTTGCTGCTGAGCTGAACTGCGGAAGATGATGATGAATATAGTCAGATAAAGCTGATTATAGAGCTGCTATATTACGAAATTGTACGCAGCTGGCGCTGGCTAAATGTAGTAATTATTAATTTGCATGAATGCATGTGATTCGACCACACTCTATTAACGCCCACCAACTCTAAACAATGGCCTGGCCTACGCTGTATAGCCTGTGCTGTATCACTGAAGTCAGATATGACAGAGTTCTATTTCCGCATTTTTGTGTGCAGTATTGTTGCTAGTTGGGAATTACTTCTGTAGATAATTACTTTCACTGCGCTGACACAAAACGTAAAATAATATCCTATCCGAGATATAAAATAGGTTTTGTATCCGAATTCAAAAAGATTTTGGTGAATAGGTTCTCAATTCTTATAAATATCATTTTTATAAATATTGAGGTATAAGTTGTTTGTATGTGAAGTCTTATAATATAATTATAACTTTATATTGAGTATACTTCAATGTTTTGTTTGGAGATACTCTAAAATCAAAGACATTAAACTAATGTCATTTTTTTCGAAATATTTTTAAAACCGACAATGTTAATTCTTTCTTTATAGTCGTCTGAGGGTCGTGACTACCATGGTCAAATCTCTGCACGAGCATTCGCCAAGACTCGCGACATTCGTCCTGTTTTAAAGCGGCTGGAATGCTTATGTTCAAGCCCTGTTTTACTGTCTTTTCTTGCCTTCCACGTGGCCTCGCGTTCCGGTTCGCATCGGGCCACGTGACCGAAGTATCTGAGTATTCTTTGCATACAGACCGTTGACAGACAGGTTCGGATTTTCGGCTCCGAAAGAATAGGTGCATTTGTGCGACGCGCCGCGCCGTCCATGAAATGTCCAACATTTTACGCGAGCACCACATTTCGAAAGCATCTATCCTTTCTAATTAAAATATTCTTTGTCAATGTTAATTAAAAACTGTTATTTGTTTTTTTATCTAAGTTAAATTTTTGTGACATAAGTTACATATGAGTAGAGCAAATTATTTGGGATCGAACTTTCCAACAACTGAGCTATTGCCGCTTACTCAACAATCGTGAACATGTTAACAAAGCATAGCAAAGTGACACTTACTGCAATCTGATCACTTGAAGCTGTATGAAGTAGAGTAAAACAGCTTTTGTATAGAATACTGTAACACTGACACATACACATACTATACGAAGAAATTGTTGAACAATTATACAGTTGAGCTGGTTTTGTATTAACGAGTTTGATAGTTAAAGTAATAAATAACTGAAGGCCGGTTGCAAGAGATAATACGTCAGCTTTAATGATGACTTTATCACCTATTTTATCTAGATATAAATTAAAATTTAATGACATCATTAAAGTTTATTAAGTTATTAAGAAATATGGTCAATTTCATGGGGTATTTTTTTATGATAGACAAGGGACAAACGAGCAGACGGTCCACCTGATGGAAACTCGCCACCGTCGCCCATGGACATCGACAAAACTAGAGGGGATCTCTTGTTTTGTCGATGCGTTGTCGCTTCGAAGATAGCGTGAGGAGGAAGACTGCTGCGGTTTCAATGGACTCCGAGTAAGAACTCCATGTTCATTGGAATCGCAGCAGAAATGGGATGGGAGAGGGAAGGGTAGATCTGGCCCACATGCGGCTCGGCCGGAACGCGTCGAAGACCCTTGGCGGTCGGATTCGCAAGCTGGTGGTCGCAAGCCAGTCGGGGAACAGATCCCCTACCACCAAAGGGGTGCTGGGTTACTCGGCTCTTACGAGATGCTCTCCCAGCGGCAGAGGGGAATTGTATTCTAACCCGTCCCCTCACGGGTGAAAATTATAAAAGAGTATATTATAAAAGAGAAAACCTCTTTTTTAGTACATTATGATACAAGAGTGTTGGTCATTACAGTCGAGGCGTTACGGAGCCGAGAACTGTAATGGCCAAAGCGCACGAGTGTATATACTAGGTTTTTCAACACATTTGCGAGGAAAAAAAAACATCGGTGATTTACTAAAATATACAAACTTACAGACATATAAATAAACAACCATATGAACAAACATATGTATAGATACTTTAATCCATCACGACGCACTCCCCATTTATTAATTTTCTCATATGCAAGACGCGTTGGCGCTATCATGGATTGAACGGAAAATACATACATACATGAAAATTACTATATAAATAAACAAATGTGTAGATAGTTCAATCCATTATGACGCACAGCCCTCTTTTTATATATATGTCGGGGTATAGTTGGGGGAGGATAGTGGTGAAGGCCGTGCCGGGCTATAGTTAGGGGAGAATGTTAGTAAAGAGGACTTGTTGTTAGTCCTTACATTGTATTTAGATTTGTTAACACAACCTTAGGTTAGGTTTAGGTTAGGTTAGCCTTATGTTAACCTAAACTAAGACAGACTGTGAGACCGGGCAGTGGAGGGGAGTGTTATGATCATTTATCTTTTAAATGATCATAACACTCCCATCATAACGCTCCTTAAGCCTACACCTTGGTCACAAGGCCAAGGCACTGCCTGGTTTCCTGTTCAAAAAAACTACAGAATCGTAAGATTCGATCACTTCATTCATTCAATTCGTCTCTCTGTTCTGACATATACATATAGTAGACGAGCCTTGCATCGTCATGAATTGAACTATATATACATACATACAATGAAACAATCTTATGAACAAAGATACGTATATAGGAGTACAAAAAAATTGTCAAAAATACGGAGCATCAAGTAGACAAAGTCACGCGGATCGTTGCAATGTTCGTTGTAAATGCGGTAATGTAAAGTAAAAATCACGCGTGTGTTATAGAGCGGTTTACGTTCACAAAAACAGTGAAACAAAATACCACTTTACGAGCAAGTGTGTTGAAAAATAATTTATTAGTAGATTTCTCAGGCATCTACTAATTTTCTAATTCTGTCCCCCACGGCAAACTTTGAACTTTTAAGAACAATATTGCCATTTAACTAACGCCCACTTATTATAAGACAATGGTTAACCCGATTTCCTATGAAAGAATAAATTAACTGCTATCAAGATGCTTTGCTCTGATACTTAAGTAATGTTTTTAGTAGTTCATGGGAAAGGTTTTTTATCATTGCCATTATGGGGATAGAATTTCATTAAACAAAAGTAAACTAATATAAACATTTTTTCACCAGCTGTTTCCTTTCTCTTAAATAAATATACTAATTATATGATTCAAATCTACTAATAAGGTTGTTTGAAACCCACGCGAATAACGATTTACTATTTTGTGTTAAATCACTAACCCACTGAATGTAGTTTATTTAATCATATTTCACAATTAGACATAAAATAGAATATACAAAGCATAACAATAAATGACAAAATTATTTTTGAAAATACTAATTTATTTATTTAAACACCTTTAGATCGTATCTTTTGGAGTAGATTGCTCGTACAAAAATCACTGTTATTCAAGGTATCCAAATATATTTTTTCATCTTATTTTCTCAATTCAAACATAATGCAAAATTCATAAAAACTGTATTGTTTTTTATTTCAATTTATTCACCTCGCTCGGGTCAAATTTAACACGTGTATTTAGCCGTAATCGCTATGTCTCTGCATTTTAAATCTGTAATATCTTCCAAAATATTCATTCAAATTTCATGCCGTAAAGGGCCATATTGATCTATATTAAATGCACAATGTATTTAAGGTACCACATCGGATAAGGATTAATGCTGTACTTTTTAAAATCGCTTCGTAAATAAGCCATTATTTCTCGTAAAAAGTAAAAGATAAAAAATGATTATTGTGGGTTATCTCTAAGAGATAGACATATACCATCGTGGACTTTTTTGTAGATCTTTTTAAGGTGTACAATACTGTAATACATTATTTTGATCTATCTCGTAGGGTTCAGCCAGTGTTTGCAATGTGAGCACAAACAAAATGTGTTTATTTATGACATCACATTAGAAACCTCTAAAATTAATTATCAGTATTTCTCTACTATATTATGTATGTATTGTACATATAAATCTTTGTCTTAAATCACTCTATCTGTTAAAAAAACCGCATCAAAATCAGTTGCTTACTTTTAAAGATCTAAGCCTTCATAGGCAAAGACAGGCAGACAGACAGCGGGAAACGACTTTGTTTTATACTATGTAATGATGATGACTTAAAAACAAACCTGTTTCTCCTTTTTTGTAAGTGTAGAAATGTAGACAGTAGACCAGTCGTCGACTCTTATTATCAATTAAATTGGTATTAATTGTCAGTTACAATGTCGAAAAAGAAGTCCATATTAAAGATAAAAACATCCAAATTGTATTTTTTATTTTTTTTGTCGATTGCTTACTGTCAATTGAAACAGATATTTATACGAATCCAGTTTGAAATAACAATAAACTAAATATTCATATTTGATTCTTTATAATGGACTAAAGAGAATACTTTTTGAATATGATATTTTATGTCAATAAAGAATTTACTAAACGTGTTTTTATGTATATAATGATACTATATGAGTTTTTAATGCCGTAATACCAAGGACTCGAGAGGGGGACTCTTTTTTGAATTTTTGACTAGACTAGACTACATTATATTATTGCTAATCTAAAAAACTTACCCTTTAAGGAAGAAAATAGGAGCAAGAGCCACAAAATCTTTACCAAAAATGGTCTAAAATATGGAAATGTATAAATTTGCTTGCAACTTTTATTAATAGAAATTAGAATATTTTCTGTAGATATATCAAGTAAACATAAAACGTTTCTTGTGTACGTATAGTAATGTTAAATTAAAGGTGTTAAGTCCAAGTTAAACTTGACGTTGGCTTCCGGTAGTAAACTTACAAACTTAACTGTAAAATAGTGAATGTCGACACTATTTTTTATAGAAAAAGACCGGAATATGAATTAAATAATTCATAAGGAATTAAACAACCCATACTTACTCGCTTCTCTGACTTAAACTTCATTTGTACGATTTTGAGGAAAGAATTTTCCCTATACTAAATCCATACCTATATATAAAATATTTGTAGGTAATTATTAGAACTATTTAATTTAAATTGTTATTTCAAAAATATACTCATATTTCGCATGCAAATATTAAATGTTTGCATACACGAAATAATTAACAGAACATAAATTACATTTTGGAATGAGTTAGTTACAATATTATTCAATTACTCTAAAGATAACTTTAATAAAGTAGAAATATTTACTTTACTATTAAAATTTAATTCTTCAAACTATTTTTAATAGATTTTAGATTAATATTAGACTTCAATTTAATTTAGACTTTGACTTCTAATACCATAAAAAAAAGTTTGTTCAAGTTTGCTATTCTAGAAAATTCGTTGTCATAGAAAATGTTACCTAATAAACAGCACTTGACCAGCTGTGGTGGACTATAGCCTACTTCCTTCTCATTCTGAGGAGGTGACCCGGCTCAGCAGTGGGCCATTAAAGTGTGACGCTACCATTTGATTTTAAAATTTAAACTGTACAATACGGAATTAAAAACTCATGGAAATATGAGACAAAAATTGCCTAGACATTATTTATTTATATAAAAGTATATCGCTCTCGCTGCGCGCGATAGCATAACCTGACTCTTAAATGTTCTCAATGGTCTGTAGTTTCTATAACCCACGCGTCCGTGGGAGTACTGGTTTATAAAAAGGTTAACCATTCACGGGACTGTAACGTTTTTGTGCCACAAAATAATATCTAAATTTGCGTGGATAACACATCTTTAAGACGTAGGTTTTCCACTGCATATTTGCTTAACGGTCAAGTGGAGTAGTTTAGGAGATAGACGCTACTTTTTCAAGTGATTGAAGTTGTATTAAGCATCAAAATAAGCAGCTAAGTTAAATAGCAGTAGCTTGTAATCTCCCAATTTTGAAGTCAATATTGAAGTCTTTGTTTGCCATCACATTTATGACGTGAATCCACTTTTATAACAAAAGCAGTGTGAAATCTAAAATAGATTGCTTAACCTTATGGTACGGGAGCGAGATTCAAATTCGGTCAAACATTTCCTCTCGAGTGAAAATTCGTATACTGCATAAGGAATATATATTGTCATTACTCGTCACCGTCAGCTGTGATTCCGTGGGTGGGGCGAGCAGTGGCAGCTACCCAAACATGGAAAAAAATCAGTCACTTCCTCCCATTTGAAAATTTGTCGGATTGTAGTTTACCAAGTATCTTAAAGGAAAAATAAAGTCAGCTGATCGTAACCTGGTGGAATATACGTCAGCTAGCTGCTTGAACATGAAAAAAATTATGTTTTTGTGAGGGACTCCCGTAACATTACGGCTTAGATGGATTTAAATCTTCATTTAGTTTGTTGTAGTTTTTGAAACATTAGTCCGTCATTTATACTTAACTAAAATCACACAAAAATATATTTGAAAAGACGAAGCTCATAACATTGAAATCTTTGACTGTTTCAATATTTTGATAGTTAAAGGCGTCTTCTCTACCATGCTTGTAAATGAGTATTTTTGTGGTAGAGTTGGTTGTTGTAATATTAGTATTGTTATTACTAAAATATGTGGACTGTCTCTTAAACTATGTGAGACGTAGGTGGCGATTAAGTAGCGAATTTACAATTCAAATAAGTTTTCTTATAATTGCCATTATGCAATCGTAATTTCAAAAGCTTTATAGTTGTTTAACAAATACCATAAAATCTGTTATGAAAATTAATAGCTAATTTAACTAAATGAGTTCGATCATAAATAACATTGCAATCATGGATTTTTAATATTAAAAAAAATAATCTAAACCTAAAATGGAAAAATCATGTAAATATTGCGTTGATTCGGAGATTCAAATCCCAATCGTTGGACTACTGACGTGGCCCCCTCCTAATACAAGCATTTTAGCTTCATTAGAGGGGTTAAGGAATACTTGTAGTATGTGATCCATACTGCTAGTAATCTTTTTAAAAAATATATCAATAGCTACTCACAACCCGCAGTTATTAATTTGTACGTCTTTCAATCATTTGAAAAAGCAGAGTTAAATAAAATTCAACAAAAATATATTTGTAACAATTTGCGTATAATTACACATAGAAATAATATATAAACATAGAAAATGTTTGATTTAAATTTTTTTTAAGAAATAATGTTTTACGTTAACAAGTTCAAGGTAACGTATATCTGAATCTGAGTAATGTGATTTAATTACCTTACTTTCTTGTTGTCACTATAATGTGTAATTAACGTAATCATATCTTTACTAGGGGCCCGTCCCGGCTTCGCACGGGTGGATAATTTTTTTTTTACATTTTGGCTCCCGCATTCTGTCGCTCCTCTATCGCCGCGTTGCTCGCTGCGCTGCGAGGCACTCCACACCGCACACCGCGCGAGCGGCCCGTCAGGGATTATTTTTTATTTATCTTGATATTTTTATTTCGTAATATCTTTTGACTGGAATGTCCGATTTTAATAATTCAAAAAGTATTTTACAGGTATTGAAACAGTCTTGAATACGAAATAATTGGATAAGGATTATTACAAAGTTATAGAAAACATAGTCTGATTTTGATTGGCATTTTTATCAACTTTTAAAATGTAAAAAAGTAGTTATAGTGACATAACTATAATAGTTGGACATATGGTCTCGCGGAGTTTTTTGTAGATATTGATACATTCTATAATATTGTAGAACATTTCTTTGTTCTATCATCAATACTTTTTGCAGCGCATGCGATGAAAGATATTTTATGGCTAATTTTTTTGCACCTTGGGTTGGTTTTAGTGAGATTTCCTGAGGATCTCTAATTTTTTCTTTTAATAAATATAGCCTATGTTACTCAGGGATAATGTAGCTTTCTAATGGTGAAAGAATTTTTGAAATCGGTCCAGTAGTTTTTATGTTTATTCGTTACATACAAAATACAAAAATACAAATCTTACTTCTTTATAATATTAGTATAGATAAACATCTCAGGCATAAGAAGTTACCTGATTTATTATTACTTTCTTTTGTTACTTGTCCAAAGGGATAAAATTCATATGAAGGTATTAAAGAAATCGCAAGTTTCTCATTTATAAAACGACAATTCAAATTTAAATACGGACTTGGTTAAAATTCCGCTGTTTCTCAGTGGAATGAACTCTGGAAACTAAATGGTAGTATTTTGACGTTTCAAAAGAGCTTATGAAAGCCTACTTGAATAAAACATATTGCAAGCTCTTTGAGATTTTAATTTTAAGCTTCGTTAAATTGTTCATTTTAGTGCTTTATTCGAGAGAAATGTGAAATTTGACACAATTCATGTGCTGGAAATTATTTTTATAATGCTAATATAAGAGCACTTTTCGTTATTATTTTTTGACTATTAATCTGCTCTTCTATTTTAATCTAAGGTTTTATGGCCAAAAAATACATAAACAGTTACATTTTGATTTTTCTGATTTGCTTTAAGGTAATGCAACAGTGAAAAATATAAAGTAAATTGATGCTGGAAATAAAAATATTGGAATGACGACAATAAAAGAAGGTTTTAGTTAATTCTTTAGTATGTATGTTTGCAACAACGTTTATAAAGTAGTATTAGCGGGTAGGTAATTTAATAATATGTCAAGTATACCGATGCGATAGACTAGAGTCAGTCTCTCTGGTGTTGTCGCGCAGTGTACATGGAAGTTAGTGTTATAGTGTCGTGGTTAAGTTCACCCTTCTTGAGGTCTATATAAGTTTACTTTATTACATATTGTAGTTGACAAGGTCGAGTGGTGGAAGTGAGAGTTAATATATTATGAAAGAGCTCCAGGCACTGCTCGGCTCATTTAAAGTAATAGATATCATTCTTTGACATGTAGATTGTAAATAGCTGTTAAAAATAAGTAATAAGCAGCTATGGTTTGAAAAGAAGAAAAATTTATAAGTATATCTTATGTTTTGTTGGATTATTTAGTTTAGTCTAGTTTCCACAAAGTTTAATCGATAGTAAATAGACAATTTTCCTGTAATTAATTGGCTATATTGTGCTACTCCTGTGTCTACTTTAAATGGGTACATTTCTTGTAACTACTGGATCAACATTGATTGATAAATTAAAAATAGTTATGTTAAGAAATTTTCTATATACTTAACAAAGACAGCAAAACCACATAACATGAGTTGGTTATACGTTTAGGAATTAAACTTAAGTTCACTTTATATTACATTATTCGTCTTGATTTCATGTTCAATATATAATTTTTTTCTTTTGTTATTAATTTAATTTTTTTGTTTCAGGTAAAAATTGAAAGAGTATTTACACGTAATGTAAAGTAATAAGGTAAATGACCTTTATTTATATTTAGGCAAATAAATAAATCTTTCGTTATATCATATACTAGCGACTGAGAGACTGACGGGACTGACCAGTGCCCGTGATCATCCGCTCCTATTGGTCTTAGCGTGATTATATATAGCCTAAATCCTCGACAAATGGTTTATCTAACACTGAAAGAAATCTTCAAATCGGGCCAGTACTTCCTGAGATTAGCGAGTTCAAACAAACAAATAAACTCTTCAGCTTTATATATTACTAGCTGCCCCGACAAACGTCGTTTTGCCATATAAATTTTAAAAAATTGGTGTGGGCTATCCTTATCACTTAGAGGTATAAAAAATAGATGGTGACCTATTCTTAGACCTACCCGATATGCACACAAAATTTCATCAAAATCGGTCGTGCCGTTTCGGAGGAGTAGTATAACTAACATTGTGACACGAGAATTTTATATATAAGAAGAAAGACTAGCTGACCCGACAGATGTGCTGTCTTAACTATGAATATTGGTCAAATGACTAACCGTTATGTCAATGTTTATTAGACTGCGTCAGAATAAATATTTTTTTTGAGTAATTACATCAAAAAAGTTTCTTTATTAGACAAAAAAATCTTCTAAAAGATAAGCCTTATATCTCAAAAATTGAGATGGCGCATAGGGTGGTCCTCTTTCCCATTTGAAAAAAACTTTTTGCTTTATTTTCATTGTAAGTCCATTCTCGTTATTTTGCAGGAAATTAAATTATCTATTTTAGGTCCCTTCCTTGTTTTCAATAAAACGCATAGGAAAAAATTATTAAGTCAAAAAAGCGCGTATCAATTTTTCTATTCAGTCAAGAAGAGTAAATATATTGAAAATAATTATTGTGTACGTTAAAACAGTGTATAAGTGAAAATTATAAAATAAATTTACTAATAAGTTAATAAATATATAGATGAAGATAAAAAATTGTAAATATAAATAATGCATTAAGTGATACCAATAAAACTAAAACCAAAATATTTAGACAGAAGCCAATACCATACTTAATATGGTATCAAGTTTAGACCGAAAAGCAAACATTAATTTTGATTACATCCTATTTGGGTGTTGTTTTTGCAACATTTAAGGAATTCGATAAACAAAGAGGCTCGTTAGCGTCTGGAATCCTGCAATGCAGTTGGTATTAATGGAAAAAAAGTATCTCCAATCAATCGGATGTCATCGACCCATCGTTGTGGGAATCCGGGCGGGATGCTGTAGCATTGTCAGTTTTTACTGTACAATACTGACGATTTGTATTCCCTTAATTGTTGCAGAAGGACGTTCAGAGATTTTAAAGAATATATAATTGATCTAAGTATTTAATTTTAGGGTTATAATAAATGTTTAGTGTTTTTGTTACTAATTGTACCACGTTTGTTCTACAATTAGTGTGATTGGCAAACACTACACAAATTAATTACCTATATGACATACTTTACTTACAATAAAATTGTGTTTCCATCAGAGATATGCGAAGATGCGCAGCGAGGATTGTGTTTGTTTAGAGCCAATAGAATCTCTTAATTTATGTACTTAGCCGCGCTTGGAGTATGTTAAATGAAGCGATTCAATTGGTTCTTAATTAACACATCCCTCGCTACACATCCTAGCTTATTTCTAGTGGAAACGAAGCCTAAAGATGACTGAAATGTTGGCGACACTCTATCCAGAAACTGACATATGTCAAAAGAAGTATATTAATTACATAAGCTTAGTGATAATAATTACCTGTTATTGATGAGTATAAGGTTCTTTATCTCACAGACGTGCCAAAAAAATTATCGATATATAATCTATTGTGAAGAATATGTACATAAAAGTGATTAGTTTCATAACATTTTGATGAGTTTAATAACAGGTATTTAAAAATTTCCTGAGAACGAATTCGTAAGAAATTAATACAGGATAAGGGGGGAAAGAATATTAATTGATATCGACATTATATAGTTTGTTGAGACTGATATAATGTAAGTTTATGGTAAGAGCTAATATATCTAATCCACAAATCGCTTGGAATTAATTACATTTCGTAACGTAGTTAAAGATTATCTTTGATTTTAATTAGCGAAAGAATTTACTAAAATAAGCTAATTATATATTTTTAATTTAAATGTAAACGCAGGCATCTCATGTATGATAAGGGAGTAAATGGTGTTATTATACGGAGATAAACAGCGCTACCGGCGTCGCCACCGAAAGCTGATTGGATACATTTTATTTGTTTAATTTCATAGCCTTCTAACCTACGGTTGGCTTCCACCACATTCAGAAACTATATTACTAACATTTTAACGGCAAAATTGGAAACTGTATCTTTTGTTTAATTAGTTTGTCTATTTTGAACATTTTAATTTATTACAGTAGAGTTGTCACTACCCTTGTTTTTTTAATCTTTTTATATGGAGCAGAGACATGGACCCTTAAGAAAGCTGATAGTCAGGGAGTTGACGTGTTTGTAATGTGGTAAGATAAGATACGTTCCACATTAAGCATCTCGGTTAACGATGCTTTTCACGCCACCGAAGATGGCGAAAGATAGTTCAGGTGAAAATTATTCGGAGAGGCCACGACCCTCAGTATAGAGAACAAACGACGCTAGGAAGAGGATAATAGAGTTATGCTCACTTTACTTCGATATGTATGAAAACATACAAGTGATATATCAACAGTGTTACTAAAAGAACCTAAACTAAAGGAATGTACGAATTAATGTTATCTACTGCACAGAAAAACGCACAAGACAATAATAATATGCACTTTAAACGGAACACCGAGTAACCAATATTAAACACTTACTCTAAATCTTAATAATGGAGAACCAGCATCATGACACATAACCACTACACCGCCTGGCGAGCTCCGTTTGACAACTGGCTCAAATCTATTGGAACAGAGGTTATAGACAGTCTTGGAATAAAATAAGTCATCATTATCATCACGACCCATCAATGGCCCACTGCTGAGCCGGGTCTCAGAATGAGGGTATTAGGCCATAGTCCACCACGCTGGCCCAGTACGGGTTGGCAGACTTCACACACCTTTGAGAACTTTAGAGAACTCTCAGGAGTGCAGGTTTCCTCACGATGTTTTCCTTCACCGTTAAAGCAACTGATATTTTATAGCTTAAAACACACATAACTTAGAAAAGTAAGAGGTGTCTGCGTGTGTGGAGGATCGAATTCGGACCTCCTGAGTAAGACATTGAAGTCTCAACCACAGGGCCATCACGGCTTCAAAATAAAATTACTACCCGCGAATATAAAGATATCAACGGTTTTGTTAAATTAGATGTATTTGGATGTATTTCCTAAAATTACTTCTCACGTGTTGTTGATTGATTCGCTAGTGTGCAATCTTACTAATATTATAAACGTGAAAGTTTGTATGTTTGTTGCTCAGATACGAAAAATGGATAAACGGATTTCATCGAAATTTGGCACTTAAATACTTTATAACTTGAATTAACACATAGGATGCTTTTTATCCTGGAAAAATTGAGATAATTATCAAATATGTTTACAGTCGTAAGCGCCTAAATATTTTAATTTAGTAATAATATATTGAAAATTAAATGTTTTTTTTGTTAAATCTCGGGTTGACTAGTAGTATATATAGCTTAACATAGCTCTACTTATTTAGTGTAAGTGTAGATTAATATTAAGTGGCAATGTAGTCTAATTTTAATAGTGTCACGGAATGCGTAACCTTAAACTTTGATTGAGATAAGCAATCACTAAACTATTAAGCAACGAAGGCGGAAGGTATTTTGTTCAAAACAACTTTCTTTTATTTGTTTTCTCACATTTCTATTATAGATAAATTTAAAAGGTGTTATATCGTGTTAGCGGCGAAACTTTTTTAAATACTCTATTAATTCGTAAGACAGTTGGCTCCACCTGATGGTAAGTGGCAGTAGAGTCCAAACACGTGGCTAATAAAGTTGCAGAATGCGAACTGCAATAGCGGCCAAGCAAGATGTTTCTTCACGCCCCATTTGAAGGACCCCAGTTATAGGAAGGAGGGAACACGTCTGCCGTCCACTTTTTCGATGACTTTCTTTGATAGTTTCCACCAATTAATAACATATTTAATTGAGCTTACAAGGTTTTATTTAAATTGCAATAGTTATCCTCAACTGATTGTCATACAAAGTGACAGAATTCATAATCCAATATGGCGGACAACCTAAGATGGCAGGCTAGTTATACTTGCGGCTGATAATTATTAGTATCAAATGATAGGTTTGTTGAGAAAAATATGAAAAATAAAGTGATTTTACTCTAAATCCAATATGGCGGAGTATCTAAGATAGGCGAACAGTTATTTCAGCCATTGCTTAGTATTCGGTTAAGTAGAAACAAGTACGTAGAGACTTAAATTTATTGATTATAAGTCAGCCGAGTCTTGTTATTATATAAGTAGCAAAAGTCTAAATAAAAAATTAACAAATGACATTTAATGACAGATAAATTAATTGAGCAGGGTGAGGTATAATATAATAAATTGTTAGTGAGCCTCCCCCATAAAATACATTTCCTCGTTTCCAAGGAATTTATCAACAGAAAACGCTTACGTATACCATTGTGGTTCGTAATTTTATGGTTTGCTATGGGAAAGCCATGTCATTACCATTTAAACGATTGATTTATGGATATTTTACATGATGCTAGTGACTGTGCGAGTTAATGTAGAATAGTTATACGAGTTACTGGCACAACTATTACATCAATATTATTGATTTATTAGTAAATTCTCTATGATAAGTATACGCAATATTTTTTATTTTATATATGAAAAAGAACACTTTATTATACTCACCGAAGCGACTAGTTTGTTATGTTAGCAACATTGTCAATTATTGGATTGTTTTACAAATACCACATTGCCTCTGTGCCCGATAGAATAACGGTAGTTTGACGAGTAGGTTTATGGAGTGGATATGGCTTCCATAGTGAATTGTGGACGCTTAATGAGGATCAGGTATCAAAGACACACTTTGAATACTAGCTTAGATTTAGTTGGGTAGCAAGGTTGAGCAGCGCAGGTGAGCGTTTATGCATAGTAAAAAGGCCTTGTAAACCTCAAGCCTCAGGCGCTGCTAGTCATTCTGCTTGAAGTGCATATTATTATTGTTTTTTATGTGTTATTACAGTTATTAATAATTATTATAATTTATATTAAACAGATTTTTATGTCTATGTGTTCATTCCTAAAATTTTTTATTTTATCTATTTGATATTTGTCGTCGAAAAAGACAAGTCGAGTAGCTAAGTCAAGTGAATGTTACAATGTGAATCTTCTTTAGGAATACTGTTGTATTCGCGTGGGTTTCCATTGATTGCGTTTTATTTATAGTGTATGAGAAACTGAGCTATATAAGGAGATAAAGTTAACTGTATAACACTTTACTTCCGCTAAAACTTATTTATTATCATCTTAGAACAAGTAACAATACATTATTTATTAATTTATTCCATCTTTTCAACCGTAATAGTGATCCAAAAAAAGGAATTAAAATTGAAATTATAATATTTCTATTCGTGAAGAAAATAGACATTCTCTGATAATACTGACTAATTAAATGCAGACCGTTTTTGAAATAAAATAGATTTTTCTACCTATTTCTAGGCTCTTAGGGGATAAAATAAATAATTTTTAAGTCTCCAGAAGGTTTTTATATCCGATAATTCCTGCTTGGTGTGCCTCTACATGATAAAAATAATTCTAGCTTCAGCAGATTAGTAATTCAATATAATTCCAGTCGTTTTATAATATATTTAATATATCTTGAAATTGAAGGACGGTTTCAGTTTTCTAACTCATATTTTATAAGGAATTCTATCAATGTGGTTCATGAAAATAAAACTGCAACCGCGTTGAAGTAATATCCGGCCTTTTGAAAGTATGACGCCAAGAAGTTTACTACCTATATTATATTAGAATATCAAAAATATCAAAAGTTTTGCTAATCAAAATAAAGGGAACCGTAATGAAAACATAAATTGTAAGTAAAACAATGTTTACCTATAAAAATATAAAATGTGCAGGTTTCTAATGGTAAACATTTCTCTGTAAATAAATAAATTTAGATTCATTTAGATATGAAAAAAAATTAAAATTATAAAAACTAGGTACCCCTTTTTTATCAGCTTTAAAGGTAACAGTGGGTATTGTGCAGTTAAGCTTCTGAAATCTGGCTATTATTTTACGTTAATAAATTTGACAAATAACATTTGGTTAGTATAACCAGAAAAAAATTATAAATAGTGTTACTATTTAGCTTTGCTTTAACAATAGTAGAGTTAATAAACCAATAATGTTTCCATGTGGAAAAAATAAATAAACTTCAGAGACATTAATTAATGAGTTAAGTTCAACATGTGCGTGAAATTATTTTAATTATTCCTGGGGCACTCAATAGATGGCGTTGTTAAGAAAACGAAATTTTTGCATTTAATTTAATAATTTTTTTTATTAAAAATTCCCGAAATCGAGTCTTATTAGAGTCTAAATATTTTTTTAATTTGGAAAATGAAGCATTTACAGATTATGTAATATAAAATTGTTGAAAATAAAAATGAAATTTAAAAAAGCTCTTGGTTTACCAAAGCCGTAATAAAATAAAATCCAATTCATTTTAGAATTATAATAAAAATTATATTAAATGTCAATAACATTAAATTAAGTGCCTTACAATTTCACATTCACTGTACGTCAAATAAAATCTCGAAAAGTCAATACATCAAACATGACATTTCGATTCCGTATATGAAATAAGAGTAACCTAATAATTCTTCGCATAATTCACTTAGAATTCTCCAGAAAGAATCTGGGATTGAAAGCGCAAACATGGTTTGTATATGATCAAGAATTCCATCGAATTTTGCAAACGAATTCCTGATTTCTGTGAAAAATTAATTTTTTCGTTAGAAACGTTACTTTAGTTTGTTAAATGCAAATTTTGCTCTTTAAACTCGTGGTTAACTTGTTTCTGTAAAGAAAGATTTTTTTACATATTTCAATACAAACTTTCATCCCCTATTCCCTATTGTTATTTTACATTACCTTGAGGGTAAAACTTTTATAAACTTTGAATGTCATATTTATTTATATCGAATTAAAAGCCTAAAAAAGAAGTTTCAAGCTTTTAGCTTTAGAAATGACGATATACAACTTTTCATCCACCCCTTTCAACCTCTTACAGCCCTTTTTTAAAAAGTTTTTTTTTAAAAAAAGGAGCGTATGTCCTTTCTCAGGCTCTAGACTATCTGTGTACGAAATTTAATTTAAATCGGTTCATTAATTTTGGCGTGAAAGCGCAAGATAGAGTTAGTTTCGCATTTATAATATTAGTAAGGAAGTTAGGATTATTTCATATCTAAATATTATTAGCAATTTCTTTTACCATTAATGATTAAGCATACAATAACTATCTGTTCATGTTATAATACGTTAATAATTCTATCTTTTTTAAATATTATAAATGTGTGGATGTATGAATGTCTGGATGTATGTTTGTTACTCTTTCACGCAAAAAATTCTTACACATCAGAATAATATAGCTTACACATCAGAATAGCACATAGGCTATAATTTATAATGATGTAGTGTGAATTATCCAAAATATAGCGGGTGAAACCGCGGAGCACAGCTAGTATATCATAAACCAATTTTTTATAATCCAACCAGTTTCAATTTATAGTACCTATACCTATACGATGAGAAAGAAAATTGTAAAGTGAAAAATTTATCAGTTTTTTTGTTAGATTTAGAATTAGTTGACTGTTTATATTTGTGTCTTGATTTTTTTTGTTATAGGCAATCCCGATAATTTAATATCTTATGTAGTGGCGACATTCGTTTATATTATCTGATTGATCAATGACCAACAACCGAATGACCGATTAAAAAACGAAATTAAATGATTAAGAGTAGTGATGGGCCCAAATTCGTTTTACATTCGGTTTAACCGAATTTCGGCACCTTGAGTCGAACTTCGGCATTCGGTCGAAATTTGGTTTAAATGCCGAATGTTCTATCTACATGCACTAGACTGGAACAGGTGATACATCTTAACCGGTATTAGATGAGCCCACGAGGGCCTGACTTTCTTAGGCCGATATTGCGAAAAAAAGTAAATTAAATTTTTTTATTTTTTCTACTTAATTTACCAAAATAAAAATAAAATAATCTTTCAATCTTCTTACAAACATCTTAATTACAAATTTAATATTCAATTTGTAAATTATTTGATTTTCGTATTGAAGAAAAACTATACAATGAGGTACCACTTTCCACAAAATTGACTTTAGAAAAAATTTTGAATTATCAAATGGTATTTTTAACAACCATGTGATTTTAACAATGTCTTGTTCATCTACTCGTATTTAAAATTTACTAGCCAGATTATGGTGCAAAAACACTAAAGACTCGGTCGGCCTTATCAGGCAGAAGCCTGTCCTTCTGCCTCTGAGAAAAGTCGCTAAGACTATATAGTGCTTCCAGGTGACGACAAAAATATCCCAGGCAAATAACTCCTATTTGGGAACATGTCTTTGTTCTTAGCCCGCCAGCCATATGGACAAAGATCTTTTGGCAGCAGAACATCATTGATATATCTGATCTGATGCAATTGGACTTTTTGTTTCTTCTACAAATGCTGACTTTACTGCTGAGAGTTCCTCGTAGCAACTCCAGAATATTCTGTGTATGTTTTGTTTATTCGATATTGGTGAGGATATTTGCACCGGCTGAACCACTTCTTCATCACTGTTTGAATTTCCAAAATCCTCACTCCTTCTTACAAATTCCGCAAGGTAGGTACGTCTGACCATTGGTATATTATCTGGTGTAAAAAAAAATATTTAAAAATTAGCGTGGGTCCTACAATGTAGCTAGACTTGTTATCTTCAATCCGGCAAAACGTCTATTTAGTCCTTATTTTGGTGACAAGCGCATAACGTTGACGTTAGGAGCCACTTTAACTTCATCCTTGGTTAAATATCTGGAAAGAATCGTAGAGTTTGGCATTATCTTAGGAATAGGAGGAGTTGATCTTTTTTGTGATTTGTTCGAATGGTTGGAATAAAGCAGGACATTCCTTTAAAAGATCCCATTGCCTTTCTGATAAATTTTGAAAATTAATTGTGCTACTGTTTTCAGATATATATAACGAAATCGCTCTCTTTTACTTCAGTAACCGTTCAGCCATATAAAAAGTGCTGTTCTACCGGGTGTTGACGTCTTGAATAAGTTTGTGCTTAGGTGCACTGAGCTCAGTTTGTATCTGATGTAACTTTTCTTGAGCCGGATTGGAGTGATTAAAATGGGCGAGCCGCTATGGTTTCGTTGACACTTTCTTGTGCTTATAAAGCAGGCCGAACTTTCGTTCGTATTCGGTTCAAATCACATTCGGCCCATTACTAATTAAGAGTTAAGTTAACACTGTTAAAGATTGTATTATTGTATGGAATAAATATCTGATTTGACACTGGCTTTGGGTAATAAAATCTGTTAGCTAACTTCACACCTGCAGGTTTACCCCATATTAACCCGTATGAAGTGAGCTAAACATTATAATAACTTTTTAATAATATAATTAAACAGCCGCTGATCAAACAGTAGATATAATAAAAACAACAGTTTAATGTGAAATGTGACACAATATCGTTTTAATTTATAACGTAATCTGATGTTACCGTAACACATGATTGAGCTTCATTATGCCCGTAATAATGAACCTGCAATAGGCTTTTGTCGCTTCATTATAGAATGTTGACATTATTTTTGTCACAAATAATTAATTATTGTTTATAAGCGTTTATATAAAATTTTTGGTTTGCATTAATATTCATTTGGTGACGTTAATTGCCGGTTAAAATTAAATAGGTAATCATTTTGCCGGTTTTCACTAAAGAAAAACGGTCTACTACAATTCGGTTCGTATTAATATTATTAGAAATTTAGGAAATCCATCATAGTATACATTTCTTAGAAAATGTGAACAATTTCTTAAACAAACTGGAACTATATGAATTGTTTTTTAATTTTCCTACTTATTATATTGTGAAAGAAATATAAAAAGGAGTAAAAATAAATCTTAATTTCGGTTAGAAAAGTTCTGATTCTGAGATATTATTACTAGCAAAAATTTTAGGTTATTCGTTTTTAAATAATGTCGTATCAAAAATATACGGCCATTACATATTTAAGTACAATTATATTGTAGAGAAAACTTTTAAAATTTAAGTAATAGTTCAACAAGCGTCTAACAGGTTTTTTTTTCATTAAAATATTTCTTGAAGGAATCGCCTGTTGATTTATAAATGATACAATGATATGCACATTTGCTATCAAGAATATTATAGGCGCTAGTCAGTTTTTAAATAAATTTCGTGAATACAGATATAGTATGAACATTAAATTATATTAATATACAGATATAGTATGTATTGGGAACCAAAATATGTACTCCCAAGTTACTGCACCAAGTTATAACATTATTATTATAACATTGTTAGATGCTTCGAGGTTTCGGATGCATGGCCCAGCTTTCAGCCTGAGTAATGTACTGCAGTTAATTCAAATATCTGAGCTATTAAATTATCTAGATTCTGGATCAAAATTGTATTTGGAAAAGAAGAATGTACAAAACAATAATCTTAATGAAAAAAAAAATATATTTTAAAATTAAAGTTTCTGGATAAAAATATAATGGATAAAAGCACACAAAATTAGTTTTGATTTAAATTTTAATGAAGGAATACCAATTAAAATTCACTAAAGTATACAATTATGGGCAAAAGAGAGCTATATAAGTTCTTGTTAGATGATAAAGAATAAATAAACGATTTAGTATAGCAGGTTTCAAACTATATAAATTATAAAATATGATACAAAATGAAACAACGAACAATTTTATATTCTTTATTTTAGCACTAGCAATACAACGTACAAATATAGAAAACTTTATATTCTATTGAATGCTTCAACATCCTTGCTCCTTGAATCTAAACGATATAATCAACTAAATATGTCAGTGCGAAGGAGAAAATGTGAAAACGTATAATAAAATCTATAATATATGTTTTTTACTACATGTGATAATAATAGTACATATTTTATTGGAAGTAATGTTTATCGAAGCTATTTCTTTATCTAAATTTTGAAATATTATGTAGCTAACAGTATACCTACCATTTTATAAAATATTTATTCTACTTAAAGTCAGAGTCAGTCATTAAATTTTTAATGTTTTTTAAATTCCCCAAGAGTTTAATTTTGTTACTTAGACTGAGTTGCTTATTATGATTTTTAAAATTAACTTACAAGTCTCATAGAAAAGCATATCTTAGCTTCTTTATTATAGAAACTTACATAATATTAACTCATTTTACAAAATGACACTACGGTAATCTGTCATGAAACTCTTGACATTTTTTTGATGAAAAATATAACATAGTATAGGTCGATCCCTGAAGGTCCAACGCGATCGACACTATAGTCACATATTTCGACTTAATACCGTTGAGTGATTTCATATAATGAAATCATTACATGCTAAAATTGTTATAAAAATCTATATCTAAAAATGCAATGTTGTTTAATAATACAAAGTAATATTAACATCTAGATAGATCAGGTAGACTCTTCTCCTTGCAGTAGGCGTAGGAAGCTGGCCAGGCTTTAAATCCGACCCGGTCGTAGATGCGTTTGGCACAACGGACGTCATCAGCCAGGTCCTCGTTCAGCAGATCTGTTCAAAATACAAAGTGATTTAAAAACTACATTTGAACTCTAAAATCCGAGGGTTTCCAACCCCCAATTAGTTTCGAAACTGCTGCTGCTCTCTACAGTTTAAGAGACCGTGTGCTGTTTAATCTCAGAATATTTGGTATGTGTTTAAAATTCTGTTTGAAAAATTCGCTTTTATTATATTTTATATAGCAATAAAGCGAGGTCATTTTTAAAGTTTTATGACAAAAATTACGATATAATAAATTATATTTGTATTTTCTCCATTTCAACTAATTTTGATTACATTAGAGACAGGCAGAACATATTATATTTGTTATATCTAATATCAATTACAGGTAGATAATAATATCTAAACATATAACAGCAACAGATCAGGAAAAAAAAACTAATATGTTCTGCCATGAGATTTTTTAATTGACCAAAGTAAAGCTAAGGTCTTAAGACCTGTCTGACATGGTTGTATTTTTGAATGTGACGTACGAATTATGGGTTTGGGAAATATAGGTTTATTTTACATTTAAAGACATATGTGAGAATGATCGGAAAATAGATGACGAATGACGAACGAAGACTTTTTTTTAAGAAGACATCCCCTACAAAATATATATAATATAGACACTTTAATAGACTACAGTTATATCATACATTTACTCTCTTTAAAATTGTTTAAAGTGAAGTAGTAAAAGCCAGGCGTAGTAAAAGGAAATCTGCATTTAGCAGGCGTTAGTGTGAAATAATTAGTGAAGAGAGCATTAATTACATTAGTAGTATTCGTACCTTCGCACTTCATGCTGCAGTGCCCTCCTTTCCTTCCTTTCTTACACCATTCCTTGTTGTTTATCTAGAAACAAATATACATATAATTAAACACTAATATCCAAGCTTTATATTTTGTTTATACTAGGCGATTTGTTTCTCGCTTCGGTGAGACTTTTTCATACCCAATTTTACAATATTGGTAAATGCCAACTAATATTATAAATGGGAAAGTAACTGTCTGTATGTATATGTTACGCTTTCACGTCTTAAGCACAGAACCGATTTTAATGGAATCTGGCACAGCGATAGATCAGAGCTTAGGAAAGGACATAAGCTACCTTTTATCGCGAGCAGCTCGTCATGTTGTACTCTATGGAAAAAAGATACTAATATATAGCAATATATACATGGGGGTAAAAGTGTAAAACTAAACCGGCTAGCCGAGGCGGGTGGACTAGTGCTAGAATAAGAATTTATTAATTTGTATTACATAATTCTCATGCTGAGTTGCAAGTCATTAGGCGATCTTTTTCTCAGTGTGTCATCAGTTAACCGGCTTATTTATTTTAGAATTAAATTCAGACTATAATTTTAAATTAATTTCGTTGGCGGTTTTTTCAGTGGCTGAAAAGCGTTGTAAGCATTGCTGAAAAGCGGTTTTGCAGGAAAACAAAACAAGATGTCTGCGGTAAAAAACCGTAATGCGGCTTGAGGGTAAACCATGGTTCACTTAACCTACCTAATCCATTAATATATTCGGACATATATGCTTATAAACCAAATGTAGTGTGTTTTAAATATTTTTTGAACTTTTAAAACTAATTAAGTATATGGAAATATACTAACTGCGCCCCGCAGTTTCATCATAAACTCGGTTTCATCCTCTATATTTTAGATAATTCACACTATATCATTATAAATTAGCCTATTTGTTATTCTGATGTGCAAGCTATATTATTGTAAAGTTTCATTAAAATCCATTAAGTAACATTTTGCGTGAAAGAGTAACAAACATACATCCATACATTCTTACAAACTTTCGCGTTTTTAATGTTAGTAGATAATCTAGACGGACGTCGAGCAAAGCCAGGGGCTTGACTTAAGGAGCAGGTTAAGACGTACTTCACTATATATAACTTGGAGAAAATGAAAGGAGGATAGAGGGGGTGGTGGCTTGTGATATTGAAAGGCAACTTAGATACTGCTACTGAACCTATAAATAACTAAACATTATGGTCTCTTACAATTACGATAGCAACCTAAGCAATGCCTTGGACTGTTAAAACCTAAGTTTAGGTCAATCTAAGCCTAATTTACACGTCAACTCTCACCTGCACTGCTCCTGCACGTGCACACGCAGGTATCTTTAAATCCAATAAATCTAACAGCTCAGCTAGACATATTTAAAGCCTGACCTATCCTAGTAGTTTAACCCAGATACGAACGTTGACAAGTATTATACTATAATTCATAAGCATGTAATATTTTGCTCTCATAAATCTGAAGGCTAATCTGTAATGCAACACGATGAATCTTCCTGATGATATATGACATGAAAAACTTGACAAATTGACTGATCAGCTTGATTAATACGTACAACGAAGAAAAAATCTTACAATCATATTACCAATTTAGGCTGGTACTGATTTTCTTTTATTTAAACAGTATTATTTTTGTTTATAAGTTATCAAAATCTCATGTCGCGGTGTTTGTTACCAAACTCCTCTAAAACGGCTCGACCGATTTTTATGAAATTTTGTGTCCAAATCGGGTAGGTCTCAGAATCAAGATAAGGGTGGCCCAACCCAATTTTTTTTATCTACGTATATGATAAAACAAAGTTTGCCGGGTCAACTAGTCTTTTTAATAAATATGAGTCTAGAGACCTTTAAATAAATATATTTTTTAATCATATTGTATACTAGCCGACCCGCGCGATTCGTTCGCATGTTGCTCCGCTCCTATGGGTCGTAGCGAGATGTTAAATAGCATAAGTTACTCCTTTTTACATCAGCTATCTGCCATTTCAGAGTTTTGTTTGTTTCGGCTAAGTAACTAAGACAGACAGACAAAAATAGTAAAAAAATGTTGTTCTGGTATAAATACCGTGTATACTTCCATATGCACTTAGCAGTACTTACAGTTATTTTAATATTACAAACAGACGCTCCAATTTTATTTATATGTATGGATAATAATACACTACTATATCATTCTTCTTTTCCATTAATAATTCATTATTATTATTATTAATGAAATAGAATTCATTAAAGTGACGTATTTGTCTTTTATTTAGTTTTCGATTGTGGCACAACTTAGCACGAAAAGGTAGGAGATAAATACTCCGCCATCGCAGAAATCATTATCATTGGCATCGCGAGTAATGAAGCTGTAATGCTGGAGCTCTATAATAACACTATAATAGTGATTTAACTGCAATTTAACACGTGTATTTAGCTATTTCCCTGCATTTTAAATCTGTAATATCTTCGAATATATTGTTTTAAATTTTAAGCTGTAAAGGGCCATATTGATCTATATAAAATGCACAATGTATTTAAGGTACCTAACTGGATAAGGATTATTGATGTATTATTTAAAATCGCTTCGTAAATAAGCCATTTATATTTCTCTTAAAAAGTAAAGGATAAAAAATGTTTATTATGGGTTATCTCTAAGTGATAAACATATACCATCGCGGACTTTTTTGTAGACTTTTTTAAGGTGTACGATACTGTAGTACATTATTTTGATCTATCTCATAGGGTTCAGTCAGCGTTTGCAATGTAAGCGCAAAAAAATGTGTTTATTTACGACATCACATTAGAAACCTCTAATATTATCAGTGTTTCTCTGTTATAAACAGACAGGGACAGAGAATTAACTTTTAATTGGGTAAAACGAAGCTTTCTACATCAATAAGGTATGAGAAGTAAAAATATATGAGTATTACTTAACAATTGAAAATAAATGATTCAATAAATTCTTGTCTGTCCAAAACGTAGACTATATTCGGGACTTTAAAATCCATTCCATAGCAAGAAAAGTTCTTTAATAAATTGTCACGTAAGAGTCTCAAGGAAAAAAGAGATGAAAAAAACAGCATTAGTAAAGCGCCAGACCATCCTTGAGTTGCAATAAAAGAAAAGATAGTTCATAGAAGGACACGTCCTTTTGTAGCCGAGCTATTCCTTTATACGAGCTGATGGTAAATTGTATTATTTAAATACAACGGATGAGTATTATTTGTATATTGTGTTAAACGTTATTTTAAAAGTATTCATTTTTACTTGCTTTCTTGAATAGGTGTTTTCCGTTATGGTGGCTGACATTGGTAAAAATAGTTCCAATGAAATTATCGTAGCCTAAAAGAGGTTAACCCAATAAATATATTGTAATTTTTGTTATTATTATATTTATATATAAACCCTATTTTACTGATTAAATTGTGTAATAGAAGATATGTTTTATGAAGTACTAGCTGCGCCGCGGTTTCACCCGCTATATTTTGGACTAGCGGCCCATCCCGGCTTCGCGCGGGTGGAATATTATTTTTAAAAATATATTGGCCCTCCCGCATTTCGGTGCCCCCTCTCTTGCCGCTTTACTCGCTGCGCTGCGTCGCTATACTGGCCCGTCGCGTCGTCGTGTATTTTTTGTTTATATTGATATTTTTAATTTCGTAATATCTTTTGAATGGAAAGTCCGATTTTAATAATTCAAAAAGTAATTTACAGGTATTGAAATAGTCTTGAATACGAAATAATTTGTTTGGATAAGGATTAATACAAAGTTATAGAAAACATGGTCTGATTTTGATAGGCATTTTTATCAACTTTTAAAATGTAAAAAAGTAGTTATAGTGACGTAACTATAATAGTTGGACATATGGTCTCGCGGACTTTTTTGTAGATATTATTACGTTCTATAATATTGTAGAACATTTTTTTGTTCTATCATCAATACTTTTTGCAGCGCATGCGATGAAAGATATTTTATGGCTAATTTTTTGGCACCTTGGGTTGGTTTTCGTGAGATTTCCTAAGGATCTCTAATTTTTTCTTGTAATAAATATAGCCTATGTTACTCAGGGATAATGTAGCTTTCTAATGGTGAAAGAATTTTTGAAATCGGTCTAGTAGTTTTTATGTTTATTCGTTACATACAAAAATACAAAAATACAAAAATACAAAAATACAAAAATACAAAAATACAAAAATACAAATCTTTCCTCTTTATAATATTAGTATAGATAATTCACACTATATCCTTAAAAATTATAGCCTATGTGTTTGTCTGATGTGTAAGCTATATTATTGTAAGGTTTCATCAAAATCTATTCAGTAGTTTTTGCGTAAAGGAATGTTTAGAAATATGAAGATGCATTAATTACGCTAACAACTGTAAATCTGAAATCATGTAGGTATGTAAATGCAGTTAATTAATAATAACTAAAGGGACATATTATTCATCCTTTTATAGTGTATAAGGTATTTATAAAATTTCATGTATGAAAATAAAAATGTTTGGCAAGAAAGGTATCAAGGAAGACATTAAAAAATACGTAAAAAATAATTAAACGCGTAAACCACCATTATGAGGGGTCTATTAGAAAATGTCAATGTCCAAATTCCACAAATGACTTTCCACGGAATTGTATTGTCAAAAGGACAAAAGACCTTAGCGGAGCGTACTCTTGCCTTGCTTTGATCAAGTGACGTTTATTCGACACAAGAGCCTTGTTTCCGTCCTCGGCTCAGATTGAGACTTTCAGAACTGTCATTTCAAGATGCGATTGAGTTTCAGAAAAATATTGACGGCTTCGTGCTCGAGGAAAACCTATTTATAAACGTTCAAGATTTTCAAAGCGTTTTAAATTAGGTTTGGCCGATAAGTTCAATTTTCTACTCTGTTTATTGCACGTAATCACTTAGGTTATTAGGGAGGTGATGGACCACGATTTTAAATGAGTTTTAAACCCTAGTTCTCCTTATTGGATTAAAGAAGAAAAATATTTATCAAATTTTATAGTAATTACGGTTTTATAAGGTCTTGCAATATTTTGAAGATTTTTTGGAACATTTAAAATATACACACTAGGTATTGAACACTTATTTACAATTAAAACAAAAACAATACAGTAAAAAGAAATTTAAATAAATAAAAGACAACAATATTTTTTTTTATGAAAGGTTGTCATAAAGTTCTCCTCAGTTAATCAGAGTTTCACACAAGAGGACCTCTAAAACTAATTAAACTACAAATGAAATGGAGATTTGATAATAATAAATCTGTGAATGAAATAGAACAGAAAAATCTTATTTCTTTCATAATTATATTGAAGAGAAAGAAATGTCAGTTAATAAAATGTGTGCTAAAATAAGGATTTTCAGTTCTTTTTTCAGGTTTGCTGAAATACTCGTGTCGGCCATTAAATCTCGCGACCATATTAATCGCTTCACCGCAGAAGCTTGCATTATTTCATGTTTGTGACAACTACCGCACAGAGAGGCGTTAGTGAATTTTGTTATCCACTTCATTATAATTTAATAAAACTAAATTTAAATAAATTTGCTTTAAGGTGGTACGTTTCCCATACTAACTACTAATTTAAGTGTGAATGATCTATAAGAGTATTTAAAAAATACCTGAAATGCAACTGAATAAACTGCATATATTATGTTACATCCAGAATAAAAAAATATTACCCTACCTTTATTCGTAGAAAAAATTTAATTAGAATTTCAACGCCATCTATTATCATAAGTGTCACTATAATGAATTTAAGCTGTCCTGAAAACCTAGTTTTTGCACATAAAATGTTTTCTTATTTTCTATTTTTCTTAGCGCTTTTTTAATCTTTAAAGTACGAGTATTATTCTTACTATTGGATATAAATTTGCATTTACCTCAAAATTCCACACAATGGCGCTGTAAAACTAAAAATTACTCTAGGCAAATATTGGACGTTGAAATATTGTTTATAATATGTTTTTAAATTTCATTGTAATAAACATCTTTTTACTGTAGCCCAAAACTTTTGGCACTTTTATTTATTACTCGTATTTTAAAAGCCAGTTCATAAAATGATTATATATCTAGTATATTTTATATCGAATCACGTTTCAAATTTAAATTCACAAATTCGTATTCAAAAGTTTAACAAAATGAAATAATATTCATGTCACGTCTCGACATAAAAACAAGCCATAATATTTCATTTTTGGCAAAAAGTGTCCGATACGCATTTCTCCATTAGAGCCGTTATAAAAATGCAAATTTCAGTATACACCGCACTGCATTTTGTATTTAGTCAGCAAACACGTTTTTAATTAATTCGCTTATTTATTTGGCCATTGACGGCGCTGTGGTATTATCCATTACGAACGTATTACCAGCAACCAACAACCAACAACCAACAACCAACAACCAGTAACCAGTCGCCATTGTACCACTGCTCTTGATTGAGTATTGCTATGGAATTCATTGAAGCATTTTAATTAAGTATTTTCATTTTCTTTTTTTTTTATAGCAATGTGGTTTTTTTTTAAAGAAGTATTACCGATTTCTTTGAACTTTATCATTTCATAGATGTAAAAGCTAACGCGGTAAAAGTAATTGTGTAGTAAACACAATTATTTTGAAATCCTTTTTATAATACAAAATAACCCCCTCATCTATTCCCACTATAATGTCAGGTAGTGTCGTAGGCCTGTGTTGCCAAGTTAATATACGATAATCGAGATATCAAATTATTTTTAATATCAATATTGTATAGTATTAAAATTTTAATAAAACCTATCTGGTCTAAACCGATCCAGGAGCAGGCTTAAAGAGCTCTTTCATAATATATTAACTGTCACCTCCACCACTCGACCTCGCCAACTACAATAGATTATAAAGTAAACTTACGTGGACCTCGAGAAGGGTAACCTATCACGACACTATAACACTAAGTTCCATGTTCACTGCTCGAAAACACCAGAGAGACTAAGACTAATCTATCGCACTAAAGGTTATATATAGTCTTCACGTCAGAATACTTGATATAATATAAAATAATCTACCCGCTACTACTACTTTATAAACAGTGTTGGTAACACAAGTTAGATTTAACCCACTTTCCTGCTTCTGATTAAACCGAAATTAGTATATGACAGTGCAAAACTATTATGTCATGGAGGTTCTGTGATGATAGACTGGGAAGGTGGCCATGAGAACACTGTAATAAAACGACGCAATCCCATCAAGTTGGGTTGGTTTAATTCCCTTTGACAAGTACTAAATAAGTTAAAGTTAAAAAAGTCTTTTACTTGTATTTCTTTATATTACCGTATCTATTGTTAAGCAAAGATTACGACGCTAGTGAGAAATAATAATGCTTAAGGAATTAGGAACACAAGTCAGAAAAAATGTTAAAAATTCCTTATCAAACTTTATGTATGCTGTATATGACTTTAGCAGAATCTGTTATCAATTACGACCTAAGTAGCTATGGCAGAACCTTCAGAAATTATATTGATGAAATATATAAAATACAACAGAGAATTCTGAAAGCAATGGTTCCATCACATGTTAAAAGATTATATATTAATGATAGCACCGGTTTATTTAAATATTGTCGAATTGTCAATTTATATGACAGAATACATTTATAAATTATTAGTGAAGAGAACGAGCACCTAAAAGAATTAAAATATGGGATCAGACCTCCTCAACTTCGTCATCTAGAGTATTTACCACATTTTGACATACCAAACTATACAAATTAAATTGGCAATATCTGTTACCAATAATAATGAGTAATCTACTTAAAAGCATTATAAATCAATTAATGACAAGCAAAGACGCCAAGCATTTAAAACGTGGTATACAGGATGGATTTTTGAGACGGGTCAGTAAAGGCAGGTACCTTAACCGTTATAGTTACAGGAAAACGTTCTTAGGAAACCATTCATAATTTTTTAAGATATTCATAGAATTTTGGGAAAATGTACGGTTAGCGAAAAAGTGCTAAAATCCAAAAGAACATTTTTTTTATGCCTATCGATCCTAAATCGACTCTATGGGGCCATTTAAGTATGTGTATGAGTACTAGAAATGTCAGAAATCACCAAAAACATTGTCCATACATTTTGTACTGAAAACGATAAATCAACTAGTAACTGCACTATGTTATCTAAACATATATTTTTTATTTCTTAAGTGGCTCACTTCCCCACACATAAGCTATACAAGCTTCAGAGGAAGTAACATTATGTTTATAAAGTATATAAGATATAAATAAATAAAGAAGTAACCTTGCTAAGTTTATACTGAAAAATATGTTCAATCTTAAATATTTCGAGCAGGATTTGCTTTAATAACACAACATTGGGTTCAATTCAGACTGTAAACATTAGAACGGGACACGAGACGGGATTTGGGATTAGCAATCTCGGAAAGTATTAGATCGCGACGTTATTTACTAACCGCTCCACTCCGCCCGCCGCGCCGCCCGCCCACCTCATTTCAATTGCTTCGATTTGCACACAGGACGTATTTAATATTACTCTAAAATATGTACATGGATACTGGGTTTACTTACTCCAAATTTTGTAATATTTTACCTTTATATTTTGTGTATAGCAGTTAAGGGACAAATGAGCAGACGTCCCACCTGATGGTAAGTGGCCACCGTCGCCCATGGATATCGGCAACACAAGAGAGTGACTCTTGTTTTACCGATGCCACCTCGAATATAGAGTGAGGAAGGGGAATGAAGAGAAGAATGCTACGGTTTCAGTGGACCCTGAACGAGAACCCATTAATGTGATTTGTAAGTCTGGCCCACATGCGGCTTGACCGGAACGCGTCAATGACACTTGGCGACCGGATTCGCATGCTGGTGGTCAAGCAAGTCGGGGAACAGAACCCCTACCACCAAGGGTGTGCTGGGTTAGTCGGCTCTTACGAGATGCTCTCCCAGGGGCAGATGGGAATTGTATTCTGACCCGTCCCCTCACGGGTACAATAACGCTTTTTGTAGAAATAATATTATTAATTTTAGACAGAAAGCTTGTGACCCAGCTGCAGGTTCATAATGTCTTTTCACATAACAATACGAGTAGTATTATTAGAAATTTGCCGCTAAAAATTTACTGAATTGTATTCCAAGAATATTCTTTCACTCGTCAAACTCACGCTGAACTGTTGAGTTAAGGTTATCGAGCTAGGGGGTACTATAAAATAAACCAAATGAGAACTTCTCTCAGACAAATAGATATTAATAGTCTTGATAACATTATATAATTATTTTAATGGAATTCTTAAAATTAAATAAGTTCTTAAAATTAATTAAATAAGTGGTAAAATATTACCTGTAAAATTCTTAATCTTTAAATAGGAAATAATTAAACAAACATACCGACCAAACTACTTATTTATATATAAAAAATAAAGATGTAGTAGATACGATCCAGCTCTTTGCAGACACCGCAATTGAGATTTCCTTGGTGATTGAAAACGTAAGTACATGTCTGTTCCCTATATCGATGCGGGTTTATCTAGTACTGGTGATGGACCTACAATCTATCGATATCGATGAACAAAAGCTAGCCCGTAGCCTAATGCCGTGAGGTAACTCATAGTCTTTTTTATTCTGCAAGTAATAGCAATAACTAAATCTATCTAGTTAGTAGAAATTATAATAAGCTAACTAACCGGCGCACAGCGATTTTTTTTAACAAAAGTTAAAGTTGCTTCCTTTTATTGAATATTATTGTATATAGAGTTTTATAAATTGTCAAAAAATTTTAACATTAGTGCACCTATATTTTCAACCATTATTTTTATTTCTCCATTTATATTTGTTAATATTCATCACTGTAACCGTTAAGATTAGATTATTATTTGTTTTTAAAATAATTATAAAAATCTGACCAGTTTAAATTTGTGATAAATTAACAGTTAATTTATTAGAGTAATAAATATTATATTTCTTTCTTTTTGCTGTTATATGTTCATGGATTAAAAGCAAAGGTTATAGGAATGAAATATGTAATTTTAAATACATACATAAAATTTGCGCCTGAGCTTTTGATAAGAATTTATTTTCAGCCTTTTTTTCCTTTAAGTAATTACAACACTCGTCTCTACTGCCCAGGCCGTCTGTTCAAGCCTAAGGTTGAGTTGATTATAGTAAAATTCCGTTAAAATAGACATTTCCCTGATTTGGGACATTCTAATGTGAATACATCACACAATTCTTACATTTTTTGCATCGATATCTTCTTCTGTGATGAGTCATCAACGAGTGAGTTAAACTTCTAATTTAGTCAAACAAGGTGGAGGAGGGACCCAAACAGAGAATGCTTCAGCATTAATAATTTTTTTTTGAAGGAAGCAAATTTTCATAGGAAATTCACATGATAAATTTATGTTAGAAAATAATAGGAAAAAAATTTCTCCAACTGCTTCTTCACGACAAAGTATATCGATATTTTAATCCAACATCCCTATTCCGAGTTTCAGTGGGTAACGTAGACGAATAGCAGAGAATTGATCGGTGCTAGTAACGACTTCACTCGGTCACATAACAAATCTACTTAATTTGAGAGAACTGCATCGTTTCAGTGTTAGTCGCTCGATCGTGGGAGAATCGTTTGAAACAATGTATTGGCAAATGCTCAAAGGAAAAAATCTGAAGGATCTTTATCTTTGTATTGAACGAAAGATTGAGATTGTTCAGTCGTTAGTAGCCGTAGATTGATTCTGTATCAATTGGATAAAGGATACTTTTCTGTGCAGGATTACTTCTGCGATGACGAAGCTTGAAATCCAAATGAAGATACTCAGGTGAATTTTAAAAGAGCGACTGTTGAGTTTCTTGCCAGTTTTTCTCAACGGATAACTGCTTTTCGAGCTGGTGGTAGTATCTGACTAAGCTACTTTGATGTGTCCCCTTCACATGCAGAGTAATGGCGGAAATATATCTTTTCACAAAAATGAGAGAATAATATAATATTGTAGTTTGTATTGCAGTTAGTTATTTGAATTTAACAATATAACGGAAAGCGAAGACGATAACAAAGAGCCGCGGGGTCGCTGCACTGGCCCACTTCCATCTAAATTAACACGGCGAATCTGCCCATAATGCGTTTCATCCGTTTGGGTACCGTCAGCAGCAATATTTTAATAATATCTATAAAAATAAAAACCTTAGGGGTTTCTGTAAGTGATTATGGGAAATTTAGACATTGTTGCCATAGCCATAAAAATGTTAAAATAATAAAAATGAATGCTGTTGCAGCACTATATTACTAATACGTCCTACCTAAGTGATAAGAGGTCTTCAAATATCTGTAAATTAAGATATAAGATACAGACGAGATAGAAATATATAAGATATTACTGTGTGATATTTTTTTTCACCTAACTGAAGAGAGGACAAGTCACACAAGTTGAATAACAACTCGATTTAAGTAGTAGTTAAGTAATTTTAGTTTGTATTAACTCAACTCGTAACTCGTAGCAAAGAGCCGAGTGAACCGAGCAGTTGAAATCCAGAAACAGTTAAATTCTACGACGTATAAACTCTCATCAACACTCACTGATAAACTTCGTTAAATATTCTTGTTGTCCTTACTGTTAAAACTTCATTTACTAACTAGTCAATATTTATTAAAACAACAAAAAATAAACCAATCGAAACTACTAACCTATCAAACGCTATCTACTGTATTGCTAGCAATTACGACATGTTAGAATAATTCTATATTAACAAAAAAACAAATTAAAATGTCCGCCAACAGTTTAGCATTCGCTAGTACAATTACCATCATTTGTAACGGGTTATAAAATTTAAAATAGTATCATTTGTGTTCGTGCTGACGCTACCGGATGAGTATTAGCTGGATGTTCTGATTGTTATATCTATTTTATTACTGGAGCGCTCTGTGGTCGACTGGTCGCAGTGGGACAGGTTACTAGAAATTGTCGACAATTCTATTGCTAACTATATCTACTCAACGTTTGTTGCCATGGAAACTATTAATTAGGAATAGTTTATTAACACAAAGATTAAATAATTTATCTTAATAAAAATATGGGTCAAACCTACATTATCACGACTTGTTGACTAAAATATGACTCGCGATTCCTCTTACCTTTTCGTTGGCACAACTGATTTAGTTTGTGTCAACTTCACCAGTCATATGCTACTCAGATCAATGTTGCCAACATCTATACAAATAAATAAAATTGGAGTGTCTGTTTGTAATGATAAAATAACTGCTTTTTACTTTTTTATGCTGTCTGTTTGTTCCGGCTAATCTCTGAAAAGACTGTACTGATTTTGACGGGACTTTCACTGGCAGATAGCTGATGTAACAAGGAGTAACTTAGGCTATTTAACATCTTGCTTCCTATAGGAACGGAGCAACACGCGCACGAAGTCGTGAAGGTCGGCTAGCTATAACTAGAACTATTCTCTCTTCAGAATAAGTTAATAGCTGTTATGACATTTGGTAACATACAATGTTTGTGTTTAGTTGTCTTAAAATATTCTGTTTATAGGTGATTTAGATGTTTTTCTTATAAATTTTCTGATTTTTTTGTGTTATGTATAATTTTATTTATCTAAATAAATTAACTTTAAATATAACCGTATATCAATAAGGATCTAAATTAATGTTTTTTTCTGCTATTAACATGGAGAGAATGTGGTACCCATTACTGTACAGTAACACGTATACACATGCAATTTAGACTGAGGCGAGCGGTGCCTGGGGCTTGAGACCCAGGAGCAGGTTTAAAGAGCTCTTTCATAATATATTAACTCGCACCTCCACCACTCGACCTCGCTAACGACAGTAGATAATAAAGTAAACTTACATGGACCTCGAGAAGGGTGATCTTAATCACGACACTAACACTAACTTCCATGTTCACTGCACGAAAACACCAGAGAGACTGAGACTAAACTATCGCACTGAAGGTTATATATTGTCTTCACGTCGGTATACTTGAAATAATATAAAATGATCTACCCGATACTATTACTTTATAAACAGTGTTGCTAACATTTCTTTTTTTGAGTAGTTATTCTGTTTTTGTTTCACACATACATCCCACCTGTGAATAACACAGGATTGAATAACATAATGAAATACCTGGCCTGTTATAAATACAAACGTTTCAGTAATTCGAAAACACCAGAATAATCAACAAATATAACCTGGAGCGTAACCTGGAATGTATTTGGTATGAAACATTTGGACGGTCATAAATCAATATGGCGGGCGTCATTTGTTCATTCAAATTTCAAAGTGATTAGCGTTTAATTACGGCACATCTGCATAATTATGTAAAATTGGGAAACTGCAAGGACTATTTATGTAGGATGAAATACTTTGATTAAAGATCTATAGACAACTATCATGGCTACCTAAATACACATGACGCAATTTCGATCCAATATATTTTGTTAATTATGGGTTATAGTATACACGCAGACCGACAGTATCATGGCATGTTAACTAGATTATTACTCCTGAGGGTTACGCTTTACACTCAGAACTCTATGTAATAATAGTGATCTGTAATGGCGGCGTATTTATTCGGTTACACTTTATATAATTTCGCGAATTTAATGAGAAAAACTAAAAAAGAGATATTAATTATTCATTACAAAAAAGTGTTCTGCTTTTCCAAAATAAGCTGTATGTTATGATTAAATATTTTATCAAGATATTATAGAGTTAATTAGATCGCTGCGATTTAGCGTTTACTTTAGAGTTAAATGGTAACGGTGTGTTGGCAAATATGATTTTCGTGAACTCTAGATATTTGTCTTCAACGATCTAACAGAACAGAAATTGTTGATACAACTTTGAGATAACACTTCTTAATTCATTAGCTTCACTATAGAGTAGAAACATTGATATATGTTTGATTATTATTTGAAAATTGAAAGGAAACGAAGATAAGACATATGATACATTATTGTAAAACCAAAAAGAATCTATAATGCAATACAAGTCTGTTGTGAATGATAATGAATGGTTAGCAAAGTGTAAATCCAATATGGCGTACTTGCAAGGAAGGATAGATTCTTTTTTGAAAGGGTATCAAATAAAAATGTTTTATTTATTAGTTAATAACACTGTTGATAACTCAATACAGTGTAGTGTAAATGTAGTAAAATACATTATCGCCTACCCTACACCTGTAACAAGTTTTTGTTAAAAAATGTTTTGTTTATTCCAACATAATTTGTTCATACCTATTTCCATCGGAAGTGTGGTAATTGTGCAATCTTCCAAATTAATGTTCAAATCAATAGTACCAACATAAATAACACTGGTTATTTCCAAAAGCATTATTTCAATTTATACTATAGTCTAGCTACGGGTATTCCAAACGAGACTTAACGCGCAATATGTTAATGATGTTTTATTATGAGTGCGATAGTGCTGCCACTGTGACACGCCGTAAGCCCGTCACGTTATTTGTGATGGTATAATCTACAATTACAATCAGTTACTGATTTTGATAATAAAGATTTTCAGGGTTCCTTACCCTCAAATGAAAAAAGGAATAACTTCTTCGTACGTCTGTCTTTTAAGACCCATTTTCTTCCGAACGTGTATGGGTATCGGACTGAAATTAATATTAAGTACTAAAGTTTTAAGTCCCATTAAGCTATGAAAAGTACAAACTTCTAAGTGATCGTTTACATGAGTTTATGATATTCATAAATTAGCATACCGCAAAGTTACATGGGGAATAATTTTTTTGCATAATCAAGTCCACGTAAAGGGACAATAGTTTTTCATGTTAAAGTTAATATTATACCCAGAGTCAACTGGCATTAATGGGATGGGAGAGGGAGGGAGTAAGTCTGGCCCAGAGTCAACTGGCATTAATGGGATGGGAGAGGGAGGGAGTAAGTCTGGCCCACATGCGGCTCGACCGGAACGCGTCTATGACACTATATCAAAATACCAATAGTGTCAAACTATCAATCAATAGTCAACTTACATTGAATTTACACTTTACTTTAATTTAGGAGAAACTTTAACATTCAGTAGCGGCTATAGCCCGACTAATAACTAAAATAATATTAAATAATAATATCATTGCTCATCTCGCAACATATTTCTTTTGTATAAAATTAGCTTTTTAAAAAGTTCTAAATTTATGTTGCGTATAAACTTTTAAAGATCTTAGAAGCAAACTAAAAACCAAATAACAAAGACGTTCTAACAAAGAAAATTGAAAATTTTAAATCCAAAATTTCATCTAAGAACGTTTTAGCGGAAAACTTTTGATGCAGTTCTTATCTTTAAACCAATATCTCGTTAACTTCTATAGTTAAATTTCTTTCCACTTTTATTCTATTCTAAACTTTTACTGGTAAAAATCTTTGACTTTAACCAAGTTCAAATAAAGTCACATTGAAGTTGATTGAAGCTGTTTCAAGTAAAGTAAGATTAGATTGTTTATATTTATTTCAGCACACTGAGAATTTATTTTATAACTAGCTTTTACCCGCGCCTTCGCTCACATATATAAAAAATTTTTTTTTCATAAAAAGTATCCTATGTTACTTCTAATACCCTCAAGAATATGTGTACAAAGTTTCATGATGATCGGTTAAGTAGTAACAAACAAACTTACATTCACATTTATAATATTAGTAGGGATTCTCTGAGGTATTAAAGTCCGCTCCTATGGATCGTATATAGCTCGAAGAAATAAGAAAGAGAAGGATGGGGATGTTGAAAACATCAAGAGGGATGTGATATTGAATTGACTATTGGCTTATCGCAACGTAGATACTGCTGCTGAACCGATAAATAATCAAACAATAGCTCTCATAATTACAACAGGCACCTAAGCAGTGCCTTGGACTTACAACCAAAGTGTAGGCTTAAGGGAGTCCTTTCTTCAATTGAAACTCTCGCCTGCACTGCTCAGGCTCTCTGTTTAAACCCAAGGTTAGGTTAACTTAAACCTAACCTAGGGCTACGCGCCCACATATATTTTATCAGGGACGATCCGTTCACATGTGCGAGGTCGTGCGTTGCACGACGGCGCCAGGGCAGAAAAGGCGCCAAAGCGAAAATATAATATGACATGATTCGAAATTAAAAAAATAAAATAAATCAGGGAGCAAATATTTGTAGACAGGGTTAACCACGCAGGTGCAGAAGATACTTGTTGGTGAATGACCTTTTTTTTGGTCGTCAGGTATAGGCGCTCATACGTATTTCGCACACCGGCGCAGAAGACGCTTAGCGCGTATTTTATTACCATTATAACTTAATCAAAACAGGCAAAAGTTTGTAAATTCATATCTTGATTGGTCTTATCTATGAAACTATTGGTCTGGTTATGACAATTTCGTCTGGTTTGACTAGCACGTCTTTTTCTTAAGAATAATACTCGGAATCTAATAATAATCTTTATGGTGTCTATGATATTAAAATTTCCGAAAACATCATCCATTCATATATAATACCAATGACTAAAATGGTAGATTTGTTGATTTATCTTGTTAGTAATTATTAATAATTCTATACTCCATTACACAAGAACTCTTCAGCTTTAGTTTTACTTTAAAGATTTTAAAGTAATGATAATGAATAAACTGTATTTAGTTTAGCGTGAGAAAAACTGTAAACAAAAAAATGGAAGCTATAATCCTTATCACGAGAGTTAATGGAGTTGTTATATAACGTCAAACATATTTCAAAAATTTAACGAACAGTACATTTGAGCAGAACTTTGATGTGCAAAATGTCTGCAAAACCACTTCAATCTTTCTGTATATCGTAGTTTAAATTCAAATACTCGCCGATTTCAAACCCTCAGCGTTAAGCTGAGCGAAAATCTGTTATAGTCCTACAAAAAGCAATCTGAAAAGATATACGTACACTAAAATATATTTTACATTGAAAAAGTTTGGGCAACCGATAGACTTTGTTGGTTTTTTCATACAATATGGACTAAGTCAATTATTTTTTGGATAAAAACATATTGCAATTCCAATCAATGTTTTGGTTACTTTGACCACACTCTACGAGTATATACCATATTATTTCAGTGAATTTTTAGGGAAAAAGGAGTATTTCAATTTGATTATTAAATTCTTTATGAAGATTGGTTCCAAAACTACTGGACCGATCTTAATGAAATTTTGCTCACTGTAATTATATAATAATTTAGTCCAAATTGAGAGCTTCAATATTTTTTATGGTAAACTAGAGATTCGTCCCGGCTTTGTTTCCGTGTCTAGTCTATTAACTAATTAACCAATAAACACGTAAGTATTTGGCACGACGGCGCAGAAGATGCTCGGCGCGTCCCTGTATGTGTTGTCACTAAAATTAGCTATATTTATATTAAAATACTTGAAAGTTACCTTGAAAGAGAAAACCTGAAGGCTGCCGCCGGAATATTTTTAATATTATGCTGAATATCTGTATTCCATTAATTTAAAATATGGCATAATTTTGAATTTTAATGAGAGCACTTGTTAATGCCTCGCTCTCGCTCCGATACTCGCTTAGTATGCAATTCATTTTCAAAATATACGAGAAGGTTAATAAGTATTGCTTATTGGAAAATTGTCTTTTTTGGTTTTCTATAACTTTTGTAATTGTGAAAATTGTATTAACAAGTTATTTACAAGACGAACATTAGTATAAATACCTAAACTTATATAAAATTTAAAGTGTCACTATATTGTCAGGGACTTGAAAGTAACAGGTTACTTTTTTCCCTGGTTTTGATAATAATTTATAATATAATCAAAATGAAATCAACATTGAAATATGTGGTTACGTTCTAAGGAAACGTCTCTGTTATCTTTAAGGTCTTTTTAAATTTAAGAAAAGCTAAAAAACGCGATTATTTTTTGAGTCTACTCTGATACCTAAGCGCCTTTAATCGACTCTAGTTTGCATAAATCAATAATATTAATGAATTAAATTTATATTTTGGTTTAGTGGCTTAATTATTTAATAGTCGGTGGATCGGCTAGTTCTAAATGAATTTAAAAAATATAATATTTCCTACAATATCGTAGCCGGAGACAAGCGTGTCGTATATGAAAACTAAATTAATGCACGCCAGTTTATTCCATAAATCACTCTTAATTAGGCCACTTCACATGGAACGTATGCATGCATACAAATGTATTAGTATTCAAATACCTTAAATTTAGAGGTTATATAACTTGAATTTTCAGGGGATACACAGATTAAGTCAAACAATCCTTGTAGTATTCAATGATAATTAATACTGTAATCTTTTATAAGATACAAACTTCAGAATAAAAGCTAAAGAACTAGCGACAATCATCATCATCATCACAACCCGTTAATGACCCACTGCTGAACCGGGTCTCCTCAGAATGAGGAGGGTGTGAGGCCATAGTCACGCTGGCCCTGTGCGAGTTCTTAGACTTCACACACCTTTAAGAACATTAGGGAGCTCTTAGGAGTGCAGGTTTCCTTCACCGTTAAAGCAAGTGATATTTAATTGCTTAAAACACACATAAGTCAGAAAAGCCGAACACGGACCTCCCGAGTAAGACATTCAAGTCTCAACCACTGAGCCATCACTGCTTCAGCGACAATAATAACTTTTGATAACGCGCTCTTACTATACCAACGACATTTCAATTACAAAGACTCCTTCCAATACTTTACAATCAATTTGTAATTGTAATTAACTCAAGTAGCTGGGATCTGGAGACGTCTGTCGTCACGACAGCCATCAGCGGATTAGAAAGTGTTTATATTCAATGAAAACAATGTTTAGTTACAGTGATTAAAAGTATAATGGTAGCAGTTACTAAAAGATATATATATTACGATAAGCAAACGATGGGTTTGATGAGGTTGCTAATTTAAATATAATGTCACATAAACTTTTAATTTATTAATCGTAAAGTCTCCTTAAAATCCATCCAGTAGTAGTTAAAATAAAAAAACAGATATCTACCATCCAAAATATAAATGTGTACATTTGACAGATTGATATTGTTGGTTTTGTCATGTAATTTATTTTACTATGATAAAACATTTCACAATTGCAAATCAAAATCAAAGTAAACCAACCTTAACATAAAGCAATCTAATAGATTAAACGCATCACTGATCTACTCGCATAACGTATTCAAATAACGATCTACGTCAAACTGTATAATTAATACTGAAATTATAATATCATTCACAAGCAGGAGTTTCATTGACTTTGATAATAATTCTTAGCAATATTATCACACCTAAATTACAAAAATACGAAAATATTGATACAAATACAGACGTCTCAATCGTTTCGTATGTTATCAACTTAACTCTTAAAATTTAATAAACATTAATGATTGAAGGTACTTTTGACCAGTAGTATAGAGTTTTCCATGAAAAACTAATAACTTGAAACGTACTTGATTAAAAAAACTACGATTAAAAAAACCGACTTCAAACTAAAAAAAGCACTAAAAAGTATGAAATAATTCCGTTTATTAACTATAAACAATTATTGTACATTATTGTCCTAATGAAGGGAGATTAATAAATTGAATTGATTAATAAAATCACTCCAAAGAATATTAAACAAGAACTTAAGATTTATTTCTTAAGCAACATGAAATGAAATTGTTTACCAAATTTCTAACGCCTTATTCGTAATAGATAGCCAACTTTAATATTTAGCGATTTGTTTTTGATACATATCTTACCGTAGACTCACTTATAGCATTTGTGTCAAACCTCTGTGGTTTTTTAGTGCTATGTCAATAAACTGTAAAAATATGAACTTTTTAATCAATAAATAAAATAAAAATAAAAAAAATAACGGAATTATTTCCTACTTTTTAGTGCTTTTTTTAGTTTGAAGTCGGTTTTTTTAAACGTAGTTTTTTTTTATTTTTTACTTTTTAGTGTCTGTAATATATTGTTCTGCAAACTACAGTAGGATTTTTCTAGATTACATCAGGTAGACTATAACATTTCGTTGCTTTTTATTGATATATATAAAATAGTAATTTTATTTTAAATAACTATGGGTAGGACTATGAAAGATGCCGCGCGCCTTAACCTATATTAGATCCCGAGAATCTGAAACTTGAACTGATTATTTTAAATTTTAATGGGACTAAGTAGTAACTATTCGCATCAAACTACAGAAGAATCACGTAAATCGGATCACAAATCTTAGCGTAATTGCTAAACATACATAAAAAAAATATACCAATCGAATTGAGAAGCTCCTCCTTTTTGAAGTTGGTTAAAAATATCAGTTCGAATTTATCTTTTACACAAAAGTAAATAAAGATTCTTATTATATAATAGAGATATTTCAAATAATGGGTATGTGTGAGAAGGAGGAGACATAATATGACCTAAGAGATCTTTAGATTATGACAAGTACTTAAGGAGAATCCTCAAACTGAAATAACATGAGACATCAATTTTTAAATTTCTTTCTCGTTTTGGTAGCGGGGCTTAAATCATAGAAATACTGCGATTACGGCCCTTTGGTAAGCACAGTGTTATGGGTAGGGAGAAGGGATAAAAGTCTCATATCCTACACTAGATTACTCGTGCAGTTCCAGAAAAGAATCGTATTATACTCCATTTCGTATAACTAACGATATCGACTGAATACTACAAATTTCCCCCGTCACAGTGAAATAGATGTCAATCAAATGTGTCAATACTTGCCTGTGATTGATTTTGTACTCGCTTTATTTTTACACCGACTACTTTTTAAAGTGCTTTACAGACAGGATAAATATGGCTATAACTATGGAAATAATGTTTTTAATTTATTAACAATACCTGTTTTCAAGATTTAGTGTAAGTTTGGGCAAATTTGGTCTGATTAATAGTCAACAACGTATGCGTACATATGTTATATTCGGTATTTAGTTTATCTGACAATTTGTTCTAGAATACTTCTATTTTAAGCTTTATTTGATCTATTAGTGTTTTATTACACTTTTTGTTATGATAAGTTACTGAAATTTAGTGAAATCGGCATCACCAATATATATGTCGGAGAATAGTAAAAGATTATCGAACAATCGAATTGTCATCGCCATCTATGGCGCTGGAGTAGTCACTTCCGTCGATTTGACAGTCTCGATCCTTTATATGCCTTCTACAGTCTGACTGTGGTCTTACTCGTGCGTGATCTCTCAAGGAGTGAAGTAGTCCCTGGATAGTGTTAGTGTTGTGAGTGCTGTCGGACAGAGGTTAAGGTCACGTGAGTAGCTTACAATGTTGTTGCCACGTCTCGTGTTAGGTTAGGTTTATGTGAGATTTAACCTTTGGTTTAAACAGAGAGCCTGAACAGTGGAGGTGAGTGTCTCGATCGAATAAAGTCTTAAGCCTACACCTTGGACACAAGTTTAAGGCACTGCTTAGGTTTCTTTTATAATTGTTAGAGATCACATTTGATTATTTATCGGTTCAGTAGCAGTATCTACGTTGTGTTTCCCAATAGTCCATTCTATATTATCCTCCCCTTTTAGTGTTCTCCAATATTCCCCCTCTCCTCCTTCCTTCTCATTTTTTAAAATCCCCAACATATAAATAGGTTTATTTTTAATGTATGTGAATAAAAATCTCTATTACAATTCTTTATTTTATTTCTGTATTCGGAAGGCATATTGCATATTATATATATGTCGGAGGTGTGAGTTAGGTTTAAGTCAGGTTAGGTTAGGTTAATGTTAGTCTAATCTTAAGATTAAACAGTGAAACTAAGCAGTGGAGGTGAGTGTTATTATCATTTAAAGGATATCTTTAAGCCTACACCTTGGTCACAAGTCCAAGGCACTGCTTGGGTTCCTGTCAGAATAGTACAAGATCGTAATGTTTATTTATATCCTGACCGTGTTGCGCCCATATAGCTATTGAGATAGGCCATCCATCTATATCCTTTTTATTTTAGTTTGCGACATATACATTAGGAGTATAATAAGGAGAGTTAGTTATTGTCAATAAATATGCGAATTTAGTTTCAGTTGGTTTTTATAGCAGAATTTTCTTGTTCCAAATTTTTTCGCGTTAAAACCTCATAAAAACTCATTTTGTACGTATGGCAAATGTAACCTCCTAATTAAAAAGTACAACCAAAAAAAGTAGTACTTTAGGAATATCGTTAAATTTATTTGAAACTCGTTTCTTTTAGCTTAATATATCACATTAATTAAATATGAGCAGTATTAAATAAAGGCAAGTTTACCAGAAATGTGTTACCATTTCATAATTAAATAATCATGTAGGGTATCGGGTTTGATCCTCATATACATATTATGTTAACCGAATAATTAGTCCCGTTGGAGCCGGCCATATTTTACAAGCTGAGAATTTTCTCATTTCTGTATGACATGTTTGGTGTATGCGATATTTATATTATATTGCATGGGGTTTGGATCTGTTTATTAAATACGGTTTAATATTCATTAAGTTAATTATAACTGGGTCTTTTGATACTGGAATGATTTTGTACACTTTTGTTGTTGTAAAGGAGCTTAGTAAATGTTTTGTGTCAACATTTCTTAATTAATAACAGACTTATTATTATACTATAACCTACATAGAAGGGATTATAAACTATAAATGTCCACGGTCTTACCAATTGTTGGTAATCAGTAAAGTAAGAGCAATTTTAGAAGAAAACTCGCGTGCAGGTATTCGTCCAAGTTTAAAGACGCGATGGAATATAAAAGGAACTTTTTATATTATTATATTAAATTCAATAATGATGAATCAAATATCTAAGGAAATTTAAATAAACTTACTTGAAACAATCCAAAACTGGTGTAAGAGTTGTTGTGGTTTGTCACTTTTTCCGTCGTTCTTCCACTAGCATGTTCTATCAGGCAGACCCCTGAAAAAAAGGTTTTTTCTTAATTTATAGATCACTACAACTTTCAGACCTGTCACCTACGCAAGTATTGCCTTTCTTTTTTTATTTGCGTTAGCAACACTTGATAACTTTTGATTAGATAAATTATTTATTTTTGAAATACTCACTAGCTGTTCAATTGATATGTTCTGTTTAGAAAGATCAAAGTGAATATCGACTGTAACAATGATGCACAAGTTGGTACTAAACCCCAGGTACTTCTCGGTTTCCTATTTAATGTGCATGTTACTTTAAATAGGAAAAAAGTTACGTGTTACTGGACCTGGAGTTATAGATTCTTTAGATGTATTTTATCGTCGAATAATTCTTCATCATCCTAATAGAAGAAGGCTCAAAGCGATACGTCTATAAATAAGATTTACGTTTCGTTTGGCTGTGATTGAGCAAGAAGCACACCAAACCGATCTTGATAATATTAGCAGGATAAAGCTTTGAGCGGCGCTGTCTGCTATAAACGTTGACGACACTTCCTCTAATGGTACAGTCGAAACATATTTGTTGGTATTTCGGATTAAGTGAAGATATCCTCAATACGAAAGGGAAATGTAGGGAACATTTACTTACCTTTAATTATTTATAATTGTTTATTTTGAATTCAAAGTTTATCATTAAAAAAATCGGTTTTAGATATAAGGTACTACACTAATAACAAATTCAAATTCATCAATAACATTTATTTATTTAGATAATGATAATGATTGCAGAACTTTAAACCTTATTTCACTTTCATTACGGATGATGGTATATAAACAAAGATCAAAACCCAAAATTAGACGTGAGCTTATCATGCGAAGATTTCTCTACAATTAAACTACTCTCTTTGATTTCTTTAAGAAATTCCATATATTTTTAAATTAGTGTATTGAATTCTATTTTTAACTTAATTATATTAATATAAGTATAATTCTATTAACTGTATTTTAAAATTTCAGAAACCCATAACTCACTTGTTAAACTTGATAAAGACAAACTTAAACAGATCAAACAGATCTCCGTCTATTGCACCAAGGTATCAATGATCAGAACAAATTCTGTAAATGTCGCTTTTGATTTAAGGCCGTATCAATTAGAATTAATTTGGATTAGCCTGCGTCCCTTTACAGTGTCAATTAAATCGCTAATAATTTTAAACTTAAATGAAAGAGCCCCTCGAAATGTTTTGTCATTTGAATCATGCCCCTTTTTATGCAAATTCGAGATCTCTAAGTTCAACGTGAATGCTTATTAAGGTCGGCAATTCATTCGGTTTCTGCGGCTTAATGTTATTATAAGAATTAGGTATTTTAAATTGTGAAAATTTAATTTGTACTACAACACTTTGTTTATGTTCTCTAGGTTTTCAATTTTCGAGTTGTTTTAACTCTGACTCGGAAAGTTAAAATTTCAGTTAGTTTAGTGGCGCCCAACGTAGGACAGGAATTAGTGTCAGGCAATTCAATCGAAAATTAAAGACTATGATAAACTATATATATATATGTCGGAAACTAATTAAAATAAGGATATAGATGGATGGCCTATCTCAAAAGCTATATGGGCGCAACACGGTCAGGATATAACTAAACTTTACGATTTCTTACTATTATGACAGGAACTATTATGATAGGAACCCAAGCAGTGCCTTTGACTTGTGACCAAGGTGTAGGCTTAAGGATATCCTTTAAATGATCATAACACTCACCTCCACTGCTTAGTTTCACTGTTTAATCTAAAGATTAGACTAACTTTAACCTAAACTAACACAAGGCTAACCTAACCTAAACCTAACTCACACCTCCGACATATATATATATATGAATGTAGATATCTTTGTTCAAATTCAATGCTTATTAAGGTTTTGTTTATGTTTTTCAGCATTTCTTTATTTATACATTTACGTCTGGTTTTAAGTGTAACTTAGAAAGTCAGTTTAAATATCCTTTAGTTAGTTTATTGGCCCCCAATATGGGACAGAAACCATTCTCAGGTGATTCAATCAAAACGTAAGTAAGCAGAAGAGAAAGTAAGCAGATAGAAAGGGATGAATAGGTCGATACTAAGGTAGATAGACAGACAGAGGTAAGTTAGGACGGATAAGTAATTACATAATTAGGTAGTAATTACATATTATCCAACCTTTATGTTAAACCTTTGTTTATGTTTAAATGATAAAAAATAAAATTGCTCTTGAAGTAATAAGTATATTAAGAAATAGCTGATTTTGAGTTTTCAAACAAAATAAATCAAAGTTGGGATAGTTGGTGATAATAGCCAAAATTTAATAACCGTCAGACACGTAAGGATTGATAAACTAAAATCGAAGTTTCAGATCAGCAATGAGTTACATAACAGGCGAAGTTGGTTTCAATTCACTTACCAAAGTTTCCTTTCAAAGCAAGAATAGGCATATTACTAATTAATTCTTGTTCGATAACTGGTACAGATACTGTCAATATTAATGTTCTGTCTTGCTTGAGGCGTCAATCATTGAGTTTCGTTTTTCTTCGAAAATCATACAATACAAATTATCTTTGAGGTATGTTATCTAGTTAAAGTTATAATAATAGTTAATATAGATTATCCTACAGTACATTTAGTTTTGCTACTGCATTTCTAGCTCCATTAACTTTGAGATATGATCGAATAATAGTTTATCTTACTCGTGTTCTAGTTAGTCGCTTATATTAGGTTGACAACAAAACTATCCGACGGAGCTGGTACAAGTGATGTGATTGGATTACTTTCCATAACTTACTTTTACGTATTTATCTGGGGTATAATATGTTCCCTATGACATTAAATAAAAAGTTTAAAATATATGGTTACTCTATAATTTATAATTCCTTGTATCTCATTTATATTCTCGTCATAGTTGAAACAAAACTAAGTGAAGCAAAGACAATATCCCAGAGGTGGCGATGCAGTGCCTGCATGCATTAGGATGAAGTTAATCAGCAGAGTACTGTAGCTCCAGGCTCCAGACTCCCTGGGCGTTACGACGATATTATATGTCTTAAATATATACTTTAGATAACGAATATATTAAAGTTACTATCTAAAAAAACAGCTAAGTGCGACATTGATTCCCTTATGGTCACGTACTTGCCAAGTGCCTTGACTGTTAATGGAAATTATTATCAGTTTTATTTTAGAGATTTTGCAATTTAATTTCGAATGATAGACCAAGAATGATACATTTTTCACATATGTTGCTAACCCAAATTAACGAAGAAAAACCTTTTATAGGTATGATAGTGTAAGGAGTAATATACGTTACCATACAATAATAAGAAACTTGATAAGGCTCTGATACTTTAGATAGAAAGCTGACTAGTGTTTTTGACTAAGTTATGGAGTCAATTCTTGTCCATATGACAGATAGTAATAGTTGCTATTGGTTTATTAAAGTAAAAGTTAATAAAAATCAATAAAATAAAAATGCCTTGCATGTAAAAGCATGTTAAAGCCTTGTAAATAACTCTAGTGTTAGTTACAAGTTGTATTTATCATTCTAGTATTTTTTTAAATTATTTTTACAGGAATCCCTTGAAAGAGGCCTCTTCCAATTTTTTCCATTCTTCCCTATCGTGGGCCACTTCTATTCAGTTTAATCACATAAAAGTTAAAACGAATTACTAACAAAAGTATTGCTTTCAATAAATAGGTTTAATAAGCACAGTGAAATTCCTAAACAGAAATCTAAAAACAGAAAAAAAAGAAATAACATAAAAAGTATTGATGATAATACTCCAGTGACTATTCCCGGTAATTTCCAATGAAAACGAAATGTTTTTAAATTAGCAATTCGTGGTTAGACGGTCAGGCTCCATTTCAGTTTAACTACAGTATTTTCTTTACCTGAGAACGTCTGCTCCCATCCATTTGGCTGTCTCCGGATTTGTTAAGGAAAATTGGATACTTTTTCCAACGCTTATTTTCCTTTTCATTAAACACGTTACTGGTAAAAAGTTACCTACTTTTTGATCCTTGTTATTTCATTTTTAGATTTTAACTTTCAAAAAAACACTGAATATCTTAACCATTATAACGTTGAGTCAAACAGTTAACGGTAAAATATTAGACTGTTCTTTCTAAAAATAACCTGCTGCCCTTATTTATTTTTTACAGAAAGCAAATTATAATCCAATAAACTAACTTTATTATAGTACTAGTCAACCCACCCCGGCTTCGCATGGGTGCGAATATTTAGCTGCTTACGACAGTAAACATATTTTATCATTACCCCACAGGAACTCTGGTTTTTCCGGTTTTTTTCTGGACAAAAAGTAGTCTATATTTTAATCCATGTTATAAAGTATCTGTGTTCCAAATTTTATAGAAATCCGTTCAGCCGTTTTTGCGTGATTGAGTAACAAACATCTGAACATACAAACTTTTACATTTGTAATATTAGTGAGATATAGAATAGATATAGCATATTTAATTTGTTTTTCGTTTAAGTAACTGATAGAACACTAGATAGTAGAGTCAAATAAATGGATTTGAAAATAAACCATACTATCTATCGCTACAAATATAAATGCCTGAAATAAAAATATGTTTGTGTGTTGATTTATTTATTCTTGTATCACGCTATAATAGAGTTACGAATTGAGGTGATTTTTTCATATGGTTATAGCTGCTAACATATTCTACTTCTTATCCCGGAAAAACATACACCATGTGTACCCATGGGATAGTAATAAAATATGAGGATCAAGCATTGTATAGTAAAATGTATCCGTGTGAAGTATGATTGTGTGGCTAGTATATAAATATGAACTTTACTTACAATTAGATATCAAAGCTCGTGGGAAGTTGTACCGAAGGAGTTCTCGGGACAGCTGACATCTGGTGAAAGTCCTGGCATGAGCTCGTGTGCTGTGGATCAAGGAGAGGGCAAGCCACACAAGGAATAGCTGGCAACGCATCTTGGTCTATCTATAAAAAAATAATAATCGATACAACACTTACAATTTTTAAAAACAATACTTTCATGTCATTCAGAACTTATTGAATAAATAAATAGTATTTCCAGTTTATCCAACTAAGTTGAGTTTCTTTGAGATATTTTTCTGGTATTTTTCACAATGTAACTACAACAATATCAAGTGAATATATAAATTAACATTAAAAACAACTATCTAACTAGTATGAAATGAAGTTCCATGCAATATTTGATACTGACTATATACTGGCTTTGTCTGTATTCCGAAAGTATATTCAATCGTTTGATTTTCAAATCGTTTATGTAAAATAAGTTACTTAAATACCTAAAAGAAAAAAAAAACATGATTATAGAAAAAACATACTTTGGGCTAAGTGAACTTTATATTTGTTTTATTTGTTAATATTAAATTTGTTAATTATTTTAAAGACAACAAAGTAAACTCAAAGCTAAAACTTAACATAAATTTTAGAATTTATTATTGGATTTATAAGTTGAAACAATGTTTTATAGTAGAATTTATATTAACGATATTTCGATGTTGTTAAAGCTAATTACGTTACAAGATTTCTTAGTTGGTATTCCTTCGTTATTATGAAATTCTATAATAGCTACTCGTCCAATTTACCAGTTACTAACTAAATATAAATGTTTTGAATTTCACGTCTAGTTTTATATTTAACTAGCGACCCGCCCAGGCTTCGCACGGGTGCAATGCTGATACTAAATATACCTACTTCAGAAGTCTTTATATACAACGTTCACTGCTTATTGTCATTAGACAATAGAAACATGTTTTCATAGGCACGCGCCTGTCCCTGCATTTTAAATCTGTGATATCTTCGAAAATATTCATTTAAATTACATGCTGTAAAGGGCCATATTGGTCTATATAAAATGCACAATATATTTAATGTACCTAAATGGATAAGAATTAATGCTATATTATTTAAAATCGTTTCGTAAGCCATGGTTTCTCGTAAAAAGTAAAGGATAAAAAATGGTTATTGTGGGTTATCCCTAATAGATTAGTCTTTTTTGTAGACTTTTTAAAGTGTACAATACTCTAGTACATTATTTTGATCTATCTCGTAGGGTTCAATGTGTCTAAAATTCTCAATGTTTCTCTACTATATTATGTGCGTATTATACATATAAACCTTCCTCTTGAAAATCTCTATCTATTAAAAAACCCGCATCAAAATCAGTTGCTTAGTTTTAAAGATCTAAGCATACATAGGGAGAGAGACAGACAGACAGCAGAAAGCGATTTTGTTCTATACTAGGTATGTAGTGATTTAATTCTAGTTAAAAAATGATTTACTAACACATGATAAAAGATCATTTAGAATTCTTCAATCCTAGGTTTTATCTCCGAGACATGAAACATTTCAAAGAGAAATATGAAATTTTTCTTGTCTATACTTTGATACTTTTCGTTACAATCAGTAATTTATTAATCGACTCGCCCTGCCTTCTCAAGGCGTTATTTATTAAGTACAATACATAGATTTATAAAAAAAATATATTTTATATTATTTTATTTTTATCCAGCAAGAACTCTGATTTTTTTCCGGGGTAAAAAGTAACCTTAGTGTTAATCCAGGTTACAAAATCTGTGACTTAAGATTCATTAAAATCCGTTCAGCCGTTTTTATGTTTGTTGCCGTGTTTGAGTTACAAATATCCAAAGAAACAAACTTTCACATTTATAATATTAGCATAGCATTTTTTATTTATTTTATAAAATAAAAAAAAATTAGCATAAATAAATAGTATAATTTATAATCATTTTTTTTCAGCTGCTCAATAATTGCAGCTAGTTAAGGTTGGCCTTTTTTTAAATTTATTTTGAAAACTTTACGTAGTGGCATAGTCGTTGCAACGGATAAACTCTTTAAATTTAAAAGAATAAATAAATAATTATTGTTTTAATAGTAAACATGAAATGCATGTAAGGCTTTCATTCTACGTAGGTAAAGCTAAAGATATATTGATAAACAGGATTTTACAGTGACAAATATTTGTTTTTACAATTTCTGTATCTCTATGTAAATAATAAAATAAAATAAATAAATTGTGTAATAAATGACATGATTATTTTTATACGTTATGGCCAATATTTTTTTTTAACTTCACAAATTTACTTTAAAAAAATATTTATTACAATACTTAAACAATGTTAAAGTTCCGTTGTTTTGTTTCTTTGTAGTTAATTTGGATTCTGTTTCTTTATGTTATTAACCTGGATGCTTTTAGACTAAGATATTTTTTATTTGAATATTTAAAATAACTTACCTTAACAATAGTCTGCGTGAGAGATGCAAGTGCAACTAAGTCGTGTTAGAGCGCAGGGGCCCAACCAATTATCCAGTTAGGATCGTACGCATGGAGATACGCATTTAAGGGTAATATATGCGTGTTTTGAATTTTTTTAACCGATTAAAAAAGGGCTATACACAAAGTTTTTCCTTAGTAAACCCTGTATCGGTTCCAATACATAACTTACAAATACACATCCTAATCATCTATTTTACTAATCTATATAAGGAGAAGCTGACTTAATGTCTAAAATATCAAAGCAGGGCCTAAATTATAAGGGTTAGAAACTTGAAATTTTGCACAGGGCTTCCTTTTATAACGTAGGGGAGCACTAAAAATTCACTTCATAAGAGGTACGGGGGTGCAAAGTTAGTATTAAACTATGCCGTTTTTGAAGTTATTCAAATTAAATTCAGTACGAAGGTTTTTCATTGAAAATCATGAAACACGTGTGAAATATTTTTTCGAAAATCATGCCTTAAGGGGGTAAAAGGGGGGTGCAAATTTAGTATGACTACCTAATAAAATTATTAAGTAATACAGACGATCTAGTGTAGGCTTATGCAACTACCTCAATATCGCAAAAACTTCTGAATGGATTATAAGGAAATTTAGCACATAGATACTTTAAAATCTGGATTAACACATAGGCTTTTTATCCCGAAAATAATCAGAGTTCCTTCGGGATAATCTAATAAAATGTGTTTTCTGTCGTACTAAATTGCTTATAATAAATCTAAGTATAGGTGGTAAATTGTAACTGTGCGAAGTCAAGGCAGGTAGACTAATAGCAAATATCTGTTGTAAAGATAGTAATGCTCATAATGTAAAACCTCACTTTTGATGGCCTTTCATTGGCGGTCCCTCAAGATTTATTTTAAGGATACCCCGTTTCGTGCAGTTTACATTAAGTAGTTCAAGTAGTGTAATTCAGTTCGGTGGTGCTAGGCAAAAAACATTTGCTTAATAGTAATATTCAGACGATTAGCCAATATGTTAACCGAAGTTAAACCGTAAAATCCATTCCAGCACTTGCACTAATAAAACCGCATCGTTTTATGTAATATTATTAAATATATTTATACACAGTTACTTAACATTATAAAAGAGCAAATTTTAAAAAGGTTTTCCTTATATTTAGGTCCAATTGAATGCACAATGTGTCTAAAGGAGACAATATAGTGCGCGCTTGCTATCTAACCCCCGAATCATTTATGGCAACGATTTGAACGGAAAGACTACTAGTTTTTTAAACGGTGTTAGGAGACCCGTTTCGCTGTGTGGATAAACGTTAGATATTTTCCTTTATTTGTGCTGTACTGTTTGAGAGTTTATCCTTTTTAAATGTTATTTCCTCGCTGTAAAAAAAATGTGCTCAATACTTTTGGTAGACGTAGCTTTAGTTGCTCGACAATATATTATCTCTATTTCGATACATCTTAATTATCATATTTTTTTGCAATTTCATAAATAATTTTGCCTAATATTGTGAAGTGTACGTATCTCGGAGATTTTAATGAAGAAGAGGAAGGAGAAGGAGGAGAGGGAATATTAAAGAACACTACAAAGGGTGATAATATTGAAAGGACTAATGGGTAAACGCAACGTAGATACTGCTACTGATCCGATAAATAATCAAAGAGAGAAACCTAAGCAGTGCCTTGGACTTGTGACCATGGTGTAGGCTTAATGACGTTCTTTAACAGAATTCCAACATACTCTACATTTAGAGGTACTCATGTGACCTTAATCGCACTACCAGCACTAACAGTGTTAAGTACATAGATATCCAATCATTGAGAGACCTCGCGTAAGACTAAGACTGAAGTCCGACTGTCGAGGGTATATAAAGGGTCGAGACTGTCAAAATGACGAAAGGGACTACCACCCTACTCCAGCGCCATAGATGACGATAACGATTCGATTATTCGATAATTGTTTACTATTCTCCGACATGTATTAAAAAAAAATTAGTATAAAAAAAGGTCATTTATATCGTATTTGTGCCTAATGAAAATTTGGAGCAATTTATTAAACTATACGTATTCACCAAAACTTTCATTTATGTTAGTACATTTATACAAATTCTCATAAATAATAACCTTTATACTATTTTGATATTTAATCAATATTACAGCAAAGTTCATCATAATCTATTTAGTAGTTCAGTGAGAGAGTGATAAAAATATAGTAATCCTTGCAAACTCCTGAAACAAAAAAATAAATAAATAAAAACCAGAAAAAGTATAAATAACTTAACAAAACGTATATTTTAACAAAAATTTTATACATTAGCCAAAAAATAAGTGATAAGTACTAGAGAAAAGTGTTTTATAATTTGTTTTAAAAGCTTTTCTACTTTTAATGATAGCTCGAAACGTAGATAGAACAGAAACCAGGGTAACCAGATGTACTAATAAAATTAGGACACGCGTGGACACTGCGAAAAAAAATTATAAATTGCAGTTCTCTTTTTTGTCTAAACTACGTTTCTACATTGTCAGTAATATTATATTTAGTAATTTGGTTTGTTTGTTAAAGATCTTTTGTTCCTATAGACCGTACAGGAATGGAAAACCCGAGAATGAAGATTATACCACTTTTAGACTTGAATTGAAAATAACAAAGCAATTGGTCATAAACTCTAGCGTTGTGTGGATTGGTATTGCCAATTAAAATGCATGTAATCTTTTACGTCGTACTGTGCTTCCTAACTAATTTTGAATAATTAACTTAAAGAACTGAGAGCACCATTTATTATCATTTCTATTTTCATCTATCACGGTTCAACTTTATTATACACTAGCGGCCAGTCCCAGCTTCGCACGGGTGGTTAATTGTTTTTTTTAAATATTTTGGATCCCCCACATTTCGGTGCCCCCTCTCTCGCCGCGTTGCTCGCTGGGCTGCGTGGAGCACACCGGCCCGTCGCTTCGGTGTGTATTTTTTGTTTATATTGATATTTTTAATTTCGTAATATCTTTTGAATGGAAAGTCCCATTTCAATAATTCAAACAGTAATCAACAGGTATTGAAACAGTCTTGAATACGAAACAATTTATTTGGATATAAATTAATACAAAGGTATGGAAAACATGGTCTGATTTTGAAAGGCATTTCTATCAACTTTTAAAATATAAAAAAGTTGTTATAGTGACATAACTACAATAGTTGGACATACGGTCTCGCGAAATTTTTTGTAGATATTAATACTTTCTATAATATTGCGGAACATTTTTTTTTCTATCATCAATACTTTCTGCAGTGCATGCGATGAAAGACATTTTATGGCTAATTTTTTGCACCTTGGGTTTTAGTAAGAATTTCTGAGGGAAAAAATTAGAGTTAAAATTAGATGCCAGGGATACTTTCTATTATAATGAATAGCTTTCTAGCGGCAAAAGAATTTTTTAAATCGGTCCAGTAGTTTTTAAGTTTATTCGTTACATACAAAAATAATTATTTCTATACAATATACATATAAATCGTAAGGTTTGTAGTATACCTAAATGTTAAACCAACAAAAAATTTTGATTTTAATATGCCAGCTTATTTTATTAATACCAAAACGGTACAACGAATACATAAAGATTAAAATAATAACAAGTATTGCAAGTGTAGAATTTTTGCAGTATTGTCTGTCGAATATCAGATATCTTGTCACCCTCACCAGAAGTGGTGTAAAAAATGAAGCTCTCCTCTTAAATTAATATTCCAAAACCTCACTTCATAAACAAAAACACGGTACAAAAGGCTCCATTTTTACAAAGCCTTTATACAACAATAATGAAAATGAAAATGGATTTCAAACAATGTTTGTACGCGAAACAGTTATTAAGCGCGGTAAATGTCAGCCACATTAACTCTTAGTGATGTATCGTTAGGCACTTCAAAATACCATTTTATTCAGACCTCTGAACCTTACCCTTTGTTCTATTTTAATAGTAGAATATCAGTGTCCCACTATTGAGCAAATCTATGGGTTTGTATCTCATGAAAAAGAAACAGTTATAGAACCAACTCTCCATCCTTCTGTCAAGACTCTTCATGAAGGAAAAAGTATCAATTATGAAACCCGTTGTTCTTCTATCTGACAGTCTAGACTGTTTTTCTCATATGTATGTGATGGTATCAAGTTAATTCTATCCAAAAACCACCTATTTGTAGATGTATCCGAAGAAAATCAGCATTAGCAAAAACATCTTAACAGATCGCAAATTATGTCAGAGATATGGTGACGGTATTTTTCCAACAGCAAAGTTAAGTTTGTTTTAAGAGCGAGTACGATTCGCATTTGACTGTTTTTAGTAGTTATTTAGATTTATAAATGGCATTGGTTTTATTGATGATTTGTGAAAGATACTGGGTTTTGTTTGCTGCTTAATGCGTGATTGTACAAAAACCTTAGTACTCTAAACTAGTTACGTACAAAAACTTGTTTTTGCTTATTATGAAATGCTTAGAACTGACAACTTTTAGCAGATAAAACTTGTAACAATATAATCCAGTCGCGCTTCGCTGAGGGGAAGAGGTATGTATTGTATATGCAGAATAAAAACTATCTTACCTCTTAACAAGTACTCTTATGTGTAAAGTTTTGGAGATTGGTATTAAAGAACGTGTTCTATAAAAACATTTCCTACATTGTTATAGTAGCTGATGTTTCTCGCAAATTACAAATTTTACGGCTCAAATTAAAATGGTCGCTATAAAGGGTTAAGCTTGCCCTTAAGAGTCAGTTATTACGAATATTTCCTCACTTCTTGCAGAGATCATTGTGGTCGTTTAGTGTCCCTTTTAGATTCAAATCTCGGTTTAGTACGACTTCTACATTTTATGACAAACACTGAATTGTTTTGTAAGAACGTTTATTGTTTTATTAATACTATATCAAGTATGGTTCTGTTTTATTATAAAAACTTTTCTATATAGGAAAAATAAGACTACCATATTAAATTCAAAAATTCTAAAGAATGAAACCTTAGAATAAAATATTAAACTATAATATGATAATTGATTAAAATTCTGTCTAATAGTTTTCAAAACAACGTGTATATGATCCAAATCAATCTATATATATATTTAGTATATAATTAAGAATAAAAAAGGCACTTCCATATATTGCCTCAGAGTGAGAAAATACTTGTTGTTCTAAAGATTTTACCTCAAATATTTATACTCCGACAGACCTATCATTATAACATGATTTTATTAATGTAGGAAAACTTAGAGCCTATAAAGTTATTATTGCTAAATTATAATAGAATAAGTATTTGCTAGCCCCATTCTCAAGGTGGTATCAATTGATTCAATCTATGATGTCGCATGTTTATCCCGCGATCCAAATACGACTGGGCCAATGAACGGCCCTCACCCATCTAATAGCCCTGTTATATGTACCTTTCGTGATAGTCTAATTTGTAGACCTATACAGAATATTGGTTATTCCCTAAAATAGCCATTTTGGGCTAAAGTGTCTTTTAATATAGCGAATTAAAAAAATATTTACGGTACAAAAAACGAGTTGACAGATGGCGCTACGATTAGTACTTAAAAAAATATATTACGTACCTTAAAATCACTGTACGAATGTTAATTATTTGTTGGTAAAAACTATTTGGACTACACACAACACATTAAAAAACTTGAACTTGTTTTGCACTTTATTTCAATTTCAACTACAACTATACGAAATTTGAGACTCCTTTGTCCTTCTAGTATGCTCAAAAAACTAATAATATTTTATTTAACAGAAATACTTAAATGACTTTAAAACAGAAGTAGTTGTATAAAGCTTGTGTTTATATGTCGGAGATTTTAAAACGATGTGAAAGGAAATGGAAGGAGGAAGATGGGGAATATTGGGGAACACTAAAAGGGGGTGATGGCAATGAGTGGAATATTGGGTAAACGCAACGTAGATACTTCTACTGAACCGATAAATTATCAAATGATCTCTAACAATTACGAGAGAAACCTAAGCAGTGCCTTGGACTTGTGACCAAGGTGTAGGCTTAAGGACGTCCTTTAAATGATCATAACACTCGCCTCCACTGCTCAGGCTCTCTATTTAAACCCAAGGTTAAACGCACAGCAACCGAATCTAACACAAGGCTAACCTTACCTAAGGCTAACCTAACCTAACAATGTGTTTACTTAACCACGTGGCAATTACATTGTAAGGACTTACGTGACCTTAGTTGGACAGTACTTCCACACTACACTGTACTTGTCACTATCACTAGCACTAGCACTACTTAGATGATGTTCACTTCTTGAGAGACCGCGCACGACTAAGACTTCAGTTAGAATGTCGATCGCATATAAAGGGTCGAGGGTAGAGACTGTCAAAACAACGGAAGTGACTACTACCCCACTCCAACGCCATATACAACGATGACGATTCGATTAATCGATAATCTTTTACTATGCTCCGACATATATTTTAAGTAAAAACAAAATTATTTAGTGTCCTGTTTTTTCGTATACTATGGCTACAGTCGTGAATTTTAAATTTCAATCTATTCGCGATGTCGAAATGTCCAAGAGTACTAAAATCATTTAGATTGGAATTTACACACATTGACACAAACCCAGAATTTTCCAATAGTTGCAACTTATACTCGCATTCGCCTATAACTTGTTGAGGTCGAGTGGCAGTGAGGCTGCGGTACTCACTCAGTGGAAATGCGCCATTACGTCGCAGCCACACGCACGCCACTACCAATTCTTATAACTACTTCAGGATACGAGAATTACCTTTTGAGATCCATTATTTTCTCCTGAGTTGCCAAATGTATACTGCTTCGGCAAATATTATTTAAGAATGGAAGTGATTCTGTTTTTACTTTGCTTTTCAGTGAGATTATTACAACACAATTGTTGCTGGACTCTCTAAGGTATAAGTCCAATTTTTCAAAGATTTCCTTTGAAGTGTTGTATAATTATCTATCTAACAGATGAATAGTATGAGATTTACAAGTATTAACTACATGTCTTCCCAGATTTATTATATAAGAAATTAATGTATATCAAATTCTGTAGCTTTAATATAATGTAGAAAAAGATATATTAAGAAAGTTTCCAACTCATTTTGTGCTTAGTTTTTTACTTAAAGCAGTTATTAATTCTTTAGGATTTTTAGACGTATTGGCGTAGTGATAAGCTAGATGTCTTTGCCTCCATCCTATAGTTTATAAATAATATTAATATTTATAAACTAGGGCCACCCGGGCTACCCTAGAATCTTCGTAGGCCTCTCATAGTCCTTAATCGTTATTTTATAGATTTTGTTAGTTAACCGATGTATCGAATGTAGGTGTGGTGGCAGTTTAGTGGCGTATGTGGTTCGGTTTGACCTTTTTCGTTATAGATACATTTATATATCGGAGATACGAAGGAGAGCGCTGTTTAAGCTTAAGGTGTGATTAACTTAAGCCTCCAGTAAACATTCCATTTATACGTTAATCATTTACTTTTTTCCGACATATATGATAATGATATTAGGTAAAGGTAGGGTGGGAAGAAGGTCTTCTATGAAAACATTGCTACGCCTATGGGTGCAGCTATTTTAAATGAATCGTTTTCAGTATACATTGTGCAAATCCATATTATATACACTTTCCTATTGTTGCAGAATGTGGCTTATGGGAGTGGTGGCAATACTGTGCGTATCAAGCGCAGTATCGGAGTGGCACTGCCCGGAACTGAGCGCGCGCCCCTCCGCCGAGTGCTCTTGTGATCTGCCGCACACTCTGCGCTGTACTGGAGACCACACTGCGTTACAGGTACACCACTTTTAACAAAAACTATTGCACCTTCCTTCCAACACTTCTTCATTTTGCTTCGATTTTAGGTAGTAATATCTTTTTCAATTACAATACACATATTTTATGCAACGAATTTCTTATTCTGTAAAATGTTTATCATCAAATACATTTTCATGTAAAATGTAGCCAAGACGAGACCATATACTCTCACTGTCAAAAAGTTCTCAGATCTCATATAGAGTCAAGCTTCTTACTCTATACGCGCTACCTCTACAAGCCCTAACTTCAAAAACTCTACACCTCAGTCAATATATGTTGTTTTGCCGTTTTGCTACTTTATATATTCAGTTTGTTACTGGTCATTATTTTTCTGCTATACAACAGTTCTCGTAGTAACGAAAAGGCCAAGCGACTTGGCAGTGGCACTGCCGTGCCTAAGGAGTCCCTATACCTATATTTTTCAGACCACTAGCATGAAAATTCGTGGAAGTCTCGTACAAATTTCCATGTTCCATTTCCAAGTTTTAGATTTTTTTGTCTGTTTATTAATACTAACTGTGTATTTAACCAATTTTCAGCTTTCTAGGATTTCAGGAAGTATCCTAAGAATTTTGATGATCATCAGTGAGTGACAAAATCGGGGTTTATTTAGATATTAATAAAAATTAAAGTATAAGGGATACGCAATTGAAACTTTATATGTTTAATGGTTTCACTACAGACATCATATCCCGAAAATTTTGTTTTGGTATAATCCAAACCCAAGTTATGAGGGTTCAAAAAACGACAAAGTGCTTTGAGAAAAAGTAGTAGTGCCTTTACATTTCGCTTTGCTTGTTTTGGCGGGGAACTACCGTGCCCCAAGACCCAGATGCCAGAAAAACACATTTTTAGAGTTCCGTACCTAAATTTAAAAAATTGGAACTCTTATAAAACCGTTTTGTTGTTCATCTATAAAGAATCTTTTCCTCAGAGACGCTTGAAGGTGTCAAATAGAAATTATTATATACAAATACTTAGGTTTATGGTCCCTTAGAGCTGTGATAAAGCTAACTTGTTAGTCACGTGGTCAAGTACTGGTAAGGTAGTCTAATAAAATAATAGTCTATTTATATCAAATATTGCAAGAAATTTTATTATGGGGCTTCAGTATTTCAATATTCGAAGCGAGGGCGGGAAGCTGTTATAAGTATGTCTATCTACAGTTACGTGTAGATGAGAAAGATAAAATAACAAAAATTCAAATATATCTACTTGTAGGCGTGGCAAGAATGTTGCCAGATAAACAATAGCTTGTAACATCCTACAAGACAACTAGAGACTTGTAATATTTACATAAGAACTGGCAAGAGAAAACATTTAGTTCTTGGAAATATTTCAATGAAAATTTTTCTATAAGAGGTATCATATATTTTTTTATATAACAAAAATGTATATTGTATATATTTATTATAATAGGAATAAAATAGATATTAAATAGGAATCCTACTTCAAGTAATCGACATAAAGTTCATTCCGGTAAAAATAAATCATTGAAAAATTCATATCTTTGAACCTAAATATCAAACAACCCGAAAAATCAGTGTTTCCCGTTCAATAAATTCGTTTACCTACATTTTATTTGCTAACGTAAAAAATAAAGTGAACATTTTAAATAAAAAATTAATTCAGGAATTGTGAAATGAAAAGTTTTGAATATAAAAGTGACTGTTCCAAATATATTGCCCACTTCGTACTCTTTTTGTGCTTTGAAATGCGATTCAGTTTTCATTTCAGTGGAAATAATATTTATTTTAGAAATACATCGTGTACTTGGGTAAATAACACAAAAAGCTAAAAATAGATTTTGTTTTTGTTAAAAAGGTCTATTTGGTCCTTTGCTTTTTTTCTTGTTGCATTCGCTTTGTTGCAATTCGCCTACAGTTAGTACTGTAGTATAAAGTTCTCCTAATGGAAACGAGGGCAGACCACCTAGTTTAAAGTAAATTTATTTAAAGTAAATTTAATGAAATATAACTAAATCCTTTTGATATAAATCGAAATAAAACTCTAAATGTGTTACTAAGCGTAAACTTTGAACGGCAACAGCTAAGTATTCATTGAAAATCAGATAATTAGGAGAAGAATAATTGGAGGAGTAAAATAATTGGATATTGTTCAGATTAAGGAAAAATTGAATAATTTTTTCTGTGGGTATTTTTATTTAACTGAGGCCATAGACTTTCAGAAATAAAACTAAACTGTTAAATGAATTTTAGTGACATTTGGTACTCATAGTTATTGACGTAATTATATTATACAGTAGATAGTCTGTAGACATGTTTAATAATTTTATGAGATTTTTATACTAACTTCCCTTTAAGGGTTGATTTTCGAAAAAATATTTTATTCGTGTTTCATGACTTTCATTGAAGAACCTTCATACTGAATTTTATTTGAATAATTTGATGAATGAACGGCAAAGTTTCATACTAACTTTGTACCCCCGTTTTACCCCATTATGGGGAGAATTTTCAAAAATCCTTTCTTAGTGCTCCCCAACGTTATAAAAGGAATACCTGTGCAAAATTTCAAGTTTCTAACCCTTATTCAGCTTCTGATTTTATATACTACTACTGTGAGTGACTGGTTAAATGAATAAATGAAGGAAGAGTGAGAATGAATGTAAACTACCCATATACCACTTCCCGACTTAAATTCTATTAGTAAGTTATTAATAAAATTGTATTAATTCCTAAAATGCTATTTCAATGGTTTATTGTAGCAATAGACGTGTACGTACAAACGAACCGTTCATCTAAATAGACATCGTTTATACAATCAGTGAAGCAAACCGGTGTCCTGGATCATTCAAGCGAACTAACTCTTGTGTAGAATTGCTTAACATACGTTTGATATACATATATGAAATAAAATTCAGATAGAACCTTTTAAAGGCTAGTAAATACAAAACTAATTTGTACTTTATTTTGTCTTGTCATAATTTTCTTTCAAACGGTGTCAAATACCATGAATTTAGTACCAGCCTGCTTCTATTTCTATGTATAATTAATTTTATTTAGCGTATCTTTGGATTGAGTATTTTGTTGTCTTATTAGAAGTTCTCATTAAATTGAATTAGGAAATAAATATCCAGGTAAACCTTAGGTGGGTTACTTAGTAATTTAATTTTGTTTAAATTTAATGGCATTATATGGAGTTCTCTAGTTTAAAAAAGATCAAAAGCTTAGGACGTTAGACATTTTTTTAAAAATTAATTTTAATTATTAACTATCCAGGTTTGTTCTTGAGAAGTTTTCTTATGTATTTTATAATTTTAAGATATATCTGAAAGTAAAATTAAATCAATCATTTTGGAATTTATTCTATTTCCAATAAAAAAAAATCATTTTATATGATTCGTAAACAATGAATTGATGTCTGAGCATCCATAAAAAAATATACAATATAATTCATTATGTTCGTCTTGAAGATGGATAAAAACAAAATATTTAAATGTATATTTGGCAGTATATTTCTCGTTAATCTACTAGAACAATACGCTGAGCTTTATTAAGTCGACAAGAAACATTCATATATTATTTCTATTCGAAATTAAATTTCATCGTGACAGCTATACGATTTGAGAACGATGATAAAACGAATGAAAAGAATGAATATAACAATCGAATTGTATTTTGAATGGAAATGGTTTTCATTGGTTTAATAATACATATTTTATTTTGTTTGTTTATATATTTGTCGAGTATTTTAATGATGAAAAGAAACGAGGAGAGGGAAATATTGGAAAACACTAACATGGGATGATATTGAATGGAATATTGGGTAAACGCAACTCACCCAGAAACCATCTATGATAAATACTTTTTATGACCTCTTATTATATCGGTATGATACGGATTACCGTAGTATGTGAGATGACTTGCCGACGATCTCATCCTGCTTCCCTATATATGCGGCGTGGCCGGTCCGACTATCGGCAGTTGCATACATTCCCATACTAGCTGATACACGAACTTTCCGAGCTACACGAACTTACTGCATTATTTTTAATATTTTCATTATTGAAAATTATGATCCATTATTGTTTCTAATGTATTAAATGACGTTTTAAATATAAAATCAATTACCTATTATGTTTATTTGTAAATATTATGTTATAATATTTATTCATTTCTATTTTATTTCTTCTTTAATTATTATTATTATTTTTAATGTTGAATTTACTTTATGTAAGGTTTATAACCGTCACATAATCTATTTCGATAAATAGTTTTAATAATATTTAAGCACTAGTAAACTATTGCAAAATCATGCTAAGACAACTTCATCAAAAAAATAGAAATAAAATAATAATTAAATTCTTTGTAAGAGCATTCAATAAAGATAAAGTGTCATAATTGAAGTCTATTAATATTTAAAAAAGAAAGATTTAATTCAAATGTATTTTATTTGTATTGTGAATACAATCACGAATAAAGTAGTTGAAAATAATTAATTGGCTTGGCAGGTGAACAACAAAATCAATACACTTCGTTCGTGTCCGGTAACCAAAAAATATATTTACATACAGACTAACCAATACTATTTTATCATAATTTAAATCCTACGGTAGATTATGTTGATAATAACGTGATTGTAAATGTTTCAATTATTAAGTATCTTAATTTATTCTTCAATCCCAAGTGAAATAGTAGATTTGTACATCCACAATATTAAGTGAGAACTAAAAAAAAATGGTCAAGTGCGAGTGCGGAACTCGCGTACTGAGGGTTCCGTATAATTTGAGTTAAAAGACAAATTTAATATTGCCGTCGGAAAATGTTGTCCTTATACATCAAGATGATTGCTGTATTGTTCTCGATGTTCCCGATAGAACAGAGAATAGCAGCTTCAGAATTCGAAAGAACGCCGAAATAAAAGAAATCGTATCCGAACCTAATATCATCGGCGAAACTAAAGCTCACCATTTGCGATGGCTTGGCCATGTCGAAAGGATTTAGGAGGATCGCGAAGTTAAAAAAGCATATTTGGAATGGCCGAAAGCGGATCTGACCGATCTTTAGGCCAACGACTGGCGAGAAACGTTCAAGAACCGGGACCACTGGCGCAAAGGCTGTGTCGGGGGCCAAGACTCACTTTGGGTCGTAGAGCCACCCTTGTACAGTCAGTTTACCAACGGCAATAAAATATTTTTAAGTAATTTTATGGTATGTGGATTATTTCCTTAACGTGTGTTAAAACACCTTGCTTCTTACCTTTCATAATTTTTTAGAGTACGGAACCCTAAAAATCTATATCCAACTTGCCACTGTAATCTTCTTTCTACAAATAAAATTATGAATTTCAAATTAAATTTGTTATTGGATTTTCTAAATAAAAAAATCTTACTACCTTCTACCAATTTAGGTGACGCTAATGTTGCTACATTATAAAAGCAAATTAAGTAATTTAAATATACATTTTATTACAAATAATTATAATAAAAATTAATAGATACCTACGTACTTTCTAGATTTTTTTTATTAACCTTACTTCTCTGCTTTATAAAGCTCAACGAATACATTTTACAACATATAATGCAACAATCAGGCGTTTTCTAATTACCAAACTATTTATTTTCTTAGGAGTTATTTATGTATTTTTCTGCGATAAAAAGTAGCTTATGTAACTTGTAAGTCCATATGCTACTTCTATGCAGACAATTACGTCGATCCTATGCTTGATTATAGTGTATAAGAAAGACAACCCAACAAACACATCGCATTTATAATTATTTAGTTAGTAAGGTTATTTATATTATAAGCTTCTGTAAGACTGGTAGTTTTTATAACTTAAGAACATCCCTCTTCTGCTCAATAATACATGATAACGTCTAGCCTAATAGAATTGACGCAGTATGACAAGTGATTTCATAACGTTCTTTTAAGTAGTAAGATTACTATTTGGGTTGCAAATAACTGTCGTAGAATGAGAGATGAATGATGCCCATATGTGTCCAGCAATATGACTGAGGCAAGCAGTGCCTGGGACTTGCGACCCAGGAGCAGGTTTATAGAGCTCTTTCATAATATATGAACTCTGACCTCCACCACTCGACCTCGCCAATTACAATAGATAATAAAGTAAACTTACGTGGACTTCAAGAAGGGTGACCTTAACCACGACACTATAACACTAACTTCCATGTGCACTGCGCGAAAACACCAGAAAGACTATGACTAGTCTATATAATCAGTGTTGCTAAAATAATTAGTAGGTATTCTTAACCTCTCTAACTAATCTAAATGTTTGTAATAGCAGTAGATTTATATAAGTAGTGTAATGACTGATATTTAAACCCACAACCTGATGAGCGTGAACCCCAAAACCACTGAGGTACGGTTGCTACAAATTGGTTAAACTGCACCAGGGTTACAATCCCCAGGAACTGCTTACTGCTACATTGTTGCATTATAAATTCTTTATAGTATTAAGTGATGGAATATGTCAACAGATAATTGGTCGTCACCTTCGCGAGCAACGAGCAAGAAACAAGAACAGTGCTGTTTCGCTACTAGACTGCGCATTGCGAGGAGTCACAGCATTGCCTTCAGCTTCTGTGGCTGAGCTGGCTGGAGTCGGTTTACATGGACTGGTCATCTCTTCGGGAGATATTAAGAGAGTACAGCAAGGGGCGTTTAGTAGTATATCGGCTACATTGTTGGCTTTAGGTGAGTAGAGACTTTTGAGAGAATTTTCATTTTAAATTACTTTATGAATTCATTATATATGTATGAGATTTCAGATAGAAAATAGTTTCTTATTTTGAATTTTATATTCTCAAGTTTGAATTACATGGAATTTATTTTTAATCCATAATCCATAGATTTCGGAGGGATTTTTTTTATTAATATCGGCCATAAGAATGTTTCGTTATTTAGTAGGTATTCTAATGAAACTTAAATATTTAACTGTTTGATTTCGAATTCTTTACCATATTGCGAAACTGATCAATCAATAAAATAATTAATCTTTTGAATAAATAAATACTTATATAATAAATAATTTTTTAGAATAAAATTCAACATTCAATAGAATAGAGAAATCTAGACAACTGACTTATAATTTTTTCTGAAATGATTGTGACAATAAAAACAAATGTTTTAATGAGTTCCTTCAATACGTGGAAAGGAATTAAATTAATAGTCGAGTTGAATTTTTTGGACAAGTGGCGCCATCTCTTGTTTAACAGTTTAACTATTTTCCTCAATAGAATATCAAATTGTGAATCAATGAATTAATTGTGGTGCTTTAGATACAGAATGATTTTGATAATATTTTTTTTAGAGAAACGGAACTCTGGATTTATCCATTTTTTTCATAATTAATGTTAAAATTGTTAAATATATAAGTTAGTAACAACTTTGAAATCAAAATTGTTTTTTTTATGTGATGATAATAACTAATATAAAAAGATTGACAGTTTTTAACGTAAACAACAGCTCAGTGAAGTTAGATACACACCACATAAGATTTTTTTTTATTTTTTATTTGGTTGTTAGTTCGTTTCTTTGCCTTGGCTCCCTTTATCGGAGATATTTACTTTACTCTCTTATATTAATTAATGAATGAGCGAACTAACGAACAAACAATTCAAAATAAAAATTAAATTGAATTGAAAAAGTTCAGTAAGCCGCGCAACGGAGTTATAGTGGTATGAAATTATTATAAACAAAAATATAGAATAATTAACTATTGGACTGATTTTATGATAAATAATGAACGATCAAACGATAATAAATAGTAACTAATTAATTTAAGGGATTAAAGTAAAGATCTCTTGCATGAATCGAAATAAATAAAAAACAAACAACCAACTTTTATGTTCGAACGATAAACAAACAATTAAAAATAAAAAATTAAATCGAAAAAAAATATACCTATAATCTACGTTCAGTAAGCCGTAAACAACTAAATGTCGAATGATGAATGACAAGTGGTGCCATCTCTTGAGAGAGTTATTTATTATTTTACACAAAGAAAATATCAAGATGTAAATCGATGAATCTATCTGGTTTTTATGATATTGGAATCCCTAGGCGAAATTTATATTCTCTATATATCTAAAAATAACTAATTTCGTTATCCCTGTTACCTTTTACTTGATTCAATGAGTTATGTCATGAAATGTAGATTATGTAAGCTATTTTTATAACATTAAACTATAAGTTTCAGTTCTCAAAACCTTATGGTCGTGGTTAAAAAAAGAAAAACATTTATATTATTTTACTCTTTTCAGGTCTACCAAACAACCAACTTCCATCAGTACCTACAGAAGCGTTGTCTCACCTTCCCTACTTAGACCGTCTAGACTTGTCCAATAACAAAATACACACTTTGGATACCAATTCCTTTAAGGTAATTATTCAAATCAATTCAATAAAATCATACTCTGTTATTGTAAAAGACTTCGTAGATTTATTTTAGCAAAATGAAATTATTGTAATTTTTACTACAGAATTATTTGAGTAAAGGTATTGTTTGAATAAATTTTATTATTTAAATAAATATATTGTAAAGTTGCTTGGGGCTTGGAAATGATGGGGATGATTATTACATAGCTAATCATAATATGGTAAGAGCTTTGCAAATTTTTAAAAGTATGCAAAGCTCTTACCATGCTTAAGTCAGTTAAATTATACTTCTGTTTTTTCTCTCAAAAGTAAATAATAAATGGAGATAATCGTAAGTCCAAAATACAGCTGGTGAAGTATTTTTTTAAAGTCAATGTTTCGGTCAATTTTAAAAATTTGTAACTCAGCTTCTATATTATTTATATATTTCGTTATTACAGCAAAATAATCAAGTTTCAAAGCAATTACCTATACCATTTTCAAAATCTATTTTCGATAGTTGTTAGTTCCTAAAAAAGTCTAACTTTGGGTTTCCAAAATTGAGCTTGTTGGACCAGTAGACCACTGACAATAAATATTACAATGAGTGTTTGCCAAATTAATTATGTCCCGGTAACTAATTACTGACAAATAAACTCAGGTATGACGGTACGGATTAGTGTTAACAGTTAGAAAAAATATGTGCTTAGGAAATTAAATACTTTGTTAATATTTACTTACATGACATACATTTTATTACTATTTTACTGAAATTTCTCTCATTCTGAAAAATCGTTTATTATTTTTTGATCTGGTAAATTAATAAATATTCTTTCGTATGAAATGTTGCCATATTTTTATGTATCTGATAGATCTTAGTTATCTTCTAATAGAGAATAAAATCCTTCCTAATATTTATTATAAATGCGAAAGTAACTCTGTCTGTTTGTCGCGCTTTTACGCCAAAACTACTGAACCGATTTAAATAGAATTTGGTATGCAGATAATCTAGAGCCTTAGAAAGGACATACGCTACTTTTTAATGCAAAAAAAGGGTTGTAAGGGGTTGAAAGGAAGGGGGATGAAAAGTTGTATGGAAGTATCGTCGTTTTTAGAGCTTGAAACTTATTTTTTAGACTATTGATTCGATATAAATAAATATAATGTTAAAAGTTTTGCCCTCAAGGGTGTAAAATAACAATAGGGAAAGACACCATTCCACGCGGACGAAGTCACGGGCACAGCTAGTTGAGAATAGTACATATTATATTGAAATATAAGTTAGGTTTCATAAAATAGCATAAGTAAGGTTTCATATATTGTAATGTAGTAGTTATTTTTGTAACCTGCACATGTAGCCTCGGTGGCGCAGTAGGCAGCGCGTAAGTCTCATAATCTTAAGGTCGTGAGTTCGATCCTCACCCGGGGCATATATTTTTGTATATTTTATATGAAGCTGTGGTGTTCATATATCGTTTATTGCACAGGGAATCCAGAACCTGACATATCTCGACATAAGCGACAATCAGCTAACAAGCATAGCAGTGGGCGCCTTTGATCCGCTCTCCAGGCTAACTGTGCTGCGGCTTAGAGGCAATCTGCTCAAAGTGTCTGCGTTGACGGCTATAAAGGTATTTATTGTTATAGTTGTTTATAATTAAATATAAGAAATGATGCCTATTACTATACGTTTTAATAATATTGTAATAACATACTTTTTATAGAAAAAACCAAATAGCGTTTCAGGCGTTTGGTCAAGATGCAGGTTCACAGGGTCTTTTAGTAGCTAGGTTAACTGTTTAATTAATTTTGGAGACTCCACTACTTGGACTAGTTTAGATAACTTCATTTTCTTTATAAATAATTATGTCGTTGTGTGCTGCTAATATAATGTTAAATTATATCAATAACATTATAGTGTCATGTAATATACGTTGTTCTGTTATGCATAATTATTTGGTTGAATATTACAAAAGTGATAAAATAATTGAGTATGATATGAGTTGGTTGGTACGAGACTAGTTAAAATAAAGTTCTACCTTGACCATTTTGAAGTGAAACTTCTTTAGAATCGTTGTGATTTCAAACCGGATGCAACGGAAAAACCGACAGGTAAGAGACACAAATACAAAAATGTGTAGGAAAGAATGAGACAGAAATATACATACTATTTTATATTATTATATATATTCATCTCATTCTTTTGTCGATTTACTGAAGTTTCACTTCTATCGTGTGTGAATCGCACACACACCTTTTTTATATCTATGCATTTCTCGGTTTCTTTCTGAATTATTTTCTTGTTTCATCCTTTTTATACCACTTTTTTACGTAGTCGTGGTATAGTTTTTTAAACTTTATTTTTTTTATTTAATAGTTTTCCGTTTTTCGATCGAGATTTTCGAGATTTTTTTTTCGAGGTTAGCATCTGAGGTATAAATTCCGTCATAAAAAAATTATAAAATTTTTATATCCTATGTCACCCGCGCCATTATTACGTATCTATTGACACCTCATTCATGAAAATTGGTTCAGTAGTTTAGGCGCTAGAGTGGAACATACAAACATACATACATACACAGATACATAAATAGATACATACATACATAGACTGCCAAAATCATAACCCTTCCCTTTGGCTTCGCCGTAGTCGGGTAAAAACACAACTAATTCAGAAAACATTGATCAAAGAATTCATTCTTTGTAAAAAGTTATCTTTGAAATTTTATTAAATTTACTCGTAACATATTTTTGAAGTATTGAAAACGAAATAAGTACAAAAGATTCTTATGAACATAAATTCAGAAAGAAATTTTGTCAAGTAGTAATAGGATAATTTGGATTTTATCAAAAATGATTTTACTGCATATCCACACGATTAAAGGAGACCTATAAATTAATATCCGCAAAGAATATACTTCTAAATAAAATATGAATTTTATTTTATATTTACTAATTAAATACACATTTTAGCTACAGCTTGTACGGGAGTGAGTTCTTGTATTATGAAGTTGTAATCAATAAAGACTGTACGACTCGTTAATTTGTTTTCCAGGCGTTAATTAATCCCTTAATTTGTCACTCGACGGAGATAAATACCTCCTTTATTGAATTTTGTTCCATTTCTGTTCGTGGACAAAGTTAATACGCATTATTTATACAACATAGATCTTATTTGTAACAAAACATTTATTAAATACGGTACGTTACAAAATATTTACATAATTGGCGCCCAATGTGAGACTGTTAAATTGTCACACTTGTAACTTTATTATACAATTTATTCTCATAGTCTCATATAAGATATTTGATAATATGAGTCATTGTATTGTATTATAAGTTTGGAATTAAAATTATCTTGGACATTCCATTATATTTAATCATTTTTATTGCAATGTCATATGTACATTACGTAAATGTATATGTTACGTTACACATACATTTACGTAATGTACATATTATGTATCATTATGTTACAATGCAATTACACACTTGGCGTCCAACTTGGGACTCTTAAATGGTTACACTTGTAACTTGGTTTAAATAAAAATCATGTCATACTAGATTTTTTTTAAAGTGAATTAAGAGAATATTTTCTTATACAAAAATAGTCTAATCTACATTATTATAAAAACTTTATGAAGTAAGATAACAGCAATAATATTACCGTTGACATTCTATTATGTCCATTATATTTGTTTCACTACTGTCTCTGTATTCACTTGTGTCCAATAAAGTATATATTCAGTGCATGTACTCTGTTATAACAACAGATACACAATGTTCTCTAGACGGTCAATGGCACTAAGTGATCAAAATAGCATCTTCACTTGGTCAAAGCTAATCTTACCGCATATGGCACCCCTGAATAATGGATGAGCCTAGTGAGAATATAGATCTCTGAAACATGAAGTCAGGTGTAAACCTGTCTGAGTCTACTGTTTCAAAGATAACTTTGTTAGTGTCTACTGAGATATTGATTTCTATGTATAATACATTAATGATTGATATCAATAATTGTCTTGTATGACAACATACAAAATAACTAAAAATTAACATCCCAATCTGTGAGCGCAATTATATAGAAGTTGCTTCCTAAAAATTATTTATTTCACAGATAATATACTCCATTAGGGTTTCTAAGAAACATATTTACATTAAAATAATTTTTATGAACATAACATTACTAACGAGTTATATAACAGGCGGATGATCGTCGTCAGGAGTAGAAGAAAATCCGGAACATTCTTAGAATTATATTGTCTGAATTCTTTTAAATACTTGCTTAATATTATAACTTAAGACTAGAAGAGTGAGCTCTGCGCTTGTTGGGGGCAAAGACTGACTTGGTGAGGCGATGATCCCATGGTCCTGGAGAGCGTTATGCGTCGATTTCAAGCTGTCAGCACACCCTTAGGATTGTAATATGAGTTAGGTGGTTAGGTGTGCAGCGTTATCGTTAGGGTTCCGTAACAAACGTATTATCACTATCAAAATGACTGTTGTTATGTTTTATTAATGATTACTTAAATGTGTACAAAACTATACTGATAGAATATTAGATAATTAAAAACCGGACCGTTGACAAATCCCAAATTATATTAAAGCTGTTTTGATAATTTTAAACTGATAAAATTTAAATGTAATAATGTTGTTACCAGGGGGCAAATCTACTAAAAGAGCTGGATGTTTCAAGCAATGCACTCGAGGGTCCTGTCGGTCCATTCACAGTGCCAGCGCTTAGTTTTCTAGAAACACTTCATTTATCAGATAACACATTTGCGAGTATACGACGAGGAGCTTTATCAGGTAAAGTAAAAATGTAAGAATTTTGTTTTGAAAAACTGCATAAAATGTTTATAATTCAGTAACTATCACGATTTTCTACAAATAATTTTGCTAAAACATAATAGAATGTTATTTATTTGCAAAATATAAAGTAATAAAAATAATAGTGAATGTTCATAGGTAAAATTATTAGTGAGTGTAATATAATTATGCTCTTAAAATAGTGAATATTTTATTAAATAGAATTCTATTACGTTCAAAACAAAATAATCTAGTATTTACAAGAAACACTAAGCTCTCTATCCTAATATCAAATGCAAATCTTATTGTTTCAGGTCTTACGAATTTAACTCATTTAAATCTGCACAACAATCAGATAGACGTATTAGAAGACTATGCTTTCAAGCACCTCGCTAATCTCTCACATCTGGATCTCTCTCATAATGAAATTGTAGCTGTTTCAGGTAATATTAGTTGAAATAAAAATTACGAAATGTTTGTTGGTGACTAAGAATGTTATTCTCAAAATAGTAACGTTAATTGATAGACAATACAGGGAATTTTATGGAATATTTTCTTACGATGCAAAGAGTAAAAAATATTTAGATTTCTTCACACTTCTCAGTAACGTAACATCTTAATAGTCAAGTAACACAGTAAGTTATTAGTCTTCAGGGAATTAAAATTTTCTAATAATTTATCTATAATTGTTGATAGATTTTTTTAAAATACAATATAGTATAGTAATTTAGAATTAGATGTGCTATATTTGATTAGATCCGGTGCGGGATAACGTTCATTGTGAAAAGTTCTTTGTCGAAGGAACTTACTGACGTTTCAATTTCCGTTAAAAAAGGTAGAATAGTAGGAATAAAGAAATGAATGAGTCCGCATAAGACATTTTTTGTTATAACTTTTAATGTTTGATATAAAATAAATCGTAAAATTGGGTAGTAAATTCTTAATCTATGTCTTTTTTGTACAGGTGCGTCACTTGCGCAGCTCCTAAACTTGGCTCATCTGGATCTATCGCACAATTTTCTTCGATCGCTATCTGCTGATCCCCTAAAGGCTCTTAATCATCTGTCAGAGTTGCTTCTTCATGACAATGATATATCTATGATAGATGATGAAGCTCTTCTACAGCATAAGGATTTGACTCGATTTACCATTGAAGGTAAAACTTATGGATATTTTCTTAGATAACTTGAAATAGTGAATTGTATCTACTTACACTTGCAAGGTTTGTGTATTAATACTGTACAAAATTATTTTAAACTTATTTAGTGATAAATTAGTATACATGCACCATGCATGTTAAAATATAAATATGATCGTAACTGTAGTAACAACAGTTTCGCAAAACCGAGCTACATCTGAACGATTCGTAATGACGATACGATGATATTGCGTTTTGATATTTACACACAGGCTTCAAGAGTGATGAATAACTAAACTAAAACTTTGATAAAGAGTGTCTAAGTTTAAAAATTTAGTTTGGCAGAAATAAGGCACCACTTAAGATAATATAATGAATGGTTTAAAAATTAGGTACTTTGATTATTTTTACTAGTAAATTCAATTCGTAAATTATTATCTTGTGACTATGATATAAATAACAGAAGGTTTCAAATATTTTTAAATAAAAATAAAACACAATTTATTGTACGTCTGTATGTCCATAGTTAGGTATTGTTTAGCATCAGACGTTTTGTGTGGGGCGACGCTGTAACCTCTTTGTTCGGCTGTCGAAACGCCACCCAGCGCCATTGTGCATGACTATACTGTTCATGGCCATTCCTTTATGAGACTTTTATGGGAAAATAATTTTATGATACTTTTCCCTCCGACCTCCTACCAAAATATTTTGCAGCGATAATTTATCGTTCTGGATGAAAAATTGACAAAGTCGCTGAACCCTTCCAACGAGTACGTTTATTTTACGTATGAGTAAATAATAGTCGAAAATATTTGCAATTGCCAAGAATTACTAAGTATCAACTTGTGGGGTTCTTGTGATTTTTTATATAGCCTTATTTTGATATTTTCTATTTAAATGAATGACGCTAAGCACAGTACAAAACGAATAACAAATTCTCTTTTCTGCCATTCATATTATATTCGCACACATTTGAAACATTTATGAGCGACTGTAATATCAATAACAATTTTGTTCAAGTAAGTAAAACTAAATGATTAATTAAAAAAACTTATTTAATTCCTAATACTATTTTTATTTATTTATTAAACTAGCAATTTTGATTGCGCATTTATCTGTCGGGCAGTTTCATACATTTCCTCTTTGCTTTTAAATTATTTTTATTTAAACAGGGTAGCTGTTACACTTGTTTATTACAAAAGAATTCCTTTATTTCGTAATTGCCTTTAATTTTCATATCATAATTATCGAAATTTCATCTCCATCCGCAAAAACAAAAGGTTACAATAAAAAGTTCCAATAATGACAACATTCACAAAGAAATAAAAGTAACAAAGAACAATTGTTTGATTGTCGTTAATTTTAATTCCAACCGATTAATACTCCTGAAGTCATAAAGATAAATTCGTTCTTTCACAGATAATCCTCTTAATTGCGATTGCTTAATGGCGGGCTTTGCTCGGTGGTTGCGGGAGGCAAAAAACCTACCTCAATCAGATAAATCAGCAGCCGTTTGTGCCACGCCACCTCATTTAGAAGGAGCCTTAATTTCACGATTATCGAAAAACAAACTTTGTGACGACACCAAACTCATTGATGAAGTCTATGATTATAATAAAGTCATAGAAAATACCATCGATGATAAAGACGATGTTTATGCTGATAAACAAGATGGTCTGGATGATGATATGTATGATGATGAAATGGAAGTGCCAGCTGAAGAAGATTTGCCAATTTCTAAATCTAAGGTATTTAAAGTAGGATATTTTTATATTAAACTTAGTTTTTGGTATTATGAATGATTATTACCAGTAGTAATATTTACAAAAATAAAATGTCCGTAAATTTGAAAAACTACGATGCGTTACAATAAATTTTTATATTCATAAGCACATATTCGTTTATGGTGTCAATTTTTTGAAATTTATATACATTTATATGCAGTTTTGGTGCCGGGTCAGCGAGAAACAAAATGGCCAATCGCAAAATATATAAATGTGCAAAAAGAATGATTGATAAACGAAAGATTTAATATCGCGATTATTTATTCTAGGAAATATTGTGCTAGAAAATAGATCAGGGTTTAATAAAAGTCAGCGCCTTCGTCTTGTCATAAAAATATTTCATTAAATCTATATTAGTGCATATTTTAATAATAAAATTTCTATTTTGGTTCAGGAAATATTTTATATTTATTTTTAATATCTTTTGACAGGTACGTCTCACAGATGCTTCTTACGATGACGAAGAAGTCCATTTATCATGGACAATAGAACCCCCATCTACAAGACGATATAGATGTACTGGGGTCACTGCTTCTAAAAGTGGGGGGCTTCCAAAACACGTGGCATGTCATAGAGCTGCACCAGCCAATATTATATTACGAGGACTGAAAATTGATCCCATAGAAAAGTATACGTAAGTTCATATGGTGAATTTCAAAAACCTGTCATAATTTTTATCAATATTGATATTTTAAAGTGCAATTTAAATAATACGGACGTAAAACCTATTAATAAATAAATGATAACCCAAAAGGTTAACACTTTAGCTGGAATTTTTTATTTGGTATTCACATTCGATAAAGTTGTAGGAATTCATTTATTATGTGATAAAATATGAATATAAACAAAACAATTTTAAAAATAGTAATAACTTTTGAAAGTGGAGATCCCAAAGGAATAACTAATATACAATTCAAAAATATCCTCAATGAGTAATCTATTTACAGGTTCTGTATAGCACTAGAAGAAATGGATGGTAATGATGTGCCAATGTCTTTAGTATTGGGATGTGGTCTTCCTCAACTCGTGAGGCAACGAGCTGAATATGTTACTGTCAGACCGACGGTAATTACTGTACCGGATCGAGAAATTTTAAGGTATATTATATTTCTATTTACACATTTAGTTTTAATATAATAAAATAAATGTGATAAGTTGCCTAGAGATATTATAATATAACTATGTGGTGATAAACTTATTGAACTCAAGACTAATCTACTTATTTATATCGGTAACAGTACCTACCAATGTTTATGTTTTAAAACGATAGATATAAAAAGCTTTATTAAATGATATATAATAAAAAAATCTTCTTTACATTTACATAGTATAAAATGAAGTAATTTCCGCTGTTAGATCTTTTAGACTACCCAACGGATTTTAATACGGTTTTCACCAAAGGCAGAGTGATTCAAGAGATAGGTTTATATGTATTATTTCATATTATAGTACAGAAAGAAACCATGCGAAGCCGGAACGGGTCGCTAGTTGAATAATAAAAATAGGGTAATTTTAATAAAATCTCTGATGATGATATTGGACTCTAACTCTACGATAGTTAGAAATAATTTTGTGAGAGAAGAATTGTCTATTATTTCTTTCAATTGCTTACATTGTTACAGGGTATCCGAAGTCCGATCAAATGTTACTAGCGATGGACTCCTCACAGTTCTTGTATCTGTAATGGGAATACCAAATTCTCTATTAAGAAGTCAAAGAGTTTTGCCTGACCGACATCCTCTACACAACTGCTACATCGTTCTAGCAGTATTCTCCAGAGGGTCTCTCGTTGCACAAAAAGATACGCCGTGTCGGGAAACGTTAGAGGTCTCAATGGAAGGCTTCATTACAGGTCCTTATAAAGTATGTGCATCAATTTCGAAATCTAAGATGAGTGAAATCCAACCAATTTGCGTTGTGCCTCAGTTATTGGAGATAGGGTCTTTAGAAATGAAATCTGGGTTTAAAAATCTGAATTCAGCACTGATTGGGGTAGCGTTAGGTTTGATGATTATTGTTGTAGGTTTGGTTTGGTTTGTCCGGAAGATGTTGAAGAAGCCAAGTGAGTTTCAAGGACATAGATGTTTTAGGCCGGAGCCGGTTCCGGAGGAGAATGTTAGGGCCAGTTACGTCATGTTGACTGCAACTTCTAAAGTCTAAGAAAATTACTGTTAGTAAAAATGGATAACTCAAACTAAAAGTGACAGTGAAATATGCTATTTAGTATTTACATAATAAGAAATGCCATGTTGAATTAAATTGTTTCTTTGTAGGTGCTAGGTGTAAATTGTCGTACAATTTGTTTTTTTTTACGATTGTAGCTTGTGTCTATAAACATGACTAAGTCACTTGTAACTTAAGTACTTAACTTAATTTGTTTAGAGGAAACACACGGTAGAATATTAATTATTTTGTGTTAATAAAACTGTGAATTTTGATAATGTCATTTTTGTCGTAAATATCAAGTTATATTAAACAAATAATTTAAGAAATCTCAGTGTGTTGCTCGCTGTAATATATGTTTATATTATCTTTTTTGTTTTAAACTATAATTATTAATGCTTTAACTTTAGTTAAGTTTGTACTTTTATCACTAGTCTTTAAAGTTTTTGGATATTGAAATACTGTGTTTAACACTTACATATAAAAATTTAAATATTTATATTCTTATGTATATGTTCAAGGTTTTTTAATCAGTAGTATGATAAGATTTGCTTTGTTATTGAGTTATGAAACTTCAACTAAAAAATAGGTTGCAGTCAGTTTACCAAATAATATTTACAAAATAATATTGTTTATATAAATTTACGGTTTTCAAATTTTTTTCTTTACTTGTGCTATAGAACCTTGGTTTTTCAACGAGTAAGAGGTATGAAAATATTAATATTTGCGATATCTTCATCTTTTGATTACACTTAAAAGGTTGATGTTTTCGCAACTACACATACTAATATGTGCGTAATATTAATTTCAAGATAATTATTTGGGAACTTCACGCTTTTCACAACCGAAAATGTGTCATGATCTACAGACATAATAGTTTAATTTATGTAACTTCAAGTTTTCAGTTTTCGTATTTGTGTTGTCAAACTTTGATCATTCTAAATTTCATAATTCTAGGTCAAAGGCACGTACCCTATAATTTTATGGGCAAAACGGACCTATTATTTGATTGCGTTCGTTTAATATTTGATATTAATTTTAGCTTGATTTCCTCGCATGTGCGAGAATAACAGTCTGAAAGATAGACAGACAGAAGGAGGGACAACAACGAAGTTAGTAAGAAATAAAAGAAAAAAAGAATAAGGGTTGCATTTTTCCTTTTTAGGTGGGTGTAAATTTGTTTCTGTGGTTAATTTCAAAATATTAATCGCAGTAATAACATACGGATGCCAACACATAATGATATAATTACAAGGACATGTAATTATATAAGCTTAGACATAATTGCCTTATCGGCCGATTGAAGTTTGTTTATAATAATAAATTATAATATAATTAATGAGACATTCTCGGAATACTAATAACGTTGTTATAATTGGATGTATAATTACAGATTAATAAGTAAATACCTCTGACACAGTATGTAATATAATATCATTTTCTGATTGAAATACTGTCCCCAAATTTAATAGACACGTAGACTACATAGCTGTAGTGTTATTTAATCAGTTTTGAGAGCAAAATTTTTTAATCTAATTTCTATGATTAATATTATGATTACAAACATAGAATACACAAATTATCTGTATACCGAATGTGGAGTAGACCATACACACTTTTTTTTTCTTTTACATGAACCTTGGGGGTCGATATAGACTACTTTAGGTAATAGAAAATTAGCTGACAAAAATTCTAAAGGGATATTTTAATTTATTTCCACGTAAAAACAAGTGGTTTTATAGTTAAACTAAATCACTAATATAACTATAAAAAAATACTAATAAATCATATATTTTTAAAATAAAATGTAATTTTTTTTCATAAAAAAAATTAAATATTATTAAAAAAAATATCATACCTAATTGTTGTGTCATAACTTAATAGTAAAAATGTTTCATATTTGTTATTTGTATTTTTCAAATACATGTATTAAAAAAAAATTATATTTGGCATAACAATGTTCGTTAAAATGTATCCTTTTGAAAATTTGCTTGATTTTGGAGAAATTTTATTTTGGCATAAATATAATGATTTTTTTTTGTTTAATTTGTTATGTGATAAGGATACTTCCTCTTTTTTGATTAGACAGTTTTCAAAATTGTTTTTATATAATTTAAATATTAATTTTTACTTGGAACTTATTTTATCGAGTTTTCTTAAAATCAAATTTACAAAAACTGGCACGTCCTTTATAATTTGCATTAGGTATATATGATATAATATATAAGTATGAATATTATTATAAGCAAGTATATAATTTGGTGCTAAAAAAATTGTCAAAAATGACTGATTGATCTTATATTTTGATATTATAATATTTTTACATTGATTTAAGTCAAAAATAATTAAAAAAATTAGGGCATTCGTAAAAATAAGTAAGCGAATAATTTAGAAAGAATAAAGACCGAAATATTTTTGTATTGCCATTATTCTTTCTAGTTATAAAAATTGTAAATTTTTTGTATGAGATTATTTTTAGGAATAAATGTTATTTGTAAATGATACTAATATTGTTTGATGGCGATATATTTTTTAATGTTTAAATACTAATGTATTAACATGAGGCTCGTATTAGGTACATATAGACACCATGCTTTTGCATTCCATAAATCTATGATAATAATGTTAATAGTTACGACAAAACAACTTAATTTAAAAGCTTTACAAGTCATTTTTGGAATTAAAAAGTAATAAGATTTATATCAAAAATAAATTTTGACGATTCACAAACGATTAAAAGATTGATCAGCTTTATTCACTTCGTTTTAATTTTATTTATATACATGTACTATACACACTCTATATTGTGGTCTTATGCCATGTAACAAGATCTTCATGCTTAAATCCTTTTTCAAAAATATACGAGATTGAATTTATAATTTTTATTTTATGTAAAATCGCGTGTTTTCAAATCATCGTTTAAATACAGTTTAATATTTATACAATTGTTTTATACATATAAATTTTTTTTTCTAATTTAGTCCAACTTCAGATATAGGATTATATTATATACTCAAAAACTGTAAAACTTTCAATTAGTTACATAAAGAGGACTTCATAATAGGGTTCCCTGAAACTGAAAATGAATGTCAGTAAAGTTCAAAGGAACCACTGGAGAGTAATTTACAGGGCAGATATAACTAGAACTAGTAAAATAATTGTGGGCCTCTGTCCGGTACCGCGATTACTCCAAACCACCAAACAAAGGGTCTAACTTTATTTTCAATTAGTATTTTAGTACTTCTTATATGACCCTTGGGGTGTTAAATGCTTTACATTAAATTTTATCATCCGATTTAGTGACTGTGATTTTGTATAATAACATCGTAAGTTAATTAAGTAAGGGTATTTGTTGGCAGCTTGAATATCCCAGAAATTCTCGAACTTGATTCTCTAAAAACAATGTATCTCTAGAATCGAGTCCTTATAAAATCAAGCATAAAAGTATAATTTTTGAACTATCGATTTGTAACTTAATCGAGTTTTCAGGGTGCAAGTTGGTTTAAAAGTTTTTTTTGGTTCAAAATTTCGATTTATTGATTTCTCGATCTTAGATTAGTGTCTCAATTTTATATCCCCCTGCTTTGCTTATACCTGATTTTGTTAAAAATACAATTTTAATAAAATATAGAAGAAAATATAAAATATAAAGTGATATTCATGTATAATAGAATTGTTTGTATTTATACACCAGTTTGGGTGTTACGAGTCGAACATTCACAGGGTTTTTCGTTTTAATCGTAATAGTTTATAATTTCCTTAGATATTGTTGTCAAAGATATTCTAAATATTATAATAAGAAGAGTAAGAAAAATTAATATTCTTCGTGAGTACAGGGAATCCCCGCGTAAGAAACGATTTAAGAAGATTTTCCTCCATTCTAAAAATATCAGATTTTATATTATTATAGAAATAAAATACGTATTAAAACTACAGATTTATAACTTAGAGAAGAGAATTCAGTTTGTTTTTATCTTTGTTTCTTACAAACAATAAAAGAAACAAGCATTAAGTGAACAATGTTGTAACTGAGTAATTTATTACTGGACACAAAGTCACATTTGAAAAACGATCACTTTACTTAAGTGTCTTTTAAATACAAGAGTTTAGACTATAGAATATAATATATAGATAGATCTACACAATATTGAAGGTAAAATAATAAACCGTGGTAATAGAATTACACGAATTTTCGTAAATGATAGAAATTATAAATATCTCTGTGAAAACTGTATATTTCTGAATTATTGTATTTTGTATTAAATTTGCTTAATATACTTTAAATATTAAATATTTATCCCGTTTAAAATTTTAATTTTAAATAGTCTAATATAATATACTCAGCAAAACAAAATCGGCGTTTTGAAAGTCTTGTTAGGTTTAAAGTTTATAAATATATTTCTTTGATAAATATACATCAAAAATATGACAAAATATTGCTAATACCAGCGGCTGTAATATACACTCTATTAGAAACATATTGTCACATTTGTATATGCATAAATAAAGCATGGTGTCTATAGCTTAACTATTTTTAAAGTAAAATCAATAGTGTATTTGTTTGACATAATGATACATAAAAACTTTAAAGGGACACAATCTCCACTGATGTGTTTACTTTTGTGACCCCATTTTCCTGTGATGTAATTATGATTATCAATTTTCTTTATGCCTAATATTTTCTAATAAATATTACTGATTTATACATAGAGATTCCCTGTCCCCCTTTTCATAAAAAAAATCTAAGTAGACCTTCCAAAAAAGGGTACAAAGTGAACTTTAAGTTCAACTAAGCACTAATTTATAAATTACAAATTAACTAACAAAGTATTCCAATTAGTCAGTTAGTCACAAAATCGCAAATTATGTATCGTTATGTTGTAATGTAAGTGTTGCACTTCCACTTGTAATTATTGTAATATTATTGCATTTTGTAAATTTTCGATGAACTTTGGTTCCGCTTTAATTAGTTAATAAATGTAAATAATAATTTATGGATTGCAGTTCTTAATAAAACATTAACTAAATACATTTTGTTTTATTTTAAAGGATTCTGGTTTAATTTTTTGATTCTCTAGAAATTAATAATTAATCTCAATCCAAATGACCGGATTATATATTTTACTTTCAGTCCCTAATCCAAATATTTTGGATTAAGATGAGTTTGTAAGTGCATCAGAACCAGCGTTTAAAAATGGCAGAGCCAAAAGGATATCCAATTCCTTTATAATTTAATAGTATATGTAATTGTTAAAAAGAGACAAATATATTAAAGATCTAGGCTATCTTAGATCTTTTTGAGTCTAAGGGTAATAATCTCAACGACGAAACAAACAGGCAATCGTAATCTCCCTTTGCTCTTCGCTAGGAACTAGAAATGCTATTTCAATGGATTCAATGTCTGTGTAAAAGATTAATTTGTTGTTATTCTTCCTAAAGCATTTGTTTGATTATGATATTGATTTATATATGAGACCTTAAAATTGTACATACCGTTAGATTATAATCTATTTTGCGTTCTTCCAAACTGTAGAAAGATTGTAAACCCGTAACATGCAGCTTACAATTTAACGCATTAATTTTCGGTGGATAATTATCTATCGGAGTGAAACCGTCAAATTTTCGTTATGCTCACTGTAATAGTTGTGTAAGTTACCAGTTACATCCTGATACTTAAGCAGTATGTTACAATTTATCACTTAAATTGCATGGAGGGAACATAATTACGAAACAACATATTGTATTCCTAGTTGCAGATAAAGTGTGGAGAATTCCGTTCATAATATTTATCTCCAGGGGGTTTCCGGTATCTTTCTTTGTAATTTATACAGGAAATCAAAAAAGGCGATGAGACAACTTTATCGATAGTTTACATTCCCGCGAAGTAGATTGCAATCTTACGGTATTTACAATTTTACGGTGAAATAGATAATTAATGCTTAAACGTGTCTGAGATAAAATTCTAAATTGCAAGAGGATTTAGTTTCCATGAGCGAAAACATTAAATTATGATGAGTTTTTCTAAAACTCTACTAAATATTTCATTCCAGAATAATATTTGTACGGATTCAAATTATAGTTATAAGAGGATAAACAATTATACAGAAATTTTTATTAGAGATAAATCTAAAAGAAATGGTTGTCAAGGAACATTATAATATGTAAATTTTATTAGCTATTATAATTTCAGGGTCATATCTGATGTAACGATGACTAAGATTTTTTATTCTACGATTCTCAGTTATATACGAAATTAAGAAACTATGTAGTTATTAAATTTTTATTTAATTGAAAAGGTTACTGAACTTGAAAACGTATTACTTAATGGTTTTCCCCAAAAACAAATATAAATAGGTGCGCCCGCGCATTTAGATATATAGTTCGGAACAATTAACCTCAGTTATTCCGCTACCAACATGGCGGATAGACGTGTTACAGTTTTAGTGTTATTGTTATCTTTATCTTTGATACAATGTAAAGTGTTTACAAGATGTCAGTTAACTCGGGAGCTGTTAAAATATAATTTTCCAAGGACTTTCCTTAGTAACTGTAAGTTGTATTTATTATTACTATATTGTAATTGTATTGTATTGTATGCGTGGGTACCAAACTATTGTTTATTTATGCTCTACTGATAACGTGACTAGATATTTTTAAGTGAGGAGGAAAATCATATGATATTCATTTTGAAATTATGTATAATTTTAATAATGATGTAAAAATTACGAACGAGTTTTTGAGTTACTTTATCCTCTACTTGTGATTCGTTTTATACCGAAAATATTTTCTATACTCTGGCAACAAGACATTCCTATTAAACTATCAGTGTTTTCTTTATATATATCAAATTGAAATTACTTCTTATACCACGATGAAACAAATTTTTGATACCTTTTAAAAATGTTAAATAATATTGCTAATAGAATAATATTATTGTATGAAATAAATAAATAAAAAAGAAGTTTAGTATTATTGAACGTGGTAATGATTTTATATGCTCATTGATTTAATAATAATAATTCACAGTAAGCTATTATAATTCGTATAATAATAAATAGGCGTGATGAAAAAGTATTCTATGTTGCAAATTGAAGTAATATCTTAATATGATAAGTTATGTTTCCTGAGATAGAAAAATGGGATTCTTCATATGAGAATAACAAAAGAAATAAGTAGAAAAGATTAGTCGGGAAATTAAAAACAATATTTATCTTACCATGATATTATTAATATTTACAATAAATAAAAATTTAGTTTACGTATTTCTGAGATTTGAACGAATAGTTAAAAAAAAATCTTCAATATTGGTTAGGCAGTTCTCGAGTTTTAAATTTATATCACATTAAGTAATCAGTTTTTATTTATTTAGATAAATTATTATCTTTTTTTTTGACAATTCAAACAACGAAGTTTTACTATTTTTATAATATTCATGACTAAAATAACAACTGTTTATTGCTCGGTGCTAGCTATATATTTTTTAATTGCGTAAGTATTAATGAATAGAAACGAATTATCCATTTTACACTATCTTAATATCAAACCTAGTTCAGTGTAGTTAATGTAACGGGTACCTACGTCGCAGTGTAATTCTATAGTGTACTGAAGTTTAATGTGGAAGTCACCTGTTGACATTTTCGCATTTAAATTACTTGCTCGCACGGTACTCTATGAATATTTCAATATACTTAACAGACTTTAATATTTTAGTTAATGTAGTCTAATGTACTATATAAGGCGTAGTTCAACATCTATTTAGTTTCGGACTATTTTAAAGATAGGGACAAGCTTAAAAGATAAAAAACATGGACGGAATTAATTTAAATGATTACAGATTGTTTACATCAGTAAGAAATTCGATTTGAATCTAGTATACTGGATTAGACGACCCGCACGACTTCATCTGCGTCAAATGAGAGAGAGGGTTAGAGAGAGTGGGGCGTAAGCACCTATAGTATGTCCATCCCATTAATGCTGCTTTTCCTGGTTCATCCTCGAGGTCTACTGGAACCGCAGCGTTCTTCTATTCGCTCCCCCTTCTCACTCTATCTTCGAGGGGGAAACGCATAAACAATACTAGAGACACTCTCTAGTTTCGCCGATGTCGAAGCGTTGAAAGCTAAGAGGGGGAGTGAAGAGAAGTATGTTAAGTTCACTCAGTTCAGTTCAGCATTAAAAGGATGGGAGAGGGAAGAGGTAGATCCACAAGCGACGCGATCCAAACGCATCAAAGACACTTAGCGGTCGGATTCGCATACTGGTCGCAATCCAGTCGAGGAACAGACCCTCTACCAACAATCGGGTGCTGGGTAGCTCACCTCTTACGAGATCCACTCCCAGCGGCTGAGGGGAATTATATTTTAACCCGTCACGGTCATCCTAGATAAAAGAAAATTTATTTGATAAAAATATTTAAGCCCGTTTTGAAGGCATGGATACATTAAGAATAATAAACAGGCAGACATTACAGGAAACTTTATTTAGGGTAGAAGTCTAGAGCAAACATTAGAATTAGTAAGTGTTTGATCTTGTATAACGTTTACGACAAGATAATTCATATTAAATATACGTAATCTATGTCTATTAGTTATTCAAACAATGCGTATTTTGAAAACGTTTTGAAGAAGATCAAAGCCTTCTACCTAACATTGTGATGTTACTAACAAAACTCATTGATTAAAAAAGATTTAACTATACTATATATATTATTGTGAAAGAAAATTACTTGATATGCGTACTCTTTTGATAAATAATAAAAAAATCTTCGATGTTGCAATATCGGTCGAACTAACATAAAATATACCCAAAAATATTAGGTAAATTAATTATGAGTAGTTGGCAATACTGTTTATAACATTCTGTTTTATCGCTAGTATACCCACATGTAGAATAATAGGCGTAGGTACGAAAGATTTGGGGTGTCAGTCAGTGACTACATATCTCGCGATAAACATTATGGTACGGGAGCCAGATTCAAATTCGGTCAATCATTTCCTCTCGAGTGAAAATTCGTATACTGCATAAGGAATATATATTATTATTACTCGTGACCGTCAGCTGCGATTCCGTGGGTGGGGCGAGCAGTGGCAGCCTTCCAAACATGATAAAAAAAAAATATTTTAATCATTTCCTCTCATTTGAAAATTTGTCGGATTATAGTTTATCTAGTATCTTGAAGAAAAGATAAAGTGAGCTGACCATAACGTGGTGGATTATACATTAGCTGGTTGTTTGACCATGTAACATTTAGATTTTTTTATAGCAAAATCACAGTTACCATTTAAGTAGCTTTTTACATCAGGAGTTTCGGAAGTGAATGAACGGAGTCGAAGTCGAACTCATGTTCATCAATGTTCATGATGATCAGGTAGGAAAGTAAGTGGTTTTTGCCAACAGTTATTATAAGGCGAGGTCGAGCAATGAAGGTTAACTTTTATTGGTAGTAGAAGGGCCCTTTAATCTTACTCCTGAGCTTTGCCTGGCCTTATACCTAAAGTGTATGCTATAATACTGTTATCATACATATTGCTGTACATGTGTTAGGTAAACATTGTTACAGATGTAAATATAAAAGTGTAGATAAAGGTTGGAAAGTAATTATGCAAGAACTTTATTTGAGGCAAACGATTGTTACAAGTATGGTTATGTAGTAAAATCTTCTTGCTTCTTACCAGAGGATTATTATTAATAAAATGTTGAGGTTTTCGTGAGTATTTCATAATATCGTGAAATCGGAACTCTGGTTGAGCTGTGTACTTTATTGACGTGACAACGTCTTATAAATTGGTTTGCCGGGTGACACTTCAAGAAACTGCGTTACGCTCCGCTCACGTTATGCGCTCACAATGAGAGCGAGTGAGAGGCACGCGTCCCTTCCACTCGGGCATGGTTAGCCCGCCTAAGAGCGAGAGAGACAGACATAAAAAGTGAAAGGCACGCGTCCCTTCCATACGTATGTATGTGTAAAGGTAAAAATAAAATTTTGTTAATATGAAATTCAGTGCGAGATTCTTTGTATAAATTAATGTTTTAAATATAATTCTTTGTATAAATAAATGTTTTAAATTGTTACTATTATTTCATCCTTCTTCCTACTATACGAATGAATATTCACATTAAAATTATTTTACCACTCAAAGTCGTTGTCACGTAAAACTTTCGCCCGTATACCGACTTTACAGGCAACCAATTTTTTTTTACTTGTAGGAAAGAGTGTTATATTAATGACAAATATTTACAAACAAATAATTACCAATCTAATTTTATGTAGGTTTAGTTACTTATCAGTGCGTTTGCATAAGTGAAAACAAACGTATCGCTCTACTTTTCTTAATAATTTACATTTCAGCCTCTATTGAGAATTAATTATATATGTGTTATGTAAATCTAATGACAAGGAAATATTATTATGACGTAACGATAATCTAATAATGGAGAAGTTGTTCATGGGTCTCTGTAAAAAAGTCTATCTGTACCCAATCGACATTGGGCCTATTTGACGCATCTTTTTTAGTATAGTCAAGAGGATGAAGTTTAAGTGGACTTAAACCAATTGAGGGATGAAACCACTGCATTAAAGGAAAGGCGGAGTGAAGTGGGAAATCTGAATACTCGCCAGAAGCCAGTGGCGAAAAAGATCCCCTATGATTACAATGAGGCCCCTTTTACGAGATGCTTTCCCTGAGGCAGAAGAGAATTATATCCTTACTCGTTTCCTCGCAAGTAATAAAATAAATAAATTGTGTTTAATTTAGAAAAACCGTAAATTGTACAAATTTGTAATTTCACATACTTTTGGATTATTTAAATGGTTCTGAGTGGGACTATGTTTAGGCTCTACCTATTAATCCTAAAAATTAGACATATTATATCACTTGGTTGATAAGCTTAGTAACAATTTGTTATTAAAGACGTCCAGTGGCTTTGGGAGATAACAGGAAAAAATGTGTTTCAAATGATGTCATGTTCATGATCAAATGATGTGATTTATAAATTTTACAGTGGCTATCGTATTACATTTATGTTACATTGTTCTCGTTACAGTACAATATATAGTGTGAAATAGTGATTAGTTGGTTAACTGATAGTATGTAATATCAATTTTTTGTGAATGTATTTCACTTGTATGAAGATTTAAGGGATACATACTTGAAACTTTTTTTCAACTTCAGATATATTTATAACGCATATAGGTATTATACAGGTATTATATTCTGCCTGAAGGCGGGCAATATTTAAAATTGTCGTACGAATAATTGTTATTATTATCATCATCACGTCCCGTCAATGGCCCACTGCTGAGCCGGGTCTCCTCCTCAGAATGAGGAGGGTATTAGGCCATAGTCCACCACGCTGGCCCAGTGCGGGTTGGCAGACTTCACACACCTTTGAGAACTTTAGGGAACTCTAAGGAGTGCAGGTTTTCTTACGATGTTTTCTTTCACCGCTAGTGATACACACAAGTCAGTGATATTTAATTGCTAAAAACACACATAACTCAGAGTCAAAGGTGTGTGCCCAGGATCGAACTCGGACCTCCCGAGTAAGACTTGAAGTCTCATTACCACTGGGCCATCACAACTTTTTCAATTGTTATTATACTTAATAAGAAATTATAATAACTTTAACTAGAAACAGAAATAAACTTGTAATGCCATATTTCGTCTCCACAGACAGTAATAGCTTCATGAAGCTTGGTTTTCGCATCAATAATAAAATTCCACAGCCTATATTAGATTTCCCACTTCAACAATTTAAAACTCGAATCAAGAAATATCAAATAAACAAAGTATACTATAATGTACAGATTACTTAAATGATGAGAATGCTTGGAATCTAAGTGACGTTGACTCTCAAGCTAAATCATTTGTATAACAGACTATGTAAACAAACATGACTTTTAAGAAGAGCGACTGTTGAGTTTCTGGCCGGCTCTTCTCATCAGAAAACAGTATTCCGAGCTGGTGGTAGCTTCAGACAAACTAACTGACCGACCATTTTCTGACGTTTCAAAAGTACTTTAAAAAAAAGTCTAGTTGAAATAAAAAATTAATAAAATTGACTTTAAAAAAGGTATTAATATTTTAGTCAAAACATTAGTCCATCAAATAAAATTAAAAATAGAAACATACAGAAATTAATATCAGTCCATTACATTAAAATATAAAGATTCATATTTGTCATTTAAATAATCATTAATGTCATAATTTTCCAAGCGATATTTGTTGTTTTTACCCGACTACGGCGAAGCCAAAAGGAAGGGTTATGATTTTGGCAGTCTATGTATGTATCTATGTATGTTTATATGTTCCACTCTAGCGCTAAACTACTGAACCAATTTCATGAGTGAGGTGTCAATAGATTCTTATTAATGGCGCGGGTGACATAGGCTATATAAATTTTATGATTTTTTTTTAATGACGGAATTTAAACCTCAGATTTTAACCTCGAAAAAAATTAAATTGAGCTAATTATCACGTGTTTGATATTAAAAGAAAGGTTTTGATGAGCACATTACAAATATGTATATAAATCTTATTGTTTAGTCAACATATATGTTTAAAATGCGGTCGTATAGTCCGCGCGGCCAGCCGTTGCAGTTATTCACTCGTTTAAGTAAATAAAAACCAACATTACGTTACAACATGAGATTATAAAAGTTGTCTCGATCGGTAAACGAAAAACTATTAAATTAAAAAATTAAGTTTAAAAAACTATGACCCGACTACGTAAAAAAAAGTGGTCTAAAAAAGGACGGAACAAGAAAATACCGATGCATTTCTAGGTTTCTATCTGATTATTTTCTTGTTTCTTCCTTTTTAGACCACTTTTTTAACATAGTGGGGTTATAGTTTTTTTTCAATAATGGAAATTTTTTTTTTATATCTTTATTTTTTTTTTTAAAGGGGTTTGGTCACCTAGTGATCATGTCACCCCCATAGGAGATACAATTATAAATAACTATAATGTAACTTAAATCAACATTAAAAAAATAATTAATTCCTACGTCTTAAACCTATATCTACAAATTTATATAACATTCTAGCCTGCTCCGATACAGGAAAGGCCAGAATGCTGTTATAAAGGCCTACATCTGTTAAATTACAATTATATCTAAATAAAAAATCATATCTTTCAGCTTCGTTTCGGACACACTCCGCCATTATGTGAATAGCATCTTCATTTTTGTTACATTCTAAACAGACCGGTGTTTGTAATTTCCCTATCATTGCCGCGAAACTATTTAGAGGAATGTGTCCGGAACGAAGTCTAAAAGCTACAGTAATTTGATACATATTCATATTGGCACCAACAAACCAAGGTTTGCTGTTTAGATTTGGCTGTATTGTTTTATACCATATCCCTTTAGTCAACGATCTCTCGTCAAAGTGTTCCTTCCATGCTTTGAGACTTTCTTGTTTGACGATAGACAGTATATTTGTGTAATACGGTAACCAACTAGAAAGAATACCCTCAGTAGCAGCCTCCTTAGCTAAACGATCTACCACTTCATTGCCTTCTATGCCAACATGAGACGGAATCCACTGTAGAATCACTTTTCTTTTGCATTCCATAAGGCGACAAATGTCGTTAATAATGTTATATGCAATAGGCATACCACGAAAACTTGCACTACTGCATCGATTCAAATGTTGGAGAGCGCTTTTTGAGTCAGTAAAAACAACAACACTATTAGAGTTAATACTATTTACATACGATATAGCTTCTGCTATTGCAATAAGCTCTGCATACATGATCGAGATAGTTTTATCTATCTTTAGTTTCGTAAAACTAGAATTCTGTGAATCAAAAAAAGCTACTCCACTCTCATTTTGATCTTTTGACGCATTAGTAAACAAAAAATAATCATTAGAATATTCTTTCTGAATCAATTCATTACACATTTCTCTGAGGTTTTGTATATGGTATTTTTTTTTGGAAGTTGTGACAAAGGAAACTTTTATTAAATATGTTGGATTTAACTTGCAGCAAATTTTATGTATAAATCTTCTGCACTTCAATATTTCGAACAGATCTCCGGTACATTAATGAAAACAATGGACTCGTAAATAGGGAATGTTATATTTTTGCGTTTTTAAATTAACTTGATGTTAACGTTTAGCAAGCTAGTTTTTATTAAAGATAAGTATATATAATTACTGTTAATTAATAAAAAGAGAGAAGAAAGTTGTAATCTATATGCAGATTGACAGTATGACGGCCCGACTACAATATCCTCCTGGGGTTATACTTTAGACTCAGATATTCCTAGAATACTCGCGATGTAATCCATGATGACTCTGTCGTGACGGCGTATTTATTTTGCAATCCCCACTTCCTTAATTTGTGTTTATCAGCTGACCAACATTCAAGTCACAGAATGCTACTCATATCAGTCGTACCAACATCAAGATCAAGTAACAGGATGCTACTCAATTTATAAGTGTTGCCAACATGATAATTAACATAACATACAAAATGATTATAAGAAAACTTGATAAAACGATAGAAATATTGGATATAGGAAGATAGTCAAATATAGACCCTCCTTATTTTGACGTCATTTAAATATTATAAGTTGACACTTTACGACATTTGACGTCGCGCGTCAACAACCAGCTATGCGTCAAATATTGCTTTAGGTTCATTTCAAATTGGACGACAAAAATGTCGGTGTTAACGATTTTACTATTATTCGAATATGTTATGCGTGTAAATGTAAAGCTAGAGGACTTCAAACTTCAAACCGGTTGAAAAAAGTAAAATGTTAATAAATTAATATTAAATGATTTATTAAATTATTTTCAGGGGTATGTTTAGTGGAACAGGAGAGTGATAGAAACACAGCAGCTCATGTAGTCAAAACTACACGAAAGCAGTATTATGGATTATTTCAGGTCAGCACTCTTAATTTAATATACTTTAACAACTTTTTAAAACCCAAAAAAAAATGTTTCATGTGACTTCTATCTAATATTATCCCGGAAAAATTCTTAGTTCCTAATAATAAAATATTATCATTTTTATATGTCGGGGATTTTAAAACGATGTGAAAGGAGATGGAAGGAGGAAGATGGGGAATATTGGGGAACACTAAAAGGGGGTGATGGTATTGAGTGGAATATTGGGTAAACGCAACGTAGATACTCCTATTGAACCGATAAATGATCAAATATGATCTTTAACAATTACGAGAGAAACCTAAGCAGTGCCTTGGACTTGTGACCAAGGTGTAGGCTTAAGGAGTTCCTTTAAGTGATCACGACACTCGCCTCCACTGCTAGGCTCTCTGTTTAAACCCAAGGTTAAACGCACATAAACCGAATCTAACACAAGGCTAACCTAACCTAACATTGTGTTTACTTAATCACGTGGCAATTACATTGTAAGGACTTACGTGACCTTAGTTGGACAGCACTTCCACACTGCACTGCACTTGACACTATCACTATCACTAGCACTACTTAGATGTTCACTTCTTGAAAGACCGCGCACGACTAAGACTTCAGTTAGACTGTCCATCGCATATAAAGGGTCGAGGGTAGAGACTGTCAAAACAACGGAAGTGACTACTACCCCACTCCAACGCCATAGACAACGATAACGATTCGATTAATTGATAATCTTTTACTATGCTCCGACATATATATAAGTATTTATTTTAAGTCTAAGGATATACGCTCGTACGATACTATATTAAAAGTCCACCCAATTGTTCAAATGGACGAACATTAGATTTGCATATTTTTAATAGTGCGTTTTGTCTTTTATTATCGCTCAGGCATTTAAAAATTATAATGTATAATTAAGGTATTAATATTTAGTAGTCATGATTGACCTTCACCGTTATACGGAAGTGAGTGAGCGGATAAATCAGCATGTTTCCGGATAAATGAACATATTCAATATATTTTGCGTAACGTACAAACAATGACTCGAGAAAATAATTATGTAAGCGCAGGAAATTGGGAATTTGAGGAAAAAGGACACACAAGCAGATGACACAAGCTAGTTAATAGTTAGAAAAATGACTTTTTATGCGATAATTATCTTTTTACAAGACACTTAGGCTACTGTTGCACGTGCTCTAAAATAGCATGCTAAAAGTCGTGCTATAAGTATGCTTATTATGAGTATGCTTGTGAACTGTTTACATTTGCTAGCAATATTGCTAGCAAAATTTGGAATGACCTATCCCCTCCGTTTAGGGTCCTAGAGACAAAAAAATCATTTCGTTACACCTATAAAATTTATTTGGGTAATGCTCAATTTTCATAATTTTGCAAAATATTAATTAATTTTCTTAAATATATTTGATTTTTATTTTTTCTTCATATTATATATGTATAGAAATAATATTTTTTCCCCTAGGTTTATTTGTTTTATTTTTATCAGTGTCGGAGTACGACCCGACTAATGCTGGGTGCCACCCAAATTGGAACATGAGGCAACTGTTTTTAACATAAATATTAGTTTTTATTAGTTTAGTAGTTTAGTTATTACGCTAGTTTGTAGTGTATAAATTATTACTTTTTTTTAAATTGTACTTAGTGTAGAAATATTTAGTTGTAATTTAGTGTATATTGTTTTTTATTTTTTGTTTTGTAAATAATATTTTCACTAATTTGTTTAACGTTGCCTTGTTCCAATGAAGAACTTTCTTTCTTTCAATAAGCATGCTAGTTTAAAGTATGCTCCTGAATACGCAAGATCAAAGCAAACACTCCAATACACATGCCATTTGATAGCATGCTCTCTGCCAGTTCAAACAAAACTATGGGAAATCAAACAGCCATCCGCATATATCTGAATAAAATTATACCTTTACTGACCATGCAATGCATCCAAAAACTTCTCTCAGCTAGGAAGAGGAAAAAAAGGAGTAGGAAGCGCGTGCCCCTTGCAAACAAGATTGATACTAGCATGCTCATTAAGCAAACGCGTTCACACTTGCTATTACCTTTCCCCCTTCCACCCCCGCATCAACTAGCATGCTTAAAGATAGCATGGCCTGCTATTATCCAGCATGCCACTAAATAGCATGCTCAATAGTAGCATGTCCTGTACACACACGCTAGTAGGTAGCATTTGCTCAATAATAGCATGCTTTCGTACTAGTAATAAGCATGTGTAACTTACTATAAAATCAAACTTAATTGATCACTTTAAAAACTACAGTACAACTACAAGAGATTCAGGAAAAGAAAAGTAGACTGTAATGGTTTCGAGACACATTTTCAGATTTATAATATTAGATTAGTAAGAAAGCATAGATTCAGCCTCAATATTTTTTTTAAACTATTGTTTTGTAAATGTCACATTTTATTGATTCCTAAATTATTTTTGTGCAGCTTATAAAGTTGTAACTTTAAGCTTTTTGATGTGACTCATATATTTTTATTGAATCTCCACTTATATTATTGACCTATTGACTAATTTCAATCTGTCGTTCTACGTATACACTACATTGACACATCCATTACATATACCGACTGCTGAACAAACGTGGTTAATACTGAAGTTAATATCTAATTATGTTAATTTTAATTTCAGATAGGAAGTGAATGGTGTAAAGAAGGCCGTAAGGGTGGTAAATGCAACATTACCTGTGAATGTAAGCAATCTATACTAATATATATAGCTGAAGAGTTTGTTTGTTTCCTTGAACGCACAAATCTCAGGAACTACTGGCTTGATTTGAAAAATTCTTTCAGTGTTAGATAGCCCATTTATCGAGCAAGGCTATAGGCTATATACCATCACACTAAAAACCAATTGGGGCGGGGCATCACTCGGACGAAGTCTGTAAAATAAATAACAATAATATTTTGTCAAAAAATAACAATTCGTATTGATAATAAAGGTTTCATTATCATTATGAACTGAAAGTTATAAATACGAACATAGAATTATTAAGTTATTTGCCTTATCAAGTATGATTCTAGTTGTCTGTTTCTCACAGCTCAGCTTAAAAAAAATTTATTATTATAAAACCATAGCGACTCTATTGATTAATAAAATTCTGAAACGGATGTCTGATTTTGCTGAATTTCAAATTCTCTTAAATGTTCAAATGGGTGCTCATTTAATTTTTAGAATATGAAAATATATGTATTTAATTTACAGCACTTTTAGACGAGGATATAAGAGATGATTGCGCGTGCGCATCTCAGATATTTGATGAAGAAGGCTTCAAGTATTGGTCCAAATGGGAAGCACGGTGTAAGGGGCAGAGATTGCCTGATATTCAAAAGTTAGTAACTGTTATATCTTTTATCAACTAATAAGATAAAAAAAAAATAGAAAAATAATCCTACAAGATAAAACAAACTGTCTCAAGTTTAAAAAAAATAATCCAATTACAAGTGGGATTCGAAAATGAGTACAGCGATTCATGTCTTCTTGACACTATTTAGAAAAATTATAGCATCTTTCATCTTTTTGGGTACTGAGCCTTTTAAATTAAAAAAAAATAATTCTTTATAATATCCTTTTTTTAGATGTCCAGATTATCAGTACCCAAAGCAAGGAACTCCTGAGAGACTAAAGAGAACAACCAGAGCGAGGAGGACCACCTTCAGATCTGTGTTCGACCCTTATCACATCTTTCTGAAAGAACGACTGAATGAACTTAAGGCTTAAGTTTTAAAGTAGAAGTGTTGTGATTTATTGTTAAGTTTTAATAAATTTAATAAATAATGAAATAAACCTTAATAAGTTAAAGTTAGATTTGCACCTATTTGACTGTGAAAACTGTATCCAATTTAGTGCAATAGTTTTTGTATTGCGTAAACATACAGCGATACAAACAAATCTCCTATGTACCTACTACCGACTCAATTGTCTAGTTTAATTTTATTAATAAGTTTAGATAGTATTAGTATTGGCCAAAGGATTTTGTTTCAAAAGCTTTGTATACAATATCATATTAAATTTGATATTGTTGTAAGAGCCGTAATTTCGATAGAATAAAAAATATAAAGGCTAAAAATTCTAACCTACTTTATCAAATATACCTGAAAACAGCTCTTAATAAAATGTAAAATATAAATTATTTCTTTATAAAATCATAGCTTCAAGGATTTTTTAACTCATTGTTCTCAAGTCAATCACACAGTTTCAGTTGTGCAAAATATCAACAAAATTTCATTGTCTGATAACTACTAGGAAAATTGTAGAACAGACTATGATGCAGACATACAACCAGAAATAATTAGATCTATAACATAAGTTCGCTAAGTGATGTAGTTCACAAAGCTATGCCTTTATTAAACCCGTAAACTACACGCTCATATGACTCCATTGCAAATTGTTCAAAGCATATTGAAAAATTCCTTCCCAACTACCAATTCTTATTTGAAAGAGTGGAAACGAATTATGTTTCAATTAAAACTTTCTACTTTTAATATTGTAATTTGATTTCAAATTAAAAAAAAACGCAGAAGAAATGCAATTCTTGATTTCCAATTCAAGCGATTCTTTGACAGTTATGAAAAGGAAATTGAAAGCTAACTTAACCGCACAATTACACTCAAAAGACTACAATAATACACAATCTAGACAGTACCTGGGGCTTGCGAGCCAGGTGCAGGATTAAAAGGCCTCTACTATTAGTAAACACTCCTTCACCGCTCGACCTTCTGACTAATATTTAACACTTCTTCAGCAAAATAGAAAATAAGAGATAGAAATTCAATCTATTGATAGTAATATATTTAATCCATAAAAATATTCGCTGAAAATCGCAGTAAAGTTTTTAAGTAGCTGATGAGGATATTTTTAAAAAGTAACCATGGATTACCAGCCAAATCAATAAATTAAAATTTACATAAAATACGTAATTTAATCTTTTTTGAACATATACCTTCACGTAAGTATAGGCTTGACCTTGAATGCCCAAAATTCAGTATTAGGGCCTTTCTAGCGAGGAAAGCGAGGCGAGAGAGTAGTGTTACAAACGCGATTGGTTCTTAAGCGAAGTTTTTAGTTCCCACGCGTCAGCTATTTGTCAAAATAGTAAACGTCACAGATGAAAATACCAATACAGGCATGCAGCATGCTTTCAATGCGCTCATATCCCCCACTATTTTCGCTCAGACCTACAGTTAGCTGCCGGCTACTATGCCTTGCACCTATATTAATTTATTATCTCTCTCACTCTACTTTATTGTATTATATCGGTGTTTAGAGCTTGTGTTTATGTTTTTCTCTATAAAGATGTAAACCGAAAATGCAGGACGTGTAATAACTTCTAACTCCTATTTTTTTCAAAAAACCATAAGCATCTCATTACTATATATAGTAGGCAAACGGTAGTTATTAATTAAACTAAATATTTCCTTATAATATGAAAAATAGCAAATATTCTAAGAAAGCAAATTTTCTTTTAAGAACCTCAAGAAATTTAATGTGTGTACATTATTTAAGTTTATATTTAATTTTGTTGCCATTAAATCTTGTGAAATTTATATGTAGGTGTAATCATGCGGCGTCACGTCCGCTCCTACGGTTTGTCTAATAAAATGGTTTATCGCTTTGTTTACACGATATTATTACGATATTTTTGGATATTATTTATATTTAAAAATATATTAATCTTATTGGAAACAGCACTCAATTTATATTTTATTTATTTAGTGTTTAAGTGAGATTTACTTTGCTTAAAAAGCTACGGTGTTACGGCTTGATTACTTGAATATCTTAATATATATATATATAGCTGCTTGTGTTGATTCATTGACTCATTGATCATCTCTCCTGTAAAATTTTGTATGAAATTTTTTTTTTCTCTCACGGTTTCGTGTAGAAGACAAAAATTCATTTTGAGGAAAAATATGGAGAGAGCTGATAATTGAGGGTTTCGGAGACGGCGGATGAGCACAACCAAGATATTTAAGATAGGTGGGAGGTGCTCGAACAAAAATCATTCGAAACCTTATCCAATTGGTAGGGAACTGAATAAAAAACTGCAGATTCAAGATGGCCGCCATGCAAATTTGGTTGCTGTCTATCTCAGAAATTCTACCAGATAGAAAAGTGATTTTCTGGAAAAAGATGATCAGTGTATCAAGTTCTACTTGATGCAACGAAAACAATTCACGATGGTGGAATTTATTTTTCCATACTAAATATATGGGAAATATTGAAGAGACTACAGGTTGAGAACTATGCAAGACTTTGATACCGTTAAGAGAAGAACTTTCATTCTGACAAATGATTCATCGAGGGTTTCAGAGGTGGGTATGGAGCACGGCCAGGTTATTAATGATAGGTGGGCGCTACTCAAACAAAAAATACTCGAAATTTCATCTAATTTGCAGGGAACTGAAAAAAAATTCAAACTGTCGGATTCTGGATGGTGGTTTTGTAGAAAATGGTAGTTAGATTTGACAGATCATGGTAGTTAGTAGTAGACCACTGTCTACCACTGCCAATCACTGACTATTATTTTCTATCGCCGTCTACAACTCACTACCTTTTTCTGCTACTTTCATACCAATGTCTACCATTTTCTACAAAACCGCCATCTGGTATCCGACAATTTGTTATTCAAACTTTTACGCGGTCCGCTTTAGCGGGCACCCATGGGCCATACTAGTGTTACATATAAGTATTTTTAAATGTCAAGTCGGTGCTATTTTGAAAAATACATCTGTAATGACAAGGACGAGGCAATAAACACGAAGAACCCAGCAAGTCAAAGACTATTGAAAATGTTGCCAGCATAGGAATATGTTATGGTAATTTAAAGTCTGTGTCGTGTCGTGTCCTGTAAATGAGTTTCAGTATAAGGTCATGATGCTTATTTATTCAGTAATCCCTTACGCAGCTTTCAAGTTCGCTGTTTCGTGGTTGTTCTGTTAATTCCTAATTTGGGTTTCCTTGTAATAATATTTTTTTAAATTAAATTATATTTTTGTTAACAATGTCATGTACAAGCTTTTTGGAATTTTTTTGGAGGAAACAAAACTCATTATAATTACCTGTAGACTTAACTCACAAATGTTTTATAATACAGACAAAAGAATATTCTTTTAAGAATTGTATAAGAAGTGATAGAGTAATAAAGTTCATTACGAAAAGGATATTTCTGTAGTTTCTACCGTTGTGGTTGTTGTACACTCTCGCTTCGCTGATGTGTATTCTAACAGTTCACTCACTCAAACACTCACTCATTCATTCATACTCTCCTGCAACTATGAGTCAAAGCAGCGTTCGTAAGCGTTTTCGTTCGACCGTTTTTTCTTCTACTTACTGCAGCAAATCCGACTAACACGAGAAAGTGTTTTCATTTTTCGGGTTAATATATATCCTATAATACTCACAAATAATGTAGCTTTCTATTGGTAAAACAATTTTTAAAATCAGTTTTGTAGATCCAGAGATTACCCCCTAAAACCTCACAACCTTATATCTTTATAATATAATATATATCTATATAATATTAGCTGACCCAGCAAACGTTGTTTTGCCACCGTGGGCTACCGTTATCACTTAGGGGTATAAAAAATAGATGTTGACCGATTCTTAGGCTTACACGACATGTACACAAAATTTCATAAAAATCGGTCGAGCCGTTTCGGAGGAGTATGGCAACTAACATTGTGTAACAGCAAGTAAGAAGTTATTATAATTTGCTGTCTAATAAATGAAACACAAATAATGAAGAATAAAGAAATGCCGATAGATGGAAAAAGGAAAATATTCAATATGTGTATTCTACCATGCTTACTATATGGTTGTCAAACCTGGGCATTGACGGAATAAATGGCAAATAAAATAAAACTGTGTCAAAACGGAATGGAGAGAAGTACAATAGGAGTTCAAGAAAATAGCAGGTCCAACATGGACTCGAACAGCAAAAAATAGGAAAGAATGGATATCTTTGGAGGAGGCCTTTGTCGGAAGACAAATTGAAAAATAATTACCGTATGCATTATGCCCACATATAAACGTTATAGCTACAGATAATCATAAATTTAATGAAATATAACATGTTATTTATAGTCTGTATTAATAGTTAAGTAATAATAAGTTCTAGGCACATAAAATAAAACTTTCTGTAATTCAAAGTAAGTTCAACAATAAAGGCTTTTTATTTTATTGTTATTTATTTTTAAGTGAAACACTATTAATTTATAAAAATATCTAAATTTATTTTTAAAACTCTTATTGGCTTGATAACATATAAGCTCAGTTCTACGAGTTGAGCAGAATCATCCTGGTAGTTGATGCGATAGTTTAGAAAGTGAAGTCCTTATTTTATTGCTTGGTTAAAATATTAGGAGGATAACGAGTTCGAGCAATGTCGTGCCAGAGGACGGGTCATGAGACCCAGGTGCGCTTCTCATCTAAAATACATTTTATTACTGACTTCCACTTGTAAACAACTATCAATATAATGGTTATAAATAAAAACAACTCCTAGGTGTGAAATAAACAGAACAAGGGACGGTTCACTGTACAGAGTCCTATAAAACAGTAAGTATGTACTTGCACAGTTATTGTACCTCTTCAAATAAAATACAACTGCTGAGGGTTAAATATTTTTATGCTTAGTAAAAATAATGGCCTATAACTTGCATAAAGGGACGGACAGGTTTTTGTTTACGTTGTGAAAGGGATAAGAGACGGAAAATTTATTTGTGTAGATCTAACCGTAAAACAATATAACTCAAAAAGGTACTTTTCCTTGTTTAGCTTAAATTTCTGTTGGTAAACATTTAAATAAGTTTATTTTTTATTTTTAACCGCTGACGCTACGGTGTGTTATAAGTTTGATCTCTATGTCTATCTGGCACTGTACTACTGTAGTACTGTACTGGCATCGTAGTGCCCAAGATAATAGACCGATTGTGATGAAATTTAATCGAGATGGTTCTTAGCAACAATTTGTAAGGATCTGGTCAGTCATTCGAAGACTATGTTAGCAATACCGTTTATAGAGTAGTATTAGCGGGTAGGTCATTTTATATTATGTCAAGTATACCGATGTGTAGACAATATATAACCTTTAGTGCGATAGATTAAAATCAGTCTCTCTGGTGTGTTCACGCAGTGTACATGGAAGTTAGGATAATAGTGTCGCATTAAGGCTCCGTTATTGAGGAGTGATTAATATACTTTATTATTTTAAAACTGCTCCTGGGTCTCAATCCCCAGGTACTGTTCGGCTTCCATCTAGATTACATGTTAAAATAGTCGTTTAAGTATTACTGTGCAGTATAGCTCTAATATTCTCAGCAACTATCAGCTCATTTCTAACTTGAGAGCTGTGTTACAATAATAATCTTGTAACCATGGTAACGCACTGACATTGCTTACACTGAGTACAGGTGGAACGGTATTTCTCGTTGTCCTAAACGTTGAATAATTCATACACTATTAAACAGATTCTAAAATTTAATAAGGTCGCATTCACGAAGACGGTTACGAAGTGACTTTAGTTGAATGTAATCTCTTTTGTCTCAGTAAATTTTAAGCTCTGTGTGAGTCCATATTGTTTGTCAATAACTACTATATATTACTTAAATAAAGATATAAATTGTTACTACTTGTTGCAATTTCTTGGGGTAGGATTTATTCAGATTTTATATTTTTTAAGAGAGGGAAAAATAAGATTAGATAGATGAGATTCTGCTCACAAAATCAAAATTATATATTTTTTTAATTATTTACTCAAAAAATTCTTAAGGTTTTGTCCTGAAACAACGCTGAACTGAAAGTGCATATATCAAAAGCTATACGGGCGCAACACGGTCAGGATATAACTAAACATTACTATCACTTACTATTCTGACAACAACTAATACGACAGGAACCTAAGCAGTGCCTTGGACTTGTGACCAAGGTAAAGGCTTAAAGATATCCTTTAAATGATCATAACACTCACCTCCACTGCTTAGTTCCACTGTTTAATCTTAAGATTAGACTAACATTAACCTAACCTAACACAAGGCTAACTTATCCTAAGACTAACCTAACCAAAACCTAACTCACACCGACATATATTTTTTAATGTATGTATATTAATTACGCTGAGTTTTATGATCCGATTTACGTGATTCTTCTTTAGTTTTATGCGAAATAGTTGCCATTTAGTCCCTTAAAAATTTTAAATAGTTAGACCCAGTAGTTTTCATTTTATAAACATTTTTTCCGTTCCCGATCCCGATCTTTTTGAGATCTATATTGTTTATCAAGATAGGATTCATGATAGTAATAGTACTCTACAACAGTTTGAAATGTTATAAAAAAGTCAGTGACGAAAGTACAAAAAACACGCAGAAAGATTTTATACGTATTTTGAGAATAATATTGTTTTATTTTTAATAATAAATGTTTATTAAATGTTGGCTGGTAGTCAGTATCATGTGTTATGTGTAGCGGTTATGAAATTGGGTAGTGGTAAACCAACTGAATCTATTTTCACTCTCATACTACAATAATATACGAAATATATTACAGACTTTGTAGATATTTATTTTATACCTATTATTATTAGTAGCTTGGGTCTAAGGCTGATTGATGGTTCTTTACATTGTATAGTTAGATGTCTCCCAATAAAAGTTAAATATATGATCTAGTCAAATCACATTTAGATTACCTAATCGAGATATGGGGGACAGCAGCAAAGATACATCTACAAAAAACACAAGTAGCTCAAAATAAAATAATTAAAATACTATTTGGGTACCTAACAAGTAACCTACTACTAAAATATATAAAGAAACCAGACTTATGAATCTAACAAAACTTTATGAATACAGTACATGTTTGTTAATTCAAAAAATAATAATTAAAAACATAAATTCAAAAATCAAAATTTACAAAAAAGGCACAGATTTCAAAACGCTCAATAAGGAAAATTAATGATATATATTAGAAGACCTCGAACAAATAATTATGGGAAGAAAAATATCATGTTCGATGGGGTTCAACTGTATAACAATTTACTAAATTATATTAAGGAAGAAGAAGAGATAAATATTTTCAAAAATCTATTAAACACTTATATCTGCAAATAGTTTTATTAGGAACAAATTAATAACTAAAAAGTATAAATAAATAAGTAATAACAATAATAATAATTAAAAAAAAAAACGAATGTTGTATAAACTTTAATTAAAATTATATAGTAAGTTTAATTCTTTTGAGAAAATCAATTCTTTAAACCTATATATATATATGATGTTATATCTGTCAAGTTCTATGATCACATTATATGATGCAGTTCTTTATTGTTACTTATTACACTATTGACCCACATATGATCATATTTAGTCGTGTTTTCCATTGCTATGAGTGCATTTTGATTAATTGCAGTAAAAAAAGAAATGGGTGAAAAATAAAACTAGAAATTTAAGACGAATTTCGGTTAGATCATGGGTAGCAAGGTGGTCCATAACACCTTACTGGAAGAACGTAGATTGGAAGATAAAAAGTGTTACAAAAGATATCTCCAAATGGATGAAGTCGTGTTACGGATATGATCCTACTTGTACCCTAGCTTTCAAATAGGATCAAATGTAGATATAATATATAAGAACTCTTATATGATCTTTATATAAAAATGACTCGTACCTCTATGATCATATATATGATAGTGTATTATCAGCCTAAGGATTACACTGAAAGTTTTTCACTCTAAAGAGATGGATTTATTTGTAGAAAAGTCACTTCTACGTCCTTCTAGGATCGATCCATCTATGTTGTTTATTATTAAGTTTAGTACAGACATGTTTCTCTACTTATTTAGTTTATTAGTATAATAAAAAAAATATTTTAAACCTTTCTAAAACTCGTAGACGGTACTTTTAACTAGCAACACAGTCGTTAGCGTAGTGAGTCTTTGATATAATTTTTAGTAAAGAAGTCAAGCTACAGCCAAAGCTTTGTAGATATGCTCCTGGGTCTAGGGGTCCACGGATTAGTCGACTTCCTCTCTATCAATTGAGTTTTTTTATGTTATTGCATAGTATAGCTCAAGTAGTCCAGTATTATGAATGTATTATGTTTTAGTTTGAAAAATAAATTTATCATCACTACCATTGACGATTTCTTATTACTAGTTAGGGTCCAGCCCCGGCTTTGTAAGGTTTGTCGACTATGATATTCGTGTAACATACATATAAACTTTCCTCTTGCATCACTCTGTCTATTGGTGAAAACTGCATTAAAACGTAATTTAATATATCTAAGCGTACAGACAGCGACTTTATTCTATACTAATTAAATATAACAAAAACATAAAAAAGTAGATATTAGCAATATATAACGAATTTCTAACTGATACAGAAAATCCTGTTTTTCAGGTTAAACGATAAGTTAGTATGACAGGTCACTTCCTTCCTCGTACCTTTAAGCTGTCTGCCTACGTTATCGTTATCGGTAAGGTGGCTTATGTAAATGTTTTATTAATCCTTGTTTAGTTATTTGCTACATATATTACAGAATATTCTCGTAAACAATTCATGAATAATATATTTGAAAACAAAATATAAATACAGCAGTCAATACAGACTTAGCAAATATTTATAAAATTCAAAAAAAATATACTGTTACTTTAAAAAGTTTGGTACTCGATTTAATATCGTTTCTTTTCTACTCAGTGTAAGCAATGTCAGTGCGTTACCATGGTTACAAGATTGTTATAATTGTCAATATATTAATATCGCCACGCAGCTCTCAAGTTAGCAATGAGTTGATAGTTTTTAAACGGCTGAACAAATCTTTTCAAATTATAACTAAGAACCATGTCAATTAAATTACCTTTCAAACAAATAAAACTTCATCACAATCGGTCTATTATCTTGGGCTTTACGATGCGTACATACATATACAAAGATACACACGTTAAACAACACCACGTTGTTATAGCATTTTCTTCGATATAAATAATACTTAAAAAATTTAGTTATGACGAATGTTATTTATTAACTGACCTAAATATTTTTTTTCTATACATTAGTTAATTAGCAAAAATTATATTAAACTCTCAGTGAAGCAGAGGCGTGTAGGTGGTAGCTTAAGAAAATACAGATAAATGAAGGGAGCTGAGAGCAGAGAGCTGTATAACACAATCGCCGGTCCCAGCGGTGACACGACAGCATACAGCGTTGACTTTAAAACACACAGACTACTCATTGTACAGAGAAAATATATAAATCTATTAAATAATTCATTCTGTTATACTATTTGTAGAAATCGTCCTTAACAAAGCGTTATGCTCCCACTGATGTTGTTTACAGAGTCGCAAAAGTTAATCATAATTCCGTCAACTTCACCCCATTTTATTTCAATGACTCTGGCATTTAGTGGTTTTAGAACATTTCATATATATGGTTACGTTAGGTTAGTTAGTGGTGTTTACACAGTAAAAATGGATAGGAGGCAGCGGCAGCATTCAGCGTGTCAGTGATGAGGCTTAAGGAGATGGCGGAGTGTGGAAGAGAGGCAGACGCATCGGTGGCTTTCCTTCATAGGAAGAGGACCATCCGCAGATGATATTATGCACTGCGCATGGCTTAAGCTACCCAGCGAGAGACTTGTCCCCTTGACGTGAATTTACAACGGAACAACACGATCAACGTCGGCTTGGATAGTTTTAGTGGGTATTCAGTGATTCCCGCTGCGAGTACTATACCTTTCCCCCACTGAGAGGATAAATAAATATTTAACAAATATTTCTCGTACCAACATTTAGTAGTTACGGATACAAATAATAAAAAAATACTCATCAGAAGTAAAGAAATGTTTATATTATCTTTTTCATCTTAAAACTCTCTGTTTTAGTGTAATCTATAATCGCTTGTTACTCAAGAGCTCTTGAGCTGTACAATATCTAGAAGCTAGTCCTTTAGGACATAAGGACTTGTTACGTTTTAATGTTATTTTGCAACTATTTTTAACCTTATTTTGAACTATTAAGTTAATATTAAAATAATTAAAAATACTTTATAAATTATTCCAAATGCACTACACCTTGATATTTAAATATTCAGTCTATGAAATGACTCGTCAAACTGGTGCTAATCTATGGAGATAGAGCTTATAAGTTGATGAGTCTGAACCAACCATTAAAAACTACAAATACAGTAGCATTTCTTAGTATAGTTTAATATTCAATGGGTCCTAAAACAAAAAGGCGTATCTTACAAGTATATCTTCTGTCTCACTCCCACCGGAAATCCTGTCCAATTCATCGTTTGAAATTTCAAATTTGGAAGCCCGAACAAGTTAAGAAGTGGCTGAGTGACCCGATTCTACTTCTGTAGCAATTGTTGGTGTCACGTAACTTCCGTAATTACTTAAATTAGATGAATTCGCTTTATAACTTTCTCTAACTTTCTGGGGAAAATGTATTCTTAGAATTTTTTATTTACGACTTTTGAAGGTAGTCGAGCAAAAGTGACTCGTCAAATATTGGATGAATTAATTAAATTAATGTTTCTGGATTATTCGAGTTTATAAGCACTGTTCCAATAGATTATCTGCAGTATTGTTAGCTTCACTATTATCACGAGTAGTTCTTTTTATATAACCCCTGTTCTGATAGATTTGTGTCAATTATCAAACGGAGCTCTTTGGAGCCTTAAAGGCTGCGGAACTTGAGAGGTGTCGTTATGTAGGGACTCCGTTGTAAAGGATTTTGTGAGTTTCAGATTATATTTCTCGGTTTCCGTCTAAACTGCATATTATTATTTTCTTTTACGAGTTACTGTGCAGCATAACTTCCATAGAGATAATAGTTAGACGAATAATTTCAAAGGGCTGATTTCAGAGCTCAGCAAACCTACACTAGGATCACAAGTTTTAGGCACCGATTTTATTAGAATTTAAGTTCTTGGAACTGCGTAAAAACTAACTTAACAAAAACTAACTTTTTTAGTTCTTCTTTTTATCTTTAAGATCTACATTAACGATATAAGAGAAAAATTAATATTTCTTCTAATATTCTGAATAATAACTTATTGATATATTAAACTAGCTAGCCCGACAGACGTTGTCAGATTTATAGATAGATGGAGTGGCAGACAGGCAGGCAGACAGATATAGATAATTCGTATCTTTCAAAAAATTCAAGATTCTGCAATACATAGTTACCGGCACGTAAGTATAGGTTTGGCTTGAAAGCGCAGAAGTCACTATTAGGGGCGAGAGCAGCGCGTCACACGCGATTTCTTATGCGACGTTTCAGTTCCCGTGCGTCTACTATTTGCAACAATAGTAAACGTCATGGATGGAACTGCTAATACAGGGAGTACTGCACGCAGCAGTACGCTCAACTTTCCTCCACTATTTTTCTCAGACCTTAATATAGCTGCCGGCTATTGTACTAGCGTTTTTAATTACTATTTTGAATATCCGGCATGTAGGACCATTCGAAAATTGACGAATATTTGTAACATTGTAATTATTCCAACATTCCCTAGTCATTTCATTTACAGTGGGATTTAAAAATAATACAATCAACGTAATTGTAATTAGACACAAAACATAGAGAAGTCGCAACAAGATTCAATTTTCATATTTCAGCAGCTCGGTTGCACCGCAGCACGCTACAGTAGTAACAGCCGCGCAGACTGCCAAACGCGTGATAAAACTACAGCTTAAGACAGACACAACTATGGACTCTATTATTTTCTAATAAATATATAATAAATATGATAGCATAAAGAATGTCAGTGAATAGTAAACGATTATCTAATAATCGAATCGTCATCGCCATCTATGGCGCTGGAGTAGAGTAGTCACTTCCGTCATTTTGACAGTCTCGACTCTATATGAGCCATCGACAGTTTGACAGTTTGTTTGAGTTTGAGGCTTAGTCTTGTGCATTCTCTCAAGGAGTGAAGTAGTCTAGATAGTGTCAGTGAAAGTTTTAAGTGCACTGTTGTGTTAGTGCTGGGAGTGCTGTCCGATTAAGATTACGTGAGTACCTTACAATGTCTTGTGTTAGGTTAGGTTTATGTGAGTTAAATCTAACCTAACACTAAGACTTCAGTCAGACTGAAGAATTCTAACGCCATAGATGGCGATGACGATTCAATTATTCGATAATCTTTTACTATTCTCCGACATACATATGTATGAACGAGCGTCAAGCGTCGTTGTAATTACTGTGAAAGAGCTCTTTAAACCTGAACTTGAATCGCAGACTCCGTTCTTTTATATATAGTTTTCTAGTATTATCAGCTGTTATATGTAATTAATTAATTTATTTGTTGTTTTTTAAATTCTGGCCTCTCCACCTGCTTTTGGTCATTCCGCTAATTTGTGCGAATTTTATATATTATAATATAAATTTTAGAAGTTTTACTGTTTATGGCAAATAATTGGATTAAGATTTAAACCTGCAAGGCACTTTATTATCTTTATTAGTTATTGAGAAAATGGCACCTAAAGTTGAAAAAATACAACCATGTTAGAAGAGGATGGTAATGACAGTTCGTTATATCGGAATACTAATTAAAAGGATATACAATCTTTCAATAAGCATCATATGTGCACAACGGATGGCCTATAAGATAAGCTACGGGCGCAACACGCTAAGCATATAACTAAACGTTACGATCTCTTACTATTATGACAGGAACCTTGAAAGAGGTGCCTTGGACTTATGACCGAGGTGTAGGCTTAAGGAATTCCTTTACGTGATCACAACACTCGCCTCTAAACCTAAGCCTACCTAAACCTAACCTAAGACTAACATAAACCTAACCTAACACAAGGCTAACCTAAACCTAACTCACACCGACATATATATAACACTTACCTGTTGTATCGTGCAAAAGGTAAAAATAGTCATTACGAAAGCAACAAATTAATTAGTAAGGAAATGAATATTATTGGCAACACTGGATGGTACGGACGGTAATAAAGGGAAGATGAATAAAATATTATATCGTTGTAACCAGTTTGTTTACACCCAATAAACTCAGAAAAAATACCGCATTAATTGTAATGAATGATAGTCTCAGGTCTACAATCAATATATACACTATAGTAATGTATATTTTTAATTCTACTCAACACATTTCACTATTCCTTTCGTCACCCAATATAACGTTAGTGTAAAAGTCGAAGAGCGCAACTTGGAACTTTATTTCGTACTCAGAAAGTTCATATAAAATTCATAGATGCAACTTCTAACACTGAAAACTTGGGCACATCTAGACAATATTACCGTGACCCCTCAACTTTTATCTCCTCCATACAGTACAGGAACAATTGTGCACACATTGAAGACCTAGTTTAATTGGTCTACAGGATATACTTGCGTTTCTGGTACTTACGCAAATATTACTCGTTAACTTTTATGAAACTATTACTATATTTTGTTATAAAGTAATATTATAATTCTCAGGTTCGGTATTAACCTCTTGAATTTTGGAAACTAAGTGAATATATTGAGTTATTTTTCTAATTATTTCGAAATTTACATATTGTATTATGTACTCACAGTCAGTGCTAAAAGAGATTTAACTCGGCTGTTGAGAGTTCAAAGCAATCTCCATGATGTCGTAAATTTTTAAAAAAGCTAAAGTCGGATATAGTTCGGCATCGTAGTAATATTATCCCTGTCGAGTCCCACTAAAATCTAAAAAAAAATTAAGCAACAAGGAAAAATATATCTCGGAGATTTTATGATGAGATGGAAGGAGGAGAGGGTAATATTGAAGAACACTACAAGGGGTGATGATATTGAAGGGTGTAAACACAACGTAGATACTTCTACCGAACCAATAAATAATAAAATTTGATGTCTTACAATTACTAGAGAAACCTAAGCAGTGCCTTGAACTTGTGACCAAGATGTAGGCTCACACTCTCGGTTTAAACCCCAGGGTTAAATTCACATAAACCTAACCTAACACAAAACGTGGAAATTACACTGTAAGGTACTCACGTGACCTTGATCGGACAGCACTCCATGTACTAACACAACACTGCACTGCACCTTAACACTTTCACTAACACTACCCGTGAAGGGACGGGTTAGAATACAATTCCTCTCTGCTGCTGGGAGAGCATCTCGTAAGAGCCGAGTAACCCAGCACCCCCTTGGTGGTTGGGGATCTGTTCCCCGACTGGCTTGCGACCACCAGCATGCGAATCCGACCGCTAAGTGTCTTTGACGCGTTCCGGCCGAGCCGCATGTGGGCCAGATCTATCCCTCTCTCTCCCATCCCATTACTGCTGCTATTCCAATGAACACGGGGTTCTTGCCCGGAGTCCATTGAAACCGCAGAAGTCTTCTCTTCGCTCCCCCTCCTCACTGTATCTTCGAGGCGGCAACGCATCGACAAAACAAGATACCCTCTAGTTTCGTCGATGTGTATGGGCGACGGTGGGCATTTTCCATCAGGTGGACCCTCTGCTCGTTTGTCCCTTAATTATCATAAAAAAAAAACTACCCAGATATACATTCTTGAGACACTTCGAGTAAGACTAAAACTAGTCCGACTGTGGACGGTATGTGAAGAATCGAGATCAAAATGACGGAAGTGGCTACTACTCTACTCCAGCGCCATAGATGGCGATTACGATTCGATAATAGTTTGCTATTCTCCGATATATTATTTAGTAAGTATAACGTATTTTTACATTTGAAACACAGAATATTTATTGTTAAATAAGTTAATTGTGTAAATAAGTTATGAAGATACTTTAACTGATTACATGTAACTACAAGTATCGGAGTATACCTTTAAGAATTTTCGCCAATCAAAACTTGTCAAACTCATTTTCAAAAGTTTATTGAAAATTTATTCAAACGACAGAGGTCCCAAAAAGTTGAGCATAACTTATCTTTTAGAACTCTCAAGTAAATTACGTCTCGTTACGCGATGGCCTCCCTTTATTACTTTTTTTATATTATTGATGACGTTTGCCACTTGGAGAGACCGGTATTGATAGTTACTAAATTTAATAACTTCGGTTGACTTAAAATATCAGGTTGACGCCTTCCAAAATACAACGCTTGCGGGATACTAACGGCTTATGGATTTGAATGAAATCTTGTGCACAAATAGGTAATCTGAATTATCACTTATGATACGTCTTATCCCAGAATAAATCATATGGTACGGAAGCCAGATTCAAATTCGGTCAATCATTTCCTCTTGAGATAAACAGGAGTTACAAGAGTTTTTGTGAGTTAATGAACGGTGTCGAAGTCGCATTCACGAAATTCCTGTTTGTAAAAAGCTGCTTAAATGGTAACTGTGATTTTGCTATTAAAAAAATCAAAATATTACATGGTAAAGTAACCAGCTGACATATATTCCACCACGTTATGGTCAGCTGACTTTATTTTTCCTTTTAGGTAAACTATAATGCAACAAATTTTCAAACGGGAGGAATGTACGAATTTTTTTTTTCTACATGTTTGAGAGGCTGCTGCTCGCCCCACCCACGGAATTGCAGCTGACGATCTCGAGTAATCATAATATTAACCCCTGAATTTCACGAATTTTCGCTTGGGAGGGACTTGGTCATGAAAATCTGTCACTGGCTCCCGTACCAATAGTTACTGTGTGATTAAACTTTATTCATCATTTACAATAGTATATACTCATGGATTTAAATGAAGTTTTATGCACAAATAATGTGTAGTTTAAATATTATTTAGATAAGGAAAGTATCCTACAATAGATATAAGTATCTACAGGTAACACATTTTGGTTCTATCTATTCTATTTATACGCCCTTTATATATAGGTTCATTCATCACGACCCTTCAATGGCCCACTGCTGAGCTGGGTCTCCTCCTCAGAATGAGGAGGGTATTAGGCCATAGTCCACCACGCTGGCCCATGGTTGGCAGACTTCACACACCTTTGAGAACTTTTAGGGAACTCTCAGGAGTGCAGGTTTCCTCACGATGTTCTCCTTCACCGTTAAAGCAAGTGATATTTAATTGCTTAAAACACACATAACTCAGAGTCAGAGGTGTGTGCCCAGGATCGAATCTCGGACCTCCCGAGTAAGACTTGAAGTCTCAACCACTGGGCCATCACTGCTTCATCTATTCATATATAGGTTACATGATATAAAATTTCGATTATCACTTTATTACTTCACAAAAAACAAACAAAGTCTGGGTCTTGTGACCTAGAAAATGAAAGACTTGGAAGTTTTTTTTATATGCGCCCTTTTATACTTATTAAATTATAAATTTAATTACTCATTTAATCCTGGATCACACACTTAGCATTAGTTACACTGTGTTACATTTAATCTAAACAGGCTGACCCGTTGTCTTGTCTTAACTATGAATATGGTTCAAATGACTGACAGTTATGTCAAATGCCATACGGTAGAAAAGTTTATACTGTCAAAAGCGATAAGGTTATATTTGAAAAATTAATGTGGTTGTTAGGTTTTCTTAAATTTTCTAATTTTTTGCACAACTTCTTGATTTTTTAGCCAAAAGTAATTTTTGGAAATTCCAATAACAAAATTTCTGGGATGAACGTAAAAGTAATTACGTTTTTATATGCTCTCGGAACCAGAAAAGTTTAATTAGTTCATCATAATTTGTTGCTTCAAAATTAAGCCCATATTTAAATAATAATTATTTTATCATTGTAATAGTAACTCAGTAGACACTCTTTGTAAAAATGGCCGCGAATACTATTCCCGTTTTAGACAACGACGTTTTATACAATATTCTGTCTGATCTCTAATTATTTTTTAAATAAGATATACCTATTTATATAATCCAGTAGTTTTCTAGTAAAGAAGTAAACTATTCTAGCAACACTTTTAATAGCTTATGTCTATTAGTTTATTTTAAGAAACTCTCCTAGGTCTACAAATTTTAAGGTCAATTTCAATAATTCCGTAGCATTTTGATGAGTAAACATTGAGTTCAATCCTGGTGTTCTGACTTTTCTGAGTTATGTGTGTTTTAAGCAATTAAATATATGACTTGCTTAAACGGTAAAGAAAAAAATCCTAAAACCTGCACTCTAAGTGTTCTATAAAGTCCTTAAAAGTATATGAAGTCTACTAACCCGTACTGGGCCAACGTGATAGAATATGGCCTACCATCCTCCTCAATCTGAGGAGGACCCGACAGCTGTGGGCCATTAATTGGTTGTGATGATGATGATGATTATAATGAAAAGAAGGTAATCTTTTTGAGTAGGTATAATGTGACTCGTTGCAGTTTATAGCATACCTTGTAAACCTGGTCCTGCGTCTCAAACAGGCACTGCTTGGTTAATATATTTTTTTACATAATATTGTGTAAGAAATAAAATATAGATTACTGAAAACTATCTATACTAATATTATAAAGAGGAAAGATTTGTATTTTTGTATTTTTGTATGTAACGAATAAACATAAAAACTACTGGACCGATTTGAAAAATTCTTTCACCATTAGAAAGCTACATTATCCCTGAGTAACATAGGCTATATTTATTACAAGAAAAAATTAGATATCTCACGAAAACCAACCCAAGGTGCCAAAAAATTAGCCATAAAATATCTTTCATCGCATGCGCTGCAAAAAGTATTGATGATAGAACAAAAAAATGTTCTACAATATTATAGAACGTATCAATATCTACAAAAAAGTCCGCGAGACCATATGTTCAACTATTATAGTTACGTCACTATAACTACTTTTTTTGCATTTTAAAAGTTGATAAAAATGCCTATCAAAATCAGACCATGTTTTCTATAACTTTGTATTAATCCTTATCCAAATAAATTATTTCGTATTCAAGACTATTTCAATACCTGTAAATTACTTTTTGAATTATTAAAATCGGACTTTCCATTCAAAAGATATTACGAAATTAAAAATATCAATATAAACAAAAAAAGGTGTGTGTGCGATTCACACACGATAGAAGTGAAACTTCAGTAAATCGACAAATGAATGAGATGAATATATATAATAATATAAAATAGTATGTGTCTCTTACCTGTCGTTTTGTATATTTCTGTCTCATTCTTTCCTACACATTTTTGTATTTGTGTCTCTTACCTGTCGTTTTGTATATTTCTGTCTCATTCTTTCCTACACATTTTTGTATTTGTGTCTCTTACCTGTCGTTTTTTCCGTTGCATCCGGTTTGAAATCACAACGATTCTAAAGAAGTTTCACTTCAAAAATACACTACGACGCGACAGGCCAGTATAGCGACGCAGCGCAGCGAGTAAAGCGGCAAGAGAGGGGCCACCGAAATGCGGGAGGGCCAATATATTTTTAAAAATAATATTCCACCCGCGCGAAGCCGGGATGGGCCGCTAGTGTATTATATACTTATGATCATTGGTGTTTGAAATCAAACCAAGATTTCATTATAGTGATGCTTTACGACCTTACAAAGTTAAGTGAAAAAAATACGTTTACAGTAAGTTGCTACTGAGAAAGAATGCTTAGCAAAAGTTAAACATTGTTCTCTTTTTGCTAAATAGTGTTAGCAACACCGTTTATAAATTAGTATTCGCGGGTGGCACATTTTATCTTATTTCGAGTAGACAATATATAACTTTTGTTCCGATAGGATTGAGTTAGTCTGTCGAATAGTGTCGCGCAGTACATATTAAAGTAGTGAGACTATAAGCACAAGAGTAATCTATTATTTTATTCGAGGCGAGAGTTTATTCATAGTAGAAGACTTCTTAAAACCTGCTCCTGGGTCTCAAACCCCAGGTACTGCTCGGCTAAATTTAGATTAAATATTAATATGGTCGTTTGAGTGTCACTGTGCAGAATAGCTCTCATACCCTTAATAATGATGAGATGGGTAGTTTTAATCTTAGCTCTCCTATAGGGAAGTTGTATGAAAATAATAATTAATAACGTAAATACGGAAACTAAACCAAGAATAATGAGCAAAGATTAACTACTGAGTCAATACATCATAATGTTAACGGTACAACAAATGCCTTCCAAGAACGTAATCTTAAATCCTCATTCAATACGAAATACCAAGAAACATTCCAACCCTAAATAAGCTAGTAATATACGTAACGTATGACTCATGTGTAGATTTTAGAAATTCCTTTATAAGGTAAGAAATGTAACTTAAGTAGCAATCTTAAACCACCTAAAATCAAATCAATTATTTTTGAGTCAACATCAATGAAAATATGGAACAAAAACTAAAACCTAGATAGAATGAGCAAGGTTATTTTAAAATTATAAAAATGTAGATTATTAATTAAAATGATTTTTATTGTACTTGGGCATATAATCCCCGTGAGGGGACGGGTTAGAATACAATTTCCCTCTGCAACTGGGAGAGCATCTCGTAAGAGCCGAGTTACCCAGCACCCCCTTGGTGACCACCAGCACGCGAATCTAACCGCTAAGTGTCCCTGACGCGTTCTGGTCGAAACGATTGTGGGCCAGATCTACCTACTCCCTCTCCCATCCCATTCGTGCTGCGGTTCCAGTGAACACCGGGTTCTTGCTCAGGATCCACTGAAGCCGCAACATTCTTCTGTTCGCTCCCGCTCCTCACAAGAGAGTATCTCTTGTTTTGCCAATTTTTCCATCAGATGGATTGTCTGCTCGTTTGACCCTTATCTGTCATAAAAAATATATATAAATGTGTCGACATATTTAGACACTCCATGTTTTAAGCCGGAAATTGTGAATTGTCTTATTAACTGCATAATAACACTCAAAAAACTAGATTTATATACAAGCAGTTCTGGAGCTTGCGACCCAGGTGCAGGATTAAAAAGCCTTTCTACCAGTAAACACTCTCCTTCACCGTTCGACCTCTTGACCCTAATATTTAACACTTCTTCAGAAAAACAGTAATTACTCTAATTATTTAGAAATATTCAGCAGAATATATTCATCCTTTTTACAATACAAAATACCCCCCTTATCTCTCCACTATAATGACGACAGGTGGGGTCGTAGGCTTGTGGTGGCGGAGATAATCATATGTGAGCGGTGGCGCCGCGCGTGATTCTCAGTCGCAATATAGCTTATTTGTAATGACGTGTGTGTTTCATTGTTTATCCAAAATAAAACTGGTGACGATTGAACTTTACGCGTATAATTATGTCGAGAATTACAATTACAATTGGATTATTGAGCGTTTTTAATAATGAAACACAAGAGTGGTCATTATATAAAGGTCGTTTGAAGCAGCGGTACTTGGCCAACGAGATAGACGAAGAAAAGGACAAGTCCGGTGCAAAGCGACGTGCTATATTGTTAATTAGTTTAGCTGAAACTACTTGGCACACTGTCGGGCGTATGTTGCACTCAATCATCTGGCCGAAAAGAAGAGTACGACATCAATGCTAAGATTGATGTTTCTTCCACCAGTTTTCTTGAAGGCTAATAGAGGTGGCGAAGATGAAATTTGGACAGACTGCCAAGATCCTAAGCCTCTGGTACCATATGGATCACGGGTCGGGCATGAAGTTGAGCCAGATCCGTTCGCAGAAGAAGTGTTCCTCACGACGTCCCCAAAGACTCCGTAAAGCCGTAGATTATCAAGAATATTTCTAAGTCGACAGTTGTTTCTCAGTATGTTATTATATAAAACTTGGAAACTTAAATTATATTTTTAACTATTGGTGGAGAAGTGTTGATGGTAATCGGAGATAATAATATGTGAGCGATGGCGCCATGATTCTCAGTCGCAATATAGCTTATTTGTAATGACGTGTGTGTCTCATTGATTATTCAAAATAACAAAAATAAATAAGGTATATAACTGGATTAAGTTCCTCGATAAAAGAGAACTATCACCACGATATTAGTATCGTATAATATAACACAACTTGCATTACTTTAGACAGTGTTTACTATGTAAAATCACTTGAAACATAGATCTTAAATAAAAATACAAAGTTAATGGTAGTGAAGTTAAATTCTGATTTTATCAAAACGCTGGAAATACTTACGAATACAATCTAAACAAACCAAAGTGCGATTTAATCTACTACTTACGCCATCTATTGATGAATAGATGATGTTGGTCTGTCTGTTACACTGATTTTATGAAATACTAGTTGACCCGCGCGACTTCATCCGCGTGATGCTCCGCTCCTATTAGTCTTAGCGTGATGATATATAGCCTATAGCCTACCTCGATAAATGGGCTATCTAACACTGAAATAATTTTTAAAATTGGACCAGTAGATCCTGAGATTAGCGCGTTTAAGCAAACATACAAACAAACTCTTTAGGACATAGTCTATTTTTATAGCGAAATACAAACTAAACAAATGAGATGATTTCGCTATCTATCGACGTTAATGCCATGCATGTCATGTGCATGGAATTGGAGTAAAATATAATGATATAACGATTTAATGTGAAATCAAACATACATACACGTGGTTAATTCACCCGGGTGAAGCCGAGGCGAATCGACTGGTATATATTAAAATATAAAAAGGGTAAAGATCCAAGTGTAGAAGTAGATATTCCCGAGTGATCGTTTCAAGTGCGATTGTCCCGACGACAGTACTCCGGTCCAATACTCTCTGTCAATATTTGAACACTCGCAAATAGAGCGGGGAATTAAAACGATTTCAAGATATATCTATTGATATCTTTTATTTTCTGTTAAATGCTTCCGGATAATCCAAACTAGTGATTAGTTCTCGCTTCGCAAAGATATTAACCTTTAATGGATAGTAGCGTGATCTTTTACCGGCTCTTAATATGACTTAACGTTTGTTCTTTCTACATCGAGATATTAATTTGGATTTAATGTACAGTTTATAATTCTATAGTTTTGAGAATGATGTTAAGAGAAAATGTCATATTTTTAGTATTAATTTTGATTCTCTGTATTCTTTCTATAGCTTTAGCTACCGGCACTATTTTATATTGTTTCTGTAAAGAAATATAACCCCATAAAATTTTATTAAAAATCAGAAAGCATCTTAAAATTAGCAAATTAGTAAATCCATGATTCTTTTGAAATCTAATATGTATTTTTTACTTTGAGTCAACAAGAATAAAAATATCTTTTAAAATCTATGAATAACTTAATGAAAAATTTTATAAGACAGCTAAGTAGAGTGTATATCCTTATAATATAAAAAATGCGAAAGTTACTGTGTCTGTCTGTCTACGATGTGTTTTTTATTTTTTTCACGCTTAAACCACTAAATCGATTGTAATGAAATTTGGCACAGAGATCGACTAGACCTTCGGAAAGGTATATAGACTACGTTTTATCAAAAAAAGGCGCGAAAAAAGGCTATCAGTTGTTGATGTAAGGGAAGAAGTATCGAGCTGTGTGTATTTGGAATTAAAATGCAAAATATAGCGATAAAGTGTTATAAAGATAAAGCGACAAAGCAATGGGTATGTAGGTATATTGCAATATTATTTTGAAAATAAACCTAAATACACGTAGTAAATTGAACACAATTGCAGATCGACTAGTACTTTATACATGTGAAAAAGGTATATCCGGAATTTGTATCAATAAATAGGATTTTTATTCCGTTGTATTCACTGGCAAGTGCCAAGTAGATATTGTTTGTTATTGTTGGCGTCGCAGGGGGCGAATGAGTCAAGGAATTTACTATTCGACGCAGACATTTTCATATAATATTAAATTTGCATATCACTTCAGTATATACATAATATAGTCATGTCTGAGAGGGTTGGATTAATATAGATAAAATCAGAATACCAGGAAAAAGTAGGAAAGATGACTTGATGCAATTCTTTATGTCATACTAGCCGACCCTCCCCTGCTTCGCTGAGGAGGTTGTGACATTGATATAAAAGTTAGACATATGCTGTTGCTGACTTTTTTGTAGGCATTATCAAGCTCTACAACTTTTCTCTAAACTCAATCATATATCTCTTATCGTTAAGGCAGCTTTCGTAGGAACGTTTTCGTTCGACCGTTTTTTCTCCAACTTACTGGAGCAAATCCCACTACCACTAAAAAGTTTTTTCATTTTTGGGTTAATATATAATCTTTGACACTCACAAATAATGTAGCTTTCTTTTGGTAAAAGAAAGTTTCAAAATCGGTTCAGTAGATCCAGAGATTACCCCCTACACCGTCACAAACTTTACCTCTCTATATTATAGTATACTTATATATAATAATTGATGTACCCGAACTTTTTGTACTACCGTAACGTTTCTATGTATAACCGTATTTTTTAAAAAAAGGAATCAATTTAGATAATCTTTGAAGTAAACTAACGAATTACACCATCTCAAATAATTTTAAGTAGGCTTATATTCAATGATAACAATATAGCGTCATCTGAGTTGATCACAGTCTACAGACACTATTCTATACAAACAAGTACAACGAAAGAATTAAAGACCATCCGAATTAAAGCCTGGCCAATGTCTTGATGAAAGACAACACTAAAGAAGATGCCCCAAGACACACTTAAATCGCAACAATGAAGTAAAATAGGATGCGACACAGGTCGCATACCGAGCACGCCAATAACAAACCCAACCAACCCTCTGATAAATGTCCCTGAGGTGACAGATCAACATTGAGAGACAAAAAATAATTGAGTTTTAATGCATCACCCAATAGTTAGAGTTATAAAATGAAAACCTTTTCTAAATATAAGACATTTGCAGAATATTTTCTAACTTGAAATAATATTAGTTAATATGTACGCTATTTGCACGTCACTATAATAACATTAAGTCTAGTTTTTATTTGAATTTTTTTTTATAAAAAACTAGCTGACCCGAAAGACGTCGTCCTGTTTTAATAATGAATATTGAATTCGAATTGGCTGTCAAAAGCTTACATTAAAAAAGTTAATATGGTCGTTAAGATTTCTTAAATTTTCTAATTCTCCGCGCAACTTTTTTAATTTTTTCTTCCATAAGAACCTTCTCCTGACAATAACAAACACAACAAAAAAGAATTAGCGAAATCGGTTTAGCCGTTGACGCGTGATGCCGTGACCAAGGGGAAATAGGGATTCATTTTTATATATAAGAGACGATAATTACGAAATACATCAATTCGGCATGATAGCATAATCGTCGATTGAATGAATGACGTCATTTGAAAATAGCTATGTTTAAATAATATAGACTTAATAATATATCCTTTTCATCAGTATTTACTTTTGACCTACCTTAGACTATTCATCTTTTTGTAATAGGGGTTAAATAATACAAATAGTCCCATCAATCTATCAATAGTTATTCAGATAGTATAGTCAATTATCTTAAGCGTTCAATTGCGGCACGTCATAAATCATTTCCACACATAGAGGGAAAATAACAAAAATAACAATGGCAATACCATGAGATTTATGGCTTTTGCCTCACTTCACTCGATCCTGTATTGTATTGCTGATTATTCTCATGGTTTTTTGAGTTCTGCTGTAAAATGGTAATAATATAATATTACCTTAGTATATTAGTATTGTACATATATACTCGTAGTTAGCAACACCGCTTATAATTCGCGAGTAGTTCCTTTTTATTTCAATTATACCAACGTTACAATTTATAGCAAGACTAAATATGATGTCAGACCCGATAGATTTGTGCAACTTGTGTATATCATGAGTGTTTAGGGTTATATATTTTCGGTTTCCGTCTAAGGTGCATATTATTATTGGCTTTAAAAAACATGTTGTTACTGCAAAGTATTTCTTCATACAATTCTATCATAAATTGTTTAAAGTACAGTAATTCAGATCCCATACTTTTTGGATATTGTGGCCTTCATGTAATTTCTTAAAGATCCATATAACAATTGTTTTTCCATACGTATGATCTTAAAACATATAAACATAAGCCAAATTTATGAATATGAATTAAAAAGCAATTACCTCTGTACTTTCTCTTAATTTATAGAAAGTATTTCAGAAGCCGTAGGCTTATTACTCTGTAATTAGAAGCTAAACTTTTATGAAAAAGTTAAATTTTCTACTATGATGAATGAGAAATTCTGTTATATACCTGAAATTAATTTCGATAAACAAACTTTCAGATCAGGGTGTCAAATGATTTTCAGGTGAGTGCGAAATATTGAATGAAAATTCATTTATATCTAATATTCCTATAAATACTGGATATCTTAATTGGTAAAATGTTGTAAATTACATTTCAAATTAAAATGAAAACTACAATATGATACCCAGTACAAAATGGTTTTTCTTACCCAAGAGAAAATGCTATCGAAGTCAGCTAAAAGAGCGAAGGTAGAAAAGGTTAATGTAAAAATACATCTTTATTAAAAATTAAAAACCAATATTATACCAGTCCAGTGTTCAGCGATCGTTTAATCCGTGTAAAGCCACAGTATATCCCTAGCATAATATAAATTTAATTAAAACAAACGGAAGGTTCTTTTAAATCTCATCACACAACCGCCATTGTTGCCTCGTCGTCGTTGTCCGGATTTACTTAAGGAGTTTTTGTAATACAAAATCAAATAAATGTAAAGCTGTCGGCGACTTCAATTACATTCGTTCTTTTACGATAAAAACCATAATAATCTGGGGGCACGGTTGTGCCTCCGCCAAGACAAGCCAAGCGAAGTGTGAGAGTACTTCCTTTTCTCGGAGCACTTCATCGTTTTTTTGAACTCTAGTCATCGTAATCATCATTTTCATCGTATTTCATTCATCCCCATTTGCCGGTAGGTTGGTCCTAGTAGTACATTGTATCAAATCGCACAAGCCACTACGTCCACCTATACTCTCATACTCTTTCAAAACCGTCTCATAATATATAGCCCCTTTATCAACTAATTTAGAAAAAAAAAATCTTGGGTTTAGATTATACGAGATCTCCAAAACTCTCGGGATGTGTTGCCAGTTGTGCACTCATTAAAATATAAAGTTTCAATCGTATATCTCTTACACTTTAGTTTTTATTGATATCTAAAAAAACCCTGATTTCGTCACTGACTTACCTACTACATCAATACCCTACTGGTACTTCCTGAAGTTCGGAAAGCTGAAATTTGGTATGTGAACTAGTATTTATACACAAACAATAAAAAAATCTAAATTTTGAAAATTTTACCACCCATCACTCCTTAAATTTGAAGATGGAAGTTTGTATGAGAATTCAGCAAATTTTGATGCTAGAAGTCTGAAGATATATATCCAAGTAATATATATAAATAAAGTTTGGGGGTATGTTTGTGGTGGGATTTGTTTAACTTTATTTACATCACATTACAAGACCATTTACAACAACCACAAATTATTTTCGCAAGTCAGGTTGTCGTCCTATAAATTCCTTTTTTTCCTTTTCTTTCCGATAGATAAGTTTTTTCTTTGGACAGTTTTCTCATTTCTTTCATTTGATTTCTTTGTAAAATCATTAGCTCATCTTTGTAAATTTTGTTCTTTCCGCTTTCTTTTTTCACGTAGGTAGGTACGCTTAGTGTTACATTAAAGAAAAATATAAAAATTGTAGTTTATTAAAAGTTATAAACATACCCGCATCACAAGGTCCAAAATCTAATCCAATCTAATCATTTTTTCACATGGACAAACATTTTCAAGAAGTTTTCGAAGAATTTTAGAGTCATGACAATTTTTTTTTTGTAAAATAAAGCACAAGTTTGTATTATGATGTTGGCAATACTAATTTGAGAAGCATTCTGTTAGCTATGATGCTGGCAACACTGATTTATGGGGCAGCCTGTTGGTTATGATGTTGGCTAAATTAATCTAAGTAACATTATAATTTAGAAGTTGGCACCAACTGAATTATTTAGTTGTGCCAACGTAAAGATAAAAGCTTACCAAATAAATACGTTGCAATAATTGTTATTGCATCGCGAGTAGTTTAGGAGTAACGCTTTCAGTCTAAATATAACCCCCAGGATGATGGGTGACTAGGATATCAGCAAGTCGTCATACTGTTAGATATACAAATTCATTTATTTACATAAAGGATACAAAGTTAAGTAATTTCGATTGCTCCTAAGAAATAGCTAAAGTTAAATACTCTAAAAAAAATCCAAACAACGTTCCGCTCTAAAAACGCTAATGAAACATTAACAATATTAGAATAATTAACGTAAATTACTTCGTACCAAGAAAAACGTAAAAACGCCCTAATTATTCAAAAACAAGATTTCTTTTTATCTCAATTCAAAAGATATCAGAATAAGGTTTATTAATTAACGTCATATTTAAATATGGCTGTTTTATGTTATTTTTAAATTATTAATTTTTATTTTTTAGGAAGATTTCAAGAGATTTTGATTATTTAAAGCATTCATAGGCTAAAATAATCATAAGATTTCTCTACTAGTTTGAATGGAAAAGTACCATTTAAATGAACTTTCTGGCCTTAGTGGGAAATGGAATTATTAGGCTTGCCACTCTCCCGATTTGAGCGGGACTCTCCTGAATACGCACTATCTCTCCTATCTCTCCCGATTCCCGATAATAATTTATAAAAAAAACCATATTTATGTACAACATGTTTTTTACAAAAATCTTTGTTATTTTTCAAACACGTTAGGCCAAATAAGGTAGTAGAGTAGGAGTCTCTTATTATAGAAACTAACGTGGTAATCATTCATTTTTAAGGTATACAAACAGTAAACATTCACGTATTGTTTTTTTACTTATATTTTAGTTATTTAGTTTACGCATATTATGCGCTTGAAACTATAGTAAACTAAATATTGTACATTTCTTCCTCCGAGCCAGGTCCGCGCGTTAGTCCACTCTCTTTTGGAGATCGCCGAATGAGATTGAAACTATAATAAACTAAATATTGTACTTTTCTTCCTCCGAGCCATGTCCACGCTTAAGTCCACTCTCTGATGAAGACCGCCGAATGTGGTTGAAACTATAGTAAACTAAATATTGTACATTTCTTCCTCCGAGCCAGGTCCGCGCGTTAGTCCACTCTCTTTTGGAGATCGCCGAATGAGATTGAAACTATAATAAACTAAATATTGTACTTTTCTTCCTCCGAGCCATGTCCACGCTTAAGTCCACTCTCTGATGAAGACCGCCGAATGTGGTTGAAACTATAGTAAACTAAATATTGTACATTTCTTCCTCCGAGCCAGGTCCGCGCGTTAGTCCACTCTCTTTTGGAGATCGCCGAATGAGATTGAAACTATAATAAACTAAATATTGTACATTGCTTCCGCCGAGCCAGGTCCGCGCGTTAGTCCACTCTCTTTTGGCTATCGCCGAATGAGATTGAAACTATAATAAACTAAATATTGTACATTGCTTCCGCCGAGCCATGTCTGTGCTTGAGTTCACTCTCTGATGAAGACCGCCGAATGTGGTTGAAACTATATTAAACTGAATACATTTCTTCCTTCGAGCCAGGTCCGCGCGTTACTCCACTCTCTTTTGGAGATCCCCGAATGAGATTGAAACTATAATAAACTAAATATTGTACATTGCTTCCGCCGAGCCAGGTCCGCGCGTTAGTCCACTCTCTTTTGGCTATCGCCGAATGAGATTGAAACTATAATAAACTAAATATTGTACATTGCTTCCGCCGAGCCATGTCTGTGCTTGAGTTCACTCTCTGATGAAGACCGCCGAATGTGGTTGAAACTATATTAAACTGAATACATTTCTTCCTCCGAGCCAGGTCCGCGCGTTACTCCACTCTCTTTTGGAGATCCCCGAATGAGATTGAAACTATAATAAACTAAATATTGTACATTGCTTCCGCCGAGCCAGGTCCGCGCGTTAGTCCACTCTCTTTTGGCTATCGCCGAATGAGATTGAAACTATAATAAACTAAATATTGTACATTGCTTCCGCCGAGCCATGTCTGTGCTTGAGTTCACTCTCTGATGAAGACCGCCGAATGTGGTTGAAACTATAGTAAACTGAATACATTTCTTCCTCCGAGCCAGGTCCGCGCGTTAGTCCACTCTCTTTTGGAGATCCCCGAATGAGATTGAAACTATAATAAACTAAATATTGTACATTGCTTCCGCCGAGCCATGTCCGCGCTTGAGTCCACTCTCTGATGAAGAGCGCCGAATGAGGTTGAAACTATAGTAAACTAAATATTGAACACTGTTTATAAACCTTAAAAAAGAGTAGGAGTAAAGTCGTAATGCTAGAGTTCTGTTTAAAGTATAACCCTGAGTAGTAATATTCTCGTCATCAAGCTATGATACCGTAGATCTGCGTTTGAAGTATAACTCACACTAACATAATATAATGTCAACATTTTTTATTTTCTTTTTTTTAATATAATTATATATTTCAAAGTAAACCCCCTACTTAGTATATATCTCAGCCGAGACATATCAAAGAGGTGTCAATCTTGTACTAATAGCTCTATTATGGACAAAACACATATGACACTTCCCACGGGCTAATTTGTCATTTTTTAAAATACAATGAAAATTATTGATATGACAGGTACTGTTGGATGAAAAAGTGAGATAAAAAAAGGCCTTTTTTTATTCATATACTTCAAAATTATGTCTAATTTCCGACTTCGGACTATTATTTTTATAAATTTGATCTTTAACAAACCACTATCTTCTTTCCTTTATACCCAAAATATAGCTTTCCTTACAAACTATATAGAATTTTGACCATAAACTATACTGGGTGAATAACATAGAGACTATCTGAACGATAAACATAACTAATCTCTGATTTTCCTTATTATTAAGAATGAATAGTCGCAATTTGTCTTTGTTTTGGTTCAATATTTATGATCAGGTGTGTAGTTCCACCTCCTACCATTTCTGGTAATGGAAGAAAAATTAACAACTTATTCGTACAGTTTGATTTTCTTCTAATCATGACTCGATTTGATTTAATTTAGATTTGCACTTTTGTACACGCCCGTCTTTGAGCTTTAAAAAAGTCTCATATCATTTCCATTCTTCATCAGAAGGTACAATGGAAGACACTATACGAGTTTTTGATAAAGTGCTATCCTTTGCTGGGATAAGAATATTTTCCAAGCAGCACTGGAACTCCAAAAAATGGATCCTTTTCCAGATTTTCAATGTCTTTCTTGGCTTCATTATATTTGTTTTTACTAGTGGCTTCGTTCTGTCTAACTTTTCTGATTCACTACTCCGCATCCACGGTGCCTGTGTTTGGACGACTGTTGTCATTATGTTCATATCCTTGGGCATTTGTCTAATTTTTAGAATAGATTCTAGAAGGTTTTTGGAAGAGATGATCTTCAAAGACTGCGTTTTGGATATTCCGTTAATAAACTATATTTTGCGGTCCAATACAAGACATAGAAAGTTGAAAGAATTGAAGGAGTTGATAATAAACTCTGAAGAGAAATTGTTCCGACGTACAAGGGTGTTGTTAAAAACTTACGTAGTCAGCGTGTGGCTGTTCGGTACTTTGTACATTTGCCGACCAATTTATTTAATGTGTATTAGTAACGAGAAATCTTTAAGTTTACTTGGTAAGTGAATTTTGCAATTTTAGTCTTCTTAACCCTCAGTAGACCAATGTCGATAATTTTTGAAACAAAAAGAATTATAGTAGAAACCCATTGGAAAAGGAAGAGAATATAAAATAAATAAAAGAAAAAATAATTTACGGGCTATCTGAGTTCGGGAAGCGAAAAAGGGGGAGGTTTTTTCAATTGAAAATTGGGGTGTTTTTTCGATATTAAGTCAAAATAAGATTAAAAAAATAAATATTTTAAATCAAAAAAATTATAGTGTATTTAGGATTTGTCCTGGTAAAAAGGTAAGTAAGTTTTCACCAAATTTCATGAAAAAATAAATATTTTTTGTAGAAGATAAAAATAAAAAAGCAACAACTTGGTTATTTGAATTTCCCTTTTCCAATGGGTTTCATCCTACTATATTTTTTTATTACTTTTTACCCTTTCAAAGACTTCGGCACTGGTCTGTAGAGGCTACAATTAATTTGTGTACTAAGACTACAGTACATACAAGTGATACAAATAAAAATATTATACTATTTTTTATTATATGTACTTAAATTACGGATCGGGTTCTTCGATAATTTGATATGATGGTATAATTTATTATTGAAAAATCAATTTAATTTGAATAAATAATTCTTCGTAAGCGTGATAATTTTAAAGCAGTATAGATTATCTAAAAGAGAATAAAACTTAATATGTTTTTTAATTAGCCTTTATTTTTTTAATACTCAGAAATAAGCCTTTAATAGTATATTATTTATTCTTATATCCAAAAAAACGAAAATTTTAAATTTGAAAAAATGAGATCCAGAAATATTCTTTAAGGATGTTTGTGTGATGAGATAAACATAAAACCTTTTTTTAATAATTATAGACTATAATAATGAAAATAACTATCAAACATATAATCAAAAGCATCCATTCTTGCTTTAGTTAAATTATAGTATATTAATACAACGTTTTAGTCTTTAAGGGTTAACCAACCCTTTTCAACTTTAAGAAATTAAAATTCTTTTTCTATTACTGAGGGTTCCGTAAAATTTCAATAAAGGGACAAACACTATAAAATTATTACTCTCGTGTGAAGAGTCAAAGGTAGTATTGTGGGGCGCTTACTCTCGATATTAGTATTGTGTGTTACAATGGACATATTTATTATAATTATGTACAAAAAAAAATGTAACAAAACATGATAAAAATAATATTAATAATACACCTAAATAATTTTTAATTTTAATTTTATTAATATATTAATAAAATACATATTGTCAAATATAAAACCTCCTTTTTTTTTGGAGTCTTAAAATATTTTACAAGTTGTCATTTAACAATATGTCATTTCGTCAGCAGCCGTCATTTATTTACGTCCTTATAATATTTGGATATTACTAAAATCACAAACATCGACTTTTTTTCTGTACGCTTTTTTCACAGCTTCTAGGACTATAAACTAGGACTATAGACTTACATGTTTAATATTAATTTCAACTTCTCGTATTCCTCAAATAAAGCGTCAAAACCTAAATATATAAAATATCATTTAAGATCATTATCATTCGTGATATAACAAAAACTTTCTAGTTTTCGGTTTTTCCCCATACTAGTGTTAGTGTTATAAGACCCGGCTTTTTGCCAAAAATCATGTTCTAAGGTCAAACGACCAAACCTGGGAATTTTGATTCCTGTGGGAAATCAAATTAACAACATATGAGATGGTATGTGTATCTGTATCTTTTCATTACGTTGATTTAGCAGTTTGATTTTTTTACAGCTCCGAGGGACTAGAGACTTTAATGTTTGATATTAATTTACATACAAAAAGGGTCTTGCGTGATTGTTAAAAAATAATTAATATTTTTTTAGTGATGTAGTAAGGAAAAAACTGTCTTTTAACTTTTTCTTTTACTTGTGCTATGAGAACTTGCTTCATGCTAAATTTCATGATACTAGGTCATCGGGAAATTATCGTTATACCTTATCATTGCGTAGACTTTAGAAGTTTGATTATTTGCCATCCGCAAGGGACCGCAGGCTTGAGTATTTGATATTAATTTCAACTTGATACCTTTACTGGTTCCAGAGAAAAAGGTTCTTGACAGACAGACTACCGGACAGCGAAGTGTCCCATAAGGGTACCTTTTTTTTGATTTTGAGTACAAAATGTTTTCTTTTTACGAACATCATAAGTATCTTCCTTCGGCTCCGATCCTTATTAGCATGACAGAATATGATTGTTATCCAGGTTATTTTGATTTGCATCTCACCCGTTTTTAGGTTTCCGTACCCAAAGAGTATAAACGGGACCCTGTTACTAAGACTCCGATATCCCTCCGTCCGTCTGTTTATCACCAGACTTTATCTCATGAACTGTGATAGCTAGATTGTTGAAATTTTCACAAATGATGTATATCTGTAGACCCTATAGCGATAAACACAAAAAACAGAATAAAATAAATATTAAAGGGGGACTCCCATACTACAAATGTGATTTTTTGCCAAATATTGGTACGGAACCCTAGTGCGCGAGTCGGACTCGCACTTAGCTGTTTTTTTTAACCTAAGTATGCCATGATCTGCCTAAGAATAGCATAAAGAACATTTGTGGATCTAACTTTCCTTTTATAAAAAAACAAACCGCAAAAGTTTAATAGGAAATACAAAAATTTAAACATATATAAAGTTTAATATAGTCTGTACTCCAGCAAGCAGGGCAAGCGTGAAGCGGTAAACTTTTATTATAACACTGATTCGCGTGTTTAGCTTTTGTTTAAGTTTCGCTTATTTCAGCGTTCGACATGTGGTTTCCTTGGGGTTCGGGAAACTTTGCCATATACGTTGGTTCGTTCCTCTTCCATGCGTACGCCGGATATTTGTGTTGTATCGGTTGGTACACTTTAACTTTACCTTTATCTATAGCTTCCTTAATATTTAGTGCTTTTGAAACTGTTGATTAAATCTCATTTTTTTATTTTTTCATCGATTTTCTTTTAATTCTAAAGTAAACTAGGGAATATCATTGAGAAGTGTCGATATTATAATTTTTTTTAATCGAACTGATTTGATCGAAAAAATATTCCTATTTTGGGCCACCCTAATTTAAACACAAAAATATTAAGAGAAAAACGAAACTTACAACTTGATTATGAATATTCTGCTTTTTTCTTTGCATAATCTATTGAAGAAATTCTTAATAGATATATAGTTAACGTAACTTTTAAATTGACAGCATACCCAGGCTTACAAGCAACCGTAATTCTTTTGATTGGTCAAATAATACGTAATTTACGAATTCTGACCTTCGTACTGCTTAATTTGGATAAAATTGTTGAGGAGCTGTCTAAAGGAAGAGGCGACAAGTGGCAGGCTGGATGTACGTTGGTTCTGTCACAATGTGTTGATCACTATATTAAGGTTAAAAGGTAAAATTCACAAGATAATCTTTAAAAAAATTAAAAACACTTTCTTCTTTATCATTATTACAGATTTATTATTTAGTTTTGAGGAGTTTTTCGGAGGATGATTAAAACCTAGGTTTGGGTCCTAAGGTTTTTTTTTTCTAAAAAAAATCAAATAAATTAGTGAAATAAAATTGAAATCTCCTTTTTTTGATGTTGGTTTGAACATAATTTTTTCAAATATAATTAAAGTTCATTAATTTTATTATAACAAAGAAAAGGAGTTGATTACTCGCGATGTAATAATTTTGATTTCTGTCATGGTGGCGTATTTATTTATTCCTTTTGAAGTTTATCAGTTCTGTCACTTTCGAAAGTCTATATACGCTCCTCGAATCAGTGTTGCAACATCACAACTAACATTATATATTAAAATTTTAGCTTCTCGAAAAGATTTAATATAATATGCCAGCCGTTCTACCTTGCTCTAATGTTAGTTGCAACAATGCTTATGTGCGATTGTTTGCAGAAAATTGCTAAATCGGTAAGTTTCTACTTCTTACTACTATCTTCCAATCCTCTAATGTTAGTACATAACACACTGTAACATATTAAAATGTACTTGGGTTTAAAAACTATAATTTTGTCAATAAAATTCTACTGCTACTAATTGTATTAATTTTACATTATTGTCTTCAACTAACTAAGGCCGTTTAAGTTTAACGTAATAACATAAGCGGATTTTATCAATACCCCCCCCCCCCCCCTTAACTCCTCCCCCCTGTGCTTACGTAAACATTGATGCATGTATTTTTCTCCCTCCTCATCTAAGCAGGGATATTCACGTTTCGATGGGCGTGTTTACATTTTTATCGCTGATGTAATCAGCATATAGACCCGCCATCCCCCATGTCATCAAAAATAAGCCAAGCAAGGACCCCACCGCTCTTATTTAACGCTTACGTAATACTTGAACGGCCCTAAACTTGCCACTTTTTTAATCAAATACGAAAACATCATCCACCATCCATCCCATCGAAATATTGTATGGGATATTAAAGTCGACTGTTTTTATTTCTTTGAAAATATTATGAGTGCCATATACAATTATATTTTTCAGGATAAATTATCTCCTGACATAATGAAGTACTGCGTACATGGGCTTTGTTTTATTCTACTACTTTTCATGTTTTGTTTTCTGGGACAACAAGTTGAAAATGAGGTAATTAACATTATTTTTATTAGTCAGGTTCGCTGGGCTTATATACTTTTAATGGCATTAACTTTTTCTCTGACATCTTTAATAAAACAAAGCTTATTTTTGAGTTAGATACCAAGACCTATTTTCAATGGCATGCTGTAGTTTTAGCGTGTTTTGTGTTTGTAACACAGGAACAGACAGAAAAACAAGTATGTTAAAAAGGATAGTTTTGGCTTCTACTGCTATTATGTAAAAAAAGTTTTCCTAAATATCTTCTGTGTCTATTGATATTAAGAAGAAAAAACCTTTTTTACAGTGCGAAAAGCTAGAAACAGCTGTAACCGAGAAGTGGAACATATATAATTCCGATCATAGAGTCAACGTCCGTATTTTCAAAATGGCACTCAGTCAAAGAATGCCTATTTACATATTTGGCTCGACAACACTTTCTTTGTCAACGTTTAACTGGGTGAGTTTCAAAAATATTATTTATTTTTGCTTTATTTTGTTAATATGTTTTTTACTGTGAAAAATTAACAATTTTTTTTGATTTGATAAAACGTTGAAAAACAAATAAATTCTTTTAACTTAGATAAAGTAACCATTTTATTTTTCATTCAAAATGGGACACGGATAACGGGACAGCAGTCTTTCAGCAATTATCCTTGAGTAAAAATACATCAAAATAAAACAAAAAACAGATCTCCTCACAATAGTCTCAACAAACAAATAAAGAAATAATAATCATAAATTCATAACCTTCCATTTGGTAGGTAAAGTTATTAAGTATCATGAGTATTTTAAAAAAAAAAGTACTATGCAACAAGGTTGCCTATATGCCTGTCTGATTGCCGGCTACGCGGTCATTTTCCTGTGTTTTCGTAAACGGGACAGTTTTCCGTCTCGAAACTTTCTTTCGATACAATAATGGGATTAAAATATTTTTTTATTACTAAAAAACTTGTAAAAGAAGTACATAAAGGTAAAAGATACATAGACGATCGATGTAGGTTCTGCATTTATTTTTTCTTTCTGATAGCAAATATTTTTGCGATTGCAGTGTAGACTGTTAAAACCTCTAAAAATAAATTAAAATATATTTTTTATCTCGAAAGAATTAAACTAAAAAGAGAGAAAGAGAGAAGAAAATACAGGAGAAAGAGAGTTTTGGTCTGAATGTTAATGATATTGATAACGTCATTATTTTAATTAAATTTTTTTTTGTTTCAGCTCATCCGAATCGGCATTACTTTTTTCACATTTGAAATGTCTTTTATAAAATAGAGGCAAAATCTTTCATTATTTTTGCTTGTATGAAAAAGGATATCTTAGATTATGTAGTAATATATTTAGTAGAAAAATAAAAGTTTGCAAAACAAAACTATTAAATGTTTTATTATTTGATATAGTCTGATGTAGTCCTTTTTTTAAAGTGGGAAATATATTTACGCATACCCCTTAAACGCAACGCGCGGAACGCGTTAGCACACTACTTTAGATGCCTCGGGACATCCTCCGTGTGCGGGTACAAGTACCCGCAGTAAATCTCCGGAGCGGGACTCCGAGACAGGAGTGAAGGTTGAACGCCCAACGCCAACGGACTATCGCGTTTGCGGGCCCCACTATGGTGCTCTCGCGCCCCTCGGAATTTATCATGTTCGACTACCCCACCGATCATGGAGCACCGCGTTACTATTGAGTAGCTTCTCCACAACCGGAGTTAGAAAAATCTCCACTGCAACGCCACCAGCCACCGTCTATTACGCCTACGCGTCCCTCGGATTATTGGCTTTCGAATAGTAATCCCCCCGTCAGAAAGAAATTGCTCCCGTAGTTGCCCACGGTGCCCTTGCCCAGACAATTGTGGGCTCACGGGGAGGTTTCCGCAGCTAGCACCCCAAAAGATGTTGTCCTGTCTTAACTATTATTGGTCAAATGAGTGACAGAACCGTCAAAACCGATGAGGTTACATTAAAAAAGTTAATATGGTCGTTAAGTTTTCGCAAAATTTTTAACTTTCCGCATAACTTTCTTAATTTTTTCTTACATAAGTTCTACCTATTCCTGACAATAACAAACACAACATAAAAAAAAGAATTAGTGAAATCGGTACAGCTGTTCAAGGCTGATGCCGTGACCAAGGGAAATAGGAATTCATTTTTATATTTTAATTATGATTTATAAACTAAGTATATCATAATTAACAAGTTTCATCATTAATATTGATAGCATTACAACGATATAATTTCCGTTAATAACACTCTACTTATAATAACCAAAGCCTGATATAAACCTTTAATTAATACATGCTGGCACGTTTCAGATTAATGTAATTTAAATATCTTTATTCGAGAGAATCACTACATAATAAAATAAAGTCCCACGTTGTGTCTGTCTGTCTTTTCGCGATAAACTCAAAAACTTTTTATGTACTTTTTACCGATAGACGCAGCGATTTATGAGAAAGGTTTAGATGTACAATTTGTAAATGTTTTGTGTAAATTGGTTGAAATATGATAAATATTTGTTATACATGTCGAAAAAGTATTCATAAAACTAAAATAAAGTAGAAGTTAAGAAAATATTTCCTGATATTATACGATGTATATGATACTATACGGCACGATACGATACCACATGGTACGATACAATACGGCACAATCCGATACGATTATATATGATACCACACGGTACGATATCATACGGTGTCATGCGATACGATACGATTCTATAGTATACCACAGGTACGATTAGTTACCGTACGATACAAGACGATAATATGTATTTTGTGAATATTTGTTGAATACAATACGATGCGATGCGTAGTGGTACGATGTTACGATTTCATGCGATACGAACTGTTGCGATACGAACTGTTGCGTTATGATACGATACGATGCGACACAAACGGCGATAACAAACGAACTATACCAATGCAATAGCGGGTAAATAAGTATCGAGGCAATTGCCTATACTATGATAATATTTTCCAAATATTTTTGTGTAGCAAGCTGTATAATGAAGCTCAGGTAATCTGTTTTTCAATTTTGTTGTGTGCGGATCAAAACAATTTTATTCTTTACTGTATTGCAATGGTTTTAATAATTGGATTTTTTATTTAGCTTTTTGTGGCTATTAAATAATTATTTTATTCTATAAATCAATTGCATATGTTTGATGAATATTTTAAGAATATATTACATATAAACTCTCGCCTACAACTCGCAATTTAATGTAGTTAAACTGCCACTGAACAATTGCTATACAGAGTTTATAAATAGGAGCCAGCGGGGGTTTTATTTGGGCATAATTTCGGTACCAATCGAAACTAATAGCCTATCGAAATTAAATGCTATCAAAAGTGTTGCTAGTAAAATAGCCTGTCTAATTTATAACGATGGTGTACGTATAGAATAATGTATAATTTATTTCTTTGTCGTTAAAAATAATAACTTATAATATTTTTCCATTTCTAGTACTTAATGTAAACAAGGATTACCCAATAAAGATTTATCTGGAGAAATTCGAAGGAAAATATTTACGACGCCACTCCATTAGCACAAATGGGGGAATTGGGTAAGAAAATAATTCTGGTTATAGTCTAGGAGACGATAGAATTTGTTGTGAAGCTTTATTTATACAATTATGTAAACAGAATTGTATCTTATTAAGAACATATTTTAAATTGTTTTTAAAAAGAGGTACATTTAACATTAATTTTTTTTAGTTTGCTACACTGTTGATAACTTTGCATTGAAGAGTAGTTCCTTATGTTTTACTTTTAATTATTGTAATCACTATCTCGTCAATATATAATTCATGTCCCGACTAGAGTGAGATCTATCTCACTCTAGTCATAGAAGTTATTTCAAACAGGTAACATTGTCTGAAGTATAGCAAGTAACTAAGAGCAGTTGTTGTTGGTGCGAACGATATTTTTCTACCACCTCAAAGAAAAATAAAAATAAAGAGAACGAAGGAGAGAAAATAAAAGCGAGATAAAAGAGAGGGAGAAAGATAGGAATAGAGAAAAGGAGAAAAATTATGTGAAAACAATTTTAAATCGAATTTACTAGTTTTTTATTTAAGGTAGTAGCGAAAAGTTATTTCATACAATATATAATAGGTAAATCTTTTTCGACCGTCCTTTCGTTAGACTTTTATCGGCCATTATCTTTTCAGACAAGTGTAATTTTTTTGTGTAATTTTAAAATGATTATTACATCCAAAAGTACCTGATAATCAGTAAATAGTAGTAGAGTTTAAGCGCTTACTACTTTGTTTAAAAAAATATAATTAGAAAAAAATAGCTATTAATAACTGAAAATATAACTCAAAAATGAATTTTTAAAACTCTGCAGTAAAATATTTATTTAATGAATTTTCAGTTGTAAAAAAGAATGTTTTTAACAAGTGTATTAAAATTATAACAGACTTATAGGAGTCATGATAAAAGTACGGAGAGCGCATAATTCGTATAAAATAGTAGTATACAAAAGTAGGGGTTTAGTGTAAAACTCTTTTTCTTACTAGGGAGTTTGCTTTCAGCTAACGTCGAAAGCTTTCATCTAGCTAAGCTAAAACGAGATGTAAGAGAGAGAGAAAGATAGAAAGAGAGAAAAGGAGAAAAATTATGTAAAAACAATTTTAATCGAATTTATAACTTTTTATTCATGGTAGTAGCGAATAATTACTTCATACAATTATTAATTTTAAGTAATATAAAGCATTGTTCTTTGTATCATAATAGGATAAATTGTCTCTTATGCTATAATTGTGAGTAGAGCAATTTTGTGGGTTTATGTTTAAAATAAAAGATTCGTGTGATTTCTTTGTGGGATAAGCTACAAGGGAATGGGGATTTGAGTGAAGATGGGTTTCCTTAGTATCATTAGGATACCTATGATAATAAACGGCATGAATGCCGGGTATTCATGCAAATCACGACTTTTTTTGCAATTGAAGGACTAACGAGTATGCGATGGCATCACATCGGCAACACGTGAGAGTATTTCCTGTTTTGCCCATGTGTTGCCGCATAAAAAATTGAGGAAGAGTAAAATAAGAACGCTGCTGTTTCTGTGGACCCAAAGTTAGAACCAACACCTAGAATAATTTTTGCTATGTGATTTTCCGATTATCTGCTTTACGTTCTATGATATTGAAAGAGATTACTAGATTTAGATTCCCTTACGTACATATATTCAAACTCAAACTCAAAAACTGTTTAAATACGTAGAAATAACGAAGGTTCAGGTTACAGTACAAGTTTTAATGAGATACTCACCTTTGGCTTAAATTGTCATCTTCATTAATCTATGCTTTGTTTGTACGTAAATACACAGTTTTCTCTATCACCAGCAACCCCAACCAACTTTCCGGTGGGGTGGTAAGGGAGATTGGTCGCGGTAGGTGGAAGTGGATGGTTGTGGGTGGCGAAAATGTTAAAACATATATTTCTTATTTTTCTAACGCATGAGGACTTCTGAAAAGATCTCAAAATTATAATTGATCTGGAATGTTTTAGAAAGTTCTAGAAATTTCTGGAACGATAGATATTCTAAAATGAGTGCAAACTATTATAATCGATTTAGAATGTTCGAGAAATTTTATTATAGAAACTAACGTGGTAATTAGTCATTTTTAAAGATTTTAAACGGTAAACACTCACGTAATTTTTTTGAAGTGAAACTTCTTTAGAATCGTTGTGATTTCAAACCGGATGCAACGGAAAAATCGACAGGTAAGAGACACAAATACAAAAATGTGTAGGAAAGAATGAGACAGAAATATACAAAACGACAGGTAAGAGACACAAATACAAAAATGTGTAGGAAAGAATGAGACAGAAATATACAAAACGACAGGTAAGATACACAAATACAAAAATGTGTAGGAAAGAATGAGACAGAAATATACAAAACGACAGGTAAGATACACAAATACAAAAATGTGTAGGAAAGAATGAGACAGAAATATACATACTATTTTATATTATTATATATATTCATCTCATTCTTTTGTCGATTTACTGAAGTTTCACTTCTATCGTGTGTGCGATTCACACAGCAAAACCTAGCAAAGTGAGGGCGGGACGATTAGTTACCTGGGCGAATTATTTTGAAAAACATGTCCTGTGGAATAGAAGGGAATTGTACACACAAAAATAGCTTGTATTTCAATGAAATATTGAATACAAGGTACTTTATAAGCTAAAAAAACGTAGTAAAGTGATTTAGTGAGAGAGCTTGATGCATGAGTTCTTTTAATTCATTATAAACATTTCGTAAACGAAGTCGTAGGACTAGTCTGTGTTATAAAGAAATCTCACTTCATTTTTTTGTTTTGTTTCCTCTCTGAGGAAGGCCGCCGAATGCGGCTGAAACTTAAGTAAAACTACAATACAAAAAAAAAATTACGTGAGTGTTTACCGTTTAAAATCTTTAAAAATTTTCGAGAAAGTTCTCGAAATTTCTAGAATGATCTAGAAAGTTGTCTGACCCATATACACCGCATGTTTCATGGCCGAATATAAGTCTTTATATATCAAAAATAGAAATCTATAACATCTATGTTAAAAAAACTATCCTTATATATGTTTTATACCATTAAACATGCGATGTATATTAACCCGAGCAAGGCCGGGTTTCGCTGCTAGTTAATTACTATTTGAAATTAATAATCGAAGTTTTCTTGTGACAATAAAGCTTCAATTAAGCAACAAAAACAAGTCAGCAAGATGCACAACAGTGAACAGTCAACAGTGAGCAGCCGATAGTAAGTGGCGTGCAATATGCAAGTAAAGACTTGCAGTATGCACCTAAAGAGCCCAACTAACCTCTCATTGTTTTTGGCTCAACGGGGCATATTATGGTAAAGGACGTACGCTTTGTAATAGTGCGATATTACCTGGGTACATAAACTATAGCGTCAAAAATAAAATAAGATGGTATCTTATATTATTTACTATTTGTAAGGGGAGCTGTAAAAATAATAACATTTTACTTAAAATAAAATGCTTTTTAGACATACTTTTTTTTAAAATGTCCATATAGAATAAGAATATAACTATCAAAAATATATGCCCCGGGTGAGGATCGAACTCACGACCTTAAGATTATGAGACTTACGCGCTGCCTACTGCGCCACCGAGGCTATGGAATATATAGTTAAAGAACCCAACGTATTCTTTTTATGTGTCTGCGTCATACTCACGTGGAATATGGATGATAAGATTAATTTATCATAAATGAGGTAAGTCAAAAGGTATAGAAGGTACATTTCACAACGAACCGTGCAAAATATAGAATGCTCGCGTAGTCGTGGATTGATGACTAGTTTTTTTTTTAAATAATATAAATTTACCACAATTTTTTTATATTTAATTCTATTAAAACTGACCGAAATATATAATGTATTAATTTTAAATCGCAATAATCCAAAGATATCTTAAATGTTTTTGATAACGATGATAAGGTTGTAATATACTAATAAGTAATTTTTTCTTGCCCGTTCGTCCGGTGGTTATAGACCATTTATTTTTTTAAAACTTTTTGAGATTTTTTATGTGTTTTTAAAAAGGTTCTTAGTAGAATTAAATACAGTAGAATGCTTACTGCTTTGTTCTAGAAATAATTTAAGTAGAAAAATATAAATAATAGAAAGTATAATTTAAAAATTAATTTTTCGAACTCTGTTGTAAAATGTTTATTGAAATGAATAGTAAATATAAATTTTCAGTTGTAAAAAATAATGTTTTTAACGAGACAAGTGACGGAGCTATAGCAGTCATGATAGAAGTACGGAGAGCGCATAATTCGTATAAAACAGTAGTGTATGTCCTTTAGATTTTTTATAGTTGCACTCGTTTGATATGAATGGTTTGTACTAAAGCGTTTCTGAGAAGCTTGCGGCGAGGTCGCTGAATGCAAGTTTCGCGGCGAAGTTAATATCAGCAGAGCTGCCACATTTTCCAATGAAGGCTTTTTAAACAAAGATATGCTACTGTTGTTGAAATTATTGTTCTTTATCATTCACTGTTATTACTGTTTCATATAAATTAATTTCAATTAATATTAATTGACTTTTCTAGGGAGAATAGTAAAGCTATCGTAGAAAAGTGAAAATGTAATAAAATGTAGTGCAATATTGGTGTTCTTTAATCAAGTAGTCATGATAGTAAAAAACTGATGTTATTGTTATCTTTTACATGTTTAGTCGACTTTATAATAATAATTCGTTTACAGTTCAAGCAGTAAAACTTTGGAATGATCTACCCTTAAGTATAAGACAGTCAAAAACCCTTCGTATTTTTAAAAAATCCGTAAAAGAACATTATCTTCTCGCTGAAGGACGATGAGTCAGATCATAAGAATGATTGACATTTATTAAACTAATTTGTGTATTTATATATGTCGGAAGTGTAAGTTAGCCTTAGGTTAGGTTAGCCTTGTGTTTGGTTAGGTTGATACAAGTTTAAACTTAGGTTTAAACAGAGAACCTGGGCAGTGGAGGCGAGTGTTGTAATTACTTAAAGGGATCCCAAAGCCTACACCTTGGTCACAAGTCCAAGGCACTGCTTGGGTTCCTGTCATAATAGTTCTTGTCAGAACAGTACGTGATAGTAATATTTAGTTATATCCTGACCGTGCTGCGCCCGTCGCTGATATTTATAGGTCATCCATCCCTTTTAATAGCATCCGACATATATATTCCTTAATAGTACTTAGTTCATTGTTTTTTCGGATATTTATTAGTTTATTATTAACATTTATATTATAATATTTATACAAGTAAAAGTTCATGTATCAGGTTGTAATTATTTGTATGTAGTTTATGGTTGCACCACCCTATACCCATCTCATTATAGTTTTCTAACCTAAAGGTAGTCTGGCAGAGATGGCTAAAAGCCATAAGGCCGCCTTTTGTGTGCCACTGTTTTTTTGTAGCTTTTATCGTATGTATTCTTGTATGTGGTGTGCAATAAAGAGTTAAATAAAAATAAATAAATAAATATTGTAACGTTACACAATTCTTTCACACTGGTTTGACTGGATTCGGTAAATGGTAGTGAGTCCAATCCCCACTAATTGTACTAATATGAATTTATTCCTGACGCAAGAATATGTGACCCGGACGACAAAATCTATTAAAAATACTTATGTATATTTTTCATAAATATCAACTTAGTGAAAGCGAGAAGCATATCAAAACCGGCCAAGTGCGAGTCGGACTCGCGCACGAAGGGTTCCGTACTAATATTTGGCAAAAAATCACGTTTGTTGTTTGGGAGTCCTCATTAAACATTTATTTTATTCTGTTTTAGGGGCAACAGAAATACATCAATTTTGTGCAAATTTCAACTGTCTAGCTATCACACGGTTCATGAGATAGAGTCTGGTGGCAGACAGACAGACACCTAAAAATATAAAGACCAACTAGTAATAGAAAGGTTCCTAAAAAAAGAAACCTTCATGCTATGTGAAACGAGACTTTTTTATGATAGATAAGGGACTAACGAGCAGACGGTCCACCTGGTGGGAAATGTCCACCGTCGCCCATGGACATAGGTAAAACTAGAGGTACCCCTCTTGTTTTGCCGATGCGTTGCGTCCTGAAAGTTGAGTTAGGAGGGGGAGCGACTAGAAGGATGCTGCGGTTTCAGTGGACACTGAACAAGAATCCATTGTTCACTGGAACCGCAGCATTAATGGGATGGGAGTGACAGGGGGTAGATCTGGTCCATATGCGGTTCGATCGGAACGCGTCAGAGACACTTGGCGGTTGGATTCTCATGCTGGATTGTCAGTCGGGGAACAGATACCCTACCAATGGAAAAATTTTAAAAAATTTTTTTTCCCCGTTAGTGGTATTTAAAACTTTAATTTAATTAAATTACTGTTTTATAATAAATATAAGAAAAATTTTTTTTAGTGTCTAACAAACCTTCAATATACCTGTGATAAACCTGATAAGTCTAGTTATACGTTCATTCGAGAAGGGTCAAGACCACTTAATAAACTTGAAAAGTATGCCAACTAAAATACAAAAGAACGCTTGTTCTAGAAACAGCAAAAGAGCATTTCATCAAAAAATCGTGAAGAAAATAAACAAATATATGTTCAAAGTATAAATAAATTGTTTACAAATCTATATGCATATTCATTTTTGAATGTGAAAATAAGTTTATAGGTTCATCCACGTCATCTATCGATTAGACTGATGAGATGAAATAACTAATACGTCTGATACTAGTAACATCTTCAGGTGAATTTTTATGTGAATAAAATGTGGGCTATATTTTAGATAGAAATTAAAAATAATATTTTTGAGTAAAAATTTAAGTATCAGTACTACAGTTGTGATATACAAACATTAACTACACATTAATTTAACAATTTCAAGTATATTTAGGGTCCCTTCAGTTACCTTCAGCACACCCCTATATATTTCAGGAAACAAAGAACTCACAGGAACTCAACAGGACTCAACAGAACTCAACAGTTTTAAAGTACAATAACATCTCGAGTTTCAAATTACATTTGAGTGAATACGCCAACAATAAGTGGTACATTCAGTTTTTTCCAGCGCAATATGCGCTGAAGAGGCTCTTTGCCTTTTTATCGCTCGGCTCTAAACCAGTGAACCCTAGAAAACACACGTGGGTTGTTATTGACCCCATAAGCAAATTTTGTACAATAATCTAACACTTTTTCTATAATTACGAGTATTGTTAGATAGTTTAAAACTAAGCTTAGTTAAGCTTAAAACAACATATTTTGCCCAAACACTACGATTTTGTCTGAAAGATTGGTGATAAGATCATTCTGAAATAAGATAAACTTGATTCACAAGATAAAATCTTACTCTTCCCATAAATATTAGCACGACACTGCACCGTTATACTTATAAGATAATAATAACATGCCCTATTGATAAAAGATCTACGTTCAAATTTAATGTCTTTTCACTCTCTTCTCCAATGCAATGCAACTTCATAAAAGATTCTTCATAGAGGTGACACTTGATAAGTCTATATTCACATTAAGAAAATTACCAAAAAATATTCTACTAGCCAGTTAAATAATAAGAGCTAACTTAACTGAAAGATATGTGTGAAAAAGAAGATTTGTGTTAAGTTATTTTTTATATAGTTCTAGGTATATTATCACCCCATAGTTCATGAAGTACTTTATACCATCATACTTTTGGCAAGTACTTTATAAAATTAAAATCTTTTCCTCTCGTACAAATATAGTAGAATGCTGTAGGGCTAGGCCGCGGACATTGAATCCATTTTTGGACTTCAAAAAAGAGCACGAGATTCACTTAGAGATGTTTATAAAAAAATAGACGTCCTTACAGTCATATCACAATACATATATTGTAATATGTTGTTCATTTACCAGAATATCGATTCGTATTCAAAACACAGTGACAAACACAATGTTAATACTAGAAACAGAAATAAACTTAAAAACAAAGTGAGTAATAGCTTCATGGAGCTTGGTGTTTGCATCTATAATAAGATTCCACAGCCGACCGATCAAATTTTTGACATACTTTTACACAAAAGTCTAATTGAAATAAAATATCTTAGTTTGAGTTTGATCATAGTGTGTAATAATTCCACATTACCCAAGCTAAAGATTGCAGAAATTTAATAAAACCCCATGCACGTACAGGAGCAAGTTTTTCCATCAAGCGTTTTCAGGTCAAACCTTGCAAGTTATAAGCCGCTCATAGCGTTTTATATATCTTTGTTTATCATCTCCAAGAGTGAAGTCGGTTTAACATGCTTCCGTTTATCTTGTTGAGCTTGAGGAGTTAATAAGGATGTGATTTAATTTAAAGTTCTATCTACTTGTGTATATTTTGAAAGGAATATTTTTAAACACTCATTTCGGCGGATTTCCACAATGAACAGATGAAATAAAATATTTAATTGAACACAACATCAAATATATTCCTGAACTAAAACAACTTCGTCATTAAATTATAACTAGTGTTAATAATATTATTTAGTCTTCGTTAAATATATAAAAGCAGTATAAACTTGATTTGTAAATTATTTTTGCAGGTTGGGACGCCATTTCTAGCTAAAAATCAACTAAAAAAACATTATATGTACTTATACTTATTAATTAAAAAAATATTTATTAGAGAAAAACACTGAGAAATACTCTAACTTTTTACCATTAGAACATCTACGTTATTGGTAAAATAATTATTAATATGTTATATATTAATCAATTTAATAAAACAAAAAGTATTAATGAAAGTTTACATACATTATCCTTATGAAATAACTAAAATTATACCATAGACATTAATTTTATGGCTTAAACAGGTCAACCCGTATTTTTGTCTTGTTCCCATTATGTTAGTAGAGCTGTTGTAGTGTTAACGTAATTTGTCAAACCGTTGCCACCTAAAATATGTCACAGAAGTGTTTCTCCTGATTTAAATTTGTAAGTACGGAGTGAAATATTATTTTCAAATCATGATGAAACAGACCGCAGACGTTTACTTTTTTTACATATTTTCAATTACGAGTGCTTCCATATTATTAAAGAAAATAATATTTTTTTGCATCTCAAAAAACAACGTAATATTTAGGAATGTGTTACAAATAATGTGATAAATAATAAACCGTATTAAAGTGTATTGTAGTCACAAAATGTTCCCTAATTTTTTTAAATTTATAATTTACTCTTTAATAATCACTTAATTGCTTTCTTATTTTCCTATCGATTTCAATAATTCAAAAAGTAATCAACAGGTATTGAAACAGTCTTGAACACGAAATTAATTATTTGGATAAGAATTAATACAAAGTTATGGAAAACATGGTCTGATTTTGATAGGCATTTCTATCAACTTCTAAAATGTAAAAATGTAGTTATAGTGACATAACTACAATCGTTAGACATGTGGTCTCTCATATAGTCTTGTAAAGTTTTTTGTAGATATTGATACGTTCTATGATATTGTTGAACCTTTTTTTTGTTCTATCATCAATACTTTCTGCAGCGCATGCGATGAAAGATATTTTATGGCTAATTTTTTTGCACCTTGGGTTGGTTTTAGTAAGATTTTTCTCTAGTAATAAATATAGCCTATGTTATTCAGGGATAATGTAGCTTTCAAATGGTAAAAGAATTTTTGATATCGGTCCAGTAGTTTTTAAGTTTATTAGTTACATACAAAAATACAAATCTTTCCTCTTTATAATATTAGTATAGATGTTTAAATACTCTGTGAAATGCAAGACATAAAAAAATGTTATGGGGACGTTGTATCGTTGCAACATTATTGTTTAGCTCTTATAGATTTATTTTAGGAATACACTACATCGTATTGACAAAATATAACCTCGTTTCGATAGAGTCAGTCTGTAAAGTGATTTCGCAAGGTAAACATTGTCTAAGCATTGTTAATATCAAATATAAGGTGAAAGAAGATAATATCTTAATCATATCTAGGATATCCATAATTGTTAATCATCATAGGAGTATCATGCAGAGGAGAGACAATGTGTAGTGAGGAACGTGTTTATTAAAAACCAATCGAATGGCATGACACACTCCGAGCGAGGCTAGGTAAATGAAGTGGTTCTATTGGTTCTTAACAATCACATCCTCTCACATCTGTGATAGAAACTCAGCCTAATTCATACGATAGTTGCCAAAGCTATACGCTAAGTTTAAATATAGCGTTATAATATAACATTAATAATAATACAGTTATAAATAAATCTAGAGTCCACAATAGTGGAGTAGAGGAGTAAAGGAGTAATGTTTTATTTCACAAAGGAGTGTAGTTCTGTCGTGTTCCCATTCAGTCGCTTTGTCACTGTAAAGTAATTTGTTAAGCTGTTGGCTGTTGCTCGTAAAATTGAGAATTCTCAACTACTTCAAGAACTTCAGTTTGTAGTTATTATTGTTATAATATTAGAAAGGTTCTTATTAATGGCGTTAGAAACTAATGTAAGAGTAGATGAGAGTGATAAGAGTAGAATATAAGAGTTACGACTATTATGTTATGAAATTACTACTATTATGAATCTAAATATCACTTGCTTTAACGGTGAAGGAAAACATCGTGAGGAAACCTACACTCCTGAGTGTTCCCTAAAGTTCTCAAAGGTGTGTGAAGTCTGCCAACGCGCACTGGGCCAGCGTAATGGATTATGGCCTACCCCCCTCGACATTCCGAGGAGGAGACCCCGTTGTGATGATGATGACTTCAATATGTTGACAATACTTTTGACAATCATTGATCTCTTAATATTCAATTTTAATCCAAAATTCTTCGATTACATATTGAAAATAGATTTCAAATTGAACGTTATATACATTATTTTGAATTTGAAATTTCTTTTCAATCCAAAGATTTCGGATTGAGATTGGTTTGAGACATATAAATTTATTGCGCCGTTAATATACAGCACTACCTTACTTTTACGAATAGTTGTATAATTTATTACTTCACAAGAAATAATAAAATACGTAAGTCATAACCTTATTATTACAGAATCAATATATATAAACATGATTATAATAGTATATTTCGTACCGAGTATAAAAAAACCTTTTTCTTACCAGAAGAAGGAACGTAAAACATATTCTATAGTTTAGAGATATCATTATCTATGCGTTCATATATCATTTGCGATGAAACTTTGGTAAATTGTTGTAGGTGTTGTAGCGAAAGTTACTGAATAAGAAAAATGCCGAATTGATATTGATAAAACAACAAAGCGAGAATGGGAGAAGATGTAAATTTCTTTTGATTATAGTTTCATGAAGTTTTGTAAAACAAAAAGGAAACATTTTCAGCACATTGCGAGTACAGCAACACTATCCAGGTTATAAAAGCCCCATTCGCAGTTCTTGGCGCAGAACACTAAAAACTCATAAAAAGAGAATAAAGCCTATACCAATTAACTTAATTGCATTTTATTAGATACTGTTTCCATTATATTTTATTTGGATAACTAAACACTATATAATTAGATTTTTGATTCAAAAATTGTTGGGCAAGTGTGAGTCGAATTTGCACACTGAGGGTATCGCACAGTCAGGATTGGTATAAACTTTGCCGTTGCATGACTATTGTCACTATACATTGGCATAGGTCATGGTCAGTTTACCAACTGCAAAATAAATGTTATGCTACATATTTACGGTTTCCGGATTATTCCCTTTATGTGATAACAGATGGGACCGATACCGCACAGTAAAACGCAAATGAGAATAATAATATGCACTTAAAACAACAGTATCAGGACCCCACACCACGTATCACTAAGGTCACCAGGCGGGCTCTGCTTGCCAACTGGCTCAAGTCTATCAGAACAATGGTTAAATTATCACAATGGCCCACCGTCGAGCCGGGTTTCCTCATAAAATGAGGAGGGTATTAGGCCATAGTCCACCACGCTGGCTAAGTGCGAGTTGGCAGACTTCACACACCTTTGAGAACTTTTAGGGAACTCTCAGGAGTACAAGTTTCCTCACGATGTTTCCCTTCACCGTTAAAGTAAGTGATAATTAATTGCTTAAAACACACATAACTCAGAAGTCAGAGGTGTGTGCCTGTGTGGGGGATCGAACTCGGACATCCCGAGTAAGACATTGAAGTCTCAACCACTGGGCCATCACTGCGGTAAAGGTTATATACAGTCTTGGAAAAAAATAAAAGGTACTACCCGCGAATATATAGTTATCAACGGTGTTGCTAACTTATGCTTAAAAAAGTAGGAAATATGAGAAATTTGATTTTTTCTGGAAAGGGAATTTCCTGTCGAGCCGCATGTGGGCCAGACTTACCCCCTCCCCACTCTCATCCCATTAATTCTGCGGATCTAGTGGACTCTGGGATTTAACAATGGGACCCTTAAGACCGCAGCATTTTTTCTTCTTCACTCCTCCTCCCCACTCTATCTTCGAGGATGCAACGCATCCATAAAACGAGGGTATCTCTTGTTTTGTCGATGTCCATGGGCGATGGTGTCTTCTTACCATCAGATGGACCATCTGCTCGTTTGCACCTTATCCACCATAAAAAAAATGATGATAAAATTTGGCTTAATTTTCTTGAATGCAAAGTTAGCAACTATTTATTTAAAGGCAAAATTATGATTTACAAATGTCTGATCAGCAAATAGGGATCGATGGCCACTTTGGCTGTGGCCTCGGGCGCCCCAGAATTTAGTAAGTTATCCTACTAATATTATAAACGCGAGAGTTTGTAAGAATGTTTAGATGTATGATTTTGATGAAACTTTACAATAATATGGCTTACACATCAGAATGACACATAGGCTATAATTTATAATGATAAAGCGTGAATTATCTAAGATATAGCGGGTGAAACCACGTGGCGCAGCTAGTTAGATAATATAAAATTAGCTTAATCAGAGAACCTGAGTAGTAGTGTTTTATCTCTCTCTTTCAAATACAAATAAAGTTGACATAGAAAAGAATAGATGTTAATTAGACATTGATTACGTTAATCACTGTTTATAAGTAAGGCCGTCAGTTTCTACTCGAAAACACCAAAGAGAGTGACTCGTAATCTATTGCACTAAAGGTATGTTGTCTACACGTGGGTATACTTGAAATAATATAAAAGGAATTACCCGCAAACATTAATTTATAAACGTTGCTAACAATAAATTGACTAAGTTTAATGAATTAGTAACGATAACTAGTATTTGTCGGTATTGAACAATGAAAACGTTCCTGGAGACAGAACCCGCTTGTCCTGATTGCAAACGACCTTTTTATAGTCCTATGAATGGTAATTAAGAATTAGCGAACATCCAACTGTTTTCATATTGGAGATAGAGAAAAGTGATAGTGCTCTGACTTTATTATGTATTCTCTAAAGTTAATTGATTTTAATTTTGTCTTACAAACTACTTGGAGTAACATTGCTGGATCTCATATTTTCAATTTAAAATTTTAATATATTTTTTCAGTTATAAGAATAAATAATATTTAAAAATAAAGGGTTATTATTGATTATTAAAATATACAATACGTAATTCAATAAATATAATGAGTTTCTCTTTTTTTCTCGAGTTTTTCCATACCCCTTCAAAATAATCAAATTTTTTCAATCGAATTTTAAATTATTTTTGTTTTCAAAAAATAAAAACTGCCACACAAAAGATTAAAGATGACATGATTTATTATTCATTAAATAATAAAAAATAGTATAATATTTTTATTTATATTATTTATTTGAATTATAAAAATCCAGGTGTTTTTACACCCATTTATGTTGTTGTTAGCTCTACACTACGCTAGATGTTCGAGTAATATTGAACTCTCCTCTACTCCTTTTTAAATTATATACCTAATACATAATACCTATGTTGGTTTAAAGTAAATTATAATAATGTAGTGTTAGCATAATGTTGTGTTATGTTTACTTTTCCTTACACCGAATTTTCACAAAAACAAAATAGTATTATAGAAAACATCCATTCCTTAAAATTACAACTGCAACTGTATTTGACGGCACTGCATCTATTTCACTATTTGTATAGGAGAGAAAGAGACGGAAAGCATTTAAAAAGTGGCAAACTCAAATAAAGCTGACCCTTATCATACTCAACGTCGAACACAACTAACTGGGAAATATTTGTTGTCCAGGGATAGCTATCAACTTTACTTAGGTTACGGAATACAAATATGTGGAGAAACTTTTGTACGTTAGTTTTATTTGCATTGTGGTTGTAGAAAAATTAAATCCCTATTACAATTTATGTAATACAGTCTGACAAGCGATTTTAAAGAGTAAACATTGTCTAAAGTCATGCAAGTAGTTTCATTTGTTGGTGTAGCTTTTACATAATATCTTTTATTCCTCTTTAAACTTACACCAGCGTAACAATCTCCAGGCACAAGTTATTGTTATATTAAAAGTATCAATGCTGTACTTGAGCTTTAGCAAAACGTCAAATCAATATTCAATAACGCTTATTTAAAAATTAAAATTGTATGGGATAGTAAGAAAAGGTCACGTGACTTACAATCGAAAAACGAAAATTGACAGCAAATGTAGAATTGCTCAATTGAAAGAGATAAATAAGTATTTTCATACAAATGCGTAGTAAAGTGACTTTTTTGGTAGCTGTCAATACGGCGATATTGACAATTGCGGCGATTTCAATCTAGGCGTAAGATTCTGTCTATTTTAATTTATGAATGACTAGCTGCCTGCCCCCGCTTCGCTTCGGGTATTTAAAGCAATATTATAATTGATGTCCTTAAATTGTCACTATGTAATTGTGTAGTTTTTCATTATTTGAAAAAAGAGAGAGTGAGAAAAAGTTATAAAAAAAAATAATAGAAAGAAAAAGAAAAGCAACAGATAATAAAAGAGGGAGGACAGAGCAAAAATAATATTGAATAGGTAAAGGAGAGAGAGCGAAAGAGAGAAAAAGAGAGGGGGGGGGGGGGAGAGAGAGAGAGACAATCGAAAGAAATAAAGTGAAAGGAGACTGATCATTCTGAACAGATAAAGATAAAAACTAAAGAGAGAGAAAAGAGAGTGATAGTATTTTAAGAGGAAGAAAGACGGAAATACTATAGACTTCTCTCAGTGAAAGAATTTTTAAAATCGGATTAGTAACAACAAAATGGCCATTTTCTATTAATTAAAAAATGTATATGGCAACACTAAATCTCTTTTGTCACTCACGAATAGTGTAGTTTTCTCTCAGTGCAACAATTTTTAGTATAGATAAAGCAATTACAACTAAAGATATAGAGTCGCTTCAAGGCGATTTCCAATTTGCTTTCCCTCCAGGAATGCTTCTTCAATTAACAGAAATACTTAGGGGTTACCATTCCCTGCCCTGACAGATTTTTTTATCGATCTTTATTTGAAACCTGGACTAGGCCACCAGACCCTTACAGTAAGTACTGGCACAATTAACTATTAACTAATCATTGGTCTACACCGAACGACATTAAAGGTACTTGTGGGCTTGCGGGGGCGAGTTCTTTAACCTACATGTTTGTAACTTAAATCTTTCAACGTTAAAGTCTACTAACGAGAATGCTAATAGACCCCTTGTGAAGTGAAGGTCTATCCCACTTCTGATGTCGGATGCTATTAAAAGGGATGGATGACCTATAAATATAAGCTACGGGCGCAACACGGTCAGGTCATATAACTAAACTTATTACTATCACTTACTTTTCTGACAAGAACTATTATGACAGGAACCTAAGCAGTGCCTTGGACTTGTGACCAAGGTGTAGGCTTAAGGGATCCCTTTAAGTAATTACATCTCTCGCCTCCACTGCCCAGGTTCTCTGTTTAAACCTAAGATTAAACGCGTATAAACCTTTTTTTTTTTTTTTTTTTTTTTTTTTTTAACGGTGGAAAATGCTTTTACGCATCCCCTCCGTGCGACGAAGGGGTATGTGGGGCTCACAGCGAGTGCTGAACTACCCACTAAAAACCACCGAATCCACCGCCGTCATGAGGCAGGCACCACAGGAACGCTTTCAGCACACAACCATGTTGCCTAGACGGAGACCGACCTGAAGAGCCATGCTCCTCAATCCCTCATGGAGAAGCAGCTGTAATCTCCAATTGCTTCCTCAGGAAGCATGGACTTGCAGACGCTGAAAATGACGTCTGCGCACCCCTATCCACTTTCTGCGACGCGGTACTGCAGCAGGATCAGCTTCTCTTTCCCGCTCCGCCACTTCTTTCTTTGAGACAACAGACTCACAAAACGCGACCACAGCCGCCCACTCTCTCTTACCGGTGAGCATAGTCCCCACCAACTCCGATAGCGACGCAAATTCACCTACCACCTCTTTGAGCAAGTGCCTCTGTGGTTCCCAAGCCGAACAATCCACGAGTGTGTGCGCCGCAGTATCTACAGCAGCACCACACTCGTGGCACCCTGCATTTAGCTCTCTTCTTGCGACCTGGTACAGGTACTTACCAAAGCACCCATGATTGGTAAGCACTTGCGTTAATCGGTATGTCAAAGAACCGTATTTCCTCCCAATCCATCGTTCTAAATGTGGCCGTACTGCCTCAACGGTAAACGTACCCGCCTCTGGCCTCTGAAGGTCTTCGGTCCATCTTCTTAACACGATCTCCTGAGCCCGTCTTCTCATTCTCTCTATCAACTCCCTTGGAGGTTCTTCCCCTTCCGCTCTCATCGCTCTCCTCAACTGAAAGACCTCCGCAAGTGCCTCAGCCAGAAGTTCCCAAGGAGGATCAGCTGCAAGTAGTGTGGCTACTGTCCAAGAAACGGTCCGGTAGCCACGAATCGCTCTCACTGCGATCAGTCTCTGGGGCCTTCGCAGCAACCTCCTGTTCTCAGCTGAGAGAGATCCCACCCAGACTGGTGCACCATATGTAGCCATACTACGGATCACTCCCACATAAAGCCTGCGACATGGGGACTCTGGGCAACCTTTATTAGGGATCAGGCTTGCCAAGGCTGCAGCAGCATTCACGAGTCTTTGGGCAAGATTAGAAAAATGGGCGGTGAACTTCCACCTTCCATCCAATATAAGTCCCAAGTATTTCATTTGGGCCTTGACAGCCACCTCTACCCCCCGAATGGTTAACTTGGCTCCCGGTGGAGGTCCTCTTCGCGGTCCATGAAATAGTAGGGCCTCCGTTTTTTGTATCGCCACCTCAAGTCCCAGCTTATTAATGAGGTCAATTACCAGAGACGTACCCTCTGTTGCGAGATGAGCAGCTTCCACGTAATTTCTCCCCCGACAAGTCACGAGAGTGTCATCCGCATAGCAGATTATTTTCATCCCGGGCAATAATGGAGAGCGCAGGAGCCAATCATAGCCAATGTTCCACAAGGCTGGTCCCAAAACCGAGCCCTGTGGAACACCTCTTTTAACTTTATGTCGGCACAAGTTCCCAGCATCATCTTCCCATAGAATCTCTCTATCGTTAAGATACGATTTCAGTAGCCGAACCAGATACGAGGGCGCCTCATGAAATCGAAGTGCCTCTTCAATTGTCTCAAAGGAAAGGCTATTGAAAGCGTTGGCGATGTCTATGGACACGGCTAGCACAACTTCTCCTTCACCCACTGCATCCTCTGCAAGGTTCTTAAGATTGATGAGGGCGTCAATTGTCGAGCGTCCCAATCTGAAACCATATTGGGCGTCTGACAGTCCCGGGCCTACCTCCTCCAGATGCTGAGTAAGACGGGCAGCAATGACCCTCTCAAAGAGCTTACCCGTCTCACTAAGCAGCACTATTGGTCTATATGCGGATGGCGAGTCTTGCGGGCGGCCTTCCTTTGGTATCAGGCACAATCTACCAACCTTCCATTGTCTAGGAAATTCGCCTTCTCGCATACACTCACTAAAAAGCTCTCTAAGTTGCGCTCCCCAGACTTCAGCCACCATGAGTAAAATTCTCCCTGGGATTCCATCCGGTCCCGGTGCCGTTGTCTTGCGCTTCAAACGACAGAGGGCCAGGTTCAGTTCACTCTCAGATACCGGAGGGATAGTTCCCGTTCTCATAGTATGATTAGAAGCAGCCATAGCCGGAGGAGAATGCTCCAAAGGAGCTGGGAAGAGTTGCTCCACGATCCACCGTAATAATCCCGGCGCCAGCGTCTTTGTGACAGGAGGTCTGCGAGTGAGCAGTTTATTTCGTACAGCGCGATAGGGACGGCCCCACGGGTCTAAATTAAGCTGTTCCAACATCTGCGCACGTGCACGTTTTTTACTTCGGCCTATTTCTTGCTGCAAATCTTTCTTTGCCTCTTGGTAAATGCCGCGCAGGATTTCCTCTTGTTCGATATTTACTCCATTACGACGGCGACAGCGAACATACACCCTACGTGCACGTATACAGGATACCCGTAAAGCCGCAATTTCTGGAGTCCACCAAAAGACCTGTCGATGACAAGGCCGACGCCGAACCCTTGGCATGGCAGTATCACAAACCGCCGTCAGTGCGTCACCTAGTTGGTTTGCTTTCTGTTCGAGTGTGTCACTCCGACCAGCTCGAAGTGCCCATCTCTGAACAATTGCAGCCTCTTCCGCCATTTCATTGTTTAATTGACTGATTGCCCAACGCGGAAACCAGTTAGAGTTTCTATGGGACGGTTGTGCTCGCGAAGATGTGGAGACCTCAAATGTAATGTATCTGTGATCAGACAGCGTCTCCACCTCTTCTTCAACGCGCCAGTTACCAACCAATCTCGCGACGGCAGGTGTGGCAAAAGTAAGATCAACCACCGACCCGCCATGCCAGCGCACGCAAGTATGAACTGAACCCCTATTCAACAAAGATAATCCCGCCTGAAGAGCCCAGATTTGTACTGCTCTGCCCCTAGCGTCGTTCGAAGGATTGCCCCACGCTTTTGATTTGGCGTTCAGGTCGCCTAGAACTATAACTTGCCTTGGAGCTTGCCTGGCTAAGGAGGACCGAAGGCAATCCAGAAAAACTTCGAATTCCGAAAAGGGACGATTAGGAGAAAAATATACTGCACACACCGCTAGTTCTCCCCAAATAGCCGTAATATATCCTGAACCCCTCTCTATTACTGACAGCGCCGGTCCACCAGAATCACCCGCCAGAATTGCTACTAAGCCATTCAGATCCCCCACCCAGTTCGAAACAGGGGGGACATAATATGGTTCACAGACTGCGGCTAGGTCGATCCCCCACTCCGCAACGGACTGCAGAATTAAATCCTGAGCCCTCGCGCAGTGGTTGGCATTAGTTTGGAGAAAGTTAATAGTTCGCTGATTCATTCTGGCATACTGTCTTCATCTTGCGAGCGCAACTGTGTTGCAGCTGCCTCCCCTCTAGCGTATTGAATCGCTCTACCCTTCACGAAAGGGGGTTTGCATAACCTTCCCCCATGACATGATTCGCTGGTTTACCCACCTCTGTGCATATCGCACATCGGGTAACTCCCATACATTCCGTCAGCTTGTGACCAGATTGACCACATCTGTAACATAGATTTTCCCGATTTATGCTGGAAACGCACTGATGCCGCGTGTGACCGATGCCCATGCATCTAAAACAGCGTAAAGGGCGCCGCTCTAGGGCCTGAACTCTGGCTGAGCTCCAGCCCACCAATAATCTACCAGATTCTGAGAGTAGCTTTGCGATCCCAACCGGACATCGCACGACCGTCATCCCTATGCCACCTGGGCCAGGCCGAATCTCTCCAACCCTCACGTACTCTGATGCACAGTTCCCCGCCTTCACGATTGCCGTGACCACCTTCGTCTTTGTGACAGAGTCGTCTAGACCCGTTATTCTAATGGCAGCAGTAGTGGTGGGTCTAGTGACATACGCCACTCCATCCAGAGCCTCTTGGAGTTTTCGTGCAAGCTCATCAGCCTGCTCCGAAGATTGCTCTTTTGGTAGCTCCAAAAGTCTTGCACCGGTCGCTGCCTGCCTTATCTTTAAGCCAGCTCCAATTCCTAATGCGGAAAGATCTACATTCTGTTCAGCCCTTTCCAATACTTTAGCATAAGTAATCCCTTCACTAGCTGCATGTGGCTCCAGTGTGATCACAACAGCTGCTGTTCGCGGAATATTAAATTTTGACTTTGCTTGCCGAACCTTTTCGCCAACCTCAGCACCTACCGGAGATGGCTTTTTATTTTTATTCCCCTTCTTCGTGACTGTCACCCAGCTGCTATCCTTTTCCGTGCGGGTAGATACCTGGGAAGCAACCCTGGGTGTCTCCGAGGAAAGCGGCGGATAGTCCTGGTCATCTAAAGGCTGAGAAGTAGATAGACCAGCCGTGCCGCTTCTCCTTGTCTGGATTGACACGGGATCCTGCTGTAGGTTTGACGTAGAGCGTTCCTGCGTTGTATGACGCCTTCTGTCCGCCGCAAGAGACGGGCGCACTACCGACACCGGTAACAGTCGTTCTTCTAGACCCGCCAACCGGGCATTCAGCATGTCTCCTAGGGTGGACATGAGCGACGCCTTAAGCTCTTCCAGCTGGTTTCCCTCGGCACGATTTGGTTGCTCTGACTCCTTGTTAGCTTTCCTTGTGCCCGACTCCTCATATTCGCGGAGGAAGGCCTTCAATTCTGTCTTTAGATTCTCCAGCTCTCTGGCCAGTCGAGAATTATCTGCTCTCAGGCGACGGACTTCTTCTGACTCTGTCCTTCCAGCTAATACTTCCACGATGCCCTGAAGAGCATTAGCCGACTCCTTCAATTTTTTCACGAATGTTCCCTTCAAATTCTTAGACTTCTGAGCCACTGTCAAAATTTCCGATGAAAGGCAACCTGCATCAGATTTTAATTCTTCTGCGCTTTTTTTTGCCGGTTCTTTATAACGCTCCGCATTCGTGGCTGGCAGATCTTCCATCTCCTGACTTACTTCAGACTCTTTTCTCAAAAATTGCCGCTTCTCCATAAACTCTTTCTCACACGTCGAAATTTGTCTCGCGCGTAACCCAGATTTTGATTTAGAGAGTCCCACAGCTTGTTTAGTGCGTAGTTTGCCTTTCGCCTTGGAAACTCCTCTAGTCTTGCCTCGTCGAGACGTATTATATTTAGCCATCGAACGTTCCCTAATTTCCACCTCGAAAGAATCTTCTTCACGCGGCCTTTTTTGGCCACCACAAACTTCAATATTCCTTTCAAAATCCAATACATAGGCATTTCGATTATCCTTTTGTACAAAGCCTGGGTTGTTTGTGCTTCTCTCCCCCCCACTTTTATTTCCGCTTCTTATCTCGTCAACACTCCCCTGGCAGACGTTGCCACCCCCAGAATTCGAAATGGGACGGATGACGTCCACAGGCTCCGTGCGGGACACGGAGTCTGTGGGCCTCACAAGGGATTCCCCAACCGTGTTCCGGTTGGTACCCTCCTGGGGTAGATTATTCCTTTCGTTTGCCATTATCATGTTTTCCTTCTTGTTTGAAAAGGTGAAGGACCCTTTAGCGCTAGCGACCGGATACCCTCCGGCCATACATCCTCTCAGCACGCTGGACCTTAGGATTTAGGGTAATTTTTTTATGAGGTTTTCTACCTCACCCTCACGTTAGTAATCCACCCCACGCCGTTAAGTTGCCCTTACAGTCCACTCTACTAGTCAGAGAGATACCAAGAGCGATCCAACGACGGAACCTTTTCTTTGACGCGAGTCTTTGCTTGCCTATGTTTTAAAGCCCCTTGCTGTCAGTCGTTTGCCATGGACGGTGGTCTTTCCTAGCTACTAGGGAGGACCACCGGTCATGTTGCCCAGGGTGCACCACGGGGAGGTGACTGACCTGCACCCCAAACGCGTATAAACCTAACCTAACACAAGGCTAACCTAACCTAAGGCTAACTTACACTTCCGACATATATATGTCCGAAACATTAAAAAAGAGTATACAATCATTCAATAAGCATAATATGTGCACAACCGATGGCGTTTCATGAAAGCTACGGGCTCAATACGGTCAGGATATAACTGATCTCGTACTATTCAGACAGGAAGGAATTCCCTAAGCCTACACCTTGGACTTGTGACCAAGGTGTAGGCTTAGGGAATTCCTTTATTCGATCTAGACACTCACCTCTACTGCTTAGTTTTACTGTTTAAGCCTAAAATTAGACTAATATAAACCTAACCTAACACAAGGCTAACCTAAACCTTACTCACACCACACGTATACAATATTCTAAACTTAATATAATACATTTTTGATATATGCTTATATTACAAGACTACTTTATCCTATTCCTCGAAAACGGCGTAGCATCAGTACTAAAGTGGTTTCGATTAAAAGTTAGTTTCGAAGCTATTTAAAGCTGCCAAGTAATATAAATTAAGTATTTGGATTCTCCTATGTTACGGTAAGTATAACTAATGGAAAATATTCTTTTATATATCTAAGAGGAACTATTTATTTTATTTATGTCTTAAAAATATGTCTAAAAATCTAAAATATAATCGTTCTTTCTTTCTCGTCATTCTCGTATTCTTCATCCTCCTTCCTCTTCTCTGAGTCCTATTCTTTTCTTTTCTCCTCCTTCCCCATCTCCATCTCATCCTACAACCTTTCCATTATACCCACTCTGCCTCTCTCTCTTTTTTCACTTCCTCTTACTTATCCTCCTTTTACACTTTTTGTAAATCTGTGACGTTTCGTCCTCGTTGCGAGGAGGGTGGCCCCTTCTCCCTTGCTTAACACAGTACGAAAACCCTATAAAGGCGTTCCCCCTTCCAACGCGCCTAATATAATAAAATCGTAAAATTTCTATGGTTGGATGCATCACGTTAAAAAGCTGAGCTGCGTTTAATAAAATTTGGAATACAGATAGACAGAGAACCTTAGAATGTAGATTTTTTTTTTTTTTTTGATTAGGGTGTTGAAAACAAATTTGAAGCTAATTGTACACATAACTAAATGAAGTAAATATATATTCCTATGCGGACCAACTCACATGGGTCAACTCACTAGTTGGTAATAAATGGTACAGTAAATCAAATTACATTGTCATATCACCTTTTTCGAGTTTATTATCTTTTTATTGAGTAAACTGTCCACGACAGAACTTTTTTAGCTCTCGACTTGAAACGACTTTTAGGTAAATGCGAAATACTTTATGAAATTTTATTTTGCATCGGGAATTTTGTAACAAGATTTGATACAAAATTCTTTTTTTACTCAATATCAACGTAGTAAAACAAACCCTAAATACCATTGGGTTGCGATAATGTTGAGAGCCATTTATTATTGACAGGTGGAAACTAATTGATTTAATTAAAAAATTATAATAACGAGTAAAAGCTGAGTTTTCCATGGCAAAGGAAGATGGACAAGTAATTTAATATAAATAAAATCAGTTTAGTCAAACAAAATAGAAAAAGACAATAATAAAGATATTTCCTAAGTTGAATATTCAGTATTTGCATATGAAAGGCAAAGTTTTGTTAATTCTTTGGAATTATTAAAGTAGCTGCAGTAGATAAAACAACACTGTGCCTCTGTACCCCAGCCCCACTGCTTCCGTTACGGGTCACAAATTGTTTTTGCGACCATCCTAATTATTTCCACTTGCTGGCTTTATGCGTACATAGGTTGGACTAGAAGAGATTTTAAATGCAAACGCAATAGTGTAAAGGGCAACTATAGCTTTATATACCACACAATTCGTGGAATATGCTGCCTTCTGTCGCCCCGCGTCTCATCATCAACTCGTCAACCCGCGACAATAATAGAATTCGTAGTAAGTACACATAAGGCAAAAATTTATATTACGTTGTCAACAGATGTTAATGCTTGACAAGAATAGAAAGTTCTTTAAGAAGATTCTCATATAAGTAAAGGGAGTTGCGTAACATTAAAAAAAGATGTAGAAATTACTAGAAATATCAATAAAGATTTGATAGCGAAGAGATTAGTTGTAGAAAGATTAAATTCCCGGCTTTGCACGTGTAGTAGAACATAATTTGGAACATGTTTTTACAATCGTAAGATCGCATCGGCTTAAAGAGGCAGCGTTTTCGCAGAAAATTTCAAGATGGCTAGAAAATTTCTAGACATTTTCAACAAATATCATTTTTCAACCTATTTACATTAAAACTTAACAAATTATACACCAAATCCTTCCGCATTAATCACTGTATCTATTTGTGAAAACTGCATGAAAATCTGTTAAGTACCTTTTGAGTTTATTGTCGACATAGCGAGACAGACGTGGCGATTTGGTTTTATTAAATTAGTTTAGGTTTCTACCCTAAACCTTGTGAATTTAAAAGGCTATACTTTCGATATTAATTTATCTAAATATACCAGATTTATTCTATATTTTATCCTTTCAATAGAGTCGACATCTGTAACCGTCGCGTTACCCCGGTCTTGCAGGAGATGAACAATAAAAATGTAAACTCGACAACGTATTTCACAGCTACACCTCTTTGTGCAGACCGGAATACGTTTTGTGGTTTTCTGACTATATTTAGAATACTTTGTACTCTTAAGTTGTAACGTTGCAATTCGTTACACTAGAATTAAATTTTAAATTTATAAAAATATGTGTATACTTATAAAATATATATATATATAAACGTAATAATTAGTAGTTATTGCGTAAGCCATGAGAGGGAGGTGAGACGAGGTGCGGGGGACGCGCGCTGCGTAGGCGCTCTGCGACTGAGCGGTGGTCGGGTTCCTCAGTCACGTACCGAGGCGCATTAGCTAAGGTCCATGACACTCTTGCTCGTTTTCTATATATACATATATATATATACATCGTTCGTATTACTTTTTTTTTAAAAAAAAATAATATTATTAAATATTTTAAAACGAATTAGTTTTAAAAGTGTTTATCGTTCCCGGTTTAGGGTAAGTTTTTAAATGTTACACAAATCAAAACCTAGCTATTTGCTCATTGTTTCCACATTTCATTTTTTTTTCCTTTTAGAATAAATTATGCTTTTTGTCATTATAATCACACGCATATATTCCAAGCACTGCAAAATAATATGTAATTAGCGTCTATGATTGCATCATCTTTTTATTTCGAAGTACCCTAATATTTTATAATTTTATTAAACATAACTTAAATAACGTTTATTGCTAAATAGATTCTTTTTCTTGATTTTAATTGTTTTTTTATTATTTTGTAATTACGTAATTTCTTTTAAGCCTTCCGCTTGCGATATTAAGTTGTTTTTTTATATATAAGTGTAACTCCGTTCTGGTTGTACCACCACGGCAAAACTTCTATGCGTACTAGGTGTCGTACTGCTGATGGTGGACTTCCAGGATGGAATGCTTGGGCCAGCGGCTCATTGTTTGTTTTGCCAATTCCAGGAATCTGGAACTCTGTTGGTACCAGGCACCTCGGACCAGGATCCAAGCCTATAAGAAGCTAGTGGTTGGGTACCGAGTTGTTGCAAGCTGCAAGATTAATTGCAAAACAGTTTTTGCTGACCATCGTATTATTTACGGCCAGAACTCCTCTCCTCGGCGGACATCCACCACCATCGGCCAGATATTTACTACGCCGGACACGCCAGGAGAGTACGGTATAGAAGTAAGGCAGATGGCTTTATACCCACGGCCCACGTAATTTTTTTTATTTACTTTTAATATATATATTTTGTTGACTAGGGTTGTTGTTTCTTTTATATATATATATCCATCAGAACACCCCTACGTCACACTGGCGCCCTCTTACGTGGTTAATCTGTCCTTGCTTCTATAAGATAGTAGCTAGTTTTGTACGGTGGTTGGTTTAGTTGTAAAACGCTTTTTTTTTTGGTTTTTCTTAGCAACTAGGGTGAAAACAGTTTTTTTTAGTTCATTTATTTATAATTTTGTTTCTATAATATATTCTAGTAATATATTTGTAATTGTTATAGGTAGGTACAGTCAGCAATACAAGTGTTTATTATAAAATTTTATTTAAAATTTTTTTTTTTTTTCTTTTTTCATAATTTGTTTTTCTTCACTTTTCTTTATGCTGCTGCACCTACTATTATAAATTATTGTTTTATACCTGCTTTCACACCAGTTGCAATTTAATATTTTATTGTTTGCATTTAAAAAAAAAAAAAAAAATTTTTTTTATTCATTCATCACCATTTCATAAACCAAAGCGTTCTGTTAAAGTTGATTGTAACAGAACGGAGTATTTAGTTTTAATCATTTTTTTTTTGCGTAACATTTAAATCTAACCCTCTTTTTTATTTTACTCTTGATTTGTTTTAATATGAATCACTCAATAAAGTTTTTGTCGTTACAAAAGCCTGAGCTAGAATACGAGGTTGCTGTTAGAGGCGATACACCAGCTACTACAGTCGCAGAGCTTAGGAAACAGATTAACAAATTATCTCAGTTGTATCCTTCCGAGGAGATTTTGAGTTCATATTTAGAACCCTCGGAGGATTTATGTTTAATTTCAGATATACTTGAAAAAATTAATATTACTCTTATGGAAGAAGTTCTAGATACGAATGTATTGGCTCGAACGGAAAATATTTTTCACCATCTTTACCATCGTCTTAATCGTATTGAACCGGATAAAAATTCCTTAGATAAGCATATGCAATGCAGTGTAACTTTTAAAAATCTTTTTGATAAATTACTAACACTAAAAGCAAAATCTGTCGATCCTCTTGCAATTCCTGGTGCTAGTCCAGAAACACCGCCCATACCGACACCGATTAATGTAACGGTTAATTGTGAAGGCAATAATAGGTTTTCTTCTGAACTAGGAAAACTTAAATATGACGGAAAATCGTGTGTGCGTTCCTTTATTGAGCGAGTGAATGAATTTAGTTTAGCTCGTAATATTTCTGGATCGAAACTGCTTGCTTTCGCTAGTGAAATTTTTATTGGCGATGCCTTACACTGGTTCCGTAGCGTGAAAGATCAGGTGACATCATGGGATGAGCTTATTGTTACCCTCAGGGAGGACTTCGATAAATCTGATTTTGATTACCGTTTGTTAGCCGAGATACGATCTAGATCTCAAGGTGAGACGGAAAATATTACTATTTATTTGTCAATTTTAGCGGGTATGTTTTCACGATTATCGAAGCCCCTGCTCGAGGAAGATAAACTTGAGATTATATTGCACAACATCAGACCGTGCTATGCAAGTACTCTTGCTTCAGCAACTGAAATTAAATCTATTGAACAGTTGCGCTTACTGTGTAAAAATTTTGAAAATGTTCACTCACGTATGGCACAGTTTCGTGAGCCTGTAGTAGGATCATCAGACTGCATGGTTGCACCCGAGTTCGCTTATAAACTAAAAAAAGAGAGCTCTCAAAAATTAAATTTTAATCAGAATCAGTACAAAAAACCTACAATTTACACTAAACCTAATTCTAGTAATAATATTAACGAAAAATATTTACATTCTATTTCTAAAAATAATCCTAATTCTACCAGTAAAGTACCCTATTGTCCTAGATGCCGTAACAATTCGCATAGTTTTAAAAATTGTGAAAGTACCGAGATCATGTGTTTCAAATGTGGCCGCAAAGGTGTAAAGAAACCTGAGTGCCCTAGCTGTAATGCCAAGTCAAAAAACTAATCTTCCAGAATTGTAGTAATCCGCATTCGTCAGTTAATAAGCAGGAATGGGAGGAGTGGTTAGAAACTGTACGTAGGTTTTTTAATAGTTACAATATTGCTACAATTCTGGAAAACAGGCCTTTAGAAGATACACGACCATACGTAAACGTTAAGTTTAATGACATTGATGCCTCAGGTCTACTTGACTCGGGTTCCGCTATTACTATAATAGGCAATAATGCACATTTGACTCTACTTGATCATGGTCATAAGTTATGTACAGACGACATGGTGTCCATTGTAGCTGCTGGTGGACAGAAATTACAAAGCATAGGTTACATAAATTTACCAATTACTTTTGACTCACAATTTCATATTTTAAAGGGCTATGTAGTCCCAGAAATTCGTTCTTCGCTTATTTTAGGGATTGATTTCTGGCGTGCCTTTCGTTTATGTCCTAAGTATTTGGGATCTATTAAATTATGTTCAGCACCGTTATGTGATTTGAGTGTTAAAAATACTATTAACAGCCATATTTGCTCCTATGATAATTTAGAAGATACTCAAAAATCCATAGTAGATAATATTATTGATCAATATAGCAATATATCATTTGAACGAAAGGGACTAGGTCGTACGCATTTGATTACCCATCGCATCGATACTGGTGATTCTCCTCCTATTCGACAAAGGTACTACAGACTCTCGCCTGAAAAACAGAAGATACTGGTCGAACAGGTAGATGAGATGTTGGCTTTAGATGTGGTGGAGCCTTGTGAAAGTGCCTGGCAGTCACCTGTACTTCTCGTGAAAAAGAAAAATGGTCAGCCTCGTTTTTGTCTTGATAGCAGGAAGCTGAACTCCGTCACAAAACGAGATGCTTACAATCTTCCCTATATTTCGGAGATCTTGGATAATTTACGAGATGCGCGCTTCCTTAGTAGTCTAGATTTATCCAAGGCCTTTTGGCAAATCCCCATTGTAGAGGAAGACAGGGACAAGACGGCGTTCTACGTCCCAGGTCGAGGAACGCTGAGGTTTAAAACGACACCATTTGGCTTGACAAATGCTCCAGCTACACAGCAACGTTTAGTTGATACATTGCTCGGTGACGTGGATCATCGAATTTTTGCGTATTTAGATGACATTATCATCGTCAGTAGCACTTTCGATGAACACGTCTCACTTCTGCTTCGTGTCTTGGACAAACTACGCAGAGCGAACTTAACTATCAACTTGGAAAAGTGTGAGTTCTTCCGAAGTCAGCTAAAATATTTGGGTTATGTGGTTGATGCGAATGGATTGAGAACTGACCCCGATAAAGTAGAAGCCATTCTTAATTATCCAACTCCCACTAATAGGAAGGATCTCAAGCGATTTTTAGGCACTGCTACTTGGTACCGTCGGTTCGTACCAAATTTTAGCACCATTGCGGGACCACTTAATAGGCTGACTTCGAGTAAGAAAAGCGCTCCACCATTCAAATGGACAGAGGAAGCAGACGCCGCTTTCAAGAAATTGAAAGAATGTCTAGTCTCTGCCCCAGTTCTATCGTGTCCAAATTACGATTTGCCATTTCAAGTACATACGGATGCGAGCAGTTATGGAATAGGTGCAATGTTGACGCAGGTTGTTGATGGCAAAGAACGACCTATCGCCTACATGAGTAGGTCACTTACGGCTCCTGAAAGAAACTACAGCATTACAGAAAGAGAGACCTTAGCGGTACTAGTTGCTTTGGAACATTGGCGTTGTTATGTTGAAAATGGTAAAACTTTTATTGTCTACACCGATCATAGCGCGCTAAAGTGGTTTCTTTCTTTAACTAACCCTACGGGTAGACTCGCACGCTGGGGCGTTCGTTTATCTGCCTTTGACTTTGAGATAAAACACCGCCGTGGTGTAGATAACATTATTCCCGATGCTTTGTCTAGGTCTGTCCCGGTTTCTTTTATAACAACTGCCAAATCAATTGCGTCTACTAGTGATGATTGGTATAAAAATATTTACAACAATTGTATTAATAACCCTAGTAATTTTCCAAATTATCTTATTAAAAATGATTCGCTTTTCCGTTTATCTAAAAATAAATGTCACCTTACGAATGAATTTTCTTGGAAGGAAGTGGTTCCTTCTGAACTAAGAGACACCGTCATTTCGGAAAATCACAATGAGCCTACGGCTGGTCACTTAGGCATCTTTAAAACTTACAGACGTATTGCTCTTAGATACTTCTGGCCAGGTATGTACCGGGATGTCGCAAAGTATGTAGGTTCTTGTTCCATATGTCTGCAGTATAAAGCCCAAAATCATGCTACTTTAGGTGAAATGGGTCGCCCGAAGCAATGTTCGAGACCATATCAAATGATCTCCGTAGATCTTATGGGACCTCTTCCCGTTACGAGGAAGCAAAATAGTTTTATTTTAGTTGTAACATGTTGCTTTTCAAAATTTTGCCAAATTTTTCCAATTAAAAAAGCTACCTCTCAAATTATAATCAAAATTTTAGAAGAACAAGTTTTCTTAATTCACGGTGTACCTCAGACTATCTTCCTTGACAACGGGCCACAGTTTATTAGTAAAGATACTAGTGTACTCTTCAAAAAATATAGAATTCCAAACGTATTTTTCACACCTAAATACACCCCACAGGTTAATACTGTGGAGCGTTACAATAAAACAATCATAACTTGTATTTCTACGTTTGTGGACAGCGATCACCGATCGTGGGATTTGTTCATACCCAGTGTACAATTTGCCATAAACAATTCCGTAAATGAGGCTACAGGTTTTACTCCCTCGTTATTAGTGTTTGGACGTGAAATAGTACTCTGTGGTTCCCATTACACTGACTCCGACTTGGGCGACGAAATTGTGTTCATGCCACGGGACATTTACGCGGAAAACATGGGTTGCTTGTGCAATATTTTCGACCAAGTTCAGAAATCTTTATACCACGCTCATGTCAAAAATACTGAAAAATACAATTTACGACGCAAGCCGTTTGAGTACAGTGTAGGTGATGTTGTCATGAAACGTACATATATTTTAAGTGATAAAGATAAATACTTTAGCAAAAAATTGGCTCCAAAATACATAAAATGTCGCATAATCGAGAAAAAATCCCCTTTAGTATACGTCTTGGCCGATATGTCTGGAAAATGTATAGGTACCTGGCACATAAAGGACCTAAAACTTGTAGGTTTTAATAAATAACTATACTATTTAATTTTTTTTATATATATATCTCGGTTTTATTTATTTTACTTTAGCTATATAACATTTTAAATATCTAATAAAATAATTATTTATTCTTAACGCAATTGCACATTATATTACCCTTAGTCGCTTGTAACAACTTAACACTTATAAATGTCTGTAGGAGTCGATCAGTTAAAAATCTGATTTCCTCGGTATTTGATAAAGTGCGTTAGTAGTCTAATATGACTGCTAATGCTTGTTTGAGTTGCGCGATGTATGATTGAATTTTGCAAGGTGAATTTGAATGTTTTAATGCAGACTAGCGCATGAGTGTGCGGATTTTATTTTATTAAATCAATAAAATCCTTTTTGTGGCGAGCGGGGTATTGTAACGTTGCAATTCGTTACACTAGAATTAAATTTTAAATTTATAAAAATATGTGTATACTTATAAAATATATATATATATAAACGTAATAATTAGTAGTTATTGCGTAAGCCATGAGAGGGAGGTGAGACGAGGTGCGGGGGACGCGCGCTGCGTAGGCGCTCTGCGACTGAGCGGTGGTCGGGTTCCTCAGTCACGTACCGAGGCGCATTAGCTAAGGTCCATGACACTCTTGCTCGTTTTCTATATATACATATATATATATACATCGTTCGTATTACTTTTTTTTTAAAAAAAAATAATATTATTAAATATTTTAAAACGAATTAGTTTTAAAAGTGTTTATCGTTCCCGGTTTAGGGTAAGTTTTTAAATGTTACACAAATCAAAACCTAGCTATTTGCTCATTGTTTCCACATTTCATTTTTTTTTCCTTTTAGAATAAATTATGCTTTTTGTCATTATAATCACACGCATATATTCCAAGCACTGCAAAATAATATGTAATTAGCGTCTATGATTGCATCATCTTTTTATTTCGAAGTACCCTAATATTTTATAATTTTATTAAACATAACTTAAATAACGTTTATTGCTAAATAGATTCTTTTTCTTGATTTTAATTGTTTTTTTATTATTTTGTAATTACGTAATTTCTTTTAAGCCTTCCGCTTGCGATATTAAGTTGTTTTTTTATATATAAGTGTAACTCCGTTCTGGTTGTACCACCACGGCAAAACTTCTATGCGTACTAGGTGTCGTACTGCTGATGGTGGACTTCCAGGATGGAATGCTTGGGCCAGCGGCTCATTGTTTGTTTTGCCAATTCCAGGAATCTGGAACTCTGTTGGTACCAGGCACCTCGGACCAGGATCCAAGCCTATAAGAAGCTAGTGGTTGGGTACCGAGTTGTTGCAAGCTGCAAGATTAATTGCAAAACAGTTTTTGCTGACCATCGTATTATTTACGGCCAGAACTCCTCTCCTCGGCGGACATCCACCACCATCGGCCAGATATTTACTACGCCGGACACGCCAGGAGAGTACGGTATAGAAGTAAGGCAGATGGCTTTATACCCACGGCCCACGTAATTTTTTTTATTTACTTTTAATATATATATTTTGTTGACTAGGGTTGTTGTTTCTTTTATATATATATATCCATCAGAACACCCCTACGTCACAAAGTTACGAAAAAAATCAATTAAATACTTAAAAAAAACTTACTTCTATATGGATCTGTACAGCACGTCTAAGTGAGCCGTCCGAAGGATATCTCAATGTTATACTACTAATTCTACTGTTAGCAACACTGTTTATAAAGTAGTAGTAGCGGGTACATTATTTCAAGTATACTGATGTGAAGACAATTGTACGGTGCAATGACCGTACATTGCGCCCGCGCCGGGTGCTGCGTTAGCGTTTCCCCGGCCGTGTGCAAAATAATTAAGTTAATTATAAAAAAAACATTTAAGAAGTTAGTTCACGTCGTGTCCTCTACCAAATAGGTCGCGTGTGCTCCGTCCTATCCCTATCTTCCCCATCCTAAGTAGTTCACGTCGCACTTCAACCAGACAAGTCGCGTGTTCTTACTTTAATCCCAAGTTAGCTATAGGGTCGATACCCCGGGACCAGTGCGGATCGCGTGTAGCTTACTTAATACCATAGACCATACTATTCACTTAGATAAGTTAATTATTAAACCGTATACGTAGTTACTATCTAGGCGTTTTATTCATGTACAGCCTAAACACTGTACATCGTGGTCCTTCGAGCCGGATAAAACGTTTTCTGGCTATTCACTTAATGACCTTATGTATAGGGGTCCGAACCTACAACAAGATCTCCTCTCTCTTATCATTAAGTGGAGACAGTATAAAATAGCCTTTACTCCTGACATCGAGAAAATGTATCGTCAAATTCTTGTACACGAGGACGATCAACCCTATCAAAAAATCGTCTGGAGGAACTCTCCTACGGAACGACTTCGTGACTACCAGCTTAGCACGGTCACTTATGGCACGAAGGCTGCACCATTTTTAGCGATGATGACGCTGAAACAGCTGGCCAAAGATGAAGAAAAAAGCTTTCCAGAAGCTTCCAAGTTGGTGGACCAGCTTTTACATGGACGATCTGCTCCATGAGCACCGCGACTTAGAGTCCGCCAGAAAATTACAATATGATCTCATAAATCTTCTCAAGTCAGGAGGATTTAACTTGAGAAAATGGAAGTCAAACAGACCGGAGCTCTCAGATGACCTTAAATCAGCCACCAACGACCAAGCATTTGTATTTAAGCATCAAGATTCTACCAAAACCCTGGGGCTGTACTGGCATCCACTTGAAGACCAATTCAAATTTGAAAAACAAAAATTACCATTTTCATTAAAATTATCCAAAAGAAAATTATTATCAGAAATCTCTAAGATTTTTGACTCCCTTGGATGGCTTTCCCCGTGACCACTAAGCTAGAGCTTTTATTTCAGGAAGTGTTGCTTCTTAAACTACAGTGGGACGATAACTTGCCAAGTGACGTCATTAATGGAATAATATGAAGGAAGATATAACATGTATTAATAAATTAAATATTAAGAGATGGTTGCATTGTCAGCCAAATGATACAATAGAGTTGCACGGTTTTTCTGATTCATCCATAAAAGCTTATTCCTGTGTAATATATTGTAAAATTAACAATCACCAGACACAAAAATCAACAGTAGTCATTGTTGCCTCAAAAACTCGACTCGTACCACTATGCAAAACCATAACATTGCCTCGATTAGAGTTATGTGCGGCGGGGCTACTTTCAAAATTAATGAAAACTGTTAAAGAATTTTTAAGAAATTTGTCAATAAAAACTTTTGGCTGGTCAGACTCAACAGCTGTGTTAGGATGGATAAACGGTGAACCACAACGCTGGAAACCATTCGTCGCTAACAGAGTTAGCCAAATCACGGAAGTTATGCCACCAGATTGTTGGAATTACGTACAATCAGATGAAAATCCAGCTGATTATATACCAAGAAAGGTTAATAATAATATGGTCACTCTATTTCCCGTTTCGAATTACATTGCGATAAACGTGCGCAAAGATTCATTTATGACGATGTCGAGCCTCGACCTTCAGGAATGCAAGCATTATGACACTGAAATACAGCTCTGCCCTATTAATAATCTCATTCAACACATAAAAAATGAAAATAGCTTGTGTTTAAAGGATGATCAAAAATCTTGCAAACCTAAAGTAGAACCGTGTCAAGACTCATGGAACCAATTACATGAGTTAAACAGGTTTTTGTTGTTTCCTTGTAAACCTCGGACTATTCACACCATTTGTGAAGATCAGATTACCTCTTATCATCTTTTCGACTCCGGGATCATAGTGCTGAAGGCAGATTGTCTCAAAAAGGGAGGTGAATTTACCATTTTCACTCAAAAGAGACAATTCAATGAGCTTATCATCGCCCCAGACCTCGAAAAAATAATTATTCCACCAATTAATCGAATATTAAGTCCAACCTTACTAACCATTACGTTTGAGTCAGAGAATATCAGTGGTCACGAGAGAGAATTAGAGAATATATAAAAAACCAAATAAATAAAATCAAGGCCGCTACTCCGCTGTTAAATGAAATATCCTATCATGACGTGCACCATTACGGTGTGTTCTACGTGTTGGTTGGCGCTGCGGGTGCTGCAGCGGTTGCGTTCGGCTTGCGCGGGCGCCGCCACCAGCGCCGGCGACGCGCTGGGACGGGTTGCGCCAGTGACCATAGTGTAAATATTAAAGGGCAATTTAGTGTTAGTGATCAGTGCGTAAATGACTCCAGTGTTAGTGTAACATGTCCGAAACTTTCTAAAAATCCCTCTAATTATGTTGACTCTAATACCTCTCCCATTTTTAATAGGCTAAATTTTAATATAGAACCATAGAGACTTTAGTACTTAGATTAAGGGATTAATTTGGAACACCTTGTCTCATCGTCATTCACTTAGCACTACCATTTTCCCTTTTCTCCTGGGGGAGCATGTACGGTACATTGCGCCCGCGCCGGGTGCCGCGGCAGCGTTTCCCCGGCCGTGTGCAAAATAATTAAGTTAATTATAAAAAAAAACATTTAATAAGTTAGTTCACGTCGTGTCCTCTACCAAATAGGTCGTGGGTACTCACTTCTATTCCCATCTTCCTATCCCGTGTAGTTCACGTCGGTTCCTCAACCAGATAGGTCGCGTGTGCTCCCTCCTATCCCTATCTTCCCCATCCTAAGTAGTTCACTTCGCACTTCAACCAGACAAGTCGCGTGTTCTTACTTTAATCCCAAGTTAGCTATAGCGTCGATACCCCGGGACCAGTGCGGATCGCGTGTAGCTTACTTAATACCATAGACCATACTATTCACTTAGATAAGTTAATTATTAAACCATATACATAGTTACTATCTAGGCGTTTTATTCCTGTACAGCCTAAACACTGTACAATAATATATAACCTTTAGTTCGATAGATTAGTCTCAGTCTCTCTGGTGTTTTCGTGCAGTGAACATGGAAGTTAGTGTTATAGTGTCGTGATTAAGGTTACCCTTCTCGAGGTCCACGTAAGTTTACTTTATTATCTATTGTCGTTAGCGAGGTCGAGTGGTGGAGGTGAGAGTTAATATATTATGAAAGAACTCTTTAAACCTGCTCCTGGGTCTCAAGCCCCAGGCACTGCTCACCTTAGTCTAAACTGCATATGTGTACGTATTGCTATACAGTAATGGGTATCATATTTCTCTCCATATCTATAGCACTACTAATTCTATATTATAATGAATATGAAAGTAAACAGGTAAAAATATGTAATTTTTATATCGAATATCCAAAGGTCCTGTGGGATAGAAGGAAATTATTGAGACAAAAACAATGCAATTTCAAATTAATGAAATATTACACAAACACATTTAATAAGGACAACAAGTAATTATGATACTTTTTATCACGGAAAGAATAATCCTTGTGGTATAGAAGTGTCTATTCTAAATTTTCTTGAAATTTTCTGTTAGTGTCACTTTACAATTATGTTATTAAATTTACCATTATTATGGGAAATATATTATTTACACTAGATATAATAAAATAATATTGGATTTCGAAGTTATATCTTTTTTAAAGACACTAAATAATTGAGGAATTCATAGCATTCCACATCCATACATAATTGAAGAAAATCACACATGAATTGATCGGAAACTGTACTCACAAAAAGTCGCAGTTGAGACTTAGAGTATACAATATAGAAAGGAATCAAAACATTCAGCACTAAAATTATCGTTTTCTTGAACACTCTTGAAAGTTACATTCAAAACAACATGCCGTTCAATTCGAGTATCTTCGTTTTAATAGTTTAAAAGCAGAGATTTATTATCGTTTCTTACTATTTTAATAATATATATGTCGGGGATTTTAAAACGATGTGAAAGGAAATGGAAGCAGGAAGATGGGGAATATTGGGGAACACTAAAAGGGGGTGATGATATTGAATGGAATATTGGATAAACGCAATGTAGATACTCCTATTGAACCGATAAATGATCAAATATGATCTCTAACAATTACGAGAGAAACCTAAGCAGTGCCTTGGACTTGTGACCAAGGTGTAGGCTTAAGGATATCCTTTAAGTAATTACAACACTCGCCTCCGCTGCTAGGCTCTCTATTTAAACCCAAGGTTAAACGCACATAAACCGAATCTAACACAAGGCTAACCTAACCTAAGGCTAACCTAACCTAACATTGTGTTTACTTAACCACGTGGCAATTACATTGTAAGCACTTACGTGACCTTAGTTGGGCAGCACTTCCACACTACACTGCACTTGACACTATCACTATCACTAGCACTACTTAGATGATGTTCACTTCTTGAGAGACCGCGCACGACTAAGACTTCAGTTAGACTGTCGATCGCATATAAAGGGTCGAGGGTAGAGACTGTCAAAACAACGGAAGTGACTACTACCCACTCCAACACCATAGACAACGATAACGATTCGATTAATCGATAATCTTTTACTATGCTCCGACATATATTTAATAACTTACTTTAAGTTTGTCTAAAGGGAAGTAGCGAGCCATTCCCACCACAAGTATCTTCGGATTACTTACCGGGAAGGCTCGAATATGTATCCACTAATGTAAATTATGAAATAAAGACTTATTTTATTTTATTTATTTATATATTTATATCTGTCGGAGACTTAAAAAGAATGGAATGTACAATCAAATAAATTTAATTGTCGTTAGCGCCATAATATTTTCATTTAGCAAATCAATATATTGAATATTTAATATTTTTGACACCCGTGCAAAGCCAGTACGTGTACAATAACTAAATCACAAACCGCAATAATTTAAATGCTTGTTAGCAAAACCATGAATTACAACTAAGCGAGGACAGGTACAACAACCAAAAGGATAAAATATACCCATTCATTTCCCGTGTAATTACTACCCAGCACTATTTATTTGAGCGAAATTTAATTTGAACCAAAAGAGATGTTCTTAAGGGATCGCTTGTAGGGAAACTAATTAAAATACGATGTCAGAACTATTTGTATAAACGGTTTCAACCTTTGTCTAGATGTTTGGAGTTTTGATTTGGAGGTACTTGTACTTCAAGTTTATTATGCTTTTGTTTGCTTTCCTGGTAGGTTACCTTTTATGTTTGTACAGATTATATAATACGAGTACTTATTGTTATAAATTGCTTTATGTCTGGACAGTAGAAATCAATTTGTCTGAACATCTATCCATGTGATTTAAAGAGCGAAAATTATTATCAATTAACTTTTGACTGGCCGATCTACCATCGCTTCGCTGAGGTGTATTTGAGAAGATAAGTTTACTTTACAAAAACTAGTTTTTTTATATTAAATTATTTTTTCAATATAAAATACTAGTTTTTGTGACTTAAATTTAAAAGTTAGATATGCTGTCGCTGACTTTTTTGTAGGCATTATCAAGCTCTACAACTTTTCTCTAGAACTCAATCATATATCTGTCATCGTAAAGGTCTCATCATTAAAAACGTTTTTTACTTTGCCGACTACTACGAAAAAGTCTTTTCAGTTTTCGGATTAATATATTTTTATTGATAAAAGAATTTTCAAAATCAGTTCAGTAGATCCAAAGATTACCCCCTACAATTCCATTACAGATTAACTGACTGACTTATCAATTATTTAAACCAATTTAAAATGGAATTTAGTTGAACATGATGAATTTAACCGACTTAGTACAGTCCAGGAACTAGGTATAATCATAACTGGAATCATATAATTTGGAGATCAAGTTATTTTTGTGATGTAGACGTATTGATATGAAATTTAGCAGAAAAAATGTCGAGTTAAAACAAGAAAAGTATTTACCAAATATCATAAGGGATTATATTTTAAGGTTTTATTTACAACACTTATAGATACTATATTTTAAATATAACTAAATATAAAGCTTTCATTGTTTTAAGACAAAGAGCGTAATATTTCCGGATCCGCCCGCGCCGTTCAGAGACTAATCGACGTCGAGGTATTTTCAATTTTACCTGCGATTTACATATTCGATGAGTCGAAATCCTTGATAGCGGACGAATTTACATTCGACAAAAAGTCTTTTAATATAAAACTCATCGGAATGCTATTAAAATAAAATTTAGGACAATTTTGTGACTTTAAATGTAAGAGAATAAGACAGAACGATACTCATTACTACAGCAATACAAATAAACGTACATTTTAGATGAGAAGCTAAGCCATTACTTAGGCTTGTGATACTCATCATTAATAGCTCGAACTAGCTACCCAATATTAAATAACTCGTGGATAGCCTTCTGCTGAGTTTGGTCTTCTTTTCAGAGTGTTAGGCCATAGTCCACCATGCTGTCCCAGTGCGGTTTGTCAGACTTCACACACTTATTCTTTATTTGCTTAAAATACACGACTCGATAAAGTCAGAGGTGTGTGCTAGTGTGGGATCGAACTCTGACCTCCCGAGTAAGACATCGAAGTGTTAACCACTTGGCTATCACTGCTTTGACATTACTTACGAGATATTCAATAATGAAGCTCTAGCTACGATACTTACTACACTACAGATTGCCTCAAATATGTCAAGATAGAGGATACTTTAATTAAAACAAAAGGAAACACTCGCCAATACAAAGCTATCAATAGCTGCTAACTTGAATACAATAAAGAAAACGAAAAGTTAGTTAAACTCACTATTGCTAGTTGCTAAACAAGTTGCTTTTTTCCTACCCTAACTAAAACTGAAGGAATATTTCAACACGTTTGAATTTAATTAAATCGATTTACATCAATTTGGGAAAATTTCTTGGTCGCACTCATTAACGTACAGCCGAAACTACTAAATCTGGAAATATGGAAATGAAATTTGAATACTAAATTCATTTTGTAACGAATTTTTGGAAGTTTTCCACTCATTAAATTTCAGTTTGAAATATAACAAATGTTATCCTTACGAAAGTATGTAATCGGTAAAGCTAAAATAGTTATAAGATACTCGTATGTATACATATATAGAATATACGTACGAGTATTAATTTCTTTAGATGCTGAAGTTCATATCCTCATGTTGAGTTTTTATCAATAACGATTTTGAAATAATTAAATTGAATTTAATAAATTAAGCTAAATTGTTACTTACTGAAATTATCAGAGACCAAAAGCATAAAGCGTTTTTTTTAAGTTTGGAAATAAAGAATTTTTATTTACTTTTTTAATAGTCAGTTTTTGCGAAGCTGTCTAGAAAGAGAATTTACGAAATCTCTGGCCACATTTTTTTTTAATTAAAATAAAAAAGTTGGTGAGACAGGGCTTTCCCTTTAGTAGGCTCTTCTCTGTGGTAGAAGTGTAGGTTAGTTAAGAATAACTCCACCAAAATGGAAATAGTAAGATATTCATTTATTCATCATGGGCCAGTTTCTAAAACATTTTTAAAATTCGCTGAATCGTTTCGCACAGATACAATACAGTTGTTTCATATTCAAACAGTAGTTTAGCAAGCAAATCGGAAATGTATGGGAGACGGAAATCTGAGTCGGCTCTCCTTTGTGTGTGATATACTGAGCCTATAGCCCTACGTTGAGTTATATTGACATAAACCGGGATACACTGTGAAACTTGATAAACGTTAATGTTCAAGATGGATTTCAGCTTATTATCCTTTTGACATATCTTTATCTTTACATAGTATAAAACAAACTCGTTTCTCGTTGTCTGTACTCTTAGATTTTTTAAACTATGCAACGGATTTTGATGCGGTTTTCACTAATAGATAGATATAAAACATTTTTTGTTTTCTTCACTAATACACTTACTCACCTATTTAATTATTTACTCACTCGCCAAATCAACAATTCACCCGTTGACCATCTATGCACCCATGCACATTTACAACATTAGTCACCCATTCACTCACTCAACTTATCCATTTACAAAGTGACTCAAACAACATCTCAACTACTAAACTGTACCACTCTACTCACCCTTCCATCTTCACCTTACTGCACTCTCTCAACAGATACCCTTCAGTTCTTCATAAATTATATGAAAGAAACACCGAGATCACCTGAAATATCAAGTGTAAACAACCGCGTCAAAATGGGTCCGTTTACTAGGTTATTACCATTTAATTAATAAAACAATATCATCTTAATCCCATATAAACTGTTAAACTTATAAAACAATGGCATCTTGATCACATCGCTTCCACACAGAAAAATCCGCATCAAAAACGGAAAAATTATTCGGGAGCTACGATATAGACAGACAGGCAAATATTACCATTAAAAAATGACTTACAGCCAAAGTACTCTTTAAGACAATTCCATTAAACCCAAACACGACTAGTTTATGTTGTCCCATGCCTGTGTTCCAGTGCATACCATTTCGGTGTTATCATCAACTAATGGTAGATGAAGAAGGTCTAAGAATCTTAAGCTTAACTTTCTTAACCATATATAATTATGGCTATTTGTGGTCTTCCTCATCAGTTCACCAAATAATAAATTCTGAATGCAAATGCTTGAAAACCATTTAAAAATAGCAAAATCACTATATGAGTACGTATATCAGAAATGGGTTTTGAAAAAATAGGACCAATCTGTAACCATATACTACCAAATACAAAAATAAATTTCCAATTCGGTTCATAAATGACGGAGTTCTGGAGTAACAAACATAAAAAAAATACAACCGAATTGATAACCTCTATTTTTATTTTTGAAGTCGGTTGGAAATAGAATTTTTTAAAACTATACTAAGCAGCATATCTTTGAGAGGCACTTATGTACTACTTATAATACTAGATAATATTTGAAACGTCAGTAGCTTAGTGGTGCGGGCGTTAGATTCGATAAGTCGTGGGTTCGAATCCCGGATATTGGACTATGGCGTGGCCCACTCCTGACACAAGCTATTTATTAGCTTACTAGGAGGGGCAAAGGGAATACTAGTAGTATGTGATCCATACTGCTTGTAATCTTTTTTTTTTTTAAAAAAATTATCGAGAGAGAAGATTAAGGTAGGGTACAAGCGTTTTACGCTGATATTCGCGTAGATATTAGAAATTCTTTCCTTACCACTACCTAGTGTCAGATAAACCTACAGCCAATCAGCTCCAAGAGTTTATACATCAGTCAGTTAGTTATTCTATAACTATCTATAATTTCACTTTAAAAAGTTTTGCCTTGTGGTATTTTATTATATGAATGTATTTATCGTTTAAACTATTTTTATTATCTGCTTTGAACGTTATTCACGACAAGCAAATATGTAACGTATTCTTAACATAAACTACATATAATGAAAAGAATACAAAATTAGGTAAAGACTGCCTATTTTATAATACTAATAGCTTAGAATAAACTTCTTGTGATTAATTACTCCATAATCTTGTTATAAATGGAGTCAATACAGCGGATTCAGCAAAAAGTTTTAATTAGGCTGAGAATTACACCACACCTGTAGGCGGCCATTATTCCTAGATAACTCTGATGATTTATCGTGATATCCTTCATTAAGAACGGTGGGCATAGAAATTTATTATTATTAGCCCTCAAACAAAAAGGTACATTTCTGAAAGCTTCATTTAAAACCTTATGTTGTTGTAAAATTAGATTATAAGATTTAAAAAACTATCATCATCATCATCATCATCACGATCCGTCATTGGCTTACTGGTTGAGCCGGGTCTCCTCCTCAGAATGATGAGGGTGATTGGCCATAATCCATTACGCTGACCCAGTGCGGGTTGGCAGACTTTACACACCTTTGAGAACATGGAGAACTCTCAGGAGTGCTGGTTTCCTCACGATGTTTTCCTTCACCGTTAAAGCAAGTGATATTTAATTTCTTAAAACACACATAACTCTGAAAAGTCAGAGGTATGTGCCCAGGATCGAACTTGGACCTCCCGAGTAGACTTCGATGACTAAACCACTGGGCCATCACTGCTTGTTTTTAAAACTATATGTCTTTATGTGAATAAATATTTATATGAATAAATCTTTTCACTGAGTTTTTTGTATTACATGTAGCTTTACTGCACAATTACACTCAAAAGACTACAATAATTGCCACCACCAGTAAACACTCACCTTAGCCGCTCGACCTCCCGACTCTTATAAAATATTCAGCAAACTATCTTTAAATACACAACACTGAAGTCACACGAGTTCCGAGAGCAACTATACTTTATTGTGTTAAAGTCATCCTTTTTATAATACAAAATACCCCCCTCGTTTATTCCCACTATAATGACAGATGGGGTCGTAGGCCTGTGTTGCCAAGTTAATATTATAACCTCCATTTAAAAATTTAAATAACGCTTACTTGATTTAATTATTAATAAAGATATTTTATAGTATTAATATTTTGATAAAACCTAACAATAATAAAATTATAATGGAAAAGTTTTATAGTGTATTTATGTGTAAAAGTATAAAAAAGACATTGAAATAAATAGCGAATTTCAAAAAAGCATTAAATAACAATTTATTCAAATATTTGAATTAAAATCCGATAATTTGTAAGTTCTAACTATTTGCACACCTCACATACACACAATCATTTTTTTTAAATAGGTTAATTTAAGTCATCCTCTTAAAAATGACGAGGAGAGGGGGGTATATAAACGTAGATACTGCTACTGAACCGATAAATAACTAAACATTAAGTATTACGACATGATACTAAGCAGTGCCTTGAACTTCTGCCGAAGGTGTAGGATTCCTTGCCACATATGTGAACACTCACCTCCTCTACCCAGGTTCTCTGTTTAAACCTAAGGTTAGGTTAACCTAAGCTTAACTTACGCGCCAACATCTATAATAAGTGAATGTGTGTTTGTTGATTTGTTTGTGTTTTATTGTTGTACATTTTACCCAACGCAGTAGTAGCACAAAGCTTCAATAAATCGACTACTTGATATGACAAAAACATGTATAGATAGGATTATATCACATGAGTGGGCCTGTTTAGAATATTTATGGCGTCTCCGTGCTTTGACTGTCTTATGAGCCATGTATTTATTACCCTTCATTTTCTCCAGTCTTGCCCCACTTCCTTACATAATCTACAAATCCATAATTTGTATTATTTACATATTTATTGATAGAACGTGTCAATAAATTCATTGTTGTATACTGAATGAATTTGGAATTAAATTTAATGAAATTTTGGATAGATCACTTCATAAATCAAAAGAATCAGTGTATTAAAATCTGCTAGGGAAACGTAAAATTGAAGTACTCGTACAAAATTGAAGGCGAGCTGTACTAGATGAAGGAAGGAAAGTCTGGAGTGAGTTTAAGCTTGTAGCTCAAAGCTAATAAAAACTCACAGTAGACATTATTTTACCTATAATAAACCATAAATTAAACGAGTGAAAACTTTTAGTCAAGCGAGTGACCCTTATAAACCCAAGTAAGCAATGGATTAGTATTTTCAAGGTAAACATAAACTTGGCCTCTTTAGCAAACCGATTGGTTTCGGAAGTGAAGAGATTGGAAAAACTTGTAGATAGATCAAGGGCTTTGTTTTTACCCCCAAGGATTTTGTTTTTACCCCCAACGCCACAACGACAGTTATACCCTGTCTGAGGCGTCGTAGCGCGCAAGATAATGGACCAATTCCGATGTACTTTTATTGGTTTGAAAAGTAATTTAGTCAGCCGTTTGAAGAGTATTAGCTCATTGCTAACTTGTGAGCTGCGTGACAATATTAATATATTGACAATCATACAGTCTTGTAACCATGGCAACACACTGTTATTGCTTACACTGAGTAGCAATATTTCTTGCTACCATTCTTTCGATATCCAGATATCGTTTCTTTTTTGCATTTTATGAATAACTAATAGAAATATTTCATTGAATTAAGATAATGACGAAGGAAAATTTCAACTTGACAGTTATATACTAAGTTATTAGCTATGTTAATGGATAGAATGGATGAAATGATAGCTAGGAATGGAGTAGCTGATTGGCTATAGGATGAGACACTTATCTCCCTGTTCCTGCGTCGAGCCCGGTGCTGCGGAGCGCTGTGGTGCAAACGGGCGGTGGGTACAAACGGGATTTTCTGGATAGTCAATTCTTCTTTGCGTCCTGTCACGGTCGCCAGAAATGATATGCTAGTATCGAAAGTTAACGTAATGAAATTTAAACAGTCACTATAAATTTGCACACTATAAAAATGTCATTGATTCAACAGGTAATTTAATTCGTAGACAAAATGTTGCTAGGTTGTAAGAAATATTGTGAGTTGTAGACATTTGTTAAGTATGTATCGACTGTTGTTTTTATAGTTTTTAACAATACAGGCTTATAATGATTCTTTTGTGTGGGTTTCGATACTTGGTGACTATATAAAATAAGTTTTATTTGAGGGTAATTTAAATATTTAATTTTTCATAATAAAATGTTTATTGTTACCAAATGTACAATTTATAAGTAAAACATTGGCAGATTTTTTTTCTTATTTTTTAATATGAACAGTTTTACTTCAATTACCTTCAATTTTTGCGCACAATTTAATATCTAGTTGTTTATTTCATACCAAGTAAATAAAATCTAGTACACCATAAAAAGTATTTGAAAAAAAAACCACTTATATATGATATTACGGGAAAATTAGACAAAAATTATATTTATAAGAACAAAAATTTTATTTTTAAGTTAAAAATTTATAAATTAAGCAAGAGAATAAGAAATACCTAAAAAAATTAAAATGTTACTTATAATTATTAATTGTATATGTTCTATTTAATATACTACGTATAATATTCGTACAAAATGCCGAAATTTGAACTTTTTGAGTTACTTGATTACATAGTAAGGCTCATAATTAATACTCAAGTGAATCCTGTGATTAATTATAATTATTTCTATATAAATACGTATAAAGGTAAAGAAGTGTATTATCGCAGAGCAATTCAAGTAAATTTCCTTTCTACTATGTATCATAGACATTTATCGACACCTCTCATCTTGAAGTTTCCTTTACCTTTATCTATTAACCCGATACTGCTTCGCATACATTATTTATTATAAATTTTCTTTAAAAAAATATTTTTACTTGAATTACTTTGTTCCTATAGACTCGACCCAGTTGTCAAACGGAGCTCGCCTAGTAACCATTATAGCTGTGTAGTGTTGTGGTGTCTCGATGCTGAGTCTCTATTACTTAAGGTTTGGAGCAAGTGTTTAATATATATTTTTTTAATAATAGATAAGGTGCAAACGAGCAGATGGTCCACCTGATGGTAAGTGGCCACCAACGCCCATGAACATCGGAAAAACAGGAGATACTCTCTCGTTTTGTCGATGCGTTGCATCCCCGAAGATAGAGTGGGAAGCGGGAATCAAGAAGAAAAATGATGCGGATTCAGCGGACCCTGGACAAAAGCCCAGAGTCCACTAGACCCACAGCATTAATGGGATGGGAGAGGGAGGGGGTAAGTCTGGCCCACATGCGGCTCAACCGGAACGCGTCTATGACACTTTGCGGTCGGATTCGCATGCTGGTGGTCGCAAGCCAGTCGGGGAACAGATCCCCTGGCACCAAGGGGCTGCTGGGTTACTCGGCTCTTACGAGATGCTCTCCCAGCGGCAGAGGGGAATAGTATTCTAACCCATCCCCTCATGGGTACTCGGTTTTCGTTTTAAGTGGATATTATTTTTGTCTTGTGCATGTACTATAGCTCATGTAGAAGACACAAATTTTTCTTACTTTTTTAATTCTTTAACTTTGACAAATAAAGTCTAATGTATGTCTTCTTCGTGAGTTACGTATAACATGAATTATTTAAATGATAAGGGTTGCCTTATGACCAGAGTTGTTGCTTTCTCTAAGGGAGGGTATCTAGTTGGTGTTTTTTTAGATGTGGCTTTAGCCTATGATAATGTTCTGCTTTCGTTGCTCAGAAAATGCACCAGCTGAGTTTACAACAGAGGCTGAGTATTTAGATAGCTAAGCTACTTTCTTGTAGGTCCATATCTGTTAAGCACGGGCTACTTACTGTTCTTCCCAGACTTGTCTGGAAGGGCTTCCACAAGAGTCAGTCTCGGGTCCCCTGTTATATAGTCTGTATACCCAGGACCTCGAATTGTCTGTCAACAATTTTTGCAATTTTCTTCAATATGCTGATGACATCCTCCTCTACTACAGCTCAAAATCAGTTAATTATTAACATTCTTAACCTGACAGTTGGAGTTAGACAGGTCACGTGATCCCGTAATATGTCAGTTGCCAGACGAAAGACAAAAATCTACAGATATTATATCAACGAAAGAAATCTATAAAACATCTAGAAGATTCCTGTGTACATAGGACAGATGTAGAAATTAAAATATAGTTGTTTTTATGGCGTATTTCTTATACTAGTGTGGGTGTACAGTAACGGGTTAACAACTTAAGTATTTATATCTTTATCTGATATAAACACATTTACTTTATTCTGTACCAGACATCATGTAGGTCAGAATGAAGTTATTTGTGTATTTTGTACTATTATTTAGTTTAAGTGAAGCCAAAATATTTACGCGATGTCGTTTAGCGACTGAGATTGTCAAGACTAAGATGGTGGAGAAGACGTTCTTGGGGAATTGTAAGTATTTTTTTAAATAATATAAATGTAAGTTATCTAATGTCTGTACTTTATAATATCAATAGAAGTCAAAACAATTATTTTTAAATCTCGTATCATAGTGTCTCTATGTACTCTTCGTATATACGTTATAAGGAAAATTTATTAAGAAAATAATGATAGCCTGTGATCTTTATTTTAATGACATAAGAGCTATTTTCAAACCGTAAACATATTGCTATCTATAAAAATATCCAACTACTTTATCAACTATTATTTAGTATTTTTAAGTTTTTTACGTATTAAATGATCTACTACGCAATAACACCCAATAGACAATAACAATGCAATCAAGATAAAAAGCTGGGGCTTGAGATCCAGATTTAGAGAGCCCTTTTAATACATAAGAACACTAAACTACTTGCATAACTTGAGATAATGTTTATGGTGGGAAATCACCTTATGGATTGCCATTGAAATAAATATAGAAATACTTGCCAATACAAAATTATTAACAATATCGTTAACTGGCATAATTATGGCACTTGGCATGAAGTTTATTTCTTTTTCAAAAAAAAAAATCTCATTATGCTACAAGGCAGAATAGCGAGTTTATAACTAAAGGCTTTTTTGCGGCGCAAACGTTAGCCTTTAATTTTTTTTCAAAGAAATGCTATAACGAGACAATGACTTCAAATACAACTGAAAAAAAATAAAGTATTGATAACGTCCTTCCATTTTCGGTGACCAATTTGAGTTAATAACCGTTTCAAGTATACCGACGTGAAGACAATATATAACCTTTAGTGCGATAGATTAGTCTCAGTCTCTCTGGTGTTTTCGTGCAGTGAACAGGGAAGTTAGTGTTATAGTGTCGTGATTAAGGTTACCCTTCTCGAGATCCACGTGAGTTTATTTTATTATCTATTGTCGTTAGCGAGGTCGAGTGGTGGAGGTGAGAGTTAATATATTATGAAAGAGCTCTTAAAACCTGCTCCTGGGTCTCAAGCCCCAGGCACCGCTCGCCTCAGTCTAAATTGCATGTGTATACGTGTTGCTGTACAGTGATGGGTATCATATTTCTCTCCATGTTAATAGCAGTATACAAAGTTATTTCAAACAAACTAGCGGTTCATCCCGACTTCGCACGGGTGGACATTTAACACACCGGCGCGTCGGAAAGTATTTTTTGTTTATTTTTTTAGTTTATTATCTTTTGAATGGAATATCCGATTTCAATAATTCAAAAGGTAATCTACAGGTATTGAAACAGTCTTAAATACGAAATAATTTATTTGGATAAGAATTAATACAAAGGTATGGATATCATGGTTTGATATTGACAGGTATTTCTCTATCAACTTTTAAAATGTAAAAATTAGTTATAGTGACATAACTACAATAGTTGGAAATATGGTCAAGCAAAGTTTTTTGTAGATATTGATACATTCTATAATATTGTTGAATATTTTTTTGATCTATCATCAATACTTTCCGCAGCGCATGCGATTAAAGACATTTTAAGGCTAATTTTTTTACACCTTTTGTTGGTTTTAGTAAGAATTTCTGAGGATATCTAATTTTTTCTAGTAATAAATATAGCCTATGTTACTTAGGGATAATGTAGCTTTCTAACGGTAAAAGAATTTTTGAAATCGGTCCAGTAGTTTTTAAGTTTATTCGTTACATACAAAAATACAAATCTTTCCTCTTTATATAATTAGTGTAGATGTAGATGAGTAATAAACTATAATTCATATAATGTCAATTTTTTGACTTATGTATAGAACTCTGGATTTTGCAGTCGAGATAATAATAATAGAGTTTTTTGTGAACTAGTTTTTTTCTTCGTTACCTGTCAAAACATGAAACAATAAGTGTTAATGACTGGAAGATGGATGAGGTTTCCTGTTATATTTTTTTTAATTAAAGAGAAACATGAGATGATTTGGTTCTGATCATTAAAAGAATATCTTTGACTAAATGTCGTGACATAGTGTAACAGTGGAAATCCCAAGTTATTGTAATAAAAAGTGTGTTTAATTATTATTTTCCGGCTATTACATACACGGATTTAGTCTTTTCTTTGTTCTTATTCATAGTACTACTTAGTGTTTTCGTATTAGTATTGCGATTGATTTTGAACTTTGTAGTCCAAATAAAGATGATTATTATAGTTAGAACAGTTAAACCTGCTCATGTTTCTCAAGCCCTAGATACTGTTCAGATTCATATCTAAAGTGCATGTTAATATTGTCTTTTTAAGTATTACTAGCATTACCGTTCTCTGAACTTTCACAAATATCTCAAGAAAATTAGCCAAATCGGTCCAGCCATGTTCGAGTTTTAGCGAGACAAACGAACAGCAATTCATTTTTAGGGTTCCGTATCTAAAGGGTTAAAAACGGGACGCTATTACTAAGACTCCGCTGTCCATCCGTCCGTCTGTCTGTCACCAGGCTGTATCTCATGAACCGTGATAGCTAGACAGTTGAAATTTTCACAAATGATGTATTTTTGTTGCACCTAATCAACAAATACTAAAAACAGAATAAAATAAATATTTTAGCCCCCCTAAATATCCTCATACAACAAACGTGATTTTTTGGCAAATATTGGTAAGGAACCCTTCGTACGCGAGTCCGACTCGCACTTGGCCTGTGTTATATACATAGAAGATATGTAACCTAGTATATCTCTAATTAAAGAAGGGAAAATATTAATTATGTTTTACGTATCGTATATTAAAATGAAGTTTCTAATTATAGTTTTTGATAATATTATTATTATTACTGAAGATAAATCTCAAGTAGTTACACTTGACTATAGATAAACTAAAGATACTTAATGTTCTGTATAATTATTGACTATTAATAAAATGTCTATAATAATTAATTTGTAATCAATAACTACGTTGAAAAGAGAATTTTTATTACGACACAATATTTTTTTTATGATAGATAAGGGCAAGACGGTCCACCTGATGGAAAGTGGTCACCGTCGCCCATGGATATCGACAAAACAAGAGATATCTCTTGTTTTGTCGATGGGTTGCTGCCTCGAATATAGAGTGAGGAGGGGGGCGAAGAGAAGAATGCTGCGGTTTCAATGGACCCCGAGCAAGAACCCGGTGTTCATTTGAACCGCAGCAGTAATGGGATGGGAGATCTGGCACATGCGGCTCGGCCGGGTGGTCTCAAGCCAGTCGGGGAACAGATCTTCTACCACCTAGGGGAGCTGGGTTACTCGGCTCTTACGAGATGCTCTTCTAGCGGCAGAGGTGAATTGTATTCTAACTTGTCCTCTCACGGGTAAACTATGTTAGTTAGTATTTCGTATTAAATATTTATTGTTTATATTTTTTTCAGGGGTGTGTCTTGCTGAGAAAGTAAGCAATCGTAACACGAAAGCATTAGTTGTATCTCCAAGTGGCAAGAAATCTTATGGATTGTATCAGGTAATGTATTTTTTATATATTAGAATCTTACGAACCACTATAAATATTATATATTATAATAGCTACAGTAAACCTTCAAGAAAATTAAAAAAATATTATGGTAGAAGAGTTATATTAAAATAAGTGTTAATGGTTTAAAAAATATACATTTATAATATGTAATAAAATTTATATATACTCGTATATAGATTGTTTAAAAAACTTCACTTTTATATAAATAAAATATTATACTTGATACAAATAAAATTTTTCAATAAATCTAAAAAGGAAAAACATGTCAACGAAGAAATATTTTACATAAAATATATTCAGTTTCTGTGTGTTGCATTCTAGATACCAGCCAGATGGTGCAAGGAGGGGAAAAAAGGAGGTGACTGTAATATCGCTTGTGAATGTAAGTATACCTTACCTGATACCTTCAAACTTCAGATATTATACGATACCATTATCTTATATATAAAATTCTCGTGTCACAATGTTAGTTACCAAACTCCTTCGAAACGGCTCGACCGATTCTTATGAAATTTTATATGGATACTCAATAGGTCTGAGAATCGGCTACTATCTATTTTTCATAAGTGATAAGGGTGGCCCACCCCAAATTTATATTGCAAAACAATGTTTGCCGGGTCAGCTAGTTATTTATATATTTGTAGTGTAAAATTAATGACTATACTGAGATTAAGTAGGTAGTCGTATATGTGCAGAGAGGCACAATGAATAGGATATTATTTATAGGGCAACATTATTATTTTATTTTATTATCAAGAAAAATATTCGATATAAGCAGTCGTTTATTAGGCATTGACGTTGGCTTCAATCTAGGTTTCTAGATGGAAACTTATCACGTTCGGGACAGTTGTAAGCAAACACTACACTACACAACTACACTCTAGGACAATTCTGGGATAACATAAGAAAAAAGATTCGACCAAGTGCGAAGTCAGAATTGCACACCAAAAATTCCGAGTTTGAATTGAGGGACAAAGTTAACTTTGCCGTTGTTATATGGTTACTGAATAGTACCTAAAATTCCAAGACAATACCGAATTTCCAGGCGATCCTACTCCAATCGCTTATTCAAATAAAATATTGCCTTGACAATGGTAGATAGATATATTTTATATTTTGACTTACAAATTGAAATTGCGGCAAACGGAGACGGATTATAAGATTATTACGAAAGTTGCTTAAAATTCATGCAAGCTAAAGTGAAAATTACTTAAAATGCACGAGTTTTAAAAGCAATCTCTATTCCAGTTTTATTCGTATTCTGAAAGAGGTTTTACGAGTATATCTCAAACTACAAAGTTGCCCGTCACTGCCAAATGAAATACAAACAAAGTAATTGTTTGGATCACTGTTATGAAGCTTTATGTAATGTATTATTATCTGACTGACCGACATAATGTATCCAGCAGCTAACTTAGATCTGAGAAAAAATAGTGAGAATTGTGAGCGTGCTGCGTGCCTGTATTGGCAGTTCCAACTGTGACGTTTACTATTTTAACAAATACCAGACGCGCGGGAACTTAAACGTCGCACGAGAACCAATAAAGTGAGACGAAGTTGCTCACACCCCGCGCTCCCCGCTAAAAAGTAACTTCTGGGCATTGAAGGTCAAACCTATACTTACGTGCCGGTAGCTATAATAGACTGTAAACAAACGTTTGAAATATTTACACAGTGCCATCTGTTGGATGCATCAAAGTAAATATCAAAACATATTTATAAGATGAACATATTTATAATCCGTGAGAGGACGGGTTAGTTACGGTAGAATACTATTCCTCTCTGCCGCTGGGAGAGCATCTCGCAAGAGCTTAGTAACTAGTTTTGTCGATGTCCATGGGCGACGCTGGCCACTTTCCATTAGGTGGACCGTCTGCACGTTTGCCCCTTATCTATCATAAAAAAAATTATAAATAATATATAAATTGAATTATTTTCAGAACGCTTTCCGTAAATATTTTGCCAATCAAATTATAAAAACAAATACTGTTACCTATAAAACATTGATGCGTTTTCATTAGCCTATATCCTTTAGTTTTCTGTTTTACGTCAGATTGTTTGTTGTATTTCATAAATAATATTTTAAAATGAGGAGAACAAAGGTGAAGTATTTATTTATATAAACAATTTTTAAATAAATGTACTAACACCGCCATCCATCCATAAATCTTTTTTAATTTGAAAAATAAAATATTAATAGAGATTAAAACTGTTTTGTCTTTAGGAAGACTGAATTATACACAATGTAAAAATAATTTCATTACATTAGGTAAATCAATTTCGGATTTCATCGCGGACAAACATTGAAACACCTATTAAAACATTAAATGTATACCTTTATATATGTTTTAACACATCTTTACAAAACTGGATGTTTTTACAATCTAGCAATGGTCTAAGTTAGTGTCATTGTTGGGAATATAAAATAGATCGTAAAGTTTTACTGTAAGCGGTGAGCAAAGGAATGAGATATAAAGTTTATATATTAATACTGATTTTATATCTGTATAAATAACGAGCTCAAATTGTTTATCTGGGGAAAATATTAAATAGGGTAAATGGATTTCTATCAAGTAAGACAGAGAGTGTGTTTTTTGAATTAATATTTATTTTTCAAAAAAGGAGGAGATTCAGATTGTCTGAATCTGATCTTTATGAACTGATTCAAATATTTTTCTCATTCTACGTTTTTCCAATTTGGGAAATAGTTTTTATCGTGTATTTTATTTATTTTCCTGATCTTTCAGTATCCGTGGTTACAGGACAGATATAACGCAATCATTATTTTCTCCAATTTTAAATTATGTATGTTTATGAACAAATTCAAATATTCGTTCCTATTTTAATTGTATTACAAATGATCCTTGAACTTCAAAGATTTATCACTTAATATCCTTAAAAAATAAATGCAAAATATGTATAGTGATTAACTTTTGATGTTTATGGAAGACTAGCTGCACCCCGCGGTTTCGCCCGCTATATATTGGATAATTCGCAATATAACATTATAAATTATAGCCTATATGCTATTCTGATGTGTAAGCTATATTACTGTAAAGTTTCATCAAAATCCATTAAGTAGTTTTGCGTGAAAGAGTAACATCCATACATCCATACATGCATACATGCAAACATCCATACATCCATACATCCATACATTCATACATCCATACATCCATACATCCATACATCCATACATCCATACATCCATACATCCATACATCCATACATCCATACATCCATACATCCATACATCCATACATCCATACATCCATACATCCATACATCCATACATCCATACATCCATACATCCATACATCCATACATCCATACATCCATACATCCATACATCCATACATCCATACATCCATACATCCATACATCCATACATCCATACATCCATACATCCATACATCCATACATCCATACATCCATACATCCATACATCCATACATCCATACATCCATACATCCATACATCCATACATCCATACATCCATACATCCATACATCCATACATCCATACATCCATACATCCATACATCCATACATCCATACATCCATACATCCATACATCCATACATCCATACATCCATACATCCATACATCCATACATCCATACATCCATACATCCATACATGCATACATGCATACATGCATACATGCATACATGCATACATGCATACATGCATACATGCATACATGCATACATGCATACATGCATACATGCATACATGCATACATCCATACATCCATACATTCTTACAAACTTTCGCGTTTATAATATCAGTAGGATATTTAAATTTTCTTAAGTATCGTCCACGTACACATTCGAGAAGTTACAATTTTATGTATTAATAGTCGGATAAAGTAAGATAAGGACATCGGTAGAAGTACAAAAAAAAATGTTTTATTTACGATTAATTTACTATATTAATAGGATAAGTATAATAAAGTAGATTATGCACAAGTGAAGTAGAAGCTAACGTTGTATTTTATGAAGCTCGTAAAAGTGCTCGACTGTTACTGTTGCCGGTCAAGAGCTCAATCCGTCAGGAGCGGGAAACGTTTTACTGTGATTTTATTATTGTTTTTACAATGTATAACTTTAATTAAGTATAATATATTTTGTAGTTTCCCGTTTTTTTTAAACTTAGCAGATTATCCTCCGACGGGTGGACGGTTACAAATAGCTGTACAATTTTATTAGAATATTTTAATAAAACAATTTTATTCTACTCTTATTATATTAAATAATGATAGTATTTAATTATTGTTTTATTTTTTTGGTCTCACTTTAAAAAAAATAATAAATCCAATTTATTTTATACGAATCTTTACTAGATGGTGAAGGTAAAGGAAAATAATACTGTTACTGCGAAATATTTTCATAAAAATTATCAAGTCTTCTGTTCACTGTTTGATGTTAACAACTAAATATAAATTTTCTTTGGGACCTAAGAAATATTTCCCAAAAAATCAAATTTAGCTTAGCTTAGTCACTGAATTATTTAAATCCTTTTCCATAGTGCTAAATAAAATAATTATACTAATTTTAATACATATTTTTTTATATAGCACTTCTAGACGACGACATAAGAGATGATACAGCGTGTGCAGTGAACATATTCGAGAGAGAAGGATTCAAGTACTGGGATGCTTGGAATAAGAGATGCAAAAACGATTACCACATTACCAATGAGATTTATAAGTAAGGTTAAATTTATTTTAGGAAATTTTGTCCGGGATAAAAAGTAGCTTATGTGTTAATTCAGAGTATAAGGTATATGTGTGCTGCATTTTATTGAAATTTCCTAAGCCGTTTTGCATGATCAAGTAACAAATATCCAAACATATAAGCATAAAAGATTTTAATAACTTTTGATAAAAAATTCTAATCTTTAAGTAATATTAAATGAAAGTTTGAAGCTAAAAATTCTTGTAAATTAGATTTTAAAAAATCACAAATTAAAAAAATTGATACTTTAATCCTAATATTGCTAACTTCTTACTGACTTTACGATTCAATTTAAAATGTGGATTTTGATAAAATTTTATAATAATTTTACTGTATTATTAATAAGTAGAATAAATAAAATAATTAAAGTTTTTAATACTAAATCATTCAAGAATAAATGGAATATGAAAGTCAACTGCATATTTGCCACGTACTGAAACTCATCAAAACACGGTTAAACTATTATTCTTTTACAGATGTCCAGACTTAATGACAAATAGTAGTCCAGATAGAACTCTCGACGTTAACTCTAGAAGTGAAAAACTAAGATATAAACGAAAAATATCAAGAGTCGGAATGATCAGGTCAAGACTACACAGCTATCACGCAGTAAAATGGACACGAGAATAATAAATTGTTTTATTTTTTCTGTTATTTCCAACAAATTAAAAAACCCTTCTACGTGTTTCCTTTAGTTTAATTAAATTTAAATCTAAACCTTTTAGGAGAAAAAGACACTCACTGACATTTTATTAGTTAATATTTTATAAATAGACATTTATACAATAAAATAACTACATAATAGCAATATAGAGCTTACATAACTAGGTATACATACAAAGAAAAGATCCTATCATCTTCCAGAGTTATAAAAAAGGAAGCATAATCATCCATTCTCTCTCAGTCGTAATATAAAACACAATTGAGTTATATAAAATACAATTAAAACAAATTTAGATGAGATGTAAAGCGGGAACAAGAACACGTTATAAATGTGCAATCAAAAAAATGTAACGATCACAATATTTGACACAGCTTGATTATTAAAGCAAAGTATTAAAAGTTTCTTTAATTCCTATTACCTGTACGAATTATAGTCGATGGCTTTCATCACTGTCTTCGTGCTATAGCATAGCCTTGTGTAAGTCTCTCTGAGCTTAAGTAGATAAGGATAAGAGAAGCCAAAACAATTATTTTAAAAATTCTTGCAAAAAATACTTCTTGAAATTTAATACGGTTTTCAAAATTTTATTGTTGCAAGTCTAACTTATGAATAAAAGTTATTGTCATTTAAAAACCTGCAAAAAGTGGAGCAAGGGCGAGTCGACAGATTTATAAATCTTACTATTTCTTAACTCGAAAGCCAACTTAAAATATGAGATCTTCATCGTCCTCGCAGTAAATATAATTCACAATAATACGTCTAACATAAAGCAAACGCTGAAAAGGCCAAAAAACATCCGTCTTCCACAAAGGAATATCACGGACCACGGAAGTTTGTTTATTGTTTCCGAGCCGCGGGTTCACGCCTTCTTTAAACGAACTCCAACATTTTGCATACGAGCCTTATGTATTTATTTACACTTGAAACAATCTTTTTCTCTTTGGTTATTTATTCATACATTTCTTTTTTCGTTGTTTTGTTTAGTTGTTCTCTTCCACCACTATGATCTTGTTCAATCGTCGAGTCTTTAATGATTTTTGATTATGCTGCAAGTTCTAAATCTTTTTCATTTCCATTTTCCTCTTTTCTCCTTTCTTGAATAGTATTAAATTTTATAGTCTCACACAGCAGTATTTAACATATATATTTATTTAAACTTGATATAATTTTTTTTGTTTATTCTATTATTTCTTTATTGGTATTTTTACTAATATAGTAGTGCGAGATTCATGAAGGACGGAAAAATGTTCTTAACGCATTTAATAATGGTATAAATTCTAATCCGTCTTAATCCCTTTTTCAATCTCTTTCTTCTTTCTAATAGCCATTTTTAGGTACTCAACCCTTAAAATAAATATGTTTGTTTTTAAAACTATCGCATTTTTAATTATTGAATTAATTTAAAACAATATGTCGTATATCCGTTTAATATACTACAAATTTCACTAAAGATAGATTTTATAGTGAAAAAAGTGTTTTCTGTGTGTCATGCCTTGTCTTCTTGTCGAAAATATTTCTATTCGACAACCTCTTTTACCTTTTACCTGTGAGGGGAAGGGTTAGAATACAATTCCGATTCGAATTCCGGAGAGCATCTCGTAAGAGCCGAGCAACCCAGCACCCCCTTGGTGGTAGGGGTATCTGTTCCCCGACTAGCTTGCGACCACCAGCATGCGAATCCGTCCGCCAAGTGTCATTGACGCATTCCGGTCGAGCCGCATGTGGGCCAGACTTACCCCTCCCCTTCCCATCCCGTTAATGCTGCGATTCTAGTGAAATCTGGGTTCTTTTTCAGGGTCCACTGAAACCGTAGCATTCTTCTCTTCATCTTCAGGGCAATACAAGAGAGTTCGGCAAAACGAGAGTCACTCTCTTGTATTGCCGATGTCCATGGGCGACGTAGGCCACTTACCATCAGGTGGGCCATCTGCTTGTTTGCCTCTTAACTGCTAAAAAAAACAACCTCTTAATATTGATATTAAGATCTCATATTTTAACAGCCTTATTTTTATACCTTTCTGAAAGTAACCAACTTAGAAGCTTAATTAAAAATATTTCTTAAGGAATGTTGTCTTTAGAATGTTATGGTAATTACTGATTAATAAGTAGATTATAGATTAAAAATATTGTTTTAAAACAAATATTTATCAGTAAAGCATAAAACAAGAAATACTCTTAATATTATAATATAGGAATGTAGTACGGATGCAGATGGCGTTATCTGCTCGAGCGATTCAACTTAGCTCCGAGTTTATTTCAAGAGTTTTCAAATGTTCTGCACGAACTCTTGCATATTCATGGAATGTTAGAATTTACACCAATTTACTTTATTAACAGAAAACAACAACATACTGGTTAAGAAATTACTATAAGATTAAGAGATTTTACATCCTACATCTTAGAATGACTGAATGACTGACATATCAACGCAGGGCCTAAACTATAAGGGTTAGTAACTTGAAATTATGCACAGGGGTTCCTTTTTTAGTGAAGGAGAGCATTAAGAAAGGATTTTTGAAAATTCACCACCTGAGGGGGTAAAACGGGGGTGCAAAGTAGGTATGAAACTTTGCCGTTCTTGAAGTTATTCAAATGAAATTCAGTATGAAGGTTCTTCATTGAAAGTCATGAAACACGTGTAAAATATTTTTTTCGAAAATCATCCCTTAAGGGGGTAAAAGGTGGAAGCAAAGTTAGTATGACTACCTCATAAAATTATTAAACACGTCTATAGACAATCTACTGTAGGCTAATAGAACTAAAAATTCCTTAAGTAAAGCAGATTGTTTACTCTTTGACTTACGTAATACGTAATGAAATTAATTAAATTATAAACATATGTTCGTCAGTTAATGATTTTAGATGAGACATAGACAAATCAAATAATAAAGTGTAGTTAAACAGAATACACTAACGGATGCAGATGGCGCTTCAACTTGAAAGTTCAAGTTATGTCTCAGTATAATTCAAAAGTTTCCAGAGCTCACAAATGTAGTATTGTCATATTATTCATGGATGTTATTGCTTATTTTAACTTGAAATAACGATAACGATAAAATGTACATTTTTTTATTTTATTATATGACTTCATCTCTTTACGTCTACTCTATATTTTTAACAAATATCAGATACAAACTTTTTTTTCAAATATATTATTATATCTTTTTAAATATTTTTCACTATTAAATTCTTTGTCTTCACATTGTCTAAAAATATTTTTTTTTATAAAATAGGAAGGCAAACGAGCAGTCGGGTTACATGGTGTTAAGTAATCACCGCTGCCCACGGACTTCTATTTACTAAACAAATAAAAGTTTTTCATGTTAACTCGAATGAGTGTAAATACTGAGGTTGGAATTGTAATCTATATACGAAAAATTATGAAAATAGAGTTGTATTCGCATTTATAATATTAGCAAGGGTAAAAAAATCTGTGGATAGGATATTTATACACTTTCCACCATTACAATTATAATCAAAACATTAATAACGTGGCAAAACAACATTATCGTATTTACAAGAATGAGTGTAAGTACTGAGTTTGGATTTGTTATGAAAATTACTTTTATTAAAATCAAATTTCATAAATATAGTAAAGATTTATTAAAGATTAAATAATTATTACAGAATTTGGAGCACTTTTAAACGATATTTGTTTTCAAGACAAAGTGTTTAAAACGATCTCATCAGAGACTGAGTCAGCGTAAGCTATTCCGGCTTCATTTATATTGACGAGAGCTTTGTACGTATAAACAGAGTGAAATTGCTAAACAGGTTTATGCAGAATTTAGCATAGTAAATGTATACTTTAGTGTATATAGAATAAACACCAAAATTGTATAGCGACAGCCCCAGTTTTCGTTCCAGGTGTGACTCGAGGGAATCAAACAGTACATCGGTATAATATACACGCTTCCTTCGACTGCCTTATTTTGAAGACAATTTTCTTACTCATAATAAGGTTCACGATGTTCAAAATGGTTTAGAATTGTATTATGCATCGTTAATTCTCAGGTTATTTAAATACAATTATATTCCGCTTTTCATATTGGAAATTGTCGCCCTCATCTTCGTCTTCGTCTCCAATTTCTAAGTTAAAGGTTAAAAGATTTTTTTGGTGTTTTGATAGGATTATAGTATGTATACACCCAGTAATAAATACGTAATACAAATCAAAACATCGATCAAGTCCTTATTTGGTGGATTAGTAGCTTTTTGACGTAAATCCTTGGATTGTTATGTCTATATAATCATAATGTTTGGCTGTGGATTTATTGTTACATAGCTCATTATCTAGGACGGAAGATGATGCAGTCAAAGAAAACTTAATAATTAGGTAGAATTTGAATATACTATTTATGTTGTAAAGCCATTATAATTCTGGATTGATAACATAACGAAAATTAAAGCAGAATTGTACAAGAATAAAATTGTAGAAGTTTCCAAAGTGTCTCTAACGCGAAGTTTAGTGGGGTCACATCTGCGCTGTTGAAAGAGCATTCGCATGGCAGTATTTCTTTGGAACTGCTGGAAGGATTATTTTAAAGCTCATTTTAATGGTGGCAATTTGAGAAACTTACGTAGCGTAATGTTGCAGTGTGTGGCTGTGTGCGCTGTGCGCTGTGCACTGTGCGAGCTTCGATAACTCGGATTTTCTGCTTTAGTTTCTGGATTATTCCAGGAAATTTTAGATAAAAGGATCGATTAACAATAAGACAATTTTAAATATACGAGGGAGTCGTCAAGAGATCAATCTTAAAATCACTAAATAAAATCACCTGTTCCATACAAATATGTTAAGGACACTTAATAAAAGGAAATAAATCCCAAAACACCATAATAACATACTTTCTCCATCTTCCTTTTACATCAACTTACCCCCTTCTCAGCAATCGGTTGTCAACGATCTTGGATATATACAGTATTTTTTATTGTTGACGACGTTTGATTAGCTAGTAATCTAAATTTATTTGTATTAAAAATATTATTCCCACCGACTCAAAACTTATAAGCTCAGATCTAATAGATCCTTTGACTAGTGATTTTGTAAAATAAATAAAACTTAAATATTATTATGAGTCTTTGATGTATTTTTTGTCTTAATTAAATATCAGTTTATTATATTTAATTATATAGTTAACGTGGTCGAGCAAAGTCGTGCCTGTGTCTAAAGTCCTACCAACTGCTCGGCTTTGTCTAAAGTACACGTTACGTATTTTGAGTGTTAATACGCAGTATAGCTTTTATATCCTTAATAATAAACAAGAAGATCGTAGCAACATAATAATGTAGTATTAGAATATTTTTTATCTTTAAATCGTGACTCATCCTCACGACGTCGATTTTAGTGACTTGTTTAACTCTTTAAAAACAACAACATTGAGGCACGATTAAATGTTTAAATGACTGTTTTATTGGGCATTAGCGACCCGCCCCGACTTCGCTCGGGTAGTAGATCATATTATGCCTAGATGTATCCAGAAAATACATTGTTTAGTTATATCTCCTTTTTGAGATTAGGCGAGTCAACAGAAACTGCAGCATTAATGAGATGGGAGGAGAAGGGGTTAAGACTGGCCCACATGCGGCTCTAACCGACGCGGATACTTGGCGGTGAGATTCGCATGATGGTGGTTGCAAGCCCCTACCACCAAGGGGGTGCTGGGTTACTCGCCTCTTACGAGATGCTCCTCCAGCGGCAGAGGCGAATTGTATTTTATCTAAGTTATATACGACTAACTCCCAAAGATTTAAAAGGTCACACTGTTCGACAATTTTTTCTGGAGAAAAATAAATTCCTTTCCTAAGTCTATCTCTCTACCAAGTTTCATCAAAATTAGTTCAGTGTTTTAGATGTAAAAGCATTAACTTTAAAATAAAATACCACGTCTTTCTTAAATAAAAGGAGTCTTGTCCGTAGCCCCCAAAGGTCGAATGCTGAATTATTTTTAAAAAAGCCTAGTCCTTTCCTAAGCCTATCTCCGTACCAAATTTCATCAAAATCATTTCAGTGGTTTAGGTGTACAAGCGTAACAGACAGACAGAGCTATTTTCGCATTTATAATATAAATATAAGTAGGTATAGACGTTTCTATTCAGCCATATTGTTAAAAGCTTTGTAATTTTAACTACTCATATTTTGCTGTAGACTCTTTTAAGCATCGTTTTTGAAGCAAAAAAGCGTTTATTATGTAGCCTGACCTATTCTTCGAGTAAAAAAGGGGTTTGGGGAAAATAAATTATGAACCGCTTCAGGGTGTTTTATTCTTCCGCATTTTGATGAGAAAGACATAAATTTAGGGAAAACACGTACACCAGAGTTTTTTCGGTTTCTCTGTTTTGTAGCTTGAATATTTCAGATTGTGTTGCGTTTTGCTTAATATTTATTTAATAACTTCATTATTTATATTTTTTTAAATCAACAAATCAGTTTTTTAAAAGGTATAAAATCAAAATTAAAAAGTAGTAGCAGAACTTTTTCGTTATAAGTACAATTAGAGCGAAGCGAGCGGATTTATGGATTTTGCTTTAGTATTTTATTGCGTAAATAAGATTTTCTCTTTTTATTTGGATATTTCCGCGCTATGCTTGCTCAACAAATTTGAAAAAAACGATCACATATTTATTGAAATTTTACAGACTAACGACTCAAGGACACTTAAACAATTCCGCATAGCTTTTCTGGGTTAAAATGAGGACATTTAATAAATTATATAACTATTCAGAAAATAAAAAGAAAAACTAAAATAGTTTAGCGCCATTTAGGTTCCTCAATAAGTACAGTTAATTAAAAAGTATCATAGTCTATATATATATAGGTACAGAGTCTAGTTGAAATTAGTGTTGCCAACATCATCATAAGTACAGTAACAGTACACAAATAAAGTCAGCTGCAAGTTGGTTTCTAAACCTAGTACAGGTTCATATTGTTAGATTCAACAAAATTTAGATGTTAAAGGCAAATTAAGGTGTCCACAAGAGTCTCCACACCGAATATAACAAAGGGTAAGCAATCCAATTATATAGGAAGTGTTGGACCCGTATTAGTATCTGATGGGTCAGCAGCAAGGAGATTGGATTCTTGAAACTGCTTTTAGGAATCACCTTGGCAAGATTTGTTAATTAAAATTGCAGGTCAGTGGGTTCTTTGGGAGGCTTCGCTTTTAGCCAACTTCTAAAAAGAAAGTTGGCAATTTGATTGTATGTATTATATTAGATGATTAATTTGACTAATTCTTCTTGTTGGAAAGGAATAGCCCATTTTAATTTCGTTGACTCTGGACATTCATGAATAATAAAATTTAGTTGGGTTTTTGTAATTTTTCGTAACATCCTACTAATATTATAAACTTGAAAGTTTGTAAGAATATATGGATGTATGGATGTCTGGATGTATGGATGTATGGATGTATGGATGTATGGATGTATGGATTTATATATAGATATAGTGTGAATTATTCAAAATATAGCGGGTGAAACCGCGGGGCGCAGCTAGTAATCTATATGATTGAAATTTTTTATTTACAAAGATCGTAATTTTTAGATTCATTAAGATTGGATTTTATTAGATCTTAATGTCACCAAAACTATAGTTATTTATCCCATTACAAATGTTATCACAATTATTTCACGCCACAGACATGCTTACCAGAAATGGATTTTTAAGTAAGCGTTGCTCTGTACGTTCGTATGTTTGCTTTTATTTATTTGACTAAAATCCTAACTTCATAATTAATTCTAAAGTAACTCTTACGAAATGTAGGTAATTCTTAAGAATACAAACTAAACAAATGAATGTGCGATTTAATATACTTGCGGAACTATCTATCCACGGATATACGGTCTGTCTTGTCTGTTACGCCTTCACGTTGTTCAATCATTGCACAGATTTTGGTGAAATTTGGTACAGAGGTAGACTAGAGCTCGGGAAAAAACATAGGCTAAGTTTTATCGTGAAAAAGGAGCTTGAAGGGGTCGAAAAATGGGATGAAGTGTATGTCGAGCTGTCATTTCGTTACGTGTTTGGGAATTAGTCATATATAAATTACGTTAGTGTTGAAAATTGAAATGTGTAATATAGCGATTTCAATGTAAAATAAACCTAAATACACGTGGTAACTTGCACTTAGGCAAAGCCGGGTGGGTGGACTGGATTTATAATATAAATGATTCTTCCTGCGTTGTAGATGTGTGTGTGATGTCTCAAACTATTCTACAGGTTATCACATGCATGTAAAAATAAGAGATTGAATTAGAGCAGACTACAGAGTCTTTATTTCATTTAAATTGAATATCAGGAAAAGTAATCGCTCTTTAAAATATTTAACCTCAGCGAAGGGAAGCGTTGATTGGCATATTTAGATGACACATACAATATATTGTTATAGTATAAATTATGTAAATACCTGACGAGTGTTGATCCTTAAAAATTAGCGATTGTCTTATTTAGAGTAGAATATATTGAATGAAAAAAATATTACTTTCCTAATCAATTTTTGTTAAAAGGGTCGCAATTTTGTCCTCTTTAGTTTGCATTGGAAAAGTATATCATAAACTAGCCTGGTTCAAACCTACGAGTACGTGAGCACACTACAGTCACTTCAAGTTCATGACAGCGTTGAACAAAGGGAATAAGCAATGCAATTATATTGGAAGGACTGCTTCTATTGTTATATTTAATGGTTTTTCGTGTTTTGAAAATATAACATTTTTGTTTTATAGTAACCAGAGCTCTGTGTTATATACTCTCAGCTCAACTAAACCTTGTAGGGCTGGAGATCTAGAGTTTAATTAATATGGAGGTTGGTAAGACTGTTAGTAACCAATCTCAAATCTCTACAAAAATCCGTTACACTGGATTTGATTACAATTTTTTCTTTTGGATGTAAGTCCACTGGTATCTGTGAACTGTCCTAGATAGTGTTATATGTTTTATTGGATGAAAGCGTACTGGTATCTCAAATATATTCGATATCGTTAATATGTCTCTATTGAATGCCTCAAAACTTTACGAGATGGCGATACATTTTTACCATTAGATGTTAGACTATTGTTTCTTCAAAATACTAAGAGATGACTCTACATTAGTCTGCGGTATTGAATATATACACTTGTATTTGGCGTTACATTTTTGCTATTGGATGTTATACTACTGATACCTGAACACTCGACTAGATGGCGTTATTATTACACTTAAGTTAACCTAAACTTAAGATTAAATAGTGAAACTAAGCAGTGGACACCTTGGTCACAACCAAGTGTGTCTAAATACTTTCTCTCGGGTCTACTCAATAAAATACGACTTTATAGAAGCGAAGGAAATCTAGAACTAGCTGTTACCAGTAAACTACAGACCAATTCAACGAGATCTGAAACTGTAATGTATAAATTACTATAATCCAAAGTAAATCTTCATAATTAAAAGAACAGAAAGACAAACAATAAGACACTCGATTCAGGATATATCATATGATTTTTTTCGTTAAGAACGGACTAGAACAAAGGGGATAAGTAATCCAATTATAGGAACTGTTGGACCGATATTAGTTTCTTTGACAGGTCAGCATAGTATTTCGCAAATTGGGTTTGGTAGGGAAAATTTTAATAGTCATTGAGAAGGTTTTTCTTATTCCAGTAAAATTATGACTGATGAAAACTAATTAAAGTGGTATATAGGTACTAGAACATTTTTATTGAATTTTTCCATACTGACGCAGTTAGTATATGTATTTTTTTTTAAATAAAACAATATTAACATCCAACTATTAGTGTACCTATTTTGCTTAATAAAAATTTACAAAAATGTTACCTTTTTATTTTTATTATTTACTGTGTTGCTCCTATCGTGTTTTGGTTACGATGACAACGGTTACCAAAACAAAAGGATTCAAAATGAGTATTATCTCTTTTCCAATCACGGGTCAACAGGGATCGGACCTTTGGAAAGCATGCGCGATGCTGTAACCAACGCGTAGAGGTCCTTTAGACAATTTGGATCTGTTCCTCGTCAGTGTTCACTCCAACCAACCAGTAAAGGCAAGTTGAGGATGATGAACGGGTCCTTCCCCTGCGAAACTAAGGTCCGTGGGGCCGCTAATTTCCAACAGCTTGCCTCAAATTGCCCTGCAGCGTATTATTGTTAGTATATTTGTCCGCCTTTTAACCACTTTACCATAAGTAAGTAGCCTCTGCTTCCGCTGCCTAAAACTTCAGAAAATATTTAATTGAAGAAGATTATCAGCAAAACAGTTTTAAATCTACACTTTTCTTTAATCACCAGAAGACGAAAGTCAAACATGTCTACTAAGAAACTTATATGCAAATTTTCATGTTCCTAGGAGTTCCATAAAATTATCATTTAAGTATGTATTGACTACCTTTATAGAGTAAACTAAATTTGATCTGGGTAATGGTCTTGGTTATAATTTATCTTTTATAAATAGATCAAAGAAATTTATTAAAAGAAAATTACTTTATACTCTAAATTTACTCTATAACTTTTAAGTTTCATTAAATATTATATGAGTTATATAAAACAAAATTTAGTTTTGCGCAGTTTTGAAACAAGTGGTCTGAAACTTAATTTCACTGCAGAGGAATAAAACTAATTTTGTGGAGCAATGTCTTCTCGCGTGTGAAAGATTTAGTTAACTAATACACAGCGCAAACCCAACAAACTGCGTCTCAGAAACTGTTTTAAAAGTTGATATATTATTAAATTTATATAATAATATTTTAATATTAAATAAAATAAAAATCTCAATAAATATCACGAAAAAAGTATCCGAAGTCCGCACAAACAAAAAATCTATTTGTATAATGTTAGCAACACCGTTTATAAAGTAGTATTGGCGGGTAGATCATTTTATATTATGTCGAGTATACCGACGTGTAGACAATATATAAACGCAGTGCACATGGAAGTTAGTACTATAGTGTCATGGTTAAGGTCACCCTTCTTGAGGTCTACGTAAGTTTACTTTATATCTATTGTAGTTGGCGAGGTCTATTAGTGGAGGATAGAGTTAATATATTGTGAAAGAGCTCTTTAAACCTGCTCCTGGGTCTCAATCCCCAGGCACTGCTCACCTCAGTCTAAATTGCATGTGTATACTTATTGCTGTACAGTAATGGGTATTATGTCTCTCTCATTTTACAAATGTACTAGTCGACCCGTCATGGCTTCGCCCGGGTGCAATTTACCACGGGTGTTTAGGTTTAATTTCATATTTTAATCCAATCCAAATACATAACGGCCACACAGCTCGACATATACGTCATCTTCAATTCGATAGATGGCGTAATCGCTCACTCATTTGTTTACTTTGTCATCATCATCACGACCCGTCAATGGCCCACTGCTGAGCCGGGTCTCCTCCTCAGAACGAGGAGTGTATTAAGCCATAGTCCACCACGCTGGCCCAGTGCGAGTTGGCAGACTTCACACACCTTTGAGAACTTTTACGGAACTCTCAGGAGTGCAGGTTTCCTCATCATGTTTTCCTTCACCGTTAAAGCAAGTGATATTTAATTGATAAAAACACACATAATTCAGAGTCAGAGGCGTGTGCCCAGGATCGTACTCGGACCTCCCGAGCAAGAAGTCTCAACTACTGGGCCATCTCTTCTTTTGTTTACTTTGTATTCTTAAGTATTTTTTTCGCGATAAAACATAACCTATGTCCTTCCCAAACCTCTATTCCTGTATCATAGTTTATCAAAATCGATTGAGTGATTTAAGCAACAGACAGACGCCATATATCCGTCAATAGATGGCGTAAGTAGTACAATAAATCGCACTTTAGTTTTTTAGATTGTATTCTTAAGTGTTTCCTTCGTTTCTTAAGCTATTACTATTATATTAAGTATATATATTAACACTTAGTCCTAAATACTTTTTCTTCTTAATCCTAATTTTATTCCTTTTCCTTCTTCCCCTCAATTTTTAATAAATTTAATCTTTCCGTATTCATCTTCAATATTGATTCCATACTTGCTACAAGGTTTTAAAACTTCTTTGCCTGGAATACTTTTAGGCGCTGATTGTAGGCGTGATTTTAAAATTGGTCAACGTATAAATATGTAAAAATATTATACTTTTCTGCAAATGCTTCTCAAGTTTATTACAAAAATTCTACTTAATTTTAGACAAAAAATGATAGGACAATGCTTAATAATTTTATGACAAATCGTTACTTTCAATTTTTGTAGCTGTGCATATTACAAAGGCGGGTTAATTAACTTCACTTTTTTTAGAAAATAAGTCAGAATAAGGTTCCCAATCAAAATATAATAAAGCAAAAGGAATGCCAGTAAGATATTAACGTAACCTGATTAGAAAGGTCGTTTGCTCTTATAATTAAATGACACATTATTTATTATCTCAGACCGTCTCTTCTTTTATTACTTTCGCTCGTGGTCCAAGAGGTATCATTTTAGTTTTTATTATAATAACGAAAGTCTTAACTATAAATAATGTATTATAAAGAATGTAACTGCACATATCTGGGGGGAATGTTGCCAGTACTCGCCACGCTTGGCAGGCGTGTTGGCGAGCGCAGTTTAAACCTTCAATGGAGCCAGAAACGCTGCTGCCCGTTTCCGGAAGGCTTTTCCCTTAGTCGCCTCTTACGACACCCACGGGAGGAGATGGGGGAGTGCTATTCTAACGCCGGCACCATCACGGCAAAAAGAATCCTGGTCAGGACGGCAGGGAGCCGCTGGATGCAGGTCGCAGGTGATCGGTCGTACTGGCAGTCTCTGGGGGAGGCCTATGTCTAGCAGTGGACGTCCTATGGCTGAAATGATGATGATTAAAAAGAATATTTAAGCTTATCCGTACGGGGACGGGTTAAAATAGAATTTCCCTCTGCTGCTGGAAGAGCATCTTGTAATAGACGAGTATCCCAAAACCACTTGGTGGTAGACGACCTGTTCCCCAAGTAGCTTGCGACCACCAGCTTGAAAATCCGTCCACCAAGTGTCTTTGACGCGTTTCGGTCGAGAAGTGCGTCAGAAATACCGCCTCCATTTCTCAGCCTATTAATACTGAGGATCTAGTGGACTCTGGGCTCTTGCTCAGGGTCCACTGTAACTGCAGCATATTTCTCTAACTACTAGGAACTTACCATCATTGTCTGCTCGTTTGCGCCTTATGTATCACAAAAAGGAGGATGTTGAATATTCACGAATAAATAAAATTATAGGTATAGATTTTAATAATAATCTATACTCTATACTATTATATAAAGAGGAAAAATTTTGTTGTTTGTATGTTTGTATATTTGTATGTTTGTTTGTTTGTTGCGAATAGGCTCGAAAATTACGGAACCGATTTTGAAAATTCTTTCACCGATAGAAAGCTACATCATTTCCGGGTAACATAGGCTATGTGGTGTTGCCATAAATCCTCTAATTAAAAAGATATGGCCATTCAAGTGCCATAAGGTGGTCATTTTGTAAATTGAAGAGTTTTTCAGAAACTAAAAATCCAATTTAAATTTTTTTTATACTGATAAAAAACTACACTATTCGTGAGTGACAAAAAAGATTTAGTGTTGCCATATACACATTTTATTTAATAAATTATGGCCATTTCGTTTTTACTAATCCGATTTAAAAAAAATTTCACTGAGAGAAAACGACACTATTCGTGAGTGATAAACGTCATTTAGTGTTACCATATACACATTTTAATTAATAGAATTTGGCCATTTTGCTGCTACTAATCCGATTTTAAAAGTTCTTTTACTGAGAGAAGTCTAAGAGTATTTCCGTCTCTCATCCTCTTATAATACTATCACTCTCTTATTTCTCTTTTTAATTTTTATCTTTATCCGTTCAGAACGATCAGTCTACTTTCACTTTCTTTCTTTCGATTATCTCTCTCTCCCTCTCTTTTTCTCTCTTTCGCTTTCTCTCCTTTACCTATTCAATATTATGTTTGCTCTGTCCTCCCTCTTTTATTATCTGTTGCTTTTCTTTTCCTTTCTATTATTTTTTTTATAACTTTTTCTCACTCTCTCTTTTTACAAATAATGAAAAACTACACAATTACATAGTGACAATTTAAGGACATCAATTATAATATTGCTTTAAATACCTGGAGCGAAGCGAGGGCAGCCAGCTAGTTTGTATATAATAAATAATAGTTTAAAAAAACTAAAAAGACGCTTTTTATTATAAAAAACCGAACTAAAAAATAGAAAATAAATTTTAATAAATTTAAAATAAGAATAGTGTTAAAAATTTCAATAAATATAAATTAATAATAGTGTAAATAAAAAAAATGTATTTTATTTAAAAAACGCGTGGGGTGCATGGTGTCAATAGTTATAAATATTTTATTGACAGATATGAGTAGAGTGATTATCATTTTGATAATATCTTAAAAAGCACCCCACGCTTTTTTTTAAATAAAATACATTTTTTTTATTTACACTATTATTAATTTATATTTATTGAAATTTTTAACACTATTCTTATTTTAAATTTATTAAAATTTATTTTCTATTTTTTAGTTCGGTTTTTTATAATAAAAAGCGTGTTTTTAGTTTTTTTAAACTATTATTTATTTTTTACTTTTTAGTTTGATTTATTTATAAAAGCGTGATTTTTTTTTAGTTTTTTTTTTTAAACTAAAAAAAATCACGCTTGAGAAACGGCTATCAGAACCAAGGAAGGCCGCAGGCGCGCAAATTACCCACGGAGAGTTACATACTGACATACTGACAGACTGACATACTGACATACAAGTGAAGCTAATAAAAAGCGTGTAAAAAGGATGACTTTTGCGCAGTAAGGTTCTCGGATGTGTGTAACTTCAGTGTTGTGTATTTAGAGATATTTAGCGGAATACGTAAATAGTAATTGGTGTAATTGCTGTTTTACTGAAGAATTGTTAAATATTAGTGTCAGAGGTCGAGCTGAGAGAGTTTTTACTGGCAGTAGAAGGGCCTTTTAATCCTGCACCTTATCTTTAACTTATTTTGTTAAATCTCTTAAAATTTAGCTATTGATGTAAGCGAACAAAACAGTATTTGATAAATATTATCATAGTTCAACTATAATTTAGTTTATAGTTATTACAGTATATCTATAAACTATATTATTCTTGTACACAAAAATCTATTTGTCTATCTATAACTTAAAAAAAGTAAAATCCTCATATTATAGTTCAGAAGAAAGCGATTTGATTCCTATTCTTTTAAGTTGGGCGAGGACGATTTTGACACTTGATACATATAAAAAATACTTGATAACTTCTATCCCAATCGATCTATCCAAGAAATATAATACAATGAACATATTATTTTAATGTAATGTTACTTTTTGCTGTAAAATTTAGTTTAGATTTAACAGATTAATTAAAATAATAATATAAACCTGTCAGTGATGAGTTGTGAGCTGTGACACTGACACAGAGCCGCGATGCCCGCTGCGCTTGACATTTCAATAAATTATCATCAGTGTCAATACAGGTTTCCATATTTCATAAAACAGGAATTAGACCGAACTTTGTAAGGCTCTTTTATAATGAAGCTATTTTCAATTAATATCTATCTATCCTTTATATTCAGAAATTTTATTATACATTAACATGGTCACTGTCTTAATACTTTCTAGTAGCTACTGTTTAAGGCATTGATGTCTAGTCGGGAAGTCCGAGTTCAATCCTGGGCACACACACCTCTGACTTCTTCTTCTGAGTTATGTGTGTTTCAAGCAATTAAATATCACTTGCTTTACTGGTGAAGGAAAATATCGCGAGGACACCCGCACTTGGCTAGCACGGTGGACTATGGCCTAATCTCTCCTCATTCTGACGAGACCCGGCTCATCAGTGGGTCATTAAAGGGTGATGATGATGAATACATTCTAAACAATTGGTTAGGATTAAAAAAAAACATTTTTGCTAACAAATCTACATAATCCAGGTGATATTCTAAAAGCAACCAAAAACAGTTAAGCTATTTAAGAGGAATAGAATTATGAACATATGTACACTTGATTTTTATATTATTTTATTGAAGTAAATTTTTTCAATATATTTAAAAATTATTTAATCAATACTAGGTATTAATCTATAGTTACTACAAACAGACAAAACAACTATTTTTGCGGCGTTTTTCACATACTTTTTTTTCGGTTATATTATTTAAGTTCTTTTTTTCAACACGGAAGCCCAGTTAAATATCTGATTGTAGGTACATTACTGCCATTTTATTTGTTACTAGCCAACCTTAAAGGTTATCTTCTGATAGCGTTGACTGGGGATAGTAAACCGAGATGATATGTTGTAAAAAAAATTAAAAATAAAGATAATGTAAACATATCTTTATAATACCTATCTCCGTCCGACTATCCATCACTGTCGCTCTTTTGAAAGTAACTCTAAAGTCATCTGAATGAACTTATCCAACTACTAATAATATTTTACATCTACGAATATCTTGTTAAAAAGTAGAATTTTAGTATTTTTCATTTTATTCTATGATTAATTAACTTATGAAATGTCAGAAATTTAGTTCGAAAATACGAATTTTATATTAGATTAATTATCCTACTAATATTATAAACGCGAAAGTTTGTATGGATGTCTGGATGTATGTTTGTTACTCTTTCACGCAAAAACTACTGAATGGATTTTGATGAAACTTTACAAAAATATAGCTTACACATCAGATTAGCACATAGTCTATAATTTATAATGATATAGTGTGAATTATCTTAAATATAGCGGGTGAAACCGCGGAAGTCGATTATGTCAAAGAATGAGAGAGGAATGATACCCATTACTGTATGCAATTCGTATACATATGCAAACTGGACAGCGCTTTGGACATGCGACCAAGATGGAGGGGTAAAGTAATTACAACACTCCCCTTCGCTGCCCGAACACTAATTACAAAAGGTAATAAACTTACGTAGATCTCAAAAAGGGTAACCTTAACCACGACTCTATAATACTAACTTCCACGTACACTGCGCGACAACACCAGAAAGACTGATTAAAATCTATCGCAACAAAGGTTATATATATAAAATGAAAAGACCTGGCGTGAATACTAATAAATAAACAATATTGCTAATTTTTTTTTTAAATTAACTCTGTAATTCAAACGAAAATTAGACGTATATCAATAAAGTTCATTGTGTCAATCAATTTGTATCGCGCTTGGTTCAGTTCTCAATTAGTTTTGAGATGTTTATTTTTTTTCGACACGTCTCGCAATTCGGTCTGATTGGTACATGTCAGGGGAAATATTGGCACAGCATATTTAGAGCTTTATCATTTTGAGACGATAAATTGGAGTATCTACGTTTTAAATAAAAAATATATAAGTCGGGGTATAGTTGGGGTAGGATAATAGTGAAGGCCGTGTCAGGCTGTAATTAAGGTAGGATAATGATAAAGAAAATTAATTATCACTTCCGTCGCCATTTTTGTAATCAAAGATTTTTGACAACCTCAAGCAAGTAAACGAGTATCGATTAATCGCGACGCCAGCGCCATATTTCCTATTTGTTGATTTACTTCGGATAAAAATAAAGAAAATTAATCATCACTTCCGTCGGGTCATTTTAATATTCAACGATTTTTAACAGTCTCAAACGAGTAAAAGATTATCGATTAATCGGGACGCCAGCGCCATATTTCCGTTTTGTTGACTTATTTCTCCCCTACTAGTGGAGGGGCATTGCTACTATTGTCTAGTCCCTTTATATTCCCCGACTGACGCAGTACGCTTTAGTCTCTCGACAAGTCTCTTTGAGTGAACATCACCTGGAGTTGAAGTGTAACAAATAGTGTGTCGCTATATCATGGATATTAAACCTCTCGGATTAAGGATCATGTGAGTTCTTACGTCTTATTTATTGTGAGTCCCTACATTGTATTTAGATGTGTTAACACAACCTTAGGTTAGGTTAGCCTTATGTTAGCTTAATCTAAGACAAACAGCGAGACCAGGCAGTGGCATATATAATATTTTATTGACAATTTATTAAATTCCGACGATAATCACGATGATGACGACACACGAATATATTGGTCGAGTTTTAAATGTTTTATTTAATGAACAATTACGTCAATTTTGCGTATATATAGTTTCTGTGTGTAAGTCTTTATAACCATGATAAGTTATAAATTGTGTATTTTTATTTAATTATTAAGTCTTCTTTGCATATTATTTTGGTTGTCGAATTAATAGTAACAAAGTTTTCTTGACAAGTAAAACACTTTTGGAGAGAAATATATCTAAATTGTTGTGAATTGGTAAATAACTAATATTATCCAAGACGTGCTAAAAATGGCAAATATAAAATATTTTTTACATACCAATGCTGTAATTAAAATATTCTGAACGAAAATATTTCTATCATCAATCTACATGACCAAAGAGATAAATATAAGTAATCTCAAGTCAAGTCTCAAGTAATTAAATCTAATGTAAAAGTACTATTTAGGCCTTTTTAACTATTGTTTCATATACTCATTATTATCGTGGCGGTCGAGCAGTGGGTGAGTACTCCTACGTAAAAAACCCTTTTACCTGAATCGCAAGTCCCATGTACGGTTACTTGTTGAAAGTGCATTTTGTTATTATATTATATCATTCCTTACCATTCCTTTAGCAATATTTCTTAGGCTGTCCTTGAGGAAACTCAAGTATCGCGTTAGGATCTACATTTAATATTAATTAAAAGCCTTGCAAGATATTCTAGCAAACATTCAACAAGTCGGTCTCAAATTAGTAGAGTCATAAGGCGTATTCGAGATAATCTTTACGAGTGGCGATTAACCCCCGACCCTTTTTGCTAATGTTGCCAGTTGCACCCACTTCAAGTCCAAACTTAACACTTAGAAATTTGTAAGAGAAATTCTGATGTGGTAATGAAATTTTATTTTGTAGTCTCAAAACAGTAATGTAACCTAAAACTTAATAACTAAACATCAAATGCAACTAGCAACACTATAAAAGGATAGGTTTACCCAACTTGCTCGTTAATATATAACTTCTGTCCTGATAGATATGAGCCAGTCTAGCAAATAATTTCAATAGATAAACATCTAAAGTAGTGTAAGTAGGTATTGGATGGTGAGTGTCGTGATAATGTCGAGGATATCCATATCCATATTTGTATTAGAGATGCAAACACCAGGCACTGTTCGGCTTTCTGTTTAAAATGAATGGTAAAAATTACTTTTATTTTATATCTTTGTTTTTAAGATTATCTCACTAGTTATAGAACAATTTATTTATGGTAGATAAGATGCAAACGAGCAGATAGTCCACCTGATGGTAAGTGGTCACCATCGCCCATGGAGATCGGCAAAACTACATATACCCTCTTGTTTTGTCGATGCGTTACATCCTCGAAGATACGGTGGGGAGGGAGAGTGAAGAAAAATGCTGCAGTTTTAGCGTACTCTGAGGGCCCAAAGTCCACTAGGTCCGCAGAATTAATGGGATGGGAGAGGGAGGGGAAAGTCTGGCCCACATGCGGCTCGACTCGTATGATGATCGCGAGTCCTTGATCTGTGAGAGAATAGATCCTTACCACCAAGGGGCTGCTGGGTTACTCGGCTCTTATGAGATGCTCTCCTAGCGGCAGAGGGGAATAGTATTCTAACCCGTCCCCTCACGGGTAATTACCATTTTCCGATGGAATGGAATCGGTTTAACAGATAATTTCTTAATTAATATTAAATTAACGATCACGTGACTTGTTAATCGTTATTGTCTATTATTTGTTATTGTCTACTTGCGACCCGCTTCTGGCGTCGCATGGTTACTTTCTCTACTATAGTATGTACTTATTATACATATAAACCGTGATGATATACAGCCTATAGGCTTCCCCTATAAATGGGTTATCTAACACTGAAAGAACTTCTCAAAACGGACCAGTGGTTCCGGAGATTAGCGCGCTCAAGCAAACAAAAAAACAAAAACAAACTCTTCAGTTTTATATATTGTTAATTAGTAAAAAAAGAGAGAAGAAGAATGTTGTAGTAGTCTATACGCAGACTAACATTATGACGGCTTGACTATAATATAATATCCTCCTGGGCTTATACTTTAGACTCAGAGCTTCAGAGTTACTGCTAAGAATACTCGCGATGTAATCCATGATTATCCTGTCGTGACGGCATATTTATTTTGCAATCCCCACTTCCTTGATTTGTGTTTATCAGTTGGCCAACATTCAAGTAACCGGATGCTACTCATATCAGTCGTACCAACATTAAGATCAAGTAACAGGATGCTACTCAAATTATAAGTGTTGCCAACATCATAATTAACAATATTCAAATATATTTAATATTATTGGTTAGTATACCAAAGAAACTGATAATACAATGTTATCCAAAATTCCATTAATACGGTGTAAAAAGTTAAAACGCTATAGATTCAGCTGCTCAACGATATAGGCTGTGTACCATAATGGGGTAATTCGATTGGGCCTACTTGTCGTTACAGTATTGCGGGCGTTTTTATCAACCAATAGGTTCAGGAACGTAGCGATTGTTTGCACTTTTTCTAACATTATGTTGATACATTTATTTAATTTCCAAAATCACACCAATATTGATAATATTTTTGTTACCACGCACACACAATACCAAAGAATCTTGTACGAATAGATGCAAGCCGAGCAGTGGAGCTTGAGACCCAGGAGTAGGTTTAAAGACGTCTTCTATTATGTACAAACTTTCAACTCCATAACTCGACCTCGCTAACGAATATTAAAATAATAAATGACTCACGTGCCCCTCGATAACGGAGGCCTAGGACCACGCCACCAAACAACACTACAATATTAGTCTCACTACTTTAACATGTAGTGCGCGACGCCACTCATTACTCGAAATAAGATAAAACTGAATTATCCGCAAAGACTAATTTATAAACAGTTGCTTACAATAGTTATTTTAAACTTCATATACAGATTGCTTAAAAGCTGTGATGGCCCAGTGGTTGAGACTTCAACTCTTATTCGGAAGATCCGAGTTTGATCCTGGGCACACACCTCTTACTCTGAGTTATGTGTGTTTTAAGCAATTAAATATCACTTACTTTAACGGTGAAGGGAAACTTCGTGAGGAAACCTGCACTCCTGAGAGTTCCCTAAAAGTTTTGAAAGGTGAGTGAAGTCTGCCAACTCGCAGTGGGCCAGCGTGGTTGACTAGGACCTAATACCCTCTTCATTCTGAGGAGGAGACCCGGCTCAGCAGTGGGCCATTGAAGGGTCGTGATGATGATGATGATGATGATACAGATTGCTTATAAATTAAAACAGAAGTCGTTTTTAATATCTATAATATATCGTGATTTGATGAGTGTGAGTGATGGAAGGTTGTTTGTACATTTCGTATCTGCTTAGTTGCTTAACCTTCTATCTTATATATAAAATTCTCGTGTCACATCTCGTGTCACAATGTTAGTTACCATACTCCTTCGAAACGGCTCGATCGATTTTTATGAAACTTTGTGTACATATTGGGTAGGTTTGAGAATAGGTCAACATATATATTTTTTATACCCCTAAGTGATAAGGGTGGCCTACACCAAATTTTTTAAAATTTATATGGCAAAACTACATTTGCTGGGTCAGCTAGTAATTTATAATACTATGAGAAATCACACTTGAATATGAAATAACAGGCAAATTCTTTTTGTAAATATACCGCCAAAAATTTCGTTCTAAAAGATTTCCTCATTTAATTACAAAGAATATTAAAAGCAATTAAGCAATTCAAAGTAACTCATCGAATTTTTTTCTTATTAATCTTATTATTGAAGACGGAAGAAATTTTCATTTGCACCCGAGATATTTTAATATTAAATGAGACAAAATCTCTTAAAGGTTTTTTGGATACCTTTATAGTGTATAGACAGCTATCCTATCTATTTTTTCAAATAGCCGGCAGTTAACTTTAGGTCTGAGCAAAAATAGAGGGGGAAAGTTGCGCATTGTGAGCGTGCTACGTGCCTGTATTGGGAGTTATTTCCGTGACGTATACTATTTTAACAAATTTTAAACGCGCGGGAACTGAAACGTCGCATAAGAGCCAATCTCGTGTGTCACACTGCTCGCTAAAAAGACCCTAAAAGTGACTTCTGGGCATTTAAGGTCAAAATTATATATAGCTATAACCTATATAAATCAAAGTGAACTTTTACCTCCAAACTAATGAATAAAAGAAAGTATTAGTGAATAAGTAAAAGAGCGAATGAGTGAGCGAGTGCGCAATCAACACACCAAGTTGGTTGATTGATAACAACGATCACAGAAAAAAAGAGGATACCGCAAGTACGCCCGATTCGTGTCCCACTGAAACTCCGCTTAATTCAAAAACTCCGCGCATCGCCCGTAAGTCGGCATTCGACCGTCAGTGCGAGAGCTGTCAGTTTAGCGTCGTAAAATATTGCAAAAATACCGTCTTGCGTCATTAAATCGTGTAAAAATGATACTAGGACGCACAATAAAGCCACTGTTATTACATTTCATGAGTGAGTAACTCTTCAAATACAATATTTGATATGAAAAATATCAATTTATAATTTCATACATTTAATCAAGTTGGGTAAAGTGGAGTCGGCTTCTAAAAAAATGGAGGATAAACCTTAAATTCTGTCATAAAAATCATAAAATTTATATAGCCAATGCTATGTCACCCGGGCCTTTGTTACGAATCTATTGACACCTCATTCATTAAAATTTGTTTAGTAGTTTACCCGCTAGAGTGAAACATACGCATATACTATATACATACATACATACATAGACTGCCAAAATCATCATCTTTCTGACAAAAGGCTAACCCAACATAAGGCTAACCTAAACCTAGCTCACACTTCCGACATAATAATAAAATAATAATAAAAGTACGGCATGATGAAAATTACAGTCGAGCCGCAAGCTCACGAGTCATGAAAAACTATTAAATAAACTCGAGCGTTTTGGTACGTAGTTTAATGCTTAATTGGTTAAAATCATATCTTAGTAATATAAAACAAAAAACAGTGGCCTGTAAGCAAATTGGCAACACAAACAACACGTTTTAACCAGACTATAGGCATAATGATTCTGGCGTGCCACTAGGGAGTATACTAGGCCTTCATTTCATTTTATTTTATATAAACGATCTTCCTAAGTGTTTAAAAAAATCAATCATTATTATTTGCCGATGACACTACTGTCATTATACCATATAAAACTGATATGACATATGAATTTGACATAAATAAATCTTTGAATGTTACTATAACATGGTTAGAAGAAAATAATCTATCAGTAAATATAACTAGAAAATATCTTATTTAATTGATCCTTTACAAATTATTATTTACATATTTGACTCAATAGATTTAAGAACGACATATAATTAAAATCCTAAATTCAATATTTTTGTACTACCACATTAAATCTACTTATTATTAAAATGGTTTTTTGTGTGTATACAATATTTGCATGCCTCAATGTGGTAGAAAATGAGGAACATTTATATTGTATAACCTTATCTGTACCATGTTTAGCAAACAAATGTCATTTCATTAAAATATCATTACAATTACAATTAGTACTTTTTATATTATATTTTTTATATTATACTTAATGTTAGTAAGAATATTATTTACATGCAATAAAATTTAATTAAAAAAAAATAAGAAGCCGATATCCATACTTTTGAGCCTGGCAGAAACGTCAACTATTAGACGCGTCGTCGCATTTGTTTAACGTTTTAGTTTGAAGTACTGTATCTACTTTCTTTCTATAATCATTGATTGATAATGATACAAGTCAATGTGTCAGTAAAACTTTTATTCCTACAAATAAAAGTGGAAATATTTGATAAATAAAAAAAGTAAAAAAATAAATTAACAATTGGCCGAATGAGTGCGTAATTGAAATTTGTATCCCTGTAAATAAATATGAATATATATTTTGATTACATAATAACTACCTTTTGTAATTTTTGAAGTACAACCAGACAAAATCTTGTGTGTGTTTCCTGTTCGCAACTGTCTTATATATTTAAATAACTCGGAGAAGGAAGGAGAGGGAGAGGGTGTATAGCGTAAAACACTACAAGGGGGTGTGATATTTAAATGGACTATTGGGTAAAGGCCACGTAGATAGTGCTTCTGAACTGATAAATTACTAATTATTATGCTCTCTTACAAGCATTGCCTTGGTCTTGTGACCAAGGTGTAGGTTTAAATCCTTCAAGCAATTGGAACACTCGCCTTCAATGCCCACTGTTTCTGTTTAAAACTAAGGTTAGATTATAATATACATACATAAGCCTAACTTTATTACTGTTCATTACTTTTCTGTTATACAAGAGTTCTTGTAGTAACGAAAAGGCCAAACCACACATACTGACTAAGGCGTAAAGTTTAGAAGTTAGGAATTGTAGAGATAGGGCGTGTAGAGTTGGAAGCTTGACTCTACAAGAGATCTGATAACTTTTTGACAGTGCGAAGTACATATATGTATGATCTCGTCTTGGCAATATCTTGACACGAAATTAACATGAAAATGTTTTTGGTGAGATTTTATAATTCGCTAAAAGTAATTTTGTTTTAAAAAACTATAACCCGACTAAGTAAAAAAGAAGTCTAAGAAGGACGAAACAAGAAAATAATTCAGATGGAAACACAGAAATGCATAGGTATAAAAATGGTCAAGGTAGAACCGTGGTCGCACCCATGTATACCTACTATGATTATTTATATGATTAGAGGAACATCTCCATGAAACAGACATGGTAGGTAGGGTTATAGTTATTTAAACTTTATTTTTTTATCTAATAGTTTTCCGTTTTTCGATCGAGATAACCTTTAGAATCTAATATTGTAACGTAATGTTGGTTTTTATTTGCTTAAACGAGTGAATAACGGCAAGGACAGGACCGCGCGGACTATACGACCGCATTTTAAACATATATGTTGAAATAAATAATAAATTATGTATACATATTTGTAATGTCCTCGCCAAGACCTTTCTTTTGATACCAAACACGTGATAATTAGCTCAGTTTAATTTTTTTCGAGGTTAGAATCTGAGGTATAATTTCCGTCATAAAAAAATCATAAAAATTTTATAGCCTACGTCACCCGCGCCATTATTACGAATCTATTGATTCATGAAAATTGGTTTAGTAGTTTAGGCGCTAGAGTGGAACATACAAACATACATACATACATACATACATAGACTGCCAAAATCGTAACTCTTTTGGATTTGCCGTAGTCGTGTAAAAAGCAGTGAAAATGATCATAGAATTATTGTGTTGTATTGTATGAAAAGCACAGCAATATAATAGCTATCGAGTTGCAAAACAAAACCACAAGCTTTGTGAGACGAAGCCTTTTAAATGTTATACAATCTACGTTTCCTAAAAAAAATACCTTTAAAAATGATTTTTCTGATTATTATTAATATAGTAAATAGACGCATTATACAATAACAGCGCTTGAGACGGAAAACCATTTAAAAATTAAATTAAACAAATCAAATATTAAAATAACAATACGACTCTAAACTATTTACTACTTAAGATAATGTTTACTGTGTGAATTTAGTTAACAGAGTGGCTCATTGTGAAAACAGGTGTTCTAGAAAGTACATTTTAATTTAGTTATTAACAGTGTCGCTTATTATTATACGTATCAATACAATAATTCAACTATCCAATAAAAAGAAAGAAGAAAATATCATTAGCCAAATAATTTTAATAGGATCAGCTATCTAATCACCGATACATCTCTATAATCATACGTTTTCGCTCACTCCTATATACAAAATAATCTGAACGTCTCACTATAGAATATACAGTATAGAAAGCAATTTGTGTTTTTATTCTTTATCTATTTTTGGACTTTTACACAAATTGAGAATGTCAGTCCCATAGAGGAAGCAATTTCAAATAGAAGCTTTACCTTAATTTTAGAAATTAAGGTAAAGCTTCGACACTGACTAGTGTTTGAAGTAACTGAATGTTGGGCAAAATTACCTTACTTTATTTTAGCCATACTTAATATGTTTATTATTCTGTTTTTCCGAAATTTAACCGAAGGGAAGAAGGCTTTATTATCTTTAGTGTGGTACCTGGTAGCAGAGGGGGAACTACACTCTGCTACCAGGTACCACACTAAAGATAATAAAGCCAATCAAATTTGATCAAAAATAAATCGTATTAATGTAAAAAAAGATATATAATTAATATGTAATAAAGTGAGTCCGATTAGTAACTAATTGTAGCTTTCACAGTACACGGCTGTCGAATCAAACTCAGTACATAATTGGCAGCTGTAATCCTATATTAATCTGGCTTTATATATCTATCCTATACGATTACATTACATTCATTAACTAGTATGCGACCGCGACTTCGTCTGCAAGAGCTTGTGAATTGGCTCCAGAGTTAATTGAATAACATTGGCATTAATTCACTCATTCAATAACTCTTCAAATAAGAGATTCTAGAAGACGAAGAAAAATTCAATTGTAAACCACAGGGACCATAATTCTTTTTTGGATACAAATTATCCATGTGTCTTTTAAACATATAAAGTATTTGTAAGCACTATATGATTAAAATTTGTTGAGAATTCTTCGTATGCAATAAATCCCTTCTATCCCATTGGACTTTAGCTTTTTTCGAGTTAAAAAGTAGCCTAATCCTAATATATTATACTAGCAGCGCCCCGCGATTTCACCCGCTATAATTTAGATAATTCACATTATATCAGTATAAATTATAGCCTATGTGTTATTCTGATGTGTAAGCTATATTATTGTAAAGTTTCATCAAAATCCATTCCGTACATTTTGCGTGAAAGCGGAACAAACATATATCCAGACATCCATACATTCTTACAAACTTTCGCGTTTATAATATTAGTAGGATTGGTGTGCAAATAAACAAAGTCGTTTTCCAATGTCTGTGCCCTTAGATATTTTAAACTACGCAACGGATATTAATACGGTTTTCACCAATAGATAGAGTAATTTAAGAGGAAGTTTTATATGTATTACTGTAACCCGTGGATGGCCCACTGTTGAACCGGGTCTCCTTCTCAGAGTGTAGAAGATGTTAGGAAATAGTACGTCATGCTGGTCCAGTGCGGGTTGACAGACTTCAAACTCCTTTTGAGAACATGGAGAACTCTCACTCGTGCAGGTTTTCTCACAAAGTTTTCCTTCACCGTTAAAGCAAGTGATATTTAATTGCTTAAAACACACATAACTCGGAAAAGTTATAGGTGTGTGCGTGTTTAGAAGAGAAACTGTGCGAAGTTAGGTCAAGTCGTTTAAAATCAAGTTACTTAGCTCTTTTATTTATTTTAAAGTCTTAATAAACTTCTACCATTGAAAAATTTTTTATCGATTATATTATAAGCGTTTTCTAAAACTGACACAAAGGACAATTTTAAGATCATTTGTATAATGCAAAGATACAGGGAAAATTCTTTTAAACATTAACTGGGGTTTTTGTTTGCGCGTCACGTTACCGACGCATTTTTAATGGAATTGAATTTTAATATTAACTAGCCGCGCGCCCTCGCTTAGCTGAGGTGTATGCAAACCGTTTACTCACTCATTCGCTAACTCTCTTGCCCACTTTTTTTCCATACAAACCTTATTCGGACAATAACTAATACAGCAAAAAAGAATTACCCGATTTGGTGCAGTCGTTCTGAAGTTATGCGCTTACATATACAGAGGCAATCAATTTTTATTTATTCTTTATAAATATTGGATTGTACTAGTCAAACTGCCTCAACTTGTATGGCAATAACTTTTTTTCTAACATCACATTTAATTAAAAAAACCTATATTTTATATATATCTAATTTCATACATTATTTATTGATGCGCGTACTATTCAATAAAACTATCACTTAAACATTTAAATAGAAGAACCAAGTGAATAAAATAACTTTTTTATTTATTTATTTATTATCAATTACAAAAAGTTGGGTATAATTTTGATTAACAAGCATTACAAAAAACCTCTGAGGATTGCCTTAATGCTAACAAACTGCAATTCACTGTTAAAAATAAAAATACAAAATACAGTAAAACAAGAAGAATAAAAGTTAACACTAGTAATTAATCCAACAAACAAAAAATATTTAATTTAACAATTTAATAAAAAATATATCTGTAAGTAGTACTTAAAAATTTGTTGATAAATCCTATTTAAATTGTTTGTTTGAAGTTATTATTTAATATTATTTTAAATATCTGAATCAAAATTAATTAAATTGTCAAAAAATACCGCTGTAGTTTGTGTTTAATGTTTTTGTCTGTACTATTATTTCTTAAATCAGAGGATAGTTCGTTAATGAGACGCGGCACTAAAACTGGTTTTGTCTGTTTGCTTGATTTGTTGTACGTCTGAAAACAGAGCTTGATTTGTACTAGCTGCGTTGGTAGCATTGTATTGAATAGTTCTACTACGAGTACTATTTATTAGAAGTATTTTCATTGTTACTGCGCAGTACAGCAAACATATTATTGAATGGACTATTGGGTAAACGCAACGTAGATACTGCTACTGAACCGATAAATAATTAAACATTATGATCTCTACAATTAAGACAGGAATCTAAGTAGTGTCTTGGACTTGTGACCATGGTGTGCCTCCCCTGCTAAATTTCAATAAAACTTAAGGTTTGATTAAGCTTACGCGCCGACATGCACTTAATAGTTGAAACTCAATAAATCTTTAAAAAAAGTATTATTTTTTACCTCAGCAAAGCGAGGGTAACTGAAACTTATTTATTTGTTAATGCAATTGTTAACGATAAAAAATAAAAGATGCAAGTGTAGGAACATTTTCGCTGACTGTCTCAGTTTGACGTCGGTCGTCGTGGTGCGCGGACGTGTTGCCTCCGTCGAGTCTAAGAATACGTGGAAATACTTTTAATTGATACGTAATTGTGGTGTTTCTGTATTTAGTATTAATAGTGTTGTGGAGTGATTGTGTTATTTAGTAGGATGTAGTTTTGGTAAGTTTCAAACTTGTGCTTAATTCAGTAAATTATTTATAATATGATGAAGTATTAGATGATTTTTTTGATTCGGAAAAATGGTGTATATTTGTCTAAATGAGTATTTTTTTTTACAAAATATAAATGTTTGGGCTTTACTTTTTTATTTCTATTGGAAAGGGTTTTTCTGAACCTTTATTATATTACTATAAACACTGGTGTTTGATGGTTTATAGGTTGCATACAATCTAAGTGGAATTGTTGTAAGAATTTATAAAATATTGCCTTGTTTATGAAGTTTGGATTTTAGATTTAATTGGTGCGTATTATTTTATAGATTATCTTTAAAATTTATTGATAATATACATAAAATTAATCATGAAATTCTCAAGATCTAACATAAAACGTATAGATAGTGATTGTAATATTTGTAGGTTTATAGAAGTCAAAGTAGTAATTTTTGTTAAATAATAAATTAATGTTTATGAAATTTTGATCGTAAATTGTATTGATGCGTATTATTTTATTGATTATCTATAAAACTTATTTACAATTTAAAAAAAAATTAAGGACATTCTCAAAATCTAATAGAAAATATACAGATAGTGATCTAGATATTTCTAGGTTCATAGAAATTCAAGTAGAGTAGTTTTTTTGTTATATATTGCCGTATTTGTGATTTCTTTAAACTTTAATTGAAAATAAAGGATTCTACTCTGTAAGACGTTAGCGAAGATTACATTTAGTACAAAGAAATAAAGAATTATTGCAAAATGTTGCAAGCGTACCACGTAATATGTAGCTTCGCCGTAGCTGACTACCTGTCAGATAAACTAACCGATAAAAGTTCTAGATAGGTTTGACGACTAAAAGATATCCTAAACTTAACTTGTTTATATATTAATATGAAGAATGATGAATTTTATTTACTTTAATACAATCATCAAAATAATATAATCTTACTAATATTATAAATGCGAAAGATTGTATGTTTCGTTGTTTTGATATTTGAATGGTTAGATGTTTGGATGTTTGTTGCTCAATCACACAAATATGGCTTATCGAATTTCTATGAAATTTGGTACACATACATTATATAACCTGGATTAATCCATAGATTACTTATTATTCCAATAATTCATAGTTCCTGAGGAATAATAATAAAATATATTTAATGTCATAAGCGCCTGAACGTTTTTTGTATAACCGTACCGCAAATTACCGTAAATTTGCACTCATACGAAGATGGGGAAGGTTGACTAGTATTATACTAACAGATAACATATTCAATAATTATTAAAATTTTGAGAATTTAATAACATAGTTAACAATCTATTATTTAGTGCTAGTAATAATATTTAAATTAGTATTCTTAGAATATTACGCACTTTTAAAAAAAGTGTGCTATTATGATTCTCATACAGACAAGAATTCAAAAGGATTGCTCTGAAAAACATGTCAGGCCTGTCAAATATATAACTCAAACACACACACATGCAGACATACACCATAAAAACTCAATGTACATGTGACCTTAAACACACAGCAGCTTTTGAAATTTAGTTGTTTAATTATTTTCTTTTTTTAATTTTCCTTTTTAATTTAAAATTAATCTTATGTTCTTGTGTCCCTTAGTTTGTCTATGACAAACTTAAGTAGAAAAAATACAAATTAGCTTTACCGTGATTTTTCTATTTTGCTTAAATTTTGTAAATAATCAAATTAGACAATTTCTATAGTAGTCTAATTTATTGTTATTCATTGAGATTTAATAATAGGAGAAATGAAACAATTTGATGAAAACTTTATATTTAGTTACTTAAGATAGACTGATGAGCATCTACAAAATATAAGAAATCTTAATCAATCAAAGACTTTCCTTAAGATGATAAAAATATTTTCTGTTAAGTACAAAAGCATTTTATTTTCTTTGTAAGTCAGAAATGGAAAAGTATTTTTGTAGCGTAACGCCCTAAGAGTAAGCAATGAATAACCAAGCGTATACAAACGTGAATATTATTTTATGGAAAATGTAGCTTTGAAGGTATTCTATTTAGCTTTTAACCCCCAACACAAATGTTATAGGATCATAGCGAATAATTATGTTGAGACACTTTTAGAATCTAAATTATCATCATTAATTGACGATTGGTTTAAAATCTAGGATGAATTTTTATTTGATGGCTAGATTACTTTTATATCCAATTTAAGGTCTGTTAAAGTTTCTGATAGTTATCTAACACACATAGGAATTTATAATTTATCTTCCGAATAGTCTAGTAAGACTCAAATGATATTATTGAAATCTAATGTATTTATGAAAGCCTAGCAGTTTCTGGGGGACTTCTTCTACTATGCACAAACTCTCACCTCCACCGCTCGACCTCGCTACCAAATAATAAAGTACATTACTCGCGTACTCCTCGATAACGGAGGCCTAGAACCATGCAACCAAACGACACCACACAATTAGTCCCAAGACTTTAATATGTACTGCGCAATGTCACTTTACAGACTGGCTCAATCCTAACGGTACGAAAGTATATATTGTCTACTCGAAATAAGATAAAAAGAACTACCCGCGACTACTAAAATTTCACTTCTTTACTGATACTATAAATGATAAAGTTTTTTTTTTTCTAATTTTAAGAGCTTTATCGCTATTGCGACCATGTCGCTCTGTTAGGCTGCAAACTAACTTTTAACTTTTAATTATTCTGGCTTCAACCAATTTGTATAAATTTCTAGCCGATAGTGCATCAGGACAACATAAAATGCTATTACACTCTCCTATATTATTAATAAAAAGGTTATTCACGTCTTACCGACTTATTCTGAGCACATTCCATCAAAATATGGTATAGGTCATCCATGGTACCACACACTTCGCAATTAGGCAAATGGTAAAGTTGCTAATTTAGTTTGTTTGTGTATTAGAAAAAAGCTATAAATCTTTTAACTATTCTAAAAATATTATCTGGACTATGAAAAACTTACTTATCATAATAGCGTCATAAAAGTAAGAATTTATTAAAAATTAATCAAGAAAAGTAGCATTCTGCTCGATCTACAAAAAACTGATTCAAATAAATATTCAAGAGTCTAGCATTTCCTTTAGTTTCAAAGAAAAAGGAAATTTCGATAATGCAACGGTTCTTATTCATAACGGCAGAGTTTGTGGAACTGTCTTCGTTCAACTAGATTTTATTTCAAGTGATTTTATTCAACTTTAACTTTAATTTCAATTTGTTATTATTTCTTGACAACTTAGAAAGTTAAATTCAAACTCAAAATAGTTTATTTCAATTATACTTTTCAGTTATACAGTCTATCTGAACTCTGACGCTACCACGAGTTCGGGAAGCGGTTTCCTGATGAGTAGAACTGGCAAGAAACTCAACAGTCGCTCTTTTCAAAATGCCATTGTTTACATCAGTCTGTTTTAGGAAGATAAAATCATTCAGCTATGTATCAACGCTTTTCATATACAGTCAAACAGTCGTAGTTGTAAGCTATTTGGGAAGAAGTTCGAGAAATAATATTACACTACGTATTATTAGAGTTATAACAAAAACATTATCTATAAATATTGTAAAGTCATTCCAGTGTATGAGAAAATTAACTATCAAATTTTAAAAGAAAACCAAAAATACAGAATATTGTCTCTCACTAAATAGAAACTCAGTAGGGTTACTCAGAATAAATTAGAAACTATATCAGCTAATAATAAATACGGAAAGCCCCCCAGTTTATACATTATATCTCAATTAATAAATAACTTAAATAATAATGTAAGATGTAGTATAAGTGAAACAAATATAAAGAAAAAACTAAAACAATGTTATATAGAAAAACTATAAAGCATATTACTAGCTGACCCAGCAAACGTTGTTTTGCCATATAAATTTTAAAAAATTTGGGGTTGGCCACCCTTATCACTTAGGGGGATGAAAAATAGATAGTAGCCGATTCTCAGACCTACAGAATATGCATATAAAATTTGACACGAACATTGTGAACACGAGAATTTTATATATAAGATTGTAGATGGCGTGGTTTTTTGTATTGTCTTCTTAAATGTTTTATTGTAAAATGTAATTATTGATAATAATAAATAAAAAAAAATGATTTACCTACTTACCTAATATAAGTTAGTTGAAACTCTACATTTGAACTAACGATTTAAAAAATATATTTAATGAGTACAGGTCTTCCAATATGAGCTTTATATTTCATATTTTCTTTTTCCACCATATTTAATAATTTTTAATAGCTGCATTAAACTATTAATAATGTAATGATTTTACTTTTCATTTATCCTTTATAGGGTCAACAATGTTTAGTGTCTAAGTTATTTAAACGTAATCTGTGGCTCTCTTATGAAAAAAATACGCACACGAAAAAGAGGAAAGTTTCTCATAACTTGTCCTACAAATAAACTTGAAATATATACCAAGAAGGCGGATGAGGATACGCAAAGGTGAGGAATACACGAATATTCTTATACATTTAACGAACCGAAGAGTTTACCCTGTTTATTCTTCCACTCGGCTTACGTCACACTGCGCTTTACAAATATTTCATTTGTCGCATGCGAGCGCCAGCCAAATCTCATTTGGTTTTTTTTAAAGGTTTTCTTGTTATACTTTAACATGGAACTGGAAATTACTGGAGTAATGTACATTTTTAATAGCTATGCTGTTAAGTGTCTTTATACCTATATTTAATTATTGGCTGTTTGTTTCTCAGTTAACAATATTTTATAATTTATAGATACTTTATTTGTAGGAGGTTATTTCCGAAACTAAAGTTAGCAACAACGTTGATAATTTTATATTTGCGGGGAGCACCTTTTATTTTATTTCAAGACTGTATATATGACTGTATATAACTTCTGTTCGTATAGACTTGGGTCAGTCGTCAAACGGAGCTCTTCTGGTTACCATTAGAGCACTCTCTCCATTACTAAGTAAGTTTTTGATATAGGTTACTCGGTTTGCATTTTACATGCATATTATTATTGTCTTGTGTGTTATTAAGTAGTCATTTTTTCACTATTAAAGCTATACTATTTAACTTTCTCAACGTTTGGGCTATTAATTTGATTTTAATAAATATATCAATACAATACTAAGTATAAAATAATGGAGTTTTTCGTTCAAATAAATAGAAAAAGTACTTTTTTGCTGAATCTGATAATTGATACTTGATGAAAATTTGCTTCTCGATTACGGCAAATATTACAGATTATTATCTATATTTTGTTCGTGCTCTATAAACGCTTTTTAATTAAAATCCATATATTTATAAGTACGGTTAAAGTACGATCACAATAACTCCTCTTCCCCTTATACGAGCAAGATTTATAACCAGCTCGGGGTTAAATGGAAGAAAAATTTCACGAATCATTTTCTTGAAAGTAACGTTTTGTTCAGGTATTGTAGCGCATTGTGCTTAATGTGTTGTGCGGGAATAACCTTTGGATATCATATTTCGGGTCACTTCAGTTGAATAAGGTCACTTTTCTCTGTAGTATGTGAATGACACCTTTCTATATATAGAAAAATGTTTAGCCCTTGTTTCTATTATCTATATGAGAGCTACACCTAACATGTAAATAACTTTAATAATATGCTCTTTAAAGTAATATAATGGAGTCTCAGCATTACGACAACAAACCACTTTCGCAGCCCAATAGCTCAGTGGTTCGGGCGTTGGATTCACGATCGATAAGTCGTGGGTTCAAATCCCAGGCATTGGTCTACTGGCATGGCTCACTCTTGACACAAGCATTTAAGCTTATTTGAGGGGGGAGGGGGGTAAAGGGAACACTAGTGCTGTTGGTTGTATTATTCCATAATATTATTCCAAAATTTGCTAAAGAATTGTTAAAAAATTAACGTCATACGAAATTGATCATAGTTTTTACGTTTATCATGCACGTATGAACAGACAAATCTGGCAAAAACGTTTAAAATTGTTTCAATGGGTCAAATTTTGAGCTATTAAATTTTTTTTAAATTATACAAGATTTATTACATGCAGAATAACGACACCACATCACAGCACAGCCATAATGATCACCAGATGAGCTTCGTTTGACATCCGGCTAGAGTCTCTTCCTACTGTATAAGCGTATTTTTTTTTTAATTTTCATTTTAATAAAAATTTGCATAGATTTCGAAACAAATCGAAACCTGTTTGCTAAATTTCAGTTTAAAATATAATAAATAGGTTAAAACACTATATTCTCAGCTAATACGAGCAGAGATTTATAACCAGGTCAAGGTAAAGTGGAAGAAAAATTTCACGAATCATTTTCTTAAAACGTAACGTTTTGTTCACTTATTTGTAGAGCAGTGCTTAATGTGTTATGTGGGTGGAAATAGAACTGTTGGATATATTTTAGGTCATTTCCTAAGGCGCTTCATTCTTTCTGGTCCTCTTAAAATAGTGGAAGAATTGTGTATTATAAAAGTATTCAATTTAAATTTATAGGAATAGAGATTATGTCACAAATGAGCTCATTATATTTTTAATGAAGTACAATTAACACTATGGACGGACAATCTGCGCTTAAAAAGAGCACCTCTCTAACATCACGCTAGCTCTAGCATCAGTAGCTGGTAGCTAACATTAGGTCTGAGAAAAAATAATGGGGGAAAGTTGCGCATTGTGAGCGCGATGTGTTCTTTTATTGGCAATTCCATCTGTGACGTTTATATTTTGACAAATAGCAGACGTGCGGCAGCTGAAACGTCGCATAAGAATCAATTGCGTGTGACGCGCTACCCTCGCCCCGCACTCCCCACTAAATAGCCTCTAATAGTGACTTCTGCGCACTCAAGGTCAAACCTATACTTACGTGCTACGTGTATGTAGCTATACTACTCGATTAACGTGGCAAAAAATATGTCTAATTATTGTAATTACTATAATCGTAACTAAGAAAAGTAACAATTTATTTATAATACACAAAAATGTAAAAAACCCTAAAAAATAATAAATTGAATAATTGCAATTGTTATCGAACTAAATAATGCAAGATTAATAATCTCCAAAGTGATTTATTTCTACTCCTAAGAGTCGCTGTAGAGTTACAGGAGCTCATTGTTTACAGTATCAGTAGTCCTTTTTTGGTCCGGCATTGGTAATATCAAGAATTTGTATGTACCCCACATGCAAGCAAAATTAAGTACTTCATTGCAACACTTTTTAGCCGCTTTCCACGTATTTATAGTAAAAAAATCTCAATTGCTTCCATTGCGTTTTACATTTTATTGACATTACGTGCTTAGCGTTTTCATAGATTAAATTGTTTCGAACTTCACTTGGTAAGTTCGTTTAATCATAAAAAATATTTGTTGTATTAAAACTGAAGCGAAGCAAGCAACAAAGGCAGATCCTTGGTACATAATAAAAATTGAGAACATTTTACCTTCATAATGAAACATTTAACGTTTTTAACCTAATTTTGAACTTTTTAACAACATCAGTCCCTTAAGACAAAACGTGTAATTGTAATTATCCGAGATCAAAACTTTATTACCGCTTTCAGAAACTTTCTTGAGGCCAAATTCATCAAAGCTTTTATTTAATGTAAGTAATAAGAGTCCAAGCGATTAAAGGAAATGATTCGCGGAATTTTGATTCTCGATTCATTATTTTATAACCAAATAATAAAGTTGGTAGTACTTTCCTTGTTATGCTTTAGGCTAACTTATTTTATTGGTAAATTATTTAACGATGAAATATTAAAGGGAAACATAAAAAATCTACATATTTTATACAAAAGGAATTCCAATTTTCCTTGGGTTCATTTCATTTATCATTTTATTTAAGGTTTCTAATACTTTGTATGTAATTTCTTACGGAAGGAAAGATTAAATAATTGCTCGGATTATTGGAAAATTTCAGAAATCTGAACGACTATTAAAGCTTCGCGTTTTTGAGTGTTTGAGAGTCGCAAATGTTGTAAGGGGTTAGGGGTAACATCAAAAATTTCAGTAATTTTTGTTTGCCATTAAATTATAACATGACATCATTGCAACAGCTATAACTTTTAAAATAATTTTTTTTTTTCAAATTTTCGTGACTCGAAACATTGTGTAATGATGCCGTATTAATTTTATAAAATAAAATGATTTAATGGCAAAAAAAAAATACTGAAAATTTATGTCTCTGACTACCTGATCAACAGAGTGAATAATTTAGTGCATAAATAGATGAATTCGTAAATTAATGAATATGTGTTTTAGTAAATGAACAGGTGATTGAATGAATGCGCCCAAATGAGTAGGTTGAGCGAGCGTGAGGGTGTGCGAGAGAGTGAGTGAGGACTCTGAAGCAGAATATTTAAAGAAGGCTTGTTTAATTAGAAATGCTTTACTTGGAGTCAAAATTAAACACAAGTACAACCGAAATTAGTCAGTCACGTTATATGTTAAATTATAAAATGTCGTTTTTAAAGCCAACGTGCTTTTAATATACGCAGTTTGTATGAGAAAATAATTTTTGCAACAAAATACGAAACAGCGACATCAAGTTGATGTCACGTTCCCCATTACGGCTAAAGGATAATAAAGGGATATCGGCCACGTTTCATATAAAAATTTAAATAAAATTTGCATTATCACATTTTTAAACGTTCGCCTACAGTAAAGAATTACAATTATTTTGTACTAGCGGCCCGCCCCGGTTTTGCATGGGTCGTAGAGCAAATTATGCCTTTATGTATTCCACCATACCTTGTTTTGTTTGGCAAGGATTAGGCAAAGTACAAGAAAAAAGGTTTAAGTTCTGACTTTTTCCAATAGCAAATTATACTTACTTATAGTAATAAAAAATCGCTTAGTTTTTGAGTTTATCGCGAATATCCAGACTTTGTTTTACTTAATTTGTATTGTAATTTTTGTAGGGTAATTAACGTATGAAACTTGTTGGCCCTACATCCATATTTTAGGGCCCACTTACAAAAGACGCTATCTGCGACAGCCAGGTATTTACGCCAGTAATATAGTCAACGTTTATGTTTCATGTGTAATATAACTTTGTTTTCTAACTTGGAAAATAATTATAATTTGTTATTATTGTTATAATTACTTTGCTAAACTTTCTTTAGACTTTGAGCTGACATCTAAAAACTTCTGCTAAATATCCAAAATTCATTAATAAGAATTAATTGTTATTATACTATGATAAATAAATTAATAAAAGAGAAATGTATGTTATTTTTATCAAATTTTCTATATCGAACATGATTATTAATGAAGGGGGTCACAATCATGTTCAAAGATTCCGTTACATACATACTAACATACGTATGAAGCTAAAAAGCGTATTAACTATAGAGTTACAAAGCTATTAAAGTGGGCATAATAAATTTTGAATTGAATCAAAGAATTTTATCCGTCTGTTTGAAAAACTCACACATCCCAAACCCGTTTTTACGCCACTTTAACCAACCTTCACGTAGTTCTTGTCTGTCCTACCCCTAGATTGTATAAAAAGAGGCGCGAAGTGAGGGAGCCCCCGCCCGCTGTAACAAAGTGGGAAAACTCGTGCGAAGACGGGCGTATGTTTTCGCACTGTGATACGCAAGGCCGCAGACGTCACAGAAGTCCTTATGATAATATTTTTGTGCATTCTAATTAATTTTTAGGGTTCCATGCCTTAAAAGAAAAAAGAAACCTTTATAGGATCACTTCGTTGTCCGTCTGTTTGTCTGTCTATCTTTTAGTTTTGTAACTCTATGGCAAATTCATCCTGATTCACAATTTGATGATTTCACTTCGATAGATTGTAATCTACCGAAAATTATTTACGATTTTACGGTGACATACATTAAACTCATTTTTAGAGACTAAAAGTATACTTCGTAAAAGTTTCATCGTAATTTCATGAGCCGTTTAGGAAAGTAAGAAGGATAAAAACACAAACATTTATTTTTATTAATAAAAGTGTTGAGAAATTCATCATTTTTCTTATTCAGCAACCTTCACCAGTGCGCTTAAAACAACTCACCAAAGTTTCGCTCCAATCGGATTAGTAATTCAAGAACTGATAGAATACAAACATACGAACTCTCACCTTTATTTAATAAGATCTAAAGTAAAAAAAATGTTTTTATTCCAAGTTTTCCTATTTTAAAAGCATTCTAGAGTGAAAATACAAAAATTCACACGTAATTTGGCTTGAGCCATCCAATCCATGTAAACGTTCCCGAAACTCAATCAAATCCGCAATTGTAAAACCAAAAATCCTGTCAAATCCCATTGGACCTTAAAAAACTCGCCAGGACAAAAGTAATTACAGACGTTAGTTTCGGCCCAGGACCAGGAGGAGGAGAAGGAGGAGGCACGTTCCTTCATTAATATGCTAATGTACTGGGATCGAATACCGAATTGTTAACTAAAAGAACTCCACGGGGATTTACTATACTTACGAGTTTATTGCTTTATTTGTGACATTGTTTTAACCGACTTCAAAAAAGATTGGTTTCAAATTGATATATTTTTATGGATTTTCGTTATACATTTAAATTAACTCCCGACGCTACAATACTATTAACGTGTGTAACTGCGTGTATATATATATATGTGTGTGTGTGTGTTTGGCATCGTAGCGCCCAAGATAATAGACCGATTTTGATGCGGTTTTATTTTTTTGAAGGCTGATTTAATCGAGATGGTTTTTAGCTATGTATTGTGAAGATCTAATCTTCCGTTTGAAGACTATCAGCTCATTTCTAACTTGAGAGCTGCGTGACCGTTATCAAAAACTATACTGTTTATAAAATTATTATTTTTATACGCATTGAAAAAAAAAATGGAAAAAATAATAAATTTCACTTTGAAAAAAATATAAGTTATAAATTTTAGAAACATTTTTCAATGGTTTGAAACATAAATCACAGACTATAAAACGTGTAAAATACATTCAACGAACAGATTTTATTTCAATATGTAACAAAAAGCTTTTAAATTTTTTTAGCTACAAAATATTTGGAGATTAGTTTTATATATTTAATATTAGAAATAAAATATATATTGTTTTATAGACCAAGAGCTTTTGCGTTTGCTTTTCATGACTACATTGGAATAATATCTTTTTGATAATTTGAACGAAAGGGTTTTGTATACATGGTAAAGTATGATTATAAACGAAAACGAGGGTAATGTCATTCAAAAATCATTTATTTTGTATATTATTACTTATAACTCAAAAAATTCATATTTGATTATCATTAACAATCTCTTTCTTGCTACGAAATTGTATGTATTTAACTGCTTCTACTAATTTGTGTTGTATTTTATACTAAAGCTTCCTCTACACTACTCGCGAAGTTGAACGATGTTAGACGAATACGATAGTGTAGAGAGGCACGTCGGCTTACTTCGTCAAACTTCGCCTCAGACGACTTCCACCTCTCTACACTATCGTATTCATCTAACATCCTTCAATTTCGCGAGTAGTGTACTAATTTCACCATCTCGTAAAACTTACTGTTAGGGATTAGTATCATGCTTTGGTATCTCTGATCGGTCAGATATTAATCATATTTTAGAAAAAATCTGACGGATATATATCAAGAGTATGGGAGCTATACTGCGCAGTAACATTAAAACAGTTTAAACATGTACAAATAACTCACGTGCTCCTCGATAACGGGGGCCTAGAACCACGCCACTAAGCAATACTACACTATTAGTCTCAATATTTCAATATGTACTGCGCGGCACCACAGTACACGACAAACTCAAACCTATCGGAATGAAAGTTATACATATGTGTATTGATGAATGACAAAAGGAGTATTTGTTAGGTAATAAATACGCCACCATATCTAAAATATATGTCGGACCATAGTAAAAGATTATCGATTAATCGAATCGTAATCGTTGTCTATGGCGTTGGAGTGGGGTAGTAGTCACTTCCGTTGTTTTGACAGTATCTACCCTCGACACTTTATATGCGATCGACAGTCTAACTGAAGTCTTAGTCGTGCGCGGTCCCTCAAGAAGTGAACATCATCTAAGTAGTAATAGTGATAGTGATAGTGTCAAGTGCAGTGTAGTGTGGAAGTGCTGTCCAACTAAGGTCACGTAAGTCCTTACAATGTAATTGCCACGTGGTTAAGTAAACACAATGTTAGGTTAGGTTAGCCTTAGGTTAGGTTAGCCTTGTGTTAGATTCGGTTTATGTGCGTTTAACCTTTTTAAAATCCCCGACATCAGAAGTGGGATCACAAGCCCAAAAGTTCACGTTAAGGGTTCTTTGCGTATAATCCTGACAGTTAAATTAGTTTCAATGCGAGTAAAATTAGTTTTCGAAAAAGTTAAAAGTGGGTAGTTTAAAATAAGAATTCAGAAATAGTTGAAATCAGAAATAGTTGCGAAGGTAGTTCAAAATCTTAAAATCATGATTATTATTTGAAGTAGGTACGCCTTTGCTTTACATGAGGCTCATCAGCCGTTTCGGTAGTAAATTATGGTGTTGACAGTTTTTACGCATTGTGTTTGGAAATTACTGATCATATTAACGTTTTATTAGTGCGACAGAGAGCTTTTACGCTTTGTCGGAAAGATGGATTGGAAGCGTTGTCGCTTTGTTGTTATTGAGCCGTTGTAAGGTGGCGTTGTAAGCCCCGCACGGTTGGGGCTGAAAGCTGTTACGCTTTGCTACGAATTTGAAATGTTTTCTGTAAAGAGTGTTGAGAGCTCTGTTTCTTTGTGTGTTAATGATTGAAATTCTTATGTCTAGTGGAAAATAGTGCTGAAAGCTGTCACACTTTAACGAAGTTATTGGTCTATGAAACTAGTGTTACGTGTTACGTATTTTGAAACTGTGTTAAGGCAACGCGAGAGCGCGTTGATTATCAGAATGGCCGTGTCGGAGCATAGTAAAAGATTATCGATTAATCGAATCGTAATCGTTGTCTATGGCGTTGGAGTGGGGTAGTAGTCACTTCCGTTGTTTTGACAGTATCTACCCTCGACCCTTTATATGCGATCGACAGTCTAACTGAAGTCTTAGTCGTGCGCGGTCTCTCAAGAAGTGAACGTCATCTAAGTAGTGATAGTGATAGTGATAGTGTCGAGTGCAGTGTAGTGTGGAAGTGCTGTCCAACTAAGGTCACGTAAGTCCTTACAATGTAATTGCCACGTGGTTAAGTAAACAATGTTAGGTTAGGTTAGCCTAAGGTTAGGTTAGCCTTGTGTTAGATTCGGTTTATGTGCGTTTAACCTTGGGTTTAAATAGAGAGCCTAGCAGTGGAGGCGAGTGTTGTAATTACTTAAAGGACGTCCTTAAGCCTACACCTTGGTCACAAGTCCAAGGCACTGCTTAGGTTTCTCTCGTAATTGTTAGAGATCATATTTGATCATTTATCGGTTCAATAGGAGTATCTACGTTGCGTTTACCCAATATTCCATTCAATACCATCACCCCCTTTTAGTGTTCCCCAATATTCCCCATCTCCCTCCTTCCATTTCCTTTCACATCGTTTTAAAATCCCCGACATATATATTATTAAGAAGTAATCAAGCGGTAATGCTATAGATCTGTGCTCTGCGTGTATTACTTAACCTATTATTATAGTAAGTAAATTCAAAAAACTTTTTATAGGAATTACACGTTTGCGATTTTCTAGCAATAATAAAATACACTTAAAATGGAAAAGAGTGTTAAGAAATTACTCCAACCTTAGTAATGAAGACCCAGCATCACGACACAACACGGCACAGATGACAGACATAATGGTCACAAGGCAAGCTTCGTTTGGCAACTGGTTCAAGTCTATCGGAACAGAGGTTATATACAGTCTTGGAATAAAATAAAAAGCACTACTCCAGAATATAAAGTTATTAACGGTGTTGCTAACTATTAGGTCAGGGTAAAAGTCTTTTTGCATTATATGTGTATGAACTTGTAATAAAATCTCTTTGGCTATACTATTTGTATCTGGCTGGTTTTGGTATCATTCAAAGTTTACATTTTAAAGAAGATAATTCCAAATTCAAATTAGGAAAATGTGTGATTTTTATTTGTTTTTCGTTCTGTGAAGATGAGTGAATCTAATGAAGAAATTCGATACATTTTAAAATTTCACTACAAAAAAGGTAAAAATGCAACGCAAGCCAGAAGAAAAGAAGGGGTGTAATTTTTCATCATAATAACGCTAGACCTCACACATCTTTAGCCACTCAGCAGAAGTTAAGAGAGTTTGGCTGGGAGGTGTTAATGCATCCGCCGTATAGTCCTGACCTTCAGGTTACCTGTTTCGGTCTCTAGAATTCTTTAGCAGTGTCAGGTTAACATCACGAGAGGACTGCTAAAACTACTTGTCGCGGTTTTTTGATCAGAAGCCCCAAAATTTCTATAGCGATGGGATCATGTCTCTGGCTACAAGATGGCAAAAAGTTATCGAACAAAATGGTACCTACATACTTTAGTTAAATGTAAATAAACTATATTAAAAAATTTAAAAAAGAAGTTTTGAATTTTCTCAAAAAATGCGAAGAAACTTTTTCCCCGACCTATAATAAAAAGAAATAGAAAAATGAATGTTGTTTGGATAAAACGCTTGAAAACATAACGAAATAAAATCCAGCCATGTTAGCTATTGGGGAACCATTGAAAACTTTTTTTTGTAAATTGTTTGTTTTTACATAGTTTTCAGGTTCAAGAGAATATTCGAACTTGTGTATATGGCTAGTAGTTTTTATTGAAGGTACTACAAATATGTTGTTGCTTGATGACCACACTACGACACAGTAGTAACAAATTTAGTTTACATTGTAAAGTTTGTATCTTATTATATATTTGTAGTTATTTGAATCTGGTTAAACACTAGTTGGATTATAGAAATTAAATATACAAGTATTCTTTTTGCCTATTAAATTTGTCTTCCCTTTATTTCTTTGTTTCTAGAAGAAGTAGAAGTATAATCCCAGGAGGATTAGACTAGAATAGTAAAGAGACGTCATACTGTTAGTCTGCGTGTAGACTACAACGAGTGTATGAGGAAATGAGTCAACGATTATGTTATATTTTATATAGCGTATTAATTATGATGTTGACAACACTTGCTTGCGTACCATTCTGTTAAATATAGAGTAACATTTGATTCTAGAAGAAGTAGAAGTATAATCCCAGGAGGATTAGACTAGAATAGTAAAGAGACGTCATACTGTTAGTCTGCGTGTAGACTACAACGAGTGTATGAGGAAATGAGTCAACGATTATGTTATATTTTATATAGCGTATTAATTATGATGTTGACAACACTTGCTTGCGTACCATTCTGTTAAATATAGAGTAACATTTGATTCTAGAAGAAGTAGAAGTATAATCCCAGGAGGATTAGACTAGAATAGTAAAGAGACGTCATACTGTTAGTCTGCGTGTAGACTACAACGAGTGTATGAGGAAATGAGTCAACGATTATGTTATATTTTATATAGCGTATTAATTATGATGTTGACAACACTTGCTTGCGTACCATTCTGTTAAATATAGAGTGACATTTGATTCTAGAAGAAGTAGAAGTATAATCCCAGGAGGATTAGACTAGAATAGTAAAGAAGACGTCATACTGTTAGTCTGCGTGTAGACTACAACGAGTGTATGAGGAAATGAGTCAACGATTATGTTATATTTTATATAGCGTATTAATTATGATGTTGACAACACTTGCTTGCGTACCATTCTGTTAAATATAGAGTAACATTTGATTCTAGAAGAAGTAGAAGTATAATCCCAGGAGGATTAGACTAGAATAGTCAAGAAGACGTCACACTGTTAGTCTGCGTGTAGACTACAACGAGTGTATGAGGAAATGAGTGAACGATTATATTATATTTGAGCGAAGCGAGGGCAGGTCAGCTAGTATTAAGTAAAAAGCGTTTGGGTGCAATGTTTTCCCTTATAATCAAAATCAGTGTTTTTACATAATAAACAGTAAACAAGTAACGTTTAGAATAAAGGACAGTATTATCCGTACGATCTCTTCACGGCTCATTCAAATGTTTTTGTATAGCCACGCATGTTTTTCTCATTTAAAAGGGTCCCTGTAAAAATAATATAACCTGTATTTAGGTTGCTTTCATTCCGGACCTTTTGTGCTGAAGTGAATTTATTTTAGGTTATGTTTAAATTGTTTTAAACTTAAAAAAATGTTTTTGCTTATGTGTAAATTTTATGGTTTCATATAAAATATGCATTTAGATAGTCTGTCATCTATTTTAAACGGTTGAGACTTTCCAACCGTTTTAAACACATTACTAAATCATACTTTCATATTAATTTTATTAATGCAATGTTAGTTGATAAAAGTTTATAGTTGCACGAGTAATATTAAAGAAGAAAGAATAAAATAGGTAAAAAAAATTAGCGCCAGATTCAGCGAAGTGCGAGCGAGTAAATAATAACAACAGAAAATCCTTCTAAATCATAAAAAAATAATATTTAAAAAATAATAGTTTAACTTATAAACAATATTTTTTGATGTTCATAAACTAACTGTAACCTAAATTTACGGAGTTTTTCCAAGACCAAGTTAGTCATCAATCAAGATTTTGCATCACTATGTGTGCTTGAGTTTTACTTACACATACCCATTGTTCTATATAACATAATTTTTTTTTTATTTTATGCAACATATTTTGACTAAACATTTTAATATCTCCTGGTCCCAAGCGCAGTGCTACGTGCCAAGGAACCTAACACACGGCCAAATTGACATCTTGCAAGATAGCACGTTAAAAGTTTTCTCCTTCATGCCCACTTCGTATTTTTAAGAATTTTATTGTAAAATATTTTAGAGTTCATAGCTGCACCTAAAAAAATTATAGATCAAAAGCAATATCTTCATTTTTAATATATAGAGCAAACGAATATGAATTAGTGGGTTCTCCAATATTGAATATGTTTTTGTATTGACCAGCATAACGAAGAATCTTTTGAAAACTCAAATATTTGCCTTATTAAGAATTCATTATTTCATTACTTGGCGCAGTCGGTAAGATGTCAGTTATAGCCATGGAAAAAGAGCGATACTTCTTTTCATCATACTCTCTCAGATACAACAGTTTTCCGGAGACTACTTACGAAGATTCATGACTCTAACTTTGCTTTAGATTTCTTTGAGTGTATCAGAATATTCATTAACAGTGTCTTTTGAATGCAGTGATATAAAAGTATATTCTTCACTTCAGTTCAGAGGCTTTGATAGTCATTTCAATCAGACTTCTCAACATGTTCCTGAGAAAAAAGGGTCTTAAGAGATAGGCAACAAAGTGATCCTATAAGGGTTTCTATTTACATTTTGAAATAATTTTAAGTTTTTATAAGAAGACATTAAAAATTGGGGCAATATGAGAAATATATACAGCGATATTGTAAATGTAATGTTAATTAAAACGCACATTAATTAGAGTGAACATTTAATTGAACGGTTAACCAATTTCAATTTGCAGCAGCTCCTATACATTTTTAACCATGCAGTTCCGACAGAATCCCGTTAGACTGATTGCTCCAATTTTGCCAGAGATCTGATAAATGTGTGCTAGCGTCCGCTGATTAACTTCATCTCATCCTATTTAGGCTTTAGATCTACTGGAATAGCGAAGCTATTTAATATAGACTATTAAATATACATGCAATTTTTCCAGAATAACTTTTGTAATTCTATGAATATTAGTGGGTTCCCATAGAGACGTCGATGACATATGTATCGTCTGTGTGCGATCATCACCCTAGCGCCCTGGTTAGGTATATAAAAAAAATTTTTCACCACCTTATAAGGCGCAATATTTATATCGTAAAGGCTGACCAGAACAGATTTTGAGAAATCGATCTTTTTCGAAAAGAATCGTCATCCGGCAATGCTGGCGTGCCTAACACCATGCACATTTTTGCATGCACATTGCACACCTTGCACTATAGGTGAAGCCGCCCCTAGGTTCCTAGATTATTTAGATTCATATCTGTCCCCGACAGATTACGTTGCGATCGATTTCTAATATTTATTTGGTGATCAAAACATTTAATTTCTTCAGCATAGCAAGAACAGTATAATTTGTAATAACGTAACAATATGTCATCGTGATAGTCTCAGTAAAGCGCAAAGAGAAATGGATTTATCATTACCACATTTCTTGGGCACAAAAATCTGCCCAATATTGGCTGTAAAATGAAAAAATGTTTTTTTCATATTTTTTCATGATATAAATCTCATTGATCTCAATGAATTTTTTGTACGTTTTTTCGCTACAGTGATGGAAGCACAGCTTATCTATTGCAGCGTGGAAAGCCTTTGAGTTGTTAATGGTCATTTACTCACTTTTAAATTATTACCCAGAGTATAAATAATGGCTTTAATTTATATTGCTTTTTGTTTTATTAAGTTTTAGATAAGGTAAACATTAAACTTAGTTGATTGGTAGATTAGGTTATAGGTACAAAAAAAATCCTTTTACTAAATCACTTATATCCAATTTAATTTTTTTTCTTTTTCGTGGATCTCCTATAACTTGCCATTTGTCCTGGGGGTTGATATATACTATTTTGAGAATCAGGTAAATGTTATTTTTTTTTTTTTTTTTTATAAAGATTACTAGCAGTATGGATCACATACTACTAGTATTCCCTTTACCCCTCCTAGTAAGCTAATAAATAGCTTGTGTCAGGAGTGGGCCACGCCAGTAGTCCAATGTCCGGGATTTGAACCCACGACTTGTTGATCGTGAACCCAACGCCCGAACCACTGAGCTACTGACGCTTGCTTTCAACAGGCATTACGTATTTGTGATTAGAGAGCCATATCCGAAGAAACATTAAACGTACCTAAGGAATTGGAGCATACAAATACGCTGCAATCTCTTGTTTACATATTGATTGGATTGTCGTTTGAGAATCCCGTGTCTATGAGATTTATGTTAGTATAGTATCATATTTAATAGTTCTATTTATCTAAAGTATAAAATTAATAGAGTCTTATAATATATATATATTTTTAATGTAAGTTGTAGCCCTATTACAATGACAATAATTAAGAAAAAATTACATTTAATCGAAAATCCAAAATGGAAAAAAAATTAAAATACTAAAACTAATAATAATTATACAATTATGATCTAAAAAATTGGTTTCTATTATCAGTATTATGTAATATATTATACATTTAAATGAAAAGTACACTGAATCGGTCCCCAGAATTCATTATTTCAGAATATGTTTATAGTAATAACATACATTGATCGTGAAACTGTTATTATCGTTTTTCAAAAAAATCGGTAAAAGAAATCATAAAAATATCTTTTTAGGACAACTATGAAACCTTTTTTTGCCATTAAAACAACAACAACAACAAACTTAGCTGGTCATTATCAAAGGACATTGCGTATGCGCTAATCTCAGGATCTACTGGTCCGATTTGGAAAATTCTTTCAGAGTTAGATAGTCCATTTATCGAAAGAAGGCTATATATATCATCACAGTACGACCAATAGGAGCGGGTCGACTGGTATACTATATAATCATTAAAACATAAGAAATCATTAATTAATGACATTCAAAATTTTGCTATAAATTTTATAACAGTGAACTGCGTATTAACCACAAATGGGAAATTGTTAATATTATAAGTAGGTACCCAAAATTAAGTTACAAGCTAAGCTCCGATAGAATCCGTATTTTGACAAACGTTAGCTATTAACGAGGAAGTTTTACATAAATTAAATATGAAAAACTTCCTCGTTTACCTTTCTTTATATTAGTAACTAGCTGACCCGCTCTCTCTTTGCTGAGATGTATTCAAACTGTTCACACACTCAGTCATATATTCATTCATATACTACATCGTTAAGGCAGCGTTCGTAAGAAACGTTTTTTCTCCAACTTACTTTGCAAATCCGACTACCACGAAAAGGCTTTTCATTTTTCGGGTTAATATATAGCCTATGACACTCACAAATAATCTGGCTTTCTATTGGTAAAAGAATTTTCAAAATCGTTTCAGCAGATCCAGAGATTACCTCCTACAACCCCACAAACTTTTAAAAACCCCACAATACTTGATCGGAATTGTGAAGATCAGAATACCCGAATAATTCTTTATTCACATGTAAAATCGAAGGTACCTCCTAGCAATGAATAGGAAGCCAATAAACATATCGAGGAGAACACTAGTTAGCATATTGATTGAATTGTCGTCGTTTCAAGACGTCTAGCTATTCTAGTCTGAGATATAACTGAATGTGAGACAAAGTGTCATCTGGCAAATTGAGATGTAGAGCGTGTTCCGTTTTGTTACTTGTTATTGACAAAATGAATTGTTTAATGAATACGTAAAATATTAGATAACTGATCAATTGATTGATAAAAATAATTAAGTGACGTAATATAGAGTTTCCTTATTATTTTACTTTATGTTATTTTATGTATTTATTTTTATCATTGCATTATATATATATAACTAGCTTTTACCCGGAAATTCGTTTGCGATATTAGGATAAATAGCCTACAGGAGATCGTCTCCTGACATCTATACTAATATTATAAAGAAGTAAGATTTGTATTTTTGTATGTAACGAATAAACATAAAAACTACTGGACCGATTTCAAAAATTCTTTCACCATTAGAAAGCTACATTATCCCTGAGTAACATAGGCTATATTTATTACAAGAAAAAATTAGAGATCCCCAGAAAATCTCACTAAAACCAACCCAAGGTGCAAAAAAAATTGCCATAAAATATCTTTCATCGCATGCGCTGCGAAAAGTATTGATGATAGAACAAAAAAATGTTCTACAATATTATAGAACTTATCAATATTTACAAAAAAATTTCGCGAGACCATATGTCCAACTATTATAGTTATGTCACTATAACTACTTTTTTATATTTTAAAAGTTGATAAAAATGCCTATCAAAATCAGACCATGTTTTCTATACCTTTGTATTAATCCTTATCCAAATAAATTATTTCATATTCAAGACTGTTTCAATACCTGTAAATTACTTTTTGAATTATTAAAATCGGACCTTCCATTCAAAAGATATTACGAAATTAAAAATATCAATATAAACAAAAAATACACGCCGACGCGACGGGCCGGTGTAGTTCTATCTCGGTGATACTCGAAGTGCAGCGAGTGGTAGCGAGTAACGCCGAGGTGGAGGGGCACCGAAATGCGGGAGAGCCAAAATGTTTTAAACTAAATATTCCACCCGTGCGAAGCCGGGATGGGCCCCTAGTATTTAATAATTTCATGATGTAGTCATACTAACATTGCACCCTTAAACTTACTACTAACTTACTTTCAAAAAATATTTTAACCCTGTTTCATGACTTCCAATGAAGAACCTTCATACTGAATTTTATTTGAATAACATCAAAAACTCCAAAGTTTCATACTAACTTTGCACTCCCGTTTTACCCCCTTAAGGGATTATTTTCGAAAAAATATTTTACTCCTGTTTCATGACTTCCAATAAAGAAGTTTCATACTGAATTTTATTTGAATACCTTCAAAAACGGCAAAGTTTCATACTAACTTTGCACTCCAGTTTTACCCCCTTAAGGGATGATATTCGAAAAAATATTTTACTCCTGTTTCATGACTTAAAATGAAGAACCTTCATACTGAATTTCATTTGAATAACTTCAAAACTCCAGAGTTTCATACTAACTTTGGACTCCCGTTTTACCCCATTAAGGGATTATTTTCGAAAAAATATTTTACCCCTGTTTCATGACTTCAAGAACCTTCATACTGAATTTCATTTGATAAACTTCAAAAACTCCAGAGTTTCATACTAACTTTGGACTCCCGTTTTACCCCTTTACGGGATTATTTTCGAAAAAATATTTTACCCCTGTTTCATGACTTCCAATAAAGAACTTTCATACTGAATTTCATTTGATAAACTTCAAAAACTCCAGAGTTTCATACTAACTTTGGACTCCCGTTTTACCCCATTACGGGATTATTTTCGAAAAAATATTTTACTCCTGTTTCATGACTTCCAATAAAGAACCTTCATACTGAATTTCATTTGAATAACTTCAAAAACTCCAGAGTTTCATACTAACTTTGGACTCCCGTTTTACCCCATTACGGGATTATTTTCGAAAAAATATTTAACCCCTGTTTCATGACTTTCAATAAAGAACCTTCATACTGAATTTCATTTGAATAACTTCAAAAACTCCAGAGTTTCATACTAACTTTGGACTCCCGTTTTACCCCATTAAGGGATTATTTTCGAAAAATATTTTACCCCTGTTTCATGACTTCCAATAAAGAACCTTCATACTGAATATCATTTGATAAACTTCAAAAACGGCAAAGTTTCATACTAAATTTGCATCCCCGTTTTACCCCCTTAGGGGGTGAATTTTCAAAAATCCTTTCTTAGTGCTCCCCTACGTTATAAAAGGAACCCCTGTGCAAAATTTCAAGTTTCTAACTCTTATAGTTTAGGCCCTGCGTTGATATGTCAGCCAGTCAGTCAGCTTCTCCTTTTATATATATATAGATTTGAACGTTTTGAACTATTGAGAAAAAAAACAACAACACAAATTGTTCTATTACTTTTATTGATGACTAGCAAAGCCTAGTATTTGTGAATATTACCATAATTTAAAATCACAATCAAATTTTATGCTCGAAATAATTTTTACACGCTTATCTGGTAGAAAAAAAATTAAGTGATATTTGCTAAGAAGAGATTTGGAAAGATTTAGGTTGTTCCCCTCCCCCGCTAGAACACCTATAGCGTAATTAATGTACGCCTCCTCCTGATTACTTTTCCTCGTCCTCATCTTAATATCCATTCTACATTCTCATTCAAATTTCTATTTATCTATTTGTTAGAAAATTCATATTATACACTAATAATTTCTTTGAAAACATATAGTTCTGTAGAGTTGACAGTATATATTATATATATAGGTTATCGTTAATAGCAATAGGAAGGGTAGGGGTAGTCCTATTAAAGTGCGTTTCTTAATTTGAAAACCAAAATATGTGTATATATTTTGCTTTTTAAAGTAATCAAAATTAAGACAGAATGGTTTCTATTCAATCTTGTAAATATATAACTTTCTTTGGAAGAGCTATTCCCATTTAAATATAAGTTGTAGGTTATATTAATTCACGAAGACAAAAGGATATGGAATGACGAGAACAGAAAAATACTATAATATTCTAATACCATAAGAGAGAATAAATTATATTACATCAATAGATAAAGCTGAAGCCAGCAATAACTTTATATTCGACATCAACAAAAACATTTGCACACCACAACGAGGGAGGCAAATAGAAATAAATCTGTGAGGGAAACATGAAGACAGTGGAACTAGAGTAAACATGTTCCGCCCACTTAACTAAATGACTCGCACTGATGTTTCATAAACCTAAATAACCCATAAATCTGGTCGCTACTCCGTCTTTGTCTGTGTAACCAATGACCTATAATATGGATGCCTGGTCTTCGTACAATCACGACAATAAAAACAAAACATATCCATACAAATAAATCAAATTGGAGTGTCTGTTTGTAATATTAAAATATCCTTTTCCTCCTTTCCATCCTTATTAATTGCTATTCTCTGAAATGGCTGGACCGATCTTGACGGGACTTTAACTGGCAGATAGCTGATTTAATAAGGAGTAACTTAGGTTATTTAACATCTCGCTACGACCCATAGGAGCGGAGCAACATGCGAACAAAGTCGCGCTGGTCGGTCAGTTATATTATAAAAGTAGTAAGCTGCGTCTGTTTGTTTGGGATAAAGTCAAAAAGTACTGAACGGATATTTATGCGGCTTTTAATAATAGACGTAATGATTTATCAGGAAGGTTTGGGTGCATAATTTGTTTTGGATTTGTTTAAATTGGTTGAAATATGACGGAGATTGTTGAAAATGTCGGAAAAAGTCAAACCCTTTTTTGAAATAACAAAACAATTTTTGGTGGGATACATTTAGTCATAATTTGCTTTACTACAAAGTCGGACGGGTCCCTAGTATAGTAAAATTTTAATTTATCTATGTGAATATAGAAGATATTTAAAAACTTTGATCTGTATTGTAACAGCAATAGAAGTGAAATTTGTCTGTATGTTTGTAAATACTTTACGGAGTTTTTTTCTTAAACTCGGATTTTAGGAAAAAAATGTATTGTCATTATAATATGTTTTAGTCTCGATTCAGAGATTAGATGAAGATGATACATTTTATACAATCGTATCTTCTAACCCCTTACTTTGCCCATCGTTTAAACTAAAACGTAAGTGATCCCTTATAACCAGTAATCGATAATGTCGACTAACAACTTAGAGGGATACCACTACTTGAGAATGCTTCATCGGGAAAACCAAAGAACTTAGTTTGTACTTAGTTAGTTCTTTGTACTTCAATGTTTTCTTTTCATTTTCTTGTATATGTGAGAGCAATATTGTGTTACAATTTTATATATTATTGCTTGACCCGGCAAACGTTTTTCCATTTAATTATTTCTAGCTTAAAAAATTGCCTACGAGTTATACTCGTATCTAACAAATATGCAGAAAAAAAATCAAGCCGTTTCGATTCAAAGTTACGACGAAGATCGATAATAAACACTGTAACACTAGATTTTTATATGTATAAGATTTTATTTTTATTAAAAGAATATTTTTATTATATAAATTGTATAAATTGGTTAAATGCAAGCAAAGACTGATCACTAGCATAAAATAATTCAATTGGAGCACAGTAATTCTATCAATAAGTATCTCTATATTTCATGTAATCCTTTTCATATGGTTCTTTGTAAACAAGTTTTCCTATAAAATATATCACTTAAAGCATTCAATGCTATTACCCGACTACGTATTGATGTTCCTATAACTATATAAATTGATGTTATCTATACTAATACTATGAAGGAATAATGTTTATTTGTATATATTTCTTTACGATTTGGTTTTGGGTATGATTTAGAAAACTTTACTTAATATAAAACAAAGTCGCTTCCCGCTGTCTGTATGCTTAGGTCATTTAAACTACGCAATGGATTTTAATGCTGTTTTCACCAATAGAATTAGTGATTTTTTTTTATAATAGATAAGGTGCAAACGAGCAGATGGTCCACCTGATGGTAAGTGGCAACCATCGCCCATGGATATCGCAAAAACAAGAAACACTCTCTCGTTTTGTCGATGCGTTGCATCCCCGAAGATAGTACGAAGGGGGAATGAAGAAGAAAAATGATGCGGATTCAGCGGACCCTAGGCGAGAGCCCAGAGTCCAGCAGCAGTCCAGAACCACAGCATTGGGTCTAAATGTTAGAAAGTCTTTTATGAAGTCAGTTAGGTCTTTGTTATTGTGAGGTTTTAACTTTATTATTTAGTTAAAGGCGTTGATTTCTGTTATAAAGGAACTTCGGAGATTTACCAGGATCGCAAGCCCCAGGCGTAGCTCGATTGTATAAAGTCATCGTTATAATCATTTTCCTGTACTTACTCTGATTTACTCAGATATATTAACTTAATCATCAATTTAAAAAATTCTCAATTTCTTTTAAATTATAGAAGTCTTATGCTGTCGATTTCTATTGGTTAACTAATTAAATGAAAATAAAATCTTATCTATTACAAAAAAAAAAAATATTGTTTGGTTAGTAGGTTGGACTACACTGTGGATTTTGATATCATAGTATATGAATGAAGATGGTATTCATGGAAGGTTTTATTTTCTATGGCATAGGTTTCTAGTTGCAAATATTATGGTAAAGAACGTTGATTTAGAAAAACTATAATTGTTCTAAAACCGTTATCATTTACAGTACAAATAGACAAACAAAATCACGAGCACAAGCTTGTATTTAATGTATATAAAGTGAAGTATTCAAAACCATTAGTCGATCACATATAGACGATCTCATAACCAAAGAAATTGATAGCAGATTCTTTATAACTCAATATGACTGGAAAGGGCGATCCTTTTATGTGGTTTAAGTATAAATAAAACCCTATCCTTACAAAAAGGGTATAAGATTTACTAAGGTATTTTGGTTGAAAGGCTTTTTGAATATTTCAATATGTCAAACTAGTTTCTTGCCCTCAACTCACCTGAACTTAGTATAGTATTAGTAGCATTTTTGATTAGCATTAGTAGATTTTCTTTGGGTATATTACTGCACAGCAATACGTATACACATGCAATGTAGACTGAGGCGAGCAGTACCTGGGGCTTGAACCAGGAGCAGGTTTAAAGAGCTCTTTCATAATATATTAACTATCACCTCCACAACTCGACCTCGCTAACTACATGTGTATGTACACTAAGCGACAACGCCAGAGAGACTGACTCTAATCTATCGCAGTAAAGATTATATATTGTCTTCACGTCGGTACACTTGACATAATATAAAATGAACTACCCGCTACTACAACTTTATAAACAGTGTTGCTAACAGTAAGATCAAATGAGTCTATAACTTTATTACTTAGTTTAGGTATATGTAGTTTTGGCGTTATAAGTTTCGTAAACCTATACCTGGTTCACAAGGCTCATGTAGTGATTACTGTTATAATAACATTTTGACAATGAAATATTAGAAAAATACGTGGAATTTTAGTTGAGATTTTCTTATAAGTTTTACATGTATTTAGGTTTATTTTCAAATTTTAATCCCTACATCCCAAAAACATAGATGGCGTAATCGAACACTCATTGGTTTAGTTAATATCCTCAAGTATTTTTTTCGAGACAGACAAAATATAGCCTATGTCCTTCCACAATCTCTACTTTAACTCTGTATAATTTTTCATCAAAATCGGTTCAGTGCTTTAAGCCGGATTATGTAACAGACATACAGACGTCGTGTATTCATCAAATAGATGGCGTTAGTAGTAGATTAAACCGCACTTTCGCTTAAGTATTTCCTACTACTGTTACTTTCGAAATTATATATTAGTTAGGATAGTAGGTAAATCAAGAGGCAAGGAATTTTTTTTTTAATTTAATAAAGAACCATTTTGTAATTAGCGTCTTTTTACAGTTTCAGTTTTTGCTGGTCTTTGTTGAATTATTAACTAAGTCCTAAAAAGTCACGATTCAATATATTTCATACTTAATCTAGAGCTTAAGGTTTAGTCCATAGAAATTGTAAAAATCTTTTAACATAATATTAAAGAGAAAAAGAATACTTTTTATGTATTTGTCTTATGAGAATTGATAAATTTGTTTTAGAATTATGGTTTAACTTTTCTTTCTTTGTTAATTTGTAATCACGTTTAATGTTGAGAATTTTTCTCTCGTATACATAGCTCTTCTCTATCTCCCTTTCATAGCTTTAAAGGCTTTTATATAGCTTAATATCTTATCAAGCAAGGCAAGTTTGTTTTTGTATGGTCCTGGTACTTGAGTTGCAAGCCCCAGATACTTATTCAAGAAGTCAAGGTAATAGCTACGAGTAGTCATTTAAATGTCAAAGTATTATGAGTATGGGAACTATACTGCGGAGTAATACTCAAATGACAATATTAACATATAATCTAGATGGAATCCGAGCAGTACTTAAGGCTTTAGACCCAGGAGTAGGTGGTTTAAAGATGTCTTTCATAAACGTAAACCTTCACCGCTCAACCTCGCTACAAAATAATAAGATAATAAACTGCATTCCTCGCGTGCTCCTCGGTAACCTAACACCACGCCACCAAACAACACTATACTATGAATCTCGCTACTTAAATATGTACTGCGCGACACAACTTAACAGACTTACTCAATCCTATTGGAGCGAAAATTGTCGAAATAATATAAAACGAACTAACAGTGGAAACTATTTTTATTAATCGTCTGCTGCTTCACCTTCGTTTGGTCTAAAAATAATAGTTTGTATTCAATATGTAATTCTTTAAAAAGATCCAAAAATGCCCTGATTCTATTTCGGATTTCCTCCTATTCACGAAATATTGAATAGCTTTTTCATACCCGATGTTCTATTATTTAGCGGCTCAAGTTCGGACTGAGCCAATTATGAATTACTGATTCAGGGCAATCTTCTCATTATGTAAGCCGAGGTATCCCTAAGGAAATCTAATTTCAGGAAGCACGATTCGATAAATTAACAGATGTAATGTGAAATATAAGAAAATTATAAGGAGTCTTGAGAATTGCGGGTTTGTACCTAATTTAGGTTTGTTGTTTGTGTCTAGTTCATGATAAAATATTCCCTGATTGGCTTCTGACCATTAGCGTGATGAACAATACCATAACCAGTCAGAATAATGGCTTTCCTTTCTTTTTTGGTGAGTAAAGGTCTCATTAAATCGTGGAAAGTACTTAGCTCGTAACCATCGCATTTTTGCCAACACCATCTTTTTTTTTCATCGTGATGCATCCACTAAATGGCTATTCTTAGTCGTCAGCCATCAACCTAGCTATTAGAGTTCATTCATACAGTTTTTTTAATCTATGTCCAAAATGTAAGTCAACTTTTAATAAATCCAACTCTTAGTATTTCACATCGAAAAATTAAATTAGTTTAGATAGATATTGTTTTAAGGTCAATTTGGTGGACTTCTATAGATGGCGGAATATTTACTCTTTACGCACACACATGATATGGGTATCAAGTGAAAAGTATAGCTGAAAATAGGAACTGACTATTTAAAAATTTAAATTCCTTGCAAAATAATAGACACAGACAAGTTGGACAAAAAATGTGGAAATATCTAAAATTTGTAATAATTGGATCCATATCTAGCCAGATAAGAATAGTTTCTTTATATCAAATCCCTTTGGGCTTTCGCTCCATATCTGTATTGACATCCAATGCCTTCTTGGATTATACAATACTATAAAAATAGTATACGGGTTGTATAACAATAATAAAATACAACGGTTTTTACTTTACTGAATTGAATGTGAATAATTTAAAAAATATAACTTTAAGTGAAGATACAACTAGGGAAGCAAAGTTGTTGAAAAATTACGAGCAATCTCGTATCTTTAATCTGCACAGGCTTTGGAAATGTTTTGGAGATTCAAAAGCAATAACTATTTAGGATTTCATACCTTAAAAAGGAAACAGAAAATCGGATCACTGCGATGTCCGCCTGTCCGTTTGTCATGAGCAAAGTTGTTGATCGTTTTTAACCGGTAGATGAGAGTTTAGTCTTTTAGTTTTTCAAAAAGCTACTGTTTTTAGGTATTTTGCTAGCTCTCTCTTTCTCTCTATCTTCATCTGTATTATGCTTGTGTTTGGTATACTATAATGTATATAAAAACAGTAATGAAAATAACATGGAATTAGAAGCTTCAAAAACATTTACAAGCCTTAGTTTGACCATTTCTGAATATAGATCCTGATATAATTGGCTTCTATGGCTAAATACTACTCCACTTCTTGACTCGCTATTCTAGATACAAGTCTACATAACCTAAACAGCGTTTTTTCCGAAAATCCTTTTGTATAAATAAGTACGAGCGCAGGGTAAACCTCCATCTCTCACAAAACAAACTTCATTAGGACCCGTGTAAGTAAAAAATGGGTCAATTGTGAGACTTACCTGCAGAGTTTGCCGTACGAAATGTATGAATTTTAGGCACTTAACGTTTTTGTTCCTTAAATATGTAATATAAATACGAAATTGTGAAAATTCTTTGCATATATTGTGTGTTTAATTCGGTAAGCAATTTTTGTTCTATATTAAAGTTTAACACAGAAATTTCTGATTATTTTAATTTATAATGAAAAGGGAATTATTAGGCAATACTTCTGTTGCAGTATGGACATCATAATTGTAAGAGAAATGAAAGATAAGATACCTATAACTGTACACTGTAGTTGAGCATCGACTGGAGCTTGTGACCTAGGACCAGGTTTAACGCTGATCATGGCGACGTTTATCACTGTGTGAAAGCACTTCACAATAACATAACTTGGAGATTTGAGAAAGAGAAGGGATGAGGAGAGTGGTATATTGAAAAACTATTGAGTAAACGCAACGTGGATACTGCTACTGAACCGATAAATAATCAAAAATAATCTATTCCAATTGCGACAGAAACTATTCTGACAGGAATCCAAGCAGTGCCTTGAACTTGTGACCGAGGTGTAGTAACACTCGCCTCCACTGCTCAGTTTATCTGTTTAACTTACGCGCCGACATATATACCCTATATTTTGTCGAGACAGAATGTATTCTCGAAGTAAAACAAGAAGAACCTCGTCAAGTAATCAATGGCATTGTAAAGATGGGGAAATGAAAAGAAATTTTACGACAATGTTAGGGAGGCAAACGAGCAAATGCTAGCAGAACTAATTCGAAAAATGATCCAGTATCGCAAAATATTATCATCTTTCTATACTATATATGAGACAAACTTTATGTCCCATGTATAAAAAGATACATGTTGCGTTTCAAAGTACATAAGTGTATAAAGTTGCATTTAAAGTACTCGCGCAACACGTTACATTCTTGAAATATTTGTTCAATGATATACAACGCTGCATCGTACAAAACCACTTCTATCTCTAATTCCAACATGAAATGTTTCCCCAAACAACAATAACGCAGTCCACAGCATATTTCCAGCGTAACTACCAACATGAATTCAAATGGTCATATAAGTTAAACAACTAATGTATTCAAAACTGTAAGCTAACTGGTCACCCCAAAAATTACGAGCAAACTCGTATCTTTAATCTGCACAGGCTTTGGAAATGTTTTGGAGATTCAAAAGCAATAACTATTTAGGGTTCCATACCTTAAAAAGGAACAAGAAAATAGAATATAGTCTGTTTGTAATGACACTTTTATTAGGACCGCATGGTGGTGTCAAGTGTTAGCATCCGTTTTAATTTTATATAAATGGTTGTTATATGTCCGTACAATGCTTGAATATTATCTATGGTATATGATAAATTGTTTACCGTACAGGAAATTGTCTATGAGGTAGATCATATTAGTGATGAATTGTCAGCATTGATACTGTTTCCGTTATTTTTTTTAGGCTAAGGTAGGATATAAAAAGATGATGCAAGGTGACAGAGTGCAGTATTTCTTTGATTTTTGATGTAATAAGTGTTATTAAAGTGGTTATGTGTGAAAGTGCTGGTGTTTTTCTTACGAAGTATCTGTGTTAATAATTCTAGAGCTAACACAAGATTAAATTAATATCACATACTTAAATCTATGTCCCCTAGGAGCTGCGTAAAAATCAAACTTCTAGGTCAACGCAATCGAAAAATAATACTTGACTTTAACGACGTGAAGCAAGATCTTATAGCACAAATATAAGGATAAATCTGAAAACTAGAAATTAGTAGTTACAAGACGAAAAAAATATCTTTTATGAGTGTAGGACATAACCAATTATTTACGGAACGCGTCAAGTTATTATCAGATATGAATATCAAATATAATATGTCGTCAGTCTCTTGAAACCACGTGAAAAAGCAGTCGTTAATAACACATATAGTAATATTTTGACCCTTGTATAGAAATCAAAATTTCTAGATTTCAGATTTCATGTTAGATTAGTATAAAGCACAACAAACATTACCTATTAAAATCTTAAATAGCTTTTCAAACCGTTTTTTAATAAACTCTTGTTTAGTTTCTTAATTTTTTCATGTACATAATTTCTATTATCCTAACTTTTTTATAAAATCTCCAATTAAAATAAAATATTTTTTTTAGTTTATAACTTGTTTCCATGCAAAAGAAATGTAATCTATAATGAAGTAATTCACAATATAATCCTTTTTATTTATGACTAACACTTTAGATGTAATCTGTTTTTATGGGCTTTTGCCATATAAATAAAAAATGATAAAATGTATTGTATGAAAAAAGTTGTTATAGATAAAATATGGGTTTAATTTTACTGTAATGTTACGTGTTAGGGTTTTGTATCACCAAATGATTAAAAAGAGATCCCTTATCGTTTTTCCTTTGTATGGGAAATTTAATGTAACTTTTAATCTCCTTCTATTGTAAAAAAATAGCAAATTGTTTCAATTTCTGACACAATTCAGCAATTTTGTAAAAATATACAAATTGTACACCGAAACCTTCCTTGTTCATCGCTCTTTCTATAAGTGAAAAGACTATTAAAATCCGTTAAGCGTTTTAGGAGAAGTTTGCACATAAAAACACAGACAGAAAAATAGACGAAAGATAAGAGGCTGTTAAATCAAATTATTTGAGCAAGACTAACAGAACTCTAACAACATCAAGAAAAAGGAGCGTCGTCCTTTTTATTAATTTCCACTGATTTCTTAAATCAAGAAACAGTGGGCCCGATAAAAATAAATCACCACCAAACGGAAATTCAATGGTAAACAGCGTGCAATATACGAATTTTTGTAGCCATAACAAATCGCTGAGAAACGCTCGCAAATCGGCTCCTTTGTTACCTAATTCCGTGCTTATGTCCGTAACACAGCTGCGTCCAATTTATTGCTTAACCTTTCCTCCTTTACAGATGGAATTGAGGACTATAAATTATACTTCAAACCCAAATAAGGCTCGTAAGTTACGATCCTGAAAATGCCGACCTAATGGCCTATCGAGCTAGATAGATTAGATAGTTCAGCGGGAAAAACAAACATACTTAACTGTACTGGCCAGTTTAGTCAAGCTTAAGTCAATTATATCTAATGCCATTTACGTCGGCTTCCATTAATCAAGATTTATTGAAACTAGCCACATAGAGATTCCGGTTTTGCTGGATGAACGAACTAACGAAGAGATAAACAAACTCAGTTTTAGTAATAACCTCACTACTTTACCTTTTTTATTTAAAATATATGATAATTAATGTGAAAGAACAAATATATTTACCTGTACTTGGCAGTTTAGTCAAGCTTAAGTCAATATCTTATGGTAAGCTTCCATTAATCACGATTTATTGATACTCACAATACATAGGGAGTACGGTTTTGATGGATGAATGAACTAATGTAGAGATAAACAAACTTAGCTTTTGGGATAACCTTACTACTTTTCCTATTTTAAGTAATTCCACTTTCTAGTTTTTCTACATAGTAATCCATGATAGTTCGTTGAAAAAAACAAACATACTTAACTGAACTGGCCAGTTTAGTAAAGCTTAATTAAGTCAATATCTAATGCCAATTACGTAAGCTTTCATTGATGAAGATTTATTGAAACTAGCAACACCGATATTCCGGTTTTGATGGATAAACGAACTAATGAAGAGATAAACAAACTCAGCTTTTGTAACCTCACTACTTTAGCTTTTTTATTTAGATTAGATAATAATTTATGTGAAAAAACAAATACTCACCTGTACTGGCCAGTTTAGTCAAGATTAAGTCAATATCTAAAGGTAAACTTCCATTGATCACGTTTTATTAATACTCACAACACATAGGGATTACGGTTTTGATGGATGAATGAACTAATGAAGAGATAAACAAACTCAGCTTCAGAAATAACCTCACTACTTTAGCTTTTTTATTTAGATTAGATAATAATTCAGTTTAGTCAAGATTAAGTCAATATCTAAAGGTAAACTTCCATTAATCACGTTTTATTGATACTCACAACACATAGGGATTACGGTTTTGATGGACGAATGAACTAATGAAGAGATAAACAAACTCAGCTTTTGAGATAACCTTACCTACCTTACTTCGTCTATTTTATTGATTTACATTCTAGATTTTCTACATAAATTTGATTGTTCATCGGGAAAAACAAACATACTTATTATACAGGGCAATTTAGTTAAGCTTAAGTCAATATCTAATGGTATTTACGTTGGCTTTCATTGATCAAGATTTACTAACAACACATTAATTTTGGTTTTGATAGATGAACGAACTAATGAAAAGGTAAACAAGTTTAGCTTAAGGGATAATCTTACCACTTCGCTTTTTTAATATTTTTTACTTACTTTAACTTCTTAAATTTTCTAAATCAGCTTCTAGAGTAGAAAATCCTGAGAATCTTCGCTGAAAGGATTGTTATTGCGATTCAACAGGGAAATGCAGCTTGCTTACATCTGTGACATATTTAAAAAAAATAAAGAACAGAATGATTAAAACAGATATAACTTGTGCAGCATGGACTTGGAAATGCCATGAAAGGAACACGAATAGTGTCTGGGGATTATGATCTAGGATGTAGAGTTAAAGGCCTTTCTTACAATGCATTTATATTACCGTAAGAACTATCTATAGTTAGCAACACAGTCGATCAAAGGATATCAATAGAGTTGAAAACCTATAATAAATAAAATTACTAGCACTAACATTTGTAATGTCGGTTAAACAACTAATGTTCTCAAGCTAGATAGAGAATAGATTAGAGGGTAGATGGTGAAAACAAACGAACTCAGCTATACAATAGGATTACGGTGTATTCAGTGGAATTGACCTCCCAATATTTACTTAGGCTCCGATTATACCACATGAGGAAAGCACTTTAAGCTTTGGACGTGGATCGAATTTTTATCTTCACTAGGAACTTTTTGTTTTATATTTCGAAATAATTTTGAACCCAAAATTTTGATCTATAAATACAAAATATAATACTCGGAGAAAAATGAGAAGGAGAGGGTATATGAGGGGTGTAATATTGAATGGACTATTGGGCAAACACAACGGATCTCTTACAATTACGAGAGGAATTAAGCAGTGTCTTGGACTTGAGACCAAAGTGTAGGAAGTCCTTCAAGCAACTGAAACACTTACCTCCACTGTCAAGGTTCTCTAATAAAATAAAGTACTAGTATGTTTGTTGGATTGTCTTCTAGTACTTCTCTCCAAGGTATAGGATATCTTTTTTTCTATATTCTGTAGTAATGCCTATGTTCTTATGAAAATTTCTTCTTTAATTAACTTTCAAAGATGCTGTGTGAGCTTTGCTATTAATTTCTTGCCATGAATAAATCAATCGCCTTTGAGAAAGTTTATTGAGCATTGATTTACTGAGAAACTTACATTATGCCTTCAAATAGATGTAACTATAAATGTTTTTTATTAGTTAATTACTATCTTCAATCATATGATAGTTTTATATAATATAGATATAGAAAAATATTGGCTGTATTATCAATTTTTAGGGTGCCGACATTCAAAAAAATAATAGAAACGCTTATAAGATCACTTACACACTTGTCCGTCTGTCTATCTGTTTGTCAAGATCTTATTCCGGGAACACGTAGATGTATCAAATTAATTTTTTTTTAAAATACTCAAGTATTCAGACCGTTGGAGCTATGAAAATATCAGACTTCTAGTAAAGGATAAAAAATCACAAGATACAGTTTTTATGAGACTTTTGATACTCGCAAATAAATTTAACGTTAGGTACGTAAAATATATTTGTACGTAATTGTACGTTGACCTAATATATTAGACCTTTTTTTGCAGTTGGTAAACTGATTTATATCGATGTATCAGAACAATAGTTTTCCGATTGTAAAAATAAGTTTGTCCTTCAATTCAAATTATGCGGAGTGAACTTAGCCGATTTTTAAAATTTTAAATTTATGATCAAACAGTTTTGATTATTTCATTCAATATATAATATGAAAAATTTACATTTCCGTAAGACGTTCGCAAGAATTTTCCACTGTTTCTGTATTCCTTAGTAGCGACAACTTAATTTATGAGGAAATTTGTTTCGACTGAAAAGGCGTCGCTGGTCACGTTTTAAATTTACAATTTTGCCTTTGAAGTCTTCGAAAAAGTTTACATTTTAATATTTTTTCAATTTTAATTTATTCCTACTATTTTGCTTTCTTGAATTTAAAATTTGTTATTTAATTATACAAAGTATTATTAATAAATAACATAATGCAAAACATAGTGTCATAAATTCAAAAAATATTAAACACATTTTAATGCAACTTTCACCAACAGAACGAATTTAAATTGGTTGAAATATGATGATAAGTGTTGAAAATGAAAAAAAAAGTCCTGCCATCGTTTAATAAAGTGCCGTAGATGTCGCTCGTATCCGATTATTCGATAATCGTTTACTCGCTATTTAAAATCGTCGAATATTAAAATGACGCGACGAAAGTGACAACAAGTTCTCTTTATTATTATTATCCTACCTATGCCCCGACATATATAACCCTAAAAAAAATTTTTTTAATGATATTTAGTTCATTTTGGTGAATATTATAATTTTGATAAACTAAAGATCTAAAAAATAAAAATAAATATTGTTTATTACCACGATATACATGTACTAAAATAAAATTATAGTAATAAATATTAGTTTCTTACAATATTATTGAATGTAATAGAGACTTAACTTTTTTTTCGTAGTGATGAAAAAATCCAAATTCGACACACAAGGAAAAATCTTGGTTAATAAAAAGGACAAATCCCAAGTTTTTATTTAAATGAAAGTATTATTCACTTCCTGGGAACTCGGTAAACTCGTTCCCGTAATTCACTTTGTGAGGAAAATGTTTAGTAAAATTCATACCTGAAACATCGTTTCCAAAGAGTTTAAATTTTTAAACTCTTCCCTGTTTAGTCAGTAAACTAGGATTTTATCAAAGGTAATAGAAAAAATATTAATTTAAGATTTTATAAGTTTAACTAACGATCCAATCTTGCTTTACTATCTATATAATATTGTAAATTGGTTGATAATGTTTGTATGTAATTTTAAATACTCTAGATCTGATCTAATAATCTGATTTTGCTACTTCTTTCACTTATAAAGAAATATAAAGAGTCACTATAATTATTTTTATGCATAAATTATATTAAAACACACTTATTTTGTTTGTACAAAGTAATCTCCGAAATCATTGGTTTGATTTTGACCATGTGGTGTGATGACCAATGACCATACGTGTTATATGAAATTTAGAAATAAGCAAGATTAGGTTTTAGTGATACAGCGCAATGGTAAATCTGAAGATGACTAAATATTCTTATACAATGAATATTAATAAATATACAAATATTCTATATATTAAGACCGTAAATACATCAAAATATACGGTCGTTTTGTATGATGCTGGCAAGGTGTTAAAACCTATTGAATACTCTCTCACCTGGAATTATAATAGATATTACTTATACATAACAAATAACATGATCTATCTCTGCACCAAATTTCATCAAAATCAGTTCAATAATTTATACGTGAAAGCGTCCCCGTCGATAGATGGCGCTAGTAGTATATTAAATCGCACTTACGTTTGTTTAGTTTGTATTCTTATGTATTACCAACGTGTTTTAAGAAATACTTTTGAAATTGTAATATAGGTAGGATTAGGATATCATTAGTTAGGAAGCGACGTATACGTAATGGTATGATTAGAATATGAGACGTATTAAGAAACTCATAATATATGTACCTATATATTCAAGCTCAAGATATACGAGTTTTCTTAAAACTTATGCTACCAACAAAAAGGTATGAATGTAAAGAAAGAGTTTTTTTTGAATTAAATTACAGAGTGAAATCATCTCAGAGGATAATCACATTTCGCTGCCATAACTCTAAATAGGCTTGAACTGTTGTATTTCCCCAACTTCCTTTTGTTGTGGTAACAATGTTTATACCATACAGTTTACACGCGGTTGGGAAACATTAAGAAATAATGAGAGCTGTCTTGTCCATCGTAGGTTCGTTCTATCATCCCAAAATTTGTTCAAAATAATTTAATATCTTGGCTGTAGTGTTCTATATTTTCCATCTAACCCATTGTTATGATGATATGAAAGAGGTTGAGAAGATTGGAAGAGTTTTATGGTTCTATAGGACACTGTATGAGCAGCCTAACGCACTAGTTTTCGCCCTGGACTCTCACTAACTGGCGTCCGCCCTGACATCTGACTTATGACAATGAGCAAGAGACGGTGTGGGTAGTAAACATTTATTACTAAATATCCTGTTGCTAACAAATTTTATCATTATCCCGTAGGATCTATGATGTTTTTCGGGATAAGATAATACTGTAATTTTATGCTTAAATGCCTTCTCTTTCATCATCACAATCACAATAACCATCATCATCATCTCACACGTTGTATAATTATTTTTTTGTTTGCTTGTGCATTTAGAATTATATTTACAATTTTATTTAAATTACTATGTACAATCTTGCAGTATCTTTTATACATACATAACAATACAATATTACCGATCGTTAAGCCAGTCCATTAGACTTGAACTGCCTTTTGAGAAATTATTGAATATATATAGTTGAAATTTGGAAAATGAGTAATAGTACATTTCAAACATTAATTGTTGGTAAGATTTTATAGACAATATGAATATTGTAGACTTGCCTTGCACGGTTTTTTGATAAATTTATTTAACGTAAAATATTTATTTAAACAAAAACTAACATAAAATTTTCATATATATAAGCATATATTACCTAATCAATTTTAACTTCTTATGTTAACAGCACTTGAGTATAATATTAGTTTACATTTGCAAAACTAATTATGAACTACAAGTTTCTAGACCATCTTTGATATAAAGTTTTGCTTTAATAGTCTGTGAAACCTAACAACTTTAAAACTATTCAAATTCATCATTTGTAAAATTATATAAATATTTGAATCATATAATTTAAGCTTAAACATTTTTTAATTATAAATAACTTTTATTAAAGATCTTTTGAATTTAAAAATTTTCTAAAACTATATTTACTAACATAATAAAATAGGCCCCATGGATATTTAATTAGAAACTACTTATTTAATTTTATAGAATAAAAAATACACCAATAATAGCAACGCCGATCGAATGTATGACGTCACGACTCAAGTATACGTCACCTTGGTTAAATGGTGCACTATTATTTTGATTTATTATCACCTATTTGATTTATTTTCTATAAGAACTATTTTATTATAGTATCTGACAAACTTTGTCGCGGCTCATATTTTTCATAATTTTTCGAGTATTTTGGCAAGAAATTGAAATGAAAATTTTAAATGGAAATTTTACGTTCTTAAGATGTAATTTCTGCATATAATTTCTTTCTAGCCTTGTGATAAGTTAGGTTTAGTAGGTAAGTTAGGTTAGCATTGGGTTGGGCTGGCCTTGTGTTGAGTTAGGTTTTTTCGAGTTGTGGTAGGTGATTAGGTCGGAGGCGAGTGTTGTAATTACGTAAAGGAATTCTTTAAGTCTACACAAGAGATAGGCCATCCATTAGATATTCTATTATCTGTAGATGATAATAGGATAGTTTTTAGAAATTTGTAATTTCTAGGCAACATTTCCTATGACATTTCCAAAGCACTTTTAGCACGAAAGGTATAGAAGATAGAAGGATAGCCTCAAGCTAAGTAATGAAAACTACACAGAATCCTTAAAAAGCTGTTTAGTACTAAGCATCATTCATAGAGTGGAACTCACATTCACTTTATAAAAGTAAAAATGTGTAATGAGCTCAAAGGGCTCTTAAACATTCATGGGTTTAATTTAGACATGACTATTTCATTGCTTTGTGTTTGTACTAAAAGCTGGAAAATAAAACATTCATGACTGTGTATTCGTGAGTAGTTTCTTTTATTTTATTTCAATTATACCCACGTATATAACTAGGCAATATATTATAACCTAGTTTTACTTTGGGAGCTCGAGGGCGACTTTTTAAAAAAATTAAAAATTAATTATAAAATTATACAAGTGAGTTTATTGAAGGTTGACAAAGGAATGAATTAAATCTAAACTTAAATAACTACAGGGCAACATATCGCCCACCGAGAACATCTTATCTTATTCTAAGAATTCACTAGACGCACGGATATGGGCTAGACGCCTAGTCAGCGGATCTAGTGAATAGGACAGGGCCGGGCTCAGGTCGCATGACTTCTCCCCCCTGAGATTCGAGATTATCCGAAATTACATGTTCTGGAGAATCTCGAAAATTACATGTATAACCTAATTTTACCAAATTAATATAGAAGATAACTCCTCCGAAAACTACTATAATTAAATATAACACAATCGTCCAAACACTGACACTATTTACTCTCACTATTTCATCTTCACTTTTGGCATTGAATTTTATAGAATTAGTTATCTCTTGTATATTTTCCAGATCCATATCTTTTAGTTCTACGGGTTTTCCTTGCTTCATTTTTATTTCACTTATGTGAGGCAGGTTCACGGTTGGCAGTCTTACGTAATCCATTTTCATTATCTTGTGGGGGTGTGATTTTAATGAATATTTGTCTATTTTTACTTCACATGCATCTTCTACCGTAACTATGTATGTTCCTTGAATGTTCCTTTGGTACACATCGTTAGGACAGAAACTCCTAATTATTGAATTTTCCTCGGAAAACACGATCCATCGGCTAGCTTGAATGCGCTGGACAAGGACACCCTTATATCTTACAGATATTAATGTGCATGAAGTAATATTTTTAGCAAATTGCATCAATTCTGAGATGCAAGTGTCTTCATTAATTTTTCCAATGTTCGAGACGTCTCTGAAGCAGACGAAGTTATTGATATCCGTTTGCTGGCATGGTGTAGACAAAGGCTCAGAGGTAAGTCCTTTCACTAATAGGTAAGGATACTTTGGAAGGATAATATAAGTCTTATGATCATGGAGTATGGGAATAGGATACAATTTATAGTATACATATGTTTCTTTATACACTAACGGAATTTCCATAACAAAGGTTAACTGATTTTCTTTAATAAATGACTTAACACAAATGGTTTGTTCTATTTTCACAAGATTTTCAGGCCTAGCAGAGAAAATTAATCTTTCGGTAAGTTCAATTTTATTCAGTAAAATTAAGAGAGTATCTGAGTTTATTATAGAATAGTGTAGAGTTTCGAGCTTGCTGAAGGCCATTGCTGTTTCTACTTCATTTAATTTTATTATTATCATTTGAAAATTATGTAAAATCATGGAATACACATTGATTATTATATTATTTAAATAATGTCTCTGTTCTGTTTCTTTTAACTTATCTAATCCATTTTGAAACTCCTTTAATTTAAGATCAATTTGTAAAACATTATCCTTAATATTTCGTGAGATATTATACAGATTTTGAACTACCTCGGAGACCAGGGTTAGCTTATTTTTCAAAAACTCTTGCTTAGACTGAACATTCTCTATGAGGTTGTCATATTTAATTGCATCTTCGTTATCTAAGTTTCCTGAAATAATTTTTATAATTGAACCCAATGGGTTAATAAGACCTCTTTTCACTCTATATCTAGGCAATATCTGCTTAATTTTATTTATCGTTAAATTCATGGCAAATTCGGTTTGTGATTTATAGTCGGAAAATAAAAGAAAGTTATCTTCTATAATTCTATTAAGGTCATTAAACCTAGCTATATTGACGTTAATATCGTCGCATATTAAATTTAAATCTAATCTCTTAATAATTGTCCATTTTTCTGAACTAATTTTAGTAGGTGTCCCGTAAAAAGAAAAGTATCTAATCAAAGCTCTGACCACTTCTGGTGCAGATTTGTTGGGAATCTCAAAAGCCTGTCCTAATTTACTGAAGGCATCTATAACTGTAAGGAATGTCTTTCCTTCAATTTTAAATAAGTCTATAAATATTTCTTGAAAAGGTTTGTTCTGTGTTTGAGTTAACTGGATTTTAGGCTTAATTGGTTTTCTGTCGTATTTTAACCTTTTACATGTTTCACATGAATTGATAATTGCGGCTACTGTTATATCCATGTTCTGCCAAAAGTATGTTCGTTTAATATGTGCTACAGTTTCTTTAATTCCTCTGTGACAATTTTTACCTATGTGATATTTCTCTATTATTTCCTTTTGTTCGTCCTCATTTTCCACATACACAACTCGTTCGGTACATTCCAAGATATTTACTGTTCCCTTCTTGAACAGTGTTAAAACGGCATTTGTAAACTCTAATCTATGCTGCGGATTTTCAAAATAGATAAAGTATTTTATTTTAGTACGGATGTATCTCTTCAAAAAGTCTTTTATTAAATCAGGTCTTTCTAATGGCAAATGCACTTCTAAAATCTTTTGTTTTCTGTTAGAAATATTCTTGATAGCTATTTCATCCCTAAACCAAGTGTGAATTAAAATTTGGTTCGGTTTAGTATCGACGGCTTCTTTTAATATAGGGATTCCTGTGGAATCCATGTTATGTGCAGAATGAATAGTTTCAGATCCTACATGTGATTCTGTTTCAGATGCTGTAATGGTACCACTTGAAGGTCCTGGAATTGAATAGGGTGAACGCTTACGTTTGGGTCTACTTCCTGTGCTTTCTGAATCTGATGAGAGTGATATAGGTTTTTCTGAATTTGGTGAAATAGGGATTGGACTCCTATTCCTACTTAATTTAGATATTTCCTCTGTAATTTCTTCACACTGCTTTTGAATTTCCAAATCCTTTTCATCTACATTTACTTGTACTGAACTGTTATCTTTAATATTTTTTCTTAATGCATTTATCTTGACTCTTGATAGAGCGTCAGCGTTGGTGTTTTGACGGCCGTTTTTATATATTACGTCGTAGTCGTATTCCGCTAACCGTAATCGCCATCTCGTGATTTTACTGTTGGGTTCTTCGAACGAATGTAACCATGAAAGTGGCCTATGATCGGTATAAATGGTGAACTTTTTACCGTAAAGATATGGGCGAAAATGTTTAATGGCCCATATTATAGCAAGTGCCTCCTTTTCAATGGTACTGTACCTACTTTCAGCCTCATTAAGAGTCCGTGACGCATATGCTACAGGACGATCACTTCCTACTGGTCCTTGTGACAATACTGCACCAATAGCGAAGTTTGAAGCATCTGTTGTCAATAAAAATGGTTTCTCAAAATCCGGATATTGTAACAGCGGTGCGTTTGTTAATAATTCTTTACATTTTTCAAATGATTCTACATATTCCTTATTAATTGTTATACCACGATTTTTCTTTAAACAAACTGTCAAAGGTCGTGTGATTTTAGCGAAATCCTTGATAAATTTCCTATAATACCCAATTAAACCGAGGAAGCTTTTAATTTCAGTTTGTGTTTTTGGCAGAGGAAACTTCAGAACTGCATCTATCTTGTCGTTATTGGGTTTTAACCCTTCTCGCGTTATTGAATGCCCTAAATATAGAACTTCTTTTCTTAAAAACTCGGATTTATCTAGCTGTATTTTTAAATTTGTTAGCCTGAGTTGTTCAAATATTTTACGTAATTTTTCTATATGTTCTTGAAGGCTTGATGAAAATATAATTATATCGTCCAGGTATACTAAACAATGCATTCCTATTAGTCCTCGTAATATACTATCCATGACTCTCTGGAAAGTCGCAGGAGCCGTTTTCAAGCCAAAGGGCATGCGTAAGAATTCAAAGTGACCTGCCTGAGAACTGAAAGCAGTTTTCTGTCTATCAGCTTCACTAATTTCGATTTGGTGATAGCCGCTAGCTAAATCTAACGTGCTGAAATAATTGGCTTTACCTAATTTATCGAATAGATCGGATATATTTGGCAACGGGTATTTATCGTCGATAGTCATGTCATTTAAACGTCTGTAGTCTATAACCATTCTGTACTTTTTCTTTCCAGAAGCGTCCATCTTTTTAGGCACAAGGTGAACGGGAAAATTCCAAGGAGAAAAAGACTCTTGGATAACATTGTCTTTGAGTAATTTGTCAACTTGTCTATTAATTTCGTCGTTTACGGTCTGTGGCTGTCTGTAAGGTTTTAAGTATATTGGTTCTTCATTTTTAGTCCTAATATGGTGTTTTACTTTATTTGTGAAAGTTAATGATAATTTGTCACAGTAGAAAATGTCTCTATATTCGTAACATAAGTCACTAATAGCTTTCTTTTCCTCTGTGTTCATATGGTCAAGTCTTAATTTGTTTAAGTTTTCCTTCAAATAGTCATCGATGTCAAGGTCGTTTTCAGATACTGCGTTGATTTCACATGTTTGGGGTTCGTATGGAGTAATTGGAATTAATTGGTTAATTGTCAAACATACAGCTGTATCTAAAGAATTCTGTATAATAGTATGAGCTTGACCCTGGGCGCAATTAACAAGTGCAGAAGGCATTCTAACACCTGGTTTGAATGTATGATGTTCTATTATTCCTGTACCATTATTAAGGTCCGTCGGTAGAGTTACCTTGGTTTCAGATCGCGGTTCTAATTTAACTGTAATTTGGGGATTATACACAATAGGAATGTCAACATTACGAGTCCTTAATATCTGATTTTTCATGTCTATGTTAGCGTCAAGTTGTGATAATAGATCAGATCATATAAGTCCATCATAGTCCTTGTCTACTTCATATATGTAAAAAGTGTGTGAATCTGAAGTTTTAAAGATTTCAGAGAGTGGGATGTAAATTGCCTCATCGTGTAAACTTCGACCATGTGTGCTTATTACTTCGAAAGGAACTGAAAACTTATACTGCTGAAAATATTCATTTGCCTTTTTAGGACTTATAAAAGAGCGAGAACTTCCTGTATCTATCATAAATTTTGAATTAATTTCTGGTAAATAAATGTAGGGAAGCTTTGCAAAATTTTCACAATTTAAATTTATTAATTCGGTGGATTCATGTCCGAGGCTATTTGATAAAAATTTTCATCTGTAATATTATTATTAACTTGATCTGCGACTTCCTGACCTTCATAAGTTTCGTTATAATAATTATCATCTGCGTCCTGAACATAATAACAATCATCATCCGTCTGAGGAGGTGAATATACTTGTAGCTCATTATGGTGAGCCTGATTACGAGCAGGTAATGCAGTGCGCATAGTAACATCAGTGTCCATTTTTGGATTCTTTTGCTGTACTGGTGGTATACCGAATTTAAACTGATGTTGAGGGTTAACAGGTGGTCTGTAGTACTGTTGGCCTTGACCAAACGCTGGTCTATAACCTTGAGGAATTGGTGGGGTATTAAATCTAGGTTGAATATTCGGCGGTCCAAATTGAGGTCTTCTCTGATTATTATGATGTATGCCAAATTTGAACTGCTGATTACCAAAATTAGGTTGCTGTTGAACCTGCGGGCGGATTTGATTAGGTATACCAAATCTGAATCCCTGGTTCTGTTGAGGGTTCGTAGTAATAAATGGTTTAAGACCAAATTTCTCTACATAAGGGTTACTAGTGTTAGCTGAAGGCTGTGAAAATTGTTTTTGAACTAATGGTCTTAACATTCTATTACGTTGTTCATACTGAAATTTGAAGTTTACTTCTTCAAGGACAATGCTGAGGGCATCTTCAAGTGTATTAGTGCCCTTGAGCCTTACTATACGAATTAAATCCTCAGGTAAATTATATAGAAATACGTTCAGTGCCATATTATCATATATAGTTATTTTACTTCGCCTAATATGATCATCTGTTAAAAGATTAACCTTCGCGAATAATGTGCTCTTAACCTGTTGTATACGGTTACAAAAATCTAAATAGGATTCGTTATTTTTAATCCTTAATGTTTCTAATTGAATAGCAATGCATTCTTCCGAACGCGGATCTCCGAAGTGTTGCGTTAAAACAGATTTTAATTCAGCCCAGGATTCTATATCTGGCCTCTCACTAATTAAGTGGGCCGCTTTACCGATTAATTTACTAGAAACTACATGAAAAACGTATAAATCCTGTGCTGGATTATTTTCCCTCCTATAACATCTTATAACATATTCACATTTTTTAATATATAAATTTAAAAGCCTTTCATCTCCATCAAACTTAGGGATAATTGACGATATTTCTTGTGGAAATGAAACAAGAGTTGTAGCCATTTCTACCATCTAACTTAAATACAATATAATATAAAATGTAGTATAACGTATTACCGATTTTAGTGCAATACAATTAAAATAAAATTATATTAAGTACTACGAGTAATTGCCGATTTCTGTGCAATTAATTAAAATTAAAATATCTAACTCTATATACGTAACTAATAAAACTAACTCTACATATAATTGCCGATTTTTAGGCAATCAATTAAAATAAAATATGTAACACGATGTACGCTACGTGTAATTACCTATTTTCTGTGCAATTACCTTGAAAATCAGTTAACCAGTAATTAAGAGGTAATTTTGGACCTCTACAATCTAGTTTAATACAAATAAAAAGGAATAGATTATGGAAACAAGGAATAGTGAATTTGGACTACTCACAAGCCATCCATACTCCTCCAATGATGATCCCTTTGCACTCACTTGTCTTCGCCGCGCGTCCCGAAAACTTATTTCTTTGGTTCGAGGATACCGATCTACTTTTTCCGCGCTTTTCGCCCAAAACCCGATTTTTGAGTTTTTACGAATGGCAAGCAACACGGCCGTAGAATATACGGTATCCTACCGGCTGCGCCAGTTTTACTTTGGGAGCTCGAGGGCGACTTTTTAAAAAAATTAAAAATTAATTATAAAATTATACAAGTGAGTTTATTGAAGGTTGACAAAGGAATGAATTAAATCTAAACTTAAATAACTACAGGGCAACATATCGCCCACCGAGAACATCTTATCTTATTCTAAGAATTCACTAGACGCACGGATATGGGCTAGACGCCTAGTCAGCGGATCTAGTGAATAGGACAGGGCCGGGCTCAGGTCGCATGACTACCTCTGTTCCGATAGATTTGTTGACAAACGGAGCTCGTGTGGTGACCATAACGACTGTATTACTAGAGTGGTGTCTTTATGCGTGTAAAGTGCATATTATTATTGTTTTTATAATATACTAGCTGACCCGGCAAACGTTGTTTTGCCATATAAATTTGGGGTGGGTCACCCTTATCACTTTGGTGGATGAAAAATAGATAGTAGCCGATTCTCAGACCTACTGAATATGCATATAAAATTTCATAAAAATCGGTCGAGCCGTTTCGGAGGAGTATGGTAACTAACATTGTGACACGCGAATTTTATATAATAGATAGATAAATAATGATAATCATCATCATCACGACCCTTCAATGGCCCAATGCTGAGCCGGGTCTCCTCCTCAGAATGAGGAGGGTATTAGGCCATAGTCCACCACGCTGGCCCAGTGCGGGTTGGCAGACTTCACACACCTTTGAGAACTTTTAGGGAACTCTCAGGAGTGCAGGTTTCCTCACGATGTTTTCCTTCACCGTTATAGCAAGTGATATTTAATTGCTTAAAACACACATAAACTGTGAGTGTGCCCAGGATCGAACCTCGAACCTCCCGAGTAAGACTTGAAGTCTCAACCACTGGGCCATCACTGCAATTTAATAATAATAATTATAATAGATTATCCTTTTTAATCCAATAAAAGGAAAGATCATGAAAAATATATAAGGAAATTATTCAAACGCAGTGTTTTAGATTGAAATAAAACAAATTATGGGAACACACGTATAGGAAAGTCATATTTTCTTAATATATTTACTAATGAAAGTTATGTGGCCTATGAGAACTAGAATGGCTTAGATATAGCATTGAATTTTGAAGTATAAAATGTAATATAGGTAGAAGATCGTATGTTTGAATGGTAGCTTCAGAATTTTTCTGATAAAATTGATTACGAAATTTCGCTTTCAGCTCTTGTCAAAATTATCTCCTAATACATATAAAGAGAGTTTGGTTCTCCGTATGAAATATAATATTGTCATTTAAACGTACTATATTGGATCATGGATATGTAAGAGTTTCTCTTTTCTCTTTTCTGTAACGTAGCTCTCAATTTAATAATGAGCTGATAGTCTTCGAACGGCTTAACAGATCTTCAAAAATTATGCCTAAATTTGATTAAATTAGCTTTCAACGAAATCAAACTTCATCAAAATCGGTCCATTATCTGGACGCTACAGTGCTCTAGATAGACAAGTTAATCTTATAACATCCATATTTAGCGTTGGGGTGAAAAAACCTTTAAATTAAAAATTCTTTTTAGATGATGAAAAATTCGAAAAATTCCAGTAAATTAGCCCTAATGTATAATGATAAAGCACTTTACGAACCGTTTGGATCTCAAATAATGGAAGTTCAGCATCCCGGTAACCGGGATACGCTCATCCCAAACTTTGAGATACCTACTTGATATCATGATAATGTGATGTCTAAATTTAAATATTAAAGTCGAAGTATGTTAGTATTAAACTTTAATGGATGAATTTGCGAAACTTTTACTGAGCACCGCTATCCTATATTCAATTTAATGAACTGTTTTCTTCTGATCAACAAAGGTCAGCTAGATCTTTGTTGAGGTTAGTTAATATTCCAGAGAATAAGCAGATATTAACCGATCAGTAAGTTTTATGTGATGAAATTGGTATTATGTTAAAGGTGAAGAAAAACCAACGCTCTGTTTTTTTACAAGATATCTGGCAGATTGGATTGCAAACTACTACTACTACTATTCCTTAAGCTCTCCAAGCAAGCTAAAATGCTTGTGTTAGGAGTGGGACGATTTTGAATCCAACGCCTGAACCACTGAGCTACTGATGGTTATTTAGATGAAAATTAATTTGAATAAAATTTAGAAAATTATAGACCACTGATTCTCAAATGATATAGTCCCTCACTAGGATTTAAAAACGCGTTGTAAGGGGCACATTGGCCTAAGCAAAAAAGAATAATTGGAGGTTTGAGAGATGCATAGAGAGTCTAATAAATTGGATGGATATGACAAGTGATCTACGGGTCAATTAAATTTGAGTACCTATGTATCACTCAGAGATTCTATAAAAATGAACGCTATTCGCCATATTGTGGTGGCGGCCATCTTGGATTTAAAATTTGTCATAATGTATAGTATTCTACTAGTGCCAGTAGAGCCCTTTTATTTGATACCTATATTGAGGGAGTTGTGAAAAAATATGTAATCCGCCATTTTGTGGCGATTTTCATGAAATGCCCTGACTAATTCACCTTACAAACAATACCAAACAAAATCAAAGTCGGTTCAGACGTTCGGAAGCTACGATACCATAAACACACACTCACAGACACGTCAAACATATAACACCCGGTCGTTTTTGCGTCGTTCGATCAAAATAGAATGATTAATTTGAGAGCTTTCCTCTTATTAAAGATACATAAAATCAATTGCTTTTTTGTTGGATAAAAAAAAGGAAAAATAAACGTTTTCAGTCCGCATTTATAATATTAGTAAACTTGACAAGTGCCACAACTCTCAAGAGAAAAACTTGAGTCTCCCTAACCTGGTCCGCCTCACACCCACTTTTGCATTTTTAAAAGCTAAACATTAAAATTTAAAAATTCATTTCGTGCTTGGCGGTGAAGGAAATTTTTTTTATGAGAACTAAAATATCACCGTCAAGGCGCTTTATATATTAAAATATGGAAAGGGTAAAAAGTGTGCTTACTTACAAAAATACTGGCTTTCTAGAACCTTGAATGAAAAGGTGTATTACACACTAAAATCACTCGTCGATCAGCACTTAGTTAGGTTCTTTTTAAGGTCACTTGGTGTAGACACTTCATTACTATATCACTAAATAATGTTAGGTTTTATTAATACTATAAAGTATCGATATTAAATATCATTATAATAATTTGATCAATGTCTCGATTATCGAATATTTACTTGGCAACACAGGCCACCTGTCATTAAAGTGGGAATAGATGAGGGGGGTATTTTGTATTATAAAAAGGATGACTTTTACACAATAAGGTTTAGTTGTTCTCGGATCTCGTGTGTCGTCAAAGTGTTGTGTATTTAAAGATAGTTTGCCGAATATTTAAATCATTAGAGTAATTGCTGTTTTGCTGAAGAAGTGTTAAATATTAGTCAGTGGGTCGAGCGGAAAGCGAGAGTTTACTAGAAGTAGAAGGGCTCTTTAATCTTGCACCTAGTCTTTTGAGCATATTGTGCAGTTAAGCTACCCGTATTAGCTTTTAATAATATCATTTATGATAAAGTTAACTTCGCGTCTGTTTGTCTATTCGTGATGAATTCAAATAGAATAGATAAATCGGCTACAATGAAGCAGAATTATGTCAGTAAAACGTTTCCAGATCAAAGATATTTAACGTCCCATCAGTAAGTGTGGAACTCTCAAATTATCAGTCCATTATCAGTCGTGATCGTGCCTAATTTCACTATGGCTTTGCCAAGGCTCAATTATTGATAACTTTGTATTGTAGCTAGCAACATTATTGATAACATTGTATTGGCGAGTTATATTGTTTTATTTCAACTATACCCTCATTCTCGTTAGTATAACTACCGGCAAGTAAGTTTACGTTTGACCTTGAATGCGCAGAAGTCACTAATAGGGCCTTTTTCGCGGGTAGCGCGGGAAGAGAGCAGCGCGTCACACGCGATTGGTTCTTATGCGACGTTTCCATTAACGCGCGTCTGCTATTTGTCAAAATAGCAAACGTCACGGAAGGAACCGCCAATACAGGCACGCAGCACGCTCAAAATACGCAACTTTCCCCCACTACTTTTTCTCACAAGTTGTGTAGTTTAGTGTCGTGGTTAGGTCTCGCTTATCAATGTCCTTGATATTATAGTACATATTTCAAAATAAAATTTTTGTCTGGACTGACTGTCTCCAATCTATTGGGACACATTCTTGAAATAAAACAAGTTGTGGACAGTATTACAAAATTCTGTTTATTTTAAAGTCAAACTTTTACTGTTTATTTCGTCGTCTCTAAATTTATATACTATTAAATAAATGTTACTATTTTTTTTGCTCATGATCATAACTTTAATAAACAAAGCAGATGATCATTACTATTACTTTATTAATAAAGAATTATAAATCACTTATTACATTATTCGAATCTGTCATGATACACAAAATATACTGATATAGCAATTATATCACTATACTTATCGCTACTCGCTTATATTTTACATTAAAATTTTCAACACGAACGTAATTTATACAAATATGTGACACAAAGACATAACTGCCACACAGCTCGACATGCACTTCATCTCTATGTCGATAGATGGCGTACGAGCATACTCATTTGTTTACTTTGTATTCTTAAGTAATTTTTTCGCGATAAAACAGCCTGTGCTTCCCCAAGGTCTAATATAATCTCTGCATCAAGTTTTATATAAATCGGTTCAGTGATTTAAGTGTGATTTCGTAACAGTCAGACAAACCATATTTCCGCTGATAGATGTCGTAAGTAGTATATTAAATCGCTCTTTCGTTTGTTTATTTAGGTTTAGAGAAGTTTATTTTTCAATAAGACAGTACAGTCACTTACTTGAGAACAACAGATTCATAACTGAAAAAACTAATTCGTCGTTCCATCTATAGTAATATGTTATACATAATGCAATATATGTTAGTAGTTACTAGTTAGGTATTAGCAAGTACATTCTTTATTTATCTGACACGACCACAACATATACTCTAAGAATACAAAAATAAGGAAAAAGAAAATAACCAAAAATAACAAGTTTCCATTGTGTTAGAAGAAAAAAAAAGTGTTCACTCATTTTATTAATTCAATATGTTAAGATGTGATTAATCTAATATGTTCTGCCATTTTTTTTTAATAAATTAAATGAATTTTCGCTTCTTATATCTGAGGGTATCTGGTTGTAGAACTGAGCTCCTTCAAAAGTTATCATCGTTTTGTTTGTATTCTTAAGTATTACCTACGTTTCCTAAGTGTTCCTTTCAAATTATAATATAAGTTAGGATTAGGATATTAGTTAGAATTATATTTAACTAGTTATTAATAAATACATACTATATTTTTGTAAACATACAGGACATAACATTTCATCATAATTTACGTGTAATTATTATTTACAGGGAGATACGAATCGTTGGAAACTTTAAATTTTAAGTACACATGAGTAAAATTTACTACTTAAATAAAATTCATTAAAAATTTACTAGTACCGCAGTGCAGTTTTTTACTGTAATCGAATATATTTTAACAGTTGATGGTAACCCAGTTAAAACAGTCGCGATAAAACTTCTATTTAAAATCTTTATATTATTGAATCGACTAAGTTTGAAACGTTCAAACTTTTCAAAGTTTTGTGAGTGACTGCGAAATGAATAGTTGAGATATTTAAAGAACGCTTTAAATTAAATTATATTTCAGGAGCTTTTGGAAACTCAAGAATATATACCTTCTTAAAACATTTGAATTAGAAATAATTCTTTCGATTTATAGAATCAAATCCATTGTTTCGTGTAATATTATGATAGTTATTACTGTGTGTGGGCTTTGTTACTCAGGAATAGGTGTAAAAACTATTTAATATTTACCTATGTAAACATATTAAAATATCAGTAACTCAAGTGATCCTCAATAGCGAAGGTACTACTATAGTAAATCCAAAATACTTCTTGACAATGTTTACCGTATGAAATTACTCGACGGAGTGTCTCATGTCTATCATTTTATAGATTACCTTTATATTATTGAGTCAGTAAGTACTCTTGAAATAAAACAAGAGAAAATACTTGCAAATAGAGAAATATTTACGAAATTATATTTAGGAAATCTAATATAGGAATGGAAAACTAAATATGGATTTTTGCGATATTCCTATAAAAATCCTGAGACCAATAATTGCTTTATAAAGTTTCAAACAAAACAACTAATATTAAAAGCTTATATAAATAAAAATTAGCATTTATCTTGAATAAATAACGAAATCAATGGATCAGTGAATTGTATCGAGCAAACAAGCGAGCTCGTTCATCACTGTGAATTTGCTGAGCATTACCATCCACGTTACATTATTCGATACTCATTGCTTGCGTTTAAATTGATTATTGGGTATTTTAGAATCTTCTAGTGTTATGAGCTGTAGTTATCTGTAGGAGGTAATATTTCTTATACCTCTTGCTTACAGCTCATATACTACAAGGCAAAATAGCTGGAAGGAGACCACCCGACCGAAGATGAACGTCCTGGTTTAAAGACTTTCGTCAATTAGGTTAGGCAAGGTGTTCCAAACAGCAGCTTTTAAAGTTCAGCTAGCCAATGATTGCCAACCTCCAATAGGTGAGAGCATCAGAAGAAGAAAAGTTCTCTATAAAGAAGTAAAATAATTTTGTTATGATTATGACAGGACTGTTCAGGAGTTGACAATAACAATATGCATGAACAATCTTCAGATTATTACTAGAAAGGTCTGGAAAGGAGAGGACACCTAAAGACATTAAGTAGCAGAAGTAGCTTGAAGTCGATTTTTAGTATTTTTAGTATTGTAAAAACAAAATATAAAAACAGCACTCAATACAGACTTAACAAATATTTATGAAATACTCAAAACCCATGATAGATATAATATATACTGTATTTTAAAAAACTTTATACTCGATTCTATTTGATACTTGATATGAAAGAAAGGTATCGCGAAATACCGTTTCGTCTCTACAAGATTGTTATAATTCTCAATATATTAATATTCTCGCGCAGCTCTCAAGTTGAAAATAAGCTGATAGTCTTTAAACGGCTGACTAGATCTTAACAAATTATAGCTAAGATCTATCTCGATTGAATTACCTTTCAAACAAATAAAATTTCATCATATCGGTTCATTACAGACATTTGACCATTGTAAAATTTAGTGGGGCACCATCAAAATGTGCTTTCATGAAGGCGGTTGTGAAGTAATCTGAATGAAAATTGGATCTCTTAATTTGTTTAAGACCTCTTTTAAATGAGGCGTTTTCAGGCACTGAATACATTCAATGAAAAAAGTTTTTATAGAAAACATAATTACTTAGCCGCAATTGAATCTGTTTGGTTAACATTTTGATTCATTTTATAATCCAAAAATCCGTAAAATGACATGAATGCATATGATTATGAAGCAAACAATCGCATCGGTCGCCTCATCAATCAATAACAGGAATTAACATCGGGAATTCATTGTTCATTTGTGATAGCTTTTAGTTTGTACTATTTTAAAATAGTTTGTTCTTGTGTCAATCACATAATTTATATGAAAAGCTTTATCTAAAATATACAAAGTATAACTAACATTAAGTTTAAATATAGGTTTCATGAAAATCGGTCTTAGATGTTTATTATCTGTGTCCGTGTTTTTTAAATTTTAATTTAATAGTTTTAATCAGGACAAGTGATACTATTGTTTTTACTAATTTTCCAATCGTTACAAAATTATAGATATATATATTAAAAGATATTTTAACCATGAACCAAAAATCAAATTTCATACAATATTCCGTTCTGGCTTAAAAGTTATTTAGAAAAAATGTACAAAAAAATTCTCCATCCTTGCTTCGCTACAGAGAAATGGTTTCAGTAACAAAAACACTTCCTAATTAAGCTGAAATATTCTCACTATAAAAAAAAAACATATTATGCTTACATATGTATTATTATGTCCAATGAGCATCTAAAGTTAAAGTCTTGGCATACCAAACATAAAGTTTTGTAGCTATGTACAGAACTAATGATTTACATGCCGAAACTAGACTTGAGTGAACTTGTTAGGTATTACGCTAATACCGGCACAGGAACTTTTGAAATATTTCAAAGACTATTTACGACTACCAGTCCTGCGTCTAACTAGCATGTGTGGAGTCTGTTATATTTTATAGCAAAGAAATAAGTAAAGAAAGTAAAGAAATAAATTTTAATTCAAATACTTTTTCCATAGTGACGGTAACCATAAATTCCATGAAGCAACTTATTAATTCTTTATTCTCTTGTCCTCTTTTTCACTTTTACACCAAACCCTTTCTTTGGAAATTTGATTATTACAACAAAATTAATACGATTATTGGTTCTGACTTTTTGATATAAAACGAGAAATCGCCTATACCAAATATGATAAAACGTAGCCTATGACCATTCCCAGCTCTAGTCTACCCCTGTACCAAATTTCTTCAAAATCGGTTTGGTACTTAAAGCGTGAAAGCGTAACAGACGGACAGAGTTACTATTATATTTATAATATTAAAGTTTGAAGGCTAAAAAGTTTTCCTAATAATGTATTTAGGCAGTCTCTCTCTAAAAATCTCCCTATGGAAAAATTAAGTAGACTTTAATGAAAAACATCAGGAAAAATAAAATAAAAACATGGTAATAATACTTAGGAAGTATTTCAGTAGAAAAACATTAGCAGCTTGTCATTTTCTATACGGTTTTTATAAAATAATCGGAGACATCAAGGTTGTAACTGTTAAGTACTCTGCCATTTTATTTTACGATAGCGGAAGGAAGCACGTTGGATATTTTGAAGAAAAACGTTTTTATTATTATACTATAATGTAATAAAAATAAGGTTTTATAAAATAGCTTAGTCGATTATAATGAGACTTTAATTTTTTAACTGATCTTCAAATCGATTTTGGCCTAATAGTATCATTTATACGTGTTATTTATCATTCTAGTATCTCATTTTCTAATTATAATAACAGGAAGCTTAATGCCTGGGGATTGTCTCCTAAGTGCATGTTCAGAATACCCTATGCTATGTGTATTTTAATCAATTAAATATCACTTGCTATAACGATGAAGAAAAACGTCGTGAGGAAATCTGCACTCCTGAGAGTTCGCCAAGCTTCTCAAAGGTGTGTATAGTCTGCCAACCCGCACTAGGCCAGCGTGGACTATGGCCTAACCCCCTCCTCGTTCTAAGGAGGATACCCGGCTCAGCAGTGGGCCATAAGTGGGTTATGATGATGATATGTAAATATTCGAGCTATTGGAAGTATTCTTAAAATAAAACCAAATAGGAACTTACAACTAAATGAAAAAGCAATCAAATATTATTGTGCCTTTCAAATATTGCCTTTAGCGAATATACAAAAATTAAATGGTAAAAAACACTTATATTTATAATATTACCAAGATAACATTTTCCCCAGCTATAAACGCTACATTCTTCTTACCTAAGTATTTTGTATTTTTCCTTGTAACAGTCCCAAAGAGTGTGGATCGTTATAGTACATCAAAACAAACGTTTTACCATTTCCAAGTTTGGAAGTATTCCAAAGTCCCGTCGTGTGACAGTTTACAAATACTATTTATATTCGATATTCTACTTGGAAAAATTTAGAAATAAAAGGTCATTCTCTCTCTGTGGTCGCTCCCTCATGACTGAGGATCGTGGTCATCGACGAATGTGGATGGTATACACCTAGTTTGGAGTATCTGCTTCCACCGGTGTCTGTTCATCGCGTCTCTGGCGACCGAGCAAAACTTAATTGAAGATGGATGTCTCACTTGATCGCTCCATCTGGTTGGGGACCGTCTCCGGGATCGTTTTCCCTCCGTGTTTTCAACAACGGCCAGTTTTTTAAGGCTCTCATCACGTCTTTTCATTATGTGGCCAAAGTATGATTATATACACTGCAGAAAGATTATGGGGAGGCAGATTTGGACGTGTAGATACGAGAGGATCTATGCATTGGTGCGCTTGGCGGTCCAGGGTATCCTCAGCATGCGCCTCCAGCATCACATCTTGAATGCATCAATCCTCTGTCTTTCTCTGGCTCGTATCGTCCATATTTCTACACCATATAGGAATATGAGTAATATTAGAGCGCGTATTAGCCGGGTTTCACCACCAGTGTTGGTAATACTCCTTTTCTTCCAGATGACGTTTAGTCTAGTCATCGCGTCCCTAGCCATACCAATACGCCTCTTTATCTCCGGTACACAGCTACCATCGTTGTAGACTAGCGCGCCCAAGTACATGTAATGAATCACTCAATCTATTAATAAAAACCGCATCAAAATCCGTTGCATAGTTTTAAAGATCTAAGCATACAGGGACAGAGACAAAACGATACTGTTTTTTTGTATCACGCCAATTATCTTATAATTTAATAAAAAAATATTGAACATAGTGAATTTCGAATTTGAATCTGAAAGATATTCTGAAGTAGTCGGAATTTCAGAAAGTAAAAATATCGGTCACATCGAGTACTAAATGTTTTCTTATCCTTGGAGTCTTTCTCTGGACTCGATAAGAAATGTATATTAAAAAATACAACTACAGCCTCCAGTTTTCGTGCTATTAATACTACAAATATATGCGAATATTATATGTATTCTTAATAAAATATTAATATAATATATTTTGTTACAGAACTGAATGTGATCAACCAAACTAAGTATTTGCAAAAAGGAGTGAAAAAGTGAATAAACAAGAAAAAAATGTGAATTCCAGTATTAATGAAATATATTTTTAAGTGTAAAAAAGCTAATAAATTGAGTGATAAAAAACATGTTTAGATGATTGAAGAAGATAAGAACAATGATCAAAATGACAGTGTTACTGCAAGCATTGGTTGTATGTATGACCTGCATCAGTCTACAGTTTATTGGTAAGTGACTAACATACATATACAATTACTGGATTAATTTAATTTGAAACTTAATTTTTCGTGTTATCTCTTTTTAGACAGAAAGATAGAGTTTCAAGAGCAAATACATCTTTATAAAAATATACTTTCTATATTCTTATCATATCAATAAGCATATCTATAACTTTTTTTCAATAAATTCAAATATTATTAAATAGATATTTAAAACAAGTATATAGTGGCATGGCAGTACCCCCGCCAAGAAGAAATAAGCGAAGCGCGAGGGCTCTACCTTTTCTCGAAGAGCTTCCTCATCTTTTTTAACCCTCATAACTTGGGTTTGGATTATACCAGATCTACAAGGCCTTGTCACATACAGTGACTAAGGTGTAGAAGCTTGGCTCTATAATATGAGATCTGACAACTTGTTGACAGTGCGAGGTATAAGGTCTCGTCTTGGCAATTAAACAATAAATAAGGAATATTACATGGTTACAGTGTTGAATAATAATTTAGTACCAAAGTTCAAATAGACTAAAATAAATATAAAAATGTTGGAACAAATACTTCTTCTGCCAAATTTAAAATAACAAAAAAAAACTACAACTTATCAAAATTACTTTTAAGTTAAGAATAGTAAGTAATATTTTCGTGACCTCTTCTTTAATAATATAGCTAAACTTAGTAGACTAAAACGTATAAGATATAATTTAAATTATTCAGAAAATACTTTTGTGATCACTAGCAGACTTTATAAAAATTATATAAAAGATTTAATACCTTTAAGTTCAAGAACATATACAACATAATGTAAGTATATGTTTATTCAGAGCTTCAGAAAATGGAAAATCACGGGAAGTTTTAATCGCTCCATCAGCAGTATACATTGTAGGCGTAAACGATCTTAAGCACTCATTCCTCTCAGGAAATATAAACATGATTTAATATTATACATATTATAAAATTTAAAACAAAAACATCATTATCACAACTCATTAATGGCCAACTGATGATCTGGGTGTCCTCCTCAGAATTAGAAGGGTATTCGTAGTCTACCACGCTGGTTAGCACACCTTTGAAGACTTTATAGAACTTTCAGGAGAGTAGGTTTCCTTACGAGGTTTTCGTTCACCATTAAAGCAAGTGATATTTAGTTACTTAAAAGACGCATAGCTCTGAACAAAACTATATCAAAATTGCTTTAAATCTATATAAAAAAACTCTGAGATATCCAATAAGATGTTTGTTTTACTTGGTGGAAGTCTCAAAATATTATATTTAGGAAGACAATATAAATTTCTCCTTATAAGTACAATGGGTAGAAAAATAACAAAAACATCTGATTGACAGCGAAATAACAACCGGGAAGGGTTCACCGAAATAGCACCTACGTAAGAGGATATTATACTACCACTATATACAAAATTCACACCATTCACTACATCATATTGTCTACGTGTTAATACATCAGCTTGATTTAGTCCCCATACATTTCAATATGTTTACAATGTTATGTCTTCTATATAGCACAGTTAACTCTTGTTATGTTATATTCGTCTGTTTACTGTTGAACCGTTCAAAGAACCCTTTGGTATATGGAATATAAACTGTACGAAGGATAGTATATTTGCTCCAAATTGCAAATATTAACTAATGTCCTTCCTCTATTTGTCTGTCTGTGCCATAACATTTATAATCCTACAAATAATATATTTGTGAAAGTATGTTCAAATGTTTGATGGTCAATCAAACAAAAACGGCTAAGCAAATTACAATGAAAATTAGAACGCAAAATCTTACAATCTAAATTAATATATCGCACACCTAGTTAAAGACTCGCGCAACTCAAAATAATTCCAAAATAACTTATTATCATTACCGGAATCTGCGTTCAAAACTACATAATCTCCACAAACACCTGTAGAAATAGTTCCATAAATAAACTGAAGACGGCGCTATAACTTAGTATTGCGGACTAGCTTGGTCCACACCCCCCGCCAACAACACTAACGCATTACCAGTTGCGACATGTTAGCCGAAGGGGTAGGTGCTGTTAGTACACGTAAAGACTGGATTATTTCGAGTTGGGCGTGTATTCGTTATTAACTGCGTTTTGAATACGTAAATTATTTTTAGTTAGGCTGGTCTTCATGGTTGAACTTGTGATGAACTATGACCAATTCTTTGACTATTTTGACTTAGTGGAGTGTTTCTTTACAAATGTAAGTATTTTTTTTTTACGAACTAAAAATCGTTTATTATTGTTGAAATTATTTCATAATATTTGTGTTAGTTGAGTATTGCTGGTTAAATGAAAATCGCCCTTATTATTGTAACAATAGCTACTACGGTTTTTTTTAATATAGCAATATTTTGTGTTGTACTTGTATTTGTCCCAGTGATTCAAAAATATTATTAAGAAGTGTGGACTTCGAGTTATGGGTATTTTTTGAGTTAGTGTAGTCTTCGTGACTAAATCAATTTAATGATTCATTTTTCAGAAGATGAAGGGTCGTGGTCTACTTTTGCTAAAAAAGGCTATGGCAGTTCGTTCAAATAGATCTGAATGCAATGATGTAGAATTGGAGCCTCAAAAGTGCCCACCGTCGCCTTCGACGAGCTCCACAGTAATAAAACTAGCGGGCATTGATAACGAGCTGTTTCACGAGAATACACCGAGTTCACCGACACTTTCAACGAGCCCAACGATTATGAGAGAAATTTTACTAAATGAACCAGAGGGCACTAATATGGAAATGGAGCCGCAAGAATCACCTACAACAAATACTAAAGAAATTGAAGAAATCTTAGTGCATCACAATGGGGGGTTAGGAGAAAACTCAAAATCGCAACAATCAACGTCAGACAGATCTCAAATGAGACCATCTTACTTTGTTTCACCAGTTAACAGCGAGGGTAGCGATTTTGATGACTCGGATAAGGATTCGCATTACATTTTACCTACCAAGAAGGGAACTCACCGACTACTCCTCCCCGTTTCAAAGAAAAGGTCTCGTTCTTCTACGTTTTCTAGCTCGACAAGTTCTAGCTCATCATCAGATAGTTCTAGCAGCTCAAATAGTAGTAATATAGAAACAGGTAATAACTCTGTGCCCTCTGCAGTATCGGATACTAACTACCTTTCACGTAACGATGTTCTTGAAGCTTCCAAATTTCAGCCAATTATTGATCCGCCACCTGCTGCAGCTGACAACTTTCAAAGATGTAAAAAAAGAGTATGAAACCCTGCAGCTTGGACCACAAATGTTAAGAAAGTTTTACGAAATACGGGTAAAGCTTACGAAAGTTCAACCAAAAAAAAAGTAGCTGAAAGAGCGATCAAGCCTTCATGTAACGATAAATGCAAATTAAAATGCAAGGATAAATTAACTGAAATTTTACGCACAACTTTTTTCGATAATTTTTGGAAGTTAGGTGACCTACAAAAGCAGAGAGAGTTTATCGTACGACATACTGAATTTATTAAGCCTAAATATAGATACAGTAGTACTCAAAATCTTAGGGCACTTAATTCTGCATTTTTCTTTGAAGTTGACGGTATTCGTGTTAGAGTATGCAAAACATTCTTTAAGGCTACTCTTAGTATCAGTGATCAATGCATTAAGACTGCTCTTTCTAAACGACAAGAAGGTGGTTTTATAGAAGATGATAAAAGGGGCAAGCATGGGAATCATCTCAAAGTAGAAAATGAAATAAAAGAAAGTGTTGTCACATTTATTAACTCTATCCCTAGAATAGAGTCTCATTACCTTCGAGCACAAACTTCAAGGGAATTCATCACAAGTGAAAAATCACTTGCGGATTTATACCGAGATTATAAAGATCTACGGGAAAATGAAAATTTACCATTTGCTACATCAACAACCTTTAATCGTATATTTAATACACAATTTAATATTTCTTTTCACGTTCCGAAAAAAGATGCGTGTGACCTTTGCGAAACATTCAATAATTCAAATGAAGAAGCAAAACAAAACTTACAGATGGCTTATGAGCAACATTTGAAAGAAAAAGTATTGTCTAGATTAGAAAAGGATGCTGACAAAGAAAGGAAAGATGTACATGTTGCGGTTTACGATCTGCCGTAATGCAAATTCCCAAAGGACAAGCGTCTTCGTTTTTTTATAAATCGAGAATAAATTGTTTAAATTTCACTATAAGTGATTTATTTGCTAAAAATGTAGTTTGTTTTTTTTGGGACGAAATTGAAGGCAAACGTGGTGCTGTGGAAATAGGATCTTGTGTGCTACAGTATATTCAAATGTTAGTTGAGAAAAATGTTTCAGATAAAGATCTGGATATTATATTTTACAGCGACAACTGTTGTGGTCAGCAGAAAAATAAATATCTACTGTCAGCCTATGCTTTTGCTGTTTCAACCATGAGAGTTAAATCAATTACACATAAATTTTTGGTGCGCGGGCATTCGCAAAATGAGGGAGATAACGTGCATAGCGTTATTGAAAAACAAATCAAACGTTATACTAAGTCAGGCCCTGTATACTGTCCACAACAATACGCTACCTTGATAAGGTCGGCTAAAAAGACTGGGAAACCTTATCATGTCGAAGAATTAACACATGACAAGTTCTATGATCTGAAGGCCCTTCAAGAAGAGTGGGGTAATAATTTCACTGTAAATACAGACAGAGAACAAATCAAATGGCACGACATCAAACAACTCCGCGTTGAAAAGCAGCAGCCGATGTCATTTTTTTATAAAACCTATATTATAAAGAGCCGATTTTTAAGAAAGCGTTTGTAAGAAATTTAAGACGAGCACAAAATCACGAATTTTCTCTAAATTTGAAACAAGCGTATCTGCAAAAAATACCGCTGGGTGCTAATAAAAAGCGAGACATTCAGGAATTAATTGATAAGAAAATTATTCCCCAGGTGTACTTCGATACTTATTACAAAAATGCACTTGCTGTAGAATAATTTTAGATATTGATTACAGTTTTATAGATTAAGTACCAAAGACAAAGTCTGATTATTGTTAGGTATTTTTGATAGACGTGCCAATTTAAGGTATCGTATATTTAATTTTAAGATGTTAAACAAATTATATTGTTTTATTTATTTTTATTAATGAAGAAGAAAAATTATTTTTGTACGAATTTAGAAGATAATGAGCAATAATACTACTTGAATTAGTAATAAGTGTTTTTGTATCAAAGCAAAGTCTATAATTATCTTTGACCACAGACATTCCTTAAATATGTTGTTAAAAGGAAATATTTTTTTAATTTCCATTTTGATACAATTAATGTTAAATGTATGTTTATGTTTTAACAAACATATTCGAAAGATTTTTCTAGAGATTTTTAAAAGTTTTGTTTCTAATTTTCTTTATTTATTTGTAACCTAAATAAAGGTAATTTCTTTTTTAAGATATTTGTTTTATTATGATAATCGTACAAAAAATAAATTAAATATAATGTAGATACACTACTATTTTTGGATAATACTAGATAAATAAATACAGATTAAAAGTGCACTAATTAAAAAAAAGCCATTAATATGACTTCAATTCGATTTAGTAAAAATATTAAACAATGATTTTGTCATGAATACCAACCTAACTCAAAAAACTAAAATTATAAAGTGTTATTGTTATTTGATGGAAGACTATTATCACAATAAATATTTACATAAAGTTATATACAAGCACATATAAGAAAGTTTTTAATATACCTAATAGAAATAAAATAAAACGTTTTTTTCGATTTCTGAAAAAAGTGATATTTAGAGTTGAGCTAGTCTTTATCTAGGTGTGCGATATAGTCTAACTTATATCCCAAAAAATATTAAAGATTCTCTGGGAAGAAATATTAGAAGTAATTCACACAAAAGTAATTCTAGCGGATTTAAATTAAATATTAAAAGCTGGAATACTTTACAGGTTTTTTTTTATCTTGGAAAGAAGCCTTATGTATAGCGCAGGGTGTGCGTTGCACACGGGCGCGGTGACAGCGTATTTCTCAACTAATTCGAGTTAATTTCGAGTGCATTTACGATGAAAATATTGTACCTTCTAAGAACAATAGCAAAAAAAGGTCGTCGACGAAATTACATCCACCTGGATGTTGACTGCGACATTGTTTTTTGCGCCCGCTGATCTTAACACCCTTTTATTTTCTTCAACAACGGCACTAGGGTGATGAGACTGCACACGGGCGCTATATGGGCTAAAGACGCCCTTGATCTGAGTCATAATGTGCGTGAGAAAGTGAGTTAATCTTTATGTGAAAAGATGATTAAATGAGTTGACGCGTAAGTCTTTACTTTAGATCTACTTCAAAACAAAATATTTTAAATTAGTACACTTATGTATACATAAAAATGAAAGAAAATAATTTTTGAAAAGAAAAAATGTTGTATGTTTTTTTATACTGAATTTTTGTTATATAAAATCGTGTCTTTGCTTTTAGTTATTCTCATAAAACATAACAACGATAGAAAACATAAACAAAAATCTGAAGCGTGAGATAAAGGGAGCAAAGCATTTTCCTTATCGCTGAAGCGTAGTACTCTTGTACCACTTTTGGTGTGCAAAGCACCTATGATGCGTGACTTAATCGTCCCACTTTTACCCGCTTTGAATATTAAGCTTACAGGGAAAGGAATTTCCTTGTGCCGTCAACTAGGTGTACTATACGTAGGTAAAATTATCGTTTTTAGGGTTCAACAACCAAATAATGTCTTATACAGACATCTTACTTAAACATATTCGGAAGAAGTACTGCTTCAAAAAGATTTAGTACATCATGGGTTAACTAACAATTTTATTATTTATAATACTGACTTAGCTATGTCACCTATGTTTTAAAAAAATCGCTTAATTTTACTTCAGGTTTTGCCGTTTTTTCTTCGGTATATGTCTTCTTGCTATGTCTGATCTGCTCTTGTCTTTGTTTGTTATATTTTTGGGTCTTTATACACCAGGAATAAGTATGGTGAAAACGATTTACAATAACGTGGATTTCCCCTTTAGATATATAGATATTTCAAAAAAAAAAAATCTCTAATCGAAGCTCACAAAAGGCAGTTTATTAATGAGCTTTCTCAGAGTATTTTATTTTAGCGTCTTCTAATCTCTAAAAATAGAATTTTATGCTAAGCAAAACACGAATTTAAGAATGAAATAACTCGTATATATTAAGAGATACAAGTTTCATGTTATTTTAGAAGTAAACGGACAAACATTTACTCATCCAGCTAAAGTTAGCGTACTAGCTGATATTGATATAAAACGGAACCCTCCACTATGCGTGACCGCTTTTATTACAAGCTTTTATTTAACTTGCCATGAACCCACAACTAGAACAAGCTGGGTAGGTGGGTAAACCTTTATCTAACTAGGTGAAAGGCTCACCAGCTATATATTAAAAAAGCCTTTTTTAATTGCTACGCCTTCTATGGAATTTCTCTTCCCATTTAAATTATTCTATTGAAATTTCGTTCAGTTCCTTTCAAATTTAAATAAAGATGATGCTCCTACATTTTATAACACGTAACGTCTCTGTAAACCTCAATTTACGTGAAATAAAATATTCTTAAGAGGATTTTTTCTTTGTATATTTTGTATGTTACCAAAAGGTAATTTACATTTGGAAAAACTGATTGCAATTTTAAAAGACAAAAAGATTACTGAATAAATTTATTTAATTTTTATAGTCAAAAAATCTTCACTAACTTATATTCAAACAAATATTCACGACTGATTACTTAAAAATTAACTGCCACGTCCATCGACCATGACAGTTAGTTAGCCCTTGAAATATTTGATGTGTTTGGTTAACGTTTTCCTGAGTTTTAAGCCCCAGGCACTACTTGACTTCTATCTGTAGTAAATGTTAAGTTAGCCACACTTTTATAATTTTATATTCGCGAGCAAGTTCCTTTTCTTTTATTTCAAGTATACTCACGTGACAATATATGTGCTTTGTTCCGATAGATTTGAGAAAATTGTCAAAGGCGATGACCATCAAAGTTGTGTGTCATGATTCTAGGACTATATTATAGAGATCTCTGGTCTCGTGTACATGTTTGATAGTGGTGATTTTTTTCTGCAGTGTAGCTCCTATATAAATGATAAACATTTTTACCTTAATAAAAATAGAATTCTATTCAAAGCAAAGCTTCCAAAATCCGAAACAAAAAGGAGCATATCGATGGACAAACCGAAGCCTACAGTACAAAAGCATAAAAGCAAAAAGCATTTCATATTTCGGATGTGCCAGCTCACGTGCCGCCAAAAATCCGAGGCCTTCCAAAATTCTCGCAAAAAGTTCCGAGCTTCGAGCTCAAAGGCCAACATTGTTAGCGCACCGCAAGATGTGACGTCTCATTACCGTATGGGAGTACTTTGTGTATTACCGGGCCTTTATTTATGGAGCCATTTGGTCGACGAGTATCTTTTACAGTATTTGTATTTAGGATATGTTAGGATAAATTCATTTATCGTTTTAATCATGGGTCATTTTATCTTTCTCTATGTTACTCAGTGGAAACACTAAAGGAAAACTATCTATTTTAATCATCAAAGCTTTATAATCTTATATATATATTTTTTTAATTATTTGAAGGCTAAAAAGACATCCTTTCCAGTTAACAATGGTTCAAACTCAATAATATAATAAACTAAATATTTGTAAAATAATCAAATAATGTCATAAACAAAAGTTAAACCAAACATATACTTTCTTTTTAGGATTTTTTAGAATTCCGTCCTACAAAATGAGAATCTATCGAGTCACTTACCTCTTTTTTTCTGCAAAACACATCGTCATTAATCAAATTATCAGGTCTGCAATTTCTTAAAGTGAAAACTTAAGATGTATGGTCATAATTTTTCAATGGCAAAATTACGTTTGCAGCTCTATCCAAATTAAATAAAGAAATATAAAGAGAAACAATAAATTCTGAATAGTAACATGATATACAATTACAGTCCATGTATGTTGATATAATCTATGCTATACGATGCTGTCTAGATATTACCAAAACAATAAATAATATTGACACAAAATTTGTGATAGTCGAATAATAAAAAGCCGACTCAGATTTTTTTGCGGTACTTATATTTTATGTCTATTTCAGTAATTCCCAAAGTAGTCGATGCACAAATATTAGTTCAAGGGGTCTACGTAAAAGAAAAAAGAATGTGAGATTATGTTTATTATCCAGTCTGGATATCATTTAGGAATTCTATAATGACTTAATTAAACAACAGTCTCTAGTGTTATTGTATTAATTCCTACTTTTTTCATCTTTTGCTGCTTCTAAAATAATTGATAATATCACTACATTTTTTTTGAAAAAGTCCCACGCCGCAGTTGACTCTCTGTCCGCGATCAACTCAAAAACTATTGAAATGATTTTCATGCGCTTTTCACCAATATATACGGTGATTTATAAAGGTTTAGGTATTATAATTTGTTGAGTATTTGTTTTAATTGATTTAAAAATGACAATTAACGCCGGAAGATATCATCGAAAATAGCGCGTAATCCCTTTTCTACGTGTATAAGAAATTAGATGAATTACAATTTAAGTGTCAGTAGCTCAGAAGTTTAGGCATCAGATTCATGATTGATAGGTCATGGGTTCAAATTCCAGTCATTGGACTACCGACGTGGCCAACTCCGAACACAAGCATTTTAGCTTACTTCGAGGAGCAAAGAATACTATTAGTTTGCGCAATCCAAAAAAAAATACAGCTGAGCGAATCGAGGGTGGGTCTAAAAGTATGTAATATAAGAGTCAATTAAAGTTGGGAATCTATGGTCTATTATTATCTATAAAAAAATCTAACATTACGTGATTTCATCAAGACGAAAAACGTTGAATTACAAAAACGCTTAACAAGGGAATAATAATTCAATCGTAACAAAAATATTTTCCCTTATATTTAAGCCAAGCTTTCAACTTAATAAGACAAGCGAAGGCATTTGTAGACAATATATGTTTTATATACTTTTTATGCTAGCATTTAATATTTTTATTCTAATAGTAAATCCTTGGCAAGCATATCTTGTAGTCTTGTTAATCTAGAAAATAAGTTTTAAAATTTGGGGTTTTTACTAGTTTTCTAAAGGAGTTATGAAGCATTATAACATTCTAGAACATTACTTATATACTATCGACTCACAATCAACGTTTGAAAGTGTCCGAGGTAAGAATCCACTTCAATCACTTTCATGAAAGATTAAACCCCTGCAATGTCATATTAAATTGTAAAAAAATATTATATTTAGGAAATTGATTCATTATTTTATAATATTTTTGGGTTAAGAATGATAAAATTTAATCTATTATTGATTGAAATAGCAAAAAAGGAATCTCGTCAAAATATAAACTATTTAATAATATGTTGCAAACAAGATTAAAACATAGTAGTTTAATTAGTTTAAGTAGTGATAACCCATTGGTCTTACTCGGGAGTTTAGGATACGATCCTGGGCACACACCTCGGACTTTTCTGAGTTATGTGTTTGTAAGCAATTAACACTTGCTATAAAAGTGAAGGAAAACATCGTGAGGAAACCTGCCTAAGAGATCTCTAAGATGTTCTCAAAGGTGTGTGAATTCTGCCAACCCGCACTGGGCCAGCTTGGTGGACAATGGCCTAATCCCCTCCTCTTTCTGAGGAGGAGACTCGGCTATATGGCCATTTGATGGGTTGTAATGATGATGATGAGTTGAATTACTTAAAAAAATTGGCAATTTTTTCTTGATATTTGAAAGTGTACCTACACTAAGAATTATCACCTATAACTAGGCGAGAGTTTTTCTTATCTAAATAGAGTTTTTAATATGCTCCTGGGCCAAAAAATGCAGACATTGCTCGGCTTCCTATCGAGACTGTTTTAATATGGTATTTTGAGTGTTTCTGTGGGTAGCTATATATACTTAAGTTTGCAACACCATTGATAACTTTATATTCGGGGGTAATACTTTTTATTTAATCCATGATTGTATATAACCTTTGTTCTGGTAGACTTTATACAATTGTCAAACGAAGCTCACCTGATGATCATTATAGCTGTGTGTGGTGTCGTGCTGCTGGGTCTCCATTATAGCCACACCATTTTGAAATAAAATATGATTCATGTAATATCGCTGAAAATCACTTTCGAGTAATGTCACTTTTTATAAATGATTTATGTTAAAGTTCTATACACTATTACTTGGTAGTAAATGTACTTTTACAATACAAATAGGCTTGACGAGGGTTTTAGTGTCAATTTAGGTAACCTATATTACTAGTTACATTGAATTTGGAAACCGTTTGTCACCCAAATGAAATGTCACTATCACATAAATCTTTATAATTAATGGTCACTAGTGAGGGCCAATTTTATTGTAATTTTATTCCTATTTTAAGGGTCTGTAGAATTTATTTCACACTTTGATACTTTATATTTCGTTCCAATACTGTTGAACTTCATCGAAATAAACAGAAATAATTTAATAGATGCTTCAAAAACAATAAAATTTACTCGTTGTGAAACAAATTCAAGTTTCTGATAGTTATCTGACACATATCGCAGTTGTGTAGTTTATCATCCGAATAGACTATTAGGGACTGGTTAATAGTAAAACTGGCCTAAAGACTTTTAAACTACATTACTATAGTATTACGTTTTGTTCATGAGAATACCTCTTGCAATCTAGTGATAGCCTGTCATGTGTATGTATTAAGTTATCAATCTCACACGAAACTTACTACGCAACGAAAGCTATACCGAAACGCAATTCTTACGTAAGTAACGTATGTGTAACTCTTAAAACAAAAACGTACAATAAGTCAATGCTGCCAAAGTTATAACCAAATGTAGATAATTTTATAAAAATTACGTTTTTTCATTTAAAATTAGTAATTTTTTTATATATTTTTTTTATTATTTTTTTTTAAAAGTACAATCTTACTATTATTATAAATTTGAAAGCTTTAATGTTTGGATATTTCGATTATATTAATGTTCATCACACAAAAATGGCTGAATGTATTTTAATTAAGTTTATTATGAAGCTTTATAACCTAAATTTTACACACATGCTATTTTTTGTCCCAAAAAAACATTGTTCTTACGGGATAATAGAAAAACATGTTTTGTTGTGATGTATAGTTTTTTTAAATGATAATTAATTAAATAAAAAATATAACAGTATTTATCTATATCTATACTATTATATAAAGAGGAAAGATTTGATTGTTTGTATGTTTGTGTGTTTGTTTGTTTGTTGCCAAAAGGCTCGAAAAGTACTGAACCGATGTTGAAAATTCTTTCACCGATGGGAAACTACATCCTTTCCGGGTAACATAGGCTATGTGGTGTTGCCATAAATACTCTAATTAAATAGATATGGCCATTTAAGTGCCATAAGGTGGCCATTTTGTAAATTGAAGAGTTTCTCAGGAACTACAAATCCGATTTAAAAAATGTTTTCACTGATAGAAAACTACATTATTCGTGAGTGACAAAAGTGATTTGGTGATGCCATGTACATTTTTTAATTAATAGAATATGGCCATTTTGTTGCTACTGATCCGATTTTAAAAATTCTTTCTACTACTGTGAGAAGTCTATAGTATTTCCGTCTCTTTTCCTCTAATAATCTTTAGCACTTGCCCGTTTCGGTATACCAATTCCTTCTCAGAAGGTTGCCTGGAAGAGATTGCTTTAGCAACAAGGCCGCCTTTTCATGCGTTTTTAAGTTTTTAGCTTGTATTACTTGTTCTGTTTTTATTTGATTGACTTTTATGTGTGCAATAAAGATTTTATCTATCTATCTATCTACTATCGTTGTCTCTCATCCTCTCTCTTTTTTCTCTCTTTAATTTTTATTTTTATCAGTTCAAAATGATTAGTCTCTTTTCACTTTCTTTCTTTCGATTATCTCTCTCTCTTTCCTTTACCTATTCAATTTTATTTTTGCTCTGTCCTCCCTCTTCTATTATCTGTCACTTTTTCTAACTCTATCTCTTTTTTCAAATAATGAAAAACTACAAAATTACTGAGTGACAATTTAAGGACATCAATTATAATATTTTTTTAAATAAGCGATAGCATGACGCTAGTATAAATATAAAACAAACTCAGGTTAGGTTAGTTAGTAGTAGTTTAATGAAATTTGGTACAGATATACACTAAAGCTTAGGAAATTATACATAAAAAGGCTTTCGTTATACATACATCAAAATATGTCAAAAATTTAAACTAAATAGACGAAGTAAATAGCACACGGGCAAAACCGCCCCGGTCAACTAGTTAGAAATAAAACAATAAGAGTCTCTTTTGACTGAAACGAAAATTCCATATCTTTTATTATTTTCCGTGAACAACTGAACAGTCGGCGAAGACATTTCTCCTATTTCGCTTTTATTGTTCTAGTAATAAAGCACTAAATTCTGAAGGCATAATAAATCCTAAATGGCCGTCGTTATAGACATTCCTCTTTATTTACCTGCTTAATATAATTGAGTGTGACCGTGTTTTTATCACAATGTAACTACTACTAGATTTATTGTTGCTTTTGATTCCCTTTTCATATATTTTTCCTATGAGAATATCTATTATCTTCTGCTTAGTTAGCTAGTTCATAATAATTTCTTTGTAACTCTACCTGTAATAGAGCTGAGTAGTGCCTGGGGCTTGAGTCCCAGACACTAAGCATGAGCAGGTTTAAAGAGTACTTTTATAATATATTTACTCTCACCTCCTCCACTTGACTTTGCTAACTACAATAGATAATAAAAGTAAACCTACATGGACCTCAAGGATGGTGACCTTAACCACGACCCTATAATACTAATTTCCATGTACACTGCGCGAAAACACCAGAGAGATTGACTCTAATCTATCGCACTAAAGGTTATATTGTAATATCTACCCACGAATACTAATTTATAAACGGTGTTACTAACAAGAGTGTGTTTTATTGAACGCGATAATATTTTTAGCTAGTGGATTGAATTAAAAAATTGTTTTAGTGTTGGATAGCCTATTTATCAAAGAAAATTATAAGCTATGTTATATCAAGCTACGACTCATAGGAGCGGACCATTAATGAAAAATGCTACAAAGAGTTTTTGGAGTACAAAATTCTATGTGAACGAAAGTTTGATTAACACATAAGTTAATTTTATCCCGAAAATCAAAATATTCTATGGGATAGAAAGGAAATTCACACCTATTTATTTCAATTAAATCCATACAAATAAATAAAATTGGAGTGTCTGTTTGTAATATTAAAATAATGCTTTTTACTAAGTGTATATGGATGTATACACGCACACGGTACATATACCAACAACAACATTTTTTACAATTTTTGTCTGTCTGTTTGTCCCTGTTAATCTCTGAAATGGCTGGACCGATTTTAACGGGACTTTCACTGGCAGATAGCTAATGTAACAAGGATTAACTTAGGCTACTTGAGATCTCACTACGACTCATAGGTGTAGAGCAACACGCGACCGAAGAGTCCCGCGGGTCGGCTAGTATTCGATTGAGTAAGTAGATTGGTGTATCTTACAAACATTTTACCTCACTCAAAACTAGTATTTAATAATTAGTTATACTTTTGGGTAAACCTGTACTTAGGTCACATATCACAGGCGTTGTCGGTATATTATCTAAAAGTCATTGCATCTAATTATAATTCGAAATCTTTGTCAGTAAGAGAAGTGCGTTGGTTCTAGATTTACATTTGATTCTTAAACTCTTTCTCGTGTAAACAAATATTATATCAATACTAAAAGAATCTCTACTTCAATATGGCAGCCGGGTTTATGTACTCCAATATCGTAAAACAGCCATAAAGGGAGAATAATGTATTGAGTTAGGTATAGTTTTCATTATGCTTTGATAAACAGTAGGTCAGAGAACAAAACACATATAAAACGAGTTATATGAGTTTATGTTGGTTTTTAATTAAAGGCAAATTCGTTTCGTACTTGGTCAGATTACTTTTAAGGTCAGTTTATTTATAAACTATATTATGTTACCTCGTGGCCTGTTAATTAGTAGAATACTGGCTAATTCGCGTCGCTTCCTGATATTGTAAAATACCTTTTGTTAGCAACACTGTTTATAAATCAGTAATTGCGGGTAGTTCAGTGCAGTACATATTAAAGTAGTGAAACTAATATTGTTTAGTGGCGTAGTGATAGGCCTCCGGTATCGAAGAGCACGTGAGTAATGTACATTATTATTTTAATATTTCGTAGCGAGGTCGAGTGTTAAAGGTGAGAGTTTACGTTTATAAAATACCTCTTTTAACCTGCTCTTGGATCTCAAGCATCCAAATTAATAATATCAATTATAGATCAAATCAAGGAGGCTGCATAGACGAAGTTAAGAGATGTATGGCTATAAGCAGAAGTGCAATGGACAAGCTCAAGAAAATATGGAGGAACAGAAACATCACGAAAGCCACAAAGGTTAGGCTCGTAAAAGCGTTAGTGTTTCCAATTTTCCTTTACGCCGCCGAAACTTGGACCCTACGTCGAACCGAAATTCACAAGATAGATGCTCTGGAAATGTGGTGTTGGAGGAAGATGCTGGGGGTCTCCTTGACCGAATTCCGGACAAATGCCTCCATCCTTGAGGAGCTTCGCATCAAAGTGCGTCTATCTACTCAAGTGCGCAATCGGATCCTAAAATTCTTTGGGCACGTTAGTCGGCGTGGGAACGACTCCACAGAGTGTCTTGTCGTTCAAGGGAGAGTCCAAGGCATAAGACCGCGGGGAAGGTCCCCTATGAGATAGACGGATCAGGTGAAGGCTGCGGTGAATGCTCCCGTACATGACTGCGCCCGATTAACAATCAGCAGGCAAAGTTGGCGGGACGTCGTGAGGCGGGCGCTGTTTTCTGGCCAAATTGCTGGAACGTGATAACCACGACCACTCTGCCAAGAGTGAAGCAACAAAGAAGAAGATTATAGATCCCAATAGGTCCACGGCGGTTTGACGAGACATAGATCAACTATTGACCAAGTCATGATTAAGTGCGGAGAGGTGGTACACTTTTAATGTGCATCAACCAACCTTTAAGTTAGATTTCCCTTTATAGTATTTCTTGTCAATGTACCGTCAATTACACTAACCTATAAAATTATTAAAACTAACTACATTTCAGTACATCAATAAGTTTCGTAACTAATCCAATGTCGTAAAACTGTCATAAACTAAGACTAAAGCACTGAGTTTGGATTAGTTTTCATTACGCTTTGACAACAAGAAGGCTTGAGAACAAAAGAAATATAAAATTGAACGAGAAACATTTTATTATTAAGAATAAATTGTAATGGCGTCTACCGTTATTAAATTGAGTCTAATATAATAGAATACAATACTTGTTAGTTTCCCCTTGGGAAGTAAAAGCTTGCTTTCTTAATTATGTTGTTCTAAGTCAACGCAATCAAAAGCTGCTGTCGTTTATGCGTATTTTGATACTCCTCACATACGAGTACGAGTTATCCAAACCGCGTAGTTATAACAGGTTTTTTTTTGCAGATAATAAACTGTCAGTAATCTATTTCAGTTTTCATCCAGATTGTATGAACCTGTCCGAATTTTTCGCTAATTTACAACACTCAAAGCTATGCTAGCTAAGAAGTTGTTCATAAAACAATGTAATACAATAATTAGTACAGAAGGTGTTGTGCACAACTCAGCCGAATGTTATAGGCTTTTAAGACCTTTTTTAAAGATTACTAGCAGTGTGGATGACATACTACTAGAACACTTACTACTATTCCTTAACTCTTCCAACTAAGATTAATGCTTGGGTTAGGAGTAGGCCACGTCAGTAATTCAATGGCTGGGATTTAAGCCCAGGACTTATCGGTCGTAAAACTTTTATGTAAATTTTGATACTTGCAAGAAAATAAAAAATCTACAGTATCCGTAGACCTACAATCTTAAAATTTGGTAAGAAAATAGGTGTAAGAAAATATTTACATACAATGTCAATGTTGGAAAAACAGTTTTCCAATGGCAAAGTTAAGGGTGTCTCTCGGTTCAAATTGTACGGAATTTGTCCGAATTTTTTCGTCAGGGAACTCTAAGAAGTTGTTGATAAAACAATGTATTTCAACAATTAGCACAGCGAGTCTTCAGTACAACTCAGCTGAATGTTATAGACTGTTAAGACTTAATATTATTAAACAAGAAGTAGTTGAAGCACCAATTTGGCTCTTTAAAAGTTTCCCAACGAAGCTACTTTTGCAGAATTTTTGTCACGAACGACCTTTTATTCGGAGTAATTGGCTCAGATTAGATTATGCTTTTATTTTCTGATGCCAATGAATTTTCATTTCGAATTGAGGCATTTTGGTGAATATTAATGAAGAACTTTAATTTGTTTGGAAATTGATTGGTATTCAAATTATGTAATGAAATTATGAGTCGTGGAAATTTGAAGGAGTTTTATTTCTTTCAGTTGTATTTAGAAAAAGAAAAAAAAAAGCTGTTATTTGTTTCTTTGAATTTCAGATTTAATCTGTCTTGTGGACTGGGATGGATTAATCGTAATCGTGAAATGACGTATAACACACAGATACTTTATAACCTGTATAACATAGGCTACTTTTAATACCGGAAAAATTCATAGTTCCAGCGGGATAATGATAAAATATGTTTATTGAACGTTTAAATCTGAAATGTTGTATACAAAGATATGATAGCAAGATTATCTAAATCAAATCATACAAGTCAATTCTAACCTACTATCGTACTATGGAGTTGATAACGTAGCTATGAAGTGGATGTTTAACTTTCAGTGATTAACTGGTAATAAACCAATTGAATATTGATTCATTTTATTTGTATTGATAAGTCCAATATTTTGTAGAAGTTTTTTAGGCTATATACATATTGTAGTTTAATTATATAACCTAACAAAAGCCTAATAATTTGACAAAAATTCGGAGTTTCAGTCTGGCATTTCACTAATAGTTCCATATCGCTTAATCGGCTTACGTATAGCGCTTTATGTTCATATAAATATTAATTTTGATGTTCTAACTTTCTCTGGATTTCAACATTAAAACCAAGTCAGATTATTTCTCCTTTCCTGGTTTGTTCGTGAAAATAATTATTTTTATTATAGTACCTTTTTGAATTAATTTAAACAAAAATCCTACTATAATAAACGTAAAAATTTGTAAGAATGTATGTATAGATGTCTGGATGTATTTTTGATACTCTTTCACGCAAAAACTGGTGAATGGATTTTGATAAAACTTTACTATAATATAGCATACAGATTAGAATAACATATAGGCTATAGTATATAATGATATAGTGTGAAATATCCAAAATATAGCGGGTGAAACCGCGGGGTGCAGCTAGTATATCATAAACTGTTGTATTCAGCAGTGGCCCATCCACGGTTGTAATAAATGAATAAATCAATATAAATAAAATTTAAACCTGTAAATCGTCATAGTACCGTGAGGGTTGATACAGAACATTTTGAGAATCACTATACTATTATAGATTTTTTCCATAACATTTCTTTAATACTTAAAACTTGTCATATATCAAGTATAGTAGAAAAACACCCTTTCTTACGCAACTCATAAATTATAACTCAACATTTACACTGAACGCGATGTGTGGATCAATCAATCAAACATCTAAAGATACACAGTCGCGATCGTAATTCTTCTACATCTATAATATATTAATTGATTATAGGTAATATTACTCTTTATTTTTACCCTGTAACTGGTTTAATATCTTACTTAAAACTCCAGCCATGGATGACGATAACGATTCGATTATTCGATCATCGTTTACTATTCTCCGAAAAAATAACGAGCTGACAATATATCAACTATTTTAATTAACTAAGGTTGAACGAAAGAAAAAAGAATCTAAGAAATAGATAGGGAATGATCATTAATAAAGTCTGGACCTGGGTCACTAGTCCCTAGTAGTAGTAGTATTATGATATTTCGAAAATGTAAATATTTTACTTAATTTTGTTTACTATAAAAATACAGTATACAATATATTAGAAGAAACTAAAAACATGTTTAAAAAAATGCAGTGATAGCCTAGTGGTTCAGACATGGGTGTCTTACTGGGGAGGGCCGAGTTCGATCCTAGATACACACCTTTTCTGTGTTTTAATTAAATATCACTTCCTATAAAGGTGAAGGAAAACATCGTGAGGAAACCTGCACTCTTGAGAGTTCTCCAATTTCTTTGGTATGAAAAGTCTACCAAGCTGCACTAGGCCAGCACGGCGGACTATGGCCTTTTTTTTTTTTTTTTTTGTTTTCGCGGAGGAATGCATTTACGCATACCCGACCAGCCCTGTGGGGGCTAGTCAGGTTATGTGGGACTCGCCAGCAGAGAGGCCGTCCTACCCACTAAACCTCCGCGGTTACCCTCTCCATCATATTGAGACGCTACAGGATCGCTTACGCATTCAACTGCAGACGTCTCGATGGTCGACCCGCACTATAGCGGGCCTGCTAGCCTATTCGGGTTTGTCCCGAGTAACGGGGCCCCCTCGGTACCCCTGCATCGTGCGAGAGAAGAAGGTGGGCGTAATGACGCCGCCTTCTGCCTGGTCGACTTCTACGGATCGGTTCCGAGGAGGCATCTGCCTCCCGGACCCGCTCCGTGGACTCCTTCAGTGAGATCACAGAGTCACAGAAGGCGGACTATGGCCTAACATCCACCTCATTCTGAGGAAGAGGCTCGGTTCAGCTGAGGGTCATTTATGGGTTGATGATGATGAGAAACATGCACCTTATTTGATATATTAAATAAAATATAATAAGTAATGAGGTAGATTGATTTACCAACGCATAGTATACACTACAAAAGATATAAATATCAAGGTATTTTTTTTTTGCAAAATAAACGGGAATGACAAAGTTTAAGTAATACTTTATCCTTCTCTTAAAAGTGTGAAATTAAGTACATCAATTTTAAAGGACAATAAATGAACATACACAACAAAAACTTCAAATAATGAAGCGAAGGGAGATAGTAGTAGGTTTTAATATGTGGGGTAGTGAAATAGTTTTAGATTTTTTTCGGAGATGTTATTGAAAATTTTGATCTTGTACAGTACATGAAGAAATATTCTGCTAAACATTTTCTTGATAACATTACCTTCTACAGTGAGTAGTTACTTTTATAAAACACATAAATTATGACTTTTAGCTATACATTCCCGTTGAAGGCGTTGCGTACATCAATCAATCAAATGTCTGTCGATACACACAGCCAATGAAAATAGCTTGCCATTTTTTATTGACGAGCCTTAATATCCTTTATATTGGTAGTATATGAATTGTGTTCTCTCTTATGATTGCCAAACGTTATAATTTGGATAACTATAATGTACATCTAAAAAAATATATGTTTGATATATTTGTTCAAAGTAGTACTTCTGATCAAGAATTTCTTATGCTAAGCGTGAGGAGATGTAATAACTAGTCGTTAAGAAAAAGTGTTTTGTTTCATTGATGTGAAGATTGTGTGACAAGAAGTTACAGTTTCAGCAATCTGAAACCATCGTAATTACAGCCACTCTCGTTGGAAATAATCCTTCAGAAAGTCGTAATATCTGTTGCAGAATGTCTACTGTCTGCTTCTAGATTCTACTACATAATAATAAAAAACAAATGGTAGAAATATATTATCTTTTATGAACTTGGAAAGTGTGTTATTGAACATCAACTGTTTCAGCTCACATTTCTAGATCGTTGCATTTAGGTAAATTTTATATAAATCATAAATTTTATAATCACAGATTTTGTCTTTTCATTTTAATTCCACGCTAATATTTAATCCGACAACTAGGACGCTCGTAGATTCAATCAGATTTTGAGATTCCTAGTGCAACGATTTTTAGGATTATTTCTTGTATAAAAATTCTCTTATTAGTTGTCGTTTTAAAATTGCATAGATATGCGAAAAATAAACAACATACAGTATGCAAATTTTAGCCCAATTGGATAATTGGACGTTGGATAAAATTCCAATACAAAATGAAGAGAAAAGAAAAATATGCAAACAATGGATGTTAAATAAAACCTTATGGATTTTTGCCGCAATATGAAACTGTAGATATTAGTTATATAATTGAATATGTAAAGTTTTATGATTTCACATGTGAGAGGACGGGTTAGAATACAATTTCCTTCTGCCGCTGGAGAGTAGTGAGAGAGCTCGAGAAAGCTCATAAGAAGCTACTCGACTAGATTGCGACCTCTAGAATGCAAATCCGATCGCTAAGTGTCTTTGACGCGTACCGGTCGCGCCACATATTGGCCAGACTTCCCCCACTCCTCTCCCTTCCAGATGTAACAGCATTCTTCTCTGCGCTTCCATTCCACATTTCAACTTCACGCCAAGGCCAAACAAGAGACACTCTTTTCATGATGTCCATGAAAAGAGTGTCTCTTGTTTGGCCTGTTCATGATCAGGTGGACTATATCATAAAAAAAACTATAGAGTAGTAATTAAGTACGTGAAGATGTTTTCAATGAAATCCAAGGTAATAGCAATTTGCATGAGCGAAAAGAGTACTAGGAACTATACTATATTGCTTAAAATATAGCTAAAAAATAGGATATTTATTTCATTTAATATTCAATAATGAAGAGAGATTTTTGGGATTATAGTTTTGTGAAATTAGTATCGTTTTCTTACTACCGTATGTCTCAAAAACTTCCATCTATTTGCGTGTGTTTCTTGACTTGAAAAACGTTTTATTGCAACATTTTCCACGATAAATCTTTTCCTCGCTCCTTGTCATTTGTCAATCTCAATTTAACGATAAAAGCGTTTATATCGCGTTGTTTATAGTTCAGTTTGTATATGATATTTAAGTTCTTCTACTTCATCATTTTTTTTCCACCAAAAACGAGATAAATCTCGATTATTATTGATCGGATATCTATAATTATTTTTTATTGTCCATAGACTGAAATGTCTGACTAAATAAATAACCTTATTTACACAGAACAAAATAAAGCATAAAAAGCATTTCGAAATACAAATAAATTAAACAATCTCGGTCCTTTTTGCTCTATTTCTTTCTTTCCCTATTTGTAACAAAAAGAACTTGTCTGAGCCCGTTAGCTTCCTTTATCTTTATTTTCAGTAGCACAATTTAAACAATAAAGTAATTTTGCAAAACGTTTCAATTCTATACTAGACTATTCAAACTTTATTTGAAAAATTACCTTTTGGATATAAATGAAATACACACATATTCTGATGCAATATGACGTCCAAAAGCTGCATTAAAATTCTTTCAGTGATTACATAGAAGTGTGAAACAAACAAAGAGATATAATGACGAAATTAATTTTCGTGAATAATTTTTTCTTTTTTATAAAAAAAAATGATTTTCTTTTTTATAATAAAATAAAAATATTTTAAAACGTATATCGGATAATGACGTTTTAAAATATTTTTTATTCAATAGACTATCGGTGAAAGTATACGACTTTTATTAATTTCTCCCCACAAAATATAGCCTGGTTAAGCAAATGGAAATTCCAACATTGCTTTTAATAAATTGTCATAATATAGCAAATATTTCGAAAATATCATACCTTTTAGAGCTACATAACATAACATTGTACCCTCCTAATGATGAATGTGGGTCATAAACTTCCCAAAAAGGTAACAGTAAATAGTGGGCGCTGTCTGTCCGTTGTCCAGTGGTAGTGAAATCCGCTGACAAAATGTGCCAGCATATTTCTTTCAAAACATAAATCGTTGGTCAGTTAGATTAGCTTAGCGGTAACATTTGTGGGCCATTATTCTTTCGAGTTGACTAAGGTCTACAGTGGACGATAAATAATACAGGTTTTACGGGATGTTTTTATTATTATTGGATTGCGTTGAGGAATCCCTTTTTTATTGAAGAGGAAATGAGTGGTCCGGTTCACCTGGTAGATAACTCAAAATATTCATTGTTAGGGAATCGGATTTACTAACTTACAAATTGATATCCGGCATCTAAAAATATTGAAAATATTATGGTATAGTATGTAGTAGTATGAACTACACTTAAGGTCTATTTCATTAAAAGAATATGATATATTAACAATATCCAAAAACAAGTTAACATAATAGACACTAGATGGTGTGACTGGTCCATTATATAGCGCTTCCGCTATGTTATTTAAAAAAAATTGAACGTAGCATGAAAAATGTATAGTATCTCTTTCCCAAGTAATTCTAAACTGATCCTGAATGTATAGATTTAGAACCCTACTTGTCATATCATTTCCGGGCTATTACTATCTAGGATTAGAATTCGAATGAATTTTAGCACTGGCGCCCAACGTGGGGCCAAAATTATCTTATTAATATCTCAGTTGTAGTCTCTGAAATCTCTAAAATCTTATTGAGAAATAATGTTATAAAGTAGAAACTCAAGTATTTAAAATATATCTAAAGAAAAAAACCAGTCAAGTGATCTACGAGACAAAATAGATTAAGAATTACTTTTCCAGAGGCAAAGGGAATTGTTTTATGGTGTACAGGGGATAATAAATAAATTATACGCTTTATGGTGGTTTTTATTATTATTGGATTACTTTGAGGTCATCCTTTCATGTCAGTTATTTTACTCCACTACAAAAAGTAATTGAATAGAAAATATTTTATATCCACCAACGTATCATAAATAACATATTTAGTAAAAATTTAAAATTTGGTTATAAATCAAAATTTTTCCTCTTATTATACTGTTTAAAAATATATTTCTATGTATTTTTTTTATTTTTTTTCCAAATAAAAGGCTTATTTTCTCTCTAATCAATATGACTCGAGGTAAAGAAGTTTTCATGTAAGTCGCCGACATTTTGTTACGATATATTCATTCAATGTATGTCAAAATGGCGAAGATGCGAAGTTTCTTACAATAATACCTTCTTATTTACGAATAACCTCCTGAGAAATGTTACGCACCATGTTTTCTTTTACGCACTTAAGAATTGTAAACGTAGAAGTGGTATATGTGATTTTTACTTTTAGTTAATCAATTATCATTCTTTATATCATCACGACCCTTCAATGGCCCACTGCTGAGCTGGGTCTCCTCCTCAGAATGAGGAGGGTATTCTTTATATATTACATCACTATTCGGACTCTTCTAACACTAGACGGTCGGACAAAGAAAAAAATGATGCTGTTTCAGCAGAACCTGAGTTCACTGGAACCACAGCATTAATGGGATGGGAGAGGGAGGGGGTAGATCTAACCCACATGTGGCTCGACAGGAACATGTGAATGATACTTGGCGATCGGATTCGCATATTGGTCATCGCAAGCCAGTCAGGGAATAGATAACAAGGGGGTGCTGGGTTACTCGCCTCTTACGAGATGTTCTCCCAGCCGCAGACAGGAATTGTATTCTAACCCGTCCCCTCACGGTTGAAAACAACTTCTTCGCTGTAACTATAATAAATTGACTACATTCGATATCCTTATGAATATTTATGAATTTTACTAGTCCTATAAATAATTAAGTAAATTATAAAATACTTAAAAAGTCTTTAAAGCCTTTCAAATTTACAAACCATATGTTTATATTTGTTGGAATTAAAACACGTATATTTCAATTAAACTGTTTAGAAATTGCCTTTTAACATTTCCTAAAAAAATAATAATATATTCTTAGGGAAATCATATACTCTTGGTAAATACAAGTGAGTCCTTCCTGAAAGAAGTAACTTAATATGAAAGTAACCTTTGTAAGATATATGTTGTTCTTATAAATTGTCTTATTTTAAAAGTGGAGTAAAAAGCATAAAAGAAAAAGTATGTTAGCTAAGCTGAAGTAGAAAAACAGACTAACTCTAGAAAAGGTCGAGGAGATTTAATTATTTCTTGATATTTTCTCCTTTAAATAAATCATATATATACTCAAACGACAATATTAACATGTAATCTAGATATAAGCCGAGCCGTACCTGGGGCTTGATACCCAGGAGCAGATTTAAAGACGTCTTCTAGTATGCACAAACTTGCCTCAAACGCTCGACCTCGCTACCGAATATTAAAATAATAAAGTATAGTCCTCACGTGCTCCTCAATAAGGCCTAACACCACACCAGTCATCAACATTACACTATTAATCTCAATATTTTATGTACTGCACGACACAACAAACTGGCTCAATCCTAATCGAACGAAAACTTATATATTGCCTACTCGAAATAAGATAAAATGAACTACCTGCAAATACTAATTTATAAACGGTTGCTAACATTTGTACTGTCGTCTTGTCTATACAAGGAGCCTATAAAATATTCCTATATTAAACAGTTAATAAATAATTTATATAATAATAATGAGTTGAGTTATAAAAATCGCTGATAACTTAATATTCGCGGATAGTTCCTTTTATTTTATTTCAAGTATACCGAAGTGTAGATACAATATAACCTCTTTTCTGATAGACTAGAGCCAGTTGTCAAAACTATCTCACCCGGTAACGATTAGAGCTTTGTGTAGAGCTTCCTTATAGATAACAATTGTATTTTTACCCGACTACGGCGAAACCAAAAGGAAGGGTTATGATTTTGGTTATGATTGATCTATGTATGTATGTATCTATGTATGTTTGTATGTTCCACTCTAGCGCCTAAACTACTGAACCAATTTTCATGAGTGAGGTGTCAATAGATTCGTAATAATGGCGCGGGTGACATAGACTATAAAAATTTTACGATATTTTTTAATGACGGTATTTATACCTAAGATTCTAACTTCGAAAAAAATTCAACTGAGCTGATTATCACGTGTTTGGTGTCAAAAGAAAGTTCTTGACGAGCACATTACAAATATGTATATATATCTTATTGTTTAAGTCAACATATATGTTTAAAATGCGGTCGTATAGTTCGCGTGGTCCTGTCGTTACAGTTATTTACTATGTCCGTTTCATGGTAGTATTCCTCTAATCTATACTAATATTATAAACAGGAAAGATTTGTATTTTTGTATGTAACGAATAAACATAAAAACTACTGGAGCGATTTCATAAATTCTTTCACCATTAGAAAGCTACATTATCCCTGAGTAACATTATTACAAGAAAAAATTAGAGATCCCCAGAAAATCTCACTAAAACCAACCCAAGGTGCAAAAAAAATAGCCATAAAATATCTTTCATCGCATGCGCTGCGAAAAGTATTGATGATAGAACAAAAAAATGTTCTAGAATATTATAGAACGTATCAATATCTACAAAAAACTCCGCGAGACCATATGTCCAACTATTATAGTTATGTCACTATAACTACTTTTTTATATTTTAAAAGTTGATAAAAATGCCTATCAAAATCAGACCATGTTTTCTATACCTTTGTATTAATACTTATCCAAATAAATTATTCCATATTCAAGACTGTTTCAATACCTGTAAATTACTTTTTGAATTATTAAAATCGGACTTTCCATTCAAAAGATATTACGAAATTAAAAATATCAATATAAACAAAAAATACACGAGGACGCGACGGGCCAGTATAGCGACGCAGCGCAGCGAGTAAAGCGGCAAGAGAGGGGGCACCGAAATGCGGGCCAATATATTTTTTAAAATAATATTCCACCCGCGCGAAGCCAGGATGGGCGCCTAGTCATATATATAATCATAGTAGGTATACGTGGGTGCGACTACGGTTCTACCTTGACCATTTTTATACCGATACATTTCTAGGTTTCTATCTGATTATTTTCTTGTTTCGTCCTTTTCAGGCCACTTTTTTACGTAGTCGGGTTATAGTTTTTTAAACTTTATTTTTTTATTTAATTATTTAAATATTTTTAAAGAGAATAATAAAATTCTTCTAGAAGTCATTTTTATAAATGGAATCTATGTGAACAGACCGTATCTTAGTTGAAAGTTAATGTGATTTTCATCATATCAGCCATCTCTTTCGCTCTCACTGTACTACGAAATAAAAGAAAAGGATGGAACGAGTTTCTGTAGAGTGCATTAGTACCCTCGTTTGGTTTGTAAAGTGATAGCAATTGAAATACGATTTCAAGTAATTTACATTATGGTGTTTATGTTTCCTTTTCTTATAATAAATAGAATCATATTTTTTGTGATTTAACTATATTTTGCAGCAAATAAGGATATGAATACATTTTACTATAAAAAATTAACAAATTGTAGAGAACATAGAGAATTTGTAATCGCATGTTTTAAAAGTGGGAGTATTTGCCACTCCGTATAGATATTGAATTGAATCAGAAGTTACTTTGCGGAGATTCATGATTTTAAAGGAATCAAAAGGTCACCTTGCGATAATCCGCGGTAATATGAACAACCAGACTCGTATGGTACAACCCAGAAGAGCACCCTGCCCACATAAAAGTGAGACGAGCGAACCCGAACCAAGACACACCACACAAGTAGTTAGCTGGACGATCTAACAACCAGACTCGTACGGCACAATCCGGAAGAGCACACCGTTCACAGAAAAGTGTAACGCGCGAACCCGAACCAGTACACACCACACTCCACACAAGTAGATCGCGATCAACAATCGACGTACGTTTCGCTCCGTAACCGAAGCATCTTCAGGAGGTGGAGAACAAAACACGAGTACCTAGTTAAGTATCGAGTGTCGCATATCGAGTATTGAGTTAAGGTATAAAAGGCTGTTTTTTCAACAAAAGTGTCACTTAGCAAGTGCCGCTTGTAGAGTCAACAGTACATGTAAAGGACGAAATGAAATATTTAGTCCTTGTATTCAGTCCTTTAAACAGCAAACCCTTAGCCTAATAAACATGTTACAGCCTTGAGAATACTGCTTCCAACTGTGGAAGGTTTAAATTCAGTCTCCAGAGAGCTCTTCATGGTCTTTTATGGCCATTTATTGTGCCCCGATCTGACCGAAAACCATCATTGCCAAAAACAAAAAGTAATTAGGCTCTCCAGAGGTTTCTGTCCCGACAATTAGTTTATAAGTTATATAAGTATAAGTCTAAACATCTTTGTACATTACTATAAAATTTTAAGCAAATCGATAGAGCTTTCGAGCTAATAGATTACTTCTTTACTAATACTTTTAACATAGAAAATCTTATCCTCCGGTTGTCCTACTTAATCTAAATATAATCAACGTTAACGCTAACTTAACCACCGGTATCGGTTCTGGTAAACTGGATTCCTTTCAATTTGAATACCGTTATACATAATATAGCTCAAATCGCCTCATTTATTCCCAGGCACGATCTCCCATTTCGCCCTTAATCTGAAACCTAAAAAACGACGCAATTCATGATGTTGTGATGCTACTTGTCTATTGAATTACTTTTTTATAAAAATCTAGCTGGAATTTTTATATAACATGCTAGAAAGATAGATTTATAAACATCACTTAGCGGAAATCTATCTTAAAAGAATAATTTAAGGGCTAGTACAATTTTTGATAGCACCTTTTGTCAAGAGTCAATTCCTGAGGATGCTTTTAGTGTCAGAGTGAAAATGCGTAGAGTGAAACATTACTGACAATGTTCCTATACATTGATTTTAAAGTTGTTGTTGTCAGGTATTTTGCTTTGTACTTTTAGAATGAAAGTCACCTAAATAAAAATTACAATTCTTGGGTAAATTTAAGTAAATTTGAATGTATGTCATCTCTATTATATTTCATCAAAATGACTGGACCTTTATTACGCATACTCCATATTGACTGCAGAATAGTCTTTATTTTAATCATGTTCATTTAAAACATTAAATTTGACTAACTTCTACTTTTGATGTTAAAGTGCGTCGATCTGTATTACAAACAAATTTTGTCCAATTTCACTGATTTCTGGGACTTTTCTAGCCTGACAAAAATAAAACACTATGCCAAAGTTGATTTCACAAATACCCACAAACACACCTAATGGTTCCTAATAAAGTTTACCTGTGTCTTCAATAATTTAGGATTTTCGTAAACTGTTCCAGTTAAAATAAAAACTCTTTGTATTTTTTTGACGTCATTGTGTACTTTCATATTATTACCTATTTACTATTACCTATTAACATGTAGTATGTAACATGCACGTGATACTTTAGGTTTCACTCCTACACTGGTGGTTCAGGAGAAGTAGTTTTTATATAATGTCTAAAATTAAATCCGTTAGGTATAAACAGCTAATATAATAATCCTTGAACAACAAACCCAACACTACTTCGCTATAACTACCTGAATTTCAAAGTTAACACACACGCAACAATAAACACGCATTGTATTGAAAAAAGCTTAGGCGAGCTTTGTCACGGATATAAAGAAATTTGAAGATATACGAGTGAAAGAGGTAATAAAAATGCCAAGCTCTTACAAAAACTTTTTTATGATATGGTAATTTATTCAGAATCGCAGTTTTAATGTTCTTTATTGGAAAAGTGTAGCACAAGCTTGTTTTCATGGATTTCATACAAATATCATTCTATTCAAACAGTGATGGCCCAGAAGTTGAGACTTCAATGTGTAAGACATTGAAGTCTCAACTTCGGGGGTACGAGTTCGATCCTGGGCACACACCTCTGACTACTCTGAGTTATGTGTATTTTAAGCAATTAAATATCACTTGCTTTAACGGTGAAGGAATCATCGTGAGGAAACCTGCACTCCTGAGAGTTCCCTAAAGTTCTCAAAGGTGTGTGAAGTCTGCCAACCCGCACTGGGCCAGCGTGGTGGACTATGGCCTAATACCCTCCTCATTCTGAGAAGGAGACCCGGCTCAGCAGTGGGCCATTGACGAGTCGTGATGATGATGATTTTGATCATTCTATTATTTTAAGAATAAAGCTACATACCTTGCTTACGTTTTCTAGCCTTTTCTTGATTAGTATTTAATGTATTTTTTTTATTTTGTGTCTATTTATTTATGCTTTAATGGTTGACCTAAACAAACAAAATATTCTCATTTGAAATTGTGATTGCGTATACAAAATGATAGAACAAAGTATTGAATCGGATTGCAATAAATATTAGTGAATCTCCTGAATAGTTTACTATGTCTCTAAGGAAAATTTAAAAAGAAATCTAATACAATTTGTAGTGTATACGTTACACACAACACATATCACTTGCTCTATATTGATCTGTATGAGCAGCCTGACGCTAGTGCTCTCGTCCTGCGACTCTGACTGCAACTGGCGTCCACCCTGACACATCAATGAGTAAGAGACGATGTGGGTAGGTTATATGTTAAAATTATAGTTATTATTATAGTTATAAAATAATAGTTATTATTATCACATACACTACACAATTGGTAATTCAAATGGAGAAATACAAAGTAAAAAACATTACATAAAAACATACTATAATAAGTTTTAATGATGTTAAATTCCATTAATTTTGGACTAACAAACATGCTCATACACAATTACAAAAATTTTCAAATGTCCGCCATTATACAAAGGTATAATTATTTAAACGTTTTTTCGTCGAAAGTTTTTCAGTTGTATATCCTTGTATCCCTTCAAAGGTTTCAAAATTTTACTAACAATATTTATATTAAAAAGACAAAGAATTTTCTCTTTTCTTATCTACACAATATAATGTCGTAGAAGTAACGACCAAACAACAATATATAACACCAAATAAACCTCGCAGATCTATAGCTCTATTAAAACCGATTTATTCAAGCAATTCACCCTAAAAATATAAAGCAGCAGTTGAAATCGTTCATTACTAAGCGTTTTCTTTCTTTGTTCTATAGTTTTTATTCAACTCCAGTTTAACCGACACTTCAACCCTGAGGCGTTTCTTTTAAATAAGAATTGCATCTTTTATAGAGATCAGTTTTCTCGTCTGCAGTGATTTTTATTCTTTGTCTGTAAAGATAGTGGCCTGATTGGAATCCCCGCTTTGAACTCTGAAAAATTCCTAGATATAATATCCGCTATTTACTAAATTAAATTTCATGAAATGATTGCTTTTGTTGTATAAGTTCTGGAATTTCGTCGCAATGCTTTAAATAAATTACCACATGCAGCTGAAATTGCTGTATTTTTTACGAAATATAAAATTTTAAAATCAAGTCTTTCGTTTTGCTCAAAGAATCTCTTATTTTTAGGGTTCCTAGAAATAAACAATAAACCCAAGGGCTCATATTGTTTCCCGTTTAATTGTAAGTAGATGGTATGCGTGGAGATATCAAGATGAAACCAAATATCAAATACTCAGATGGTCGCAAAATTTTCACAGCTATCACTTTTCACAGATATATATTTTTTTACATCTTATGACTCTGGTAGATATTAAAGAACGTCTCTCTTTTACATTCCACTGTACTGTGCTCAATAGCTTATCAATCTGATATTCGCTCTAAAACATGTAGGCAGTAAACAGTGGACAGTTGACAGAGTTATAGATAGTACAAAAGTAAGTTACAGACAGTGCACAGTAGAAGTTAATGAACGTAAAATAGTAGACCACTGTCCCACACTGCCTATCACTAACTACCATTTTCTACCGCCGCGCCGTCTGCAACTCACTACCTTTTTCTACTACTTTCTAACCCTGTCTACCATTTTCTACATAACCGCCATCCGGAATCCGACAATTTGTTATTCACTCCTTCGCGCGGCGCGCCATATTCACTAGTATGGCGCGCCGCGTTGTTATAAAGCTATTCTTAAAGGTCTTACTCTCGATTTCGTGTTCGTGGTTACTTTTGAATGGTGACGTAATCATCATGCAGACTTTACCATCAAAAATAAGCGAAGCAAAGACCCCCCAACCCTCCATTAGTGCTTACGTAATATTTGATTGGTCCCAAATCTTTTTATCGATCTGGGACATTTTATCGAAAATGAAGCCTAATCCTAATTCAATCTAACTACGGCGAAGCCGTATGAAAGTGAGTATGTTGGTATGTATATAAGTATGTATGTATGTTCCACCGACCACGTTTCTACCTTGACCATTTTTGTACCTATTTCAGGGTTTCTATCTGAATTTTGTTATTGTTTGTCTTTATTAGACCCATTTTTTTACGTAATCGGGTTATAGTTTTTATAGACCATATATTTTTTATCATAATAACCATATGGCCTCAATATAAAAACTATTTACTTGCAAATTAAATCTACAGGTTTTAGGTTGTTCTAGAGGTTATTTCCGCGAAATGCATTTATAGTCAGTGATAATAAAACGGACAGATGCCATCGCGAATATTTTCTCTGAAAATCATAAATTTTATTCAACTTAAGTATCTTTCTCATCTTGGTTATTTTCTGTCTTTATTATAACGTTTAGTTTATTTTATTTCTATATTAAATGGAAATCTTCGTTTTTTTAGAAGTAGCCAAAGTCTATAAACTTTCTTTTCGTGGTACTTAGCTTAATTGTGTACCTCTTAAGTCGATATCCTATATCTCTTTCTCTGTTTGTATAAACTATAGGTGCAAGAAATTGTAATACGGTTTTCATGAATGAGAACTAATTCATAGTACACGTATTAAAAAATATTCTTTGTTAGTAACAACTAAATCCTTTTAAAAGACTTAACGTTACACAGATCGGTAACGGTATTACAAGAAGTTTGTTAGATCGAGCAGTGCAGACAATCTTTGCAATCTAGAAAGGCCTTGTAACCTCCTCTGGCATCCCAAGCTCCAGGCACTTTTATCTAAATTGAGAATTATAGTAATTTGAGTTTTTTTGCGCAGTATAGCTCAATATATATTATACATGTCAGGAACGACTAAACGAATCGTCATCGGCATCTATAGCGCTAGAATAAAATAATAATCACTTCCGTCTGCTCCACCCGTGGAAGGGAATTCTAGCTAGTCTTGTTCCTTTATATTCTTGTACCAAGATAGTGCTGCTCAGTTTTACTCGTGGTCTCAAGGAATAGATATTATTTAAGTAGTGCTACAGAAAGTGTCAAGTGCTGTGTTGTGTTAGTGTTGGGAGTGCTTTTAAGGTTGATTAAGGTCACGTAAGTCCTTACAATGTAATTGCCACGTAGCAACGACAAAACACGACGTTAGGTTAGGTTAGCCTTGTGTTAGGTTAGGTTAGGTTTATGTCACCCCTCTACGGGTAGTAATTTTACACTATTACTATCCGCAGGGCAATATCCGCATTGGCTGCGTTGCAGTGCTTGGGTTCCTGTCATAATAGTACGAGATCGTCACGTTTAGTTATATCCTGAGCGTATTGCGACCGTATGTATAGCTTTTGAGATAGGCCATCCGTTCAACTTTTTTTTTTAATTTGTTTTCCGACATACATAACTTTATATTTCCATAGTATAAAATAAAGTTGTTTTCATCTTTTTATAGATCTTTTAAATAGAGCGCGGGTCGCTAGTTTATCTGAATATACCAAAAAGAAGTGGAGAAGCAACTGTTCAATGAGTTGTATAGGATAAAAGAGACTTAATTCTTAAAAAAATTAAAAAATTCTTGAAAATTTGTAAATGTATTTGATCGTAAATGCCAGCGACCGTTTCGAAAAATATAATTTTCCATGACAAAAGACTCGGCGTCAAACAACTCGCAACCAAACCGCTGTGTTGCAAATGCTTTGCTCAAAAAATAATGAGGGCTGGACCCCACTTGAGGAAACTGCGGACAACCCAGAAAATGCGAGCTGTGCTGGACGTAAAAGGCTATCTCGAAGTGTGCCACTTGAATTTATTTAATTCAGTTCAAATTTATTTGCAGTATAACTCTATTTCAGCTTAGAATCCTTTGCTGGAGAAATCTCTGGTGAGCTGGTCATTTCTTAACTACTTCAGGAGTTGGATTGAAATGATCTTTAAAATTTTAAAATGACAAGTTTCTTAATTTTGTTACATTTAATAAAGCCAAAAAGATTTTTGTTACATATTGTATTGAAAAAATATTCAGGTGCTTCCGTATTGTTATATTTTATTACTATCCCCGCAGGATATATCAACTTATATAAAAATAAAAGCAGTACAAAAGTAACAAAGCTTTTAAGCACTATGGTACTTTTGTACTGCTACGACTACGTTTATGTATGTAAAAAATCACATCAACCTATCGCTCCGTTACAGCAAGAAGGAAAGACAAACTAAAAAGTAACACTTTTTCGCATTTAAAATATTAATATGGATTAATCACTCGACTGCGTCCCACTAAAACATTTTTTTACTGAGATTCTATTTGAACAAAACAAAGCCTAGAGTTAAACTACAGCCTGAAAAAAAGTCAATATTCTTTTCGGAGAACTTAACAATCATTTCACATCTATTTTTTAAACCTAATTTCGAGTATGTAATAGAACTGTTTTGTTCAAGGCAGTAGAAAAGATATTATATTATGTTAGTCAATAGAAACTTGAAAGTCATAACAAAATATCTAGCAGTCCCCGAGATATTAACATCTAAAACAGAACGTGAAACAAAATTAATTGCCCGCCCGAGCCCTGTAACTTTGTTATAAAGTGAGGACAGCTTAACTCGTCTCAATTTGGTAATTGTCTGTTTGCCTTCACGAGTATGTTTCAACATTTGTCTGTTACGAGGTTACTCTGTTACGACATATCTGGTTTTCATTTGTATACATCAACTGAATAAAGTCGGTAAAATATTCAACACAGCATAACTTTAAATGAAAAAAAGACTCCCTCATAATATGATCATTTCGTTGTTGGTTTGTCTTTCTGTATATCAAGATACTAATTTTAGAGAAAAAGATTAAGATAGAGCTATGAAATCATCAAACTTCTTAGTGCACGCAATAAAAATTCAAGCGTTTCTATTTGGATAATATAAACAACGAGAAAGTTAAGAAAAATATTTCACTCCTGATGACAATCTATAATTCTTATTAAAAAAAGTCAATTAATAGTAGATAACATGGACTAATACTTTATTATCCAAATGTTACAACAGGAAAATAAGCAGTGCGCGGGGCCAGTGACCGAGGTTTGCCAGACCTTTTTAACGGCCAAACAGCTTGACATGCACTTTATCTCCAAGTCGATAGATGGCGTAATAGTACACTTATTTGCTTACTTTGTAAACTTAAGTTTATTTTGCGATAAAACATTGCTTATCTCCTTCCTCTAGCTATCAAAATCAGTTCAGTGGTTTTGAGCCTGATTGTGTACCAGACAGGCTGACGCAATCTATTCATCAATAGATGGCGTAAGTAGTAGATTAAATCGTATTTTCGTTTGTCTAGTTTGTATTTTTTCTTTTCTATGTTTCTTAAGCAACTATTAGATTTAGGAATTAATAACGCACCTATCGTGTCCGACCCCCGTAGTTAAAGTGTCGATCGACGTGGGGTAGTCAGAGGTCGATCGTCACTTTAGCTCCAGGGGTCGGACACGAATCAGTCAGCTGCCAATAATCTGAAAAATCTATAATGTAATTTTATTTTAAAATATGATTAAAAGAAATATTATATTACAAGAAATTAAGTTGTAGTAAGTAGCCAGGTTTTAAAAAAATTCTCAAAATTTTTAATTACACATCTAATAAAAATTCAAAGTAGTGTACGGAAATAGTAAAAGTCTTCACCTCATATACAAATGATTTAGCGACGCTTGACCTAAATATTCCACTGAGTTATGAGTTAATTTATATGCGGAAAATATGGTGTGGATATGGCGGATGGGAGAGCGTTTGGTAATTTTTCTCGACGGATTATGTTGATTTTGCTGAAGTGTTCCTAGAAACCCAGTCTGCATTAAACCTCTAGTGAATTAAGTTACTTATGTACTGAAAATTACCTGAAAAAGTTTTTGCATGCCGTTCGTTTTCATTAAATTTCATGATTTATATATGTTTTCTGTACAATAATCTTACCCTTGTTGATTTATCGTTCTAAATTGATTGTAAAATAATCAAGGATTTCTGCAATATTTTAAATAATTTTGAAGGGTTTGTGACTACTTAATGCTTTAAAATGTATCATTATTGCTTAAAATATTTTTATATTGTATAATAAAGTTATTTTATAACATGCATCTAGAGGAATGTGTAATTCGGTATTATTAATCTGGTGTTGCGGAATACTTGGGCTTGATATTTTAAATTATTGTTTTATTATTTTTATTTAGATAATAGTAAAAAATGATGTATGAAAGGATGTATGTGGAATGGCTTTATGAATTAAATGACGAAAGACGAAAGAATGGAAATGATAAAGAAATAAATACATTAATATAGCAATCAAACAGTCCCACTTTTGATTAAAATAAAGAAAGTGACTGAATGTTTTAAAATATCTCATCGATAAATCGACACATACTCTTTAACCCGCTAATCGCTCATATGAATGATATACCTAACAACAATGGTATTATGAGGGATATACGCTCGCACAATAGGTCCGGAACTTGATTTGCATTTTAACGCAGTCTGTTTCTGCCTAAATAGTGTTCTATATAATTGACGCAGTGTTGATTTCGTAACATAATCAGCTACCCTTTATTCTTAATCATCACGACCCTTCAATGGCCCACTGCTGGGCCGGGTCTCCTCCTCAGAATGAGGGGGGTATTAGGCCATAGTCCGCCATTTATTCTTAATAGTAGAATTCAGTAATTAATTCCTATTATATTAATTACAATGAAAACTTTATGAAAATTAAGTTATTTTACATGTAAACAATTAAATTAAAAATTCGTCTTCATATTGTGAGTTGTGAAGCCACAAGTAATATGTTTGGCTAACAGCCAAAATTAATAGTTTATTTCAATCTAGAATCTTTGGATCATCATCATCCTTTCGTGGGCCTTGGCTTGGTCAAATTGGCAAATCTGGAGGGATTCTTCTTCAATCTATAGTCGGCCATCGTCCGCCAATGTACGATTCCAACACTCCGCGCGTCACTGTTCACACCATCCAACCAACGAAATTTTGGCCATTCACGATTCCTAAGCCCATCAGGATTGCTTGCCATAAGACACTGGGGTGTCCTAATGTCGTCCAATCTTTGCACGTGGACAGCCAACCTCAGATTGTTAAGCTTGATATGAGATACCACATGCAGTTCTTTGTAGTATGATTTTACAACATTAATTGCAATATTCTGGATCCTTTGGGTAAGGTAAGAATCAATTAGATCAAGTCCTTTATCACTTATACCATAATAATTAAGTTTTTTTTATAAAAGCGTTTCATTCACCTCTTAATTAATAAATATAATATAATATGTTTTAATAATAATATCTTATGTAGTTATGGTTGTGTTTACATTAGCCTCCTTATAAAAGTGTGTTGTAGGCTTTGTGGCTACATTAGCAGCTAGCAGATTACCCCCATGACAAGTGGTCTTGTATATTTTGTGACTTGATTCTCCGAGGTCTCTGGTGACTCAGGTGATGTTGTTTGTGTCTATCACTCAGTGATTTGATACTTAAACGTCCTGGCGTCTCGGTTGAAATCGTTGTGCCTATCACACCATCGTATCTAGCTGCTGAGCGGTACGGAGGCTGTATGCCGAAGTGGTACGTTCTAGCGATGCTGGGTACAACCTGGATTTTGTTTATGAACATTGCTATCAACATCATCACAACCCATTAATGCTGAGCCGGGTCTCCTCCTCAGAATGATGGAGGGGGGTTAGGCCATAGTTCACCAGGCTGGCCAAGTGCGGGGTGGCAGACTTCACACACCTTTAAGAACATGGAGAACTCTCAGAAGTGCAGGTTTCCTCACGATGTTATCCTTCACCGTTAAAACAACGTCATAGAAGAAGAAGAATGTACATTGTGTGTGGCATCAATAGTCTTTGTTAGGATTTACTCAAAGCACCAGCTTTTAAATAGATATTATGTAGCATGTCACAGTGCTAGGCCGTTTGATGAATTATCCTTATGGAATGCTTACTTGCGTATAGAGCAGTGTGGTATACTTTTTCTTTTTACGTCCGTGGCTTGCCACGTAAAATAATGAACTGGCGTATAACGTCTATTTGTTTGAATCATATGCTCGATGGGAGTGTTGCTTGTTGTAAGCGAGTTGTACATATCATATTTCACATTCTACTAAAGTAGACCATAACACATATTCATATCTGCTACGGCTGCAATGACTTATCTACTGCGGTGGGAACGATAACACATTTAGGTGAAAATGAATATGTGGGTTCCTTGCAATCAGCCGCCTAAGTGATGTAAGTTCTTACAAACTGATATTTGAACCAGTGATTTATTTATCATTTTATTAATAACCAAGGCTTGTCTCTTTGTCAAACAGATGTCGGACACCTTGCAGCTTTGCTGTTTTATTGGATTCATTTCCATCACAAAGCTCACATCTTTTTATTATTATAGCTTCGGCTTTCAACACTGCAGTTTCGACTGTGTTGGCCGCACTTCTGTCTTTGCTAATGTAGCAACAACAGTGTAAGCACACTATAATTAGCTCCCTCCTTTTGTCCAGGAGGGTTCTAACTATGGTTGGAACCCATAGTCGGTGGCGGGTGTTAAAAATTATATACATGTATGCATCACCACAACATCAATATTACACTAACTTAATAAAATGCAAATCGATTTTTATTTAGTTCAATTTATCTTCTAAATGACCTATTGAACTCATACCTCTAATGTTCTAATAGAACTTTGATTTTATTTTATTTATTTACATATTTTTACTTAATTTAGATTTAGATCGATACACTTACAGTACGTCAAGGATGGAATATTCTATCTTCTCTATAAATATTAAATCGTAATATTTAAACTATCAAGGGAATAGGATAATTCATAAATGTTGAGATTTTGTTAATAATCTTGCCTGTCTTACAATAAGGACAAAACATCTATTCTAGATTCACTGATTCAAGCGAGTATTTAGGGATTACTTCGAAGTAAACAAATGGTTCAGCTCCAGTGTTAAACCTCCTTTATTGTACATAATATTTATACGAGAAGTTATTAAACTGAACCATATTCGTTGTTACAAAATAGATTAAAAGTTATTCTAAAGGTATTGCGTATGGCATCATGGCATTCAAACTATTTCGCAAATTCATCACCTTTATGCTAACAGCTAACTGTTGTACATAAATAAAGATTTAGCCAATCAGTTAAAAAGGTTTTCATTTAACACAGCTGGAGAAATACAGTAATTATACATGATTGAAGTGCTTTTAAAAAATAACTATTTTATTTTAAAATAGCGGTGATTCAAAGTGATGCAAAGAGCAATCAGCATCAAAGATGGAATCCGGGCTTATTGTGCTTTGACTGTAATTCCATTCACATTTTACCGGTGAGTTCTTAATAAAGTTTTATTAAAGGATTCCGTACTCGCTTTCTACTAACAGGAATAAATTTTTTCTGATCTGCATGTTACATCTATTATTTTACATTAACAAGAAAAAATTATAGAAAAATGTCAACTGGTAGGAAAAAATAATGTTTTCAGTTATTTTTAACTTAATATTTTGTAATGCTTTTATAAAAAAGGATTGTCCAATGAATGATCTAACTGAGTCATTAAAAAGCAACTTCTTAGCTGTCTCTTAGCGGTCCATTATTCAACTTGTTTTATAGTGTTGTTCAATAAACTGGCTAGCTGTGTAATAAAATAGCAACTTTAGTTTAACAGCATAAGTTCAAAATCAACAGAATGCTATCGTTTGCGTAAATTGTTTTTGAATCCATAATGCAATGGTTTTTGCATATGACTCAAAAACCATAGTACTCTAGCATTTTGATGTTTACTGCAAAAATTGTTATTGAGACTAAATAATTCAGGTACAAATTATTTGGAATACATAATGATCAAAAAATTGATAGTGTACTTTAATTTTTTGTTCACATCAAAATAACTGCCAACTGTCATAAATCACCAGCTCTTTACACCAATTTGTAAACAAAATGTTACTAGTTAGATCTTATATCGACAATTAAGACAATGTGGCGTTTTTCAATGAACGGGCTAGCTGTGTAATAAAACATCACCTACACTACATCAACAGCTACTTAGGTTCTAAATCAACAGAACCCTATCTGATGCGTAACTCTCGTAGTTCAATGTTTTTTTGAATCTCGCTAGAAATCCATTACAGTAATATCTTCATTCGAAAAGGCTTCAGTTTATTGGTTGCAGCAGAAATGAAATGCTTTGCGCCTTTAATGCGGAATGAAATGCGTTTGTAGGTATTAACTGATTTTTTTCATCTTTCCAGTTTCAGTCTGTTTTTACCACTTTTAATCATTGTATTGATAGTGCTAAGTAATTTGCTGTATTTTAATATGAAATAAAATATTTTAATAATCTTTTATTTATAATATTTTGCTCGTTGATTTAAAATTACTTGCCACAATTTCATGATATTCCCGAACGCAGTTTAGCCGAGGTGTATTATGCCAGATTTTTTGTCTGTATTAGATTACTACGTTTACTTCTTTATTATTCAATTAGATTACTAACATCATACTTATTTAGCTTCTAATACTCTTTTTAACTGAACTAAATCATTTGGATACTCGACTATACTCTACTCTATTTTATTTACTTAACTTAATTAGACTACATACTTATTTAGCTTACTTACTTACGATTATTGGCTGGTTTAAACCACTTAGCTCAGTGAGACCGATTAGATCACTTATTAATTTACCACGCCTTTGTTTATTGCAAGTATTATTTATTTAATATTTTACTTTTACCCTTTCTTTTTATTCTCTCAAAGAAAAGAAATAAAATATATCTAATTTAAAATGGCGCAAAGCGCTGCATTGATGTAACTCCTAATCTTTACCCGTGGCGCTGGCGTTGCATACAAATTAGGATTAATTGGCTGAATAGAATCAACCCTGAAGCAGAACGTAACAGGATTTACAGTTAAAACAGTTTAAATATATTAAATGTATTACTGAATTACTTAAAAGCTGACAATTAGTCTTATAACTTAAATTATAAGTATTAAAACGGACTAGAATATTAAACCTACTGTCAATATTAATATTGGCAATATTATCTCTTTTTTCGTCGCCAGTAGATGTATGGTGACAACAGTTAATCAACGGCAAAGTTAAGTTTGTCCCTCAATTCAAACTACGTTATTCCAGAATTGTCCCGGATTATGTTATCCTACAATTTTCCCTGAAATGATAAGGCAAACAACCATTATGACATTCAATATTCACTCTAAAAAGTTACTCGTCAAACTAACGCTGATGATGATGAATGATGATGATGAACAGCTTATAAACTAGATAGTAGTTTATAAGCTGTCGAATACAAATTTTTATCCTAGTCTGTGTAGTGCTTTACATGTGAAAGAGAAACAACATGTAACCATCATCACGGATTTTCGCATTAGTATTTTTTAAAATGTAAAATAAAATATTTACAAATTTTAACCCCTTTTCCATATTTATCGTGATAATTTTATCGAACACGTTATATCAAGATCTGTAATAAACATAGCCCTCGTTCATTATCAAGTAACGTCAACTGGAGCACACTCGGGTAAAGTGTCGATTAACACGATATCGTGAAATTATACTGAACAAGGTTTTTATTTTTATTGTATAGGGATCATACATTAGTATTTTAGTTACTATAACTTGCCTTGGGGTCTAGCCGTATTGCAAACGTTATGTTTCCATTCTCTTTGTACAATTTTAAGCGATAAGCGTTGACAAGCCATGTTGACATATTTGGCGCTTTCAAATAAGCGTTTGCTAATAACTTTATGATGTAAATAATTTTATTTGACGGATAGAGATTTATTAGTGGAAGTGAATGTTTTTATAGCGGATGCTCAACGTATCGCCACAAGTATTTAAAATGAATATATTTATGTAAAATTTATTTTAGTTTCAATTTAATTATAAATATAAAAAAAAACAATATCAACATAAAAATATGTATATAAACTAATTTAGGTAATCAATTATTATTGAAGTCTATTGTTAAAACTTACAAATAATAATAACGTCTGATTCCATTCAATATTTAATAATAATATCCTTAACTTCTTGAAACTATTGCTTTATAATCTGTCATTTGAATTATTTTCGATAACGCACAAAACGCTTAATAATCTGTTCCACTTGGGTTAACGATCGTAACGCTAGGCGATTAAGTGGAATGATAAAATCGTAGTTGTGATTTGTTCACGTGATCGTTGACATATGTCATTCCCATACATTTTTTAGGTTTTCTTTATGCGTTAACAACTGTACGAAATCAACTTGGCCCCCTGTTCTTTTCCTGGTTTCGCTTACTGCGACGTTGGGGGTCCACCTAGCTTCAGGTACCCGACCTGATCTCTCACCGTTACAAAAATATATTTATTTTTTATACTTCAATCTAACTAACATAAGATTTAAATAATTTTCTGGTTGTATAATTGTAAGCTCAGCGTAGAGAAGAGACATATAATCTTCATTAATAACTTTACATAATTTACCTAATGTTTAGATTATACTTTATTTAACACATTTTATACTTTAACCTACAATTCCTATATACTACCAAGTGTTACTAAAAGTACTATTTAGATCTTACTTGAACATTTATAACCCACAATTATCATACTATATTCCTGAAGCCGTGCCCCAGATTAATGTCCGGAGAAAACTGGATGCTGACCGCTTCAATGACTTCATCATTCTATTCCCACGCTAAAACAAATCAGGGAAAAAATATTAACAATAATTATGGCGGAGCCGTACAACGAAACCAGGCTGCATAAAAGAGAAACTCACCCGAAAGGAAAAAGCAATCTGCTCCCGCCACGCCCAAAGAAGACGTATCACGAAGATCACCGAAATATGTTTAGTACGATTCAAAATGTCCAACAGGGGTGAACAATATCACAGTAGTAATTTAATCAATTTCCATGATTTACTTGGATTGTTTAAATCTTCAAAAAAAAATGTGCTGGAACTAGAACGTTCCAGCCCATGTCCCTCTTTTTGTCTAACTCAAAGCCGATAGTATTTTTCAGTCTGTCACAATCTCTTAATGTGTTTTTTTAATTTACTAAGGTACCATAGAGTTTTTTTTATACTGCATTTTATGTAATGCATTGTGCCACTTTACATCACTTCAAGTCAACTTATGACTCCAACCCCTTGCTAAGGAATTTCACACCTCGTTGATACCCTTTATTACGTATTTTTTGGGTCTAACTATAATGATTTTTTTGTAATTTATGTCTTGCTCTATTATTATCGTTTACAACTTCATACTCTGGTCACACAATGTTAACACTTTGTTCTTAAGGTGTATCGAATGTTACAAATAGTTTCTTACCTAATATTTTTTTTAATGAATTATGTCTCTTCCCTTCACTCCACTTACTACTTCGACCACTTTTTACACAATGTCACACATTGTTGACACCTTGTTCTTAAGGTGTATCGGATATTACATATAGTTCTTTTCTCATAGTTTTTTTAGTTGCATTTTAATTTAATGAATTACGTCTTTTTCTTTCGCTTCGCTTACGATTTAACCCCTTGTCACACATTGTTAAACCTTGTTCTTAAAGTGTATCGGGTACTACGAATAGTTCCAAGCCTAAGATTTTTTTAACTGAATTTTAATTTAATGGATTATGTCTCTTTTACTACGATTACGACTTCGAACCCTTGTCACTCAATGCCATGGCATTATTATGTGACTCTACAGTCTCAATAATAATATATAAATAGTACCTACATGCAGTACAGATCTTTTTTTAAATAATTTCAATTAGTAGGAGAAACTTAAATTTTGAAACTCTCCACCCCTCGGGGAAAATACATTTAGCTCTAAATTCTAACATTATCCAAACGATTTCTACACGAAGCTTGTACAAAAGTTTATCTAATACACAAACTTTGGTTTTCAGAAAGCTTAAATGTTAGTTTGTTAAACTACGTTTTACGCTTTGTTAAAGCAAATAATAACTTTTATTTCTATTTTACACTTATATTATATTTTTCTATAAAAACCTTTACATACTAATATATTTTTTGTGTGTTTTTTTGTATCTGTAATAGCAAGTGACATCATTCTAAATTAAATATGACCATTTCACAAAGATGACACTTTTTAATGAAATATGAGAAACATAGTTGAGATTATTTTTATTCTGTATAGAATAGATTGTTCTATTAGTAAAAGACTTAAAAATCAGAACTTCATCGAAATTAGCTCAGATGATCAGAGAGAGTGTAGGAGAGAAGAACCACATACCACGAATATTTAACTGCGTTAGCAACACCGTAGAGATATTCAATTTTATTTTATTCCCACGTGTTGATGTGTGATATTAGCCCCTGTTCCGATAAACTTGAGCCCGTTGTCAATAGCATATCATAGTGTCGTGATGCTGTAAATATAATATTGCATATGAAGGATGTCAGTTTTTGATATTATTTGTTGGCTTTCCAACTTAAGTGTATATTATTATTATAGCTCATACATAGATTATTATGATATTATGATACCCGTTTCCATGGTAACAACAATATTATAATACAAATTGATCATTGTGTAAATAATTTCTAAGTCGTTACATTTTTCTGTATAAGCCTATTTTTTGCTATTTTAATGAGTTGCTTGTTATGAATTATGGAACAAGTAACGTATTTTAATAAGCAAATAAGTCATGTCAAAACTGTATAAATGAAATACGAATTTTCATAATATTCTTATTATTTTACCCCATAAAACATTTTTGTACTAACTATAGATTTATGGCGGCGATTAAATTATAATGATGTTAATTGTAAAGTTTCTATTAAAATATGTTTTAGGGGAATGCCTGTTGATATCTGTACTAATACTATAAAGAATAAAGTTTTGAATTTTTGTATATTTGTAACGAATAAACACAAAAACTACTACTGCTAGACCGATTTCAAAAATTCTTTTGCCGTTAGAAAGCTACATTATCCTTGAGAAACATAGACTATATTTATTGCTAGATAAAATTAGAGATCCTCAGAATTTCTTACTAAAACCAACCCAAGGTGTAAAAAAGTTAGGCATAAAATGTCTTTCATCGCATGCGCTGCGGAAAGAATTGATGATAGAACAAAAAAATGTTCTACAATATTATAGAACGTATCAATATCTACGAAAAACTTCGCGAGACCATAAATGGTTATTCACGAGACTATTGTGGTTATGTCACTATACCAACTTTTTTACATTTTAAAAATTGATAGAAACGGCTATCAAAATCAGACCATGTTTTCCATACCTTTGTATTAATTCTTATGAAAATAAATTATTTCGTATTAGAGTCTGTTTCAATACCTAATTAATTTTGAATTATTAAAATCGGACATTCTATCCAACAATATAAACAAAAAAAATACACATCGACGGGCCGGCGTGCATCTACGCAGCGAGCAACACAGCGACAGTGGGGGCACCGAAATGCGGGAGAGCCAAAGTGTTTAAAAAAAATGTCCACCCGTGCGAAGCCGGGACGGGCCGCTAGTTCGGTAATAAAATAGTATATAGTAAATAATATGAAAGATAAAAGTAGCATGTGAACGTCTTTACCCAATTTCAACAATTCCCGATAAGCCACTAAGCCTTTCTAACAACCTAACTTCGCCTATTAGTGCAGATTGCTTGCAAGATACCACTGGGATTAAATTCATGACTACTACAAATAACAAAAAAACTTTAAACTACCCACTTGAAACTCGTCCAAATATTTCCCTTGTTACATTTACTGTGTTAACAAAAAATCTAGATTTACTATTCCAATTTACACGGTCCGATGTAGTTTGGGTGTTAATGTTTTTTAGAATTATTTTAATGCTTTCAAACTTGGTTTTCCAAAATAGAACTTTTGTTCTTTTCTGGTTTTAATTATTTTATAAACATAAATATAATAAAAGAACAATTTGAGGCGAAAAAAATGTCACTCGAAATTGATTTCGATAAATTATACCCAATGTTGCTTAGGTTTCAAATTTTGATGTGAAACAATAGTTATTTCAGGTTTAAAAAAAATTGAGACAAGAACTGATTATTTGATTCTGAAAAATTAATACAGACTAAACTATTGGACTAAATGAACTGTCGGTTGCAGAAAATCTGATTGAGATTCTGCCGAATACTGCTCATAAACATCAAAATTCATCAAGAATGAACAATAAAGTTCATAAAAGTTAATTGATTTAAAAAATATATTATAGAGACGTTTAAGACAAATGTAGCACGAAGTTCAATCCGACCGCATCTTTGGAAGTTGTTGGTTCTACAAAACTCGGTTGAATTAAATCTATTTCGAATTTAATTTTTCAAATGAATTACGATCAAATCTGGCGCAGTAATAGAAAATAATAATCTTACATCGCTGCAAGGGACGTAGAAGAGGTAAAAAGTTATATGACATCTCAAACGAGGAGGCCGAAGTAAAGATGGCTAACGAACGATAAAACTAATAAAACGTAGCAGTTAATTTGTTAGGACCAAATTAGCTAAGATAAGTAGTAGAAGAATAGTAAAAACATTGTAACAATAATCCCAGTGGGATCGCCGTGCCAAATTAAATATGAGAGAAGTTCCTCCACTTGCGGTCATGAATTGGCACACTTTGGCAACTTCGGCAATTTACTAAAGGATACTTACTCATAGCACGAATGTGTTTGGGGAATAGTAATGGTTTTTTAAGACCTGCTCGTAAATATTGCTTTTGAATTGATTTTTGTTATATAAAGGTGAAAATACTGCTAATGTTATAAATGCTTTTGATGCAAAAACCGCTTAAAGGACTTGGATTAATATTTACTGTAATATAGGTTATATACCAAAATACTACGAGGGGTAATTTAATGTATAGTAGCCGGCAGCTAACTTTAGGCCTGAGAAAAAATAGTAGGGGAAAGTTGCGCATTGTGAGCGTTCTGCGAACTTTTGTATTATTTGCTTCCATACGTGAGGGTTAGTATTAGCAGCAGCAGCAGACTCGCGGGAACTAAAACGTCACATAAGAACCAATCGCGTGTGACACGCTGCTCTGGTCCCCTAAAAAGGACCTATTAGTGACTTCTGCGCATTCAAGGTCACTTACGTGTCGACGTATACTTGAATAGTGTTAGCGAGAATGTACCGCCATCTAGTAAAGCCATGGCGATATAATAGCGATGCAAATAAGAAATGGCGTTATGACGCCTGTATAGATAAACTTAAAAAGCATATAATATCTAATAACTTTAAAAAAGATTTGCTTGTTTAAGGATTATAAATATATTTTAGACAATTTAACGTTGAACGTAAAAGTCAGTAAAATTCCTGGCGTGCGTTGGATAAAATATTTCGACCTTTGCCTACAAAATATTTCAAAATCTCCTTTGTTATGAATGTGCGAAAAAAACAACATACGTTTAATAGAGTAAAATATCTACAAAGCGTCACAGCTACACATTAAACTTTTGTTCTGATAATCCGTATCTAGGTTATGCATGCAATATAGTTAAACAAGTTTCTCAAACACAACTTGAAAGTTATTTTGACGAGTCTGATATGATTCTGCCTTTGTACTGTTTAAATTAATTGCTTGAAATATGTTTTAGTAGATATTTTGCACCCTTAAGGAGTACCAGTAGTTTCTAATTATAACCCTTTTTACCCCGCTAATAACCAACGCTACAACGACAGGGTGATATAAGTTTAACTGCCTGTCTGTCATATTATAGTGCCCAAGATAATGCACCGATTTTATGCAGTTATATTTGTTTATTTAGCTCATTTAATTGAGATGTTTCGTTGCTATAATATATGAAGATTTAGTCAGCGATTTGAATTACCTGCTTATTTCCAACTTAAAAGCTGCATTTATATTTTCTGAAAAAAAACCGTACGACCTTGGCTTTTACGATTTTTGAAAAGAATTAATTATATTGACTAGTTAAAATCGTCTGCTAAATTTTTACTTTGCTATTAAAAAAATATAATTTAAAATTCGTCATACATATTATAACAAGTCAATGTCTTGAACCATTCAATTATTTGCGTGCAAAGTTTTTAGTTCTGACAGTTTAAATAGCACTAGATAATTTTTCTTCACAGATTTTTTTTTAGAGAAATATGCATTTATTGGAATTCAAACTAAGTAATAAGATAATAGTTCTGGTTTGTATGCCACTAACTATAAATTGTGTAGCATTTATAAAGTAATCAACAGTTAGAGTTATTGCTGATAAAAGTTATCAGTATTGGCTATGAGTTAGTTGTTATATTTCAAGTATATCTTTTACGAGTATACTTAGACAATATATAAAATGTCAACAAATTTGAGCCAGTTTGTCAAATTTCACATTGTAAACATTATGTAAAGTTATGCAAGAAGTATAGTTTAGTAACGTGCTGCGAGGTCTTCCATATGGAGTCTAGCATTCGAATGTAAGGTCTTGATTACGTCAAAGTAGTTCTTAAAACTGTTCCTAGGTTAAAAACTCAAGCTTATTCTGCATAAAAGTATTTATAGTACTCTTAAGATACTCAACATTTTCTACCACATTTTAAACTGAAAAGTTTTAAAAGTTGAATGTCTTACAACAAACTAACCCATCTCGACCCATTTCCTCGATAATTGATAAGGTCTCCACATTTAAATTATGCATAAGTCCTTAGAACGGAGAGTGGGACAAGGTCCAACCATACAATATTAACTACAACATCGATTAACCTAGAATTGAGGTTATTTCAGCTAAAAGCTGTAATTTGTAGTTGCAATACATTTTATGTATTTGCAGAAGAGTGCAACTTCTTTGTTTGTGATCCTATTAATATGTTTCTTCTGTGTTATAAAAATAACTCAAAGAAGGTTCTGCTACATTCAATTAGCTTTTGATGTTGAATTTCAACTTGAAACATTCCTAAATCAAATAGAAGATGACGTATAATCTTAGCAACACTGAAGATAACATTATATGGGTAAACACTGATTTTTTACATGTAAGATTTTTAAAGATTTATAAGACGGCGAGACTCACATATTGTTTTGGTCACATGTACTATAGTTTCAACCACATTCGGCGGTCTTCTTCAGCTCGTGCGGTGACGAAGCGTGAGTGAGACCGCCTTAGAGATCTTTAAAATGACTTATTACCTAGTAAGTGCCTAAGTAAGCTTTTCTTGATTGAAAGGATTTTTTTAAAGAAATTTTGACTATTATAGTGTAGTAACCCTTATTCAGGATCAATTGATCAGTAGTATTCTTAAGGCAAATAAAGGTGACGTTGGGTTATAAGCCCCACTACTCAATCTATAATCAACATATCTAGTTTTTGCACAATTTTAGTAATTAAATAATTTAAATACAATAACAAAGCTATTAACGCCATATTTTATCAGAAGTGGCATTAAAATCCTAAATCTACTTGAAATTACACAAATTCTGATAATACAACCGAATGGAGGTTGTTTATGTAGTCTTGACAGAGGCTTAGCATGTTTTATGGGTCCCTGTAATCCGGGATAAACAAGAACGCAATCCTCGTTCGCACTTACTCCTTATAAGAAAACTTTTAATAATAAATACAGGCTTAATGTAAAATATATATACATATATATAAGTATAACCTTTTTTGTGGATGCTTGTCTGGATATTTAGTTGTTTATTACTCAATCACGCAAAAATGGCCGAACGGATTTTATTAAAATTTGGCACACAGATACTTTATAATCTGGATTAACACATAAGCCACTTTTAATCCCGGAAAAAATCAGAGTTCCTGCGGGATAACAGTAATAGTAGACGTTAATAGTCAAAACTTCCCTTAAATATAGGTAATAAAAGTGTAAAAATATGATCTATATTGCATAGTAATACGTAAAATAATAATGGGAGTTAGGTAAAAAGGTACCTGGAGCTTATGACCTAGATGCAGGTTAACAATGATCACAACAGTCGTTACCACTTGTAAGTTACACGGTAGCTTAACCGCACAATAACACTCAATATATAAACACCTTTCACTGTACACTTTCATTCTATGAAATTACTTCAAACTGCCTTTGATTTGTATCATTGATGTTAAATAAAGATATAGAATTATTAAGTCTAGTCTAGTAGATGTTATTATTATTGAAAGTCCAATTAAAATCGATTAAGCTTTTTCAGAAATCAAACACAGTGAAGTGTTTATTGAACTATTGTTTTTAGTCATTTTTGGTTTGTATTAATAGATTGCTTATCTTTCTATGCTCCTTAATATATATTGGTATTTGCTTCTTATGTTTGTCCTCTAGAAAAGCCATGGGGTATATAGGCTAGACTGCGTCAGAATAAAAAAATTTTTTTTTCAATTTAAAAAAAAGTTTCTTTGTTAGACAAAAAAAGACCTCTTAAAAGATGAGCTTGATATCTTGAAAATTAATCTGGCGCATAAGGGGGGAGATTCTCATTTAAAATACATTAAAAAAAAATTATTTCTTTATTTTCATTGTAAATCGTCGAAAAAAAATTTTTTTCAAATTTCCCTTTTCGTAATCTTATAGGAAATTAAATTCTCGACAAAAGGGTTTTTTTTATTTTTTCGCTAAAACGCATAGGAAAAAACCAAAATTATAAAAAGTCAAAAAAATTATAAAATGTCAATTTTTCTATTAAAAAGAACAACATTATTTTTTATTAACTTATTTTATAATTTTCGTAACAGTCTAATATAGGCGTTAGTTTCATGACAATGTTTTGTATTTTTATTATAATAATTTACATATCTATTACATCAAAATGCCTAAAAGACCTTTTCGTAGATAAGGTTTCCAAAGGAGTCTCTATGACCTGTGATAAAAAATTTCGTAATATGGATAACCTTAGAGATTTATGTATTTTAGGTACTTACAACATCATCTCTAGTGATACTTATTCTTTGAAACAAATCCTAAAATGACCCTCGTTTAGTCTCTTGAGCATAATCCTTATATATTTTCTTTTTACCTTTACTTTGGTTCTATTAAGTTTGGGTTAAGGAATATTCAAATTCGTAAAAATATGTTATAGATCAAACTTTTATCTTTTTGAATATTACTTGGGTTGATACGGATATAAAGAGATTACTTATATGTTAGGAAAAGATCTGTTATATCTCAAAAAGGTCGGTTTGACATTTTCAATAATTATAGCCTATGAATCATAGTGTCTATTAGTAAAAAGCGCATCAAATTTGGTTGTTATATGTCCGTACAATGCTTGAATATTACCTATGGTATATGATAAATTGTTTACCTTACAGGAAATTAATTGTCTATGAGTTAGATCATATTAGTGATGAATTGTCAGCATTGATACTGTTTCCGTTATTTTTTTAGGCTAAGGTAGGATATAAAAAGATAACAGAGTGCAGTATTTCTTTGATTTTTGATGTAATAAGTGCTATTAAAGTGGTTATGTGTGTAAGTGCTGGTGTTTTTCTTACGAAATATCTGTATTGATAGTTCTAGAGCCAACAGTATTTTCTGAGTATATCGCTAACAGACAGAGATATCAAGCTGCCGTCTATCTACCTAACCTATCTAACTCCTCCTGCAAGTTCTATTAAAAGCTGTCGTAACAAATGTTCGCCACATCATAACGGAAGTTATAATTATTCAAACGCAGTTCCGTCGGAAGTGAAGCAGACTGCAACCTTCGAAATGAAAGCGCTATCCAAATCAATGCTATCAAAATTGTAACTAACAATATTTATCTATATCTTAAACTAGTAACAGAACTGTAGATTAAGTATAACATGTTATTATTTTTCAATTTTTTCTATAATATTAAACTTCGAAAGTAGATATAACCTATTTTGGTTTAATGTTTATTATATTTTTCATGTTTTTCATTATTGTGTATTTTATATATTACGTTGGCGCGTAAGTTAGGTTAGGTTAGCCTAACTTTTAGTTTAAACAGAGAACCTTTGCCAAGAGAGGACAGTGGAGGCGAGTGTTTCAATTGTGTTGAAGAAGTCTCCAAACCTACACCTTGGTCACAAGGCACTGCTTAGTTTCCTGTCGTAATTGTAAGATATCATAATGTTTAGTTATATATCGATACAGTAGCAGTATCTACGATGGGTTTACACAATAGTTCATTCAATATCACCTTCTTAATGTTTTCAATAACCCCTCTCTCCTTCCATTATCTCCTAGTTATCTAGTAGTTAGTTACTAGTATCTCTAAATTCAATATGGCGGACAGCCCAAGATGGCGGACTAGTTATATTTAAACACTTTCATAACATGGATATTACATGAAAGGATTTGTTGAAGAGAATATGAAAGATAAATTGAGTTTACTGTAAATCCAATATGTCAGACCTCCGAAGATAGAATAGTTATTTTTACGTACTCTTATAATGTGGGTATTAAATAAAAAGATTTGATAGATCAGTCGAATTTAATTGTATTTAAAATTTTTGAAATACCTGAATGTTTTTAGAAATTTATTTTAATGGACACTAGAATAATATTTTCCCTCAGCATATAAACTAAGTGTGAGATAGTTATTTAATATGAGTAAAAATATATAAATTATGATAATAAGTGGTGAATATTCGGATAGCATTATGTATGGTATCAACTCACCTTTATGCAACAGCTTTTAACCTACTTCGGATGAAAGCGCGTACTTTAACGCTGGATTATTTACGGGCTGGAGTAGCTTTTCACAAAAGCTAAAGGAGCTCAGATATAATAATGTACATAGTTTATGTTTGTATATACGTATACTGTTTATTACAGCAAAGTTTTCCTATCCACTCACAGAAAAATATTCAATTTTTGTAAGGGTTTATCCAATTATGATAATTCTGCAGAATATCGCAAACGTTTTTGATCCAAAAAATATATTTGTATGTTTGTATTCATTCGTGAGCGATAAATTCATTGATCCTTCAGTGAATTGAGGGTAGATAGCTATTTGTTCTATAAAATAAAATGTTTCATGTCTCATACAGATAGACCAGCAAGTTTATTTAAACAACTATCGTATTATATAAGTTTGGAGTCATCATCATCATCACTACCCTTCATTGGCCCACTGCTGAGCCGGGTCTCCTCCTCAGAATGAGGGTATTAGACCATAGTCCACCACGCTAGCCCAGTGCGGGTTGGCAGACTTCACACACCTTTGAGAACATGGAGATCTCTCAGGAGTGCAGGTTTCCTCACGATGTTTTCCTTCACCGTTAAAGCAAGTGATATTTAATTGCCTAAAACACACATAACTCAAAGTCAGAGGTGTGTGCCCAGGATCGAACTTCGGACCTCCCGAATAAGACTTGAAGTCTCAACCACTGGGCCATCACTGCTGTTTAAGTTTGGAGTAAGTTTTTAAAATTGTCATGACTTGATTGACAGAGATATTGAAGAGCCTGATCCAGGTATATGTTTACAAGCACTCTTTCATCCTCGATGCCTAACATCTAACCAGATTTTCCATCCGCGAGACTTTGAGGTACTACTAAAAGAAATAAAAAATACCTATACACCATGTAAAAAAGTATTTACTCTATGAAGTTACTTGTCTTGAATGCTTACCTTGAATGGGTAGAATTCACTATTAGGGCCTGTTTAACAGGGAACGTGGACACGTAGAACGATCACACTGCGCAACTATTGCCACTACTTTTGCTCAAACGCTAAACAGACTGATGTAAACAATGGCATCTTGAAAAGAGGAATTGTTCAGTTTCTTGCCAGTTCTTTTTCATCAGGAAACTGCTTTCCGAACCGGTGGTAGGTTCAATGAAACTGACTTACTGGCCAATTTTAACGTGTCAAAAGTATTCGGTAAATAGTCTATTTGAAATAAACTATTTTGAGTTTTCGTTTGACTAGATATTCAAAGGTTAAAATTTGGAAGTTTTACTTTTTTCTTTATATCATAAAAGGTAAAAAAGCAACTTTTTAACGAAGTTTTATTAAAAACGTTAACTTTACAAGGTGAAGCAATATATCACAAATAGGTCAGTCAATATCAGAAAATATAACGATACATCAATTAGCTTTAACTGTGTCAGGTACAGAATTCAAAAATGCTATCGGTTTCAGTTTCAGGTTAAGTGACGTAACAGGTTTTAATGTTACGATAATACAATGTAACAAATTAAAACTTGATTTTCTTTGTAAAATAATTGTGAATTTAATGTAAATATATTTTTTCAATATTTGTATCCTACTATACATACATACCTACCCTAATGTAACAATTACTATCTACATATGACCTATACACGCACATGATAATAATAAAATGCATTTAAAACGGAAACCGATCAATCAATATTGAAAACTTACTCCAAGTCTTAGTAATGGAGACCCAGCATCACGACACAACGCAATTGCACAGCCATAAAGGTCACCAGGTGAAATTTGTTTGACAACTGGCACAAGTTTTTCGGAAAAGAGGTTATATACTAAACGGTATATAACCTCTTACGCAATATTAAACGGTAAAAAGTTGTAACGAAAAAGAAAAGTAATTTTGCCTTACGCTCTATCAGTCACCTACCAATTAGTTTCAATATTTGTAGATAGATTGTAGATTTGGAGATAGATTTATAATTTTTTTTTAAACGTATAAAAAGAAAATTGTGCAAGACGTGATAACATTTTTTGTGTTTTATTAAAATTATTTTCTGAGTGTGAAAAACGTATTATATTCATCCTTTTTTAATAAATTTGTTTGAAGTTATTTCTAATACATTAAACACATACACACGCACACACACACACCCGCACGCACGCACGCACGCAAACGCCCACGCACGCTCAACAACTAGAAATAAGATGTTAGTTCTATTTAGTTTTAACATTTATATTAGTCCGTCGTTTTTTTTTTATATTTTTAAATATATGTTTTTTTTTAGTTATTGTTGCTATTTTGTAATCGAATGCCATAAGTTTAGCATGTTTACTGTTTAATTCTACTAATTTTGTCATATAACTGTTGCCTCTTTACTATTGTTTCTACTTTTATTTTTTAATATCATTTGCATGTCATGTTAGCCTATAAGTGGAGGTATACAATATGAATTTTTTGAGACAAAGTAATTGTAAAAACTAATTTTAAGAAACATTGTATGCCACGTTGGCTTCCTATTTAAATAAATAAATAAATAAAGATGTGCAATAATGAAATAATGTTTATTATAGATTTTATTCCATAGATAATCTTAATTAATAAAAATAATTTTATTCTAATTACTCTTTATGGCCAGTGATGGCCCAGTGGTTGACCAGTGATGGCCCAGTGGATGAGACATCAAGTCTTACTCGGGAGGTCCGAGGTTCAATCCTGGGCACACACCTCTGACTCTGAGTTATGTGTGTTTTAAGCAATTAAATATCACTTGCTTTAACGGTGAAGGTAAACATCGTGAGGAAACCTGCACTCCTGAGATTTCCCAAAAAGTTCTCAAAGGTGTGTGAAGTCTGCCAACCCGCACTGGGCCAGCGTGGTGGACTATGGCCTAATACCCTTCTCATTCTGAGGAGAGACCCGGCTCAGTAGTGGGCCATTGAAGGGTCGTGATGATGACTCTTTATTTACAAACAGCAACCCTCATACCAAAGTTTTACTAAAGAAATAAAAAGTTACTTCCTTGGGGCAACTGAAGGATAGGTCATCCAGTTCCAAGGATTACCGCTTGCAAAGAAATAAACATTTTTTTTAATAAAAGCATAAGTCGACAAAACCCTTTAAATATCTGAAAGTGGTATCAAAATTGGCTTCCATGATTACCATTGTCCATGTAAATTCGTGCACGTAGTACGTGGTACGTATGTCACTTTGCATATTCATCACCGCTTACTCGTCGCGTCGTGTGAGCGTCGCTCGTCCTAAATTCACTTTTGTGGACGACTGTATCCTGACTTCCTATTGGCTGGAATTAATTTTGCAATAACAATTAAAGTGTAGGTTACATCTTAATTGTTATTCTATTTTTTCTTAATATAGTGAAACGTAACTATCTTCTATCTAGAGCAGTGATAACCCAATTTAAGTTATCTGTATTTTATGTGATTAAATTTCGCCTATTCCAAAGTTAAAGGAGAATATTGCAAGGAAAGCTGAACGCGTGAGAGTTCTCTATAATTTTCTCGAAGGTATGTGAATTTTGCCAATAAGCACTTGGTCAGCGTGTTAGATTATAACCTAATACTTAAACCAGAGAGAACCGTGCTTAGTAGTGAGCTGTTAATGGGTTATTACAACTATGATGAATAATTATATATGCAAGACAATTTGAGAAATACTCCTACTAAATTAATAGATACAATTGTAGGAGAGTATCGCAACTAGTAAGAAGCTATATTGTTAATCGATATTATATATAAGTGATTATGGTAGTAATTATTTTTTAAGAATTAAGTGTCTATATAATTTCCAATTTTTGGGATGCGAACGCCTCCATAGAGCGTCTTGTCGTTTAAGGGAGAGGAAGGGAAAGATCCCCTATGAGATGGATGGATCAGATGAAGACTGTGGTGGGCGTTCCCGATCATGACTGTGTTCGATTAACGGTCAGCAAGCAAAAGGTGGCGGGACGCCATGAAGCAGGCACTATCTTCTGGCCAAATTGCTGGGACATGATAACCACGACTCCTCTGCCAAGAGTGAAGTGACAAAGATGAGGAAAATAATTTCCAAATAGCAAGGGTTTTTTGGAAACATTGAACTGGTCTATTTGGCATATGGCAGTAAATCCTAAAGTAGTCTATATCCCTCCAGGGGTTCAGCAAAAATTCAGCAAATTCTCTACAGTTCATGTAATATGTTTACAACAGTCTCTAGATACTTTTTTCTGCTTCGAAGTTGTGTATATGATTTGGTGTTACCAAATATTAAAGGATTATCTATCTACTATAAGATAAGTGGTCTGCGGGTTAAATAAGTTTGGGAGCCGCTGCAATAGGTCGGCATAACTCGAGTAATGAGACATTAATAGCCCAATAACTTAACTAAATATAGCTGAAGAATAATTCGTTTCATGCGAGGCGCTGGAAGCTGTGAGCCAAAAGTGTCACATAAATATCTCCAAGAGCTATTTGAAATCAAGATAAGTGGTATGAGCTTGTGTATAAATATTAATCCTTTTTCAGCTGTTTTTCATTTTTTTTACATATCAAAATATTTTTTAATTTTTTATGTAAATATGGAGTTACAAACAACTAAACATAGTATCGCTCCTGCTGTATGTACACAATCTTTTAGACTACATAACGGATTTTAATGCGGTTTTCACTAGTAAACAGAGTGATTCAAGAAGAAAGTTTATATGTATAATACATAAGTAGAATAACCGCGCAAAGCCGGGGCGGGTCACTAGTATTATTATCGGTCAATGAGTTACAATAACCTTCTCATTGCATTTAAACATTTAACATTGGCTTTGATTGGTTAATAAGTCATATAAACTCTGTCCAGATAGAAGAGGTAAATTAAGAAAAGATTAGAGTGAATATTCATAATTGTTCTGAAAATCGAAATGGTGCTAAATCTTCCTTATTTTCTATTGGTTCTTAGCAAACACATCCCTCGCCACGCGTCCTCGCTCATCTCTGGTTGAAACACAGTCTTACTCTGAGAAATAAAGCCAAAATTATCAAACCTCTTTAATTATCATCTTTACTAATAGCTACTATCATGTGCTGTAAATGACACGTTATTATTATATCCGCAAAGTTTTTCTTCATTATAATATAGCTATATTCACATTAATCACATCATTTTAAACTCATTCATTAACGTCATGTAAACAAATGGAGCGAGCGACCCGCTTAGCGTGTTCACATACAAACTATTCATAAAATATATTTCGGTGTCATTTACACCAGATTTTAATATACTAGCAATTAGGGATTGCGTCTCTTATAAAGAGTGACAACTATTACTGTACTGCAATACGCCATCTCCGTCTGACTATTAAGGAAAAATCACTTGGCAGAGTTTATATATTATCGAGCAATATATAGCTACCAGCACGTAAGAATAGGTTTGACCTTGACAGCGCAGAAATCACTACCTATTAGGCAGGGACCTTGGAGCGAGAGCAGCGCGTCAGACGATTCCCCAACGTCTGCTAGTTGTCAAAATAGTACACGGATGGAACTACCAATACAGGCACGCAGCACGCTCACAATGCGCAATTTTCCCCACTATTTTTTCTCAGACCTAAAGTTGACTGCCGGTTACTAAACCCCTGGTATCTTTAAATAAATCTATAAGGCCTATAAACGTGATTAGCATTCTCAATCGCTAAAAAGTGATTAACAGACATACAAAAAATATAATAAACATTTTTTTCTTAACAAGAGCGTTGCCAGCTGAGGCAAGACTATATCTTAGGAAAGTATGCATTATGTGATTTATTTAATTTTTTACGTGACCTTGATATTTTGTATGGAATAGTGATTTCAGGATAGGGTGAGCGAATATTTTCAAATTCTGACTACTCTGAGTAAGTATGTGTGTGTGCGTGTGTGTGTGAATGAGTATGTTTTTGCGATTGAAGGTGGGTGTGTGTGTATCGGTAATATAAAATTAAGCTCTTCATTGTATGTGGAAAAGATCTATTTACCCTAGAGGTTTATAGTTTCTAAATTAAGAAAACGAACAAGTTCTTAACTAATTAGTTCCTTTTCATTCATTCAATTTAACAGAGGAGAAATATTTACTGTAACTGTTTTGCTGCCTTTGTATGGATTGTAGAAATATATAAATATAAAATTTTCAGCGTCAATCACACTACAAACATGTTACGAGGGAGTGTTAAAATTGTTCCTATAAAACGATGTTTAGGAATGTGAAAATATTTCGAAACTATTAGCGCAATGTGAGTTCAAATGAGTCAAGCTCGTTACTTTTTTAAGTTATTATTTTAAAATGTTAAGGGCCATTTTACGATCAATTGATTATATTAAAAATTGAAATAATTTTGTTAAATAGTTGACATAGATTGTAAAGGTATCTAGGACGCGATCCCCAAGCTCAAACCTGAACTAAATTTGTAAGATCATGTAATACAGAAGTTATTGATAATTTAATTTTCAGTTTCAATAACGTTATTAATTAAGGTAATGAAATTCTAAATTATGCTCCAGGTCTTTATTACTTAACAAACATTTCATTCGCTAGAAACTTTCTACCTCACTAAGAATATGATTTAATATTACCGAAAAGTATGGAGATTCTTAATTTGATTGTATGTATTGCCGGCAGCTATCTGTTCGTCTGAGAAAAAGTAGTAGGAATAGTTCTGCATAAAGAACGAGCTGCATGCATGTATTGATGGTTCAGTTCATAACGTCTACTATTCTGACTAATATCCGACGCGCTCCTCTCGCTTCGGGCTTGTTAATTGAATAATTTATTTTTACGGCGCATGACTTTATAGATAACTAGGGGCCCGTCCCGGCTTCGCACGGGTGGATAATTTTTTTTTAACATTTTGGCTCCCGCATTCTGTCGCTCCTCTATCGCCGCGTTACTCGCTGCGCTGCGAGGACACTCCACACCGCGTCCGCGACCCGTCAGGGATTATTTTTTATTTATCTTGATATTTTTATTTCGTAATATCTTTTGACTGGAATGTCTGATTTTAATAATTCAAAAAGTATTTTACAGGTATTGAAACAGTCTTGAATACGAAATAATTTATTTGGATAAGGATTAATACAAAGTTATAGAAAACATGGTCTGATTTTGATTGGCATTTTTATCAACTTTTAAAATGTAAAAAAGTAGTTATAGTGACGTAACTATAATAGTTGGACATATGGTCTCGCGGACTTTTTTGTAGATATTGATACGTTCTATAATATTGTAGAACATTTTTTTGTTCTATCATCAATACTTTTTGCAGCGCATGCGATGAAAGATATTTTATGGCAAATTTTTTGGCACCTTGGGTTGGTTTTCGTGAGATTTCCTAAGGATCTCTAATTTTTTCTTGTAATAAATATAGCCTATGTTACTCAAGGATAATTTAGCTTTCTAATGGTGAAAGAGTTTTTGAAATCGGTCCAGTAGTTTTTATGTTTATTCGTTACATACAAAAATACAAAAATACAAATCTTACTTCTTTATAATATTAGTATAGATATAGATAACTAGAGGCCTGCCCTCGCTTCGCTCCGGGTATTTAAAACAATATTATAATTGATGTGCTTAAATTGTCACTCTATAATTGTGTACTTTTTCATTATTTAAAAAAAAAAGAGAGAGAGAGAGTAAGAAAAAGTTATAAAAAGAAAAATAAAAGAAAAGCAACAGATGCTAAGAGAGGAAGGACAGAGTAAAAATAAAATTGAATAGGTAAAGGAGAGAGAGAAAGTGAGAGAGAGAGAAAGAGCGAGAGAGATAATCGAAAGAAAGAAAGTGAAAAGAGACTGATCATACTAAACAAAAAAAAATAAGAATTAAAGAAATGAAACAATTTTTAAAATCGGATCAGTAGCAACAAAATGGCCATATTCTATTAATTAAAAAATGTATATGGCAACACTTGTGCTTCAGGAATAGTGTAGTTTTCTAACAGTGAAAAAATTAAAAAAATCGGATTAGTGACAACAAAATTGCCATATTCTTTTAAATAAAAAGTGTACATGGCAACACTAAATCACTTTTATCACTCACGAATAGTGTATTTTTTTTATCACTGAAAGAATTTTAAAAATCTGATTAGTAACAACTAAATGGCCATATTCTATTAATTAAAAAATGTATATGGCAACACTAAATCACTTTTTCACTCACGAATAGTGTAGTTTTCTATCAGTGAAAAAATTTTTTAAATCGGAATTGTAGTTCCTGAGAAACTCTTCAATTTACAAAATGGCCACCTTATGGCACTTAAATGGCCATATCTTTTTAATTAGAATATTTATGGCAACACCACGAATTTTCAAATCAAACAAACAAACAAACATACAAACATACAAACATTCAAACATACGAACATACGAACATACGAACATACAAACATACAAACATACAAACATACAAACATACAAACATGCAAACATGCAAACATGCAAACATGCAAACATACAAACAATCAAATCTTTCCTCTTTATATAATAGTGTAGAGTATAGATGAAACGCGCGTGAATGACTTAGTATAGGAGGAATCGGCGCCTGAGTAACAAAAATTATTCCACCTCAATTTTTTTTCGGGGTTTCCCCATGGCAACATGGCATAGATATCATCATCTATAGTATAATATTTTAAGGGATTTGTATAGATAAGAATATGATCACTTCGTTCTTCGTCCGTCTATCTGTGTGAATCTAATTTATAAACTGTTACAAATATTGTAGTTACATTACAAATAATATGTATTCTATCCTTTGTTTCTTAAGACCATTTTTCTCAGAAATTACTCAGGTCTGTCAGTTTATTAGAGTTGTAAAAATTTAGTTCTTCTCCTTGACCTTATATCACGAAATTTGGTAAGAAGTAAAGTATTTTAGCATCGTTAAAAATATAACCCGAAAAAAGTAAAATATTTTATTGCAATTGTTAAACGGACTGCGACTTACATGTATGTTGGGGTTTGGGTGACAACAGTTTTCTGATGGCAAAGTCAAGTTTCAAATTGTACGAAACCCTCAGTGCGCGAGTCTCACTCGCACTTGGTCGACTTTTTTTGAATATACTAGCTAGATAATACTTTTTAATGGTCATATTTCCTCATAAATTTTCTGGTAAATTTATGATAATTTTATTATTACGGATTTTAGTACTTTATTTAATTTAGTAATATTAAGAACATTAGTAATATTAGTAATATTTAAAATGAAAGATGTCAATTGTAATCTTAAAGTCCCTGTTACCAAAAGGTCTTCTAAAACTCAAGTAATTTAACTTTCAACATTTACATAATGGTTAAGAATAAAATTTGAGACGTAATACTACTAATATTATAAATACATGTAAATATTTGTATGTTTGCACGAAGATATTCTATAATCTGAAATAACACATAGGCTACTTTTTATCTAAAAAAGCAAAGCTTCTGTGGGAAGGGAGTTGTTGACGAAATACAGGTCAACGAATTCAAATGAAATACCTACGCAGGAATTGTACTTTTATTCACAGAAGACTGAGTTAGTGCAGAGTATGCCAAATGAACTGATTCTATTAGTCAACACATCCCTCGCTACAGAGGTTTTCGCAAACAAAGTCGTGAACAGTTATTAGTAACGTATAATAAGTAATAAGAGCAAATTACAAAGGTACATGTCGCGAGTCTCACGCCCGAGGCACCATTTTATTATTCAAAAGCTTTGCTCTTGACGTTTTGATGAATGTTATAAAGAAGTTCAAATTTTATACGGTAAAACGAGAAGTTGTAAAATTTACGATTCAACCGTAGATTACGTAATCCAGTTTGTTGTTTCCTTTGTTGCGATTTTTCATATAATGTCGGTTGTTAAGTTCATTTATTTTGAGCTTCCTAACTAAGTAATACTGGAAGAATAATTGAATTATTTATTAATTACAATTTAATGTCCTTATCATCATCACAACCCATTTATGGCCCACTGCAGAGCCGGGTCTCTTGCTCAGAATGAGGAGAGGCTTCTTTGTGTGACAATTTTATGTAATTGAGTTAAAATTCTAAATTTCCCCTTTTTTGAATATGATGAATTTAAATTTCTAAATTTTTCTAAAGTCTACTACCAGAAATATTGGAATTTCAGACAACTATTTTTTCAATGTTTTCCTGTGAAATCTATTTATTATAACAATGAATCCCTATTTACCTTGGTCACGGGATCACGCGAGAACGGCTGGACCAATTTCGCTAATATTTTTTTGTTGTGTTACTGGTGTTTGGCATAACTATCAGTCTTTTGACCAATGTTCATGGTTAAGATAGAACAACGTTTTTCAGGTGGGCTAGTAAAAATATACTTTAAATTGTTATGGTTAGTACATAATCTGGCCAGTATCATTTTTGTAAACTTCGATGCTGAATAATCTCTCCTTAAAAAAAAAGTGAGAAATAAAATTTCATACAATTTTTCGCAATGACTAAAAACCTTTTTCACCGATGATAAAATATTCTATTATAGAAACTTACGTAATTAGTCATTTTAAAGCTCTGTATGAGACTTTATATTGATTTGGTCATAGGTACTATAGCAACACAGTAGTACAGCCGATCCATCATCGCGCGTGCGTCCACTAGATGAAAAAGACCGCCGAATGTGGTTGAAACTATAGTACATGTGTTGGTTACATACGATATATACAATACAATACACCGTCAAATAAAGTTTTAAAAGGTCATAGAATATATAGAAGTTTTGTTTTAAGATAGAAACAATTATTTCGCTGCAAACTATTTAACTATGTATATGTGTGATCGGATTTGAGACGTATCTCTCTATCTCTTTACGGACATGTTGTCTCCAACATTAGAGGTTTACTCCCCTTTGTTCCTTTAATAGCTACTGTTAAAGACCTCATTTACGCTGAGGGAACTTTGAATAGGCTTTTCTGGCTTTTGTATATTTAGACTTGATTAATTTATTGTGTGGTTATGTTTAGTTAATGCCGGTTAATGTCCCAATGGTGGGATATAATTTCTCAGTAATTTGTTTCCTGCTTTTCTCCATCTTAGTACTATTTATAGATTATGTTTTTTTAGAATTAAAACTCTTCGATATTATGCAACACTGTTGATAGCGTTTGATTGTTTAATAGTTTCTATTAGTTTATTATAAAACTAAAAATATCCTTACCGCTCGATTATTCATAAGCTCTGTTTATATCGAAGTTTCATAATTTAAATTTTGACTTTCCGAGTAATACACTCAATGTAAGGACTAATTGAAAATTACGTGAGTCTTTTGTATTATATTGTAAGTAACGAGATTGAGCAACGTAGGAGAGAGTTCGGACTTACCAAAGCTTCATAAACTTTCTCTTGGGCAAACCTGTAGATGTGTATTTAATGTTGAAATTTTAGTAATATAATCCAAAAATCGTTAAAATTTATATAAAAGTTCAAGTCAGTCTTAATGATATAATTAAAGTTACCGAACAGATTTTCATACGGTCTTCTATAATATTATTAATATTCAAGAGAATGATTTTAGTGTAAAATTTGTAGAAATTATTTTGTATTATTATATATCAATAATAAAAAAAGGACAGAAAAGATATCAGTTTTTTTTTCGTCCGTGAATTTGTACAAAACCTTCGGTATCTAACTCGACTCGCACTTGACCAATTTTTTTTCTATAGAAAATATTCAATTTATTAGAATTACTGGTTTATTCAATCATACTAATATTACTTTACAATAATTTCTGATTTTTGTAGCTTAATAGTATAGCTTACTTTTTTTAAGAAATTTCCTAGTTAACTATAAGAAGAAAATGTCACAATAATATAGAGTTACAGCTTTATTATTTGATGATAATAAAGGTTTTGGAAATACAGCTCATAAATACTTTATTTGACTTAACGAATACATTGTTTTGCGTCATTACTGGCAACCCCGCCCTCTTTGTTCTTGTAATTGCTCCTGTTAAAGACCTCATTTACGCCCTACCTAGAATATTTGTCGTATTTCAAATATGCTTGTTTAGTTAGATTTCATTAATTTATTTTTACTTGTATATACTATATTATATTAAACATAATGCGAGGTTTTAAATAAATATAATATAATAAAGTAGCATCTTCCTTATAGAAACGATATGATATACGTTTAATCACTTAGCGAAGTAGTGAACAATAAAGAAAAAAAGAAGGTATCTATTTAATACGTATATGCTTACTATACGGGTGTCATACCTGGGCATTGACTCACTGGCAAACATAAAGACAAAGAAAAATTCAAAAGGCAAAAAAGTAATATTAAATTCATTAATGACACATAATATGATCAGAAAGAAGAAAGATAAATGGATAAGACTCATAACAGATTAGTACCAACTAGAGAGTTAAAGAGATGAGAAGACGCATAGATCTATATGTTTATTTTAATTTGAAATAAAGTGACTGACAAAGCAGTGATGGCCCTGGTGATGGTGGTTGAGACCTCAATGTCTTACTCGGGAGGTCTGAGTTCGATGCTGGGCACACACCTCTGACTTTTCTGAGTTATGTGTGTTTTAAGAAATTAAAATATCACTTGCTTTAATGGTGAAGGAAAACATCGTGAGGAAACCTGCACTCCTGAGAGATCTCCGTGTTCTCAAAGGTGTGTGAAGTCTGCCAACCCGCACTGGGCCAGCGTGGTGGCCTAATACCCTTCTCATTCTGAGGAGGAGATCCGGGCTCAGCAGTAGGCCATTGACGGGTCGTGATGATGATGATGAAAGTGACTGAAGAAGTGACCTATTTAGTATATTTATTCGTACAGTAAAAATTAATGTGATCTTTTTGAAAAACATAAAATTAAATTAAATTATTTGTCCTCGAAAAACAAGTAGCTTATATAAAATATTAAATATTTATAATGAACGAAACATTTTAACATTAACCAATATGGCCGTGTATCAAAAATATGTTTCTCACATTACAGAAAACAAAAGTAATTCAATATTCCAGCTTCATAACGAGCAACCTCTGCAGTATTGCGAAATGAATAAATTGGTACTGATACAATAATAAATTATTCACATGAAAATGTGTTTCAAATTAATTAACTGACATTTATGCTTTTAATACTTAGCAACACTGGTGATCACATTGTTTTGGTTAGTTTTATTTCAAGAATACCCAATGTATCGATTTTCCCATCCTAACTTTATATTGTAAATGCAATAGTAACACTGTCTGTTTCGCTTTCACGCTTAAACTGCTGAACCTATTTTGAAATTTTGGTACATATAAAAAAATTGCTTTTTTTAGGAAAGCCATAGGCTACGTTTTATCGCGGAAAAAGGCCTGAAGGGTTTGAAATAAGGGATGAAGTGCACGTGGAGGTGTGTGATCGTTTGTCTTTAGGAATTAGTCATATATTAATTACGTTGATAGGTCACGATGAGTGGTAAAATATATGTCGGCGCGCAACTTGGGCTTGGGTTTACCTAACCTTATGTTTAAACAGAGAGCCTGGTTAGTGGAGGCGAGTGTTCAATTACTTAAAGGAATTCCATAAGCCTACATTTTAGTCACGGGTTCGGGGGGCTGATTGCGTTCTTGTAGTGGTTGTGAGAGATCATAATCATTGGTTGTTTGTCGGTTCAATGGCAGTATCTTCGTTGCTTTTGCCCCATAATCCATTCATTATCACGCCCCCTTTTAGTATTTTTTAATATGCCTACTACTCCCTTCTCATCATTTTTCTCCGACAAATAAATAATGTATATGTAACACTTGTGAATCCGTTAAAGAGAAGGTTAAATATGCTGCGTAACGAAATTATAAGGGTTCTCTAATTTGATTAGGGAACCCTAATCATGAAACTCATAAGATAAACATTTAATGAGGACTTCCAAGTTATTAAGAGGGAATAAAAATTACATTCAATTTACTTTTAATGTGTTTTCACGAATATATTTTTAACATTAAAGATAAAATCTCGCTTCACTTAGATTACACCAATAAGTGTACAGTATTAGATATAAACAAGCATCTTAGACAGATATTCGAGTAGTGCCTAGCTATTATACACAGTTACATGTATACAAGGCATATATTACAATATGTTTGATAACTCACTCTAACGTTTTACTTTTTGGCAATATTTTGTCATAATTATATATATATATATATATAATATATATATATATAAATATAATTATATCGTAGAATTGCCGTGTTTGTGCATGCCAAGCCAAGTTAAAACTGCTAAAACAATATGAATGAAAATTGGTACACAGATACTTCAGATAATGGGTTAATATATAGGATACTTTTTTAGCCCGAAAAAAGTACTGTTTGTGTGGGAAAGAATGATAGAAAACAAAAAAAGCGGAGGCAAAAGAAGACTTTACACTTTTTGTACACATAAACTTAAGATATTATAGTTCTAAAATTCACAGTTACGTAAATTTTATATCACCGAGAAGATCTGGGTATAAAGGACATTATAAATCTACAGTTAAAGTGTTAACAAACAAGTAAGTGGCGAAGTTGTGCGAGAGTACGAAGGACGCCATAAATCCTTGAACGACAGCTTTACCGAATATATTGAAAGAGTTTCTGAACCATTGTCAATGTACTAATACAAAAATTGAAATTCCAATTTTATTGAAAGTAAGTAGTTCTACTAATTTTATTATAAAAATTGTATTACATACTCAATATCTGTTATGAAAAATAAATATTCTCAGATCTGAGCAAATTTATGGTAAGTCAATTTTTGGAACAAATTATATAAAATGACATTTGAAAACTCTATAAAATATAAGAAAGGAAGAGAGTATAAAAGAGAGTGGTGTAGGCACCTTAGATACAAAACTAGGGAGCTGAAACTTACTTTGTTTTATTGCCGTTTACGCAAAGCACGCTACAGAAGCTCTTAAAATAAATGCATTTTCCTGGTTTTCATCACATTTTTCATAGATGCTCCGATCCTATGGGTCGTAGCGTAATGTTAAATAGTCTGAAGCCTTCCTCGATCAATGTTAAAATAATTTTTCAATTCAAAGCAGTAGTTTCTGAGATTAGCGCGTTCAAGCAAACAAACAAACCTCTTAGCTTTATAATATTTGTATATATTATTATTAGAAGTAATACTAGTAGTTGTAGGTTTTCTTAGATAAATTAAGTTTTCAAATGTATATCTTCTTTTATATTTATAAAACAAAGTCTGGTTTGTTCGAACACTTACAACTCGAGAACGGCTGAACCGATTTTCAAGGATTTGTTATATTCGTGTCCGTGCCGAATAGCAGAATAACTATTAAAATATTGGAAAATTGATGAAATAATAAAATAAAAGAAAAATATATTCCTATACCAAATGTTGATGGGTTCCGTAACTGTCAAAACATTTAATGTTCATCCCGTCGATACGGTAAACTCTCCCCTCAAATTAAATAACGTATTTATTTAATGATTTCGCATCAACAATATGTATCCAAAATATTCCGATAATAGATTTTAGACATTAAAAAATGTGGAATAATGTGAGTAAGGAAAAAGGATTGACATATATATGTCGGAAACTAATTAAAATAAGGATAACTATTATGACAGGAACCCAAGCAGTGCCTTGGACTTGTAACCAAGGTGTAGGCTTAAGGATATCCTTTAAATGATCATAACGCTCACCTCCACTGCTTAGTTTCATCGTCTAAACCTAAGATTAGACTAACATTAACCTAAATTAACACAAGGCTAACCTAACCTAAGGCTAACCTAACCTAAACCTAACTTAACCTAAACCTAACTCACACCTCCGACATATATATGTCGGGGATTTTAAAACGATGTGAAAAGGAGATGAAAGGAGGAAGATGGGGAATATTGGGGAACACAACAAGGGGGTGATGGTAATGAGTGGAATATTGGGCAAACGCAACGCAGATACTTCTACTGAACCGATAAATTATCAAATGATCTCTAACAATTACGAGAGAAACCTAAGCAGTGCCTTGGACTTGTGACCAAGGTGTAGGCTTAAGGACGTCCTTTAAGTAATTACAACACTCGCCTCCACTGCTAGGCTCTCTATTTAAACCCAAGGTTAAACGCACATAAACCGAATCTAACACAAGGCTAACCTAACCTAAGGCTAACCTAACCTAACATTGTGTTTACTTAACCACGTGGCAATTACATTGTAAGGACTTACGTGACCTTAGTTCGACAGCACTTCCACACTACACTGCACTTGACACTATCACTAGCACTACTTAGATGATGTTCACTTCTTGAGAGACCGCGCACGACTAAGACTTCAGTTAGACTGTCGATCGCATATAAAGGGTCGAGGGTAGAGACTGTCAAAACAACGGAAGTGACTACTACCCCACTCCAACGCCATAGACAACGATAACGATTCGATTAATCGATAATCTTTTACTATGCTCCGACATATATATATTAGTTGTCAACAGTTCAGCTAATCTGTAAAGATAGTCAATGACTGTTAGGCGGTACGAAGTTCGCCGGGTCAGTTAGTAAAATATATATTCATTAATTTCACTAGTTTTTGAACTTGCACAATATTGCCAATAGATAAGATGTCCATTGTATTTCGAGATCCACTTCAGATAAAGGATGGCTTTGAACTTACAAGACTACTCGACTCTACTACTGAACATGAGAAAAATCAATACTCTGTTCTACTTAATATATAACATTATGGAATATTTTATACCACTTACTTACTGAAACGTGAATACTTGAACGACTTATAGAATAAAACATATAGGCTTGGGAATAGTAACGCAAATGCAGGTTTAACGACAATCTTCGATGATCAGTAAAATCAAGTGAGAAGGCAAGATGAATAGTTATATATTATTAAGTTAGTATAAAATTATATATAAAGGGTAGGCTCGATCGCTGGCGGTTCTCTTACTACAGAGCCAGTTAGTGGACATGTCTAAATCCAATAGTGTACATGTCGTTTATATCTTATTACTAAGTACCCTAATAGTGCAGTGATTGTAAGTAGAAGAGTGTAAAAAGGAAAACTACACTACGAAACGGATGATGAAGCTTTACAGTAATAGAACTCGTAAATCGAAATAACACATAAAACTTTTAAATTATTCTAATAGGGTGGGGAAAAAGTCTTTTCGCATTATAGTATGTATGAATTTGTAATAAAATCTCTTTGGCTATACTATTTGTATCTGGCTGCTTTTGGTATCATTAAAAGTTAAAATTTTAAAGAAGATAATTCCAAATTCTAATTAGGAAAATGTGTGATTTTTATTTGTTTTTCGTACTGTGAAGATGAGTGAATCTAATGAAGAAATTCGATACATTTTAAAATTTTACTACAAAAAAGGTAAAAATGCAACGCAAGCCGCGAATAAAATATGCAATGTTTACGGCCCTAGTGCAATGTCTATGAGAGTAGCATGAATATGGTTTAAGCGTTTCAACCCGGAAATTTTGATGTCAAAGATGCACCTCGCTCTGGTCGCCCTGTTACGGATAAAATGGATGCCATTTTTCAAAAAGTGGAGCAAGATCGGCATATCAGCAGTTACAACGTAGCTGAAGAACTAGGAATTGACCACAAAACAGTTTTGGCGCATTTAAAAGAAATTGGTAAACAAAAAAGCTCGATATTTGGGTACCTCACTGAAAGAAATCTAATGAACCGTGTACTCATTTGTGATTCTTTATTACCGAACCATTTTTGAAGAAGCTGATAACTGGTGATGAAAAGTGAATCACGTACGACAAGAACGTGCGAAAATGGTCGTGGTTAAAGGTCGGCCAGGCTTCACCGACTTCGGCGAAACCCGGGTTAACTCGCAACAAGGTGATGTTGTGTGTGTGGTGGGATTGGAAGGGCATTATTCATTATGAGCTGTTACCACCAGGCAGGCCCATCGATTCTTAACTCTACTGCGAACAACTGATGAGATTAAAGCAAGAAGTTGAGAGAAAGCGGTCGGAATTAATCAACAGAAGGGGTGTGGTTTTTCATCATGATAACGCTAGACCTCACACATCTTTAGCTACTCACCAAAAATTAAAAGAGTTTGGCTGGGAGGTTTTAATGCATCCGCCGTATAGTCCTGATCTTACTTACCTTCAGATTTCCACTCGTTTCGGTCTCTTCAGAATTCTTTAGGCAGTGTCAGGTTAACATGACGAGAGGACTGCCAAAACTACTTGCCGCGGTTTTTTGATCAGAAGCCCCAAAATTTCTATAGCAATGGGATCATGTCCCTACCTACAAGGTGGCAAATAGTTATAGAACAAAATGGTACCTACATACTTTAGTTAAATGTAAATAATCTATAATAAATTTTTTTTTTAAATTTTCTTAAAATATGCGTAATAACTTTTTCCCCAACCTATTATATGGTAAAATCTCACTTCTGAGCACAACATGACACAAGCACTTAACATAATAAAATTAAAATATGCTCATTACTAAATGTTCGGGTACTAACACTATATAAGTATGGATTATGCTTATACACAATACTGAAATGACAATATTAACATGTTATCTAGAAGGAAGCCGAGCAGTGTCTGGGGCTTGAGTCCTGGGGGCAGGTTTAAAGATGTTTTCTACTATGCATATAACTCTAACCTTAACCGCTCGACCTCGCTACCGAATATTAAATAATAGAGTACATTACTTACACGGTCGTTGATAACGGAGGCCTAGCACCACGCCACAAGACAACACTATACTATTAGTCTCAATAATTTAATATATACTGCGCGACAATCTGGCTCAATCCTATTGGAAGGAAAATTATATACTGTCTACTCCAAGTAAGATAAAATGAACTACCCGCGAACACTAATTTATAAACGGTGTTGCTAACATAGTCGACCTCGCGCGACTTTGTCTACGTGTAGCTCCGCTCCTATTGGTCGGAGAGTGATGATATATAGTCTATAGCCTTTCTTGATAAATAGGCTATCTAACACTGAAAGAAGTTTTCAAATCGGAACAGTACTTCCTGAGATTAGCGCATTTAAGCAAACAAACTCTTCATCTTTATATATTAGTAAGTATAGACTAATATGGTAGATGGTTAAAGCTTCTATTTATTAACTGAGTATACACGTAATGTAACAACGTGTAATTGAATAATTCAATGCGAAGATGAGTAGGCACTTACTTTGAAGGTACTAATTAGGTTATATTATGTAACCACATAGTATTATGAATTCATTATAATGAATTTTTAACCATGTGTTGCCCATAAATCTCTACAGTGATTATATCAATCCTTCTCACCTTAAAAAAATCGGTGAAGTGTGAGTCGGTCGTGCTCACTAAGGGTTGCGTATAAACTGAATTGAGTCTCTATTAATTTATGTCCCTTAACATTGTCATAACATTCAATATTAGTTATAAACAATTAAAGATGAAGAAAAAAATGTATTGCGATTTTCGCCAATATTTCATAGACTATAATAATCAAATTTCTTAAAGAGGAGGAAATTTCCAATAAAAAAACTTCCCACTCCCGGAACTCTATCTCCATTATTTATAATGTTAATTTAACGCTAAAAATGGGTCTCTACACGATATTTTAGGTTTCGCGTTTGGCGTCAAAAGTAAGTACAACACATTGATTAATTTTTACAGACAGGAGTTTTGTGAGTTCGACTTCGACTTCATTCACTTACGAAACTCCTGTTTGTAAAAAGCTACCTAAATTGTAACTGTGAGTTTGCTATAAAAAATCAAAATGTTACATGGTCAAGCAGCCAGCTGAAGTATAATCCATCACGTTATGGTCATCTGACTTTATCTTTCCTTCAATATACTAGGTAAACTATATCCGTCAAATTTCCAAATGGGAGGAAATGCCTGAAAAAAAAACTTTTTACATGTTTAGTAGGCTGCCACTGCTCGCCCCACCCACGGAATCGCAGCTGACGGTCACGAGTTATCATAATATATATTCCTTATGCAGTATACGAATTTTCGCTCGAGAGGAAATGATTGACCGAATCTGGCTCCCGTACCATTTTGTCGAGTCAAACTCAAACTCAAAATATTTTATTCAAATAGACTTCTTACAAAGTACTTTTGATACGTCAAAATTGGAGTATTCTGAAAATTAACCAATAAAAATTAGTAGTCAATCAAAGACCCTCTTAAGATGACAGTTTTTCAGGAGAGTAACCTAAGTGAAGCTGGAAATAGTATTTAAATAGTGATTCCATTTTTATTGTAATAAAATATACAATACCGATTCAACGAGGAAAATACTTTCATAATTTTTTATAGAACAGTCTGTATCAAACTTAAGTGATTAACCATTGTTTGTAGTTAGCGAATATAATGTTCAAAAGTTGACTAATTCTCATATTATGGGACTTTAAAATTACGTAAGCAGTTTCGGTAAAACATGTTTGGGAATTTTATATAAGCTTTATTTAGCATCGAAATTAAAATGTAATTAGACTGTATTTGGCCATGAATCTAAAAAGAAAGTGATCCTAAATTGGCAGTATTAACGTTAATCATTCCTTTATTTTTTAAAGTATGTCTAACGTATCGCCCTTCTTTTAATTACTAAATATTTGAATTTTTATTTTTAATTCTTTAACATGAAATTCTGTTACGAATATTTTTAAATTTACATACATCAAAAGTTTAAGTAATTCCAGAGATCATAATCTATAGGTACATATAATAAAACTGTAGAGTTCGAATTTCTGTACAATGAAAAAAAATGCTAAAAACCGAGTCAGGAGGCTGTAAGAAGTGAAATAGAACTAATTTTGATTGTTTTTTTAATTTTTTGAACAAATCTGAACCATTTGAATACAACTCAGCGAAGTAAGGGCAGGTCAACTAGTATTTAATAAAAAGAAAAAACTAATTTTATGACAGTATTGGCAAATCATTTTTGACAAAATTTCCTCTCGTTTAAACGTCGGAGGTTAATGGCGCGGATCATTTTTGGTGAATTTGAGTTACCGGAGTGGAAGATAGATAAATTGAGTTTCAAGGATATATTTATTTAATGGAATTACTCCATACAAATTACTTATACAACCCGTGTACTTAATAATATGTAAGTTTAAAAGCCTTATTATATAACTCTAAAGAGGTTTTGAATTTTTTGTTTCACATTGCCCAGTCTGTAATACTTAGAAATGTTTTTTTTTGTTATAATAATTTTGTGGTCTGAGAGACTTCTTTTAAGTTTTACGAACCAAGATATAGCAGATGAATATATAAGTATGTCGGAAAGACTAAGGGGATTACTGTGAAGCCTAAGATTAGGTTACCATAAACCTAACTTAACACACAGCTAACCTAACGTTGTTTTTACATTACCACGTAGTAACTACATTGTAAGATACTTACGAGATCTTTATAGGACACCATCTAAACACTGCACTTAACACTTTCACTAGCACTATCCAAATAATATCCACTCCTTGAGACCACGCGTAAAACTGAGCTCCAATATCTCGGTAAGAGAATATAAAGGGACGAAGCCGAAGTTAGAACTCCTCTCCCTCTAAGTGACTAATGCTAGCCAGAGGTTGTCAAAAACGACGGAAGTGATTATTATTTTCCTCTAGCGCTATAGATGGCGATGACGATTCAATTATTCGATAGTGTGATGAAATGAGACAGGATAAGACGGATTAGAAGAGACATGAAGAGAGGATATGGAAAGAAAAGATGAGAGGTTGTAAGGCAAATGCAATAACGTTGGTGTTGTTAATAACAATAATTAATATGTACACAGTATACAATTTCTGTTGAAATTTCGTCACAAAAAAGTCGGAAAATAGAAAACGATTATCGAATAATCGAATCGTCATCGCCATCTATGGCGTTGGAGTAGGGTAGTAGTCACTTCCGTCGTTTTGACAGTCTCGATACATTATATGCCGTCGACAGTTTGACTGTAGTCTTAGCCTTGCGCGATCTCTCAAGGAGTGAAATAGTATCCAGAGAGTGATAGTGAAGTCTTAAGTTCAGTGTTATGTTAATGCTGGGAGTGCTGTCCGATTAAGGTAACGTGAGTACCTTACAATGTAGTTGTCATATCTCGGTTTAGGTTAGGTTTATGTGAGTTTAACCTTGGGTTTAAACAGAGAGCTTGGGTTTAACCTGAGCAGTGGGTTGGAATTCTGATAAAAGAGCTCTTTAAGCCTTGGTCACAAGTCCAAGGCACTACTTAGGTTTCTGTCGTAATTGTAAGATATCATATTTGATTATTTATCGGTTCATTAGTAGTATCTACGTTGTTTACTCAATAGTCCATTCAATATCGTCACCCCTTGTAGAGTTTTTAATATACACCCTCTTCCTCCTTCTTCTCATCATTAAAATCTCCGAGATATATTTTTACAATATTGTGTATTCGCAAAATGTAAGCTTATTTGCATTTCCATGTACTAAGAGTATATCAACTCGAAACAACAAAAAGTTTAACAAAGAACAAGTTACAAACAAAGTAGGGGAATTCTTTCCACGCTAATCAGCGGAACTTCCCGCCTAGTATATCATAACTTTCTCTCTTTGTGGCACCGTTTATAACAAGTGAAATATATACTTAAGGATATATTATATTCGAAAAAGCGTTTGAACAGGAGAGTTTTATGTAAACTTTTAACGCTATACTATCGTCACCACAAAATGAGTAATTGTTTCATGGGGCTTGGTGTTCGCATCTATAATAAGATGCCACAGCCTTTATTAGATTTTCCACTACAACGATTTAAAACTCTAATAAAAAGTGTTTAGTAAATAAAGCTTACTACTCTGTACAAGATTACTTGAATGATGACAGAGCTTGGATTCAAAATGACGATGATGCTCAGCTGAATGATTATACCTTTGTAAAACAGAGTGATATAAATAATGGCGTTTTGATGCGAGCAACTGTTGAGTTTCTTGCCAGTTTTTCTCATCAGGAAACTGCTTTCCGAACTGGCGGCAGCTTCAGACAAACTGACTGACTGACCAATTTTGACGTGTCAAAAGTACACGTTGTAAAAAGTCTATCTATAATAAAATATTTTGAGTTTGAGTTTTATATGAATAACAGATCACTCTAAGCGCTACAAGTATATATCTATACTAATACGGCGCGTGGGTGCGCGGCATGCTAAAGTAGAGGTGTGAATAACAAATTGTGGGATTTCGGATGGAGGTTTTGTAAAAAATGGTAGACAGTGGTAGAAAGTAATAGAAAAAGGTAGCGAGCTGTGGACGGCGGTAGAAAATGGTAGTCAGTGATTGGCAGTAGTAGACAGTGGTCTACTATCAATCAATCAGAGAATCAGTACAAGCAGCTATATATATATTAATTAATGTCATAAGTAGAAAATTTCTAGCTTTGATTTTAAGATTGATAACGCTATAACGAGTCATAAAACTAGGAATTTGATTTCAACAATAATATTTTCTCAATTAATGATCAAACGATGATAAACAATGAATGATGAAATGAACAAATCAACGAACGAAGCTTGAATCAATAAATATTGTAAGTTAAATTAAAGAAAAAATTTAAAAATATAAAATAATTACCTTATTTATTAGTATCACTTTATTAGGACAATAATAGACAATAATTGTTATTTTTGAAGTCTAAAAATTTACTGGTAACATCAACATGTTAAGTAGGTATTTATGTAAATTTTCATCTTAATAATCGTTTAACTTTCTTAATCATACTATGGCTATCTGTGGTCTTCCTCATCACTTTACCAAATAATATTATACTAAAGGCAAATGCTTGGAACCCTTCTAAAAATATCAGAATTACCATAAAATTGCCTATAATTTTTGAGGAGTTCTCTCAATTCCTCAAGGATCCCTTCATCAGAACTTAAAAACAAGGGTACTGTAGCATCTGTAAGCATATTCTATGAAATACAAAAAGAAATTTCCAATTTGGTTCATAAATGACGAAATTCTGAGGTAACTAACATAAAAAAATACAACTGAATTGATAACCTTCTTTTTTATTTTTGAAGTCTGTTTGAAAAAGGCACTGATTCAATGTTAGAATTAACTAGCAGCCATTTAATTATACTTGTGAGTAAAATTAGGGTTTTTTTAAAGAAATAATAATTTTTGCCTACCTAATTAATAGCCAATCTAACGCTCGACTACTTTCTTATAACTTTACTATTTACATGAAGTTCATTCACTCAATTGATAATCCTTTAAAACTGAAAAACATCCTTAAACACACTAGCAGTAAAATATTTTTCTTTAATAAATAACCCAGTAAGTTAATTTACAAAAAAGTTATCAATGGTAATTAGTAGAAAGTAAATCACAACATAATTTGTACTTGAACTATGCAGAAAAAAAAACTTAAATGCGAGCGAACAACATAATTGTAGTAGTAGAGTATGTTTTTAATAAACCTAGTTATTTAAAATGAAGCGTTTTCTACCGAAGGCAAGGCAATGTTATTTTATAAAATATAAAAGATAAAACAAGCCCGCAACAGCATCAACACTCTATTAAGTTTCAGTTTTTTATGTTTTTCTACAAAACATCGATGTTACGATATGTTTCAACGATACTAGAAGTGAAGTATAATTATTCAATTAAATTGAAGGTTTATTATTATTTATCTTTAATGAAAGTTAACTTTAGTGAAATGTAATTTAATCGAGATGTTTGTTACCTATAATTTGTAAAGATCTAGTCGGCAGTTTGAAGACTATTAGCTGATTTCTAACAAGAGAGCCTCGTGACTTTATTAATGTATAGACAATTATAACAATCTTTTAATCATGGAAACATTGCCTACATTTAGCGGAGATTAAACGGTATTTCTTGATACCTTTCTTTCCATATCAAGTATCGAATAGAATCGAGTAGCTTGTTTAAAGTACGTAACAGTACCTATATATATGTCGGAAAGGTAAAAGGATACTACAAACAGATATAAGTTATATAGGCGCAACACGGTCGGGATATAACTAAGCATTACTATTCAGACAAGAACTATTATGACAGGAACCCAAGCAGTGCCTTGGACTTCTGACCAAGGTCTAAACTTGACTTAAGATTAGACTAACATTCAAATCAAATCAAATCAAAATTATTTATTTCAATTAGTACTTTTGAAACGTCAAAAATTTGTCGGTCAGTTAGTTTGTCTGAAGCTACCACCAGCTCGGAAAGCAGTTTTCTGTTGAGAAGAGCTGGCCAGAAACTCAACAGTCGCTCTTTTCAAAAAGCCATGTTTACATAGTCTGTTATACAAATCATTTAACTTGAGAGTCAACGTCACTTAGATTCCAAGCATTCTCATCATTTAAGTAATCCTGTACATTATAGTATGCTTTATATATTAATGACTTCTTGATACGAGTTTTAAATTGTTGAAGTGGCAAGTCTAATATAGGCTGTGGAATCTTATAGATGCGACCACCAAGCCCCATGAAGCTATTACTCACTTTGTGGAGACGATAGTAAGGCGTTACAAGTTTATTTCTGTTTCTAGTATTAACATTATGTTTGTCACTGTGTTTTGAATACAAATGAATATTCTGGTAAATGAACAAAATATTACAATATATGTATTGAGATGGGACTGTAAGAACGTCTATTTTTTTATATACATCTCTAAGGGAATCCCGCGCTCTTAAGTTATAAATGGCCCGAACAGCTCTCTTTTGAAGAATAAAAATGGATTCAATGTCCGCGGCCCTACCCCACAGTAAAATGCCATAAGACATAATACTGTGAAAGTAACTGAAGTAAACTAGCCTAGCAGTATTGATATCAGTCATTTGTCTGACTCTCCTTACCGCGTAGGCAGCTGAGCTGAGTCTTCCCGCTAGAGATGATAGATGGAGGTTCCACTGGAGTTTTGAATCTAAAGTTATACCCAGAAATACCGTCGAGTCCGCCACATCTAAAATTTCATTATTTAAACGTAGGTTAAATTTTTGTTTTTTAACATTAGGTAAAGCAAACTCAACGCATTTGGTTTTTTTAGCATTAAGAACTAAGTTATTTACCGTAAACCATTGAAGAACCTGCGATAATGCACTGTTTACATCGTCATAATTATGTTTATTTCTGTTTACTTTAAATATAAGAGATGTATCATCAGCAAAAAGTACAATATCACACAAGTTCTTCACATAGTATGGCAGATCATTAATATAAACCAAAAATAAAAACGGGCCTAAAATGGATCCCTGTGGAACGCCCATTTGTAGCAAAGATCCAGAAGATTTTACTCCATTAATAGTAATCCTCTGGACTCTTTGATTTAGGTATGAGGCAATTAGATCCAGAGAAACACCACATATACCGTAATAATTAAGTTTTTTTAAAAGTGTTTCATGTTGAACACAATCAAAGGCCTTGGACAAATCGCAAAATACACCAATCGCATTTTGTGATTTCTCCCATGCTTCATAAATATGCTTAAGAAGAGCAACTCCGGCATCTGTTGTTGACCTACCCCTAGTAAAACCATACTGTTCACTATGAAATAGTTTATTTTCATTAAAATATTCTAAAAGTTGGTTTAAAATAATCTTTTCAAAAACTTTACTCAGTGATGGTAATATAGAGATTGGTCTATAGTTACCGGGATCTTTCCTGTTTCCATTTTTAAATAGAGGTATTATTTTACTGTGCTTCATTAAGTCCGGAAACTTTCCTGTATCGACACATTTATTAAAAATATCAGCTAGATGTGGGGCAATATTATTGATTATTGTATTTAATATTTTTACTGAGATGTCCCATAAATCACCAGTTTTTTTTATATTAAGTGTCCTGAAATTCTTAATAATATCAAATGAAGTAATATGTTTAAACTCAAAGTAATTAGCATAGCCTGGGAGTTTATTTTTAAGTAGAGAAATAGCATCTAAGGGCGATGATTTTAATGCAGATGTTACTTTGATAGGTATATCAGTAAAGAATTTTTCAAACGTGCTTGCCACTTCTTCTTCCGAATTAATTAATATATTATCAACATTTAATTTAATTGGTTCGTTTTCTATTTTAGATCTTCCAGTTATGCTATTAATAATATCCCAGGTAGCCTTTATTTTATCGTCTGAGTTAAGTATTTTGTTTCTAATATAAATTGCCTTTGCCTGGATGCAAACACTTTTAAAGATCTTAGAATAACACCTATCGCGTTCTAAAAATACTGGATCCCGATTATATTGCCTCATACCATATAATTCATATAATTTATCTCTACTTCTAAATATACCTATGGTAGCCCAGTCACTAAATTTCAGTTTTAAATTTTTACTGAAAGTTTTTATTTTAAATGTTTTATTAAATTTATTTAAAATCATAGTAAATAAATTATTATATAGCGTATCTGGGTCCTTATAAATCAAACACAAACTAGAAATTTTTTGTACTACCTTATCCTTAAACAAGTTAATTTTATTATTCGACTTTGGTCTACATAAAATCTTATTTGAATTTTTAATTTCTTGGTCTGCTAACGTGAATTTCTGTCCATAATGATCCGAAGTTAGGTTTTTCATTATTATAGTTTCAAACACTTCACAGTCACAAAACACATTGTCTATACACGTTGCAAAATTATCACCAACATGAGTCGGCTCAGAGAATAAGTTTAATAAATTATATGATTTAAATAAATTTAACAGCCGACGACTGAAAGTTGTGTCTATCAATATATCTATATTAAAGTCTCCACACACGATTATAGATTTATTTTTAATGCAAATACGTTTAAGTACGTCATCAATAGTGGACATTAACCTAACCTAACACAGGGCTAACCTAACCTTAGGCTAACCTAAACCTAGCTCACACCCCCGACACGGCCATTCTGACGCGCGACCGTCCTCGGGCGATACTGAATTTCTAAACCGCATTATCACAAGGAAACCCGGTCGTCTCTCCTGACAATACTTTATTCAACGCGAAGTCGCACGAATTAAAATCTGTAAACGTAGTAACTGCTCTACAGTACAGAGTCTGTCTCATCTAATCGAAGAATGTCCTCGCTTCGATCCTCAACGGTTGGAACACACAATAAAATGTGAAATTGTGGGTGTCTCTCCCTTCGTTTTGACCCAAGTCATGGAGAAAGAGGGCAGTCTGCAATCATATATTAAATTTACAGAATATATTATCAACCAACTGAAACACTTCAATGGTACTTAAGAATCCTAAAGTGACGTTGTATATATGAGAATTAATGTTATATAAATATGTATAAGCGCAAAAAAATAAAGAAAAATATTAAAAAACAAACAAAGAGAAAATAAATACTACTAAATGAATAGATAAAAAAATAAATAAAAAAAAAACAATAGAATTAATTTAATTATATTTTTGTTAACATGGAAATGTTAACCTCCTTGTTCTGAGTGCAAATCCTCAGCTGTATAAAATAGCGACTGAGACATTTGTCTTGAAGTATGTGACATTTTTTTTCTCTTTCTACTTGACTTAATAGTATATCATTTATAAGTGACGATTCAATAATTATACAGAACAAACTTATTTTGATTAAAAAAAAAACGTACTAACTGAACTGGACAATTAACTATTCATTAGTCTACACCGATCGACATTAAACGAACTTATTTCAAAGTATCACAATCGAAGTAATATCGTCTTCACCTTAACCGATTAACTGGCTAAACGTTAATTTAAACGATTAATCAAGATTTAAAGCAAATCTGTATCTTCAACGTACCGAAAGCACTCTCTAGTCTTTACTTTGCACCGATTCCTATCAACACTGTGTCTTTGACCAGACTACCATCAAATTAAGATAATGACAATTTTCTACTACACGAAAACAACATCTTCAAGTAGAGTCATGTACCAGAACCATGTTTATTCCATGTACCATGTTTATTCCAACTTTCAAAAGCTACACACTAACTACTTCTACAAATCCTTGAGTGATACCATCCATCACCACGGCTCTCACAGCCGACCGGTAATCGCAATTGCCATCACACGCGCATCTACCTCGTGGATCGCAACTCTCACGCACATCCATCACATGGACTGCAACAAATTTCAATACGGTCGATAAGATTCAATCACTCAATATATAAATTCCATTATACTAATAATGATCACCATTAACTTCAACTTAATTTGGTTACAGGTACATGATCTACAATCATTTTTTTTAATCGCACGTGTTTACATTTTCTAAAATTTTTCGTCATAATCTAATAACGAGAATGCTGATAGACCCCATGTGAAACGAAGGTCTATCCCACTTCTGATGTCGGAAAGTTAAAAGGATACTACAAACGTTTATAAGCATCGTATGTTCACAATGGATGGCCTATAATATAAGCTATACGGGCGCAACACGGTCGGAATATAACTAAACATTACGATCGCGTACTATTCAAACAAGAACTATTATGACAGGAACCCAAACAGTGCCTTGGACTTGTGACCAATGTGTAGGTTTAAGGACGTCCTTTAAGTGTTCACAACACTCGTCTCCACTGCTTAGTTTCACCGTCTAAACCTAACCCTAGCTCACACCTCCGACATATATTTTTTGCATTTTATGAATATTTATTGTTACTGCTTTATTACGCACTGGCCTCGGTGTAAAATATTCAAATAGTCAAAATATTTTTGGTCACCTTGCATTTTGTCACGACATTATAAAAGACTGTTTTTATTTTTTTTTAACACAAGTAATATCCATTTTTCTAATTTGATGTCGTGTGGATAATGATACATGGTAACTTTATTAAATTAGAGTTTTAGTCGTTATTGACACGCGACGCAACACACACAAGACAATAATAATGCACTTTAACACTGAGTGACCAATATTTAAAACTTACTTCAAAACTATGTAATGGAGACCCAGCATCACTAAACCACACCACAGCACAGCCACGGTAGTCACTCTACGAATTCCATGAGACAACTAGTGGCGGGTCAAGCCTTTCGAAACAGAGGTTATATACAGTGTTGGGATAAAATAAAAGTACAACCCGCGAATATAAAGTTATCAACACAAATATTTTTTTTAGTTTTATTTCAATTCAATGTACATAAATATACATTTTCCAACCGATAAAAGCGTTTTAAAAAATATATTATAATAGATATAGCAGCTATTTGTTTTATGAAGAGGTTGTCAGTCGCGATGATTAATGGCGCCCTCAACTTTTGTCGCTGTGAGGGATCAGTTTTTAATGCTCCTCAGAATTTGATGAACGCTCTTATTTAAACTTATATATTATTTATGCAAACATTTTGTTACTGACTTTATAAAACTTTTAATCTTGTTTATAATTTTTTTGTTAAAAATATAACAAATGCTATTAAATGTGATAACTTATGTAAAAATTGCTTTTAGCGTTCTCTACTCTTTTACCTTCTATATTTTCGGATCTGGAAACGAATAACACTTAGTAATGCAGACCCAGCATCATCGCTCAAGTCTATCGGAACAGAGGTATATACAGTCTTGGAATATAATAAAAAGCACTACCCGCCAATGTAAAGTTATCGAGGATGTTTCTAACTATATTTGTAGAAATTATACTAAGTACACAAACACAATATTAATATGCTATCAAAACAGGAAGCCAAGCAATGCCTGGGGCTTAATTCAATTAACTTCAATTGTAAGTAACTTCAAGAGTAACTAACCAGCAGTAACTCCTTTTGCACTAACTTATATTTCACTATAATAACATATCCTCTACGAAATTCAAGTCAAACTGCTGTAGGTCTATCGTAATAGAGCTTACATTATTTAATTCACACTTTTCTAAATCAATTCTAAGTACACTTAGAATAACATCCTATTAACAGTGTTGCTACAACAGCTAGTGTTTATTATTTGATGTTCATATTCCAACTCTTTACTACACCGTTTAGATATGTCGTAGCCAACTAGCTTATTTAGCGGTTTAATTGGCAGCCTATGCCGCTAACCAAACGGCGCCGTCTAACTAGCAGCCCGAATGATATTCAGCCATTTGATCAATTAATAAATTGATCAAATGGATGGCTAATGCTTAGGCCATTCATACGACAGGGGGATCATGTGACAGAAAATAAGAAATTCAATATTTAATATATTTAAGCGGTGATAGTTTAATATAGAACAGAAGCTAGTCTACGTCGCCCCACTTGGCGGGGCTCCTCCTTCTGGGTGGCTTTACTTAACCTTTTTTTTTTAACGGTGGAAAATGCTTTTACGCATCCCCTGCGTGCGACGAAGGGGTATGTGGGGCTCACAGCGAGTGCTGAACTGCCCACTAAAAACCACCGGATCCACCGCCGTCATGAGGCAGGCACCACAGGAATGCTTTCAGCACACAAATATGTTAACTAGACAGAGACCTACCTGAAGAGTCATGCTCCTCAATCCCTCTTGGAGAAGCAGCTGTCATCTCCAATTGCTTCCTCAGGAAGCATGGACTTGCAGACGCTAAAAATTAAGCCTGCGCACCCCTAGCCGCTTTCTGCGACGCGGTACTGCAGCAGGATCAGCTCCTCTTTCCCGCTCCGCCACTTCTTTCTTTGACACAACAGACTCACAAAACGCGTATACAGCCGCCCCCTCTCTCTTACCGGTGAGCATAGTCCCCACCAACTCCGATAGCGAAGCAAATTCGCCTACCACCTCTTTGAGCAAGTGCCTCTGTGGTTCCCAAGCCGAACAATCCACGAGTGTGTGCGCCGCAGTATCCACAGCAGCACCACACTCGTGGCACCCTGCATTTAGCTCTCTTCTTGCGACCTGGTACAGGTACTTACCAAAGCACCCATGATTGGTAAGCACTTGCGTTAACCGGTATGTCAAAGAACCGTTTACTTAACCTTTTTTTTTTTTTTTTAACCCGGCAGGAATCTGCTCAACAGATACCATCCTAAGCGGGGACTCAGGATGGTTATGCGGGGTTGGGATCTGCTTCAGAAGGAAACAGCCCGACCCGCTAAACCTCCGGGGTGATTCACCTCACCGCCAATAGGGTGAAGTCACGGGATATTGGTCTGCTCCGCAACCTCGTCAGCAGTTATCCACGTCTGGATTGGGTTAACCATTCCACCACTGGACCTCTTTACATGGCTGGCAGAAACCCCCGTGTGTCACCGTTTACTTAACCTAGCATAACCTAACCAACCTGCTCCTGTTTCTGGTTAGATTATAGGACGCCTTAACTAACCTAACCTAATATATTGTGTTGAAGTAATCTAATCGATGTCCAGTAGCGTATAACTATGAAAAAACAAAACAAACTTACCTTATTGGGGTTCTTCATATACAAGTTTTAGATCGAAATTAGCTTTAAAAATTAAATTGTTCGAGTCAGTCACAGCTAAATTATTAGCTACATTATTATTGTCACTACACTTCACACTTCCATTGTACTGTTTTCTATAAAAATTTGGAAAACACTCTATAATTTGAATTTATCTCAAATTTATACTCCTTAATTGTATTCTATAAATTTTTTTATGTATAATTTGTGTATTATATTGGTATATATAAGTAATAGTTGTAGTTTATGTAATAGTTATATTAGTATTAGTTGTAGTTTATGTAAATGTTTGTATATATATAATATATATGTATATTACTTTTATTATTATTATTTTAATTTCTGCTATACTGTACCTATTTCCGCGTGTTTAACTATACAAAACTATCTCACCATCAAGGGTTGCTGGAAGAGATCTCTATTAGAGATAAGTCATCCTTTGTGCACATATTTCTTATGTGAATGTGTAACATTTATTGGTACATAAATAAATAAATAAATTAAAATAAATAAATAAATATAATTTGTTGTTATCTGACGCCATATTGATAGTTTGGAAAGTTTCGGCGCTTGGAAATGAGCCTAGACAAATAATTAATCGTCATCGATCCTAGTCATTTGCCTAGCCGATTGATCAAATTGCTAAGCTAAACAGCGCTGTTAAGTTGAATGCCTAGGCTGCTAATGAAGCGGCTAATGAAGCTAGTTACCTGCGACATATGTACATTATACATACATAGTTTTCAAAAGCAGATAATAAACCAAGTTTTCACGTACAAGTCTTTGTGGGTTAATGTTTAAATATACCCTAAACTCGTATAAACTATAAATACTTTTTGTTAACTGTAAACAAGATAAACTAAACTTTATTACTACGTTGTAAAAAAGTTTGCCAAAATTACTTTCTTTACATGTATTGATCAAGCCCATCACAACAAACTTCTCGCCCTTTTTACATTTAAACTTTTGAGACTTATACTAGGACATTTTCTTATTTTATTATAATAACTAGAACTTTTTTGATATGTTAATATCCCAAAAGAAAGAAAAAGAACTGGTAAAAAATGTATTATCTTAGAATATATTTCAGTTACTTTCACGTTTTTCTAATTATTATTCATGAAATTTAAAGATTTGCTGTAGATAGATATCTTATATATGGAATTCTCGTGTCACAATGTTAGTTACCATACTCCTCCGAAACGGCTCGACCGATTTTTATGAAATTTTATATGGATATAGGTCTGAGAATCGGCTACTATTTATTTTTCATCCCCCTAAATGATAAGGGTGGCCCAACCCAAATTTATATGGCAAAACAACGTTTGCCGGGACAGCTAGTACAGACTATAAAGGCTATATAAAATATATGTCTATATATCCTAATAATTTTGTTAGTGGAACTAAATGAGACCCTGTTAAACTACTATTAGACGAAGAAAATGATAAAAAATATCCGATACACTTTTCTGTAAAGTAACCTATTCAGAAGGTAAGGTACTAAAGCTTTTCTTTCCGCTGAGTGATCAATAAACATATCAGATACTCGAACAAAAATTTTTTTTTAAATAGAACCTTCTAAAATATAACTTACTGAAGTTCGTAATATCACGCAGGTTTAATATCGACCCGTACTCTTTGGGAGGAACATCGTTAATATTTCACCTGACTGTGCATGGCTCATACAATGGTTTCAGCTCATCTCATATTGTCATATCTGATATGAGATGAGCTGAAGTGATCTGAGCTGAGTTGAAATGAAAAGGGTTGAGCTGCTCTATTCAATTCTCAGATATATAATACGTTATCTTGACTAAAGTAGGTATTACTAACGCCATCTGGTATTCGATTGAGGATTCTTTACACTGTTATGGATGGGTTATAGTATACATGCAAACCTACAGTATTACGGCTTGTGGACTAGATTATACATTACTCCCGAAGGTTATACTTTAGACGTAGCGCTTCAGAGTTACCGCTTCATTACTTACGATGCAATAATAATGATTTCTTTCATGGCGGGGTATTTGTTTGGTTGGTGGAAAAGAGATCTATTGACCAATAGATGGGGTCTTTCTGTCGCACGATCAGGCTTAAATCACTAAACCGATTTTGATGAAATATGACACAGTGATAAATTAGCGCTTGAGGAAGGACATAGGCTATGTTTTATCGCGAAAAAAATGCCTAAGTATACATTGCGTGTTATGTGTCAGGTGCGTTTACGCCAGCTATCGACGTGGGGATGAAGTGCATGTCGAATTGTGAGTTTGTTGTCTTAAATTGCACCCGGGAGAAGCCGGGACGGGTCGACTAGTGTTTAAATAGATTGTCTCTTGTTTATAGTTTATTCTCTGAATAAGTAGGGTATGTAGAATAATCTAAAACCGCTGACCACTGAGCATCATTCAGAAACAGTATCAGAAAGTAATTTATCTGAACAAACCGTCACCCGGTCACCACTCGACAGTGCTGACAGAAGGAATAAAATGAACGGTAAACGTCGAGTAGCAAAACCAATTTCACCTCGATGCCACCAAATAACTTGAAGATATGTGTTTTAAATAAAACTTGTTCAGTGTTTTCTAATTCAAACGTATTAAACACTAGCGGGCTGCCCTCGCTTCGCTCCAAGTATTTAAAAAAATATTATAATTGATGTCCTCAATTTGTCATATTGTAATTGTGTAGCTTTTCATTATGTGAAAAAAGCGAGAGGGTAAGAAAAAGTTATAAAAAGAAAAATGATAGAAACAAAATTAAAAGAAAAGCGACAGATAGTAGAAGAGGGAGGATAGAGCAGAAATAAAATTGAATAGATAAAGGAAAGAGAGAAGAGAGAGAGAAGAGAGAGAGAGAGAGAAAGTAAGAATGTGAGAGAAAGAGAGAAAGAGAGAGAGATAATCGAAAGAAAGAAATTGAAAAGAGACTAATAATTCTGAACAGTTAAAAAAAAAAATTAAAGAGAGAAAAAAGAGAGAGGATGAGAGACAATGATAGTATTATAAGAAGAAGGGAGACGGAAATACTATAGACTTCTCTCAGTGAAAAAATTTTTAAAATCGGATCAGTAGCAACAAAATGGTCAGGTTCTATTAATTGAAAAATGTACATGGCAACACTAAATCACCTTTGTTCCTCACGAATAGTGTAGTTTTCTAACAGTAAAAGAATTTTTAAAATCGGATTAGAAACAACAAAATGGCCGTATTCTGTTAATTAAAAAATGTATATGGCAATACTAATTCACTTTTGTCACTCACGAATAGTGTAGTTTTCTCTCAGTGATAGAATCTTTAAAATCGGATTAGAAACAACAAACTGGCAATATTCTGTTAATTAAGAAATGTATATGTCAACACTAATTAACTTTTGTCACTCACGATTAGTGTAGTTTTCTCTCAGTGAAAGAATTTTTAAAATCGGATTAGAAACAACAAACTGGCCATATTCTGTTAATTAAGAAATGTATATGTCAACACTAATTCACTTTTGTCACTCACGAATAGTGTAGTTTTCTCTCAGTGAAAGAATTTTTAAAATCGGATTAGAAACAACAAACTGGCCATATTCTGTTAATTAAGAAATGTATATGTCAACACTAATTCACTTTTGTCACTCACGAATAGTGTAATTTTCTCTCAGTGAAAGAATTTTTAAAATCGGATTAGAAACAACAAACTGGCCATATTCTGTTAATTAAGAAATGTATATGTCAACACTAATTCACTTTTGTCACTCACGAATAGTGTAGTTTTCTCTCAGTGAAAGAATTTTTAAAATCGGATTAGAAACAACAAACTGGCCATATTTTGTTAATTAAGAAATGTATATGTCAACACTAATTCACTTTTGTCACTCACGAATAGTGTAGTTTTCTCTCAGTGAAAGAATTTTTAAAGTCGGATTAGAAACAACAAACTGACCATATACTGTTAATTAAGAAATGTATATGTCAACACTAATTCACTTTTGTCACTCACGAATAGTGTAGTTTTCTATCAGTGACAAATTTTTTTAAATCGGATTTGTAGGTTTTGAGAAACTCTTCAATTTGCACGATGGCCACCTTATCGCACTTAAATGGCCATATCTTTTTAATTAGAGTATTTATGGCAACACCACATAGCCTATGTTACCTGGAAAGGATGTAGCTTCCCATCGGTGAAAGAATTTTTAAAATCGATTCAGTACTTTTCAAGCCTAATCGCAACAAACAAACAAACATACAAATATACAAACAATAAAATCTTTCCTCTTTATATAATAGTATTGATATATATTAATTTATATCATATAGCGGTAACTCTATTTAACACCACGTTTTTTAATTTATATCCGTAAGGTTTGGATTCTATTCTACATTCCGGGATAAAATTTCGTAAAAAGCGAGTAGTCCCTTTGAGTGGTAGGGGATCTTTTCAGGGATATGATCGGCCTGCGACTTTCAGTATTTGAATCCAACTATCAATAGTCTGAAGCGCTACGGTCGAGTCATAGATAACCCAGACTTAGGACCCTTCCCTGTTTCATTCTAATGGAAGGAAACTTACAGAATTTATCCTTTTTTTATGTTACTTTTCTACAAAGTAAGAATATAGTATAATGCGAACTTATTATTTAAATAATGATGAACTTTAATTTGTTGCACAGATTCTTTAGTATGCAAATTACTACTTTTATGTGATAATATAACTGCCGGCACGTAAGTATAGGTTTGACCTTAAAGGCGTAGAAGGCCTTTATAGCAGGGAGCGCAGGGCGAAAGTAGCGCATCAAACGCGGTTGGTTCTTATGTGACGTTTCAGTTCCTGCGTGTCTGCTATTTGTCAAAATAGTAAACGTCACGGATGGCAATACAAGCACGCAGCACGCTTACAACGCGCAACTTTCCCCTACTATTTTTGATCAGACCTAGCTAGCTAGTTAGCTAGACTATTATATCTACTGGTAAATTGAGTCTATTATATAATTTTTTATTAATTTAAAAACCACCATTATAACCTCACAATTTATATAAACCGAATATTTTATTAACTCCATTATACTAATCCTTGTGATCGGCTGTCGGAAATGTAATTTTGTATTCGTTGCTATCAACAGTTTATGGTTGGATAGTAAAGTCGACTCGATTTATTTCAGTGCACGTATTAACACATTGGTTACACGCCGCTGGCTTGACTGATGATTGTCCGTTCATTTTGTTTTACTTAATATTTTATTGCGAATGCATGTAAAATAACTTTATTTATCATCACTAACAATAAATCCATTAATTTATTAATTTTGTTTGAAAAGTCACAAACCAAAAATATTAGCATTTCTTTAATCGTTCAAAAAATTAATAAATTAGTTTGGAGATATCAAAAGTTTAGAAAAAATATTATTTACTAGACGACCCATCCCGGCTTCGTCCGGGTGCGATTTACCTCGTGTATTTTGGTTTAATTTAGTATTTAAAATCTGAAATATTTTGCATTTTAATTTATATAAACTTCACTGCTTCCTCTGAATGATTTAGTTTGTATTCTTAAGTATTTTTAGCGATAAAACATAGCCTTATTGTTCGTTTTACGAGTTCCCCCTGAAGTTCTACTTTATCTTTGCTTCATATTTCATCAACATCAGCTTAGTGATTTAAGCTTGATTGTGTAAGAGATAGACAGACGCCATCATTTCATTAATAGATGGCGTAAGTAGTATTTTAAATCGCAGTTTTGTTTGTATTCTTAAATATTACTTTCAAAATTATAATATTAGTTATGATTAAGAATAAAGACAATAAATTGATATTTTTATATCCAAGCCAGTTATCAAATATTTTCACTTCAAAGTTGTGTGTGTTATGCAAATAAGACATATTGCCAGCTGGCCTTGCCGATGACTGGCTCTAATGATATTACATGTTACCACACATATTATACCATACTATACCATGCCAGAGCATTAGCATTAGACAGTTTTGTTGTACACACTGCATGTGATAACCATTTTTTTACTTCTGCTACAATATTATACAGAATATAAGATTTAATTGTTTTCAAAATATTCCTAATAATAACATGGATATTAGTTACTCTTGAGTTCCACTTATCTCTTTAATCCTTAATTGTCTAAATATAACCGCAGGAAGACGAGCAGTTCCTAGGACTTTTATTCCGCTTAAAAGGACTCCATCTAACTAAACTAAATGATGAAATTAATGAATCATAATATAGATGATAGTTAATATTCACATTATGAAATTACTTATAAGCTTATAAGTTTTCAAACCAGTGGGGTAATCTTAAAGTAGTTTTATAATACCTAACGACTTATCAAAACTTATCAAAATTGTTGATAACCTAATCTATTTATTTGAATACTTAACCTTTTGCATTAACTTGAATAAAACAAAAACTTATTTCAGATTTATAATAAAATCTTATTCAGACGTAAAACTAATCTTTTACGAAACAAAAACTCATAAACTATATGAATTCCGTATGTATATACATAATATAAAGTTCCCTAGATACGAAGCTCAGTAATCAAACCGTGAGTTTGCATAAAACATGCTCCATTCGTCCCAAATTAAAATAATATCAAGCTAGAATATTCCAAATAGTATACCGTAGCACAAACAAACCATAAATTTGGAGATTTAAAAAGCTTTTATCTCTTTGCTTTCGTTGTTTGCCGCAATACCGTTAAATAAATGCGATTCTGAGAATTATGCATCGATCTCGATTAATTTGTTGCTTTTAGATTAAAATATGCTACCTTTAATACAATGAACATTCAACATATATTGTTTACTAGCCGACCCGCGCGACTTCGTTCGTTTTGGTATATGTACCGTGTGCGTGTATACATCCATATGCACTTGGTAAAAAGCGGTTATTTTAATATTAAAAACAGACACTCCGATTTTATTTATTTGTATGGATATACAAACAAATAGTAGTACCATCTGTCAGAACTCGCATGAACTACGTAAGTAAAGAATTGAGAAATAAGTTTTTGTGTACGGTGACAGCGCGTCAATAACCGACGCTTCCATCACAATTATCGCTTTAACAAAACAAGAAAAGAGATTTCTTCTAGTACTCAATCAGACTGTAATCACCACAATTCTTAACAAAACATAAACTTTACAATGAATTCCAAAATACTAACACTAATAATAATTATATAACTTTTGTTACCATGCTCATATGACACCTACAGACTGGAACATACATATTTTACACTCATTACTTAACTTATTCACTACTATTACCAGGCGACGTCCAACGTCCACTTCAGCTACCATCGGAGAAGAGATTGAAGTACCCTCACTAGTGTATGCTTCTTTCTGATAAGTAGGTAGTCGCATATAATATTCAAAGACGTACAGTGAATAGGACACTCGTGTGTTTGTCCAGTACTACACGTTAGTGTTTAAAGTGATATTTATAAGTAATTGAGGTTTAGATTAGATTACTCCAAAATCCCTCTTCGGGAGTCCTAAACTCCGTAGATTCGTTTGTTTCTGATCGCTGGTATAAACTTTACTGCATTCTTTACACTAAAGTGAACAATTTGATCCACTAAAGGTATTTTCCTTTACGAATTTATTTCTCGAGATAATAGCCGCTAGCCGCTTCATTGAACGCGCTATTGCTTTTGCTTTATGTAAACAAATTTCTATTGCAATAACTGTAAAATATTTGAGTATGTATAAATAAATTAAATTTTTTGATCTTTTTAGAAGAAAAATCTAAACAGACAAATGATAAAATACATAAACCGGAAGAGGTGCCTTACTTCAAAAATTATTAATTATTAGAAAAGTAAAATTTAATAAATTGAATTCGTACATTACTAAATATTAATTGTAAGTACGTGTTTGCATATTAAATTATTTCTTTCTCTCTTGCAGTAAAATTTATTTAAATTTAAACTCGTGTACCATAGTAATACAAGTCAGCATCTAAGTATAACCCTAATTTAGTGTAAAAATATGTTTGTTATTAGAAATAAATTGATTATTATTATTATTATAGTATAAACTGTAAAAATATTTGGTACATTACTAAAATCGCAAATAACGAGCTTTTCATGTCCTTTCACTTTATGTGAAATGCTCTATAGAAAATCTACTTGCGATCATTACAGTATAAGTGGCCATATTTATTGATAGATTTAATTTAATAAACTACTAAAAATATTTGAAAGCATCACAAAACATTAGGAACAAATTGCGGTTATTTGAGGATAGGTAAATTAAATTTCCTATTTTTTTTAGGAATCTATTCTATAAGTAATATACGAGTAGTCACCGCAGAGTAGAATACATGGAGATAAAGATCACGTCTCTCTTACTGAGTTACTGCACAAAAAGTATTGGCAAGGATTTACATATAGTACAACATACAAAAAAATAAAATAAATGTTAAAATATGGTAAGGTTGGAACATGAATTTTTATACCAATCGCGTGGTGTTATATAATACAGGTGTTTATTTCTTTCTTCATATCCTGTGTGAATGTGGCCCCGACACAAGCGAAATCACATACTTGGTAAGTATTTTATGAACTATGAAGATGTGAGAAGTTCTCCTATCAAAAATATACTACAGTTTCTGAAATCTGTAGGTATAGACAGTGAGCTATAGTATGAGTCACAAAAACTCGGAAATGGAAGCAGTGACGACCAGGCCTATAGCAGACTGGAATGCCACTCAAAAGAAAAATGAGAATAAGTAGGGTGTTAATTTACACTTTAATGGTTGGTCACAAGTTCAAGGAACTGCTTAGGTTCCTGTCAGAATAGAAAGATATCGTAATGTTCAGTTATATCCTGACAGTATCGAGCCCGTAGCTTTCCAGATAAACCATCCGTTGTGCACATACGATACTTATAAAAGATGAAAATTACATGAATATGTTCAGTAGTTTTAGCGTTTATAGCGAGCAGACAAACACGGGGTATAACTTTGTTTTATTATATGTAGTGATGAGCGAATTAGGAAAAGAAAAAATATCAATGAGGTTATTAAATCACAAGTAACAACACTTTTTCCCAAGTAACAAGAGACGCATTTTTATTCCGTTAATCCAAGTAATTCTTTCAGAATAATTAATATGCCAACGCGGGAAACAGAACAGTTTTATAAAGATAAAATGGCCAATATATTATTTTCTAACGTGGGTAGAGAAGACCGTATTTAACTAATTTAGATTTAGGTAACTGAATATTTTTCATTCTGGTATAAGGATTTATTAAATTTTTAATAAATAATGTTAAAAGTTCTGTTAAAATATTAGAGAAATAACATCTAGCTATTCTTATAAGATATTTCGGATTTTGAGAGGAAAAGTAGTCTACTTTGGACATATAGTTTAAAAGTATTTGATGCTTAAGAAATTGGTATAGATTTAATAGTTACTATGCCTAAACTCTCGCCTTCATTGATCGATCGATACATAATATATCAAAGCCTGAAAGCTCTAAGTATGTAAGCTAATAACTTCATAATAACTGCAAATCCAAATCGCAGAAATCTTTTTTTGTTGTGTTAGTTACTGTCGGAATAAGGTTTGTTGAAAAAAAAGTGAAGAAAAACAAGAAAGAAGACAGTCGGTGAGATGGTGAGGTTAATTATAAACCAGTGAAATACTCGTAAAACGCACAAAAAAAATAAAAAATAAAAAAAAAAACTTTTATTTCATGCAACGTTGAATACAATAGTTTAAAGAAAAATAAAAGAAAATAAAAGATGTTATTTAGACAATTTTACACTTATGAGGGGACGGGTTAGACCCGTGAGGGAACGGGTTAGACCCGTGAGGGGACGGGTTAGAATACTATTCCCCTCTGCCACTGGGAGAGCATCTCGTAAGAGCCGAGTAACCCAGCACCCCCCTTGGTGGTATGGGATCTGTTCCCCGACTGGCTTGCGACCACCAGCATGCGAATCCGATCGCCAAGTGTCATAGACGCGTTCCGATTGAGCCGCATGTGGGCCAGACTTACCGCCTCCCTCTCTCATCCCATGAATACTGTGGGTCTAGTGGACTCTGGGCTCTTGCCTAGGGTCCACTGAATCCGCATCATTTTTCTTCTTCATTCCCCCTTCCCACTCTGACTTCGGGGATGCAACGCATCGACAAAACGAGAGAGTGTCTCTTGTTTTTCCGATGTCCATGGGCGATGGTTGCCACTTGTCATCAGGTGGACCATCTGCTCGTTTGCATCTTATCTATTATTAAAAAAAAAAAAAACTTATATTAGAAAATGATTATATATATGTAATATGAAAATTTGTTCGTTTGCATGAACCCCTCCTCAAGTAAAGGTGAAGGCCTCCACTAAAGAACTCCATTTGTCTCTATCTTGAGCTATTTGCGGCCAGCAGGTACCAGCTATTTTTATCAACTCGTCTCGTGTGGGGTCTACCTTTGAGACGCTTGCCGTTTGGACCCTTCCACTTTGTTACTCTGCAGGTCCATCTCTCGTCCTTCAGCCTACGTGCCTAGCCAACTTCCATTTTAGTTTTTTAGCTGAGGTTAGAGCATCCATCTATTTTAGTTTGACGAATTTTTTGCATTTTTTTAATATTCAACATACTTCGTTCTAGTGATTTTGCTTTTTATTTTTGAATTATACTTCCAAGTTTGACGTGCGTAGGTTATGCAAGTATGAGGCATGTCATTAAAACTTTGTTTTTGATATTTATTGGCATGTCACTTTTGAATATCTCTCTTAAGGACCTGTGTTTGTTCCAAGTATTCTGTACTCTTAACTCTAATTACAGTTCATCTTGTTTTCAACGTTTCATTATCTACTGTTATTCTTCTGTTATACTATTTGTCGTGACCATTGTTTTTGAAAGTACGCATTATTGAATAGAAATTTAACAGAAATAGTATATTCATGGTTGCAGGTGGCACAGTATGAATGAAGAAATAAGTAAGTGTGTGAGTGAACGGTTTAAATACACCTCAACGAAGTGAGGCGGACCGGCTTGTATAGAATAAAAGGTTTATAGTAAACAAAATTTATGTTTCGGCACGTTAGTGAAGATTTATGACCAAATTCTATTTACCATAACATATAAAATAGATTGGAACTAGTTTAATAAAATGAATATGAAATGTAAAACTAAAACCATATATCTGGAACGTGTGCGGTATGAAGCGATACCGCTACCGCTATCCAACCCAGAATATACCACTTTTTCAAACTGACACCGATAAGGGGAAGTTTCAGCCGTCAGTATAAAATATTGACGATTTACTATCTAGTTTTGAAATAAATATAGCATTTTGTATTACTACGATCGCTTGTAGTTAAAATTCGATATATTTAGTAATAGCCGATAAATAACTGAATGTTACTAAATGTAAAACCTAACCTAAGGTTATGTTACACACCTAAATACAATGTAAAGACTCACACGATAAATACGATGTAAGGACTCGTATGACCCTTGATCGGAAAGATCCAATATCCGCAACAGAACAAAACACTATTACACTTCCACTAAAACCAGTCCAGGCAATGTTCACCCAAAGAGATTATTCGTGAGACTAAACTCTAGTCCTTCAGTGCAGGGAATATAAAGGTACGAGACAGTGGTGGGGATAGAAATCAAATTAACCGACAGTAATCGTTTAGTGTTGTAATGACGTAACAGAAGTTATATTAAATACTACCTACTCCGTCATGTATATTGTCTATATCAGAGGTTTCTATCTTAGTTTCGAAATTCATAGAAGACAAACTTAGATTCAGACAAAGAAAACTTGTATTCTACTCGTATACCAGCTAACTGCGCGCACTTCACTGAGAGTTTTGCAAACGAAACAAATATACAAAAGTAAATATTTTTAAGCCTTCGCGGACGTAGAACAACTCACCATACATATTTTACTTTTATTATTAGTTACGAATTAATTTAGGTTTATATACGAGTATTAAGCTAGTACTAACACAGTACGTATGGTACTAAAGCTGCGGATGAAGCACGAGTGAAATATTACCGTATCCGTCTGTGTTGCCATAAAACTTACCGTAAATATTATGTTAAAAGATTATAAAAAACACATCTACATTTTGACACCAACAAAAATCAGAATTTTTAATAGGATTATACCTACTATTGAACAGTATGAGAAGCCGGGCAGCGCCCGGAACTTGTGAGCAGGGGCCAGTTTAAGGATGCTCTTGACATGATCTCGACAATCACCGTACTTAAAATTATTGAAAAAATTTACTATTAATGTCTTACTTGATCTAGGTACTAAAGATAGAAGACAAGGTTTACTGTACGAAATCTCTTGATAGTTTGCTTCAAGTCTGTCAGAACAAAGCCTTTATTATATTGCCGAGATACCGCTATGGGGCATACCTACTATCTCGGAAGAATAGAAAGAATCTCGTTGAAGTATTAAGTAAACATATTTTTAACATATATCAACCCCCACGCTCCTATGTAAGCAAAAGCAAGCAAAACCCTAAACCAGTGCTTACGTTAACATTGATGCATGCATGTTTCGAAGTGCAGGTTTACTTTTAAATCGCTGACGTAGTCACCAAACAGACCCCTCCATCTCCCATGTCATCAAAAATAAGTAAAGCAAAGACCCCCTTAAGGATCAGGGGTTTAATGCTTACGTAATACTTGAACGGCCCTTATATTTGAAACATCATAACAAAGGGAATTACTTGCCAATACAAAAATATATAATAATTTATGCCTAGTTTCATTTTCAGAAAAGATTTCTTTATGTACCTATAAAATTTAATTTACCATACAATGAAATGAAAGAAAATAAAACTATTTTATAAAAATTGGTTTGAAAGTTTAAACTTAAATACCTTTATCTGGAACGCGTTCAACGAAATGATTCAATACCACTATCGTATGCCAAAACACTTAGCAAGATATAACGTTTGGAAACTGGCATCGATAAGAATAATTTTAAATTAAATAAATAGTTTTAAAGAACAAATTATATTATATTAAATGCGACTTTTTTTTAAACCGATTTTAAAGAATTTTATTAATTGAGATAGTTGTTAGCCTACAGACATATTAATTAATTTTATGAGGTTCTCATACTAAATTTCCACGCCTCCTTTTACCCCCTAAGGGTGACTTTTTCAAAAATCCTTTCTTAGTCTCTTAGTGTTCCCCTATTTTATAAAAATACAACATTTTGTTCAAATAACTTTGAAAATCAGAGAACTTTTATACTAACTTTGCACCCCCTTTTACCCGCCATTTTACACCATTAAGAAATGTTTTTCGAAAAAATATTTTACACGTGTTTCGTGACTTTCATTGAAGAACCTTCATACTGAATTTCATTTGAATAACTTCAAAAACGGCAAAGTTTCATACCAACTTTGCACCGCCTTTTACCCCCTTAGAGGGTAAATTTTCAAAAATCCTTTCTTAGTGCTCCCCTGCGTTATAAAAGGAACCCCTGTGCAAAATTTCAAGTTTCTAACCCTTATAGTTTAGACTCTCCGTTGATATGTCAAGTCAGTCAGCTTTTCCTTGTATATATACAGAAGATATGCATTTCTGATATAACTGTGTCGGAAATTAGAATAAAGAGATGGTTAGAATATCAAATTGGACTAAGTGTGTAGGTTTAAGGTCGTCCTTGCCACATATGTGAACACTCACCTCCACTTCCTAGGCTCTTCGTTTAAGCTTAAGGTTAGGATTACTAATCTACACCAAGCCTAACATACGCTTCCGACAATTGAATATTTATATTAAACATTTGAGGGTAGTAATATATACAGATGAATCCAATCTCGTGCATACCATGTGAGTCGAGCGAGAGCCGTGGGCCAAGAGCGAGATGCTGGTGTCTGTAACAGTGAAATAGAAATAGACATTAAATTAAAAAAAATTCTTCTAGACGATTTTATTAAATCGCAATATAGTGAATTAGCTGCGCTTCTTGCTAGCAACACTTTTTTTTTTGTGAAGAAGATTTACATTAAGAATTAAGTGAGTCTTTAATATTATTATTGGCTTAGTTATATTATGATAGGTTTAAAGGAACTCCATAAACCCGCTCCTGGGTCTAAAGCGCCAGGCATTTCTGTACTTTTTCATTAATGTTACATTGTATAGTAATTTGTGGTTCCGGAAAAAAATTATTTTAGGCTATTCTGATACATTTTTCTTAGCAAAATTTGTATTATTTATTCTCAGGTACAACTACGTCAACTTTAAGACAATTTTGTTCCAGATATATTTAAGATTTTTGTCTAAAATTTAGAATCAGTAAAAGTAGATGAGACGAGGTCAAATAAAGGTTGTTTGTAGACAGTCATTAAAAATTCTGGTTTTATATATCTGTAACATTGTATAGTAAAGCTTATCTACGCAATAACTAGAAGTATTTCAAGATTTGAGTAAGCGATAAGGGCTGTCGTTTGAGATTATGACCAAACTTGTAACGAGGTACCATAAACTGTATTACTTTCTTCACCTTCTATGTAGTCAGGTAGTACGAGTGGAGTCGTAAAATCTTATATTGTCAAAATTGTAACACGAATCTGACATTTACAGACTGATAATACAGTGTATTCTACTTTGCTTTTTATATCGCTATTGGCATTATATTACGCCTTAGTGTTCATATTTATACAGTGAGTTCACAAAAAGTGACATTATTGCTAACGCAGTAATTTATCGTTATATTGAGAATAAGAAGTAAGAAATACAATGTCATATTAAGTATATCCAGCAATGTTACCCCAGTAGTTAAGAATAACTTACTTTGTGTTTAAGCAATTAAATATCACTTGCTTTAACGGTGAAGGAAAACATCGTCAGGAAACCTGCACTCCTATTTGTTAGAATTAGTTTTATATATTTTAGTATTTAAGTTTTTGTCTACCTGTAAATAAATAAATATCCTTGTTTTCTTTTTATATACCAAAAGCCTGCTCTAAACGCTACGGCGTGCGGCTGTAAAGTCACCCCGATTTTATTTTAAAATTTTTATATGTATAAATTTAGTTATAAGTTTGGCTGAGCTTGTGCGACTCAGCGGAAGGCAGTCCTTATTTATGTATCAAATTGCAGACGTAAGGCTGGCTTTCGAACTCGGGAAAATAAAAACCTTGTGCGATATGCTTTATATTAGAGATAATAAAAACCCTTTGTGTATAAATATATTAAAAAAAAAAAAAAAAAAAATAAAAAACCTGCACTCCTGAGAGTTCTCTAAAGTTTTCAAAATCTACCAACCCGCACTGGCCCAGCGTGGTGGACTATGGTCTAACACCTTCCTTATTCTGAGGAGGAGACTCAGCTCAGCAGTGGGCAATTAACGGGTTATGATATATAATGAGTATAAAATTGCAATAAAATAATATTCAAAATACAACAATAAGAAGCCGAGTTTTGCCTAAGACTTGAGAGCCAAGAATAGGGCCACACTACCTTGATATCTGATACAAAATTAAGCTGGGAACATTCTTTTTCTATTTATATAAAACAAAGTCTGATTAGTTACACCATTTATAACACAAGTACTGCTGAACCGATTTTTATGAAATTTGGTACATAGATACAACATAAAATAAGACAGCTTGGGAAATGTCATAGACTTTGACAAAAAAATGACAACATCCCGACAAAAGGGTTGAAATAAAGGATGAAAGTTTGTAACTCGTCATGTAGAAAATATGTTGAAAAACATAAATACACGTGATAAAATTCACACGAGGGAAGCCATGGCGGTTCGACTACTTTCATATAAATTAATTGTATTATAAAACAATTGGATTTTGAGGACAAAATTTGGACGATTTCGTTGGATTTTTGCATGACTGAGTTTTGACTGAGATTGTGCTGCTTAGAATTTCTTTCATAAAAAGCCTCTTATTTTAAATTGTGAAAGTAAAAGATTACGCTTAATTTCTAGCTATAACGATAAGTAAACAAGAGTAAATTGGTTGTATTGGTGGATTAATAAAAAATGAAGTCTTTTGAAAAATAAGTCAACATGTGAATCGTTATTTATTCATCTCAAAAAAAATTCTCCATACATTGTTCTTTCAATACGAGTTTATTACACATCTGAATGAATTTAAAGGCTATGATTTTGCAAAAGCCAATGACATCTTTGTTTTTCCGTTAATCCTTCGCTTTTATATCATCAGAGAGTACGGGAACAAAAGACCTATTTTCACAGTTGGGAATGGAACAGGATTGGTTTTCGCATCAGTTCATTTTAACGAGTTAAAAAAGAATGGTTTGGTTTATTACTTTTGTTCTTTATTTCATACTAGCGACCCTACCCGGTTGCATACGGTTTATCTTCTATAATATGCATGTATTATATACATCAACCTTTTTAATTCATTCTGTTTTTTTTATGTAAATTGTATTAAAAATCAGTTGCGTAGTATTAAAGATCTAAGGGTACAGACAATGGGAAACGACTTTTTTATACTATGGCGAGTTGGAAATGTGTAGTTTATTTATTTTTATTATTATCAAGGCAAACGGTCAATTGCTAGTCCTTAAAGTGCCTAGAAATTGCCAGATAAAATTGACAAAAATATATGAAAACTTATTCTCACAAATTTAGGAACATGGCAACCGCCAATCCAAGTCAAGGAAATTAAGCAAATCGCAAGACGTGATTTGTTTTCTTTATAAACAACTTACAGTAATTTTGGCTCATTGTATTTTTTTGTATTTATTATATTAAATGTTTTATGAATCAAAATGGGCAATCACATTCTCGATATCCATGAGTGTTTTCTTGAGACTTTCTCAGCAAGTAATGTGGTAGATTATGATAACAACTCTTATAGCATAAACATAATTTATAATCTAATATTTATTTAGTCTAAGTTGTTAAATAAACGTTTTCATGCTAATTTAAATAATTAACATTGTTTTTACATTAAATTAATAGTTTTAATTATGGCTCACAACTTTTTACAGTAAAAAGATTTCCTTGCGAGAATTGACTCCTTTTACATTTTATATTTTTAATTATTTGTTTAAAAAAATACTATTATTAGCTATAATTTCGGCAACAACTGACAAGAGCTATCCAAATAAATACGTCACCATGTAATATTTCGAGTATTCAAGTTTAATGCTATTGCTCTGAGTCTGATTCATAATATTGTATGTATACTCCATGTAATATAATTATAACTCAAATTCAATACTATGTATTGTACCATTCTGCAACATATTACATTCTCAATAAAATTCAATCGATAAATCAACTTATCCGTGACCTACCTTATACAAGAGCGAGCTGCAATATCAAGCTGTATTTCACCAATCTCAACGCAAAAAGGTTTTAATATTATGAGATACTATGTAATATAAGCCTTATTACAAATTACAAGAAAAGCCTTAAATTATTTGAACGTATTAAATTTTATATCGCAGGTACATTTATATATGTAAAACAAAGTCGACTAAGTTGCATCATTTATAACTCAAGCACTGCTAGACTGATTTTGATGAAGTTTGGTAAAGAGATAAAATGAAGCTCATGACATAGGCTATCTTTAATTCCTAAAAATGGCTTGAAGGGATTGAAAGAGGGGATGGAAGTTTTTATGAAATATCTTCGTACACGTACATAGAAATATATAATATAATGTTAAGTATAATTGTAAATTTTTAAACATAACATTTTTATAAATTATTATATAAAATAGAACAATGGGTTTTGATACAAATATCTCGAAAAAAGTATATATAACATAAATAAATGTCTCTGTAACACATACATAAAATTTCCAAAAAAATATATAAATTAATATAATTAACGTCCTATACTATCATCTAAAATCTTTTACCGAATATGATAAAGAGTATTAAACTAATTTATGAATATTTAAAAAGCTGTGTTTATTAATGTTAATGCTGATATAAATAATTGAAAACTCAATTCTTTCGGAAAAATATTTTCATTTATTAGAATAAAGATATATTTTTAGTACTAGATAGACATTAAACCTAAAATCTAATCCTTCAAACTAACTATAAATGAATATTTAATCAAATCGAGTTTCCATAACGAAGTTACAAAGGAATTACAACTATTTCACTGAAACTCTATCTCTGTGTAAATACATTCAATCCTAAAGGATTATTGAATCTATCTGTTATTGATAGTTTGATTGCTTGTTCGTTTGTTCGCAGGTACTGTCAATACTCTCAAGTCTCTTCAGATCCACGTACCTAAGGCTGTGTTAACGGGTAGAGACGCCAAACTTCTGTGTACATATGAGTTGGAGGGAGCGCAACTATACTCTATACGGTGGTATAGAAACATGATAGAGTTCTATAGATACGTTCCCAAGGAATCTCCGGCTACTAAAGTCTTTCCTGTTGCTGAAATCAAAGTGGATGTAAGTATTTTTTTATATTAACACATAAACTGTATTAGACAGTATATAAAAGACAATTATACCGCAATGTTTAAATACTAAGGGAAAGTTTGTAAGACCTTTTTACCTTTTAATAGTATTACTTTCTAAAAGTAAATATTCACACTATGATACTACTCTTAAAACTGCCATTGATTTTTAAAATAATCAATTTCTAGACAATAGCCCTGATTCCTTAAGTCGTCTATATTGAGCCCCAAGGGTAAGGATAAGAAAAAATGAATTGGGGGCCTTAGAAGTACTAGTATTACTGAAGCACATTTAAAAAATTAATTCGATGAAGATGATAATGAAAACAATTCAAGTTCCTTAGATAGACATTATTTTTTATTATCAAAAAAATCATTCAATCAATCATCTTTATTGTCAAAAAAAACTAATATGTTAATATCAAAATATGACAAACTGATACGGATATGTTCATAAAGAATCACTGGATACCAGAATGTTTCCAGAGACAAAGATTAAAGTCGACGTAAATGTATTACTGGAATTGATAGCCAATCTGTTAGACTGTTCGAAGATTGTATTGATCAATTGCATCAAATGGAATTGCAAATGCTTTTCCTTTTCCTCTTATTACCCATATGAGATACTCTGCGTAGTAAAACCCGAAAGACTATTAAGATGTATACTTTAGACTGACCAAGCAGTGCCTGGGATTTGAGATCCAGAGGCAGGTTTTAATAGCTTTTTTTTAGTATATGTAAACCAGCTTATTCGGTTGTTGATACGACACTCATTTTTTATTCACAATTTAAAAGGCCTATTAACAGATGCCCCCCCTACCCCCTCACTTAATTTCTTTCATTATTAATATTTGGAGGTATATACACCAGGAATATACGCCAATTTGGAAAAAGTTACCATATATAATACTTAGTATATCATAGTGACTTATACAGACTACCGCTACAATTTTTTTCAGGTGGCAGCATCAGATCAGAACAGGGTGGTACTAACAGAAGTAGATAGGACATTAACAGGAGAATACCAGTGTGAAGTATCTGCAGATGCACCGTTGTTCCACACGGATATCAAGTCTGCAGAGATGGTGGTAGTTGGTAAGTTTTTTACTACATAATTTAACACTTAAATGAAGGAAAGATTTTTTTGACAGCTAAAGGGTAAACGAGCCGTATGTTCACCTTAAGCCCTACAACCGAAGCATTAATGTGTTAGGAGGGAAAGGGAGGCAAGTCTGGCCTACATGCAGTGCTAGTAGAACGCATCTAAGACACTTGGCGGTCAAATTCGCATGCCCGTATAGTGGCCAGCTAACTGTAGGTCTGAGCAAAAATAGTGGGAGTAATATAGTAGAAATCCAATCGGGTATAGATAAGGGACCACTAAAAGTGGGTTTGGTTACTCGTTTCTTACGACATGGAATTAAATTATAACTCGTTCCCTCGCGGGTAAAATGAAAATTACATAATTTAGTTTTACTTATATATTTTAAGGTTTCCAAAAAACCCTCTCATTCGCCATAGCTCCGTTTGTCAAGTAAATGTTGCTTTCTATCTACCCTCATTTTATACAGATCTACTGTGGCGTATTCGGACAAAAAAATATTTTTTTTATTGTTACAACAACTAAATTGCTTGTAAAAACCGATTATAAACTATACCTTTGATGATATAACAAGCTCGCGTAGCTTCGTAGCACTCGTTGCTACGTATTACCGTCAGCTTCGTAGCATGAGAAACTTAACAAATGGAGTGACCACAAGTAGCCCAAAATCTTATAAACTAAAATTATTCGAGGCGTCCTTTACTGAGGTAAAAATATTTAACGTTTTTTTTCTTAATATCTGATTTTTAAAAAGAAAATATCCAAAAAGAAAGCCAACGAGATTGTAAGATTGTCCTTTACATTACGATGTTTACCTTCACCGTTAAAGCAAGTGATATTTAATTGGTTAAAACACACATAACTCAGAGTCAGAGGTGTGTGCCCAGGATCGAACTCGGGACCTCCCGAGGAAGACTTGAAGTCTCAACCACTGGGCGAGCTAAATCCATACATTCTTACAAACTTTCACGTTTATAATATTAGTAGGATGAAGCATAATATTTGTAACTCCAAATTTTTAAAGCCTCAACTGAAAAGTTTATTAAAGTAATAATATCTATTTAACAAATTAAGAGATGGTTTTTTAATTTGATTATTTTACAATACTAAAGTAACAACATTTTCAATACATTACAAACAAAAACACAATAAATATGCTAAGCTGATTTAAAACCCAGAATACATGATAATCTGTTTTCGAAAGGCAAAACTTCCACATCCACTAATGCGATTTCACTGGCGTTGTGAAAAACATTTAAATCAACAGAAAAAGGAATGGATACGAGCAATCCAATAAACTACCGAGGATTAAATTAGTATTATGCAGTCTATATTCTGATATACTCGTAAGCTCTGCGCTTTTACGTACGTAGGAGCTTTTAATGTTTTGAAATCTTTAGTATACATTTTGTACATGTATTTGTTAACTTCATGATCGATAGTTTGGAATAATTTGTTACTTCAACATTGACTTATTGGCTACTATTGACTCACAATCAGTACTAACACGACAAAAGTGACAAACCAAATGAGTTCTAATGCGATTTTAGTCACTATACCATCGTCTTCATCAACTATGTATGAAAAAAAATTATGGTGTAATTATCATATTTTAGGGAGATTATATAATGTTTTTTTAATTAGAAAATACTAAACTGATGGAGATACAAGGAAACTTTCTACCACCACCAACAACCACTAGCTGTATTTTTATGGAAATCCACTATAGCATAGTTTTTTTTGTTTAGCTTGAGTAATCCATAGAAATGGATGAAGTTGATCAACATTTTTTTAATGCGAATCGGCCTAATTTCACTTCAGGAAGATTTCATTGTATTGGAGGAAAAAAATCGGAGCAGCAGAAGTTAGACAATTTTAACTAAGTGTTTTATCATTAAGTGTTTTATCATATTGAGAAGTCTCGAGAGTTTAACAAACCAACTTATATCTGCTTTGTTGATTTTTCGGTGAAATGGCCAAAATTGTGGGACACCTTATTGCAGATGGGAACTCCAAAGCATTTAGTGCATCTACTCAGACACCTTTACGAAAACGGAACTGCATCAGTGAAAACAAAACAGACGAAGTCTTCTCGGACAACTTTCACCCTAACGCAGGAGTCAGACAAGGATACATAATTTCCCCGCTTCTGTTTAATATGTACACAGAGATAATTATATGTATAACCCTTGAAGACTGGACGGACGGTATAACTATAGGCGGATACAAGATTGCAAATCTACGGTATGCGGATGACACTACCCTTTTTGCCACTAGTAGAAGCTATATGGAAGAACTTCTCCTGAGAATGGAAAGTGTGATCTTAGAGTTCGTTTCAAAGATAAATCGCAATAAAACCAAGATGATGATTGTCGACAGGGCCTATAACAATTTGGCAAATTTTACTAAAATAGGAAACTGTGTCGTACAATAATTATTTTTTATTTATTTATTTTTTTAATAAGATAACTAGCAGTATGGATCAGATACTACTAGTATTCCCTTTACACCTCCACGTGGGCCACGCTAGTAGTACAATGTCCGGGATTTGAATCCACTACTTATCGATCGTGAATCCAATGCCCGAACCACTGAGCTAATGACGCTTCAATATCTATCTCGGAGCTCTTATCTCAAATCAAGACAAGCGCAAGAAAATATGGAGGAACAGAAACATCACAAAAGCAACAGAGGTTAGGCTCGTAAATGCCTTGGTGTTTCCAATTTTCCTGTACGCTGCCGAAACGGGGACCCTACGAAAAACCGAAATACACAAGATAGATACTCTGGAAATGTGGTGTTAGTGGATGATGTTCGGGTCTCCTGGCCCGAACTCTGGACAAATGCCTCCATCCTTGAGGAGCTTTGCATCAAAGAGCGTCTATTAGCGTGCGCAGTCGGATCTTAAAATTCTTTAGGCATGTTAGTCGGCGTGGGAACGACTCCATAGAGCGGCTCGTTCAAGGGAGAGTCGAAGGTACAAGACCGCGGGGAAGATCCCCTATGAGATGGACGGATCAGGTTAAGGCTGCGGTGGATGCTCAAGTCAGTCAGCAGGCAAAGGTGGCGGGACGTCGTGAGGCGGGCGCTGTCTTGTGGCCAGATTGGTGGGACGTGATAACCTCGACCACTCTGCCAAGAGTGAAGCGACAAAGAAGAAGAGTTTTATCATGTACCATGACTAAAATTGTCCTATATCCAGACAATAAAAAAAAAGTTTTGATTTAGGACTTAAATTAACTTAAGCATATATTTAAACGTTATGTATGTTTTATTAAATATTTAGTGTACAAAAATCATAAAAAAAAATTACACAGAATAACATGTTTGAACTTGAATCTTTCTAACATTTTAACTTTTAGATTTCGTTTTTTTTAAATTTTTTTAGATTAGATTACGTAATATTAAATTTTATAAAAATATGGTATAACTTTTCTCACATTTCTCGAGCAGTATTTAGAATAAAGTTAGTATTGTGATTATGATTCCACAGTACAATAAACATAAACAAGGAATTTAATAAACTAGCGAAGGAATAAATGGGTATTCTGCAGTGTACTTTCAATTATAATCCTACTTTCGTGCTTCTAAGGGTTGATTAATACTTATACTGCACAATCCTTAGTTAAGTCTTTTGTTAGCTAGTACAGATTATTATTTTCTTATTAATCTTCCATATTAATTAAAGTTTAAACGGCTACTAAACGTTTATTATAACGCTGGTGAAGTTGTTCACTGAGTTAGCGAATATAATTTTTACCAATTGTTTTTAGGGTCCCATACCTCAAAAAATGACTTTTCAATTAAACATTTAAATTACCCTCGACAGAAACTCCAAGTATCGAATACAAAAACATCAATAAGAAAAAACGCAAAAAAAAAACGAATGATAGAGAAAATATACACTTTTACGTACTTTAAAAACTCGATTCTATTGGATATATTTGGATATTGAAAGAAAGGTATCGCGGAATACCGTTTCATCTCTACTCAGTGTAAGCGATGTCAGTTTGTTTGCCATGGTTATAAGATTGTTATAATTGTTAGAATATTAATATTGTCACGCATCTCTTAAGTTAGAAATGAGTCTTCAAACGGCTGACCAGACCCTGGAGCTTGGAAAATAATTTAAAGATACATCAGTTTACGTATATTTTAACAAATAGCTCTCGTTGAACTAAATTGGTACAATTTGATAAGATAGGCGTATAGTACACATTAATAAATAATCCGAAAACGATAAATTTTTACATATTTCCTTTTTGCAGTTGGTAATCTGATTGTGATCTTCAATATATAGGGACAAAAGTTATATGATTGCAAAATTAAAACCTCAATTTTCATAGTATTGTTTTTCTATAGTCTCATCAGTGCCGATAATTTCTGAATAAAATAAAATTAAAATAGGATGAAACTCATTGGAAACGGAAAAGAATATAACAAAAATGAAAGGAAAAATAATTTACGGGGCATCTGAGGTCGGGAAGTGGAAAGGGGGTGAAAAAAAACGCTTTATCTCGATTTCCGGCAAAACTAAAAGTCCTATAGAAAAAAGTTTTATGGCAAAGTTGTAGTTAATAACAAGATCTACTACTACTTTTGTCTTTACACTTTTTTCACAGAACCTCAAAATTTATGTAAAAAATTCTGATAACCAAGATTTTGGTTTTTTATTTTTATCTTCTTCAAAAAATTTTTTTTTTTACGAAATTTGATGAAAACCTACCTTTTTATGTTCCAATGCAATACAACACTTCAACAGACAGAAAAAAAAAATCAAAATTCACATTAGTCATTTTGTACTGGGTACAAACTAAAGGCCGACGTATATTATTTTGCCAACTGTGGACCGACATTAAGTGTCTTGATAAACTGACCTTAAAGCATACTTATCGATAATAAAGTAAAATTCCATGCTAGAGGCTTGTACGTCATTTTTCAAAGCTAATTTTATATATGTGATGAAATTTTTCATTGAAAGTTTCCATCCACATGGATGACCATCAGGATGCTTGGCATCCCACAAATGTACGAGCGTCAAGATCTTTACTATCACTCACATGCAAGCTGTGGAATGATCTGTTTCCAGCCGTTTTCCCAGGGGGCTATAATATGAGGGTCTTTAAATAGAGGGTGTACAGGCTCCTATGAGGTCGGCAATGCATCGGCAGCTCTTCGCGTGTTGCAGATGTCCATGGGCACATTCCATCAAGTGGACCCTCTGCTCGTTTGCCCCTTTTTATAAATAGCAGCAAGCAAGTACTAGTAAAAAAATTATATAAAGTACCATAATACATTTCCTCATTTTCATGTTCAGTTAAAAAGGTACTGTTTTAAATAAACAATTAGGTTTTCCATTCCGTAGCTGGTAAATGACTTGTACATACTAAATCTTGTGCAGGCCCTTGATTTGTTGCTGTAATTTTTAGGAATGTTTTGTATTTGAAAAGCTTCTTTGATTTTATTTGCAGAATTAGTAAAAAAACAACTTGTTCGTACATTGGATTAAGATAAAATTTCCGATAAACACTGGTCGTTGGAGACAACAATCAGTTGATCCTAGATCAAAAGGTATAGGTTTTAATTCCCTATGAGAACCTTATCTTTTGATTGCGTTGACTCAGAAGTATGATTTTATCCTAGCTCTTAGAAGCTTTAAACCTAAATATTTAGATTAGTTTCAAATTTATACCTTCTCTAGTTGGTGAAGAAAAGGTCTTGATATTCAGAAATATGAAAAACAAACTGATCCTATAAGACCACTACTTTTCCTTTTGAGATACGGATCCTACTGTATGTTACACGTACTATAAACCCTCGTAGCATCTGCCTAGTTCCAAAATATCCACCCTTTTCGAGGAAACCTTTGGAAAAGGATTGCTGAAATATTGCATATTTTGCAACCGATATTTTGTCGAGACATTGCAAAAAAACAAATGGTTAGTTCGATTTCAATCTGAATGAATGAATATGAATGTATGAATATATAGCCAAACCCTTTTTAAAAAAACACGAATATTTGTAAATACAGACCTTTTTATATTGTTTCTCGTATATCTATAATACCTTACTATCTAGATAACATGACAGGGACTAAAGTAGTGCCTAAAGCTTGTGACCCAGACCCGGTTTAACTTATTAACTCTATATTACGTACTTGTAATTGACTCATTTGAGAGGTGACATTTAAACTGAAAGTGTTTTTGTTCTTCTTCTACGTTATAACGAAGCGACGAATTGAGGTGACGTTTCGTATAATGATAGCTAATGGACCCGGAATTGGACTTTTCATCCCGAAAAAATATCATACGGAATATAACTAACAAATTTGATCAAGAAAATTTTTTTTTAATAAATACCTGAAATAAATTTAAACTTACGATTTCCGCATTTTTCTTAAATATCTAATAAGAATCCTAGGTGAATAGGAAGTGTCCTATAGATTTTAATTCTCTTATCACTTACCCAAATATACATGAACGACCATATTGATTCATTTATTAACTCCTTCTAAGTCACGGAATTCTCGTAAGTTAGTTTTATGTACTAGGAAGGAAAGGTCAATTATAAATAATCGAACTTTCTCAACACAGAGCCAAATAATTCTCAGGTTAGTACAAAATTTTTAAAAATTTCATTTCGCAACGGGTTAGGTTGTTTTCAAGGTCAATCCAGTATTTCGCGGTTCCGTACATATCTTACACGGTCTAAAAAATTCCAAAAACACTTTGATATTATTTGATTGTTCATAAAATCCAAAAAATAAGAGTGAGATTTAATATTCGTTCATATTGTGAGGTGGCAACACAATCTCCATTATAACAGTGTATTTACAAATTGGAAAAGGTCGAGGGTCGTTCACACTGAACTTTAGCATGAAATAAAGACCGCTCGAGCCTCCACCCAGAGACTATTAGGGCTAAAAGCTTTATTTTGTTCCACGGTGAAGTTTCACTAGAAATAGGTTTAGACCTTCGCCTTCTTTCAAATGTTCGCGTATTGTTTACATCAAACTAAATACTATATTCATGTATATATGAATTATTGTTCGCAGTAACACTAAGAACAAAATATTAAAATGCACTTAAGATAAAAGCCGAGTAGATTTTGACTATTCGACTTCTAACTATAATAAATAATAAAATAATCACGACACTTAACTACACTGTTAATACTACTTAAACGATGTTAACTGTATGAAATTACTAAGACTACTGCCTCATATCGATTGGTACATAATCGAGTTTGTGACAACTCCTAATATAAATGTATATTAACTACCAACAAGATTACTGTACAGAAAATATACAGATATTAGACAAGAATCTCTAGGAGCAAGTTTGAGGTCGTCCTTAACATTAAAATATATTAAAAAGATAATTCACGTAATCTTCATACCACGACGTTAAACTATACTAAGTGATAAAAACTTTACTTATTTAATCCTTACTTAATATTATAAATGCTAAAGTTAGTCGGTCTGTTGCGCTTTCACGCCAAAACTACTGAACCGATTTAAATGAAATTTGGTATACAGATAGTCTAAAGCCTGAATGAATGAATTTTTACGAATGAATGAATGAATTTATTTTCCAAAAACAAACAATTTAGTCCTACACATACAACAAACAAAGTAATTTTAGATGGTAGAAAAAGAAACAAAACATTAATTTAATACATTACAGGTTACATAGTACATATATCTTAATAAAAATAGAAAAACACTTTGCAAGTTATACAAATTTGAACTATTTCTCGTTAATACAATATAATATATTGAAACATATTTTGTATGCGGTTCGCTGGTGCCTATGATGGGTAAAAAACCCGTAGTACAGGTCACCAGGTCCCCGCCAATGAGCCACTTATGAATAATATTCAAAAATTAACACAATGTATGTGTGTATGTGAGTGTATGTGTGCGTGTGAGTGAGTGTGTGAGAGTTTGTGTGTGAGTGTGAGCGTGAGTGTTACCGTTTTTAAATACAGTTAATTATTTTAGAACTTTAAGAATACCTTCTATTGAATTGTAGAAGAAAGGCTTGGCTAGGCTAAAAAGGCTATTTTTTAATGCGAAAAAAGGGTTATAAGGGGTTGAAATGGGGGATGGAAAGTTGTATGGAAGTCGTCATTTTTAAAGCTAGAAGCTTGAAACTTATTTTTTAGGCTGTTGATTCGATATAAATAAATATTACATTCAAAGTTTGTAAAAATTTTACACTCAAGAGTGTAAAATAACAATAAGGGATGAAACGCGGACTGAGTCGCGGGCACAGCTTGTATAGTATATTTTGACCCTACTGAATGAACTGATTATAGCAATGAAAGTCTACAAAATGACTTTCATTGCCCAAATGTGTTTTTTTTTTCACTATGAAAATAAAAGGAAGCACACCATTAAAAATGTCCAATATATGATCAGAATTTAACATCATCACGACCCTTCAATGGCCCACTGCTGAGCCGTGTCTCCTCCTCAGAATAAGGAGGGTATTAGGCCATAGTCCACCACGCGGCCCAGTGCGGGTTGGTCGACTTCACACACCTTTGAGAACTTTTAGGGAACTCTCAGGAGTGCAGGTTTCCTCACGATGTTTTCCTTCACCGTTAAAGCAAATGATATTCAATTGCTTAAAACACACATCACACACACTCACAGTCAGAGGTGTGTACCCAGGATCGAACCACGGACCTCCCGAGTATGACTTGAAGTCTCAACCACTGGGCCATCACTGCTTTTTGAAGAATTTAACAATGTTTTCTTAAAAAGAACTAAATCGAGTGCGAAACGAAATTTCATAGAATATTTTGCAATGTCATAACTATTTCTTATATGTCCCCATATAGTTCGATCTATGAATTTTATTTTGAGTATGTAAAGGAACTTTTTGTTAATGGTATATTATAAAAATAGCATATTATCAGCAGTTTATATTTTAACCTATTTTTTACGACGATACATTAATTACATAAAACATCCCCACAATATTAAAGCGATAAATCATTAAAATTACGGCTGTTACACAGATTCTATCATTAACAGACCATAATCGTAAACAAATGTGACGTTGAAAATAATGACTCCATGTTATTAACAGGGATTGCAAAATGAATGAATCGGACTTTGTACATTTAATGTCCATAGTTGACAGGTTTTTTTACTCTCCAAAATTTAAATTTTCAAGTGACATGAAATATCTCAATTTGTTACTTGTTTGTTGTTTTTTACTCTCAATTTAATGATAAATCTCAGTAACGCAATAAAGTACTTAGAGATTACATTGAAGCAATTAATTTTATGTTAAAAATTATGTATATTAATGTACATAATACTTTTTTTATCAAAATCAGGCCAGCCATTTAGGAGGAATTTAGTAACGTATAAATGAAGATATATAATATCTTTTAATAATTTTTTTTCTGTACTATATTATGTTCCTTAACCATTTAACTAGTAATAATTATACGATGACTTACATTGTATGAGACGGCGAAGGTTATGCTGCGGTTCTAGTGGGTTCTGAGGTCTCGTTTAGGGTCCACTGATACCGTCACTCTCGTGTATTGCCAATGACCGTCTGCTCGTTTGCCCCTTAACTGCCATAAAAAAAATATTCAATTATACTAAAATATTGTTTAATAAAATACTATAACAAAGTAAGTGATAACACAAATTTAATTGTAGGAGTTTAATTGATTTGAATGTTCATATTTAGATAGGGTTGTGTAAACATCAGGTCATAGCGCAATTATTTTAATGTTAAACTGACTTTGTATATTGTTTTATGGATCTCATACTAATTGAAATTCGTTTATTTTAAGGGTCATTCCGTATAAAATCGTTTTATTGAAAAAGCTGACACATTTTAAATTTTGATGTAACTTTAATAGACTCTTCTTTAAGGTCCCAAATTTTGCAAATTTAATTAAAACTTTTAAAAACCTCATTTATACACTTTTTTAATTTTTGCTTTAAAATTTTTCCTTTTAACCTATCCGCTTTAGGTGGCATTTTAAAGGGTAAATATTGCAGCTGTAGTGTAATGATAAAAAATATGCGCTGAGAACTTTGAACTCTAAAAGGGGTCGGAAACGATTTTTTTATATTATGAAGATTTCATATGGAATAACCAAAGATTTTTTACAAAACCTATTCACCTATTTTTTTTTGGTTAAATTTTTAATATTGAAGTTCTGTCATTTCTTTTACTTCTTTCTTTTCTTCTTACCATTGTTGCGAAATTACTCTCAAGTCAGTACAAAATATTGTATGAAATTTCATTTCGTACTTGATTAGGTTCTTTATAAAGTCTTTTTATGTACACAGTCGATATTATCTTTTCGAAGTTCAATTAATAGAATGGTATTGGCTACTCCATGTTGCCTTAATGTGAAAGAAAAATATAAAAAAACACTGAAGTTAATCATTCTTAATCTCTATTATAGTATCGAAATTCTAGGCCATAGAAAAAATATCTTTCAGAGATACAAAATAGTTTTCTTAACTTTAGATTGAAAGCTTTCTGTTTACGTCGAAATTCTTCGGGAAAGAAATAGCGTTAAATTGTACTTGGTGTGATATATATTATCTTTATCGTCGTTTGATTCATATATCATTTATTTGGCTTTCCTTTTCATTAAGAAAAAAAATATAAAGAAAACTGTCCTACAATATTTTCTAGATTATAATTGTAGTATTTGTTGCAGAACCACCACTCTTAAGTCCGAATGTAACATCAGATCGGATGAGCTACATTGGCGGTGACCACATCAGAGCAAACTGCACATCGCCACCTTCGCTACCTGCTGCTAATATCACGTGGTACGTCAATGAACAAATGGTGAGTAATAAACAATACATGTACGTTGTGTATATTATAAGTAGTAATATTTAGCTGTTAAGAATATCCAGGTCATAGTATAAAATCTGATTTTTTGATATTATATTCATCATTAACAAGACGACGAGGGCCATAAGTCCATCACGCTGATTCTGTGCGGGTTGGCAGACTTCACACACCTTTGAGGACTTCAAAGAGCTGTCAGGAGTGCAGGTTTCCTAACGATGTTTTTTTATTCACAGTAGAAGCAAGTGATATTTAATTTCTTAAAACACATATAACTCAGAAACGTCAAAGGTCCCAGCATAGAACTCGTAGCTTAAAGATAAAATTTATATATTGTTAGTTTATATGCGCAATTAATAGAGAAGAAATACATCACTGAATAGTATCAAACTTGATCCTCGACACTCCCTTCTATTTCTTTGAAGTTACTCAACAAATCTTAATTCCGTTTTCAGTAATAAAGAGAATAGAAACTGCTTAACATTTATTTGTATTATTTATAGGAATAAATTATAAAAAAAAATATAATTTTTTTATAGCCTACACCCGCGCCATTATTACGAATCTATTAGCATTTATGAAAATTGGTTCAGTAATTTAGGCACTAGGGTGGAACATACAAACATACATATACTACCAAAATCATAACCCTTCCTTTTGGCTTCGCCGTAGTCGGGTAAAAATAGCAACTAAAGAAAAGCACTGATATAATAGTCTTATAAAAACTAACCCATCCCAGACTAATCTGGGCAATGTGACCCATAATTTGGATTCATGGCATCGGTCAATTTGACCTGGACGCCATAAAACCGACCTGCGGCAAAAGGCAATTTGTCAAACTATGACAAGTACTCGCTCGTCCGAAAGATGGACTGTTTCACGTCCCATTTGATGAATGGTATTCTTTCCTTTAATGTTATTGGTTCGATCATTATTTTTTTGATTTTGACCTTCCGGTTTTATGGTGAATTGTATGTAACAGATGACAATCGAAGGATCGATATGTAATGTTTTATGTATCGACTAGCTGATCCGGCGATCGTTCATACCGCCTAACAGTCTATGAATGTCGTGTTACAAATTTGCTGAACTGTAGAAAACCAATATAATATATATGTCAATCCTTTTTCATTACTCACATTATTTTACATTTTTAAATCTTAAATACGCCATACGCTTTAATTTGAGGAGAGAGTTTACCGTATCGACGGGATGAACATTAAATGTTTGACAGTTACGAATCGAAACCCATCAACATTTTGTATGGGAGTATGTTATTAATTTTATTTTGTCGTCATTTTTCCAATGTTTTTAATGGTTATTCTGCTATTCGGGATGGAAACAAATACATCAAATCAAAAACCATGAAAATCGGTCCAACCGTTTTCGTGTTATAAGTGTTCGAAAAACCCCGACTTACATAGTTCGATACATCAAGCATGTAAGAATTTAAATATTATATTTTTTTTTCAATATTTAAGATCAAAAAGTATATTTTAAAAATCCGATAGACTATATATCGTTTTTTTTATATTCCTGACATTCCTACGGTGTATTATTGAAATGACACGGAAGAAGATGTTCTTCATATGTGTTGTAATCATTTAAATTCAAATAAGTCACAAGCATACCAAAATAAGTGACTATTTTTGTGAAATATAAAATACAAAATCTTACGGATACTTTTTGAAATGCACTTTTATACTCTCCTTTTATGAGATCCTTACCCAACTGAGAAGAATGTTATCCCGTCTAACATTTTATAATTTAAAGTAACACTCTCAAGTTTACGGTATAAATTTTTAAAAATTTAATAAAAATATAACGTAGATTTTCTAGATAGTAAACCAAATTAGTTCACCAGTTTACCCTCATTCGTCTTAGACTAACTTCGTGATTTTGGTAACTTTCGCAATATGAAAGCAAGGAATAAGTTTCTAGCTTTGAAAACTTGAGTTTTCGTACACAAAACTTGAATAATATTTTTAAACATAATAAAAAGAATAATAAATATAAAAGTATCTCTAGATCTTTTAACTAATTTTTAGAGTTACCTACTTTGGATTTTTATCTGTTTTGTTTCAAATATATTTTGAGTCATGATTGAAATTCCTCTTTTTTAATAATATAAATACAGTGAAATATGATACTTTCGTAAAAAAAAACAGTATACCCACGTGTAGATAATATATAACCTATGTTGCTAAAGAATATCGAGTACCCCTTATATTAATATAATGATTCTCGCAAAGGAATCAAAAACTCCATAATGTTTCCCATTGACGTTGAAATTTTGTAAAATTTTATTACACTTGATAAACTTAGTGCGACCATTGTGGTAGGGGATTTTTTCTGTACTTTCCCTCCTCACTCTATCTTTGAGGATGCAACGCATCGACAAAACGAGAGTATCTCTTGTTTTGCTGATGTCCATAGGCGATGGTGGCCACTTACCATCAGGTGAATCATCTGCTCGTTTGCACCATTAGAAAAAAGTTGTTGTATGGGGACAACAGTTTTTCGACGGCAAGGTTAATTTTCTCCTTTTGTAAAAATTCAAATACATTCGCATTTTCTATAGTTGTTATGTTTAATTTCGATACTTTATAAATAATATTATTATCAATACTTTATAATTAACAAATTGGGTAATTTTTATTCCGAAAAAAAAACACCGATCCTGTGGGAAATAAGGGTAGGGTAGAACAATTAAAGCTGAAGCTGAAGATTTTATACGCATGTATAATTCACCACTAGTCGACCAACAAGTCAGGTTAGTCAACTAGTGGTGAATTTAGTCTATTTTTAATGTTGTTTCAGGTTCCAAGTTTTACAGCAAATCACGTGTTGAACTTCAGCAATGGTTATGCATCAAGTCTGTCCACTTTAGAGTTAGAAGCCGCTGCCTTGTCTCCAGTACCAACACTTATGATACGGTGAGATTTATGTTTATTTTTATTCTTAACACATTCGAAATATACAATCTTACTACAAATATTATATAGAAAAAAAAAATTGGATAGGAATTGGAGTTTTAGGAGCAAATGAGAAAATATGATACACTTTCTCTATAATCTTCAGGATAGATTATTAAATAAAAAGGTTACTAGCAGTATGGATCACATAGTACTAATATTCCAATTAACTCCTCAAAGTATGCTAAAATGCTTGTGTCAGGAGTGGGCTACGCCAGTAGTCCAATGAACCCACGACTTGTCGTAAATCTAACGCTCTGACCTGCTTACGCTTTAATAAAAATTGTAATATAAAATTATCCTGTCATTTCTTTCTCATTAGTATAAGAGTGAGTATACTTTTTGAAGAATGATTCGATTAATATAAAAAAATAGTAGTTAAAAAAAAACTAAAAAATAGGCTTTTATAGAAAATCCAACTAAAACAGATAATAAATTTGAATTAAAAATAGTGTAAGAAAAAATGATTTTATTTAAAAAAAGCGTGGGGTGCTTTTTAATTTTTTTTAATTACATAAATTTACTACTAAAGTGAGTTGAAGTATATATTGGCTGCTTTTAGAATATATACTTGATATAGCGAGTTGAAGAAAGTACACAATATTTTCGATATTCTACTATGAAAATCAATGATCTTCAATAAAATTGAGCCGTCATTGATGTTTATTTTAAGTCGATAACTTATCCGAGAAATGAGGAATTCAGGCGCCTGCTGCCTCCCTTGGATGAGATAGCATGAGGTTCCCTCTCCGAAAATTTCATCTGAATCAGTCGGTAACTTATCCGAGAAATAGGTGATCGGCGCACCTGGTAGTTTCCCTTCTTGGTCTTGACGCAGACACTCCGGGTCTCAGGAAGACAAAAAATCGCTATTCCTGATTATCCTAGTAAGGATAACGGATTAAACTGTTTAAAATATTGAATTGTCATCGATCCTTAATAAGTATGTCACATTTCGAGATAATCCGACTTTTTGAAGGGGCTCAAAAACTTGTTCAAAGATTCCGTTACATACATACTAACATACGTATGTAGCTAATAAAAGCGTATTAAAAAATAGAGCCAATTTTCCAAAACTATTTTTACTTATTCCCATAACTATTGTGTACTTATTTTTTCATAACGTGCAGACATAAAAATTAACATAATTTGACTTCTAAATGTTATTGATATACTCCTGTGGGTCTCACTATGGTTAATAAAAGTTCGTAAATAATAGTTTACGTTTGTTCTACAAATTCTTTAGATACTGTATTAGAATTAAACAAAGTTAAGGTTACATCTCAATTTACGGGATTCCATTTGTACAAAACGGTATAGAATTATATTGCGATCAAAAACTCTTTAGCTTTATCACCTTGAAAGATATTAAGAAGATATCAGAGCCCACAAAGATGTCCTTTCCTTAGCAATTTAGAATAAATTTACGTCTGATAATCCACTCCTTGATACTATCTAGGCCGAAGGATGCTCATACATAAAACAAAAGTAAGAATTCGGTTCACCAGAACGATAAACGTATCGATTTCTAACTTAAGTAAGAACTACTTTACTTGTAAATATATTATAGTACTAGTAACTGTCTGTTTGTTTTCTATTTAATTTAAAAAAGAATAAGATTTGGTTTTAACTTAAAGGAAAATCTATAAACAAGAATTATTTGGAGTTTCTATGATAATATAGATAGATATCTATTAAGACAACGATTTTCTTTACAAAGTAAATAAATCTATACTAATATACGTAAAAAGCTAAAGAGCAAGAACGAACGCGCTAATTTTAGGAATTACTGGTCCGATTTGAAAAATACTTTCAGTGTTAGATAGCCCATTTATCAAGGTAGGCTATAGGCTACATATCATCACGCTACGACCATTAGGACCGGAGCATCACGCGGATGTAGTCGCGCGGGTCGACTAGTATACTATAAAAACATAAACTGTAAAAGAAATCAATTCTCGGAATGAAGCCTTTAGACTATGTTGAAAGTTATAAGATCTTATGTAAAACCAAGTCGGTCAGTTAGTTATTATTTTTATTACTATCTATGGAAGCAACTACATTACGTTCACCGCACTCGTATAAGATATTTTATTTCTTTAAATTAAATCTAAAATTTGAAGTATATGCATCTACTAGAATACTGTAGAATTTTGATGAAAGGTGAGTATTGGTGACAATATCTAAGAATATTGACTATTAATTATTTATAAATAATTTGGTAAATATAGCAACTCTATCATATTATGATACCTTTGAACTCAGTAACTTTATTATATTATTAAAATAAAAATAATATTACAATAAAGTTACAGCAGTCTAGGTGCCTTAAGTTCTATAGTGGAAAAATATTACTTATTTACTTGTACTTTATTTGCTTCGCTCGACTTAGTGGGAGCACTGCTGTGACCCCAATGATGGAGAAATTGAGACGAAACGACACAGATTTCGAGGGTCGTCTCAAATGAAATATAAAGCTATTTATTTTAATACATAAATCGTTAGTAATATAGAGATTATTACTTAACAAAATTTTAAACAATACATCCTTTAATATACTTGTACGTAATCATACAACTCCCATATCAAGCACAATTCCCGTATTTTTACTGATTGTATATAAATGGGTTCCTAATTCTATTCCAGCCCCAAGCCCAAGTCCCTACCTTAAGAGTCCTTCGAATAATACACACATCAACATTTATGTAGACGGTACTTACTGGAATTGTGTATTGAAAATGCAATTCAAAAAGGGTGGATATGCTTCTTAACATCTATGGATAAAATTCCAAAAAGTCTATTTTAGTACATTTAGTATATATTTCTCCTCTTCATCTTTTAAGAGGTGAGTAATCCAGCCTTGTCTTTGTTAGTAGGGAATCTACTGGCTGGTGGTGGTAACTGACTGCCAAGTGTCTATGACACGTCCTGGTCAAGCTACATATGGGAGTCAAAGGCCTGATTCCTCCCCTCCTTTCCTCAACCTGCTGCTCCAATGCTGCTGTAACAAACATAGTGCGTTTTTGCGGTGCACGGCAAAAGTATAATGGGGGGTATTACTACAGCATTAGTTACATCTGAAATGTTATTTCGTTCGTAGGCCAATTTGAACATTGTCCTTTAGACAACTAGATTATTATAATAGATAATGGTCACTGATAACAACCTAGTACTCAACATATCTCTAACTTATACATATCTACAATACAATAAAACTTTGTAAAGTAAAATGGAAAGCTAATAGCAGCTTTTAAGCATTGTTTGCAATTGTTGTAGATGCGAGGCCTCTATATTCGATGTTTGGAAGGCAGCAAGCCACACAATAGAGCTACGAGAGCGCAGCGCCAACCCGGCCTCGGCTTTGGGTCGGAGTTTTACAGGTATTTACTTTTAGTATAACATTTAACTATTGAATTTGGCGATAACTTATTTCGTTATATACTATTTCTGAATCTACTTATATCTGAATCACTAAATTTTCCGCATTGATTTTGAGAACTTTCCAAGTTCCTGACAAATGATATTTAATATGATCTCTTATTTTAAGGATTACTAGTAGTTTGGATTGCAAACTACTAGTATTCTAAACCCTTCCAAATAAGCTAAGTGCTTGTGTTAGGAGTAAGCCAAGTCAGCAGTTCAATGACTGGGATTTTAACACACGACCAATCGATCGTGAATACAACGCTTTACCCCCGGCCTGACACATTTTGTCCAAACTGATACATTATTTTATTTCTGGTGTATTATAAATATGAGATGCGCCAGAATTTTAAATTTACTTAATATTCGTGACGATCTTAAAATGATTATGCGACCCGAAATTTGATTTCGAGTATTTAAAATTTGCGATTTATTTTATATTTTTCTCATACATACGCTTTAAACTATCCTTCATTCTTTTTATTATAGTATAATGTAATATATTTGAAACATAAATAAATTATTCAGAAGTATCGTAATATAAATGAATTATTATAATAATAAAAAAAAACTGGTATTAATTAAATTGAAAAGATTGACGCTATTCACACATTATTTAGATTTTTAATAAAAAAAAATATCATATAGATAATAAACAAGTACTAAGAAAGTAATTATTTCACAGGTGGAGCAGCAGAAACCTGCATACCAACCATCCTCGTCCTTCTGCTACAATTATTCCTACAGTTTTTATTAGGAAGTTATACAGAAACTTCAATAAGATAGCTGTATTTAGATTAAATAAAAACTTGTACGTTAAATTGTAGTAAGTCAGGGTTTTCAAAGTTGTTTTAGTATATATTAAGGACAATACCATTTTTTTCACTCGTAGTGTTATTATAAAATTGTTACAATAATGTAAAAATAACATAAGTAGTATAAGTAACACAATTTAGAATTGGAAAGTCAACAATTTCTTTTGATTCGGCCTAATTAAATAATACTGTAAAATTTTTATTTTAATCCATATTAATATTAACATTATATTAGTTAATTGTATTTATCCAACATTCAGAATGTCTTTTTTTTATGATGACACTTTATTTCACAAAACTAAACTTTTGAGAAGAACTGAAAAAGGCTTTTAAAATGTATATTATCACTTTTCTGGTCATTTAGTATCACAATAAAAACAATATAAACAACTTTAAAGATTTAGAAAAAAATTGTGGTTATTTTAATGGCATAAAAATATCAAATAAATTAGTTAAATTAATACAATTAAAAACAAACTTGTCTTTTTTAGGCACTTAACTAAAGTAATAAAAAGTATTAGAAACTAATAAAAAAATATTTTCTTCCTAAATAATAATATGGATTAAATAATATTAAATAAAAATAACAATAATACATAAAACTTTTCAACATTAGTAGAACGGCTTGATGATTTAATAATTTCATTGATTAGCACATATTAAATTATATTATTGTTAAAATAGACTGATATAGTATTAATTTACATGTAAATAAATTGATTGTAATTGTTATTGTAAATATTTTATTATATTAAGCAAATAACGTTAAATTCCTATTAATGTTAGTGAAAATGAAATTTTAATCGTATTTAGAGGATCGTCCTTTGTAATATGAAATGGGATAGGCTTCAATTTAGGTAAGATATTGTTTAATTAGATCTAATACATTGCTGTTATTCGTTATTATGCTAACATAATTGAATTTAATCATTCATTGCCTTATTTTTCTCTCCCCTCTACTGTGACGTCACATCAATCTCTATTCTCTCCACTATGATGTCATAAACGTTTGACATTTCGCAATTAAACATTTTAAAAGCATACATACAATTGATTGGAAATATCTTAAATTTTGATATGTGACGTCATAAAACTCCTAGATATTGTCATATAATATGACTTCTTCATCTCTCCTCTCCTATTCAAATGTGACCTTCATAGATAATTAATTATTTTTTTGATGAGTAAAAAGAGGGCAAGGATTTGGAAATAATAAGTAAATTTATTAATAATTTGTAATAAACGTCTAAGTGTTTGCAACTTATTCTTAACTTAATAACTTCTTTTTAATTTGAACACCAAGAGTAATAATTCAAAAGATATCTTTTAAGCACTGAAATAACATCCAGCAAAAGGGTCTAGCGTATTACATGACTCAGAATAAATTAGGCTTAAATGTCGCGAGCTCTTAGTGTATAAAGCTATATGTTTATTATTCATAAGGTTATATGAGGCTGTGTCTGTATGTAAATAAAGTAAGATTTATTTATTTAATTTCGACGCCTTAGCGCTGGAAGGTTTGAATAACCAAATATTATATTTTAAACTTTGGACTCAGCTATATTATTTGTTTTTTAAAATGATATACTATGATGAAAGTAACCAAATTTAATAAACATGCAACTTATAATTTTGTGAAAAAATATCCTCCAAATTTATAAATATTGCAGGCAAAGGAGAAATTTATGAGAAAGCGGGTAAAGTATTCTGTGAGAGAAAAATGTTCATATTTTTTGTAATTTTATTTATATAAAAAATAGACCACAATAAAAATAAAGAAAGATCGATCCCCTAACAATTTTGAAGTTCATCACAAAATCAGTAATTTTTCAAGATTAAAAATCCTTGTCTAAATGTAACTTGGAAACAGAGAAGGAGTCGAGTGTATATTTCAAAACACTACAAGAGGGTGTGATATTGAATGGAGTATGGGTAAACGCAACGTAGATATTGCTACTGAACCAATAACTAACTAAACATTATGATTTCTTACAATCACAATAGGAACATAAGCAGTGGACTTGTGACCAAGGTGTAGGCTTAAGGATATCCTTTATTTTATTGAAAAACTCGCCTCCAATCCCCTTTGATAAACCTAAGGTTAGGTTAGCCTAACTTACTCTTCGACATGTATAATCACTAATTTAAAAAAAAAACTGTTGCTGCCTAAATTTAATTTTATAAAAATTAAAACTTACTGTACTAAATATGAGTACTAAACTACTATCATGAATTCATTAGTAAAAAAATCTTTTTAAGGAATAAAATAAATAGTAAGGTTCTTCTATTATTTACTAATTCACTATTTTAAAACAAATTCGTCACTAAAAAAAATATTATTTATTTTATTAGTTATTATTCGCAACATCTAAACTTATTAATTTATATATTGCATCCACACCGCAGTTACTTTATGTGGAGCAACATTTTCAAGTGTTTAGTGGACAACATTCAGTAGAAATATTTGTCTATTGTTTGAATAGGTTGCTGTTGAATATAGTAGCTTATCTTAAACAATCAAAATGTGCTAACAACATCAGTTACCAGTAAAAGTTTGTGAATATATGCAACTTAATATAATCTTTGTATTATTATTTTGAATATATTTTAGTATAGTTGAGATGAGCAACATTGGTGTATGTATAGAAAAAAGTTGTCGCAAAAATAACTTAATGTAATTATATGTTAAGTACCTAGTATTTCCTAACGTTTAAATAATAACAAAGTCCGTTTTAAGTAAAAGTTAAAAGAAGTTCACGTTGTCAGTATGGTTGAAATTAGAAATATACAACAAATAGCAACAAGTGATGTTGCATTGTGTTGTTCCACAAAAAGTAACTGCGGAGTGGATACAACATAAAGATGTAATATTATAAATAAATTTAGCTTGTAAAAGTTGAGCCTAATTTAATGTATTGTGCTTATTGTATAAAGAACAAGATGGTGCGTTAATAAATATGTAATTTAATAAATTTTTAATTTTAAGATTTCATGAAAAAATTTACATTTAATGTATATACTTAAATTAAGTGTTAGTGTAGACCAAAAAATACTGGTTTATTATATTATTTATAAAGTGCCTATATATTTTAGATTATATTATTTTATTAAATAATTGCTTTGTTACTAAATTATCAACTTTTCTGTTACTTTTATTATAATTTTTCGTTTGATCTCAATTGTTTATAAACGTTAGTTGTCTGTGTAAAATTGTCAATGATTTTAGAGAATAAGGTGTTAGTTCATAAATAAAATGTAAAAATAAACGATGTAATTAAACAAGTTGTATTTTTAATTTTCACCTATAAATTTTTATATAGATCTATGGACCCTCTATTCAGGATATACATGTATATTATGTTCGATTATTCCTTCCTCTTGAATCACTCTGTCTATTGGTCAAAACCGCACTAAAATACGTTTATACTATGTGAAGTTGAAAAACCATCAGCATAACATAGTGAGTATTCCAGGTACTCAGTATTTCCGACGACCACATTAATATTGACCGTAATTGTGGCTCAGACCCATCAATCATTTATTCCCCATGAACACAGCAATTTAAGACCAAAAATTGTGTAATCAAAAAGAACCTAAATAGATTTTCTTAAATATTTAGGTCTCGCAGTCCATACAGAAGTGGTTAGAGATGTTGTCTGAAAAATAAATAGTATTTTCTTGTAAAATTTCTTATGTATAGTATTTTTTACAATATCAGGTACTTTCTACTTATTCATTATTTCTGAACATGTATACAGACCATAATGGCTCGACAGATATACTATCATAATAATATCAATACTTAAGTATTGTTTCTAAAAGATATTTTGTTTTGTTATCCGAAGATAGTTAAGTTGACACCCTATATTAGCTTCGTAGATAACTTCTTATGGTGTCAGCAAGGAAACGAATGCTATCTGGATATGCCATGAGAAGAAGCCTCAATGCAATTCTATCATCCAGTGCTGTACGGTCGGCTCGCTAGGTTTAGTTAGAGTTTAATACGAGCATTTAATTCTGCACGGTCAACTCACTAGTTTAACAACTCTGCGCAATTAAGTAATTTTTGTAATAAAGTGCTTTTTAAAAACGACTGCGAACGCTCTCGAAATTTGACTAGATAGGCAATTTGTTTATTTATTTAAATAAACAAATTACTTGTCATCTATTTTCTGACCTGATTGTTATTGGGATCTGAGAGATCGCACGTAGTTTTTGATGTAACTTTTAAGCAAGAGAAGGGTTAAGGGTTTGTTTTTAAATGTAAAAAAATCATAGATAACCAAAAAATTATAATAATAACAACCATTATTTAAATAAAAACAAAACAGATACTAGATCTTACGTTAGTGCAAAGTCTGTAGTGTCTGGGTAATTAAAATAAAGTTCCTGTTGGAGTTGCAGATAGTTTGCTCACAATACCAACTTGACTGAAACTCAAGTGTTTTTGAATCAGCGAGGTAATTTACAAAAGTTAGTGTTTAACTATTCTTTCTTTTAACAATAAATTGTAGTTATTCTTGAGTTAGTTGATTATTAAAAGCGTTGGTTTTAATATACAATTTATATGTTAGAGAGTCTCTTTATTGGCATTAGTATTCTTGGGTTATTTCTTTTATATTAATCAAGTATACCGACGTGTGCACAATAACATTTAGTGCGATAAATTAGAGTCAGTCAGTCAGTTATTACAGTAATGGGTATCATTCCTCTCGCATTCTATGACATGATTATTAAAAATAAATATAAAAGAGATTGATTGTATTTTTTACTAGCTCCGGCTTTGCACGTATCTCTACTATAATTTAAAAGTATATATATAAGTATATATATATTAGATTCATCAATTAAAAAATATTTACATCCAATAAATTATTTTGCTGCAAATAAACCAATTGTTTAATTAAACTAGTACTAGAAATATTTAGAAAATATACATCAACAGTGTATTATATTTTCTCCTCAAATGCGCCACAAAAAAGTTATTTAATGTGCACAAAATATGATTTTCATATAAAATATACTAATTGCACAGCAAATTTTAACGATATAACTATTCTTGCAACATGTAGGTTAGGTTGGGTTAATCCACCCAGAAGGAGGAGTTGACGTCGACTGGCCCCTGTTCTATCTTAAAATGTTACCGATTTGGTTATGTAAACACACAACTTTTATCGCTGTAAAAATAAAATAAATATATAAACTGCAGGGAAGGAAAAAAAATTGAACATAAGTTTAAAAAAAAACTTGTAATAAATTTACTGTCCACTAGTTATTAGTAGATATGCATTCATAAAAAAACTCCACTTTTAAATAAATATTAATGAGCCACATACATAAATTGTTGTTTAGATTATAATATTTTGAGATAACTATTTTGCTGTGCAATCAGTAGTTTCGATTAGGATTCAGATTTATTTTTGATACAAAAGAAAGATTTTTTGGTTCACACTTAATACTACCCTAAAGATATATCGATCGATATATATATATTTTTAATAAACCGCATTAAAATTCGTTGCGTAGTTAAAAAGATATAAAAGAACAGACCTCGGGAAACGACTTTGTTGTATACTATGTAGAGTTATTAATAATTTAATACAATATAAATAATACTCATACTTGAACACGCAATAAATACACATACTATGTAAGAGAGATGAACGAGAGTCCCAAAAGAAGAGCTCCCCAAGCAAACCCTCATGTATAATACTGGCTAGCTGACTATATAAAGTTAGCAACACCGTGTATGACTGTGTGTACGCGTTCGTTATATAGTTCCTTTTATTTTGTCAATTGGAGCTTTCTCCCTAACATGGTGTTTTAGTTAGTCATCGATTTAACTTTTGCACTTGTTAGTTATTAATTTATAACATGCATATTCTTAATTTTTCCTTATTATTATTTGATTTAGAGGTACGAAAGGAAAATTCAGTAAAAATAAAACAACGTTTAAAATAAAACGTATGCTACACTTATTTATTTTAAAAATATTGTAATTAATAATTGCGTAGATTTGTTCATGTTGACGTTAATAAAAAATCTTGTTGTGACCCTTATATTAGATTTAAACTAGAAATGCACGCATAGTTTCCCTTGTATTTGGTCAGAAACTAGATACTATTTCCTGGGTTATAAACTTGTACGCACGTCAGACCGTACTCTCTCTACCATAAAGTACATGACATAAACCTTTTTGTGCAACCATTTGTCAACGTCCTACAATACAGGATTTCAAATTCAAAAAAATCGGTCAAGTGCGAGCCGGGCTCATGCATCGAAGGTTCCGTACAAACTCGATGTTACAAACTTAACTTTACCATTCGATAACTGTTTCGTTAGAAAAAATGGACTTATGGATTTACTTTACTTCTGCTTTATGTGCAGTGAATAAAGTTACAATGCTGTTAAAATATAAATATAAATAAAATAAAAAAGCCTTTTATTTCTTCTAGTTAGTTTTACAAATATATAAATAAAAAAATTAAAAAAATTATGTAAAAAAAAATTGGCTAGTAATTATAGTTTTTAGGTTAAGGCCTCCTCCAGAGAAAGCCACTGCTTTCTGCCTTTCGCTTTTGCTGTCCAGTTTTCACTTGCTAAACTTTTTACAACGTCATCCCATCGGTAATGCGGTCTGCTTCTGCTACGCGTGCCTTTAGGGCCTGGCCATTTCATAACTATCGCCGTCCATCTGTTTTCCGTGAGTTGAGAGAGAATTTGAGGGCGTCGATTGCTTAAATTTGTTGTCTGATGTACACGTGTTAAAATATAATATACATGAATTATTATATGATGTAATTTTATACTATAAAAAAAATGTAATATTCTAAAAATAGAAAACATTTGATTAAGTCATGAACACTTCTTAACTGAGTATCGAAATAATGTCAGAAAAATATAATAGTTTAAGAATTATACATTTATACTGTGTGAATTAATATTCAGAATTAGTTAAATTGATTTTGATAAATTATTATTATTATAGTTTGAGAAAAAAGTGCAGTAGCAAATTATTATAAACTATTTTTCAAATATGTTTATTTGATAGAAAATTTAAGAATATTTTGTGCCAGCAACCCCTGAAATGATTTGGGAGTTTGTAAATGATTTGTGCATCAACCATTTTAAGAAACATGTAGCCACGGCCTAATTCTGGAGGACAAATTAAGTATAAATATTTTGAAAACTGCTATGTCAAGTCCCCGGTACATCTCTGCTTCGGTCTAGATTATATGTAATTGTTGTCCTTTGAATTTCATTGCGTAGTGTAGCATTAAGCTATCAAAAGGAACCCTAAAATAGGTAAAAGAAACAAAACATGGCACAAATCAGAGCTGACATTTTGAATTATTCATAACTCACGTGAGCAATAATAGCAGGTGAATATTTTCCTTTTGTATTCAGTCTGAGTGAATTGGGCCGAAGCCTGCGACCGACTGATAATAATTCATCGATTGTTTACTTCCTAACTGGTTGGCTTCTATAAATCCGTTGTCGATTTTTTAAGCCGTGTACTCGGGATTAATGAAGGAAATTCGTTTTAGACGTATTTTGGACATTGATTGGCTCATATTTTAATTAAAAGGTAGAGGAGGTTGCTGAGTAGTAGCGTTGTAGTGTAAGACTTGTGTTTCTTTTTTTTTTATGATAGACAAGGGACAAACGAACAGACGGTCTAACTGATGGAAAGTGGCCACCGTCGCCCAAGGACATCGGGAAAACTAGAGAATATCTCTTGCTTTGCTGATGCGGTGCCTCCTCATATATAGAATGAGGAGGGGAAGCAAAGAAAAGAATGCGGCCCTGAGCAAGAACCCAGTGTTCAGTGGAACCGCAGCATAAATGAGATGAGATGGGAAGGGGGTAAATCTGGCTCACAACCACTATATTGTTCGCACTTTCCTAAGTCATTTTAATTTCATCAGTGTACTAAGATGTACTTTTGTATGTAATATTAATTTAAGGTAAATATAGTTTACACAGTGGGGGTGTACGCATAAATCCGTAGTGTTTTCAGCGCAACGTTACGAGATAGCGCATCCGGGTGGCGTGGCGGGTCGGCCCCTAGATTTATTATTGTTAGCCCACTATACCCACTATACAGTGTCAAGTGGAAACCTTACCGTTTAGCAATTTTGATGAAGGATTAGTTGGATTACAGGGTTAATGCTGCCATTATTAATATTTATGTTACAGATTCTTGTGCTGTATTAAGTTTAGTTCAAAAGTTGGTAGAAAATCACGTAGTTGTTCAGTCGCAATGAAAATATTTATACTCCATCAGATTAAAGAAAATTAACAAAATTAATAAAAACAGTGATAAAATTATCCATTTCCATATTTATGTATTACTAGCATTCTGCCCTCGCTACGCTACGTACAATTGACTGTACTGATGATATAATTATTATCATAAGTACAGTTTTTTTATACACCAACCTTTACCAAGTTTCATTAGAGACAGATTAGTAATTTAGGAACGCATAGAGGGCAAACGATGTATTAAAATTTTGTATTACTTTTAACTTTTTTATTCGAAGTTATGTTTCAGTTAGAGAAAAAATTAAATATCTCAATACTATACATACCAAACGTAATCAACAATGTGTGCATCAAGTTGTGATATTTCCCTTTCACGTTTGACTAGATAAAAGTTTAGTTTTTTATAACCCAAAGTGTAACAGAAATCCGCAAGTCACAAAACAAAAGTTATCGCACCAACTTTACCCAAACTGGTTTCGTACTTTCACGCGAACATCGAAACCCACTGAAATAAATAGTAACTACAGTTTCCTACACAATCCCTAGTTGATCTACTTTTGTTACTAACAACACTAAATATGCTCAAAGCTATATTCTCTCTCTCTCTCTCTATTTCCCAACATAATCCTTTCGCTTTACTTAACCCATCGCTATTGTGGCGACTAAGCATGACACGGCCATAGCGGCCGGGTACATTTCACCCATTAATGTTATGATTATATTTGTATTTAATACAATGAAATTATAATCATCCAAAATAAAAAATAAATATTACAAACATATTTTTTTAGAACATAACTATATATTTTTGAAACAAAAACAAATTAACACTACGAACAGTAAATAAATATTTCTTTAGCAGTTTACGTTATCTTTACATAGTATAATATAAAGTCGCTTTCCCATATCTGTACGCGTAGATCTGCTAACCTACGCAACGGATTTTAACGGGGTTTTCATCAATAGATATTGATTTAAGAGAAGGATTTATATGTATACATATATTATAAAATTATAGTAGAGAAACCTTACAAAATTTGGATGGGACGCTAGTGAATATTATATTAATAATGATAGAAACTAACGCTTATTTATTGTTTTTATATTATCGATGTGTGAAGTCTGCCAACCTGCAATGGGCCAGCGGCATGGACTATGGCCTAACCCCTCCTTGTTCTGAGGCCGAGACTCAACTCAGCAGTGAGCCATTAAAGGGTTGAGATGATGATGATGGTGTAATGTCTTTTTTGTCCTTGGAAAAATGACAGTCTTTACATTTCCTTCAGCCGTAAAGAACCAGTAGGTTTTGCTATAAAGACATTAATTATTTTCAAAACTGTCGGGTATTAGATACCCGGACCCAATAGCGCCGGGTTAATGGTTTCTATAAATTATGTTTGGATCTGCGAGATGAAAATTTTAATCGAGTAAGTTCATTAAGTAGCAAAATAACGTATAAAGTAGCTTATCTGTACGGATTTATCTGACAAGTAAAATCAGAGGAATTTATCAGTTATGCTGCCGATTACGTTCAGGAAGTTTATGTCTAAGTTATAAGGGAAACGATTTCAAGATATCGTACTTAGATTATATGAAGGGTTCTTAAAAGTAGAACGATTCGTAAAAGGTGGTTAAAGATACACTATAAATAATTTTGAAATCGTATTAACTTAAAATGTATAAATCATAAAATTAAATTATTTTTGAAACCCAAGAAACGTTATTTTCATTAGTGAAGCTAAGTAAGGTATTACGCAATTTAACTTAAAATAATCCATTGAATATGAATAATCGAATCATCATCACCATCTATGGCTCTTGAGTAAGTATTAGTCTCGACCATTTATATGTCCTCGACAGTCTGACTGCAGTCTTAGTCTTGGGCAGTCTCTCAAGGAGTGAAGTAGTCTCTGCCTAGTGTTAGTGCTGAAGTCCTGTCTGATTAAGGTCACATGAGTACCCTGCAATATAGTTGCCACGTCTTGTGATAGGTTGGGTTTGTGTGAGTTTAACCTTGGGTTTAAACAGAGAGTTAAGCAGTGGAGGCGAGTGTTGGAATTCAGTTAAAAGAGCTCTGGTCACACGTCCAAGGCACTGCGTAGGTTTCACTTGTAATTGTTGATATTTGATTATTTATCGGTTTAGTAGAAGTATCTACGTTGCGTTTTCCCAATAGTCCATTTAAAATTGTCACTACTCTTAGTGTTTTCAATATACCCCCTCCTCTTCCTGAAGCCTGAAAATGTGTTATGCTTATAAACAATGCTAATAGCTTATAAATGTGTGAAATAACATTAATTTCTTGTAAATAAATATTACTATTTCTAATAGCAATTAAACAAAAATTATCAATTTATTACAATACTACCTCCTTTAATTTACACCACAATGATATAACTTTCAAAATTTAATTTAGTTCTTGTTGTTATTACGAAGTTTGTATTCAATCTCTTACAACTATTGATTTAAATATTTAGTGATTTATTATCAATATTATTATCTAAATTTCGAATACAAAGTAAACTCTATATAGCGACACTCACTGAACGGACTGAGTATTTTATATTTTATTGGGAGTTAAAAGGATTAAAAATACCAACCGTATAATGATATAAGGTATAGCTACTTGAGAAAATAGTAAAAGTCACGGATGGAACTGCCTGCTAAACGAGAGAAATCAAACGTAGAAAGCTGGAGTCGATAATAAAATATCAAGTTTTCATCAACTATTCAAATATTCATCTAAAAATATAAATTTATCTAAAGTTAGGTATTAATATATCTATGTGATGGTAATAAAGGTGATAAATATTTAAATTATCCAAGTCAAAACACTTGAGTTCCAAAGTTGGCATTGTATACAAACTATCTGCAACTTCAACAAGAAGTTTATTTTAATTACCCCACCCAAGCATTTAGACTACTCGTTCTTACAACGATATGAAGGTAGAAAACATATTTTTAAATTTATATTTAATTTACAGCTTTCTATAGAGTTATTTGTAATATTTAATGTTTAAATTCAAAGAGTTCAACTCAATTTTGACTATATTTATTGAGTTATCAACATAAGTAAAAAAATATTAAAGTAGATTTGTACTCTTCTTCAATTGAATGCTGAACTAAACTGATTTAAATGCAATTCAGCGTACAAATATTTCATAATTTAGATTAAAATATAGGAATTTTTTTTATCTCGGAATAAGACATAGCTCCGGTAGGATAGTCCAAACCTTCACACACACTCACTAAAGTTAGTAACACTGTTGATAAGAAGAAAAATTGAGAAGAATATATTACCCTGTTTTCCTTAAGAAACCCTTGAATCTACAAACTGTATACAATCTATCTTAGAAAGTTGAACAGGAAGTTTATTTTAATTACCTCGAGCCAGTCAGCACTCAGCAGTCACTGTGAGAATAATAGCGGAATTAATACTGAACTACTGCCGTGCAAACATTTGGTATTTATCTCCTTGATAGTGAATATATGTATTGAAATTCTTTTTTCCTCCTACTTTAGATTTTGACTAAAACATGATTTGATATTCAACTAAAAGATGCTTTTACTCTCTTATATAATAGACACAATACAACAGGAACTATGTTTCTTTCTGGGATAAGAAGAATCCTTTTTCAAAAATTTGAAAATATCTTTATGTAATGTTTTATTTAAATCCGTTAAGTTGTTTTTGTATGTAAGGATCTTTCCTTTTTTCGGGATAAAAGTTATTTATTTGGCTTGAACCCCTTATATAATCCTACTACCTACATTTTAATATTATAAATGTAAAAGTTGATGTATGTTCCTGTGTGGGTGTTTGTTAATCCAACACTTGTTAATCTAACAACGAACATAGATACTTTATAACCTAAGTATACCCAGCACTCTCTTGGTGGTAGGCGATCTGTTCCCCGAGTGGCTTGCGACCACCAGCATGCGAATCTGACCGACAAGTGTCATAGACGCGTTCCGGTCAAGCCGCATGTGGGCCAGACTTACCCCTTCCCTCTCCCATCCCATTAATGCTGCGAATCTAATGAATTCTGGTCTCTTGCTCAGCACTTCCCTTCCCCAGTAAAGAGAGTATCTCTTTCTTTATCTCTATCTCTGGTTTTGCCGACGTCTATGGGCGATGGTGGCCACTTACCATCAGATGAACTGTCTGCTTGTTTGCACCTTATCAACCATTAAAAAAAAGATTATTACAAAGGCCATTTTTATCCCAAAAAAATTAACTCTGTAAAAATGACGAGAGTTATTCATACAGGAAGATACTCTATAATTAACGAGATACGATACGAAGTAATCCAAGCGGACTAATGAGTTTCTTAGAAGAAGGGTGATTGAGTGAGTGAGTTATTATATGAATCGGTAGGTAAGTGAGTGAGTTGTACTATTTTAAATAGCCTTATCAGTATATTATAGTGAAAGTGTAAGTATTACAACAGAATTTGAAAGATACAATATCATACCTGTGTAGTCATTGTGTACGTAACTGAAAGTGACCGGGCACCAAATAATTCAAGGTGCCTGAGGACCGAATGGAATATTTTAGTGACTCTCACAAGTTAGTTGCCAAATTTGGACAAAATTTTGTCGGTCAGTTAACCTTTGTTAGTAGTTGGCACGAAGCGTGAGCTGAGAAGCTAAAGTTTTATTATTTGATTTTTAATGTTGTATAAAATAAATATCAATACAACGTAAAGAGTTAAAATATAAGTTTAAAACTCCGTAAAATGTGTTTCTTAATTTTTTTTCTAGCCTCTATCACTATGTAATAAGTAAAAAATAAACAACACTGCGTTATTTATTTTTTACCCAAAAACTAAATGCTATTATGTTTTTTTATTAAATTTAGAAAATAAATTCTGGAGGTCTTTCGTTTCTATTACTTCTAGTTTAGATAAATATGTATCTAGAAAACGTTCTTTTTATGGACTAGTAGTAGTAGCTATTATAGTAATCACATTATTAAAATATAAATGGGCAGGGCATTACTTCTGCAGATTGGAAAATTATAGATGGATTAAAAGAGTGACAAAGTATATAGGTGCCGCTAGAAGAAAAGAAAAAAAAGGGTAGATCCAGAAACACATTACACATTACAGTAGTTTAGGCAAAATTATTATAAAAATGTTTAATAAGTTGAGACTTATTCGAAATAAAGGTCTTTTAATTTTATTTATAATAAACACATAGTTTTCAATATAAATATTCAAAATAGTAGTAGCAGTAGTGCAAAAATTCACAAATCACACAATTTTTTTCCAATTAAAATTTAATATAAATAGTTTAAAAATTAAGAAATCCATAAAAACAAAGAGATACATAGGTAGTAAAGAAATATCTCTTAATTTGAGTAGGTTAAGAATTAGTCTTTAAAAAATTGTAATACAATCAAAAGTAAGTCAAAAACAAACTAAACTATATTAAACTTAAAAATTGCGAAATAAGTAAAAATGTGGGTCAGATTCAGAATAAACTTGTCTGAGTGCCCCCCTTTCGACGAATTGTACACACTAGCTACTTGATAAAAATTGCTGAACCTTATTTCGTTGAAATACAGGTTATAATGGCCCGTATCTTCCGTTCCTGTTATTTTTCCTTGAAACACCCTTAGTGGAAACTAAAAGGCACGTTCTCACTGTTTGTATTGTGTAGTTTCTCTCACAAAATCTACGATATTTCCCAATGAAACTTTTTTGACATGCTGTAGAACATTTCAATTAATCCACAATACTTTGTAGTTATTGTTCTTGTTAAATTGTTTTACCAGTGATAAAGAAGAGGAGGGTATATCGAACATATGTTTTAAGGAATTAAACATTGCTTTAACGCTAGAGGAAAACATCGTGAGGAAACCTGCACACCTGAGAGCTCCATGTTCTCAAAGGTGTGTGTAGCCCTCCTAATTCTGAGGAGGAGCCCTTAGCCATTAACGGGTGATAATGATGTTTATATCTAAATATTCATTTGTTTTAAAAATAATATTAAAACATTAATTGTATAATTTACTATGCTTTCGTACAAAATATAAATATTTTATTCAAATCCATACGACTGTTTTGAGTGAAGGGTACACACGTACGTAAGGGTCTACACTAGCTCACAGGAACATTATCTTTTCGGGTTATAAATATTTTTAATTCGAAGTTATATGGTATTTTTACGAGAAATTTCATTTAAATCTGTTGAGCCAATTTCGCGTAACGCGCTTACAATCATCGAAAATTACATTTGTATTTTATTAAGGATATAACATTTTCTGCTTGCATATTTTTTATATATTTGAACATTTATATTGTTGGCTAGAATATCCTCCTGGAGGTTATACTTTAGACTCAAACAAACGGCATTACTGTTAAAATACTCGCTTGTCCTGTACTTTCTTAACTTACTAACTTGTCCCTGTGATATAAACGAATTTACTAAACTCAATTTTTTCTATAAAAGAAGTGATATAAAAAGAAATTAGTGTTCTAATAATAAGAAGGCTATTTGTATTATACAAAGCATATAATCAATTAGTTTTTTTTTTGTCAACTTTATATTATTTCTCATTTATCTCAGTCCCCAAAAAACCTTTCACTCGTGATGTCCGTTGGACAACCGCATACAATGTTAAGAAATAAAATATAGATGGCGCGCTAGTACGGTGTCAATAAGCTAATCTTTTTGTGAGCCACATGTATCTAGTCGCCATATTGTTTTCGCAATAAACACGGCGTCAATCAGCCGACTTGGTTTGAAGAAATTGGGCGGTTTTATTGTGTGTCCGTAGGACAACCAGCACAAAAACATAAGTAATTGCTATTTTGTGCTTAACTAAAGTTTACCGTATAGATTTTAATCTTAGTTCAAACGTGAGATTTACATAATTAAAAAAGTTTGCTACTTTCAATCAAGAATCTCAAATTCCAAAATATGTCACTTAGACAACTTATTCACTTGGACAACTAAATGGTGGTTGTGTTGTTGTATTTTGTTAAATATTAAGAAATTATTCTAATCAATACTTTTTGCTAATTTCATACATTTGTTTTATTAATATTTCATTAAAACATGCAAATTAAATCATGCTAATTACAAAAACATTGTCATTTCCTATGGACAACCAAATAACGTCTACTGGACAACCAAGTTGTTCCCTGTATCTAAAAAGCATATTATCCTTTATATTTTCCATTTTTTATTGTAAATCACTTCTAATTCTAAATAGTTGATTAACCCATATATGATAATGTTGCCAACATCATAATTTTCCTTCTTTTCAAAATTTTAGAAGCAATCTTTCATAAAATCTTTTATTATTTAAATTTTCTTATGTTTGTATGTAAACTGTTTCTTTTTAAAGGAAACCTATTTCGAGAAAGTTAAAATAAAAACTATTTCAAGATTTTGTGTTCCAGAAAATGTATAACAATTAGAATAAGAGTAGTTTTAAAGCTAAATCTAAAAGAATAAAATGTTGTTTTACATTAGCAACAATTCTAAACACCATCCGACTGGAGCGCAATACTCGTAGCTCAAGCAACACACGGACGTCATGTTCAACTAATACAAATAATAAATAAATTAAATATATATAAATTATCTACATAGGACCGACACCGCAGTTAACACTCACAAGACAATAATAATATGCACTTAAACGAAAAGCGAGTAAGCAATAGTAAACACTTACCAACCTTAGTAATAGACACCCACCATCACGACACCACACCACTGCACAGTCATAATGGTCACCAGGCAAGCTTCGTTTGACAACTGGCTCAAGTCTATCGGAACAGAGTTTATATACAGTCATGGAATAAAATAAAAATTACTACCCTCGAATATTGTTATCACCGGTGATACTAACTTTACTAAATGTAAGAAATCCTAAATGTAAACGATGTAGGTACCTTACATACTTGCCTGTATATATTTTTGTTTAATTTAATATTAATACTAGTTATGTTAATTTTAATGTTTTTTTTTATCTCGTAAATATATTTTACGGAAACTTTCTCTTTAATAACAAATACAGCTTTTTCATACACTTTCCCATTTTGTTAGCCACGTTTATGTAGGCATAATGTTAGTGGTTAAAAGAAAGAGTTGTTTCAAATATGGATTATATTTAATAATAATTGTTGTGTTATAATTTAAAATATTCATATTAACGTATAAAATGTTGATCTACTAAAACCTTAAAAAATTCGTACGTATTTTATATCCTACTTTAATGATACGATAAAATCAATATTATAAAGATAAACTTATTTTAAGTAGATAAAAAGCATCCTTTGTTGTCCAACCATGCGCACACTGTTCCTGTTCACTGCTTGCAGCTGCATCCAAAGGGTTATTTCTCAAACGCGCGCGTAATAGTGATCATTTATACCGCTGATCACGGCTGTCATTCGACACTAAACTACATTTTACCTCTAATACGTCAAGGTAACTGAAAATAATGGCTCTGACAGAGATTTCATACACCGTTCTTGTGACAAACTATCGCTTTTTGCCTTGATTTTGGTCACGTGAAATATTGATGCAATTTTCGTTCTTCAAAATATAAGTAGGAGGAAAAAAGAAGGAGAAGGGTTATTGATAACACTAAGAGGAGAATTAAATGGACTATTGGTCAACGTAGATACTGCTAATGAACCCATAAATAACTAAACATTATGATCTCTTACAATTACCAGCGCAAACAAAGCTGTGTCTCGGACTTCTGAACAAGATGTAAGTTTAAGGACGTCCTTGCCACATTTGTGAACACTCACCTCCACTGCCCAGGTTATCTGTTTAAACCTAAGATTAGGCTAACCTAAGCCTAACTTACGCGCCGACATATATATTTTATTATTTAGACCTATTTATTATATTTTATTATTAAACCTATTAATTACTAGCTGACCCGTCCTCGCTTTGCGAAGATGTATTGGACAACAGGTTAAAGTTTATCAAAAAATTTATAACGTTTCTCACCTATTAAACCTTCCTCAGACTTCTACAAATATTTCAAGGCCAAATTTAGCCGAATCGGTCCAACCATTCTCGAGTTTAGCGAGACTATCAAATGTCAAAGACAATATTGTGCCTGGGGTCTGACACTCAGGGGCAGATTAACAAACCCTATTTCCTTTGATCACAACATTTATAGAATCACTGTGTTTTCCCTCTGTAAGTCTGTCTGTGTGTTAGTATCAAATACAGATCCGCTGTGCCTTGTAGTTGCGAAAACTTCCAAGTGAACGCAAGATATGGTATCAAAACCTATAGAGCCCGTTGACATTGAATCCCAAAATTTACAATAAATAATATTGAATGTTATAGCACACGTAAAGAGAACATTCAATAGCCATACATTTGTAAATATTTACCTAGTTAGCAGATTTTTTGGACTTGGTAAACTGACACTGACCTATGTCGAAATACATATTATATATAAAACCATCTAAGCTAATTTAATAAATTTTCCCTAAAATCAGCTCCGCCAACATGAAATACTAATAATAATGTGGTTTAAACCGAGGTCGAGCTATGAAGGAGAGTTTTTACTGGTAGCAGAAGGGCTCTTTAACTTCTCCTGGGTCGCATACCCAGGCGTTACCCGGCCTCATACCTAAAGTGCATGTTATAATAATATTATGTATGCATTGCTCTACATGTGATAGGTTGATTTTGTTACACAAATGAAATGAAAATGAAAAAAATATATATTTATGTTATAATTATAACAGATTATATTGAATCAGTAAAATCTTGGTGATCCTGAATAGAGGAGATTGTTATATGGTAACTTTGCACTATACTTTATTACAGTATTTTCTCTTGCATTATTTAAATTTACATATTTGAGAGTAGTAGTAAATACAATCTCGTACACACCATGTCAGTCGAGCGAGAGCCGTGGGTTGAGAGTGGCATATCGGTGTCTGAAGCAGTGTTTTTTACAGTAGTTTTTTAAAAAATAAATCAACTGGATGTTTTCCATTTTAGTTTGTTTTCAATTAAATAAATATATAAATAAAGTAATATCGAACAAAGCAAGCACTATTTTGCACTCTTCTTAAATATTATCTATGCAAATACTAAAATGTTGGGAGTTTTACGATGAACCGTAAACAGTGACTGTACTCCTAGCACCAGTGCTTGTTCACACAATAACCAATATTACAAATTTAAAGAAATTTAGTGTTCACTTATATTACAAATAAGGATTTAATTTTAATACAGAGAACCTTGTTATAATTTCTTTATTTTTTAAAATATCTATAAATTAGATTATTTAATTATGGTTAGGTCCCCAGAGAGAGGAGAGCTTATTCACAATGCGTGCTGTGTCCAGGAGTACCGCTTTCTGCATTAGACCCTTGACCCAGCCATCTGGCTACAGCCTCTTGAGGTGCCATCAAACCATTGGCCGTTATGACAATTGCCACAATGATAGCCTTGTCCACATCCCCATTATTATAATTATTAATTAATACATTTCAAACTTAGCAACGTTCAAGAGAAGGAATTAGCATTGGCGAATATTAGTAAGTTTGCCAAATTAATTTGACAATATTAAAATTCTTACTTTTTAGGATTCAATCACAACAAAAGTAATAATATTCTTGTGATAGATGATTATTTGCAAACATGCGAATACAAAAAATGTCAATTAATGTTTAACCTATCAACCAGGCTTGGAGTAATTCCGAAAGTTCAGTTAGTATTAGTTTTCTTAATAATATACTTACGGTACCCTAAACAGTGTGACTTGTGTCTTAATGATTTTTTTTTATGGCAGATAAGGTGCAAACGAGCATATGGTCCACCTGATGGTATGTGGCCACCATCGCCCATGGACATGGGCGCGCTGCATCCTCGAAGATAGAGGGAGAATGAAGAAAACAATGCTGCGGTTTCAGCGGACCCTGAGTAAGAGCCCAGAGTTCACTATATCCGCAGCATTATTGAGATAGGGGAGGGGGAAAGTCTGGCCCACATGCGGCTCGACCGGAACGCGTCTATGACACTTGGCGGCCGGATTCGCATGTACCAGCATGCGAATCCGACCAAGCCAGTCGGGGAGCTGATCCCCTACCACCAAGAAGGTGCTGGGTTACTCGGCTCCTACTAGATGCTCTCCCAGCGGCAGAGGGGAATAGTATTCTAACCCGTCCCCTCACGGGTCAAATATGATAGACCTAGTTACAAATTATCTAATAAATAAATCTAAGCTTCGGTAATCAATGTAACGTCCAGCGCTCCCGGCCACTGATTCTACTTATTTTTTATAAAGGTTGAGTCTTCCAATCAAGAAGTAAGATTGGTTTGTAAGTTAACCTCTTGATTATTCATAAGACTCTTTATGGTTTTTGATAATATCGTAAGAACAAACGCTGGCAGTAATAAAGTTAACGTCATCCCCATATCTCGAACGTTACTATCTTTCAAAATATGGATTGAGTATGAGTCGTAAAATTGACGGCGAAAGATTTTAACGGCTTCCAACGTTTCAAGACACTGAATATTCGAGATCTTTATCAACCGCCATTTTGTGTCCTGGTTTACTGTTGCTTTGGACTTAAAAATGGTAGTCAATATTTTTTTGATCATGAAAAATTCTAGTATATCTAGAAGCTAAAATTAAAAATAATCGGTCAAGTGTTATTCGAAATCGCAAATTGAGAGTCCTGAACAATTTGAATCGAACAAACTTAACTGTGCTGTCGAAATACTGTCCCCAGACAAAGGACTCAGTCAGTAACTGTAAAAATATTTTAATGTAAATTGAGAGCCTTGAAAAACTGATCGTTGTGGGGAACACGGAGGGAAAACGAGCCCCGGGACGGTCCCCAACCAGATGGAGCGATCAAGTGAGAGGCCCATCTTCAATTAAGTTTTGTTCGGTCGCCAGAGACACGATGAACAGGCACCGGTGGAAGCAGATAATTCAAAATAGGTGTATACCATCCACATCCGTCGATGACCACGATCCTCAGCCATGAGGGAGCGACCACAGAGAGAGAGAGATGATGAAAACTTAATTTTTACACGAATTCCTAAGAAAGAGGTTTTTGGCAGACGAGACGATATGCGAATAAAGAAATGATCATAATATAAAGATATGTTTTGTTCATTTTAAAGTACGTAACCCTAAAAACTTGAATTTTGGTCATCCAAGATATAATTCTACCTAAATTGTCAAACACCAAATGGAAGCTCAAAACATAATGATAGAAATAAATTCGTCGCAACCTTTTAAAAGTAAACACATAATCTTGGAGATCCTTCATTCTCCGTCTTTATTGCTTCATTTTACGCTCGAAAGCCCTTAGTAATGACCCTTTCCTGGGACCAACTTCTTATTTTTTCCTATCAAATGCCTCGTCATTTTTATACTTACATTTCGTAATAAAACAATGTGTTGTTTGCTTTTTCGGACAGTTATATTAATTGGTTATTTTGTTGATACCTGTTTTTATATCATGTAAATAACGAGTCTCTTTAAATATTTTGTTATGGAAATGTCTTTATCTAAAGGCATTGAACTGTTAGTTCTGTTTATGATAGTATGGACTCATCAGCATCATTTAAAGTTATTTAAACCTCCATAATATCTCACGAAACGCCTGACCGTTAAAAAATAAATAAAATTAAAAATACAATGTACTTAAGTATTATTAAATTAACTTAAAACCTTTGTCATTGTGTATACCACTCTATAATGCCTATTGTTGTTGGCAATATTGATTTGTGAAGCATTGTACTTTAACAGTTGACACAATTATCCCAACAAAAAGATAATGAAAATTTATTTCACGTCGTCATAAAATGAATAATTAGGAGTAATTTTCTAGAGGACAAGTCATAATTAATAGTGTTCAATTGCCCATTGTGTATATTATAAGTAGTTTTAATATACACAATGGGCAGTAAGATCATAACAGAAGCACAATTTTTTCTTTATTGTGTCTTTCATCGGATTATTCGTAAGTATACATAAATAAAAGCTTATAAATATTAAGGATATACTTAAAATTGTACCCAAGTCGTAGACATCCCAAGTCGCTTAATCCCTAGGACTCAATAATTCACAACAAAGGTTGTGTTTATGAGGTGTCTGTTTAATTTATAACGAAACTCTTCGTATAAGATAAGTATGTTAACTTTTATAGTTTCTGAAATATATTTTATGAGCATATTCTTATGAATTTAAAAGACACAGTTTTAGGATTCCGTACCTTAAAAGGAAAAAAGGAACCCTTATAGGATCACTTCGATGTCCGTCTGCCTGTCTGCCCGTCTGTCAAAACTCTTTTTCTCAAGATCGCGTGGAGGTATCAATTTGAAATTAATATCAAACACTCAAGCCTGCGGTCTCTTGCGGCTGGCAACAAATTAAAAGTCCACAGATATGACCGTTAACGTGGTCACTTATATAATAGGTAATATAGGTACTTCCCAATGACCTAGCGTGCCGAATTTAGCATGAAGTAAGGACTCATTGCACAAATATGGGGTAAAAAAAATTTTTCCATTTTTTGTTACATCGTAAAAAAAAAAAAATTTTATAGATTTAGGTTATGACGCATTATTTGATGAATACATGGAGTTATCAAGTTGAAATTAATATTAAACATGTAAGTCTATATTATCTTAAAGATGTGAAAAAATCAAACTTCTATGTGTAAGCAATCGATAAATATAGCCATTTATTCTTAAGTGCTAACAAGTAGTTTTTCTATAGGGCATTTCACATATTATGCGGATATGAAAAAATCGATGTTTGCGATATTAGTAATTTTCGAATATATTATACAATATACCTCCCCTCGATACAGATACAAAATCTTTTAACTCTAGTATCCGTGTAATTAATTTAAAAACATTAAATATATTTATTCCAAGAAACAAAGAAATAATTTGTAATGAAAAAGATTATATAGTAAAATATAAATTCTATTAATTAATTTATAATTTTTTTTAAATGTTTTATCATAATATATTTTCTTATGTTTTTGTAAGTAATTATATATCCGTCTAAAATTTAAAAGTTTTAAATAAATTCCTTGTAAAACATTAAAATAAAATATAATTTATTTTATTTTTCATTCATTAATTTATTCGTCTGTTTATTCATCTATCTGTCTATCCAACTATCTATATATATGTCCGTCCACATAACCGTCCATCTACATAGATTGTGTGTCATTACATATCTATCCATCCATTTATCATTCTATTTATCTATTTATTGACCTCTTTCTTTAAATACTTTATATTGCACAAGATACAATGAATAATTTATACGCGAGCGTAAATCCAAAATCACTTTACTTACGTCGATGAAGAAAAATGAGAAAAAAAGTATATAGTCATTATAAATTATGCTACACTAAATACAAACTGTTCTTCAATTTTATTAAAGACAAGATTTAATTCTAGATAGTAAAATACAAGATGAGCGAATAAACATTATCATAGATAACAACCAGTACAAAAATAAAGCTATCTACTTTTAAAATGAAACTTAAAAATAAATTTAAAAGTAAGTTATGGGTGAGGCAATAAAAAATTCTATATTCCTGTATGTGTCCAGGACGTGCCATTCGGGATTTTCGGTTTAAAACGGTTTTACGGTTTGACGTGCGCTTTACTGGCGATGTGGGAGATCTGATATTGAACTTGGTTTATGTTTTACCTTTTTATGGTCGCGATTTTGATGATTGTATTATCAGTGGTTATTTAGTAGCATCGAACATTGTTCGTTTCCGTGTGATCAAATACAACATTTATGAATACAACAAGTAAATAGTGCGAGCAATAATTTTAAAACGAAGATCTCTTAGCTAAATACTTAAAACATGATTTTTTGGGAATCAAAATAGTACTTCGGTACCCTGTAGTATAAACGGTTAAATCTTCTGATTGCTTTCACTTAGGAATTTGATTTTTTTACAGCTTCAAGGAACTGCAATTTAAGTTATTGATAATAATTTACACTTCATACAATGTTATTTGCGTTCCTGAAGAAGAATCTTGATAGACAGTCAGACAAATGGACGGGCAATGAAGCATTGAATTTTGAGCTACTTAACCCTAAAAATGAAAAAAAAAGATTCTTAACACATCTCTAAAATTAATACATTTTGCTTAGTAAATACAGTTTAGCTTAGAACAGAGCATAGGCTTTATTCATCACGAAAAGGGAAAACAAACATTGAATTAACGCGGACCAATTACCTGTGATAGTAAATACCAATATTAAAATTGTAAATTAATAAAAATTGCTTCAAAATCTCAGAATACGTTATTGCAATATTAAGATAGTAAAAGCACAGCACGGAGTCAGAATAAGAATGAAACTGCACCAAGACGTTATTGTGCGGTCACACAGAACGACTGATAAATCGCGGGTTCGAGTGATACAATTTATGTTCCGGTCACTTCTCTAATGCAATTGAAACCAATGAGTGCATCTAAATGGAAAGATTTAAAGTGCCTTTCTATGCTTATTGATTAAATAATAACTTTTTTACTGAAATCTGTCCGCTACTTTGTTCAAACTTCACCATTGGGTCGTGAGAGAATTAAACAACAGACATATCCATTCAAGGATATTTTAAGAAAATATAACCTTTAGCACAGGAATAGTGTTTTATTCCGGGATAAAAAAGTATTCTATATTATATTTGCAAGCCTTATCCAATTGTTGAAATTATGTTGTGGGAATAATACAATCCTATCTCACCTATTTTTAAATATATCGATCGGTATAAAAGTAGTCTGTTTTCATTCATCTTATTTAGTATCTGTGTAGTGTGTACCAAGTATGTTGTAAATTTATTCAGCCATTTTTGTGTGATTAAGTTACGAACATCCAATCTTTCAAATTTATAATATTATATAGTAGAATTAACTCGTGTAAAAGTAGGTCAAGTTCTTCGTTCTTTAGTCTCACCAGTCAGGCTTATAAAGATTGATGTTAAAAACTTGAGGAAAAGTTGGACATTCTTACTTTGTACTGTCTTTATCTACGAGTGCCTTAATCTAGCTCATAATTTTCTAATTTATGTGATAATTTGACTTAACTAGACAAGATTAATCGATGAAGTTATGTATAATTTATTTGTTTATTTCTAATCAGAGAAGAATATAACTTCAATATAACTCCTGGATTTAGATCTGTATTAAGAGATTTTTTAAGAGTTAACTTACCTTTTTCTGCAAACCCCTCCTTTGAATTTTGTTTTTTCTTTTCCTCAAAACTTAACTCACAAATTCTTTTTTAATATTTATAATTAAAATTATAGCAAATTTCAGATAAAATTCTCTCTGTACCTAGTAAGTGTATAAAATGTAAGAAAGGGGAGGATCAGCTCCTAGAGGAACTAATGTCTTTCTTTCTTCTTTTTTCCATGTTTCCATGTCATGTCAAGTTTTCCATGCCCTTGGGCATAGGGAGAGACAAACATGGAAAACTTCCTTACTTAATTTTAAATTTAGAAATATAAATTTATATTTAAATATAAGCCTTATTCACAGCCACAATCGCAATTTGTCAGGACCCTCGCTTTAACCAGTAAGTATAAGAAAAAATCGTTTAAGCTCGCAGCTACACTACATGTTTATCCTGTTTAATCAAATTCCTGCTCGGTTGTATATTTCTCTTTTGGATTTGTATAATCATATAAAGGAAATCTATTCTTAACCTATTTCGTTTTCATCTTCTAGATTTAGATATTTCATAGATAGTATTAGAAACACACTAGTGGCTTGAATTAAAATTAAATATCAAAAATTCACTCACTCATATATCATGCACAAAGTAAATTTAAATATAGATATATCTAATATCGTTATATATTGAAAATCGTAATTTTATGTTAATTAAATTTAATGAGTGATAATATTTAACCAAGCAGTACCCCCTAAGCCAAAACAGATTTTTCTAATTTAGTAACAGATACTGAAAGTGTACTTATCAAAAAATATTAGCTATAGTATTTAGTTAACAAGGGAGAAATGTATCTTTTGGACATAGTATATTACTTTTAGGCTCATAAGATAACTCTTCAAGTCGTAACAAATACACGACCGTTTTTACTATAGATATTTGCAGACAAAATAAAATGTAGTAATTTCAGTATACTTCGTATAGTAAACTTATCTTAATTACAACCTGGGAACATAAAATGAACATAATTTTGTAGACCAAGGTTATAATTAAGATAAGTGCAGATTATTTTATCTGAACTACGTACCGTATATTTTTGCAGCTTTACAGTTTTACTGTAGGTATGCAAAATTTCGGTTTTCCCTATAAATTCAGGTTGAAAATATTCATCCAAACAAGTATCACACGGTTTTCCTTTCTTCGTTTTGAAAGCGGATTTACAAATATATTTCGGCGAATATACGTCAGAATGCGCTTGCCGTTTCAATTTGCTGGAGTGGAAAACTGCGGGGCAACTTCGAACACTTAGGTTATATTGTTCGGTTCTCTCCACCTTATGGTCTTATTTACAATGAAGAATTACTTCACAATACTTAGTTGTGAAGTGAAATTACTGAAATGTGTTGTGAGAACAAAACAAGATTATCGAGAACTTGTTCAGAGCGAGAAGTTTTTCGTCACTATTTAGTGATTAAATTGATTTATATTTATCATCAAAAAGTTTGGCTAGTACTTTCTATTGGTTTATTTATGGAATATCCCTTGTAACTCTGTCAGATAATTGTTTAATGTAGTGTTTGTTTATGTGTAATAAAGTGAAGTATTTATAAACCTCCACCATCGTCGGAAGCTCCTGTTGTTGCTCGGCTTTCTATAGAAACCATATCTTAAAAGTACATACAAGTTAGTTAATCACAAAAATAAGTTCAGATCTGATTGAGATAGGAAAGTCATACTAAATTTGTTTTACATATTTATTCATACCTACTCTAAACGACAGAATATAATTCTCTAGAAAATCTTATAGAAAATAAATAAAACAAACAGCAAGACCAATTTTATGATAAGGATCTCATAAATATGTCTTTACTCTACTGTCGATTTGTCTCATATAAAATATTCAAAGCAAGTTCCTAGAAACAAACATTAGTAGCCGGTGAGTGAGTGAGCGAGTGAGACAGCGACAATCCCCAGGCTTTCTCGTCACGTAGTGTTTGCTTGGCCCCCTTGCCAATTTGTCAGTTTCTGGGATTCGCTCTAATTACATGACGGTTAGAATATATTACACGTGTTAAACAAAACTTTTACAATTACCATAAGAAACTCGGACATTTTTAGATTTCTTATTGAGTCTACGTCGCCAAGTTTAACGTGTGTATCTGTGTGTCTGTCTGTGGTATAGTTGTGTGAATGATAATCGACTAATCGTGAAGTTTTATTTGTTTGAAAGGTAATTAAATCGAGATGGTTCTTAGGTATGATTTGTCACCCGTTTGAAGTCTTCACATCAGCTCATTTCTAACTTGAGAGTTGTCACACAATATTAATATATTGTTAATTACAACAATCTTATTAAAAAAATTAATTAAAAATATAACTTTTGACAGGACGAAGTCTGTCTGTCCGGGCAGCTAGTAAAAAATAATATCGATTCTTTAAAATCGATGTTGTGCAGGTATCGGTTACAGAAACTTAAGTTTATACGATAGTTATGTATTTTTTTAAATAGTTATTAAATTATTTATAAAGTTGTACGTTCAATGAGTCGCATTCACGTTAACGACTTTGAGATCATTTGTTTCACGGAAAAATGAAAGACATAAAAAAACGAATGTTTTATATAATTATACTGGAGTGAGCGAATGAGAACTTCTGCTACTATATTCATCTCCTTCTAATAAACTTGCTGGTTTTGTCTTCTTCTCTTTCTTTCTGAATAGTAGTGCATTAGTTTGTATCTGTATATATTTATTTTTGTCGTTTTTAATGCAATGTAAGTGTAAAGGTGATATTATGTCCAATATGCCAGAATATTACAATCATCTATGATCAAAATAGAATAAAATTGGCAAAGATTTGATTTGAATTGGATAAGATTTTTTTATCCCCTAGTAGTTATAGCTTCATTAGATTTAACTGTACGTTGATGAGTCTGTCAATCAGCTTCTTCATCCCAACTTTCTGTGTCTGTTACTCTTTCACATTTAGACCACTGAACCGATTTTAATTAAATTTGGTACCAAGATAGACTAGAGCTTGGGAAAGAGGCTTAGAGGTTGTTTCAACGCGAAAAAAGGGCTAGAAGGCGTTGAAATGCAGAATGAAGTGCATGACGAGCTGTGTGACCGTTTGTTTTTCGGAATTACGTAACCATATGAAAACAACATTGTCGTTGAACATTAAATTTTAGATAGAAACCACACCAAGCACTTTGTCTAGAAAACTTTTGTAATTATAATACTGTAAATAGAACTAGAAAGAATACATCTACATCAAGTACAGCAGTATAGTAGTACAATGTGGTTTTAATAAGAGTAATGGAGTCTGCGAAGCGAAAGGCGCCGCATTCATTTGAAAATGCTTAGCTCAGTTATTTTGTACTTGATCTTTGTTTTGGTTACCCTTTGCGATTTGGTTTGGGAATAGTTTGAATTATACCAACTTAATTGTACAATATAAATACTTTAGTTGTTTTAAGAATTCTCACACAAAGCCAAACTCAGCCATGATTAATTTCTTAGCTCTATCATCAGACCTTATCATCAGACTCGTCAGAATATATTCTCTGGTCGCAAAAATGGGAAGCCGAGCGAGAGCCGAGTGATTGGGGTGATAATAAAACACTCGCCTTCACTACCTAATATTTTACTTTAAACTAAGCAACAACGTTACGATTCACATCATCATAGATGAGGTAAACACTTCAATACATTAGAGATCAGTGTGATAATAGCCAATAGGTATCAAACTAGTGATTTATCGAAACAAAACTTAGAATAAATCTATAGGAAATCGCGAAAATCGGTTTCAACGTTTGTTTTTCTAGGAAACCAATTTTCATACGATTTTCATTAATTTAAAATACAATAAATAAAAAGATTCTAAATTACGAGCTAAGCTAAAACTGGTCAATAGTTTTAAATTTAATAAAATCTCAAACCAATTTAACTTACTCACACCTCGTTTTTTAAAAAAAAACCTTACAACGTTACCCAGTTTTAGGAAGCAAACATGAACTTTAAAAAGATATTCTAGGAAATAGTGTTTTTGAGCTGACTAGATTGAAATATCCAATTACTTTCCCTGATAGGTGTAACACTGATCTAGATAAATTGAAAAAAGGCTGAGTTAGCTAAAAGGCTGCAACGTCTGGGGGCTGGGAGCTGGGGGTTGGGGGCTGGGTTGCGCCAATGTTGGCAAATATCATATGACTAGATTGATAAGATTTGTACAATCGAGGTCATGTGAGTAAATGATACCGTTAGGACTCGTTCATACTATTATATTTTTATACTATAATTCATATATTTATTCCATTTTCACAGTCAAATAATCCTTCTAACATTTAATCATATACAATCATCAACAAATTACAAGGAAGTTATGTTACCACGCTCGAACAATATCTCAACAACACTTCACATGCACAAGACTCCAACACAAATACTTAACACTGACCACTTAATAATTAACTCAAATAGTTGCGACGTCCGTCGTCCCCGACAGCCAATAACGGATTAGTAATAAAACTATCAAGTTAGCAGGAATTTGCTCGTGCCGGTTTCGATAAATCAGCGTCACTGCTAGCTGACTAATAGTTGATATCAAATCAAGATAGAAAATTCTAAATTCTATAATCTATATTATAATCTAAGCCAGTCATCATCATCATCATCACGACCCGTCAATGACCCACTGCTGAGTCGGATCTCCTCCTCAAAGTGAGGAGGGTATTATTCCATAGTCAACCCCGCTGGCCCAGTGTGGGTTGGCAGACTTCACACACCTTTGAGAATATGGAGAACTCTCAGGAGTGCAAGCAAGTGATATTTAATTTCTTTAAACACACATAACTCAGAAAAGTCAGAGGTTTGTGGCCAGGATTGAACTCGGATCTACCGAGTAAGACATTAAAATCTCAACCAGTGGGCCATAACTACTAATAGGAATATGTTGCCCTAAGAAAATAAAAGAAAAACTGGAAATCAAGATTATTTTTTAATTAATTTTTATACTGATCCTCGTCCAATTTAACATACTTCTTAAGTTTAAGGTTGCGTTATACGAGAATATAGATTTTGTTGCTCATCAAATATGTCTATAAAAAAAACTACGTTTAGGTTGTTCTGTAAAGAAGGTAGACTATATCATATATTGATTAGTAATTTTATTTTAAGTAGCTATGGGTAGGCCTACGAAAGGTGCCGCGCTCCTCAAACTATATAGACCCCAGGAAATTAAATTTTTATGGGACCAAATGGCAGCTATTCCTCATCAAACAAAAGAAGAATCACGTAAATCGGATCACAAATCTCGGAGTAATTAATGTACATACATAAAAAATATATATATACCAATCGAATTATGAACCTCCTCCTTTTTGAAGTCGGTTAATAATAGAATGTCAAATAAAGATCGTTCAAGAAGTCAAGACAAAAAAAACAGCAACTAAGTGTCGTCTGAATATTCTATCGCCGATTTTTTTATTGGTTGGTCTGATAAATAATGTTTTGATGAATATAAAAGAAAGCAGAAGTTCTTTCCACAGATAATGTGGCAATTGACCTAAGGGATCACACTTATGTCAAGTTAAGGTACCTATGATTTAGAGTAACAATATTAGTACTGGCCTATTGACTTCTCTAAAAGCATCTTAAATGGTACGAAAAATATTCTTAGATAGGTTTTACATACTAAAATTTCAAGATATTAGAAATTCGTTGTTCCTTGTGCATAAACCCTTAGACATCTCAATGTATGCTATACGATAGTTTACATCAAACAAAAGTAGAAAAAGCAAAACATCGTCGCAACTTCCATTAAGATAAAATTACAAACAAATTCTATATAGTGGCGTTTGTGATAAGTACATGCAATATTTGTTTTTCTATGTCCTTTATACGGCAAATATCCATCATGTCCATGGACAAGTCAAGTTTGGCTTACATACAGCACGACTGGTATACTATTATGCATAGTTTTATTAATAAAAACATGAGGTAGGGCACAGTAGGAAACTTCCTGCTCAAATATGGAGCAGCCCGACTGGGGTAGTACCTCACAGAAGATCACAGCTAAATAACACTACTCTAAAGCAGTGTTGTGTTCCTGTTGGTGAGTAAGGTGACCAGAGCTCCTGGGGGGAATTGAGGATAGGGTCGGCAACGCGCTTGCGATGCTTCTGGTGTTGCAGACGTCTATAAGCTACGGTAATCGCTTACCATCAGGTGAGCCGTACGCTTGTTTGCCGACCTAGTTACATAAAAAAAAAAATAATAATTAAAGTGACTGACACCAGAAATAAATACCTATCGAGCTTATCTTTATATGTTGCTTATCGGCCAAAATTATAAATAAATTCTAAATTTGAATTAAATATCGCGAACTTAAATTTGAAATCTACTGCGACATTCACTTAAAGATTTCTATTTTAATTTTGATTAAAAATAATACAGGTAACTTAAAACAAACGACAAAAACTACTACTTAATATAGTCACCAAGTATCGAATCCCACACGACATCGATTTTAAAGAATCGATTAATTTCTATAAGTCGAACTTATTGTATTGTTGAAAACTATATAAAAAGCAATTAAAATAGAATGAACAAATATTAATTAAATGCAAAAAAATGATAGATAAAATATACTGTTTGAAATACCTTAATACTTTTTTACTTGTTGGTGTTTGATACTTGATATCAAAAGAAAGGTATCGAGAAATACCGGTTCATTTCTACTCAGTGTATGCAATTATATTAATGTCACGCAGCTCTCGAGTTAGAAATGAGCTGATACTCTTTAAACACCTGACCTGATCTTCACGAATTATAGCTAAGAACTATATCGATTAAACTACCATTTTAATCAATGAAACTTCATCAGAATCGGTCCATTATCTTGGTCGCTACGATGCCACAGACACACAGATACACACGTTAAACTTATAACACCCCTTCGTTGTACGGTCAGGGGTTAAAAATAGCTAAAATTATCATATACACATAACTTCAAAGTATAATAAAAGTATTTGGCAACAAAACGCGCGAAGATTGAACATTTTTATTCTGTAGTGCTACGAGTATTTCTGCAGGAAGTGGAAGCTGAACCGCAAATGCGTTATTCAATAAACAAATGTTTTGCGCTATTTACGTACTCTACGAGTAGTGAGTTCGAAAAAATAAATTTCTGACTAGCAAGCTCTCAAATTAAGGCTGCGTTAGTATCTTGTATATTAAAGTAGAAACTTTAGCGGAAATTAAATCCGCTCATATTATCCGCTGTCGCTACATGACATCATTACCAATTTCATATTAAGTGCAGAGACATTCAGTCATATTATATTTTGATTTAGACAAATAAATTACTTTTTAATAAGCTCAGGCGGAAATACAAATTCAGCATACTGACGTATATAATAACGTACTTTTCGAAACCCTCTAACTTTAAAGGTACAAACAAGTACAATCCTCTTCATTTTTTTTTTGGGGGTTATTTTGATAATCAATTGCTTTATAAGATGACAATTAAGATAAGTTATGGTGAAATTTTTGTGCCATAAGACATGCAGACAGAATTCGTTCCAATATCATTGAGACCAGTACCAATAAAGTATTGAGATTGAGACTAATAGTATCGTGTTGTTTGGTGGCGTCGTGGTGGTAGGCCTTCATTATCGGAGAGCATGTGAGTAGCACGGTAATGAGGATCGGTGGAAGTGAGACTATATGCATAGTAGAAGACGTCTTTAAACCTGCTCCTGGGTCTTAAGCTCCTGGCTCTGCTCGGCTTCTATCTAGATTACAGGTTAAATTGTCGTTTGAATGTTACTACGGGACAGTATAGCTCCCATCTTAATAATTCTGAGGCTTTTAAAATACTATAATATTCAAGATTTTTTTTGTTTTTGCTTCCTATCAGCTATTACATTTTAAATAAAACTTAAATCCGTCCATAATTCCGCCATAAATCTAATATTAAAAAAATAGAATCCAAGTAAAAAAATCAAAATTAGGTAGTGTTATAATGTAATAATTTTTGTAACAACAATAAATAATTAAATTATTATGTCTCGCGGTTGAGCCTAGCAGCTACTAAATTTAAATTAATGTTTCCAGTCCGGGGAATTAAATTTAGATTGTGGTTATGACCTCACTAGTACTGATTATGGATATATTCTGTCATATTAATTTTAATGAGACATTACTTAAAAATATAACCAATATAAGATTCTAAAATAATTTAATAGTCTAGTATTTGTGGATTCCTAAAATATATCTAATAAGCTAAAACTAGGCAGAAGATGGGCTTTTTTATATCATTAATGTTGGATATACTGCCTTCTGATAATGTACGATATCTTAGCGCCAGTCGTATCCCTATAGCGCTAGTGTTAGCACGTGTCTCCGATCGATAATATTCAAGTAAATAATATTTGATTAGTGATTATAAGTAAAATATGAGTTTAGTTAGGAACATTAGAATTATTATTTTGAAGGCCTAAAATAAATCTCAGAAGTTAAAAGTTAGCAGAGGTGAAATTTTTGGAATATTTTTTGACGCCCTAAACCAGCCAACGTATCACTGCTCCTTCACTAATGTATTACTTGCTTCAAATCCAATAATATGATTTTTTTTCTCATCGATGTAGTTACTACGTATCCCCTATTGCAAACACATTTCCCTACCAAGTGTAACAGTTGTGTAACATACAAAACCGTAAAACTCCTATGAATTAGACAGCGTACTGGTGTAAGTGCGATTTTGCCTGATACAAGTCTCTGATCCTGGAGCTGAGCCAATCCACATAAAGCGTTATTTTGTTTCATACAGACAGAAAGGCGTTAATACATTCCCATCCCGGTTTACGAGCATGTTTTCATTGGTTTTGCTTGTTTACAATTCATATATGAATGATGCTGCCGTATCAAATAAAAGGGTTCATTTTTCTAGTATATAATTTTTTGCGTACACATAACTCTTTTGTAGGCGTGTATCGTTATTTTGTTATGATCTATTTATTTATTTATTTTATAACTTTTTTGTACACCACTAATAAAACTTAATAAACTAGATATATAACATATTTTAAAGAGTTAACTGTGAAGTACGACGGACCTCTATTGATGAACATTTTATACAGAATGAGTCAAAAAGCGAGGCCTCCGGGACAATTTTGAATCCGCAAATGAGCAAGAGTGAATTATTTCATTTAAATATCTATTTATAAAATAAGTTTGGCTAATACTTATATATTTTTTAACAATAATAATTAAGAAATTACAATACATAGTTTTATCAAAATAAGTCATAAATGTATATGAAAAATAGTAATTCGGCCAAGTGCGAGTGTGTAACTCGCGCTCTGAAGGTTCCGTACAATTTCAATAAAGGAACAAACACTATCAAATTTTAATTTTCGTATGCGGGTTAAAATATTATCAAAATATGATTTATTTCCGACATTAGTAATGCGTATTTCAATTGACATATTTATAATTACTTACAAAAATAACATAAGACAATAAGATAAAACATTTTTAACAAAAAAATGTCGGTGAACATATTAGGTTGGGGAAAAAGTTTCTTCGCATTGTTTAAGAAAATTCAAAACATTTTTTAATATAGTTTATTTACATTTAACTAAAGTATGTAGGTACCATTTTGTTTGATTTTGCCATCTTGTAGGTAGGGACATGATCCCATTGCTGTAGAAATTTTGGGGCTTCTGATCAAAAAACCGCGACAAGTAGTTTTGGCAGTCCTCTCGTGATGTTAACCTGACACTGCCTTAAGAATTCTGAAGAGACCAAAACAGGTGGAAATCTGAAGGTGCAAGATCAGGACTATACGGCGGATGCATTAACACCTCCCAGCCAAATTCTCTTAATTTTTGCTGAGTGGCTAAAGATGTGTGAGGTCTAGCGTTATCATTATGAAAAACCACACCCCTTCTGTTGATTAATTCCGGCCGCTTTCTCTCAACTTCTTGGTTTAATCTCATCAGTTGTTCGCAGTAGAGTTCAGAATCGATGGTCCTGCTTGGTGGTAACAGCTCATAATGAATAATGTCCTTACAATCCCACCACACACACTGCATCACCTTGTTGATAGTCAACCCGGGTTTCGCCACAGTCTGTGAAGCCTGACCGGCCTTTGACCACGACCTTTTTCGCACGTTCTTGTAGTACAATCCACTTTTCATCACCAGTTATCAGGTTCTTCAAAAATGGTTCGGTTTCATTACGTCGTAATAAAGAATCACAAATGAGTATATGGTTCATTAGGTTTCTTTCAGTGAGCTCGTGAGGTAACCAAATATCGAGCTGTTTTGTGTACCCAGTTTTTTTCAAATGCGCCAAAACTGTTTTGTGGTCAATTCCCAGTTCTTCAGATACGTTGCAACTACTGATATGCCGCTCTTGCTCCACTTTTTCAAAAATGGCATCCATTTTATCCGTAATAGGGCGACCATTACTGTAGGAGACAGACGCACCATTTTTGGTTATTGTTGATTTTTCTTTATCTTCATAGTTTTCTAATGCTAACTAATAGAACATTAGTGATGTTATCTTACTTTAAAATATTTAATAGCTAATATTACTATGAACTAATAGGTTGTAATGGTTATTGAGAAGAGCAGTTTGATAACAGGTTATTTTTATAATCGTGGACGAACTATCTACTACATAAATTATAAAACACTACTATTTACTTCTAGGTTTACTCGCAATACTCACTATAATATTACCATTAATTTGATTCACATATGTTTTTTTAATAAAAGTAGATACTCTAGTATCTATACTTGTACTGTACATTGTTACACTGTACTTAATATTTATAACCATTTTCTTCATCTCTAGAAATTTCGTAGTCATACACGTTCTTTTCTAAATAAATCTTCTTCTTCTCTTGATCTGGTAGCTACTTAAATTCTCGTCTTTACCAATTTTTAGTTAAATTCAATATGAAATAAATAACAAGAACTTAAAGAACAAATAAAGCGTGCATCTTTGACATCAAAATTTCCGGATTGAAAACGCTTAAACCAAATTTGTGCTACTCTCACAGACACTGCACTAGGTCCAAAAACATCGTAAATTTTTGTCGCGGCTTGCTTTGCATTTTTACCTTTTTTGTAGTAAAATTTTAAAATGTATCGAATTTCTTCATTAGATTCACTCATATTCACAGTACGAAAAACAATTAAAAATCACACATTTTCCTAATTAGAATTTGGAATTATCTTCTTTAAAATATAAACTTTTAATGATACCAAAACCAACCAGACACAATTGTATAACCAAAGAGATTTTATTACAAGTTCATACATACTATAATGCGAAAAGACTTTTTCCCCAACCTATTATATCGATAAGTTTTAATTTAATTAATTGTCAAATATAAAATCTCCTACTTTTTTTGGAGTATTTTACAAGTTGTCATTTAACAACATCTCATATCGTCAACAACCGTTGCTTAAAATTTGTGTCGATATAGCTTTAGTTTCATTTCACACGATACGATGACAAAAACGTCCATGTTTGCGATTTTACTAACATTCGAATGTATTATAAATATACACATCTTCGGCACAGACTTAAGCCCTAGTAAACGTTAAGCTAGAGGCTTTGAAAATTTGAAGAAATGGTAGAGGTGCCTTACTTTAAACCTTATTCCCCAGCCTAAAAATAAAAAATTTGATAAATTAATTAATGGAATTTATAATTTACCAAATAATGTTTTTAACGTAAATTTTACATTTCAAATTATTTCTTTCTTGGAATAAATTTATTTAAAGATTTTAAATTTCAATTTCATAAAAATAAACTCGTTAACTAGAGTTAAAACGATAACAATATTTTATATCTGTATCGAGGGGAAGTAAATTGTATAACATATTCGAATATTACAAAAATCGCAAACATCGACTTTTTTCATGCATATCATGTGGAATGCCCCATAGAAAAACTTCTTGTTATTACTTCAGTAAAAATGGCTATATTTATTAATTGCTTATATTTAGAAGTTTGATTTTTTCACAGCTTCAAGATATTATAGACTTACATGTTTAGTACGAATTTCAACTTAATAACTTTACGTAATCTTCAAATAATGCGTCAAAGCGTTTTTCGTGATCTAACTAAAATTGCCATTTTTAGGATTTTTTCCCAAAAAAATGCTATAAAACCTTGCCAAAAATCATGTTCCTTCGTTAAAAGACGAAGCCTGGGAATTTTGATTTATCTCGAAAATCAAAATAACAATACATGAGATAAAAGCGGCTGTATCTTTTCATTAAATTGACTTAGAAGTTTGATCTTTTTACAGTTCTCAGAGACTAGATATTTGATTTGACTTGAATATTTGATTTGATTTTTCCTTAACTTTTAACTTTTCTTTTTCTTTAACCACACACGTACACACATTTTACTTAACAATTTAAATTAATTGTAAGAGTAAATAATATTGAAACAATGTATAATTGGGAACAGCTGACAAGGACTATTGATCCTACGTTGCTAATTCGCCGATTTTGTTTGTGACCAGATTTTGTCAACGTACCCCCGTCTTTATTTTTTTATATATATTTTTAATATTTTCAACGGGAAAACAGAGTAATGTATTTTTTTTTTAAATAAAGGTTTTCTATGTTAGTGATAAATTTATTTTTTTCCCCCTCAACATTTAAAGTTTCTCTGTTATATCCCCCCACCCACACCACACACCACAATGCTAAATTTCACAACTCTAGGTCATGGGGAAGTACCTTATAATTATGTGAGTGAACACATTAACGGTCATATCTTTACAATGCGGGGACTTAGAAGTTTGATTGAGGGACCGCAGACTTGGGTATTTGATATTAATTTCAACTTGATACCTCTACGCGATCCTGAGAAAAAGGGTCTTGACAGACAGACAGACAACGAAGTGATCCTATAAGGGTGCGGAACCCTTAAAAACTGAAAAAATAAAATATACAAACATTACAAATAAGAGGTTTATAAAATGATTGACTAAACATTGCTGTAATTAAATCATTTTACAATATTCGAAATACAATAGATAATGAAACCATATAAAAACCCCATTGTATAAGATAATATTTCAAAATAGCTGGCTAACCATTACAAGGGTTAAAAGTTAGTAATGAAATGCCCATCTCTGTTATCCCTAAGGTTATCTTTACATTTCAACATTGAATGGATCTCGAAAGGCCCTTGACTACAAATTATTAAAATGAAGGTTCATATTAGACTGTTTGTCTAATTTACATAAAGTTTCGTAAATAGTAAGTGTAAGGGTAGATTAATTTAATATAATATTTGATTGATGCATTATAATATTTGAAGCGTAGGTAGCAGTGGTCCAGGCGTAAGATTCATGCTCGATAAGTCGTGGGTTAAATCCCATTCATTGGACTGCTGGCGTGGTGATGGGGCCACGCAATGTGGCATGGGGCTAACTTAAACATTTAAACCTAGTAAAGAATACTATCATAAGGAATGTGATCATATTCAGAGAGCGAAACACAAAGCGCGCAATTGCGGCTCGGCGTTCACCCACTGAACCCAGTGAACCCACACCTAACACCTAACGTGGCCGAAACTTTAGTCGGAGAAGTCAAAGTCAATAATTTCTGATTCAAATCCGTACTTGAGTTATCCGTTTAATAATTTGAATAATATACATATTATAAGCATTACTGACTAATAGAATTGATTATTAGTCAAGACAGAGTCTTCTGGTACCTAAATATATATATAATAATAATTTTACGTAATGAACTATATTTAGTATGTCGTTCTTTAAACAGAAAGAAATTAGATGTTTACACTACTACAATTTAAAGGACGCAAAGGGATTATCATAGTATTAACATACTCACTGTCAGTCGTTGCGTTTTGCTGATCTTTAATTATTATACTAAAAGATTTATGTATTTAAAAACATATTTAAGTCTACGTAAAATGAATAAAAATTGAAAAAAAGGTATGAAAGAAAATCTAACGTTCTTGCTCCAAATGGTGATATAGAAGAAATCCCTTTTTCATCACTTAGAATTGTTTTAATAATTTTCGAAATGAAAATAGTAGGTGCTCTAAAAATTTGGATAACCATTTTTACTTTTTCCGGTACAAAAATAGCTAGAATTTCCAAACCCCGAGCAAATATATGCCGCGCTGTGTACCGCGTACCGTGTATTAGGAATTCAGTATCCTTTCAGCACATATTTTGCTCTTCACAGGGTCTTGAATATTATACCAACTCTTCCCTCTTAGCCACATAATTAAACCACGATGCAATTAGTATAATATTCTTATTATTCGATGTTATATAATTTACTAGTGCAAAGTAGTACCTACTTAGATTTAATTTGCAATATATTGCTGTATAAAAATATATAGGCGTTCAAAAAAATTTTGGTATTGTTGCGAATCAACACCAAAACAATTCGCATGCCTACACTGAGCTTTAGTTTAAACTTGCTAAAAAAAGTCAAAATAGAAATGAACCGAGAAAGACGGCAAGATGTCGTTCGGCAGAAATTTCGCTAGCCTTCGATGACTGACATGTGGGAAAAGGACGACATTAAATTTATTATCGGAATCCATTACGGAAAAGGACGATTCGAATGAGATGGGTATAACTCTAGATCATTCCAAGGGTTGTCATAAAAATATTTTTTTTAAATTCTAGAATCACAAGTTGGTTCTAGAAGTTTCTATATGGAAAACTGTATAAAGGGATGATTGCAAGTCAGTCTAATACTCGAAAGTAAAGAAGTGAGTTCGAAGAGATATCGGAGTGCGGACATAGTGGTGCATAGTCAAAATAGTGGATAATTGTGAAGTTTGTAGCGACGAACAGCAGTGGAATAGTGTTTCGAGAGTAGTGCGCGTAATAAGTGTGGAAATGTGCGAATTGAAAATAAGGAAAACATTGGACACGTGTAAAATGTGCGAGATCGTAATGTAGGGTTTTTTTTGTGAAGATTTAAATGGACTTTTGTGAACATTCTGAATAAATCCTTTACCGTCGAAGCATTTATCAATTTTTCCAATCCAGAATTAAAGCTCGTAACAATATTATCCTGCAGGAACTCTAATTTTTCCGTTATTACGTGATTGTGTAGCAAGCATCCAAATATACAAACCAACCAACTATTTTGTATATATGCACTCGTAGATTAGTATAATAAATCTAAACTTTATTTGTTCTTTTTTAAACGCTACAATAAAGATAGTTTATGAGCCCATAAAAGGCTATTTTTTATCCCGGAAATATATGAAGTTTTATTACAAAAGACATCATCTAATTATTATTAAGATTATTTTATAAATTTTAAATTACAATAAAATTTAACTTTAAAGAAAATTGTTCACTAATATCTATTTTTAAATTGGTGAATATTTAACGTTTTATGTTTATTTTAGGGTCCAGAAAAACTTATGATACCATCAAGCATAATATTCGAGATTCGATTACTTAAATCCGAAAAAAAATACCTTTGAATAATGTTGAAAGCATATCAACTATTTACCCCTTTCCAGGTCATCTAGCTACATCAAATGTAACCAGTTTCAAAAGAAAAGGCATACACGGTATTCAGTATTAGATATTCAGTATCCTTTCAGAGCATATTTCGTTCACTTCACTTTATGAGCTATCTCGGTCTTTTATGTGAATTAAAATTACATCTAGGTTTTACTTAAATTGAAATAGTTTATAATTTAAAAAACACATGTATGTACATGTAGGTACATCATTTAACAGTATTTCTGCAGTAGTTTGGTGACTAACCACAAGTATTTTAGTAATTAGTCAGGTTACTAACACAGTGTCTATGAGTATTCCTTTATTACACTAATGACTAATAGTACGAGTGTAACTAAATAATATCTAAATTCTATTCTAAATTAGTATTTTACTATATTCATGTAATAGTATACTATCTAATTAGTAGGTACTTTAAAATGAACTGATAGTGAACTAAATAATTTCATTTACTTCGTGAATAGTAACGATCTACAGTATATTTATAGTTTAGTGAATAATTAAATTAGTTTCTACAATTTACTGTTGAGTATTTCTCTACTATTCTAAAAATTAAGAATTAAATACTGTTCGTATTTGTGTGTTAGCATAACGATTCAGTAATAGTCTGGAAACTAACAGCTTTTGCTTAGACTTTTTTCGAGTAAAATAATAAAAAGAGATATATTTCATACTGTATGTATCGATGTTATTAAATAACCTGTATATAAAGACCATATCATCGTATAAAGGGTTATGGCCAACCGAACGATTGCTACTCATTTATTCAACCCTGTTGCGTTAAGCTCGTATCAATTATTTATAATAATAATGGTAGCGATCATATAAGGCTTTAGTTATAATCAAAATAAGTTATTATAATGCATATGTTAGCATAACAATTAAAAATCCAGGTCACTAATCGCAGCTACTTTTATTTTTTTATCTATACTTTTTAAGGGGGTTTGATCAACTGATATAAACGCCTACAGCTATTAAATTACAATTATATCTAAGGTAAAAATTCAGATCTTTCAGCTTCGTTTCGGACACCCTCCGCCATTATGTGAATTACATCTTAATTTTTGTTGCATTCCATCATTGCTGCATTATAATTTCCTATTATTGCCGCGAAACTATTTAGAGGAATGTGTCCAGAACGAAGTCTGAAAGCTAAAGTAATTTGATACCTATTCATATTATTGGCACCAACGAACCAAGGTTTGCTGTTTAGGTTTGGCTGTATTGTTTTATCCCTTTGGTCAACGACCTCTCGTCAAAGTGTTCTTTCCATATTTTGAGACTTTCTTGTCTGACGATAGACAGTATATTAGTATACAGTAGCAGTCTTCCTAACTAAACGATTCTCTTACAACCCATAAGGCGAAAAATGTCGTTAATAATTTTATATCTAATAGGCATACCACGACAACTCGTAGGTACTAGTGCATCGATTCAAATGTTGGAGAGCGTTTTTTGAGTCAGTAAAAATAACAAAACTATTAGAATTAATACTATTTACATACGATATAGCTTCTATTGCTATCTGCGTATATCTAGAATTCTGTGTTATAACTAGAAAAATACTAATGGAATAAATAATCTGGAAGTAACCAGACAAAAAAATATGAGTATTAAAGTTGATCCTGGACTTGCCGATTTTCTATCATGACTCCTCCTTACTAAACTGATCTTGTAATATAAGATTGATTGCTGTGTTTAAGATAATATAATCAATACTGTTACTATACAATAATATCACATTTCAAATACGACAGCTAGCTAGAGCTATCTATAACATAATAACGTTAATATGAAACACTATCGGTCTAGGATGTAATAAGCATCAAGTAACTACCAAATATAATAGACTAGCGGCCCGACCCGGCTTCGCATGGGTGGGTAATTTTTTTTAATATTTTGGCTTTCCCGCATTTTGGTGCCCTCTCCTCCTCCCGTCGCATTGCTCGCTGAGCGTGCGCGCCACACCGGCCCGTCGGAGTGAATTTTTTGTTTCATAGATATTTTTATTTGATAATTTTATTTCGTAATATCTTTTGAATGGAATGTCCGATTTCAATAATTCAAAAAGTAATCTACAGGTATTAAAACTGCCTTGAATACGAAATAATTTATTTGGATAAGAATTAATACAAATGTATGGAAAACATGGTCTGATTTTGATAGCCATTTCTATCAACGTTTAAAATGTAAAAAAGTAGTTGTACTACTACAGTACTACAGTAGTTGGACATAATTTATGGTCTCGCAAAGTTTTTTGTAGATATTGATACGTTCTATAATATTGCGGAACATTTATTTATTCTATCATCAATACTTTCTGCAGCGCATCCGATGAAAGATATTTTAAGGCAAATTTTTTGGTTTTAGTGAGAATTTCAGAGGATTTCTATAGCCTATGTTACTCAGGGATAATGTAGCTTTCTAAATGGAAAAATAATTTTTGATATCGGTCCAGTAGTCTTTGAGTTTATTAGTTACATACAAAAATACAAATCTTTCCTCTTTATAATATTAGTATAGATAGGGCATTTTTTACAATTTGATTTAAATATATGTCGCTGCTCCTATAGAATATAACATGATGAAATAATCATCAATATTTAGAGTTATATCAATGGGATCAGTAACTCTTAAGTTGTATTAAATATATCTAAGTAAATCAAGTGTTTGCATAATTAAATATAAAAGAGAATAATTCCATGGATTTTAAGGAAAACATCCACTGCTCGACTTAGTTATCTGACATCTAACCAAGCTAACTAGTAAAATTAACGATACACTTTACACCAATGAGTTTCTTCACTTCATTTACACTTCACCATGACGGTCAATATTCACTTGCCACAAGCTAGTGAGTTTTTTTAAAAAGTAACAAATTAAAAATCTAGTCAAGACACGTCCAGGTTTTTGAGGTTTCTTTTTTGGGGCCTATAAACTTTTAACTGAGGTAGGGCACAGCAGGAAATTTCCTGCTCAAATATGGAGCAGCCCGACTGGGGTAGTACCTCGACCTTACAGAAGATCACAGCTAAATAACACTACTCTAAAGCTGTGTTGTGCTCCTGTTGGTGAGTAAGGTGACCAGAGCTCCTGGGGAGAATTGGGGACAGGGTCGGCAACGCGCTTGCGATGCTTCTGGTGTTGCAGACGTCTATAAGCTACGATAATCGCTTACCATCAGGTGAGCCGTACGCTTGTTTGCCGACCTAGTTACATAAAAAAAAAAGTATTCAATAGGGATGAAGAAAAAAATAACAGTAATTAGCTAAATCATCTGAAGGAAGTTCGCCAAGACTTCAACTAGTCAAATAAAAGAATATCAAAAGATTCAACTGTTGAGTCTTGGCTCCTTATCAGAAACTATATTCCAAGATTGTGGTAGACGAACTGACAACAGTGTCTTTAATTACCTAATTGAATAAAGATGTTACATTTTCTTTTATTTTTTGCTTTTCTATTGAAACTACGGCTATTCGCACACTAAAGGTTCCGCGATAACGAACCTAAGTTTAATAACTAAAATACGGTTCTACAAATTTTTCAATTTACTTGTTTTATATATAAGTCCTTGTTTAGGCAAATTTTATTTCTTAAGGTCTACGGAAAGTACTCTATGTCGGGGATTTTAAAACGATGTGAAAGGAGATGGAAGGAGGGAGATGGGGAATATTGGGGAACACTTAAAGGGGGTGATGGTATTGAATGCAATATTGGGTAAACGCAACGTAGATACTCCTATTGAACCGATAAATGATCAAATATGATCTCTAACAATTACGAGAGAAACCTAAGCAGTGCCTTGGACTTGTGACCAAGGTGTAGGCTTAAGGATATCCTTTAAGTAATTACAACACTCGCCTCCACTGCTAGGCTCTCTATTTAAACCCAAGGTTAAACGCACATAAACCGAATCTAACACAAGGCTAACCTAACCTAAGGCTAACCTAACCTAACATAAGACGAGGTAATTACATTGTAAGGACTTACGTGACCTTAGTTGGACAGCACTTCCACACTACACTGCACTTGACACTATCACTATCACTAGCACTACTTAGATGTTCACTTCTTGAGAGACCGCGCACGACTAAGACTTCAGTTAGACTGTCGATCGCATATAAAGGGTCGAGGGTAGATACTGTCAAAACAACGGAAGTGACTACTACCCCACTCCAACGCCATAGACAACGATAACGATTCGATTAATCGATAATCTTTTACTATGCTCCGACATCTATATAATTGGTTTCCCATGTAAGTAACGACATAATGTATCTTATAATTATGTTACCTTAGAAGTTAGATTTTTACTGCTCCTAGGTATTTGATATTAACTTTAACCTCAGTCAGACAGTTAGACAATGAAATTATCTTGTAAAAGTTCCTTATTCCATTTTTGAGATACGGGAACCCTAAAATGCTTTAAAAATTGTAAGGTAACTACTTATATGCACTGTAGGCTGGAGATCAAGGAGTGTTTGGAGCTTATGACTTAGGAGTAGATTTACAAAGCCTTTTCACTATAAAGAAACTTGCCTCCACTACTCAATATTGCTACCCTAAAACTAATTAAATAAGTTATAAAGTCAAAAACACGAGTAACTGTCAATATTCATTCAGTATCATATTTCTCATGATGATGATGAGTCATATAACTAACGACCCCAACAATAGTAGAATCTACTTGTATCCCACCATAAATTATTTTTTAATGTCTCAAAAAGGGATTATACAGGTCTCAAGATGAAAGCTTCCACGCGGCTGGACTTTATCCGACATTTTCAACAATTATCATCATAATTATTACAGAAATCCTTAACGAATTACACACCTAACCCAATTTTTGAGTTTGTCGTGAACAGACAAAACATAATTTTGAACAACAACATAAATCCGAATTAATAAAATCATAAATGTTTTCCTTGATTAATTATGAAGTACATATTTAACGAATCAACCGAAATCATTTGTTAGTTGTAATTAGTGCGAGTAGTCGGCAGTAGTGACATCAGCTTGGTAATGTTGAAACAAATGATACAATTAATAAATATTTAGTCATTTCATTTAAACTAATGCAAATTGCTAACCAACGTTTTGTTTCACAGATTATTCTAGTTTATTGCTAACCGCGTGTCATGTATTAGTATTAATTATTTTATACTAGTCGTCCCGCCCTAGCTTTGCTGGGCTTAAACATTTTTATATATTTTGTTAAGACATATAATTTAAATAAAATAAAACCTAGGTTTAAAAAAAAAGTGTAGTAAATACATGTGAACACTTAATCATATATATATATATATATATATATATATATAAAGTTTGTCTTCCCGTATATATATATATATATATATATATATACGGGAAGACAAACTTTTTAATAAAATATATTGATTTGGCCTTATTGGTGTTAAAGACTGCTCTCATCATCTTTTATTAAATATGTTCATTGTACAGACATTCAATAATTTACATTCTTATTATACTTATGTAGTTTCAACTTACAATTTTTCAATATACTTTTCTATATGTAGTATTTAAAAAATCTTATTGCAATATTATTTAGTAGTTTTCCAGTATAATTGCAACACTCAAATTTTACAACCGAGGTGTAGCAATAACCCTAGTTAGCCCTAATGGAACAATATAACAAAAGGTAAGCCAATGATATATTAATAGGAGTGGCGATTTATTGAAAATTTATTGTATTATATACCCGTGATATATTTACCCGTGAGGGGACAGGTTAGAAAACAATCCCCTCTCTCCCGCTAAGAGAGCATCTCATAAGAAGCGAGTAACCCAGCACCCCTTGGTGGTAGGGTATCTGTTCCCCGACTTGCGACCACCAGCATGTAAATCTGACCGCTAAGTGTCATTGATGCGTTCCAGTCGCGTCGCATTTGGATTAGACTTACCCCTCCCCCTCCCATCCCGTTAATGCTGCGGTTTTAGTAAACGATGGGTTCTCAGGGTCCACTGATACCGCAGTATTCTTCTCTTCATTCCCCTTCCTCACTCTATCTGCACTCTCTTGTATTGCCAATACCAATGAGCTACGGTGGACACTTCCCATCAAGTGGACCGTCTGCTCGTTTGCCTATTAACTACCATAAAAAAAATACACAGATGTACAGTATTTCAGTTTCATTGACACGGTGTTTGATGCATTTACTGAGAAACGCAAGTTCAACTTTATTAAAAGCTATTTTGATAAAAGTCAGCCACATAACAATGAAAGTTATATTAAAACGTCAGACATTTTTTCAATACTTTTAAAAATAACTAACAGTAGTCGCAGGTGACATATTGTATGATTGTATCATATAAACTTATTGTGACTGTCTTAAAAGAGTTTACTCTGATAGAGGTCGCGTCCGATTTCGCCTGTGACTCGTGCTGTAATGACGTGAGCCCCGCTACATAATGAGCACGAGATAATGTGTATCTGACTGTTATAATATAACACACCAATATCTTTAGGTATATACAATATTAATCTGTATACGCCTGTTAGTTCTTCAAGCTTCAAAAATATTTTCGAAATGAAGATTTTGAAGTAGATTTATTTAATACAAGTAAATTTTAAATTCACACTTAGTATTAAAGTTGAAACGTAAACGTATTTAAATGTGCAATAGTTTACCATCTTTCCAAACCACTCCACTAAGGTGAAAACTCTTGAAACGTTGAAGTTTCTTGCTACTTTACTTCCTAAATACAGTTTATAATTTTCAAAACAGAACATTAAGAGAAATTCTCATACACTATACACAGAAACTTTCCTGAGGGTTGCACTAGTTCAACTAATTTGCTCAAAAAAAGCTAAGTTAAATTACGCTATGTCAAAGTAAAAGAAAGTTCTTAAAACTAGTATCTTGTTTAATTTTGGATTTATGTAATGTACTATAGTATAATAGAACTGGTCCTATCTATATATATGCCAAAAGAGAAGGCCGATTTGAATGAATTAATAATCGAATATCACAAATCCGTAGTTGTTGGACAGGAACCCAGGCAGTGCCTTGGACTTGTTACCAAGGTGTAGGCTTAAGGATATCCTTTAAATGATCATAACACTCACCTCCACTGCCTGGTCACACTGTTTGTCTTAGGTTAGGTTAACATAAGGCTAACCCAACCTAACATAAACCTAACCTAAGGTTGTGTTAACAAATCTAAATACAGTGTAAGGATTAACAACAAGTCCTCTTTATAACTATCTTACCCCAACTATACCCCGACATTATATATGGTTTGTATTTTAGAAGCCTAAATACGTAATTATGTACAGACTACTCCAACTCATGATTAAATCTGAAGAGTAAGAAACTGTACCATGTATAGAATGAATGAGTGATTCAATGATTGATTGAATAGATTGAATAGATAAAAAAAAAAGAATCTAAGGTAATATTAGAAATATATACACAGCAAGAACTATAAATAATTTCATTTACTTTCCATGTAACTTAGTTTTAAATTCTATAACATCGCTACGAAGTTAGAAGTTAGTCAAATTAAAAATTGCTTTTTTATTCTTTTTTATCCGTCTGTGCCTGTTTTTGCTCCTATTAGACGTCACATAATTTTTTTTCCTGCTGTTATACACTCACAGCACACAATAATTACTTAAAGAAAGAGTTAGATTGTAACGTATTGCACAACCGAGATTTTTAACTGATATAAAATTATAGTGCCTAAAAAGCAAGTAATTACGGCCCGGAGGAGCTCGACGTTCACGGCAGAGATTGGCGGACAAGCATAAAAAAGTGAAATATCTCTTAGCGTTTTATTTCTATCCTTTAAAAACAATTTAATACATTCAATGGCGATAACGAAGAATTATTTAAATATCTTTGCTATGATAAAATCGCTACCGCTCATGCCTGTTTGCTACCTTATATTCTCATTCACGTTAAATATAGCATTACGAGTTTGGTAACTAAATCGCCTGATATCACGAGAGACACGCGTTACGGCGTTACGGATGAATTGTGCGCACATTAAACTGTAACTGATATATTGTTTAATGAGATATTCATCCTTATATAATACCTAACGACACGCCCTCGCTTCGCCGAGGGAGCAAGATATCTTTAGAACAGTTAAAAAAAGATATATCATGATTACATGTAAAGCATACATACAATGAAACATAATTTTGGTTTCAATCATCATCACGATCCTTCAATGGCCCACTGCTGAGCCGGGTCTCCTCCTCAGAATGAGGAGGGTATTAGGCCATAGTCCACCACGCTGGCCCAGTGCGGGTTGGCAGACTTCACACACCTTTGAGAACTTCTTGGGAACTCTCAGGAGTGCAGGTTTCCTCATGATGTTTTCCTTCACCGTTAAAGCAAGTGATATTTAATTGCTTAAAACACACATAACTCAGGGTCAGAGGTGTGTGCCCAGGATCGAACCTCGGACCTCCCGAGTAAGACTTGAAGTCTCAACTACTGCTGTAATTTTGGTTTATATATTGTTAAGTTTACACTTACAAGTATAGTATCACGGCTTGTTTGTTATGTGAGTTTAACCTCAGGTTTAAACAGTGAAACTAAGAAGTGGAGGCGAGTGTTGGAATTCTGTTAAAAGGCCTTGTCAGCCTTGGTAACAAGTCCAAGGCACTGGTTAGGTTTCTTTCGTAATTGTAAGAGATCATATTGATTTTTGACTTGGACTATCCATTCAATATCATCACCTCTTGTAATGTTTTTAATACAAAAATTAAATTAAATTTCTCTTACTTTTCTTGCTTATCATAAAATCTCATAAGTTTGTTTTATTCAAAATGAATCCCAGGTATATCATTTACATAGTAGGAAAGGTAAGTACAGAAAACATTTAGATACTCCGTTCATGCATTTTAAAGGTTTTGAAAGGCAAAAATGAAGTAACTGAAAGCAATAAAAGCGGCAAGAACGAGCTATCTCGAACTTCCTGCTAATCGACAAGGGTTAAACTGTTCCAAGTTTTCACATTTGCTCAAATAATTAAACGAATCCCCTTTTCTGGAGTAAGCCTATGGATGTTTATACATTCACGACTTTCTTTGGAATCTTTTACCCATACTTAAGATTACTTTTCCCCTCAACCATTACATTTGGTGGTGGTGAATCTTTTACTCAACTCACTTGTGACCACTATCATACGAATCCGTCTGCTAAGTCTTTCACGTATTTTATTTAAACATTATGGGTTTTAGTTTTGGGTTCGCTGAAATCTCTTTTTAATATTACACAATAATTGGCTAAGAAAGGCATAAGTAAGAATATTTTACTTTTTATTGCGTACTATGTTACTTGTGTTACTAATGTACAAAAATGAAAAATAAGTTTTTCTTGTTTTTTGGTGTCTATGGGTTGATTTGGAAAAGGTATTTTATTTTTGTCAATATGTATTAGAAAGCCCGTTAACCAAATCAACTCGACTCTATCTCTATATGAAGCTAATCGTAATGTATTCAGTTGTATGTATAATCTATCAATTAGTAAGAGTTGCACTGATGGCCCAGTGGTTAAGATGTTGATGTCTACTCGGGAGGTCCGAGTTCGATCCTGGGCACACACCTCTGACTTTTTTGAAGTTATGTGTGTTTTAAGCAATTAAATATCACTTGCTTTAACGACGAAGGGAAACATCGTGAGGAAACCTGCACTCCTGAGAGTTCCCTAAAGTTCTCAAACGTGTGTGAAGTCTGCCAACCTGCACTGGGCCAGCGTGGTGGAGTATGGCCTAATACCCTCCTCATTCTGAGGAGGAGACCTGGCTCAGCAGTAGCAGCAGCAATACATATTTGCAATCTCGAGATTTTTAATAGAAAACTCATACGTTACAAAATATTGTCGCAAGTGTGCGCAGGCTCTAACGGAAGGTGAACGTGCTTGAATTGCGATCTCCCTAACTATTTACCTTCGGCTCGTTATTGAAAAACTTTAGAAGCAGCCCTTCCGTTATAAGAAAGTTACTAATTAAAATCCGAACAATTCATGTAGCGATATTTTAATTTGTTATTGTATTAACAATAAAAAAATGAAAAGTATTGTACGAAAAATTGTATGAAATTTGATTTTGGACTTGGTTAAAAAAAACATAAGAAAACATAACAAAGAAGAGTGTTATGAAGTACAACAATAATAATAATAATAATAATGATACACATACATTAGACCATAGTGAACAAACACAGACTAACACTGACTTTATACATACAGAAGAGCTAGAAAATTACACAGAAACAATCACTAAAAGGCAACAGAATATAGATGAAACTTTTCAACAAGCATTTCAATTTTTCAAAGAAACTAATCCGATTGATAGATCTTATATCCCCAAACAAAAACCTTCCAAAAATCTATCAAAAATAATTAACTATCTAAATGATATTATACTCCCTGAAAATGTGAATGAAGGAACTGATTTTTTAACATTACAAACAACAATATACTGTGCCGCGTGGACTTCTGCTAAAGTTAATGGAGCAAAAATAACTTTACCACAACCAACGAAAAATATTACCGGCCAAAAAAGCGAAAATATACCAAAATGGCAGAAACGACTGAAAAATAAACTAGAAAATTTACGAATTAAAATAGGTAGACTTACACAATTTATAAATGGTTGCAGAAGCAGAAAAATAATAAAGTATGTAAACAAGATTGTAGAACAATATAAAACTCACACTGTACACGAAGAACCAAACTCTCATGTCTCACACACATTAGACACACTCAAACAAAAACTGTCAGTCGTATCAGGCCGTCTACACAGATATAAAGCATGTTCATTACGTAAACAACAAAATAGGCAATTTAGCCATAACGAAAAAGGTTTCTATCGTAACGTTAGGCAGGCAACAACTAATTCTCAAAACCATTGTAACGATAAAGATACATCTAACTGCCCTGATTCAGAAACTTTGCATAGTTTCTGGACAGGAGTATGGGAAGAACCTATTCAACACAATTCGGAAGCTGAATGGATTGAAACAGAAAAATCACTTAACACTAACATAGAGACAATGACATACGAACAGATTCCTCCTGAAATATTTGAAAAAGTAATAGGTAGTAACTTACATAATTGGAAAGCGCCTGGATCTGATTATTTACATAGTTTTTGGTATAAGAAATTCACAAGCATCCATACTCACTTACACAAATATATTAACCAGTTTATTACTAATCCTAATACTATGCCACATTATTTAACATCAGGTATAACATATATGATTCCTAAAGATCGCAATGATTTAACTAACCCAGCAAAATATAGACCCATCACTTGCTTGCAGACTTTGTACAAAATTATCACTTCCTGTATATCTGAACTTATTTACCAACATGTTGACGCTAATAACATACTGGCTGAACAACAAAAGGGATGTAGAAAATTTAGTCAAGGGTGTAAGGAACAGTTAATAATAGATGCGGTTGTTCTTAAAAAAGTCCAAAAAACTAAATCTGACTTATTTAGCTTTTACATCGATTATAAAAAAGCCTATGACATGGTTCCCCATTCATGGCTACTTAAAATTTTAGAAATCTATAAAATACATCCATCGATAATATTATTTTTGAAATCTATCATGTTTAATTGGAAAACTGTACTAAGACTAACTAATAAAAATAACACAACTCAAACTAGACCAGTTAAAATTCAAAGAGGTATATTTCAGGGTGATGCACTTAGTCCGCTATGGTTCTGTCTGGCTTTAAATCCTTTTTCTAATATGCTAAATTCAAGTTCGCTAGGGTTCCCTTTAGGCAATTCAAAGACTGACACACAGACTGACATACAACACAATATTCTAAATCATTTACTTTACATGGATGACATAAAGTTATATGGTAAAAGTGAAGATCAATTAAATCAACTAGCTAAAATAGTAGAAAAATTTACAAATGATATCAAGATGGAGTTCGGTATAGATAAATGTAAGATAAATTCAAGTAAAGCTGGTCAAAATTACCAACATCAGTTTACATTGTAATCTGGAAAACTCATTGAACCATTAAGCGAAGGAGAAACATACAAATATTTAGGATATAACCAATCACTACAAATACAACATAAAGAAATAAAGAAAAACTTGAAACTTCAATTTCAACACAGACTCAATTCAATTTTAAAAACTCAATTATATTCACGAAATACGATTAAAGCGATTAACACCTTTACTATAACAGTACTCACATATTCTTTTGGCGTGATAAACTGGACACAGACAGAACTAAAAAATTTACAACGAAAAATAAATACCACACTTACCAAATTTCGCAAAAATCACCCTAGATCATGTTTACAAAGGCTAACATTGCCAATAAAAAAAGGAGGTAGAGGATTGATAGATATTTTAAATTTACACAATAGACAGTTTACACAATAGACACTTAGGAAATATTTTTTTGATAAGAGTGAAACATCCAAATTACATAGATTAATTATTTACAATGATCAACAGCTAACACCTCTTAATTTAAAAGACTCTACAACCCAACGTAATGAAAATTTGATAGATAATAAAACTAAACTCATAGATTGGTCTCAGAAATCTCTGCATGGAAGGCACCACCATGATTTGTGCCAGGTAATGTCGACAAAGAGGCGTCGAACGCGTGGCTTAATCGTGGGGACCTATTTCCAGAAACAGAAGGTTTTATGATAGCTATACAGGATCAGGTGATAGAAACTAGAAATTACAGAAAACATATTATTAAAAATTTAACTAATGATAATTGTAGGAAATGCAATAGCGCTGCTGAAACTATACAACACATTACAGGTGCATGTAAAGCAATAGCCCAGACTGATTATAAGCATAGACACGATCAAGTAGCTAATATAATACACCAGAAACTAGCTTTCCTTTATAAATTGACTGACATTACTGTACCATATTATAAATACACACCTCAAACTGTTTTAGAAAATGCCACTACAAAACTGTACTTTGATAGAGCTCTTCTTACTGACCGCACTATACACTTCAACAGACCTGATATTACATTAGTTAACAAGATAGAAAAAACTGGCTACCTAATTGATATAGCAGTTTGCAATACACATAATTTACAGACAACCATAGCTGAAAAGATAACTAAATACAATGATCTTAAACATGAAATCACACGACTCTGGCATTTGAAAAAAGTGACAGTAGTTCCTGTAGTAATTTCGACAACAGGTGTGATACCCAGACAGTTACACCAATCACTTCGCACATTAAATTTAGCACGAAATAGTTACCATTTGTTACAGAAAGCAGCAATACTCAACACATGTAGAATAGTTTCTAGAATGCGAAGCAGATAACACACCTAATATAGTAATGCCTCACCCTTCATCTTCAACATATACCTAGCATACTGATGTACACTTGGCTTAGGCCCGTGTCATTCGTTTTTATAACCGGCTATTCTAGCCGTGAATTATCAAAAAAAAAAAAAATAATAATAATAATGTGCACTTAATACGGAAACCGAGTAACCAATATAAAAACTTACTCCAAACCTTTTTAATGGATACCCAGCATCACGTCACGACACTGCACAGCCATAATGGTCACCAGGTCACGAGCTAAGTTTGACAACTACTACCCGCGAATAGAACTTGTGAGTGAATATAAGTACCTGTTATAATTGTTAGCAACACTGTTCATAAAGTAGTAGTAGCGGGTAGATCATTTTATATTATGTCAAGTGTACCGACGTGAAGACAATATATAACCTTTGGTGGTATAGATTAGTCTCTCAGTCTCTCTGGTGTTATCGCGCAGTGTACATGAAAGTTAGTGTTACAGTGTCGTGGTTAAGGGCACCCTTCTGGAGGTCCACGTAAGTTTATTTTATTACCTATTTTCATTAGCGAGGTCGAGAGGTGGAGGTGAGAGTTAATATATTATGAAAGAGCTCTTTAAACCTGATCCTGGGTCTCAGTCCCCAGGCACTCAGTCTAAATTGCATGTGTATGCGTATTTCTGTACAGAAATGGGTATCATTCCTCTCTCATTCTATGACATAATTATGAAACATGTACAGATCATGTAATATCTAAACTTTACTGAAAGTAATTCTGATGTATCATTTTAATTTCAGATAATAGAAAAAATATAAATAAAATAACTTTTCTTGCTAAAAAGATGTAGGTACCCTTTTTTAATGATAATCAAAGAAATGTTTGCTCGAACTATAAATTAAGACTCTACATCTAAAGTTCTAGACAGAGTACTACTTAATCAAAAATAATGATTAATTATTTACAAAGTCTATTAATTTAGTGAGTAAGTACAGCTCTCTGTTCATATTATTATTTAGAAAATTTAATTGAGTCCATTTTAAGATTATTTTCATCACAACTCTATTAATGGGTACTCTAAAGTCAGAGGTGGCTCACTCTAAAGTCCACCATATTGGCCAAGTGCGGGTTGGCAGATTTCACTCACCGACAGTGTACTTAGGAGAAGTCTCCTCACGATGTTTTCCTTTATCGTTAAAGCAAGTTATATTTATTCCTTAAAACACACAACTCAGATAAGGTGTGTGCTAGGGTCATACTCGGACTTCCCGACAGCGTCACCAGAATTCAATTAACCTAATATCATCGGGCATGAATTTATTGAATAATTATGTTATTTAAAACAATTTTAATTAATCAATTATAGTCTGTTTATATTGAACTTGTCTCGTCCTGCCCAAACAATATCCTATTAGTTATTCTAAGGTTGACTGGCAGAGATTCCCGAGTGGAGTTCCCCTTTGTACATCAGCTCATCACCATTGTAATTTAGTAATTATATTATAAGCTGTATAATATGTTTGTGTACAATAAAGAGATGTAAAAAAAAACGTATAGTCGATATATTTCGATGAAATTTCGTATTTTGTCTTTGTTGTTAAAATACGAAAGTAACCTAGTATGTAAAAGAATTATAAAAAGGTTTTTTTAGTAATTTGTGCTAAATAGAAACGCCAGAATCAGGTCTAAAAGGATCTTTTGTCATATTTACGTATCCCTCAATGAGGGTTAAATCTAAAACTCACACTTAACTTGTCTAACTGCCGTTGCAACTGCTTACAATGTATTTATTATAAAATAATAAGATCTATTCAGGTTAAGAAATTGTGTCTATATATAAAGGCAGAATACTATTTTAAAACTACCCGAGCCGATAAGGTTCGTGTATCAGAATTATTGCCGTTCCGGATACATCCTAGCCCTTAGAAGATAAATTGAAGAAATGGCATCTAGGTACTAATTGTATAAGTTTTTAACTATATTATGTTGAGATATAGAAGAGTATGTATGTTTATACTTAATTAACTAACAAATCGAACCTTTCCTAAAAAATCAGATCTAGATCCTAAACTACTTCGCAGCTCATATTGAAATAAATCCTACTAATATTATAAATGCGAATATATGGATGTGTGGATGTATGGATGTATGTTTGTTACTCATTCACGCAAAAACTACTGAATAGATTTTGATGAAACTACAATAATATAGAATAACACATAGGCTATAATTTATTATGATATAGTGCGCGAGGCGCAGCTAGTTATCAATAAATAATAAGAAAGAGAAAAGATTTTTACCAAAAGAAAGAAATAATTTAATCTGAAAAATGTATTTAAAATGCTTGTTTAATAAAGTATATAATATTTCTATATAAAACTCTAAGGATTTCACCCTTCCTTCAATATATACTGTCTTCAATTGGGTAGATTTCTTTTTGATTTATTGCCTGAAGCGATCTCATGATCTCAAGATACTGTTAAGAATTTCAAGCGTGTGCTTCGCTCTGTTTTATTTCTATATATCTTATTTGTTTTATTTAACTTTTATATATTAGTTTCACAACTCAGACATATGAGCTTTACTTGTAACAAACTGCCAATGTTATTTAATCTTAAAAAAACAATGTTAACCTAATTGTTACCGTCGGATACCTTTGGTATCTTAAATCTGTTCTAAAAACTGAAGCAGGAGATGGATATTGGAACTCTTTAGTCACTAGTACCATAGGAGGAATGACCTCTTCTAATCACCCTCTCATTAACTCAATCAGCCTCTTACCTACTTACTCATTTAATCACTTACCGACTCAGCTAAATTCTCTTACTTTCTCACCCACTCACTCTCTCACACCGCTACACTTTGACATACCTAATCATTAATTACTTTTTTTTTATAATCATCATTCACTTATTTTTTTTTTTTATGGTACATAAGGTGCAAACGACCAGATGGTCCACCTGGTGGTAAGTGCCCATGGACATCGGCAAAACAAGATACTCTCTTGTTTTGCCGATGCATTGCATCCTCGAAGATAGATTGGGGAGGGGGAGTGAAGAACAAAATGCTGCGGTTTCAGCGGATCTGCTTCAGAATCCGCAGCATTAATGGGATGGGAGAGGGAGGGGGTAAGTCTGGCCCACATGCGGCTCGACCGGAATGACACTTGGCGGTCGGATTCGCATGCTGGTGGGGTCGAGCCAGTCGGGGAACAGATCCCCTTCCACCAAGGGGGTGCTGGGTTACTCGGCTCTTACGAGATGCTCTCCCAGCGGCAGAGGGGAATTGTATTCTAACCCGTCCCCTTTCGGGTAAAATTTTCAATTCATTACAATTAGATGTCCTAATGTTACCAGGTATTATTAATCTCGTTACCCTATTTACACAAATTGACAGCATAACAGTAGCTTTTACACAGTAAGTCATGTTGTCTTTATTAAAAAAATTTCAGATTAAAATCCTTTATGTTGAATCATCAAATCCTAATTTTCACCGAAACCACAATATTCTACTTCTTCTCTCTCTTTCTCTGTAAATTCAAGACTAAATGATGTATTTCATTTCTATCATATATAAAATACTTGATGGTGGTAAAATCTATTTATCGGTTATCGTCTCAGAATAACTATTACAGAAAGAACTTAAAAGTTTAACAATAAATTTTTATTGAAGTTCCATAAACGATGTATATAAAACTTTATAGTCAAACACAAATTTACGATTTCATTTATATCTTTGCTTAAAGTTGAGTGTATGGATAGTAGTGGATTTGAGTAATTTTTTTAGTAGTTGTATTAATTAACTACGACTAGTATCTTTAATTGAACTAGTTACAATGGATATGCTATAAAAAATATATATAAATTGACTACTAATTACCATAGTGAAGTGTAAGTGTAATGAAGATCTTGCTACTCTTCGCTTCTTCTCAACGCTTGTTAAAGATCTTGATTATTCACTTCATTACTTAGTTAAGTTAAACATTAGGTAGAAAGTTGTTGCAATTTAAATAGGCTCTATTCATTCCTCGGCTTCCTATCAAAATTGCCATTCTGTTATTTAATCATTAATAGCACATAAAAGTAAAATGTTGAATTACCATTTTATTATGATTTATTCAGATAGCTTTAATTGGGTCAGTGCAATTATGACTCCTATATTAGTATATATTAAAAGCTACATGTATTGCCTGGGGCTCGTGACCCAGATTAAAAGGCCGTTCTACTACCAGTAAACACTCTCCGTCTAAACTATTAAATAAAACTATCTTTAAATACACAACACTGAAGGCACACGAGTTCCGAGAACAACAAAACTTTATTGCGTAAAAGTCATCCTTTTTATAATATTAAATACCCCCCTTATCTATTCCCTTCATAATGACAGGTGGAGTCGTAGGCCTGTGTTGCCAAGTTAATATTTAAAACCTCCCTTTAAATAATTTTTATAACGCTTACTTGATCAAATTATTCTAATTATATTTAATATTAATATTTTATGGTATTTAATATTTTAAAAATTATTGTTTAAATTTAAAAGATTTTTTCCAATAACAATTAATAAACGTTAAAAGTGAACTAGTAACCAATTTGTTTTCATAATTAATTAGTTTGGGATAAAGCTCGTAGACCCTTCGGCTGTATTTGGTACATAATTAAAGGGTTTACTTAGTATTTTAAACTAGAGTTGTTACGTACTGTGTATCATAAACTATGTACTAGCATGTTTATATCAATACTAGACTCCAGCCCGGCTTCGCACGGGTGTAATGAAGAATCTAAAACTCTGTCCCCGCATTTAAGATCTAGAACAAATTGGACCGGTCCAATCACAAGACTAATGTGTAGGTAGGTACTTATATTAAATTATTATTTTAAAAATTAACATATATCACTGTCGCTATAACATACTATTAATTTAATTATTAACATATTATATACTAGTCAACCCGTCCCGGCTTCGCCCCGGTGCAATTTAACACATGTATTTAGCCGTAACCGCTATGTAGCTGCTTTTTAAATCTGTAATATCTCAGAAAATATTCATTTAAATTACATGCTGTAAAGGGCCATATTGATCTATATAAAATTCACAATATATTTAAGGTACCTAATTTGATAATAATTAATGCTGTTTAAAATCGCTTCGTAAATAAGCCATTTTTTCTCGGAAAAAGTAAAGGATAAAAATGGTTATTGTGTGATATCCCTTAGAGATAGACATATACCATCGTAGACTTTTGTAGACCTTTTTAAGATGTACAATACTGTAGTACATTATTTTGATCTATCTCGTAGAGTTCAGCCAGCGTTTGCAATGTAAGCGCAAAAAAAATGTGTTTATTTACGACATCATATGAGAAACCTCTAAAATTATTAGTGTTTCTCTACTATATAATGCATGTATTATACATATAAACCTTCCTCTTAAATCACTCTATCTATTAAAAAAACCGCATTCATAGGGACAGACAGACTGCGGGAAGCGTCTTTGTTGTATACTATGTAGTGATACCGACTCACGTGACTCCTAACACAAGCATTTTAGCTTAGTTATAGGGGTTAAGAATACAAGCAGTTTACAATACAAACTGCTATTAATCTTTTATTTGTGTCATCCTATTAAACTAATAATAATAATCAGGCATGATAGAAGAACGAATAGTGCCTGAGGTTTGCGGCTTAGTTGTAGTAACCTTGAATCACAATATGATCTTAGTTCGATCGATGATGATGATGATTCGATGATCGTAGATTCTTAATTGGTTCTATGGAGATTTTAATCCCAGCTAATATTATAATTTCGAAACTAACTATTAAGAAAATATACTAAAGAAATGAAAGTGCAATGTAATATACTACTTACGCCATCTATCGACGTATAGATGGTATGTCTGTCTGTAACGCTTTCACGTTACAGATTTGGTACAGAGATATATTAGAGCTTGGGGAAGGACATAGGATAAGTTTTATTGCAAAAAAAAGCTTGAAGGGGTTGAAATAGGGGATGAAATGCAGTCGAGCTGTGATTTTACTTTGCCTTTGGGATTTAGTCATATGCAAATTACGTTGGCGTTGAAAATAAAAATGTAAAATACGAAATAGTAATACAGCAATTACAATGTGACATGAATACACGTGGTAAACTGCACCCGGGCGAAGCCAAGACGAGTCAACTAGTTCCTACATGTAAAATAGCGATAAGTAATATAGCAATTACAATGTGACATGAATACACGTGGTAAACTGCACCCGGGCGAAGCCAAGACGAGTCAACTAGTTCCTACATGTAAAATAGCGATAAGTAATATAGCAATTACAATGTGACATGAATACACGTGGTAAACTGCACCCGGGCGAAGCCAAGACGAGTCAACTAGTTCCTACATGTAAAATAGCGATAAGTAATATAGCAATTACAATGTGACATGAATACACGTGGTAAACTGCACCCGGGCGAAGCCAAGACGAGTCAACTAGTTCCTACATGTAAAATAGCGATAAGTAATATAGCAATTACAATGTGACATGAATACACGTGATAACTGCACCCGGGCGAAGCCAAGACGAGTCAACTAGTTCCTACATGTAAAATAGCGATAAGTAATATAGCAATTACAATGTGACATGAATACACGTGGTAAACTGCACCCGGGCGAAGCCAAGACGAGTCAACTAGTTCCTACATGTAAAATAGCGATAAGTAATATAGCAATTACAATGTGACATGAATACACGTGATAACTGCACCCGGGCGAAGCCAAGACGAGTCAACTAGTTCCTACTATTAGTATATATTACCTAAGTAAATTATGTATAAATTGTATTTATTATATTTGTATATTATGGCTTCTGCTATGAATTAAAAAAAATATTTTCTTTTCTTAATAAATATTGTCTTTCTGAACGTAAAAATGACGAAGTGACTAAAGTAGGTTATTACTTCTTTCTGCGTTTTGGCTTTTTTCTTTGGCTTAGTCACTTTTAAACGCTGATTGTAATTCCATAGTTAAAAATTAGTATCTAGTAGACATTTAAAAAACATACAACTAATAATAAGCATTTTAAAACAGCAAACAAGAGTAAATTTAAACAAACAAACATGAACGTATGTAGTTTAAAACGTTAGTTTTTATCTTATTTAGGAAACAACGTGATTGAGCATAAAAAGGAAAGGCGAGTATCTTATTTATCGTGTTAAAACTTTTTCAGTCCGACGCCAATTTAAATAACTAAGTTTAACTAGCTCTTGTCTGCTGTTACGCTTATTTTGTTTTCATTTAAAATTCTATTATTTACCTTAAATAATATGGACGACGGGTTTTCATTGTGTTCATAGCTTAATGAATTCCAATCCAAGTCTACGCACGACTAACGTGAACTCACTCCTTTTACAACCATTAAAAAATATATAAATGACTAGCGTGCTGCCCTCGCTTCGTTCCGGGTATTTAAAGCAATATTATAATTGATGTCCTCAAATTGTCACTCTGTAATTGTGTAGTATTTCATTATTTGAAAAAAGAGAGAGAGTGAGAAAAATAATAGAAACAAAAATAAAAGAGAAGCGACAGATGATAAAAGAGGGAGGACAGAGCAAGAATAAAATAGGTAAAGGGGAGAGAGAGAGAAAGAAAGAGAGAGAGAGAATCGAAAGAAAGAAAGTGAAAAGAGACTAATCATTGTGAACGGATAAAAATAAAAAGAGAGAAAAAAAAGAGACGATGAAAGACAATGATAGCATATAAGAGGAAGAGAGACGGAAATACTATAAACTTCTCTCAGTAAAAGAATTTTTAAAATCGTATCAGTAGCAACAAAATGACCGTGTTCTATTAATTTAAAAATGTATATGGCAACACTAAATCACCTTTGTCCCTCACGAATAGTGTAGTTTTCTAACAGTGAAAGAATTTTTAAAATCGGATTAGTAACAACAAAATGACCATATTCTATTAATTTAAAAATGTATATGGCAACACTAAATCACCTTTGTCCCTCACGAATAGTGTAGTTTTCTAACAGTGAAAGAATTAAAAAAATATCGGATTAGTAACAACAAAATGACCATATTCTATTAATTTAAAAATGTATATGGCAACACTAAATCACCTTTGTCACTGACGAAAAGTGTAGTTTTCTCTCAGTGAAACAATTTTTTTAAATCGGATTTGTAGTTCCTCAGAAACTATTCAATTTACAAAATGACCACCTTATGGCACTTAAATGGCCATACCTTTTTAATTAGAGTATTTATGGCAACACCACATAGCCTATGTTACCCGGAAAGGATGTAGCTTCCTATCGATGAAAGAATTTTCAAAATCGGTTTAGTACTTTTCAAGCCTATTCGCAACAAACAAACATACAAATATACAAACAATCAAATCTTTCCTCTTTATATAATAGTGTAGATAAAAAAAAATTAAATCCGGAGATAATAGACAACAACAGCCTAGAATTTTTATTTTTCTGCTTTACTATATTTTTATTTACTAAGAATAAAAAATACAACACATAATAAAGTAATAAGCTTGTAAAAGTATTTTTCTGTAACTGTTTGTTAATACGGGATCTACTTTTTACTTACGACGACAGTGATGACGTCACACATTCCAAATAAGATGGATATTTTGGCGATATTTTGTATGTCTTCGGTAGTATAGTGGTCAGTATCCCCGCCTGTCACGCGGGAGACCGGGGTTCGATTCCCCGCCGGAGAGAACTTTCTTTTCTTTTTTTTTTTCGTTTTATAACATTTCTTTAATGATCATAATACAGAATAACAAAAATAAAATTGATGAGTTATTATTTTTTTTTACTTTACATATTTTTTTTATTATTTGGTTTTTTTTCAGATAAAAAATTAAACCTGAAGAAATCAAAAACTTTTAATTAATTATATGAGTCAGTCAGTATTATATTTTTTTTAAATCTTACACAACCTCTCCATTGCATGTCTGAAAAAAAGTTGTAAAGTTCGCAGGTAGTTTCTTTTGTATTATTTCAAGTATACCGACATGTAGACAAATAAAACCTTTGTGTGACAGATTAGAGTCAGTTTCTCTGGTATTGTCGCACAGTGTACATGGAAGTTAGTATTATAGTGTCGTGGTTAAGGTTCCCTTCTTGAGGTCCATGTAAGTTTACGGGAATTAAAAAGTAATCATGTTTTTTGAGCTATTTAATTCATTAAATCAGTTAAGTTTCAGATGTCCTAGATTGTCCTCGCGTAATAAATTCCTCTTTTCAGTTCCTGTTACAAGAACTAATTATGCAAAAAATTTATTTGTTTCTAGAGCTTGTAGCAGTTATAATGAAAAGTTTTATATGTATGATGTATTTTTGAATTATGATATTAATATCAAACATATAAAAAAAGATTTAATCTCTTTTCTACGTATATCTAGTTAGAGTTTGTTGCCCCTTGTATCTTATTTTATTTGTTTTTTTTCTTGTAATTTATTATCACAATGTTATAATTTTTTTTTTTTTATTTTTGGTAATTTCTTGTTTAATCGTATTATTTTCTTTTTTGCTCTAATTGTGTGTTACGTATAAGTGGAAACTTTATTGGTGTATACTTTAGTTATAATTTTAGTTTGTAAGAGATATTTCACTGTTTGTTTCCCAAATATTAATAAAATAAAATAAAATAAAATAAAAAAAATAATATAATATCTTTTCCATTTTGTGCAAGAAGTATAACATAGTGTGGAATTAAAAAGGTAAGCATCACATAAAGACCACCACCACGACGTAACTGAAGTGAAATTGAATCTCTTTTACTGTGGAAACGTTGACTGTGTATCCATAGTCATAGATAAATGTTTTATGTATAACTAGTTGGGTCTAGCTAATTACAGTTAATGAAGGCATTTACACCCATAATTAAAGCTTTTTTCATTCAACTTTAATTATTTTTTACTTTTTTATTATTAGTGTAGAAACGTGGATAATGAATGCAGAAATTGTCTCTAGTAAATGGGCCCTAAAATAGCAATTCAGGACCGATGCGTTACTACTTTCTTATCATTTCTATTACAACTTAAGTTAGTTATATTTATGACTAGCCGACGCACCCTCTTTTTAAGTAAGTAATGTTCGTGCAGCGGAGGGGAGCGTTGTAATTACTGAAAAGGTCTTTAACCTTACATCTTGGTCGCATGTCCAAGGCACCCGGCTTTCGTCTAAATTGTATGTTATTATCGTATCTTAAGTGTCACTGCGCAATACACTCCATGCACTTGATAATGCTGACTTATGATCTCCCAAATTTCTTCAGTAATGTTTATTGATAAAGAGAGAGTTGAAATTGTAGTCTATATGCAGACTAACAGTATGACGGCTTGACTAGAACATCCTCCTGGGGTTATACTTTAGACACAGAGCTTCAAAGTTACTCCTAGAGTACTCGCGATGCAATCCATCATTGTTCTGTCGTGACGGCGTTTCTATTCTGTAATCCCCACTTCCAATTCAAGAAAGTCAAAATGCTACTCATATCAGCCCTACCAACCTCAAATAACAGGATATTACTCAAATTATAAGTGTTGCCAACATCATAATTAACAGTAAATACTAATAAATTGTTCAGTTTAGAATTTGCTGGAATTTGTTGTGCAATTTTTTAAAGAATTGTTTCTTCTAATTTTACGTTGATAGGTCTTTAATGATGATTTTCTTATTAAAAGAAATTTAATTAGACATCAAACTCTATTTAGTTCTATATTTTATTTTTCTATTTCTCTTAAAGTATAGCGACAAACTGGCACCATATTAAATGAGATAATAAATCTCGAATACCCGCATTTTATACCTGAATTGTTACACTAAACCATTACTTTTACTAAAGATTATTTTGCTTTATTTAAAAATCTTATGTACGTGATTATATTTGCTTCCTCAAAATCTAGACACTGCATGGTTTCCACCTCCAACCTTCAAAGTTCGAAACATGTTCTGAGTCTAACAGAACCACGCTTTTATAACTTTGTATCTTCCAAACCTACCGTTCACTGAATATTCATCTTAGTCTGTTAATATTAGCAACAGTATTGATAGCTTAGTTGCTAGTAGTTTACATTTATTTTAAGAATACCCTACTTACTGGCAAAAATATAAACTGACACAATCGTCCAAGTGATATAATAAAGTAGACATAGCCTTGTCATAGAATGAGAGAGGAATGATATCTCTGTACAACAATACGTATACACATGCAATTTAGATGGAGAGGCGTGCAGCGCCATGGACTTGCGACCAAGGTGTAGAGTTACAGGCCTTTTATATAATTACAACGCTCCCCTTCGCTGCCCGAACACTAACTACAGCAGATAATAAATTTAACTTACGTGGAACTCAAGTAGGGTGACCCTAACCGACTCTATAGAGACTTGAGTCTTTTTTATTGAAAATCAAGTAAATAGTTTTATTATTTAAACCTGCACTTAGGTCACATACAATGTCCTTAATATGTTCTTCATATAACTTAGTTGTGGCTCTCCGGACCTCATACTAGTACTACATACTATAACATGGAAAACCTTGAGACTGTTAGTACACCCCGTTTATAAAATAGTATTCGTGGGTAGTTCGTTTTAACCTATATTGATTGAGCCAATTTTTCAAGTGGTTTCGCGCAGTAGATATTGAAGTATTAGACTAATAGTGTAGTGTTGTTTGGTGGCGTGGTGATTGGCCTCCGTTATCGGGAAGCAAGTGAGTAATGCAATCGATTATTTTAATAATTGGTAAATCGAGCTGTGAAGGTGAGAGTTTACGATTATAATAGACGTCATTAAACTTGCTCATGTGTGTCAAGGCCCAGGTACGGCTCGGCTTCCTATTTAGTTTATAGAGCAAACATTAGTACAGAATAAGTACTTTTAATTCTTATTTACTTTATTTACTGAAAATGTCGGAAGTGTAAGTTAGCCTTAGGTTAGGTTAGCCTTGTGTTAGGTTAGGTTTATGTGAGTTTAACCTTAGGTTTAAACAGAGAACCTGGGCAGTGGAGGCGAGTGTCGTGATCACTTAAAGGAGCTCCTTACCTACACCTTGATCACAAGTCCAAGGCACTGCTTGGGTTCCTGTCATAATATTAAGAGATCGTAACGTTTAGTTATATCCTGACCGTGTTGCCCCCGTAGCTTATATTATAGGTCAGCCATTGTGAACATACGATGCTTATTAAATGATCCTTTTTAGTTTCCGACAAATACATAAATATTAAAAGTATAAACAATAATATTAGTACAGGTGTACGTTTAAACTGAAACTATTAACCGACACTCTGAAATATGGCGCTTTAGAATAACATTCCCAGTTTTGAAGGCGCTATTGTAGCAACTCGCAAGATGGATGCCGCACATGAGTAATGCACATTTAATATTTCGGATTTTGAACACGTGTGCGGAATTTCCTCAATTGAAAGGCTTTTCGAAATTTTAGAATGGATACTCGGAAGATTTTGGGATATGTTCTGACAGTTTTTGTAATACATAATGATACTTATTAACTTAGTGTATTAACCTGGGTCCAACAACGATTATTTTTCTATAATTACTTGAATCCACACAGCAGTGATAGCCCAATGGTTTAGTCGTTGATGTTCTACTCGGGAGGTTCGAGTTCGATCCTTGTCACACACCTCTGATTTTTCTGAGTTATGTGTGTTTTAAGCAATTAAATATCACTTGCTGTAACGGTGAAGGAAAATATCGTGAGGACCTGGACTCTTGAGTGTACTCCATTTGGCCAGCGTGGTGGGCTATGGCCTAATCCCTCCTCGTTCTGAGGAGGAGTCCCGGCTAAGCAGTGAGGCATTAAAGTGTGATGATAATTACTTGAATATCTACATCAATTTAAAAGCAAATAATTTGAAACTGGTGATTTATTTTTCGTTTCGTCAGCCAACCTTCAAAATATCGATATTTTTTTATTTAAGCAGCAATATTATTATAATACATTTTTATTAAATACTGGCCGACCTGCGCGACTTCGTTCGCGTGTTGCTCCACACCTATGGGTCGTAGCGAGATGTTAAATAGCCTATGTTATTCCTTGTTACACCAGCTATCTACCACGGTCCAGCCATTTCTGAGATTAGCCGGAACAAACAGACAGACAGACAATAATAGTAAAAAAAAAAAATGTTGTTTTGGTACGTATCCATATCACTTCACGCACTTAGTAAAAAGCGGTTATTTTAACATTACAAACAGACACTCCAATTTCATTTATTTGTATGTATATGATATATTGTTTTATTGTAAAAATATACTTCGATAAGACTTTATTTCAATAAGACTTCTTTAGGACAGAAGCAAAAACTAATAAAATATATTAGGAATACTCCAAATTCCTTATTGGTTGTTTTATTATTTGTTGAGATATCTACAATAATAACATACGGTTCAAAAGTACAGTCAAGAAACTTCAGGTATATCCCTCCCAAACAGGGCACATAAAGTAAATCAAATATAATAAGTTTACTTTTAATTAATTTATTATTAGTTATCGCTGGACAGGGAAGTCCTTTCATATGATATTCATATTGTAGGAGCGTATTTTATATAACTTATCCGCCATCTTGGGTGCTCCACCATGTTGAATTTAGAATAACGTCACACGGCTTACCATACGCTGTCATCCAAACTAAACGTGTATACAATTTCAGCTCAAAGAGTTGAAGAAAACTGCTTCAAAATTAAATAAACAAACATAGTAACCTACATTGCAGTTAAATAAAACTCAAAGTTTATTATTTTAAGTTTCTATCTAATCTACAGGTAAAACATAATATTCTAAATGCACTTGTGGTTTAATAACATTCCTGATGTAAGTAAAGATTTTCCTCAATAAAAGAAATAGTTCCGTTACGTTATCTATGGATCCGAAAGTAAATTCACTCGTGCGTGTTTACTAAAAGAAATTGGTAGCAAAGTGATTTCTTTAACAGGATTGATTTCGATGTATAAATCATACATGAAAAATAAATGTATGTTTAGCAAAACAAATTCATCATCAATCATATTGTCCTGTCTTTCACCTAAAACAAATCTATACTTTAACGTTCCTGGATAATCAGAAAGCAAATTAAATTTCTGTTTCAATTAAAACAGCTTTGAGAATGGGAAAGTGTTAAGAAAAGCTATCAAAAAACTTAACAGTTGCTCTCAGTTGTCATTGTTTACATGATATTTTTTTTTTATTGTGGATAAGGTGCAAACGAGCAGATGGTCCACCTGATGGTAAGTGGCCACCATCGCCCATGGACATCGACAAAACAAGATATACATAAATTCTCATTAAATTTGTTAATTGTAGAAACATCCTAGAGACAAAATTTAATCGTTACATAGTTAATGACAAGTATCCGTAGGGCGGACATTACATATCGATAACGCCTTAATGTGACCAAACTAAAAAAAAATTTTTTTTTAATTTTCAAAAACTTATTTTAAATTAATTTAAATACCATAATTAAAAGTATTATGCATAAATAAGTTGTTTCACTGTTAGTTCTTAGTAAAAGGTGAACAAAAATTGATGTTACTCCTAAAATGTTATATAGATTTTTGTTTTTATTTCGTTTATTTGAAGCGTCAGTAGCTCAGTGGTTCGAGCTTTGGATTCACGATCAACAAGTCGTGGGTTCAAATCCCGGACATTGGACTACTGACGTGGCCCACTCCTGACACAAGCTATTTATTACCTTACTAGGAGGGGTAAAGGGAATACTAGTAGTATGTGATCTATACTGTTACTAATCTTTAAAAAAACAAAAAAAAAAGATTGTTTTTATTCCTATGACAACATTCCCATAGTATGTCATCAACAAATAAGTTTAGAATGTTAAATTATCTAACGGAAGACATGGCTTCGGCCTTACTATAAAAGGAATAAAGAATTAGCCTACTAAAGACTCTACGGTGAAATGGTATAAAGGTATTACCTTTGCCTTTTCCTGTCTAAATTAAGGAATAACAACAGAGGAAAAAAATGTCAAATTGTTAGATAAAAAATTCGTTTTGGTTTTAAAACAAAACTAACACATATTGAAATTTAAAAGATTTTCTACTATATAATAAAATAACAATAATATAAAAAATAAAATAAAGGTAAATTGAAAACAGAATACGAACTAAAGTTAATTAACAGAACCACAACCTTCGACTTTGCTTTAACGGGTGACTAATTTCACGGCGGGCGAGAAATATTTATTTACGCAACTTGTCAAAAAGCGAACACTCCAAGAGTTAGCAGACGGTTTATTTCTATATCGTCAAATCACTCATTAACGAGGTTAAGTGAAGATTTTTCTAGACTTAAGTTTAATGGTCATTAAGGGGAGCTAATTCATCATTAACTGACTCTTGGAGTGATTAATTATTGATTCGAGATTTTTCTAGGGATGCGGCGCAGGCGAAACGTCAACAATGACGTCACTAAACACGTTTACTTTTAGGTTAGGAATTTCAAACACACACTAGGGGCTATTTTTTTACATTTAGTAGGATGGGGTGAACAAACCCCGCACACGTGGAAGCTTGCTGGGCCCTTTAGTTCAGCTTCTTTAAATTAAGGGAGTTATCTATTGTCAGTTAGGCGATAAAGACACAGTACTCACAAGTTCTTGATGATCTTGAATCTTCTTTGTAATCTTCTTTGAGCATGCTCATTACACATTTCACACAATAACACAAATAGTTTAAATAGTTTTTTACTTCACCGCAAGTCGGTTTTTGTCAGGGAAGGGTCAATTAACTAGCGTTAGGAGATATAGCACTCACAGGACTCGAGATATTATCAATCAATAATCACAGGAATGTATATCGCGCGCGCCCGCAGATCCAACTGAACTGTCACGACTGCGGCGGCGCCTATAACACCTCCGCCCGCGCAAGCAACCCCCCGTCGCCGTAATTATAAATTAATAATAATGAGCGACTTAAGTAACCATTTGACGTTTCTGAGTGTGGCTGTATAAGTCCTACCGACTGCGCTATATTAATAGCTATCTCTATGAAAGGTGACTGTGAGACGTAGACTAACTGATATCACATTTCGTAGCATATACCTCACAATAACTAACACTCGTAGACTTACATATCACTGGTTCAATGACACGACTTTATCCGCGTGATGTTCCGCTCCTATTGGTCTTAGCGTGATGGTATATAACCAATAGCCTTCCTCGATAAATGGGCTATGTAACACTGAAAAATTTTTTCAAACCGGACCATTAGTTCCTGAGATTAGCGCGTTCTAGCAAACAAAAAAACTCTTTAACTTTATACATATATTAGTATAGATAAATGATGTACACAAGATATTTGTTTTTTACGGTTGTGTAAGAATGTGTGAATGAATGATACACAATATATTTTCTTTACTTCAATCGAATATAAATAGTCAAAAGTATATCGTTTAATAATATTCCTTTATCCTCCATGATACACTTAAGATGCTCTCAGTATATTTTTATAGATCTCGGCCAAAAGGTTTGAGGAAATAGCCCTGCGTTTGACGGCCTCTTTCCAATATATACGAATTGCTTTGTTCATTCAATCTGAACGTAATTTTTCTGGTAATTACTGTTATAAGACGTTTGGTATTTATTGTTTATTATTTAGTTGCTCATTTCAAAAGGCTAAAACTATTAGTTAATATGCGATTTTAAGTACAACACTGTCAGTCAATTGAGTTGCCTTTTACTGCTTCTACACTTAAATTATAGAATTCAAAAAAACAATTTGTTGCATAAAATGCACGAAATTTTCTATACTTTAATTTATTATATAACTTTTTTCTCCACAAAATAAGTAAGAAAATAGTTATTGTCAATAAACTAGAATTAGGTGCTATTTTCCAGATATGAAATTTTACACGTGAGGGTTAGAATACTATTCCCCTCTACCGCTGGGAGAGCATCTCGTAAGAGCCGAGTAACCCATCACCCCCTTGGTGGTAGGGGATCTGTTCCCCGACTGGCTTGCGACCACCAGCATGCGAATCCGACCACCAAGTATTATAGACACGTTCCGGTCGAGCCGCATTAGGGCCAGATTTACCCCCTTCCTCTCCCATCCCATTAATGCTGCGGATCTAGGGGAGTCTAGACTCTTGCTCAGGGTCCGCCGAAACCGCAGCTTTTTTTTTCTTCACTCCCCAGCCCCGCTCTATCTTCGAGGATGCATCGCATCGACAATACAAGAGAGATCGCATCGACAAAACAAGAGAATCTCTCTTGTATTGTCGATGTCCATGGGCGATGGTGGCCACTTACCATCAGGTGGACCATCTGCTCGTTTGCTCCTCATCCACAATAAAAAAATGAAAGCGTGAATGACAATTTTCAAAACTCCCGGAAAACTATCTGGAAAAAAGTAACTAATTAATTTAAAAAGATAAGAAAATTTAATAATCGCTATGTTTAAAATTTTTTTAATAAGTTTCCAAAAATACTAGACGTTGAAAGTAGAAAACGAGTGCACGGTTACACAGAGAATATTTTACAAAGAGTGTCACTCTGGTCTCCCAAACGTATTCCATATAAAAGAACTTTTAGCTTATTAAATAATATACATTAATGTATATAGGTAACACGAAAATATTGAAATAAAAAAATCAATTAAGTGCGAGTAGACTCCTGCATTAAGAGTTCCGTCTAAACTTTACTCATAATACATCGACATGGTGAAGTTTATAATTTTCAGATTTTTTTTTTACTTACGCTATAAGAGATGGCTTCTTGATAAATTTCGATATTAGTTACGATTCCTTTGCGAGCAGTAACATAAATTGCCGAATCCAGTGATTACATTGACTTAGATGTTTGATTTTTTTCACAATCAAAAGAGATAGCGTCCTGACCTAATATTGATTGTAACTTTCTACCTATGTCGCGCCAGAAAAGTGGATAACAAAGTGTTTCTTTATCACTTTGTGATACGGGACTCTAAAAATATAATCTTTTAGGCTTTATAAAAATATCAATAACACATTTCGAAATATACTAAATTAATACACAAATTTGTAATCTACTGTTTTCATCGAATCAATCAAGTATAAATTAAATCAATTGAAATTTGACTAAGCGTAAAATAAAATTTGCGACGAATTTAAAGAGAGTAACAATCATTTGTATTTTTAAGAACTATATTGAAACTCATTCGTTTCAGTGTTTCTATAAAATTAAATATTTTTGGAGTTATATATTGTAAATAGACTTTTTGAGTCATGTGTGTTTTAAATATTGAATTGAATCAGGCGTTACTTTGCGAAAATTCATGATCATCTACCTCCGAAGCATCTACCTCCTGAAGATTTTTCGGTTACGAAGCGAAACCTACGTCGATTGTCGATCGCGATCTACTTGTGTGGTGTGTACTGGTTCGGGTTCGCGCGTCTCTCTTTTATGTGGGCAGGGTGCTCTTCTGGGTTGTACCATACGAGTCTGGTTGTTCAGATTGCCACGGGTTGTAGCAAGAGTTCTCCATGTCTCCATTCTAAGGAGGAGACCCGGCTCAGCAGTGAGCCATTGAAGGGTGACGATGATGAAGATATTGTAAATAATTATACCTATACTGTATATGAATACATATAAACATGCATTTTACACGGAAGCTTTGCAGAGCCTGGGACTTCAATGCGATTTTCAGCAATAGATAGAACGATTCAAGAGGAAGCTTTATGTGTATAATACATGCAAGAGAGAAAAATAAGGGAATCACTGTATAAGCCTAAGGTTAGGCCAACATAAACTTTACCTAACACAAAGCTAACCTAACCTAACGTTGTGACAAATAGTTACAACGTGGTAATTACACTGTAAGGTACATTGACCTTAATCGAACAGCACCCCCAGCACTAACAACACTTACTTTTACTGAACTTACTTTTAAGACTACAGTCAGACTGTCGAGGGCATATAAAGAGTTGAAACTATCAAAATGACGAAAGTGACTACTTCCCTACTCCAGCGCCATAGATGGCGATGAAGATTCAATTATTCGAAAATCGTTTACTATTCTCCGAAACATTTTCGGCGCTGACTAAGATCACGAGTGAATGGTGGCTGGTGAATTAGCTTTGGATTTATGAAGATTAAGGAGAGGTGAGTCTGTTCCACAGATTACTTTCTTAGGTGTAGAGTAAATCAATACTGTAGACATAGATAACATTGGAAATTGTAATACAAAATTAGTGTAGTGTATACATTACACACAACACTGTATAGCGCACTGTATGAGCAGCCTGACGCTAGCTCTCGTCCTGCGACTCTTACTCTAACTGACACCCGCCCTGACAATTGAAATGAGCAAGAGGCAGTATGGGAAGATTATAAAATAATAGAATAAGCATTACTGATTGACAAAATCGATTATAAGTCAGGTCAGAATCGATTATAAGTCAGAATTACTAATGGAAGGGATCGATCCCCACCACTGGCTATAACAACAATCTCTAAGTTGCATACAGTCTCATTTGCTGCTCAGTCGTCGACCGGTGCGGTGGTTTCGATACTGTGTCTGTTCCATGTACTTATTTTACCTTATAATCAAACTCATTTGTTGAATTTTTTTTTGATTTATTATATTTAAAATAAAATCAATTTATATGTAAAATTAGTTTTAGGTCTTGAAAGATTGTTTTTTTATTTGATTGCACTTCTGGTACCTAAATATAGATATTATAGTCACAAACACTGCAGTTAGTAATATAAAAATAAATATACTTTGAAAATGTCGTATTTGTAAAATATAAAACATTATCGAAATACCCACTTATATCTCTTAAATAGTCGTTAACATTAATTAAAAAGTGGAATTAAAACTCGTAAAATGATTTCTCTCTGCAAATATTCGCATTAAACTTTAAAACGAAATAATCTATATTAAAAAGATGAAAATGTTCTCCGGATTTCATATTTACACCGCTTTTTACGTATATTATGAGAAATTCTCGTTTTGCAAAACCCCATTTTGCAGGATAAAGTTTTTTATGCAACTGATTTAGTAGGTAATATGTTTTGCATATTTTCGCGAGCATTTTAAGTTACGAGACCGAAATAACTTTATTTCGGGTTAAATCCCGGTACAAGTAGATTAGTAAAAAGACGGGGTTGTTTTCAATTTTCTTACCGAAAGGCAACCGCTTTTAAGTTAAAGTTGTTTGTGGAATTTTTATTCAAATGCGACTGCATTTTACTGATACTAGCTTTTGCTTGTTACTTTGTGTACAATTTTTTTATTTAAAGAAAATTAGCTGATTATCTCCCTTATGGATAAACATGCGTTTAAAATTGAGTCAATTTTTCTAAAACATTATTTCCGCGTTAGCGGGTAGTTCCTTATATAATATTTTAAGTATAGCCACGTGTAGACAATATATAACCTTTAATGTGATAGATTATACTCAGTCTCTCTGGTGTTTTCGCAGTGTCCATTAAGTTTATTTTATTATCTACTAGCTGCGCCCCGCGGTTTCACCCGCTATATTTTGGATATTTCACACAATAACATTATAAATTATAGCCTATGTGTTATTCTAATATGTAAAGTATATTATTGTAAAGTTTCATCAAAATCCATTTAGTAGTTTTTACGTGAAAGAGTAACAAACGTACATCTAGACATCCATATATTCTTACAAACTTTCGCGTTTATAATATTAGTAGGATTGTAGTTAGCGTTGTCGAGTGATGGAGGTGAGAATTAATATATTATGAAAGAGCTCTTTGAACCTGCTCCTGGGTCTCAAGCTCCAGGCAATACTCATTTAAATAACATATCATTCGATTGAACAGGCGTTTAAAATTAAAAGACTATTTTTCTAAAACATTACGTAGATCTGTAAGATGTCTGTGGGATAAAAGGTTTCTTTGAGATTTCGACTAAAACGTACATAGAGTAAATTTAAGAGCTAAACAAATTAGTCTTTTAAATTTATTAGGTACCTTTGACAACCTCGAATTGTTGTTGTAAAGTTTCAAATACTATCTAAGACATTTAAATTTTTAGTTGTTTGGGAAACATTGGTACCAGAGGCGGAGGGGATGGTATATAAATAAATGAATTTTCATATTATCGTTGTGATTATAGTATTGTTACCTAGAAATGTAAGTTAGGTTTAGATTATCCTTTTGTTAATGCTACCTTATGCATACCTCCCGCCATCCAGCAGGAGGTTATGTGGGGCTCTCCTTGAAGCCGCCCGCCGTTGGGCGAACGGCGGTTCAAGGCATACCCACTAAAACCAGCGATACCCTCCTCCGCCTTAGTGAGACGCCACGGGAACGCTTTCGCAAACAACCGTGACGCCTCGGCGGTCGGTCCGATCAACGCGGACCGGCACACTCAGAGGGGCTCCCAGGGTACCGGGCGTTTCTCCCCTCTGTCTACGACGGATCGGCCGCTTACTTTCTTTGGCGGGGGGGCTTGCAATTCTTGCCCCCCATTCTATGGACCGACGGCTTCCCTGCGTCCGCGCAGATTGCGCAGCGCATTGTGGCTGTGCAGAGAGCCGCCTTGTGCCCCTCTTGGCCGCACCGGTAGCAGAGATCTGCTCGGTTTTTCGGCGAAGGGCAGAGGGCTTTGGTATGACCTAGGCCCATGCACTTATAGCAGCGCATGGGTAGGTCATCCAGTATTTGGACCCTGGCGGAGCTCCAGCCGACCAGGATCCTCCCCGCCTTGGACAGCACCTTAGCTGTGTCCACGGGGCAAGAGATGCGCACCCCCTTCATCCCTGCGCGGCCGGTCCACATCTCGCCTACGCGCACCGCCTCTGCCGCACAACCGCTCGCTCGCACGACCGCGGCAACCATCTTCTCTTTGGTGGCCGAGTCGTCGAGCCCATCCACCCGGAGGTTCACGACCTTTGTTGGTCGTGTCACCTGCACCACACCGTCCAGGACCGTGCGCAGTCTCTCCGCCAGGGTCTCCGCCTGCTCGGGCGTCTGCCCCTTCGGCAGCTCTAGCACCCGAGCCCCGGTCTTAGCCTGGCGGATCCTCATACCGGGACCTATGCCCAGCTCCGCAAGGTCGATACTCATCGCGGCCCTTTCCAATATATGGGCATAGGTGACTCCCTTGTTCGCCGCCTCGGGATGCAGCGTCAAGACGACGGCCGACGTACGAGGAGCCACGAGCCTCTTCTTTGCCGGTTTGGCAGGACCTTTTTTCGGTTTCGGCGCCTCAGCCGGAACCACCTTCTGGGATGGAGGGTTTTTTGCCCTCCTGCGACCACGCCATGCGACCGTCGCCCAGCTATCGCCTTCATGCTCAGCTGAAGGCACACTCGCCGGCACAGCCTGTGCCGGTTCCACCGTAGTCGGCGGAGCCTCCAGTGCGGTGACCGCCGCTTGCTGGGGGCTCTTCTTTTTCCCCCTCTTTTGAAGAGCAGGGGCACGGTCGGGCTGGGATGCTACGGATGTGGGCGCAGCTGACGAAGCCAGCACCGCCTGCCTCCTTCTACCAGCTAGTGGCGGTTGTATGTTCGGCGTCATAAGCAGCCGCTCCTCGATCCTGGACAGGCGAGTTTTCAGCATCGAGGCGATCGCTGCTTTCAGCTCCTCCTTTTGTTAACCTAACCTAACCTAACCTAACATAAGGTTTAAACAGAGAACCTGGGCAGTGGAGGCGAGTGTTGTAATTACTTAAAGGGATCCCGTAAGCCTACACCGTCTCAAGTCAAGTCAAGTCCAAGGCACTGCTTGGGTTCCTGTCAGAATAGTTCCTTTCATAATAGTACGAGATCGTAATGTTAGTTATATCCAGGCCGTATAGCTTTTCATGATAAGCCATCCATTAAATTCCCTTTTTAGCATCCGACACATACATACCGCATACCACACCGCGCCGGCGGCCCGTCTGGGATTATTTTTTATTTATCTTGATATGTTTATTTCGTAATATCTTTTGACTGGAATGTCCGATTTAAATAATTCAAAAAGTAATTAACAGGTATTGAATCAGTCTTCATTACGAAATAATTTATTTGGATAAGAACTAATACAAAGTTATGGAAAACATGGTCTGATTTTGATAGGCATTTTTATCAAATTTTAAAATGTAAAAAAGTAGTTATAGTGACTTAACTAAAATAGTTGGACATATGGTCTCGCAGAGATTTTTGGAGATGTTGATACGTTCTATAATATTGTAAAACATTTTTTTGTTCTATCATCAATACTTTTCGCAGCGCATGCGATGAAAGATATTTTATGGCTAATTTTTTTGCACCTTGTGTTGGTTTTAGTGAGAATTTCTGGGGATCTCTAATTTTTTCTTGTAATAAATATAGCTTATGTTACTCAGGGATAATGTAGCTTTCTAATGGTGAAAGAATTTTTGAAATCGGTCCAGTAGTTTTTATGTTTATTCGTTATATACAAAAATACAAATCTTTCCTCTTTATAATATTAGTATAGAATAGTTTATATGGTAATTAAAGTGTGTTACCTAATTGCGTTATTTTTACTAGGAGACGTACTTTAGTTGAGAATTTAAATAGTGAAGGTGAGCTATTCAGGGTATTCATTTATTTAATTTCATACATATAATTTATAGTATTTGAACATGAATATAAATTACAATACAAAGCAAAGTTTGGTTCACTTCAGTATAGTTTAGCATTCTGTAAACACGAATCACTTCAAACTTCTTACTATTTTACGGGGTTGGGTTTACAGCAGTGCAGTTGAAAAGTCCATGAGTCAATAACTCGTATTGGCTTCCAACTGAAAAACTTTTAACTCAATAAATAAGATACATTGCTTCGCGCTGTTTCTTTTAAATACTCAATCACGAACTCTTTGGTTTTCTAACGTATAATACTGTTTAAAAATGTATAAACCTTTAAATTTGTATGAGAATAAAACTAAAATGAAATGTTATTTACGAGAATCTCATCACATGTTGAATTATCACAGCATCAGAATTATTGTCTAACTAGCGGACCTGCGCGACTTCGTTCGCGTGTTGCTCCGCTTCTATGGGTCGTAGCGAGATGATAAATAGCCTAAGTTACTCCTTATTACATCAGCTATCTGCCAGTGAAAGTCACGTCCAAATCGGTCCAGCCGTTTCAGAGATTAGCCGAAACAAACAGATAGACAAAAATTGTAAAAAATTTGTTCTGGTATATGTACCGTGTATACAACCATATGCACTTAGTAAAAAGCGGTTATTTTAATATTACAAACAGACACTCCAATTGTATTTATTGGTATGATATCTATCAAAAAATATATATATATTTTACCGAGTACAAAAAGATACCGTTTTTTACCTTTAGAATGAACTGAACTGAAAATGAATGAATATTTTTATCATTTAAATAATACTCGATTCGTGTGCTATGATAAATTTGATTGTCAAATTACTAGGTGTTCTATAATTACTTGGCGCAAAGTAGATGGCATTATTTTGTAAACTCCGAGTACGCGAAATATTATTGAACTTCAATTTAGATGAGTAGACGTTATAAAAGAACCTATATATCCGAGTAAGAAGTAAAATTTAAATTGTTATCTATATGGGACATATAAAACAATAATAATATCCACTTAATTAAGTTTAAACGAAACCAAGTAACCAATATTAAAAACTCACTCCAACCTTAGTAATGGTAGTCACCGGTATCAGCACACCACTGCACAGCCATCATGGTCACTAGGTGAACTGCGTTTGGCAACTGGCTAAATTCTATCGGAACAGAGATTATATACAGTCTTGGAATAAAATAAAAAGTACTTCTCGCGAATATAAAGTTATCAACGGTGTTAGCAACATATAAAATACTTGTTTTTATTAGCCTAGAGTAGATTGCCTGTAGACATATTTAATAATTTTATGAGGTAATCATATTAACTTTGCAATTTTTACGCCCTTAAGGTATGATTTTCGAAAAAATATTTTACACTTGTTTCATGACTTTCAATTAAGAACCTTCATATTGAATTTCATTTGAATAACTTTAAAAACAACAAAGATTCATACTAACTCTGCACCCCTATTTCACTCCCTTAGAGGGTGTATTTTCAAAAATCCTATCTTAGTGCTCCCCTACTTTATAAAAGGAACCCGTGTGCAAAATTTCTAGTCTCTACCACATATAGTTTAGACCCTGCGTTGATATCTCAGTCAGTCAGCTTCTCCTGTTGTAAAACTGTTGTTGTAGTCATAAGACAGTATACATAGGAATAATTTTTTTTCTATACACAGATAATCAAGGCTTATCTATTTATCTACATACCCTTCTACACTATGTAAGTACGTTCACACCATTAACCGAGATTACGTACATCAAAGGTTGTATTGGATTTCGTTACTAGCCACAAGACGGTGGTCGACCAAGCGGGCCATTAGCCAGTGGACGCATAAATTATCCCCCCAATTAGTCACATTGATGGCTACAACCAATTATTACATATAGGTGTGGTATAACAGTTTTCAGTTAACGTATTTATTATGCATTTGATAGATTGGTATTTAGATGTAGAGTAAAATGATGATAGTTTTAAAATAAATAATATTTTTATATAATTAGGAAAATTATTAATTTATAGTAAGAGAAAGTAACTGAAATATTAAGTTATAAATATAATGTAAATAAGCACAAATAAACCAACTTCAAATCATTTTATTAATCTACCACCAGTTCGGAATAATATTAATTTTAGGAGAAGAACTGGCAAGAAACTCCTCTAATGTTACTTTCAAAATATAGATTTACCAACATTATATAACATCAATACTATTTAGCAAAGTATCACTATATATACACGATATTAGTAACTTAAGAATATTCAACAGCATCACCACCAGCACCTACAGAGCAACAGCGTAACGACTATACAGAGTAGAAACTAGAGTATCCAGATCCAACCCGTATCTTCCCTTTTATAGAAATACTAACACAAACTAAGCTAGGCTATGGTGGCGCTACTAATACTAACTTAAATACTAAATTACATTATTTATAATATTAAACAATATTAATATCATTTGATCGGCTTAATAATCGTCTAAATATATTAGTATTTCATATATTGGAAATTAAACAATTTATGAATAAGAAATTAATAGTGAACTTTAATTGAAGGTCAAACAATTAAAATGTTGCCAGTCTAAGAAAACTATTTACCATACTCATTTAATTATTTACCCTAATAATTTTATTATTTTATAACACATGTATACCTTAACATCCCTTTCATATAATAAAAACTTTAAGTTAATAGAATTAACTTGAAGGTTACTTTTTATCCTGAATAAATACATATTTCCTGCTGATAAAAGTTCACATAGAAACGGCTCGATAGATTAGCTTTAATATTCTTGACATAGACACTTTATAACTCCATACTTCCATACTTTTATTCTTGAATAAAACACAGCCCTTGTTTCAGCAGACAAAGTCTCCGGCAGATACTAGTTCTTAGGATTCGAATGAGGTTTGACACATCTTATAACCTGAATTAAGACATAGGCTTTTATAGTATTTATCCAGATAAATATATATCGGGAACGAGATAACGATTATCGAATAATCGAATCGTCATCGCTATCTATGGCGCTGGAGTCTCGACTCTTTATATACCGCCGACAGTCAGACTGTAGTCTTAGTCTCTCTCAAGGATTGGGTATCTAGTGTTTGTGAAGTGTTAAGTGCAGTGTTGTGTTAGTGCTGGCTATCCGATTAAGGTCACATGAGTACCTTACAATGTAGTTACCACGTCATGTGTTAGGGTAGGTTTATGTGAGTTTAATAAATAATTATTTCTTAAACCAGACGTGATAGAATTTTTATGATTTTTTCTGGTAACTAAATGAATAATAAAATAACAACTTTCAGCTGGGGTATGAAAACCGTATTAACTAATGTGATTAAAGTTCTTGTTTATGCAGACCGCTTACCTGATAGCAAATGGTTAAAATCGCCGATGGACAAACAATACAAAAGAATATTTCATGATACAGTGTTGTATTAGAAAATTTAGTACTAGAGAAGTATTAGAGCTGAAGCCAAAACCTTGAGTCTGTTGATAATGCGACAATAATAAAGAGTAAAAAGGGGAACGAATGTTGGATTTTTAGTCGCAGCAGTCGCTAAAAAAAATTTATAATAACCCGTTCCCTCGCTTCTGCAATTAAAAATGACTATGTTTTAGATAGTTTATCGTATTTTACTCCCTTCAAGTCGTTCAAAGCAAACCATTAATCAGTGAGCCACGCATAAATTATCCCGTCGATTAGTTACATTGACCGCTACCAATTACCTGCCGAGGTTATACATATATATTAGGTAAATGTATATCAATTATGATCAATTTATTACATAGATATACTCTATTGATTCTTTATTTGTGTGAAAAACTTGTATCTAAGACTTTAACCTCGGAAACTTTAGAAGTGGGGTCTAGAGTGAATTGAATTAGATAGATAGAAAGTCTTTATAGCAGAACCAAATAAAATATTAGATTATTTAATAATTACAAAGCTAAAGTAAATAAAAGGTATGCAAAGGCCGCCTTTTTGCTACAAGCAATCTCTTACAGACAACCCTTGGCAGTTAAGGAAATTTTACTAAGATAAACGGGACAGTGCAAACCTACTACATTTTGATGAATCTGAAAAATTCATAGTTCAGGTGGGATATTATTGAAATATGTTTATTGAACTTTTGAATATTTTTATGTAACAAGAAATTGAAATTAAAAAAAATAAATCTGATTGGCTTTTCATTGAAAAATCATTGTAGATATAACATGCATAAATTAATAAAAAGATGTATTAATGACTAATAAACTACATACATTCAAGTTTCAAGGAGAACGTACAAAAGATAAGTATCTTTCATATAAATCATTGAACTTTACAAAAGTAATTTCTATATCTACGAATTAAGAGAACATTTATATTCTTACAACGTATATTTTATTGTAAGGGCACACTTTGAATATTTAATGTACTTATTACTTTAGCAGGATTTTTACAGATCGATGAATCTTTTTAATAAAATGCTTAACTTTGATTGTTTTTAACTAGGAAGGCACCATCATTATAACATAATTTGTACTATATTTTATTTTTATAATATTATAAATGTGAAAGTTTTGCTACTCAATCGTGTAAAAACGGCTGAACGACTAGAAAGAAACCTGAGAAAACTGCTTTCCGAGCTGGTGGCAGTTTCAGACAAACTGCTCGTTTGCCTTAATATTTTATAAAAAAAAATGATGTATCAAAAGTCCTTTTTTTTTTAATTCTAATAAATTATTAATCCCCGACGCAAAAACGACGGGGTGTTATAAGTTTGAAGTGTCTGTGTGTGTGTCTGTCTGTGGCATCGTAGCTCCCGAATGGATGAACCGATTTTGATTATTTTTTTTTGTTTGTAAGGTGAATTAGTCGGGAGTGTTCTTAGCTATGTTCGATGAAAATCTGTTCAGCCGTTTAAAGATCATCAGCTCTTTTCTAGTTGATGAGGGGATCTGACTAACTTCCTTATGTCCGATCGATTCGAAATTTGGTACCGTGTTACTTCAATGATATTGAAAGAAAGTACCTTACCAAGGTTACCATGACCTGATCAGCCATTTGAAGGTCAAGGGACCTGCGATCGCCCAACGCGACGATGCTTGGAAAATAAAAAGGTTAGGTTCATGTCGTAATTGTAAGAGGTCATAATGTTCAGTTATCGGTTCAGTAGCAGTATCTAGGTTGGGTTTACCCAATAGTCCATTCAATATCATCACCCCCTTTGTGTTTTTCAATATACCCCCTCCCTCTTGCTTTTCTTTTTCTCCGAGTTATATATAAACATAAATCATAAGAAAACACGGATATAAAACGGTCGTAAAAGGGTCACTATTAGTTCATCAAAAAGCAGTTACTGAGTAAAGGGACGGAGATAAACGTGACGGACAAAAGTGGTGTAGAAAATAGCTTTAAAAGGTATTAGAAAAACATGCTGGTAAATCTATTATAAAAATATGAAAAAAGATTTATGTCTAGGCTTTCTATGCTATAGATAGATATTCATAGAGACATTATGTTTTTTAAATATTCATACATTATAATTATAATTCTTACATTAATTCTTTAATAATGTTAAAGGATACTCAATTATTCCGTTTCAACAAAAAACTGGTTGTATGTAACTATGTTTGTATTTTGGATGACAATTATTAAGAGTATGGGTGCTATACTGCGCAGTAACACTCAAACAACAATATTAACATGTAATCTATATCTATACTAATATTATAAAGAAGTAAGATTTGTATTTTTGTATTTTTGTATTTTTGTATTTTTGTATTTTTGTATTTTTGTATTTTTGTATTTTTGTATTTTTGTATTTTTGTATTTTTGTATTTTTGTATTTTTGTATTTTTGTATTTTTGTATTTTTGTATTTTTGTATTTTTGTATTTTTGTATTTTTGTATTTTTGTATTTTTGTATTTTTGTATTTTTGTATTTTTGTATTTTTGTATTTTTGTATTTTTGTATTTTTGTATTTTTGTATTTTTGTATTTTTGTATTTTTGTATTTTTGTATTTTTGTATTTTTGTATTTTTGTATTTTTGTATTTTTGTATTTTTGTATTTTTGTATTTTTGTATTTTTGTATTTTTGTATTTTTGTATTTTTGTATTTTTGTATTTTTGTATTTTTGTATTTTTGTATTTTTGTATTTTTGTATTTTTGTATTTTTGTATTTTAGAAAGCTACATTGTCCCTGAGTAACATAGGCTATATTTATTACAAGAAAAAATTAGAGATCCTTATAGAACAAAAAAATGTTCTACAATATTATATAACGTATCAATATCTACAAAAAAGTCCGCGAGACCATATGTCCAACTATTATAGTTACGTCACTATAACTACTTTTTTACATTTTAAAAGTTGATATAAATGCCAATCAAAATCAGACCATGTTTTCGTTAACTTTGTATTAATCCTTATCCAAATAAATTATTTCGTATTCAAGACTATTTCAATACCTGTAAATTACTTTTTGAATTATTAAAATCGGACTTTCCATTCAAAAGATATTACGAAATTAAAAATATCAATATAAACAAAAAATACACGTCGACGCGACGGGCCAGTATAGCGACGCAGCGCAGCGAGTAAAGCGGCAAGAGAGTGGGCACCGAAATGCGGGAGGGCCTATATATTTTTAAAAATAATATTCCACCCGCGCGAAGCCGGGATGGGTCGCTAGTCTAGATATAAGCCGAGTAGTGGCTGAGCTTCAGACTCAGTAGCAGGTTTAAAATCGTCTTCTACTATGCATAAACTCTCACCTCCACCGCATGTCCCAGCTATTGAATATAAAAATAATAAAGTACATTACTCACGTGCTCCTAGATAACGGCGTCCTAGCACAACGCCACCAAACAACACGACACTATTAATCCCAATAATTTAATATGACGTATATTTATAAAGTGAGTCAATCCTATTGGAATGAATGTTATAATTGTCTACTCGATATAAGATAAAATTAACTACCCGCGAATACTAATTTATAAACGGTGCTGCTAACACAATGCATGGTAAGATGTGTGACATAATTCTAAATCCAAAATGGCGGGACACACAAGATGGCTGACTAGTTATTTATAATGCGGAGTGCATTACAACATTATTACAATATGAGATGATTAATTACAATCTATCTATATATTAGGTTTAAAAAGTTTCTTTGCATTTTTTAAGAAAATTCAAAACATTTTTTAATATAGTTTATTTACATTTAACTAAAGTATGTAGGTACCATTTTGTTCGATAACTTTTTGCCATCTTGTAGGTAGGGACATGATCCCATTGATATAGAAATTTTAGGGCTTCTAGCTTCTGATCAAAAAAGCGCGACAAGTAGTTTTGGCAGTCCTCTCGTGATGTTAAGAGCGTGTCGTGTCCGCGCGCTTGCTCAGTTTTAGGTATTTGACAAGGCGCTCTGTCTTAATGTGAGTTGCACGCACACTTCCACGCGAGTTAGCCGGCAATACAGAGTAATGTAACTATAATAGTCAACATTACACTTTTATATAGGTAACTATATAGTCAACATTACACTTTTTCAATTGATGTTGGTATGGGTTTAAAGTGCTGTTTGTTATAGTTTGATCGGTATATGCTTTGTAGTTCATCATCACGACCCTTCAATGGCCCACTGCTGAGCCGGGTCTCCTCCTCAGAATGAGGAGGGTATTAGGCCATAGTCTCCCGCGCTGGCCCAGTGCGGGTTGGCAGACTTCACACACCTTTGAGAACTTTTTGGTAACTCTCAGGAGTGCAGGTTTCCTCACGATGTTTTCCTTCACCGTTAAAGCAAGTGATATTTAATTGCTTAAAACACACATAACTCAGAGTCAGAGGTGTGTGCCCAGGATTGAACCTCGGACCTCCCGAGTAAGACTTGAAGTCTCAACCACTGGGCCATCACTGCATGACTTTTTAGTTAGTAAAAAATAAAAAATCGGATATGAAAATCTGAATGTTTTACTAATTATTATTTCGACACATTATACAATATATTTAAAAACAGTTCGAACAAAATAATTTTAACAAGTCGATAGTAGACCTCACGAAACAAGAAATAAAAAAACACAATGCGACGAATTTTTTTATATAATTTTTTTAACAATTTTTTTTTAAATAGAAAAAAACACTTGGTAGTAAGGGATCTTTTCTACGACTGGTTTGCGATCACCAGCATGCGAATCCGACCGCTAAATAGCATAGACGCGTTCCGGTCGAGCCACATGTATGTGCACCACTCTTACCCCTTCCCTCTCTCTGCCCTTCCATTCCCTTAATGCTGCGAATCTAGTGGATTCTGGGCTCGCTGAAACCGCAGCATATTTTTCTTCACTCCCCCTCCACACTCTATCTTCGAGGATGCAACGCATCGACAAAACAAGAGAGTATCTCTTACTTTACTGATGCCATGGGCGATTTTGGCCACTTACCATCAGGTGGACTATCTGTTCGTTTGCACCATATCTAGCATTAAAAAAAACATCGAGTTTTACAGGATAGTAGTACACAACTTAAAAAATTTTTAATAATATTTTTCCACAATTTTTTTAGGTCATTGCTAGAAAGAAGTTAAAAATTATTTAATTATTCAAGTTATATATTAGATGTTTTATTTTTGGCTTTAAACTACTCAGTTCCGGTACCAGGGGTAGGAGTAGACGATATACATCGACGTATTAAGAACACTCGATGTATTGTTAATTTTTCAACATAATCTTAGAGTATACATCGATGTTTTTTTATTCGATGTATCGAAGAGCCAAACTGACAAAATAAAATTGGCTACGCAGCACTGGTATTATAATTTATGAATAATAAAACTATTTTTGATTAAGATTTACGATTATAAAATATAGGGGTTGGATCTTAAAACGTTACATGAATTTCGTGTAACTGTAAATTTAAGATTGAAGAGGGGGTTAGTTCTTACCTATAAACAATAATAAAAAATACACAATGTTAAAAACTTCGTAACCCCTAACTTGAACTCTGTGATTATTTGATATTTGACACTGACGGATTACATTAGAAATTTCCGAAACGTCGATGTTTGTTTTGCTAGAGAACATCAATATCAAAAAGTATCAGTATAAGTATATATATATGTCGGAAAATGGTAAAAGATTATCGAGTAATCGAATTGTCATCGTTGTCGATGGCGTTGGAGTCTATCCTTACTGCGATTTGTACTAAATTTTTTTGCTAAGAATAAAAAATTTAAAATTCAATAAAAAAAAAAACTTGTTGCTGGCAGGGGAAAATGGTGGTTAAGGGGGTTTATATACGCCCCTCCTACCTCCCCACATACCCCTTTATACCAAATTAACTCGTTTTAAGATTTTTACCAAATATAGGTCAAATACAAACATCATAACATAAAAGATCTGACTTATTGAACGCTCTATACGTAAACTACTCTGCGCTGTTAGTGCTATAAACAAATACGTCAAATTTGACAGGACTGCTGCGGACTGAAGCGTGGCAGGCTTGTGTTGTGTATTTATTCGGCGCTACGCATCCATAGAAAAAATGTATGGCAAATTTCTCCGTGAATTTTGATGAATTTTTACAATTTTCTTGAGCTATTCTTGAAATATTTAAAGCGCCAAACTTGTAACTAGTGAAGTAAACTCACCATTTAATAGTGTTAAAAAATTATATTTTGTATTTTACTTTGTTATTTTGTCATAACCCTGAACCTAGTTTTTTGGTTTTTCTTCGAGGTATTGCACAAAATTAAGGCAAAAATTTTTTTTTCTATCTCGCCATACTTGTTATTCGAGAAATTTATTGTATGGTTTTTATACTTTATAATGATCTGCGTATTGCAGCAGAAACAAAACAGTAAGGTCATTTTTGGCTCAAAACACAAGACGCAGCTTTAATCTGACACTGCCTAAAGAATTCTGAAGAGACCGAAACAGGTGGAAATCTGAAGGTCAAAGGCAAGGTCAGGACTATACGGCGGATGCATTAACACCTCCCAGCCAAACTCTCTTAATTTTTTCTAAGTGGCTAAAGATGTGTGAGGTCTAGCGTTATCATTATGAAACACCACACCCCTTCTGTTGATTAATTCCGGCCGCTTTCTCTCAGCTTCTTGCTTTAATCTCATCAGTTGTTCGCAGTAGAGTTCAGAATCAAAAGTAGGTCCTGCCTGGTGGTAACAGCTCATAATGGATAATGCCCTTCCAATACCACCACACACAGCCTGTGAAGCCTGACCGGCCTTTGACCACGACCTTTTTCACACGTTCTTGTCGTACGTAATCCACTTTTCATCACCGGTTATCAGCTTCTTTAAAAATGATTCGGTTTCATTACATCATAATAAAGAATCACAAATGAGTACACGGCTCACTAGGTTTTTTTCAGTGAGCTCGTGAGGTACCCAAATATCGAGCTTTTTTGTGTACCCAGTTTATTTCAAATGCGCCAAAACTGTTTTGTGGTCAATTCCCAGTTCTTCAGCTACATCGTAACTACTGATATGCCGATCTTGCTCCACTTTTTCGAAAATGGCATCCATTTTATCTGTAATAGGGCGACCAGAGCGAGGTGCATCTTTGACATCAAAATTTCCGGATTGAAAACGCTTAAGCCAAATTTGTGCTACTCACACAAACACTGCACTACACCATAAACATCGCAAAATTTTTTTGCGACTTGCGTTGCATTTTTTCCTTTTTTGTAGTAAAATTTTTAAATGTATCGAATTTTTTCATTAGCTTCACTCATCTTCACAGTACGAAAAACAAATAAAAATCACACATTTTCCTAATTTGAATTTGAAATTATCTTCCTTAAAATGTAAATTTTGAATGATACCAAAACCAGCCAGATACAAATAGTATAGCCAAAGAGATTTTATTACAAGTTCATACATACTATAATGCGAAAAGACTTTTTCCCTGCCTGACCTATTATGTATATCCTACTAATATTATAAACGAGAAAGTTTGTAAGAATGTATGGATGTATGCTTGTTATTCTTTCACTTAAAAACTACTGAATGGATTTTGATGAAACTTTAAATATAGCTTACAATAATATAGCTTACACATGAGAATAACATACAGGCTATTATATTTAATGATATAGTGTGAATTATCCAAAATATAGCGGGTGAAACCGCGGGACGCAGCTAGTATGTATATAAAAGGAGAAGCTGACTGACTTATCAACGCAGGGTCTAAACTTTAAGGGTTAGAAACTTGAAATTTTGCACAGAGGTTCCTCTTATAACGCCCCTATTTTACTAGCACTAAGAAAGAATTTTTGAAAATTCGCCCCCTAAAGGGGTAAAACGGGGGTGCAAATTTATTTCAATAAAATATTGTATTTGGGTTATAAGTTCCTAATAATGATTATTGTCGATATCCTTTTTTGGTTATTTAATTCCTAAGGGGGCAAAAGAGGGGTGCAAGTTTAGTAGGTATGTCACGCTAAAACTCGAGAAGAGCGGGACCGATTTGGCTAATTTTAGTTTTGAAATATGCGTGGAAGACAAAGAAAGGTGAGAAACGCTAAAACAATTTGATAAAACATTTATTTGCAGTCTTATACACCTCAGCGAAGCGAGGACGGGTCAGCTAGTATGAGTATAAAATGAAAGTGTTTATGAATAACTCGAACCAAATCTAATAGAGCGGGCCTTTTAGATAGGATTTTCTCTTCAAATACTTAAGAAAACTGGATATAATATAAATAGATTTATAAGAGACACAAATTATGTCCACCAACTTGTATATTAAATAAGAATCTTTACATAGTATATAACAAAATCGTTTCCCGCTGTCTGTACGATTAGATCTTTTAAACTATGCTACGGATTTTTATATAGCTTTCACCAATAGACTGATTGATTCAAGAGGATTTTTTTAGGAGATTTTTCTATTATAGTATACATTCATATTACAGTAGAGAAACCGTGCGAAGCCGGGGCAAATCTAAAATAACAATATATTTATAAACCAAGATGGATACAACATTTGCAAAAAATACAAACTTTACAGCTATAAAACTTTTTAAATAAAAAAGTATTTAAAAAGCTCATTATTCCAACAATCCTTTTCCATTTAAAAGATTTAACTTATCTGATTTTAATAATAAGGCAGTCAGCACACCTTTTTCAGTTTAAAACGTAAAAAACGGCGCACCGCTTCCGTCGTTAAACTATTCATTTACATAAAATCCAAGGGAAAATAGTAAATAACTGTGAATTTAAAATTTAAACAAATCTACTTTTTAAATGCGCATTTCTCGAAACTCTTGTGTTCTGAAATGACTGCGACTGCGACTGAGACTGCCAACTTGTTATTATTTTTAAGCAAACGGTATGCAAATATTCGACAGACAGCTATTCTGTGAAGTACGGACGCTTTGTATAAAAGTTTTAATTGTAAATGGCGATTAATTTTTAATAGGAAAATACCCATGACTACGTCTGCTTGGAGATCAGAGAGACTTTCATCTAATGCCGTTGAGATTTTGGGTAAAACAGGGAAGGCAAACAAGGAAATAGAAAGCTAGCTACACTGTTCATAACTTGCAGGATAACTTCTCTCTCACTCTCACCTCATCCCCTAATTAAACCCCTTCAAACATTTAGCTATAAAACTTCGCCTATATACTTTCCCTAGCTCTAGACTATCTCTGTACCAAATTTTAGCAAAATCGGATCTGCAGTTCAAGCATAAAAGCACAACAGACAAACAAAGTTATTTTCGTATTTATCATATTAAATTATATTAATAATTAGGGATTGTAGTTAGATATTAGTCATGAACGATCCGGGTTGTAGAGGTGAGAGTTCGTTACGCTGAAGAGTTAAATTTACAATTAAAATAAGCGAAAGTTTTAATTAAATAGTGCAAAAATACTAAATAAATAGCCAGATGAAACTGAGACGAACAGAGGAAGCTCGCAAACACCGATTTAATTACATTTCTTGCTTATCGCTTACTTCTTTTTGCTGCAGCTAAGGATTTCTATTTTATCTCTAGGAGGTAAGCCGAACAGTATAAACTGTAAAGTAAATAGTTAAAATAAATATTTTAAACGAGCTATTATTCTATTAAATTAAAAAAAAATAACTACGGCTTATACTCTAATTTAATACAGTCACCTAGTTTCGATACTCACACGACATCAATAGAGAAGAATCAATATGTAAAATACTGTTAAAAACAAATATGATAAAAATAGCAGTCAAAATAGACTTAACAAATATAATATAAAAAAAATAAATGATTGATAAAATATATACTATTACGTACTTTAAAAAAGCTTAATACTCGATTCTATTCGATACTTAATGTCGAAAGAAAGGTATCGAGAAATATCGATATTCCTTGGTTATATCATATCATTTTAAACATTGTTTATTGTGTGTTACCACTTATTATTGTACTAGCTGCGCCCCGTGGTGTCACCCGCTGTATTTTGGATAACTCATACTATATCAATATAAATTATAGCCTATGTGTTATTCTAATGTATAAGCTAAAGTATTGTAAAGTTTCATTAGAATCCTTTCAGTAGTTTTTGCGAGAAAGAGTAAGTAATAAACATACATCCACACATCAATACATCCATACATCCTTACAAACTTTCGCGTTTGCAAGCTGCGTGAACTCTTAAGTTATAAATCAGCTGTTAATCACCAAATGGTTGACCAGATCTAGAAAAGTTATAGCTACGAACCATCTCGATTAAATTAACTTGCAAACAAATGAAACTTCACCAAAATCGGTCCGTTATCTTGGACGCTACAATGCCACAGACAGCTTCATATGTCACCATGAGGGATGTAAAGTGGCTATAGTAAAGTGTCTACTCACGTTACCGATCACTCTTTACCATTCTAGCAATTTTTTTATTTACTATTGGTCATTTCTGGTCATTTCTCAACAAACTTTTATATGAAAGTTAGAACAATTTTGATTAAATAACGATTTCATAAGAGGAAATATCTCTATAAGTGTAATATGTTGCATATATGTTCCTTAATTAAAATAAGAGCTCTATGACATGTCTTCATTGTCCAACAATGCTTTTAACAAATTGTTCCATAACATCTTGAATTAGACAAAATATTTACTTGGGCAACACTCCAATTTAATTTAGACGCCATTCTAATACCATCACCATTTCAAACTACAAGTTAAAATGGACGCTCCTAATAGTAAATACCATGAAAATAACTTTATAGAAGAAAACTTTAAAAAAGCCTTACTGCCGTTACATTTTCTACAATACGCACTTTTCCTCTCTAAGTATACTATTCGTAATAATTTTGTTTACTCAAAAAGCTATATTTATTCAATATTTAGTGTATTATTTGGTAGTTTAGTAATATATTGTCATTACTTCCATTTGTATGATGAAAGAAGGTTAATCAAAAGGTTAAAGCAAGTTTTATATTACTCTATTGAATTTAACTTCGTTTTAAGCAATATCGATTGCTTTTTCTTGTGTATTAACAATATTTATAATACTAAAAACTCAGCTAGATTAATTATTAAAGTCCAAAAAATCCTTAAGAACTTTAATACAAACAAACTGATCAAGAAATGGAAGTATGAAAATTGGATCATCGTTGGCTATCAATTTTTCATATATACCACAATAGGTATTATTTATTCAAAATTATACGACAAAAAATTTGGGTTTAACAGTGTATTTCTCTATATATTCACGTATATGTACTATGATGTTAATATTGTATGTGCTTATCGGTACATGAAATTGCTGAAAATTTGCCTGAATTTATGGATTCAGAATCTAAAACAGCATAGTCAAATATTTCCAAATATTATCACAGAAAGAGATGATGAACTGAATTATAAAAAAATGTTTCAAATTTACTTGGATATTTTGGAGGCTTTTGACAAATTTAAAATTATTTTTGGATTGCCAGTAAGTACAATCTTTACTACAAGAGTTTTGACATTATTTGAATGATAAAGATTTTGAAATGACTATAATAATAGTTTAATTTCAGATATTTCTTCTAGTGGCTGATAATTTCGGACACAGTTTGATTTACGTGCAAGTTTTCATTGAGTTGGGGAAAATGGGTATTTTAGTAAACACATCAGTAAGTATGTTACATTGTATAATACTTCAAAAATGACCCTAAATCGGTTCTGTTAGTGTAAATTAGTTCTAATATATATTAAGCAAAGTCGGTTTTAAGCAATTAAATATCACTTGCTTTAACGGTGAAGGAAAACATCGTGAGGAAACCTGCACTCCTGAGAGTTCCCTAAAAGTTCTCAAAGGTGTGTGAAGTCTGCCAACCCGCACTGGGCCAGCGTGGTGGACTATGGCCTAATACCCTCCTCATTCTGAGGAGGAGACCCGGCTCAGCAGTGGGCCATTGACAGGTCGTGATGAAGATGAAAGTCGGGTTAGTTACACCGTTTATGATACAAGATGAACTGGACCGATTTAGATGAAATTTGGTTCATTTTATCCCTAAAAAAGGCTTGAAGTGGTTGAAATAGCGGATAAAATTTTGTATGGGAGTTCGTCATGTAACTATAATATAGAATAAATATATTGGAAATTAAAATTCACTCGAGTGAAGAATAATAAGGTCTGAAAAAACATTACTAAAGAATAGTAATGTTTAGAGCTTTTTTGTGATTGATTTAATAAAGTGACTTTTAGTTAGCAGGTATTATAACTGAAACATACGTCTTCATGTGGATTTTAAAAAATATGTTAGTACTGAGTTTCTGTATCAAGATGTGTGAAGATTTTTATACAAATATCAATGAAGCTGTGAGAAGCTGTATTATACAACTACAAAATAATAACTGCACAGGTATATTTTTTGTATTTCAATGCCTCAATTTTTCAATGATCCCTTGTATTAAACTAATAATTCATTAGGTTGTAGTCTAATTATTTCTTCTGTCCCATTAAGAATATTCTTTATACCCGGATACAAATAATCCTATGTGATAGTCTTAAATCTGTCCACACAATTTCATCTACAAAATATTAATCTTCTATCCATATAGCCAAGTATGTGTTTTCGATTTTATCAAGTTAATTTATTTTTATTGTTTCTCTCTATAGGTTTAAAGATATTATACAAGAGAGTGAAGAGGGTCAATAATGCCAAGTTCAATAAAATGACCGCCTGTGGTTGTTTTACCGTCGACGCAACGTTGCCTTTAAGATTTTTTGATCTATTTGCTATTTATACTATAGTTCTTTTGCAATTTGCCTTTCCTTAAATAAAATAGGTAATATTGAATACTGTGGTTTTTATTTTTAACTAGCTGACCCGACAGACGTTGTCATGTCTTAACTATGAGTATTGAATTCGAATTGGCTGTCAAAAGCTTACATTAGAATAGTTAATATGGTCGTTAAGTTTTCTTAAATTTTCAAATCTTCCGCGCAACTTTTTTAATTTTTTCTTTCATAAGAACCTACTCCTGACAATAACAAACAACAAAAAAGGATTAGCGAAATCGGTCCAGCCATTTACGCGTGATGCCGTGACCAAGGTAAATAGGGATTTATTTTTATATATAAGAGAAGATGTACATAATAAACAAATTGTGAGAATCTTTTGATATATGTTGGGGTATAGTTGGGGTAGGATAATAGTGAAGGCCGTGTCGGGCTATAATTAGAGTAGGATAATGATTACGAAAATTAATTGTCACTTCCGTCCCGATTTTTATATTCAACGATTTTTAACAGTCTCAAACGAGTAAAAGATTATCGATTAATCGTTAAAATGACGTGACGAAAGTGATGATTAATTTTGTTTATTATTATCCGAAGTAAATCAAGAAATAGGAAATATGGTGTTGGCGTCGCGATTAATCGATTGTGATGTTTATGGAACTAGTGCATTGTGTGTGAGAGTAGCAAAAATTTGGTTTAAGCGTTTTCAATCCGGAAATTTTGATGTCAAAGATGCACCTCGCTCTGGTCGCCCTATTACGGGTAAAATGGATACGGCATATCAGTAGTTACGACGTAGCTGAAGAACTGAGAATTGACAACAAAACAGTTTTGGCACATTTGAAAAAAACTGGGTTCACAAAAAAGCTCGATATTTGGGTACCTCACGAGCTCACTGAAAGAAACCTAATGAACCGTGTACTCATTTGTGATTCTTTATTACGACGTAATGAAACCGAACCATATTTGAAGAAGCTGATAACTGGTGATGAAAAGTGGATCACGTACGACAAGAACGTGCGAAAAAGGTCGTTATCAAATGCCGGTCTGGCTTCACAGGCTGTGGCGAAACCCGGGTTAACTCGCAACAAGGTGATGCTGTGTGTGTGGTGGGATTGGAAGGGCGTTATTCATTATAAGCTGTTAATGTTTTACCCGTGAGGGGACGGGTTGAGAATACTATTCCCCTCTGCCGCTGGGAGAGCACCTCGTAAAAGTCGAGTGACCCAGCACCTCCTTGGTGGTAGGGGATCTGTTCCCCGACTGGCTTGCGACCACCAGCATGCGAATCCGACCGCCAAGTGTCATAGACGTGTTCCGGTCGAGCCGCATGTCAGACTTACTCCCTCCCCACTCCCATCCCATTAATGCTGCGGATCTAGTGGACTCAGGGATCTAACTCTGGGTCCGTTGAGACCGCAGCATTTTTTCTTCTTCACTCCTCTTCTCCACTCTATCTTCGAGGATGCAACGCATCGACAAAACGAGGTTGTCTCTCTATATCTCTTGTCTTGTCGATGTCCATGGGAGATGGTGGCCACTTACCATCAGGTGGACCATCTGCTCGTTTGCACCTTATCCACTATAAAAAAAATACCACCAGGCAGGACCATTGATTCTAAACTCTACTTCGAACAACTGATGAGATTAAAGGAAGAAGTTGAGAGAAAGCGGCCGGAATTAATCAACAGAAGGGGAGTGTTTTTTCATCATGATAACGCTAGGCCTCACACATCTTTAGCCACTCAGCAAAAATTAAGAGAGTTTGGCTGGGAGGTGTTAATGCATCCACCGTATAGTCCCTACCTTGCACCTTCAGATTTCCACCTGTTTCGGTCTCTTCAGAATTCTTAAGGCAGTGTCCGGTTAACATCACGAGAGGAATACCAAAACTGGTTGTCGCGGTTTTTTGATCAGAAGCCCTAAAATTTCTACAGCAATGAGATCATGTCCCTACCTACAAGATGGCAAAAAGTTATCGAACAAAATGGTACCTATATACTTTAGTTAAATGTAAATAAACTATATTAAAAAATGTTTCAATTTTCTTAAAAAATGCGAAGAAACTTTTTCCTCAACCTATTAATAGTGTAGAAATAGACAGAGGCTATATTTATATTTTACATAATTATCATTTTACATCACCTCTCTAGTGAATTTTAAGTATTTATTATAAATATCACATATTTCCCTATAGGGAATAATTAAAATATTTCATAAATCTTATATTTTAATAAAATAAATTTCAAGCTATTTATAAAATTGTACCAATTCCATTTATTCTGTCAATAAAAGCCAATACAATAATTTAATAAATTCCCATCTGTCTATTAGTTCAGTCGCTCATTAATCAAACGCTATCAACAGTGTTGTAAGTTGGATATATTTTTTTTTAACAAGGAAGTGTATAAAAAGTTTATTTCAATTAAACGGTTTTACAAAGTACTTTTGATACTTCAAAATGAATCAGTCGCAGAAACCAGTTGCATATTAAGAAGAACAAGAATCGCATTAAAACGCCGTTGTTTACATCGGTCTGATTTACAAATGTATAATCATTCAGCTGAGTATTAACGTCATTTTGATTCCAAGCTTTGTCATCGTTCAAGTAATCCTGTACTGAGTAGTAAGCTTTATTTATTCAACACTTTTAATGTCAGTTTTAAATCACTGAAGTGGCTAATCTAATATAGGCTGTGGAATCTTATTATAGATGCGAACACCAAGCCCCATGAAGCTATTACTCACTTTGTGGAGACGATAGTAAGGCGTTACAAGTTTACTAGCTTGTACCCGCAACTTCGTTTGCGATATTAGGGTAGTTATATTAGCCTACAGGAGATCGTCTGTAGACATATTTAATAATTTCATGATGTAGTCATACTAACTTTGCACTCCCGTTTTACCCCCTTAAGTGATTACTTTCGAAAAAATATGTTACCCCTGTTTCATAGCTTCCAATAAATAACCTTCGTACTGAATTTTATTTGAATAACTTCAAAAACGGCGAAGTTTCATACTAACTTTGCACCCCCGTTTTACCCATTTAGGGGGTGAATTTTCAAAAATCCTTTCTTAGTGCTCCCTTACGTTATAAAAGGAACCACTGTGCAAAATTTCAAGTTACTAACTCTTATAGATTAGGCCCTGCGTTGATATGTCAGTCAGTCAGTCAGCTTCTCCTTTTATATATATAGATTAAATAGAAAATATATGGTTTTTGGTAATCCACCAGAAATGCTTGCTTATAGCATTTGTTCATAATTATATACACTGTTTATGAAATTTTGTTGGTCTCAACAAGTCCAGACGTTCATTTCGAAGCAATTTACAGCAGCCCTCATCTCCGTCTCGCCTGATTATACTTAAGCTTTAATATTATGACGTATTTTATTTTTGTTTGTGTTTACGCAATGTTTACTTAATTTTGTAAATGTTACATTACATTTTACTGTAATAATATGTAGAAAATGCCGTACAACAAATATAAACTAATAGTTATAAAGATTTGCACTATCTATCTATATTATTGGTTCTATCATCAATGTTTTATTTTTTTTTCTTTATATACTAGGAATCTTAATTATTTAATTACAAAATAAAGACGTCCTTATTTATGTACAATTATATAATTATTACTGAAGTGTAATTGGATCTCTTTTACTTTAGATACTTTTAAGCGTTCATTGTGACTTAGGCAGTTAATAAAAATCGTCCTTTATATTTATTGTAGAAGAAGGTTAAAATTGATTTTCAAAATAGTTTATACTATATTTAAACATCTTATATACAAGATCAATTAATTTAAAATTTAAGCTAAACTTCTCGAAATTGTATTAAACATTTAACTGTCTAAAATATCTGCAATTGATAAATGGAATAACAAACTAAGTTGGCATCCCAGCTTAAATGTATTTTAGGAATCAAATTATTTCTTCGATAATAATTCAATTCGTTGACGGTCTAATTTTGTTGTCGTTGTCTCTATACATTTCTTTATATGTAGTTGATTTTATTTTTATGACAATTGTAATCAATACATAAAATGTAATAGAAAGCAATGAAGTTTTTTTTTCTGAAAAAAGATCACGAGAGAGAAAATAATCAAGAGAGTTAGGTATGTTAGTTATCCTCAAAGAGAGGTAAGCTGGTGTCAAGGTGTTTTACCTTTTTTATAAAAAACTAGAGGCCCATCCCGGCTTCGCGCGGGTGAAATATTATTTTTAAAAATATATTGGCCCTCCCGCATTTCGGTGCCCCCTCTCTTGCCGCTTTACTCGCTACGCTGCGTCGCTACACTGGCCCGTCGCGTCGTCGTGTATTTTTTGTTTATATTGATATTTTTAATTTCGTAATATCTTTTGAATGGAAAGTCCGATTTTAATAATTCAAAAAGTAATTAACAGGTATTGAAATAGTCTTGAATACGAAATAATTTATTTGGATAAGGATTAATACAAAGTTATAGAAAACATGGTCTGATTTTGATAGGCATTTTTATCAACTTTTAAAATGTAAAAAAGTAGTTATAGTGACGTAACTATAATAGTTGGATATATGGTCTCGCGGACTTTTTTGTAGATATTGATACGTTCTATAATATTGTAGAAAATTTTTTTGTTCTATCATCAATACTTTTTGCAGCGCATGCGATGAAAGATATTTTATGGCAAATTTTTTGGCACCTTGGGTTGGTTTCCGTGAGATTTCCTAAGGATCTCTAATTTTTTCTTGTAATAAATATAGCCTATGTTACTCAAGGATAATGTAGCTTTCTAATGGTGAAAGAATTTTTGAAATCAGTCCAGTAGTTTTTATGTTTATTCGTTACATACAAAAATACAAAAATACAAATCTTACTTCTTTATAATATTAGTATAGATAAAAATAAAAACAATATTATTAACATGGGTGCACCTGGAATGGTCGGTCTGGTAGAGATCTCAGGGTTAGTTTGCTACTGCACAACCTACTGGATTCAATAAATTAATGTTTAATTAAAGGTAAGGTGAAATCAACATATCTTGGTAATCCAGCAGCTCGTTTGGTCGGCATATATTAAGCACTAGCTGCACCCCGCGGTTTCACGCGGATAATATTTTGGATAATTCACACTATATCATTATATACTATAGCCTATATGTTATTCTGATGTGTAAGCTATATTATTGTGAAGTTTCATCAAAATCCATTCAGTAGTTTTTGCGTGAAAGAGTAACAAACATACCTCCATACATCCATACTTTCTTACAAACTTTCGCGTTTATAATATTAGTAGGATGTAGTTGACGTCGATGATTATTGTATTTGATGATCTAGCAGCTCGCTAGGTTGCTTTTTATTGAGTATAAGTTGATAAATAAACCAAACTAAACAACAATCCTAAACAATAAACAAGGTGCGTGTGTGAGTGATTTTAGAAAGATCACCGATGATGGTTATAAAAACAAAAAGAATTAACGCTACTCTTATACGAAGTTTTATCTTATATATAAAATTCTCGTTTCACAATGTAAGTTACCATACTCCTCCGAAACGGCTTGAACGATTTTTATAAAATTTTATATACATATTCAGTAGATTCTGAGAATCGGCTACTATCTATTTTTTATCCCTCTAAGTGATAAGGGTGGCCCACCCCAAATTTATATGACAAAACAACATATGCTGGGTCAGCTAGTTTTATATATAATATACAATAAATATTATTTGCTATACGTATAATAATCTAACCATTTAAGTACAGGTCCTGTCTGCGAGTAATGGTGACAAGAATACAAGCCTTTAGCCCTCGAAGTCCCACCAGTCTATACTATTTTTTTATTTAATTTTAAATCCCAAATTTCAGAGTAAAAACAGAAATGTTAATATTTTATTCATTCACTCTACTAGTGTCGTAAAGACAGTAAAGTGAAGAACTAACGTGACGTTTATATACGAACCGAACGTTCTAGAATAATATGTTCTAACAATAAGTTAACAAGGACTTCTAAGTGAAAACTTTGTAAAAGCTTCGCTACTGAGTTTGAGATAAATATTTAAAATAACTCTCTTTGAAGACAAATATTTTCATGAAATAACTTAGTATCTAATATGTAATGTATTAAATTATCACTACCATTAAATTCTTATACGTAATCTACATGAGACCGATACCGCACAGTAACACGCAAAAGACAATGATAATATGCGCTCTAAACTAAGTAACCAACATTAAAAACATACTCCAAACCTTAGCATCACGACAATGATCACCAGGCGAGCTCCGTCTGACTACTGAATCAAGTCCATCGGAACAGAGATTAAACCTAGTCTTGGAATAAGATAAAAGGTACTAATCGAGAATATAAAGTTATCAATGGTGTTGCTAACTATAACTGCGAGGAAATAGAATCAAATAAAATAAATTTATATTGGAAGTATTTTAAATCTTATTTATAAAAAATCCTATCTACTGATATCACTACATACTATAAAACAAAGTCGCTTCCCGCTCTCTGTCTGTCCTATGTATGCTTAGATTTTTAAAACTAAGCAACGGATTTTGATGCGGCTTTTTTAATAGAGTGATTCAAGTGGAAGGTTTGTATGTATAATACATACATAATATAGTAGAGAAACACTGATGTTTCTAACGTGATGTCGTAAATAAACACATTTTATGAGCTTTCTTTGCAAACCCTACGAGATAGATCAAAATAATGTAATACAGTATTGTACACTTTCAAAAGGTCCACAAAAAAGTCCGAAATGGTATATGCCTATGTCTTAGGGATAACCCACAATAACCATTTTTATCCGTTACTTTTTACGAGAAAAAATGGCTTATTTACGAAGCGATTTTAAGCAAGACAGTATAAATCCTTATCGAATTAAGTATTTTAAATACATTGTGCATTTAATAAAGATCAAGATTACCCTTTACAGCAGGAAGCCGGGACGGGTCGACTAGTAAAAAATGTAATATTAATACCTCACATGATCCTCAATAAGGAAGACCTAACACCACAACTTAAGGCAATGCTACTGTGTGGAATCAGGTGACATACTGCCTCGGATCTATCGGAACAGACTGTCGACATATTAGGTTGGGGAAAAAGTCTTGTCGCATTTTTTAAGAAAATTCAAAACATTTTTTAATATAGTTTATTTACATTTTACTAAAGTATGTAGGTACCATTTTGTTCGATAACTTTTTGCCATCTTGTAGGTAGGGACATGATCCCATTGCTATAGAAATTTTGGGGCTTCTGATCAAAAAACCGCGACAAGTAGTTTTGACCTCTCGTGATGTTAACCTGACACTGCCTAAAGAATTCTGAAGAGACCGAAACAGGTGGAAATCTGAACTTGCAAAGTCAGGACGGTGGATGCATAAACACCTCCCAGCCAAACTCTCTTAATTTTTGCTGAGTGGCTAAAGATGTGTGAGGTCAAGCGTTATCTTGATGTAAAACCACACCCTTCTATTGATTGATTCCGGCCGCTTTCTCGCAACTTCTTGCTTTAATCTCATCAGTTGTTCGTAGTAGAGTTCAGAATCGATGGTCCTGCCTGGTGGTAACAGCTCATATTCCAATCCCACCACACACACATCATCACCTTGTTGCGAGTTAACCCGGGTTTCGCCACAGTCTGTGAAGCCTGACCGGCCTTTGACCACGACCTTTTTCGCACGTTCTTGTCATACGTGATCCACTTTCCATCACCAGTTATCAGCTTCTTCAAAAATGGTTCAGTTTCATTACGTCGTAATAAAGAAATACAAATGAGTATATGGCTCATTAGGTTTCTTTCAGTGAGCTCGTGAGGTACCCAAATATTGAGCTTTTTGTGTTTCCAGTTTTTTTCAAATGCGCCAAAACTGTTTTGTGGTCAATTCCCAGTTCTTCAGCTACGTCGTAACTACTGATATGCCGATCTTGCTCCACTTTTTCAAAAATGGCATCCATTTTATCCGAAATAGGGCGACCAGAGCGAGGTGCATCTTTGACTTCAAAATTTCCGGATTGAAAACACTTAAACGAAATTTGTGCTACTCTCACAGACACTGCACTAGGTCCATAAATATCGAAAAAATTTTTGCGTTGCATTTTGACCTTTATTGTAGTAAAATTTTAAAATGTATCGAATTTCTTCATTAGACTCACTCATCGTCAACGTACGAAAAACAAATAAAAATGACACATTTTCCTAATTTGAATTTGGAATTATCTTCTTTAAAATGTAAACTTGTAATGATACCACAACCAGCCAGATACAAATAGTAGCCAAAGAGATTTTATTACAAGTTCATACATACTATAATACGAAAAGACTTTTTCCCCGGCCTATTAGTATGTATAGCCAATACAAAGTTACTAGCAAACTCAAACACAAAAATAGTTTATTTCAATCAGATTTTTACTTTTGACTTGACAAAACTAGGTAATCAGTTGGTTTGTCTGAAGCTACCACCAGTTCGGAAAGCGACTTTCTGATGAGAAGAACTGGCAACAAACTCCACAGTCGCTCTTTTAAAACGCCATTGTTTACATGAATTTGTTTTACAATTGTATTATGATTTAGCTGAGTGTCAAAGAATGTAATTAAAACAACGTTGCTAAATAAATTAAAAGGTTATTGAAACCTTTACGAAAGGCCCAGCTTATCAACATAAAAATATTTTTTCATTCTTTATTTAATATTTTTTTCCCAATTTATCGTGTTGAAAAGGATCAAATAAATCAATCTTTATACTCCTTTGTTCCGTGAACAATTTGTTTCGGGAAACACCGTCGGAATACTTGTAATGATTCAATTAATTATTATTTTCGCTTTTATTATCACAATGGTTTTATAATAAGAGGTAAATTTTGTCTTCTTTTAGTATTTCATTGGTTGACTTTATTTAATTAAAGTATTATTTAATACTATAAATTTTTAAACTTATTTAAGGTAAATAAATATTTAATCACGTGACAGTAGCATTATATGACTAATTAATGTTTCTGTTCACCCTAAACTGACTAGAATTAAAGTTTTAGTTTCCTCGGTTCACTAAATAATCAATACACTTACTTATTAATGAACAAACATATTATGGTACACAGAAAAAACAATATAAAATCATTACTAATCTATGTTAGGTAATCTATATTTTAAAAAAATAAGAACATTTTTTTATATTTTACTATCATCCACAAACACTACGTACATGCATAAGATGTTAACACTTTAGTTTTACTATAAAAGTAAATTATTCTGCAGTCGAACTTTTTTAAATATTTTCAGATCTACTATCTATATATATAAAAATGAATCCCTATTTCCCTTGGTCACGGCATCACGCCTAAACGGCTGGACCGATTTCGCTAATTAGTTTTTATTGTGTAGGTTATTGTCAGGAGAAGGTTCTTATGTAAGAAAAAATTAAGAAACGTGTGCGGAAAATTAAAAATTAAATAAAACTTAACGACCAAATAAAGATTGTGTGTAAATGTAATGTTTGTGGCGTTTGACAACTGTCAGTCATTTGAATTGTATTCATAGACGAGCGGCCTGCCCTCGCTTCGCTCTTTGGATTTAAAGCAAAATTATAATTGATGTACTTAAATTGTCACTCTATAATTGTGTAATTTTTCATTATTTGAACAAAGAGAGAGTAAGAAAAAGTTACAAAAAGAAAAATAATAGAAAAGCGAAAGATGATAAAAGAGGGAGGGCAGAGAGAAAATAAAATTGAATAGATAAAGGAGAGAGAGAGAGAGAGATAATCGAAAGAAAGAAAGTGAAAAGAGACTGATCATTCTGAACAGATAAAAATAATAATTAAAGAGAGAAAAAAGAAAGAGCATGAGAGACAATGATAGTATTATAAGCAGAAGAGAGACGGAAATACTATAGACTTCTCTCAGTGAAAGAATTTTTAAAATCGGATCAGTAGCAACAAAACGGCCATATTCTATTAATTAAAAAATGTATATGGCAACACTAAATCACCTTTGTCACTCACAAATAGTGTAGTTTTCTCTCAGTGAAAGAATTTTTAAAATTGGATTAGAAACAACAAAATGGCCATATTCTTCTAATTAAAAAATGTATATGGCAACACTTAATCACCTTTGTCACTCACGAATAGTGTAGTCTTCTTTCAGTGAAAGAGTTTTTAAAATTGGATTAGAAACAACAAAATGACTATATTCTATTATTTTAAAAATTTATATGGCAACACTAAATCACCTTTGTCACTCATGAATAGTGTAGTTTTCTCTCAGTGAAAGAATTTTAAAAATCGGATTAGAAACAACAAAATGGCCATATTCTACTAATTAAAAAATGTATATGGCAACACTAAATCACCTTTGTAACTCACGAATAGTGTAGTCTTCTTTCAGTGAAAGAGTTTTTAAAATTGGATTAGAAACAACAAAATGACTATATTCTATTATTTTAAAAATTTACATGGCAACGCTAAATCACCTTTGTCACTCATGAATAGTGTAGTTTTCTGTCAGTGAAAGAATTTTTAAAATCGGATTAGAAACAACAAAATAGCCATATTCTACTAATTAAAAAATGTATATGGCAACACTAAATCACCTTTGTCACTCACGAATAGTGTAGTCTTCTCTCAGTGAAAGAGTTTTTAAAATTGGATTAGAAACAACAAAATGACTATATTCTATTATTTTAAAAATTTATATGGCAACACTAAATCACCTTTGTCACTCACGAATAGTGTAGTCTTCTCTCAGTGAAAGAGTTTTTAAAATTGGACTAGAAACAACAAAATGGCCATATTCTATTATTTAAAAAAATTATATGGCAACACTAAATCACCTTTGTCACTCACGAATAGTGTAGTCTTCTCTCAGTGAAAGAGTTTTTAAAATTGGACTAGAAACAACAAAATGGCCATATTCTATTATTTAAAAAATTTATATGGCAACACTAAATCACTTTTGTCACTCGCGAATAGTGTAGTTTCCTAACAGTGAAACAATTTTTTAATTCGGATTTGTTGTTCCTAAGAAACTCTTCAATTTACAAAATGACTACCTCATGGCACTTAAATGGCTATATCTTTTTAATTAGAGTATTTATAGCAACACCACATAGCCTATGTTACCCGGAAAGGATGTAGCTTCATAACGCAACAAACAAACAAACAATCAAATCTTTCCTCTTTGTATAATAGTGTAGATAAGACAGCACATCTGTCGGGTCAGCTAGTATCTTATATATAAAATTCTCGTGTCACAATGTTAGTTACCATACTCCTTCGAAACGGCTCGACCGATTTTTATGAAAATTGGTGTGCAATTCGGGTAGGTCTGAGAATAGGTCAACATTTTTTTAAAATTTATATGGCAAAACATTTGCTGGGTCAGCTAGTTGTTTATAAATATTTAGTAAAGTATCATAGAGATGTTAACGATGAAGAATTGATTAAAATACTTGGGTTACTCTAAAACTTGTTGATAAATCCCTTGTCATTTACAAATATTTACGGACTCTTAATTGCGAATCTTGATTAATCAGTAGCAACAGAAACTAAATTAAAATAAATATACTCTAATCCAATAACGTCACGAGAAACAACAATTAGTTTCATTAAGAGACAATAAATGACATATTTAAAAATCTGTCAAGTGTGAGTCGCGACACCTAGGGTTCTGTACAATTTTGAAAAACAAACTTAATTTTGGTAACGCCGTCGGAAAACTGTTCCTTCCAGTCATCGGTTTATTGTCAGTTTACCAAGTAGTCCATTGAAATGTTACATTTTTTAGGCCTTACCTTGCGTTTCTTAGACGCAATTTTATTCTTTAGATGTGTTGGTGGGGTCAGTGTTAAACCAAGTTTATGGGTTCGGCTACCTTGTCCCACGGCAATAGTTTTTAGGGTTTATATCGTAAGCCAATGAAAAAAAGACTAATAGTCTCATAAAAAAATATGTTAATATTTTTTGTTGCAAATTAAAGTATCTACAACTTTGGTCCAGTGACTTTTTGTCGTAAAACCATAAATAAATAAGCTGTAAGCAAAAATGTACAGATTTTCGAGAAAAAAAAATTATATTTTTATTATTGGAGGTGTCAGAACCTTAGAAAAATGACGGAATTTGGTGGTAGGGGTATCTGATCCCCGACTGGCCTGCGATCACCATGTGGGTCAGATCTATCCTACTCGATACCGCTCCTATCCCTATTGCTGAGAATCTAATGGAATCTGGGCTCTTGCTCAAGGTCAACTGAAACCGTAGCATTCTCTTCACTCCCCCTTCCCACTCTATTTTTGAGATTGCAATGCATCGGCAAAGCATGAGGGTATCTCTTGTATTGCCGATGTTTATGGGCGACTAGTCACTTACCATAAGGTGAACCATCAACTCGTTTCTGTCTTATCTACCGTGAAAAAAAAGAAGGGCAAAGAATTTTAAACAGCAGTTGAAGATTATCAGGCAGTAACGGCGGCGTTGGCGTTCCCTAACACCGATCGGTTTTATTTTCCCATTTGCATTGGAAATACTTAGCATTCTAACTTTTGTTACCGAGTGTAAAGTGCTCACTTTCATCGACACACTACTATGGATACTTTACTATGATCATGCTACGTAAAACTTTATCTTATATAGTAAACGCATTATTACTGAAAGATATCATTTTACTCCCTAGAAATATTGGGATCAAAATATTTTTTCTTTCATTTCCCTTTCATACACATTTTACTTCCATAAAGTGTTTTGTAAAACTAATTTCGAAAAGACTGAGTGAGGTCATGTCGTGTACAAAGATTTGTGTTCCAGTAGTTACGTTTTGCTCATTAGGTACTTCACTCTCTACAAAAATATCCAACATTACAGTTCCACAAGATTTATACAATACATAAATACATTGCACAATCACATAATATATTATATAACAAATTATATTTAAGGCGGGATGGCGTCGTCAGGAGGGGAAGAAAATCCGGAATATTCTAAGAATTATATTTTCTTAATTCTTTTACACATTTACTTAAAACTAGAGGAGTGAGCTTTGCGCAAGTTGGGGACAGAGACTGACTCAGTGAGGCGATGCTTCTACAGTCCTCGGTGATCCATTTTCACGGAGTCGGCAAATTCCGGGATGTGTAAAAGAGTTGGGTAGTTAGGTGTGCAGCGCTACCGTTAGGGTACCGTAACAAACAAGACTGAAATATTAATATTTACTCAAAATAAAAATCAATTATTAAATATTTAAGCAATTTTAACATGTTTTTTTTTTTTTTTAATATTATATTTTTTTACTCACAATATATGAAATCGTCAATTCTCAATGCTCAAAGTCAACGTCATTCGATAACGAGTAACGTGTACTTCAACTTTTAGTAGAGGCGCTGATCTTTAAAGGATCTTCTTACCTTTTAAATTTCAACTTTATTTCCTATACATAGAGTTTATTTTTCAATAACAATATAAATCGCTTGTTTAGTTTAACGGTCAGTATTGTAATTCGCTAGTAAATCAGTATTTCGATGTAAATGTGGCTTATCGGATAGTTGTCTTGGATGTTGCAAAACGGTATACAGATGTCTAGATTTGTATTAAAGTTTATTACTTTTGTGATGTTTATGTATACTAATATTATAAAGCTTAAGAATTTTTGTTTGTTTGAGCGCGCTAATCTCAGAAACTACTGGTTAAAATTGAAATATAACTTTTGGGTTGGATAGCCCATTTATCAATGAACATTATAGGCTATAAAAAACACGTAACACGTACAACTGGAACATCAATGAAAAATGTTACAAAATGATGCCTACGCCTGACTGTCTCTAATGCTCTGTCTCTTTCTTATGTGACGCAAGTCACCCAGGTCGGTTACTATTGAAATGGACATATTGGAGATGGAGATCCAGCATTCAGTAATTTTTAGTAAATATTGAATTGAATCAGGCAATTCATCAAAAAGGTTACCTTGACTACACTTGCGAAAGTGACGCTTGTAGAGTCAACAACACCTGAAGATGCTTCGGTTACGAAACGTACGTCGATTGTCGTAGTGAGTCCTGTCCTCTTCTGGATTGTGCCGTTCTATCATCGAGCTTCCTACTTGTGTGGTGTGTCTAGGTTCTTGGTTCGCGCGTCTCACTTTTATGTGGGCAGGGGGCTCTTCTGGGTTGTGCCGTACTAGTCGGGTTGTTTTTGATTCCGACCTTTTTGATTCCTTTTTAATTTTTAGTAAGTTTCCCTTATAACATCACTTCGTTGCCCGTTTGTCTATATCTCTACCAAGATCCTTTCTCTCAGCATTACATAGAGGTATTAAGAAATCTAAACCCATAAGCTATTTCCTGCAGTTAACCTAGATAATCTAAAAACAGTTAATTTGTTACGGGACAATTTTTTCTTGTTAAGAAACCACCTTTACCCTATTTCAAAGTATGGTAACAACAGTATTATGACGGCATAATTAAGTTTTTTTTTCGTGAAAGCGAAACATATATTCATAACTATATTAATTACAAACTTTGGCCTTATAATATTAGTAATCTTTTATTTTTATTTTTTTTTAAATACCCTTATTTAACATAAATGTAGCTATAATATAAACTAATTGATTAAAGTTGATTAATACAGAAAGTAATGTAATAAAAAATAAGGTCCCTGTCGCCGTACTAGGAGATCTGTGTTACGGAAAACAGTACCTTTTTTTTTATGTAACTAGGTCGGCAAACAAGCGTACGGCTCACCTGATGGTAAGCGATAGACGTCTGCACCAGAAGCATCGGAAGCGCGTTGCCGACCCTATCCCCAATTCCCCCCAGGAGCTCTGGTCACCTTACTCACCAGCAGAAACACAACTGCTTTAGAGTAGTGTTATTTAGCTGTGATCTTCTGTAAGGTCGAGGTGCTACCCCAGTCGGGCTGCTCCATATTTGAGCAGGAAATTTCCTGCTGTGCCCTACCTCACCCCAAGGTGCTGACATTTAGTAAATACTTTTCATACATATTTGTGTTCGTTATTACAATTAAAAGATTTATCCTCATTTTGTAAGTAATATTCAAAGTAAATTAGCTAACTAACCAACGAAGCATTAGTTTAAATTACATGTTAAGTGTTTTCTTGTGAAGATGTTGAAAGTGTGTTCGGGTGTATAATGTGTTTGTGATTGCGTGCGCGCAGATGTGTGTGTGCGTGTGTTTGTGTGTGTAGACGTATGATTTTGTGTATATTTATTAGTCATAGATTACTGGATTTATGTAAAATTCTTAAATTAACTAATTATTCAGTAAGTTTCAGACCATCAATTCAAATACTACTTCTACGTGAAGAGAGAGTATCTGTTGTATTGTTTATGTGTGGTTGTGTTGTTACCTTAAAAATAGAGTGAGGAGAGAGAGTGAAGAGAAGCATGCTGGGGTTTCAGGAAACCCTGTGTAAAAACCAGTCAGAAAGAAGGAGAGGATAAGCCTGGCCTACATGCTGTGTAACCAACAGTCTCATGCTCTCCAATAATAACGTAATCATTGGAAATTTTTTAGTTAGTGCGTCAACTAATAAATGTATTTAAAAATAAATAATAAATCATCATCTGAGGATAAGATAGGAACAATAAATTAAATATTTTTGCTACAATATGACATCGCTGTTATTTATCACGCGTCCGCCCCGATAACCACGGCTACACTTCCTCTGGGTGTTGCGTTACAATGGCGCGACTACCTCATTTGTTGCATTTTAATTCACTATTTAAAAATCAAATATTTCTTAAATATTGTTGAGGATTTTTTTATTGGATAATTTCTCCTGATAAGTATAATAATAACTATATATGTAGTGTACGTATCTACCTGGCCACTTCTAACTCCCCTCCTCTTTTATTAAAATATGTTTTGACAAATCTATATATTAATATATATATATATATGGAAGTTATTCAGCACGACAATGCATAATGTACGAACACCGTACAATAATAATATTCACTTTAGACGAAAACCGAGTAAATACTGTCACTTTCATGAAATTCGTCACAATGCAGTCCCAGCATAACGAAACCGATACAAAAGTAATAGTCACCAAGCGAGATCTGTTGACGACTTGCACAAATCTGTCGGGAGAGGTTATATTTTGACTTTTTATAAAGGGTTACGTGGGTATAATTGAAATAAAATAAAAGGAACAACTCATGAACAGGGCGTTGCTAACTATATGCCGTCTAAGAGGTAGCAATTGTGTAATCGTCGAAAGTAATATGCTATCAAATCAATGTAGTAATATTATAATAAACATAAGGTAGGAAATTTGCGTGGGAACACGTAAAAGATAATAATAGAAGACGAGAAGTGCCCAATTAAGCTTATTTATTTCGCGTAAACTCTTGCCTACAAGCCAAAAATAAAATTAGACACTCAAGCATACCACTTAATAATTCCAAAAAAATCTATCGAAATAGAGGTTATAATTAAATATACTGATTCAAATCAACACAGTTCTATTTGAATCAGTATATTTGAAATAAAATCAAAAAAACTACTCACTAATACAAATTTAACAATAGTTTTGCTAACTCCAGTAAAAAAATAAAAATAAAATGATTTTCCGTCTCATTTATCCATAACAAGTCGCGCCGTAGTAACGCACTCATTGCATTCATGTGTGTCGTATATTTCTGAACTAATAATTCTACTGGATAGTGGCCTTAATTACAACTGTACTGTAAAAAGAGAAATATTTTCAATTAAAAAGTATCAAAATGAAGTGGAAATACTTATTGTTAAATGTGTGGATTTTGGTGGAGTATGTGGTGGGGAGTAACTTCACTTTTACGTATAACAGTAAGTAATTTCATAATACGCTTTTATGTATAATCCGTTTAGCTTACGCCACTAAGAAAGGCTGTAGCTTTCTATTGGTGAATTATCATAATCGGTTCAGTAGTTTATGAGCTTATTCGCAACAAACAAATACACAAAAGAATATTCTTCTTTTATATAATATTATCAGTCAAACTCTTTTAAATCTCAAAAGAACTGTTAATATTTAAACTCTCTCTCTAAGTTTCAATTATTCACAATGACCTGATTAAGTTCCATTGTGTTCAATACTTTTCAAAGAAAAAGAGTCCCGTTTTAATTTAGTAAAATGGTTTTAGAACTTATACTTATATTCACACAATGTAACGAAATATTTTACAAATAGATTCTGTTGATTTTTTTAAAAAATTATGGGAATATTAGCTGCGCCCCGCGGTTTCACCCGCTATATTTTGAATAATTCACACTATATCATTATATATTATAGCCTATATGTTATTCTGATGTGTAAGCTATATTATTGTAAAGTTTCATCAAAATCCATTTAGTAGTTTTTCCGTGAAAGAGTAACAAACATCCATACATGTTTACGAACTTTCGCGTTTATAATATTAGTAGGATTTTTGTTTATGAGTTAAAAACTTTATTGTAGGATAAACATAAGATAGATTATGTTTCTCTTTGTCGTATTGCTAAAGCGATCTCTTCCTGGCTACTCTTGCAAAGAGGAATTGAAGAACATAAACGGGCTGGTACAGTAGTTCAAAAACTAAACAAATATAGGAACTTATATCAGTATTATACACTTATATTATAGTTTAATTTATCTACATTACACTTTATAACATAATACATATATAATCAATACATACTTATACCATACTAGTGGCCTGTCCTGGCTTCGCACGGGTGGATTTTTTTTTTTTAAAACATTTTGGCTCTCCCGCATTTCGGTGCCCTCTCTCTCGCCGCGTTGATCACTGCACTGCGTGGCGCCACACCGTCGCATAGGCGTGTATTTTTTGTTTATATTGACATTTTTAATTTCGTAATATCTTTTGAATGGAATGTGTGTTTTTAATAATTCTTTTGGATAAGAATTAATACAAAAGTATGGAAAACATGGTTTTTCATTCTATTAACTTTTGAAATGTAAAAAAGTAGTTATAGTGACATAACTACAATAGTTGGACATATGGTCTCGTGAAGTTTTTTGTAGATATTGATACGTTCTATAATATTGTAGAACATTTGTTTGTTCTATCATCAATTCTTTCTGCAGCGTATGCGATGAAAGATAATTTATGGCTACTTTTTTTGCACCTCGTGTTGATTTTAGTAAGAATTTCTGAAGATCTCTAATTTTTTCTAGTAATAAATATAGCCTATATTACTCAGGGATAATGTAGCTTTCTAACGGTGAAAGAATTTTTGAAATCGGTCCAGTAGTTTTTAAGTTTGTTCGTTACATATAAAAATACAAATCTTTCCTCTTTATAATATTAGTATAGATATATAGATAATAACTAATTACTAGAATTAACAAACTTTCGTAATGATCAACAGAAATTGATGGAACTTTATTATTGTCAAAATATGACACATGGCTTTACTCAAAACAATGTTTTGCATCCTGTTAGCAACACTGTTGGCTATCCTTTGCTTGGCTAATAGTTTTTGACTGACAAAAAAAGCTCTGTTACGATAGATCGACGGTAGTTTGACGAGTAATTCCATGGAATAAATAATTTCATATCATTATGATTGTGAAATATAAATAAATGAAGTGTTATCTTTATTATAGATCGCGTGAATATTTAATATATTCAGTGTCTTGGAGAAATTAAATGTTAGGTTAAGTTAGTTTATTATTGGAGGTCCAGATCGAGCAGTGAAGGTAAAATGTCAATTCTATATTTTGATAAAAAATAATTGTATATTTCCAGTGGCAATGCGATGCAAGGAACATCTAGCTCAACATGGCTACTTCTACGAAACGTTTTACAGTGTCAATGATGAGGATCGTAAGATTGTTAAATCAGATCCCAGTATCGTGTTTGAGATGCACCTCGCCATATTGGCAGCTAGCAACGGACATATCCTTCTATCTCCAGTGGCCGTACCTGATGGGACAGTACCAGTATATGAATTTGGTAAGTGATACTAATAAGTATAACAAGTTTACCCATGTGGAGGATTAAAATATCTGGATGGAGGATAACCTAAAACAAGGCCACAAATTTTTACTTTTAGTTTTATATCTCCTCCTACTTCTAGTCCTCATCTTCCTTCTTTGTGTCCTTATCCTTTTATTTCCATATACTTCTAATTTTCCCTCCCCTTCTTCAACAGTTCCCCATGTCCATCCATGTTCTCACTCTACTCTTATTTGTTTGTAATTCCTTGAAGATTTCTAACTTCAGAAAATACTTTTTCTATTGCTCAAGTCTATGAACAGTGATGACTATTTATCAACAAGCAAAATCTTTAAAATGATTTTGTTCTATATTACACTTCTACTTCTCCTTCTTCATTCCATTCTTTGGCCCTTCTCCATATCTTCATTTCATTCTACACCTATTTCTTGAACATTTTTGACTTGCGGAAAATACTTTCTTTTGACTGCTGAAATCAATGGACGATGATGACCAACTGACAGAAACCTTAAAAGTTTTTATTCTTTAATTATTCTTCTCCTTCTTCATCCTCTACATTACTATCATTGTGGAGAAACCTTAAAAGTTTTAGTATTATATTACCTATCTCCCTCATCATGTTCATCTACATCTCACTCTACTCCTAATCCTTAGAGGTTTTTGTCTTAGGGAAGATACTCTCCTTTTACTGCTTTAAGCAGAAACTTTAAAATGAGTTTGTGCCATAATACGCTAAGAATATAGTATATATTTTCATGTAGTTACGTTTACCATATAAATGGTATCCTGGTATACTTTATTATTTAAACGATGCAAATGGTCTCCGATTTCAGAAACAGCATGGAAATTGATTTATGAATATAAAAATACTTATCCTTTAAAAAGTGAGGTTCAGGCGGCACTTTTCAGAATGTTATTTTAAACTTTATTTACCATTAAAATAAAGTCTGATCATAGTGAAGAGAATTTTCATTATCTATTTATTCGACTAGCAACCACATATTTAGAGCTAGCCTCTTTCAGGCGTTACCATCGTGCTAAAACTATCAATTCAAAAAATATGCAGACAAATCGATTCAAATGAAACCATAAAAAGTGTATACTCAAAGGAAATGATAATAATATTTAGTTGTGTTTTATTTTTAGTTGTAGGTGGAGGAGCTAATAAGTTCACAGAGCTCCGAGGCAATTTGAAAAGAAACGCGAGGGCTTCTGCTAAGACTATTGGCATCCTGTCGCCTATTGAGTTCCGGGCTTTTTACATCAAAATTAGTGAAGGTAACATTTTATTCCAGAACTATCTTTTTTTAATAGAGCTTATATATAAAATAATACTATATTTTGCTAAAGCTAATGAAGCTACCTAAAGAAAACACTTTAAACCCCATCTAGTAATATTCGAAAAATACCGTGTTTTGTATCTCATCTTAATATATTTATCTTATCTGGCGAAACCTCTATACTAATATTATAAAGAGGTAAAGTTTGTGAGGTTGTAGGGAGTAATCGCTTGATCTACTGATCCGATTTAGTAAATTCTTTTACCAATTGAAAGCCACATTAAATGTGAGTGTCATAGGCTATATATTAAACCGAAAAATGAAAAGACTTTTTTGTGGTAGTCGGATTTGCAAAGTAAGTCGGAGAAAAAATTGTCAAACGAAAACGTTTCTTACGCACGCAGCCTTAACGATGAGAGATGTATGATTCATAGTTGCGAGTAGAGTATGAATGAATAAACAGGTGAGTGGGTGAACAGTTTGAAAAACCGATCCTCAGCGAAACGAGAGCGGGTCAGCTAATGCAAATATATTTGATTAGAATACGAAACGTACGAAATAAAAATAATAATTAAAGACAAGAACCAGAATGTCGAAGAACATTTTATCTATAAAATACCAATAGAATCCAAAATAATCAGTTTTAAATTTTTTGTCTGTATGTTTATATATTTGTCACACAAAAACTACTACACAAAATTAGATACGATTTTGGTGCAGCATAAAATATGTGTGATTTAATATGGTCATTTAAAAATGTGTTACCCCTGCGTAGGTTGACTAGTCTACATCTACACTATTATATAAAGAGGAAAGATTTGATTGTTTGTATGTTTGTTTGTTGCGAATAGGCTCGAAAGCTACTGAACCGATTTTGAAAATTCTTTCACCGTTAGAAAGCTACATCCTTTCCAGGTAACATAGGCTATGTGTTGTTGCCATAAGTATTCTAATTAAAAAGATATGGCCATTTAAGTGCCATTTTGTAAATTGAATGGTTTCTTAAGAACTACTAATCTGATTTTAATTTGTTTCTTCACTGATAGAAAACTATACTATTTGCGACAAAGGTGATGTAGTGTTGCCATGTAATTTTTTTTAATTAATAGAATGTGACCATTTTGTTGTTACTAATCCGATTTTAAGAATTATTTCACTGACAGAACACTTCACTATTCGTGAGTTATAAATTTTTTTTAACTGAGAGAAGTCTATAGTATTTCCGTCTCTCTTCCTCTTATATACTGTCATTCTCTCTGATCCTCTCTCTTTTTTCTCTCTTTAATTTTTATCTTTATCTGTTCAGAATGATCGGTCTCTTTTCACTTTCTTTCTTTCGATTTCCTCTGTCTCTCTTCCTTATCTATTCAATTTTATTTTTGCTCTATCCTCCCTCTGTCGCTTTTCTTTTCTTTCTACTATTGTTCTTTTTATAACTTTTTCTCACTCTCTCTCTTTTCAAATAATGAAAAACTACAAAACTACAGAATGACAAATTAAGAACATCAATTATAATATTGCTTTAAATACCCGGAGAGAATGCTACTTTTGGTGATATTTTGACACGCACACGAAATTAAAATTTGATAGTGTTAGTTAGTCCCTTTATTAAAATTGCACGAAACCCTTAGCCGAACGCACTTGGTCGATTTTTTAAAATAAAATGTCTTCAGTCCAATCCAATGTTAAAAGTATTACATTTATAAATGTGAGTGGAATGTACAAATAGAGAAATCTTTGAATTTTCATTTCAAATATCTGGTACCTCGTTTTTACTAACTTTAAAATTAAATTCTATAAATTTTAAATCGTCGATTCAAAAGTGCTTGTAAAAGCATAATTGAATGGAAATATTATGAAATCTCTGTATTTTTTCCGTTTTCAATTTATTTTTATTGTAATGTAATGGTTTTAATTAGATTTTGAAAAACGTAATAACTATTCGCAATTGTATAATAAATTTGTATTAAGTTTACTAGTGACCTGATCCGGCTTTGCACAGATACATGTATGATAAACCTTCCTTTTTAATCACTCTGTCTATTGATGAAAGCATTTAAGGGGTTAGGGGTAGTCAGAGGCATGAAAAAAATGACAATTTTCAGTAAGTTTTTTTGGCCATTAAAACAGTTTATTATATAAAATAAATAACATGGCATCATTACACAATGTTTCAACTTGATGTCACAAAAATTTGAAAAAGAAATATTTATAATTTAAAAAGTTATACCTGTTTGTGTTGACCCGTTCCAACAGAATGTCCTTGCATCTAAAATCAATCGGACAAATTGAAAATTGACAAATTTAAAGATGTAAGTGTACAGACAGCGAAAAGCGACTTTTTTGTATATTATGTAAAGATTCTCATATTTTTTACTGAACAATAAATAAAAAGTCACAATTATTAAAAAGTATTTATATTTTTACAAAATACCCTTACTATTATAATATTCTAGAAAAATCGTCAATTTGTCACGTGACCTGAAACACAGTATGACGTCATGCCATGTAGAATGCTACTATTATTGACATTTAATTATATCAGAATACTCAGACTTATGACATGCTTACATTGATATAAAAATATTAGAGGTTTTATGTAAACATAATCATTTAATATCTCACAGAGTAGAGGGCACCAGATAACGGAAAAACACTGTAACCGCAAAGTAAAGCCGCAAAAGCTCATCAAAACCTTGCGGTTTTCTAGTTACTAAAGCATTCATTATTTGTAGTATTAAAATAAATAACATATTAATATGATATGTAAGTTTGTTTAAGATATCGTGATAGTATCAATCTGAATGTTAGTAGCTGTCATGGCAGTTGTTGTTGCTGTATAAATAGATTTCTGAAGAGGACCACCGTCATCACCTAAGGGTATATCATACACCCTACTAGATATACACAATAATCGGTCAAGCCGATTTGAGGTAGTTCAATAACAGACACTGTGAAATAATATTTTTATATATAAGCTTAACTTGTAATATACGTTTTATAATAGGATAATTTTACTTTTAATTTTCGCATCAAATATGTCTGTCGGGTCTTTGTGAGTTTTTTTAGAGAGAGAGAGAGAGAGAGAGAGAGAGAAAAAAAAAGGTTTTTCGGCGTATGCCTCCCCTGCGGCTTTCCAAAGATTCCCATCTCTAGCTTTAATTATCCAGTTTGATCCCCCTTTTCCACAAAAATATATTTCTCGCACTCCCCACTTCTCTGTTATCCTCTTTAGATACATCAAAATTATTCAAAATCTCAATGAGTATCTTGGATCCGATCTCATGATGGAACTAGAAGGCGAATAATGGAACCCTTTAATAACCCCTCGAATTCCGGATTATAGGATTCGTATGCTTTAGCCTATATTATTTAAGTTTTTAAGTTCAAATACTTGTTCCAGATGGTCTGATAGAGTTTGGACGAGAAGGTGATATACTACCAATATTATCATATCAGGATATGTTTCCTGTTACAGTAAGATACTTTAGTTTTGCCTCATGGAATGGTGTTGAAGCTAAATTTTTATACGATTGCCCTATACCTTCGGATAATGGAACTGATAATGGTATAATTATTTTCTTCTTCTACTTTAAATTAAAAGTTACATTAAATATTTTAAATTAGTTTCGAAAACCAAACTCTTTGGCTCTGCTGTGATATCGTGTGAAATGAATGCCCACTGCTGAGCTAGGTCTTCTCCTCAGATTAAGGAGGGTGTTAGGCCATAGTCCACCTCGCTGAGTCCGTGTGGTTTGATAAATTTCACACACCTTTTAGGACTTTAAAAAACTCTTAGGAGTGCAGGTTTTCTCACGATATTTTTCTTTACCGTAAAATCAAGTGATATTTAATTGACGTTATGAATATTACAAGAAGTAACTCACTTTTTTACCCTCAATATAAAATCTTAGACGTTCGTTTAAAACTTAAGTTAACTAGCTTCCTTCCTAGGATGAAAAAAATCTGAATTTCGTACTAAGCACGAAATATAACATTGAACTCTACTAAGGTTTTTGATTTATTTGAAAGTCTTGTAAATTATGAAAATACTTAACAATACATAAACCATGTTTTGAGGTTTTATTAATTTGTTTTCAGTGGCTCCAAATTCTAAACCAATAGAACCAGAACTATCTAACTCAGATATGTTGAGGCACACGTTGCTTTATAATAAAAATCCGTATGTACCTCCAAGGTCGAAAATGAATGTTGATATAGGAGTTAAAATTAACAGTATCAGTTATAACGCTTTAGATGCTAAACTCACAACGGGGATATCTGTAGTTAGGGTAAGTTGTTTTTTATTCATCATCATCATCCGTTAATGGCCCAATGTTAGGCCATACACACTGGGTGTTAGGCCATAAGCCACTACGCTGGCCCAGTGCGCGTTGGCAGACTTTACACACCGATAAAGAACTTTAGGGAATTCTCCGGAGTGCAGGTTTCCTCACGATGTTTTCCTTCACCGTTGAGAAAGTGATACTTAATTGTTGGAAACACACATAACTCAGAAAAGTTTTCGGTGTGTGTCTGTGTTGGAGATCGAACTCCGACCTCCCCAGTAGACATCAACCAGTGGGCTATCACTGCTTTTTTATTATTAAGAATAAATATTTTAAAAGATTTTAAAATTTTAATTTACCATCTTTGTCTTCAAATGAACTTTTGGTTTTCAAATGTGATGAAGTTGGAAATAATTGACAAAAATTAAAAAACTACTGACGTTTTTTGTAGATTTATTATTGTTTAAATTTATTACAATATAAATTTTATTTATTAAAAATGTTTGTATGTTGGCCTTTATTTCTTCGGACATTCTGTGTCCGTATACATTTAATAAATCATAAATTATTTTTTTCTTATAGAAATGGACAGACGATAGTATGGCATGGAATCCAAGTAAATTTAATGGAACAACCTATGTCACGTTTCGACAAGGACAAATATGGAGACCATCTTTATTAATATTTAAGTAAAAATTTTTCAAATTAATAATATTAAACTAGCAACAATAATAATGTATAAAACCAACACGATATCTTCATTATTATTAATGTGAAAAATAATTTAACTGTTAAAGTAAGCAAAGTATTTTATAGATTTACTAGCTGACCTGGCAAACGTTGTACTACTATATAAATTAATTTCTGGAGAACCCATTTTAATACCTAGGGGTATAAAAGGTAACCTATGACCTAACAAATATACACAAAAAAAATATAAAAATCGGTCAAGCCGTTTCGGCGGAATTTGATAACAATTTTGATATATAAGATAATGTTTGTTTATTGCAGTTCCGATAGAATAACAATGTTGGATTCAAGGCGTCCTGAACTTATATACATGGCCAATAGTGGTGAAGCCATTTTGCATATGCAAACTACAATTGATACTTGGTGTTATGATGAGTCAAATATTATAAGCAGGTAAAATTTCTATGTAATCTGTATCTAATTTTGAAACTTATTGTTGAAATATGGTTTCTGATATTTAATATATTTTACAAGAATTTTTTGTTTATTATCTTTGTTGCACAAACAACAAAAGGATGTGTACATCATGTGTACTTTATAGTTAACATATACATGCTATCTCCCAGTCAACCTTAGGGTTTATGAACAGATAGACATGTGCGTTATAATAAAACTAATGTACAGTAAATTAGAAAAAAACATCTAACTTATAAATATATTAATATATAACAATAAATACGCTTTAAGCCTTTTAACAGTTAAACGCTGAAGCTCTAAGTTTAAAGTATAACCCCCAAGAGGATGTTCTAGTCAAGCCCTCATACTATTAGTCTGTGTATACACTATAACACTAATTTTTTTAATTAACATTATATAAGAGTCAGGAGAGTTAACATTTTTGATCTCTAACAATCTCAACGTTTGTAAGACTCAAGTATTTTCTATTGATTTTTTTATACATCTGGAAAGGCAGCTGAACGTCAAGTGGGTCTTAATATTGATGGTCCTGAACTTCACGAATGTGGGTGGGAACAAATCTGAGTAAATTTTACCCTCGAATTTAATGATTACAAATTAGTTAAAACAGAATATATAGCAGTAGCTATTCCGAGCTGGTGGTAGCTTGAAAAAACTTACTGACCAACTCGTATTTTTAACATGTCTATATTATTATGTTATATGAAACTAGAAGAAAAATAGGTGGAGATATATTTTTTATTTTTTCAAAATATGAGCTCGGCAATGGTTAAAATCAATTTTGGGATTTTATATATTCTAAAAAGACGTAATCGCTAAATGATGTCGTTGAATATTGATGTTTTTGCTTTAACAAATAAGCCAAGGGTATTATCTTATTTCGCCGTAGATGTGACGTCAAGATATATGTTTTAATTATTATCTTATTTTTCCGACATGAATGAATAAAAAAACAAAGGTATTTTTTAAAACTCAGGGCAAATAAATAAAGAAACTGTATTTTTGTTTTAAGTGCATAATATTTTTTAAAATGTTGTCAATTAAAATAAAATATTGAATTTAAGTTACTCGTATGTTTGTTCATTTTTATCCTATTTTATTCAATAGATGGCCTCATGATGAATATCGCTGTATGATAGTGATAGAACCATGGGAACTGCACGAACACATAACCTTAAACAAATTGGATTCTAATAGCAATGAAATGAAATCTGTAAGTTATAGTAGATATTAATTCAAGTTATAGTTTATCTTAGATGTTACTTAACTGCTAATCTAGCATATTTTAAAATATCTTCTTTTCTAATTTTATTGAAACAAAGCCAAGATTTTAAATTTAAGCAAAAATACAAATAAGAAAACTGTAATTTTCCCGGGATAAAAGTATTCTATGTTTTAATCTTGGTTTCTTTTGCTAACTTTATGCGTAATTCCATTCAAATCGGTTCAGGAGTTTTCGTGATGTGCGTCTAAACAGATAGACAGTCAAATATTGTAAAAATGATTGGTTTTACTGTTGTGTTGATAAATTGATAAAATGAGTATAAAAAATCTAGACATAGAGACTAGAAAGCTATCACACCTAAATAATCCTGTGTCAGCTACTCATTAAATAAATATTTTAATCTTCATCATTACGACTGCTGCGTCAGGTCTTATCCTCAAAATGAGGAGGGTATTAGGCCATGGTCCATTACGCTGGCCCAGTGCGGGTTGGCAGATTACACACACCGACAGATAACATGTAGAACTCTCAGGAGTGCAGGTTTCCTCACGATGTTTTCCTTCACCGTTATAACAAGTGATATTTAATTCCTTAAAATACACATAACTCATAAAAGTCAAACTCGGACCTCACGAGTAAGACATTTGAGTCTCAACCACTGGGCCATCACATCTTTATATTTTATTAAAAAAAATAGAATTAAATATAGTAGTCAATTAAACAACTATATGAGAGATTAAAACAATTATTATGATTAAGTTGTTTAAGTACATTTATCCATTAAATATTAATGATTCTATAATGATCGTTATACAGCGAAAATAAATTCAATCAAAATTCATTGAAACCACGGCTAATTAATTGTTTTTATTATGTGAGTTAATATTTCAATTGCAGATAACACTAAATTTGATTTATTTCATTATTTTCATACTAATATTTTAAAACAATATTACTAACATTTTATAGAACGAAGTGAGAACCATCTGTGTGTTCGCGATAAACGCAAGAACTACTTGATTTTCACTAATGAAGGTTTAGATTTTTGTAAATTGGTTGAAAATGTATGAAAAAATGAAACCTCAGAAAATCTTAGCGAGCTTTTATATAAAACGTAACCTTCTTAATATATAACAAAATCCCTACTAATATTATAAATGTGAAATTAAGTTTGTCTGTTACGCTTTCACGCGAAAACTACATAACCGATCATCATGAAACTTTGTACATATATTCTTGAGGGTATTAGAAGTAACAAAGGATACTTTTTATGGAAAAAAAAAATTTTTACGAAAGATAAACAATTCATCTCTGATACTTATTTAATGGCTTCAATGCGAGCGAAGCCGCGGGTAAAAGTTAGTATAATATATGTTTACCCGTGAGAATCCTGGCCGGATAGCTAGTGGCGTAATTAAATAAATATATGTATTTTAGTATCATTAAATTATTGTCATTTGATTTCAAGATTTATGGACTGATTATTTTTATTAATTATTCAGAAATTCCTCTCATGAAAAGCTTTTTAAATAATAATTTTAGATAAGTATATGAACTAAAGCTTTTTAATGTAGGTACATACACCTTTAATAACATAGGACTATATTGCTCTTAGAAAGCAATAGGCGGTAACTCGTTTCTAAACTTTTCGAGTAAATTAATAAAATGATAAAATTTCATTTCACCTTAAGGAGACTTAAATTTTCTTAGGTGGTTTTTGTCATGTTATAGGTAAAATATGTTGTAGGCAAATTGCTTTAAGAGGGAAATATAGTATTTTGTATTCAAACTATGTAGAATTATTTTATACTATGTTTTAATTTTTAATTTCTCAGTTTACAGGTCTAGATGAAACAATAAAAAATGAATGGGAAATGTTCTACCAACAATTCGTTATTGACAACAAACTCTGGAACTATCTGTATTATTCAGATCTAAATACAACAAGCCAACGTGATCGATATGTCATTAACATCGGTTTGAAGCGGCAAGCTGTTGCTTATAATATTGTTTTTTATACACCATTGCTAAGTAAATATATATTTTTTATACTTATATAATTCATATGAACGCTAAGTTAATTTAATGTCACTTAGCTACAGAAATTACGTAGCTAAGTAGTTAAAATAACTGGACTTTACTAAAACGACTTATTAACTACACAACTAGAAAAGTTACTTGAGAACAATGGGCATTTAAAAAACTAATCTGTCGTTTCATATGATGCACTACATAGTATTAACAAATACTTTTTCTCATGACATGAAAATATATAGTCAAACTATACAAAATTAAGGTAAAAGAAACGTACTAAAAATTATTATACAACAGACAAGAGCCAAAAGAAAAAAAATATCTTTGATCTATATTTTATATCGTATTTGAACTATATTTTATATCGTATTTGAACTATATTTTATATCGTATTTGAACTTTATTTTATATCGTATTTGAACTTTATTTTATATCATATTTGAACTATATTTTATATCGTATTTGAACTTTATTTTATATCGTATTTGAACTTTATTTTATATCGTATTTGAACTTTATTTTATATCGTATTTGAACTATATTTTATATCGTATTTAAACTTGATTTTATATCGTATTCGAACTTTATTTTATATCGTATTCGAACTTTATTTTATATCGTATTTGAACTTTATTTTATATCATATTTGAACTATATTTTATATCGTATTTGAACTTTATTTTATATCGTATTTGAACTTTATTTTATATCGATTTCGAACTTTATTTTATATCGTATTTGAACTTTATTTTAAATCGTATTCGAACTTTATTTTATATCGTATTCGAACTTTATTTTATATCGTATTCGAACTTTATTTTATATCGTATTTTAACTATATTTTATTTCGTATTTAAACTAAGTATATTTTATAACTTTTCAAAATAGTGATGTGTTTCTTTTTGTTAGCAAAATGGTGCTAAGAGCTGGAATATTTGTTTTTTGTAAGTTAACTGTCTTAAAAAGGGTTGAGTGTGTTGTATACCTGAAAATTAAAAAAAGTATACACTTAGAAGCTGATATCACCACAAATATAATTTTTGAGGTTAGGTTTTAATTGATAGGTATTGTATAGTTGAATATTTTTCAATGAAAGCGCTAGAGTTTAACAACTTTACTGAATTATTTATTATTTTAATGTTATATAAAAATATTTACTAAGCTCCTTCAAAATATTTTTTCAGCACTGGTAACATTTATTCTGCTATCGTTTTGGACTGAACCATTAACCATGAAAAGAATTTGGTTTTACGCGGGATCCATAGTGGTTATTTGTATGGGTCTGTGTTATATAGATTATTGGATACCTTGCCATACTGTACCTACTATTTGTGAGTATAAAATTATAACAAAACATCGTAATATTTCACTTTATAATAAACAAATTAATGGTCCTTAATCTTAAGCAATTTTTGGCAATTTACCTGATCTATTTAATAAATAATTTATAATATTTTCACTCTTAAGTATTACGAGAATTTTAACTTGATGGTTAAAAGACAAATAATATGTTATTTTTTCAAATATCTCAAAAAATTTGTTTTGTTGATTTTTATTTTATTTAGGACCTAACTTTTAGTGCGTAACAATGTAAAAAGAAATGATATATTTCGCATGTTCTCTTGTATTAAAAATATTTTTATTATAGTATTATTCAATAAATGAATGTTTATCCTTTCGACATAGACTTTCTTGACTTACACATAGTATAGGTTTTCATAGAAAAGTATTTGTTTTGTATACGTTGTTGTATAAAAACGACAGTAGATGGCGTTTCATTTTAAATTTTATAATATTTATTATTTTTATAAAATTTATAATATTTCTTTATAATATGTAGCGATAAATATTAAAATTTTATTCTTGCAAAGTCTAATAGTAATAAGTGAATCAATACCAAACCCTAAATTCAATTTCCTTTTCAGTGGTCCTCTACACAGTGGTACTTGGCGGAGTGTTGCTAGCTCTAATGATTCACGTAGCCCTAATGACGTCATTAACCAAACGCTTGTGTAAGACGGTGCTCCTTCAGAATCTATTGACTGCCCAATGGTTTAGGACTTTGTATTGTTTGCCACCTTTGAAGGTATCTATGATAGTTTTAGACTTTCGTATCTCTACGAAGAATCAATGGTTATCTTAATAAAATGGTATTATCACGAATACATATTGAGTTTTTAAGGCAATTTAATACATTATGTGATATACGATAATACATTAAATATGTACCTTCATACTATAAATGATATTAATATAATAATAATTTACTAAGTAAACTCAATTTAAAACATTGACGATGCGTTTCCACTAGTATATCCGAGGGTACGTAGCGAGGGATATGTTTGTTAAGAACCAATAGAATAGCTTCATTTGATACACTGAGCGAGGCTAGGTAAATGAAGCAATTCTATTAGTTCTTAACAGGGATGTCATGGAGCTCCGTAACCGTACCGTAAAACTGAAACTTTCGGATATCCGAAATAAATAAGTATTCGTAATGGTAACCAAATCCGATATTACATTTTCGGATTATTTCGGATAGGAGCGGAGACTAAATGATGCATGTTGTGAAAAGATTTTTCATGTTCGAGTTCGAGCCAGCCAACAAATAGCCCACTAGCCACGCGCCTTCCTTGCATTGTTTTTTATTAAATGGTCATTACTATTATAGTCAGTAATCGTGAGATTACATTCCATTTTACATTTAAATACTTACTCGTGTGCTCTAAGAGGAAAACGACTAATAATTTGTATAAATTATTAATAATTGTTTATATTTCAGCAAATTGCGTATTAAGTCTAATGTAATTTGGATTTTTTTAATAAAGTAAATTTATAACAGTGTCGACAGTGTGAAACTTTTCACGGAAAAGGGTAACCTACTTGTATTTTACTTTCAAAATGTAATAACCGTAACCGAAACTATCCGAAACTAACGGATAATCCGAAATAATTTCATATCCTTAACCGTATCCAGATCCGAAATTTAATATCCATAACATCCCTGGTTCTTAACAAACGTCTCGCTCGCTACTAATACTAGCACATATATGGTTGAAACGCATCCCTAAACGTTTAACAATTTGTATATATTTTATTAAATAAAGATCCATGGATAAAAATATATCCAAATGAAACTTGATTTAGGTACTAATCGTGTAGTATCATTATAAGTCAATGTTCATTGTAATTTTAAACACTTAATGACGTCATGTTTCGTAGGTATGTCAAATCTACGAAACCGTAGACGAGTGCTACGACGACGAAGCAAATGTAATGCCAAGGAGTGGCAATGTTGAAGAAATGCAAAGCGACAACACTGAGACAAGTGACTCAGCTCAGCTCGGGGAGGCCATAGATAAAACTATGTTTGTTATATACTCTGTAGTTTTTGCTGTACTACTTGCATTACATTTTTAAGTATATAATATACACGCCCCGGCTTCGCATGGGTGCAATGCTGATACTAAATATACTACAGAAGTTTATATACAACGTTCAAGGCTTTACGTTTATATAAAATACACAATGTATCTAAGGTACCTAATTGGACAAGGATTAATGCTGTATTGATTAAAATCGCTTCGTAAATAAGCCATTATTTTTCGTAAAATGTAAAGGATAAAAAATGGTTATTGTGGGTTATCCCTAAGAAATAGACATATACTATTGCAGACTTTTTTGTAGACCTTATTAAGGTGTACAATACTGTAGTACATTATTATGATCTATCTCGTAGGGTTCAGCCAGCGTTTGCAATGTAAGCGCAAAAAAATTGTTTATTAACGACATTACATTAGAAACCTCTAAAATTATCATTTTATATTACACATATTACACATATACAAAGAGAGATTGATTCACCTTCCTCTTGAATCAATCTCTCTTTCTCATTAAAAAACCGCACCAAAATCCGATACATAGTTTTAAAGATCTAAGCATACATAGGGACAGACAGACGGGAAGCGACTTTGTTTTATACTATGTTAGTGATTAATTAACTAGTCTATCCGTCGCTTAGCTAAAAAATTTTAAAGAAAACAGATAATACAAAGCCTATATTTAAAGTTACACCTTCAGTAGATTTTTTTTTCATATAATTGTTTTAGCTTCTATTGGTCTCTCAACTTTTAATTTAATTTATTATATTATCTATAATCTATGTACAGTCATTCGATAAGTTACCTTTTTTATTATAGGTATGTATTGATATAGGTATAGATTAATGAATAAAACCTAATTACTTCTGTTGTTTTTTCTTACTATCTCTGAAGTCTTAAATTTGTTCTCAATAGTTCTGGATCTATGAATCAAAGATTTATTTTTTAAGTATCCTTCTAGGGGGAAATTCTACCACAATATTTGATAAGTTTTTCAGTTTCATTATTCCTGTTGATTTTAAATTTAAAATTACACAAAATAGTAATAATAGATATTTTTAAGTAGTGTGGGTGGCGAAAGAAGAGCTGTGTGGGAAAATTAAAGAAAAAATTATATACAAGCTGTTACTGTACTGTTATAGAAGATTATGGTTGGGTTAAAGTCCCTTTAGGAAAACATCGCTCCTATTTTTCTTCTATACCTTATAGGCTAAAAGTAGTACACAAATTTCAATTAAACTTTACTTTTTACAGTTTTAGAAGTAAACTGAAGTCACTGAGAAAGCTAATTAAATTAATTAGTACAATGTTTTTCTGAAGCGAGATCTTTTTCCGAGCGAATGATCTCTTTGATCTCTATAATGACCACGATGAACTGTGATCAAAGTTAAATTAAATCATAATTTCAATTTGGTTAAAATCAAGTTTTTGACCTTTTGCCTTTTGCAACATTATGTATATGAAAAGCTTCTTTAATACTGTAGTTGAGCAATGACCGAAAATAGTATGGAAGCTGTGCCATGGCTTTATACAAATATCATGAAAAAGTATATTTAAATAAATTTGTCTTTTTCTAACTATAGCACTAATATGTAGTAATGACAGGGAAAATATTTTTTTTTCTTTTTTTATAATAGATAAGGTGCACATGGACATCGGAAAAACAAGAAACACTCTCTCGTTTTGTCGATGCGTTGCATCCCCGAAGATAGAGTGGGAAGGGGGAATGAAGAAGAAAAATGATGCGGATTCAGCAGACCCTAGGCAAGAGCCCAGAGTCCATTAGACCCACAGCATTAATGGGATGGGAGAGGGAGGGGGTAAGTCTGGCCCACATGCGGCTCAACCGGAAGCCGTCTATGACACTTGGCGATCGGATTCGCATGCTGGTGGTCGCAAGCTAGTCGGGGAACAGATCCCCTACCACCAAGGGGGTGCTGGGTTACTCGGCTCTTACGAGATGCTCTCCCAGCGGCAGAGGGAATAGTATTCTAACCCGTCCCCTCACGGGTGAAAACTATACACTAAGTATACACTTTCCTTTGTATTGAGTTTTTTAAGACGAGAAAAACTTTAAGAAGGAAAAAAACTACTTTATAATGAAGAAGAGTATTTAGAATTTAGTCCGACGTAAACGGCATTGGATCTTTATTTTGCTTTGTAAAACTCTTTTGCATTAGACACTTTTAAGTACTGATTTTAAGTCTACAGTATTACAGATTAATGTCGAACACTAAACAAGTATTTTAGATACGCAATTTAGTGCAAAAATCCGTCATTATATAATTCATTATGAAATTAATAAATATCATCATGGAAGAATGACTAATAAGTAACAACAGGGCATTCATTAAATGCAAGTTTCATTATTGAATTAAAATTCAAGATGATTTTTTACAATAGAGACAAAGTTCTATACAAAAATTTACCTTTAATCAATAACTGGATTCCTATAAACAACAAGACAATATAACAATATGGCGTCACGTATCATGTTGGGGTTGGAGCCGATAAACAAATAAATTATTATTATCATGTACAATAGTGAACAATACACACCACAATTTTACACCACTCCAAATGAAGTTCACTCGATTAGATTAAACTCTAGTCCGTTGGTAAAGGGAATATAAAGGGACAAGACAGTGGTAGGAATACCCCACCACTGTGGGCGGTAGCAATATTCTAACAAAACTCGTTGAGTGTTGTAATGACATTGGGAAAGTGATATCAAATACTACCCACTCCCTCATATATAATTACTTTTGAAAAATCTACGTATTTGTTCTACGTACAGACATTCGATAAGTTAGATTTTTTTTTTATATGTATAGACGAAAAATCAGTAAATAACTATGTAAATATAATATAAGATATATTCGTATATCGCTTATTGGGAACCTTCAATTTGCATTGTTATTTACCGGATGAGTTGGCCGAAGGGAGTCCGTCCGAGCGGAACTTTCTTGTCTTTGTTTTTGATATTACTTTCTTTGTTATACTGTGGCAGTGTGGCGTAGCTGGACATTACTTATCTAACATAAATACGAGGGCGGCACTCAAAATTTCGGGAATCAAATACTATTTAAAAATGTATTTATTGCTTTTCGAAGTATTCTCCGCGAAATTTGACAAATTTTTCCATACGATGGAACCAATCATTGAAGCAACCATTCCATTCGGAAGTTGGGGTCTCCAAAATGGCTGTTTTGTAAGCGTCCACAGCTTCTTCAGGTGATGAAAATCTTTAACCACGCAATTTATTCTTTATTTTAGGGAAAGTATAGAAATCATTAGGGCTTAGGTCGGGGCTGTACGGCGGATGGTCTAATAATTCTATGTTTTCTTGCTCTAAAAACTCTTTTGTTCTGTGCGCGGTGTGAGAACTCGCATTGTCGTGATGGAGGATGATGCGGCGGTTGCAGTTCTCTTTACGGAGTTCAGAAAAGACCTGTGGCAAACAAATGCTAGCATACCATTCTGCATTAACCGTTCTTTGTCCCTCAAGAGGAATAGTCGCAACATGGCCGGTTTTGGAGATAAACGTGGCCACCATTTTTTTTACAACACTCCGTGAACGAACAATTTTTGTTGGCTTTAACTCATTTTCGAACACCCAAACTCGTGACTGGTTTTTTTTTTTGGGTTCGTACGCGTATATCCAGGATTCGCGTCACCTGATACGATGTTGTATACAGCATTTGAGGATCCTGCGTGGAATCTTTCTAGAATTCTGACGCACCAAGTAACGCGAGCCGCTTTTTGCTCTTCACAGAGCAAATGCGGTATCCATCGGGAAAACAACTTATTTACACCTAATTGTTCATGCAAGATTATTTGTATTTGACTCATGCCAATGTGTAAAGTTGCCTGAATTTCGCGTTATGTCACATGTCGATCTTCCTCAATCAGCTTACGCACAACGTTTTCTTGGGTGACTGCAGTTTTTGGACGACCTTGACGAGGATCATCACTGAGCTTGACACGTCCACGTTGAAATTCAGCAAACCAGCGATAAATTGTGGTTTTGGATGGGGCTTCATCACCAAATACAGAAATCATCCGGTCAACACACTGTTTTTGTGTTAAACCGCTTCAAAAGTCATAATAAATCATCGCTCTAGAATTTTCTCGAGTCAATTCCATTTTCTCAACCACTAAACAAGTTTGACAAGACCGAGAATCTGTTTTTAAATAAATAAATGGTATTCGATTTTTAAAACCAAGGAGTTTTCAATTAAAAAGATTTTAATATGACCGGAACAGTGGAAATATTCCATTCTCGATACTTTTAGTGCAGCCTATGTATATTGTAAAAGTCAAAAAGATTATATACTTAATTTTTCTAAAGTCAAACAATTTGCGTTTTCTTGTATTTTACTAGACTCTAATCACTATAGTGATATCTTTAAGAGCCATTTCACAATTTTTCGCTCTGCAAGTTTAGGTAAATTTGGTCGCAGCGCACGTGAGTCTCACGAGCCGCGCGGTCTCTGTCCTACTCGGTATAGTGCGACATCCAAAAAAACATCTTAACCTTTTTCTAATGTATAATAAAAATTAATAACTATTATGTTACAAAATGTTTTTTTACATAATTATTTTGTTAAAAATTTCAAGTCTGTTATAACAACAGTCAAGAAATTTAAAACAAAAAATCAATTTTATAAAATAGGTTTTTAGATAGATTTTTAAAATTGATTTGATTGAGTGTCTTGAGTTTACGAATGAATCGAATATTTACGATATAAATAAAATAGCCTTTTATTATACTCCAGAAAATCTGAATGTGAATATGTGTTGCACAGTTTTGGATGCAAGCAGAACATCCAATTTTTGCCTGCTTTAATCTATATCTATACTATTATATAAAGAGGAAAGATTTGATTGTTTGTATGTTTATATATTTGTATGTTTCTTTGTTGCGAATAGGCTCTAAAAGTACTGAACCGATTTTGAAAATTCTTTCACCGATAGGAAGCTACATCCTTTCCGGGTAACATAGGCTATGTGGTGTTGCCATAAATACTCTAATTAAAAAGATATGGCCATTTAAGTGCCATAAGGTGGCCATTTTGTAAATTGAAGAGTTTCTCAGGAACTGCAAATCCGATTTAAAATTTTTTTTCATTGTTAGAAAACTACACTATTCGTGAGAGACAAAGGTGATTTAGTGTTGCCATATAAACTTTTTAATTAATAGAATATGGTCATTTTGTTTTTACTAACCCGATTTTAAAAATTTTTTCACTGATAGAAAACTACACTATTCGTGAGGGACAAAGGTGATTTAGTGTTGCCATATACATTTTTTAATTAATAGAATATGGTCATTTTGTTGTTACTAATCCGATTTTTAAAATTCTTTCATTGAGAGAAGTCTATAGTATTTCCGTCTCTCTTCCTCTTATAATACTATCATTGTCTCTCATCCTCTCTCTTTTTCTCTCTCTCTCCTATTCAATTTTATTTTTACTCTGTCTAGCATCTGTCGCTTTTCTTTTATTTTTGTTTCTATTATTTTTCTTTTTATAACTTTTTCTCACTCTCTCCCTTTTTTCAAATAATGAAAAACTACACAATTACAGAGAGACAATTTAAGGACATCAATTATAATATTGTTTTAAATACCCGGAGCGAAGCGAGGGCAGGCCTCTAGTTTATTTATAAACTTGATGACACAGTCAAACAGCCTATTTGTATTGATAAGATGAGAAAAACGATTTTAAATAATACATTTGTTTTACATAAATTACCATAAAATTTTACATTACTTTTTGTATAATTTTCACAATTTTTATTTTACCGTGGTATGATAATTAGAATAGAAAAAATTACCACATTAATCTATCTATTTACAAAAATACTCATTGAAATATAGCGGTATAAAACTAATTATTAGGGGTTAAAGTTTGCACTAAAAAATTGAAATTAGTTTTTTTTTAATTTAACATATTTATTTAATCAAAATAATTACTATTATTATCTATACATTGCTGTCATCTAATAGGAATTCGATCCAATATTCCTTTTTTTCTGTATCGATTCAACAAGTTTCAACACGCGTTTCTTTCTGCAGATCAGTCAAATCATGAGGCACCCATTTTTCATATTTATTATTTTATTGATTTGACGCAAATAAGTCAATTTTTGGCCACGCCGATAATTCCTGGATAGTTTGGCTCGGATCGGCTTCCACCATCTCTCACCTGCGTGGGCGGTCTTCCACGTGGTTCGTTCTTCAAATCAGTTTCCATCACGAAAGCGTTTAAACTAAAATCGCATTCTGTGTTTGCATACAATCTGATGTTGTAGCTTGTTGTACTCTGGTTCCTAGAACATTATAAAATAAATATATTATTATAAATATTAATTTAAATGTATCTCTATAGGCATACAAGAAAAATACAAGAATGAGAGTCAAAACTATAGTCTTAGTAATATGTCAGTTACTCCGAATAAACATATAGAAATGCACTCACTAGTGACTACACTTACCAAGATCAACTCTTCAAATTTATTCTCCTGTTGGTTTGTTTTGACTGTCCTGAAAAAAGAGGCCATTTCATACATATCCATTTGTGATTAAAAAAATGGTAAATAAATGATAAAAGAGCCTTAAAATGACTCAAATACCTATTCAATGATACCCCGCTTGAAGTAATTTATGACTTTAACTTTTTTATCTTCACAATATGGCGTCAAGTGGTCACCATTTAGAATTTTTATATAACTGGTGAGAAAAAACTAACGAGACCTCGAACTTCAAAATCCATCATGCCGTTTAGGTTACAGGGCGTCAAAAAGAATCGTATATCGAATATATATAAGAAGAATATATATATATATATATATATATATATATATATATATATATATATATATATATATTAGTCATACATACACCCTAAAAACATAACCCTCCTTCTAAGCAATCGGGTAAGAATATAAATGTAGAAGTAAAAGCATACCCAGCCTGCACTGCACCGCAGTGATAAGTATTACCTAAAAAATTAATTTATAATTAGAAAAGTATCTACTAATATATTTGGAAAAACAAACAATTTAAATATTAATTTTACTTACTTGAAAGTTTCAAATACGGTGTATCACACTATAATATCAGTCGCTTGGCGCGTGTGAGTGAGACCGATGTAAGAAAGAGAACTGTTCAAAATTTGGCGTAGATCCTACCAGTAAGAGCGCTGGCGCTCGACTGATTTACTGGGCTTGATGCATGGTATTATATATTTTCTTTTTATTTTTTAATACAAAAAGTTATATATTTTATTTTTATTTTTTTCTGTTCCTAAAAGATGTAAGTTTATCTTGGTATAGATAGTTCGTTAAAATTTCTTAGTTTTGTAAGAAAAATATCACTTTTAAAATTGTACTTATTTAGAAAATATTCGTAATTTTAAAATTTTATTATGGATTAACGGAGATGCTAATGTAAAAAATTCTAAATTGTGTATCAATAATAACATATTCCACATATTACGATATTTTTTTAAACAATTTCAAAGTAGTGGTTATTAAGAAATAGGACTTCAAAATATACATTGCGAGCGCTTACCCAGGTAGGCGGCGGAGGAAAAGGGTAATAATTTTATACACACAATATAAATCAAAATTCTGATAAATTAAGTTACTACAACAAAGGTCACTCTATTATATTTCAATTATAGAAATTATATTATTGCATCCAATGCTGAGATTAACGACGTCAAAATGTTACAATTTCGCGGATTTTTACCGAATTTTGTGAAATGGCTCTTAACAAGGACCAAAAGACACTAAAAATAATTAATGATGTACTTTTTATTACCACGATAGCAGTTAGGGGATCAATTTACCCGTAAGAGGACGGGTTAGAACACAATAAAAACCCCTCTACCGCTGGTAGAGCATCTTATAAGAGCCGAGTAACCCAGCACCTCGTGGAAGGGGATTTGTTCCCCGACTGGCTTGCGACCACCAGCATGTGAATCCGACCGCCAAGTGTCATTGACGCGTTCCGGTCGAGCCGCACGTGGGCCAGACTTACCCCTCCCCTTCCATCCCGTTAATGCTGCGATTCTAGTGAACTCGAACGAAAATACTTTATAATTTACTTAAATAGATGGAACTACAGATAATATAAAAAATAAAATATATATTCACTAAAAATAGAAAAATGTTGATACGTAGTCTTACGTATTACATGCGGCGGAAGAATTGGGGGCTTAAAGATGATTTAACCCATAGGTCTCTTCTTTTTTCGGGAAAAATAACCTATATGCTAATCCAGATAATAAAGTATCTGTGTGCCAAATTTCTTTGGAATTGGTGTAGCCCTTTTTGTATGATGGAGTAACAAACATACAAACCTTCACACTTATAATAACAGAAGATATGTAATTTGAATCACCGTATATATTAGGACTACATCTATATTGATTCCCCTAAGTGGAAGTTTCGAACTTCCAAACTTTAATTAAATTATCCTCGAAACGTGTAGAGTTTGTAAGAAAAATTTTACCATACAAACAAAGACACTTCGGAGAGACTCAAACTCAAAATAGTTTATTTAAATTAAACTGCGTTTCCACCAGAGACAAGCGAGGATGTATAGCGAGTTATGTATTTGTTCCACCACCAATTCAGTAATAGTTTCATGTGACTTGGTGTTCGCATCTATAATAATATTCCACAGCCTATATTAGACTTGCCACTTCAACAATTTAAAACTCGGATCAAGAAATCTTTAATATATAAAGCATACTATAATGTACAGGATTACTTAAATGATGAGAATGCTTGGAATCTAAGTGACGTTGACTTTCAAGTTAAATCATTTGTACGACAGATTATGTAAACAAACATGGCTTTTTCAAAAGAGCGACTGTAGAGTTTCTGGCCGGCTCTTCTCGACAGAGAACTAAATTCCGAGCTGGTGGTAGCTTCAGACAAACCAACTGACCGACCAATTGACGCTTTAAAAGAACTTCAAAAGAAAGTCTAATTGAAATAAACTATACTGAGTTTGAGTTTTAACACCCATACCTAGCCCAGTTTGTAGGTTAGTCTTGAAGTAAAAACTCTTCAACACTTATGTATGTATCACTACAATTAATAGTAAGTAACATTGTTGAGTTGGGTTTCAAGACATAACATTTTTTCCAAAAATGATTTCTTTGACTATTTATTGTAATAATGCCTTTATATAAGGTAATGTGTAGTATGATGAATATATTAAGGGCCAGCACCGTACAGCGTACTCGCACAAGTTATCAAATAATCTAATGAGTGCAGAGCTCGAGTTGTCGTAAGGCAAAAGTCTTGTATCAAGTAACGGGTTGCCTAAAGCGTCACGGTGTTTGTTCAAGTTTTGAAACGAGCGTTTTAGAAGCACTTTAAAACTACTCAGCAAACACCTTCATTTGACACCCATAAAATTGACGTGCACAATAAACACCTAGAGTCCGCCATGTTGGGCGGGCCTCTATGCTGAATTTAGAGTAAAGTTGCTAATAAAGCATTGTTCAATTTCAATGTATGCAAAATTTCATCTTAATCACTAGAGAACATATATACAAAACCTCGCTAGTTGAATATCCAGCAATATGGCAGACGGTCTAAGATGGCCGACTAGTTATTTTTAATTGTGTTATAATATAGATATCAAATTAAAGAGTTTGCTGAGAAGAAAACGGAGAATAAAATAACTTCACATTAAATCTAATATGGCAGATTACCCAAGATGGCAGACAAGTATTTCAGCCACTTCCTGGTATCCAATTAAACTGAAATTTGTCATAAAACTGTAGGTGCTTGAACTGCCTGAAGATAAACGTTAGGACAGACGAGTTTAAGCTTATTTAAAAATAAACGTGGTTATTTAATATAACAAAACGCTTATGTAAGAGCTTCAAATATATAAATTAACGTATACCGAAAGTAACATCACAGCTTGTTGCCGTAATGCCTTTGTGCTTGCAGACGCTGATTGCGACTCTCTCGCCTTTACGAACACTGCGCCGCGTGCTGTGCCGTGCTCTTCTAGAATTACAATTTTACTAATTTTCTCCTACGTTACATAATTTACAGTTTATTTAATATAGCATTGTTTAAGTTAACATCTGACATCTGAATTTTGCGAGCAATTTATGCGATATGTCAGATAGTTCTTGAAGAAGTGAACTAAAGTTCACGATGTATCAAGAATACTTCTTAGCTTGAGTGCGCAGAAGTCACTATTAGGACTTTTTTAAGCGGAAGACGTGGGCGAAAGGAGCGCCCTATATGTGGTTGGTTTTTACGCGACTATTCTATTCCGTTTCCAATTGATCAAAATAGTCGACATCGTTGTTTGAACTACCTATACAGTTACTACTTTTGCTCAAAGATAGCTGCCGAACAGTATACCGTCTATTTTTTTTATGTAACTAGGTCGGCAAACAAGCGTACGTCACACCTGATGGTAACCGATTACCGTAGCTTATAGACGTCTGCAACACCAGAAGCATCGGAAGCGGTTGCCGACCCTATCCCCAATACCCCCCAGGAGCTCTGGTCACCTTACTCACCAACAGGAACACAACACTGCTTTAGAGTAGTGTTATTTAGCTGTGATCTTCTTTAAGGTCGTGGTACTACCCCAGTCGGGCTGCTCCATATTTGAGCAGGAAATTTCCTGCTGTGCCCTACCTCAGTTCAAATATATTATTATTCGTAGCATCTAATACTTTTTAAATGACAATATCGATTTAAAGGTAATAAAGTTTATACAATTAATTTAATTAATTAAACAATTAAGAATAATAAAAAATAGAAACTCACTTGTTTATTAACACACTTTTTAATAAAGAAAACAAAGTATATTGTATGTTTTTAAAAGAAACTATTTCCCAAATTTTATGTTTCTAGCTTCACTAGTTTTGACGGTTTCAGTCAACCAACAGGTTTATTGAAATATACAAAGTTAAGCTTTTCTCAACAGTTGCTTAATCAAGGAAGCAATTTATATTGTCTTTGATAGTCAAATATTATTAATAATATAGCAAGCATTCAACGATTATCTATCACGACATGACGCGTAAACTTGTAGAATATCGCGAATTATGTATTCATTTACATAATAACGTGGTTACCGGTTATTACGTTATAAGCTTATAGCGATATTAATAAAAATAGAGAGATTTTACTCAACAGAATTGGTATTTTAATTCGAGTAACCACTCCACGAACAAACTATCACAAACCACCAAGTTCTCCCATGTACCTTGGAAGTCCAAGATCGGAGGACAATCCAACTGACGTTAATAATTTTTTAATTTGATAACATTCGATTGGCTAGTAGTTTCTTTTAGTATAGAAGTAATGGGCAGGATGTTTGATGCTCGTCTCACTGGTTTTGAGGCCCGGTTCTTGCCTGCACCTCGCTGAAATCCCGACTATTGAGGTAGAGGAGAATTTCCATCCAGCATCTTCTTCCTACCCCCTCTGACAACATCTGGGGAAAGTAAGAAACTCACGAAGAAGGAACAGAAGAAGGTCACCATGCCTACAAAAGGAGCCGTCCAATGTTCAAAGGAGGTGTTGGCTCAGTCCGTCCAATCAACGAGTGCTTCAGCCTAGACGGGCGCCCAAGTACTCCCACAGGCGTAAAGTAAGGTAGTGATAACTACTTATAATTTCTGTCTATGAAGTAAATAAATATAAAAAGTTTTCTCCTTACTGAGATTGACATGAGTTGTTAAGTTTTTTGTAGTTGAATGTTAGGTAGTAAAAAAGGCATTGTAAACTGGAATCTAGTTCAAAAGCCTAGAAATGTTTGTCCCGACTAAAGTCCAATATATTATTTTTTACATATTCCATTATAGTATTTTAGTCTAAAGTACGACTTTCAACGTATATAGAAAAATTTCATTTACTAGTAAAAAAATAAGTCCAGCTATGGCCTAACGGGCCAGTTGGTAATGGGTTGTGATGATGATGATGAAAATAATATAACCAAATTACTTTTATTACTAATATCTGTTTTTAAATCGGTGTTTAAGGTCCATCCACCTTGTTGATAAGATGGCTAAGACCAACATAGTTAGGATCAACGTTTTTTTAGAGTTATGAGAATAAAAAAATATAGGTAGTTATTACTTATATGTATGTATAGTCGAATTGAGAATTTTTTTTTTGAAAGTTATGGCACTAATTTCAACTCTTAAAAAGTGAAAATTCTATAACGCTAATACTTAAGACCTATAACTAAGTTGTAAGTTGTAACGAGTACGAGTATAATTGAGTTGTTCCACAGTTCCGATAGACTCCTTTAATGCTTACGGTGATACATATTAATTTGCTTTGTTAGTAATTATTCCAAAATGGTTTCCCCATAATTGACGTTCGGAGATGTTTGTATTTATAATTATTATTCAATTTTACGTTGTACGAGCAATGTTAGCTTATATTTGGAACGGAATAACAAACGTGTTTACTTAAGATATGTAGTTTTAATTGCAAATTCGTGCAATTTCTCGACGTATTTATGTTATTGTTTAGTAACAAAAATTTCTCTTCTCTCTCTTCTCTAAAAAATTACGTAGCGAGGGAATACATAGCCTCGCTCAGACTGCATCAAATTAAGCAATTCTATTGGTTTTTAATAAACCTCCCTCATTATATATCTCGCACATCTGGTAGAAACGCAGCCATACTGTACAAATATATGTCTTTTAAACAAATATTTCAGCCATAAGTTAGATAACCTGGCTTTCTACTCAAGTTCAGGTGCATTATCTCTGCCTATACTGCCCGACCTTGCTGTACAACAACATATACTATAACACTCAAATTCCTTTTGCGCAACAGATAGCCACATTGTTTAAAGTATGGGAGTAGATAAAATAAATTACAGTAAGTTAAAATATAGTGCTACCAAAATAGAGAAGCAAATAACAACATAGTCGCCATGTTGTATGATATAAGAAACGTGAGGCATAAGAAGTCAGGCCCAATTCAAGTTAGATGAGGATCTCGCTTACATATTCTATTTCCGTGCGATGTGTATGTGAATTATTAGTGAGTGATGTTGCAACGTGATATTAATGATATATGACTGATTTACGAGATTCTTAATATATTACTTTTTTATCTGAATGCTGTATTTCAGCTAGAATATTGATCTATATAGAAGCAGGAGCACACCTCTGACTTCTGAGTTACTTCAGTTTTAAGCAATTAAATATCACTTGCTGTGAAGGAAAACATCGTGAGGAAACCTGCATTTCTGAGAGGTCCCTCAAGTTCTCAAAGGTGTGCGAAGTCTGCCAACCCGCTCTGGGCCAGCGTGGTGGACTATGGCCTCATTCTAAGGAGGACGGAGGAGACCCGGCTCAGCAATGGTCCAGTAACAGGTTATGATGATAATGATGATTGTTCTATAATTTAGAAAGTTTACTATTAGTATACACTTGATATATGTACTTACTCTATCTTTGCCTTTGATTAATGGTAGTTTAGATTTTTTAAAAAGCATAAACGAATTATAACCTCTGCCCCGATACTTAAGAGACGAGTAACGAAAGACGATTTCATACAGTAAATCACTACATAGTATAAAACAAAGTCGCTTCCTGCTGTCTGTCTGTCCCTATGTATGGTTAGATCTTTAAAACTAAGCAACGGATTTTGTTGCGGTTTTTTTAATAGATAGAGATATTGAAGAGGAAAATAATATAGTAAAGAAACACTGATAATTTTGTCGTAAATAAACACATTTTTTTCGCTTACATTGCAAACGCTGGCTGAACCCTACGAGATAGATCAAAATAATGTACTACAGTATTGTACACCTTAAAAAGGTCTACAAAAAAGTCCGCGATGGTATATGTCTATCTCTTAGGGATAACCCACAATAACCATTTCTTATTATTTACTTTTTACGAGAAATAATGGCTTATTTACGAAGCGATTTTAAACAATACAGCATTAATCCTTATTCAATTACCCAATTTAAATACATTGTAAATTTAATTTAGATCAATATGGCCCTTTACAGCATGAAATTTAAATGTATATTTTCGAAGATATTACAGATTTAAAATGCTCCCTGCATAGCGGTTACGGCTAAATACACGTGTTAAATTGCACCAGGGCGAAGCCGGGACGGGTCAACTAGTATTATCTAAAATCGGCTTCATGTAAAATAGGCGTAATAAAAATATTTCAGAATATATTTTAAAGTATATAGAACGGTAACACCATAGATAAATAACATGGGTGTAGATAGAACGGAATTCACAGATAGCTTGGCTCCTCACCAACATGTTAATACTTTAAAACAAATACAACATTATTTGTGTTTCTGAATTTTTAGCCAAAAATTCTGACGAGATTCGTATCTTTGTTTAAGTGTTTCTGTTTCAAAATATACTTTCGTGCTACAAACACTATATCTATAATAAGATTCTTCAAAAGAAATTTTTTTTTTGCTCTTACCTTATTAACTGCTCAAATATTAGAACAATTTTTTTTTTCATTTCACTAAAAGATTTATTACAATCCTTTAAAAATTACTTAATTTTAAACTGATTTAAACTTCATTATTATACTTATATTTCCTTTTTTTTTAAATGCTTCAGTCCAGCAAAACGTATTCGTCATCATTAAAAATTTAAAAAAAATGTCAAGATTTGTGCGAGCGTTACACAAAAATTACTATGCGAATTTAGATGGGATTTTCACATTTGTTTTCTTATAAGTTGCATTTTATTTGGGTACTAAACATAAGGTTATCTTAATTTTTTTAATGTCAGTCAAATTTATAAAGTACGGATTCTTAATTTATAAATAACAAAAACCAATTGAGTGGATGGTGGGTGTTGCAAATAATAAAAATCTATAGTTATAATAAACATTGGAGATTTTTGGGAAAAAAGTAGTGCAAGAAGCATGAAATAAGTAATAGAAGATAAAAAATAGTTTTAGAAATTTTTGACTGCTCGTCGGTTTGTCTGTTTGTTTGTTAACAACGACATGTATTACATTAAAACGGCTAAATCAATTTGAATGAAATTAGGTATAAGAATACTTTATAACCTAAATTAAACCTGAAAAAGCAGTTTCTGAGGATTTGAACGATGTTATTGCATACATATCTGACTTTGAGCTTGAATCAATAAATACGTTACAGTCATCTAAAAATTTACCTTTATCTTAAAACAAAGTTAGCTCTACGTGGAGAAAGTAACGCGTATCGATTAGTTAATTAATTGAATATTCTTTAATTTCAAGGTATATTTATCAGCAATATTCTGAAATCATTTGCAGAATCCGACGAAGAAATATAGGTGAGTATAACTCCCAGTTAATCGATGAGTGCAGTAGCGATCAGCAATATGCACGAGTGGCCTGAAGGGGTGCCAATGAAACTGAAATTTATCAATAATTTGTGACATACACATCATGACTTAAAAAATCATTAAGTTAATATTAGTCTAGGCGTCGCGTGATCAGTATTATTTTTGGTAGAGTGAAAACAAACAAACACACAAACAAAATCTTTGGATTATGGATAGAAAAAAGAATCCAAATTTAAATTTGTACATATAAAATTCAAATATGGAATTACAAGTTTATAAGAATTATAAGTTTGTGGTACAGAAATAAATAACTTCTTTAAAGTAAATCGAATTTACATTGCAAATTTGAATTTTCTGGATATAAATTTGAATTTGGAACTTTACAGTCCATATTCTGAAGATTTCGGATTAAGATTGATTATTAATATCAGCCATTAGAAGTGTAGTTTAGTTTCATGCTCCCTAATCGAGAATCACATGATTCTTTAATATAATATTTGTTGTGTCGGTTAAGTGTTAGAATAGGTATAGCTACCGGCACGTAAATATAGGTATGACCATAAACGCGCAGAAGTCACTGTTAGGGCTTTTTTAGTGGGGAGCGCGGGGCAAGGGCAGTGCGTCACATGTGATTGGTTGGTACGCAGCACGCTCACAAAGCGCAACTTATTTTCTTTTCTTCCCTCGCTATTTTTTCTTAGACCTAAAGTTAGCTGCCGGCTACTATAAACGATTTTACTGAACCTCAAGGTTTAGTGACTGCTCGGCTTCGTCTAAAGTGCATGTTAATATTCTATGTTGAGTCTTTGCTATATAATATTCTAGGATTTTATCTATTTGCTAGGAATACCGAGGTCAGCCCTGAGTGAACCACAATGACGCGACCGCGAGGAACGGGTTCGGGTTCGATCCCGCTCAACCAACTATTCGACGAATTAATGCGTCCGATTTACTTACTGATTTACACGCCACTGAACAATTTATTGATTTATTCGCTCTTAATTGCTCCCTGCGGGATTTTAAATTCGCTTGTCTGAAATATATATAAAGACAGCTACGAGTGCAGTGATATACTGCTTTATTGTTTACTTTTTATATTTGTTCTACTATTATTAGTACAACAAATATCCAGGAAGTCGTTTTTACTACTTTATCAATTTTATTTTCTACAAGATTACCCACTTAAATAAATAAATAAATAATTCTTTAATTTTTAAAATTTATAATAGGTCTTATCTAGTTGTAGATAAAGCCTTTTTTGCAGGTAGAGATCGAGAGATATTTCCGAAGATTTCTTAACGAAAAGATGGGACTTAAAAAAGGTACTTCATGGGTAAAGATCTAATATTAAGCATTTTTATATCAAAATCGCATGCTAGTAGCTGTAAAAATTCACAGGAACTTAAACAATAATTATAAATAAATTAAATTTTAAACGTTCAGTTCAAAATAGTCTCAAGTCAATAAATATTAAAACCGCATTTCCATTCCAGGAACAAAGACATAAGGGATCCATTTTGCCGAAGTTGCCATCTCTCACGCATAAGAGTTCATTTATCAGACTGATTTAGGTGAGGACACTTCTCCATTGAGACATACCAATTTACTGTAAATGTTAGGATATCATTAGTTGTAAAATAATGTTCAACAGATAATAAACTACCAAACATCAACTATTAATTTACGTATTTTTTTTTAGAGAGTCTCAAGTGAGAGAAAAAATAAGTTGGTGATTCGTGTGTTATGAGCAGGTTCTGCCTTCCCAATCATGAAATCACAGTTTCCAGATCTTCATGTTCCAGAACTTGATTAATTTGTTGAAATGAAATATCTGCTACGTTAAAGTATACGTGTAAAAAAAGGAGACAAATAAAATTAGCTCTTTTGGGATACTTTATACGGAAAATTCAGGTTTTATTGTACAAGAATATTATTCACCGGAAATAATCTAGCTTATCGGTAAATGTGATGCTAGCTGCGGAGAGTTGCATCAGTTTGACTGTCTGCGCCCCTGTCGTGGGGTAGCCACTCAGTGGCGCAGCCGTGCTATAATCGGGAGGGTAGTCGGACATATCTGATACCGAGGGGCGCAAAGGCTTTATGGTGAGGCACGTAAGCGCGAGTGACACTTGCGCTGGATGTTTCGGATTCTAATCCTGTTCGGCTTAGCGTGATCCGGCATGAGGTCGAGCGGCCGTCACGGAGTTTTGCGCCAATGTTGGGCGCGGACGTCGTGGGTGACTTAAACTGGGTACTACTATGTTTGCAAAGATGACTTGCAAGCGACCTGATCTCGAGGGATATGGGCCGCTTCTGACTCCTCTGATGAAGCTTAGTATAGCGAACTCATGAGCGGGTTTTAGATGTGTACCCGCAGAAAATGAAAGATTAAAAGAAAATGAAAGAAATTAAAAGCAATATAAATTAGGATTCTTTTGATAAGTTCTTATTTCTAAATAAAATAAAAGTACCCGCGAATACCAATTTATAAACTGACTTACTAACAACCGATAATCTGAAAAAATAATTAATTTCAGTAAAGAGATGCCATTAACTCCTAGTGGAAGCTATTTCTACTTGTCTAATAAAGGAAAATCAAAAATTAAAATGTAATTACTCTGAACTAATTTCAGTTCGTTTTCAAAGAAATAAAGTAATTTCTCAGGTAGAACTCACATAACTAAGACAGGGAACCGCTAGGGAGCTCTGCTCTGCTCTACACTGTTTACATTGAAACCACGATTAGCTGTGTAGTTGATTAATGTTTGCCGCAGGTACGTTATTTAATTTTTAATTAAAAAAGAAATCTAACGAGTAGACTCATTTGTACGTGTATGTCGAGTTTATTTACTCCGAGTCATCAGGACACTGTTGATACCTTTGTATTGGCTAGTAGTTTCTTTTTTATTTCAAAAATACCCACTATCTCGATATATAACCTCTGGCTTTTGTCAAGTAATTTCACACAGTAAACTATGTCGAATGCATTTAAATATAATTCTAACATTGAATGCGCCAGAAGTTACTATTAGAGCTTTTTAGCACGCCTATTATTTTTCAAAATAGTAAATGTTGTGAATTGAACTACCTATGCCACACAGGATGGTTATAATGCACAAATATCACCCCAGTTGCTGCCAGCCTTTTTTTAGTTTGGTGTTGTGGTGCTAGGATCGTTATCGAAAATCACGTGAATGTCTAATATATTATAACTAAATGTTTTTGTGCAACCCAAAGTGACCTTGTTAGCTTGCTGTTAGGTCTCAAGCACCGAACTAAAGAGTTTTACTGTACAATAAGATAATTAGATTTTTGTTCAATATCTTTCCTACAATTTCTTAATAAAACTGTTAAAAACACTGTTGATAACTTGCTATTCGGGCATTACTTTAATTTTAAACTTCATCCGCGTGATGCTCCATTAGTGTAGCGTGATGTGATAAAATCTATCTATACCCACGAGTGGACAATATATACCTCTGTCCAGATACATTTGAACCAGCCTATCAAGTGCATTCACGCGATAAACATTAAAGTAATAAGATAAATAGTGTTAGTTGTTTAGTGTCGTGTCGCTGGTTTAACTAATTTTTAAAATATTTAGACACGTGATCAAGCAATGTAGGTAAGAGTTTATATTTAATATACTTAATATGTAATTAATAAATAATTTAAAATATGTTTTATTTATACTTTAAAGTGAGTTGTTCCCTGATATACAATTGTGTAAAATGTGGTCAGGTTGTAAGCAATTCTGCTGTAGGGCGATAGAAGTCGCTTAATACCAGTTAGGAAATAGGAAGAAAGCACTGAAATGGAAACACACGGTTGCCATTTTGATTTATGATACCTTTTGCGAATTAATTGAATACATCATTGATTTAGTAAAGTTTATTAGCAATATTATAATTTAATAGAAACATAGAGTCCTGCTAGCTAGCTAAACACTAAAAACTATTTTCTTATCTTATAATATATTTTTTTGATACTTCATATCGAAGAAATACTGTTTAGTGTAAGCAATGTTAGTATTTTACCTTGGTTTATGATTATTTTGATTTTTTTAATAATTGTTATAATTATCAATATATCAATATTGTCACGCAGCTCACAAGTTAGAAATAAGCTGATAGTCTTCAAACGTGTGAACAGATCTTCACAAAATGTTAGCTAAAAACCATCTCAATTAAATTACCTTGCAAACAAATAAAACTTGATCAGAATCAGTCCATTATCTTAGGCGCTACGATGCCATAAACAGACATACATATACACAGGATAAACTTATAAAAATCCATTCTCTTCAATTCTATAAATTAAAAATTTGCAAACCAACATAAACAGCACCTTCATATATAAAAATTCATATTTTTTTTCTCAAATTAAAGGGATAAATAAAGCCAGTAAGTACAAGCAGATTCAAGTAACGCAGTATAAATGAATTTCGATTAAAAAATAAAGGCGGTTTGTCATGAAATATACCCACTTCCGTTTCCACAGCAGTGGCGTTCAGGAAATTGCTGTGTTTTATTCTGTTTTCCTTAACTACACCTGTCAGTACATTTGCAGACTTAAATTGAAAGTCAACTTTAAATTAATAAACGGTGTTTCTGTAATTTGTTACTATTTTTGTATTATTATGAATTAATATAACCAAAGCTATCATCATACAAAAACTACTGTACGCAATTGGATACGGTTTACACAGTTGTATTGCTGCAGGTCTAGCTTAAAATATAGGTTTTGTTTTATTTAAAGCGGATGAGATGCTTTTCAATCGATCTCAGGATAACAATATTGCCATTTCATACTTAAGTGATTTCTGATAAACAATGTCAATGCTAGACAAGAACAGTAAGTAGAAGATTTTCATATAAATGAAAGAGATGAAATGATATTCTAGAACGATGTAGAATAGTAATGTCAAGTGTTAAACATCTGGAATCTTCCACAGATAAGGCTATAATTGCAACGACTCAGAATGAGGTTAAAGTATAACTAAAGTGGGAAAATTCAGAAGAAATTTGATTCTTAAACACAATAGATATAGCTACCGGCACTTAAATATACGTTTGACCTTGAATGCGGATAAGTACCATAACGGTTAACAGGCATGCAGCACGCTAATAATGCGCAACTTTCCCCACTATTTTTGCTCAGACCGAAACTGAATTTTGTTACCGCTATATACACAATTATCGCGAAAAGTCTCAAAGACAAAAGCGTTCTAATACGCTAGAGGAGATCTAATTCCAATTCACGATTCGCTGTCTGTCTATCTGCCCCTATGTATGCTTAGATCTTTAAAACTAAGCAATGGATTTTGTTGCGGTTTTTTTTAATAGATAGAGTGATTCAAGAGGAAGGTTTATATGTATAATACATACATAATATAGTAGAGAAACACTGATCATTTTAGAGGTTTCTAATGTGATGTCGTAAATAAACACATTTTTTGCGCTTACATTGCAAACTATGGCTGAACCCTACGAGATAGATCAAAATAATGCACTACTACTGTAGACCTTAAAAAGTTCTACAAAAAAGTTCTTGAAATATAAAAGGGAATACTAATTTATTTACGATGCTACTAACAATATCTGGGAATAACCACAACCATAAACGATATTTAGATTCTAATGATGTTATTTAGGTGTAATTTTCTTCTTGAATATAATTACAGATCTCTGTTGCGTTAACTTCGAAAATGATATTATATTAGAGTTTGCTAGTTTATTACAGCGGGTATAAAATATATGAATTGGCTATGAGACTGCATTGCATATTAATGAGATTATGCTTCCTATTGTTTGTAACAAAGTTCCCATTACGCGTGGACAATGCCGGCTAAATTGTGTGATTCTGTATTAATGAACTACTATATTCTATAGCAAAGAGCCTTTTTAGTATAAATATACTTAAATTTTGACGAAAAATATACTTAGTTAGTCAAGTGATTACCACCAGCTGTAACATACTTACTTACGGAACTCTAAATTGTTACACAAGGTTTATTAAAAAGATATTCAAACGCATTTCCTGCGTTATTATAAAAGTTGTATCTTTTAAACCAAAAATTAATGCAAACCAATCTTGGAAAAATTTTGGATTCACGGTAGACGTGGCCCACTCCTAACACCAGCATTTTACGTGATTACTTAGAGGAGTTAAGAATACTAATAGTTTACAATCCGTACTGCTAGTAATCTCTAAAATGCTGATTATTTTGCTGCTGGCTATATATCATCACGCTAAGACCAATAGGAGCGGACGAAGTCTTGCGGGTCGACTAGTTCTTATATAAATTTCGAAACGAGGTCAAATAAAAATGTAGAAGGTTATGTTAATGCATTTAAAGTAAATACTTTTAGATTTCCTTAATAGTTTATTCAAATATTTCTTGAAACAGAACATAACTTACTTATTGTAACATGAAATTGTAATAAGCTTCAGTTCAAACCCATTTCATTTTGAAAGTCAAAAAGCCTGTCTAAATAGCATTGATATTGAAATACAAAGCTCAAATGAAATCCTTAATAACAATAACGGTGACTTGTATCTGTTCATTTAGGTAGTGGAAGTAATAAGGGTAATATAATTATTTCAATATTCTGTTAAAAAACATAATAAGACATTTATTAAAACATTTAAAAACAATTAAATGTTAAAAACATATAACAGTTTGATTTATTTTATCATAAAAATACTTTATAATGATAGTATCATCTAGGACATGAAGTCGAGTTTTAGAAGAACAGCAACAGTAAACTACACTATTTTAGATAATACTAGTTGACCCGTCCCGGCTTCGCCTGGGTGCAATTTAACACGTGTATTCAGCCTTAATCACTATGTACCTGCATTTTAAAGCTGTAACATCTTCAAAAATATACAAAGGGTGTATGTAAAGGGCCATATTGATCTATATTAAATGTAACTTAATTGGATAAGGGTTAATGCTGTATTGTTTAAAATCGCTTTGTAAATAAACCATTATTTCTCGTAAAAAGTAAAGGATAAAAAAAAAATTATTGTGGGTTATAAGAGATAGGCATATACCATCGCGGACTTTTTTATATACCTTTTTCTCTACTATATTATGAATGTATTAAACATATAAACCTTCCTCTTGAATCACTCTATCTATTAAAAAAACCACATCAAAATCCGTTGCTTCGTTTTAAAGCTCGACACATACCCCCCAAGCGGAAACATGGAAGGTTATGCGAGGTTGGTGCGACTACCTCTAAAGGAGACAGTTCAAAACTACCTAAAAAGGAGGCGGCCCGACCCGCTAAACCATCCGGGATGTTCCTACTCAGCGCCGGGGAGTGGCAAGCCATGGGACCGTAATGCACTGCAGCCTGTCGGCTCTGAAGGGGAACAATAACAAACCCCCCCTTTATCTCCGCAAAGTCCTCCCACTGGGCCCTCCCATGAATGACAGAAACTCTTCCGTCACCCATATGACCTAGTCGCTCAGCGCAAATACGCTACGGCGGCATTGCCGCGATGTAAGCGCGATGCTGGCGACCAGCTCGCGTTCTGCGCAGGGTTGGAGCCTTAGACTCAATTTTCCGGGCTCTCTCCGCTGCCTCCTTCACAGATATAACGGTCTCAGCGAAATCCGCTACTGCCTGCCACCCCTGCTCGCTACTAACCAAGGCCGGATCTAACACGTCCTAAGATTCTGTAATAGCGTTAAGTCCGCCCTTACACAATGTTTTTTATTTTATGTAAAATAATTAACTCCTTAAAATTCGTTTTATTTTTTTATTTCTACGTCTTCCGCTCAAGGTATAATATCAAAGAAATTAGTTTCCTTTTCTTAATTTTAAACTTTTTCTCTCTTTCCAACTTTGAACCTTTTCTTTACAATGTCTTTTCCTGTTAAGTAACAACAATTCATTAGGTGAAAATATAATCCAAATACCATAAAATTTCGTATCATTTTTCTGTAGTTGGTTAATTGTCTATGACTTATGATGATGGGAGGGAGGATGGCCGTTTTCCGACAGCAAAATTAAGTTTGTCCATAAATTAAATTGTACTGAACCCGATGCGCGAGTTTGATTCTCATTTCGCCGTTTTTCATTTAGTTCATGTTTGTCATATAATGAAGTTCTTAACAAAATGCTGCAGTGCTGGGTATACAAGTAAATATTTTAGTAATTTATAATCGTCATACATTATCTACTTAATCAAAATACAATATACAGATCAGTTAACTCATTGTAGTGCATAAATCCAGTAGTGTATTTAATAGTAGAGTGCCGTTGCCAGTTCCAACGCTTATTTATCCCATTAACTGGCACATAGCCGCTGGTAGCGCCATAATATTTGCATCCTTACTTCTGTTGGCAAATGGGTAAATTGTTACAATAACGTGGTTAACGAGACAGCTTCAATTTATTTCTATTACGGAGATTGTAGCTTTTGGTTAAGAATTTTGTTAAGCTATACCACTATATGAGCTTTTTTGTGATTTAATGAAAGCAATCTGATCCACTTTCGCTTTGCTAAAGGAAAAGGTACCTGAACAGTATATAATATGTCCTTAGTTTTACGTTACGTAACGTAACAATACACTACACTATTGTTAGTAATACAAACTCATAATACATATTAACTATCGCTTAGCTGTAATTAATTTTTTTTTATTTATCTTTATTGTACACACAAAGTAAATTACAGTAAAAAAAATACAGACAATTTAAAAAAAAGTGTACAAAGGCGGACTTAATCCTATAAGGAATCTTCCAGCCAACCTTCGACTAACTGAAAGAATAATTTAATTTAAAAATGAAACATGGGTAGTAAAGAAATTTTAAGTTTAAAATTTTAATTAAATACATAAATGTGATATACATAAATAAATACAATATATATATGTCGGGGATTTTAAAACGATGTGAAAGGATATGAAAGGAGGAAGATGGGGAATGTTGGGGAACACTAAAAGGGGGTGATGGTATTGAATGGAATATTGGGTAAACGCGATGTAGATACTCCTATTGAACCGATAAATGATCAAATATGATCTCCAACAATTACGAGAGAAACATAAGCAGTGCCTTGGACTTGTGACCAAGGTGTAGGCTTAAGGACGTCCTTTAAATGATCATAACACTCGCCTCCACTGCTCAGGCTCTCTGTTTAAACCCAAGGTTAAACGCACATAAACCAAATCTAACACAAGGCTAACCTAACCTAAGGCTAACCTAACCTAACATTGTGTTTACTTAACCACGTGGCAATTACATTGTAAGGACTTACGTGACCTTAGTTGGACAGCACTTCCACACTACACTTCACTTGACACTATCACTATCACTAGCACTACTTAGATGATGTTCACTTCTTGAGAGACCACGCACGACTAAGACTTCAGTTAGACTGTCGATCGCATATAAAGGGTCGAGGGTAGAGACTGTCAAAACAACGGAAGTGACTACTACCCCACTCCAACGCCATAGACAACGATAACGATTCGATTAATCGATAATCTTTTACTATGCTCCGACATATATATATGTCGGAAACTAAAATAAGGATATAGATGGATGGCCTATCTCAAAAGCTATACGGGCGCAACATGGTCAGGATATAACTAAACGTTACGATCTTGTACTATTCTGACAAGAACCCAAGCAGTGCCTTGGACTTGTGACCAAGGTGTACGCTTAAGAATATCCTTTAAATGATCATAACACTCACCTCTACTGCTTATTTTCACTGTTTAATCTTAAGATTAGACTAACATTAACCTAACCTAAAACAAGGCTAACCTAACCTAAACCTAACTCACACCGACATATATATACTAATATTTATGATACAACAAATATAAGCACATGGAATCAATTAAAGCCTTAAAAAATGTTAAATTAATGTTAATGTTCGTATCGAATTTAATATAACGTTAAAAAATTAAATTAATATAACATCTAACGCGATCAACGTTTGCGGATAATAGACAGATTTTGATGCCGGTTTTTTGACTGAAAGCTGATTTAATCGAAATGGTTTTTAGCTGTGTATTGTGAAGATCTGTTCAGCCCGTTTGAAGTTTAGCACTTCATTTCTAACTTGAGGCAGGGATCTTTTCAATTTCACAAGTTTGTTTGATTTAAAATGAAATATATTCTTATTTGGTGGTATTTCTAGGACATGGCAACCCTTATAAAATAATGCATAATCTAAATTTTAATGATTGTTAAAAAAACAAGTGGTTGAGACTTCAAGTCTTACTCGAGAGGTCCGAGTTCGATCCTGGGCACACACCTCTGTTTCTGAGTTATGTGTGTTTTAAGCAATTAAATATCACTTGCTTTAACGGTGAAGGAAAACATCGTGAGGAAACCTGCACTGCTGAGAGTATTCCATGTTCTTAAAGATGTGTGAAGTCTGCCAACCCGCACTGGGCCAGCGTGGTGGACTATGGCCTAATACCCTCCTCATTCTGAGGAGGTGACCCGGCTCAGCAGTAGGCCATTGAAGGGTCGTGATGATGATGATGATGATGATGAAAAACATTATGTCTTGCTTCTCAATATACTGCTGACAACACTTTTCTTCCCAACGTTGGTTGTTATTAAATTGAAATAAATATTGAATTTAAAGGATCTTTTATATCTATATGTCATAGACAATTATGAAAGGAATGTGTTTAGTTATTAAGTTGAAATTAACATAAACACATAAGTCGAAGCTGCGAAAAATCAAACTTCGAAATAAACAGAATCAAAAGATATGGCTATTCACGCCTATTTATTCGCAAAGAAATCGTAGTTTATTTGATCTTGTTGAACTAGATTCTTGAATTTGTGCTTTCCTAAAATTTGGGTTAAAATAAATAATAACACAAAGAAAACAAAATGGATAACAAAAGGAATTAAAACCTCTTGTATCAAAAAAAGGCTCTTATTTTATCAATCTCACCTAACGTCTCTCAGAAAATCTTCAATTAAAAAACACTATAATCATTACTCGAAAATTCTAAAAAAATGTATAAGTAAATCGAAACAGATAAACAACAATAAATATATTACTAATTCTAAAAATATTTGTAAAGCAACCTGGAATATAATAAAGAATAATCTAAATAATATTAATTTGACTAATGACATAAATGAAATAATAATGGACAATAAATCAATCAATGAACCTATTGACATTTGTAATCAATTTAATGACTATTTTATCAATTTAGTAAGAGAAGACGATTCCAGCTCTTCAGCTGGTGATATTCCTGACCAATTGAATAGTATATTTTTGACCCCAATTAATGAATTAGACATACTCAAAGTTATCGCATCTTTAAAAAACACGAATTCATTTGGTTACGATGAAATTACAACTAATATAATAAAAACTAATGCAAAATATATTCTCACACCTTTGTGCTACATTGTCAATCTATCTCTTGAGCAAGGTATATTTCCTACAACTTTGAAACAATCTATCATTAAACCACTGTTTAAAAAAGGTGATAAAAAAGATATCTCAAATTATAGACCGATTACGCTCATCCCAATTATTTCAAAAATTTTTGAAAGAGTAGTATATGACAAAATTAATGATTTTTTTGACAATCATAATCGGATAATATCCGACAATCAGTATGGTTTCAGGAAAAATTACTCTACTGCATTAGCAGCATTTTCTTTAATAAAAAATCTGTCGGAATCACTAAATGATAGATATTTTATTACGTCTATTTTTATTGATATGACAAAGGCTTTCGATATGGTGCCACACAAGCGTTTACTATTAAAACTGGAAAAATATGGCATTAGAGGCACAGCAAATAGCTGGATTGAAAGCTATCTTAGTGAACGTAAACAAGCAGTGCAAATTTCAAAAGTTATTAAAGTAAATAAATATATATATAAATCTGATTGGAAGACTGTAAATTGTGGCATTCCTCAAGGGAGCGTGTTGGGCCCGCTTTTGATCTTGATATATATCAATGACCTCCCTAAGGCTGTAAAACACGACTGCGTATTAGTTGCAGACGACATTACCTTAATAATCAAAACTAAAAACAGACTTCACTTACAAATTACTGCCAAAACAGCGCTAGATAATGTAACCTCTTGGTTAGAGTCAAATGGCTTAAAAATTAATATCAATAAAACAAAATTCATAAACTTTAAGACATATAATAGTACAGAAATTAGATTTTCATTACAATATAAAAATGAAAAAATACATGTTAGCAAACATACAAAATTTCTGGGAATTACTATAGATCAATATTTGAATTGGAAACAACAAATAGATAGCATTTGTATACGATTAGATCGTTTTGTATTTGCTCTAAAAAGACTTAGACAAGAATGCTCCTCGAAGGCTGCATTGTCTGCGTATCATGGGTATGTGTCTTCAGTTTTGCGTTATGGTATCATTATATGGGGTAACTCAACTGATTTTCAAAAAGCCTTTATCATACAAAAAAAATGTATCCGTGCAATTTGTGGCGTTAGCAATTGGGAGCATTGCAAACCTTTATTTAAAAAAAATAATATACTTCCTCTGCCGTGCTTGTATATCTACGAATTAGCGCTACTTGTAAAAAGGTATCCAACCTATTCCCATTACACGACATAGTACTAGGGAAGGAAAACAGTCGCAATCCTAGTAAACTATATATCCCTCAACAGAGATTACGAATATACAGTAGTAATGTAGGTTGCATGGCGGCTAAAACTTACAATAACTTACCTATTGCCATAAAAACTATGCCCCTGAAAAAATTTAAAAATAGTTTGTTCCAGCTGCTCTTAGATTTGTGTTTTTATTTATATAAAGAATTTATCGAATTTAAATTTAATTGAGCAATTATTTATTTAAAATTAATTACATTTATAAATATTTCCACGCTATGTTAATGGCAAAGCATGCGGCCAATATCAATACCACAATCATATTATGTATACCATGCTTGGGAAATAAATGAATTTATTATTATTATTGAATTTCTCTCTATATATAATCTGATTTGTTGAATATAAAAATATTGAGGTTTGAATATTTTACAATTTTGTAAAATAGTTTTAAGTTGATTTTAATTTTTTTTAAATATACTGTTAGTTAATAAAAAGAGAGAGAGAGCTTGCTATCCCCACTTCCTTGATTTATGTTTATCAGTTGGCCAACATTCAAGAAACAGGATGCTACTCATATCAGTAGTACCAACATCTAGATCAAGAAACAGGATGCTACTCATATCAGTAGTACCAACATCAAGATCAAGAAACATGATGCTACTCATATCAGTCGTGGCAACATCAAGATCAAGAAACAGGATGCTACTCATATCAGTAGTACCAACATCAAGATCAAGAAACAGGATGCTACTCATATCAGTAGTACCAACATCAAGATCAAGGAACAGGATGCTACTCATATCAGTAGTACCAACATCAAAATCAAGAAACAGGATGCTACTCATATCAGTCGTACCAACATCAAAATCAAGTAACAGGATGCTACTCAAATTATAAGTGTTGCCAACATCATAATTAACGATACTTTGTTTTTGAAAGTATTAAATTTATTAAAACCAATGTTCTGTTCATTAGGCATATGCTAAAATTAGATATTATTAGATAATCCCCGATAGATGGCGTATGGATGCATTTAAAACGCGCTGACGAAATTCCACGAGTAATACGTCAAATAGAATAACTTTTGTGTAGAATAAAGTGCTTACTACAAGAGAATGCGTCATTGACATTCTTTTGTGGTTATCGCATTAAATTTTGTTGTATTTGGAAGGAGTCTCTCTGTAAAAAAGAGCTTTTAATTATGTACGATTGGCCTCGCCTCGCTTCGCTTCGGGTATCTGAAGCAATTGTTGTCTTTAAATTTCACTGTAATAGTGTAGCTTTTCATTATCATCGTAATAGTCGCTTAACTTTCTTAACCATATATTATTATGGCTATCTGTGGCTTCCTCATTAGTTCCACTTCAGCAAATGATAAATTCTGAATGCAAATGCTTGAAACCCTTCTGAAAATATCAAAATCACTATAGGTGTGCCTATAACTTTTGAGGAGTTCTCTCAATTCCTCAATTATACCATCATCAGAACTGGATTTTGAAAAAAATGGAACTAATCTGGAAACATATCCTGTCAAATACAAAAAGAAATATATTGACGGAAGTCTGAAGTACAAAAAAAATACAACCGAGTTGATAACCTCCTTTTCTATTTTTTAAATTCGGTTGAAAATTTACTTTTTATCGCTGAAGAGATGTTTGTTTCAAACACTCTGGAAACAATTTAGAAATCGCTAGTCTCGGTACTAGTAAAAAATAATTTCCCAAGATTCTTTTTTATTCCATTTCACTTTCAGTCAAAAGCAATAAAACAGAAGTGACGCAAAATTAATCTGAAAACTAATTTGATATGCGCATCTCGAAGAAGGCATCCCTTCTACAAAACGACCGCCATAAAAGATGGACATAAACAAAATTCTTGTGTTAGTACACATTGTCATTTAGTTTATCTGATCAAGACGGAATTTACTATTTATAAATTGTTTATTTTTGTTTAACAAAATGGCGTCTCTGGCACAAAATAGCTAATACAACTAAGAATGTAGATTGAAGAGTTTAGATGCGTTATCTGTGCCCGACATTCAATCAGTCTTAGTTACTTTTTAAATCATTAATTCCAAAACATTTTGTTGATAAAGCGTCTTCCTGTGTTTCCAGGCGATCTATGAATTAAAAAAGAGAAATTTTATTTCTATAGATTGTTATATAATTTTTTATGTAACTATGCTTAACTTATATATATGAGAGAGACGTATTGATTGTTTTTATATAAGTAAGAGACAGCAGACTATGGAGCGACATTAGCATTCAAGATTTATATATTTTATTGTTAGTTTTATAATCATTATTACAACCCGTTAATAGCCAACTGCCGAGACGGATCTCCTCCTCAGTCAATGAGGAGGTGTTGGGCCATAGTCTACACCGACAGAGAACTTTAAGGGAACTCTCAGGAGTGCAGGTTTCTTCACGATGTTTTCATTCACCGTTACAGCAAGTGATATTTAATTGCTTAAAACATACATAACCTAGAAAAGTCAGAGGTGTGTGCCTGTTTGGGGGCTCAAACCCGGACCTTCCGAGTCGATGTTTTAACCACTGGGCTATCACTGCTTCCATTAATTAAGTACCCTAAAAGTTCTCAAAGTTGTGTGAAGTCCAGCGTGGTGGACTATGGCCTATCCCCCCTCCTCATTCTGAGGAGGACCTGGCTCAGCAGTGGACCATTAATGGGTTGTGATGATTAACCAATAGACTATCAATACTTAGGTTAGTTTAGTGTAAGTTAACGCTTAGAAGAAGACGTCTTTAAACTAACTTATGTATCTGAAGCCTCTGCTGCTCTACCTGTGAAGATCACATGTTTATTATCTTTTGAGTGTTACTGAGCAGTTTATTGTTGTTTTGTTTATGAAACACTATAATCAAAAGTGCATAAAGATTTACATTATGGGTATTAAACAAAATAATAATATCATTAATATGCTCAAGTTTTAAATTCCCAGTATGTATATATTCGTCCACTCATAAAACACGCGATCCGAATTCATCCCGGGGTGAAATCACATAAAATGTATTATCAAGTATATATCCACCGCCGGCATGATGTTAAGTGACTTTATGGGTTATAAACTTTCTTTTGGATACGTGCCTGAGATGAGTTAATTTCAGAGCCCTTACAACCATCATTTTATATTAAAAGTCAAGTTTTAAATTATTTGAGAGTTCTTCGCTTCTTGTATCTCTATATGGAAAATCCTCATTGTCATCATATACTGCACAGATATTAATATACAATTTAGAAAACTAAGCGTATAATATTACATAAATCATGAAGGAGACTCTGCATCACGACACCAAACCATTTTCGCATTATACCGACGTGTAGATAATAACCTTTAGTGCAATAGATTAATGTCAGTCTCTCTGATGTTTACGCGCAGTGTAATAGATGGGGGAAAAAGTCTTTTCGCATTATAGTATGTATGAATTTGTAATAAAATCTCTTTGGCTACTATTTGTATCTGGCTGGTTACTACACTATATTAAAAAATGTTTTGAATTTTCTTTAAAAATTCGAAGAAACTTCTTCCCCAACCTGTTACATGAAAGTTAGTATTATAGTGTCGTGGTTAAGGTCACCATTATTGAGGTTCACGTAGGTTTATTTCATTATCTATTGTAGTTAGCTTTAGTTAGCTATTGTAATAATGAGCTCTTTAAACCTGCTCCTGGGTCTCAAGCCCCAGACACATTATCGTCATATCAAAAGTGCGCAGCAAAAGAACAAAAATCATTAGAGATGTTAAAAATAATACTTTTAAAAATTCATTAAAAAATCTGTAATTGTTGTTCAACAATATTTCGTGGTTTCTCTGAGGTTTAGTTAATATTCAAATGTATACGATTTAAAAATTAAATATTTTTTGAGATGTGCAATAATAAAGAATTTTCTCTTTTTCTTATCATCCGCTTTCAGTTGTTTTCTTCAATGTACAAACACACATTTTTTAATGATATGTATAGATTATATTCTCGTAAATTAATTACAACCAAAACTAAAATTTGAGCAACGAATATTATATGATAACTGACAATAATCAAACTGCAATTTTGAACATATTCGCAAATGGCTGGCAATAGAAATCTATTTGAATCTATGATGAGTTACTATTACTGACAAAGGATAATTATTTCATAAATAATGGTGTGAATTTTCAATGTATATCAAGCTGTAAAATAAATTAAATTTAAACATTTCTACTTACTTCAGTTAATCAAAATCAGCAAAATCTTTATTGGCATCAACAATTATTATAGATTCATCAGACAACAATCTCTCAGATTTTAGACTTATAATAAATATATATGTTGGGGCAAAATAAGGGAATCACTATGTAAACCTAAGGTTAACATAAACCTAACTTAACACAAGGCTAACCTAACCTAACCTTGTGGCAATTATTTACCACACGTGGCAATTACATTGTAAGATCCTCACGTGACCTTAATCGGGCAGCACTTACAGAGACTACTTCACTCCTTAAGAGACCGCGCAAGACTAAGGCTAAAGTTAGACTGTCGAGGATATATAAAGAGTCGAGACTATAAAAATGGCGGAAGTGACTACTACCCTACTCCAGCGTGATAGATGGCGATGAAGATTAGATTATTCGATAATCGTTTACTATTTTCCGATATATTTGTAAAAGCGTCAGTAGCTGGGTGGTTCAGCCGTTAAATTCATGAACGATAGGTCGTGGGTTCTTATCCCAGTCATTGTACTACTGACGTGGCCCACTACTAACTTTTTTAGCTTAGTACTCTTCCAGGGTTAATAATACTGATAGTTTGTAATCCATACTGATTCTAATCTTTAAAAAAATACTTATTATATTAAATATGTGTTATACACGCAGATCAACAGTATCACAGCTTGTTGACTAGAATATTATTTATTGGAGTTATGCTTTAGACTCAGAGCAACAGCTGTAATACTCGCGATGTACTTATTTTACCTTTTCTTTGGCACAACTGAATAATACAGAAAACTAACAATAGATAAAATTAGTCAAAGTCAAAATATAAGGGAATCCTATAAAATATTTTTTTATAAAACAGATAAATATTTTTGTCGCAGTTTTTCATCAAAATGAAATTGGTTAGTCTTAAAATACATATTTCAGAAGTCAAAGAATTTTATAGAAACCTTTTGGTAAAGACGCAAATGAATAGAAAAATAATTCACTAGAGACCTTCTGACCACTTATTGGTAAGGTTTGAAAAATATTATATAATCAAGGAGAGTCAAGACTAACCAGATCAAATATTAAAGCAATATACTGAAAAAAATCCTGTGTGAGGACATTTTTATAGGTAGCAAATGCCTATTAAGACTATTCAATGATGGTGGCTTTTGGCTGAACCAGATTTTTTTGACATTATGTACGGTAAATCATAGGAATTCGCGTCCTCAAATTTTAGTCCTATTGTATTGTTCCAACGATCTGCTGGACTCATAAAATGTGATAAGGAGTCTATCAAAAGGTTGGTACAGTGCAAAGTTTTAATATTTGAGGACGTGATTACTAACGATATTTCTAGTCTGGCATGCCTTGGCTTTCATATGAAATTCTAGAACAAAAAAATCTCACACCATTGCGAGAATGTTACCGACAGAAGAAAATGTAAGTTATAAACCACACGAGTAATATCATAATACAGGTAGAGTAGTGTAGCTATCAATCATTGAAAAAGGAAAAAAAGGAAGAGACAAAAGATAAACATGAAAGAAAAGTAATGAGAGGAAAAAGGCAATAAAGAAAAGAGAACGGGTGAGAGTAGTAGTAGTACGTAAGAGAGAAAATTGAGAGAAATCAAAGTCGCCTTACGCTCTATATCTTTAAATCTTTTAAGCTATAACGGAACAATAGGTAGAGTGATTTGAGAGTAACGTTTATATGTATAATTCATGCATATTATCTTTGTAGCAGGGGCGGGTTACTAGTTTATATTAAAATATTTCTTTACTCAGATGAAAAAGTACCAATAGTTAAACATAATCAAGAAAATTTCGTTTAATCGAACCGCTTTGGCACCGTACCCAGGAACTTAAGTAAAGACTGCAGTAGAAATACTAATCCCCAATGAGTCTAACTTTGCGCGAACGTCTATAGATTTATGCTCTAACTTAGTTTTGTCTTCGATGGACAATACATGGTTACGGCTCTAACTTATTCTGCCATATATTCCGAAAAGGTTTTACGTAGGGAATTGTACAACTTTTCCTTTTTAAGTTCAAAGTTAAGTGAATCTGTCAATCCGTCGAAGTATCTTTTAATTAACTAATTTTTTTTTAAATAAAAATTGCATGAATTATGACATCTAAATTTACTATTTCTAAAATAAAACTGTTTAGAAAGAAAGAGAAAAATCTATCACTGCCCAAAGTTATTAAAAAAGATGAAACAGCATATCAAAATAATTTACACATCTCTCTTATTCTTAAGAAAATTAAAAAAGTAATACATGCAATTTAGAAAGATCCAGACAGCACCTTGGATTTGCGACCAAGGAGTAGGGTTAAGGGCCTTTTATATGAATAATAATTCCAACGCTCCCCTTTGCTGCTTACACACTAACTACAGTAAGTAGATAATAAAGATAACTTACGTGGACCTCAAGAAGGGAGACCTTAACCAGGACACTATAAACGGTGTTGTTAACAAAGACTTGATAAAAATGAAGTCTTTTTCTCCTTTTTTTCACAGTAGCAAAGGATTAGATTATGAGTTAAAAAATCATTTAATTTCGGCCAATTACCTTACTTTTCTGTTACGATTATTGTATTGGTGGTGTTTTGTAGTCTACATAAAGCCTAATTAGACATGATTATAATATCTTTGAACACGCAAGATTAAATATTATTTCATTTCCTTCTATATTAGTCTGTAAGACCATTCCTTGAGGTTATTTGTATTCGTCTCCAAACATTTAATTTGTATCGGACATCGATATAGGCAATTCAAACAAAAATCTTATTGCGAAGATGAAGTTATTTCTATGCTTCACCGAGTGGAATAAGATGGGATATTGTTAAGGAAAGTGAACGTTTTTTCCATTATTTATGTGTTTCTGTATATTGTTTTTATTTACGCAATAATATTAATTACAAACACCATATTAGATTTTGATAAATACGCCGCAAAATAAATAACGCTAAATGATTTTATTGACATAATCCCGAAGGAAAGACTTTCTCATAAAATTTTTCAATAAAAGATGAATTACGACGTCTATCTAATCAATACAAAAATGCCATCGAATTTAGAAAACTTTCAAGATAAAGTGTGTTACATTTATGAACAAACTAGCTGCTCCCCGCGGTTTCATTTTTCGCGGGAAAATTCACACTATATCATTATAAATTACTAGGGGCCCATCCCGGCTTCGCACGGGTGGAATATTTAGTTTAAAACATTTTGGCTCTCCCGCATTTCGGTGCCCCTCTACCTCGGCGTCTCGGCGTTACTCGCTACCACTCGCTGCACTTCGAGTATCACCGAGATAGAACTACAGTGGCCCGTCGCGTCGGCGTGTATTTTTTGTTTATATTGATATTTTTAATTTCGTAATATCTTTTGAATGGAAGGTCCGATTTTAATAATTCAAAAAATAATTTACAGGTATTGAAACAGTCTTGAATATGAAATAATTTATTTGGATAAGGATTAATACAAAGGTATGGAAAACATGGTCTGATTTTGATAGGCATTTTTATCAACTTTTAAAATATAAAAAAGTAGTTATAGTGACATAACTATAATAGTTGGATATATGGTCTCGCAGAATTTTTTGTAGATATTGATACGTTCTATAATATTCTAGAACATTTTTTTGTTCTATCATCAATACTTTTCGCAGCGCATGCGATGAAAGATATTTTATGGCTATTTTTTTTGCACCTTGGGTTGGTTTTAGTGAGATTTTCTGGGGATCTCTAATTTTTTCTTGTAATAAATATAGCCTATGTTGTTCAGGGATAATGTAGCTTTCTAATGGTGCAAGAATTTTCGAAATCGGTCCAGTAGTTTTTATTTTTATTCGTTACATACAAAAATACAAAAATACAAAAATACAAATCTTACTTCTTTATAATATTAGTATAGATAACCTATATGTTATTCTGATGTGTAAGCTATATTATTGTAAAGTTTCATCAAAATCCGTTCAGTAGTTTTTGCGCGAACGAGTAACAAACATCCAGACATCCAAACATTCTTACAAACTTTCGCGTTTATAATATTAGTAGAATAATTATTTGTTCTTAGAGTTCCGTACCCAAAGGGTATAAACGAGACCCTATTACTAAGACTCCGCTGTCCGTCTCACTGTCATCACTGTTATACCTTAACAGTTGAAATATTCACAAATAATATATTTCTGTTGCCCCTATAACAACAAATACTAAAAACAGAATAAAATAAATATTTAAGGGGGGCTCTCATACAATTCTTTTTTATAAACCTTTTACAAGTGGGTCGCGCTACCTCAAAAACAAATTATTTTGCCAAATGCTAAATATCGGTACGGAACCCTTCGTGCGCGAATCCGACTTGCATTTGGCCGGTTTTTATTTATATAAATAGATTTTCTCTACATCTAAGAATTAGAGTAAATCTATTTATAGAAGAAAGCCTTTAGGCACTACCAAAATTCCTTAAAGAATAACAAGATTTATAAAAAATTCTTTCGTAAGTTAAACAAAAGCCTAAAATTACAATATTTTTTCCTTTCTTCTAATCCCTAACTCTTTACTTTGTAAAAGTACTTAAAACTTAATTCCTTAAGTAAAACTTGAATTTAAAATTCAAAACGTACATACCAAGAAAGAACAGTACTTAGCAATCTTTGTAAATCATTAAAATATTCAAGTCTTGTCCGTGAGATAGCTAAATGTCATTATAGTATAGGAGTTTGGGTTTAATTTGACATTTTATTCGCTATACCACTATATTTTACATTTTAATTTGTATATGACTAGGGGCCCGTCCCGGCTACGCACTGGTGGATAATTTTTTTTTAACATTTTGGCTCCCGCATTCTGTCGCTCCCTCTATCGCCGCGTTACTCGCTGCGCTGCGAGGCACGCCACACCGCGCCGGCGGCCCGTCTGGGAATATTTTTTATTTATCTTGATATTTTTATTTCGTAATATCTTTTGACTGGAATGTCCGATTTCAATAATTCAAAAGATAATTAACAGGTATTGAAACAGTCTTCATTACGAAATAATTTATTTGGATAAGAATTAATACAAAGTTATGGAAAACATGGTCTGATTTTGATAGGCATTTTTATCAACTTTTAAAATGTAAAAAAGTAGTTATAGTGACTTAACTACAATAGTTGAACATATGGTCTCGCGGAGTTTTTTGTAGATATTGATACGTTCTATAATATTGTAAAACATTTTTTTTGTTCTATCATCAATACTTTTCGCAGCGCATGCGATGAAAGATATTTTATGGCTAATTTTTTTGCACCTTGTGTTGGTTTTAGTGAGAATTTCTGGGGATCTCAAATTTTTTCTTGTAATAAATATAGCCTATGTTACTCAGGGATAATGTAGCTTTCTAATGGTGAAAGAATTTTTGAAATCGGTCCAGTAGTTTTTATGTTTATTCCATACATACAAAAATACAAATCTTTCCTCTTTATAATATTAGTATAGACTAATTTCCAAAAACATAACGACCACACATCTCGACATACACTTCATCTCCACACCGATAGATGGCGTAATCGCACACTCATTTGTTTATTTTTTTCACGATGAAACATAGCATTACCTTCCTCAAGCTCTACTTTATCTCTGTCAGCATCAAAATCAGTTCAGTGATTTAGGCCTGATTGAGTAACAAACAAACTGACCATGTATCCGTCAATAGATGGCGTAAGTAGTATATTAAATCGCACTTTCGTTTGTTTAGTTTGTATTCTTACAATTTAAGTAGGTATTTCTTACAACTTTTTAGTATTACATTCTAAATTATAATATTAGTTAGGATTAAAACGTAAGGACATTGTTCATTGCTAAAACATAAAAAAATAAGTGTACTGGAATAGATGTCATGATTTACGTTTGTCTCCTAAACTATCAGAATGGTGTCTTCCTTACTTAGTAATTTAAACGATTGGGCTTTATTACTCAGTATCCGAGTGTCTGATTTGAATAATTTTTGAATAAAAGGAGAATTCAGTGAATAATGGCTACGTCTTCAACTATAATAAGATTGTAGTTTAAAGTTAAACTCTTTAGTCTTAAGTTATAAAAAATATCTTAAAGCTGGAAATTCGTCTTAAATCTATGATATAATATATCTATACATATAATAAAAATATAACTTATTAAATGTTTGTGCATCGAAGATATTTAAGAAAACTTAATGTGAGGGGGTCTAACATCAATAGTTAAGAATTTTCGTTTATTTTTCATGTAATGTTAATTATGGCTCATAATTTACACGCAGATCTGCAGTATCACAGCTTGTTGACTAGAATTTTACTCCTCCGGGTTATACTTAAGACACAGGAATTCAGAATTACTGCTAGCATTTGGGATTTTTATCATGGCGGCGTATTTATTTGGTTATCTTTCACCTTTTTGTTTGGCGCAACTGATACAGTTTGTGCCAACTTAAAAAGTCAAATGCTGCTCAAATGTTGGCAACACCACGACTAATATATCGGGGTTTTTAATGATGAGAGGGAAGGATAAGAGGGAAATGTTGGAGAACACTAAAAGGAGAGATGATATTTAATCGACTATTAGTTAAACGCAACGTAGATACTTCTACTGAACCGATAAATAATTAAATATGATCTTTAACAATTACGAGAGAAACCTAAGCAGTGCCCTAGACTTGAGACCAGGGTGTAGGCTTAAGGAATTCCTTTATTCGATCGAGACACTCGCCTCCACTACTCAGGCTCTCTGCTTAAACCCAAGGTTAAACTCACATAAACCTAACCCTACACAAGACGTGGCAACTAAATTGTAAGGTACTCACGTGACCTTAATCGGACAGCACTCCTAGCAGTAACACTGTACTGCACAACACTAACACTATCCGGAGACTACTTCACTCCTTGAGAGACCGCGCACGTCTAAAACTTCAGTCAGACTATCGATTGCATATAAAGGGTCGAGACTGTCAAAACGACCGAAGTGACTACTACCCTATTCCAGCGCTATAGATGACGATGACTATTTGATTATTCGATAATCGTTTACTATTCTCCGACTAATAGTAAGTATATTTCTTTTTTAAATTGTATACGATTGTGTTTCTGCAGGTCTTACTTAAATTCTGAGCTGTGTTTTATTTAAATTGGATGTCTAGAAAAATATTTCGTTTAAAAAAATCTTAAACCTGAAAATTGTCTGAAACTTATTGTCTGAAACTTATTGAATATCAATATTTTAATTTTGTACTACTGCATGCGAAAGCATATAAAAAAAATTAATAATATCTGTTACCTCAACGTATTTTAAACAGTGAACCCTACCACTATTGATTCATCATTACACGTTATATTCATCTCAATCTACAGTATGGTTTATTTAAAATAATTAACTTAAAACTGAAAACATTTAGCTTCTCCTTTTCTAGTCTGACATTTTAATAAAAAATTGGTTAAGTTTCTTTTGGGTAGAGTTTACTTTTTCTAGAAAATTCGTTTCTATAGAAAATTTCATCATACTTTGATAAGCAATTACTTAACACCATTTTGTGATCTTCCACCATTTTGTTTCAAAGTTCTATCACCCTACCCCATTGTTTATACTATCAACTAAGAACCTCGAAACTTATTATCAACGTAAAACAGGCAAAAGCAGACTTTATAAGTTAAAAAGGAATATCCTGATTTTTTCGATGTATTCTCGAAAAATTCTAGAAATTTTATTTTTATAATAAACTGTCCAAAGTAACGATATAATATTTTTCATTGTAAGCACTTACTTAAAACTTTTATGTTTCATGTTTTGCCAAAAATTGAACTCTCTAAAGGAAGTCGCGTATCTAAGTCAGTATGACACTTCGAAAGTTCGGAATAAAATCGCTATCAATTTGTCACATTTGTTCAAAACAAGTTTAAAATAAAACGACAAAACATTATTCCGCTGAAATCTATCTTTGTTATATTAATATTTTTTAACTTTATTATATTAATCATTTCGTATGATTTAAATAAGACTTAAATATTTATTGCGTTAGAATTATATTAGGATGATTATTTTGACAGCTCACAATAGGTATGAGGTGGTAGTTAAACATTTTTTTTCATAATAATAATCTTTATTCACATAAAAAGTTACAGATTGTACTGAAGTCCCTGATTCCTGAGCTAGGTTTAAAAACCTGTGTTACAGAAATCAGTGTCCTCTCTCATATTTTAGTATAATAAAAAAAATAAATGAATAAATGAACATTTCTTACTGTATACTAGAAGAAGATTAGTTTGGGTGTATGTGTGTGTATAGTTTCACAAAATATTATAGCAACAACAGTTCAGTTTATTCATAATCTAGTCCTAGTAACCAATTTTTAATATTTACTTTAGCTTCACGATTACATAAGGGTGTATATTTTTAATTTTATTTATTTTGTTATACAAATAAACTGCTTTAAAATTATGTTGTCTTCTTGCTGAAGCTGTTCGACACATAACAGGTGGTATTCGTCGGCATGATAGGGGGTGATTCTATATTGTTGGATAACTAATTGATAGACGTACATTACTTTCATTGCTCTCATAGAACTTGGAATCGATAGTTTTACGGTTATCATATTTACGTCTGCGCTGTCCTTCCCGTAAACTTAGTAGCAAATAATGAATGGAAAAAAGATATATCTATTTCATTCTTGATCGCAAATCTAACGAATAATTTGATAGTCGATTGTCTGTGATTATCTGCGTTCGTAGTTCGTGGCACTTTACTACCGAACGTGGGCGTTACCCATCAATAAAGTACGATATTATCTGTAGTACATAGAATAGTCTTGAAATGTCAAAATTATCATCTTAAATTAGACAAAGTATACATTTATAATTTTAATAAAAGAAATATTACCCATTTATAGTGAAACGAATTAATGAAAGTTTTAACTGAACGAATTTGACCATAATATGGAGTGTGACGTCACAGTACCCAACGCAATGTCAAATCATGTAAGTATTTGGTAACAGTCGAGTGTCGACTGTTATCATGAATCGTGACGTCACGACAAGCGCATTTAAATGATGAGCGCTTAAATGCTAGTTTAATATTTTTGATAACGAAAAGACCTATCGTATAAAAATGTAATGAATAAATATTTCCACCAATTAACCTGTATAGACGGAAGACCACTACTTTAAATAAAATTCACTTTATGAAATCACCTGATCACCTTAGATCTTATGGAAAAAGAGCTTTTGATATTTTCTGTCCCAATTAAGAATAAAATGCTTTGTCTAGAAGAAATATCGGCAGGTGAGTTTAAGTATTTACTAGAGCCAAAGTTACCAACAATGTATAAAGTCCTAAAACTGATAAATTGAATAACAAGCCAACTTGGCGTAACTTCAGAAATAGTTTCAGTTGTACTACATTCCTGATTTCATACTTACTATATCATAATATATAACCGAATCAGTAAAAGCTGGAATTTTGTACTTATGATTCTGTATCTTTCGGACCCAGTGCTAAAATTACAACTTTATCTATTATATAAAACTGAAGTTTGTTTCTTTATTTGTTTGCTTGAACGCGCTAATCTCAGGAACTACTGATCTGATTTAAATAATTCTTTCAGCATTAGATAGCCCATTTATCGAGGAAGGCTATAAGCTATATATCATCACGCTAAGACTAATAGGAGCGGAGCTATACGAGGACGAAGTCGGGCGGGTCGACTAGTATTAATACAAAGCGGCAATAGCTCAGTTGTGGGTTCAAATTGCAGGCATTGAATTACTGACGTGGCATACTCCTAACACAAGCATTTTAGCTTACTTAGAGGGGTTAAGAATATTAGTAGTTGTAATCCAAACTGCTAATAATCTTAAAAAAATCTTATATCGAAAGAGCTATTAAAACTGTTGCTATCAACAGGTCCAGTTATCCCTTTATAGTGCGAATGTCTCTTATCTTCACTATTCATACTCTCTGCCTAGCAATATTTCATAACTTTATGTTTTAATAAACTCAAAACTTAACCACTGACCTCACATCTAAGACTACATTTATCATGTTTTATTTAAATTAAATTTTGCTCTTCATTGAGCGTCGCGCAGCATTAAACTGACTCAAGAATATAAAATAAATTTTTGTTTATACACTACCTTCACTATAATTCTACAGAATTAGTGTCAATACAATCGCTTAATTACTACTATTAAAAAAAATCAATTACATTATTACACATATTTTATTATTAGACTATAATATCACGGTTAATCCTATAAATTTTCTATATACTTGAAACCATCTATGATCGATCTGTTCATCTAATACAACGATAACGAAAGACCGGGTACCAAACTAATTTTATTTCTCGATTACTATTGTATGAATTAAAAAAACTTTAACAGGATTAACAACTCATCGATTTATTTTATTAATTACTTACCAAATTATAGAACAGACGACATATGGACTTATACAAAACCCTAATAAAACCCACTACAGTACAAAATATGATTTTCATTAAGGTTTCAGTTTGAGATGAAAGGAAAAGAAAGCAATTTTCTTATAATTTATTCAAATTCAATTTTCCCGTTGATAGAATATTAGAGGTTTTCGCTTAAGGTCAAAGAAGGGAGAGTTTTGTAACTATTATATTGTTATTTTGTGAGTGATACTGAGGATCTATTATGTTTTTAATAAGTATTACTCAGAATAGACGATATGAGTTATTTATTAATATTCTCAACAATAGATCCAATTATAGAAAAATACGTTAAGTAAAGCAGCTCAATTTTTCGTTCAGGAACATTACATATATATTGATGTCTATTTCAACTTCTCTAAGCTCCTTATTTATTTTCTATATACTAGAACTTAATTAAACTTGTAGACTTAATTTATCCTTTTAAACTAAATCTAAAATTGCCAAATCCTACTATAATATTCTACTTTCTACTAATATTATAAACGCGAAAATTTGTAAGAATGTATGGATGTCTGGATGTATGTTTGTTCTCTTTCACGCAAAAACTACTGAATGGATTTTGATGAAACTTTACAATAATATAGCTTACACATCAGAATAACGCATAGGCTATAATTTATAATGATATAGTGTGAATTATCCAAAATATAGCGGATGAAACCGCGGGGCACAGCCAGTTTTACTGTAAGTTTGTAAGAATGTATAGATGTATGGATGAATGTTTGTTACTCTTTCACGCAAAAACTACTGAATGGATTTTGATGAAACTTTACAATAATATAGCTTACACATCAGAATAACGCATAGGCTATAATTTATAATGATATAGTGTGAATTATCCAAAATATAGCGGATGAAACCGCGGGGCACAGCCAGTTTTACTGTAAGTTTGTAAGAATGTATGGATGTATGGATGAATGTTTGTTACTCTTTCACGCAAAAACTACTGAATGGATTTTGATGAAACTTTACAATAATATAGCTTACACATCAGAATAACACATAGGCTATAATTTATAATGATATAGTGTGAATTTTCCAAAATAAAGCGGGTGAAACCGTGGGGCGCAGCTAGTACTAAATAAAGAGTTCGTTCGATAAAACCCAGACGCAGCGCAAACAGGTTTAATTACATTTTCTTGTATATCTTTATTTCATTACTAAGAAACTAATTATTTTACTAATATATTAAATATTTCTTGAAATAAATAAAGTAAAGATTATTTGATATTCGTAATATATAAACGACCTAATTATTTGCAGTATTTAAGTTTATCGTTTCCCGAATTACTCATTTACTAAAAAAGCTTGATCTTTACCTGAGAGTTAAAGTATCTAATTTATTAAACTTGGTGGAATGTATTGGTCAGAGTTTGAGTGACTTATAAGTAAACTTGGTGGTAGAACCTTCTGGTGAATAATAAATACAGAATTTGATTTTTGGTGAACAACACTTTTAGAGTTTGAGTAACTCATTCTTTTTATTTAGTTAGTTTGGTGTAGGTTACCTCTTGTAGAATAATACTTTAAAAAAACGTAACTCAATCACTAACAGTTTCAGAACTTGAGTAAATCATTCACTAAGCTTGGTACAATTTTAGGTGAATAACATTCAGAACATGATTGTAAATTTGAGAGACAATTTAACATCTCGTTTAAGGAAATCAAGATATTTATTACCAATATATTTATTTTACTAAATTTAAGTTTATTATCAACCTTATAACTTTTAATAGGTACGCTATGTTTTGCTAAAAATGTAATGTTCAACTCCGAAGTCACGTAGCTAAGTCGTTATGACGGCATTTCCAAACTTGGGCGAAATTGTTGCCAATTTATTACAATGGGAAATGTTTTGTACAATCTTAAATATACCTGCTTGTGTGTTGCACTATCAAATATTAAAAATAAAATTATTGTAGCGTGTATGACGATTTTCTTGCGCTAAAACGAAATAAATTTAGTGACAATCCACCCCCATCTTAGGCAAGGCAGCCTGTCATGTATTAAATATTAAACCACCTTTTCCCCTCTAAATAAAGATTACTTAAAGAACAAACAAACAAAAGAAACAGACATAAAAAAGTTGAATTACCTTTTTTTCATAATCCCCATATAATCACCATTTCTTTTAACATATTATTATGTATGTGTGATTCGAAGAAACAGTTCATCACGTCCTCGTCGCCAATATTATACATTTAATGTACAGACACCAAGGATTTTATTCTTAAATCTTTGAAGCAATTATTCAATAGAGATTTCTAGTCGCACCTCATGTAAGCCAGACTTCCCTTCTCGAACTCTTCAGTCTATATATAAAAAGGAGAAGCTGACTAACTGACATATCAACGCAGAGCCTATACTATAAGGGTTAGAAACTGGAAATTTGCACAGGGGTTCCTTTTATAACGTAGGGGAAAAAAGAAAAGATTGTTCACAATTCGTCCCCTAAGGGGGTAAAACGGGGGTACAAAGTTTGTATGAAACTTTGCCGTTTTTGAAACTTCAAGTGAAATTCGGTATGAAGGTTATATCGAAAGTCATGAAACACGTGTAAATTTTTTTCGAAAATCTTTCCTTAAGGGGTAAAAGGGAGGTGCATTTTAATGCGAAGAAACTCAATTATTATATAAAGATATTTCGAAAACGGTCTTGACAGACACACAGACGGTACCGAAATGATCATATAAGACTGCGTTACCACCAGAAATTGGAGAAGATACGTAGCAAGGGATATAGAATTTATACCTTCTTGCTCAGTGTGTCAAATGATACGATTATGTTGCTAAACAAACACATCCCTTGCTACACATCCTCGCACATCTTGCGTGGAAACGCAGCAAGTTTTTTTCCATTTAACTTTAAACGTAAATAAACTTTCTCTTTAATCTTGAATAGAATGCATTTAATTACTTTTTTCATTGAACCTTAATAAGAAATAGCGTTTGTTCTTCAGTCCACAGTCAATAAGAAATCTTAATTAAAATAAGTTTTAACTTCTTTTATGGTTCTTCGGGTTTTTGTCAGGTACTCACAGAGCTTGAAGACTTTTTTTTAAATATAACATTTTATTTCTCTTCACATTTCGTACGTTTTGCCTAATATAATATTTTTTATTATCAATCATTGTCATGATCATATGTATCTTTCTAGTCTATACTATTATATAAAGAGGAAAGATTTGATTGTTTGTATGTTTGTTTGTTTGTTGCGAATAGGCTCAAAAAGTACTGAACCGATTTTGAAAATTCTTTCACTGATAGAAAGCTACATCCTTTCCGGGTAACATAGGCTAAGTGGTGTTGCCATAAATATTCTAATTAAAAAGATATGGCCATTTAAGTGCCATAAGGTGGCCATTTTGTCGTAACTAATCCGATTTTGAAAATTCTTTCGCTAATAGAAGACTATACTTTTCGTGAGTGACAAAAGTGATTTAATGTTGCCATAAACACTTTATTAATTAATAGAACATGGCCGTTTTGTTACTACTAATCCGATTTTAAAAATTCTTTCACTGAGGAAGTCTACAGTATTTCTGTCTCTCTTCCTCTTATATACTATCATTATCTCTCATCATGTCTCTTTTTTCTCTCTTTAATATTTATCTTTATCTCTGTTCAGAATGGTCAGTCTCTGTTCGGTTTCTTTCTTTCGATTATATCTCTCTCTCTTTTATTTTTATTTATGTACATATATTCTTAATTTAACATATACTTTAACGTAGACGAAGTCACGGTAGTCGACTAGTAATTAAATAAAGAAGACTTCGGTTAGGAAAAAACGATAAATACGAAGTTCTGAAGTTGCAAACCATAAAAAAAATACAAACGAGTGGACAACCTAGTTTTTTAGATTCTTTTGAAGTTGATTGAAAACTAGTACCTAGACATAGTTATGTAAGTTATTATGGTATTCATATTTGTTGGAGAAAATAAATATTTAGTTACATTTTTTTAGATTTCTCCCAATAACTACCTCAGTGAAACGAGAATTATAAACATTTCCTAAAATACCAATAGCCATTTGTTAAACTAATATTCGTGTAGCAACATCTGCACTAAAACTCTTTCACCCAAGAGTTCACTAACTATCCAATCCGAATCCCCGTTTACACCGAAACAGTGATTTAGTACCGAATTACAACTAAGTTTAAACTTAACTAATTTAAATAAATATGCAAATACTGACTCAAATTCAATGTAATAAGAGTTAAAATAGATTGAAGGAATAAAATATGTTTGCGGACGCGGACAGTTAGCACCAAAAGTTAGAAACCTAAGCATTGGAAATGCAAACTGGGGAATTAAGCCGATCGGTGTTTGGAAACCGATCGTTTGATGATAAACTGGAACGTTTCTATATTAGATTAAATTAAAACTATTTTATATATCTATGTGATGTCTATGAATTTATTTATAACAAAATGATATTAATTTTTATGAAATTTTGTGTGCATATCGGGTAGGTCTGAGAATCAGAGAGGTCATTATCTATTTTTTATACCTCTAAATAATATGGGTGGCCCACCCCGATTTTTAAAAATTTATATGGCAAAACAACGTTTCTAGGTCAGCTAGTCTTCTATATATATAAAAAAGAAACCCTATTTCCCTTGGTCACCGCATCACGCGTGAACGGCTGGACCGATTTCGCTAATTCCTTTTTTGTTGAAATTAGAAAATTTAAGAAAACGTGACAACTATATTAACGTTTTCTATTATTGTAAGTTTCTATAACTGTCAGTCATTTGACCAATACTCATAGTTATTGTTAATGTCGGGTCATCTAGTTTTAGTAATTTTTTCAGTGAAAATTTATGTTAATATATATATATATATATATATATGTCGGAGCATGGTAAAAGATTATCGATTAATCGAATCGTTATCGTTGTCTATGGCGTTGGAATGGGTAGTAGTCACTTCCGTTGTTTTGACAGTCTCTACCCTCGACCCTTTATATGCGATCGACAGTCTAACTGAAGTCTTAGTTGTGCGCGGTCTCTCAATAAGTGAACATAATCTAAGTAGTGATAGTGTCAAGTGCAGTGTAGTGTGGAAGTGCTGTCCAACTAAGGTCACGTAAGTCCTTACAATGTAATTGCCACGTGGTTAAGTAAACACAATGTTAGGTTAGGTTAGCCTTAGGTTAGGTTAGCCTTGTGTTAGATTCGGTTTATGTGCGTTTAACCTTGGATTTAAACAGAGAGCCTGAGCAGTGGAGGCGAGTGTTATGATCATTTAAAGGACGTCCTTAAGCCTACACCTTGGTCACAAGTCCAAGGCACTGCTTAGGTTTCTCTCGTAATTGTAGGAGATCATATTTGATCATTTATCGGTTCAATAGGAGTATCTACGTTGCGTTAACCCAATATTCCATTCAATACCATCACCCCCTTTTAGTATTCCCCAATATTCCCCATCTTCCTGCTTCCATCTAATTTCACATCGTTTTAAAATCCCCGACATATATATATATATGTCAGATTATAGTTAATGAGGCAGGATATATTTTCATATATAATATGTAAAGTAAAATAGCATATGAATATACTAGTTAGCCCGGAAAACGTAGTTTTGCCATAAAAAATTTGGGGTGGCCCATCCTTATCACTTAGGGGGATGAAAAATAGATAGTAGCAGATTCTCAGAGCTACTGAATATGGAAATAAAATTTCATAAAAATCGGTCGAGCTGTTTCGGAGGAGTATGGTAACTAACATTGTGACACGAGAATTTTATAATTAAGTTTGTACTTGGTAAATCGCCACTGGAAATATACTTAATACTAGTCGATCCCCGTGACTTTTTTCACGTAGAGCTAAGTGTCTTCTATTGAACAAAATCGTTGTTTATAACGTTATTTTTAATTATCATTCTATTTTATTAGCAATTATTAAAGTCTTATGACCATAACTAATACTATCTAGTCAAAATAGAAACATACAATATTTTTTTTGTAGTACCTAATAGACGTCGGTTAATTCTAGGTAAAGGTGACGTTGTCTTTCTATCATGTGCTGTTTTCTTCTTCTTCCAGTGAGACCTAATAGTCTTTGCATTTCTAATTGAATATTTTTAGGAGTGTTTAAAAATATTAGTTAAAAAATGTTCCATGTTTTTAAATATTAGCAACACTATTTTATAAATTAGTTACGTAGTTCATTTTATCTAATTTCGAGTAGACAATAATTAAAACTTTAATCTGTCAAATGATATCGCGCAGTACCTATTAAAGTAGTGAGACTAATAGTGTAGTGTTGTTTGGTGGCGTGGTGAGGTCTCCATTATCGAAAAGCACGTGAGTAATATACACTGGCCTGCAAAAGAACGTATAAATATTTAATTTAGAGATTTGAAATAAAACACATCATTAAGAACAGTTGAAAAATATGTTTTTAACATAAATGAAACTTTAAAACAAAAAGTAACCATTTTCACTGAATGACAAAAACTTGTCTGTTTGGCATACTGAAGACGAGGTTCCGGAGACGATGTTGGGGGATATTCTCCCGTTCTTCTATAATTGAGGATCTCTTGAGCATTCTCATCCCGGTCAGAGTACCATTTTCTGTTCGATCTTCCGAAGAGATGCCAGCCCATACGTACAGACTCTTTCTGCAAAGCAGGCTTGAGCCTATCGCTCACCAGGCTGCCTGTAGACGTTTCGCCTTCCGTCATGAGTGAATAATGAGAAAAGTGACTCATCCGATGCTTTTTATTTCAAGTTTCTAACTTAAATAGTACAGAAGTTATCGTCACGTGCTATACCCGCTTTTGCAGGCCAGTGTACTTAATTATCTTAATATTTGGTGGCGAGGTCGAGCAATATGAAAGCAAGATGAGAGTTTACGGTTATAAAAGACATCTATAAACCTGCTCCTGGGCCTCAAGCCGCAGGCGCTGCTTGGCTTTCACTTGGATTACATGTTAATCAGAGATGTGACATTTTTCAAATACTAGTATTTGAAATAAAAAATACTTAATACAAAAAAACTATTTCCATTTTGTATTTTATTTGAAATACCTTTTAAGACATATTTTGTATTTGCTAAATGCAAAATACATTTTGATAATAATATTTTTTTTTAAATGAATGAAATAAACTATTCTCATTATGGCAATACTCAATTGAATGGTAATAAATGTCTGTTAATTTAATATTTTATAGTCGGTCTAAGATACGGATGTCAGCTAATAGAAAATCCGATGATATCTTTTAACCAGCTTCTATGGTGCTTTCGTTTGACAACACAAGTAATTTTTGTTTTAAGTACAAATATAGCAGAAGAACCAGTGATGGACAAGGAACAAAAAAATTATAGAATCACGTCCAATATCAGTATTTAATTTATTTTCATAATTACTTTGACCTAATTAAGTTATCGGGCCCCCTAATTCTGTTTAATTAGGAGGCTTCCATTAATTACGTGTAGGTATAATATACTTGATACTGTATAACGTGAAATGCACCTGATTGTGTAAAAAAAACTTAGTAATAAAATAAAGGCAAATTCTCCTAAACCCTTAAAAGTATTTTATTTGAATAAAGTATTTTGAAAATATGTTCTTTACATTTAGTATTTTAAATACAAAATGAAAAACTATTTTGCACATCTCTGATGTTAAAATAATCGTTTGAGTATCGTTGCGTAGTTTAAGTCCTAGCTATAGTTTATACTAGAAATAACTTGTATTCATAAAGAGGTCTAACACTGAAGATATTCCGTAGTAATGACATGTTTGTATGAGTAATATATTACATCATCAACGCCGCAACATGGCCGCGACTATCTACATGTTTGTTAGCAATTAAATATCAATTTTGAACACATTAATCATTTGCTCCTTAAAGCTTTGTAGACAATCTTAATCCTTGTACAAGTGATTAATGTGAAGAATTTAACGTTGAATATTTTAGTAACAGTAGGAGTATGTTGTATTGATGCAGCTTTGATTTGAATTCCAATAAATCCGAACAAGTAGACACTGAAAAGCTTCATTATCCCATGGATTTAGCATCAAATAAGCTAGTAAATACTACGCACTACAAATTGTGGTATTTTCATATGAAAGCATGATTATGATTTCGAGATCATATTTAGAAATTGTTGTTTTAAATTTTTTATTTAAATGAGGAGGAGGAAGAGGGATGGACTTTTGAGAGAACGCAACATAGATACTGCTGCTGAACCGATAAATAATCAAATATGATCTCTAACGATCCCAAAAGAAAACTAATCAGTGCCTTGGACTTTCTGACCAAGGTGTAGGCTTAAGAACGTCATTAACAGAATTCCAACACTCACCTCCAACGCTCAGGCTCTCTGTTTAAACCCAAGGTTAAAGTCACATAAACCTAACCTTACATAGGACGTGGTAACTACATTGTAAGGTACTCACGTGACCTTTACAGCTTTACGGACAGCACTAACACAATAATTTCACAAGCACTACCCAGATGTCCACTTCTTGAGAGACCTCGCGAAAGACTAAGACTGCAGCGCGACTGTCGAGGGTATATAAAGAGTCGAGACTGTCAAAATGACGGAAGTGACTGGTACCTTACTCCAACCCCATAGATGGCGATGACGATTCGATTATTCGATAATACCCATTGACTCGACGATATATAAGCTCGCTATAATGTTGGCGAAAAAAGCGGCCCTTAAGCCTGCACCTGTGTCGCTAACCCTAGGCACTGCTGTACACTCTGCAGTGCAGTTATAGACAACAATCCTTTAATAGTATGCTTTTTTAGACAAAACCAAAATATTTTTATAAAATACTACACGTTAAATTTGTTTTAAATTCAATGTTTTCCTAATTCCAATTAGTTCAACACCCAATCCATTACAATTATTTACCAATTACATATGCAAATGGGTAAACAATATTACATGTTGTATTTATTTTCAGTTAAGTAATTAACCAATTGGAATGCAATGGAGGAGCTTTCATAGGTATTTAATGCTTATTAATAAAAAAAATAGTAAAAGTCGGACCCGCGCACTAAGGGTTTCGTTTATTTGTTTTCTTTTATGATAAGTAAGGCGCAAACGAGCAGATGGTCCACCTGATGTTAAGTGGCCAACGTCGCTCATGAACATCGGCAACACCATCGAGTCTCTTGTTTTGCCGATATGTTGCCACTTTCAAGAATGAGGAATGGGATTAAAGAAATTAATGCTGTAGTTGAGTAGAGTAGACCAGGACCACCAGAACAAAGTCCACTAGAAACGCGGCATTAATGGGATGAGAGAAGAAAGATCGAAGAGAAGGCAGATCTATCCCGACTCTTGGCGGTCGGATTCGCATGCTGGTGGTAGCCTGTCGGGAAACAGATGGGGATCTCACCAAGGTCACTCCCCTTTTATGAGATGCCCTCCCAGCAGCATAGTGGCATTGTATTCTATCCCGTCCCTTCACAGGTTAAAAAATATGATAAAAACTGTTCGTCAAAAGAAACAAGAAAAGGACATTGCTTCTCACTATATTTATAGATTTCTGGTTAACAGGAAGTTTATTATTTACTTGCATAAGTCGATATTTTGTATTATTGAAAACAAAATATAAAAACAGTAGTCAATACAGACTTAAAAAATATTCATAAAATGCAAAAAAAAAACAAATGGTAGATAATTTTCCCTATTTATATATAAGTCATCCATGACTTATAATATAAGCTACGGGCGCAACACGGTCATGATATAACTAAACATTATGATCTCGTAATATTCTGACAGGAACCTAAGCAGTTCCTTGGACTTGTGACCAGGGCGTAGGCTTAAGGGATCTCTTTAAGTAATTACGACACTCGCCTCCACTGCTTATTTTCACCATCTAAACCTAAGATTAAACTAACATAAACCTAACCTAACATAAAGCTAACCTAACCTAAACCTAACTCACACCTCATATAGTCCATTTTATAAGATATTTGATATGTCAGTGTTACCATGGTTACAAAATTGTAAGTTCAAGCAGCTCTCAAGTAAGTAATGAACTGATAGTCTTCAAACGGTTTACCAGATTTTCACAAATTAATGATAAGAACCATCTCAATTAAATTAACTTTAAAAAAAATAAAACTGCATCAGAATCGATCAACTATCTTGGGCGCAATGACGCCACAAACAGACACACAGTTACACACGTTAAACTTACAATACCCCGTCGTTCTAGCGTCCGGGATAAAAACGATCTTAATTGTCATACAATATTGTCTGTAATTCAAATTATATTAATTATTAGCTGACCTGGCAAACGTTGTTTGATTCTCAGACCTACTGCATATAAAATATCATAAAAATCTGTCGAGCCGTATCGGAGGAGTATGGTAACTAACATTGTGACACGAGAATTTTATATAATAGATAATTTTATCATTTTCTTGTTTAAATTATTTTTTAAAATTTGATTATTTTGTTAAAATTACTTAACATTCAAATTTTTCATAATATTGGTCTGAAAAAAAAAGGGGAACTCAATTATCTTTCTCGCCTTTACGAGTTCCTAAGCAAGGGGAACTGTTTAATTGGCTGCTTCCCACAGGAATAATTAGAGATAATTAACCATTACATTATAATAATACTTTCATTTTTCCTTATATTGTGCCTATTTCAATATATTTTAGACTAGCCGACCTGCGCGACTTCGTTCGTGTGTTTCTCCACTCCTATGGGTCGTAGCGAGATGTTAAATAGCCTAAGTTACTCCTTGTTACATCAGCTACCTGTCAGTGAAAGTCCCGTCAAAATCGGTCCAACCATATTAGAGATTAGCCGGAACAAACAGACAGACAAAAATTGCAAAAAATGTTGTTTTGGTATATAATATGTGGTGTGTGCGTATACACATCCATATGCACTTAGTAAAAAGCGGTTATTTTAATATTACAAACAGACACTCCAATTTTATTTATTTGTATTATAAAAATTAAAAGAATTTAAATACAGTTAAAAATATCATAATAAGGACACGAGGTATCAAAATCCTAACAACTTATTTCATGGAGTGAACTCCAGGCACTATGTATTGTAGTACAGTAATAAGTATCCACGTTTTATATAACTAAAAGTCAATATCAATTTAAAAATAACCGACCAAATAAAATAGGTAGTCATGTCCCCATATTCTCAACGCGTCCTTGGCCCATTACACACATTCGCGTAATCCCGGCGTGACATCCAATGCATTGTAATGTAGCATTACGCGCTTCGGCAGTCTCGTCTACCGTCTCCCATCTCCCGTCTCCGGTCACCAGGGACCTGACCAGATATAGAATAAATGAGTTTACCTATCATTTATATCAGTGAATACATATTCATATATATGTATGTCGGCGCGTAAGTTAGGCTTGGGTTAACCTAACTTTAGGTTTAAACAAAGAACCTAGGCAGTTAAAGCCTACACCTTGGTCACAAGTCTAAGGCACTGATTAGGTTACTCTCGGAAATTCAAGAGATTATAATGTTTGATTATTTATCGGTTCAGTAGCAGTATCTACGTTGCGTTTACCCAATAGTCCATTCAATATCACCCCCTCTTAATGTTTTCAATATGGGGTATATCCTTCTCTCTCATCATTTTCTCTGAATTTTATGCCTTAAATCCGTAAAATTAATAATCTTATTGTTTGTTATCGAACTCCTCCGAAATAGCTTTACCGATTTTTATGATTTTTTTTTGTGTATATTTGGTATGTCTGGGAATAGGTCATAGGCTATTTTTTAAAGCAAAATAAGGGTGGTCCAGTAGAAATAATAAATATGGAAATAAACAACGGTTGCCGGTTCAACCAGTATTTTTAAAAGGACTTTTTGGTAAAGAAAATATCTATCGACCTTCTTGCAAACAATTAACACAATTTTACTTAGAATTTCACTCAATGTGGAATTCACCAAAAAAATTATTTTCCTTTTTTCTGATCTTTTATACACCAACGGAACCCTGAACTAAATTTAAGATTATCTTCTAAATTAATCTATAAAAAAAAGTATTTAAATAATGTAATTACTAAATAAAAGCTTCTTTATTTAGTAATCTTTCAAATTTTCTTAAATTTTATGTAAATATTTTAATATTGGCAACATTGCTGCCAATGCCATTATGAGTCTACCTGCTTTCATACTCTTTGACCCGCGCGTTTCTGCAACTGATTCTTGAGTTAAATTGTGACTATCATCATCATCATCATCACAGTACATAACAATAAAAGATATATTTTCCTGTACAATCTTATCTAAATCATAAAAACGGGTGACGATCATAAACATAGATAAGATTAATACGTGAAGAAACGTAATTATAGTCAAGTGGGTTCTGACTTCTGAGTCAGTCATTATTTCATAAGAAGCTCTCCAATCGTACTCTTTTCGTTTCCTTGTTTCTATTTTTAGGACAATCAACTTTTATCTTTATATTTTTGATACAGATTAGAAAACGCAATTTGGTAACTTTGTTCAATTATCCACTATCCCAGAACAACCACCAAACCCTTCGAGCAATGATTCCCAAAGTGATCTATATCGATCCTCAAGGGTTAATGATGAGAAACAGTGCGCCCAGGTGGTAATTAGTCATTATAACTCTTTATAAAACGGCGACACTCGCGTATTGTTACGGTAAATTGATACTACAGTTTCAACTGCATTGGGCTGTCTCCCTCGGCGTAATCACGCGCCCGTCCACTAGATGAAATAGACCGCAGAATGTGGTTGAAACTATAGTACAAGTTAACATAACAATATGTGAGTGTCACCGTTTTACAAAGCTTTAAACTTTCCATGTTGTGAATTTAATGGCTGTAATCAAATCAGGATATTATATAAGAATTTTGAAATGATTTCAAAACACAACAACTTCCTAAAACAGTATCTTTTCGCATTCGAAATTGTGTAACTACAAGATTGAGTAATATAAATTAACTGCAAAAATATGCGAAAGGACCTCCTTGAGGTCCAGCTGCAAACAAATAACATGCATCAAAAAGGTGTGGGAAACTCTGCTCTTTGTATCCTTTTGCTGACTAGAGTAATAAAGAGAAGTATACAATTTAAATAGTGTTGTACCTGACATCATATTGACGTACTGCTGGCAAATTGTGATCGTATTTTCAGCACTATTTATACTCCCAGAATCGATTTACCAAATCCAAACGAGATGTCTACTCGTGAAAATTGAATTTTTTAAGCCATACGAGGCTTTTATGTAGTGTAGTCACTAGTTTTATTTGCGGAAACATTTTGGTAATAATTTAACGTTCTGGGTGGACGGTTCAAATAAAAGTCAAAAAAATTGTCGGGCACATGCGCTTGGTACAATGTACGTTATACTAGGAAAACGAATTTTCAGCGTATTTTTACGTATGACAGGCGCTAAATGGATTTCTGGTCCTATTGCAAGGTTTAAGTCTGGACTGTATTTTTTATAGTTTTTTTTAATCCGTCCAAATCATGAAGGTTTACTATATGTCTAGTTAATTCTCACGGGTCAACACGGATTTTGAGTCTGACTACTAAATATCAATAAAATTATGACATCTTTTACCTTACTAATAATGGGTAAAATAGATTTTTTTGTTAAAGATTTCTTTTCTAGAAATTTGTCTCCTTTGAAAATTTCATAGTATTTTGATAAGTACAGTCTGGACGCTATTTTGCGACTCAGTGATATACAAAAATAGTTGCTACAGTTGTAATACGCATACATACACTCAAGACAGTAGAGTAGGCGACTTGTCGCCATTTTGTTTTAAAGTATAACCCACTATTATTTTACTATCCACTATGAACATTAAAATTTAATTATCAATATAAACCAGACAAAAGCAAATTTTATAATTCAAAAAATGAATATCCCAATTATTTTCGATGTCTCTAAATGTTTTTTTTCTTTGATTTATGCTATTTGATGCCATGAAATTTTTGGAAATTGTCATATTAATGATGTTATCTCATTCTAGAAATTTTCTTGATTTTGAGGAAGTTTTCGCTAAAAATAATGCATTAATATACTTTAACACATTAAATAGAATATTTTATTATTGTTTCGTGCGAGATCTTCGAATGCAATAATCTTATTTCCTTTAAAATTAAAATTAGTACTAGAAGCTTAAAATTGGATTACATTTCACAGAGCAATAACACTTGTACTTATATATTATCTATAAATTACTAAATCAAAGCCTAGCTACTTTTCTGATATGACGTTATAAATATACGCAACTCATATCATTGATAATGAGCTCATATGGTCATTTACACGTGACAAATACTAAACCACAAGAAAATTTTGTCTAAACCATACCATCTATACTAATATTATAAAGAAGTAAGATTTGTATTTTTGTATTTTTGTATGTAACGAATAAACATAAAAACTACTGGACCGATTTCAAAAATTCTTTCACCATTAGGAAGCTACATTATCCCTGAGTAACATAGGCTATATTTATTACAAGAAAAAATTAGAGATCCTTAGGAAATCTCACGAAAACCAACCCAAGGTGCCAAAAAATTTGCCATAAAATATCTTTCATCGCATGCGCTGCAAAAAGTATTGATGATAGAACAAAAAAATGTTCTACAATATTATAGAACGTATCAATATCTACAAAAAAGTCCGCAAGACCATATGTCCAACTATTATAGTTACGTCACTATAACTACTTTTTTACATTTTAAAAGTTGATAAAAATGCCTATCAAAATCAGACCATGTTTTCTATAACTTTGTATTAATCCTTATCCAAATAAATTATTTCGTATTCAAGACTATTTCAATACCTGTAAATTACTTTTTGAATTATTAAAATCGGACTTTCCATTCAAAAGATATTACGAAATTAAAAATATCAATATAAACAAAAAATACACGACGACGCGACGGGCCAGTATAGCGACGCAGCGCAGCGAGTAAAGCGGCAAGAGAGGGGCACCGAAATGCGGGAGGGCCTATATATTTTTAAAAATAATATTCTACCCGCGCGAAGCCGGGATGGGCCGCTAGTATGCTATATAGGCATTAATCCTATCCTTTATCCTATTCCTCACCAAAAAAAATTAACTATTTCTGTTTAGTATTACTTGCTTATCTTTAAATGTAAAGAGTACATAAATTAATTGTTTCTAACATTTGTAAATAGGAAATAAAAATATTCCTAAAATATTTGACTTTATCTAGTTAAACTTTCAATGATAATTATAAAACCAAAAATGGCAATTAATATTAAGTTATTGTGAGTTTACTTGAGGTAATGCTTTTGAATGGGACAGAAATGTCAGAGGACAAAGGACAATATGATGTAAGGACATAATTTTGAATAACTAATAACACTAAAAATCTATTTTTTTATTAACAGGAAAATGAGAAGTAAAAAAAGAAAGAAAAGAATTAAAACGTCGACGGGAGAAGATTCAATGCTTAAGAATCTAACGGAGTGAATCTTCTCTATAAAGCGAAGTGTCAATAATAAAAAGGTATTGTGAATACAAAAGGAATAATATTATACCGCAGGTTTCATAATTATAAACCCCATAATAACGTTTGGTTTTACCCGGAATTAAAAGAAAATAAACAAGAAATCACTTGATTCTAATTGTGAAAGTATGTTATCATAAGTAATGCTCTTCACTTGATGCTAGATAAGTGATCCTATATATTTAACGTATTATCCTTCTTTAGTTTCATTTCGAATCCACTAGTATAAAATTAAACATTATCAAAATGCATATTTCAGTGTTATTGTTGAGTGCATTTAGTTTTGTGGTTAGTGTGGCAGCTAAAGAGAGTAAGTATTTGCTTTACTGTAGCATAATAGAGATATTTAGAATTTTAATTTGCATATCACCGGCTAGCCATCTTTTCTAAAACCTTAAAATCGAATCTTCCGAAATTTAGCATTTTCTAGACTTTCAAAGATCAACAGCATTAGGCTGTTGAATAGGTGGATATAGAAAGAGATATCCATCTGCTTTTATTTTTTGTTTTGGATTACAAACTATCGGTAATCTTAATCCCTCCAAGTAAGCTAAAATGCTTGTGTTAGGAGTGCCATGTCAGTAGTTCATTGGCTGGGATTTGAACCTACGACTCATCGATCGTAGATCGAACGCCTGAAACGCTGAGCTACTGACGCTTGAGCTACGACGTCAAATTCTTCAGTAGAAAATCCGCGGATTTTATACTGAAGAAACGATATGTATTATTTACATCAATCTCACACTGGTTTAAATAAACAGGATTTAGAAACTTAATATTATCTTCTCATTACAGAGATAGTCGTATGTTACTATGGAACATGGGCAACATACAGAAGCGGTCTGGGCAAATTCGACGTAAGCAACATTAACATTGATCTGTGCACACACTTAATTTACACATTCGTTGGAATTAATGCACAAGGGAGTGTCATCTCTTTAGATCCATACTTGGATTTACCTGATAATTGGGGACGAGGTAAAGCTTAAATTCAAATCTATATTCTTTGCATCTTTACCATATTTAATACTAATTTAATTTTCAGATAACTTCGGAAAATTTACAGCACTAAAACAGCAAAATCCTAATATCAAGACAATATTAGCAGTTGGAGGATGGAACGAGGGATCGGCTAAATATTCTACCGTATGTACTTCATTATCTTTTTCTCTATTTTAAAGTATTATTCAGCTTGTAAGGGTTGACTCTCATGGATTGAAGTTAAAAAACTCAACATTGTCTGAAAATGAAGGACTATTTAAAAATACTGTAGCTCAAATAAAACAACACATACTTATTGAATTATTAGTTGGTACTTTATTTACTAGGTAATAATTTCCAATCGTTTGTTAGATGGCAGCAAGTCCAACACTTCGTAAGAATTTCATTACTACGGCATTGAACATGGTCCGTCAGTATGGTTTCGATGGTTTTGATATTGATTGGGAGTACCCAAGCCGTCGTGATTCAGTCAATGGCCAAGCTGATATAAACAATTTCAGTCAACTTTTAAAAGAACTAAGAGAAGAATTCGACAAATATGGACTGCTCATGAGTGTTGCAGTTTCATCTGTAAAGGATACGGCATCTTTGTCTTATGATATTCCTACCATAGTACAGTAAGTTTGGAAAAAAAATTATGACTTTAATTATGAAGCTTTATTATGATAAAATAAATTCAAATTACCTATTTTTAGGTACGTAGATCTTGTAAACATAATGACATATGATATGTATGGTGCTTGGGATGCTGTGACTGGTCATAATTCTCCTCTTCATAAAGGCGAGGGAGATGAAAATGTTGCCAAAGATGACATATATTCAGTAGACGTTGCACTGGCCTATTGGCTTGGTCAAGGTAAGGAAATAAATCTTTTCTTTTCGGCTGTTCAAATCAGAGAATCAGTGTGATTAATAAAATGGATCCAATTTTTTAGGATGTCCGCCAGAAAAACTAGTACTAGGCTTACCTCTATACGGTCGTACATTTACGCTCACAAATGCAAACAACAACGGAGTGAGGGCTCCTTCTAGCGGTGCTGGAATTGCTGGTCCTTATACACAAACCAATGGAGTAATTGGTTATAATGAGGTATTGTAAAAAACTTTTAAAAATACTATTTCGTCTAATGCATTGACATAATAATAAATACTGCAATCTCTTATGATTATTTTATTTGCTTCCGATAATATTTGCAGAAATATCCAGTTCATATTATCAAAATTATGGCAATATGCTACATCTTAAGTTGCAATTATTATGATAAATAAAACTGAAAAGAAATGAAGCAAGCAAAGAGCGTTTAACGATAAATTCAAGTATTTTAAAATGACTAAAAACTTTCTAGCCGTCACAGTTCACATTTTGCTTTACCCTTTTAATGTTATTTTAATAAATAAGCCCGTTCAAAACTTTTACGTAAATTGTTCGTGTCATTTGTTTTAACTCAATTCAGTCCAATAAATCATTTTCGTGACATGAAAATCAAAGCCAGATTTAAATTGTTTTGATCGGTAATTTAGCTTTGAGTGTTAATTTTATATCAGGATAACGCTTAAATGTATTGTGCTATTATTATTTACAACTAAATATTACTAATTTACAATTAAAATCTAACTAATATTTTAACTGTTTTATGTAATTTTTAACCAACTCATATCTTTTAACAACAGTTCTGCCAAAAACTTCGCAAAGAAGTGTGGGAAGTACGATATGATAACTTAGCGAAAGTACCCTACGCTGTCCAAGGTCAAAATTGGATTTCTTACGATGATGCCGACTCCCTCGTAGCCAAAGTGGAATATGCTTTACAATACGATATTGCTGGATTCATGGTTTGGAGTATAGAGACCGATGATTTCCATGGCAACTGTGATTCTGAAGACTTTCCTTTACTCAGAGCTATAAATAGAGCTATCGGAAGATCTACAACAAGTACTACTACTTCAACATTACCACCAACACCAACTACTGCAACTACTACTCCTGTAATCACAACACCTACAGGCGCAACTGAAAGTACAACATCTGTTGGCACAACTGAAAATACAACGCCCGTTGGTACACCTGCAGGCACTACTCCTATTGGTACTACAGCAAGTTCAACCAGTACTTCTACATCAGCATCAACTACGACAGGTGTGTTGAATTTAAAATATTATTAAAAATGTAATTTATGGTTTACGAATTTTCATTAGTCATAATACAAGTTGTCGTTCAAAAGTATTATTACTGCTGTAGCATTTTTACAAGATAAAATTGAAATTTTCAGCTACACCGGAAGATTCTACAATTTGTAAGGAGGAAGGATTCCATAAAAATGTAAATGATTGTACGTCTTTCTACATTTGTGTAAGGGGTCTATATGGAGATCTTGAACCGAAGCTCCTCCAATGTCCAAGCAATCTATATTGGGACCACTCACTCCAGATATGTAATTATCCGAACCTAGTTGAATGCAATGTTAGCTAATTTTGGAGTACCAAAAATATATATTTTCTTTTATATTCGTTTTCTTTTATAGTAATTGTATTTGATGACTAGATTTATGTCTATAGCCCCATTTAGTTATATAAAGGATAACGGCTTTATTTTTTGGTAGTGAGCTACAACTAATTAAATCCGAATTCATAGGTAGAATAAGCGTGAAAATTAATATCCTCACAAAGATTAGCTTTACGAAATAACAGAATGTGAACAAAGAGCGTTTTCTCAGTATTTATTCAGATGTTATATTAAGATTCAAATAGGGTTTCGTTCAATCTCGAACATTTTGGATATTTCAATTGTCATATCAAGAGTTATACCTTGAGGGCATCTAAAAAGGTAACGTTTAAGCTAATCATGGATATGAAATATTATATTTTGCATTTACCTAGTGATTTTTTTTACTGTTAGCAAATTATTATGTTTATATTGTCAAATTTTGTACACACTATGAGAAAATATGGTCGTTACACGTTATCATAATAAGAATTGATGGTAAGACGTAGAAAAAATACTTTGAAAGAAGATAACTGTTTAGACCAGAGACTCCAAAAACAGTATGGAACCTCTTTTTTACTTGGATTTAACACAATATATTTTCCATAGGAAATTCCTTCCCTAAATCACTAAAGAGTCGATCTTATTTCAAATGACAGGATAACAGATAAACCCTTGCCAGGCAACGGTTCGACCTTTAGATTAACATTTATCGTCTTTGATGCTGGATTCAATGTTTACAAAAGTTACAGTCAAATACTGTTTACTGGATTGATATGGCTCGAGGGAATTATTAAATATTGTTTTGAATTTAATTATTATAAAATAAAGTAACAGAATGTTCATATTAAATGATTGGCAATAATGTTCCTCAGTTTTCGTTTGATTCTCTAAATTATGTTGAAATTTACACTCAAGTTACATTTTAAATCAGTGGAGAAAATTATTTCTTCTTATTTTTCTTTTTTGATTTGTTTGCCACATATTTAAAGTGGGGTTTTTATTCCTTAGTTTCCAGCTTCTTCTTTCTTCTAGCAACATGCCCTTTGTTTCTAAACCCTTCAAAAATACAAGACTCCTTCCAGAGCTTTAATCGATAAATTATAATACTTTTGGCGCTTGTCTGCAGACACGATATTTTCGTCTGAATCTTCATCCGGTGGTTGCAAAGCAATAGACTTACTTAATTAGTTTGTCTATTGAGATGCTATTTTTAACAGAGAACCAAATTGGTTAGAAAACTCATGATATTGCTTAACCGGTTGTTCACAGTGTTTTTCATAAAATTAGATTTAAAATTAATTACATAGTAGCTGTACTCTAGTATAAAATTCGCCAAGAAAAGCACAGCTTATATAACCAAGGGATCTCTTTTTTCCATTATTTATGTGAAGCTCATCAACGGTTATTTTATAATAAGCAACTTCTGGTAATTATTATAAAAGCATTGAGATTGTACCTTAGTAAATTAAATTTTAAAAAAATATTATATAATATACTGCGATGAAAATAGCAATTGTTTTTTATAATAAAATCGGATTTTGTTTTTGGTTCATAAAATAAAATGACAAATTTTTCATCAGCCCACATTCAATATAAAAAATGTACAATTCATTTATTTGAACAAATAATAAACTCCGCTATTTAATACTTGATTGCCTCATAACGAATTCATAGTGGGAAATGCTATATTTTTCTGAATTCATAAATTGAAATGATAAATTTATCGTGTATTTATTTATTTTTTAACGACTTCAGAAATTGCTCTTTAACCACAAAAAGTGTACTCGTATTTAAATAATATTAAAGAATTAAAATGTTGATAAATCCTTATTTCCCATGAATTTCTCTGAATTGGAATAACTAATCTTTATAAATAAAAATGAATTGCTGTTCGTTAGTCTCACTACATCTTGAGAACGACTGAATTATTTGTGGGGTCCAGGAAAGGTTTAAACGGAGCAAAATGCTAAAACGATTTTGATAAAAGTTTTACCTGCAGTTTAATACAACTCAGCGAAGCGAGGACGGGTCAGCTAATATTATATTCGAAAGTGAGTCTTAAGAAATGAAAATAGAGGTAATAACTAAGGATACAAACTAAACAAATGAAAGTACGATTTAATATACTACTCACGCCATCTATAGATAATCTGTCTATCGGTTACGCTTTCACGCTTAAATTACTGAAGCAATTTGGATGAAATTTTGTACAGAGATAGACTGGAACTTGTGGAAGGACGTAAGTTATGTTTAATCGCGAAAAAAGGCTAGAAATGATTGAAATATGGGATGAAGTGCATGTTCATTGTCTTTGAGTATTATTCATATACAAATTACATTGGCGTTAATGATTAAAAATGTAAAATATAGCGATAAGTATTTTTTTAAGTACGAAAGAAAGTATTTGTAACTAAGTAATCAAAATCACCAAATTCTAAAAGTACAAAAAGAAATTAAAATAATCCAAACAGATTACAATTCGATACAAAATTTATTTTGTTTGAAGCTGTTAATCATCTTACTAATTTAAAGCACCATTAGGCTGTCAAGTTATCCATTGAATATAACTATAAAACTATCGCGTAACAAACATCTAGTAGATTACTATCAGTTTAAGTTCGTCGTTTACAAAGCAAGCCCGTGAGAATCGAAAGCCCTCGAAGCATTCGAAACTTTGTCTATGAGACTAAGATTCGGGACACAAAGACCTCTCTTGTTAGAATAGAACATGGACAATGTATCTCTCAAGTGATTTTATCAATATACTCACTTTATAAGAATGGTATAACGAAATTATATAAAGCAAAGAAACTTAATATTAGAAATAGTTTAATTTTATTATTAACTAATCGACCCGCCCTACCTTCGCTGGGTTTAAACATTTTTAAATATTAACAACCTTTTTTATTTTCATCGGACTTAAATTAAACAAAGGCTGGATTTTAAATTACAGTCATCATCACGACTCTTCAATGGCCCACTGCTGAGCCGGGTCTCCTCCTCAGAATGAGGAGGGTATTAGGCCATAGTCCACCTCGCTGGCCCAGTGCGGGTTGGCAGACTTCACACACCTTTGAGAACTTTTTTTGGCAACTCTCAGGAGTGCAGGTTTCCTCACGATGTTTTCCTTCACCATTAAAGCAAGTGATATTTAATTGCTTAAAACACACATAACTCAGAGTCAGAGGTGTGTGCCCAGGATAGAACCTCGGACCTCCCGAATAAGACTTGAAGTCTCTACCATTGGGCCATCACTGCTCTAAAAAATTACAGTATGACCGCACTAAAGACAGACAGTAAAGACATTGACTATTTTTTTTACTACTTCACTGCAACTTAGAAATGTTTTTTTACTCACTGCACTAACTCGAAAAATTTTGCGCTTCGCAGTCTTGGCATTAGTTGTGTGATATCGAGGAGCTGAATGTTCTCAACTCCGATATTTACAGTCCTTATTTTCAATATTCACAGTTCCTCTCTTATTACACGCACTACTGGAGTGGACCGGAGTGGATCCAATATTTTAGTTTTCTCTTTGTTTTCTTTAAATAGCCATGTCAACATTTTTTATCAATATATTAAAATTATATTGGATTGGAATGGAACGGATTGGATTGGATTGGATTAGATTTGAATGTATCGGATCAGACCAATTCGGATCGGATAGGATTGTGACGATTGTCTCGATCGAACACGATTGAACGGTTTCATTTCAAATTAATTCGTTAAATTGTAAGCAGTACGTTACGGTTAACGATGTATCGATAGTTTGCAATATCGCAAAATAGATTATAATCTAACGGTGTTGACATACGGTAACATTACATAGATACCAAATAATTAATATTCCTCCTAAATAATAACCAAACTCACGTCCCCAAGTATGTTACACGGTAAAGCCGTTATATAAAGTTTATATAAATTAGAAACGGAATTACAAATAAAGTAACTTTTAGAAGGGGAATGATTTCAAAATTTAAATTAAAAGTAGAAACGACTTGACTGTAATTATTCATGCAAATGTTCTAACTTTGAAAGAATATTACGAGGTGAACGACAAAGTCACATTCGAGGGGGAAGTTTTACGTAATTTGAAGGTATAAACACTTTTACTTACCTACATTTAATATTAAATAACTAGTTACCTTATATATTTGATATTAATTTCAACTTAATTACTTCAATCATTTCACAAATGATGATAAATTATGCAATTACAAATTTCCAGGTTTTAGATATTTTCGAAAATGCCTTGGAAGTTTTGATTTCAATATCATCATAACGGATAAGTACAAACGGCTACATTCAGTGGTAAACTTAGAAGATTGATATTTCACAGCTTCAAGAGACTACATAGAGCTTCACGTATCCCTCGAATGATAATGAGATCATAATCTACAAATAGAAAAAATATTTTTTTCGTTAAGTCAGTACAAGTTTTGTATTTCCAGATTATTCCCTGTACTAGTGTTATAAACTCTTGCTTCATCACAAAAATCATGGAATTTTGATTCCAGTACAAAAATCATATTAATAATACTGTGTCTTTTTATTATAAGCAGTGATGGCCCAGTGGTTGAGACTTCAAGTCTTACTCGGGAGGTCTGAGTACGATCCCCCACACAGGCACACACCTCTGACTCTGAGTTATGTGTGTTTTAAGCAATTAAATATCACTTGCTTGCCTGCACTCCTGAGAGTTCCCTACAAGTTCTCAAAGGTGTGCGAAGTCTGCCAACCCGCACTGGGCCAGCGTGGTGGACTATGGCCTAATACCCTCCTCATTCTGAGGAGGAGACCCGGCTCAGCAGTGGGCCATTGACGGGTCGTGATGATGATGATGATGATCTTTTTATTACATCGACATAGAAGTTAGATTTTTTACAGCTCCTAAGTTACTGAAGACTCGAGTATATGATATTAATTTAAATTAGATTAAGTTTTCCTAAGAAAAAAGGTCTTCACCGACGGACAGGACGACTGTCGATCACTTCTTTTTTTTTATTCGTGACGGGATTGCGATTGGCCTCAATCTCACCTGATGGTAAGTGAAGAAGAGGCCGAAGATGGAGCTCGTTTTTCCGTAAGTAGCCTATTCACTCTTTTCTTAAATATTGCCAAGATTTAAGTTGTACGGAACACAGACGAGGGGAGATAATTCCAATCCTTAGCTGCGCGAATTGGTGATATGTCAACAATGTAAGGGGGAAAACTCTCACCCCGCCTAGTACTCCGATGGCAAAATGGTGATGGAGAAACTAAGAACTTCATTGCTTTTTAAGGGTTCCTTAAAAAATGCGTATCCCTAAGAAAAACTTTGACTATACAAATACCTAAAAATTATTATTTCGATTGGATTGCAATTGTTATAATTTTTTAGGCTACAACATCTTGAAAACATAAAATTGTCGGTTATTCGTATCGTTAACTTCTTAAAACTATTTTAATTTAAAATTGTTAACGTTACTGTATTGTCACAGATGTTAATCTATTCCAGTCATGTAAAGTAAACCTTAGAGAATCGAGGTCTCGTAGACAGAAACTTTGTCCATATTATTAGAGGCGCTTGTAAGCCTGGTTGGAAACACTGTGGGAAAATACACGAATATATATATGACAACTAAGATAGTAAAATACACATACATTGTTTAAACTAATTTTACAAAATAATATAAATCTTGATATATTTGCTGAAAAAAATATGATAATTATTTACTTAATTCATTAATTTCATAATTCATTAACAATCGCCATAGTGCATATGGATGTATACACGCACACACCACATATACCAACAACAACATTTTTTACAATTTTTGTCTGTCTGTTTTTCCAGCTAATCTCTGAAACGGCTAGACCTATTTTAACAGGACTTTCACTGGCAGATAGCTGATGTAACAAGGGGTAACTTAGGCTATTTAATATCTCACTACGACCCATAGGAGCGGAGCAACACGCGAAGTCGAGCGGGTCGGCTAGTTATCAATAAACAAGTGTCGAAAGTTTTTGAACTCCACAGAATATAAGGAAAATTTCGTGTAACCAAAAAGAAACCGTTTCCTATTACGATCGTAAGAACTTGTTGATGTCTACTTGACGCGTGTTTAATCTCGAAATATTACAGGTGCCTATTGTTTCATATTGCTTCGTACTTCGAATTTCTTTTCGTCATCTATTTTGAGGAAATAATTCCCGAAAAAATGCTGAGTATGGCAGAAAAGTTATTTATTGTGAAACACATGACATTTTTGCGTATGTCATAACAATAATCTAGTTATTATATCTCTACAACTGGCAGATAAGTCGCAGTTTATATTATTTGTATGGAAGCTATACTACACATTAACAAAACTTTTGTTGTGTGTAGTGTAGTTTCTTGACTGTAGTACTCCTGCACTCTTAATAACAAGTGTCGCTATTGGTTATAGAAAAATATTTAAATAATTAATTTAAATAATATTCTAATTGTTGTATTTTTTATTACATTAATTGGTATCTAGGAGCAGATCTGATGATGGAGCCAAAGGGATAGTGGAACTATTTATATCGAATCAACAGCAATCGAATAAAAAAAAAGTTTCAAGAATCTAACTCTAAAAATGACGATATTTCCAAACGACTTCTCATAGTTTTACTTTTAAGTAGTGTTCGCATGAAAGCGTAAAACAAACAAACTTACATGCAAATTTATAATAGTAGTAGAGATATGCTTAGTTATAGTATATAACCATCTATATATCCTACTCAGCTAAACATGATATTCATTACATGTAAATTTATTCCAATTTCTGTATACCACAATCAAAAGTATTTTAATATTTTTGTTAAATATATAATATGTAAATGTTTGCTGCAATCTCCGAACAGCATTGCAGCTTATCTGTGCACTGTAGATAGGTATGCTAATGTAACGACACGTGTTATTTCAAAACGCTTAGCTTTGCTAATATTAGCTTGTTTTATTTACTATCCCATATAAGCTTCATAGTTTTTGTTCTCATGTAAATAGAACGAATAAAAACTCCTATATATATATTCTATATATATCCTATATATATTCTAAAACTAAGTTCCAAGACGGTCCAAACTACGAAACGAATTTTCATGCAGCTTTCATCGATGAGACATGAGAAAGGTTTAGGTGTATAATTTGTAAATGTTTTGTCTAGGCGCTTTCATTTTGAACGCTAACTAATCCCTTCTTGTTTTTGTGATACAACAAAACAATTAAGGTGTTCTACTTTTACCCGTGTAAAGCCGGGGAGGGTTGCTTGTTCGTTATATTACAGAGATCTATTGAAATTCTGTATAAATTATAAGGACCGAAACCACAAGGACGAATTGAAGTCTCAGAGCGAATTTTCTATGCAATACATGCAAAGCTCAGTCAACACAATATTTGTCCGAACCTGAGACATTCAGTGAAAAACTAATTCAGACAAAAAAAATACTTCAATTGATATAAGATTGTCTAGATAGAATGTATGAATAGAACTTCTGTTATTATGTTTTTATTCCTAATTTAATATTAAAATACGAAAGTAACTCTATCTGTCTTTAACGCTTTCACGCCTAAACCACTGAGCCGATTCTGATGAAATAAAGAGATAAAATAGAACTTTGATAAGAACACAGGCTACCTAGGTAATTAATTATCACTATTTTACTTTACTAGGACATCAAAAGCTTAGCTCAGCTTAGTCATCTTCCTGATCGACAAACAAAAAAACGTTGTCAAGTTATTATATATCCAAAGAACTTTCTCCAGTAGATCAAAAATGAGAACTATTTATTATAATTCACACAACATGTAAAATTACAAATATGTAAGTAAACCAATAAATATGTAAATACATCACTTCTCTGTATTACATAATTTTATTTCAGCTTTCACTATTAGTTATATCAAAACATGTACAAAATATTAAATAAACTCCAGTATACTAAGCTAAGGTTGCGTTTTCACAACGTTTGCAAAGAACCAATATAATATTTTCTTTTTCTCGCTACAAATCCCCGCACATATCAGGTGGAAGCGCAGTCTAATACTGAAATGTTTTAAGAGACTACGAGCAATCGATGTTATTTATTGCTTTGTTTGTTATATTGAAAATTCACCTTCGGATGGAATGAAAACAGCGATACCATCATTATTCTTTTACGACCAAAATATATTCATGAGATCATTTTACCAATTTTCTTGGACTTTTCAAAAGAAGAAAAATATGTTTGTTTAATTTTTTCAATTAGAACTTGTCTGTTTACACTATCTATAGATATGAAAAAGTCAGCTTAGTTTCATTATTTATATCTTAACGTCTGGACAGGTTTTGATGATATTTAGTAGGTACAAAGATACACTAAAGCCTGGAAAAAACCTTTTATCTTGAAAAAGTTCTTAAAGAGATTGAATTATTGGATGAAATTTTAAATGAGAGTTCGTTATTAAAATTAATTTTTTTTAGTTTCATATAAACTTTACGTTCAAAAAATAGTAGCGCCATCTATCAGAACTCGTATGAACTACGTGAGTAAACGATTGAAAAATTAGTTAAATTTCACGTACGGCGACAAAGCATCAACGGTGACAGCCACTATTAAAATTATCAATAAAATAAAAATTGATATAATTAATTGTCAAACTGGCCCTATATTTCTATTTTAGGGTTCATTTACAGGAGACACTTTCTACTCAGTTCTTTAAAATAATAAAAATAAAATAAACTTGTAAATAATTATATAGATAGTCGTTGCATTGTTGTAACAAGATATCCGACAGACTCATACATCACAGACTATAGCAGCCATTTGTCAATGCTCTTATTGGGCTTGTTAAAGATTTTCCTTATTTTTCTTCTGAACTGCCACCTCAGCGAAATTGTAAAGAAGACAATAACTAAATCTTTTTCTGATTCATCTTTTTTTTATTTGCTCGTAAATGTGAAATGATGCTTGGACAGGGGAGTAATGTTTGATAAGGAAATCTATTAATGTTTTAGTAGTTTCCATAGTAATTGTTGCAATTTATTTATTTTTATTATAGAAATAAAGATGTCTTATATGTGTTTACATAGATTTTTATGGTCTAAGGACTTGGCAAGAGTAGGCTTTTTACAGATTATCTTTTATTGGGACATAATATACAGTTCTATGTTAAACTTAGGGCTGTCTTGTCTGTCTAAAAAATAGGTTACCTAATGATTTCTATACATATATACCCGTTCTAGCCAATAAAGATAAGTTAAACTATGAGTTAGAATCGTGCACAGAGAAAACTTTAATATTTTTAGATTTGTGTACTTCTTCTTTCATTCAAAGTTTTCTCTGTACCTACGTCACAAATTCAAATAGATATGTGTTTACTAGCCCGCCATTTTGCCGCCGAAAACTCAGATTTTAATAACTGATCTCTTTTCCTTTATAATGCATATTAATCTTGACTTACTGAAGCAGGAGTAAAGATTAAAAAATCGCACTTCAGAGGCTTATTTTGGAGATAATGATTTTTCCAAGTTATGTGTGCTTAAAGCAATTAATGATCACTTGCTTTAACGACGAAAGAAAACATCGTGATGTTTCATCCTGCACTCTGCACTCCTGAGAGTCCAATGATACTAGAACCCGCACTTGGCCAGGATGGTGATCTATGGCCTTACCCCTTCTCATTCTGAGAGAGAAATACAGCTCAACAGTGGGTTAAGATAATAAAGTGAAACAGTAAAAACTATAATAGACCTATAAACAAATAAATAAAGCTAAATAGAAAGTACTTTGTGCTCAAACAGTATCAATTGAAACAAAAATAACATACAAATAGAGTGAGCAACCGGGTCAGGCGGAAACTTGCAGCGGGGGACAATGGCGACGTCACTTCACTTAATGTATTGCTTGTTCTTTTACCTCCCTACTCGCTGCTAGCTTCTCACAACTCGCTTAGCTTACCTAACACCCTTACTAGGATCCTGAAATATTTATTAGTTTGTTCTACCTCCAGAAAGACAAGGCACAAGTACTCTTTTGATTGCTGATACTTATTTTACCTTACATGCTCAACAATATATAAAACTTTGTCTCGATACAACTGAGGCATTATCATAATTGATTACATAAAGAGAACGTTGTCTAAATTAGTCGAAGATGATAAATGTTTATTTATAGTGATTGCCCCCACGTCTCGTTTAAAATATTATGATTAATGCATCATCATCTGCAATACATATAATTTCTTCCAAAAGAGAATCAATTTCGATTTATTACACTACCACCTTTACTCCTATCAAAGGCATTAAACTTATTAGCAAAGAAGCCAAAAAACAAATTACCATAGACCATTTAATAGTCTTATAATGTGGGTATTTGGAATATATTGTTACGTTTTATTAAAATATTAATATTATAAAATATCGATGTTGGGTATAATTGGAATAATTTGATCGAGTAAGCGTTATTAAATTATTTAAAGGGAGGTTTTAAATATTAACTTGGCAACACAGGTCTACGACCCCACTTGTCATTATAGTGGGAACAGATGAGGGGATATTTTGCATTATAAAAAGGATGGCTTTTGTGCAATAAGGTTTAGTTATTCTCGGATAACATGTAACTTCAGTGTTATGTATTTAGAGATATTTTGCTTAATATATAAGTAATTACTACTGGTATTAGTAATAGTCTTTTGAGTGTAATTGTGCAGTAAAGCTACCATGTTAGCTTTTAATATGGATAGGTTACTCGGAAGTGTTTTCATAGATATTATTTGGAATTCTAATGGCTCCTCTTAGTTATGTAAGTTATTACGTAATTAGCAGTAAAGTTATAAAGTGAGGTGAGTGGTATGATCGTTATAAAAAGGCCACTAAAGGTAGACTGTACGAGTGTACAGTAACATTTTATGGGGAGTAACAATAGGGACTCTAGAAAGGAGCTACCCGCGATTAACAAGTCATCATCAGCGTAGCTAACTGAACTACTAGCCAATCAAAGAATATCAAAAATGGTTGCTAACATTACGGCGAAGGATTACTTTACACAGCTTCTAAAATATTTTCGAGAACATTCAGTAATACCTGTCCAAACAACTTAATTTTAGGTTTACGAGCGAATCTGGCGGGTGAGCGCTCGGCTTAAGACTAATTATTGCTTGAAAGCGTTGCCATTACACATTAGAGCGTATTGTATAACATAGTGCAAGGGAATTTAGCCTTTCAGTGCAATGAGACAATGTCTTGTTTTATTGGGGAGTTAATATTTAATTACGTATAAGTTGCTTTCAGTTTGCCAGATTAGTTAATTTGTATGCTTCAGAAATAGACATCAAAAACTGTAACGATCGTTCCTTAGATACTATCATTAAAACATTATTTTGGTTTTTTTAAATATAATAGGTTAAAATGTTCGTTAAAAGACCATCTACAAGATTGGTCTGAGGTCATTTTATTGTAAAATGATTAAAAAAAATTTTTGTTTTTTACCAACTTTTTTATTTTTTATTTTATTGTTAAAATTAATCTAAACAAATTTATAGAAAATTCGATTTGCTACCAATTATGGCATTACAAATTTTCTGTCCAATTGATAGTTTCGGAGATATATTGCTATAGCGAAAAAGGCGATTGCACCTCTTTTTCCAATATGGTGGCCACGGGACAATGGTTGCAACCCCCACAAACTTGGAGTTAAGCTCCTAGTGACCCCCCTACACATCCTAAGAATAAAATTGCGTCCTCTAAAAAACTACTACTTGTGTGATAGATTTCAATGAAATTTGGCACACATGTACTTCATAGATACCGCTGGATAATAATACAGTTTTTTATTGAACGCCTAAATAATTTAACCTAACCAATATTATAATTTCGAAAGTAACACTTAATAAATGTAGGAAATACTTAAGAAAACAAACGCAAGTGTGATTTAATATACTACTTACGGCATCTATTGACGAATAGATAGCGACTGTCTGTGTATTACACAATCCGTCTTAAATCACTGAACCGATTCTAGTGAAATATGATACAGGGATAAAGTAGAGTTTGGGGTAGGACATAGGCTATGTTTTATCGCTAAAAAATGCTTAAGAATACAAAGTAAATATATGAGTGTGCTCGAATGCCATCTATCGACGTAAGGATGAAGTACATGTCGAGCTGTGTGACCGGTATGTCTTTGGGAACTAGTATAGCAATATATTGGATATTAAATGATTTTTTTTTGTAAGTTAGTTTAACTAAGTAGGTGTTAAATTGCACCCGTGCGAAGCCCGGGCGGGCCGTATAGTATGTAATAAACTCAACGAAACGTAGATATTTCATAAAATCAAATATAATAAAAGACCAGAAACACAATAAGACCTTTACAAATAAATTTCAATAACAGAGGACACTTTTGTAATTCAAATTATAAGCTCATATTTGTGTTGAATAAAATAAATCCTACTCCTTTGATTATTTCTCTTCCTGTTATTAAAAGGAGCTTTATAATTGGTTTTCATCCCTTCCGGGATACACACAGGAACAAGCAGACCTAATTATATCAATACGGAATACGTTTATTTTTCTTTATTCACGAAAACGAATATTGTAGGATCCTTTGTGTCATATAGATATTGGTGAAAGAGAAGAAATAAGCTCAGACAAATGTTTTTATTTATCTATACTATTATATAAAGAGGAAAGATTTGATTGTTTGTATGTATGTTCGTTTGTTTGTTGCGAATAGGCTCGAAAAGTACTGAACCGATTTTGAAAATTCTTTCACCGATAGGAATATATCCTTTCCGGGTAACATAGGCTATGTGGTGTTGCCATAAATACTCTAATTAAAAAGATATGGCCATTTAAGTGCCATAAAGTGGTCATTTTATAAATTGAAGAGCTTCTCAGGAAGAACAAATCCAAATAAAAAAAATATTCACTGTTAGAAAACTACACTATTCGCGAGTGACAAAAGTGATTTAGTGTTGCCATATACGTTTTTTACATAATAGAATATGGCCATTTTGTTGTTTCTAATCTGATATTAATAATTCTTTCACTGTTAGAAAACTACATAATTCGTGAGGGACAAAGGAGATTTAGTGTTGCCATATACATTTTTTAATTAATAGAACATGGCCATTTTGTTGCTACTGAGGAAGGACATTCCAAGTGCTGACATCATGAATTGAAAAGAGGGGGGGTGGAGGGGGAGGGGGGGATCCCCCTCTATCAAACCCCCTATTTTTTTCTTGCCGCTGACGCATATTTTGGGAATTATGGGGGGAGAAAGAAAAATTGTACCTGACCTTTCCAAGTGCTGACGCAGTGGTTTCGCTCTAAAATTTTATTAGAGATAGGTGTAGGCCCACTAGAAGCACTCACTCACAAAATTTTGAACTGCAGAAATCCAATAGTTTCCGAAATATAACACTTTAAAATCCACATACAACAAACATTGTTCACAATAATAAAATGTCACACTGATTTAATCCATAGAGTTCATATTCAATATAGTGTTGAATTGACAGCTTGGCAACGAGACTTTTAAGCCAATCTTAAATAATATATTTAAATATTTTTTAATGTCATTCTAATAAAATTTTTAACAGAACAATAAAATTAAGAGGAAATTAATACTTAAAAAGTATGCCCTAATATGATAAAAATTAATTGTAATAATTTTATTATTGGTAATGAATAAATATTTGATACTAAACTATTTTTTTTATTTGATTTAACTTGCACAAAAAATAGGATTTTTCTGAACCCAGTCTACGTCGCCCCGCTTTCGCGGGGCTCCTCCTTCTTGGTGCATAAACCTATCCAAACACTAACCTAACCAACTAAGGGGGGAGAAGGAGGAAAAGTTATTCCGAAACCCAGTCTACGTCGCCCCGCTTTCGCGGGGCTCCTCCTTCTGGGTGCATAAACCTATCCAAACACTAACCTAACCAATTAGGGGGGAAACACTAACCTAACCAACTAAGGGGGGAGAAGGAGGAAAAGTTATTCCGAAACCCAGTCTACGTCGCCCCGCTTTCGCGGGGCTCCTCCTTCTGGGTGCATAAACCTATCCAAACACTAACCTAACCAATTAGGGGGGAAACACTAACCTAACCAACTAAGGGGGGAGAAGGAGGAAAAGTTATTCCGAAACCCAGTCTACGTCGCCCCGCTTTCGCGGGGCTCCTCCTTCTGGGTGCATAAACCTATCCAAACACTAACCTAACCAATTAGGCTCAACTGTACGAAGGCAAACGGATGTCTAATTTTTTCATTGTAAGTGTTGCCAATTACGAGTCTATAATACCCGAAATCTGAATTTTTTCCTTGCATCATCTATTTTTTTGAGCAAGTTAAATCAAATAAAAAAAATAGTTTAGTATAAAGCCATACTTTTTTAAGTATTAATTTCCTCTTAATTTTATTGTTCTGTTAAAAATTTTATTAGAATGACTTTAAAAAATATTTAAATATATTATTTAAGATTGGCTTAAAAGTCTCGTTGCCAAGCTGTCAATTCAACACTATATTGAAAATAAACTCTATGGATTAAATCAGTGTGACATTTTATTATTGTGAATAATGTTTGTTGTATGTGGATTTTAAAGTGTTATATTTCGGAAACTATTGGATTTCTGCAGTTCAAAATTTTGTGAGTGAGTGCTTCTAGTGGGCCTACACCTATCTCTAATAAAATTTTAGAGCGAAACCACTGCGTCAGCACTTGGAAAGGTCAGGTACAATTTTTCTTTCTCCCCCCATAATTCCCAAAATATGCGTCAGCGGCAAGAAAAAAATAGGGGGATCGATAGAGGGGACCCCCATCTACCCTAATTACTACCCCTCCCCTCCATTCGTAATGTCAGTACTTGGAAAGTCCAGCCGCTACTGATCCGATTTTAAAAATTCTTTCACTGATAGAAGTCTACAGTATTTCCGTCTCTCTTTCTCTTATAATACTATCATTGTATCTCATCCTCTCTCTATTTTCGCACTTTAATTTTTATTTTTATCTGTTCAGAATGATTAGCCTCTTTTCACTTTCTTTCTTTCGATAATTTCTCTCTTTCTCTCTCTCCTTTACCCATTCAATTTTAGTTCTGCTCTGTCCTCACTTCTTTAATTTTGTTTCAATTATTTTTATTTTTATAACTTTTTCTCAATCTCTCTAATTTTTCAAATAATTAAAAACTACACAATTACAGTATGACAATTTAAGGACATCAATTATAATATTGCTTTAAATACCCGGAGCGAAGCGAGGGCAGCCCTCTAGTGTTTTATATGTATGGTAAATTTTACTTTTTAATTTTAAACATATTTCTCTACTAGTCGATCCGCCCCGGCTTCGCCCGGGTGCAATTTAACACGTGTATTTAGCCGTAACCCTAATGTCTCTGCATTTTAATAAATTGTTATATCTTCGAAAATATTCATTTAAATTACATGATGTAAAGGATCATATTGATCTATATAAAATGCACAATGTATTTAAGGTACTCAATTGGATAAGGAATAATGCTGTAATTGCTTAAAATCGCTTCGTAAATAAGCCATTATTTCTCGTAAAAGGTATAGGATAATAAATGGTTATTCTGGGTTATCCTTAAGACATAGACATATACTATCACGGACTTATTTGTAGACTTTTTGAAGGTGTACAATACTGTAGTACTGTAGTACATTTTGATCTATCTCGTAGGGTTCAGCCAGCGTTTGCAATGTAAGCGCAAATATAAGTTTTTATTTACGACATCATATTATAAACCTCTAAAATTATCATTTTTTCTCTACAATATAATGCATATATTATACATACAAAGAGGACGCTTGAATAACTCTATCTATTAAAAAAAACTGCATCAAAATCCGTTGCGTAGACAGACAGACAGACAGAGAAGCAGCGGGAAGCGACTTTGTTTTATACTATGTGTGTAGTGTACATGAACTCTCATACAAACTTTCATCCCTTTTTTTGTCACAGGGGAATGCATTTACGGATACCATCCGATCCTTTGTGGAGATCGATACCTATTCCTAAACACTACTCCATCTCTGTACCGAATCAAATCAAAATCGGTCTAGCAGTTCTTGAGTTATAAATGGTTTATAACTATTTCTCTTTTTAGGGATCTGCCTTTAAATCAACAAAAACCTAACTCGTTTGCACAATAACATTTCTAGGTTTAGATTGTTTGGTTTATGCTACATTCGTTAATATCATATACCTACAAAAACAAGCGGTTTAGGTAGTTTCTCACTTTTATAAGCCCATAAGCAGTTGTTAAACAAACTAAGCTCACGCAAACGGTTGTATTTAACTCGTAAATCGTTGGATTAACTCTGCAATTTTCCTACATAATTGCTCCTTTTCGCCTAATTAGTTGCCACTTTGGAAGGATAATACTATGTTTAGTTTTATTATGTGCTACATGTTATTATTAAATACAGGAAGGTAATTTTTAAGTTAAATTTTCTGCATATCTTTGTATCTTCAAAATCTAAGGTCATCTTTTCAATATAATTACGAAAGTAACTCTTAAGAAACTTAGATGATACTGAAGGATACAAACGAAACAAACGAAATTGCGATTTAATATACTACTTACGGTCTACCTTGTTTGTGACGCAATTCGGCTTAAATCTTTGAACCGATTTTGATGAAATTTAGTACAGAGATAGATTAGAGCTTGGAGAAGGACGTAGGCTATGTTTTATCGCGATAAAAAATTAAGAACATAAAAATAATAATCTTTTAGATAGTAATAATACATCTCTCTAAATTTCTATATAATGTTTTTTCTTTTTTTTGTGTTGTGGTATTTTTGTTCGATTACGTCATCTATCGAGGAAGTACATGTTTGGAATTCGTCATATCTAAATTACGTTGCTGTTGAAAATTAAAATGTGATGATGTGAAATTGAACCTAAATACATGTGGTAAACTCCACCCGGGCGAAGCTAGGATGGGTCGAATATGAAAATATATACCTACCTTCCCTTTATTAACGTCGAAGAATTTTAAATGTCAAAACTTAAAGATTATATTCTTTATATTTTATTAGAAATTTTGAATCCCTAACATACTCAGTGCTACTGTATAAATTCGTTTATACATATCTAAATAAAAATATGACGATGTGTTGTTTATCTATATCTATATCTATACTAATATTATAAAGAAGTAAGATTTGTATTTTTGTATGCAACGAATAAACATAAAAACTACTGGACCGATTTCAAAAATTCTTCCACTATTAGAAAGCTACATTATCCCTGAGTAACATAGGCTATATTTATTACAAGAAAAAATTAGAGATCCCCAGAAAATCTCACTAAAACCAACCCAAGGTGCAAAAAAAATTGCCATAAAATATCTTTCATCGCATGCGCTGCGAAAATTATTGATGATAGAACAAAAAAATGTTCTAGAATATTATAGAACGTATCAATATCTACAAAAAACTCAACGAGACCATATGTCCAACTATTATAGTTATGTCACTATAACTACTTTTTTATATTTTAAAAGTTGATAAAAATGCCTATCAAAATCAGATCATGTTTTTCATACCTTTGTATTAATCCTTATCCAAATAAATTATTTCATATTCAAGTCTGTTTCAATACCTGTAAATTACTTTTTGAATTATTAAAATAAGACCTTCCATTCAAAAGATATTACGAAATTAAAAATATCAATATAAACAAAAAATACACGCCGACGCGACGGCCCAGTGTAGTTCTATCTCGGTGATACTCGAAGTGCAGCGAGTGGTAGCGAGTAACGCCGAGGTAGAGGGGCACCGAAATGCGGGAGAGCCAAAATGTTTTAAACCAAATATTCCACCCGTGCGAAGCCGGGATGGGCCGCTAGTAATTTCTATTATAGTTTAATTGATTTTTTTCAAATACTTAAAGTAAATAAATTTTCTACTAATTTCATATGGTCTTTAAGTATTATTCTAGAAAAGAGTGTTTGAGTAGAAAATACTACATTTTGTCTATTGAAATAGAATTACAATAAAATTGAACTTTAAAATTATTTCAACGACGAATACAGAACTCGTAACTCAATATCGATTTCGACTTACCAAACTTTCAATATAACTAAAGGAATTTTCAAAGAAATTTTCAAAGTGAAACGGTCGGCGCAAAAATTTAATCTCCTCTTATGAGTGCGCACTTTTCTTTGATAGACACGTTTGAAGGGCTCACAAATAATGGGCAAAAAGGTCTGTTACTTCAACGTCAAATGGGATGTGATTATAAATCGGAATAACCTCCATTATGTGTATTATTCACCTTTACAGATGAATTTATTTTTTAAATGGACTTACTACTAAGGTGACAAGAACATTTATTTTAGAAAGATATTATTTTTCTTTTTTAGGGAAACTTTCTAAATTGCTGGTAAACTAAGAAAAATGCTCTATCTCCATAGTATACATTTGAAACTTAAGTTTTGTAGCATCAATTAAAGATTTCTTCAAAATCCCACCGAGCGGCCGAATCAGACTACCGATTATATCATTACACGTAATTTTAAGTTAAAAGGACTTCTCAGATTTAGACAAAATCAGTCGAAAATTGAAGCTCGCTATCACACACAATATTCCGTCGGTTTTTGCGTTTACTTCCCTGGTATTGTTTTTTTTTTGAATCTATGTGACAACTTGAAATAAACAGGCTTCGTTTCCATCAGTTTTACTTAATTCTGAAAATGAAAATAAAATGGAGGAGAAAAGTTACCATAGAATGCTATTAATATGGAATACGTTCCAGAAGAGACGAAGAGTTCGATCCTGGGCACGCACCTCTGACTTTTCTGAGTTATGTGTGTTTTAAGCAATTAAATATCAATTGCTTTACTAGTGAAGGAAAACATCGTCTGGAAACCTGCCCTCCTGAAAGTTCTCAAATATGTGTGAAGTCTGCCAACCCGCACTGGGTCAGCGTGGTTGACTATAGTCTAACACCCTCCTGATTCTGAGAAGGAGACCCAGCTCAGCAGATGGCCATTAACGGATTGTCATGATGATGATGGCATTCCAGAATTAATCCAACATTAACTAGGTTGGTACACTCTCAGTTTGATCGAATACTAAATCAATTCAATCTAATACTACATAGTTATCTGAAATGTATTTCGAAGCATAAATAACCGATAAGTAACAATCATCGATGCCAGCCGCCTAACAGACATTTCCATTTCCACAGACTGCGCCATTCCTCCTCACGTCTAAACGTACGATTTATTATTGTATCGTTAAATTGCTCATAAATGGTAAGTGTTTTTCTTATTAATGGTATAATAATAACTTATTATTGTTTAGCATTAGTCTCTTTTCTTCGTAACATTGACGTATTATATTAAAGACGAAAGGTCTTGCTATACAATGCGAGAGAAATTATACCCATTACTGTACAGCAATACGTATACACATACAATTTAGACTGAGTCGAGCAGTGCCTGGGGCTTGAAGAGCTCTTTCATAATATATTAACTCTCACCTCCACTACTCGACCTCGCCAACTACAATAGATAATAAAGTAAACTTACGTGGACCACGAGAAGGGTGACCTTAACCACGAAACTATAACACTAACTTCCAAGTACACTGCACGACAACACCAGAGTGACTGCCTGTATATTGTCTTCACGTCGGTACACTTGACATAATATAAAATGATCTACCCGCTAATACTACTTTATAAACTGTGTTGCTAACAGTCTACACAAATATTAAAAAAAAATATGTAAGGCAGCTAATAAATATTATACTCGTCGATAGTTTAAAACTAATCTAAACCTCCGACTTTCGGATAAATTTATCCTAGTTGTTTGTTCGGCTGTATATCTACCACTAACACCGCTCAATCCTACAGGAACTGTGCATTATTCCGGGATAAACAATATCCTATTTTCTAATCTAGGCTATAAAGTTTCTGCGTACTAAATTTCATTGAATTCGGTACAGCTGATTTAACGTGATGTCTGTTACCAACAAAGAGACAAAAATTTCAAAAACTGTTTTAAGTACAGACACAGCATATCTACGATTTTATTATAAGTATAAATATAGATTATTTTGATTAAGAGACACTAAGACATAATTAAATTGTATAAAGTAAGATACTAATTTCTACATTAGAGAAATTGGTAATTTTTATGTTTTTTAATTCAGTTATAAATAAAATAATGTATTTAGATCTAAATTTTTCTTAAGCAGTTTTTATAATTTAGTGCAACATTACGGTAACGATTTCACGAAAGCTATCTTTAAAGCTTAATCTCTGATTTAAAGTCCATAGTATAATACGTGAATCATTCATATATCAATATTTAAACTTATTACACTTAAATAAAATGTTATTATAGTCTGATAAACAAAATAGATATACAAGATTCGAGTCTCACTGCAAATTATAGATTAATCATCATAAATGTATGAAAATATATAAATATTTAAGTAAAAAACACTTTCTATTATTGAAAGGCGTCCAGACCCTGACCGGCAGTCATCTTTCATTTATGAAAACATAAAAAATCTGAGCAAATAACGTAAAATAGGGCTCCGAATATATAAAGCATCTGCTTCCTCTTATTATTCTGAGAGGACGCGCAGATTGTAACCCTCAAATATTTTACCAGAGATATGTTGCTGTATTTCCACTAAACAATATATTTTTCAAATAGTTTTTTCCTACACTTCATTTTGAAGTAAATGCTCAAATTTATAGTATTCGCACGGGTGCAATTTATCACGAACAATACTTAGATTAATCAAAAACATTTAAATTTGTGGATAAATAGTATTCAGTCGCATACGACAGTAAAAAATATTTTATTATTATCTCGCAGGAAATCTGAAATTTTCCGGGATAAAAAATCTACAGCTTATGTGTCATGCAGGTTATAAAGTATCTGTGTACCAAATTTCATTGACATTTGTTCAGCCATTTTGCTTTTTATTTATATACCAATATCTTTAAAAATATATATCTTCTTAAGTGTTTTTAGTATACTTAGATATATATGTGTGTAAACTTGTAATTGGCATTAAGCAACTTTCATTTTGTTAAGTAATTTTCTATAAATAGCTGTAAGTTTTCCTGTAACAATAAACTAAAAATAAATAAATAATATCCAAACATACAAACTTTCACATTTGTAGTATTAGTAAAAGTAAGATAAGATTTTATATTATACTGAGTACAAAAAACTTTTTTTAATAATAAACTTCGATTTCGAGGAAACGAAAATTTTGGAAGCTGCATTATTTTAGCTGGACTTTCAGTAAAATTTGCCACGGTCGGTAAATGAGACGAATCCAGGCGTAGAAATTATGTATTTTGCAGATAACTGTACGGATTGTAGGCACATATTATTAAATGACGTACGTAAACCAAATTATAGCTTACACATATCTGTGCACAAGATAAATCAGTGTTGCCACAATACAGAGTTATTAGTTAAAGACATTTTTGCTTACATTTATAGACCTGAAACTAAAAACGATAGGCAATTTTTGAGTCTATATATTTTTCTAGAACTCGTCATGGTAAATTAGGCTATCTTCTATGCCCCAATTGCCGTCGGAAGTTTAACAGTAATGCAACTGATTCAAATCAATATTATAACTAGCTTTTCTAGATTATGGCTGTATTGATTGCGATAACCCATGGACTTTTATATATATATATATCTATATGTATACTAATATTATAAAGATTTGTATTTTTGTTTGTGACGATAAACTTAAAAACTACTGGACCGATTTCAAAAATTCTTTTACCGTTAGAAAGTTACATTATCCCTGAGTAACAAAGACTATATTTATTTCGAGAAAAAATTAGAGATTCTCTGAAATTCTTACTAAAACCATCCCAATGTGCAAGAAAATTAGCTATAAAATTTCTTTCATCGCATGCGCTGAAGAAAGTATTGATGGTAGAACAAAAATCTTTGTACTACAATATTATAGAACGTATCCAATATCTACAAAAAACATCCCGAGATCGATATGTCGAACTATTGTAGTTATGTCACTGTAACTACTTTTTTACATTTTAAAAGTTGATTGAAATGCCTATCAAAATCATACCATGTTATCCATACCTTTGTATTTATTCATATCCAAATAAATTATTTCGTATTCAAGACTGTTTCAATATCTGTTAATTTCTTTTTGAATTATTAAAATCGGACATTCCATTAAAAAGAAATTACGAAATTAAACATATGAATATAAACAAAAAATATACGCTGACGAGCCAGTGTGGCGCGCCACGCATCGCAGCAAGCAACGCGGCTAGAGAGGGGGCACCGAAATGCGGGAGAGCCAAAATGTTTAAAAAAATTTGTCCACCCGTGCGATGCCGGGACGGGCCGCTACTAAATAATGTATTAAGCTTCATTTTATTTATATTAAAGCATCAATATTTTCTCATTTCAATTAATAAATTATATTTTTTGACGAAGTTGGTGTAATATATAGCTAATATATAGCGAACATGAGTATTATTTCTTGGATTTATCTTAGATGTATAGAATATATAATATGAGATATTATAGTAAATGTATTAAGATATAATCGAATCTAACATTGGATTACGTATTCAATATTAATAGTTATTTTAGAGCAGTGAGCCGAATTAATTGTCTGTCATAGAAGATACATGATAGCTTATCAAACATTCAAAACTTTAAAGATTGATGAGTTTGAAATATTAGCTGTAAGCTTATAGGAGATTAAAAACAGGTTTCAAATGGAGCAAAGGATATTCAAAAAATTCTATTTTGCACTATAAATCACTAATATTTTCTCATTTCTATTAACTAATGATATTTCTCAAGAAGTTATATGTATATACTGAGTAGTTTCAAACAACATGTCCAAGTCAATGACAAATCCTCTTCATGCCTTACTCTTTCTGCTGGTGTTCCACAAGGCAGCGTTCTTTTACCTGATATAAATGCAATTGTCAGACTTAATTGCGATGTACCTACATAGAATAAATTCATATAAATATAATATATTTTCCCATTTCGAAGTCGATTGAAATTAGGAGACTGAATTTTTGCATTGCCGTAAAATATCTAATATCTTAATCCCCATAGGTCGTCATAAGTAGAGTTTTTAAGTAGACACATAATAACATGCCTATAAAAAATTCTAGGATCGCGGTAATTAAAGTGCAACTTTTTTTAAATTTAGAAAAATAATTAATTTGTATCCGAAAATGCAAATGCGATTAGTTCTCATTCGGTAATTTAGATATACAATTCAGTAAAAAAATATTTTGATCTATCTCGTAAGGTTTAGCTAGCGTTTGCAACGTAAGCACACAAACATACGAGTATGTTTTTTTTAACATTCTCCTCTTTGGACAACCTTAATTACCCCGATCATAGGATTTTTGATAGGCATATCCATTATCCATGTTAAACTCTACATTGCAATTCCTGTTTATTAAAAATATTTCCAATTTGATTTTATATTTAAGAACTTTTTTGATGCATCTTCGAAAATCAAGATCCACTTCTAAAGAATTAAAAATGCCACCACAAAAATGGTACATAGATGCCCTCAAAAGAGAACCAACTAAATCAATTCATAAATAAACAAACTTTAAACTTTTAGTGTAATAAATCAATCAAACTTTTAATAACATGGCAAAACTCCGAATGTAAGAAGCCTGCTTGTTTAGTTAGTAGATCTTATTTATTTATTGTTTGTGTGACAAAGGCTATTATAACATTAAAGATTTTTTGGAAGATGTCACGCCTTGGGAATGAGCCTTTTTCAGGTTATACAATATATTTGTTATAAAAATTGGCATAAAAAAAATCAAAGTAAAAAAGTAAAGTATCCAAAAGAAATAGTCCCGCTGAGTTTCTTGCGCCCACTCTTCTCAGGTCTGGGTTAGGTTGTTTCCGAAAGGGTGGTAGATTTCAACGTTTAATAAGATAATGTAAATTCCAATTATAAATAAAAAATTTAACTTTGACTTTTACTTAGAATATCTCAGTAAATAACCTTTTTTGATAGAATGAACATTGTCTGCTAGAGATTTAATGGAGAAAGGCAGTGGTCATCTCAATCAAGTGGTCATATTAGGTAAGTGTAGCATGATTAAAAAAAAAACTTTTGACAGTTACCCTGACACAAAAATAAATAAATAAAAATCCCATTGATAAACTACAGTTACCTACCATCTACCTGTGAAACTTTAAATAGAACTAAAAATAAAACGTACTATTTCCAGTTTGGCGCGTACGAACTGTCAGATGCAAATAAAATAACGATTGTGTCACATGTCGCGCGGACATAACCGAATCTGGATGGGAGCGGATGAAACTGGATAAAACCGGCGCATTCTACTTTGAGGCAGCTTTTTCTCGATTGTTTCAACTTGTTTTTAATGGATTCTATAGTCAAACAATCTTTCTAATATTTTATCAGATTTTAATCCAACGAAATTGCATCTTTACAGACAGTTAACACTGATTATTTTATAATTAACTTAAGCAGTTTTCAGAATTCACCGACGTGCTAATCGTATTAATTTAACTAAGAAAGCTTATTATATCTCAATCAATGTGTCTTAGTCAGGTTGCCAGCATTTATCTGAAAAGTGGTAGGTTTATATTAGTAATTGAGCAAAATTTATTGCAAGTACAATAGTATAGGGTTGCCTGCAAAAATCCGTTTTTCCATTGTTCCGGGTTTCTAGACTATTAAATTAAAAATTGGAGCATGACATATGTATAACACGGCATTGCGCGTAAAATTGCTATTTGCGAATGAGGAGGACGTAGTAAAACCCAATAAAACTCTTTGCTTCCTCTTCTGCAGTTTGGCGGTAACTCGAATTCCTGCGTAATTTGGTGTTTGTAATTGAGACCCAGTATCATAAAACCACACTACTACACCACACCACCAGTCTTGCTCCGTTTGACAACTAGCTCAAGTATAGGGTTATCCATTTCGTGGTTTCAAAAGTATAGGACTGGAATTCGATAACTGTCAAACTAAGTTGTTAAACCAAGTTTTTTCTTTTCAGTTGAAAGTCTGACATTGACGAAAATGAATCGCTTAACTATCACACAACGCATAAAAATTATCAAAACATACTACAAAAATGGTGATTCTGCCACAGCCACATATCGTGCTTTAAGAGGAGATTATGGTTTACATAATCGTCCAACTACGCAAGCAATTGGCAAAATTGTGAAGAATTTTGAAGAGACTGGAGCGGTTACAAATATTGTAAGGCCTGTGCATCATCTTTTCGCTCGTTCCGCTGAAAATATCGATGCTGTAAGTGAAAGTGTGTCGATTCCTCGTCGTTCTCAGGAATTAGGACTGTCTTACGGCACATTATGTCGTATTTTGCATTTAGATCTACACCTACATCCATATAAAGTCCAGCTCACACAACAACTGCAGCCAGCTGAGGATTTACAACGTCGTAGATACGTGGAATGGGTGCTTGAACAACAGGCGGTGGACGGCGATTTTTCGAAAAAAATTTTCTTCAACGATGAAGCACATTTCTTACTCGGTGGCTATGTTAATAAACAAAATTGTCGTATTTGGGGTTCTGAGAATCCTCAAGTAATTGAAGAGAGGCCATTACATCCAGTAAAAGTCACTGTTTGTTGCGCTCTTTGGTCCGAAGGTGTGATTGGACCTTACTTCTTCGAAAACGACGATGGAACGACTGTCACCGTCAATTCGGAGCGTTATGGTCATATGATAACCGACTTTTTTTTGCCTGCTATTGAAGAATACAACTTGGAGAATATGTGGTTTCAACAAGACGGTGCCACATGCCACACAACTCGAGGGAATATGGCTTTATTGCAAGAGATATTTCCTGGCCGCGGCCATAATTTCTCGTCGTGGCGATAACAACTGGACACCAAGATCATGCGATTTGACACAATTAGACTTTTTTTTTGTGGGGCTACGCGAAAGACCGTATTTATGCAGATAAACCTTTAACTCTTGAGCACTTAAAAACCAACATTCGTCAAGTTATGGCTGAGATACCGCCCAATATGTGTCAAAAAGTGGTCGAAAATTACCTCAAAAGAATCAGTGCTTGCAACACTTCGCGTGGTGGTCATTTAAATGATGTAGTGTTTCACACATAATGTCAACATTCAAACTTTATAATAAAAAAGAAATATCATGAAAAAAAATATTCTATATGTGTTTTATTTACGTTTACTTTTGAAACCGCAAAATGGATAACTATTTATAGTATTGCTAACTGTATTCATTCAGTCATTTTAATATGACTTTTTTGTAACATGGCAGACATTACTCAAAATAGCTCCCAAGCTCCCAATATATTATTATATCGTAAAGCAAAACTCTATTTAAAGAACCTTATAATATGCCAAAGGTAATTAAAATTGAATGGAGTATTTCATATCAATTAATAACATTAACCTAACCTAACCAATTTCCTTAATTTTGCTTATGAATTATTTGTGACAGAGAGGGGAGGTTTAAAGATGAGAAATTCTAAAATGATTTTGATATAACTTTTACCTGTAGTCTATAATATACCTCAGCTGAGCGAGGACGAGCTAGTCAATTATATATGAGCTTCGCCTGGTGAACATGGTCGTAATGCTGGTGTTGTGGTGTCGTAATGCTGGAACTCCAATTTTGTGAGTGTTTGACAGTATTTACTCGAATTCCGTCTTAAGTGTATAATTATTCATTATTACTCATATAAATAATTAGGTACACTACACAATAACACATAAAAAATAATCATAACACTCACCTAAATAAGTTACACAGCAATACCAAGGGCTTGTGGCTTAGATTCAGGTGTAAAGATAACTTTTGCGTTGCAACAACATTAATTGCCCAAGGCTTGACTCGTTAACGTCGTCGTCGTTTAACTGAACCACATAACAAATTAATGAATCACATGAATAAGAGCAACATTTACTCTACTGCTAATCTGTCATCAGCTGTCTGATTTTATTAGTCTTAAGCCTTTTGCAATAAGTGGATTAGATTCTCTTCATCATTAGTTCTTTGTAAATAATGACATTTTAAAAAGAGCGATTGTAGAATTCGTCGCCGGCTCTTTATCGGTATGAGAAAAACTTACTTATTTTTTATTTTATGAGCCAGGAATACCATACGTATTAGGAGCTAGGAAATATTTTTTTTACAATAGATAAGGGATAAGCAAGCATACGGTACACCTGATTGTGTCTCTTGTTGAGCGAAGAGAAGAATGCTACAGCGTCAGTTGGTCCTGAGCAAGAACTCAGAATCCACAGGAATCGCAGTATTAATAGGATGGGAGTTAATTTGTCCACATACGGCTCAATCGGAATGCATCAAAAATACTTGGCATTCGCAAGCCAGTTGAGGATCAAATCCCCTACCACAGAAAGGTGCTGAGTTACTCGCTGGGAACTGTGTTCTAACCCGTCGCCTCGAAGAATAATATTAAAATTTTAAGATAAAAGATAAAAGATATTGAAAACCACAACCTACAATAATATATAAAGAAATGTCAAATATTTTTTACGTGAGGTGCAAACAAATACTAGAAGATTTATAATAAATTCAATTCAATATTTCTAATACAAAACACCAGTTAAATCTAACGATTTATCACAGGTAAAGCGACAAGCATATTTTCCCATTTTCCCGGAAAATATTGAAAAATATTTGCCTTCGGGTTGACTGATTTGATTTGTGCAGCGTCCTAGTTATGTGAATCAGGTGCCTTGTTGCCTTGAAAATAAATAACTTTGATAAAATTTCATTTTTATTGTCTTAGAGGGCTCCATTTCGAATTAAGAGTACTTTTAGAAATATTTCAAGTACAGTAATCGAACCAATAGAGTATGAATAAAATTAAAATAATATTAAACTATAACCGTCTTGTCTTCCGACAAAGGTTTCCTCTAAAGATATCCATTCTGTCCTATTATTTAATGTTTGAGTCCACGTTGGACTGCTATTGTCCTAAAGTCGTCGTCGTCCTCCCATCTCTTAGTGTGTCTACCTCTGTTTCTTTTAATGTCTAGTATACCAGTCTGTTATTAGTCTTGATCATTTTTTCTTTCTTCTCTGATCTGCTGCAATTAGGAAACAAGTTTCTAAACAACTATAAACGGCAATCTACGGTTTAGATTATTTTTATCAATCCAGACCAAACATCGAAAATATCAAAATAGTTTTAATTGGACGTTCATTAACAGCAAAGTAGAAAGATTGTACGTTTTATATTTTTGATTGGTTCTTAGTATACTATAGAGGATTTCCAAACCTATCTCTCCAATCAATTTCAGCTCGCACTGCGCGCATCAAAGTAATGGTATTGCTGAGGATTATATTAGAGCATTTGATAGACTACACTACACATAAGGAGCTTACTGCTTACTGCCTAATTTCAATTGCATTTGCTAATTTTGATGTTACATAAAAATTTTGCATATAATTTTAGTATATTGAATCTATATAAATAATAATGTATCGCCTCTATGTACATACGCGAATAACTTCAGAACGACTGCACCAAATGGGATAATTCTTTTTTGTTGTGTTAGTTATTGTCAGTACATACAATAAAAAGTGAGTAATACAGAGGATATCAGTGAGGTGGTGTCTGTTGCAAATCAGTGACTTTCTTAATTATAGAATAAAATTCAACGGGTGTGTGAATGAGTGAACGAAATGAATTGAATGAATTGAAATACACCTCAGCGAAGCGAGAGCGGTTGGAGGAGATGGACTGTTGTTTATGATCTGTGCTATAATTGCAATTGGTTTAAGACACTTCTTTGTATTTTTTTTTTATCAATAAATGTATTAATAAAAAAAAACTTAAATGAAGAAACACAGTAGTGTATAATGTTAAAGATATAAGTATATCACAGTATAATTAATACCCGGGGCTTGTGACCCAGATATAGGTTTTAAGATAAACGACGTTAAAAAGTTACGAAATCCTTATAAGGGACACCTGTAGCCACTTACTCTACACTCAATATAACTATACTTAACAGACGCTATAAGTTTTAATAGAAACTACTAGTCTACAAATACTATAAAAAGTATTATAGAGTTTAAAATGATTTCAGAATTTCAGCAATTGAATTAGAAATAAAGGAAGTTTTAAAGAAATAAGTCACAAATTTAAATTAAAAGGCGAAACCGACTCCGGCGTTATTATTCATGCAAATGTTCAAACTTCTAAGAAAGTGAGGTGAGACGGCAAAGCCAGTTTGGCTGACGGTATTTTATGGAGCTTTGAAACGAATTATAATATTAAGAAATATATAAGGTTTAGTATACTTTATACGTCTACTGGAATCTTGATGTAAACTAAGAAATCTTCAAAGGATTCCCATCTTTTAGTGAGTTTTTATAATATAACTAGCCGACCCGCGCGACTACGCACGCGTAATGCTCCGCTCCTATTGGTCCTAGCATGATGATATATAGCTTATAGCCTTCCTCGATAAATGGGCTATCTAACACTGAAAGAATTCTTCAAATCGGACCAGTAGTTCCTGAGATTAGCGCGTTCAAACAAACAAACTTTTCAGCTTTATATATTATAGAGGGCTGCCCTCGCTTCGCTCCGGGTATTTAAAACAATATTATAATTGATGTCCTCAAATTGTCATTCTGTAATTGTGTAGTTTTTAATTATTTGAAAAATTAGAGAGAGTAAGACAAAGTTATAAAAAGAAAAATAATAGAAACAAAATTAAAGAAAAGCGACAGATGATAAAAGAGGGACAGAGCAGAACTAAAATTGAATGGGTAAAGGAGAGAGAAAGACAGAAATTATCGAAAGAAAGAAAGTGAAGAGGCTAATCATTCTGAACAGATAAAAATAAAAATTAAAGTGAGAAAAAAGAGAGAGGATGAGAGACAATGATAGTATTATAAGCGAATGAGAGACGGAAATACTATATACTTTTCTCAGTGAAAGAATTTCTAAAATCGGATCAGTAGCAACAAAATGGCCATGTTCTATTAATTAAACAAATGTATATGGCAACACTAAATCACCTTTGTCCCTCACGAATAGTGTAGTTTTCTAACAGTGAAAGAATTTTCAAAATCGGATCAGTGGCAACGAAATGGCCATATTCTATTAATTAAAAAATGTATATGGCAACACTACATGACCTTTGTCACTCACGAAAAGTGTAGTTTTCTATCAGCGAAAGAATTTTTAAAATCAGATTAGTAATGACAAAATGGCCATATTCGTTTAATTAAGGAATACATATGGCAACACTGAATCATCTTTGTCACTCACGAATAGTGTAGTTTTCTATCTGTGAAAAAAATTTTTAAATCGGATTTGTAGTTCCTGAGAAGCTCTTCAATTTACAAAATGACCACCTTATGGCACTTAAATGGCCATATCTTTTTAATTAGAGTATTTATGGCAACACCACATAGCCTATGTTAACCGGAAAGGATGTAGCTTCCCATCGGTGAAAGAATTTTCAAGATCGGTTCAGTACTTTTCGAGCCTATTCGCAACAAACAAACAAACATACAAACATACAAACAATCAATTCTTTCCTCTTTATATAATAGTATAGATTATAGATTATAGATTTTTGACGAGAATACGTCTTTAAAACTGGTTCCATAAGGAGGGATAACAAAATCAAGGGATACAGTTTGATGTTGCAGCTAAATATTTATCATGTCCATCCAAAATACAATTCGCAGAGGAGGAAGTGCCACCATTTTGAGGTCTTTTTGCTACATTTCGAGAATTCTATGTAGTTTAACGCTTTATATACAAAATATTACCCTTTACGAGACGTATTCACGTACAACAAATGGCCGTGTAGACAATATATAACCGTTGCTGCGAAAGATTAGTCTCAGTCTCTCTGGAGTTGTCGCGCATTGTATATGGAAGTTAGTGTTATAGTGTCGTGGTTAAGGTCACCCTTCTTGAGGGCCACGTAAGTTTATTTTATTATCTATTGTAGTTGGTGAGGTTGAGTGGTGAAGGTGAGAGTAATATATTATGAAAGTGCTCTTCAAACCTGCTCCTGGGTCTCTAGCCCCAAGCACTGCTCGCCTCAGTCTAAATTGTCTATACCTACGTATTGCTGTACAGTAATGGGTATCATTCCTCTCTCATTCTATGACAATCCTTAAAATCACTTGATATATTTTTTACGTATAATGCATGCAATATAAATAATTGAAATACCTTTCTATCTTTTCCTATTTACGAACTAATAAAATTACTAGCTTTGATTGGTTTTATTAATAATAATAATAACACAGGTGTGTGAAGTATTTTTATTTTTTATTTTTATTAATAAATTCTTATTATTATATTTGTTGTAATTCTTATGATATTAATTTAATCATTGTATGCAATATCAGAGTGTAACCATGTTTATAAAATTGTTATAATCACGCAGCTCTCAAGTTCGAAATGAGCTGATAGTCTTCCAACGGCTGACCTTTCAAATAAAAAAAACTCAATACAATCTACGCTACGATGCCACAGACAGACATACAGATACACAGATAGGTGGGGTTAAAGATCAGCATAAGGTCATATAGTTCAATAGAAGAAATTATGACACTAAGAACCATGGAAAGGTTTCTTTGAAAATACTTTCAAGATCTAGTAGAAATATAAAGTATACAAAAAAGACGATTAAAAACTTCAATTTTAAAATATTCAAATGATGTTTAAAAGTTTTTTAAACCAATTTAAAAGTTTAAAGCTACCTAATCCCTCGTCTTTGAGTAGGTTATATTTGATTATCTCATTTGGCGTAGAGCACTGCAATATTTCAGAGTTAGTCTCTAAATTTCCTGCAACTAAAACTGAGTTTCTCAAACTTCACGCGACGACCCCAAGAGGAAATACCGACAAATTGATTATGATAGAACGAATACTTCGTTATACAATATTCAATTTTTAACAAAAGTCTGTAAGTTAATGTTTAAATAAACAATTTAATGTTGTTTTAAATTTGATGTCACTATGACGTCATCCTAATATTATAAATATGGATGTTAGTTGCTCAATTCAATTTAATGGTTATGAATAAAATTTTTTAAAAACAGATTTTTTACAATCCGGATTAACAAATAGGATTAGTTTTATTCCGAAAAAATTTCAGCATCATCACCGTCATAATAACGTATGGATGGTCCACTGCTGAGGCGAGTCTCCTCCTCAGAGTAAGGAGGGTATTAGGCCATAGTCCACCCTGCTTGTGCCCAGTGCAGTGGGTGGGTTGGCAGACTTCACACACCTTTGAGAACTTTAAGGAACTCTCAGAAGGTTTCCTCACTATGTTATCCTTCACCGTTATTACAAGTGATAATTAATTGCTTAAAACACACATAAATTGACCTCTTGAGTCAAACTCTTAACCATTAGACTATCACTGCTTTAAGAATAGAAGGATAGGATAAAATTTTAAAGGTTGTCTGAACTAAATTAATGAAGAAATCACTAATAGATTAAATGTGTTAATGAATTTATGAATGAACTAGCCGACCCGCGCGACTTCGTACGCGTGTTGCTCCGCTCCTATGGTTCGTAGCGAGATGTTAAATAGCCTAAGTTACTCCTTGTTAAATCAGCTATCTGCCAGTGAAAGTCCCGTCAAAATGGGTCTAGCCATTTCATAGATTAGCCGGAACAAACAGACAGACAGACAGACAAAAATTGTAAAAAATGTTGTTTTGGTATATGTACCGTGTGCGTGTATACATCCATATACACTTAGTAAATAGCGGTTATTGTAATATTACAAACAGACACACCAATTTTATTTATTTGTGTGGATTGGTACGACTGTCTATCGGTGAGTGAAATTAACTTAAATTCAGATAAGGGTGATGACGTCTTTCAAAATATATGATCATTGTGTTTGATAATATTTTGAAAATTAAATTAACTTTGACAAGATAAGTAAAAGTAAGTGTCATCGTTTCATATGCAAGACTGGAATGACACAAGGGATCCTCTCTTGACCCTCTGGCACCATAAAACGCAATAAACTTCAGAAACCTCTGCTTTTAACGTACGGAGCTCTTCATAAATTTCAAGTAAGCGGTAATAGTACGTGTGAAATATTATTATTACGATTCATTATTCCGACGGGTCATTCCAATTTATTGGCTAATGATTTCTACTCATAAAGTATTAATATTAATTTATTATAATTATTCTAATTTAATCACTAATAATTCATAGCTGCATATGGCTTTGTAAATACAAAACAACATCAGTGGAAATAACGGAGATTTAAACCTTTATAACAGATTTATAGCCCTGAAAAGCAATAATATTTCCTCGTGTTACTATAGGTAAAACGTGTGACTGAAAAATCCCAAAGTCCTTGTAGTTATAGATGTTTCATGTCATGAAATATTTCCATTTATCAATTCATCAATGGAAAAGTTTCTTATCGTCACTTCAGGTTTCGTATGAAGAACTAATTCTAATGTCAATAGAGATTGGGCATAATGGAAGATTCCTTACGGTAATTGAGGTTTCATATGAAGCAGTATTTTTCCCCGTTTTTAGAGGTTTCATAGTAAGTGGAGTTTTGCATGAAGAACTAATCTTACGCCAATTGAGATTGAGCTTAATAGAAGATTTTTTAAGGTAATTAAAGTTAAATATTAAACAGCATTCTTCACGGTAATAGAGAATTCGTGTAAAGGAATATTTCTTACAATAATTGAGGTTTCATACAAAGCAATATTCTTCACGGTAATATTCGTATAAAGGAATATTTCTTACAATAATTGAGGTTTCATACATAGCAATATTCTTCACGGTAATAGAGGTTTCGTATAAAGGAATATTTCTTACAATAATTGAGGTTTCATACATAGCAATATTCTTCACGGTAATAGAGGTTTCGTATAAAGGAATATTTCTTACAATAATTGAGGTTTCATACATAGCAATATTCTTCACGGTAATAGAGGTTTCGTATAAAGGAATATTTCTTACAATAATTGAGGTTTCATACATAGCAATATTCTTCACGGTAATAGAGGTTTCGTATAAAGGAATATTTCTTACAATAATTGAGGTTTCATACATAGCAATATTCTTCACGGTAATAGAGGTTTCGTATAAAGGAATATTTCTTACAATAATTGAGGTTTCATACATAGCAATATTCTTCAAGGTAATAGAGGTTTCGTATAAAGGAATATTTCTTACAATAATTGAGGTTTCATACAAAGCAATATACTTCACGGTAATAGAGGTTTCGTGTAAAGGAATATTTCTTACAATAATTGAGGTTTCATACATAGCAATATACTTCACGGTAATAGAGGTTTCGTATAAAGGAATATTTCTTACAATAATTGAGGTTTCATACAAAGCAATATACTTCACGGTAATAGAGGTTTCGTATAAAGGAATATTTCTTACAATAATTGAGGTTTCATACAAAGCAATATTCTTCAAGGTAATAGAGGTTTCGTATAAAGGAATATTTCTTACAATAATTGAGGTTTCATACAAAGCAATATACTTCACGGTAATAGAGGTTTCGTATAAAGGAATATTTCTTACAATAATTGAGGTTTCATACATAGCAATATTCTTCACGGTAATAGAGGTTTCGTGTAAAGGAATATTTCTTACAATAATTGAGGTTTCATACATAGCAATATTCTTCACGGTAATAGAGGTTTCGTATAAAGGAATATTTCTTACAATAATTGAGGTTTCATACAAAGCAATATTCTTCACGGTAATAGAGGTTCCGTATATATATATTATTATAGAGGTCGCGGAGTCGTTCGTGACAACGATTCTATATTAAAACCTTTATAAGATTTTGAACAACAGCTACAGCAAATTTTGTATGCCGTTGGAAGGTAAAAATTCAATATGAAGACATTTGAAAGTGGCTCGTGTCTTATAAGTGAGATGTGTTGCATCAAAAGTGAATCATTCAAGCTAACGTCTCGCTTCTCTTCCTTCCCAAAGTAATATCTTTCGTACAAACCTACGCTGCATGCTACTTAAATACAATATACGTCACTTCCTTTATTCCTTTCTTTTTAAAAAGTATTAGGTAAGGTTATATAAATTGAATTTAAAATAGATTAGGAACGAATGTTTTATTATTATTCGGTGTTTTGCAACTTTTATCCTATTCGGCAGAATACAGAATAATCAAGTTTTCAATTATAAAAAAACTCGATAAATGTATGAACTTGCAATTTGAATTGAGGGACAAACTTAATTTTGCCGTCGGAAAACCAGGATCCCCATACATGAACATAGGTCGCAGTCAGGTAACCAACTACAATAAAATATAATAATATCTTAAAAGAAAAAAAGGTACCCTTGTAGTACGAGTACCTTGTCCGTTTGACTGTCGGTCAAGACCCTTTTTTTCAGTAGTTTGATTTATTTAAAAAAATATCCGTCGACAATTTACATAAGCTCTGTTAAGATACATCAGCGAAAGTTTGACGGGTAGTATCATGGAGTGAATATTGACTATCATATCAGGTGTTTCATTGTGTTGTGAAGTCATGTAGTGGAGGCTAGAGTTTAAGCAATATGTTAGTGTCTTGGCAATGCCTTGGTCGTATGTCCCAGACGCTATTCTTCCAATATCCCTATCTAATAAGATGAGGTAGTAAATATTTTCCGATAGGATGGTTTTATTAGATTTCTAAATACTAATACAGTGAATTAATAAGACTGGAAACAATTATTTTCAGCATGATTTCCAAAACAAGAAATTAGTTAAAGCAAACTATACTGTACTAGCTGACCCGCGTAACTTCGTTCGCGTGTTGCTCCCCTCCTATGGGGTGTAGCCAGATTTTAAATAGCCTAAGTTACTCCTTATTACATCAGCTATCTGCCAGTGAAAGTCCCGTCAAAATCGGTCCAGCCCTTTCAGAGATTATCCGGAAGACAAAAATTGTAAAAAATATTGTTTTGGGTATGTACCGTTTATACATCCATATACACTTAGTAGAAAGCGGTTATTTTATTATTACAAACAGACACTCCAATTTTATTTATTTGTATGGATGAAAACTTTATGAAATGTATTATAAATGTTAGAATAAATAATTTTTAAAACAATATTACAAAACTAAACAAAACAATTTTAACTAATGCAAATAACGTAGACATTAAATAAACGAGTTTGTGGTCAGTTAAGCTAATAATTGTATAAAGTATGAATACAATTATTAGCTTTATAGCATTTTAGAGCTATTCGTATTATAAATTATAAAAGTACCTATTTTAGATTTTAACTAAATTTAATTTAATAGAAAATTATTTTATCTAATCAGGTGATTTAGAAAACGTAGGACAAGCACAATTCTAACAAGTTTGGTCATATTTAGTATTAAAATAACATTTTGTACCTATAAGAATAAACTTTTTTGTAGGGCTTTCTCTGGATAAATGGAAATTTCACAAAAAAAATGGAATTTTCACAAAAAATAGAATTTCCACAAAAAAATGGAATTTTCACAAAAAATGGAATTAAACTATTTAATTGAATTTTGCCATACTTTTATCATATTTATCACTAAAACTTCCGTAATTGTTCTCAAGAATAAAATTGTTAGCAACCGTTTATACGTAGGGTACTGCGCGACATCACTTGACAGACTAACTCAAATCTATCGGAACGAAGGTTATAAACATCACTTGACAGACTAACTCAATTCTATCGGAACGAAGGTTATAAACATCACTTGACAGACTAACTCAATTCTATAGGAACGAAGGTTATAAACATCACTTGACAGACTAACTCAATTCTATCGGAACGAAGCTTATAAACATCACTTGACAGACTAACTCAATTCTATCGGAACGAAGGTTATAAACATCACTTGACAGACTAACTCAATTCTATCGGAACGAAGGTTATAAACATCACTTGACAGACTAACTCAATTCTATCGGAACAAAGCTTATAAACAACACTTGACAGACTAACTCAATTCTATCGGAACGAAGGCTATAAACATCACTTGACAGACTAACTCAATTCTATCGGAACGAAGGTTATAAACATCACTTGACAGACTAACCTAATTCTATCGGAACGAAATTTGTAAATATCACTTGACAGACTAACTCAATTCTATCGGAACGATGGTTATAAACATCACTTGACAGACTAACCTAATTCTATCGGAACGAAATTTATAAACATCACTTGACAGACTAACCTAATTCTATCGGAACGAAATTTATAAACATCACTTGACAGACTAACCTAATTCTATGGGAACGAAAGTTCCCCAATTCTATCGGAATGAAAGATATAAATTTATAATTTATATAGAATTGAGTTAGTCTGTCAAGTGATGTCGCGCAGTACCTACATATTAAAGTGTTGAACACTAATAGTAGTGCTGTTTTACCTACTCTGCTCCTGGGTCTCGTTTGAGTGAAATGTTAAATGTCGTTAATAGTATAACATGGTCCCATTATTAACTTACATATTATCAGATACTTATGCGAGCTTTTAGTTTTATTTCCTTATTAATAAACAAAAGGAGCATTTTTACAAGAACATTGTAAAGACATTATATAAGAATGTTTCTAGTCAAGTTTTAAAGTTAATACATAATACACGAAGAGGACTCTGGAGACTGTTTTTGCTTCTATAGTTTCTTTTGCTTTTAACCAAGTGTTTCATTTACTTAACTTAGATGATATAGAATACTTATGATATTTTTTTAATGTGTTTAAAATTAAAGTCTTAAACATCTTCATTTGGATATTAAAGTAGTAGCTATTATAATTAGATCTAGAAAGAGAGAGAAAAACTAATGCTAACGGGTCAGGATATAATTATCTCATATATAAAAATGAAACCCGCAATTCCCTTGGTCACGGCATCACGCGTAAATGGCTGGACCGATTTCGCTAATTATTTTTTTGTTGTGTTTATTATTGTCAGGAAAAGGTTCTTATAGAAGAAAAAATTAAAAAAGTTGCGCGGAAGATGAGAAAATTTAAGAACTTAAATTTTCTCATCTTCCGCGCAACTTTTTTAACTTTAAACTAAGAGAAAATTTAACTTAACGACCATATAAACTTTTCTTATGTAAGCTTTTGACAGCCTATTCGAATTTAATATTAATAGTTAAGATAGGACAACGTCTGTCAGGTCAGCTAGTACAATATAAATATGTAGGATAGGAATGTATCAAAATACTTTACTTTACATATGTACGTAGTATATTGGATGTATATTGGAATACGCTTGCAATATTTGGACACCTCACTACCAGGTATATATAGAAAGACTCGAAATACAAAAAATCTTTTAAAATATTTGATGTTTAAGGACTATAAACAATTTAAAAACTGAACTGAACTGAAACTGAATTGTTACTCTTAAAAATAGACGCGCACAAAGTGACATGATGTTGGGGTGTACAAATTCCACACACGTGGAAGCTGGCTGGGCCCGGTTTCAGCTTCTTTAAATTAAGGGTTATCTATTGTCAGTTAGGCGATAAAGACACAGTACTCACAAGTTCTTGATGATTTCTTATCGTCTTTCTAATCTTCTTTGAGCATGCCCATTACACATTTCACACAATAACACAAATAGTTCACACTTCACCACCAGTCCCCCCACACCCCGCCGCACGCGCATTCCTTAAATATATTAAACAGATGTTATTACATGGAATACTAACTGCTTTTCAATAAAGCTCCCTAAACGAAGGACAAGACAAACTACCTTGCTACACGTTTCAAAAACAAACACTAAATATTGCACTAATTCAATAATACCTCGATTAGCAAATCTTTATAATACGTACTACTCTGAGCTTGCATTCCATCTCAATAATGGATGTTTAAAGAAAAAAGTAAGAGAGATCGTACTTGAAGAATAATAGTATCATAGATCATTTACCACTGTATATGGTACTCATAGATAAACACACACGCACACACACGCACACACACACAGATGTGATTATCGAATATTGTTAAAATAGATAAGTGTAAAAATTTTACTGATCTTTCCGTACTCTGTTGTTCTTTTTTTTGTTTTTCATAATTGTGTAATCATTATTTGGCCTTATTGTTATACTTTCTTGTGCACATATGTATGTATATCTACACTATTATATAAAGAGAAAAGATTGTTTGTATGTTTGTTTGTTTGTTGCGAATAGGCTCGAAAAATGCTGAACCGATTTTGAAAATTCTTTCACCGATAGGACGCTACATCCTTTCCGGGTAACATAGGCTATGAAGTATTGCCATAAATACTCTAATTAAAAAGTTATGGCCATTTAAGTGCCATAAGGTGGTCATTTTATAAATTAAAGAGTTTCTCAGGAACTAGAAATCCGATTTAAAAAATTTTTTCACTGATAGAAAACTACACTATTCGCGAGTGACAAAAGTGATTTAGTGTTGCCATATACATTTTTTAAATAATAGAATATGGCCATTTTGTTGTTTCTAATCCGATTTAAAAAACTCTTGCATTGAGAGAAAAATACACTATTCGTGAGGGACAAAGGTGATTTGGTGTTGCCATATCCATTTTTAATTAATAAAATATGGCCATTTTGTTGCTACTGATCCGATTTTAAAAATTCTTTCACTGTTAGAAGTCTATAGTATTTCCGTCTCTCTTCCTCTTATAATACTGTCATTGTCTCGCATCGTCTCTATTTTTTCTCTCTTTAATTTTTATTTTTATCTATTCAGAATGATCATCTGTCGCTTTTCTTTTATTTTTGTTTCTATTATTTTTCTTTTTATAACTTTTTCTTACTCTCTCTCTCTTTTCAAATAATGAAAAACTACAAAATTACAGAGTGACAATTTAAGGACATCAATTATAATATTGCTATAAATACCCGGAGCGAAGCGAGGGCAGGCCGCTAGTTAGTTTATAAAATGCTGTATGATTATACATATACCTTAACAAAAAATAAATAAATATAACTAATCAGTAGCAAAATAGTTCTGCTTATTTCCTTCATTAGATTACAGAGAATTAAGCTAGTTTCACTATTTAGACTAGATAGTGATAGCTTTTTAGTGCCAGTATTTGCTGATACTGTATTTGGTTAGAATATTTAGCTTTGTTTAGACACCATGATGATTATAACATAGTAGGTAAATGGCATCTAACTCATCTTACTTACCTTATTTCATCGAATTTTACTCTATTTGCTCTTTATCGCTTCTTTTAAATATCTAAATATTATAGTACAAAAATAAACCTGTATTTGGTATTAGAATAAATCTTTAACTATTTATTTATTAGCTTTTATGGAAACAAACAGTACATATATAGTAATATAGGTAACAAACATAATTTAACCCTTAAACCAAAGCAGTTTCCAATGATTTAAAATACATGTAAAGTGCTAGCTGCGTCCCGCGGTTACCCGCTATATTTTGGATAATTCACACTATATCATTATACATTATAGGCTATGTGTTATTCTGATGTGTAAGCTACATTATTGTAAAGTTTCATCAAAATCTATTTAGTAGTTTTTGCGTGAAAGAGTAACAAACATCCACACATCCATACATTCTTACAAACTTTCGCGTTTATAATATCAGTAGGATTAAGCTAACAATGAGTAAAGAAGTGTTTAATAAAAAATAAAAAAATAAGTAATAAACTAAATCGATGGTGTACAATAAAGTTATAAATAAATAAATAAATAAATCATAAAAATACATTTTGCAAAAATTAATTTACAAAAATAGAAGAGGTGCATGCAGATTACATTTAAATCATATGAATAATTACATTACAAACGAAAATTAATCATACAAAATATTTTTTACAGAATTTTAAAATTCGCGTAAAGGGAGTCAAAATCATTTATTTAGACTTACACAAACATCAAAATTTATTTGTTAAAACAAGAATTATATAACGAATACATAAAGCTTAGGTTCCCAAACGTTTTGGTATCGTGAACCACTTACCATATTTGCGTTTATATTATAAAATAATGTATTATTGACTGTTATTCAAATCAGATCACTCCATTTATTTTGATTAAATTGATTAAAATTCGACAGTCTACGAGAAGTTATCGACAATAATAACACTCTTATATGTCTTTACGACGCGCTATCTCTTGATACAGGCTTCAAAAAATAAATATATCCTTCTTTTATTCTTAAAAACTAGATCTCACAAAACGTGGTACGAGATGAAAACCAATTGTATCTTTATTTTGATGCCATCAAGTGAAATTATGACAAACACGGATAACAAAGCGCCACGACGCGTAATATGCCTTTATTTCACCGCACAAAGGAACACGATAAAAATGGCGTCAAAACATTTTTATTCCCTTGTAAATATCCCTACGCTTAATATTCGTCTCATAAGCGACATGAGAAAGAGACGTGGAATGTGTGTAATTCGACTTTAACCAGGAATATATTTTGGCAGAAGAGTCTTTGATCACAAACTAATTTATTAATAGAAATGGTTATTGGGGTTAAATGTAATCTTTGAAATTTTTTACAGATTAGTGGAAGTTTTGATAAAAAAAATTAACCTGGAAGTTATTCAGAAAGTGATCTTTATGATCATTAGGTGTAAACAAGAGTCGACGATAGGTGGTGTCGATAGTCCCGTGAGGGGACGTGTTGGAATACTAATCCTCTCTGCCACTGGGAGAGCAGCTCGTAAGAGTCGAGTAACCCAGCACCCCTTGGTGGTAGGGGATCTGTTCCCCGACTGATGCGGATTTAATGGATTCTGGGCCCTTACTCAGCTCAGGGTCCACTGAAACCGCAGCGTTCTACTCTTCACTCCCCCTATCACCCTACTTCTATCTTCGAGGTTGCAACGCATCGGCAAAACACGAGGATATCTCTTGTATTGGCGATGTCCGTGGGCGACGGTGACCTCTTAATATCATATTGACCATAAAATAAACGATAGGATTTTAATTTATACTCAAAATAGTTTATTTCAATTAGACTTTTTTCACACAGTAATTTCGAAACGACAAATTGAGTCAGTCAGTCTCAAGCTATCACCAGCTTGGAATGCAGCTGTCTGATGAGAAGAGCCGCCAAGAATCCCAACAGTCGTAATTCGTAAAAGAGAGAGACATTTAACCTGTGTTTTCATTTAAGACCATTTGTTTTGCTTTTTGTACAAATTATATACTAAAATAAAGAAGAAAAACAAACCTCTGATTTCGATGGAAGATCGAAATTTAGTAGAGGCTAGGCAAATGATAATCTAGGCTTTATTTCACATAATTGTTTTGTAATAGTTTTACACATTAGATTCTAATAATTGATAAGAAAGCTGGATTTAATTGAATTGGGAGTTCCACGTTATTCCGAAAATAATTTTTCATGCTTCAGTTCCATTAATATTGTATCTTTGTGTGTTCAGAATGTAGACAACAAAATGTGCTTAATCAAAATCCTGATGGAGAGTTTCTATTGTTAGTAATATTGCCTCAAGATCTTATAATAGAATGTTGTAGTATTTTATTGTCCTTGTACTATTTCTACAGACGAAGCTAGAGTACCTAGGGCATATAATGTGCAGTCCAAAGTTAACTAGAAAGATACTAGAAAAAAGGAACCCAGGGGAAGAACATTTTGTCTGTTTTGAGCTGCTGTATCGAAAGTCCGAATTGCCATGATGGTCGCCATCCTTCGATGGAATATGGCACCCAAAGAAGAAGACTGAATAAGATCTACCATAACCTATCTACCTTCTACTACTTCTAGGATACATAACTGTAATTAAATTGTTTTTAAGTCTACATTAAAGTTTGATGTTATTAAATCTCTCAGATATATGTCCCGTTTTTAATTTTTTTTAAATATGGTAGTAAATTTAATTAATTACATTGGATCACAAGACTTTTTGCAGATTCTATGTTGATATTTGTGACGTATTAGTAAAAGAAATTTTTTTTGTTACATTAATAATATATCACATATTTTCCATACAATAATAGGTAATTGCCGTTTAGTTTTTCTTTATTATTCTTGTAGAGTTAACGACATTTCCAGGTTATTTTTTGAAACTCAAATTCACTGCAAATATATATATGTCGGAGGTGTGAGTTAGGTTTAGGTTAGGTTAGCCTTGTGTTAGGTTACGTTTATGTTAGTCTAATCTTAGGTTTAGACGGTGAAACTAAGCAATGAAGGCGAGTGTTGTGATCACTTAAAGGAATTCCTTAAGCCTACACCTTGGTCACAAGACCAAGGCACTGCTTGGGTTCCTGTCATAATAGTAAGAGATCCTAACGTTTAGTTATATCATGACCCTATTGCGCCCATATAGCTTTTGAGATAGGCCATCCATCTATATCCTTTTTATTTTAGTTTCCGACATATATTTAATTTAATACTTATTATACTCCTACTTATATAAAGTAATAGTTACCTACTATGGAACAAAAATAAATACTCATCCTAATCTATCTAACTTAAATATTATATTGAAGATTAGTACCAACATTTCTCGTTTTAGTATTCAATGGAGAATATCAGAATGGTGAAACAATTTCGTTGAAAGCTCCTAATATTAAACGCTTTGAATTATCGAATCTAATCCACGAATGCCTCACACTCGAATGTCCGCTGAGAATTTCACTGATTGGCCAAAAACGAATGATTTATCGTAATTTTGCTATATCTGGACTGGAAGTGCTAAAATATGTAGGATTTCAAGTCAATCTCTAAAATAAGAGCTAGTAGATATCGAAAAGAAAATCCGCGTAAAAAATTCTCGTTTACTAATTTATAAACGGTGTTGCTAACAACCTAATCCATACAAATAAATAAAAATTGGAGTGTCTGTTTGTAATATTAAAATAACCGCTTCTTACTTAGTGCATATGGTACGGGAGCCAGATTCAAATTCGGTCAATCATTTCCTCTCGAGTCAAAATTCGTATACTGCATAAGGAATATATATTATGATTACTCGTGACCATCAGCTGCGATTCCGTGGGTGGGGCTAGCAGTGGCAGCCTCCCAAAAATGTCCAAAAAAATTTTTTTCAGTCATTTGCTCCCGTTTGAAAATTTGTCGGATTATTATTTTTAACATTTTGATTTTTAAAACAATATCACAGTTACTATTTAAGCAGCTTTTTACAAACAGGAGTTTCGCGAGTTAATGAACGGAGTCGAAGTCGAAAATATTTCAAGTTATTTTTTTAAGTATTATGCACTAAGTAAACGTATATATTACTATTAAATCAAAATTAAAAGCTAAATAAAAAAAAACCCTTATGCATTTCACGAATTTTCGCTTGGAAGGGACTTGGTCATGAAAATCTGTCACTGACTCCCGTACCAATATGGATGTATACACTGTACATATACCAAAAAAACAATTAATGTTATATATATAACTATATGATCATTAACCACAAATTCATTTGTGTTGAAACTTTAGTAAGTTGATATAGGTGGGCTGGTGAAGGTGACTGAATAATAAAATAATGAACAATATATGTAATAATTTGTTTTTTTTTAATTACAGACTATACCAAAAATAATTGTCATTCGTATACGAATTACTATTATAATAGTGTAACACAAAACATAACCCGTTAAGGCAACTTCATTATTTCTTCAGATTATATCCATTTTGGAAGGCGTCAGATTTCCCAGGGGCGAAGGGGTTACTGGCGTTTATTAGTATACAACAATAATTTATTTTTTCACCTGCAGCTAGGTCATATGTGGTTAAATATTATGTCTTTTATATCTTTATAGATTTCACTAAACCTGTAAAATATTAGGTAATGTGCCCTGTATTCCTTTTATCAACACAACCCATTAATAACCCGTCTCCTTCTTCCAAAGCCAGAGGTGTGTGCCTGTTGCTTGGGATCAAACTCGGACCTCCCGAGTAAGACATTTAACCACTAGGTTTTTGATAAGATAAATATTCTTCAAATTATATATATACATCCTATAATGAGATTCAATTTTTTTAAATATTTAATTGCACTTTTACAGCATTACGTATGTACATACATTTCAAATATTAAACCGAGGAGTGTCTTTAGCTTGGGCTCACACTAATACTTACCATTTGTAAAAGTCGAATTATCGGGACAGTGGCTATGTTTTATCAAGACAATGTTAAGAAGATATCGATGTCCTCCCCTAGAAAAACCTATGTACCATAGGCGTATGCCTACGCCTATGGTACATATCCAGTCACATAAAATATCTGCGATACTCAATTTTCACCGGTTAACGAGGCAATCACAGCCTTTGATGCTGTGCGTACCAATCTCTAGAGACTCACATTTTTTTCATGCAAATTCTTCTCATTCAATGCATACAACCGAAGTATTTCATAATGAATTCTCGTTTATATTTTATACGTCGATTCTGTAGTTTTATGTTGGACAAAAATTTTCAATTTTCAATATAAAATGAGATGTATTAATACCTGGGGTATTTTAAGATGAATGTGAATATTTTTTTTAAAATGTTTATTCATGTCTATCACTATTCTCTAGATAAATATGAATACTGTCGAATTGGAAGTTGTTTCCTTGCACATTTTTGGAGTTGTGAATACTATTAGAACCGATAAACAATGAATAGTCTAGTCATCAAGTGCTTTTTAAATGGCAATTGGAATGGCAAAAAAAAAAATATAAATCTATATATATAAAAATGAATCCCTATTTCCCTTGGTGGCGCCCACGGCATCACGCGCAAACGGCTGGACCGATTTCACTAATACTTTTTTTGTTGTGTTTGTTGTCAGTAGAAGGTTTTTATGTAACAAAAAATTAAGAAAGATGCTGGGAAAATTAGAAAATTTAAGAAAATTTAACGACCATATTAACTTTTGTAATGTAATATTTATGGCGTTTGACAACTGTCAGTCATTTGAATTATATTCATAGACGAGCGGCCTACCCTCGCTTCGCTCTGGGATTTTAAAGCAATATTATAATTGATGTCCTCAATTTGTCTTTCTGTAATTTTGTAGTTTTTCATTATTTGCAAAGAGAGAGAAAGAGTGAGAAAAAGTTATAAAAAGAAAAATGATAGAAAGAAAAAGAAAAGAAAAGCGACAGATATTCATTGCTCTCTCCTCTCTCTTATAATATCTGTCGCTTTTCTGGGAAAGATTTGATTGTTTGTATGTTTGTGATGGCACAGTAAGCAGTGATGGCCCAGTGTTTGAAACTTCAAGTCTTACTCGGAAGGTCCGAGTTCGATCCTGGGCACACACCTCTGACTCTGAGTTATGTGTGTTTTAAGCAATTAAACATCACTTGCTTTAACGGTGAAGTAAAACATCGTGAGGAAACCTGCACTCCTGAGATTTCCTAAAAATTCTCAAAGGTGTGTGAAGTCTGCCAACTCGCCAGCTGGGCCAGCGAGATGGACTATGGCCTAATACCCTCCTCATTCTGAGGAGGGTATTAGGAGAGGAGAGATTAGGAGGAGACACCCGGCTAAGCAGTGGGCCATTGACGGGTCGTGATGATGATAATGTTTGTTGCGAATAGGCTCGAAAAGTACTGAACCGATTTTGAAAATTCTGTCACCGATAGAAAACTACATCCTTTCCGGGTAACATAGGCTATGTGGTGTTGCCATAACTATTCTAATTAAAAAGATATGGCCATTTAAGTGCCATAACCTGGTCATTTTGTAAATTGAAGGGTTTTTCAGGAACTACTAATCCGATTTTAATTTTTTTTTCAGATACACTTTTCGCGAGTGACAAATGTGATTTAGTGTTGCCATATACATTTTTTATTTAATAGAATATGGCCATTTTGTTGTTACTAATTTGATTTTAAAAATTCTTTCACTGAGAGAAGTCCATTGTATTTCCGTCTCTCTTCCTCTTATTTACTATCGTTCTCTCTCATCCTCTCTCTTTTTACTCTCTTTAATATTTATCTTCATCTTTGTTCCGAATCGTTAGTCTCCTTTCGACTTTATTCTTGTTTTCTCCTCTCTCTTATAATATCTGTCGCTTTTCTGGGAAACATTTGATTGTTTGTATGTTTGTGATGGCACAGTAAGCAGTGAGCTTTCCTCTTTATATAATAGTGTAGATAAGACAGGACAACGTCTGTCGGGTCAGCTAGTAAATTTATATATTCAAATTGCGATAAAAATTTTTGGACCGCGGATTATTGTTCATTGATCGATCTTGTAGGCGCCTGAATTTTTTCGCTTCTTAATTTTCATATTTAATAAGTTAAAATAATATTTATTTATTAAATATCCAAACTGGCGTGACTTGCACAAGCCGGAGTGCCGGGCGTATTTTCAACCCTCTGGGTTTAATTATAAATATTGGTCCTAATTTCCTGCTCTCTATGATTTCTTTTTTCAAATTTCCTTTTTTCACTTAATTGCTTATAACTATTGCAATTTTTGCAAGCAGCCCTTCCATTTTCTCAAAAAATTCCTACATGCCATTCCGAATTGAAAGACACCTAAATCATAATTTCTGAAAAATTAGAAAAAGTTTCCACCTAAAAAGCAATTGTTGACTAGATTAGAAATTCTATTTTTTAAATATCGCACTTCTTTATGTGTCTGAGATTTCATTTTGTTGGATCGGTACTGTCAACGATGGCAGTTACAATGATATCTGTCATATGCTTCGCTCACTTTAATTCCTGAGTTTGCGGAGGACACCGCTCGCGCAGACGATTTCGTCTGTCTTCCAATAAGGATCCTGGTCGTCCCAGGCAAACGTATAATTATTCGCGACCTAGTACTAATCGGTGTATTTATTAGGTAAGCCCATTTTCTAGCTACTGCATGTTTAATGAAAGCTATTCTTACATATGTTAGGTACGTTACAGCGGGAGTAATTCAAAAGAATCAACAATGAGGGGACGGGTTAGAATACAATTCAGCAGCCTCCAACTGTCTTGCGACCACACGTATGCGGGTGTGTGTCTGTGTTCAGATAGCGCACCGTGAGGCCTACCTCTCCTATCGCAATAATATCACGGTTCAAGTTTACTTTGGGTCCACAAAAAACGCAGCATTCTTCTTTTCAGGCCCTCTTCAATCTTCATGGTCGCAACGGATCGGCAATACAAGAGACACTTTTTGTGTTGCTGATGTCCCTTATCCGTCATAATTAAAATTCCTACGGAAGTTAAGACTTATAATATTAAATGGAGTAGGTAGTTTCCATCGCAAACACACACAATTTTATTATTATTGTTATCTTAGAATTGGAAACGATAATTAAATTCGCGAAGCATCAAGAAACTGAAGCAGAGCGAACAATTTACTTAACAAACTCAACACACTCCGTTAAACAAATTAAAACATTTGAAAACAATTATTTATTCATTACGCGGTACCTCCTGCGTGATTTTAAGACAGTGTTTTTCAATCTGGAATCCGCTAAGATGTCAAGTAGATAAATAAGTAGTGATGTTCGGGGCAAACAGTGAACACAACACCAAAGCAGCGTCTTCGTTTCAGCAACTTGGATGACATAAAGTATTAACGTTATTACGAATATCAAACCCCAGATAGATATACAAAACAATTTATTAATTGTTCTAACTGGTAACTCAGCACCCCATGGTGGTAGGGGGTGTATTCCCCGACTGACTTGCGACCACCAGCATGCGAATCCGACCGCCAAGTGTCATAGACGCGTTCTGATCGAGCCACATGTGGGCCAGGCTCCATTCCATCTCCCTTTCCATTAATGCTGCGGATTTAGTGTACTCTGGGCTCTTGCTCAGGGTCTGCTGAAACCGCAGAATTTTTTCTTCACTCACCCTCCCCACTTTATCTTCGAGGATGCAACGCATCGACAAAACAAGAGGGTATCTCTTATTTCGCCGATGTTCATGGACGATGGTGGTCACTTACCATCACGTGGACCATCTGCTCGTTTGCACTTTATCAACCATAAAAAAAATGAGAATCTTTAGCTTCCGCCACACCTTTAGTTTTAATTTTAATTTAATCGCGTACCAAGAAGTACTTGCAAATATTGACTGACATCTTATATATGAATATCTCTTATAAAATTATAGATACATATTTTACTTGGTATTGTTTTACATATATCTTTATAATAAAATATACAAAAGGTTGAGAATGGCTGGTTAAAAACAAGGACTAAGGAGATTTCGCGACGTCAAGAGAGCGATGGGAGAGAGTATAGATACAATAGCAAAAAGCTTCCATTTGCACATTAATATTATCAAAGTTATTATAAACCCTATAATATTATATTTAACACGTTTTTATTAGTTGTTACTCGAAAATCACTAAAAAGTTAATAATCTAAAATCAGAGTAGATATTTTTTCAGACAAACTAAATAAGTCCAAATTTGATGGGGTTTATTATTTTTACACAAATTTAATACGAAACCTAAGTATTTTAAAAAAAGTATATTTATTCATACAATATGACCAGTAGCAGGAACTCGACTTGAAAAGGGTTATAACATAAGAATTTAATAATTTACAAAAGATTGTTTGCTAAAGAAATCAAACGTAAACGTGAATAAAACGTATTCTAAATTTTAATACCACAGTTTAAATAGTACAGTCTGTTAAAAGTCAGAAAACAATCAGATCTGTTAGATAACGTACACACTTTTATTTAGAAAGTATTCCAATGGTTGATGTTAAAAAATCGCATGGGAGCACATCTGATTAACGTGAACTCAGAATTAATTTTTAAGACTAACTCTAATAATATACACTAATCATCCTTTAAAAAAAACCCTGAAGTGTGAGCAACTTCGAGAAATACCTATATTCAACTGTATGACTGGATCAGTCCAGGGAAGGAAAGAAACTATAACAAAAACTAGGGTAGGATATATTATACATCAGCATCAGCAGCTGCTGCTGACAGCAGTTTGCAAAGTAATCTTACTTTAAAATTATAAACGTGAGTTTGTATGTTTAGATGTTTGTTACTCACAAAAATGTCTGAACAAATTTCAATGAAATTTATCACTTAGATACTTTATAAACTAGGTTAAGACATACGCTCTCATAGTTCTTGCAGGCATCTTCTACGGCGTCGTACCCAATTCTCATGATCGCCTATATTTTTTCACCCTAATTTCTGTCTTAGCCCGACTACAATAATCTGATTGCACCCCATCATTGCTATTGCATCGTGTAGCCCGGGCAGGTCAACTAGTGTCATCTACACTATTATATAAAGAGGAAAGATTTGATTGTTTGTATGTTTGTTTGTTGCGAATAGGCTCGAAAATTACTGAACCGATTTTGAAAATTCTCTCACCGATAGGAAGCTACATTCATTCCGGGTAACATAGGCTATGTGGTGTTGCCATAAATAATATAATTAAAAAGATTTGGCCATTTAAGTGCTATAAGATGTGGCCATTTTGTAAATTGAAGAGTTTTTCGGGAACTACAAATCCGTTTTAAAAAAAAAATTAAAACTACACTATTCGTGAGTGACAAAAGAGATTTAGTGTTGCCATATACATTTTTTAATTAATAGAATATGGCCATTTAGTTGCTACTGATCAGAATTTAATAATTCTTTCACTGCGAGAAGTCAGAAGGGAATGGTTAGCCACTTTTCACTTTCTTTCTTTCGATTTTCTCTCTTTCTCTCTCTCCTTTACCAATTTTATTTTTGCACTGTCCTCCCTCTTTTATCAACTGCCGCTTTCTTTTATTTTTCTTTTTATAATTTTTTCTTACTCTCTCTCACGCACAGTGACAATTTAAGACCATCAATTATAATATTACTACAAATACCCGGAGCGAAGCGAGGGCAGCCTAGTCATAAATATTTTTAAAGTGTATGGAATACTGTGTGAGTTACTCTATACTGTAGTACCTTTCATAAAACCATGTTTATCCGATTCGCTTTGTTTGGCTAATCAATGCCCACAGCGCTGCGGCTTCGCTTGTAATTAAAATACACTGAAAATTCTTTTTGTAATTAAATTTCGCTTTCAAAGCCCTTACACTGTTATTGGCCTTGTTTGGGTTCTCATTTTTGTTTTTCTTACTAAGTACTTAAATATAACATTTTTGTCGTGTTACATGTTTTTTGTGGAATTATTTGGGACTCGTCCTGTTATGCTAAAGTGGATTTAATATCACAAGTACATTATTTATTAAATAAAAATTTCATTGCTAATATTTTGCGTTCTTTAAACCTTTTCACATAAAATATAGCACAAAACCTACTGTTAATTATGATGTTGGCAACACTTATAATTTGAGTATCATCCTGTTACTTGATCTTAATGTTGATACGACTGATATGAGTAGCATTCTGTTAATTGAATGTTGGCCAACTGATAAACACAAATCAAGGAAGTGGGGATTGTAAAATAAATACGCCGTCACGACAGAATTATGATGGATTACATCGCGAGTATTCTTAGCAGTAACGCTGAAGCTCTGAGTCTAAAGTAGAGTAGTCCCAGGAGGATATTATAGTCATGCCGTCATAATATTTGTCTGCGTAAAGAATACAACATTCTTTCTCTTTATTAATTAACACTACTAATGAAAATATTTAGAAACTTAGTTTAGCATTTATCCATTTTGTTTCTTTAAGTGTATAAAATATTTGATTTCTACCTCTTTTAAAACAGGAGATAAAGCTTGTCTTAGATCTGTGTATAGGCTTTATTTCATCATCGTGTAAATCAGATGTGACAATGATAGATCATAATATACAGGGTGGATTTTTGAGACAGGTCAGTAAGGGCAGCTACCTTAACCGTCTGAACTGCATTCACAGATTTTTGAGAAAATGTACGGTTAACGAATAAAGTGCTAAAATCCAAAAAAAAAATTTTTTTAACACTATCGATCCTATTTCGTATGGAGATCAAAAGACTCTATGGGACCATTTAAGGTATGACTACTAGAAATGTCAGAAATCGCCAAAAACATTTTCCATAAATTTGTACTGAAAACGATAAATCAACTCGTAATATTTTTATTGTCAAACAATCCTATTTCTTACAGTGATAATACAGAAAAGTTATGGATGGTCTCCGAGGAACGTTTTCCTGTAACTGTAACCGTTTAGGTAGCTGCCCTTACTGACCCGTCTCAAAAATCCATCCTGTATACCTCAGAAAAGCAATAAGAATAATTAGATTTTTGGAAACATCAAAATCAATATTGAAACAAACCAAACATTTTATTTTAAAAGAAAATGATCAATCCAATATTTATTTATTCCGGCAATTCTAAAACGATTTATACGAAACCAATTTGCTGTAGCAAAATATTTGATAAGCAAATTTCATTTAAATGCACTCTCCAACAAACCTGAAGCGATGTTAGATAAAAAATCAAGCGCCATTCAAATATAGCAATAGGGACTCTCGTTACTACAATCGCACCGTCGAAACAATTTTACTACGACAAAACTATGGGTTTTCGAACGATACACTCATTTTTTAACTCCTTCGAAACGGCTCGACCGATTTTTATGAAATTTTGTGTGCATATCGGGTAGGTCTGAGAATTGGTCAACACCTATTTTTTATATCCCTGAGTAATAAGGGTGGTCCACTCTAATTTATTTTTAAATTTTGCCGGGTCAGCTTGTTGACTACAATCCCTACTAATATTATAAATGTGAATGTAAGTTTGTTTGTTACGCTTTCACGTGAAAACTCCTTAACCGCTCATCATGAAACATATTCTTGAGGGTATTAGAAGTAACAAAGGAAACTTTTTATGAAAAAAAAATATTTTTTGTTTATATTGTGCTTTTGTAATGATCTCTGATACTTATTTAATGGCTTCAATGCGAGCGAAGCCGCGGGTAAAAGCTATATATTATAGCTATATTTTTATATTAACTATAATTTTTATTATAATTGTCACGCAGCTCTCAAGTTAGACATGAGCTGATAGTCTTCAAACGACTCATATCTTCACAAATTATAGCTTAAAACCATCTCGATTAAATTACCTTTGAAAAAAATAAAATTTCAACAGAATTGGTCCATTGTCTTGGGCGCTGCGATGCCACAAACAGACATAGAGATACACAGATATACATCTTTGTAGCATCGGGGATTAAAATGACCTATTCGTAAGTTTTTATCAATACACTGTTGACCTTTTATATTATTTAGTGTGTTCGCCATCTATGGCGCTCTAGTAGTCACTTCCGTTGTTTTGGGTTTTGTCTTAGTCGTGCGCCGTCTCTCAAGGAGTGAAGTAGTCTCTAGATAGTGCTAGTGAAGTGTTAAGTGCAAGTTAACACAACACGTGCTAGTGCTGGAGGTGTCCGATTAAGGTCACGTGAGTACCATAAAATTTAGTTGCCACGTCTTGTGTTGGGTTTAAACAGAGAGTTAATAAATAGAATAAAAGAATTCCTGAAGCCTCCACCTTAGTCACAAGTCCAAGGCACTGCTTAGGTTTCTCTCGTACCTATTAGAGAACATATTTAATTATTTATAGGTTCAGTAGAAGTATCTACGTTGCGTTTACCCTATGGTCCACTCAATATCATCACCCCAATAGTGTTTTCCAATATTTCCCTCTCCTCCTTAATCCCCGACATATATAAATAAATAATAAACATTTATTTAGATCAAAAAGCAAGTACATGGTTTTAAATATTTTATATATTACCAAAAGATTTTGTTATTACATAACTTAAGGAAGCATCGCCAGCTAAACTAGGGAAAACTGTGTTTCATCTGTTGTACGGAACCTCCACAGAAAGCGTATAGATGGCTAAATTTTTTTTTTTAAAGATTACTAGCAGTATGGATCACATACTACTAGTATTCCCTTTACCCCTCCAACTAAGCTAAATATGCTTGTGTTAGGAGTGGGCAACGCCAGTAGTCCAATGTCCGGGATTTGAACCCACGACTTGTTGTTAGTGAATCCAACGCCCGAACCACTGAGCTACTGACGCTTCACAACTAATTCTAAGTATAATAATAGTTTAGAGAGAATGGTGATATATATGTTGTTATGGATGTAAATAGTGCAAGTGTGTGTTTTATTGCGTTGTTCAAAATATGTTTGTGTGTAATATTGCGAGTACGTGAGTGTATGATAAGTGCGCTGAAAGAGAGTGAGTAGTACATAAGGTGTGGATTTTTTTTCTGCTTACTTTGGAACTTTAAGTAGGACTAGTGTCATATGATGACTGACTGAACTGTTGAGGTAGACATAAAATGACAAAAATACAGTAGCCCTTTTAAATGCTAATAGACTGTAACGTAACTTCTCAAGGGCTGCAAAATTTCTGTCGTTTAATAATGATCAATATAATAAAATTAAAGTACAAATAAGAAGTAAAATTAAGTTCAATAAATAAAGTGAACACTTAAAAGACGGTGTTTGATAATAAGTTTCGGCCACTCCGTTCCGGTTAGTGTATTCAGTTCAGAACTAATTTAACTTTAAGAATTAAATCCGTGTCAGGTTTAGAAGACGGTTTAGTTTGGGATTATGTTGATAATGTATTTGTGCATATAACACTTATACGTGTATACCTATAACAATGTTTGCACTGTAAACTATAAGTTTATATTACTTTTTTCGCAGACAAGTTTTGCCGGACTACGTTAAAGCATAAAATGTAAAAGGTAAAGAGGTTAATGTGGTCAAAAAGCATTCTGCAAGCCTGATTTTTGCTTTTGAGAAAGCTATAATAATATTTTATGCTTTCCTTCTCTATGTATATGTTCAGGCATAAAATATATTTGTATATCGAAAACCAATAGTACAACTAGTTTGTTAGTTTCGATTGTGGCACATTGTAAGCCTGAAATATCTCGCCATTTTTCACTATTTCCACCGCTGGTGTAATTTCATACTCTCTCGACTTCGATGGATTGTCCTCTATCACATAAATACAGTGACTGTTATTGGACGTGTACTGGAATACGTGAATTATCAATATTAGTGTACTCTTACGAATTTTTTAGTTTAGCTACTGTAATGCATTTCAAAATCTACCGTAAATATCAAGAGTTTTGACCCCAAACTTCGCATCACATCTTTACTTTCAAACTTTATATAAAAGTAATAAGTATTTATAAACCTATCACTGAAAAATGAGGAAAGAGAAATTGAATTGCTCTTCATGTTTTCGTAAATTATATACAAATGAGTTTAAACAACATTTTTTACAGTAATGGTAACCTAATGGTGAGTGATTGCAACGTAATAGAACAACAATGGTGTGTTGTTGTACATCTGATAAATTTTTGTATACCTATATAATTGTTAACTATTGATTTTGTTTGATAAGTAGGGTAAAAGTTGGGGAAATCCCGCTCAAATGCTTGTAATGCGTGTTTTGTTATAAGATGCTAGTTTACGCCTTCGTTTTATCTTCTTAAACATGACTCATAAAATTAAGTTCTTAACAGCATTCATTTGATAGAATATAAAGCCATCAGGCCCGGATCTACGGAGGGGTAGGGGAGAAACCGGGACACCCACCCCGGGCGGCAGTTTCAGGGGGCGCCAAAATGTAGGGCGCTAAAAAGTAAGATCCGGAAAGAGGGAACCTTTTATACTTCTTAGGGGCGGAGCGGCTGCTCAACAATTGCATATACTTTAAGGATCCGATCTCCGTTTTTTTGCTCTTCACCTCAGGGACTGGAACTGACTATATATTTGTGAGAGATAAATCTACTGTCTGAACTCTAAACATCTTCCATTATAGCTTAGATCTCCGTCTTTCGGTGTTTAATTCTGATGAATTTTAACTTTTCTATTTTATGATAATTGATGCTCTCTTTACTCGTGCAATCAATCAACTATCAATAGATAAGTAAGTCGAGTATCAAATTAGTAATCATCTAGAATATTCGTTACTAACCAAATGTTACTATGTTATACTTATCAGTCTTTTATAATCAATTGAATTTTTAAATAAATATAACGTACAAATAAAAACATTTAATAAAAAAATCCACATTTACTCGTTACACTTTCAATTTTAAACTAATTGGTTTCGTGATATACCCATAAGACATTATGTCACTCAAAATACATATAGTTGCTGAATTTCGTCTACTACATTAATGGTGTTTGCAAATTTGAAATACACTGTTTATAAAATTTTATATTTAAATAGATAACATCTCTAAAAAGTTAAATAAAGCAGTAAAATTTGTAGAAACTATACGCATTTCTTCTTTTCCATATTTTCTATATATTATAAGAGGCATTATTAGACAAATAATGCTTCCAAAAAGAGTTTGAAGAGAGGTGAATCTGCTATTTCAAAACCGATAATTCCAATCACTGAGCCATCTTGACCTGGCTGAGATTTAATTATTAGAAATCGTGTTGATCAAGTGTTTATTTTCAATTATAGATAGACAACACTTAACTTCCGATATCATTGATAAGCGACTGCTTATATTCTGCGTTTTACCTACATTGTCTATTTTAAATCAAACTTTTGATAATTAACACGTAGAAAAATGTTCAAGTTGATTGTATTCGGACTTCTTGTGCTCACAGGAGCTACGACATTTGTATCTGCGGATGAGAGTAAGTCATTTAACTTCGCCTTTTATTACTTTATAACAAATAAATAGTATTTGACGTCTATAAAATTGTTAAATGATCGCAATACAAACCTTGGCGAGTCGGCGAGCTAGTCGAGTTCCAAAATGAATGTTTCCGATCTTATGGAGTTTCCTTTCTGCAATAGATATAAATTATTTTAGGAAGACGAAATATGTATGAATAAATTACAGTATAGGTTGCTGACGTTTTTGTTAATCCTCGAAACATCTTAAATCTCATTAATTTCTCATGTGTATTTGTCATGTCGTATAGTTTGGTATTTACACGAGTCTCGCCCGTAGTTCTCTCAGCTTTAGGTCTTAAGAAGCATTAACATTCTAGGGATAAGTTTATATTATTTAGTCAGTTTTATAGCTTATAACTATTCACTCATTATATATCAAGGGGATCAATAGACATTTTTTATAACAAATAATGGGCAAAAGAGGAAACGGTCGACTTGATGGCCAGCGGCAACCCTTAACCATGACATTGGCCACTTAAGAAAGTGTCTCTTGTTTTGCCAATGCGTTGCTGATTTGAAAACAGTGAGGTGAGTGAGGAAGGCAAATAAAAAGAAGAACGATGCCGCGGTTGTAGATGACGCTGAGCAAGTGTGGTCCACAACGTGTCAGAGAAAATTGGCGTTCGGATTCACTTTCTGGTGGTCGCAAGGTCCACCGAAGGTTCCTCGATGGTCGAGGAAAAGATCCTGTAGTGTTTGTATCTATTTAGTAGATATATACATTGTCTTATATACACCAGAGAGGGGGTGCCGTCAACCGGCCGGCAGTCAGTAGTGAGACGCGGTGCGGGTAGGATGTGCGCTTGTGCTTGGATCTGGGTGTAGAAGTAAGCCAGTGTTTCTCGTGAGCTCCCTATATTGTCATAGTGATCACTACAAGTGGCGACGAGGAAAAAGGTCAGTAAACACAAAAATCAATTGTTTATTTTAAAAGGGAGGAAGATGACAAAATAACACAATAAGTTTCAACGATCTTTACATATTATGATAATAAATAACTTTTTGGGATGAACATAGTGGGATAATAATAAAATAAACAAGCTGAGTCATCATAGAATATTATTTATACATTAATAATTTCAAGTAAGTGGTATAATTACCTGCTTGTCCTACTAATCGGAGTAGGTAAGCATTCATAAGACAATGTAAACAAAGCTACTTAAGAACCGTCTTTATGTTTTTAAAAAAAAAAAAATTGAAATTGCTATCATTTTGTTTATCCAATGTCACATCAAATTATTATTTTACTATTTATACCTAATTACTATGTTGGTTGTAAGATCATTAGAAGTTAGTCCATTAAAAAAAAAAAAATGCTTTTCATTAAAAGGAAAATAAATCGTATTTACTTGATTTCCATTAAATTCAACATATCCAAATACCCTCAAAAGGGAAATAATTTTATTCTGGATTCCATTAAATTGGAATTATGTAAGTTGTTTTCCATTAAATTGGAAATAAATGATGCTTGATTTCCATTAAATTGGAGATATCCAGATACCCTCAAAAGATAAATAATTTTATTCCGGATTCCATTAAATTGGAATTATGTAAGTTGTTTCCCATTAAATTGGAAATATCCAGATACCCTCATAAAGAAAATAAAATTATTCATTTTATCCCGGATTCCATTAAATTGGAATTATGTAAGTTGTTTTCCATTAAATTGGAAATATCCAGATACCCTCAAAAGATAAATAATTTTATTCCGGATTCCATTAAATTGGAATTAAACCCTAAAGGTAGTTCATTAAATTGAACTAGATACTTCGGACTTCTTTTAAATAAGAGGTAGTTACTGTACGTATGCAAGTAGATACTTGTTTCTACCTTACGTGACTTCTATTTTATTAGAGGATTAGAAGTTGACGTCCATTAAATTGGATGTGTTTACAGGTCGCCCATTACGGTCAATCATGGCAAGTCAGCTACCACCACCCGAAAAATTAGACTTGGAGGGTGACAGTACATCGGTCGGTTTGAGATGGGACAAATGGAAGCGGTCACTCCTTAATTATTTTGAAGCTGCTGATATTACAACTGCGAACAAAAAGAGAGCTACACTGCTAGTGCTAGGAGGGAGTGCTCTGCAAGAAATATTTTACAATTTGCCGGGGGCTAATGTAGAAGGCAAAGAAGACGTTGACGTTTTCGAAGTAGCTATAAGCAAATTGGATGAATATTTCCGTCCTAAACAAAATAGGACATTTGAACGACATGTTTTTCGGCAAATTCAACAGAGCGCAGGAGAAAGTTTCGAAAAATTTCTTATTAAGCTAAGGAGTCAGGCAGCAAAATGCAAATTCGATAAACCAGATGACCATATAATTGAGCAGATCTTAGAGAAATCCACGTCATCGGAGTTAAGGAAAAAAATATTAAATATGGGGGATGAAATAACTTTAGATAAAATTGTCACCGAAGCTAATACTTTAGAAATTGTGAATTATCAGTTGGACAATTATGAACGAGAGGACAAGGTTAAGTCAAATGATATTAATTCAGTAAAAAACATATACAAGAATGATTCAAGATGGAAGAAGCATGAAAGTGAACCTAATGGAGATAAAAAGTCAAAATGTACACGATGTGGAAATTCAACACACATATTTCAAGAGTTACCTTGTCCTGCGAAAAACAGGAAATGTAATGGCTGCGGTAAATTAGGCCATTATCAAAGATGTTGTAGAACGAAATTATTTCAGAAAAAACGAAGTCACTCCGAAAACCAAGGAGTCGACAGAAGGGATAATAAACGAGTACGTAAGGAAGCTACAGTAAATTCACTAGATAATGACGAAGAACAATATATATTTAATATAAATGATGACGCAACGATAAAATGTAATATTGGAGGAGTAGAATTAGAAATGTTGATTGATTCGGGATGCAAATTAAATTTAATTTCTTATAAAACTTGGGAATATTTGAAAAGAAACAAAGTGGTTATTAGAAAACAAGTGAAAGACTCTAAAAGAATATTATTAGCATATGGAAGTAAGATACCATTGCAGATCACCGGTTCTTTTGAGACAGAAATAAAGGCAAATGGTAAAGGAGAACGTGCAACGATATATGTTATTGAAGGAGGATCCCGGAATCTACTAGGTAAGGACACTGCATTGCGTTTGGGGGTTCTTAAACTAGGAGTAAACATTAATTATATTGAACAAGAATCAAACAGACCGTTTCCGAAATTCAAAAATATTTTAATTGAAATACCTATAGATACATCAGTTAAACCTGTTGTGCAACCATATCGAAGGATACCAATACCATTAGAAGAAAAAATTAATAATAAAATTCAAGAATTACTAGACCTAGATATAATAGAAGAAGTTCATGAACCTTCATCGTGGGTATCTCCAATAGTTCCAATTCTTAAGGATGATGGTGATGTACGTTTATGCGTTGATATGCGACGCGCTAATGCTGCCATTTTAAGAGAAAACCATCCACTACCCTGCATGGAGAACTTGTTGCCAAAAATAAAGAAGGCACAGTATTTTTCTAAACTAGATATAAAAAACGCTTTTCATCAAGCAGAATTACATCCTGACTCAAGATATTTGACCACTTTTATTACATCCAATGGCTTGTATAGATATAAAAGGCTTATGTTCGGCATCACATGCGCTCCGGAACTATTTCAGAAAATTATTGAAAAAATGCTAATAAAATGTGAAGGAGTTACAAATTTTATTGACGATATATTAGTATGGGGAAGCAACGAGGAAGAACACGATTTACGACTTTTCAACGTTATGAAAGTTTTGGAACAAAACAATGTGTTATTGAATAAAGACAAATGTATTCACAAGGTGCAAACAATATACTTTTTGGGGCATGAATTGAATCCAGGAGGAGTAAAACCGTTGCCTAAATATATAAAAAGTATAATGGAATTTAGAATACCAAAAACTATTGATGAGTTACAAAGCTTTTTAGGCTTAGTAAATTACATTAACAAATGGATTCCAAATTTAGCCACGATAACAGAACCTTTAAAGCAAATATTAAGACAGAAATTGGGCAAAAAATCTAATATTGAAGAATACTGGAAAGCTGACCATAACACCGCATTTGAAAAGCTAAAACAAATGTTGTCTAAAATAGAAACTTTGGGATATTATGATGTCAAAGACAAGACGCAAGTTATTGCGGACGCAAGTCCTGTAGGGCTTGGAGCGGTTTTAGTACAGATTGATTGTAAAGGGCCAAGGATTATAGCATTTGGTAATCGGACGCTCAGTCAATGTGAAAGAAAATATAGCCAGACCGAAAAGGAGGCACTAGCTTTGGTATGGGCTATAGAACATTTTAAAATTTTCTTATTTGGTAAGGAATTTGATTTGATAACGGATCATAAACCGTTGGAATTTTTGTTCAGTCCAAGGTCAAAACCATGCGCCCGTGTAGAAAGGTGGGTTTTGCGACTTCAGGCGTATCGTTATAGTATAAAATATAAACCGGGTAAGACTAATATTGCGGATCCATTATCGAGGCTATGTAAAGAATCAGATGCACCAATTCACCCAATATCTGAAGAGAAATATGTTCATCAAATTGTTGAGCTTGCTAGACCATGCGCAATTTCAATGCAAGAAATAGTAAAAGAATCAGAAGGCGATCAAGAAATAGCCAATGTTAAAAAAGGAATTTATGATAACCTATGGGATGACTCTATAAAACAATACAAACTATTTTCGAATGAATTTTGTTTTTATGAGAACGTTCTATTGAGAGGAAACAGAATAGTTATTCCACAAAATCTTAGGAAGCAAGTTCTATTAGCAGCTCATGAAGGACATCCAGGTGTTGTTGCTATGAAGAGTCGCCTCCGTTGTAAGGTCTGGTGGCCTAGAATCGATAAAGATGTTGAGTCAATCGTAAAAAACTGCAGAGGATGCACTCTTGTAAGCTTACCAGATCCCCCAGCACCGATGAAGCGTAGAGAACTGCCATCTGAACCCTGGATGGATATCGCAATGGACTTATTGGGTCCATTGCCTAATAATGAATATTTGCTCGTAGTTGTTGACTACTATAGTCGCTATAAAGAGATAAAGTTTACTAAGGCTATAACTAGTACACACATCATTAAGATTTTAAGAGAACTCTTCAGCCGTCTAGGTTACCCAATATCGATTACCGCTGATAATGGTCGGCAATTCGTTAGCGAAGAGTTTAAGACTTTTTGTAATGATTGTAACATCAAATTATTTAACACTGTGCCATATTGGCCACAAATGAATGGAGAAGTGGAGCGACAAAACAGGGATATTGTAAAAAGACTTAAAATAGGTTCAAATGAAAACAGAGACATGAAAGAGACGTTATATGAATATTTGATGATGTATAATTCCACTCCTCATTCCGTTACGGGGAAGACTCCTTCAGAGCTTTTTTTCAAGAGAATGAACAGGGATAAAATCCCCATGTTAAAAAATATAAGCCAAATGAGTGATGACACGGAAGTAAGAGATCGGGACAAATTACAAAAAGAAAAAGGGAAGGAATATGGTGACCGGAAGAGAAGAGCAGAGAACTCATCTCTGGCAGAAGGGGATAAGGTGTACGTAAAAGAAATGGAAAAGAATAATAAACTATCTACTACGTTTAACCCTACACCACATATAGTGGAACAATCAGTAGGAGGAGACGTTACAGTAAGAAATGAAGAAACAGGACAAAGATTCCGAAGGAATGTAATTCATCTAAAGCGTGTAGAAGGTCAATGGAAATCAATGGACAATGACACCAGCGGAAATGAGGAAGAGAAATTGAATTAAATCACATATAGTGGATTTTGATTGTATACTTGCAGATTAGGACCTTATTAATAATTTAAAATAAGTAATGTCAAACTGATTACATGCATAAATTAAAATTGTTAAAAAGTTCAATTGTTTACTTGTAGTTCTATTGAATTGAGTACCTAATTAATAATTAAAATAATTAATGTCTAACTGATTATATTAAAAATATTAAAATTGTTAAAAAGGAAGGGATGTAGTGTTTGTATCTATTTAGTAGATATATACATTGTCTTATATACACCAGAGAGGGGGTGCCGTCAACCGGCCGGCAGTCAGTAGTGAGACGCGGTGCGGGTAGGATGTGCGCTTGTGCTTGGATCTGGGTGTAGAAGTAAGCCAGTGTTTCTCGTGAGCTCCCTATATTGTCATAGTGATCACTACAGATCCCCTACCACCAAGAAGTGCTGGGTCACTTTTACGATACTCTCTCCTCTCTCTGCTCCATTTTTGGCGTATGCATATAATTAGCAAAAACGCTATAAAAGTTAAAGGAAAGGACTAATTTTATATCGATCTATATATCTAAGAAATTATTTATATATGAAACACATATCTCACAGTATTTTTTTATTATTTTTTCTTTCGTTTAAGAGTTCGTAGTATGCTACTATGGAACATGGGCTACATACAGAAACGGACTTGGCAAATTCGACGTGAGTGACATCAACACTGAGCTGTGCACACACATAGTATATACGTTTGTCGGAATTAATGCAAGAGGCACTGTCGTTTCCTTAGACCCCTATTTGGATTACCCTGACAATTGGGGAAAAGGTATGAAACAATAAAAATTAACACTTTTATTAACAATACAAAGAATTTAATAAAGAAGATGTTATCGAAGAATTTTATCAAAATATTAATCTATCTACTTAGACATTTATAAGTCATAGATATAAACAATTATTTCCAGATATGTTAAGGAAGTTCAATGCACTAAAGAACACGAACACAAAACTCAAAACTATATTAGCTGTTGGCGGATGGAATGAAGGATCCGCGAAGTACTCTGCTGTAAGTTATTAAAATTAGAAATGTCGTAAAAACACATTAAATGTTAATTTAAAAAACCACTCTCTTTAGATGGCAGCAAGTCCAACGCTTCGACAAAACTTCATAACTAGCGCTGTAGATATGTTACAAAAGTATGGTTTCGATGGATTAGATGTTGACTGGGAATACCCTAATCGTGGAGATACTGTAAATGGTAAACAGGATATCAACAATTATAGCCAACTTCTAAAAGAATTAAGAGAAGAATTTGACAAACACGGGTTATTGCTAAGTGCTGCAGTTTCATCTGTAAAGTCTATGGCATCTTTGTCTTATGATATACCAACTATTAGTCAGTAAGTACAATCGTATTATGAAATACTTAATGAAAATAGTTTTATCAGAATTATTATGCTGAAACTTTGTAATAAACATAGGTACTTGGATCTTATCAACGTGATGGCATATGATATGAGTGGTGCTTCAGATCTAGTGACCGGTCACAATTCACCACTCCACAAAGGTGAAGGAGATGACAACATTGCGAAAGAAGATGCTAATACGGTTGATGCTGTGTTAAATTACTGGTTAGGACAAGGTAACAACTTGTTATTTTTGCATTCAAAAAATCTCGTTATATTTTCGGGGCTTTAACTTTTAAAGAACATTTTGTGAAGAACTTTTGAAAACTTTCCAGAGAATTTATGCATTTTGTTATTTTCTAGGATGTCCACCAGAAAAACTTATATTAGGATTGCCCCTATACGGTCATTCTTTTGAACTAGCAGACGCTTCTAACAACGGTGTTAGAGCTCCATCTAATGGACCCGGAATATCTGGCCCTTACACTGCAACTAGAGGGCTTCTTGGATATAACGAAGTAAAACTTTAATAAATTTATTTTACACTAGCGGCCCATCCCGGCTTCGCGCGGGTGGAATATTATTTTTAAAAATATATTGGCCCTCCCGCATTTCGGTGCCCACTCCCTTGCCGCTTTACTCGCTGCGCTGCGTCGCTATACTGGCCCGTCGCGTCGTCGTGTATTTTTTGTTTATATTGATATTTTTAATTTCGTAATATCTTTTGAATGGAAAGTCCGATTTTAATAATTCAAAAAGTAATTTACAGGTATTGAAATAGTCTTGAATACGAAATAATTTATTTGGATAAGGATTAATACAAAGTTATAGAAAACATGGTCTGATTTTGATAGGCATTTTTATCAACTTTTTAAATGTAAAAAAGTAGTTATAGTGACGTAACTATAATAGTTGGACATATGGTCTCGCGGACTTTTTTGTAGATATTGATACGTTCTATAATATTGTAGAACATTTTTTTGTTCTATCATCAATACTTTTTGCAGCGCATGCGATGAAAGATATTTTATGGCTAATTTTTTGGCACCTTGGGTTGGTTTTCGTGAGATTTCCTAAGGATCTCTAATTTTTTCTTGTAATAAATATAGCCTATGTTACTCAGGGATAATGTAGCTTTCTAATGGTGAAAGAATTTTTGAAATCGGTCCAGTAGTTTTTATGTTTATTCGTTACATACAAAAATACAAAAATACAAAAATACAAAAATACAAATCTTTCCTCTTTATAATATTAGTATAGATATGATTTTACTTTGAATTTTAAAACTAAAATTGTATTTACAAAAGAAACTATAATATAACTTAAAACCCCTCTTTCATTACAGTTATGTCAAAAATTCCGATCAGAGCTTTGGAACCTACGATATGATGACTTAGCAAAGGTACCTTATGCAGTACAAGGAAAAAACTGGGTTTCATATGACGATGCAGACTCGTTAACATCCAAAGTCAAATATGCTTTACAATCGAATATAAGAGGGATTATGCTTTGGAGTATAGAAACAGATGATTTTCATGGTACCTGTCAAACGGGAGACTTTCCTTTATTAAGAGCAGTGAATGAGGCGTTAGGACGATCAGTTTCTCCACCAAGTACTTCTCCTCCTCCTACTTCTGGTAATTTAATTTTTACTTTTGTAGATATGAGAATAACTTTAATTTTTGGTTATTCATTATATAAAACTAAACCTTCTTATTGGAAATTTAGATCTTAAAATTTTTCAGGTCCCTCAGATGAATTTAAATGCAAAGATGTTGGATTCTTTGCCAATCCAGAAAGCTGTTCAACATACTACTACTGTATGAGGAACGCGGGCGGTGATCTTGTGGCGAAACTTCTGAATTGTCCTGAAGGTCTATATTGGGATCAAAAGAATCAGTATTGTAACTATCCTAGTCTGGTGAATTGTGATGTTTGAGTTTAATAACCACTATTTATGACTCCTAGAATAAAGTTATATTGGATATCTTATTCATTGATTTATTTCGTTTAAGAACTGGATAATATCAATAACGGTTTTTAGCAAATTTTAAATTTGCCAAGAAATAATATATTAACCTAGTCGACCCTTCCTAGCTTCGCTAGGTTAAGACATCTTTAATTAACAATAACTTTTTCTTTCCTATAAATTAAAAAAAAACCTGCTAAGCTTAACTACAACATAACTTTTTCCTGACACCCGATTTATTTACAACAGATTTTAAATTAGAATTGCAGCAATATAACAAAGAAAACCATATCCATACATAAAGGTTTTAATAAAACATTTAAAGATTATTGCTTTAGCTTCCATTGGTGATTGGAGACACTATATAGACGTACTTAGAACTGTTATTGAGTGACATAAAAATCTTAGTAGTATTTGTATTAAAGAGCAATCATCAATTATACAAATTATACTTTCTTTAAAGGTGTAAATAATAACATAATATATCTGATGGAATGCGTAGTATTTAATATCATTTCCGTTTCATTATAACAACACTCAAAGATTTTTGATAGCTTGTGATTGGCTGAGGATTCCCATCACAACTACCCCCATCAGTAGGGGGCATTGCTACCACTGTCTGTCACTGTTACTTTATATTCTCTGTCTAATTGAGTGTGTTAACATAACCTTAGGTTAGGTTTATGTTAGGTTAGCCTTATGTTAACCTAACCTTAGACGTTAACAGCGAAACCGAGCAGTGGAAGCGTGGATTCCTGTCCAAAAACTACAGAATCGGGAGATTCGATTACTTAATTCATTCAAATCGGCTCTCTATCCCGACATCAGAAGTTGGATAGACCTTAGCTTCTATCCGTCCCGATATATTTTTAACAAAATAATGAACATAAAGCGAGCTTACTGCTAATATATAAAGTTGAATCGAGACCAACAGGATGATCACATGGGCATGAAGGGTCGGCTAGTGTGTTATATTTTAATTTGTCTATGTAACCTACAAAACTGGTCGCTCCGAATAAAAAAACAGAGTATTTACTGAAATGAAATAATTAAGTTAAATTAACAAACATTAAAACAAAGTTGTATCAAAATGAAACGATGAAAGCTGTTGCCTCGCCAGATGTCTTGTATACTTAATCATGTAAACGTCACACGCAGCTGCACTCTGCAACTCATATCACTGCGAATTAACTGTATAATGTTCTGTTTATTGTATATAAACTTTAACTTTACTAGTTAAATTGTAAATACGTGTTCTAAGTTTTAGTTGCTACTAACTGCTTTCTATACATAAGATCTGAAAGCTACAAATACGAAAATTCTCATGTTGTGGTGTTTGTTACCAAACTCCACCGAAACAGCTCGACCGATTTTTATGAAATTTTGTGTGCATATCGGGTAGATATGAGAACCGCTCAACATCTATTTTTTATACCCCTAAATAATAATGGTGGCCCACCACAATTTTTCTAAGTTTATATGGCAAACAGCGTTTGCCCAACCCAAGAAGTGCCTTGAACTTCTGACCAAGAGTTAGGCTTGAGGAACTCCTTTATGTAATTACAACACTCACCTCCACTGCCCAAGCCCTCTTTACAAACCTAAGGTTAGGTTAACCTAAGCCCAACTTACGCGCCGACACTAGCCGACCCGCGCGACTTCGTTCGTGTGTTGCTCCGCTGCTATGTTATATAAGTTACTCCTTGTTACATTTATCTGCCAGTGATCATCATCACGACCCTTCAATGGCCCACTGCTGAGCCGGGTCTCCTCCTCAGAATGAGGAGGGTATTAGACCATAGTCCACCACGCTGGCCCAGTGCGGGTTGCCATACTTCACACACCTTTGAGAACATTAGGGAACTCTCAGGAGTGGCGGTTTCTTCACGATGTTTTCCTTCACCGTAAAGCAAGTGATATTTAATTGCTTAAAACACACATAACTCAGGGTCAGAGGTGTGTGCCCAGGATCGAACCCGGACCTCCCGAGTAAGACTTGAAGTCTCAACCACTGGGCCATCACTGCTTTTTGCTGCTGCCAGTGATAGTCCGGTCAAAATCGGTCCAGCCATTTAAAAGATTAGCCGGAACAAACAAACTATTTATAATAAGATTCCACAGCCTATATTAGACTTGCCACTTCAACAATTTAAAACTCGTATCAAGAAGTGATTAATATATAAAACATACTACAATGTACAGGATTACTTAAATGATGAGAATGCTTGGAATCTAAGTGACGTTGACTCTCAAGCTAAATGATTTGTATAACAATAATTTATGTAAACATGGTTTTTTGAAAAGAGCGACTGTTGAGTTTCTAGCCGGCTCTTCTCAACAGAAAACTGCTTTCCGAGCTGGTGGTAGCTTCAGACAAACTGACTGACCGACCAATTTTTGACGTATCAAAAGTACTTTTATACAAGAGTCTAATTGAAATAAAATATTTTGAGTTAGAGTTTGAAACAGATAGGCATACAGATAAAAATTGTAAAAAATGTTGTTTGTTACTTATAAAGCAGTGCAAACAGATCAAATCTCTGAACTCTACGTCACATTACAAATGGCTGTTTTATTACCAAGACAAATATCCTAAAAAGTTGGGAGAAGACAAATTTGCGACGCGTGATCCTTGTTCCTTATAAGCTCAGACCTTTGTGACACACTCTATTTTTGAGATTTTGATTGGCTTGATCTTTTTCCTTGAACTGTTGTTTGTTGATTGAAATGGCGTTCGTGATGAGAATTACATGAATTGAATGAAGAATTTTCGGAAGAACTTGTTAAGTCTGAAAAACAAGTAAAAGGCGAATTTATACAATAAAAAATATTAGCGATCCGCCATTATGTGTTACTAGCTGCGCCCAGTGGCGTAGCTACGTAGGGGCTAGGTGGGGCAGTGCCCCGGGGCCATCAAGCTCAGGGGGCCGTCGCCAGAAAATTTAGGTCAAACTGAAAATTCCTCCCATTTAAAAATAAATAATAGGTTGGGGAAAAAGTTTCTTCGCAATTTTTAAGAAAATTCAAAACATTTTTTAATATAGTTTATTTACATTTAAGTAAAGTATGTAGGTACCATTTTGTTCGATAACTTTTTGCTATCTTGTAGGTAGGGACATGAATTTCTTCTAAAATTCCCAAAATTTCTATAGCAATGGGTGCTATAGAAATTTTTGGGGTTACTTATCAAAAAACCGCGACAAGTAGTTATGGCAGTCCTCTCGTGATGTTAACCTGACACTGCCTAAGGAATTCTAAAGAAACCAAACAGGTGGAAATCTGGAGGTGCAACGTCAGGACTATACGGCGGATGCATTAAAACCTCCCAGCCAAACTCTCTTAATTTTTGCTGAGGGGCTAAAGATGTGTGAGGTCTAGCGTTATCATGACGTAAAACCACACCCCTTCTGTTGATTACTTCCGACCGCTTTCTCTCAACTTCTTGCTTTAATCTCATCAGTTATTTGCAGTAGAGTGCAGAATCGATGGTCCTGCCTGTTGGTAACAGCTTATAATGAATAATGTCCTTCCAATCCCACCACACACACAGCATCACCTTCTTGTAAGTTAACCCGGGTTTCGCCACAGCCTGTAAATGCTGATCGGCCTTTGACCACGACCTTTTTCGCACGTTAGCTTCAGCTTCTTCAAAAATGGTTCGGTTTCATTACGTCGTACTAAAGAATCACAAATGAGTACACGGTTTATTAGGTTTCTTTCAGTGACCTCGTGAGGTACCCAAATATAGAGCTTTTTGTGTACACAGTTTTTTTTAACTGCTCCAAAACTTTTGTGGTCGATTTCCAGTTCTTCAGGTACGTCGTAACTACTGATATACCGATCTTGCTCCACTTTTTCAAAAATGGTCGCCCGACGACGGATAAAATGGATATCCGTCGTCGGGCGACCAGATCGAGGTGCATCTTTGACGTCAAAATTTCCGGATTGAAAACGCTTAAACCAAATTCGTGCTACTCTCACATATGCACACGTGCACTAGTTCCATAAACATCGCAAAATTTTTTCGCGGCTTGCGTAGCATATTTACCTTTTTTGTAGTAAAATTTTAAAATGTATCGAATTTCTTCATTAGATTCACTCATCTTCACAGTACGAAAAACAAATAAAAATCACACATTTTTCTAATTTGAATTTGGAATTATCTTCCTTAAAATGTAAACTTTTAATGATACCAAACAACTATAATCATGGCAACTCAGTTGCGAGAAATTCGAAAGTTATACCTAGGGAATTCCCCTAAATTCTTTCTATGGGTTGGCAGTGTTGTTAATTTGACATGTAGCGTATGTGCGTTTTATTATTCATCGATGTGCGTTTTATTGTGAATTCAAGTTAAGATTTTTTTTCGAGAACGGTTAAAAAAAGTAATGCATTATCAGGAGTATATAAGCTAATGTGAATAGACCAAAGCAAAGTTGCAAATTTATAGAAATTATTTCGAATTATTCAAGTGCAAAGCCAGTGCAACTGCTAGAAAATATGGTTTTTTCCCATTTTCAAGAAAAAAGGCAAAGGAAAGTTAAAAAACTATTTGATGAATTAGCTGCTGATCATTGATTTCCAAACAGAGAAGAAATAATTAAAATTAAGATTTTCAATAATGAGTACACTAGATACGTATGAGTGCAGTCTTCTAACACCAACATTTTTACTACATGTTGATGAAGCAACTTTATTAAAAAGTGTGACGAATTCCAAATAAAATATTAAGATATAATAGACCCCTAGCTTTTCACTTCAATTTATTATTATTTACCACAAGTTTTACCTCAATTAACTTAAGTATGAACTGTTCACAAATTATGTAGGGAAACAATGAGCCAATATGGAGTGCTAGAATGCCTGGTTGGGCAGTATAGGCGTTGTATTTTTTTTTTTTCCTGAGAGCCAATGCATGGTGAGTAGAATATAATTTGTGTGTGCTAATCATCATATGCGCCGGAGCGACACCTATTATTTGCGTTAAGAAACGGCGATATGACACCTTGACACTGCATACCTAAAGTAGTGTTGACCGCCATGTTGATGCCCCGGCCCCCGCCTCCAGTTCAGTAGTTCAGTGGTCATCGTCGCCCACGCCGCATGAAATCGCCGCTCGGGTCACGCTAGACCCGCCGCTAAGGGACCTTGGACAATTATCATCGAAATTCTTCCTTCAGGTTAGTGCACTTGAAGATTATTTTTTATTTGCTGTGTATGGGTTTTTACGGAAAATATAAGATACGACGCCGCAATTGTCTAGTCCCCAGTCTACCGAATTAAGTGAACCGCACTCCCCTCATGGTTTGGCTATTTACACGCCCTTCCATATTTATGGTCCATACGAGCAACGGATTGATCCAGAAAATCTCATAAAAATAATTTTCGCATACGCTTCCCGCTCGCTGTCGTGTCACTTCGACACATCGTATTTTGTGTAAATTTGCATAATTATTTTATTTATACTTCATAATGGAGAAATCTAAAGTATCCTCAAAATTGTTAATGTTAGAATCTAAAAAAGAACGTATATTTCAAAGAATTAATCGCTTGTTTGAAATTTCCAAAAATATATCTAATTTCAGTTCCCGTAGTAATGAAAGTTTTTTAGCTGATTCTGAAACAATCGATGACCTTCGCGAGAAGTTTGAGATTATTATAGATCAAATAAACGAATTATCTTTGTCATTAAACCCCGAAACTCAACTAGACTATCAGCCCCTCGACGCCTTTGATGACTTATATTCTCGCGTTAAAAGAACTCGTAATATTATTGTTTCTAATAGCATTCAATCGCCGTCGCATAGTAATAACAGTTGCAATATAAAATTGCCACCGATCGAGTTGCCGTTATTTGACGGTAGAACTGAAAACTGGCCTTTGTTTTACGAATCTTTTAACGCTAACGTACACAATAATAATAATTTAACTGATTCGCAGCGTGTACAATATTTAATAAGCAAATTAAGTCATAATGCGCTTCAATTCACCGCTGGTATCGTACCTACGGCCGATAATTATAATATATTATGGGGTAGTCTAATAAAAAAATATCAAGACAAAAGAGCATTAGGCACGCATTATTTAAACAAAATTTTCGAATTAAAAAATTGTAACAATTCCGCTAGTAGCTTAAATAATTTTATTGAAAGGTTTTCATCTTCGATCGCCGCTTTAAAACAATTAAATATTCCGGATTTGAGTGATTTTATCATTCTATATTGGGCATTAAAAAAGGTAGATTCGCAAACCATGCAAAGTTTTGAAATATCTATCAAAGGTGTAGAAATTCCTTCTTATCAGCATTTTATTGATTTTATTCAAGGTCAAGTCAAAATATTAGAACGTTCGAACAGCATGAACAGTGCTCGCCAGGGCCAGGTAGACAAACCGGTTTCGACTATTCGTTCGTCCACTCGTAACTATAAAACATTTCTGGCGAGTGAGAATGTCCGCTATGACACTTATACAAAGGTATGTAATTTGTGTAACAGTGACAAACATACACAACTTTATAATTGTCCGCAGTTTATAAACATGGTTTCGCCACAGGCTAGATTTGAGTTTATTAAGTCGAAAAATGGATGTATAAACTGTTTGAGTTTTGTGCATACCACATCTAACTGTAAATCTAAGTCTGTCTGCAATTTCTGCAATAAGCGACACCATTCTCTCCTCCATTTCAATGCTAATCATAACAACAATAATTGTTCATTACAAAATTCGCAAACATTTATTTGCTCAAATAAGAATAGAACTGTTTTGAATGACACGAAATCCGCGCGCCGCGCGGCGCACTCGCCGGCGTGCGCCGCGCCGTCCGCGCCGTCCGCGCCGTCCGCGAGCCAGCAGCCGCCGCCGCCAGTAACTACTAGCAGCCCGTCCACGACAACGGTGTCGCAATGCGTACAATGCAATAACCCAGTACCTATACGCGATAATAATACACAGGTTTTAGTAACACCGCCCGTTAATTCTTTGTCGCTTAGTTCTGAATTAAAACAAAACCAGTGTAATATTTTATTATCTACCGCACAAATATACGCTAAACAAAATAATAACGAATATAAGCTTATAATTCGCTGTTTAATAGACAACGGCTCGCAAAACAATTTAATAACTTTAGAATGTTGTAAAGCTCTTAATTTACAAATAATGCCTTTAAATAACGCCTATATCATGGGAGTAGGTTTAACTTCGCGGCCCATACGTGGTTATGTATATTTACATATAGAATCTCGCATTTATCCCGATTATAAATATTATATTCACGCTTTAGTTGTAGATTGCATTACTGACAAACTACCCTCCCATTTTATAGAAAAAAGTAATATGGAATATTTTAGTAACTTACCGCTGGCTGATCTTTCATGGAATATTCCTGGAAACGTAGACCTCGTTTTAGGCGCACAATTATTTCCCTACATTTACTTAGGAAATAAAATAGAATCTAACACAAACGCACCGCCCGCTTTATTAACTTCTTTCGGATATGTTTTGATGGGAGACTATACTTATCAATCCAATAATATTAATAATAATATAAATTCTTTTACCGCTTTAGCCCTTAATGATTTAGAGTCATCGCTTTACAAATTTTGGGAATTAGATGAATTACCTAATAAATGTTATATGAGCCCTGAGGAAACTGAATGTGAAAATGTGTATGTTACGTCAGTGTCGCGAAATAAAGACGGGAGATATTCAGTTAATTTACCATTTTGTCGCAGTTCAGCTAATTTAGGTAATTCTCGGTCGGTCGCCGCCCGCCGCTTGCTTTCTTTAGAAAGAAAATTTAAAATCGATCCCTCTTTGAGATTTGAATATAATAAAGTCATTAATGAATATATTGATAATAATTATTTATCTGAGAACATGGAACTTAGTAGTACGGATGACGGCTATTACATTCCCCACCACGCTGTCGTTCGCTTAGATAAAAGTTCATCTAAATTACGGATTGTTCTTGACGCTAGCGCAAAAACGCACACTGGTGTATCGTTAAATGATGTTTTACACACCGGTCAAAATTTACAAGCCGATTTGTTTACACTTTTATTAAATTTTCGGTTATTTCGTATCGCAATGACTTCGGATATTAAGCAGATGTATATGCAAATCGAAATCACACCTAATGATCGCAAATATTTAAAAATATTATTTCGTTTTAACGATAACGAAAAAATTCGCACATTTCAATTCAATCGCACGCCATTTGGTCTAAAGTGTAGTCCATACATAGCTATGCGCACAGTGCGTCAGCTTTGCAATGACGAGATGCATCGCTTCCCTGAGGCTGCTAAAATTGCTAGCTCCCATTTATATATGGATGATTTGGTTTATTCGTCTCCGAATGAAGAGGATGCAAAGCAATTATCGCAAGAATTGATTTCTTTATTTAAATCGGGTGCATTTAATTTAATTAAATGGACCAGTAATTCAATTCCACTTTTAAATAGTCTACCTGATACGCACCGCGCTTCTGTCAGCTTCTCAGACGACCACAATCATACCGCAAAGGTTTTAGGTTTGTCGTGGGATTCCTTAAATGATAATTTTTTTATTACGGTTTCACAAGTCGATGAAAAATGTACTAAACGCACTATTCTATCGCTAGTCGCTCGACTTTTCGATGTATTAGGACTCGTCGCTCCTATCATATTATATGCTAAGTTGTTAATAAAGGAACTTTGGCTAAGTAAAATCGATTGGGATGAAATACCGTCAGCTAAAATTATTCAACAATATAGATCTTTAATTAAAGAATTACCTCTTCTAAAGACTTTGAAAATACCACGGCACATCGGTGTTATTGAAAATTCTAAATTGAATATCGTGGCATTTTGTGATAGCAGTTTGCATGGTTATGGATGTGTAGTTTACATACATGTAACTGACGCACAGGATAATGTAACCGTCCGAATTTTATGCGCTAAATCTAAAGTTTCTCCTACAAAAATAACAACACTCGCTAGATTAGAATTATGCGCCGCGGTTCTTATGTCGAAATTAGTAAAACTCGTTAGAGATACATACTTCGCTCGCGTTCATATTAACGGTATTTACGCATTCTCTGATTCTACAATCGCTCTGTCGTGGATAAAATCTTCACCTCATAGATGGAACATATTTGTTAGCAATCGTGTAGCTCAATGTCAAGAAAACTTATCACCTGAGCATTTTTATCATGTGGCCGGTAACGAAAATCCTAGCGATTGTCTATCACGCGGAATGTTACCGTCGCAGTTAATTCCGTTTTCTCTTTGGTGGAATGGACCCTCGTGGCTTTTAAAACAACCTTGTGAGTGGCCTATTTCACAATTTACACCGACATCTGTCGATGAATTACCAGAATTTAAGACTAGCTCGCTTATCGCTTCGATCGCTCATACGGAACCATCGATCTTATATGAGTTAGCTCAGAGATGTTCGTCTTGGAACAAATTAGTACGCTGTACGCTTTATGTATTACGGTTTGCAAAACTTTTGTTAGTAGATGGAGAAGTGAATAAATTAATTTTCGCAGAAAAGGCTGTAATAAAATCAATTCAGTCACGTCATTTTGACACTGAAATAAATTCATTGAAAAATAGAAAAGAACTTTCGAAAAAGTTCAAAAAGCTTTCCGTTTTCCTTGATGAAGAAGGAATTTTACGCATCGGTGGTAGATTATCAAAATCCGATTTGCCATTCGAAGCCATGCATCCCACTCTTCTACCAAAACATGATCATGCCATTAATTTATTAATAGATCATTTTCATATACGCAATTGTCATGCAGGCTCCGGTCTATTAATGTCACTTATTCGCCAACGTTTTTGGATATTAGATGCCAGAACTGTAATTAGGGCTAGGGTTCATAAATGTAATTTTTGTTTTCGCGTAAAACCTAGCCATCCGACGCCTATGATGGCTGATTTGCCCTCTTATCGCTTAAAGGAAGCAAAAGCTTTCCTCCATACCGGTGTGGATTATGCCGGTCCGTTACGCATCACACTAGCTCGCCGCAGGGGTCAGCATTCACAAAAGGCCTATATATGTATGTTTGTTTGCCTTGTTACGAAGGCGATACACATTGAACTGGCTACTGACCTCTCAAGTGAATCTTTTATCGCTGCTTTTAAAAGATTCATTTCACGCCGTGGCCCAGTGTCATTTCTTTATTCTGACAATGGGACAAATTTTGTCGGTGCCAAATCGCAACTTGATGATATGTACAAATTTTTAATTAGCTCGGAGTATACTAAATATTTAAAAAATGAACTCTCAAATTACCGCATTGAATGGAAAATGATTCCACCTCGCGCACCACACTTTGGCGCCATGTGGGAATCAAATATAAAAAGTATCAAAACTCATTTATATCGCATAGTAGGTGGTCAGCTCCTTACTTATGAGGAATTACTAACCGTTTTAAATCAAATTGAATGCTTACTAAATTCACGTCCGCTTTGTACAATATCATCTGATCCGCATCCAGAGGTTCTCACGCCCGCTCATTTTCTAATGTCTACGCCACTGCAATATTTACCTACTTCTGAGTTGTCTGATGAATGTTTAAATTTATGTAAACGCAAAAGATTATTGGATTCGTTAGTCAATTCCTACTGGAAGAAGTGGCGCTTAGAATATTTGCACACGCTGCAAGTCAGACAAAAATGGTACACGCCTGATAACCGCATTGATGTAGGTACCGTCGTCGTAGTCGGCTATGACGATGTGCCTCCGCTACATTGGCCTCTCGGAATCATTACTAAGGTGTGTCCGGGGGCTGATAGTGTAGTTAGAGTAGCAGTAGTGAAAACTACTTCTGGAGAATTTAAGCGCCCTGTCGTAAAACTTTATCCTTTACCATCGCAATAAATTATTAACTTCTCATTTATTCTTACCTTATTTAATATAATCTTTAGTTTAGTTAACAGTTTCATGTAAGTTTATCTCGCAAAACTTCCTTAACGCATAAGTTTCTTTTACGCAATAATTTTTTGAAAGTTTAAAACTTTCAAGGCGGGGAGCATGGTTGGGCAGTATAGGCGTTGTATTTTTTTTTTTTTCCTGAGAGCCAATGCATGGTGAGTAGAATATAATTTGTGTGTGCTAATCATCATATGCGCCGGAGCGACACCTATTATTTGCGTTAAGAAACGGCGATATGACACCTTGACACTGCATACCTAAAGTAGTGTTGACCGCCATGTTGATGCCCCGGCCCCCGCCTCCAGTTCAGTAGTTCAGTGGTCATCGTCGCCCACGCCGCATGAAATCGCCGCTCGGGTCACGCTAGACCCGCCGCTAAGGGACCTTGGACAATTATCATCGAAATTCTTCCTTCAGGTTAGTGCACTTGAAGATTATTTTTTATTTGCTGTGTATGGGTTTTTACGGAAAATATAAGATACGACGCCGCAATTGTCTAGTCCCCAGTCTACCGAATTAAGTGAACCGCACTCCCCTCATGGTTTGGCTATTTACACGCCCTTCCAATGCCCAAAGGCAATTCTGCAGCAGCTGAAAGGTCATTTAGCAATTTATAAATAATAAAAAAATATTTAAGAAATATTATGGGCCAAACTCGACTCCGACATTTATCGCTAATAACAATTGAAAACAAAACCGTATTTAACCGAAGTCATTGAAACTTTTGCGAAAACTAATGCTAGGAAAAGATTGTAAATATTATAAGTTAGTCAGTTGCTATGTTCGACCATTACATAATAAACCCTTGAATCTTTTCTATTTCGTTTTTTTTTTACCCCCTTACCTACACCAAGTATTAATTGTAATTTATGATGTTACTGTTTAATATTTTTATTACCTACCCTGCAGTGCACAAAAAAAGCTTAGCTTAGCATTTTTAAAGTATTTGTATATTTAATATTTTTACTTGATAAAAACCTAACCAATTTAGATAGCAGTGGGCCCCATTTTTTTATTTGCCCCAGGGCCCTTGGATACCTAGCTACGCCACTGGCTGCGCTCCGCGGTTCCACCCGCAATATATGCGAAGGTCACGCAGTTTTTACGGGTTCCGACAAAAGTCGCTATTTTTTATAAATATTTATTTATTTATAAATATGACATTCAAAATTATGATACATCCATACAACTTTCATCCCCCCTTTTCAACCCCTTACAGCCCTGTTTCGCATTAAAAAGTAGCCCATGTCCTTTCTCAGGCTCTAGACTATCTGTATATCAAATTTCATTTAAATCGATTCAGTAGTATTGGCGTAAAAGCGCGGCAGACAGACAGAGTTACTTTCGCATTTATAATATTAGTAAGGAAAGTAAGGATTAAATAACCCAATTCATATTCAAGATTAGCAATTCATCATATATAAAAAATTATTCATCCTGGAAACGTATTATTACTGGAAAATTTAATTTCGACGGCACTTATGACTTCTGAAAGGGGATGTAAAATTAAAATTACTTTGTATAGAGTTAGGCTGCGTTTCCACCAGAGAAGAGCGAGCTCCGCTGTCCGTCGGTCTGTCTGTCGCTAGGCTGCTTCTTATGAACCGTGATAGCTAAACAGTTGAAATTTTCACAAATGAAGTATTTCTGTTGCCCCTATAACAACAAATACTGAAAGGAATATTTAAGGGGGGCTCCCATACAGGAAACGTGATTTTTATGCCAAGGAACCCTTCGTACAAAAATCCGACTGGCACTATTTTTTTTTACATAGTACAAAATATATAGTATACTATTTTCTGATAAGCACTAAAGGTTTCCCATTCAGTATTAAATATAGACCATAAGTTCTTTACAAGTGGAGTGTTATCTATAGTTTCCAGTCGGTCGGTCCGGAGACGCATGGCGGGAAACGATTTTCGCCCTCTCGAATCGAAATCAATTTGTTATGTTATCAAGGAATAGAGTTGCATTCGTACTTGATACTGAATCATTATATTATTTGGCACTTTCAATTTTGTTTTTTTGAAGTGAAAACTTAAACTAAAACTAGTAGAAATGAAAAATTCGAAATAGAAATTCAATTGGACATTTTATTTTCTGTCACAAGTTCATTGACAATTTCGTGGAGTTAATATTGACTACGACTAATGATTTGTTGCTACGTTGATCAGGGTAGGTGTGAGATTTGCGGCAGTTTGACTAGTATATTTTTTGAATTATATACCGTAATTACATTTTCTTTGCAAAGTCTCGTGACACGTTCTGGTCTCGTCGTATGTAAGCCAGATCACAATAATACAGTTCTGTTATTTTTTAAATTTTGTACTCACTTCTGCCAGCACTCCCTAAGTACAACCCGTTTTTTTACTTATTTTCTTAATCAGTCAGTCTGATTATGGATAAAGAATTTGTAATGGCTTACTTATTATTTAAACCATTACTAGCTAATAAAAAGTTAACCGAATTTACCCGGTAATTTTAAATTACCCATGAAGCCTCGGACTAACCGAAAATTGGGTAATCATCTACACATTTGGCAATACTATTAGATACTATTATCATTAATGACTAGTGTTAGAATTTATGCCGTTAGGTCATACGCTCAATAACTCATAATAAATTTTTATTATTTTAATATTTTCTCCTTTTATGTCTACGAAATGTTTTCCTATTTGGCACTCAACAACTTAATGTAAGAACATCCCCATTCTATATTTACATTTTACAGTGTTTCCACAACTAGATATATACCTTTGCCTATCCATTATGGAATAAAAATAGAGGAAAAAAATCCAAAATGTCAACTGTCAATTGTCGTATTGTCAATGTCATTACAAAATTGATACAGTGCTTGCACATAAATATTACAAGATTATCATAAAACTATTAGTCTCAAACCTCAATGGCATCTACTTCTAAAGACCAGGTACCAAGTGGCCCTGAACATGTACCTGATGAGCTCGAACCTGGCGCCTGCTCGGAGAGTATCCTCAACCCTACGGACTCCTTCGAAGAGTTCGTCTCGGAGATGAGCTCTAGTCTAGACAAACAAACTCTTACTACAAAATCGAGTACTATAAGCGAAATACAAAGTGAAATTGGTGAAAGTTCAAAAACATTGAGAGAGACGAAATCTAGTGATAATTTGCAGGGTAAAGATGTGAGTTTTAGAAATTATTTAATTTAACTCTTTAATGACTCACTTCTGAGCAGCGTCTCCGTCTCATAATGAGGTGAAAGTTAGGCCTTAGTTTACAACAATGTTACATAGTTTACTGCACTGGCTAAGTGCGGGTTGGCAGACTACACCCCCTTTGAAGCATATTATTATTGAGATATTGCTATGCAAATTATTTACGTACTTGTGTATTTTGCACAGATTTTATTACTTTTTCCCACAATAACCATCTGTTTTTTCTGTATAAAAGTAGTATATTATGTTATTAAGGAGAGGAGAAACCAACAAACAACCTTTTACATTTCTAATATCAATTGTACCTAATTATTAATTATTTCTAGAGATACCTTGTTATGTTTAGGAATAGTATTGTTTTTGTTACATAAAACATTGAAAATAAATAAAACCTTTTATTTTTTAGATTGTTAATTTAAGAGTTACGAGGGCATTTCATTTATTATCGATACATACATATTATATAGATAGATTTAAGCTCAAAGAATTGATTTACTAACTTTTGAGTTAGAGCACATTTAAATATGTTTCTGAGTATATTTTAACAATATGCATTTATTTTTAAAAAACCAAAGAACCTGCTCTCTATTATTTATTTGCTGATGCAGAGTTTAATCATTATTTTTATTTGTTTCTAGGAATCATTATCAGCTTCAACAAGCAGTTCAAATCTATTAGACCAAAATGGAGATGAACCGGATGATAGAGATGATTACCTAAAGTCGCCAGAACTTGTAAATAAAGAGAAACATGTATTTATATTAAGTTCTGCTGGAAAACCTATTTATTCCAGGTAAAGTATAGCAAAAAAAAAGAATTAGTAAAAATAAAGTATAAAAAGCAAACAAGCAAGCAGAAAATGTCTTCTACGAAGATTAAACTAACTTATAAAACAACTGTCGATTGAATACCATTAATTTTCTTATGAAGTGATGTAATCTTTAAGAAGACCAGAAGACCTACCCTATATGATGAAACAACAATAATGGACTAGTATATCTGTTTGAAGCCTCCTTTTTGGAATGATGTTGCCATACAAACTCTTTAATAGAATATATTATGAGTATCCTACAAAAGTTTTTATAATGTATGGATGTGTTAATGTATGTTTGTTACTCTTTAACACTAAAACTACTGAATGGATTTTGATGAAACTTTACAATAATATAGCTTACACATCAGCATAACACATAGACTATAATTTATAATGATATTATGTGAATTATCCAAAATATAAAATGTATTCTCGTAAATAAGCTCATCAATAATTAATTTATAAATAAATTTTCATTATATACAACCACTTCAAGGCTTTTTTGGATAAGGCAGTCCAAATCCTTTCTGAGGCTCTAGTGTATTTCTATACCAAATTTCATCAAAAATGGTCCAGCTGTTGTTGAGTTACAAACCTAACCTAACTTTGTTTTACATATAAGATGTCCATCAATTATTATTCCTTAATAATAACGCTTAAAATAAATATTTTTTTATGTTTTCCATAGATATGGTAATGAAGACAAGTTAGCAGGTCTCTGTGGTGTAATCCAAGCTCTTGTAAGTGTAGTTGAAGAACAAAATCAGGATATTTTGAGGTCTATTAATACTAAAGATTGCAAAGCTGTGTTTCTAGTGAAGGGGCCTTTAATACTAGTTGCCGTTTCTAAGTCAAATGAAAGTGAGAATCAACTTGTTTTGCAGTTAACGTAAGTTATAAACAATTTTTATTTAATTTATATAAGAAGACCAAAACATTGGATTACTTTTTTCCTGTGAGGGTTAGAATACTACTCCCCTCTGCTCCTGGGAAAGCATCTCGTAAGAGGAGATTAACCCCTTTATGGTCTATCTCTACCTTCTCCCATCCCATTAATGTTGCGGTTTCAGTGGTTTCGTAGTTTGTGCTCAGGGTTCGCTGAAACCGTAGCATTCTTCTCTTCATTCCCTCTCATCATTCTATCTTCGAGGTGGCAACGCATCGGCTATACAAGAGAAACTGTCGTGTATCGTCAATCTTCTAACAAATATCCCATAAATTTTGAAAAAACATTCCCTTATACATGGAAGTAGTCATAGTCAATTTTAAAACTGTTCCATATTATGTGATAATAAATAAATTTAATCTTTTTCAGATATGCCTTCAATCAAATAGTATCAGTTTTAACGTTAACACAATTAAACAGGATATTTGAACAACGTAGAAATTACGATTTAAGAAGACTGTTATCTGGGGCTGAAAGATTAATAGATAATTTATTGATTTTCATGGAAAAAGATCCAGCATTTTTATTAGGAGCAGTCAGATGTTTACCATTACCGGAAAAAGCGAGGGAAAATATAACAAATGCAATAACTTCAACCTGTAGCAAGATCAGAGATTTAGTTTTTGCTATATTAATTGCTGGGAATCAGTTGATTACATTGGTTAGAATGAAGAAATATACTCTTCATCCATCAGATATACATTTATTGTTTAATTTAGTTAGGAGTTCTGAATCGTTTAAGACAGCGGAGAGTTGGACACCTATTTGCTTACCAAAATTTGATGCTACGTAAGTATTTTTATATTTGATATGATACATTCTTATTTTCGATGAAATTTGACCAGTTTGTCCATCATAGACTGATACTGTACTGAATGTTTCAAACAAATCAAACAAAAATAAGTTGTAACACGTGTTTATTCTTGTTAAAATGGTTCAGAGCCCAAATCGTCATCATTAAAGTCTGATGCGGACTCGCTGGAGTAGTCTTGTAGATTTATAATCAGTTCCCAATCTTCCATAATTTTTTTTTGCAATGACAGCTGTCATCGATCAAGCTATATTGCACAGAGTATAGGCTACTTTTTATATCATTTATTGAACGCCTGAAAAATTTTATTGAAAATTAAAATGATTTTCCTTTATACTTTACCACATATTATTTTTACTTTAACGAATATTAAATTGCTTCCGACCGAAACCAGGACCAGTCGACTAGTAATAAATATTTTTTTTTTTTATGTAAATGTTCTCTTTATTATAATTATGGTTGGTCATTTAAATTTCATTTTGATAGTTTGGACAGTTGAATCGGCGTTACAGACTCTGCAATTTGTTAATTTGCGTTGTTATTGGTTACTGAGCTTTTATCTGTATTACTGATTCTAAAATTAAATTATTACTAGTCTGTACTGTCCGACCAAAGTTTCGGTTACAGCTAAGTTTCGGCTAAAAAAAGTTTCGGTTTCGGCCACAAATCTGAAGCCGAAACTTACGTTCAAAATCGATTTTGGTACCAATTTTTTTTTTTTGTAAACTATACTTAGCCATTGCAGACTTACTAGGTTGTTGATTGATATAAAAAACTTAACTGTTTTATTTTGATTAAAATTATAATGTTATAGATAAATAGATATGGTTATTAACCTAGAGAAATATACATTAAGAGAGGTAATATGTCCAATTCCTATTAAAAGTCTAAATAAATCTTTGAATTTCCCGGAATCGTGTCAAATTTGTTGAGTTTAAAAAAGTTTCGGTTTCGGCCGAAATTACTACGAAGGCCGAAGGTTCGGTTTCGGCTGTACATCCAGTTTCGTTCGGTCATTAATTATTACCATAAAAAATATATTTATAACAGTTTTTAATCCATTTTAATATTTTTTATTTCTATTACCAAGTTTGTTATGTGTTACTGGTATCTAACACAGTTTTATTTCCTTTTACTAATTTTTATTCAATTTTTAATTTGTAAAACCGATTACTCAGATTTTTATCTGTATAATTTTGTTACAGAGGATTTCTCCACAGCCACGTTTCCTATATATCTGAAGACTGTCAAGCCTGTCTATTACTATTAACAGTTCAACGAGATGCATTTTTCCCTTTATCGCAAGCAAAACATACTATCTCAGAAAAACTACGACGCTCCAACTGTTTAGTGGCTATAAACGATGCATTAAATAGAAATAAAGAACTACCCACAACGAATCCTCTAAAACATATAGCAATACCAGAAATTAGGCACTTTATGTACAAGTGTAAGTCAACGGCGCAGTTGTTTACCTCGGATCCAGTAAGTTTAGACAAATTACAGGATTACAGACTTAAACATAAAGGGGATATAGAACAAAAAAAAATAGAGAAGCTATCGGATATAGATTATGTAAGGAATTACAGGAAATTTTGCAGTCAAATGCATTGCTTGTCCACTCCGGCCAAGTTAATTTTTAGATCCAATTCACATGATACGATTTTAGCTTGGGTAAGTTATATTTCTTTTTCTTTTCCTTATGGTTCTTGTTACTGCTTGTAGTTTGCAGTAATTCTGCCAATGAAACCGTAAAATGTTTTCAAGTATGAGGAGATTGTTCGGTGTAATATTTATGTACAAAGCTTTTTTTTTAGTTTGTTAGTTAATTTGATAAGTACGGTGACCTGTGTGCATATCTGTAAGACAAGATAATATGATAAATGTTTACAATTTAATATTATTGAAATTAATATATTTAATAAGGGCCAAAAATAAAGAGGGGTTATTAAGTGAAAGAATATTTTAAATGTTAATGGAAAGAGCTCCTTAAGCCTAGTCCTTGGTCACAAGCCCAAGGCACTGCTTTAGTTAGGTATAAAATAATGTTTGATTATTTATCTGTGCAGTAGCAGTATCTTCGTTGCGTTTACCCAATAATCCATTCAATATCACACCCCTCTCTTAGTGTTTTGAATATACCTCCTCTTTTCCTCTCTTCTCATTATTTTTCTCCGAGTTACTTAAAAAAAGCAAACTTTAAACTAAAAACTATTTTACAATGTAAAGTAAATAAACCTAAATTTGACATTTAGAAGTCAGACCCAAAATTTGTGTTGATCTTTTTTGTGTTTTTAGTTTTTTCTATTTTATACCACAATTGTTTAAAAATTATTTATATTAAAAACTATTTATTAACTATAGTAAGTTAACTATACTTTAGTGTGGACAAACCAACAATTTTATTTTTTTAATCTCGAGTAAAAAAAATTTTAGTTTTCAATGTCCTAAGCATCTCGTCCAAAGGATGGCTTTAAAAAATTATGAACTACCTTTCAAAATTCAAATTTTGAACTTAAACTTTCAGAAACTTTTTAGTGTTTGGTCTATGCAATTATACCGTAAATAAAATTGAATAAAAAAAAACGGTTTTTGGCGATTTTTGAAATCTTAAAAAATTTGGAGCGACATCTTAAGTTTTTTTTTTGAGCTGTCCTTTGGATGGGGTTCTTAAAATATCGAAAACTAACATTTTTTTCAGTATTCTTTTTATTGATGGTCTAGTTTCTGGGTGTCTTAAGTAATTTCTTATACACTTTTTTTATTTTAGGCAACAAACGGCTTCGAACTGTATGTAACATTTGATCCTCTGATGGAAAAAGATCAAGCAATCAGAGCAGTTGATAGATTATTACACTGGATCAAGCGGGAGGAAGAAAGGATATTCATAATGCACGCGCCAACATTCTAGCCAAAACTCACTCTTAGTGGCATTATAAAGAACATTAGTCGAAATAGTGCTGAGAAAGAATAGTGGGGGTTTACGAAATCTCCTGAATTGTCCTATTCGTTGAACTATTGCAGCTACGTATTATATTTTTTTTTATAATAGAAACTAATAATTAACTTACTCACTCAACAAATTTAATTTTATATTTCATTACAAGTAAATCTGAAATAAATGTTTAGTTAAGTGCTAAGTTTCCCTGGTGGATATGCGGTCTAAGAGCCACAGATCCTATTTCGATAATACATTTATATTTTTGTCAAATCAAAATTTCGAAAATTAATTTAATTTTTTGATACTATTCCATGTGTGACGTCACAAAGCTTCTTACTGTTGTCACACTTTTTGGACTCCTTTTACATACCATATAGTTTAACTTATAGATTTTACCTAATGACAGTGGTATGGTGGCATTTCATGTAAACCAGACACAGAAAAAATATATAAACTTCCTCCTTTTTAAATATCCTTTGTATATATAAAATTTCACTTATATATTTATTAACATTAACTTCTGGTTTACTCAATCCTACTACTATTAAATAATAGAAAAACTATATTTTCAAATAAACACTTTTTTTTTTTTCAATTGTTAACTCTAGGTTAAAAATAATGATCCTCTTCTGATTCATAAATAAAATCGTCAAAAATATTAAATACTTAAAACAAAATATGATGACGTCACATATACGGGGGAATAAGATCGCTATTCAACCGTATATATGACGTCACTTGGCGTTTACATCTTTTTAGAATAGATTAAATTTCAAAATTGATTTTAACCGTTATCGAGCTCATATTTTGAAAAAATAAAAAATATGTGTTCATTTATTTTTCATCTAGTTTCATATAACATAATTATATAGATATGTTAAAAATATGAAATGTTGCCAATTACTACTGTAAGATCTAAAGTAATGTTAATAAATCATGTATTATATTGCTAACTTCGTAAGGCCCGTAAGCCGAGCCAAAGGCGAGTATTGTTATTAAAAAGCTCGTATTTTAAGCTAAATTGAACTCTAAAGCAATTTTGTTTGTGTTAAAATTATATTGTTACTTGTTTATTAAGGACTCATTTAGAAACTAAGTTTTGTGGACATTGCTAAACACCATAGACAAGCAGACATTTGCTTCTCTAGCGGCCGAAATTAATAATCTTAATCTAAAACTATAGATCAAAAAATATATTCCATATTTGAATTTTATACACATGGGGTTATAAATTGAAAATAGATTCCAAAGAAGAAAGGTCAAAATGTATGGGATATGTCCCCACCGACCAATAACGACCAGATGTATATCGTTGGAAAGCTCTTTTTGTAACTTTCATTTGTTACTATGGGGGTGATTTTTAAATCGTTGTGTGAAAAAAGTTATAGCTAAAAGAAATCTAAAAAATATAAAAAGCAATTTATTTTCCTTTGTTTCTTAAAACGCAAGTACTTATTCATGTTCGTGTTTGGTTGGGTTAGCTGCGCATACGCCGCTCGCTCGCGCTTATGCATAAATAGTTGCAATCAATAGTAGCTCTTAAGAGGACTTCGTACGAACGACACTTTTGAAAAATAGATTTTTACCAAAAATAATGCTGTCGCGCTGAGCATCAAGCTTACCCCTTACCGTGTGATAGAGAGAACTACAGCTCGAACTGATTTTACCTACGTAAAATTAAGAAAATCGTCGTTCGTAATTCCCTGTTTCCTCCTCGAAATCTGGACCGATTTTAATATTTATTTCGTTAAAATGCAGTACAGGGTCTAAGCTATGTCCGTACGTTTTGCAAGTTTATGTTGGTAATAATTAGTTTGATCATAGAAGAATCAAATATTTAAAAAAACAAAAGGTACAGTCATGGCAGAGGTACCCATATATCGCATGGTATTTTTTTTCCTTCTGTAACTTCATTATCCTAGGAGGAAACAGGAGACTACGTTTGTATGAAAAAAGTGTCGACTGATTTCCTCTTAAGAAGACTCGTTAGAGCGCGAATATCACAATAAACAGGGATGAAATTGGCATAAACGCAATAGTGGCACTATTACTGTGTTAACTGGGCGGCAGATAGTAGTTACTCGTAGTTGTGCCGATGTATCATCGATAATATGGAACATGGGTTTTGCGAGGCATCAGCCATTAAACGCTCCAGCAGCATTTCTGAAAGATTTGATAGTGGATAACCTATAAACTGTTTTTGAAAGCAAGGCGAAAAAGGCGCTACGAACCTTTTTGGGGGCGCCAAAACGAAAATATAATATGACATGATTGGAAATGAAAAAAAATATATAATTGGCGCGAAAGAAGATACCTGTTGGCAAACGACCTTTTTTTTGCTCTTCAAGTACAGGCGCTCATAAGTATTTCGCACACCGGCGCAGAAGATGCTTGGCGCGTGCCTGTTTGAAATGTAGGTATATATACCTATGTAATATTTTATTGTTTTATTTTAATTATAGCTTTGTGAGATCACTAAACACTTGAATAAGTACTTGCCTTTTAAGTAACAAAGGAAAATAAATTGTTTCTTTTTTCATATATTTTTAAAGATTTCTTTTAGCTATAAATTCAATCATCCGCATATTAATTGATAGTCAAAAAAAGAGCTTTCCAACGATTTACGTCTGGTCGTTATTGGTCGGTGGGGACATATTGCGCATCTTCCAAAGAATCGTATTTTCATTCTATAATGGCAAGATTTTATTTATACACAAGTTTGAATTTGGAATCTATTTCCATATCATCATGAGGATTTTCGGGATAAAGTGTTTATCCTTGATCTTTTAGCTGATGGTTTAGATAGAAATTAAATTCACCATCTGTGATCTAGATGTTAATTAGTTATTTAGTCTAATGTTGATATTGTATAACTTATTATTATATTAAAACTACTAGTAAAGAATAGTTTCTCCACAGGATATAAATGATACGGTATACTAATCTTAACACAGATTAAAAAATAATGTATCTGAAGTACTCTATTAAGTAATTTCATTGAAATTAAATAATAATTAAAATACAAATTTAATTAAGAATATAACTAAGGCAGAGAGAGAGAGATAGAAAATGAAAAATTCTGGATAAAGGAACTTTTGGCTACTGCTCTGAAATAATTAATAAGCGAGCGACCTCCCCTCCTTTCTTGATTCTTAACTCTTAAATTGTCACTGTAATTGTGTAGATTTTTCTATGAATTATTGAAAAAAGTAAGAGACAGATAATAAAAGAATGAGAAGGACAGAGCAAAGACAAAAATGAAAGAGACAGAGAAGGACAAAATAAACAGTGATAAAAATAAAAATGAGGAAGGCTGAGAAAGTATGAAAGAGGAAGACAGCCGGAAATTCTATAAACTTCTCTCAGTTTAAAATTATTTTAAATCAGTAGCATCAAAATGACCATATTCTATTAATTAAAAAAAAATTATATGGCCACACTACATCACCTTTGTCTCTCAGGATTAGGGAACTCAAATTACATGAATCACTAAAACCATTATAATGAAATCATAGTGGCTGGCAGCTCCCTGAGCAACAGTGGTAGGGATAGTTGCGCATTGTGAGCGTGCGACGTGCGTATAAGTTCAATCCACGACGTCTACTATTTTGATTAATATCAGGCATGACGGATAAATGTCTTCAAGTATACTTGCTTCTCTAGTTACTATACCTGACCATTGTTTCTTTGAGTTAATAATTCATGAGATCAAGAAGTAATTAGAGGCGCTTTAAGTATTGCCAACTTAGCTCCTCTTGGTTTATATCTGGGTGTTTTATATATCTATCATCAACAAAAATATTTGAAGCCAATAAAATAAACACACACGATAGAAGTGAAACTTCAGTAAATCGACAAAAGAATGAGATGAATATATATAATAATATAAAATAGTATGTATATTTCTGTCTCATTCTTTCCTACACATTTTTGTATTTGTGTCTCTTACCTGTCGTTTTGTATATTTCTGTCTCATTCTTTCCTACACATTTTTGTATTTGTGTCTCTTACCTGTCGTTTTTTCCGTTGCATCCGGTTTGAAATCACAACGATTCTAAAGAAGTTTCACTTCAAAAATATTTAGTTCATTACTAAAATTTATTGAGTTTTAGCTAGACTAACGAACAGCAATTCAATTTTATGTATAAAAATTAGATTAATTATAATAGGTCAAGAAATAGTTGGCAACACTGGCTATGTGTTATTTTATTTATTTGTAAAAATTATTTGTATTTTGAATTATAATCAATTGACCTCTAAAGCTGTTAACACTAGAGATGGATGTTTTTAAGAACCAATAGAATCCCTTAAATTATCTAGCGTTGCTCTGAGTGTGACAAATGAAGTAATTCTATTGGTTCTTAACAAACACATCCCTCGCTAAACATTGCTGGTGGAGGCTATCTATGTTATCATTGTATAATATAAATTAATTTTAAATCTGATTTTTATTGTTAAAAATAAATGTTTCCTTCTATAATAATGTGTGAATAGTAGATAAAAATATAAATTGTATGTACATACATTGAGATTTTTTATATATTGTTAATATGATTACTTACTAGCAATAATATTTTAGTTTTATTATCCGGAAGTTGTTTAATTCAAGAACCCGTCACAGTTTTATGGTGTTTTATGATAGTGTTTTTTAAACATTTTGGCTCTCCCGCATTTCGGTGCCACCTCGTCGCGTTGCTCGCTGCGCTGCGTGGACACACCGGCCCGTCGTCGTCTATTTTTTGTTTATATTGACATTTTTAATTTCGTAATATCTTTTGAATGTCCGATTTCAATAATTCAAAAAGTAATCAACAGGTATTGAAATTGTCTTGAATACGAAATAATTTATTTGGATAAGAATTAATACAAAGGTATGGAAAACATGGTGTGATTTTGATAGGCATTTCTATCAACATATGTCAGACTATTTTAGTTATCTCGAAGTTTTTTATAGATATTGATACGTTCTATAATATTGTAGAAAATTTTTTTGTTCTATCGTCATTCGTCAATACTTTTCACAGCGCATGCGATGAAAGACAATTTATGGCTAATTTTTCTGCACCTTGAGTTGGTTTTATTAAGAATTTCTGAGGATCACTAATTTTTTTCTAATAATAAATATAGCCTATGTTACTCAGGGATAATGCAGCTGAATAGATAAAGAAAATATTTGATTTAAAAAATTTATTCCTAATATCTCCCTCTATCTCGTCTCCTGTCAGCTTCATGTCTGTCTCTTCTCTCCTTTTCTCTTTCCCTCTCGCGATCACGAATGCGCTCTCTGTCACGCTCCCTCTCACGTTCTCTCTCCCTTTCCCTCTCTCTACGTCTTTCTCTTTCTCTGCTTCTTGAACGATCTCGTTTACGTTCTTTTTCACGTCGCTCGCGTTCACGTGACCTGCAATACAAAAATTAAATTTGTTTTATACACACGAGGCATTTCTGACATAAAAATAGTTTTAAAAAAAATAACTAGCAATATGCAAAAATATAAATATTATTAAAAAAATCAATCAATGCTTTTTTTCATAACAATATTTGTCTCTGGCACATTCCGGTCGAGCCACATGAGGGTAAGACTAACCCTTTTCCTCCCATGCCGTTAATGCTGCAGTTCTAGTGAACTCTGGGTTCTCATTCAGGGTCAACTAAAACCGCAGCATTCTTCTCTTCATTCCCCTTCCTCACTACCTTCGAGGTGGCAACGCATCGGCAAAACAAGAATCACTCTGTAGTATTGCCGATATCCATGGGCAACGGTGGGAACTTACCATCAGATGTTCCGTCTGCTTGTTTGCTCCTAAACTGCCATAAAAAAAATTGATTTTATGGAATTTTTTAGTAACAACCATACTTTTGTTGATTTGTTTTAATGTCTATACAACAATATGTCATATGGAATAATTCGATTATAACATCAAGATGAGAGCACCAACAAAAATTTAAAGGGCATATAGTAAATAACTTCATATTCCGTCAAAGATTGTACTTGTTTCGTCCTGTCTGGCACAACTTTTATGATAACAATAAAAGATGAGAGCACCAACAAAAATTTAAAGGGCATATAGTAAATAACTTCATATTCCGTCAAAGATTGTACTTGTTTCGTCCTGTCTGGCACAACTTTTATGATAACAATAATAATTGTATTATATTATTGTTCTAATAAATTAATGTTAATGTATAATGTAATTACTATTTTCTTTTTAGAGAATTTTTTAAATTTGAAGTTGGTAAAATTGTTTTCTTAAAAATATTTAATTTATCCTTAATTTTGATTGTAAATATTTGTTTAACATTTATAAAACTGTATAAGCTATCACATAAGATATTATAAATATAGAACCATATTCTCTATTTGGATTACAAATTCCCACTAGTTATAATAATAGTACAATGGGGATGAACTGAATCGTTAATCAAATTCGCGACCTGAGAGACTGCCACTGATTTTATAATAATATATATATTTTAGTTCAAAAAACATGTCTTCATTTGTTTGTTGGGTGCTTAAAAACTAGGTTAGTATACATTATCTTAAGTTAAAACTATAACTATAATAATTACTCAGTCTATGAGGCTGAGCATTATATTTGTCAGCAATTACATTCAGAATGCTGTTTAGCTGACCTGACCGTCTCGTCCGTGCACCCATCAGTGTGTATTTCAAAAAACATGTCAGATGCACTACATTTGCTTAGCAACCCCAACAGATTTAACTACTGTTAATATTCTCACTTAAAAAGTTATTAAAAACCCTTACCTTTCTCTTCTTCTATCTCTATCCCTTCTATTATTATTATCCTTCTCCCTTTTGTTTTCTTTAGTTTCAGTATCTACATTTTCTTCTTCTGAAGGCATATCCTCATCCATGTCGTCATCTAAAGCAGACACTTTTGGTTCCAACTCATTATTTTCTTCTAATATATGCCTCTTTTGAATTCGCGGTAAAATTACATCGCATAACCTCTCTTCCCTCAACAATTCATCGATATACTCATCCATATGTACTATTTCAAACTGTCCCTCACGATTTTGCCGTCTCAGTTTTCTGTTATCGTTATACAAAGGCTCCAAGTATTTGTAGCAATCTAGAGAGGAACCAGTGAGTCTCATGTAAAAAGCACCCAAAGCGCGCACATATTTAAACTCCTCATTTTTAATAAACTCAACTACAATATCTTTTTCAGGTTGTATCTGTAACATTTTCAATACTAAACACAGGAACGGGGTTGGATATATGAAGCCGCCGTGAACGCCGCCTATATATCGTAGTGCCATAGCTTTGTCCACAAGCAACTCTGCTGTTAAAGCAAAACATTCTTCCTTCCAATATTTTGAATCGTATACACGAGATCTTATTATCTTTTCTATCAAATATTGGGGATTTGTACCGCGAATTGATTTCGCGTCCTTCACGGTACGATTCGCCATTTTAAACTGACATCTGACATAAAGATTTTTGACACTGGTTATTACGTTCAGAAATTATAATCAAGAAATGTCCTTTATATTTTAAGTATTTTAGATTATTTAAATAACCTTTAAATACTTATTTTAATTCTTCTTATTCTTCTTCTTCTTCTTATTTTGTGGACTTGTACCGCTATTACAAGCAGTAATTTTGCCAATGTCAATGTTAGAGTGTGAGAGATGATAAGAATGAGCGGTAGTGACGCTGTACTCTCTTCTCTGCTTGGACTTTCTGAAGAGACTGTTCGGTACTGTGGCTATACCGCTTTTTGGTTCTGTCAAGTGTGGACGTTGAAAAATGCAGTGTGATTGGATCTCGGATGACTTTAATAAATGTAATTAAAACAGATTGTTTGGTGCCTTTGTTATACCTGCAACCACACATAAAAACTATCTGAGTGTTAAACTAACCCACTACTTTTGTTAGTTAAAAAAAAAAAAAAAGCAATTAATAAACTTATGTTAATCTTAAATATACTTAATAGCTTACTTTAGAAACTTAAAACTACTTTATGTTAGTAACTTATAGCTTAATACTGTACAACTTAATATATTTACACAAAATATTAATAATACAAGGATCAGGGAATGAAAGGAGAAATTGAAAGTTAGTAGGGCGCGGGATTTTAGTAGGTAATATATCATACAAGGAAGAAGGGAATTTTTTACAGCCGAAAAAGATATGATCCGGGGTTCCTTCGTCTAGGCCACACTCACAAAGGGAGTGGTCGCGCACCTTTATCTTGGCTAAGTGAACAGGGGTACATGAGTGACCTAATCTTAATCTGCAAATGGTTGAAGTCACCCACTTGCAGGCTTTTTTGTGCTTAAAGAACCAGGGCTTTTGGGGAATAACTGGTTGAATTGACCTGTAGTGCCTAGCTTTTTGTTGATCTTTCACATTCCAACGTTCACTCCAGGAATTTAAAAGATCACGCTTAGCATTTAACACAATATCCCTTGAGTAATTAGTCATATGAAGTACTGGCCCGGACTCAGCTGCTGACCTAGCCCACCTGTCAGCTAGTTCATTACCGGATATGCCACTGTGCCCAGGAATCCATATGATGGTGACCTCTAGTCCTCTAATGTGACAGTTAAAGAGCTTTTCTTTAATTTTAAGAATTAAAGCAGAATTTTGAATTTGGTTTTTTTTGAAAAAGTTTCCTAATATTGCATCCAAACAGCTCTTAGAGTCCGAAAAAATTAAAACCTTATTTAAGTTATGGGACTCTACATAGCATACCGCTTCTAGAATCGCCACTGCTTCTCCTGTAAATACAGTCGCCTCAGGAGGACACTTAAATCCTAAAACAATATTATAGTTGGGAATCCACACTGCCGCACCCACTTCGCTTTGTCCATTTAATTTAGAGGCGTCTGTGTACACTGCAAGCCAATTCCGCCAACTATCTAAAAAATTTAAGAATTTTGCATTGGCTGCAATATCGCCCTTATTAATGCCAGAATCGAGAATAACATTTGGTCTAAAAACAAGAGCGTCATAATTAATTTCAAAAATGGGAAATTTGGAATTTTGATAAATGGGGTGTTGTAAATTTATATACTTTTTATAACTACTGATAGCCCTTGGGGGCGTCTTATGGGACCAGTAGTTATCATTAATGACCTTTGCAGACAGCATTTGTAGAAGAGGTAAGAGAGGGTGGGAACCGATTTGGATTATTCTGCCTATAAATCTGTCTGACAAATACTGCCTACGAAGATCCAAAGGAGGGTCTGCACATTCAACTTGTAGGGCAATGTTAGGGGATGATTTCATCGCTCCCATGATAATGCGCAAGCACTTGGCTTGAGTCAAATTGAGCTTCTCAAGACCCACCCTATTGCATGGTTCAAAGATAAACGCAGCATAATCAAGGTGACTCCTTACAATTGCATTGTACAGCAGTTTTTGGCAATACGGGTGAGACCCCCACCAAACACCGGAGAGCGCCCTTAGGATATTAACGCCTTTCTCGCATTTTTGTGCAATATAGCTAAAGTGACTCGCCCCCGTCATTCTTGAATCTAATATAGTCCCCAAAAATTTTACATTAGATTCATTTGGGATTTGCTGGTTATTGCAAACTAATACTATCTGAGGGATATTGTACTTACGACTAAAAATAATTGACCTGCTTTTAGATATAGAGAGAGATAAACCATGATCGGCTAAAAAGATAAACAGATAGTATAGAGCAGAATTTAGCCGGGCTGCTGCCTCAATGATGGATTTGGATGAAACATATAGAGCAAGGTCATCAGCATACTGTAGTGTTTTACAAAAGGGGTTAACAGCTAATTCCAGATCGAATGTATACAGGTTAAAGAGCAGTGGGCTAAGCACCGAACCTTGTGGGAGGCCTTTCCAAACGCTTCTAGGTGGGAGATATTCTCCATTTAACCGGACTTTGATTACTCTTTCGATAAGAAGGTTCATAATGAAGTGGACTATCCTCACAGGGACACTCAGCTTATGCAGTTTCTGCCTGAGTACCGGAAGAAGAACACTATCATAGGCCGATGCAATATCCAGAAAAGCTCCAACAAGGTAGTCTCCATCTGAAAAGGCTAGTCGAATCTCAGCGGTCAGGATGCAAAGACTGTCAAGAGTACCCTTTCCCTTTCTGAAGCCAAACTGAGAATTGGCCAGAATTTGCCTACTTTCTACAAACCATTCCAGCCTGTTTTTAACCATGTGTTCAAATATTTTACATAGGGTAGATGAGAGGGCAATAGGACGATAGGAAGAGGCTTTGCATGGATTCTTACCAGGCTTGCAAACAGGAATTATTATCTGCATCTTCCATGATTCTGGAATGCATCCAGTTATAAAAATACTGTTAAAAATATCCAGGAGAAAGGTTTTACCACTATTGCTCAAGTTCTTCGAGAAAGAATATGGGATACCATCTTCCCCTGGAGCTGTATCCTTAAGACCATGCAAAGCAATCTCAAGTTCAGAGAGAGAAAAGGGTTTGTCAAACTTGTCTGTTGTCTGTCTTGCGATAGGAGGGCAGTTAGAGGGCAAATTATCTATGTTTGGGACATATGGGGGAGCAAGCCTAGCAGAGAACTCTTCTAGCCATACTGATGGATCATTTGTTGATGGAGACTCTGAAACTTGGGATCCTCTATATTTTTTAATATTCTTCCAAACAAAAGTAGAAGGAGTTCTAGGAGACAAGCACTCACAGAAATCGATCCAGCCTCTCTGTTTTTTCTTTGTAACTAGTCTCCTGAACCTAGCAGAAGATTTTTTGAAGTCAAGGAGATTTGCCATTGACATATTCTCGTTGTAAACTAATTCTTTTTCATTTCTTTTTGTAACAGCATCTGTACACTCACTATCCCACCAAGGAGGCGATGATAGTTTCTGAGTTGGATGCTTTATTGGGAAGTGGGTGTCAGCTGCGTCTAAGAGAATTTTTTGGAAGGCCAAATATAGTTCTAGAATGTTATTTTTAGTTTCAGAGCTTAAATTTTGAATTTTATGATCAACAAAAGTAGAAAAATCAGTCCAGTCAACATTTTTGAGTCTGAATTTAAGAAGAGGTTCTGGTGGCAGGCTTGGGGATACTCGCTGTGGCATTGATATTAAAATAGGGAAATGATCACTACCATAAGAAAGAGGGAGGATTTCCCAGGATAATAAAGATGCTAAAGAGGCAGAACACACACTTAAATCAACAGCAGATTTTTGATTTTGTCCTGGGTTAACTCTGCGAGTTGGGGATCCATCATTGATGACACAAATATTATAATCATCAAAGATGTTTAAAAGATGTAACGATAGTGAATCACAATAGTACGAACCCCAAGAAGTGTGGTGACAGTTGAAATCGCCAAGAATTACAATAGGACTTGGTAGGCAGGAAAAAATGGAGGAAATATCTGGGACAAGGTTGACATTAGGATGCGGAATATAGATAGATAGGAATGTAATGTTCATTGCTCTAATGGCAATGGCGTTGAAAGAAGAAGAGTGTAGGGGAAGGGGGATTTGAGAATAAGTTATTGTTCTTTTGATCAGCAATGCACACCCATCATAACCGTCATCACCGTCATCCCGCAGGCAGGCATACCCCGATACTCTAAAATAAGAGCCAGGATGAAGCCGTGTCTCCGAGATGGCAGCGACAGCGATATTGCGATCTCTGATCAAACACAACAACTCATACTTTTTACTTCGTATGCTTCTACAGTTCCACTGCAGAAGTTGTGTCTGGGCCATTGTGGTTGAGTATGAGGTTAGTGATTTCCATGATTTTTTGGGCAATGTTGTTCGGTATTTTATTGTTGGACTGGATCAATCCACTGAGGAGGTTAACTATTAGACTGAGTAACTCTTGGCTTGAAATAGGAGAATCTGACTGGCTTTGTAGAGCGCAGCCATTGGGAAGGGATGAAGAAGGAGTTGAAAGGAGAGCTTTGTGGGCTGTTTGGTCAAAGCCTTGTTGGGCAAAAGGTCTGTTTCTAGGGGTACGCACTATTGTTTTTCTGTATGTCTTGGTCAGTGGCTGGCTAAAACCAGACTGGAAGGTTGCAGCTTCTGTAGTTGGAGCGGACATCAGTCCAGCTACATCTGAATAAGACCTCATTTGTCTTACGGGGGGCACTTGTATTGAAGCATCCAAATATGAAATGTTCTGCTCTGACATAATAATTTTGATTTGGTGCTGACGAGTATATTCGGGGCATTTCTTGTCTGTGGCCTGGTGACTACCTGAGCAGAGGAGGCAAGAAACTGATTCTGATGAAACTTCACATGTATCACCAGGGTGGTCCTTGCTGCATTTAAAGCACCGTGGCTTTGAGCGACATTGACTCTTAATATGTCCAAATCGACAGCAGTTGTGACATTGGATTGTGGGTAAAAGGTACTTCTCAACTGGGAGGCGGTTGTAACAAACATAAACACATTGTGGCAATATTTGCCCAGAGAATGTGCAGACTACTGACTGTGTCGGTACCCAGGAAGCAGTGCCGTCGTTAAATATTTTACGGTTTAACCGTCTTGCTTTCAGAACAATACCACATCCTTCTGGGAGCTCCATGTACTCTACGAAATTTGTCATAGACCATTCTTTCGGAACATTTCGAACAAGACCCATTCTAGTTACATTGTAAGTGGGCACAGTAGCTTTCAATTTATTAGTCTGGAGGCAATTGTGATTTAGAAATGAGTTAGCAGCAGAAGCTGATCGAAACTCAATAGATATGCGATTCCTACCAACACTTTTGAGACCATCTTTGACAATTCCTTCAACTTTGCTACTTTTTAGCATCGAACCGATTTTGATGGGTCGAAGGGTTAGGCCAGCAGCTGGGTCAGGCTCTACACGTGATACATGAACCACGAAGGGGCCATGATCTTCTTTATCATATGTCCTATCTAAAATCACCAGTGACGGATGAGTGTACAAAGTTTCTATCGACGCCGAGGGCAGATCTAAATCAACTATCGTTTTCTTTGCACCGTTATTAATTACCTGGTTAGCAGGGCGTTTAGTACCTCTGTCCAATTCCATGAGTGTCGGACCCGGATCCGGCAGATCGCCCGGGGTCTCGTCCCCCATGACAACTACTTACTAAATTTGTTAAAAACTAAATAACACAACACAATACACACACTTACCAACAAAAAATCTTAAATATAATTATTAATGATAAAATAAAAATTAGTTTTAAGCGAAACAATCCCAAACCGCGTGAATTCTCCAGCAGTCAACTTGACAGTCCCTTATTTTAATCTATACTAATATTATAAAGAGGAAAGATTTGTATTTTTGTATTTTTGTATTTTTGTATTTTTGTATGTAACGAATAAACATAAAAACTACTGGACCGATTTCAAAAATTCTTTCGCCATTAGAAAGCTACATTATCCCTGAGTAACATAGGCTATATTTATTACAAGAAAAAATTAGAGATCTTTAGGAAATCTCACGAAAACCAACCCAAGGTGCAAAAAAATTAGCCATAAAATATCTTTCATCGCATGCGCTGCAAAAAGTATTGATGATAGAACAAAAAAATGTTCTACAATATTATAGAACGTGTCAATATCTACAAAAAAGTCCGCGAGACCATATGTTCAACTATTATAGTTACGTCACTATAACTACTTTTTTACATTTTAAAAGTTGATAAAAATGCCTATCAAAATCAGACCATGTTTTCTATAACTTTGTATTAATCCTTATCCAAATGAATTATTTCGTATTCAAGACTATTTCAATACCTGTAAATTACTTTTCAAATTATTATAATCGGACTTTCCATTCAAAAGATATTACGAAATTAAAAATATCAATATAAACAAAAAATACACGTCGACGCGACGGGCCAGTATAGCGACGCAGCGCAGCGAGTAAAGCAGCAAGAGAGTGGGCACCGAAATGCGGGAGGGCCAATATATTTTTAAAAATAATATTCCACCCGCGCGAAGCCGGGATGGGCCGCTAGTTATTCTATATAAATATAGCATTGTTCATTCCCGCTGCAGTATATTTGACATAATTTATTATACAGGATAAGTGACGATTCTTTGCGAAAAAATCGATCAGAATCGAAAGCACTAAATTCGATCCTTGATCTTAAATAGGGATGTTATACATCTATCGCCTAAATAAATTTCAAGTACAAAATCTATAAAATATATAGAACAAAGTCGGGTTTATTCGAACATTTGTAACTCGAGAGCAGCTAGACCGGTTTTCATTGTTTTGGATTTGTTGTATTTTGTTTTGTTGCAGAACAACTTATTAAAAACATTGAAAACTGTCGAAAAGATAAAATAATTATATATTAATATCCATCCCATCATTTAATGTTCATCCCGTCGATACGGTAAACTCTCCGCTCAAATTAAAGAACGTATTTAATAATTTAATTAAAGGTTTCGAATTGATAAGATATATCCACAATTTAGATTTAAAAAATGTAGAATAATTTGAGAGCAAAAAAAAAAGGAACTGGCTCCCTCTAGTAGTTTTACTATTGGCACATATTAGTTGTTTAGCTGATCTATAAGTGTAACTCGAAATTCATTGACTGTTAGGCGGTACGAATTCACTGAGTCAGCTAATGTATAATAAAAGTAAAAAAACAATCGATTTATAAGATTTCTCGATAGCAGTTAGTTTTGTTATCTATGATCGTGCTGTTATCTGTATTCTGTGGTCGCTATTTGTTTAACTTTTAAGTTTTAACGATAAACGAAAACGTAATGATTATATACTCTTTGTAAACGAAGATTCCCTCTGTAACGGTTGTTCTTTATTTTCATTTTGTTTTTTATAATTAAAGATTCAACATAGTATTGAATATTGATAATGCAGATAAAGAAGAGAAGGGGTGAAGAAGAACCAATGGAGGTCGATGAAAACAGACCACCGAACGGCCACAACGGAGAATACGTTGACAATGAAGAAATAGATCATATATCGGATGATGAGGAAGGAGGTGTTCGTATCGGCGATATTTATATACCACCAGCTCCTAAGCCGGCGCTCACATTTGATACCACTGGACCAAGGATGATTATAACTCATATTGTAAATGAGAACTTTAAAAGTTATGCTGGTGTTCAAATCTTAGGCCCTTTCCACAAGGTAAATGGAATTTATTACTCTAACTTATTTTTTGTGACTTATTTAGAATAGTAGACCTCTGCCAGAATTTATAAATATTTTTAGACATTATATCCTATTTTTATTATACCACCGTTATACCATCCTATTTTTAAATAAGACTATTCTACACTAATAAATATCAAGAAATAATCATTTCAATTTAATTAATTAGTTTGCTTAGAGAGTGTTATGCATATAATACAATTATACATATACAATTTATAAATAAAAATAAAAAAATAAGTACACCTATTTTAAGGCAAACACCAAATTCAAAATCCACATGTGTCAATCTAATAACAAAGAAAACAATTGCATAAACACTGAAATAACTATAACTAACTAATATCTTTGTATTAGTAACTACTTATTATTATTACTTTTAAAATATATATGGTTAATTATACATCATCCTATTCAAAAGGAGAATGATTACCAACAAAATGCAACAAATTACAGTAACCAATAATGGTAGGGGAGCCAGTGACAGATTTTCATGACCAGGTTTCACCTCCATGCACCAAATGGAGCAGCTATTTGTATGTTTAGATCCTCCAAGAATACTCCGTATCCCGTACCAGATCCAGTTTTGGAGCCGTCAGTGAAGATCCTGAGATCTATTCCATTTAGACCTGCTCTAGGGACCTCGTACAGCTATATATTGTACTTCTTTTCGAAAACAAGTTGCTTTGGAAACCTGTTGCTTGCCGCCAACAGCAGTGGTTCTTTTTGCATCACCTCTTGTAGAACCTCCGAGTGGGTGGTCTTGTTGGTCTTCCAAAGATTCAGGGTCTTTAACCTTACCGTCCTAGAAGCTGCATGGTTTTATGAAGAGTTGCAGAGCCGGAAGATTCAGCATTCTTCTAGCGCTGCAGTTGGTGTAGGACGCATGCTCCTGTGATAGCTAAACATGCTAATCGCTAGAAGCTTTGTACTTTGTTCCTTGCAGTTATGAGATAAGTGCGTGGCCACCACACAACTACTCCGTAACATATCATGGGCCTTATCACTGCTGTGTAGAGCCATAGAACGATTTTTAGGGCAAGGCCAAAGATTTACTTATCTATCTTTGTACAGCACTGCCAGAATGATATAGTGGCTTTATTTAGTTTCGTACTCCAGTTCAGCTTGCTGCCAAGTATCACTCCTTTAAATTGCTTGCTAGCTGAAATTCAGTATTGAACAGCTTGGGCAATTTGTAATTACCGAAAACTCTATTGTTCGTAAACATTACCAGTTCTGTTTTAGTTAGATTCACTGATAAGCCGTTGTCTCCGCACCATTTTTCCACCATTTTCAATGCTGCGTTTGTAACTTCACATATAGTATTGACAAACTTCCCTCATGCTAAAATTGCGAGATCGTCTGCGTAGCCTACGGTGTAGTAGTGTTTTTCGTTGAGATTGGTGATATCTATTTACCACCATGTTCCACAGAAGTGGCCAGATTACACCACCCTGGGGGCAGTCCTTCGCAACAATTGCTTTCTGTGATTCTCCCTGAACTAGTAGTATTATTCTATTCTGGAGCATGTTTCCAATCCAAATCTTTATAGTTGTACATACTCCACGACGTTGTAGAGCATCTTTTATTTTGCTGAGTTTTGCCTCATCAAAAGCACCCTCGATGTCCACAAACTATGAAGGTACCCAGACAGAAGCCTTTTTCCTGCAGTGCACTCTCGATGACATTTACCACAGCCTGGAGTCAGTACATTTTCCTTGACTATAGGCATGTTGATTTGTGTGCAAGGGTATTTTCTGAAGGTATTTATCCCTCAGTTCTCATTCGCACAGCCTTTCCAGTGTTTTTAAAATTAATGAGGTAAGGCTGATTGGTCTGTATGATCTAGGATTAGAGTAGTCACTTTTACCTGGTTTGGGTATGAAGATAACTTTTACCTCTCTCCATCTCCTGGGAACGTATCCATGCGCTAGACACGCTCTTAAGATAACGGTCAGCAGGAGGATAAGGGTCTCCCCTCCCCATTGTAAGAGGGCAGGGAACACTTCATCGGGTCCTGCCGACTTGAAAGGGTGAAACGTGTTAATAGCCCACCTTGTTTTGTCTACAGTGACCACTTCATGGGCTATTAGCCAATCTTCTTCATTAGCAGATATATTTTCCTCAGTCGATTCCTTGTGCTGCGTGATTTCGCACTTAGGGAAGTGCGTCTCAAGGAGGAGTCACTCTGCCTCTTCTGGTGAACTGGTGAAAGTATACGTCTGGTTACGTAAGGTGCCCAGAATCCGTCAGGGTTGGCTTGAAAGGACTTGCCTGTTGACTGTTGTTGACCCTGTTAGCTTGATGTTAGCATTCTATGCCAGTAGAGTATTTACGCCATCCTCCACAACTTCTGTATCTGATGCGTTTTTTTGTATTGCCGTTTACAGTCTCTGTAATGATCCCAGTCGTCATCTGCGCCTGTGTTCATTGCACGGTTTAAAAGTCTTCTTACTTTTGCTCTAAGCCTCTCTAGATCAGGCCCCCATCACGGTTGAGCTGCGGTGATGCGGTAAGTGGACATGCAGTGTGATAGCAGGTAATCATAATGTCTTGTACGCGTTTTACCTGTTTCTCGATACCTTCCACACCCATCAAACTCTCCGGAACCGTTTCCTCTTTCAAGTGCGACTCCATCAACGTCTTATATAGGACGGGGTTCGTCTTGCGGGGTTTAATATCACCAAGTGATATAGCGCCACATCCGAAGAGAGAGCGCGCGACGGCGTCGTCGGCGGATTCAGCGGAGGTTGGTTCAGCTCCCATCGGTGTTGTCGCTTCTTCATGGACTTTTATCGCGTCAGTGTCCCTGGAGCTGCTCTCCTTTTGGTCTGAGACCTTGAAAGGAGCAGTTTCGATGAACTTACCGGTCGGTCCCTGGAACTTCAGGTACACGGAGCCCAGCAAATACGCCAGCTGTCGTCCGTGTAACATCAGTACCGGTACCAACTCTTCCGGTACATTGACTACGACAAAGGTGTAGTCGTTGTGGTGGTACATGGCGTGCAGCAGCCATCGGTCAGCCTCCGCCCAGGGATTCTGGAAGCTGAGCATACCGCCGATTGCCGTCGGTCAGTTGATTGGTGTCGGTCAGCACACCAGGTAGGAGAATACCCTAATATCTCCCACACCGCCAGTCGGTCTCCATCCGGGAGTGTCATATGACCATGACAGCCTTTTTCAGCCAGTCCAGGATGCTCAAGTTGGAACACCACAATTTTAGGACTTGCCTGCCTTGCTTGTCATAGACGGGCTTGCCCAGAAATGCGGGTCCCACCCTCGGCTGCCATCATGGCGGCCATGAGCTTTTTCTCGAGCCCCTGTTGAACTAGCTGGACAGATGACGCGCTCAGGTGAGCTGAGGTAACAGCCACCAATGGGTCCGGTTTTGCGGCGTCGGCATAGCATAGGAGGTCGGCTGCGGTCTGTTTAAAAGCTTCGGCCTTTTGTTTTTTGTTCGCCCTTTGGTGAATTGGTCTCGTCTAGACAAGTCCGTCCAGCCTACCTGCAGTCTGTCGACTGGACGGGCAGTATCTGCTGGAGCAGCTACCACTCCCAAAGGTGGCTGGTCGAGATTGACCGGAGTTCCAGTCGCTCCCTCCCTCGGCTGTAATGATGGTACAGATGTCTATGCCAGTAGATTCCGGGTTTCAGTCACCGCTGAACTCTATCAGGATGTGGATGGCTGTGGAGCCAGTACACCCCGGGCATTTCTGAACTCTTCCGAGGAGTTGATTCAGCCTTTCCTGGTTTCCCCTTCTTGGCGTCAGATCTGGTACCTTTTGGTTTCCCTCCAGGTCCCTGTGGTTTTTGGGGTATGGATCTATATTGTTCCATTTTTACCCAGTAAAAATCTTCATTCCCTACGCTCCCCACCCTCCACGGAGCCCGCACCTGGGGATGTTCATTTTGAATCATCAGGGCTACGTAGGGAATATAGGTCCAGTTGGTTGGCGTCCTAAGCGACATCGGGAGCTCGAGCTGGTGGATCGATCCAGTCAACCAGTGCTTCCACCTGTCCTTACCCCGTCAGCATGGCTGACCACCACCCCTTGCGGGACCCACCCGAACCTCGCCTGGGGGCACGTGACCGTTACCCGCGTGCTGGCTAGACACGGGACCACCGTTTGTGCGTGAAATCGGGACCAAAGGGGGCGTGTTACGTCACGGGAGTAACTAACCCCGACTGCCGATCAGCTCAACGCCCCAGGACTCCATCATCCCCGCGTACGGCGTTCTACTGCCTGGGCCAAAACGCAGGTGGATGCTTAAATAGTCCACCGGCTGGCATCCACTGGCTACCGGTAGAACCGAGCAGAATTGCCTTGAGGCTAGCGAAGAATAGCTACTGTTTGTCACGTTGGTTTTGGCCGATCCCAGTACCTTCCTTCCATCCACTATCATTCGCTAACCCAGGTTGCCCAGGATGCACTAGGGGCAGCGGGTGTCAATCCACTCTGGCTTTTTATTTTTAGTTTAAATACAATATTATTGAAGTTGCATAAGTGGTTTTAGTAAAATATAGTGTAAAAATAAACACAGTTATATTTTTGTTTGTTATATTTTGTTATACAGTGATATATTTTGTTTCACATTTATTCTGATGATTTTAAATTCGGTTTGTTTTGATGAACTCTCTCTTAGAGTTGGCTGATGTGTATCATACTAAAAGTATTACATTATAACAGGCGAGGTTGGTGGAATTATATATATATTATATAAAGTAGTTTTATAAACATATATTTCTCAATTTTTTTCAGAGTTTTACCTCTATAATTGGTCCAAACGGCAGTGGAAAAAGTAATGTGATAGACTCCATGCTGTTTGTATTTGGATACAGAGCAACAAAAATCAGGTCTAAGAAGATTTCTGTTCTTTTACATTCTTCTAGCAAGTTTCCAAATATCACCAATGCTTCGGTTGCTGTTCACTTTTGTCAGATTATTGATGGGGTATGTTTAATTTTTTTGAGCTTATAAATAATATTTACAAATTTCAAAATTTTTTTTATTTAATTAAATTAGTTTTAAAAAATACATATTTAGAGTTTAGTTTTTTGATATTCATGCATTTTTTTTGCATTAAATATTTTCTGCATAATGGCGAAAAGCAGTAAAGTTATAAATCATATTGTAAGAATCCGATTGAGACCACAATACAAGAGAAAAATAATTACATTGAAATTTAGATAAAAAAACTGTCTAAGGGTTCCGTACATATTCCGTATATGGCAAAATAACTTGTTAAAATCGTATTTCTTGTATGATAGCCCCCCTTAAGTATTTATTTTATTCTGTTATTAGTATTTGATGTTATAAGGGCAAAAGAAATACTCAAGCCCATCATTTTGAGAAAATTTCAACTCTCTGGTGACAGATGGATGGACAGCGGAGTCTTAGTAATAGGGTCCCGTCTTTACCCTTTGGGTGTGGAACCCTAATTGTATTGCAGTGTAATTGTGTATAAATACCTGTTATTAATACTATTTTAGGAGGGGGAAGAGTTTACAGTAGTGCCAAACAGTGAAATAGTAGTTTCCAGATCAGCATTTAAGGATAACTCGTCGTTCTATACTCTCAATGGACGGAGAGTCCAGTTTAAAGAAGTGGCTAAAATGCTGAGGTCATATGGTATTGATTTGGATCATAATAGATTTTTGATTTTGCAGGTAATTATCTTATAATAATTTTATTTCTTTTCTAAATATATGAATTATTTTTATACTAGTCAATCCGCCCGGTGCACCCGGGTGCAATTTGCCATATGTTGTTTTATTTTACACTAGCGGCCCATCCCGGCTTCGCGCGGGTGGAATATTATTTTTAAAAATATATTGGCCCTCCCGCATTTCGGTGCCCACTCTCTTGCCGCTTTACTCGCTGCGCTGCGTCGCTATACTGGCCCGTCGCGTCGGCGTGTATTTTTTGTTTATATTGATATTTTTAATTTCATAATATCTTTTGAATGGAAAGTCCGATTTTAATAATTCAAAAAGTAATTTACAGGTATTGAAATAGTCTTGAATACGAAATAATTTATTTGGATAAGGATTAATACAAAGTTATAGAAAACATGGTCTGATTTTGATAGGCATTTTTATCAACTTTTAAAATGTAAAAAAGTAGTTATAGTGACGTAACTATAATAGTTGGACATATGGTCTCGCGGACTTTTTTGTAGATATTGATACGTTCTATAATATTGTACAACATTTTTTTGTTCTATCATCAATACTTTTTGCAGCGCATGCGATGAAAGATATTTTATGGCAAATTTTTTGGCACCTTGGGTTGGTTTTCGTGAGATTTCCTAAGGATCTCTAATTTTTTCTTGTAATAAATATAGCCTATGTTACTCAGGGACAATGTAGCTTTCTAATGGTGAAAGAATTTTTGAAATCGGTCCAGTAGTTTTTATGTTTATTCGTTACTAGGGGCCCATCCCGGCTTCGCACGGGTGGAATATTTAGTTTAAAACATTTTGGCTCTCCCTCATGTCGGTGCCCCTCTACCTCGGCGTTACTCGCTACCACTCGCTGCACTTCGAGTATCACCGAGATAGAACTACACTGGCCCGTCGCGTCGGCGTGTATTTTTTGTTTATATTGATATTTTTAATTTCGTAATATCTTTTGAATGGAAGGTCCGATTTTAATAATTCAAAAAGTAATTTACAGGTATTGAAACAGTCTTGAATATGAAATAATTTATTTGGATAAGGATTAATACAAAGGTATAGAAAACATGGTCTGATTTTGATAGGCATTTTTATCAACTTTTAAAATATAAAAAAGTAGTTATAGTGACATAACTATAATAGTTGGACATATGGTCTCGCGGAGTTTTTTGTAGATATTGATACGTTCTATAATATTCTAGAACATTTTTTTGTTCTATCATCAATACTTTTCGCAGCGCATGCGATGAAAGATATTTTATGGCTATTTTTTTTGCACCTTGGGTTGGTTTTAGTGAGATTTTCTGGGGATCTCTAATTTTTTCTTGTAATAAATATAGCCTATGTTACTCAGGGATAATGTAGCTTTCTAATGGTGAAAGAATTTTTGAAATCGGTCCAGTAGTTTTTATGTTTATTCGTTACATACAAAAATACAAAAATACAAATCTTACTTCTTTATAATATTAGTATAGACATACAAAAATACAAATCTTACTTCTTTATAATATTAGTATAGATTTAAATTTTCAACATAATTTATTCCTATATATATTTCGGCGCCTAAGTTAGGCTTAGATAGCTTATTCTTAGGGTTATATGGAAAACCTGGGCAGTGGAGGCGAGTGATGCAATTGTGTGAAAGAGCTCCTTAAAGCTTGGTCACAAGTTCAAGGCACTGCTTAGGTTCCTGTCGTAATAGTAAGAGATCATAATGTTTAGTTATATATTGGTTCAATAGCAGTATCTAACATTGTATTTACCCAATAGTCCATATCTTAATGTTTTTTATATACCTTTGTCTCTTTCTCATATAACAAACTCCTTTACACACTTTCGGAATTAAGGGACTATGGAAATTAATATCCAATCTTAAACGAAATATTTGCATTTACATATTGAAAATAGCCCAAAGATTAGGGATTAAGATTGATTTTGGCTGTATATAACTATATAAATACATTAATCCTTTTTGTACTGTTCTAGTCAATCTTTGTACTCCATTTTCATCAAAATCACTGGTAATCCTTGATTTTAATTCCTCAAAAGAGAAGCAGAATACTATTGAAATAGTTTTTTTTAACGTGAAGTGATTATTTCAGGGTGAAGTAGAGCAAATAGCCATGATGAAGCCCAAAGCTCTAACTGAACATGAATCTGGAATGCTGGAATATTTAGAAGATATCATTGGTACTTCGAGATACAAAGTATGTATAGTAGGGTGCTTAAAATTATTTTTTTCTCGTAACCTCTGTGACACAGAAAAACAGAGATAGGCACTGTAGCTCACATCTAAGAGGTCTTTTAATTTTAATTTCCCATATTATTAACTTGGGAAAATCTTTTCATTATCTGAAAATTATTATTTATTTTATTTACTACTTATAGCTTATATACAGCCATTTCTTCCAGACAACCTTTGTGTTAAGAAACATTTTTATTTAATGGAGAATAAGACATTAACCAGATAAACATATACAATAAATATTTATAATCATATACTAATAAATATCCAGAAATATGACTTAATCACTATATTGAATAAAAAAGCTGTGATAGCCCAGTGGTTAAGACATTGTTGTCTTACACGGGAGGTCCGGGTTCCATCCTGGGCACACACCTCTGACATTTGTAAGTTATGTGTGTTTTAAGTAATTAACTATCACTTGCTTTAACGGTGAAGGAAAACATCGTGAGGAAACCTGCACTCCTGAGAGTGCCCTAAAAGTTCTCAAAGGTGTGTGAAGTCTGCCAATCAGCACTGGGCCAGCGTGGTGGACTATGACCTTCCTCATTCTGAGTAGGAGACCCGGCTCAGTCGTGGGCCATTAATATGTTTTGATGATGATCCAGAAATTAAATTAAATATAATAAAAATACATAAATAAATAATAATACATTTCATGTCACCAGCGTCTGCCCGAGAGGCAGGCAGGTTTTTGGAGATTTTTAGAAATTAGGAGGGAAAAAAATTACAGAATATTAAACTGATTATGAATTTATGTTAAATATTGAAAGAAATAAATATTTCATTCAATATTTGAACTGAGGTAGGGCACAGCTAACTGAGGTAGGGGACAGCAGGAAATTTCCTGCTCAAGTATGGAGCAGCCCGACTGGGGTAGTACCTCGACCTTACAGAAGATCACAGCTAAATAACACTACTCTAAAGCAGTGTTGTGTTCCTGTTGGTGAGTAAGGTGACCAGAGCTCTTGGGGGGAATTGGGGATAGGGTCGGCAACGCGCTTGCGATGCTTCTGGTGTTGCAGACGTCTATAGGCTACGGTAATCGCTTACTATCAGGTGAGCCGTACGCTTGTTTGTCGACCTAGTTATATAAAAAAAAATAATACCACAAAAAAGGAATTCATTGTGTTTGTAGCAAATTATTTGTCGTTAATGTTATCCTCTGTATATCTTCAAAACATAAATTATATAAAAAAGGTATATATTTGGGTATCAGTCAATAAAGTAGATCATATTAATGAAAATATTTACATTGATAGGAGCCGATAGAAAAACTGTTTATCAGAGTAGAGGAATATTCAGAAATGCGTAAAGAGAAGCTTAATAGAGTTCGCCTGGTGGAGCAAGAGAAGCAGAAACTAGAACAGCCGATGAGAGAAGCAGTTGAATTGATGAATCTCACCAATGTTGCTTTAAGGACAAGAAACATGCTCTTACAGAAGTATATGTATGTATTCATTAAATTTACACTGATGTGCTCGTCATCACTATTTCACTGTTACAGACACCAGTATGTCACTCTCTTTTTTTCCTTATAGATTTCTTGATACTGCTTGTATTTCGCATTAATTCTGCCAATGACGACGAAAAGTTCTGCCAAGTCTGAGGATATTGATCAGTGAAATATTTTTGTATTTTTTTTTACACATAAGACATCACAATTTACGCCACAGACACAATAAAACTATGTCGCTTTCGGTCCACAGTACTCGCTCAACTGACATAATTGCACAAGATTGTATTTGTCTTTATACTACCCTCATATCTGTAAATTGAAATATTCAAATAGTTATATTAGAAATGTATTTACTAAAAAACTGGTTAAAAATAAATAAATAAATTCTTTATTAGGGAATTAGTGTCATCCCCATATACATATAACAGTAACAATTTATTTAAGGAATCAATATGTTAGGCAAAAATGGTAAAGAAAAGAGAAATTAAAATTTTTGAGAGATTATGTACTTAGTATGATAAAGACAAATTGAATGGTTAAAGGAAAAAAATTACTACGTAATAATTAAAAATTAAGTTAAAATTACAAATAATTTATTTATTAAAATAATTAATAAATAGAGGTTTGATTAAAACTTAAACTTGCAGTTAATAAAAGCTTTTGTAAATCCTTCAAAACACTTAGACTTCTGTATATAGTTTCATCTGATCGTCCAAATATTCAAGAAACTCTTGAGATTAATAATACAAAAGAATTAAAGCTTAGCTTTAAGCATTGCAGCTTATACAGGATGGATTTTTGAGACGGGTCAGTAAGGGCAAGTACCTTAACCGTTATAGTTACAGGAAAACGTTCCTAGGAGACCATCCATAACTTTTTAAGATATTCTGAACTGCATTTACAGATTTTTGAGAAAATGTACGGTTAGCGAAAGAAGTGCTAAAATCCAAAAAAAAATTGTTTTATGCCTATCGATCCTACTTCGTATTGGGATCAAAAGACTATGGGACCATTTAAGATATGAGTACTTGAAATATCCGAAAGAAATTTCTAGTACTCATATCTTAATGCTCATTTTGAGCTATTTATTTCGTAGATCATCTATTTTTAAGTTTGTGTGACATGTTGTGTCGTACCGTAGTTTTTGGATTTGAATTTCAGTTGCCCTTAAAGAATCTTTTTGTCACAGTAAGAAATAGGATTGTTTGGCAATAAAAATATTATGAGTTGATTTATCGTTTTTCAGTACAAAATGGAAAATGTTTTTGGCGATTTCTGACATTTATAGTACTCATACCTTAAATGGCCCCATAGAGTCTTTTGATCGCCATTCGAAGTAGGATCAATTGTATTTTAATGAAATAAACAAGAATTATCTTCTATTTGTGTTTAATAAAATACATCCATTACAACTACATGACAAACAGTAATCAAAATTGAAGAACAACCTCTCAGTAAAACCATTTTCATTTTATATTTAATTTCTTATTCCTCAATACTCCCACTAAATTAAATGTAATAATGAGCCTAATCACCATAACTTATAAAACTTATAATACTTATCGACAATCCAATGCTTACAGACGGTCTAGATGACTTAAGTCTCCGGAGAGATGTTGGCTCTCTATGTGTCTTCTACCGTCTGTACAATGGGGAATGTTCTGAAGAGCTATTCGATTTAGTGCCCCCAACTCTTTTCCGCCATCGCACTCTCCGCCGCTGGGACAAATTGTAGTAATGTACGTGCGTCAAGATCCTTTCTCCCACGCACGTGCAAGTTATGGAATGACCTTCCCCCAGAGGTATTCCCAGAGGACTACAACATAGGTCTTCAAATGGCGTGTGTACAGGTTTCTCAGAGGTCGGCAACGCATCGGCAGCTCCTCGCGTGTTGCAGATGTCCATGGGCGACGGTGACCACTTACCATCAGGTGGACCCTCTGCTCGCTTGCCCCTTATTAATTATAAAAAATAAAAAAAATTACTTTTGTTTAATAATTTTATAACCTTTTCTTGTTAGCTATAATACTAATCCTTCAGAAACTAAATTTCGTCTTAATTTAGGGACATAAAGAACATTTTCTAGAACACATGTCTCCCACTGACCATTTACATACATATCAATCAAAATATTCCCTTGACCAATAACTTCTATATTTTCCTCATTGCCCATCCGGTATACGGGATTATATCTTGGAAAAAATCTTTAACATATGACATGTGTGCTGATGCACCATCGTCTAATGTCCATTTATGGTTTTCATTATTAATAAATGACATCATAAACTTTTCTTTATTCTTCTTATGTGCATAGCATTTTTTAGCAAAATGCCCTCTCTTTCCGCAATTATAGCATTGAACTCGATGTCCTTGGTATTCATTTCTCCTGTTATCATTATTTCTATTACACTTTATTTTATTATTACTTTGTTTCGCCACTTACAATGCCATTTCATTTTCTTTCTAAACATTTATATAAGTTTCTTCATCCAGTAGACGTGCAGTCAAATTAACTAAAGTTTGACGTGCAGGATCAAGTGACATCCATGCTTGACGGAGTGACCTATAGCTAGATGGAAGCGTATCACTAATCTTTTCACCGCTTTCTATTAATTCTTTCGCCAAAACTTCCACTGTTGCGATATGTTGAGCAATACTATCTGAAGGTGACTTTGAGCACTTTTAGGGAACTCTCAGGAGTGCTGGTTTCCTCACGATGTTTTCCTTCACTGTTAAAGCAATTGATATTTAATTTCATAAAACACACTTTATGTAATTAATATTTGTTGTAGACATGAAACCAACAAAATAATAGAAAATAAAAATAAAGAACTGGAAGAACTGAAGGCTATATTAGCGCAAATTGATGAGAAGTTAGCGAGTTTAAAACAGGAGATACAAGAAAAGGTTGTTGAATTAAACACTGGTACAGAGTAAGTGATCATCTTTGCTAATATTATAAATGAGGGGACGGGGTAGAATACTATTCCCCTCTGCCGCTGGGAGAGCATCTCGTAAGAGCCGAGTAACCCAGCACCCCTTTGGAGGTAGGGGATCAGTTCCCCGACTGACTTGCGACCACCAGCATGCAAATCCGACTGCCAAGTGTCATGGACGCGTTCCGGTCGCGCCGCATGTGGACCAGACTTAACCCCTTCCTCTCCCATCCGATTAATGGGAGTATAAAATCTAGTGGACTAAGGGCTCTTGCTCAGGGTCACCAGAAACCGCAGCATTTTTTCTTCATTCCCCTTCAACATTCTATCTTAGAGGATGCCATGGGTGATGGTGGCCACTTACCATCAGGTAGACCATATGCTTGTTTGCACCTCATCTACCATTAAAAAAAATGCGAAAGTAACTCTGTCTGTCTGTCGCGCTTTTACGTCAAAATTACTGAACCGATTTAAAAGAAATATGCTAAACAGATAGTCTAGAGCCTGAGAAAGGACATAGGCTACTTTTATTGCGAAAGAAGGGTTGAAAGGGGGGGATGAAAAGTTGTATGGAAGTATCGCTATTCCACGCGGACGAAGTTGCGGGAACAGCTAGTTTTATATAAAGATTTTATCAGAAAATATATTATGAAGTAACTGTGTTTTTCAACTGTATTTCAATTTTTTTTTAAAAGGAATTTTGGTTTTAAGTGTCTGTCTGTCACCAGGCTGTATCTCATGAACCGTGATAGCTAGACAGTTGATATTTTCAAAAATGATGGCTCCCATACAGTAGACTATTATTGTGTATATAATGTCACCTAGTTCTTTATATGTTATATTACAAACAGACATTCCAATTTTATTTATTTGTATGGATTATAAAGTATTTAATTTAAAAATTATTTAAACCAGAAAATATGATGATTTAATAAAGAAAAAAAATGAGATAGCGGAGAAGTGGCAGGCCTCAAAAAGGAAAATGGTCACCGTTGTATCTGACACAACTCAAGCTAATAAAAAGAAGAAGAATCTAGAACAACTGCTTGAACAGGAGAAGGGGAAACTTATTGAATTGGAATTGGTAAAGTATATAAATTATTTTTTTAACACAAATTATTACATTTTTTTTAAATTATTTTTCTGTGACGTCACGCTTTAGTTATGTTACATTGTGTTTGATGAACGTTTTACATGACATGACGTCATACGCTCTTTTTTTTGGTAGTTTAATTAATATGACGTTAAAGAACATTATTAATTTCAATGTTTTGAATAACATTCATTTTATAGATAAACTAGCCGACGCGTGATTTCTTTCACATGTTGCTTCGCTCCTATGGGTCCTAGGGTGATGTTATATAGCCCATAGCCTTCCTTGATAAATGGGCTATCTAACACTGAAAGAATTTATCAGATCGGACCAGTAGTTCCTGAGATTAGGGCGTTCAAGCAAACAAACAAACTCTTTAGCTAAATTCTAAAATAAAAGTCACTTTCATGTCTATCTTTCTATTTACTATTTTCTGCAGAATTTTAATAAAAAATATAATTGTGTTTCATAGATACCAGAAAAAAATAAACGTGAAATAGAAGATTGTCACAAATTATTGGAGAAACATAGTGAAAATAAAGTAAAGGCTGAAGAGGAGTTACAAACTCTTATGGCTGGAGTCAGGTAATTTAAGACTCGACAGACTTCCAAAGAGCATTAATGCACAAAAGAAATGCATCCGTGCAATATGTGGTATACCGCCGTATGAATCTTGTAAACCTATATATAAAAAACTAGGTATACTAACACTACCGAGCATATATACAGGGTGTCCCAGAACTCAACGTCAAGCCGAAACGGGGTGACAGGATTGATTGTAACTATCATGAAAAAAATCAGAAAATAAATCTATCCCATGCGGTTTGAAAATTATGGGCATTTAAGAAAAACCTAGATATTTGGTCAAACTGTAACCATTTTTCGGTTATTGTGGTTAATTTTTATTATTTTTGTTCATTTAAACTTTGGAGCCGTAATCCTAAATAAAATTTCTAGAACCACAGTCAAAAATAATGACACAATTGCCCCAAGTTTTCTGGAATTAAGACTATTTGTTAAACTACGAATTTAAAATTCTCAAAATTTGTTGACTTTGAAAGGCCTTCCTTTAAAAAAAATGTACTAAAGTGCCTTGACAAGTGCCATTAAAAGTTCGCGCATTTAATCAGGATTGTAAAATGGTACAATACTTGTTAGTTTCATACTAAAACAAAACGAGTAAAAAAATAAAACCTCAAGTAACCCGATTTTTGCTAACCAATTTTACTCAGTTAAAATGTTTTTTATTCGCACAAGCTCTTGGTAGGTTCTTAATTTTACGGCAAAATGATGAGAGAGATGGATAGTGGACATGTTTGCCATGAGCGAGCGAGATAGATAGTGACGCCACGTTTACTACAGTCAATAAAAGGAAAATAACATTTTTTATTACAATAAATGTTCAAATAGTAGTCAATAGTAGTAAAGTAATAAAAAATGTTATTTTCCTATCTGACTATAATTCCAATAAACCTAAAACTAAACTAGGTCAAGATTTTTCATTATTTTATTAATTTTACTTACTTTTAAATTCGTAGTTTAACAAATAGTCTTAATTCCAGAAAACTTGGGGAAATTGTGTCATTATTTTTGACTGTGGTTCTAGAAATGTTATTTAGTATTACGGCTCCAAAGTTTAAATGAACATAAATAATAAAAATTAACCACAATAACCGAAAAATGGTTACAGTTTGACCAAATATCTAGGTTTTTCTTAAATGCCCATAGTTTTCAAACCGCATGGGATAGATTTATTTTCTGATTTTTTTCATGATAGTTACAATCAATCCTGTCACCCCGTTTCGGCTTGACGTTGAGTTCTAGGACACCCTGTATATATTTGAATTAGCATTGTTCGTTAAATAAAATAATAACCTATTTGTAAAGGCACGAGAAATACATTTGAGAAACACAAGAAATCCTGAAAGATTAATACACCAAAAAAAACCAAAAACGTCTCTATATTTAAAGAATTGTAATGCAATGTGTGTTAAAATATTCAACTCCTTGCCGACAAAAATTAAAGAGCTTTCAGGGCAAAAATTTAAAACAACTAAAAAACTGGCCTGGAGATTACGCATTTTACTCAATAAATGACTTAATAGAATAGGGCCAAAGAAATTACTGATTATAAATATTCTTAGAAAAAAAAAACTACCTCTAAAACAATAATTATTTCAAATCAAATCAAGTTTAGTTTTAAGAATTTATATGTTGCATGCCAGAAATGGTTGTAATACTGTAAAGTTCAGTGTAAATAAATAAATTTAATTAGTTTATTTACACCAAATTACAACAGGTTTCTGTCACTTTTTAGGTGATATTTGTAAGAAGGCCCCTCATCTATATTTTATTTTTAGATAGAGTTTTAACTTTTTTATTCCTTAGTTAAGTTATTCATAGAATCTTTAATAATAAAACAATATTGATAAAAAATCTATAAAATATATTTGGATGTTTAAATAGATTTTTTTTGTGTCCTAGGTCCAAGACTCAAAGTCTCTGCGAACAAAAAGACAAACTTCAATCTAAACTTATGAATTTAAAGAAGATAGTACATGAAGCTAATAATAAGTATAAGTTGGCTGAATCTGAATTAAATTTATATTTAAGCACGGAAAAGGTTGAAACTGAAAAGTATAAAAACCTGAAACAGTCTTATGAAAAAGCGAAAAATGACATGAGTGAGAAGAAATCGTAAGTAATCTAATTTATTATATTACTAGACGACCCGTCCCGGCTTCGCTCGGGTGCGATTAACACGTGTATGTAGCCGTAACCGCTATGTCCCTGCATTTTAAATTTGTAATATCTTCAAAAATATTCTTTTAAATTTCATGTTGTAAAGTGCCATATTGATCTATATCAAATGCATAATGTATTTAAGGTACCTAATCGGGTTAAGGGTAACTGATGTATTGTTTAAAATCGCTTCGTAAATAAGCCATTATTTCTCATAAAAAGTAAAGGATAAAAAATGGTTATTGTGGGTTATCCCTAAGAGATAGAAATATATCTTTGAGGACTTTTTTGTAGACCTTTTTAAGGTGTACAATACTGTAGTACATTATTTTTATCTATCTCGTAGGGTTCAGCCAGCGTTTGCAATGTAAGCGCAAAAAAAAATCACATTAGAAACCTCTAAAATTATCGGTGTTTCTCTACTTTATTATATATGTATTACACATATAAACCTTCCTCTTGAATCGCATCAAAGTCTGTTCAATCTAAACATACATAGGGACATACAGTCAGACAGAAAGCGGAAAGCTATTTTGTTTTATACTATGTAGTGATAACCTTTTGAAATAGATTTATAATACTTATTTATTATATTTTAGATTACTTCAAGCTCTGAAATGGTCGTTACCATCACAAGAGAAACAACTAACAGAAATTCAAACAAAATTACAGGTGTTGAAGGGAGAAGAAACTAGTGCTACTAGAGAAGTGCGAATTTTAAGGTTAATATAAAATCCATTTTAATATAAGTTGTATAGAAAAAGATTTTTCCTGTCTCTTACTAGTGAAAGAGAGAGAGAGAGAGAGTTGTACTATAAAATGCAATTACAGTATAATTTTTTTATGTGTTTAAAAAAGAGGTTAAACTTTGGAACAACAGGAAAGGGATCTTATTTTACCCGAATACTACCGAATAAAATTTTGCCAGTCTATGTATGTATGTGGCTATGTTTGTTTCTATGTTCTACCCTAGTAGCTAATCTACTGAACCAATTTCAATGAATGAGGTGTCAATATATTCGTAATAATGGGACGGGTGACATAGGCTGTATAAATTTCTACAGATAGATACAGTGGATGCGACCGCGGTTCTACCGTGACTGATTTCTGGGTTTCTGTCTGAATTATTTTTTTATTTCGTCCTTGTTTTATGATCATAAAGTATTACAATAACTTGCTTTCAGAAATACAAAAAATAATACATGTCGGGGATTTTAAAATGATGATGTGAAAGGAGATGGAAGCAGGAAGATGGGGAATATTGGGGAACACTAAAAGGGGGTGATGGTATTGAATGGAATATTGGGTAAACGCAACGTAGTTACTTCTACTGAACCGATAAATGATCAAATATGATCTCTAACAATTACGAGAGAAACCTAAGCAGTGCCTTGGACTTGTGACCAAGGTGTAGGCTTAAGGAATTCCTTTAAATGATCATAACACTCACCTCCACTGCTCAGGCTCTCTGTTTAAGCCCAAGGTTAAACGCACATAAACCGAATCTAATACAAGGCTAACCTAACCTAAGGCTAACCTAACCTAACATTGTGTTTACTTAACCACGTGGCAATTACATTGTAAGGACTTACGTGACCTTAGTTGGACAGCACTTCCACACTACACTGCACTTGACACTATCACTATCACTAGCACTACTTAGATGTTCACTTCTTGAGAGACCGCGCACGACTAAGACTTCAGTTAGACTGTCGATCGCATATAAAGGGTCGAGGGTAGATACTGTCAAAACAACGGAAGTGATTCCTACCCCACTCCAACGCCATAGACAACGATAACGATTCGATTAATCGATAATCTTTTACTATGCTCCGACACGGCCATTCTGATAATCAACGCGCTCTCGCGTTGCCTTTAAACAGTTTCAAAATACGTAACACGTAACACTAGTTTCATAGACCAATAACTTCGTTAAAGTGTGACAGCTTTCAGCACTATTTTCCACTAGACGTAAGAATTTCAGTCATTAACACACAAAGAAACAAAGAGCTCTGAACACTCTTTACAGAAAACATTTCAAATTCATAGCAAAGCGTAACAGCTTTCAGCCCCAACCGTCGGGGCCTACAAAGCCACCTTACAACGGCTCAATAACAACAAAGCGACAACGCTTCCAGTACATCTTTCCGACAAAGCGTAAAAGCTCTCTGTCCACTAACAAAACGTTAATATGATCAGTAATTTCCAAACACTATGCGTAAAAACTGTCAACACCATAATTTACTACCGAAACGGCTGATGAGCCTCATGTAAAGCAAAGGCGTACCTACTTCAAATAATAATCACGATTTTAAGATTTTAAACTACCTTCGCAACTATTTCTGATTTCAACTATTTCTGAATTCTTTTTTTAAACTACCCACTTTTAACTTTTTCGAAAACTAATTTTACTCGCATTGAAACTAATTTAACTGTCAGGATTATACGCAAAGAACCCTTAACGTGAACTTTTGGGCTTGTGATCCCACTTCTGATGTCGGGGATTTTAAAATGATGATGTGAAAGGAGATGGAAGCAGGAAGATGGGGAATATTGGGGAACACTAAAAGGGGGTGATGGTATTGAATGGAATATTGGGTAAACGCAACGTAGTTACTTCTACTGAACCGATAAATGATCAAATATGATCTCTAACAATTACGAGAGAAATCTAAGCAGTGCCTTGGACTTGTGACCAAGGTGTAGGCTTAAGGAATTCCTTTAAATGATCATAACACTCACCTCCACTGCTCAGGCTCTCTGTTTAAGCCCAAGGTTAAACGCACATAAACCGAATCTAATACAAGGCTAACCTAACCTAAGGCTAACCTAACCTAACATTGTGGTTACTTAACCACGTGGCAATTACATTGTAAGGACTTACGTGACCTTAGTTGGACAGCACTTCCACACTACACTGCACTTGACACTATCACTATCACTAGCACTACTTAGATGTTCACTTCTTGAGAGACCGCGCACGACTAAGACTTCAGTTAGACTGTCGATCGCATATAAAGGGTCGAGGGTAGATACTGTCAAAACAACGGAAGTGATTCCTACCCCACTCCAACGCCATAGACAACGATAACGATTCGATTAATCGATAATCTTTTACTATGCTCCGACATACATAATAAAGGAATTTTTGTCAGAAATATACATAAAAAGTTCTAATTGTGTGTCACTAATGCTAGATTTTATTGGATTATTGCAATGTGGTCGAAATTTTGATTTTTTGATTTTATTTAAACCCCAATAATCTTGTCATTTTGACGTTCTCTGTCTCTGTCTAGAACATAGTCTAATGCGCGCCACTCGTTGCGGTGTGCTTTCCTTAACATAATAGACCAGCTATTAACGATGTTCGTCTTCAACCAGCAGCTAGCTTGCCACATATTCAGTATCCTTTCGACTCTATCTCTCGTTCTTCCTACGATTTATGTGGCCTGACTTGCCTATCTTCACTTTAAAGTTCTATTCTTCAGGCTATGTAAGCAACATTAGTCTGCTTTCTTATTTCTATTATCGGATCCGTTTTGCAAACATGAATTCCTTTGATCTGTTCTTGAGTTTAAGAATAAAGTTTCAGTATACATTTTTATATTGTAGATCTCAATTGGAAGAGTCCCGTCAAGCAATGAGTGCCAACAGATCACGTGGCAGAGTTTTGGATTCTCTAATGAAGGAAAAGAGGGATGGTCGACTTCCAGGAATATTTGGAAGATTGGTAAGAATATTTAAATCTCTGTAAAACTCTTTTATGTAATTATGAGCAATTATAATAAAATCGAAAATCTCAGGAGACTGACGAGATTCTAAGAAAATTTGTTTTCATTTTCAACAGGGTGATCTCGGTGGGATAGATGCGAAATACGATGTGGCCATATCCACGTGTTGCGGAGCCCTAGACAACATAGTGGTGGACACGGTGGAGACTGCGCAGGCCGCTGTCGAGTACCTCAAGCGCCACGACATTGGCCGCGCCACCTTCATAGCGCTGGACAAGCAGACGCATTTACAGAGACACTATCAGCATAGACAAACATAGTAAAGACTTTTAAATACTGTGACATATTATGTCAATAAAAAAATAATTAAAGACTTATTGTATAGTTATAAACTTCTGTATCTTCAAAGTAGAAAGAAAGAAATCATGTTAAGGAGTCAATATTGTTAAAAAAATTATTTTCTCAATATTTGTACATAAAAATAAGCCTTTCTCACAAATTTTGCGTTCATGTTATTTTCAAAGTTCATAACTGTCTTAATTAAAAGTTTAAAAAATATATCTTATACAGAAAAAATGCTATTCTAATTGTTAATGATTGATTAGTTCTTAAATTGCTATCTTCTTCGAAGGTCGAAGGTCGGCGTTCATTAAGGCAACTTGTATCTATGATGCCGCGACTCTGAATAAGGAATGAGTGCTTTTTCCAAAACATTGGCGTAGGTTTTTCAGCCAGGATGTTCTTCTTCGACCCACACATCATTTTCCTTGGATCTTGCCCTTGAGTTGTAACAGGTCGTAATTTCGGTTTCTCATTATGTGGCCGAGATATTCAAACTTTCTTTTCTTAACTAAATATACAACTTCTGGTTTTTTCTTTAAGCGACTTAGCATTGTTACGTTTTTTATTTTGTCTCCAGGATATCCTTAACATTCTCCTGTATACCCACATTTCGAAGGCTTCATGTTCTTACAGCTCGATTCTGTGAAGGTCCATGCTTCAACGCCATACATAAGAATGAAGAAAACATAACAACGTACTCGAAGCTGGATGTTTAGCTTTTTATTGCACAGAAGTGATTAAAGCTTAAAGAATGCAATCCGGGCTTGTTCTATGTGGCACCTTATTTCAAGACTGTGGTCCCCCGTATCATCAACCCAGCATCTCAAATAAAAATTAAAATTAGTACTAAATTTTAATTTACTTGAGAGATGTTTTTTTTGTTTTCAGTCCCGAAAACGTGCCTCGTCTCTTCGATCTAGTTAAAGTGAAAGATGAGAGAGTGTTGCCAGCGTTTTATTATGCCCTACGTGAGACGTTAGTGGCGAAGGATTTGGAACAAGCGTCGAGAATAGCGTACGGGGCTACGAGGTATCGTGTTGTGTCTCTGCATGGAGATGTCATTGAAATTGCAGGTAATTTGGACTCATTTTAGAATCGTTAGAAAAGTGCGTTAACTGTATTTTTGTTAACTCCATTTACTCCCAATCAAATGAATTGATTATCTCGATTAAACTTTCAATAAATTTTTGTAACATTTTAGCCGTCACAGTAACTTCTAAAAAGCAATTTATCTCTCGACTTCTTATTTATTTAGTATTAATTAAAAAAAAGTTGTAGTCTATACGCAGATCAACAGTTTTACTACTCAACTAGAATATCCTTCTTTACGGAGGTTATACTTTAGATACGTGATGTAATCATCTATATTTCCATCATGCCGGCGTATTTATTTGGTTTGCTTACGTTGGCACAACCGATTGATATTCAGTTTATGCCAACTTCTAAAATCAAATGTTACTCTGAGTACGTAAGTATAGGTTTCACTTTGAATGCGCAGAAGTCACTATTACGGGCGACAGCAGCGCGTTTCAGTTCTCACGCGTCGGCTACGTGACGGATGGAACGCAGCACGCTCACAATGCGCAACTTTCTCCCACTATTTTTCTCAGACCTAAAGTTATCTGCCGGCTAGTATACCATTATATTCACGTACTCAATGGAGTATATGAAGACATTTTGTGTCGCTCCAACTTCCTGCCAGACGCCATCCTAAATATTATTTTATACATATTTTCAGTTATGACATTGGCATTATTGATTTGAGTAGCATTTAACTTTAGATGGTGGCACAGCTGATAAACTTCATATGAAAACGTAAACGAAAACTTGAGTAATCAAGCCGTCATGATCATGACGACATGAAGCTCTGTGTCTAAAGTATGACCCTCGGGAGTAATATTCTATATAATAACAACTGAATCTCATGATATTTCCTCCAGGTACTATGTCCGGTGGTGGTAGATCAACGATGCGTGGTAGAATGTCCAGCTCAGTACAACAGGACACCAGTGAGTGCGACCCAGCCCGCATACAGGCTTATGAACAAAAGTTGGAAAGTTTAGAACACAGGTATTTAATACTGTTTTTTTATGGTATATATGACACATACTGACAGACGGACCACCTGATGGTAAGAATGGCCATGATAGCCATTGCCGCCCATGGACATCTGCAATACAAGAGATATGTTACACCCTCGAAGATAGAATGGATTATTAGGGGGAGAAAAGAGAAAAAGGTTCGGGTTCAGTGGAACCTGAGTAAGAGCCCAGAATCCACTAGATCCGCAGTGTTAATAGGATGGGAGAGAGAGCGGTTAAGTTTGATCCACATGCGACTCGACCGGAACGCGTCAAAGACACTTGGCAGTCGGATTCGCATGCTGGTGGTCGCAAATCAGTCGGGGAATTATTGCTCGCTCGCTCTCGGCGAGGCAACACGTGTCGCGCGTTTGGAGCTGACTAATTTAATATTACTTATTTACTGATGAATAAGGTGTGCGTTTACCATGCAGTACCACTGTAAAAAATGTAAATTGTTTCTGTCAATTAAGAAACCAGAAGAGTATTTCATATGCAAAGGCAAATGCGGAGGATACTTCCACAAAACGAAAGCTTGTCTTAAAAATGTGACAAAGTGTATGGATACTGGAAAATGTCCGCATTGTTATGAAAATGACGAAGCAATCAATAAAACTCCACAGTCAACCTCAAGTTCACAGTTGTTAGGAAGTCCGGAAAGCTACGATTACTCCGTTAAACTGAATCCTAAAACCGTTACGACCGAGCAACTGCTAACAGAACTAAATAACAAAATGGCACTTATCGTCGAAATACGTGATAATACTAAACTCTATGCAGCAAAATATGACGAACTTCTTCAAATTCATAATGATCTACTTGATGCTTTCAAAAAAAATGAAAAGAAAATGGAAGACCTCACTAACAGATGCAACTTTCTACAAAAAGCAAATGAGGCGCTAGAAATGAGAATTCATAATATGGAGCAGGCAGAGAAAAACAAAAACTTAGCAATTTTCGGAGTTGAACAAAAAGAAGAAGAAAACATTATGGAAGTAGTAAAAATTATCGGAAAAAAACTTGAAGTGAAAACTGATCAAATAGAATGTGCTTGGAGAATTCCTAATAACAAGAAAATAAACAGTCAAAAAAAAAAGAGCCCGCAAATAGTAATAAAATTTCGCTCTGTAGAAGAAAAAGAAAAGTGGTGGCAGAAAAGAGGTCTTATAAAGAGTAACAAAGACATATACTCAGATGGAAGTAATTCTGCAATTTATATTAACGAAGATCTCACTAGACAGAATAAGGATCTATTATGGAGTGCAAAACAAAAGTTAAAATCGATGTATAAATATGTCTGGGTTAAGTATGGCAGAATATATTGCAAAAAAGGAGACAATGATAAAAGGATTCCTATATTCTCATCAATCGATATAGAAAAATTAATTGAAAAGGAAGATAACAACAAAGAGGAGTGAAACGAATAGAGTTTATAATATAATTCAAAAATATAAGATTAAAATGGGAGATAGCTGGGATTTCATACAAACTCAAGAAACCGTAAGGTACCCAAATTTCGAAAACTGGATAGAGAGCACGCACAAAAATTTTAATTTAACTTTAACCCATATTAATATAAGATCCCTTAATAAATACAATACAGAATTGTTATTACATCTAGGAACCTCAAAAAATAATATAGATATCATAGTTCTCACCGAAATTAACATTAGTGAAGATAATCTAAAACAATTTTATTTACAAGGATATAAAACGCATTACGAAACTAGAGATAACAGAAAAGGTGGGGGAATACTGATTTATTATAAGACTGAAATAAATTTCGAAGAACTCAGTATTAATATCGATGAAAGTGAAAGCCTGATGGGAAAAATACAATATGGAAACGACATTTTCCGTCTTTTATGTATTTACAGACCACCAAATAGAAATGTACATCTTTTTTTAAGGGATCTTCAGAAAACTATAAACTCAATACCAAAAAATGAACATCTTATTATGATTGGTGATATAAATATTGATTTGCTAAAACAAAACAATCTGACTGTCAAGACTTATGAAGACAATATGAGTGAATGTGGCCTTATGAGAAAAATTTACGGTGTAACAAGAGAAGAGTTTCGTTTGGATTTATTTTGTAAGTCTTGTCTGGATCACATATATGTCCGAAGTAGTTTTGATAGTCAATCAGCTATTATTGATATTAAATTGGCAGATCACTATTTTACTTGTTTAACTTTTAATATTAGTAAGCCCGAAATTAATAAGAAATACATAAAATTTCTAAATAGTACAAAAATAGTTCAAGATCTCAAAAAGGTCAATTGGAAACTACTTCTGAACATAATGTGTCCTATTGCATTATATAGCACAATTTTTGATATTTTTAATAAAATTTACGATGATAATGTGCAATATAAAATTGTAAGAGGTCATTCCTCTCGAGGAAACTGTCCGTGGATGACAAAAGAACTTAAAGATATGATAAACCGTAAAGATAATTTGTATAGGCGTTGGAAAAGTAATACAAGCAATAGCATCTACCGACTTGAATATACAAAATGGCGTAATAAAACTAATAAAGCCATATATGTAGCTCACAACAAATATAAAAAATCACTAATTTTAAGTTGTGGCTCCGACTATCGTAAAATTTGGGAATACTTAAACGAATGGTTAGGAAGGCAAAAATGTTCTATTGACAGTACTGTATTAAAATATATGGGAAAAGACGCAACTTGTAAGCAAATATGTGATAAGTTCTCATATACTTTCTCCGATGAAATCGCAAATATTAAACATCATTGCAACAAAGTATTCCTAGACAGATCTACATATGCTAACTTTGTTAATCAGTCAATCCGTTTTGTTCCAGTAACAGCCACCGAAATTTGTAAAATAATATCCAAATTAAATAAAAATAAGTCTCCAGGATTTGATAATATAAGAATTAGCGATCTTAAAGAAATTAAAAACGAAATAGCTCCTGTTTTAGCTCATTTGATTAACATATCCATTAAAAATAAAAAATATCCAGATCTATTAAAAACATCAATTATCAGACCAATTTATAAAAGTGGTAAACATGACAATGCTACCAACTACAGGCCAATAGCAATATTGTCAAGTATCAATAAAATAATAGAAAAAGCGATTATGGCTCAAGTAAGTAATTTTATAAGCAAAAATAATATTATCACTAAATTTCAATACGGATTTCAGAAAGGAAAAAATACACAGCAACTCTTAAGTAATTTTGCTAATGATATTAATAATTACCTAAATGAACAAAAACATGTAGGTATAATATTCATTGACTTTAAAAGGGCCTTTGACACACTGGATCATGAGACTCTATTAAAATCAATGAATGAATGTGGTATTCGCGGTAACATCTTAAGCTGGTTCAAGGACTATTTGATAAACAGAAGTTTTAGAGTTAAAATTGATAAAGAACTGAGTGATAAAAAAGCACAGCCTTATGGAGTCGCGCAAGGTTCTGTTACAGGACCTATATGCTACATAATTCACGTCAACACTATGGCATCAATTATCAAAAGCTGTGATAAGTACATGTTTGCTGATGACACATGTATCATGTACGCTGATAAAGATATATATGAAGTACAAAGTAAATTACAAATGGATTTTAATAACATAACAAAATGGGCACACGATAATGGAATTATATTAAATATTAACAAAACAAAACTGTTACACATTGCATCAAGATGCAAAGGTAACACAAGTAAAATTGAGGTAGTAGGCCATTCTTATGACTGTTTACACGGCACAATTAGTTGCGATTGTAATAACATAGAATGTTTAGATAATTACAAATATTTGGGACTAACTATAGACAAAAAATTCTTGTGGACTGATCATATTAACGTAGTATGTTCTAAACTAAGGCTTTTGCATGCTCAATTTAAAAATTTAAGTTTTAAAATACCGCGATCAATTTTATATATAATATATTATGCTCTAATAGATTCGCTTATTTCATATGGAGTAAATACTTATTCATTAACCTTTAAAACACATTATAATAAAATTAAAACTCAACAAATTAGATTTCTAAAACTTTTAATCGATAAAAAATGTAAACAGAAAATTAGTCATAACTATGATTTATTATTTAGAAAAACTAAAATACTGCCCGTTAACAAAAAATGTCTTTTATCTATAATACTCAATGAATATTGGAATAAAGAAAATTATAAAAAATATCGACACATTATTAATACAAGGATACAAAAGCAGGGAGGTTTATACTTAACAACTAAAGTAAAAAATTTATACGGTAAACGAACCAAGGAATGGCTTATACCAAGATTGTTAAATCTACTGCCTAAGCATATTACACAAAATGAAGACAAAAGTAAAAAAGAAATTAAGAAACTAATTTCTAATTATTTATTACAAAATGAATTAGATTTACCTACATAATATATGCTATTTATAAATTCATATATAAATTACTTATAGAAAAATCTGTCCGGAGCTTTACTTATATCCGACAATGATGATAGTATTGTATTACGTTGCCATGCCGTTAAAACGCACATTTAACTACCTACCGCCAGTTTGGAGAATAAGTCGCGCGACTGACCGAAGTTAAGTTGCGTCTTTTTCCAATGTACCCGCGTTTAATGTTTTTATTTAATTTTAAAATCGCTAGTTATTATTTTAGTAATATGTTATGAGTTAGTTTATACATTGCGTTAGTTTAGTTAGATTTTTGTTAATTAATTATATCTTAACTGCTTAAGTAAATGAGAGCACTCGTCTGCCGATAAACTGCTGAGCAGTTTGGCAGAAATTATAAAAATGTATAGCAGTAAGTTTTCTTATATTAAATAAATAAATAATAAAAAAAATAATAACAATTCCCCTACCACCAAGGGGTGCTGGGTTACTCAGCTCTTACGAGATCCCAGTGGCAGAGGGCAATTGTATTCTAACTCGTCCCCTAACGATAAAATTACTGTTATTAATTAGCTACCCGCCCTCGCTTCGTTAAGGTCATGAATTTACGAGTTCTATAAATTTGAAATATTCGATCCATCCATGAGTTCTAGAGATCAAGATATAGGAAGAGCGTTTAATAAAGAGAGAGAAATATGAGATAAAAAAATGTATTTATTGGTATTTCTTTATCCACGCATATACTAACACATACCATACTTAACTAATCAATATAGTAATAACAAAATATACTAAAGCTTCTATGTTTTCTGTTAACCTCAAAATTTATTATAGAAGTTATTCAGATTAAATTCTTAAGATTGATTTTAGCGATAGTTTTTAATTTATTATATTATATCTTGTAATTTTTTTTATATTGAGTACATGTTTTTTGCAAAGTTAATGACATACATATTTCTAATACCGATATCGTGGACTTTGTGTTGTGGTGTTTTTTAGTAGTTCACTAAATGTTTGCATTTTTTTAAATAATAAGTTTAATATATTTTCTTGTCACTTGTTCACAGATTATCAGAATTACAGAACGAACAATCGACCTTAGAAGATAACTTCATGTCAACACAGAGAAATGTACGCGAAGGAAAGTCTACTTTACACAAATATGAAATAGAATTGAAGAGTTTAACTGAACAGATTCCAGCTCTAAAGGTAAATATAACACCGAGTCTGTCTGTTCGCGATAAATTCTCAATGTAGGAAACCTTATGGCCTCTATAACACCAATAAAAGCCAGAAAATATTACAAAAAATTGGATAATGTTTTCATAGTTTTATTGCTGCAGGTATGACTTAAAAATTAAAAGTTCTCGAATACCTGTCCATAAGAGATTCTATGTTAGAGGACCTCGAGTCTATATATAGATTGAACAGCAGTGGACGTAGTGTCGACCCCTGATGCACACCAACCCCTACTTTAAACGGTTTCCAAAATCCTGCTATACTTCTCACCTGTGTACTTATGTCTTCAAACATATCTTGCACTGGTTGAACGTAGTATTGTGGTATTTGTTGTGCTCTAACAGCTTGCTAGATCAGCTTCCCATCATCAGTGGTACCATATCTAAAGCCTTTTGCAAGTCTATAAACACTAGATGTTGTTTTCCATCAGTATTCTGATGGTTTGTGCTGCATCAGTTGTCGACTTTCCTGCTGCGAATCCAAACTGGTTTTTAGATGCTAATTGGCTAAGTCAGTTATTAAGGGCGCTAGCTAGCTTAGTTACTGCAGTCACTGACAACTCCCTTATTTTTGTAAAAAGGTACCAAGTAACTATTGCAACATGAATTTGAAATTTTGTTGGAACCCATTGAGTTAAAAGCCCAGCGAATCTACTAATAAGTAATAATGATTTATTCTAGTATCAAATAAAACAACAAGAATCTAAATTGGCGTCCTGTAAAGTGGATGCATCACAAAAAGCATCGATGGAAGAGGATTTGATGCTTGCTGAAGAAAAACTTGAGGAGGCACAAAACGATGCTGGAGAAGTAAGTTTACAACAGGACGTACGCTAGGTTTTATCGCAAAAAAAAGGCTTGCAAGGGTTGCAATAGTGGATGAAAGTTTGTATGGGATTTCATCATAATTATCTATATAGCAAAATATGTTGAAAATTTATTTTTTTTGAAACCTAACCTTTTTTTACCCGTGAGGGGACGGGTTAGAATACTATTCCCCGCTGGGAGAGCATTTCGTAAGAGCCGAGTAACCCAGCACCCCCTTGGTATTAGGGGATCTGTTCCCCGACTGGCTTGCGATCACCAGCATGCGAATCCGACCGCCAAGTGTATATGTACATAGACGCGTTCCAGTCGAGCCGCATGTGGGTCAGACTTACCCCCTCCCTCTCGCATCCTATTAATGCTGCGGATCTAGTGGACTCTGGGCTCTCTCAGGGCTCAGGTTCCGCTGATACCGCAGCATTTTTTTTCCTTCACTCCCCTTCCCCACTCTATCTTTAAAAAAAACCTAAAATACACATGATATTCAACCTGTACAAAGCTGGGCAGGCTAACTAGTATTTTATATAATTTTATATTTAAAGCAGGTTATCTTCCAAATATTTTTATAAAGTTTTTATAAAGGGGGTAAAGTGTGGACACGGAAAGCATTAGATAGGATAGAATGGATGGATATGAAGGAGGCCTATGTCAAAGAGCAAACAGACCAAATGCCGAGACCTGTCCCGGACTCGAGTAATTAGTTACAAAAAAAAATATTTTTGAATGAAGGCTTTTTGAATTGAATTGAATTTTAATTGTCTTAATAGTTTTATACGTGTAAGCGATTTGTTATTTAACTTGGATAATATTTAAACATATATTATTTTTTTAGGTAGAAAAAGAAGTGCAAAATGTAGATGCAAAGATAGCAGCAGCCGCTGGTAATAAAGTGAAGGATTTACAGAAGGTCGTAGAGGACTTGAGCCAGAAGATTAATAAAATAACGTCAGAAATTACTAAGTTGAATGTTGGAATCAATACGAGTAAGAGGTAAAAATCTTATTTTATTAATTACAAGCTCAACATGCACTTCTTCCCCACGTCGATAGAAGGCGTACGAGCACACACATTTGTTTACTTTGTATTCTTAAGTTTTTTTTTTCCCATAAAACATAGCATATGTCCTTTTTCAAGCTTTACTTTAGCTCTGTATCATATTTCGTCAAAAGCGGATCAGTGATTTAAGCGTGATTGTGTAACAGACAGAGACGCCATCTATCCGTCAATAGATGGCGTAAGTAGTATATTAAATCGCACTTTATACTTTCGTTTGTTTAGATTGTATTCTTAAGTATTTCCTACGTTTCTTAAGTGTTACTTTCGAGATTATAATAATAGACTTATCACAAAATAAAAGGCCCGTTTTGACAGTCCACGCCCATGAAGTGTTCTATTTTTTACCGATCGAATTGTTCTGAAGGTAATTACATTTTTCATAGATGGGTACCGCCCAGTCGGCTAAGTGCTGTGCATAAAGATTTTTTAAAATTTTTCACAGACTATTAATAATCGGTTAAGAAAAAACTAAATCGATCAAGATATTTTTTTAAAGGCTGACTCGCACTTGGCTGGTTTTATTTATACTTGTGCTTAGGCTAAGTAGTTACTAAATTTCACCAGCTGTGGAGTGATCTTTATTGAAAATTATGAGACTTGACTGAACTCGAATCATATCGTGCCTCAGTCGTGGACGGACGATACCACGGCATCTTGCTCAAAAATGCCAATGGCAAAAGGCCTACATCTATCTGCCACGGTGGATAAGCTGGGGGAGGTTTTGTGAACAATACCTTGCTCGCATTTGAAACTAAAAGTACAAAATTGACCTTTCGTAATTTTATATCATTCCAAATTCATATGTACAATATCAAAGTTTAAGTTAAATTTTTAAAAGAACTTTATTCCAATGTACTTTACGATACATATTCAAATCGATCAAATACTCATGCAAAGTCGAATCGATTTATCGTGAGTATCGAGTACCGAGTCGTATGATTATATCACTAGTTAAGTCATGAAGACAAATGTCAAAACGGGCTTTTTATTTTGAGATAAGTATAGTTAGGATTAGGGTTCTATTAAAAGTTACGATAATGTCATGACATGGAAATTTTTATTAAGGATATGTCATTTAGAATAGGTTAAGCTTTGTATTAGCCTTAATTGCCTAAAAGTTGATTTCAAGAAAGATATTTGTCCAAAATTAGTATCGGGTATCGGGATCACAACTATATATAGATGCCGCATTCAGGCCGAAAATGTGTGTCAAACATATGTGATTTGTCACATATACGAGACGGCGCTCATAAACACCAACTTAGTATCGACCAATTACCAGACCCGTGCGGACGCGTCCTGATTAGATTTTCAAGTACTTTAACAATTCTGTTTTAATAGAAAAATTTAAATTAGTCCAGTCTAGCAAAGCTCAAGTTATAATGGATTTCATGTTAAACTTCAAAAGCGAATTGTACGCTCGTTTGTCTTTTTGGACAAGTCTCTTTCACACATCATATTATATTATATTTACGTCTTTTTCCCTCAAAAATGTTCGATTATTTTTAAATTTATGAAATACTGAATTTAAAAATTATCGAAAAATATAACTATTTTATATTTTTTTTTCAATAAAATGTAAACAAGCGCTTGTAAACACAAAATCATTATCGACCAGTCATCAGATCTGTGCGGACGTCCTCGTTAGCTTACAGACAAATTATTAATTTTTTAAAGAAATTGAGAATTTTTAAAGATACGAAAAGGAGTTCTATAAAATGGTGTGGAAACCCATCCAGAAATTTTACTTTATTATCTTTTACGAACTGCGCGAACTGCTTCCTCAGCAAACTTCCACATTTGACACGGAACAAAATGTTCAACATGCGAAATCTATTATGTAGTTGTGATCTTTGATCGGGTATAACAGTCAGTTTTGGCCAATTACAATAACTGAAAAATACTTTTACTAGTTTTCTATTATTATTATTTATTTGCGAAAATTTTTATGTTAGTAAAATAAAAATATCAACTATTTTACATTAGAAAATTATGGGATTTTAAAATGAATTTATTCAAAAACAGCTTTTATTACTAATTCGGAATATATAGTAAAAAAAGTAAGTTACCCTTTCTTCGTATAAGGGTATAATTAATAAATCCAGCTACATTGATTTCAGAAATGCAAAAAAATCCAAAGATAAAGTTAATCAAATGGAAGCAGATTTAAAGGAAACGGAAACTTCATTAGAGCAATTGGGTAATAAAAAGAAAAAACTCACACTAGACAATTCACAGTATCAGAAAGATTTTGAAGAAGTAAGTATTATACAGCTTTTTTAATGCAGAAACTGTCTATGTCCAGTAAATGGGCCCATTGCAACTTAGGGCTAACGTGTTTTATGCGTCGTAAAAGCCTCATTACCATTACCCATTAATGGCCCACTGTTATGAGTCGGGTCTCCTTCTCAGAATGAGAAGTTGGGCCATAGTCCACCACGCTGATCCCGTATGGGTTGGCAGACTTCACACACTTTTGAGAACATGGAGATCTCTCAGGAGTGCAGGTTTCCTCACGATGTTTTCCTTACCGTTAAAGTAAGTTAATTTAATTACTTAAAACACACTAAACTCAGAGGTCAGAGGTGTGTGCCTGTGTGTGGGTAGGAAATTAAACTGATTTCCCGAGTAAGACATTCAAGTCTTAACCACTGGGCGATCACTGCTTTTTTTGTTTAGCAAAGAGGCGATAGCCATGGATATGCGGTCACAGTACGAAGTTTAATTAATTTTCTGATAAATGGCACTAGTATTTGTGTGTAGGTAAGAAATAAATATGAAATCTTTTTTTTTTGTTACTAGTTGGACGAACAAGTAACTGAAGGCACAGGAGAATTTGCTGGACTCCGTGAAGAGATAAGTAAGTTACAAAGTAAGGAGAATAAGATGAAATCAGAAAGATTAGAAGCGAATAATGCTGTTATGAACATGAATAAAACTATTCAAGACTGCACTGCGAAGGTTCCTATGTGGCAAAAGGAGGTGAGGTTTATACTCATTTTTAGGCATTTTGGATAAATTGAGGCAATGAAAATATTAGTTTCTGAGTTAAATGGTCTTATAAATTAAAAAAATATATTTTGGCCCACCCTTTCCTTTTATCCCCTTCATTTTTATATATTTCTTCATTGACTTATTAGTATTTTTCTTATTTCCTTATTATTTGAGTTTCGACAACTTTACTATTGATTTTAGATCAGAAGCCTAAAACTAGAAGATCCAGGTCTAGATGGCGTCCCAGGAATAGAAAGACCTACTCCTCTAGTGACGCATACTCCAGAGGAATTGGAGGAAAGTGAAGTAGAGGAACTGAGGAGACGACTCCAAGCACAGAAGTCACGGATTGGGGAAAATAAACCAAATATACAGGCTATACAAGTAAGTTATATCTGTTACTTGCTGATAATCTATAGCCTTCCTCCATAAGTGCCATCGAGACTATTCTCCCCTCCAAATGACCCCTTTTCACCACCATAGGTGTTGAATTTCCAAAAACTCTTTTTAGTGCTAGTCTACAGTGTGAAAGGAACCGGTCTGTAAACTTTCAGGATCCTTAGCCTTTGTGGTTTCAACTATCCTTTTTCAGTCAGACAGTCAGTCAGGTTCTTCTTTTATATTCATCGAAAGTTTGTTAGACTCTCAATTTCTACCAACTTTTTAACAACTAGTGTAATGAACAGGCGTACTTCATTTTTCAAATTTTAGTTTAGTCGTTTGCTCTCGATTCTCTGAGGTGTATTCACACCATTTATTCACTCACTCGTTCATTCATTCTCTGTCAATGAATATAATATTTCTCGACTATTTCTGTTGAAACTGACTGTCTTCTGTCTCCCCTCCTCAAGTCCTATTCCTCATATCTAAGGCTCGTGACCATCACCTCCCAGACTAGACTACTGTCTATCTCTTATGGTCTTCTTCCATCTCTACCTGTCCTCAGTGTCATGCAGGGCTTCGTAAATTGATGTGTTGAGATCTGCTGCATCCGACTTTACCTACTAGTTCTTCTAAGTTTTCAATGTCTTTTCGGACGACGTGGCCGAAGTATTCAAGGATGCTCTTGAGGCAGATGGTGAAAAGCCTCGTCTTTATCCTTAGTTGGTTCGCAAAGCTGTCCATGGTATTCGGAGTATGTCCATGTCTCAGCTCTTACATAAATAGAGGTGATTATATAAATAAATAAAAAAGTGTACACTAATATTTAATGTATTTTTTAGGATTATAGAATAAAAGAGGAGTTATATCTTAAACGTGCGGCGGAATTAGACGAAATAACAACTAAGAGAAACGAAATGAGAGCGCTTTATGACCAGTTGAAGAAAAAACGAACTACTGATTTTCTATGTGGTAAGTAATAACTCCATTATGACGTCACTTGATAAAGCCACAAAATGGCGGATTAAAAATATCTTTTTTACAACTCCCTCAATATGGGTATCAAATGAAAGGGCTTGACTAGTAGAATTCTATACACTATGATAAATTGCAAATCCAAGATTGCGAATTACATTTTTTTTTCACAGCTCTCGATATGGGTATCAAATGAAAGGACTAGTAGAATTCTATACACTATGATAAATTTCAAATCCAAGATGGTCGCCACCACAATATGGCGAATTACATTTTATTTCACAACTCTATATGGGTATCAAATGAAAGGGCTTGACTAGTAGAATACTATACACTGTGATAAGTTTAAAATCAAACATGGTCGCCACGACAAAATGGCGGATTACATTTTTTTTTCACAACTCAATATGGGTTTCAGCTAACTGAAGTCTGGCATCAAAGCGTCCAAGTCTATGGAGCGATTTTAATGCGGTTTTATTTGTTTAAAAGCTGAAAAATCGAGATGGTTCTTAGCTATGTATTGTGAAGATCTGGTCAGTCATTTGAAGACTACCAGCTCAATTCTGACTTGATAAATATTTACATGAATATTTTTACATAGTAACGCTTTATTTGTTGAATTTTAGGTTTCAACACAATCACAACAAAACTAAAGGAGATGTACCAAATGATAACACTAGGCGGTGATGCTGAACTGGAATTGGTTGATTCTCTGGATCCATTCACCGAGGGAATTATATTCAGGTACTTTATATCTGTTTCCTTAAACTTTAAACCTTTGTCTTCTTAATCTTCCTCTATGACTCCGAGGCATGGACGATCAGGGCAACTGACAGTAAACGTTCCTTCTGATGATGCAGTGGACCGCCAAAAGAACAAATATCTCGATTCTCAAGCACCTTCGCGTTAGTACTAGACTCTCTACTATCTGTTATCGGAGGATTCTGAGTTATTTTGGTCATGTTTGGTGACCACGCGGTCGGCCACCTAGCCGCTGATCAGATCAGGTGAAGTTAATAATGGGCCTCCCCCTTACAACAGCAGTTAGGAAAGTTGAGGACCGGACTATATGGACGGAAATAGTTAAAAACGCGACGCAGGAACTACAATGTGGATACAACCTTTCTTCTGTTTCTGCATCTTAATCTACTGGCTTTATCATTATTTTTTCAGGAGGAAACACATTTAATTAATTTAAACAAAACAGTAGGTCTTTATAGCAGTTTTTACAACAAAAATACTTGATGATACTTTAAAAAAAAAAACATTTTTTTTTACTTTTTTTTAATGTCAAAAATATTGTTATTTCTAGAACGTACTATATCGCAGTGTTATTTGAAGGAGAATGACATACATGTTTAATACGTAGGAAAAAGAGTAGCTTGTGTGTTTACGCTTTTACGCTTAAACCACTGAACTGATTTTAATGAAATTTGGTACAGAGCTAAAAAGGTTAAAATGATCCCCTATTTTAAGGGAGTGAATGTAGAGCTGTATGATCGTTTATCTAAAATATAGCGATAGAGAATAAGAGTTAGTTATATATAACTCGGAGAAATGATGAGAAACAGAAGAGGGGTTTATGTTGAAAAAAACTACAAGGGGGTGTGATATTGAATGGACTATTGGGTAAACGCAACGCAGATACTGCTACTGAACCGATAAATAATCAAATATTGTGATCTCTTACAATTACGACAGGAACCCAAGCAGTGCCTTAATTGAAACACTTGCCTCTACTGCTTAAGGTCTCTGTTTAAGCCTAAGGTTAGATTAAGCTAAACATAACTTACGCGCCGATATATATACGACAAGTTAGGTAATAAAATATATATTTCCAGTGTTCGTCCGCCAAATAAATCATGGAAGAATATATCTAATCTATCCGGTGGAGAGAAGACACTATCATCACTCGCGTTAGTGTTCGCCCTGCACTACTACAAGCCCACGCCGCTCTACGTGATGGATGAGATAGACGCCGCGCTGGACTTCAAGAATGTTTCGATTGTCGCTAATTATATAAAGGTACGAAAACGCTTCATAATGGAGTCATCACGACACATAACTTTGATGTTTACCGGCTGAGATCACTTTGACTACTGGCCCAAATCATAGAGGCTATATATTGTTTACACGTAGATATATTATTAATATAAAAGTTACTACTCCTTGCTAGCTGTACTTTATTACGCTTCGCTTAGGTGAATTCAAACTGTTCACTCACTCTCTCATATATTCATTTATACTCCACCCGCAACTATGAATATACCATCGCGGACTTATGAAAGAGGAAACATTTCCCCTTTGATAAAAGGTATGAAATATTTCCTCTTTCATAAAAAATATGAAATATTTCCTCTTTCATAAAAAGTATGAAATAATTCCTCTTGGATAAAAGGTATGAAATATTTCCTCTTTGATAAAAGGTATGAAATATTTTCTCTTTGATAAAAGGTATGAAATATTTCCTATTTGATAAAAGGTGTGAAATATTTACTCTTTGATAATAGGTGTGAAATATTTCTCTTTGATAAAAGGTGTGAAATATTTTCTCCATGATAAAAGGTCTGAAATATTTCCTCTTTAATAAAAGGTATGAAATATTTCCTCTTTGATAAAAGGTATGAAATATTTCCTCTTTGATAAAAGGTGTGAAATATTTCCTCTTTGATAAAAGGTATGAAATATTTTCTCTTTGATAAAAGGTATGAAATATTTCCTATTTGATAAAAGGTGTGAAATATTTACTCTTTGATAATAGGTGTGAAATATTTCTCTTTGATAAAAGGTGTGAAATATTTTCTCTATGATAAAAGGTCTGAAATATTTCCTCTTTAATAAAAGGTATGAAATATTTCCTCTTTGATAAAAGGTATGAAATATTTCCTCTTTGATAAAAGGTGTGAAATATTTCCTCTTTGATAAAAGGTATGAAATATTTTCTCTTTGATAAAAGGTATGAAATATTTCCTATTTGATAAAAGGTGTGAAATATTTACTCTTTGATAAAAGGTGTGAAATATTTTCTCCATGATAAAAGGTCTGAAATATTTCCTCTTTAATAAAAGGTATGAAATATTTCCTCTTTGATAAAAGGTATGAAATATTTCCTCTTTGATAAAAAGTATGAAATAATTCCTCTTGGATAAAAGATATGAAATATTTCCTCTTTGATAAAAGGTATGAAATATTTCCTCTTTGATAAAAAGTATGAAATAATTCCTCTTGGATAAAAGATATGAAATATTTCCTCTTTGATAAAAGGTATGAAATATTTCCTCTTTGATAAAAGTATGAAATAATTCCTCTTGGATATAAGGTATGAAATATTTCCTCTTAGAAAAAATGTATGAAATATTTCCCCTTTGATAATAGGTATGAAATATTTACTCTTTGATAAAAGGTATGAAATATTTACTCTTTGATAAAAGGTATGAAATATTTCCAAAAAAGGTATGAAATATTTCCTTTTTGATAAAAGGTATGAAATATTTACTCTTTGATAAAAGGTGTGAAATATTTACTCTTTGATAATAGGTGTGAAATATTTCTCTTTGATAAAAGGTGTGAAATATTTCCTCTTTCATAAAAAATATGAAATATTTCCTCTTTCATAAAAAGTATGAAATAATTCCTCTTGGATAAAAGGTATGAAATATTTCCTCTTTGATAAAAGGTACGAAATATTTCCTCTTTGATAAAAAGTATGAAATAATTCCTCTTGGATAAAAGGTATGAAATATTTCCTCCATGATAAAAGGTGTGAAATATTTCCTCTTTGATAAAAAGTATGAAATAATTCCTCTTGGATAAAAGGTATGAAATATTTCTTCCATGATAAAAGGTATGAAATATTTCCTCCATGATAAAAGGTGTGAAATATTTCCTCTTTGATAAAAGGTGTGAAATATTTACTCTTTGATAATAGGTGTGAAATATTTCTCTTTGATAAAAGGTGTGAAATATTTCCTCTTTCATAAAAAATATGAAATATTTCCTCTTTCATAAAAAGTATGAAATAATTCCTCTTGGATAAAAGGTATGAAATATTTCCTCTTTGATAAAAGGTATGAAATATTTCCTCTTTGATAAAAAGTATGAAATAATTCCTCTTGGATAAAAGGTATGAAATATTTCCTCCATGATAAAAGGTGTGAAATATTTCCTCTTTGATAAAAGGTATGAAACATAGTGTTGCTAACCTAATAAACAAAACAGTTACCAACAACTATAGCTACCGCCACGCAAGTATAGGTGTGGCTTTGAATGCGCAGAAGTCACTATCAGGGGCGAGAGCAGCGCGTTTCAGTTCCCGCGCGTCTGCTACACCACGGATGGAACTGTCAATACAAGAACGCATCACGCTCACAATGCGCAACTTTCCCCCACTATTTTTGCTCAGACCTAAAGTTAGCTGCCGGCAAGTTCGATTTAGATACTCTCGATCAATATGAAATAGTTACAAAATGTATTGATATAATAAGCATTGTTCAGTCACGTGACATCAAACACAATATGACGTCACGTTATACTCAAACGTCGTTTTTTGTTTCCAGGAACGTACAAAGAACGCGCAGTTTATAATAATATCTCTCCGCTACAACATGTTCGAAGTGTCCAACCGACTTGTGGGTATCTACAAAACTGAGGACTGCACCAAATCTGTCTCCATTGAGAACAAAATGGTCGACCAACCTATTGCTGAGTTAGTTGTATAAGTTAGTTTTATTTTATTTTTTTATAACTAGATTTTAAAATATATTATTTTTATGACTATAATGTTAACAATAAAGTTTCTTGCAAGCATGCATCATTTGCAAGCATTATGAATGAATGTTTATTGGTGAAAACTGCATGAAAATCTATTCAGTATCAGAGGTTTAGATTGTCAGACAAATCGGTCTATTCTCTCTTTACAATATTATAGCGCCTTCATACTGGTTTATGTAGTGTTGCAAAGGACTCGAGTTCTACTCATTACAACACAAAAAATGGCTACGAGCTCTCGAGAACTTGATTAGAACTTGCATCGCCTCGCGCCCGGGATTTATTATCGCGTTCCGTGTTTTCTTAAAGACTCGAGAGTTATTTTTAAGGCTCGAGTCGTTATTTAGTTAGTTCGAGCTTCGTAGGACAGCTTCTTGCACACAGAGGAATAAAAATATGTAGTCATTTATATCAACATGCCCCTCCCTCCAATCGAAAGCGCCTTTGTATAGTGGGTACCCATAGATATCTAGAGATATGCTATGATTGCATGTTATTAAAGAAAACCAGTGTCGCCGCTGTTCATACATACAAAAAGTACAAGTACGACACACACGCGTATTATTTTTCACGCACATTATGAAGTAGCGGCCACACTAATATATTTTTTAATAGCACACATTCATAATTAGGGCGGAGCGTTCCTAGCATGCCTACAGTCAAATAGGGAAGAGACTAACGACTTTCCCTTAACGAATGACTCAAATTTTTCGCAAAATCGCAGTCATTGAATTTAAATTGCTTATATAATTGTTTTATAGTAACGTTTTCTAACGTTACATTTGCATGTTCACTTATTAGATTATTTTATTAAAAAGTATTTTGTGTATTTAGTTTACGATAACATCTAAGCAAGCGACAATAGTACAAACCAGACATATTTAATTAATGAATCATGGCAAGTTTCATACATTGATTTGTACGGAAAATTTTGAGAGCGATTAATTATTGCCATTGCTTAGATTATACTCTAGGGATCCTGGTATTATGAATAATATATTTTTATCAGGCGGCAAACATAAAATATTCTAAAGTAAAAATAATGGACTTCTGACATTTTCTATTGCCATATTTAGTATTTAAAAAAATAAAAACGTCAACTGTCAAAGTGACACTTGCATCTGTCAATAAGTCAATACTCAAACTGTTAATTGACAAGTTTTATATATGATGATTTTGTAAAAAATAAATTATAAGGACATAAAACTTTACGAAATATAGGTAAATGTAACACAAATATTAATAATAAAATAAAATTATCGTACAGCAATATAAATTATCGTATTAATCCATTTATTATCGTAAAATTAAGCTCTGACAGACACACATATTATGACAAATGACATTTATAGCAATCTGTTTCGTTCAGAAATAGTCAATAGTTTTAAAATTTTCACTTTTATTGATTCCCATGTCCTAAAAATATTTTGAATGTTTGAACATATTATTATGAAAATTTTAAGTTGTTTTACTAATATTATAAATATAAGTGGGTTTTGTTGTTATAACCATATTTATATCGATATTTTATTATTTTATTTTAGCCGGTTTGGTTAGACTAGAAGTCAATAGGCAACTTCTACACGGTTCGTAAAGGGATGGTGACGGGAAGTTATTAGTAAAATATCAGGTCTTTGCCGATGAGTTCCGCTTTTTAAGAAATAAAATGACTGCGAAAATAAGAACGAAAAAATTATCGATAGTCTACCGCTCCTATTGCACGAGGCACATCTCTATGGCCAAAATGTTCCGTGCGTTCGGTAACGTTCTTAAAAATTGATTTAAAATATGAAATAGTTACATAATTGTTGAGTTACCGATGGTAGGATACGCCACTTGTCTTAAGGTTTGTTGTACTTGATCTCTTTTTGCAAATATATACGGAACAATTCGGCATTTTGTATTTTCGTGAATATGTAGCACACGGTCCATAGTTGCAAAGCGACTGAATAGAGCGCACTGCCGCCGCCGATTATAAGCTACGATTGACCGCATAACGGACGCACGCGCCATGCCCTCATAACATATCCCTTGATATCCGTGGGGGTACCTTATCTACACAATATTGAGGAAATATCCAACGAAGTGACAAAGAAACAAAACACAAGTTGATATAATGTGAAACTAGATGGCTTCACCAGTTAGTTCGTAATTTGTAATAGTCCACCTCGTTTGTACATTGGTCTTCCTCCTTACATTGGCGCCCAACGTTGGGCCAAGATAAGACCCATCTCTAACAATAATATAACACAACTTATACTTATCTCAAAATAAAAGTCCCGTTTTGACATTTGTCTTCACGACTAGTGATGTAACCATACGACTACGACGGTACGGTACTCGATACTCACGATAATTGGATTCGAGTTTGCATGAGTATTTGATCGATTTGAATATGTACATTGGATTAAAGTTCTTTTAAAAATTTAACTTAAACTTTGATTAAGGAAGGTCAATTTTGTACTTTTAGTCTCAAATGCGAGCAAGGTATCATTCACAATACCTCGCCCAGCTTAAGTAAGATCACAAGTGAAATTCAGTAGTTAATTAGTCTAAGTACAAGTATAAATAAAACCCCCCAGTGCGAGTCAGCCTTAATATAAATACCTTAATCGATTTAGTTATTTCCTTAACCGATTATTAATAGTCTGTGGACAATATAAAGAAAAAGAGCGGTACCCATCTATGAAAAAATGATAAAAAATAGAGAACTTCATGGGCGTGAACTGTCAAAACGGGCCTTTTATTTTGTGATAAGTTTAGTAAATATTCTCTTTTTTAAATAGTAAAATAAAATAAAACGAATATTAACATTAATTAAATTTATTTAACATGAGTGAACCACATATACATACACATACAAAAAAACTTACAACAAAAATAAATAATGATATACACTCTCATTAGGTATTTAACATTTCAAATCAAAAAAATCGATCGTTTAACGTCAATAACGCTAATTGAAAGGTTAGGATTCCAATAAGCTTTATTGACAGTTGGACTAAAAATATTATGTTCTTAAAATCTTGTCCGATCCAATAAATTTGAGAAATGTCATTATTGTATTTTCACTGGCAGATAGCTGATGTAACAAGGAATAACTTAGGCTATTTAACATCTCGCTACGACCCATAGGAGCGGAGCAACACGCGAAGTCGCGCGGGTCGCCTAATATACTATATCATTAAATTCCTTTAACATTGGGAACTTATGACGTCATCACTAAAAAAGCCGATAATATTTTTGTACTTATTATTTGAAAAAACAAATCGACGGACAGGATTTTAAAAACACTTTAGTTTAAGTAATAAGATGATTTTTTTTTAAATGTTGCCCTGTAAAAATATCGTTAACGTGCATACGTATTTAATAAGCCTTTATTCTATTAAAAAATAGTCTAGCTAACATACTAAGGAAGGACGAGAAGGTTTAAAACTATGTGGACTGTCCACTACAACGTATCATACCATGACCGTGCTATGAACGTATTAAGACCGGAAACAGCACGATACGATTTACTCGATAGTATGATACGGTAGTGTGCAGACACCTTTATTACCGAATATTGGACATTTGTCAAAAAAATAACTCTATATAATAAATTACCTTCACCCAATCAGTTGGCTTTTTCAAACCTTTCCCCCATCCCTCTAGAAAATTTACTAATATTTTTTCACGATAATTGAGATTATTTATTAATAAAGATTAAGACTCATGTAAAAATGTCTAATATACGGTAACTATAAATTCTCATGATGCTACTACATGTAATTATTATATTAAGGACCGAGCCCAAATAAACAAGGGCAGAGGAAAGAAAGAATATATTGCTGACTCACTCATAAGTTATCAAAATAACGCAAAAACAGTTTCATAATTCATGTGCATTGTTTTCTGAGTAGCATCACAAGAAATGGCGATAACTTTGCTATCATAATCGTAATAATAAATATATATATTAATATAGTCTTAACATCAGCATCGTTCAATATTTAATGACTAAAAACGTGTAAGTGTAATTTTTGAGAGACTATAAAAATTATGAAAACTATTTAACACCATCCGATTTAACGGACAAAATCAAAAAATATCGAAATTAATAATTAATTTATCTTACCTTAATTTATTTCACTCGTTTTTTTAAATTAAACTAAAGGAATCCTTCACTGTTGCTACCGACCGAGGCGTCACTGTCACCGGCGTTTCCCGCCTTAATCGTTTTTTTTTTCATACTGGATAAGGCAAATGTATTGTACCGTACAGCCTTGTCTCTAGTAAGTTGATAGTGAATAAAGAATTAACCTGCAAGACAAGTCTGTACGGTAAAATACCTTTACATTTTCTATCATTGAGTACAGAGAAAAAAAATGTGTCAAACTCAATTTAGGCGGTTACTACTTTAATGCGTTAGGAGATTGTCTAGTAAACTATCATTTCATAGAATGAACATTATTTGGTCCACGAGCAGCAATTGTTTTTATTTCGTGTTGTCTATCTGTGGTGAACATCGTCAGCTGCAGCCAGATCGATTGATTTTTTGTTCAAGGTCAGGCTACTTTTTTTTAATACTGATATGTCCTAAATATTTTGCTTTTAACTTTTTTTTCTCTGATTTAAGTAGGATAAGCAGTTTTAAATATGTATTAAAAAAAACATTTTAAAGTTGTTCTAAATAATGCTTGTAATTTACTTTATATCAACATTACTATTATTTGGTGTCTTGGAGCTAATCTGATGATCCAGCGAGTAGTATGACTAGTACTAGTATGTTTCAAATGTAAATGTAATTTTTGAAATAAACACTGATCGATGCTGATAGCCATTTTATACTTTAGTAAACATAACAATCTATCACATCAATATATTTATTGAAGCACATTACACATGGAACTCATCAAATCAATCGAATCGAATTTATACAGAATATAGTAGATCTCTTTAGTACCATGTATAAAATATTTAAGTTGATTATATACATTGTACTATTGTAAAATATATTTGATAATTACTCTGATATTAGTATAAAATAAGGCAGCCTTTATTATAACTATTTGTTTATAAGCCTCCTCTACACTATACGAATACGATAGTAGAGGAGGCTATAGGATTGTGCCAGGCGACATATAGAAATAATATATATATGTATACATGTCTTTTAAAGAATGGGATTTGAAATAATATAACAGGCATATATTAAGTTGTAGAAGTAATCTTTCTTTAAGATAATATAAAGCGAAACTCGATAGTAGAATATTGTTTTTTTTAATCGCACGTCTATACTCAGCCTTATAGTAGACGTTACGATAAAGTAGAGGGAATTAGAAAAACATTAATAAAAAAAAAATTTAGTGCATTTTTTAAATCAGCTTTAGTGCGTTTTTTTAAACAGAGTTTGAAGTTAGTTATTTATTTTGTTAAAAATATTTTTGAGTGTTTGAGTATCAAGCATCGGCTTCACATAATTATGTTGAGTTGAATATTCCATATTCACAGAACAACAAATGTTCACCTATTACTCGAAGACGTTATTTTATTGTATTTTTTTAATTTTTTATTGCATTTTTTAATCACTTTTAGTGCGTTTTTTCAAACAGAGTTTGAAGATGGTTAGTTCTTTATGTAACAAAATATTTTTAAGTGTTTGAGTATCAAGCATCGGCTTCACATAATTATGTTGAGTTGAATATTCCATATTCACAGAACAACAAATGTTCACCTATTACTCGAAGACGTTATTTTATTGTATTTTTTTAATTTTTTATTGCATTTTTTAATCACTTTTAGTGCGTTTTTTCAAACAGAGTTTGAAGATGGTTAGTTCTTTATGTAACAAAATATTTTTAAGTGTTTGAGTATCAAGCATCGGCTTCACATAATTATGTTGAGTTGAATATTCCATATTCACAGAACAACAAATGTTCACCTATTACTCGAAGACGTTATTTTATTGTATTTTTTTAATTTTTTATTGCATTTTTTAATCACTTTTAGTGCGTTTTTTCAAACAGAGTTTGAAGATGGTTAGTTCTTTATGTAACAAAATATTTTTAAGTGTTTGAGTATCAAGCATCGGCTTCACATAATTATGTTGAGTTGAATATTCCATATTCACAGAACAACAAATGTTCACCTATTACTCGAAGACGTTATTTTATTGTATTTTTTTAATTTTTTATTGCATTTTTTAATCACTTTTAGTGCGTTTTTTCAAACAGAGTTTGAAGATGGTTAGTTCTTTATGTAACAAAATATTTTTAAGTGTTTGAGTATCAAGCATCGGCTTCACATAATTATGTTGAGTTGAATATTCCATATTCACAGAACAACAAATGTTCACCTATTACTCGAAGACGTTATTTTATTGTATTTTTTTAATTTTTTATTGCATTTTTTAATCACTTTTAGTGCGTTTTTTTAAACAGAGTTTGAAGAAGGTTAATTCTTTATGTTACAAAATATTTTTGAGTGTTTGAGTATCAAGCATCAACTTCACATAAATGTTGAGTTGAATATTCCATATTTACAGAACAACAAATATTCACCTATTACTCGAAGACGTTATTTTAGTGTATTTTTTTATGTATTTTTAATAATTTAGTGCTTTTTTTAAATAGCTTGAAATTATTTTTTTGTTATCACATAATTATGTTGAGTTGAATATTTCATATTCTCAAATCACCAAATATTCAATTATTTACTCGAAGACGTTATTTTAGTGTTTTTTTAATGTATTTTAAATAATTTACTACCTTTTTAAATAGCTTGAAGTCAGTTAATTTTTTTTATTACATAATTATGTTGAGTAGCATATTTCATATTCTCAGATCAACAATCGTGTTTCGCTTTACATCTAATGTAGAAAGCTTAATGTGTCTTTGAAAAGCAACTATATTTCTTGAACTAAGACCATAACTTCCGGCTTCAAGTACAAGTCTTTATACGGGCTATTATTAATTTCCTCGGACACAGAAGCGTGCCAGGCGAAGGTGAGTATAGAGGCAGGCACGAGTCGCAGGTCGATGAGGCTTTTGTTGGAATCCTCTTCTAATATTAGTTTGTGGCCTGTCGGTGTGTTTAGGACGAAGGGCAGCCCGCCATGCTCGAGGTTTTCTTGGACAAACTCGTGTATGTCTGAGTATTTTTCGTACACTGAAAATGTTCCCTGTACAAAAAACAATGTATAATAATATTTTTGAATATTATATTTTATCTTGTGATATTGTAAACTGTTGATAAAATTGTAAACCGTAATGTACTGCTTACAATTTAACGCATTATAGACTATTGAAGTGAATCCGTAATATTGTGAATATAGTAAAAAAATATTGTCTTAAGGACTTCTATGACGTCTCCAGCGCTGATAAGAGCGCTCTTGTGTAACACACTCTGAAAACATACAATCGTCTCTGCAGCTTTGGTTTGCCACAACGGTATTTACAATTTTACAGTAACATTTATATCAATTAGTGCCTGACGATTCAAGCACGAGAGAACCCAAAGAAATCATTATTACATTGAGAAGTTTATACTACTTGCTATTTGCTCTCACTTCACTGAGCGAAAAGTGTCAAAATGTTGACTTTATCCACATAGAAGTAGCACGCCAATTATGCTGAAGCATTCTTCGCCACCAACTAAATATTTTTGTATTTTTAGATTTTTGAATTAGAAACGGAGGCATGCATTAAAAAAAATAGTTGAATTAACATTCAAATTAATTTTTAACTTAAATATTCGTGTTATCAAAGTATTTTTAATATCTAATTAGGGATAAAAAAAGTAACTTTTTTTAAATTTCTTATTGAAATCGATTTTTTTTAAATACTGTAAATCATTGGTTCCCCTCATCCCCTCATCAAATACAAGTTTACAAATTTGGGACCCGCCTCTAGAAAATTTAATCATAACCAATATGAATAAAGGACTTTTCAAATAATTTTAACAAAAATAATTAATTAAATCTTAAGCATCTTTAAATATTCGTTATATTTAAAGATGCTTAAGATTTAATTATTTCGTTTTCATTTAATAACTCAAAATTCTTAGCGCTTGAGCTAGAAATGAATCTTTTACTTTTATATATATTTTTATCCCAACTATTGGTTAAAAAATATTTTTTTTATTTTTTACTCAACTTTTCGGATTTTCAGTAGTTTACTTTTTAGAGTTTTAATGTTTAATCCAAAATTTTTAAATTAGAAAATTCACAACTTTAAATTAGAATTTTCAAAATCGGTTGAGTACTATTCGTACATATAGAAACAATCAAATCTTTCCTCTCTATATAATAGTGTAGATGAAGCATATTCTTATACATTTCTGTTTTCTTTAAAATATAGATGGGTCGGGGGTTCAAATGCCCCCTAACACAAGCAGTTAGCTTGGAGGAGTTAAGGAATACTAGTAGTATGTGATCTATACTGCTAAAGTAATCTTACCTGCAGTAGTATACCATCAGGGAAGCGTATCCTGATGATGGCAAACTTGTATTTGCGCATCTCCCGCAGCTCATCCTTCTCCCTCATAGCTTTCGTACGGAGCATCTGACTTCTCTCCATTGCTTCTGTCCTGTAACATTATTTATAAGTATAGTAGCCGGCAGTTAACTTTAGGTCTGAGTCTATGAGCTTGACGGAGCAGACGCGCGGAAACTGAAACGCGCTCTCGCTCCTAATAGTAACTTCTGCGCATTCAAGGTCTTCAAAAAATAATTTCGTGGTTTCAGACAAAACCTGGCTTAGATACAGAGCGACCAGAATGAATATTTCCTCAATGGATTTGTACTAGTCAATAAAAAGTAATTTTAAAATTGAACCATGTATATTTATTACCTTAATTGTTGTTCCCGTTTGAGTTCCTCAGGGGTCAAAGCGTAGAAGGAAGGGGGTAGTTGTACCTTACAGGCTGCTTGGGATGGTAACAACACTTGCAAATTCCTATCCAACTCCAACTGTATAGGTTCCGCAGATCGCAACGCTTCGATTAGTGTCTAAAAAATAAAGAATAAGTGGCTATAGTCCAATTTATTGTTTGTATGAATATCAAACTCGCTTCCCTAAGGTGTATTAAAACCGTTCACTCACACACTCACTCATTTATTAATTCATACTCTGCTATCCGCAACTATGAATACACTATTTCTCCATAGAGACAGTCTATATATATATATATACATATATATATATATATAGAGGATACTATGGGAAACTCCTTGTTACATTGTGAAAAAATTTCATTATAATTAATTTAAATTAAATTTTAAAAAATTTTAAGATAAAAATATTTCAGAGATCTGGGTATAGATGGAGGGGGAGGAGGAGTGAAATTGAATACTCACAATTAAACTCTCAACAGATGGTACATTTTCTTTGACAAACACCAAAAAATCCTCTTCATTACCATCAGCATTGGGTAACTTTTGCTGAACAAACCCTGCTGCTAGTAACAGTTCCATTGATCCTTCTATTGGCTGAACTCTGTCACAGAATGCTCTAGAAAAAATATATAAAAACTAAACTAATGAAGGTGCGATATAATATACCACTTACGCCATATATTGGTGGATAGATGGTCTGTCTTATCTGTTACGCAATCGTGTTTAAAACGCTAACCGATTTTGATGAAATAAGATTCCGAAATAGATTAGAGCTTCGGGGAGGACATAGGCGATGTTTTATCGCGAAAAAAAAGTTTGAAAATACAAAGTGAACAAACGGATAACAATGACATTTGGGACCCAGATACGTTATAACATATAGGCAACTATTTATACCGTAAAATTCATAGTTCCTACAGGATAAAGGCCTTGCGGAAGCCGAGCGGGTCGACTAGTTATTAATATTTACTCCTACTTATATATTATTTTTATCTAATTTCTTATATTAATGTTAGGATGTCCAGAAAGTATGGGTTTTAAACTTTTACTCTAGTTTGATAAAATTAAAAAAGATACAAGAAAAAATTATAAGTAAATCAAATTTTATTAATAAATAAAGTAATATTAAAAAACACAAACCTAAGGTAGGTTTCCTAACCTAATAATCAACCAATCTACCCATAAGACTGTCGAATTTCAGACCCACATTTCCAGTTTTATTATATCTACCTATCTTCTATGTAGGGAGTGACCAAATCATCAGATCATCGTGATGATATATAACCTATAGCCTACCTCGATAAATGGACTATCTAACACTGAAAGAATTTTTCAAATCGGACCAGTAGTTCCTGAGATTAGCGCGTTCAAGCAAACAAACAAACTCTTCGGCTTTATATATTAGTTAATATGTGCTTATATATTACCTGTTAGACATTCGGATTTTCTGATATTTCTCCTCCTCGGGATGAGTCACAATATTCTCTAAATACTTGCACAATGTCTCCACACATGTTTCTACCTAAAATATAATATTTATAATGTTAATTACAATGTATTATAGCTGACATTTGTCAAAACATATTTTAATAGAATTTGTATCTATGTATTTTCTAAAAAAAACTATGATGATATAAAATACATAGATGAGTAAAAGTAAACATCTAATGAGCATTTACAATTACTAATGATCGCCTAGTGGTCGAAATTCGACCATAATTAATTTAAATTACTTTAACAATAACCAAATAGATTATATATGCGTGTGTGTGTCAAATACATAGTAGTGTGGGTAATTTTTTTTTATTAATAATAATAAAAATCGTAAAATTAAAACCTAGCTAACCTAAGAGTAGATCGATTTGTTTGTATATTAATCATACAATAGTGATTCAAGTACAAACAATCAAGCCTCTGCCAAAGCACTCAGGATAGTGTTAGAGCTGGCTCGGACTCTGTGCAACAGGTATGTGCACCGCTTTCACATTGTAGCCTGTTGTAGGCGAGCATCCCTGACGCGTTACAAAATCTGGGCAACCCCAACAGCATCCTGAAGGCATTGTTGTATTGAACTGTGTAAATTTGAGCGCGCAATTTTCGTAAAAAGGGGAAGAAAGTTTTTGCTTTGGATCCGGATAACTCTTGGAAGAATTTGGCCTTCCCTTGTGAATATAAAGTAGAAAATAAATTAGGTTACATAATACAAACCTTTTCCTTATTATTGTTACAAGAGTGTATCATGAGGCAGGCCGTCAATCCCCTCTCCTCTTCCAGCTGCTCATATAAGAATATCTTGATATTCTTCTTCCATTCATCTCGTGGTAGAATATCATTGCTTATTAGGGGACATCTAAAAATATATTAAAATATTTTATTAGTAACATAGGCATAATTTAAATTACATGGTCATTTAAGTGCCATAACGTGGCCATTTTGTAAATTGAAGTGTTTCTCAGGAACTACAAATCCGATTTAAAATATTTTTTCACTGATACAAAACTACACTATTTGTGAGTGACAAAGCTGATTTAGTGTTGCCATATACATTTTTTAATTAATAGAACATGGCCATTTTGTTATAACCAATGAGATTTTAAAAATTCTTTCACTGAGAGAAGTCCATTGTATTTCCGTCTCTCTTTCTCTTATATATTATCATTCTTTCTCATCCTATCTCTTTTTAAATTTCATCTGTTCAGAACGACCACTCTTTTGACTTTCTTTAGATTATCTCTCTCTCTCCTTTACTTATTCAATTTTTGTTCTGTCTGCCTTCTTTTATTGTCTGTCGCTTTTCTTTTCTTTTTCTTTCTATCATTTTTCTATTTATAACTTTTTCTCACTCTTGTATGCGTGTAACGTGGGTTTTTGCGGCGCACGCCAGAATAGCTTGCAGATGGCAGATTTTTTAGTTTTTGCGTGTTATAACAAATTTTCATTCTTACAAACTTTCGCGTTTATAATAATATTTTTAAATTTAGATGTTTTCATATTTTCTTATGAAGATTTTACAAGAAATTAATAATAAAAATAAAAAATTTGAAATTGATCGACATATTTTTAAAAATTTGTGTATGGCAATACTCTACTCATAGTAGAAAAACTTTCTTGTGTAAAAACAGTTTTTTTTTAATATGAAGTTGATAATCAACTTGATGAAATGAAAGCAATAAAAGATCCTTACTTAAAGTAAACTCCAGAAGCTGCAAAGTTTCTAGCTACCTCCACTTCACATTCTACTTCCTCTGGCTCAACCAAAGGCTTTGAATTAGAAGCCTTCTCATCTTCTAGCTCCTTCTTAACTTGTGCCTGGAACAATAATTATTAATATTATTTTTTTTATTTCTTGGTTAAGGAGAAAATTAAAATATTCAACACACCATGGTTCTTAAGTCACAGAACTCCATGACCATCTTAACATCTTCATCGTCATCACAACCCGTTAATGGCCCATTATTGAGCCGGGTCTCCTATTGATCAGAATAGAGGAGGGAGTTTGGCCATAGTCCACCACACTGACCAAGTGCGGATTGGCAGACTTCACACACCTTTGAGAACAGGGAGATCTCTCAGAGTGCAAGTTTCCTCACAATGCGTTCCTTCACCGCTATAGCAAGTGATATTTAATTTCTTAAAACACACTTAACATGGTAAGATGAGATTCACGAAGATGATAAGAGGAGATTCACCAACCATCCTAACTAGTTGATCAAGCAGTTAACAATGCAGGAAACCATGAGATACCTAAAGAGAAGGCACATGTTGGATGAGTGCCCATAGAAAAAATTATATTAATTTGAATAACCTTCTCAATCAATAAATAATCTGGAGACAGATAGCAGGATAAAAAAAATGAGAACTCAGTCAAAAACAATCATTTTATTTTATTTATGATAAGACTAGTTGAGTCGTCTTTGCTTCGTGAAGGTGTATTCAACTATACAATTCGGTTTTATCAATATCTTATTTTTAAACCTTCAATGAACTTCCACAAATATTTCAAGATCTAAATTTGCCATATTGGTCCAGCCATTCTGGATTTTAGTGAGCCAAAGGAACAGCATTTTTTTTTAAATCTCATCATTCATAGATGATCTCATCTATTGGTAGATGAGGAATAGAAAATATTTTATTTAAAACCACTGTATCATACAGTGTATTAGTAAAACTAAAACAAAATATTTATAAAGACAAAAAATGTAAATGAATTTGTGCTAAAATATTTATGAAATCTAGAAATATTGCCAATACCCATAAACAACATCAACTTATTTTTTCCTTTAAAATGATGTCATCATTTTAAAGACATATAAAGTAAGTAATAAATAAATTTCGTCATGCTTAACAAAAAAAGTAAAAGATTTGTACTTTTACCCACTCTAAAATATATAAATAAGATCATCAGAAATGTTTTTGTAATATATAAAGCTGAAGCTTTTTTGCTAGAACGCACTAATCTCAGGAACTACTGGTCCGATTTGAAAAATTCTATATATCATCATGCTACAACCAATAGGAGCGGAGCTACACGTGACCAAAGTCGCAGTGGTCGACTAGTTTTAATGCAGCAATGCCCCAAATCCGTGACAGATATGTAGGTAAACAATGCTATAGTCTTACGTGCTCTTAATCACAGAAGCCTAGAACCAGCAACACAACACTATTTTTACACTTCTATTTGTATCACTTTAGATAATGTTCACTCGAAAGAGATCCCTAATATATAGTGACAAAACAATGGTAGGAGCACCTGGAGCAGCTCTCAGCTCAGCCACAAGTGATATTAAATATTATCCTAACTTACGCTCCAACATATATCATATATGTAAAAAAAAATTGTATGTATATGAATAAGAAAATATTATATTGTTTGTAATGTTTTACCTTAATAGCAGCTAAAGAAGTATTAAATTCAGGATTATCTCTAGTTTGCTGTAACCTAGACAGAGCTGCTGCTGCAGCCACCTTGCTCTCCTCCGACAAACCAGATCTTTTGGCTACCGGAACATTCTTAGACACATTTGAAGACTGGCTTATTGTAGATTCGCTCAATTTATGACCTGGTCCAGCTAACTTGAACTTGGCTTCTATTTTCTTCTTTTGGAAGAACTTCTTTATTTTGTCTGTCATTTTTTAAATTCTTGGTGTATGCTCTTTTGGTAGTTTGAGCTTCGATACACTGTCCTTAAGTTGTTTTATTGTTGCTGATGTAGCTGTAACATAAAGTTCATTATTACTATTTTTTAGTTGTCAAGTGCAATTCTATTTCTTTATAACAGATAAATAACAAAGGAGCAGACAGTCTACCTGATGAAAGTGACTAGAGAGTATCTCTTGTTTTGCCACCTTGAAGATAGAGTTAGGAGGGCGAGCAAAGAGGGGATGCTGCAGTTTCAGTGGACCCTGAGCAAGAACACTGACTGCCGGATTCATATGCTAATGGTTGCAGGCCCGTCAGGGAATAGATACCCTATCACCAATTGGAACTGGATTGAACTCCATTCAAAAGAAATTTAATTCTTATTACATAAACCTACAATACAGATCTGTATTTTTTACTTATGCATCTAAGGTGTTAATTAGTTTTTCACTACAATGTTAATTACACTATTTTATGTATTATTATTGTACAATATAACAATGTCTTTGTTCTAGATTGTTACATTGATAAATATCTTTGTTCATTAAAGTAAATTGCAAAACATTAAAATATAATATACTAAAAAAGTCATCTTTCAATATTATGCAACAAACAATTTCGTTTCTAATATCTAACGTATAAAATTCTTGTGTCGCTGTGTTTGTTACCAAGCTCCTCCGAAATGGCTCAACCGATTTTTATGAAATTTTGTTTGCATATTGGGTAGGACTGATAAATAAAATTAAAAATATAATATTGTGAGTTCCAAAAAATTAGTAAAATGGTATAATGGACAATGATAGCTTCTATCTTAGTTAATAAAACAATATTATCTTTACTCACCCGGCTTCATAAACCGTTCAGAAATACGTTTCCCATAAACTCGCCAAGAAATAACAATTAACAGTAAAGTAAATAAGAAAATCAAGAAAAATGTTTTTAGCAACAACAACTGGAACTCGTTAAAGTAAAAAACCTCAGCAATCTCTTCGTAAAAGGATAATTCACTTAAATTCACGAAAGTGTTCGGCAAATTGTCGATCGGCAAAGATGACACGCACGACTGGAAGAAATCTTTAGCGAAGCCCAGCGTACCCTCCACCTGGAGATACAGAGCTTCGTACAGAGTTGAATTGAATACTGCGTTATCAAACAAAGACATTACATGGATTTGTTACTAGGAAATTATTTGATGAAAATTCACTAGTAAATTCATCACATTACATATGTCACGCATCTTTTGACACACCACACAACTCAGTGTTGCTATTCTTATAAAAGTATTATGTTGATGATAAAATATCGATATTATTATTTAGACTTGACAATATTTATTATAGCTTGGCAAAAAAGAGTATGACGCGGTAACAGCAGGAACTAAAAATTTATACATGTGGCAACACTAATGTACTTGTTACGTCATGTCAAATGTCAATAGACAAATCGCATATACCTTTTTTTTTTTTTTTTTTTTTTTTTTTTAATGTGGGAAATGCATTTACGCATACCCCTTGAAGGGGTTATGTGGGACTCCCAGCGATAAGCGCTGGACTACCGCACTAAAACCCACCACCGTCCATGCCGTATCAAGTCCAAGAATATAAAATAGATTACATAGATAGATTAATAATCCACAATAAGGCTTTTAATTAACAATAAATAATCTCAAGTAACTATTAGATACTACATCCGCATATCATAATTATGGTAAAAATTACAAGTATCAAACAGTGTCAAACTTAGTATTTGGGGTTGCCAATGATAAGATATACACTCTTTTTTGCAAAGCTATACCTATTAATATTTTTTGGCGATATGTCGATAGTTTCTTATTAAAATGTATTTTTAGTGAATTTTTATTTTTCCTCTTCTTGAAATGTACGAAAATTTTATCTATATTATTTACACTTTCTTAAAATAGTTGTTATTTGTCTACAAGACTGTATGGTGTAATAACTTTACCTTTTCTATTACTTAATAAAAACAGGAATTACTTGCACTTCTTAAGATTTATTAGTATTCAGTGTTGGTTGACTTAAAACATTTATTTATAATTTAATTGCTTTTAAATTATAAATGAATTTTGCTATAATATGGAATATTTTTTGATATGATAATAATAAATAATTTCTAAATTATCAGCTCATTATGTAATAAAATGAACAAAATATTTTTTTAAAATATATTTTTTTTTCTTTTTTTTTTTTTAATATACGGGTTTGAATGTGCTTATGCACAAAGCATTCTGTCAGTGTCACGTATAATGAAAAGGAACATGGAGGAGACTGCGCGGTATATCTTGATAAAAAGTTGATGAGATCAATCTATTATGATCTTAAACTTTTTTTAATTATTTTGATACAATAATAGATGGGACATTGACCTCTATATGTAGATAGGACTAGACGGATTTTGAAGGGATTTTCTGGACGAACACAAGCTAGTAAATATATAAATATAATTTGATACAGAATATACAAAGAAAAAAATTGTTTAATCTGTATTTGTATAGAAGTTTTTTTTTCCGTAAAGGAAAAAATATTTTAGAGTAATTAATAGAGATCTGCGAGACTAATCCGCACTTTATAGAATCGACCTTGTCAATAAAACACGTTTGCATTTGCTATTGCGTTCAAGCTGGTATTTAAAAAATTAAGAATTATCTTTTATATGAAACTGCGCTTCAATTTAATGGGAAAAGGCACGCGAAGTTGCCATTATGCTGCCATTACCAGTAAATTTTGAATAAAATATACCTATTCCTTGTACAATATACTACCTACTACTTTTTATAACGTTCAGTGTACTTACAGAACAACTTAGCCACAAGGTCTTCGCTAGAGTAGGTATACAAACCGTTCACTCACTCATTCACAGCTTCTCGTTTATGTATTTATACTCAGCCATCCGCAACTATGAACATATTATTTCCCCACTTTTGATGCGTCGGTAGTTCAGTTAAAAAAATACTAGTAGTAAGTGATCCACGCTCCTAGTACTTTAAAAAAAACCACTAATATCTTCTGTCTTACTCACTTTTTTTAAATACAAACCTTGGCCTTAAAACAATTATCCGATTTTATGGTATTAAAATAAAAACAATTAATGTAAAAAAAATAGTTCGAGTAAGAAAACAAATGTCAAAACCAGCGTGTTAAAGAGAGACGGATATATATAATTTATTGTGCTGAACGTTCCAATGAGCCCTTACATTAATTGTAGCTACAAAGCACCCACTTTAATTAAGGGTATCCCGACCTAATTAAAAGATAACTTATTTCTTTTTACACAGTGTATTCTAAACGAGTACAATTCGGAAATTGTAATTATTTTAAGGACAAAATTATCCACGTGAAATTACGACCACCAGCATGCGAATCCGACCGTCAAGTGTCTCTGACGCGTTCCGGCCGAGACGCATGTGGGCCAGAGCTACCCATCCCTCTACCATCCCATTACTGTTGCGGTTCCAATGAACACCGGGTTCTTGTTCGGAGTCTATTGAAACAGCAGCAGTCTTCTCTTAGCTCTCTCTACTCACTCTATCTTCGAGGCATCGACTAAACAAAAGATACCCTCTATTCTTATTAATGTCTATGGGCGTCTTTTTTTTATAGCATTTAAGGAGTAAACGAGCAGACGGTCTCTCGTTTGTGTCTTATCTATCATAAAAAATACCCCAATTGTAAAACAGATTAAATTAAAAAAAAGAGAAACAATTTACTGATGAGATCTACATTGATGTCAATTTATTTTTTACAATTTTTTTTATTAAAAAAAGAAAAAAATTAGTACAATATTATAATACTATCAGAATATTCGTATTCTTCTTGACAAACTCTTTCATATGATATTCGCCATGATGGACCTTCCGCCATATTGAATTTAGAATGAAGTCTTAGCTGTTATGCAATCTATATTTTTTTGTATACCGTATGTTAGTAACACAGTTATAAATTGGAGTACGTGGGTAGTTCCTTTTATTTTATATTTCAAATATACCCACCTGTAGACAATATGTAAACATTAGTGTGATAGGTTATAGTCAGTCTCTCTGGTGTTGTCGTGTAGTGTACATGGAAGTGAGTATTACAGGAGTGGTGGAGGTGAGAGTTAATATAGTATGAAAGAGGTCTTTAAACGTACTTCTTGGTCTTAAGCCCCAGGCACTGCTCGGCTTCGTCTAAATTTCATACATATTGCTATACAGTGATACCATATTACAATATTGTAATAAATTATAAAGACGACTTTTATTGACAATCTAGAGCCATTGTTATATATAAAGAAAAATAAAAAGGCGCGCCATGTTGAATTTTCAATCACTCTCATCTCGTGATCTCGGGAATAATGAAATTGAAATCACTCTTATATCAGACAATATGATTTGTAGATCTCCAATTTGTACAAAAATACAAAAAAATGTGATTGTTATAAGAAAAGGTAGAACCTTTTGTTTCGGATCGTCGAATGATTAATGAGTATTTAATGTTTGTTTTATTACAACTGAAAATTTGTCGCATTTTCTGAATATAGGAATATTTTTATATATATTGGCCCGTAAGTTAGGCTTAGGTTAACCTAACCTTAGGTTTCAACAGAGAGCCTAGGCAGTGGAGGCGAGTGTCTCATTTGAATAAAAGACGTCTTCAAGCCTACACCTTGGTCACAAGTTTAAGCCAATGCCATGCTGAACTAGGGATTGCAACCCAGGTACTGGTTACTTTATGAGTGAAATATTACTTGTCATACTGTCTCAGACCTATAAATAAGGACAAATGATGTTGAACTAGTGATGGAATAAACTATACCTTCAAAACAATTTAAATAGATTGTTTATAATGATTAATAAATATTATCATTAAAATACCCCCACCAACTTTTAAGCTCTGTTTCGATAGATCATTAGAAGTATGAGTATTTTCATTAAAAAAAAATTAACAATCAAAATTATGAGTGTAAAAGGATTGTTTATCTCAATTATTGATTTTATTACAAGCTTTGTTAAATTTTGAGTAAATAAGTGGAGTAGTGGGTAGTCATCATCATCATCATCACAACCTACTCTTGGCCCACTCCTTCTCAGAATGAAGAGGGATGAGGCCATAGTCCACTACGCTGGCCAAGTGCAGGTTGGCAGACTTCACACACCTTTGAGAACGTGGAGATCGCTCAGAGTGCAGGTTTCCCTACGATGTTTCCTTCACCTTTGTAGTAGGTGATGTTTATTTTCTTAAAGCACACATAACTCAGAAAAGTCAGAGGTGTGTGCCTGTGTGGGGGATCGAACTCGGACCTCCCGAGTAATACACCAATGTCTGATCGACTGGGCTAGCACAGCATGGAGGTGAGTATGTGTCGGCACGTAAGTTAGGTTTAGGTTTCAACAGAGAGTGGGCAGTGGTGGTGTGCGTTTTAATTTAATAAAGGACGTCCTTAAACCTTCACCTTGGTCATAAGTCCAAGGCACTCCTTTGGTTCCTGTCGTAATTGTAAGAGATCATAATGTTTGATTATTTATCGGTTCAGTAGCGGTATCTACATTGCGTTTACCCAAAAGTTCCTTGTAGTGTTTTTCAATATCTCTCCGTCTCTTTCTTTCTTTCTCTGAGTTATATATCCTTAACCTTACTACAAACAGTGCAAGTTTCTAATTCATCTTAGTGAGATGTCGATTACATGATACGATAAGATAGTAACAATATCATAAGATACACAAACAGCAGCAAGTGCTCTTCATTTGAGTTATGCTAAATTATATAGAGATAAATAAAATTAAATTAAACTGTGTTGTGTAAAAAAGTGGTAAAGTTTAGTTTTTGTTCTGTTGAGTTATTGTTGGGTGAGTTGTTTTCAGTTTATATTCATTTCTAATTTTAACCTTCACGAACTGTTTAGTCATTTTTTCTATAGTCCATACGTCCCGTTTTAAACAAAACAGTTCTGTTATTCGGTTGTCCCGTTTTCCGAAATCGCGTGAAAACTATCGCGTAGCCGGCAATAGGACAGGCCGATCCCTTTTTTTAATGAAATGCATTTACGTATACCCCTTAAAGGGGTTATGTGGGACTCCCAGCGATAAGCGCTGCGCATTAAAACAATACCGTCCATGCTGTGTGTTAGGCGCCGCAGGAACGCGTTAGCATACTACTGCGGATGCTCCGCACATCCACTCGCCTGCCCGCAAGTACCCGCAGTTAAAACCCGCCTATGAGCTCACTTTACCAAGCACCTAACAGAGGGGGGATGCCAGGACATGTCTACTGAAACACCCAGCCACAGGAAGAGTCAGAAGCCACCCATATCCCACGAGATCAGGTCGCTCGATTACATAGTTTTTTGTTTGAAAACTCTTAACTCCAACTACCAAATGGAAAGTTATTAATATATCATTAATATTTGTTTCTTTTTTTGGTGAGACAATCGTCATCACTATGACTTGCTTGTTACAAATACCCGAGGATAAATAAGTTGTTTAATTTTGATTTGTCTTCCACCCGTGGATGTATGAAAGACTCCCGTCCCGTTGTCCGTGTCCTGTTTTGAGTAAAAATAAAATAGTCATTTTACTTATAATATAATTAATATTCTCACGAAGAATAGGGAATTTGTAATATAATTTTAAATCATAAAAAAGAGGACGAAGTAAAAAGGATACCTACCTAGGCAATTATGCTGCAGATTGCTGTTTTTGCAGTTTGCCGAAAACATCATAAATCTTGTATATATTATTAAAATAAATTCTTATTTTATAAAGCAAAACCTTATCCTAAAATAAAGGGCCGAATTTGAGATGCTCAAAAATACAAGTAGTATTTTTAAAGTTAATATAAATTAATGCTTAATATAAGCGACTAGCCGACCCTTGCGACTTCGCGCCCTTGATGCTCCGCTCCTATAGGTCTTAGCTTGATGATATATAGTCTATAGCCTTCTTCGATAAATGGTCTATCTAACACTGGAAGAATTTTTCAAATCGGACCAGTAGTTCCTGAGATAAGCGCGTTCAAGCAAACAAACAAACAAGATTCGTACATTGTGTAGGTACTAGCAACATAGAAAATTATTTTGGAGATTTCAAACTAGCAAGACCGCTGCTTCTGGGTTTCAAGCCCTAGGCATTGCACGGCTACTATCTAGATGGTATATTATTATTGTCTTTACAGTTTCATTGAGGAGGGTAGTTTGTTAACAGCTTTTTCCTTGCAACTGGGACACAAGGCTCAACTACGGCGTTGTTTTTTTATTTTTTTTTATTTGCTGGATTAAGAAATACGGGTTTGATCTCGGAAAATGCGCAGTTCCTGTGGAAGTTGGTACAAAAATAGGTAGAGTTAATATTTATACACAAATAGTGTGCAAATTGATTAAACGTATAGAATACTTTATCCCGAAACAAACATCTAAACAAATAAAATACAAAACAAGTATAGATAAAAAAGATATTGTCGAATAATATATGAGTAAAAACCCATAAACCCATTCGGCAATTTGGACCCATTATAGATTATGACATTTTCACTGATTCAGTTGAACTTTATGCACCGTTTCCTTTCAGCGGATCCAGAATAACGGCCATAAAACTCAAGTTTGTAAATTACAGTTTTGCAGTTGAATAAAACGCCATTAATGCGCCGAAATACGAATATGTCCGACAAACTATATTTACTGACGTACCAAACAACGGTTCAGTTGTATTTTATAGGTCAATTAATATTCAAAGATTACTAAGGATTTAAATATTGAATTGAATCAGGCGTTACTTTGCGGAAATTCATGGTTTAAAAGGAATCAAAATGTTACCTTGCTATAAACCGCGGCAATCTGAACTACCAGACTCGTATGGTACAACCTAGAAGAGACAGGGTGGTCCACACAAAAGTGAGACGCGCAAACCCGAACCAAAACACACCACACAAGATCGCGATCGACAATCGACGTACTTTTCGCTCCGTAACCGAAGCATCTTCAGGACGTGTTGACTCTACAAGCGTCACTTGCTAAGTGCCAACGAGTGTGGTTGTTAGATCGTCAAGCTACCTACTTGTGTGGTGTGTTTTGGTAACATTTTGATTCCTTTTTTTTCATACTAAGGATTTACTTTAAAATTGTTTATTAAACAAAAAGTACTGTTAGCAACACTGTTTATAAATTAGTATTCGCGTATAACATTAGTGCGATAGATTAGAGTCAGTCTCCCTGGTGTTGTTGTGGAAGTTATGTTGTCACCCTTCTTGAGGTCCACATAAGTTTACCTTTAGTAGGTGAGGTCGAGTGGTGGAGGTGAGAGTTAATGTATTATGAAAGAGCTTTTTAAACCTGCTCCTGGATGTCAATCCTGTCACTGATCCTCTCTCATTCTATGACAGTACCATGTATGTTTTCACAACAGTTTTTATTCTGAATCTTTTAAATGTCTTTTAAAATTGTCAGAACAATTACGTTCAAAGATATTAGCATTCCTCCCTTCCAGACATATTAAGGGCAAGTTTAGTCTCTTTGGACTTGATGGTGATGATGTACTAAATAAATATATGGTTTTCTTGTACCTCACCTATCTAAAAAGTGAATAATTGAGAGCCTATGATCTGAAAGTACACCCGAAATAAATTATTTTCGGGTACTTTTCGTACATGGACGGTGATGATTTTTGACCTCGGGAGGCTTCTGGCCACGTGTGGGGTGGCAAGCACTTTATATAATTCAGCTGTATTTGGATTAAGCTCTTTCATGATAGCAATGCAAAAATAGCAACATTATATTTCTCAGAGCAATAGTAACAAATGTTTGATAAGATACTGGTGAATTAAGAATTTTCCTGCTATCTTGATATCAGGCTAGTGACGCTGATTTATCGAGACCGGCACAAGTAACAAAATTAATCCATTGGTAACTAAGTAGAAACTTATACCTATATCAATTTTATTTAATTCTGCTATTTTTGCACTGCTTTTGGATTACTCAAATATATAATAGTAGGTAGTATAATATTTCATATTTTGAATATTTTGTTATCTACATGGCACCGATACCGTTCAGTAACACGCACAAGACAATAATTAACCAATATTAAGAAATTAATTTCGAACCTTAGAGACCCATTATAACGAAACCACACCACTGCCCGGCCATAATGGTCACAAGGCGAGCTCCGTCAACTACTGGTTCAAGTCTATCGGAAAAAGGGTTAATATAGTCTTGGAATAAAATAAAGAGTACTACCCCAAATATAAAGTTATCAACGGCTTCCATTTTTTTTAATATTCGCCCATGAGGAGGCGAGTATCCTAGCATTTCTTGATGGTAGGGGATCTGTTCCCTGACTGGCTTGCGACCACCAGCGTGCGAAGCAGACCTCCAAGTATCATTGACACGTTCCAGCCGAGCCGCATATGATCCAGACTTGCTCATCCCCTCCCGTCCCGTTAATGCTGCGGTTCTAGTGAAGTCTGGGTTTCTCGTTCAGGGTCTACTGAAACCGTAGCATTCTACTTTCCATTCCCCTTTCTCACTCTATCTTCGAGGTGGCAATACATCGCCAAAACAAGAGTCACGATGTCCATGGGCGACGGTGTCCACTTACCATCAGGTGGGCCCTCTGCTTGTTTGCCCCTTAACTGCCATAAAAAAAAACAATTCAATGAAAAAGATACAAACTGTGATTCTAAAATGGTTTATACTCAGCGTATTAAGGGCCCTCACTTAAATATTTTTTGGCGAATATGCGTGAGATGGCATATTATGTATTGGCGTTTATGGTTACATTAAACCCCCTTTGGAGTATTATTTGATATTTATCTTTGACATATTTGACAATAATCATTACTCAATAACTCAATCTAATCTATTATTATCAATATATTTGTCATCTCATATACATATTGGGTAATATGTAAAAAAGATACATGTTCACAGTAGGTTCTGTGACGTATATCAAGTTAGGTTATTTTCCATAAAATAAAGTGTATAGGCCGAAATTCTTCTAAGGTTCGGGTCTTCGGGCACACGCCACAATTATACACACGTATACATTCCCTACGTTTAATTATTGATGCGGGTAAAATGATATTTTAGATTACGATAGGCGAATTTATGTACTGGTTTAAGTCCAAATTAGTTTCATCGTAACGCCATCTAGTTTCAACTTCTAAAACTAATATAATAAGCAATTGATGACGATTATACATAAATCTATCTTTAAAGTCTAGGATAATGTTTTAACATGTTTCATTATTTTTATTTTAAGAATACCCTACAGTCTTTACGTCTTTCTGATCTGATAGATCAAAAGAAGGTTGATAACATTCGATATGTTAGACTCAGCCTCTCTGGTGTTGTCGCTTAAGTTAGTGTTATAGTGTCGTGGTTAAGGTCACCCTTCTTGAGCTCCACGTAAGTTTACTTATCTATTGTAGTTGGCGAGGTCGAGTGGTGGAGGTGAGAGTTAATATATTATGAAAGAGCTCTCTATTCCTGTACAGTAATGGTTGTTATTCCTCTCTCATATGATAAGTGAACATCCTGGATGAATGAGGGAGTATTTGATACCTTGTACTAATTAGGGTGATAGTTAAGGTAGCCTCGAACAAGCCAAAAGAAATAATTTCAATCGTATTATAAATATTTATACAATAGAATTAAAACTTCTTTTTTAAAGTCGATTAAAAGATTTATTAATTTTGAATTGTATCAGTTTAAAAAGTAGACTAAATTCTCGTCATAAACAATTTTGCAACTTTCCATTGGTGTAGTTTTCCGGAGCAGCTTTATGTGTTTGTAGTTTTTCTTTTTCCATTGTAGAACAATAACTTTAAAACACAACGAGGCATAAAACATCCAGCCTGCCGGTTTTTCTAGATATTTTGTGAGCTTCAATACAGACTTTCAAAAATGTAATTCTAAGCTTTTTCTAGGCTATACAAATTCAAGCTCTAAACTGAGATACTCGTATATTGACATAACTGAGATCACTTTTAAAATTACATGAGTTTTATAGGAGGAAGCCAAGCAAGCAAAAAAAACACGTTTATTGTATGGGAGCCCCCCTTAAATATTTATTTTATTCTGTTTTTGTATTTGTTGTTATAGAGCCAACATAAATATATCATTTGTGAAAATATCAACTGTCTAGCTATCACGGTTCAGGAGATACAGCCTGGTGAGAGATAGACGAACGGACAGACAGCGGTCTTAGTAACAGGGCCCCATTTTTACCTTTTGGGTGCGGAACCAGTTGGAAAGTTAAAACTTATATTGTTTTATAGAACGTGACGTCACATTTTATAATATAAGTCAACAAATGTATATTATTGATTGTTATTATAGACGGTGACGTCACGTAAAGCGCGTCAACATTGCGGTCGTTTAGTTTCACAATTTTTTTCTAAGCAATTATATTATTTATGACTATGTAAGTTATCATATAAAAATATTTAGGAATACCTTCTGAGGGCATATTTAAACATTTATTATAGCAATAAAACAATGACGAAAATTCGTTTGATCTATATCCGACATATTTCCTCATAAAGATCAAGATAATATTGCTAATAGCTTTACAGATATCATTAACTGAAAAAACCATTTAAGTGCGACTTGGCCAAAAAAAAAAAAAAAGTTTGGCTCAAATATTTATTTTATTTTGTTTTTAATATTCGTTGTTATAGGGGCAACAGAAATACATCATTTGTGAACATTTCAACTGTCTAGCTATCACGTTTCATGAGATACAGCCTGGTGACAGACAAACGGTCGGACAGTGGTCTTATTAACAAGGTCTCCCGTTTTTACTCCTTTTCTGTCTTTCTTTCTTCCTCCCTCTATTTTTTTTGTAAGCGTAAATATACTATTTGTGACAGTAAATAAAATACCTAGTGATAATATAATTATCTAAGTACCTTAAACTTGATGAACACATTTTATTTATCACTAGCCGACCCGCGCGACTTCGTTCACGTGTTGCTCCGCACCTATGGGTCGTAGCGAGTTGTTAAATAGCTTAAGTTACTCCTTTTTACATCAGCTATCTGCCAGTGAAAGTCCCGTCAAAATCGGTCCAGTCATTAGCTGGAACAAACAGACAGACCGACAGACAGACAAAAATTGTAAAAAATGTTGTTGTTGGTATATGTACCGTGTGCGTGTATACATCCATATGCACTTAATAAAAAGCGGTTGTTTTAATATTACAAACAGACACTCCAATTTTATGTATGGATGTATAGATATCTGGATGTATGTTTGTTACTCTTTCACGCAAAAACTACTGAATGGATTTTGATGAAACTTTACAATAATATAGCTTATACATCAGAATAACACATAGGTTATAATTTATTATGATATAGTGTGAATTATTTAAAATACATCGAGTGAAACCGCGGGGCGCAGCTAATATTACATATAGGCTATATGAAACGAACATAATAAAGCAATCATCATCACGACCCTTCAATGGCCCACTGCTGAGCCGGGTCTCCTCCTCAGAAAGAGGAGGGTATTAGGCCATAGTCCACCACGCTGGCCCAGTGCAGGTTGGCAGACTTCACACACCTTTGAGAACTTTTAGGGAACTCTCAGGAGTGCAGGTTTCCTCACGATGTTTTCCTTCACCGTTAAAGCAAGTGATATTTAATTGCTTAAAACACACATAACTCAGAGTCAGAGGTGTGTGCCCAGGATCGAACCTCGGACCTCCCGAGTAAGACTTGAAATCTCAACCACTGGGCCATCACTGCTGCTAATAAAGCAATACCATGGTTTAATAGACAGCTAGCAACATCTACCACAATGTTAAATAAGGTTCAGGGGTTGGATTCAGGGTCGATAGGCCGTGGGTTCAAATCTCAGTCATTGGATTACTGACGTGGCCCCCTCCTAACACAAGCATTTAAGCTTTCTTGAAGGGGTTAAGAATATAAGTAGTTTGCAATCCAAACTCATAATAACATATAAAAAAAATCATTTATAAAACTTTCATAAAATGCATAAGGGTTTTGAATATGGCAACACAGATTGTAAATAGAATTGGCAGAAGCTAACTAGTGAAAAAGTTATGCGATTATACTGGAACGGAGTATTGTGTTGCAATCACTATTCCTGTATACAAAACTTTTCTACTGGATTTTCCTATATATAGTTTTCAGTTTAGCATTTTCGGTGCTTTTAACTTAGGCTTGCCGCTTTGAGACTGGCAACACTGTTCTAATGTTATTTGTTTTTATCTGGATTTCTCTATTTGGAGAAAATTCATTTAAAACTACTTACTGTTTGACAGCTTGACTATAGTATCCTCCTGGGAGTTATAATTTAGACTCAAAGCTTCAGCATTATTGCTAAAATACTTGTGATAGAATCATAAATATTTCCATCATGGCGGCGTACTTTTTTGGTTTGCTTTTATCTTACATTGGCACAACCGAATAATATTCAGTTTCTGCCAACATCTAAAATCAAATGTTACTCAGATTAATGTTGTCGACATCATAACTAACAGAGTGCCACACGAATCTGTGTTGCCAACATCATAACTAACAGAATGCTACCGAAATTAGTGTTGCCAACATCATAATTAACAATAAATATTCTTTCTTCTTCAAACAAGAAGATTGCTTCTTTTCAATATACATAATATACTACACTGCTTGACATCGTTACCCAAATATAATTGAGTTGGTAACAATATCAAAGATTCGTGTTATCGCAGTCAATATTTAATGTATGAAACTACTTGTCAAACTGCCGCTTATCTAAAGGGACGAATATAACGATACGAACAAACGATAATTATCGAATTGAATTAAGCAATAAATAGAGTAGAATAAAATACTCATGGCGAACTAATTATTTTTGGTGCACGCAGATTATATGTGTATTAAATGACGTTATTCTAAATCCAATATGTCTGACGGTCCAAAATGGGGAACTGGTTATTATACATGTGCATCCATGATATGGGTATCAAATGAAAGGATTTGCTGAGAAGAATTCGAAAAGTAAAATGACGAATTTTAAATCCAATATGTCTGACGGTCCAAAATGGGGAACTGGTTATTATACATGTGCATCCATGATATGGGTATCAAATGAAAGGATTTGTTGAGAAGAATTCGGAAAGTAAAATGACGAATTTTAAATCCAATATGTCTGACGGTCCAAAATGGGGAGCTGGTTATTTTACTTGTGCATCCATGATATGGGTATCAAATGAAAGGATTTGTTTAGAAGACTTCGAAAAGTAAAATGACGAATTCTAAATCCAATATGTCTGACGGTCCAAAATGGAGAACTAGTTATTTTACATGTGCATCCATGATATGGGTATCAAATGAAAGGATGTGTTGAGAAGAATTCGAAAAGTAAAATGACGAATTTTAAATCCAATATGTCTGACGGTCCAAAATGGGGAACTGGTTATTTTACATGTGCATCCATGATATGGGTATCAAATGAAAGGATTTGTTGAGAAGAATTCGAAAAGTAAAATGACGAATTTTAAATCCAATATGTCTGACGGTCCAAAATGGAGAACTAGTTATTTTACATGTGCATCCATGATATGGGTATCAAATGAAAGGATGTGTTGAGAAGAATTCCAAAAGTAAAATGACGAATTTTAAATCCAATATGTCTGACGGTCCAAAATGGGGAACTGGTTATTTTACATGTGCATCCATGATATGGGTATCAAATGAAAGGATTTGTTGAGAAGAATTCGAAAAGTAAAATGACGAATTTTAAATCCAATATGTCTGACGGTCCAAAATGGGGAGCTGGTTATTTTACTTGTGCATCCATGATATGGGTATCAAATGAAAGGATTTGTTTAGAAGACTTCGAAAAGTAAAATGACGAATTCTAAATCCAAAATGTCTGACGGTCCAAAATGGAGAACTAGTTATTTTACATGTGCATCCATGATATGGGTATCAAATGAAAGGATGTGTTGAGAAGAATTCCAAAAGTAAAATGACGAATTTTAAATCCAATATGTCTGACGGTCCAAAATGGGGAACTGGTTATTTTACATGTGCATCCATGATATGGGTATCAAATGAAAGGATTTGTTGAGAAGAATTCGAAAAGTAAAATGACGAATTCTAAATCCAATATGTTTGACGCTCCAAGATGGGGAACTGGTATCAAATGAAAGGATGTGTTGATTAGAATACGAAAAATAAAATGACGTCATTCTAAATCCAACACGTCTTACGTGTAATTCAAAAACATATATTACTCGCTCGTGAAAATAATAAGATTGGAATAAAAAATAATAAAAGCTTTTCTATTATAATAATTAAATTAAAGTACTCAGGTATCAAATTAAACTTTTTCTGTTTTTTTCATCATCATCTATAGCAGGGATTTCTAAACTTTAGAGATAACGGAACACCAACCAATATTTTTTTATTTTATGGAACCCCATATCAAATCATTATAAATTGATTTTTTTTTAATGTAAAATAATTGAAACACATTTGACGAAATTTTTTCACTGTTATATAATTTTTTTTTCTGTTTTATTGCCCGTATGTGTATATCTGGGATAGGATCCAATCTTAACCTGCACTTGTTTTGTATAAGCGTAGGCTGAAAAGCCTATTTCATAACGATATGATAAATGTTAAGATAGCCTTTTTGGCTATTTTAGGGTATTCACTTCTAACACCAACCAAAAATTAATTAAGAAATGTAGATGAACTTTGAATATTTATGAATGCTTGATAATCTAGGACGGTCAGCACCGCCGGTTGTCTTTTTATAATAAATGGATTCAATTTTGGCGGAACCCTGATGACAATTCTACGGAACCCAATTTGGAAATCCCTGATTTATCGACTTCTTCTATCTGTTTTTTTTTTATAAAATAGGAAGGCAAACGAGCAGTCGGGTTACCTGGTGTTAAATAATCACCGCTGCCCACGGACTTCTGCAACAATTGGGGAGTTACAGGAGCGCTGCCGACCTTTAAGGTGGAGATATACGCGAATTTTGAAGGTCGTAATGTTCTGGATATGGTGCGTGGAATAAAAGTTCTAGAAGAGCGCACTGTTGAGGCACGCTACGTATCCAGGTGATGAGTATGATATTTAAGTCTATGGCATGCAGTGCGATGGTGGAAGTCCCCGACAATTCAACCAGCTCTTCGTTGAATGCGATCAAATAGTTGAAGCCGATACTTAGGTGCACCAGCCCAGAGATGAGAACAGTACTCCATCTGTAATCTGTTTGTCTGGTTTGGAATTAATTCAATGTAATAATAATGTACGATTCTAGATTTTTTACACTTAGACTAGGTTTCCACCAAAGAGCCACAAAAGAGCGAAGCTAGGTAAATGAAGTTATTATATTAGTTCTTGTTCTAAATTGAGAACTTCCTTTTTTTGAAGTCCTCAATGCTAAATATGAATAATTACCCTTCACCCATTTATTGCTTGCATCTGCATACTCATAAAGTTTCTGAGGAACTAACAAAGAAAAACAAAAGCTCATCCGGCATACTTTGTAGTTGTTTTAACTCGTCAAGTTACGATCTGCTTGCTAGATCTTATTTCACTTAAAAACTTTGTTATACTAATAGAACTTAAGTGTTTTGAAACTTAGGTATTAGGTTTTTCTTTACAGTCCTAGGTATTTTTAAACAAAGGGCTGAAAATTTATCTTATATATTAAATTCTATCACGTTTCGTCACATTATAGCGGTGAGGGAGCGATGGTTTTTAGTGGGTATTCTGGCAGTGCGCCTGTGAGCCCTACATACCCTCTCGGGATATAACTTGGGAGGGATGCGTAAACAGCATTTTCCATCGAAAAAAAAAAGAAAAAGTGTCGCGTTGTTTGTTACCAAACCCCTCCGAAACGGATCGACCGATTTTTATGAAGTTTTGTGTGCATATCGGGTAGGTCTGAGAATCGGTCAATAACTAATTTTATATCCCTATGTGACAAGGCTGGCCCACCCCAATTTTTATGGCAAAACATCGTTTGCTGGGTCAGCTAGTATTCTTTAAAATCCTGATAAATGAGAACCATGGTTCACTTAGATTTATGAATACAAATTATATACATCATAAGTTAAGCTTTTCCTTTTGTACCATAACTCACATTTTTATTTTTTCTTCACCAAAAAATGTTGCAATATTAACGGGAACATAATACAGGAGCTTTAAATGAAAGTTCTTTTTTCTATATTTAGAAGCAAGCTGTTAAAAAGTCTGTAAATACTAGTAGAGTAAATTCTGAGCATTTAATAAAATTAAAATTATTCCTCAAGGAAGAGGTAAGCTCACCTTCACTACCATCAGATCTGTTCTGACCTTCATTTCCCCTACTATTCTCAATTTCTCAGTAAGATATGTTACGACGTGCAAATATCATTAATTTCTCTATTTATAGAATAATCCAATCCAATAGAAATAAACCCCATTGGTTAATGTTTTCCCTTTGGTTGATTTTATTTCCACCATGGGGAGGGGCATTGCTGCTACTATCTTTTCCTTTTTTATTGCCTGACTGATTGATAAGTTAGCAAACAACTTTAGTGCTACCGAGTAATCTTTTTGAGTAAACATTACCTGGAGTGATGTTGGTGGAAGTGTAATAATAGTGCTTGAATGTGTTATGTGAGACCTTACATTCAATTAAGGTGTGTTAACACAACTTAAGGTTAGGTTTATGTTAACCTGACCTTAGCCAGAAACCTAGGTAGTAGAGGTATGTGTATGTACCAGGGAACTCACTTAAACCCACACCTTGGTCACGAATCAAAGTCCAAATTTTAAATGTTCGTAGCGTTTGGTTATTCATCAGTTATTTATCCCGATAAGTAAGTTAGGAATAAAATCTTACCACGTGATCTTACACGCATCAAATACCAATAAACTATAATCAATGAGGTCTGTATGAAACATAATTATAAGTGTTCCGTCCAGACGATCGATTTATACCAATAATAGTAGCAAACATGTATGTGTGTTTGTGGCTATCTCGGGAATGAGCTGACCGTACAAATCTCTACTATAATGGTCTCAGAACAAAGACTAAGATGTAGGCGTACTAAGTGTACAATAAAATTATAGAGCGACGCAGCTATAGGTAGTATGTCGGGATGTGCTATGGAGCTGTTAATACGAGATGCATTTTAGTTTGACATGCAATAAACACATAATAAAAATTATTAATAGGTACTTTTATTTGCTGTTGAGGTTCTTGTTATTGTTGTCGCTGGACCCATCTAAATTCATTACTTGTGAATTGTGATGGGAGTGAAGTAGTTCATTGAGTAGTACAGTAGAACGCCGATTATCCGAATTAATTGGGACCGGGGTTGATTCGGATTATCGAAAATTCGGATAACCGGACGGGTAGACTGGCAATAAAGTAAAACGAACTGTCACACATAGAATAAACTTTATAAAGTTTAACAAACACAGTTCTACAATAACGCTCACTTGAACATCTCGATCAGGAACACAACAATAATAGAGATACATATTTAGTAGCAAAAAAAAAACAAAACATAATAGATAGATGTCAACATAAAAGTTGAAATATTACTTGGTTACAAAAATTACTTGGCTTTAATTTTTTATATTACACTTAGGACCGATTCGGATAATTATATTCGGTTAATCGGCGTTTTACTGTAATTGGAACAATATTCATTAAAACCAAGTGGAACAAAATGTATCAATATTGGAAAGTAACACACTAAATAACATACTAAGTATTGCTATAAAATATCATTTCTTTGATCTTTAACATTGAGGAGGGCAACTGCAGCTCGATACAGTTCCCGGCGCAATACCTACGTTAAGTGACACGGAGTTCCACATACCCTATATCGTGAACACCGGTCTTAAATTATTAAGGCGAATATTTGACTTCGAAAAGGATCGCTCAGTCGCGTCGCGAGAGCGTGGGCATGTACGCATTACAACAATAAAACGGCTAATCTTTCAATATACATACTCTTTATTACTCTATATACTCTACATTTCCGTTAAAGTGCTTGCGAACAATATCTTGGTGTTAAAACTAGAATTTTGCGACAAAAACCTGTCACAGTGGATCCGTTTGTAAAGAGGAAGATGAAAATTTTCAAGAAAAAACTCCGTTTCTCGATAGCCTCTAGCTACGTGTAAACTTTAAATTACGAGTGTAGTTTAGCTTTATTATTTATTCTGAAAATTCACATATCAACAGCGACTTAATACAGGTATGTATTTAGTAATAAAATATTTTAGATGTAAATCTTTACACCCTTTTGCGATCAGAGGGACACCAGTGTCCCTGTATTACTTCTGGAAAATAAAACATAATAAAACACGTAACAAATGTTTGTTCACTTTATGACTGTATATAACCGTTATTTACCAATTAATGGTGATTATTACACCATTAATTAATTAGAATTTTTTTTGAAAATGAAAAGAAATGACAGTTATTTTATGAATAAATACACCCACCGGCCGGTCGGGGTGTATTTTTTGTTTATATAGACATTTTTAATTTCGTAATATCTTTTGAATGGAATATCCGATTTCAATAATTCAAAAAGTAATCAACGGATATTGAAAATATCTTGAAGGCGAAATAATTTATTTGGATAAGAATATCAAAGGTATGGATAATATTTAAAAAGTAAAAAAGTAGTAGTAAGTTTTTTGTAGATATTGATACGTTCTATAAAATTGTAGAACATTTTTTTGTTCTATCATCAATACTTTCCGCAGCGCATGCGATGAAAGACATTTTATGGCTAATTTTTTTACATCTTGGTTTGGTTATAGTAAGAATTTCTGAAGATCTCTAATATTTTCTAGTAATTAATATAGCCTATGTTACTCAGGGATAATGTAGCTTTCTAATGGCTAAAGAATTTTTGAAATCGGTCCAGTAGTTTTTAAGTTTATTCATTACATACTAATATTATAAACGCGAAAGTTTGTAAGAACGTATGGATGTATGTTTGATACTCTTTCACGGAAAAACTACTGAATGGATTTTGATGAAACTTTACAATAATATAGCTTACACATCAGAATAATACATAAGCTATAATTTATAATGATATAGTGTGAATTATCCAAAATATAGCGGGTGAAACCGCGGGGCTCAGTTAGTCATTCATATAGCAATATGATAATATATTTTGAGATAGGAAAATTTGTGTTGAAAAAAAGATAAGATAGCAATAATCATCCCTAAATAATATCTTGAAGATTTTATCTCAGAAGTTGGTATAATGTTTCAGAGATTGTGTTATCTACGTATTATACAGTGGCATTACGTTTATTTGTATGGAATTATAATTTTATTGTTTTTGTTACTAAGAGTAATATGGTAGAGAGTATTTCACATCCAAGAATCGTTATTTGAACCCATGACCTATGAATCCAACGACTGAACCACTCACCTACCGACGCTACTTCATTATATTATGTTTGTACGTAGAATATATTTAAGAAAACTTAATATGAGGGGTCTTTATATACCCATAGAATTAATATTATAATTATTATATATATAAATGACGCTTGTAGAGTAAACAACTCCTGAAGAAGCTTCGGTTACGGAGCGAAACGTAAGTCGATTGTCAACCGCGATCTACTTGTGTGATGTATACTGGTTCGGGTTCGCGCGTCTCACTTTTATAAAAAAAAATGAATTTGGAATCTATTTCATAATTCCAAGGTTTTGAAAAGAGATAGGTTATTCATTTCGTCCGTAAATTGCTAAACACCAAAAGTAGACAATTATCACTACATAGAATAAAACAAAGTCGCTTCCCGCTGTCTGTCTGTGTTTAAAACTAAGCAACGGATTTTAATCAATTTTTTTAATAGGTAAAGTGATTCAAGAGGAAGGTTTATATGTATAATACATTCATAATATAGTAGAGAAACACTGATCATTTTAGAGGTTTCTAATATGATGCAGATTTTTTGCGCTTACATTGCAAATGCTGAACCTTACTAGATAGATCAAAATAATGTACTACAGTATTGTACACTTTAAAAAGGTCTACAAAAAGGTCCGCGATGGTATATGTCTATTTCTTAGGGATAATCCACAATAACCATTTTTTATCCTTTACATTTTACGAGAAATAATGGCTTATTTACGAAGCGATTTTAAACAATACTGCATTAATACAATTAGGTACCTTACATACATTATGTATTTAATATAGATCAATATAGCCCTTCACAGCGTGTAATTTAAATGAATATTTTCGAAGATATAACAGATTTAAAATGCATGGACATAGAGGTTACGGCTAAACTGTTAAATTGCACCCGTGCGAAGCCGGGACGGGTTTTTTTTAATAAATTACTATTATTTGAAGAACTCTTTAATAATAATAATACTCCTTATATATGCTTTTGATTGTTATATTTATAAATCTTCTATAATATTAACTGTACGTTAAAGTAAATGCGTACGTATTGACGTAGAACTTTCTAGGGCTTCCGTCTAGTAATACGATACTCGTTCAGATTAGTTTTATCTACAATACTTAGAATTTTATCATTCAGCTTTTGCCTTTGAAATACAAATGAAAAATATATCATTATTAACGTCACTAAACTCCTAAATGGGTGGTCCGATTTCGATATAGTTTGTTTGCTTGTATTTGTAATTCAATTCATATTTTGAACCCATTGCGATTGCGATGTTAGATTTTTATTTGTTTTGGCCAGTTATTGACAGAATTACCATACCAGAGCAGGTTAAAGTAAAAGAAAATTGGGAAAAAAATGTTAAACTCGCGTCAGGACACGTGACCTGATCGAAAATTCGTTAGACAGAGGGATATTGAAGTTGTTAAATGTTTTTGTGTAATATAATTATCATGTTTGTGTATTTATTCCCTAACTATTTCAAAAATTCATTCAATGTTCAAGTTTTCACTTCTGCCGACACTCTGAATTCAACCCGTTTTCTTTCATTCAGTTATGATATACTTTCATTATTTCCTTATTCCTTATTTAATATAATATTTCTTAACCCAAAGGTTGTCTGGAAGAAATGGCTAATAAGCCATAAGACGGGCTTTTGTTCTGAGACTTTTTAATTTTTTTTTGTATTGTCTGTATTGTACTCTCATGCTTGTGGTGTGCAAAAAAGTAATAAATAAATAAATAAATAAATTAAGCATTATTCTCTAGATTTTTTTCTCTTCAAAATTGTGTGTATGATTTTGTATAAAAAAGCAACAACATACAATTTTTTTTAATTGTTTTTATTTTTTTTAATTTCAATTAGACTTTTGTATAAAAGTTCTTTTGATACGTCAAATCAGTCTCTACATGTGAGTAATATGCTAATTGGACCATAATTAAATTTTGGGGACCTATGGCTGTGAAGTAATACTAGAATCTAAACCTATTGGGTGCTTATCTTCGTGAATCATATTATAAGAATATCTGCTGAGATCTCTTTTTTCCTCGATATTAGGTGAGATTTGACTCTATCTCCATTCTTTATTTATGGTTCAAGAAGAGACATTTTTAATTTTAAAGATATAATAGAGCTTTTACAGCGGGGTTTCCATAGGAAATCTGCTCTTAAAGCTATTTCGTTTCTTATTTAGGGGTCGATTGGACATTCATGAAACTAAATTTTTTATCTTGATCTCAAACGGTTTTCAAGATTTGAAAAAAAACCTGATATTTTTTGTTTTTTTTTAACAGTAAAATTGAAATCTAATAAGTATAAAGAAATTGTTATTATTTCAAAATTGATTAACTAAGAAGCAATACGTGAACTTTATGTTGCCATTTCGGCAGATATAATGGCGTCAACATTTCCCAAATACCATGCTTCATTAAAATTTGCGAAATTCGCCCCTAATTAGCTATACTACTTGTTAAAACCAGGAGGGGGTATGTATATTGAAAACATTAAGAGGGGTATGATATTGAATGGACGGTTGGGTAAACGCAACGTAGATACTGCTACCGAACCGATAAATAACTTAACATTATGTTCTATTACAATTGCGACAGGAACTTGGACTTGTGACGTTGGTGTAGGTTTGAGAATATTCTTCAAGCAATTGTAACACTCACCTTCACTGCCCAGGTTCTCTGTTTAAACCTACTTAAATATGAAATTTTCGTTTTGTGCTGGGTATAATCGCTATTTTTTTAACTGTCAGAAATTCTAATACTAGTTTTCAATATTATATCAAATGTTTTTTGAGATTAATCTGACTGAGTGAATGAGGTCAGGAATGAAATTTCTCATTGACTTAAGAGCTATTTTGCACAAGGGTCAGAAAGTTAGATAAATCGAGTATGTAACAAAAATTTTCTTTGGGATTGTTCTTTTTTTACTAAACAATCAAACACATAATAATTATTTATAGTATAACATATATAAGTAACAATAAGTAATTATTATTGTTATTGTAGGTAATAATAATTGATATATATACGACTTGTTTTGACTTTTGACAGACTCCTCACTTTACCACTGACTGTTGTAGAGTCTACATCTCCTGATGATGGTGTCGGATCGAAACGTACGTTGTGTATTGTGTTGTGAATTCGTGCGGTGATTTTGGCTCAGGCTACTAGCTTTTACAGTTGGCAACCCAGGCCCAAGACACACTATACAAATTCACGTGTTCTCCGCGGATTATAGCAAAGTTATCGTTGTGTTTAAACATGAACTTTCGCAAAATAACGCCTGAATCAATTCAACTTTAGAAAATCATTTAAGTCAAAACAGAGTCGTTTCGCCGTATGTACGCTTATTTAAACTACGCAACGGATTTTAATGCGGTTTTCACCAATAGGCAAAGTGATAATTAACGCATATAGTAAAGAAACCTTTCGAAGCCGCGGCGAGTCTCTACTATGTTCTATTTTGGTAGCCAAGCCGACCTTCAACTTATGCTGTAACAACCCATTCAGCATCAATTGCTGTACTGATTAGTATACAATAGCCTGATGTAGGTGATATAAAGTGAATGACAGGATTATTCAACATTAAAGACCATGAAGAGTAGTAAAATGTTAATCTCTACTAATATTATAAGGAAGTAAATTTTGTGAAAATAATGCTGCTCTTATAGGTAAATACTATTGTAGCAAAAGCCAATAAGTAGGTAACACTATTTCTTTTTTTCTTAATTATGGCTTTTGCTTATGCATAAAATATTTGACATTGTCGCGTATAATGAAAAAAACGGAACGAAACGGAGGAGACTGTGCGGTGTATTTGTCGAAAAGTTAATGGGAATCGATGATTCAATGATGACTTGAATTAATGAATGTGTAATGGAAGATACCTATGATTATTTACAGGATCAATCTATAAAAATTATCAAATTACACAATAAATAGTAATACTGAATGTAAAAATAAAGTATCCAAAAGAAATAGTCCCGCTAAGTTTCTTGCGCCAAATGCACTCAGGTCTGGGTTAGATCGCTTCCGAAAGGTGGTAGATTCCGACCTTCAATATGAGAATGTAAATTCCAATATTGAATAAAAAAAATTGACCTCGACTTTGTTAACATTAAAAAACATTTCATGTTGCCCGGACGTTTAACATCAGAAGAATTATCATACAGGGAGTATTTCAGCATAGAACATTATTTCTTTCCTGACAATACTACCCAAACGTCACTTGTTAATGGAAGAGTCTGAACTAGTAATAACTAGCATTAAAAAAAACAGTTCTTCTTCAGAATCTTAACAGCCAAGTATCACTTTTTTGTGGGTGGTATCTCATAAAGTATCATCCAAATGGATAAAAACCGGTTTAGTTAATAAGGTAGTTCAATTTGGAAGCCAGCTAAGTGGGATATGAGCAGACATCTTTTTTATCATTCATTTTAATTTATAGAGTAGACTACCGTTTAAATTCTCTAGTAGCCGTATTTGATCGCATTGGGCTCAGACTTTTCTTACGCATTTTCTAAACCGCTTAACCAAGTAGCTAATAATTTCTTAGAAAATCAGTCCAAAAATTAACATTTATTATTTCTGTTGACATAAAATGTTTTATTAATGTTATATGTATTTCTTAATATTTTGTACAGTTTTCATATGAGTATTTCTTTGTCTTAACAAACCTCACCCACTCTAATCTCCAACGTGGGAATAAAGAGGAATGTCAAGATGATTGCTCAGATTACTGACGGCCAATTTGTGCAATTGAATACGTAACTCGTAACCTAGACGCGTATAATACGCCGATTCATACTAGACCTATTGATTTCCTACCTCTGAAACACTTCTAAAAATATACCACACTGAATAAATAAAATTCAAAACACTTAACAAAACAAACAGTCTACGTCTTTTTAATTTTACAAGAGAATGATGAGAATATGGAAAATTTTTCTTACTCTTAAAATTGAAATGTTCGATCAACTTTTCATATCTTGTGTAAGAAACAGTGTTCTTCAACTCGAAAAATACGAAATATATTATTTTTTATAGATAGAAGCAAATAAAACATAATGTGAAATATAAGCAAATTTATTATTAATAATTCGGCCAAGTGCGAGTGTGGAACTCGCGCACTGAAGGTTCTGTACGTAAGTTGTCATTTAACAACATGTCATGTTGTCAACAATCGTTGCTAGGGATATTCATTAAAATATTTTTATATTCATTTCACACTATACGACAACAAAAACAAATTCGAATATTATTAAAAACGCAAACATCGACTTTTTCATGTCTACATATGTGGAATACCCTACAGAAAAACTACTTGTAATCACTTCAGTATAAATGGCCATATTTATTGATTGCTTACACTTAGAAGTTTGTTTGACTATAGACCTATATGTTTTATGTTAATTTCAACTTGATAACTTCATGTATTCTCCACATAATGCGTCAAAACCTAAATATATAAAAGATCATTTTTTTCCCGATATAACATCAAATTGCCATTTTTTGGATTATTATCCATTTAAGTGCTATAAACCTTGCTTCTTGCCAAAAATCAAGTTTCTATGTCAAAGAACCAAGCCTGGGAATTTTGATTCTTGTCGAAAATCAAAATTACAATGCATGAGATAAAAGCGGCTGTATATTTTTTATTAATTTGAGTTCCCTAAAATTTTTTGAGTGACCACATTAACGGTCACATCTTTTCAATGTGTGGACTTAGAAGTTTGATTTTTTTACAGCCGTGTGTTAGATATTAATTTTGAGTGTTAGATATTAATTTGAACTTGATACCTCCACGCGATCCTGAGAAAAAGGATCTTGATAGACAGATAGGCGGACAACGAAGTGGTCCTATAAGGGTTCCTTTTTTTCTTTTTAAGGTACGGAACCCTAAAAATATATTTATTACCTTTATTTACTTTCACCTCACGTTGAGAGAAAAACATTATGTAGTACTCAGTATGAAATATGGTAAAAGTAAAGCAAATAAATATTACAAAATCATAAAAAATAAGCGTATGCTTGTTTAAGAATTAGTCAAATTCACCCTGAACTAACAAAATCAAAAACACCATGAAACTCATCAATCAGTCACCTATAAGACCCTTTAACCTAATAACTTTGTTGCCTAAAATGTCATTGTAGGGTTAAATATGATTAATCACTAAATAATACTTCGATCTATAGAAAACCTTTTAAATAAATAATATCATTGTTTTGTTAAAAGTAACTTTATTGGTGAGTAAATTAGTTACACTAAAAATCTAATAAATTTTATTTTGGTCAATTCTGTAGTAGAGATAACTCTAAACTAAAAATTTTTTTAAAAATCTCATTTCAGACGAATGGATCGCAAACTTAAATTTGTCGAGAAATAAGAAACCTTATTCCACTTTATTCTAAAATATTATGAATAACAATATCAATAATGTAGGCTCAATTTTATAATAAAAGTTTTTAAAATTTATTGAAGAGTATGTAGAAATTTTCTATTAATCCTCTCCTATATCCAGGGATTACTGGAAGAGATCTCTTCTAAGAGATAAGCATTCATTTGTACACTAGTTCATATCTACCAATTTTGTATATAGTAAATATATAGAAATTAGAATATGTTCTTCGAAAAATTCTATTGCGAAAAATACTGAATGAATTTTGATGAGTTTTTTTAGTTAATAGGTAGTAAATATGTATATCTTATTAGTCAATCTAATTACTATTATTTCCCAAAAACTATTTTTTTAAATTTAAATTTTAATTAATTATTCCTTTCTATCTAATTTAAATGAAATCTCTTTAGTCCTTTGTCTTTCGGACATAAAAACTTTGATATTTGTAATATTAGTAGAAATAATAATATTATAAGTATTCTCTCACCTCATCGAAGCGAGGGCAGTTCTTTTGTATTCATAGACGTAAGTACGTGACATAAAACTTTGTTATTAGTTGTAACAGGTATTAAGATATAGTTAATGAGTTAATTAGTAAGGTGCATGCTAAAAGACGTTTCTTGTCGCGCTAATTATTATAAATTACCTTAAAGGGTGTGTTTTAAATTAAAAAAAAAACAGGTTACACTCCGGGCGAAAGTGAAAACTTGAATATTAACATTGTGCATTTTTGAATATTTTGGAATGGTTAGAAAATAATCTCGCACGAATTGCTTTATTTATCAGTATAAAAGTACTATCAATTATGTGGTTAAATACAATATTCATCTATCGCGCTCTCGTACACAAATATAAACTCAGTTTTGTATGATACGTGCTACCAATTAAGCGTGCAAGCACCGTCTTACGAATTTTCTATCAGGTCACGTGTCCTGACGCGAGTTTAACATTTTTTACCCATCCCAAAAGTGCACATCATTTGTGGGTAGGGACAAATACATTCTCGTGAAAACCACTGACCACATCAGTTTTACTAAAACCACCGACGAGTGTAGACGTGCTGCGAGTCGAACACGACGATTCTGGCATTATGAAAGAATATTAGAACGTTGATTTTATAAAATATATAAGAAGACTAATATTAATTCAAGAGTAACAATAGAAAATAATTTTATTATATACCTAATCCGAATATTTTTTTTACAGAATTTTGATATATTATTTTTCGTTTATCTTACATGTTATTAAGTCGATGTCAATGTTTTCCATTATGTTAACACATATAATTCCACTGTACTCATGTATGTCACTAAGCTGACTAAATGTGCCTATTTATAGGGGCACATTTGAGCATTTGAGCACCCAATAGATGGCGTTGGAATCTAATACAATACGAGACTCACTTTTGTCTCCTTTGAATACCAAAGGATATTTTTTATATTTGATATCTATTTCATTCATTATTTTCAAGTAAGAATAAAATATAAATCTTAAAAAAATAATCTCACATTTCTCTAAAATGTGAGATTTTGAAAGATTCACTCAATTATACCTAATTTGATATAGTATTTTTTTTCTTCCTAACTTTATTTAAATGATTTTCATTCCCTATTGACTAAACTAAAAAGTCTGTAGAGTGAGACAGAAGAAATAATATACGTAAAATAATTATCACACAAAGTTTTTTATTATCGAAGAGAGGGCGGGTCGACTTATTAAAATAAATCTTACAATTTTCCATTAATTATCCTCCACTTAAATATGTAAACGAGGAATGTTTTTAAAAGGCAAATTAGGCGCGATTTCAGTCACATCCTTATTAGACGACTACGTTTGAGTTTGTAATGTTTTATCTATGGTTAGTGAGGAGAAAATGTGAGTATTACATTTTCTAATAATCATAACTAACTTACTAACTTTTAAAGTAACTGAAAGTGTTTCAAAAATTATTTCATTAATAACGAAGTAATCTCAGTTGATTGAAATTAATGTGTCAATTAAATTTAACTAAAAGGTAATTTCTACTAATCAAACTGTATCAGATCGAAAAACTATTGTTTTCTTATTATCTATATCTATACTAATATTATAAAGAGGAAAGATTTGTATTTTTGTATGTAACGAATACATAAAAACTACTGCACCGATTTCAAAAATTCTTTCACTATTAGAAAGCTACATTATCCCTGAGTAACATAGGCTATATTTATTACAAGAAAAAATTAGAGATCCCCAGAAATTCTCACTAAAACCAACACAAGGTGCAAAAAAATTAGCCATAAAATATCTTTCATCGCATGCGCTGCGAAAAGTATTGAATGATAGAACAAAAAAATGTTGTACAATATTATAGAACGTATCAATATCTACAAAAAACTCCGCGAGACCATATGTCCAACTATTGTAGTTAAGTCACTATAACTACTTTTTTACATTTTAAAAGTTGATAAAAATGCCTATCAAAATCAGACCATGTTTTCCATAACTTTGTATTAATTCTTATCCAAATAAATTATTTCGTAATGAAGACTGTTTCAATACCTGTTAATTACTTTTTGAATTATTGAAATCGGACATTCCAGTCAAAAAATATTACGAAATAAAAATATCAAGATCAATAAAAAATAATCCCAGACGGGCCGCCGGCGCGGTGTGGTATGCCTCGCAGCGCAGCGAGTAACGCGGCGATAAAGGGAGCGACAGAATGCGGGAGCCAAAATGTTAAAAAAAAATTATCCACCCGTGCGAAGCCGGGACGGGCCCCTAGTGTAACAATAAAGAAGAAAAGTATCTATTTTCATTTTTTTACAAATTTAATTGACTATGAAAAAAAATCGTGTAGCAGACTGCAAGATTTACTTGTTTATCTAAAAAATAAAATTTAATTTTTTGAAGTTATCGAATTACTTATGAATCTCATAATTGGAACAGGATTTTGAAAAATAAGAGATAAATGTGATAAAAAGAATTCCTAAACGGTTTATATTCGTACCTGAAGAAGTTCTAAAGAAACAAACATTTAAAAAAATACAATAAATACGTAAATTAGGGTGCGTTGAAATCAAGACATGCGACAGTGTGTCAAGCCAAGTCAAATTGCGCAGCAGCCTTACATTGCCTTACCTTGTATACTTACAACTATTTAACTCGAAACCTATTTAGTCCACATAAATGAAATTCTTTAGTGTATTTTTTATATTTGTGTAAAATTTGATCGAATTCATATTACCTTTAAAGCAATTATTGTGGTAGTACTAAGAAACAAGAAAATGTTGTATAAATTTAATTTAGAATGTTGCTTATTCCTGAAACTAGAATTTTATGGTTTTTACACAGAACTTGACCCACATATAGATCTCAATTCTTTTGTCGGCTAAGTAGACAACAATGCATATAATTTACACTGAATTTGGCTGAATTTTTGACATAAATAAAATAAAATATAAATTTGCACTATGTAATGAAATTCTGATCTATATATCTATAGGTAATGTTAAATTCCAATTTTCTTTTTTAAAAGTTCTACGTATTATATAAGACTCATATAATTAGATCATGTCAGGAAATTGCCATCAAATGGATTTTAATCAAAACTTTCGATTTCCATTACCCTGAGGGGAGAAAAAGAAAATATCTTTATTCACCTTCCTTATCCGGAGATCAAATTGTGTTGACTTGTTTACATAAAAGTTTCGTTATTTCAGAGTAAATGTAAATGAACCTGTCAAAGTTATGTTTTTTGTAAACAATACCGATCAATATTTGTGGTTAACTTTTGTGTTGAGTAAACAAAAAACTTTTTACTCGTTAAAAAAACTGAAAATTTGAAAACAAAAATTGGGACAACATAAATTGTTCAATATATACAAGAAAATATTATTTACTTGCAGCACCCCGCGGTTTCACCCGCTATAATTTAGATAATTCATAGTAGATCATTATAAATTATAGCCTATGTGTTATTCTGATGTATGAGCTATATTATTGTAAAGTTTCATCAAAATCCATTAAGTAGATTTTGCGTGAAAGAGGAACAAACATATATCGAGACATCCATACATTCTTACAAACTTTCGCGTTTATAATATTAGTAGGATATGTTAAATCGGAGAAGTACGAGTCGGACTCACGCATCGAAGGTTCCGCATAAACTCAAAATGTATTTTTTATGACAGCTGAGGCAAACGAGTTGACGGTCCATCTTATGGTAAGTGGCCACGGTCGCCCATGAAAGTTGCATGAGGAGAGGGAATGAAGAGCAGAATTGTTGTAATTAAATATCAACTTTTATATTATGTACAAACTCTATGTTATTTATATTATAAAAAAAAATAAAAGCACCGCTTTCTTTAGATGACATGAATCGAATTATTCTATATAATGTTGAAGGATTATTAAACCTTTCATAAGCTATGGCGATACCTTATAAAAGGTCTTGTCTCTAATAACAAACGTATAAGATATATTTTAAATGCTCATAAATACAGATTCAGGTCAATGACTCACCTGTCTTCTTTAGGAAGAGTTTCCAGTTAAAAAAGATTACTATAATTTATATTTTATAATCACTAAAATTAGAAGAGCTTTCCATATTAGGTTTAGATCCAAATTCGACTCACATGAGTACTGACATCATTCGACCTCTTTAGTTCATAAAAACATACCATAATTTAGATCATTTAACTTTTTTAAAGACTCAATCTAAATGTGGCATATGAATTGAATCTTTTTAAAACAATAAATTAGTTTTTGTATTATCGAAAATATTTAATCTTAAACAAAGTTGTATCCCGCTGTCTGTATATATATACTTAGATCTTCTAAACTACGCAACAGATCGTAATGCGGTTTTTACTAATAAACGAAACGATGAAAGAGGAAGGTAAATATGTTTTATATGCATATTATAGTAGAGTAACCGAGCGAATTTAGGATGGGGCGCTAATACATTATATTTGATGATTACAGAGATGATTTACACACACTAACAATATTGCTGGTCATTGACCAAGTATTCAGTTCACAATAGTTCAAATGAGTCCAACATTTATATGCAGTGTGTTATAACTTCAGTTTTTAGTACGTTAGGGTCTGGAAATTTCTAGTAAAAGAAGAATATATTCGTATATTTCTTTGCGGGAATATATTACTGATGAATGTAATTGCTATTATATTTAATATAGGCGTATAAATTTACTTTGTACTAATTTATTAAAAACCACCTTTTCAGCTAAGTTTATCACTCTAAGCAACTGCAAACTTGAGTATCATCTTCACCCTTTAATGGCACACTGCTGAGCCGGATCTCCTCCTCAGAATGAGACATACCTTTGAGAATATGGAGAACTCTCAGGAGTGCAGGTTTCCACACGATGTTTTCCTTCACCGTTAAAGCAAGTGATATTTAATTGCTTAAAACACACATAACTCAGAAAAGTCAGCCCAGGATCGAACTTGGACCTCCCGAGTAGTCATCAACGTCTGGGTATTAATTACTGCTTTGCTTGCAAACTTGAGTATTTAATATTAATTAATTAGATACCTCCTGGCGTACATAATCCACAACGAAGTGATTTTATAAGGGTTAATATAATTCTTCTTTATATTGAGGAACGGAATCCTATAATTGTTATTAGGTTAAAGGAATATTATCTTCATATTAATTGTTGCTCGATAGTTACAATAAAACAATAGAAATCTATCAATATTATGTGTCTGGGTTTCTGGTTTAATTATTTACCTTTGTCAATAAATAAGGTGGGATTAGGGTAACGGATACAGCCTCCGACGGGTCAAAGGTTATTGTGTTTGACGGACTCTATTACTATTAATTCTGATACTAATCTTTAGAGAAAAGTAGTATTTACGGACAAACTTTATGTATTAAAAATAAGTATCGTATAAGTCACGATTAATCGATCTTCTTTTGTTTATTCGATTTTTTACTCAATAAAAAAATTTTTTTGATTTAACTACACTCGCTTTGCGATAAATAAATCATGAATGAAGAAAAATCGGCCGTATCTTTTGATTGCTTTCATTGAGAAGTTTGATATTTTCACAGCTGTTAAAAATAGACTTGTTTCTGAAAAACAGGACCTTGACAGACAGGCGGCCAACGAAGTGATCTTATAAGGGTTTTTTTCTTTTTGAGGTGCGGAACAGCAAAACAATGCCTTAACCAATAAAAAATATGAATGACCGACACATCCGCGTGTCTGTGATAACATTAAACGTGATTAGTAGACAAAGTAGATCAATTACAATATATTACGTCAAAGGATCATAATGATATCATTTAGGGATTACCTGTTACTATCCCACAGCTATATATTATTACAAAGAACCATCTACCTACATTGTTACTTGATTCAGATATCAATGAGCTTTAGGGTTACTAATTAATCCATATATTATCCATATAAATAAATAAAATTAGAGTGTCTGTTTGTAATATTGAAATAACCGCTTTTTACTAAGTGCATATGGATGTATACACGCACACGTTACATATCCCAAAACAAGATTTTGTACAATATTTGTCTGTTTGTTCCGGCTAACCTCTGAATTGGCTGGACCGATTTTGACGGGACTTTCACTGGCATATAGCTGGTGTAACAAGGAGTAACTTAGGCTATTTAACATCTCGCTACGACCCATAGGAGCGGAGCAACACGCGAACCAAGTGGCTTGGGTCGGTCGGCAATTTCCACGTAAACACGTATGGGTACTTAGATTTATCAAAAACCATTTAATTTTCAATATATCGTTACTAAATTAAAATATTCAGGCGCTTACAATAGTAAACTATTTTTTTTATTATTCTGCAGAAACACTGAAATTTACCGGGATAAAAAGTAGCTTATGTGTTAATCCAGGTTTCCAACTTTCATATATCCGAACATAATTATTTATTTACATATATCTGATATTGATGGGACTTTTACTGGAAAATAGCTAATGTAACAAGGAGTAACTTAGGCTATTTAACATCTCGCTACGACCCATAGGAGCGGAGCAACACGCGAACGAAGTCGCGCGGGTCGGCTAGTATACAATAAGGTTAAAGAATACCTTATAATATTATTCTTGTCTTGCGTCGCAAACTCTGAATTAGTATTATAATTAAATTGGTGTCATCTAAATCTAATCTAAACCTTTGACTTCCATATTACGATTTAAGTTTATAATAATAAAGGAAAAAAAAATAATGTAGGTAATAACTGATACATAAAGAACTACAATCGAATAAATGTTTATATTAATGTATATTTCGAATAAAAAAATTGTTATCCATGTTTTACATTTAAATCAATAAAGAAAAAAGGAATGTACTCGTATAACTCATTTAAGATTTTGCTCTATCTATAAATGTATAGTTTTACCAAAGAATTATCAAAATTGGTTCAGTAGTTTTACAATTCTCCCATACATAAACTAACTACCTAATAATAAATTTAGATTTAGCACATAACAATCAAAAGAAGTAAACAATTGAGATCTGTTATAAATGATGTCATATTCCCTCAATCATTAAGCATTAGTCATTTTACTGATTTTCCATAGTTATTTAATATTTTCATCTAAAGGTGTGTGCACATACGTGTTCAACTCTAACATTCGTGGTCAAAAATGGAGCAAAAAAGATGAAAAGCAATTTAACTTACGAATTAATATGACTTTTTGAAAATAAGTAAACGTTTTATTTTAATAAGGAGAACCCTCTACCCCCCTGTTTAATATTTATTACGTAAGAATCTAAAGGAAAAAATGAATAGGTACACGTTTGGTTTGTTTTAATGGTTTTTTTTTCAAAATTTGTACTTACAAAGGTACTAATAATTTGTATTTTTTTGTTAGTGATATACTTTGGTTTTAATCATTCATCTTTACCTACATAAGATTTTCAGTCCAGGGAATCAAAACCCACTCTGAAAGTGGATTTGCCACTGGAACATCTTTTGTAATGTTAAATTATAGTAGTAAGTAATTTTATTATAACACAACAAAAGATACTTACTCCATCATAGATTAAAATCATCATCGCAATAACGAGTTGTTTACCAAAACAAGTGATGACTAGTTCACGCGGGGAGTTCCCGGGAGGCGCAGTGCGGGTGGCGCGAGTCGGTTGCCATGGAAATAAGAAAATCATTTATTTATTCATTTTTATGAAAATTATTTACATGCGCATTTTTGTAATCTCACGTAAGAACTATCGAGACTCCCTCCCATCCCCTTGTAAGAAAAAATAAGACATGGTTGACTTCCCTCTTCCCCTAAATCGTCTTACGTAATTAATTAATGACCCCTGATATAAATGATCTTTATAATGTGCATTGACCATTACTATTTAAACATTTTATAACAATTGGACAAAAGTAGCTTAACTAGTTGAGTTTAAAATATATTTAAAGTGTGATCAGAATACATCCAGGATTAAAAAACTTAAAATCTCTAAAATCTGAGAAGAAGTTAAGAGCCATTTCACAAAATTCGGTAAAAATCCGCGAAATTGTAACATTTTGACGTCGTTAATCTCAGCATTGGATGCAATAATATAATTTCTATAATTGAAATATAATAGAGTGACCTTTGTTGTAGTAACTTAATTTATCAGAATTTTGATTTATATTGTGTGTACACAATTATTACCCTTTTCCTCCGCCGCCTCCCTGGGTAAACGGTCGCAATGTATATTTTGAAGTCCTATTTCTCAATAACCACTACTTTGAAATTGTTTAAAAAAATATCGTAATATGTGGAATATGTTATTATTGATACACAATTTAGATTTTTTTACATTAGTATCTCCGTTAATCCATAATAAAATTTTAAAAGTTACGAATATTTTCTAAATAAGTACAATTTTAAAAGCGATATTTTTCTTACATAACTAAGAAATTTTAACGAACTATCTATACCAAGTTAAACTTACATCTTTTAGGAATAGAAAAAAATAAAAATAAAATATATAACCTTTTGTATTAAAAAATAAAAAGAAAATATATAATACCATGCATCAAGCCCAATAAATCAGTCGAGCGCCAGCGCTCTTAGAGGTAGGATCTACGCCAAATTTTGAACAGCTCTCTTTCTTACATCGGTCTCACTCACACGCGCCAAGCGACTGATGTTATAGTGTGATACACCATATTTGAAACTTTCAAGTAAGTAAAATTAATATTTAAATTGTTTGTTTTTCCAAATATATTAGTAGATACTTTTCTAATTATAAATTAATTTTTTAGGTAATGGGTCGGAAAAAGACTGCTTATCACTGCATAAAAAAAAGGAAACGTCATAATTACGATGCTAAGCAGTGCAGGCAGGGTATGCTTTTACTTCTACATTTATATTCTTACCCGACTGCTCAGAAGGAGGGTTATGTTTTAGGGTGTATGTATGACTAGTATATATATATATATTCTTCTTATATTCGATATACGATTCTTTTTGACGCCCTGTAACCTAAATGGCACGACGGATGTTGAAGTTCGATTTCTCGTTAGTTTTTTCTCACCAGTGTCAGTGTATATAAAAATTCTAAATGGTGACCACTTGACGCCATATTGTGAAAATAAAAAATTCAAGTCATAAATTACTTCAAGCGGGGTATCATTGAATAGGTATTTGAATAATTTTAAGGCTCTTTTATCATTTATTTACCATTTTTTTTAATCACAAATAGATATGTATGAAATGGCCTCTTTTTTCAGAAGGACAGTCAAAACAAACCAACAGGAGAATAAATTTGAAGAGTTGATCTTGGTAAGTGTAGTCACTAGTGAGTGCATTTCTATATGTTTATTCGGACTAACTGACATATTACTAAGAATATAGTTTTGACTCTCATTCTTGTATTTTTTTTTGTATACCTATAGAGATACATTTAAATTAATATTTATAATAATACATTTATTTTATAATGTTCTAGGAACTAGAGTTCATCATATTGTATGCAAACACAGAATGCGATTTTAGTTTAAACGCTTTCGTGATGGAAACTTTGATTTGAAGAACGAATCACGTGGAAGACCGCCCACACAGGTGAATAACAATGAATAGAAAGAGATGGTGGAAGCCGATCCGAGCCAAAGTATCCAGGAATTAGCGGCGTGGCTTAACGTTACCTTACCAAAAATTGACTCATTTGCGTCAAATTAATAAAATAATAAATATGAAAAATGGGTGCCTCATTTGACTGATCTGCAGAAAGAAACGCGTGTTGAAACTTGTGTTGCCTTGTTGAATCGATACAAAAATAAAGGAATATAGGATCGAATTCATATTAGATGGCAGCAATGTATAGATATTAATAGTAATTATTTTGATTAAATAAATATGTTAAATTATTATTATTTTTTTTTTTTGAAAGATTACTAGCTGATGGATCACATACTACTAGTATTCCCTTTACCCCTCCTAGTAAGCTTGCATGCTTGTGTCAGGAGTGGGCCACGTCAGTAGTTCAATGTCCGGGATTTGAACCCACGACTTGTTGATCGTAAATCCAACGCCCGAACCACTGAGCTACTGACGCTTAAATTTTAAAAAAACGAATTTCAATTTTTTAGTGCAAACTTTAACCCCTAATAATAATTTTTATACCGCTATATTTCAATGAGTATTTTTGTAAATAGATAGATTAATGTGGTAATTTTTTCTATTCTAATTATCATACCACGGTAAAATAAAAATTGAAAAATTATACGAAAAGTAATGTAAAATTTTATCCTAATTTATGTAAAACAAATGTATTATTTAAAATCGTTTTTCTCATCTTATCAATACAAATAGGCATTTAAAATAAATCTGTTTGACTGTGTCATCAAGTTTATAAATAAATTAAAGCAGGCAAAAATTTGATGTTCTACTTGCATCCAAAACTGTGCAACACATATTCACATTCAGATTTTCTGGAGCATAATAAAAGGCTATTTTATTTATATCGTAAATATTCGATATCGTAAATATTCGATTAATTCGTAAACTCAAGACACTATAAAATCAATATTAAAAATCTTTCTAAAAACCTATTTTATAAAATTGATTTTTTGTTTTAAATTTCTTGACTGTTGTTATAACAGACTTGAAATTTTAACAAATTAATTATGTAAAAAACATTTTGTAACATAATAGTTATTAATTTTTATTATAAATACATTAGAAAAAGATTAAGATGTTTTTTTGGATGTCGCACTATACCGAGTAGGACAGAGACCGCGCGGCTCGTGAGACTCACGTGCGCTGCGACCAAATTTACCTAAACTTGCAGAGCGAAAAATTGTGAAATGGCTCTTAAGCAGAAAAATGCTTGTAAAACAATTCTTTAAAAATACATTTTATAATATTTTGTTATTTATAGTTGTATGAGATTTGTATATAATAAGCCAGATTAAATTAAAATAGTACCTATTGTGAACTCAACCTATAGGTAGAGTCATTTAATTTGCACGTGAGTGGGTTTGAGGTATTTTCAATAAGATATTCCCTGAGTTATTCATCTCGTTGCTAATGGCGGGGAAAATAATGTCACGTAGACTAAGGTAAAGAAATTCCCATTTAAATGCACTTCGCTAAGGTATTCTGGAACTTTCGAAATGAACGAACGAACGTAGAAATACAAATAAAATTAGAAAACATACTGGTATTTTTAGTATGGTAACTATTATATCTGTTCATGACTTCGTCCGCGAAATCTTCTCTGTGTGTTCAAAACCAGTCGAATTGAAAGATACTTCTCAGTTACCAAGAGCCAATAAACTTTTTATTCACAAAAAAAGATTGTAAGTTAACCCTACCAAGTAAGCTGAAACGCTTGGGTTAGGAGGGGGCCACGTCTTTAGTCCAATGACTGGGATTTGAACCTATTTCGATCGAACACTGAGCTACTGACGCTCGAACTGAGTACTTTATGACGTTATTACAAACATTAAAAAGATAAATTAACCCAAACTCGAAGCTTTATAGGGAATATGGCGTTACGTAGAATGTTGTTAAATGGAGTTTTTAAAAATTTTTTTGTAACATCCAAAAATAACTCGATTAATTGTTTAGTAGCGCCATCAAGGGTTGGCATGATTAGAACAAGTTATTTGAAAACACATGTTTTAAAAATGGGAATTCCCCTTATTTAAATATTAAATAATATAAATATTGGGGTTTGCCTTATTAAAAATGAACATTAGTTAGAACACAACATGTGTTCTAACTAAACTAATTTGAACTGTTTGTTTTATAAAATTTAAAAAAGTGGTTTTTTCCAAGCCTGGTGCCATCTATTAGGTTGGGGAAAAAGTCGTTTCGCATTTTTTAAGAAAATTCAAAACATTTTTTAATATAGTTTATTTACATTTAACTAAAGTATGTAGGTACCATTTTGTTTGATAACTATTTGCCATCTTGTAGGTAGGGACATGATCCCATTGCTATAGAAATTTTGGGGCTTCTGATCAAAAAACCGCGACAAGTAGTTTTGGCAGTCCTCTCGTGATGTTAATCTGACGCTGCATAAAGAATTCTGAAGAGACCGAAACAGGTGGAAATCTGAAGGTGCAAGGTCAGGACTATACGGCGGATGCATTAACACCTCCCAGCCAAACTCTCTTAATTTTTGCTGGGTGGCTAAAAATGTGTGAGGTCTTGCGTTATCATGATGAAAAACCACACCCCTTCTGTTGATTAATCCCGGCCGCTTTCTCTCAACTTCTTGCTTTAATCTCATCAGTTGTTCACAGTAGAGTTCAGAATCGATGGTCCTGCCTGGTGGTACACACACACAGCATCACCTTATTGCGAGTTAACTCGGGTTTTGCCACAGTCTGTGAAGCCTGACCGGCCTCTGACCACGACATTTTTCGCACGTTCTTATCGTACGTGATCCATTTTTCATCACCAGTTATCAATTTCTTCAAAAATGGTTCGGTTTCATTACGTCGTAATAAAGAATCACAAATGAGTACACGGTTCATTAGGTTTCTTTCAGTGAGCTCGTGAGGTACCCAAATATCGAGCTTTTTTGGGTATCCAGTTTTTTTCAAGTGCGCCAAAACTGTTTTGTGGTCAATTCCCAGTTCTTCAGCTGCGTCGTAACTACTGATATGCCGATTTTGCTCCACTTTTTCATAAATGGCATCCATTTTATCCGTAACAAGGCGACCAGAGCGAGGCGCTATTTAAATTTCACGATTGAAAACGCTTAAACCAAATTTGTGCTACTCTCATAGACTAGGTCCATAAATATCGCAATTTTTTTTCGCGGCTTGCGTTGCATTTTTTGTAATAAAATTTTAAAATGTATTGAATTTCTTCATTAGACTCACTCATCTTCACAGTACGAAGAACAAATAAAAATCGCACATTTTCCTAATTTGAATTTGGAATTATCTTCTTTAAAATGTAAATTTTGAATGATACCAAAACCAGCCAGATACAAATAGTATAGCCAAAGAGATTTTATTACAAGTTCATACATACTATAATGCAAAAATACTTTTTCCCCAACCTATTATTATGTCATTATAAAAACTAATAATTATATGTTCAGCTAGCTGTGCCCGCGACTCCGTCCGCGTGTGCCTTGTCGCGCAGAAATATCTTTACGTGTACACCTCACCACATGAAGTAAGCAAACAAACATAATGAACCCTCGGTACCCATTGACAGGTCGATGTTAACAGTAGACAAATATCAAGGAATATTTACTTACAACTGTAATTAAAACAAATTGGGTTACCCACGGCATAGAGCTACATCAAGTTACGTTACCATGCGAGGAACAGTTAGCACTTAGGTCTATTCCTGCAATAGCGCAGAGCTGGTCCCTATGCCTTAGTGTCTTACTCTGCCTTACTTAAAGCATAAGAAGAATTAGGTAGCGTAACGTTTCGGGAGTGAGGGGTGCGGCCCGCTTCTGGCGGCTATTACAGAGGCCGGCAAAATTGTTAATTAAATAAAAGTAATCTTATTAGAAAAAGCAGTGATGGCCCAGGGGTTGAGACTTCAATGTCTTACGCGAAAGATACGAGTTCGATCCTGGGATCACACCTCTGAGGAAACCTGCACTCCTGAGAGTTTCCTAAAGTTCTCAAAGGTATGTGAAGTCTGCGAACCAGCACTGGGCCAGCGTGGTGAACTATGGCCTAATACCCTCCTCATTCTAAGGAGGAGACCCGGCTCAGCAGCGGACCATTGTCGGGCGTGATGATGATGAATCTTATTAAAAAAATGGAATTAATTTAATAGTTGTTTTAAACTTTTCAAAGTATGATCGAAACGCTATTTAAAATGTTCTACTGTAATACTCGTAATAAATTATTTTTTATTGAAACACGTTTAATTTTCTTATGTCTGCTGTAAGTGTCTGAGGAGTTGGATATCGCGCAGACTACATAACACACGCTGTGGTCGCATATGCCTGGCTGTTTTAAAAAAGGGGGTAGGCGGAAAAAATGTGAAGTTTCTGAGCGCACTCTTAGATATGTATATATACATAAAAGAGGCAACACTGTGACCGGAATTTTACAAAATATCGTCTTTTATTTGCCTTCTGGCTGGCGCGTTTGTTAATTGACTTTGGTGTTTTTGTACAACTTAACAACACTTCGATATACCGATAGTCAATATGGCGTCTATATAGCCCATGTTTCAGTTTTTACTTGATTATTTTTATTGTCTTTTTAATTTGTAATTTGTACTCAATGATGATTTTTTTTCCGAAAGGTTCTTTAGAATTCTGCCGTAACAAATTCTAAAGTCTCTATAATATAAAGTGTCGGTTACCATCCACGCTACGCCACTGTTGATGGAATCTATAATATAATAATAACCCCGCGACCTATTATAAGATTTTATTAGGTTAGATTGCTAAAAAGAATTATACTATTAAGAGAGCACCAACTTTTTAACCGAATGTAATGTGAAAAATGCTGTGCGATGAAAGATGGATCAGATGTGTGGAGAGAGTACAACAATTCGAATAGATTATTTTTGCATCGTCTTGTTTCACTATTATTTGTGCAATATTACGACACCGCCATCTATATGATGGAAGAAAAAGAAAGTTAATAAAATAAACAACATGTGTCAAACCTTAAAAAAATCTTATTTAAAAATTGATAAAAACATTTTATATTATTGTAGAATATTATAAAATAGTATGATAAAATCCAAATTAGTGATTATATTAAGAGCCAATCAACAAACACGTGGCGCCATCTACAGGACGTGTGGCAGGTTCAACTACATGAATGTAAATGAATATATCTTTTGATTGAGTAAACCGATTGCGATGAAACAAAGACTAAATGTTAATCCGAAGTTAGCACTTCTTTTTTATATAAGCGTCGCTCGAATGGAGTCAGTACTTTCTGCGTTTATCGCATTCAAACAAACGACAAACAGACAATTTTTTTAATAACTTGATATGGTTATCTGTTAAACCCTCTGTTATTCATTACTTTAATATATTTTATTTGATATACATACAATATACAGACACGGCAAGTCTACAGATTTATTATATGTATAAATAAATATTATAAAATCTATTTATGACAATAAACATTAACTAAAAGAAAACAATAAAATGTTTGATTTTTTCTATCTCTCTCAGTTTTTTTTTATATTTATAACAAATATAAAATACATACATTAGTTTTCCCGCTTCTTGTTACCAATACCCACCTAAATATTCTCATCGGGATTTCCTTCTTTTAGATTAATTTTGGTTGATTGGTTATTTAGCATATTAAATTATTCTTTGTCCTTGTTTTAATGGCGTATTAACCTATGAGATAAAAGGGGAGTTTTTAAAATTAAAATAAAGAACTGCACTGTAATATATACAGTGCAATATTACAGTGCAGTTCTTGTTTGTTTGTAGAACCGATACTATATTATTAACCTATAGTAGTATAAAATGTCTATTTTGTGTAAACTCTGTCAAAAAAAAAACAGAGGGAGGCAAACATACTACTATGAAGCTAGCAGAAAAAAAGATCGAGATTGCATTCCTTTGAGTCCAAAATATATATGTCGGGGATTTTAAAACGATGTGAAAGGAGATGGAAGGAGGAAGATGGGGAATATTGCGGAACACTAAAAGGGGGTGATGGTATTGAATGGAATATTGGGTAAACGCAACGTAGATACTCCTATTGAACCGATAAATGATCAAATATGATCTCTAACAATTACGAGAGAAACCTAAGCAGTGCCTTGGACTTGTGACCAAGGTGTAGGCTTAAGGAGCTCCTTTAAGTGATCACGACACTCGCCTCCACTGCTAGGCTCTCTGTTTAAACCCAAGGTTAAACGCACATAAACCGAATCTAACACAAGGCTAACCTAACCTAAGGCTAACCTAACCCAACATTGTGTTTACTTAACCACGTGGCAATTACATTATAAGGACTTACGTGACCTTAGTTGGACAGCACTTCCACACTACACTGCACTTGACACTATCACTAGCACTACTTAGATGATGTTCACTTCTTGAGAGACCGCGCACGACTAAGACTTCAGTTAGACTGTCGATCGCATATAAAGGGTCGAGGGTAGAGACTGTCAAAACAACGGAAGTGACTACTACCCCACTCCAACGCCATAGACAACGATAACGATTCGATTAATCGATAATCTTTTACTATGCTCCGACATATATAAATAAAATATTTCTAACAAGAATACGAGCATCAATATATCATTTAATGTTACCCAAAAACACCATTATATTTAAAAGAATTACCACTACTATCATAAGAAGTTAACTAAATCAAAAGAACCTGCACTATAATCTGTTTTGATTTTTTGGTTGTACTAACAGTCATGTCAAATAAATCATTCCACTTTTTAATCGTGGATTAAATCAAGGCTGAATTTTTTAAAAACTTTAAATTGAAATCAATTTTTCTAATCAATCGAATCCTTTTTAAAAGCCACAAAACACTAAATATTCTGTGTCATTAGCAGTTTATTATAACACAGGCGGATTATAAGGTAAATCATTTTATTATTTGAATTAATTGAGCAAAAACTAAATATACAATAAATATTTTACCCATAAAGTTTAAATTCTTGTTTTTAATTATACCTTGGAATTGCTCCCATAAAACATTTAGCTGTTATAAGGAAAAATCAAATGAATACCTACAATCATTTGGAAGTTATGATTTTTATAATAATAAATAAACTTTATGAAAAACAAAAAGTCCACTATAATAAATTATCTAGTTGGCTCTGGTCTCTTGCTCTTCACACCCTCTCCCCACTCTATCTTCGAGGATGCAACGCATCGACGATGGTGACCAATTACCATCAGGTGGACCATTTGCTCGTTTGCACTTTATCTATATCTATACTATTATATAACGAGGAAAGATTTGATTGTTTGTATGTTTGTTGCGAATAGGCTCGAAAAGTACTGAACCGATTTTGAAAATTCTTTCACCGATAGGAAGCTATATCCTTTCCGGGTAACATAGGCTATGTGGTGTTGCCATAAATACTCTAATTAAAAAGATATGGCCATTTAAGTGCCATAAGGTGGCAATTTTGTAAATTGAAGAGTTTCTCAGGAACTACAAACCCGATTTAAAATTTTTTTTCACTGATAGAAAACTACACTATTCGTGAGGGACAAAGGTGATTTAGTGTTGCCATATACATTTTTTAATTAATAGAATATAGCCATTTTGTTGTTACTAATCCGATTTTTAAAACTCTTTCACTGATAGAAGTCTATAGTATTTCCATCTCTCTTCCTCTTATAACTCTTATAATACTATCATTTTCTCTCATGCTCTCTCTTTTTTCTCTCTTTAATTCTTATTTTTATTTGTTCAGTATGATCAGTCTCTTTTGACTTTCTTTCTTTCGATTATCTCTCTCTTTCTCTCTCCTTTACCTATTCAATTTTATTTTTGCTGTCCTCCCTCTCTTAGCATCTGTCGCTTTTCTTTTATTTTTGTTTCTATTATTTTTCTTTGTATAACTTTTTCTTACTCTCTCTCTCTTTTTTCAAATAATGAAAAACTACACAATTACAGAGTGAGATGACGAATTTAAGGACATCAATTATCATATTGTTTTAAATATCCGGAGCGAAGCGAGGGCAGGCCTCTTGTCTATTATAAAAAACGTTATGATAACTTGATTACACTCAATAGGATATTCACTACCATGAAAAAACTCCACCTAAATCAAAAGAAAATTTACTTCAATCAAACGCAAGTTAGAATACTGTAGAATATAACACTTTTTTATTATTGTTTACGTTAAGTTTAATAATAAAACACGAACAAATTTTAATTAATTTTATCTCCCAAAAAAATATGTATTCTTCTGTTAAAATAGGTGATAAATATATAATAAAACATTCCCTAAGGAAAACAATCTATGAGCAAAAACTTTCGTTTAAATAAAAATTTATGCTTTAATAATGTATGAAATTGTTTACAATTATTGTGTTTTAAGATTTTGGCTGTAACATTTGCGGTAAAGTTACGAACAAATCGCAATCTTAAAAAATGTTACTTGAATAGATCGCCTATTATAGAGGTCTAAAATAACTTGCGTCTTGGTTTACATTTCTTTTTGCAAATTTCGTCACTGTGCAGCAGTAGAGGGGAATTATATTCTAACCCCCTTATGGTTTCTGTAAAGTGTAAGGTAAAATTATTTTAATAAATAATTAGGAACTAATAAACAAATTACGTTCTTATAAATAATTTTCCCATACTACAAAATTATAAAGTTGTCCTTTTAATTACATGTTGGTATTACCCCCCACAAGAGATTTCGTTGTTATGAGGAAATATTAAATGCTTCAAAGTCAGAGACATATGGATAAAATCTTAATATAACAAATACATTTAAACAAAAAAATTTACGACTACCAAAAACAAGTTTTTTACATTCAGAAAAACAGTTCATTCGGATTATAAACCCTTTACTTTTCACTAAAATCGAAAGATTAACTAACCAAACAAGATTCACTATAATTAAAAGTAACTTCAATATTTGAGTGGAGATTATATCAAGGCTGAATAGTGTTAGTTTAAGTTACGTGATAACTTTACATCTTTAATTATTGTTTAAGCTACTTTTATTATGTCTAAGTGGGAAGTAAAAAAAATGTTTAGTTTTTAAATCTTTATTTATTTAAGGTAGGTTGATCACCTAGTTATCTCCATAGGGAACACTAAAAGTTCAAAAGGACTATCAAAAACAAGTTTATTTGCAAATAAAAGAAAGTCCATAAAAGTAGCTCTATTATGACCAGAAAGTTCATTGAAATCAAAAGAAAGTCCAATTCAACCAAAAGAAACTCCATTGTAATCTGTTTTGATCTTTTGATTATCTTAAGAAAGGTCACAGTAGTAGAAAGAATCTGCACAAAAACCAAAAGAAGATTCACTATAATCAAAAGTTACTCCACAGTTGGAATTTTGAACGCTTTGGGAGTGACAAAATAAATAAAGATAAAAAAGGAAAAGGGTCAAAATGGTCAAAAATAAGTTTATTGTAATGAAAAGAATGTCCACAAAAGTGAATCCACTATATCCAGAAAGTTTATTAAATCAAAAGAAGGTCCAACATAGCCAAAAGAATATAAATAATATTATCTTGAGAAAGGTCACAGTAGTAAAAAGAATTTGCACGAAAACTAAAAGAAGATTCACTTTAATCAAAACTTACTCCACTGTTGGATTTTTGAACGCTTTGGGAGTGACATGATCAATATAATTAAACCCTCTTAGGTAAATAAAGATAGGAAGAGCAAAAAGTTTAAAATGGTCAAAAATACGTATATAATGCAATCTAAAAAAACTCAAATACAAAACTTCAATAAAATTAAAAGAAACTGCACTAAAATCAAAAGAAGGGTCACTAAAAATAAATCCAGTAGCGATTAGGTAGTTAATACCCTTTTATTTGATTGTGGGTTAAATCAAGGCTGAATAGTGTGACGTGATTACTTTATAGGTATTTCATAATAGCTTAAGCTCCTTTTATTACGTTTAAGTTGCAACTTTAAAATTTGCATATTGTTAAGTACTAAGTTCCCTCTACACTGGTGACTGTAAGTTAGTTTTTATCGAGAAACTTTCAAGTTTTTAAACTATGCACGGATATTATGGCAGTGCTGAGCTTCCTTTTTAATGGATTTTTAACTAACTTCAAAAAATAAACTATTTCTATATATTTTACTGATTTATAAAGTGCGTTACTTTTTTATATTGCTAATATTTAAGCTAAAGCTAATATTTATTAAAATTACAAACTGTGGCTTCTACAATGAAGTAATAAAGAGCCAACATTTCTAAAGGATGCTCGGTGTAGGAGTAAAACGTAACGTAACGTATAGTGAAACTTTACACGTTTAATTAAAATGCGAAAGTTTCTGAGTTTGTATGTATACGGAAAAATTGATAGTTCCTGTGGGATAAAATTAAAATATGTTAATTGAAGACATCAATATTTTTATGTAGCATATATAGAAAAAAAATATATTTTTTTTGTTACATCTGTGCGAAACCTGGGCGGGTCGTCTAGTATACACATAAATGATCTTTAAACCAGAACATATAAACTCATATAAGTCACAAGCGATCTTTGATTTAAATAGAATTATGCAAATTTATAATAAGAGTAAGAATTTTTTCGAATTTATTATTTGCGAAATATTTCCTTTAAATACTAAAAATACTGCATTTTTTATGCAATATTAAATATTTGTTTTTAGTGTGAACAAATCTTTACTTTAGCGTATCCTATATCACACGTTGTGGCGCCAAAAGTTGCGCCAGTCCGACAATATTCGAGTAAATCTTAAAGAGAATTTTAATTGCCAGACTGTTTTTGTATATTTAATCCCGTGAGAACGTTTTTGGTAGGTTTCTTGTTATCTGCTTATAAATTGTATATTTTCTACGCAAATATAATATTTCTAATAATATCTTTAGAATAATTTACTAAAATGTATGAAATTTGTTTTGTTGGACTGAGACAAATTTCACACAATTATCTTGGAGAAAACGAAATTGATTAAAATAATACTATTGATGTGTACTCGCTCCTCTGAGGCTAAACTGATTTTATCTACTCTCCAAACTGATTTAATATTATTATTTTTATCCCTAGGAAGATAGTAACCCAACTACAAATAAGTTCTAGTTAAAAAAATCTTCTAAAAGTTATTAATTAAGTTACTAATTAATATTTAAACCACTGGGCAAGTAATTACCTTAAATTTTATCATCTAATTTATATCCCCAAAAAAGGTAGCATCTAAAAACTGTTGTTATATCCTGTTTGAATTATTTTACTAATAATTATTATAAATGTGAAACTTTGGATGATTGTTACTCTATCACGCGAAAAAATCTAAACGGATTTTATTGAAATTTGGCACACAGATACTTTAACATATTGGCTAGTTTTTATCCCAGAAAAAATTATAGTACCTGCGCGATAATATTTAATTATGTTTACTGTTGTGAGCGCATTTTCGACTTGAACTGTAGATCCATGTTGAACACTTTGGGAGTCATTGCTTTAAATTAACATCCTTATGGAAGTGACGGCTAGTCTATTTGTAATGCATTTTACACGTGAATGTTCATAGCACAAGGTCGCTTTGTAATCAAATATTATGAAATCAAAAATATCTCGACAGACACTCTAAAATAAATATCGAGTACTTGAACTTTGAATGACGATATACAGTACAAATAATATACCTACTGTCTGTTAAACTCGCATTATTAGATATTCAGACATCCTAATAGCATCTGTCATATATAAAATTTAAGGAATACATGAGTCTGTTTATAATTTTGATGTATGTCCTCGACCTGGAGAGGCAGAAGAAAGTAAAAGCCACAGTTAGCAGTGAGTTTAGTATTCTGGCCTTAGAATTACAGACTAAAATCAGTCAAACTAGCTCTATCATCATATTCTTTACAACAAAGCTGAGTTAATATAAGGCATGTGGATCTGTAGCGATGGATGTGTTTGTTAGAACCAATAGAATCACATCATTTGACACACTCTGACCCATGCTACTTAAAACAGGACTTTCCAAGACCGTGTGTCTCAGTTCTCCTTTCCCTTAGATCTAAAATAACATGTTTATAACTCATGTTTTTTTAATGTATCAACTTTATCCGTATCAATAAAGAAAATTTTACCATAAACCGATGAAACTGGGTGTAAATGTATATTATTAGTATCAAAACGTTTTGAGGAGTTCCGCTACATTCAGTAAAATAGAAGCTGTTTTAACAAATATCTACTATTTAAAACGAAAGTTATATTCATACACATTTCCTGCGGAAGGTAACAGTTGTGAAACCTAAAATGCAATATAAAATAATGTTGCTAATATTATATGTAACAGTCGGATAGAATTGACTTCCAAAATTGATGATATTCATAGTTTGTTAATGACAAAAATTAACTAAAACATACCGTTTAAAAAAGACATTAACTTGAGTACCATCTCTTTCATTCACTCTCTCAGGAGCTTTATACCATGGTATTCTGGTATATAATGTAGTAGCAATAGCAATAGTATTCAAATCGTTCACTCACTCACATACTCGTTGAATTTTATTACTAACTAGTCGACCCGCGCGACTTCGTCCGCGTGATGCTCCGCCCCTATTGGTCTTAGCGTGATGATATATAGTCTATAGCCTTCCCTGAAAAATGGGCTATCTAATACTGAAAGAATTTTTCAAATCGAACCAGTAGTTCCTGAGATTAGCTCGTTCAAACAAACAAACTTTGTCCTGATAATAAATAACAACAAAAAGATGTTTTTTTATTTACACAACTTTTTATGCAATATTTCATTCAAATCCATTGATATATTTTTATGTAAACAGCCTTATTCCTGCAAGATCATTACATTGTTTTGGAGATAGAAAATAGCCTGTATGTTAATCTAGGTTATAAAGTATCTTTAATTCAAAACTGTAATTTGTGTGATTTAGAAACAAACTATGATAATAGTAGGATAACAAACATCTCCATTAAAACATAATCATCATCATAAACCGTGGATTACCTACTGCTGAGCCGGGTCTCCTCCTCAAAGTGAGGAGGGTGCTAGACCACCATGCTGGTCCTATACTAGGTTTTACTTATATTAAATTGCTTAAAACACACGCCAGTTGCGTGGGATAGAACTTGGACCTCCCGAGTACAACGTCAAATCATAAGTGGACTTTAAAAATATGTTATTGTAAAAAACGTACAAGGATCTGTGTATCCGTGATCGTAGTTCCGTCATCGATGCAAGCCACGTCTGCCGAGGCCGCTCTACGTGACCTTCCTTGTTGATAGGACCTACTCATTCTAATTTTGAAATAGTTATACTAGTCCAGTGATTCCCATATTGGTCTATATATTTTTTTTATGGCCATTTTTATGGCAATTTTTATGGCCATTTAAGTGCCATAATCTTGTCATTTTGTAAATTGAAGGGTTTCTCAGGACCTACTAATCCGATTTTTTTTTTCACAGATAGAAAACTACACTTTTCGTGAGTGACAAATATGATTTAGTGTTGCCATATACATTTTTTAATTAAAAGAATATGGCCATTTTTTGTTACTAAACCGATTTTAAGAATTCTTTCACTGAGAGAAAACGACACTTTTCGTGAGTAACAAATGTGACTTAGTATTGCCATATGCATTTATTAATAAATAGAATATGGCCATTTCGTTGTTACTAATCTGATTATAAGAATTTTTTCGCTGATAGAAAATTACACTTTTCGTTAGTAACAAAGGTGACTTAGTGTTGCTATATGCATTTATTAATAAATAGATTATGGCCATTTCGTTGTTACTAATCTGATTATAAGAATTTTTTCGCTGATAGAAAATTACACTTTTCGTTAGTAACAAAGGTGACTTAGTGTTGCCATATGCATTTATTAATAAATAGAATATGGCCATGTCGTTGTTACTAATCTGATTATAAGAATTTTTTCGCTGATAGAAAATTACACTTTTCGTTAGTAACAAAGGTGACTTAGTGTTGCCATATGCATTTATTAATAAATGGAATATGGCCATTTTTTCGTAACTAACCCGATTTTAAAAATTAAAATTTCGCTAATAGAAAACTATACTTTTCGAGAGTGTCAAAAGTGATTTAATGTTGCCATAAACACTTTTTTAATTAATAGAACATGGCCGTTTTGTTGCTACTGATCCGATTTTTAAAATTCTTTCACTGATTCCTCTTATATACTATCATTCTCTCTCATCCTGTCTCTTTTTTCTCTCTTTAATATTTATCTTCATCTCTGTTCAGAATGGTCAGTCTCTGTTCGGTTTCTTTCTTTCGAATATATCTCTCTCTCCTTTATTTTTATTTTTGTACATATATTCTTAATTTAACATATACTTTAACGTAGACGAAGTCACGGTAGTCGACTAGTATTAAATAAGTATGGATATTATCCCGCAGTAATTATAGGTATATTTTCAAGATAAAAGTAGCCTACCCTCCTTTGCAAAAAATATTTTATAAAAACCACAAACACACATTTATATATGTAGTATACGAGTGGAATGGATATAAAATAATATAAGTATTGATTCTAAATGAGACCAAAAATAAGTGATTCATTTTTAATAATGTATGTCATAAATCTGTCAGTCATCATTTTTTACATTTCATTAAATTAAAATAAAATGTTTTCACTAGTCATGACGAAATGAAATCATGGAGTTTCCTGCATATTTTACCATTTTTATGTACAGGGAAAAAACACTAATTTACGTATGTTATTAATTAATAACTAAATTAATTCATAACAAGTGAAACACAATAATTTTCAAGCTAGAATGAGAGTATGAATTTATCCTATTTTCAGTAGAAATACAAAACATTATGTATTTAGAACGAATAGTAGACGAAAAAATAAAATTAATCTCGCAGGAATTATCTATTTTTTTTGGGTTAATAAGTAGCTTTTATTATATAGAACTTTTTCCATTCTAAAAATCAAGACCATCTGTAATTCCACTTAAGTGTATAAGAATATCTTCCTCCAAAAAATTAAAACAATGAACAAACCAATAAACACACTTTATATTTATTAAACTTATAGTATAGAGTGAAAAATGAACAAATTAAAACACTTTTGCATTTATAATATAACATGGAATATTACCCGGCAGGAACTGTTATTTTTATTAGGATAAAAAGTAGCTTAAGTTACTTTGATGTAGCTACTTTTTATCTGACATTCATTTACACACTTTTAGATGGAAGTAAGTCCAATTCCTATACAAATATTCTGTGTAGATGATTCGCGAAATCCCTTTCTAACTCCCAAGTGGCATTTGACATATGAATAATGAATATACTATCCGAAGGGTATACGTGGCTTCAGGTTTGGATAAAAAGGGTCACCCAAATAATGTGAATAGATAAAATATGTTAGAGATTTTTAGTATACGAGTTGTAGTATAAATGATATAGTAAAATAACCATAGTATTGATCTGATTTGTTAAAAAAGAAAGTATCTTTACAACTTTAATTATAAATTAATACATCCATTGTCACCCTTTAATGGGCTCTGCTGAGCCGGGTCTTCTTCTCAGAGTGAGAGGGATTCGACCATAGTCCACCACGCTGGCCCAGTGCGGGTTTGCAGACTTCAAACACCTTTGAGAACATGGAGAACTCTCAGGAGAGTATGTTTCCTAAAGATGTTTTCGTTCACCGTTAAAGCTTTTTTAATTTGAGGTGTGTGCCCAGGATCGAACTTAGACCTCCCGAGTAAACATCAACGTCTTAACAGCTAAGCTATCACTGATTAACACATAGGATACTTTATATACCGACACATATATTTATAGTGACGTCACTTTATTTTTCGAGTAATCTTTAGCAAGCCTTCATTTGAAATCCATATACCAGTTTCTTTTTTTGCACTGTATACCTCACCTACTTTAAACATTTGTACAATTGTTTGTTTTTCTAAATAAATAAAATAAAAATCGATATTGTAGAAGAGCATTAAAAGTAAGTAGTTCGCCATCTTGAATTTACAGTGAAGTCACTTTATTTTTCGAGTAATCTTCAGCAAGGCCTTTCATTTAAAACCGATATTGTAGAAGAGCCTTCATATACATTAAATTTTCTGTGGGATATAAGTCAGTTATTGTCAAAATGTCGTTTTAAAGTAATAACATCATTTACATTAAGATAATTCATGGTAAAACAGTAATTTAATTGCTTTTTTATACAGACCTTCCAAAACAAAGAGTTGTTAAATTATTCAAGGTAGAGTTGCGTCAATTACTAAGATATATTAACATCACCATTGTACTATACCTTCTCTCACGTTTCATGTCGTAATAAGTCAAGCGGGTATCCAGATGTAGAGCAGTACCTGGGCTTGGCTAGGTGAATTGGAATAACCAGCAATTATTGACAGTTTTCAAGAAATAATATTATTGATATTTTTAGTTAAATCTTGACTTGTCGACTTTTAATCGTAGGTACGTAAATTATTGATTTTTTGTTATTTAAAAAAAAAACTAAATATAAAAAATTGTGATTAATTTGATTTCTTGTCTGTCTGTTCAAATTAAACATTACGCGATTCATACATCTACATAACTCATGAATAACCAAACAACGCATATCTTAAACTGGTAAGTCACAAAAAAAGGAGTTTCTTATACAATGTGAGAATTAAATAACTCGTAAATTATATAATACTAATGTTTCGCAACGTTTCGGTTTATTTTTCTTTATCTTATATTTTATGCTAATATATAAAGCTAAAGAGTTTGTTTGTTTGCTTAAATGCGCTAATCTCAGGAACTACTGGTTCGATTAGAAAAATTCTTTCAGTGTTAGATAGCCCATCTATCGAGGAAGGCTATAAGCTATACATCATCATGCTAAGACCAATAGGAGCAGAGCTACATGTGAACAAAGTTGACTAGTTGAAGATAAAAACTATCTTATGTAAAATAGGTGGAAAAAATTCAGTAGTTTGAGATTTTATAGTGAGTAAACATTGTGACGAACCATTTTTATATTAAATTTAAAGAAATCCCCTTTTATAATTTTATAGTGGTATTTTCCACAATTAATTTGTAGCCAAAGTGTTTTTACTCGTCACTAAAAACAAAAAAAAATCGTCTAAACACATTTCTGAGAAAAACAGTTCATTTATTCCCAAATTGGTTTCTATAAACCCCCAGAAGTTGATGACGAGTTGCAGAGGGTCTATATGAGTTAAAGAAAAAGAATCGGGGATCCAATAGAGTCATCAGTTGAGTCTTTATATTTTTGTCTTCAAAGTTGTAGAAATGAAAAAATTTGGTGAGTGGTCTATGGGTTAATTTAAGGGACTAATTAAAATATATGACCTCGACAGATAGACGGACGAGTAAGATGGCGTTAGGATCAATTACATGAGGCTTCTATTTATAACAATTATGTATAATAGAAATTTGTAATTATTAGTGTTTTAGTTATTATAAAAAGAAAGAGAGAAAGATAAAGATAAATGGAGAAAGAAAGGGAAAGAGAGAGAAAGGGTAAAAGGAAAGAGAAAGAAAGAAAAAGGGAGAGGAATAATGTAGATTCGTATCAGTGAATGTAAACAAAATGGTCAATCATTATAAAATATATGAAACAATTATTTGACATATTAAAAAAATTAAATTGAATCAGCACAATAAATGTTTATGTCTTATTGATTACAAAATAATTATGGCAACACTACCAGTCACTGGTTTTAAATTGGCGAAAGAATTATCACAATCGGTATAGTATTTTCAAAGATAATCAGCAACTTATAAAATTGCCATTTTTTGACACTTAAATGGCCATATCTTTTTAATTATATTATTTATGGCAACACCACATAACCTATGTTATGCAGAAAGGATGTAGCTTTCGATCAGCGAAAAAATTAATCAAAATCGGTTCATTACTTTTCGAGCTTTTTCGCAACAAATAAACATCATCATCATCACGACCCGTCGATGGCCCACTGCTGAGCCGGGTTTCCTCTTCAGGATGAGGAGTGTATTAGGCCATAGTCCACCACGCTGGTTCAGTGGGGGTTGGCAGACTTCACACAACTTTGAGAACTTTAGGGAACTCTCAGGAGTACAGGTTTCCTCACGATGTTTTCTTTCACCGTTAACACAAGTGATATTCAATTGCTTAAAACACATAACTCAGAAAAGTCAGTGTGTGCCTAGGATCGAACTCGGATCTCCCGAGTAAGACATTGAAGTCTCAACCACTGGGCCATCACTGCTGTTACAACAAACAAACATACAAACAATCAAATCTTTCCTCTTTATATAATAGTGTGAATTTTGTCGTTTGCATATCGGAATGATGTATAACATAATAATACCCTATTTATTTGAAAATTTAAATCTCTCTGTCTGGATAGAATTGACGCACCTTGACATGTGATTTCATACAGTTAACATTGTCTAGAGTAGTCCAATTGTTTAAGTTTACTATTTTATCTATTGTGGCTACAGGAGATGCAGTAAAATGCACATTTATATGTATTGCTATATAGATATAGAGCTACGTGAGCAAGCATAGCATTAAAAATAATATTATAACATTATTTATTTTGTTAAGAAATATAAAGGTTGGTGTTTATGGCTCTTTTAAGACTTTGGTGTAATAAAAAAGCTATAACTTACCTACGTAGAGCAAAGACAATATGCAACAGATAAATAGTTTTGTTTTTCATATTTTTATCTATATTGTTAGTTAAATTAATTTCAATATTACACAAACAAACATAGAGCAAAAATCTTAACGTTTCTTAATTATGTTAGCAATATCATGTCATGATTATACAGGTAAAAATAACTAAATACAGGTTAAGAAAAATATTTTCAAAATATTGCTATACTAGTCGATTCGCCCCAGTTTCGCATGGATAATATTTAACACATGTAAAAAAAACCATTTAATTTTACTAATTTTCAATTATATTCTATACAAAAAATTATTATCCTCTAGCAGCTATGATTTTTTCCGGGATAAAAAGTAGCCTGTGTATTATTCTAGGCTATAAAGTATCTGTATGCCAAATTTCGCCGAAATCCATTCATCCGTTTTTGCGTGATTGAGTTATAAACATCTAAACATCCAAATATCCAATAAAAATATATATCGAAGTCCTATACCTCTTTCATTCCATATTAAAACCTCTTTAAGCCTCTTTTTTACAATAAAAGGTAGCCTATGTACTTTCCCAAGCTCTAGTTTATCATTGTACCAAATTTCATCAAAATCATTTTAGTAATTTAGGTATAAAAGGGTAACGAACAGACATAGTTACTTACACATTTGTAATAGTGAAGGAATTAATGAATGAGGTAAATAAAATAATACATAATAAGAGATACAGTAAACAAAAATTATTATTTGGTTAAAATGTGGAATTTTATGAATACACATTATAACTAATTATTTATCCTCATTTTGCCAATTTCAATAAAATTATCCTCACAGATTATTTCCTAATTTGCAGGAACTCGAAATACGATTCGTCTCTTTTATCCTTTGATGAATAAAAGACAGAATAAAATGTCTTTATTGGCATAAGAGTAGAGTTTATAATCCTTATCCTTACTAATATTATAACCGCGAAAGATCGTGAGTACATGTATGGATGTTTGTTACTCTTTCACGCAAAAACTACTGAATGGATTTTGATGAAATTTTACAATAATATAGCTTATACATCAAAATAACACATACACTATAATTTATAAAGTTATTGTATGAATTGTCCAAAATATAACGATAAGTGTCAAGTAAGTAGGAAGGTACTCTGGCGTGCGCTTGCTGCCTCTGTGCGTTAGTTACACGATGGTTACACGTATATAATGTACTAATCGACCCTTGCGAATTCGTCCGCATATAGCCCCGCTTCTATTGGTCGTAGCGTGATGATATGGCCTATAGCCTTCCTCGATAAATGGCCTATCCAACACTGAAAGAATTTTTTACATCGGGCCAGTAGTTCCCGAGATAAGCGCGTTCAAACAAACAAACTCCTCAGCTTTATATATTAGTATAAGATATAGGAAATGTTTACCTTAAATAGTCCTACAAAAAATCTCGTGACAGCCATCTTTTATGTGTAAGCCATAATCGCCTAAATAGTGAATCATAAATACACGAAGCCGGGATGAGTTGACTAGTGAGATAAAAATAGATATGAATAGCTAATGGAATGTTATGGGATTTTAAATATTTTTATTTAATTAATATGTATATAAGTTCAACCAAAATTTAATAATAAGAGTCCTTTGGAGATTTTAGAATGAATATATCTATGAAGTCTATATTTAAAAAAAAAATAAAAAAGAATGTATTTCATTATACCTATTTGAAAGCTGAAGATGAGTAATTTCTGATTTTATCTTTGATTATTAAATTTGGTTTTAAATAGAAATTATAATATATAATAGAACAAAAGTAACGCAAAGACAAATACAAAAACGTTTGCATTTAAAGATGGTGGACTAAAATAACCTTTATTACCATACAATAGAGTGTATTATCCTTTAAACAAAACATTCGTGTGTTATCAATACTACATAAGATGCGTTCTACAGGTGATATGGTCATTTACCACCATCCACTTGTACCGTTCAGATATGTTCGCGACGGGCCAAAATTTACATTCAAATATAAGTTAATTATAATTGTGATAGTTTGTGCTTGTGCTATTTGGATTACATTGGATTGATTTTTATTGGGCGACTTTATTGTAAGTATTTCTTTATATATTTTGTTATGTTTTTATGTATAAACTGCTAAATCAATTTTAATGAATTTTGCTATAATGATAGCTGGGAACTTGATTCTTAATTCTAAATTATTTTTTTTTAAATCCAAAATATCTATACTCTATTTAAATCTGAATTTCAATTATTTTTAAATAATCTTAGTAGAAAATTTACAATTTATTAATAGGTTGTTAGTTAGCCGATTTTGATGAATTTTTGTATAATAATACATAGGATTTTAAATTTTAATTCTAAATTATTTTATTAAGTCCAAATGCCATAGTGAATATAAATTGTCAATTTAAAAAAAAATAATAAAAGTAGAACCAATTACAAAAAAAAAAACAAATTTTAAGCATAGTAATATTTTCATAATTTTTTTTTATAAATTTAAAACCAAATAAGTTTTTTAAAAATATAAGTAGTCATATACACAACATATTTTTTTTTAGGAAAAAAATTACAAAAATCATTAAAAATTGTCCTCTATCATTATTTTTAATAAAATTTTAAATTATCTATTTCAATGATCACATAGACGTACAATCTTTATATAGATTAATATTCACTTTCACTTTAGATTTATCTCACTACATATTTATAATTTGTATTAAATGTGTTATTAATATAAATAATTTATTCATGACAGTTTTTAAAATTAATTAATGTTAGAATATTTATTGATCTATAAATTAATTTTTAACATCTACAATTTTTATTTAAAAAAATGAGTGATAGATGACGTTTAAAAAGCGATCTTTCAATCTTCACAAAAAAATAATCAAACTTAGTATCAAAGTCATTGATTTAATGAACACAACACATAAATGTGTTCTAAATCGCAAAAGAAGATTCAATTCCGTTTTAATTACTTGATTGTCTTTATAAGTAACTAGTCAATTCACCCCGGCTTACAAAAAAAAACATTAATTTTCAGTATATTGTTGCTAAATAAAAATATTTAGGCGTTTACGACAAAACATATTTTATTATTATCCCGCGAGAGTTCTGATTTTTTTCAAAATAATAAGTTTGTGTTAATCCAGGTTTTAGATTAGAGTATCTGTGTGCAAAATTTCATTGAAATCCGTTCAGCCGATTTTGAGTGATTGAGTTGCAAAATAAAAAAAATCAAACGCTTACGATAAAACATATTTTATTATAATCCCACGGGTACTCTGTTTTTATTCGGGATAAAAAGTAGCTTGTGTTATTCTGATGCTTGAGCTATATTATTGTGGAGTTTCATTAAAATCCATTCAATAGTTTTTGCGTGAAAGAATAAAAAAAACATCCATACATACTCAATAACTCACAATCTTTCGCGTATAACTGGAAAATAAAAAGCATACTGCTTGTACAAAAAATCCAAGCATGATGTCTGCGAGTTGATGTACATAATTTTCTCGTGATATTTGATGTTGTCCTGACGTCCATATTATTATAAATCAAATCAAAGTCGTCCAGACATTACACAGATTAACATTTGAAACTAGCTAAAGGAAATCTATTCTAATTTAATTACGTTAAAAAAATAAATAGTTCAGAAACCAAATAGTAAAAAAATAAATAATCTAGAACCAAATTTTGTTACTTTATATAAATAAAATAAATTATTAGAATTTGAAATGGATTATTTATTTATTATATAATGCATCAAGATACAATTATTAAATTACAATTGCTTTTCAATTTTTCACAGAATTGCAATAAATTCAATATTATGATTGCTAAAATGTTTCTTGGTTTGTGATAATTTCACTATGTCTTTTGAGTCTAACACATGGATAAAAAGTACGGAAAATAATAATTCCTGTGAGGCAATAATAAAATATGTGATTCTCCCTAGTCCTTGTATAAATAATTCTCACTCTCAAACTCGTTGTTAATAGAAATATTTTAAATAATGACTTGCCCCGACTTCGGTCGATTTATTTATCTATTTGATACACAGATACTTTATAATCGAAATTAACACATTTTTTATCACCGGAAAAATCATCTCAATCATATTACCTCATCTTACTATTATTATAATTGTGAAAGGTTGTATATTTGGATGTTTGATATTCAATCACGGATAAACGCCTTAATGGATTTCAATGAAATTTAACATAGCTTGGATAAACATATGGACCATGATTATCCCAAAGAAAGCCGGGCCTGTAGACTAGTAAGGCCAACAAATAGACATACAGAGTAAAATAAACTTGTAATACTTATAAATGAAAAGTTATTCTTATAAGAAAATTACAAAACCTCACGTGTAAATTGTAATTCTAACAAAAAACTTCCAGTAGAGTTGTTAATTAGTGCATATTACAATTATTATAATATTTAATTTTATTGTGAAATATATTACTTAAAATAATATATTAAATATTTTATCTATTTCTAAGTAAGAATTTGAGTTTAATTAGAATATATTAAATTTTAAAAGGACTAGTCCTTGATATTTATGTTATGTTATTTAATTTTTATCTATAAATTTAAATAAATTTTATTTATAATATATTAACAAGTTCTTCAAATTATTTTAATTTATCCTAATTATTTCTTTGGATATTGAAAACAATAAGAGGGGGTGTGATATTGAATTGACTATTAAGACGGCTACTGAATAATTAAATATTATAATTTCTTACAATTACGACAGGAACCCAAGCAGTGCCTTGGACTCGTGGAGTCGTGACCAAGGTTGGCTAGGTTTAAGGCTTCGCCTTCACTGCCCAGACTCTCTGTTTAAACCTAAGGTTAGGTTAACCTAAGCTTAACTTATGCGCCGATATATATATTTAAATTAATTTATAAAACCCCCTCACAGAAATAAAATATCAATCATAATGACATCTATGACCGCCATGATGGTTTTTATAATGTTGTAATTTCAAGTACAAAATCTTTTACAAATAAATACAATTTTGAAGTAATTTGTAAAGCAAAAACTATTTTATAGATTTTTATATATTTTTTTTAATATAGTGTACAGATATCATTTCCTGTACACGATAAAGCGAGGGCAATGGCAGTCTGTGGCATTGGTGAAGATGATAGACGACCATAGATAGACAATTTAGCATCTTCCTCCCTATTGTTATACCTAACGTTAAGCGTTACGAAACATTTGTTAGGGTCACATCACTCAACTTGTGACCATGTCAAGGTTTTAAGAGATAACAATTAAAAAAATATATTATACTAGCTTTTATACTATCCTACAATAGATAGTCTGTAGACATAGATAATAATTTTATGAGGTAGTCATACTAACTTTGCACTTCCCTTTTACCCCCTTAAGGGAAGATTTTCGAAAAAATATTTTATACGTGTTTTATGACTTTCAATGAATAACCTTTATCCTGAATTTCATTTAAATAACTTCAAAAACGGCAAAGTTTCATACTAACTTTGCACCCCCGTTTTACCCCTTTGGGGGGTGAATTTTCAAAAATATTTTCTTAGTGCTCTCCTACGTTATAAAAATACAACACTTTGTTGAAATAACTTTGAAAATCAAAGAACTTTTATACTAACTTTGCACCCCCCTTTTTCCACTCCCTTAGATGATTTTCGAAAAAATATTTTATACGTGTTTTATGACTTTCAATGAATAACCTTCATATTGAATTTAATTTGAATAACTTCAAAAACGGCAAAGTTTCGTACTAACTTTGCACCCCAGTTTTACCCCCTTGGGGGGTGAATTTTCAAAAACTATTTTCTTAGTGCTCTCCTACGTTATAAAAAGAACCGCTGTGTAAAATTTCAAATTTTTTACCCTTATAATTTAGGCCCTGCGTTGATATGTCAGTCAGTCAGCTTCTCCTTTTATATATAATATATATAGATTTATGACTATATCGCATAATCATGAAGTTCGAGTAAAAAACATTAATTTTTCTTTATGTTTATACTATTATTTTGGGGTCCAAAAATCGTCAAACTTTTAACAGTACCTTTACATAGAAAGTTAATAGGATATTGTATTAAAATAAAGAATTGTAATGTTATAATAAATTAAAAGAGTTTCGTGTAAATATCTCATTCCTATAGAAATATAGTCTATATTATACAATAATACGTTGAATATAGACAAATTTTACTTGATGAAATTATTCGTCAAACGGCCTCTGATCTATCGGGACAGAGTTTACAATTTAGGGTTATCCAATTCCTTTTAACTTCTCAACTTAATTGAGCACTCCTTCAACAGTTACCATCTTCCACCTTCGGGTATTCACCGTCAATAAAAATAGTATATTCATACAACCGGTTGATTATAAATGGTTTTACAACCGACAAAAGAAATTCCCACATTTTACCACCTTACGGGGAAACCCTCACTTGGGTTTGAGTTTGTGTTGAAAGTCACTTGATATTCCAGTTGCTTGCGCACGAGTTTATTGCAATCCATCTTCAGAGAGCGCTCTTCATGTTAAGTATTATCTTGATACAAGTCTCGATTAAGCACCAGTTTTTTTGCGGTAGTTTTTTCAAAGCTTAACCACCAGGTTTCGTGTTAAATTATAATAAAAATGAAACTGTAAATAAATAACGGTATAGTTATATACATTCATCTAGCTTGAAGCGAGAATAAAAAGTTAGAAGTCAGAAAAAATGGAATGATGAATCCCAATAAATTAATTTATATTTAGTGAAGGGGAAGTGAAGAGCACTTGGCAGTCGGATTCGCATTCTGGTGTTTGCTAACCAGTAAGGTAATAGATCCCCTACCACCAAGAGATGGTGGGACACTCGCCTCTTACAAGATGCTCTCCCAGCAGCAGAAGGGAATAGCATTCTAACCCTTCTTCTTCTAACGGGTAATGAATCGTTAGGAAAAAGTATTTCCCGTAAACTACTGTAATTGTTTTGTAATCAAAATCACGTGTAATTCAAGGAAAATAAATATAAGTTCGATTCTTAGAAGAAATTCTATTATTTATAATATCTGTAATGATCTTGTGAAATCCATATAGTACAATACAAATGGTGGGTAAGATTTTCGAAAAAAAAATAGCTTATATTCTTCTCTAACATTCCACTTATCTCCATACCAAAAAATATCAGTTTATTATTTAATATATTTATTTAAATAGTATTAATAATTGCTAGTTTTTATACAACTATCGCGAAAAACTCAGTCGATATACAATTATATTCATTATATTTATTAATAACTAGCGGCCCATCCCGGCTTCGTACGGCTCTCCCGCATTTCGGTGCCCCCTCTGTCGTCGCGTTGTTCGCTGCGCTGCACTGTGTGCAGCCACGCCGGTCTGTCATGTCGCCGTGTATTTTTTGTTTATATTGATATTTTTAATTTCGTAATATCTTTTAAATGAAATGTCCGATTTCTATAATTCAAAAAGTAATCAACGGGTATCGAAACAGTCTTGAATACGAAGTAATTAATTTGGATAAGAATTAATACATAGGTATAGATAAAATGGTCTGATTTTGATAGGCATTTCTATAACCTTTTAAAATGTAAAAAAGTAGTTATAGTGACATAACTACAATAGCTGGACATTTAGTCTCCTAAAGTTTTTTGTAGATATTGATACATTCTATAATATTGTAGAATATTTTTTTGTTCTATCATCAATACTTTTTGCAGTGCATGCGATGAAAGACATTTTATGGCTAATTTTTTTGCACCTCGGATTGGTTTTAGTAAGAATTTCTGAGGATCTCTTATTTTTTCTAGTAATAAATATAGCCTATGTTACTCAGGGATAATGTAGCTTTCTAACGGTAAAAGAATTTTTGAAATCGGTTCAGTAGTTTTTAAGTTTATTCGTTACATACAAAAATACAAATCTTTATAATATTAGTATAGATATAGATTTGCACTATAAAGTTTTTTTGACTATTTTTATCTGATTTTTGTGTTTTGAAATTCAATGATAAAAAATGGTTATTTTCTGAATGATAATCCCACTCGGTTAATGGAGATTGGATCTCCTTTTAAGCTACTATAATGATATGCATATAAAGCTTTTGGTGAAACGCGCATTAAAATCCGTTACGTAGTTTAAAAAATCTAAGCGAACAGGCAGCGAGGAGCGAATAAAGGATTTTTTAACATATTCTATAGATTAATTTAAATACATATTCAGAAGTTTATAATAACAGTATCGATAAATTATAATATGCAAATAACATATGGGTAATTTGAAATGCTATTAACAAATTACCGGTTTCCTTTCTAATCACGTGTTAAATACGCGAGCATGTTATATGTTTCACAATATCATATTATATTTTGAAAGATATATTTCATTCGCTTCGCTGAGATACATAATTGTAATATTACATAGCTGTATTCTAATAATTCAGTTAGTCCATTGAAATGTTACATGAGCTTTGCATTTTTTAGAGGACGCAATTTTATTTTTGTGACATGTGTGGGGGTTCAATAGAAGCTTAACCTCAAGTTTGTAGGGTCGCCACCCTTGTCCCCCGGCCGCCATCTTAGAAAAAGGGGTGGAAACATCTTTTTCGCGATATCTCGAAAACTATGCGTCTTACAAAAAATACGTAAAGAAATAATTTGTAGCAAATTATTTTGCCTACAAATATATTTATATGACTTTTTGCCCTAAATTTAAAATTAAATAAGTTATAAGCAAAAAAGTGAGAAAATTTTTATAAAAATTTTCTTTTTTGCTCTATAACTTTTTTTTAATACATTTTACAAAAATATTACCTCAGTCCAATCTTGTAGATGATCTTTTGAGGAAAATTTTTCTCTGTAATTTTTTTTTATTTCATTCATTTAAAACGCTGTTACAGCGCTCCGAAGTTGACTGGGTTCGTCAATGCTCATGAGAATCGAAATGTAACTTATTTTTGATTTTAGTTTTATTGTAAATATATTCTTAAAAATGTTTTCTTAAATCCGTACAACTTCACTTATTCACTGTTAAATCTTTTCACCGCCACCTATGTGGTAGGCGCGTTTTTTTTTACGTGGTATCCCGAGTAGGCCTTTCGAGATATCGCGAAAAAGATGTTTCCACCCCTTTTTCTAATATGGCGGCCGGGGGACAAGGGTGGCGGCCCCACAAACTTGAGGTTAAACTTCTATTGAACCCCCACACATGTCCCAAAAATAAAATTGCGTCCTCTAATAAATGCAATACTCAAATTGTAACATTTCAATGGACTAAGTGTCAACTAGGAGAGTTTGTTAATTTAATCGGCCTTGCAGTAATTCATATTAGCTTTACAATATTTCTATGAGAGTTTGTAAATTATTTGTTTATTTTATTATTATTTTTGTACTCATATGAGTCGTAGATTTTTTTAAATGAATTAGTAGTTCATATGATCTATGATCTATATTCGTAAAAATTAAAAAAAAAAAGATATGGCCATCAATATGTTCTAGACTCTTTTCATTACTGATATTTATGAATAATACCTACTTATATTATTTAGGCAAAAGTTTATGAAGTTTACGTTTGTTACTTTATCACGCAATAACTACTAAATAGATTTTAATAAAATTAACACAATATAACGATAAGTTTTAGTAAAATATTCTTGCTTGTATGATTGTCCCTAACGCAACGCAAGGTTAAAAAACTAGTCACAAAATAAACTTAAAATACTGTATTTACTTTATAATAAGTGTATATACTTGTTAAGTTGAGTAACTTGTAAGTGATTAATGTCAACATCAAAAGTTCTGAACTGCTCGTTGAAGCAACACAGAACCCTAAGGGCTTTTCACTTCCTACTTGGTAAACTATTACGTAAACAAACATACGTATTGTTACTGTTTTAATTACTAGTAAGGCTTGTTGGTACATGTGAATGTATTATATTTTGGCATGGCAACATCTCTAACTAACTGTTATAATATGAAGATACTTGATAGGCATTTCTACAACCTTTTAAAATGTAAAAAAGAAGTTATAGTGACATAACTACAATAGTTGGACATATGGTCTTGCGAAGTATTTTGTAGATATTGATACTTTCTATAATATTGTAGAATATTTTTTGTTCTATCATCAATACTTTCCGCAGCGCATGCGATGAAAGACATTTTATGGCTAATTTTTTTGCACTTTGGATTGGTTTTAGTAAGAATTTCTTAGCATCTCTTATTTTTTTTAGTTATAAATATAGCCTATATTACTCAGAGATAATGTAGCTTTGAAACGGCAAAAGAATTTTTGAAATCGGTCCAGTAGTTTTTAAGTTTATTCGCTACATACAAAACTACAAATCTGTCCTCTCTATAATATTAGTATAGATATAGATTATTCCAAGATTTATTTTTTATTCCTCTCAAAATTTCGTTGTAATGCTTTGAAAGATTTTATTCTATTTTCTCATAAGATTATTTGTCTTTCCTAATTCCAAACCATAAGGAGTCTTGCCGTAGCCTCCCAAAGGTTATATATACTTAAGAAGCGTCAGTAGCTCAGTGAGTCGTGGGTTCAAATCCCGGACATTGAACTATTGAGGTAGCCCACTCCTGACACAAGCTATTTATTACCTTACTAGGAGGGGTAAAGGGAATACTAGTAGTATGTGATCTAAGAATTAAGTCTCTCATCTTCAAAGACTTAAAATAAATCATTGCTAAAGATATTAATCTTCAATTCTATGAGTACGTTGGTACATAAGAAGAATACTAAATTTCGTGTTTACAAGTATAAGTGTGGTCTGAATTATAATAATATTTTGTTAAACTTGTTTTGAACTTGTAATAGAAACTATGCCAATTCATTGCTATTCGTTAGTCTCGCCAAAATTGGAAATTGAAGGGAGCGTTTTGAGTAATTTTGGTTTTGAAATATTTGTGGATTGTCCAGCAAAGTAATTCTGGTTTGTGTTTCGGATACCTTAGCCGGGTCATCTATGTAAAAAAAAATGTTATGATAATAAAAATAATTTACTCAGTAATATCGTAATTTTAAAGGATTTAGTATTACACAACATTTAAAAGCGGTATGAGATGTAAATATTTAGTAAGATCGTTAGTCCAGTTACGAGAGCAAGCAACTAGTGTTAAATTATGCATGTTCGTTTTGTAACTGAGGGTTAAATAATATTTCGCAAAACAGGCAAATGCAAGCAAAGGCTATGTTGATACTGCCCTCGCTACGCTAACTTTCTGAATTTAATACTATTCTATACATATGTCATCACATAATTTTTTCCTATATATAAAATATATTTTAGTGCAAGACAGACAGATCAGAAAAAATTCACCTTTAACTTTAAAACCGGCCAAGTGCGAGTCGGACTCGCGCACGACGGGTTCCGTACCAATATTTGGCAAAAAAATCACGTTCGTTGTAGGTATGGGAGCCCCCTTAAATATTTATTTTATTCTGTTTTTAGTATTTGTTGTTATAGAAATACATCATTTGTGAAAAGTTCAAGTGTCTCATGAGATACAGCCTGGTGATAGACATACAGACGTACGGACAACGAAGTCGTAGTAATAGGGTCCCGTTTTTACCTTTTGGTTACGGTTAACCCTAAAAATGTATTGATAGTCTCGCTAAAACTCGAAAACGGTTAGACCGATTTGACTTAAATATTTGTGGAAGTCTAGGAAAGCTTAAATGGATAAAAAATGTTAAAGCTATGTCTGATCACGCCACGATTTTCAAAAAAAAAAAAAAATATTAAACAAGACACATTTTCGGTTTACTTACCGAAAATGTGTCTTGTCTATCCTTATCTAAATTCAATACGATTGCAATAATATTGCAATAATAATAATTATCAAAATAAATAATAAATGAACATGAATATGTGTTTGTCATAAATATGTTATTTAGGTTAAAAAGAATATTATTTTTAACAAGACAATTTACCAATTAATAACAACATTTTAATACCAATATAATCTAAAAGAAATATTTCTGCTAGTTTTCTTAATTTTTTCTCACTTACTCTCTTTCTTTCTTAGATTATAAATAATCTTCTCCTGTCAATAACAAAAACAGAAAAAAATTAAATAGGCATTTTTGTATGATAAATATACTTTATAATTTTTACTAAAAATAGTGAGAGAAAATATTTAATTTCCAATTCTTACTGTGATGCGATAAATTAAAAACTTATGGGGACTACTAAACTAGTAGAAGAGAGTTAAAGATTATTCATCATCATCATCATCATCACGACCCTTCAATGGCCCACTGCTGAGCCGGGTCTCCTCCTCAGAATGAGGAGGGTATTAGGCCATAGTCCACCACGCTGGCAGACTTCACACACCTTTGAGAACTTTTTTGGGAACTCTCAGGAGTGCAGGTTTCCTCACGATGTTTTCCTTCACCGGTAAAGCAAGTAATATTTAATTGCTCAAAACAAACATAACTCAGAGTCAGAGGTGTGTGCCCAGAATCGAACCACGGGCCTCCCGAGTAAGACTTGAAGTCTCAACCACTGGGCCATCACTGCGAAGATTATTGCATTACTAATAACTAATATCGCTTTTTAAAGATGGGGGTTAGTAGTAAAAGTTTGAAAATTAAAGGATGATTTATATGAATTTTTTAATGCTAAATTATAAAAAAATGAAAATATAATATTTTGTTCAAAAAATGAAAATAAAATATTTGGGATGGGCCACCTTTAACACTTAGGGGTAGACCTACGTAATATATATAAAAAAATCATAGAAATTGGTCGAGCCGTTTCGGAGGAGTTTGAGAAAAAAATGTCTAAAACAAATACTTTTTTTGTTGACAAAGTTTTTTGGGATAAAATTGTCGATTAAATATGACTATGAATATTAAGTTTCTTTATTTTACTTTGAAAAGTTGGAAAAAAGTTACAATTAATTAAATAGCGTGAAAATTTCATAGCACGTGTATGATACTAAAGTAAAGGTTTTCCCTTGATCCTTTTTTGTATTACAAATAAAATGTTTAATGTAGAGCGAGCAAGTACGTGTCGTGTTTTATATATGTAAGCATAATATTAACGTTAATGTAATAGGCAGTTTAACCTTGGAACTTGTTTCCAAACTCTACGTGGTTTGAACTAAGGGCCGACTAAGATAATCATCCTCGCGTTGTTATTTAAGATTTTCAACAATTATCCTCATATTTTTAACAATTTACACAAAACTTTGTAACCCAAATTATATAACTAAACCTTTCCTATGAATAACTTAGTCCACCGGTGTAAACCCCATGAAAATCTGTCTAGTAGTTTTTAGACACGAATAGACAGACGCGGGTGGGACTTTATAATATGTATTTAGTTATGATTGAATTTGTATTTTACAATTACTCAAAAACGGCTAAACAGATTTCAATGAATTTTGGCACGGAGATACTTTATAACCTTCATTAACACTTGTTACTTTTTATGCCGCAAAAATGCGTTCATGAATGATAACAATAAAATATGTATATTGAACTCTTGCATATTTGTATATAACAAAACAATATATTAAAAATAAAAATATTTTTTGTATCCCAGCGCAGCGAAGCCGTCGACTAGTAAAATATAATATTTTAAAAAGTCTCCGAATTAAATACACAAAACTAAATGATGAAAAATGTCACAAATTGTTAAAAACATTTCATGACACAAGTTCCCCAAACTCAAGGAAATTTTTATGACCGATTTTGCTGTATTATGTTGATGATGATTTTTTATACTTAAATATAACTAACTAGCGGGCGCCCGCGACTTCGTCCGCGTAGAAGTATTGATTTTCTATGAGATTATAAAAAGATAATTTTTCCCGCTGCTGTAATAATCTAAATGCCAATTTTCATATTCCCGCTTTTCTAACCTCAAACTTTAAAAGCATAGGACTTTCATATAACCTTCAAACCCCTATTCCACCCCTTAGGAGGGGCACCCCCGTAAAAAAAATCTTAGCTGACACCTACCCTCTAGAGAGAAGCTACTTTCCAAATTTCAAGTTAAGAGTGACAATAAATTAAACTTTCCCATACAAACTTTCATCCCCTATTTTACCACCCTTAAGGGGGTATTTTGCAAAATAAATAATACAGATTTTTATTATTGTAAGTTATTAATGTAAATACCGATTTTCATAAGTCTAACTTCAAAAACATAGGACTTTCATATAACCTTTCAAACCCCATTTTACCCCCTTAGGGGAGGATTTTCTCAAATCCGTTTCTTAGTGGACACCTACGTCCTAGAAGGAACCTACATTCCAAATTTCAAGTTTGTAGGTTTTATAGTTCCTGAGATTTCGTGATGATCAGTCAGTCAGTCAGTCAGTGACTTTTCGCTTTTATATATATAGAAGATTCGGTTATTTAAAAAAAAATATCAACTTAGGCTGTTTACATTATCACAAAGAGTTTCTACACTACCGTACCTCAGTGAGTCTAGGAATTCTTTTCAAATATAAGAATAACTTATAATCTATATGCACACATACACTTGTTAAAGCTGAGAGTGCTTGGGCCTTTCAATCCAAGTGCTAGTTTAAGGAGTTCCCTTATAGATAAATATTTATCCAATTAAAAGCGACAATAGTCGGGAATTTTGTATGAGTCGAAACTAGTATGAGGTAAGTCCCTCTAAATATAAATGGTATTTCTCACTGATAAATTTAATTAAAATAATAAAATATAACATTAGTATTTCCCAAATATAAAAACTTAAATAGCTTGTTAAATTCGTAAATTACAAACAAAAAAGATAAGGGTTTTCCTCATTCGGAGATAAATGGCTAACGTGTGTAAAAAAACGTGTGTATCTGTATGTCTATGGCATCATAGCGCCCAAAATAATGGGCCGATTCTGATGAAGTTTTATTAGCTTGAAAGGTAATTTAATTGAGATGGTTCTTAGCTATGTATCGTGAAGATCTGGTCACCCGTTTGAAGACTATCAACTCAATTCTAACTTGAGAGCTGAGTGAGAATATTAATATATTGACAATTATAACAAACTTGTAACCATGGTAACACACTGACATTGCTTATATGATGAAACGATATTTCTCGATATCAAGTATCATGTAGAATCGAGTAGTTTGAATAATATATATTTTAGCCATAACTCGTTTTTTTTAGCATTTTATAATTATTTGTTAAGTCTGTATTGACTGCTGTTTTTATATTTTGTTTTCAACGAAACAAGTACATCGATTTATACAAGTTTATATCGATTCTTCCTAAAACTACCTATATAAAAATAAATATTATGGAAGATAAGAATATGGATTATGAAATTATATCTTTTTAGAACTGAAAAGGAAAATATTTCTAGTTTAATTAAAATTACTATATTAACTGTTGTGTGTAGTTAAAGAAAAAATTATGTAAATTATAATTATTAATCATGTCACGAATAGTAAAGTCGGATTGAATAACAATATTTTCATAATCTGTATTTTTTGTTTCAATTAATTTCCAGATATTACTTAGATAAAAAATAGAATGTTTCAGTTAGGGGGTATTAGAGAGAATATAAGAGAATTATGTTTTAGTGAGTGAATGAATGAATGAGCAAGTGAATTATGGGTGTGTGAGTTTGTGTAGAAGCGAGCGGATAAATTTATTTAAAAAATGCAAATTCAGTTCACACACTAACGTAGAAGCTTTTATCTATTAACAAAACAAAGGTGGTTCGGCTAGTAAATGAGAATATCATTATTATAAATCGAAAACGCTCGCACTTGACATTTTTTTAAAAGCATGGTATTTGCAGAATGTTTCCAATCTGATGGTAGAATAATTCCCCGTTACTCCGCAACAGAGTGTTAAGTTTATTGCAGTTTTATTAGCTTTTTGCAAATCATTATGCACCAGACCACTGACTTTGATAGATACAGTTATTGAATTACGATCAGTTAACGCTAATTGTATGTAATTAATTGTAAACAGTTAATTTACGCTGCATAATAATTAATAATTATTATAGTTGTTAAAGGCATGAATGTGATGGTCCAGTGGTTGAGACTTCAATGACTTACTCGGGAGGTCCGAGTTTGATCCTGGGTACACACCTCTGACTTTTCTGAGTTATGTGTGTTTTAAGCAATTAAATATCACTTGCTTTAACGGTGAAGGAAAACATCGTAAGGAAACCTGCACTCCTGAGAGTTCCCTAAAGTTCTTAAAGGTGTGTGAAGTCTGGCAACCCGCACTGGGCCAGCGTGGTGGACTATGGCCTAATACCCTCTTCATTCTGAGGAGGAGACCCGGCTCAGCATTGGGCCATTGACGGGTCGTGATGATGGAGGCTTGAATGCCTAAAAATATATGTATTATTAATTAAAAGGTATACTTATGATATTATTCCCAAGGATTATATTTTCGACACAGTCATTCAGACTCGCGATGCAATAATAAGGATTTCTGTCATGACGTCGTATTCATTTTGCAACCCCCTACTTCTCCGATTGATGTTTGTCAGTTGTCCAACATTCGAAACTATTAATATCATTACTAACAGGATGCCACTTAAATCAATATCATCACAATCGCCTAGTGGTATTAAACATAGTCTATAGTACCAAATACACAAAACTTACCTAAAATTCTAACAAGCCGTTTCGGAAATTTTTTAAATAAAAGAACTACGTGATTAAAACAATGAAAAGTTCAACTTCTCGTACGATGACAGTGCATCAATGGCCTTTGCTTCTTTGCTAAATTATCGCTTTAATATATATTAGTTCATTTGATTACTACGAAAGAAAAAAGGATTGCCTTCTATAATTTAAGATAGTAGCTCACTGACAACTTCGTCGTCTTTCGGTATCTGTTTCTTTACGCAAGTAATCAATAAGTAACACTGGTCTGCAATGAAATCCTCCTTTAAAAAAATTTGACATAAATATTACGATTCAAATGTTCTGAATCTATCCCCGTTGGTCGATTTTTTCCATCACGTCTAGATTTTTTGATATGAATTTTTTTTAAATTTCAAAAATTTGGGTTTTTTTTTAATTTTTTTTGCGCGCAATGTTACAAACAGTGTACATACAAACAGTGTATGTACAAAATAAGTTTTAGCGAGTTGTAAGAGAAAGAAAGAAAGTGTCGTGCAGATGTACTACCATAACCTCCGACCGACCAATGGGGATAGATTCAGAACATTTGAATCGTAATATTTATGACAAAATTTTTTAAAGGAGGATTTCATTGCAGACCAGTGTAATTAAACACCAAATTATCTTAATAACTAAATACTATTTTTTTTTAATAATAGTCAGACTAGTTTATGTTGTTAATTAATAGAGAGGGGGTAGGGTGGTTAGTCTACACGCAGACTAACATTTTGATAACGTCACTTACTTATATCCCCCTGGGGGTTATACTTTGAACTCACATCAACAGCATCACTGATAGAATACTCGGTACGTAATCAAAATAAAACTCCTTACTCAGATTAATATTGCCGACATCATAGCTGTCTCTCAAGTCAGTGTTGCCAACATCAATATTAACAATATCTTTAAAACGATAAAAAATGTGTCAGTAAGGGTGCAAACCTCAAGTAATTCGTAGTCTATACCCCCTTAATATTTCAATCGGTTAGTTTTATATAATGTAGGTTTAGTGTCATCTTATTCATGACATTTCAACAAACTAAATAAGATAAAAAATATTACGACATGATATGATGCACTTTGAAGAAAATAATCATAGGTTAAGGTTAGTTTTTAACCGAAAAAAAAAAGTTTTTTTTTTATTTGTAAATTATTTTGTAGATTTTTGGGCGAAACTTCTTTGTTTATTAACGAATTTAATGTTTTAAGTGCTTTTAGTAAACTGGATATAATCAGTATGAAGTTTACTGACTTAAGATCAAATCAAAATCAAATTATGATCAAATTAAAATAAACTAAAATTAAGTTTAAACAGATTCTATTTTACAACATAACAGCTATATTATATTAAAAGGAATGACTGCAATAACACCGGCCCACAAAAAAAGTGGTCTGTGACTGACTTTTTTGAAATTTTCAGATTTTTGCAATTTACTTAAATTTTAAAAGGGTTGAATAAACTTCAGATTTGGATTCAGCGGACCAAAATACATAAAAGTCATACTTTTCCATAATTTTTTTTCTTACCAAAACTGCTATATTTTGGCGATTTTTATGATTTTTTGCATTTACTTAAAATTTTCAATGTATACGGGCACTGACTTTAGATTCGGATTCAGTACATCGAAATACATAAAGTAAGAAGGGCTGGTTAAAAGTACAGACCACTTTTTCTAGGAAATTTTGATTTATTTATTTTGATAAACATGAATCTTTAACTTACGTTCACTTTAGTCTGCTAACTTCACACTAGTGCAAAATATCTATATTAAATGTATTAAAGGTTTTTTGGACGAATTTATAAACTTTAAATCCGATCTAATACTATAATTTCGAAAGCAACACTTAAGAAACTTATTTTTTTTTTCGGACTGAGTAAGCTGTTGGCCCTACTGGCCTCGACAGCGTCACCGGGCGGGGGAAGAAACTTAGAAAATACTTTATAACACAATTAAAACAAACGAAAGTATAAAGTGCGATTTAATATACTACTTACGCCATCTATTGACGGATAGATGGCTTCTGTCTGTCTCTTATACAAGCAGGCTTAAATCACTAAACCATTTTTTTATGAAATATGATACAGAGATAAAGTAGAGCTTGAGGAAGGACATAGGTTATGTTTCATCGCGAAAAAAAATCCTAAGAATACAAAGTAAACAAATGAATGTGCTCGTACGCCATCTAGCGACGTGGGGGTGAAGTGCATGTCGAGCCGTGAATGGTGAATTCTTATGGTTTTAATTTATTTTATGGTTATTTATAATTTACTGCAAAACTTGAATGATTACGTCATAAAGCGTTTAAAATAATAAAAGTGGAACAAAGTAATGAGTTTATTTTATCGCTCTTCTGTAGACTCGATAAGCGCGACTTCCAGAAGTTTTTATGTCCTACGTAATAAACCATTATAATTTACGTTTATGTATAATCGATAATAATATTTATATTAATATTATAAATCTAAAAATGTATCTATTAATATCTCCTTCAGTAATTACGCGAGCGAATTTTTGGGGTTCCGTAACTCAAAAAGAAAAAGCGCATGACTTTGTTCTTTGTCCTCAATTCCTTGAAGTTGTGAAAATAAAATCAAGCTTCCAAAGTACTCAGAAACAAAAGATAGAATCGTTTACCTATAGGTTTCCCGTTGTCCTTGTATTATATAATTTATTTATTTATTTACACATAAAGTTTATTATACAAAAAGTTAGCAACACCGTTTATAATTTTGTATTCGTAACAATTTATAACAAGACTACATAAAACCTCTGTTCCGATATACTCTCCTGGTGACCTTCGTGGCATAAGTAGTGTGGTTTCGTAATGCTGGAACTTCATTGTAAAGGATTTCGTGAATGTGACAGTATTTGCTCTGTTTCCGTCTAAAGCATTTATTATTATTGAACATGGTGTATGTACCGTAGGCAAATATGCACTCTTGACCGTTTCCATTTACGGTGCATTCGAGAAATTATGGGCATTCATAGGTACGACCGTATCAGGAATACAGAAGTATTTGATGCGACGACAGTTGCGTTGGTGTGCACATGTATTTCGAATGCCAGATGAAGGAATAGCAAAGCGCGTATTTTATTGCGAACTACAAAAAGGCAAGCGTAAGCACGGCGGACAACTTCTTCGATATAAAGATGTATTAAAAAGACACTTGAAGAAATGTAACATCGATCACTCAAGTTGGGAAGAGATGTCAAAGAATCGCCAGGAGTGGAGAAATATGATTGGACGTAAGATAATGGAATTCGAAGAGAATAGGAAACGAGAACTTGACGCTAAGCGCGAAGAGCTTACAGCCAGACCAGCTTTGGCTAAAATATAATTATCGCAATGGTTTTCTTACTTGCCCGAAGTGTGACCGCACTTTTCGTGCGAAAATTGGGTATTCCAGTCACATGCGTGCACATGAAAGGCAGGATCAGCGTAACCTTGCGGTAAACAGATAGTTCAGTAAAGCAGTCGCTGTGGCCGAGAACGGCTAGGAGCACTATTATTACCTTGCATATAGATAACAAAAAGATAACTTATCCAGATAGATGTAGATCTCTTATCTTTCCAAGATAGACTATTAGAAATATACAATATATAAGATGAGAAGAGAGGGGGGAATGAAAAACCGTAAATTTATAGTCGCAAAAATTACAAAATTCTTTTTTGTGAACTGACCTTGACCTATATCCATGTTTCTTGACAGCAAAGTTATGTTTTTATCTCAACCAGATACTACAGGTACGGAACCCTTGGTGTGAGTCCGACTCCCAATTGCCTAAATTTTATTGTTTAGAGTTAAAATATAAAAAAATTATCGGAATGAAAAAAAAATACTTAAATCTATAAGGAAGTTTCTACTTTTTTTATAATTATTAGGATTTAGATAATCAGTACGAAACTCTTTTTTTTTATAATAGATAAGGTGCAAACGAGTAGATGGTCCATCTGATGGTAAGTGGCCACCATCGCCCATGGACATCGGCTAAACAATAGATACTCTCTCGTTTTGTTGATGCGTTGCATCCCCGAAGATAGAGGGAGATAGAGGGGGAGTGAAGAAAAAAAATGATGCGGATTCAGCAGACCCTGAGCAAGAGTCCCGAGTCCACTAGATCCGCAGCATTAATGGGATGGGAGAGGGAGGGGGTAAGTCTGGCCCGCATTCGCATGCTGGTGGTCGCAAGCCAGTCGGGGAATAGATCCCCTACCACTAAGGGGATGCTGGGTTACTCCACTCTTACGAGATGCTCTCCCAGCGGCAGAGGGGAATAGTATTCTAACCCGTCCCCTCACGGGTTAAAAGGTCCAATCTTTAGATAAAAAATATAATATTGAGTATTTTCTGTCTTTTAAAAATAGTTAACTCTCTAAAAACTAGTGAATGGCATTTTGTAGAGGTAATATATAAGTTAGATGTTATTTATAAAGTGATAGTTATAGTGAATTGTGTTTATTGTTTTACTAAACTTTGTAGCTGTATTAAAACTAAGCTTGTATTAGCAATTCGTTCAGGTATAGTGAAGCAGATTGATATAGGATGCTAGTTACAAAAAACTAATTAGTTATTGTATATAAAAACAATGATTTGACCTTGGCATTCAAATAACTAACCGTCCGATACGCGTAATCAGCCATAACTAAACTTGCTTAAAGCTAGTAACTACGTGATAAATACGTGAATATTTTAACGTATCAGTACCGTAAATGGGCCAAAATTATTTTCGATGCCTGATTCGAGCAGTAATTTTTAAAAAAGATGAAATTGAAATTATGGTTTTTTAATTTTTTAATGTTCATTATCGATTCGTAATAGTCAAATCTATTGCATACATATATCTGCAGCGATATTTTAAACGATTTAACTATTATTGGGGCAATTTATACACTACGTGGTAGAAAAATTAAACAACAGCGTTACTTTACCACAAATTTAAGTTTTATTATAAAATTTGGCACAATAAATTTCACTAATAATACAGTTTCAAACATTAGTACTAATTTAAATATTGTATAAAGTTAAATCACAGAAATAATCGATTTAATGAAATATTCTTAATAGTTTAGCTTACTGCAATACCGAAGTCTTATTTAAATACTTTTACTTTTCTAATAATTTCAAAAAACAAACAAAATTTTATAGGAAACTAGTGGTAGAAGATACAATTTATGATACATATTAGGTACGTATACCTTGCAGTGATTGCCCAGTGGTTGAGACTTCAACTCTTACTCGAGAGGTCCGAGTTCGATCCTGGGCACACACCTCTGACTCTGAGTTATGTGTGTTTTAAGCAAATAAATGTCACTTGCTTTAACGGTGAAGGAAAACATCGTGAGGAAACCTGCACTCCTGAGAGTTCCCATAAAGTTGTCAAAGGTGTGTGAAATCTGCCAACTTGCATTGGGCCAGCGTGGTAGACTATGGCCTAATACTCTCCTCAATCTGAGGAGGAGACTCGGCTCAGCAGTGGGCCATTGAGGGGTCGTGATGATGATTAGGTACGTATGAAGTTAAGACATTTATGACTAACCAAAAGCCTAAATATTACTTATAAATGCCATTAAAAACGGGGGACAAAAAATAACGCAGTAGTTATCTTAGGAACACAGTAGTATATTACACACAACACGTTGAACTTTCTAAAGGACTTCTAGTACATAGGAAAACAAAATAAACTGACGTAAAATAACTCAAATACTTTCAATTTACAAATCTCATGTCATCAGCTAAATAAATATAATGTTCTCTATCATAGGTTTCTTTGAATCAGTTGAAAGAACTTAAAAGACAGAAAGAAATTAAATCAATCTTAAAAATTAGTAAGGCACTTCCAGAGTCAGTGTTTCAAAATCGTCCTTTCGTAGTCCCCTGTTTCCTCCTCGAAATCTGGACCGATTTTAATATTTATTTCGTTAAAATGCAGTACAGGGTCTAAGCTATGCCCGTACGTTTTTTCTTTTTGGGTTTATGTTAGTAATAATTAGTTTGCTGGATGTTTGCAAATGTAAATAAAAAAGTATTTTTTTTTAATATTTACCGTTTTTTTTCTATTATATTAATCAAATAATAAAAAAAAACAAAACGTAAAATCATGGCAGAGGTACGTATATGTCGCATGGTATTTTTTTTTCTTCTGTAACTTCATTATCCTAGGAGGAAACAGGGGACTACGTTTGTATGAAAAAGTGTCGACTGATTTCCTCTTAATGCTTTATCAAAATCAAACCATACCCGTTTACCTTTCACTTTCATTTTGGGTTTAGGAACAATTTCCAAGATGTTGCGAGTACCATAAGGTTCGTAAGAAATATTAGTCTCCACTGCTTTGAATCTTTTACCAGTACAATCTAGTAGTCGTATATAAAACATAATTTTGACTCTTCTCCTTCTTTAACTACTTGTAAATGTTGTCAACATCGGCAACAGGAGCTTCTGTTTACGCTTTGCAACACTTTGTTCTCGAACTGTCATATCTTTTACAAGCTTTTTGACGTGACAACGTCTTATAAATTGGTTTGCCGGGTGACACTTCAAGAAACTGTGTTACGCTCCGCTCACGTTATGCGCTCACAATGAGAGCGAGTGAGAGGCACGCGTCCCTTCCACTCGGGCATGGTTAGCCCGCCTAAGAGCGAGAGAGACAGACATAAAAATAAAATTTTGTTAATATGAAATTCAGTGCGAGATTCTTTGTATAAATAAATGTTTTAAATTGTTACTATTATTTCATCCTTCTTCCTACTATACGAATGAATATTCACATTAAAATTATTTTACCACTCAAAGTCGTTGTCACGTAAAACTTTCGCCCGTATACCGACTTTACAGGCAACCAATTTTTTTTTTCTTAACGTGGTACCTGATATCTTGAGATGACCTTTTGGCTTCAGCATTGTTATGGGATCTAGCTTTAACGTAATCCTATTTTAAAACGTTGCTTTTCTGCGGGTGTCAAAGCCGTTTAGTGTAGAAGCTTTTATCTGAAAAAATAACAAAAATATCATACATATTTTGGTCCTAACAATGTATTACTAACTGCGTTGCTTTTTGGGGTAACGCAGTGTAGCAGTAACGCAGTTGTAAATATTTGATTATATCGTAAATGTGCACTAAATGGGATAACTAAAAGCAAATATTTTATCACTGTCAAAACCGATACCTAAACACCTATGTACAAGAGTAATAATAATGCAAATATCATCAATACTTACCTTTCAACGACGGTAACTCGAAACGTTACAAGAAGAGAAACAAAATGGGATACATCAAATTTTAATTTTTTTAAGTTTTATTTTCGTACAGTAACGCAAGGTAGTTAAGATCTTAGTCTGTGTGGAGGACACCATGTTAAAATATTTTCATTTTTTTAAACGTTTTAGGTAAACTGCATCTATTAGAATCGTTCAAAACTTATAATTTTGATAACGATATTCAACGACAACGATCTAGGAAATATTAAGAGAGTTTGCTCTTTATAACATGAAACTCATGCCTAAGGACAGTAATATTTTGTATGAAAAACAACTGTGTTACTAAGAAAGGCAACATTGTTACCGAAATTTGGAAATATAAATAAAAAATAGTGTGTTATTTATAATTCAGTGTAGTTTTTCATAAATTTGTACTCTTTCCCTTTAAAAAAGTAAAATTCATTTGAAGGGACCGATTTTTAGGCATAAAAAAGAATCACACTGTGTAAGTAGCCATAATTTACCCAATCACCCACTCACTTGCCCTCCCATTCACTCATTCACTTATCAGCCATTTTGCGTCAACAATTTAGTTTTATTTTTTCGACCTTACGTTTCAGAAAATTTAATATAAGAGGGGTTAGGGCCTAACCCCCCTCCCCGTGCTGACATAAACATTGATACATGCATTTCCCTCCCTCCTCATTCAGGGCAGAGAGGGAAAATTCACGGTTCGATGTGCGTGTTTCCTTTTTTTATTTTATGTAATCACCATGCCGACCTCCCATCCCCATGTCATTAAAAATAGGCAAAGCAAGGAACCCCACGCCCTTTAGTGCTAATAATAGAACATTCGGGTATATACGAATCGCGAACAATCTACTGCACCAAATATATTTATTTCTTTTAAATCAGTAAATTATTATAATCTGTAATCAAACATGACTTGATAAATATTTTTTTTTAATTTAATACAAAGTTGTCGACCTCTAATACAACATAGCAACTGCACTTGACCCCTGACCCGCTTGAACCGTCTGTTTCTCAATCAGTTATGGAATTACATTAATTGGTATGTCTCATCCTCTATACGGATAAATAAAGATTATTTAGGATCTGTTCACATGATGACTCATTATTAACTGCATTTTAAACCCTTTTACAAGCATAGGGGGCCTTTAGGACCAGTGTCCCTTAGATAAATCACATATCTGAGTTTTACCGTGTAATGTAAATGTGTGTGATGTAATAATAATGATTTCTGTCATAGCAGCGCATTTATTTCGCTTTTCTGTTAAAGTTTATCAGTTGTGCCACCTTCAAAAGTAGAATTAAATCAATGTTGCCAACATCATAACTAATAGCATGAATTTTATCAGTTGTGTGTTAGGTTTTATTAAAATATTAATACTATAAAATATCGATATTAATTGTAAATACAATAATTTGATCAATATACCGAATATTAACTTGGCAACACAGGCCTACGACCCCACCTGTCATTAAAGTGGGAATAGATGAGGGGGGGTATTTTGTATTATAAAAAGGACGGCTTTTACGCAATAAGGTTTAGTTATTCTAATCTCCTATTTAAAGATGTTTTGATTAATATATAAATCATTAGTGTAATTGCTTGTAAAAGTGTTAAATATTAGTCAGGTCGAAAGACCTTTTAATCCTGCACCTGGGTCGCAAGCCCCAGGCACTGCGCGGCTTAATTAAGCAGTAAAGCTACCGGGGTAGCTTTTATGTGCCACCTTCGAAAGTCGAAATGCAACTCAAATCCATGTTACCAACATCATAACTAGCATTAGCTTTTTCTACTTGAGATCTATATGTGTCTGTATCCATATGGTCGTTGAGCTAAACCAGTTATCACCAACCAATTGAGCTGGATTTTTGCATACAAACTTGGGTTGAATAATCCTTTATAGTTTGCTAAATGACATCGTTATAAATCCAATGTAATAATAAAATCTAATATGAACAGATCAATGAAACTTTTAATAGCTTGAAATCTGGTTTATCCTTACCTTAGTCGTAAGATTTTTTGTTAACCATAGGTTTTTGTTTTTCTGTTTCTGTATACCATAAGTAGCAGTGATGGCCTAGTGGTTAAGACGTTGATGCATGTTGATGTCTACTCGGGAGGTCCGAATTCAATTCTGGGCACACACCTCTGACTTTTAAGTGTGTTTTAAGATGACGTTAAGGAAAACGTCGTGAGGAAATCTGCGCTCATGCGAGTTCTCCATGTTCTCAAAGGTGTGTGAAGTCTGCCAACCCGCACTTAGCCAGCGTGGTGGACTATGGCTTAATCCCTCCTTATTCTGAAAAGGAGACCTGGCTGAACAGTGAGCCATTAAAGGGTGATGATGATAATACCATAAGACATTCTTTCTTACCAAATTTTTTGGTATTAATTTCAAATTGAAACCTTGTGTTACTGACAACGTTCTTAACAGAAAGGCAAATGGATATCGAAGTGATTCTATAGGAATTCTGAAAGCTCGTTTTTAAATTAACTGTATGGATACGACACCAGACTTGACAAGCTCCACTATAAATCTATCAAACGGATTTTCTTAAAAGGAACTGAATTAGTGTGAGTAAGAAGTGCCCTAAATGTTTCGCCAATTTATGTGAATTTGTATTCAGTTTATCCATAAACACTAAATGTAGAATATAAATAATTGAGTGTTAAATTTTATAAAGTTATGTAAAATAGTATACTTATACTGTTTATGTAACGAATTACCAATTTAAAGTAGCAATTATTAAGAAATTATAATATTGTTACAGTAGATACAAACATTAAATACAAACTTTATTATATTTTTTTGTAAAAGATTAATGAAGTATTTAGTAATATATCTTTAACAGTATTTTTAGGGTTCCATTCCTCAAAATGACAAGGATCCCTTATGAAATCACTTCTCTGTTCTTCAATATCTTTTATCTTAAGAAACAAAAAGATATCAAGTTGATATTTATGCCAAATAGTCAACTTCGAAGTCTCTCTGGTGTATCCGCGCATTGTACATAAAAGTTAGTGTTATAGTGTCATGGTTAAGGTTACCCTTCTTTAGGTCTACGTAAGTTTACTTTAATATCTACTGTAGTTGGCGAGGTCGAATGGTGGAGGTGAGAGTTAATATATTATGAAAGAGCTCTTTAAACCTGCTCCTGGGTCTCAATCCGTATAAATTGCATGTGTATACGTATTTCTGTACAGTAATGGGTATCATTTTATGTTTATGTATATATTGACTGCCTTCTTACCACCGACATGCGAATCTGACCACCAAGTTGTCTTTGGCGTATTCCGGTCGAACAGCATGTGTCAGATCAAGCAGATATAACCCCTCCCTCACTTACTCCTTTAATGCTGCGGCGTTTCTGTGGATTCAGGGTTCTTGTTGGGTTCCACAGCAACCACAGCAAATTTCTCTTCACTCCCACTCCTCACTCTATTTTCGAGGTTGCAACCAAATAATAATAATAAATAAAAACTAAAAAAAATGTACATAACATGAAAATATCTTGAAGCAATTAGTAAACTACTGTGACCTATGTCGAAGTATGGAGACTACGGTTATCCGACTGCAAAATAAAATTCATCCTTGAATACAACTTGTACGAAACTCTCAGGGCGTGATACCGACTCGCACTTATCCGATTTTTTTTTATTTGACTTTATTGCTACAATACATGCCTGTATAAAACAGACTTATATTTATCATATAGTGACTGATATTATTTTGTCGTGACTTAGAAATTACAATTAAAAATGAAGTTACATTTGCAATGGCTTATTTAAAATATATCCAATATAGATACTAGTCAATTTCTCTATTTTGAGAATAATTTTTTCCTGATAACCTTTTTAAGTGAAACCGTACTACAGATCTAGTGTCATTTGAATCAGGTACGAGGAAAAAGTTATTAAAAATAAAAATGTTTTAGCCCACCGTATCTAATGTACTATATCGTATGTACAGATAGACGGCTAGTAACAATTTTTTATATGTTTTGAAATAAGCAATCTATTAGTTAGAAGTTGGTAAAAAACGTGATGTTTTATAGCTTCTTAATTATTTTTTAGATCCTTAAGGTCAGAGGCACTGGCCTTGGATACTAAATGTATAATTAAAGAATTATGTGCAAGGTTTTTAGATACTATTATCTTTATAGAAATAATATGTACTTTATATATTAACTAATTCTTCCTGTATGCTAAATGTAGTAAATGTTCTATACCTAATTTAGAGAAAAAACTTAATTTCTTATTCACACCCATCCCCTCAGGCATCCATAGGTAATTCAGTCCACGTCATCCACCCAATCACCCAATTACTTATAACTAACTCATAATTAATTCTGTCACCTTCTCACTCACTTTTTCATTTACTAATTCATACACAGTTCAGCCACATAAGTTCATTCACTCTTCGACTTTCTCATACACTTATTCATCCAACTACTCATCTATGGGTGATTTTTGTTTTCATATAATAAAAATATATAAATAATTCAGTTATTTATAAACAAACAAAAAATATACAATCTGTGTATTTTAAAATTCTAAACAATTTAAATTAAAAAAAGGAGTATGAAAGATAAAACAGCAAACAGCTGATCTTACAAACCGTAATGTATGCGAGCGTCATTGACACACATAGCTTGACGTAACAGCGCCTTATTCTGTATCTCACATATTACTATTACACTTTAATTATATTTCATACATATTTTCATTAAATTTGGAGTTTAATGAAATGCCAACTGATATATAGACGTTTGTAAAGATGGGTAAACGGTAATATTTATGGACATATGTATGGATGGCTTCGTGTATGTATAAATGTATGCATGGATGTCTTGATGAATGTTAGTAAAGATGAATGTGTGTTTAATTGGAAGAATGTATGATAAAAGGTTGATCCATCTTTGGATGGATGGATGCGTGTATATATAAGTTTATGTGTATAATATATAAGTAGTTGGATGTAGGGAAATAAGTATGTTTGTTGTACTTTCTCGTTAAAGTAAAGTAATATATTACTTAAAAACGTAACTACTAATATGTATTACTGGTAATATTTTTTTGGTCGATGCACGAAATGTATTTTGGATTTCGTCATAACCTATTATGACCATAATAAGTGTAACATTTGTATACAATTTTATTATAGTTTCGACATATCACTTATGATTGTATTTTATTTGTATATAATCTGTTTTATTGCAATATGATTTCCATTATCCTTACTATAATATAAATGTGAAAGTAAGTTTATTGTTACCTTACATCTCATTGCATCATCTGATTATTATGAATTAGCTCACGGATAATGTGTGACATTGTAAGTTTTTTTATAGCAATATAATTAAAAACATTTTTTTCATTGAAACCTCAAATTTATGTGCAAATTAAAAGTTTTAAGTATGTTTATTTAAATAATTGCTTGCAGTAAGTCAGGTCTTCTTAACTTAATCATACTTCGTTATTATCATGCGGAAGCTGTTTATGAACGAAAGCAGCTTATGTTACTTTCAAGCTCATTAGTTATTAATACGTAAAAGATCATACCGGTGTTTCGTTACAAATATTCTATAGCATTTGTTATATTAATAAGTGCTAATATAAGCTAGAGGTTAGAAATAAATATCATAAGCATTGTTGTAACATATCCGGGTTAATTTGCATTTGTGGACATAATAATTAATTGCTTCTTGAGAAATAGTACATGCGTGACTTGCTCAATTAGCCATCTGAAGTAATATACGGAAAACTGTAATCATTTTATTAAATAATGATATTGTTCTGCCTTTTTTACGTGTGTTAAGAAATATATAGGTATCTAAAAAAAGCTCAAATTCAATGTTATCATCTCATCGTTTAAGAACAGTTAAACCAATTCGGTTTTTTTTTGTTTCACACAAATCATGAGATGAAGTTATTTTAAATATACATAAATCTTAAATATATTTTCTTCATGAGGATTTTGGGTCTGGTAGATAACACTTTTGTTTAAAGTTTAAAAATAGGTTTTCGGATTTTTCACATAAAAAATCGATTGCAGCATAAAACTCGACACTATAATTATGTAGTTTATTATTTCATCTTCAATTTATGAATGAAATAGTATGATAACTATTACTGATCCCCAACACGTATTACTAGTCCACCACCCCGGCTCTCCTCGCACGGGCGAAATTTAACACATATACTTAAGTTTATAAAAAAACGCTTAATATTCAACAGCTCAAGATTGTCAACAGATTTTATTGTTGAACCGCAGAAACTGAAGTTTACCGGCTCAAAGTATCCTATGTGTTATAATGGCTATAAAGTATCCGTGTGCCAAATTTCAATGAAATCTGTAGCCCATTTTTGTTTGATTGAGTCATCAACAAACATCTAAACATACAAACTTTCACATCTTACTAATTTATAATATTAACAGAAGTAAGACATTTACGTTATATCTCGCGAATACAGAAGGTTATGTTATCAAAAGTGTTGCTAACTTAACACAAATAATATAAATACATACAAGTTCCAGAATAAGCGGTGAGGTCATTCAACGGTACTCGTTCTTCATATTGCACTGTCATGTGACAGTTTGTTTAGGTTTTTTATTTCGAAACACATTCTTGCAAATTCATGCATATTTTATACATTAATATATTCAAATTACTTGGTTTTTTTTAATACTATTTTTTATCTGTAATATATTCATTATTCAGTAATGGTCCAAGATCCCGCGACGATCAGACATTCGTCTTTACATAGTATAAAACAAAGTTGCTTCCTGCTGTCTGTCTGGCCGTTCCTATGTATGCTTAGATTTTTAAATCTAAGCAACGGTTTTTGATACGGTTTTTTTAATAGATAGAGTGATTCAAGAGAAAGGTTTATATGTATAATACATACATATTATAGTAGAGAAAGATATGGGAATCCGAAAGCGGGTCAATAGGTATTTTATAAAACCTGAAAGTTTCACTGTGTTTATCCTTAATAGAAATTTACATTAAAAGATAATAATTAAAACATCTTTTTAACTAACTTCGAAAAACGGAGGAGTTTCCGAGTCTTTTTTCATGTGTGTTCCCCGATTTCTCGAAGATGCCTGGACCGATTTAACAAATTATTTTTTTAATCGAAAGAGTGCACTTCCGAGGTAGTCCCATTGAAACCAAGTCAGGATCTGATGGTGGAATCCGGAGAAATCGAGGGAAACCCTCAAATTTCAAAGGTACTTACAATGTTTTTCATATTGATCGTAGTTAACGTATATAGAAATCAGCTTTTATACTGTAAGGTAATAATAGTTATAATTAAATAAAATTAATAAATTTAATCATAAGAGATGTGCGAGAATGTGTTTGTCAAGAACCAATAAAATTGCCTCATTTACCTAGCCTCGCCCAAAGTTTGTCAAATGAAGCGATTCTTGTGTGTCTGAGAGCGGGTTGCATCTGTACAAAGTGTCTGACAATGGACAAAGTGGTTTCTAAATTATTCAAAATAAAATATATATGATTATATTTTATTTTATTATTTTATATATGATTAAATATAATATGATTATATTTTATTTTATTTTAATGAATTTAAAGTGCATTTTATAAAACCAAGGCTATCTTTTAAAGCAACTGTGATCCAAACTTCATATAATGTATCTGTTTGTAATATTAAAATAACCGCTTTTTACTAAGTGCATATGGATGTATATACGCACACACCACATATACCGAAACAAATTTATTTTACAATTTTTGTCTGTCTGTCTGTTGGTCTATCTGTCTGTTTGTTCCGGCTAATCTCTAAAATTGGTGAACCGATTTTGACGGGACTTTTACTGGCAGATAGCTGATGTAACAAGGAGTAACTTAGGCTATTTAATATCTCGCTACGACCCATAGGAGCGGAGGAACACGCGAACGAAGTTGCGCGGGTCGGTTAGTCTAATATAGACATAGACAATGACATTTTCAGCTTTAATAAAATATCTGTCTGATCATCGCGGGATCTTAGCCTATAATAATTAAGCTGAATAAATTACCTATTAATTTTTTGTCGAACAACCGATTTATTCAATTGAGTTAGTTAACTACAGGACAATGAAATAATATATTTTAATGATTTTTTTATGTGAGATTAGAAACACTAATTTAACTCTAGCTCTGCTAATATTATACATAAAAAATAAATAGAAGCTGAGCAGTGCTTGGGGCTTGAAACACAGAAGCTGATTTAAAAGAGTTTTCCACAACGTATCATTCATATTGAATCCAGCTTATAATAATACCAAAACCTAACGTGATCCTTAATAACACTGATCCCAATTACACTTCACTATAATAGCCAATATTTAATCAATGAAACTACTCGTCAAACTGCCACAGGTCTTTAGTATATATGAAATTAACTAATTGAAACAATTATATCAATATAATAAATTATCTACAACTTTCATGAAGAAATTCTCATCGTTTGCTATTGTCTACAAATCCATAAAATTAATGTAGTAGCGAAGTAAGGTAAAGTCACTAGTTGTGGACTAGAAGGTGCAATCCTGAGTAGAAATAAAATAACAGGTGGTACTTGTATGATTTATGGAACTTATTCGATATGAAACTCTCAAGGAATGATTTAAAGCTCTCCAAAGGAAAATAACATTCTATTTTAAACTGTCATGATGAATTTATATTTTCTAACTTATTGTTAAATCTCACGTCTGGTATAAAGGTTGTGTTATAATTTCTTATATACAAATATATATAAGAAATTATAATACATAATATATAAACTCAAAGTCAAAATAATTTCAATTAAAAAGTATCTTTGCAACGTCACAATTAGTCGAGAAATTAAATATCACTTGTTTTAACGGTGAAGGAAAACATCGTGAGGAAACCTGCACTCCTGAGAGTTCTCCATGTTCTTAAAGGTGTGTGAAGTCAGCCAACCCGCACTTGGCCAGCGTGGTGGACTATATCCTAATACCCTTATCCTGAGGAGGAGATCCGGCTCAGCAGTGGGCCATTGACGGGTCGTGATGATGATGATAGTGACCCTTATTGGTGTGGATTACTTTGATATTAAGGAGCTTTTGAGACAAAAATAATGCATTTAAAATATATGAAACGCTTGTTAAATAATCTCAGTCATGTTATGGTGAGGCTGTTCACTTACAATACTAGAAACTCACAAACAACGCTTAATTGCGTCCGAAGTAATAAAGATCCAACTCCTCTTTACTCACTACGTGACCATTTTGATTTGTCGCATTAAAAACACACAATTTTTAATTTATAATTGAATGAAATAACACAACAATCTCGTATACACTTAAGATCTAATTTTTTTATGGTAGATAAGGTGCAAACGAGCAGATGGTCCACTTGACGGTAAGTGATCACCATTGCTCATGGACATCGACAAAACAAGAGATACTCTCGTTTTGTCGATGCGTTGCATTCTCGACGATAGAGTGGGGAGGGGGAGTGAAGAAAAAAAATGCTGCGATTTCAGCAGGCCCTGAGCAAGAGCCCAGAGTCCACTAGATCCGCAGCATTAATGGGATAGCAGAGGGAGGGGGTAAGTCTATTCCACATGCGGATCGACCGGAACGCGTCTATGACATTTGGCGGTCGGATTCGCATGCTGGTTGTCGCAAACCAGTCGGGGAACAGATACCACCACCCCTACCACCAAGGAGGTGCTGGGTTACTCGGCTCTTACGAGATGCTCTCCCAGCGGCAGAGGGGATTAGTATTCTAGCCCGTCTCCTCATAGGTAAATTAATCAAATTAACTAATACTGATTTACTGTTAACTGAGGCTTAAATTAACTGAGGTAGGGCACAGCAGGAAATTTCCTGCTCAAACATGGAGCAGCCCGACTGGGGTAGTACCTCGACCTTACAGAAGATCACAGCTAAATAACACTACTCTAAATCAGTGTTGTGTTCCTGTTGGTGAGTAAGGTGACCAGAGCTCCTGGGGGGAATTGGGGATAGGGTCGGCAACGCGCTTGCGATGCTTCTGGTGTTGCAGACGTCTATAAGCTACGGTAATCGCTTACCATCAGGTGAGCCGTACGCTTGTTTGCCGACCTAGTTACATAAAAAAAAAAATACACATTTAAATACGCCTTGGACACTTTTTTAGTGATATTTGTATGAAGATCCGGCATCCATATTATTGTAGGATATTTCTGTAGTAACATATTATTTATTTTGTTTCAGAATTCACAATGCAACAAAGCGTAAACATCATCTGCCTACTGGCCTTGGTTGCGTCAGTCTGTCCATCACTGTGTAAGTATACCGTTTTGAGGTCATGATTTTTTATGTTAAACTTCACATTTACATGTTAATAATTCAGTTTTAGATCTTACATATATCTTATATATAAAATTCTCTTGGCACAATGTTAGTTACCATACTTGTCCGAAATGGTTCGACAGATTTTTATGAAATTTTATATGTATATTCCGTAGGTCTGAGAATCGGCTACTATCTATTTTTCATCCCCCTAAGTGATAAGGGTGGCCCACCCGAAATTTATAAGGCAAAACAACGTTTGCTAGGTCAGCTAGTATAATTAGCTTAGAATGGTAAACAAACATTTTTTTAAAGACTAGCTTTTTTCCCGCAACTTCGTTTGCGATATTAGGGTAGTTATATTAGCCTACAGGAGATCGTCTGTAGACATATTTAATAATTTCATGATGTAGTCATACTTACATTGCACCCCCCTTTTAGCCCCTTAAGGGATTATTTTCGAAAAAATATTTTACCTCTGTTTCATGACATCCAATGAAGAACTTTCATACTGAATTACATTTGAATAACTTCAAACACGGCAAAGTTTCATACAAACTTTGCACCCCCGTTTTACCCCCTCAAGGGATTGCTTTCGAAAAACTATTTTACCCCTGTTTCATGACATCCAATGAAGAACTTTCATAATGAATTTAATTTGAATAACTTCAAAAACGGCAAAATTTCATACTAACTTTGCACTCCCGTTTTACCCCCTTAAGGGATTACTTTTGAAAAAACATTTTACCCCTGCTTCATAAGTTTTAACGAAGAACCTTCATACTGAATTTCATATGAAAAGCTTCAAAAACGGCAAAGTTTCATACTAACTTTGCATCCCCTTTTTATCCTCTTAAGGGATTATTTTTGAAAAAATATTTTACCTCTGTTTCATGACATCCAATGAAGAACTTTCATACTGAATTTACATTTGAATAACTTCAAAAACGGCAAAGTTTCATATTAACTTTGCACTCCCGTTTTACCCCCTTAAGGTATTATTTTCGAAAAAACATTTTACCCCTGCTTCATAAGTTTTAACGAAGAACCTTCATACTGAATTTCATTTGAAAAGCTTCAAAAACGGCAAAGTTTCATACTAACTTTGCACTCCCGTTTTACCCCCTTAAGGTATTATTTTCGAAAAAACATTTTAACCCTGCTTCATAAGTTTTAACGAAGAACCTTCATACTGAATTTCATTTGAAAAGCTTCAAAAACGGCAAAGTTTCATACTAACTTTGCACTCCCGTTTTACCCCCTTAAGGTATTATTTTCGAAAAAACATTTTACCCCTGCTTCATAAGTTTTAACGAAGAACCTTCATACTGAATTTCATTTGAAAAGCTTCAAAAACGGCAAAGTTTCATACTAACTTTGCACTCCCGTTTTACCCCTTTAAGGTATTATTTTCGAAAAAACATTTTAACCCTGCTTCATAAGTTTTAACGAAGAACCTTCATACTGAATTTCATTTGAAAAGCTTCAAAAACGGCAAAGTTTCATACTAACTTTGCACTCCCGTTTTACCCCCTTAAGGTATTATTTTCGAAAAAACATTTTAACCCTGCTTCATAAGTTTTAACGAAGAACCTTCATACTGAATTTCATTTGAAAAGCTTCAAAAACGGCAAAGTTTCATACTAACTTTGCACTCCCGTTTTACCCCCTTAAGGTATTATTTTCGAAAAAACATTTTACCCCTGCTTCATAAGTTTTAACGAAGAACCTTCATACTGAATTTCATTTGAAAAGCTTCAAAAACGGCAAAGTTTCATACTAACTTTGCATCCCCGTTTTACCCTCTTAAGGTGAATTTTCAAAAATCCTTTCTTAGTGCTCCCCTACGTTATAAAAGGAACCCCTGTGCAAAATTTCAAGTTTCTAACTCTTATAGTTTAGGCCCTGCGTTGATATGTCAGTCAGTCAGTCAGCTTCTCCTTTTATATATATATAGATAGATTACTAGCAGTATGGATTACATACTACTAGTATTCCTTAACCCCTCCAACTAAACTAAGCTTGTGTTAGGAGTGGGCCATGTCAGTAGTCGTAGTCCAATGACTGGGATTTGACGACGACCTATCGATCATGAATCCAATGCCTAAACCGCAGAGCTACTGACGCTTCGTAAACAAACAATTCTTCTAGGGTTACCATGTTTGGAAAAAATGCAGTAAACATTCGATAGAAGCTGATGTCACCATTAAAAAAATAAAATCCTACTTTGCTATTATTTATATTGTTCTGCAATTAATTTTTTTATTTTTGATGATGCGTCAAGTGTACACCTTCGGTATATGATGTTTCTGCTGATTAATGTAAATAAATTAAAACTTCTTATTTACTTTTTTATATGTCTTTGTATAGTATGTACTAGTCGACCCGCCCCGGCTTCGCACATTTCATTTTACCACGTACAATAGTTAGATTTATTAATAAACATTTAATTTTATATAGAAATAACAATATTCAGGAGCTTAGGTACTATAGAAAGCATATTGTATTATTATCCCACAGTAATTTTTCGGGATAAAAATTAACAAATATGTTAATCCACTTTATAAAGTATCTGTATGCTAATTTTCATTGTATTACGTTCAGCAGATTTTGCGTAATTAACTAAAAATCATCCAAACATACAAATTTTCACATTTATAATATTAGTAAGTTTTAACACTTTTAAGAACTTGTAGTTAATGTTTATAATGATTTTTATTTATCTTTGCGAGGATGGTTTAGTCATCATTTTGTCTAAAAAAACAAGTGGAATGTTAACCTGACCAATGTTACATGGGTAAGTCCCGAAAACCTGTTACCTTGGATTTACCATCTTAGTCCCATCTTACAAGGAAAATGTTTGAAAAATGTTGATTGGTATTTACTTACCATGTTGGAATATATGCTTAGTTAATGCTCAGTCTTTGTTTTTATACAAAATCTTCATAGACTTTAAAGATATAAGGCAAAGTGCGAGTCGGATTTGCAAAACGAGGGTTCGTACAATTTTGATTGAGGGGCAAACTTGGCTTTGCCTTTGGAAAACTCTTGTTTCCATACATCGATAAAGGGATAATAACAAATTTACGGTTTTGGGATGTTTACTTGTGTATAACACAAATACTGTTTACTATAAGTAACGCCAAAACTTATCTTTTGATTGCTTTAACTTAAAAGTTTGATGCTTTCTTAACTCTAGCTTTTCATTCGTTCGTTTGAGGAAAGTAAACACTAAAGTAAGTTTTTGAGAATTTGATATTATTTTAACGTTCAAGCATTCATAAGAAAACGGCTCTTTATAGACAGACAGAAAGACATCAAAGTAATTTTATCATATCATTTTATCGTATCTTTTTCTACCGACTTCAAAAGGAGTGCAGAATTAGTCTGAATCTTTTTTTATGTATGTTCACCGATTATTAGAAGACGCCAGAACAGATTTGATGATTGATTATTTTTTGTTACAAAGGGTAGGTATATTCGCAAATGGTCCCTTTTGAATTTTATTGAAATCAGTATAGCGGTTTTTAAAAAATCGACAAAAATCTAATTTATAATTATATTGAATGTTGCCCTTAAATGTTTGCTTTTTTTTTTAACTAAAGAAATTTCTTCTATTTGCTAGCAATAGATATATTACTACTCTATTTTACTACACGCCTGTTCAACAGGCTGGACTGACTTCAAAAATAAACTTTTAAATAAAAAAAATGTTGTATATTGTTGTCCTAATAAAGTGAGGTCAATAAATAAGGTGCATTTTTTAGAGTTTGATGTCGGTTTTTTTTTTATTTTGAGATACAAAATAGGGTTTCTATTAGTTTTAAAGAATTCCATTAAGCTAGTACTAGTGAACGATGTAATAAGCATAATTAAATAAAAAATATGGAATTAGTTAAATCAAAATCATTATTGTACAGCAATACGTATACAAATACAATTTAGACGCAGTCGAACAGAACCTGGGGCCTAAGACCCAGGAGAAGGTTTAAAGAGCTCTCATAATATTTTATATCTCTACACCCTCGATTTCGCTAACTACAACAATATAAAACTGAACATACCAGAACTGACTAACGTGAAAATAATAGAGAGACTGAATAATCTATCGCACTAAAGGTTATATATTGTCTACACGTAGGTATACTTGGAAAAAAAAAATTAAAGAAACTATCCGCGACTTACCCAAACTGCCTTATTTAATTGATGCAAGTCGAGCATTAAAGTTTTACAGCGTAAATCGTATATTTTAAACAAGTTACATATATAGGCTATTGTTTTCGTAAACAATGATAGCCCAAAATGAATTTCATAATACAATAATCCGCTAATAAAGTATGTATTTAATAACCAAGCAGTCCAAATCCCAGTGAAGGGATACATAAATTTCGTCGACCTTGCCGCAGCCGAATATTACGCAGCTCAATTAACATATTAATTAAGGCTTACACCTCAGCCTCAGTTGTTTCTACGTGAATAGATATTCCTGGGACATTCAATATTCAACTTACTCCTACTTGGTTTGAGGCTCAAGAGTAAATAAACTCGTGTTTCCTTACACACTACATCTCATCACAGAAATTGAATAAATGAACGTTTTCAGGTTTCAAACATCACTTCATAGTAAAACAAAGTCGCTTCCCGCTGTCTGTCCGTCCCTATGTTTGCTTAGATCTTTAAAACTAAGCAACGGATTTTGATACGGTTTTTTTTAATAGATAAAGTGATTCAAGAGGAAGATTTATATGTAAAATACATATATAATGTAGTAGAGAAACACTGATAATTTTAGAGGTTATAATGTGATGTCGTAAATTAACACATTTTTTTGCGCTTACATTGCAAACGCTGGCTAACCTCTACGAGATAGATCAAAATAATGTACTTCAGTATTGTACACCTTAAAAAGGTCTACAAAATATACCGCAATGGTATATGTCTATCTCTTAGGGTCTAACCACTCTTAGTCTAACCCACAATAACCATTTTTCTCCTTTACTTTTTACGAGAAATAATGGCTTATTTACGAATTAATTTTTATCCAATTAGGTACCTTAAATACATTGTGAATTTTATACAGATCAATATGGACCTGTACAGTATGAAATGTAAATGAATATTTTCGAAGATATTACAGATATAAAATGCAGGGACATATCTGTTGCCTGTAATTTTTATTAAAAGATCAGTTTCTCTGGCTCAATTATATTTATGTTAATGTTTGACTACTTAAATATATCACAAAATTATAAGTTGAAAATCAATTAAAAAATTTACTATCTACATGCATATACAATAATCTATAGCTTGGTAAGGAAACTCTAGCTTATGTATAAAGGATTATATTATTATGACATTAGGGACAGAACTAACATGCTTGTCATCGCTTGGTATTTATGTTGCCGTACTTAAATTGTGTTGTTAATTATTTACAAGTAGTCTCGTAATACATCATGTACTAATATAAGGTCTTATATACATACATAACTAAGTTTGTAGTGTAAATCCCTTATGCAAATTTAGAAAATGAGAGCTGGAAAAATGTCACGAGACATGTTTGAATGACTAACTAACTATGTTTGTCTGTTACGCTTTCATGCTTAAATCACTAAATGTATTTCGATGAAATTTAGTACAGATATAGACTAGAGCTTGGAAAAGAATATAGGCTACTAGCGACCCGCCCCGGCTTCGCTCTGGTGCAATGCTGATACTAAAGATACTACAGAATGTCTTTGTATACAACGTTCACAGCTTTTTTGACGCACCGCGCACGCGCCGCGCAACCGCTATGCCCCTGCATTTTAAATCTGTAAATATCTTCGAAAATATTCATTTAAATTTCATGCTGTAAATAGCCATATTGATCTATATAAAATGCACAATGTATTTAAGGTACATAATTGGATAAGGATTAATGCTGTTTTGTTTAAAATGGCTTCGTAAATAAGCCATTATTTCTCGTAAAAAGTAAAGGATAAAAAATGGTTATTGTGGGTTATCCCTAAGAGATAGAAATATATCTTTGAGGACTTTTTTGTAGACATTTTTAAGGTGTACAATACTGTAGTACATTATTTTGATCTATCTCATAGACTTCAGCCAGCGTTTGTAATGTAAGCGCAAAAAATGTGTTTATTATGACATCACATTAGAAACCTCTAAAATTATCAGTGTTTCTCCACTATATTATGTATGTATCATACATATAAACCTTCCTCTTGAATCACTCTATCTATTAAAAAAATCGCATCAAAATCCGTTGCTTAGTTTTAAAGATCTAAGTATACATAGGGCAGACAGACAGACAGCGGAATGCGACTTTGTTATAAACTATGTAGTGATAGTTATGTTTTATCACGACAAAGGGTGGCAGCGGTTAAATTAGGGGTGAAGTGCATGTCGAGCTGTGCGACCTTGTCTTTGGGAATTAGTTACAAAATGTCACTAAAGGATTTAACGTTTTGCATCTAATTTTATAATTACAGATTTTGATAGCGGATTTTAATTTTAATTAGGAAAAATCTTGAAAAAGAGCGGCATTACAAAGAAAAAAAAATCTTTCATGACAGCATCATCTTGATTGCATATATATGTCGGGGATTTTAAAACGATGTGAAAGGGAGATGGAAGGACGGAGATGGGGAATATTGGGGAACATTAAAAGGGGTGATGGTATTGAATGGAATATTGGGTAAACGCAACGTAGATACTTCTACTGAACCGATAAATGATCAAATATGATCTCTAACAATTACGAGAGAAACCTAAGCAGTGCCTTGGACTTGTGACCAAGGTGTAGGCTTAAGGACGTCCTTTAAATGATCATAACACTCGCCTCCACTGCTCAGGCTCTCTGTTTAAACCCAAGGTTAAACGCACATAAACCGAATCTAACACAAGGCTAACCTAACCTAACATTGTGTTTACTTAACCACGTGGCAATTACATTGTAAGGACTTACGTGACCTTAGTTGGACAGCACTTCCACACTACACTGCACTTGACACTATCACTATCACTAGCACTACTTAGATGATGTTCACTTCTTGAGAGACCGCGCACGACTAAGACTTCAGTTAGACTGTCGATCACATGTAAAGGGTCGAGGGTAGACTGTCAAAACAACGGAAGTGACTACTACCCCACTCCAATGCCATAGACAACGATAACGATTCGATTAATCGATAATCTTTTACTATGCTCCGACATATATGTAAACTAGTAAAATGTCAATGAATACATAATGTTAACAAGTGACTTGCTCCTAGGTCACAGACCCCGTACAGTTTAATACACTTAATGTAAAATCAATTTGCTAATATCTTCAACTTCTATCTTCTATTCTATTTTTAATGAATCAGTCATTAAAGAAAATAACCTTTGTTTTAGAAGTTGGCTGCAGAAATTATTATTTTACTTAATAATCTAAATGGCTATTTTGTAAGGGTCATTCATTATCTTAAGGGTAAATAACTCTCGGAAGACCTTTTATAATGTTCCAATGTTGCCCTTTGTTTAAATCATTAAAAAATGTAGGTTAGATTGTAAGCAACTACAATTCCTGGGAAATATATTATAGCACGAAGGCATGCTATTGCAAATGCTACCTACTAGCATGTGTGTACAGCATGTTAGTAGATGTGGGGGAGGAAGGGGGAAAGGTAATAGCAAGTTTGTAGTATTGATCTTGTTTGCAAGGTGCACGCGCTTCCTATTCCTTTTTTTCCTCTTCCTAGCTGAGAGAAGTTTTTGGATGCATTGCATGGTCAGTAAAAGTATAATCTTATTCAGATCCATGCAGATGGCTGTTGATTGTTGATTTTCCATAGTTTTGTTTGAATTGACAGAGAGCATGCTATCAAATGGCATGTGTATATGAGTGTTTGCTTTGAGCATGCTAATTAAGGAGCATACTTAAAACTGGCATACGTATTGCTAAGAAGAATACTTATTACACGCATTTTAGCATGCTATTTTAGAGCATGTGTAACAGTAGTAGTAGTAGCACACAGATAATTTATATGGATTAACACTTAGGCTGTTACCTAAATATTTATATTTAGCAACAATATATTGAGTATTATACGCTGTAAATAGCACCCGTGCGAAGCCGGGGTGAATCGACTAGTATTGCTATAATGTTATAGGTACTATTCCTTACATACGTAAGTTTTTCACTTAAAAAGGTAGTTCGTGCTCGTCCGTAATCAGTTTGCTTCCAGTTGGCAAATGGCTTGCATAAGATGTTTGAACATGTCGCTTTTAGAACGGGTTTGCCATGTGCCAAGGTTCAGACAGTTTTTAGCCTAATTATTAGTCTGGAATGCTTTGCTGGCTTAGGAGTTAAGTGGAATTGCTTTTACGTCTATAACTCAAGTGTCTATTTTAAGGATTTCTCTTAAATTATCAAAAGTTAGATTTTATTTTATACAGATCTTTATTAACAGTAATTTTAGGTTTATTAGATAGTTAATCGTATCTCCTAACATAATCAATTTTATAACGGATGTCATATTCAAAAGTTAAACACATTTCCTACGGAATTTGTGTAATTTTTAAAAATGCAATTTATATCAATAGTTATAAAATTATATTTATAGTTAAGTAGAGAATGGATGGATAATATTTAGGTATGTAGGTACCTATAGATAATTGTAATTTGCTCGCCAAGACCTTTAATTTGATAGCAGAGGTTATAATCTCAGGTTTAAATTCCCTCATATATTTTTTATATAAAAAAATGATTTTTTTTTTAAAAATTCATATAGTTTATGTCAAATGATACCTCATTCAATAGTATATGTTCTATGGTGGAACATACGAGTATACATACATAAATTGCAAATATCATTTAGCCTTCCTTTTCGCTCTGCCGTAGTCGGGTATAAATTAAAAAGTATAAAATTTTAACAGAATAAATTAAGTATATAATTTAAGTAGCAATTAAATTCCCTATAAACCTTAACATACGATTGCAGCCAACTGTAAAATAAAGAAATTATAGATAGATAGATAAGCACACACTAAATACAGGAAAAATTTACAACAAATATTACAAAAACAGAGAGTATGCAAAGGCGGTATTATTGCTAAATAAGCAATCTCTGACAGACAACCTTCGGTGACAGGATCTATTGTACAAATACGGGATAGTGCAAACAGTTACACGTAATATGTATTATATATAAATAAATTTATGATGACATTAAATGCTACTATATATGCTACTATATACTACGCTATATACATATATATATATATATATACATATATAATAGATAAAATAAAATATATAAATTGTACACGACAAACTACTGTTGAGAGGATAAATAATAGTTAAAAATACGACACTTAAATACATACGAGTAAATAGAATTAGAGGAGCGTATTATATAACATTTTTACAAGTTAGGGGTTCAAAAAACCCCTATTTTGTAATTGTAACTTTATTTAGGCATTGCAAACAAAATGTGTAATGAAACGTAAATAAACACTAATCCACGTTACTACCACAATAACCCTTAATTGTAATATTACTCTAACTGATTTAACGTCTAATGAAATGCGAAACTATTCATTTTGATATTTGTGCTAATACAATTAAATCTACCTTCACTACACATATAAACCTTCCCATTGAATCACTGTCTAGGACTGTTTTACCCATGAGGGGGCGGGTTAGAATATTATTCCCCTCTGCCGCTGAGAGAGCATCTCGTAAAAACCGAGTAACCCAGCACCCCCTTGGCGGTAGGGGATCTGTTCCCCGACTGGCTTGCGACAACCAGCATGCGAATCCGACCGCCAAGTGTCATAGACGCGTTACCCCATCCCTCTACCATCCCATTAATGCTGTGGATCTAGTGGACTCTAGGTTCTTGCTCAGGGTCAGCTGTAACCGCAGCATGTTTTTCTTCACTCCCCCTACCCACTTTATCTTCGAGGATGCAACGCATCGGTAAAACAAGAGTATCTCTTGTTTCGGCAAAACAAGAGTATCTCTTGTTTTGCCGATGTCCAAAGAAAAAATTAGAAGCCGTTCAAGTAATACATACTTAAGCATTAAAGAGGTATTTTTGATGACATGGGGAATGGGGTCTGCATGGTGATTACGTCAGGGATAAAAAAGTAAACACGCACATCGAAACGTGAATACCGGCTCAGAGTAAGGAGGGAGAAAAATGCATGTAGCACGGGGGGATTTTGTTATGGGGTTGAAAATTGCAAAAAGTCTGCTAACGTAATACTTGACCGGCCGATATTAATGAAAACAGCATTAAAATCTTTATTGTTATACATAGTAATGTATACGAGGTTACTTGCTATTATAATATTAAATATTTATCTATCTAAAATCTCTTTTCAAAATTAACTTACTATAGTACAGTTAAACTGGATCCTCAATAAATACAGAGATAAAGCGAAATCCTTCACTATCAGTCAATCGCAATAGTAGTATACATGTCGGTTACTATTTGAAAATACGTCTGTCCTGTGGATTGCACTTACTACACCCGTGAGGTTTTGATATTTGCGCAATATTTACTAAATTTTCAAATAATATCAACTTAAGTTAAACTAGTCGAAGCCAGCTAGGCTTCGCGATTTACCAAGTGTATTTATGGTTAATTTTTAAAATATTTTTTATATATATGTCGGATATAAGGATATAAACCGGTCAGAATGTAACTAAACGTTACGATCTCTTACTATTTTGACAGGAACTATTGTGTCAGGAATCTAAGCAGTGTCTTGGACTTGTGACCAAGGTGTAGGCTTAAGGATATCCTTTAAGTGATCACAAAACTCGCCTCCACTGCTTAGTTTCACCGTCTAAATCTAAGATTAGACTAACATAAACCTAACCTAACACGAGGCTAACCTAACCTAAGGCTAACCTAAACCTAACTCACAACTCCGACATATATAACGAAATTCCTTGCGGACTTTCACCCACTCCTTTAAAGTCTATTTTCGCGTGCAAAACCATGAGTGCGTTTTGATGAGTACAATGGGACGTATGAATATAGCCTTGGCAACACTAAAGGAGGATATTATACTAATTATAATATCCTCTAAAACTTCTTAAAATGTGTGCGGAATCCTGGAGTGTTCGTCGGTCGCTAAAAATTGACTTAAGTTTAAAAATAAATTAGTAATTTTCGTATATATCTAATTATTTTATTAAATGCTGCATTTGGTTGCTGTAAACTTTTTGTTTAATTTTGTTGTTTGACATTCTTTTGACTGATTTTATTTTGAGTTATATTGCACCAAATCCAATTCATTCATTGACTAATAAAATAAAAGCGCCTATAAGATGTCGTTTGTTTTTTTTTTATTTGAAGTTTGCACTGTAATCACCCTTTTTATTAACTTAACAAAAAAGTCCGCTCCTGCGTTATATACTTTTTGTTTCTTTTTATTAGTTGTTACAATATCCGCTTTTATAATATGTGTTCTAAGAAAATTTAACCAGTTATATATTACGTTATGAAAGATTAATGTATCCTTTCAAGGACAGACAGACGGATCACGTTTTTATTATATATATATAAGGCTTATTATGGATATAGAACTTTATAATATTACTAGCAGGCGCCCGCGACTTCGTCCGCGTAGAAGTTCTGATTTTCTATGAGATTATAAAAAGATAATTTTTCCCGCTGCTGTAATAATCTAAATGCCAATTTTCATATTCCCGCTTTTCTAACCTCAAACTTTAAAAGCATAGGACTTTCATATAACCTTCAAACCCCTATTCCACCCCTTAGGAGGGGCACCCCCGTAAAAAAAATCTTAGCTGACACCTACCCTCTAGAGAGAAGCTACTTTCCAAATTTCAAGTTAAGAGTGACAATAAATTAAACTTTCCCATACAAACTTTCATCCCCTATTTTACCACCCTTAAGGGGGTATTTTGCAAAATAAATTATACAGATTTTTATTATTGTAAGTTATTAATGTAAATACCGATTTTCATAAGTCTAACTTCAAAAACATAGGACTTTCATATAACCTTCCAAACCCCATTTTACCCCCTTAGGGGAGGATTTTCTCAAATCCGTTTCTTAGTGGACACCTACGTCCTAGAAGGAACCTACATTCCAATTTTCACGTTTTATAGTTCCTGAGATTTCGTGATGATCAGTCAGTCAGTCAGTCAGTGACTTTTCGCTTTTATATATATAGATTTACTGACTATGAAAAAAAATAGATTTTACTTAGCAAAACTATTGATAACGTTATATTGGCGAAACTTTTAATAGTCCCCACTGTTTCTACAATCTTATACTTACTAATATATAAAGCTGAAGAGTTTGTTTGTTTGTTTGCTTAAACGCGCTAATCTCAGGAGCTACTGGTCTGATATCAAAAATTCTTTTAATGTTAGATAGCCCATTTATCATCACGCTACGACCATTAGGAGCGGAGCTACACGCGGACGAAGTCGCGCGGGTCGACTAGTATAATATAACCTGTGTCCCGATTTAGCTGAAACCTGTCAAATGATTTGACATAATTAATATAGTTTAGTATCGCTGTACATAATCGTGGAAGATCAGTATTGAGATCATATCCAGGAAGTGCTTAACCATGTACTTGGGTCACAAGCTCCAGAGACACACAATTCAACTTCCTGTATATAGACCAATTTAGATATTTTGTGTGGTATAAGGTGGTTTTATTTTAATTTTCTTGGCAATTTGATTTCAAAGATACATCATGAATTCAAATATTGACAATGACAAACAATACCACAATGTACTAAATTGTGGTATTTTTTGTCATTTTTGTTTACATTTACACCATAAAACAATGTTATAATTTCTTTCCGTCTACACTAATCTACTTTAAATAGTTAAGCGACCACGATGCAACTCGCAATGAAATTTATTTAAGTTTGTTCAACTTAAAGGCGCTGTAAAGTTTCTTGGACCAATTTCAACTAAATACTCCGCAGCGTACCATCTTGGTTAACGAATTTATTCATTGAATTAACTAACAATTTCATGGCTAATATTGTGGTATGGTTAATATAATATTACTTAATTGAATTATTAAAAAAATCTATTTATTAAATACTCTATATAGCCGACTAAATTAAGTACGTGTATATAAAATTTTATCTATAACTTTTTTGTGCCGTCTATTCTACTGGACTAGTACTTCTTTTTGGTATAAAAAGTACCTTATGTATTAATCAAATTTTTAAGGTATCAATGTAGAATATTTTATTCAAATCGGTTCAGCCGTTTTAACGTAATACGTACCCAAACACGGCATATCTATGTTTATTTTTATGTGTGTATATGAAAATTTATTAAAGCTCATTTTTATAGCAATGCAACAAAACTTCATCGATAGATTTATATTTTTTTTAGATCGAAATATAAAATCAAAGCAATAAAAAGCAGTGATGGCCCAGTGGTTGAGACTTCAAGTCTTACTCGGGAGGTCCGAGTTCGATCCTGGGCACACACCTCTGACTCTGAGTTATGTGTGTTTTAAGCAATTAAATATCACTTGCTTTAACGATGAAGGGAAACATCGTGAGGAAACCTCCACTCCTGAGAGTTCCCTAAAAGTTCTCAAAGGTGTGTGAAGTCTGCCAATCCGCACTGGGCCAGCGTGGTGGACTATGGCCTAATACCCTCAGCGAGACCCGGCTCAGCAGTGGGCCATTGACGTGTCGTAATGATGATAAAATCAAAATGTTTTAATATTGCATGTATTTATTTGAGTTCTGATTATCCTCTTCTTTCTCGATGTTCTTTCGTCTATCCCATTTAGTTTTTCTAGATGAGTATGTTATCAATACTTGTTCGATAACATAATCCAAATCGATATGTGGTCATCAAAGTGATTTCATACAATTAATAGTGGTCGGGTGTTTCAGTATTAGGAATGTAAAATAGAGCTGTAACCTTGCTCCTCTTTGAAAATAGCCAAGTTTGAGTTGGATTTATGATACTAATTCAGTATACTTTTCTCCTAATTACAAGTTGCAGAAGTAACAATGTTTTAAGCGTCATCTGACATATAAATCTGAGTAGTTTGCGCAAACTTTTGATAAATGTTCGTTTCAATGTCTGAATTTGAATAATTCATATTACTACTGGTACTAAGAATCATACCCTTACAAATATTGCAACTCTAACGTATTTTCGTCTTACCCAATGAGATTTTGTTGAAATTTTGTACTTTAACAAACTGATAATTATAATTTTTCTAACAGCAACGACACTATTTAAAGCTTTTAAGATTATTACACACTAGAGGGCTGCCCTCGCTTCGCTCCGGGTATTTAAAACAATATTATAATTGATGTCCTTAAATAGTCACTCTGTAATTGTGTAGTTTTTCATTATTTGAAAAAAGGGAGACAGTGAGAAAAAGTTATAAAAAGAAAATTAATAGAAACAAAAATAAAAGAAAAGCGACAGATGCTAAGAGAGGGAGGACAGAGCAAAAATTGAATAGGTAAAGGAGAGAAAGAGAGAAGAATTAAAGAGAGAGAAAAAAGAGAGGATGAGAGACAATGATAGTATTATAAGAGGAAGAGATGGAAATACTATAGACTTCTCTCAATGAAAGAATTTTAAAAATCGGATCAGTAGCAACAAAATGACCATATTCTATTAATTAAAAAATGTATATGGAAACACTAAATCACTTTTGTCACTCACGAATAGTGTAGTTTTCTATCAGTAAAAGAATTTTAAAAATCGGATTAGTGACAACAAAATGACCATATTCTATTAATCAAAAAATGTATATGGCAACACTAAATCACTTTTGTCACTCACGAATAGTGTAGTTTTCTATCAGTAAAAGAATTTTAAAAATCGGATTAGTGACAACAAAATGACCATATTCTATTAATCAAAAAATGTATATGGCAACACTAAATCACTTTTGTCCCTCACGAATAGTGTAGTTTTCTATCAGTGAAAGAATTTTAAAAATCGGATTAGTTACAACAAAACGACCATATTCTATTAATCAAAAAATGTATATGGCAACACTAAATCACTTTTGTCACTTACGAATAGTGTAGTTTTCTATCAGTGATAAATTTTTTTAAATCGGATTTGTAGTTCCTGAGAAACTCTTCAATTTACAAAATGGTCACCTTATGGCACTTAAATGGCCATATCTTTTTAATTAGAGTATTTATGGGAAAACTTATAGCCTATGTTAGCCGGAAAGGATGTAGCTTCCTATCGGTGAAAGAATTTTCAAAATCGGTTCAGTAATTTTCGAGCCTATTCGCAACAAACAAACAAACATACAAATATACAAACATACAAACAATCAAATCTTTCCTCTTTATATAATAGTATAGATTTACAAACATCTGAGAAATCGGCCGAATTATACTTGATTTTTTTTATATATTACTCAACCCACCCTCGCATCGCTGAGCCTAAACAAGGCGGCAATAAGTACTATAATCCAATCCGTATCTAACTTCGTGCAGTCGTATTTGTGTGATACGTGTATACAATATACATGTATGTATGTAAATAGATAGAAAAATATTTTTTCTACGAGACCTGTTTTATTGTTGTTGTTTTTTATGTTTGCACATTGTGCTATAAATATATCTTCCTACACATATTTGAAATCTTTTTTTCTATAACTATAGACCTGACAAAAATTATATTAAAAAGAGTATGTATCAAGTTTGAGGGGTCGCATTACACGAAGTGCAAGATGAATGGCGCGATTAGGTTGAGCAAGTCGCTACAGCCTTGATTGGTGGTACGTGATTGTGGCGACAATCATACGATAGCAGCATACTGCCATGGAGTACTCACACAGATCTCACTCACTCACTACAAGTGGTTTACGGGCCTATTTATATCTCTTCAATTCCTCTTTCACTTGTTTGTTAAATACAAATATTCAGCAATGATATGCTTAATTTTAGTTAAAAGAAAGAAAATTTTGCCCATAAGGGGACGGGTTAGAATATTCTCCTCTGCCGCTGGGAGATAATCTTGTAACCCTACAAACCTTGGTGGTAGGGGATCTGTTCTCCGACTGGCTTGCGACCACCAGCATGCGATTCCGACCGCCAAGTGTCTCTGACGCGTTGCCCAGATCTTTCTCTTCCCTCTCTTCTCCCATTAATGCTGCGGTTCCCATTAATGCTGATATCCATCCATGGGCGACGGAGGCCACTTTACATCAGGTGGACCGTCTGCTCGTTTGTCCCTTATCTGAGATAAAAAAAAGAAATTACCGAATTTATTTCCCTCTCTCACTCTTTCTTAAGCTAAATTTAAAAAAATCTGAATCCATAACACTCCTGATATGACTGTCCCGATGATTCTATAAGTACCTACACAAAATGATGTAAAGGGAATTTTATTGATAAAGAGAAAACACTCTTCCGACATCTTCTTAAAATTCTTTTTCCACCATGAATTTCCAAAAAATACCGTGTGTCTGTTAACTATTTTTCATATAGTTACCGCTGTTACTACCATCTCTATATTTTCCTAAATTCTGAGACACAGTAACCGACGAGACCAATTTTATTGTTACCCAACTTTGAAGAAATCTAGCCTTTATGTTTTGGACAGCTAGAGTCATAGCTGACCGAACAAAACCGCAAAGCTTTGACAATTCTAAAGGGAAATGTATATGAAACGGGTAGCTTTTGTACAGCTGCCAATTAAAACAGAATCGTATGTCGAACGTAGCACTGTGGTCTATTTTTAAAAAAACTAGTTGTATTTTTCTACTGAATTAACTCTTAATTTAAAAATATTGTCACGTCCTACACTAGATTATTTTATTAACTAGTTCAATTTCTGTTGCTTCATCAAACTTCATATTCATTTATTATTCATTCATTTTATAAAACAAATAAACAACCGACCAACAAAATTATTAAACGACAACTCATGTGAATAAGGCACGTTTTTATATGTGTACAGGGGCCGTTCAAGTATTACGTAAGCATAAAAGGAGGTAGGGGTCCTGCCTTTGCTTATTTTTGATGACATGGGGGATTGGGAGGGGATCAACATTGTCGTAGTCTATCTACATTGTACGTCAGCGATAAAAAGTAAACACGCACATCGAAACGTAAATATCCCTGCTCAGAATGAGAAAAATGTAAGCATCAATGTTCATAAGCACCGGAGGGGGGTTAGGGCTTTGCTTACTTTTGCTGACATGGGTGGAAGAGGGGTTGATAATTGCAAAAAATCCGATTACGTAATAATCATTAAGTATCACTATCTAACAAGGTTCTTACGCGGGAGTAATTTTAACAATTTTTATCCAGTAATATTTATGCGGCAGAAGGAAAATAGGATATTGCTGCAATATTTAATTGTACAAGTAGAATGATGCGACTCCACTCAGTAAATATAGCGGGGCGACATTAATGCCTAGAAAACATATTGCATAGAGCTTCTTGAAATTTATGATCTTTGCTCTATTACACCGTACCCACGCGGAGTAAGGACTGAAATGTAGTGAACATTATTTATCCATATAAATCACAGTTTTGGGTTCCTGTTCTGAATGCGTATGAAAACATTGCTTTTGGAGTTTAACTACTTATTATTGTGATTTATTTTAAAATAGAACTAACTTTTTGGGTAACTGTTTATTACACTTTAATCGGAAATATTCAACATTTGCTTAACTGTATCATAAGGATCTGTATTTCAAAATGAAAAAGATTATAGAATCACTTTGTGTTTTTGTTTGTGTTCGTCACTTCTGTTCAATCCTCTGTCTATATGTCTGTCAAGGCCATTTTTTCTGGTACTTGTGGAGCTATGAAGTTGAAATTAATGTCAAATACTCAAGCCTGCCTATGTAAACAAAAGATACGTCTGCTTATCCTCCTCCTCGATACTTGACGTAATAAATTGTATGGATTATTCTTGTTGCCTTAGAAATATGACATTTGGTAATAAGTAATTTCTTACAGCATACGTATAAGGAATAATCTAAAACCCTTTAAACTCGTTACGTTAAAAAGAGGACCCTCAGTCTGCGAGTTGGGCTCAATTTTTGGCCAATTTTTTTTTTAGTTCGTCACAATTATTAGGTTACCGTGAAGGAATATATTTAAAAAAACGGTGAAAAAGGTTCTTTTAAGTATATCATAGTATATCAGCTTTCAGAATATTTAATTTTTAGATAATAAAAATATGTTAAAGTTCAATATTTGAACTTTTATATGAGTAGAACAAAATACTAAAATTCATTTGTTCAGTGGTGGATCGTCATATAAAAATTGTAATTTCTTGTACACATTGTCTGTATTTTCCTCGTAAATCTGACCTTTCATTTTCGTAAGGTATCTTTAAATTAATAAGAAATTTCATGTTATATTTTTCATCTCTGATTTGAAGCAAAAATAAGAAATATTATTTTCGCTATAAATCACTTTGTGAGTTTGTGGTCATTGTCCTGTTTCTCTTATTCTTTATGAAGTACAGATACGCTTCTATTAAAAATATTATTTTACGAAATTTCATAACTGTTTTTCTTTAACTAAATTCAGTAAGCCTAAAAAATTTTTCCGTTAAGAAAAAAAATTTGCTTTATTTCTATATAAAACCTATATAATACCTATCTAAAGCGAAATATATTTAAACGTATACACGTTTAAATATATTTCGCTTTAGATAGGTATATCAATGACTCAGACATCATTCCCAGACCCATTTCCAAGAAATGATAATAAGATTTTGGAATAATATATCTTGTTATATTTCGTTTTAGAAAGGTAATAATTTTTTAAACGTTTTTGATAATAACATTGAAGAACGTATAATTGAAAACATTATAAAGACTGAAATCAGACTTCTCAAAAGCGTTTAGCTAAAATAAATATTTGTGAATGTTGATACTGTTGATTCAGTTTCTTAGCTAAGCAAATCCTGTATCGTGTTTACTCAACAATTAATACCTATTATGTCTAGTGATTTAAAAAAAAACTTCTAAAAAATTATTGTTACAATATAACATCTTCATCATTAGTATCATGTAAACAAAAATATTTCCACTCTTTGGTATTATTTGTCCTCTGTACCGTTACGAATAACACACGTGATTTAATATTATCAAATTAGCAATTCAAATAACTTAACTGAAGCATCACTTCAATAAGTTTTACGAACATACCAATTTTGGGTGTTAAAACAATTTGCAACGCTATTGTTATATGATTTTTCATACGATGTTTTTTACGTAAATAAAATTGAGATGTTTACTTATTGTTTCAGATGCCAAAGGAATCAATACAGAATCAGAAGCAGAAACTACCACAATATTTTATAATGATCCAGTGACAGAAGAGCAGATCACAGCTGACGGTCTACCTTACAGAGATGAATCAAATTTTGATCAGGTCGACATAAAGGAAAACAATTACAATGTCGCTGAATCAACGAACGTTAAAATTTTGGACAGTCCCGAACAAGTAAAACAACTAGAAAGTGCGTCAAAAGTATTATTGCCTATAGTATCAAACCTTTCGTTTGATAATGGTATCAAATATCAAACTAAAACACGTTACGAACAAAATGAATCGTTGAAAAAAATTGCTATTGAGAATGCGAGGAGACAAGTAAATCAAAGAATTGAAAAGAAGAATGATATTAGAGCTCATGTACAATATGATGAAGTGACTGGTGAGCTCGTTAGTGAAGAACATCCTTGCAGAAGAGAATGTATGGAAGGAGAGGAGCCGATGATTTGCTATTACAATTTCAGATTAGAATGGTATCATACGATGAGTAAAGCTTGTTACAACTGTCCATATAATGCGTCGGATTGTAAGAGATTGGATTGTATTCCAGCTGATGGGATTAGTAGGCCTTTGAATGTCATTAATAGGAAAATGCCAGGCCCTGCAATTGAAGTAAGTATCTCAAAATAATTATCTAAAATTATCAATGTATTTCAGTCAATACAGCACTTTTTCCTTGTATCGTATAAATATATTTTATTAAAGAAAATATATTTTATTAGTGCCAAAATTGAGATCACTCTTCCCGGTAAAAAATAATTTGATTATAACAAAAACGTGCCCATTGAATGAAACGATCTTAGAAATTTTTATTAAGAGCATTTTTACTTTTTAGCTGCTTTTACAGGAAGTTTTATATTAGAATTACAATAAAAATGTGTCATAATGTAGATGCGGTTGGATCAATTAGGAAAATGGTTCTTATGATCCAAGGTTGTGAGCGGAATTTTGTCTTGAATGACATTGATTCTTTGTCTGAATTTGTTTTACCATAAAATCTAACGGCGGTCTTTGAATTTTACAAATTAGACTAGAATCTATTTGTAATTATAGTTGGTGGAACGAATTGGATAATATTAATGTCTTCGTTCATTTTAGGTTTTTTGATTGTCTTAGATGGTCATATAGTGCACGGCTAAAGCGTTATATCTATAAATTTAGTAAGGAAATATAGCATTATTTATACTCCATATATAATTTATATCATAATTATCACAACAAGTGGTTTGTTGGGAGTGCACAGCCCCAAAATTTTGGTCCTTCGAGCCGGAGCCCCTTATTTCGAATTGAAATAAGTGGTTATGCCTAAGCTCCAGGATTCAGAGTTATTTCAAATTCTTTATTATAATTCCTTAATAATTTATTATATTAAAATTTTAAAATATTTAATAAAATTCTGATCACTTTGACGTATGAATTGCGTTGTCAGATAGTAGCTACTTTGACGCTGTCGAGTGAATAAGTATACAGGTACATGTATATTGAAGTATTGCATAATTAAACAGATACTTCAACCAGTCTAGAGTGATCATCAGTTTCGATGGTACTTTATAATTCTGCACGGCAAATCCTATTAGAGAATTACAAATGAATACTAAAATTATGCTGAATTATTATTACCTAGAAAATTGTGTTTTGCTTTGTAAAACTTAAAACAGAATAGTTTATTTATTAATGATCTTCACTAAAGCTTTAAAATATCGACTCTATTTGATGTAAATGCAGTTCTTGACTTTGTTTAATTAAACATTTTGTTAATTCCGTTTTAAAAGTACAAAGAAATCATAAAAGTACAAAGAATGATATTCAAAATTAATAAATAATTGAATCATTATAAAGTTAAATATTTTGTCTTAAAGGTGTGCCAACATGATAGAATCATCGTAGACGTAGAAAATGACCTAATGACAGAAGGTACGACAGTTCATTGGCATGGTCAACATCAGCGAGGAACTCCGTATATGGATGGAACGCCTTATGTTACGCAATGCCCAATAACTCCGGAATCTACGTTCAGGTAATTTATGATCTTTATAGAAAACGTAAATTTTCCTCTTTGCCCATTTTATTCCGACATCGAAACATCTTTAGGAGGAAGTAATATTCTTTTAAATTTTCTTTAAACATGGACTTCCGCTAATGATTCGTCTGATTCAATTTTATAGTTAATGCTTTGCATCCTACCATGCACAGCTCCATAGGATCAATGACTTTATTTAATTTCCCTGTACTAAAACGTTTTATTATTTCCAGATACCAATTCAATGCCACTCACTCAGGAACTCACTTCTGGCATTCTCACTCTGGTATGCAAAGAGCTGATGGTGCAGCTGGAGCTCTTATCATAAAGAAACCCAAGTCTCAAGACCCTCATGGTCATTTGTATGATTATGATAGGTGAGTTATTATTTACCTTATGATTCTTTAGCCACTTTATTAAGATATGCTTGTACTTTTAGGTGTTAGTTTTGATTTCACTGGTTGAGTTAAATAGACATACACAATACTTTCTGTCCATAGTATGTATCTTTATTGTTGACGCAAACACCTTATATACAAAAATATAATCTTTGGACCATTTTATCTCTTTAATCTTATTATTGTTTTAACTCAAGATTCAATGTCAGATTTAACTCAAGTATAATGCCTTGGTTACTAAATATTCGCCATCCAATACTAATTGAATCTGTATATGGGGCTGCCAAACGGCTGCAATAAGTATCATCAAGTTTTATATTAAAATTTCCCATGGAAGCGTATAAATTAGGCCACATTTGAAAATACGCAATCAAAATTTATAGATAATTTTATAATATAATGCACGTATAAATTCTATAATTTGCTGCTAGCAACACTGTTAATATCGTTTAATTGTTGCATTTTATTCTAATACTAGTGAGTGTATTTACTTGGATTCTCTTCCGATAGATCCGCAGTTTGACGAGTAGGTTTATAGAGTAAACATTCACTATCATAGTGAAGAGTGAGTTTGTGTCCTTACTGAGGTTATGTAGCACTTTGATATTGTTTTTAGCTTAGTTTAATTTTCCCGTCTTGATTTGGGATTTAGTGTCTAATATATATGATTGACAGCAGTAATGGCCCAGTAGTTGAGACTTCAAGTCTTACTCGGGAGGTCCGAGGTTCGATCCTGGGCACACACCTCTGACTCTGAGTTATGTGTGTTTTAAGCTATTGAATAACACTTGCTTTAACGGTGAAGGAAAACATCGTGAGGAAACCTGCACTCCTAAGAGTTCCCTAAAAAGTTCTCAAAGGTGTGTGAAGTCTGCCAACTCGCATTGGGCCAGCGTGGTGCACTATGGCCTAATACCCTCCTTATTCTGAGGAGGAGACCCGGCTCAGGAGTGGGCCATTGAAGGATCGTGATGATGATGTATATGATTATTGTTTCTTAAGTGTTACTGATTCTATTAATTCAAAATATTTTCGGTATATTCGATTGCTATTTGTGGCTAATGTGTTTCCCTTGTCTAATGTTAGACAGTCATAATAATGCAAATAGGCGCATTATATCACTCCCAGTATGAATTAGGTCATACTCAGATATGGTAATATCACAAATTATGCATATCTGTCTGGATTTATGTTTGGGTTCCTGTTTAAGGCGTGGGATATTAGGTTCTTAAAATTTTATTGTTTATGCAAATATTTATTAAGGAAATGATGTCTTTTCATAGACTTATTAGACTTGTGACATATAGACATTAAATACAAAAAAAATAACATTAATAAAAAAATCTTCCCGGTTTTATTATCTTTTAATTCTAGACAATCGTACTAAACTTTATTATATGGTTAACATTTAGAAGATTAATATTATAATAATTATACTATACATGAGATAAATTGAAGAGATAAATCACTATCACAAGGCTGGCTTAAATAAAATGTTTCAATTACGACTTATTCACTTGAATACTGAATATTAACTTACAGATATGTAATCACGATTAATTTTACGATATATGATATTAAAATCACTCACGTAACTTCAATAATATTGAATTTTAACAGAAAATAAAAATTAAATATTAGTTATTTTTCATTAGAAACCGTATTCCAAAGCGAAAGGCACAACGATGACGATTTTCAGTTTGACTGTCAAGTTTTATTTCATTTTACTAATGAATGCTTGCCTCCTTTTTTTTTTAAAGTATCCCCAATTACCCATTGTTTTCAAACTTAATTATTAACCTAAAATATTTTTTTTTAATTATCAAAAAATTTTTCCATGCCTAGAATTCCAATTACATTTATATTTATAATATGTGTTATTTAGGATAATATTAGCAGGAATAATTTTTTTTTAACAAAACCTCTAAGGGGTATAATAAAAAAGGTTTCGTCTACCTGTCATTGGTTGCTAGGTACTCTTCGTTGGTAAACATTCGCTTTCGAACTTTGATGAGGTATAGTCGACCGCTGTGCCTTCTATCAACTAATGTTGAAACGGAAATTTTTTCAAACAAACTGGCAAACTATAAAAACTATATCCAATTTTGTAGTAAATGCGTGCTAAGCGTACAAACATTTTTAAAGATGTATGTATTGGCTTCTATTAAAATATATTATTTATATAGATTATTTATCAGTGGGTTATTGCCAAATTTTTTGGAGAATATGTGTTACTCTTAAAAAATATATATGTATACAAATTCCTCTGATAAAAATGTAGATTTATGGTTATTCTTATCCTAAAAAAATAGGGAAGGTAACACCAAAGAAAAATAACTCGGTGTACTAGTTTTATTAGTATAGATTGCTTGTGTTCATAAATTCTTATTAGCATAATTCGGAAGAACGAAAAAACTTCGCAAGAGTTTACTCTAGGCCTAAGTGAAAATAATGGACGTAATAGATTGTTTTACGTAAACTTTTACTTAGTTTTCACGTTGAAAACTTTGTAGAATAAGTTTAAAAAAAAAGTTTAGTTCATTTATTATGCATTATGTTTGGATTTCGATTAACTTAAGTACTAATTATAATTTCCTCTAACTCAGCCTATATTTAAATATAAGATATCATCAATGTTGCCAAAGCTGAAATAAAATCTCCCATTGTACTCATGGCTTGGCATGAGTGTACGTCAGTTACTGAAATTAATTCTTAAATTTAAAATTAATGAGTAATTTACATTATGATGACATGTTATTCCGTTCGTAGGCAAATTTGAACATTATCGTTTAAGTTATAGCGACGAACGTACCGAACTATAATATATTTAATTCATCTTTGTTGTCTATCATTATAACATATTCTTGAAACCATTGATCTATACTATCGACTCACAATCGGTGCTCTAAAGAGATCCGCTCCGATTACGTATTGCAACTCCATAACGTAATCTCCAATTCTTTTAATTTTAAATGAATTTTCTGCAACTTCTTAGCAACTCCTAGACGCGTATACCACTTTTAAAGCCAAGTATTACGTACGCTGATTTTACAGAATTATAAACCCCCCGTTCCACATGTGCGCAAGAGTAAGCAAAGCCCTAACCCCTCCCCCATGCCTTTGTAAACATTGGTGAATGTATAAAGCTAATGCAGGCTTATAGTAAATTCGTAAGTTCACTTTAAGGGCTGTTCAAGTATGTACGTAAGCAGTTTTTTTTTTGTAATTATTTACCCCAACCCCTCCACACGCCCCCCATGTCAGCAAAAAGCAAAACTTTGATTTCCCTGCTCAGAATGAGTATATTCACATTACTATGTGCGTGTTATCCCAGACTTAATCACCATTCAGACCCCCCATACCCTATGTCCATAAAAAATAAGCAAAGCGAGAACACGCCAACAGCCTCCTCACCTCTCAGCCTCACTTTTCGCGATGTGTATGAAGAGAGGGCGACGATATTTATCATATGAATATACATAAACCACATTTGGGCAGCATGCGTCATACTCATACTGGGTATTCCCTCACGAGTCGCGCTCACGTGCTCAGTGCATAATGGGGTCGCTCGCCTTATTTATTGGTAACCGGTTATGGACAGCCTCTTATTTGATCGCTTGAATCATCACGCGAACTATTAAAACAATGGTATCATATAATGTTCCTATCTCTATCTCAACAATACATCTGTAACCACAAGTAACAATAATTTTTAGATTGCTTGCGGTAGCAATTTAAAAATTATTAGACACTCGTTTCATTACTATTCATACAAATAAATAAAATTGGAGTGTCTGTTTGAAATATTAAAATAACCGCTTTCTACTAAGTGCATATGGATGTATACACGCACACGGTACATTTACTAAAACAATATTTTTTACAATTTTTGTCTGTCTGTTTGTTCCGGTTAATCTCTGAAATGGCTAGTCCGATTTTGACGAAACTTTCACTGGCAAATAGCTGATGTAACAAGGAGTAACTTAGGATATTTAACATCTCGCTACGACCCATAGGAGCGGAGCAACAAGCGAACGAAGTCGCGCGGGTCGGCTAGATGTTAATGATTATGATTGGCAACACTTATTTGAGAAACGTCAATGAGCGTTGCTGCTAGAATATTACGTCGCGAGTATTCTACCAGCAACGCTGAAGCTTTGAGTCTAAAAAAAAAAAAAACAAATGCTAAAAATAAATTGAAGTCAGTCAGTCAAGCGTAAAATTGTCACTTAAAATTATTATTGACGTCATTTATTTTTTCAGATATAAATATAATTTTTTATAACTATAAATAATAAACCAATAATACATCAAGATAAAGTATGAGAGAAGAGTTAGTTAACGTTCAGCAAACAAAATAACATTAAGTCGTGACGTCACGCGCTTGATTTTGTATCAAGGAAAAGAAAATCGGTATTTTATAATTAATGAATCTTATTTAATTACATAAATAAGCACCTTAGTAATATTTGTTTATTGTCATCATATTTATTACTGCACTGATATTTATTCTGTAATATTACTGATACTAGTCAACCCACACGACTTCGCACGGGTACAATCAGGAACTACGATTTTTCCGGAGTGAAAAGTTTCACATATGTTAATCCAGGTAATTATAAATCTATGTGCCAAATTTCATTAAAATCTATTCAGCCTTTTGTATGATTTAACAAACATCCAAATAGCGAAACATACAAACTTTCACATTTATAATATTATTATTAATTATAAAAAAAAATCTGTTTTGAATATTAAAAGTCAAAAAGTTATTTGGGCTCGTCCGGGATTTGAACCCGGGACCTCTCGCACCCTAAGCGAAAATCATACCCCTAGACCAACGAGCCAACTGACGGAGTTGTTGAAATTTATAAATCAATGGTTATACAGTTATAAATATATTATATATACTTTCTCTTTAATATACAAGTAATTACTTTGTGAACTTAGCTCCAATTTCTAATTATCAAATAAGACCCGCTCTCGCCTCACTGAGATGTATTCAAATTGTTCACTCATTTAATCATACTCTACCTACTCGCAACTATGAATCATAAAACAAAAAATAAAATACCTATAGCGGTAGCGCAAAAAACGACTTTTTTTTAAATTCTCATGATTTTTAAGAATTGAAAAATCGGCAAATAACCGATTTATTTTTATTCCAATTTTTTTCTCGTTACGATATAATTGTATAGACCAAAAAATAATACGTTTCTGAAAGTCACAGTCACAAGGTCGCTCATATTTTTTTAAATTTACTAATGCGAAAACCTAAAGCATTGCACTAGTATTTTTTGCGTCACCCTAATAATATATAGCCTTGTGACACTCACAAATAATGTGGCTTTTTATTGATAAAAGAATTTTCAAAATCGGTTCAGTAGATCCGGAGATTACCCCCTACAACCAGAGATGTGCAAAATAGTTTATAAAAAGTATTCAAATACTAAATACAAATACTTTTCGAATTTTTTTATTTTAAATATAAATTGCAAAATAGTTTTTTTATTTTGTATTTAAAATACATATTTTCAAAATACTTTATTGAAATAAAATACTTTTTATGTCATAAATGTAGTATCAAGTATATTTTCACGTAATTAATGGACGCATCCAGTTAAACAGAATTAGGGGGTCGATAACTTATGATTATGTCAAAGTAATTATGAAAATAAATTAAACACTGATAATAGTCCTGATTCTACAATTTGTTAGTTCCTTGTCCATCACTGGTTCCACTACTATAATTGTACGAACGAAAAACAAAGATGATAGAAGGTGGTTAAAAGATATCATCGGATTTTCTATTAGCTGACATCTGTATCAAGTTATTTTAGATGGACTATAAAATATTAAAATAACGGACATTTATTACCATTCAATTCAGTATTGCCATAGTAAAAATAATTTGACATGCATTTTGAAAATGAAAAATATGTCATAAAAGGTATTTCAAATAAAATACAAAATGGTTTAAAAACAAAAGTATTTAAATACACAATGGAAATAGGTATTTTGTATTACAAATACTAGTATTTGAAAAATGTCACATCTCTGCTTATGTTATAAACTCTATCTTTTAAGTCGAAATTAAATGCAAATTGCTTCTTATTTAAGATAAATTGAGATTTAATATTATTTGAATGCAAAATCAAATGTTTTAAATAAACTATAATCCCTAAGTATATTTTGATTATAAATTTAAATTTCTTATTCTTACTATTTCTAAAATTGTATCCTTAGAATAAAATCCAGCTAAAAAAGGAATCCCACATAAAGCTAAATTAGAAATATTTATACATAAAGAAGTTAATGGAATATAAAATCTAATTCCACCTATTATTCGAATATCTTGATTATATATAAAAAAAAAATCTATGTAAAAAATGAAGTGAATAAATAAATTTGGTTCTTTATTAGCTTTATCTATACTAATATTATAAAGAGGAAAGATTTGTATTTTTGTATTTTTGGATTTTTGTATTTTTGTATGTAACGAATAAACATAAAAACTACTGGACCGATTTCAAAAATTCTTTCACCATTAGAAAGCTACATTATCCCTGAGTAACATAGGCAATATTTATTACAAGAAAAAAATTAGAGATCCCCAGAAATTCTCACTAAAACCAACACAAGGTGCAAAAAAAATAGCCATAAAATATCTTTCATCGCATGCGCTGCGAAAAGTATTGATGATAGAACAAAAAAATGTTCTACAATATTATAGAACGTATCAATATCTACAAAAAACTCCGCAAAACCATATGTCTAACTATTGTAGTTATGTCACTATAACTACTTTTTTATATTTTAAAAGTTGATAAAAATGCCTATCAAAATCAGACCATGTTTTCCATACCTTTGTATTAATCCTTATCCAAATAAATTATTTCATATTCAAAACTGTTTCAATACCTGTTAATTACTTTTTGAATTATTGAAATCGGACATTTCAGTCAAAAGATATTACGAAATAAAAATATCAAGATAAATAAAAAATAATCCCAGACGGGCCGCCGGCGCGGTGTGGGGTGCCTCACAGCGCAGCGAGTAACGCGGCGATAGAGGGAGCGACAGAATGCGGGAGCCAAAATGTTAAAAAAAATTTATCCACACGTGCGAAGCCGGGACGGGCCCCTAGTGTTTAATAATCCAAATTTTAACAGGTCTATTTTTAACTATGTATTATACAGTTGATTTAGCATTCTTTAGAGTTATTTATATTTGTCGAAATGTTAACTATGATTAATTCGAACTTTACATGCTAATGGAGCATCATTTTTTTTATTTGTAAACCTCACAAACTGTATATCTTTATCATATTAGTATAGATAAATTATATATTATGAAAAGGAGATAGCACTACAATAAATGATAGCAACGCACTCGATTACCGTTTGTTATTTATTGCTGTGATAAATATCTTACGTGTTCGAACCATCCAAATAAATAATGATCATGATCCAGGGCGTCGCCAAGCCTACCTGCCCCCTCCCCACCTAGAGAAAAAAATGTAACCAAACCGATAGAATTCGAATAAATTCGCTCATTATTACAAACTTTTACTATGAGATCACACCATAAATAATAATAAACAATTAATATAAAATAACTATAGGTTTAGACGTTGGTTTTGATAATTTTATTTAAGGACTTAAAATTATTTTGATTTAGTTTGATATTTGGTTAATCATGTTAATATTATGATCAATCAACACTTTTTATGACGAAACCGTAAATGTCCAAACTTCAGACATGTATGAGTTATGAGTGTTTCAATATTCTTCGATGAAATTTTAAGTTTAAGTGGACGAAGACTAGTAATATTTTAAATGTCTAATGTATTGCTTATTTATTAAATTTGTATTCATAATTGCACATAAAAATATACCAACATGTTTTGATTTATGTTATCTTGTATAGATCAATGACGTAAAATAAAAAAAAAGATATAGCAAATGGATTTTGGTAACAAACATTAATTTTTTTTGTTATTTACAGATCAGAACATGTAATGATAGTAACTGACTGGATCCACGAGCTGTCTGTCGGTATGTTTACCGATCATCATCATTCAAAGGGCGACAACAAACCACCAACGCTACTCATCAACGGTGTGGGCAGGTTCAAGATATTCAATGAAACGGCTAAACCTATGTACATGCAGGCTGCTCAGTTTAATGTTGAACATGTAAGTAACTTGCTAAAATACTTTTTGATACTATTTTATAACAAACAACCTACACTAATTACAACGTCTTCCCTTATGGGGAAGGAGTCATGCTGTAGCCTCCCAAAGGTGTGGGGCTACAAAAAAAAAAAAACAACCTACACTACTTTGAACGGTATGGGCAGTTTCAATATATTCAATGAAACGGTTAAACCTAAGTACTATGTACACAAAGGCTGCTCTGTTTAATGTTGAATATGTATGTTATGTTGTGCGACAACTGCTATATTGTTGCCATCATCACGACCCATCAATGGCCCACTGCTGAACCGGGTCTCATCCTCAGAATGAGGAGGGTATTAGGCCATAGTCCACCACGCTGGCCCAGTGCGGCCTACACACGTTTGAGTACTTTTAAGGAACTCTCAGGAGTGCAGGTTTCCTCACGATGTTTTCCTTCACCGTTAAAGCAAGTTATATTTAATTGCTTAAAACACACATAACTCAGAGTCAGAGGTGTGTGCCCAGGATCGAACTCGGATCTCCTGAGTTAGACTTGAAGTCTCAACCACTGGGCCATCACTGCTTGTTTTTGGCATGTTGGGCTTTAAAGTAAAGGACCACTATTTTTAATTCATTCATTTCGTTGGCTCTTATTCCCTTTACCCCTCTTAGTAAGCTAAAATGCTTGTGTCAGGAGTGGGCCACGCCAGTAGTCCAATGTCCGGGATTTGAACCCACGACATCGATCGTGAATCCAGCGCCCGATCCACTGAGGTACTGATACTTCAAAAGTGTAGTAAAGCAATCATTTATGTACTTTTTGGTGGGTGCTTTGTCATGAATTTTACAGTAACCGTCATTTTCTGCGCATTAGTCAATAGGTAGATTTAACACAAATTATTAGGAAATACCTATCATTAATTAATTTTGGTGCTCGCATGTCAAACTTAAAAGTTATTGACCGCCATTTTAAACTCGCGTAATTAAGGTTAATTTTCTTCAAACTGTTCGGAATTAGTAGGTATAGTTAAACTAGCTTTTATGTTTATTGGTGACTATCATTTTAAAGTTATTTATATTAGACACTTTTAAACATATAAAACTTTTTAAACTTTAGAGTGTTTTAACTTAAATTATAAGCAGGTATAATATTATCATTAAAAGCATCCTTTTTAAATTTATTTGCCAATAGATAAATTTAACTAATAATTCTTAGGAAAATATACAACTTTTATTCAGTAGTATTTGTCTAGATATAAATAAATACAATCAAACTGTATCTCTAATGTTAAAATTAGCATTATGTGATATGTTCGACAAACAATATTAGCTTCAAATCATTTGGGAATTTGTCAAACTTGTTTAAAGTGACTATTATTATGGCAACTCGTGTAGTTATTAGTACTGGTTTGTATTGTAGATAATAATATTCTGATAAATTTACTATTGAAATATAAATACGAACACTGCAAGTTAATGCAATAATATTGTAATAGTGGCGTAACTACCCTGTTCGGGGCCTCTGGCAAATTCATCAGATGGGGCCCCCTCCTCCAATATTAAAAAACTTAACCCAGGCACGCGCCAAGCATCGTCTGCGCCGGTGTGCGAAATACTTATGAGCGCCTATACTTGAGGAGCAAAGAAAAAAAAAAGTCATTCGCCAACAAGTATCCTGCGTGACAAATACCTGCACCTTAGTTATAAATTTTACTAAATATTGTAATAGTAAATATTAAGATCCACCTGTGCTCACAGTTTTCTCTGATCGGGGGCCCCCCTTCGGCTTGTGGCCCCTGGCATTTTGCCGAAATGCCACCCTATTAAGCCTCTGTTTTCAACTACATTGAAAGTAAAGACACTGAATGGTTAAATTATCAAAATTAAAAAGATAATTGTTTCAACAAAAGAAAAAACACCATTAAACGTTAAGGAAATAATTAAACAATATAAAATTTTCTTTAACGAGTTTAAATGTTGTTAAGTGGAGTTGCTTACTTTACAAGGTTAAAATTAAATATTAATAATGATTGTTCATATTTATCAGGATTTTTTAAAATATTATAAAATACTATTAAAGAGCCAGAAGCCAAAAATGGTCGTAGTTATATGTGGTTGAGATTTCAAAAAGTTTTTCTTAGGTAATTTTAGAGAGCTATGATAAAGTTATGACAATTTGGTCAATTAGTTACTATATATACGAAACATTTTTTGCTAGGGGATATAACTGTCTGATTTTATTTTGTTATCACAGGATATTTACAGTTACTGAAATAGCCTACTTTCAAGTATGAGCGTAAATTATGTTTATTACTTCCCTCTTCCCTTCCTTTTCCTTCCTTAAAGCTACTAAGCCAACTATAGTTCTTTAAATGCCATATAAAAAAACGTATTGGCCCTAACCAAAAATTCACTAAAATACTAAAATGATTTGTATCAAAAAAAGATCATAAAATAAAGTTTTCAAGATCATGTAAGATACATATTTTCTAACTTAATAATTTTATATTCAATTTAAAGTACAAAAAACTTTAAAATTCAACAATGAAGTTGAACTTCACTAAAAATGAATTTGAACGTTGAAACGCAAAGTGAAGTAAAACACAAAAGCCAGACAGAAACGTTTGCGAACGCTTTCGAAGATTAGGCAAATAGTAATTGAAAAACCGCAGCTAAACTTGGAACACTATTTAGACTAAATTCCTGAACATTTCGAATAACTGCACTTTCAACTTTAATTTAAATATACATTTTAATGTTTTCTTATAGAAACTTTGTTTTTGCCTTTCCATCCATTCCATTTTGAATTTCAATGGATTAACTGGTTAAAATTTTTTTATAAATCTCAGTAATGCATTTGAATCTAATTTATTATTTAGATAAATACTCGTAAAATATTACTGAAGTTTATCTATACAGCTGACAGAAGATTTAATGAAATGGCGGTAAAGAATGAAGACTATAAATATAAAGCACTAAGTAATTAGTGGATTTATATATTTGAAAACCAAATTACAACACTGACTAATGAACAAAAATTAATTTAGATATCTATCTATAACTATAGTTACCGGCACGAAAGTATAGGTTTGACCTTGAGTGCGCAGATGTCTTTTTTTCTATTAGGGGCTTTTAGCGGGGAGCGCGGGGCGAGAGCGGAGCGTCACACGCGATTGGTTCTTATGCGACGTTTCAGATTACGCGCGTCTGTTATTTGTCAAAATAGTAAACGTCACGGATAGAACTGTCAATACAGAAACGCAGCTCTACTCCACTATTTTCCCAGACCTAAAATTAGCTGCTGCCTACTATACTTGTAGTTGGCAAACAACAGTTTTGATTGTGAATTTTATATTGGATTGAGTATCAGACTTATTTTAGATTTTTTAATTGATGGGCAGAATTACAATTTTGCCAATATTTCAGCTCGTGTTATTTTAATATAACCCTTGTTCCCAGGGCTACAAGTACCGGTTTCGCGTGATCAACGCAGAATTCCTGAATTGCCCCATAGAGTTGTCGGTGGATGGACATAACATTACAGTGATCGCTTCGGATGGCTACGAACTGGAACCTATTACTGGTAAGCACTTTATAAATCTGTGTTAATTGCCTCGTAAAATAAATCGATTAATTTTTCGATGTTAGAAATAAGGGATGTGTTCATTTTAGGGTTGGGAACTCGTTTCGTAAATTTAGGTTGACCAGTGTTTGAAAAGGCATTACTATTTACAGAGTGTCGATTATATTTTATAGTTATGTTATCCTTTTAAGATAATTATTAACAAGATAACCCTTTACTTATTTATTTTTTCATTACATATGGCAACATAATATCGCTTAGCGTCTATTAGTCTAGTCAACAAGTGCGTTTTAGGTCGAAACTTTTTCTAATTCTCCAAAAATTATGATTTAGATGTCATTCTATGTGGAATGGCAAGCACAAACTTTTTAAAAAAAATTGAAGGGCCGCTCAAAAAATTACAAAAGTTATAAACAATTAACTGAAAAAAAAGGGGGTTTGATTTTTTGCAAATATCTCGAAAACTATTTGAGATTTTTTAAATTTAATAAAAGATTCAAAGAGAACAGGAAATTTCCCAAAGAAAAGTCCGTACTCCTGGAACTGTAAAACCAATATTTTGATTTTACCAGAGGGTTGATGATACGCCTGAAAAGTGTACTCCGGCTTGCGCAAGCCACGCCACTTTTTATTTAATGAATAAATATTATTTTAAGTTATTAGATATGAAAATTAAGAAACGAAAAATCAATCGATTTTCTAAAAAAGTCTACATGCCATTCCGAATCGAATGACACCTAAATCATAATTTTAAAAATCATAATTTCATAACCATAATTTTAAAACATAACTAGGCTATATCGAGTGATGACGTCATACAACGACGTGTTGTCTAGATCTAGATCTAGTATCTAGGAGTACCAAGAAGTTTCTTGGTCTAAGACTAAGAAGATATTAGTAAATAAATAAAGCAACAAGAAAACAGTAGTAGAATGATTAATTAATCGCTCAAGTCGATTACTCTATTTCACATTTCAATGCAATCAGAGCTAATGCAATTTAAATTAAGCTGAAACTCTGGACTCTGGAATCCTTTCAACAATCAAATTTACATTTTCCATTTCTTTATCGATTTTCTTGCATCAACTACGCTCATCTAGTAGCTCTATAGTTTGTTTATATTAAACTATCGACTCGTCCCGACTTCACTAGGGTAGTAGAGCCTATTATGCTGATATGTATTCCACCATACATTGTTTTGTTATATCTCAAAAAAAGGTTAGAATCCGTTCAAGATGAAAGCTCCCAGACTTTTGCGATATTTGTAACAAATATTGTCGTATTTCAAACAATTTATATAAAACAAATTGTACCTGTACGTAAATTCATACCCATGAATCACTCTGTCTATTTGTAAAAATATCAAAATACGTTCCATCATTTTTGAGTTTTTTTGATGATTGGGGCAAACGAGCAGACGGCCCACCTGATGTTACCGTGGTGGTTACCGTCGCCAATGTCTTGCCGGAGCTTTGCCGCCTCAAAGATAGGGTAAGGAGGGGGAGCGAAGTGAAGAATGCCGCGTTTTCAGTGGACCCTGAGTAATAACCCAGTGGTCACTGACACAGTAGCATTAATAGGATGGGAGAGGGAGGGGGTAGATCTGTACCACATGCATGAGTTTATTCAAGCAAACCGATCAACACATCGTGGGACTGTATATTTTAAAATAGAATAAAACAAAGTCGCTTCACGCTGCCTGCAAGCTTAGATCTTTTAAACTACGCAACGGAATTTGATGCTGTTTCCACCAATAGACGAAGTAATTCAAGAGGAAGGCTTGTGTGATTCATGCATATCATAATAGAGAAACCATGCAAAGCCTGGGGGCGGGTTGCTAGTTTAATATAATAAAATCCTATAGAAAAATAACCTTATAATGCTAGTATTAAGAAAATTTATTATCTATCTTTATATAACTCGAAGAAAATGGAAGGAGAAGTAGATATACCCCATATTGAAAAACACTACACGGGGGGTGTGATATTAAATGGACTATTGGGTAAACGCAACGCAGATACTGCTGCTGAGCAGATAAATAACTAAACATTATGATCTCTGACAATTACGAGCAGAACCTAAACCAGTGCCTTGGACTTCGACTTCGATGCCTCGCTTAGTTTCACTGTTTAAACCTAAGGTTTAGTTGAATGAATCCCTATTTCCCTTTGTCACGGCATTACGCGTGAACGGCTGGACCGATAACGTTAATTTTTTTTTTTGGTGTTTTTGTTATTGCCAGGAGAATGATCTTAATGTAAGAAGACATTCAGAAACTTGCGCGGAATATTAAACAATTTAACGAACTTATTAATTTTTCTAATGTAACCTTAGCTTGACAGTATAAACTTGTCTAATGTAACGTTTGACATAACTGTCAGTCATTTGACCAATAATCATAGTTAAGACGGGACAACGTCTTTCCGGTCAGCTAGTCTTCTATATTATAAAAATGAATCCCTTTTTCCCTTGGTCACGGCATCACACCTGAACGCCTGGACCGATTTTGCTAATTTCTTATTTGTTGTGTTTGTTATTGTCAGGAGAAGGTTCTTATTAAAAAAATTGCGCGGAAAATTACTAAATTTAAGAAAAGTTAACGACGATATAAACTTTTCTAATGTAATGGCGTTTGACATAACTGTCAGTCATTTGACAAATATTCATAGTTAAGACAGGACGACGTCTGTCGGGACAGCTAGTTTATTATAATTTAGCAGGTACATAATAATTTATGTTAACATTTTTAAAAATATTGAGTCGTCAGTGTTAGTTATATTATTAAATAACATACAATCTTATTTAGAAGATTTTTGAATAGGCATTGTGAATATTTCAGACATTTAAATATATTTAAATTTGTAAGTGTAATATAAATTACACGCTTAAAATGAAAAGAAAATTTTTGAAAATTGTATATTTAATTACGACATTTAGTTACAACTCGCAAAGCAAGGCATCTTAAGCATTAAATATACAAAAGAGACCAATTCGTCACAACGTTGAACTTGCAAAGCAACAGTGACAAAAAATATGTATTTCAGCCAAATTTAATTTTTAATTTAAAAATACAAATGCAGATATAGTTTTAGAATAGTGTCTGGGACTTGCAACCCAGGTTTTTTTAACTACTTATATTTACTATTAAAGTTCTCCACCCGACAATAAATAAAGTAACGAACTTGTTTTAGGCTTACTTATGGAAAGTTAATAAATAGATAGCAGTCCGGAAAGTTCATGGGTTCCGCGATATAGGGTCACCTAGATACAAGATTTAGGGTCTTTATCTAAATACAGAAGGAACATAAAACGTGATTGAGACATGTGACCTATTGGTTTCAGACTAACATATTGAAAAACTTAGGCTACGTTTCAACCTAATATGAGCGATTTGTAGCGAGGATGTATAGGTGTAGATGAAGCGGTTTTATTACTCATCTCTGGTAGAAACGCAGCCTTAGCCGGGTTTTTAGTTCAATAAGCAAATTTGCTTTATGCTAATATTATTATCTTACAAGACGAACGTATAGACAGGTGGAATAATAAAGAAAATTGGAAATTATTCATCAAAAATATCCACCATAGCCGACTTTACATTATACTCTAAAAACAGACTCAATGTTTTTCTTTCATCGTGTGGATCTTGAAAAGGCTCCCAATTTGCGACGAAAAACAATGAATATGACAAAAATACCAAAAACCTGGACGTTGTTAATTGAAAGCTGTTGTTTCGTTATAAAATGCAAAGTAGATTTATTTTCCGCATATGCCAAACATCGCATGTTAGCGCATTGCATGAAATTTTTAATGTTCACGTCGTTTATTTTGTACACGACTATACATTTGTGCTGACTTCAAAATGGCGGAGCTTTTACATTTGCTTGTATTTGAGTTATTAATTAAACCATAACGAATTAACAAAATTGGTCAAGTACGAGTCGGATTCACGCAATGAGGGTACCGTACAGAATTTAGGAACAAATTTAACTTTGTGGTTGGAAATCTGTTGTCTCTATACATCGATGTAGGTAATGGTTAGTTTACCAACCGCAAAAAAGTTACATCTTACTAGGTCTTAAGTACTTAGGTTTTAATTGACAAGTATCAAAAGATACATACAAATGGCAGTATCTTTTGATTACGTTGACTCCTTGACAAGGTTTATCCTTTTTCTACGCAGCAACGGAGTACTACTTTCTATAGAGACTGTTTGTAGGCCGGAAAGATAAATGGTTCCTGTGGGATAACCTCATTAATATGAAGTGAAACTAGAACAGATCGCAATACAAATAGAGCCTTCGGTCTGTAAAAAATAGATTAAAGAAGTATTTTTTAGAATCTCCATTTTTATGAATGTATATTTTAAATATTTTTATAAGAAGTAGGAAATGCCTGACCGTTTTTATATAGCAATATATTCAAAATGAAAATTTGTAATTTTTTTTAATATATTTTTAATAACCCAAAGTATACTATACTATACTAAATCTACTATATTAATGTATACTTAGGAATAAAATCTAGTAAGAATAGTCTAAAAAATATATACAAATATACTTTTTTTATTTTTTAAATTAATATAGAATATCTTACTTACTAATATAGGTATAAAGCTAAAGAGTTTGTTTACTTGAATGCGCTAATCTCAGGATATAATGGTCCGATTTAAAAAATTATTTCAGTGTTAGATACCATCACGCTATGACCAATAGGAGCGGAGCTACACGCGGACAAAGTCGCGCGAGATGATTAGTATTTAGATATGTATGAGCGTTGGCCGTAATTTAGCTTTAGCTTAATGCCTAAAAGAATTCAACAATCACTAGTTAAAAACTCTAACAAAGAAAATAAAAGATTAAAATTAATATAACGTCAATTTAAAAATAGTCACCTTATTATAAATGGGAACCTAAGTGTATCACCGGGACTGGTCATTAGTATACTATAAACTTATTTACAGAATAATGGTGAATAATGACGTCACTATCTAGTAAAAAGTATTTGTTCAAACGGAATATGTGTAAGAGATCTCTTTCCAATCTTTCTAAACATACATAAGCTGAAAGCGGAGTATCTTAGTTTACATTGAATTCTGTTCCTAAGTATAAATCATTTTTAAGTGTTATCTGCGTGTATATAAATAAACAATTATTAAAGGGGTTTCGATATCCCTTGAAATTAGTATACCTACCTAGTAAACAAAAATTTGAAATATTTTTTTTTGTTAGGAGGCTTTTTATTATCTTTTATTTAACTCTTATATATTTCTTAACTTTTATGTTATTATGGATTAAAATTACATGTTATGTATTTGAATTTCATAGTTAAATACGTAAAATAATCTTAAATCCAATATGGTGGACGTTCAAAGATGGCGGATCAATTATTTTCCAAGCACATGATATGGGTATCAAATGAAAGGGTTTATTGTTAATTTAGTCTTATTATTTATATTACTAAAATTTATAATATAAATAGAAAAATCTCTACCTAGTTTTTACATGATATTTTTCCGCTTTTTTTTTGCAATGAAAAGTTTTTTATTATATATACTGTTGTGATTACAAAACTAAATCATGGAGATAAAGGTAATAATTAGTTTTAAAAAAACATATGTTTTCTAAAAATTCGGGTAAGTAGTGATCTTATATAGTAGTGATTGGTCCAAGAAACATATTCAACAGTCAGCCTAATTCCGTAGCGAGGGTAGTAAAACAATTTTCATAAAATTTCAAATTGCACCAGTGTGCTTTTTCCGGGAAGTTTCGCATAGATGGGTTCATGATGCAGTTTTTAATTACGGAAGTTATGAGTTTGCGTCTACCAAAGAGTTTTACTATCTGGTATTAACATGTTAGTATAGTCGTTGGGTTATAAGAGTATAGTTATAATTCAAACATTATATTTTAAAAGTTTTTTTAATTATTTTAAATGAAGGGTTAAAATTAGTAGAATGCAATCTCTAAAATATGTTGCAGTCACATATCATAATTAATAAATAAAATATTTGAGAAATAAAAACAGATAATGTTTATATTTTCGTACTTTATTTTAGGAAAATAAAGTACAAATTTTTTGTTCCCCCTTCATTTATATAAAATGAGTTCTTCCCTAAAAATTTAGCAAGAATTAAATATATATTTTATACTTACAAAAATATAATTTAATAGATTAAACATAAAGTTTTTATGACGTGTATACGTATGGTTGTTTTTACGAAAAAAGTTTAAGAGAGATTGTTTTGTAAGTATATACAGATTTAAATCTCTATAAGCTAAATATAAGCTTGTCTATATAACATCAATGGTATATTGATGAGACATAAAAATCTAAAACAAACTCTCAATTTATTAATAAACTTGTCTATCCGTTCCGAATTCGCAAAGGTGCAATTTATCACGTTCAATAATAAGATTTATTTTATGATTATTCCTCAGGAACTCTGCCTTTTGCCGGGATAAAAAGCCTATTTGTTAATCGAGGTTACAAAGTACTTGTATGCCAAATTCCATCGAAATTCGTTCAGCCGTTTTTGTGTGATTGAGTATCAAACATCTCTACATCCAACCTTCACTTTTATAATATTAGTAAGATTGAAAGTTTGGAATAGATATTCAGAAAACCTTTTCTTGTGATTTAAAAAAAATATTATTTACTACATTTATTAACCGAATTGTGAATTTATTTTAGAACAATTTTTTTTTAATTTAAATTTTATTTAATATTATTTTTAAGTGCTCATTGTTGAATATGGTTTATTTTAACATATTTTTTAAAGTACTCAATCTGTTTGTAAACTAAAAAGATAAATAGCTAATCCTAGTTCAGCTAATACAGCCAATTTGTAGGTAGCTATTTGATAATTCTAGTTATTATAAACCCCATAAAACCCCATATAGATATGGTAAATAATATAGCATAGTTTATGTGGGTCCGCCTTCTAATTACTGCGGCAGAGATATAGCACCCGCAATGTCCAAATAATTCTAGCGTTAATAATGCAATTGGCTTATATATGGCGTACTCTATGTTTCACTTATTTCACACAAACTAGATTACAATCTACAAGATTTATTTTATCATTTAATTAAACTACACCTCTGCGATTAATCTTCACTATCACTACATATTATAAAACAATTCACGCTGCGTCGACTGTCTGTGTGATAAACTCATTAATTGCTTAACGGACTTCATGTGGTTTTCACCAATAGATGGAGTCATTCATGAAGAAGGTTTAGATATATAAGTTATTGTACAAATTGTTTAAAATATAACAATAATTGTTGATAATGTCGGAAATAGTCGCACCGGCTGGAAACTTTCATTCTTGAACACTACTTAATCTCTTTTTAAGATATAAAAAAAATATTTTAAAGAAATTTTATGTATATACAATAAGAAAGGACGAGACTTTAACTGTACATCAATTAATGCCTGGGGATTGCCTCTTAGCGGTAGGTTTAGGAAAATCATTGACATGATTAAGGAACCATCTACTGTTAATTTACATTCATATCCGCTGCTCATACACAAAAGACGACTGTAGTTAGTGTTTACTATATGAAATTACTTTAAAAACTGCCTATAATATATCAGGAAAGAGGCTATACATTGTCACTTTGAGATAGAGTATTGTTGGTAATAAAAGAAAAAGTTCTATTTGTCAACACAAAGTTATGAACTTACTAGTTAGATATCACAATGTTACAAAAACCCTAAAGAGCTCTTAACCACCTGGTTTTTCTGCACCTGGTTTAGCCCCAGGCTTTTCTCGTAAAGTTTCATTAAAAGTACATTTTATTTAGATCTCTTAAATAATTATAAACTAGCCGGGTCGTGTGACTTCGTCCGCGTATATATTATGTTAAATTAACACGGGAACGCTGCATTTTCGGGATAAAAAGTATTCTATATGTTAACCCTTCTAGAGTGTCCATGTACCAAATTTTAAGGTTTAGCTAAATAATTATAAAACCAATATTTCAACAATAAATATAATGGAAACAAATTATATCTTAACAGTATTAATATAACATGAAAAGTAATTGTTACTTTGAAGACTGAAATACACAGAATTGTACTCATTAATCCGCTTTCCGATATTATTCCATTTATTTACAAGAAACCCGTTTTCGTTTTTGTATTCAAAGTAGAAATGTATTTATATAGAAATGATAATTTATTTACTTATCTTTTAGATCTCGGTGAACGATCTTAACATTTTTTATTTATTATAGGACAAAGGGCAGGTCTAACTTAAAATATACATTCATTTTATAAATAGGATACCATGAAGTAACTAATTTAACTCTGACTTTTACGATTTCACGCTAAATCACTCATCCGATTTCGATGAAATTTTGTATAGACATAGAGATAATTAAAGCTTAGGAAATGATATAGCCTACGTCTTATAGCGAGTGGGAGTCAGTCATATATTACATAAACTATTGGTGATGTTGAAAATTAAAATGTAAAATAAGTCTAAATACATGTGCCTTTAGGTTTAATTTTGCATTACACCTGGACGAAGCCGGGTCGACTAGTCAGTTATAATTTACGAATCCTAAATTTCTAACATGAAGCATAAACATTTTTGCGAAGTTCGTACCGGAGTGGGGCTCCGGCTCAGGCTTTGATCCTGCATTTGAATATGCAAATGATAGCTGCCCAACTAAATGCGCTTTGGATTCCGAAGCGTTGGTTTAACGCGGCGTCTGCTGCTGCTTGCCAACTTGGATATTTCCATTTAATTTTCTAATCACATTTATAATGTTCTGCTGTTTCACAAACAAATTAAAGTGCTCTCTAGCTGTATTATCATATTGTTTTACTAATTCTTTCAACAGCCTGATTACTACTACGTACCTATAAAAACTTTTCGAGGTTTGCTTCTTTAGTACCTTAATACCCGGAAAAAGCTATGTTCCTCTGAAATAGGATAGTATTTTACACATAAAAACTGTTCAATTGATTTAAATGAAGTTTTTTTTACGTATAGTAATAATATAAGTTTCATTAAAAAAAGAAATATTTCCTTTTTTAAAATATTATAATATTAAACTCTAGCACAAAGTTAGGTTAGGCCTACACATTTATATAAAACTAGCCGATTCGTTCGTCGGTGTCGGTGTCTTTAAACACTCTCATATGTTTGTACTCTACATATATCTCTCTCATTGTTATTAAGGCAGCGTTCGTGAGAAACGTTTTCTTTCGACCATTTTTTTGACTTCCTTTACAAATTCGACTACCACGAAAAAGTCTTTTAATTTTTCGGGTTAATATATAACCTATAACACTCACAAATAGTGTAGCTTTATATTGGTAAAAGAATTTTCAAAACCGTATCCAGGTCCAGAGACCCCCTACAACCTCACAAATTTTACCTCTTTATAATATTAAGTAATTTACATTGTCACAGTATTTAAAAAAGTGTTATGAATGAACTGAAAAACTTAATAAGATTTCTCACTTGAACTGATCGACCTCATTACCAAACATCTAACTAGCTTAACATATAGTACCCTATGATAGTAAATATATGAAAGACTGGCGTGATCCACGCTTCACTATGACGAGTCAATATTTACTCTACGTAATTATTAGTCAAACAGTGGCAGAACTATCGGGATTGAGTTTATAAATTATCGAGAAACAGAAAATATATACGTCATCAACAGGGTTGCTTACCAAATATCAGAACTAGAGTAAGTGTATCATAACTAAAATTTAACATACCGGTAAAAAGGGCGGTTTTATGAGTAATTACCCATTTCTTTTAGACAACCTTTAGATTAGAAAAACTGAATACCTACTATAGAAAAAAAGGCTAATGACAGCATTAATCTTTTATTATTCAATTAAAAAATATTGTCACGAAATTGTCTGACGAAGTTGTAAAGTTCAAATGAAAGCTTTTAAAAGTTTCCAGCTCTTTTTCGGGTTTATCGGTACATTTTGAAATGATTAAGAGCAAATGGGTAATGTAACCCCATTATATTCAGCTTAATTAATGATGTCAGAGCGACAGAGCTGCTTACAACTTTGACCGGGGCAGGATTTCATTTTGTGTGATGTCATAACTTCGTTTTATGGTACTAACGAGTTTTTTGCTGGGACATCATATTAATATATAATTTTTTATATTCAGACAATACTAATTAAGTGGACGCTGGATACGTGAGAAATCTCTATTATTACTTGCAACATGTTTGTTTTTGGGATAAATAAACGTCTATAACCGCCAAGATTTCATCTCTGCCCTGACCCTCCTAACACAAGCAATTTAGCTTACTTGGAGGCGTTAAGGAATGTTAGTAATATGTGATCCATACTGTTAGTATCCTTTAAAAAAACTGACAGTGCGATTCTCTATAAAGGATGCAGATGACAGTGGGACTCTCTGTAAACGAGTCAACTGACAGTGCGATTGTCTATAAATAACACAGATGACAGTGGGACTCTCTGTAAACGAGTCAACTGACAGTGCGATTGTCTATAAATAACACAGATGACAGTGGGACTCTCTGTAAACGAGTCAACTGACAGTGCGATTGTCTATAAATAACACAGATGACAGTGGGACTCTCTGTAAACGAGTCAACTGACAGTGCGATTGTCTATAAATAACACAGATGACAGTGGGACTCTCTGTAAACGAGTCAACTGACAGTGCGATTGTCTATAAATAACACAGATGACAGTGGGACTCTCTGTAAACGAGTCAACTGACAGTGCGATTGTCTATAAATAACACAGATGACAGTGGGACTCTCTGTAAACGAGTCAACTGACTGTGCGATTGTCTATAAATAACACAGATGACAGTGGGACTCTCTGTAAACGAGTCAACTGACAGCTAAAATTTTATGTAAATGATACTACTGACAGCAAGACCTTCTTTAAATAAGACATGCGACAAGGATCCTCTGGAAATGAGATAAGACACTGGAAATTTCAATAACATAGGCAACTGATAACTGAACCCTCTTTAAATGAACAAGAAACTGATCAAATTAAAACCCTTTCGTTATGACAGAAAGTTTAGTTACTCTTTTCACTATTTAAAATTTACCAGAATATTCATTCGGAAATATTTTTTTTCTTTTTGTTGTGAGATTGTGTTATTAAAATGTTTCATAAAAATCTTTTAACTTGCAAAAGAAAATGTTATAAAATTAATATATTAATCGTATTCCTGAAATCTGAAAATGCAATATTTTTCAATGAAATCGGCTGATGTTTAAATATTTCCATTTAACAAACCGTTCACTTTATTAATGAATTTTTCCTGCAAGTTTAAAATAAAATAACACATTTCAAAAGTTTACATATTCGACAAAATGATGAATTTTATTTCATAAAAATGCTGTTCTAGCTTTAAATGAATAAAATATTTTTAATAAATAATTTCCATTTTATATATTAGTTAATCTGTATTTATTTAACTTCGCAAGATACTAATTTTAACTAAATTAAATAAAGCTCAGATTTTAAGTTATCCCAGTGATTCATAAAATGATCTATATCAACCTCTGGGTTATCTATGAGTTTTAATGAGTCCACCTAAACAATAATTAAGAATTGATGGACCAAATACAGGACACTAATATTGACTTCAGGTCAGGTCAGACTTTTCCTATGGAAGTTTTAGAACCTAAGCAACTAAGGAAGGATTTTTGGTAATTTCGTTTCTAAAGTAGTTAAAAATGTGAAAATTTAAATGGAAATCTTATTTATATTCTTACCGTTGTCATGGTAACCAAAGACATAACAGGACAGATATTAAGAAAACAAAGCTGCGAGAAATACACTAGTAATAAAGAAATCTAATAAAAACAGTAAAGATGGCGTCAAAATCTGAATTAAAATATTCTCTACTAAGTTGGTCACTAAGTTCAGTGAGGGATTTGAAAGTTATTTCGTAATTATAACCCTTACGTATATTTATTCATGATTAGACGGAATAGGTTGGGCCAAAATTTACAGCTTAATCCCTTTAAGCGGTCTAATAAGCACTCGCGGGTAGGAGGTGAAGGCCGTGATTCATTGTATTCCTGCCTACTAATTTATTGCTCCTAGTAAAATTTAACTAAAAACTAATACAAATTACAAGATATTTAAAATTATAAATTAGTCAGTACCTGGGGGTATAAGACCTTTTTAACTACTTGTAAACTCTCGCCTACACTGCTCATCCTCATTATCCAATGAAATGAAAATACGCTAAAGAGCTCCAAAACGTAATGTAATGCAATCTATGAAGGATCTGAAGAACCAAAATACGTATTTCAGTCAGGCGTTCGTACCATAGAATTGATTTTATTATTTTCTGACGCCATTTTGTTATTTTGCATAAACACGATAAACAGGGACTCTAAATTTTCAATAAAAAGTTGCTTTATAAAAAAGTTTAGGCGTCAGCTGTTCCGGCGTAATATACCCGATGGTGTTTTATGTAAAGTTCAGATTTTAGATATTTTCTCTGTAACTAGATTTGTAACAAGATAGAATACATTTTTTCCAAAATATCAGCAATGTCAATATCTAACATCTTTTTATCTCACCTTTTATTGGTGTAGTTGTTAATTTAAAAATAAAAGAGGAGCTTACATGTTGCATGTAATTTATTTATCCAGAGACACAGGGTTGCCAGATCTATAAAAAAGTTATTCCCTACTACTAATCAAAATTTTTTTATGGTTTAAAAGTTATTTTAATAAATCCTTTTTTTTCAATTTTATTTTGTATTTTACTATTATAATATATTTAATACATATATTCTTATATATTATAGTATATAGTATAAATTATTATTTTTTAATTTTTGCTATTGCTATCCTATAAAATGTTAGATTGAATATTTTATGGGAGCTTTATTGATATAAATAATTTTTCAAAAAAAAAGTTACTGTCATGTTTAATCAAACAATGCGCATGATTAAAGTATTGTTTGTAAACAGTTATTATTTAATATAATTATATATATGTCGTAATATAGTTATATATAAGTTGTATATGTCGTGAACGAGTAAACGATTATCGAATAATAGAATCTTTATCGCCATCTATGGCATTGGAGTAGGGTAGTAGTCAGTTCCGTTGATTTGGCAGTCTCGTCCCTTTATATGCCTTCGACAGTCTGACTGAAGTCTTACTCTTGCGCGATCCCTCAAGGAGTGAAGTAGTCTCTAGATAGTGTTAGTGCTGTCCGATTAAGGTTTCGTGAGTACCTTACAATGTAGTTGTTAGGTTTAAACGGAGAGCCTGAGTAGTGGAGTCGAGTGTCCCGATCGAATAAAGGACGTCCTTAAGCCTACACCTTGGTCTCAAGTCCAAGGCACTGCTTGGGTTACTGTCATTACTGTGACTCATATTATTATAGTGTGATGAGGAGACAGTAATATTTGTATATTTCTGTCCTCGTGTATCGTTGTTTCTCTCGAAACATTCTATCTATAGGTGAAAACAGCATTAAAATCCCTTGCGTAGTTTAATAATCTATAAGCATAGAGACAGCGGGAAGCGACTTTGTTTTATACTATGTAAGGATATGGAAAGAAAGAAAATATTGTCGTATAGGAAGTAAGGGTAGTATTAAATAAGTACTATTGTTTCAGCAACATCGCTAGTGACCTACGCCGGAGAGCGCTATGACTTCGTGCTGGAAGCGAACAATGAAATTGACAACTACTGGATTCGTTTTAGAGGACTTATGGATTGTGACGAAAGGTAAGGAGACATAAGTTTTATCACATTAATTACAATTTGCAACATTGTTTATGTAAATAAGAGTAGCTTGTCTATTATGCAAGCCAGTTTTCAGCCACTTTCTGATATCTGATTAAGCTGAAAGACATTGTGATGTAGATTAAGGCTGAGACTCCCTGATGACAAATGATTGAGTAGTCGAATTTGATTTAATGTATTTTCCTATCGTTATTACTAAAAAAACCATATAACAGAACACCAGTTGATACGTCATGGCAAAATAATACATTATTGCCATCTGTTGAAAGTAGACGTCAGCTTGGCAATCCACCATATTGGATTTATAATGAATGATAGAATTCCGTCTCAATCGGTTGAGAATAAATAGCTGCAAGATTTAACTCAAACACATATACAGACAGTGTAAATTAAATAAAAGCTTGTAAAAGAAGTCTTTCTCACAAAGGTGAAGTACATATTCTATTCTTGGACTAAACTAGCTAAATTATCAAGAAGTGAAATAAAATTTAAAGAAAATAAAAAAGAAATGATCTTTTATTTTCTCGTCCGATAAAGTTCGTTGAGAATACTTTTATTATTTTTGGTGGTCTTTTGTTTGAAGCGACTGACGTCGTTATTCGTTAACGATACTGACTAAACTTTATTTCTATTTTAAACTTTGGCTTTCTTGTTTCTGACTAGATAAATGTAGTTTTTGAGACATTTATATTTAACAAAAAAATTTAAATTTAGTTTTGTCTTACAGTTATGCTATATCTCAGTCATTATAATTTTCTGGAGTATTTTCGAAGTCCATGGTCCATATTTAAGAAACTAAATTAAAGCCATTCTCAAGATTCTTCTGGAAATTTTATTTCTAACAAAGATATTTTTTTAAATCGGTACATAAATAAAGAAATTATGAAGCTGGTAAAAATAACATGGAGAATAGCAAACAAATAGAAATAACTAACGTTGAACGGGCTTTGATAGCTCATTTGAGCATAACTATGAAATCACCTAAAACTTCTTAGAATTTAACCCGTCGTATACTCAGGCACCCTAAGTTAATAATAAATTATAAAAACGACCTACTTCTGCGATTCAGGTTTTTGCCTAAAATTAGATTATCCTTTTTTCTTATAAACGGTCAAAACTATTTTGAAGCAAAAGATTGGTAAAGTTTTGAAAATTATTAATAAATAGTAATTTTGATTAAATTAATTAGTTATCGCAGAAAATTAACTAACAAGAAGACGGCCATATGTAGTAATTTATAAAAAATAGTATTTAGTGTGTTTAAAATATATTTATATTAATATTTTCAGGAGTATACTTTCAAAAGTACTTTTCTCAAGTTACATTTTTTCAAAACTCGATCGCGGATAGTAATAACGGATAAAACGTGTAAAATTTATGTATTCTGAAAGCAAAGCAGCCGATTGATATATCGAAAATTGTTTTGTCACATTACAGATTCACAAAAGCGAAACAAGTAGCTGTTTTGCATTACGAAGGAGCCATAGAGACTGAACCTGAAGGCGATCCAACGTGGGAGGAATTACATAATGAAGGACTTGTAAGTTACATTATTTATTACTTAAAACATTTTCTGGTACAGTTAAAAAGAAATAATTCAATTTTTTATCGTAAAATTCTGGTTTGTCTACTATGTTCACGAAATAGTATCTTGATATTCGATCCTGTAATCGTTTATTGATATAGCTACCGGCACGTAAGTATAGGTTTGACCCTGAATGCGGTAACGTCACTATTAGGGCCTATTTAGCGCAGAGCGAGAGCAGCGCTCCACACGCGAATGGTTCTTATGTGACTTTTCAGTTCTCGCGCGTCTGTTACGTCACGGATGGAACTGCTAATACAGGCACGCGCAGCACGCTCACAATGAGCAACATTCCGCCATAATTTTTTCTTAGACCTAAAGTTAGATGCCGGCTACTACATCAGCAACAGCAAAATGTTTAGTATGAATTTGGAATTTTATACAAAATATTTAAGAGCTCTTGCAAATAATTTCTTTAAACTAAACTAAGTTTATTGATGTTAACATCACTAATGAAATGAGAAAAACATTACATATTTCGTAAAATTTTACATATCAAATAGGTTAAACTGGATGGAAAAAGACATTGGCATAGCTCACAACAAGACGTTTTCAATAGACATTAAATGAATAACTATTATCGACCAGTAAACTTTTTTCTGCGATCCCTTACTGATGTCAGAAAGAACATCCATTTTGTGTTAACTTTAATATTTCTCACGTAAAGATGTTCGTCAGTCAGATTTATAGATAACAGAACAAAATGTTGCAAATATTTGCATCCTCATATCATCAAAAAAATATATAAAAAATATTTTTTATTAAGGTATTCTATAAAATGCTCAATGCATGGTTGCTATCCAAATATGTTCATCTATACTAATACTAGCTGACCCGGCAAACGTTGTTTTGTCATATAAATTTGATGTGGGTCACTCTTATCATTTAGGGGGATGAAAAATAGATAATAGCCGATTCTCAGACCTACTGAATATGCATATAAAATTTCATAAAAATCGGTCGAGCCGTTTCGGAGGATTTAAAAGGAATCAAAAGGTTACCTTGCTATATTCCGCGGCAATTTGAACAACCAGACTCGTATGGCACAACCCAGAACAGCACCCTGCCCACATAAAAGTGAGTCGCGCGAACCCGAACCAAGACACACCACACAAGTAGGTAGTTCGACGATCTAACAACCAGACTCGTACGGCACAATCTGGAAGAGCACACCGTTCACAGAAAAGTGTAACGCGCGAACCCGATCCAGTACATACCACACAAGTAGATCGCGATCGACAATCGACGTACGTTTCGCTCCGTAACTGAAGCATCTTCAGGAGGTGTTGACTCGACAAGCGTCACATGCTAAGTGACAATTTTTTTGAAAAAACAGACTTTTATACCTTAACTCAATACTCGATATTCGACACGCGTTACTCGATACTTAACTCGGTACACGTTTCGGAGGAGTATGGTAACTAACATTGTGACACGAGAATTTTATATATAAGATTATAAAGAGGTAAAGTTTGTGAGGTTGTAGGGGGTAATCTCTGGATCTACTGAACCGATTTAGAAAATTCTTTAGCCAATAGACAGCCACATTATTTGTGTCATAAGCTATATATTCACCCGAAAAATGAATACTTAGAATTTTTCGTGGTAGTCGGATTAGCAAAGTAAGTCGTTTCTTACGAACGCTGCCTTAACGATGAGAGATATATGATTCGTAGTTGTGTGCGAGTGAGTGAGTGAACTCAGTGAACCGAGAGTAATATAATAAATTAACTAGTAAATTATATTTTAAATTATCGTGGCAGCGCCAATGCTAAGGATACGAACTTAATTACAATATAACTTCCTAATAAACATAATAATTTGAATAACTAGTGAAATTCATAGTTTTGCATAACGTTATAATATCTTGTACCTAATCCGATGTAGAGATTGGAGAACCGCCAAACCATTGCTTGAGGGTTGAGATCAGGAGGATTGAGAAAGCGGTTTTGGACTAGGCACCTACAGAAACTAGAGCCTAAAATTGATGAAAATGTAGTTTCTTTATTGATTTTAATTTTTGGACTGCTTTCTTTGTCGTCAAAAGTTGGAAATACTCGTATCTACTTTGGAAGGATTTTACCATAATTATTATTTTTATTAATTTAACTGATTTAGGTTTAAAAAAACCTTAAAATATGGTTAAAAAATGTTAAGTGTATTTCTAGCCTTATAATAAAGATATACAATTTTATAATACTTTACTAAAAAATAAGCCTCGTTTCACACAGATGCAAATTCATCTGTAGTTTGGATTAAAAACGTACTATTTTTTATTATCCTACAGAGGTTTTTGCAGGGTAAAAATCACCCATTTTTACAGAACCCCAAAATCTTTGCACAAAAATTACACCGAACAACCGTTTCTTTACAATCTCAAGGAAAAGCTACAATTAATATTGTTTCGCATTTATTAGATGATATAAGTATAAATAAACAAATAAGCAAATGGTCAACCTGATGGTAAGTGGCCACCATCGCCCATGGACATCGGCAAAATAAGAGATACTCTCTTCTTTTTTTGTTGATGCGTTACATCCTCGAAGATAGAGTGGGGAGGGGGTGAAGAAAAAATGCTGCATATTCAGTGGACCCTGAGTAAGAGCCTAGAGTCCACTGGATCTGCAGCATTAATAAATGGCAGGGGGTAGGTCTGGTCCACATGCAGCTCGACCAGAACGTGTCTATGACACTTGGCGGTCAGATTCAAATGCGGAAGTTGGGGAACAGGTCCCCTACCAACCCCCACCAAGGGGGCTGGTTTATTCGGCTCTTACGAGATGGTCTCCCCGTCTCCTCACGGGTTGAATATCCAAAAATTTTTGATTATTTTCAATTACAAAGCCCCCCGTCCCCCTAGTCAGCAAAAGTAAGCAAAGCCCTAATCCCTCCCCCAGTGCTTACATAAACATTGATGCACGATTTTTTCTAAAATCAAGGATATTCATGTTTCAATGTGCGTGTTTACTTTTTTTATCGTTGATCTAATTACCATGCAGACCTCTTACCCCCCATGTCATCAAAAATAAGCAAAACAAAGACATATAAAGCAAAAGAGTAAAAACATTCAAATCAAATCGACTATATATTCGCTGTGTTAGCTTAACATAAGCTCTACACACTATTATTTGGTTGAAAAGATAATTGCGATGTAGCTTGAAAATCCATTCACAGGGGTTGAAAGGAAATGAAAACAGCATAATCACATTGCAAAAGAAAAACATTTTTGCTGTTGTCGAGGTTTTTGTTTGAAGCGTTGTTATCGGAATATGTAGTGGAAACGAGACTCGGTAATGATATTGCATTATTACTTATTTTTTAGTTTTCTAGTTACTCAAATTAGTAGATTTTTATATTATTGTAATGAATAAACTCAAAAACTACTGGACGGATTTCCAAAATTCTTTCACCATTATAATGCTACATTATCCCTGAGTAACATAGGCTTTATTTACTAGAAAAAAAAGGGATCACTCATAAAATTTCAAAAATGTAACCTAAGGTGAAAAAACATTAGCAATAAATTGTCTTTCATCGCATACGCTGCGGAAAGTATTGATGATAGAACAAAAAATGTTCTACAATATTATAGAACGTATCAATATCTACAAAATACTTCGCGAGACCATATGTCCAACTATTATAGATATGTCACTATAACCACTATTTTACATTTTAAAAGTTGGTAGGAATGCTGACTAAAATCAGACCATTTTATCCATGTATTTATTATTTCTAATGCATGGCGTGCACATCTAAAGATATAACAAAAAAATGTATTGTGGGATAAATACATAAATAACATTCTCTACTGCACGTATTACATTTAAATAAATAATTAGACTAATACAAACCAAGATAATTTACAAGTAAAGACAGATAACTTGTGAATCAGTGTTGCCTATACTGAGAGTGATAGTGCATTAAATTAAATATTCAACAATCTATGAATATTTTTTAAGTTTTCTGTTAATAATTAACCTAAGACCTGTATTTTTATAAAATTCTCTCCCTCTCTGTATTATCTAATTCAACCTTTATCACAACTCATTAATGGCTCACTGCTGAGTCGGGTCTCTTCCTCAAAATGAGGAAGGGCATAGGCCATAGTCCACTACGCTGGCCTAATGCGGGTTGGCAGACTTCACACACCTTTGAGCACTTTAAGGAACTTTCAGGAGTGTAGTTTTCCTGACGATGTTTTCCTTCACTGTTTAACAAGTGATATTTAATTGTTTAAAATACACATAACTCCGAAAAGTCAGAGGTGTGTGCCCAGGATCGAACTCGGACCTCCCGAGTAGACATGAATGTCTTGATATCACTGCTGTTCAATCAATTCAACCTTAATTTTTCAAAATCCCTTTCCACATTTTTATTCAAATTTTGAAACGGCTAAACTAATTTTAATGTAATTTTGTAAAAGTGTATTGCTTGTTTTTATCTCCATAAGATGATAAAATTACAGTTATCAGATTTTTTTTGATAAAAAAATGTATTTGTTGATTTGATTGATTGAAGGCTTGAAAGTAAGAGAGGGTTTTGAATGAATGGAAAATAAAGCTGTGCGAGTATTTTTATATATTTTAGTTAACCCTCTATTTTAAACAGTTCGTCATCCACCGCCATATAAAGTATCGATATCAAAACTACAGTTTTATTCGTATCCAATATAACCATTCAATTTAACGAGCATGAAAGGTATTCTAAATCAAACTTAACCATTTGCAAGTATTTATTGCTAACTGTTTGAATTTATGGGCTTTTTATGTGTTCGATAAAATGTTGGTTGGAAAAGAGATATAACGTTTATATATTTAACTTCAGATACATATCCTAAGTGTTATTGAAAATCTGAGCAATTGCTTTAAGTAATTTATATTACAACTTCTTTTAAATAAAATAAGGAAATGAAACCGTCTATTAATCTGTGTAAAGTATATCTATTTAAGTAATATTGGATTTATATTATGAATGTAACTATAAAATTTGGAGATTTTTTATACTAGAATTTAATGAATAAAATTCACGTTATTTCCGTGTGTATATATAATTATTCTATATTATATTAAAATTCTAAATATATAGTTAATTTATTATAAACTCGATAAGAAACTGAAATCGTTTGTAACATTAAAACGAGCAAGTCCTATTTAACAGTAATCAACCAATAAATTATTTTTTTAATATGTCACTCAGTGTTAAAAAATGTTGCCTAAAAAAAGGTGTTTACGGTTTTTTTAAATAAAATAAAAGTATTTATATAGTAAAAGGATTAATAATAATTTTCATCCCAGAGAGGTCTACAGAAGACATACTTAAACTTAGCTTATATTTTTAGTTACAACAGCAGCGATAGAACTGTGTTAACCGTATCTAATTTTTAGTCAGTCAGACAGACAAACAAAAATTTTAATTATATTTACTTTGCCTTCTACTGATGTTATAAAGACCCCTCGCATTACATATTATTAAATACTAGCCGTCCCGCCCCGAATTTCCACGGGTGCAATTTTAGTTATATTACGTAAAGGGTACTTTATCAATATATTGTTTTTAATTATATTTTTCAATATATTGTCACTAAATTAAAATATTCAGGCCCTTATAAACATATATTATTATTATTCTGCAAGAACTGAATTTTAATCCAGATTATAAATTATTGTGTGCCAAATTTCAATAAAATCCCTTTAGCAGTTTTTGCGTGATTGAGTGACAATCCAAAAATACAAACTTTAACATTTAGAATAATAGTAAGATAGTAAGAAGAGGGCTATTCGCGCAATCTATGGTCTCGGCCCTAAAATATCTTTAAGAGATAAATTCAAAGAAATTAATATATTGACTGTTGCTTCACAAAATATTTTTGAAAATGTTATGTATGTGCGTAAAAATATTAATGATTTTATTAGAAATAGTGACTTGCATGACATCAATACTAGGAACAAACACAAACTTGTTACTCCTACTACTCGATTGAGTAGAATTAGTAATTCTTTTGTTGGGCGATGTGTATGCTTTTACAACAGGATCCCAGAAAACGTTCAAAATTGTTCTATAGGAAAATTTAAAAAGTTAGTTAAAAAACGTTTGTGTGACAAAGGCTATTATAACATTAAAGATTTTTTGGAAGATGTCACGCCTTGGGAATGATGCGTTCGCTCCAGGCTTTCTCAATGTATAAATATACTTGTTATAAAAATTGGCGTTTAAAAAATCAAAGATAAAAAATATCCAAAAGAAACAGTCCCGCTGAGTTTCTTGCGCCCATTCTTCTCAGGTCAGGGTTAGGTCGTTTCCGAAAGGGTGGTAGATTCCGACGTTCAATAAGAGAATGTAAATTCCAACATTGAATAAAAAATTTTGACTTTGACTTTGACTTTGAAAAGATATTCTATGTAAAGAAAATCGATAAGTTACATTTTGATTAAATATAGTAGCCAGCAGCTGACTTTAGGTCTGAGAAAAAATAGTGGGGTTAATGTACTGTATTGTCAGTTCTATCCGTGACGCATCAGACGCGCGGGAACTGAAACGTCGCATAAGAACAAATCACGTGTGTCACGCTGCTATCTCCCCGCGCTCTATGCTAAAAAAGGCCCTAATACCGAGTGCGCATTGAAGGTCAAACCTATACTTATGTGCTGTTCCTGATACGGTAGCTATAAATATAAATGAGTTATAGTCTATACGCAGACCATCAGTAAAACGGCTTGACTAGAATGTCCTCCTGAGGGCTATACTTTTGACTCAGAGCTTCAGCTTTACTGCTAATATACTCGCGATGTAATAATAATTAATCTGTCGTGCCGGCGTATTTATTTTGAAATCCCTATTCTTTGATTTGTGTTTATCAGTTGTCTAAAATTCAAGAAAGTAAAAATGCTACTCATATCAATCCTACCAACATCAAAAATAATAGTAATATAATTAGTGATGCCAACATCATAATTAACAATAGATTTAATTCAACGATTGATTTAATATTGAACAATATTTAGAAAGCGAAATTGAGATTATATTCTTAGTGTCTAATTAGGAAGATTACTTTGTTTTATTAATGTTTCGACGAAAACCGTTTCTAAATGAATTTTCTTCTATTTATCTTACTAGAGAATTAAATATATTTTATACTACGGTTTCAAGCATTTGAAGATCTACGAAAAAATTAAGTGAGAAACCTAGATAAGTTTAGACAAAAAAAGTTTATTTATGTAGACAATTATTGAAAAACATATCGCGTCGACGACCACTACGCGACCACTAGTTAATATTAAAAAACTATTATAAATATTTGAAATATCAATAATCTAAAACTCAAATGCAATGATTACTTCCTGAAAAATTCCTGAAACAAAATTGTGTGATTTATGAGGATTTTCAAATCACTGAATAAATTTCTGTAGATATTATTATTTATAAGAATATTTTGTTTCAGCAATTAAACGCGTTGAATAAGGGTGAAGAAGAAGATGAAACAATAAGTGTAGCTGAGATGAAGTCTCTAGAAGGATACGATGATAGTTTAAAGGAGATAGCTGATTATCAGTTCTACGTAGCTTATGATTTCTATGCCAAAAACAATTCTCATTTTCATAAATCTCCTTATTATGGATATTACCAAGGTAAATGTGTGAATGGTTATTATTATAACATAGAAGATGATAAACAAATTAGAATCAACAATTTGAATGTAATACGATTTAAAAATGATAATATTATTATTGTTACAGTTCCTCATAAAGACAATCGTCTATACACACCGCAGTTAAACCACATAAGTATGAAGATGCCATCCAGTCCTTTACTACTATCTAGACCATCCCCTACCAATTTCTGCAACATGTCAAGTATAAGTGAAAAATGCAAAGAAGGATATTGTGAGTGTTCCCATGTTTTATCAGTCAGAAAAAATGCAATTGTAGAAATAGTTATTGTAGATGAAGGAGTTACATTCGATGCAAACCATCCATTCCATTTACATGGACACAACTTCAGAGTTGTTGGTATGAGAAGATTAAATAATGATACAACGATAGAAGAAGTTAAGAAATTTGATGAGATGGGTTTACTAAAGAGAAATCTAAAAAATGCTCCTCTTAAAGATACTGTTACAGTTCCTGATGGAGGTTATACAGTTATCAGATTCAAAGCAGATAATCCAGGCTATTGGTTATTCCACTGTCACATAGAATTTCATGTAGAAATTGGGATGGCTTTAGTCTTTAAAGTAGGTGAACATAAAGATATGCCTCCAATACCACATGATTTTCCAACCTGTGGAAGTTATTTACCAGATAACATGTTAGAAATCCAAACTCCAAAACCAAATTTGAATGAAAATCCGTCTATTTCTATAAATCATTGGTGGCCTGTATTCTACGTTAATGGTACATCATCTGCCGTTAATTTAACATCATCTTTTGCCATTTTATGTATTGCGTGGTTATTTAGAGTTGTAATTGGAACGTAATCTATGTATCTAAATTTATCATTAATGTACTAGTATTAAGTATTCAAATACGAATTTGTACTTATCATTAATTTATTATTAAGCATTTGTATTTATTTTCTACTCATGTTTTAATTTATTTATTGGACCGTACTTATATCTATTTGTGTTAATAATTGTACAGTTATGCTAAAATTGTATTTGAAAAGTTAAACTTTGTCTATTTCGTTGGAATTTTGGCTTCTACGTCTAAATATTAAATTTAATTGGTTACCTTAACTCTAAGCGATTTTTTTAAATTTATCAGAGATTACTGTAGTTTGTAGTTATTGTATATATTTAGGTTTTACCTACACCTTGCCAAACATCGGACATTTAGAATGTCCTTTTTTATTAGTATTGATATGTTCGACGTCGCTGATGATATGTGATATTATTTAGTTAAGTTAATTTTAAGAGTAAAACTAAAATTATAATAATAAACTATTATATTTTCATGCAAACAATAAAGAATATTGCATTACTTTGATATTTTATTTGTATTTACAACAACAACAATTTGTACAACTTCTTTCATAATAAATCATTAGTTTCGGAAATCTTATACTGATAAAATTTATCTTCTAAACGACTTTAATTATAAATTTAATTAAAGGTTTACTATTCAGTATCAGATAATGAAACAATCGCTCTCTAAAGTAATAACTAATTTAATATGTAACGAATTCAGTTTTTGTCCAGAAGCTTCAGTATTTGTTCCTTTTTATAATATTAATGTAGATTAATCTACTATATGTCTAGGTATATCTCCTAACTCTACTCTAGAGAGAGTGGACGTGATATCTGTCCTAATCAAGTCAAATAGTGATAGTTATAAATATTAAATTAAAAGTTTAAATTACACCCGACGGAAACTTGTTTAATACAGTCACCAAGTATCGATACCCACACGATATCGATTTAGAAGATTTGTTGAAAACAATATATAAAGCAGTTAATACAGACTTAACAAATATTCGAAAAGTGCAAAAAAATATAGTTAAAATATATAGTGTTTCGTACTTTTAAAAAGCTTGGTACTTGATTATATTCGATACTTGATATCGAAAGAAAGGTATCGAGAAATTCCGTTTATCTCTATTCAGTGTAAACAATGTTACAATGGTTATAATGGTATGGAAGCCAGATTCAAATTCGGTCAATCATTTCCTCTCGAGTCAAAATTCGTATACTGCATAAGGAATATATATTATGATTATTCGTGACCGTCAGCTACGATTCCGTGGGTGGGGCGAGCAGTGGCAGCCTCCCAAAAATGTCGAAAAAAAAATTTTTTCAGTCATTTCCTCCCGATTAAAAATTTGTCGGATTATAGGTTACCTAGCATCTTGAACGAAAAATAAAGTCAGCTGATCATAACGTGGTGGAATATACGTCAGCTGGCATATATACACGAAATAAACTAGGTAACTTCATAATAAATTAACATATTAAATTCTCAAATAAGTCTATCATGAAAATTATATATTTTATTCTAATTCACCAACAGCCTAAAAAGATTTAAATTGTAAGTAACTCTCTTTTATAAAAACCCTCCGGTTCGTTAAAAATCAGATTTCTGCCCAATTAAAGATTGTGAACAGTGTTAAAAGGAATTTTAAGAATTGAGATAGAAGAAGGTTTTAAATCAAAGCCAGATCCTAATAAATATCGTCGAAAGACAACTTCGAAGCTATTTTCATCATTTATTATGATAAACGAGCTCTTTTGTTATTTCAAAAAATTTATATAATTTTTTTATATGCCTAATTTAAAATTTAGTACACGAGACCTTAGAGATAATAGAGAATACAAATGGTATTGCAATCCTAAAATTTTTATATTTTAATAACATAATATAGTGCGTAAAATACTCTATTTTTATGATGGTTGGGTTACTCAAAAAAAGGAACTATTATTAATCTGTCTGTCACTGACCCTTTTTCTCAATCTGGGGTATCAAGAATTAATATCACATACTCAAATTTTCAGTCCATTAGAGCTGTGAAAATATCTAAGTGAACGCAATCAAAAGATACGGCCGTTTAAATGCATTAGACGTATGAAAACAATAGTTTTCCAAATTTTGAAATTGTAAAGTGGTTTTAGGATATAATTTTTTTAGAAAATATATAGAAAGTTTATTGGTTATACGTATTTGTAAAATTACTTTTATATTATCTACACACGTACTGTAACATGTAAAAGGCAATAATAATATGCATATTAGACAGAAACCGAGACGGAAATCAAAACACTCGCAAAATCCTTCACTATGGGGTCCCACCATTGTGACACAACACAAATTCCACAGTCTTTCTAGTCACCAGGCGAGTTTCATTAGACAATTGACACAAATTCTTCGGAACAGAGATTATATATTGTCTTGTTATAAATTGTTACGTGGGTATAATTGAAATAAAATAAAAGGAATTACTCGCGAATATCGGTGTTGCTAATTTTTAGTAAGTTCTTTAAAAAATTAAGAATTAATTAATTTGACGTATAACAGGTACAGTATTTAATAAATGTGACATGATTCATAATATTATTTTCTTGAATTTTTCAACCCACTTTAAAAAATCTAAAAAAGGAAATTATCAATTTGGATGTATTTTTTTAATGTTTGTTACCTCAGAACTTGGTCATTTGTCCGATTAGATTTTTTAAAAATATTTGATACGATATTCTAACACATTGATTCCATTTCTTCCAAAATCTAGCTTTGATGATGAATCTTTAAGGATTTGAGAGAACTCTTCAAAAGTTATTAGGACATTTTTGGAAGTGTTGCATTCATAATTATCATTTAGTGAAGTGGAACTGATGAAGACCTCATCCACATCTCGATTAAGAAAGATAACGACTATTACAATTAAAATGAATTGCACCGACTTGCAAAAATAGCAATATATAGTTTACCCGCGCGACTTTGTCCGCATGATGCTCCGCTCTTATTGGTAGTAGCGTGATGATATATAGTCTATAACCTTCCTCTATAAATGGGCTATCTAACACTGAAAGAATATTTCAAATCGGACCAGTAGTTCCCGAGATTAGCGCGATCAAACAAACAAACTCTTCAGCTTTATATATTATCAATGTCCAATAAAAATTAATATGTATTTGATGTCCCGTATCAGACTGGTTGCCTGGAAGAGGTCGCTTTTTTAGCGGTAAAGCCGACAATTATACCAAAGTGTATGGTTTTGTCTCTGTGTTTTTTATTTTATTTTTTGACACAAAAAATTGTATTTTCACTTTTATTTCATTTTCATAACTAACTAACTAACTTAATGGTAAATTCTTATATAATTTAGTAAAAGCTTTAAAATGATAAAGAAAGAAAGAGCTTTTAATAAGCAGAAGCAGATACAATTATAATACAATTTATCGTTTCGAGAGGTCCTTGTGAAATAAAATTTTAATAAATCTCTCTGGCTGTTGCAGTTTCAATAAACAACACTAATTAATTGTCGGAACGTCTGTTATTGAAATGCAAGCTGATCTGGACCGTGTTTTTGGTTTTTCTACAATTAAACTTAACTGGGATCGTTTATGAGCAAATTGTGAACAATTTATTCACAAAAAAATCAATGAAATTTATCCCACAGATACTTAATCTGGATTAACACGTACGATATTTTTATACCTAAAAACATTCATAGTTTCGGAAATGATGAACCGATTTTGTTATAAATATATCCTGTAGTAAAGATGTGTCACTTTGATAATCTTAAAATTTATACATGAGAGTGTGTGAGTGATTGAGGAGGTTGATTGAGTGTATGAGTTGTTTCAATACACACTCACTGGACCTAAAACTAAAGATTCCGCGAACGATTCCGCTGGTAGATACTACTTCCTTTATAAAAATTATATCATTTTATTGCTAAATAAGAAATAAATATATTGTAAGATATTTATCGATGGTATGATGTTTTGTTCCTTACAACAACCTTGTGTAATAATGCTGTTATGTAGTGTTCTATAAAATATAATATGAATGTTTGTTCATGTCAGTTATTGTTATATCGTGAAAAAATTAGACGAAATAAATTTTGCTAAATATAATTATTTGACTCTGTATTTGATTTATCTTGCGTGATTTTCATCTTAGATTCCATAGATTCTTAAAATGAAGTCCTCAGTAGTCTCACAGTAGTATAAAACGTGTTGGGCTTTAAATTACTATTTATTTTAGGGCCCGTTTACTGGAGCCACTATTTGTATAATAGCTGAATTTTATATCTATTAATTGAGAAACTATCAAGAGATGTTTTCTCTTTAATCAGATAGTTTCGATTGTTATTACACCAAACTTCATAGTTGGAGATCGTTAATATGTCTATTAGGAACATACATGTAGAAAAATTCTGATTGTTGCGGTATCTTGCTCTATATATTGTCTGTCTATTTCCGGATTTCTAGAAGGTGCAATGAACCTATCAACTAATTTTCCATTTCATGAACTGAATAAACCCAGAGAGTTCATGATTAATTAGTGAATGAAGAGAATTTCGCTTTGAATACCAAACAATAGTGAAATATAATAAGTGGTACAATGAATCACCTTTTGCTCTTTATTATCCGACAAGCTAATAATGAATATTAATATAATATCTATTACTTGTAATTATTTCTGTATAGGTATAATATAAACCAATAGACTAATAAAATCTGGATATTGCACTAAAATTAACTTAATAGAGTGTACTACTCTATATATAGCTGGAATAGCTAGTCGTTAAAAAAAGCTTATTTATCTCTGATACTATGAATTTACAAAAAAAGTTTTAATTTTAGTCACTTTACGACTTTCTTCATGACAGGATCTGCTTAATACTAGTAGGGGAAATTAAAGTAAAGGGTTAAGAAAAAGAAAGTTTTCTAACTCATATTGTAACCGTTTGTTTGTTTGCTTGAACCCGCTAATCTCAAGAACTACTGGTCCGATTTGAAAAATTCTTTCAGTGTTAGATAGCCCATTTATCGAGGAAGGCTATAGGCTATATATCATAATGCTACCACCATTAGGAGAGGAGCATCATATTTAAAAAAATTAAGCCGTTTTCACAATACAATATATGTATACCAAGTATAAAGTACATATTCATAAATAGCTCACTTAATATTAGATTTATTTCATCAGTAAAAAGGTTATTTCGTTATATCTTCCTCCTCAACAAAAATAAGTTTGTCAAAGCGCCTGAAATTAATCTGCTCTCCACTTCAATACGATATTGCTTTATGTTTCTATACAATATTACAGTACAGTGTTAGGGAGAAATCAGACTCATTTCACGATATTCCTTTTACATTTACATCTTTCTGAATAATATTTTGTACAGATTTTATAACCTACTTTATCACTTATTGCTACTGTAGCAAATAACATTCATAAATAGCTCAATTTTTGTACAAACTATAGGCATACCATGAAAAATATAACTAAACCTCCCTTATTTATCATTATTTCCATTAATGAAAGAATTTTAGAAGAAGTAAGCGGAGAAACAGACAGAGGCACGCAACCTACACTAGGTTTATACTATTTACTAAAACCTGCTTTACATTTACATGTACTGCAGCCATTATGTGTAAATTATTTAAACATTATATAGACAAACCTTTTTCATTGTCCATTCTTTCCATTAGTTAAAACATTAAGAGGACTTCGTACGAACGACACTTTTGAAAAATAGGTTTTTACCAAAAATATTGGTGTCGCGCTGAGTCCCAAGCTTACCCCTTACCCTATGATAGAGAGAACTACAGCTCGAACTGATTTTACCTACGTAACATTAAGAAAATCGTCCTTTCGTAATCCCCTGTTTCCTCCTTGAAATCTGGACCGATTTTAATATTTATTTCGTTAAAATGCAGTACAGGGTCTAAGCTATGCCCGTACGTTTTGCTTTTTTGGTTTATGTAAGTAATATTTAGTTTGCTGGATCTTTGCAAATGTAAATAAAAAAGTCATTTTTTTAAATTTTAAAAGTTTTTTTTCTATTATTTTAATCAAATAATAAAAAAAACAAAACGTATAGTCATGGCAGATGTACGTATATATCGCATGGTATTTTTTTTCTTCTGTAACTTCATTATCCTAGGAGGAAACAGGGGACTACGTTTGTATGAAAAAAGTGTCGACTGATTTCCTCTTAAATCTATTGAGTAATTTAAAAGACGCAGGAGCATGAATAGAAATGCGATGCCCACCATTCAATAATGCTCCGCTTTAACTTCACACGTAATTGAACTGTTCTAAAAATATTAACAATGTAAATATTAACAGTTATATACACAAACCTTCTTAATTTACTGTTCTTGTTTTAATCCTAAAAATAGAATAAAGATCTTTTTAATACCAATATAGAAGGAAAAACGGGTGTAGTTACGTTCTTCCAGGAAAAGGCTATTCCGCTTTTTTCCTTGAAATTTCTTATGTTTATGTATTTTGACTCGCTGATCACGAATATGGTAGTTAAAATTGGCGCAAATTTATTTTCAAGGTAAAAACTCGGAAAAATGCGAAAATACTAATTTTTCACAGAATTTTTTTACGCTATCTCAATAAATATTGGTCTTGGAGATATTTTAAAAAGTTTTGCCTGTATGTTTGTGCATCACGCAATAAATATTGCACAAATTTGTAAACGGTTTTCATAGTCGCATTGCACCTATTTATGTTATCCCTAATATTATAAATGTGAATGTAAGTTTGTTTGTTACGTTTCCACGCGAAAACTACTTAACCGATTATCATGAAACTTTGTACACATATTCTTGAGGGTATTAGAAGTAACATAGGATACTTTTTATTAAAAAAAATATTTTTATTGTAACGCCGCGGGTAAAAGCTAGTATTAAATATAGGCTTTATTTCAAATCGGAAGTCAGGATTATAAGTTATTGCTAATTAAAAACGTTTTAGGCCAAAGCAAGGCTAGGGTGGGTCGGCTTGTAATTTTATATAATAAACATAAACACACAGACAGAAGCTTGGTTCAGAAGTAGTATTGCATATAAATTAATACTATTTACTAAATAAATAAACTGAATCTCAAGATTCAATCGGAACGCTCTGTGTAGATGTTATCAAATGGATTTAGATGGTATTGGTAATAACTCTTACTTATACTTAGGACGATTACACACTGTGAAAAATGTTATTCCTCAATATATGAAAAAGTTATAAAATCATAAATTATTTTTGACAAAATTAACTGTTTGTTAGGAAGAGAGATAAAAATCTTACACGTGGGTATCGCAAATTTTGATGTGTTGGTAACACTTTTTATAAAGTAGTATTAGCGGATAGGTAAGTTTACCGATTTGTAGGCAATATATAACCTTCAGTGCGATAGAATAGAGTCAGTCTCTCTGGTGTTGTCGCGCAGTGTAGATGGAAGTTAGTATTATAGTGTCGTGCTTAAGGTCACCCATCTTGAACTCCATGTAAGTTAACTTTATTATATACTGTAGTTAGTATTCGGGCAGCGAAGGAAACCGTTGTAATTATATAAAAGGCCTTTAACCCTACACCATGGTCGCAAGTCTTGCGGCCTCATATTCTTAACTTAACTTTAGATGTATTTAACTGTCTCATGTTTCTATAATGATTTTTTTGATAAATAGTGATACTTTTACTAGTGTCGAAATCCCTAAGTTACGTATGGATCGTAGGTTAAATAGGTTAATTATTTTCGTTTTGACATATGTAGGTACCCACCTTCACTGTTTAAGCTCGTTCGTAATATCAACTTAAATAGGCAAGAAACTTAACTCACTGGCTCGATTTTCAACAAGAGTGAAGGAAAAAAATGCTGCGGTTTCAGCGGACCCTGAGCAAGATCCCAGAGTCCACCGGATCCGCAGCATTAATGGTATGGGAGAGGGAGGGGGTAAGTTTGGCCCACATGCGGCTCGACCGGAACGCGTCTTGACTTGAACGGTCGTAAGCCAGTTGGAGAACATTTCCCCTACCACCAAGGGGGTGCTAGGTTACTCGGCTCTTACTAGATGCTCTCCCAGCGGCAGAGGGGAATTGTATTCTAATATGAAAAGGTAGTTGATGCGTTTCGTAAATGTCAAACATATCAACTGTCAACTATCAATTAGGTTCAGCTAATCTGTAACACGACATCCATTGACTGTTAGATGGTCAAAGTTCGCTGGGTCAGCTAGTTATGTATTAAAACGAGAAATTATATAAAGAAAGAGATTGTCATGGTAAGTGTGAATATAGCTTTATCAATGCGTTTCATATTGCAGTACAAGACTCAACTCTAACCACGGAAGGAATTATGTTGGGTATTCATCTAAGATGGCCATTCTATCTCTGTAGAATTGTATAATCGGATAATATGAGAAATGTCTTTGGTTAAGCTATTTTGGTTTACAATATATATGACGTCATTTGGCGTTTACGTCTTTTTATAATAGATTAAATTTCAAAATTGATTTTAACCAGGGCTCATATTTTGAAAAAATAAAAAATATGTGTCCATTTATTTTTCTTCTAGTTTTATATAACATAATAATAAAATAAATAATAAAATAGGTCTTTATTTCATAATTTACATTAGTGGATACATATTCGATCCTTCCCGGTAAGTAATCCGAAGATACTTGTGGTGGGAATGGCTCGCTACTTCCCTTTAGCTAAACTTAAAGTAAATTATTAAATAATAATTATGTGTATATTAACATAAGTATTTCACTTTCTTCTATTTTAAGATTAAAGTATTTTTTTAAGTAGGTAATAGTTTACATAGTAACAACTGTACGAACAAAATGTACACAAATTCTTGTACGATTTTCAGGAATAGATTAGGAAGAATAAGGTTTTTGTATTTGATAATGTTAATCAACTACTTTACCTCAGAGAAACGAGATTTTCTATTAATATACACTAATATTATAAAGAGGAAGGATTTGCATTTTTGTACGTAACGAATAAACTTGAAATCTACTGGACTGATTTGAAAATTCTTTTACCTTTAGAAAGCTCCATTATCCCTGAGTAACAAAATGATAGAACAAAAAAATGTTCTACAATATCTACAAAAAACTTCGCGAGACCATATGTCCAGCTATTGTAGTTGTAGTTATATGTCACTATAACTACTTTTTTACATTTTAAAAGTTGATAGAAATGCCTATCCAAATCAGACCATGTTATCCATATCTTTGAATTAATTTTTATCAAAATAAATTATTTCGTATTCAAGACTGTTTCAATACCTGTTGACTACTTTTTGAATTATTGGAATCGGACATTCCATTCAAAAGATAATTAAATTTTTTTGTTTATATTGACATTTTTAATTACGAAATTAAAAATGTCAATATAAACAAAAAAATACACGCCGACGCGCTGGTGTGTTAAATGTCCACCCTTGCGACGCCGGGACGGGCCGATAGTAGTCTATATATTTAAAGCAGTTGGGTTGGTTACACCATTTAGAACTCAAGAACTGCTAGAGGGAAATGACATAGACTGCCTATAATCCCAAAAGAAGGTTTGAAATAGGGGATGAACGATTGTATGGAAGTTCGTCATATACATACAGAGAAATATTAAGTTGAAAATTAAACATAAATACATGTAATATACAGCACTTTAACGAAGCAGAAAAAAATTATTTAGAAGTTCAAAAGTCAGCGACGATGTCATATTTGGGCTCGTCCGGGATTTGAACCCGGGACCTCTCGCACCCTAAGCGAAAATCATACCCCAAGACCAACGAGCCGCTAAGATTATGTATCAAACTATGCAACACTTATTATTATTTTACATTTTTAGATATAATAAAAAAAATAACTCACCGATTTTTTTTAGATGATTCTTTTTTGTTTTTTCGAGTATACCTCAGGTTACTCGCCAACATTTTCATTCTGTCATCACTGAATATAGTGACTTTGAAAATATACTAGAAAACTCTTCAAAAACAAACAAAATAATACGAGGCATGTGATTGAATAATTTCACCTTAAAAAATTATAAAAAAGTTATTATAAAAATAATGGTTTTATTATTCTCTATATGACGAATCCCATAAAAACTTTCATCCCCTATTTGAACTCTTTTAACACTTTTTTGGGATAAAAAGTAGTCTGTCATTTCCCAAGCTCTAGTTTATCTCTGTACCAAATTTCATAAAAATCAGTCCAACAGTTTTTGAGTTATAAATGGTGTAACTAGCAATGTGTTTAAAGTCAATTTTCATTAAACGGCGTTAGTAAATTACTATTTTTTAAGGGCATTTGTATAATACTACGAGTATTAGTAGTATAGATATTTTAAATTTGAAAGATTCTTTCAAAAGTCCATTACTGTACGAAATCACGATTAGCAACAATACCTATTATTTCCTTTGCCCAAAAAGCGCCATTCTTCAGAGATATTTATTACTCTCTTTCTGAGTCTGATTTAGGACCTTTCTTTACCAACTTAATCCCAGAAATTCGTTTTTTTAGGGTAGAATAGGATATTTAATTGATGGTTTTTTTTATTCACTACAATTTGAAAATCAGTACTACTATCTGTATGTACTATATATAGATCAGAGATGTCTATTGTAGGGCAAGTAGAAAAGTAATAAAATACTTTAGTGTTATCATTTTAGTGAGATCCTGTAAACTTACATGTTAGTCGAAAGTCCCAGGTACTGCTAAATTATATTATTGACAAAACAATTGTACATTTTCAACGTCATTTCATTGTCAATGTCAAAATTCAATAACGAGTTAGAAGACCATCGCTTTCAAATTCTAGCCTTAACGCAATACACTTTAAAAGATAGCAAAATCATATAAAATTGTGTATGTATGTATTTGTTGAAAACCTAAACCCAAAAGATCTCAGCAATCAGTTTGATTAGTAGTATACTTTTTGTTAGATATTTTTTTAAGTATAAAACTAAACTATCATGCTCTAAAGAATTTTCAGATAATTCAAAAAATACATTGTGGGGTGGGTTTGTATCCCACTTCTGACAAATACTAATTTTTTACCATACTAAATACCTTGGCAAGTACTAGGAAATTTATAGTCTAACTTATCTTCCATTTTAGATAATCACTTATGTTATTACAGAAACAATTAGTCAATTGACATACGCATTGAATATATTAATAGTAGAGTTCTGTTTCGTGATTACTAGTTACTACCGGAGAGCTCTATGGATGATAATGGATTTACCTGTTAATACCCGTTCCTTACACTAAACAGTTACTAATAGCCATTACGACATAGATAATAAAGCTAAACTATTGTAAATTCTGATATGCCAAACTTTAGAACAATTTATCTCAACACACGCTAATCTATAAAACTAATTCATTACTAATAAAGTTGAAAAAAAATGTGAATACACAGACAGACACACAAATAATCCATAAAATTAAATTAATAAAGAGATTACTTCAATTTTAAATTTAACAATAGTCCTATATCTATAATTTTATAAGCAAAAAGTAAATAATAATCATAAGGTCCAAATAAGTTAAATGAAAGAGATAAGATATATAAACATACTTATATGTAAAAAGAGAGCCGATTTTAATGAATGAAGTAACCGAATTTCATAATTAAACAGGAACCGAGTGACCAAGGTGTAAGCTTAAGGAGCCTGTAAGTGAGCCTGTAAGTGATCAAAACATGCCTCTACTGCCTAGGCTCTCTGTTTTAACCTTAGTTTAATCTCACATAAACCTAACCTAAGGTTGTGTTAACACACCTAAATACAATGTAGGGACTCGCAATAAATAAGGCGTAAGAACTCACATGATCCTTCCTCCAGTAGCATTGCTTTGTCGTGAGAGAAATTGTACAAAGTCAGTCGCAATATAAAGGGACACGACAGTGATATTAGCAATGCCCCTCCACTGGTGGGGAGAAGTAAATCAACAAAACGGAAATATGGCGCTGGCGTCCCGATTAATCGATAATCGTTTACTCGTATGAGGTTGAGTCAAAAATCGTTGAATATAAAAATCGCGACGGAAATGAAAATTAATTTTTATCATCTTTATAATTTTCCTACCCTTGCTATAGCCCAACACGGCCCTTACTATTCTCCTACCCCAAATACCCCGACATATATTTTCAATAGGAAGTCGAGAACCAACTTGTGACTTAAAAGTAGGTTTATGTACTACATGACCAAGACTCGACTCTGTTGCTTAATTTAATAAAGTTAGGTACACGCCAAGTATCTTCTGCGCCGTCGTCTATATTTTGAAAAAAAGGATATCTGTCTTGGCTCGCCTGCAATAATCTGATTGGCCCCTCTCCTTCCAAGTATGTTTTGTATTGATGCGCTCTTTCAAGCAAATTTGCGCCTTCACGGCGCTTTTTCCGCCCTGGCGCCGTCGTGCACCGCACGTCCGTGCACATATGGACGGCGCATCCCTGAAAAAAGTTTATAATTCATACGATTTGAGGTAATGTTTAATGTATCAACCCACTTGAAAGACTTTCTCAAGTGAGAGATGTATACCTCATTCTTAAAATAAAAAAAATAGAGAAGATGAAAAAGAGGTTATAAAAAATTTCAGTTATACGGGAGCAAGTTATTAATACAACATGAAATTTACTATTTATATACAACATTATTTAACAAAATACAATTCCAAAGCTGCATCTGCAAATTGAGAATTTCACAATCTGCTTATCCGATTTATCGAAGAAATTGAATCAGCTTCAAGTAGAATAACGGTCCTTAATCCGTTCCGAGCCTTAGAGTCTACAACTCTACACTAACTACCCACAATATCTATACAGTAATACAGTGCAACTAAATACCTATTTGTAGATAAAACTATTGTTGCTATCTTTTCTATTAGTCTTCTTTACAAAAAAATAACTAGAATTAGCTAATTTGGGTGTTTCAGTTTATAGATTTATCAACTAAATCACTCAATAATTGATTATCAGTTAAAAATGTCTATCTATCTGACTAGTGTTTCAACGCATCGGTCTATGAGTTCAACGGGTTGTCGATCCTTGAATCCAATAGTATACTGTAATATCAGTGTATCGGTCAATCAACTTAACGATCTATCAGTTTATCACTCCTATAATTTAAACGAACCCTTAATATATCTGTTTAACAGCTCAATGTTCTATTAGATTAGCGTTTAATCGATTTAATAAAAAACTTAACTACTTATTTGTCTATCATAATATCAGTATAATATCGATCTGTTTAAGTATTAACGAGCTCAACGTTCTTTCAGTTTAAAGGTCTATCTAAAATCGATCGATTAATAAAATAGTCTTTATTTCAGTGTATTAATTTAATCGGTCAATCAATGTAATGGTCTACCAAAATATAAATTAAACAGTCTACCCTTATCTCAGTGTTTTGGTCTATATAAGTTTAGTCGTCTATTAAAATCTCAATGTATCGGTCTACCAACTTAACAATCTATCAGTTATTTAATATGGTAACAAATTAGATGGTCTATTAATAACTTAATATATTGATATATAGTCTTGATGGTTTATTAGTTTGATCTTTTATTAATATACTGATTTATCACATTATCTTTGAATCGGTTTATGAACTTACCGATCACTCAGTTTATAGATCAATCGTTTTATTTGTGACTAGAAGCCTGCCCTCGCTTCGCTTCGGGTATTTAAAACAATATTATAATTGAGGTGCTTAAATTGTCACTCTATAATTGTGTAGTTTTTCATTATTTGAAAAAAGAGAGAGAGAGAGAGAGTAAGAAAAAGTTATAAAGAGAAAAATAATAGAAACAAAAATAAAAGAAAAGCGACAGATGCTAAGAGAGGAAGGACAGAGCAAAAATAAAATTGAATAGGTAAAGGAGAGAGAGAGAAAGAGCGAGAGAGATAATCGAAAGAAAGAAAGTGAAAAGAGACTGATCATACTGAACAAATAAAAATAAGAATTAAAGAGAGAGCATGAGAGACAATGATAGCATTATAAGAGGAAGAGAGATGGAAATACTATAGACTTCTCTCATTGAAAGAATTTTTTAAATCGGATCAGTAGCAACAAAATGGCTATATTGTATTAATTAAAAATGATATGGCAACACTAAATCACATTTGCCCCTCACGAATAGTGTAGTTTTCTATCAGTGAAAGAATTTTAAAAATCGGATAAGTAACAACAAAATGACCATATTCTATTAATTAAAAAATGTATATGGCAACACTAAATCACTATTATCACTCACGAATAGTGTAGTTTTCTCTCAGTGAAAGAATTTTTAAAATCGGATCTGTAGCAACAAAATGGCCATAATCTATTAATTAAAAAATGTATATGGCAACACTAAATCACTTTTGTCACTCATGAATAGGGTAGTTTTCTATCAGTGAATTTTTTTTTTTAATTGGATGTGTAGTTCCTGAGAAACTCTTCAATTTACAAAATGGTCACCTTATGGCACTTAAATGGCCATATCTTTTTAATTAGAGTATTTATAGCAACACCACATAGCCTATGTTACCCGGAAAGGATGTAGCTTCCTATCGGTGAAAGAATTTTCAAAATTCAGTACTTTTCGAGCCTATTCGCAACAAACATACAAACAATCAAATCTTTCCTCTTTATATAATAGTATAGAGTATAGATTAGTTTTATCAGTAATCAAATTATCAACCATTCGGTCTATGAAAATATAATGCTGACTTTTTTTGGTAAAAATACTGATATACTATTACTCCATTACTATTAGCCAGTGGCTTAATTATGTATTACTAGTTTTTAAACATTTTACTATTTAAATCTAAAGTAAGTTTTAATCAGTTATTCTTTGACGTGTTGGAGCTTTCAGTAAAAGTGTCAGCTGACCCATGAATATTCAATCATTCTGAATTCTGATGAACCGCTGTAGAGCCTGCCGCTGTACATTGTATCTGTCTTGGCTACTATACTCGTAAACTATGTAGTGCTTAGTATAATTAACATAAGTAGGTTACTGTGATTATTTTTACTAATAATAGTAACTCACTCTATCATTAAAAATAAACCTTATTTAGCGTCAGGTTTTTACAGTCGCCATACAGTAATCGCATTAAATTCCTATTTATTATATTGATACAAAACATTTAGCGTCCTCATAGCAAGGATTTTCAATAATATACTCGCATTTGTATCCAAAAAGTGGTTTATAAGAAATCAAGAATCAAGGAGAAATTTTCCCTGACATGATTTTTGAATATACCTACTTTAATGTAATGAATTTACACGATTATAAGATGCTAAGATGTAAAGAAAATAAACCTGATAATCAGAATCATCAATCCTAATTATACTAACTGTCAGTATGTTACGCTTTCACGCTTAAATCACTGAACCGAATTTGATGAAAATATGTACAGAGATTATAGAGCTTCGAAAATGATACAGGCTATGATTTATAGTGAAAAAAAAGGTTTGAAAGGGTTGAAACAAGTGATGAAGTACGTCGAGCTGAGTGACCGTTTATGTTTTTCGGAATTAGACGTATATAAATTATGTCGATGTTGGAAATTGAAATGTAAAAAATTAAACCTAAATACACGTGGTAAAATACACCCGGGTGAAGCCGGGGCGGGACGACATGTACTATTAGAGACAGCCGTCGAGCGAATGCTCAATAATATACTTGAAGGATACAATCTCCGTTTATTTTTGCTCTAACCTCTTTTAAAAAGCAATTCTAGAGAGGGGCGCCAAAAACTACTGGAGGGGTCCAATAAAGTTGTTGTAGGTGGGCCAAGACCTTTTTTTTGTCATTAACTATATTTGGCACGACGGCGCAGTAGATGCTTGGCGCATCCCTGAGTACTATAAATAGGTTAATATACATCATATGAGTATGTAATGTCAGTCAGGTTCTAGGTAAATCAATGTGTTTAACAAGTTTAGAATAACAGTAGATTTGTTTGGTGGTACTGCTTCGAAGATCGAAGCTAGCTAGTTGTTCCTATCAATATGAAGGTGCGGAGAAGTTTCAATATCATTAAACTTTCGGTTATTCTAGCCTAAGGTATGAATATTCAGTAACACGATGAACGTTTGCTCAGCCGTGTTTGCGCTGCACTGTTCTCATTCAGAAGTAAAATACGTGGTGTTCTACTTTTGGTATAATTTTGACTAGATTTTCTTTGTAGGTTTAGATATAACAGTTGTAATACCGAATTAACTACTACTTCCTATAGATTTAATATATTTAAGGATCGCCTCGCTTGCTCGACAACATATAATATCTATTCCGATAGATTTGAGGCAGCCTACATTCTCATCCAGTAAACAATGTCTAAACTAGTGGCAGAATTCAGCAATGGATGAAATGGAGACCTACATCTAGGTCACAAACCCAAGGCGTTGGTCACCTTCCTGTAGAAAATTCTTATTATACGTATGCCTGTACAGTGTACAGTAATAGGTATCCTTCCTTGCATTAATATTCATCGGCGATTATCAAAAGTGCTACACTGTTAATAACTTTTGATTCACTGTGGCTGCGCTGCGGCGGTGAAATTATCGCGAATCAACTGGTTCACGACATGAAATCAAAAATTCGAAATTTTAGTGGACCGTAAGTTTTAATTATAAATCTAAATATTTGGTTGACTTGACGGAGCGGGCTATCTACAAAGGTAGTAACGACAGGGTAATGTAGACAGCTAAATAAAAGAAGGATATACAGGAAAAGAAAGCACAATACCTTTTAAGATGGCGGCTTCACTGCTTCAACTGCTTGGACTCCTCTTCCACTATCACAAATGTCACTAAGTCTTATCAACACAAATAGTTAGATATGCGGTAAATGCGGTGCGGTGTAAGCGAAATTGGGCAACGTCCCATTAGCGAAATGTTCTCGAAGAAGAAGAAGCAAGCACAGAGAGGTAATGGCGGCGGTCAACGTCAAGTGTTAGATGCGCGGGAGCGGGCGCACACGCATCGTCCTCTCAGGTTGCACTTGCACTTGCGACTGCTGCGCTAATTAGCGTATTGTGCCGGAAGGATAGGTGAATGGATTAGGAACGTCAACCAAATACATAGATAATTAAAGCGGCGCGACCACACTGGTAATTTCTATGCAACTGAAAAACTACTATTTTAACTATTTTCATAGAGTTAATACTGACCATTATAATGAAGTCTAAATTACACTTCATATTATTAAGCTTAGTTTAGTAAAAATTTTGGATTTATGGAGTTTCTTCTGGCTATCATCTGGAGTGCATATCATTACTATCTTCTTCACGTTGCTATATACCTCTAAAATTTTGAAATTTTTAAGTCTTCTTGATTATTGTACAATCTTATCTGTTTAAAAATCCAGTCAAGTTTCACTATAATCTTGCAGTTTGTGGTGTGCAATAAACAATTATTCATGTGCGGTTTCTCTGGCTCGTCTAACCGCGTGGCTAACTTAGACCAACAAGTGTAACTTATGTTTTATGTACACAACTAACTCTAGAACTTTGAATAAATCCTAGAATACCTTACTAGATGTACTAAATAATTAAAATATGTCTAAATACTGTTTTAAATTTAACATTTCTTAGTGCTAAAGGTTTAAATAGTGTCATAAATTTTTGAAAGATAAATAATTTTTTTGGCAGATTTTTTCTATCATTTGCTTTAAGAAGCACTTTTTCTTTATTTCTATTGTTTTTTAATAAATGAAATTTAGCCTAAGTCTAAGTACATACGGCGTTGCATTGGTGCTTTAATTCCGTAGGAGAAGGACGGGGATCCGTAATCCATAATTATGTATTAAGGATGGCCCTAGGAAGCCAGGGCCAAGTCAAAGGTCGGAGTAGTTTTCCGCGACGAGTTGAACAGGCTTGACCATTCACGTACACCCGTGCCAACCAAAAACGGGCTTCTGGTTCGATGTTTTTAGTAGATATTCAGTGTTTATCACTGCGAGTACCGCATCGCATACATCTCTGCCTCGAGAGTTGTCGTGAAGACAAATAAAAAAAAGACTAAATAAAAAGAAAAGAAGAAAACCTTGAGATATTACAGAATTTATTTACAAAGGAAAAAAAAATAAAAGATCTAACAATTATTATTTACAAAAAAAAAGAAAAGGTGTGGGAGTGTATGAGTGTAGGAGTGTAGTGGTGTAGGTGAGGTAAGCTGAAGAGGTGAGAGGGAGAGCGCGCTGACAGCTGGACTGCAGAGTTCAGCAGGCGGCTTGGACAAGCAGGAACGCAGACGGGCCACAGGAGCAATTGGGTAGACTGGCGGCCGGAGCAGGTAGGTTACAGGCTGGCCGCAGAAGTAGAGAGGTCGCTGGCTGGCCCCCAAGGCCGGCAGTGGTTGCCTGCAACCTCGGCGATGCCCAGTTGTAGGAGCCGGCTGCGCGATGCGCCCTCGGGTCTCGGGAATGCTGGATCTCATTGGCAGAGTGATAGTGTTAATTGCAGTGTTAAGATAGAAGGCCAAAAAGCGACCTGTGCAGGTCCCAGGGTCAGCGAGACCCCGGGAAGGTCTTTATAATTTAGTTCCTCTCTATTCAGAGGCGAAGGATAGACTGACCAATACTTTCGCTGGCTTTATAATGAAGACTCTTGATTGAATAAAAACGTTCGATATTTAAAATTGCGCTATTTTTATTTTTAAATGCCCAAAAGAGAGGTAAATATCGTAAAAATACTCCTGGAGTATATAAAAATATAAAGAAAAATAATTGTCACTAAAATGTCAAAATTGTAAATTTTGAAGAAAAATCGTTTTACGAGAACTAAATATAAAGAACATATAATGTAAAAGAGAGGAAAAACCAAATAAAATGTGATACATACGCGGACCTGCAGTTATTGTGAGCAATTAATGGATAGTTGACAAAAATGGGTATGTACAATGAACTGTTTATTAAAAAGATAGGGAGGAATCAGCGAGAAACCACTACAGAGTATGCGTAAAAGAAATTTTTATCGATAAAAAATGTTCATACGGTACGAATACATATTGAGCCATTTAACTGTTCACACGTCGTCACAACACAACAACACAACAAAGAAACACTTTTATCGAATACACATCGTACTTGTCAAGCAAACCGAATACGTCATCTATAGTATTATTTAAAGAGGATATTATAAAAAGAGGAAAGATTTGATTGTTTGTTTCTCGTTGCGAATAGGCACGAAAAGTACCAAACCGATTTTGAAATTTCCTTCACCGATAGAAAGCTACATCCTTTTCGAGTAATATAGGCTATGTGGTGTTGCCATAAATATTCTAATTAAAAAGATATGGCCATTTAAGTGCCATAACCTAGTCATTTTGTAAATTAAAGGGTTTCTCAGGAACTACTAATCCGATTTAAATTTTTTTTTCACTGATAGTAAACTAGACTTTTCGTGAGTGACAAAGGTTACTTAGTGTTGCTATATACATTTTTTAAATTAATAGAACATGGCCGTTTTGTTGCTACTAATCCGATTTTAAAAATTATTTCACTGAGAGAAGTCTATAGTATTTCCGTCTCTCTTCCTCTTGTATCATTCTCTCTCATCCTCTCTCTTTTTTCCCCTCTTTAATATTTATCTTCATCTCTGTTCAGATTAACTCAATTCTATCGAAACGAAACTTATATGATCTACTCGAAATAAGACAAAATACTAGTTTATAAACTATGTTTCTAACACGAGTGAATACCGTGCTGTCTAAACTTATATATCCAATGATCTCTTAAAACGTACAGTACAATGCCATGTGAACCTAGGATAAGTTTCATAGCAATCTAAATAAAATGTTTTGGATTAAAACTAACTAACTGTGTAACCGGAGGTCGGTTCACACAACTTAATATTTAAAGAATTTTGTATGTTACAAAAGAAAAACATTATTCCATTGAATGAGTAATTTAGATAGATAGATAGATAGATAAATACTTTATTGCACACAAATTAAAGTAGTTACAATGATACATATTTAAATTAAAAACTATATCAGCATGCAAAGGCGGCCTTATCACTAGTAGTGATCTCTTACAGGCAACCTCTTACCTAGGGAATATATGAAAAAGTATAAAGGTAGTGCAAAGTGAATAAGTAAATAATATATACATAAACTATTAATACATGTACATACACGTATAAATACATACATATATAAATATATACATATATAAATATATACATATATAAATATATACATATATAAATTTACATACACATATAAATATATACATACATACATACATATTGATACTAAAAGAAACTTAAGATAATTAATAAGTACCGAAATACATAAATGAAATAATGAAATATCAATAAAAATTAACTGTTTTGAATAGATAAATAATAGTCTTTTAAACGAGTTTTGAAGATGCCAAAGGATTGTGATTGACGTATTTCATGTGGCAATTCATTCCATAATTCCACGCATTTAAATGTAAATGAATGTTGATATAACTCAGAGTGACAAGGAGGGAATCTTAGCTTATTGTCGGTTTGTGATCGAAGTTGTACATGGAGAGAAGAATTTGGTGCTAAGAAGGCGAACCGTTCTCTAAGATATGATGGAGATTGTGGCAAAAAGAGAACAGAATATAGTTGCGAGAGTGCATGAAGATTACGCCGATGACTAACAGTGAGCCAACCAAGTTGTGACCGGTATTCCGAGACGTGATCATATTTCTTCAGCCCAAATATGAATCTTATGCACATATTCTGCAGTCGTTCTAACTTATCAAGTAACACTTGAGATAAATCTAAATAGCAGGTGTCAGCGTAATCTATAATAGGGAGGAGAAGGGTTTGAGCCAGAGAGATTTTGGTCTTAATAGGCAACAAGTACTTCCACTTCTTTAAATATCCAAGAGTAGTAAAAATTTTGCGACTTACATTAGAAACTTGGAATTTCCATGACAAGGTATTGTCCAACAATATACCAAGATTTTTAACGACATTTTCATAAACTAAAGGGGTGCTCTCAAAGATTAATGGTGGTATATTGTAATGCAAAATATGATTAGAAATGAGCTTAGAGCTACCGAGAATAGAAACTTGAGACTTGGCAGGATTTAAAGTTAACCCATAGGATTTGCTCCATGCACTGATAATGCTGAGATTGTAATTGATGAGGTCAATAGCACGTGCAATGTCATTTACAGGAGAATTTACATAAATCTGCAAGTCATCAGCGTAAAGATGGTATGGGACATTTAATAATTCGGTTAAAGTATTTATAAACACGGAAAACAGAAGAGGGGAAAGTACTCCACCTTGAGGTACACCAACTCGGAGAGCACATGTTGATGAAATGCCGTTGTTCAAACGAATGTAATTTAATAAAATATATACGAGGAAATGTAAAAAATATTATATTCTTCCTTCCCCTAACAAATAATCTTTAACATATTCCCGTTTTTCCGATATATTATGAAGCTATGAAAAGTTGAATGGTACAATTACAATTCCCCTTTCCTATAAAATATTTTTATTTCGTGTTGAAAATAACCAAAACATTGATGTCATGTCTTTCTACAAAATTCTACATCTTTGAGGCATTTTGTGATATAATCTTGTTTAATTATAGGATTTCTTCAGAATAAAACGCTCTACAAAAGTATTCATTGCGGCGTAATCGTAACTCGAACTGGCGGGGCACTAGGGGTCACTAAACCCAATTTTATTCATGGAAATCTCATTTTTTCGCCACTCATCTCATCTAGCTACAGAAAAAATATAAAAGACAAACTTATAGGAAATTCAATTTAGGTTAAAAGTTCTAAAAGAGGTTTAAGCCAGAGATCTTGCAACCTTCCACTTTAAACACTTAAACACAACCCGATAATACCACTTCCAGAAAGAGGGGTTACAACCAGTCAAGGTCTTTAGTGCATTTACTAAGAATATAAATTGAGTCGTCGACTGTATACCTACCATGTCTGTTTCATGGTAGTGATCCTCAAATCATAGTAGGTATACATGGGTACGACCACGGTTTTACCTTGGACAATTTTTATATCTATGCATTTCTTGGTTGCTATCTGAATTATTTTCTTGCTTCGTCCTTTTAAGACCACTTTTTTACATAGTCGGGTTATAGTTTTTTAAACTTTATTTTTTTGTTTAATAGTTTTCCGGTTCTCGATCGAGATAACCTTTAAAATATCATTGTAACCAACATTGTAACGTAATGTTGGTTATTATTTGCTTAAACGAGTGAATAAATGCAACGACTGGCCTATACGACCGTATTTTAAACATATGTTGACTTAAACAATAAGATATATATATATACATATTTGTAATGTGCTCGCCGAGACATTTCTTTTGATACTAAACACGTGATAATTATCTCTGTTTAATTTTTTTAGAATCTGAGGTTTAAATTCCGTCATTAAAAAAATCATAAAATTTTTATATTTGCATACATACATACATAGACTGCTAAAATCATAAAACTTTCTTTTGGCTACGCCGTGGTCGGGTAAAAAGGCAGATTTAATTAAATATCTAAACCGCGCTATTGCTGTTACTTGGAGCATACCGTGTGGTGGTCTGATATGATTTGATGAATTAGCTCATCTGTCTTCAGTATCTGGAGTAGATACAAGTGATAAATGAATGTATAATAAACTGGCTATAACTGGAAGCTGCTTTTTTTTGATTTTACTATTTAAAAATAAAAATTGAGACAGAAAGCTACCAAAGCAATTATTTCTTCTTTGGATATTAATCAGCAATTCAAGAATTTATTTCAGAGGTGTTAAATATAAAAATAGATTTGCATTTATATTTGCTCACTCAAATATTTGTACACTCAATCGCTCACTCCCATACCATTCCTTCTTCGTTTTATTTATTTTTCAGAGAAATGTCTTGCAGTTCGTACAACAATACCATAGAAAAACGGTTAACTTTTTATTAGATTAAAAAAGTTTTCTGATACATTTTTTCAATTCTTCTCTTCATAAAATATTTCATAAGATTTAAACGAAATATCATCCAAATTTGTTCAGCTGATCTCGAGATTTGATTACCAAAACTTTGCGATTAATTTTTATTTATACAGATACAGATAATCAACACCCTCACATTTTTAAATGACAATAATTTTTTTGTTGATTATTTCCTTACCTAAAATATAACCAAAATATTACCAATAATACTTCCGTTCCGTTATAATAACACTCAACGATTTTGGATAGCCTTTGATTGGCTGACGATTCTTTTTACTTTTACCCCACCAGTGCAGGGATTACTACTAATGTCTTGTCCCTTTATATTCCCCGACTGACGCAATTAGCTTTATTCTCACGTATTTATCGTGTGTCCTTAGTGTTCACATATGTGGCAGGGAGCGCTCCCCTAAACCTACACCTTGGAAGAACACTACACCTTAGAAAGAATCGTGAGATTCGGTTACTTCTATCATTCAAATCGGCTCTCTGTCCCAACAAATATAACAAAAAAAAAATATATATAACAAATAATTTTCATCCCTTCTTAACGAATCAGCCTGTTTATTAAATAGAAATAAATATAGATTTGATGAGCTAAAATAAAAATATAATATCAAACATGGTGTTATAAAAATAGGTTAAATTTCCTCAAATATACTCAAGGTACACTACTACTACTACCATTTGATAATTATTACTTTATTTATTATATGTATAGATAAAAAAAATCCATTATAAAATAGAGAAAATCCTATAAAGAAAACGTTTTCTATAAACTGATTAAATCCTTTTAGTCATTACCAAGAAGGTCCAGTGAATCCTGAGTTAGATCGCAGAGAAAATCTAGATTTGATTAACTTTAATCATTTTCATCTAGACGTTTTATTCGTTCTATCTTAAAATTGGATTCTCTGTGTCTTAAGAAATAAATTAAGTTTTGAAAAGCAGAGCTTTTGACTAGAGCCTTTTGCTGAAAATTATTACTAACTTTTGTTAGTGACGCTTTAAAACATGAAAATTTAGTTTTAGTTCGTACTTATTATTGTTAGAGGGTTAGAATACAATTCAACTCTGCCGCTGGGAGAGCTTCTCGTAAGAGGCGAGTAACCCAGCACCCCTTAGGAGGCACCACCAGCATGCGAATCTATCCGCCAAATATTTTTCACGCGTTCCGATCGAGCTGCATGAGGGGGCCCTACCCCCTCCCTTTCAAATCCTATAATCCTGTTTTGGTAGATTTGGGCTTCTTGTTCAGGGTCCACTGAAACCGTAGCAATATTTTCTTTACTCCTTTCTACACTCTCTTTGTGGTGGTTGTGAAATAAAAATAAAAAGTAGAAAATTTTACTGTCTTGTCTTGATCTTGTCTCAGTCTCGTCTCGGTCTAGCATTGGTCTTGTCATGGTCTTGTCTTGGTTTTCAGAGGAGCAGCTCTATACCATGCGCCTCTTACATCAGCTAAGTACGACACCCCTATACTACGGTTATGATTGTTCTATAATAGATTTATAGAGGCTCTCCGTACTTTAGACTGAGGAAAGAAAGGCAGGCATAGTCTAGACAGTAGTCTCTAGACAATACTAGAAAACTAATGTATAATGTACATTTTATAATTTACTATAAAAATTCTAGAAGCGAGCTGAATTTTAATAATTGAGAAGCAATTAATCTGTTTGCTTTTTTATAAATCCAGGTATCAATTCATCTAGAACAGGGGCAACAAGGAGGTGACGTCATCTTTTGGATAAATTGAATGCAGGGCTAACTTATCGAATTTATCTTTTATTTCTTCTTTGATGATATTGTCTAAGGAGTCTGAAATAAAAAGTTTACACTGTAAAAAATGTTAGTCAAGGCCTATTTATTTAAATTTTTCAGTCAGGATATGTAGGTCTCGTATAACAGTATCCACTTCACTTAAAAAGGTGGCAATACCATATAAAATTTTGAATTTAAAATCGAAATTATTGGGTCTGTCGCAAAACCAATTATCGTTGGGCCCAGAGGGTCGCCATGTTGACACCCAACGCCAGAAATTCAATAGATTATTTTTGTAAACTAAAGAGGTAAGTGAATATAATACTGCCAAGGGTATGGGTATAAATTAGGAAATTTTGTCTTTTTTATTTATATGTATATAATTATTTGTTTGTTGTGTTTGTTACTGTCAGAAGAATCTTCTTAGAAAAGAATTAAGAAAGTTACGCGAAACTTTAGAAAATTTAACGACCATGTTAACTTTTGATGTAACGTTTATGGCGTTTGACTTAACTGTCAGTCATTTGACCAATATTCATAGTTAAGACAAGACAAGGTCTTACAGGTCAGCTAGTAACAAATATACTGTAGTAGTTATGTATTAAATGACACTTTTTTCATCCTCAGATAGTAGCAACAAGTTATACATCGCTATATATACAGGAAGTATCTATTAATTACATTTTCAGAAATATTTAAAGTAACGACTTAAATCTGCAAATTTTTCTAGTATGTTGCTATTCATTCAGTTATATTAACACAAAACAGATACTTAATATGTAAAAATGTATAAACGTTTAAAATCCTGTCCGCTTATTAAAAATAACTTTGAAAAAGCAAGTCATATTTTGGTTTATGACTTTCAGCTTCCTCGTGGTAAAAATTCCATTATCTGCTTTTATTAATGCATGCTGAGGTTTTAAAAATGTCACAATTTTATGTAAAGTGAAGGATCTTTTAAATTATTTTTCCTGTACAGTAACGACCTATGCTTGTATCTACAATATTATTATTATGATTAATATTAAGTATATAAAAATGCTGCTGAGTTCATCGTTAATTATTTGTTGTCAATTATGGTAAATAGACATTAGTTCTAGTATATCTAACTCTGTTTTCAGGTATGATAATATCGATAAAAAATAATGCATTGTAATGATTTTTTTATATATAATCTCATTTGTGTCGCTACTTGCGCTACAAAGACCGCAAGTCATCTTTTGCTATACATTCAGAAATTCCGCTGAACAGCAGAGATTCCGGTATCAGCTGTGATAAAAACTTTGTGTCAAGCAAAAGCGTCGTCAGCTGAGGCGAAACGATTGCTTAGAAGTGGGGAATTGATATAAATGGAAGGTGAGGAAAGTATGAATTCTGGGATAAGCTTTATTACATTTTTTTTTCTTGGCGACACACTTAGTGTCAAGGATTCTATTCAAAATAATATACCTAATGGATTTTTAAAATTTCAATATATCTAGATCTTAGATATATTGAAATTTTCTTTAATTTGATTAAAATATTTCCATTAGCGTAAACCATTAAAAAAATGCTATCTTTATATTGAAAACTACAGTTTATAATTAATAAATAATTTTTGTTATCTCGTTCACAAACTTACAACACACTTATTACTATATATAGACTCATGACATTTAATATAGATACTTCTGACAACTTAAATTAAAATAAAAAAAATAATGACAAAATATTTCATAACCTCTTAACCTGCTACCTTACTTAAATTCTTTAACCTACAATAATTTCTAGTTGTTCTAGCTTACAATTTTATATAAGGTATCTATTAGCATGATGATATATAGCCTATCTAACACTGAAAGAATTTTTCAAATAACATCAGTACGTCCTGAGATTAGCGAGTTCAAGCAAACAAACAAACAAACTCTTCAGTTTTATATACAGATGTACGTCTATCTAGCACATATCTATTAGTCTCAATCATCTGGTAGCCACCATTTTAATATGGTGTTGCGAGCGATAAAGATACGAATAAGTAAAGTTGAAATTTGAAAAGGATGCACCAAAACTAAAAAAACACCAATTTTCAAAACTTCCGGACACCTTTCCACTGAACTCTTTTTCTCAATCGAAATGACTGAATTATATCTAGACACTTTTTCTTTTTACTAAACAAATTCCAAAATGAATTTTCTATCGTTTATGGTACTAGAGATATGAAATTCAAAGCTATTAATTACGTAATTGCTTGTCTCGTCAAGTCATCAATATCTTAACAATACCAAGCGTAGATTTGCATATAAATTTAACTGGAAGGAGCTGACACGACTAACACGAGAATTTCGTTTAATAATTCATGACTATTTGATACTTGTGTGTAACTTATATCACTGAGCTGTAGATTATTTAACTAAACATACATATATGTCGGAGAAATTAAAATGAAGAGAAGATACTTAATATACAATATTTTATAAGTATTGTGCGTGCACAATTGATGACCCATCATGAAATACGGTCAAGAGAACATGACGATCTCGTACTATTCTGACAGAAACCCAATCAGTTGGTCACACGCTTGGTCACAAGTCAACCTTAGACTTGTGACCAAGCGTGTAGGTTTAAAGACGTCTTCAACACAATTGTAACACTCTCGAGACTACACTAAGGCTAACCCAACAACACAAGGCTAATGTCACACTAATCTGAATCAAGCCTAACTTACGCTTCCGACATATATACAAAATTACACAAGAATATAATATCACCTTAATAATATCGCCTTATACGTGAATAGATTGGTATCGTACCATTTTTATTCTCATTGGAATTCACTTAAATAATTTAATTAACGTATATTAAAGTTACCGAAAAAACATTAACTAGAGCATTGAAAACAACAAATCTGAAGTAGTTGTGACATGGCGCAGTCGGTAGGATTAACGCAAATTTTTGGCTATTACATGAAATTGGTAAATAAACATTTTAATATTTATTAAATATTGATCATAAATAACTTGATTAAAAAATAGATTAGTGACGTAGACGTAATCGTCATTTATATTCTCTGTGTTTTGCTCTACAAACCATAGTGTGAAACATGATGTGACGTCAAATTTTGTTTTACATCACGTGAATCAATAGACATCAATAAGTTTGTCTAACATAATTACAAAATATGAAAACATGACAATATTATCAAAATAGGAAAAGGATATATAAATCCCTTATCCAATCTGCCAAAATAACAGAACTGCAATAAAGATGTAATCTCGAGGGATGCTGCGATGTATCACAGAAATAGACCAGACAATACTGGTTTTAGCAGTATAACTTAAATAATGGTGGAAATATGACGTGGACATTTATTGTGGTTGAATGAAAGGAAAGCTGGACAGAGCATTCATTTTTATTGTGAGTGCGGACAGATTAACAAAAAATATATAGCAATCGCATTGTCAAAATTGCTAAATTTATGTTTCCTATTTGATTTTGAGAAGCTTGTTGGTGAGTTTCGAAGTCTAAGGTTACAGAGATACTGCAACTGTAAATTTTGAGGATGGGACGGGATACCCTGTTAGCAACACCGTTGATAAATTAGTGTTCGCGGGTAGTTCCTTTTATACGTGTATACAGTAGTGCGATAGATTAGAGTCAGTCTCTCTGGTGTTGTCGCGCAGTGTACATGGAAGTTAGTGTTACAGTGTCGTGGTTAAGGTCACCCTTTTTGAGGTCCACGTAACTTTATTATCTATTGTAGTTACAGGTAGGTCGAGTTGAGTCGAGTGTTGGATGTGAGAGTTAATATATTATGAAAGAGCTCTTTAAACCTGCTCCTGGGTCTCAAGCCAGTAAAACAAGAGTCACGTCATAGGTGCCATGAGCCGTTAATATTATTATTCAGTTTAGTTATATGCCATGTCTGGTCGCACAGGTACATTTTGATTTCCTGACAAATATCTTACTAATATTATAAATGTGAAATTTTGTATGTTTGGATATTTGGATGCTTGTTTCCCAATCACGCATAAGCAGCCTAACAGATTTCATTGAAATTTGGGAGACGTATACTTTATAACCTGGATAACACATAGGCTTTTTTAAGGCATACTTTTATCTCCGAAAAAAATTGTTATCGTGCGCGGTAATAATTAAAAATGTATATTATATATAACAACATGTTTAAAATTAAATGTTTTTCTAATTACTTATACATGGTAAACCCACTGGAACATGGAAAATGGATCCACCATGAGAAGACGGGGCGGGTCAACTAAAAAATCATCTACAAATTGAGAATTTCCACCATTTTAAAGTTTGTAAAAATCAGCAAATTTCAGCTTTATTATAAATTTATTTATTTCCCTTATTTAAATATTTCTCTTTCCCTTATTTATATAATAGGCAGTCTCCAATCTAATTGAAAAATACTTTAAGCTTGTGAACATCGCCTTTTGATCACGCTTTAGATCTTTCTTCATTAAAGATGGACCTTTGGAAAATATTATGCTATTCAGAAATATTTTAAAATAGCTTAGAAAATTTCATTAATAAGAATTTAAATTTTTACTCCTATTTATGTAGTAGCTACCAGCACCGGCTTTGCAGGGTTTTCACCTATTATATACATGTATTATACGTATAACCAATCCTCTTGAATCTATATCCTCTGCTGAAAACCGTATTAAAATCAGTAATTTAATAGTTTTAAGCGTATTTCAGCTAGTGGACGCGCGGTGACGACTCGGCGAACACATCGCTCACAGTGTTTATCATAGCTTTAAAAAATATTTAAATTTGTATTTTCGGTAGTTCTAAAGCTTCCTTCATGAAAACAGAAGTCTGCTGACAAGACAATTTTTTTGAGGAACGTGGCTTGTAACTGTATAAACTAAATTCAAAAGTTAACGATATAGAAAGCTTAACCTAACCTAAAAAAAATGTAATTTACCTCGAATATTTAGATTTATTAAAAAATATTTATAGATAATAGACATACCAAACAGCTAATGTAACTAATGTGCGTGGTACGAGAGAAGGCGAGAGGGTGGTTATCGACGCACACAAACGTTTATAAATTGTTTATCTTTTTATAATCATTCCGAAATAAATCGCGAGATAGTATTACAGTAATTTATGGTATTTATAGTTGATTCATAAAAATAAAAGATACGATAATCTTATAACAATGAATCTCTATTTCTCTTGGTCACGGCATCACGCGTAAACGGTTGGACAGATTTCGCTAATTCTTTTTTTTCTGTTGGTTATGTCAGGTAGGTTCTTATAGAAGAAAAAATTAAAAAAGTTGCGCGGAAAATAAGACAATTTAAGAAAACTTAACGACCATATTAACTTTTCTAATGTTAGCTTTTGACAGCCAATTCGAATTCAATAATCATAGTTAAGACAGAACGACGTCTGTCGGGTCAGCTAGTATAAGATATAGGTAGTGAGAATAAAAATCTTCGAATTCCAATATATTCCAGGATTTTTATGCAATTTTTCTTATTATCATCCTAATTCAAACCATAGCATCCTAATTCGCACCAGTTTAAAAATGCTGAAAATCGGTCCCATATCCCATATACTCCATACTCGTATCACTTTCAGTAAAACTGGATCAGTTAGAAACAATTAGAGAATATTGTAAATTAATTATTTATTCATTGACAGAGTCTTGGGTAACAAGATTGTGTTTGAAGTCTTTATCTTGATGGTGATTCAGAATGCGTTTTTTTTAGTGAGCGTTTTTGTTCGCGTCAGTGACAAGCGTATGTGTGCGCGCTCGCATTTCTAGGGAGAAGAATCTCAGAAGTAACACGCCTGAAACTCGTCTGCCCCCATCTACGTCAAGCCCCGGAGGCGATATTTATATCATTTGGTACGTTTATAATTTTCAATATATTGTTGCTAAATTAATATAATATAATCAGGCGCTAACTACAGTAAACATATTATATTATTAGCCCTCAGGAACTCTGATTTTTTTCGAGATAAAACCTAACCTATATATTAATCCAGGTTATGAAGTACTTGTGTACCAAATTTCAAGCGAATCCGTACAGCAGATTTTGCGTGATTTAGTAACAAACTTGTACTTTTAATACAAGGTTTCATGTTCTCCTTTAACCCATCAGAGAGAAAAATTTCTTAATGGGGAGTTGTATTATAAAGTAAGCTTATATTTAATAATGCAACTTACTATTAAGAAATATAGTTTTTCTCAATAAATTATTATTAACAAGAAACATATTATACGATTGATAAACGGTGAGGGCAGTGGAATAAAAAATATGGTTGATCAGAGCATTCTGCACAGAAATAATATGTCATAGAATGAGAGAGGAATGATAGCCATTACTGTACAGCAATACGTTTACACATGCAATTTAGACAGGAAGCCAGACACTGCCTGGGGCTTGAGTCCTAAGAGCAGTTTTAAGAACTACAATAGATAATAAAGTCAACTTACGTGGACCTCGAGAAAGGTGACCTTAACCACGACACTATAATATTAACTTCCAACTACACTACACTAAAACACCAGAGAGACTGACTCTAATCTATCGCATTAAAGATATATATATATTGTCTAATCAAAATAAGATAAGATGAACTACCAGCGAATACTAACTTATAAACAATGTTACTAATTGCATTTGTATACGGTCTAATAGCAGTTTCTGGGGCTTGAGACCCAGGAGCAGGTTTAAAGAGCTCTTTTATAATATATTAACTCTCAATTCCACCACCGACTTCGCCAACTACAATAGATAATAACCACGACACTATAACACTAACTTCCATGTACACTGTGCGGCAACACCAGAGAGACTGAGTCTAATCTATCGCACTTATTGTCTTCACGTCGGTACACTTGACTACTTTACAAACAGTGTTGCTAACAGTAATATCTCAATCAAACTAAATTATTTCTAAAACAGACTATGTAAAATTAGTTTTTTGAAAAAAAAAAGACCAGCTTTCCAAGTTGCAGGTAGCTTCAGACAAACTTACTTATCGACCAATTGTTAAGGTATATTTTATATTACTTATAAAATATAATAAAATAACGATAAGCCACCCGTCGCTGTTTCGCTTAAATAGAGCTTTTTAACTAAAAAATATCATCCAACCACAGATTTAATAAAATTTCAGGAGTTGATTTTTGTATATTACAACCATTTTAGATAGTAATACAAAGGCTTTAAATAGCTAAACATCTTTACTCTAGCTCTTGTTTTTTTTTCACAAAGGTGAGAAATAAGTCTAAGGAATTTTAAAATTATGTCGGCTTATAAGATTATTATCCTTTTTTTCACAATGCAAAATAATTTTAATGGCCTTAAGTGTTCTCCTAAAACGATAAAAGCGAGAAGTTGTAAGGTCACAAAGTTGAGTAATTTTCATTTTCCCGTCTTAATTTGTAAAGGTATAATAAAAGTTGTGTTCAAGGGTTGTTTTAATTACAATTATGAAGGAGATTAATATTTAAAATAATTGTATTACAAGTTTTACAACTGCTATGAATATCCAAATCGCTTCGCTAAGATGTCACATAAGAATCTTAATATTTTAGGATATAATATTCGTTGCTTCCTTTTATGTGAAAAATCCAAAACATTGTATAAAATATCAGCTTTGACTATAGCTTGCCTAAAGCAACAAAACTTACTTTGTCCGGTTGTTAGATGGAAAAGTTCCTGGACACTCTCTCCAACATGTATAGATAAAAAACCTATAAGGCCTTAATAAGCAGATGTTATGTAGTAAAATGATTCCTTATTTTTAGGGCTAATTTTGCTTCCGATTTGATATATGAGCCTAAGTTTAGAATCTAGGTAAGAGTACCTACCAAAAACTTGATGTAGTCCTTTCTAACACGAACACATTTCGAAAAGAGTTAAAATATAAAGTAAAAAGGATAAGTCAAAATGGCGAGTAACCCAGCATCCCTTGGTGGTAGATCTGTTCGTTACCAAGCTTGCGGCTACCAGCATGCGAATCCGATCGCCAACTATCCCATTCCGCGGAACCACAGTATTCTTCTCTTCACCCTCTATCAACCCCCTCTCCCACTCTCTTTCTCAAGGTGGCAACGCATCAGCAAAAAAAGGGATAAAAAGCTCAAGGTGTAATCTTAACTTTTACTATGTGAAAATATTAAAAACTCCAAAAACTTTTAGTAAGCTAACTTTTTTCTTCACGTAAGGGATGGAAGTCCCGTTTCAATCCCAATGAATGTACCCTTATTTAATTCGTTTTTACGCATTCTTTTAGTGATAAAAAGCTCAAGGTGTAATCTTAACTTTTACTATGTGAAAATATTAAAAACTTCAAAAACTTTTAGTCAGCTAACTTTTTTCTTCACGTAAGGGATGGAAGTCCCGTTTCAATCCCAATGAATGTACCCTTATTTAATTCGTTTTTACGCATTCTTTTAGTGATAAAAAGCTCAAGGTGTAATCTTAACTTTTACTATGTGAAAATATTAAAAACTCCAAAAACTTTTAGTCAGCTAACTTTTTTCTTCACGTAAGGGATGGAAGTCCCGTTTCAATCCCAATGAATGTACCCTTATTTAATTCGTTTTTACGCATTCTTTTAGTGATAAAAAGCTCAAGGTGTAATCTTAACTTTTTTTTGTGAAAATATTAAAAAAGTTAAAAATTTGTTACTAGATAACTAATTTCTTCGCATAAGGGTTGCTCATCCGGTTTCAACCCCTTTGATTTTTATCTCATTTTACTCATATTTTATAACTTATTCAGCTAATAAAAGCTCAGAGTGTAATAATAGCTTTTATTTTGTGAAATTTTTATTCTATTAAAAAATAATTTAAAAATTATTCGGCAACTAACTAATTTCTTTACATAAGGGTGCTCACGCCTTAGAATAAAATATTTATTTCATGTTATTTATTGAAATTAGTACTAGTTTCTGGTTAATTTTACCTTATTTTATGCAGACTTCTTTATTTGGTTGGATTATCTTAGTCAGCCAACTTTAGTCAGCTAACTTCACACCGGTGCCACTTAACATTAGGTGGATCGACTGTTAGTGTGCCCCTTATCAAAAAATCTAGGTAAGGACTATCCAGGTAAGATCTAATTATTAAAAAAAGACACTTACTATAATAACTGAATATAATTTTAATAAATCCTATAATATGATTGATCTACAAGATTTATACAAAATACTATTTTGCCTCGTGTCTCAAATAAGACTTTATTAGTAACCAAATTAAGATTTACATATTTGAATTAGTATTCATTTTGTAACTAACGTGGGTAGACTGTGCTAAGTGTGGTTTGAATATTAATCATAATCAACCAAGCTAGTAAAAACAAACAAGAATTTAAAACAACAGCCTAAACTCACTAAAGGATTCCCTCATTCACCCTAAAACCGCTTAATTTTAACTTTATATGTCCGTATACAAGAATTCGCGGTCTACCCTCGCTGCCAATAGTTTTTATTAAATATAGGTGACTTATGCATACTTAAATAATGCCACTAATCGTTCCGAACTGACAAATACCTAGTACTGGCTATGCTTACACAAATTAGCACATTAGAATGGGATGGGTTCCTTCTTTGATCCCTCCTATGACGATCACTTATTTAGGCTTCCCCAGTGATTATTCAATTTACGCGGATTTTTTAGACATATATCTCCTCCAACTTCATATTTTATACTGCTTATCCATAAGCTAAGTAAATTGGTTGGCCATCTCAACCTGAGAGTAGGATGTGCCCTTTAATTTTGCAACCTGTAAAAACAGGAAGCTAAAGCCATAACAAGTCACTGGCTAGTCAACATGAAATTGAGCAGGCATGAAGTCCATGACTAGAGACTTAGGAAGGGAAAGGAAGTTCCTCATCATCACCCTTTGATGGCCCACTGCTGAGCCGGGTCTCCTGTTCAAAATAAAGAGAGTTTGGGTCATTGCGGGTTGGCAGTTGGCGGGAAATCCTTCACCATTCACCGTTAATAGCTATTATAAAATATACTTATTTGGTTCAGTTAGAGAAAACAGATTAATGGTACCAAAGGTATTTGAATAAAATATAACCGTCCCAGTTAAATAAAATCATTGTATATTTATTACTAAAAATCGGTGCCAAAAATTTCGTAATGAAAATATATGATACGCTACATATTTATTATTTATGCATAGCCTGCTCGAGAGAAATTTTGATTAAGGCGGGCGAGGGCGGGAAAAGTTAATAAAATTCTGGGATTTGTTCAACAAACGACGTCTATTTGCTTTATTAACGAATATTGTCGACGTGTTTTTCTGTTAATTCACTCATGTATTTTAGAAACGTTTTATTTTCAGGTTCTGCCTTCTAGAAAACGTGAGTTATAGTTGTTTAAGGTGGTAGAGATTAATAGTCATTAACTATTTATATTAGGGGCACAAGCAGGTGAGGGTAGATTTAGAAATCTCTACATTAGAGACTAAAATTCTTACATACGAAAAGGGAGAGAATAAAGAGAAATCTTATATAATCATGGAGTTACACCTACTTGAAGGTTTTAAGGGTAGTAGTAACTTGACCTACCTTGATTAAATAATAATATTTATGACTAGTTCCGCCCCGGCTTCGCACGGGTATAATTTATAAATATTTTGATTGATTTTTGTCACACGCGTTTAAAATATTAAAGCGCTTATTACAATAAACATATTTTATTATTATACTCAGAAACTAAATTTTTCCGGGATAAAAAGTATCATGTGTATTAATCTAGGTTATAAAGTACCTGTGTGCCAAATTTTATTGAATTTCGTTCAGCTGTTTTTGCGTGTGTCAAAGAATGCGAGAGGAATGACACCCATTACTGTACAGCAATACGTATACACATGCAATTTAGACTGAGGCTGTGGACCTTAAGAAGGGTGACCTCAACTACGACACGATAACACTAACTTCCGTTTACACTGCGCGAAAACCAGAGAGACTGGGACTAATCTATCGCACTAAATTAAGTTATATATTATCTTAACGTCGGAATACTTGACATAATATAAAATGGTCTACCCGCTACTACTACTTTATAAAAAGTGTTGCTAACACATGATTGAGTAACAGAAATCCAAAGTTCTCATTTATATTAGTAAGAAACTAAATTTAAATAATCATTGTAAAGTACTAGTATTAGTGTTTGTGGGTGTGTTTAAGTTGTGTGATTAAATACTAGGAAATGTTTGCTTGACGAAGCAATTAAAACATGTATCAAAATGTTTACTTTTTAAAAATCGTATTTATGAAACTAATGTAGATAGAATTCAAACAAAACTTGTTATTTATAACCGCGGCATAAAAACGTGTATTGAACCGTTTTCAATATTCCATTAATGTAAATTGAAACTGGAATCTTTTCCATTCATTTATATTTTCATATTCAAATGTATGTCAAATATGTAATGAATATTTTATTTACTTTTTTTTGTAAAATTACATGTGGTGAGATAAGATGTAATTCAAAATTATCTTTATCTTTTGCCATAATAGGCCACTTAAGTATTACCTAAGCAAATTTGTTTGCAATCAATTCCATAATGCGTTTTAAGTGCATTTTATTGTTACGAGCTTGAGTTCGGGATTAAAAGAAATTGATAGATGCTTCGTTGGTAACGGATTTATTTAAATTGTTACAAAAGTTCACCTAAATCTCCACACAAATCTACACTACGTTCTCGTACTATTTACACGTGTCCGGTATTTACACTTCTTATTTCTAATCTGTACAGTTTCACACTTATTACGCGCACTTCTCACTAAGCACTATTTCCACCGCTGTTCGTCGCTATACACTTCACAATATTCCACTACTATGACTAGGCACCACTTTCACTGCACTACGATATCTCTTCGAACTCACTTCTTCACTCTCGAGTAATAGACTGACTTACAATCGTCCATACAACGCTTTATATAGGATTTCATATAGAAAATTCGTTACTTGATTCCAGCAATTTAAAAAAAAAGATTATCCTGACAACCACTGGAAAGATCTAGAGTTATACTCATCTCACTCGACCACATAAATTTAACTAATTCCTTTTCCCACAATGTCAATCATCGAAGGCTCGCGAAACTTCCACCGAACGACATCTTGCTGTCCTTCTCGGTTCATTTTGCCGTCTTATTCTATTTTGACATTTTCAAGCAAGCAAGTTCGAAATAAAGCTAGGTCTAAGTATGCGAATTGTTTTGATGTAAATTCGCAACATTATCATTATTGTCTTGTGCGGTATCGGTCCCATGTAGATAACAATACAATTGGACCGATTGGAAAATAAATTAAATTTTACCATTCAACAAAAACCGTTGGGTCAAACGTGATTACAAGTACAACTCGGGGAGGTCACATTTAACCCTCTAATTGGCCATGAAAACTTTTTAATTAGAATTTACAATACGGCCCTTCTAAACCTTTGTTAGTTCATTTTACCTCGTGTGTTCGGACCCTACTAATTGTAATATAAACGAGACGATTTGTTACTCACTGGTATATTTTTAAAAAGCAGACAAATTTCGAAATTATAGGTAGCAGTAATAAGGTGAACGGTATTGCTCTAAATAGAAAAGGCGTAAAGTAAGAAGTAAATTTTTGTGATTGCAATTTCTTTAAAACAAACTCACAAAAATATCCAAATTTAATTTTTATTACTATAGTTCTAACCAATTTTGATATTTTTTAATAATTCCTCTAACGAATTATGAATAATCTTCCTTTGTAATGTAACTAAGGATCTGAACTGTTTGCAATATAACCAAACACTACTGTACGGATTTTCATGCAGTTTTCTACAATAGATAGAATAATTCATAAGGAAGGTTTAGATGTATAATTTGTTTGTAATTATTGAAAATGTTGGAAAACTTCAAGCTGCTTAAGAGCTTCCTTCGAAAATGTCATCTAACCCTTTTTGAGATATAATAAAATAATTTATGGTAGGTTACATAAAAAAGGAGGCATAAAATGCTCGCGAAGCGAACGAAGCCGCGGCGGGTAATAAATATTAAAAAAAAAATCATCATTACTATGATATCTGTTTAAATAAATAATTCAACATGACACGTACGACATAATATCTAATTGTTAGCAACATTTTCCTTTTCATTTTCACGTTTAAACTGGTCCCAAAGGTCTTCGAGACACTACCGATATATTAACCGTACTAAATAGTAGAGGGCAGAAATATAGGTCTCTTAAAACGAAGGGTATATAAAGTTAGCTTGAAATGTGAGAGTAAAAAGGACTATGTGTAGCAATTAGATTGGGTTAATGTTTCTTTTGTATTAAAATCAATTTTATTGGAAGGACCGAGACTGATCCTGGGCACACACCTTTGAATTTTACTTTGACTAACTTATGTGTGTTTTAGGAAATTAAATATCACTTGCTTTAACGGTGAAGGAAAACATCGTGAGGAAACCTGTACTCTTGATAGTGCTCTATGTTCTCAAAGGTATGTGAAGTCTGCCAACACGCACTGGGCCAGCTTGGTGGACTATGGCATAAATCCCCCTAATTCTAAGAAGACCAAGCTCAGAAGTCGGCCATTAAAGGGTGATGATGATATCAAAAATATTGCTAGTATAAACATATTGACTTGTGTCTATATTTCGGTTGAATACTCCTTCATATATTTTTTTTTTAAATAAATGCATTTAGTACCATTTATAACATAACTACAACACTAGCATTAAATGAATATTGAATCTATATATTTTAGATAAAATTATGATATTTTTGACGTTCCCTAAAAAGGTAAATTTTTTAAAAAACTAACATGTCACACAAAGAGATCCAAACTTATTTAGTATAGTTTAGTTAGTGATATATTTATTTAATTAATAAAATACAATTAGTAAAGAAAAATCATACTAAATACATAATTATATAATGAGAAATCTCGGAAAGGCAATTTTTATGTTTTAATTTTTCCACATTTTTTTTATTAAAAAGGGAGCTTTTCTGGGGACGTCAAAAACATTTTTTTTCTTCTTTCCTTATTCTATCAACAGATGGATATCGCGTCGCCAATTAAAGACAAATCGAAAAAAACTTTTATTTTCCTTTTTTTTATAGGAATAAATAAAAAAGATGACTAAAAATAATCCGTAAAACAGTTTGTTAATTCAAGCAAATTGTGTAAGATGGGCGAACCCCGCATTGCGACGGAGTAGGATTTACCGTGACACAAAGTTTGCTTTAAAAGATTGGCAACTCCCTTCCATTACGACCTATCTACTTGATTTGTTTTTACGTATTTTGCTAAATGGATAAGGTTTTAGGACTTCTGGAAAAATTTTTAAGACACTAATCTGCATTATTATTGAGTAAAAGACATTTATTTAATTTCTATGCTCACTCTTTCTATTATTTAAATCTAACTTTGATCTTAACAATATTTGTTGTGTACGTTGTCCACATGGGCCACCGGTGCACTTGAGCAGGGTTGCCAGAAATGCTGAGTGAAAAGTAGCCTTGCGGGAAAAAGTGTAGACCAATCCAAAAAAACCGCCCAAAGTTTAAAACTATACATTCTTTAAAATAATTGACGACTAAAAAAAAGGCTCCATACACTGTTGCCAAGTAAACCCTAACTTTTGGGGAGTTTTATTAAATAATATGAACTGAATTTTTAGTAGCAATTTCATTACTTTTCTGTACATTTTTGGAATTTTTGGGGCTTTCAAGAAATTATCGTGATTTTCGGGGTTCATACAAATTTTGGGAAAAATATTTTTGAGAGTTGGTAATAGTGTCTCCACAATCCAGGAAAGGAATAAAGCCGGTTACATCCTAAAGTAATGTTATAAAATTATGAAGCTTAGAAATGAAACCAAGGTCAAACTAAAAAATAATAATTTAAAACTAAATCATATTATACTTATTATATTTTAGCATTTAAAAACGACGCCCAAATTGCGGACAACTGGCAACACCGCGCTAGACAGTGTAGTATCATTATATTATTATCTTAATCTTGGCTGAGCTATGTTAATAATAACTATGATAAATGACGAGGACGAACTACCAGAAGTATATTGTGAGGGATGGCACGGTGGACATATTATGTCGGCCATGTCATAGTCCGGGCGAATAACTCATATTATTTCCGGTTGTCCTCATCTTGCTAACGGCGAGTATTTACACAGACACAAGCAAGTGGCCACGATTATCCACGAACAACTTGCTCTTCGATACGACCTTGTGGAGTTCGAGGTATACTATAGGTATGCGCCCGGCCCAGTTCTCCAAAATGGTCGTGTCACGTAATACTGGGATCGAACTATTATCACTGACAGGACTATTGTTGCCAATAAGCCGGCTATAGTGGTGATAGATCGATCGAAGCGCTGCACAATGATTGTTGACGTCACCATCCCGCATGATAAGAATCTCGTTGAAGGTGAGAAAGATAAACAAATAAATAATCTTGACTTAGCCCATGAGACTGTCGACTCAGCGTGTGTGTGGGATGTGGACTCTAGTTAGAGTTAATTTTTTCATAAACGTTTAGATAACTTCACCAATGAATATACAACTAACAAAAAATAAGAACCAAATATTAAAGGATTATACAAACAGAACACTTGTAAAACCCTCGTAAAAGAACGGAACGATTAAGTAAATCATCTAAAACCGTAACTATGAACTCGCTTTCATCGCTTAGTTTATAACTTTTTTAATTGATATTTTTATGAAGTTTCTCCAAGCCATTAAAGTCCTTAACAACGTGAACTCACGTAACTTTACTACTAAGTATTTGTTGGAAATGTTTCCATAACGAAGCCCGTAAATTTCTGCAACAATTCTTACATAATTGAAGTATAGATATAGTAAGTATACCAGAATCATAACTCCCCAGATTGTGAGGATGGTGGACAAAACCCCACACACGTGGAAGCTGGCTGGGCCCGGTTTCAGCTTCTTTAAATTAAGGGTTATCTATTTGTCAGTAATGTGATAAAAGCACACAGTACTCACAAGTTCTTGATGATCTTGAATCTTCCTTGGGCATGCCCGGTCGCACCACAACACATAATAACACCAAATAGTTCGCACTTCACCACTAGTCCGTTTTCGTCAGGGAAGGGTCAATTAACTAGCGTTTAGGAGATATAGCACACACAGAACTCGGAATATTATTAATTAATAAAGGGATCAACAGGGGGGGGGGGTTGCACACCACGCGCGTGCGCCACTCTCAATGCCTAGTCCTCCTAGAGCTAACACCTCCGCCGCCCGCGCGTTCAATATATATTAAACATGCTATATTATACCTAAATTCATCAAAAAATTTAAGCAACCCGTGAGAGAACCGGTTAGAATACTATTCCTCTCTGCCGCCGGGAAAGTATCTCGTAAGAGCCGAGTAACCCAGCACCCCATTGGTGGTAGAGGATTTGTTCCCCGACCGCGTTCCGGTCGAGCCGCATGTGGGCCAAATTTACCCCCTTCCTCGCTCATCAAATTAATGCTGCTGATCTAGTGGAGTTTGGGCTCTTGCACAGGGTCCGCTGAAACTGCAGCATTTTTTTCTTCACTTCCCCTCCTCAGTTAATCTTCGTCGAGGTCCATTCGAAGAGCAAGTTTTCAACAAAACAAGAGGATATCTATTGTTATGAAGTATATTTTTTTCGTCCACAAAATAATTTTAATATAATAATCTCCCCGGTTTAGCATTTTTAAAGGATAAAGGAGGCCTAGCACCACGGCACTAAACAACACTACACCATTAATCTCACTACTTTAATACGTACTCCGCATCAGCGTATGACAGACTAACTCAATCCTATCGGAACGAAAGTAATATTAATAGTCCTTCTCGAAATGAGATAAAATGAACTAATAATAATTTATAAACGGTGTTGGTAACTATTCCTACGTTCTCTTTTTTCTTCTAAAATGATTTTTGTAACAAAGTAGTTGGCGTCTACCTAAAAGCCATTTACACTCAAACCTACGTATGTGAAAGGCGTTTCCTTTCCGAGGAATTGTAAGGCAAGAAGGGTTAATCTTCCGGTGAGAAGACGTGCCTTTCCCGCTTCCATTTTTAGACGTTGAGCTATTTAATATAGAAACGAAGGTGAATTAAAGGATAAAACAGTTTACTGTATATTTTATCGTCTCTGGAAAGGCTCACAAATTTTGATGAAACTGTGGTATACTCTCAAGTCATACAAAAATACTTGACCTATTTAAAATATATATAAAACGTAGTCGGATTAGTTATACCATTTATAACTTGGGAAATTACTTAAGATTTTTATCGTGAAGAATATTTATAATTTTTTCATGGATTCAGTTTGTGAACAAAAAGCTGCAGTACATGTTAAATATAAACAGGATGTAATACGTATCATATCCTGGTTATATTAAAAGGACGCAAACTTAATATAAAAGAACTAGGAACCAAGTGGAGAAATAACCAAAATGTAGGATAACAGCTGTATGACATTCTGAGCAGACCAAAAGTATACGCAAAGCTGCGTTTAATGACGTAATAAGCGAAAAGATAAGATATTACATATCTGATATTCGTATTCCGCTCTCGTAGGCTATACTAACCAAGAATTATAAAATATACCATAAACCACGTTTTTCTGACCTTATGTCTGTTTGTCCTCTATTTATGGATCTCTACATCTCTGTGTCTCTACTCGTCTAGGTCTCTATGCATCTAAGCGTCTACGTGTCTACGTTTATAAGTCACTATGTTGCTGTATTTCTTCGTATCTCTATCTCTTCATCTCATTGCTTGTCTACTGCTCTGGATTTCTGATTCACTACGTTGTTGTTATCTTGTCTACGCCTGCGCGTTTTTGAGTCACTACGTTGCTGTATCTCTACCTCTTCATCTCATTGCCTGTCTACGTCTCTGCGTTTCTAAATCTCTACATCTCTCTGCCTCTCTACTTATCTGTTTTACTGCATGAATACATCTTTATATGTATACGAAAGTTATCCATGTATCTTCGTCTTTACAACTCTATGTCTCTTCACCTCTCTTCCTTTCTTGGTCGATATTTTTTTGAGTCTCTACATCGCTACGTCTCTTCATGTCTCTTCATCTCTACATATCTGCTCTACTGAGTTTTTTTTTAATGTTTTTGATTTACGTAACGTATATAACTATCTAAGTCTAGTTGTGTCTCCATCAATTCTCTACGTCTCTGTCTCTGTTTCTTTATAGCATTTTTGTGTATAGCCATATCGTTTCATTGGTCTGTAATAAACCAATAATAAATAAATTAATTTCGCCTAATTTTATTATTTAGGAAATGATTTTAGTTTTTTTTAACAGAAATATATGTTTTACTTATAATATATATTCTACCTATTGTTCTAACACCGTTAACACGAATATTAAGCTGAGTTATCTTGACACAAATGGCTTTTATTTTCTTTTTCTTCCATATTCGTATTGTGTGTAATTTAAAGTTTCCTAATAATATTTTCGGTTGGAAATTAAAGGATTTAGTAACCAAAGTTATATGTGCTTGGATTTTACGTTATATGTTAAGGGTAGACGTAGAATAAACGGAAAATTTATTTATTGAATATATATCTACATCCACACTATTATATTAAGAGGAAAGATTTGATTGTTTCTTTGTTTGTATTTTTGTATATGTGTTTGTTGCTAATAGGCTCAAAAATTACTGAACCGATTTTGATAATTCTTTCGCCGATCGAAAGCTACATCCAAGGAAGCTGCTCTATTCCTGAGTGACATACGTGATAGTATTGCCATATATTTTGTTATTAATTGCAGGCAGGTAAGTAGCTGTTTTGTTCATATCGATCCAATTTTAAACATTTTTTCACTACAATCTATTTATTTTTAATTTATTTTTTATATTATCTTGTTTTCAATGATGAAGCACTATTATCAAGTGGGAATTACGAATTTCGATTATAATTATATTTAAAAATCCGAAACAAAGCAAATACAGGCAATTCTTGTATGCATAAATATGTTTCATGTATCTTGTGAACTACTTTCACGATTTGGATACATTTTAGAAGATTATACGGAAGAAGATTTAAAGTTACGGGAATAAAAAGTTGGGATAAAGTATGATCGAAATGTAATGGCAAAAAAAGTGTAAGTGCCTTTTTTTCGATAGAAAAGGCAGTTAAACATGCCTCCCAAATTATACCCCGAGAGGGTATGTGGGGTTCACAGGCGCACTGCCAGAATACCAACTAAAAACCATCGCTCCCTTACCGCAATAGTGCAACCGTGTTGTCCCAGCATATTATTTCATTTTAAAATATTTTCCCTTTTATGTCGGGGGGAGAGATTGCGCAAAGCGCTCCCTTCTTATCCCCTGTCTTTTTCGGCATGTAGAAATTGTAAGGCCTGCTGCTTTACGCTCTCGCAACTTTGCTTCCTTCAGAGCCATCACTGTCTCGCAAAAGGAAACTATCGCAGACCAACACCTCTCACTGCTGAGCATAGCGTCCACCACACTCACCAGTGACAGGTCTCTATCTATTTCAGACGCCAATATATGACGTTGGAGTCCCCACGCTGCGCATTCACACAGTGTGTTATGCTGTGTCAATTGATTAACCGTATTCCTGACGGGTAGGTGTGTCGCCTCACTCCTAGCTACTTGGTGCAGGTGCTCCAGAGCAACCATGCCAGAAACTACCGGCGTCAATCTAAAGCTGAGTTTTCCATGCTACCTATCCAACATCTCAAGTGGGGGTATATTGCTTTCACAGTCACAATGCCGGCGTTTGGAGATCTTTAATCTTCTCCCCATCTTTGGATTAGAGTATCATTTGCGATAGCTCTAATTCTCAAAGTTTCTTCTGGCCGTGGGCTTTCACCACTTTTTCTCATATTTACACGAAACCGAAACATCTCCGTCATCAATTCTGCCTGGAGTTCCCAGGGTGAATCACTCGCAAACAGTGTCGCTGTCCACGATATCGTACGATAACCACGAATTATTCTCATAGCTATAGTTCTTTGTGGCCTTCGAAGAATGCGAGCAGTGAGAGCATTCACCCATATTGGTGCTCCTGCCTATTGGTGCAGCCTACTCAGGACATCGGCAGCGTTGAAGAGTTTTGGAGCAAGTTGAGTAAAGTGTGGCGCAAAACTCCATCACCCATCCAGAATTAGGCCCAGATATTTCACTCCAGGTTAGGTTAGTAAGCGCTTCTGGGCCTCTTTCGAAAAGTTTCCCCATGTCATTCATTAGCACTATAGGCCTATAAGCTGACGGTGAGTCTAGTGGACCACCTGCTTTATGTAACAGACAACATTCCGACTTTTTACTGTTTCGGAAGCTGCCCATACAATATGCATCTGTTCTAAAGCTCAAGAATCCGTTGTTCAAGATATTCCATAGCAATATATAACACTCGATCAGGAATACCACCGGGTTCAGGTGCAGTTTTCCTTGGTAGAAAGCGATCACGGGCCACATCTCTCTTTGAGTGACAGGAGGAATATTCGTTACACCTTCCAGAGACAGAATCAAAAAGGTTGGGGAACAAGCCTCTTATAACCTGTGGCAGGAGGTCAGGCTGCAAAGTTTTAGTGAGGGGAGGGCCGTGAGGGCAAAGATTATTCCGTGCCACTCTATATAAGCGTCCCCAAGGGTCCCTGTCTAAATTAGCAAGCTTACGAGCCCGAGACTTGGCATGTTTGATCGCCACCTGGAGAACTTTTTTTGACTCACTTTTTTGATGCTTCCAGTTCCATATCAAGACTATTTTGTCTGCGACAACGAACATACTGCTCTGCTACATGCTGCCCGGAGCTCAGCTATTTCTGATGACCACCGATATACTTGATGGCGCCCTGATTTGTATCGGATTCTGGGCATGGCAGCATCACAGATTTCTGTGATGACAAGGAAAAACAATAACTTTATATTATAACTTTATATAATACTGTAATTTATTTATTATAATAAAAATATTTTGTACATATTGTGTTTTATTCCACTTTGCTTACCTTACGAGTGAGAGAGACCTTTATATTGTTTTTATATAGAAGTGAGCGAGTGGACGATTAAGAAGCAACGTCGGCGTCAAGCTGCTACTATTATACTCGTCTCTTTCAGTAGTAACTACGATAAGTTTATTCTGTTAGTTATTTTTGTATAGGACAAGTTGGCAGCCGAGTGGCAAACTACCAGCCTTCTAACTTAAGACTCGAGGACAGCCACTCACAACTTTACGATACAATTCTTTGTTACGTCGATGTACGTTGAAAATAGAACAAAGATGCAGAATATAAAGCTATATAAATGTAAACAAATGTCTAATGCATATATCTATGCTAATATTATAAAGAGGTAAAGTTTGTGAGGGGTAATCTCTGGATCTACTGAAACTGGATTCTGAAAATTGTTTCACCATTAAAAAGCCACATTATTTTTGTGTGTTGACACAATGATTCACATTTTTGGGTACATTATGAATGAATTAATGAGTGAATGAGTAAGTGGACGGTTTAAATATACCTCAGCTAAGCTAAGACGGCTTGGTTTAGATAAATAGATATCAAGTAAGTCTGAAAAGTAAACTTTTTATACATTTTTATAAATTTCTTCATAAAATAAGTATTAAAATAATTGTATATAATTATCATAATATTATAACAACAAAGTAATTATACAACTTTATTATTCTAGAATCTAGAGAATCACAAACTTTTTCAAACGAAAATTCATTTTAATTTACTTTGACTTTTTCTTATTACTTTTTGTTTATGGAGCTTAATAATAATTAAAAAAAACTACTACTTGTTAATATTTTTAAAAAGAAGATGAGCTTCTTTTTGTTATCGAAACTCTCCCAATATTTCACTTAATTAATTAATAGTGTTAAATTCAAGTAATACTCGATAAAAATGATATATTAAACTATATTAATACTACCTTAGTCAATATTCAACATATGAAATCATTTGTCAGATTTTCCGAGGTCTATGTAGATAGCTTCCTCTAATATTAATATAAAATTTGGACGGAAAAGTAATGTTTTGCTAGAAATAGACTTGATAACCTTTGATTGTTGTAGTTTCTGCAGATAATATAAAATCTATTTCTCAATCGATCTGAGAGAATCGTCACAGTGATTTCAACATCATCTGAAGTGCTTCATGTCCCAAATAACACAGATTGAGATTGTCCGTATTGGACAATACAACTCCTTGGCTTGTAGTTAGTTAGAGGTCGGGCAATAGTGAATAGCTTTGGTGACATAAGCTGCGGCTGGATTGCAAGCCCCAGGCTGAGTCAGCTTTCTATCTAAAGTGCAAGTTATAACCATTGTTAAACAGAAAATTATTTTCATAGTAAATTTAATTTGTAAAGTAACATAGTATATACAGCTGGACAGCATCATAGTACCACATAAGTTGTAAAAGATAGCAACAGTACAATAACTTAGCTTGGTGCCTGGCAACCCACCAAAGTCTTGAAAACTTTGTCGATTGGACGACACTCGCAATTTAAAGCGTATACCAACTTACGACTTGTATTTACACTCTTTCTACAGGATCTTAAAATTACGAGTCAAGATAAAAGCGTATATAGCGACTGGGGTAAGCGACTCAGGTGTAGATTCAAGGAATCCTCAACTTCACAATTTAAACACTAGCCTAAGAACAGTAACAAAATATTTTTCACTTGGACTTACTATCTAATTTTTTATTATTTTTTTGTTCTGAATGTAGTTCAGACAACAGAATTTCTCGATGTTCATTCCATATGTTTCATTTTTTACCTTATGTACCTGTGTGTCTGTCTGTAGCATCGTATCGTCAAGGATAATGGACTGATTGTGATGAAGTTTTCTTTGATTGAAAGGTAATTTAATCCAGATGGTGCTTATTGTGAGGATCTGGTCACCCGTCTGATCATTCATCATCAGCATTATCAGCTCATGTCTAACTTGGAGCTATTAATATATTGACAATTATAACAATCAAAATGGTAGATGAAATCAAATGGGAGAAAAATTATTAAAAAAATAATAAAAAGAGTAAAATTATCAATATGTATTAGTATTGTAGTTAATAATAAGGGCTTATTAAGGCAATTTCATTTCCATTGACCCTGATCATGTACAAAAGGGTCATAATATATTAAAAAGTCTGTAAAAGGCAATTTCAAAGAATAATTACACACCGTATATTGGACATGGTGGCGACATTACAGACCTTTTAATTAGTATGTTCTACGGTTTATAAGTATTTATGAGGAAGAATGATGAAAACGTTAAAAATACAAGCTTTAAATATTTTTTTAAATATTACTATGACATATATGTCGGAGAATAGTAAAAGACTATCGAATAATCGAATGGTCATCGGTATCTATGGCGTTGGAGTAGGTTAGTAGTCACTTCCGTTGTTTTGACAGTTTCGACCCTTTATATGCCATCGACAGTCTGACTGAAGTCTTAGTCGTGCGACATCTCTCAAGGAGTGAACTAGTCCCTGGATAGTGTCAGTGAGTGTTAAGTGCAATGCAGTGTTAGTACTAGGAGTGCTGTCCGATCAAGGTCACGTGAGTACCTTACAATCCAGTTGCCACTCTTGTGTTAAGTTAGGTTTATGAGAGTTTAACCTTGGGTTTAAACAGAGAACCTGAGGTGAGTGTCTCGATTGAATAAAGGAATTCCTTAAGCCTACACCTTGGTCACAAGTCCAAGGCACTGCTTAGGTTTCTCTCGTAATTGTTTGAGATCATATTTGATTATTTATCGGTTCAGTAGAAGTATCTACGTTGCTAACTAAACTTTACCGTGATTAGTAGAAAAAACAACTTTAGACAATCTTTTTCACTTACCTTTATACTAAAACTATTTAAATCATCTGATTAACTTGCATTGCAACCAAAGAGAAGAAAAACTAAAGAGTAGAAATAATATAACACAATACTTTTAGTCCAAGAACCCGCGGCGGTCAGACCTTCGTTATTTTATAATACCTGGAAATTTCACTGTGAATGTCAGTTTTTATGTATTTGTTGAAATAATATTAGGGACCTCATTGTCTATTATCAGATACTTAATCCAGATCCTTCCACACTTAAATTTATTAATATTAATGAATAATCAATAGTGTGTAATTATAATTAACTGTGTGTAATTGTACCATAAGGGGACGGATAAAATAAAATTCTCCTCTACCGCTGGGAGAGCATCTCGTAAGAGGCGAGAAACCCAGCACGCCCTATAGGTTGTAGAGGATCTGTTACTCGACTGGCTTGCGACCGCCTGCTCCATCTTATTAATGCTGCGGTTACAATAAACTGGATTCTTGCTCAGGGTCCACTGAAATAGCAATGTTTTTCTCTTCTCTTCCCCTTCTCACTATCTTCAAAGCGGCAACACATCGGCAAAACAAGAGATACTCTCTAGTTTGTCGGTGTCCATGGGCGACGGAGCCACTTTCCAACAGATGGGCCGTTGAATCGTTTGTAAGGGACATCTATCATCATAAAACAAACTTTTTGTTGTAAGTAGTTATTAGTTTTCTAATTTATTTTTTAGTATATATATTCTTTATATCTAACTTAGTAGTTCGAATATTTTTAGTATTAACTTATTACATTATATATAGTTTTTATCTGTTGTTACTTATTTATACTATGTTGTAAAATGTTTTTTGTCTCATTAAAGTATTTTCATTCTCTCAATTATAACTATGCTTATGTAATAGTATAAAAGCTAAATTTTATATCTGTCGTTTCAGGTACTATCAATAAACGTTTTTTCAGTTATTAGAAAGTTTCGATGGTTCTTATATTTAAATAGGGGAACGCTTATACCTCTGTTAGGGTTATACACAGAGAAATGTTCAGGTTTTAAAAAATAACGAAAGTTTGGTCGTCGCAGGATCTTGCTCTATTTCTTTCACTCTACTCTCAAGGATTAACTAATTGAAAGTACTAAAATAACTGTTTTTGTGTTTACTCTATTTCTGTAATAGAGATAAAAATTTTGTAATAGATATATTCTTGTGGGTTGAATCCACATCTTCGGTCTTCATCATTAGACGTCTAACTTTTCCATAAATTGTCTGCACTCTTCTAATTTATTGCAAAAGAATTCTTCATTCCATTTAAAAAAGTCGATAAACATAATCATAAATATTTTATAGCAGCAATTTCCAATAAAAAATAGCATAAAATGGGAAATCGCAAGATGCGGATAGTCTGCAGACGTGCAAAGAACTCATATAATCGTATTGATTACTGAAAACAATAAAATTTTATTGATTTTGTATGTCATTACCATTTTTAATTTGATAACATACTAGTAATTTACCCAAGCTTTATCCGGGTACAAAATAAAATCTAATGCGCGGAAATTATTATGTATATAACAAATCTATTTCCAGCGTTGTCGATTGTAAAGTATGTAGTAGAACTGCCAAAATAAATAAAGATATATAATTTTATTGAGATTTTCATACATAAACACCGTTCTAATTTCTTTTCTGATATTCGAAGTATTTTTTCGAAAAAAATATTGTAATGTATAGCTTTGCCCTTATGCCGGCACCGTAAGTAGGTATAGGTTTTACCTTGAATGCATAGAAGCCACTATTAGGACCTTTTGGCGCTGCGATAGAGTAGCACACGCGATTGGTTCTTATGATCGATGTTTGATGATGGAACTGCCAATACAGGAATGCAGCACGGTCACAATGCTCAACTTGCTACTACTATTTATTCTCAGACATGTTTAGAAATGCAGCTCTAATGTGATTTGATTCACTTGACATCGGCAATTCTAGAGAGTGCCTTGTATTGCCTATGTGTTGCCACCTTGGACATAGAATGAAGATAAAAAATTAAGAGAAGAATGCTATGGTTTCTGTGAACCCTTTGCGAGAGGCCAGTGGAACATGTGGCGCGAACTGAGCACAACCCTTCTCACTCGGATTCGCATACTGGTCGCAAGCCAGTTGGTGAACAGATTTCCTACCACCAAGGGGTGTATCTTTCTAGCTATAATTTCACAGCATCACAAAATAGATAAATATCTCAGACCTCCAAGCAATATGTTTACTTTACCTGATTCCTTAGTTTACGATATGTTTGCTTAATATCCATAGCACAGCGGGATAAATAACACAAACTCGAGTACATTTTTAAGTAGTTTGAATCGAAATTCACAAACCGTTCGCCATTTCATTACAGATTAAACAGAAAGCATGGAAACGGAATTTTGATAGCTTGTCTTGAAGTTAGCGAGTGGATTGGCTAACTTTACTGCTGATGTTTCACTTTATACGAAACAAGTTTTTGAATCTCTATCAATAATTGTTAGAAATACTGTTGATTTGGGTTGTATTGGATTTTAACTAGTGCTAGGTCTATTATATTCTATGAACATTGTCTTGACAACAAAAAATGCTGCTCCTAACAAAAAAAAAAGTAATAATACCCGAATTTTTTTAAACATTTATAACTACGTTATTATACTAACTGTATTTACCTTCACTAATATTTCAGCACAAATCCATCAAAATTAAGGCAAGCAGAATTGGAGTTACCAGCACGTAAGTATAGGTTAGACCTTGAATACGCTGAAGTCACTTTTTAGCGATAAGCGGTAAGCCAGGAGCGAGAGCAGCCGCGCATCACACGCGATTGGTTCTTATGCAACGTTTCAGTAAACGTCACTAATGTAACTGCCAATGTACGCTCACAATGCGCTACTTTCCCCCACAATTTTTTAAAACCTAAAGTAAGCTGCCGGCTATACTAACTAGTGTAGAAACTATACTAGACTAGAGTAGAAACTATACTAACTAGAGTAGAAACTATACTAAACTAGAGTAGAAACTATACTAACTAGAGTAGAAACTATACTAGACTAGAGTAGAAACTATACTAACTAAAGTAGAAACTATACTAGACTAGAGTAGAAACTATGCTAATTAAAGTAGAAACTATACTAGACTAGAGTAGAAACTATACTAGACTAGAGTAGGAACTATACTAGACTAGAGTAGGAACTATACTAGACTAGAGTAGGAACTATACTAGACTAGAGTAGGAACTATACTAGACTAGAGTAGGAACTATACTAGACTAGAGTAGGAACTATACTAGACTAGAGTAGGAACTATACTAGACTAGAGTAGGAACTATACTAGACTAGAGTAGGAACTATACTAGACTAGAGTAGGAACTATACTAGACTAGAGTAGGAACTATACTAGACTAGAGTAGGAACTATACTAGACTAGAGTAGAATACAAAAAACAACAATCAGGTAGTTTATATAGGATTCTGTAAGGACGCACATTTCTCCATAAAAAACGTGCTTCATGGCGCCAAAATGTATATAGCTGATACTCACTGTTATAAGTTTATAATAATATTAGGAGTCCGAAAATATTTAACATTTGCTGGTGGCATGTAGCTTTAATTAGTCCAAAAAATAAAATTATAAAATATTAAACCTAATTATGTTAACAACACCGTTAATAAATTAGTATACGCGGGTAATTAAATCTTATCTTATTTCGAGTAGAGAATATCTTTGTTCTGATACTATTGAACAAGCTCGTCAAGTGGTGTAGCGCAATATGTATTAAGGTATTGAGACTAATAGTGTAGTGTTGTTTGGTGGCGTGGCGTTAGGACTTCGTTATCTAGAAAGAGCTCTTTAAACCTGGAGCAGTGCCTGGGTCAAGCACTGCTCGGCTGTCTAAATTGCATGTTATTATCATATCTTGTGTGTTACTGCGCAGCCTTAAAACGTAATAGACAATGCCATGGACTTTACGAAGGCAGATAATTTCCACTCTAAGATATTACTTGTCAAACTACCTCAGATCCATTAGCATAGAGTATCTTTATTGTCAAATTAGTAGGGTAAACCTAAAATTAAACTAAGAAAGATTATCAACCGATCAAAGGACATCTATATTCTTGCCAATCATAGTCAATAAACCCTATCAATTTTTATATTAATCTACCTTCGATATTAAAAATTTATTAAGTACATTTAGTTAAGTGGTTAATTCTGTAATTTATTCGAAGGTTTTCTTAGATGTATTAAAACATTAATTCATACTTAAAACATCAAAGGTGACCTAGTCGGCTGGTACTAAGGTTACTTTGACTATTGATCACCAAACAATTAGGTACTAAATCCGTATCGAAGGGTTCTGTGAAATATTTGTAAATCCATACTACTAAATATATTGTTAATTATTATCATTGATATGCAGTGATGGCCCAGTGGATGAGACTTCAAGTCTTACTCGGGAGGTCCGAGGTTCGATCCTGGGCACACACCTCTGACTCTGAGTTATGTGTGTTTTTAGCAATTAAATATCACTTGCTTTAACGGTGAAGGTAAACATCGTGAGGAAACCTGCACTCCTGGGAGTTCCCAAAAAGTTCTCAAAGGTGTGTTAAGTCTGGCAACCCGCACTGGGCCAGCGTGGTGGACTATGGCCTAATACCCTCCTCATTCTGAGGAGGAGACCCGGCTCAGCAGTGGGCCATTGAAGGGTCGTGATGATGATCATTGAAAGAGGAATGATACCCATTACTGTACAGCAATACGTATACACATGCAATTAAGACAGGAAGCCGGGCAGCGCCTTGTACTTGCGACCAAGGTGTTGGGTAAAAGGCTTTCTCTGTCCGAACACTGACTTCAGTAGATAATAAAGCTAACTTACGTGGACCTTAAGAAGGGTGACCTTAACCACGACACTATAACACTAACTTCCATGTACACTGCACAACAACACCAGAGAGACTGACTATAATCTATCGCACTAAAGGTTATTACATTTGAAATAATATAAAAGGAACTACCCGCGAACACTAATTTATAAACGGTGTTGCTAGCACTATGGGTTTTACTATATATGTAGACTTACAGTATCTCGGCTTGCCGATTAGAATATTATTTTTGACGGTTTTACTTCAGACACATAGCTTCAATATTATGGCTAGATTTCTTCATAACTAATAATTACGAAAGTGTGTTAATTGGTATTTGCTTTTTATATGTAGGCTATGTTTATTTTGAGAAAAGTTATAGTTTCTCTTGAATGATTCATTGTTTAATTACATAGCAATATTATATACTAGTCGACTACCGTGACTTCGTCTACGTTAAAGTATATGTTAAATTAAGAATATATGTACAAAAATAAAAATAAAGGAGAGAGAGAGAGACTATCGAAAGAAAAAAACCGAACAGAGACTGACCATTCTGAACAGAGATAAAGATAAATATTAAAGAGAGAAAAAAGAGACAGGATGAGAGAAAATGATAGTATATAAGAGGAAGAGAGACAGAAATACTGTAGACTTCCTCAGTGAAAGAATTTTTAAAATCGGATCAGTAGTAACATAACATAACGGCCATGTTCTATTAATTAAAAAAGTGTTTATGGCAACACTGAATCACCTTTGTCACTCACGAAAAGTATAGTATTCTATTAGCGAAAGAATTTTTAAAATCGGGTTAGTTACGACAAAATGGCCAAATTCGTTTAACTAAAAAATGTATATGGCAACACTGAATCACCTTTGTCACTCACGAAAAGTATAGTTTTCTATTAGCGAAAGAATTTTTAAAATCGGGTTAGTTACGACAAAATGGCCATATTCTATTTATTAAAAAATGTATATGGCAACACTAAATCACCTTTGTCACTCACGAAAAGTGCATTTTTCTATCTGTGAAAAAAAAATCAATATCGGATTAGTAGTTCCTGAGAAACCCTTCAAATTACAAAATGGCCACCTTATGGCACTTAAATGGCCATATCTTTTTAATTAGAGTATTTATGGCAACACCACATAGCCTATGTTACCCGGAAAGGATGTAGCTTCCTATCGGTGAAAGAATTTTCAAAATCGGTTCAGTACTTTTCGAGCCTATTCGCAACAAACAATCAAATCTTTCCTCTTTATATAATAGTATAGAAGTATAGATAAAAAAGTAACTATATTTTTAGGGAGAAAGATTATACTAAGAATTATTTTCCTTACAATGGACTCTTCTTACTACTTCTTTTCGATATTTCCACGTGAGATTAATTTTAACCATTTCGCTGTCAAACTAAGTAACTTGTTCTTTATCATCGAAATTTCTAACCTTATCTGTGGAAGATCCTAGATTGTTTCTGGATCTATTTGTCGAATATCGCTCCATCCCAGTTATAATTTATTTTTCTTCAGTACGGCTGCGATATCCACTAAAATGTGCTTTTTGTTACAAAGCAAACGATCCTAATAAACATATTTCATTAGATATTATTTTGCAATGTAAATATTCATTCGGTTTTTTCATGTGAAAGAAGGATAAACCAACAAAGTAATTTTCGGATTTCTAATAGATTTCGTCGGAATCAGTTCAGCCATTTCCTCATGATAGTGTACTTGAAAAGATTTTTAATTCTAGATAAGCGCTCTATTAGGTAATTAAGATACCGCTATCATTGCTGTTGGAATATTTATTCATTTCACTTGCAACATTCGTATATAATCTGACATTATCAGATAATTTATAATTCGCGGCAGTTGGCAACATTTATACGCATTTCTCCTCCCTTTTTTAATTTTATGTTTGTTACTTAAAAAATATTGTTTTTGTCTTCGTTTATTCATTTATTTATTTCAAAAGAAAATATTTTTCCATACATAAAATCTGATATAATAAAAACGCAAATAATATGAAGAAAAAAAAAATTAAAATTGAATAAATCTTCACAATCGTTCACAATGACGGTTGTTAATCGAGTGGACACATCAGTTTTTTTTCGGACCCTACAGGCCTTGACAGTGTCACCGGATGGTGGTTGGGGTCACCTATATACTTCTTACATACACGTTACAAATTTTTGTGGTTATTAAAACTCTTCTGATACGGAATACCATTCTTCAGCTTTTACATACTTAACTACTAATTCAAAAAACATGTAATTTTGGTAGCGTTAGCACCGTCGATGAATCACTATAAATTTTGGGGTACCACAGGAAATTAATGAAATTAATGTGTCACGATAAAGTAATAGCACAACTGATTGAGTAAAAAATATATGGCGGATCATAAAATAACAAAGATTTTAGAAGTTCATAACTCGTTATATTTCTAGAAAAGTTACGTATTTTGGGAAAGGCAAAGACATTCACCCGAGCGTGGCCGGGGCTGTGCGGGGCGAGAAAAACTGCACCAGACGCGATTGGTTCTTAAGCAGCGATCCTGCTCCCGCGCGCCTGCTATATCAAAATATTTTAGTACACGCAGGACGTTAAAAACACATAACTATCCATGTCTTTCACAGTTTTCTTATATTGAATATCACAAAGAGGGTAGAAATGTAAAACAACTGCTCGAGTTTAATATAAATCCATAAAATCAAGGACTATATTTTCTAAAGAGTCTGATTAAATACTAGTCTAGAAATTTATATATGTATCGAGTAATCTATTTGTCTTTTTCACTTATCGCTTCCACAAAGTTGGTTTCAGTAGAAGATTAAAAATTACCATAAATTTTTAAAATTTCAATTTTAAACGACGCGTAAAACCTGCTTACCGAGAGATTTTTCACATCACCCACAAAATTCAATCAAGCCGAGAAAACAAGGTCTCGAATAATGAATCTGTTCTATAAATAGGTTTAAAATACTATATCGTTTAATCTACGTACCCATTATTCACTGTCTGACCGTGTCTGTGGCCGAACTAAATGTTACGTATTTTTCTGTACGGAACACATTGTTCATCATCATTAACTACCCTTTATATACTGGCTTATGTTTTTGCGGCATAATCTCCTTTTTATACTGCCGAGTCTGACCTATCAAGACGGAGCGATTAATGGTTCTGATCACCTAATTGCTTATTGTCAACTTTTACTACCTTATATTAAACTAAATTACTGACACATTTAGACGTAGTTTTCTATGAGAAGCGACGAAAAAAAATTTCATTCTAGGGCGACCCAGGAACATTCCAGAAATGTCCGGATCCTGGATTATATTTTCAGGACTTCTTAGGCGTATCATATTTGCTACGCCAATGCTAATAGAATAGGAATAATTAAAACATTCCAGCAAGGGTTCTTCTTTTTCTTCTTAACTAGAAAAGTATGTCGTAAAAGGTGAGTAATCTATTTTACTTAGTGATAGGGGATTTTATTATTTGAACCCCTTTTTCATTGTTGCGTATTAGTGGACACTAGGTTTCGGTCTGCAGAAATAGTAGACATATTCAAAACAATCCAGCGAGGGATTTTCTTCCTAAAGAACAGGATCTCCTAAAAGCCCAGTAACCTATTCTATTTGGTGATAAGAAACACCGAAGGATATTTGGCCGTAGAAACCGTCAAATTTTGTCTTCACTCTCCCTCTCTGAATTTTCAAAGCGGTAAAAAACCACTATAAGTAAAGAACGTCTCGTTTATAGTTCATATCCATAGGCGTCGAGGATCACTTACATTTAGTATATCGTTAGCTCCTTTCAGTTAAATAGAATGATGGGTTATAATCTTCTTCAATGTTTTTAATCAACTTAAATTATTCCAGAAATATCCAATTAGCAGCAGTATCACAATAATTGCGGCATTAAACATACAATCCAAAGATAGTGAAATAAACCAATTCGAATCATAACTGCTACAAACTGATATAGCTTACTACTAAGCCAGTCTCCTCCTCAGAATGAGGAGGGTTTAGGCCACGCTGACCCATTGCGGGTTAGTAGACTTGAAAAAAATAAAGAATAAATAAATATTTCAAATACTTCACTCACCTTTGAGCACTTCAAAGATCTCTTAGGAGTGTAGGTGTCCTCACGATGTGTTCCTTCTCCATTATAGCAATTGATATTTAATTACTTAAACAAGAAATGACTCAGAATCGTCAGAGATACGTGCCTGTTAAGTGGGATCAAACTCCGACCTCCCCGAGTAGACATCCACTACCAGAATATGAGCATATAAAAATTGTCGTTGATATTACTGTGCATGGCCAAGAGCTTCCTTCAGTGTTGAACCAACGATCTTCACAGGAAGTGGAAACACTTGACCAAAAAACGTATAATATTCTAAATATATATAAACTCCATCCGAGACAAGAACGTTTTTGCTTAGACTATTAAGTAAAGTACTTTTTTGTTACTTGGGAATGTTGTCATAAATAACTGTCAGTCTTGACGATGAATGGTGTTTTATCTTATGTACTTTTTATTTTCTCAAGTACTTTATATTTAATGTTAAATGCTAACTGGTATTAATTTTAACTTTTTTTTATTTCTTATACCAATTTTAATACGTTAAAGAAAATTAAATATACGTTTTATACATTCGAGCATTGCTATATATATATTGCCTTGTGTTGGGTTAGGTTTATGTTAGTCTAATCTTAGGCTTAAACATTGAAACTGAGCAGTGGAGGTGAGTGTCTCGATCGAATAAAGGACGTCCTTAAGCCTACCTTGGTCACAAGTCCAAGGCACTGCTTGGGTTCCTGTCATAATAGTAAGGGATCGTAACATTTAAAGGACCGCGTTGCGACCGTAGCTTATATATATATGTGTGTGTGTGTGTGCGTGCGTACGTGCGTGCGTGCGTGCGTGTTGATGATAGTTTCTTTCTTAGAAGAGATCTCTCTGAGCGATAAGTTATTCTATTCTATTCTAATTTATTTCTATGTATTGTGTAATTTTTTGTTTCTTTTTTATTAAATTTGATTTGAATACTAAAAGTTTCTTTTAGTAAATTTGGTTTGAATCAATGAAGTATGTTTATTATTATTGTTTTCTTGTGTTTCAACCAAAAAAAATTGTTTTACAAACTTTCACTTTATAGTGAATGATTTGAACTGTTAGTAAATCAATCATTATGATAACAGAAAAGCCTAAAATTGAAAAGTTTCTTCCATTCCATTTAAGTAAGTTTCAAAAGGCACACAAATACTTCCTAAAGGTGATCAATCTTTTATATAAAATTATTGCCGTGAAAAATATCGTTTGCATCAACGCCCCGCGCCGCCATATTTCTTCTATTACTTCTCTACGTTACACACAGTAACTTTATTAAAAAAATAACTTTATTTCATGAAAATTATTTAAAAATGCTAGGTTTCTTTTATATCGAGTACAAAAAAAGCTATTCTTACCCCCATTGACAGCCATTTTGTACTCATTCGAACGATATTTTTTTATGATAGATAAGGGACAAATAAGCAGGCGGTTCACCTGATGTAAAGTGGCCACTGTTGCCCATGAATATCGACAATACAAGAGATACAAGAGTTATGTTAACCTGACACTGCCTAAAGAATTCTAAGGAGACCGAAACAGGAGAAAATCTGAAGGTTAGGACTATACGGCGGATGCATTAAAACCTCCCAGCCAAACTCTCTTAATTTTTGCTGAGTGGCTATAGATGTGTGAGGTCTAGCGTTATTAGGTGAAAAACCACACCCCTTCTGTTGATTAATTCCGGCCGCTTTCTCTCAATTTCTTGCTTTAGTCTCATCAGTTGTTCGCAGTGGAGTTCAGAATCGATGGTCCTGCGTGGTGGTAACAGCTCATAATAAATAATGCCCTTCCTTCCACACAGGCTGTGAAGCCGACCGGTCTTTGACCACGACCTTTTTCGCACTTTCTTGTCGTACGTGATCCACTTTTCATCACCAGTTATCAGCTTCTTCAAAAATGGTTCGGTTTCATTACGTCGTAATAAAGAAACACAAATGAGTACACGGTTCATTAGGTTTCTTTCAGTGAGCTCGTGAGGTACCCAAGTATCGAGCTTTTTTGTGTACCCAGTTTTTTCAAATGCGCCAAAACTGTTTTGTGGTCAATTTCCAGTTCTTCACCTACGTCGTCACTACTGATATGCCGATCTTGCTCCACTTTTTCAAAAATGGCAACCATTTGCGACCAGAGCGAGGCGACCAGGCGACCAGAGCGAGGTGCATCTTGACATCAAAATTTCCGGATTCAAAACGCTTAAACCAAATTTGTGCTACTCTCACAGACACTGCACTAGGTCCATAAACATCGAAATTTTTTTTCGCGGCTTGCGTTGCATTTTTATCATTTTTGTAGTAAAATTTTAAAATGTATCGAATTTCTTCATTAGACTCACTCATCTTCACAGTACGCAAAACAAATAAAAATCACACATTTTCCTGATTTGAATTGGGAATTATTTTCTTTAAAATGTAAACTTTTAATGATACCAAAACCAGCCAGATACAAATAGTATAGCCAAAGAGATTTTATTACAAATTCATACATATAATGCGAAAAGACTTTTTCCCCACCCTATTATAAAACAAAGTATATTCTATATAGCTCTATTCTAGTAGTCTGTAGGCATAGATCTTTTAAACTACTCAACGGATTTTGATGCGGTTTTCGCCAATAGACAGAGTTATTCAAGAGGAAGATTTATATGTATAACACATATATAGTGGAGAATCCTCGCGAGGACGGGACAAATCGTCGGACAGGCATATGAAACCTATAAAAAGAATATTTTCAACACGTCCGTATGTCACATAGTTACCAAATGCCTGTTCCTTTATTATAAATCGCTCTCTCATTCGATCGATCAAGCTCGGGATGTTCCGAACTCAATGGATTGAGATAAATGTACGACGCTCCATTCAGAAGCTGCATAGAAATAAACTTAGATTTGATATATCTTTCAACTTTCAATACTTCGGGTTCGCACTTGATCATTTCGGTTGATTCAAGATGAAGTACTTGGTTTTTTACTTTCAAAATTCTATTTATCTGTTTTGCATTTTTTATCTAAACTAATATATGAAGCTGGAGAGTTTGTTTGTTTGCTTGAACGCTAATCTCAGTAACTACTGGTCCGACCTGAAAAAAATCTTTCAGTGTTCAACCCATTTTTCGAGGAAGGCTATAGGTTATATATCATCACGCTAAGATCAATAGAAGCGGAGTATCACGCGGACTAAGTCGCGCTGGTCGATTAGTTTTTTAATATATCACACACATCTATATATTCTAAATTAATTGTTAACGTCTGTACTAATTATTTTTTTTTTTTTTTAAAAAAAGATTACTAGCAGTATGGATCACATACTACTAGTATTCCCTTTACCCCTCCTAGTAAGCTAATAAAAAGCTTGTGTCAGGAGTGGGCCACGTCAGTAGTCCAATGTCCGGGATTTGAACCCACGACTTGTTGATCGTGAATCCAACGCTCGAACCACTGAGCTACTGACGCTTCAAATTATGATATAACTGCGTTACTCTTAACCATTCGTAATGGTGGCCCAGCATTACGACACCACACCACTACACGGCCACAATGTTCATCATGCGAGCTCCGTTTAACAACTGGATGAAATCTATCAGAACAGAGGTTATAGAGTCGTGGAATAAAATAAAAAGTATTTTCCGAGAGTATAAAGTTATCAACGGTGTATACTGCTTTATGTGTCTTTGCATCCTTGGTACAGATTGCTGACTCAATCAAAGTGGTCTTTATCGAGTTCCAGAGGTCGTCTATAAGCAATAAAGCAATATTTTTTAATCAAACTGGTGGATCACATGTAAATCTTAAATACTTTAAAAAAATGTTTTACCTTCTACATCTTTTTCGACAGAGAGTTTAGGTTACTCGGTTTTATAAAACAAATGTATACAAAACAAAATTTTAACAGTTTTCATAAAGAAATTAATAATTATTAATTTTTGAAGAATATTTCAAAATTATATAAACTTACATATATATTTATAGATACTTACATCCTTTAATATATGTAATATATTAACGTTTATTTCGCCAATAAAAAGCTACCTATATCCTTTCGTAAGCTCTAGTCTTTCTCTGTATTAAATTTTATTGAAACCAGTTCAGTGGTTTAGACGTAAGAGCGTAATAGAAAGACAGAGTTACTTTTGCGTTAATAATGTTAACTAGTCGACCCGACCTGGTGCAATTTAACACGTGTACGCCGTAACCGCTATGCCCCTAAGAATAAAAAATGGTTATAGTGGGTTATCCCTAAGAGATAGACATATGCCATCGCGGACTTTTTTGTAGACCTTTTTAAGGTGTACAATACTATAGTACATTATTTGTATCTATCTCGTAGGGTCCAGCCAGCGTTTGCAATGTAATCATTAAAAATGTGTTTATTTACGACGTCACATTAGAAACCTCTAAAATTATAAGTGTTTCTCTACTATATTATGTATGTATTATACATATAAACCTTCCTCTTGAATCACTCTATCTATTAAAAAAACTTCATCAATATCCATTGCGTTGTTTTAAAGATCTAAGCATACATAGGAACAGACAGCGGGAAGCGACTTTGTTTTATACTATGTAGTGATAGTGACCAAGATTATTATTTTAAAAAAAAAGTAATATCAATGTTTGATTTGGCAACCTTAAGATGACAATGCAGCATCAAGTAGTCTCCACTATACCCATAGTCTACGCTATACCCAAATCCTCTTACAGCAGATATTTCGTTTATAGTCTAATGATAATAGTAACTTAATGGCATCTCCTCGTTATGTAAATTTTAGGTAGTCCGTTCTATATTCTCCAGTTTCGATAGTAGAATCTCCTAGATATGTCAACTTTAGTTAGTTGGGGGTATATATATGTCGACGCGTTATTTAGGCTTAGGTTACAATTGCTTGAAAGGATCCCTTAAACTTACACCTCGGTCACAAGTCCAAGGCACTGATTAGATTCTTCCTCGTAATTGTAACAGATATCATAATATTTTATTATATTTATCATCAGATCAGTAGTATATCAGTAATATTTACGTTGCTTTTACCGAGTTCTTCGAGTATATGATCTATAAATATTCTTTTATTATCACTCATTCTTTATTCTTTCTGTCAGAGTTCATTATGAAGAAGCAGACATTAATACATATTAAAACGATTCTAGAACAGTTACGGACAAAATTTATTTCATCAAAATGTTCCTTGTTAAGACTCTAACATGCTCTTTGTTAACAAGCTATGAAGACAAACTCATTCTAATAGTTGATAATATTAAATTGCAAAACTTTAGCTATTATGACTGACTTTAGAGTTGCTTATCGAAATCGTCTCATAAAGGAACTTCGAGGTAACTTACTATTTAATATTGTAGTTTCAGTATAGAAACATATGGTTAAATATTATTATTACAAAGAAGCGTTTCTCTCATTATTTACTAGCTACTATCGGTTCCGTTGACGTTTTATTTTACAGTTTAATTTCCTACATATTTTTCTATATGTTATTTTTAAAACTATACCAAACGGTAATACTCACGTATTATTGTAGTAATTGGTACTACAGTTTCGATCGCATTCGGCGATCTTCTACAGCCAGTGGACGCGTTCGCGGTGACGGATCGGTGAACACTTTTCTATATGTATATGACGAACTCCCATACAAAGTATCATCCCCTATATTATCTATATAGGAGCTATACTGCATAGTAATATGACGTGAAAGTCAACAACAATATGTATTTTGGACGGAAACCGAGCGAATAATATCAAATACTGACAATCAATAAATCCTTCGTAATGTAAACTTATCAACATATCACAACCCGCGACTTTGTCTACGTGTATGTCGGCGCCAGGCCGGAATTATCCTCAGGTCCATGATTAAATAAAACTCCAAACTTTATAATTTGTTTTATATATTAAAAATAGTTAACACTACGAAATCCTAATAAAGAATAAACTCTCTCAAAACCCATTTCATAGCTAAACTCGGTTCCGAAACAATTCCGAATAACATCTTAATTTATTATTTCTTACTGTTAAGAATTAATTCGATTCCAGCGCCATCACAAAGTTATTTAATAATAATTTGTATCTGCTCAACTAGATGGCGCTGGCGTATAATTGTATCGCGCTAGAAATAAATTCATGGCCGATGGTATTGGGTCAGTTGAATTTATTCGGGCGTCGGGTTGGTCTAAGGTTTTATCGTTGGTTATCGTTGGTTGTCGTTGGTTATCGTTGGTTGTCGTTGGTTGTCGTTGCTGTGTCTTTTGGGACAAAAATTGGTTTTGTTGGTCGTTGGGTGTACTAAGGACAAATTAGTACATTTGATCCTTCGAGCCGGATAGCGTTAAAGAGCGCAAAATTAACATAAATTAACGTAAACATTTATTTAAGATTTGCTATTATATAATTATAATATTAATTTATATTTAAAAAATATTAAGATAATACAAAATAATTATTGATCCTATCAAGACAGTTTAATATGTTTATTTAATTTAATAAGTTACCAATTTAAATAAATTGAAACGGACCCTGATACAGAACAAAATCATTAACAAAACAATAATAAATCTATTAACATAATAATTTAATGTTAATATTAAAATAATTATTAATCCTTCTAAAACAATTTAATATGATTTAAATAATTTAATAAGTTATTGATATAAATAAATTAAAACCGGACGTAACATAGTATAAACAAAACAAAACCATAAGCAAACAAAACTATAGACGTAATTAATCAAATTATAATTTAATGTTAATGTAAGAATTACTAAGTTATAATTTTAAAATAATTATAAACTGTAAATCTTTTATTAAATATCGATTACTCCATATATTACAATAAGAGTTTATTTCCGATCTTATTTAATTACTAATTGCAAACTAGATGGCGCTGTATACAAATGACAAAACCACAGATTATAATTAATCTTTTCCGCGGAGCGCCCATATGTAATTTGAACGGGTCTAAAAGGAAATGTTAAAATATTGGAGACGCCATTTACGATCAAACATAAGAACTTTAATATTATTTTGAAATGCATTAACTTGATCAATAGTAGCGTAACGAAATGATTCAGTATCGTCTCCCGTCTATGCAGCGTAAATCAAATTTCTAAGTGACGTAACTTCTAAGTTATAACTTTGAGTTTTCCGTGAACTTCTTGAGCTTGGTTCGTACAAATTGTGAACTGGAAACTTTGATCTCTCCAGTGCTTTCTGTATGGACGAAGTTGTAACTGTAAGATATGAAAAATGTGTCTATTTACTTCTCTAAATGGTAACATATTATATTTATATAGTATTCCTCTCTACCACTGGGAGAGCATGTAGTAAGAGCCGAGTAACCCAGCACCCCCTTGGTGGTTTTCTTGGTGTCCCCGACTGACTTGCGATCACCAGCATGCGAATCCGATCGCCAAGTATCATAGACGCGTTCCGATCGAGCCGCATGTGGGCCAGACTTACCCCCTCCCTCTCCCATCCCAATTAATGCTGAAGATCTAGTGGACTCTGGGCTCTTGCTCAGGGTCCGCTGAAACCGCAGCATCTTCGAGAAAAAAAACAAGAAAAAAAACGAAAATGTCAATATGTAATCTAGATGAAGCCGAGCTGAGCATGGGGCTTCAGGCCCACGAGCAGGTTTAAAGACGTCTTCTATTATGCACAAACTCTCACCTCTACCTCTCGACCTCGTTACCGAATATTAAATAAAAAGAGTACATTACTCACATGGTTCTAGATAACGAAGGCCTAGCACCACGCCACCAAACAACACTACATTAATATGTACTGCTTACTTGTAAACGGTGTTACTAACATGACTTTATTAAGTCACTAGCTGATCCGACAGACGTTGTCCTGTCTTAACAATGAATATTGAATCGAATTGGCTGTCAAAAGCTTACATTAGAAAAGTTAATATGGTAATTTTCTAATTTTCCGCACACGTTTCTTAATTTTTTCTTCCATAAAATCTTTCTACTGACTATAACAAACAGAACAAAAAAAGAATTACCGAAATCGGTCCAGCGGTTTACGCGTGATGCCGTGACCAAGTGAAATAGGGATTCATTTTTATATATAAGATTATCAGACAATAATTACAGACAGTTAGAAATGAAACAAGCAACAATATTTTGAAGTATCAAACGTAAATTAGCTCGATAATACCTTTTCATTATCCTGAAATTTTAATCTGTGACTCAGTGATTTCGCTCTTTTGAGATTGAGGTAAATTTAAAGCGCCTATTCACGATTCTTGCAAAGATATCCGGTTGATGACTGGTGGAACGGTTTCAATGGAATTGATCGCTCCGCAAAAATCTTTGAAAGTTATTATGAGATTATAATAATAAAATTAGCTTTGGAATTGTTATTCGCTTTAATTTTATGGTTAAAAAATTCAAGCTTTCGGTTACAGATCTGTTTGTATGTACTATACTGCATATAATATGGCCTTACAGAGAAAGTGAAGCGAAGCGTCAGTAGCTCAGTGGTGCGGGCGTTGGATTCACGATCAACAAGTCGTGGGTTCAAATCCCGGACATTGGACTAGTGGCGTGGCCCACTCCTGACACAAGCATTTAGCTTAGTTGGAGGGGTAAAGGGAATACTAGTAGTATGTGATCCATACTGCTGGTAATCTTAAAAAAAAAAAAGTTAAGTACTGAGTCTCAGGTCCCAGGTATCAATAGTTCTTTTCTAATACTCGATCTCGTTAGACAACATTAAAATAAGCTACCATAAATATCAAAGACAACTCATCTGACTGTCAAACTATTGGAAAGAGAACTTAATAATTATCTAACTAATAGGATCTATAAACCAATTTAATGTTATCAACAGTGTTGCTAGCATAAAATTAATAGGAACAAAAAGTTAATAAGATCTTATCGGATAGCTATTAAAGTTAAATAGCCTGTAATAGGAAACAATAAACCAAAATATTTTCATAATTTCATTTCATTTTTAAAATGAACTGGCTAACACTATTTATATGTATATGTAAGTACATTATTTCTAAACAATAACAAATTACTAAAATTTAATATAGCGCCATTTATTGAACGCTTACGTGCGTTTTATGTCAATAAAATAATTCACCCCCCTCCCCCATCTGTCAGATATTTATGGAACTTATAAATCATTACAATCATATGTCATAATAATATTATAAATATTTAATTTGCAGTCACACAGTATTCAAAACTTTATAAAGGTCGGTTCAGTAGTTACACACAACATCAGAACAACTAAATAGGTTAATTATTTTTTGATCTGTCCGTTATTGTCAGTACAAGGTTTGTTTAAAAGAAAAAGGATTGAATTAAATCAGGCGTTACTTTGCGGAAATTCATGATTAAAAAGGAATCAAGAAGGTTACCTTGCTATAACAACAACAACAACCTCACTCTTACTTTTCTGTGGACGGTGTGCTCTTCTGGGTTATGCCGTACGAGTGGGGTTGTTCAGAATTCCGCGGATTATAGCAAGGTAACCTTCTTGATTCATTTTTAAAAGAAAAAGTGAGTGAGACAGAAGATAGTCAGTGAGATGATGGTGTCCACTGCAAATCAGTCACATACTACGATACATTAACGATTATAAATTTAATGAGTATGAGACTGAGTGTCGAGTAAGAAGGAGGGCTAGCGAATGAGGTTATGAATGAACGAACGATTTGAATTTATCACATGGAGGTTCGGGTAGTATCAAATTTTATTTAAAAAAAAGTAGTGTATTGTATAAGCCGGCCGGCAAGTAAGTATAGGTTTGGACCTTGAATACGCAGAAGTCACAATTAGGGCCCTTCCAGCAGCGTTTTGATTTTTTTCAGGCCTAAAGTAAGTTGCCAGCCACTATATGTTTGGCATAAACAGTGATCGTCACAATAAATATTTAAAGTAAAAATTAATATAATCTAATATCATCTGATTTGTGCTCAACGGTATTAGCCTTTGAGGTTTTGTTTTTTACCATCGACCAAAAATAAAATTATCAGCTGATTAAGATTAATAGTGATGTTAATATATTAAATACAGATGAAAATAGTAGTATATAACTTCTTTCCATATGTCAGTTTTAATGGATTATGTTATTTCTTAAGTTTTAGAGGCAAATGAGTTTCAAGAGAGTTCCAAACAATATTGTATATTTGTCTTTGTCATAAAACTAATAGTATAATTGTACGAAAGACAAATGTATCACTTATATATATATTATTATGAACATCCACAATGGAAGACAGAATAAAAACATTTATTTATATGTCACTTTTATCACAATACTTTTATCAAGACCTTTCTGAGACGTGGTATTATATATTAAATTAAGTCAGCTTTTTTTGTGCTCCCTATCATTATATCCCACAGGAACCTTTTTTCGGGATAAAAAGTACTTTATGTGTTAAACCGACGACTAAAGCATCAGCTTACAAAGTACCACTAACGTATCAATTTCGGGTTCAACTGCTTTAACGTGATACGTGTAGGTACAAGCAAACAAACGGACAAAAATTTAAAAACTTAATAAACTATTTTTATATATTTAATATAGATATTGATAGATATATGTATAATCTTTTATAATATTATTATATTACAGATTTTTTGCTATACTGTAAAGCTGAAGGTCGTACAGTTAAAAAACAGTTGGTCGTGCCATTTATGGGACAAAATGAAGAAGTAGATAAAAAATCTGTGAGAGAAGATTCAAAAGGGTTGGTATACTTCAAATATTAAAAAACAATTTTGTTGACTGAACTATTTATTCCGCTGTCAACGTTAACAATTAATAACTTACGCCATCTATCAGAATTTGTACAAACTACGTCAGTAAAGCATTGAAGAGTTAGTTGAACTTCACGTACGTTAATGAGGCGTCATTGACAGTCGCCTCTATAAAAATTATCGCTTTTATAAAAAATTGTATATAAGTACATTGTATTGTGACACTTGGAAGCAACTAGGTATTTTAAAATTCACGACTTATGACTGTCCTTTAGTACCTTAATGACGAATGAGAAAAGTTGATTCTAAATTGTTATTTTAGAGTTAGCCGTGACCTTACATAAATATTATACAGGTCAAGGTTTGCTTTTAGATATTAATACGTTTTCACGCTTAAACCACAAAACCGATTTTGATGAAATTTGGTACAAAGATAGCCTAGAACCTGGGGAAGGACATATGCTATGTTTTATGGCGAAAAAGGGGTTGAAAGTGCTAAATGGGGGATGAAGTGAATGTCGAGTGGTGATTCCATTTATGTCTTTTTTTATGATAAAGACAAACGAGCAGACAGGCCACCTGATGGAAAGCGGCTACCGTCGCTTATGGACATCGACGAAACTAGAGGGTATCTCTTGTTTTGTCGATGCGTTGCCCCCTCGAAGATAGAGTGAAGAGGGGGAGCGAAGAGAAGACTGCTGCGGTTTCAATGGACCCCGAGCAAGAACCTGGTGTTCATTGGAATCGCAGCAGTAATGAGACGTAGGGGTAGATCTGGCCCACATGCGGCTCGGCCGGAACGCGTCAGAGACACTTTGCGGTCGGATTCGCATGCTGGTGACCGCAAGAACAGATCCCCTACCACCAAGGGGGTATGCGAGATTCTCTCTCAGAGGTAGAGGGGAAATGTATTCTAAGCCATCCCCACACGGGTAAAATGTCTTTGAGAATGAGACCTATATATGTCGGGGATATTAAATCGATGTGAAAGGAGATGGAAGGAGGAAGATGGGGAATATTGGGGAACACTAAAAGGGGGTGATGGTATTGAGTGGAATATTGGGTAAACGCAACGTAGATACTCCTATTGAACCGATAAATGATCAAATATGATCTCTAACAATTACGAGAGAAACCTAAGCAGTGCCTTGGACTTGTGACCAAGGTGTAGGCTTAAGGACGTCCTTTAAGTAATTACAACACTCGCCTCCACTGCTAGGCTCTCTACTTAAACCCAAGGTTAAACGCACATAAACCGAATCTAACACAAGGCTAACCTAACCTAAGGCTAACCTAACCTAACATTATGTTTACTTAACCACGTGGCAATTACATTGTAAGGACTTACGTGACCTTAGTTGGACAGCACTTCCACACTACACTGCACTTGACACTCACTATCACTAGCACTACTTAGATGATGTTCACTTCTTGAGAGGCCGCGCACGACTAAGACTTCAGTTAGACTGTCGATCGCATATAAAGGGTCGAGGGTAGAGACTGTCAAAACAACGGAAGTGACTACTACCCCACTCCAACGCCATAGACAACGATAACGATTCGATTAATCGATAATCTTTTACTATGCTCCGACATATATATTAACTAAATAGATAAAGCCGGGACGGGTTGATCAGTTTTATATATATTACAGAGATATACTTACAACTACCGAGGAATCGAAAAAAAATTGTATGTGTTCCAAAATATATGACCCAGTTTGTGGGTCAGACGGCAAGTCATACTACAACCTGTGCCAGCTGGAGTGCGAGAACAAGTCCGGCAGAGTGATTGTTCAGCATCAAGGAAACTGTATACCTTTTTGAAATAAATAAATAGAAACTATTTGTTTTATTCATTTGCAAGGTATTGGATAGCCAGGTTGTGTAATAGTACTTTTTAAAGCCAAAAATATAGACTTTTGAGGAAAGTTAACGTCTGAAAAGACCTTTAAGGTATTTGATTTATTTTCAAGGATCATTAGCTCAAAAGGAAGATGTTATACGATCATTCCGTCTTCACAGAAGATATTTTTTCTAAAAATTACTTTTGTATCAGATTGAAATAAATATCAAATAATAAACAAACTTGTAAGTCAACGTAACCAAATATCTACTTTGAGACTCGCAAGAGAATGAAAACGTTAACGTTAAGAAAATAATCAAAAAACCCTAAATTTCTAGTTAAATAAGAAAAATATATTTGTGCGCGATTTTGTTCACACTTGGCGATATTATTAAATTTCACTTTTTATTTATTTTAAAAGTCGTATCGATCCTTGGCATCGCTCCATAGTCAGTTTTCTTCTAAAATATATTAAATATATTAGTTACATTCTAAATTCAATATTCAAGCATTATTTCAATTATTCAAATTTTTGTTTAACCTAATTAAACTAATTTGAACTAGACCATTTTGTTTATATGTTTCAATTGCATTTTCAATAGTAAAATCTCTTGCGACCTGTCCTTTTATAACTTAACAAATAATAATTTACTTAAACTCTCAGAGCACTGAGAAAGCATTATTCTTTAACTAAAAATAAAGTAGAGCAATAATAAATTGCCTAGTTTTGGTCATTTTTAAATGCCAACCAAAAAATTATATAAACTTCCTCTTACTTCCATCGAAATTCCAAGATGATAGTAGACTATATGATAGTATTTTCTTCCATTACTATATTCACATACTAGGAAATATTTCGATATATTGATCAATAATATCAACGTCGTGTATATAAGAATCATTAAAAAAGTGTCCGAAGTTCACACACTAAAATAAATATCTATGTTTATATGAATATTTTAAATATTAACTTTACCTGTGAATAGTTTTTGAGATAGTTGGGTTAATTGTGTCAATCACAAATAAAATATCATAATAGTAAAAGTTTCTTCGCATCTTTTAAGAAAATTCAAAGCATTTTTTTTTAATATAGTTTATTTACATTTAACTAAAGTATGTAGGTACCATTTTGTTCGATAACTATTTGCCATCTTGTATGTAGGGACATGATCCCATTGCTATAGAAATTTTGGGGCTTCTGATCAAAAAACCGCGACAAGTAGTTTTGGCAGTCCTCTCGTGATGTTAACCTGACACTGCCTAAAGAATTCTGAAGAGACCGAAACAGGTGGAAATCTGAAGGTGCAAGGTCAGGACTATACGGCGGATGCATTAACACCTTCCAGCCAAACTCTCTTATTTTTTGCTGAGTGGCTAAAGATGTGTGAGGTTTAGCGTTATCATGATGAAAAACCACACACCTTCTGTTGATCAATTCCGGCCGCTTTCTCTCAACTTCTTGATTTAATCTCATCAGTTGTTCCTAGTAGAGTTCAGGATCGATGGTCTTGCCTGGTGGTAACAGCTTATAATGAATAATGCCCTTCCAATCCCACCACACACACAGCATCACCTTGGTAACCCGGGTTTCGCCACAGTCTGTGAAGCCTGATCAAAGAGATTTTATTATAATGCGAAAAGACTTTTTCCCCAACAAATTTATTTATAATGTTATTGTACTATTTTTTACAAAAGTAGTTTTTTTATAATTTAATGCAAAGAAAAGTGGAATTGGATCTTCTTTTGCATTGGGAACTCTTTTACTTCGGATATGGTAGTATTATCGGTCAATATTTTAGTACAACACCTATGATAAAAACTAGTCGATTCGCGTGACTTCGTCTACGCAAGCACGTATAAGAATAATGCATTTTCACGATAAAAAGTACTCTATTTGTAAATCCATCTCCTAAGGTATCCGTTTACCAAATCTCATTCAATTCTACGATTTTATTACATATGACTTACGAGATTTGGATTTTTTGTAAGTTTAAGATAATATAAGAGTATTAATTTTTTTTAAATATCCAGTCAAATTGCCAGATTAACTACAAAACATTAAATTTTAATTACTTAAGATCTCACGACATAAAATTAGAATAAAAATGGAAAGTATAACAAGAAAATCTTCCTTTTCCGCTCTCATAAATCGTAATAATTAACTGGTTGAAGCAATTTTTAAAGAACAATTCTTATTTAACTGGGTGTTAAAAATGAAAATTATTATGCTTTAAGAACTAACTTTTTCAGAAAGTAAAATTATAAACGGTAAAATCTTAGTGACAAATATTCCTACTTTTCTTCTCCTATGAATCGTAGCATGATGTTATATAGCTTATAGTCTATCTCTATACTGGGGTATCCAAAACTAAAAAGATTTTAATTCAAACTAGTAGTTACTTTTGAACGTGCTAATACGTTGAACCAAACAAACAAACTCATCAGCTTTATAATATTAAAGTATTAATATAGATATAAAAGTTTGTGTTCAAATATTTGCTACCCAAAATAAATTTAAATAAAATCCATAACACATTATACCCTAAACTAACTCATCAGCTACCTTTTAAGCCTATGTAATATATAAATCCTATGGGATAGAGGGAATGTCACACAAAAACAACTAAATGTATTTAAATGAAGTATTGCGTACAATATCTTCATGAGTAGAATTAGAATTACGGTTGTTTATTTTTGTAAAGAAACATAAACTCGTAAAAGAGTCCGTAAGAGAGTGAGTGAGTCCATGCGTGAATTTCATTCAATTCAAGGCAAGGCGAAGGTGTATCACTACATAGTATAAAACAAAATCGCTTCCCGCTTTCTGTCTGTAATTATGTATACTTAGATCTTTAAAACTACGCAACGGATTTTGATGAAGTTTCTTTAATAGATAAAGTGATTCAAGAGGAAGGTTTATAAGTATAATACATACATATTGTAGTAAAGAAAGATACAGTGCGAAGCCGGAGCAGGAGGCTAGTATCAATATAACTAGTGAATACTTTTTATAATCCCTGCTTTTCCTCTCCATTCCTTCCTCCTTCTGCTAAACTACTATTTCTTTTTTTTGTTAAACATTTTTTGCTTTCAGTTTGTAACAACTGTTTAAAATTTCTAAGTAAAATTTAAAATGAAAGTGTACTATGCATAAAAGTATAAAATCCCTACAGCTTTGCTCCTCATTATTTTATAAGTAAAGCAAAGAAACTTGAAGATAACTACTTAACATTTAAATCTGTTTTCAAACAATCTCTGTTAATACAGTCTAAGTAAAAATGTAATCAAGCTAATCCTTGGAGTATTATCTTCCTTTTTACTGGCTTGTTCACAGAAATGTATTTTTATCTACAAACAAATAGTAGCGCCATGTATCAGAACTCGTATGAACTACATGAGTAAAGCATTGAAAAGTTGGACTCTTCCAACAGGGTATGCATACTCAGAGGGCTATAGTGATAATGTGTCAGTGGCCGATGCCTTTATCAAAATTTATCACAATCACAAATACCCTCTGTAATATCCCAGCAATGAAAGTGAGGCGTTCGGCCTCTAATCTGCTAAATTTTGGGGCAATATATTGAAAATTAAATGCTTTTTTACTAAATCTAAGTTGTTACACGTGTTCATCTGAATTCGTGCGATGCCGGGACTGGTCCACTAGTACAAAATAGTTATTTTTCCATTCGCCAAAAGTATCGGGTGATTTTAATATTTTTCTCTATAGTCGTCAGAACGCATCGTAATCCGTTTATCGCTACGAGACACCGTGAATACTTCAAGTTTACGGTTAAACCTCAGAATGTTGGAAACTTTAACTGAGGCTTTTGAATAGTTTGGAAAAATATGGTAACTATCTTATAAGCTAAAGTTCTTGTCCATAATTATGTTAATTTAATATTATCCTGTTAATACTTAACTGTTACTAACGATCTATCCTTCCCATTAAGAAAGGAAGTTATCCACATTAAGATGGAAATAGAAGTTAGCTCATGTTTAAAAGCACATTAGCGATCCATCTCGGCATCGCTCGGGTAGTAAAGAATATTATTTTACTATATATTGTTTTGTTATATCTAAGAAAGGGGATAGGCAACGTGGCAAGATGAAAGCTCCCTTTTTCCGATATGTTCAGCAATTATCATCCTATTTTATCGATTTTCACAACTAAACCATCTTCATAAATTACTCTGTCTACTACTGAAAACTGCATAAAAATCGGTTAACACTTTTTGAGTGAGTTTTTAACACGAAAAAAATTTTTATGAGTAGTCAACAATATAAGAAAATTAAAAAAAATTGTTTATTTTGTATCAATTTTGAGACAAATATGGCAAGCTAAATAAGCGAAATAACCAAAAACATCCGCATGGCAGGCATTAGTCTAATCAAGCAATGGATTGAGCCGTCAAAGCCTCTTAAAGCCACGCCTTAATGGATTTTATCCACAGCTTATACAACAAGTATAAATTGCTCTGATTCAATTCTACGTAAATACGTGTTTACGGACCGAAACTGAAAAATGTTTTATATGTATGTATGTGTACGTATTATGTATGTCATTCATTTGCTCCAAATAATGTACAATTTCCACGTGAGGGGACGGGTTAGGATACTATTCCCCTCTCCCGTTGGGAGAGCATCTCTTAAGAGCCGAGTAACCCAGCATACCCTTGGTAGTAGGGTTCTAGTTCCCCGACTAGCTTGCGACCACCAGCATGCGAATCCGACCGCCAAGTGTCATAGACGCGTTCCGGCCAAAACGCATGTGGGCTAGACTTACCCCTCCCTTTCCCATCCCATTTATGCTGCGGATCTAGTGAACTCTGGGCTCTTGCTCAGGGTCCGCTGAAACCGCAGCACTTTTTTTCTTCACTCTCCCTCCCCACTCTATCTTCGAGTATGCAACGCAGATACTCTGATGTTTTGTCGATCTCCATGGGCGATGGTGGCCACTTTCTATCAGGTGGGCCATCTGCTCGTTTGTACTTCTTTAACATAATAAAAAAAAATAAAAAAGGAACTCAAGAACTCATACTATTATATCATTATATAATAAAATTAAACGTCTTTGCAACTTTTATAGATAATTTATTTTTCTAGATTAAAGTTGGTTCATCGAACTTAAACCACTAAGCAACACTGTTGACAACTTAGAATTTGCGAGTAGTTCCTTTTATTTTATTTATATCACCAGTACATAACCATTATCCCGATTTCGCCCGATTGTCAACAAAGCTGTTGTTGTGGTTCTAATACTCCCAGCATCACGACACATGACTTTATTGAAAAAATTATAATAGAAATTATATATAGATGAATAGTAACATAAATGTATTTTACCACCAAAAATAAAACTAAATATATTTTATAGATTCAAGAATTGAAACAGTTCATCAACTCATTTAAATATTTAAAAGTCAATACAAATTCCTCTTCTCTTAACTTTCAGGTTTCTTCTAACACAGTTCATTTGACAGACATTTATAAAAGTTTCATTAGTAGTGGTACAAACTGGAAAATAGACATTGGGACATTGGTTACATCTTACTGTCCTGTTTAGGGGTGGTAGAAAGTGATCTATTGGTCTTTTGGTTGACCATTTCCTTGTTGATCTTTGGCTTTGCAGGTCATTCAAAATTAATATGAAAATGAATATTTTAACTGTAACAAAAAATAATTAATATATAGAATTATTCTATCTGTATACATGTCACAGATAAGATTAATAATAATAGGATAACATGTATATAAACATTTATATATGGACATATACGTATTTTGCATATTGTATGCCTAGTATAGATTGTAGTTCCTTCCCTAACGATCTTCTATCTTCTACCAGATTTACTTTGGCGATTGTGCGCAGGAACTTCACGATCTCATTCTCGCTTCGCCATTCTATTACAGAAACTACCAGACGACGTGGAGAACTCCACCCCTTCGTTATCGACATACTACCAGTGCCTATGAAGCGTTTCGCTTCATCCTTCTTGATCCGAACTGCTGAAGAGTGGAAACCGGCGTCTATATTTCCGAAGATCAACAACTTGGGTGTTTTTAAGAATAGAGTGAAGAGTCATATTTTAAAGAAGCACGCTACATCTTAGGTCAAATCATTACTTTTTATCAGGTGTGATTGTGGTCAAACGCTTCTCTATCTAGCATAAAAAAAATTGTTACGAATATCAAAAAGGTAATTTGCTATCTACAGAGGGGCTGGATAAATGGGGGATGGGGATGTGTGATGGTTTGCATGGTGATTACATCAGCTATGAAAAGTAAAGACGCACATCGAAACGTGAATATCTCTGCTCAGAATGAGAAGGGAGAAAAATGTATGTATCAATGTTTACGTAAGCACGAAGGGGGGAGGGGATGAGTTAGGGCTTTCCTTATACTTTGGCATAAAATATTTGCTACATTTTATCCCGGAAAAAATCATAGCTCCTGAGAACAGCTGACTATTTTTATATAGCGATATATTGCAAAAAAAACGTGCGTTTCCGCGGATAAACTAGTGAAATGAATAAAACTGAATTGAAATGTAAGTGGTTTAAAAATTATTATTTGTAATAAAACTCACAGTATATTGTATCCATTATAACGAGAACCCAATTACTGCAATAAAATCTGCTATTAAAGAATAATTAGCAATTTATCTCATAAAATCATAATTGAACGATATTACTCTGACTTTCTGATTGCTCATATAGATCATTTTATTACTCTTTTATTACTTTTTACTAGAAAACGCTTTGAACAATGTAATAAAATTGAGTTCTTTAATTTTTTCTAATCAGCAACAATTTTATTAAATATTAATTGACCCGCTTTAGCTTGGCTGAGATAAAACTTTTTCAAATAAATCTTGTTTCCAGTAATCCAATTAAAAACCTATGAAAACTGTACCCAATTTTGTGCAGTAGTTTTTACGTCATGCGTGTACTGTTAATTATGATATTGGCAACACTAATTTGAGTAGCATCCTGTTATTTATGATGTTGGTATGATTGATATCGAAGAAGTAGGTATTGAAAATAAATCCTTGTGTATAGACAATAACTCTTTATTAATTAATAGTATTAATATACCGTCTGTCTTACAGTCAGAATGAACAACTAACAAACATTTAGAAAATTATTGTTTTGGCTTCTATTGATGTTAATCTAAGTTGTTCTAGTTGCACTCATTTTAAAAATCTCTAAACTGAAAACAAGATTCTTCGAAGACCTTTAAATTAATCGTCCTAAGTCCTAACTGTAATATTTTTGCTTTGAAATTTGAGGTATATTCTTTACCTAAAAGTTTCTGAGAAGTTCTCTATTTGCGAGTGTTTGATAAGTTCTCTATCTGCTAGTCTCTGAGAAGTTACTTTTCTGCAAAAATCTGAGAAATGTTCCATCTGCTAGTTTCTATGAAGCTCTTTATCGGCAAGTCTCTGAGTAATTATTTAAATATCTAATTAACTTTTATTAATTTATGTATCAAGTATGTATTGTATATATGTATTATCTTATTTAGTGCATGTTTTACGTATTGTATGTATAATTAATGTATGTAGTATAAGTAAGTAAATCTATAAATATATATAATTTTAATACAGTTATTTTGCTATATTTTAAAATTGTTTTTCACCAGCCCTTTTACGTACATGAATTCCTATCTCCAAGAATTTCCTTCCAAGAAGGTCACCTTTGCATGCCTCTTAAAATTTTGTCTGTTCGAGTCTTCAATGATTTTTCTATTTGCAATTTTGTTATAAATTACTTACTCGCAAGTTTTCAATTTCGTAGTCCTTGATAATTACTTTGCAAGTAGTAGAAGTTCTCCACTGTTCTCTATCTGCAAGTGTCTAATCTGTATCGAGTAATTAAAATCCATTAGAGCTAAAGAGTCCAAATAAAACCACATAAAATAAAAATTAAACTTTTTTATTTATAATATTTAATCAATACTCAAATGGCTCTAAAAATTGTAGACAATGCCCAACATAGTACATCTCGACATCAGTACCTCGTTTGGTATTCATACAATTCATCCAACACAAATTAGTATACGTTTTATTATCTGTGCCACAAATGGGGATGTAAATTCGTGGGCAGTCGCAGTTATCTATTTTTTCTAGCAGTGGCAGAGTGTCGACGATTTCCGTCATGTACCAATTTTGGAATTCCACTGCTTCTTTTTGCTTCAAAGTTGGGTTGAGAGTTTGGGTGACTGTGTACGTGAATATCGTTATAAGCGTCGCAGCGATTGAGACTGAAATATGCAAATAAGGAAAGTATTGATATTAAACAATTTACTTAATCAAGAACAACGCAAAAGAAGTTTTATTTTCATCCTATGCTCTATTTACCTATCTTAGCGAAGTAAAACAGGAAATTAGTAAACATTCTATTCATAAATTTATTAATAAATTGTGTGACTAACTTTAAACAATAACTCTTTATAACTATAACAATAGAAAGGTAATTGCTTTTTTATTGTTTTGTATGTCCGAGTTTACGTCTAAAAATCTAAATTAATTAAGAATCGACAGGAAAGTTCTCTGTATTCAATGAAAAATCTTGTACATAGAAATCTTGCAGATAGAGAATTTCACTGAGACTTGCGGATATAGAACTTTTCAAAGACTTACAGATAGAAAACTTTTCAATGGTTTATAGATAGATCTCAGAGAATTGCAAATTGAGAGCTTCTCACAGAATTATAAAGCTAATATAGAGCTTCCCAGAGACTTGCAGATAAAGAATCTTTCAAAGACTTACTAAATACAGAATATTTCAGAGATTATGCGTAAATCAGTATGTGTGCCGATTTTTTCAGAAGTGTTAAAATTATTGTGTGAAAATTAGAAAAAAGTTGCAGTAAAATTAGGAAATGTTTGTAATACATATTAAAAAAACGTCTAACTCCTTTTCAAGCTATTCTGTATTCAGTGTTAAATAATCACTTTCACGTATAATCAGGTTTTTGAACAAACGCGAGCAATTAAAAGAATTTTCATTAGAACTTTTTCAATCTAAATTAAAAACCATTCACTCCGTTCGTATAACTAATTCATTTCGTTGCATCTAACTTTGTAATGAACTGACTGAACAGAGTCAATTTTGGGAACTTCCCGGATTTACACCAAATTTAGATTTAACAATTCGGAAACTTGCCAGGTTATATAACTCAAAAAATGAGGAAAACTTCGGGAAGGTTGGAAATGTTAATATCAAAAGTTATAAATCAAGTTTAAGTTATCTATTTTATTCTAACTCAAATTTATTCATTAATTCAATTTTAGATTCAAACTATAACTTAGAAAATAATTAATTTCCAAGGTGTGAAATATTTGTAAGATATATATGTCGGCGCAAAATAAGGGAATCAGTGTAAGCCTAAGCTTAGACTAACATCCTAACTTTACAAAAGACGTGGCAACTACATTGTAAGGTACTCACGTAACCTTAATCGGACAGAACTCCCACTAACAGTAACCAGAGACTACTTCACTCCTTGAGAGATCGCGCAAGACTATGGCTACTACTACTACCCTACTTCATTGCCATAGATGGTGATGATGATTCGATTATTCTCCGACATATAAGTATTCAAGGCAAAGTAGGAATTACTAACTTTTATGTTATTAGATTATTATTAAATTTTTCCCATATATAATCAATTCAAATGAATTTATAGAAGCCAAAATAGATATATTCTACACAGGTCTATACAATCTGGTCCAGCAATATTGCCTTTGTACAAGATCCTGAATTAACCTAGCTCAAAGCCTACTGTAATCGTGACTGAAATCACAATCGTAGTTATCGACTATAAAAGAGAAAATGTTTTTTGAGAAGTGTCAATTATGATGAATTAGCTAGCCCTCGTTTTACTGAGGTAACAAAAGGGAATAGACATACAGAGATTTTCTCTTGTTCTATTTTCATTCCATCTAGATTTATATATTAATCTAAATGGAATAATAGAGACACAGCCACAGGCAAGACCACTTTGGGAACTAGCGTAAGTACATCAGAATAAAGGTTATATACTATCTACACTACACGTGGGTATCATCACTACCCTTCGATGGCCCACTTCTGAGCCGAGTCTCCTCCTCAGAATGAGGAGGGTATTAGACCATAGTCCGCCAAGCTGGCCCAGTGCGGGTTGGCAGACTTCACAAACCCTTGAGAACTTTTAGGGAACTCTCAGAAGTGCAGGTTTCCTCACGATGTTTTCCTTCACCGTTAAAGCAAGTGATATTTAATTGCTTAAAACACACATAACTCAGAGTTATAGGTGTGTGCCCAGGATCGAACTCGGGACCTCCCGAGGAAGACTTGAAGTCTCAACCACTGGGCCATCACTGCTTAGTGGGTACACGTGGCGGTACACGTGGGTATACCTGGAATAAAATACTGCGCGCGAACACGTAAGTTATAAACGGCGTTACTAGCTAGAATAGAATAACATCTATTAAAAGCAAACTATTTGACCATTATTTGTTACGGATATTATTAAATTAATCTAAAACATATTTTGGTTTTATGAAAATAATAATTAGAATAGTTTGTACTAACCGTAGGATATGAACATTCTTCTCGCGAGAATCTTGGAGGAAAGGAATTTTTAATAACGAGTTTAAATTCATACATTTTATGATTCATTAAAACTGTGTAATTAATACGAATAAATACCCCTGCTTTTTCTGTATTTAATTATTATTAAACTACACCAATACAGGAGTTAAATTATCTTCTTGAAAGCTTAAGTTACTTTCAAGACCATTAGATATCTTTATATCCAACTGTCACGATTCGACCAGCGTAACTTGCACGTTATGCTATGTTCCTATGGATCGTAACATAATGTTATATAGTCTGCCCTATATTCTTCTTCGATCAATGCTTTCGAGACTATCCAACGCAAACAAACTGTTGAGTTTTTAAATATTAGTATAGTATTAGGGCGTTAGAGTTGGAGTGTTGAAGTGTTAGGTTTTCGGGGTTTTTGGATATTGGTATGTTTGGAGCTGGGGTGTTGAAGTACAGGGTGTAGAGTTTGTGGAGTATTGGGAGGTTGTTGTGATTGGATTTTGAAATATTAAAGTGTAAAGTGTTGAAGTCTTTAAGTGTTGGATTATTAAGCATTAATGTACTGAAGTGTTGATGGGTTGAAGTTTTAGATGTGATAAGAGTGTTGGAGTGTCGAATTGTTGGAGTATTAAAGAGATAGATAAAACTGATGAACTGACTATTGGAGCGTTTAAGTATTGAGAGTAAATCATATCTTAGGTATCATTTCTTGTAGTTTTATAGAGCTTCTACATATTGTTACCGATATTATAACTACATAAGATATAATAGTAATATACTAAATATTAATTCAACATTGATTTGATAAACCTTATTATATATTTGTCATAAATATACGATATCCAAATTATCAGTTGCAATATCTAAATCTTAAAATATATGAAGTAATATATTTAATTAACAAAACGTAGCATATAGCAATATTTGGATAGCCTAATTAATTTATCAATAATATTGGATGTAATCGACAGGTAAATATTAATTTAAATAGTTTCGATTCGATCAAATTCATTTTGATACTGTATTAAACGGGACTATTTGGAAAGCATGGATATCTAAATAATACCTAAGGTAAGCGAAATTTTTGTATGAATATAGAGCAACCATATGCTAATTTTTAAAAATAAAACCTGAGATTTAGGTCAGTCTTTGATTGAGCATATTCAATTTATTTACAGAAATTATTCAACAAAGTGATTTTTTCGGTTCAAGAAATATTGTAATGTATATGTCGGAGGTGTGAGTTAGGTTTAGGTTAGGTTAGCCTTAGGTTAAGTTAGCCTTATGTTAGGTTAGGTTAATGTTAGTCTAATCTTAGGTTTAGACGGTGAAACTAAGCAGTGGAGGCGAGTGTTATGATCATTTAAAGGACGTCCTTAAGCCTACACCTTGGTCACAAGTCCAAGGCACTGCTTGGGTTCCTGTCATAATAGTTCTTGTCAGAATAGTACGTGATAGTAATGTTTAGTTATATCCTGATCGTGTTGCGCCCATATAGCTTTTGAGATAGGCCATCCATCTATATCCTTATTTTAATTAGTTTCCGACATCAGAAGTGGGATAGACCTTCGCTTCACATGGGGTCTATCAGCATTCTCGTTATTAGATTATGAAGTTGAACGATTTTTAGAAAATGTAAACCCGTGCGATTAAAAAAAATGATTGTAGATCATGTACCAGTTACCACATTAAGTTGAAGTTAATGGTGATCATGATTAGTAAAATGGATATTGGTTTCTTGAGTGATAGAATCTATCGACTGTATTGAAATTTGTTGCGGTCCATGTGATGGATGGGCGTTAGAGTTGCGATCCACGAGGTGGATGCGCGTGTGATGGTAGTTGCGATTACCGGCTGGCTGTGAGAGACGTGGTGATGGAGGGTATCACTCAAGGATTTGTAGAAGTAGTTAGTATGTAGCTTTTGAAAGTTGGAATAAACAGTTCTGGTACATGGCTCTACTTGATGATGTAGTTTTAGTGTAGTAGAAAAATTGTCATTATCCTAATTTGATAGTAGTTCGGTCAAAGACACAGTGTTAATTTCGCCAGAATTAGTTCCTTTAGTACCTTGATAGGATTCGGTGCGAAGTAAAGACTAGAGAGTATAACGTGTGCGTTCGGTACGTTGAAGATACAGACTTGCTTTAAATCTTGATTAATCGTTTAAACTAACGTTTAAGCAGTTCATCGGTTAAGGTGAAGACGATATTACTTCGATTGTGATACTTTGAAATAAGTTCCTTTAATGTCGATCGGTGTAGACTAATGACTAATTAATTGTACAGTTCAGTTAGTATGTTTACCAATTTTAGTTCTTGCGAATTCACGTTGAATAAAGTATTGTCAGGAAAGACGAGCGGATTTCCTTGTGATAGTGCGGTTTAGAAATTCAGTATCGCCCGTGGACGGTCGTGCGTCAGAATGGCCGTGTCGGAGGTGTGAGTTAGGTTTAGGTTAGGTTAGCCTTAGGTTAAGTTAGCCTTATGTTAGGTTAGGTTAATGTTAGTCTAATCTTAGGTTTAGACGGTGAAACTAAGCAGTGGAGGCGAGTGTTATGATCATTTAAAGGACGTCCTTAAGCCTACACCTTGGTCACAAGTCCAAGGCACTGCTTGGGTTCCTGTCATAATAGTTCTTGTCAGAATAGTACGTGATAGTAATGTTTAGTTATATCCTGATCGTGTTGCGCCCATATAGCTTTTGAGATAGGCCATCCATCTATATCCTTATTTTAATTAGTTTCCGACATATATATAAAAATTAAGAATAAAATATATAGTTAATATTTGAGGAATTTTATTTCCAATAATGAAGAAACTTTTTGTAGGTATTATGATGTATTTTATTATATTCATTTACCTAAAATCCTAGTGTATCTGTTATAATAAAAAAATCAAAAATATAACAGAAAGTCAAAAGAAAACAAATATATTTTTATTAATTTATTTCGTATATTTTTGAGGGGACAATACACCCAGGAACTGTCAGGAAGAAAATCAGTACTGAGACCTAGCACTATAACGACTCTAATCTATCGTACCAAAGATTTATTTTATTTTATTAGGTTCACTTACAATTACTTAGACTAATACATTTAATAAAATAACATTCTAGGTCTATAGCTAACTAAGTGTAAAGATTAATTAAAAGTAAACACCACATGCAATATATGACAGTCTCAGTTTTTAAGGTTAAAAATTCTAGGTTACAATGATATCAATGTTACATTTTTTTTAAACAAATGAAGTATGTCAGAGTAAATGTCGACACGATCTGATATGCTATTCAGCAAGTTGGACAGTCGTGGGATTGGAGAGTTGACACCAAAAACAGTTCGACGCAAAACGGTAATATAGGCTTTCTAGCACGCTGCTGGCAGCTGGACGGAACTCTAAAACTAATTTGGCTTAAAAATTGTGGACAATCAATTTTGTTATTTAAAATTTTATATAAAAACATTAGGTCATAAATATTTTTGCGACTTTCAAGACTAGCCAGGCCGTAACGGTGAAGTCTATCAGCATAACTATTTTTTTTATTACTAGCACCGTCAGAAAACGCTAAGTGCCACATAAATCTTTTTTGTATGCACTCAGTTCTTAGAGTGTGCGTAGCATAATGAGGCCTCCAAACGGTTGTACAATATTCCACAATGCTTCTGACTAAACTGTTGTAGAGTAGCTTTTTAATTTCAAGATTCTTAAAAACCTTTGCGTCGCGCATGACAAAACCTAGTACCTTAGAAGCACCTTTAATTATTATTAATATATAGACAATATATAAGGTTATTATATATGGGTATACTTGAAATAAAATAGAAGTAACTACCCACGAATACTAATTTATAAACAGTTGCTAACAAATCATTTGATATATTATCGAAACAGTGGGTATACTTGAAATAAAACAAAAGGAATCCGCCAATACAAAGTCAACAGTGTTGCTATCATATTTTATATCCTTTATTACAAATCAGGGAACACTTCACACGGTCCAGTCCTAACGAATTTGGCTTTCGGATTCTTTTTCTTATTTTCATTAGCACATGTCAATTTACATTCGTTAGTGTACGTATTGTTATCATCAGCACACACAGGCAGGTAAACCCGGGGACAATCCATGCAGTCGGGGGAAGCTGGTATCTTATCGAGAGAAACCACATCTACTGAGTATGGGTTAAAGAAATTGTAAAATGCTTCTATTTCTTGACATTTGCAGTAGAAAAATAGATCTGAAATTAAATGTTTATTTAAACTAAATAATCATTATGTGGTACTAGATTATGAATTAAGTGTATTACTCGGAAAGTTGATTTTGATACCAGGTATACCCATTACTTTTTTATAGTTATGAGTAAAACACCCAATTCAAAGCTACTTTCTTTTTTAAATAGGCAAAAAATTGTATATCTAATTTTTTTTTGCCAGTTAACGAGGCAAACGAGCTGACGGCCCAACTGATGGTAAGTGGCCACCGTCGCCCATGGACATCGGCAATACAAGAGATACCCTCTTGTTTTGCCGATGCGTAACTACCTTGAAGATACAGTGAGGAAGAGAAATCATGAACTAGAATCCCCCTTGAGTGATAGGAGGGGGAGGGATAAGTCTGGCCCACATGCGGCTCGACCGGAACGCGTCATTGAAATTCGCATGCTAGTGGCCGCAAGCCAGTCAGGAAAGAGATTCCCTACCACCAAGGGTGTGCTTGGTTACTCGCCTTTTACGAGATGCTCTCCCAGCGGCAGAGAGAATTGTATTCTAACCCGTCCCCTTTCAGGGTTAAATCCATATCCATATCCATCACACGAATTAGTTTTAGTGGATCTGGATCAGTCAGAATCACTTTGTTATTATCAATTCATCCATGATGTCGTTGACAGTAAGATCGTGTTTGCATTATTTGACTTTGATCCTGAGAGCTACTTCCTTTCTAAAGTATAATCCTGGGAGTAATAATCTAGTGAACAGGACATCATATTGTTGGTCTGTGTATAGAGTATAGACTATATAACCCATCAATTAACAAAAATAGAACAACTTCTACGTTGTGAGTTAAATAGAACTACACGAGATCGGGCTAATCGTTAGTTTATTTTTCCAAAATGTATATAATTTTTACATGCAAAATTTTATATATAGATGTAATCGCCCAGCACAAAGGTACTCAATCAAGCTGAGTGCTTATACTGAGCTCAGAGACCGGAGTTGAGTTCAAACAGCCACCTTTGTGTCACAACCCTCTTGAACATTAAACTATTAAGGGTTCTACACTCTAGTGTATTATAAAATATTTGTTTTGGGAATTTTTACATTGCTTGATATCTATATTTTTGTTATCATTTTTCTTATGCTCTCTCTCTCTCATTAAACGTGACAACGTTGCAATTAATTGAATAAATAACCTCGTTAATTTTCAATATCCTGATATTCAAATTATTATTTTCTATTATAATTTGTGTAATTGAGTACAATATGCCTTGCCCCGGCTTTGTGAGGGTGCAATTTACCATGTTTATTTAGTTTTAAAAAAATATGACGAACTTCCATTTAGACATTTATCACTTATTTCAACCGATTTAGGCCTTTTTTAACAATAAAATGTCGATGTCCTTTCCCAAACTATATTGTATCTTGCTATGATATGAGAGAGATATGATACCTACTACTGTACAGCAATACGTATACACATGCAATCTAGACTGAGGCGAGCAGTGCCTGGGGCTTGAGATCCAGGAGCAGGTTTAAAGAGCTCTTTCATAATATATTAACTCTCACCTCCACCACTCGACCTCGCTAACGACAATAGATAATGAAGTAAACTTACGTGGACCTCGAGAATGGTAACCTTAATCACGACAATATAACTCTAACTTCCATGTTCACTGCACGAAAACACCAGAGAGACTGAGACCAATCTATCGTACTAAAGGTTATATATTGTCTTCAGGTCGGTAAACTTGAAATAATATAAAATGATCTACCCGCTACTACTACTTTATAAACGTTGTTGCTAACAATCTCCATGGTAATATAGGTAAAGTGTTTAAATTCAAATAGAGATACATAAGCCATACTTACTTAGAAATATGATGCAAATAATTAACTCCCTATTACCAAACATAATCGTTTCTGAACAAAGCTCATTTCTTGACTATAATAAACATTTTATGGCGCTAATTATATGCCATTCAGTTGGTAATTAACATTTGATGTATGCAATTTAACAGCTTTATAATTGTTAAACAAGGCTTTCATTTGTTTCCGTCTAGTAAAGTTAGCTGAATTAACATACATCTATTAAGGACATGACTATCCTCTATACATCGTTGGCCTACGAACGGAATAACATTTCATCATAACGAATATTACCAATTTATTTTTAAACTTAATCAATATTCAGTGACAGACGGACACTCCAGGATTTCTAACTCGAACCTGGTTTAGAGGAAATTATAATTAGTACTTCTTAAAGTGTGTGTTCGTAGGCCAATCTGAATATTGTGCTTTTAACTGCACAGTCAGACAGGACAAAAATTCATTAGTGTATAAAACAAACTTAATTCTTACACGTAAAGCACACTGAGTGCGTTTGCACATAATTCAAGTTTTCAAATTATTCACAACTATATAATTAATTTATTATTTGAATTTAACACACCCTATTATTAGGTATAGTAGCCGGAAGCTTATTTTACATCTGAAAAAAAAGATAGCGGGGCAAAGTTACGCATTGTGAGCGCGCTGACGCTAAAAGACGCGCACGAATTGAAACGTCGGATATGAACCAACGCATGTGACGCGATGCTCTCGACCCGCACTTCCCGCTAAAAAGACCCTAATAGTGACTTCTGCGCATTCAAGGTCAAACCTATACTTACATGCCGGTAGCTATATACGTTACTGTACTAATTAATTGGAATATTGTGTTTAATTTAAAATAAAAAAAATTTCGGTTCTTTCAAGTATTTTAAGTTTTTTGTATTTCGTACGTCGATAAATTTTCAACTTATTTTTAATTTATTACAATGCAAATCATATTTAAAAATTGTTAAAGTTTATAAAACAAAACATATATATCGGGGATTTCAATGATGAGAAGGAAGGAAGTGAGGGGAATATTGGAGAACACTATATGGGGTGATGATATTGAATGGACTATTGGGTAAACGCAACGTAGATACTGCTACTGAACCGATAAATGATCAAATATGATCTCTAACAATCACGAGAGAAACCTGTGACTACAACAATCGCCACCACTGCTCAGACTCTCTGTTTAAACCCAAGGTTAAACTCACATAAACCTAACCTAACACAAGACGTGGCAATTAGATTGTAAGGTACTCACGTGACCTTAATCGGATAGCACTCCTAGCACTTACACTATCCAAGGACTATTTCACTCCTTGAGAGGCCGCGCACGACTAATATTACAGTCACTGTCGATGGCATATAAAAGGTCGAAACGTAACACTAGTTCCATACAGCAATAACTTTGTTAAAGCGTGACAGCTTTCAGCATTATTTTCCACTTGATGTAAGCATTTCAATCATTGATACTAAAAGAAACAAAGAGCTCTCAACATTCGTTACAGAAATTATCTTAACTTCGTGGCAAAGCGTAACAGCTTTTAGCTCCAACCGCAAAGCGTAACAGCTTTCAGCTCCAACCGCAAAGCGTAACAGCTTTCAGATTCAACCGTACAGAGGCTTACAAGCCCGCCTTACAACGGCTCATTAACGACAAAGCGACAACGCTTCCAAAGCATCTTTCCGACAAAGCGTAAAAGCTCTCTGTCCACTAATAAAACGTTAATATGATCAGAATCTTCCAACCACAATACCTAAAAACTGTCAACACCAAAATCTACTACCGAAAGTTCTGATAGACCTCATGTGAACCGAAGGCCTATCCTTCTTCAAAATAATTATCACGATTTTAAGATTTCAAACTACCTTCGCAACTATGCAATATGATATTAACTATTTCTGAATTTTATTCTGTACTACCCACTTTAACTTTTTCAAAGACAATTTTTTCTCGCATTAAAACTAAGATACAATTAACATATAAACAATAATTGGAAAAATATAATTTATTTACACTTAAGGATAGACGATTACAATTAGATATGATGTTTTTATTTGATTTGTTTAATGGTAATATATGATTGCACTGAATTAAACAATAAACTGTATTATAGCGTACCTTATCGAATACATAAACGTAGAAAACATACTCTTTTTGCTACTAAATCTTGTAGAACAAACGCAGGAAAACGTTCTCCTATGTACAGACTAATTCAAAATTACAACACATTTTAATTCTATAGATATAACGAACACAAATCATACTAATTCTAAAAAAGAACTGGTAAATATTATTAAACAAATTAAATAATATATGTCGGGGATGGGGAATATTGGGGAACACTAAAAGGGGGTGATGGTATTGAAACGATAAATGATCAAATATGATCTCTAACAATTACGAGAGAAACCTAAGCAGTGCCTTGGACTTGTGACCAAGGTGTAGGCTTAAGGACGTCCTTTAAATGATCATAACACTCGCCTCCACTGCTCAGGCTCTCTGTTTAAACCCAAGGTTAAACGCACATAAACCGAATCTAACACAAGGCTAACCTAACCTAAGGCTAACCTAACCTAACATTGTGTTTACTTAACCACGTGGCAATTACATTGTAAGGACTTACGTGACCTTAGTTGGACAGCACTTCCACACTACACTGCACTTGACACTATCACTAACACTAGCACTACTTAGATGATGTTCACTTCTTGAGAGACCGCGCACGACTAAGACTTCAGTTAGACTGTCGATCGCATATAAAGGGACGAGGGTAGAGACTGTCAAAACAACGGAAGTGACTACTACCCCACTCCAACGCCATAGACAACGATAACGATTCGATTACTCGATAATCTTTTACTATGCTCCGACATATATATCGAATAACTTAAATATATATGTTATATTGTATCATATAGTATCTTATCGTATCATATCATGGCATAAACTTATATTATAAGTAAGTTAAATATTTATAAGTTAAATAATAAGAACATACTAACTTAAAATATCTTTATTAAATTAATACTTAGTACTCAACCAACTTTCATGTAACGTATTTCATGTATAGCTAGTAATTTGTGGTTTACGATGCTGGTGTCACAATTAGAACTATGTTTAAATGTACTAGTTAGTAAACTGTATTGTGATTACTGTTTGTATACCCGAATAAAAAAAAAAAAAAAGATAACTGTCAGGATTATATAATTTAATTATTGTTTAATAGAACTACTTTGTTATATTGAAATAAATAAATTATATAATGATAATAAAAAAGAAGAATATTACATCACTTAATATTCTGACAGGAACCCAAGCAGTACTTTGGATCCCTGCCACATTCACCTCCAGTGCCTAGGTTCTCTGTCCATGTTTTGGGTGATTACATAAGGCTAACCTGATACAAGGCTAACTTAACACAAATTTTAGATACCTAATTATTAAATGTTGAATAAAAAATATATGTGTAGCATCTTAGTCCAAATCTAAGTTCAATTTCACAGGTTACCCTCCATTAAGTAGCCAATCGAAGGTACGGTTATTGCCATTGAGATGCAAAGTATGTAAAACCCGGAAAATTCCAGATGGAGTCCTGTCACACAGAGCATTGTAATTTTTAGAACTTAAATATTTATCTTATTAAATACAAACTACTGTTTGTATATTTGTCCTTTATGCGTTTATAAACCACTTATTCCTTAGTGCTAGTGAAGGTAAGATATTGAACTGATGTTGATTAAACATTTATCTTTATTCTAATAGTCCTTAGCGAAGAAAGGGGACGGGTAAGCAAGTTTAATACAAAATTCACGTAAATGAAATTTGTATTTCTGGAAAAATTTTGATGCAGAAATGTGACATTGTGTGACAAGGGACTGTTTTAATTTTATCAGTTTTATGTGTAAATTTGCAATATAAATGACGTCGTAAAATAGGAATTAGTTTGTTACAAATTGGCTTATAGCCCTGAAACATCTAATAGTATCTCTTATTATTTACTAAATATGAATAAAATCAGTTTATTTCCTGACCAACAATTTTATATTTTAAATAGACGACTTGTAAAAATGGCTGTCTCTACGAAAAAATGGAAGAAAATTTATTGTATTGGAGTTAATTCTAAAAAATCTCAATATACTAACATTGAACGGTCAGAAGATACTATTAGGGCCTTTATAGAGGGGAGCGCGGGGCGAAAGTAGCTTGCCACACGTGATTGGTTCTGCTCCTGAGCGAGCGACTGCTATTTATCAAAATACTAGACGTCGTGGATTGAACTAATACAAGCACGAAGTACGCTTGCACTGCGCAAAAATAACCACCACTTTTGTTCAAACGTTAAGATAATTTGGCGGGTCAAATTGTCACAATGTAAAAAATTTTGAAAGTAGCTTATTACATAAATTTTCCTTCCGAATTCCGTTTATAAATATATTTCCATACATTGTCTCGTTAAGCCCCCAGAGATTCCCTAGTCTCTTTGATAGCGTCGTCTTTATTTCGTTTTTTGGCAATGATGTCGACGCAAATTCAAAGGTTGTTGCTATATTTTTTGTATTGCCTTGCCTTAAGTAAATTTGAGATTCTATTGACTTTTTTTGAAGAACAAGATCTACAATCTGATTTAAATTGGTGCGTGTCAATCCATGATTTATTTATATCAAAGATATAATCTGCTATGTCTACTGCCTTAGAGTTTACTAAACTAAACACGTAGTAAAAATATTTTTGATAGTATTTTCTTAGCTAGCTATTGGGAGCACGAAACCTATAATCTATATTCTTAAAGTTTAGAAGTTGTTTGGCTAGTAATTTTATAGAGTGGTCATTCTGGCAATATTTATCATCGATCATGTGAAATTTAAGTTTATCACTTAGTATAGTACCTATCTTTAAACCTAGGTTTCAATCCCCAGGTGTCGTTTGGCTTCCTGTCCGTCTTAGGTATTATTTTATGGACCAATAACAATGCGTGACACGATTTTTTAACAGAAAACATGGTTACTATTAAGCTTTTCTATTCCGATAACCTTTTGAAAGCAAGAGAGTACCAGAGTCACCGACGTAGCCCAGCGGATTAGTAAGTTGAAGTGGCAGTGGGCTGGGCACATAGCCCGTAGAACCGATGGCAGTTGGGGCAGAAAGGACAGGACGCCGAAGCATTGGAAGGCCTCCCACAAGATGCACAGACAGCGGCTCTGCAGCAGCTCTCTACCGCCCTGACCGACCTGGTTGTAGGTCGCAGGTGATCGGTCGTACTGGCAATCTCTGGAGGAGGCCTATGTCCAGTAGTAGACGTCCTATGGCCGAAATGATGATGATTTTACTTCAACACTATATAACATCTGTTCCGATAGACTCGAGCCAGTTGTCAAATGATGCTCGTCTGGTGGAGTAGTGATGTGGTGTCATAATGCTGGGTCGCCATCACTAAGGTTTGGAATTAGTTTTTAATAGTGATTACTACTTGATTTCCGTTTTAAGCGAGTCCCAGTTCCTGAGAGTAAGTCCCATATAGAAAACAAGTCTTTGCGATTAAGTTATAATTAAAGTAATTAAATAGTTTTTAGGTGGATACCTAAAAAAGTGGAGGCGATAATGGCAAAACTTGTAAACCAAACAAGTTTTGTGTCTTCTGTTCACAGTAACTTCTTAAGTTTTCATTTCAAAAATATTTTACCTTCTCTACGAGGAATATCCGGCCTAACAAAGAGTTTTGTGAATTAAATAGTTTAAAAATGCGATTAATTTTTATCCCTTTTTTTGCTAAATATAAAAAAAAACAGGAAACGGCTACATTTTTAAAGGTTCAGGTATATTTTGTAATATGTAACGCTGTGTAATTATAAGATATTTTTACATTTTATTTTATCTCAACGTGGTCTTATCTCCAGCTCTAACCTTCCATTATAACAATCTTTGTTGCCTAAGCAGATATTTTAGATAAATCAAGATTTAGCACGCTTCTGCATTTAATATTGAAGAGAATATAACTTGTACTATATCGATACCATACCAATAAGAAATATTTACTAACAATAAAGTTAGCTACGCCGTTGATGACTTCATATTCGCGGGTTCTTTAATTTTATGTCAAGACTGTATATAACCTGTGTTCTGATAGACTTGAGCCAGTTGTCAAACGGAACTCGCCCGGTGACTAACATTATAGCTGTGCAGTGGTGTGGGTGATGCTGAGTCTCCATTACTAAGGTAATATGAGTGAGATTTTAATATTGGTTACTCAGTTTCTGTTATAAGTGCACTTTCGAAATCAATCGAAAAGTCTAAAGCCCCAGACATTGCTAGGCTACCAACTAAATTGCTCGTTATTATGAACTTTTGGGTTTTACAGGACGGCTCATAATAATATATTCATGACTTACTGACCCGCACGACTTTGTTGTGGAATTCGTATCGTGATGTAATATAGCCTATAGTCTTCCTCGATAAATAAGCAATTTAAAACTAAAATTTCCAATTCGATTCGAGTAGTTTCTGAGATTAGTGCGTTATAATAAGTATAAATAATATTTTTTTTATACTGAAATTAAAAGCTTTTTAGAAAATACATCAAAACGGTGTGATAGAAAAACACTCGTACATCGGAGGCAGGTACGTATGCTAAGAATCCCTTTGACCTTCCTTTCCTACTTTCAGTCCATTTTTGCCTTTTACACAGGTCAATACCTAATGTCCCTTACATTAGAACCGTTTTAGAGACGTGAGCCAGTGTTCCCAAAAATTGAGCCATCATTTATGCATAATGAAAGTTTATGCTCTATTTTGAATCTTATCCACTAAAAATAGGATTGGTTTTAAGATTTTAATGTATTTAAGGGCTACGAAACTAGGAGAAAGTGACAAAAACGGAATCCATTTAGTTGTCTAGTCTGTCACATTTTCAGTTTAATATTTATGTGTAGATTATATTTTAACTAAATTAATTTTGTTTTTTGGAAAGAAATATAATTTAAAGGCAATTTATGTGATTTTAGTTATTAAACTTACTATCTTAATAAAAATATTGTTACGTCGAACATTATTTGAAAATATGAAAGGCTTTAGCGAAGGTCAGGTATAAAAGAAAGCGACAGAACATAAACGAAATTACACCTGTTTTTATAGCCTGGACCCGGATATAAATACGAGGAACTCAGAATACAGACAATATAAGAGCCTTCGTATGTAAATACTTTATTTATTATTAAATTTAATTTTATTAATAGGTATTCTTACGGTACTGTCAAATTATATTTATTGTATTTCCAAACATAGTTATGAACACAAATATAAATACTAGAAGTAAAAATAAACTTGTAACGTCGTAATTTCGTCACCACAAAGTAAGTAATAGTTCCATGGGGCTTGGTGTTCGCATCTATAATAAGAGTCCACAGCCTATATTAGATTTTCCACTTAAGTAATTTGAAACTGACATTAAATAGTGTTTCATAAATAAAGCTCACTACTCTGTACCGGATTACTGGAACCATAATAAAGCTTGGAGACAAAATGACGTACTCAGCTGAATGATTATACCTTTGTAAAGAGACTGATGTGTGTGAACAATAGTGATTTGAAAAGAGCGACTGTTGAGTTTCTTGCCATTTCTTTTCAACAGCCAACAGAACCAGTAATAGTTTCAGTCTACTACTCGATATGATATCTTAATATTTGACTAAGCAATGAGCAACGTGATCATCAACAAAAGTTACACTTTACTTTGATAACATTATACCAGCACCCCTTTATGGTAGGGGATCTGTTCCCCGACTAGCATGCAAAACCGACCGACCGACCGTCAAATGTCATTGACGCGTTCCGGTCAAATTCTTGTGAACTCAGGGTTCTTGTTCAGGGTCCACTGCAACCGTAGCACTGTTCTCTTCATTCCCCCTCCTCACTCTTTCTTCGATGTAGCAATTCATTGGCAAAAAAAGAGCCACTCTCTAGAATTCCCGATGTTTATGGGCGACGGTAACCACTGACCATCAAGTGGGCCATCTGTTGGTTTGCCCCTTAATTGCCATATAAAAAAACCTCATTCTGAGGAGGAGACCCGCGAGGTGGCTCAGCAGTGGGCCATTGACGGGTCGTGATGATGAAAGTATATAGTATAGTAAATACGCATTAATTTATAAGAAAATGTACCTACACATAATTAGATATTAAATAGGAATGACTGTAAATAACTTATTTACTCCCAAAATGACGAATTAACGACTCTATTCTCTTCCTGTCCAAAAAGTTTCCGTTCTGTGTGAAGTTATGCTTTCTGGAACCAATTGTTATTGTCATGAACATTTTTGAAACTTTTGGGCGCTGCTGTTTTGGCATACTAAGTGTAAAAAATTATTATAATATATCCTCTACTATAACACTCTATCTAATGATGAAAACCGCATTAAAATCCGTTACATATTTTAAAAGATCGAAGCGCATATAGGCAGTGGGTAGATGCTTTGTTTTATTTTATTTATTTGTAAAGATTTCCTTACATTTAAGATAAATTTTTTTTGAGTATCAAATGTTCAACATTCGTAAATGCATGCAATGCACGCATATGCTTGATATTAGAATATTTGTCTTCTTGGTGTTAAGCTTCATATATCAAATTTTATTTTATTAAATTATTTAAAGGGAGATTTTAAATATTAACTTGGCAATACCGGTCTACTAACCTACCTGTCGTCATTATACTAGTAGGGGGTATTTTCTATTGTAAAATGGATGATTTTACGAAAGAAAATTCGTGTTACTTCTGTGTTGTGTAATTAGAGATATTTTACTGAATATTTAAGTAATTCACTAATTACTACACTTAGTTGGCACCAGGCACTGCTCGGCTTCCGTCTGAATTGTATATTATTGGAGTTATTAATCAGTAGACATAAAAAATTGAAAATAAATCCATATTTATTAAAAAATAACCAAAAAGTTTAATGATAGCAAGAAACATCCAATAATAGTCAAAATGGCTAAAAAATCAAAACTAATGTGCCAACAAGTATTTTGATGTCTTTATGATATTTTTTTTTATTAAGTATTAATTTTTAAAATCCATCTGAATGATTACTCACTTTCCATGCGGATGGTATATAAACAACCACTTTTCTAGACCCAGCTCGTCTATACGTAATACATGGACCCATCCTCCTCAAAGTTTTCTTCAAACAATTAATAATACATGCATTAACATAAGTTATGTTGTCCGTCGCACACGCCGGCCAGTACACCCTGGGGCATTCACATGTATGTATGCTCTCTAAATCATTAATTTTGGTACGATTTGGTATTTGAAATGGTTCCACTAGTTGGTACATCTTGATTATTTGTCTGTGTGATGTTTGAGATACTAAATCTGAAAATTTAAACTTTATGTTAGCAATATCGTTAAGAAATTAGTGTTCGTGGGTACTTACTTTTACATTATTTCAAGTGTAAACACGTGTAGACAATATATAACCTATAGTGCGATAGATTAGAGTCAGTATCTCTGGTGTTGTCGGGCAGTGTACATGGAATTTAGTATTCGTCGTGGCTAAGGTTAAGGTCAACCTCCTTGAGGTCCTTTATATTAATAGAGGTGAGAGTTAATATATTATGAAAGAGCTCTTTAAACCTGCTCCTGGGTCTCAAGCCCCAGGCACTGCTCGGCTCCATCTACATTGCATGTGTATTGCACGTATTGCTGTTGAGTAATGTGTATCATTCTTCTCTCATTGTATGCCATTTATACTTTAGAAAGGCATTAGGTTAATCTTGATGAGTTGGTGTCAAGTATGAGACTTTTGAGTTTAAAGTTTTTGCTTGGAAGGAAGCTGAGAAGAGACATCTATTACATTCTCGGTTTTTTTTCGGTAAAACGGGTTTATAGAGATTTTCTGTAAAGGGTATAAATAAAAATAATTTTGTCAATTTTTCTGCCATTTATTGTTAGCAACACTGTTTATAAAGTAGTAGTATCGGGTAGATCATTTTATATTATTTCAAGTATACCGATGTGAAGACAATATATAACCTTCAGTGCGATAGTTTACTCTCAGTCTCTCTGGTGTTTTCGTGCAGTGAACATGGAAGTTAGTGTTATAGTGTCGTGTTTCTCTCGTGTCTATAGCATTATATCAAACCGTTTTGAATTAGAAAAAATCCTCAGTATAGAGGAGAATGAAAGACATTTTCTGACAAAATTCGGTAAGTGACACTTCACAAAAAAGTATTAAAAAATAGTTTGAAATTTTAAGTACGAATAGAAAAGGACCCAAGGGCTGATATCCCATAGAAACCCGGCTATACCCTTTAGTTAAAATCAGTCTGTTTTCTTATAGCTGGACTTTAATACTTGCTTCGGATAAATAAAATTTTCATACCTACTAAATATATTTAAACTTTATGCTTTTAGGTATTTCGATACAACAAAATGGAAATTAATATTAAAAAAAGAGTTTGTTGGTCCTTCTTTAACTTGTAATATATTATAAATATAAATAGATATAGCCTATGTGGCTGAAATTATCATAGACTACTTCTACGTGTCTACCAGAGATGAGCGAGGAATATTTTTTTAAGATTCAATAAAATTTCTGCGTATTGAATGATTTGTTTTACTATTGGTACTTAACAAACATATTCCTTTCTACAAATCTTCGCTCATCTCTAGTAAAAACACAGCCGTCAGTTTGATATCGATTTAATAATTAATTGGGAAATATTTTTTCTGTGATTGTATGTGTATTTTAACTCTAAACACAATACAAGTGAAAAGTGCGAATCCACAGTTTGTTATACATTCAAAAAATAACTGTTCTTACCCGTAAAAACTATAAAAACCCATAATAGTGTATGCAAAATAAAAACACATAGCGAACTGAAATATTTTTTTGTGGTTGGATCAACACGCATCGAAATATAACGCGTGTCGATTTCGCTTCAATAAACGTTTAGTACTACGTTTTATAGCTTCGAATATGTTTGCATACAATAAATAGAATTGTTTTGAAAATAGTGTAAATTGAAAACGATTTTCATATATTTAAATAATTAATAAATAAAAATTTAATTTTTGGAAATTGCTGTTGCAGAGCAAATTACTTGAGAGCTCTATTTCGACTTGGTTTTAAAATGTTTGTTCAAGTCTAAATTAAGTTTTCATCATCATCATCATCACAACCCATTAATGGTCCACTGCTGAGCCATATATGGCAACACTAAATCACATTTGTCACTCACGAGAAGTGTATCTGTTAAAGAAAAATTAAAATCGGATTAGTAGTTCCTGAGAATTCAAATTCAAATTCTTTATTGAGACACAATAACATGTACATTACAATCTTATATGATCATCTGCTACCGAACTAGATTTAACTGTATTTCGGCATCAGCGCCACTCCCACCTATATTACTATTTTTAACATTGTTACCGTACTTCTTACTTTAAATTAATTTGATTAGATTATAAGATATTTTAAATATATTATTTATAATATACTAAAAATCTATATCTATAAATATTTTATTTCCAATACAATCAAAGACATTTCGTGTGCGTGTGTGTGTGTGTGTGCGTGTGTGTTTTAGCTGTCCACCTTTAAAAGCGCCTCAGTCTCACCATATGAAAGTTTAAGTAGAAAATCTTGTACTACCCTTTTGCATGATGTACTGTTTAACGGATACAAATTTAGTATTTTATTTAATTTATTGTAAAGATAAGGACCTATAAAATAATAAAATCTTCTTATAAATATAGTGCTAAATTGTAGTTCCCACCTGCACACATTATCTTTTCTTCGTTGAAGTAATCTTTCGGGTTCATAATTTGACTTTCGATGCTGCTTTAACACGATACTCAAAACAAATAGCTGTCTAACTGTAAGGACTTTACAGAGGTCGTAAAGTTTAGTAGTAGAGAATAACATAGGTTTGCACATACTGACCTTTAGTATGGCACGTTGAGCTACTTCTAATGTCTTTAACGTATTTTTTGGAACCCCACCCCATGCCGAGATGCAGTAACTAAGTAATGCTTGACATAAGGCATAATAAATCTCTTTGAGAAGTTTTGGCTAGGCTATATGTCTAAGATTCTTAAACAAGTATATTAATTTTCGTACTCTACTTGATAATGATTTTATGTGTTGTTTATAACTAAGGTTTTCATCTATAGTGACTCCTAAATATTTTATCGTTTGTACCTTTTCAATTTTTTTACATGGACATGCAACTAAACTGTCTACAATATTCTTACTTTCATGTGACTTCAAGCAGTATTTTGATCCAAAACCTTTTTGTTTACGGATTGAAAAGGTTATATATTTTGTTTTCTCTATGTTGATGGTCAGTATATTCTGTTGAAGCCAATCTTTAACCAAATTAAAACCAGTTTGTGTAGCTGAGAAAACTTCATCCCACGAGTCAGCTGCAAAAAGTAAGGCGGTATCGTCTGGGTATGACAGTATTTTGTCATTTAGCAATTTTAGCTCTGTGAGTTCGTTAATATATGTCAGAAATAAGGTCGGACCTAGGATGCTCCCTTGAGGTACGCCATATTCAGTCAACAGGTCAGTGCTTACATGAGTTCCTAGCCTTACACATTGATAACGTTCACTTAGGTAGCTTTCAAAAAGTTGTAATTGATTTCCTCTTATACCCAGTTTTTCGAGCTTGTTTAAAAGTAGATTGGCTGAAATAGTATCGAAAGCCTTGGCTAAATCGATGAAAATTACCAAACATTTTTTACCGCGGTCTAAATTAGAACTAATGAAATTGTTAAACTCATTTACCGCATCTTCGGTGGATTTACCACGACGAAAGCCATACTGAATTTGCGATATTAATGAACTATTTTCAAGGTAATTGATCAATCTCGCATTTAGCATCTTTTCCAAAATTTTCGATAGGGCTGGTAAGATAGAGATAGGCCTGTAATTACTAATTACATCTCTATCTCCACCTTTATGTATTGGCCTTACCTCAGACTTTTTTAAATCTATCGGAAATATACCTTTTTCCAAGCAAGTATTGAAAATGTGTGTAAGTGGAGGAACCAGAACGTTTACATGTAATTTTAAGATTTTGTTTGATATTTTATCAAAACCCACCGATCAATTATTTTTTAGGCCAAGAATTAGACGTTCCACTTCCTTCTCGTCGGTATTTAAAAGTACATAACATCTAGCTTGTGATTTATCGATTATTGCTTTATTTGTATCCTTATTTATATTCAAAATGGTATTGTTAAAATTTTGAAGATTTTCAGCTAGTAATTTACCTACATTAATGAAATAATTATTGATTTTATTCAAAGATAATTGAGGGGTACTGTCACAAGTTAGTAATTCTTTAGGATAATCTTGTACAGTATTACAATGAGCTATATTTTTTATAACATTCCATAATTTCTTTTATTTATTCACATTAATTATTTAAAAGGACTTTAACACTAGTTTTGATCTCAAGTCCAAGGCGCTTCCCGGCTTTCTGTCTGAACTGCATGTGTATAAGTATTGCTGTATAGTAATGGATAAATGGGTGCGACAGACTTACCCCTACCCCGGGTCCCGTTAATGCTGCGATTGTAGTGGTCTCTGGGTTCTTGTTCAGGGTCCGCTGAAACCGTAATATTCTTCTCTCCTTTCCTCTTTCTCACTCTAATTTCGAGGTGGCAACGCATCGGCAAAACAAGAGTGACTCTCTTGTATTGCCGATGTCGCCCTGTAAAGGGACTCCGTAAACCTTCGTAAACCCCAGGCTTGTGTTTCTATCTTGTATCTATAATATATCACACTAGGCATTAAATTTTAGTATTTAACGAGCATGTTCAAAGACTATGAAATAACATTGAATCAAAGCTTATATCAATAAAAATATTTGTTTTTATTATTTATCTTCAATTTGGCAAATATTTCAATATTTTGTATTTATTTATCATTTTGAATACTAGAAATATACTCAATTTTATCAATTAAGTTATGTTTAAGGTTTATGATTACTACTACTTAGACTGTATAAATAGAAGTTCATTTTTTCATTAAATGTTTGTTATCAATACGCCAAGTTCGAGTTGGATACAAGTACTAAGGGTTCCGTACAAACGAACCAACCGTGAAAACTATTATCAATAGAAAACAAGTCACACTGACATAGGTTACTTGTAGCGGTAGGTTTTTTTTTTTTTATAAAATAATCCTCTTTATAATATTAGTATAGATAATACACTAATGAAAGATCTATTTTAAATTATTTTAAGATACATTACAGTATTTTTATAGCAGTCGGCAGAAAAACTATTCAATGTGGAGTTTTCTCATTTTCTCGACATTAGAAGTCACATACTCGTAGACAATAATTAGTACTAAATAGAGCAAACGTATATAAACTTTTCTCGGCTGTTCATAAGTCATTCAGCCTCGCATATATAAGCACCCTTGAGGGAACTAGGCGGACCACCACGTAACGGTTTCGTGGTACAAGTTACAAGAAAACTTCATTTAACCACCTTCAGAAATAGAGGTACATAATTAGCTAAAGTAGACCTCTTAGCAATTAATTTTGTTACATAAACATGAATAGCCATTTTGAGCCATTTTGATGTTATACATGTACATACTCATGGTTCGAGCATTACTTTTTCACATATTATACCTACAAAAATTCCAGAAATTCTAAATATTCTACAGACATGTAGAATAGAAACTATAATATTTTAATAATATAGTATAATATATTTACATAGTTTATATTTATATTTCTATATTCGCTGAGAGTCTTGAGGGACTGGTCTTTACGTAAATACATAGCAATTATTATGTATTTGACTGCAGTACAAGTATACATTATTTATGGCATGCAGAAGTATAAAATATAATCCATTATGATATAACAGCTCTCTCTAAGCTTATATTTAAGCTTAAAGGTACACAACTGGGTCACCAGTAGGTGTATAAATCACATGCTCGCGCTGTCAGCGGTGTCAAATGAAATAAGCTGCGGAACACTCGCGATGTTTGCTTCCCACTTATTACTTGCTTTTAGCTACAATTAGGAAGTTAGACTAACTTCATAATTAACTACATTAAGCATTACCACACGTAGTATATAAAATTCCGTTTGCTTCATCCTACAATCTAGATTAAGGGACAAACTTAACTTTGCAGTTGGGAAACGTTGTCCTTACACTTTAACATAAGTTACGGTCTATTCTGTTCATGTTGTACACAAAACATTGCTTTTTTATAGATTTGGAATGACTGTATCTTTTGTGTTGACTTATAATTTCAATATTTATTTAAATATTTACCGTGTTTCTGATAAAAAAATCTTGACAGACAGACGGCGAAAAATAAAATGATCCTATAAAATCTTTTTCATTTTGATTTAAGGAACCCAAAAAACCCAAACGTTTGTCGCATTTTAAAAACCAATAAAATCATGTGGACATATTAAATCATCATAAATACTAAATATAAAACTTAGAACTTCAACACTTAACACAGTACCTGTACCTGGGGATTGAGGCCTAGGAGCAGGTTCAAAGCCTTCACCGCTCAACCTCGCTACCAAAAAATAAAATAATAAAGTACATTACTGACGTGCTCCTCGATACCTGGCATCACGCCACCAAACAACACTACTATTGTTGTTCAATATATGCGCGATATCACTTGACAGACTAACGCAATTCTATCGGAACGAAAGGTTTATATTGTCTACACGAAATGGGATAAAATGAACTACCCGCGAAATGTTATTTAGAAACGGTGTTGCTAACATCAAGATCATACTACCTAAACTTTCCACCAAATATTTAACTAAGTCTTATTCTGCAGTGCAAGAAAAGAAAAAAAATGCACTGCAGTAAATTGTATAGAGCATTGTATCTGAAGTTTCAGTAAGTGATTTATCTAACGTTTTTCCCGTCTTAATTGACGGCGTGTTTCGAGGAAAATAATCTGGGAAGTTTCTCATTATTATATATTGAGTTGCTGTGTTGTAATTGTACATTAAGAAATGATACTTCTTAATGTACAATTATTACAAATAAATATTCATGGGGATAACTATCCAGGGGGAGGGTTACATTCCTTACATAATATAGAACAAAGTCATTTCCAGCTGTATGTACGTTTAGATGTTTTAAACTAAGCAATGAATTTTAATGCAATTTTCACCAATAGATAGAGTGATTCAAGAGGAAGGTTTATATATAAAGTAAACTCACCACACTGTATAAAACCATAGACTATACATTATATTATGACAGACAGTCAGACTTGATCTATCGGGACAGTGGTTATATATATTACTATACGAATTGTCCAAGCTTCGCCTGGGTGCATTAGGTTATCTATATCACTATATTTTTTATGGCAATTTATTTATGGCTAATTCACAAAGACATAACGGCCACCAGCTCGACATGTACTTCATCTCAACGTCAATAGATGGCGTAATCATACACTCATATGTTTATTTTGTATTCTTAAGAATTTATTCGCGATTAAACATAACTTACGTCCTTCCTCAAGCTCTACTTTATATCTGTAGCATATTTTATAGTTTAAATCTGATTTGATTACAGATAGACATATGCAATATATCTGTCGATAGATGGAGTATGTAGTAGATTTAATCACACTTTCATTTGTTTAGTTTGTATTCTTAAGAATTTATTCGCGATTAAACATAACTTACGTCCTTCCTCAAGCTCTACTTTATATCTGTAGCATATTTTATATTTTAAATCTGATTTGATTTCAGATAGACATATGCAATGTATCTGTCGATAGATGGAGTATGTAGTAGATTTAATCACACTTTCATTTGTTTAGTTTGTATTCTGAAGAATTTATTCGCGACTAAACATAACTTACGTCCTTTCTCAAGCTCTACTTTATATCTGTAGCATATTTTATAGTTTAAATCTGATTTGATTTCAGATAAACATATGCAATGTATCTGTCGATAGATGGAGTATGTAGTAGATTTAATCACACTTTCATTTGTTTAGTTTGTATTCTGAAGAATTTATTCGCGACTAAACATAACTTACGTCCTTTCTCAAGCTCTACTTTATATCTGTAGCATATTTTATAGTTTAAATCTGATTTGATTTCAGATAGACATATGCAATGTATCTGTCGATAGATGGAGTATGTAGTAGATTTAATCACACTTTCATTTGTTTAGTTTGTATTCTGAAGAATTTATTCGCGACTAAACATAACTTACGTCCTTTCTCAAGTTCTACTTTATATCTGTAGCATATTTTATAGTTTAAACCTGATTTGATTACAGATAGACATATGCAATGTATCTGTCGATAGATGGCGTATGTAGTAGATTTAATCACACTTTCATTTGTTTAGATTGTATTCTTAAGAATTTATTCGCGATTAAACATAATTTACGTCCTTCCTCAAGCTCTACTTTATATCTGTAGTATATTTTATAGTTTAAATCTGATTTGATTACAAATAGACATATGCAATGTATCTGTCGATGGATGGCGTAATCTACTATTTAATTACACTTTCATTGGTTTAGTTTGTATTCTTAGTACTAAGTTTTTCATCCTTAAAAACGAAATTAGTTCAGTTGATATAAATCTATAAAATAACATCGATTTCATCAAAATCGTGGAACTAAATCACAAATACTCATCGTTTTAAAAGTTTAGCAATGCAAATACGAAGTCAGTTATCTCAGAAGTTTACCGATGTGTACTGTGCGTCGTTCACACGAAAGAAAGCTGAGAAAAGCTAAATAAAAAAAAGAATTTTTCCCAGTTTAGTTCATTAGAAACCCTTAGTTCATCTAAATTTTAAATAATATAGATTAAGTAAATTTATTATTTAAAAAATAGATATGACAGACACTCGATGATTGTTATTGCCTCAAACAAGTTAACGATTTTCGATTAATCGGAACGTTAGTGCCTTCTATGGTGCTGGGATAAAATAATAATCACTTCGAATCGTTGTTTTGATAGCCTCCCATAAGCTAATGATTGCCCTTGGTTGATTTACTTACATCAGAAGTGGAATGGACCTTAGCTTCTCTCTCTAGATATGATTGCATAAGATATATTTTTCACTTTTACGATAGTATGAAGAAAAAAAAGATGAATGTTGATTGCAGACCCAACTCAGTTATTGAAACCATCGAAATTGTGAACACCAAGTAAGCAACTCCGTTTATAACTTTGTATTCTCGAGTAGTTCCTCTCATTTTATTTTAATTATACCCACGTAACAATATATAACCTCTGTTTTGATAGACTTGTGCCAGTTGCCAAACAGAACTCGCCTGGTGGCCATCATAACTGTATAAATGATGTGGTGTCGTAATGCTGGGACTCTATTGTAAAGGATTTCTCGAGTGGACAGTGTTTACTCGATTCCCCCCTAAAGTGTTTATTATTATTGTCTGTTACGTGATACTGTGCAGTATAACTGTCATATAGATAACAACCATGTATGTCGAAAAAAAGTGAACCATTATCGAATAATCGCATCGTCATTTTGATAGTCTCGACTCCTTATACATATATTCTCAACATTCTGATTGTAGTCTTAGTCTTGCGCGGTCTCTCAAGGAGTGTAGTAGTTTCTGGATAGTATTAGTGAAAATGTTGAGTGCAGTGCAGTGTTGTGTTAGTGCTGGGAGGACTGCACGATTAAGGTCACGTGAGTACCTTACAATGTAATTTCCACGTGGTAACTAATTGCTACAACGTTAGGTTAAGTTACCCTTGTCTAAGGTTAGGTTTATGTTAGCCTATCATGTATATAGAAAGCCGAACAATTTGAAATCTCCGTGTGACATATCAGAGATATTGATTGGCATAGGATTCATTTTCACGGTATCGCTACTGAACTTACCGCATTAATCTTCGAAGTCGATTCAAATTTATCTTTGTTTTAGCAACTTCACAAAATAAATTTGGAAACGAACTTCGCACTCTCGATAAGTCTTTCTACACATTAAACTTATATCTTTGTAAAGGAAAATTATCTTGAAATTCATTTTAAGATAAGTTAGAAGTACTTTATTATAGCTTTACTCTTATAATAGCAGTGATAGCCCAGTGGCTTAGACGTTGATGTCTACTCGGGAGGTCCTAGTTCGATCCTGAGCACACTTACGACTTTTCTGAGTTATGTGTTTTAAGAAGTTAAATATCACTTTCTTTAATGTTGAAGGAAAACGTCGTTTTTTATGATTGATCAGGGACAAACGAGCAGACGATCCGCCTGATGGAAACTGGCTACCGTCGTCCATGAACATCGAAAAAACTAGAGGGTACCTCTTGTTTTGTCGATGCGTTGCCGCCTCAAAGATAGTGTGAGGAGGGGGAGCGAAGAGAAGACTGCTGCGGTTTCAATGGATCCCGAGCAAGATCCCGGTGTTCATTGGAATCGCAGCAGTAATGGGATGGGAGAGGAAGGGGTAGATCTGGCCCACATGCGGCTTGGATGGAACGCGTCAGAGACACTTGGCGGTCGGATTCGCATGCTGGTGGTCGCAAGCCAGACGGGAAACAGATCCCCTACCACCAAGAGGGTGCTGGGTTACTCGACTCTTACGAGGTGCTCTCCTAGCGGCAAAGGGGTATTCTAAACAGTCCCCTCACGGTAAAAAAGGGGCCGTGCCGAAACCGGCACTACTAAGAGTTTTTTAAAGTCTTTAAAGGTGTGTGAGATCTGCCAATCTACACTGCGCCAGCATGGTAGACTATGGCCTAAGCACTCCTCATTATGAGAAGGAGACCCGGCTCAGCATTGGGCCATTAAAGGGTGTTTTTTCCTGTGGCAACATAAAGATAAACTTGTCAAAATATCTTCTCCCAATTTAAATTTCATGTTTAAGTAATTAAACTTATACTTATAGTAATAATAAAAATGTGTAATACTGTTAAAAATAATTTCTTAAATTGCTGGTTTTTAGATTCTTAAATAAGTTAACACCATCGTTTACAAATTAGCATTCGCGGGTAGTACACTTTATTTTTTATTTTAGTACTAGCTGACCCGACAGACGTTGTCCTGTCTTATCTACACTATTATATAAAGAGGAAAGATTTGATTGTTTGTATGTTTGTTAGTTGCGTATAGGCTCGAAAAGTATTAAACCGATTTTGAAAATTCTTTCCCCGATAGAAAGTTACATCCTTTTCGGGTAACACAGGCTATGTGGTATTACCATAAATATTATAATTTAAAAGATATGGCCATTTAAGTGCCATAACGTGGTCATTTTGTAAATTGAAGGGTTTCTCAGGAACTTCTAATCCGATTTAAAAAAATTTCACTGATAGAAAATTACACTATTCGCGAGTAACAAAAGTGATTTAGTGTTGCCATATACATTTTTTAAATAATAGAATACGGCCATTTTGTTGTTTCTAATCTGATTTTAAAAATTATTTCACTGAGAGAAAACTACACTATTCGTGAGTGGCAAAGGTGATTTTGTGTTGCCATATACATTATTTTTTAATTAATATGGCCATTTTGTTGTTACTAATCCGATTTTAAAAATTCTTTCACCGAGAGAAACCTACACTATCCCTGAGTGATAATGGTGATTTAGTATTGCCATATACATTTTTTAATTAATAGAATATGGCCATTTTGTTGTTACTAATCCGATTTTAAAAATTCTTTCACTGAGAGAAACCTACACTATTTCTGAGTGACAAAGGCGATTTAGTGTTGCCATATACATTTTTTAATTATTAGAATATGGCCGTTTTGTTGCTACTGATCCGATTTTAAAAATTTTTTCATTGAGAGAAGTGTATAGTATTTCCGTCTCTCTTCTGCTTATAATACTATCATTGTCTCTCAACCTCTTTCTTTTTTCTCTCTTTTATTATTATTTTTATCTGTTCAGAATGATCAGTCTCTTTTCGCTTTCTTTCTTTCGATTATTTCTTTCTATCTTTCTCTCTCTCTCTCTCTCTCCCTCTCTCTCTCCCTCTCTCTCTCTCTCTCTCTCTCTCCTTTACATATTCAATTTTATTTCTGCTCTGCCCTCCCTCTTTTATCATCTTTAGTTTTTTGTTTATTTTTGTTTCTATTATTTTTCGTTTTATAACTTTTTCTTGCTCTCTCTTTGTTCAAATAATAATATGCTACGCAATTACAGAGTGACAATTTAAGGATATCAATTATAATATTGCTTTATATACCCGGAGTGAAGCGAGGGCAGGCCGCTCGTCTATGAATATAATTCAAATGACTGACAGTTGTCAAACGCCACAAACATTACATTTATACACACAAAACTTTACTTGGTCATTTCTAATTTTCCGCACACCTTTCTTAATTTTTTTCTGAAATAAGAACCTTCTCCTGACAATAACAAGCACAATAAAAAAAGAATTAGCGAAATTGGTCCAGGCGTTGTTGAGTTATGCGCTTACCAACACATTTTGCGATTCATTTTTATATTATAGAAGATACCCGCGCGTAGATAATATATAGTTAGGAGACTACCCTACGACAACGTCAATATAAGCATTACTGAATTGATAGCATCGATTATTAGTCAGGACAGAATCGATTATAAGTCAGAACTAGTGATTGACGGTTTCGATCCCCACCACTGCCTATAATAAACAGGCACTCAGTCGCATACAGGCTGATTAGCTGCTGAGTCTTCGACCGGAGCGGTGGTTGTTTCGATACTGTGAGTCCGTTCCATGTACTTATTTTACCTTATAAATGTTTTGTTATTTGTAAAATTGAAGGTTGTTTGCAATTCTTTATGTTGTTGAATTTTTGTCGATTTATTATTTAAAATAAAATTGGTTTATAATTAAAATCAGTTTTAAGGTTTTGAAAGATTGTTTCTATATTTGATTAGCACTTCTGGTACCTAAATTCAGAAGTGGGATAGAATTTCGCCCACAATTAGCCTTTAAAACGTAAACAACCGTCAATTTTCGCCAATATGCGACGTGTTTCGCGTGAGAGATTAGTTGAGACAACGTCTCGCTGAGGGTAGCCGTCGAGGTGAATCCTTGCGATATTGCCTACCTTTCGCGGCCGCCTCATGATAGATCACGAACGCTTTATCACGTAGACACGGTGAAAGTTCTTATCGCCGCGAGCGTACCTCTTTGGAAAATCGTAATGTGTCCATGTAGTGTAGTTTGGTTACAATTTTATTTGCGGTTATGTGTAACAACTTAAATAAATTCCCCGTTTGTACCGAATATACCCGCAGGTTTCTTTTGCGTCTAAAATTGTAAAGGACTTGTCTGACGAGCTGAAAGTTGCAATACTTTCGCGAGGTATTACAGATTTATAAATAAAGACGGTGGTAACCAATGCGAAACATCAAATAAAAGATTTAGTTTATTTTTATTGTTTTGGAATGATAATTCGTAAGTACCCACTTTTTATCTTAATCTATCATTTCTTCTTAATAAAATGTATGATCGTTAGGAGTCGCAGTAATCATGATGGCGACATGTGTCGTAACTCGTAATACTTGTAATGACCAGGGTTTAGATCTACTACGTAAAGTACTTGATGCGTTGACGATGACTGGTTTCTCCAGCAACTTTATAATAAAGTACCCTCAAGTGTAAAAAAAATCATATTAGAACGTAGAACAATGGATATTACATTTTAATTTATAAACTAAGCTGTGTTGTTCTCATGTGAGTGATCTATATTTTGTGTTTAATGAGAATAAATGATCTTTAAACCTAATTTGAAGTAGTGGTATCGTGTCGTTTCTGGCCACCAGAATAGAATACTTGAGCCGTACAATTAGTGGAAGTCAGGTTAGGCCGAACCATGAGAAAGTTCAGGCCCTAATAGACTCGGCCGAATCAAAAAAAGTTAAGCATGTTTTGGCAGATATTGTGTAAACAGTGTTATGAAGGTTGGTCTATGGCATACTTATGTGTGAACCGATTCGCACACGCAATGCCATACCTCGTGTAAGTCCTCGTAGGTCTCTGACGAGTCCCGCTCCAGGTTATACGTAGGATTCTTCGTTTACAGTGGCTATTTCCGATAGCTATGATTACTAAACGAGCTTTCAAAGTAGATCCTTTCGTGTTTTTCTTTTTCTGTTGATACAGATGCATATGACAATAGGGATAAGTCCGCTGAGGACGTACCAGGCGAGCGCACCGCGCAGCCTGTGCTGCGCCACCCATCCTGCTGGCCGCGGACTCGGTGCTCAGTGAGCGCGATGAAACGGCATTGAAGGATGAACCGATCTCCTGCTTCAGCGTGAGCGGTGCGCGGCCCCTGTGCCTGCCACAGATCCTGATCCGTAAACGGACTTCAGCTTGGAACAAATCAATCGCGTGTGCGACGAACAACAAATCTATAGCTTGCGTTGCACGCCGGAGCAGCTGTACGAGTTGAAGTCGACGGGAGTGCTGTCGAGGTCGGCGCCGTCGTGCGAGCTGATTACGCAGACGGACGCGGAGAGGCTGTGGGCACGCCCCGGGCGCTGCCGCCCGCAGGTTGGCAGGGTTCCACGTGTACCATGAGTGCTTTGGAGGCACGCGTGGCGTGTGCACACTGAAGCTGGCGCTAGTGCAGTTCGTGGAGTGTCGAGGGGCGTTCAGTGCTCGACGGTTCGTGAGCCACTCGCATGGCACAGAGAAGTTCGATTCTGACATGCGGGGACCCCTTATAAGGTCCTGCGTGTACTGTCCTATCATCACGAGTTGGAACTACTGGCTGGTTCATATGGCAAGAAAACTCAGGGAGCTGCAGAGCACATGGCGCTCTGGTGTGGCGAGTGGACGCCTGACACGAAGCGTTAGAACGGACTACTATTTCTCTGTCCGTCGGTTTGGTAAAATGACTATTGGGCTTTAGGTCGTTACTTTGCCCAATAGTTCCTTCCTTTTATTTGTAGTTCGCTTTAGGTTTCCTGAATTGTCTAATGTTAGAAGTGAAGGTTAACGTTGAGGTACCTTAGCCTTGTGTTAGACTAGGTTTACATTGGCCTAGCCTTAACTCACTTTTCATCAAGTTGTAAGAGTGGTAGGCGGGTGGTAGCTTACTTTAGTAAAGTCACGTCAGTTAGAAACGTTGGCGGTCGTCAAGGCACTGTAATATTTTCATCATTATTTGATTGGTGTAACTTTTAATATAACACTATTACAATGCCTTGATAGATAGTGTACGTAAAATGAACCTTCTACTAAGAGTTGCCCGTTGGTGAATTTATCTGCAGGATTTCAATTTTGAAATTCAATATCGTAAGGGCGTGATGATTGAAACAACATTGAGTGACCTCTGAGCTAGGCCGTTCGAAAGTAAGTTCTAACTGAACCTTTTAATGTGTGTTTGCGTTATAGTAGCTCGATCGACAAGTGTGTCAGTGTAAGGCAAGTGTTTGCCTGGTTGGTTGGGAGGTGCTGCCGATGTGACCTGGTTGCTGCTGGCTGGTTTCGGCGGAGGTGTGCCCTCAGCGCGTGGCGGGTGCTAGAGTGGCGCAGTGGTCCGGCAAGTCGCAGGCCGTCATGCAGTGTTCCTGACGGGCGCGTAGAGTGCTCAGTGTTCCGGGCGGGCGTGAGGAGTCGCGCTGTGATCCAGGCAGGCGCGTGGAGTCACGCGGTGATCTGGGCAGCTGGGAGGCATGATGCAGTGATCCAGCTGAAGCGGAATCACATGGTGCTCCGAGCGGTGGTCCGGCCGAGCGCACGAAATCACGTGGTGTTCCGGGTAGCCGGAAGGCGTGATGCAGTGATCCATCCGGGCAAGCGCGTGGAATCCCTCGGTGGATCGGGCAGCAGCAGGGAGTTGCTGTGGTCATAACGGACGCAGTCTCGGCAGACGTGTTGTTTGAACGCGTAGGTAACGGGCGCTGTCCCGGCAAACGTGTGTGAACACGTAACGGACTCTGTCCCGGCAGACGTGTTGTGTGAACGCGTAACAGGCGCTGTCCCGGCAGACGTGTTGTGTGAACGCGTAACGGGCTCTGTCCCGGCAGATGTATTCCTTGAATACGTATCAGGCGGTGCAATAGCGGGCCCTGTCCTGATTCTCGTTTCCACTTTTGTAACAAGATGTGTGCATATCTATGTAAGAGGATGAGTGCATATCTATGTAAGAGGATGAGTGCATATCTATGTAAGAGGATGAGTGCATATCTATGTAAGAGGATGAGTGCACATCTATGTAAGAGGATGAGTGCACATCTATGTAAGAGGATGAGTGCACATCTATGTAAGAGGATGAGTGCATATCTATGTAAGAGGATGTGCACATATCTATGTAGGATGTGTGCATATCTATGTAAGAGGATGTCTATGTAAGAGGATGAGTGCATATCTATGTAAGAGGATGAGTGCATATCTATGTAAGAGGATGAGTGCATATCTATGTAAGAGGATGAGTGCATATCTATGTAAGAGGATGAGTGCATATCTATGTAGGATGTGTGCATATCTATGAAATCAAAGTGCTGTTATCTCTTTTGTGTAAGATTATGTTTGTATGAGGGCCTTGAATGTGTGAAGAATGATTGTTGTTGTGTAAGATTGTTTGTATGAGGCGACTGTTTGTTTGCTAAGTTCAATTGGATACTTGGTCCCATTGGATACATTTTGTGTATGTGGATATTGGACGCATGGTCCAATAAACACATAGTTTCTATAGACGATTGGTCTCAAGAGGCGCTTGGCCTTAGAAATGATCTTGAAGGGTGCGTGGCCTTGAAAGATTTTGTGAAGGGCGCTTGGCTCTAAATGACGTATGGTCAATGTGATGGACGCTTGGTCCAGGGCGCTTGGCTCTAAATGACGTATGGTCATTGTGATGGACGCTTGGTCCAGGGCGCTTGGCTCTAAATGACGTATGGTCAATGTGGTGGACCTTGGTCCTTACAGACAGAAGGGATGCCTTCTGACTGTTCTGTTCACATGATATTCAATTACAAGTAGTCAAGAAGTTGGTGCGTTAACAGGACGATGAAGATGGTGGGTGTGATCCTACTGACTGCAGAATCTTCATCAATACAGCTGCGGAACAAAGTTGACGAGTTGGGCCCTAATCGAGATGCCCATGTAGCAGCAAGCGATCAAGTAACTGCACAATAACTCAACTACGTCGGGGACGACGTAGGGTCAGGATTGGCCGAGTTAGGAGACTACCCTACGACAACGTCAATATAAGCATTACTGAATTGATAGCATCGATTATTAGTCAGGACAGAATCGATTATAAGTCAGAACTAGTGATTGACGGTTTCGATCCCCACCACTGCCTATAATAAACAGGCACTCAGTCGCATACAGGCTGATTAGCTGCTGAGTCTTCGACCGGAGCGGTGGTTGTTTCGATACTGTGAGTCCGTTCCATGTACTTATTTTACCTTATAAATGTTTTGTTATTTGTAAAATTGAAGGTTGTTTGCAATTCTTTATGTTGTTGAATTTTTGTCGATTTATTATTTAAAATAAAATTGGTTTATAATTAAAATCAGTTTTAAGGTTTTGAAAGATTGTTTCTATATTTGATTAGCACTTCTGGTACCTAAATATATAATATTTGTTGCGATAGATTTCTCAGTCTCTCTGGTGTTGTCGCGTAGTGTACATGGAAATCAATATTATAGTGTCATGGTTACGGTCAGCCCTATTAAGGTCCTCATAAATTTAATTTATTATTTGTTATAGTTAGTGTTGCACCGGAGAGTAGCGTTGTGATTATGCGAAAAGGCCTTTAACCCAATATCTTGGTCACAAGTTCACGGCGCTGCCCGGCTTTTTGTCTAAATTGCACGTGTATACGTATTGTTGTGGAGTAATTGCTATCATGTATCCAACATAAAATATATTAAATTATATTTTAACAATGTTAGGTAAATTTAAAATAAAGTAAACACAAAATTAAGTAACAAAACTCAAAGGAGACTTGAGATCTGAAATATCTTAACCTTGTGCTCAAAGCGCTCTTTATTAAGAAAGTATAATGGAGACAAATAAAAAGAGCGATTCAAACGTAAAATTTAAATGACTTTTACAAGAGAAATAAGCACCCACAAGAATTGTTCGACCATTCTTTGAAATTCGATGAGTGATCATAAAAATTGTAAAGTTAGCGAAATAAGATATCTAACTTTGGTGAATGGTGAATTTAGCTGCCATTTTAATCTTGAACTTTATATCTTTATGTCTTGACAAAGTCATATTCTATTATTATAACTATCTGCTTTGCTGGCTTCTAGCCAGTGTATATGGAATTTAGAAATAAGCGACTGTTGTGTTTCTGTCCAGTTCTTCTCAACAGACAACTGCATTCCGAGCTGGTGGTATCTTCAGACAAACTGACTGATTGATCTATTTTGACATGTCAAAAGTGCTTTTCAAAAAGTATAATAGAAATATATTATTTAGAGTTTTGTAAAAAATATATGTATGAACTAGCTGACTTGGCAAACGTTGTTTTGACATTTAAATTAAAAAAGAAATGTTGTGGGCCACTCTTATCACTAAGGGATATACAAAATATTACACGACCCATTCTCGGTCTACTAAATATACACAAAAAAAATATTAAAAATCGGTCAAGCCGTTTCGAAAGAGTTTGGTAATAAACATCGCGACACGTGAATTTTATATAGTAGATAACTAGATAATATATTTATGAAAATAAATACAATATAATCGAAGTAAAATCTTAATAGTTTTCTGGCTTTTTCCTTTAATCAATCTTCAATTGCGTGTGTTTCATACAAAAGTATTAATAGTACGAGAAGAGTACTCTATAGGTGTTGATTAGAACCTGGGTGTGGAGGCAAGTGTTGCAATTACTTGAAGGGATCCCTTAAACCTACACCTTGGTAACAAGTCCAAGGCACTGCTTAGGTTTCTGTCGTAATTGTAAGAGATCATAATGTTTACTTTAGTAAAAGCAGTGATGGTCCAGTGGTTGAGACTTCAAGTCTTACTCGGGAGGTCCGAGGTTCGATCCTGGGCACACACCTTTTACTCTGAGTTATGTGTGTTTTTAGCAATTAAATAACACTAACTTTAACGGTGAAGGAAAACATCATGAGGAAACCTGCTCTCCTGAGAGTTCCCTAAAAGTTCTCAAAGGTGTGTGAAGTCAGCCAAACCGCACTGAGCCAGCGTGATTGACTATGGCGTAATACCCTCCTCATTCTGAGGAGGAGACCCAGCTGAGCAGTGGGCCATTGACGGGTCGTGATGATGACGATGATAATGTTTAGTTATGTATCGTTTCAGTAGCAGTATCTACGTTGCGTTCACCCAATAATCTGTTCACTATCACTCCTTTTAATGTTTTCAATATACCCCCTGTATATTGAAAACATTAAGAAGGGGGTGTGATGCCGCTCATTATTTTTCCAGCTTATTCATCGGTTGTATCTTTTGATTGGTTTTACTTAAAAGTTTGGTGGATTTTCATACCTTGAAGTTGAGTATTTTATATTATGTTTAATCTAATAGATTTATGCGTTTCTGAGAAAAAGGATCTTAACAGACAGACGGACAGCTAAATAGACAGATCTTATAAGGCTACATTTTTTGATTTTAAGATAGTGCACTTCTTAAAATAAGGAACGGACTATTAGGAAAGGATTAAAGTTACAGAATGTTTTTTTTTTCGTTTTTCACTGCAAAATAAAGTTGATTGAGCGCCCATAAAGTTTTTATTTTTTATAAAAAGGATCTCAATAAATGTTTATCTTTTCAAATAAGATACTCCATTTTTACTCAACGAAGTGAAAACGGGTTACTAGTTCAACAATATTTGATACTTTGGATTATTTTATCTGATGTAAATTGGAGATTATCTATAAAGATGCATTTACTTTAGAGTAAATACATCACATATTAGATTAAGATGTCTAAAGGGTTTCTACGTGTTGGCTTCAACTCGATTTTCCAAAGTCCGGGTCAGTGATTTCCGACGGAGACTTATGATTAAGGAAGGATTTACCTACTTTATATAAAGTATAATGTTATTTAAATATTTATTATATCTTCTAGTATAGCCCTTAGTCAACAAGTGCTAGTCGAAATTGTGTTTATTGTTAGAATTTGAAGAAACAAACTTTTTTAATATTCTCTTAACTCGTTTGATCGCATTAAGATCTGTTAAGATTAATAAAGAATAAAAAATAAAAATAGTTAATAAAACAGGCAAAATACTTATTCACTCATACATTCATTCACCCGACATTCATTCACCAAAATTACACCCGAATATACCAAATTTTTAACGGGCTTTTAATTTTGGACGGACTAGAATACAATTCCTCTCTGCCGCTGGGAGAGAGGAATTGTATTCTAGTCCGTCCAAGCATCTCGTAAGAGCCGAGTAACCCAGCACCCCCTTGGTGGTAGGGGATCTGTTCCCAGACTGGCTTGCGACCACCAGCATGCGAATCCGACCGCCAAGTGTCTCTGACGCGTTCCGGCCGAGGCGCATGTGGGCCAGAGCTACCTCTCCCTCTCCCATCCCATTACTGCTGCGGTTCCAATGAATACCGGGTTCTCAATAGGAGTCCAGTGAAACCGCAGCAGTCTTCTCTTCGCTTCTCCTACTCACTCTATCTTCGAGGCAGCAACGCATCGACAAAACAAGAGATACCTTCTAGTTTTGTCGATGTCCGTAGGCTACGGTGTCCATTTTCCATCAGGTGGACAGTCTGCTCGTTTGTCCCTCATCTATCATAAAAAAAATTCGGCTTAATCAGAAAACAGGTAATAAATGAACGAATCCGCCTACTTGGGCCATCCGCCATATTGGATTTATAGTAAAATCAATTTATAGTTTATATTTTTCTCAGCATGCCGTTTAATTTGATATTCATATCCTGATCATGCACAAAAACTAACTAGTCCGCCATCTTGGCCAATCCGCCATACTGGTTTTAAACATTAGAAATATGAAGCAAGTGAATCCTCGCGTGTATGTCATATCAGAACTTGTTAATTGAGATTTGCTCTTCATGTAGAGAAAGTTTTGATAAATTTAAATTTGGAACTCATTTTAAGTGCATTGTGATGTAGTTATAACGAAATTTAGAATTTACTAATTGTGTTTGATGTTGATCAGCTGACTATACCTTCAGCGCTTATGGTCGAAGATTAGTTTGCCGAATAGGGCCATTATTAGAGATACAAGTATTTTTGAAGCCAAGTACTTAGTTGGGATTTTGACCCTGTAAAAGCTTAATCAAGCACTTTATATGATTTCGATACGTATAATCCACTGCTCTAAGACTCTAGACACTTGTTCCTTATAAAATAATCAAGTATTTATGTTTGTGTTGTTGGTATAGTGTGAGCATGGTAATAGTATTATTATTAACGTAAGTAAGTTTGTGTTATTTTACTATACAACTATCACCAAACGTCCAACGGGTTCTTGTGTATATGTTTGGAATTTTGTAACTCAATTAAACAAATAAGACGGATTTCGATGATATTTGGCACATAAATACTTTACAGCATGGACTAACACATAGGCTAATTATTATCCCGGAAAAATTGAGAGTTCTTGCGGGATACTAATTTTTTTTTAATGAACATTGGGTATAGCAATTACTGAAAATAAAATGTTTTTTTTTGTTAAATCGAAGTAGGTAACTTAAATGCACCCGTGCGAAGCCGGGACAGCTCTACTAGTTAGAAATATATTCGAGTATATTTATTCTAGAGCTTGGACTTGGTATGTAAATTTTTAATTCAGTCGCTCCTTGGTAGAGAGAGTTTGTCTTACTCCCTCTAGCGATTTCCTTAAGTAAATTACGGACGCTATACCAGTAAGTGCATGAATAATGTCATGTACTATATTGTGTTATGACTCGCCATTACTTGTCGGAAATGATGATATATGCCCGGTACTCGAAAAACTAATGCCTTCTATGTTTTTCTATTTATTAATTACAAACTTTATAAACTAAGTTAATAAATTTTGAAGTGTGGGAGCGTTGTTTCTTGTACTCTTAACTGACTGAGAATACTTACCTTATAAAGAAATATAACTCGTATAAATGAGGAAGAGAAGGGGGAGTTGGTATATTGAAGAACACTACAAGGGGGGTGTAATATTGACTATTGGGTAAACGCAACGTAGATATTGCTACTTAACCGATAAATAATCAAATATGATCTCTTACAATTACGAGAGAAATCTAAGCAGTGCCTTGGACTTGTGACCAAGGTGTACTTCATTCAATTGAAACACTCGCCCTATCTGCCTCTCTTAGGTATAATAATTATTTTGCTTTTTAACTAACTAATCATTCAACTTATAAGGTTCTGATATCATTTCAAGAAAACTATATATACTAAAAATAAAATGATATGCCTGGAGGTTGTTTTCTTAGTACATACAAGTTCATGTTTATGAAAACATGCAATAGCAAATATATGTCAGAAACAAAAAATAAAAGAATGTACAATCAATATAAGCATCGTATGTGCACAACGGATGGCCTATAATATAAGCAACGGGCGCAACTAAGCATTACGATCACGTACTATTCTGACAGGAACCCAAGCAATGCCATGGACTTGTGACCAAGGTGTAGGCTTAGTTTCACTGTCTAAACCTAAGATTAGACTTACACAAGGTTAACCTAACCTCAGGTTAACCTAACTTAACGGGAAACTTACTATAAATTATACTTAAGAACTCACATGATCCTTATTCGGAGACGTCCAACTTTGAGTAGATCCGATCACTACGGTGGCTCGAGTAAGACTACCTAAATCCGGCACGCGCTCGGCATTTTATAGCAAAACTTAGTATTAAAACGCAGGGGTCACCCTGACGTGCAGGTTGCACGCGCAGGTGGCTTAAGGCGCGCGTGCAGGTCGCACGTGCACTACTCCCGACATATATATAACTAATATTTACAATGTCAAATAGATAAACAAATAAATTCTTTTCGACGTTTATTTATTCAAAAGATAAAACCTTAAATAACGCTGAGCGTTTTAAAATACTTCATGTATGTAAAAATCGGATAGCGGCAAAAATATTGTAAAATATTTCCTTTCAAAATAATAGTATAGAACAAAATGGTTATGATCCTTTGCGTGGTTTAGAGCTTTGTATTTGCCGATAGAATTTCATAAAAGTTTTTCAATATCAATTCCGACTAGTGTCTATGTTTTCAGGCACAATATTTTGTTAATACAGACTCGGATTTTTGACGTCCCCATAAATTGTTTTTCGAAACAAAATCAGACATATCTATTTTTCATATCAAATAACTATACGCGTAGACAATATATAAACCTCTGTCCCGATAGTTTTGAGGTAAAGGTTTTGTCTTACTTTACAATAAGATTTCTCTATGAATATAAATGGATGTAAGTACTTCCACGTGGACTAATACCTTCCTCATTCTGAGGAGGAGACCCGGCCCAGCAGTGGGCCATTGACGGGTCGTGATGACTGATCTTTATATATATATATATATATATAAAGATTTGCAATAAACAACTATTTTTCTGATTCCACTTCGCCATGAAAAAGAAGCTCCCATAAGTTAGCAACTCTGTTTATAAATTTATATTCGCGAGTAGTACTTTTTATTTTATTTCAAAACTGTATATAACCTCTGTTCTGATAGTCTTGAGCGATTTGTTAAATGAAGCATGCCTGGTGACCATTATGGCTGTGCAGTGGTGTTGTGTCGTGATGGTAGGTCTCCATTACTGAGGTTTGGAGAAAGTGTTTAGCATTGGTTACTTGGTTTCCAGTTTAAGTGCATATTATTATTGTCTTGAGGGTGTTACTGATAACTAATCTGATAAGAGTAGCCTGAATAATAAGTATGTAAGGCTGGTGTTGTTATAAGACACTTTTTCCTCCTCTTTGCCAACAAAAACATTTCTTTTAATAAAATAAAAATGTGTGAAATTGCAAGAATGCCGCTTAGGTCAACGGTTAGGGTGAAAATACCAAGATTACAGCAGTTGGGGGTTTTTAACAATTTCCTTTATTAAACAATGACTGTTGTTTTATAAGTAAAAGGTATAAATGGGGTTTTTAAATATGAGAATTAATTGATACTCATTATTATTAATAATATTATTTACACCAAAAATAATACCAGGCAGCTTTGGGTGGAGGAATTGAATATTATTGAAAAATGGTGGACTAATAAAATAGAAATACCTAATAGGAGCAAATCGGCGCAGATATCAATGTCGGAGAATAGTAAACTAATATCGAATAATCGAATCGTCATCGCTATCTATGGTGTTGCTTTAGTACACTAAAGGCATATATAAAATAGGCATATACACTAAAGCAACACCATAGATACTACCGCGCAACTCCAAGAGACCGCGCAAGAGTAGGACTATAGTCTTACTCTTGCGCGGTCTCTCAAGTAGTGAAATAGTCTCTGGATAGTGTAAGTGTTGTTCAGTGTGGTGTTCGTGCTGGAAGTGCTGTTCGATTAAGGTCATGTGAGTAGGTTACAATGTAGTTACCACGTCTTGTGTTAAGTTAGATTTATGTGAGTTTATCCTTGGGTTTAATTAGAGAGCCTAGCCTGCTTTAAAAAGACGTATTTAAGCCTACACCTTGGTTACAAGTTCAAGGCACTGCTTAGGTTTCTCTTGTAGTAAAGGTCATATTTAATTATTTATCAGTTTAGTAGCAGTATCTACGTTACAGTCCATTAAATATCATAACTCCTTGTAATGTTTTTCAATAAAATCATAAAATCCCCGACATGTATATTATAATAAACTTAATTATACATACAAACACACACACAGAAGCACAAACACACACACACACACACAAATAAATATATATACATATATATAATATATATACACACACACACATACATTTACAGTCATTGTCATGTACAAGTTTTCTACTTTATTGAGTTATTATACCGCTGACCACCTGGGTCGCATTGCTTAGGCATTATTTAATCTCCTTACATACTAAGCACGAGCACTATTAAATTTTGAATACAGTTTAAGTTTTAAGAAAATCTATACAATTTAATTCACATAATGTACTTGAAGTTAACGTATCTTGTATTCAAAGTGTATAAATCATTCTCCAATCCCGGCTTACTGTACGTCCATACTACCTAAGTTCGTGCATAAGTCTCTAGAGGTTTTCTAATATACTGATATTCTAGAAATGTTATACTTTCAGATGTGTGTTATAAATCATTTTTTTACTATGTTGTGCTTTGAAAAAAAAAAACAAAAAATATTTTTATTCTAATGTTTATAGTTATATTCTAAAGCTGAAGGGTTTGTCTATTTTAGTATACATAGGAGCGGAACTTCAGAGAAAAATGTTGCAAAAACGGGGATGTCGGGGGATTATGTCTTGTTTTTGTATTGTTGTTTCAGCTCCTTTAGAATTGCATCTAAGGTGACTACGCCACAATATCTCTAATCCTCTCTATTTGTCTCTCTTATCATGTCTTTTAGTAAGTATATACCTATAGATAAATTGCAGAGACGTACATCAACAGCATACGGACAAAAAGTCGAGTAACGCCTGGTATTTTAAACCAAGAGCAGAACATCCTAGACATTGTCAAGAAACTCACCATTGTCTGCTCGACCTCGCTCCTTTAGATAATGTTTACTTTATAAAATCATATTAGGACAATTCTAAAATACTGTTGAGAGAATATTCAAGATATAAAATCCAACAACTGACCAATACAAAGTTAATAACAGTGTTGAACTCTTTTTCCGCTCTTTTATTGATATTATTGCAATAAAAATCATAACAAAAGCTACCTAAATAAATATAATATCATCATACATTAAAAATAATATCATCATAGATCTGGAGTGAGGTCACAAGCCATTCCTTAGGGAACATAAAATAGGATGGGAAAGGTCAAATATGCTGGAAACAGTAAACAAGTATACCGAACTTTATGTTTATTATCTTTGTATTGATATACATTTGTTTTCATAGCAATTTATGATATTGATCAAATAAAAATATATAATGTAGACTATTAATAATTTTTATTCAGAGATTTTTAAATTTTAAATGCATTTTATTCAATTAAATAAGTGAGTTCAGATTTGGTAAAAAGTTTAGGAAGTTCATTGAGTAACACACATTTCAATTAAAACCTACAAACATTCACATTCATAATATTAGTAGATGACTTACTCCTGATCTTCTAAAAGAATCTCATATTCTTTTAAAAATACCTTTTAGGGTTTAAACGGGAATTAAACTAATTGAATACACAAAGAAAATTAAATATTATACCCAAAATGATTATTAAAGATAAAATTAAAGAGAAAACAACAAAGAAAAACATCTCATTTGCAGTCACAATACCCGCAAGGCTTTCTTTGTTTAACGCAATAAATATGTTACTTTATCCGTTTTTTCGTACAATTATTTAAAGGCCTCTAAATTGTGTTTACGAGCGGACGTTTGTTTCTGTATTATATAAAAGAAAGACCAATTGTAAATGTTAAGTTATATTGGACCGTTTAAGGGATTTTAATCCAATTCCATAGTGAGTTTTCGGTCTGGGGTTTGCGATTCAAAAGCAACCTTAGGGATCGCGATAAAGTAAATTTTGTGATCCATAATTTTTGGGATAGACAATATGATATATCATCGAATAAATGGAGTATTTTTAATATCTATAGAAACTAGTAACAATAAATAAGATAATAATAGTGCTGCCAACTATAACAGAGCATTTCTAAACGTTATATAGCTTAAAATACGTTCGAGACGTGTAATTAATAGAAAACACAACTTTAATCAACGAAAATCTTTGCACCACTTGTATACCCTGATAGACAACAATGATTTTATATATAAAGTAATGCATCATATATCAAATACCAGAAAGTTTATCAAAAATAAAAAAATAAAATTGACTTGAATTTATACTAATCATCATATTATCAGCAACAGATCAGAAGGACTATATAAGAAAGTTAAGGTTTTATTTTTTTAAGGTTATATTACAAAGGGCAAAAAAATACCTTTATTTTTATGTTCTTTTTTTATAAGATGTCATAAAATATTAGTTTAGAGAAAGTTATATAGGAAGTATCTAGGTAATGGAGTAACAATGTTATTATTTCGATAATCGCCTCCTCGTCACAACTTGGTGACAAGTTGCTGACTAGTTTTGTTATGACAATACCTTTCGGATTGAAATCATTTAATATAGATATTGTTTATAATATTAAAGCGATAGTTCTATAGCCTTTTGTTTCTATTTCGTTAAGTTGAAGTAATAAATATAAAAATATTTTTCTAGAGAGACCCTTTCCTAAGTAATAAGGATCAGATAATATAATATTGATTAGTGTTAGCTTTGGTAGATATTAAATGATAATAATAGATCATTTTAAGACTATATTAGAAGTAGAGTTTGTCAAGAAATAATAAAAAATATCACAGACTTAGACATTGTATTCATTCTCTTATGATTACAAGCTGATAGAGTACAAGGGCATACAAGTTCTTCCGGTCTTCTGACAGCCATCTTCTTTTCTTCTGAGTAGGTACTACAGAAAGATAAAAATGTATAAGAAATATATAATAAACTTTATAATCTCATTTTTTAATATCACTTTACCAGTGATAGGGATCATAAAGTGGTTTCTATGTTGGTCTGAATATTATCGTACTTGTTATAAGGAATATATTTTTAAAATTTTCATCTTCTTTTTCTTTTTATTTTTTCAGACTCTAATTCTCCACTAATTAAGTTTTCTATATTAAAAAGATTTCTAATAATTAACAACATTATTTATATCGGTCGAGTTTCACACGCTCCACGACAGTTTCGATTTATAAGTTTTGTGCCTTAATCTAAGTAATAGTAAATACTAATAAAAATGGATATATTTTTTTTGGTGTCTTATTTATTACAGTTTAAAAAACAAAATTTTTTGTTATATATTAACAATAAATAACTAAAAATGAAACAAATCTGAAAAAACAAAAATTAGACGTCCATACTTACGGGATATTGAAGATTTTTATTTTTACTTAATTTAAATACTTTCGGAATTAATAATTAATACGGTTATAGAAAATAAATATGCTATAAAATAATGTATAGGCTATACTACCGATAAAATTGAAACAATGTATACAAAAGACCAAAAAATATGATTAATAAAACATGCACACCGCATTTTTACCGCTACCTTGTCAAGTACAGGCCCGTGATAAAAGACTGTTTGTCAAAATGGAATAATTGGGTCATTTCTGAATACATCATAAAAGAAATGACCCATTTACTGAATACCGTGTTTCTTTTGCATCGTAAAAATAAAGGAAAATTTTGCCGACTTGATTTTTATGCCTTTCGTGCTTCTAACGGCTGTTGATTATAATATTTTTGGAAAAGATGGGTTAGTATTATAAGCTATTCACATAATATAAATTGAGACAAGGGTTATTTTCTTATAAAACGAGATTAACCCTTAATTATTCGCGTTGTGTTAAATATATATGTTTTAAGAGACCTATAAATTTAAAATTTTGTAAACTACTCTAATGGTTTATGCGATTTGGAGAAAAACAGCATGTTGGAAATGCCAGAAAAATGGACAGGTCACAAGATGATAGAATGTTACAACTAATGTTGCTACGAGAGGAAATATTAATAATTGTGGTTGCCATTTTTTTAACATGGGAAATGCAATTTACCGATACCCCTTAAAGGTGGTATGTGGGACTTACAGCTGTAAGCGCCGGACTACCGCATAAAAACCAACCACCGCCGCACCACATCATAATCAATAAAAAACTGATCTAAACAAGGAGCAAACGAGCAGATGGTCAACCTGATGGAAAGGGGTCACCGTCGCCCATGGACATCTGCAACACACGAATAGCTGCCAATGCGTTGTCGACGTCGTAGGTACAGCTTGTACAACACCATCCATTTAAAGATTGTTGTAGCCATCTGGGAAAATCTTTGGAAGCAGATCTGTCCCAAAAAGAAAAGTGTCGGTTGCACTAGGTGGAAGAGTTCCTTGGAACATTCCCCATTGACTCATTTAATTTAGCAAGCACTTAAAGGTTGATGAACCGCGTTTAAGAGATTTTCTCATTGATAGATGGAAGGAGGATGTGAACAAGCGCTACCCGCACAGGATGACGTGTCGTCTTTGGACTTAATTAGGAAGATGCTGTCGGGGACAGTGGAGTGAAAAACGGTTGTCATTTTGAACCTTAAAGAAAGGGAGGGCGGAGTGGAGGGCACCTTCTGTGAACCCGCTCCCACTATTACTTTATTTTAGTATTGGTTATGGATGGTATATGGATTTAATATGAAGTGATGTAGCGTGACGAAATTACTAGTCAAAAAGTTGGACATATTTCGTAACCGAGCTTATAAATTATCGGATAAATCCTGATATTTTTAAAATAAATAACCATTTACAGGTTACTAACAGTGTTGGTAGCACTAGTCATTCTTTTTAACTATCCAAATGAGATATTTTTAACTATACGCCAATTAAAAACATTTTCTAAAAACGTAAAGGTGAAGGAGGTCGCTTACGTCACTGATAAATAAAATCAATAGCCGTAAGCCCGACAAAGATAACACCCGACGTGTACGAGTACGAGTACTACGTGAGAGAGCTACGTAGATTTAACAAGGTAATCGTATTCGCTTCACTAAGGTGAAGCTTGTTGGCTTGATCTATCTCACCGTTCCTATTAAAGATTCTGTTTTTGTCACTTCTACCATCTTCGTTGATCATCTCTAAAATTTAATATGATCTATTTCATTATTTATACTTATATGCATATCGTCGGCGCGTATGTTAGGGTTGGGTTAACCTAACCTTAGGTTTAAGCATTAAAACTAACCAGTAGAGGCGAGCGTTGAAATTCTGTTAAAAGGCCTTGCAAACCTACACCTTGGTCACAGTCCAAGAGTCGGAGAAATAAGTAATAGAAGGAGAGGGAAATATTGGAGAACCCTACAAGGGGGTGTGATATTGAATGGACTATTAGGCAAACGCAACGTAGATGCTGCTACTTAACCGACAAATAATCAAATATTGTGATCTCTTACAATTACGACAGGAACCCGAGCAGTGCATTGGACTTGTGACTTTGACCAAACAAGTGTTGTGTTTGTGTGTACCAAGTGTAGGCTTAAAGGATCCTTTCATACAATTGAAACAGTCACCCCCACTACCCAGGTTCTCTTTTAAACCTAAGGTTAGGTTAACCTATGCCTATAATTATATTGTCTTGTCTTACGCGCCGACATATATAATTATACATATTTATATATGTATGTGTTGAATAATCGGTCTGAGAACAACAAAAATATATATGTGAGGACTTCGGACACTTTTTTTGTGATATTAGTTTTCAAACATGGTATCCATATGGCTGACATTCTAAAGTTTCTTGTGATGTAAAATGAATATAAGAGGTTTTTTATGATAAAGATTGAATAAACTTCTGTTACACTTAACTACTTAAATCGTAATTAATAAATCATCATTATCATCATCATAACCCTAATAATGATCTACTGCTCAGCCGGGTCACCTTCTCAAACATTAATGAACTCTGAGGAGTGCAGGTTTCCTCACGATGTTTTCCTTCACCGTTATAGCAAGTGATATTGAATGGCACACATAACTCAGAAAAGTCAGAGGTGTGTGTCCAGGATCATACTTGTACCTCCCGAGTAAGACAAAATTGTCTGAAAGACTGGGCTATCACTGCACATTTAATAAATAGTAAATATTAATTCTGTGAACAAGATACCTTTACAATACAATCAAAAGCATTTTCCAGTAAAGAAACCGACAATAATATTATTTATTCAAACAAGAATTTCAATAACCAATAAGATAACAAAACTAAGGAATAACAATCTGTTTTTCATTTGAAATTTCAATTCAAAATTGAAATATTTAATTTGTATTATTACATTACGCTTGCAGGAAGTAATTTAGGAAGTTTAATTTCGGAAAACTTAAGTTATTTTTTATTATATTGATTGAAATAAAAAAAAATAATATACGTGAATAAAAAAAACGCTTAATTTATTAAAACCTTCGTTTTCCTTGAATATCAATGACATGGTCTTGAAATGTAGTTTTTTTTTAATTTACACGGCTCCTCAGCTTATTAGCTTAAGTCACAGATCACAACTACACAATAGATGCCACATTCAGCGCAAAAAGTGTGTCAAACATATGTGATTTGTCACATATACGAGACGGCGCTCATTAACACCAACTTAGTATCGACCAGTTATTAGACCTGTGCGGATGCGTCCTGATTAGATTTTCATATATTTTAACAATTCTGTTTTTATAGAAAAATTTAAATTAGTCCAGTCTGGCAGAGCTCAAGTTATAATGGATTTAATATTGAACTGTCAGAGGCGAATTCTACGCTCGTTTATGTCTTTTTGGACAAGTCTCTTTCACTCATGACATTATTTTATATTTACGTCTTTTTCCCTCAAAAATGTTCGATTATTTTTAAATGCATAGTTTTAAAAAATTAAATTTAAAAGTTTTTAAAAAAATATAACTATTTTATTATTATTATTTTATTCAAAATGTGATGCGCTTGTAAATACAAAATCTATGCCGACGTCCTCGTTAGTTTTTTTTACAGAAAAATTATTAAATTTTTAAGAAATCGAGAAATTTTTAAAGATACAAAAATGAGTTCTTGTGCTATTAAATGGTGTGGAAACTCATCCAGCAATTTTAATTTATTATCTTTTACGAACTTTTTTTATTATCAATACATTGTCAAGATATCAGCATAAATACCGTCCCTATCCCATCATTATAGCAAGTATGTTATTCGAATGATTTTTGAAGTGACCAATCAAATCGCATCAGTCCTTCCCCGCGCGACCCGCACCTTCCTCGGAAAATTTCCACACTTGACTCAGAACAAAGTGTACAATATGCAATTTATTGTGTAGTTGTGATCTGTGGCTAAAGTCTGAAAAAATGGCGGTGTAAAATCAGGTGCCGAGCGCCTTATACAATATAAATCTCAAAAAACGGGAACGGAAAAGATGTTCATAAAATGAAAACTACTGGGTCAAACTATGTTAAATATTTAAGGGACTAAATGGCAACTATTCCGCATCAAACAAAAGAAGAATCACGTAAATCGGATCATAAATCTCAGCGTAATCGGTATACATACATAAAAAAAATATACCAATAGAATTGAGAACCTCCTCCTTTTTGAAGTCGGTTAAAAATATTAATGTCTTAGCAACTAATTAGCAACAAATTTCGGTGTATTTTTTTTCTGATTTCGCTGATTTTACACCGCCATTTTTTTAAACCTCATTAGCTTCTCAGTAGGTATACCAAAAGTTTCACAGTAGACTGTATGTACATTAATTATTAAATGCGTTGGATTTTTAGACGTTAACGAAAGAAGGTTATAAATTTTAGCTTATTTATAAGCTATACGAATATTGTATTAGAAGTTAAACAATTTTGAATACTATCTATAAAGTTTGTCTAAAAGTCTTATGACGTAGTGTAATAGACATTTATTTATCTTTAAAGCATTGAGTTCCATCTACTTCTAGTCCTTTTATCTTTGAATAATAGCACAATAGGTTTTATAAAACAAATTTTCTTATGATTATTTGGAAATACCATCTTAAATACTTGTTATTTTTAACTGGCTTCAAAAAGGAGGAGGCTCTCAATTCGATTGGTATATATTTATATTTTTTTATGAATGTATACTGATTACGCTGAGATTTATGATTTACGTGATTCTTCTTTTGTTTGTTCATGCACTAGCTCTGACAACTAAAAACTTTATTTTTAGACTTAAAATCAAATTAGAATTATGCTATATTTTTCTTTTATTAATATATTTGTGTGTTCACCAGGCGAACGCCATAAGATATAAAATATCAAAAGTTATTGCTTTAGTCTGCTTGTCTGTTTTTTTTGTACATGATAAACTTCTCTCTCTAATTATTTAACCTTTATGTCTATATATAAATTAATAAACCGGTTGAGCCACATGTGGGCCAGACTATCCCCTCCTTTTGCAATCTCATTAATGTTGCGGTTCCAGTGGAATATTCTTTTCTTCGCCCCCCCTCCAAACTCAACTTTTAAAACGCTATAGACATCGGCAAAACAAGAGTGTTTATTTTTTTGCTGATGTCCATGAATCCCATATCTATCATTAAATAAAAAAACTACGTTTAAAAAAATCGACTTCAAAAACTAAAGAATGGACTAAAAAATAAGAAATAATTCCGCTTTTTAATAACCTCCCTTTATTAGGACAATAATAATAGGTCGGGGAAAAAGTCTTTTCGCATTATAATATGTATGAACTTGTAATAAAATCTCTTTGGCTATTTGTATCCGGCTGGTTTTGGTATCATTAAAAGTTTACATTTTAAAGAAGATAATTCCAAATTCAAATTAGGAAAATGTGTGATTTTTATTTGTTTTCCGTACTGTGAAAATGAGTGAAGCTAATGAAGAAATTCGATACATTTTAAAATTTTACTACAAAAAAGGTAAAAATGCAACGCAAGCCGTGAAAACAGTTTCGATGTTTATGGACCTAGTGCAGTAACTGTGAGAGTAGCACAAATTTGGTTTAAGCGTTTCCAATCCGGAAATTTTAATGTCAAAGATGCACCTCGCTCTGGTCGCCCTATTACGGATAAAATGGATGCCATTTTTGAAAAAGTGGAGCAAGATCAACATATCAGTAGTTACGACGTAGCTGAAGAACTGGAAATTGACCACAAAGCAGTTATGGCGCATTTGAAATAAATTGGGTACACAAAAAAGCTCGATATTTGGGAACCTCGCGAGCTCACTGAAAGAAACCTAATGAACCGTGTACTCATTTGTGATTCTTTATCATGACGTAATGAAACCGAATCATTTTTGAAGAAGCTGATAACTGGTGATGAAAATTGGATCACGTACGACAAGAACGTGCGAAAAAAGTCGTGGTCAAAGGCCGGTCAGGCTTCACAGACTGTGGCGAAACTCGGGTTAACTCGCAACAAGGTGATGCTGCGTGTGAGGTGGGATTGGAAGAGCATTATTCATTATGAGCTGTTACCACCAGGCAGGGCCATCGATTCTGAACTCTACTGTAAACAAATGATGAGATTAAAGCAAGAAGTTGAGAGAAAGCGGCCGGAATTAATCAACAAAAGGGGTGTGGTTTTTCATCATGATAACGCTAGACCTCGCACATCTTTAGCCACTCCAAATTAAGAGAGTTTGGCTGGGAGGTGTTAATGCAGCCGACGTATAGTCCTGAACTTGCGCCTTCAGATTTCCACCTGTTTCGGTCTCTTCAGAATTCTTTAGGCAGTGTCAGGTAAACATCACGAGAGGAGTGCCAAAACTACTTGTCGCGGTTTTTTGATGAGAAGCCCCAAAATTTTTATAGCAATGGGATCATGTCCCTACCTACAAGATGGCAAAAAGTTATCTAACAAAATGGTACCTATATACTTTAGTTAAATGTAAATAAACTATACTAAAAAATGTTTTGAATTTTCTTTAAAAAAGCGAAGAAACTTTTTACCCAACCTAATATACAATAATTGTTATTTTTGAAGTCGGTGCGGTTGCTAGCTATTATTAATTGCATATGCATTATATTTAATAATAGTTCTGTACGTTTTTATGTTCTATTTTGTGCAATAAAGTATTTTTGATTGATTGATTTTGATTAAATGGCTAGAAATAATTAATAGAGGGAAGTTCCAGAAACTATTTTACTATGAATTGCCAGAACTCTATGTCAATGTATGATGAAAATATTTCTATTTATTATATTACAATCAAACTCGTACTGACTTTCTTGGATATTTATTATTTATTTTTAACAGACTTAAAGGCAGAAATTCAATGAATAATATCGTATTAAATTTCCGTATTAGTGCTCTTACCGTTGAAGCGTCAATAATTTACTTAATGAAATCGTCGGGGAGAACCGAGCCGACAATTCCTGCAAAGGAGCATAGATTGAATTAATAGTGCCTTATGTATATGTAATAGAGGCAATTAAATATGGTATGAGAATTAAGTGAAGACATAATATGTTAGCAATTAATGCAGTGTATATATAATATAACTTATATTTAACTAAGAGGCCGGCGTAATCTTAACGTTTGAGCAAAAACAAGTCTCGTGTCGGTATAACTAGCAATCTAGAAAATCAATTGACAAATATGATAAGCTGAACCGTTGCATAAGAACTAATTACGTGGCGAGCTTCTCTTGCCCCACGTTCTGCGCTAAAAAGGCCCTAATAGTGACTTTAGCGCAGTCTTAAGTCAGAGGGACTTAACGAAAAATATTGCACCCTTAACTCCCCTCTTCTCTTCCTTAGTTCAAGTCAAAGTCAAAGCCAAATTTTTTTATTCAAAATTGTAATTTACATTCTCTTATTGAACGTCGGAATCTACCACCCTTTCAAAAATGACCTAACCTAAAAGCTACAATTAATTATGCATCCTAATGACTCAAGAGTGCGAGAGTCAATTATCACTTCTTATTATAAAAAAAATACTACCATGTCGCGTCTTTTGACGATAAACTAAATAACTGCTGAATTAATTTTCATATGGTTCTCACTAATAGACGCAGTGAATAATAAGGATAATTAGGTGTATAATTTGTTAAAATTTTTTGAAATATGGAGGTTGAAACTGTTGAAAATGTCGCAAAAAGTCAAGTCGCATGTGAGCTTTTATTTACCTATGTCCTAACGCTACCTGGGCAATTGATAATTGAGCTTAAGGAGTACTAAATTCCGGACGATTTCGCTCGTATCTACTAGTGTAATCAAAATAAAATAAATAATAAAACATACATATGGGTAAAATGTAACAAAATTTCTACTTTGAAGGTGAAATATGGAATTACCAATTACAAGATTATATAGTACTAGAGGCCTGCCCTCGCTTCGCTCCGGGTATTTAAAGCAATATTATAATTGATGTCCTTAAATTGTCACTCTGTAATTGTGTAGCTTTTCATTATTTGAAATAAGAAAAAGTTATAAAAAAAAATAGTAAAAACGAAAATAAAAGGAAAGCGACAGATGATAAAAGAGGGAGGACAGAGCAAAAATAAAATTGAATAGGTAAAGGAGCGAGAGAGAAAGAGAGAGAAAGAGCGAGAGAGATAATCGGAAGAAAGAAAGTGAACTGAAGAATAAAAATAAGAATTAAAGGGAGAAAAAAGAGAGAGCATGAGAGACAATGATAGTATTATAAGAGGAAGAGAGATGGAAATACTATAGACTTCTCTCAATGAAAGAATTTTTAAAATCGGATCAGTAGCAACAAAATAGCCATATTCTATTAATTAAAAAATGTATATGGCAACACTAAATCACTTTTGTCACTCACGAATTGTGTAGTTTTCTATCAGTGAAAAAATTTTTTACATCGGATTTGTAGTTCCTGAGAAACTCTTCAATTTACAAAATGGCCACCTTATGGCACTAAAATGGCCATATATTTTTAATTAGAGTATTTATGGCAACACCACATAGCCTATGTTACCCGGTCGGTGAAAGAATTTTCAAAATCGGTTCAGTACTTTTAAAGCCTATTCGCAACAAACAAACAAACATACAAACAATCAAATCTTTCCTGTTTATATAATAGTATAGAGTATAGATGAAGTTTCATATAGAACTACCCACATCTTTCATACATAGAGCTATCAAATTAATTAATGAAGACTAGGTTCTACGAAAATAGAATGTGATAAATCTGTGGGACTAAATCGTACTGAATTCTGTCTGGAATAATTTAGGTCTAAAATTATACTTTGCAATATTATACTTCATTTTTCTTATTTATCGCATTAAAACGCTGTATCTTTAGTATGTTTTATGATATTATTTATCATTAAATATTATTAAAAATAATATTTAATGATATCGTACGGAATCATTGACGGTTGAGTTAGAATATTAGATATATTTTTTATTGTTGGATTAAGGCATTAAACCGAAAAATTCCAGTGGGCTTGAAACCCAGGTAAACTTTTTATAGAGTTCTTTTACTTCTTTGCCTCTTCTGCTCGAAAGACTTAACTGTTCCTTTCAAAAAAAAATATTTGTAATATTAGCAGGATTACTCTGAATAAATAAATCTTATCTCTAGTACATTGTGTCACGCCTTAGTAGAGATTCTAGTCTAACATAATGGTCTCCTTACAACGATTTTACGACATTGTTTGCCAGGCAGTTTTAGTGACGAATTGCCTATAACCTAACTAAACTAAATCGAGATTGTCTAGACCAGAGGTTCCTTAACTTATTTGACCCTTATTTTGTTAATTTACCAAAAACATCTTTCTGAAAATTTACATCCACATAAAGATGAAATGGACTCTAGGACACAAACTAACACACATCATTTGCAGCACTTGCTTTGGCTCGATACACACTATCTCACTGTTACAGACACCATCATGTCGCTCTCGGCTCACGGTTCTCGCTCGACTGATATGGTGTGCACGAGATTGTATTTATTTGTATATGTTACCGTAAAATTACCGGAGTTAACTTTCCCATAGTGCCGGACACGTAACAGAAGTCTTTGTGACAATATTATTGTTAATTCTACTTTTTTAACTATTTCATTATGCCTACAGTAATAGTTTTCACTGTAAACGGCAAATGCATCCAGATTCACAATTTGATGGCTTCTCCTTGATAGATTTTATTGAATACATAGTTTATGGCACAACACATTTTTTTTTTTTTATAAGATTACTAGCAGTGTGGATCACATACTACTAGTATTCCCTTTACCCCTCCTAGTAAGGTAATAAATAGCTTGTGTCAGGAGTGGGCCACGTCAGTAGCGCAATGTCCGGGATTTGAACCCACGACTTGTTGATCGTGAATCCAACGCCCGAACCACTGAGCTACTGACGCTGATGAATTCTTGAAGTAGGTACATTTATTTTATTTGTCACCTGTGTTTCATTCCTAACTCTGTGGATACAGAACAGCCTAATGTAAGTCCGACCAATCAGGGACAGCCTTCAGACAGCAGTATCTCACGGTTTTCAATCTTTCGATAGTTTAAAATCTCGCTAGATAAAGTATAATCTAACTGTGTTTACAATTTTAGGGTGACATATATATTACTACCCTTAAATTTGTAAATATCAAAATGGAAATAATTATTATATGAGAAAATCATATACTACATGTACAATGAAAAATTTACGAACTTCTGAAATATATCCAGACTGGATTTCAAGTATTAAGTATGCTATCTGTTTTTAGAGTTCGATATATATACCACTAACTTTTATTAATTTATGTATCAAGTATGTATTTTATATATATATTATCTTATTTCGTGCATGTTTTACGTATTGTATGTATAATTAATATATGTAGTATAAGTAAATAAATCTATAAATATTTCGGATAATAAAATAAGGATATAGATGGATGGCCTATCTCTAAAGCTATATGGGCGCAATACGGTCAGGATAACTAAACGTTACGATCTCTTACTATTATGACAGGAACCCAAGCAGTGCCTTGGACTTGTGACCAAGGTGTAGGCTTAAGGAGCTCCTTTATATGATTACGACACTCGCCTCCACTGCTTAGTTTCACTGTCTAAACCTAAGCCTACTTAACCTAGTTAGACTAACATAAACCTAACCTAACACAAGGCTAACCTAAACCTAACTCACACCTCCGACAAATATATATAATTTTAATATAGTTATTTTGCTATATTTTAAAATTGGTTTGCACCAGCCCGTTAACTTACATTAATTCCTCTCTCTAAGGGTTGCCTGGAAGAGATTGCTTTAGCAATAAGGCCGCCTTTGTATGCCTCTTAAAATTTTGTCTGTATCAATCTTATGTTTCTTTCTCTGAGTGTGCAATAAAGTTTTTATCTTTGTATCTATATATACCACTTTGAGAATCACTGCTCTACACTGTTACGTTAAAGTGGGTTCACTGCTTACTTTTGGACCTAACTTCATCTTAATTTTAGTAAAGTGAAATTGCTGTATTTATGTAGCCCTTCAAACAGACCCTACACGTAATCTGTATTTGATTTCTTTTAATAGAGGTTTATCTAAATGGCTACTTTAAGAAAAAGACAATAAAGCTAATACCTATTTTACGAACGAATGTTTATTTGGTTTAGATTATCCAAAACCGATCCCGTTATCATAAAACGAAATATTAGTTAGTGTTAGCCCAGTGGTTAAGACATCGGTGTCTTACTCGGGAGGTACGAGTTCGATCCTGGGCACAACTCTCACTTAACGTTATATGTGTTTATGTGTTTTAAGAAATTAATTATCACTTGCTATAACGGTGAAGTAAAACATCGTGAGGAAATCTGGATTCCTGAGAGTTCCCTAAAAGTAATCAAATATGAGTGAAGTCTGCGAACCCGCACTGGGCCAGCATGGTAGACTATGGTCTAACCCTCTCCTCATTCTGAGGAGGTGACCCGGCTCAGTAGTGAGTCATTACTGCGTGGTGATGATAATATGATGATGTTGATGATGATATAATTGGGTATGAGTACTAATCTATGAATATTACTCAACAAATTTAAATGAGAATTCTCTCAAACCCGAAATTCTAACTAAATTGAAAGTCGTGAAAAGAAATAACCGTTTTTAATTTAGTTTAAAATACTGAAAATACATAATATGGAATATGTATTTGATCTTCGAATTAATCTACGTAGAATTACTACTATAATTGTTTCAAGTACATAATAAATTAGTAGTCCAACGTCATCCTAGAAGGTATAGCTGGCAGCAAGTAAATATAGGTATGATGAGGTCAATATTAGGGCCTTTTAAGCGGGGAGCGCGGGCGAGAGCAGTGCGTCACGTTTTTCTGTAACGTTCTAGTTCCTGCTTGTCTGCGTCTGTACTGACAATACGCAACGTTCCCCCACTATTTTTTCTCAGACCTAAATCTGCTGGCAACTATAACAGTCAGACGAAGTAACAGATATTCAGATAGTAAGAATTTGACTTCATAGTATTAGTAGAGAACATTATTTATTTTGTTACATATATCGTTATTAAATAATTCCGACAAAACTTTTGCATGTGGAAAGTTAAAACAGGCATATCATCATCTCGAAGGCAAAATAAATCTAAACCCTCGCTTTTCCTGTTAAAAGATCAATAATAAACTATGTAATATTTGAGAGGCAAGGCCTACCACGACGGCCAAATGTAAATTATTCAGAGACCTCAAAAAGGGAGAACAAATATGGGCCTGCAGCAAGTTTGATGAGTTAGCTTCGGGTCGTATTTGCTCAGGCGATGTGTTTGACCGTTGAAATTAGTAATATATAATTATTATTTGCTTATGTATACGTTATATAATAGGTCATTTCAGGAAATTATTTATTCACAACCCACTCAACCCTCGGAGTCAGTAGGCTATTAATAGTTTTTCACAACAAGTAGCTTACTGTGTATTTGTAAATGGGTTCAGAGTGAATTAAAAGTCACTCACTGTCTCCGATACTCTATGAAATAGACCCTTTTACGAGTATGCCGTAGGGACTAGCTTTCGTGGTGGTAACAAAAATTAATTTAAATCAACCAATTGTATCCTGTAGGACATTTTTTCGGTAGGATTTTTTTCGGGTTATAAATAGTGTATACATTAATTATTACAAAAACCTTTCTCTAATTTAAGTCTTCTTATGTAAAGAAAAAGGGAGCGAGAGGGAATGATTATGGACTAGAGTTAAGGTGAAATTGTTGCTATTATATTTATCCATTTCTAATTCCCTTAATTTTGGCTGATGACCTATTGTTAATCATTCTAATTACTACATTAGTATATAACGCGTATATTTATAAAATATCTGGAGTGGATCTTCACGTTCTTATACATACACGGCTACTTATTATGATTATTCAAGCAAACCATAAACAAGTCAACAGCATAAAAATACAATCTAATTTTATTTCCCTAACCAAGGTGAGTAAAGTAAAACAAACAGCGTTACATTAATATAACTGTTCCTTTTCCGTCTTATAGGCAAGCAATCCCGCGATAAACTACCCTTCCCCCAAAAGTAATAATTGGGTCATTTGAGAGTGTGTTATAAGAAATGACCCATTTACCAAATGTTACTTTTATACCGTAGAAATAAAGGTGCTGACTTGTTACTTTTATATCGAACTCGAAGTCATTTTGTAAGGAGTTTTTACTAGATGCAAACTAAGAAGTTAGGTATCAAGAAAATATTAGTAAATATTTGGATACCTTGGTATATACTAGTCGACCCGGCTTGCTTCGCACGGGTGCAATTTACCATGTATACATAGATTTTTTTTAAACATTTACTTTTCAATATATTGATGATTACAGCAGTGATAGCCCAGTGGTTAAGACAATGATGTCTTACTTGGGAGGACCGAGTTCGATCCTGGGTTGGACCTCTAACTTTTCAGTTATGTGTGTTTTAAGCAATTAAACATCGCTTGCTTTAACGGTGAAGGAAAACATCGTGAGGAAACCGGCAATCCTGAGAGTTCCCTAATGTTTTCAAAGTTGTGTGAAGTCTGCCAACCCGCACTAGGCCAGCGTGGTGAACTATGGTCTAACCCCCTCCTCACTCTGAGGAGGAGACACGGCTCAGCAGTAGGCCATTAACGGGTTGTGATGATGATATTGATGATGATGATTATTTAAATTATTCAGGTGCTTGCGACAGTGAAAATACTTTATTATTATCCCGCAGTGACTAAGTTTTATCGGGATAAAAAGTAGCCTACGTCTTAATCTAGTTTATAAAATATCTGTGTGCCAAATGTTACAGAAATCAAATTAGTCGTTTTTGCGTGAATGAGTAATAAACTTCCACACATACGTCTGATCACTACCGCTTCACACACATGACTGACGATTGCTAACTTCTCACCGGAATTTGCGAATACCCACTTTATCATTTTTATTAGAGTGTAATAAATACTACATAACATACACACGAACATTGCATGTCCAATAAAAGCATGTAATAATTGAATTTAATATAATGTCAAATTTTGTTCATAACATTTTATTCCGCGTTGAACTCGTACAGAAGCTATTACTTGATATTTGACCTATTTACCGAAATATACTCTACCGAGTAGTAAGAACCTTTACAAATGCGCATACGAAATATAAATAGTAGCAACTGTAATTCAAGAGTACAAGTGCTCCATGCCTACATGACTTGTCAAGTAGTTCCGTTTATAGCGAACGATACGAGCACTAATATATGTCGCCATGTTGATGTCGCGCACTATTCAACAAGTGGCACCTTTCAGATACATCTCGTTTTAGATTAAAATAGGTTGTATAATACTTTATATTTTACTAGGAATACTCCCCTTATCCATACTTGTAAAACTTATCACTTAAAATTTAACAAGTATTAGAAAGAAATCATAGAAAAAATTAATATATTGTATATTTTATAATAGCATTAATAATTTTTTATTCGGACGCATCCTAATTATTGCTAATATTATGAAATAAAATAAATCTTAAGATTTATGGAACAAAAATGTAAAAAAAATGCCATACATGGTGTATGGCATTTTTTATAGCACCTACTGCACAAATTAAGAATTAAATTATTACATTTTGATAACATATTGTTTTAAATTTATTAACTTTACTGTGATTCACATCATCTATATTTTGCAACGACGAACATCTCATCTTCTCATATATAAAAATAATATAAACAAACATACTCATCATCATAAATCATGAATGGCCTACTGCTGAGCCGGGTCTCCTTAGAATGAGGAGGAAGTTAGGCCATAGTCCACACTGTACTAGCCCAGTGCGGGTAGGCAGACTTCACACACTTTTAAGAACTTTTGGTAACTCACAGAAGTGCAGGTTTTCTCACGATGTTTTCCTTCACCATAAAAGCTAGTGATATTTAATTGCCTAAAACTGTTTTAAGCATTTTAATATGCATCCTAAATTTCTGTAAATATTCTACATGTCTATAGTCATAATCATTGTACCCTTTTTTATATAGGCTTCATGTCTTTTTTATAATAAATATTTAAACAAATGTAACACAAGGTTGTTCACTTTTTAGTTGTATCTAACAATTTATATATCTAGCTGCGTAATTTTGCTATATAAATTATTTATAGTGGAAACCCTTATCATACGAGCACGACCAACACTCACACCCACCAAATATACACAAAAAAATCATAAGAATAGCTTAACCTGTTTCGGAGGAGTTCGATAACAAACACTGTGACACGAGATTTTTGTATATAAGATGTAGGTCACGTTTAACCAAAAAATCTTTAAGAATTAGTTACATTATAAATTTAGATTTAACCGTCACTTGGCTCGTTGGTCTAGGGGTATGATTTTCGCTTAGGGTGCGAGAGGTCCCGGGTTCAAATCCCGGACGAGCCCAAGGTACATTTTTTTAGTTTCCAATACTACATTATTTTTTATTTATTTATTTTTTTCTGAGTTTGTTTTGAATAAATAAATAATTCTTTATTTTTGTATCTATCTGTGCCTTCGTAGCGCCCAAGATAATGGACTGATTCTAATGAAGTTTTATTTGTTGTTAATTTATTCGATATGTTCTTAGCTATAATTCAAAGACTATTATAATAATCATATATTAAAACAAATATTGACAATTATAACAATCTTGTAACCCTGGTAACACACTGATATTGCTTCCACTGAGTACAGATTAAAAGGTATTTCTCGATACCATTCTTGTATTTACTTGTATTTGACAGACTTCGCGTGATGGCATGACGAGCCTAGAAATTCGTAGAAATAAATTAGATCTAATGGTTTATATTCTAAATTACCAAATTGACTGTCAACAATTATTAAGCCAATTTAGTTTAGTCCGACCAGGCGTCCTATAAATACTGTTTACTTATTTGCCCGCCTAGAATAACTAAAAAAATATTTATTACCCCAGATATCTAAAAATTTAATGAACTAGTGTTGGCAAGAAAGTAAATATCTATTGGAGCCTCAACTGTAATACTGTCGTCTGACATCTTGAGAGGTCGATTCTGATCCCTCGGGCTATTGTCATTCCCATTTCTAGCTTTCTAGCAAACTTTTCCTTCACATCGCGGAACTTATATACTTTTAAATGAAAGTTCATATCTGGAACATTACTTGCAGTTGTTCATTTACTAAAAAAAATATTATAATTACATCGTCCGCGTAGAAGAATATGTTAAATTATGTATAATATAAAACAAAGTCGGGCTTGTTACGTGTGTTAACAGTTTTGATGGTAGAGAGCATTTACACCATAATTAAGTATACTCTTGCCTACACTACGTTACACAATGTTCACTCTATGAAATTACTTGCCAGATTGCTAGAGACATATTAAATTAAAAAATATTAAGGAGTTGTTTATGAATATCTGACAATTCGAATCTCTAGTTAGACGGTTGACAGCTTAGTATTTGTGGGTAGTTCTCTTTATATTATTTCAATATTACACCCACGTGTAGACACTACGAATTATAAACTTTGTAGCATTAGATTAGTGTCAGTCTGTCTGGTGTTGTCGTATAGTGTACCGGGAAGTAAGTTCACTTTATTATCTACTAGCTGCGCCGCGCGGTTTCACCCGCTATATTTTGGATAATTCACACTATATCATTATAAATTATAGCCTATGTGTTCTTCTGATGTGTAAGCTATATTATTTTAAAGTTTTATCAAAAAGTTTTTCCATTCAGTAGTTTTTGCGTGAAAGAATAACAAACATACATCCAGACATCCATACATCCATACATTCTTACAAGCTTTCGCGTTTATAATATAATAGCGTCCTGAAGCTGAGCTACTGAAGCTCAGTCGTAGGTTCAAATCCCAGACATTGGATTACTGGCGTGGCCCACTCCTGACACAAGCATGCAAGCTTACTAGGAGGGGTAAAGGGAATACTAGTAGTATGTGACCCATATTGCTAGTAATCTTTTAAAAAAAAATATTAGTAGAATTGTAGTTAGTGTTTGGTCAGCAGAGGGAAGCGTTTTAATTACTGAAAAGGCCTACGTATTGGTTGTCATTTGAGGGTGCTGCCTGGCTTCATGTTTAAATTATATGTGTATACGTATTACTGTACAATAATGGTTATCATTATTCTTTCTCATTCTATGACACTTTTGAACTTTGCGACATTATAAGTCCCAGGAACTGCTAGACCAAGTCAAGCAGTATCATTTAATTAAAGCTTGCACTTAGTTTCATCGCTTTTCTTTCTTTTAACGTGTTCATTGTACGCGCAATTAATTATTTGTTTGGTTTCAACATCTCGTATGAGAGTGTAAGCCACAAGAAGGATATTGAGATACTTTTACTGCAAAAGTTGCGATTCTAAAGTTTAATTAAATCTTTCCGTTTGTTTTACGACGGAACATGTAAGTACAGTCTTTATCTCGGTGAATTCTTCTTTAAACACATCTCCAGGAACTTTGATTTTTATCCAGGATAAAAAGTAGCCAATGTGTTGATCCAGGTTATAAAGTATCTGAGTGCTAAATTCAATGAAATCTGTTCAGCCGTTTTTTCGTGTTCGAGTAACAAGCATCCAAACATATAAACTTTCACATTTATAATATTAGTAAGATTTTATCGAGTGTTAACGTCCTAATATCTCAAAACATTCATAATGTATGTGGAAATATAATAAAGTATAGATAATACAGTGGAAGAGATGCTACATAACAAAATCAAGCAGTTGAGGCAAGTATTACAGATTATATTGTTAATAAACACCTTCAGACATTTCATTATATAGAATAAACGTAGATATTTAATTTGATAGTAGATAAACCAAAAAAAAATCATTAGGCAAACATTTAAAATAGAATCGATTAATTCCAAACAAAATTTAGTTGTTTAATGACGCTGTAACTATTCCTTGCTCGACCAGACGAGACTAGAATAAATTGTAGAAGACAAAACAAAAACTCTGTAAATTTACAAAAAAAGCCTTTTTAAAGATTAGGTCGATATTTCAGAGATAAGCCTGATTTACCGAAAGCGTACAGAACTCGTAAGATAGATTAGCCCATTTTCAGCTAACGTTCGGGTAAACATTTGCTCGGATTTTGCCGAACGTCGTGAAATTTGTAACAGAAAGGGGTGTAAAGTGCCAATATTGAGATACTAATAAATTTCTTGAACACTATTAGAGTAAACAATAGCCTGTTAGTGCTAATTAAGTCTAAAAACTCCAGAAACTTTGAGACACACTTTGCAAAAAAATATTAGTTTTCTATAGCTTGACAATGCTTACATTTCTAGCTGGGATATTTAGATATCTATTTTACACACAAAACCACCATGTTTATAATGGCTTGTTCACATAATGATATCCGTCATGACAACGTATTTATCTGGCTTCTTTACTGTTTAGAAAAATATCTGTGTTATAATTATTCAAACACATTCCTTAGAAAGTGTAATGGGTTGTATAACTTTACAAACCGTATGCGTATGCGTATATATTCTGGTGGCTTTTATTGTAAATCTCAGCTTTTAGTTATTCTTATTTAAAGATCTATTTGTTCCAGAAAATAAGGATCTTTTTTACTTTCTTTGTAGCTACTTGAATTTGCAAGTAGAAGAGTTTTTTCAGAAAAATTCATTATTTTAATCTCAGATAAAATTTTTAGATGAATAATATTAATATTTATCAAGATACGGCATAATATTCTTGTACTCAGAATTGTTGTTATGACAATCTCGAAAAAGTACAATAACTCAGTTCTTAGAGTCACAGTAGTTAACACAGCAAATCAGATCAAAATTTGATATAGAATTTACAATATACTCATATGATAGACACAGTTAAAATTTTCTTTAAACTAAGTCAGAAAAGTTTTTTGTTCAGAAAATTAAGATGAAAAGATACTGATAAAAAAATAAATATATACATAGACAAAGCCTAAACTCAGAGCGGGAATATCCACAGAAATTTATTCCATTCTACAATACGGGTACGTTCATTTTTAAACCGTGCCTCTTTGCTCTTGAATAAAATAACGAGAAACTGAATACAAGACTTCAATTTTCCTGTCTCACTGTTTAAATTTTAAAATACATTAGTATTCGTTTGTATCTGTTGTATTCTATTGATTGATTCGTATTGGAGGAATTATTGTTAACGGAATATGAGAGAAGCAGTACTTGAGAATTGAGACCAAGCAGAAGTATTTTTTTAAGATTACAATCAATTTAGATTGCAAACTACTAGTATTGTTAACCTCTCCAACTAAAGTAAAATGCATGTGTGTGAGCCACGTCAGTAGTTAAATGACTGGGATTTGTACCCCTGACCTATCGCACCTATCACATTTGTAATGTTAGTTTTCAGTTCAGGTAGGATTACATGTAGTATTTAAGATATAGCTTTTCTGCTGACGTCTAAAACACTTTAGATAGGAAGCCGAGTATTGACTTAAGACATATGCTCTGTTCCTATTCTAGTTGCTCAGAATTTTACAATTTTTGTTGTTAGAATAGAATAAATTAACGTACCCGTCGTAACATAATATAAAAAAGTCGCTTCATGGTTTATGTACCCTTAAATCTTTTAAACTACGCAGCGAATTTTAATGCGGGGTTTCGCCAATAGACAGAGTAATTCAAGAGGAAGGTTTGTATGTATAATACATGCATATTATAGTAGAGAACCCGTGCAAAACAGGAGCGGGTGGAGGGCGGCTAGTCCTAACTAATATTATAAATTCTAAAGTATCTCTTTAGAAATGTAGATAATACTTAAGTATATGAACTAAATTATCAGGTCATATATTTACGTTGGTGTTAAAATAAAAAAAAGTAGAATACAACGATGTGATAACGATTAAAATGTGAAATTAAATCTATAAATACACGCGATAAATTGCACCTGGGCGAAGTCGGGACGAATCGACTAGTAACATAAATTGATAAATTAAATCAAACAGTGTTTGCTAGCATTACTAATAAAAGTATGAAATTACATAATGTAACAGTGTTGCTATGATAGTAAACAATAAGCTAACCTGTTGCGACGAGTATATTCGGCAAAGCCTCCGTTGACATATTTATTACCACCGATTGACGTGGACGGATGATACATTACTGCTACGCGGAGAGAATTTCTGATACATGTTTTAAACTGATAAGGGTATATTTTATTTATTTACTATACTTGTAAAATATAAACAGATTATTTAATACATTTATTTCATTTCTAAATACAACAATCCATCGAGTATCTAATCAAAATGTAATCATTTCAATCTATCAAAACCAAAAAATTTTATCTCCATAATTTACACAGGTTACTTAATAGTCAACATAATTAGTGGTTACACAGTCACGTCCGTCGTCCACAACAGCCATGAGCGGACTGTCGAGTAAATTTTCCCATCTTTGTACTGTTGTCGATGTAATATGAATCGCTCTTTTATAAAGTACCCACATCTAGAGAATACTCCATTTATTTAGTTTTATGAATTATCAATACTTGAATTCACATGTCATCGTTAGGGTTCCGTACCTTAAAAAGAAAAAAAGAATGAAAGTCTGACTGTTTGTCTCTCTGTCAAGACTCTTTTTCTCTCGACGCATTGAATATCCAGTATCCAGTTGAAATTAATATCAAATACTTAAGCCTATGGCCCCTTGCGGCTGTTAAAAAATAAAACTTTTATCTCCACTCAATGAAAAGATATAACAGTTAATGTGGTTACTTGGTGAGTTATAGGGTACTTTCCGATAAACATAGAACAACAAAATTTCGTATTTTGTTTGAAGGTCTTATAGCACAAGTAAAAGAAAAATTTAAAAAACAATTTTTTTATTACGTAACTAGAAAATTAACTTTTTATTACTATCACGCAAGACCCTTTTTCTCAGAAAAACGTGAACATATCAATTTTTAAAACTATGCAACTACGGTACATATTAATGAGTGGTTATTTTGTATGGAAAGGGGATTTTTATTTACAAATCGACGGTGTTGCGATGGGTTCTCCATTAGCCCCTATAGTAGCCAATATATTTATGGAATGGTTTGAAGAGTTGGCGCTACTACACACTCCACACAAACCGAGACCCTGGTGGCGGTATGTGGATGACGTGTTCGTGATTATACACAGGGACAAGATAAATCCGCTATTAGAACAGCTCAACCAGGTCCATTCGAAAATAGCTGTAACGGTGGAACATGAGCGAGATGGTGTTTTACCCTTTCTAGATGTGTTGGTGATGCGCGAGTCCAATGGCCACCTTTCTCACACAGTGTACCGCAAACCAACACACACAGACAGATATCTTAGAGCTGACTCACACCACCACCCTTCTCATCTAGCTTCGGTACCCAGAACACTCATAAATAGAGCTCTCAAACTGTGCGATCCTAAACACCTCAATACTGAGCTAGATCACTTGAGACGGGTCCTTTATAGCAACGGGTACAAATGGAAACAGAGTTGGCGGTTTGCGAATGCGTCAAACAGAACACGCGCAACATCGGTGGAAAGAGCGGCAGTATTCCTGCCTTTCGTAAAAGGAATAACGGACAGGATTGGAAACCTATTACGCCGTAGATACAGCATTAGGACAATCTTCCGCCCTTTGACACAACTCAGACAGTTACTCCGCTCTCCTAAGAATAATGACAAATTAGGTGTACCCGGTGTGTACATGATCCCTTGCGACTGTGGAAAATGTTACGTAGGAGAAACTAGAAGGAACGTGTCCACTAGGCTCTCGGAGCACATACGCTCCATGAAAAAGTTAGATAGCGAGAGTTCCGCGGTGGCAGAACATTCCCTGTCCTCAGACGCGAGACATTACATCAGGTTCGATAAGGCAAGGGTCCTGGCTAGAGAGAAGCATTTCATACCTCGAAAAGTCAGAGAAGCCATCGAAATCAGCAAGCGTCCAACATACAACAGAGACGGAGGATGGAAACTGCCACCGACTTGGAAACCGTGTCTGCACAACGCTCGAGATATGGACCGAGAGTCTAGTGACGATGTGTTTAGTTCCGCATGCTGGAATATTCCGCTTAAACGAGGTGATTCCAGTGAGGAAATTCTAAGTGCCTCAGACGATGACATGATAGCCGTTCCAGTTTCCTCACCCACACCGCAACCGTTATCTTCGCGCGCTCGAAGAGCGGCGGCCCGCAGTGTTCGCCGAGCGGCCACCGCGAGCGCGTCCACTGGCTGAAGAAGATCGCCCAATGCGATCGAAACTGTAGTACCAATCTACCACAATAATACGTGAGTGTTACCGTTTTGCATAGTTTTAAAAATGAACATATCAAGTTGAAATTAGTGTCAAATATTCCAGTCTCTAATCCCTCGGAGTTGTTAAAATATCAAAATGATAAGTCAACGTAAAGAAAATATACAACCGCTTATATTGTTTATAATCTGATTTCTCACAGGAATCAAATTTCCCAGGCTTGGTCGTTTGATCTAGGAACATTAATTTTTTTTTTAAAGATTACTAGCAGTATGGATCACATACTACTAGTATTTCCTTTACCCCTCCTAGTAAGCTTGCATGCTTGTGTCAGGAGTGGGCCACGCCAGTAGTCCAATGTCCGGATTTGAACCCACGACCTCATCATCATCACGATCCTTCAATGGCCCACTGCTGAGCCGGGTCTCCTCCACAGAATGAGGAGGGTATTAGGCCATAGTCCACCACGCTGACCCAGTGCGGGTTGGCAGACTTCACACACCTTTGAGAACTTTTAGGGAACTCTCAGGAGTGCAGGTTTCCTCACGATGTTTTCCTTCACCGTTAAAGCAAGAGATATTTAATTGCTTAAAACACACATAACTCAAAGTGAGAGGTGTGTGCCCAGGATCGAACCTCGGACCTCCCGAGTAAAACTTGAAGTCTCAACCACTGGGCCATCACTGCATTATTCAAATAGATTTTTTACAAAGTACTTTTGACACGTCAGAAATTGGTCAGTCAGTCAGTTTGTCCGAAGCTACCTTGAACCAAGAACCAAGAAACTGCAATTTCCTGATGAGAAGAATTGGCAAGAAACTCAACAGTTGCTCTTTTTAAAATGCCATTGTTTACATCAGTCTATTTTACAAAGCTATAATCATTCAGCTGAGCATCAACGTCATTTTGAATCCAAGCTTTGTCATCATTCAAATAATCTTGTACAGAGTAGTAAGCTTTATTTAATAAACACTTTTTTATTCGAGTTTTAAATTGCTGAAGTGGCAAGTCTTATAAAGTCTGTGGGATCTTATTATAGATGCGAACACCAAGCCCCATGAAACTATTACTAACTTTGCGGAGACGATAGTATGGCGTTACAAGTTTATTTTTATTTCTAGTATTCATACTGTGTGTGTCACTATGTTTGGAAAATAACGTAATGTTCTGCCTAATGTATACAATGTTACAATAAATGTATTGTGACGGCACTGTAAGAATACCTATTTTATTAAAAACATCTCGAAGGGAATCTCTTGCTCTTAGATTGTAAATGGCCCGAACTGCTCTTTTTTGAAGAATAAAAATGGATTCTATGTCCGCGGCCCTGCCCTACAATAAAATGCCGTAGGACATTATACTGTGAAAGTAACTAAAATAAACGAGTCTGGCTGTATCAATATCAGTTAATTGCCTTACTTTTCTTACTGCGTAAGCTGCGGAGCTGAGTCTTCCCGCCAAAGATGATAAATGGGAGTTCCACTGAAGTTTTGAGTCTAAAGTTATTCCCAAAAAAATCGTTGAGTCGGTTAAATTTAATATTTCATTATTTAATAAAAGGGTGAATTGCTGTTTTTTAACATTCGGCAAAGCAAATTCCACACATTTAGTATGTAGAAAAATCCGAAAACTAGAATTTTGTTGTTATATCACGGATAAAAGTGATAATTTTATATATTTAGGTTTTGAAGCAATATTTGAGGAATACGAAAAGTTGACTTACATGTTAAATATAAGTTGAAATTTATAATTAACATGTTTCTTAAAGCTATGAAAAAATAAAACTTCTAACTGCAAGGAATGAATAAATATAGCCATTTATATTGTAATAACCACAAGACTTTAAATGAATTTATTCTAAGAAAGAAAGAATTTATATTGCAAAAATTTATTAAAAAATATTATTTGGTAAAATATAAATTCCATTAATTAATTTATTAAATTTTCAATGTTCTAGACTTGTGTGTTGTAGAGATAAGGTTTCAAGTACGGCACCTCTTCCAGTTACTCAATTTTTTTGAAAATATGAGTAACTGTTTGAGGGTTTGATTCTTTACCGAAGACATGTTACATATTATGTATTTATAACATATTCGAATGTTAGTAAAATCGCAAACATCGACGTTTTTTTGTCGTATCGTGTGAAATGAATCTAAAGCTATTTCGCGACAAGTATCCTAGCAATGATTGTTGATGAAATTACAAGTTGTTAAATGATAACTTGTAAAATATTTTAAGCGACTCCAAAAAAAGGGAGGTTCTATATTTGCCAATTAAACTTATTTAAGTGTAATTATTTTTTATTGCATTTTTCAGTTTAAAGTCTGTTAAATTTTTTTTGTGTGCGCGACCTCACCTTCACCCTCAGTGCGCGAGTTCCACACTATCACTTGGTCGAATTTTCCAATTTTATAACGATACTAAACACTATAATGACTAATTTGGCAGCCAAAAATATTTTTTATCCTTCACCAAGTTTAATCATCTTTTCATAACTATATCGCTGCAGGTCTAACTTAACGTGAAACCCAGGGTCGTGTAATATATTAAAATATGTTTTATCTACTCACGCTTAGCCTATATTCTTTACAAGGGTTACGCAATCTGTTAGATCTTGCCGACAGATAAACGCAGCACATTTAGCTATTGCCCTCCATATTTGTTCATGTATGCTAAAACGAACCTTTTTTATACGGAACATTAGGTTCAAATTCGTACAAGGGGTTATAACCCCTTCACTATACAATATTTTGTAGTATCCTCCGAGAATTTCTCGGATAATCTTAGATGAGTGTTACTAGTTCGTGATACCTTTTTCTATAAGGTTATTATTATTTTCTACCTTCAGAATTTAATATAAAGCCTTATTATTTTAAGAATAGCACTACATTTACAAATTATATAGACTCAAATAAGTTTAGGGCTATTTGACGTGTAGTTTCGTATAAAACACGGTGAATTGCAAAGAAAGTGAAGTAGCCTTTTTGTTGTGTCCCAAAATCTGCTCTTGTGTCCCAAAAGCCAGGTACTGCACAGTTTAGCCTAGAAAAAAAAGATATCTTTTTATAGATATATTATATTATAGTAAAACAATGTGTTAATATACATAATATTTATTATTTTTGATCTAAAATAATTATTCCATTGAAACCAGCTGATGAAATTTCGAAAAAATAGTTTTTAGAGTTATCTAATATTATTGAATCGTTTAATTTTTAAGCCACAAAGGCAGTTCTATTAAAAAATAGTTAATTATAAAATACTTGAACGAAATATCGTTATTTAGAATCTGACTATAGCCTTTTTTTATGGGACAAACTAGCAGACGGTCACTTGATGGAAAGTGACCACCGTCGCCCATGGACATCGACAAAACTAGAGGGTATCTCTTGTTTTGTAGATGCGTTGCCGCCTCGAAAATAGAGTAAGGAGAGGGAGCGAAGAGAAGACTGCTGCAGTTTCAATGGACCCTGAACAAGAACCCAGTGTTCATTAGAATCGCAGCAGAAATGGGATGGGATAGGGAGGTGTAGATCTGGCCCACATGCGGGTCGGTCGGAACGCTTGGCGGTCGGATTCGCATGCTGGTGGTCGCAAGCCAGTCGGGGAACAGATCCCCTACCACCAAGGGGGTGCTGGGTTACTCGGCACTTACGAGATGCAGCGGTAGAGGCGTAACCCGTCCCCTCACGGGTGAAAAGAGTTGTGGTAACTGTGTTGCTGTTTCAGTGAAAGAACCGTAAATGAAGTAAATATACTATCTTACTAATATTATAAATGTGAATGTTTGGATATTTGGGGGCACGGTAGTGACTCTGCCAAGTCGAGCCAAGCTAAGCGTAAGGGCACTCTTACTTTTCTCAAAGCGCTTCGTCGTATTTTAGAATCCTCATAACTTGGATTTGGATTATACTACATCTATAAAATCATATCGGGATATGATGTCAACAGTGGATTCATTAAACATATAAAGTTTCAGTTCCATATCCCTTATACTTTAGTTTTTATTGCCGTCTAAAAAAACCCGATTTCGTCACTAACGCATTGATGATCATCAAAATTCTTAAGGTACTTTCTGAAGTTCTAGAAAGCTGTAATTTGATATGTAATCTAATATTACTGCACAAACAGCAAAAAAAATCTAAAACTTAGAAGTTTATCCCCTTAAACCCTTAAATCCTTAGAGGATGTAAGTTTGTATGAGACTTCATCACAACTATTATACTAAATGTCTAAAAATATATAGGGACTCCATGTTATACGATGTGAACACGTGAATTTGTATAGTGTGACTTGGGCCCAAGGTGCCAACTGTAAAAGTTATTTTACAGTTGGCACCACTGAAAGGTAACCTGGACCAAAGAACACCGCACAAATTCAAAAAATAAAGAAAAAGCCTAGTTGGTTTACTGATTATAATAAGTTATAGATCAGGCGATACAAATGTCAACTTTATTTCGGCCTCCAAGACCTTTTCATTACTACAAGAACTATTAAAAAACAGAAACAGGTACGCAACATAAGATGGTAGCGATACGGCCAAGCCAAATATATTGACTAAGGTTGTATAGGTAGGGCGTGTAGAGTTAGAAGCTTGGCTCTATATGAGATCTGATAACCGAGGTATGTGGTCTCGTCTTGGCTACATTTTACATGAAAATGTTTTGGTGAGATTTAGATGTTTGTTACTCAATAATACATAAAGACTAAACGGATATCGATAAAATTTGGTACACCAATACTTTATAACCTGAATTAATACACTTTTTTCCCGGAAAAAAGGCAACCTGATATCTACAGCACAGAGTATCCTAGTGTAGCTATCAGTGAGCCAACCTCATGCTGAACATAAGTCTGTATTAACACGAATAGTAATATCTAGCATAAGGGCCACAATTTGTAATTCTAATAAATAAAAAATCATAGTTCACGTGGGATAATAATATGTAGTATGTTGTTTGTTAAATGTCATCCGTGTAAATGAAGCCGGGCCGGGATGACTAGTAATATTATTTTTGATAATAACTTTAATTCAAACATTCAGTTCCATTAGCAAGTAGCCTTTGTCCTTTATCATCAAGGTTAATATTCATTATTTATTTCTCACTTTCAGTCACCGATCAAATTTGATACCGTCACCCCTGTTATTTAGAGCTAAAGATTGTTTTTTTACAGTTTTACTATACTATAATTAGTATGTAACTAGCTTTTACCCGCAACTTCGTTTGCGATATTGAGGTATGTAGTTACATTAGACTACAGTAGATCGTCTGCAGACATATTTAATAATTTTATGAGGTCATACTAACTTTGAACCTCCTTTTACCTCCTTAAGGGATGAGTTTCAAACTTTCAATGAAGAACCTTCATACTGAATTTCATTTGAATACCTTCAAAAACGACAAAATTTCAAGTGTTTCTAACCCTTATAGTCTAGCCCCTGCGTTGATATGTCAGTCAGTCAGCTTCTCCTTTTATATAGATAGAGATAGATTATAGGTTAATTTTTGTTGAGTTTTAGTCATAATTTTAGTAGCATTGATTTTGATAGATATTATAATAATTTTGTAGACAGCACAATTGTCAAACTTTCGAAGAATAGTAAAGTCAGCAACATTGTTTATAAATTAGTATTCGCGGATAGTTCATTTTATCCTATTCCGGAAAGATAATATATATTAACTTTCGTTTCGACAGGACAGCAGATACCACTTGACAGATTGAGTAAGTCTGCCAAGTGGTGTCGCCCAGTACATATTAAAGTCTTGAGACTAATAGTGTTGTTTGATGGTGTGGTGCTAGGCCTCTGTTATCGAGGAGCACGTGAGTAATGTACTTAATTATTTTATATTCGGTATCAAGGTCGAGCGGTGAAGGTGAGCCAGCGTGGTGGAATATAGCTTAACCCTTTATTCTGAGAAGGAGACACGGCTCAGCAGTGGGCCATAAATTGGTTGTGATGATGGTGATGATATATATTATAGGTGGGTGATCGTCATCAGGCCTTAAAACTATGACTTAAACCTAAAGGGCGAGTTCACTCTCACTTTGCCATGGGAAAATAGTTTTATTATCCAACGTCAATCAGCATCAAAGTGGTAGACGCTTGTAATATTAGTGTTTTAAGGGCATGAATATTTCAACATATACTTCGCACGAGTGCGATTTCTCACGTATATTTAGACATATTAAATAACATTTATTTTCTAAATAAAAATATTTAGGCGCCTACAACAGTAAACTTACACACACAGAATTACTGATTATTTCGGGATAAAAAGCAGCCGTTTACGTTTTTTTGAAAATCTAAGTAAAACGTGGTAAACTAGGATGCGAAGCCGGGGCGGGTTGACTAGAAACTTATAAGTATTTTGTATGAAATAGTATAGCATAGCGTGACTAATAAAACAGTATCCTAATCATAAGGTGTTCTGGTCGATTACAATGCGTACATTATGTAAGATTGTTATCGAAACTGACTTTTTTGCTTATTACATATTGTTATATAAATATTTACCATTTTACTAATTTAAAAGGTCAAGTTCAAATATTTATTTCTTTATATAATGCAGTCAACACAATTTTTTTTTATTTATTATAATTTGTTTACAAAAAAATTAATTACATGTTTGTTAAATTATGGTGTAAACATAAACTCATTCGAGTTTTTACGTACACCATTGTCGTCGGTACATGCTGCAGAATTTTATTTTTTAAATCTTACATCTAAATTTAGTAACACTTTATTACACACGCTTAACAAATGTACATGTAGGTAGATTGAGATAAAAATACAAGTAAACGATAAGATCGATGTGAAGCAATATCAGCCACCCTCATTATAAATATGATAAATGATATACAGTATGTTTTACTGCGTTTTTTGGTAATTTTAAAAGCAATAACAATTATTATGATCATCGTTTGTTATTTCGTGTATTAAGAATATTTATTAATTATAAGATCTATGTAAAATAATTTTAGCTTAAATTTAAAATATAATATGAAATAATTTAAAATATTAAAATATAATATTTCACCGAAAAATTGTAAACACTATTAGATTATAATCTATCTTGCGTTATTGCAAACTGTCGCAAGATTGTGAACTGTGATATACTGCTGACAATTTACGGTATTAATTTTCAATAGATTATAATCTACCGAATCTATCAAAATGAAACTGTCAAATCACGTTGAATCTATCATAGAGTTAAAAAACTATTACAGTGGATATAATGAAAATATTAAAGAATCAGAAAAATAGAATTAACTTGTCTTCGCAGCTTTGGCTTGCTCGCAAGGAGACCAATCTCTGCTGCTACAACTCAAACGTGTGTTCACATTGTGTTACAGCATGCGGGGGCTCTCCTCCCTCCGCGCCTTCGCTTTCTTATATACACTATATACACTAGGGGTATGACAGACAGTACTGCATGAAGCTTGGTTAAAATGGTGTAGGTTATGGTAGCTCAAAAAATAAGTTGTGTTCGGTGTTTTTCAAATGGACTAATAAAATTCTTTGTTTTGCTCATTCTAATTTTTTAACTATTGTCAGTATGACTGTAATAATTTTGCAACTCTATGATAAATTTATACCAATTCACAATTTGACGGTTTCACTACAATAAATTTCATTGATTACCTACTAAATAGTAAATATGTGTACACAAAACAAGTAACTGTAAGACGAATCAATCAGGAACAGCCTTCGTCTGAAAATCTTATTGTCAAAGATTAAATATTTTTTAATTATGTTATACAAACGCTCCTCAAATATTCATTTAAAGTCAAGTATAATTCAGAATTTAAAGTCAAGTATGGTTCAATCCTGGGCACACACCTCTGACTCTGAGTTATGTGTGTTTTAAGCAATTAAATATCACTTGCTTTAATGGTGAAGGAAAACATCGTGAGGAAACCTGCACTCCTGAGAGTTCCCAAAAAGTTCTCAAAGGTGTGTGAAGTCTGCCAACCCGCACTGGGCCAGCGTGGTGGACTATGGCGTAATACCCTCCTCATTCCTCATTCTGAGGAGGAGACCCGGCTCAGCAGTGGGCCATTGAAGGGTCGTGATGATGAATAGTTGTCTATGAGACAAAAAATTTTTAAAATAAGATTATTGTATCTATAGAAAACGACTAACATATATCCAAACTAAAATCTCAAAATTTAACTATGTATAGTAAACACGAAACTATGACAAGCATTTTGATAGATAAAACAAGTATACTAGGAGTATATTAGCCCTGTCAGTAGTTAGTGGTAATCTAGAGCGTTAATATATTGCTACGCGTCATGTGTGATAAATAGCCTTACATTAATCTGTGTATACACAACATTATAAAAGTTATACTGTTTACTTTAAATGTTTATTTTATGTCTTTACGAAATTTAATTCGTAAAGACTGCGTGTAAGTGCATGTCGGATTCGCGCACCGAGAGTTTTGTATAATTTTGTTCTTTTAGCAATACCGTTAATAAATTAATATTCGCGGGTAGTTTATTTTATCTTATTTCGAGTAAATAATATATAACTTTTGTTCCGCTAGGATTGAGTTAGTCTGACAAGTGAAATCGCGCATTACATATTAAAATAGAGACTAATAGTGTAGTATTGTTTGGCCTCCTTTATTGAGGAGCATGTGAGTAATGTACTTTATTATTTTAATATTCGGTAGTGAGGTCGAGCGGTGAAGACAAACAAGTTTGTGCTTAGTAGAAGACGTCATTAAACCTGCTCCTGGGTTTTAAACCCCAGGCACCGTTTGACTTCTATCTAGATTACGTTAATGTTGGCGTTTGAGTGTTACTACGCAGTGTAACTTCCGTACTCTTAATAGTTCGAGGGGTAAGCTTGACTTTACTATCAAAAAACTATTGTACGACTGGCAATACACTGGTACATATTTACAATGATGGTATTTTTCCTTTTAGTGTTCTTCATGGCTATTAGTTTATTCCAAATTTTATGTTTCTAGGTTAAATATTGATGTATTTTTGATTGTATCCACGTAGAAAGTTGATGTTTTTGATCCTTCAGAGTACGAAAGACCTTGAGTATTTGAGATTGATTTTAACCTAATACCTTCACGCGTTCCTCAGAAAAGGGATTTTGAAGATAGGCAGACAGAAAGCGAACTCATCCTCTTTTATTTTGTGGTACGGAACCCTAAAATACATTTTTATCTTTAAAAATACAGGAAATTATATAGTCATCATGGATATGTTAAAAATTCGAGTGATTATGGAGTATGAGTGTGTGAGTGGCAGCAAAGCGGCAGAAGCAGCGCGCAACATCAACGACGTAAACGGGGCGAACAATTCTAACGATCGCACCTCCCGTTATTGGTTTGCCCGCTTCCGTTCTGGAAATTTCAACCCAAAAAAATGAACTCCATGGTCGACCGAAAAGTTTAGTCGACAATTATGAATTAAAAGCGATTGTGGAAACTGATGATTCTCAATTTACAGCTGAATTAGCAACAGCTTTCGATGTTAGCATCAAAACAATATTAGACCATTTGCGTCGAATTGGCAAAGTAAAAAAGCTTGACAAATGGGCACCCCAAGAATTGAATAATCGCCAGCGCGAAGAATGCGTCGAGTCGAGCCTTGCACTGCTCAACAAGCACACAAACGATCCCTAAAAAAGTGATGGTCACTGTTTGGTGGTCTAGCACATTATGTGCCATTAATCACAGCTTCTTACCAAACGGGATGAGCATTACTGCAGATGTGTACTGTGAAGAACAGAACACAACAGGCTCTGCTGCTATTGCAAGACAACGCGCAACCTAATACTGCACAGCAGACGGTCTCCAAGTTACGAGAGCTGGGGTTTGAAGTTCTCCGTCATCCACCGTACTCATCATATCTTGTCCCTACAAATTTCAATCAAAAAATCAATAACCGTGAGGCAGTGCAAAATTCCTTTGAAGAATTTGTTGCCTCCCATCTAGCAGACATTTTAAAAAAGGGCATCAATAAACTACCACTACGTTGGCAAAAATGCATTGATTGCATGGGTAATTAAAAAAATAAAAAATATAGAGAAAAAAAGCCGTTAACTTATATATACTAGTTACTGTATGTTTTATAGGTCAACCTGAAACTCTTGGAAATATTATAATCAATATTAATTGAAGCAAGCTATTAATAATGCAAGTTTGCTGAACTTATCACATATTAATTGGTTTTCGTTTGAGTAGGGTCTTTACCTCAGTTCAGGACAAAGCCCATCTGTACATAATATACCTAGTATAACTTACGGTAAAATATTTTTAGTGTAGGTATATAGTTCAGTTGTTTAATTTATATAAATATTATAACGCTGAAGAGTTCGTGTGTGTGAACTACTGGTTTGAATTAAAAATTTATTTTAGTGTTGGATCTATCGAGCTATATAATCACATTACGATCTTTAGGAGATAGACGTTAATAAAAATTTTGCAAAAACTTGGAAACTTCATACTTTTTGCTTCCGTTGCATGTGCTGCTTAATTTTCTATAAAAGAAAGATTCAGCTATTTCTCATCCTCTCTCTCATGTACGCAGGCGAAAGCTTAAAATTAGTTAGATGTAATAGTTTAATAATTGATAAACTTAATATCTAATGGATGTGATAATATGCCTGAAATATATTCTAAAAGGATAGGATCTAGTGGTTTAATATTCGAAATAGATGGGATAATTTGGTATTGCATAAAATAGTCATATAAATACACACAATTAGTTTAGTTTCAAGGCAATTTAACCTTTTACAAATTAAAGTTAAGCCCAGACACAATATACGTTAAAAATAGAGATTTTTCGTCGCAAAATATCTGAGGGCCAAAGTTAAGTAAGTCAAGAATTAATTAAATATATTTTCATAACGATTTATTTTACTGAATCTGAAACAAACTGATTGATAATTGTGAGCAGCGGAGGTATGACCGCCACTTTGCCTTCGGTGCTCGGGCGCGCTAGACGTATATTAAGAACTAAATCTTCATATCAATATTTTATGGATATTGTAAGGTATTAAAATATATTTTACCAAACAGCAGTACTGAACTTAACAACAGTATTATGAATGGGGTTTTTCACATGTTACTGTGACGTATACTAATTGTTTAACAACAATGTTGATGACATTTTAATTTTAGAATACCTATATGTAATACGAATTATTAATTTCTCTCCCCATAGATCAAAGGTACAGTATAAAACGACTAAAGACGTGCAAGTAGTATAGTATCGTGTTGTGATGGAAGATCTTTATTACGGTTGAACATCTTCAAACCTGTTCTCGGACATATTGAACTGAATCAGGCGTTACTTTGTGGAAATTCATGATTTACTGTCTGAACAACCAGACTCGTATGGCACAACCCAGAAGAGCACCCTGCCCACATAAAAGTGAGACGCGCGAACCCGAACCAAGACACACCACACAAGTAGGTAGCTCGACGATCTGACAACCAGACTCGTACGGCACAATCCGGAAGAGCACACCGTTGACAGAAAAGTGTAACGCGCGAACCCGAACCAGTACACACCACACAAGTAGATCGCGATCGACAATCGACGTACGTTTCGCTCCGTAACCGCATCTTCAGGAGGTGTTGACTCTACAAGCGTCACTTGCTAAGTAACAATTTTGTTGAAAAGCAGCCTTTTATACCTTAACGAACCCCAGGTTCTTCTTTCTTCCTTCCAATATTTTATAGTGAAATTCAGATTCCTGTGTGAACATCTCAACTTATTCCTATATTCCTCTACTACCAATATATAGAATTTGATAAATCGTTACAACTATGACGAGGGTCCTTAACGCGCCCTTCATCAATTACCAGAATTCTGTTATTATTTACTTCTTTTGGCATAGAGAGTTTAACACGTCAACACTTATTCTTACCAACTTCAAAAAAAGGGTTCTCTATAGAAATGTTTATATTCCTATGGATATTTTGACGACATTTTATTTTATGATAATAATCAAATTAACTATAAAATAGGAATGCCTGTCGATAGAATATTGGTACAGATCCTACCAATATTCTATCGACAGGCATTCCTATTTTATAGTTAATTTGATTATTATATGTGTATTAAATAACTGTTCTTCTGTCTGTATATGCCTTTTTGTGTAGTGTATTTTTCTGTTTCTTTGTTTATTTTTTCACAGCTCTGAGAAAAATGTCTGGAAACACAGACACACAAAAAGACACAGACGGAGAAAGAAAAGATTTTTATTTTGAATTATTATTAGTAAGGACAGCTATGTAGTGATATAGCGATTATAATGTGAAATTAAACCTAAATGATAGTGGTTAATTGCAGTGATAAATTCCTGAACCAGGAGGGGTCGACTAGTTTAGTAATAAAAGGCATAAAGACCTAAAGATTAGTTTTTAGTAAATAGGTAGAAATAATATTTGATGTGAAATATAAAACTGCTTTGAAATAGAGTATCGTGAGTTATCGCCATAAGCGTGTTCCTGTGTTTTATGTTGTAGATTTTCGTAATCATAATATCTATCGCATTTAAAATTTCTCCATTTTGAGAAATAATATATTCCATGATAACAACTAATGAAATCGTCGATCAATGATAACTAGCAGATATACTACACTTTATTACAATTATACTGGCTTTACTTTAGATTAACAGACTAGAAATATCTCTGTTTTATTAAGGGGTGTGTTTGTTAAGACCCAATCAAATAGTTGATTTGACACACTGAGCAAGGCTAGGTAAATTGAGCAATTTTATTGGTGATTAATAAAAACATCCCTCGCTTCGCATCCTCGCTCATCTCTGGTGGAAACAGAGCCTTGAGAGTTTTATATTTATCAGGGAAGTAGCTAGCTAAGTATACTTTCTACTGCTAAGAAAATTTATAAAAATTATACCTTTATTGAATTTCGAATAATAAACAAGTCCAACGATCTATCTCTAGTATATATCTTAATGTCGGTAACAAAACTCACAGATTTTACATTTTTTTTGGCGACATTAGGCGATTTTATGCCTATCGATTAAGTAACATAATATAAATGTTCAACAATTCCTTCTAATCTACTAAATAATATTTATTTCCACTATAACTAAATAAAACATGCAGTATTGAAGTTTTTACTTTACTTTCTTTTTAAATCGATTGTGATTATTACGTATTTTATCTATTTAAAAAAAATATAGACTATTTATATTGTAAATATACATGCACACAAGGTGAGTCCCATTTTCCTTTTAATATTTTTTTTCATGAATTGCGGTGTTTGGAAAACGATGTTTTGATTTAAAATAAACTTGTCTTCCATAAACAATATTGTTTTAGGTTAACTTAACAATTAAAATGCTTTATATACCGAATACGAAGCAAATCGCAGTATTATTAGAGGAGGTAGGAATAAATCTTTCATTTTGACCTTGACTTTTATCTCGAAATTCAGGATCAGCAATATTTTTCTATTTGATAAATTACTTTCTTACAAGATTTGACGTCGAAGAACCCAAACAGTATGTTTGAAGTATCAAAAACAAGTTTACAGTGAGTACAAGATAGTGTTCCTCTAGTCATAGCAAGTATACATGGGTGTGACCACGGTTATACCTTGACCATTTTTATACCTTTCTAGGTTTCTATATGAATTATTTACGTATTTTTTTTATGTAGTCCGGTTAAAGTTTATTAAAGTTTATTTTTTTTATTACCGTATCCAAATTTGAACCCTACGCGATCAAAAATCTATAATGGGTAAAATATATACCTGTGCGAATTCGTCCGTATGAGTCTAAAAAATGCATTCCCTATTTTACCCTATGTCCTTTCGAATTTCAAATATTAATATTGCATGTCGCGAAAAAAAAGCGAATAAAAATGCATAACTAGGGCCATTTTTAATATACATTACCCGATATTAAAAGAATCTTTCTATCGAGTCCCTCATTGGGCGCCAAACTGAAACTGCTGAGTAAATTCGCCATGAAATTGAATTTCACCGCTAACTCCAAGTTGGGTGTTTGATGCTCTTCGTGCCACCGATGTGCATTTTCATTGCTTATTGCCACGCCATAATAGGTTTTCGAATGAAGCCATTGTATAAATCGATTTTGAGCCATTTAGCTGCTCATTTTATTTTTATATACGAGAATTTGTTTCAAGAATGTTCTTCCCGATGTAACGATGATGTAGCTTAATCTAAGTTAGCAAATACTTCAATCGCAATAGCAATCGATGCTAATATTATAAATGTAAGTATGTTTTTAACTTTAGCCTTCTTGTACTCTTACTTATAAATCGATGGATATGAAAGAAAACTAATGAAAACAAAAAAAATTGTAAAAATATTTGATTGCCTAGTCGGAAACACTAGGCATTGCCTGGAATTTGCTGTGGTGCATGTTAATATTGTGTTTGAGGTTAGACTAATAAAAATTTATTTAGGATTAAGCTATTCTATTTCTAAGATAGAGTGTGTTTTATACTAGCTAAGAATATTATATTTGAAGGAGAAATAGAATATATATTATGAAATCAAATAATTCAGCAGCCGAAAACATAATTTAAATGAGTTGCTCATACATTAAGGCGAATGTTCTGTCCATGTTATTAAAATGCAGCATAAACAGTATTAAAAGTAATTAATTTAAAACCATATTAAGCTCGTAAAATTTGTAATTGCATTGAGAGAATTTAAGTTGCAATGCGAAAATATGCGAAAAATCCTATTAAACGCGAAAATCGGGTTCTTGTCTCTTTTATATTTTGTAAGGTAGACGAAACTTTGTATTATAGTGCTACATATTTCCATGTTTTCATACATTGCAATTTAGATTTATATTTTGTGTATGAAGCCATAGAATGAGAGAGACGTAGTCGAGCAGTGTTTGGGGCTTGAGAACCAGGAGCAGGTTTAAAGACCTTTTTCATAATATATAAACTCTCACCTCCACTGGTCAACCTCGCCAACTCCAATAGATAATAAACATACATGAATCTCAAGAAGAGTGACCGTAACCACGACACTACAATACTAACTTCCGCTGTAAAGGTTAGTACTATATCGTCTACACTTACTTGAAATTCTACTATGGATATACTTGAAATAGTATAAAATACCCGGGAATACTAATTTATAAACGGTGTCACTAACATAGACATAAAGGTGAAAAAGTTACCACCAAAATTCTATCGTCATTTATAAAATAAATATATTAACTAAAAAACACGTTGAAATACTGAATTCAATTTACTAATGAAAACGAAACTCATTTATAATTCATGTATGTTATAATTAATGTATGCAATCAAAAATGTATATTACTTTTAAGTTATGAGTAAATTATTTGATTTTACATTCAGCTGTTAATGTTTTGGTCGTGACAAGTAAATTATGGTTTATGTTTGCGAACAGGAGCATATTCGCAGACAAAGTCGCAAGTACAAAGTAGTATGCATTTTTTTTCAAAAACCAATGACTATCGTGGTCAACTTTTAATTTTCAATATATTGCTATATAAAAATATTCAGGCGTTCAGTAAATATTATATTATTATTTTGCAGAAACTATGATTTTTTTCGGGATAAAATGTAACCCTTATCTTGATCTAGATGAATAAATCTGTGTGCTAAATTTCATCGATTGATTGATTGGCTATAGAAAAATGTTTCTTACACAATAAATTCTATTCTAACATAAATTTTATATAGTTTAATGGCGCAGTAATCCCATATGTATGTCTAGTACTAACCGCTCAGTCCAATAAAATTAATGGCGTCGCCGCGTACAAGCGCCGGACGTCGCCGCCGGAGACCGGAACTCATCTGATACTTTCTCTAACGCCAACACCTAATTCTAATAAAATCTAAAAGTTTCCAATTTATAAAGTACCTTCTACATAACCTGATAACAGAGTTTGAAAAACTGGACATTTAAATTTGTGATAACAGTCACACTTAAAATTTCTGAGAATTAATAGCTTATCAGGGACTTTACTATCCACTAGCCGACCCGCTTTCGCTAGGCTGAGTTTCATTCAAACTATTCATGCACTCACTCATTTATTCATTCATACTCTACTCGCAACTATGAATTATATATCTCTCATCGTTAAGGTAGCGTTTATAAGAATTGTTTTCGTTCCACCGTTGACTCGATGACTCGTGGTTCGTTTACTATTCTAACAATTTCTTTAAAAGAAGGAAAAATAAGATTTATTTTCTACCGGTATAAATACGATACCGAGATTAAAGATTTGTTTTAGAAATGAGGGCGCATTTAACAGCAGCCATTAATATAAGTTTTTTTGTACTATTTCTACCTGTGCAGTAAATAAACGTTCTAAATACTATATTTAATTAATTTTTTTAAAATTTTGTAAACCAATGTCTCGGTAGATCTTAAGGAGTCAAGTGATTTTATATACTGTGTATTATCTAAGATTAGTGTTAGTAGAAATGCATTCGCCTGCGACAGCAAACAAAGTAGTGTAGTTTAATGTATAGCTAAAATATATTTTAACGTAAGGACATCATAGATGTCCAGGAAGTCTTTAGTCTTATCTAAAATATATCTTTTACACTTCCCACAATACTTTACTGATAAACTTTTCTAGAGTAATGGAGATAATAAACCAGTAAGACTATCAAATCGGTCAACATTGAATAATTTATACAAATAGCTTGAAACGCAGAGATTTAACAGCTCATTTTAGATGTTATCAAGTAGATTTAGGCGACAATCGTAAGAATCTGATTTATTACTCTGTTTAAGCGAGGGGAATTGCTAGTGATCTTTTGTAATTGAATTCGGCAGCAAATTAATGACCGGTCTAAGTGGGCCCCAACCGCTTGCGTTTAACTTGATTTAAGGTTTGCGTAAATTCGATACTCTTTGCTTACTTAATATTGTTAAATACCTATTACAATACAAGGACAGTCCTTCAAAGACGAAGCCGGAGAATCCCTTGGACTTGCGATTAATCTGTTAAGTTAAAGGGCTTTTATAACGCTCCCCTCCGCTGCCCGAACACTTAAAAATAATAGAGTGTATGCGTACTCTATTATTCATTGCAGTGTATGAACCTCAAGAAGGGTGACCCCATCACACCAAACCAAACCACTAGCACTACTTTAAATGGGATACTACGTGGGCTATTACTTCAGAATGATTGGAACAGTACTGTTAAATGGGGTATTCTAATTTAAGTCCATAGCAACCCCCAACATACAAAAAACAAGAAAATTTTTGCTATCAAAGTGGTAATTTAATATTAACTAACGTCCTTTGTGTATAAACCAAAAATATCATAATTCAGTCCCTTTCATAATATATAAATAATTACTTAAAAATTGACGCGTTGAATCCCATAGGAAAAACACATGGCGCATGAAATTTAACAACTTTTATCACTATCACCATATTTGATTATTATTTATACCAACATGCCCTCGCTTCAGTAAGGTAAAATAATTTCTTTTCGCGAATGTATTTGTTAGGGTCTACAAATTGGAAAACATATAAACTTTGTTTTTAAAACGTAGTGATTTTTGTAGTGAAGGTGAAGTAGTCATTTATTTTCATTCGTTATTCGTCATCATCACTGGTGGATTAGCTATAAAACAGATTTTTCAAGTACCCAAAACTTCGTGAAATTAGTTAGCAAAAAGAGGCATGGTTAAGAATAGGTGACTTTTATGCTCGTCTCTGTGGGGCTCACGCAAAATGCTACGGACCCCGCACTTGGTTAATCCGCCCCTGGTCACCATCTTAATAAAGTAGGTATTCGTAATTAAAAAAAGGGCGCGTGCGATCTCTCCGCACTTGTGTTTGTGCAGCGGTAGTGATGGGACGTCTGTTTAGCTCATATAGTATATAAGTACATTTATACTAATCCATTTAACAGATTGAGCACTAAAACAAGGTACTTAATTATGTTTTAATTGTTTTTAAACAGTTACCAGGAACTATAAATGCAATTTTAATAACTTTGTAGTCGCATGTAGTTTCTTTTATTTTACTAACGTATAGAAAAGTATATAACCTCTCCTCCGATAGATTTAAGGTATAGGTCAAGTGATATATATTAAACAATAAAGTTTTAAAACTATGTTAGAGTATTTTAGAGGCTTGGTGTTTGAGCTTCCTTATCCGTCAGGAAAATATTGAGCTGTAAGAGTTTTTGCATGATAAAAGACGTTTTCAAATATACTCCTATGTCTCATGCTGAAGGAACTGCGATACTACTTCAATCTATGGCACAAACTAATATTGATAGTAGAGATCCTATATAGTTAATAATACTAGAAATTACTGCAATTTTCTATCACGATTCTAAAAGCATAGCATGTGCACATAAACTAAACAACCCGTAACAGAGTAGGTTCGAGTTAGGGTTGCCAGATGGAAACGAAACCTATTGTATCCGGGACAATTGTAGGAAAGCATAATCAGGGACAATTCTGGGACAACATAATAAAAAGAAACAATGAAGTGGGAGTCGGACTCGCTCACCAAGGATTCCGAGTTTGAATTAAAGGTCGCAGTTAACTTTGCCGTTGATAAACTGCTGTCAACATCGTCATCTACGAATATCAGAATGCGGGACAATAAGGTTCGCTTACTGAATAATAACTAAAATTCTAGGGCAATCCCGGTTTTACAGACCATCTGGGAACCCTAGCTAGTTGATTTACTCTACAGGATGACTCAATTTCTTGGGTTCCGTGACTTATCTGGGGAATCTAAAGCGATTGATGAATTTATTGTACTAAAGATTACTGGGAATTGTTAAGATAGTATCACTGGGGGGAAAAATTGTGGTCGCTTAATTTTATATGAAAACTACGGAAAGACGAAAATTGTTAGGGCGTTGGATTGATGATCAAGATATTATGAGTTCAATCTTCTTCTTTTATACCGGAGAGAATCTACTTATTTTGCGGGAAAGGATCACAATTCTGATTGAAAGACATCATTACAAGGAAATGCATTGCCGGTTGTGTTCAATGACCAAATTTTTGATTGTATGTATTATCCTAACCCCGTTAGGATTATAACTGCATCGTTTTGCGGTTAAAAGATATTATTGAAAACCGCCGCTCTTTTTGTGCATATTATCTTTGGTTTCCGTGTAAATAAGTAATAAGATTACTTTGTTTTCTATCTGTCTGTCCTTCTGACTATTAAACTCTACCTACCTAATAAACTAAGTTGAGTCTTAGAAGTGTCTGGAATCATAAAATCGCCAATTTGCACTTCGTATCAAAGACGTCAAATATTTCGTTTCGATGTACATAATGTAACAGGAACAAAACAAAATAGAGAAAACATAAAAATTGTATTACTCGAGAGAGATTTCAATCGAAGCATTGCTCTTTACATATTCCTTGTACATTTCCTTTGCAGAGCTAAATACACTTAATACGAGTACTTGGGTATCTGAGAAGTAATATTTTTGATACTGTAAAAGTAAATGTAGTTTCTAACACGTTGAAAGATGTTACGACGATGGAGATAGAAAAACTTCAATTTATTTTTTAAGAACAGTTTTTACATGTTACTGCTTTTTGAGTCTATATATATATTATAAATCTGTATGTTTCGTAAATATTAGTATATGAGGTCTAGATTAAAGTTTTTTTTATATATAAGTATCGTTATTTCAAAACACAAGACTTTAAAATGGTCATAATTATTTATAAAACTCTAAAAATTTTTTTTTTAATAATTTTACATAAATTTGTACAATGATAACTCAATTTACAACACAAAATAACTCGTCATACTGCCGCATATATATCAGAAAGGGACTTACTTACATTTCAAATTGGTCCTAATAGAAACCAATAGGCAATTAAACGCATCAAGAGTGTTGCTAGCAGTGTGAACAACCCGTGAACTTGTTTCGCTATCCTTTTACCCGACAGGTGGTAAATGCCAGTCTCCCTTTAGAATAAAGATGCGAAGCGTCTCAAGAATTCTATTAAAGTGAAATCTTTTTATTTTACCACATTTAAAGCTAAATGTACAATACATTTTATGTTCTGTTTCAGATTGTGGAAATCTCTTCTAAGCGCAATACTAAATTATATTTTGTCAACGTAATTCGAGTTCCGACTGTGTTTTTAATTTAATTTTATTTATTTAATACTAGCCGACCTGTCCTAACTTCACTCAGGTCGGACTGACAACCTCACAAACTTTACTAATTCATTCATTCATATTCTGGCATCCACTATGAATATTAGGGTGCTTTTATATGCGACTATTTTTTTTTCCATCAGAATTGAATGCTCTACTTCAGTGTCCATTGCGGCGTAATCGTAACTCGAACTGGCGGAATAGTAGCGTTAACCTAACCTAAGACAAACAGTGAGACCGGACAGTGGAGGCGAGTGTCGTAATTACATAAAGGGATCTCTTAACCGTACACCTTGGTTACAAGTCCAAGGCACTGCCTTGGTTTCTGTTCAAATACTACAGAACCATTACATTCGGTTACTTCCTTCATTCAAATCGGCTCTCTGTTCTGACATGTTTTTCATGTCATATTCTTGTCACATATATCACGTCACATGTCTTATTATTATTATATTCTTTGTCCTATTTATATAGTACATCCCAATATCTCAATATATACAAAAAAATTACAAGATTCCATAATATCTTACCACAAAATACTAAAATCGTGAACCAATGATTAATATTCAGAACTTATTCTCTAGATAAGGAAAAGTACAGGAAATTCGTTAATAAATCGATTTTACATTAAATCAACACCTCTTGTTTCCGACACTGTTAATCAAATTATACGGGGCCCAATCAAATGTTTAATTCGACGAAATGAGAAATCTTGATTTATTTCGAGAATTTCTAACATTTCCGATGTTTTGGTGTTTTTGTTTTCTGTTACGGGAGGCATTCTTAGTGACATATTTTTTTTAGAGTAACTTATGTATGAGAAAGTCAGGAACTAGAGCAGTAACCAGGTCCAGGTCCCGATATAAGGTAGTCATTTATATGATGAAGACACTCATCGTTCACTGCTCGATAACTTTACCTATGTCTAGAGTAACATTTCACTAACTTAAAGTTCACTATGATACTTAATAATTGTGGATAATAAAGAGCACTATCAAGACTAAGCCCATAATATTATAAGTATGAAATTTACAAGAAAAGAGTTCAAACGCCAAGGGTTTATGACCCATGTGTAGATTTTAGAGATCTTTGTACTATAATGCACGTAACTCTATTTTTTTTACCTTCAAGTGAGAAACAAACTCAAGAATAAAAAATGATATTTTTTTACATACCCCCCCCCCCCACTACCTCTTGACTAATTGTAATAAAATGGATATTTTAAACTTATACAATTTCCAACGCCCATTTTACCTTCTCATAACATTCAGATCAGTTCCTTTCAAGTTGGCATCCTTATTAGATCCTTTTTTTATCTTACTTCCTAATCGCATTTTTCTTTATTAAAGTCACGTCAATGCCAAATTTAACCGGAGTCTAGCATCCCCCATGGAATAAATTAAAATTGTTCCCCTTAATGTGCTATTATAAAGAAATTTGTCAAAATACATACATTTTAAATATTAATATCTTAATTTATCATTCGATCGTAATTTTGGAAATTTTTGATGAAACTTTACAATAATATAGCTTACACATCAGAGTAACACATAGGCTACAATTTATAATGATATAGTGTGAATTATCCAAAATATAGTGGAAGAAACCGCGGGGCGCAGCTAGTTTACTAGAAAACTTCTAACTGTGCCATAACAACCAACTAACCTAACTTTGTCATCATTAAATATTATCAATACGGTATCAATAAATACTATATAATTATAAATAAAATAGTATACACATTTTTTTCGTTTTAATTTTTCCCAAGGTGTCCAGAAATAGTCGTTTTAAAACTTTTTAAAATATTGTGTTACAATAATTCTTGGCTAGAACAGGTAAACTGAAGAAAGATACTGTGAAATGCAAGTACAATAAAAACAAAGCTACTTCATGTTTTATACACCAGCAAACCTATTATCTCTTTAATATTTCCAACGAAGAAAAACTCGTTCAAAACAAATGCTTAATAGATTTTATGCGCGGCTGCTTCCAATCTTAATTGGTCTTTTGTAATAACTTTTATACTACTGTAAAATTATGGTTCAAAATATTTGCTATTGTGTAACTTATTAAATTTTTAGTTTCCAAATATTAATTCCAAGATCGTTATATAGTATAAAAAGTCTTTTTACGCTGTCTAGATACGCTTAGATATTCTAAACTACGCACCGAATTTTAATGCGGTTTTCACTAATATATAGAGTGATTCAAGAGAAAGTTTTATATGTATAATACACGCATATTGTAGAGAAACCGTGTGAACCCGGAGAGAGACGCTAGTACTCAATAAATCTTTTGTAAGTATTTCATATGATTAAACTCGACATATTTCGAGTTATTTTAGCTTAATATATTTTGTAGACAATGAACATGTTAAAAAAGTTTTAGTCCAGTATACTCTGTTTAATTTTCAGTTTTAATACTTTGAAGTTTGAATAGTCAAATATTGTCTATTTATTACAAATTGTATAGATAGGGTGAATTAATATTTTAGAGTGAATATAAATTTTTACATATCCGTCTTGGTTGATCTGTTTTGTCGTACTTACAGTTTTCTTTAATAAATCATCTTTTTATATCAGTTTAGCGATTTAGGCGTGAAAACGTATTAATTAGATCTCTTCTCTTTTGAGTCACAAATTCTTTTTTTTACTTTAAACCTCTCAACAATTGTATTAAAAGTCACTAAAGTGTTTTTCTTGATTACGTTTATTTTGTATTAATAAAAAAAATATTGATGACCTTTAAGAAAACAATATAATTATTAATACTGTTCATAACTCAGTATCCGTGGGTAGTTCCTTTTATCTTACTTCGAACATACCGACTTGTAGACAATACAATACCTTCGTTCCGATAAAGTTGTGTATGAATGTGACACCAATAATATAGTGTTGTTTGGCCCACTGCTGAGCCGGGTCTCCTCCTCAGAATGATGAGGGTATTAGGCCATAGTCCAGTACGCTGGTCCAGTGCGGGTTGGCAGACTTCACACACCTTTAAGAACTTTTAGGGAACTCTTAGGAGTGCAGGTTTCCTCACGATGTTTTCCTTCACCGTTAAAGCAGGTGATAGTTAATTGCTTAAAACACACATAACTCAGAGTCAGAGGTGTGTGCCCAGGATCGAACTCGGATATACCGAATATTAAAATAGTTATGTATATTACGTGAGTAATTTACTTTATTATTTTAATATTCGGTAAGGTAGCAAGGTCGAGAGGTGGAGGTGAGAGTTTACGCGTAGTAGAAAATTACTGCCCATACTCTTAATATTGTGAAGAGGTTTTACCTTTCTCAGTTAAAAAAAAATTTCTGATATTAATGTGTGAGAAAACCATTTTATATAAAGATTGAGAACAGGAGATCTCTAATTAGAGTGGTTGTCGAATAATGATCGTAAGGTCTAACTGCTCGTAATGGATGAAGTTTGACAAAGTCAGGGCTTCTATAATTGATGGTACAACTTAAACGACTTTTTAGTTATAATGATCAGAGTTCAGGCAATTTTTGTGAATTTAGGGGAAAGTAGTTTGGTTATGAAATAATGGAATTTATAATTTTTGTACTATTAAACACATTTCACTTTAAAAAAAACAATCTTTGTTCAAGATAACTTAACATGCATGATTTTCTAATTCATTTATGTATGAACACAAAACAAACTGTAAAACGACAATGACGGTAAAAGATAACCTTAGTTACGGTTATTTTAAGGTGAACTTCAAAAATTTTTTTTTGGATACTCCTAATTAGCTTATTTATTGGAATATTTTTTCTAAAACTGGAGTATCCCAAAAAAAGTCCCATTTTAATTTATTATTACCTCAACAGATATTATAAATTATGGTGAGAGAAACTCACTGTTGATCACTGCAAAATGGCTCTTTTCCATTTGCCAACAATTGTTTATTTTAAATTTTGCTAGACAAAAGTTATTCTGGAAAACAGATTACGCCATCCATCGCCTTTCGTTAAGCTGTGCTTGTCGCTTGCTTTAACTATTAAATCTTTTTCCAGTGAAAAATTATTTTAACTTTCCTATTACTTTTATTATTTCATTAAAATGAAGATAATACAAATATAATATAGCAAATGTAGTTGCACTCAAAGTAGCAAAAGAAGCAAAGAGAGTAGCAGCATTTGTGACAACTATAAAGGATAAATCTAAAACATTGGTCTTTACATGAGATTCAGAAAATAACAACTGGTATTGTATAGATTTATAATCGAATCGAATGTATAGATTTTTATCTGATAAAAAAAAGGAATCGAAGCGGGTTTTCACTCAAAATTACTTTATATCCCGGAAAGAAGCTTTATCCAATTACATTTTTCAATTTATTCTAGACTCAATTCTGAAGTTTCTGTTGACAAAGTCACAGTCAGATGTTCTTCAACATAGCCCGTAAAAGGGCCACTGCTGAGCCGGGTCTCCTCTTCAGAGTGAGGAGGGTTATAGACCATTCGGTTTGCAGACTTTACACACGTTTGAAAACACTATGGAATACTCTCTGGAGTGCAAATTTCCTCACGATGTTTTTCTTTAAAGACACATAACTTGGGAAAGTCACAGGTGTGTGGCTAGGATCAAGACCCCGAATAAGACGATGAAGTCTATCAATATCACTGCTTTTTAGTCCGTTGTAAGTTATACAATGGGGAAAAAGTCATACTGTTAGTTTAATAGACGAAAAAGCAACGGATATAAATAGTGATACTAAAAAAATTTTAGGTACATAAAATACCAACATAAATGTATCCCTTGTAGTGAAATAAAATAACGAGGAGAATTCCACGTCGCTAGTACAAGAACTTGGGGAATTCCTTTCATTATTTATACGCGGTCTTACAAAATTTTTATTTGCCTCTGTAACATTCTGAGACCGTAAATTTTATCGCCAGATTTTCTTTATTTTTTAGTTGCCTTATGACGTTATTTTTATTTATATAAATATAACTCGGGGAAATTAGAAGAAAAGGTGGTATTGAGAAACACTAAAAGCGGTGATATTCAATGGAGTATTGGGTAAACGCAACGTTGATAGTGCTACTTAACCGATAAATAATTAAACATTATCTCTTAAAACTACGTCAGGAACCCAAGCAGTAAAGGTGACCAGGTGTAGATTTAAAGGATACTTTAATTCAATTGAAACACTCGCCTTCACTGATCAGATTCTTTGATTAAACATAAGGTTAGGCTAACCTAAGCCTAACTTATGCGCCGACATATATATAGGCAAATGTTATATTACTTTACAAGTACAGTACGAAACCTAAAACTAACCATAACTCAATAACCTGATAAGTTACTTAGCCAAAGTTTCATACTAGGAATTCTGTTCGAAAAATAAATTTCCGATCGGGAAAAATTGACGGGTTTATCGAGTCCTTCAATATGTCGCCGGCGAATAACCGTTATATCGAGAGGTGACCCGCATTTGTAAGTAAATATTCTGTTTTGCTGTTAAAAAAGTTTTTGTAATTTGAATATTATATAGGATATATAGGTTCGTACGAAATTCATAAATATATATTTACTTTGTAATAAACGTCTTATACTACTATAATTTTGATAGCGTAGAGATTTAGATATGGGCAGACACCTCTGACTTTTCTGAGTTATGTGTGTTTTAATAAATTAAATATCGCTTGTTTTAATAGGGAAGGAAAACATCGTGAGGAAACCTGCACTTGTGAGAGTTCTTCATAATTCGCAAAGGTGTGTGAAGTCTGCCAACCTGCACTGGGCTAGCATGCTGTATTATGGCCTAATTCCTCCTCATTCTGAAAAGGACACCCAGCTTGGTAATGGGCCATTAATGCGTTGATAATGATGAATTTTCAGTTTCCAAATATATAAAATTGGCGACAAGGTTACCTTATTATCAGCACACGAACCCTACTGTATATTTGATGGGATTTTAAATTTATTCTTTGTATTAATAATAATAGTGTCTTTTGGATTAGTGTAAACGAACTTCCACTCGAAGAACGTTCCAAGAGATCAAAGATATTTTTACACACAATGATCCATATAATATGGAAATGAGGTAATAAAATTTGAGTGAGTCAATTAGTGGATGGATTAGAGAGTGGGTGGTTAGATGGGTGTGTAAGTTAATCAATAAATAAACGACACTGGTGCTAAGAGTATGGAACCTAACTAGCGCAATAGCGCAGTAACACACACGAGAGCGGGTCTAAAGAGCTCTTTCATAATATTTTAACTCTCACTTCCACCACTCGACCTCGCTAACTACAATTGATAATAAAGTAATCTTACGTGGACCTTAAGAAGGGTGACCATAACCACGACACTATATTATACTAACTTCCATGTAATAATGTCAATCTTTTCAAGACTAAAATTTGAAATTTCCGTAGATGGTAGTTTCAAAAATAAAGACGAGTATATTAGTAGATAATTTGTGCTAAACCTTGATTATAGTATTTAATTATTTCGGCCAAGGTCAAGGATATTCACATTATTCTATATTCGTTTGTGGAATTACATGAGATCCTCTCCAAGCACAGAGCAGCACGTACCAGCAAAGACTTAGCTAAATTGTTTTCGGTTTGCAAATATTCAATTGAAATTGAACTGCTACACTTGTGATCGGGCGTGAAATGTTTAGTGTTTAGTATTTACTAGTACAAACAAAGCATGTTTTAGACCAATACTTAATTATCAAAAAGAAAGAATACAATTTTAATTTTACTAATGAAAATTCAAAGCATTTCGTTGTAATATATATATTTCAGGAAAGAAACTACTAATATTAAAAGTAGAAGTTATATTATATAAGTATGTTTGGATACTTTATAAGCTTTAAAAACATATAGGGTACTTTTTAAAATCATTAAACTTTATTCTCAAAATTAAATTGAATGAGAGTGAATGCCTAAGAGAGTGAGTGAGACTGTAAATGAAAGAAATATTGAGTGTGTCTCACTCTGACTGAAAATTTCAGTGGATGAAGCCGAGGATAGACGCGTATCTTTTCACCAGTATATTTATTAACGCATAGTACTTGTGGGCTTTAGAGAATGAGTGAGACTGTTAGTCGGATGTTCATTTAGTGACTGAGTTGGTGCGCGAGTGTCTCACACACTTTTCAAGTCACTTTGGACTCAATTTTGATGATACTATATATTAAAACAATATGCATATTCACAATTCACTAGTACTTCTATTCAAGTAAGTTCCAAACAAATTAAAGAGCTGATAACCTCGATTAATTGGTTCCAACTCCTGGTGGTGACCTTTTGGACTACGCAATATATTCCAACTAGGGCTACAAATTGCCAAATTTACAAGTCAATCTTGAAACATAAATACAAAATTGTATAAGCGATTCAAATTTACTGGCTGAGTAACAATAGCGGAGGTGGAGGGCAAAATTATGAGGTTTGTTGTTATTTGCAAATTGTTTCCGATTTTGCGTTCAAATTTGCCTTTAACTTTACAAAATCTGAGTTGAACGGAGATTAATGTATGGAGTTTTGTGTTTCGGACCCGTTTGGTACAATTCATAAACTAACACACTTGATTACATTATATTTTGAAATTTAGATAAATAATTTTATACTATGTCGCTTATATAATCGCTTAGAAGCTTGCAAGAGAGAAAGAGATAATTATTGTCCTAATTATAGACAGCAAGCAGATCTTTGACATGATCGAAACACTCACTATCCATTGCTTGACCTCGCTGTCGTATATTATATAAAAACAAATCAAGTGATGCTCGATAAAGTAGTCCTAGCACCACGACACTAAACTATACTATTTGCTCACCACTATTACAAAAAAATATTTATTTACCGTCAATTATTTTTTTTATTTTAGTTTTAAATATAGTATGAATAAAAACTTACATAATAATAAAATCACTTAAATTAAACGCATAAGAAATACCTTTAATTGCGTGTCTCTGAACTTATTATGTCTTAGGTTTGAACAGAGGGCCTGTGCAGTGGAGGCGAGTGTTGTAATTACTTAAAGGAATTCCTTGAGCCTACAACTCGTTCACGAGTCCAAGCCTCTGCTTAGATTTCTCTCGTAATTGTTAGAGATCATATTTGATCATTTATCGGTTCGGTAGCAGTATCTACGTTGTGTTTACAGAATATTCCATTCAATACCATCCCCTCTGTTAGTGTTCCCCAATATTCCTCCTTCCATCTACTTCTCATCATTAAAATCCCCGACATATATATATATATATGTCAGAACAGAGAGACTATTTGAATGAATGAAGTGATCGAATATCACGATTCCGTAGTTTTTGAACAGGAACCCAGGCAGTACCTTGGACTTGTGACCAAGGTGTAGGCTTAAGGAGCTCCTTTAAATGATCATAACACTCACCTCCACTGCCTGGTCTCACCGTTTGTCTGAGGTTAGGTTAACATAAGGCTAACCTAACCTAACATAACATAAACCTAACCTAAGGCTAACCTAAACTAACATAAACCTAACCTAAGGTTGTATTAACATATCTAAATACAATGTAGGGACTCATAATAAATAAGACGTAAGAACTCACATGATCCTTAGTCCGATATGCTCAATATCCGTGATGCGACACACTATTTGTTACACTTCAAGTTCAGGTGATGTTCACTCAAAGAGACTTATCGAAAGACTAAAGTGTACTGCGTCAGTCGGGGAATATTTATTATAATTTTTCTACAAAACTTAAAGACGCTAGGGAGTAATTTTGTTTACTTTTGTGTCAAGGACAATGGGGGACCTAAAAATAAATTTACATAAAGTTGTAGTGGTAATAAATTAAAATATAAAACAATCTTAAATTCAAAATACGTTATAAGACAACATCGATCAAACCTCCGCAACATTTTGAACAAAATAACGTACAAAATTACCTCAAAGCACAATATAAAAGTTTGTCTTACATAAGCATCAGTTCTAAGTGCACTTAGTAATTTGCTTGACATACTCAGAATACATCCTGTCAGAATCATTACTCATCTTAAAGCAGTTCGCTAAGAAATTAATGAACAGGCGTTTATCTTCGTGAAGACTTATGTAACAACGGGTATTGTTTCCACTGACAGAAGTATATTTCAGTTTAAAATTAAGCGTTTTAAATTTAAAAATCTGCCAAGTTTCAGTGACAAACTTAACTTTGCAGTTGGAAAACTGATGTCCCAATACAACGAATTTTATGTCTTATAGGTTAAAATTCCTTTGCGAGCATCAAAATAGATCTTGATAGATGTACAAATAACAACGAGAGTTTCTTTTATTATTTTACAGAATGGAACCTTAATAAATCGAACTTAGCTAGTTTCTATTTTTGTCCATAACTAGCTGACCCGACAGACGTCGTCCTGTCTTAACTATAAATATTTGTCAAATGACTGACAATTATGTCAAACGCTATTACATTAGAAAAGTTTATATCGTCGTTAACTTTTCTTAAATTTAATAATTTTCCGCTCAATTTTCTTAATTTTTTCTTACATAAGAAACGTCTCCTGGCAATAACAAACACAACAAATAAGAAATTAGCTAAATCGGTCCAGCCAGGGAAATAGGGATTCATTTTTATATATAAGAGATTAGAGGTTTAAATAATAATAATATTAAATTATTTTTATTGGCATTCATAAATATAAAATAGTGGAATCAAAAACTTTTATATGTTGGATACCTTTATATTGGACAAATCCTTATGAATAGTCAGATATATATTATAGTTCTTTAATAGACTAAGAAAAAATGTTTTAGGATTTGTAATGATCCCACATGAATACATACTCATTTTAAAAAAATCACTAGTCGCTTATAAATAAATCCACACACCATTATAGTATCTAAAACTTAATTTTGTTTTGTCCTAATTTTTTGTGACAAGAAGTAGTTGTGACCTAAGTGTTTTTAGTCCTCCGAAATGTCATCATTAATTGTAACAGTCGTACGTACATTCTGCTACTTTACACAAATGAACAGTGTAACAAAAACAATTCTATGAAAAATGAAAACTGACATTCTCTTTAGAAAAAAGAAGTAATTTTATTAGTTTAATATTAATTAACCTAATAAAACTTATTTTTTGGATGGATTCGATGAATGCAAAGTAGATAATGATAGGTATAATAAAACAATGCATGCACTTTCATCGGCTGGAGCTTGGAGCTAGTGACATAGGTAGAGGTCTTGCAGCTCTCGATACCTTGCCTCAACTAAGCTAGATTACAAGGTTAACTCACTTTGTGATTAATTAAGTTAGATTTAATTAAGTTAGATACTTTTAAAATAAATCTATAGGAATTACTAGCAATTCTATAGAGTGTCACTAACAGTAGAAGTAGATGAAGTAGTTGAAGTAGCTAAGGTAGATGATGTAGCTGAAGTAAATGAATTAGCCAAAGTTGTTAAAATAAAATAACTAAATAACGCGGATAAAATAGATATCGTAACGTATTGGAATTGACGTATTGTGTCATGAATATACCAATGTAGAGCGTGTTGAAATCTTTAATCAAAAGTTATATAATAGAAGTGAATAAAAAAATTACTTGTTTAAATACACTAAATTGAGTAAAGCGTTTGAAGTGATTATAATTATACAGATTGTATACAAGCCTGAAGGAAACGACGTACAGATGATAATCTAAGCCTGAATATAGCCATTCGCATAATGATTGCTGGGACGCGTACGGAATAATTTAATAACGCAGTATAATTTTGAGACGACATTTTGGAACGAGGACTTTGAGGCAGACTTTGAAGTCCTAGTAGTAATATTTAATCTTATACGAGTACTTACCATTACAAATAGAAACGATCTAGAATCTTCTAAAAAAATCAAAATTATGAATCAACTACATTTTAGACTTAAGAGAGTTTTAAAAATAAGAGGTTTTTTTTAATTTAAGAGTAAAACTCAAAAACTTCTGGCTTGATTTTGATGACTTTGTTTAAACTAGACTCAGTTTAGCAATGGGATCGGAGGTTTGGATGATGTGTGTGAATGATTGGGTGAGTAAGTTGACGAGTGGGTGATTGAATGTGAGTATATAAATAAATAAATTGTTTTTTTCCTTATTTGTATCATCATTATAGGTTATTTGAGTTATTACAGAGCCACAAGGACTTGAGTAACAAAATCAATGGTATAACATATAAAATATAGATTAAAATAGCATTAAAACCAAAGTAATGTAAAATAATAGGATCAAGAAATCTAAAAATTTACTTTTATAACGTAATTGCTTCTTAAGTTTTTTAAAACTGTGTTTTTCGTTGTGAATCGCTTCATTTACCTAGTCTCGCAGAGAATGTGTTGATACGATTCTATTGGTTCGTTATACATCCTTCCTCGTCACGCCACGCCACATATCCTCTCTCATCTCTGGTGGAAAGAGTTTAACAGTCTAACTGTTCAGAATGCAAATATCTAGCATAGAATAATACCTAATTATTACACAATATATAAATAGATATAACTTAAATTAAATCTAAACTATGAAACTACTACAACTTAAAACTATGCAAGGATTAAGGACAATTCAGAGAATCTTGTTAATGCTTCAAAAACTTTATGAACTTGTAAAGGAGTTGGTTTGTCCATTTCATCAAAGGTGAAATTTATTAGATTGTCATAACTTAATATTTCCTTTACCAAGTAATGAAAAGTTTCATTACGTTTTAATGATTTTTTTGTGTATTCTATTGGGTTTCTTAAGAGTCAATTTCGTAATACATTAAATTAACGATTTTACGTTGCACCACGACATTATAAAAGACCTTCCAATTTGACAGGAAAACATTCTTTCCTTCAAATATGCAACACTAACTATATTATACTAGCAGTGCCCCGCGGTTTCACCCGCTATAATTTAGATAATTCATAGTATATAATTATAAATTATAGCCTATGTATTATTCTGATGTGTGAGCTATATTATTGTAAAGTTTCATCAACATCCACTCAGTAGTTTTTGGGTGAAAGAGTAACAAACATACATCCAGACATTCCTAAAAACTTTCGCGTTTATAATATTAGTAGGGTTAACCACAAACAAATTACGCTTCCGTTGTTTTATTGTAAGTAGGTAGTTAATTTTTATTATTACAAATACTAAAAAGAAAATCAAATACTAACCTACCTATGTATAATTAAAATAAACGAAGTAATTCCTTATTATTTTCTATTACCCACAAAAAAATTACGTTAGTGCCTTGAAAATTCGCATTACGGACACAACCGTCAACGACGTCTGCCCTCACGCGTCTGCCCGCGTTCGGGTCGCGCACTCAGCCCTGAGCGACCTCCTCCCCCACCCCGCAGTCGTGCGCCCGCCGCCGCGTCATAATATCGCGCACTCGATTGTTTATCGTCATAACTATATTCAAATATTTGTTTAAATGATGTAAGTAGTGTCTAAGAAAAATTTCATCTACTTTAAATACCAGATGCGATGAAATTATTTGTTTTGATATAAGGATTCATTTGTTACTACTTTTATTTATATGATTCAATATTGGCGATAATGACTTACATATAAAAGATAGATATATGCTCTCGCGGGCTTTTTGGTAGGACTATTTATGTTAAACATTTCTAATATACGTTATATATGTGTAACTCCAATGGTTTTTGTGGCGCACGCCAGAATACCTCGCGGATGGCAGATTTTTACCTACTTACTTGACACTTATCGTTATAATTTGGATAATTCACATTATATCATTATAAATTATAGCCTATGTGTTATTCTGATGTGTAAGCTATATTGTAAAGTTTCATTAAAATCCATTCAGTAGATTTTGCGTTAAAGAGGAACAAACATATATCCAGACATCCATACATTCTTACAAACTTTCGCGTTTATAATATTAGAAGGATTAATCCAGGTTCCATTGATTGAGGTAAATATAAAATTTCTTTTAATGTTTATAAACTGAGAGGCAACAATAATTATAATAGCACTTTTAAGAAGATTCAAGCGTAGGTTTATAAGATCCAATCAGTAATTATATTATTCACCATTAAAAACTGAATCACACTGATCTTAACTAAGTGGAGGGGCAAACGAGCTGACGGACCAGCCGATGGTAAGTGGCCATCGTCACCCATGGACATCGGCAATACAAGAGATATACTCTTGTTTGCGCCGATGCGTTACCACCTCGAAAATATAGTGTGGAAGGGGAATGAAGAGTAGAATGCTCCGCTTTCAGTAGACCCTGAACGAGAGCCCAGAGCTCACTAGAACAGCAGCATTAATGGGATAGGTGGGAGAGGGGTAAGTCTGGCCCACATGTGGCTCAACCAGAACGCGTCAATGACACTTGGTGGTCGGATTCGCAATCCAGTTGAGGAACAGATCCTCTACCACCAATGGGGGTGTTGGGTTACTCGGCTCTTACGAGATGCTCTCCCAGTGACAGAGGGAAATTGTATTCTAACCCGTCCCCTCACTAGGTAGGAGGTACTTTATAGAAACCACCAGTAAATCAGAGGCTCTCAAAAAAAAAATGTTGCTGTATCTGTATTATGTTCTGTGGCTGTATCGGCCTATTTTAATATGAATTTGGGGTCGCGGCAAACGCTGTCCGATGATAAATCATGCTTTGTTGTTGACGACAAAAGAAGTCATTTTTGGGTTATAAGTGCTCTGCGCGGGCAGCTTGTATTCGCACAGATAGTATTCTAGAAGTGACGTGTGAATTAAAATATTATTTAGGTGACGAAGAACAATAATTCAAAATCATTTATCAGGTATTTAGCGTACCTTTTCTGGCATAGTTAGGGGGGTTAACAATCGCAAAAAATCTGCTTACGTAATACTTTAACGGCCCCGGATCTATGGACATACAAATAACATAAACGTCTAACCTACTTAAAGTGCTAATTTTCTCAAATAACACCATCGTGCTCGGGAAGATTATTTGTTCGGCGATCTAGGAATACCTAGGCGATCGAATTTTTGTCGGCTTCTTTTTCTGCAATAACGTCTTTTAAATTGCACGGTATTATTACCTTTTAAACATGTTAAAGAAATCTTCTACTGACCGATCTCATTGTCCAACAACATTAAACTATAACGATAAATGACTATGATTATTCTGTATTATAAAATTATTCATCAAATTATCGCAGATTTATTGTGTACGTCGGGAAAGAGAGCCGATCGAAATTATTGAACTAACCTAACCTCAAGATTTTTTAGTATTTGAACAGGAACACAGTGCAGTGCTTTGGACTTGTGACCAAGATGCAGCTTTGGGAGAGTGCTCCCCCTATCACACATGTGAACACTCACCTCCACTAAATACTAACCACGTACGCCTAAGGTTAGGTTAAAATAAGGCTAACCTAACCTAAGTTTATGTTAATACACTGTATGGATGCAATGTAGGGACTCACACGATAAATACAACGTACGAACTCACATGATCCCTAGTCGAAGAGGTTCAATATCCGTAACGAAGCGACATAGTATTGTTGCACTTCATCCAGCACCACTCCAGGTGATGTTCACTTAAAGAGACTTCTCGTAAAACTATAGTATACCGCCTGAGTCGGGAATATAAAGGGATAAGATAGTGGTAGCAATACCCCTCCCAATCACTGGCTATCTAAAATCGTCGAATATTAAAATGACGCGACGGAAGTGACAACAAGTCCTCTATATTTTTATTCTACTATAACTATAGCCCGACAATTAATAAACGATTATCGAATAATCGAAATACGAGCGACATCTACGGCACTTTATTTAACGATTTTTGTCGCTTCAAACGAGTAATCGATTATCGATTAATCGGATTATCGATTTTTTTTAATAATATGTATAAAAAAGGTATTCCATTTTGAAACTGTTCTAAGGTGTTGTTATTTGCGTAGAATGCCTCGCGAAGGTCGAATATTAACAGTCACAAAGAACGGTGTAAGGTACAGTGCGCCCTCTAGTGTAACTTTCATATATCAGAAAATGAGTTGGGAAATAAATTTATGGGAAAATAATTCAGAAAAATAATATTATTATTTCCATAAAATATAAATGTGTCAAGCGGGTGTTAGGCTGTCCGAATGTACGTTATGCGATTTTTGATAGTTTTCAAGTTCTGAATTGTTTATCAAATCTGAATTATTTGTGTGATTAATCACAGTGAAATAAATTATTGAGATATTAGATAGTTTTTATTTCTTATCATATCTCTCTCTATCACCATTCGCCATTATAAAAATTTCCTCGTCGTGTGTAATTGTGAAAAATTTGCAATATCTATTTTCTATAAATTAATTAATACGTGAAGCAAAAACTTTATACCCCTTTTTACGAAAATTACGCGGACGGAAGAGGAAGAAATTTTTACACTTATAGTTTATATAGAGAAAAATGTAGCATGCTAATTTTTTTTTTAATTATTCATAATACATTCATTAAATTAGTTTTCAGAATTCAGAAACTAGGGATTGGAAATAGCGGATAAATTCCGTCAATTATATCAACCATTGGATAAATCATACGATCTAATCTAAAAGATTTATTTTTATACCTAACTTTTTCTTCATTGTAAAACTCAATAAATATGTTATCAACACTTATACTAATAAAAAACACCCACCCATTTTATTTTGAATTGAAATTCCCAAACTTCAGTATAAGAATTTTAAAGTATTTTTATAACAAACTTGAAAGAACGGAATGTACAAACTTAAATGATATGAAAATACAGCGGTTTTCTTTACTTTACCTCCAAGCAGACAGAATTCGTATTTGTTTGGATAAACAAATGTAGAACAAAAAAAAATAACAGTTCACACTGATAGTTTGAATGCAGTGAAGTGTGATCTACCCTACTTCGGGTTTCAGTAGGAATATAAAATAATATTAAGTCAAGCAGATTAGGGATTGAGAGTATTAAGTAAATTCTTGTCTTCATGCTGCTTTGCAAAAATTTATAATCAATTCAATCGCAGAGGGTATTTTTAAAATAATGTAGTAGATACTACTAGGTAATTAAATGTTATCATTCAGACAGCTTTCTTTTCTTAACTTCTTATTGTATATTTATTTGATACTTTCTAGACACGCCATTTGTAAGCCAGGACTGTTCTCTCCTTATTTCTTGAAACATGTTCTGTTTTATTGTATTAATATCCACTATCTCGATACGTCGGTATATAACGTCGGTCCTAAAAGATTTGAAACATTCTATCGAGTGATTATTGAGGATCACTTGACAAAATAATAAAAATATTATTTTTAATAATAATTCTTTATTAGACACAAACATGATACATAAATTGCTTAGATTTCACTGACTTCTGCACTAGTAGAACTGTGTTGCAGGAGCCAGTTTCCTCCTCTGAATTAAATTTCACATGATGCCCTTAAAGAATATATTACTACTGTCATTTACATGATACGTTAATATTAAGTTTATGACAACCAAAAGGAAAAAGAAGACTAAACTAAAACGTTATATATTATAGATTATATTTACAATAATAATAAAATAAAAGAAAACTAAAAAACAAATATAAATATAAAAAGGGGGTGCGAGAATAAAAGGTGTTGAGTGTGGGATGTATGAGTTGAAGGAGAGAGTAAGAGCGAGTTGGTGGATGGCCTGCAGTGACCGGCAGGCCGCCCGAGCAAGTAGGACGCAGGCTGACAGCAGGAGCAGAAAGGTCGCCAGCTGGCCACAGGAGCAGGTAGTGTGGCGCTCTGGCTCAAGCAGCTTCGAATTTTAGTAGCCCGAAACAATGGATCTGTTTGAGAAGTAGTAGTTAGTAGAAGTTTGGTAAAGTTTGTTGGCAAGTAGTAGCTTTTAAGAAGAGCCAAAAAGGGACCTTTGCAGAGCCCAAGGATCAGCTAGACCCCTGGGCAGGTCTTTATAATTTACATTCTCCTTAGTCGGAGGTGAAGGAATGACTGACCATTGCTATTGCTAGATTTACCATGAAGACTATTAGCGATCTGAATTTAAAAATGAGCTATGTTTTCTTTTTAATAATGAAAGAAAAAGGTCATTGTTGTGCTGGTTGAGTATAAAAAAATAAGAAACATTCAGAAAGCAATTGTCATCAAGATGTCAAAATCGCTACAAGGTTGTAACACTGCAGTAATTTGAAGGTGACATTTAAAAGGTAGAAAGAAGTCAATTTTGACAAAACTTTACAGCTCTCGGGAGAACAGTTGCGGGTACTATTACAAATACTAAAAAGGGACGTTATATAATTTACACGAAGTGATAAGAGTGTGAGTTTTCATCCCCGAGTAGGCTCCGAGGGATCGTAAACCCCTTTATTGACAATTCGTTTCTCCTGATATGGAATGACGCCGTTTTTTCAGACTTACCTGTTTTATATTGTCTAAGTATTTTTTTTTGTGGTAATATGTGTATGGTAATAAAAAAGTAAAAGCTTATTTGAATAAAATTGTTTGTAAGGAAGATAAATAATCTTACAAAATGCCACTGATCACCTATGAGTATAAAAGAGCCTTAAAAAAACTAAAGAGCCTTATATGGAGGCTTAGAGTTACTCTGTAGAAAAAAGCTATGCTTGGAGTACACCTACAGAGGAAATTTGTAAAATTCAATTATTAAAAGAAACTAAATAATCGACATAGTTTAGAGAATAACGAAAATGAAAATGGGCATGGCAATGAGTGAGGCAAGCTCGATGAAATGGACGTTGATACAAAAAGGTATATCTATGATATATTACACTTAACGTGCACGTATTAAAGCATGTCCAATCTGCAGTAAGGATGATACCACTACACCACAACTATGACCTCAAGCGAGTCGCGGGCTGTCTTTAGACCAGCAGGCAGATATGTCGTTGTATCATCCTATGTCTAGAAGAAGACCTTATAGGTTGAGACGAGCACAATCTTTAGTGTCCTTCGAGGTCCTCGTAGATGACTATCGTCGTCGAAGACTGACGAAGACTATTAGACTTACTAGCTAGGACAACGTATTATATCAGCATAGTCATACATAATTTTTCGACTAGAAAAATACTGTAATTCAGTAATTAGGATATTGAAAGGACTTTTTTTTCAGGCATTTCAATAATTTGCTCAATATGGTTGTAGGTTTAGTGGACCATGATTACACATAAAAACAACCTGCAACTCTATATACATTATAATATAATTAAATTTAGATCTGCAATATGATGAGATGATAATGATATAGGGAACCAGTGGCGAGCCCTAAGTTAGTGTGTAGGTAGGAATATTAAATAGTGTAATTAGGGACCATAACCTTTAGGGAAAACTCATTATAAATAAGTTGATAGGCATTTCTATTCGCACCAATTATTGGAATAACTTAATAAGCGGACGATGAAAATTTGCAATGACCCAAATCGCCTAATTGCAGGTTAACCTACTTTCAGACTTTTTATTACTACCCTAATTTATATTGGACGGTATCAGAGTAAAATTAGACAGACTATGTATTATAAGATAAGGTTCTCTGTCCCGTCTGTCTGTTTGCGATAATCTCAAAAATTCATGAGGTTTTTAGCAATAGACAGAATGATTCATGAGGAAGGTTTAGAAAGTTTCGAAAACTGCCTAATAACTTTTCGAGCGGCGGGTCTATGGTAATCTCTATGAAAGTACTTGTCACATTACCTATACATATAGATAGATAAAGGCTGTAAGTTACAGAGCCAGTGAAGATATTCTTATAAAAAATAAAGGAGTTACTAGTCAATCAAAGGTTATCGAAAGTGTTACTAACAAAGTTTGCACTATGGATATAATAAAATATTTTCCTTATAAAGAAATATATTAAGAAAAAGTAAAAAAAATATCAAACAAAATTATTTCACAAATTGAGATGTTTATCGCAAGATCTAAAACAGTACTTTTTCAAGCAAAAACTTATTCATTGCCAGTTAAATTTAATTATAAGTTTACTCTGTTATTATTATCGAATATTGCAAAACTCTTTATATAGTTAAGAAAACCGTTATCAGTGTTTAAAGTAATTTCCAAAATATTGTGGCATATATTGGTTTCACTTAAAAAAAGATTATCTACTTAATTTTTTAAATAGTTCTAGTGGAGCTCGCGCACTAAGGATTCCGTACAATTTAAATTAAGGGACAAACTTATTTTAGCCGTCTGAAAAGTTTTTACATGAATACAAATCCTACACACGTGGAAGCTGGCTGGGCCCGATATCAGCTTTAAAATTAAGGGTTATCTATTGTCAGTTAGGCGATAAATACACAGTACTCACAAGTTTTTGATGATTTCTTATCTTCTTTCTAATCTTCTTTGAGCATGCCCATTACACATTTCACACAATAACACAAATAGTTTTAAATAGTTCACACTTCACCATCAGTCGGTTCGCGTTAGGGAAGGGTTAATCAACTAGCGTTTAGGAGATATAACACACACAGGACTCGGGATATTATTAATCAGTAAAGGGGATCAACAGGGGAGGGGGCGGGTTTTACACCGCGCGCGTGCGCTGCTCTGGCTCTCGCCTACATTACGACTGTCACCACTGCCTCTGACCGTGGCGCAACTGACACTACATAATACCCCCCCCCCCTCCCCCCCGGCGCCATTCACATTCCTTAAATGTATTAAACAAAAAAATATGTTATTTTATGTTTTTGAGGTTATTTCCTTTTCGAGTGTTGAAACATATTACTTTCACGAACCTTTCACCTACTACATTTTATGATTCCAGGTCAACGAAAACCACACAATAAGTTACGGTTCCTATGAGAGTATTAAAATATGCCGTATCTTTTAACTGTCTTAAATTTTTAAGAAGTTTGGGTCTCTTATTGCTTGTAGGGACCGCAAACCTTTTGTTTTCAATTTCATCTTAGCCTTGACATTCAGACAGACACACAGACAAAGAAGTAATACTATTTCCTTTTCCTTTGTTATATATATGAGAATTATACTGCACAGTATATAGCGAGAGAGAGAGAGAAATATCAGAAAAGCAGACCCCACCATCAGATGAGTATAATAAATGCCACGGAGAGAGAGATACTGCACAGTAACACGTAAGAGATAATAATAATATACAATTTAGACGGGAACCGAACAAATACTGTCATACTCACGAAATCCTTTACAATGGAGTCCCAGCATTACGACACCACACTACCTTACAGCCATGCCATACGATGATCACCAGTCGAGCTCTGTTTGACAACTGCCACAAGTTTATCGTTACATAGGTTATATATTATCATAGACTTGTTCAATAGTAGATTTAATAAGTTTGTTTCCTTACTCAGATCTAGTTCTGTATAGTTATAATTTGTTTTTTAAGTTTTACATATTAACTTTTATTTGTTTTCTATCTTTAACATTTAATATCAATTTATTTTGTTATATCTTATAAGTAACTTAAAATTTGAACTAAAAGTTTTAACTTTTTTTCGTTAAGTTCACTTCTTGTATATAGCTTTAGTGAAAACTTTGTTGGCATAAGTATTAGTTAAAAACATTATTTTTAGTTTATAACATATGCTGTTTGTTTTCCAAAGTAATAATTATAAATTGTTACGTGAGTATAATTGAAATAAAATAAAAGGAACTACTAGCGAATACAAAATTATTAACGGTGTTGGTAACTCTTTTTTTTCCTATTAATGTACGGAATCCTAAAATGGGGACTTTTAACAATAAATCCAGACAGTTTTGACTAAAAAGCCAATTAAGCAATTTTAATGAACAGGAAACACATAGGTGTTTTAAAAATCAAATTCATTTTCCATTTAAAATTTATGTTTATTTAAAAAACAGTCCGTATCATGTTTATTGGATAACCTGAAAGTGGTAAATAGGTACAATATTTATTAAAAAAAATCTTATCATCACGACCCTTCAATAGCCTACTGCTGAGCCGGGTCTCCTCCTCAGAATGAGGAATAAGGAGGGTATTACGCCATAGTCCACCACGCTGGCCCAGTGCGGGTTGGCAGACTTCACACACCTTTGAGAACTTTTAGGGAACTCTCAGGAGTGCAGGTTTCCTCACGATGTTTTCCTTCACCATTAAAGCAAGTGATATTTAATTGCTTAAACACACATAACTCAGAGTCAGAGGTGTGTGCCTGTGTGGGCAATAGAACTCGGACCTCCCGAGTAAGACTTGAAGTCTCAACCACTGGGCCATTTTTGTAAAAAAATAAAAATCAACAACATTCAAATTCAATAAATATACTTTATCAAAAAAATACTGCACGAACTTGGATACGGTTTTCATCTTAATATCGCTGTAGGTATAATTTAAAATTTAGCCCATGTTTCATTCAAATATCACGATCATTGTTTTTTAAAAATGTTTTAGGTCAGCGAAGTTAGAACTCGACTATCATTGATTTATTATAAACTAACTGCGCCCCGCGGTTTCACTCGCTATATTTTAGAAAGTGCAAACTATATCGTTATAAATTTTACCTTATGTGTTATTCTGATGTGGAAGTTATATTATTGTAAGTGTTTCCGTGAAAGAGTAACAAACATGCATCCATACATTCTTACAAACTTTCGCGTTTTTAATATTAATAGGATGTTAATTTTAATGATTTCATAATGTTATCATGTTGGCAACATTGATTCGTGCAACATTTCAGAGGTGGCACAATTGATAAACATCATAGGAGGATGGAGGTAGCCAAATAACTACTCCGCCGATAGAAATCATTATTCGTCGTGAGTAATCTAACCGTAAAGCCGTAATACTGTAGGTATGTGTGTATAGTATAACCTGTACTCTCCTCTCGCCTCGACTGTATTATTCAATATATGTTATTATTGTTCCAAAAATAGTCTGTCTCGTCTAATTAGGCTCTCAAGCACATCCATAAATTTGGATTGTAGAGAGTAAATAATACTTCCAGCAAGTTCCAGTTCGAGAGAACAATTAACTAGCAATGAAAACATCTTAGCGAATTCAGTTTCCGTAATTATGTTCCTTATTGCTGTAAACAATCTACTTTAAGTACTCTTGTTACGTTTGTTTTATGTATTTCAGTACTGTTCTAAAATATACTTGTTAGTTTACTTATAGAATACATAGTAGAAAGAAATATATATGTATATATACAAGTCGCAATGACTTTGGCTTTTAATCTTCTTACCGCAATATTATACACTAGCGGCCCGTCCCAGCTTCGCACGGGTGGACAAATTGTTTTAAAAACATCAGCGCGTATTTTTTGTTTCTATTGATATTTTTAATATCGTAATATGTTTTGAAAGCAATGTCCGATAGTATTGAAACTGTCTTGAATATGAAATAATTTATTTGGATAAGAATTAATACAAAGGTATGAAAAAAAACAATGTCTGATTTTGATAGGCATTTCTATATATACAATAGTTGGACATTTTTTTTTTACATACATAGGTTGGCGTTTGACCTTGCCTTGCCTGATGGTAAGCAATCACACGGTTTAGGATGGATCATGCCTTCCTAGAAGATACCTGTTTACTCTTGCTTTGAAGACACCCATATTGTACTTATCAGGAAACACAGACTCCGGCAGACCGTTCCACAGTTTCGCGGTGCGAATAAAGAAAGTGGATTCGAAGCGCTTGGTACGTATTCGCGGGATATCCACCATTTACCTATGGCGCTTGGGTCGCGTTTGTCTTCTGGCTGTTCGATAGAAAAAGGGGGCGGAAGGAATTAAATTGTACAATTCCTGGGCACACTCACCGAAATGTATCCGATAAAATAGCGATAAAGAGGCGACCTTGCGAAGATGTTCAAGGCTTTGCAGCTTGATTTTGACCAAAGTATTTTTCTCAATCGACTGAGCCTCGAGCTGGTACTTGGCAGATCCGTCCCAAAGATGAGAGCAGTACTCCATACATGACCTGATATGCGCTTTATATAAGCTGAGCAGTTGTTCTGGAGTAAAATAATTCCTTACCTTCGATAGGATACCAAGTTTCCGGGCGGCTAGTTGGGCCTTTGACTTAATATAATAGCCGAAATTTAGAGTCGACGTGAGCCTTATGCCTAGAAGCTCCAGGTGATCTGTTATCGGTACGGACACATTTCGGAAAGTAGGAGACAGTTGGAATTGTCTCTTCTTTGCGGAGAATAAAGACGCCTGTGTTTTAGTTGCGTTAAACTTGACATGGTTGGCATCGCCCCAGTTGGAGACTGCCTTTAAAGTCTTGTTTAAACGCTCCACCATGGTCTCTCTTTGAGCCTGAATTTCCGCCTCACTAGCTCTAGCGTTGGACTGAGGAACACCGGCATTGATAGCCATTTGATCGGACGAGCAGCCATCAACTACCACTCGTAAAGACCTGTCCCCTCTACAAAAATGTTCACGAGACTATATGTCCAGGACAAGTTTTTTGTAGATATTGATATGTTCTATAATATTGTAAAGTATTTTTTTGTTCTATCATTTATACTTTTCGCAGTGAATGCGATTAAAACCATTTTATGGCTAATTTTTTTACACCTTTGGTTGGTTTTAGTATGAATTTCTGAGGATCTTAAATTTTTTTCTAGTAATAAATATAGCCTTTGTTACTCAGGGATAATGTAGCTTTCAAACGGCAAAAGAATTATTGAAATCGGTCCAGTAGTTTTTAAGTTTATTCGTTACATACAAAAATACAAATATTTCCTCTTTATAATATTATATTATATATGTGAAAGTACAAACTTTCAAACATTACGTACAAAATTGTTTGGATATTTGCATCTTAAAACGTTTGGACGTTTGTTACTCAATCACACAAAAACGGCTGAACAGATATTAATGAAAATTGGCACATAGATACTCTATGACCAGTTAAAATACTTTATTAATATTTAAAAAATTTAAAATTTCTGTAAAAATTCAAATATACATGTTTATAGATGGGGATAAAAAGTGAAATTAGGTAAAATGTTTTTCAAAAATTGATTGTTAGTATAATAAAAAAATGAATCTGCTTCGTCATAGCTTAATATGCTAACCTTCTGAAGTTTCTCAAGATTAAAAACTTCCTTTATTAATACACCTAAAAGGTCAATCAAACATGGCAACTGACGCAATATTTGACTTTACACGCAAAATGAACATTATTACCATTATATTTTAATAACTATAGTTTTACCTTATTTTTTGAGTAACAAAGAATAAAAAGCAGTATGACTATATAATAAAAATTGTATAAAATGATTATTATATATTTTCTATTCGCGCGTCTGTAGCTCAGGCGTTGGATTTCCAATCGGTAGGTCGCGGGTTCAAATCCCAGTCATTGCACTACTGACATTGCTCCGTCCTAATACAAGTATTTTTTGCTTACTTGGAGGGGTTAAGAATACTAGTAGTATGCGATCAATTCTGCTAGAAATCATCTACTTACTAGCAATATGGATTTATGCTGTTTGACGCAATTATTCATTATATGCATACACCTACGCCTATACTGCTCATTGTGACATGGCAACACTCGACAAATTATTTGGTTTATTTTCAAAATAACTGCTCATTCTCTAACCTAAGTCTAAAGAGACGTTGGTAGAAGTGTGATAGTGTCATGTTATGTAGCTATGTCGTCAATTAAGTGTATTAAAACGTAATTTCTGAATTAAGTCAAATATAACATTAAGTTAGGTTAAGCAGGGCATTAAGTATCAAAGTTTTAAGTTTTATCTGCATCTTGATCACATGTCCAAACACGATCTGCAGCACTCCTTAGTATCTAAATACTATTCCCCAAGTTTCTGTCATAATTACATCCTTGGTGGTAGGGGATCTGTTCCCCGACTGCCGTGCGACAACCAGCATGCGAATCCGACCGCCAAGTGTCAGACGCGTTCCGGTCGAGCCGCATGTGGGCCAGACTTACCCCCTCCCTCTCCCATCCCATTAACGCTGCAGATCTAGTGGACTCTGGGCTCTTGCTCAGGGTCCGCTGAAACCACAGCCTTTGTTTTTCCTTCACTCCCCCTCCCCACTCTATCTTCGAGGATGCAACGCATCGACAAAACAAGAGAGTATCTCTTGTTTTGTCAATGTCCATGGGCGGTGGTGGCCACTTACCATCAGGTGGACCATCTGCTCGTTTGCACCTTATGTACCATAAAAAAAAACTGTAGAAACTTAGTCCACCACTAACTTGCCACACTTACTGGCCCAGTACGGTTTAGCGGGCTTCACACCTTTGAGGACTTTGGACAGCTCTCAGGAGTACAAATTTCCTTACAATGTTTTCCTTCACCGTTATAGCAAGTGGTATTTAATTTCTTAAAACACACATAACTTAGAAAATTTAGAGGTGCGTGCCCAGGATCGAACTCGGACCTCCCGAGGAAAGCACTCATGTCTCAACCTCTAGGCAACATTGCTTAAGTTTATTTTTTTTATAACGTTCATTAATAATTTTGAATTTCAGTTTTCAGAGTAGTCTAGATATTTAACACAAGTAGGGTTGACAATTCAGACACCTTAAGGGTTTAAAAAGATTTATTCATACTAACTATATCTACCGAAACGTAAGTGTAGGGTTGACCTGAATACGCAGAAGTCACTATTAGGGCCTTATTAGTAGGGAGCGCGAACGCTATTAGTTCTTATGCGACGTGTCAGTTCCCGCGCGTCTAACTTTTGTCAAAATAAAACGTCACGGATTGAACTGCCTATACAGACACGCAGTACGCTCACAATGCGCAACTTTCTTCCACTACTTTTTCTCAGATATAATTACACTACAATTTTATGAACATATGTTTACAATTATGTGTGTCAATCTATATGAAACATGTACATGGTAATATGTAAAAGATATAACGTGCATCTTAGATACATATTCAGAAAGTCTGGGACGTGTGTTCCAAGACCCTAACCTACTGAACTAAATGACAAAGTAACGACTCCAGTGATCTTTTGATTTATGAAATCACTCGTCGAATTGTCGCTGAACTATTCGGACTGAACTTATCAGTTATACTGCTCGGAAAACGATACTTGGTGTTTGTGACCAGTGGCGTAGCTAGCGTGAATGACACCCAGGGCGGATATTATAGGTGTCACCACACAACTCACTCTTGATTCCCTCAAATATTTTCGATTTCGCGGCATAACTGGACCTGAGCACCTATATTTTATTCTTATGTATGTCAGAAAATAGTAAATGATTATCGAATAATCGAATAGTCATCGCCATCTATGGCGCTAGTAGTCACACAAGTAGGGTAGTAGTCACTTCCGTCAATTTGACAGTCTGGATTCTTTATATACCCACGACAGTCGGACTGCAGATTTAGTCTTACGCGAGGTCTCTCAAGGAGTAAATATCTGGGTAGCGCTAGTGAAAGTGTTAAGTGCACTGTTGTTTTAGTGCTGTGAGAGCCTGAGCAGTGGAGGCGAGTTAAAACACATTTTTAAGCCTACACCTTGGTCAGAAGTCCAAGGCACTGTTTAGGTGCCTGTCGTAATTATGAGAGCTATTGTTTGATTATTTATCGGTTCAGCAGCAGTATTTACGTTGCGTTTGCCCAATAGTCCATTTAATATCATCACCCCTTATAGTGTTCTTCAATATTCACCATCTCTCCCTACCATCTCATCATAAAATCTCCGAGATATATATTATTTTATAAAATGACGGGTATGTACTACTCGTTTCACCGCTTCTAAATTACTTATATGTCTTCTTATAAACAGTTTACGTATATATATTTTTTTCTTTTTTAAAAGATTACTAGTAGTATGGATCACATACTACTAGTATTCCCTTCACCCCTCCTAGTAAGCTAATAAATAGCTTGTGTCAGGAGTGGGCCACGCCAGTAGTCCAATGTCCGGGATTCGAAATTACGACTTATCGATCGTGAATCCAACGCCCGCATCACTGAGCTACTGACGTTTCAAATATGGTTAATTTAAGTCCAATTAGAAAGATTTATTCTAGTCTAACACCTAACTAGCATCAGAAGAACCCTTAAAGGCTCCCGGAAATAGTTGCTATTATACTACCAGTTCACTTAACTAGTTACTAACTTAGTAATGACTAAACTTTTAATATATTGCACTAGATACAAGTTGTGTCATTAAAATACTTGTCCTTTACCGGGATCTTTGAAAACGCGTATATCAAGTTGTACTATTGTTTTAAACACAACTCTGTCTCTGTTTTTCTATTTCAAGTTCGACATTTTCATTATGGAATATCATTTACAATGAACTGATAATATGAACCTCCAATCAGTGATTTTAATTGTATTTGCTCCAGGATACACAGTGCTGCCAAGCATAGACAATAATTCGGGCCATAACAAGTAATGCAAGATTACGATTTCTCTCGCCAAAGTAGACAACACTAATTAATTTTTTTAGGGTTTTGTCATCTGTTTATCTGTTTTTCTATATTTCAATGTAACACAAGGAGATATGAAGTCAAAATAAATATCAAATACTCCAGTCTAAGGGTGTGAAAAAGATGTAAATTTAAAGCATTAAAAAAATTGCATTAGATGCAGTTAGGATCGCATACTACTGGTATTCTTGACCCCTTCAACTAAGCTAAATGCTTGTATTAGGAGTGAGCCTCGATAGTAATTGTTACTTACCCACAACCTATCGATCGTGAATCCAACCCATGAACCACTGAGCTACTTACGCTTCAAACTATGATGATGATCTATGCAAATGTCAAAATCAAATTAAATCATCAATCTAAATAGTAAGGAACCCTCGGTACGCGAGTTCAGCTCACACTTTGCCAACTTTTTTTGTCTATTAGAATATAATTTCATAAAAATTTTATAGCTTTAAAAATTGTCAGCACTTATCAAATAAAAATCAACATTAACTTGAAATGTATTTTATGGACGATAAAAACGCGATAAAGCTATAAAAATATCACCATTAGGAGAACTGGAAATGTATTGCGGTCCTTAGCAATACTTAGCTATACTAAATACTGCTATGTTGTTTTATGACATAGATTAATGAGCAGACAATTTGCCTTAAAAAGTCTTCATTTAAATTGGATATCAGTGATTTAGTAAGAGATCCGAAAAGAGAAGTAAAAAAATAAATGTTGATGATATAGAGAAACCATTATCTTGAGCAAAAACAAGGAGCAAGATGAATTTGTTGAAGTATCCACGCCCTTCAGAAGGTTTTCTAGCGCGATACAGGCCTTGGCTCAGGACGGAACTTGTATATTTAGTCAGATAGCTTGTTAATATTAATAACACAATTCTTACTCATTGTGTCGATTTCAAATAGAGCAAATCTTTTTAGATTAATATTAAATAAAAGGAAAACTGCATACAACTCATCTATTAAGCCATAAATAGGAATATATTTTTTCTCATCATAAGTAAAATCAAATAAAATCGCTATTGTAATATTTCTAGATAGTTTTATTCCCTAGAACCATTCACTCTACCTAGAATCCGGTGATAAATGTGTATGCCAACTTCCAGAGCGAGATACAATGGATTCTACTTACTTTTTGTGCCTAAGCGATGTCTTTATGGAACAAAAATAGCTTCTCGGAAATCTGCAACAATTACTTATATAAAAAATATCATAGATTCAAAATTCCATTAAAAGACTTGTTAGTATAAAATAAAGGTATTTATTTGCAACCTCTGTCTTAATAGATGAGAGGTAATTTGATAAATAATTGCAAAATCTATCTATCGTAGTACTAGTGGAAGTAAAGGTAAGTGTGATGTTTAACTATTGATACCTCTCCTGTATAGAGGATCAAACTATTTATTGTATTTTATTGGTATTAGACTATATTTCACGTGAATCTATTTAACGTTGAAAAATGTTAAGCGGTGTAGGCGATAAGTTTCTTGATGCTATTATTTCTCATATAATAAGGTTGAGTATTTGCTAATCTTAGAGAAATGACAAAGAACATGGCAAATAAAAACTACTTTATAGGTATTATTATAACAGAGGTATAAGAAACTTATTTCTGCTTACTTTAACCAAAGCTAGACTATAAATCTAGTCGTACAGCAAGTTTTTCAGTGCCATACCAAGCACTACGTACCATCAAGATCCTAAGACGGAGACTCTCCTAACATTTATGATTGTCTAGATAAAAAGATACTTTATACTTTTTAAGAAGAATTAAGCTAATGGGGTTAAAACCTTAGAAACCAAGGTAGCCAAGTTGTGCCTGGGACTTGTGAATCGAGAGCAGGTGTAAGGACATGTGATTTGATTAATACACCCCAATCAAATTCTAATGCGATGGTAACTCTGGCTGTCTGTTATACTTTCACGCAAACCACTAAGCCGATTTTGATGAAATTTGGTACAGTGATACATTAGAGCTTGCGAAAGGACATAAGCAACATTTTATTACGAAAAAAAATTTAAGGGGTTTAAATAGAGGATGAAGTGGATGCCGAGCTGCGTGATCGTTTATGTCTTTGGGAATTCTTCATATATTATTTATTATATTAATGTTGTAAATTAAAATCTGATATATAGCGATATAGTGATAGAAGATATATGTGAGATCGTCACATATATAGCAATATTATGTTAAAAATTAAACGTAACATGGTATTTTGCCTCCGATGAAGGGGCCGGGCCGGGTCGACTAGTATTAAAATGAATGACATCAATAACATCAATGACAAAGCTCAAATGACGGGTTAGAATACTATTCCCCTTTGCTGCTGGGTGAGCATCTTGTAAGAGACCAGTAACCCAGCATCCATTGGTGGTAGGGGAACTGTTCCCCCACAGGTTTACGACCACCAGCATGCGAACCCGACAGCCAAGTATCTATGACGCGTTCCGGTTGAGTCGCATGTGGGCTAGACTTATCCCATTAATGCTGTGGATTTAGTGGGATCTGTACTCTGGCTCAGAGTCCGCTGAAAACGCAGTATTTTTTTGTGAACAAAAAATTCCCCCTATTTCCCTACTTAATCTTCGAGGTTGCAACCCATCGGCAAATCATGAGGGTATCTCATTTGCGCTTTATTCACAATAAAAATAAACATCTTTATGAAGACATTAAAATAATACCCATGAACACTTTTATATTAAAACTCATAAAGACTAAGTTATTAAAACTTCTCACGACATTCGGCAATATGAACGACAAAGTTTCATCATAAAACAATGAAGTCATAAATGTACAATTTAAATGTTATCAGATAAGTTTCGAAATTTTATAATCATATTCAAGAATAATTTTATTTCAAAATTAAATACATGGAATAAAATATTTTAAACTAGCGACCTGCCTCGGCTTTACACTGGTAAAAGAGGATATTATGCCCACATGAATCCCACCATACATTGTTTTGTTATATCTTAAAAATCGATTAAGCAACGTGTAAGACGACGGTCCCAGGTAGGCTGACTATTTTCTTCATGTTTTTACCAATTTTCACAAAACCTTAACAAATTATACACAAACTCACTCTGTCCATTAGTCGAAACCACATGAAAATCCGTTCAGTACATTTTGAATTTATACTGAACGTAGCATACCTTTTTGTGGTTATTTGTTTGTATAGGTAATATAAATATTGAATATTAACCCAAAAATAATATGTCGCATAGAAATTCAATATGAATGCCATGCATTGTTCGTCAATAAACAATAGCTTTGGAATATAATAGCAATAAACATAAATACTGTGGATAAACGGACGGATTTATTTTAGGTTCCGGTACAAACTCTACCTTTATAAATAAAACAAAACATTCTCTATTTATTTTGTTTGTGTATTACTTTGATTTAGCTAACTTAATAAGGATATTGTTTTTTTAAATTGTGTTAAGAATAATGAAGTAATAATTATTTAAAGTCGGGGTACACCTTTTGTTCTCAACTATCAACGTGGACTGGCTGGTGTTAAAGAAATAATTGGCTGATGGATTCGTCGTGTTATATTATGATTCACATCAAGAATTTGGTCAAGTGCGAGTCGAACCGTGAGATTTTATCTGGATGTATTATAATAAGCTAGATTGAGTGATAAATTTAACTCTGCCCTTCGAAAATTTTTGTCCCATCAATTGGTCAGTCAGTTTACCAATTACATTTAAAATTTTTATTTTGCGATGTTATTAACTAGTATTCGGAATATTCCCTTTACGTGTTGCTGCTATAACGAATTAATTCTACGTCGTAGTTTTGATTCCGTTTTTATTAGAAATTTAGATTTTTTACAGTTTTATGGACTGTAAGGCCTACTTATAAGATTTTAAAATTCTTTCTGGACCATTTCCCTCCAACTTTTTAGTATAGATAGATACTAGAAAATACATAAACAACAACATGGCAATGGTGAAATTTCATAATATTTAACTATTATTTTCTCACAATATCAGTTTCCACATAACACATAAGTGGAGTTAATAAAACCATCCACTTTAGCTTCTTTATAAAAGCTTTCATGTATTGTAAAGCGTTTATATAAAATCCGTTTACAGGGCTATCGATATATGAAAAGATGTGAGTCGGTAAAATAGAATAGGCTGTTGTGTTTTACATCGACCTGGTTTAGCTTTAACGTTTTCAAATCATGCAAGTCAGTGTTTTTAGTACAAAAGTACTGGCTTATTTATATGTTAGAAATTTGAAGGGAGCTGATTTTGATCATATTTCTCTATCTCTTTCTTAGACTCCTCTCATATATCTATTAATAATTTTTTTTTTTAATTCGTTTCATTTCGTCTCTCTACGCTAGGCTACGTTTCTTTGTTTTACGCGTATCTCACTGCATCGTTTCACAAATTAACACCGCTCGACCCAACGATATAATACATCACGTTACGATTCGTTTCACTCAGTACCACATTGCATCGCAGTTTACTGCATCGAGTCCTATCTCTTCTTTACCTTACATTAATCTACGCTACGTTTCTTTGTTGACGCGTACCTCACTGCATCGTTTCACCACTTAACATCCCTTTACTCAACGCTACAATACATCACGTTACGTTTTGTTTCACTTAGTACCACATCGCATCGCAGCTTACTGCATCGAGTCCTATCTCTTCTTCACCTTACACTACCCTACGCTACGTTTCTTTGTTCAACACATATTTTATTGCATTGCTTCACCACTTAACACTGCTCTACTTTTAGCTATAAACATCGCGTTACGTTTCATTTAATTCCGTTTCATATCGCATCGCATTGCATAATTATCTTAGACTACAGTGTACAACGTTATATTATGTAAGTTTATTCATTATAAACGTTTCATTTCACATCGCATCGTTTTGCTACTCTACACTTATGTTACGTTACATTCCGTTACGTTATTGTAACAAAGTTGTATAATATTTTTTTAAATTTATAGTCTACGTGTTACTTTGATGTTTAAATATTAGGAATATTAGAGCAAAGTTTACCAAATCAGTTCTCTGTTATTTGAATCGCAAACTCTCGCGTTTCATATTTAGATTTTCCTTCACTTTTACAAAGTTCTTATTCAAATATAAAATTATTCAATGATGAATAACTTCGTACTTGAGTACCCTCAAATACAATAATTAAATAGAGCCTAACTAAATTTATAAGGGACCGACCTTCAGTAAGAGGAAATCATTTTAAACGGTCCAAATTTTCCAAGAAGAAATAGCTGTATATTTAAATATTTTAAGCTTTGTAGTTACTGGGAATTTAAAAATTTAATAGCGAAATTTCTTTTGTAATATATACACCTATTCTTTTTTCTATATATATAAAATGAATCCCTATTTCCCTTGTTAATGGCATCACGCGAGAACGGCTGGACCGATTTCGCGAATTATTTTCTTGTTGGGTTTGTTATTATCAGGAGAGAACTTATGTAAAAAAATTAACAAAGTTGCGCAGAGAATTAGAAAATTTAAGAAAACTTACTATACACTTGTCTAATGTAACGTTAATGGCGTTTGATATAACTGTAAATCATTTAAATAATATTCATAGTTAAGTAAACGTTGTCATAGGTAGGTAAGTAATTGCTGTCGGGTCAGATAGTACACTAAAAAATGATTCAGACGTAAACCCGTCCAAACGGTCTAGCTGTTTAAAAAAAATTATCAATTTCAGCATTGTGTAGTAATAACAGTTATTTTTATTGATAAACTAGCTGACCTGGTGTACTTCGTACCGCCTAACAATGAATGTCGTGTTGCTGATTAGCTGAACTGTTGACAACTAATATATATGTCAATCCTTATTTATTACTTACATTATTATTAGCTCCTTATTGTGGATATATATTGTGTCCTTTTATTTGAGTGGAGGGTTTATCGTATCGACGGGATGAATATTAATTGTTTTTGACAGTTGCAAAACCCATCATCATTTTGTATGGAAAAATTTTCTTTTATTTTTTTTCCTCCATTTTCAAATGTTCGAATGTTGTTGAATGTTTGTTGAATGAAATTAATGTTCGTTCGAACAAACCCGACTTTGTTTTAAAAGAAAAACTAGAAGATAGATTTCTATATTCTTGTTAAATATTATTTTGATAGGAGACTTATATAATAGTTCTATTAAGTTCTAGTTTATTTTGCCATTTCATGGAGTATAGATTTGATTAATAATACTTGTTTATTTTATATTTACATTCTTATTATACTCATTTTACTATTTGAAGATCCTTTAAAAGTTTAGTGTGATCATGTTTTAATACTCAATCTTTAGTAATTTACTTTTCTCTTTTTTTTTCCTTGTAATACCCGTAGATTGATTCCCAAGATTTAAATTCAGAAATTTGAAGTCCTGTAAACCTGTCAAAAATATAATTAATTCTGTTTAAGGTAATACTGTGGTAAGTACAGTTAATAACCAATATTTATTGAACGATAAAACCGATGGCTGTCTCATTAGGCCGTCATATGGAGCTGGACATGCAATTAACGGTCTGGATAATTAGCGTATCATCTGTGATCGAAGGTGTCATGAAAAATACTTGGTTTGATGGAATTTAAATTATCAGTGTATTTTTAGACGAAAATACTGCAATATTAAAAAATACTATCGTCAGTATAGGAGTTACACCACGCAGTAATATTCTAAGGACAATTATTAGCAAATATAGAGCTTAGTAGTAAGTCCTGCGGCTTGAGATTCCGGAAGCAGGTTTAAAGATGTATCTTATTATAGGTACTCCCACTTACACAACACTCGATTATGATGATGAAAATGAAGTAAGTAAAAGCAAGACAGAGATAAGAAAACTGAAGAGAAGTGCAAAGAAGGAACATAAGCAAGCAAAAAACCAACAATAAGAAGCAAACTAAAAGCAGAGAAGAAAAGTAAATCAATTATAATACAAGAAATAAATGTGTGAAAACATTTGATTGCTGCGTCACATTAAAAGGAACAGAAATTATATGTAGGTATTATTATTGTCTTCTATAATATATATATAATAATATATAAAATACAAGGAATTAGCTAAATATTGTTTTAAAATAATACCGACTTGCAAAAGTCTGACTTTTCCAATAACCTAAAAATAAATGTTGCATCAAAGACATCCGAAGCCTGATTCTGAAATTCACTGTCGACCTAAAAACATTGGATTGAAAAATGTGAATGTTGCCACTGTAGAGCAACTAGGTCTTTTGAAATATTATTTGGATAAACTGTGGATATGACAGATGGTAGATATTTGTTTTTTATCATCTATACTAATATCATAAAGATTTGTATTTTTGTATGTTCGTAACAAATTAACTCAAAATCTACTTGACCGATCTCAAAATTTCCTTCGCCATTATATTGCTATAGTATCTCTAAGTAACATAAGCTACATTTATTACTAAAAATAAAATAGAAACATGATTAAAGTTCTTTACTGTCTATATAAAATCCAAAAATCTCTTTTAATTGCCATTCAATAGTAAATGGTTAACATACCGTAAGTCCAATTTTTATTATTATTATTATGTATGTCTTCTCCAATCACGGGTCAACAGTGACCCGGACCTTTGGAAGGCGTGCGCGGAGACATAGCCAACACGTAGAGGCCCTTTAGACAATTTAATTTAATATGAGATGTGACACAAACCGGCGATTATCCCTGTATGCACTATGAGAATGCACCCAAGGACAATCCCCAGCCTGTGTGGGACTATGGTATCCCAGGACTATGGCAATATATGGAAACTAATAATGCTGGGCTATGGAGTGCGGTGATAGTGGACTCGACAACTAAGTGCTATGGATGACCTATGGCGTCAACCCGACAATGTTTTTATACATTGAAAAATGGGTTTTATTATTATTATTAATTAGTTAATGTTAAACATGCTTAAAGTTCCCCCTTGTCTATAGAACCACCACAAGTTAAGATTCAACCCGTTAAAAGTTCCCTCTTATCTATGGAAACAGCACTAGTAAACGTTCAATACACCTAAAGTTCCCTCTTGTCTATGAAAATACCATTACTTAACGTTTAATATGTTTAAAGTTCTGACCATTTATTTAATAATGTTCAACTTGCTTTAGTTCTTTCTTGTCTATGGAAATATAATCATTTTGATCTAATTTTACTATTATATAATGAGTTGAGTTTCAATATGTTACATTATTAATTATGGAAATATCTAATAAAATAATATTAAACAAGTTAAAGCTTTTAATTTCATGGACGATCTATTTCTGACTATAATTGGAGGCATTTTAAATTAATCTTATATATAAATGAATCCCTATTTCCCTTGGTCACGGCATCACGCCCTAACGGCTGGACTGATTTAACTAAATCTTTTTTTGTTGTCGTTGTTATTGTCAGGAGAAGGTTCTTATGGAAGAAAAAGTTAAAAAAGTTGCGCGGAAAATTAGAAAATTTAAAAAATCTTAACGACTATATTAACTTTTCTAATGTAAGCTTTTGACAGCCAATTCAAATTCAATATTCAAAGTTAAGTCAGAACAACGTCTGTCGGGTCAGCTAGTTACTGTATAAAAGTATATTTTAAACACTCAAACTCAAAACTCAAAAAAAGAGTGTGATGTTATATAACCTTTCTCGATAAATGTTATCGAGGCTACTCAATATTAAAATAATGTTACAATTCAAACCAGTAATTCCCGAGATTAGAGCGATTACCAATCACATAAATAGACTTTTCAACTTTATAATGTACTAAAGATTTAACTTCATACAGTTACAACTGAATGCAACGTTACTAAGCTAAATAAAGTGAAATTGAAGTTTCCTTTAAAGCTTTGTGGTGAACCGACAGTGAACGCAAGACCAAAATTAGACAGCGAGACTAACCAAAATGCATGATCTTTATATTATATATCATGGCTTAAATTAACTTAAAATTTACCTTATATGTTTGGATGTTTGTTACGCTTAAACGACTCAGCGGATTTCGATGAAATTTGTAACACATTTGAATTGATATAATATATGAGTCTGTCTGTCGCGCTTTCACGCCAAAATTACTGAACCGAATTAAATGAAATTTAGTTCACAGATAGTTTAGAGCCTGAGAAAGGACATAGGCTACTTCTTATTGCGAAAAAAGGGTTGTAAGGGGTTGAAAGTTGTATAGAAGTATCGTCATTTTTGGAGCTAGAAGCTTGAAACTTATTGTTTAGGCTGTTGATTCGATAAAAATAAATATGTCATTCAAAGTTTGTAAAAGTTTTACCCTTAAGAGTGTAAAATAACAATAGGGAATAGGGGATGGTCGCGCTTTCATGCCAAAACTACTGAACCGATTTAAATGAAATTTGGTTCACAGATAGTTTAGAGCCTGAGAAAGGACATAGGCTACTTCTTATTGAGAAAAAAGAGTCGTAAGTTGTTGAAAGAGGGGAATTTCCACGCAGATCAAGTCGCGGGTACAACTAGTATATTTATATATAGCAAGACTATAACCATTTTTGGAGTTTCATTATATTATGGCTGTGAATTTTCGCAGTCAGTCAGTCAGTAATATTTTTTTTATGATATTTTGTTGAAATTTTAAAATAGCATGCAATTAACAGAAAAGATGAGGCTCGAAAACGCAAATACACTGTTTTAGAAGTCATTAATGTCACAGCAACACGCACAAGATAATAATAATATGCACTTGAACGGAAACCGAGTTACCAATATTAAACCCAAACTTTAGTAATGGAAACCCAGCATCACGACACCATACCAATATACAACTATAACTCTGTTTGATAACTGGCTCAAGTCTATCTTGGAATAAAATAAAAGGCGACCCACGAATACGAAGTAAAAAGAAAACCTCTGTCTTTAGTAGACCAATAAATATAACTGCTTAATTTTATCGACACATTCTCGAAAACCCGAATTATAAAATTGAAAACTGGATGAGAATGAGTCAGCCGATGATATAAATGGGCGATAAAGTGCGGGTCATTGAATAAAAATACAACGGGCTCGTTTCATTTTAATGTCTTTTCATACGAGGGCGTTGAGGTAAACGCTTTGGGGAAATAAATATCTCTCTTATAGTTTTAAACTCTTTCTACTTTGAGGATTAAAGAGGTTTTATGATAATAATCGTATCTAATATTATAAGTAAATACTCATAAATAAAAATTTAGCTATATAAGCAATTTAATATACTACTTACGCCATCTATTGATGGATTAATGGTGAGTCTGTCTTTTACGCAATCACGCTTAAATCAGTGAACTGATTTTGATATTATTTGGTACAGAGATAGTTTAAAGCTTGGGGAAGGATATAGACAGTACTTTCGTTATTTGTTTGGAAAATTAATCATATATAAATTACGTTGGTTTTGAAATGTACTTGATATATTGAACCCAGGCGAAGCCAAGAAAAACACCTTTTTATACCTTAAAATCTAAAAAGGAACCCTTATAAAATCATTGCCCGTCTGTCTGATGCTCAAGAGCCTTTTCTCAAGAACACGTTGAGTTGAAATTATTATTAAATACTCAAGTCTGCCGTCCCTTGGATCAGTGAATTTCGAAGTCATTACAATCAAAGTATACGGCGCTTTATACTTCTAAAATTCAGACAGAATCAAAACTTGTTAGTTACTTCAATTATCATATTGTATTATCAATGTTTAGCAATAATTTAGAGAAAAAAATCGCGGGGTACATATTAAAGTAGTGAGACTAATTATGTAGTGTTGTTTGGTGGTGTGCTAGGTTATCTAGGCCTCCGTTACCGAGGAGCACGTGAGTAATGTACTTTATTATTTTAATATTCGGTAGTGAGGTCGAGCGTTGAAGGTTAGAGTGTACGGTTATAAAAGACGTCTTCAAACCTGCTCCTGGGTATCAAGCCCCAGGCACCGCTAGGCTGTGTTAATTTTTAAATAAAATATAATATAGTAGATACAAAAATACGATATTATAAAAACTTATTTTTTCTAATAATTTTAAAATCCCGTCGTCCCGTTAACATAACAGATAGTCGTAACTTGAATAAATTCCGCATATATTTACAAAGATAACATGTTAGAATAGGAATTCCTTGGAAATATATTGGACTGGCATAAAGCCAGGCACAAACATATTTATATCAAAACTATGTTTTGACTTTTGTTGTTTGTAATAAATTATTTTAATTATAAGTACCTCTCAATACATTTAATACTCAAACCAAAACTAGTAATTTTTAACTTACGATTAGTTCTTTTGATACGATTAGGTCTTTTCTGGTGCCAACAATAGATGTACCTACTACATCGTTAAAGGTGCTTTCATCACTACAAAGTCGCTTCCCATTTGTCTGTCCCTATATATGCTTAGATCTTTAAAACTACGCAACGGACTTTGATTGACTTTTACCAATAGATAGAGTGATTCAAGAGGAAGGTTTATATGTAAAATACATGCATATTATAGTAAAAAAAGTAACCTTGTGAAGCAGGAGCGTGTCGCTAGTTAGATGTGTTACTGTTGTCGCACTATACGTCTGGTTCACCTGACTGGCAATGATTTTATCTATTTAGAAGATAAACTGCACCGTAACACTTAAAAGACAATAATAATAAATGCCCTTTAGACGGAAACCGAGAAATATCCCAAACACATTCAAAATTCTACACAATGGAGTAACCCACTATAACGACACCACACCAGCTGTACAGATGTTATAGTCACCTGACGAGGTCTGTTTGACAACTGACACAAATCTATCGTAAGAGAGGTTATATATTATGTTGGTATAAATTGTTACGTGGGTATAATTGAAATAAAATATAAGGAACTAAAGTAATAACCGGTGTTGCTAACTGTATATTATTGATACTACTAAATTGAGATTGTAAATAAGATATATTTATTTTATTTATTAATGATTTTAAATTCAAGGGTACTATACCTACCATGTCTATTTCATGGTAGTGCTCGTCTAATCATATATATGTCGGGGTGTAGTTGGGGGAGGATAGTGGTGAAGGCCGTGCCGGGCTGTAGTTAGGGTAGAATGTTAGTATATAGTTAGTATTTAGATGTATTAACACAACCTTAGGTTAGGTTTAGGTTAGGTTAGCCTTATGTTAACCTAACCTAAGACAGACTGTGAGACCGGGCAGTGGAGGCGAGTGTTGTAATTACTTAAAGGGATCCCTTAAGCCTACACCTTGGTCACAAGTCCAAGGCACTAACTGGGTTCCTGTTCACAAATTACGGAATCGTGATATTCGATTATTAATTCATTCAAATACGGCCTTCTCCATTAGATTTGGTTAATTCATTCATTCAAATCGCCTCTCTGTTCTGACATATATAATCGTAGTAAGTATACATGGGTACGACCACGGTTCTATCTTGACCATTTTATACCTATGCATTTTTTTCTTTCTGATTTTTTTCTTGTTTCGACCTTTTTAGACCACTTTTTAACGTAGTCGGGTTATAGTTTTTAAACTTTATTATTTTTAATATTTATAATCTCATGTTGTAACGTACTGTTGGTTTTTATTTGCTTAAACGAATGGACTATACGAGCGCATTTTAAACATATATGTTGACATAAACAATATATATGATACATGATACTTGTAATGTACTCGCCAAGACCTTTCTTTTGATAACAAACACGTGATAATTATATCAGTTTAATTTGTTCGAGGTTAGAATTTGAGGTATAATTTCCGTTATTAAAAAAAAAAACAAAATTTTTATAGCCTATGTCACCCGCGCCATTATTACGAATCTATTGACACCTCATTCATGAAAATAGGTTCAGTAGTTTAGGCGCTAGAGTGGAACATACAAACATACATACATACATAGGCTTCACCGTAGTCGGGTAAAAATTCAATTAATTAAACCGAAATTAAGTAATGTTCATTTTACAAAATATTATTTACCCTACTGATATAAATATAATTTTATTATGACAGTACATAATTTAAATAAATGAATATTTATAATATAATAATTACGTTATGAAATTGTTGCAAATTAATCAAAACCCACAAAGCCGTTCAAATTAATTCTACCAACAATTCGTGTATGATTCAACGAATTACGTCACGTTAGTAGAGGTAAAGCTTTTCAGTAACACAGTTATCTAACAATTGAGTTGTATTCGAGTTATTGTGTGACAAATTATAAGCGGTTTCTTCGGGATGACCTCCTTTGTGTCAAGAATGAAGGTAGATTAATTCTAATCTCTACATAGTATAAAATGCTTCCGCTGTCTGTTCGCTTAGATACTTTAAACTATTCAACGTACTTTAGTGCTGTTTTCAGTAATATTTAGAGTGATTCACGAGGAAAGTTTATATATATAACAAATGTATATTATAGTAGAGAAGCCATGCGAAGTCGGCGCGGGTAGCTAGTAATATTATATATGCGTTTGTTACTCAATCAGACGAACAACGCCACATCAGTGGAGGTAAAGTCACCAACAACATCGCATACGAGTTATTGTGCGAGAAATTATATGCTTTTTGTTCGAGCTGACTTCTTTTGTGTCAAGAGAGTAGATAGATTAATCCTACTTAAATTATAAATGTGCATGATTGTATGTTTATTACTCACTCACACATATCAGCCAGTAATTCGAGAATACTTCAACAAATTACGTCACGTTAGTAGAGGTAAAGCTTTTCAGTAACATAGTTATATAATAATTGAGTTGCATACGAGTTATTGTGTGACGAATTGTAAGCCTTTTGTCCAAGCTGACCTTTTTTGTGTCAAGAGAGTACATAGATTAATCCTAGTTATATTATAAATGTGAATGATTGTATGTTTATTACTCACTCACACATATCTGCCAGTAATTCGAGAATACGTCAACGAATTACGTCACGTTAGTAGAGGTAAAGCTTTTAAGTAACATAGTTATCTAACAAGTGAGTTGTATAAGAGTTATTGTGGGCGGTTTCTTTGGGATGAAGTAAATGTAAAAGACATCAGGAAAAAGGATAGATACATCCTACTTTTATATGTGACAATTTGTATGTTGGTTGCTTAATTAAACATTAAAGACTTAACAGATTTTAACGAAAATTGAGCATATTATTACTTTATTGCCTAGATTAACACACATACATTATGTATATACAATATAATATTATGGCATAATTCGAGGTTAACAGTAAGTACCCTGTAGGTTGTATTTTCTTTATAAGTCGGAGTTCCTCTCCAGGGTATTGAAATTCTAGGTATTTGACTTGATTTTACACGTTTTTGTGAAAAAGTGATCGTATAAGAGTTACCTTTTTTACTTTTATGGAATCCTGAAAACTAATCCTTTCAACATTCTAGTAATGTATTATAAAGACATAAAATGTCTGTCAATAGAACATACAACAAAAGCCATTTTCGCTTTTCCGATTTCCCTATATGCTAATCATTTCCTTGAAACCGTTGTCGACACGTCAAGCCCTTACAAGGAACAGTTCACTCTGAATTGTCTATGGAAACAATGCCTACCCACTTCATTCGGCTGGAAAACGTCTCAACTTCTGACCTAAGCGTTTTTTAACATTAACATTTTTATACATACTATACGAAGCCTCTCGGACTTGAGACTCAGTAGTAGGTTTAAAAACACAAACTCTCACCTCAACCGCTCGACCTCTCTACCGAATATTAACATAATAAAGTAAATAAAAAAAAATTAATCACGTCTTCAATAACGGAGCCTCAACTACACTTATCTACAATATACAATTCTATAGATAAAATTAACTAGCCGCGAATACTAATTTATAAGCTGTGTTGCTTATATATTAAAACCCCTAATTTAATTATTTCAATTGTGCTAATACAAACCTTAATTGGTGAATATCTCACTCGGAAGTAACCCTGACTTAAGAAAATTGGACGTAAGGAACTAAGAACCTTTTTAAATTAATTATATTTATAGACCCAAATCCTTATGACAATCAGTATGATTTAAAACTTGAAAAAGCGATTACCCAATTTCCGGATCATGTCATCTTCCCTTTCCCTTTCATCTTCTAAAGAAAGCATTATTAATTTTTGAATTTCCCTATAGAAATATTTTGAACCTTTTCTGCAGGTATAATAGAGATACCGAACAATCTGTCTTAATTGCATTTTTTAAAAGAAAACTGAACCCCAACCACGCTGCATTTTTTAACATTAACATCGAACAGAATCAATAAAGTGGTATACCCAGTACTGAACAAACTCTTCAGAAAGTATATCCAAAGAAGAAAGTACAACTACACCACCGTTCAATTTTATTAAGGCTCGATATTTTCGTACATTGACATTGGCTGCTAATTGCGGTAGAAGGACATAAAATAAGAAGAAGAAGAAGAAGATGAGATCTTGCTCTAAAACAACACATATTAAATTCGGATCCTACAAAATAATTAAATACTAGTTCTACTTAATCAATACAGCTTCGTTTGACAACTGGATCAAGTCTATCGGAACAGAGGTTATATACAGTCTTGGAATGAAATAAATAGTATTACACCAAATGAAGTTATCAACGGTGTTGCTAACTAAATAATAATAAATAGCAATAAATTCATTAATATTTTTACCCACTTACATGAAATATCTTCACCTATGTATTAAGAACTAATAAAATATTTTTTATTTTAACAAATTAGTTCAATAGGTCCTTAAGTCAAGTTTGGGATATTTAACTGATTTTTATTTTTTTAATATTTTTCTTCCACAATTATTATATTTTTATAAAAAATTTATAGACTCTAAATTTGTTTAGAAACGATAAAGATAATAAGAAAAACAGGAAGTCGACCGGTTGAATTGAATGTAATGCTTCAGAGATCTTATCCAAATCCGTAGAGAAATTTACAAGTAGATACGACACAGGCAGAGGGTACACGAACATTTTAAGACGTCTATTGAATTCGAAATATTTCAGGAAATTGCTTTTACTTCTTATATCAAAAATTTAAAAAAAAATCAGTTGAATATGAAATTTCGTCAAGGATCCTCAAACTGGAAAGAATTAAAAGATATATTAATATTTTCGATAAAATAAAAATATATATGCCCTAATATATTGAACGTAGTTCTAAAGAATGACGTCACGACTTAGTAAACGTCATTTTGTTTCGTTGATTTTTAAGTTCTGCAGTCTTATTCTAGAGATAATTAATACAGCTTCTCAAGAGCTGGACTGATTTTGATGAATTTCTTAATGTGTTTGAAATAAACTACTAGTCGTGACTTGGCACTGGGACTTTTATTAATCTATAAAAATTGATTAACTGATAATACACGAGAATATTATTACGTTCTAAGAAATGAGTCAGTTTAGAAAGGTAAGGTTGTTTTAAATTTAATTGTACAAAGGTAATCTTGATCTAATCTTGATGGAAATATATTCAGTAATTACAGTAATCATGGACACACAAGGTCTACTAAACCTCTAGTCTTGTATGTCAAAGTTAGTAAATATACGATGTATGTCAGGAGTGACAGTGAGAAGTAAATATTGCCTTTGAGTTATATACTTTTAAATACTAGGACTCGTATTTAGATATGATACGTTTTAAATCAAATATGGCGTAGTCTAATGGTGGAGTGCAGTACAAATGAAAGGATAGATAAAGACAAAATAAATTGTTATTTTTAGACCAGTTTTTTCTTTTTAGTTTCATTTTAAGTTAACGATAATAATAATTTTATATACCAACTGATTTTCAATATTAATAAATAATATATTAATATGATCCCATTCTCGTCGACATGTGCAGTGTGGATCACATACTACTATTATTCCTTAACCCCACCGACTAAGCTAAATGCTTGTGTTAAGAGTGGGCTACGTCAGTGACTGGGATTTGAACCCACGACTTATCAATCATGAATCCAACGCCTGAACTACTGAGATGATTCAATAACACTTACAACACATTCTTTTATAATATTTGAAAACTCAGAAAGTACTCAAGTATACTTAAACAATACTTAACATTCTGATTTTGTTTTCATAGATGTATTTTGATATAGATTAATAAATGAAACAAAAATATTCGGTAGTTCTTTGGTTATCATAATTAGATCTACTTATGGAAAGCAAAAAGAAAGACTCCAAAGTAGTTTCCTTGACACAAAAAAATACTAATTTTAACTAAACTTAGCTTTTAAGCAACCTTGAAATATGTTGTGTTGTTGGTATAGATTTTTTAAGAATGTTCAAAAAAGAAAACATAAGTAGGTTCATAACAATCCTGTTGAAACTTTTTTTTTGTATACGTATATCTCTAATAATTTTAAATAATTACAAACCTGACCTTTAGATACTTTGAGCTACTTTAATAGTTGACTAAATCCACATAATATGTTAACGTTGACTTACCGTCATATAGATACAGTGGCTGTCAGCTATCTGAATGTCTGAGCTTAAGTAGTGGGGATAGTTACTCGTTGTGAGCTTGCTGAGTGCCTTTATGGGTTGTTCCATCCTCGACGTTTACTATTTTGATAAATAGCAAGCGCGTTGGAACGAAACCGACGTGTAAGAACAAATCACGTGTAGAGGGCACCTCTCGCTCCTCTAAACAGGCCCTACTAGTGACTTCTGAGTAATCAAGGTCAGAAGTATTCTTAGATGGCAACAGCTATAAGATAAATAAATAAAAACACAGGTATATGTTATGAAAATGCAGAAATAAAACACATCAAAGCTTGGCACGTTAAATTCAAAATCTTATTTATTTTTAAAACCATGACAAATAATTTTACATTATAATTATCACTTATACGCGTATATATTTCACAATTTATTTACATCAAATATTATTGTACTCAATTGGTATACTTTATTTAGCAATTGTAATAAAACTTTTGAATTCCTGAAGATATTTTCCAAGTTGAAATATTACAAGTACTTAGAGAGAGAGAGCAGTTATATAATACTTGACAATTCACAAATACTCAAGTATACTTGAACATAATACTTATCATGTTAAGAGGATAATCTTTTTATTAACATAAATATAACTTCAACTAACATCGATAAATGATTACACAATATAAAAATATCCTTAATTATTTATATACAATTTGAAAAGTATAAAATATTTATTGATTAGTGTTGCCAATTAATTATTGAGCCAAAGAAGTCTGTTATTGAAAGAGACTTGACCCAATTAATAAAATTTATAAAATTAATACAGATGCAATATGGAGTTATAGATACTAAATTTAAAGATGTTTCAAAATGCACAGAGCCTGGGCCAGACGCTTGTACAGTATTAACACAGTTTTCAATTCATCAATTATTATAGAATTGCATTCTTCGATTGTAATACACAAGAATATATATGTCGGAGGTGTGAGTTAGGTTTAGGTTAGGTTAGCCTTTGGTTAGGTTAGCCTTATGTTAGGTTAGGTTAATGTTAGTCTAATCTTAGGTTTAGACGGTGAAACTAAGCAGTGGAGGCGAGTGATGTGATCGCTTAAAGGACGTCCTTAAGCCTACACCTTGGTCACAAGTCCAAGGCACTGCTTGGGTTCCTGTCATAATAGTTCTTGTCAAAATAGTACGTGATAGTAATGTTTAGTTATATCCTGATCGTGTTGCGCCCGTATAGCTTTTGAGATAGGCCATCCATTCCATTAGTTTTTCTTTTTTCTTTCCGACATATATATAAAATTGTACCACTACAAAAATCCATCATGGCCTTCATAAGTGTCATTTTGATAAATTATGAATTTCACAATAATAATCATATTTTTTAAAGAAATAAACGATGTGATCATAAAAAACAATATTATGTAGACAAATAAAATCGACAAGGAAAACGACTGAAACCTACGACATTGACAGGTGACAGTTTACAATCTATATTTTTTACACAGAGTATATACTTCAGAGAGACGCTATTTGAAAATCGATAAAAATAATTCAATAATATCAATTACAATATATGTGGAAAAAATTAGTGAGTAAGACAGAAGATAGTCAGTGAGTGAGAGGTGGCAAGAGAGTTAGTTTGTAAGTGACTTAGCTCATTTTGAAACACCTTTTTTCAACTGGAAAATATCATTAATGCGTAACACTGAGACATCGTTATCCAAAGCCTATTTTATACATACATAATAATATCAATATTAATTGCGTCTGTATTTCCGTTGATTTTGGTGAGAAATTATTACCGTGCTGCATTGCGGCTGGCGTTTCACCTGTAAATAAAATATGCGTTATATTCAGGGTAATGTGAAAGCGTTCTCGTAACTGCTACTGATTTTATTGATCTCAATTTTTGAAGGTTTATTATACATAACACTCGTCAATAGCGGTTTTGTTGCGTTTGATTTTAAAATAAATATAATCTTTACTTTATGAAACAATTATTAGTTTTGGAAAATTGGCTTTAGTTTTTTTTTAATTATTAATTTCCATATCACTCTAGAAACAGCGTACTCTAACTATTATTGTTCTTTATATTTCTGTATAATTACGTAGATTATCAGGAAATCTATGCAGATAAGTTTAAAAAAAGCGTATCTTACTACTATAAGCAATATAATATATTTGCTTCTAAAATCATAAATTCTAGAGCCAATTCAGAACTTTCAATAATATATTCATGTACTTTGTACGTACTGTGTACTTGGAAATATACTAATAATCTGAAATTTTTAGCTTAATAGCTCTGTAATTTATACTCCATAGAAAGCACAAAATCATTCACAATTCTAGAAAATTATTTATGACTTTTTCACGAAAAAGCATAGTTTACATTTTATGTTAAACAAATATAATATGTATAGAAAATCGTTTTATTAGTTTTTTTCTAATTAGGATATTTATTGAATATATAGAAAAGTCAATACATAGAATATTGACTTCCGTATGAAAACTCCAGTATGAAATATTGGAAAAAATATGTGTAAAATAATTAGAGATCCTCAAAAGTACGAAAGTACAAATTTTCAAAATTGTAATCTATTCGGTATGCGTTATAAGGGTAAAAGGAAAAAGATATTGTGATTCGAAGCAATATCAAGAAGAATAGAAATTAAAAGAAACCAAGAAGTTTTAGAAATTAATTCTAACTTCCTAACTTACATTATAATTTCGAAAGTAACTCTTAGGAATGTGCGATTTAATATACTTCTTACACCATCTATTAACGAATAGATGGTCTCTCTGTACGCAACCACGCTTAAATCGCTGAACCGATTTTTATGAAATTTGGTATAAAGATAGAGCTTAGAAGGACATAAGACTTGTTATATTCAAATACTTAAGAATACAAATCATCTATCGACGTGGTGATGACATGTATGTCGAGCTCAGAGAGAGTCAAACATAAAGTACGTTAGTGTTGAATTAAAATGTAAAATTAAACCTAAACTCGTTGTAAATTGTACGGCTATCATCAACTTAAGATGTAAACGACTCGAATAGTATAAAAATATAAAGAATGAACTCTTAATAGCAACACACAAAAAGTACAAGTGTTACAACATAATATTTTAGCAATTTCCATTCATCTAAATTTCAGTAGTTCAGCAAAAACCAAATTGACGTTTTCAATTGGAGCGAATAGATTGAACTGAGATTAATAGCTGTATTCAGGAGTGAAATATACCGTAACCTGCTATTTGTTTAGCACTAAAATATAGTGATTTGATGATTTATTTTGTTCTACTTGTAATCACTGCTGAATAGATAACAATTTGGATTAATTGAATGAGGTTACAGCAGTTCCTTGTACTGAAGGTTGTTGCTCTTTCTTTCACACTATAAATTTTCATACCTTCAACAATCTGACTACTGTTATTTATAATATTGTCAACACTAATTTGAGTAGCATCCTGTTAGTTATGATATTTTTACTTTTAAATGTTGTACAACTGATAAACATCAATGGGAGAAGATGCAACATAAAAACGCCCCAGTTACACGTATTATTATCATTATATCGCAAGTATTTTAGCAGTAATGCTGTGGCCTGTATCTAAAGTTTAACCTCTAGGAGTGATATATGGCTGCGTATAAACTATAACCCGTTAATTAATACTACAAACATAATGTTTAACAAACAAGAAGGTAACTGGTTTTTCGTTCTCAGTTCCTTTTGGAACAGTTTGAACTATCTTATTGACAGAAGTACCTTTTTAATAAAAATATTTTCTAATTTATCATGTTCAGAAGTATATTGGTTAACAATATTGCGTATACTATATATATAAAAATCTCTTAAAACAGTAAAGACAATATTATCATTAAATAATAATACGATTTTCAACAATAAAAATGGATCATGTCAATAATAAATTAAAATTTTATTCCTATCTTATCCATGTTTTTGTCTTCAAAATATTCCATTTAGGAAAGGGGATAAAATTTATGGAAACCATAGGTTTGGAAAGAAGCAAAATGTTTATTTATTTAAAATATAAATTCAAATAAAAATACTGTACAAAACTAATGTACGCTATGAATGAATGAAATCCCATCTAAGTCAGGTGAGAAAATCTCAGGAGAGAGATTGCATGAGTTCACTGCCAGTTACTTAAGTTAAAATGTCTTTTATTTGAAAATGCTGACGAAAACAACCTGATTTCGTTGAAATGCATTGTGTTACACTATAACAATATAATGGACTGAATTTTTGAATTTACAGTTTTAGTACATTCATGTTACGATGAAAAATATACCTGAGCGACTTACAAACTTATATTATTGTTCTTTTTATTTCTCTGAAACATAATTTGAGGAAAAAATATTAATTATAGTAGACCCACCCCCGCTTCTTCCGGGTGCAATTTACCGTATGTATTAGTTATATTTTATATTGCTATATTACTATTTCACTCAACGTTTTCTATTTTAATTTTTAACACAAACGAAATTTATATACTATTTCCTAAAGATAACGAAATCACAGCTCGACATGCACTTCGTGGATAGATGGCGTTAGTTTGTATTTTGAAATATTTTTTTACGGTAATACAAAGCCTATGGCCTTCCCCAAGCTCTTTTATATCTCCGTGCCAAATGTCATCAAAATCGGTTCAGTGATTGAAGCGTGATTGCGTAACAGACAAGACAAACCATCTCTGTCAATAGAGTATATATTTTTTTGTTTCATCTACCTACTGTCTAATACTAATCGTAAATATAATTCTTATGTAAATCTGTACGTCGTTATGTTAATCAGATTATTTTTGTTTATGTTACAGTAGATAAGTTAAAATTCACATTTGGACGAATTAGATGGTGCCGTAATCGAGTTTTTAAGTTTTCTCAATTTTGAATATTAACGAACAAATTTAAAGATTTTCTTTCTAACTGTGCAGGAATACTGAAGTATAAATCACATATACGTCCAAAGAGAGTAAATAAATGAGAGCTTCGTGGAACTGATTCAATTTGTAGAGCATGTTGGTGCGATGCTAATACTCTACATTACCGATTGGACCCGCTTAATCGTCATTGATCAAATACTATCGTAAAGCTTTCAATGCAACCGAATATATGAAAGGTTTTGTGACATATACCAATAAATAGAGTCAAGCGGGTATCCAGAGGTAGAACAATACCTTGGCTATCTGAATTCACCTTATTTATGTTCTGTGATTTTTGATAGTTTTTAAGTTTATCCACAGTGACATCAATTATAAAAAATATTGGTAATTTTTTTCTTATATAGATGTTTTTAAAAAACTATAATTCTGTCTGTCAAAACTATAAATCTGTCTCCATAATCTCTTAAAAAGTGTTGAAGACTGTAGTCATAAAAAAATTATTGAAGATTTAAAAAATAAATTTATAAAAATATATTTCTTTTAAAAAAAACTTACAAATATCATAATCTATTAAATATATTAAATGTGGCAGAGAAAATTTGACATTATTGAATTTTCTAAAGAAGATTTTAATGTAGTTTTGTGTAATTTTGCATTGCAGGCTCATGACACGATTAGCCTTTGTAACTATATCGAGCTAACTCTATAAAATATATACATAGAATACATAAAAATATAAATAAATAACGCAAGAGGAAGACGGCAGGTTTGTAACGGTTAAAGCAGTTATATAATATTTAATCAGGCTTGTGATCGTCTAGTTAGGACCCTTAATACGTTGTGTAAATAATAACCATCAAAGTTCTTTAAGAATATCAGAGGCATGAGTTCAATAGGTCATCGAAGAAGATAAATTAAACTAAATAAAGATCGTTTTGCATTTTATTAAATTAATGTAATAACGATGTTGTGATGACGCATAGATGTATAATAATTTTATAAATAATGACATCAGAAGGATGTTAGTGATAAAGAAGATAGCTAAAGGAGTCTCTCCGTTCCTCTTATAATATTTAAATATAAAAGAGAAAAGGGGTAGGCAGCCCCACACCCGCCACCGACGATGGGTTCCAACCAAATCTTGAACTCTCCTGGATAGAAGGTGGGAGCTATTTATAGTGCGCCTATACTGTTGATGCTACATTAGCAAAGACCGAAGTCCGGGTAATACAGTCAAGACTGCAGTGTTGAAAGCCGAAGCCTTAGTAAATCAGCCGAAGCTGTAATAATAAAAAGGCGTGAGCCTTGTGATGGAAATGAATCCATGACACAGCAAAGCTGCAAGGTGTCCGAAGACAAAGGGACAAGCCCCGGTTATAAATAAAGTGATAAATAAATCACTGGTTCAAACATCAGTTCGTAAGAACTCACAGCACCTAGGGGGCTGATTGCAAGGAATGCACATATTCATATTCACATAAATGTGTTATCGTTGCCACCGGAGTGGATAAGTCGTTGCAGCCGTAGCTGATAATCGTTGCAGCCGTAGCTGATAATCGTTGCAGCCGTAGCTGATATAAATATGTGTTATTGTCCACACACTCGCTTACAAAAAGCAACACTCCCATCGAGCATATGAGTCAAACAAAGAGATGTAATACGCCAGTTCATTATTTTACGTGGCAAGCCACGGAAGTAAAGAAATAAAGTAGGCCACACTATCCTATGTGCTAGTAAACATCCCATAAGGATAATTCACCAGACGCCCTAGCACTATGACATGCTACAATGTCTATTTAAAAGTACTAAGCTAAGGGGCAGTCCTGACAAGGACTATTAACGCCACTCACAATGTCCATAAACAAAGTCCACGGACAATGTTCGTGGTTGTACTCAGCATCGCTAGAACGTACTACTTCGGCTTACAGAGCCTCCGCACAGCTCAGCAGCTGGATACAATGGTGTGATAGACACAACGATATCAACTGAGACGCCAGGACGTTGAAGTATCAAATCACAGTGAAAGTCACAAACAACATCGTTTGAGCCACGAGAGACCTCAGAGTATCAAATCAAAGAGTGATAGACACAGCGATATCAAACTGGACATCAGGACGTTGAAGTAACAAATCACAGTAATAGACACAAACAACATCGTCTGGGTCATCAGAGACCTCGGAGTATCAAATCACAGAGTGATAGACACAAACAACATCGCCTGAGTCACCAGAGACCTCGGAGTATGAAATCACGAAATATTCAAGACAACTTGTCATGGGGGTAGTCTGCTAGTAGTTGATGTAGCCACAAAGCCTACAAACCAGTCCACAGCGCATCGTCAAGAATAAAGCATATCCGGCACCGTACACAAGAATTCTCAAAGTAGAACTTAATCACACTAAGAGGCATCTCGCTTCCGTACCACCAAGATACGCAAGGCTCCAGCAACAGACAGATGGACTTCTCAAAGACAATCAAAATCATCTAAGAGTCACTTTCCGTCCGTATGCCAAAGCTCGTTCGAAATAAGGCGGTCCTGCAAGACTACTCTCGCAGAACACTTTTGTAAGGAGGCTGATCTAAACACATGCATCACCATTACATCGTAACTACATAAGATATTATTATTAAAACATATTTATATTCATTATTTAAGAGGTTCATTATTATTACATGCATCGCCCCTATACATGTTTTTATATTGTTATAATTCTTTAGATGGTCACCCACAAACCACCTATGATAAATACTTTTATGACCTTTTATTATATCGGTATCATATGTAGTACATGTATGTGAGATGCTGTGCCGACGATCTCATGCTGCCCCCCTATATATGCTGGGCGATCGGTCAGACTATCGACATTTTACATACTTCCCATACTAACTAATACATGAAACCGTCTTCATAATACACGAACCGTCTGCATAATTTTTAATATATTTATTATTGAAAACTATGATCAATTATTATTTTTAATGTATTAAATGACGTTTTAAATATAACATAAATTAATTTATTATTATTATTTTAAATGTTGAATTTACTTTATGTAAAGTTTATAACCGTCACACCTTCTCCTCAAGTATGCAAATGCGTTATATTATTGGGTAACAAAATCAATGGAAACTCTTCACTGGGCAATTACCTCTTTTATTACGTAATTTCTTATTGTTATTCTGAAATAAAAAATAATGATCTCTCTCTTCCCACAGGTAAAGAAAACCACACAGTTAAAATGGTACAGTACATCTAAAAGACAGTTTCGCCAATACAATTAAACAACGACAAAGGGAATAGAGCAGCAAAATTGCAGTTTAAAAGGTTAGGAATCCGCTTGTTTCAAGTAAATTAAAGCTTGTCCCGCTTTCGCATTGAGCGGGCTTTTTGGAGCTCTCTGAATTTAGTACAGATAAGCTGGAACTACGAATGTTTGTGCTTATGGTTAAATTTGCCTCTACAATTAGTAGGGTAGAGCTTACGCTACTAGTTTATTTTGTATCCCTTAAACCCTAAAAAGATGGAATAGTTAAGAGACTTTTTATTTTGTATGTCAGATTGCATGAATTAAGTCATTATCTAAGTCAAATTAAAAAAAATCGAAATAGGCTAAAAAGAGAGTTGATAATATTTGAATTTAAGGTTTTTCTATTCATTTTCGTGATCATACAGTTTTCAATGTTACAGTAAATGTATTCTTAGGTCAATAATATAAATAATTAAAATAAATTATGAAAAAAATATGCGTATATAAATATAACTTTCTCATCATCTTTTTGAGAAACAAAGGTGGCTAATTTATTTTAACCTTTTCTACATTTTCGTCAACTGTACGTTCTTTATAATTCAGATAATGCTCGTATGTTTGAAATTATCTAAAAGTAATATACATATAATTCAGTTCATATAAAATATATAGAACTATAGGTGACCAGAAGACCAGTTCAAAGAAGAACATCCTAGGTAAAGAACTGACGTCAACGGTTTGGGAAGAAGAAGACACCAAAACGAGAAAAAAAGAAGCTATTGTATAATAATGAATATACATACTTTGTGCAACATGTACAGACACAGATGCAGCTCTAGCGTTAGCAGGAACACAAGTGTAGTTGCCGGAGTGTCGTGGTTCTGCTTTGCCGATGATGAGTTCGCTGGTGTGTCTGCCATTGTGTACGCTGACGCCATCTAAAGAAAAGTATAAAAAATTAAAACAATAGTTGTGTATATTTTTATGAATATAAACCCAATTTTTATAACTCAGGACATCCGTGTACGCTAACATATCTAAGAATCGACTGCGGTTGATTTTATTGTCTAACAACAATTAATGTCGCGGGTAGTGAATAAATTTTAATATTTAAACTTTTCAAATATCCTACAGCACGTCTGATATGGGATTTGAATAAGTGGGATGTAAGATTACTTAGTACTCCTGTATTATCTCTCAGAACCTTCTTCAATATTAGAAATGGGAAGTTCAATCAGTAAGCGTTATTATCCTACAGCCCAGAGATATCAAAAGTGGGATTTGAAGTTTCCCCCTTATTATATAATTGCTAATAATAATTGTGTTCTTAGATATCTTGCTACATATGTCTCTCTGATACTCAGGACTCATCAACATCAGATGCCATCTTATAAATATTACAATTGATATATTTTTTATACTACTGATAATAATCTTAATATCTACTGGCGCCTTAAAGTTATGAGCGATGGCCCTATAATATAGAAATATCGAGCGAAGTTCGGTACCCCCACTTATATTAATGCGATGCCATGGAATAATTATTATTAATGTTTTATATTCATTTTTATTGATGTAGGTTAATTTATATTAGGTTATAATAATATGTAATTTATTTTAATACTACACGACCCTCCCCGACTCCGCACATGTGCAATTAACCACATATTACAAAAAAAAACATTTAATTATCAATATATTTTATTAAAAATTCAGGCGTTGAATAAAAAACATTTAAAAAAAATAGCTTATATATTAATTCAGGCCATAAAGCATCTGTATGCCATATTTAATCAAAATTCGTTTAGCAGTGTTTTGTTAATTATCAATAGGTAATTTTTAATGAAAAAAAAATGCTTGAAAATGAAAAAGAAAAATGCTTTACTGAATACCATTTTAGGACATGAATTCCCCTTGTCATTAATATCACCACAGATATAGCGAGAATTAAATATCGAAACCATACAACGACCGACGGATGCAATGAAAATCAATTTTTGCATAGTTAAATTAATTCTGTGGTTGGTATAACTTAAATATTTATGGTTTATATTTAAAATTTAAATTACAATTTAAATTTATAAAAAAAATTATTGAATTTACAGTGAAACAATGTTTCTATCTTATAGAATATGAGCAAACACTTATGTGGAAGGGGTCAACAATCTTCAATTAGATAGAAATTTTATAAATGACTAGCGGCCCGTCCTGGGTTCGCACGGGTGGACAATTTTTTTAAACATTTTGGTTCTCCCACATTTCGGTGCCCTCTCTCTTGCCGCGCGCTGCTCTACGTTTAGTCACGCCGGCGCATCGGCGTGTAATTTTTGTTTATATCGATATTTTTAATTGTGTAATATCTTTTGAATGGAATTTCCGATTTTAATAATTCAAAAAGTAATCTACAGACTATTGAATCAGTCTTGAATACGAAATAATTTATTTGGATAAGAATTAATACAAAGGTTGGGACGGGAAAGCCTTCATGGGTCGCTATTTGTATATACATAAAAACAATGTTACTCGTCTGTATATAAATTTTAACTAAGCTTTAGAAATGTCAATGTTTTTACTCTCTTTACTTACAAATTTTTATTTTAATTCTACTGGTTTCTAATAGTTATTTGATAATTCAGTTATCCGTGGATTAGAATTTGTAGTTTATCCTCCGATTAATTATCACTCAAGAATTGTTTTTGATTTTAGTACTAATTACTAGAAAAGCTACACCTATGAAAGAAAGAGATTCTGAAAATTGTAAAAGAATATGAATATTATAAAACTATAATATTGAAAAATAAATTATAGGGTTATAAAGAATGACATCATAAAAAAATCAAGAACTTGATTATTATTTTACAAGATTATGAAAGTTAACTTAGAAATCCATCACGTATTATCTTATTTTCCATAACAGAAGCTCCAAGTTTCTATATTAATATAATTCCCAAACCTCAATACAGAATATCCGCGTAGTAAAGATTTGAGTTCCCTAATATTGGTAACGAAAGCTTTTATGTCCTAATGTCGGATCCGATTCAATTTATAAGTTAGTGAGGGTGTATTAAGGTGGAGGCTGTATCTCTGGACGATTGGTAAGTATCTATAATAACATTTTATATTAATCTAATCCATGACGCAATTACATAGTAAAATAATTAAACATATGTAGCAGTTTCTGCTGTATTAAGATTGATAGTTCTTACTTCCTACTTTCATTACCTTAAGTCAACGGGGAACACGTATAAGATTTTTAAGTAAGCATCAAAATATATATCTGCATCTTTTGATTACATTCACAGTGTTTGATATTAACTATAATTCCTTTCTTTATACTTTCAATCATTTCCTAGATAATAGTTAGTCGACCAACAAAAATACAATATTATTTTCTCATGATATTGTAAAATAAAATATCAGGTTTTCGAATTTTTCCTTTACTTGTGCTATAACCTTGTTCACAATAAATTTCAAGATTACTAGTCAACGGGAAGCGAAGGAACTTTATGAATTTTAATTCACACTAGCTGAAACATCTTTGTCAATTTGATTTCAACAAAAACACCATCCTGGTTACTCAAAAAAGTCGCCACCGTCGCCTATGGTCATCGGGAAAACTTTTCGGTACATTGCCGTCTCGAAGATAGAGTTAGGAAAGGAAGCGAACAGAAGAATGCTGTGGTTTCAGTGTACCCAGAACACGAACCCGGTATACACTGGATGGGATGGGATTACTGCATTAATGGGATGGGAGAGGTAGGGAGTAGACCTGGCCCGGCGGTCAGATTCGCATGCATGGTTCGTGGTCGCAAGCCAGTCGAGTAACAGTTTCCCTACCACCAAGGACGTGCTGGGTTACTCGTCTCTTACGAGATAAACTCCCAGCGGCAGAGGGGAATTATGTTTGCTAATAAATATGGAGTGAAATGTGGTACCCATTACTGTACAGCAATACGTATACACATGCAATTTAGACTGAGGCGAGTGGTGCCTGGGGCTTGAGACCCAGGAGCAGGTTTAAAGACTCCACCACTCGACCTCGCTAACGACAATAGATAATAAAGTAAACTTACATGGACCTCGAGAAGGGTAACCTTAATCACGACACTATAACACTACCATGTTCACTGCACGAAAACACGCAGAGAGACTGAGACTAAACTATCGCACTGAAGGTTATATCGGTCGGTATACTTGAAATAATTTAAAATGATCTACCCGATACTACTACTTTATAAACAGTGTTGCTAACATGTTCTAAAACGTCCCCTCACATGTAAAAATAAAGGATTCGAGTTTTGTTTAATGTGTATACACTGATTACAGTTTCAAAATGACCACCCGTATCTAAATTACAAAACTAGCCGGTAATTACACATGGTCCTAATACAGGAACAAACATTGAACTATAATTATGCAAAACGCAATGTTCGCATCTAGATTCAATAAACCAATTCCAAATTTGTTAGATAAATGTTTTGTAGTATTATGAAATTATCACAGAATTATAATTTCGTATAATTTTGTGTATGTACGTATCGAAAAATTACGTAAATATAGTTGTAATAAACATTAAATTAATTTGAGATTTTTTGCTTCTGTAGATCGCATTACTAGATAGAAAAAGTGAAAAATTTTAAAAATTATATCAATCTATTTCTATATTACACTAAAAAATCAACAAATGAAACAGAAACCTCATTATTTTCTCAGAGACCTTAAAACACTGATTGTCCGTATTAATTGGATTTTACCTGAAAAGTCTCTAGATTGCGTATGTGCCCTTCACCCTATCGATTTGCCGACCGAGGTAGCCTCATCGACTATATTTTAACTCTTTATTACAAATTTCATTAATTCTAGCTAATTCCCATGATAACTAATAAGTAATAGGGAATCAAAAATATAAATACATGGCTGGCTGATTTATGACTAGCTGGTTGACCATTAATAGCCGCCACAAAGGGATTTATTTGGGGTTAGATGTTCGCATCTATGTCTATAACAGACTTGCCTCTGAAACAATTCGAAGCTAGAAAAATTTTTTATTAAAATTTCATATACAAATGTACAAGGCGAACTCAACGCTCGAGAACATTATCTACCAACAAGTCAACCTTTAGGCAAGATGAAAGTTTTTAAAGAGGTGCAATAAATCAAAATTCAAAAAGCACTGCATATTAAACATGTACTGTATGTGTGTGTATGTGATCATCAAAATATACTTTTTGCAAAATATGTTCATCAACTAATCGTACTTTTAAACGTAACAAATAAATTGTATAACTTTAATAATTTTATCAACTGAATTCAATTTTACCTTAGCAAAGGGAGAGTCTGCAGTCTTAGTAAACTTGGAGTTAAAAAATATTCGTATAACTTTAAATCTATTATAAAAGGATTGATATAATTTCCAATTCCATTTGAAATTGTGTTACTGTTCCAGATATAGCATCTAGGTTGTCGAGAGTTCTACACGATCGATTGTTACCAGTCTAAATTAGGTATTTAAATTATTGTACCTTTTGTTTAGTTACAAAAGAAGTAATTTTTTTAGGTATTTTGTTTAAAACTTACCAACTGTATAATTGAAAACTGCAATGACAATAATTACGATTGCTGTGGAATATTCGAAAAGAACTATATTTCTTTTGCACTAAAAATAAAAACTTAAAATCTAAAAATAAGGCAATCTCATAATAAAGTATTTTCACCAGACGATAACGCGAGATCGTTTAAGTCAACATTTGTTTTTGTGTACATTAAATAGTATGTACTAATGAAAGCATCATTATTTCTACAATAATGACATTGACCTAGAAATCATAGCTACACAAATAAGTATCATTTATTATATCGCTTGTTAGTAAGACTAAATAATATATATTGATGGAAATCTAACGTGTACTTTGATAATTATAAGGTTTAAAATAATTTAAGAATACTCAATACTAGATATATATATAGATAATATTATCTATTGCGTTTCTTGCACAATTCCAGGCTGGCTGGAAAAAAATCGGTTTTGTGTTATTCTATACGTGTCACAGTGTGCGTAACCAAACTCCTTCGTAATGGTTTGACTGATTTTTATTCATATTCGGTAGGTTTGATAGGGCGTTAACTATGTTTTAGACCCCTAAGTGATAAGGGTGTCCTTCTGCGGCAAATTGTATATGGCCAAACAACGTTTGCCTGATCAGCTAGTAGAATAATATAAATAAATAGTATGATCTTCAAAACATGCTTCTAGCTTTATCCATAACAATGTTACTCGGGTTATTCGAGAAAAGGATATTACATTATGTTCTTTTAAAATTTGCTTTTTGCAATTGCACGACTAGGCGGAGTCACTGCCGTGCCCCCAGCTACATTAACATAATTTTAGTTTGTTTATTTTTATGTTGTTATAAATTATTTTAAGTTTTAATCAATGGTAGAATTGATTTCTTTAAAAAAACTTTTGATAGATTTCCTTTAATTTAAAATCAAACAATTTAGAAAGACCTATCAATAAAGATTAAGCAAACTTGTTGTAGACAAAGAATTAATAGACCTACAACTAGTTCTCTTTATACAAACTTAGAATAATAACCCACTTAAACTAACTATTATTACATTCAAAACTTCCTAAGACATGAAACTTCGACTATTGCCTTTTAGAATATTCGATATAACGTCACAGACGTCTTTGTTCTAAGTCATGAGAATTGTATAGTTAGAGTCAAATTAAACTTGTTTATACTAGAAAACTCCGTTTAACGACGGGAACTCTATTTACTACTATATAAAACGACAATTCTCCCATAAAAAGATGGTGGACTTAGAGTAAGTTTGGTTGGCCGGATGATAAGACCAAACAAGTGTTGTATAATTTAAAATTCACTTTGAACTAGAAACTAATCAGTACTTGAAGTTTTTGACAAAAGAGCAGGTCATATACCTGAAACACTCACCATTCATTTCATAACTATTAATGAAAAGATTCACGTGATCCTCAAAAGTATCCTAAACTCGACCATACCCCATGCTGACGTTACGACTAATGTTGACTTTATGAAAACTTTTGTCATAAGTACACTTTGAAGCTTCCTGTATTGTTTTGTATCTAAGAGTAATCAAAATCTATTAAAAATGTAACTAAGAAGTGATACAATTGAAAAAGTGAATTACCGTATAATTTTGTTTGAAAGGCAAACTCAACTTTGCCGTTTAAAAATTGTTGTCTCTATACATTGACACAGGACACTGTCAGTTGTCCTGATTGGAATGTCCTGTTCCTCTGCCGCTGGGAGAGCATCTCGTAAGAGCCGAGTAACACAACACCCTCTTGGTGGTAGGGGATCTGTTCCTTAACTGGCTTGCGACCACTAGTATGCGAATCCGACCGCCAAGTCTCATAGCCGCATGTGAGCCAGACTTACCCCCTGCCTCTCCCATCCTATTAATGTTGCGGATCTAGTGGATTCTGGGCTCTTGCTCAGGGTCCGCTAAAACCGCAGCATTTTTTTTCTTCACTCCCCCTCCCCACTCTATCTTCGACATCGGCAAAACAAGACAGTATTTCTTGTTTTACCGATGTCCATGGGCGATGGTGGCCTCTTACCATCAGGTGCCCAATCTACTCGATTGCACCTTATCTAACATAAAAAAATGTTTACCAACTGCAAATAGTATTTTAGATATGTAACACGGTTTTCGGATTACTCTTATTTACCATATTTCATGATCCTCGTTCAACGGGAAGTATCATATAGGTTTAGATTCCCTTACGAGTCGCTGCGTCTTTTGATTACGTTCAATTAGACGTCTACACATTCCATAAAAAAGGAACTTAACAGGTAGACAGGCGGACAATGGTAAGATCCTATAAAAGCCCTTTTTTGAGGTACGGAACCCTAATAATATATACAAAGAGGAAAGGACGCCTCTTTCCTCTTCTCATTAATACCTGTCAGTGTCAGTGGCTAATTCGGGTCGCTCCGTAATCGAGTTTAGTTAGTAATCTTTAGTTGTATGTCCGTCCTTACGGAAAGCATCCTATGGTACATTTAGTTACAGTTTCCGGTATAAGACTTACGTGCTCAGCCAAACTTTCATTTGATGATTAGAAGTAGTTTCCTTAGATGAAAAAAAAGTATTAAACAAAACATCTTTATAATGTAATTGCTATTAACTTTTTTGCGAGATCTCGATAAAATTAAAACTTGAGAAGTATATATGCGGAAAATATTAATATAATCTGTGGTTTTGTCATTTGTATACAGCGCCATCTAGTTTGCAATTAGTAATTAAATAACATCGGAAATAAACTCCTGTTATATATGGAATAATCGATATTTAATAAAAGATTTACAGTTTATAATTATTTTAAAATTATAACTTAGTGATTCTTACATTAACATTAAATTATTATTTGATTAATTACGTCTATAGTTTTGTTTACACTATGTTACGTCCGGTTTCAATTTATTTATATTATTAACTTATTAAATTATTTAAATCATATTAAATTGTTTTAGAAGGATTAATGATTATTTTACTATTAACATTAAATTATCATGTTAATAGATTTAACATAGTTTTATTAATGATTTTGTTCTGTATCAGGTTCTTGATAAGATCAATAATTATTTTGTATTATTTTATTATTTTTAAAATATATGTATAAGAAATAATAAAATAAGATGTTATTGTTTCGGAACCGAGTTTAGCTATGAAATGAGTTTTGAGAGAGTTTATTATTCAATTTGGAGTTTTATTTCTTGGATATTTGAAGAAAAAATTTAACATTATTTAATCATGGATCTGAGGACAATTCCCGCCTGGCGTCGACATATACCGTTTGAAACAAATAATGAATTTTCGAGTAATCGGTGAACTACTTTAGAAAAGGTTTCAGCATATTGTAAATCTTTTATGAAGTCGGCTAAAATCTTCTAATTCTAATCCCACTTAAATGTTTTAATGAGAACGTTTGGATGTCTGTTTCTCAATCACGCAAACAACTGGTAAACGGATCTTAATGTAGCACACCACAGATCTCAACTACTTGTGATCCGTGTAGCACACAGGTAAAGAAGCATGCTATATTTTTTATCCTAAAATAAAATATAACGTTTGTGCGATAATTTAAAAAAATATTGATTGACTATGTGTGACTGAAAGGGTAATTGAGAGACATGTAAATGCACGAGTGACTGTTGGTCCAACGAAGTTTGCGTTGACGAAGTCGTGGGTTGTTAGTACTATGTTTGTAAAAGTGATTATAATATTTAATTTTTTTAACGTCTATTTATTTATTGTAACAGAAATATTACATATTTATTATTTTTTATTCAATCTTGCAGTTTGAAAGGCATATATCTAAATGCATTTAAAAACTCCAAAAATGTTTTGAAATATGTGTAAAGTGTGTGATCTATAATAAGAAATATTTTTCGCATGCATGGTGGTTGCAAGCCAGTCGGGGAACATATTCCCTACCACAAAGGGTTACTCGGTTCTTACGAGATGCTCTCCCAGCGGCAGATGGGAATTGTATTCTAACAATATCTAATATATAATTATATAATATATATTAGATATTTTTCTTTCCCTTTCATTCCAAACATCATTATAAGTTATATATTTCCCATATTTGGCGCATGTTACTGTAGAACGCGGTATAGGAAGTTTTAATAAAAAATCAATAGTATAAAAGAAAGTTAATGGCGGTATTCCATGATTGGATTTGCATAAAATTAGCCTTAAAGACTTTTCTTAGTCATGTCGATGTAAAACTAGAATATAGACTAATAATTAGGAAACCTCAAAACAACTATACAGTTTTCAATTTCATTATCTTAATCGTTCAATAGTTAGACAGAGACAAACATATGACTTTCATTCGTTTAGATTATTACGAATTAGAAAGAATGAAGGACAGAACAAAAATATGTATGTGTATGGCTTCGGACATCGTCATCTTGATCACAACCAATTTACGGCCCACTGGTGAGCCAGGTCTCCTCCTCAGAATAAGGAGGCTGTTAGACCAAAGTCCACCACGCTGGCTTAAGGCTTAATTCTCAGGAGTGTTCTCAAGTTTCCTCACGATGTTTTCCTTCACCTTCACACTTCACAAGTGATATTTAATTGCTTAAAACACACATAACTCAGAAAAGGCAGAGGTGTGTGCCCGGGAGCGAACTCGGACTTCCCGTGCAAGATACCGCGGACTTAACCACTGGGCTATCACTTCTTCATGAGGATGTATATTCATCAGGCCGTAATTATTACTAGACTCATAATGTCACACATAAAGGAAAAAGCAATGTTTTATAAATAGCATTGATTTATTCCTTCATACATTACCATACATATTACATTATCCTGAGGAGGGACGATCGATACCTCATTGCATGTTTATGATCTAAGCCTTAATTTGTTTTTTATAATTCCAACATGAGTGATTTAGTTATTAACGGAACAACCTTTTTGGGGTTCCGATGTCTATCAAGAACCTTCAATATCAAATTCAAAATATTTTATTCAAGTAGACTTTTTACAAAGTACTTTTTTTTAAGTTCAAGGAACGCATATTGTAATATACCTAGCTATCATTTTTGAAAGCGAAAAAAATCACACTTTTAAGAGAACGCAATCAAAATGTACGAACATTTATTTTGCGTACAATAGTATTTCGGCCTTACACGAGAATCAACATCTGTAGGTTATTTTCCGAAAACATCACTTGTAAAGAAGCAATATAACTTAGCCCAAGTAAAATGATAAATCGAAAAACCATAAAGTCGTATTTTTTATCACAATATGTTAATGTAAGAGGACAACAGATTATACAGGATTCTAGGTGCTCGAGTCAGATTCGCACTTGGATGAATTTTTTATCTAATTTTCACTGTGATTAGATGCAGTTTGAGGCTCATTCTTATTATAGTATATTAAAACGATCACAAATTGTCAATTTACCGATGCAAATAAATAGTTATTATTTCCGAGTTATCGTAAAATTTATTATTTGGTTTATTTTCTGGCTATGTTAATAATTATGTAGACTACCTTTCTAGTTGGCAAACAGCTCTCTCTTGCAATTAACGTTTTATAATCTATACTAAAATTATTAAGAGGAAGAAGGAAGAGTTGTATTTTTGTATATAATGAATAAAGTTAAAAACTACTGGGCCGATTTAAGAAAATATTTCACCATTAGGAAGCTACAGTATTCTTGAGTAGCATAGGCTATATTTATTACTAGAAAAAATTAGAGATCCTCAGAAAATCGTACTAAAACCAACCTAAACACACAATGTGCACAAAAATTAGCCATAAAATGACTTGCATTGCATGCACTGCGGATAGTATTGATGATAGAACAAAAAAATGTTCTACAATATTATAGAACGTATCAATATCTACAAAAATCTTCGCGAGACCATATGTCCAACTATTGTAGTTATGTCACTATAACTACTTTTTACATTTACAAGTGCCTATCAGAAACAGACCATGTTATCCATACCTTTGTATTACTTATTTTCCAAACAAATTATTTCGTATTCAAGACTGTTTCAATACCTGAGATTACTTTTTGAATTATTAAAATCGGACTTTCCATTCAAAAGATATTACGAAATTAAAAATATATATTCCTTCCGTTTAAAAGATATTACAATATAACCAAAAAATACACGCCTGCGCGGGCGCGCCGTTGCGAATCCACACAGAGCAGCGAGGAACCCAGCGAGAGAATCATCGAAATGCGGGAGAGCCAAAATGTTTAAAAAATGTTAAATAAATTGTTATAGAGATATATAGTAAAAGCCGATAAAATATATAAATCTAACAAATCACTTACTGAGATCATAATTGATCATCCTGTTCTCGAAGTACCAGAACACGTAGGATGGGGGCTCTGTGGCGCGCTTCACGAAACAGACGAGCTTTAACATCGATCCTTCGTGGATGATCTTCTCTGATTCCCCTACTATTTCCGCGTACGCCGCTGTATAGATAAAAATATATTAGTTTTATAACAACTAAAATTAGGCGATGGGCAAAATAAGAAATGCGGTTCACAATCGATTTTTAATACTAGCCGGCAAATGAGATACCAAGTAAACTATAGTTTATATTAAGTGCCGAATAATAAGATTATGTGGTTATGGTTAAGTTAATATGACATCTATCAATTATTCATGCTTTTTAATTGCTTCCATAGGGATGCAATTCCAAAAAACAAATGATAACAAAATCGGGGGATACAGTTTGGGGTTGCAGCAACATATCTATCATCTCAATCCAAAATTAAATTACTCCAATTACCCTCTTAAAGACTTAAAAAAAATTAATACACTAAGTAACGACTGTGACACATCGCGCGCAACTGAGGAAAGCGCTGCCATTTTTAGGTAATTTTGCTGCGTATCGAGATTCCATTTAGTATAGCTTTTTTATATAGAAAAAAAAAAAAATATTACTAATTATGAGGCGTATTCACATTTCACATATAGCACGGCCTTAACCATGACACAGCCACTTTTTTTTTTTCATTTTAAATGAAAAAGATAACTCCATTTGCCACCGTTAACATTTCTCTAAAGTAAGATTGAAGTTGTACTTTTTATCATTATAATGTCTTTGAAAACACTTACCAACTAAAACAAGCTTGAAAAATATACTTGTAGGCGGATGAGTTGGAACTTGACACTCATAGTAACCCGCGTCTGCTGAAGTAGCGAAGCGTATGTGAAGGGCCCAGTCCTAAAAATGATACTTTTTATTAGAATACATTTAATTTTTTTATTCATATTTTATGTGAAAAATAATCCTACTAATATTATAAACGCGAAAGTTTGTAAGAATGTATGGATGTCTGGATATATGTTTGTTCCTCTTTCACGCATAATCTACTGAATGGATTTTGATGAAACTTTACAATAATATAGCTTACACATCAGAATAACACATAGGCTATAATTTATAATGATATAATGTGAGTTATCCAAAATATAACGATAAGCGTCAAGTAAGTAGGTAAAAATTTGCCATCCGCGAGCTATTCTGGCGTGCGCCGCAAAACCATTGGAGTTACACATATATAATGTACATTGGAAATGTTTATCATAAATAGTCCTACCAAAAATCCCGCGAGAGCATATATCTATCTTTTATGTGTAAGCTATTATCGTTTCATCGCATCTGGTATTTAAAGTAGTTGAAATTTTTCTTATAGCCACTACATCATTTAGACAAATATTTGAATATAGTTATGACGATAAACAATCGAGTGCGCGATATTATGATGCGGCGGCGGGCGCACGATTGCGGGGTGGGGGAGGAGATCGCTCATGGCTGAGTGCGCGACCCGAACCCGGGCAGAAACGTGAGGGCAGAAGTCGTTGACGGTTGTGTCCGTAATGCGAATTTTCAAGGCACTAACGTAATTTGTTTGTGGATAATAGTAAATAATAAGGAATTACTTCGTTTATTTTAATTATTACATAAGTAGGTTAGTATTTGATTTTCTTTTTAGTATTTGTAATAATAAAAATTAACTACCTACTTACAATAAAACAACGGAAGCGTAATTTGTTTGTGGTTAATCCTACTAATATTATAAACGCTAAAGTTTGTAAGAATATATAGATGTCTGGATGTATGTTTGTTACTCTTTCACGCAAAAACTACTGAATGGATGTTGATGAAACTTTACAATAATATAGCTCACACATCAGAATAACACATAGGCTATAATTTATAATGATATACTATGAATTATCTAAATTATAGCGGGTGAAACCGTGGGGTGCTGCTAGTATAGAATACAATCTTTATATAGCATGAAAAAATCACTTCTCGCTGTCTGTACGCTTAGATCTTTTAAACTACGTATACGTACATACGGATTTCAATATATATTTAAGCTTCACTTCAATGTGGCCCCCACACAAGGTCCTGTTTTTAATTTAATTTCCTTAATACTATGTTGAATTTAAGCATTACTATACTTATCTTTGATCTTTGCTTAGCTTCTTTTTTATGACGTTGGTGAAAAGGGGGAGGGAGCTTTTAAATTAATTACGTAAACAATATTTAGAGGCTGTTCAAGTATTTTGTCAGTATTAAAGGGGACGGGTGGTCCTTGCTTTGCTTACTTTAAGATTAACGTCAGTGATAAAAAAGTTAACACGCACATCGATAATCCAGATATACAAAGATATATTAAAGGATCTTGAAGAAAGACAAAGTGTGGTAGTGGTCATAGTAAAGAACATGTTATTAAAACGATAGCTAATACTGTAAAGAAAATATTTATACATGACTTATTGTCTTCATAACAATAGTCTGAAATGATATTCATGACATGGCAGTTAATGTGACAAATAATAGCTGTGGTTTTTAATTCCCAGCGGGCCAAGGCATGTTTTATTTTACGTTATTCATGCGGATATGTCATGACATATTGCTATTAATGGATGTACTTTTTGATCTTTCTACAAACATAAATAAGCTGTAAATCTGCTAGAAAATATTTCAGTAAAAAAGGAAAATTCCTAGACCAACTAGCGAAATATCTATTAATGTCCTTGCATTGAACTTTTATACGCTAGTATCTACTTGTGGTAAATTCAGTGTCAAGTTCAGATTGAATTTAAGAGTTTGTAAGACACTCACTTATTTACCCGCCTACTAGAAGACTCGCTCTCCCTCTACAATTACTTTTTTAGAATATATGATATTTTACATAGGAATTACGCTTAATTCCGGGATTTCGTTCACATCTGTTCAGTTCTGAGTGATTGAATAACAAACTTTCAAATATACAACCGTACACCACTAGGAAGCCTCACATTCACTATTTTTGTACATAATATTTTATTTATATATTTTAGGTTTAGATATTTGGATGTTTCCTACTAAATCTCACAGAAATGACTGTACGGATTTAAACTTTTTAACTACAGTTATATCACATTCTAGGATACTTTTTATCCTAAAAAAACACAATTCTAAGAGGATATAATGACATTTTAGTAGATACGAAACAGTACGAATAATTACATTGAATTAGTGAGTCAGAAAGTTAGAGTGAGAGAGTGGATGTCAGAGTGAACGGAGGAGTAAGTGGATTAGCGAGTTAGTGAGTTAATCGGTGTATGGTGAATGAACAAATCAATAAGATATAAGTTTTTCAATGTATAACACGGAAGTTCAGGAACTTAAGTATTTAAAAAGAAAACTGACAGAAATATTAAAACGACTTTTTTTATCCCAACTGTGTATTTTTATATAATATTAAAAATGCGAAACTCTGTCTGTTTCGCTTTCACGCTTAAACCACTAAACTGATTTTGACGAAATTTGCTACACAGATAGACTAGAGGACGGAAAAGGACGCAGGCTACGTTTTATGGCAAAAAAAAGCTTAAGGGGATTCAAATTAAATTCGAAGCCGCTATTTATAAAAAGTTAATATATTTTAAAGCAATGTGACCTAACTCATCAACAACCGAAATCGGGTCACTGGTAAATCCAATTTCATTCCCAAACAAAATCGCTATCAAAATATCAAACAACAATCTTTCAAACTTAATAAAGTAATCGTTTGTTCTACAAACGGAGTTTTACATACAAAGCTTTCTTGTAATATGATTAATTTGAGATCTACCCTTAGTTTCATATTGCCTTATTTATGATTAAGATAATAAACTTAAAAAAGCACTTAAAACTCTTATTTAGCTAACATAATTTCAGAAAATTTTGATGGCTTACATCATTAATGGACTTCATACAAACAACATCTATCTTTCGAACTTTCATGATTTGTTACTCTTAGCGATTGTAGATTGTCTCATTTTAAAGACTTTTATAAGTCTTTTAAAGTGAATATTTAATGTGTTAGTTATTGTTAAGACAAGGTTTGCATAAAAGAAAGAGTGTGTGAGACAGAAGACAGTTCCCATTGTAAAATAGAAATTCAATGGAAATATTTATACTTGCGGGTGGCAGTGCATATATAAATAAATGAGTGAGTGTATTGAGTTACTTTTCAATAAAAATAAAAAAGAGTCATTTACTTAAAAAAGAAGGTCATACTTTCATTAGTATTCAAAATCTTTAAAGTCCAAAAAAAAGTTTATAAAAGTTCTTGTTAATATCTCAAAACTGTCCTAGATCGTCGTCGTTTTATTTTTCTTATACAAAGTTCTTCAGCATAAATTATTTAAAAATGTTAGCTCTGAAAATTTCTTAGTTAAGGCAAAGGGGCGGAAATAGTGTTATTAACATAATTTAGTCCAACGCAAATCTAAAATTTAAATAGGGATACAAATTCAATATGTATTAATAGAACTCCCTGAACACGTTCTTGTGTCACGAGCCCCAAGCACTGCTCAGCTTTCTGTCGATGTATAGTATAAGTCATGTTAGCAACACTGTTTATTAAGTAGTAGTAGCAGGTAGATAATTTTATGTTATTCCAAGTATACCGACCTGAAGACAATTTATAACCTTTAGGTCGATAGGTTAGTCTCAGTCTCTCTGGTGTTTTCGTGCAGTGAAGATGGAAGTTAGTGTTATAGTGTCTTGATTAAGGTTACCCTTCTCAAGGTCCACGTAAGTTTACTTTATTATCTATTGTCGTTAGCGAGGTCGAGTGGTGGAGGTGAGAGTTAATATATCATGAAAGAGCTCTTTAAACCTGCTCCTGGGTCTCAAGCCCTAGGCACTGCTCGCCTCAGTCTAAATTGCATATGTATACGTATTGCTGTACAGTAATGGGTATCATATTTCTCTCCATGTTTATAGCAGTCATATATAAGTATACAATCTGGTCTAAGAAATAACATACTTTTTATACCGGATAATATTTTTGTGTGATATATAACTCTGAGAAAAATTATGAGAAGGAAGAGAAGAGGGGTGATGTTAAATGGACTATTGGGTAAACGCAACGTAGATACTGCTACTGAACCGATAAACATTATGATATCTTACAACTATGATAGGAACCTAAGCAGTGCCTTGAATTTGTGACCAAGGTGTAGGTTTGCAAGTAGGTTATAACCTAAACCTAACCTATACGCCGACATATAAATTTAAGGATATTTAATAAGGATGCGCGAAATAATTTTATGATTGGTTGAGTTACTATAATAAAATGAATTGATACAGACGTTAGTCACTGTTAGTGAAAGAATATGCCTAAGTTAATGGGTTAGTATTCGATGGGATAGTAAAGGAGTGAAAAAAAAAAATAAACGCATATTCTTTCGATCCCTAGTACTCTATACATATTGATGAAAGATTTATTTTTGGACTATATTCTGAAGTTCATGTAGAAAAACCCTGGACAGATGAATATATAGAAATCCAATAATAAACATAAAATACCAGTTACCTTGACGTGTCTCCCGTGGGCGGAAAAGAACCTGCTGTCTGCACTGTACGTAACGAGGCCGACCGATAGCAGCGAGTAATCTTTCCGTCTGATCCACGTCACCTGGAAGATGTATTACTTTGAGAATCATTGATACACCAAATGGATCTTATATTTAAGTATTTTATTCAAGGAAAATCGTACTGAATGTAAGTATTATGTATACGTTAAATGAGTTTGAATGTCTCATAGGACGTAACAAGATGATGGATCCAGTAAAACAAAATATCATTAGCCCTATTCGATTTTACTTTCATTTATTTACCTATCCCTAAATTTTGGCTACTAATTCAGACTTGATCAATGATTCCATAATACTAAGTTATCAGTTACAATTTCATCTCAAGTGAATACCATGAAGTAGATGAAAAATAATTTTAAGAAAATACTACTTAAGCTGACTAATCAGATGAGTGACCATAATATTAAAGATCTAAAAAAGGAAATATAATTGTGATCTTTTTTATCATTAAAGGAGACATTCAGAAATTCAGAATTAATGTTACAAAATTATAATTATCTCCTCTTGTTTCAGATTAAAATAAGCGAAAATAATTCTAAACAAAATTGTGAAACCTCAACCGATACAAATGTTCCAAGTTAAATTATAAATACGTTTAATTTCACAAATCTGATAGGCTTAACACGAAAACTTGTTAAACAAGTACGACACGTGAAGGAGTTCTTACAGATGGAATTTTGAGTAAACAAAGTTTTAGGCGGTGTTTGTGATTTGTGTCAAAATTTTCACAAATTGGATGAGAATAATTTATGTTAATATCATCCTGGTTGAAATAAAACTTTGTTACGTCCTACATATATATAAATCTTTGTATTTCCTATTATTCTCTACAGTAATTCTTATTATTTTATTGTTGACTATCTTGACTCAATAATTTTGATTCAACCATTCCCACAATCGTATCATAAGCATCAATAATTAGAATAGAAATTTGCTTAAAAATATATTCATTTTTAGCATTCTTAATGCTACTTACCGTATTTTCAGTAATATCACTAACTTCACAATGCAATATCGCCGTCGTTCCTATTTGTGCTATAACAGTAGTACAATTCTCAGTCAAAAATATACCATTCTTTACAACTTTCCCACTTAATTTATTAACTGCTGATGCAGCTGAATCTCTGTACATTTTCTTAACTTTATTTAAAGACTTAGATAGTGAAGATTCATCTAATTCTGATATAATTTCTTCATGTAACCTTTCATGGTGTTTAGTATGGTGTCTTTCTCGACTTATTTCTCTAGCTTCTTCTATATCTATATTATGTACATCGTCAATCAAATTTTTATCTAATTTAGATGATAAACGTAAAGGTTTCGGTAATTTAGGATATGTAGTGCTAATATTGTAGGCACTCGTAGTATAAGTTTCAGTGGCATCTGGATCATTATCAAGAGTTGTGTAGGTGATTGTAGTTTGAGTTGACGTTGTTGTTGTTCTTCTTCTGTGACCTGTAAATTATTTAAAATTAGTATTTCATAATTCTCAAGTTGCGTTATTTAAGACACCGTTTAATTTATCTCACCTTTTTTATGATGTCGAGTGAAATTCCCAAAAACACTTCCCAACCTTTGTTGATTTCTTGTTGTGCACAACTCTAGTGGTTTCAAATCATCCGAATTCTGTGTCACTAAAATGGAAGACCTTTTAGACTCCATAGCACCAGTGTTCACTAATAATTCAGCTTCAAGTAACAGAACAACAGTGGCGTAGATAAGTTTAAGTTCTTTACAGCAAAACATTGTTTGGCACTAAATATAGTGAACGTCACATTTGCGAAACTTTGTCACATTTCGTTACACTTAAATTTATAGTCATTATTACTGGATGACTTGCTAGCTTCCTTGATATAGTCGAATAGTCCGCAGTTGATTCATCCTGCAACAAAAGAAACAGATTTAGAAGATAAACTTTTAATAATGTTACTCTGAAAGGGTTTGGAAATCTCACTCACACTAAACGAGAAGTTTTGCTTGTTTAGTGAGCTAATTGCAATTTCGCTGTAACTAAACTAATTTACATGGCGTTTGATGAGTTAGGGTAAACCGAGTAAAACACAATACGTGTGAATTTTTAAATTTATTATAGTACATTTATAAAACCCGAAAAAATAACAAAAATTAAGAATTTTATTTGTGAAATGTAAAGTGTACTTATCGATGATAACAACTCTACTGAATAATAAATAAAATATAACTGGGAGAATAGTGATGAGAACGGAGAGGGGAAAACAAGAGATTCTTTCTAATTTTGCCGATATCCATGGGCGTCAGTAGCAACTTTTCATTAGGTGGACCGTCTGCTCGTTTGTCCCTTACCTATTGTAAAAAATTACTACATACATAGTGTGACAGAAAAAGGTCGTGAAATAAATTGCGATACAAATTTAGGGTATTAAAAAATTTCGAAAGAAAATAAAATAAACTTTCTAAATTTCGAAAATAGAGACATTATCAGAATAAAACTCGGAGGCAATATCACGATCCCTTCACGTTATAATATCGTTAAAATTCATTGAAAGTAATGAAGCGTTTGATTCGAGCCCACGCTTAGAACAAGTTTAGCCATTTACAAAGTTAGAGGAGAGAGATTACTGAGTACTGTTATATTATTATAGAAATATTCATTTAAAAATTAAGTAATTGGATGAAGAACAATATATAATATAAATTTTCATTCAAGGATAGTTAGTAACACCGTTGATAACAATATATTCGAGCTCGCTTGGTGACCATTATGGCTATGCAGTGGTGTGGTGTCGAGATTTCCATCACTAAAGTTTGGAGTAAGTTTTTAAAATTGATTTCCTATTGAGTTGTCCATTGAGTTTTGTCTTGTGTGTGATACTGAGCGGTATCGGTCCTATGCAGATAACAGGATATAGATTGACCTCGACCTATCTCTTGATATAACTGAGACAGTCTGACAAGTCATTTAAAAAAATAAACATTGTCTAAACTGCATGTATTTGTATACATTGTTTCATTGATGTTGTGCTGGGACCGACCAGTAGATGGTAAGTGTTAGTAGTTAGTAGTAAGTCAGAAAACCTGCATCTTATTAATCGAGAAATTGTTATTCTTAGATAAATCTTAATCTTAGATTTAGTATTAGTTATTAGGAACGCTCGATAAAGATCTATCCTGATAGATCTGAAGTAGCCTGACAGTGATTTTATAGAGTGATTTTTTTTAAAGGTTTTCCTCATAGAGGATCTTTAGGATAGTTAATTCAGTAAAATGTTAGGTGGCAAGGTTTAGTTACAAGTTTCAGGCACTATTAGTATTATTTCCATAGCAAATGTACCATGAATCGAAGAAGAATGAGAGTAGACCATTTCGTTTTCATCTATATCGAGCTCGCACTTGGCCGGTTTTTCCTAATATATTAGCATTATCAGATTAACTAGTAATTGACATTAATAGCCTCATTAGTTATCGCTTGCAAGCCGTCAATAACGAGGCATCTCGATGGATATACAAGTACGTAGGATAGCTTAATGACCCCGATTTAGTTAATACTATATTGTTCCGCAACAATTCTGAAGAGAAGCATTTGTATGTGGATATAAAATTGGTAAGAAAAGGAGAAGTTATCTCACTTGTATAATAAACTAGTGTCCCAACCCAACTCAGAAGTTCTCGTGGAAAAAGTCGTAAGTGAGGGGAGGTATACTAGTAAATTATTTTTAAAAGGATGTTGCAACTCTTAAAGACAAAATTTTAGCTTAAATTTTATAGTCAACTCATTCCAAAATCTTTAGATTAAGGATTGAAAGTAGATTCTGTATTCAAATTTCTATATAAGTATCTATAATTCGAATTTTATATACACAAATTATAATTTGGGTTCTGTAATCCAAACATAGTGGATTGAGATTGATTTATTTATTTCGGCCGATAAACAATAGACAATATTTTCTTGAGTACGATTAAATTTTAAATACTATAAACTAATCAATGGAGTTAATATACCCTAAATTTTAACAAAAAAACCATATGGTAATATTAGGATTCCATTTTTAGGGTTCCTTACTTCAAAGAGAACCCTTATACAATCACTTCGGAATTTGGTTGGTTGTTGATGGTTTCTTTCGCCACGACCCTTTCTTTAAAAATTCATAGAGGTATCAAGTTAAAATAAATTTAAAATGTGTCTATAATCTGTTAGAGCAGTAAAAAAATAAAACTCTTACGTCAAAGGAATCAAAATATAAGTCTATTTATACCACATATATTGAAATTTTGTCTCTCTCAAGGGATTCACAGCCACTCCAGCATTTATCGTTAAAGAATGATGATTTTTTTATATGACAGACAAAGCGCAAACAAGCAGACGTTCCACCTAGAAAGTTGAGTTAAAGGGAGCAAAGAAAAGAAGCAAAGTTTTAGTGGACCCTGAGCAAGAACCAAGAGTTCATGCGCCGCGTTAAACACACTTGGCGGTCGGATTCGCATTCTGGTTGTAGCAAAACAGTCGGGGAACAGATCCCCTACCACCAATGGGGTGCTGGGTTACTCGCTTTTACGAGATGCTATCACAGCGGTAAAGGGGAATTGTATTCTCACCCTTCACGGAAATAAACGGATTTTGTTTTTGAGTAAAAAAAGGGTTTTTAATTTATTTAAATTAACTTTTTTTAGTAAACTGAACGTGATCTATATCGATGTATGAGCACAACAGTATTTTAACGGAAAAGTTAAGTATGTCCCTCAATCCAGATTGTACGAAACCCTTGGCTGATTTTTTATATTATATTAAATTTTTATAAGAATAAATTATTTTCAAAGAAAAATATTTCTGACTGCATAATAAATTGTCATATTCATTTCAGTGGAGACGACAAGAGTTAGAATAAAACAATATTCTCAAATGAAAAATAGGTATATTTTTATGCTGACTGCCGTCTGACCTTCTGAGCTTGACGTTGAGGTCAAGGCTACGTTATTAAATGTATGTTATTTATTCTCTGCGGCTATTTAAAAAATTACAATTTACGTAGTGTCTTAACTGTATCTATCATGAATCTAGATTGAATATTTTGAACTGCCACGAGTAATATCCTTATAGTTCTTCCCTAGATCCCAACGCCAGAGCTATCAGGATAAATAATAAAATCGAAACTTACGCAGAGATCAACTAAAATATAGACAAAATTATCATCATTATCGTAATCAGCTAATGGTCCATGGTGCTGAGCCGGGTCTCCTACTGAGAATGAGGAGGTGGATCAGACCATAGATCACCTTTGAGAACTTTTAGGGAAAGTGTGCAAGCAAGTGATATTTAATTGCTTTAAACATATAACTCATTATTATATATAGTTTTAGTATTTTAGTATTTATATACTTTTTTGTACCTACATCACATATAAAAATTATATTTCTCCTATACTCGAAGGTATCTGGTCGAGATCTCTGTTTAAAGGTAACTTATCCTGTGAGCTATAAATTATGTGTAATAGATTGTGTAACTCAGAAAAGTTAGAAGTGTGCCCAGGATCAAAGACATCCCGAGCTAGACGCCGATGTCCTAACCACAAGACTATCACTGCTATTTTTATAGACAAAATAATATTTCTTAGTGCCACATGTAATTTTAATAGATATTCCCTAAATCTAGCTCCAGTTACCAGGTTAAATTATTAATATAAATAATCCAGGGATTTACTCAAATATAGAAAATACATTTCATCAATATTGGTCCAATAGCTTAGGAGGAATTTAATAAAAATTGGCGACTTACCCAAGTTTCGTGGGGCTAAAACAATTTTAGATGATATATCTTTTTTCCAGAACTAATTCTAAAATCCATATTTAGTTTTTTTAAGTAGTTTTGTGAATAAACAAACAGACAAATAACAAAAAATCATTTTTTTCAATATTTAATATTCCTTTAGTTCCGAAAATTTTATTTTTATCTCTTATATAATAAAAACAGTAACTCAGAGCTACAACACAAATGTGCTACGAACAATGGATTGCTACGAAAATATTCCGTAGCCTTTAGACTACGACGTAGCAGTCACAATAGAGCTACGCAAACTGCTTTAATCGCTTACCTAACCTCAAATTAGGTGTAAAAGAGAACATTATGTACAGACGTAGCTGAGTTAAAACGTGAAACAAAGCCTATAGTTGCAATACAATTGTGAATTTTGTATTTAAGTTTGTTAAGTAGTTTTTGCATTATGCGCATAAAACATACTGTTAGACAAACATTTGTCACATTCAGTTTTCTTAAATATATTCAATGTATAAAAATATATATTCTTAACCCCATATTTGTCTAAATTCAAAAATATCCTTCACGTCCTTCTTGAACTCCGAATTTATTTTTGTATGTGTATTTTGATTATTGTTATGTCGTTACTTATTTTATGTCACCCTTCACGCGACTTTCTCCATCTCCAATCAGACAATGTATTGTTACTCACGAATGAAATAAAAAGTTCAAAATATATTAAATGAATTGAAATAAAACTTTCAAAAAATAATTTTATATATCAGAAGCATATTTTTACCATAAAGTTCGTGGAATGTGATATAAGTAATAGATATTATTATGTCAAGTATATCATCATCGTCACCCGTTAATGGCCCACTACTGAGCCGGGTCTCTTCCTAAGAATAAGGTGAAATTAAGCAACAGTCTACCACGCTGCCCAAATGCGACTTGGCAGACTCCACACTATTAAAAACATGGAGAACTCTCAGAAGTGCAGGTTTCCTTACAATACAGTTTTCGTTCGTCCTTAAAGCAAGTGATATTAAATTTCTTAAAACACACGTAACTCATAAAAGTCAGAGGTAGACATCAACATATATAATATTTTTTATGGCAGTTAAGGGGCAAACAAGCTGACGGCCTATCTGATGGTAAGTGGCCACCGTCACCCATGGACATCGGCAATACAATATATAAACATTACAAAATAAATTCTAGGCTTAATAAAGAAAATATATTTTTCTCGAGATTATTGATATTAAAATACCATTCATCCTTATTTTTCTACTAGCTTAGAGTAGAGGTTCATGTCATATAAATAGCTACCGGTCCATGAGTTAGGTTTGACTTTAAATGCGCAGATATCACTATTAGGGTCTTTTTTGCGGGGTGCGCGGGGAGAGAGCAGTCCATCTCACGTGATTGGTTCTTATGCGATCTTTCAGTTCTTGCGCGTTTGCTATTTGTCAAAATAGTAAACGTCACGGATGGAACTGCCAATACAGGCAAGAAAGCTTACAATGCGTAACCTTCCCCTACTAATTTTGGATACTATATCAGTATTTCTAATTAAATATTTAAAGTACAATAGTGGATCTGTATCAGTAACCAAATTTTTTAGACCATGACATAGCCAAGAGGTTGTGGAGGATATTTTTTTTTAATAATTTTAAGGAAACACTTGGAATATTGAGTAGATTGAAGTCATTAGTATAATGACTGGGCTTAGTACCCACGACCTAATGATTGAGCTTCTGCCGCTACTTTAACATCTTCAGTAAATAATTTTCCCTTAAGAAGTTGTTTCTTTTATCAATTCTCTAAAAACCCTATACCACCAAGGGGTGCTAGGATATTTTCCTCTTACGAAATGCTTTTCCAATGGCAGCAGGAGATTGTGTTTTAACCCTTCCCCTCATGAGTAAGGTTTTTTGAAGTGAAAACTTCTTAAGCAGCGTTGTGCACTTTTAGTATGGGTAAAAAATGTTAAACTCGCATCAGGACAGACGGCGCTTGCACGCTTAATTGGTAGCACATTTCATACAAAACTGAATTTAAATTTGTGTACCATAAAGCAATAGATAAATATTGTATTTAACCACATAAATTATTGTACTTTTAGACTGATAAATAAAGCAACTCGTACGTTAAAGTTTTCACTTTTGCCGTCACCCCCGGAGTGCAACCCGTTGTTTCTTTTTTACTAAAATATGTTTATTCACTATCGTATTTATTTGGTACAGGTGATGATTTATTAGACTCTAGTGGAATATAAGACACGATTTACGACAAGTTTCTCAGCCGCTATTTGATACGGCTGAAGATTTAAGCATTTACATGTAAACAACAACGAATGCATGGGAAAGGTTTACGGTAAGGATGCTTTTACTCCAGATATTACACATATTATATTGTATGCCATTTATCATAGTAGGTGGAGCAAGCTAATGGGTAAACCAGTGCCTCGGTTGACTTAGTTAACATCGTTAGTTGTCTAATGAAATAGAAACTAACTAAAACACAGGCTATTATTTAGTTGAAGCATTTCTACATTGTAAGATGCATTTTGAATGCATTTACATTGTTAACTAAAGTGGTCTTCTTGTAAACTCTGAACTATAGAACTACATAATAGGTTGGAGAAAAAGTCTTTTCGCATTATAGTATGTATGAACTTGTAATAAAATCTCTTTGGCTATACTATTTGCATCTGCCTGGTTTTGTGTTCATTCAAAGTTTACATTTTAAAGAAGATAATTCCAAATTCAAATTAGGAAAATGTGTGAATTTTATTTGTTTTTCGTACTGTGAAGATGAGTGAACCGAATGAAGAAATTCGATACATTTTAAAATTTTACTACAAAAAAGGTAAAAATGTAACGCAACCCGCGAAAAAAATTTGCGATGTATGTTTGCGATTGTAAGACCTAGCGTCTGTGAGAGTAGCACGAATTTGGTTTAAGGGTTTTCAACCAGGAAATTTTGATGTCAAAGATGCAACTCGCTCTGGTCGCCCCATTACGGATAAAATGGATGCTATTTTTGAAAAAGTGGAGCAAGATCGGCATATCACTAGTTACGACGTAGCTGAAAAACTGGGAATTGACCACAAAACAAATATGACGCATTAAAAAAACTGGGTACACAAAAAAGCTCGATATTTGGGTACCTCACGAGCTCACTGAAAGAAACCTAATGAACCGTGTACTCATTTGTGATTCTTTATTACGACGTAATGAAACCGAACCATTTTTGAAGAAGATGATAACTGGTGATGAAAAGTGGGTCACGTACGACAATAACGTGTGAAAAAGGTCGTGGTCAAAGGCTGGTCAGGCTTCACACACTGTGGCAAAACCCGGGTTAACTCGTAACAAGGTGATGCTGTGTGTGTGGTGGGATTGGAAGGGCATTATTCATTATGAGCTGTTACCACCAGGCAAGACCATTGATTCTGAACTCTACTGCGAACAATTTATGAGATTAAAGGAAGAAGTTGAGAGAAAGCGGCCGGAATTAATTAACAGAAAGGGTTTGGTTGTTCATCATGATAACGCTAGACGCCTCACACATCTTTAGCCACTCAGCAAAAATAAGAGAGTTTCGCTGGGAGGTGTTAATGCATCCGCCGTATAGTCCTGACCTTGCACCTTCAGATTTCCACCTGTTTCGGTCTCTTCAGAATTATTTAGGCAGTGTCAGGTTAATATCACGAGAGGACTGCCAAAACTACTTGTCGCGGTTTTTTGATCATAAGCCCCAAAATTTCTATAGCAATGGGATCATGTCCCTACCTACAAGATGGCAAAAAGTTATCGAACAAAATAGTACCTACCTAGTTAAATGTAAATAAATTATATTAAAAATGTTTTGAATTTTCTTAAAAAATGCGAAGAAACTTTTTCCCCAACCTATTAAATAATAATTTTAAATAGAACGTTGAGTAGTACCTGGGGCATGATAGCCAAGGTAAGGCCATTGGAATGTGCTGATCTACATAAGATCTGATAATAAGTGTGTTAGTGACGAAATCAATAAAAACTAAAGTATAAGAGATATGCAACTGAAACTTCAAATGTTTAATGAGTCTTCTACTGATATTATATCCCGAGAATTTTGTAGATCTGGTATAATCCAAACCCAAGTTATAAGGGTTCCAAAAACAACGAAGCACTTCGAGAAAGTTACAAATGATTTTGTGTTTCGCTTGGTTCGTTATGGCGTGCCCCCCAGATATTACAAAATATGTTAAAAATTAAACATTAAGTATACTCATGACAAAATCACCCGACCGAAGCCGAAGCGGGTCGACTAGATTACAATATTCATCATTATCACATCCCATTAATGGCACCCTGCTGAGCCGGGTATCCTCTTCAGAATGGGGAGGGGGTAAGGCCATAGTCCACCATGCTGGCCTAGTACAGGTCGGCAGACTTCACGCACTTTTGAAAACAGGGGAAACTCTCAGAAGTGCAGGTTTCCTCACGACGTTTTCCTTCACCGTTAAATCAAGTGATATTTAATTGCTTAAAACACACATAACTCAAAAGTGTGTGCCCAGGATCGAACCCGGATCTCCCGAGTAAGACACCTATGGCTTAATCATTGGGCTATCACTGCTTTTGTTAACAATATTGGTAAGATATAAATACTATTTAAATTATATTTTTGTTTTAGCTTTACATACCAATATATTTCGGGCTTCATTATTGTTAATTCAATTAACCTCTGCTCTACTAGCATGTTAATTGTTGAATAATATTACTGTTGTGTTATTAGTAGCTAAGCTTATTGTCCAACTGACACGCTACTATATTGTTATACCTAACTGGCTATCCGCCCCAGCTTCGCTTGGCTAGTAAAGCGTATTATGCCAACATGTATCCGATATAGATATATCTCAAAAAGAGATCAGGCAAAGTACAAGATGAAATCTTCCATATTTTAACCAATTTCCACTTTTTGTAACCAATTATAACACACAAACCTTCTTCATTAATCACTCTGTCTATCGGTGAATCGGATGAAAATCGGTTCAATAGTTTTTGAGATAACTCTAAACAGTCAGAAGTAATGATAAGTTTAAGTTCAAATTTTTATAACTTATAGGACAATAAACTCAGATTATTAGAGCTTTGTAATTTTTTATTTGCTTGCTCTTAAACTAATAGCGATTTGTCAATGTACGGGACCTACAGATTTTCAGCGGTATAGATATGTTTGTATGTCAAGCCAGTTTATACAGTATTGCGCGAGTACATCTCACACTTGACCGATTAACATAAATCTTACTCACTAGAGCTCTCAGACAAAAACATCAACAAAGTATCAGTTAAATTGGTAATAAAACAGTATAGAAGAGAAAAATCGACCCAAATAACGAGTAACTTAAATTCCATCATAAACATGGCTTCGGGCTGGTTGTAAATACAGATAACAATCTCGTGAGTAAACTGCTTATCTCTTAGATAAAAACAGTTACAATAAATTTTTATGGGACCCTAACTTGACGCCACTTTATATTATGTAAAAAGACAGTAGTGTTTGCCAGACATATTTTGTAGCTTCCATAAGAAGTATGTTTTTAGCGACTAGCCAGTATTTTACTTCAGCGTTAAAAAATGTTTTTTCTATCTTATCGAACTTCATTTCGTCTTATCTCACCTAATATCTCATCTCATATGATAACTAATAATTTGTCATCCCATTAAATATCATATCGTCTTTCGTAATCTTATTTCGTTTCGTCTATCCGTCACATCATCTCATCTGGTCATTAAACATGTCATCTCATTGTATATTATCCCATCTAATCTCATCGAACCACATCACATCTTATCTTACTTATTAAGAAATTGTAAATCGTTTGTCTGCGAAAGGTAAGCTCTGTGACTATTTTTATACCCACCACTAGTATTACATAAACAAGGAATACATTATGAAGAAAGGCCTCAATCATGTATACAGTTCAGATTATTCCTTCACAAACTGACGTAATCTTATAATCTTTATTACCAATTCATATCAAATTACAATATAGCGACCTTCCAACCAGAAAACCTGCAAAATCATAAAAAATATTTGTACCAAGCACGCAACGTACCAATATGTTGCTCCCCCTTAATATGAATAAAACATTCGCGTCCGACAATACCGTATACGACTATACGATGTTTTTGTGACCCTGAATCCAAAACTAAGATTGCCTTCCCTTATTCAACTCCAAGAGGTTTTACGGACAATTAAGCGCGTTCTGTTTTTCCACTTGTGTTCTTTTAAGAGAAAATAAGCTGCTACCTTTTTATTTTGCCTCCATTAAGGTTGTATATAAGTATAGGTTCTAAGGGTAGTCTATATCAAAAAGGAAGGGTTTGATTGTAAAATTATCAAGCTGACGATCGACAAAAGTTCTTTAGTTATGACAGGAGGCTATCACGGCTTTCTACAAATATGTCATCAATCTAAGATACTGTAACCTTAGATTGACGACATAGTTGTAGATAACGTTCATCACGTCTCGTCTCACAACTAACTAAATCAAGAAATATAGTTAGGATGCTTTTGTGAACTGCTTCCAAAACTAATACTGCCTTCCTTTATTCAACTCCAAGAGGTTTTACGGACAATTAAGCGCGTTTTGTTTTTCCTTTTTTATTTTATCTCTATTAAGATTGTTTTTATGTAAACAAAGAGTAGTGTTTTTCAAATAAAAGGGCGTGGTAGTAGAGTCAGAAAGTTGACAATTGACAAAGTGTATAATTATCCTAAAGTTATGACAGGAGACTGTAGTACAATATAAAGTCTTGGTTCATCTAATCTCATCATATCACATCGCATCTAATTACTTTTCATTCATCCTCGTTTCATCTTATTCAGGTACATCTCAGCTCACTTCAAATTTTATTTATACAATTCACATTATCATCTATGCAACAGACTTAGCACCTGTAAGATATTATACTTTATTATTTTCTTACTTTAAGTGCAGGTAGATATATAGAAAATATTCAGTATAATAATTATTTTTGTCAAACTAGACATCATAGTCATAATAAATTGAAATAATTTAAATGTACTTTAGCTAAAGATTTCCAGTTGATATTTTCCAGCATATACTAACACAAATAATAAGATCTCAAATCCAGGCACGAAATAAATTCTGTATATTTTCTTTTTAATCACATTTTTAAAAGTAAAATTGGATAACAAGTATGTTGTTAATGAAACAGCCTGAAGCGATCGCCTCATTCCCACGATGTGACTACGCCTATAAAATTATATTATATGATACAGTTGTGAAACATTAACGCACTTTATTTTTACTTTACAATATAAGATATATTTACCAAATATTTTAAAACTATATAGGATATAGACAGAAATCCAAGCATTACCTGGGACTCGTAACTCATGAGCAAAACGTTCTTGACATGATTTCGACTCACAATCAAAGACAAACTCGACACTAATCTACTTTAGGCAATATATATATAAAAAATATAGAATTTTTAAGTTGTCTGACTGCCTTTTTGTCTGTCAAGACCTTCTTACTTACACTTTGTTACTCGCAAGGTAATCAAGACCATATAAGGTACTTTGATCTAAAATCATCCAAGAAATAAGGTCTTATAGCACAATTTTTTTACAGTTTGTAAAGTCAAAAAGACCTACGTCAAAGTATGATAACATCAATTTCCCAACGGCAAAATTAATTGTATCTCAATCCAGATTCTGCGAAACTCGAGACCGACTCACATTATTTTGTATAACAGCTTTGTCAATCACTACATAGTATAAAACAAAGTCGCTTTCTCTGTCCCTATATCCCTATGTTTGCTTAAATCTTTAAAACTACGCAACGGATTTTGATGCGTTTTTTTTAAATAGATAGAGTGATTCAAGAGGAAGGTTTATATGTATAATACATATATAATATAGTAGAGAAACACTGATAATTGTAGAGGTTTCTAATGTGATGTCGTAAATAAACACATTTTTTTGCGCTTACATTGCAAACGCTGGCTGAATCCTTAGAGGTAGATCAAAATAATGTACTAAAGTATTGTACACCTTAAAAAGGTCTACAAAATAGTCCGCGATGGTAAATGTCTACCTCTTAGGGATAACCCACAATAACCATTTATTATCCTTTACTATTTACAAAAAATAATGGTTTATTAACGATTATTTTAAACAATACAGCATTAATCCTTATCCAATTAGGTGCCTTAAATACTTTGTACATTTAATATAGATCAATATGGCCCTTTACAGCATGAAATTTAAACGAATATTTTTGAAGATATTACAGATTCAAAATGCAGGCACACAGCGGTTACGGCTAAATACACGTGTTAAATTGCACCCGGGCGAAGCCGGACGGGTATAATATAAAGCTATATCGATTAAAAATCTAACAAAGTTTAATTTTCTACTGCTATCTTATAAATAGAAAGCTTTTAATCCAATAAAGAAAAAGTTCAATAAAGTTGACAAGTGAAGCGAAAGCTCTGCGAAATTGTTGCTGCCCAATCTTAATGAAATATCAATTTTTGAGTCTATAAACTAGAGTTTTATCAATGGATTATAATGGCTGACTCGTTTGTGTATGAGATGAAAAATTAGAAAATAGCTAGCCATGAAACGAAGTATTAGATTTTTGAAAATCAGTTGTAATACTAATTTTCTGATAGTATGAGATCCAGGAGCAACTTAAAACTATTTTACTGTACATAAACTTTCGCCTACGCTACTCGATTTATTGACTATAATATCACTATACTGTTGCTATAATTAGACTAGGTGCTTTTATTCACTCTCTTTTCTGCAGATAAATGTTTTACACAATTGACATCCCCGGGTCACAATTTTGTAAGTTTTTAATAAAAAATACAAATTAGATTTCGATTAAATATTAGAAGGATTGTTTTATTATGAAAATTACCTAAAAGAACAAATATTCTCTTTACCTTTTACATTACCCAACGTTAAAGTAATTTAGATAGTTCATACAATGATAGTTAATACTTAATCACTGAAGCTACTCAAACTGCCGCGTATCTATCAGGACAAAGCTTATAAATTAACAAGTCTGTAGGCGTCGTTTTAAAATCAACCAAAGGTTTATAAATATATTTCCAGCATATGTATCTAAATCAACCCGATTTTTTAGTATTTTTCTCCATTGTGAAAAAACTATAAGCAAATTGTATTTCTTAAATATATTTAAGAACGCTTGATTAATTTTATAACAAACTTCAGATTTATATAACACTAAAGTTTGATTGTCTTATTAGTTTGTATAACATTCCCGATGATCGATATCGGTTTTTGTCCTACATTTAATTTCCATAGGGACAAGAAACTTTGAATCATTGTCCTTCATATTTCGGCCACAGGGATAAATCTATACTATATACATGGGGCCCTTCAAGTATTACGTAACCAGATTTTTTGCAATTTCAGGTCTAACTTATAATATAGGCTTTGTTCAGCAAACAAAATTGACTTTTTAAAATGTTTTAGCTCAGCGAATTTACGGCCGACTAGTCTCATAGTAAACAAGGCACTCTATTGTCAGGATTTTAAGTATTCACAATAAAAAAAAAAGTTAATTTAATATATTTCTCATTCTGGAGATACAAAAGGACCCTCGTACCTTTTAGTTGTAAATTAGCATATATTTAACACTTTAGGAATAACTTCATTTTGGTGAACCAAATTTATTTTGCTAGGCCTTTTTATATTGCTATAGCTCGCCATCACTGCTTGATCCTGTAATACAAATTAAAGTAATTAACAAAGTTACTGTATATTATTAAATCTTTGAAATTACTCGTCAATCTACCCCTGATCTACCTAGCAGAGCTCTATACACCAATCAACATGAAAAGTTTTGAACAATGCTACCTTCTTTTTGAGTTAAAATAATCTCATAGTTTAAATATCTACTTAGTTAAAGTTAGGTAACGAGTTCAAGTAGTGTAGGCGAGAGTTAATGCGTATTAAAAAAACACATTGATATCATCTTAAAAGCTCAAAGAAAACAGCTGACAAAAAATACAAGACCCCACTCGGTTTTAAATCCCAACCAATTCAATTTATATATTCAGCGATGCAAGAAATTCTTTTATCATTTCATTTTACTGGAATTATAGAACAAGGCCTACAGAAATGAAGAAGGTCAGGAATCAAGAGGTCTCCAAACTTGTTCGTTTTGTAGAGCACATGCCATATTTTTCGTTTCCCTTTCTTTAAAGAATAACTTTATTCATTTAAAGAATAACAGTCTTAGAAAATAAGGTTGCGTCCTTGCTGCTAGTCCTTGCTTTGCTTATTTCTGATGAAATGGAGGATGGGGGGTCTGGATGGTGATGGTACGTCAGCGATGAAAAAGTAATACACTCATCGAAACGTGAATCTCCCTGCTCAATATGAGGAGGAAGAAAAATGCATGCATCAATTTTTACGTATGCACGGGGGGTTGTCGCTTTGCTTTTTTTGATGACATGTGGGCAGGGGGTTGATAATTGCAAAAACTCTGCTTATATAATACTTAAAGTGTAGTGAGAATAGTGAGAAATGTGTTTGTTAAGAAATAATAGAATCGCTTCATTTCACAGACTGTGCGAGGCTAGGTAAATGAAGCGATTATATTGGTTTACATGTGAGACGGAATTAAGGACCGACGCGACGGTTCCTTACAATTTTAACTGAAGAACAAACTTAATTTTGCTTTTTTTAATAAAAGGTCAGACACAGAGACTCTAGATTTGGATTTTTTTTTTTTTATATTACACGATTTTCGGGTTGTTCTCTTTATATGTGCTGCAACACATTAATTTTTACCAATATTCATGATTCTGGGTGAATCCGGTGGTGGTGGTTCAAATCCCAGTCACTGGACTACTGACATGGCCCACTCCTAACACAAGCACTTTAGCTTACTTGGAGGGGTTAAGAATACTAGTAGTATGTGACCCATTTTCTTTTTTTTTAATAAAAAATAAGTTACAGACAACACAATACTTCCATGCGATCCCGAGGAAGTCTTGATAGGCAGATAGATGGATAACAAAGTTATTATATAGTTTTTTTCTTCTTTACTTCAGAGGTACGAAACCCTTAAATATGTAGAAAGGTCTCAAAAATTCGTGCGCAACCTAAAAACTAAATATTCAACGCACATACCACTTTCACGATGCTATATTCTTAGCGACCTACCTCGTACGCTTAAATATAATGGAGGATCCTTTTTTGTATCCTGAAAATTGAGGAGACAATTTTCTTGGTAATCTTTAAAGACTACCTTTTTATGTTTAGACAAAATACATTTACATATCATAAATATTTTTATTTAACTAGCCACCTATTTCTCCTTCGCAATTTAATATTAAATATAATAAATAATACTCCCAACACTAAAATAAATATTGTTCTATTTTTCAAACGCAAAAATGTCATGAGTAAGTTAAATAATTATCTTCTTTTTTATATATACTCGTATATTATAGATACTCGTATATTATAAAGGTGAAAAGGTCATTTGTTTGGTTAAACGCGCTAATCTCAGGAACTACTGGTTCGAATTGAAAAATTCTTTCAGTATTACATATCCAATATATCGAGAAAGGCTATATAACATAACGCTACGACCCATAGAAGCTAAGCATCAATGAAATATGTTGCGAAAACGAGGATATGTATTCCTTTTGATTTGTTTTTGATAGGCGATAAAACAAAGAAAGTTTCAGCTCCATTAGAATAGTGTAATAAGTGCCTGCACACTAGAACATACTCTCTAACCCCCTCTCTCTCTCTCTTATGTGACGCAAACGAAGTCGCATGGGTCGGCTAGTATAATATAGTTTGAAACCAATGGAATTATTTTTAATATTTTTTTTTTATATATAATACATTAGGTGCAAACGAGCAGATGGTCCACCTGATGGTAAGGGGCCACCATCGCCCATGGACATCGGCAAAACAAGAGGTACCCTCTTGTTTGTCAATGCGTTGCATCGCGAATGGGGAGGGGAGTGAAGAAAAACATGCTGCAGTTTCAGCAGATCCTGAGCAAGATATTTATGTAAGAGACAGAAATGTATATGAAATTCATATAAATGTCGAGAATTATATAATGTAATTATTATATATCTATAATATAATGAATAGCCATAAATGCAATGATATTTTTAAAACTAGGTTAAACAAATGTCCGTAAAAGTTGCGGAGTCTACAGAATGCAAGGTTAGAAAATCTATAGCCAATTAAAAATAAGTTTTATAGCAAGTTTTTAAAGAGATTAATTAATAACGATAATGCTGAAGTTCCCTTATATCTTTAGATCTGCTTTATATTTTTTTTTTAAACTGGCTTCAGTATTAATATAATATTATAATTCGAGCCCTTAAATGGCCATATTCTATTCTAAATTACTAATAAAAATTATTAAAACTGGATCAGTAATTTCAGAGATATATTTAATTTAATGTCCGTGAATAAATAAATAAATACATATCCTTAAAATGGCCAATACAATCAAATTTTAAATGGCCATCTATTTAAGTAAAATTTATGGTCTAAAATCTGATAAGTAATTCCGAAAATTAGTTTTTACAAACAAAATTTTAAAATATGACCATTTATCATGTTAGTAGTTTTGATCATTGGTTTTTTTTTAAATCCCATTTTAATTTGTTCCTCTAAAATAATTAAACTTAAAAGAATTAAAATTCATACCTTTAAGTACAGATTATGGTCACTTGAAATATCAATATGTAGCTTTTTAGAAGTGGAATTTATTTTTTTTTTTAAATGTGATTACTTAATATTTCTAGAAATTACTTATCTATACTAATATTATAAAGAAGTAAGATTTGTATTTTTGTATTTTTGTATGTAACGAATAAACATAAAAACTACTGGACCGATTTCAAAAATTCTTTCACCATTAGGAAGCTACATTATCCCTGAGTAACATAGGCTATATTTATTACAAGAAAAAATTAGAGATCCTTAGGAAATCTCACGAAAACCAACCCAAGGTGCCAAAAAATTTGCCATAAAATATCTTTCATCGCATGCGCTGCAAAAAGTATTGATGATAGAACAAAATAATGTTCTACAATATTATAGAACGTATTAATATCTACAAAAAAATTGGTTGCCTGTAAAGTCGGTATACGGGCGAAAGTTTTACGTGACAACGACTTTGAGTGGTAAAATAATTTTAATGTGAATATTCATTCGTATAGTAGGAAGAAGGATGAAATAATAGTAACAATTTAAAACATTTATTTATACAAAGAATTATATTTAAAACATTAATTTATACAAAGAATCTTGCACTGAATTTCATATTAACAAAATTTTATTTTTACCTTTGGCTAACTGTGCTCGAGTGGAAGGGACGCGTGCCTTTCACTTTTTATGTCTGTTTCTCTCGCTCTTAGGCGGGCTAACCATGCCCGAGTGGAAGGGACGCGTGCCTCTCACTCGCTCTCATTGTGAGCGCATAACGTGAGCGGAGCGTAACGCAGTTTCTTGAAGTGTCACCCGGCAAACCAATTTATAAGACGTTGTCACGTCAAAAAGTCCGCGAGACCATATGTCCAACTATTATAGTTACGTCACTATATCTACTTTTTTACATTTTAAAAGTTGATAAAAATGCCTATCAAAATCAGACCATGTTTTCTATAACTTTGTATTAATCCTTATCCAAATAAATTATTTCGTATTTAAGACTATTTCAATACCTGTAAATTACTTTTTGAATTATTAAAATCGGACTTTCCATTCAAAAGATATTATGAAATTAAAAATATCAATATAAACAAAAAATACACGACGACGCGACGGGCCAGTATAGCGACGCAGCGCAGCGAGTAAAGCGGCAAGAGAGGGGGCACCGAAATGCGGGAGGGCCAATATATTTTTAAAAATAATATTCCACCCGCGCGAAGCCGGGATGGGCCGCTAGTTACAAATAAAATGACCAAATGGTTATTTTTTAAGTATAATTTGTGGTCACTTTAGCTGGGAAAAATTAAATCTGATCAGTTCCAGATATTTCCTCTTCCTTAATGTAATATTAGTATAGACTATAATAGTCAGATAACATTTGTAAACAAAATGGTTCCGATTTAAGACATTTAATATTCATTAACAAGGTTCGAGTACTATTGACTTGAAGCAGAATTAAAATTTACAAAGCAATTCGATTGGCAGTTGACTCCTTGAATTTTTTATCAATATCGACCTCTCTACAGGCAAAGGTCAAGAGTTCTTTTTTTATAGGCATAAGACTTTTTTTTTAATTTCTGATTGTACAAATATTATATTCACTACATGTAATTAATTCACTTCTCACATAATATTATGATTTTATCTCATAATCAACATAATAAAAATTTTCACAAAAAGATCCGGCTTCATCATTTTTTGACAAGACTCGCTAATATTGAGTTTACTATTTCTAGAATTATTCGTTTTAATTTTCCACAGAAAACACGTCCTGTCAAAAACCGATTTTAATTATTTTAAAAATTTTCAAGAAAAACTAAGTAACTAACATTTCACTACATTCGTCCTGATTGACATAGGTTACTTAGAGTGACCATAAATTGTTCTAAAAAGATGGCCAACTACAGAAACGGACATTCGATTAAAAATATATGATCGTTTTGTTTCTAAGAAGTAATCTCTAGATCATATTTTAATACGTTTTCAAGAAAAACTAAAACGGCCATACTTGACATTCACTTTAACCTAAAAGCAAACTTTTATCACCTTTTTCATCTTAAAGCCTTTTTTCAAAATAAAACGTATCTATGTGCTTTCCCAAGCTCTAGTCTATATCTGAACCTTGTTTCATCAAAATTGGTTCTGTAGTTTAAGCGTAAAAGCGTAACAGACAGAGGAAGTTCGAAAGTAACTCTGTATAGTCAGTTAAATTATTAGTAAGAGTAAGGTATAATTAAATTGAAGAAACTTATACGTCTAGTTTTTGCTGAGGTTGTTAAATAAATAGTCGTAAAGCTGTAGTTTTCTAACACCCATTTAAAGTTCCTTTACAAGAAACCCAGAAACAGTTTAAATAGAAACTAGATATGAGCGTCGAACAAAATTGAAAGTAAAACGGTTGAAAACGGACACATCTCGGAGCTTAATCAAAGACAAGGCCTCAGAATTTGGCGTTGAGACGGAATAAAGAAAATTGGAACAACACATTTTCATACGAAATTCAATTTTACTGCACTGCAATAAGGCTGAAATTCACTCAGAAAATGATACTGCTTTTGTCTCTAACTGGACTAAACCGGACATAGTGAAATTGTCGTTTTGGTGACGCTGCAATCAAATATTCTTTATTACACTTTAGTTTCATTTTAGTGGTTAAATATTGAGAATCCTAAATTAAAAGAAGTGATGGCCCAGTGGTTAATGAATGTCTTACTCGGGAAATCCGAGTTCGATCTTGGGCCGGCGACTTTTCTGAGTTATGTGTTTTAAACATTCAAATATTACTTGCTGTAACGGTGAAGCAAAACATCGTGATGAAACCTCAACTCCTGATAGTTTCCCCTAAAAGTTGGTGGACTCTGGCCTAACACCCTCCTCATTCTAAAGAGGAGACCCGGCTTAGTAATGGGCCATTAACGGGTTGTGATGATGATGATGAAATTAAAATTGAAATTTGGATTCTTATTTGATAGTTCTTTTCCGATGTTTTAGTGTTAGTTTGACGAATAATTTCAAATAGTAATCATCTTCTACAATTGTCTTTAACTGGCCGACTAACGAATTAAAGTTCCATTTTAATGATTAATTGAAAATGAAACTATTATGTAGATAATATGTTTTTTAACCTCTTCTACTTCATATAGACCTAATTTAAGCATAACTGTTGATAATATTTGATAGTCTACCAATGCCTATTGATTTAATTTTAAAAAATATTAATAAATTTAAGATGTCAGGACAACTTATAAAATGTTTAAATATATTAAAAGATGTTTGACGAATCAATAGGGAAAAGGTTTTATATATATTGGTGATAGGTCTCCCGTATTAAAGATCAATCGGGTCATGAACATTATTACTTACTCTAGTTACGCGAAAATGCGTTGTAAGAGTGCTTCTTAATTTGGGTCGCCAATCCTAGGTGTTGCTTAAAAAATCATGATTTCAATATGGTAATTAATCTCATCAACACCATATTTATTTTCAAATTATTAAGATATCTTCTAATTTGTCTATGGGTCGTTAAGCAATCTAATGAGTATGTAGGAGTTTCTCAATATACTCGAAGTAAAGAAGACTTCTCGTTTACTTCTTTCTTTGGAAACCCAACTCTTTCTCTACTATTATATGCATAATTGATTAGTATACTAATGAACTTTCCTTTTGAATCACTCTGTATATTGGTTTAATCATCACGACCCGTCATTGGCCCACTACTAAACCGGGTCTCTTCCTCAGAATGAGGAGGGTATAGTCTACCACGCTGGCCCAGTGCGGGTTAGCAGACTTCACACACCTTTGAGAACATAAAGAACTCTAGGAGTGCAGGTTTCCTCACGATGTTTTCCTTCGCCGTTAAAGCAAATGATATTTAGATGCTTAAAACACACATAACTCAGAAAAGTCAGAGTGTGCCCAGGATCGAACCTCCCGAGTAGAAATTGAAGTCTCAGCCACTGGGCTATCACTGCTTATATTGGTTTAAACCGCATTAAAATCCGTTCCGTAGTTTAGACAATCGAAACGTACAGATAGCGAGAAGCGACTATGTAAACAGCTTATTTTAGAAATATCTGTTATAATTTATATTTTGGGTCAAACTGATTAAAAACCCATCTCCGAACAAAATCAAAATTCACAAGATAATGAAATCCATTGAGATTCATAGAAACTAAATGGTATTACTTGAATTTGCATTATTAAGGCTGGCTCTTACAGGAGTATTTATTTTGGCAAACACTAAGTGGTTTAATAAGATTAATGTATTTTGCTTGTTCATAGGCCTCTACGCTATCTTTATGTGTATATTTAAAGGGCTGATTCTATCTATAGATAATTACAAGGAAGTCGAGTTTGTTATAAAATAATAACATTATTAGCAACATTTTAATTGTTTGATCTTCAATGAAAGTTAACCATTAATATCTTATTTATAAATTGTTTAATTTCCAATATTTGAAATACTAATATATTACTCTAAGAATGTAATCAATAAATTAAATAAATAATTTAAACGAATATTAGGCCGGGCAAATGATATTAATATTGTCTAATATTATAAATAATGTCACCATTTGCCTAGCTTAGCTAGTGACAGTATTTCTATAAAAGGGCAGATACGGGTAGGATCTGGATACACTAGTTTCTACTCTATATAGTCGTTACCATGTTGCTCTTTTAAAGTAAATAAAATTTTAAAATTATCATCATTTTACTCTACATCTAAATACCAATCTATCAAGTTAATGTCATTTTAGTCTATTTTTTTTATAGATCCGGACATAATAATGTAAGAAGTCGGTTAAAAAGGAACCGTTGTACATCTATCTGTATCTGTAGTAGTAATGAAATCAAACTTCCAAGTAAACGCAATCAAAAGATGCGTTTTTACAGCATATTTTGTTATCTTAGGCCTCGCAACGGAATCAAAACCTATAAGACACTTCTGTATGTTAGCAACACTGTTTATAAAGTAGTAGTAGCGGGTAGATCATTTTATATTTTTTCAAGTATAACGACGTGAAGACAATATATAACCTTCGGTGCGATAGTTTAGTCTCAGTCTCTCTGGTGTTTTCGTGTAGTGAACATGGAAATTAGTGTTATAGTGTCGTGATTAAGGTTATACTTCTCGAGGTCCACGTAAGTTTACTTTATTGTCTATTTTCGTTAGCGAGGTCGAGTGGTGGAGGTGAGAGTTAATATATTATGAAAGAGCTCTTTAAACCTGCTCCTGGGTCTCAAGCCCCAGGCACCGCTCGCCTCAGTCTAAATTGCATGTGTATACGTATTGCTGTACAGTAATGTGTATCATATTTCTCCATGTTTATATCATGTATTACAAAAAATTAATCCTAAGACCAATTTTAAACATTTTTCAACTGTAAAAAAGCTACTTCTCTTCCTTTTCTACCAACTAACATTTCATTAAGGAGTTAGGGGTAGTCAAAGACATGAAACAATGAGAATTTTCAGTAATTTTTTTGCCATTAAATCATTTTATTTTATAAAATTCATAATATGGCATCATTACACAATGTTTTGACTTGAAGTCACGAAATTTTGAAAAATCAAAATTATAATTTCAAAAGTTATAGCTGTTTGTGTTGACCCAGTTCCAATCTTGCGGTCACCATCATGTGCTTGGAGATTCATCTAAAATCTTGTGTCTTTAAGATATCTTACTAATATTATAAATGTGAATGTTTGGATGAATTTATAACATAGATATAATAAAATATTCCACTCTAGGTCGACTAGTAAATATTAATTGAAGTATTATAAGAGCGAAATACATTTAAAAAATAAAGTCTGTTACCCATTTAATCTAAAAATATAAAGTGACAAACAAAGATTTAATCTAATTTAAGTTCTTCTAACATTAAATTGTTTCTTTCACGATAATTGTAAATTTTCGACTTTGAGTACAAAATAATTGATTAATATATTAAATCAAAACACAAACATGTATCAATTTGTAAGAAAATACTCTAATTAAGGTTTAATAAGGCATTTCGGATGTTATTTGAACAAGCTTATGTAATATAATATTTGCATTGATTTCGATCTATTTGATACTTGTTACTACTAATGAGAACCGAATTTGATTTTATATTTTAGTATATAATATATACCTTTTTATCGAAATTTTACTTATTGGACAATGTGTTTCTAGGTAGGTATAGGAGCCGGCAGATATCTTTAGGTCTGCGCAAAAATAGCTAGGTAAAGTTGCGCATTTTGAACCTGCTGTGTGCCTTTATCCGTGACTTTTACTATTTTGACAAATAGCAGACGCGCGGGAACTGAAACGTCGCATAAGAACCAATCGAGTGTGACGCGCTGCTCTCGCCCCGCGCTCCCCTCTAAAAAGACTAATAAAGACATCTGCGCATTCAAGGTCAAACCTATACTTGCGTGCTGGTAGTTAAACCTTAATTTTATTTCTAAACGTAATTATACTAAAACATATTTTTAAATTTAATCATCAGAAAATATTTAAAAAATACATTGTTAAAGTTCAATAGTTCAAAATGTAATTTTAGGTTCTGTATGGAATCTTTATAACATATATATATGTCGGAGAAACTAAGGGGATCATTGTGTCTACGTGCCTACGGTTAGGTTAAGTTCGTTGTGTTTACATTACCAAGTAGCAACAAGGTTATAAGGTACTATGTAATCGGAAACCACTCCCAGCAGCAACACAACACTGCCTCTAGTACTTTCACCAGCACTACCCAGATAATATCCACTCCTTGAGACCACGCATAAGACAGAGCTCCAGTGTCTCGGTGAATATAAAGGGGCAAGACGGTAGTTAGAATTCCCCTCCACGGGTGTCGATATATCAGAACAAAATTTTCCGACAGCAAAAATAGTCTTTCAAGTTAAGTCTTTCATTAAATTAATGGCACGATTTTTTATTTCGAAAGAAGGCTTTTAAGGGGATGTTGAAAAAAATCACATCGCCTAGTGTAACGTTTTAACGTATTACTGTAATAAGCATGTATCATCCCTTACATACGTAGCATGCAAAATCAATTGCGGTTTTATAAACGAAATATACAGCATCGTCCTTAATATAGGGCATGATATAGGGCGTAGTGAAATTAGGCGCTGGCGTGATTCCAAATTTAGTAGATGACACAAAACTGTAGTGGTGTAAGTGGAAAACACTTAACATGTCCCCTTACATTTATACGAGATACGAGTATTGCGATGAGATACGAACTGCTATACTTGGAACGGAAATAGGCGGCTCTCTTCAACTATTTTAAGATCAAATGTGTTGCTGAGTATCATGTAATTAATTAACCTTAAAATTTATATAATACTAGTCGACCGATTTTGGTGAAATTTGGTACAGAGATATACAACAGCTCGTTATGAACATTCAACCTAAAGAAGCCGGAACGGGTCAAGTAGTTTTTATTAAAAGTTAAATAGGTACGTAAAAATATAAGAAACAAAGATTTATTTCAGAAGCTGTTTGTAAGTGTAGATTTCTTGAAAGTTTCTTTTAAAGTATACTGAAAGTAGTTTCTCGATGTCTTGGGCAAACCGTTGACAATGGATAAAGTCAGATGGGCTAGATATTGCCTCTTGGATTTCTTGGATATTGATATTGTTTCTAGTATTTTTATACCTTTAAATATACTACTTTATTATATTTGTGATTACTTTTAATAGTCAATTAAATAAATAACTAATAAACGAATTTCTTTGGACAAACATAGATCATAACGGAGAAAACAAGAAAAGTTAAGAGATTTTAGAGATTATTAGGCCCTTTGATAGCCTGATTGCTTGACGATTCCGGTAGAAGTGTAACAATTGTGTTTTACTGTGTTACGGATTTGATTCAGGTGGAATTGTAACGATAGTGTTTTACTGTGTTACGGATTTGATTCAGGTGGAATTGTAACGATAGTGTTTTACTGTGTTACGGATTTGATTCAGGTGGAATTGTAACGATAGTGTTTTACTGTGTTACGGATTTGATTCAGGTGGAATTGTAACGATAGTGTTTTACTGTGTTACGGATTTGATTCAGGTGGAATTGTAACGATAGTGTTTTACTGTGTTACGGATTTGATTCAGGTGGAATTGTAACGATAGTGTTTTACTGTGTTACGGATTTGATTCAGGTGGAATTGTAACGATAGTGTTTTACTGTGTTACGGATTTGATTCAGGTGGAATTGTAACGATAGTGTTTTACTGTGTTACGGATTTGATTCAGGTGGAATTGTAACGATAGTGTTTTACTGTGTTACGGATTTGATTCAGGTGGAATTGTAACGATAGTGTTTTACTGTGTTACGGATTTGATTCAGGTGGAATTGTAACGATAGTGTTTTACTGTGTTACGGATTTGATTCAGGTGAAATTGTAACAATAGTGTTTTACTGTGTTACGGATTTGATTCTGGTGGAATTGTAACAATAGTGTTTTGCTGTGTTACGGATATTGAACCTCTCTGACTGAGGATCATGTAAGTTCTTACAGCATATTTATCATGCGAGTCCTTACATTGTATTTAGGTGTGTTAACACAACCTTAGGTTAGGTTTATGTTTACTCTACTATAAGCTACTCGCTATCTACCATAGCAAAATCATATTTTATTTTAAATTAATCTTTTTCTAAATTTATGACTTTATATTATATGATTTACATAAATGTAGATTGTTTTGTATTAACTAATAGTTTGTAGTATCAGTAGTCGGTGTGTGTAGTATGTAACTACTTCTCACTAATATTATAAATGTGAAAGTTTGTATGTTTAGATATTTGGATTTTTGTTGCTCAATGACAAAAAGGGCAAAACGGATTTCTATAAAATTTTACACACAAATACTTTATAACCTGAATTAACACATATGCTACTTTTTATCACAGAAAATCATAGTTCTGTAGGATAATAGTAAAACTTTAACAATGATTTCTCGTAATTTGTTTAAATCTGTCTTCGCTCGATTATAAAAAGTATTAATAAAGACAACATGAACAAATCCAAGCACTATTATGTCGAAATTCCGACATGAAATGAAGCAGTCAACAGTCGGTAATATCGAAATGAGAGCATCCTCGAAATTAAAGCCACTCAGTGCTGGTTCAAAGTTGAATCTCATTACGCGGCACAAAGCATCAGGAATTTTTGAATTTTCAAAGCTTTTCACGATGAGTCTTGATTTTCAATTTTGAAATTGAAAATAAAATTTATTATAAAATTTTCTTATTTGTTAAAAATATTAACCTTACGATCATTACCCTTTATATAGTGGCGAGTTTAGCAACATCACTATATTACACTCCACATTACATTACATCATACATTACAGTATATTTACATTACAATACATTATAAACACACTTACACATACATACACATTATATACTATACAACATAATCCACAAAATATTCACTTATTTTATAATATTATTTTGCACGTCGTGGTACTTTCTCTTATCCTTGCTGTAAACTTTTAATATTAATAAACTATTTAGATCGTGTATTGTGTTGGACTTGTTATTTGACACATAATATCAAGTTCATAGCAACCTCCTGAATGTACTCTTGTACAATCTGAGCGGTGTGTGGCCGGGCGTTATCTTGCATTAGAATTGATCTATCACCCATATTTATCAGATATGGTTCTACATACTCATTGAGGATCTTTTGAGCATATCTCACCCCAGTCAGAGTGCCATTTACTATGGCCACTAACTCTGTTCAACCTTCCGAAAAGATGCCAGCCCTACGTGTACAGAGCCCCCGCCGTATTGGACTCTTACTACAAAGCAGGCTTGAGCGTATCGCTCACCAGGCCGCTTATAGACTTTTCGCCTTGACTCACGAGTGAATAATGAGAAACGTGACTCGTCCGTGAATAAGACTTTTGCCCATTCTTTTTCACCCCACTGTACGTGGTCATGAGCATACCACAATCTTAACGTTAACCCGATGTTCTGCCTCAAGTTTGGGACCATTTGCTGGCCTGTGGGGCTTCAGGTTTACCTCAATAAGTGTTCTTCTGAGGGTGACGATTTCTCAAAATAGTGCTGGCAATATATCCGTTTTCCCTAGCTTTAGTGCATCTGGGATGGCCATTACATGGTCTTCTGAGATGATTTCCGGTTTCTTCGTACCTTTTTTTTCACCTTGAAGACCGTTCTTAATGCAGTACCCCATCATTCTTGCAGTACGCCGCATACTGAGGCCTAGTTCCAGATGTGCCATAATTCTTGCACATTCTTCAGGTGAAAGAGGCATGGTAATTAATGTTTACGAGCTAAAGACACCTTGGCTTTTGAATGAAATGTAAATGATCAAATCGACTATTTATACTGATACAACTAACAAAATAACGAAAACTGTTTTTTTGCATTAATATCTTTAAAATAACATAAATTATCCAGTAAATTTTATTTTAAAAATACTAAGTAGTGACGACATTTTTAACTACACAACTGTCAACACTGGTGCAAGTCGCTTGCACTCGTTTAATATTGAATTGAATCAGGCGTTACTTTGCGGAAATTCATGGTTTAAAAGGAATAAAAATGTTACCTTGCTATAAACCGCGGCAATCTGAACTACCAAACTCGTATGGTAATTGCTCTAACCAATTTAATTAGACATAATTAAAAATACCAATCAAACATTTGAGCTGCTGAACGAACAAATAAACGTGTCTAAATCCACTCTACTCGATATCTTTAGTTGTAAGAACAAAACACGAGTACCGAGTTAAGTATCGAGTATCGAGTATTGCGTCTCGAATATCGAGTATTGAGTTAAGGTATAAAAGGCTGTTTTTTGAACAAAATTGTCACTTAGCAAGTGACGCTTGTAGAGTCAACACGTCCTGAAGATGCTTCGGTTACGGAGCGAAACGTACGTCGATTGTCGATCGCGATCTACTTGTGTGGTGTGTACTGGTTCGGGTTCACGCGTTACACTTTTCTGTCAACGGTGTGCTCTTCCGGATTGTGCCGTACGAGTATGGTTGTTAGATCGTCAAGCTACCTACTTGTGTGGTGTGTCTTAGTTCGGGTTCGCGCGTCTCACTTTTGTGTGGACAGGGTGCTCTTCTAGGTTGTACCATACGAGTTTGGTAGTTCAGATTGCCGCGGTTTATAGCAAGGTAACATTTTTACTCGTTTAATAGTTCTAATGTACTTAGCTCGAGCGCGCAAGTGACGTTTACACAAGTATACGCGCGGTGCCGCTAGCGCACGCACGAGTACACTGGTAGAAATGCAAAATTTACATAATAGTAACGATAGCACGTTTTACTATAAGAAAACTATATTTCCATAACTTTACGTCATTTAAGATGGGGGATCTACAAGGGTATTGTCGCTTAATCCGACCGCGGATACTTTAGTCTTTTAATAAACATAGGAAGCAAATGAAAAAAAGCTGTTGTGTTCATCTTTTCTTATTAAATTGATATACCATATATCTAACATATAATAAAATAATTGGAGAGGATCACGACATAGTAATTTTTTTTTTGGAATTTCTTCTGAAGCGTAATCTTATATTAGACCGCGGTTACTTTAGTCTTCTAAGAAACCTAGAAATTAAACTGCTGCTCGGTTCAGCTCTTCTAATATGGTTGATATACTATATATCTAAAATATAATAGAAGAATTGGAGAGGATCAAGAGATAATTTATCTTATTTATAATTTATTTACTACTACTTTATTTCTTAAAATTTTAAACTGATTTAAAAAAGGAGGAAGTCTTTGACTTAAAATTTTGTAAGTAAATTTTTTTTTTTTTACAAGTAAACCTTATCAAATACATGACTAGAGTACTACATAGATAACTGACACAGGTAGGTAATTCTACTTTTTAATTACGTTAATTCAGTTATAGGCTTAAACTGAGCATCTGGGCAGTGATGGCGAGTGTTTTTGATCACAAGTCCAAGGCACTGCTTAGGTTGCTATCGTAATTGTAAGAGATCATAATGTTTAGTTATTTATCGGTTCAGCGGCAGTGTCTACGTTGCGTTTATCCAATAGTCCAATTCCGTCATTAAAAAAAATCATAAAATTTTTATAGCCGATGTCACCCGCGCCATTATTAAGAATCTATTGACACCTCATTCATGAAAATTGGTTCAGTAGTTTAGGCGATAGAGTGGAACATACAAACATACATACATACATAGACTGCCAAAATCATAACCCTTCCTTTTGGCTTCGCCGTAGTCAGGTAAAAAAAAACAAACATGCAAAAGGCACATTAGATAATTTATCCCAGCTTGAGAGATAGGATAGTTTTTATATTTATTAATGACCTCAATAACAAGTTAAATGTTTGTAGGATAAACTGTAGGTAATAATTATTTTTTAAGTTCTTCAAGTTTCTAAATCAAATCAAATCAACATTATTTATTTCAATTAGACTTTTTTTAAAAGTACTTTTGAAACATCAAAAATTTGTCGGTTAGTTAGTTTGTTTGAAGCTACCACCAGCTCGGAAAGCAGTTTTCTGTTGAGAAGAGCCGGCAAGACACTCAACAGTCGCTCTTTTCAAAAAGCCATTTACATAGTCTGGTATACAAATCATTTAGCTTGAAAGTCAACGTCACTTAGATTCCAAGCATTCTCATCATTTAAGTAATCCTGTACATTACAGTATGCTTTATATATTAATGACTTCTTGATCGGAGTTTTAAATTGTTGAAGTGGCAAGTCTAATATAGGCTGTGGAATCTTTAGATGCGAACAAGCCCCATGAAACTATTACTGACTTTGTGGAGACGATAGTACGGCGTTACAAGTTTATTTCTGTTTCTAGTATTAACATTATGTTTGTCACTGTGTTTTGAATACTAATGAATATTCTGGTAAATGAACAAAATATTACAATATATGTATTGAGATGGGACTGTTAGAAAGTCTAACAGACGGATATATGTAAGTTAGTTTATTAAAACAACATTTAATATCTATTGTTATTTAGGTTGGATAAGCATCTAATAGATGGCGGTTTCTGTGTGTTTTCTGTCACTCCTATTTTTTATAATATGATTGGTTAATCGATAAATATATAAAACACTTAAACATTAAATATTCAGATACAAACAAATGTATTCAAAGTACTTAGCAAGTTAGTAATAACGTCTCATTTCCCATTCCCACTGTGTCCGCATTATTGATGTTTCCAGTACGGATAACTTAATTTCATCAGAATTCATGTTAGACTTTTTGTATACATAACATACTTAGAGTCAGAATTACGTAAACAGAAATAAGTGGAACAAACAACAAAAATGATTGTATACGTTTTGAGCATGATTGAAAAGTTTAAGCAAATATATAATGCAAGTAGTCGGAACTAAGTTAAAGGATCTCTTATTTAGGGTAGGTTTTCTAAGCCGAAACACAGATTGCTCTAGTTCGGTTACAGTTGCTGAAACTATTCTTATGTTTAAATATTTGGCTATTGTATATATAGATATTATTATTAGGAGAAAATGTAACTTTTTTGGACAATAAATAAATATTTCTTTCTTTCTTTCTTCTCCAGAGGTGTGATACACTGAGCGAGGCTTTGCAATATCCTCGAACTCCTCTGGAGGTTTAATACTGTTCAAGAGTTATGATTTTTAAAGGGTAACTTATGATAAAACTGTAAAATATAACATTTACAAACCAAAATTGAAAACGGTTATAAAAAAATTAAAAAATAGAATTTTTTATTTAATTCCAAACATTTCGGAATAATTCGAAGAAATAACATTTTTTAAGTATGAATTTTAATCTAATAGAGATTCATAATTGGTGATGATACATAAAATTTTCAAAATCTTAATTAATAACAACCCATTTAATAGATTTTTAATGATTTACAACTGATAGATTATTTTTGTGCTCAAACAAACGCCTTACACAAAGAAATCTTTTACTTTGAAAATAAAAGCAACAACAGAAGCTTCATTAGTTTTGTTAAAATAGGCTTTTAAAGAATTGCACACAGGCAAAACCCTGTATTTAAATTCTTAGAATATTTTTCAGCTGTGGCCTGACTTTACAGCTCACTTTGTATTCTAACCTAGATTTGCCAGTTTCTAGCTGTAGGTCAAATAAATGTGACCTTAGCGGAATTGGCGTCTGACCTCCGGTATGAATTTTTATATGTAAAGGTAGGAAAATGAGACATTTTTAAAATTACATTGTTATTCGATGATACTATTATGGATGATCTTGATACAAATATCACGAAAAATATACATGAAATAAATGAAATACATAAAATAAATATTTTTGTTCGGTTTTTCGGTCTCTCCTGGATGTTTGTATTTATCTAAAAAAATGCTTCTCGTATATTTGTCTCTTTAATTAATTTTTAAAAAGTGGAAAGCAATGGGTCAAGAGAGTATATTTTATTATATGTTTTAAAATGTCTTAACTATAATAGTTATTTCGCATTGTTGAAAGAAGCAGGCAATTTCGAGAATACTACAAAAAAGCTTCCAAAAGACTAAGTAGATAATGGAACAGAGATCGAAACTACGAAAAAGGAGTTGTGCTTTATATGCAGACCAAGAGTATGACGACTTGACTACAATATCCTACTAGAGGTTATACTTTATAAACAGACCTTCAGAGTTACTGCCAGAAATCAATGCTACTAACGTCATAAATAACACTTGACACGATAAGGTTCTTAAGTACTTGACATTAAATAAATAAGTAATAATTAAAGGAAAAATTACACAACAAATAAAAATAATAGTACATACAATTGGCAAAAACTTAACATTGCTATCAGAAAACAATTGCTACAAAATGTTTTTCTTCTAACACGTTTTATAGATGACTCTATTAAGAAATTTCATTATTCTAGGTCAACGACAAGTATTTTTTGATGTCGAACACTTAGAAGATTAATATTTTCATAGCTCCAAGTAACTACAAGTCTCAGTATTTGATATTACTTAACCTTCACATCTCTACTGTCGACTCTACTATCGAACATGTAAGGTTTTTATTTTTCCGCTTAAGCTTCGGTATCCTAAAAATTAACAAAGTATTTAAGTTAGAGTAAAAGTTACTGAGATATATAAGTTGTTAGGAAATAACTACTGCACTTCACAAAATGAATTTATTTAAAAAAGCGACGTTTAATACAAAACCGATTGATAAATTTAGACAAACTATTAGCATACTAAAAAAGTTAAATAAAAGCTTGTCAAAAATAACAAAATTGAATTACAGTGCCAATAAAAAGTATATAGCCATTGCAATTCAAAAATCCAAAGCTGTTGACACGTAGTTAAAACTCTTTTTCAGTGAAACTCTTTGAACCAATTACACACAGGTTGTCCCTGTTTGAATTAAACAAGTGACGTTGGAAAATCGGGAAATTGTATAGCTTTTTCTCGTTACATCAATACTTCAGTTGGCAACACTGTTTAAACAACTGTTTTTACATTGTTCCACTCTTTGAGCATAACGGAGGCCGCCTTTACTTTTAGTGCAGGATGTGCGTTGCACACGGGCGCCGAGCGTAGCGATGGAGATTCCTTTCGAGAAACATTTGCATTGAAGTGTGCATTTATTTTTGTCGCCAAAAATCATTTCATAAAATCGGTTATCCTTTTTTTAAGAACATGGGAGCTATGATGATTATTGCACACAGGAGCTACGTAGATTAGAGACACCTCTTCTCTAATCTACGTAGCTAGTACAGTACAGTATCTTATTAATAGCGAATCAAAAATAGGTTAAAATATAAAGCTGAAGAGTTTGTTTGTTTGTTTGCTTGAACAAGCAAATCTCAGGAACTACTGGTCTAATTTGAAAATTTATTTCAGTGTTAGAGAGCTCATTTATCTGGAAAAGCTATAGGCTATATATCATCACGCTAAGAGCAATAAAAGCGGAGCATCACGCGGACGAAGTCACGCGGGTTGACTAGTATTTGATATTTCGAAGAAATATCTTGAAAAGTTTAACTGTTCAAACAAAAATTAAATTAAAAAAAGTCTCACTTCTGAATTAAAATTTTGTAATATTACGTTAAAAAAAACAAAATTGAGTAAAGTGTCTACAAAGTATGGTTGACTAAATAAAGATTTTTTTATAACTTTTTAAACTAAGTCCTCGTAAACCTTCATATTTAAGTATCTTTAGTAAGAAGACACAGCTCAGAATCTTTTGTAGAATTGCATGTGGGCGAAAAAAAAATAATGGTTTTAAGGTTAAGATTATGGGGTTTCTTATAAAAAAATGACGTTTTCGTTCTAGGACTGTTTACGTATTAACCGACAAGAAAATTAAAAGCACAAGAGAAAGTAAGGTTTAAAATTCAAGAATACTTTTCGCATTTTATACATACTTTTTTGTTCTACAACTTCAAAAGGTTCACAAAATATGTTTCCTAAAATGGGATGTCTATTTTCAAGCGAAGAAAAGAACTTGCCGTCAGCTCGAATAATTTACAACTTATAAAACTAGAAAATTATAATATTTCAATAAAATTTCATACGCAAATAATTCAACATGCGCATTTTTCGCTGACAATTGAAATTACCATAAAATATGCATTCAAATGAGACCACATATCATTTAAATAGTGAACCGTTTGAATTTCATATTTTAAAGTTGAACTGGCGTTGTACATTGACGACGAATAGAAAAAATCCGGTAAAGTGCGAGTCGGACAAAGGGTTCCGTAACAATATCTAACAAAAAACACATTTATTGTATGGGAGCTCCCCTTAAATATTTATTTTAAGCTCACACCTTACCATTACAACCGGGCAGTAATCTTACTTCTTACTAATAATATAAATATTAAAGTTCTGATGTTTGTTACTCAATCAAGAAAAAACTCCTGAGAGAATTTCATTGAAATTTGGCACATATACTTTATAACCTATAATAACAAATATGCTACTTCTTATCCCGGAAAAAATCAATAAAATATGTTCAAAACATGATAATACAAAATATGTATATTATCGAAGGCACCTAAATATTTTACTTTAGCATTGACGCAACTTGAAAGTTTCTTGTTTAATATAAGTATACTTATATGATATGGTCACTTCGCGGAAATGGTTAATTATAATCTGTGATTTGGTCATCTGTATACAGCGCCATCTAGTTTGCAATTAGTAATTAAATAAGATCGGAAATAAACTCTTATTGTAATATATGGAATAATTATTTTAATATTATAAATTTGATTGTTAACTTATTAAATTATTTAAATCATATTAAATTGTTTTAGATGAATTAATGATTATTTTAATATTAACATTAAATTATTATGTTAGTAGATTTAAATAGGTGGCGTAGTTTATGATTTTGTTCTGTATCAGCTTCCGTTTCAATATATAAAAATTTGTAACTTATTAAATAATTTAAAACATTTATTTTGTATTATTTTGTTATTTTTAAATATAAATTGATATTCTAACTGTGAGAAATAATAAAAAAAAGATGCTAAATACGCAACCAAGGTATTAAATGGGACTTAGGGGAATTACTATTAAATGGGATTTGACAGAGTTCACTTTTCGTTAGAATTTTGTAGTGTCATCTATCATTGCATCCGCGCGAATCCGGGCGGGACCACTAGTTACTAAAAATAAACAAGATTACCTTTTTCAATTAATTTTTTACACTAAGACCAACCCCTCTTTGACAATCTTAAGAATATGTTGGTCTGGAGATCGCTACTCACAGTTTGAAAAACAATGCACTATAGAAAAACCGCGACCTCGCTCATAGATTTGTGGACAGTCTGTTAAAATAGACAAAGAACGGTTACAATCTCTAGGCACTGCTTGGCTTACGTTATATTATATTTTTTCATTAAATTTATGTAAAATTAGTAAAGTTTATATCTTATGAAAAATCTCACCTATAAAGATAGATAAAAAGGAATTACGTTGAGACTTTATCTATAATAGGTTCTCAGATAACATCAACTTAAGTCCTCTAGTTACTATCTCTGGCTTTCGGAATTACACAACACATTTAAACTCTAATAATGTTTAGCAGTGATAGTGGTTAAGACTTTTACATCTTACTCGGAAGCTCCGAGTTCGATCCTACGTAACAAGCACACACCGACGACTTTTCTGAGTTATGTGTGTTTTAAGCAATTAAATATCACTTGCTTTAACGGTGAAGGAAAAGAGCGTAAGGAAACCTGCACTCCTGAGATTTCCTTAAAGCTCTTAAAGGCGTGTGAGGTTTGCCAACCCGCATTGGGCCAGCGTAGACTATGGCCTGACACTATCCTCATCCTCACTCTAATCATAACCACGGATAACGATGATGAATGTGACTTTATTTTCAACCATAGTGGATTAATATATAACTTTTCATTGACATGGTGCTAGTAAATTTGAGATTTTAGGGTTCCGTACCTATTTGCTTTGTTATCCGCTTGCTCATTGAAGCTTTTCAGAAACGTGGAGATTAAAGTTGAAAATGATACTCAGTTCTCCAAACCCTTGAATCTATGAAAAAATAAAACTTCTAAGTCATAGCAATTAAAACATTTAGCTGTTAATGCATATTTTGTTACTCGCAAAAAACTTCCCATAGAGCTAGAATCATGAAAAACTGTATGAACTTCGGTAGGAACTGTTTAACATAACTAATAAGTTGGTTAACTGACAACGACTGACGGGGACAGTAATTTATAAATGGAAAAATTAAAATCAGTCCCATAATTCAAGTTGTACGGAATTTTCGGTCCGCGATTCCGACTCGCACTTGGACGAATTTTTAACTATTAACGTGGCCCATGAATATAAATTAGACAATGTCATAGCATAAAAAAACGAGACAGATCTCTTGTTCAAAAGGATTGCTAAATGCTATATTTAAAAAAAAATCTACTAGGAAAGTTAGGAAAAACTTAACCACTGAAAAAAGACGTTATATTATTTCTTATTTATTTTCCACTTTCAATTTACTTAGTATAATATTATTATATTTTATTACGCTAATTCGAAATACGCAGGTAAAATAATCCAACACATAAAATCCTCACATAAAACAATCGCTTACGTCACATTCATGGTTCATGGTGTTTTATATAGAGTCCTAATTTCCTAACTTAATATTAAAATTTTGAAAGAAATCCTAAAGAAACGTAGAAAATTAATAGCGATTTAATACACTACTTACGATATCTATTGAGGAATAGACGGCGCCTGTCTGTCTGTTACACAATCAGGCTTATATGAAACCAATTTTCATAAAATATGGTATAGAGATAAAGCAGAGCATGAGAAAGGCACTAAGCTATATTTTATCGTGAAAAAAAAGTACTTAAAAATAAACCTAAACAAATTACTGTGTGATTTTTCCATCTATTGACGTGAGGATGAAGTGCATATCAAACTTTGCGTTCGTTGTTACTATGTTTTCCACGCCATTGTATAAATTATCCAAATAAATATAAACAAAAAATACACGCCAATGCGCCGGTGTAGCTCCATGCAGTGCAACGCGGCGTCAGAGGGGGCATCGAAATACAGGAGAGCCAAAATGTTTAAAAAAATTGTCCACCCGTGCGAAGCCAGGACGGGTCAACTAACAATCTATAAAATCACCATTTCACGCTGCGTTAAAACTGGTAAGTATAACTAAGCATTAAATCAGATTTTACTTTTCACAAAGAACTTTGGTATTACTTGGGCTTGTTCACTAGAATATTACTTGCGATCGCGAATAATAACGTCTTTCGTGGATAGAATATTACTCCCGGAGTTAGACTTTAGATACAGAGCTTCAGAGTTAGGGCTAGAATACTCTCGAATCTTAAGATTTCTGTCATGGCGACGTATTTTTTTGGTTACCTGGTATCTCTGCGTTAGCACAACTGATACAGTTTGTCCTACAAAATGCGCATCATAAATGACAGTAATTATTTGACTTTTACCTATCCTACTCATGCCATGTCACAACAGAAGATATTATTTGAAAGCAATTCAAACTGTTCCAAAACTCTATTAAACTAGTATTAAAACTAAATTATAAACTTATAACTATCGTGGTAATTCAGCAGAATAATTACACTTTATTTCGTGTTGATGAAGGACATGACCACCCTCTATTATATATATATAGTTGGCCTGCGAACGGAATAACATGTCATCATAACGATAATCACTAATATATTTTCAAACTCCAGAATCAATTTTCGTTAACTAAGAGTCACTCCAGGATATCGCATACATTTTTTTTTAAATAGCTTCATTCACTTCAAATACATGATCATCATTACAACCCATTTATGGCAAACTGCTTAACCGGGTCTCCTCCTCAGAATGAGGAGGAGGTTAGGCCATAGTCCACCACGCTGGCTCAGTGCGGGTTGGCAGACTTCAAACACCTTTGAGAACATGGAGAACTCTCAGGAGTGCAGGTTTCCTCACGATATTTTCCTTCACCATTGTAGCAAGTGGTATATAATTGATTAAAACACACATAACTCAGAAAAGTCAGAGGTGTGTGATCAGGATCAAACCTGAACCGTCCCAATTAAGACACCGTTGTCTTAACCACACGGCTATCACTGCTTTTTTTTTCAAATACATAAATTTTTCTTAATATAAGCTACACATATAGTGAAAATACAAACTTATGTTAGCTCGTTGATGCGTAATGCGTATGCGTTTTGAGGGTGTATGCTGTGAAATGGGGGGTATTATTACTGTGACAACATTGATGATATCTTAGATCTTAATGTAGTCTGGCCTAGAGGAAATTATAATTGATACTTTTGCAAAATTTTAGTGTTTGTCAGACATTGAAAATTGATTCTTAAGTCTAAAATGAAATGAGTAATTATGGTTATGATGACATGTTATTCCATTCATAGGCCAAATTCTTTATGGAGGATGGTTAATGGTCATGTTCATTACAAAGAAGTCTTAAAAGGTCGAAAGGAAAACCAGGATTAAAAATATCGTACGAACTTTGAATTCGTAACATTTAGCAAATTTATTAAAAAATAATTTTGTAAACCACATTAATGAATGATGAGCAACTAGATATTCTAGAAATTAATAAATAATCTATTATTTTGATAAATGCGACAAATTTTCACTTTTGAAAAATCTGCACTTTCATAAAATAAATATGTATCTCAAATATTGTTTAATTAAAATTTTCGAAAATTAACATATCAATATTTATATATTATTAATACACTTTTTAATGCAAAATATTAAAAAAATATATTAATTGTTATTACTGACTTTATCTAGTCTATATTATAAATGGATAAATTTCTGAAATATGTGAAGTCAATATACTTTAGTGGTCATAAAAGAGCATGAATATCGATAAAATAGAGGGTCTTTTTACTATTACTGAAAGGAGTGAAGAAGTGAAGAACATCAAAATTTTGTAAGCTCAGCAGTCCCAGGAGCAAAAATCAACAGAAACTACCGCATTCATGAAAAGGGTCGACTAAGGGTCGTGAGCCGGTGGAAAAAGAGCCTTTGCTCTATTTGTCACATCAGTTAATTTTTTTTCACTTTTGCTATAATTATAAACACCTAAAAGCACCACCATTGGGAAGTGAAGAAATAATATTTGTTTAAGAAAACAAATGATTTTTTTTTATTTCAAAACTATGCTGAAATAGAAAGTTAAATACTAAAAAAGGAAATTTTGATTTATAATTGAATTAAAAAATATATATAAATTCTGGTTTAAATCTAGGAAAAAATTCTCATTTGTGTACAACAGAAAATATTCCATGTACTATAACACCATTAATAATTTATTCCCATAAACGTGAAATTTTATTTTAAAATAATAATTTAATATATTAATAAAAGCTTATATAAAACAAGTCAGCTAAGTACAATAGATTAAACGACAATATGACGTATAAATTACTTATTTTCCTTGCCATAATTTAAATCTTTAATTTATTTATGTAGCAACACTTAAATTACTACAAAATTAAAAACTTTTAAATCTAAAAATTATTTAGTTTTTATATTAATTTTTTATTTAATCAGTTGGTACATAATTTACCCAAATTTTTTTTAGTTAAATCGTATTTTTTACACCCATACTTGTAAAAAATTAAAAACTTAATAGCTAATGAATTAAAATAGTTTTTAATACTTAAAGGAACCGTTTAAAAATTAAGTTTTAAATATAAAGGATTACCTCAATTTAATCAGCAACAAAATCACTAAACCACACTCTCACAATCACTACACAACACAAACACCCACAAAATGTAATTAATATATATCGTAATACTAATATTCGCTGAACGTCAACACGTCCTCTCGCAACGACAGCTCACGTCACACTGGATACGCGCTAGCGTTAGAGCGAGAGGGATGTAGAGAGAGAAGAGAGAGATCCATATAGAACGGAAGCTGCACGACTTATTTTACTATTATGGTTATTTAGAAAATCTCTTACAATAAAACTAATACCCTAAAACTATAAACTTATATTTTCTGTCGAAATTGTTATATATATGGGGAGAGGGATACTTGATCCCTCCCTTTGTTTTTATGGTTTATAAGGTTTTTAAAATATTTTATGCAGAATTTATCTAGGTATTGTCTAAGAAAGTACCTTTACATTCATGGAAAAAATATGTAATATATATTATAGTAAAAGTCGTAAGATCTGAAATTATATCTTGAGTCCCATGTTCTGCGAAACTTAAGAGGGAAAAATTTAACAATTACACAAAAAAACAAGCCGCAATGTGGCAAGTTTAATTAGAAGCTATTTATACTCTTTAATCTCAATTTATATCACACTGTCTTAAATCTTTGGTGCTAACTTAAACTTAATTGAATTCAATCTAATGTGCTATTGTACTTAAAAGATATTATGTACTTAATTAAAGTTGTATAGTATAAAATCCCGAAATATTTCGACTCCATTTTCATTCCTAATTCATTTAAAACAAAAAATCTTTTTAATAACTTTTCAAAAAGTTATTTAATTAATTTTAATGTATAATAAAATGTTAATTATATCGACCACGGTGGATGCGGCTATAGACGCATATTACAATTCTTGTATGTTTTTACTGGTATTCAATTTAAACATGAACAAATTACATCAAAATCTTTTAGGCGATTACTTGAAATATTTAAAACTAGCCAACCCGCGCGACTTCGTTCGCATGTTGCTCCGCTCCTATGGTTCGTAGCGAGATAGCCTAAGTTACTCTTTGTTGCATCAGCTATCTGCCAGTGAAAGTCCCGTCAAAATCAGATAGAAGGACAGAAAGACAGACAAAAATTGTAAAAAATGTTGTTTTGGTATATGTACCGCGTGCGTGTATACATCCATATACACTAACTAATGACTAAACAAAACGATATCTTACAATCCAAGCAGTGGCCTGGGTCCATAGCCAAGGGCTGATTCACATTGTAATGTGACATTAACGAGATAGGAGAGCCTTAATACCAGCAACACAGCACTATTTTTACACTTTCACTAACACCTCTGACACTTCTTGTTCTTTTTACATGTCAATAGGTTACCATTATGAACGAAAAATGAAAAAAAAAATTACATACTTAATGTCTAAAGTGTATGTAACTTTTTTTTGAAACCCTGAAACATTACGAAATATTTCACTTGTTATTTATTTCAAGAAAAAAATGTCTTAGTGAGAAATTTATTTCAATTTATTTTGATCACGTCAAGGAATTGTATGGTGCGAGTTCTTGTCTTACCTTATCTGAGAAAGCTGCGTTCAAGTGTGATACGAATCTATTGATTTAGTTTCGATTCTTTGTTTTATTTCTTATACTATTTTTCTTATTGGTTAAGTTTAAAATTAAAAAAGAGTATATTTTTAAAGCGATTTTAAATATTCTCCTATTAAAAAGTTAACATGTGGCATCGTAACGACCAAGATAATGATTTAAGAATTGATTTTTAATGCACTTTTTTGTTTGAAAGCTAATTTAATCAAATCAATGAAAAAATTATCAGCTCATTTGTAAGAGATTTGAGAATTGCGTGACCGTTTAAATCTTCTAAGGTTTTATATTATAGTTTCACTAGTCGACCCGTCCGGCTTCGCCCGGGTGCAATTTAACACGTGTATTTAGTCGTAACCGCTATGTCCCTGCATTTTGAATCTGTAATATCTTCAAAAATATTCGTTTAAATTTCATGCTGTAAAGAGTCATATTGATCTATATTAAATGCACAATGTATTTAAGGTACCTAATTGGATAAGGATTAATGCTGTATTGTTTAAAATCGCTTCGTAAATAAACCATTATTTTTTGTAAAAATTAAAGGATAATAAATGGTTATTGTGAGTTATCCCTAAGAGGTAGACATCTACCATCGCGGACTTTTTTGTAGACCTTTTTAAGGTGTACAATACTGTAGTACATTATTTTGATCTATCTCGAAGGTTTCAGCCAGCGTTTGCAATGTAAGCGCAAAAAATGTGTTTATTTACGACTTCACATTAGAAACCTCTACAATTATTAGTGTTTCTCTACTATATTATATATGTATTATACATATAAACCTTTCTCTTGAACCACTCTATTTAAAAAAACCGCATGAAAATCCGTTGCGTAGTTTTAAAGATTTAAGCATACATAGGGATATAGGGACAGAAAAAGCGACTTTGTTTTATACTATGTAGTGATTTGTATATCTATCACATAAACAATAAACAAGAAATAGTCTGTGTTATGTTACTTACATTTTTCTCGTTACTAATATATTAAATCCTACAGGGAAATAAGTAATAAAGAAAGTAACATAATTGTGTATCGGATAACAAAGTCGGTGTCGACTTCTGTTGTTTAACGTCAACTAAACAGATTTATTTGATTTGTAGTGTATTGCTTGACTTTATTCGTGTGTACGAATATAAAATCCAGTAGAGTATTTCTGAAACGAGACTTTTTAAACAGGATGCCACATTGATGACATTAATTCTAATTGTATAATTAAGATAAAAAGTAATATAAAACATTCTAAAAAATTCGCTTCCGACGCATTGATGTATTTTGAAAAAAAAAACCCAAACAATAAATTTCAGGAATGAGTTACCTATTTTTAACGCTATTTATTATTTGGTCATAAGTTCCAAATAAAACTAAATATTTGATCGTTGTAAACGAGAAACAGATATTTGATCATGAACTTTAGGAAGCTTTTAGGGTATAAAATTACTTGTCAGACTGCATTAAATTTATCAAGACAGAGGTTATAAAAAATATTACTTTTAAAAATGTTTATTCTGTCGATATTTTTAGCTAAAATCATTTTATCAGTACGTAAGGTAAGCACCCTTTTATAACGTTAAAGATGAAAACTCAAATAGCTTTCTTTTTGAAGAAATATAAAATTAATTCTGAATAATTTAAAACCTGAAAACATAGTAAAAGTTGAAAATAAATATATTTTTCTAAAGAAGTAATTCCATAATGATGGTTTGAAATTAAAAGCAAATGTTATTGTTGACGCGACTCGGGGACGCTAATTAGCTACACGGTGTAAGCGACCATGTCGTGTTATTGTTCTGAACCACTACTAGGAATATAATTAAATATTTTATCACTAAAACCTTCGAGAGTGTCCATTGTAAACTAAATAAACGGTTTTCATTTATATTGTATAATTGAGTTTAGCTCGACACATGTCGGGTATACTTAAGCTCGACAATTTTTTTTACAAAAAGTTTTGACAAAACAATATAATTAATACAAAAACATTTTAAAAATAATTTGACTTCAATTCATGCTTAGTACAAACATATTTTGTACTTACTACAAGCATCAATAGCTGATCATCCTATCACTTACAAACACACTCAAGTGTGTGAATCGGCGATTACAGACGATTACACGCGAGCGCGATTGTGTAGAGGGCATACTTGCCTGTACTCGCCGATCATCGTCTGTGATCGCTTACGATTCCTGAGTGGTCGGTTTTTCGGAAACACATGAAAGGGAATCGCTGGTTGGTTCGTTGACATGTTCACACAATCGGCGATTATTCAGTCGGACAGTGAAGGTTATCAACTTAATATTTTTATTTTCATCGAATCATATTGATTCATCAATTTATTAGTTAATAATCTCTTATATATAAAAATGAATCCCTTTTTGCCTTGGTCATAGCATTACGCCTAAACAGCTAGACCGTTTTCGCTAATTCTTTTTTTTATGGGTTTGTTATTGTCAGGAGAAAATTCTTATGGAAGAAAAAATTAAAAAAGTTTCGCAGGAAATTAGAAAATTTAGTTAACGACTAGATTAACTTTTCTAATGTAAGCTTTTGACAGCCAATTAAGACAGGACAACGTCTGTCGAGTCAGCTAGTTATCTAATAAGTACTGAGTAATTATTGATTGACATAATGGTTGTCTACCGCAATTAAATAAATGGATCCAGCAGCAACACTTTCCACGTCCATCTTGTCGCTTGACGATCGGAAAACTACTACAGACGATTATGTAGATGCTTGCACGATGATCGTGCCGATTGACGATCACAAGATCGACGATCATCATCGTCAATTGTGTAGAGCTAGCATAAAACAGACACTATACTACATGCACTATACTTCTTTTCGGGATAAAATTTTGCCTTTGAGTTTAGGACCCATTTCAAAAATGACAGTCATTATTTATTAAATTTTGTCAATTTTACATGAAATTACATTGATCTTATTAATATTATAAATGTGAAGAGTCGTATGTTTGGATGTTTCTTACTCTATTACGCAAAAGCGACTAAATGAATTTCATTGAAATTTTGCCCACAGTTACTTTATAACCTGGATTAACACATAGGCTACTTTTTATCCCAAAAAAGTCCAGATTTCTTGCAGGATAATAATAATACGAATAAACGCCTGAATGTTTTTGTGCAACGATTTATTAAAAATTAAATGTTTTTTAAAAATCTAAGTAAGTAATAACAAAATGTCTGAGCTACTCGCTAGCGAGTATCGATTATTCTCTTAGTAATTTTAGTCGTTGCAGTTGTTTTTATATACTACGTTTTTCTCGTGTCAAACTCAACAAATTATTTAGTAACTTCAAATATATTCATGCTAGCAACACCAAATGAGTGTTCTCGCGTTCCTTTTATATTGTTTCAAGTATACCGTGTATACAATATAGAACCTTTAGTGCAATAGATTAGAGTCATTGTCTCTGGTGATGTCGTGTAGTGTACAAGCAACTTGGTATCATAGTGTCGTGGTTAAGGACACCCTCCTTGAGGTCCACGTAAGTTAACTCTATTATCTGCTGAAGTTAGCGTTCGGGCAGCGAAGGGGAGCGTTGTGATTATATGAAAGGCCTTAAATCTTGGTCGCAAGTAAAAGACACTGCTCGATCTGTGCTTGTGTCATGAACCCCAAGTTTGTTCTTAAAGATCATGTAGGTTATAAACTTTATTACTTAATTTACTTACTTAGCATTGGATGTAAGTTTAGCTCGGATTACTGCCATGGCATTTAACGACGCATTATTATTTATATTTTACACCAGCCGACCCGCGCGACTTCGTGCGCCTGAGTTTCCGCTCCTATGGGTCGTAGTGAGATGTTAAATAGCCTAAATTATTCCTTGTTATATCTGCTATCTGCCAGTGAAAGTCTCTTAAAAATCGGTCCAGTCATTTCAGAGATTAGCTGGAACAAACAGGCAGACAGACAAAAATTGCAAAAAAATGTTGTTGTTGGTATATGTACCATATGCACTCAGTAAAAAGCGGATATTTTAATATTACACATAGAAACTCTAATTTTATTTATTTGTATGGATAATATAAAAGACGCATTACACTAAACTCCACTAACTTCTATTCCTATAGTTGTTTTTTTTTTAATTTTAATTCTATGTAGTGTTGTTTTCTTATGTGTTATTTTACGCGTTGCTAGTTAACCTGGCAAACGTTGTTTTGCCATATAAATTATCTATGGTGAATATTTTGGTAGGTTAATTACAATAACTAACTCATTGTAAGTGTGGGGTATGTGGTCTATAACTGAAAGAGGAATACAGCTATGTGGATGATCAGTTATCGACCACTGTATTGAAAATTTAGGGGTATATGTATTTTTTATGCTAAATCATAAAAAAATAAGCATATATAACTTGGTCCAAAAAATAAAATAATATTTTGTAGGTTCAGCCACCCTTAGCAGTTAGGGATATAAAAAATATTCTCAGACATACCGGATATACATAAAAACAAATCATCAAAATCAGGTAAGCCGTTGTAACAACGGCCGTTTGTTTTCCAAATAAAATAAATAAATATTATATGCAGTTTACGTTGTATTAAATTGTTGAGAAAAATAATTTACCAACCCTTGGATAAAATTGTCTTTATATTGAGTTTAATTTATACTAAATTTGATTGTCTATTAAGATTTAAATTACCGTATGTCAAATTCCGATATTAACTAATTTCCCGTGTGTGCACATGTTTCTGACAGGACCACAAAGTCGTCTCTAACCAATAAATGTATTGTCATCGGAATTGAATCGTACATGAATTAATATATTCAGATTAGTGGCTGTTCAAATATTATCATCATCACGTCCCTTCAATGGCCCACTGCTGAGCCGGGTCTCCTCCTCAGAATGAGGAGGGTATTAGGTCATAGTCCACCACGGTGGCCCAGTGCGGGTTGGCAGACTTCACACACCTTTGAGAACTTTTTTGGGAACTCTCAGAAGTGCAGATTTCCTCACGATGTTTTCGATTATCAACCTCCCCTCCCCCATGTTATCAAAAGTAAGCAAAGCTCTAACCTCTCCCCCCGTGCTTACTTAAACATAGATGCATGCATCTTTTCTCATATTCACGTTTCGATTTGCGTTTAAATTGTTATCGCTGACGCTATCACCATCCAGTTCCCCCCATCCCCCATGTCATTACAAATCAGCAAAGCAAGGACCAATGCTTACGTAATATTTAAACAGCCCCTCACGTATTTACAAATTAACTTCACGATATTAAAAAAATGCGGACAAGTGCGAGAGACCCTCGGCACAGCATAGCAATTCCTTAGGATTTGAATTGAGTGGCAATCAATCCAAATCGATGATTGAATCCAAATTCTATAGGATGCTGTCAAATTTTTTTAAAGATTACTAGCAGTATGGATCACATACTACTAGTATTCCCTTTACCCCTTCCAGTAAGCTAAAATGCTTGTGTCGGGAGTGGGCCACGCCAGTAGTCCAATGTCCAGGATTTGAACCCACGACTTATCGATCGTGAATCCAACGCCTGAACCACTGAGAACTTATATAGACATGAAGTTTCGAAAGACGTGCAGCAAAACGTTTTCACCAGAGATAAGTATGCAAGAGAGGTATTTGTTGTGACACACTCTGAGCGAGTCTAGGTAAATGAATCGATTCTATTGGTTCTTAAAAACACATTCTCCCACATCTCTGATGGAATTGCACCTTAAGGTTACACGTACCTAGCATTGTTTAGCGCAGTTCCTCTGGAAACGGCTTGGCTGCATTTCCACTAGAGATGAACGAAGATGTGTAGCGAGAAATGTGTTTGAGAACCAATAGAATCTTCATCTCACACGTGTTTGACACTGACGGACGGAGCGAAGTTTTTGAACGTAAAGCAACCTACATAGGTGCGAGAAATGTGTACGAGGAAATTCTTTGTTTAATTTTAAAAGACAATGAGAAGTAGGACATACAAACAAAGAATTTTGCGGAACTGTTACAGTAATTATTCTCCTTACAATTTAAACTGACTTACTACAACTAATTAAACGCCAACTTCATTTCACTTCAACAGCGCTTTTAAAAATTTTTGCAATCAAATCCTTTCGCGGTTCTTTGTTCATAATTTCTTACAGAAAAGGCAATTTCTGTAAGTTTTACTTGAGATTTTATTACTAGAATAGGAAGATTACTTGTTATAATAATAATTTGCCTTTCTCCGTCTCTATGGTTATTTTTTCTAAACTACAAAACCAAATTTGATAGTTATTTGGGGGATAGATGTTAAAAGGTTATTACTAATAGTGTCAAAGAATGAGAGAGGAATGATACCCATTAATGTACCTATATAATTTAAACAGAGCCGAGTAGTGCCTGAGGCTTTAGACCCAGAAGCAGCTTTAAAGACCTCTTTTATAATAAATTAACTCTCACCTCCACAGATAATAAAGAAAACTTACGTGAACCTCAAGAAGGGTGACCCTAACCACGATACTATAATACTGACTTGCATGTACTCGTACACTACACGAAGCACCAGAGAGACTGACTCTAATCTATCGCGCTTAAGGTTATATATTGTCTACACTAAAGTAACTACCCGCGAATACTATTTTATAAACGGTGTTACTAACAATAGTAAATATTAATACGCCCAATACGGTTGATGCGATGCCATCCGTATCGATTTTCTGCGCCATGTATTGCCTCGGAGACCTTTATGTGGACTTCGGACTCTGGTCGTCTGCCCTCCACTTTACCCACAACCATGATTTTCTCCAAGTTGTCAGGGTTTTTCCACACCCTTTGTATGCAGGGCAGGGCATGTGTTTTGATGTTCCCGCAAGATGCGTCTATTCTCCGTCTGTCTGTCGCTTTGAGCGTAGAGGTTTCTGCGCCATATAAAAAGATAGGCATAACTAGGGTAACGAGCATATGGTCTACTTGATGGTAAGTGGCCACCATCGCCCATGGAACCTGCCACCCGCAATTGAGTATATACTATTGGAGTGGCAGTATATGAATGAATAAACGAGTGCGTGAACGGTTTGAAGTATCTTCACCGAAGCGAGAGTAAGTGGGATAATATTAACTAAAAATAATAACTTCCTACTTAAAGATTTCTTTGATAAAAATCTCAATTCCTTTCTTTTCATTCAATCAGGCGTAAATTTAACTTGACCGATTAAGAACAAAAGAATTTTGAGATTTTGCTAACGTACTGACTTTACAAGGAATACCTTTATAAAGTTAATTGAATTGCTTTATCGAATTAGCCGAGCTGTTGAACGTTTTTAGGGCTCCGTACGTCCTGCATTATAGGCAAAAATAATCTAGGTTTTAAAATCACGACATACTTAATTTATCTTTACTCCTACTTATTAATTTAACTTGACTCTTACGTCCTACATTAATAATCATCAGTGTCAATCCAAAATCTTCAGATTACATTATTTTCTATCAATAATGATTATGGATTAAGATTGATTATTAATTTCGAATAAAGACCAAGACTAAATATCCAAGATATAACAAATTAAATTAAATTTTTAAATAATTAATTTTTTTTAACGGTTGACCAGATCTTCACAATACATAGCTTAAAACTATTGCGATTAAATCAGCTTTCAAACAAGTAAAGCGGCATCAAAATTAATCCATTATTTTGGGCGCTACGATGCCACAGATAGACACACAAATACGTACATAGATTTGTAACACCCAGTCGTTTCAGTGTCAGGGGTTAAAATTAAAATTACAGGATTTTTGTTATAATTACAATATCTTAACACTAAATAGATTAAAGAGAACCTTACTAATGTTTGAAATTAAGGGACACGAGTATCGTCAGAGTAAATATTCTTTGTCTTTTAATGTCTGGGATAAGAAATAGTTGAAATTTAGTTTTTCGATATTTTTACTTTTTTTAAGTACTTTGATCTAGTTATTGGCTAGGAGGCATTTTATACGTTGAAAGAAGGTCTTCTAGTTTTTAGACTCTTAAAAAATTATCAATTTAATTTTAATACACTTTCAAAAATTAAAAATTTGTACAAATCTGTGTAATTTATTTCCAACAAATTTCAAAAATTGTATTTTTCATTTTTTTTTCATATGAATCAAAAGACAATTTTTATAAATTTGAAAATCGTGTATCCATATTTGATTATATCTAGCTATTTGTATGGATTTTCATATCTGAACTCTGCAAAATGGAATGAACATATACATAAAATATTATTTTTCTTATAACCTTCAAGAATCTTCTACTGAGACATCCCCCTCTGTTTCTACCGAAAGCAATGTCCCCATAACCATAAATAACTTTTAATCTCAGAAATCGGGATGCTGCGGCTGAGATATATACTATCGGATTAGATTAGCTAAATATATTAGGATGACGAAAATAAAAATGTAAACAAAGTTTGTCAACTACAACTATTTCATCTTGTCTATCATTCATGTAATAGGAGATCTGAAATATTAAAAAAAAATATACAGCAATGTCTACTATTGATAATTATGTAATGAAAAGTAGTTTTTTCTCTTGACAATCCTGTAATATCAAAATTTCGAAAGTAACTCTTAAGTTTCTTAAGAAATGTATGAAATAATTAAGCGATTTAATCTCCTACTTACGCCATCTATTGACGGGTAGATGGAGTCTGTCTATCTGTTACACAATCAGACTTAAAACACTGAATTGATTTTGGTGAAATTTTTTACAGAGACAAAGTATACATAAGAAGCTGAACAGTCCCTGGGACTTCTGACCCAGGAAATGTGGTGCTTGGACGCCCTTAGCTTATGCAAGACACGTACGGACAAATAAATAAGTTGTACCATCCTCTTAATTTGATACTTAATTATACCACATGCACTACTTAAGACAATGTTTATCCATTAAAACTGTGATAGAGGTAACCTATTTTGGTAATATCGTTTGTTAATAAGTATTTGCGGGTAGTTCCTTTTATATTATTTCAAGTATACCCACGTGTTGACAATATAACCTTTAGTGCGATAGATTAGTCAGTCAATCTGGTATTATCCTATAGCGCACATTGTAGTTAGTATTATAGTGTCGTGGTTGTAGTAGGCGAGGTCGAGTGGTGGAGGTGAGAGTTAATATATTATGAAAGCTCTTTAAACCTGCTCCTGGGTCTCAAGCCCCAGGCACTGGTCGGCTTCGTCTAAATTGCATGAGTATATGGATTGCTGTAAAGTAATGGGTATTATTTTCTCATTCTATGACACTATGTAATTGTTAAAAAAAGCACACAAAGCTTGAAAGTGGGTCTCACATTACAACCTTACATAAAAGTTTCCTATCGCCAGCGTCAGCAAAGCGGTTGAGCAACTCTCTCAGCTATGAAATCAATCGAGCCATCGTGCAAAAATGGATAGAAATTTAATATCGGCATTGTCTATTCCACTTACGCTTTGTGTTTGCGGTAGCGGTAGCGGTACTACATCGTGTGAATGATTTTAGAACGATTCAATGGAAATATAGGTTTTGTGAGAGATTTCTGTTTGAAATACAAATATGACATCGAGCGATATACTTACGACTTAATTTTTATTATTATTGTACACACAAAAAAACTGAATTGATCCTAATCTATATAAAATGTACGTTGAATATCGAGAGATGATTAAATATACAATCGTTTATAAGAATCGTATGTGCATGTTGGACGATCAAGAAATAACTAATCGATCTCCAACTATTCTGATAGGAACCCAAGCAGAGCCTTAGGCTCATGACCAAGCATGTAGGTTTAAAGGCTGCCCATGGCATGACATATGTGAACACTCACCTCTACTACCTAGGCTCTCTATCTAAGTTTAAGGGTAAGCTTACATAAGGCTAACACAAAAAGATAAGCTACCACAAACCTAAACCACGTCTAACTTGAGCTTCCGCTTAATTTACTAAGCCACTTATCGCCATTTTGTTTTAAAGAGCTACCTATTTATACTTCTCGGATATTTTATGACGATAGAGGAGGAAGGAAGAGGGGGTATATTGAAGAACACTGTAAGGGGTGATATTGAATGGAATATTGGGTAAATGCAACGTAGATACCTGCTATTGATTATCGATAAATAATCTAGCATTATCTCATAATTACGATTAAAATCTAAACAGTGCCTTGGACTTGTGACTGTGAGAATTCCAACCCTCGCTGCCACTGCTTAGACTCTCTGCTTAAACCTAAGGTTAAACACAAACCTAACTTTACACAAGATGTGGCAACTTTTTTTTTTTTTTAACGATGGAAAATGCTTTTACGCATCCTCTCACGGAGAGAGGTATGTGGGACTCGCAGCGATAATCACTGAATACCCACTAAAAACCATCGAAACCGAAGCCGTCTTTTAGTGGGCACCACAGGATCGCTTTATATGCACTCAACTGTGGTGTCTCGACGGAAGTCCACGTGAAAGGCAAGCCTATTCAGTTCGTCGCGGAGAACTTCTCCGAGGCTTCGTTAAGAAGCCTGGGTCGCCGACATCTCCGCCTCTCTTCCGCGTTCTGCCGCCTCCTTAAGCCTCATTACGGACTCGCTGTAGGCTGACACAGCGTCCCATCCCCTCTTATTGGCTACCATTAAGCCCACCAATTCGCACAGAGTGGAAAACGTTCCCATCTCTGAGACCAGAACATGTCTTTGTGGCTCCCATGCGGGACACTCTACGAGCGTATGCAACGCCGTATCAACAGCAGCACCACACTCGTGGCAACCTTCATTTGGCTCCTTACCAATCTGATACAAGTACTTACCAAAGCAGCCGTGCCCGGTAAGTACCTGCGTCAGACGATATGTCATCGCACCAAAACCTCTGCTCAGCCACTGTCTAAAATGGGGACGAATGCCCTCTACTGTCCATAGTCCAGCCGCCGGCCTTTCCAAATCGAGGCCCCATCTAATTAGTACCGCGTCTTTTGCCGCACTCCTCACTCTTTCGGTAAGCTCCCTTGTGGGGTTTACGCCCTCCGCCCTTGCCATCCTTCTGTAACGAAACACCTCTGCTAATACCTCGGCCTGCAACTCCCAGGGAGGATAGGCACTTCAAGCACTAACACAACTGCATTTAACACTTTCACTAGCACTATCTCGAGACTACTTCACTCCTTGAGAGACCACGCAAGACTAAGACTACAGTTAGACTTTCGAGGATATATAAAAAGTCCTGACTATCAAAATGATGGAAGTGACTACTACCTTACTCCAGCGCCATAGATGGTGATGACAATTCGATTATTCGATAATCTACGTTTCGTTTACAATTCTCCGACATACTATTAAAAAAGAACTGTACAAGTCAAAACTTAGATTCTGATTATTTTCAATATACTATTTAGCTGACATATATTCAAGACCACAAACTATAAATAGAGTAGTCTTTCTAATATCAGTCTGTCAGTAAATTCATACATCTGTTATATATCATCCGCAGTAACCAATATATCAGTTAGAATCAGGAAGCGTGCAAGATTCGATTATTCAGACTAACATATGTTCGAGGGAAGGAAAATTCCCCTTTTATATTTCCTCAATTTGTATCCCGATACGAATTCTTTCTTTGTATACGCCAATAAGTTTTAGCGTGTAATTCGCTATTTTATTATACTTGTTAAGGTATTTTTAACGCTTGACTAATAAAGATAAACAGTTCACAAACTTTGTCTATAAATTTGTTTGTCTATTCTTATCAATAACATACCATATATGTAAATATATGGTAAGGTTCAAAATGGGGAAGGATTTTGTATATATATATATACACTGGTGTACAGATATAAAATTTTAATAATATATTTCATTAATTATATTGGTGACATTAAATTCAACACAAAAATGAGTAAATTGGTAATAATTCCTTTCTATCAGACAATGCTTAATACTGTTATATACAACAGTAAACATATCCGGGATAAAAAATATCTTATGTGTTATTCTAGGTTATAAAGCTACTGTGTGTCAAATTTCGTTAAAATCCGTTGAGCCGTTTTTGCGTAATTAAGTAACAAACATCTAAACATCTTAAACATCCAAATGTCCAATTGTTCGAATGTCTGAATGTCCAAACTTTAACATTTATAATATTAAGAAGATAATTGAATGAGGAAGGATTTTGTTCGAGGTAAAAGAGATCACAAACACAAAGAGATCCAATTCCACTTTGCGACTGTACTGTTGAGAACAGTTTCGTAATGCTGCAATGAATTCTAAAAATAAAATTAGTATTAGATTATTTCAAAATAGAATCTCGTCAAAAATGTTTGTTACTGTTTGACCTATAGCTTGAGCTTTACTAAATCATTCTAGTAGCGTTCTAGGTTTGGCAAACATCAAAGGATTTGAACACTAGGCATGCATTGCACTATAACTTTGCAGAAACAGACGAGAATCTGATCCTACGATTGCTTGGACAGACATAAAATACATACATGATAACCATGGATGAAAACGTTTAGTATTAAAAATATTATATGTGAAGGAGCACTCGTGTACAATAGTTTGCCTGATACCATTTTAACCCAAAAGCTTATGAGTTATCGATTCAGTAGGAAGGTTTTACAATAAAATAAAAGAAACTACAAACTAATCAAACATCATCAAGAAGATTACCAGCACAAATAATACCTTTATATTGCTATTAAAAGGCACCAGTATTTTTCCCAAATCCCTATTAAAGCCGTTAAACAAACACAACGAAGGATTTTGTCCTAAATTTTCAACAATTTGTACTTCCGCGGACAATAAATAACAATTTGCGCACTTCCGACTCGTAACACTGTCAGAATTATTATTTACAGCATCAGCTTTTCTCTGGATGTAATGTCGATCTATCATTTTTTGGGGATATTCTCTTACTTTGTTCAAAACATAACAAAGAGCATAGATCAAAAAACCTTATAGAAGTTTCTGTCTATGAAAGTTATGTATTGAATACGACTTGATAGAGAGTAGTGCATGATATCATCGATTTTCGAAGCGAATTCAATTTAATTTTTGAATCGGATAATTCTAATTTTTGAATTATTCCTTACTAGTTGACTCGCCCGGCTTCGTGTAATTTGACACGTGTATATATTTCAAATTAAAACATACAAAATATTTATGCATGCAATAAACAAATCAAAATAAGGATTGACCCTACTGAACATTTCATAAATATTTTTTACCTACAAAGAAAATTCATCTATCATCATCTGTCAACAATCGTACGAATTACATGAGTAAAGAATTGAAAAGTTAATCTAACTACGCTTTCGGTGACAGCGCGTCAATAGCCTTCACCTCAATAAAAATTAGCGCTTTAAAAAATTATTTTGAAATCATTGGTTCTGAATTAATTAATATGGATAGGCGGCTGTTTTTAGGACGGGACGTCAAGATGATTAATACAACCAGGGTAAACTTTTTAATGGACAAGCTTTTTCATAATCATAAATAATAGTTGAGAAAGTGGAGTTGAATCTTTTTTAAGGGGTGTACGAAATATTTGCTTCTTATTTCGAATCGAATATTTCTTAATTATTGACTATTTCGTAATATCCTGAGAATATTAAGTTTTCGATTCTAATCAATTTTTTTAAGTCACCATCATTATCCTTTGTATGTTTAGTTTTTTGGATATTTGTTTTATCAATCACGTAAAAACATCTGAACGGATTTTAATGAAATTCGGCACACAGATACTTTATAAACTGAATTAACAATAGGCTACTTTTTATCCCGAAAAAATTCAGAGTTCCTGCGGAATAATAATAAAATACGTTTATCGTCGTAGACGCCTTTATTTTTATTTAGCAACAATATATTGAACATTAGATGTTTTTTTGATAAATCTGTGTACTATACATATGTGGTAAATTTCACCCATGCAAAGCGGGGGTGGGGCTTTATTGGTTCTTAAAATCATATCGAGCTGTACTGACTTGAAATTTCCTTTTTTTACTATGTATAAATAGGGTTTCTCAGCTCAAAATTAAAAAAGGAACATAGGATCACTTTGTTGTCTATTTGTCTTTATGTCTGTCTCTCTGTCAAGAGCATTTTAGTGAAATTAATATCTTCGGCTCAAAACAATTAAACTTTTAAGACAAAAAAATTGAGCTGAATTGCATGTGACAATATGAATCAGTAACAGAGAAACGGCAAAGTTAAGTTTGTCCCTTAATCTAGATTGTACGGAACCTAGATGATTTTATCTTTTTTTCCTACTGTAACGTATGTATCTAGAAATATGTCGATGTAAAAAGCAGCCTGTCATTTATTCATATTACGGATATGAAATTTTTGCAAGAACTAGAACTGAACTGAGACATTTTTGCGCTCTTTGCGCTCTAAATATGAGACGTTGTTTTTTAGGGATCTGTACCTACATCAAGAGAAAAAAAGAAATCCTTATAGGATAACTTTATCGTCTATCTGTATGTCAAAGCCCTTTTTCTCAGGAATGAGGAACGCGTGGAGGTATAAACATGAAATTAATATTCAGATTTGTAGTTCCTCCGAATTGTGACAACATTAAACTTCCAAGTCAATGAAATCTAAAGAACCGGCCACTTACGCTTATATTTGTTAAGGAACCATATCCGAAATTCGTGGACTACGCACATCTAACTATAAAATATATTTTTTTTGCAGATGATAAACTGATTGTGACTTTTGCCTCTGTAAGAGGACAGTTTTCTAACGGCTTAGTTGTCTCACACTACACGAGAGAGTTTATATATGTTATAACATTGATAGGATTGATGTGTATAGCGTTTTGGTTACACTCAACGATAATATTTTATATAACGCTAGTAGTCCAATGAGTGGGATTTGAACCCATGTCCTATTCGTGAATCTAACGCTTCAACCACTGAGCTACTGACAAATCAAACAAGATATTTTACAATATTGCCAGATTTTATAATAATTTTATCCTTTAATGTTTAGAAGTACTAAACAACCTAACATAAATGTAAAGACAAACTATTGAGTGTTTTGACTACACTCCACAACAAGTTGACTGACATATTTGACATTTTTTTTCTTCAGTAGTTTAGAAACGGGAACTTTCTGGTCCGTTACATAATAACAATATTAAGTGTGCATTTATATCGTAAAGAAATTACATTAATGCACACTTGTAAAGCCATTATTTAACAGGACAAAGTCATTTTTTGTACTGATTCAATTTAAAAAAAAAACTGATAGCTTAAATTATGTTGCCATATTTTTTAATTAATTTAAACATCGCCATTTTGCTGGTACTGATCTAATTAAAAATTCTTTCATTGACGGAAATCAACATTGCCTTTTTTATTTCTCTCTATATCTTTGTTTCTCTTTTTCATTTCTATTTTTTTCTCTCTCTGTATGGAACTCTCGGTACACATCCAACTCGCACTTGGCCGAAATTTTTATTACTATTCTGCATATGCTGGTATCTGACGTGTTACTAGTATATTTGGATAAGACTCAACGGAGTTGTCGATTGTGCAAGGCACTCCTATTTCCTAAACCTTATTTGCTGGATGTGAATGAACAAATACAATTTTGTTGAACTGTCCGGACTTCGGTCACATGAACGTGCCGCTGCATACTGCGACCAGACTAACCGACACATAGTAATATAATTAATATCAACGGGTAATGCTTTATACTATCCTATATATTTCAGTATGGTATTGGTTCTAGTAATGCGTTATAACTGCGTCTGAATCATCACTTTTATCATCCGTCTTGTTTTGAGACTACAGAAGCCACAATACTCTATTATCTTTCTCTTATGGTAGATATCTTTAAAAGCTGCAACCAATAGAAGAGAAGTTCTTCCTTCTCGTCCTTCTAAGTGGCTTATTGGCATTAACATGATAAGTATTCCAAATCTGGCGGTCTCTACCAAATAAAATGATAAATTAAAATGATTCTTTCACCTGAAGATATGGTATTTAGTGCAATTTCATTTACATTCATGTCATAGTTATTAGAAAAACAGAAAAATGTATATGCTGACATAACAAATATATAATTTTTTTCATATACACACAAACAAACCGAGATATGTACATACGATTAGAGTAGGATGTTTCATCCAACCTTACAATTATCGTCAACCAACCATTTCTCAAAGCTGGAACTATTATATCACCTGCATATACAGGAAACTCAATGAAATATTGTTTGAGATACAAGACAATCTGTCGATACATCGGATGTCCCTATACTGTTACTAATTTTATACTCTGTTATCTATACATTAGATGTTATTTTTCAATAATAAGAGACAACATAGCATGCGATTGACAGAAGCTGAAACAAATCGCTTTATTGACCGGTATTGGATTGAAATCACAGTCCTTGATTAAATGCCATGTGTGAATGAGATTTCAAGGAATTGTCTTATTGCGGTCTAACTCAAAACCTCAGATAATTTTAAGTGTTTTTTTTGAGAAATTTCTTAAAACTTCAACTTAAAATTTCATTGAAAATGCGTTTTCAGAAAGTTATACCTAAAACGGTAAGATAGTTTTTTACGCAGATGCTATAAGTTTGGTCAGTTGGTTAGGTCTCATGCAATGTTAGTCAAGGGCCCTCAAATTTATGATCCACTACTGTATGCATACCCTACAAAGCTAATATAATTCGTGAATTATGTCGTTTTCTATTTGTGTAATCAGAAGTTTTGGAAAATATTTCGCAAATACAATCTCTAAAGACTAAATATATCGATTTAGGATAAAGTAAAAAATAATATTGAATGAGTTTTCACCAATAGATAGAGTGATTCATGAGAAAGGTTTACTTGTTAATGTTTTGTATAAATTAGTTTTGAGATATAAAAAAACAATTAATGATTGTATACATATAGTAATAATATGCTCTAGTACCAACTACCAGTACCAGGTTACAGCAAAAGTAAGATATTGAAAATATACTTCAGAACTAAAGTACTTGTTCAATATTGCTCGCATATTGGGAGAAACTTCACGGAATTCAAAATTTAATTTATTCCCAATTACTTTGAACTAGCAAACTTAATAGGTGAACCACTTCATCTTCCTGGAAGTTATCCCTAGATCCTTTCATCGTACATATTTACAAAATCTTGGTTGATCCCTTTGAATGTCCATACCATCCTATTTTAAGTTCTTAAGCTTTGTTGATGATAAAGACTTAAGAAAAGTCTTTATCATCAACAAAGAATCCTAGAAAATAAATAATAATTTGAATAACTAAAAGTTTGTACTAAAATAAGAATCTTATTATATAATGAAATATTTAATATACAATAATATTATCAACATTTTGTAATTATAACTAAAGCTCGAAACTCCCGTAGAAATTTCATGTCTCATCTCTGGTAGGAAGGCTCAGCTCGAGTAAGTAACTGAGTTTGAAACAGCTATAATAATTTATAATTTTTATGATATCATATGATATTTTAGTATGCATAAATAAATAACAAAAATAGCTTGAGTAATCCTATAGTGTATTCTTAACTATTAACTTATTAACTAATAACTTATTCATTAATATTTTTAAGCAATTTAAAGTCTACGAAGATTAACCTTTTATTTTAATTACATATTTTATTTACGAGTAAATGTTTTAAGAGTTTCTATGTATCATCTCTGGTGAGAAGACTCAGCTTAGTTCCTTAGACGATTAGGAATACAGCTAACTAACGTTGATTCATCTATTTTGGTAGTAGTTGGTCTGTAATTATTAAGTACTAGCTGACCCGACAGACGTTGTCCTGTCTTATCTACACTATTATATAAAGAGGAAAGATTTGATTGTTTGTATGTTTGTGATGGCCCAGTAAGCAATGATGTCCCAGTGGTTGAGGCTTCAAGTCTTACTCAGGAGGTCCGAGTTCGATCCTGGGCACACACCTCTGACTCTGAGTTATGTGTGTTTTAAGCAATTAACGGTGAAGGTAAACATCGTGAGGAAACCTGCACTCCTGAGAGTTCCCTAAAAGTTCTCAAAGGTGTGTGAAGTCTACCAACCCGCACTGGGCCAGCGAGGTGTTGATTGTGATGTTTGTATGTTTGTTTGTTGCGAATAGGCTCGAAAAATACGATGAACCGATTTTGAAAATTCTTTCACCGATAGAAAACTACATCCTTTCCGGATAACATAGGCTATGTGGTGTTGCCATAAATATTCTAATTAAAAAGATATGGCCATTTAAGTGCCATAACCTGATCATTTTGCAAATTAAAGGGTTTCTCAGGAACTACTAATCCTATTTTAATTTTTTTTAACAGATACACTTTTCGTGAGTGACAAATGTGATTTAGTGTTGCCATATATATTTTTTAATTAATAGAATATGACCATTATGCTGTTACTAATTTGATTTTAAAAATTCTTTCACTGAGAGAAGTCCATTGTATTTCCGTCTCTCTTCCTCTTATATACTATCATTCTCTCTCATCCTCTCTCTTTTTTCTCTCTTTAATATTTATCTTCATCTCGGTTCAGAATCGTCAGTCTCTGTTCGACTTTATTTTTGCTTTCTCCTCTCTCTTATATTATCAGTCGCTCTCTCTCTCTTTGCAAATAATGAAAAACTACAAAATTACAGAAAGACAAATTGAGGACATCAATTATAATATTGCTTTAAAAACCCAGAGCGAAGCGACGGCAGGCTGCTCGTCTATGAATATAATTCAAATGACTGACAGTTGTCAAACGCCATAAATATTACATTAGAAAAGTTAATATGGTCGTTAAGTTTTCTTAAATTTTCTAATTTTTCCAGCATTCTAGTTTTTTGTTACATAAGAACCTTCTCTTGACAATAACAAACACTACAAAAAAAGAATTAGTAAAATCGGTCCAGCCGTTTGCGCGTTATGCCGTGACCAAGGGAAATAGGGATTCATTTTTATATATATATATAAAAATTAAAAAAGACACAAAATACTGATGAAACCTTGGGGTTGGACTAAGTTTATTTACAAAGATGATCAGATTTGTCAGATCTGTGGTGCGTGGCTGGTCCCACTCTCCGAGTGACAACGATAAATCAACAGCTAAGCTAACACAGCTTGATGAGATAATGCGAACGGTATATGTATACACTATGTAAAGCTCATGTGCCGATTCTCACTTCACCTTAAATGATTATATTGTCAATAATCCTCGAAATCTATCCTTTATTCATAAAATATTATTTATCAGTATAAATCTTTATATCCATTTAAAAAATAAAAAAAAGTTTAGGAAACATTAAAAGGTTATAATTAAAAATATAAAATACTAGAGAAATTATAATAATTAGCGTTAATATATATTGCAAAGGAATCCTTTAAACTGACATCTAGGTTGCTTGCCCCATTCCCTATTGGGGTTCCTGTTAACTTAAAATTATGAGAAAGTAAATTTAAATAAAATTTAGAAATGATAGACATGACTTCAAATGTCAAAATAGCTTTGTTTCTAATTTATAAGAATAATAGATGAATATACATACAATAGTTAGCAACACTGTTGATACTTGACTCATTTTCCGTTTCAAGTGCATATTATTATTATCTTGTGCGTGTTATTGTGCGGTATCGCATCGCATCGCAATCCCATGTAGATTTTTTTTTATTTTGCGTTTGAACATGTAAAAACAGCTGAACCAATTTTTACACAACTATTAAATAAAATTAGGTTTCTTACGGAACAGTAAGTAAGCAAAAATGAAAACAAAATAATAACGAAAAAATAAATAATAAAATAGCAATAAAAACGTAATCTGTCTTTATATAATAAATATTAATACACTTCTAAAATGTTGGAAAGATAAATTTGCGTTACTTAGTTCTAATCTTTGCAAACAGCCAGCGAATAATATAACACAGATTTAAATTTTACATTGAGATTTATTTGATACAAAGCTTTTGGTTAATCAAAAGTTATGTACTCTTGAAAATAAATTATCAAAATTTGTAATTGCTTCGTGTACTACTTTGTATTGGACGATAAAACTTTTGTATTTATTTGATAATTAATTTCAATGGCATAGATTTATTTTATCTGTGATCTATTTGGGTTGGATCGTCAAGCTCAATGAATACCAGGAGAAGATAGGATGTTTGGGATGCAAGCTGCAGAAACCTCGTCGAAAGTCCACCATTTCGTGGGCCGGTGCACCCTGGGCGAGCGTGTTGATGGTTGCGTAGACACAATAGACTGTGGTTGCATTGCAGCTAAGTGTTAGTTACAGTAAGGCAGGCTGCGCCTCCACGTGGGGGGTCGTGGGGTAGCTACCCAGTGCAGCCTTGCAATCAGAAATATCTGATGCCGAGAGACGTGAAGTCGCCGAATGATGTTTCGGCTTCGACTCTTGTCTCAGTATAGCGTGACCCGGGCGGAGCGCTCCAACGGCCGCCAGGGTTGGGCGCGGAGGTCGCGTAGCGCCGACGTGACGAGCGCAGGCCTTAAACTCCAACGTTCGTACCCTGTGTAACGCGTGTGCTAACGCGTTTCTGCAGCGCCGAACATATGGTATGGACAGTGGTGTGTTTTAGTACGGTAGTCCAGCCCTTTCGCTGGGAATCCCACATAACCCCTATAAGGGAAATGCGTAAATGAATTTCCCTCAATAAAAAAAAGGATGTATCCTCCACTAACCACTCTAAATCACCCTAATAACCAAGACTATAACACAAAAAATTGACACCAACTGTTAGATAGGAACAAAATTATAAAATTTCATTTAACAAGTATAAACAATGTTGGTTTTTGCCATTTTTGAGTTTCTTAACTATTTATCATTTTTAATGACATATTAGAACAGAAAATACTTACGCAGTCTAGCAGATGGCCCACCTGGTGGTGAGAGGCTACCCCAATGGACATATCTTGTAATGCCGATGCGTTGCCATGACACCTCGAAGATAGAGTAGTCCACTAGAAAAGATGAATGTTACAGTTCTAGTGGACTCCAAGTAAGAATCTAGAGTCCACCGGAACTGCAGCATTAAAGGCTTGGGAGAGGGAGGGAGAATATCTGGCTTGGAGGTCGGATTCGCGTAATGGTGGTCGCAATAACAGAACGGATCAAGCGGGTGCTGGGTTACTCGCTTCTTCCGGGATGCTCTCCCAGGGGCAGATGGAAATTTTATTCTGACTTATCCCCTCACGGCGTTAGAAAAAAGACGCTATAGCGTTAGAATATACATAATATATAGAATCATATTGAAATGAAAAATAACTCCAATATTTTAAAAAAACAAGGAGAGATTGTTTACTTCTGTCTCCTATCCCATGAGTAGGGTTTATTCTTCGTTAATTTCTACTTATTCAGATCTGTTAGCAACACCGTTGAAGACTTTATATTAGCGAGTAGTTTCTTTTATTTAATTTCAAGTAAAGCTTTTCTGCTTCGTTTTCTTTAAAGTTTTTCTGCTTCGATAGATTTGAATTGTCAAAGTCATCTCGCACGATTAACATCAAAGTTGTGTTCGTGATTTAAGGACTCCATTATGAAGGTATCGTGTAAATGTGTAGTATTATTTGCTCAGTTTCTGTCTAGAAAATATATTATTATTGTCTTTTACGTACGTTTGCATGGCTTCCATATAGATAATATTAATTAGTTTCTAAGAAGATATATAAACAGATATATTTGTATATAAAACAAACAACAAAATGGCGTACGAGGGTTGTCACCTAAATTCGTAAAACTGAATGTAGATTCTGTGTCACGCACCGCTTTCCTTAAGGCCTTGTCTAAATATTGTCTCTCAATTCTGATTGCAAATACTTCTGCTGTATATATAACAATATTACTTGTACTTTACTACGATTACGATTTAAATTTTCTTTTAATGTATATTATTATCTCTCCTTCTTTCATAGTAAACTAGTGTAAAGTAATTACAATATTATCACTAACGCTACATATAATAATAAAACAACCCCCCCCCCACGTCGCGTCTGTCTGTTCGTGAATAACTTAAAAATTACTTAACGACAGAATAAGACTTACTTAATAAACAGAGTAATGCATGAGGAAGGTTTAAACGTATAAATTTGTTAAGGTTTTTTGTTAATTGGATGAAATATGAGGATAATTGTTGAATATGTCTGAAATAGTAAAGCCGTCTGAGAGCTTTCATTAGAAAAAATAAGGTGTGAATCAGAGTGAGTTAATATATAGACTACTAAATGCCACACACACAAAGTCTGCCAGCTAAAGCAATTCTTATTAAAAGCGCTACTCAAATCAACATTTCCAAAAATATAACTATTATATATCTCTTTTCCGACTGAAGCGTGATAATTGTGGTAAACTGATATCATGTTCTGAAAAGTACACGAGGACTGTGATCCAAATGAACATTTGAAGAGCTGTTTTACTATTTTAAAGGAAGGCTGTCATGTCCCACCGACAAAAAAGCGTGGCGGAGAGTAAGAGTAAGACAGGGTAGTCTATAAAAGACCCGTTATATCATTGATTGAATTAGTATGTCTTTAGACTGTTACAAACTGTATAAAATCTTTATATTTATATATTTATTTTTATTGGCATATATACTGTAAAATAGTTCCAAAATTTTCAACATTAACGGCAAGATAAATGAAAACAAACAAATTGATATCTAATCTTATCAAAGTTATAATTGATAAATTGACGAGTAATGTTTACTCAAAGCTCTATCCCTTATTTGATATATTTGCATAATACCCCTCTTCTGAGTTTGTGATAATAGTTTGTTTACTCACTTTAATTGAGCTGTCAGTTTGTTGCTGACTAGCATTGCTAAATAATTTAGTAAACAACTCTCGTGGTACTAGAAATTTAATAAATACATATCTAAAGTAATGTATATTTATTGACATTGTAACTTTTATTCAAAGATATTTGTGAAAGATAATAACTAAGAAATTTTCAAGAATATTAAATACAAACGTTTCTACCTACGATAACAAAATTAATTAGCCTAAAATCGACTATTCTACCATTTACCATCAGCCGGTTACAGACCCTATATTGAAGCATAATCGGAAAACTCACTATAAAGTGTCGCCATATTTGATTTAGAGTGAAGTCATTTATTTTTTGTATCGTATCTAGCACACCCTTTTAATCCGCCATTTTAGGTCATCTACTATATTGAATTTGGAATTACTTAATCGGTTAAGGACAACAGCTTTAAAATTAGGTTAAAAATTTTGACCCCAACATACAAACATACTAAAAATTTTGCATCTGTATTAAAAAATACTTTGAATAAAAAGTGTCAGTAACTATTTGAGAGTTGGTTCGAACATCATAAGTCATTCTATGAAAAACTGCTATTATAGGTATAAATCAGACTCAATATATCACGAAAGGACAATAGGCCGAGTTAGGGATGTCAGACAAAATAAAAAATAAATAATATAAAGACGCATTTTTTAATATATTTATTTGTTCTAACTACAATTGTCCAGTATAAAGATATTCTCTAGTATATGCTCCACTAAATAACACGGTATCTGTAGATTTCTCTAACGGTTCCAGTATGTATGCAAAATGGCGTACAGTATCAACTTTGTGATAACCTCGTCACCCACTAGAAATATAACATAAAACAGATAATGAGCATTATCTATTAAAAACAGTTGTTATAAACTGTTTGTCTACATTGTGTACTTAATATTTTTTTATTATATCATTATTTCGTATAATTATGGGTAACACAGGTACGTTACGTAATGTAATTAATTTCTCCTCAGCAAGAGACTTAATATAATTTAAAGTAAAAAAAATTCTGTATGTGAGATAGACTTTCTTTTTGCGTTCATCACATTTTGAATTCCGTTTTTTTTTTTTAAAGATACTAGCAGTATGGATCACATACTACTAGTATTCCCTTTACCCCTCCTAGTAAGCTGAAATGCTTGTGTCAGGAGTGGGCCACGCCATTAGTCCAATGTCCGGGATTTAGTGGTTCCCTTGATACTGACTTTATTTTTTAAGTGTCTTATTCTAGTAACTTAGGTATTAAGTCCATCTGTTCATTTATTACAGTTTACCTTTGTATTATAACTATTATAATAAAACTATATATTATTCATACCTATATAATTAAAAAATATTCCAATTGCAACAATGACATGACAAATTAAACTCAAGTTTTTTTAATTTCTTGTCAGTCTGTCTATCCATCACCTATCTTTTTGTCACAACCTTTTTTCTGAGAAATGCTTGGAGGTATCAGATTGGAATTAAAATAACACACACAAACATCAGCACATTTCTGGTAACCTAGAAACAGAAAATTGGCAATTAACAAAATCTCTATCTGGAATCCATAAGTAGGTCAAATAACAATGAAAAATATTTTTTGCGATTGTTAAACTGACGTATATTGATGTATGAGGCCAATTGTATTTGAACGGCAAATTTAACTTTGCGCCTCATTATTTTAGTATATTTTATGATATCAACAACCCTAGGTATCCGGTATGTACCCAATATTTTACATTGAGGGACAAGCCTTTGTTCAGTCCGTCCATTGTAACGTGCAAAATTAAGATGCTCTGAAAATAATAGAATTCCCGATTGTGTGGAGCACCATCGATAATATTTTTTCTGTTTCTTCAAATAAAACATAAAAACTCTTATTGCCTATCTATTAGAGTTCAAATTGTATTTATTTGTTTAATAAACTATATTATGGTTTTCTGTACGTTTTCTTTCTTGATAATGTTATTATTACTCCATTGGCTGTTGTGTTGAATATTTTTCGTTATTTCTTGTTGTTTAAATATCAATGAGCTATGCAACAAAGCGATAGCACGCAGTGATAGTCTTGTAGTTCAGACATTGGTGTCTTACTCAGAAGGTCCGAGTTCGATCCTGGACGCACACCTCTAACTTTTCTGAGTTATGTGAGTTTTAAGCAATTAAATATCACTTGCTATAATGGTGAAGGAGATCATTGTGAGGAAACCTTTACTCCTGCACTCCTGAGAGTTCTCCATAATGTGTTCTCAAATATGAGTGAAATCTGCAAACCCTCAAAGGGCCAGCGTGATGGTCTATAGCCCAAGCCCCTCCTCATTCTGAGAAGGAGATCTGGCTCAGAGTCATTATTGGGTTGTGATGATGATGATACAAATTTTGATACTTTGGTTTCTCTCTACTACAACTTGTATGTATTATATGTACATAAGATAGAACTTCTTGAATCACTCTGTCCATTGGTGAAAACTGAATTAAAATCTGTTGGAAGAGACTAACAGTAACAATCGTGAAAAAATCTGGCCAAGTTCGAGTCGGAAACACGCATTGGGACGTATACAAACTTTACTTTGCCGTGGGTAAAATAATATTGAAATGGCCACCTTATAAAATCATAATTCAATTATTTGGTGTCCATTAATATTAAGTGCAACGGCGTAATAAATTGGGAAAATGTATACTGTTTATTACGCTGACAGCGAGAATTTAACTTTGATATTGCACCCAAATAGGTCATTAAACATTCAATATATTTTTTGAAATTTACTTTAAAGCTATTAAAAAAACTTGATCTATCTCGTTCAGTTCAGTAAGTGAAGAGGTGACAAACCGAATTGAAAGTAACTTATAAATTGGTATCAAAGTATCAAATTTCAATTTACTTAATATCAAAGTAATTTTGATAAACTTTGATTAGCTGGTAATTGTTATAGATTTATTTTAAGGATACTCCAACTATCTCAAGAAGTTACTTACTACAGATATGATCTGACAGTAACTTCATACATTGAATAAGTACATGACAGTCGGATGTTAGACAGCGCGGACGAGCAGTGGAGGCTAACGTTGTTAACATAAAAAGGTATTGTAGAACTACATCTGTCTGTCAGCCTTAACTGCAAATTGTTCAATACATACTTTACTTCCTATTTGCAAAAAAACGATGTTACATTGTGGAAGAAGGAAATCCCAACAAACACACTGTCCCCATTTATATTATTTCCTGTTTTCAACGTTTCATCAGAAAAATAAAATCTCAACAGGCATTGGATTAAGGTATGACATGAGGGCGACACGGTCTGGTTCCTCCATAATCCTCGTCGGAAACCCTGACATAGGTTTCATTGGACTGTCCTAAGCTTTTAAGACCGACCGCACTTAAAATGACAGTGTTAAGTAAGGGTTTAGTGGATTGATTGGAATAAAAAAATTAAAATAGGAATAGAGTAGTAAGTGAATCTCAAAATAATAATCTTTTTCGCAATCGCGTTTAGGTATCTTATTTATTTTTTTCTTTAAAATATGTTTAATTTTCTAAGTTTAAATTTTACTTTATATCTTCACGCGTTGCAGAGAAAAAAGGGGTCTTGACATACACAAAGACTGGCAGATAGATAACTAGGTGGGAATTCATTCCTATAAAGATTCCTTTTTTTTAGGTACGGAACCCTAAAAATAGAAAAAGAGAAAATGATTGGCATATTTATGACAATTCAATAGATTTTTTTATAATAACATTTATTTGGTCTAAAACCGTAGATAAGTAATCTTATATATAAATATGAATCCCTATTTCCCTTGGTCACGGCATCACGCCTACACGGCTGGACCGATTTCGCTAATTCTTTTTTGTTGTGTTTGTTTTTATCAGGAAAACAATTCTTATGGGAGAAAAAATTAAAAAAAAACTTAACGACCATATTAACTTTTCTTATGTAAGCTTTTGACAGCCAATTCGAATTCAATATTCATAGATAAGACAGGACAACGTCTGTCGGGTCAGCTAGTCTTCTTATATATTTATATATAAAAATGAATCCCTATTTCCCTTGGTCACGGCATCACTCGCAAACGGCTGGACCGATTCCTATAATTTCTTTTTTGTTGTATTTATTATTGTCGGGTGAAGGTTCTAATGTAAGAAAAAATTTAAAAAGTTGCGCGAAAAATTAGAAAATTTAAGAAAAGTTAACGACTCTATTAACTTTTCTAATGTAAGCTTTTGACAGCTAATTCGAATTCAATATTCATAGCTAAGACAGGACGACGTCTGTCAGGTCAGTCTTATCATAAATTTAAATCTTTTTTACCTTTAAAAATGAAATTGAATTGAACTAAAATAGACAAAAATAAATCACTACTTTTAGCTACATCCAGATTCAGATAAAATAAAATATAACGCCATTAAAGTAACGATCTTATTGTTTTATTGTGTGTGTATAATAAATGCACGTTTTGTAGCAACAGATGGCGTGGTGGCTCGTAATTCTTTTTAATAGCTCATCAATGACATTAATTTGTTGAATTCCACTGGCATATAATATACCTGGCATGTAATATGGGATAAGAATAGTTAATTTAGATTTTACTATCTAAACCATTTTTTGTGCCTACCTATCCCCTACAAACTTTGAGACTTGCGAGAGAAAGTATATTTTTAGACTTCCATGACTAAAGATGAAAAAAGGAACTCTCATAGGATCACTTCGTTGTCCGTCTGTATCTTTGTCTATCTGAATTGTATCAGGTTGAAATTAATATCAAATAATAGAAGTGTACAATTTCTAGAAGCCGCGAAAAAATTAAAAATTAAAGTCAACGCAATCAAAAGATACGGACGTTTAAACATAATCAAACTGATAGATACAATTAGGTATACGTGAAGAACTGTGAACAAAAATATGTGAACAACGGTCATAGAATGAGAGAGGAATGATACCAATTACTGTACAGCAATACGTATATAGTTGCAAGCCGGGCAATGCCTTGCACTCTTGACCAAGGTGTAGGGTTAGAGCCGTACTCAAGTTATAACAACGCTCCCCTTCGCTGCAAGATCACTATCTTAGTTTATGTAAACTTCGAGAAGCATGGCACTATAATACTAACTTACATGTACACTACACGAAAACACCAGATAGACTAACACTAATCTGACACGAAAGGTTATATATTATCTAAACGTCGGTATACTTGAAATAATATTAAATAAGGAACTATTCCCGAACTCTAATTTAAAAGCTATGTAGCTAACACAACATTTTGTCAAAGGCAAAGTTTTTGTACTTCACATGATCCTGGATTGCAACACAACACTAAACTTTAAACACTACTTCCATTACTTTAGATGACGTTTATTGTTTGAAATCACTTGTCAGAGTGCCTCAAATTTTTATGAGAGATAAAGGCCCAACGAGCAGACGGTCCACCTGATGGAAAGTGGCCACCGTGGACATGGACATCGACAAAACTAGAGTGTCTCTTGTTTGGTCCACCGAGCATGAACCCGGTGTTCACTGAAACCGCAGCGGTAATGGGATGGGAGAGGGAGGGGTAGATATGGCCCACATGCGGCTCGGCCGAAACGCGTCAGAGACACTTGGCGGACGGATTCTAATGCTGGTGGTCGCAAGCCAGTCGGGGAACGGATCCCCTACCACCAAGGGGGTGCTGGAATACTTGCCTCTTACGAGATGCTCTCCCAGTGGCAGAGAAGAATTGTATTCTAGCCGGTCCCCTCACGGGTAAAAAGATTATAGATTATACCGTAGCTTTTGATTGCGTTGCGTATAGTTAGTTATTTTTGTTATGTTATGTAAATATATTGAGCATTTTATGCTATATGTAAATATATTTAGCTAATATACCGATATTACTTGGAAGAAGTGGGTAATAAAAGTATTATTTTACGAGTATTTACAAGACACGTATCTTTAGGATATCCATTCTCATATTTGAGTAATGGTTCAGATAATCCCTCGAACACGATACGTGTAGCGCTTTCGGAGGAAATTGCTTTATTTCTTATGTTTCTGCCTGTTATGTGGGTTATAATCGTTAATATTGCAAATGACTGTTTCTTAGCCGACTTCTTAAATTAAAATTTTAGTTGTGTTTTAGAGTAAAAAATATTTTTTTAGGATTTTGCGCATCAAAAAGTATGTGTCTTTTAAGACTCTGTTTCTTAAGAACACGCGTGAAGATTTCTAGATAAAATAAATATTTAATATCCCTCTAGTCGCCTGAATCTATTGCAAAATCAAAAAATAAAAGTATAAGCCCGGTCACTCGCCTGTACTCACAACGCTATCAAAACCTGTACTTCCCTTTCAATAGTGTATAAATAAGTATTAGCGGGTAGTTCATTTTATCTTATTTCGAGTAGACATAATAACATTCGTTCCGATAGGATTGGTGCTGGGCCTTCTTTATCAAGGAGCACGTGAGTTACGTAATTTATTCTTTTAATATTTGGTACCGAGGTAGAGCGGTGAAGGTGGTAGTTTACGGTTATAAAAGACGTCTTTAAAACTGCTTCTGGTTCCAAAGCCCCAAACACTGCTCGACTTCCCTTTAGATTACATGTTAATATTTTCGTTTGAGTGTTTCTGTATTTGTATTCCTTTAAGGAGCATTAAGCTATTTTCCATTATGTGAAAACAAATCTAAATATTTCGTGCGTTACTTAGCTAATCGAGGTTTCCGGACCTTGCCCTCGAGACCTTGAAGGTTATGGATTAATACACACGAACACAAGGCTTAAAAGGTGTAATTTAAATGAAATTTACCTTTTGATAGCGCCATCTATTGGTTACAACTATAACTTAAAACTGAGTCTGTTAGATACTTGTGGAATTACTCTTAGTTTATTAAATACTAGGGGCCCGTCCCGGATTCGCGCGGGTGGAATATTATTTTAAAAAATATATTGGCCCTCCCGCATTTCGGTGCCCACTCTCTTGCCGCTTTACTCGCTGCGCTGCGTCGCTATACTGTCGCGTCGTCGTGTATTTTTTGTTTATATTGATATTTTTAATTTCGTAATATCTTTTGAATGGAAAGTCCGATTTTAATAATTCAAAAAGTAATTTACAGGTATTGAAATAGTCCTGAATACGAAATAATTTATTTGGATAAGGATTAATACAAAGTTATAGAAAACATGGTCTGATTTTGATAGGCATTTTTATCAACTTTTAAAATGTAAAAAAGTAGTTATAGTGACGTAACTGTAATAGTTGGACATATGGTCTCGCGGACTTTTTTGTAGATATTGATACGTTCTATAATATTGTACAACATTTTTTTGTTCTATCATCAATACTTTTTGCAGCGCATGCGATGAAAGATATTTTATGGCAAATTTTTTGGCACCTTGGGTTGGTTTTCGTGAGATTTCCTAAGGATCTCTAATTTTTTCTTGTAATAAATATAGCCTATGTTACTCAGGGATAATGTAGCTTCCTAATGGTGAAAGAATTTTTGAAATTGGTCCAGTAGTTTTTATGTTTATTCGTTACATACAAAAATACAAAAATACAAATCTTACTTCTTTATAATATTAGTATAGATTTAATCACTATCACTATATAGTATAAAACATAGTCGCTTCCCGCCGTCTATATACTAACAATGACACGACCACGGTTCTAACTTGACCATTTCTATACCGATGCATTTCTCGGTTTCTGTCTGAATTATTTTCTTGTTTCATCCTTTTTAGACCACTTTTTTACGTAGTCGGGATATAGTTTTTAAACTTTATTTTTTTATTTAATAGTTTTCCGTTTCCTGATCGATTGAGATAACCTTTATATTCTCATATTGAACCGTAATGTTGGTTTTTATTCGCTTAAAAGAGTGAATAACTGCAACGATAGGATCGAGCGGACTAGACGACCGCATTTTGAACATATATGTTGACTTAATCGATATGATATATACATATTTGTAATGTGCTCGCCAAGACCTTTCTTTTGATACCAAACACGTGATAATTATCTCAGTTTATTTTTTTTTCTTGGCTATAATCTGAGATATAAAAAAAAATAAAAATTTTATAGCCTATGTCACCCGCGTCATTATTACGAATCTATTGACACCTCATTCATGAAAATTGGTTCAGTAATTTAGGCGCTAGAGTGGAACATACAAACATACATTCATAGATACATACATACATACATAGACTGCCAAAATCATAACCCTTCCTTTACGGCTTCGCCGTAGTCGGGTAAAAAGTAAAATCCGTACTAAACAATTTAAAAAAAATTAATCTGATGTAGTTTTTATTATTTCTATTTTGATATACGAAATGTAATATTTTACATTGTTTATAGTTCCGGAAATTACCGTGTAAGTGTAGCTTTGTTTTATTAAACAGTGCTATTAAAAATACGCTAACCACGCTATCACACGTCAACGATTAATTATGTTATATGTTACACGAAATATCACATGATTTAGCTTTTTAGGGTTCTGTGCCTCAAAATTGAAAAGAGCATTTAATCGATCACATTATTGTCGACCATTTTATATTGTTTGAAGTATACCGACGTAAAGACAATATATAACCTTTAGTGCGATAGATTAGTCTCAGTCTCTCTGGTGTTTTCGTGCAGTGAACATGGAAGTTAGTGTTATAGTGTCGTGATTAAGGTTACCCTTCTCGAGGTCCACGTAAGTTTACTTTATTATCTATTGTCGTTAGCGAGGTCGAGTGGTGGAGGTGAGAGTTAATATATTATGACAGAGCTCTTTAAACAAAAGCTATCATATCAATCATATCAATCTCTCTCAGTTCTTAGCATTCTATCCATCAAGACATTATTTTAAACTCCTTAAAGTTGTGAAAAAAAAAACACATTTCTAATTGAATACAATCAAAAAGACATGGATCATCAAAACCTATAGGATACGTCCCTTTGACTTAAAATTTATATTAAAAAAAAATGACTGAGAAATATAGTCGCATAACACGAGTAAAAAGGAAAATCTGAAAACCATAATTTTGAATAAAGTTTATTTTTTTCTTTGCAGTTAAAGTGACGGTAACTTGTCTCGATGTATAAATTCCATTTGTACAGAATACTCAGTGCGGTCAGACTCGCACTTGGCCGATGTTTTTCAAAAATCCATTTATGAGTTTATGAGATTAAGAGTAAAATTGAATTTAAAAAAATGAGGTTCTTTATTGCAATAAAGAATATATATTAAAATTATTTAAATAATTATAGCATGTTGGTAACAACATATTTCCGGGTTCGAAATTTCACACTGCAAACAGTGTCTAAAGTAGTGCGGGTAGCGTAGTTTAATTTCGTAATTTCTTTATATATCTCTCGTGGTTCTCCCTTATCAAATAACTATTTATAATATACTATGTTTACTTTAAGAGTCCTATTACGAATCGTAAACACTCGTTTACCCGCGCCCGCGCTGGCGTTCATTTGCAACTTCGGTGGTGTTCGGTTGTACTTTAATTTTATTTATTGTAATTTTTTCTGATTATATTGACAAACGAAAACTAATGAAATGTATTAATTGTAAAATGAAGTTTTATATCATATTAGTTTATTTGATAAAATTCTGTTTATTTGGAATATAATGGACGCTGAATCAAGACATTTATGGCTTAAATTAGGCTTTCTTTAAGATTTTTTCCGTGAAAACTCAAGTAATTTAAAGAAATTCTAAAACTCCAACAAACAAGTAAAACAGTTAACTTATATTTAATGTATTTTAGTATTTATGAAAATTGAATGTAACAAGGTGAATTTCAGCGTCAAAGATCTATCGCCGACGGTTATACTTGCAAACTGAGTTCGTAAAACATTTATAGTAAATTACACCAAAAGAAAAATGTGTAACTCAAACATACAAGAAAGAGAATGGCACTATCGTTACTCATAATCAAATAATTAAAATATCTTACTGCTACTGAAAATTGCAGCGTCCAAAAATTTTGAATTTGCGTAAAAAACGTAATAGGACTCTTATAGGGGATAGCGAAGTCGCACAGTGACCTGCTTTTAGGTCACAAGAAGAACCCCACTATTAGCTATACCTAAATCTTACACAGACGTCTGTCTGTAAAGTTCAAATAAAACCAATATAATTGCTAGATGTTAATTTCTAGTTTGAAACAAATTGTGATTCATGTCACGTAAAATCGATATTCAAATGTACTTTTACCTTTGTTTCTATTCTGTCAGACGACTTCTTGAGATTTAATGAATTCAGAGGTTTAATACAGAAGCCAGTATGAACCCGCCCCGGCTTTGCACGGCATCCAATATATCATGTACAATACTAAGATTTATCAAAACATTTAATTTTCAACATATTGTTGCTGAATAAAAATATTTAGGCGCTTTCGACATCTCGCAAGAACTCTGAAGTTTTTCGGGATAAAAAGTGGCCCATGTAATAATCCAGGTTATAAAGCATATGTGTGTCAAATTTCATTGAAATCCCTTAAGCAGTTTTTGCGTGCTTGAGAAACAAACATCTAATACAAACATTCACTTTTATAATATTAATAAAATAACCCTAGACACTTGAAAAAGATTGTACAGAGGTAGAGCAGTACCTGGGCTATCATATTATATACGATATGTATGCTCCGTGATTTTTGATCACAGTGACATAATTTATAGAGGTGTTTGATGATTTTTTTCTTAAATACATGTATGGAAGTATACAGATTTCATTACTTATATTATTTATAAGGTTTTATTACAATTATATAACCTTCTTAGACCTTACTGATATTATATTTTATTGATTTTTTAAATACTTGTCAGAATATCAAAATAAAAATGTTTTAGGTTTTACAATGGAAATAAGTGAGAAAAGACGAAGTGTAAAAGTTAAATGTCGTTAATAAATTCACTTAAAAAGAGTGCGAGTTTGAATGAGTGCATAAGAGTTAGTTTAGTAAGTACTAGCGGCCCATCCCGGCTTCGCGCGGGTGGAATATTATTATTAAAAATATATTGGCCCTCCCGCATTTCGGTGCCCCCTCTCTTGCCGCTTTACTCGCTGCGCTGCGTCGCTATACTGGCCCGTCGCGTCGTCGTGTATTTTTTGTTTATATTGATATTTTTAATTTCGTAATATCTTTTGAATGGAAAGTCCGATTTTAATAATTCAAAAAGTAATTTACAGGTATTGAAACAGTCTTGAATACGAAATAATTTATTTGGATAAGGATTAATACAAAGTTATAGAAAACATGGTCTGATTTTGATAGGCATTTTTATCAACTTTTAAAATGTAAAAAAGTAGTTATAGCGACGTAACTATAATAGTTGAACATATGGTCTCGCGGACTTTTTTGTAGATATTGATCCGTTCTATAATATTGTAGAACATTTTTTTATTCTATCATCAATACTTTTCGCAGCGCATGCGATGAAAGATATTTTATGGCTAATTTTTTGGCACCTTGGGTTGGTGTTCGTGAGATTTCCTAAGGATCTCTAATTTTTTCTTGTAATAAATATAGCCTATGTTACTCAGGGATAATGTAGCTTTCTAATGGTGAAAGAATTTCTGAAATCGGTCCAGTAGTTTTTATGTTTATTCGTTACATGCAAAAATACAAAAATACAGATCTTTCCTCTTTATAATATTAGTATAGATTTTTTTAAACCGCCGCCCACGCACCGATATGCGGAAGAGCCAAAATGTTCTCTCGCCAAATTGCTCGCTAAGCGGCGGGCATGTCACACCGGCCCGTCGGTGTGTATTTTTTGTTTATATTAACATTTTTAATTTCGTAATATTTTTTGAACGAAATGTCCGATTTTAATAATTCAAAAAGTAATTAACAGATATTGAATCAGTCTTGATTATGAAATAATTTATTTGGATAAGAATTGATAGAAAGGTATGGATAACATGGTCTGATGCTGATAGGAATTTCTATCAACTATTAAAATGTAAAAAAGTAGTTATAGTGACATAACTACAACAGTTGGACATATGATCTCGCAAAGTTTTTTGTAGATATTGATACGCTCTATAATATTGTAGAACATGTTTTCGTTCTATCATCAATACTTTCCGCAGCGCATGCGACGAAAGACTTTTTAATTATTTAATTTTTTTACACCTTGGGTTGGTTTTAGTAAGAATTTCTGAGAATCTCTATTTTTTTCTAGTAATAAATATAGTCTATGTTACTCAGGGATAATGTAGCTTTCTAACGGTGAAAGAATTTTTGAAATCGGTCCAGTAGTTTTTAAGTTTATTCGTTACATACAAAAATAAAAAACACAAATCTTTCCTCTCTATAATATTAGTATAGATCGGTGAGTGAGCGAGCGAGTGTAAATTCGTGTTTATAACTTCTAAAAGATATAATATAAATTTATTGTGTAAAAGTAAATTCGTCTATTTTTATAGTAGGTACAGTTTTAGCTTTAATAATAATGGGTTTAAAAATCGATTACATAATTCTGTAATAAGTAACAATTACTTTGAAACGCTTTCATACAGTGAACAATTATTGCTGGATATTACAGTAAAACTGTTTCGCACTTACAATAATAACAGCTTGGCTTTGATTATCGCAAACAAAACCGTTTATTATAGTAACAACATTACTGAGACTTCCCCATATGGCATGAAGGGGAGCTCATAGATTATTATTAGTTTTGGTTAACTAGCTATTGTTCGCGACTTCGTTCACTGAATTTCTTCCTTACTTGAGAAAAGATTGGTTTGATCAGCTATAACTATTTGATTCTCGGGTAAATTTAAGTAATTCTTTTACTCTCCTTAGATACTAATACTCTAATGTTAAGTCTCTTAATAAAGTTTGTTCAAACAACTTATGTTAAGCTATTTGATTATTTCAAGGTTGTCACTTCGTTGTCCATCTGTCTGTCTGTCTATCTGTATCAAGTTAAAATTAATAGCAAAGAAAAATATCGAGAGTACACCTCCCCACAATACTATTTATTATTATATTTTGACCCGCAGACAAAAATAGAAAATATGTGTTTGTACCTTAATTGAAATTATACAGAACCCTCAGTGCGTGAGTTTCACACTCGCACTTGGTCGAATTATTTATCTATATCTATATCTATACTAATATTATAAAGAAGTAAGATTTGTATTTTTGTATTTTTGTATTTTTGTATTTTTGTATTTTTGTATTTTTGTATTTTTGTATTTTTGTATTTTTGTATTTTTGTATTTTTGTATTTTTGTATTTTTGTATTTTTGTATTTTTGTATTTTTGTATTTTTGTATTTTTGTATTTTTGTATTTTTGTATTTTTGTATTTTTGTATTTTTGTATTTTTGTATTTTTGTATTTTTGTATTTTTGTATTTTTGTATGTAACGAATAAACATAAAAACTACTGGACCGATTTCAAAAATTTTTTCACCATTAGAAAGCTACATTATCCCTGAGTAACATAGGCTATATTTATTACAAGAAAAAATTAGAGATCCTTAGGAAATCTCACGGAAACCAACCCAAGGTGCCAAAAAATTTGCCATAAAATATCTTTCATCGCATGCGCTGCAAAAAGTATTGATGATAGAACAAAAAAATGTTGTACAATATTATAGATTGTATCAATATCTACAAAAAAGTCCGCGAGACCATATATCCAACTATTATAGTTACGTCACTATAACTACTTTTTTACATTTTAAAAGTTGATGAAAATGCATATCAAAATCAGACCATGTTTTCTATAACTTTGTATTAATCCTTATCCAAATAAATTATTTCGTATTCAAGACTATTTCAATACCTGTAAATTACTTTTTGAATTATTAAAATCGGACTTTCCATTCAAAAGATATTACGAAATTAAAAATATCAATATAAACAAAAAATACACGACGACGCGACGGGCCTGTATAGCGACGCAGCGCAGCGAGTAAAGCGGCAAGAGAGGGAGCACCGAAATGCGGGAGGGCCAATATACATATTTTTAAAAATAATATTTCACCCGTGCGAAGCCGGGATGGGCCGCTAGTACTTAATAAACAAAAGTTTGGTTAAATGTGAGTACAAATCACGCACCGAAGGTTTCGTATAATTTGAATTTTACATATTTCAGAAGTTTCGTGATTCTAGGTCAACAAGAAATATCTTTATAGATTATGATTTCTGTGAGATTTTCGAAATATATATACACTTATTATAGACATGACTATATTTTTGTATTTATTTTAATTTGATGCCTTTCGTTCTAAGGTATGGAAACCTAAATAAACCAAATAGCTTAAAATAGATCTGTAATTAGGGGCCGTTCAAGTATTACGTAAGCAGATTTCTGCAATGACCTCCCTCCAATTCAGCAAAAGTAAGCAAAGCCCTAACCTCTCAACTGCTTATCCTAATTCTGAGCAGGAATATTTACGTTCCGATATGCGTGTTTACTTTTTTATCGCTGACGTAATCACGATGCAAACCCTCCTCATCCTCATGTCATCCTACTAATATTATAAACGCGAAAGTTTGTAAGAATGTATGGATGTATGTTTGTTACTCTTTCACGCAATACTACTGGATGGATTTTGATGATTTTTACAATAATATAGCTTATACATCAAAATAACACATAGGCTATAATTAATAATTTATAAGCGAAACACGGACCCCTCCCCTTCCCAGCATACTTGAATGGCCCTTACGACAGCTCTAATATATACTTTCTCTACTAAATAACTAAATACGATATAATCCACGCATAAAATCGACAAATTTAATGTATTGTGTTCTGTATAAAGTATTATTTATGACGACAGTATGACTGATGGGTAAGCCCATAAATTCTGTGGATTTGAAGTTTGTCAAACGCCTTTGTTAACATATTAATATTATGAAGCTATACTATTATGAAGCAGAACGTTATTTATATGCTTTAACACAATATACATTTTTGTGTGTAGACATCTTTTTAGACATATGACTAAGCGATATGATATTTCCTGATAATCGCGCGATTATTTTAACATATCCCGAGCAGCTGTAAGAAAACACTAATCAAAGTAATGCGACAACTCGCAAGGGAATCAAAATCTACAGTCTTCCTCTTGCCATTCTAAATGCCTAAACAAAAATTATAATTCGGAACCCGTAACTTTAAATATAATAAAAGATATATTTTTATCGGCTGGTGGTAAATTGACAGATACCAATGCTGATGTATAATAAAGTATTCCAACGGCAAAGTTATGTTTGTGCCGCAATCCAAATTATGTGGAACCATTGAGTGTGGAATCTAAACTCAAATCATCAACATTATCATAACCCATTAATGAGCCGGGTCTTCTCAGAATGAGGAGGTGGTTAGGCCATAGTCCACCACGATGATCCAGTTTGGATGGCAGACTTCACACACCTTTAAGAACTTTAAAGAACTCTCAGGAGTGCAGGTTTCCTCACGATGTTTTCCTTCACCGTTAAAGTAATTGATATTTAATTGCTTAAAACACACATAACTCAGAAAAGTCAGAGGTGTGTCCCTGTTGTGTGGGATCGAACTCGGACTCCCAAGTAAGACACCCATTTCTGAACCACAAAATACTTTTGAAACGTCAAAATAGGTCAGTTAGTCAATTTGCCTGAAGCTACCACCAGGAAGCAGTTATCGGTTGAAAGTGAATTTGTAATTTTTATGTATTTATGCAATTTATCAAATGAAGTAACCCAAATAACTCAAAAATTCGTTTACCTGTCAACATAGGAAGCGACCTAATGACTCACTTATGTAAATTGATGAATTGAGTTCGCCATGTTCGTTAGCGTGGAAAATGCTTTCAAATTACATTTTATACCTTTGATTTTAATCCTTACATTTTCACGTAAAATGTAAATACAGACTTTAATTAATGTATTACATGATTTTATACGAACTAAAATAAACAGACAGACTGTTTGGAAATTTTCATCAAACCTAATAAATAGTACTGTAATTACATAAAATAAAGAATATTATGGTTCATAGTTATAAAGCCTCCTTTATAAGAAAAATTGAGGCACCGTAATTTTTATTTAATATACAGTTTTAAACCCGAAACTACGAAATCGTCTTTCAACGAAACTATAGAAAAATCAAGACATAACATGAGATAGATCTTACATAAAAAACCGAACAGTGTCTGGGGCTAGCGAGGGACGTGTAAGTTTAAACAGATCTTTTAAGCGCATTGTGGAACAATAATATTCTAACTACAATGTAGGAAATTTTTTTTGAATACCTAAGTAATGATTTTGTTTACTATTAGACATTTTAAAATAGTATCGTTAACGTAGTTTTATATTCTTTATAATATACGTATCATTTTAAAGAGTAGAAATGTCTTAAAATATGACTCAAAATAGAAAAGAAGCAAATCTTTCAGCGACTTCCACGTACGAAGAAAGAAATTCGAGCACCACGTGCACTTGAAAAATGTTAAGCATTCAAGAAGTTTGAATGAAATCCTTACGAAGGGTGTCGTAAAGGAATTTATTATAATAAAAGAAAAGTAGTAAATAGTAAGGTACTTCAAAATTAGTAAGCTTAGCAACACTGTTGATTACTGTGTATTTGCTAGTATTTTCTTTATTATTTGCGTCAGTTTGTCAAGTAATTTCACACAATAAACATAAATAGAATAAATTCGATAATAATACATTTATTTTACTAAAAATTGAACCACATAATTATTTAAAAGTTATTTCTTTGAATTTAAATAAATTGAAATTAAATTATAATATAAAGTATTAAATAATTTGAAATATTCATTTTAGGGATCCCACCACAAAAAAAGAAAGAAACTTTATAGAATTACTTTGTTGCCTGTCTATCTGTCTGTCAAGACCCTCTTTCACCTTTCAAATATTCATGGTTGCAACCGAATTAGCAGCCTGCTTTAGGTCTGAGAAAAAACAGTGGGGGAAAGTTGCGCATTGTGACATACATGCAGTATGACAGTTTCATCCTAGCTTACTATTTTGACAAATTTTTGCATAAGAATCAATCGCTTGTAACGCGCTGCTCTCGTCCCACGCTCCCCACTATAAAGGTGACTTCTGCGCATTAAGGGTCGAACCTATACTTACGTGCAGGTAGCTATACTCACCATTAATGTAGAATCATACAACTTGTTAAGAAAAAAATTATTATTGCACACGTAACGGGGAAAAACCGGATCCTAAAGCTGCATAGCTATAAAAAATCTATTTTGCAGTTGGTAAATTTCCCTAGACTTTAGTATGTGCATGAACAAAATTTTTTCAAAGGCAAAGTTAAGTTTATCTAATTCTCGGTGTACGGAACTTTTGGTGCGCAGGTCCTGCTCGCTCTTATACATATTTTAATTAAAAGACCTTATTGAATTGCTGAGTTTCAAAGGAATGCTTCAAATTATGAGAAATAGATGGAGAGCCCTTAAAAATGTCAATTCAAAATATTAATATTTCGAATGATTCATCTCACTCGAGTGCAACGACCTGTGCCGACATTAATCATAACTCTGTCATGTGAAGGGACAGGGAATTCACTAAATTATATTTCATATTTCAATTAAATTTCAACTTTAATTTCTATGTAGTTGAAACCAATATTGAATGTTGGGTGATAATCTCAAAAATTGAAAGTCAAAACTTACTTGATTTAGATTTCTGTAAAGTTGACTCTGTGGGCGAGGCAATGCGATTGTAAGCGTTACTTTTATATTTTAGCATACTAGGAATGTTTCGTGAATTAAAAAAATTAAAAGTATCTCCTATGATGATTATTTTGGGTTAAAAGTAGCCTTTTTTATTTTTAGGTCCATAAACTATCTCTAAAAAAAAGAGCAATTCGTCACTCTATTATGGCGTGAAAGAAAGACAAACCTATAAATAAAATAATATTATGATATATATTATCATTTTAAATAAGATTTCAAGGAGTTCCCTGTTGTATCCATTATGTCTAAGTATCCTTGAATATCCCCTTTTATAAAAAAAAAAGAATCATCGAAATTGGTATATAAATATAAAGAAGTTATATCTAAACAGAATTGAAATCATTTCGAGTAAAACTTTGATATATTTTTAAATATATTTCTTTACAGATGCATATAAATTAAATATATCTCCTGAAAGCGCATAATGAATTGTTTCGCCTCGTCTGTGTGTATCGTATTTTATTAGTCAATTCCTCACATTACAAAGTGAGAATCTTAAACTTGAATTCATTTTGTGTAATAAATTATTCTATATAAAAGTGAAGAGATATTAAAATAAATATAACTAAACATTTGGATAGAGTTTACAGTTTTTCTATAGAAAAAAATATTTACATAAACAATGAACACATCTTTGCTGCGAAAGTGTCCAAGAAGTGACGTCACAGTGTTAACGTCATATTAAAGATTTATTAAGTCGAATTTGTTCTTGGAAAATATGCGATTCTAATTCAATAATTACGGACGAATCTTTTATTACAAATATCCAAAATTGTCTTGTATTCATTACTTTAATATAACTACCTAAACACGATGTTGCCATGCTACTTCAAAACACTATTAATAGTAGAGCAATTAAGTTGTTTTAAGTGTCAATTAAAACTTGTACTAAAGTGATTAAAATGTTAAAACTTTGTAAGTATCGATTAAAACTTTGAAAGGAATACAATAAGCATAAGTTTTTCAAATAGCCCCAACTGTTTTGGCTGAATCCAATAATTTACTGAATTTACCGATTGTGTTGTAATTTATTTAAATTAAATCAGAGACTCCTCTCAGCTCAGCATTAATTAGTTTTATTCATTCAAGAGTATTTTTGTTATAAGTATTTTAAATGGTTAATTTTATTACTAACTATTTACTGGTTTGTCTACTATAATATACATGTTTTTAATACTACAAGCAGTTTAGCATAAATTAATATTCTTGTTCTCTCTATTATATATCCAAAACTATAACCATAGAGGCTGCCACTTTAAAATATGACATAGTAGATGTCAACAACTCGTACGGTAGGGGATCTGTTCCCCGACAGGCTTGCGAATCCGATCAGACTTACCCTCTCCCTCTCCCATCCAATTAATGCTGCGGATCTAGTGGACTCTGAGCTCTTCTTCAGGGTCCGCTGAAACCGCACCATTTTTTTCTTCACTGTATCTTCGTGGATGCAAGGCATCGACAAAACAAGAGGATATCTCTTGTTTTGCTTATGACCATGAGCGATGGTGGCCACTTACCATCAGGTGGACCATCTGCTCGTTCACACCTTATCTACCATTATGGTGCCTATTAATTATTTATTTAATAAAAATTATAAGAATGATAAAATAATAGACACAATGACACATGAACTCACATCAGTGACAACAATTGTACCTCAGTGACAAAATAAGTAATAATTACTTATCATTATATCATTCATCATCATTTCTAGTCTTTCAGTCTGGTCAGCAAACTATTCCCTGTATAGAAACTTCTAAAAGAAACGATCAAGTTAATAGCAAGGATCGCAACACATTGTCCCCTCGTTGTGAAGATGGTAAAGCAAGCTGTGAACCAGGCAAACGAAAATACTCTTAGATTTGGTCTGCAGTCAGAAAAATCTTATGTCGTAGAATTAAATTCCGTTCTGTACTTTAAAAGAAATAAGCGTATAAACAGCGGAAAGCGACTTTTATTTACACTTTGTAAAGATTTTAACTACAATAAAAATTGTACTGTAATAGGTATTATCCTCTCCATTTTGAAGACTGGCAGCAAAGCAGTGTCTGGAGTTTGTTACCAACGAATAGGTTTTATCTATCTAAACAAGTGATTAATGTAGGGTAATAAACAATCAACGAACGTGATCGTCGTTAGGAAAGACATAATACTATTAATAGTTACTATTTTTACATTTGAAAGAAGAAAGAAAGAATGAAAAAAAATATTTATTTAGAATATTTTATTTTTATTTTACAGTTGGGTTGTTAGTAACAAATAGTGTAATGGTTAATTATTTTATGATAAAAGTTTAGGTCTAAATGTTAGTTCTGAATGTTCACTGTGGCTCCGCATAAAGGATACACCTCTCAGCCATTGTTGGCACATCTATCAACACTGATTTTCGATCAACGGCATCAAATGGCAACGACAGGATGGGTATTTAAATTTTTGTTGTATCCACATATATAGTAGCTTTTATTATTTATAGTTTATATTGTATTGTAATGTATAAATACACATACACATAGATATCATACATACACAGATATACTCACATCGATATTAATTATGTTTGTATGTATCTATGTATGTAAGTATGTATGTATGTTTGTATGTTCCACTCTAGCGCCTAAACGACTGAACCAATTTACATGAGTGAGGTGTCAATAGATTCGTAATAATGGCGCGGGTGATATAGGCTATAAAAATTTTATGATTTTTTTATGACGAAATTTAAACCTCAGATTCTACGCTCGAAAAAAATTAAACTGAGATAATTATCACGTATTAAATATCAAAAGAAATGTCTTTACGAGCACATTACAAATATGTATATATATCTTATTGTTTAACTCAACATATATGTTTAATATGCGGTCGTATAGTTCGCGCGGTCTGTCGTTGCAATTATTTACTCGATTAAGCAAATATAAACCAACATTACGGTTCAATATGAGATTATAAAAGTTATCTCGATTAGGAAACGGAAAACTATTAAATAAAAAATAAAGTTTAAAAAACTATAACCCGACTACGTTAAAAAGTGATCTAAAAAGATCGAAGCAAGAAAAAAATCAGATAAAAACCAAGAAATACATAGGTATAAAAATTGTCAAGGTAGAACCGTGGTCGCACCCATGTATACTTACTACGATTATATATATGATTAGAGGAGCACCATGAAATAGACATGGTAGGTATAAAGTGGGTGCGACCACGTTTCTACTATTAAGAGAAGATACTAGAAGAAGTTATTGAGCTCGCGGAGAACAATATAAAAAATTAAATATCGTCACTCTAAACACAATATGGTTGACCTCTCAAGATGGCGGACTACTTATTTCAGCCGCTGCCTAGTAGTTTATTAAGTTGAAATCTGATATATAGTATTTATTAGTAGAATTTTATCACAACCTTAAACTACTCATTATACTTCAAACTGAATACGTTTTTAAGAGCGACATGTTTATAAACCATTAAATATTTTATCCCCTACCATATTGTACCATATGCAGTTTTACAAAATAGCATTAATTATTCCCAACACTACAAATGACACGTTTAGTTGAGGCGAGTTTTAATAAAATGCCGAGGGTGAGCACCCTCACAGGGGGTGAATACAGCTTATTTTAATTTTAAATCACCACTAAGCTACGTAAATGGTTAAACGCTTGTTAACGTGTACAAAGGATGAATATGTCTGGATATGTAAAAAATAATATAATTCTCTATTGTTTTGCACGTATGAAATTTATCATTATACTTTTATTACAGTGAATAGAATTGTAATATTTTGTTATTTATAAAAATCTAAATTAATATATAAAGCTGAAGAGTTTGTTTGTTTGTTTGCTTGGACGTGCTAATCTCAGTATCTACTGGTCCGATTTGAAAAATTCTTTCAGTGTTAGATAGCCCATTTGTTGAGGAAGGCTATAGGCTATATATCGTCACGCTACGACCCATAGGCTTGGAGCATTACGTAGACGAACTCGTGCGGGTCCGATAGTTTGCATTATAAAACATTCGCTTTAGAAAATATCTAATTTTATATATATTATTATATGAAAATACTCGCTTACTACTGTAAACACAATTTGTTATTATCCCACAGGATTTATAAATTACTCCGAGATGAAAAGAATAAGCCTATATTGTATAATATGTATTAAAACAGTTAGAAAGTATTTGTGTGCAAAATTTCAATGAAATCCATTTATTACCCATTGAGTAACAAACAATCCAAGATTATTATCCCGTAGATATACGGTTTTGTGAGATAAAATTTAGTCCCCTTGGTTTTGTTAAGATGGAAAAGAAAGACAAAGTAAAAACATGTAATTTAGACAGATAATTGAGCTGTGTCTGGGGTTTCTAACATCCTATTACTTATGATGTTGGTAGCATTGATTTGAGAAGCATTTTGACTTTCTATACTGGACTAACTGTACAGTTGTGGATCTTTGTGCTTAAATTATAACCCTCAGGAGTAATATCCTAGTAATCAAGCCGTCATACTGTTGGTTTGCGTATTAAAGATTATGTATTAACACAGTCAATATTTGCTGTGTGAAATTACTCGTTAAACTGCCTCTGATGTAACGAGACAGAGCTTATAAGTTATCAAATTTTTTTATGGTAGATGAGGTGCAAACGAGCTGACGGTCCACCTGATGGTAAGTGGTTACCATCGCCCATGGACAGACATCGACAAAACAAGAGGTACCTCTTGTTTTGTCGATGCGTTGCATCCTCGAAGATAGTGTAGGGAGGGGGAGTGAAGAGAAAATGATGCGGTCTCAGCGGACCCTAAGCAAGAGCCCACAGTCCACTAGATCCGCAGCATTAATGGGATAGGAGAAGGAGGGGTAAGTCTGGCCCACATGCGGCTCGACCGGAACGCGTCTATGACACTTTGCGGTTGGATTCGAATGCTGGTGGTCGCAAGCCAGTCGGGAACAGATCCCCTACCACCAACGGGGTGCTCGGTTACTCGGCTCTTACGAGTTACTCTCTTAGCGGTAGAGGGGAATAGTATTCTAACCTAGCCCCTCAGGGGAGAATGTAATATAATAAATCAGTGGTATTAATAATCTATTCGCCAATCTATCTATATAATCTTAAGTATAGTTAGCAATACCGTTGATAACTTTATATTCGCAGGAAGTACCTTTTATTTTATTCCAAGCTCACGGAGCTCATCTAGTGATAGTTATTGCTGTGCAGTGATGTGGTGTCATGATGCTGGATCTTTTTACAAATGTTTGGAGTAAGTGTTTAATATTGGTTACTCAGTTTCCATTTTAAGTGCATATTATTATTGTCTAAAAAGCAGTGATGGCCCAGTGGTTGAGACTTCAAGTCTTACGCGGGAGGTCCGAGTTCCATCCTGGGCACACACCTCTGACTCTGAGTTATGTGTGTTTTAAGCAATTAAATATCACTTGCTTTAACGGTGAAGGAAAACATCGTGAGGAAACCTGCACTTCTGAGAGTTCCTTAAAAGTTCTCAAAGCTGTGTGAAATCTGCCAATCCGCACTGGGCCAGCGTGGTGGACTATAGCCTAATACCCTCCTCATTCTGAGGAGGAGACCCGGCTCAGCAGAGGGCCATTGACGGGTCGTGATGATTATTGTCTTGTGCGTGTTACCGTACGGTTTCGATCCTATGTAGAGAACAGTTCTAATTTTAAAGTGGTGATACAAACTGGAATTTTTCAATCTAGGTAGTAGAAAAAGATAGTTTGTAATTATTTGGTTGTTGAACACAAATTGCTAAGTGTCATATCATCACCGACCTCACGTAAAACCACTGGAACGAAAGATATTTCGAGAACGGATTCCTGCAGTCTCCTGTAAAAGAATTTATCGAAAAATTCCATGTCAACGGTGTTGAAATTGAAAAATATTTACTAAGTCATACTTTATAGACATAACTAAACGAATGTGTCATAATGAATCGTTTTTAACAACGTTTGATTTACTAGTAGCCTACTGGTAGCTTACTACCCTAATACTAAGACTCCGCTGTTGGTCTAACTACTGTCACCAGGCTGCATCTCATGAATCGTGATAGCTAGACAGTTTAAATTTTTACAAATGATGTATTTCTGTTGCCCCTATAACAACAAATATTAAAAAAAGAATAAAATAAATATTTAAAGTGTCTCCCATACAACAACGTGATTTTTTTGCCAAATATTGGTACGGAACCCTTCGTGCGCAAGTATGATTCGCCATTTGACCGGTTTTTTTATTGGTTTATTATCGAAATATCTCCACCGGATCTAAATTTTTTTATCAAGATTGACGGAGACAACGGAACCAGAATATTTCTTATGCTCATATTTTCTTACTTGTACTACATTTTACAACCTGAAGGGTTGACCCTACCTCAATTTTGGGGGTACAATTAACTCGGCGATGGTTCCATAGTCCTCGGTGATTCATTCTTATGACGTCAGTGAATCCCTGGAAGTGTAACATGAGTTGGGCGGTTAGGCGTTATCGCTGTGGTTGCGTAACACACTCTTAACATATAAGTGGCATTTGACGAGTAACTTTGTACAGTAAATATTGACTACAATAATGAAGTTCTTGAGGATGATCTGAATCTTTGATATCGTTGTTAAGTTAGCTAGATAACAAGGTCGTTGCAGATGGGAGTTGTGTAATAGAAGAGCTTTTTAATTCTGATACTGCGTCTCAAGCCCGAGTCACTGCTTGGCTTCCTATTCAAAGTATTAATGTATTTTGCCTGGTATTGCTCAATAATAGGTCTTACACTATAGTATACTTCGACTTCACCACTTGAAATCTTTATAAGATCACATTTTTGTCTGTCTATCTTTTCGTTTTTGTTAAGACAGACCTTTTTCTCAAGAACACATGAAAGCATCAAGTCTGCCGTACCATAAAGCAGTAAGGAACTTAAACATTTAAGTAAATGCAATCAAAATATGCGGTCGTTATATATCGTCAAGCATATTTTTTGGCAGAGAAATTAAAACCTGTTCTGTTGAAATATATTTTTTTGGATGGATGAAACTTTTTACGGTATTCTTGGTACATGTCTTGTCCAAAAAACATAAAATAGTAAAGTACTTATTAGTAACTACATTTTGTCTCAAGCAAAAAAGTATTGCAAGGGAGAAAAACATGAGCAACGACAACTCGTTACGACTAAGCGTATTTAATTAATTACACTAATTGCTATCATTAGTGAAAAACATGTACGGGTAAAATTTACCTCACCTTTAGAAAACTTACAAAGACAAAGATATCAAGTTTATGATATATTTCTAGACTGCGATCAATCTTAAGTTAGCCTCCGTATCACTGGTAATAAAATTACTGCTAAAATTATCTGATACATACAAATTGTTCACTCATAATATTTTCGTAGTACATCTTCCAAGTAGTCTATCAGGGATTTCAGCAGAAGGGGTTGACACTTAATATTTTGTTTAAACAGAAATTGAAAAACATTTATTAAAAATTCTGCCAATGCTTTCTATTTTGTAGTCAACTTAATATCAATTTTTTATTTTAATTAAAAAAAAAATAATACTAGGAGTATGGATCACAAAGTACTAGGATTCCTTAACCCCTCCAGGTAAGCTAAAATGTCATAAGTCCAATGACTTGTATTTGAACCCACGACCTATCAATCATAAATCCAACGCCTGATTAGAATGAAAAAAAAATATTGTAGGAATGAGCAAAATTTTTTTGATTGTTTTAACATTGATCTGCCTTGCTACTTTTTGCCACAGGACTTAGCCTGGTCTTTAAAGATTCACCTTAATTTTGATGGTTGTTTTTCTTTAGGATCTCCGATATCCCTTCGTTCAGTATTCTCACTCTAATACATTATGTTGTGTTATTTCCTTTATTGTTCTACCTATTAAATGTCGTAGTACAAAATCCTTAAGCCCCCTCTACCTATATTTGAATTAAATTTTAAAGTAACACATGTTAACAAATCCTATAACAACATTGCACCCTAGTCCCCGAGTAAAGCGTTCGAGCTCCCTATTATCGTCGGATTTGGATTCATGCATAGATAATATGCTTTTTGCTATTTCGTACATTACCGGCGTATTTTGTACTTATTGTAGACTTAGATAGTAATAGGATTTGGTGCATTAAATGTCTAATCTCAATATGTATTAAGGCTAACTTATATACTAATTGGTATAACCTCCAGCACCTATCTATACGTTTGAGCAAAAGTAACGGGGATAGACAAATGGAAGACGCGCGAGAGCAAAATTATCGCGTAAGAACTAATCATAAAAGGCGCCCTCCTCTCCCCCTACGCTCCCCGCTAAAAAGGGCCTAATAGTGACTATCTAGCATTAAATATTATTGGTTAATTCTTTAATATATTATGTTATTCGTTAATGAATCTACAGAAACTCTTTCAGTAATACCGAAGGGAACCAAATTCTTGTCAAATTTAATTTGAACTCACCTTTATTGGCCACTAATATTAGCCTAGTTAAATGTAATGCAATTCTGTCCATTTCTACAGTTATTTGCAGTTAAGGATATTTCTATTCATCTTTACTTATACGTAACTCTAATTTAAACTATGCCTCGCAACTACAAAGTTTTTGATTTTAGTTTTATTTCCGACAATAGTTAAACCACATCTTATACACATTTTTATTTATTTATTTATTTAAAACTTCATTGCGCTAATTTACAATTGGCGGACTTAATGCCTAAGGTATTCTCTACCAGTCAACCCAAGGCTGTAAGAAAACAATGAAAAGCGGAAGAAGTCTTAACACTCAATTTAAAAAAAATTAAATCTTAGAAGACGAGAAAAAAAAAAAAACGAACATTTAATATTTCATAATTCTAAAATAGGTATAATAAGCTTAGATATTAAATACGTAAATATATAGCATATATACAATATGTTATGTTACACCAATGAGTTTATGCATGAGTACTCGAGCTTGTAAGAAGAAGGTCTTTTACATTTTTCTTAAATGTATATTTGCTGGGCGAACGCCTTACTTACATTTTTAAGCTAATCGCTAATTTAACGCAATATTAAATGAGGAATATAATCAATTCATGTTGCGGTCGAATTCACGATACTAGCAAGTATAAATCGACATAGTATGATCAATAGATTTACTCGTACAATTTAATCAGTGGACTGATTTGATGTCAATGGCAAGTTACAGATCCACGTAAAAGAAAAAAATAATATAATTAATGTTGATGTATATTTCGTTATATTCCGTTACTTACTAAATCTTTGAAATCAATAAACATAACAGACCAAGGGGAATCGCAAGAATTTTATACTTGTTTAAAAAGGTTAAAAAAAAAAGGATTGTCGTCAAAAGCAAAACTCCTAATGTCATAGAATGAGAGAGGAATGATACCTATTACTGTACAGCAACACGTATACAAATGCAATTTAGACGGATCCGAGCAATGCCTGGGGCTTGAGACCCAGGTGCAGGTTTAAAGAGATCTTTCATAATATATTAACTCTCACCTCCAACTACGATAGATAATAAAGTAACCTTAAGAAGGGTGACTTTAACCACGACACTATAACACTAACTTCCATGTACACTGCGCGACAACACCAGATAGACTAACTCTAATATATCGCACTAAACGTTATATATTGTCGACACGTAGGTATACTTGAAATAATATAAAAAGAATTACACGCGAATACTAATATATAAACTGTGTTACTAACACTAACTTCTGTACTATAAACTTATATACAAATGTCATTTAAAACAAATATACGTGAAAGCAAAGATAATTCGAGTAATCCAAAATGTCGCTAATCAGAGATGTAGAATGCATTCAACATTCGTCTCTGAACAGAACAATATGCATTAGAATAACACAACTGAGCACTTCAAACGTAACGATCTGCATCTTTCTGATGCGAAAGTTATGTGTCTATCGAAAGCTATAAGATGTACGAAGCAGAGATGAAGCTAAGAAATATGAAACTCCTTAAATTGTTGGTTTTGGACTACATTAACTATATATGAAGTATGGAAGCCAAGCTATACCAGGAGTAGGTTCAAAGATCTCTTTTACTAGTCATACACATTCACCGTCTACTTGTTGATGATGATGATAATGACCGTTACACAACGTTTAACTTTCTGTTCCTTCTTCATTCAGTCAATATTTAATATATAAAACTACTAGCTAAACTTCCAAGGAATGAAACTGGTTTAGAAGTTATCGACAGTGTTGCTCTTAGTATTAGTAAAAAAAATTGTAGATGCAATGCTGGGCTACATCAATTTGGAATTTAAAGTCATCAAAACTAAATTAAATTAAAACGATCGATCAATTCCGTTCATCAAATTAGTGTTATAATATATTTTATAGCTTGTAGTATGATAGAAACTTTAATCTGGATATAGTTTGAGGATTCTCTCGGCGAAATGCGACGAAATACATGGAATTGAATTGTTCAGATGTACAGAATATATCTTGATCGTTATAACAAATCGGTTGTCTTCAAAATATACAACTCATAATTTTTTAAATTTTTTATATAAATATGAGTATTTTTTATTATTACCTAGTTCACATATTAATTTATAATTTTTTGTCCCAAGGAATCAATGGAAATCTAAAACTATGGCCACCATACGTCAAATCTAAACCACACGCATAGCGAATGCCAATAAATCAAATTTTGCCGTTTGCCTCGTTATTCGTTCGCGAATGGCGTGTAACGAAGGTACTATCTCTATTCAACCTTTGCATTTTTAATAAAATTCGAATTTAAGTTACACATGAAGTCGAATACAAGAACACTTTAATCTTTGTACAGTAAGTACAGGAAACCTTTGTATCTTTGCCTAGATGTAGACTGTACAATTGTTCATACTGTAGGTACAATTCCATCAATAATCATTGAATTCCTCTGCGAGGTGAACAGTATACACTCCGATTTAACACTTTAAAAGTGAGTCTCCAATGCATGCAAAACCCTAAAGATGATATTTAGGGTCTTGGATGCATTGCTTGTCCTTGTATATGTCAGGAACTAATAAGAGCGATTCAAGTAAAAAGACTGCTTTGTTCTTGTTTTTATATGACATGAGAAGATGGAGCAAGGAGGTCAGTCATATTCATTAAAATATATAATTAGAATAAGGATTTCATCATATATGCTACACTTTTTTCTATTTATAGTACATATATCTATGTATATAAATTTAGACATTGTTGAACTATAGTAACCTATAATACTTTTAGTTTACATGAACGTCAAGTTAAATTAAAAATATGGACATCGGCAATACAAGAGAGCGACTTTTGTATTGTTGATGCTTTGCTGCCTTGAAAATTAGGCGAGAAAAGCGGTTGAAGTTGTGGTCTTTTAGCCAATATAAAATCATGATCGAGTAAGGGCAAAACCACAATGTTCCCCAGTAACTTCCAATTATTGATACGTGACAGACATAGCTTAGAGGCGATAATTGCTTGACGCTTCGTAACCCAGTTACTCTTTGTTAACGTCTCTTGTTAATGTAAGGAACATACCAACTTAGTATACACTTAGCTTAAATCCAAGCTTAGCTTCGATTTACTGTTTTTATCTTTAAATGACCAAATACTATGTAAAATATTTTAATGTTGCATGTGTAACAAATAATATTCTTCTCTTTACTTCTTCTTCTCACTCTGTCTTCGAGGCGGCAACGCAGTAGCAAAACAAGGAATACTCTCTAGTTTTGCCGATTTTTTTGTTTTATCCCTTATCTATCATTAAAATAATTCGGTCAACTGCGAGTGTGGAACTCACGCACTGAGGGTTCCATACAACTTTAATAAAGGAGCAAACACTATCAAATGATTTTCTTGTGATGGGTAAAAATATCATCAAAAGTACAAAGTATTGGGAGGCGTTTAATCTCGATATTAGTAATGCGTGTTTTAATTGACATATTTATAATTACTTACAAAAATAATATGTATAAGAAAACATAATAAAAAAATTTTAACAAAAAGAAATTAACCGATTTTTGACTCTGAAAAATGCAATAAAAAGTAAAAAATTATTACACTCAAATAATTTTAAAGCCAAATATAGAACCTCCATTCCTTATTAGAGTTGCTTTAAATATTTTACAAGTTGTCATTTATGTCGTCAACAGTCGTTGCTAAGATATAGTTTTAGATTTATTTCACACGATGCGACGACAAAAACGTCCTTGTTTGCGATTTTACTAACATCCGAATATGTTATAACTATACACGTCTGCGGCACGGATTTAAGCTTATTAAAAATTTGAATAACTGGAAGAGGAGCTTAAATTTAAAACATTGTTGACCTTTCTATAAATTAAATTTCTAAAGAATTTATATTTTACTAAATATTTTTTTTAATACATCTTTACAAAAAAAAATATTTCTTCCTTTCTTGGAATAAATTTATTTCAAGTTTTAAAGTTCGATTTCACGAAATTAAACTTTTTAACCAGAGTTAAAACAGTAAAAACATTATGTATCTGTACCGAGGGCAGGTATATCGTAAAACATATTCGATTATTACTAAAATCGCAAACGTCTACTTTTTCACGTCCGCATCTGTGGAATGCCCTATAGAAAAACTACTTGTTATGACTTCAGTATAAATGGCCACATTCATTGATTGCTTTACCTTAGAAGATTGATTTTTTTACAGCTTCAAGATACTATAGACTTACATTTTTAATATAAATTTCAGCTTGATAACTTCACGTATTTTTCAAACAATGCGTCAAAACCTAAATGCATAAAAAACATTTTTTTTCATGATTTAACAACAAATTGCCATTTTTAGGATTTTTCCCCAAATCAGTGCTTTAAGACTTTGCTTCTTGCCAAAAATCATCTTCCTAGGTCAATAGACGAAGCCTGGGAGTTTTGATTTATCTCGAAAATCAAAATAGTTTTCCTGAGAAAAAGGGCCTTGCGTGACATTAAAAAAAAGTTAATTTCCTATTGAAGTAGATAAAAATTGACAGTTTTTTAATTTTGTCCTTTATTTGTGCTATGAGACTTCATGCTAAATTTTACGACGCTAGGTCATTGGGAAGTACCGTCAGTTATATGAGTGACCACATTAACGGTCATATCTTTTCAATGCGTGGACATAGAAGTTTGATTTTTTGTCAGCCGGAAGAGACCGCAGACTTGAGTATTTGATAAGAATAAAGCGTCAGTAGCTCAGTGGTTCGGGCGTTGGATTCACGATCAACAAGTCGTGGGTTCAAATCCCGGACATTGGACTACTGGCGTGGCCCACTCCTAGCACAAGCATTTTAGCTTAGTTGGAGGGGTAAAGGGAATACTAGTAGTATGTGATCCATACTGCTAGTAATCTTTAAAAAAAAAAAAAAATTTCAACTTGATACCTCTACGCGATTCTGAGAAAAAGGGTCTTGACAGACGGACAGACAAAAATGGCACGGCATTTATTTATACAGCTTATTTTTAAGATTTAAAGGATACTATTAAGTATTCTACTTATACCTAAGCGCCACTTGGAGCCTATGACCTAGGAATTCTACAACTTCTAATTTTTTTTTTGGTAATTGTTATTTACATAAATAGGTAAACTTTAGAATGAATATAAGTCTAAAGCCATCACCGTCAGTGTCGAAATGGTGGTGGACCCTTTCCCACTTCGGCTCTCATTTTTATTTTTTGACCAAAAAAATTTTATTTACAAGTCAAGAATACCTATATAAGTTGGAAAAAAATGATAAGGAGAAGGAGTTCGTATATTGAAAAACACTGCAAAAGGGGTGTGATATTGATTATTGAATGGACTATTGGGTAAACGCAACGTAGATACTGCTACTGAACCGATAAATAACTAAACGTTATGATCTCTTACAATTACAACAGGAAACTAAGCATTGCCTTGGACTTATGACCAAGGTATAGGTTAACCTAAGCCTAACTTACGCGCCGATATACTTAAAAAAGAGTTGAGTTTACTCAAGACTTTTTTTATTTGTGTAATCGTTAAAATTCTCATTTTTTTTAATTCTTATGCAAATAGTAAAGGAAATAATAATACAAACAAATAAAATAATAAATACTAAAAGTGTAAAAGGTCGCAGTTGATTTTATATATTGCTCCTACTCTATATTGAAAATTTGATCCTAATACTAAAAAAGTTATCCTTTTTCAATAACTAAAAAAATAAAAAAGATTGTGTAAAATATGATAATAATCTTAAAACATTAAGTCCATAATGAAAATCTGATAGTAAACTTTTTAATTTATAATACCTACCACAGTTCGGATCTGATTAGTTCAGGATTGCTGGACTAAGCTTGATGAAATTGAGTCTTATCTAAATACATTACCCAATCTTACATGAGCTTTCATGCGACCCGTAAAACGTATTGTTATATATAATAATATTTGGCCTTCTGTTTATGTAAAGGATATAATATTACTTACTTAGCGTATAATTCAATCTGTTATAACATTTTTTGTGTTAGAGGCTTCTTTCTTCTTTTGTATTCTGTTTCTTGATTAAAAATGAATATGTACCACATTTTTGCTAAAATATCTAAGATTTTTATAATATATGTATTTTAAATCTGATATATTTCTACAAGAAGAGATTTACACAAATAAATCTTTCCTTGTTTGTGTATCCTTCTCTTATAATGTTTGAATGCTTTTCACCCTCTTAATGTATTTTTTTAAAGATTCTTCCTGTGTTACTTATGGAAACTTCCTTTTTTCCTTATGCACTATAAAGCTGGCTTTTCATAGAGTGGTTATTTTATCATAGTTACCGCGCAAAGGAGCAGATAGTCCACCTGATAGTAAATGGCCACCATCGCCCATGGACATCGGCAAAACAAGAGATACTCTTTCGTTTTGTTGATGTGTTGCATCCTCGAAGGAGGAGGGGAGAAGGAATGAAGAAAAAAATGCCACGGTTTCAGGGAAACCTTAAGCTTAAGCTTTAAGGCTTAAGCCGAACGCGTCTAAGACACTTGGCGGATGGATTCTCATGATGGTGGTCACAAGACAGCAAAGTCAAAGTCAAAGTCAATTTCTACAGACCTTGACTATTTTGGCATTTTAAATTTACTTAAATATGAACAGCTTCATGGTAATTTACAAATACTATTAAATATAAAAGAGTTTCCGACCATATGAATTTATATTACATACGGTGAAATAAAATAAAATTTAAAAGGCTAAATGTGGCCAAATGCTTTAAAACGTTTGTGCTATAAAATATTTTTAAAATAATTGTAGGCGGTTTCTATAACAATGATATAAAGATATGTTGGCAACACTTTTGTACTACGTATATATTCGCGAGTAGTTTTTTTTAAATTTATTCCAATTATACCCACGTTACAATTTATAACAAGACAGTATATAACCTTTGTTCCGATAGATTTGTCAAACGCTCGCGTGGTGACCATAACGGCTGTAAAATTTGCAGGTGGTGTGGTGTTGTAATGCTGGGACTCCATTATGAAGTATATCACAGTATTTGCTCGGTTTCCGTCTAAAGCGTATATAATTATTGTCTAGTGTTATTGTGAGAGAGTGAGAGAAGCGGGCCACACGTGATTGGTTCTTACTTGAGCACGCTTTCTATTTAAGAAGTAGACGTCGTGGATTGAGCTACCTTTACTGCTCAGACGTACAGATAGCGTCAGCAGTATACTGATACGAATTTCCATAGTTGTATCCTTCCCACCGTCACGTCGCAGGACCATTGTGCCGGCTTGTAAAGTGCGTATCTAAATTACACCGGCACGTGATTTTGGAAAAATAATGTTGCCTATTTCACAGTTTTGTATATCTAATCTCTGAAGAATGGATCTTGGGACGCTTACGTGCCCCTTTTGGCTTAAAATTGGGATTCCTGTTTCGTATGGCTGTAGAAAACTTGAAAGCGGTTGGTTAAGCTTCATAAATTCCCTTCATTATGTTTGTTAAAATTTAAAACATTTGTAACAAAAAAAATTGTTTAAATATTTGCTATGTGGCATTAAATGATGAATTTAAGAATATTATTTTATAGGAGATTTTATTTAGGAGTCTTTTTTTATTAGATTCTAAGAACATTCACAATAAAGAAAGTCTATCTATCATTAACAAAAAAAATCGGTAAAGAGTAAAAGTAAAGAAAATAAAATCTTCTAAAACGATAAAATATTACACTAAATGTATATCTAAAAGTACCTTCGTTGATGAAACATATAGTATAGCAGTATAGTATGCTATCTATAGACAATAGATATAATAGAAATGTAACTTTTCGAATATCTGTACATAGTAGATATTTAAGAAAACTTAATGAAAAGCCAAAACTATAAATTTTAAAAGAACGCAAAACATACAAATAAATGAATATTTGCGGGTACTATGTAAAGTTATATATTTAATTTCTTATTTTGAGTGGACAATTGTATAACTTTCGTTTCGATAGGATTGAGTTAGTTTGTCAAGTGGTGTCGCGCAGTACATATTAAAGTAGTGAGACTAATAGTGTCCCAATCCTCAATCCCTAGGCTGAGTGTTTCTGCGCAATATAGCTTCCGGAAGAAGAGCTAGAGTCTAAAGCGAGTGGACCAGTATAGAGTGAGTCTAATGTTCAAACATAATAACTTTGTTATAATTGATACAAAATATTAGGTAAGATCCAATTTCTGTATTAATAAGTTCCCTATAAAGCTTCCATAGCGGTTACAAGTCACGTAACAAAAATCTGATGATATCAGCAATACTCGTACGATGGGAAACTGCGTCGCTCTCGGAATATGTAACAGGACGTCATATTATAACTTATGTTGGCAACACTTTATTCGGAGAAAATGTTATAACGGATTGACAACAAAAGTGCGCATTAGCTATTATATTAATTACTAGTCGACCCGTCCGGCTTCGCCCGGGTGCAATTTAACACGTGTATTTAGCCGTAACCGCTATGTCCCTGCATTTTGAATCTGTAATATCTTCAAAAATATTCCTTTAAATTTCATGCTGTAAAGGGCCATATAGATCTATATTAAATGCACAATGTATTTAAGGTAATTGGATATGGATTAATGCTGTATTGTTTAAAATCGCTTCGTAAATAAACCATTATTTTTTGTAAAAAGTAAAGGATAATAAATGGTTATTGTGAGTTATCCCTAAGAGGTAGACATCTACCACCGCGGACTTTTTTAAGGTGTACAATACTGTAGTACATTATTTTGATCTATCTCGAAGGTTTCAGCCAGCGTTTGCAATGTAAGCGCAAAAAAATGTGTTTATTTACGACATCACATTAGAAACCTCTACAATTATCAGTGTTTCTCTACTATATTATATATGTATTATACATATAAACCTTCCTCTTGAATTATTCTATCTATTTAAAAAAACCGCATCAAAATCCGTTGCGTAGTTTTAAAGATTTAAGCATACATAGGGATATAGGGACAGAAAAAGCGACTTTGTTTTATACTATGTAGTGATAAGCACGTAAGTATAGGTTTGACCTTCAATGCGCATATTAAGTCACTGTTAGAGTCTTTTTAGCGTGGAGCGCGGAGCGAGAGCAGCGCGTCACTCACGATTGGCTCTTATGCAACTTGTCAGTTCCTGCGTGTCTGCTTTTTTTTCCCCACTATTTTTCTCATGTCAGACCTAAAGTTGACTGCCGGCTGCTATACTAACAGTTACAGAGAATTATTACGTAAATTATTAAAAGTTTAAATAGTGAACCGTGATTCGGACCATGTGAACCTGTATCTGGATCACAAGCCTCAGCCAATGTTACGTTAAAATATTTATAGCATAATGTGTGAATTTGAATTTGTGGGTAGAAACTTACCGACGTTAGCAAGAGCGCTCATTGCTCTTGCGAGAGCAGACCGGTCTGCACGTCAGTGCTGTGTCCATTTATTAGTTTTTCATTTATATTTATGTTATAACTGCTGAATTAAAATAAAACAGAGAAGCTTGACTTTAAATAAACTAATTTCTAGCTTCTCTTAGTTGGTTGGCATTAATTACTAAATAAATAGTAGAAGATGAACACACAAACACGACATCACACAATTTGCGCAGTCTCGATGGTTAGCGGGCGACATCGTCTATCGTAACAGAGGTTATATACAGTCTTGAAAAAAAAATAAAAAAAAACTACCCGCGAATATAAGTAATCAACAGTGAATTGACGAAGTTATATCACTCGGAGAAAAATTATGAGAAGGAAAGGGGACATATTGAAAAACACTAAGAGGGGCGTGATGTTGAATAGAATATTTGGTAAACGCACGTAGATACTGCTACTGATGCGATAAATAATCAAATATGATCTATAATCTTGGAGAAACCTTAGCACAGGCACTGCCTTGGACTTGTTACCTAGGTGTAAGCTTAAAGATGTCTTTTATTCAAATTAAACAGTCACCGCCACTGCTCAGGTTGCTTGTTTAAACCTAAGGTTAGGTTAACCTAAGCCTAACGTTTGCGCTGATATATATAGGTAATTTTGATTATGATACCTAGTACCCAGTATCCATAAATAGAGTGGTATTAACTCGTACGCGATATACTGGACTATCCAAACATAACAAATGATCAGATACTTGTTATCGGGAATACTACGGGCTTCAAATAAATAGCACTGGCACGTGTATTTAATGCGTATCGCATTTCTCACTCTGGCTTATCTAATTGTGTGCACGCTTCTATTGATTGAATCTATTGTAGTATTGGTAAACGGCTGCTAAAGCGATACGCTCAACTTAAATAATAAAATTCTACTTATCTTCTATGGTGAGAACCCAAATCTAATACATCTTTTGAAAATTGAGCCTAAGAATCGCCAAATTACTAACAAAATCGGCCAAATGAGAGTTAAGTAAACTCACGCTTCGAAGGTTACAACAAGGTACAAGTTGAATTGATTGGTAAATTTAATTTCGCTTTCTGGATATTATTGTCCCAAAAATTATATAGACGTAGGTCATTCAGTCAGTCAGTTAACTACAAAAAAATATTTATGACGTAAATTTGCGGTTTTTACCAAATTTCGTGATCCCATGTCAAGGGTTAGTAGCTTATAGGTAAGATACCACTCCGATTATCAAATCATGCAATAAAAGTCGTATTCTTTGATTTTATTCACTTATAAATTTCACTTTAATTCACTAAAAAATTCTTGATAGACGACAAATTATATTATAAGTAGATTTTCCTAACTGATTACGGTAGAAAGCGGAAAAATGACTAATAAATAGAATTATATATTAAAAATCTTTATTTTCTTCCATAGACTAAATGCAAAGTAAATATTTTAAATGCCAGTTCTTTTTATTTAGTATTATATACTTAAAATCATATATAATGTTGGAATTACAAGTCAAAGCTTATATATCGAAAAAAATATTCTAGGCCTATAACTTCTAGTGCTAGTTTTAAGGAATTTTGAAGGTGGCACACCTGATAAACTTACAACATAAAGGGTAGTAGTTTGCCAAATAAATACGCAGCTATGACAAAGATCATTACTGTTACATCGCAAATAATCATATCTATAGTATAACCCTAGGGTGTAATATTCTAGTCATCAAACCATGATGCTTAACACTAGCAACTCAGTAAAAAATAAAATTAATATAGAAAAAAATGATCATTTCTGCTCGTTGTCGATATAAAGACAAAGTTACCATCTTGATAAAACCGAGCTAAATTGCACAAACGCGTGCATTGCGAATCTATTACCGTATCTGATAGTTACGAGCGGTAAAGTACAGATATAAATAGCCCAATACTATCTGTTATATATTGATTTTAAGGCCCTCGCTTCGATTAAGTGTTAAACCTAAATATTCTACATGTGAAATTTTGTATCTCAATCTTTATATTATATAAAAGGACCTGACTGACATATCAACGTAGGGCCTAAACTATAAGGGTTAGAAATTTGAAATTTTACACATGGGTTCCTTTTATAACGTAGGGGAGTACTAAGGAAGGATTTTAGAAAATTCACCTCCTATGGGGGTAAAACGGGGATGCTAAGTTAGTATAAAACTTTGCCAATAAAACATTGAAAGTTATGAAACACCTTTAAAATATTTTTCGAAAATCATCCATTAAAAAGTAAAGTAAAAGTAAAATGGGGGTGCAAAGTTAGTATGAAAGTTCTCTGACTTTCAAAGTTATTCCAATAAAATGTTGTATTTGGGTTCCTAATAATGATTATTGTCGATATCCCTTTTTGTGAATTTAATCCCTAAGGGGGTAAAAGAGGGGTGTATAACAGTCTTTATATATAGGTAAAAGAAAGTTTGTTAGTCCCTCTAAAACTCGAAAACGCTTGATTTGGCTAATTTAGTTTTGAAATTTGTGTGGAAGTCCAAGAAAGGTTTAAAAGATGAGAAACGTTAAAACATTTTTGATAAAACTTTTATCTGTAGTTTAATACACCTCAGCGAAGCGAGGACGAGTCAGCTAGTTCTACATGAAAGTTGAAATTGATCTGAGTGAAATTTGACACACAGGTACAACTGTACTTTGTAATCCAAGTAACTTATGTAAATACATAATTTACTTTTTATCCCGGAAAGAAGATTAGTCTTCGTCGTATACAAGATTTTTATCCCGGAATAAAGAACAATTCATGAGCTATCGGCATTGTTTATTTTTATCAATTAAAAAAAGGAGGTCATTAATTCGGTTTTATTTCTTTATTAGGTTCGCGAACAGTTATGTATTTTTATTAATTTAACGATGTAGAGATTTTTATATTCTGTTTTAATAAAATTTAATTAAATAAAATAAGTAAGATAACCCCATCGCGCTCTCATGAATCTGTTTTGATGATATATAATAATTCCAAGTTTCTTATAAACTGCCGCTGCTCTTCTTCAATGGCTAACGATTATCGAATAATAGAATCCTGTATCGCTATCTATGGCCCTGGAGCAGGGTAGTAGTCACTTCCGTCATTTTGAAAGTCTCGACTCTTTTTATGGCCTCGACACTCAGTTGGTAGTCTTAGTTTTGCGCGGTCTCTCGAGGAGTGAAGTAGTCGCTAGATAGTGTTAATGAAAGTGTTAAGTGCAGTGCAGTGTTGTTAGTGCTGGGAATGCTTTTCGATTAAGGTATACCTTACAATGTAATGCCACGCCACATGGTTAGTAATTGCCACAACGTCATTCCCTTATTTTGCTCCGACATATATATATAACCTCTGTTCCAGTAGATTTGAGCCAGTTGTCCATCCATTACTAAGGTTTCCGTTTCTCATCTAGTTAACATTATAGATACCCCTAGAGCTAATAACAAAATTCCCTTTAGGTATTTCAGCTTCGCAGGTACTTAAAAGATCTGTATCTAATATGTAATTTCTTATTGAGATAGAAAAATATATAAACCATTTCTTATCCTTTCTACAAGGTGTTAGATAACGTATAGATAAAGTTGTATCCAACTAACCCTATTCTATTAACAGAGGCGCGGTTACAAGGTATAACACGTCAATCTTGATGTCGGTATTCGTGTAAGAAATCGATTTGGATAACGTTGCCACTATTTCTATAGGGGTGGAAAAATTTTCAAAGATATTTCATCACTTCTGGAAGCGCATCTTATACTCTTACAATATTCCAGCCAAAAAAGACTATACAAACGATTTCAAACTATATCATATAGACCAGTAGAAGTATTCATATTACTCTCTCCACTTAAATTATTTTATGTTAGAAATTTAATTTATAATACATTTTAAAACTTAAAAACATTGTGGACCTCTAGCTGAACAGTGCCTGTCATTTATGAGAAAAGTATATAAGGCTTACTGAACATATCTGTTAACACTCTTGCCTCCACTACTTAAACTTCGCTGCTTCAAATTTTACTACACTAAGTTAACAATTGGCTAATAAGGACATGATTTAAAAATTGTTTACTTGTGAAACTACCTCTGATTTATTGGGACATATCTATCTTTGAAACTACTAAACTGCGTCTTAAACTTAAAATATAAAACGAGTTAAATAAGCGATTTATTGAATTCTATATTTTTATATGATTGGCTAAACCTATTTCAATAAGAACTCCGCGCCTAAGTAAGTTTATAAAAATAAAAATCCAACCGAGTGCGAGTCGGGTTCCGTATGATTTTAATTAAGGGACAAATACTATCAAATTTAGATTTTCATATGCGGGTCAAAATATCATCATAAGGGCGTTTACTCCCGACATTACTTATAAAATGATAAAAAAAATTACTAATTTTAAACTAAAAAAATACACTTAAAATAATATTATGCTATTCCGTTATTTAATTTGTATTATGTTAGATTTTTTTGAATTAAAATGTAAAAAAGTCACTTCTAGTAAAAAGTATCTTTGCAATAGATAAAATACAACACCCGTAGGTATCGGGTTCATAAATAATGAATCTGGCGACACGATACAATCTCTGCGATGGGAATATTATGCCATCATCGTATCTGTGCATATATTTAATAAATACTTCACTTCTTCCTTTTTGGTATTTTCCATTTTATAAAATGGCTGTATCGTTTAAACATATTGAAATGAACAAAGAAGATTTCTCAAAATGGACCAGATCAATGTACGGTGTTTCCAAAAAAAAATTTAAGAAATTTTATTTTAAAATTTTAATACTTATTACGCATTTAAATATATCTATTTTATCCCAAAAATTCTATATTTTAAAGGAAAAAACAATATATACATTATATATTTTGTATTAAAAAAAAGCAATTTAGATATCCCTCGAAAACGCTGAATAGTGTCATGGCATCTTGAATGACGTCACAGTCTGCGAAGTAACATGCTCTGTTGTATGTTTTGCGTGGCGTGACGTAACACTTTCTGATTGGTTTTCACTGTCACGTGATTTAATGCCTATTTTGTTCGAATTTAAAAATATCTTTCACTTTTAGAGAAATGGGCTGGTTTTTTCGTATCTACGTCTCTTCATTTAGAATTAGAAACTCTAAACCAAGCAATTTGTTATTAGTGGACAGAAGCCTATTCTGTATATCAAAATGGCATCCATAATTCAAGTCTTATATTTTACCTGATTTTTTTGTAGTGTATAGATATCTATCCTGGGTGTCATAATATACAGGATGGGTTTTTGAGACGGGTCATTAAGGGCAGGTACCTTAACCGTTATTGTTACAGGAAAACGTACTTAGGAGACCATCCATAACTTTCAAGATATTCTGAACTGCATTCACAGATTTTTGAGAAAATGTGCGGTGAGCGAAAAAAGAGCTCTGAGAGAATCCAAAAAAAAATTTTTTTATGCCTATCGATCCTAATTCATATGGGGATCAAAATGGTCCCACATTTAAGGTATGAGTACTAGAAATGTCAGAAATCGCCAAAAACATTTTCCATACATTTTGTACTGAAAAACGATAAATCTACTCGTCATATTTTTATTGAAAATTGAAGAAATCCAGAATTTTTTAAAGTCGATTCAACTAAACATCCTTTATAGCTGTGGTAGTGAATAAAGAATGGATATATTATGAGATAGAAGCTGAGCAGTGAGAGAGCGAGTAGCCAGTAGAAAAATAGCCAAGCGTAAGTCGTAAAACATATACCTATATATATATTCGTTTAGTCCTTATATATGAATAATTTATTACTATACATTATAATTTTCTTGTAAAAATTACCTTGTCTTATCGACGTGTTGTAACCACGCCTGAAAGCAACTAACAACAAGAGATTTTACGCTTTATTCTTAAAGAAATAAAGATTATATTTCCATAGAAATATAAACTACGTAATGACGTACAAACATAACTAATGATAGGATTTATTTACCTATTAATTTTGAGGAAATGACTCTCATGAATAAATACACTCCCCATGCTATTAAGGAGTAGTTTTTGAATATTAGATGTTATAACAGTATAATTTACAAAATTGATATCATTTGAACACACATTTTCTAACATAGTTTTTTATTAGAAATTATTCTGAAATTATTCTTGGCTATAATTGGTCAGCCGTTATGTAGTTGTGATCTGTGGAAGAGTATCAGCTCATTTCTATCTTAAGAGCTGCGTGACAATATGAATATGTTGACAATTATAACAATTTTACCCGTGAGGGGATGGGTTAGAATACTATTCCTCTCTGCCGGTGGGAGAGCATCTCGTAAGTGCCGAGTAACCCAGCACCCCCTTGGTGGTAGGAGATCAGCTGTTCCCCGACTGGCTTGCGATCACCAGTATGCGAATCCGACCTCCAAGTGTCATAGACGCGTTCCGTTCGAGCCGCATGTGGGCTAGACTGACCCCCTTCCTCTCCCATCCCTGTGGATTTAGTGAACTCTGGGCTCTTGCTCATGGTCCGCTTAAACCGCAGTATTTTTTCTTCACTCCCCCTCACCACTCTATCTTCGAGGATGCAACGCATCGCCAAAACAAGATGATATCTTTTGTTTTGGCGATGTCCATGAGTGATGGTGGCCACTTACTATCAGGTGGACCATCTGCTCGTTTGCACCTTATCTATCATAAAATAAAATATCTTGTAACTATGGTAACACACTGACATTACTCACACGATATTTCTCGATACTCAAGACTTGCTGTTTTTACATTTTGTTTTCAATAATACAAAAAATCAACTTATACAAGTTAACATCGATTATTGGTGACTGTATTTAATTAGAATTTCAGTCGGGGGTTATTAATTATTTATTAATTATGCAATTTTTTTGATAGTACGATACTAACATAATATATAACGAATAGAAGATTCAAAACTAAGGGCATTTTTATTTTGTGAACAAGTTAACGAGTGACGAAATTTATAATTCCGTGGTTATGATAGGGGATTTACTTTTACAAACAGTACTACAGTTGTGCTAATAATTAAATTCTTCTTTTTCTAATTGGTCAATGATTTTTCTAGGAAATCACTTGGTATTGACGAGAGAATAGTAAGTAATTTTTATATTTAAATTATGGATGGGAAAGAAACTATATACATGTCGGAGCATAGTAAAAGATTATCGATTAATCGAATCGTTATCGTTATCTATGGCGTTGGAGTGGGGTAGTAGTCACTTCCGTTGTTTTGACAGTATCTACCCTCGACCTTATATGCGATCGACAGTCTAACTGAAGTCTTAGTCATTACGCTTTGCCACGAATTTGAGAATTGATATGTTTTCTGTAAAGAGTGTTGAGAGCTCTTTGTTTTATTGTCTCAATGAATAAAATGCTTAAGTGAAATGGGAAATAGTGCTGAAAGCTGTCACGCTGTAACAAAGTTATTGCTTTATGAAACTAGTGTTACGTTTTTAAAAAACTGTTTAAAGGCAACGCGAGAGCGCGTTGATTATCTCAGAATGGCCGTGTCAGAGAATAGTAAAAGAATATCGAATAATCGAATCGTTATCGGTGTCTATAGCGTTGGAATAGGGTAGTAGTCACTTCCGTTGTTTTGACAGGCTCGACCCTTTATATGCCATCGACAGTCTGACTGAAGTCTTAGTCGTGCGGGGTCTTTCAAGAAGTGAAGTAGTGTCTAAATAGTGATAGTGTTGTGTTAGTGCTAGAAGTGCTGTCCGATCAAGGTCACGTGACACGTGACAATGTAATTACCTCGTCTTGTGTTAGGTTAGGTTTATGTGCGTTTAACCTTTTGCATCTCCTTTTTACATCGTTTTAAAATCCCCGACATACATATGCCTGTCTATTACGCCAAAATCATTGAATCGATTGTTATGAAATTTGGTACAGAAATAGACAAGAGCTTGGGAAAGGATATAAAGAACCTTTAATCACAAAAATAGCTTATTGAATGCCTAAATATTTATATAACGAAATATTTTGAAAATTGAAATGTTTCTTGTTAAACCACATGTGGTAAATTACACTCGTTTGAAGCCAGGGAGTATCGACTAGTCTTAAAATAAATCACAACAGATCGTTTAGTGTTAACCTATCCTAAGTTTGAACCCAACACATAACAAATTTAAAATTTTCATGATTGTAACAAAATGAATAGTAGACTAAAAAAGTAAATAACAATAAAAATTATTTCTTGTTCATAAAAACATCTCAATATGATCTCATAAAAGCTGACGAGTCACAAGTAACATCAGATACAGGAGTAATGAATCAAAATGAAACCTAAGCGTGAAACGGAAGCCGTCAACAGATTAATTGCTCATTACTCGTCCCTCATTAACAAGAACAATAAAAATATTACTGGAAAAGGTACAATTTTACAGGATTTTGCTTTTGAATGTTCAAACAAAGGAGGGTGGATATAATTTGGATTCTATACTTATAATAACATTGTATACATGCCTACATTGGATATTTTTGCTATAAAAGTACGCGCGAAGTAAAAAATAGAACAAATAAAAATAGTTTCTGAAATTGTGGTAATCTGTTTGTCTGCTTTCTCAGTTTGACGGCTGAACCAATTTGAATGAAATTTTGTACACGAATACGTTACAATATAAATAGGTAGCACTGGTTTCTAGGAAAAATCCTAACGATCCTTTTTTTCAGTGATTTGTTACTTACGATATAAAAGTTATTCCTTAAATCTTAGTTTTACTTGTAGTCTGTCCTTTAAACACTTTCAAAGTTCAGAATATCTCGTGTCTGGTAAGTTGTTTGATATATATAAATGTTTGGCACTTGTGGAAGTGATTTTCCGTACATGATATTCGGGTTTTATACTTTAACGTCAATAGAGCCACACTTTTATAATAATAATGTCCATACTCAGGATTTTTAAAGATTTTATACTTTAGCGTACATGTAAGTTAGTTAAAGGTGAATCATCTGAGATTTTTAAAAACTAATAAATTTAATAGTCAAACATTTGGCGTATACATTTAGATTGAAACATACAATAATTTATACATCAAAGATATAAAAATACTGTCGCGTTTAAAAACATCCTCGTTTAGCTCCCCCTATGTTTTAACGATATAATGAATAGCTCTACTTAGATAAAAATGTTGTCGGTTTGTTTCGTATAATTAAGAGGATTTTTAATCTGTTTATTTTTAAACATTTGAATAAACATGGATAGCGTAGATGATTCTACTATTTTCAATCTGTAATCTGGTTATTTAGGATTGAGATTGATTTTTAATTTCGGCGTAGTTAAGTTAACGACTCACGTGAATATTGTAAACTAAAATATTCACTCTATGAAATTTCTTATAAAATGAGAAAAGAGGTTACAAGACATTAAGCCAGTTTTAAAATAAACCAATAGGAACTACTAGTAAATTAATAGCTAACAGAAGTGTTGCTAAGAAAAAATATAAAAATAATTATTAACTCAAGTCTAAAACAGTGATCCAACCAGTGTTGCCATAAAATATGAAGTAATAAATCATATGAACGAATTTCAATATCTCATGTAACTGCCAAGTGCGAACGTTGAGTTAGTGCTTAGACATCAGATTTGAATTCGAGAGAAAATACGAGTACGCGTTCTAATAAAATAAGATAAAAAAACTAAACGCTGTGGTTGCGCTGAGAATACGGAAAGACAGGGAGATTGTTGTTTAATTTTATATTTTACTAGCTGATCCGCCATCGCTTCGCTGAGGTGCGTTTAAACCGTTCACTTACACACTCTTTTATTTATTCATTCCCTTGATGTATAAGGAGACGTTCAAGTTTAATGTAAGCTGATTTTTTGCAATTATCAACACCCTGCTCCCTATGTCTGCAAAAATAAGCATAGCCCTACGACCTCCCCTCCCCCCGTGCTTACGTAAACATTGAAACTCAGAATATTCACGTTTTGATGTGCGCGCTTTCTAATCACTGGAGATTGGACAAAAGATGAAAATGCTTGGCAGCACTAGTTACTCCAGTCCACTCTCGAATATTCAAGAGCCAGGATTTTTTCCGTCGGCCAACTCCACGTTAGCAACTTCAGTGGATCCAAAACAAAAATCTAAATCCCTCTGAGATCTTTATATTAATGAGAGACAGAAGTAAAAGAGATGTAAAATTAAACATTAATACACGTGTTAAGATTTACCTGAGCGACCTCGGGGCGGGTCGACTAGATTAATATAAAAACAATTTTAACTGCATATGTTAAGTTATAAATTTACAATAGCAAAATTTTATAATACCGCTCGAGAAGTTTTTCCGTGATACGTGAACATACTCGTTAAGTGGAGACACTGCTAGTTGATAATACATTTTATCTACTCCCACACTTTAAATCCTCTATAAAAGATTCTGAAACAGTTAGCTTATTGCCAACATTTAAACACCCAATTTCCTATAACCATTAATTCTGTGCGAAAGATTTCAATTTCGTTTAATTTTATTGAATCAATTTGTGTGAATGAGAGTGAGTTTATTAGTAGAAAGGTGAATGAGTGAGTTAGTATACGGGCTGGAATAATAATCCATCGCAAAATGGAGTATCCTGATACATTTTCTTTTAAATATAAAAGGTATTTTTTTTAAAAAGGTTCATTAATAATTTCTATTTGGAATAAGTCCTTCTTTGTATTCATTTACTTTAGTTTTATTTTGTATGTACCAAGACAATCAAGAAAAGTTTTTTCGAAACGCTTGGTGATTTTTTTTTAACTCTTTCTGTTTTTACTTGTGTGCAATGAAGAGATTAAAAAAAAGTATTACGTGCCAGAAAATTTAAGTTTCTTTTTAATAATCTAATTCTCATATTATTGGCCTTTACCTTTATGATTTACAATTATTATTAATTATATAATAAAAAACCTGTAATATAAGCAACTCCATTACACTTGTAAGCTGTCAAGCGTTTATTAATACGCGCACATGTCCATATCGTTTCACGGAATTCACTGAAAGCGCAGACCGACGTCGATGCTGTGCGCAAGAAAAAAAAACTACTTCCCGAATATCTAGAAACGGTTCCAGAATTTTCTGCCAATTTAAGTTTCTATCTTATTGCAAATAATTGAGGATATTTTACCACTACATCTATATATATAAAACTCTCGTGTCAAAGTGTTTGCAACCAAATTCCTCTGAAACTTCTTGACCAATTTTTATGATACTTTTTTGTGTGTATTCATTATGTCTGAGAAGAGATAGTAAAATATTTTTTATACCCCTAGGTAATAATGGTTGCCCACTAAAAATAATTTTTATGGCAAAACAACGTTTTTCGGGTCAGCTAGTATTATATTAAAACTAATAAAGAAATTTTCATACTGTTTCCATCAATGGACAGAGTGATTCTTAAGGAAGGTTTAGATGTATTATTTGTTAAGTTTTGATGTAGATTGCTTGAAATATGAAGATAATTGTTGAAAATATTGGAACAAGCTTTTTCAGATATTATAACAAGCAACGTCTTCTTATTTGTGATATTAGATGTCCAATGAGAGGGAGGCGAGTGAGTGAGGTCGACTACAATATACCTCAGGGTCCAGGGATGCGACGGTAGGCTAGTAGATATGAAAGCATGGTAGCGGTAATTTAAAAGTCAATATTTTCAATACATACGCGTGTTTCGAATCAAGCTAATTCCCTTGACTCCCATCAGTCATTGGATTCATCATTACTCCATAAACACATAGATATCGATGTATATATCAGAACAATATTTAATATATATGTCGGGGATTTTAAAACGATGTGAAAAGGAGATGGAAGGAGGAAGATGGGGAATATTGGGGAACACTAAAAGGGGGTGATGGTAATGAGTGGAATATTGGGTAAACGCAACGTAGATACTCCTATTGAACCGATAAATGATCAAATATGATCTCTAACAATTACGAGAGAAACCTAAGCAGTGCCTTGGACTTGTGACCAAGGTGTAGGCTTAAGGAATTCCTTTAAGTAATTACGACACTCACCTCCACTGCTCAGGCTCTCTGTTTAAACCTAAGGTTAATCTCACATAAACCTAACCGAACACAAGGCTAACCTAACCTAAGGCTAACCTAACCTAACATAAGACGAGGTAATTACATTGTAAGGTACTCACGTGACCTTGATCGGACAGCACTCCTAGCACTAACACAACACTGCACAACACTATCACTATTTAGACACTACTTCACTTCTTGAGAGACCGCGCACGACTAAGACTTCAGTTAGACTGTCGACCGCATATAAAGGGTCAAGGGTAGAGACTGTCAAAACAACGGAAGTGACTACTACCCCACTCCAACGCCATAGACAACGATAACGATTCGATTAATCGATAATCTTTTACTATGCTCCGACATATATTTAAAGAATTTTTGTTTGGATATTCAATCTAAAGTAGTTACACCCAAAGTTCATTATATCGACCTCTAGGGTCGACGAAAAGTTGTAGGGGGTTTAATAATATATGAGACAAACTGCAGAGTGTAACGTAACAGACATCAATATTTTACACTCTTTCACTTTACTCTTCAAACTGCTGTTAAACTATTATTATATGGGGCAAGTAATGCAAACCAAGTTTGTAGATAGAACTTTCAGTTTCATTTTTGTGTTCCAAGCAGGAGCATATTTGCAATATTACAAAAAAGCAAGCGAACAACATATGTAGTGGTCTACGGGTTTTTTTGGTTTGGGAATCCCTGATCTAGGGGCATAGTAATACCATGCTAAGTTACACAGTTAAGTTACATACTTTCTTGAAGCAAGTAAGCCCTTCTTTATTTTGTAACTTTGTTGTTGCTAAAGCTAGCCGTCTAAATTATTGAATAAGTACTTCCATTAATACTAATTAAAATAACTGACATAGACTCACATCATAACTTTTTACAGCTTCTTTAGTTTTGATGAACTTCGTACGACGGAAATTTACCACGTAGTAATTACATAGATTATTCAAAAAACATTTAATTTTCAATATATTGTCACTAAATTAATATATTTAGTCCCTTACAACAGTTAACATAATTTATTACTATCAACAGAACACTGTTTTCTGGGGTAAAAAGTAGCCTAAATGTTAATCCAGGTTATAAAATATCTGTGTGCCAGACTTCAATGAAACTCGTTCAGCCGTTTTTGTGTGATTGAGTAACAAACATCCAAACTTTTGAAATTTTACATTTGTAATATTAGTAACTAGTCGACTCAGCCCAGCTTCGCTCGGGTGTAATTTGCCGCGTTTAGATTTAATTTCACATTACTTAAGTATTTATTTTGATAAGGATCATTGTTGCTACCAAATATTAGAGATAAAGAATCAATTTCTATTTTATTTATGGTTCACTATTTTGGCGATAATGGCTTAGACATAATAGATAAGGTATATGCTGTCCTAGGATTTTTTGTAGGACTATTTAAGGTAAACATTTCCATCATACATTATATATGTGACACATGTAGCTCTAACACACACACAAACAAAAACACAGCAGCGCACACTAGAATAGCTTGCTCGCCTACTTACTTGGCACTAATCTTAGTTATTTTGGATAATTCACACATCATCATCATCATTATAATGTTAGCTCTAGAACTATTAACACAGATATTTCGTAAGAAAAACACCAGCACTTTCACACATAACCACTTTAATAGAACTTATTACATCAAAAATCAAAGAAATACTGCACTCTGTCACCTTGCATCATCTTTTTATATCCTACCTTAGCCTAAAAAAATAACGGAAACAGTATCAATGCTGACAATTCATCACTAATATGATCTACCTCATAGACAATTAATTTCCTGTAAGGTAAACAATTTATCATATACCATAGATAATATTCAAGCATTGTAGGGACATATAACAACCATTTATATAAAATTAAAACGGATGCCAACACAGATTATTAATTAAGAGGTATTTCTTTACTTTATATGTTAAGCGCAGAACATACTGAGTGCGTGTGCATTTAAATTATAACATATAATAACAATTTAGATAAAATTAAAATGGATGCTAACAATCACGACCCTTCAATGGCCCACTGCTGAGCCGGGTCTCCTCCTCAGAATGAGGAGGGTATTAGGCCATAGTCCACCATGCTGGCCCAGTGCTGGTTGGTAGACTTCACACACCTTTGAGAACTTTTTGGGAACTCTCAGGAGTGCAGGTTTCCTCACGATGTTTTCCGTCACCGTTATAGCAAGTGATATTTAATTGCTTAAAACAGAGTCAGAGGGGTGTGCCCAGGATCGAACCTTGGACCTCCCGAGTAAGACTTGAAGTCTCAACCACTGGGCCATCACTGCTTATTAATTCACAAAATATCTTTATAAATTATAGACTATGCATATTTTGATGTATTAGCTTTATTACTGTAAAATTTTATTTAAATCTATTCGTAAAAATAATTCAAAAGTAGTTATTGTGAAATTGAGTAACAAACTTCCAAACATACTCACAAACTTTCGCGTTTATAATATTAGTAAGGATCGAAATTATTAAGTCACAAAATGTATATGTAATAATTATAAACTTGTATCATCAAAGTAATAACTACATGAAGATTCTCAGAATTCCGATATGTTATGAACTTTCAATATTATGTTCCTAAGAACCGATGAAGCCTTTGAAGTTTTCTGCTAATGATTTCTAGATATCGTACACGTAGACTGACTTTTAGACGTTTAATTATTTATTAGTATTTACTGGCTTCAGTTCCAGAGAAAGCTATCAAATGTTTTAGTGAGTCTCAGTTATAACGTACTCAACTATTACGCAAAAACTACTGAACTTTAATAATCTGCCACTGAAACAAAACTCAATTTCTTTCAAAACCTTTCCTATCCCGCTTTATTGTAAACTGTCGAAAGATTGTAAAAACTGTAACATACTGCTTACAATGTAACGTATTAATTTTTGGTAGATTTGAAACCATCAAATTGTAAATCAGAATGATGCAAGCCGAATCTGCAAAGACGAGCGGATGTTTTCTACACTTTGTTAGGTATTTTTAGTTATTGTGGTAAGCAAGGGCGAAGGCCCTTCCCATAGCGCATGCCGACACAAAAGTTCTAAAGACAACTCTCTATATAAACTTTTATAAGTAAATTCATCTTGATTCACAACGACAGTTTACAATATCTAGGTTCTATAGATTATAATCTAACGGTATGTATTTACAATTTTACGCTAACTTATATTAAACAAAAAAAATCTTCTTTAATGCGGTATAATTCTTCTCGGTATAATCATTACCCGCAAAAAGTGGGGAAAAAAACATTTTCTATTATATTAAAATTTTATATGAAGTTTACGATTATTTCACAGCACCAATCTTACGGTCTAAAAGATCGTAGTTTCGTACCTCATGGCAGACCTTAAAAAGTATTAGAATTTATATAATAATAATAATAATAATAATATAAGCCTTTATTCAGAAAGATTATAATTTATATAGAATTCATTGATACATACATAAATTAAATCTATATTGCACTTAGATTACATAGTAAAGTATTATCAAAAAATATAGACTATACAGGAAGAGGAAGAATTTTATCTTATAAAAACACAGGATTTGAGTGATTGTGGTAGCAAGTCACCTTCCTGGTCAAGGTCGTATCGGAGAAATAGCTATAATGGTGGTAATTTAATTTATTTGAATTGCAACACTGTAATGTCACAGATTAATAGAAAGTACAGTGTCAGATTCAGTGTCAGTGACAGATGGTTGATTGTCGATGGTACGACTTTGACAGTTTGTGTCAGTTGCAAGTCAGTTCAGTGCGTACTGACAGTTAAATAAAATACTGCCAGTATATACATGGCGGACACAGATGAGCCCAAGAAATCGTATCCATTTGAATCTGCGAGATATTTGATTCGAGAGAGACCAGGAACATCCCAGAAATTCAGTTACTACGCCAATGTTTTAATTCACGAGATTTTTTTGGATAGATAACTTTATAAATTTCATTTTAAAATTAAAATATGAATATTATATGAAATCCGTAAATCCCACGAATAATTTCAAACTTATACATATTCTAGCAGACACGTTAGCATACAAAATACAGGAAGATCATATTTTAGCCAGTTTCGGCCAATTGCCCCTGTATGAACCCTTATTTCCTAGGGGATTAGCATGTTGGCCCAATGTTTGTACAACGTTTTAATTTTCTTAAACCAAGGTTTATATGAAGACGTATATTATTATTATATTTTCTAGATGGTATATTATTTAGGGGTTTTAGAAAGTTATAATTATTAGTATCTTTTGATGCTTATACCTGTGTTTGAATCCCCTGGCACTGCTCGGCTTCGGGTTCAACATATTATAATGTCTATAATAGGTATCATTTCTCACTCTACTACATTGAGCTCGTTTAAAATGATAATATTCTCGCGTCTTAAAAATTTGCCTGATTTTGGGGAACATAGTTATTTTACATAATATATTTTTTAATTATTATATGGTACTTAAATAAATAAATAAAAATATATATTATAGTCTCAACACTAAATAATAACACTTAAAAACTCAGGGAAATTAGTCCTCTTTGATTTATCGAGGAAACTATTACCTAACAGCTAGCTTAGAATTTACCTATGACTTTTTAAAAGTTTTCTTGCCCACAGGATATCTAATAAAAGGCTATTAAAAAAGAAAAAATAGGATGAGTACAAAGACAGGCAACGATTTGTTTATTATAGACGTTTATGACACAATATTATTAGTAAATTGTATACTTTTATCTCTTTCTTAAGGTATATTTTTAGAAAAGTCAAAATAATCTAGCTAGACTTTGTAGAACATCGGTAGAACATTTGCTACAAATTGCTTCTCAAACAAAAGTGGGTTCTTCCGAAATAACATGATTAACTGGAAGCCTTGGAACAAATTGCTTTGCATACTTATTATTTTCATTACTATGAACAAAGAATATTTTAGTATTTCTCAGGTAGGATTTATTTACCATTAGATTTTTTTCTACTACGATCTAATTTAAAATATTTCATTGATACAAATCTACAATATTGCCGTCTTCCTTTTTTCATATCATCTTTTACCTCGCTTTCATTTTTCTATTTCTCTCTCTCCCTCGTTCTTTCTATTTTCACTTTCTTTGTCTCTTTTATTTTATTGAAATAGTATAAAAAATATCTTTCGCACCGACACCGACACGACGAAGCGACACCTTAAGTTCATTGATACTACTTAAGATAATCTACTCTACATAAAATACTTGTCAGACTACCGACTCACTAGACAACGGTTATATTAATATTAATAATATTATAGTTTTTATTAGTTTGTGGGTTATAAAGAAATAATATTATAAATAGGTAAAGTTCGTGAGGTTGAGGGGGTAATCTCTAGATCTACTGAAACGATTTTGAAAATTCTTTTACCAATAGAAAGTTACATTATTTTTAAGTTTCATAAGCTATATATTAACCCGAAAAATGAAAAGCCTTTTTTGTGGTAGTGAGATTTGCAAAGTAAGACGGAGAAAAACGGTCGAACGAAAACGTTTCTTACGAACGCTGCTTTAACGATGAGAGATATATGATTCATAGTTGCGGGTAGAGTGAGTGAGTGAACTTAGTAGGTTGGCTAGTCTATATCTATACTAATATTATAAAGAAGTAAGATTTGTATTTTTGTATTTTTGTATGTAACGAATAAACATAAAAACTACTGGACCGATTTCAAAAATTCTTTCACCATTAGAAAGCTACATTATCCCTGAGTAACATAGGCTATATTTATTACAAGAAAAAATTAGAGATCCCCAGAAAATCTCACTAAAACCAACCCAAGGTGCAAAAAAAATAGCCATAAAATATCTTTCATCGCATGCGCTGCGAAAAGTATTGATGATAGAACAAAAAAATGTTTTACAATATTATAGAACGTATCAATATCTACAAAAAACTCCGCGAGACCATATGTCCAACTATTATAGTTATGTCACTATAACTACTTTTTTATATTTTAAAAGTTGATAAAAATGCCTATCAAAAACAGACCATGTTTTCCATACCTTTGTATTAATCCTTATCCAAATAAATTATTTCATATTCAAGACTGTTTCAATACCTGTAAATTACTTTTTGAATTATTAAAATCGGACCTTCCATTCAAAAGATATTACGAAATTAAAAATATCAATATAAACAAAAAATACACGCCGACGCGACGGGCCAGTGTAGTTCTATCTCGGTGATACTCGAAGTGCAGCGAGTGGTAGCGAGTAACGTCGAGACGCCGAGGTAGAGGGGCACCGAAATGCGGGAGAGCCAAAATGTTTTAAACTAAATATTCCACCCGTGCGAAGCCGGGATGGGCCCCTAGTCTTAAATAAACGAATAGCAACTTTGAGTAAATCATAGACCTATATCCTTTGAGTGTTGCCATGTTACAAAGAGTGTAATTTCAAATGTGATCCTAACACTATTAAAAAGTAAAATTAAAGTAGTTTAAATTAAACAAAGTATATTTCCAAAACATAATCTAAATTGTTCAAAGTTTGCCCAAAAATAATTTTTATATCAAAATTCAGAATTTCATTGTTGATAGCATGGCGCGGTCGGTAGGATATCAAGTGTATCCGTAAAAATATAAAAAGTGATACAACTGACATAAAAAAACAAGACACGATAAATGTGTATAATAAAATATACATACACATTTATTGTGTCTTGTTTTTCAAATGTGTATTTTCACATTTTCAAAGTGTAGACGAACAATGAATTTTTTTATTAATTTAATCTAAATAAGATTAAATTAATAAAAAAATATATAAACCAAAATCTTTCTCTTGAAACAACTTAATTTTGTAGGTAACTTAATATTGTCTCAAACTCAAAATATTAACTTATGGGACTGTTAGCATAAAAATAATCTATAAGAGCTTATTGAATGTTTGAATAATCACTACATAGTATAAAACAAAGTCGCTTTCTCTGTCCCTATATCCCTATGTATGCTTAAATCTTTAAAACTACGCAACGGATTTTGATGCGGTTTTTTTTTAATAGATATAGTGATTCAAGCGGAAGGTTTATATGTATAAAACATACATATTATAGTAGAGAAACACTGATAATTTTAGAGGTTTCTAATGTGATGTCATAAATAAACACATTTTTTGCGCTTACATTGCCAACGCTGGCTGAACCCTATGAGATAGATCGAAATAATGTACTACAGTATTGTACACCTTAAAAAGATCTACAAAAAAGTCCGAGATGGTATATGTCTATCTCTTAGTGATAACCTTCGATCAATGTGATAACCCACAATAACCATTTTTTATCCTTTACTATTTAGGAGAAATAATGGCTTATTTACGAAGCGATTTTAAGCAATTACAGCATTAATCCTTATCCAATTAAGTACCTTAAATACATTGTGCATTTAATAACGATCAATATGGCTCTGAACAGCATTAAATTTAAATGAATATTTCCGAAGATATTACAGATTTAAAATGCAGGGACATAGCGGTTACGGCTAAATACACGTGTTAATGCACCCGGGCGAAGCCGGGACGGGTCGACTAGTAAAAGATATTTAAGAAAACAAGGAAGGTTGTTTTTTTGTATCTGCATTACGCAAAACTACTGCATGAAACATGATACAGTTTTAACAGTTGTATTGCTGCATTTAAAATATAAACTTTGCTTCATTTAAATCGGATTTCAATAAAAAATGTTATTTAAAAATGTTTTAGTCCACAAATATTTCTATAGCAAATCTACTTTATAGTTTGAGTTTGAAAGATGGTCTGTCTGTCTGTGACCCATTCACGCTTACATTACTGAACCGATTTTGATTAAATTTGGTACAGAGATAGATTAGACCTTGGGGAAGGACATAGTCTATGTTTTTTCGTGCACCCGGGCGTAACCGCGACGAGTTGTCTAGTAATAATAAAAATATGAAAATTTTGATTAAATTAGATGTTTAAATGTTTTTTATTCTATCACACAAAAACAGCTTAACAGATTTCAATGAAATTTGATGCATATATCCTTTATTGCCTACATTCACATATAGGCAACTTATTATCCCGAAAAAAGCAGATATCCTGTAGGAGGAAGGGAGATGTTTAGAAAAAACTGTGTTTAAATATATTACATTTTCAAGAACCAAATTCAGAAGTTTTTGCATACGAAGTCGCAGGTAGATACTAGTGCTAAATAAATACAAAACAAAATCTAAGCATACTAAATTATTCCAAACTTAAAAAGCTGTTATACTTATCTCTGAATATGTAATTATTTTCTCCGTTGGAAACTCGAAGGATCGAAATTATACGTTGAAGGAGATTACTTTGTATTGTAATACATATTAATTTGATATTTTCAATTTTAATATCTTTCATAATAAGATATTCAGAACTTAATAAACATATTCTGAATAAAGACGTTGTAGAGGAATTATTAGAAAACTGGTTTTATAGATTCCAATTATCAATCAACAAAAATAATAAACTACTCGTAAATGTAATATCCTGATATCTTTTTAAATATGCGAACTGTGATTTTTGGAAATGGTTACTAAAGTTTTACAACTTACTGATAAGATATTTGATGGTTATTCGGAAGATAATCTATAAATATTATTGCCTAACAACTTTCAGAAACCTGTGAAATTCGTCATTAAATATAATAATGTAGGAAATGGACGAAAATATATAGAGAGATATATAAACAGATGGGCATACAATAAAAGGAGTTGAGAATTGGAAAATAAAACGAGGAGACAGGCAGTTTTTAAGGTGGAAAGATAAAGCAATGACTCACTCGAGTTACCAAGATTAGATTTAAAGTTAAGTCTTCTTTTGATATTTAAGGAAAGGAAAGTGAGGCGTTTCGAAGTTGAGAAGAAAAATCACAATAGATTGAAGAGGAGGAGGAATTGAAGAATGCAGTTTCAGCGGATAGGAGAAATAACCCGGTGTTCACTGGAACCACAGCATTAATGGGATGGGAGAGGGGGAGGAAGGAGGATAGATCTGGCCCACACTTGGCGGTCGGATTCGAATGCTGGTGATCGCAAGTCACCAATAGGAGTGCAAGGTTAATTGCTTCCTCCTAACTCCATTCTCCGACCTCAAAAAATCTTAAGAGTGGGGAGCGCGGGGTGAGAGGAGCAAGCCAGATGTGATTGGTTCTTACGCTACGTTTTTGCCATCGCGCGGCTGCTATTTGTAAAAAAGTAAATTTCGTGGACTGAACTATGTATACTATATAATCGATCTATAATAAGAGTTAAATTAATGTTTATGTATATAATTTATTTATATCTTTGTTATTAAGTATATAATATTTTGTAGACTGTACTCGTAAGGAAGAGAGCTCGTCGCTAATTAGGCGTACCCGCAAGAAATGAGTTAATTTCTGAAGTTGCATCTGTGTTTGAAAAGCGGGTTAATAGTTATATGAAGCGAAAAAATATAATAGAAATGCCGTAAATACATTTACTTTAAAAAATAGTAGATATATTTAGATACTAGTCAATAACACAAAAAAAGGGTGAACAGATTTCAATCTTTCGTATACAGATTATCCTTACGAATATTATAAACGCGAAACTTCGTGAGTATGTGTGTATGTTTGTTACTCTTTTACGAAAAAACCGCTGAATGGGTTTTAATAAAACTTTAGAATAATAAAGCTTATTAATCATAATAACATATAAGCTAGGTAGAAAACGATTCTGGTATCTGCGAGCTATACAGGATGGATTTTTGAGATGGGTCAGTAAGAGCAGGTACCATAACCGTTATAGTTACAGGAAAACGTTCCTAGGAGACCATCCGTAACTTTTTAAGATATTCTGAACTGCATTCACAGATTTTTGAGAAAATGTACAGTTAGCGAAAAAAGTGCTAAAATCTAAAAAAAAAAACGATTTTTTTATGCCTGTCGATCTTACTTCGTATGGGGATCAAAAGACTCTATGGGACCATTTAAGGTGAGTGATGAGTACTAGAAATTTCTGAAATCTCCAAAAACATTTTCCATACATTTTGTACTGAAAAACGATAAATCAACTCTTAATATTTTTATTGCCAAACAATCCTATTTCTTACTGTGGTTATATACCTGTATAACGCGTATATAATATATCATGGAAATGTTTATCTAAAATAGTTCTACAAAAATATTAGTAAGGATAGCGATATAGTAATAAAGTGATAAAATGTGAAATTAAATCTAAATATACATGGTAAATGGGCGAAACTGGGACGTTGAGTAGACTTGTACTTTATAACTTGGAATAACTACTTTTGATTACTATATTTTAGAAGGTTTAGATATTGCTGAAAAATAGCAGAGATTTGTATAATACTGATTAGAACGAGAGTATTGTAGTGTTATATACTTTCATTTACTTTCTAAAAACTTGCGACCAAGATAGGCAGTATTTAGCAGCAGTCTATCAAGTCTAAAAATCCCATGTTAAAAAAATGTCTTGGAGGATATAATTGACTGACAAGACAGTGGATGTCGCTTATTAAAAATTATTAATAATAGCTGTGGAAAGTTAACAGCACTTGAACAAGGTGAAGTTGATGCCTGGCCCATATTTGTTCGGGTACTATTGCTATCACCTCTTGGATTGGTATACCAAATACCAGCTTGGAACTTTGGACTCGGACTAGACACCGTAAGGGTCTCCACCCTTTTGTAGTTGACACACCGCCTATTCGTACGAATAATTAATATGGCGAACCTTACCGACGTGTCTTTCCGGATTTATACAACTTGGGTGTCTTTAAAAGGCTTTAATAGGCTCGAGAAACGTCCTACATCTTAGGCTATGGCTTCAATTTCCATCAGGTGAGATGCAATCAAGCTTGTGTATTGTTTAAAAAAAGTGCCATTTTTTTTCGTACCACAGTACAGAGATGGTGATTCTACTTATACAGGTAACGTTTCTGGAAAGAAGATCCTAATAGTTAGATACTGTCACACCTTGATGACTAGAATATTACTCTGCTACTGTTTCCATTCCTTTCGAAGGTTATCAGTTGTGCCATCGTAAATCTCAGCGTAATCAGGGTAAATACATAAAAAAGGTGCCGCGTGCCTTAAACAATATAGATCCCAAAAAACGGGAAAGGAAAAATGTTTATTAATTTGAAACTACCTAACTATAAGGCCGAACTATGTTTAATTTTTATTGGAGCAAATAACAACTATTCCACGTCAAACTAAATAAGAATCACGTAAATCGGATCATGATTCTCAGCCTACTCGGTGTACATACATAAATAAACAAGACAGATCCCAAGAAGCGGAAACAGGAAAAATGTTCATAAAATAAAAACTACTGGGCCAAACTATGTTAAATTTTTAACGGACCAAATGGCAACTATTCCGCTTCAAATAAAAGAAAAATCACGTAAATGGGATCATAAATCTCAGCGTAATCGATATACATACATAAAAAAAATATATGTACCAGTCGAATTGAGATTATTTACGCTTCTATTCGATGGGGCGTCGAACTAACAATACAAGTTCTTAGTAAAAATATGGAAAAAACCTTGAGCTTTCATAGTTATATGTAAAAATTGCTAGTTAATATAATTGATACAATTTCCAGTAGCTATTCCGAGTAAGTTACGGTTATGCAACAAAAGTTACGAACGTATTTTCAAGTAGTAGAGTTGAGCGCCATATGACTGGTATGCATCGAAATGCATATGCAGCCACTTGAGAAATTAACTACTAATTGAGCTTTTGCAGTGCTTTAAAGCTTTTTTTACTGTGAAAATATATTAAGCAGGGTTCTATATGCCCTTTGTTAAGTCTGATTTTATAGCGTTTAAATTTTGGTAAATAATTTTTTTACTATAACTAGAGAGCATCTTTGCCGATGCATTGCCACCTTAAAGATAGAGTGAGAAGGGGGAGTGAAGAGAAGAAGGCTGCGGTTTCAGCGGACCCCGAGCAAGAACCCAGTGTTTAGTAGAACCGTAACATTAAAGCGATGGGAGTGGTAGAGGGTAGATCTGGCTCACATGCGGCTTGACCGGAACACGTGAGAGACACTTGGCGTTCGGATTCGCATGCTGGTGGTCGCACCAGTCGGGGAACAGATCCCCTACCACCAAGGGGTGCTAGGTTACTAGCCTCTCGAGATGCTCTTCCAGCGGCAGAGGGCAATTGTATTCTAACCCGTCCCCTCACGAGTCGCTTACTAAAGTCGTGGTTATTTGTGAATTATTCGTAACTTTACTTTTATTTTTTTTCATAATTTAAAATGAACTTGCCGCTAATCATTGATGATGTTGGCAACATTAATACGAGTAGTATTTTGCTTTAGAAAATGACACGACTGATAAACTCTTTTATGATATTGGCAATATTTGACATTCGAAGAAGGTACAAACTAAATCAATCAATTCTGATAAGAGGTAACCAAATAAATATGCCGCCATAACAGAAATCGTGATTATAACATTTCGAATATACGCAGTAATTCTGCACCACGGTATCTAAAGTGCGACCCTCAGGCGTAATATTCTAGTCAACAAGCTATGGTACTGTTGGTCTGCGTGTATAATATAACCTCATAGATATTAGATATTCATCGTACTCTTTGTTTCTGCATGTGTGTGTGCGTATGCGTGCGTACGTGTGTGCGTATGCGTCTATATGATTGTGATTGTATATGTATAACTCGGAGAAATAGAATGAGAAGAAGAGGCGACGTACCCGGAAACATTCAGAGAGATGAGATATTTAATGATCTATTGGGTAAACGCAACGTAGATACTGCTAATGTCTCAAATCTCCTACAATTACGAGAGGAACCTAAGCAGTGCCTTGGACTTGTGACCAAGAATTAGAAGTTGATACGTTGTTTATAATATTAATATTTTATGGGGCGCACAAAACCCCACACACGTGGAGGCTGGCTGGTCCCGGGTTCAGTTTCTTTAAATTAAGGGTTATCTATTGTCAGTCAGGTAATAAAGACACACAGTACTCACAAGTTCTTGATGATTTCTTATCTTCTTTTTAATCTTCTTTTGGGCATGCCCACGTTTCATACAATAACACAAAATAGTTCTAAATAGTTCACACTTCACCACCAGTCGGTTTTCTTCAGGGAAGGGTCAATTAACTAGCGTTTAGGAGATATAGCACACACAGAACTCGGGATATTATTAATCAATAAAGGGATCAACAGGGGGTGTATACCGCGCGCGTACGCTGCTCTCTTCAATAAGACTGACTCACGACTGCCTCACCCGGCGGCGCCACTAACACTACTTAATACCCCCAGCTCCGCGGGCGTTAATTGTAAACATTTTAAATATCAAAAAATATTCAAATACCCGTAGATAATGATAACACGTAATAGAGAAAGCGAAAGAATATAAGAAAACTATATATATGTGTTTCATCGATTATGTGAAGGCGTTAGACTCGATAAATCACGATGAAATTTTCAAGTCTCTTGCATGCCAAGGTGTTGAAAAAATCTTTATAGACTTTTTACAAAATGTATACTCAAATCTCAGTGCTAAAATAAGATTAGAAAGAGAAGGCTCGGTATTCCCTGTCAAGAAAGGTGTCAGGCAAGGCGATCCCGTCTCACCAAAAATGTTTTCTGCAGTATTAGAGTCGATATTTAGAAAGCTAGAATGGGAAGAAAAAGGACTTAAAATTAATGGAGAATATTTAAGCTACCTCCGTTTTGCAGATGATATAGTCCTTTTTGCAGAAAGTGCTACCGAGTTGTGTGGAATAATCGACGAAATAATGAAGGAAAGTAGAAAAGTAGGCTTACACGGACAAACGTAATTATAGAAAAAATAACTGTAGAATACAAAACAATAGAATATGTAGACGAATATATTTATTTAGGGCAAATGGTATTCTTTAAAAATTTTACAAGCAATGAAATTCAGAGGAGAATAGTAATATCATGGAAAAAGTATTGGGGTTTAAAGGAAATCTTGGAAAACAAACAGATAGATATAAGTATCAAGAAACGACTCTACGAATCTACTATCCTTCCTTCATTGATATACGGTTGCCAAACTTGGTCTCTCAAGAAGGAAGATGAAAACAAACTGTCCATTTGTCAATGAAAAATGGAACGAAGCCTGCTAGGATTGAAACTCAAAGATAGAATTAAAAACATGGAAATAAGAAAAAGGACAAAATTGAAAAATGTAGTTTCAATCATTAGATATCAAAAATGGCAATGGGCAGGACATGTTTGCAGAATGGAGAATAGTCGATGGGCAAAAATAGTTACGGAATGGATCCCAAAAATCGAAAAGAGGTCAAGGGGTCGACCAGAAAGGCGTTGGAAGGATGTCTTCTCTGAAAGAGTGGGACCAGGATGGATGACGAAAGCAAGGAACAGGGAGACATGGAAGGCAATGGGGGAGGCCTACGCTGAGGAGGCGACTACTTATAAAGATGGCGTTACCAAAAAAAAATGTTAATGTTATATAAACAACAAATGTAAAAAAATCAAGTAGAAAATAAAGGCTTATTTTATTTAATGATATGGTGTGCCTTAGGTGGTTATAATAATATTTTTTTTCTGACTACAGCCGGCTATGCGTCGTTAAGTGGGATTGTCAATTTCGACAACTCATTGTGGTGCTGCTTCTAAAGTAAAATTACTAAGTACTTATTGTTTTAATAAAATAATATTGTTAGTAATATTTTTTAAATCGTTCTTGTGATTCTAAAATAAAAAAGAACATTTGGGTTCCCTCGTCATATAACAAGATAAATTTCGTTAGCTATTGATAGTAGTATTGTAATATCAAAATATCACTAGCATAGTTTCATGGTAGTTACTGTCCATGGTAGTTTCCATATTGTAAGTCCTTCCGCGTAAGCTTCATTTTTTAGCCGTGACTGCATCATCTTAGATTGTTAATTTTCTGCTAGACAAAATCACACACCTTCATCATATCCTAAGTAGTGTTTTGTGTGGTGCTGCAGTCACGGTCCGAACACAGAATGTTTGTTGATCGTCCACCCTTGTGGATTCCAGGGTGGACGATCAACATCCTGGATCCTTTGTTATCTGCTCAACTATCTAATAATGTGGTTTGATGCAATCTTCGGCTGCTTTGCAACCTGGTGAAATTGGACGTTGCTGCGACTGCACTTCTGGAGACCATAGCCAGAATAGTGGTGATATTGTCTTATTGGTGTGAACAGGATAACGTTCTTTGATAATAATTGTGCAGAACCTACGGCTCTTAAATGTTTTTTTTAAATACATGTTACTTTACCTTACTTATAATTCATAGACAGTTTTGTTTATAAATTATGGTTTTATTCTTTGTACTAAAAAAACATAAATGTAACAAAGTATTCAATTGAAATGCTCGCCTCTATTGCCCAGGTTGTCTTTTTAAACCTAAGGTTAGGTTAACCTAAGCCTAACTTATGCGCCTACATATAAAATAATATATGTATTATCTAGCGAAAAAAAATTATTCTTCAGTTAATTATATCAGTAGGTACATATTGATCAATTTATTTCTAAAAATAGTGATTGAATATCTATATAATTGGCTTAAACTTATAATACAATTTGATAACCGTCTAATAATACCAACTTGTATAGCATTACCCGAAAAGTGTATTACAAATATAATGAAATATGAAATAAGCTACACAAAAGCGTAATCTCATCAATTCACAAATACTCAGTGCAAATAAAACCTAGGTTTTATCAGATATAATAAGGTTGGCCAAATTAATGGGATTTAGGACTCGCAATATTCCAACGCAGATAAAATAAACCCTAAAATTTCAAGGATTATTATCTGATATTAGAAATATAAATACTCGTGTTTGTACGCGACTTCTTTCACGGAAATATTAGATTTTAGTACTGTATATAATTATGTTCAAACAGTTATTCATCTATTTATTAATTCACTGACATTCCCAATCATCTACCAATCACCCAACCACAAATTCGTTTATTCACTCACTTATGCCTCCTCATACTCACTTTTATTATATTTTTAAGAAAATTTGACTTACTTCCTAGAAGCTTTTTCGAGCTATATGTATTTGTTTTCGAGTTTGAGTGTTACTTAACTCCAAATATTCAAAAATATAAAATTTCTTTCCCTTTTAATAATACTCATTTTAGGCTTCTTTTCCAGGTTTGCAAATTTTCGAGTTACATTTAAAACATTCAATAAATAATAATAGATTCAAAAATTCTTCTTTGTAAATCCTTTGTCAGTTCAAGTTATAGGGTAAGGAATAAATAATTTTGTCGCCATCTTAGAGAGTCTGCCATATTGGATTTAATATGATACTTAATAAGTTTTAAAATTCATATGAAGGATATCATTTATAACGTACCTAATATTATTTTTAGACATTTTTTTTATTATTAAGACTATGGAAGCTATACGGTGCAGTAACACTCAAACTATAATAATAATTTGATGGAATCCGAGCATTATTTGATGGAATAAGCACTTGGCTTGAAACCCAGGTTTAAAGATGTCTTCTATGCACAAACTCTTACCTCCACCGCTGGACCTCGCTATCGAAAATTAATAAAGTATATTATTACCACGTGCTCCTGAATAACGGAGGCCTAGCACCACGCCACAAAACAACTTATACTTGATTGACTTAACTAATTTATAAACCGATATGCTAACAACCTACATACACATATCGTTGATTAAATCTTTTTAACAAGGATCTGTATATTTATTCAGTTCGTCAATTGACAGCAGTTTTAAATCCTCACCAACAGTTTATATAAAAGAGATTATCCTACAAACCGTTGTTAGCCCCGAGCTCTGTTCAGAAATGTTTTACAATACTTCCGATCTGTTTCCAGTTTATTTTTTTACGTATCAGGTGTATTTTTTTATTTGAATATTCCAGAAAGAAATAAATAACCACTGAACACGAATTTTTTATTGTACTTTACCTATATACAGGTGTTTTTGGTTTGTACTGAATATTGTATTAAGCTTAGACGGAGAATCTAGGCAGTAGAGGTGAGTATTCACATACCCTTAACACGCTTGTTTACGGTAATATTTAGTAATTTCCTGGCCTTATTGGGCTCGAAGCTTTCAAGATAAGTCATCCAATGAAGATCTGGAATACTGATATACATGATTGTACATTCGAATCTACCTTTTAATATTATATTACCCCCTCTTCCGACAAGTATATAGAGACTTTAATGATAACGGCTGGCCGATATCGTATATACAAAAAGTGTAGAACTGAGTCCGAGTGTTGGACTAAACCAAGGCCACATTTGGGTTTGGTAAATACAACAATTCGTTGGTATTTATTGGTAAAATGGCCACAATATTGTCATACTCGGATACTACAAGTTATCTATTTGTCTACTCTATGACTCTAATAGATGCACTTATAGACGAAGCTCCGATTTTTTTCCTAAAGAATTCCAAATTTTGTTATTTTCTAAGATGACAACTAAAATAATTGATGCAAAAACACGTCAAAGAAGGGTGGATCACAAATATTCTATAAGGGGATCGGGCAGGTAGGTCTGGATTATAAAATATCAATATTTCTTAAATAGGGCCACCAAGATTCAAGAGGGAACGGAGGAAGGGATGCGTACTAGGGTCAACCACAAATCCTCCTGACCCCTTGTAATATTCATATTGTACGAAACCATTAATGGTTTATACTTTATAGGAATAATCAGTTAAAAAAGACACATATAACCTAATATAAACATGACCCAAGATTGTGTTATCACACCTAAATACAATTCCTACAATAAATAAATCGTAAGAACTCACATGATCCTTGGTAGGAGAGGTCCAATATCAGTAACATAGTAACACACTATTTGTTACACTTCAATTTCATTTGATTTTCATTAACAGAGACTTGTCGTGAGACTAATGTGTACTGCGTCAGTCGGGGATTATGGACACGACAGTGACAGTAGCAATGCCCCTCCACTGGTGGGGAGAAGTAAATCAACGAATAGGAAATATGGCGCTGGCGTCACAAATAATCGATTATCGGTAACTCGTTTGAAATTATCAAAAATCGTTGAATATTAAAATGACGCGACGGAAATGATAATTATTTATCTTTATTATTATCTGAAGTATATCAATAAATAGGTAATATGGCGCTGGCGTCCCGAATAATCAATTATGGTTTACTCGTTTGCTTTTTTATTTATTTATTTAACGAATACATAGATGGTTTTAACATGTTACATATAATTAAGCATTATAAAAAACCACAGAGGTTTGTACATAATACTTATAAGTAGTCATGCGCTGCGTTAATTACAACAGTTAATATAGTTAAATATAAATTTCTAATATTCTAAGTAGTTAAACATTAATAAAAGTGTATGTAAATGATAACAAATGATATATTAAGAAGAAAACGTTAAATTTTTGTATATTTTATTTTAGGATATAAGTAGGTTTCGAAATATAATTACTCAATATTACAAGGTCAGAGTAAAGGTCTCGTATATAAGAAGGTTTTAACTAAATTTAAATACATATAAATATGCCACAGATCTTGTTAATTATAAAATGTCAAAATTAAAGTCAAGTGCTGTTGTCAAAAATCGTTGAATATTAAAATGACGCGACGGAAATGATAATTATTTATCTTTATTATTATCCGAAGTATATCAACAAATAGGAAATATGACGCTGGCGTCCTGAATAATCGATAATCGTTTACTCGTTTGAGGTATTCAAATATCGTTGAATATTAAAAAAATGCGCCGGAAATTATAATTAATTTACTTTATTATTATTCTACCCTAACTATAGCCCGACACGGCATTTTTTTATTATTATAGAATATATTATATAGAATCTGGGCAGTGGGGGCGAGTGTTTCTATTGTATAAAGGATGTCCTTAAGCCTACACCTTGGTCACAAGTCCAAGTTACTGCTTGGGTTGCTGTAGTAATTGTAAGAGATCATTATGTTTAGTTATTTATCAGTTCGGTAGTAGTATCTACGTTACTTTTACCCAATAGTTTTTCAATATACCTTCTCCTTTCTTTTTCTCCTATTTTCTCCGAGTTCTATATTTATTATTTCCCAGATTTATTTCAGAAAGGTTAAAAGTTATATGAGCACAGTTCGAGTGTAGTGTATAAAGTAGTGTACACAATATATCTCGCGAGTGAGCGAGAACTTCTAAAGTTCCTTTATAGCGGGTAGTCTGACTAGATTTAGTCTGCTCTTCATGTACACTTGCCTTAAGACATAAGTGGTAGCGAAATATTTGAGCTAACTTATTCCTTTCAATTTTTACAACATATTTTTGATATATTTAAGTTTGAGTTAGCAACACAGTTTATAAATTATTATAGTATTCGTGGGTCGTTCATTTTATGTTATTTCGAGTAGACAATATATAACTTTTATTCTAATAGGACTGAGTTAGCTTAGCAAATGATATCGCACAGTGCATATTAAAGTAATGAGACTAATAGTGTAGTGTTGTTTGCTGGTGTGGTGCTAGGCCTTCTTTATTGAGGAGTACGTGAGTAGTATACTTTATTATTTTATTTATTTGTTTATGCACCTTAAAATCTAACATACAATTTTTAATAAAAGAAATGTTATGTACATCGGACTTATCTTTTTAAAGAGATCTCTTCCAGAAATCTTCGGCGAGTATAGGAGAAAAATTATTTAAAGTGTGATGTATTCACAAAAGAAAATAATATACTTACATACAATTTTAATTTATAAGAATATACAATAAGTTGTGAAACCAAATATACTACATAAATAAATATAATACTACAAATTAAATAAACAATTACATAAATTATATTCATATATATGTTTTATATTATTACGTCGAAATAGAAAGGAAATGTTGCTTCACTCTCTGTTTGAAAACGGCTGTGCTAGGGTTATCAATATAAATAATACTTGGTAGTGAATTCCAAAGACGCGAACTAGTAACAGTAAATGAGTTTCTGACTTGTGTGAATTCGCTCACTTAAGTATACAGGGAATAAATTTAAAAAACAATTATATAGAAGCGACAGAACATGCCTGTCCGGCGAAGCCGAATAGATAACCACTTAAGATGACGTCGGAAATCAGAAACATGATCAAATTTGCGCAACCCATAAATAAAGCGGATGCACAAATTTTGAAGACCATCTAATTTTTTAAGCATCTCCTCAGTGTAACCCTTACACCTAGGGGCGCACAACTGCACTGGCCCTTCCCATGGGCAACAGAAACCAAGAGTAACAGACGAGCTGTTACTGTTGGACCCACGTCACTCAGCACACACAACTCTATGGAGGCATTGCCGTCACAAAGGCGCGACGCCGGCGACCAAATCGCCTTTGGCGTATGAGCGGAGCCTCCGCGTCAGTCTCCCGGGCTCTCTCTGCTACCTCCTTCGCAGTGATGACGGCAAAGGCCGCCACTGCTTCACATGTCTGCTCGCTACCGACCATAGCCCTCACTACGGCCGGCAATGACAGGTCTTCTCCAATAACCGCTACCAGAGCAGCGCGGTACTCCTCCTACGCAGAGCAGACTCGGCGCGTGTGATCCACTGAGTCCTCTGCACCATCCCCAGAGTGATGGCATATTGGGGATGGTTCCCGTCCCACCACCCGGCACAGATATCAACCAAAACACCCATGACCCGTCAACACCTGTGTCAGGCGGTAATTTAGGGCTCCGAATTCGCGACTAATCCATTCCCGTATGACAGGCTGAATTGCAGTCACCAATTCCTAACTTGCCCTCGGGTTCTCCAGTCTACCCTCCCACTTGTTAGTACGCCGCCCTGTAGTAGTGGTGGCCTCCTCTGAGTGGATAGTCTGCAGGCGACCTTGAAGATAGGATTGAAACCAAAGTATCACAGATTCAGATACGTTAATTGAGCGAATAATACCAAGCAAATTATCCCATTCCACTGAGTTAAACGCATTACTAAAATCAAGGAGTATTAGGATAGTCGATTTTTATTGTTCGTTGCATATCTAATATCTTCCGTCACCTTAAGCAGTGCGGTTGGTTAAAAGAAATTTAGACAACTTAAAGACTAAATCTTCTAAAATTTAAGATAATACTGGTAAGATCGAAATAGGTCGAAACTGAGAGGGCATAGTGGGTTAAGATACTTTGGGCAAAAGGATGACGTGAGCTGACTTCTATACTGCAGGGAATGTCTTAGATGCCAAGAAGAAGTTCATAATGTGAGTAATGATTGGCAAAACAAGATTAGTGATGGGGATTTCATGACTAATATCATCACTTCCAACAGCTTTGGAAGTGATCGCGTCAATGCTCTTCTTAAGATCTACTTCTGTGATAGGTTGAAAATAAAAGATTCGCAGATTGGTTGGGTGGCATTTGTTAGTTTTAACAGTGTAGTGGATTTTAGTATGTCAACAATTGGTGGAGAATCAAATTGTTTGATTAACATGTTTAAATCAAATGAGTGATTGGAAGCGATATGAGACTTACCCACACCTAGCGATTTAAAAATCTCCACACTTTTGTGATGTTGAGAGTTTTATCCCTACACATTCTATTGCAGAGATTTCGCAGCTTTTTGTACTTGGTAATATTATCTTCTGATGAGTTCCACTTTAAAATTCTCTTGGCTTAATTCCGATTAGCCATTCCATTTTTGATTGGTTAGGTGAGCCATGGTGCAGGTTGATATTTAATCCTAACGGGTTTTATGGGAGCATGAACATCATACAACTTAATTAGTTCACAGTTAAAGAAATTCACCATATCGTTAACGTCATTAGAATTAAAAATATATGCCCAATCAATGCCGATTTTAGTAAGTTTTCAATGTTGATGTTCCTATAATTTCGTCGCAAAATAACTTTCTTCTTACGTTTTTGAGATGAGAATTTGTAAGAGATAAATAAAAGATCATGATAAGAGAAAGGAGCAGTAAGTTGGCCGTGAAGTGGTACATTGGCTATATTGGATACGATAATAAGGTCTAAAAGTACTTTTAGGTGAAAAATAAGTGGCAGAAATAGGAAGTAAAGAAAGGTTGGAAGCAGATACTAGGGACTTTAGTTTCTGCGCTCTATTATCATTTTTAATAAGGCATGTGTTGAAATCGCCCATCATAATAATATGATCATAGGATGGACACAGGTTTTCTAGGAGAAGTTCAAACACAACATAAACATTTTAATGTTTGGTAGCGAGGTCGAGAGATGAAGGTGAGAGTTACACAAGACCTGGTCCTAGGTTCAAGACTAGGGATGTTGCGGATCCACTTTTTTTGGATTTTAAGAGGCTCACATCCGCAGATGCGAATGCGGATCTATATAAAAAAACTTAAGTGTTGGGTTGGGTAAAAAAACACAGTATTATTTACCCTTTTTCATTTAATAATAAAGTAGTGAATTAACTAATTAATTATTTTAGTAATTAAATTTAAATATTGGAGCATCATATTTAATGAAAAGTAGAATGGCCGCCTTTTCAGACTCCAATATGTTTTGCAAGGGTTCGTATATTAATCCGCGGATTTTAAGTGGCTCACATCCGCGGATGCAGATGCAAATGAGGATGTCAAAAACGATGCGGATGTTCCGTATGTGCGGATGCGGATGCGAATATTCGCAACATCCCTACTCAAGACCCAGGCACGCTCGGCTTCTATCTAGATTTCATGTTAATATTGTTGTTTGAGTGTTACTGTGCAGTATAACTCCCGTACTCTTAATATTAGTAAATTTAAATATGTACCTATGTAGTGTTAGTTATGATGTTGGTAACATTGATTTGAGTAAGCATTTCGTAAATCTGACAAACTTCATAGGAAAAACACAACAGGAATCATTATTATTGATAGCCAGTAATTAAACCGTAATATTGTTGCTCTACGTATATAATATAGCTCTCAATCGACTATTATTTTCTGATTTTTTTTTAATTTTAAGAATATTATTAATTAAGAATATTATTAATAACTTATAATTTCTGTGCTGACAGATCAGAGACAGTTTTAGGAGTAACTTCATACTGTAAATATTGTCTATCATACTGTAAGTGGAAATGTAGTAAAGTGTAGGGATGTAAGATTTCTTATTTTGTGGTTCAGATGAGTTATAAATTTTATTACTTAGATATTAGACAACAATTTTACAGTCCAACAGTTGAAGCATTGTTGAAGGGCCTCTTGAGGCACTCCGCTTCCACAGGGTGCCTCCCTATCTCAGGAGGCTGTTGCATGCGTACCTCCAGGGCAGAGACGTTCTGTGGGAGGGCAGCGACGGACGGCACTACCACCGCCTAGTGGGATGTGGTGTTCCCCAGGGTTCGGTCCTAGGGCCGGTCCTGTGGAACATCGGGTTCGACTGGCTCCTGCGGGCACCTCTCCTTCCCGGCATGGGGGTTATCTGTTATGCAGACGACACACTTGTGACGTCGAGGGGAGGAACCTACCGGGAGGCGGTTCGCTTGGCAGAGGTGGGGACTGCACTAATGGTGGAACGCATCGAATGGCTGGGCCTGAGGGTTTCTATAACTAAAACAGAGGCCCTTCTATTCCATGGACCACGCAGGGCCCCTCCGCGAGGGGCGAGGATTACTGTCCAAGGTGTGGAGGTGAAGATTAAGGCCCAGATGAAGTACCTGGGCCTTACTCTAGACGGAAGGTGGCGCATGGACGCGCACTTTACCCAGCTCGCTCCCCGGCTCATCAGCACTGCCGCTGCGTTGGGAAGGCTGCTGCCTAATGTCGGCGGTCCGGGCTCACTATGCCGACGGCTATACGTCGGCATAATACGGAGTATGGTGCTGTACGGAGCACCGGTATGGGTGGACGCTCTAACCCCACACAGCAGGGCGCTGCTACGAAGGACGCAGAGGATTCTGGCGGTGAGGGCAATACGGGGCTACCGTACGGTTAGTTGGACGGCGGCCACTGTTCTTGCGGGTGACCCTCCCTGGGTACTCCAGGCGGAGGTGCTCGCAGAGATGTACTGCTTCAGGGTGAGCCGGCGAGCAAGTGGAGACATCCTTCCTGGAGAGGCGGTTGTCCGGATCAGGGCTCAGGCTCAGCGAGCTCTGGTTCGGCGATGGCGGGAGGACCTCGGATCTCCCCCGGCTGGTCTAGCGACTGTAGAGGCGGTTCGTCCGTACCTGGCTCGTTGGGTTGACAGGCGGCACGGTGTCCTGACCTTCCGGCTGACGCAGATGCTCACCGGACATGGCTGTTTCGGGAAGTATCTCCACCAGATTGCCCGGAGGGAGCCTACGCCGGCGTGTCATGAGTGTGGGGCGGCTTTAGACACGTCGCACCACACTTTGGCCGAGTGCGCTGCCTGGGGACCCCAGCGACATGCTTTGATGTCGCTTATAGGTGGAGACCTGTCTCTCCCAAGGGTGGTTAGGGCCATGCTCGGAAGCAAGGCAGGTTGGATGGCAGTCGCCTCCTTTTGCGAGACAGTGATCTCGCTGAAGGAGGCCGCGGAACGGGATCGGGAGGTAGATACCTCCTCGGACCCGATCCGTAGAGCTCGACCGGGAAGGAGACAGCGTCGTTACGCCCACCTCCTTCTCCTGCACGACACTGGGGCACCGAGGATGTCCCCGTTACTCGGGACATCCCCGAATTAGGAAAGCAGGCCCGCTATAGTGCGGGCCGCCCGTTGAGACGCTGTTTTCGAATGCGAAAGCGATCCAGCAGCGTCTCACTATGACGGAGAGGGTAACCGCGGAGGTTTAGTGGGTAGGACGGTTTCTCACCGGTGAGTCCCACATAACTCAGATAGCCCACCCCTTACGGGTTGGACGGGTATGCGTAAACGCATTCCTCCGCGTAAACAAAAAAAAAAAAAAAAAAAATTGTTGAAGGGCCTAGGGGTTATAATGCAATCCGTCAATTAACTATGCATGGTAGTGATTACTACCTTATACCTATCTGCCTAATTCCTATAACTTACGCAATACTTAACTAGATTATATTTATTCTTACTCAAAACTTTCGGAAGTGGAAAAATTCATATCGTAATTTTGTTAGAAATACTTTGAAAGAACTAAACAAAATGTGAGAAAGACTTTATACTTACTAACTATATGATTCTAAGTTTTAGTTTTCAATGGTACATGAACTTTTAGTATAAAGTTAGTACAACTAAATTAGACTTTGCCCGTCTTATATATTTATATGTAGTCAATTTATTACTGTTCTTTTCTTTTCTGTTATACAACAGTTCTTGTAGCAACAAAAAGACAAGCCACATATTATATTGACAGGCGTAAAGTTTCTGAAGTTAGGGCTTGTAGATCTGATCTGATAACTTTTTGACAATACAGGTATGATATATGGTCTTGAACTTGTAAATTACTAAAAAGGATCCCTATTAATGAAATATATAATTTTGTTTGTTACTGTTTCCTAGTAGTTCAGTCATTATATATTATTTGGATAAACATATGAACGTAACGAGCTAAATTTTTTATATTACGTTACGAGGGGGCTAGAAAAGCTTAACTTCGAAATGTCAACCAAAATTTCTTAATGGATTTTCCGCCATCTTGAAAAAAAGGTTTAATTCAGTTTTTTTCATAATAACTCTGTTCTCTGTTGCGAACATTTTTATGCAATACTTTTTTGTTACTTTTCTTTTCTATTCACCTATCGTCCATCGTTATTGAGATATCGGTCGAAAAAACCATAAAACCGTTCTATTGCGGGACTAACCTTGTATTGTCGGGCGCGATGCAGTCAATTTTATGACGCGATAGACGTCGTAATTTTGGTCAAAAATAAAAATTAAAAAATTAATTGACTTTATTGAATGACGTAATGACTGGACTATAGATATATTTTTACTACAAGTAAAACAGAATTTAAATTTACAATTGATGTACTTAATTCCTTTTATATTATTTCAAGTATACATAGGTGTAGACAATATATATTAACCTCCCTTCTTGAGGTCCACGTAAGTTATTATATAAAAGGCCTTTAAGCTTACCCATTGGTCGTAAGTCCAAGGCGTTGCCCGGGTTTCTATCCAAATTGCATGAGAACGTATTGCTGTACAGTAATGGGTATCATTCCTTTCTCATTCTATGACAAAACGTTATTAATAAAACTCGTAGAATAAAATTTTCTATAATTAAAAATTAATCGCAACTTTTGAGGTAATTTTCAATATCTTAAAATAAAGGCAACTTTAACTTAGTTACAAAGTAGTCATTTTAAAGCAGATAATTACAAATTAATTGAGTCCCTTGACGAGTTGCTCACTTGACCCAATTGGTCGCGGGGTGGCGCTCGAGTGCTTGGTATAAGTGTCGAGTGTTGCTACAAAAATACTCTACTGAAATTATAAACTATGTTAAGTATACTTTTTTATGGTTGCTGAATAATATATAATGTTACTGGGAATTCCTGAAATATAAGCCCTTTTTCATTAACACCCCTTTTAAGGTGGAATTGTCAATGTTATGAAGAGATTGAGAGAATTCTGTTAGTTATAGTTCCTATTAAAATTACTTCTTCCATTTGCGTAGGATAATATAATATTATAGAATAATTTTTGGTCCCCTTTTTATTTGTAATTTATTTGTAATATTTACCTCAAGGGACGACGCCAGCGCGTACGGATTGATGAGACATTCTCGTCATGGTGTGATGTCCAGACTGGGGTACCTCAAGGTGGCGTGTTGTCTCCCTTACTCTTCTCACTTTTCATAAATTCAATCACTCATGTTATTTCTTCTCTCTACCATATGTATGCAGACGATATTCAAATTTACCGCCACTCGAGCCTTGAAAATCTACCCAATGCAGTAGCAGCTATTAATAACGACCTTGGAGCAATACTCGAGTGGAGCAAAGTATACGGACTTAATGTAAACCCTGGAAAGTCACAGGTTATCGTTATTTTTAGCAAAAACATGATTACAAGGATTGATTACGCGAACATCCCGCCTGTCACTTACAACGGTGCTAATTTACCTTACTGCTCTACCGCTAAGGATCTTGGCATAATCTTGGATTAAACTTTTTCATGGTCAGAGCAAGTGAAGGAAATTAGCAGAAGAACCTTTGCAGCACTTAGTTGTCTACGTCGGCTTCAAAATGTCCTACCAATTCCTACTAAAACTATGTTAGCAAATTCCCTTCTCTTATCAATTCTCGATTACGCAGATGCAAGTTATCATAGTCTGTCCGAGGAACACCTTAATAAACTTGAGCGAATTCAAAATCTCGCAATCCGGTTCATATTCGGACTCCGAAAATATGACCACGTATCACAATTTCGTTCAAAGCTCAAGTGGCTCCCTATACGCCGTCGCCGGGATCTACATGTTCTCTCTCTTCTGTACTGTGTGTTATTCCACCCGAATACTCCTTCTTATTTGAAGGAGAAGTTCGAGTGTATTGGATCTCCTAGTAGATCACGAACAGCACGAAGTTTATTGCTCAAAACGCCAACCCATAACACTAAAATGTATTCAGATTCGTTCACAGTGCAGGCAATAACACTTTGGAATGATCTACCCTTAAGCATAAGACTATCAAAGTCTCTTAGCATTTTTAAGAAATCCGTTAAAGACCATTATCTTTTAGCTGAACGAGGATGATTCTGATTATATTGATGTTTGACATTTATAATCTAATTTGTGTATATATGTATATGACTTAATTATACTTAGTTTATTGTTATCCAGATATTTATTAGTTTATTATTAACATATATATGATATGTATAGTATATAAGTAAATGTTTATGTATTAGGTTGCAATAATTTGAATGTAGTTTATGGTTGCACCACCCTTTACCCATCTCGTAATAATTTTCCTAACCTGAAGGTAGTCTGGAAGAGATGGCTAATAAGCCATAAGGCCGCCTTTTGTTTGCCATTGTTTTTTTATGTTAAATTACTGTTATTGTGATCCTGTATGTGGTGTACAATAAAGTGTTAAATAATAAAATAATAATAATATTTTAAAGGTTATCCCAATGAAATACAGGAATCTTCTTTTAAACAAATGCTTTTTCTAGTGACTAGTCATGTACATTCTAAATCTTTTTTTAAGTATCTCCTTTTAAGTGTTATTTTTTCAGTTTTATTTAGTATTTTTATATAATTGTTGCATCTAAATTAATTATGTTGTATCGTAAAAGGTACTCGATTTCTTGAAAATTATGTTTATAAGAATTTTTTCTTTTTACTTGCACCAAAAACAAAGTCTCTTAAATGACCGTCTATTGTATCCTTAAATCTAATTGCATTGTCTCAGTTCAAGGTGGGCGTGATTAAGACAGACTTACACTGTAATTTCTGTAGCACTTTCTATATAAAATATTTTTAAACGTGTAGGCGACTTATTATTTCCCTGACATTTAATATTTCGAGAATAAGTAAGAAACTATGTAATTAAACGCCCACAATTCATTTATTTAAAGTTTTCATAATGGAAGGTCAAATGTTACGTGATTTAATTACTTACTAAATGGTTTTTGATGACTTAAAATATAATATACAAGTTTACCCACCCCGGCATCAGACGAGGTCACTGTACAACCATTTTTTAACCAATTTTTATTAAAATCTATTAAGTGGTTTACACGTAGTAGATACACTTACTTAAGATTTTATATAAAAATATTGAATAAAAATAAATAATAATTAGTAGTGGAACAAGACCTCATTCAACAAAATTAAATTAGATGGCGCCACTAGTCAATTGTATCGCGCAAGCACTTTTTAATTTCAAATCGTGTAGCGGCAGCCGTCACCAGCAGTCCGTGTCCAATTCAACCGGATCTAATCCAGCGATCGACAGCGCTTCAGCGTCTGCTCTCTGTAAGGAGACACCCGCGAACACTGTCCATACCACTGTACTAGAACTCCGATAACCCGGTGATAGTCAGCGCTTCAGCGTCTGCTCTCTATAAGGAGACATCCGCGAATACTGTCCATACCACTGTACTAGAACTCCGATGACACGGTGATAGTCAGCGCTTCAGCGTCCGCTCTCTGTAAGGAGACACCCGCGAACACTGTCCATACCACTGTACTAGAACTCCGATAACCCGGTGATAGTCAGCGCTTCAGCGTCTGCTCTCTGTAAGGAGACACCCGCGAATACTCTCCATACCACTGTACTAGAACTCCGATGACCCGGTGATAGTCAGCGCTTCAGCGTCTGCTCTCTGTAAGGAGACACCCGCGAATACTGTCCATACCACTGTACTAGAACTCCGATAACCCGGTGATAGTCAGCGCTTCAGCGTCTGCTCTCTGTAAGGAGACACCCGCGAATACTGTCCATACCACTGTACTAGAACTCCGATGACCCGGTGATAGTCAGCGCTTCAGCGTCTGCTCTCTGTAAGGAGACACCCGCGAATACTGTCCATACCACTGTACTAGAACTCCGATGACCCGGTGATAGTCAGCGCTTCAGCGTCTGCTCTCTGTAAGGAGACACCCGCGAATACTCTCCATACCACTGTACTAGAACTCCGATGACCCGGTGATAGTCAGCGCTTCAGCGTCTGCTCTCTGTAAGGAGACACCCGCGAATACTGTCCATACCACTGTACTAGAACTCCGATAACCCGGTGATAGTCAGCGCTTCAGCGTCTGCTCTCTGTAAGGAGACACCCGCGAATACTGTCCATACCACTGTACTAGAACTCCGGTGACCCGGTGATAGTCAGCGCTTCAGCGTCTGCTCTCTGTAAGGAGACACCCGCGAATACTGTCCATACCACTGTACTAGAACTCCGATGACCCGGTGATAGTCAGCGCTTCAGCGTCTGCTCTCTGTAAGGAGACACCCGCGAATACTCTCCATACCACTGTACTAGAACTCCGATGACCCGGTGATAGTCAGCGCTTCAGCGTCTGCTCTCTGTAAGGAGACACCCGCGAACACTGTCCATACCACTGTACTAGAACTCCGATGACCCGGTGATAGTCAGCGCTTCAGCGTCTGCTCTTTGTAAGGAGACACCCGCGAACACTGTCTATACCACTGTACTAGAACTCCGACGACCCGGTGATAGTCAGCGCTTCAGCGTCTGCTCTCTGTAAGGAGACACCCGTGAACACTGACTATTGCATCAGTCTACCATCGCATAGCTGACGACAGCGCTTCAGCGTCTGCTCTCCCGTAGGAGACACCCGCGAACACTGTCTATACCACTGTACTAGAACTCCGACGACCCGGTGATAGTCAGCGCTTTGGCGTCTGCTCTCTGTAAGGAGACACCCGCGAACACTGACTATTGCACCAGGCTACCATCGCATAGCTGACGACAGCGCTTCAGCGTCTGCTCTCCCGTAGGAGATACCCGCGAACACTGACTATTGCACCAGGCTACCATCACATACCTGACGACAGCGCTTCAGCGTCTACTCTCCCGTAGGAGACACCCGCGAACACTGACTATTGCACCAGGCTACCATCGCATAGCTGACGACAGCGCTTCAGCGTCTGCTCTCCCGTAGGAGACACCCGCGAACACTGACTATTGCACCAGGCTACCATCGCATAGCTGACGACAGCGCTTCAGCGTCTGCTCTCCCGTAGGAGACACCCGCGAACACTGTCCTACGCCAACAGCCGCAACCAGAGATTCCTATTATTTCTCTGTTCGGATTTGCGCCCCTCTACTCGGTCATCGTGCCATCTCATCGAAACCCCTCTATCATCACCGGCATCACATCAAGCTTCCCCCCATTAAAACGTTACAGTAGGGATTATTTCATCATGGACTTGATTTTAACATAATATCATAGAAAGTGTCCTCAATAAATTAGCGCTAATTCACCATTCGGATATAACAAACAGTCGTTATAATGTAATTTTTTCAAACAAAAAAATATAACTGACAAAAAATAAATAATCAACTTACTAGAAAGTAAAAAATAATCAAGCTTATTTTTTTAACACACTACTAACTGATCAGTTTCAAGTCACAATATTTCTAAGGCTTCTCATATAATATGGTTAGTGCTTAACAAACTTCATCAATCATCAGCTAACCTAAATAACTTCAAAGTATACAATTACTTGTCTATACGTCTCCATAATATTTAAAGAAATATTTTCTAACTCCTAACCGTTGAGGAGTTGTGTCTTCTGTCACATCAGCTCAGCAATAACATTATACACAAATATCTGATTATTTAAATCAGACCCTGACTTGGTTCTAATAGGACCACCTCGGAAGTACACTCTTTCGAATAAAAGAGTTTTGAAAATCGGTCCACAATTGATGGAGAAATTGGTGAACATACATAAAAAAATATACAATCGAGCATAGAACCTTCTCCTTTATTGAAAGAAGTCAGTTGAAAAGTGATAATTTTAAGTTAAAAGTGATAGAAGTGACGGCTATTGACGTTCACCTTTCGCGAAGTTCAACAAATTTCTCAATGCTTTACTAATGCAGTTTGTATTGGCTTTTATGGAAAAATATATATAAGAAATAAGATGATTTTCTTACCTTTACTTGTACTAAATATATATATTTTAGTAGTTCTTTATAACCTTAAATCTAATTGTATTATCTCGAGTGTTCAAAGTGAGTGATTAAGACAGACTTCTTACACTTTGTAACACTTTAAGCTCAATAGAAACTTGAAAGTGTTAAATCTCTACCTATTGTTTTGAAAATTACTTGCTTTGTAAATGTAAAGTAATAATTTGTGACTACTGATCTACTAACTTGATCCATTCATGGTTTAATTATTTAGTTTGAGGATAAAACTCTAACAAATTACTAGATTTTTTTGTAGTAGAACTTGGTATGGATGAGGAAATCGTTAGAAAGTCCAAAAAATATAAAAGTTCTAGAAGAAACTTTTTTAATTTACAATTATTCGACATACATATGTCGCCGCCTAAGTTAGGCTAACCTTAGGCTTAAAGAGAGAACCTGGGCAGTGGAGGCGACGCGAGGCCTTGGTCACGAGTCCAAGGCGCTGCTGAGGTTCCTGTTTAATTGAAAAAGATCATTATGTTTATTTATTTATTGGTTCAGTAGCAGTATCTATCGATAGCCTGCGCTTCATTTTTCATTTCATTTTTTTTCCAATTTATATACTAACTAGTTGACCCGCCCTTGCTTCGTATGGGTGTAAATTAACCACATACATTTAGATTTATCAAAAAATATATTTTATTAATATTATACTGGAACTGATATAAAAAGTAGCCTATGTGTTTATCCAAATTTCATTGAAATCTGTCCAGTCGTTTTAGTGTGATTAAGTAACAATCATCCAAACATACGAACTTTCACATTTATATTATTATAATACTAGCTTTTACCCGCGGCTTCGCTCGCATTGAAGCCATTAAATAAGTATCACAGATCAATATAATAGAAATGATAAAATTTTTATTTTTTTCATAAAAAGTATCCTATGTTACTTCTAATACCCTCAAGAATATGTGTACAAAGTTTCATGATGATCGGTTAAGTAGTTTTCACGTGAAAGCGTAACAAACAAACTTACATTCACATTTATAATTTTAGTAGGGATAGTAGGATAATAGTAAGATAAATATTTTTTATTTGTGGAAACTGCAAATCTAATATATACAAATAGTTTTATTTTAAAAGAAGCGTTATTATAATATGATCTTGTCTTGAAACTACTTAGCAAATATTGATGAAATTTAGTACACTGTGTGTAATTTGATCAAATGTCTGAGATAAGATGGTTTTTGTATCAATAATAATTTTATAATTAATTATAAATTTCATTAATTAATGATAGATGACAGTGTACGATAGTTTTTAAACACAACACTGCAATATATGTTATTATCTATGTGATGGAATTGTTTTAAAGTTTTCTATGTTTTTGTACGTCTAATTAATGTGCAGAATCAACTCATACCTAACATTATTCAAGTATAAACCTATTTAATCTCTCTGAAGCAAGTTAGTCAACAATAATTAATTATTTCGACTAAAATCTGACGTTACGTCAAAATTATTCGTCTGAAACGCGATCCATATCAGAATAACTCAATTATTGTTAAACAATTTAAGCTTTAACGTAATATAAATAAAGTTGAAAATGTATTTCCCTTTTATATTGTCAAGAGGGAAATTACGCAAAATGGACAAGGCAATTTAATTTATAAGGAAATTTGGGAACCACGGAATATGTCTACAAAACAGATTATTGCTGAAAATTTGGTATTGCGATAATGATTTTAGTTTAGTTATTAAAGCTGAAATAATATTAGATAAAGGAATAAAACTATAGGATACCATTATCTAAATAGAAGCTTTACTGCACAGTAACACGTAAAAGACAATAATAATATGCACTTAAGACGGAAACCAAGAAATATAATTCCAAACACTCAACCAATCCTTCACAATGGAGTCCACCAGGCTAGCTCCGTATGACCACTTACACAAAAATATTGGAACAGTTTAAATATTGTCTTGTTATAGATTGTTTGGTATAATTGGAAAATAAAAGGGCCTACTCGTGAGTAACGGTGTTGGTATACTTAGACAATAAATTTAAAGTAATTATTTTACTGAATTGAACATCTTATTTGTTTTGATTCCCTTGCGAATATTAAGACAAACAGCCTTATATTTTGATTGCGTAAACCTAGAAGTTTATCGCTTAGGGGTTAATGACCTAAGTATTTAATATTATTTCTAATATTTCCCACGCATTCCTGAGAAAAGGGTCTTGATTGAAAGACAGACAGACGGACAACGAAGTGATCGTATAAGGCTTAAATTCCATTTTTCCAAATGCGTGTCGTGCAAAACGAGTGCTCTTTGCAAACTTTGCAGAAAAAATTTTGGGAAAAATAATATAAATACTAAAAAATAAAATTGTTTTATTAAATAAAGACATGGTTTTATGTGAGAAAGTCTAAAGGGACAAGTTGATGGTAAGCTGCTTAGGCACTCAAACCGAACTCTGATCCGACTTTAATACGACATCTATCAGAATATTCTTCTTGTTTGAAAAACACTAGTTTAAAAAGTCTTTTTATTTACGGATTTAGGGTTTTCCTTTAAAGTCTCTATTCGAGTATTACGTAAGCATTAAAGGGAGGCTGGGGGCCCTTGCTTTGCTTATTTGTAAGTTATAGGTTTGAAGCATCAGTAGGTAATTAGTTCAGGCGTTGGATTCACGATCCATTAGTCGTGGATTCAAATCCCATCCATTGGACTACTGACGTGGCCCCCTCATCCCTAGATGGGGAAAGAAAGGATTCAAAATTATGTTGTATTCAATCAATCTTTCATTTATTTGATCCACTCGTCCATGTATTACCATCTAGTAATTCTTTCACAATATCCACAAACCAAATAACATATTTTTTAACATGTTTTATTAAAATCCATTCAGTAATTTTTACGTGAGTAATTCAATTTTATTTAAATTCTTAATATTTTAAGAATTTGTGTTTCAAGAATTCAGAATTTTATTAGTTAGACTAGCGGGTTGTCCTCGATTCGCTCCGGGTATTTAAAGCAATATTATAATGGATGTCCTCAATTTGTCTTTCTGTATTTGTGTTTTTTTTTTCATTTTTCATATCAGTTTTTTTATCATTTATAGAAATTAGAATTGATTAGATAAAGGGGAGAGAGAGAGATAACCGAAAGAAAGAAAGTGAAAAGAGACTGATCATTGTAAACACCTCGATAAAGATAAAAATTAAAAAGAGCGAAAAAAAGAGAGAAGATGACAGAGAATGATAGTATATAAGAGGAAGAGAGACGGAAATACTGTAGACTTCTCTCAGTGATCGGATCGGATTAGTAGCTAACAACAAAATGACCATATTCTATAAATTAAAAAATGTATATGGCAACACTAAATCACCTTGTTCACTCACAAATAGTGTAGTTTTCTATCAGGGAAAGAATTTTTAAAATCGGATTAGTAGCAACAAAATGGCCAAATTATATTAATTAAAAATGTATATGGCAACACTAAATAACCTTTGTCATTCACGAATAGTGTAGTTTTGTAAAAGAATTTTTAAAATCGGATTAGTAGTTCCTGAGAAACCCTTAAATTTACAAAATGACCATGTTATGGCACTTAAATGGCCATATCTTTTTAATTAGAATATGTATGGCAACACCACATAGCCTATGTTACCCGGAAAGGATGTAGCTTCCTATCGGTGAAAGAATTTTCAAAATCGGTTCAGTACTTTTCGAGCCTATTCGCAACAAACAAACATACAAACAATCAAATCTTTTCTCTTTATATAATAGTATAGATTAGAAGTTTCCTGAAATCTACTTCTAATTCTTCTTTCTGTCAATGTCTTGATTGTAAGAAACGTTTTAAAGTAAAAATTAGCTATTTTTGTTGAATAAAAAAACAATGAATATATTAATGAACAATTTTAGGCAATCAGATCCGAAAGCTAACCCTAACATTGACAACTAAGAATAGTTTGATATTCCAATTTTTCTTTATATAAGAATCTTCCTAAGAAAAAATCTATCTCAGGATTATTTTTTAAGTATATAAATTATTCTTAAGTTGTATTCAGAAAATTGCAATGCTTTCATATAAATTCTACGGCTAAATAGTTAATCCACGTATAGAGCTAAACTGGATACCTTTTCAGTGACCCTGTACAATTTAAATGGTCTCAGAGCGTCTACGTTAGGATATAATTACACATCTGACCTTACGAGTACCTACTGAGACATACGGCAATAGAGTTCGTTAACCTGCTAATAAAAAAAAGAAGGAAAAGTTTGATTTCGTTTATTTTTATCTTCTCAATCAGCGCAATCGCCTGCTAGGTATAAGTTCATTACAAATCTTAAAGAGATCTAATTTGGGTGATTGTCCCAGAATTAATTAACTTTACTACTTCTCAGTCTGTTTAGATTAACAAGGTATGATTACTTATATAAATACTAACAACCTCTTTAATTACTAGCTAATAGATAGATGGAAAGTAAGCTTAATAGTAAGTTAATTCAATTATTATAACACATAAAAAGTAGATAAGAAATCAATAGAATATGATGATGATTCGATAAATAGATTCTTACTCTCTTTCTTTCTCTTATACTTTTCTACTATACTCTATGAGATAAATCATAGAAGATATATCGAGAGGAATCACCTATCTCTTCCTGTTTATATCACACAAGTGGAATCGGCAAACTTCGTACCGCCAATCGTACCGTAAATATGTCAATACTTTGTCATTACTAAAATTATTCTTCATTCTTGACAATTTAAAATACACCATTATCGAATATTGTTGATCTATTCGAAACCTTTATTTAAATATGTCTTTCAAGTGAGGGGTGAGTTTACCAAATCGACAGGATGAACATTAACAGTTTGACAGTTACGAAACCCATCAACATTTTGTATGGGAAAATATTTTCTCTTTCATTTTAATTTCTCGGCTATTTTCCAACGGAGACAATGCAACAAATCAAAAACCATAAAAATCGATCGAGCCGTCAAGTATATGTGTTCGAACAAACATGACTTTGTTTAATCTATACTATTATATAAAGAGAAAAGATTTGATTGTCTGTATGTTTGTTTGTTGCGAATAGGCTTTAAAAGTACTGAACCGATTTTGAAAATTCTTTCACCGATAGAAAGCTACATTCTTTCCGGGTAACATAGGCTATGTGGTTTTGCCATAAATACTCTAATTAAAAAGATATGGCCATTTAAGTGCCATAAGGTGGCCATTTTGTAAATTGAAGAGTTTCTCAGGAACTAAAATCCGATTTAAAAAATTTTTTCACTGATAGAAAACTACAGTATTCGTGACTGACAAAAGTGAATTAGTGTTGCCATATACATTTTTTAATTATTAAAATACGGCCATTTTGTTGCTACTGATCCGATTTTAATAATTCTTTCCATCTCTCTTCCTCTTATAATACTATAATTGTCTCTCATGCTCTCTCTTTTTTCTCTCTTTAATTCTTATTTTTATTTCTTCAGTATGATCAGTCTCTTTTCACTTTATTTAATTAAGTCTTTAGAGTGAGGGGAGTATAGAGATAGATGATTAGGAGAAAGTATACTCGTCTGGTAAAGTGAACAATCCAATGATCAGTTTTCAATGCCAATGTCAGTAGCCATATTTCTCTACAGATGAATGGTATTAGTCTCTTAAACTAGATATAGGCTATTGTGTGAACTATAAATGCTTGGTATAATATTGTTCAGTAAACATATCAGCAATATGTAACCTATTAGCAACCCATCTAAATTTAGTAGGAAATTTCATTATTGCTGCCTGCGCTACACTAGCATGAGCAGTAACTAAAGATGATGGAGCAACCATGTAGGTTGCAACTTAACATAACTGAACATTATTACAACTACATGGTATAATAAACTTCGTATATAAAACAAACAGATTACTTGATTATTTAAATTTTTAAATGCAGATATTCTTCTAATATTTAATCAGTATCTAATGAGTAAAATCTTTAAATAGAAACAAATTTTATAAGAAACTAAATAAACCGCACGATTTCGTCTGCGGCACATAAGAGAGAGAAAGAGAGGGGATTAGAGAAGTACTGCATGCAGTGTAGTTTGGTACGGTGCTTTCTATATGGGAGATGACATACTAGTTTTACTATTATAATTGTTAAGTGGTAGAGCCAAACCATGGATGGCGACTGTTATTAGGTACTCATAGAAAGAGGCCTCTAACATGTTTCTATATCACAAGTTCTCAGGCGTTCGGCATTCTGTCTGAAATGCAAGTTTAAATGCATTGTTGTAAAAGTAGGACAAAAGTATATGACTCTCATTATTAATAGTATAGGAGCCATACTGCGCATTAATACTCAAACGACAATATTAACATGTAATATAGATGGAAACCCACACATGGAGTACTGTTCTCATCTTTGGGCTGGCGCTCCTCAATATTCAAACTAATCCAGAAAACTGACAAAAAATCCAATGCTTACAGACGGTCTAGATGTCCTAAGTCTCCGGAGAGACGTTGGCTCTCTGTGTGTCCTCTACCGTCTGTACAATGAGGAATGTTCCGAGGAGCTTTTTGGTCTAGTGCCTCTGACCCTTTTCCGTCATCGCATACTTCGCCGCTGGGACAGTTCACACTGTCCTTCCGCACTGTTTGGATGCTTGGGATCCCACAAATGTACGCGCCTCAAGATCCTTCCTACCACGCAAATGCAAGCTGGCCAAAATCTGAGGATCTTTAAATGGAGGGTGTACAGGTTTCTACGAGGACGGCAACGTATCGGCAGCTTTTCGCGTGTTGCAGATGTCCATTAGCTGCGGTGACCACTTTCCATCAGGTGGACAACAATAAAAAAAGCCAAGCAGTGCCTGGGGCTTGAGACCCTGGAGCAGGTTTAACGGGGACGTTTTCTACTATGCACAAACTCTCAACACCACCGCTCGATCTCGCTGCCGAATATTAAAATAATAAAGCACATTACTTACGTGCTATTCGATAAGGGGACGCCTTGCACCACGCCATCAAACAACACTACACAATTAGTCTCAATACTTTAATATATACTGCGCGTCACTACTTGACTAATTGACTCAATCCTATTGGAACCAAATGCTATCCTACTTTGTTACTAACAAGATCTTAGCATTATCGCAAAAACAATATTTTTAATTTATCGTCAGCAGTATGCAATTTCAGACTTCCTAAATCCAAACTAAGAATATCACCAAAACAAATTATGTTGCAATAACAGCTTGCAAGTAAGAGTTATGTCTTCCGATTACAGTACGAAGCGTAGACATTGTTGAGAAAAATATACTCTACCTTTTCTTTTCGTTATTTCTAGATTTATTTAACTTTTAAGAACTAGAATTAATTTTATTTTTATATACTGTTAGTACTATTGCTATATTTATAATCTATATGGAAGCTTTACTGCACAGTTACACGTAAAAGATAATAATAATATGCACTTAAGATGAAAACTGAGAAAATTTTTACTCCTGAGGGGACGGGTTAGAATACAATTCGCCTCTGCCGCTGGGAGAGCATCTTGTAAGAGCCGAGTAACCCAGCATCCCCTGGGTTGTAGGGGATCTGTTCCCCCACTGGCTTGCAACCACCAGCATGCGAATCCGACCGCCAAGTGTCACAGACGCGTTCCGGACGAGCCGCAAGTGGGCCAGACTTACCCCCTACCTCTCCCATACTATTAATGCTCTGTGGATCTAGTGGACTCTAGGGTATTGCTCAGGGTCTGCTGAAACCGCAGCATGTTTATCTTTACTCCCCCTCCGCATTTTATCTTCGAGGATGCAACGCATCGACAAAACAAGAGAGTATCTCTTGTTTGCAGATGTCCATGGGCGATGGTAGCCACTTACCATTAGGTGGACTATCTGCTCGTTTGCACCTAATGCATTATAAAAAAAAAATATAAACCCAACCACTCACAAAATCCTTCCCAGCATAATGATACCAAACAAGTTCTGCAGCCTTTAGGGTTTAGCCCTTGCGAGCTCCGTTTGACAACTGACACAAATCTATCGGAATAGAGGTTATATAAATTAAAAGGAACTCGCAGTAATGGTGTTGCTAACTTATTGTATATTTATAGAGTTAGCAATACTGTGGGTAATTTTATATTGGCAAGTATAGTTCGTTTTATTTTAATGCAAGTGTACCCACTATCTTGATGGATCTGAGGCAGTCTGTCACGTGTTTCAAAGAGGAAACATTCTATAAAGTATCAAAATCTTCCTCTTTAAGGATCACGTGAGTTATTGATATTTTTTTTTAATTTTCGAATATTTTTTAGAGAGGTCCAGAAATGGATGGTGAGTGTCGATACAACAAAATTGACTAACTCAAACTTACTCTTGGGTCTCAAATCCTGGCATTTTCTACAACAAGCTGACCATTTTTCTGTTAAAAATAGATGATTTTATATATTACCGTACAGCTATTCATATCATACGGCAATAGTTTGTTAGCATGAAAAATGCAACAGCGGAAGGCAACGTATTAATCACACTGTGTGTCTAATTCCATCAACAAATTCTGACTGCTACGACACATTTGTGTTCGTGGAAAGTGCATTTAGTAACATAGTCGTAATCGAGAAAAGTATAGTTACTATATATAAGTTCATTAATATTTTTTTTATTTTTAAATCAAACAAAAATTTTCAATCACAACATAAATCTCATATACTCAATATTTTCCTAAAAATTATTTCTGCATACGATACTATTTTAATTGATACAATTTTTTGTATAACTAATTTTATAAATTCGAATAACATAAAAGTTAAACGAGCGTGATGAAACGCAATGAAATCATTTACTATAAAATAAAAAAATATAAATGGAGAATTTATTTTGCATCCAAAATTTTTCCGAATGTAACAACACCAACGTAATTTATATATGACTAATTGCAAAAGTGAAATAGCAAAAAAATTGTGATAGTCCAGTGGTTAAGACTTGAATGTCTTACTCTGAGTTATGTGTGTTTTAAGCAATTAAATATCACTTGCTTTAACGGTGAAGGAAAACATCGTGAGGAAACCTGCACTCCTGAGAGCTATCCAAAGTTCTCAAAGGTTTGTGTGAAGTCTACCAACCTGCATTGTGCCTCCTCATTCTGAGAAGGAGACCCTGCTCAGCAGTGGGCCATTTACGGATTGTGATGATGATGATGAAATCCCAAAGACTAACGAAATGATAGCTCGAGATACACTCCGTCGATAGATGGCGTAAGTAGTATATTATATCGCTCATTCATTTTTGTATTCTTAAGTACTTTTTCGTGATAAAACATAGTCTATCTCTTTCCTTAAGCACTAGTCTATCTCTGTACCAAATTTAATCAAAATCTACTTAGTGATTTCAGCATGATTGCAAAACAGACAGACAGATCATATTTCCGTGGATAGATGGCGTAAGTAGTACAATTTAATCGCGTATTAATTTATCTAGTTTGTATTTTTTAGTTTTACCAATGTTAAGAGTTATTTTTGAGTTTATAATATTAGTTAGGAATTGAGTAAGTAAGGATTGACTTATGTAAGTATATAATGACTTGGTTTAAATGAGCCTTTTATTTGAGTCGCAATACCAAGCAAGTGCACTCTTATATAGACATTTAGGTAGTACGTTAGTATACGTAGTTAAAATTGCTTGTATTTCCGGTGCGAATCTATTTTCAGTTCAGTGCGAAATATTGTATAACATTTCAGTTCGCACTTGATAATGTTCTTTTAGGCTAAGTTTTTCCCACGGGTAAAATAAAATGCCTATTTTTGTATTTTGAACCACACTCAAAAAGTCTAAACAATAAATATAAAAAACGATTATTTAAAAAAACCTATCTAAACATTTCACGTACAATTTTTAACCTACTTCAAATAAAGGAAGCGGTTCTCAATTCGTCGGAATCTTTTTTATGTATGTTCCCCGATTTCTCGAAGACGCCTGGACAGATTTAAGAAACTCTTTTTTTATTCAAAAGAGTGCACTTTGAACACTACAAAAGAGGTAGTCCCATTGGAACCATGTCAGGATCTGATGGTAGAATCAGGAGAAATCGAGGGAATCCCTCAAATTTCAAAGGCGTGTAAAATGTTTAAAATAATCAGATATTGTGTATAATATTATCGCTGAGCTGATGTGATGGAAGACACAACTCCTTAACGGTTAGAAGTTAGAGGATACTTCTTTAAATATTATGGGGACGTACTGACAACTAATTGTATACTTTGAAGATATTTAGGTAAGCTGATAAAAAATTAAAAATAAAATTTTTAAAAAAAATCTAAGTTTTATTAACTTTTTACTTTTTAGTGAGTTCATTATTTATTTTTTGAAGTCGGTGCAAATTTTATCTACAAAAAATTGTAGCTCCGAGAGCAAAGCATTGAAAAGTTAGTCGTACTTTGCTTACGTGACAGCGCGGCCTTGGCTATCACCTCTATGACAAATTATTTCCTTTTTTTTATAGAAATAACTTTGTTTAATTATTAAACAAGAAATAAATAATGTAAAATACGTACCATCGTGACTACATAATCTCTTCTCAATCTCTGAAATATGAAAGACTCATTGACGAATAAGATACGTTAGTTTAAAGTTGGTTGGCTATTATAGAGTACATTTACTGAAATACTTTCTGCATCAATTAATTGGTTGTTTGTTACTCAGTCACATAAAACGGGTTAAACGGATTTCATTGAAATATCGTATGCAATTCTTTATAAATCAAAATTATACTTTTAATCCGGAAGAGTGAGTTAGTTCGCAAATGTTGTCCAATTCATTCAATTCAAGAGTCACTAGTACACTACACTTGTAGAGAGACACTAGTACAGATATAAATAGTCCTAAAATAATGATATACAATGAGTTTACAGTGGATAGGAATTAATTAGGCAAATAGAATGCATCGGTGCTTTGTGTCGTCAATAGTCAATTGGAGTGCGCTGGTGAAGCCGGACATTTGGTTTGTGGCCAAATCATATAAACGCAAAATAACACAACTACTAGTATGTTCATTAATAACGGAAACAAGTTTTGTTAAGGACCTGTGACGTCTATTTATCAGAGTAAATAAGGAAAATATCCTTATTTGCAGAAATTCATCTATTTTTGAAAACCTTTCGAGTTAGTGTAGTGACTATTTAAAAGAAACATTCCTTAGTTGTGAGGGAAGTGATAAAAAAAAATAGTGTATAAACATTAAAAATATTAATCACAATAACAGTGTGACTATACCTTTAGAGACACTAAGAAAGTGTTAATGGACGCATTCTTAGGTATTATATTACATTAATTAAATAAGTTTAGGTCAAAATAAAATTACTCATTAGTCATTTTAGTTAGGCTAGATTGTAATTAGATTATTATAGAGCTTCATATTAATTTGATGCTTTGTAATGCGAAAAAAAAAAAACAAAAAAAAAATCTATTTTTTGATTAGAAATTATGAAACACAATTTAAACAGCATTTTTTATTAAATTCTAAGGTGCAATAAATATTCAAAAATAAGGTCAGGCAGTTTATGTTACAACCTTCACTCTTTACACTTTTGTAAAGTAGGTTACACTTATAATTATTATATTATATTATAGGTAGGTTCTTACGCAATAAATTTAAATTTGATTGGTGGAAAGGTACTCATCTGTACCGACAGTATGAGTGCATTACAGCATATAGCTCGTTGCGCCTCTGATTGCAGAGGTATATCTGTAGCTTATGCTATACTTTCCAAAATACAAGAACTTCAACATAATAATATTGATTTGAGATTGCAGTGGGTTCCATCGCATATTGGTTTAAAGGGTAACGAGGAGGCTGACAAGTTAGCTAAAAGGGCAATCACAATAGGAAATGATATTTATATTAAACCCAATTTTTCAGAACTAGTAGGTAAATATAAGAAAAAATGTCATGGCATGTGGAAGGAGTATTTTAATGAGAAGTCGTTAGTTAAAGGAATTTGGTACAGAATAATACAGTGTGAGCCTCCTCGTGTTCCTTGGTTTGCAAATGTAAACATAAGTAGGAAATTAGTAGTTATTGCTCACAGACTGAGGTCTGGACACATGCCGTTGAACAAATTCAAATTCATGATGAAAGTGTCAGATACTCCCAATTGCGACGTGTGTGGGATAGTTGAAGATGTGCATCATGTTCTAGCCGAATGTTCTAGATTTCAGTCTGTCAGAAATAAACTTATAAGAAACTTTAGGTTAAATACAATTGATTTAGGACTGTTTTTTTCTATTTTGTGTTGTCCAGTATCTGAACCAGCTTTATTTTTATTTAAATATTTAGTATAGTAAGCTTACATTTTTATTGTCATTTTTATTTAAATATTCAGTTAAGTTAGTTTTCATTGTTATTGTTATTAGGGTATGATGGGGCTGACATGTACATGTCGTACAAAAGCCCCGTAAAATAAATCGAGAAATAAAAAAAAAAAAAAAAAAAATATTATAGGTAGGTATAATTATTATATTATAGTATTTTTATCAATACACATTATTCCAAATAAGTAAAAAATATCTCTGATTTGAGAAAAATAGATTATGGAATCTTATCGAAATCTCATTTATATATATTTTTCAAGTTGATGATATACTCGTACTTACACCTGTATTTTATTTATGTGGAAATTTATAGGGCATTTTTATTATAGGAATTATCAAAATAAGGTAGTATGTATAAAGTGTAATTAGTTTTTAGTTCAACCATTTTGGAAGTAAATTTCGGACGGATATTTTTTTATATATAGTATTGCTATCGATATGGAGAGAGTAACCTTAATCACGACACTATAATACTAACTTCCATGTTCACTGCACGAAAACACCAGAGAGACTGAGACTATCTATCGCACTGAAGGTTATATATTGTCTTCACGTCGGTATGATTAAGGCGCATAAGCAAAACATAACCTGGGTTTATTTTGTGTAACACCTATTTCTCGAATCAATTCTTGACTTTTATCTGTTACATCGTTATGGATTAAGTATATCAGTGAAATAGCCTGATTTATCAGTGATGGGAAGAGGGGGGGGGGGGGGGGGCTTCGTATGAGGGTCATACTATGTTTAACAAATTCCCAAAATTTTAGCTATTTATATCGTTTAACTTCCTAATACACGCTATATAAAATGAATATGTTTTAAAAGCTCTAACATCCTAAATTTTTAGTTTCTTTTCAATTACATATTAAGATTGCCAAGTATCCTTGTTTTTATTATAGAAATAAATACTTTTGATATCATTGTGTCAAAGTTGTTTAAGGCGCTTATATAGATACTGACTTGGTTTTACATTCATCTCACAACTTTCTGCATTCAAAAGACTTTACAGCGATAGTTGGCTACTTTTACAGTTTACGTTTTAGATTATTCTGTCTGTACTTTACAAACATGACTTAATCTGATTTTTATTTCGCAATCATTATTTATTCTCGGTGTCGTATTATATCACAAAAATGGAAATGCTGCTCATTGAAATTTAAAGATTTTTACAAAATTTTCCCAGGTTGAGGATGCTTTACTTTTGATTCGGTGTACTTCAACTCTTTTGAGTTTTTTACTTCAGAACAGCCTAGATTTTTAAAGTTAATTATACTTTATTTATTTTGATCTAGGCATAGTTGTTTGGTAAATAAATCTAATAAAAATATTTCGCTTTTGTAACTTTTTTTGGGAGTTAATTCTTTTCTATCTTGCCTAGTAGATATTTATAAACTAAGCAATTTGACGAGTAGTTTTTAGATTAAATATTGGATTGGACGCTTCTATGTTGTTATTGGCTCGATTTAATCTTGGGGTGACAAGACCAAGCAGTGTTGGCGTGAGTTTATGCTCAGTGAAAGAGCTCCGAAAACTTTCTACTACTAAATACAAAGATTTCTTTACAAAATCTTCAAACCCTCCAGCTATACGATCATTTTCATTTAAACGGTCGATAAAAGTGTCTGAGACGTTTTAACACCACTGATACCATTTTATTATCCCTATAAGAGTGGAAACTATCTTTTGATTATCCCTAACGTCTAAACCATCAATAATAATAACTAAATACTTCTTTTATTGAGTCTGTGTAAAATTGTATTCTTATTTAGTATTTACACATTTTTTAGGTTATTTTACAAATTTTAAAATAAAAATATAATTTTAACGAATTTTATTTATGCTCACTTATTTAATATACTCTGATCTAGACATATCTTCTTTTAGTTATAGATTTGAATTGCATTTTAATTGCAAAGCCTTAACAGTTACACTGTCAGATTGTAGAACATTCTAGGAAGTGGTTTACACATTACATCTTAAGAAGAAAAACTTTAAGATGTAAACTTATTGATAATAATATGATTATTTTATATACCTCTAGTGAAGAAGAATAGTTAGTTTTTTCTACTGATAATAAATTGATATCACGATATGGGCATTAGGATCCTCATTATGTAACAGTTTGATTTTGAAGAGTTTCCTAGTATATCTTCAAACTCAAATCCAAAATAGTTAATTTCAATTAGCCTTTTTACAAAGTACTACTGACACGTTAAAATAGGTCAAGAAAATAATTATTTTCTTATTTCGTCCTTTTTAGGGCACTTTTTTACATAGTCGGGTTATAGTTTTTTAAACTTTATCTTTTTATTTAATACTTCTTCGTTTCCCAAATCGAGATAACCTTTATAATCTTATATTGTAACGTAATGTTGGTTTTTATTTGCTTAAACGAGTGAATAACTGCAACGACAGGACCGTGCGGACTATACGACCGTATTTTAAACATATATGTTGACATAAACAATAAGATATATATACATATTTGTAATGTGCTCACCAAGACCTTTCTTTTTATACCAAACACGTGATAATTAGCTCATTATAATTTTTTTCGAAGTTAGAATCTGAGGTATAAATTCCGTCATAAAAAAAAATCATAAAAATTTTTATAGCCTATGTCACCCGCGCCATTATTACGAATCTATTGACACCTCATTCATGAAAATGGGTTGCAATAATTTAGGCGCTAGAGTGGAACATACAAACATACAATGGAATATAGAACATCTTTTTAAGTCGGTTAATAAATAGGAAATCTACTTATATCAAAAGTAGCATGTCATGCATATCGAACGACACTCCTGATGTAATAAAACCTCAACAATCAGTGTGAAAGCGTTAAACACAGTTCAGAAAGGGTTCCGCCATTATTGTAATGGATTCGTGGATCTAATGAACTACGTGCAGTGAATCTTACTTTACCACCGACTAAAAAAGAGCTTTGAAAGCTAGCTTGTCTTATAAAATTTCTTTTCCTTTTTAGTTTCTCTGAAGGTTGGTTGGAAGATATTCCTTCTTGGAAAAAGCCGGTCTTTGTATGCTATTTGCCTTTGTTTATGTACTTTTTATTGTTAATACTATTTAAGGGTCGATTAAGTGTATTAATATAGTTATTAAATAAAAACCTATTTAAAAAAATTGCTATAATAAAACCACCTTGTTATACGTCTTCTCTTCTGTATTCCTTTCTGTGTGTCTACCCTAGGACTAAAACCCTATTTTTCGGACGCGAAGACTAAGTCACAAATTTATGTTTGTTACTCAATTCAAAATGTACGAAAGTCTTTGTCCGTGAGTGCAAAAATAATTATATCTCAGTATAAGCTGGTCCTAACCGTCTTTCATATAAAGGGCAAGGTTTTGTCACACACGACAATAGAATGCTTGTAATAAAGGGACTAAGCCAACAAAAGATACGCTTTAATGAATAACCTACTCGTACCTTTAAATAATATTGTCTTGATTGAAAATTACTAAGAAATCAACAAAACCGTCTCTTTACTTATAATTATTAAAAAATAGCTTTGATTTTTCGGTTCATTCGTTTCGGAGAAGAAAAAAATTAAAACTAAAACATAAGCGATGACGTCACATATACGCCAGAATAAGATAATGACTGCCTTATTTGTTAAAACAGACATAACGATATGTCTGCTTTAACTGTATATATATGAAGTCATTTGACGTATAAATCTTTTTAGAAAAGATTAAATTACAAAATTGATTATTACCAGACACATATTTTTAAAAAATACGTGTCCATTTTTTTTCTGCTTTCATATAACATAATAATATAGATCTCGGAGATTTTGAAGAACACTACAAGGGGTGATGATATTGAATGGACTATTGGGTAAACATAACGTAGATACTGAGCCGATAAATAAGAAAATATGATCTGATACAAATACGAGAGGAATCCAAACAGTACCTTGGACTTGTGTCTTTAAATCCAAGGTTAAAACTCTCATAAATCTAGTCCAACACAAGACGTGGCAACTACATTGTAAGGTACTCCCGTGACCTTAATCGGACAGCACTCCCAGCACTATACTGCACTTAACACTATCTAAAGACAACTTCACTCCTTGAGAGACCGCGCAAGACTAAGATTACATTCAGACTTTCGAGAGTATATAAAAAGTGAAGTAGTCACTAGATAGTGTGAGTGAAAGTGTTGAGTGGAGTGTTAGTGCTGGAAGTGCTGTCCGATTAAGATCACATTACAATGTAGTTGCCACGTCTTGAGTTTAACCTTGGGATTAAACAGAGAGCCTGAGCAGTGGAGGCGAGTGTTATAATTCTGTTATAGGACGTCCTTAAGCCTACACCTTGGTCACAAGTCTAAGGCACTGCTTAGGTATCTCTCGTAATTGTAAGAGATCATATTTGATTATTTATCGGTTCAGTAGAAGTATCTACGTTGCGTTTACCCAATAGTCCATTCAATATCACCCCTTGTAGTGTTCTCCAATATTTGCATCCTTCTCCATTATTAAAATCTTCAAGATAAGTATGTTAAACATATGAAATGTTGTCAAATGTAACAGTCGATCAAATAAGGACGGAGAGCATAAGTTTCATCCTTCAAATCTAACTTTATTCATCTCATGATCATTCGTTTTAGTGACAATTAAATATATTACAGATTTTATGATCAAATTAAAGTTTTGATAGGAACTTGTATGAGTAGTAGCTACGATGCTACTGCATAAGGAAAAATATATAGACATCATGATATTTCCATATGGTACTAGAATAAATCATAGTTCCTGTGGGATAATAATAAAATGTTTATTGAACGCCTAAATATTTTTGTACAGCAATATATTGAAAATTAAATGTTTTTTCAAACCAAGAAACCGAGTAACCAATATTAAACCACTGCTTAATCATAACCGTCACCAGGCGAGCTCTGTTTGACAACTTGCTTAAGACTATCGGAACATGATCGGAACGGAGGTTATGTACAATCTTGGACAAAATAAAATGCACCACTCGCGAATATAAAGTTACCAACGGTGTTGCTAACTTCCTTATTAGTAATCATCACGACCCTTCAATGGCCCACTGCTGAGCCGGGTCTCCTCCTCAGAATGAGGAGGGTATTAGGCCATAGTCCACCACGCTGGCCCAATGCGAGTTGGCAGACTTCACACACCTTTAAGAACTTTTAGGGAACTCTCAGGAGTGCAGGTATTCACTCACGATGTTTTCCTTTACCGTTAAAGCTTAAAATACATTTCATTGCTTAAAATACACATAACTCAGAGTCAGAGGTGTGTCCCCAAAATCGAACTTCGGACCTCCCGAGTAAGTCTTGAAGTCTCAACCACTGGGCCATCACTGCTTTGTGTTATTAGTAATCCAAAGTTGAAAGTCAGAGTGTTGTAATGAAATCCTAGCAAATAATTTGAAGGGAATATTTCGATACTTCGTTGGTATTCAAGTCACGGAATAGTAACAGAAAGTTGTTCAAACTAGTTCAAAGTTGTATATGCGGTGCTTTATAGATTGGGTTAATATTAGGATAGATAAGTTGCTAAAAAAGTTGAATTACTTCAATACTTTCTGATGAGGGTAGATTCATTAATTTTAAAAGTCTGCTGTAATAAATAGAATATGAGAAGAATGATACCCATTACTACACAGCAATACGTATACACATGCAATATAGACGGAGCCGAGAAGTGTCTGGGGCTTGAGACCCAGGAGCCGGTTTAAAGAGCTCTATCATAATATATTAACTCTCACCTCCACCACTCGACCTCGCCAACTACAATAGATAATAAAGTAAACTTACGTGGACCTCAAGAAGAAAAACCACGACACAATAATACTAACTTCCAGTTACACTACGCGAAATACCAGAGAAACTAAGTCTATCGCACTAAAGGTTATATATTGTCTACACGTGCGTATACTTGAAATAAAACAAAAGAAACTACGATTACTAATTTATAAACGGTGTTAAATAACTTTATGGATTTATTCAGTAGTTTCTATAATCGTCCATATTGATAAAACCAAATTAATTATATGTGAACGATACCGGTAACAAGACAAAAATATATTAACACACACTTTAGATGGAAGCTGTGCAGTTTCTGGTACTTCAGACCCAGGAGCAGGTATATAGAGCTCATGTACTGTGCACTAACTCTTGCCTCTACTGCACCAACTCGCTAGATTGGCTATTTTGGATGAATAAATCGAAGGATTAATCTTTTACAGCTAAAAAATAAACTCTACATTAAAGCGTCAGTAGCTATACTAGTACTAATACTAGTAGTATGTGATCCATACTGCTAGTAATCTTTAAAAAAATAAAAATAATACTGAATCGCATAAATTATAACGATTTTTTTTAAGAATCATTAATTTAATTCTTTTTTTTAAGATTACTAGCAGTAGTATACCCCTTTACCCCTCCTAGTGAGCTGAAATGCTTGTGTCAGGAGTGGGCCACGCCAGTAGTTCAATGTCCGGGATTTGAACCCACGACCTATCGATCGTGAGTCTTACGCCCGAACCACTGAGCTACTGACGCGCCCTAATAGTGAGCTTAGCTTAGGAATGAAGTAAATACTTTATGTTAATCTTGGAAAAGCGACAAAGCTAGGCAACATCATAAATGTTTATATGATGATACATGAAAGTTTGTATGTTTAGATGTCTGTACTCAATCACGCAAAAATGGCTATACTTTATAACCTGGATCCCGGAAAAATACAGAGTTCCTGTGGGATAATCATAAAATATGTTTACTGTAGTAAACGCCTGATTATTGGTATTTAACAACTATGTATTAAAATTAAAATATTTTTGGATGAATCTATCTATTATAAGTTATATTTTGGACCCGTGCCGTGGTTAGGTCTTATAGTGATAAATAAATTAAGAAATTTTAGTACAAAAATAATTGTTAACTGCTATGTAAATTTATCCAGAAACTGTCAAAAGCAGTTTGCCTTCTTTGAACTTGTTTATTCAACAAAGATAAACTGCCAATGGCTACTTAGTTAACATTTTTAACTTTTAATTAATTTAATTAGATATAATTTTTTGTTAAATATAAATAAATAGAAAGATAATCGTACAACGTTCAAGCATAATATTTCGAAAAAATTTTTGTAGGATATTGACTTCACATCGTATTTTTTTTGGGTACGATATCTGATGAGGCTCAAACGATATTTGAAATCTCTTTAAAATTAAAATAAAGTATCTTTAATAAGTAACCAGAGTGTAAATACGATATTTTCTTCGTTTCGCCGAAGTATTAAATATTACTTATTTTATATGCAATAGAAGATCTTGGCTGGATAAAGGGCTCCCTAACCGTCTTTACCGTGATATGCACAATGCACACATTTAGTTTTCTTCAAAATTCTCAGATCTGACGATCCTGAATACCTTTGTAGTAGGTTTAAATTAATTTATACCCCACCACATGCCAGACGGCCTCGAGGCCGAAAAGTAACACGGGCTTTTATCTTTAATAATTCTCTGTACGTGCTGCATATTTATGAAACCATTATGCAATTGGTTTCATAAATATAGGCTGTCCAGAGTAGACCCACTGTTAATATATTTAAAAGAACATATTTGTATATATTTTTTAATATTATGTATATATGTATGTCGGAGAATAGTAAAAGATTATCGAATAATCAAATCGTCATTGCCATCTTTCGTCAGGCGTTGGAGTAGGGTAGTAGTCACTTCCGTCGTTTAGCCAGTCTTGACCCTTTATATGCCTTCGCCAGTCTGACTGTAGTTTTACTCTTGCGCGGCCTTTCATGGAGTGAAGTAGTCTCTGGACAGTGCTAGAGAAGTGTTAAGTGAAATGTTGTGTAAGTGCTGGGAGTGCTGTCCGATTTAGGTCACGTGAGTACCTTACAATGAAGTTGCCGCGTCTTGTGTTAGGTTAGGTTTATGTAAGTTTAATTTAAACAGAGAGCCCGAGCAATGGAGGCGAGTAACTCGATTGAATAAAGGATATCCTTAAGCCTACACCTTGGTCACAAGTCCAAGTCACTGCTTAGGTTTCTATTAGAGATCATATTTGATTATTTATAGGTTTAGTAGCAGTATCTACGTTGTGTTTAACCAATAGTCCATTCAATATCATCAGTTCTTGTAGTGTTTTCCAATATTTACCCTCCCCTCCTTCCTTCTCATCATTAAAATCCCCGACATGTATGTATGTACTTGATATGTATGTACGTCTCGTATAAGAAGCAATCGCGTTTGATGTGCTGCTCACCCACGATAAAAGGCCCTAATAGTGACTTCTGCGCATTCAAGGTCAAACCTATAATTACGCGCCGGCAGCTATAGTTTTGGTTAATTATAATGTTGCTCTGATATCCTATATAATTTTACTATATTATAATTTGGTTTAAGAATACTAACTAACAGACTTAAGTTATATATAATTGAATAACTAAATACTCTTAATAATCTAATTCACTTATTATATAAGCTAGAAGTAAATAGGTGTCGAGTAACGTGTCTTGGCCGGGGCATCCGGATACGAGCGACAGGGACTGATGTCTTCCGTGAAGTACTATATTAGTATCATTACTAGCTTTGAATTTAAGGTATAGTTAAACTGAAGGGCTGAAAATATTTAGGTGTGTTAAATTTTTCACATCAAAGCCGGTTCTTCTATTTTAGGGGTAGGTAAGAAGAATACTCTCCCGTAACTGATAAAATCAAAACGTAGTTTTTTGATCCTTTTTTTGAGCGATCAGGGTCTAGAGTTGTTTTGTTCTAACGCATGAAAGTAAATTAGTTCATCTCGTATAAGTTGGCAGCTATATTGTCTGCTAATATCTGTCATAAAAGTTAAATTAAAATATTGAAAAAATTAAAGAGCTACAGCCAATCTTGGTTAGATAATAGAGCGCGGTTTTGTGATTACAGATACAACTGAATACACTTATTTTAGGTTTTCGCCATATATGAACACATTGTACAATGTAGTTTGGCGGAAAAAAACAGAGGAGAAAAAATCATAGCGAGGCTTCGTGATAAGAAAGACGATATAAATTTTATATTCTTCACTTTTAAAATTACAGCAATCAACTCACCTTCTTGATGGAGTTGAAAAAAGTTAGTGAAAAGCGAACAATTTCTCGTGTTCCTAAAAAAACTCCACAAAAACCTTTAAAACTGGTTCAAACTTGTTAATCGGTGAAGGTTTTCAATACATCCCACCTTATTTGCCGCAATATCATTGAAAACGTGAGTACTAGTTGAAGAGGCATCGAGAATTTTCTATTTCCAAACATCAAATAGCAAAAGAGGTCAAATAAAAATCAGTTTGCGGTTAAAGCGTGGTCTCTTTTCGGATTGTTTGGTACGGGATTTTAAAATTCAATAAACACCGCGACCTCGCTTTTTAACGTCGTCAAATTCGATAAATCATGCTGACGCTGAAAGTTTGTGAGTCCAGAATTTTTTTGGGTTTAAAACTAGGTAAACCGTCAATACCTCTTATTGTTGGATTCAAATAACGGTGTGAATAGATTGACGTAGCACGGTAAGCAAGACATTTCTTAGATTAAATTTATGAATATGAATAATGAAAACGATATGAAATTTATTAGACAGTAAAATATAATAACTTTATTTAAGAAACTATTGATAAAAGTTTCTAATGTACTTAAAAAAGTTTTTATTATTTAGAATGTAATGTTTAACTTAAAATCTACAAAATTAAATTTATGTCATATATGAAAAATCAAGGAATCTATTCCAATTCTACGTTTCATAAGAAATTTACTGAGATATTAACGATTAGTTGAAAAACAATCATTGCAAATGGTTCAGCCGTTATTACATAATTAGCGATTCTTTTTATAGATCAATACAAAAGGTGTCGAAAGGCTGATCTATATCGAAGCTAAACTGCACAGTGACATGTAAAGAACGATAATAATGTGCATTTTAGACGAAAGTCGTGAAATATAATCCCAAACACTTACAAAATCCTTTACAATGGAGTCCCAGCAAAACGAAACCACACCAGTTGTACACCTTTATAGTCACCAGGCGAGCTCCGTTTAACAACTGGAACAAATCTATCGGAACAGAGGTTTTATATTCTCTTGTTGTTATATAGAAAGAACTACTCGCGAATTCAGAAACGGTTTTGCTTACTGTACTATATTCAGAAAGTAAGAAAACCCAAGATAAACTAGTACTAGGTATTTCTAACTTAATTAACAGATCCTTCAAGTCGATTTACCGAATTGCCGGTGAATCAAAATCCTTGGCAAATGAACGCCTCGTCTTGCCTCATTTCATTCTATTTATTGGGGATGGGTTTGGTCTGATTAACTGGTTTATTTAAATACCTTACTTAATAAATCTATAACGATAATAAGGTTTATTTTTTTAATTATTATACCTACAAAAGAAAATAGATTACAAGTCATACAATCATTATAGTATACAATGAAGCTTTAAATCTTCAACAAGATTTACAATAAAAGCAAAAGGACAAGCACTAATAAACACTGATTAACTTAATAATTATATCAAATAATTGCAAGCTACGTCTGTTGTTCACTTCTTTTCACAAGAATCACCGGAGGACAAGAGAGGGAATCATTTATTTCCATTGTAAACAATGTTGCAACTACAGAAGGTAACAGTTGTCTAGTTATTTTTGTCTATTTCCTAACCAATTACCTCTAACATGTTATCCATTCCATTAATACTTTATACTTCCTAAACTTCTCGTAATACATTAAAGTAATGGAACGAATGGTTCTATTTAAAAAAAATCCTTTAATTCCTTTAACTTTTTACGCAAAATATTTTATTTCAATTAGACTTTTCACAAATTTTTGCCACGTCAAAATAGATCAGTCTGTCAGTTTGTCTGAAGCTACCACCAGTTTCAAAAGCAGTTTCCTGATGAGAAGAACAGGCAATAAACTCAACAGTCGTTTTTTTCAAAACGCCATTGTTTACATCAGTCTGTTTTACAAAGATATAATCATTAAGCTGAGCATCAACGTCATTTTGATTCCAAGCTTTGTCATCGTTCAAGTAATCTATATATAACTATATGTGCGAATGCTTCATTTTTACATCCTAAATTCTCACAAAATTTGCTTACAAAGCGAAATGTCCATCGATTCCCTTTCTAGTATGAAGTGTATTTTTCACCCTATTTGCATCTTGGTGGTTTAGTCGATGCCAATTTGGCCATGCGCCGAGTTTTTTGTCAGCTATCTACAGAGCCCGTCAGTCACGGCCTGAGTTATACAGTGGAGCTAGTTGGATGACGCGGAAATTGAACCATCTATATTTTCCACTCAATAAATGTTATCTTTCTGCGTAGTTTTAAGTTTTAATATAATAGTTTCCAAGTGCTTAACATTTTTTTTTGGATGTAAACTAATCTTTGTCACTTTCCTGCCAAGTATCTGCAATCATCGTTATTATGTAAAAAGCACAAATTTAATTGTTTTTGTGTTTTAAAATCTTATATGTGTTATTTTTAGTCTCTATTTTTAAGTCAATTTGAGTTTAGTGACTGTAGAAGATGAGTAAGCGCTAAGTAAAAAGTAAAAGTATTAAAAACAATTTAGTGTTATCTACATGGGACTTAATATGCACTTAAAACGGAAACTGATTAACCAATAATTAAAACTTACTCCAAACCTTCGTAATGGAGACCCACCATCAACACGCCACATTACAGCATATCCATAATGGTCACCAGACGAGTTCCGTTTGACATCTGGCTCAAGTCAATTGTGAGGGAAGCAATGCATGAATCTATACGATTTTATAACAAATTATATGAAACTTGATACTCTAAAACATATTCAATTAAATAAAATTAATTACAATTTAAGGAACATGAAACGAAAGATAAAACGTTAGTGGAACCATTTACCATTATCTAGCAGAATAAAAAAAAATACTAAAACAAGTTAGAAGTACTTAGAGATCAGGTACTAAAAGTAGAACCTTAATTAAGAATTGAGTGTATCCAAGTGAATACCACTGAGAGTTTAAAAATTCATCTCATGCTCGACCTGAAGGAAAACGTCTGGAACGAAAATTGATGTCTTGAGAAATTTCGTCGATTATCTTGAAAATAACAGCGTTTAATATTTTGTGGCTAGATTTCTTTTAAGTCTATGAACTTTTAAATAATTAATCAGTCATCAATCAAAGCAAAGATGGCCGAATGTTCCGAGTTCGATCCTGGGCACACACCTCTGACTTCTCTGAGTTATGTGTGTTTTAACAGTGAAGGAAAACATCGTGAGGTAACCTGCAATCCTGAGAGTTCTCTAAAAGTCTCTGTCGGTGTGAAGCCTGCCAACCCGCACGGGGTGCTTGGTGTAACTATCCCCTAACTCCCTCTACATTCTGAGGCAGAGACCAGGCTCAACAGCGGGCCATTAACGGGTTGTAATGATGATGATGATAAATCAGTCATCTAGTTTTACACCGACTAAAAAAGGCGGAGGTTTTATCTACTATGTATACTTTTATGCACTCGTATGTTCCTATTTCTTCGTCAATTATGGATCGATTTTAAAATGTTTTGGATAGTTTATTTTGTTTTATTCAAAATTGGTTTTTTGAGTTTTTCGTAGTCTTTTATATAATCTTCAATAACTAGAATCAAACCCACACCTCCTTAGTTATTAACAAATTAATCTAGAAGTACCACTTAGTACGAATTAATTTTCTTTCAAGAAATCTGAATATAATTACAGGAAGCTATTTCTGTTATAGCCTGAAGCTTCATGTAATGAACACTTTGAAATATTAAGTTGTTCTTTAGTTAGGTCTTAAATACTTTTTAGGTCCATTTCTACAATTAATTATTACTGAAGGAATAATATAAAAAAAAACTGTCCTAATACTTTCCTCATCTATACTATTCTTCTAAAAAAAAATACTTACTGTGATTTCTTTTCCTATTTAATTTACATTCCTTTGCCTCTTGATCATTCTTTTTTTTAGTTTCATAATCTTTTCTTTTTTTTTTCTATTTATTGTTTTCTCTCTTTTCCCTTCTTCCAACTCTTCCCTCCTTTGCCTTTTCTCCTCTCCTTTCCTTATATGGTTTTCACTTCGTTGTCCGTCTGTCTGTCTGTTTGTCAGTCAAGACCCTTTTACTCTAGAACGCGTGGAGGTATCAAGTTGAAATTATTATCAAATAGTCTCTCAGAGATGTAAAAAAATCAAACTGCTGAGTCAACGTAATGAAAAGATACAGTTCCACACTCGCACTTGGCTAAATTATTTCCTTCCAGGTTCACTGGAATGAACTTGAAGGAATGTTTGTTTTCGAAAACTACGTTGAATTAATTAATTAATGATTATAAAAATTATACAAATCTTATATAAGAACTAACTCACATTTCGCTCACATCTCTAAAAGCGCTGTTAATTATAAACATAATCGTTACCTCTGTACGTCGAGAGGCACACTGAAAGCAAATTGGATTATTTAATTAACCTCTTGCTCTGGGGTCATACAAAATATACTTTAACTATTGACTTATATGTCGGAGAATAATAAAGGATTATCGAATAATCGAATCGTCATCGATATCTTTGGCGTTGGAGTAGGGTAGTAGTCACTTCCGTCGTTTTGACAGTCTCGACCCTTTATATGCCATCGACAGTCTGACTGAAGTCTTAGTCGTGCGCGGTCTCTCAGAAAGTGAAGTAGTCTGGATATAGTTAGTGTTGTAGTGTCAGTACTGGAAGTGCTGTCCGGTTAAGGTCACGTGAGTACCTTACAATGTCATGCGTCTTGTGTTAGGTGATTTTTAACCTTGGGTTTAAACGGAGACTGTTGGAATTCTGTTAGAAGACGTCTTTAAGCCTACACCTTGGTCACAAGTCCAAGGCATTGCTTAGGTTTCTCTCGTAATTGTTAGATCTGATTATTTATCGGTTCAGTAGAAGTATCTATGTTGCGTTTACCCAATAATCCATTCAATATCTTCCCTGTTGGTGTTTACCAATATTTCCCTGGCCTCCTTATTTCTCATTATTAAAATTCCCGACATATGTATTACCCGGCATTATTACAGATGCTTAAAGATCTCCAATAAGTGGGCTCTAAAATAGCAATTTAGGCCAACACGTCTAATTCGTCGCAGAGATACAAAGGGCACTTGTGATTTGTGAATTATAAAAAAGGTCTAATTGTATTGTATGAGGCTGCATAAATAACGACATAAAGGTTCAAAAGTAAGTATTTTTCATTGAATTTGGATGTCTTTTTAAACAATTTAATACAAAAGCGAAAATTTATCACTGAGACAACGGCAGCTGACGCGTTGGCCCGTACGCGAAGTTCAACTAAGTTTATAGCGTTATACTCACGTAGTTCGTAGGAGTTCTGACAGATGGTGCTACTATTAACATGATCCGTATTTTTAAATCATTTCTTTAAACTCTTTATCTGAATTAAGAGTTAAACTAGAAATCTAAGTTTGTAAGACCTCTTCAGAATATATTACAGGAAAGTAACGTTCATCCTATCGCCTTTTACGCGTCTAACCCCATGTCAACCACATGTTCCCTGATAAGAACAAAAGGAAGAAATATGTGTTAAGATAACACATTTCCTGTATTATGTAAAATTTGAGGTCATCTAGCTAAAAAACTATGAATTTTTGTTTCCCATCTCTAACTTTGTGGATAACAATTTTTATTTTATTACATTAATCTAGTTTAAATAACTTTTTTATCCGAGAAAGGAAGGTAATTACGTCGACCTGAAGTCGTCAAAGCTAACGAGAATTTTCGTTCCAAGAGTAAAAAAAAACATTTCGTACTCGGTACGACCAATATTTTTCCTACTAATTGAAATTACAAAACTACGCCATAAATAATCACTTTTAAAATTATTGGACTTGTTGTTAATGTTGTGCAGATGTTTTCGTTGTATAGATATCACATTATCTATATAATAAATAGATACATAAATTAGATAATAATTTAAGCGAGACGACGAGGATAGGATCGATGTCACCCATGTCTAATGGTAAATTTAAATCTCTAAATCAGTTGTCAATAATGTTTTGCTAACATCGAGACCGCAAAACATTCTCCAAGTTCAATTTATATAAATTTACATTTATTTCATAATTACAATGTTTTGAAGTGCATATCTCGCACCGAAGCCAGAAAATTTATTTTGGTAACTAATTTGAAGCTTATAATAGAAGTTTTTAGTCACGGCAGTTTTAAACAGAATTTGAAAAATGCCAAGCATTTGAACAGCATAAAGTTTTATTTTCTCTTGTCTACGTTCATACAGTTTCTATCGTTTATTGCATTTTTACCGCAAACCTCATACGCTCGCACAAATGACTAAAAACTCCATCTAACGACAATTTCAAAGCAGCCGGACCTAAAACAATTCGCATTTCATTTAACTTGCTCTGAACACAAATGCGAGGATAAAATTCTGACTAACACGAATCTACTTAGCTAGGATTGTAATATTTTCTATTTTAACGTTAGTAGGTTATTATTAGGGACGCAAAATAAATAAAGTATACTTTTACTGCTTTAGTTATATTACTGTATTGTATATATCGGGCTATAGTTAGGGTAGGATAATAATACAGAGGACTTGTTGTCACTTCCGTCGCGTCATTTTAATGTTCGACGATTTTAGTAAACGATTATCGAATAATCAGAATACGCACGCGAGCGACATCTACGGCACTTTATTCAACTATTTTTGAGACCTTCAAACGAGTAATCGATTAGTCGGATTATCTATTAAACTCAACGCCAGCGCCATATTTCCTATTTATTGATTTACTTCTCCCCACTAGTGTAGGGGCATTGCTACCATTGTCTAGTCCCTATATATTCCCCGACTGACGTAGTACACTTTAGTCTCTCGACAAGTTTTTTTTAGTGAACATCACCTGGAGTTGAAGTGTAACAAAAAGTGTGTCGCTATATTGTATTTAGATATGTTAACACAACCTTGTTTATGGTTAGGTTTATGTTAGGTTAGGTTACCAGGGGAGCTCCATTTTACAACTGACACAAATCTATCGCAACAGAACTTACATATTGTCTATAAAGGATGTGCAACTTGCTTGGTGTCGTTATACTGCGATACAATTGTGAAGGATTTTGTGCGTTTAGGAATCTTATTTCTTGAGTTTCGTCTAAAGTAAATATTATTATTGTCTTTTACGCGTTACTGTGCAGTATACCTTCCATATAAATAATACCATGCTGTTTTAAAGCTATCAAGAAAAATGAGGTAAAGAAGATTAAAATTAAATATTACTAGTCCTACTGTCTGGCAAATGCAAATGAATGTCAAATATTAATTAGGTAGATACACAACACTTGGTGCCGCGAATACGAGAGAGAGCTGCGGTTAACACCGAACGAACATTTGGTTTGTGGCCAAATCATATAATGCTAATTCCTGTGAAACGTTACTTATGGATACTCATTTGTTTGTATTCATCTGACTATAATGAATTATGACCGATTTTGGCTAGCCATTTTATAAATAGACCAATATATAACTATAGAGGAAACGACTTGATCCTCTCTTTTGTTCTTGTCAATAACTAACTGAGTTTTTTACTATTATATGCAGAATTTATATAGGAATTGCCTAAGATACAAGCAGTGATGGTCCAGTGGTTGAGACTTCAAGTCTTACTCGGGAGGTCCGAGTTCAATCCTGGGCACACACCTCTGACTCTGAGTTATGTATGTTTTAAGCAATTAAATATCACTTGCTTTAACGGTGAAGGAAAACATCGTGAGGAAACCTGCACTCCTGAGGGTTCCCTAAAAGTTCTCAAAGGTGTGTGAAGTCTGCCAACCCGCACTGGGCCAGCGAGGTGGACTATGGCCTAATACCCTCCTCATTCCTCATTCTGAGGAGGAGACCCGGCTCAGCAGTGGGCCATCACGGGTCGTGATGATGATAAGATGCTTGTTTTATATACATACCCTTAATATTTATGAAAAAATCATGTAGTATAGAAGTAAAAATTGTAAGGTCTGAAATATATCTTCTATCTTATTACCTTGTAGTAAGATCAATTTATCAACTATTTAAAATGCACTTTTAAATAAAGGAATATCGATTTATTAATCCATACAAATAAATAAAATTGTAGTGTCTGTTTGTAATATTAAAATATCCGCTTTTTACTGAGTGCATATGGATGTAAACATGCACACACCACATATACTGCTAAGATATGAGAAATATGATACCCATTACTGTACAGCAATACGTATACACATGCAATTTAGACTGAGGCGAGCGATGCCTGGAGCTTGAGACCCAGGAGCAGGTTTAAAAAGCTCTTTCATAATATATTAACTCTCATCTCCACCACTCGATCTCGCTAACGACAATAGTTATTAAGTAAACTTACGTGAACCTCGAGAAGGGGGTAACCTTAATCACGACACTATAACACTAACTTCCATGTTCACTGCACGAAAACACCAGAAAGACTGAGACTAATCTATCGCACTAAAGATTATATATTGTCTTCACGTCGGTATACTTGAAATAATATAAGATGATCTACCCGCTACTACCACTTTGTAAACGTCGTTGCTAACAATATCAAAACAACAATTTTTGTCTGTCTGTTTGTTCCGGATAATCTCTGAAAGGGCTGGACCGATTTTGACGGGATTTTCACTGGCTGATAGGTAATGTAACAAGGAGTAACTTAGGCTATTTAAAATCTCGCTACGACCCATAGGAGCGAAGCAACACGCGAAGTCGCGCGGGTCGGCTAGTGCGTAATATAAATTTATGTATGTATGATATATGAAGCGAAAACTTAACGCAAAAACTTACTACGAGAGAATTCCTTATTAAATTCTACTTGAACAATAGACTACTAGTGTTGCAAATTTAAAAAACGCTAGGTTCTTAATAGCTTGGTAAAATGACTGTACTAATTCACTGATAGGGTGTACAAGTGTCCCATTTTCCCCTACCAGTTTGTACCATTGTGGTATTACTGGAATGCGTAATTTAAAAAATAAACTCAATAATACTGTTATGTATTTTTAATTCAATAACGAGTTCACCAAAGAATTAACTTTGAATCTTATTAGTTCACCGCAGACTCGTAATAGAGAGCAAAAACTTTATCTTGCAGCAATTTAAAAAACATAATGGAGTTAAAACAATTTAATTTGCTTTTCGCACGAAAAGTCGTATTAAAGCCATTTATATTTTTAAATAATAAACGTATAAGTTCAATTGATTACTTAAATGATGAGAATGCTTGGAATCTAAGAGACGTTGACTCTCAAGCTAAATCATTTGTATAACAGACTATGTAAACATGGCTTTTTGAAAAGAGCGATAGAAGAAGCGAGAAGAAAACTGCTTTCAGAGCTGGTGGTAGTTTCAGACTAACTGAGCGACCAATTTTTGACGTTTCAATAGTACTTCAAATAAACATAATATATGTTGACTTAAACAATAAGATATATGTACATATTTGTAATGTGCTCGTCAAGACCTTTCTTTTGACACCAAACACGTGATAATCAGCTCAGTTTAATTTTTTTCGAAGTTAGAATCTGAGGTTTAAATTCCGTCATAAAAAAAAATCATGAAATTTTTATAGCCTATGTCACCCGCGCTATTATTACGAATCTATTGAACCGTCACTCATTAAAATTGGTTCAGTAGTTTAGGCGCTAGAGTGGAACATACAAACATACATACATAGATACATACATACATACATAGACTGCCAAAATCATAACCCTTCCTTTTGGCTTCGCCGTAGTCGGGTAAAAAAGCCTATAATTGAAATAAATAATTTTGAGTAAGTTTTTGAGTTTGCTTTTTATCAGATATGTTAGTAACACCGTTTATAAATTGGTATTCGCGGGTAGTTCCTTTTATATTATTTCAAGGAAATTATCACGATAGATTAGAATCAGTCTCTCTGGTGTTGTCGGGCAGTGTACATGGAAGTTAGTATTAGAAGTTAGTGTTGTGGTTAAGGTCACCCTTCTTAAGGTCCACGTAAGGTTATACATAAAACGGGACCTTATTACTAAGACTTCGCTGTCCGTCCGTCCTTCTATCTGTCACCAGTCTGTATCTCATGAGCCTTGATAGCTAGACAGTTGAAATTTACACAAATTATGTATTTCCGTTGCCCCTATAACAACAAATATTAAAAACAGAATAAAAATAAATATTTAAGTAGAGCTCCCATAGAAGAAACGAGATTTTTTGACAAATATATTGGTACGGAACCTTTCGTGCACGAGCCTGACTCGCACTTGGCCGGTTTTGTATATTAGGTAAAAAGATCATTACATAGTTAACTAAGTGACATTAATTTGAAACCAGTAAATAGTTATTATTGGGCAAGACCATGATATGGATGTTTGATATCCAAAGATTTGAAAGGGTTAGTTGAGAAGAGTACGAAATATAAATATTTTCTTTTGTCCTTAATTTTTTAATTTCAAAAATATATGGAGCTTAAATATTTACAAATTATTCTGAAAGTATCTAAGATAATAAACTATATTGAGTAAATTAATTAAACAAATGTAAGCTGGTGTTAATGAAATAAATTGTAACCACGAGCACAGATAACATTTCACGTCTAATTTTCATCGTCCTTGAGTTCTAGTCTTGTCTTTACATGTTGGTGTTGTGGTTGTGTTCACCAAGGGTATGGCCAATGTTTTATTTCTAAAGTATATTTAACTCATAAATTTTTTTTCTATTTTATCTTTTATTATTAATTTAGATTTGACTTATTTCAACTTGACTTACTTAAACTTATTTTTTCCACTCGTTCCTGAGAAAAAAGGTCTTGACAGACAGGCAAACGGACGACGAAGTGAGGGTCCTTTGATATTGTTGCTAATAGTGATGTAGGCGAAAGAGCTCTTAAAATTTGTCAATGGGTCTCATGACCCCAGAGCTGCTCGGCGTAACATTCACTAAATCTTTTGCGTGTAATACTTAGCACCTAGTCACCCACTACCAGGTTAAAGTCGTGAAATATGACTCTATATAACTTTCGGGGATTTTAATGATGAGAACGAACGCGGTGAGGGCAATATTGGAGAACACTAACAAAACCATCCCCGGTTTTGAATGGAATATTGGGTAAACGCAACGTAGACACTGCTACTAAACCGATAAATAATCAAATATGATCTCTAACAATTACGAGAGAAACCTAAGCAGTGCCTTGAACTTGTGACCAAGGTGTAGGCTTAAGGAATTCCTCTAAGTGATCACGACACTCGCCTCCACTGCTCATGCTCTCTATTTAAACTTAAGGTTAATCTCAAATAAACCTAACCTAACACGTGGTAACCTAAGACGTGGTAAATAGATTGTTAGCTACTCACTTGACCTTGATCGGACAGCACTCCCAACACTAATACTGGACTGCACATCACTAACACTATTCAGAGACTACTTCACTTCTTGAGAGACCGCACACGACTAAGACTTCAGTTTTACTGTCGATGGCATATAAAGGGTCGAGGGTCGAGACTGTCAAAACAACGAAAGTGACTACTACCTTACTCCAACGCTATAAATACTGATGACGAATCGATTATTCGATAGTCTTTTACTTTTCTCCGACATATCTATACTGACGCGCGCGACTTTGTTCACACATAACTCCGCTACTATTGGACGTAGCGTGATTATATATAGCACATAGCCTTTCTCGATAAACGAGCTATCTAACACTTAAATAATTTTTCAAATCGAACCAGTAGTTCCTGAGATTAGCGCATTCAAGCAAACAAACAAACTCTTCAGCTTTATATATTAGTATAGATCTTAAAAGATAACAATTAAAACTATCACAACTACCTACTTCTTTAAATTTCGTATACTACATACTTTCTTCTACTTTTTATTGTAATATTTGCATTTCTGATGTTACTATTTCAATATTTACATTTATACATTTGAGGGTAGTAATGTATACAGACAAATGCAGTCTCGTGTACCCCATGTCTGTTGACTGAGTACTGTGGACCGAGAGAGACATGCTGGTGTCTGTGATAGTGTGTGTCGACAGAAATACCACTTATATTGACAAAGATAACTGCAATATAATTATTATTTTAGAATATGAATAAAATAGTATAAATATAATCTGATCAAATATTGGCGTTAGTTGGCACACATTGGCCCAACATGTACAAGTAATATTGCTCGAAAATTTATTCTTACAAGGATTGCTATTTTCTCCGACGCTGAGAAAATGAAAAGTACTTTAGTTGGGTAGTTTCAAGGCTTCTGAGGTTATAATCCAGGTAAATCGGAGATTGTCTTATCTAACAGAGACATATTAGGACGGAAAACTATTGTTACATGTTTTATCTATAATTTTGATCAATACAGTATCTATATATTTTTTGTTATATATATATCTATTTTTTTCATGTAAAGAAATTGCTAACAATATTATTGAAATAAAAAACATAACTTCCCTAAGTTTAATAACAGATGGATAAATTGTGTCCTGTAAATGAAATAGAGGTTCTTGAAAGATGATAGTTTCTTGAAGAAGAATATTCTAGAGATACAAGTATAGTAGCCGATAGCTGACTTTGGGTCTACGAAAAAATAATGAATTGGCAGTTCCATCCGTGACGTTTAATATTTTGACAAACAGCAGACGCACGGGAACGGGAACGGAAACGGAAACGTTACATAAGAACCAATCGCTGCTCTCGCGATCCCCCCTGAAAAGGCCTTAATACAATGTGTGATGATCTAGTATGAGATACCAGTTTGTGACATGACATCAAAGAAGTTACAGTCAGACCAAAGTGGGAGAATCAAGGAGAGATGAGAAAAAGGAGAATTATGTTTGATCCCTAAACTCAAGCTCTTTACAATATTAATTCATATATTAGATAAATTTATTTGTCGTGTGCATATTATTTTATCTATAAAAGTTCTATCGAAAGGATAGCAATAGTAATTTTTACTTTTCGAAAAATTTCTATTTATTGTTCAATTCACGAAGTTACCTAGCGCGCTTACTGCGAGTGTTGTGAAATATTTTAGTGCAGGTGCACAATATGGAGTGGTAGATTGAACTATCTATACCACATTTATCTATAAAAATAAAAATAAATCACCTGTATCTACACTTTTGATAATTTCTTTACGATACTGTACAGTAAAAATAGTAAAGATTAGTTGGTGAGTGTGAACGACTAGGGAATGAATATGCGTGGAAGTTGGTGGTCAAAAGAGTTATGAATTAATGAGTAAGAGAGTGTGTGAGAATAAAAAATATATCTCCGAGAAGTGAAGTCGGGTCGGATAATTTAAAATATACAATCTAAAATACGTATTAAATACTACAGTTACATGTTAAACACATTTAAAGCGAGCACTCTAATGTGAAGTACATAAATTCACCCCTAAAACATCACCTTCGTCCTTCATAATCCTTGTATGGTTCATTTCAAAGCGTTTTGTATATATTTTTAATATTCTACATTTATAAAATGCGAGCGGCCTGCCCTCGCTTCGCTTCGTGTATTCAAAACATAATTATAATCGTAATTCTTAATTCCCACTATTATCGAAATAGTGTTCTCAATTATTGAAAAAAATAAAGAGAGAAATTGAGAGAAAAAAAAAGGTAAACCTGATAGAGAGGTAAGGAAAGGAATATTTCAAGCAAGAAAAAAGAACAGGAAATAGAGAAAAAGAAAGAGAGAGATTTTAGAGAGAAAAAATAGAAAAAAAGAGACGGAGAGTGAAAGAGATAGAATAGAAAAAAATTAAAGAAGGTTAGAAAGAAAAGGAGGGAGACGGAAATAATGTAGATTCTTATCAGTGAAAAAATGTTTACAGTCAGATTAATATAAACAAATCGGCCAATTGTCTGCCCAATTGCAAAATATATGGCAACACTATTTGAAATATGGGAAGACTACATATAGCATAATATATAAGCACATAATATACCATCAGAAAAAAAAACGATTCTAACCAAAAATAAGCCTACATAATTTTATTAATTACAAGATAATTATGGCAACACTATCACCTGTCACTCAGGAACTGCAGTTTCCTATCTATTCTTCATCTATTATATATGACCGGCTATCAGAACTTTAATATTTATGGCAACACTAAATAAATTATATCATCTTTTTTAACCTATTTCGCTCGTTCTTAAGCTCTAGTCTATCTCTGTACCAAATTTCAAGAAAATCGGTCGAGTGGTTTAAGCTGGGAAGCGTAACAAACAGAATAACTCAAATTTACAATGTTAAAAAATTAAATAAATAGTTTGGATTGTTCTTAGTTTTGAATTTGTTTTAATTTAATTTTGCGTATATTTTGTAGCTAGACCAGCATCTTAGAAGGTTTTTAGTTCTCCACTGTTCTTCATTCTTTCTCTTTCCCTGTTTCGATATAATGCTTAACGCTTACTTATCTGAATAATATTATTAAATAGCTAGTGTTAAATACCCTATACACACAGACCGACAGTTTCATGCGTTGATAACTAGAATAGGATTATACTTTAGAAAAAGAACTCTAGAATTACGGCTTTATTAATCGTGTAATTATAATGATTTATATCATGGCGATGTATTTGTTTGAATACCTCTTACTTTTTCGTCTGATACAGTACAACTTCGAAAGTAAAATGTTGCCAACATAATAACTAACACTACTTACTTTTAAAATAAAAGACATTATATTATTGTTCAGCCTGTTTTAGGTTAGTATAAATAATCGCTGTCACTCGCATCGTACCCAGAAGGAGGTGTCTGAAATAAATAATCCTCTGTCAATGTCAGGAATACGCACCTGTTACTTGTATTATGGGATTTATCAAGCTGTCACCTTGTGAGAATCACCTTGCTAAAATATATTAGGTACTTGTAGGTTAATATTTCATTATTAGGTCATACGCATTTGTCGTCAAATTTAGGTCAGTTAACAAAATTTGGCGTTGGAATCCTCCCTAAGCTATCACCAGAATCATTCGTCGTTAGATCGTTATCGTTACAAATTCTTCTACCTAATTTGCCTCCTCTCCGTTGGGAGAGTTTTGCTCAGGATTGCAGCATTCTTCTCTTCGCTCTCTCTCGTCATACAACTTTTAAGGCGGCAACGCATTGGAAAATCAAGAGATACCTTACCTAAGATAAGATACCTCTTGTTTTGCTGATGGCTATGTGTTACGGTGGCCACTTTCCATCAGGTGGACCGTTTGCTCGTTTATCCCTTATCTATCATTAAAAATAAATATTGGTCCAAATTAAAAAAAAAAATTAACCAAAACTGTTTCCTCTTTGTCCCTTGATTTTTTGTAACTAATAAAACTATGGTGAATAGTAAGGAATGACATTCCGGAATGATAAATAAATGACAGCTGGTGCAACATGATCAATTTTACATAAGTTAACCTTCTTAATAAATGTAGTTATCAAGACTTTGTCAATTTGGCGTGAAACTCAGGACGACACCTTTGTAAATTTTAAAAACTCTCGCCTACACTCCTTGATCTCGTTATTCAACTTTAAATCAAGCCAATAAAAATATGCTCACATGCTAAAGATTCTAGAAAAACAAGTAAAATGAAGTGAATAATTTCCCATACTAAACAAGTACTAAAATCTACTATATTTAGAACAAAAGGTTAACAGTTGTCTTTCAAATATAATGCAACAATTACCCCCCCAATTCATATGCAAATGTTCATTATATAAAAGGGATAAAAGACAACTTTTTATAGAAGTTGTAGAAACTTGTTTTTATTGTTTCAAATACAAAGAGTTACAAACAACGCCGAACTTCCAAGATGCTACAAGTTTTAATTCGGAGACATAAAAAGTTGTGAAATGTGTGATTATGATATTTTATATAAATATTTGTGAGTATGCTTGTGTTTTTGTTACTTTATCATGCCCTTTTCTTGCTCTTGTCTTGCTCTTGTCTTGGACAAATCATAGACCATGGAGCCAGGCTCTCGCACCTGTGACAAACATTTTTGTCACATTTAAAATCTATATTCTTGTCTGAGGATTGTTAAAAACGAAGTTCAGTTCAGTATATTCAGAAAAGGGTAATAAGACTACACGTAAACTTCGTTAATATATATATTATAGATAGTAATTGATATTCCTTTTAACATTTTATTCTATATAATAATATCCTATCTATTTAAGTTCTATTCATGCTATAGAAATAACTTTCTTTGTGCTCACCTACTTCCCGTAAAACCATTCGAACCCCCTTTATTTATGTCCCTTTTGAAAGTATTACTATTTACTAAAATCTATGTTGTTAGAGGGTTAAAAAGCAAAGTTAATTCCTCATTCAATACAGCAATTTCCGCAAATGTAGCTCCCGAAATCCGATGGAAATCTGTGGACTTAACGAACCCGTTAAAATCTCAGGAATTCATCCACGAAAATATGTTTTATAAAAGGTCACGATTCTAATTTTATTCTGAACAAATATGAGGAATAACCATTTTGATTTATTTAATGTTTTTGTAAAATTATGAATCCAATTTATTCTGTTTCTTTTTTATATTTTATTACCATATTGTTATTGTTAATATAATACAACTTTTTTTCTACTATTTTGAAATATAGGAAATCAAACATTTTGGAATGGTGTGAGTAACCAATATTGCATGAAAATTTCATGCTCGGTTATAATATATTTAAGGACACATCACCCAGATACATGAAATTGTTTCGTAATACTAAGGTATGCGTTATTTTGTACTCAATGCTAACTATATTTTTTCTACTACTTGAAATGTATCTTAAACTCGTAAGTCAGAAAACTTTGTTATCTTCTCCAGACTTTTTTGCTATAGTAATAGAGTGTTTTACGATGACGTGTCATTTTGATAAAAATGGATCAATACAATTAGTCGACCCGGTTTTATAGCTTTTTTTTTTATATCTGTTCACATTATATAAATTATATATCCTGCTGCAAACTCTATTTACTCGTTAAAATCTGTTTCTTAATTTCAGTGCAGCAACGTGATACTTTGTGGACTGTATATCGGGAGGAAAAGAAGTGTTTTCGACTTTAATCTTACGCTTCCAAATAGCAAAAGATGTCTACTCATCAGATTTGTAGACTGCAACTCCTGGAGCCGGCTAATGTTCATTTTCAGATTTTATTTCTTAAACGAGATGCGTGGAACACACTGCCCCTTTAAATTGTTCGGACTTCTAACGAATGAGGGCGGCGGGGGGAACACAGATTATACAAAGAATAGACAAGCGTCGCACTGGTTTTAGAGCGCGCAACGCCATCTAGCTTCCGGGCGAGCAACAACTGTCGCCGTCCGTCAGCGCAAGATCGAACATTCAGAAATGTCAGTCGATTGAGCAGTTAATGCGAATTTAACACCGAAATCCCGCACGAACTCTGCCTTGTTATGGGATACGTAGTATCTTATGTGATCATTCAGAATACAAACAATATGTGTAAAAACATTCATTCTGATCTATTTAGATGTGTGAATAAAATTCCGTTATACCACAGAAACTGTATATTTTAACATTTTTTTTTATGGTAGGAAAGTTGCGAACGAGCAGATGGTCCACCTGATGATAAGTGGCCACCATCGCCCATGGACATCGACAAAACAATAGATACCCTCTTGTTTTGTCGATGCGTTGCATGACGCATCCTCGAAGATAGAGTGGGGAGGGGGAGTGAAGAAGAAAAAATGCTGTGGTCTGAACGGACCCTGAGCTAGATCCCAGAGTCCACTAGATCCACAGCGTTAATGGGATTGGAGTGGGAGGGGGTAAGTCTGGCCCACATGCGGCTCGACCGGAACGCGTCTATGACACTTGGCGGACGGATTCGCATGCTGGTGGTCGCAAGCTAGTCGGGGAACAGATCCCCTACCACAAAGGGGGTGCTGGGTTACTCGGCTTTTACGAGATGCTCTCCCAGCGGCAGAGGGGAATAGTATTCCGTCCTGTCCCCTTACGGGAAAAGTATCCTATTTTCTAAGTCAAGCTATGAAGTACCTACATGCTAAATTTTATTAAAATTGATCCAGCCGTTTTATCGTGATGAGTGCCCAAACATGTCGATTCTACTTATAGTCGATAGTCTTGTAACATGATGATATATAGCCTATATCCTTCCTTGATCTAAAACTAAAAGAATTTTTCGAACTGGACTAGTAGTTCCTGAGATTAGATTGTTCAAGCAAACAAACAAACTCTTCAGCTTTATATATTAGTAGTATGTAGATTTCACGCCGGAAGCAGCAAGTGCGTAATAAAGCTTTATTAAGTAGATTTTTTTTTCACAACATTTATAACTTTTTAACAAAATAATCTTAAATTCCAGACATCCGTTTGAAAGAATAATTCGTTTTAAATCCATCGTAAAATATTTAAAAGCGTATCTCACCTCTGACCTACAGGGCTACACATAAAAGCAAATAAAATGATAACTAGCTATAAATCTTTATGAAGTACCAGGATATCATAGGCAGACAGAAGTCACCTTTACGACCGATTCCGATGTTACGACGCTAACCGTACGGTTAAGGTAGTCGTAAAACCAACAACACATGTTTATTTTCACGAGATGAACCTTCCGAATTTATACAAGTTATATTTATATAAGTCATGAAAAAATATGTATAGTATGGTTATTAGATATTCTAGATACTGAAGAATCACCTACAGCAATAATCACTTTGCTTGGGTAAAAAGGTTACATGGAAGAGCTCCTACGAAATGCAGTATAAGGAGTAAGCAATACACATCTTTTTTTTGAAGATTCTCAAAGTATTTTTGACCCCCTGAATTTTATGAATAAGAGAATATCTAAATCCTATAATTTACGAATTATCAATCGGAAAAGGTCACTGATAAATTAAATCACCGATCATCAAAATTTCAAGCCACTTCTAGTAGTCGCACCAATTTCAAATTTTGAGTTAGTAATGTCAAGGCTAGAGAAGGAAACCCTGAAATACCGATTTTTTTCGTTTTCAAATTATTTAATATCTTTAATAAATTTAGATTATTATTATTATTTATTATACCTTAATAGTTTACCTTATTATCAGTGGCGTAAGTACACCGTTCGGGGCTCCTGGCAAATTCATCAGATGGGGCCCCCTCTTCCAATATTAAGAAACTAAACCCAGGCACACGCCAAGCATCTTCTGCGCGAAATACTTATGAGCGCCTATACTTGAAGAGCAAAGAAAAAAAAGTTCGTTCGCCAACAAGTATCCTGCGTGGTAAATACCTGCACCTTAGTTAATTTTACTAAATATTGTAATAGTAAATATCAAGATCCACCTGTGCTCACAGCCTTTTCTGACCGAAGACCCCTTCGGCTTGGGGCCCCTGGGATTTTGCCGAAATCCCACCCTATAGTTACGCCACTGCTTATTATATAAACTACGGAGTCTAATAATTGTCCAAGAAAAATACCAAGACAAGACTAAGACAAAACCAAGACAAGGCCAAGACAAGACCACGACAAGACCAAGACCAAGAGAGGTGAAAATGTGGACAATCATGAAAGTAAAAATTAAATTATGCTTTCTTCGTTTAAAAAAAATACAGACTTATTGGAAAAATAATTATATAAATATTAAAGTTTGTATGTTTGGATATCTGTTACTCAATCCCGCAAAAATGGATTGACTAGTAAGTATCTATAGTAGTAGAGTTATATTAATTGTATAGTTATAGGTATATAATCTTCAATTAACTATATTGGTTCATTGAAATTCATGAAAATATATTTTTCTCTCTTATAACAGTAGTTTAAAGTGTTGCAACTTATTACAATTAGGATTAAGCTCCATTTTCTTTCTTAGCTTTGTTTTTCAAGCTGTTGTCGTTCTCACTTAACGATGTTTACAACATATTTAAGTAGCTCTCAGGACCCAAGAATTAGCTGTCCCTGCATTGCGTACTTGTAAATAAATAAGTACTCGCTCAGCGAACCTATCTAGAATTCTCCGAGGAGATCGTTAAGGTATCCCCACATTTTTTTAAATTGATTAAATTTAAAAAAATATATAAAAACTTCCGAAATATTTTAATATTTATTAACACTAATAGTGCTGAACCGCCTAATTGACGACATATAAAATCAAATGGATATTACATTTAAAATTATAATAAGTATAATATATTATATTGTTTTATTATTTTATTTATTCCATTTTTTTTTTAAATTTTAATTTTATATTATTAAAAATAGGTTCCTAAAAATTTTTAGAAGCATATTATTTGTTGTTATCAGATAGTCTCCTACACATCATTTATAATTGCAATTTTAATGTAAAATATTAATGTTTTAAGTATATACACCCTTAGGCAAAGAACAATAATGAGGCAATTCTCAAAGGTATGAAATTTTTATGTAAGGAAACCTTTTGGCCCGAGAATTGGAATGGCCGTGTTTTCAAAAACTTTCTACATCCACGTAGAGTATCAGTATTATTAGAAAGTGATTCTTTTTTTTAATTCCTTACTTCAATTTTTTTCTTAAGAGGAAATAAGTCGACACTTCTTTCATACAAACGTAGTCCCCTTTTTCCTCCTAGGATAATGAAGTTACAGAAGAAAAAAAAATACCGTGCGATATATACGTACCTCTGCCATGATTGTACGTTTTGTTTTTTTTTATTATTTAATTAATATAATAGAAAAAAAAAAGGTGTGTGTGCGATTCACACACGATAGAAGTGAAACTTCAGTAAATCGACAAAAGAATGAGATGAATATATATAATAATATAAAATAGTATGTATATTTCTGTCTCATTCTTTCCTACACATTTTTGTATTTGTGTCTCTTACCTGTCGTTTTTTCCGTTGCATCCGGTTTGAAATCACAACGATTCTAAAGAAGTTTCACTTCAAAACTTTTAAAATTAAAAGAAACGACTTTTTTATTTACATTTGAAAACATCCAGCAAACTAACTATTACTAACGTAAACCAAAAAAGCAAAATGTACGGGCATAGCTTAGACCCTGTACTGCATTTTAACGAAATAAATATTAAAATCGGTCCAGATTTTGAGGAGGAAACAGGGGATTACGAAAGGACGATTTTCTTAATGTTACGTAGGTAAAATCAGATGGAGCTGTAGTTCTCTCTATCGCACGGTAAGGGGTAAGCTTGGGGCTCAGCGCGACACCAATATTTTTGGACAAATCTATATTTCAAAGGTGTCGTTCGTACGAAGTCCTCTTATCTCGAGTATTTACAAATTTTAATTTGCTAAAGAAAATATCCTTTAAACTATGATATTTGTAGGTCTTACTCGGGAGGTCCGAGTTCGATCCTGGGCACATACCACAGACTGTACCAAATTATGTGTTATTTAAGCAATCAAATATGCTTTATGGGTAAAGGAAAATATTCTGATGAAGCCTTGATGTTCTCAAAGGTGTGTGCCCTCCTCATTTTGAGAAGATCCGGCTCAGCATTGGGTCATCCACGGATTTTTTTTATTAGAAAATCTTTTTTTCCATTGGTGGACATTTGGTGGTCAATGCCATTTTTGTTCCTTGTATATTAGTTGTTTTATTTACAATATTCGTAATCTAAGCTTAAATATATACAATATATATATATCTTATTAATCATTATTACAGTCTAATTAAGTGTATGTACTATGTAGTACAAAAGATTATTTATTATTACTTTTTTTTTAATTTATGTATTTTTTTTTATTATAATTTTGATATTTATAATATTTTACCACTTAATGAAATATGTCATAAAGTAGCAAAAAATATATTTTTTTCAAATCGGGTCTTGAAGTCAGTAATCAAAATTTTTAGGTCGTAGATTCGACGCATAGTTACATTTAACAGTTAAATCTAACTGAATCATAACTTATTGAAAAGTACTAGAGATAGTATTCATTAGGACCAATAGGATTAGAGTGTAATTATAATAATCAGACATCTATCAAACTTACACAAAGATGTAAAATATATAAATCAGATGAAATACTGTATATTCCCACCACTGCTGTTCTAGCTCTAATTCTAGCAAAAATTCAATCAAATATAAATAAGATTTTATTATTGTCATAAAGTATGTTTTATTGATAGATCAGTTTAGATGAATCAGTATCAGTTGTTTATTAACGCGTCGAACCCAACGATTGGCCTTTGGGGTAAAGGTCGCCATATTTTATTCATATACTACTTGAGGATTTCTCTTTGAATTGTATTAATGCTATTGATATGTTATTTTGAAGAAGATTAATATTAAAAGATTATCAGATATTTGAGATTGATTCTTTCACTTACACATAATTCACCCACCCACCTTTTCTGTCTGTCTGTCACTCATTGTTGTAACTAAGTAAATACTAAATTTCACAAATTCAATCAACCGTTTTCCATCAACATTTTTAAAAGAAAACGAGAGTGAAAAAAGTGTGTTAAATGATTCCAACATTTTCAACTGAGTAATTTTCAGAGATGTAGAAAATAAACACATTTATTTATATGGATCAGTAAATTCGAATTTTCCTCCTATTTTTTATACGTTTTAAAAGTATATTGTTATATTATTATTCCCTACTGTTAATTTATAATAAAAGAGAGAAATGTAGTAGTCTATATGCAGACTAACATTATGACGGCTTGACTAGAATATCCTCCTGGGCTTATACTTTAGACTCAGAGCTTCAGAGTTACTGCTAAGAATACTCGCGATAAAATCCATGATTATTCTGTCGTGACGGCGTATTTATTTTGCAATCCCCACCTTTTTGATTTGTGTTTATCAGTTGGCCAACATTCAAGTAACCGGATGCTATTCATATCAGTCGTACCAACATCAAGATCATGTAACAGGATGCTACTCAAATTAGTCGTACCAACATAAAGATAAAGTAACAGGATGCTTCTCAAATTAGTCGTACCAACATAAAGATAGAGTAACAGGATGCTACTCAAATTAGTCGTACCAACATAAAGATAGAGTAACAGGATGCTACTCAAATTAGTCGTACCAACATAAAGATAAAGTAACAGGATGCTACTCAAATTAGTCGTACCAACATAAAGATAAAGTAACAGGATGCTACTCAAATTAGTCGTACCAACATAAAGATAAAGTAACAGGATGCTACTCAAATTAGTCGTACTAATATAAAGATAGAGTAACAGGATGCTACTCAAATTAGTCGTACCAACATAAAGATAGAGTAACAGGATGCTACTCAAATTAGTCGTACCAACATAAAGATAAAGTAACAGGATGCTACTCAAATTAGTCGTACCAACATAAAGATAAAGTAACAGGATGCTACTCAAATTATAAGTGTTGCCAACATCATAACTAACACTACATATTCCAACTTCCAAATAAATATATAGACAGAAAGAATATAATAGTTTTCCTTTTCTTCATATAAATTTGGATTGTAATTGACTTAAAAATTTGGAATAGTTTTAACTGTCCATTTCACATTTACATCACAAATGTTTCAATCAGTCGGGTCGCTTTGAACACAAACGAGCAGACCTCAATAAAATTTCCGTTTTTATGGAAAAAACGTACGTGTTTCAATTTTTTACTGACCATATCGATATTGATACTTTAGTTCTAGTCTTTGCTCAAACTATTTCTGTGATAGAAATCTATAAGAGAAACTTTTTTATGGAAGGACATTCCAAATATAGAAATGAAATTCTGTTTTCTACTATTTAGATATATTTTTTTATTTTTTTTATAGTACATACGGTGCAAACGAGTAGATGGTCCACCTGATGGTAAGTGGCCACCATCGCCCATGGACATCGGCAAAACAAGAGATAAATCCCTTGCTTTGTCGATGCGTTGCATCCAATATAGAGTGGAAAGGGAGAGTGAAGAAACAAATGCTGCGGTTTCAGTGGACCCTAAGGAATAGCCCTGAGTCCACTGGATCCCCTGCATTAATAAGATGGGAGAGGGAGGGGGTAAGTCGGGCCCACATGCGGCTCGACCGGAACGCGTCACTGACACTTGGCGGTCGGATTCACATGCTGGTAGTCGCGAGCCAGTCGGGGAACAGATCCCCTACCACCAAGGGGGTGCTGGGTTACTCGGCTCTTACGAGATGCTCTCCCAGCGGCAGAGGAGATTAGTATTCTAACCCGTCCCCTCACGGGGGAGTATTATCTATATTTGTGTAAACTTCAAAATAAAATCCAAAAAATGTTCTCGTACACACAGTAACTCGCACACTTATTCATACATGCTAATTATAAATATATAAGTCGCTATCAGTCATTCACTTACATTAAATTTCTCGTTCATTGAACCAACTTACTATTTCTCATACACACGCTCACTCACTCATTCAATCTTTGAGAAATATGAAATGAATGAAATGAAATGAGAAAAAAAATATTCTGTGTATTAATAATTTAAAGTATATAATGCTAGTTTAGTTTAAATCCATAAATACTAAAATTTACAATAACAAAATAAAAAAAATAGTTTAAAAAAACTTAAAAAATACGCTTTTATAGAAAATCCAACTAAAAAATAGAAAATATATTTTAATAAATTTGAATTAAAAATAGTGTAACAAAAAATTTAAAAAAAGCGTGGGGTGCATGTTGTTTTTGTTTTATATTTCGTTTTTTAGTTGAATTTTCTATAAAAGCGCATTTATTTGTTTATTTAAATAATTTTTGTTTTTTAAATAATTAAAATTTTATAAATTATATTTAACAATATCCAGGGGGATGTTTTGAGTTAGAATATAGGGGGATGATGTACGTATAAGATTGGGAAAGTATAAAACATAAATATAAAGTGTCTTGACGCAGACACTCCGGGTCTCAGGAAAACAAAAAATCGCTAATCCTGTTTATCCTAGTGAAAATAACGGATCAAACTGTTAAAAATATTGAATTATCATCGATCCTTAATAAGTATGCCAAATTTCCAGATAATCCGACGTTTTGAAGGGGGTCAAAATCATGTTCAAGGATTCCGTTACATACATACTAACGTATAAAGCTAATAAAAGCGTATTAAAAATTATAATTTTTCTCTTTTTGTGTTAGTCTTATAAAAGGAAAAATACAATTTTATTGATTACTAGCTGACCCGTCATCGCTTTGTGAAGGTGTATTTGGCTACGGTAAAAACTTTTTCAAAACCGATTTAGCATTTCTCACCGTTTAAACCTTCCCTGAACTTTTACAAATATTTTAAGATCAAAATTATTTTTACTTATAACAAGATATAGATAGACTAGATCTACGGTTTCTAACAAAAGCACTTTAAATATTATTATTGTATTTCTATTCTGTATTAAATAAAACAGAAACAGAAATGAACTCACCATGAAGATATTTTCTCTATATAAAATACATTTATGAACATCTAGTAATATTTAGAATTAAAACTAATCCTTACACATCAACCCTCGGGAAAGATGAATGTAGACTCATCTGTAGCTAAGCGAAAATACTTGTAACGTTAAAACCTTCGCTCTGTCACATTATTACACTCGTGTTATACAGTATACTAGTAACACTATTTATCTATACATTTAATATAATGAACGTGAAAGTGTTTGTTTGTATACTTTCAACTACAGCAGCAAGAGCAGGGAATCGATGTCAATTTTCAGACAAAAACGATGTCAACTTCTTTTTATTTTTCCCTGAAGATGGGAGATATTACTAATTAAGAACTACTGAATACTTTTTGTAAAAAAGGGAAAATTTGGACGAGAAGACGGAAGAAAATTAGGACGAAAAGACCGAACAAGGTTGTGAATTAAATAGCAATAAGAGATGATAGTATCATTAGGATAAGTTTATAAATTTCAAGTAGACAATATTTAACTTTCGTTCCGATATAATTGAGTTAGTCTATCAAGCTATATCGCACAGTATATATTAAAGTAGTGAGTCTAATAGTGTAGTGTTGTTTAGTGGCGTGGTGCTAGGCCTTTATTATCGAGGAGCACGTGAGTAATGTACTTTATAATTTTAATATTCTGTAGCGAGTTCGAGTGGTAAAGGAGAGTTTACTGTTATAAAAGGTGTCTTTAAACCTGCTCCTGGGTCTCAAGCCCCAGGTACTGCTCTTTTTCATCTAGACTAAATGTTAATAATATTATCGCTGTGCAGTGTACATCTTACTAATCAATGATTTCAAAATAAAGAAATTCGTATCTGCAAAATTCATATAAACTTGTAAAAACTACGTGAAGAAAGCAATAAAAAAATTTGCTGAACTACCCACATGATGACAGCGATTCAATGGCCGTCGCCTCTATCAAAATTATGCCTTTAGTTCAAATTATTTAATTTAATTGCTAAACAATGAAATATATTAATATAATCCTATCCTACTAATATTATAAACGCGAAAGTTTGTAAGGATTTATGGATGTTTGATACTCTTTCACGCAAAAATTACTGAACGTATTTTGATGAAACTTTACAATAATATAGCTTACTCATTAGAATAACATATAGGCTATAATTTATAAGGATATAGTGTGAATTATCCAAAATATAGCGGATGAAACTGCGGGGCGCAGTTAGTATATCATACATTTTTACAGTCTTTTACAACTCAGTTTATAACGCGTTGGCCCTAAATTATTGCTTTAGGGCCCGTGTACTGGAGACCTTTTCTGCATATAAGTAATAAATATTATCTAGTCAATGTTACTCTTGCATTCTTAAAGAAATAATTTTCTGTAAGCTAATTGTAGTATTCTTGAAGAAGTCGATATTAAAGATTGAAGATAGAATTGAAGATATTAAAGATCGTGTAATTGCTGTACAGTAGCAGAAACAACTGTATAAAATTGCTGAACCCTAATGGGTAAGGTCATTAGTGCAATAGGCGCGGTGATTAGAATCGCGCGTGATAAGCATTTGAGCGAAATGAGAAATGGAAAAATTATACTTTTTGCTGGCGCATTTAATTTAATCTAGTTTTAAGTATTTTTACAAATCCTGATGCTGTTTGCGACTACTATTACTTTCTATTTCGAGTTAGTTCGATAGACTAGATGTCAAATGGAGCTCGTTTGGTGATCATTATGGCTCTGTAGTGGTATGGTGACGTGTTTCTGGGTCTCCATTACTACGATTTAGAGTAAGTTTTTAATATTGGTTACTCGGTTTCCCTTTAAAGTGCATATTATTCATGTCTTGGGCGTGTTACTAGTACACGTCCCGTGTAGATAACAAAAATAATTTTCCAATTCAAACCAGTAGCTCATGAAATTTAAAATAGATAAATAAATCAATAATCATATACACCCTAAGCTTTTCCACTTTAAAACGTGATAAAATAAATTTCTATCCAGTGTAGCACCTAATAAAAGAAGTAAGACTACCCTCGAGCACATTTGTGTTACGCCTCGAATGTAATCAATGTTAGTGCGATCTCGCGGGAACTATGCAGCCGTGATTGAAATTGAAAAATGTTGTACTTGTTTAACTATCCTCTAGAGATGAGGTAGCCTGCTCTTTATCTATCGTTTCGTATATTTCTGTATTAATAATAAAGTGTTAGTTGTCTTCGAACAAAGAATTTGTTTACGAGATGGCGCAGTCGGTAGGCTACTCAAGAATACATTACCTAAATAAATTGGAAATACCGTCAGATTTGTAGGTTTATTTAAATGATTTTTCGGTTAGATACGTACTACGGTCTTAGTAAAATGTTATTTGTTTATAAAATGGCGCAAGTTTTTAGTAAAATGTTAGTTGCGTCTTAGATGGCACAGTCGGTAGGATATTACTTTTAGCTAGGAATCCAGAATATTAATATAAAGGAATTTTTAGCTTTGAGAAGAGTAGAATTTGGATGATGAATTATTCATTTTAAATTCAAGAAAAGCGTAGAAAATATGAATATTGAAATCCGCAAAGAAAACTTTTAGAAAATTATGAATGCATTTATTGTATAAGAAAATAAACGTTTACCTGAATGCTGTCTGGCAATCCGAGGGCAAAGACTTTTTTAAAAGGTGACGGGATTCAGTATGTTCAAAGCCTTTTAGAAAAAATACAAAACAACGATGGACTATTGTTCCCTAGCGTAAAAGTGAGTATAATCTGTGACATGACTCAACACAACGGTAAAGCTAACCCTAGCTTTAGACTTTTCAAACTGAACTAGGAAACTCTGAAATATTGAGTGTTGGATTTAAAGAATAGTAATTTATTTCATATGCATTAAAAACTACGCTAGAAAAATCCGTTGTTTTAAATATTTTTAAAGATTTAAAGGTTGAAGTAGGTTCCTTTTGTGTCCTGTATATACCTATAGTAGGTTTCAAATACTAAGTTTAAATAAAATTAGGACACTTTTTAATCGAAAAAACCTGCTATAACCTACTGTTTAAAGAAAGAAGAGAAGTTCTAGATCTTTAATTTTTTCAGAAACAGTAAATTATGAAAAAGGACTTATGCTAGAAATCTTAGGTTCTGATAAATTGATAAATAGTTAAAAATGTTGTTTTACCTTTAATTTTAACTATAATGGAGTGCATGTCATCCACATTCTCGTTATCTTGGGCATATTGGGCATCGTAATAGGTTACCATGTCTATTGTGACAGGATTGTAGTACAGTAGCAGGTTTAAACACGGATTTTAGATCGGAAGCCGAACGCAGGCTAGTAATCCAGGAACAGGTTTCGGGATGCCCTTAACGTGATCACTGAGTTTTCCTATGGAGCTAAGAGATTCAAGACTTAAAAGCAGGGTTAGAAGGTTTGCGGTCTATAGCTCTTGAGGGATGAAGAGAAGATTCCTAAGAGTATGCATGACTCCTATCATATACTCTTAAATGTGTAAGCTAAAGTGAAACACATAAAACCACTAAATAAAATTTCACATTAAAACAAGTATCGTTTTAATTACAACATTTAACCGTTCTCAAACTTAGCCCAAGTCACTCGAGACAGCCGTAGAGGTTCCTTGAAGCTTTGTAAACTTACCTTTTGCATTCATTATGCAATTCAGAAGCGGGAAAGGGTCGGTTAAGAATAAATTTGCCATTTAAAAATGAATCTTATTTATACTAACATACAGTTATATTATATTAAATCAAACTTGAATAGTTTAGTTTTTTTATTTGGCGTCTAAAGTATCGTATTGCTATTATGCGGCTACGAATGAGTGTCCTCATATGTAAAATAAATCAGAATTGACCAAAAAGCAGAAGTCTTTTAGCTCAATTGACCCGTACACTACGAGTTTTCGAACCGCATTTTAGCAAATCATCTGATCAATTTTGAAGACCTAAAAACTGCTTCTACAAAAGAAATGTGTAATTTTATTAAGCAAAACCATTTTGCAATCAAATGAATAAAAAAAAAATAAAGAGTCGTACTCGCGCGCGCGGTTCTGTACGATTTGGATCGATTGACAATCTTAGCCATTTTTGAATTTTGCCATCGGAAAATTTGCTGTCGGTATTATTATCATATCAGTCAATTTACCAATTGCCATTTTTTTGTAATTTAAATACTTAGTTAAACGGGTGTAAGTACCCTATAGGTTTAGATTCCTTTACGAGAATCCAAATATACCGAAGCTATTGATTGCGTTCATTTAGAAATAAGATATTTTCAACTCGAGACCTTTACTAATTCTTGAGATAAATCTTAAAGAGACAGGCGGAGACGTTTCCATTATTATTGACGTAATTTTTATATCAAGAAATTGTAATTCCACACATTTAATCCGAAGAACAAGATAATTGAGCTGTCAGTTACATCACTGGCTACTGGCATCGCCCCAGCTGACCGATAACCCTTTCAAATGTATTTTTTCTATTCCACACAAACAAATATTCCTATTAATATGATTTAGACAAATATTTATATGTTTACTTAAACAATATGAATTTCTTTTCATAATCTACTCTCATAATGAACAATAATTACATTATATAAACAGACACATTATACACTTATATCACTGTACACAATTAGACTATTCGGAGATAATGAAAAAATTTCGTGGTTTCGAGCCGCAGACATAGATCGGGTAGCTGTCTAGATGGTCTATTATGATACTCTTATTAATGCATTACCCTACTAATGTTAATGAAAAATATGTAAATAAAAGAAATGTAAAAGTTTTTATGATTGTTACTTAAACACACCAAAATGGTAGAATGGATTTGAATGAAATTTAAGCCACATTTTAAGACAATTTTATGATTGAAAAAAACAAAAACCCGACTGCGTCAATATCTGCCATCTTTACTAAAGTCATTGAAGGATTGAAAACATAGAAACAATTTGAATATTTTATTTTGGTTTTGAATAATCTTAATTGACAGTGTCGTTTTACCGTGAAGAAGTAACAGACTATACAAACACACAAAGTACGCATTTATATTATTAGTGTGAAGTAGTGTTATTTTGATACCACACTCGATGTATTTTTAAAACATTATTTTTTTTTGAGATTACTTTTTGCCGCCAAAAATCCCTTGTTTTATTTTGATGTACCCAGTGTCTGTGTCTCTTACGACTAAGACGAATATATTAAACCACTCACATAAAAATATGACAAGCGGTTTAGGCTCTAGGGCGAGCCAAAGAAGTAACACACATACATACATACACTTGAAAACATTCCTTCTTATTTAATGAATGAAATTTGTTAGCAACACTGTTTATAAAGTAGTAGTAGCGGGTATATCATTTTATATTATTTCGAGTATACCGACGTGGAGACTTTATATAACCTTTAGTGCGATAGATTAGTCTCAGTCTTTCTGGTGTTTTCGTGCAGTGAACATGGAAGTTAGTGTTATAGTGTCGTGATTAAGGTTACCCTTCTCGAGGTCCACGTAAGTTTACTTTATTATCTATTATCATTAGCGAGGTCGAGTGGAGGTGAGAGTTAATATATTATGAAAGAGCTCTTTAAACCTGCTCCTGGGTCTCAAGCCCCAGGCACCGCTCGCCTCAGTCTAAATTGCATGTGTATACGTATTGCTGTACAGTAATGGGTACCACATTTCTCTCTTATATACTTAGCAAATTTAATGAAAGAGTGAGAGTGTGAGTAAATGTGCGCACGCACAGCTCATACACACTAAACATTACAAACTTTCAAACTTTGACATATGGATATCAACAACTCATAATCCTAATCCTAACAAAAATTCGCGTCCCTGGTCCATACAGGATAATATATTGTTCATGCGTAATACGGAACGCGCGGCCGTTACCGGAACAAGTGTTTTTCAAAATCGGTATGACGTACTTTGACCTCTGTACGCGCGACATTAACTGCTTTTGTAACACTAATTTTGAAAATATACGCTATTTTGGGAGAAACGCTAGTTCTACATTATTTTAATCTTCCAATCTCAATTATTGGAGCTTCGAGCCAAGATACTTCAATCGCAAGAACCAGAAATATCAAGAAATTAAAACTTGATTGATCAACTATAACTTCGCAACGTTACGAGATCTTTGTTCGGTGAGACGTGCCAACCAGGTAATTCCTTCTCTTCCTTTCTTTATACCAAAGGCTAATATCTAGTGCTAATACCGTGTTGTTAGTATATTTCAGTAATATCAAATTTGTCGTATTATTTAAAGACAAAAACTAAGATGTCTAAACCTCAGATTAGCTTGCCTGAATCTCCAGTTTTAGATCCTACAACTCAACTGATGAAAGAACTAATTAAACAAAGAGGTACTTTAAAAGGTCGGTTAGCTAAACTGTCTACATACGTTAATAGCTTTGAAAATCAAATTCTAGACCGCGCTAAAAGGGCAGAGTTAAGTTTAAGGATAAAGGGAGCATCTAGTATCCTGTCAGAATTTAACGATGTGCAAAATAAACTAGAAGGGCTTCTTCCTGAGTCACAAGATGATAAACAGCTTGACGAGAGAGAAACCTTTGAGAGTAAGTATTATAATATATTAGCTCAAGCTAACTGTATCTTAGACAATGAATTTAGTACACATAGTTTACAATCCATTAATGGAAACCAGGATAATATGCATCAGTCGGTTAGATTACCTACTATAAATTTACCTACCTTTGATGGCAGCTATGATCAATGGCTCGAGTTTAAAAACACTTATATCTCACTGGTTCACACATCCAATAATATCAGTTCCATTCAAAAATTTCACTATTTAAAATCCTCTTTGAACGGTCCAGCTTTATTAGTAATTGATTCACTAGAATTTACTTCAGATAATTATTATGTTGCCTGGGAATTGCTTATGACAAGATATAACAACAGTAGACTTCTTATTCACAATCATGTCAAAGCTTTGTTTACAATAAAAACATTAACTAACGAGTCCCCTATATTATTACGTAAATTAATTGATAATGTGCTTAAAAACCTACGATCTCTCAAGTTATTAGGTGAGCCGACCGAGCACTGGGACACGTTAATCATATACATGATTGTTTCTAAGCTAGATGGCATCACTGAACGCGAATGGGAGAAATATCGAAGTGATATATTATTAAATGAACGCCATAAAGACAAATCGCGAATACAGGTAACTGATTTAATACAATTTCTTAAAGCACGGGCAGATATGTTAGAAACGTTACAAGCGTCACATAATAACAAACACAGCTACGAATCTAAGGTCAGCACAAAAACATCACAAAACATTTCTAAAATTCACTGCAATTTGTCTACAGCGAAAACCAATAAAGTTGTTAAAATGTTATGCCCGTATTGTAAAGGAGATCATTACTTGTATTCGTGTCACAAGTTTTTAGAGTTAACTATCGATAATAAAATCAACTTTATAGTAAATAGTAAACTCTGTAAGAACTGTTTGCGTCCCTCACACACCGCGAACACATGTAAATTAGGCCCGTGTCGGAAGTGCAATTCTAAGCACAATACGATAATTCATCGCGATCCAATAACGACTGAAGGGCAGATCTCACCAATGCAGTCGCACGCGCTAGGCGAATGCATTAGTGATAATAATCAATTAACTCAACGCACACATTTACAAACCCTTTCATCGCAGGTGAGCAGTACAGACCTATATACCGCGCAAGCGTCTATTGCGAAACCTGTTTTGTTATCGACCGCGCTAGTCAATATAACAGATGATTTGGGGAATAAGATCATCACATGTCGTGTCTTACTAGACAGCGGCAGCCAGTGTTGTTTTATACGTGAATCTATATGCCATCGAATTAACGCCTTAATGATACAGTCCGCTCAAAGAATACAAGGAATTGGTAATTCCATAACGCAAAGTTTACAGTCTTGTAAAATAAATGTAAGCTCGTTGACTGGCGATTATTCAACATGTTTACAATGTTTAGTACTACCACAAATAGTGCCGAGCATGCCGGCTATACCTATTAATTTAAGCAAAATAATAATTCCTAGTTATATCACACTAGCAGATCCTACATACTTCCAAAGTCATACGATTGACATATTGATAGGAGCTGATTATTTTTGGGAGTTATTAAGCGACGGAAAAATACATCTGGAGAGTGGTCCATACCTACAAAATACAAAACTGGGTTGGATTATCTCGGGTCCTATTAATAAAATTTCGTTTTCAACTAATACAATTTATTGTAATTTTTCTGTGTCTATTGACACCCAGTTACGCAAATTCTGGGAGTTAGAAGAGGTCGAGGTCAGGTGTCCTGCATTATCGCGTGACGAACAAACATGCGAGGAACATTTTATCAATAACACCAAGCAGAACAGCGACGGTCGTTTTATTGTTTCGATTCCTTTTCGTGAATCACCCACATTACTAGGCGAATCTTATACGCAGGCATATAAGCGTTTTATTTCATTAGAAAAACGACTTACACGTTCGCCTACTTGTAAAAAATTATATAAAGAATTCATCGACGAATATATACGGTTAGGTCACATGAGTCGTATTCACACTTACAATAAGATTCATTATTTCATGCCGCATTTTTGTGTATTTAATGAAAATAGCACAACAACAAAACTTCGTGTTGTCTTTGACGCAAGTGCATTATCATCCTCAAATAAATCTTTGAATGATTTACAACTGGTCGGACCTCCTATACAGGGCGATTTATTTGCAATTTTATTACGTTTTCGTGAGTATGCCTACATAGCTTGTGCAGATATTGAGAAAATGTATAGGCAGGTCTTGATCAGCGAAAATCAACGCGACTTACAGCTTATTTTATGGCGTAGCGATCCCGCGGCACCGATCGAGATCTATAGATTAAATACGGTGACCTACGGTACTGCGTCGGCGCCGTTTCTAAGTGTAAGATGTTTACATCAATTAGCCAAGGAGTGCAATGACCTTGACGTTCAAAGAATTATAACACACGATTTTTATGTTGATGATATGATCACAGGTGCGAATAATAAAACCGAATTATTAAATTTATGTGAAAAAACATCTAGGGTTTTATGTAAAGGTTGTTTTCCACTTCGAAAATGGATATTTAATTTTGAACATGATCATGCACTGTCAGGATCACACGCTTTGAAAAGTCTTTCTTTAGGTGAACAGACTCAATCAAAAACCCTTGGTTTATGTTGGTTAAGTCAATCAGACGAACTAAATTATCAAACTAAAGTTCATGTAGACCGTAGTAAAATTACAAAGCGTGCAATTTTGTCTGTAATCTCTCAAATTTTTGACCCACTAGGTTTATTGAGCGCATTTATAATCTCAATAAAAATACTGTTGCAAAAATTGTGGTTGTTAAAAGTTGATTGGGACACAAAACTACCTGACGAAGTGACAAATGAATTCATTCGATTTGTAGAAAGTCTGGACGAACTTAGCACCATACGAATACCACGTCATACGTTCGCTTTACACTACACACGCTGTGAGTTACATATTTTTACTGACGCTTCCCAACAAGCCTATGGAGCATGTGCATACATACGTACGTTAAAGCAAAGCGATGTTCAAGTAATGTTATTGTGCGCGAAAGGTAAAGTAGCCCCCTTAAAGACGTTAACAGTCCCTAGGCTTGAGCTGTGCGGTGCTTTGACAGGTGCTAAGCTTTGTTCAAAATTAATTAAATCACTCCGGTGTCAATTCGATAACGTCGTGCTATGGACTGATTCAACAATAGTGTTAGGGTGGTTGCGTATGGCACCGTATCAATTAAAAACATATGTACAAAATCGGGTAGCTGAAGTTCAGGAACTTACGCGAGACTATATCTGGCGACATGTGATGACACATGACAACCCAGCCGATTTAGTCTCAAGGGGTACTGATATAAAAACGTTAAGAGATTCAAGATTATGGTGGAAAGGTCCTAATTTTCTTCATGATCCTAATTTCACATCATGTGCTGTTCGGCCTCACGAACTTGAGGATACGAATTTCCTCCCCGAAATTAAAAGTTTAATTGCACAAGACTGTGATTTTAATATGTCAGTCAGTCAGTTTCTTTTTCCATTTTCTAGATTTTCTCAATTCAACCGCATGCAACGTACCATGGCATATATTAAACGTTTTTTATATAACATTCGTAAAACAAATGTTAAGCGATCGGGTGCATTGCGTGTGGATGAGCTGAGAGAAGCTGTAAATACGCTAGCATTATTATCACAACAAGAATCATTTCCCGAATATGAGGAGATTTCTAAAAATAAATTTATTAATAAAGGCAATCTAAAAAATTTAAACGTATTTATAGATAATAAAAAATTAATTAGAGTCGGAGGGCGTTTATCAAATGTTAATGAATTTTGTTATGATAAAAAACATCCTATTCTCTTGTCATCTAAACATCACTTCACTTACCTGTTATTTCGCTACGAACATGTGAAACAATTACATGCTGCACCACAGTTGTTGTTGTTCACCATTCGCGAGTCATGGTGGCCTATCAGTGGCAGAAACCTAGCAAAGAAGGTAGTACATGAGTGTGTAATTTGCATCCGTTTCCGTGGAAAAACCCTCACTCCGTTGATGGGAAATTTACCGACTAAGCGCTTATCGATAAGTTTTCCATTTATGGTTAGTGGAGTTGATTATTTTGGGCCAGTGTTCATCCTAAATCGGAGAGGTAAAGGTGCCAGGCTAACTAAAGTTTATGTGAGTTTATTTATATGTTTTGTAACTCGAGCTATTCATCTTGAACTAGTGGGTGATTTGTCTACTGATGCATATTTACTAGCATTAAAGCGGTTTATCTCTCGTCGCGGCAAACCATCAGAAATCTTCTCTGACAATGGAAGAAACTTCACTGGTTTAATGACAGAATTTTCAAAATTTTTATCTAACTGTGCAGAAAATATTAAAGATTACGCGACTAATAATAATATTAAATTTAAGTTCATTCCGCCCTATTCTCCCCATTTCGGGGCCCTTTGGGAAGCAGGGGTCAAATCATGCAAACATCATCTTAGGAGAGTACTAGGTAATGCGAATTTCACATTTGAAGAACTTTACACAGTATTGACACAGATAGAAGCAGTCCTAAGCTCCCGTCCCATATCTCCCATGTCTGCAGATCCTAATGATTTTTCCCCACTCACACCAGCCCACTTTCTGATTGGCCGCTCATTGACATCGCCTGCTAGCGAAGACTATGAACGAGTTCCACCTCATCGACTTACCCACTATCAAAGAGTGGAGCAAGTCCGTCAACACTTCTGGACCCGGTGGTCGAAAGAGTACGTGTCGGAACTTCAGGTGCGGACCAAGTGGACAAAGGCTGGCGATAGCTTGAAGGAAGGAGTTCTGGTGCTCATCAAGGACGACAACAGCCCTCCTATGAAATGGAGTATGGGACGCATAGTAGCTACGTTTCCAGGGAAGGATGGAGTGTCTCGAGTCGCCGCAATAAGGACAGCTTCTGGAGCCATCACGAAGCGTGCCTTCCCAAAGATTTGTCCCTTACCAGTGGAGGTCTCAACTGCTACATCATCCAAGCCATAAGACTGTTGGAAGTAGGTGCTTCCAAGGCCGGGGGCATGTTCATGCGTAATACGGAACGCGCGGCCGTTACCGGAACAAGTGTTTTTCAAAATCGGTATGACGTACTTTGACCTCTGTACGCGCGACATTAACTGCTTTTGTAACACTAATTTTGAAAATATACGCTATTTTGGGAGAAACGCTAGTTCTACATTATTTTAATCTTCCAATCTCAATTATATATTATTCGCGATTATAATCGCATTTATTAAATGGGAGTATGCACTTTGATTAGCTGACGATTCTCATTGGTTTATTTCAAGAATACCTTCCCCTACTCGACAATATATAAGCTCTATTATGATAAATCTACGACAGACCGATTTATATGTCCTAAAAGCGTCTTGATACACCCTGACGATCAACTGACTGATAAAGCCCGTATACTACACAAACGCATACTCTATACTTTTTCCGTCAGCGGAGAGGAGAGCCCCACTTCGTAGCAGCTTGGCGCGTGACCGAGCACAGTTACACCCCCTTTCCCCACCAGTGCAATCCTGAGCCGAGGTCCAGCTAGGCCGGTTCTGAACCGGTCGGTCTCAACCATCTCTGGGTGAGCCCTCTGCTTGCCCGCCCTGCCCGGTGACGCTGTTGAGGCCAGTAGGGCCTTCAGCATACACACACAGAAAAAAAACCCGCCAGTTTGATTTTAGCTTTTTGTGTCACCTATTAGTAAAATTTTTGGTAACGAACAATGAAGACGAGGGAGATGAACTTAGCTATTAATCCCGCTCGGTCGTAATTTAATGCTAAATAAAATATTTCTACACTAGTCTTATTATCAATTCTGAAAACAAACTATTATCATTACCACAGCAGTAAAGTTTTAAACCAACTTCAAAAATAGAGAAAATACCGTCATCGATTTATGTACCGGTTTTGAAAATACTTCATACTTTTTGGTTTTCTGAGACTTACAATCCATAGCAGTGATAATGATAATGAGGAAGCTGGTGCATATTTGGATCAAACGCAATAAATCTTCCGATGTGCTACAAGTATTTTCAATACGATGCCCTGAATTTGTACGTTTTCAAAAGCAGACTCAAGGCAGTTGAGTGATATTTGGAAGGTATTACTTAAAAACGAGTGTACTTCACTTGTTTATCAGGCAATGTCAACGAGGCCTTGTCTCTGTGATGCATTAAACCTTTACTTTTGCACCGTATTTGCACCACGTTTATCTCAGAGTGTATTGGGCTTCAAATGTTAGTATAGGTAATTTAATAACATACAATAAAATCACATTAACTGCATTAGTAAAATATCAAGAAATCCAAATAACCTTGAAACAAATCCATAATCCTAAGAAAATATTCCCAGTCCATACAGGATAATCGACATCGTTTCCGCAGTTCCGTGATCAAAGCTCTTAATAAGCCCGATCCCTAATCCTAATGAAGATAACGCTTAAAGACCATTAGCGTTAAGGCTACTCATTTTTTTGCGTAACTACCCCCCTATTATTGTGATATATTACGTTTTGGGTCTTTCTGGAATATTAAGTATTGTGACGACGTGCTCTTGTTAATCAGGCTTTATACATATATTTGGGGGATGTTTGGGAATTGTTGCTAAGAGGCAGGTTTAAGAACATCCCAACGTCTACATAACATTATCTACAGTGTTGAAAACCATGTTATTACCTACTCATAATATGCGTTGAACTACCCCTGTCCAAGCTACAATAAGTTTGAATAACAGATATTATGACAAAACTGTCTCAACTCCAAGTAATTTAATAAGTTGATTGATATTGAAGTGCAAGCGTAAATATAATAAAATGTAATAAAAATATAAATTTATACTTTACACAGACCTACAGATAATTGTGTAATTCCAAACCGTAATCGGCTTGATCTCTAGAATATTAACACAGGATAAAATAATAATATTGAAGTTTATAAACTAACACTCTTATATCTACATCTGTATCCTAACTATACGTTTAATTAAAAGCTGTTTCCAGCATCACACAACTGTAATAATTATCGAGCAAGTTCTCTTTGACTTGGAATTAGTCGCTATATAGAGATATCAACGGTATTCCTAACTCAGATATCCGCCTGGTCTTGATGGAAGTCATTTACTAAATAATTTCAGTTTAAAATGTACCAGTTGTGCGACCATGGAAAGAAAAACGCTATCTAAATCAATGTTGCCAACATTATAACATTTATTAGGGTAGATTACTTCCATCAATCTTTTATTCAAGCACAAACACAAAAACTACAGACCCAAACAAAACAGCTGAATCATAATTACAAAATAATGAAGTGAACAAAATATTCCAATCCGTCCTCACTCTGCTAATCGCCTGTAGTTAGCAAGGCAAGCGTTGAAAGGAAAATTAATTATGAACAGACATCTCTGTAATTAACTTTATTTCTATGGAAATTAACTTCAATATTAGTAATTACTAAAGTTAACCTTCTTTAGTAGTTTGTTACTAGTTTTGAAATTTCAACGTCCGATAGCTGTTGAGATGTTTGTGGCATTATTTGAATTATACATCGCATCGTAATCTATCGTATCATATTGTAACGTATCGTATCATAAATTATTAAAAGAATTTTAGAAAGCAGGGCTTTTTAATAATATATGCCAAGCATCAGCATACTAAACTAACTATTTGCATTTACTACTTTTAATATGTTTTTTTTTTGCATTGTAGATGCGTTGCTACCTCGAAGATAGAGTAAGGAGGGGAAATTAAAGAAGAATGCTACGGTTTCAGTGGACCCCGAGTCCACAAAAATTTCAGCATTAATGGGATGGGAGAGGGTAATTCTAGCCCCCATGTGGCTCAACCAGAAGACGTCAAAGACACTTGGCTGTTGGATTTGCATGCTGGTAGTTGCAAGTTGGTCGGGGAACAGATCTCCTATCATCAAGAGTTACTCTCCTTCTACGAGATGCTCTCCCAGTGGAACAGGGGTTAATTAGAGTTATTTAGTCAAAGAAAAGCTACCCATAATGATACTAATAGATATCTTCTTCTATATAAATACAAATATCGTTTTTGACAGGACAACGTTAGTTAAAAGCACAGATCAGTGGTCAAAAGTGATTGAGTGATGCAGACAATAGTCAGTAAGACGATGGTGTACACTGAAAATCAGTGACATTCTATGCATTATAGAAGAGAAATTCAACGGATATAGTAAATTTATAGTTACGGAAGGGAGAGTAAGTTAGAGTATGAATTAATTAACGAGTAAGGGAATAAGTAGGTGGAAGAAAGAGTTAGCGAATGATTTAAATATAGGTACCTATTTCAGCGAAGGCGACGGGTAGTTAATATTATAAAGAAAGAAATCTACTTTTCTCAGCATAATCAGTTTATTTAAACAGTTCTTAAGCCAGAGCGGTGCAGTGTGTGCTCTCTGAATTAAAGTGGCTTGTTTGAACATCATTATTTTATAACTTTACGGGTTCTACTGAGATTGTTTAGCTAGAAAGCTGTCCTTGTTTAAAATGAGCATTTTATTATCGCATTATATTTTATATTGCATGTTTTTGTATATTTATTTCGTATAGTTAAAATGTTTAAAGTCATAATTTATTCTTTACAATTATGGTAACTTTAAATATATCTTTTTTAGAATAATTTACTTATCTATTCCCTAAAGTCTTATACAATATATAAAAATATATGAAAAACATATTAGAAATGATTATGAATAAAATGGGAAACAGAATAATAAAAATTGTACATTTAAATATTGAAAGAAAATATGTCTATTTTGGGATATTGTATAATGAAAGTCTGGGTGAAATTTCCTGGTAAGTCTGGGCTGTAGGCTCAAGGGACATTGTTATGTTATATTTTTAGATAAAAAAACAGACAATGGTCGTCTGATTAGAAGAATAATTATTGCATCAGAAATAGATTTACTTTAATTATTATGTGGCATAACAAAGAAATTTTTTTTATGATAGATAAGGGACAAACGCACAGACGGTCCACTTGATGGAAAGTGGCCACCGTAGCCTATGGACATTGACAAAACTAGACCCCTCCCTCTCCTATTCCATTACTGCTGCAGTACCAATGAACACCGGGTTCTTGCTAGGAGTCCAGTAAAACCGCAGCAGTCTTCTCATCGCTCCTCCTACTCACTCTATCTTCGAGGCGGCAACGCATCGACAAAACAAGAGATACCATCTAGTTTTGTAGATGTCCACGGGTGACGGTGTCCACTTTCCATCAGGTGGACCGTCTGCTCGTTTGTCCCTTATCTATCATTAAAAAAATTCAATTCTCTACCGTAATTTAAAATTAAGGTAACAAGCGATATATTTTCCGCAAGATATACGTGGACACACCCCACTTCAGATGTATACAGATTTTGTAAGAATATACCTAAAAATGTAGTCTCTTTTCAAAAATTACACAAGAAAATTAAACTTTATAAAAGACAAAGACAACTTTAGTACGATTTACTCACTTCATGACCTGAATTAAAATTCATACGCTTTAACAGAAGTTATGAAAATGGAAGGTACCGACTTTAATTTAAATAACCGGGACAAAGGGTTGCTTTACAACTTCTCAGAGGAATTAAGTCATATTTATTATCTGTGAATTTGTTTTTCAAATTATAAGGTATTTTCATGAGAGAATATTTGACACAGTGTTGGAACATTAATGCTTTCTGTTTAGTCTCCATTTACTTTATAAAAGGTTGCGTACGTTAAAATAAAAAAAGGAACCCTTATAGAATCATTCTGCTACATGGTTGTCTGTCTTTAACATCCTCTTTGTCAGGATCCTCAATGGCAAAAAAAATTAATCTCCTAAGAGAAATGTGGTACCCATTACTGTACAGCAATACGTATACACATACAATTTGTATAAAATAATATAAAATAATTTACCCGCTACCGTTGTACTCGTACATATCAAAAATATCACTTTCATTCACCTCCACAATTTATTAACGTCTTTGAGTATCCATTTGAAGATTTTTTTAATTATTTTAACTTTTATTTTATAGCAAGTACACCCACCCAGTGTTGATAATATATAACCTTTGTTGTGATAGAAAAGTCAGTCTTTTTAGTGTTTGTTTTTCCAGAAATTCAGATAGATTGAAAGATAGACGCATTCATTTTTCTTAAATATATTCTATATTCAGACATGCGATTAGTATAACCTATATACATATACCTTTTCTTAGCCCTAATGCTATGACGCAATAACTTGCTAATTTATACAGTTTCTAATTCTTCTCTCGTATTTAAAACAATAAGATGTTCTTTGTTTATAATTCTCTAACAAAATTAAAGCTTCAAAATTTTCCTAAGTCTTTTACTCAGGAAATGAATTGCCTATGGAGTGGTGTTTGTTTATGTCAAGTTGGTATTATTGTGGTACCTAAATGAGCATAATACATCGAATGAGAGAGAAATGATACCCATTACTGTACAGCAATACGTAACATGTGTAATTTATACGAGGCCCAACAGTGCCAGGGTCTTGAAACCCAGGCACTGTTGGGCCATACAGATAACAGTATGTGTGTTTTTATCAAGGAACACTCGATGTTCTGACAACACTTGCTATATCTAAGTTTGTTAAACGTTACTGAGGATCATATTTGATTGATTACTGGCATAGTTTAAAGTTGGGTAACTAGGTCGAGGTCTTTTAAACCTGTCCCAGTTTCTTCAGCCCCAGGCATTGCTTTGCGGATGTGATACTCGTATCGCAATCTTGTGATTCCTAATATCCTTGTTACACAATGTAACTCATTATGCCTTTAACCTGTGATGTTTTATCTGTGTGTATTTCGCAAAATCGGAAAATGAGAAAGCTAGTGTAACATGATGCTAAAATATTTATACCTTAGCGAAGCGAGCAGTAACTACCAGTAAATAAACAATAAGAGAATTTAAAAGGAATGCTGTATTTTGTAAGTAGTTAGTAGTACCTAAATATTTATTGGTAAATGAATGATTATCTTCTCTCTTATATATTTATGCCGGAACTTCTCATACAGATAAGTTCGTTTAATGTATATTGGTATGATGCTCACTCCATTATTTCCTTGTTCCCATAGTACCCTTTATTCACCGACGACTGTGGTTGTATAAAGGTAAGTGCTTTACTGCGTGTAAGTCAGTATGTGAAATTTTACTGACGTAAAATGTATATTTCTTTGAAGCCTTTTTACTTTACTTTTTATATTTTTACGTTTCTAAAATGGAAAACTTTCGCGTGGAAATATTTTCTGCTATGATATGTTCTATTGACGGCAAGTCTTCCAATCTTTCGTGGACGTTCATAATAATTTTAAGGAACAAGAAACTAGCGACCCGCCCCGGCGTCGCACGGGTGCAATGTATCTTTTATACGTATGTATTGTATTTACAAGCTTTCTGTCTATTAGTGAAAACGGCATTAAAATCCTTTGAAAGATCTAAGCGAATAGATAGCGGGCAGCAATTTTGTCAATATGTACCGGGACTAACGGGTCTATAAAGCATCTAGCGACATGCCGCTTTTGTTTCTCGGCAGTAGCAGTCTTTTAAAAACATGTGTAGAAGCTACATGATTTTCGGTACAGCCGTTGTCGAGACATTAAGGGTTAATTAAGGACACATTTGCCTTTGTTGAATCGATATGTGAAACCAAGTTTCGAGTCGTTTTTTTGCTGAAAACAAATAACGTTTAAACTCAACAAGGGCACGAAAGATAGTCCTGGTTAAGTATATATTAAAAACTAGTCGACCCGCGCGACTTTGCCCGCGTGAAGCTCTGCTCTTATCGGTCTTAGTGTGATGATATACAGCCTATAGCCTTCCTCGATAAATGGGCTATCTAACACTGATTTTTTTGAAATCGGACCAGTAGTTTCTGAGATTAGCGCGTTTAAGTACACAAACAAACACTTCAGCTTTATATTAGTATAGATAAATATTTGCTGACAATATGCAGACTTTAAACATCGTCCAACAACCATTGATTAGGCAGCTTGTCTAGAGCCTAGCTAGTTTGTTACTGATAGCAAGTTCCAGCAGCAAAATGTTGTGAACTTGCAGCAGTGTTGCTAGCTCTAGCCAGGTGCTGCTTAGCGTTAGATAGGTCTCAAGACTATAGAATTATTTATTATTTATAGTTACGACTGCTAAATGTGAAGTAATATAAAAATGATAATATTTCCGCAATACCATAAGAGCATACTTAGCGTGTGCATCATGTAGCAATATTGTATTATAAAAGTGCAGTTTTACTTGTTCTTGAATACGAATGCTCAACAATAGAAAGCTTTGTAGTCTAGGAGCTGGATGTATGAAATACATTTAAGGATAACGTTACTATTAGGTAGGTAGGTCAACAAAATTCAGTGGTTCATCTAGCACCAGTCCTATAAATTTCACTTTTTGTAATTTTACAGGGACCTAAAGCTAATCTCAAACGAATCCCTATCAGAACTTCGACATCGCGACATGCAAACCCAGTTCGCGCGGTAGTATATATTGACCGTTATAGATTTTTTTTTATAGTAGAAAAGGTGCAAACGAGCAGATGGTCCACCTGATGGTAAGTGGCCACCATCGCTCATAGACATCGACAAAACAATAGATAACCTCTTGTTTTGTCGATGCGTTGCATCCTCGAAGATAGAGTGGCGAGGGGGAGTGAAGAAGAAAAAATGCTGTGGTCTCAACGGCCCCTGAGCTAGATCCCAGAGTCCCGTCACGGGGGAAACAAACAGAGGATAAATAATAATTAGGGTCCGCTAACTCGCACGCACGGGATGGTGAGTTCCCCATCGATCTGCGACTGATGAAATTGAAGAACCTGATCTTGATCCTTTCAAATCTGATTTTGACTACTAATATTACTTAAAGAAGAGGTACAAATCCTGCAAATTCTCCTCCGAGTCGTTGCTTTATATCAGACAAGTTATAGTCAAACGCTGACTTAACTTATCTTGTCCTACAAGTGTATTTTAATGTGAAAGTATCTATGTTTGGATGTTTGTTACTCATTCGCGCAAAAACGGCTGAACGGATTTCACTGCAATATGGCACACAGATACTTTATAATCTTTGTTAATATATAGGCTACATTTTATCCCGGAAATAGTTATAGTTATAGTTCTAGTGGGATAGCAAAAACATAATTTTTTTTAACCTGAATATTATCTTTATATAGCTATATATAATTTTGATTATTTTTAAGTACGTATTCGTGATAAATTTAGTCCGTGTGAAGACGAAGCGAATCGACTAGTATTCAATATAAAAAAAAGAAATATCCAAATTTACATCTACCTCTTAGCCTAAATAAGTATGGAACTGTCATTTCACTAACAATGTTTCGCATTCAGACGTCGTCCCACAAAAAGTATATTTATTTTCCACCGCCTCTACTGCGGGTGGGAATTATGATTTTTTGCTCTAATGTCTCATTCCTCATGTTTTTGGACTTTTTAGTACGTTAGCCGTTTCTGTGTAAATCCTTTTCTGTTTCATGTAAAATACTTTCACACGTTTTAAATTTTAACTTTTACTAAAGGTTGTTTTATTTTAACTGCTATTTAAGTAAACGATGCTGAATAAATTCTTATATAATTGAGACAACAACTAAGATAAATATACTTGACTTTGACTTTAGGGATAACTGGGATAATAATACCAATAAAATACTATATTTATGGTTCTAGATGATATTAGCAGAAAGAAAAACATTAAATTTTTGAAAAACACAGACAATTTTCTAGTATTAAGAATTGAGAAACTAAGAAGAGTTAGATAAAATTTCAGGCAAAAGCAATTTATAAAGAAATGGAACGAACTAGAAGCTTCGAAGCGTCAGTAGCTGAGTGGTTCAGGCGTTGGATTCACGATCAACAAGTCGTGAGTTCAAATCCCGGACATTGGACTACTGGTGTGGCCCACTCCTGACACAAGCTATTTACTAGGAGGGGTAAAGGGAATACTAGTAGTATGTGATCCATACTGCTAGTAATCTTTCAAAAAAAAAAAACATTACTATGAGCCTACTCAAACTTAAGTATATCAAAACCTTTAATTATCATCTTTCGTGAATGATTTGATATTTATTTGACAGTTGACAAAAGAGGACAATTAAATTTATCTTTTTACTATTAACGAGAAGCCTGCCCTCGCTTTGCTCCGGATATTTGAAGGAATATTTTTACTATTTGGAATAAGAGAGAGAGAGAGTAAGAAAAGGTGCTAAAACTGAAAAATGAACAGCGAGAAAGATAAAAATTGAAGAAGAGAGTAGAAAGAGAATGAGAATAAAAGGATAAAAGAAGAAGAGAGACAGGAATACTATAGATTTCTCTCAGTGAAAGAGTTTTTACAATCAGATCAGTAGCAACACTGCATCACCTTTGTCACTCAGTGAAAGAATTTTTAAAATCAGATCTGTAGTTCATGAGAAAACATTCACTTTACAAAACGGCCCCGTTATGCCACTTAAATCTTTTAAATTATAATATTTATAGCAACACCACATAGCCTATGATACACGGAAAGGATGTAGCTATCTATCGGTGAAAGAATTTTCAAAATCAGTTCAGTAGTTTTCGAGCCTATTCGCAACAAAAAAACATACAAACAATCAAATCTATCCTCTTTATATAATAGTGTAGATTTATCTAAAAGGAAAAATAAATAGAATAATGGTTTCAAATGCAATTAAAATAATTTTTTGCATATTTAAAGAAAATACTTTTTTAGTGTGGCAACACTAAGATATGTAATCAAGAATATGTAGGGCTAAAGATCTTTAAACTTGTCATTATCTATACAACGAATAAATTTTGTCTCAGTACGTTTCTACAATTAACGAAATTAATGAGTTAAGTATAGCTACCGGCACGTATGTATAGGTTTGACCTTGAATGCGTAGAAGTCAATATTAGGGCCTTTTTAGCGGTCATGTGATTGTCAGTTCCCACGCGTCTACTATTTGTCATATTAGTAAACGTCACTGATGGAACTGCCAATACAGGCACGCAGCACCCTCACAATGCGCAACTTTTCTCCACTATTTTTGCTAGTGGTAAAGTTAGCTGCCGACTTCTAAAACAATAAGTCCTAAATTAATGAGTGTCTGTGCGGCAGTAAGATTGTTATTTTAGGACTTCTTTTTAGTCATGAGTAAGAAAATATATAAAAGAGTACTAACAGAACACAGCAGCGCAAATCCGAGTTCCGCTTTATTAGCATTCCTCACACGAAGCGTGCCTCGGAAATATTCTCAGATTTCGAGAGTTTCCCGGACTTTTCTAATACCTTCAGGGCACTAACAACTTCATTCGAAGTTACAAAGTATGCTCAATACGCCTAATTTGAAATTTTACATAACTTTTTCATATGGGAATCATTTTTTCAGGCTTTAACCAACGTTAGGTATATTTTGAAAGTTTTTGTTAATATTAGTCATATGAAAATCTTTTCTTTTCACAGACTTCAAAAAAATAAAAAAATAGTACTCCGTCATTTATGAATCGATTTCAATGAAGATTCCTTAACGCCTCCAACTAAGATAAATGCCACGTCAGTAATCCAATGACTGGGATTTGAACCCACGACCCACTGAGCTACTGACGCTTTTGGAATTGAAGGTGCCAAAATCCAGTTCTGATGATGGAATCATGAAGGAATTGAGAGAACTCCTAAAAACTTATGGGCATACATATACGTGAAGACTTTAAAAATAAAATAATTGTATATGTCAGAAGAGAGAGCCGATTAGGATGAATGAAGTAATCGAATATCACGATTCTGTAGTTTTTGGACAGGAACCCAGGCAGTGCCTTGGATTTGTGACCAAGGTGTAGGCTTAAGGGATTCCTTTATGTAATTACGAAACTCACCTCCACTGCCCGGTCTCACTGTTTGTCTTAGGTTAGGTTAACATAAGGCTAACCTAACCTAACATAAACCTAACCTAAGGATAACCTAAGATTGTGTTAACACATCTAAATGCAATGTAGGGACTCATAATAAATGACATGTAAGAATTCACATGATCCTTCGTCCAATATCCGTGATATAGCGACAAACTATTAGTTACACATCAACTCCAGGTGATGTTTACTCAAAGAGACTTGTCGAGAAACTAAAGTGTACAGCGTCAGTTGGGAAATATAAAAACTAGACAATGGTAGCAATGCCCCTCCACTAGTGGGGAGAAGTAAATCAACAAAACGGAAATATGTCGCTGGCGTCCCGATTAATCGATAATCGATTACTAGTTTGAAGCTATTAAAAGTCGTTGAATAAAGTGCCGTAGATGTCGCTCGTATTCCGATTATTCGATAATCGTTTACTCGCTATCTAAAATCGTTGAATATTAAAATGACGCGATGGAAGTGAAAAAAGTCCTCTTTATTATTAGGTTAGGGAAAAAGTATCTTCGCATTTTTTAAGAAAATTCAAAACATTTTTTAATATACTTTATTTACATTTAACTAAAGTATGTAGGTACCATTTTGTTCGATAAATTTTTGCCATCTTGTAGGTAGGGACATGATCCCATTGCTGTAGAAATTTTGGGGCTTCTGATCAAAAAACCGCGACAAGTAGTTTTCGCAGTCCTCTCGTGATATTAACCTGACACTGCCTAAAGAATTCTGAAGAGACCGAAACAGATGGAAATCTAAAGGTGCAAGGTCAGGACTATAAGGCGGATGCATTAACACCTCCCAGCCAAACTCTCTTAATTTTTGCTGAGTGGCTAAAGATGTGTGAGGTCTAGCGTTATCATGATGAAAAACCACACCCCTTCTGTTAACTAATTCCGGCCGCTTTCTCTCAACTTCTTGCTTTAATCTCATCATTTGTTCGCAGTAGAGTTCAGAATCGATGGTCCTGCTTGGTGGTAACAGCTCATAATGAATAATGCCCTTCCAATCCCACCACACACACAGCATCACCTTGTTGCGAGTTAACCCGGGTTTCGCCACAGTGTGTGAAGCCTGACCGGCCTTTTCCGCACGTTCTTGTCGTACGTGATCCACTTTTCATCACCATTTATCAGCTTCTTCAAAAATAGTTTGGTTTCATTACGTTTAATAAAGAACACAAATGAGTACACGGTTCATTAGGTTTCTTTTATTGAGCTCCTGAGGTACCCAAATATCGAGCTTTTTTGTGTACCAGTTTTTTTCAAATTCGCCAAAACTGTTTTGTGATCAATTCCCAGTTCTTCAGCTACGTCGTAACTACTGATATGCCGATCTTGCTCCACTCCTTCAAAAATGGCATCCATTTTATATGTAATAGGACGACCAGAGCGAGGTGCATCTTTGACATCAAAATTTCCGGATTGAAAGCGCTTAAACCAAATTAGTAGTGCTACTCTCACAGACACTGCACTAGGTCCATAAACATCGCAAATTTTTTTCGCGGCTTGCGTTGCATTTTTACCTTTTTTATAGTAAAATTTTAAAATGTATCGAATTTCTTCATTACATTCACTCATCTTCACAGTACGAAAAACAAATAAAAATCACACATTTTCCTAATTTGAATTTGGAATTATCTTCTTTAAAATGTAAACTTTGAATGATACCAAAACCAGCCAGATACAAATAGTATAGCCAAAGAAATTTTATTACAAGTTCATACATACTATAATGCGAAAAGACTTTTTCCCCAACCTATTATTATTCTACCCTAACTACAGCCTAACACGACCTTCATTATTATCCTACCCCGACATATACTATTGTCCTAATATATTGGGCCTGGTAAATAATGTTTAAAACACATTAACAATTTAACATTACAAACTGTAAAATTTAATTTAATTTAATTTATTAAATTTTATAGTTACCGCCAAGTGTCTCTGACGCCTTCCGGCCGAGCCGCATGTGGGCCAGATCTATCCCTCACTCTCCCATCCCATTACTAGTCTTCTCTTCGCTCCCCCTCCTCACTCTATCTTCGAGGCGGCAACGCATCGACAAAACAAGATATCCTCTAGTTTCGTCGATGTGTATGGGCGACGGTGGCCATTTTCCATCAGGTAGACCCTCTGCTTGTTTGTCTTTTAACTATAATTAAAAAAATCACTAATGCAGATAAATAAATTAACATTCATTATTTTTATTAATGTTGAAAACACAAATTTAAAACCCACCTATAAGAACCAAAACATTTAGTAAGCTTTTTTCTCAGTAATTATACTTTAAAAAAAAAAATACATAAATATATATAAAAAATCATGTTGTCTTTTTGATTAATACATATAAGTCGTGCGTCAAACAATTTTTTTTTTACTTTAATAACTGTATAATTCTAGCTATCCGTATATTTCACAGCGTCACCTATTGGATCCCATTATGGCTTAAAAGTTAAAAGAATCGGTTCAGAACTTTAAAACAATATTAATATTACTCTATAATCCTATCTTCCAATAAATTGGATACATTTATGAATGTGACCCAGTTTATACAGAACTCAGCACATACTGTGTTTCTGTGTGTAGCACTTGTAATAAGCAGCTCAGATTATGATTTTCAAACACAGTGCAATGTTTGGTTTTAAAATGCATACGTATTCCAGAATAGTAGAGCGGGATAAGGAGCTAGCTAACTAAGCAGTTTGTTGAGAAAACTTACATTTCTTTTGAATGTGTATAAATAAAATGGAGTATGAATTTTATATTTTATTATAACCAGTATATCGCACATGCTTAGTTTTAAACGACTTTTTGTGGGTATAAAGTCTATTGCTATTGTGACGTACAAAAAACTTTACAAACAGACTCCTATACATTCCTAAATACTCCTATACACCCCTTATATACTCATATACACTACCATATAATCCTACACACTCCTTTGTATACATAACTGAAACTAAGAATTATTTATTTAAATTAGACTTTTTTTTAAATACATTGTTGGTTACTTAGTTTGTCTGAAGCCACCAACTTGGAATGCAGTTTTTTGTTAAAGCGAGCAGGCCATATCCAGTCCTGCACATTTCTATATACTCCTATACACCCCTAAATATTCGTATACAGTCTTATACATTCCTATATACTCTTATATATTCATATGCACTCCTATACATTCATATACTCATAAACCTATACATTCATTTTCTTTTGTTACCAGAGAACATTATAATAAACGAAAACAGAAAGAATAAATCTAACTTAAGAGGACTTCGTACGAACGACACTTTTGAAAAATAGATTTTTACCATTTTTTACATTTTTTCGCGCTGAGCCCCAAGCTTACCCCTTACCGTGTGATAGAGAGAACTACAGCTCGAACTGATTTTACCTAAAAAAAAAGCCAGTGATGGCCCAGTGGTTGAGACTTCAAGTCTTACTCGGGAGGTCCGATTTCGATCCTGGGCACACACCTCTGACTCTGAGTTATGTGTGTTTTAAGTAATTAAATATTACTTGCTTTAACGGTGAAGGAAAACATCGTAAGGAAACCTGCACTGCTGAGAGTTCCCTAGAAGTTCTCAAAGGTGTGTGAAGTCTGCCAACCCGCACTGGGCCAGCGTGGTGGACTATGGCCTAATACCCTCCTCATTCTGAGGAGGAGACCCGGCTCAGCAGTGGGCCATTGACAGGTCGTGATGATTGCAAAGAAAAGTCTTTTTTTTAAATTTTAAATGTTTTTTTTTCTATTATATTAATTGAATAATAAAAAAAACAAAACGTATAGTCATGGCAGAGGTACGTATATATCGCATGGTATTTTTTTTTCTTCTGTAATTTCATTATATTTAGGAGAAAACAGGGGACTACGTTTGTATGAAAAAAGTGTCGACTGATTTCCTCTTAATGTTCATAATGTCAGTGACCAAAACGATAGTCAATCAGTTAGTCACATTATCTATATGGAAGCTATACTGCACACTAACACGTAAAAGACATAAAGGGAACCCGAGAAATATAATCCAAAACACTCAAAAAATTCACCCGGGCGAGCTCCGTTTGACAACAAGCACAAATCTATCGGAACAGAGGTTATATATTGTCTTGTGATAAATTGTTCCGTGGGTATAATTGAAATACATAGTTATAAACAGCGTGGCTAACTGTGATAGATTTAAAATTTTATTTTTTATTGTTATAGAACACAGAACTTTTGATAAAACATTTAGGTCATTAAACTAGCCCGAGTTAGTATGCAACTGTCACGCTAACAATGTTTCGCGTACAGCTGTCGCAAAAACTACGTTTATTCTGACATCGCCTTTTACTACCTACCCACACCCACACATTCAGAAATAAACCTATATATTCTGTCCAATTCTACACAAGCAAACTCAATTGTTAAATACATATTTAATAGTGAAAAACAACCTCAATAAACTAAAAGTGCTTGAACATGTCCGTAAGAAATACAAAATCAACACTCACACGGCAATGTTAACCTTGAGACCCATGAGCAAGTTTAAAGACGTCTTCTACTATGCATATGTCGCAGTCATCTGGTTGAATCTCCTATTTGATTGAATAACTAGCGCGTTCATTGAATAACTAAAGGACAACTCGTCTTGTCAAGTCAAGTTGAACGTTACATTAAACAAGTTGTTTAATGTAACGTTCAACGTCTTGACTGAACGTCATTTAGCATAGTCGTTGAATGGGATATAGCCGACTTTGTAATGAGGACATGACACACCTGATTATGATTTTATATTGTATTTTAAGTCTCCAAATTTTCCTTTGAATGAAGCGTCAGTAGCTCAGTGGTGCGGGCGTTGGATTCACGATCGATAAGTCGTGGGTTCAAATCCCGGACATTGGACTACTGGCGTGGCCCACTCCTGACACAAGCTATTTGTTAGCTTACTAGGAGGGGTAAAGGGAATACTAGTAGTATGTGATCCATACTGCTAGTAATCTTTTAAAAAAAAAAAAAATTTCCTTTGAAAGTAGCCGGCGGCGGCGTAATAATAGGTAAATCCATGCTGTCACACTATTTTATTACGAATTAAAATACAATTTAAAGTAAATTTAATCAAAAAAAATATCAACACAGTTCTATCTGTGCGAGCTGTTTGACGCCATATTTGTTTTGTTGACTACTAGCGCCGAAGTGGAAAAAAAATGAACTCAATTTCAATCACCTGACTGATTTTACGTCCGCTCTATTCAAAGGGCTATGTTACAATCCGCTAACTAGTTGGACGTTGAGTGACGCTTGTTCAATCAACGTTCAGTCTAGTCATTCAATTGAATGTTGTCATTCAATGAACGCGCTAGTCATTCAATCAAATAGCAGATTCAACCAGATGACGGCGACACATACATCTCCAACGCTCGACCTCGCTACCGACTATTAAAATAACTAGCTGCGTCCCGCGGTTTCACCCGCTATATTTTGGATTATTCACACTATATCATTACAAATTATAGCCTATGTGTTATTCTGATGTGTAAGCTATATTATTGTAAAGTTTCATCAAAATCCATTCAGTAGTTTTTGCTTGAAAGAATAACAAACATACATCCAGACATCCATACATTCTTATAATATTAGTAGGATAAAGTACATTATTCACGTGCTCCTTGATAACGGTGGCCTAGCACCACGCCACCAAACAACACTACACTATAAGACTAACTATATCCTATCGGAACGAAAGTTATGTATTGTCTATTCAAAATAAAATTAAATTAACTGCTAATTTATAAACGGTATTTACAACACATATATAAAATTGAACAGTAACTTAAATAATAATAACATGCCTTTTCGATAGAAAGGCGGACAGTTCCTGTAGCTTGTGGTCCAATTGCAGGTTTATTACTATACATAAACTTTCGTCCATCGCTTGACCCCATTATCTAACATTTAACTAAGATAATAATAATATATTTATCTATATACATGGGATCAATACCGCACAGTAACAAGCCCAAGACAATAATAATATGCACTTAAAGCGGCAATAGAAAAAACCAACACTAAAAACTTACTCCAAACCTTAGTAATAGAGACCCAGCATCACGACACCATACTACTGCTATGTATACAAGCCGAGAAGCGCCTTGGAATTTCGACCAAAGTGTAGGGTAAAAGGCCTTTTGTATAATTACAACTACAGTTGATTTCTCGTGAGGGGACGGGTTAGAATACTATTCCCCTCTGCCGCTGGGAGAGCATCTCTTAAGAGGCGAGTAACCCAGCACCCTCTTGGTGACAGGAGATCGGGTCCCCGACTGGCTTGCGACCACTAGTCGTGGACGCGTTCCGGTCGAGCCGCATGTGGGCCAGACTTACCCCCTCCATCTCCCATCCCAATTAATGCTGCGGATCTAGTGGACTCTGGGCTCTTGCTCAGTGTTCACTGAAACCGCAGCCTTTTTTTTCTTATCTCATCCTGCCCAATCTGTCTTCGAGGATGCAACGCATCGGCTAAACAAGAGAATACTCTCTTGGTTAGCCGATGCTAACTTACGTGGACCTCAAGATGGGTGACCTTAACCCCGACACTGCACGACAACACCAGAGACTGAGTCTAATCTATCGCGCTAAAGGTGATAAATTATTGTCTACACATCGGTATACTTGAAATAATATAAAAGGGAATTATAGCTATCGGCACGTAAGTTTACCTTTGACCTTGAATGCGCAGAAGTCACTATTAGGGCCTTCTTAGCGGGAAGCGCGGGGAGAGAGCAGCGCGTCACACGAGATTGGTTATTATGCGACGTTTCAGTTAACGCGCGTCTGCTATTTGTCAAAATAGCAAACGTCACGAATGGAACAGCCAATACAGGCACGCAGCACGCCCAAAATGCACAACTTCCCCCACTACTTTTTCTCAAACGCACACTTATGTGCACAAAAATATAAAAAGATTTTATCTTACCAATTTTATAGAATTTCTACTAACTTTTTAGTACTAAACTGAAGGAAGTTTATTCACAAATTTTATTACTCGTAAAAGTTAGGACATTTTTTTTTATATGTAACCTAATAATACTAAGGCTTTTCAAGGATGAAATTTTTGTAAGGTAGTTATATTAGCCTACAGTAGATCGTCTGAAAACATATTTAATAATTTCATGATGTAGTCATACTAACTTCGCATTGCTCTTTTACCCCCATAAGGGATGATTTTCGAAAAAATATTTTACACATGTTTCATGACTTTCAATGATGAACCTTTATACTAAATTTCACTTGAATAACTTCAAAAACGGCAAAGTTTCATACTAACTTTGCACCCCCATTATACCCCCTTAGGGAGTGATTTTTGAAAAATCCTTTCTTAGTGCTCCCCTACGTTATAAAAGGAACCCCTGTGCAAAATTTCAAGTTTCTAACCCTTATAGTTTAGGCCCTGCGTTGATATGTCAGTCAGTCAGTCATCTTCTCCTTTATATATTTAAATATAAAAGATTATATTTGATTTAGCAACACCGTATATAAAATAGTATTCGCGGGTAGTTCATTTTACCTTCTTTCGATCAGACAATATATAACTTTCGTTTCGCAAGAATTGAGTTAGAGTAGTGTTATTTAGTGGCGTGGTGGCCTCCGTTATCGAGGAGCACGTGAGTGATGTACTTTATTATTTTAATATTTGGTAGCGAGATCGAGCGGTGAAGGTGAGAGTTTAGCCATAAAAGACGTTTTTAAACCTGCTCCTAGGTCTCAGTCCCCAGGTACTGCTCGGATTTTACCTTTTATATTGTCATTTTAGTGTTACTACATAGCTTCTGTACTGTTAATACACATGACAACAACGACATTTGTCTTAGTCTTGAACACTAAATAGACTGTTTTATTTTATAAGTTGCGACCCGGCGACGTCCGTCGTTCTCAACGGTCACCTGAGAGCACGACAGTGGCGACCTTACCTCTTGTACCATATTTCCTCAAAATACGTCAACCAAGTTTCTCATTTAGTTTAGTGTTAGAAATCACGTAAGTTTACCAACTTTTACTAATAAAACTACAGTTGATTTAATTCTTAAAGTGGTCTAGCAGTGAAAAGGGGGAAAGTAAACCTGCACCTGGGTCATAAGCTCCGAACACTTCTCGACTCGACTCCAGACATTACTGTATAGTAAAAGTAATAATAACTACAAAATTTAGAAATATATTTATTTCTCCTTTTTTTCTTATTACCTTTGTCCCATGAATGTAACACTCATTTCAACACATGGACCCCATCTAAAAAAATATATATATGATGGAGTGGGTAGTACTTAACAGTTGGTAACACCTCCCTTACGTCATAACAGCTCTCGATGGTTTTGATAGCATCAATCGAGTAAACGATTATCGATTAATCGGTACGCTAGCGCCATATTTCCTATTTGTTGATTTACTTAATACTTCTCCCCTCTGGTGGCATTGCTACCATTGTTTAGTCCCTTTTTTTACTTTAGTCTCTCGACAAGTCTCATTGAGTAAACATCACCTGGAGTTGAAGTGTAACAATAGTGTGTCGCCTTGTTACGGACGGACCTCTCCGACTAAGGATCATGTGATCAAGTATATTGTATTTGGGTGTGTTAACACAACCTTAGGTTAGGTTTATGTTAGGTTAGGTTAGCCTTATGTTAACTTAACCTAAGACAAACAGTGAGACCAGCAGTGGAGGCAAGTGTCGTAATAAGTAAGGAGCTCCTTAAGTCTACACCTTGGTCACAAGTCCAAGGCACTAAAAATAAGATTATTGTTTTATTTTTTCATTTGACACAGCAACACTGTTCTAACTCATAATTGAAACCCATTACCTTTGGAAGTTTAACAGTTGAGTAAAATATTAAGAATTTGTTTGCCACGTATTTTCTATTTACGCAGTATTAAACAAAGTGTCTTCGCTGTCAGTACGCCTAATTCTTTTAACAGATTTTAATGCGGTTTTCACTAATAGATAGAGAGATTCAAGAGGAAGGTTTATATGTATAATACATACATATTGTAGTAGAGAAACAAGTACAGTACCTTTTTATATAAACCCACTCATCTTTCTTCCGTTTACTATTGAGGCAATTGAGCTTGCATGAGTTGACGTAAGTTTTATTATCTGTGCCACATATGGGCACGTATACTCTTTCACAGTCTTCACAACCAAGATGTTCCAGTACTGGTATATCATCTTTTACCGAAAATTGATATATTTCCACTATTAAAAGGGATAGGAGAAAGTATTTTGCTGGAAAATAATGTAGAATGTAAACAACCGGGGGCAAAAAATCACGTTTGTTGTTTGGGAGCCCCCCTTAAATATTTCTTTTATTCTGTTTTTAGTATTTATTGTTATAGGGGCAACAGAAATACATCATTTGTGAAACTGTCTAGCTGAAATTGTATCTCATAATATAAACAATGATTAGAAGTACAAATATGGATGAATGGATGTTTAATGATCCATACTAATATTATGAATGCGAAGTATTATTTATTACGTTTCCTTTTTCACGCTACATCAGGGCTTCCCACACTATGAGTCGTGACGCCCTAGGGCGTATGCGATCTACATAGATTTCTCGTATGAGTGATCGTAACTATTATAAAACAACTTAGCTACTTCCATTTTGGAATTAAGTATCTCATAAACAAACAGTAAAGCTACGGCATTAAGAGTTCTATTACCACTTATAATATCGTACTTATGCAGGTTTTTTTGTAATAACAGCCAGAATGAAGAAAATCCGAAATTAATGTAGAAAAAATAAATGAGATTGGCATTCCAAATTTTTGAAAAGCTATACTCAGAAAATCACATCACACACACATCTTCTTTTGACAAACTCCCAAGGGCGTCACAATAAAAATATGTTTGGATAGCCCTGCGCTATACCCCTTTTCTACAGATTTACTAGAAAAAAACATTTGCTACTTTTCAACCTAAAAAAAGACAGTTCCAGAATTATCAGGTTCATTAGGTTATTTGACTACACTTAGGTTTCATAATCAAGCAAATGATGAAATTAATTAAAGTTAATTAAATCTTTAAGAGCCAGTTTCAGGGATTTAACCACAAGTAGAAATCATAAAGTTAATATACCTAACGGAATAGAGGAACAGTAGACTGAGCGAGCGAGATGTCACTAGCAGCAACACCGTGTGATAAAAAGAGATGCGTAATGCGACGTAAACAAAACCGTTTTTTGCAACTGTTTGACAGTTCGTCGGCACTTATCGGCACGCTGATAATTTCACCTTTGTGAATTTTTCTGATTTTAAGTGAAATCGTGCATATTTTTGAGAAGTAGTGCTTCAGAAACATGGTGACTTGTTCAGTAATTGATTGTTGTACAACACAGCGCAATAATACCGAGAAATGTTCATTTCACAGGTAAATTATTCTAAATCGACACCTCCTAACTTAGGACTTATTTTTGCCAATGCGCTTCGTATTTTAATTACTAATTATGATAATTCTCTTCTATAAACATTTATTTATGTAAGAAGCAAAGATCGAATACACATAATGCAGAATTTACGAAAATTTTGTGTAAAGAAATAATTTCCATTTTACACTAGGGCTGCACCAAGTTATCGATATTTCATGACTAATATCTATCGTGCGGTAAACGAATATGTATTACTGTTGTTGAAGCACCTATATGGCGTTGAGATATGAATCACTTGGGAATGTGATCCCATTTAAAATACTTAGACGATTTATAGGTATCAGTTTTCGAATTTTAAAATATTTATTATCATTAGAAATTTATGTATCTTTTAGATTTCCTACTAATTTGGATACCAGAAATGCATGGCTTAGATTAATTAATCGTCCAAACTGGATTCCCAAGAAAAATTCATGTGTATGCAGTAAGCATTTTGAAGAAAAACATTTCCAAAAGCGAGGAGCAAAACGAATTTTGATGAAATCTGCACTTCCAACTATGTTTTTTACATGCGGGTATATCTAAATCAATAAAGTTATCATTATAAGTCTGACAAGCTCGAAATATAAATATTTTTTTTGCATAATTCGTCTTTATGAGAGGTACATAAAATAATGATTTAGTTCTTGAATTAAAATTGGGACATCTGAAATACAACTTACTAAGTAAAAATGGTGAATCAACTAAGTTTAACGCTGGATGATGAATATTTTCCGTAACTAAAGGCATATTTTCTTCGTCTCTGACCAAGCATTCAATGTTACAAATTATTAAATCAAGAAGTCGACTATTACTGTTATAAACGGAATTAAATTGATAAAAACCTTATTGATAAAAGTATTATTATTGTTACTGATGAATATTAATCCTATCGATATTAATGTGACAAGCGACATGATGTACATCACTGACACGCATACATAAACAATTTTACACACACAAATGTCATCCTATTTCGGTTTCGTTTGACAGCTCGTGTTTGTTGCTCTATTCCGCTAGGTATATTAACTTTATGGTAGAAATTGGTCTAAATCTATATATTAATTTCTAACAAAAAAATTGTCGTTAAGTATATTTAAAAGATAGAAAAGGCTAAATTACTAGACTCGTTTCATAATAACCATCATGTTTATTCATCATTATTTAGATAATTATTTAGATTCTCTTCATCAATTTATTTTTTTCTCTCTAAATAAAAATGAAAAATGATTAAAAAGTTTATTACATACCAAATTCAATCATTTCAGTGTAATTTGTTAGTTGAGCAACTATAAAGGCAGTAATTGAGTTTGCCTTTTACATGCAATGTTTTAGTGACCGTTTAACGCTCAATTTCATTTTGCGATAACTCCTTATTGGTTATTAAATTAAATCATTAACTCGTTTAAAATAAATATTGTACATCTTACTAGAGGGTAGGGTGTAAAGTTTTGGTTTAATATCGGCTTTGTATTAATACAATCTGACTTTTCCTTAGTTCGTTATTTATAATTTTAATTTTTTTTCAGTCCTAAATACCTAATTTAAAGTAACAAATATATTTTTAAATTTAAAAATTAAATTTTATTTATTTAAGTCATTTTTCAATTAAATTTACAATAAATTTAAATAAAGTATTTTCTCAGCGTTCTTTGTACTAACATTTAATACTAACAGTAATATATTTGTACTAACAGTAATATAAAAAAATAAAAAAAAATAATCTCATTTAAATAAAATATTGAATATTTTTGAAATGTACATAATTCCTGGGATTTTATTTTTCATAAATATCTCATTTAATGAATATAATTTTAGTATAAAAAAAATTCTGGGATTATTACAGGATTTTATTTTTCATAAATATCTCATTTAATGAATATAATTTTAATATAAAAAAAATTCTGGGATTATTACAGGATTTTTTTTCCATAAACATTTTATTTAATGAATATAATTTTAATATAAAAATTAAATTAATTAAAATCATGTTTTCTATTAAAACACTAAATAAAGTTGTTTTAAAATAAAAATTTAAAAAAAAATTAAATTACCTAAAAAATAATATCCAAAAAAATTTAAAATATCATAGAAAATCATAAAAAGAGTTAAAATAAGGTAAAAATAAAAAGTATTTGTCAGAAGTGGGATTCGAACCCACGCCCTCAGAGAGGACCAGAACAACTCGCACCCACTGAGTGGGTAAGGTGAACCTTGAGTCTGGCGCCTTAGACCGCTCGGCCATCCTGACATATGACTGTGATGTCGAAATTATCAATGATATACTATAAGTAAATTTATATATTTATTTTTATCATACTGTTCTATTTTTAAATATGATAATAACGTATACAATAGATTACGTAGCAATGACTGTAGTATTTTTGAATATCTATTGTAGAAATCTTTATCTACGTCATAGGTAACTCTTTCTCGCTTCGGTGAGGTGTAATTATTTTTTTCCTACAGCGCCATCTGACGAAGTGTTAGCAATTTACGTTCCTGATGTTCAGTAGAAAATAGACTATTTTTAAAAAACATAAAAATGTATAATTTTTTTTCAAAATTAATGTCATAATTTTTAAGATTATAATAATGCTAAACTTTTTTTATTTAAATAATGGCTGCTGTTACTTTCAGATCCAAAAACTAATACTATGAAAATAAAACAAACCAACTAAACAATAAGTTAAACATATTTTTTATTTATAATATTAGTAAGGATTTTTTCTTTGTTCAGCGCCATCTAGTGTTGAGTTACTAAATCGAATAAAATAAAAATATTTTTAAAATATTTTGTATATTAAAATTTATAAATTCTCTTTATGTCAATATTTTATGGTTATGTGGGTCATGTTTTCATAGATGAGAAAAAAAATACCGTAAATTAATGGAATTTCGTATGAATATAATATATTTTAATAAACCTTGAAAGTTATTGATACTTTGTACATAAATCGTACTATTCATTATAATAGGCAATATTTACTCTGCTAAATTACTCGTCAAACTCCTAGAGATCCATCTGCACAGTTTATATTTTTTTAGAGAAGCTACTAATCTATCAAACATTACCAATAGAATACCACTAACGGAACTTTCGACTGGTATAATTATAATTTGGATTTGTTTTACCGATTTCAGTGTGTAGCTAGAGTCTGGCTCGTCTAAAGATTTATTCTATATAGTAGACGTTATAGAATAAAGTGTTGTCTATTGCCCATAAGTTCACAGAAGAAAAAACATCAATCAAATTAGTTCAACGAAACCGCACATCTTATTCAATAAGCATCGCGCATCCAAGCGAGCGTAAGATCAGTAGACATTTCAACCCCATTACACTTCTAAGAACCATATGAATACTATTTAGTTAACTATTAATACAGGTCGGTGGAAGTGGCTTTAGAAGTCTAGTGCGTAATATATTGATATGTTCTTTAATATTGTAGAACATTTCTTTATAGTTTTCGCAGCGCATGCAATGAAAGACATTTTATTGATATTTTTAATAATTTATAAAAATATGTGTTTAAATAATTTTGACTGAAAATATCAGTTTTGTGAAAAAACTTAATTAGATGGAAAAAGTTGCCAGTATAAAGCACTCAGAGTTATATCGTTACTAGCGACCCGCCCCGGCTTCACACGGGTGCACTGCTGATACTAAATATACTACAGAATATACAACGTTTTCATAGGCATGCGCCGCGCACCCGCTATGTCCCTGCATTTTAAATCTGTAATATCTTCGAAAATATTCATTTAAATTTCATGCTGCAAAGGGCCATATTGATCTATATTAAATGCACAATGTACTTAAGGTATCTAATTGGATTAGGATTAATGCTGTATTGTTTAAAATCGCTTCGTAAATAAGCTATTATTTCTCATAAAAAGTAATGGATAATAAATGGTTATTGTGAGTTATCCCTAAGAGATAGACATATACCATTGCGAACTATTTTGTAGACCTTTTTAAGGTGTACAATACTGCAGTACATTATTTTGATCTATCTCGTAGGGTTTAGTCAGCGTTTGCAATGTAAGTATGTTAATTTTACAACATCAAATTAGAAAACTCTAAAATTATCAATGTTTCTCTACTGTATTATGTATGTATTACGCATATAAAACTTTCTCTTGAAACATTCTATCTATAAAAAAAAACCGCATCAAAATCCGTTGCTTAGTTTTAAAGATCTAGCATACATAGGGACATACAGACAGCGGGAAGCGACTTTGTTTTATACTATGTAGTGATATATCCTACTAATATTAAAATTTCTTAGCATGTTTATTAATCAAGTACACAAAAACGGCTGAACCGATTTAAAAAAGTTATTTCAAGATACTTTTAATTATATATAGGATACTTTATTACCGAAAGGAACCTTAGTTGCTGTAGTATAGAAGTGCCTGTTTTGTGAGTACGTTAGAGAGTGAGTTAAGTTGAGTTGAGTTGAGTGTGCCAGCCAGGTGAACAGACGTGTAGTGAGAGAGAATAATAATAGGTACAACTATTTGACTACTACTATTACTATACTGTACTATTGCTGTATATTATTGTCCTAATAATGAGAGGTTAATAAATAACGGAATTATTTTTTACTTTTTAGTGTCTGTAATAGGTTGTTCTGTAAACTAATGATTTTTCTAGATTACATCAGGTAGACTATAACATTTCGTTGCTTTTTATTATTATATATTAAATAGTAATTTTATTTTAAGTAGCTATGGGTAGGCCTACGAAAGGTGCCGCGCGCCTTAAACTATATAGATCCCGAGAAACAGAAACGGAAAGAAAGTTCATAAAATAAAAACTACTGAGCCAAACTATTTTAAATTTTTATGGGACCCAATGGCAACTATTCCGCATCAAACAAAAAAAGAATCACGTAAATCGGATCATAAATCTCAGCGTAATTGGTATCTCTCTCTCGGGTCACGGTCTTTATGAGCTTTCTCCAGCCCGTTCTGTCCTCGGCTTTCCTCAGGGCTGTGGACACTTTGAGGTCCGTGAGATTAGTAACTTGGTCCGACCACCGTGTGGGGGAGCGGCCTCGTGGTCGTTTTCCCTCCACTTTGCCAAGCACCATCAGTTTGTCCAGGCTGTCGGGCTGCCGACGCGCTATGTGCCCAAAATAGCGAAGGACACGCTGGTAGCAAATTGTTGTAATTCGTATACATACATAAAAATATATATATATACCAATCGAATTGAGAAGCTCCACCTTTATGAAGTCGGTTAATATGTATAGGTAGAACCGTGGTCGCACCCATACCTACTATGATTATTTATATGATTAGAGGAACATCTAAAAGAAACAGACATGGTAGGTATACATGTGTGCAACCACGGTTCTACCTTGACCATTTTTATACCTATGCATTCCTCGGTTTCTGTCTGAATTATTTTCTTGTTTCATCCTTTTTAAACCACTTTTTTACGTAGTCGGGTTATAGTTTTTAAAACTTTATTTTTTTATCATATTCTATCCCTTAAGGAGCAAAATGTGGTTATTTTGTGAAGAGAAACTCTATTGTCCCTTAACAAAATTGATACAATAACAGTTAATTTTCTAAGTGACAAAGCAAGGTATACAAACTTGTAATTAGTTGAGAGTATATGTTGTATGTTGTATAATTGTCGTCTTAGGCACTGGTTGTGTATCTAGGTCGACTTGGTCTAATGTCGCTAATAACTTGTAGGATCACAAGGTACGAAGTGAACTCACTTAAATTTATGTCTCTAAATGTTTTCGAGTGTTTACAAGGTTATTTGTTATAATAACGTTTTAATATCTTATCTAAAAATTTTAAAAACATCGTTTTTCTGTAGTATCTATATAAGAAAGAAATTCAGAGCTAATCTCCATAAAATACCGGTTGAGCCGCATGTGGGCCAGACTTACCACCTCCCTCTCCCATCCCATTAATGCTGTGGGTCTAGTGGACTCTGGGCTCTTGCCTAGGGTCCGCTGAATCCGCATCATTTTTCTTCTTCATTCCCCCTTCCCACTCTATCTTCGGGGATGCAACGCTCGATGCGTGAGAGTGTTTCTTGTTTTTCCAATGTCCATGGGCGATGGTTGCCACTTACCATCAGGTGAACCATCTGCTCGTTTGCACCTTATCTATTATAAAAAATAAAAATAAAATTACCCTGTTGGTACTCGATATTATAACTCATCAGGACTAGCTTTCGAAAAATTGAGAGGGTACGCAAACGCAAATATCTTGGGACATGGCTTAATAACACCTGGAGCTCTGAACAGGAGATAAAGGCTCGCATAGAAATAGCTCGAAGTGTCTTCTGCACGTTGAAGAAATTACTCTGCGATCGAAGACTTAAAATCCCTTTGCGCGTAACACTCTTCCATTGCAACATCTGGCCTATACTTCTAAAAGGCTGCGAGACGTGGACTATTAAAGACCTCAGAAGACGTATAGAGACTTTCGAGATGTGGTTTTATAGAAGAATTTTGGCCCTTAGTTGGACTCATAAGGTATCGAATGTAGAAGTTCTGCGACGCGTCAACCAAAAACGGCAACTGTTCGAGACTATCAAAAACAGAAAAGTAGCGTATCTCGGTCACGTGCTTAGGCATGAGAGATACGAACTTCTACAGCTTATTATGATGAGAAAAGTAGCTAGAAGAAGAGTTGTTAGTCGCAGAAAAAAGTCATGGCTACGCAACATCCGAGAATGGACTGGAATCGCGAGTGCAGCAAATCTCTTTCGCCTCGCGAAGAACAAGAAGGAGTACACAGCGCTAACTGCCAGCCTTCGCTAGTTGGAGTGGCACTCAAAGAAGAAGAAGAAAAGAATAGCGCGCGTTTATAATCGTTTGTCAATGGCCAATCAAATACTAACTAATGTTGCCAAATTTTTCTTGGTAGAAATATCATCACTTTTTGTCTTCAACAAAATTCGGAAAAGGTTACATTATATTGACTTGTATGTATTTAAGGTTCATTAATTTTGATTATCTATTGTGTGTGGCTATTTTATAAATAAATGTGTTTGTTCATCTCGAAATAATGTTATGTATGTGCCTATAAAAATATCTCACAAAACTATGTTCTTCGTTATATTACTTTTTCTTTTTCTGGTTTAAGTTTAGTTAAGATATTATTTTGTCATTTATGTTTATTTAGATGCTTGTAAAATTACCAAAGATCCACTGAAACACGTATAGATTTTGATTAGAAATGTAGACGTTTCAGGAGATATGAGAAGGAACGAAGAAGCTCTTACCACCAGGTACCACTACAAACAATATTTATACAAGTCTATAAAATAACTAGAGAAATCTAATATACAGTTTACATTCAATTTATAACTACCTTAATAAGTTAGTGCTAAGTAACACAAGGTCTGGCTTTACTTGGGTGTGGTTACACTAATAAAGTAGGGAGACATTATTTATCCTGTTAGCTCTAAGCTCCTTTGAGATTCATTTGACAAAGGAATATTTTGTATCTATTAAATACATTTTCTATGTAATATAATACAGGTTTTATTCTTTTATAGACCAATGATATGTTTTATGACATTTATTAACTTTAAACTGGTGACAAGTAGTCTCACAGACCGAGCGGCATCAGTAAAACATAATTTCACTTCCTTTGAATATAAAAAAAATATCCAAAGTTTGACCATTTCCAGTTTTGTTAAAATTATTCCTGTGATTGAAGCATTATTTTTTTTCTTGTTTAGTATCTTAACTACAAGGGATAGTAAAGTAAGTATTGTTATTAAATTATTGTCTATAGTTTTTTGATTTTATTTATTATCTAATTATAATTACATTACAATTATATAATAGTAAGTTATTCAGTAACAATTACACGAGCGACTTCGTTCGCGTGGTGCTCCGCTCTATGGGTCGTAGCGTATAGCCTTCCTCGATAAATAGGCTGTCTAACACTAAAATAATTAGCTAACAAACAAACTCTTCAGCTTTATTTATTAGTATTAGATTACCTCACCTAGTTTCTATGCTATAGACCAGATACAGCAGCGGCCTCTCAGGACCAGTTATGGTCCAAAAAAAACCAAGAAAGCAGGCGAAGGTTAATATTGCTATAAAATTATTTAAGGCATATTCGATCCTCTTCAAACAGTGTTTACATTATCGTCAAGTAAGTATTTATTACTTTAAATGAAAAATAGAGAGGTCAAGCAGTAAGTGGCGAGTGTTAGAATTCTGTCAAATGGATTTTAAACTAAAATCTCGGTCACAAACACCGGGCACTACTTGAAATGAATGTTTAGAAATCCATGAAAGTAGAAGAAGATGGAGTTAGAAAAGAATGTAACAGGTTGAACAATCTTTGAAAGAATATAGAAACTACTGCAATAAAGCATAGGGAAGAATACGTTGGTTGTATGGGAGCCCTCCTTAAATATTTATTTTATTCTGTTTTTAGTATTTAGTTTTATAGGTGCAACAGAAATACATCATTTATGAAAATTTCATTTGTCTAGCTATTACGATTCATGAGATACAGCCTGATGACTGTCAGCCGGACAGCGGAGTCTTAGTAATAGGGTCCCGTTGAACCCTATTACTAAATAAGATCCTCTATCTCCAGATAAATAACTATCATAAGTTTAATAGGTTCTAAATAACAATTTTAACAAAAAACAGTTTCAAATCAAAATAGCATTATTTTCAAAGCAAGACAAAGAAAACATCCGAGATATATTTTCAAGCTTTAACCACTAAAATCTCAGTAGAAAAGACTCTTCTATGATACGACGCAAATACACAATAACTTAAAGGCTTAGAAACTCTACATAGCTTCTAAGAAATAAAGAACATTTCCAAGAAAAATATTTGCTAAACTCAATAATACGTTTATCTACAAACAATAAATTGTTTCTTTAAGTAAGAATATACTCGTATATTTTTAAATAAATTATTCTAGATGTAATTTTTTATTATATACTTAAACAGTTAAACACTACATAGCTTCTGAGAAATGTATACAGAACATTTTCTAGCAAATATTTGCTTAATTCAGTAATACGTTTATCTACGAACAAATGATTTGTTTTAAGTAATTTTTTCCATTGCAATTTTCAATTTAGTTTATTTTAGTGAAAACTTTTTTCTAATTATGCACTTTTTTTGGGAAGGGCAAAAAAAATGTTAAACTCGCGTCAGAACACGTGATCTGATCGAAAATTCGTAAGAGGGCGCTTGCACCTTATTTGGTAACACGTTTCAAATAAAACTGACTTTAAATGTGTGTACGATAGCGCAATAGATGAATATTGTATTTAACCACATAAATGATACTACTTTTATACTGATCAATAAAGCAATTCCTTAACCATCCCAAAATATTCCAAAATGCATTTTTCGACTTCTGCCGGCAATCCCGGAGCGCAACCCGTTTTTTTTTTAATAAAGGCTTAGAAACTCCATATACTAAGCTTTTTAAGAAATTGAGAACGTTTCCTACAAAAATATTTGCTATTTCAATAATACGTTTATTTACAAAGAATAAATGGTTTCTTTTTACTCAGAATATACTCGTGTACATTCAAATGCTTTTATCTGTTTGTAATAAACTCAAAAACTATTGACGGATTTTGATGCAGAGCATGCAGTGTTTCATAAGTAAGGTTTACGTGTACAATATGCTAAGGTTTTATGTTAATTGCTTGAAATATGGTGATAAATGTCGAACATGTCAGAAAAAGTGAATCCGCTTAGGAGCTTTAATAATAAACGCCGCCTTATCCCTTTTTGAGTAAATTTAAACTAAAAGTAATTAAGGAAATTAATATACATTGTGTAACTGTACAGCAAAGAGCATAACACTTGATACTAGAGAATTCAATACACATTAAACTATAACTATTCTCGTACTATCTTATTCGCAATCTAATGTACAAGTTCAATCGGCACCTATTTCGCGTAATATCCAAAACGTGCTGATGTGCCGTATGCATGCAGAGTTAATGCTTTTTGAATGGAGTAAGCTCTGTTATAACCTCTAGTTTCAAATTCTCAGTTTAGGCAGAGGTTTTCAAACTGTTTTAGCTTATAGATCTATCTATTTCTGATCATGATGGACAGTTTAAAATATAATCTCTGCAACTTGGTGGTAAGGGATTTCCCCGACAGGCTTGCGACTGCCAAGTATTATTGACGCGTTCTAGTCGCACCGCAGATGGGGCAGATCTACCCCCTTCCTCTCCCATCCCATTAATGCTACGGTTCCATTGAACTCTGGGTTCACTGAAACCGCAGCATTCTTCTTTCGCTCCCCCTATTAACTCAACTTGCAACGCATTGACAAAAACAAGAAACACTCTCTAGTTTTGTCGATGTCTATGGGCGACGGAGGCCACTTTCCATCAGGAGGACCGTCTGCTCGTTTGTGCCTTATCTATCATAATAAAAGACCATGTTGCTATGGGGACAATTGTTGAACCATAAAACCTTTATGGTATATTTCCTCCTCAGCGGAACAAAATTATTTTATTTGGCGCATGTCCTATTATTTATCTATAGATACGAGTAAGTAATATCATTCTTAAATCAATATGGTGGACTTACAAAGATGGCGGATCCACACCACAAACAAAATATTTTATTTTATTTAGACTTTTGACGTGACAACGTCTTATAAATTGGTTTGCCGGGTGACACTTCAAGAAACTGCGTTACGCTCCGCTCACGTTATGCGCTCACAATGAGAGCGAGTGAGAGGCACGCGTCCCTTCCACTCGGGCATGGTTAGCCCGCCTAAGAGCGAGAGAGACAGACATAAAAATAAAATTTTGTTAATATGAAATTCAGTGCGAGATTCTTTGTATAAATTAATGTTTTAAATATAATTCTTTGTATAAATAAATGTTTTAAATTGTTACTATTATTTCATCCTTCTTCCTACTATACGAATGAATATTCACATTAAAATTATTTTACCACTCAAAGTCGTTGTCACGTAAAACTTTCGCCCGTATACCGACTTTACAGGCAACCAATTTTTTTTACAAAAGTAATTTCCACACTTCAAAGTACACATCAATATGATATAACAAAAATGGCTGATAATTTTTTAGGCATCACCATGATAAATAATGATGCAACGCATGGTATCAATATAAATTCATCAATGTAGCCAAGTCATAAAAATATGGACAAATTATTTTTGTGACGTCATTCTAAATCCATGCCGAAGTCCCAAACATGGAGACCAATTAATTCTTATATACCCTCATGATATGGGTATCATAAAAAACTATCTCTTTATTTACCTATAGTAATTTGGATTTTAAAAGCCGAATATTAAATTAATAAAGTACATTACTTACGTGCTCCTCGATAACGGATGCCTAGCACCATGCACTAAACAACCCTACACTAAACACCGGACCGTCACCAATAGACAAATATAGCTAAATCCTATCGAAACGAAAGTTGTATATTGTCTACTCGAAATAAGATAAAATGAACTATCAGCGAATACTAATTCGTAAACGGTGTTGCTAACAATTAATATTAGTTAATTCAAAAGTTCTATAAATAGAACATTTCTAACAGTGTTGTATAACAATATATTATTGAAATAGTTTTCGACTGCTTTTCAGAACAGTTCTGTAACTATCGATTGTATTAATTTTAAATTAGTTTGTAAAGTAATGAATTATATATTTGCAAATAGGATTTATTTATAGAAACATTTACTATATTAGGTATAATAAAAAATGACTAAAAAATGAACTCATCTGCAGAAAAAATATTATTAACATAACATAAAAAAAATTTTGCTCCCAATAAAGATACAAAAATAATCCAGGGGTAAGCTTTCAATCATAACTAGCGATCGATCATACAGGCAACCATTTTGTAGGGATCCAATGAGACGACTGTGTAGGTTTAAAACGGTGCATACACTTGTACATACCAATATTTTACGTACTTGGTTACATAAATACTTTGTATATATACCACACTATATGCTTACATATACTATCATACTTACCCATTGGGTAAGTAACTGTGATTCCCTGATATGGCTCGATTATTATTTTTTATTAATTTTTACCTTCATAAAAAATATCATATTATTTGACTATTTCAATTCTATTCATTATATTTACCGTACAACACTAGCAATAACATCAACAATAATGTACTTATAATTGGTACACACTTTAGTTCTACTATTCTGCAATAGATGGCGCTGTACAACTTGTGCACATAACCTGAATCGCGCTGGCTCGATGCTCCCGCGAATAGTGACTACCCCGCCATACAGTATATGAAAGCATACTTACCTGGCGTAGGGGATACCGTGATCAAGAAGGCGGTTCCCCCAGAGCGAGACCCTTCCATTGCACTGCGGTCGGGTTGACCTCTGCGATTATCCCTAATGCGGATAACTCGGACGTGTAATTTTTGGTAGTGGGGACTGCGTACGCGCCGTCCCCCCAGAATTAAATTTATACCAACTAAAAGTTCAATTATACAGTATAATTATTTAACATACTCGTGTCTTTAACTGGTTATGATATGAGTAGAAAAAATCACAAAATGTTCACTATATGAAATTACTTGTCAAACTGCCTATATCCAGTTTCTAACCATTCAAAAATATTTCTAAGAGTATTTAACCTACATTTCTAACATTATAATAATGTGAGATAAATGCTGAGGTTTTCTTATATTCTGTAATATTCTAAGGGACAATAGAAAAAATATGGCCTCGAGGCGTCGCGCACATTTGTCAAGTGTTGCTATACTCGTATATCTTGAAACATTACGGTTTTATATCCGCCGAGACAAAAACTTATGTTTTATTACAATGTGTGCTTAAATAGTTTTTAAATATTATATATTTTGGTCTACAATAAACACATTTTGTGATTACAACGAAAACATTTTCTCTCAGACTATCTTCTTTCCTTAAGTAATAAAAACATTTTTTGCATTTGGTAAGAAATATTCTATTTTGTCATTGCTTATAACTACTCGTTTGCGTTAAATTATTTTAGATAAATAGATACAGAGATTTAAAAAACCATGGCTTTCACAACAGAGTAATAGATATTGCAATGTTTATATTCTTCTAAACTTTAGTAGATGAAGTCATAGAAAATTCAAGCAGAAATTAACCAAGTTGTGTATATAAAATATCTAAATTTTTTAAAAGTTTTGCTGTTGTAGAACTTCTATGTAATTTATCAGAGATTTAAAAAGCCATAGCTTTCACAAGAGAGCAATAGATAATGAAATGTTTATATTCTTCTAAACTTTAGTAGATGAAGTCATAGAAAAATTTAACAGCAATTAACCAAGTTGTGTATATAAAATATCTATATTTTTTTTAAAGTTTTGCTGTTTTATAACTTCTATGTCATAAATCAGAGTTATAAAACCATAGCTTTCATAAAAGCTATATAGAATGAATTGTTTATATTTTTCTGAATATATATTTCAAAAAATGTATTTTATCAATACTACTATATCTATGACAGAATACTTCTAAAGTATATTTTATGTGTTGTCAGATAGATTAGATTTAGCACAAAAGTTTCACTATTCCACGTCGTAAACAAAGCTTATCAAATTTTATACGTTGTTTAGTGAAGCAGGAGTTATGATGTCTCTGGGTCTCAGTTTATGGACTCACTATTCGATAGATTTAATATCCACATTGTAGTATATTCTGTTATATTCTTCCTTCATCATCATGTTTTACATTATTAAGCACCGACGCTACAATGACGGGTTGTTATAAGTTTAACGTGTGTGTGTTTAACTGTGACATCGTTGCGCCCAAGATAATGGACCGATTCTGATAAAGTTTTATTTGTTTGAAAGGTAATTTAATTGAGATGGTTCTTAGCTATAATTTGTGAAGATCTAGTCAGCAGTTTTAAGGCTATCAGCTCATTTCTAACAATCTTGTAACAATTTATTTTCTTTTCAACAATATAAAATCTACTTATACAAGTTAAGATCGATTCTTCTAAATCGATGTCGTATGGGTATCGATACTTGGTGACTGTATTAAATTAGTGTTTCAGTCGAGGGTCATTTAATTTTTTAATTTAATAGTTCTTGAAGGTTTGTTTTTGATTACCTCTTTTTAAAGTGAATCCATGTATCTGACTTTCATCTAGGCTATCTTCATTTCATTGAAATAACAGGGTAATAGTTATTACATATTGTATCGCCACAGTAGCAATTTTTTTTTATCGGACATGAAAGAGAAGGAAGGTAGAGGCGAAGGTAATCTTGAAAACGACGAACTTCTCCCGGTATGGACGTATGTTCAAACAAAAGCTCAGAGGAGACAGGTTGAAATTATTAGCATTAATATTAAAGATATTTTGCTATTTTATTAATATTCTTGTTAATTTATTTAACTAAAATAAAATCCACTAATAATTCTCAGTCAAGAGAGTCACCAACAGACTAAGGCGCTGTTCATTTCAACGAGGAAACTGCTTAAGGGTCTAACTTCCTTAATTATGAAATTCAAAAGGGTAGACAATAAAATAAAAAATAAGCAATAACTTTCCCTGATTTTTTATAACACTGTAATGAAAATAATTTAATACTAATTTTTATAGAAGTTATGAACACATTTCTTTTATGATTTTTAGGAAACGTTTATAACCTTAACTATTACACTTCTGTAAAAAATGCGTTTAGATGTAACTTTCGTTACATGGCCAACATTTGTAACTGTAGTTTGCCTTAAGTAGATATTATGAAGAATCTTTTTCACCTAAATACTCATCAGTGAACAGGAAATTACCAAAAAAAATATATAATTAAATATGTAGTATAATAATGCTCTCCCGCACAGCTGTGGACAGCGCTTCAGCGTCTGCTCTCAAGCTTCATCTACGTGCAGCCAACGCCCCCCACATCGACCCCCTCATCGAAAAAATCTCCCCTCATCGTTACAACACTAATAATATAATTTAAAAAAATCACCCTTAAAGCTAAAAAGGCATGTAAGTATGTACTTTGTATGATGTTTCCATTGAAACCGATGGTCCATTGAAACCGCAGCAGTCTTCTCTTCGCTCGCCCTCCTTACCCTACCTTCGAGGCGGCAACGCATCGACAAAACAAGAGATACCCTCTAGTTTTGTCGATGTCCATGGGCTACGGTGGCCACTTCCTATCAGGGGGACCGTCTGCTCGTTTATCCCTCGTCTATCATTAAAAAAAAATACCTCAAGAAGTGTGACCTTAGACCCGACACTATAATACTAACTTCCATGTACACTGCGCGATAACACCAGAGACTGACTGACTGACAGACTGACCATAATCTATCACACTAAAAGTTATATATTTGTCAGGAATTTTAAATGGTGTGAAGGTAGGAGGGGAGGGAAGTATTGGAAAACACAACAAGGGGGGGATAATATTGAATGGACTATTGGGTAAACGCAACGTAGGTACTTCTATTTAAAACGATAAATGATCAAATATGATCTCTAACAATTAAGGAATCCACTGCTCAGGCTTTGTTTAAACCTAAGATTAATCTCACATAAACCTAACCTAACACAAGACGTGGCAACTAGATTGTAAGGTACTCACGTAATCTTGATCGGACAGCACTCCTAGCACTAACGCTGCACTGCACAACACTTACACTATTCAGAGACTACTTCACTTCTTGAGAGACCGCGCACGAATAAGACTTCTGTCAGACTGTCGATTGCATGTAAAAGGTCGAGGGTCGAGACTATCACAACAACTGAAGTGACTACTATCTACACGTGGGTATACATAAAATAATATACAAGTAACTACCCGCGAACACTAATTTATAAACGGTGTTACTAAGAACTCATACCGAATTAAATTCCGTTATATAGAATTCGAGTCAAACCGCGTGTAATGCTCTAGTAAAACACAAAATGGTATAATAAGCATGAAAATTCCATCCAGTTAACTTAAACAAATGTCCCAATTTCCAGTGGATGTTGTACGTCACCGACAGATGGCATCAAAGCGTAGCTTATTTCCTTCAGGAAACTGCTCGTGAGACCCACTTCCAAGGTTCATATGTGAAGGGCTGACATTCTAGCTTATTACGACAAAATTGTGTGGAGATTTACTTACTTACTCACTCACTCCATAAACTACAAATGTGTCCTAAATCTCACTATCTTATCTTATTAAAATTATAAATATATTTGGGTGTTTGGATATTTGTTTCTCTATCACAAAAAATTTGGCACAAACATACTTTGTAACCTGGATAAGCACATATGCTACTTTTTATCCCGAAAAAATAATAGTTCGTGCGCGTCTGAATATTTTTCTACCCGACAAAGGTTGTTTTGCCATATATATGTCGGAGCATAGTAAAAGATTATCGATTAATCGAATCGTTATCGTTGTCTATGGCGTTGGAGTGAGGTAGTAGTCACTTCCGTTGTTTTGACAGTCTCTACCCTCAACCCTTTATATGCGATCGACAGTCTAACTGAAGTCTTAATCGTGCGCGGTCTCTCAAGAACTGAACATCATCTAAGTAGTGCTAGTGATAGTGATAGTGTCAAGTGCAGTGTAGTGTGGAAGTGCTGTCCAACTAAGGTCACGTAAGTCCTTACAATGTAATTCCCACGTGGTTAAGAAAACACAATGTTAGGTTAGGTTAGCCTTAGGTTAGGTTAGCCTTGTGTTAGATTCGGTTTATGTGCGTTTAACCTTGGGTTTAAATAGAGAGCCTAGCAGTGGAGGCGAGTGTTGTAATTACTTAAAGGTTATCCTTAAGCCTACACCTTGGTCACAAGTCCAAGGCACTGCTTAGGTTTCTCTCGTAATTGTTAGAGATCATTTGATAATTTATCGGTTCCGTAGAAGTATCTACGTTGCGTTTACCCAATATTCCATTCAATACCATCACCCCCTTTTAGTGTTCCCCAATATTCCCCATCTTCCTCCTTCCATCTGCCTTCTCATCGTTTTAAAATCTCCGACATATATTTGGGGTGGGCCACCCTTATCAATTAGGAGAATGAAAAATAGATGGTAGCCGATTCTCAAACCTACTGAATATGCATATAAAATTTCATAAAAATCGATCCAGCCGTTTTGGAGGAGTATGGTAACTAACATTGTGACACGAGAATTTTATATATAAGACTAGCTGACGCAGCAAACCTTGTTTTGCCAACGTGGGCCACCGTTATCAATTAGGGGTATAAAAAATAGATGTTGACCGATTCTCAGACCTACCCAACATGTACACAAAATTTCATAAAAATCGACCGCGCCGTTTTGGAAGAGTATGGTAACTAACATTGTGACACGAGAATTTTATAGATTTGAGATATTGAAAATTCAATGTTTTTATGTTAAATCTAAGTAGACCCACGTGTTAAATTGCACACGTGCAAAGCCAGGGCAGGTCGACTAGCTTAAATATAAAATTATTTAAGTTAAGTTTTAAACAATAAGACAACAAACGCGATGTTTTTTTATTGATCGATATTAATAACGGCAACAGAAGGCGCTTGAAATATTTACAGAATATTTAGTTGTACATTCACTTTAAAAATAAATAATTAAATTAAAATAAAATAAATATTTAAGGGAGGCTCCCATACAACAAACGTGACAAATATTGGCACGGAAACCTTCGTGCGCGAGGCCGACTTGCACTTGGCCGGTTTTTCCTTTTTCTTTACTAACTTAAGAGGAAATCAGTCTACACTTTTTTCATACAAACGTAGTCCCCTGTTTCCTCCTACGATAATGAAAGTACAGCAGAAAAAAAATACCATGCGATACATACGTACCTCTGTCATGACTGTACGTTTTGTTTTTTTTTATTATTTGATTAATATAATAGAAAAAAAAAAGTTTTAAAGAACGACTTTTTTATTTACATTTGCAAACATCCAGCAAACTAAATATTACTAACATAAACCAAAAAAGCAAAACGTACGGGCATAGCTTAGACCCTGTACTGCATTTTAACGAAATAAATATTAAAATCGGTCCAGATTTCGAGGAGGAAGCAGGGGATAACGAAAGGACGATTTTCTTAATGTTACGTAGGTAAAATCAGTTCTAGCTGTAGTTATCCCTATCACACGGTAAGGGGTAAGCTCGGGGCTCAGCGCGACAGCAATATTTTTGGTAAAAAACTATTTTTCAAAAGTATCGTTATTACGAAGTCCTCTTAAGCCTGCAGTGCTGCAATATTACAGTGGAAACCGTATCTAAATTCCGGCAGTATTTTTTGTGTAATGTGCATACAAACATAACGTAGACATATGATTTTTCTTTACACAAAAACTGCATGTAATAATATTCATTTTAACGGATTGCACATTTATGTTTCCACTACATTTAACAGATAGCGCTGCACCTTATAACATCGGTATATTTTAAAAATAGTCGGTGGTATGAAATAAAATTTTAATGTTATAATAATTTACTATTACATTACGTAAGATATTTTACAATAAAATAATCCTAAAACTAATTTATTAGAATAGCAAAGTGGTTTTTATTACATTTATTTCAAAATTACGATGCAATTCACTGCGAGTGAATTAAATGAGAACGTGACGCTACGAGTATGTAAGAGATTCGTTAGCACTCTGCTAAACTTACTTACTGAACTACAACTAACTCATAATATAGCTTTATATTTTACACCACTTGAATACTTTTCTATCTATAAATAAAAGTCATTGCATATTTGTTTGTCTGCATGACTGTGTCAGTTGCTAGACGTCGTTTTTCTTTTAGACAAACCGTACTAAACAGATATTGGTGTGTTTTAAATTAGAGAGACAGGATTTACAAAGATATTGTTGATAAAAAAATTAAAGATAAATATCAAGTATCTTTTTGTTCATATACATGACTTTCCTTTTTTTATAAATTCGAATAATAATTTATATATGTACAAAGAATAAACCTTACATACATTTATAAAATGAAAAAATTAAATTAAGCTAAAAATATACAAAACGATGGAAAATGCTTTTACGCGTCCTCTCTTAGCCAGAGAGGTATGTGGGACTCGCAGCGATAAACACTGAATACCCACTAAATACCATCGAAGCCGAAGACGTCTTTTGGTGGGCACCACGGTTGTTTATATGCACTCAACTTGTGGTGTCCCGACGGAAGTCCACGTGAAGGGCCGAGACTCCTCATTTCGCCGTGAAGAACTTCTTCGAGGCTTCACTAAGAAGCCTGGGCCATCCGCAATTCATAATTGCGTCTGCGATGCCTCCACCTCTCTTCCACGTTCCGCTGCATCCTTAACGCCTCATGACGGAGCAGCCTTCACTCCCCTGTTATTGGCTATCATCAAACCCACCAATTCATTCAACGTGGAAAACGTTCCCATTTTGTAGCTCCCATGGCGGACACTTCACGAGCGTGCAACGCCGTGTCGATTGTAGCACCATACTCGTGGCAACCTTCATTTGACTTCCTACCGATCTAGTGCAAGTACTTACCAAAGCAGCCGTGCTCGGTAAGCATTTGCGTCAGATGGTATGTCAGTGCACCAAAACCTCTGCTCAGCCACTGTTGAAATTGGTGACGAATGTCCTCCACTGTCCAAAGACCAGCTGCCGGCCTTTCCAAGTCAAAAGCTATATTAACCCTGAGTAACATAGGCTATATTTATTACTAGAAAAATTTGAAGAAACCCTCAGAAATACTTACTAAACCCAACCCAAGGTGTAAAATAATTAGTCATACAATAATTAGTCTTTCATCGCATGCGCTGCGGAAAGTATTGATGATAGAACAAAAAAATGTTCTACAATATTACAAAATGTATCTACAAAAAATGATGATATTGTTGCATAGAAGCAAATGAACAATTTCATTGCATAAATCAGTAGTCAGGATGGCCGAGCGGTCTAAGGCGCCAGACTCAAGGTTCACCTTACCCACTCAGTGGGTGCGAGTTGTTCTGGTCCTCTCTGAGGGCATGGGTTCGAATCCCACTTCTGACAAATACTTTTTATTTTTATTTTATTTTGTAAAAATAAGATTTTTTAGAAAAATTAGTCACTAAATTGAGCAGTATCTGGGGTTTTGACTCAGGTGCTTACAGTGTTTTTTAATGTGAATCAGCATATTATAATTCAATTAAGTTACATAGTTAACGACTCACGTAATACTCAATAGAGAAGACCTAGCATAGCACCAGCTATAGACATAGAAATCATCTTTAAAATAACGTCTTTGATTGTAACTAAATTATCGAGTTAGAAGTTATTAATCAAATAAGTATAGTCAGTTAGGAGTATTCTTAAAAGAGATCAATACAACTACCAGCTAGTCAAAGGCTTATAAGCAACTGATCTGATATCAAAATTGTTTTTTATATTAGTTTTTTTTTATATTATAGCAGCAGGACATGACATTTAACTAAATTAGCTAGGGATAAGGATCACCTCCTCCTTGCTATCTCATTAATTTACCTCGGCTCCACTGTAGTTTAGTTATTTAAACGTCAAATTAGGAGGTACTGAGTTTACGAGGAATCCCCCTGGGCACGTTGGTTAAACATGTGCAGGCTTATTTACGTTGCAGGTAGATACGAAATTAGTTAATTAGAAAGTTAAGGGAAACCTCTAGAGCGTTTTTGTAATGACAAGAAATTTTAGCATTAAAATTAAATTGTTCATCCCATCTAAGGATCAGGAGTTAAAGAAAACACAGAACAATTTTCATTACCTGTTCTTTGCTATATTTATATATATGCTCTCATAGAATGAGAGAGGGATGACAACCATGAGCAGTGCTTGAGGCTTGAGACCCAGGAGCAGGTTTAAATTGCTTATTCAAAATATAATAACTTTCAACACAACAGTTGCAACAGTGTTGCTATAATTTAAATTTATTGCCAAAAAATATAAAATATACTTTGAAATATTTTTATTTCTTCTAAAAAATACAATTCAGATAGTAAAAAAATTTAAAAATAATTTCAAATAAAGCAAACAAGAAAAAGAAAGATATAACCAAGGAAATGTTTTCCTAAGGGATTTAATTTTAGACATGAAAATAACCTAAACAAGTATTTACGAATTCCACATAAATCCTCAAAGGTTAAAAAAATACAAAGACGCACCGGAAACCGTGGGAAACGCTTTAACTAATTTTCCTTAAAGATTTCCGTTTTGTTATATATTGGTAACCGAGACATTAGGTGCTGTTGTTTTTAAATAATTGAGTAGTATAAAGAAACAATTGTTAACAGTTTATTACTAAACTAGCTCATCCGTCGTTCATAAAGCAATTTAATATCACTTGCTTTAACGGTGAAAGAAAACAGTGATTAAATCTGCACTCTTAAGACTTCTCCATGTTTTCAATGGTGTGTGAAGTCTGCCAACACGCACTTGCCCAGCATGGCAGACTATGGACTAATCCCTCCTCATTCTGAGGAGGAGACTCAGCTCACCAGTAGGCCATTAACGGGTTATGATGATGATGATGAAACCTTCCTTAAACTTCTACAAATATTTCTTGATCAACATAAATATATATCACAATATTATGTCGAAGGTTTTAAAGAAATATTAAATATGAAAATGATGTATTATTTTTTGTGGCACCAGCCTATGGGGCTTAGATCCTTAGGAAATCTCACGGAAACCAACCCAAGGTGCCAAAAAATTTGCCATAAAATATCTTTCATCGCATGCGCTGCAAAAAGTATTGATGATAGAACAAAAAAATGTTCTACAATATTATAGAACGTATCAATATCTACAAAAAAGTCCGCGAGACCATATGTCCAACTATTATAGTTACGTCACTATAACTACTTTTTTACATTTTAAAAGTTGATAAAAATGCCTATCAAAATCAGACCATGTTTTCTATAACTTTGTATTAATCCTTATCCAAATAAATTATTTCGTATTCAAGACTATTTCAATACCTGTTAATTACTTTTTGAATTATTAAAATCGGAATTTCCATTCAAAAGATATTACGAAATTTAAAATATCAATATAAACAAAAAATACACGACGACGCGACGGGCCAGTATAGCGACGCAGCGCAGCGAGTAAAGCGGCAAGACAGGGGGCACCGAAATGCGGGAGGGCCAATATATTTTTAAAAATAATATTTCACCCGCGCGAAGCCGGGATGGGCCGCTAGTTATCAATAAATTAGTAAAATAATTTTCATAAAGCAGTTGAATACCTCTCGTATGAAGTCAAAGCTAATTAAATTTAAAAAAAAATGTAAAAAGTATTTGTCAGAAGTGGGATTCGAACCCACGCCCTCAGAGAGGACCAGAACAACTCGCACCCAGTTAGTGGGCAAGGAACACCTTGAGTCTGGCGCCTTAGACCGCTCGGCCATTCTGACTGATGACCAATGTTGCGAAAAGGACCTAGGACTAGATTATTTAGCAATTAAGTATATTAATAATAATTCAAATTTTCACCCCATTAAATTATTTATTGAAATATTATTATTTAAGATACATGAGTGTTAAAATTTCCTCAATTCTGAGAACACGACAAATGAATGAAAGAACTTATGATACGAAAATTTCAGTGCAAAAACACAACCTCGTACCTTTTATTACTTTTCTACTAATACCTATAAATCAGGATTCTGATAGGCCTGTCCGTATTTGTCTGCTATTCTACGAGGGCGGCACTGAAAATTTCGGGAATCAAGGAAGTGACACAATTACTATTTAAAAATGTATTTATTGCTTTTCGAAGTATTCTCCGCCAAATTTGACAAATTTTTCCATACGATGGAACCAATCATTGAAGCAACCATTCCATTCGGAAGTTGGGGTCTCCAAAATGGCCGTTTTGTAGGCGTCCACACCTTCTTCAGGTGATGAAAATCTCTGACGACGCAATTTATTCTTTATTTTAGGGAAAGTATAGAAATCATTAGGGCTTAGGTCGGGGCTGTACGGCGGATGGTCTAATAATTCTATGTTTTCTTGCTCTAAAAACTCTTTGGTTCTATGCGCGGTGTGAGAACTCGCATTGTCGTGATGGAGGATATATGGCCAAATTTAGGAGTCGATTTAATTTATTAAGTAGCTTCTCAGTTGCATGTAAATAGCAGTCAACATATTAGAAGAAGAGTCGAGAAGAAGAAAAATAAGAGATGATGGAAGAAGATTTTTTAATTGGTAAAGGAAGAAAGTTTTGTAGACGTTTTAAAGGGTGTAGTGAATAGTGCATGGAATTATTATTCCTGTGTACATTACATAAGGAAATCTTATCTTACCCTTTGATAACATTTGCTTTTAGACATGCCGACTGAAATAACTCAGTTACTTCATTACATTTACAGTATTGACTGCAGTCGATACCGAGTAGAATTATGTTGTACAGCTGAGATATAAGTCAGATTTAAGAATTATAATAAATGGAGTGGGTATAAAATAATAATTCTGAAGTTTAAAAACTATAATGCAATCTTTTTTAACTTATGATAACAAAATATTAATTTTCGAAATCCGGCTTTTCTACTATTTGTTTTTAAGAGTTCCAATTCTTACATTCTGGTTCCATAAAAATGGAGCTTCATCTAATAACATGAGTTTGCTGATTCCATACTGAACATTGTCATAGTACTTACATAAGTATATCGAATTTTAGCTCAATCAGATACCAGAAAGTGGCTGCAAAACACTTAGAAAATTTGAATTTTATCAGAAAGTCAGGATGGCCGAGCGGTCTAAGGCGCCAGACTCAAGGTTCACCTTACCCACTCAGTGGGTGCGAGCTGTTCTGGTCCTCTCTGAGGGCGTGGGTTCGAATCCTACTTCTGACAAATACTTTTTTTCATTTTATAAGACAAGTTATTTTTTTCTTTATATAATTTTTGTATATTATAGTTAGCTTTGGTTAGGAATACTTATTGAAACAGACTAGCTTTATTAAAATATTTTAGTATATAATAAATGAACTTTAATTAGTTTTTATAAACATTAAGTCTCTCCTGTAATAATAAATAAAATAAATTTTTTTTAATAAAGTTATCAAATGCACACTAAATACGTAAGTTTGCTAGCCTTATATATTATAATGAACAATTAAGGGCAAGTTGAATGGAACAGCTTATTAAGTAGGATTAGTTCTAAAACTAGCAAATTTATTCGAATTCCGACGATTTGGCTACATTTTTTATTCATCTAGATAGAATCAACTGTCCCTACTGCCCCTCCCCCCTCCTCTTAGCGACGCTCTTGGTAAATAGTAACAATTATGATGTATTGATGTAAACTGTAACGAGGTATTAAAGGGACACTCCATTGTCAATAGTCGGAGTAACCGCACACAATACACAGCTTGGTTCTTTGATTTGTGACTACAATTATCCAATGTTGTACAATATTTTACAGTGATATTTTTAGTACATATTTGCAAATATATTTGTATCATCTGGTACCACCTTAGACCATGTCGACATACCTCAATTCAAACTCAAAATGGTTTTCTCAATTAGACTATTTACAAAGTACTTTTGACACGTCAAAAATTGGTAAATCAGTCAGTTTATCTGAAGTGACCACCAGTTCGGAAAGCAGTTTTTTGATGAGAAGAACTGGCAAGAAACTCAACAGTTTCACTTTTCAAAACGCCATTGTTTACATCAGTCTGTTTTACAAAGGTATAATCATTCATCTGAGTATTAACGTCATTTTGATTTCAAGCTTTGTCATCGTTCAAGTAATCTTGTACAGAAGGGTAAGCTTTATTTATTAAACTAGTTTTAAATCGCTGAAGTGGCAAATCTAATATTATGGCCTGTGTAATTGTATATATATATGTCGGGGATTTTAAAATGATGTGAAAGGAAATGGAAGCAGGAAGATGGGGAATATTGGGGAACACTAAAAGGGGGCGATGGTATTGAATGGAATATTGGGTAAACGCAACGTAGATACTTCTACTGAACCGATAAATGATCAAATATGATCTCTAACAATTACGAGAGAAACCTAAGCAGTGCCTTGGACTTGTGACCAAGGTGTAGGCTTAAGGATATCCTTTAAGTGATCACGACACTCGCCTCCACTGCTCAAGCTCTCTGTTTAAACCCAAGGTTAAACGCACATAAACCGAATCTAATACAAGGCTAACCTAACCTAAGGCTAATCTAACCTAAGGCTAGCCTAACCTAAGGCTAACCTAACCTAACATTGTGTTTACTTAACCACGTGGCAATTACATTGTAAGGACTTACGTGACCTTAGTTGGACAGCACTTCCACACTACACTGCACTGCACTTGACACTATCACTATCACTAGCACTACTTAGATGATGTTCACTTCTTGAGAGACCGCGCACGACTAAGACTTCAGTTAGACTGTCGATCGCATATAAAGGGTCGAGGGTAGAGACTGTCAAAACAACGGAAGTGACTACTACCCCACTCCAACGCCATAGACAACGATAACGATTCGATTAATCGATAATCTTTTACTATGCTCCGACATATATTTTTTTATGGTAGATAAGGTGCAAACGAGCAGATGGTCCACCTGATGATAAGCGGCCACCATCGCCCATGGACATCGATAAAACAAGAGATATCCTCTTCTTTTTAATATAGATGCGAACACCAAGCCCCATGAATCAATTACTGTTTCATTTCTAGTATTTAAATGATATATATTAGCTTTTAATTTACTAACATAGATATTAAGTAGTTGTAAACTAACAAATTGAGTCTGTGTTGCTCTTAATAAATGAAATTATTATTATTAAACTGTAGTTTTCACTATGCTTGAAAAATAAATCAATGTTCTGCCTAATGTATAACATGTTACAAAAAATATCATGGCACCGTAAGAATACCTACCTCAAGGAGAGTGATCCTTTATTAAGTATAGCAGAGAATAAAACATGAAAATGATGCCTTCTCCAAAAGCATCTAGTACTAGGCTATGTTTCGATAGTCGGCAGTAGTCAGTAGATGGCGCGAGTGTGACACAGATACGTCAGGTGCGGCCTGTCTGTGTCCGTACTCCGCCGACCGTATAATTCAATGTGACGGGTATCAGCAAGCCTTTGCATTGGCAAATATATTCAGGTGTTGTTCAGATAACGAAATTTATGTAAAGGTTTGGCTTATCTAAATATATATTGGAAATGTTTTGGATTGGAATGGATGAAAAACCTAAATTTTGTCTTGTAGTCTTTATGTTGTCTATGCTGATCTAACGCGATGGTAGTTAATGTACTATGTACCTTTCTTGATTCTCAGATTCCTCCTAATTATATGCTTTTTATGGTTATTATAATTTTTATATTGATAAGGTTTTAAAGAGCTCTTATTAAACTTTCTTTCTTGTGTAATTATTTACTAATTTATTCATTAATATATAAATATGATATATTTATATATTATTATCTACTATATAAATTGTATTGTAATTTATTAAAATAAAAAAATAGGTATTTTTAATAATCCAAGATTCTGTCTCAACAGTCTTGCTAGCAATAGATCTTAAAACAAAGATATTTTACGAATAAAAGCTCTTAGAACTTTTAGAAACAGTTTCTATTGAACATTGCGGATCGATACTAAATGGCATAGGAATTAATTAGTAAAGCTTCGACGAGTAGAGTAGTATTAAGAAAGATAGTATCCCACCAAAACATTCTGTAAAAAACTAGCCAAGTCTCGATGGAGCTGCTTGTTTATCTCTAAAAAGTAATGAAATCTAGACAAAGTCGTGCCAAGTCTAAGGTTCCTTTCTGCGATTTCTTTATTATTATAGTTAATGTTATGTGACCTGGCCGTTGAAGGGTACATAACGGTACAAAACCAGGTGCTCCATGACACCATTGCACCAATCTGTCGCCAGAACCGCTACCCATTGACGATGGAAAATTGCCACTTGGAAAACGTAATGTTGTATCTGTTGTAACTACCTATGTTTGTTAAGCGAGTTGTTGATTGTGCAACACATGCATTCAACATTGACAATGCTGACTTCTGTTCTCTTCTTTTTGAAGCGTCAAATCGATCGGTCTATCATAAAATAGACGTACAGACGGACTTCTATCAATGATTAGAAGTCCGTCTGTACTGGAAATAATTTTTATACTATTTGTTTCAGGCTCGCCTATACATAAGTATTATTGAAATACGCAGCTTTATCATGCCTACAATTGACTGGTATTGAATCAACGTTTTCCAATTTAATAGAAATAGAAATGTCTGTATCATAAAATACACAAAAGAGTGAGAATAAATTGGATAGTGAAAGGGTGATTGAGTAAGTTAGTGCATGAGTCTCTTTCAATTCGCAGACAGATAATGGTGTAATAATCACTACAAATAAATACAACTAAATCCCACTCCACCTCCGTCTATTTGTTCGAGATATGCTCAAAAACTACTAAATGAAGTTTCATGTGGTTTCCACCAATAGTCAAAGTGATTCATGAGAAAAGTTTAAGTGTGTAATTTATTAATAATTTTAATCAAAATCGCTGCCATTTTCAGATATAATAAAACAATGTATGGTCTAATACATGTAGGAATCTATGCTCTACTTTCCATTCGAAGACAGGGCGATACGTACGGTTTATAATAATATAGAGAGAAAATTATGCCAATCGATAAATCGGTTTTATACAGTCCCAAATTTCCGAAGTATACAAATCACAGACTAAGTTATCGAGTTTCAAAGACACATCGTTATTCAAATAAAAGTTTCGTGCAGTGCGTGAAACGTGACTACCTTTCTGAGGGGTGAAACCACACACTCACACACACTTATTCGCCAAATTTACTTATAATGCTACAGAAGGGCTTTGTGGTATAGTACAATAATACTGTCTCCACTTGACATGCGATGGTAAGAATATATTATTTATTTTTATTTATTTATTTATTTATTTATTTTATTGGGAAACAAACAGCTTTTTCTGCATACATTAAAAAGATACATGGATAAAAGTACATAAGCCAACAAAGTTTCCACCTATGACTAAGCTAACATGTAGGAGTGAATTTACTTACAAACTAAGTGATACAGCCAAAAATAACATAGAATTTATATAAAACTAATTGATAAAGCAAAAATAAAATAGTTATCGTTATTAGTATAATATAATATGTTTTTCCCTAATAAGAAATAAAAATATATAACAAAATACATACATAAATCAAAGCAGAAAACTCAAGTTGAATATTGTATTTTAGGATTGGTTAAGCTGTTCTTTAATTTTTTTAACAAACTTATGATAATTGAGTTGAAAAATATCAATGTGATTGTAATAATCATTATATACATTGCAAGCTCTTATTGCAAAACAGTTGCTGGTGTAATTAGTTCGACGAACTGGAGTGCAGAATGTTTTTTTGGAACGGGTACTATGACTTGGGCAGTTAAATTTAATATTACCTAATAAATAATTTGAATCTATTATATTATGTATGATTTTAAAAAGAAAGACTAAATCTCTGTAGTCTCTTCGCCTATTTAAAGACAAATAATTTGAAGTATTATTATCAGAATATTTAAATTTATATTGTAATCTTTTTAGAAATTTGTTTTGTACACTTTCAATTGCATGAATATATTTTCCATAACGTGGATTCCAAGCGGTCGAAGCATACTCTAAATAAGGTCTGACATAAGCATTATACAAAATATTAAAAGTTTCAATATGTTGGAAATCATTTCCCTGTCTAAAAATAAATCCAAGCATTTTATAAGCTTTAGACGTTATTATATCTATGTGTTTTTCGAATAACAGAGCTGAGTCCAATGTTACTCCAAGGTCTCTCACCTCAGACACCCTTTTAAGTGGTTGATTTTGAATATTGTAATTATATAAAATTGGCTTTTTTTTCCTCGAAAATGTTATTACACAACACTTGTCCACATTAAGATATAAACCATTTGAGGTTCAATAGTTTCCTAATTCAATTATATCATTTTGTAATTTAACACAGTCGTGATTGTCCTTTATTATTTTAAATATTTTAGTGTCATCAGCATAAAGTAATACATTAGAATTTTCAAAGATTTGAAGAACATCGTTTATGAAAATGTTAAATAGCAAAGGCCCGAGGTGAGAGCCCTGGGGAACGCCAGATGTAACAGGGACAAAGCTAGAAATAAATCCTTTCACCGCTACGGCTTGAGTTCTATCTCGGAGGTAAGACTCCAACCACCTTAGAAGATCACCATGTATACCGACTTGTCCAAGTTTCATTATTAAAGACAAAATTTCGCATTCCCTGTTAACAGGGAATGCGAAATTTTGTCAAATGCCTTGGAGTAGTCGGTATACACCGCATCAACCTGGAATCCGTTATTTAAGGCAGATAGAATTATGTCAAGAAATTCACAAAGGTTAGTTTCTGTTGAACGTTTGCTTATAAATCCATGTTGCTGAGGAATAATTAATGGTCGCAACAAAGGAAATAAAACGTCGTAAATTATTTTCTCAAATAACTTTGGAATTACTGATATCTTTGAAATCCCACGATAGTTTTTAATATTATGTCTGTCACCACTTTTGTAAATGGGGACAATTATAGATTGTTTCCATATTGGCGGTAAACAACCGGAATATAAAGACTTCTTAAAAAGAATAAATAAAGGTATTGAGAGTTGTCTACCGCAAATCTTCAAAAATATAGGGTGTAACTCATCAGGGCCACTACCTTTAGAAGGATCAAGTTTTAACAAATACTGTTCTATTTTCGCTCGTGTTATATCTATTCTACTCACAATAGATTGATTATTATGATTAACGGTAGTTAAATTCTGAACACTAGATGTATGGTTGGAATCGGATACAAAAACGGATTTAAAAAATGAGTTAAACATATTGGCGATTGCCTGTCCATCTGAACCACTATCACTCTCAAGGTACATATTGTCTGGAATGCAGTTACTACTTCGCTTGAATTTAATAAATGACCAGAATTGCTTAGAATTATTATATATGTTTTTTTCTGCGGTATTAATAAATAAGTCATAGCACTCTATTTCTAAGCGTTTTGTTTCACGACGTAATTCAGAGAATCTATCATAATCACTAGATCTTCCGTAAATTTTCCATTTCTTATGTGCTCTTAATTTTTTGTTAATTAATTTTTTCAAAGATTTAGAATACCATGACGGATATCTGTCGTTTTCATAAACTAGTTTAGTCGGTACAAGTTGGTCAATTATATTGTTAATTATTTTATAAAATTTGTCAACAGCATGAGTTATGTTTTCAGAAGAAAGTTGTTCAGTCCAGTCAATTTTTGATAATTCATAATTAATTTCACCGTAATCAGCATTGTAAAAACGGCGTACTTTACGGGGAGGAGCCCGTAAGTACTTGTTAACAGTTTCCACCTCAACTTTCACAGTGAAAGATGGATGGTGATTGTCCTCTGGTAATGCTAATGGTTCAGTTCTTTCCACCACGCAAACCGTATTTGATAAAACGAGATCCAAAAGTCTGTTATTATTATTGTAAATTTTGTTATATTGATTAAGTCCAGTAAATGTCATCAAAGCAAATAATTGGTATACTAAATTATTATGAGAGGTATTTTGAATGGTGAGATAACCTTCAGAGCTTTGCAACCATATTGCATCCTTAATATTGAAATCACCTAATACTATAAATTTATCATTTGGACATTCTATAACTAAATCAGAGAGATATTCAAAAAAGGTAGCCTGTGAGTTACATTGTTGTATGTTCTGAGGGAAGTAACAACAGTAAAGATGTAATTTATATCGAGTTGAGACCTTATCTATAACTAAATCAATAGATGTGATGTCGGCATCTGGTAAAATTGGAGTCAAGTTAGAGTGTCGCATGTCAACACTCGCACAACCGCGGCGAACAGCAATCAGCGTACCACCTCCCTTTTTTACTCCTAGACGCTTGTAATCGCGATCGTTTCGGTATACACAATAACGTGAGTCAAAAAATTCCTCAGTGAAATATCCCTCTGACAACCATGATTCGCTTAAGCATATAAAATCATAATTCATATTCAATATATTTGAGTAAAATTGTTTTGTTTTCGTACGCAATCCTCTGACGTTTTGATAAAATATATTTAAATCCATACTAAGTGTAAAAAGTCATAAAAAGATAGTCAAGATGTTTAATTATTTGATTCAAAGTTTGTTCAGTTTTCTTGCAATATAAATACAAAGAAGAACGTATCATATTATAGTTATAAAAGTTCCAATTTAGATAAACAAAACATTGACACCCACTCGCAAAACCAACCACACTGCAAAGCTTGCAAAAGTAGAAATGAAAGTTTAAAATATATTTATATACTATATATCTATATTCATATATATATAAACTATATTCATAAATATATATAAAATACATTAATTTAACAAATTTTGACTTTGGTAAATCTAGTAAGGTATTACTTATGAAATTTTCTTTAAAGATTCATTAGAAGTTATATGTATAACCGGCGAGGAGTTGGTTTTACGGATCATGATCGTACAATTGCGAACCCAGCAATATACGAACCCCTTCTCCTTTGCTCGTCGCCTGGCTTCATTCAACAATGCTTTATTATAAGTAGATAGGTGATCATTAGCATATATCGGTGTTCTGACTCCAGCGTATCCAAGGTCACAAGCTTTTAAATCTTTTAATTTACGCAGTGACGAGAGGAACTCATATTTTTTGTATCGTGCTTGCATCTTTATAATAATTGGACGGGGTTTGTTCTCTCCTGAATCATTTTTCACAGCCACCCTGGTAACAAAATCTATGTCTGTGTCTACATTTATGGCGAAATTACTTTTTGAGGCTAAAGTTTTTATGATTTGTAACAAGTTTTCGCCTTTTCTCTGTGGAATACCATTAATCTGTATATTAGAACGCCGAACCCACTGCTCATTCCTTATGGAGCTTTCCGATAGTTCACTGAATTTAAGTTTCAATTCGTTCAGTTCTGTTTGAAAGTTTTCTATTTTAGAGACCTCTTTGTCTAAATCAGTCATACGATCAACGATAGTACTAATGGATGATTCCATGGTAGTAATTTTTGTAGACCATGTACTTACAGTTTCCGAAAGTTTACGAAATTCTTCGGTTATGAAACATTTAAAGGATTCCATTGTTGTATGTAAACTATTAAAACGGTCGTCGAAGTGTGCAAGCATAGATTTTAAGTCTATATCTTGTGATTGAAGAGACGCTGAATTTGTACCAACGCGCTCAGGAAAGCCTGTTGTAAATTGGCTTGTGTCAGGTAAATTTCCTTTCTTCTTCAATTTACAGTTAAGACATTTCAACTTGGCCTTATTCATAGGCAGAATCTTTTTGAAATCACTATCCTTCATGCCAATGCATACATAGTGAAATACATCCTGACAAGTCATACATTTGATGGTGTCTTCAGGTAACAATGTACTAGTGCAATGTTTACATTCCATGTTCAATATTTAGGCAAATTTGTAGGTAGTAAGTAATTGCAACTTATTACAGTTGGGAGACGTCGCGGACAAAGAGTCGTAACCGCCGTGAATATCGCGTCGCTTACGCGTACTGATGAAACACTTCTCACTAAACTCAATTCTTTGCACTACTGCAATAAAATTGTTATTTTCTAACAAATCACTATAATTATGTAAATTTTCTTATTGACAAATTGTAGTCTAGACTGTAAGGATGATTTTTAGTAAAAGTTCACTCCCTATATATCACTTTAAACACTGTTTTTGATTTAATTACTTAGCACTGATAAGTTACGTGGGTACGCTTTTGTATTAATCATATTAGTTTGATAGATACGAGTATACCTTACTTTACTTACATCTTGAGCGAGTTATTAATACACGTTCATCGTCTTACATTCTTTACTCAATCACTTCAAATCTTTTCAACGGATTTTATTAGTATTTTATACATACATAGTTGCTTTATAACATAAGATACTTTTTATCCCAAAAGTAGAGTTCTTAAAAGAACTTTTACTTCTAAAAGTCACATTTTAAGTATTTAAATAACTTTGATTCTGTGAAAGGTTGAGTGACTGCATTAGTGAATAAATGGATGGGCAATAGAATGAGTAAATTGAGTGGGTGAATGGGTGTGTAAGTGAATTGCTAGCAATACTATTGATAGCGTGTAATAGGAGAATTTCCAATTCTAATAATCTCTAATAGCTGTTAGATAAATTCGATCGACAAATAGTTCCATAATACGGAACCCTAAAATCCAATTGTAAGGTTTAACACGTTTAGCTCTTCCTCAACAATACGTCACTGAAAGGGTTCCGATAGATCTTTCACAGTTCGTTTGAAAAGTTTCAGGAGCAAATTATATTATTTCATACTTGAAATGTTACTTTATTCTGTCCTTGTAAGTTTTATTGAATTTTATTTTTAGTAAAGAAATCCTACTAATATTATAAATGTGAACTTATGTATGTTAAGATGTTTGTGTTTGAATTTAAGGACACAAATACTTTGTAATCAGAAGTTTAGGCTACTTTTGATGTGTGATGGAAAGGAGATACTTAAACACACGAAAATATACTAAACCATACAGTACCATACTAAACAGAACAAAACCATATGACATAATACGAAACTGTTCAAAAACCGCTCCGTTACCAAATCATAATGTATCTATTACAACTTCATCTTAGGCTATTTTTTATCCTAAGCTTCAGCCACTACATAAGGAAAGAAATCCTATTCCATACATTTTTAACAGACAACCAATTTTCTCGCGAGCTCTTTGGGTTTTTTTATTGTTGAATTTCATATTAATTTCACTAACCAAAGAACATCATCATCACAACCCGTTAATGGCCTACTACTGAGCCGGGACTTATTCTCAGAATGAGGATGGGATTTGGCCATAGTCCACCACGCTGGTCCAGTACAGGTTGGTAGACCTCACACACCTTTGAGAACTATAGATGTTTTGGTTTGATTCCTCACAAAGTTTTCCTTCACTGTCATAGCAAGTGATATTAAATTGATTAAAGCACACATAACTTAGAAAAGTTGTCGGTTTGTGACCAGGATCGAACTAGGACCTCCCGAGTAAGACAGTGAAGTCTTTACCACTGGACCATCACTGCTTTAGGAACATCATAACATTATTTATTCCTTATTTTTAGAAATACTTGTATTTTTTGAGCTTGGGAATAACCTTTGCTAGACATATGATTCTTTTGAATATATTTCACGCATAAAAGAAATTGAATTTGTTTGCTCCTTGCCAACGATAGAGGAAATATACTTTTATTCTTAACATTCAGAAAATACTAGTAACATTTAACATTTATATATTTCTTTTTACGAAAATTTATATTACAGAGTTACTCTTTAACCCAAAAAGGAGGAGAAAGAATATTCCACATATTTCACTATATATACAAAGTGTTTTTAAAAGTCTGTTCGACACGAAAATGTATTATAATATTAATTTAATTCTTTTCAAAATAAGTAAAACACTAGCGATAATGATAAAATAAAAGATAAAAATATAATTTTAATACTTTTATGTTCCATTGTAATACATTTTGTCTTAAATTGCTTCGAGATTATTAGATATTTCTTTTTTCTAAAGGAATATCCGTAATATTGAGATATGCTGACACATTGCAATCCCTCGCTAATTCCCCTACCCAATCCCCTCTAATAAATCCCACAGATGCACCATACCCTTCATTTAAATCACAAATGGTTAATACCGCATGTAATTGTATCATGGGGCTGGAGATTAAATCTGCGACAAATGGTGGTTAGTCCCCATGAGGGTGTGTATTTGTTTACGTTATGTTTACAACTTTTTTTAAAGCTTATAACAAAAGAGATAATACCTCTCAGCCTATAGAAGATAATACTATAGGTAAGAGCATTAACTGCAAAGTAACACATAGTAGTATTTTTATTCATTAAGCGAAAATTCTCGCCTACACTATTCGACTTTGTGATCCAATAATTTATATATAGTTAAAAATTCTTGTGATCCTCAATAATTACAACTACACTATGATAGTTTATATTTACTCCACGTCAGTTAGTCAATATATATTTCGAAGATTTTAATGATGAGGAGGAAGGGGGGGGATGTTGCAAAATATTAAAAGGGGCGATAATATTGAATGGACTGTTGAGTAAACGCAACGTAGATACTGCTACTGAACCGATAAATAATCAAATATGATCTCCTACAATTACGAGAGAAACCTAAGCAGTGCCTTGGACTTGTGACCAAAGTGACCTTAATCGTACAGTACTCCAAGCACTAACACAACACTGAATTTAACATTTTCACTGACACTATCTAGAGACTACTTCACTCCTTGAGAGACCGCGCATGACTAAGACTACAGTCAGACTGCCAATGGTATATAAAGAGTCGAGACTGTCAAAACGACTACAATCTTACTTCAACGCCATAGATGGCGATGACTATTCGATTATTCGATAATCGTTTACTATTCTCCGACATATATATTTTATTAATTTACTTATTTTTGTTAAAATAAGATAATTTTCACGAAAATATCACGGACTCCGCTCAGTCAAGGAAGACATATTTACTTGCTTGTGACGTCACAACCAATCACAGGCGTTGACCGCCACAGATAATGTTTCTAAAAATATTATATTTTATTTCGTGTAATCATAAAAATACATATTTTTGTCTAAAATAAAGTGAAATATGTTATTTTAAGCAGTTTTCTAATAGGATGACCACAATTTGTTTGTTTATTTTTAACTAGCAACCCGTCCCGGCTTTGCACAAATGCATTGTAGATATCATAGCGGACTTTTTTTATTAACTATTTAAGGTACAATTCCGTAGTACATTATTTTGATCTATTTATCTAATTAGTGTTTCTACTAGCGACTAGCAGGTAGTTTATTTTATCTTATTTGAAGTAAACAATGTAAATAACATTTCGTTCCAATAATGCTGAGTAAAGTATTGAGACTAAGTGTAGTGTTGTTTGGTGGTGTGGTGCTAGGACTCCGTTATCGAAGAACACGTAAGTAATTTACTTTATTATTTTAATATTCGGTAGCGAGGTCGAGCTTTGGAAGTGAGGGTTTATGCATAGTAGAAGATGCTCCTTGGTCTCAAGCTCCACACACTGCTCGGCTACCGGACTATTGCGGAGTATAGCTCCCTTCTTAATACAATTACGACACATCAGATTTTTAGGAGCCCAAATAATCCAGAAATTAGTGTAGAAAAGACAGACTCAATAGAAGTCTACAGTACCTAAAGATATTTCCATTAAATTTTCCAAATCCTCATTGTAGTAGTTAAGTCAACCGCAACTCTGATACGAAAATTCATACAATTTAGACGCAAATTGTCAAATAATTAATAGTCTTGTATATTAATGAGTGGCTTGTTCACAGAAACCAAATAATACTAACCCTCGATTCACTGAGGGACTAAAGTACTAATACACAACCATGATAGATTTTTTATAAACCATGATTGACTCGGATTCAGCAGGCAGAAATGAAATCTCCCCGTGAGGGAACGGGTTAGAATACTATTCCCCTCTGCCGCTGGGAGAGCATCTCGTAAGAGCCGAGTAACCCAGCACCCCTTTGGTGGTAGGGGATCTGTTTCCCGACTGGTTTGCAACCACCAACCACCATGTAGGCCAGACTTACCCCCTCCCTCTCCCATCTCAATAATTCTGCAGATCTAGTGGACACTGGGCTCTTGCTCAGGGTCCGCTAAAACCGAAGCATTTTTTTCTTCATTCCTCCTCCCCATTCCATCTTCAAGGATGCAACGCATCGGCAAAACAAGAGAGTATCTCTTGTCGTGTCAATGGGCGATGGTGACCAAAAATGAAGTAATTCTAAGTGTTATTAGTGTAGTTATTATATAACATGTATATTTTATTTTCACCGTATCCTTATAACAATAAAAACAAAGCTGACTCAGATACTGGACAATCCAAAAAAGTAGAAAATAATCGTAAATCTCATATATTATAGCCAACCTACATCTTTCTAGCCATTGGACAGATCCTCCACACAAATCACAGTTAGGAATATTTGAGTGTTTCCTCAAGAATTTAAATATCTTAGGCGACATACCCTCAGACTGTCATATTTATTAATTATAGCGGCCCATCCCGTCTTCGCACGGGTGGAATATTTAGTTTAAACCATTTTGGCTCTCCCGCATTTCGGTGCCCCTCTACCTCGGCGTTACTCGCTACCACTCGCTGCACTTCGAGTATCACCGAGATAGAACTACACTGGCCCGTCGCGTCGGCGTGTATTTTTTGTTTATATTGATATTTTTAATTTCGTAATATCTTTTGAATGGAAGGTCCGATTTTAATAATTCAAAAAGTAATTTACAGATATTGAAACAGTCTTGAATATGAAATAATTTATTTGGATAAGGATTAATACAAAGGTATGGAAAACATGGTCTGATTTTGATGGGCATTTTTATCAACTTTTAAAATATAAAAAAGTAGTTATAGTGACATAACTATAATAGTTGGACATATGGTCTCGCAGAGTTTTTTGTAGATATTGATCCGTTCTATAATATTATATAACATTTTTTTGTTCTATCATCAATACTTTTCGCAGCGCATGCGATGACAGATATTTTATGGCTATTTTTTTTGCACCTTGGGTTGGTTTTAGTGAGATTTTCTGGGGATCTCTAATTTTTTCTTGTAATAAATATAGCCTATGTTACTCAAGGATAATGTAGCTTTCTAATGGTGAAAGAATTTTTGAAATCGGTACAGTAGTTTTTATGTTTATTCGTTACATACAAAAATACAAAAATACAAATCTTACTTCTTTATAATATTAGTATAGATATAGATAATGTAGAAGAGAAATTAATGTAAATGTCAGTATTAACCAATTCTTTGTTCTCGGTCAGTCACTATTTTTGTCGGCGCGTAAGTTAGACTTAGGTTAGACTAACCTTAAGTGTAAACAGAGAACCTGAGTAGTGGAGGTGAATATTCATATATGTGGTAGGGAACTCCTTTTAACTTACTCCTTGGTCATAAGTGCAAGGCACTGCTTGAGTTCCTGTCTCAACTGTAAGAGATCGTAATCGTAGTTATTTATCGGTTCAGTAGCAGTATCTATGTTGCGTTTACCCAATAGTCCATTTAATATCACCCCTTTTAGTGTTTTTTGAAAACACTCACCTTCTATTTTACTCCAAGTTATATGTTGGAGAATAACAAGGGGGAAGTAGGCATTATAATACTAAAAGGGAGATTCGAGTCATAAAACTATGGATGCAATACGGTCAGGAGATATCTATCATTACGATCTCTTACTAACCTGACAAGAGTTCAAGCAGAGCCTTGGACTTGTGACCAAGCCTGTAGGCTTAAAGAGCTCTTCAACACAATTGCAACACTCACCTTTACTGTCCAGATTCGCAGTTTAAATCTAAGTTTAACCTAACACTAATCCAAACTAAACCTAACTTACGTTTCCGACATATATTTTTAGATTAAAAAAATATGTTTATGGTTTTATTTATAAGTTGCCTTGTCCGTCGTCGTCAGAACAAACTCGTGAGCGTGACCTCAACTACTAGCGTCTTCTGAAGTACATTACACTGAATTTACTTGAGTTGTCTTGTGTTTTAAGCTTAGGACATATTATAAACAATTATTTGTAGTAACTATAAATCAAAGGGAAGGTAATAAGCATTAAATCTCATGGATGATAAAACGTAGTCAAGTTTCAATCGACTTTAACCCTAAATAGCCTATGTTCTTAAAAACGCCATATAAGCTAACTATTGGACTATATTACCATCGATTTTTATATATTACCTTTGGTGAAATTTAATGGTTATTTATGTATAAAATAAATCTATTAGTTTGAATTGGAAATATCTATTATTTAAGAACGATGAAATTGAGTTTTTTGTGCGAGTTGACAGAAGTCTAGTTTTAAAAATTTTTTTTTTGACATAATGACAAATTTGAAGCTGCAAGTATATTCATTAATCTTTTTAATAATAATTACTTTATATATATCCTTTTGACGAATTTCTACAAAGTAACTGTTTGATAACACTGGTCTACAAAAAATAATTTTTGAATTATATTTACGTATATTTTTGTCGCGTTACATTTTTTGGGTTATATATACTATATTTTTATTACAGTAATATGGGGTCACTGAATTCGAAAACATAATATAATTGTGATATTAGCTCTTATTTAAAATATATGTTTTGAATAAATAAAGACTTTCAGATCGCCACATAAACACCATACGTAGTGAGTATGATATATATAGCGCTATCATATGAAATTTAGCAACTGACATTTACATTTTATGTAGTCAATTTTGATAGGGACAGATTTAAGATATTACACGCAGTTATCTATATTTATGGAAAATAATATTTAAATAACATAATAAATTAATTTTCTTCACGGTAAAAAAAGGTATTTGTTTAGATAAAAGCTACTTGGATATTACTGCTATGTAGTAAAATTATTCTATGATTTATCTACATATTAATTATAAGGAAACAGAGATATTAATATTAAACCGTTACCTCAATTAACTCCTTCTGAATACTACATTAAACCTAATTTACTGCTCTACCTTCTTTGTAGGCTTAGTCCATAATATATAATTATAATGTTATGATCTTACAAAATCAAGGAAAAAGTGCGGTTTATTATCTCAACCCATAAGTAGACAAAAAATAAACTTTTAAAAGAATATAATACATATAACTCGCAGAAAAGAAAGGAGAGGGGGTATTAAAAACACTAAGAAGATATTGAATGGAAAGCAAATCCAAGGCACTGCCTTGAAAGGTGTAGCTTTAAGGATGTTCTAGCCACATATGTAAACACTCACCTCCACTGGATAGATTCTCTATCCAAACTTAGGGTTAGGCTTACATAAGGCTAACCTAAACCTACGAGCTGATATATAGTATAAATATCAGATATTATAGTAACACTGACATGCTATAAAATTGATATTTTAGTTTAAAGCGGATAATCTTAACATCGAGTACTTATGCCATAGAAACAGTGTTACAAGAGAATAACCTACATGTTGCCTAGAAATATCTGGGGATTGCAACTCAGATTCATAATTATAAGGCGGTTTCACTTTTTTATAACATTCAGCATCTATTATTTTAGACAAACTTTATATATTCATTTTTTATACTGTATTTTCTTGAGATGTATATTATATTATAATTAGGTCGAAGATATGGAGGAGGAGAGCGGGTATTAAAAACACTAAAAGGGGGGATGATATTAAATGGACTATTGGGTAAACGCAACGTAGATACTGCTAATAACTAAAGATTATGATCTCTTATAATTACGATAGGAACCTAAGCAGTCTTGGACTGTGTAGGCTTTACCACATCCGCTGCTCAAGTTCTCTGTTTAAACCTAAGGTTAAACTAGCTTAAACCTAACATACGCGCCGATAAGTATTTCTGTACTGTAGTAGTAATAATTAATTAGTATTTAGTTCCAGAATGTGTTCTAAGCCTTAGATGAAACGCGGTCGTGTCTGTTATCGCGGTTCACACTTGTTCGAGTATGCGAATAACTTGCACCCATATATTTTGCAACGCTGACTTTGTAACTATCACAAACCCATAATACTTTTAATGTTCTAGAATAAAATCTATCCGTTCATCCATTAACACATAATACTTTATCTATATGGAAGCTATACTGTACAGTGACCAAAAATAATATATTGTAAAAAACAATAATAATATGCACTTTAAACGGAAATGGAACAAAAAATATCAAATACTCGGAAATCCTTGACAATAGAGTCCCAGCATCACCAGACGAGCTCCGTTTCACAACTGGCTTAAACTCAAACTCAAAATAGACTTTTTACAAAGTACTTTGACACCTCAAAAATTAGGTTAGTCAGTCAGTTTGTCTGAAGCTACCAACAGTTCAGAAAGCGGTTTTCTGATGAGAAGAACTGGCAACAAACTCAACAGTCGCTCTTTTCAAAACGCCATTGTTTACATGAATTTGTTTTACAATTGTATTATCATTCAGCTGAGTATCAACGTTACTTGGATTTCAAGCTTTTTCATCGTTCAAGTAATCATTTACAGAATAGTAATTAAACACTTTTTAATATGATTTTTAAATCGCTTAAGTGGCAAATGTAATATAGGCTGTGGAATCTTACTATAGATGCGAACACCAAGCCCCATGAAACTACTACTGACTTTGTGGAGACGATAGTATGGCGTTACAAGTTTATTTCTGTTTCTAGTATTTATATTGTGACCGTCACTATGTTTTGAGTATAAATGAATATTCTGCCTAATGTACAAAATGTTACAATAAATATAAAATAATTCTCGAAGGGAATCTCTAGCTCTAAGATTGTAAATAAAAAAATTATCCCATATATGTGGGCCCTGAAATAATATATTGTACTAGGTATGAATGGTGATGATGGAAAAATATATATTTAAAAAAAAAATAACTTTAAGCGTCTCAATCAGCTTCTTTAGTAAACAATAGCTAATCTTTTTCCCGGTGAGGGGACAGGATAGAATACTATTCCCCTGTGCCGCTGGGAAAGCATCTCGTAAAAGCCTAATAACCCAGCACCCTTGGTGGATCTGTTCCCCGACTGACTTGCACCAGCGTGGGAATCCGACCGCCAAGTGTGGCGCGTAAACGCGTTTCGGTCGAGCCGCATGTGGGCCAGACTTACCCCCTCCCACTCCCATTCCATTAATGCTGTGGATGTAGCGGATTCTGAGACTGGCTTAGGGTCCGTTGAGACCGCAGCATTTTTTCTTCTTCACTCCCTCTCCCCATTCTATCTTCGAGGATGCAACGCATCGACAAAACAAGAGGGTATCTCTTTGCACCTTATTTACAATAAAAAACTGACATATTTTTGAGTTGTTCTGATAACATCGTTACTAGCCACTCGTTGAGGTGTATTTAAACTCTCATCATTAAAGCAGCATTCTTAAGAAACGTTTTCGTTCGATCGTTTTTTCTCCGACTTGCTTTGCAAAAGAATTGAATTAATATATGTCGGGGATTTTAAAACGATGTGAAAGGAGATGGAAGGAGGAAGATGGGGAATATTGGGAGAACACTAAAAGGGGGTGATGGTAATGTGTGGAATATTGGGTAAACGCGACGCAGATACTTCTACTGAACCGATAAATTATCAAATATGATCTCTAACAATTACGAGAGAAACCTAAGCAGTGCCTTGGACTTGTGACCAAGGTGTAGGCTTAAAGAGCTCCTTTAAGTAATTACAACACTCGCCTCCACTGCTAGGCTCTCCATTTAAACCCAAGGTTAAACGCACATAAACCTAACCTAACACAAGACGAGGTGATTACATTGTAAGGTACTCACGTGACCTTGATCGGACAACACTATCACTATTTAGACACTACTTCACTTCTTGAGAGACCGCGCACGACTAAGACTTCAGTCAGACTGTCGATGGCATATAAAGGGTCGCAACGGAAGTGGCTCCTACCCTACTCCAACGCCATAGACAGCGATGATGATTCGATTTAATCGATAACCTTTCACTATTCTCCGACATATATAACCTATGAGACTCACAAATAATGTGGCTTTCGATCGATAAAATAATTTTCAAAATCGATTCAGTAGATCCAGAGATTACCCGCTACAACCTCACAAACTTTGGCTCTTTATAATATTAGAATAGACAAGTCTTTTAATCTATTCTTATATTTTAAGGATAAACCCTTAAAAAGCAACACATTACAAACATTTCTAACATCAAACGAAAGAACCGAGGATGGTTGAATAAAAGTGTCTCCGCAAATAACTTCGAGGTGACCCAGTTTGGGGTGAAATAAAACATTTTTACTGAATATCATATATTTTTAATGTCACTTTATGGCCGCATCAAATCTTTATAGGCAATGCGATTATGACCATTGGATCATAAAAAAGTCACTTACGCGTTTTATAAAATTATTAATAATATGAGTTTTAAACTGAATTAACGATTTGTTGCATGATAGGAATATTCTAATCAAATAAAAAAAATTGTGAGTATATCTGTACTGTACGTAAATGACTGTATAGAAGAAATTATACGTACAATTTCAATTAAGGGACAAATTATCAAATTTTTATTTTCGTGTGCGGGTCAAAAATACATATCATCTAAAGTAGTATGGTGAGACGTTTACTCCCGACATTAGTTACGCGTGTTTCAATATAATAAAAAGCCTTTCTATATACAGCTTACATTTACAATCAATAAATAAATTTAAGAAAAAATATCTAAAAATTATCACGGTATACTGTATTTCAAAGATGTTATTTTAAAAAGAAATAAAATAAAAAGTCCCGATACTAAAATTCAAAGCTTTTAACCATAATATTACAGAACTAGCTTTTACCCGCAACTTTGTTTGCGATATTGAGGTAGTTATATTAGCCTACAGTAAATCGTCTGAAAACATATTTAATAATTTCAAGCCCCCTTTTACGCCCTTACAGGATTATTTATGAAAAAATATTTTACCCCTGTTTCATGACATCCTATGAAGAACCTTCGTACTGAATTTCATTTGAATATCTTCAAAAACGGCAAAGTTTCATACTAAATTTTGCACTCCCGTTTTACCCCCTTAAGGGATTATTTTCGAAAAAATATTTTACCCCTGTTTCATAAATTCTAATGAAGAACCTTCATACTGAATTTCATTTGAATTACTTCAAAAATGGCAAAGTTTCATACTAACTTTGCACCCCCGTTTTACCCTCTTATGGGGTGAATTTTGAAAAATCCTTTCTTAGTCCATTTAGGCCCTGCGTTGATATGTCAGTCAGTCAGCTTCTCCTTTTATATATATATATATATATATATTTATTATTTTATTTAGTTTTATTTTTATTTTAGTTTCCGACATATATATATATATATATATATGTCGGAAACTAAAATAAAAAGGATATAGATAGATGGCCTATCTCAAAAGCTATACGGACGCAACACGGTCAGTATATAACTAAACATTACGATCTCGTTACTATTCTCACATGAACAATTATGACAGGAACCCAAGCAGTGCCTTGGACTTGTGCTTTGAGTTAAGGAGCTCCTTTATGTAATTACGACACTCGCTTCCACTACTTAGTTTCACTGTCTAAACCTGAGCCTACCTAACCTAGTTAGACTAACAGAAACCTAACCTAACACAAGGCTAACCTAAACCTAACTCACACCTCCGACATATATATATATATTATATACTATATATCTATTTATATATATATATTATATATATATATATAAATAGATATATAGATAGTGCAAATAATTATATTCATGTTAAAACATCAATTATGTAGTGTAATGGTTAAAAGTAGATTTTGCAGGTAGATAATACATATCCTAAAAAAGTACGTGCGATAAGTGATTTAAAGTGAAGATTGTGTAATTAAGATACTGCGTGATCTTCAGATCCTCTTATACAAAATCAAGGTAAATAGAGTAACAAATATATCCGAATACTACATCGGCTATATTGTCTCGTGTCCGATAGGTCTGAAAGCGATGTTCAAAGACAATTTCCTTACAAACCATTAGAACGTTAGCTCTACAACTAACACGACTCGATAGCTGACTCGGTCTATTCTCTTGATTTACTCGCTGGCTGGACTTAGGTTGCTTCTCTATAGAAAACTCTTTGCTCTACTATGCTATATATTGTAGTATGGAGGTTTGTTGGTGAGCAAGCTCCATACACAATGACACAAGGCTGGCAGTCAATAATAAAATAATAAGGTTTTAAATATTTTAAATATATTTAAAAGATATTTTATTTATTCGATATATTTAGAAGATATTTTAGAATATTACTATAGACTGCATGAATGGGCGAAAATTAAGGATGATAGTAAATATATATTACAATTTTTGAAATCCTGTTTACCGTTTTTTAAAAATAAACTTGCAACGTCTTTAATCGAAGCTATAGAACAATTAAAAAAAATAATAACACAAATAAAAACTGTTTTTGGGGAAAATGGTGTACAACAAGTAAACATTCCGGTCACTGTGGGACATGTTCCGAGGGGTTCCACGTGCTGTGATGTCGGTGATAATCGTTCACCTGACAATTTTAGTACTCCACCGACAAGGCTATCGCAGGTTCGATCCCAGAAACCAATTACGGAGCCACCGGTACCGAGGTGTACAGGTCAGGTACCACGGGGTATAGGGTACCTAATTATGATTTCAGACCAAGAAGACAAGCAACATCATCTCAAGACGTGCGGCATGATGAGGGAAACGGGCGACGGCTGCCGTGAAGGCCACGCACGAGGCGGCCAACGTTCAAAAAGTGGCATCAGTAGATGTTTATATTCAAACGGAAGATATCGGTATGAACACTGTAATTAACAATAAAAAACCGTATGTAAAGTTTATTTGTAACAATATTTCTATTCCAGCTCTCATAGACACAGAAGCTAGCGTGTAGGTTTGTTGGTATGGAGCTTGTTCACCAACAAACCTCCATACTACAATATTTAATTCTAGATAAGTAATATACCCGAAGCCACTATCAAATTATTGTATTACTAGCTGACCCGGCAAACGTTGTTTTGCAATATAAATTTGGTATGGCCCCCTTATCACTTAGGGGGCTGATAAATAGATAGTAGCCGATTCTCAGACCTACTGAATATGCATATAAAATTTCATAAAAATCGATTGAGCCGTTTCGGAGGAGTATGGTAACTAACATTATGACACGAGAATTTTATATATAAGAAGATTAGGACATAAATAGAGTTAGCAACACCGTTAGTCGCGAGTATTTCTTTTTATTTGATTTCAATTTTATCTACGTCACAATTTATAACAAGGCAATATATTATAACCTTTGTTCCGATAGATTTGTGTCAGTTGACGTACAGAGCTCGCCTGGTGGCCGTAAAGGCTGTGGAGCTTGTGCTCCATTGTGCAGGATTTTATGGGTGTTTGGGATTATATTTCACGGTTTCCGTCTAAAATGCATATTATTATCGTCTTTTACATGTTACTGTGCATTAAAGCTCCCATATAAAGTTTTCGAAATAGTACAATTAGTATTTTTTCAATAGTTAATAGGAATTTTTAAAATTTACGAGAGAAAAGAGAATACTGAATAATAGTTGATATTTTCCCAAGTTGGGAAATTCTTGTATTGTATCCCAAATATTAATAAAATAAAAAATAACTTCTGTATGGGACCTAAAATTACCTTTAATAAAGATCAATGTGTAGAGTGTTTCTCAAATATTATTTTTAAGATTGCAAACTACCAAACTAAGATTTAAAATTTTGCGGAAAAATGTTATTTAACAGACAAGCTAAATCTATTGGTGTATAGTGAATAACCACCCTAACCCAAGCGCTCTATAAGATTAGTAGAATTGTCGAAAGTGATTACGAAGCAAAATTCCCTTCAATCGATGTGGTACACAATCTTACGATTTCGCTTACGTCGCTTATTTCATATTCAAACAAATATTTGTTATTACTTTACGATATTATATTGATCGTTTGTAAATATCATTAATTTTATGCCGCGAGGGGAAGGGTTAGGATACAATTCCCCCCTGCCGCTCGGAGATCATCTTGTAAGGACCGTCTTTGACGCGTTCCGGTCTGCGTGAGAGCGATTATCCCTTCCTTCTCCCATCCCATTACTACTTATCCTCACTCTATTCTTCGAGTCAGAAACACATCGGCAATACTAGAGATTCAATCTAGTATTGCCGTTATCAATGGGCGACGGTGGCCACTTACCATCAGGTGAGCCGTCTGCTCGTTTATCCCTCATATATCATAAAAAAATTAAATAATGGGTAAAGTAAGTATAAAGACACCCGTTTATAACAAATTTTCGAGTTAGTGTTGGGAGTGTACAAGTTTATTATGTTTTATTTCGAGTATATACGCTGTCACGTAAATATATTACCTTTGTTCCGATAGAACTGAAGCCTTCTGTTGAGTGATGTCACAAAGTAAACATCATCAGAAGGTGGTGGATATAGTGATCATGTCAAGGACGCTGTTAAGCCAGCTTCTGGGTCAGTCCTAGGCACTGATTGGTTTCTTATGTGTTTCTATACAGTGCTAGGTATCATCTTTTATTTCTAACGTATTTAATATATAAAATTGAGATAATCACATTTTCTCACTTGATATCTTCCAAAACCATCACCAGATATATATTCAGAATTTTTTCAGATATTCACTTGTGTAAGCGTTATTAAATTATTTAAAGGGAAGTTTTAAATATTTATTGGTAACACATACCTACGTCCCACATGTCATTATACTGGATAGATGAGGGGGGGGGGTATTTTGTATTAATAGATTGGGGAAAAAGTTTCTTCGCATTTTTTATGAAAATTCAAAACATTTTTTAATATACTTTATTTACATTTAACTAAAGTATAAAGGTACCATTTTGTTCGATAACTTATTGCCATTTTGTAGGTAGGGACATAATTGCATTGCTATAGAAATTTTGGGGCTTCTGATCAAAAAACCGCGACAAGTAGTTTTGGCAGTCCTCTCGTGATGTTAACCTGACACTGCCTAAAGAATTCTGAAGAGACCGAAACAGGTGGAAATCTGAATGTGCAAAGTCAGGACTATACGGCGGATGTTTTAACACCTCCCAGCCAAACTCTCTTAATTTTTGCTGAGTGGCTAAAAATATGTGAGGTCTAGCGTTATCATGATGAAAAACCACACCCCTTCTGTTGATTAATTCCGGCCGCTTTCTCTCAACTTCTTGCTTTAATCTCATCAGTTGTTCGCAGTAAACTTCAGAATCGATGGTCCTGCCTGGTGGTAACAACTCATAATGAATGCCCTTCCAGTCCTACCACACACACAGCATCACCTGCTTAACCCGGGTTTCGCCACAGTCTGTGAAGCCTTAGACCACGACCTTTTTCGCACGTTCTTGTCGTACGTGATCCATTTTTCATCACCAGTTAACGGCTTCTTCAAAAATGGTTCGGTTTCATTACGTCGTAATAAAGAATCACAAATGAGTACACGGTTCATTGGTTTCTTTCAGTGAGCTCGTGAGCCCAAATATCGAGCTTTTTTTGTGTACCCAGTTTTTTTCAAATGCGCCAAAAGTGTTTTGTGGTCAGTTCTTCAGCTACGTCGTAACTACTGATATGCCGATCTTGGTCCACTTTTTCAGAAATGGCATCAATTTTATCCATAATAGAGCGACCAGAGCGAGGTGCATCTTTGACATCAAAATTTCCGGATTGAAAACTCTTAAACCAAATTTGTGCTACTCTCACAGACACTGCACTAGGTCCATAAACATCACAAATTTTTTTCGCGGCTTGCGTTGCATTTTTACCTTTTTTGTAGTAAAATTTTAAAATGTATCGAATTTCTTCATTCGGTTCACTCATCTCAGTACGAAAAACAAATAAAAATCACACATTTTCCTAATTTGAATTTGGAATTATCTTCTTTAAAATGTAAACTTTTAATGATACCAAAACCAGCCAGATGCAAATAGTATAGCCAAAGAGATTTTATTACAAGTTCATACATACTATAATGCGAAAAGACTTTTTCCCCAACCTATTATAAAAAAGATGACTTTTACGCAATAAGTTTTAGTCGTCTTCAGTGTTGTGTATTTAGAAATAATTTATATTTGAATATTTGAATAATTTATGTAATTGGTCGAGTGGTGAAGAAGAATGTTAATGCATAGTAGATAGACCTCATAATCCTTCTAAATTGATTATTGTAGTCTTTTGAGTCACGGTAGCCGTGTAGCTTACACTTGCAAATATATTGATCCTTCATTTAATTCTGTAGGCTTTAAAACTTTATTTACTTTTTACAATGAACACAAAAATTGTGTTAAATCTTGAATCACCTTGAAAGACAAAGAATTGGGTCAAAAAGGAATACTTGAATGATGATAAATGTTTCTATTGTGTCACAGTATTTGAAAATAGTTACGTAATCGTTGAAGTATGAAAGGGACAGATTTGTAACGAAGGACAAGTGAACGATACGCGTTAAGGTTTTTTAAATATAACCTATTTTTTATATTGTTGACCCAACAGACGTTGTTCTGTCTTAACTATGAATATTGTTCAAATATTGACTGTTATGTCAAATGCCATCAACGTTACATTAGACAAGTTTATACCTACTGTTAAAAGCTATAAAGTTTCGTTAGAAAAGTTAATGTAATCGTTAAGTGTTCTTAAATTTTCTATTTTTTCGAGTAATTTTCTTAAATTTTCCTTACATACGAACCTTCTCCTGACAATAACAAACAGAAGTATTGAAATCGGTCCAGCTGTTCGCGCGTGATGCCGTCACTAAGGTATTCATTTTATATAGATTCTTTCTATACAACTTTTATAGAAATTTCTGATTTAATCAAATTCCTCTAGAATAGTAAATATTATCCTAAAATTTAATACAATATATATATATATTAGACAAATGTTAGAGTTTAGAAAAATCCTAATTGATATGAGGGAAATAGTATAGTACCTCCTTACTTATTTTATTGTACTTTATCTCTTTTGTATTTCTTGACAAATACAGCTATTATTGCTGGTGGAAGGAAAGCATAACATCTGAAGCATTTCGGCCCTTTCCACTTCTTCAACGCTGCATATTGTATCAGCATCATGATGGAGAGGATTGTTTTTTATGGTAGACAAGGCGTAAATGGCTGTCCATCTGATAGTAAAACAACATCAACAATACAAGAGATACCCTCTAAGAAAAATACTGCAGTTTCAGAGTATCCTAAGCAAGACGTTGGGAAACAGATCCCCTAACACCAAGATGTGCTGAGTTAATCGCCTCTTACGAGATGCTCTCCCAGCGGCATAAAGGAATAGTATTCTAACCTGTCCCATCCACTGGTAAAAATTGGGATTGTTTTTAGGATTCTAGAAACTTTTATTAGATAATATAGTAAATAATCAATATGACAACCTTTACTAGAATGTATCCATGCGGGTACTGTCTGATTGTAGTTTACGCTTCACGCTGTTAGAAATAGAAAAATTTCCTTTCAAAGCGTAACGAGGAATACCTGTGACCGATACATCTATACTACTTGTTCTCGAATGAGAAAGTAAATGAAAATTATTTGAGATTATTTTACCTTAATGTATTATTATATCTTTAAAAGAAGACAAGTTTTTTCATGACACTCAGACAATTGTTAAAAAAACTGTATTATGTATAAAAATTCAAAATCATTCTAATGACTTCGTGTGAATATGCCAAGAGAAATGTGCTGTATTCCGGGATAAAAATAATCTATTTTAGCATTTAGGTTATAAAATCAAGTTAGCTTCTACCCTACGGGAACTGAGATTTTTCGGGATAAAAAGTATGCTACATGATAATTCAGGCAACAAAGTATTTATGTATAGTATATTAATATATCTCCCAAGAATAGTGTGATAGATAACAAATTATATTACAAAGAATTGAAAATTTAGCTAACCTTCGCGTACGGTTACTGCGTTGGTTCTTTCACTCTCATTCTCCCATTTCATTGAATGGAGAAAAAATATAAGACGTGAAGATGAAAAGACAATACATCTAAGGCAATGAAAATTTTTTAATCTATGTAAATAAAAATTATACGCCCGTATTTATGTACATGCATAACTTCTGAATGACTGCACTGAATTGGATGTTCGTTATTGTCAGGGCAGGGTAAAATCTCTGATGAGTGAGATTTATAGTATAGTAGGACGAACAGACAGCCCACCTGATGGTAAGTGGCTACCGTCGCCCATGAACATCGGCAATACAAGAACTCTTAATTTGTCGATGCGTTGCCACCTCGAAGATAGAGTGAGGAAGGGGAATACAGAGAAGAAAGCTACAGTTTCAGTGAACCCTAAAAAAGAACCCAGAGTTCACTAGAACCGCAGCATTAACGGGATGGGACGGGAAGGGTAAGTCTGGCCCACATGCAGCTTGACCGGAACGCGTCAATGACACTTGGCGATCGGTTTCGATTGCTAGTCGCAAGCCAGTCCGGGACAGGATCCCTACCTGGTGGTGAATGGGATGCTGGGTTACTCACTTCTAACGGAATGCTGTTCTAACGGCAGAGGGGAATTGTATTCTAACCTGTCCCCTCTCATAACTCCTCTTGACAACGAGTTATTGAATGCATGGATAAGTGAGTATGTAAGGAAGTGAGTGAATGATTATTACTTTCCTACACTTAAGTCTAGGAAAGGAGGAGATTTAGGTAGAGCATGATGTATATAAATATTTGTAATGTAGCATATAACATGAAAGTTTGTAACACATTGAATGTAGAGTGCACTGCACAGTTGTTGGTAAATGAATTGGCGCGGCGCCAGGAGTCGCGACCTATATTTATTTAAATTTCAATTTATTTCAATCCATGGATAACATTCTATTATGACTTACTTCATATCTACAACTGTTTTATTAATCATTGTAATTTTTAGACCGAAATTGATAGAACCTATAGCAAAATTGGTTTAGTATTTTTTAGACAATTTGTCCATTACAGCTATATTATATGTCATGTGAGAAATACTACACATAAATACAGAAAAGGCCAAGAAACACCGCCTTTTTTTCAAATATATAGCTTTGTGTAATATCTCTACCTTCGCCTAGAGACCTATGAGCATACTTAAGCAGCTCTTTTCTTTTTTTTCTTGCACAATCTTTCATAATGATTATATATTCTTTTAATTTCATTAAAAGAATCACTTCCGAAAGTATCTATTCGACTTTTTTACGATCGCATAATAAATGTAATCCTTGCTAAAATTTTAATATAATTTATTTTCATTTTATTTTATTATTATTACAAAATATAGGATATAATAAAGTTAAATTAATTTAAAAGATTAATATAATCGTTATCTCTTATAGTTATCTCTTATAGTCCAAAAATTCAGATTTCATATCATCCTTAAAATAAAATAAATAGCACTGTTTTATTTGTGGGTAAAAAAACAAATAGTAGTATCAAGAGGCTTCAGCTGTAGCCGTCCCCATCAAAACACTGAACTGTCGAGGCGGAAAACGAAGCGGTGGAAAATTCTGCCCACTCTACCTGCGCCTGTGCTTGTCACGATTCATGATTCATATGTCACTCTATCACGATTTTTGATTTATAACTAACTTCACAATTCACCTACGTAATTTATTTACTATTTTTTTAAGTTTATCAAAGAATTTCTTTTCAAATCTCGTTTCTTATCTGAAATAATTCGCGTGCTCGATATCGATTGAAAAGATTCAATAACATTTTTTGGTATAACAAGAAAGAAAGAAATACAAAGAAATCTTGCTTACTTTCCGGCTCATTGGTAAATCATATAGACCTACACAACGATCTACCTATGCATACATATCTATAGATTAATGAATATATCTGCTACATCACTGTATGTTTTGGATTGATATTATCAACAGAATGGATCTCCCATTACTACGCAGTTTCAAACGAAAATCTTAACATGTAATCTACATGGAATCCGAGCAGTAACTGAGGCTTAAGGCCCAGGAGCACATAAAATTATAAAGTACATTACTCACGGGCTCCTCGATAATCGAGGCCTAGCACCAAGCAACCAAACAAACCTACACTAGTCTCAATTCTGCGACACAATTTGACAAACTGGCCCAATCCTATCGAAACAAAAGTTATATATTGTCTACTCGAAATAACATAATTGAACTACCCACGAATACTAATTTATAAACGGTGTTGCTAATAATATTTAAAATATTAATTTTTTCGCGGTAGTTTGACAAATAACTTCGTGGCGAGTATCTTAGTTGAATATCAAGCGATGTAGATGAAAGTTTATGAATATAACTAAAGGGCCTTTAAGGCCTTATTAAATTTAATGAATTTTAAATATTTTCTTTGTGATATTACTTACGTTTAATATAATACCTGATGTTTTACACAGAATTACGTTAACGTCAATTAATTATAATTACCCGTGACGAGACCTTTATTAAGATAAATGTTTTGCATGAGACTTTATAATCTTATAGGATTTGCGTTTGTCTGTTCATTTAAGCAAAAAGCCACTTACTCATTTAAATATATTTATTAAAAGAAAGGGCTCATTTATTTACCCGTGAGAGAGCGAGAAAGAATACTATTCCCCTCTGCCGCTGGGAGAGCATCTCGTAATAGGCGAGTAACTCAGAACCCCTTGGTGGTTGGGAATCTGTTCTTCGACTGGCTTGCGACCACCAGAATGCGAATCCGACTGTCAAATATCTTTGACGCTTTCCGGTCGAACCGCATGTGGGCCAAACTTATCCCCTCCCTCTTCCATCCCTTTAACGCTGCAGATCTAATAGATTCTGGGCTCCTGTTCAGGGTTCACTGAAAGCGCAGCGTTTTTCTCTTCACACCCCCTAATACCCCAAGTATAAAAAATAGTTACTGTTGTCTCTGACTGCCCCTAACCCCTTAATAAACTATTAAAAAAATATCATTAGTTGGTAAGAAAGAAAGGGAAGCTTGATGTTATACCGCCCATAAAAGAAATAACCGTATTCCGTTTTTTAATGCAAAATGTTCATCATAAATCTCTTTAATCTTATAATGATAATACTATTTCTATTTCTGAAGTAAAAGTAAAAATAGTAGATGCATTTGCGTGTTAAGCAACATCTCATTCCGCGTTGAATAGGCGTGTAATTACCAGCAACATTATAATGAAGCTATGCAGACTAAACTCGTTAGCAGCCATATTCGTGGCAAATGTTTCCATTATACCACGAAACTTATACTTCAACAAAGTATCAAATTAAACGATAGGATTTGACCTGAAATTATTTAATGCCAGTTTTATTTTAAGGCTGGATATTATCTTTAACGTACAAGCATCTATCCATAAGTAGCCATAGCTGTACTTTTCATATGAGTTTATTAGACCAGTTCTTTCCTTAACCATGTGCAGTTCATGTTAATCTTTTAGCCGTGAAAATTACGGACTTTTAAGAGATCTATTTTCAATGTAGCTTCTTCTTCAATAAAAAAATAGAATGCCATTAGTGCTTGTGAATGCCAAATTGGTAGACCATTATCCAGTTACAGACATTTTTGATGATAAGGGTCCTTGAAAGAAGAAACTTCACAGTACCCGTGAAGGGACGGGTTAGAATACAATTCCCCTCTGCCGCTGGGAGAGCATCTCGTAAGAGCCGAGTTACCCAACACCCCCTTGGTAGGGGATCTGTTGACCGACTGGTTTGCGACCACCAGCATGCGAATTCGACCGCCAAGTGTCTCTGACGCATTCCGGCCGAGCCGCATGTGAGCCAGATCTACCCCTCCCTCTCCCATCCCATTACTGCTGCGGCTGCGATTTCAATGAACACCGGGTTCTCGCCCGGGGTTCATTGAAACCGCAGCATTCTTCTCTTCGCTCCTCCTCCCCACTCTATCTTGGAGGCGGCAACGCATTGACAAAACAAGAGATACCCTCTAGTGTCTATGAGTGACGGTAGTCACTTTCGATCAGGTGGACCGTCTGCTCGTTTGTCCCTTATCAATCGTAAAAAAAATAACTGCAAGAAGAGTCAAGTTTGGCCATTAGACCATAGACAAAATGTTAAGCTAACATCTCACCATCGACACTCATCGACAATATCGTGAGCTATTATCATGTCGTTATTAATATTCTTAAAATCTATCTAGATTTAATGAAAACAGTCTATCCAGAAATAATGAAAACAGTTTCTAACACAGTTTAAGCACTCCTTTAATTAGACTTGCTAACACGCTCTAAGATCGACGCCAATATGGTAATTCGACGAAAGAACAATGATTAAGTATTATTTTATGCTAGGCTTCGCAATTATAAGATCATTTTAATAGCTGATATAACACTGTAATTTACATCAAACTATTGTCTTGAAATAAATGTTCTAGATATAGAAATGTCTGTTATTAAAATTAAAGAAACTTGTAATGTTTTAGATGATGAAAATTTTTGGTAATATATTCAATTTTGAATGCAGTTAGATGATTAAGGAAGGTAGATAGAAATAAAGAATTTCACTGTTTTATGTTGAAGGATCTTTGGGATTTACAAAAGTCAGTTGCAGTACCAGTTGTAGAATAAATATTTCCTAAAAGTAAAACCCTACGTAGTTCTATTGACAAAGTAAAAAAATTAGTTATATAGAAAATCAAAACCTCAACTTCCTTTGGTTTCGGATAGAATTATGAATATTTTTAATGTCCTTAGTTCTCGTTATTTTCATCTATTATTATATATTATTCAATAGAATAAACAATAAACAAAATATTCCATTCACATTGAAGGACCAAACACTTGACGAGTATGTAAACTCTTAAGACGGACTAACTTTGGCAGTTTGGAACTTAAGTAATTCCGCTAGTTTAACAAAGGTTACCAGAATCTGTCTGATGGCTATATTAGCATTTATATTAACGCTTAAATATAATGGTTATTTTTATACTGCTGTTTCATTCCACGACTTCACCTTGCTACATAATCTTCCAAGTTCTTCTAAAGTGTTGGGTTTATAAACTTTTGACCAATATTTTTTACTAATCTTTCCATATGAGAAAAAGATTATTGTATGCATTTCTTTTCTTCTCTTCTTATTTCTCGTTTTTTTGGTATGATGTGTTGACGATAGCAGTATTAAAGCTGATTCTTTCAATAGGTTAGCATTTTCTTCGCAAACCGGTACTTCTGTTTAGTAAGTAGAGATGACGAATAAAAAGACTTACCTAAAGCAGATTAATTTAACATTATATGTAGAATCTGAATGTAAATAGATGTTTTTTCTAAACTGGTTGATTTTAGACGGAATATTTATTTAGATATTTCAGAGTGAACATAGTGGCTTCAAATATTTGATCTTCAATGATATTATGAACAATAAAGCAAATAAGGGCAGGTAACTAGTCTAATTTTGTACATTAATAAGAGAACAATATTTATAGCAAAATGTAAAGAAAATATTACATTACCGTGCCAAAGAAAACATCAACAACCTAAGATGTTCTCATAAAGTAAAAGATTGGCCTTTTAATAAATTACTTTTACATTTCATTAGTCTAAATTATTACATTTTTCCTTATTTTTTCATAAAGCTGATGGAAGAATACCGGATGGAGATCTCAACATTTAATTTGGAGACCCTTTGTAATTGTGTTCTTTTGATATTTTTTTCAATAGAAAGTAAATAACAACCGATGCCGAAATAAAGAAACTTTAGGTGAATTAAGATGGTCGACTTTTAGTTTTAAATTTAATTAAGGCTGTAATTTCTTTTTAAAAGTAGATTTCAAAAAATGGAGAAGATTGTCGATATACACATTATAATACCGAGAAAATATAGAGTCTGAGAAAATATAGTGGTGGAAAGGTGCGCATTGTAAGCGTGCTGCGTGCCTGTATTGGCAGTCCCATCCGTAACGTTGCAGACGAGACTAGAGTAGAGACTAAATATCTCCTAATAGTGACTACTACGCATTCAAGGTCAAACTATATAGGTGCTTAAGCCTATAGATTTTTTTTATTCAATTTATATTTTAGTGGTTGAATATATCTGTCGAACTGGGAGCTGTCTGATGCAAGAATTTGCAAATTAGGTATATAAAAGGCTAAAATCTGTGGAAGATACTGAAATAATATATTAACGTATGATTATGAAGACGTCAGTAATAGTTTTGGAGAAATCTCTTTTCTTCATCAATGATGGAATTTAATCTTGTACGATTTCCGTCTCCTATTTCCATTTTGGGAACAGGAGACGGAAATTATTGGCTATATTATTATTGGCTTTCATCACGACATCAGTAAGCATAATTAACTCCTCTCCGAAAATTGTATTGTGTTTTGATACAGTTCACTATAGCTTTCAACGAAGAGACAGGATTTAATTCAAATGGGCACAAATTAGGTATTGCAAAAATTTAGATAGGTCGTTTTTTTTGCCAGGGATGGTATCATTTCATTGGATTGAACTTCAAAGATACTTCAGATAACTCCTCAAAATCAAATAGGAAATTTATAGAAATTGAGATATATCTATGTAGGTTTACGGCAATCTAGAATTTTAGATTACCGTAAACATGGCCTTGCTTTTCCTCGAACATTACGAGAAAATTTACTTGAAATCTTCACATAACGCAAAATAAAAGTTTCTTAAATCCGTTTCATAACTTTGCTCCCGTTGTTCTCGAAAAAAATTACTCCTTTGTAATGAAGGAAAAGGTACGTAATAAACATTAACAAATCTATTCACAGAGAAGAATGAAACGGATTTATTTTTAGGAGAAATTTCAAACTAAATTAATTCTGAAAAGGACAGTTATGCTTTACAAATTTACTGCTGAATTTTTGAAAAGATTTGCATTTACATAAAGAACCCTAATGTTGGTAAATTTAAAGTTTAATTTTTACGTACGTGACATTCTAATTTATAAAAAAAAGTTAATGTAGATAAACCTTCATAATGAATAACGTTTACCGTCTTTTGTAAAAACCGCATTAAAATCCGTTGCATAGTATAGATGTCGGGAAGCGACTTTATATTATACTAGCTGGCCCGGCAAACGTTGATTTGCCATATAAATTTGGGGTGGGCCACTCTTATTTTTATTTTTTTTTTAATTTAAAACTTCATTGCGCTAGTTTACAATTGGCGGACTTAATGCCTGAGGCATTCTCTACCAGTCAACCCAAGGCTGTAAGAAAACAATGAAAAGCGGAAGAAGTCTTAACACTCAATTAAAAAAAATTAAATATAAGAAGACGAGAAAAAAAAACGAACATTTAATATTTCATATTAAAATAGGTATAATAAGCTTAAATATTAAATACGTAAATATATAGCATACATACAATATGTAATGTTACACCAATATATATATATATACAATATGTTATGTTACACCAATGAGTTTATGCTTGAGTACTCGAGCTTGTAAGAAGAAGGTCTTTTACATTTTTTTTTTATTTTTTATAGTATATAGGGGCAAACGAGCTGAAGGCCCACCTGATGTTAAGTGGTCACCGTCGCACATGGACATCTGCAATACACTGAGGATTGTAGATGCGTTGCCAACCCTACTTTTTGAGGAACCTGTACACTCGGCGTTTGAAGACTCCCATATTAAAGCGCTCTGGGAAAACCTGTGGTGACAAATTATTCCACAGCCTGCACGTGCGTGGGAGGAATGATCTAGACGCACGTACATATGGTACGCCAAGCCTCCAAATGGCTGGTATGCCAAGCATCCAAGCGGTGTGGATGAAATTTGTCCCAGCGGCGGAGAGTGCGATCGCTGAAAAGTGTCGGAGGCACTAACTCAAACAGTTCCTGTGAACATTCCCCATTGTAGAGGCGGTAGAGAACACACAGAGATCCAACGTCTCTCCGGAGACTAAGTTCGTCTAATCCGTCTGTCAGCATGGGATCGTCGATAATACGGACAGCTCGTCGTTGGATGGAGTCAAGAGGGAGCAACTGGTACTTAGGGGCGCCAGCCCAAAGATGGGAACAGTACTCCATATGTGGACGAACCTGGGCTTTGTATAGCAACATCCGGTGTTCTGAAGTGAAGTACTGTCTCGCTCTGTTAAGTACGCCCAGTTTTTTAGAAGCCAGCTTGACTTTGCTCTCCAAATGGCCCCGAAACTTGACCTCGTTCGATATATCGACTCCAAGGATCCCAATGCTATTGCTGTTGTGGAGGGGAATGTTCTGGAATTTGGGCGCCAAAATAAAGGGAGTCCTTTTTGCGGTAAACGCGCAAACCTGGGTCTTCGAAGGGTTAAACTGGACGAGGTTATGTCTTCCCCAATCAGAGACCTGCTCCAGAGAGGTCTCGATTTCAGACACCAGGCTTTCTCTTCTTTCCTCCACCTCAATGCGAGAAATATTTGCTCGGCCAGTATAAAGAGCATCGCCAGTACTGTCGTCTGCAAAGCAACGAAAGTTGCTGATTTGCAACATATCGTTGATATGCAGAATAAACAATATTGGCGATAACACTGAACCTTGGGGTACTCCAGCATTAATGGACCTGGTGTTCGAGCATGTACCGTCGACAACGACCTTGATGCTCCGCCCACTAAGGAAGCTGGATACCCAACTGCATAATTCCTCGGGTAGTCCATAGGAAGGTAGCTTCGCTAATAGAGCTTTGTGCCAGACCCGATCGAAAGCTTTAGCGATATCTAAGCTAACAGCCATAGCTTCTCCTTTGCTCTCTATGGCACTTGCCCAGCGGTGAGTAAGGTACACAAGAAGATCCCCAGCACTGCGACCATGACGAAAACCATACTGTCGGTCGCTAATAAGCTGGTTATCTTCAAGGTAGTCAAGGATTTGTGTATTAATAATACGCTCCATCACCTTAGAGAGCAAGGAGGTTATTGCAATAGGCCGATAATTAGACGGGTTGGTGCTGTCACCTTTCTTGGGAATAGGGTGAACGATGGCTACCTTCCAAGAAGTTGGGACTATTCCAGTGGTATAAGAGAGAGAAAAAAGGCGCGTTAGTGTTGAAGTCAACTCGGGAGCACACGTTTTTAGCACGATTGCTGGGATTCCGTCAGGTCCGCTGGATTTCTTAACGTCTAGGGAAAGGAGCGTTCAACGTACCACGCTTTGTGAGAAACGTACATTTTGCAAAACGCATTCGCATCTCGGAATTGCAGGCGGTGCCTTTCCCCCATCATCAAGATTTGAACTCGACGCAAAAAGAGTGCACAGAAGATTGGCTTTCTCTTTCGCGGAGTGTGCCAGTGAACCATCAGGACCGTGCAGAGGTGGTAAAGAGGGCTTACAGAAGTTCCCTTCGACGGCTTTAGCGAGAGACCAAAATGCACGGCTTCCTGAAGGGAAGCTTATTAACTTCTCACCAATGCCTCGAATGTGCTTAAGCCTTGCTCTGGTAATATGCTTCTTATAGGATCTGGAGGCAGCATTGAATTTCTTTTTAATATCGGAAGCATGGGGATCCTTCGCAGCAAGTGCCGCGGCCCAGGCACGATAGCATTCCTGCTTGGCGATCAAAGATCTTGCGCAGTTTGCATCGTACCAAGGTCGCGAACCGCCGCCAGGACAACCTTGCTGGGAATGAAACATTCTATTCCTTGCAAAATAATGTCCGTAACAGCGTCAGCGCGGACCGATGGATCATCCGATGTAAAACAAAGCTGCCTCCATGGGTAGGATGCGTAGAACTCTCGTAATCCATCCCAATCTGCTGATTTGTAGTGCCATACACGGCGGGTCCCAGATGGGCGGGAATGGCCATGCAGCACCACAGGGTCCTCGGAGTGTACCAGGCAATGGTCAGATGTACCCAAAGGCGCATTGACGGATACCAGGTAGCCCTCCGGGTGGGTATTCAGCAGAAGATCCAATAGAGAAGGTGTATGGTTCTCGGTATCAGGGATCCTGGTTACTCCTGACACAAGTTGGGAGAAACCATAGGCCAGAGCAAAACTGTGAGCAGCTCTCCCCGCGTGGTATGTGTTTCGTGATCCTAACCACTCACTGTGGTGGGCATTAAAGTCGCCAAGGACAACAACCTCCGCGCTGGGATAGCGCTGAAGCACGAAATCTGTAACCTCCTGAACGTGCCCAAAAAGACGGTCGACTTCAGTGTTACCGGTGTGAGACCTGTAAAGACACGCGTAAATCCGCGTATTATCGCCAAAGTTAACGCGCGCCCACAGAACTGACAGGTCTCTAATTTCGAGGTTGCCGAGTCTTTGACAGCAGATATCGTCTCTAACATATACACACACTCCGGCTTGAGGGATAAACGCCTGTTCCAAAGTGTACCCTGGGTAGTTTAAGTATGATGTGTCGTCAGGAATCGATATCTTCGTCTCTGTTAAAAAAGTAAGGCTGGCTTTGCCGTTTCGAGGTGGTGATGCACGGCATTTAAATTCGAATGTAATCCCCTTATATTGCAAAGAAAGAAAATTTTGAAGCAAAAATTTCAGAGATGTAGGGTAGGGGATAAAACGGGAAAGATTGGGGCTGCCTCCGCAGTTCCTTGGACAAGATGCACTTCGGAAAATCCTATTCTGGAGGCTGAGTTTAGTTTGTCGCCGGCGCGGGGGACGGAAGGGCCCCCGATCCGACCTGTTAATCGATCGCCGCGTTCCACACCGATTTCCCACTCCGGCACGGCGGTCCAGTGACAGGCTTTTAACAATGGCGGCGGGACAGCCTCCCAAGTTGGGATCATCCTGGGTTCGGGTCCCCTACGAACCATCGGGCGGCCAGCGTAGAACCGTTTCATCGGGTCTCCCTGAACCCCGCGCCGACGCCAAACGCTCAACCTCTCAGGAACAGGTCCGATGCCGGACCAGGGGCTGCAGAAGTAACCACATTCAAAGGGATTGCTGGGCGAACGCCTTACTGATTCTGGCAGTGAATTCCAAAGTTTAATTGCCTGTACTTTAAACGATTCGGATAAGAAACCAGAGTGATGAGAAGGAATTGTTAATAAAAGATTATTAGAAGACCGAAGATGGAGATTGTGAGTGCTACTTAAAAGCTGAAATTCTATTTTTAAGTACTGAGGGAAAAACCTATCATTAAGAACAGAATACAAAGTACATAGAATTCGTACTTGTCTGCGCTTGACCACGGTACAACGAAATATGATCGTATTTGCGAAGATTGAAAATAAAACGGATGCAATTATTGAGAATTCGATCCAGCTTATTTAAGAGGGTTTCAGTTAGATTGGTACAACACACATCAGCGTAGTCGATTAGTAGCAATACTAGAGCTTGCACTAAGTGAGTTTTAGTTTTTACTGGTAGAAAATTTTTGAATCGGTACAGAGCTCTTAAAGTGATCGTTACCTTACGGCTCACTTCTGTTATATGTGGTATCCAACTGAGAGAACAGTCCATTATCAAGCCCAGATTTTTGACACTGAATGAAAAAGGGATTGGGATATTATCAAAAACGACCGGGGGCAGAGAAGATAAATCTATTTGGGCCAGTTTTCTAGAACTACCCAAAAGAATGGCCTGGCATTTATTTGGATTAACTTTTACGCCAAATTTGTTTGACCAGTTATGAATATGGCAGAGATCAGCCGTTATTTTAGAGATAGCCAAGTCAATGGAATTGGATCTACATGAACATAAATTTGAAGGTCATCTGCATAGAGATGGAAAGAGCACTTAAGATCTTTTGTGATAAAATTAATAAAAATGGAGTTAGTCCCTTATCACTTAGGGGGATGAAAAATAGATAGTAGCCGATTCTCAGACCTATTGAATATGCATATAAAATTTCATAAAAATCGGTCGAGTCGTTTCGGAGGAGTATGGTAACTAATATTGTGACACGAGAATTTTATATATTAGACTTATACTAGCTGACACGGTGAAGTTCGTGCTTCCTAGCAGAACCAACCAAAATATATGTCGGAAAATAGTAAACGATTATCGAATAATCGAATCGTCATCGCCATCTATGGCGCTGGAGTAGGGTACTCGCATCCGTCATTTGACAGTCTCGACTCTTGATACACCCTCTAGTCTTAGTCTTACGCGAGGTCTCTCAAGGAGTAAATATCTGGGTAGTGATAGCGAAAGTGTTAAGTATAGTGTTGTGTTTGTGCTGGGAGTACCTAACAATTTAGTTACCACGTCTCCACCACCTTGGGTCTAAATAGGGAGTGGAGCAGTGGAAGCGTTTCAATTAAATGAAAGGATCTTTTTGTTTCTCTCGTAATTGTAAGAGATCATATCTGATTATTTATCAGTTCAGTAGCAGTATCTACGTTACGTTTACCCAATAGTCCATTCAATATCATCACCCCTTGTAGTGTTCTTCTATGTTCCGCCTCTCCTCTTTCTCATCATAAAACTCCAAAATGTATGTTAATCCTTTTTCAATTCCTAAAATACGGTATTATCCGAATATTGCGGATGTATCTCGGTTCGAAATCTTTAATTAAATACGTTGTTTAATTTGAAGGGAGAGTTTACCGTATCGACAGGATGAACAGTTACTGATCCCATCAACATTTTGTATGGGAAAATGTTTTTGCTATTATTTTAATTTGTCGTCTATTTTACAATGTTTTTAATAGTTATTCTGCTATTCTATCTAATACTATGAAAATTTAAAGAAAGATTTTTACTTAATTTTTGTACTAAAAAATAATAAAACTTGGTTTACATTATTTATAAATAAATCATCTTAACGTAATCTAAAGTTGAAGTTTTTTATTTTGTATGTGTAATATACTTGCGGACAAATCGTAATTTATGGACACAGATCTTTCATTTTATTTGTAATATATTCAAAAATAAGAACTAGAATATGAACGAGAAAGAAAGTTCTATTAAGTATCCATTAAGGTGGGCCACAATAGTCTTTGCAAAAGAAATCGTCATAAAAAACCTTTTAGGAACGTATAAATTATTTACGTCTGTCATTTCAATAGTCACTCCGCTACGTTATATGTTATAAAACATCTTTGTATTTCAAATAAAATGATTTTAATAGGGTCTTTCGTGTACTGCTTCCTTTGAATTATTTATTACCAAAGAATAGGTAATAGTAATAGATAGAAACTAGGTCACGATGTTTATTTATTACCTATTACAAAATAATCAAAATCTCAAAGTATTCTACAAGGTACTCATAATAGAAGTAATGTCTGTTTCAATTATTACGTACTTCAACAGTTTTTTTTAAATATTTAAAGTAAAAAAGTGAGAGATTATGATGCCTGTTAATGTAATCTAGATAGAACCCGAGCAGTGCCTAGGTCTGTAGACCCAGGATCAGGTTTAAAGACGTCTTTTGTAACCGTAAACTCTCACCATTACCACTCGACCACGCTACCGAATATTAAAATAATAAAGTACATTACTCACGTGCTGTTCGATATCGGAGGCCTAGCACCACGCCACCAAAAAATGCTACACTATTAGTCTCACTACTTTAATGTGTACTTCGCGATATCACTTGATAGAATAACGACCTATCGGAACGAAAGTTATATATTATCTTTTACCGCGAATACCTACTAATTTATAAACAGTGCTAACAGTTACTGTACAGAAATAGGCATAAACATGCATTTCAGACTGGAAGGAAAGTAATGCCTGGGACTTGCAACCCACGAGTGGCTTTGCTAACCTTGTTACGATAGATCTAGGGCACTTTAAAGAGTATTAGTGACGATTTTGAACGCAAATATTGAATTATCAAAGTGTATACTAGTCGACCCTTTCTGGCTTTGCTCGGGTGCAATTTACCTTATGTTTTAAGGTGATATATCACATTTTAATCGCTATATTTTACATTTTAATTTTCAACCGTAATTTACCTATATATGACTAATTCTCAAAGATATAACGGCCACACAGCTCAACATACACTAGATGGCGTAATCGAATACTAATTTGTTTAGTTTGTATTCTTAGAACCTAAACCTAAGTTTTTTTTTGCGATAAAATTATTCCTTCTCCAAGCACTAATCTATCTGCCAAATTTCATCGAAATCAGTTATGTGATTTAAGCGTCATCGTAACAGACAAGACAGATCATCTATCCGTCAACAGATGGCGTAGGTAGTATATTAAATCGCAGTTTTGTTTTGTTTAGTTTGTATTTTAACAATTTTTTTTAGTTATTATCGAAATTATGATTTTAGGATTGTGATAGATTAGATTAATAATTAATAATGAGTAACGAGGTCTAGCGGTGTACACTGTACATGGGAATTTACATGTATAAAAGAGGCTTTTTAATATGCTTAAGGGTCTCAAGCCTAAGGCACCGATCGACTTCTAGAGTATAACTGAGCAGTATAGCTCATAAACTTAATATTTCCACTGCTACTACTACCTATAGAAAGCGAGACTGTATCACAAAGGTCCAAAAAGAATCCCGTTAACCAAGGCCGTAATTACGGAACCGATTTCAAAGTGTCTGTAATGTGGAGGAATAAATAAAGACCAAAATGACAAACCCGGCCGGTAATTCCCCGGTCCAACGAAGCGAAAAACTTAACAGGACTCGTAATAGATACACTGTCTCTTTTTATATCCACTTTAGTATACCGTTTTTAACTTTTTTACGTGATGGGCAAAGGCAGCTTTACCGCCCAGGTTATGAGAATTGCTCGTGAGTACCTTTTGGGTTTACGCTTATGTTTTTGTTTTTGGGTAAGGTATAAGATTTCTCTTGAATAAGTTTGGAATAATATATTCAATGTGTTATCTATTTTGTTTAAAAAATAAGACTGAATTTATCCATCCTAAACAGCGTAAAATAATAATAAAAATTATACTAATAAAAATAAATTTATCGGGTGCTAAATTATATCAACGGATATCAATCGGTTGAGGAGATGCGAGAATAAATCAATATTCTTCCATTTTGGGGTTAATGTTTTTTATCGAATTATAATGTTTTTTCTAATTATAGGAGTATCTTTACAAATTGACCTTAAACGGAACTACCTGCCTGAGTTCGTAATAAAATTTCGTACATTGTTTCGTACTGAACGTTAACTAACACGCTAGGTCTCATAAATGGCGTTTTTGAAACTAATATTAAGTGTTATTATATACTTTTTACTCAAGGTAGTAGAAAAATATATAAAAACTGTCTAATTTGGACTTGGAATCAACTTAGAAATCAGATTACAGAAACTGAATCTCAATAGCACATTATGCATACTACGTCGATTACTTAATTAATGCGTGGTCACTGGTCAGCGATCAGTGGTCAGTGGTCAGTGCTAGGCATTATCTAGCCATTTCAATCGGATAGACGGCTCGAGTTGCCGCAAATTGATAGCCTATCTTGATTTCCTTGTTTTGAAATAGAATTACTGGTGGGATATTCAGCTTATTTTGTACTTTAAGTCAGATTTTGTATGTTATGAAGCTGAAGAGCTTGTTTTTTTTTGGTTGAAAGTTAATCTCATGAGCTACTGTTTAGAATTAAAAATTATTATAGTATAAGGTAGGCTACCATTTATCGAGAAAAGCTATATAACATAACGTTACGACCAATAAGGAGCGGAGCATCATACGGGGGTCTGTTGGGGTATTTCAAATTGATACCTTTTGACAGATAGACAAAGACAAGTGATCTTATAAGACGATATTTTGAGGTACGAAACCCTAAATATAAAACGATAAGAGATACAAATACTGGATATTTTTTCCTTTTATTAATCTACTCTGCTGGATGGTTTTGATGATGTGTACTTGTCTAGATGTGGGAAAGGGTGTCCACAATGATGAACGATGAACGTAAATACTTTTTTCCAGTAAATACTTCCAGTCCACATCCTATTTTAATATAAGTTCAGGACTTCTCTGGTGTGTGTAGTGACCTTTTAAGATGTGGGGATCAAATTCAAATAATTAAAACCTTTTCTATATAAGATAATCCGAAATATGGACTGACGCTGCCCGAACCAAGGCTCGGACATTTCTCGTTTTATACGAAGTTCTCAATATTAAAAATAATTTATTTTCATTCTGAACTGCCAGCCTTGTGTAATTGTGTTAGCAACACCGTTTTTAAAGTAGTATTAGTAGATAGGTAGATTGTATACCGACGTGTAGACAATATATGACTCTCTGGTGTTGTAGTGCAGTGTACATGGAAGTTAGTGTTATAGTGTCGTGGTTAAGGTCACCCTTCTTGAGGGCCACGTAAGTTTATTATCTATTGTAGTAGACAAGGTCAAGCGGTGGAGATGAGAGTTAATACATTACGGAAAAGCTCTTCAAACCTGCTCCGGGGTCTCAAGCCCCAGGCACCGCTTGGCTCCGTTTAAATTGTATGCGTACACGTATTGCTGTACAGTAATGGGTATCATTCCTCTCTTATTCTATGTCAATTGTGACATCCATCTTTATTCGCGATGTTGAAAGCAACGATCTAGCAAGTTTTGTTCAATATAGAAAACCTGGAATTGATTCCAGATTGACTGAAAGTTATATTTCAAAAATCTCTGAAAAGTAATTTTAAAAGCAATCTATCATAATTCAAAGCAAATAGTAGCTAGGAAAGATATTTTTTATCCTACCCAGCAGCAGGTTAGCACGTTTCGAAATTTCATTCCGGGAATTGTAAAATTGATATTTGTCGGATTTCATAAAGTTTTCAAGAATGTGTTAGTACATATTTGCAGCTGAACTCTAAGAACGCTGGTTTTATTAAATTTTCAGACGATAAGAGCAGTTTTAAAATTTCTTAGCGCCATTTTTTATTTGCTCGCGCTATATAAAGAGCTTTTACTCGTCTATTTGTAAACGTAGATTTCTACAATTTTAATAACGTAGAAAAAACTTCATTGCGAAGTTTACTTAAAATATTTTTCTTTAAACCGTTTAGTAGTTTTTGAGTTTATTATATTCAAACAATACACACACAGTAAACCTCAAAGGGCAATTATTAACATGCCGTTTTAGAGAAGACGAGCTGTGACTAGGGACTTGAAACTTAAACTTTCACCTACACAACTCGACCTTGCTACCAAATATTAAAATAAACAAAGTACATCTTTTTTTTTGTTCTCTCTAAGCTACTGACGCCTCAAAATTACTACCCATGTGAAGCCGAGTCGAGTGGCTAGTCAGTATTGAAAGGCCACGAAATAATAAATAATTTGTTTATGATCAGTAAACATGACACATTATGGTGCAAATCATCTCCTGTGAATAGAGGCGCAAATGTAATATTCATGGATCCACAAAGAGACTAATTTTAATCTCAATATTAACGCTGTTATTGGAATTTCAAATTTGCTCTGATATTGGAATTTTTTGATGAATCATTATATCGATATCTATTAAACATTCATATTAGAATATCTTTATATCGCAGGGAAGACTTTGTATGAATAATTCAAAATATTTGACACTTTATAAGGGTCCCGAACCACAAAAACAACATCACTTTGTTGTCTGTCTTGTTAAGAAACTTCCTAAGAAACATGTAAAAAAATTACATAAATCATAAAAAAAATTCTCATATTATCGTTTTCTCTTATTATAAACTCGAGTGTCATTCTTACCTTTAAAAGGAACCTAATCGAGTACGAAATGAAATTTCATACATTATCTAGCATTGACCTCATTTAGAATCGGGTAGAAAAATACCTAATAATATTTGGTAATTTTTTTCAGACTTGCAAGAGTTTTGTTGACTATAAAATATTCTTAAATAAAACTACCGTAGATTTTTCTGCAATATTTATCTTAAAAATACACAACGTTATATTTCTTGTCTCCGATAAACTGTGCCATATTTCTTGTATTTACTTGTTTTGTTGAAACAAACTTACGCTACTTTCTCATATTTAATTTGTACTAAACGTTCTGTTCAAATTTACGATGACAATATAAACGCAAAGAACTACTGCACTGTCCTAGATAGAAAGAAAAATAATATTTTCAAATTAATTTTATCGTTTGTTGTGGAAATAAAAAATAAAAAACTAGTCAAACAATCCTAATATTATTTATTTAGACTTAGAAAAAATTAAATATTTTTTTATACCATTACTATGTAAAACAAAGTCGCTTCCCGCTGTCCCTCTGTCTCTATGTATGCTTAGATCTATGAAACTACGCAACGGATTTTGATGCAGTTTTTTAATAGATAGAGTAATTCAAGAGGAAGGTTTATATGTATAATACATGCATATTATATTAAAAAAAGGAACCGAGCGAAGACGGAGGCGGGTCACTAGCAGATTATAGAACAATTTGCTCTTATGATAATAATAACTATAGTGTAATATTTGTTACTTAATTGCACAAAAACGGGTAAACAGATTTCAATGAAATTTGAAACAGCGATACTTTATAACCCAAATAAAAATATAGGCTTCTTTTTATCTCGGAAAATACATAGTTCCTATGGGATAATAATAAAAATTTATGTCGGCGCGTAAGTTAGGGTTAGGTTAACCTAAGCTTAGGTTTAAACAGCAATACTGAGCAGTGGAGGCGAGTGTTGGGATTCTGTTAAAGGCATTGCAAACCTATGGTCCATGGCCATTGTGGTGGACTATGATCTCATTCTGAGGAGAAGAACCAGCTCAGCAGTGGGCCGTTGAAGGATCAAGGTATACATTGTAAATAGCTCACGTGAATCCGGTGCGTGTCAACTAGTGTTATAATTAGCTAATAGTCCCAAGCTAACATGACCCTGAGAAATCCATCAAATAATCTCATAAACCAGGCCATGGTCACCGATATCCTCATAATTTATTAACACGAAGTAAGGAGTTATGACAAGGTCACCCAAGGGTATGTTTACTCTTTAACTTCGGTATATTATACTAGTCGACTATAGCATCGTTCTGATATTCAATTAAAAATATTTTTTTTAAATTAATTCAATATAATAGAGCAATTTTTGCTAGATACGTGCAAACACTTTCTCTCTCTGTGGTCGCTCCCTCATGGCTGAGGATCGTGGTCATCAACGGATGTGGATGGATACACCTAGTTTGGATAATCTGCTTCCACCGGTGCTTGGTCATCGCGTTTCTGGCGACCGAGCAAAACTTAATTGAAGATGGCCTCTCACTTGATCACTCCATCTGATTGAGGACCGTCGCCGAGCTCGTTTTCCCTCCGTGTTTCCCACAACGATCAGTTTTTCAAGGCTCTCATCACCCCTTCTCATTATGTGGCCAAAATATGATAATATACGCTGCAGATAGATCGTGGAGAAGCGGGTATGGACGTGAAGCTGCGAGTAGATCGATGCATTGTTGCTCCAGCACCACATCTCGAATGCATCAATCCTCTGCCTTTCTCTGGCTCGTATCGTCCATGTTTCTACACCATATATTCCTGATATGGGGAATATTAGAGCGCGTATTAGCCAGGTTTTGGTAGTGTTGGTAATACTCTTTTTCTTCCAGATGACGTTTAGTCGAGTCATCGCGTCCCTAGCCATACCAATACGCCTCTTTATCTCCGGTAAACAAAGCCAAAATTATAGCTATTAACACTTAATAACTTTATACCAAATCAAATTATATCAAGACTTTATATAACCTCTGTTCCGTTGACTATTGCGACTTGAGGTGAGCATCATGGCTGTGCTTTGATGTGATGTCGTGATGCTAGGTTTCCATCTCTAAAGCTTTGAATAAGTCATTTTTTTAAATTTCTGTCTTATTTGAATAGCAAACAACCTCAAGGATATGGTTTTCACAGATGTTTTATAGGCTTAATTCTTATAACACGTAAGCAATATAAAGTTTTTCTCGTAGCATAAATCTCAGTTTTACTGAATAATTCTCGATAGCTCAGTAAATAATGTTCTAAAGGTACATAAATCCAATCGTAAAAGAAGTTCCGTTTTATGCAGATATATTTTATTTCTGATATATTTACTGTACTAGCAAAAACAAATTTTAAAGTCACATTTTCAATCATTATCGTCATATTTTAACCAATTTACACAAAATCTTAACAATTGTACATCTAAAACTTCCTCATGAATCACTCTATCTATATATGATAGCTGCCTGTCCTGGCTTCGCACGGGTGGATATTTTTTTTTAAACATGGCTCTCCCGCATTTCTCTCTCTCTCTCGCCGTGTTGCTCGCTGCGCGGCGTGGATACACCAGCCCGTCGGCGTGTATTTTTTGTTTATATTGACATTTTTAATTCCGTAATATCTTTTGAATGGAATGTCTGATTTCAATAATTCAAAAAGTAATCTACAGATATTAAAGCAGTCTTGAATATGAAATCATTTATTTGGATAAGAATTAATACTAAGGTATGGATAACATGGTCTGATCCTTTTTAGGATCTGATCTATCAACTTTAAAAGAGTAAAAAAGTAGTTAAAGTGACATAACTGTAATAGTTGGACATATGGTCTCGCGAAGTTTTTTGTAGATATTGATACGTTCTATAATATTGTAGAACATTTTTTTCTTCTATCATCAGTACTTTCCGCAGCACATGCGATGAAAAACATTTTAAACATTTTATGGCAAATTTTTTTGCACCTTGAGTTGATTTTAGTAAGATTTTCTGAGGATCTCCAATTTTTTCTACTAATAAATATAGCCTATGTTACTCAGGGATAATGTAGCTTTCTCACGGTTAAATAATTAAAATCGGTCCAGTACTTTCTAAGTTTATTCGTTTTATACAAAAATACAAATCTTACCTCTTTATTTTTTTTTGATAGTTAAGGGGCAAACGAGCAGAGGGTCTACCTGATGGAAAATGGCCACCGTCGCCCATACACATCGACGAAACTAGAGGGTATCTTGTTTTGTCGATGCGTTGCCGCCTCGAAGATAGAGTGAGGAGGGGAGCGAAGAGAAGACTGCTGCGGTTTCAATGGACCCCGAGCAAGAACCCGGTATTCATTGGAATCGCAGCAGTAATGGGATGGGAGACGGAGGGATAGATCTGGCCCACATGTGGCTCGGCCGAAACGCGTCAGAGACACTTGGCGTTCGGTTTCGCATGCTGGTGGTCGCAAGCCAGGCGGGGAACAGATCCCCTACCACCAAGGGGGTGCTGGGTTACTCGGGTCTTACGAGATGCTCTCCCAGCAGCAGAGAGGAATTGTATTCTAACCCGTCCCCTCACGGGTTTTATAATATGTAGTGTTAATTAAAAGGAATTATAGTCTACAAGCAGACTAAAAATATGACGGCTTGACTAGAATATCCTTCTGGAGGTTATACTTAAGACTCAGACCAACAGCATTACTACAATAATACTCGCGATGTAATAAATATGATTTCCTGCGGGATATCAGGGCGGGTCGACTAGTAAATAATTATTTATTATAATAAGTCTTTTTAATATGAAACACAAATTCGTAGAATCTAATATTATAATCATGAATCATACGCTTTCTGAATTCTCATCTTCGTTTTAAATTGAGTTGTAAAATATTTATTTGCATTAAGCTTTGAATGTAGATTTTTAACCGACTTCAAAAAAAGGAGGAGGTTCTCAATTTGTCGGAATCTTTTTTTTATGTATGTTCCCCGATTTGTCGAAAACGCCTGGACCTTTAAGAAATTCTTTTTTTATTCAAAAGAGTGCACTTCTGAGGGACCACCATTGGAACTAAGTCAGGATCTGATGATGGAATCCGGAGAAATCGAGGAAAACCCTCAAATTTCAAATTATGTAAAAACAATGGTTTTTACATAATTTGATCTATTAAATAATCAGATATTGTGTATAATGCTATCGCTGAGACGGTTAGGAATTAGAGGATACTTCATTAAATATTATGGGGACGTACAGACAACTAGTATTATACTTTGAAGGTGAGAGATGAGATGAGAACTGAGGTAGGGCACAGCAGGAAACTTCCTGCTCAAATATGGAGCAGCCCGACTGGGGTAGTACCTCGACCTTACAGAAGATCACAGCTAAATAACACTACTCTAAAGCAGTGTTGTGTTTATGTTGGTGAGTAAGGTGACCAGAGCTCCTGGGGGGAATTGGTGATAGGGTCGGCAACGCGCTTGCGATGCTTCTGGTGTTGCAGACGTCTATAAGCTACGGTAATCGCTTACCATCAGGTGAGCCGTACGCTTGTTTGCCGACCTAGTTACATAAAAAAAAAAAAGATATTTAGGTAAGCTGATAAAAAGAGAAAAAAAAAATATTTAAAAAAAAAATTGAACCGACTTTAAAAAAATAAATAATGAAATCAAATAAATAATTAACTGAAATAATAATAATAACCAAAACAACGGCAGGCAAAGAGGATTTTTCATTTTGTCCTATAAAGGCAAGATCTTCACACAAATATCAAGAAAAAAATGTCTGAACACCGCACGTAGTCATATTTGATGGAATTAGTCTTAACGACTTCGTCCGCGTGATGGTCCGCTCCTATGGGTCGTAGCGTGATGTTATATAGCCTATAGTCTTCTTTGATAAATGGGCTATCCAATACTATAATAATTTTTCTATTGGAATTATTAGTTCCTGAGATTAACGCGTTCAACAAAACAAACAAACTCTTTAGCTTTATAGTATTAGTATTTCGGTGCGACATTGCGGAGGAATAAAGTGTAACAGGATCTCATTTTTCACCGATAGTGGGAATGACGTCACGACTTTGTAAACGTCATTTTGTTTATCGCGAACAGTCAGATAGAAAGACGTGGGTATATGTTTTATAATATGTAGTAAAGTTTATCGTATCAAAATAATTTTATTTGGAATGTTTAACATTACATATTGCTAAGATAATAAGAGAGAGATATGATACCTATTACTGTACAGCAATACGTATACACATGCAATTTATACGGAGTCGAGCGGTGCCTGGGGCTTGAGACCCAGGAGCAGGTGTAAAGAGCTCTTTCATAATATATTAACTCTCACCTCCACCACTCGACCTCGCTAACGAAAATAAATAATAAAGTAAACTCACGTGGACTTCGAGAAGGGTAACCTTAATCACAACACTATAACACTAAATTCCATGTTCACTGCACGAAATCACCAGAGAGACTGAGACTAATCTATCGCACTAAAGGTTATATATTGCCTTCACGTCAGTATACTTGAAATAATATAAAATGATATACCCGCTACTACTACTTTATAAACAGTGTTGCTAATAGTATTTTATTAGATTATTACATTTTAAGTGATTTTCTCCCATACTTACTCAGGGTTACTGGAAGAGATAAGTTCTCCTATGTACACAATATTTCTTTATTTTAAAATGTATATTTTAGATTTTAAGGTGCATAAATACACAAATTTAAAAGGAATAAAAATGTTACCTTGCTATAAACCGCGGCAATCTGAACTACCAAACTCATATGGTACAACCTAGAAGAGCACCACACTGTCCACACAAAAGTGAGACGCGCGAACCCGAACTAAGACACACCACACAAGTAGGTAGCTTGACGATCTAACAACCACACTCGTACGGCACAATCCGGAAGAGCACACCGTTGACAGAAAAGTGTAACGCGCGAACCCGAACCAGTACACACCACACAAGTAGATCGCGATCGACAATCGACGTACGTTTCGCTCCGTAACCGAAGCATCTTCAGGACGTGTTGACTCTACAAGCGTCACTTGCTAAGTGACAATTTTGTTCAAAAAACAGCCTTTTATACCTTAATTCAATACTCGATATTCGAGACGCAATACTCGATACTTAACTCGGTACTCGTGTTTTGTTCTTACAACTAAAGATATCGAGTAGAAAATTCATTTATTTCCTCAAGCGTGGTCAAATACAGGTTTTGTTTTTATTATTATGGTGGCCGCATGCTCTGCCATTACAATGACATGGAAATATTAATTTAATGCAATTAAATAAAATAATAATTAAAATAATGTCGTAAAATAAATAAAATTAGAATATTATGTCAAATTATTATAGGTGTTTATTAAAATACTCATCAATGGAGTAAAAACAATTCTCAATAAGTAATTTAAACATTTCATTTTGGAAACTCCTTAATGATAAATTTCTCAATTTACTGTGAGTAAATTGAGAAATTTATCAATAAGTGAGAGTAATAGAGTGGATTTAGACACGTTTATTTGTTCGTTCAGCAGCTCAAATGTTTGATTGGTATTTTTAATTATTTCTAATTGCTCTAACAAATTAAGTTTAAAACCTTTATCGCAAATATGTAGTATTTTGTGAGAATGGCCCATATTGTGGCCGCTATCTAAGAGATGTTTAGCAAAATGGAATTTCTCAGGTTTATTGTTCCTAAAAGCAGCTAAGTGTTCTTTATACCGAATATCAAAACTACGACCCGTTTGACCTACATATTTGGCATTGCAGTCAGAACATTGAAGCTCATATACTCCTGATTTTAGGTTGTTACTCAGTTTATCTTTACCGTTACAAATACGTCTAAGTGAATTATTGGTCTTGAAACCAACATTTACATTATGCGATTTAAGAATTTTCGCTATTCGTTTTGGACCGTCTTCTGAACGTAGTCGTAGTTTTGATATTCGGTATAAAGAACACTTAGCTGCTTTTAGGAACAATAAACCTGAGAAATTCCATTTTGCTAAACATCTCTTAGATAGCGGCCACAATATGGGCCATTCTCACAAAATACTACATATTTGCGATAAAGGTTTTAAACTTAATTTGTTAGAGCAATTAGAAATAATTAAAAATACCAATCAAACATTTGAGCTGCTGAACGAACAAATAAACGTGTCTAAATCCACTCTACTCGATATCTTTAGTTGTAAGAACAAAACACGAGTACCGAGTTAAGTATCGAGTATCGAGTATTGCGTCTCGAATATCGAGTATTGAATTAAGGTATAAAAGGCTGTTTTTTGAACAAAATTGTCACTTAGCAAGTGACGCTTGTAGAGTCAACACGTCCTGAAGATGCTTCGGTTACGGAGCGAAACGTACGTCGATTGTCGATCGCGATCTACTTGTGTGGTGTGTACTGGTTCGGGTTCGCGCGTTACACTTTTCTGTCAACGGTGTGCTCTTCCGGATTGTGCCGTACGAGTGTGGTTGTTAGATCGTCAAGCTACCTACTTGTGTGGTGTGTCTTAGTTCGGGTTCGCGAGTCTCACTTTTGTGTGGACAGGGTGCTCTTCTAGGTTGTACCATATGAGTTTGGTAGTTCAGATTGCCGCGGTTTATAGCAAGGTAACATTTTTATTCCTTTTAAACCATGAATTTCCGCAAAGTAACGCCTGATTCAATTCAATATTTAATACACAAATTACTTTAATAAAGAGCTCTTTAATCTCCTGGGTAATATCCAGGTACTGCTCAGTTTCCTTTAAGGATTTCTTTCTAGAATCATTCTGGCAAAGCGACAAAATATTTAACCTTATATTAGAAAGGCTAATGCATTTTTGATTCTCGATTTTCTTTCACGTCCCATTTATTATCTTTACTTTGCAAAAAAAAATTAATCACTTGATACATTTACTTAGTTTATATAGTCAAACAATGCTTTTAGAATTTAATCAGTTCTTATCACGACAATATATTTCCTACCGAGTATAAAAATATGCTGTTTGTTAATAAGAATTTATTCCGAGGCTAAAAAAGTCGTTAAAAGTTGTGTTAGGTTAGTCTTGTTTCAGGTTTGCCTTATGTAAACCTAACCTTAAGCTTAGATGCTTAGGCCACTGCCTAAGCTTTCCGTCTAAGTGAGTCTAAGTTTAAGTCTGGAGAGTGTTCACATGTATGGCAGGACAACCCTTAAGCTACACCTTGGTCTTGGTTAGATATTTATCGGTTCAGTAGCAGTGTCTAGGTCCGTTTACCCAATAGTCCATTCACTATCACCCTTCTTAATGTTTTTCAATAAGTATACCTCCACTCGTATTTCTCAATATTTAGGTTAATTATCATAAAAATTAGTTAGTATAAATCAACGTTATAATTCTTCAATCAAAGCAATATTATAATAAATTTTGTCTTCATATAATAACCAAAAAAATCAAATAAGATACATTTTAATCTCAAATTTGCTGACACCAGCAAATACGGCAGAAGTCTAAAAGCTTTTTATTCTCAAAGTATTCAAAAAGGCTCCCGGTCAATCAAGAGTTAGGGTACGATTAAAGCTGGTTGTTTAACGGATGCTGTACGATATATTGTTGCTACAATTTTAAGATACGTCCATCTCAGCGAGTGAAAATATATATAAATCTGAAAGTTTGTATGTTTTGCTATTTGTCATTCAAACACACAAAAAACAGCTATAGTTACACTGCAACATGGATAAATACATAGGCTATTTTTCATGTCTAAGAAATATCATAACTTATTTATTTGAAACTTTTTGATCCACGTGACTGCATCTACGCGAAGTATGTAACATAAAATTAAGTATTTGTGTACAAAATTATCAGGTCCATCTTTTTTTGTACTCTTCCATATCCATCTTTTTCTCAGTCCATCTTTTTTCAGGATCAAAGGTACCGTATATGTTGAATAACCTTCTAAAGTATCCGTATACCAAATTTTAATAAACTCCATTAAACACGCACGCAAATTTGAAGAAGATATAGCAAAAATAGAAACTTTAAAAGCTTGAAAAATACATAGGATACTATTTTGTGTGCGTTCGCTACTTAGCGAACTTATTCAGTATACTACTTATATACTTATATCAAGTGAAAACGTTGGATACTTCCATGACGACTTTGTAAACCCGACTTATATTTGGTTAAGAGTATAGCATATCATATCAAGTCGACAGCCAGCCACGATGTAAAGATAAGTAAAGGGGCTCAGAAGGTAACATGAACTCAAATATTTGGAGTGTTCGCTTCCCAGTTACATCTGTTTGGCTATATCAAGTTGTGAAAACGTTGGATATTTCCACATCGGCTTTGTAAATCCGATTCCTATTTGGTTAAGAGATTATTCGTTAAACTCCTTCCAGGAGGAAACATGTTGGAAAACAATTATCGTGTAAAGCTCGGTGCTTCTTTTAATATTATTATTCTATATATTAATTATTGATAGTTCAGCGACAGATTGACGAGTCATTTCGCGGAATAAATATTAAATTTAATAAAATAGTTTATTCAGGAAAAAACTGTTCACTTTCACAGAAGTTATGATGTTTAAATAGATAACAATTAACAGTTGAGTACGCAAATCTGGTACGTTAAATAGGAATGAGAGATGAATGTGAAAAACAAGATTTATATCCTCCTCGTATTAAAACGTTTTCAAATGACAATCGACCGTTAATGAGGGGTTAACGAATATCATAAAATTATTTGAGTCTAATGAGTTGTCCACCCGATAGTACTCCTTTTGATTAGGTACATAAGGGTGGATTGTGTTTTCAGGCGTGCGATGGTGGAGTTGTTATTGAAGATCATGTAAATAATTGTTTTTTTTATGATAGTTAAAGGACAAACGAGAAGACGCTTTACCTACCGGAAAGTGGCCACCATCGCATATGGACTTTTTTATCTTCAGAACATCAGTTTTCGGGAAAACTAGAGTATTTATTTTTTTGCCGATGCATTGCCTCGAAAGTTGAGTTAGGATGGGGTGCGAAGAGAAGTTGCGGTTTAAGTCCACTCCAAGCAAGAACCCAGAATTCACTGGAACCGCAGCATTAGTGGCATTGGAAGAGGGGGTATATCTGGCCCACTTACGGCGCGATCGGGACGCGTCAAAAACACTTGGCGGTCGGATCATCAGATCCCAGATCCCATACCATTTTTTTAAATTGTAGATAAGGTGCTAATGAGCAGATGATAGACATCGACAAAACAAGTGATACTCTCTTATTTTGTCAATTCGTTGTCATCCTCGATGATAGAGTGGGGAAAGGGAGTGAAGAAAAAATGCTGTGGTTTTAGCGGACCCTGATCAAGAGCCCAGTTCACTAGGTCCACAGCATTAATGGGATGGGAGAGGGAGGATATATGTCTGGCCCACATGCGATTCGACCGGAACGCGTCTATATCACTTTGTGTAGCGGTCAGGTTCGCATGCCGGTGGTCGCAAGCCACCAGGGGACAGATCCCGTACCAAGTGCTGGGTTATTCGGCTCATACGAGATGCTCTCCCAGCGGCAGAGAGGTATAGTTTTCTAACAGTGGGAAAATAGCATATTCATAGTTGCAGTAGATTGGACGAGTAAAGAATGAGTATTCTAGTGAGTACCTCGCACCCACCAGGGTAAGAGACTTAGCAAATGAGTAAGTGAACAATTTGAATATACCTTAGCAAATCGATGTCTGCTAGTTGTCGCTGAGCACCTTCCGATCTACTCGGTGCCCGAGCGAATTACTAAATGAAAAAACACTAATAAACCCAAATCACTGATTTTACGGACACTAATATGCACTCAAAGACCCATAGCGACCGACTGCTCCGCCAAAAGTCCAAATAATAAGTGAACTAATATTGGAAAAATTTATTTTCTATACTTTGCTACCCTCATAACCCTAAATTTATGATTATAAAATCGATTCTAGTTTCAATAAATCTATTGGCGAATATTTTACTACATTCGCGACACTAGTTATATCATCATCATAATGCAATATTATAATGCTTTACAGATGTATTAAATAGGATAATAGTTAGTACCAATTACTGGTATATTAGCTAATCGTTCGACCGCAATTAAACGATTTAAATCCATTCTCATTTAGTTTGCGCAACTCATTATATAGTAAAGGGTTCAAATTAGATTTCATAAATGAATGTTTAAACTACCATTTTGTGCTGACAAATTAATTTAATATTTGAGAATTGTATATTTCATTTAAAATACTAAATTGAAGTTATGTAAAGTTGTAGACAACACTGCGAAGTAATCAAACATTCACTCATCTATTCACACGGGCTCATTGACTCAATAAGCCATTAAGACAATTATTGAATCATTCAAAACTTTATAAAATATGACATCTCTATGATACCATGCTTTTTGGGATAAAAAACATGTTTTTTTTATGATAGATAAGGGACAAACGAGCAGTCGGTCCACCTGATGGAAAGTGGCCACCGTCACCCATGGTCATCGACAAAACTAGAGGATATCTCTTGTTTTGTTGATGCATTGCCGCCTTAAAGATAGAGTGAGGGGAGCGAAGAGGTGACTGCTACGATTTTAATGGACCCCGAGCAAAAACCCGGTGTTCATTGGAACAGTAGAAGTAATGGGATGGGAGAGGGAGAGGGTAGATCTGGCCCACATGCATCTCGGCCGGAACGCGTCAGAGACGCTTGCTGGTGGTCGCAAGCCAGTCGGGGAACAGATCCCCTACCATCAAGGGGCGTGCTGGGTAACTCGGCTCTTACGAGATGCTCTCCCAGCAGCAGAGGGGAATTCTAACCTGTCCCCTCACGCGTGAATGGTTTTAAAAAGTAATAGTTTTGTATACAACAACAATTTTCGTTATTCTCTCTTTTTTGTCCAATTTATTTTATTCTACAGTAAATTTTTTTTGGGTTGAGCGCTAGTTGAGACCTTTTTAGGAAGCAAAAAAATAAAAAAAACTATTTAATATTGTTAAAAAATCTGTTTATGACGCCTTTTTTCAATTACAGTAAGAGCAGAGCTACAGTAGTGATTTTTGTAGTTTTTTTTTTAATAATTTAAACATGACAAATATAATAAAACATGAATACGAAATTTAATGAGATATAATTTTCTATTACAATACTCTTAAAGTATCTTATAAAAGCAATTTTACTTAGTTTAAGTAGCACTTTAAGCCTGTCGAAGTAATAAGATAATCTCATTAATATCTCGTTTTTTTACTTTACTTTGTTTTGCTTATAATGAAACTAATTTATATTATTATTTGCTGTGGAGAAATAATTTATTTTTGATCATTTCTATAAAAATAATAAAACTGATAGGCGTTTTTATAACACCAATGGAAGGTATTTTTTTTTAAATGATTTGTCTGTCCTTAAGACAAGTTTAACTGATTGAATTCTTCCAATTGTATTCTTTAAGAATTTCTTAAACCAACAGCAATATACGAGCCTTAATTTTTTTTAGCAGTCCAGAGTTTATCAGCTTATATGGTGGGCTCATAATCAGAAAAATATCCAAAATGGAGAAGGAGATCCAATTCCATTTTAGCCACTCCGCAACCGACTCCAGTATACCACCTTTATAATTTCTTAGTGTTAGCAACACCGTTTATAAATTAGTATTAATTTTATCTTATTTCAAATAGACAATATATAACATTCATTCCTATAAGATTGAGTTAGTCTATCATGTCAGACTAATAGGGTAGTGTTATTGTCCTAGGTATCAAGCCCCAGGCGCTGCTCGGCTCCCGTCTAGTAACATGTTAATATTGTCATTTGAGTATTACTGCGGATGCGCTCCCATACTCTTAAGAGTGATAGAAAAGACTCAATTATTTAAGACAAGTCGACATGCTCGACTTCGTCCACGTGTAGCTCTGCTCCTATTGGTCGTAGCGTGATGACATATAGCTTATAGCCTTCCTCGATAAATGAGCTATCTAACACCGAAAGAATTTTTCAAATCGGACCAGTAGTTCCTGAGATTAGCGCGTTCAAGCAAACAAACAAATTCTTCAGCTTTATATATTAGTATAAGATTTAATTATTTGTATGTTCGTAATCGAACATTCACAATACATTAGAAGACAGAACAAAAATACTTATTAATGTGTGTGGACTTCAGATTTTTGATCCGGCGTCCATATTATTATTAGTCAATGACTGTTGTAGCTCCAGTTCCAGTGGAATACCTTAATCAAGTTGGTTAGTATATTACCTCAATCAATATACCAGTCCATATATACTCGAGATACGATACTACATAAACTGGAGCTAATGACGTCATAAAATAGATACACGTACTTGTCTGACTGACTGACTCGCAAATTAATGTAAATCAATGTTCATATTGATTATAGCTTGTGAAGAGCAAAATGTAAATATCCATATTACTACATATTATAACACAAAACCCACACCGAGTCTGTCTGTTTATTCGCGATAAACTCAAAAACTACTGAATGGATTTTCATGCGGTTTTTACCAATAGACAAAGTCATTCATGAGAATTGTTAAAGTGTATAATTTCTAAAGGTTTTGTCTAAATTGGTTAACATATGATGACAATTATTGAAAATGTCTGAAAAAGTGAAGGCATCTGTAGTAAGCAATGCTATTGACCTGTAGAAATAAATGTTATGAACATTGTAAACCTGCATCTGGGTCACGAACCCCAGGTAATTTCAGGTTCCTATCCCAAGTAAAGATTTTTCCCTCGTATGTGTTTTGTAAAGAAAATTCAAAGAACATCGAGCGTTCAATTAATATTCATATACTCGCATATTTGCATCTTGCTCTTTACAAGTTATTTAAATTAAAATGTACATTGATTGCATATATTTTTAAGTCAGTCAGTCAGGCAATTCAGATGCCATGTGTATCTATTTAATGACTTTGGTTTATTGTATCGAAAATGGAATTAGGTAGCATTTACAATGAAAGCTCCAGTCCGCTTGACTTTTTTCAATAATTATTATCATCATATTTCGACAATATTTAAAAAAAATCTAAGCAAAATAAACTTGTAAGACTTCCTTATGAATCACTCTGTCTATGGGTGAAAACAGCATGAAAATCTGTTTAATAGTTTTTGGATTAATCGTGAACAGACAGACTCGGCGTAAGTCTTTCTAGGAAGGTTAAGAAAAACATTGATTTTTTATACATTTCCAAGTAATAACGACGATAATATTTCCCGTATATTACGTACAAATATTCAAAGCTTTTTTTGAAAAAGAGACGAATTCTCGAGGGCACAACCAGCTATTATTCGAGGACGTCTGCGAGCGTCAACAAAAAGTCTAGATTCAAACTCTTTGATACGTGACCCGTCGTAGTTTTGCATTTTTTACTACTTACTATTCTGCCTTTATATAGAGTCTACTCACGTTAAAAATACGTCAATTGACAACATTTCATATTTTCAACATATCTATATTATTATGTTATATGAAAGTAGAAGAAAAATAAATGTACATGTATTTTTATTTTTTCAAAATAATACGGTTAAAATCAATTTTTTAATCTATTCTAAAAAGACGTAAACGCCAACTGACGTCATATATACGGTTGAATAGCGATGTCTTTGTTTTAACAAAAATAATGTAAGAGCATCTTATTCCGCTGTATATGTGACGTCATCACATATGCTTTCGTTTTTATTTTTTGAAACGAATGAACAAAAAAATCGTAGGTTTTTTTAAAATCAGTGCAGATAAATAAAAAATCGGTATTTTTGTTTTAAGTGCTTAATATTTTTTTAAAAATTAGAAATAAATCCTGCTATCGGCAATATTGATTTCCTTTAAAATTGTATACTGATTGTAATTCAACTTTAATACTTTCTTTTACAATTCTATACTGATTGTAATTCAACTTTAACACATTCTTTTACAATTCTACAAAAGATTGTAATTTTACTTTAACAACTACCTTTTCAATTCTATACTATTTTTTCTATCTTTACATAGTATAAAATATAGTTTCCCGTTTCCCGTTATACGTTTGAATCTTTTAAACTATGCAATGGTTTTTATCAATAGACAAGAGGTTAATTTTAAGTCTGATCTACCCCCTCCTTCTTCCATCTCATTAATGCTTCGGTTCCAGTGAACATCGGGTTCTTGCTCTGGGTCCACTGAAGCTGCAGAACTCGTGTCCTCGTTCCCACTCCTCACTCTATATTCGAGGCGGCAATGCACAATCAAGTGGACTATCTGCTCCTTTGTCCCTTATGTTATAAAAAAAAGATTACACTACAACCGTGCAGAATCTTGTAGAGGGTCGCTAGCATTCTATGCTCTTTCTGTTTTGTAGTCACAATATCTCCAAAGAAGAGTTGACTCTTTATAGGTCGCGTACCTCATATCTGTACAGTGTTATCAGATAATAAAAAAAATTAATTATATGCTGGCTATAACTCTATGTTAATATTTGTGATTTTATTCTATCGCCAAATACCCAAAAAATTAAACATTCTAATAATTTTAAATACGCTGTTCAAGAAAAAAATCTAAAACAGTTTGTAAGCATATTGTTGTTTATTTACGGCCTCCGCCCATGAATAAAATAAATTCAATTCCAACACATTAAATTCTATTGAATCATTGAATTTCGTTGGGTCACCGTTTGAATAAGGCTTTCGCGGCTGATTAACCGTGAACGGGGTTTGTTCTGTGCTCCAGTAAATACTAGTAATATTCATATAACAAAGTGTGGGATTGGTTGTGTATAAATTGTTGTAAATTATTGCCAAAACAGTCTTAAAATGGAAACCGAGTAACTAATATTAAAGACTTGCCCCAAACCTTAGCAATGGAAACCCAGCAACACGACACAGACCACAGCATAGCCATAATGTGACCAGGCGAGCTCCGTTTGACAACTGGCTCAATTCTATTGTAACAGAGGTCATATACACTCTAAAAGCTGAAGAGTTTGTTTGTTTGAACGCGCTAATCTCAGGAACTGCTGGTCCGATTTGAAAAATTCTTTCAGTGTTAGATAGCCTATTTGTCGAGGAAAGCTATAGGCTATATATCATCACGTTAAGACCAATAGGAGCAGAGCATCACGCGGACGAAGTCGCGCAGGTCGACTAGTATTTAATATTAACAGCACTAGTGTACACAAGTAAAACGCTTTACAGGTTTGATCACTTTTGCAACGCTTTCGTTCATAAAAATAAATGTTTTAAAATACAACAAAATATAAAAACATAAAAGGCTAAAAGTTATAAAACAAAACAATTTTTAAATAAAAATTAATACGAAGCTATTTGCAAAAAGCTTTTATAAAGAATTAAAAACACTTAAAATGTTTTGTTAAAACAACAGCGCATGAGGGTACTCACATAAACAAAACATATGAATTATCTAATAACAAAAATCATAAATATGAAAGTAAGAGAAAAGTCCGTATCCAGTGGCGACGATGACATATCGGTCAGGTTTTATATCGGAATGATCGATGGTACTTTATGAAATATCGCTGGCTTCCAAATGGAGCCAATCAATCTTTTACGCTAAACTGGAAACGCATTATAAAAATTACTTTTTGGTAAGAGCTACTTCACTATGGGCAGATACTTGCAAACAAGTTAATATAGCTATCATTTTTATACAATACTAGGGGCCCGTCCCGGCTTCGCACGGATGGATAATTTTTTTTTAACATTTTGGCTCCCGCATTCTGTCGCTCCCTCTATCGCCGCGTTACTCGCTGCGCTGCGAGGCACTCACACCGCGCCGGCGGCCCGTCTGGGATTATTTTTTATTCATCTTGATATTTTTATTTCGTAATATCTTTTGACTGGAATGTCCGATTTCAATAATTCAAAAAAATATTAACAGGTATTGAAACAGTCTTCATTACAAAATAATTTATTCGGATAAGAATTAATACAAAGTTATGGAAAACATGGTCTGATTTTGATAGGCATTATTATCAACTTTTAAAATGTAAAAAAGTAGTTATAGTGACTTAACTACAATATGGTAGAATAAAAATTGGTAGAAGTAAAATTGGACATATGGTCTCGCGGAGTTTTTTGTAGATATTGATACGTTCTATAATATTGTAGAACATTTTTTTGTTCTATCATCAATACTTTTCGCAGCGCATGCGATGAAAGATATTTTATGGCTAATTTTTTTGCACCTTGTGTTGGTTTTAGTGAGAATTTCTGGGGATCTCTAATTTTTTCTTGTAATAAATATAGCCTATGTTACTCAGGGATAATGTAGCTTTATAATGGTGAAAGAATTTTTGAAATCGGTCCAGTAGTTTTTATGTTTATTCGTTACATACAAAAATACAAAAATACAAAAATACAAATCTTTCCTCTTTATAATATTAGTATAGACATACTGTTAATTATGAATTACAGTATGTATTGTATAAAATGCAACACTAATTTGAGTAGCATCCTGTTATTTTTGATTTTGGTAGGATTGATATTATATGAGTAGCACTTTTTCCTTTCCTGAGTGTTGGGCAACTGATAAACATCAATCAGAGAATTAGGATTGCTAAATTAATACGCCGTCACGACAAAATAATTATTATTACGTCGCGAATATTCTAGCAGTAAAGAGGATATTCTAGTCAAGTCGTCATATGTGCTGTTAGTATGCGTATAAAGGCGGCCTGCCCTCGCTTCGCTCCGAGTATTTAAAGCAATATTATAATTTATGTCCTCAATTTGTCATTCTGTAATTGTAATTTAAAAAAAGGGAGAGAGTGAGAAGTTGTAAAAATAAAAATGATAGAAATAAAAAGAAACGAAAAGCGACAGATAACAGAGGGGGGGAAATACTATAGAATTCTCTCAGTAAAAGAATTTTTAAAATCGGATTAGTAACAAAAAATGCACATACTCTATTAATTAAAGAATATATATGGCAACACTACATGACCTTTGTCACTCACGAATAATGTAGTTTTCTATCAGTGAAAAAATTTTTAAAATCGGTTTAGTAGTTCCCGAGAAACCGTTCAATTTACATAATGACCAGGTTATGGCACTTTAACGGCCATATCTTTTTAATTAGATTATTTATGGCAACACCACATAGCCTATGTTACCCGGAAAGGATGTAGTTTTCTATTGATGATAGAATTTTCAAAATCGGTTCAGTAGTTTTCGAGCCTATTCGCAACAAACAAACATACAATTAATCAAATCTCCTCTTTATATAATAGTATAGATGTAATCGTCTAATACAAAAGCTGACCCATTTTAGGATTTGGTGTAACTTTGAGGGTCTCTTCTTTAGGGCAAGCACTCGGTTTCTCCTATTCGAACTAAAAATCGTCATTTTTATTAGTCTTTTTTATTATTATATAATTAGTTATTTTTATAATTATACTAAAACTGCCATCTTTACGCTTCAATATGCCACTTCAAGCAGGTAGATACCTCTGAAAGGAAACCTTAACCTCTGTTTCGATAGATTTGAGTCAATTTTTGAAGCGTCAGTAGCTCAGTGGTTCGGGCGTTGGACTCACGATCGATAAGTCGTGTGTTCAAATCCCGGACATTAGACTACTGGCGTGGCCCACTCCTGTCACAAGCTATTTGTTAGCTTACTAGGAGGGGTAAAGGGAATACTAGTAGCATGTGATCCATACTGCTAGTAATCTTTAAAAAAAAAAAAAAAATGTCAGTGATCTCGCCCCATAATCGTCAAAGATGTGTGTTATAATGCTATGACTCTATTATGACGATTTCGTGTAAGTTACATTTTACATTATTTGCTTGGTTTCCATTTAAAGTGAAAAATATTCCTGTGCAGTATAGCTCTCATGTAGATAATACTCTTGTTTTATTCCAAAAATATAATATAAACTATGAACCTAATAGTCTAAGGTAGCGATTTCAAATTCACATTGTTAATAATATTTTTTTCCAAACGTAACTGCGATTTTAATGCAATTTTTGTATATGATAAAAGTTAGTTATTATTTTAAAAGTAAAAGTTTCGTAGAAATAAGTATACCTTGTTGTATCAGGGAGGAGAGTATCATTAAGATATGACTAAAATTGGATTATTTTTCTTCATACAATTTTGTGTTTGTGTAAGTTATCAATTTTTTTACACTCAGTTGTCCAACGGATTGACGTCATTGCCCCTATAACAACAAATACTAAACACAAAATAAAAAATATTTATGGGAGGCTCCCATACAACAAACGTGATTTTTTTGCAGTTTATTGGTGGATATTAATAACGAAAACAGGTAGACGTTTGAAATATTCACAGAATATTTGGTTGTAAATTCAATTTAAAAATAAATGATGAAAATAAAATTAAGATTTAAAGGAGTCTCCCACACAATAAACGTAATTTTTTGGCAAATATTGGTACGGAACCACTCGTGCTTGAGTCCGACTTGCACTTGAACGGTTTTTTTGTATATAAATACTCAATGAGATTGAAATAAATATTTTTATAAAATATTCAGACATAGCAATTAAATGGGAAAAAACAAGAAAGTTGATGTTGATGCAAATTTAAAAAGCTTTCATGGATGTAAGTCAACTGCGAGCAAGCCCGAGAGCTGTACTACGAGGCAATGACCGGGACGTCTACAGTAAAAACATTAATTTGCATAATTTCATTCGATATACACCTGGACAGTAATAAAACTTCAAACTTTTTAAAATATTATCATTTTTTTAAATTTATTTATACTTAACGTGAGCCATATAATTTTACCACCTATTTTCGCCCTTTTATTTTTTACCCGTCCCTTACGACGGTTAGAATATAATTCTCAATTGCCGCTGGGAGTGCATCTCGTAAGAGTCGAATAACCTATCACCTCCATTAGTGGTAGAGGATCTGTTCCCCGACTAGCTTGCGACCACCGGCATGGCAATCAAAGCATGGGACCTAGATCTATCAATCCCTCCATCTCCCATCCAATTGGTGTGGTTCCGGTGAACTCTGGGTTCTTGCTCAGAGTCCATTGAAACCGCAGCATACTTCTCTTTTCTCCCCATCCTAAATCAACTTTCGAGGCGGTAAAACCAGAGAGTATCTTTTGTTGTCGATCCGATGTCCATGGACGACGGTGGCCATTTTCTATCACGTATAAAAAAGCAAGTTAAAAGAGCTCTATTATTATTACCATATCCTGTCAAACTATAGCAATAATAGTCGGAATGAAATCTATGAGACCACTCGTCAAACTTCCACGCAGGAGCATTTATAAAATAAACAAACTATTCAATCAGGCAGTCAAACGCTATCAATAATGTTGCTAACAACAAGAACTACGGATTAATCATATGGAAATATGAATATCTTAAAATAGTCAGGATAGTATTTGTGGGTATATCTATGTGTATCTGTCTTTAGATAAGTTAATGACATATATGCTAATTAGTATAAACACAATTGAAAATCACAGCATCACAATAAGTCACTTCAGTACATAAACAATCAATCAAGTTTGCAGGGAGTCAATGTATCCAGTCTCAGAGGATGGAATCCACGGAAACCCATAGGGGAGAGGTATCGCCTCCATATTGGGGAGAAGTATGGCCTCTATATAAATTTACCCTAAAAAGAGAGGGAGGCAAAAAAACACTAAAATCGCTATATATGTAACGTTTAACGACAACGACAACAATTAATATACAAAAATTAATAAATATTTTTAAGCAAAGTCATCCTAACGACAAAAACAATAAAACAAAGCGAGCCAGAAGAAGTGAATAAATCTCAGCAAATGTAAAAGTTATACGAAATGTTGAGTTCTTGTGAAATATGTGAGAGGAAATTGAATCTCGGCCGCAGCACACACTTTGTCAAATGGGACCTTTTACAAAATCATTACGTTTTTACCATACTCTACATCAGAAGTTCCCAAACTTATGTAATCCCTAAACCAATTCGCATATAATTTGCTTATACATGTAGGAAATGTTAATGTTAATCTTCTATAAATATAAAAGGAGAAGCTGACTGACTGACATCAACGCAGGGCCTAAACTATCAGGGTTAGAAACGTGAAATATTGCGGAAGGGGTTCCTTTTATAACGTAGGGGAGCACTAACAAAGGATTTTTGAAAATTCACCCCCTAAGGGGGCAAAAGGGGGGTACAAAGTTAGTATCTATCTCATAAAATTATTAAATATGTCTACTGATGTTCTACTGTAGGCCAATATAACTACCTCAATATCGCAAACGAAGTTGCGGGTAAAAGCTAGTATAATATAAAATCTTTGAATAAATTTTTCTTCCTCCTTTTTTTACCTAATATGTGTCTTAAAAACTACAGTGAGGAGACGTGTTAGAATACAATTACCCTCTAACGCTGGGACAGCATTTCGTAAGAGGCGAGTAACCCAGCATACCCATTGGTGGTAGAGGATATGTTCCCCGACTGGCTTGCTACCACTAGCATGCAAATCCAACCGCCATGTGTCCCTGACGTGTTCTGATCGAGCCGCATATGGGCCAAATCTACCCCCTCCCTCTCGGAAAAATAAGAGATATTCTCTAGGTTTGTCGCGGGCGATGGTGGCCACTTTCCATTAGGATGACCATAAAAAATATCTTCAAGTCTTACATAACTTTCATTTGTCGTCTAATTTTCAGCCACTCTCTTATACAACTTCTTTCATTCAACCTTTTTTACAAGCAGTCCTAAAAAACTCAATATATCTCAACTCTATATATATTTAGACGTTCTGATATTTCTGCTTTCTTATTACCTATTCATATACTCAAATTCGAATATCCCAAAAAAATGGAAATATATAGAGACTGAATTATAATCATCCCCTGAGGATCTATTTAGACTACTTCGGGAACCACTGCTTTATACTATACAATATCTCAGCTGTTAAAATATACATGTGTATTTTTTTGTTTTATTCCAGCAATTTGTTGCTTTTTTTAACCTAATATTAAAAACTGTTTATTAAAGATTTTTCTAATTTAAGGTACTGTTTGTCTCTTTTTTGTAGATGATTAAAATCTTTTTTACTTCAAACAATACTTTGTCCTAAGAAATTGTATTGTTATTTCAATCTATAAACTTACTTTGAATCTTTGTCTGTTGCTGTATAGGTAAGTCTTTAAAAGACTCGAAAAATCCATGTCCATCCATTCTTTTATTCATTATGTAGATATTATCAAAAAACATTTAATTCTCAATATATTGTTGCTAAATAAAAATATTTAGGCGCTTACGATGATAGACATATCTTTATCCCGCAGGAGCTCTGAATTTTTCCGAGATACAAAGTAGTCTATATCTTAATTCAGGTTATAAAGTATATTTATGCCAAATTTCATTAAAATCCGTTCAGCTGTTTTCTCGTAATTAAACATTCAAATATCCATTCATACAAACTTTCACATTTATAATATTAGTAAGACGATATTGTATTTAAAAATTAAACTAAACGATAATAGATACCTATAATAAATAATTTTTATATGCTTTAGAGTATATTAAAAGCGTAGCTGTTTACAACAACTGATTATTATCTCAAAAAAATGTGTCTTGATTTTAGAAAAATAAACAATAATATGACTTCAGACAGTGTAAGCCCATTAAATCATAGCAAAACGAAGTCTACTGACAACAATTAATTCCTCTGTGACCTAGTAATATAAAATACGTTAGCATTCACTTTATAAAATATCCCAACAGAACCTAAAACATTTCTCATTTAACAATTTTCTCCATTTGAAATTCAAAACACAAGAATAAAATTAAAATTATTCATAACTGGCTCTTCACGGAACTTTTATTCCGCACATTACAACAACTCGGGAACTTTTGTTTCCCAGAATTTATATCGTTATATGTGTATACTAATACTGTGCTTATTTCTATTGTGTTTATATTATTTAAATAGATAATTAAACCCCGATGCTACAACAACGGGGTGTTATAATTTCACGTATGAGTTTGTGTATCTCTATCTGCTCAAATATGGAGCAGCCCGACTGGGGTAGTACCTCGACCTTACAGAAGATCACAGCTAAATAACACTACTCTAAAGCAGTGTTGTGTTCCTGTTGGTGAGTAAGGTGACCAGAGCTCCTGGGGGGAATTGGGGATAGGGTCGGCAACGCGCTTGCGATGCTTCTGGTGTTGCAGACGTCTATAAGCTACGGTAATCGCTTACCATCAGGTGAGCCGTACGCTTGTTTGCCGACCTAGTTACATAAAAAAAAAAAAAAAATCTGTCGGAAGTAAGTTTGTAAGTTAGGTTTAGGTTAGCCTTTTGTTAGCCTAACCTTAGGTTTAAACAGAAACTTGGGCAGTGGAGGCGAGTGTTGTAATTACTTAAAGGGATCCCTTAAGCCTACACCTCGGTCACAAGTCCAAGGTACTGCTTCCTGTCAGTTTAGTTCAGTTCCTGTATCATCCATGTGTGTTGTATTTGTAGCTCCCAGGATAATAGACCAATTGTAATGAAGTTTTATTTGTTTGAAAGGTTGTTAATATACTCGAGAAGCTTTTTATTTATAACTAGCTTTTACCCACAACTTCATTTGCAATATTGAGGTAGTTATATTAGCCTACAGTAGCTCGTCGGTAGAAATATTTCATAATTTTATGAGGTAGTCAAACTAACTTTGCAGCCCCCTTTAACCCCCTTAAAGGTATGATTTTCGAAATAATATTTTACACGTGTTTCTTGACTTTCAATGAAGAAGCTTCATATTGAATTTCATTTGAATAACTTCAAAAACGGCAAAGTTTCATACTAACTTTGCACCCCCGTTTAACCTCCTCTTTGGTTAAATTTTTAAAAATACTTTCTAAGTACTCGCCTACGTTATAAAAGGAACCCCTGTGCAAAATTTCAAGTTTGTAACCCTTATAGTTCAGGCTCTGCGTTGATATGACAGTCATTAAGTCAGTCAGCTTCTCCTTTTATATATATAGATTTGTAAAAGTCTGGTCTGCCGTTTGAAGACTATCGGCTCATTTGTAACTTCAGAGCTACGTGACGATATTAATAAATTGACAAGTATAACAATCTTGTAACCATGGTAACACTCAGTGTGTTTATTTGCTTACACTGAGTAGAGATGGTATTTCTCGGTACCTTTTTTCGATGTAAGTGTCAAATAGAATCCAATATCAAGCTATTTAATAGTACTCGTATATATTTTATCTATTATTTGTTTTTTTTTTGCATTCTATAAAATTAGTTAAGTTTATATTTAGTTTTTATCAGTACAAATAATCGACATTAAAAAATTATTATTGATCTATAAAATCGATGTCGTGCGTTATCGATATTTGGTGACTGTAAATTAGAATTTTAGTCGGGAGTAATTTAATTTTTTAATATTCAATTGATATTGATTTTACTACAAAAACCAGTAGTACCATGTCTCTGTTTGCTAAAAGTTGTTAATTAAATTTCCAGCAATATATAAGAAATTGCTGGAAATTTAATTAGGTTATATGGATGTTTGTTACTCAATCATGCGAAAAGGGCTGAACGGCTTTTAATGAAATGTAACATCTGTACACTTTATGAAATGAATTAACACATAGGCTACTTTTTATTTCGCAAAAATTCGGAGTTCCTGCAGGATTTTGATAAAATATGTTTATTATCGAAAACGCCTAAATATTTTCATTAAGAAAAAAAAACCAAATATCTAAATAAAATCACGCAAAAGCGTCTGAACAGATTTTAATAAAATTTGGCACACATATACTTTATAACCTGGATTAACACATAGATTACTTTCTATACCGAAAAAATCAGTTTCTGAGGGATAATCATAAAGCATGTTTACTGACCTAAGCAGCTGAATTATTTTACTTATAACAATATATTGAAAATTTAATGTTTTTTGATACATCTAAATATTGTACGTGGTAAATTGTAACCGTGCGAAGCCGGGGAGGGTTGACTAGTGATACTTATTATTTTACTACTAGACTACTACCAGCAAACAAAGGAAAAGGCTAGAAAGTTTTGCTAACATACCTTCCGGTTACAATTTTCCTGTCAAAAGTTTAAAACTGACCTTACCTTATTTTCCGCCATCTATAAAAGTCCGCCATATTGGATTTTAAACTATGACAAAGCTAACCATGCATTTTTTATCAAACAATTTTAACAGAGCAAATAAAATAACCATAATCGTATTAAAATTAAAATAATTTATTAACTTGTAAAATTAAAATTACAAGACAATTCAACTATTTTTCGTCGTCAGTCATCACCAAAAAGATTCAGCATCTGTGCTATCTTTAAGAATAAGTCCACTATCGATGTATATAGCAAGTAAGCGCCCAAAGCGTAGTCTCCCTCGTTTAATTCTATCGCTCTACCACCTAATATTGTCTGCAGCTCTATTATTATTATCTTAAACAATATTAAATTTATTAATAAACTTTTTCTTCTACATATTTAGTTTAAATCAGGACTAAACTAGAATTTAAAAACCAAAAACAAACGATTTCATTTCATACACTTATATTATTGGTCTTAAATTACGTGCAGATATTAAAAAGTTATTTAAACTTGACGTGCGTTATCCACACGTCAATGGCCGTCGCTTCAATGAAAATTATCGGATTACGTCGGAAAAAACGGGGTTAATAAGCATATGGACGCTACGAGCTAAATTTTTGATATTACGTGGGGAATAGATTTTCCGCTTAAAAAAGGGGTAAATTCAGTTTTTTTATAATAACTACATTTTTCACCGCGTGTTCAAAGCAACAAATTATTTTTTTTATTTTAGACAAAAATTACGACATCCCCCTCTACGTAACATCAAAAATTTAGCTTGTTACATTCATATGTTTATCCAAATGTATATACTTAGACTATTTCTAGTGAATGGCATTGACAGACAAACGTTTCTAATAGCTATTATATCATACAATTCTAGTCTAGAAATCCAATAACCAATATTAATGATACTTTTCTGATATTTATTTTAATTCTTAGTCTTTACAGACATTTGAATATTATTATAAAATTCATCAGAAGAAGGTTTGAAGCAGATGTGATAATAGAAGCAAGGATTGAAGAAGAAGCATTAAGCGAAATAATAAAACAGGACTAACGTAGGGATAAATTCATCAAATACTGCACACAAACAGGGCAAGAAATGATTAAAGGGTATATTATACGTATTAATAATACTACAGATGTAAATATAAATTGGCAGGCAAGTATGGAAAAGTGTGAAAAGAAACAAATGCAAACAGGAGACAGGAAAAGAAGCAAATGCAAATGAAAGTGAGAATAAAATAAGCAAAAACAAATATGACAAAGAGTGAAAAGAAGCAAAACGCAAAATCGATATACAAAAAACTCCGTCACATTCGGAGGGGCTATATTACAATTATTATTTGAAAAATATTAATTTTACTCACCACCACATTTATAATCGAACTCACAAACAGTAACACGATTTGTATAGGTTTGTACCTAATATTCATAACAAGCATTGAAATAGATACCATCATGGATATGACCATAAACACTACTGCTATCGCTATCACGTAGATGTAAAACTTCGTGAAATCAAACTGAAAGAAAGAAAGACTATATTTCGTCGTTATGATCGGTGACTATTCTATAGTTTTCTTATAAATTTGAATATATACTTACACTAGAACATGCCAATAATATACAAACTCCTACAACAACAATAGTAATAATGAGAGCGTATATCAATATTTCGGTTTTAAGTTTAACTGTAATAGCTGCTACTAAATTACTCGTTGCAATTGTCTGAAAATATTAAAATTACTCAATATTGTTTGTATAACTTAGAAATTAAAATACTCAACCTGCTATGGATCTATTTGTGGAGACCCAATCGTCTTTGAAATCAGTCTTGAGCAAGAAATATTTACAAAACTTATTATTTTCAATTTACGATACTTGAATGAACAAAAAATGGGATTTATTCAAAAATTGTGAATTTACTTCAGCTGACATTTCCCATACAACGACCTAAAAAGCTTACAAAAAAATATTGGTCCAATGATATTTCAATTTATTTAGATGTATTAGAATAATGGAGGTTGAAATAAACCTACTAGTCGACCCAACCCGCCTTTGAACAGTATACTTTGATTTCTCAATAAACATTTAGTTTTCAATGCTAAATTAAATTATTAATGCGCAAACATATTTACTGTTATCCCGGAATTTTTTTGGGATAAACAGTAACTTATATGCTAATCCAGGTTATAAAGTATCTGAGTGCCAAATTTCATTGAAATCCGTTCAGCCGTTTTTGCGTGATTAAGTAACAAACATCCAAACATTCACATTTATAATATTAGTAAGTGAAAAGTAAGGTAATAAAAGATAAAGCTCAATTTAAATACTCACCACTATGAAAAGAGAAATGAAATTACACGGGGGAACTCTCGCACAAGCTGAACATGCCATCACGTAATTCATCGCAATGACAACTACTCTACAATACAGAAAAACAATATTATTAAAAATAAAATTACGAAAGAAATAGGTAGCCCAACAAAAGTCACATAACTATGATGTATTCGTGGGTAGTTTATTTTATCTTATTTCAAGTAGACAATAAATAACTTTCGTTCCGATAGGATTGAGTTAGTCTGTCATGTGGTGTCGCGCAGTACATATTAAAGTATTGAGACTAATAGTACAGTGTAGTTTGGTGGCGTAGTGCTAGGCCTCCGTTCTCGAGGAGCACGTGAGTAATATACTTGATTATTTTAATGTTTGGTAGCAAGATCGAGCGGTCAAAGTGAGAGTTTACGGTTATAAAAGACGTCTTTAAACTTGCTCCTGCGTCTCAAGCCCTAAGCACCGCTTCCATCTAGAGATTTAGACACAAAATTTGACAGAAAAAGAAACATACAAAGCTGTACTTACAATGAAGCAATCATTATCAGCAAGCCTGCTTCCACGTATAACTCTCGTAATTCTTCACTGAAAAAAAACAAATTAGTGTTCGCGGGTAGTTGCTTTTATATTATTTCAAGTATACCGACGTGTAGACAATGTATAACCTTAAGAGCGACAGATTAGAGTTATTCTTTTTGGTATTGTAGTGTAGTGTACATGGAAGTTAGTATTATAGTGTCGTGGTTAAGGTCACCCTTCTTGAGGTCCACAGCTTTATTATCTATTGTATTTAGTGTTCATGCAGCTAAGGTGTGTATACGTATTGCTATGAAGTAATTAATTGTATTATTCCTTCTCTTATTCTATGACAATAGATGGTATAAAATACTATAACCATGAAACAAGACATTAAAAACAAAATACATAAAGCTGCTACAAATAACGTTAATCGTATAAAAAAAAATCATACTTAGTAAAAATAAAAGTAACAATTCCAGCAGTAATAATCAGCATCACAAGTAAGATACTGAACACCAGTTTCACAAAACCATTTCTGCTTTCAGGATCATAATCTAAAGGCGGTCCAGAATCAGGATGACTTGGACTGAAGCCATGAGTTCCGAAGCGCTGTTTTGGCCGACGAACTTGGTCATGGGCTTGGACTTGACCAAGATCTTGGACACGGTCAGCGTGAGCTAGAAACATACAAACTATAAAATATCGCAGGCTAGCACTTCTCAGCAGACTTATATGAACAATCTTTACCTTGATTATACTGCACCCATACTGCAGGAAGCTTAATCTTTTTGAATTTTTTTTCTGTATCTGCACATTTTGCTTCTACTATAATATTTTTTCCAATATCATCATCAACTTCTAAATCTAAAACTTCATCTTTGTTGGGCACTTGTGTATTATTTGCAGTAAGAGTTTCACTTTCGTTATTTACATTAACATTATCTAGATTGCCATTTATATCAATATCAGTTTCCTTCTTATCATTTTCTTTTAAAGTTTCTGTTGTCTGACGAAGAGGGTCTGTTGTCAAAATTTCTGTAGTATTCATTCGTTTTTCTGATATTCATTGATTAAATTCGGTAATAATTATACAAAATATCTAATAAGCATAAAAAACGACAGCTTGTTCTGTCACATAGACATCTTTCAGAATTATTTAGACGAAATTGTTTATGACACAGAAAAGTTATTATATTACATAACTAACTGATCCGACAAACGTTGTTTTGCTATATAAATTTGGGGTGGGCCACCCTTATCACTTGGGGAATGAAAAATAGATAGTAGCCAATTCTCAAACCTACTGAATATGCATATAAAAATCGGTCGAGCCGTTTCGGAGGAGTATGGTAACTAACATAGTGACACGAGAATTTTATATATTAGATTTATTTTTGACAAATATGGATTTAGCAAGGTAAATAGTAAATATTTTTTAGTTTTCAATTTAATTCATACTATGGATATATGTACAAACTCAAGTACATCTGTAGTATACCCAACCAATATATATATATATACTAGCGAAATCCTCAAATCCCTAAAATAGGAGTTTATTATTATTACACTAAGAAAAATAACGGTTGCCAGATAACGTGTGTTTGAAATTCTGCCATTAATTTCTAACAATTTACAATCCAGCTAAAAACTATAACAACTTTGAGATCTTAAGAATTAATAAAAAAATGTTTGCACATTAGACATTAATTTAATATCACAATGTTTTGCAAAAGCGCACCATATTTATGAAAATTAACGTTAAAACGCCGACGTGTGCCGGACACGTACTTCCTTGTTTTCATTCATATATTCGCACTTTTCTGGAGTGCACTTTAAAAAATTTAAAGCGACTATATAAATTTATTCGCCAGTGTTTTTTCCGGTGTCGCGGAAAAATTACTTCATGAATTTTAAGTATCTTCACCAACTTTACTAGCAGGAATACATTTAATGTTTTAAGACGAGAGTCAGAGGATAAGTAATGGGTAATATTTTGAGATATAAAGCCATACAGGTACACTAACAGATAACCCACAAAGATTCAAAATAACCAAAACCTGTTTAATATTCTCTATGTTTCATAATAAAATAGAATTTGTACTGATCAGAACGAATTTGACTTTTAAAACGAATCGAAGAAGTATCTTGTTTAAAACTCAATAGTTTTGCTTCTTTCCTTATTTATTTTAGAACTAGTCGACCCGCCCCAGCTTCGCTCGTATGAATTTTATCACGTGTATTTATGTTTAGTTTTCAACATATTTTTCTATATGTATATGACGATCTCCAATATAAACTAGCATCCCTTATTTAAGATAAAAGGTAGCCTATGTCATTTCAAAGGCTCTAGAGCACCTCTGTGTCAAATTTCATCAAAATGAGTTATAAATGTAACTAACCAGACTTTGTTTTATATATTGTTTTATATATACTAGCGAACCTCTCCGGCTTCGCACGGTTTCTCTACTATAATATGCATCTATTATACATATAAACCTCCCTCTTGAATCACTCAGTCTATTGCTGAAAACGGAATCAATTCCATTGCGTAGTTTTAAAGATCTAAGCATACATAGGGACAGACGGACGGGAAGCAACTTTGTTTTTATATTACGGAGTTATTATTCACAAAACTTCACAAATATCATAAAATCATGTTTTATACTACGACGTCTGTTGTCTCGTTGTCTTATTTGGAAGAATAAATAAGACAACGAGACATAATTGATTAGTACATTAGTCGTCAGAATAACCTATGAAAAGGTCTTCACGTTGGAATTTATTCGGATTTTCTTTCCCGCAGAAGCCGAGCAGTGTTGACCCAGGAGCAGGTTTAACCGTTAACTCTGCTGCTCGATAACCTAGCATCATATCTCCAAACAACACTACACTATTAGTCTCACTACTTTAATATGTACTGCGCGATATCACTTGACAGTCTAACTCAATCCTATCGGAACGAAAAATATATACTGTCTACTCGAAATAAAATAAAATCAACTACCCGCGGTTACTAATGTCGCTAACATTTCGATTAGAAAAATTAATAGATAATTCCAAACATGGCATGACAATAAAATATTTACAAATTCAGGGAAACAAGACATAGCTTTTATAGCAGACCTCATTTCATTCTTTCAATGTCAACATTCTCTTTATGCAAACTTATATAAAGATTCTAGTCTCTCACGATTATGCGGAAAAAATACAACAAATACAGATTTTAATATTGTAGCATTTTATTTAAAATTCATAAATATTATTTACTAGCTGACCCGACAGACGTTGTCCTGTCTTAACTATGAATATTGAATTCGAATTTGCTGTCAAAAGCTTACATTACAAAAATTAATATGGTCGTTAAGTTTTCTTAAATTTTCTAATTTTCCGCCTTTTTCTCCAAACAATAGCAAACACAACAAAAAAAGAATTAGCGAAATCGGTCCAGCCGTTTACGCGTGATGCTGTGACTAAGGGAAATAGGGATTCATTTTTATATACAAAGAATATACTCATATTGTCTATCAAATGAAAGATGGTTCAGACCTGAAAAATATGCAAGTTACAAAAATAGGGTAATAATGGCTTAAAATTTTGTCAAGGGAGAGTCGTATTCACGCACCGAAGGTTCCGTACAATCTGCATGAGGATATACATAATTTTGGCGTTTGATAACTGTTCCTATACATACGTCATGGTCACATTAAGAATGTGATCTGAATCTTATTACCAACAAAATATTTTTTTTAATGTAAATTTAACGGTTTTTGATTTTATTTCTATGTATACTTCTATATTTTGATTAAGTGTACTTGGAACTTTTATTTCTTCACAGCTCGCAAGTGACTGCAGACCTAATTTTTTAAAATTTGATACTAATTTTAAAGTAAATGCTCTTATAAAAAATTCAAGTAGCTACCCTAATAATAGGAAGGTTGGATTCAAAAATACACAGGAAATAAATAGCTAGTACGTACTATGTACACAGTGTTAAGTTTATATTCGAATTTCCACGCAACCAAGTGAATTCCCCAGATAGCCAACCAACCAACGAATACGGAAACACGAAATAGGATCGGAATATTAAAGCGATTCTTGAATTTTCCGATTACGTGCAAATATTGCATTAGGGAGTGACCTACTTGCTAAGAGCCGGACGGATACAACGTTGACATTATTCCTGTTGATAACATTCAATCCTTCAATGTTCTTTATACTAGTGATAAAAATAAAGAGTTGCCATTAGTGACATGAGTTCCTTATTTTCTAGCAACTATAATACAAAAGACTGTAATGCCTTCAGTCTCAACAGCGTTTACTAGTGGGTTGGGGCATATTCTCTAATTATTATAAAAGTTATTTTATGCAATTCAAATTTCCGGTATGCTCGTGCTAGGTGATGGTAGGCGTTACTATAATATGGCCGCTATTGTTCAACACTAATATTAGTTCCTAGACAACTTTGCAGCCCATCATGAGATCTAGAAATAAATTGTCCATATGATATTTATTAGCTTCTTGTAGAAAAAAAATGGTTCAACTTTATAAATCTAAATTTAAAAAATATAAACAAGGATTTTTCCAAAAAAGAAAGAAATAATTTAACATGCAAAAATATATTTAAAAAGCTTATTTAATACAGTATAAATTAGATGTATGTAATTATAGAATTTTTACTTCTTAAAACTAGTTAATAAATTTTGAAGTATGGTGCCTCTTCCGGTTCCTATCGGTAACTGTAATATAACATAATTATTAAAATCGAAAACATCGACATTTTTTTCGTGTCCGCTTGACGTGGAACGCCCCACATGTATTTCTTTCTAGATTTTTAAAATTAGTAGTCATAGCGTCTTTACTATTTAGTAGAGTTGATACTTCTAGATGTAGATCAAACAGACGAACTCTCTATGAAACTGTTTCCTATCTTAAAGCATACTTTGATTATACACTATCTTTTTGTATGTTAAGTATTTAATAATAAGAGACTCCACACAACAATCGCCGCTAGACACACGTCCGATCGTTACCGCTGCACGCACACAAGTGCCGAATGATCGAACCTACCCTCGCTTCGTATTTATGAATACCCACTTTATCAAAAAATAATATAATACACTACTCTATAAAACTTCGTAAATATTCCATGACATTTGATCAAAAAAAATTATATAAAGGTGGTTACAGTGAGATAACTAGTAGATATATATATTTTTAATTGTGAATCTTTAAAGTTTTATAGTTTGTTCCCTGTTAAAAAGTGCTTAATGTAAAACTCCAAAAAATCTTCGAGGTTGTTGTATTATACTTGTGTCTTAATTATTCGTATGATTAAAAAATGGAGCTACGAGTCTCTAAAGATAAGTCTAGTAAAACAACTTTCGAGAGTAGCTGAAAGACTTTTTTTAAAACCTTTACCTATTAGACTATATAATCTTAATTTTTAATTATTTTTAATACTTACAGAGAACTTATGTCAAAAAATTTATGCAAAGACTAAGTGTGGTTACATTTATAATGTAAAGGCAGGATTTTCCCATTTATATTTAGAAAGCATATTACGCATAACTTCCAGGTAGTATTAGTAAAATTTACTTCACATAAATCTAAACGTAATTCATTAATTGGGATAACCTTTGTTGAATATTCACAGTACCTACTAAACAAAGGATTAATGCAGTATGGATGTTGTTGCTCTAATTAATTGTAAATGTGTTTGTAATGTGTTTTCAGATATACGAACCATGTTTCTAAATATCTATCGCTACTACATTAAAACTGTATTAAATAATATACTTGTTTTATAAGTATCTGTGTTTTTTACTATTTCTCTCTTAAAAAGCTAAAAATTTGGTAAGGTAAAAGGCAGAAGCTAATTTTAGTTGGAAAAATATAACTATTAAATTTACTACGTCGATTTTATTAGTGTTAAAAACAAAATATAAAAACAGTTGTTTTTTAATTTTATGTTTCTTCCTATAAGTCTGCGAGTTACATTAACATTATTTAATATTAATTTCAACTTGATAACTCCACGAGTTCCAGAGAAAAAGGGTCTTTTAAGAGACGGACAAAAAGACAACGAAGTGATTCTATAAGGGTTACTTTTTTCGTTTTAGTTGTAGAACTATCTAACTATATCTCCCAACTAACCCACCATGGCTTTGCGGACATAAATAATTGTTTTTTTCTCTATTCTCTCTCGTTAAATTTTCTTAAATACCTATCTAACATTCAAAGATTTACATTTTGCCAAAACGTAGAAAGAACATAGACTAGAAAGACGTGACAAAAAATTATCTTTGTACTCAGTAAGACATAAATACAAGGTAGGCACTAAATCTGAGCTAATCTTCAGTGACACTATCTAAGTCAGTGCGAGGTCAGGTTATGTATATATCTAATTTACTGTATTGTGTTTACAATTCTAATAGAAAAGACGAGAGCCTCCAAACAGTAGGTATGGAATTTTATTTTACTCATTTAAAAACAATTTAAAAAATAAAAACGGATATATATTTTCAGAGAATATTACTATTGTATTTTGCAATATATCAATTAGTTAGTCCAGTCGTTTTGTTGAGTAAATATTGACTAATTTTAGTTAATTTTTTTATGACTGAGTAAATGGCATTTACTTAAAACCTGTTTCTAGGTTTCATGCCCCAGGGACTGCTCGGCTGTTTGTTTTGTATGCTTCATGCTATTGTGCTTAATAAACTAATTTATTAAATAAATAATAAATTTCTTCTCGCATTACCTCACAGGGTCAAAAGTGGAAAGGGCGACAGGTAGCACTTTAATTCTAAATTAATTACATAAAATTAAGGGATTTAGAATCCTTATATCAAACAAGTGTTTTCATCTAAGAGAAGTAAATTAAAAATTAATAAAGCTCAAGTTAATAAATTATTATATTAATGTCAAAGAATTTGGAATTTTTAGGAAACCTTAGTTATGTAGAAAATTAGATAGAATGTCAGTAAAAACTGAAGGTGACTTTATTTATGCGTCTAGATGTAGACAAAATAATCTGTGAATAAAGTATAGCATGCTATTAAAGTTTAAAAAATATATATGTAACCGTATTCAATGAAAAGGAAATTAGTTATTTAAACTAATATTACAAATCCCAAAATTTTACTCTGAGATTTATATACAACTATATAATATTTTTATATAAGAACAAGAAGAAGGAAAAAAGATATATTGAAAACACTACAAGGGGGTGTGATATTGAATGGACTATTGGGTAAACACGACGTAGATACTGCTACTGAACCAATAAATAATCAAATATGATCTCTTACAACGTGTGACTAAGATGTAGGCTTTTTTTTTCGGTATGGTAGATACGGTGCAAACGAGCAGATGGTCCACCTGGCCTGGTAAGTGGCCACCATCGCCCATGGGCATCAACAAAATAAGAGATACTCTCTTGTTTTGTCGATGCGTTGCATTCTCGAAGTTAGAATTGGGAGGGGGAGTGAAGAAAAAATGCTGCGGTTTCAGCGGACTTCAAGCAAGAGCCCAGAGTCCACCGAATCCGCAACACTAATAGGATGGGAGAGGGAGGGGCAAGTCTGGCTCACAAGCGGCTCGACCGGAACGCGTCTATGACACTTGGCGGACGGATTCGCATGCTGGTAGTCGCTACCCAGTTGGGGAACAGATCCCCTACCACCAAGGGCGTGCTGGGTTACTCGGCTCTTACGAGATGCTCTCTCAGCGGTAGAGGGGAGTAGTATTCTAACCCGTCCCCTCACGGGTGAGGCTTAAGGAATTTCTTTAAGTACAACACTCACCAGATCCTCTGTTCAAACCTAAGGTTAGGTTAACCTAAGCCTTACTTACACACCAACATACTAATCTGTCTATGATTCCATGGCTCCACAACTGCATGACTCTATTACTTCTCCATTACTCCGTTATTCCGTTACTCCATTACTCCGTTACTCCGTTACTTCATGACTATGAGTAATTGCATATCATTTAAATGTGTTGCAGCTATATAGTTCTTTTTAAAACATTGTGTCTGAAAGTGTGTAAAAAGAGTTCCTTCCCGTTTTATGGCAATAATACAATTGCATTAACACTGTAAAAGAAGAGAAATAAAGTGCAATTGTATACGTTAGAACTTAATGTATTAATCATAACAGAAATAGTTTTGTTTTTATTGTAATTTATTTAACTTTGCTTAAATTACGAGTTAGTTGTTGTTTTGTTTATAACAGTGAGCGAAAGCGAATGATTATTAATACTCTAAGTTTCTATAGTTTTCCTTTTCTAAATTTGGCTTTTAATTTCCCTAACAGTATAATGACAGATATATGTAAGTTTGTTTTATACTCGTCATTACTGTGTTCAATATTTATCTATAAAAACGTCCCCTACGAGTTCTGTTTGAATAATGTAACACGTTTCTACACAATTATGTTATATATGTAAAGGTAAAAAGCAAATGAGAGTGCAAATTGTAATTATTACATTTTGTATAACGAGCGCCATCTGCGTCCTTTACGTCTGAGCTTGGTAATGTGAAGTACTTTGTACAAATAACTCTAAATGTATTGAAATATTTTATTTAAGTCTAAGAGCCTGGAAATTATGAACCAGTTGCAGAACTACGATACTTTACAATAGACATGGACATGAATAAGTAAAATAAACTTTACCTAATCTTAAAAAGCAATAATTCATCTTTTTGTTAAATATTTCTTGGTATAAAGACTCTTATCATCTTTGGTGGAAAGACTTGACTCAGTTGCTGACATAATAATGAAAGTCAGATGACTAACTATTATTATTAATGCTAGCTTCATTTATTTTAATTACTATTTCTACTCTAGAACTTCTATTTATCATCTCTGGCGGGAAGACTCGTTCGAACTGATTATGTAGTAAGGAAAATTAAATAACAGAGTTAAGCTTGAAGGATAAGTCGACAGACATTGAATCCATTTAAAAATAAAATTACTCAAAAAAGCAAAACGTCAAAGGAAACTCATAAACAAATAAATATATAATCTTAGGTGTAACAGAAAATCTAGGTAGTGGAGGCGAGTGTTTCAATTTAATAAAGGACGTCCTTACGCCTACACCTTGGTCACAACTCCAAGGCACTACAATTCAATATAGGAAGGGACGTAAGGTCGTAAGGCCTACTATAAAGTATATATAAAGTAAGATTTTCATGTCTCCAGAATATTCCTCGAATAATAAATAATTGATTTCCTCTATTATACGTTAGAAACCATTATTCGCTATTTGACTAACGAAGTGTCTTTTGTCACTTTCGACTCATTTTTCAAGTGTTTTATCTCTTTCTATTCATTTTACGTTCTTTGTCATTTTAATTGACATCATTTAGAATAGTAATTTATGAAGAAGGATAAAATGTTAATTCATCAATGTCAATTATTTTTTGGGGTGCAGTGGTTTAATGTTTCTTTTGCTTCTTGTTTACTACCTTAATTAATTTTATAACATTTTGTACTTCTTCAGAATCTTTTTCCCTTGTTCTACTACTTCTGTATCTCTGGAATTTACTACCCAGGTTTAGTATAGTTATAGCTGTTGCCAAAACAGAAACTACTGTAGAAAGTTCTAGATAATAAATTATAACAAGGTTATTTATAACACGTTCACACTCGTAAAGTGACTTCTTCACATTCTTCTTTCCTAGTTCTAACATTTTTGCATTACTTTAGTTTCACTTCAGCTTCTTCGCTGTCAAAACACAACAACCTCATTCATTATCATTCTACGTCAATAGAATATTTTAGATTGTTTACAGTTTCTTCCTAGTAAAATTCACTGGAGCGCACATCTCCTAACTATATAATATTCTTTTTTTATTAATCCGGAGCATTAATGGGATGGAAAAGGTCCGAGTCTAGGGGTAAATTTCGTTAGTTTCTTTCATAGTTTAAGTTACTTTAAATTCTTCGTTAGTTTAAGTTACTTCTTCTCAATTCTCCCCCGTTAGTTAGACTTCGCAATGTATACCTGTATCTGTGAAAAGTTCTAGATGTCAATTGTTCATAACATGCTAAAGTGTCTTCATGTGCATAAGTCTTCCGCTTTCTGTATTTGTCTAGCTGAACAAATTAATATTTAGGATTAGATTTTATATTAATGTAAGGATTTTTTAATAGGCTGTGTTTCTACCACATATGTGCGAGGGTTGCTAGCAAGGGGAAGGTGAAGTGATTTTATTGGTTCTTAACAACCCCTCGCTACACTTCCTAGTACATCTCTAGTGGACCTAATAGTAAATGGCTTATCAAAAATATTATAAGTCATGTTCAGTCCGTTGTGGTTTATAATAGGACAGGTAATAGGACAGGTTGACCACTATTTTATTAATCATATTATATTAGTGTTATTAACCTGTCCCATTACATATACCACATATGTTTAACCACGACATAAATCTAGACAGATGGTAAGATGTATAGGCGACACATTCTACGTATCAGTTGATATCCTTGACAAATATCGATTTATTTAATTTAAAAATACTTTCATTACCTTAACAAAGTATTATAACTTCTATTCCGAATTCTGATTAATCTGGGGCAGTCTGATCAGTTGGTTCAAAGAGTGAAAACTGTCTAAAGTAGTCTTTTCACAAAGCTTTGTGTCAGCATGAACTATACCTCGGGCTTTTGACCCAAGTACAGATTAACAAGGTTTTTTAGTAACTACCCAGTTACCTTTCATCTATCTTCAGTAATATAATTTACGACTTATATATAATAATAGATACACAGAAATAGGATATAACTTTCAATGAAATTGCATTTTATACTGCTGCTAATCTACAATCAAAGGTTATCAACAGTGTTGCTAACATAACTGACAGTACCACTAGTTTAGTATGAGTGTAACTGATCATTACATAGTATAAAGCAAAGCTTCCCGCTGTATGTTTGCTTAGATCTTTTAAACTATGCAACGGATTTTAATGCGGTTTTAATTAATAGATAGAGAGATTAAAGAGGAAGATTTGTATATATAATACATACATACTATATCAGAGAAACTGCTTGAAAGCAAATATTTTAGATCTGTTATGTTGTACTAGTTCTTAAGAAATCTCCTTATACGAGTATTTCATTATTTAGGTAAAGGACTATTCAAGGAATGATTCCTATTTCTATTTTTATATGCAATTCTTGAATAGAATCTAGGCTGAGATGAGGAGATGTGGAGGTGGGGGCACGACAGCTTAATGTTTTGCTTATTTTCTTAATCTTTTCATATTTCTAGAATATATTTTTCTATTAAATGCGGTTTGAATTGTGTTATTAGATCTGTCAGAGGGTTTCATAGATTGAATTAAGACACAAACTTAACTTTGCCATCGGAAAACTGTTGTCCCCATACACCAACATAGGTCGCGGTCAGTTTATCAACTACAATAAAATATTTTTTTTTTTGTAATTTTATGGTTTTAGGATTATTTGTGTAACTTGTGCTGAAACATATTGCTTCTTACCAAATTTCAAATTTATTGTTAATAGAAAACTTCATCACAATTTTAAGAAGTACTATTACTGTGCTTTATATTAAAATAAAAAAAAATAACAGCATTAGATTAACTTATTTTTTGTGATAGATACAAGAAACCTGTTCAGTAAAACACTCATAAAAAGCCATCAAGTTACTTGAAGAAAACTATGTGTTTATAAAAGTTTATAATATTAAATTAAAAAAATATTAGAGTAAAAAAACTATAACAGAAATGTTATCCTTTATCGGATAGGATAGACTGAAGTTGTTTAACAAATATATGTGTTCAGAGCATTTCCTGTCAGCCACACCGATAGCATAAGCAAAACTTTCACGAAAATACAAATTCAAAATTGAAAAACATGCAGTCAATGCCCAGGAAAAAGCTACAAACTTTTAGAAATTTAATTCAAGAAACAATACGAATATACTATTATTATAAATAACATTGTATTAATTATGATGTTGACAACACTAATTTGAGTGCAAGTATGTTACTTTGTCAGTAAAGTTAATCTGAGTAACATTTAGATTGATAAAAGCTAACAAAATAAATACACCGCCATGACAGAAATCATTATTATTACATCGCTAGCATTCTAGCATTAATACAGAAGCTCTAAGTCTAAAGTTTTCACCCGAGAGGGGACAGGTTAGAATACTATTCCCCTCTGCCGCTGGAAGAGCTGAGTAACCCAGCAACCCCTTGGTGGTAGGGGGTCTGTTGCCCGACTGGCTTGCGACCACCAGCATGCAAATCCTTTTTTGGTTTGGTTGGCAGTATTATTAAATTTGAAAAGAGAGAGAAAATCTTATAAAAAGAAAAATGATGAGAAGAAAAAGAAAAGCGACAGATAATATAAGAGTGAGCAAAAATAAAATTGAGTAGGTAAAGGAGAGAGAGAGAGAATGATAGTGTATAAGAGGAAAAGAAACAAAAATACTATAGACTTCCTCAGTGAAAGAATTTTTAAAATTGGATCAGAAAAAATGTACATGGCAACACTAAATCACCTTTGTCACTCACTATAAGCGAAAGAATTTTAAAAATCGGATTAGTAACGACAAAATGGCCATATTCGTTTAATTCAAAAATGTATATGGCAACACTAAATCACCTTTGCCACTCGCTATAAGCGAAAGAATTTTTAAAATCGGATTAGTAACGACAAAATGGCCATATTCGTTTAATTCAAAAATATATATGGCAACACTAAATCACCTTTGCCACTCGCTATAAGCGAAAGAATTTTTAAAATCGGATTAGTAACGACAAAATGGCCATATTCGTTTAATTCAAAAATATATATGGCAACACTAAATCACCTTTGTCACTCACGAAAAGTATAGTTTTCTATAAGCGAAAGAATTTTTAAAATCGGTTTGGTACTTTTCGAGCCTATTCGCAACAAACAAACATACAAACAATCAAATCTTTCCCGTTTATATAATAGTGTAGATTTAGATGAGTACGATGTAATTTTCGATTCGCTATGAGTGTGCTGGTGAAATGACCGTCCTCTACTCCGTGTCATACCATGACCGTGCTATGAACAGATCATGATCGGAAAAAAGCAAGATGGCTCGTCGTCGCGTGTCATGTTTAGGCTGTACACGTAGTCGCCTTTGTAGCAAGTAGTGAGCAAGAGATGAGTGGCAACGTGTTTATAACGGTCATCATACGCGGTTATATCATTTTGTCGGTGACATTATTGAAGTGAAACTTCTTTAGAATCGTTGTGATTTCAAACCGGATGCAACGGAAAAAACGACAGGTAAGAGACACAAATACAAAAATGTGTAGGAAAGAATGAGACAGAAATATACATACTATTATTTATTTATATTATTATATATATTCATCTCATTCTTTTGTCGATTTACTGAAGTTTCACTTCTATCGTGTGTGAATCGCACACACACCTTTTTGATTTTTTTTTTTTATGGCTTTGTATGTGCTTAAGCACAAAACATTCTGCCAGTGTCGCGTATAATGAAGAAAAATCGAGGGACACGACATTATTGTTGACGGTCAGTGCATGGCACACGACGGTGTTGGTCGGTGACGGAACGGTCTAGTGGGTAGTCTCATACTTTTTAATACAAACAATATTTTTTTGCCTGTCACGCTTCTAATTATGGACATAGTATTATAAGTCAGTAAGCAGAGTACTTATGAATAACAAGAAATTCTAAATCTACGTGATAAGAGCCTAACATACAAACGCAAAAAAATTTGAATAATGATCGCTTTCCTCGTATTCATTTTTTTTAAATATTTTCTATGTTCGATAAGTTACATTTTTATCATATTATGTATAGACAAAAGTTAATTATATACAATTTAAAAAGAAATTTCGTCTAAATGGCAAGCTATCCTGTAAGTAGCCTCTAATTTCCAACTTTTTCAAGTGCGAAGGGCAATAAACAAAATTCACAAGATAATAAGAACAATAAAAGCCCCGAGATTGTTCCTCAACTTGTCTTCAAGTTTAGGAGAGGAATATTTTATCACTTTATCCCTCAACTTTGAAGAATTTTTAAGAGGTTTCTGTAACTTCATTTACACAGTTTAATTTAATGGATTGTCGTTTTGAAAACGTGGAATCTTTATTTGCTTTTGTTGTTTATAACTTTTGTACAATACTGTGTTTATTACTGTCTTTTTTGGGTATTGAAGCTAGCTACTCTTTTTCTCACCTTTCTCTTATTTCTTTTATTTTAGGCGTCCCAGGCGAAGGACTAAACGCATTTCTACTGCCAGTAAACACTCTCCTTACACTTCTTCAGCAAAATAGCTATTACACTAATTATTTAAAATCTTCTTATAAGTAAATTAATAAAGACTATATACGTAAGTAAACTATTATTGGACAATTTAATTAATCATGAAAAATATTCTAATATGACTTTTTTTTATAAGAAGATAAAGAGAGAATCTTCGAGTACGACGAAACTTAAAGTATTTAGGGCAACCACAATACAACAAAATATTGCTTAAAATAAGTTTTTAAAATGACCGAGAGTACATAATAATAATTCATTAATATACTACCATCACCTCAACTCGAACAGACTTTATTGTAATATTAGCTGACTCGGCAGTAGTAGCGGGTAGATCATTTTATATTATTTCAAGTATACCGACGTGAAGACAATATATAACCTTTAGTGCGATAGATTAGTCTCAGTCTCTGGTGTTTTCGTGCAGTGAACATGGAAGTTAGTGCTATAGTGTCGTGATTAAGGTTAATTACTAAGCTTCTCGAGGTCCACGTAAGTTTACTTTATTATCTATTGTCGTTAGCGAGGTCGAGTGGTGGAGGTGAGAGTTGATATATTATGAAAGAGCTCTTTAAACCTGCTCGTGGGTCTCAAGCCCCAGGCACCGTTCGCCTCAGTCTAAATTGCATGTGTATACTTATTGCTGTACAGTAATGGGTATCATATCTCTGTCATATAGTTAGCACTAGGGGTATTAAAAGTATACAACCTATTCCCAGACCTACCACAAATATATACAAAAAAAATTCATTAAAATCGGTCCAGCCGTTTCGTAGAAGTTCAATAACAAACATTGCCTCGAGATTTTTATATATAAGAAAGTCAGCATTATTTTCTATTACTGAAAAATTTTTATTCTAACCACGATAACCTTAACAGCTTCTTTCCCTCAACTTTATTCTACTAAAAATGGGATTTAAAAACTTTGCCATGAAAAAACTATTGTCACAAACTATTCATCCCCTTCAGCTGCAACTGACAACCTCAAACTTCTCCAACTCCCAAAGGGATTGAGGGTTGAAAATAGTTTGAAGTTGTCCAAAACAAATGATACTATAAGAACTAATACCATTCACTTCCTACATCTGAGCCACATTACAAGGAGATAGAGGGTGGAAAATATTGACCAATTATAATATGGACGCCGGGTCTTCGTTTTCTTTTTGTGTGCGTCTCTTTTTATTTTTTTATTATTTAATCCAGTCATTTGTACATGTTATTTTTAAAAATTAGTGAATTACATTTAGCATACAAATAATTTATAACCTGTATTAGCAAGGGTTTTCAAACCTCAAAGGGTTAACATACAAATCAATTATAAGCTTGAAAAACATATAAAAACACAAACACACAAAAAAACTGTTAGTGGGAGGCGTTGGGTGATGTATCTTAATTACTATTCAATTTTTTTCTGAAACCAATCCTGGAGTTTCTGTGGACAAAAATAAATGTATTTGAACTATTGCTTTGCTTAAAAACGTTTTAGTGTAGATTTCTACATACGTTAAGAAGACGGCGGCGTCCTCGCCGGTATAGATAGTTCAATCCACGACGCGTCATTTCAATTAGAGTTCACCGCTCGACGATCACCGATGACGTAAGTTTAAAAATTCTGAGTTAATTGTGAGTCCATAATATAACAAGTAGATGATCAAAACTAATAACGAAATACCCGATAAGTGCGTTAAGTCTAGTTAGACTGAAATGATCGTACGTGTCCAGAATCCCAATGATCTCATCAGCCCAAAATTTCATTCTACTGAATGGTCTTTTGTCTCTTTAAGGATTGAGAGTTCAGTAATAGAGTTCTGGATTTGGTTTGTTAGATATAGAATTTTAGCTCGAAGTTAGTAGTTTTGTGGAAATAAATTTTTAGAAATATTTCTATTTTCTTTTAGTCTTCCATACAAATAAATAAAATTGGAGTGTCTGTTTGTAATTTTAAAATAATCAACCACCAACCAAACCAACAACATTTTTTTTCAATTTTTGTCTGTCCATCTGTTTGTTCCGGCTAATCTCTGAAATGGCTAGGCGGATTTTGACAAGACTTTCACTGACAGATAGCTAATGTAACAAGGAGTAACTTAGGATATTTACCATCTCGCTACGACCCATAGGAGCGGAGTAACATGCGAACGAAGTTGCGCGGGTCGGCTAGTTTAGATAAATAAAAGGTTTTGGAAAACAATTAAGATACGACTATCCAAAACATTTAATAGAGTGGTATATGTATATATATCTTATCTTGGGATACCTTGTAACCGAACTAATAGGATTGGGGGGTGTATGAAATATAAAATCACGTTATAACAGTCTCCTGTCCTGGTTAAGGTTACTTCTGAAGTCCACGTGAGTAAGCTTTATTATCTACTATAGTTAGTGTTCGGGCAGCGAAGAGAAGCGTTGTAATTATATAAAAGGTCTTTAACCCTACACCTTGATCGCAAGTTTAAGGCGCTGCACGGCTTTCTGTATAAATTGCATGTGTAAACGTATTGCTGTACAGAAATGGATATCATTTCTCTTTCATTCTATAACAAAATATGTTTTCATATTTTATTCTAGAGGACAAAATGGAAGTTTAGAAAGTTAGGTACCTATAAGATAAAACATTTTTAACAATAAAAAAAACTACATTTAAAAAATCGATTTCTTCGACCCTCTTATTAAAACAATAATATATAATAATGGTTATTTTTGTAGTATATCTATTTAACTACTACTATTACTATACTATACTATCGCTGGTCGGTTCAATTTTTTAACCGACTTCAAACTCTAAATAATGCACTAAAAAGTAAGAAATAAATTTCCAATTTGTAACATCAACATAAAAAAAAATTGATAACCTCCTTTTTGAAGTCGGTTAAAAATACAAATACCTACGATTAAAGCTATAATTTCAAAGCTTAGGCTGCTTTTAACATAAAAAACTTTTTGTAAACTTTTGTGTGTACCTGAGCTTTAAATCAAATCAGTTTTGCCAACCTGCCAAGTTTGTTGCGCAACTTGATTAAGTTAATATTGTAGGGAAAATATTCAATATTCGATATTCAATTTTGCTGAGAACTTTAAAATTTATTGGAAAATTTAAATTTTAAGGCAACGTAAACGTTTTATTATATTTTCACTATAACTAAGTTCCTTACGCGTGATCGCGATTAACTCAAAAACTACTAAACGTACTTTCATGAGGTTTTCACCAATAGACAGAGAGACTCATGAAGAAAGTTATTTAAACTTTCTTCGTATAATATATATTTAAACCCGGTTTCTTTCATAATATATTATGAAAGAAATTAGAAATAAGCAAAAAAAATAGGGGTTAAAATATAATTATCCTCTGTGGTCCCAAAACTTATTTGTACGGGTCAAACAAACAACTACTTTATTTAGCAAATCATTTGTATAAGTTCGATGAATAGAAAACAACCCCCTAATTTTTATTTTACGTAGATTTCTTGCAACTTAGCACAAGTCTTTAGGAGGACGATATTACGAATAATAATTGTTAGCAACACTGTTTATAAAGTAGTAGTAGGGGGTAGTTCATTTTATAATTTTTTTTATAATATTTCAAGTATACCGACGTAAAGACAATATATAACCTTTAGTGTGTTATAGTGTCGTGATTAAGGTTACCCTTCTCGAGGTCCACGTAAGTTTACTTTATTATCTATTGTCGTTAACGAGGTCGAGTGGTGGAGGTGAGAGTTAATATATTATGAAAGAACTCTTTAAGTTTATGTAACAAAAAGCGCTAGGTGAGTGTGGCACACCCACATAGTGATTTTGTGGTTTTAATACACTATTATTATTAATACTTATTTTCTTGATCACTTAACTAATATTTACTTCTATTTTGAACTTATTTAAGGCTGAAATTTAAAAAAACCATTAATTATTGTTATTTAAAACGATAAGAAGAAAAACGGACAACGTGGAATTTAAATTAGCACTAATGGCATTGCTACGCCAGAAATGCTACTATAATATTAATGATTTTATAAATGACAAACTCCTAAGTAGCTAAATGTTATATAATCAAAATTTAATTTATATCTTATCATTGACATTAATGTTATAATTTGTTTAACCTTTTATTGTTTATGTTAATATTATTGTATAAATATTTCGCATGCCAGAGATGGCCAGATCAGACTATATATTGTCATGTTTTCTTGCGAATAAATAATTTCATTTTATTTTATTTCATTTCTTTTCATTTATTTATTTATGAAATGATCATAATTAAAAATTCGAAGTTACATTCATTATTATTTAAGTCACATTTTTATCACTTTTTGCAAAAATATTAAAATAAAAACAACATAATGTACTTTATCTTCTTATTCAATAAACATAAAAACAAAGAAGAAGCTGAGGTCAATACTTGTGGCCAGTGGCGTAAAAACACCGTTCGGGGCCCCTGGCAAATTCATCAGATGAGGCCCCCTCCTCCAATATTAAGAAACTAAACCCAGGCACGCGCCAAGCATCTTCTGCGCCGGTGTTCGAAATACTTATGAGCGCCTATACTTGAGGAGCCAACAAGTATCTTGCGTGACAAATATTTATGAGCGCCTATTATACTACTAGCACCTTCAAGTGAAGAGCAAAAAAAAGGATCGTTCCCCAACAAGTATCCTGCATGACAAATATTTATGAGCGCCTATTATATTACTAGCGCCTTCAAGTTAAGAGCAAAAAAAAGGTCGTTCGCCAATAAGTATCTTGCGTGACAAATATTTATGAGCGCCTATTATACTACTAGCACCTTCAAGTGAAGAGCAAAAAAAAGGATCGTTCCCCAACAAGTATCCTGCGTGACAAATAATTATGAGCGCCTATTATACTACTAGCGCCTTCAAGTGAAGAACAAAAAAAAGGTCGTTCGCCAACAAGTATCTTGCGTGACAAATATTTATGAGCGCCTATTATACTACTAGTGCCTTCAAGTGAAGAGCAAAAAAAAAGGTCGTTCGCCAACAAGTATCTTGCGTGACAAATATTTATGAGCGTCTATTATAATACTAGCACCTTCAAGTGAAGAGCAAAAAAAGGATCGTTCCCCAACAAGTATCCTGCGTGACAAATATTTATGAGCGCCTATTATACTACTAGCGCCTTTAAGTGAAGAGCAAAAAAAAAAGGTCGTTCGCCAACAAGTATCCTGCGTGACAAATATTTATGAGTGCTTATTATACTACTAGTGCCTTCAAGTGAAGAGCATAAAAAAAGGTCGTTCGCCAACAAGTATCTTGCGTGACAAATATTTATGAGCGCCTATTATACTACTAGCACCTTCAAGTGAAGAGCAAAAAAAAGGTCGTTCGCCAACAAGTATCCTGCGTGACAAATATTTATGAGTTCTTATTATACTACTAGTGCCTTCAAGTGAAGAGCATAAAAAAAAGGTCGTTCGCCAACAAGTATCTTGCGTGACAAATATTTATGAGCGCCTATTATACTACTAGCACCTTCAAGTGAAGAGCAAAAAAAAGGTCGTTCGCCATCAAGTATCCTGCGTGACAAATATTTATAAGCGCCTATTATACTACTAGTGCCTTCAAGTGAAGAGCAAAAAAAAAGGTCGTTCGCCAACAAGTATCCTGCGTGACAAATATTTATGATCGCCTATTATACTACTAGTGCCTTTAAGTGAAGAGCAAAAAAAAAGGTCGTTCGCCAACAAGTATCCTGCGTGACAAATATTTATGAGCGCCTATTATACTACTAGTGCCTTCAAGTGAAGAGCAAAAACAAAGAGTCGTTCGCCAACAAGTATCCTGCGTGACAAATACCTGCACCTCAGTTATAAATTTTAATATTGTAATAGTAAATATTTAGATCCACCTGTGCTCACAGTCTTCTCTTAGGGGGGTCCCCTTTGGCTAGGCCTGGCATTTTTATGAAAAGTCACCCTATAGTTACGCCACTGCTTGTGACTCAGGTGCAGGTTTATAAACCTACTTTATAATCACAACACTTAACTCAGACTTTAAAAAACTTAACGTTAAATACTTACATGATCTGCAATGAAGGAGTTCTATCCTAATACTTAATTATATTCCACTTGCATTACGATAGACAAAAATCAATAGTTATCTATATCAACCATAGGTGTTGCTAGCAATCAGAAAATATTTTTTTAAATGTGTAATTGTTATGATAACAAAGCAGACGACAGTTTGTATGGGAGTCTTATAATAAATTATATTGATCATGTCTTTAAGAAACTAAGAAGCTTTTATGCTATTATAAAGAATATTAAACGTCGTATTCACTAAAAATAGATTGTTATTTATTATACAACACATTAGTAGAATCTTACGTTCAATATGGTATAAGTAGGACGTACATTCAAAACCTATCTAGATAAAATATTTAAAAACACATCACAAAAGATAAATTTAAGGACAAATATATGTCGGGTATTTTAATGGAAGGAGGAGAGGGAAATATTGGGGAACACTACAAGGGACGATGATATTGAATGGACTATTAGGTAAACGCAGCGTAGATACTTCTACTGAACTGATAAATAATCAAATATGATCTCGAACAATTACGAGAGAAACCTAAGCAGTGCCTATATCCTTTATTCGATCGAGACACTCACTTCCACTGCTCAGGCTCTCTGTTTAAACCAAAGGCTTAATCTCACACAAACCAAACCTAACACGAGACGTGGCAATTACATTGTAAGGTACTCATGTGACCTTAATTGGACAGCACTACCAAGCACTAACACAACACTGCACTTAACACTTCACTAGCATTATCAAGAGACTACTTCACTCCCTGGGAGACCACTCACGACTAAGACCCCCGTGAGGGGACGGGATAGAATACTATTCTCCTCTGCCGCTGGGAGAGCATCTCGTAAAAGCCGAGTAACCCAGCACCCCTTTGGTGGTAGGGGATCTGTTCCCCGACTGGCTTGCGACCACGAGCATGCGAATCCGACCGCCAAGTGTCATAGACGCGTTCCGGTCGGGCCGTATGTGTGCCAGACTTACCCCCTCCCACTCCCATCCCATTAATCCTGTGGATCTAGTGGACTCTGGGATCTAGCTCAGGGTCTACAAAATTTTTTGTTCTTCACTCCCCCTCCCCACTCTATCTTCGAGGATGCATGATTGTTTTGTCGATGTCCATGGGCGATGGTGACCACTTACCATCAGGTGGACCATCTGCTCGTTTGCACCTTTTCTACCATAAAAAAAACTCCACAGTCAGACTGTCAATGGCATGTTCGAGACTGTCAAATCGACGAAAGTGACTACTACCCTACTCCAACGCCATAGATGGCGCTAACGATTCGATTATTCGATAAACTTTTACTATTCTCCGACATATATTGATCTATTTAAACATTGCAAAAAGGTACCATTTCAACAATTAGATCACTATAACTGTACATACTCGCACGATGACTCATAAAATGCGGTATCTTGTGCCGCGCTTCATTAACGAACTACCCTCTGATTTAAGAAATAATATTACAGGCAAAAACATTAAAAAAAAAGTAAAACGGTATTTATTATATAAATTAGATAATTTCGATTCAATTTCATAGAATGAGAGAGATTGATACCCATTACTGTTCAGCAATACGTGTGCACACGCAATTTAGACGGAGCCGAGCAATGTCTGGGGCTTGATGAGCTTTCGTAATATATTAACTCTCACCTCCACTCCGACCTCGCTAACGACAATAAATAATAAAGTAAACTTGCGTGGACCTCGAGAAGGTGACCTTAATCACGACACTATTACACTAACTTCCATGTTCACTGCACGAAAACACCAGAGTGACTGACTGTAATCTATCGCGCTAAAGGTTATATATTGTCTTCAAATCGGTATACTTGACATAATATAAAATGACCTACTCGCTACTACTACTTTATAAACAGTGTTGTTTACACTTTACCTACCAATGTTGTTTCTTTATGTTATGCAACTAGTTTTATAAAACAAAGAAATTAAATAGGATTTATTAACTAATTTTCAAGTACCTGCTACTTATAAGATATACATAATTATATTTTAAATTGTTAAATTAAATATTATAGTTTTTAGGATAGATTTTTATTTCACTTGTTATACTGTATTTTTTATTTTCATATAATTTTGTTTACTATATATTTTATTTGAATGTGGCGCGGGCGGCGGGGGATGTTAAGTAGTGTTGTTTCAAGATCATCAAGAACTTGTGAGTACTGTGTCTTTATCGCCTAACTGACAATAGATAACCCTTAATTAAAGAAGCTGATAAGAGCCCAGCCAGCCTCCATGTGTATGGGATTTGTACACCCCAAATCTAAATTTTATCTAACTTTTTATTGTAAATGATAATAAATAAATAAAAAACCGCCAACTTGGAATCTATTATGCGTAAAAATCTCAATTTAACCTTAACGAAGCGAGGGCAGATCTTAATAATTTGTCAATGGTACTTCACCTTGCCTAAGTTACCAAAACTATTCCAGAAACTTCGAGGATTCCATCCTTGAGGTAAACTCCAAGAATGGTCGTTTATAAATCTTAGCGGAAGAACAAGTTACGAAACTCTTCTTGTAAGATTAATAAAAATATTTAGGCGCTAACTATTATACCGCAGGAACGCCGAACTTTCTCGGTATAAAAAATAGCCTATATGTTAATACAAGTAACAAAGTATGTATGTGCCAAACTTCATTAAAATCCGTTCAGCAGTTCTTGCGTTATTGAGTAACAAACATTTATAAGGTCAACTACATAATTATACTATTATGAAAGAAAATTAACAACAGAGTACGGAAAATCAGTACACTGTTATACTAAATTTTAATAAAACTTAATATTCATATAGTCAGAAAATTATTAATTTTCGACTAAAGTGTGCGTAGGGTCGGCGCCATTGAAGCAGATTTTTTCCTTGAAAGTATACCTAAAAAATATTAATTAAAAAAAAATTAAAAACAAGCTTTTAATTAAATGCTCTAAAACGAAGAAAATAAATTTTGAATCCATCAAATTCACAATTTTATTGAATTATAAAATTTATATTGATATAACTAAAACAATTGTTTAGTTAAAAGCTATTAGCTGAGCCCGATATAATTTAAGACATAATTTTTGTCATAAAAGTAGAGTTCTTACTAACAAGAATGCCGCTGGCCAGGAGGCTTTAAGTTATATAAAAGCTGAGATACAAATATTAGAATATTAGTGAAAAATCAACTTTTTTAAAAATTAAAAAAAATCTACAGCGGTCGGATATGCACTGGTGTACACACAGGTGTACTTTCAAGAAAAAAATCAGCATCAAAATCGCACACTTTTGTCGAGAATTAATGGATCTGCCCATATCAATATTTGTCTAAGTGTGTTCGTAGTAGTAGTGGATCTATAATAAATTTAATCCTCAAGTTTTATTTCTTTAACTTTTTTTTAAACTTTCTTTATTGAAGTGTGTTACACCTTGGTTGGAAGTCCCGCTGCCCGGCTTTCTGTCTAAATTGCATGTGTATGCGTATTTCCGTATAGAAATGGGTATCATTACTCTCTCATTCTATGATAGAAGCTACGAAAACTCTGTAATAAAACAAAAATACACCCTTATAAATCTCTAAAAGAACAAGTAGTGGCAAAGTTTGAGAGATAGAAAAACAAGTTACAAAGTCAAACTTAGAAGCGGGTGGCGACAAAACGAGGAGTCACTTGCTCCGTGGTTTTCGCGATAGTATACAGAACTTTTTGAATTCATTTTAGTCTACTGAGAGCTGCTACATTTTTGTTATTACTGTATTGTATTAACTTAGAAGTCTTCTATAATAATTTAGACAGATTGAAGATACTTTGCATCTTGAATATTGTAGTGTATACTAACTTCTAAACGTCTACTTAAATAGGTGGTCGATTATGTCGAGAGAGGCACAATGAATCGGATATTAAATACAGGCTAAGCATTATATTTAAACGCTACAGCGCTAGTGTTACATGTCTTTTTCTGATATTGTAAAAGTCGTTGATGCCTAATTACAATTAGTGCAGTGATTGCTAGTATTAACAAGTAATGCAAATGATTTATCTGATCTGAAATATAATTTGTTTTATGTTTATATAATTATAACTATTTAAATAACTATAGATAACATTTGTCGGGACAGAGAGCCGATTTGAATGAAGGATGTAACCGAAATGATTCCGTAGTTTTTGGACAGGAACCTAGGCAGTGCCTTGGACTTGTGACCAAGGTATAGGCTGAAAGGGATCCCTTTATGTAATTACGACACTCGCATCCACTGCCCGGTCTCACCGTTTGTCTTTAGGTTAGGTTAGGTTAACATAACACTAACTCAACCTAAACCTAACCTAAGGCTGACCTAACATAAACCTTTTTTTTTACGATGGGAAATGCTTTTTACGCATCCCCTCTAAGTTGGAGGGGTATGTGGGACTAAAACCCATTGGTATCGCCGCCGTCGCGTATTGGGTGCTGGGGGTTCGCGGGATAGCATTCTACCTCAGCACTCAGACGGACCCACCTGCTTGGGGTTCCAAGCTTATACCTGGAGTCCAGTCAGCTGCACGAATGCACGCATTCGCCGACCTGGTCTTCTCCTGCGCAAGGGGTCCGAATTAGGATCCTCTTCTCTATGGCGTTATGCAGCCTCCTTTATTCTGACCAGAGCTTCGCAAAATGCAGTCATGGCTTTTCACTTCCTCTCTTCCGACAACATACACTCACATGATCCTTAGTCGGAAAGGTCCAATATCCGTAATATAGCGACACACTATTGTTACACTTCCTCCAGCAGCACTCCAGGTGAAATTCATTCAAGGAGACTTGTTGTGAGACTAAAGTATACTGTGTCAGTCGGGGAAAATAAAGGGACTAGACAATGGTAGCAATGCCCCTCCACTAGTGGGGAGAAGTAAATCAACAAATAGAAAATATGGCGCTAGCGTTCCGATTAATCAATAATCGATTTCTCGTTTGAAGCTATCAAAAATCATTGAATAAAGTGCCGTAGATGTAGCTTGTATTCCGATTATTTGATAATCGTTTACTCGCTATCTAAAATCGTCGAATATTAAAATGACGCGACGGAAATGACAACAGGTCCTCTTTATTATTATCCTACCCTAACTATAGCCCGACACGACCTCCATTATTATCCTACCCCAAGATATTGCTATATTTTGCAAGTGTCTTACAGATATATTTCACAATTAATTATACCTAAAATGTTATTAATTTTGATAAGTACAGTTCTCTAAATTTTATAAATTTTACTTACATTGTTATTTCTGGAAAATACAATTTTTTTTTCTTATATACTAATTCTTTTTATTTATTTAGTTTTTAGTAAATTAAAATATATTTATAATGAAATATAGGTAAGAGAAAAGTAGTATTTTAAGGTTTGGTGTTATATATATCAGCGCGTAGGTTAACCTAACCTTAGGTTTAAACAGTAAACCTGGGCAGTGGAAGCGAGTGTTTTAATTACTTCCTCCGACATACATAATTATATTTTGCAAGACGTCATCATCTATAATTGGTAATAGCTATAATTGGTTATAGTTTTTGAGATTCTTTTATTTATTAAAAATGTATGCCATGTTTGTGATCTTACACCGAATTCTTTCTCAGGGCTCACTGAAACCGCAGCATTCTTCTACTCTAGATTAGTCTCAGTCTCTCTAGACAAAGAATCTTCTAAAAATAATTTTGAAGCTTCCTATTAATATTGTTTTATAAACTACTTTATTATCTATCCATAATAAACTATTTGAACCAGAATTAAGTTAAAATAACGTGAAACACACAATAGAACTCACAGTAGATTTTAATTGGTGTCAAACACAAACCACTAGTGCGGTTGAGCGGATGAACTGCTTCAAATGTTACAGCTGTGTTACATTTTCATTTTATTAAACTTATATACTATAGTAGGGGGTTTTTTCTACAAATATTTTTATTATTCGAAGCATCAGTAGGTCAGCGGTTTAGGCGTTAAATTCACGATCGATACAGTCGTGGGTTTAAATCCCAATCATTCGACTAACTCCTAACACAAGTATTAAATTTATAATTTTAGTTTTGTTGGAAAGGTTAAGAATAATAGTAGTATACGATCCCCGGTATATTCTTAATTTCTGTAATCTTTTAAAAAATGATTGGAAAATTTGAGCAATTAATATTAATATTAAAAGTACAGTGATTTCTTGTATAAAATACACGTAAACTCTGATTTCTTTTCTGCAAAATTCTACAGCTCAGAGGCTTTTTTATGGCATAGTCTTGGTCTATAATAAGTTTTCTTCAGAATTAATCATAACTCGACCTGGACGGGTAGTACTCGTACTTTTTCATGAAATACTCGGTATTTTTTTCATAAAATATAAATAACAAAACTTGTAGGAAATGTCCTACAAAAAAATTCCAGAGCACTTTGGGATTTTAAGTTTCAAAGGTTTTTCCTCAAAATTTATAAGTGGGAGTAAAATAAAAGAATATTCGCAAAAAAAGCACCCTAATACTATATAATACATAAGATCGAGACAAAAGAACGAAGCACCATCGTCTCTTGTATTTATATCCCATGAAAAAAAAGGGAATATTATAATATATGCTGCCCCGCAGTGCCTGGTGCTTGGGATCCAAGGACTGGTTTAAATATGTCTTTTAATTTAGGCAAACTCTCATCGACATCGCTCGATACTGTAACTCAGATATAATCTTACCTAACCTTACATTATATCGAAGTCTAGCGTGACCAACATGAAATTACTCGTCAAACTGCAGCTTAGCTATTATAGCTGAGTTTTTAAGTGAGGGTATTTTTAAAAAAAAAACAAATATTTTACATGAATCTCTAAATACGGAATCTTTATGTAAATGATATCAGGAAAGGTCTTAGAAAAAACAAACCAAACAGATTCAAATAAATTCAAGATATCAAAAGCCTATTTAAATTTAAAAAAAATATCCAGTTTTGTTAATTTATTTTGAGCTTTTATTTTGTAGAAGCTTTTATTTACGTTGCAATGTTTGGGCTAAATCTTACAAGTTACAACTGATTCTCAACTTATTTACATGACATACAAGGATAAACTGGATGACAATGCATGGTTAGCTAAGTGACGTCATTCTAAAACCAATATGGCGATCGGCCCAAAATGGTTGACAAGTTATTTTAATCACTATCGAAATGAGTATCAAATGAAAAAGTTTTTAAGTAATGTTAAATTAATTATTACTATGTATACAAAATTTTCAGCTGCAGCATTTTTGCACCACTTCACAGTTCTATCCCATGGGAAGGGTGATTTTTTTGGGGAAAAGTACCCTATGTGTTAATCCATCTTCTAAAGTACCCATGGGCCAAGTTTCATTCAAATCGGTTCGGACGTCTTAAACAAACATGCCAATTCTAGGATTTTATTATATGTATAGATTCTTAGAGAAGGTATGTTTACAAAGTAGTGAAGTAATCGTTTAGTTGAAATGAAGTCAGTCTAAACATGAATTACAAAAACCGTAGAGAGTAAACGCTTAAAGAAAATGTGTGGAACGCGGACAAGCAATAAGCTGAAATAGATTGCTATTCCATTCGTTTTTCCATTTGCAATTGCCGGGCATTTCGCATAATGGCTGGCTTTGCGGTGCGGATACTGTGATCCTTTTGACAAATGTGCCTGGAAAATACATTTTAAATGAAGTGGAAAATAATTATCACCTCTGTTGTTAGGGAAAATCGTTAAAAATAGAATAGGTCAGTCGTTCTAAGGGCTTTTCCATACCACACTAACAATTTTAGAGCTGATAAAAAAGTAATACTAATTTTTTTTTAAAACCATTGTTTTCGCAAAAAAATTATATATTACAATCTTGGCATCTCATTAATCTCTCGTTTGCTTGCTTTTATTTTTTGACCTAATACTAGTATTACGAGAAAACCTTACTAGACGGCGATCTTGGATCTTACAATATTGCTATTGAACTCTCATGGACATCAGCAATACACAAAATATATCTTATTCACTATTAAAAAAATGGATGAAAAGAGGGAGTGAAGAGCATGTTGAGGTTTCTTGGGATCCCTTTTTTTTAAGATTTATATGGATCACATACTACTAGTATTCCCTTTACCCCTCCAACTAAACTAAATGCTTGTGTTAGGAGTGGGCCACGCCAGTAGTCCAATGTCCGGAACTTGAACCCACGACTTGTCGATCGTGAATCTAGCCTTAACCACTGAGCCACTGACGTATCTTCATCATGATTATGTCGCGAGACTAAAACGTGAGACTTGGTAATCCATTCGTAGTCAGATTTCCAAGCCAATCGGGATGAAGTTTTCATACAACTGTGAGATGGGTTAAAAAGATTCAAATCGCTCCTCTTTTCACTAAAACCCAGGCTTTGATACGCGCTCTGAACATTGTAGCTGGATAACGCTTACGTACGCTTTTAGGAGTTCATTTTGAGTTCAAGGAAAATTGTCACACAATGTCTTAAAGCCTAATGGTTTCATTTTTACCTGACTTCTGATGTTTTATTGCGCAGAAACGATAAAGATATAATGTATGTTACAAAAGGTTTTTATATAGTAATTACGTCTATACGAAAACATGTTAATGTTAATTATTAAATTACTCTCAAGTTACTACTATATAATTGTTTCTATAAAAATAGCTGTTTATCTGTCTGACACTAACAAAATTTGTCAAAGAAGACCAAGAAAATTCAATTATAATAATGTTTTCATACAAAAAGTTTTCTTTTAGCTAAGTTATTAGTAATGAAATAAATAATCTTACTTTGAGTATTTTTTTAAATAAAATTCCTTCACAATGAGGCAATGAAAATAAGTTAGCAACTTATTTTCATTGAGCAGTAGACATTTTTAATCCGACTACTACAAAAAAGTCTTTTAATTTTTAGGGTTATTATACATCCTATGATACTCACAAATAATATGGCTTTCTATTGGTAAAAGAATTTTCAAAATCGGTTCAGTAGATCCAGAGATTACCCCCTACAACCTCACAATCTGTACCTCTTTATAATATTAGTATAGACAGGCATTATACTAGTAAATAAATATATTTAATGCTCTACGTTGGAAAAAAATATGAGTTGCATGTAGATACTTCTGATTAAAATTAATCCAAGAAAAAATAATCATGTTTATTATATGAAGACATATTTATTAAAATCATAGTTTCCCTAAGAACATTATCCAGTTGAACAATTTGACGTAATCAGTCTATTAACAGTGGTGGTGGACCCGCGTCAAAATTATTCAACTATGTAATATCCCTCAGGACTTTCCTATAACATGTTGTTCATAAGACCGACTGACGGATTTTAATCAAATATAAAGATTATATAACTACATATCATTTTATATTAACAAAAAAATGATAATAAAAAAATAAGACAAGCTTTTTCTAAATAAATAAACTTTCTTGCCACAGTTCGAAATCTCTTATGAAATTAATTTTTGTACTCGATTAGGTCTTTTTTTTTCGAAATTAAATTTTTGAGTGCTGGTCTAAGAGGCGCCGGCAAGGAATCTATCATCACAACCCTTCAATGGCCCACTGCTGAGCCGGGTCTCCTCCTCAGAATGAGGAGGGTATTAGGCCATAGTCCACCACGCTGGCCAAGTGCGGGTTGGCAGACTTCACACACCTGAGAGAACTTTTAGGGAACTCTCAGGAGTGCAGGTTTCCTCACGATGTTTTACTTCACCGTTAAAGCAAGTGATATTTAATTGCTTAAAACACACATAACTCAGAGTCAGAGGTGTGTGCCCAGGATCGAACCTCGGACCTCCCGAGTAAGACTTGAAGTCTCAACCACTGGGCCATCACTGCTTCAAGGAATGCCTATGATCAATTTCATCAATGAACCCTTACAAGGTAAAGCGTCATAGATTTTTCATGATGAAGACCTTTTTTTCTCGTCAAAAAGGGCGCTACTTATGACAGAGGCGCCCCTGGAAATTTAACATAAAATTTAATATGAAAAAAAAAATTTAACTTAACTATCGTAGTGAAGTGAATGTGAAAAGATGTTCCTCTTTTGTAAAGTACTTTTTTCAATAATAGTAGATACATATAAATGGGATATATTGAAGATAAAAAAAAATATTTTTCTTTCATCGTCTGTCTAGTTATTTTTTCATATTCCGTTATTTAAGTACTTCAAAGTTATTTACCATTTTAATTTTACTGTTATTGGACGTCTAAGTACCGAAAATTTATATTCAAAATGTAATAAAAAATGTATAGTGATTCAGATATTTTTATAATATTATTATGTACTAGCCGTCTCGCGCGACTTCGTTGGCGTGTTGCTCCGCTCCTATGGGTTGTAGCAAGATGTTAAACAGCCTAAGTTACTCCTTGTTATATTACCTATCTGCCAGTGAAAGTCCCGTCAAAATCAGTCTAGCCATTTCAGAGATTAGCTGGAACAAACAAACAAACAAAAATTGTAAAAAATGTTGATGTCGGTATATGTACCGCGTAGTGTATACATCCATATGCACTTAGTATAAAGCGGTTATTTTAATATTACAAACAGACACTCCAATTTTATTTATTTGTATGGATATGGTAGCTACACTGCCTACTTGGTAACATGCAAAGATATTGGTATAAACCAATTTTACAAACTGTAAGTTTCAACATTATTACAGTCACATTACACAGTACTTTTGTATTATCATTCACGTAACACTTTTTTTGAAAAATAATCCATTGTCTCGGAAAATCCGAGGATAACGAGTTTTTAAGAGCTTTATATGAAACATATGCTCGTATTTACGGAATTTCACTAATGTAAACGACCTGTGTCGTATTTTTATTAAAATTAGAAATTAAATTGAATTAAAATACTAAATTTAAAGAAGTTGTGTCTTCTTTTTTTTTTTAAAGATTACTAGCAGAATGGATCACAAACTACTAGGATTCCCTTTACTCCTCCAACTAAGCTAAATGCTTGTGTCAGGAGTGGCCCACGCCAGTAGTCCAATGTCCGGGATTTGAACCCACGACTTATCGATCGTGTGTCGATTCAAGTGTTTTCAAAGTATGAATAAGTCAATAAAAAGATATTGAAAATAATCAGCATGTTCGTTTTTGAATAAGCTTTGTAAGCTTGCTTTTGTCTGTTTTAGTCGATGGTAAATAGTTGGTAATACTTTAATACAAAATGGCGACTCTACTGTAACTTAGTGTATGTATGCCTAATACAACTGTAGCAACTATTTGGTTTTATTAAAATCACGATTTTTTTTTATTGACCAAAACAAAGAATATATTAGGTTGGGGAAAAAGTTTCTTCGCATTTTTGAGAAAATTCAAAACATTTTTTAAAATAGTTTATTTACATTTAACTAAAGTATATAGGTACTATTTTGTTCGATCACTTTTTGCGATCTTGTAGGTATAGAGATGATCCCATTGCTATTGAAATTTTGGGGCTTCTGATCAAAAAAACCGCGACAAGTAGTTTTGGCAGTCCTCTCGTGATGTTAACCTGACTAAAGAATTCTGAAGAGAACGAAACAGGTGGAAATCTGAAGGTGCAAGTTCAGGACTATACGGCGGATGCATTAACACCTCCCAGCCAAACTCTCTTAATTTTTGTTGAGTGGCTAAAGATGTGTGAGATCTAGCGTTATCATGATGAAAAACCACACCCCTTCTTTTGATTAATTCCGGCCGCTTACTCTCAACTTCTTGCTTTAATCTCATCAGTTGTTCGCAGTAGAGTTCAGAATCGATGGTCCTGCCTGGTGGTAACAGCTCATAGTGAATAATGCCCTTCCAATCCCACCACACACACACAGTATCACCCTGTTGCGAGTTAACCCAGGTTTCGCCACAGTCTGTGAAGCCTGACCGCCCATTGACCACGACATTTTTCGCACATTCTTGTCGTACGTGATCCACTTCCCATCACCAGTTATCAGCTTCTTCAAAAATAGTTCGGTTTCATTACGTGATGTGCTGATACGTGATAATAAAGAATCACAAATGAGTACACGGTTCATTAGGTTTCTTTCAGTGAGCTCGTGAGGTACCCAAATTTCGTGCACCCAGTTTTTTTAAATGCGCCTAAACTGTTTTGTGGTCAGCTCCCAGTTCTTCAGCTACGTCGTAACTACTGATATGCCAATCTTGCTCCACTTTTTCAAAAATGGCATCCATTTTATCCGTAATGGGGCGACCAGAGCGAGGTGCATCTTTGACATCAAAATTTCCGGACTGAAAACGCTTAAACCAAATTTGTGCTACTCTCACAGACACTGCACTAGATCCATAAACATCGCAAATTTTTTTCGCAGCTTGCGTTGCATTTTTACCTTTTTTGTAGTAAAATTTTAAAATGTGTCGAATTTCTTCATTAGATTCACTCATCTTCACAGTACGAAAAACAAATAAAAATCACACATTTTCCTAATTTGAATTTGGAATTATCTTCTTTAAAATGTAAACTTTGAATGATACCAAAACCAGCCAGATACAAATAGTATAGCCAAAGAGATTTTATTACAAGTTCATACATACTATAATGCGAAAAGACTTTTTCCCCAACCTATTACATACTTTATAAGAAGTTGCACCTATCCACAAAAGCCATTATGGTTTCTGCGTGGATAGTGAGTTCCTTAAGAATACTTACGGTGACATATTAATGTTATTTACTATATCAGTATATAACATTTGTAAGTTCAAGGATCATTCCTAAAATACTCTTTGAGCCTACATATGCATTTAGGATCGTTAAGGTATATATATTGAATTTCCGAAGGTGGGGTGTTAAGTATATTGAGTAACATATAATTACAAGTTCTAGTCTCGTATTTATTTTGGTATGTGGGTAATATAAATTTTTGTTTATTATTTACTTGTCGTAGTCGTGGTTCTCTTAAGTGTGTATTTAATAAATATAGCTGTTCCGTAGTTTTTTTAGGTATAATCTCTTCAAGTAATCTTACCTGTAGGTTATATATTTATAAAATATCGATGATGGGTATAATTGGAATCATTTAATCGAGTAAGTATTATTCAATTACTTAAAGGGAGGTTTTAAATATTAACTTGGCAACACAGGCCTACGACCCCACCTGTCTTAATAGTGGAAATAGATTATTCGCAATAAAGTTTAGTTGCTCTCAGAACTCGTGTGACTTCAGTGTTGTATATTTAAAGATAGTTTGGCGAGGTCGAGTGGTGGAGGTGAGATTTAATATATTATGAAAGAGCTCTTTAAACCTGCTCCTGGCTCTCAAACCCCAGGCACTGCTCGCCTCCAAATTCCATGTGTATACGTATTGTTGTACAGTAATGGGTATCATTCCTCTCTCATTTTATGACGAAAGTATATTATTCACATGCTCCTCGATTATGGAGACTTAGCACCACGCCACCAAATAACACTACACTATTATACTCACTACTTTAATTTATAAACGACGTTGGTAACATATAACACAGATATTTAGATTTTATGTACACGTATATACGACCCTGACGAACCCTGTGGTTTATCTAGGATTTTTAGGATTCAAATTTATATTACACTTTGATAATAAATTATATGGTTTAAAAAAACCAACCCCCCGTATTTGCAAGCATTATTTTTGAAAAGCTTTACAAAAGGATTACACAAGTTATTTAAAATTGAATCATGTCGGACTAAGCGTGACCTAAATGTAAATATTTCGGTACCGGATTATGAAACATGTTTTGATATTTTTCTGAATTTTAAATATAATAAAAAGAGGTTACTGATTCTTTCTATAATAATATATAAACCTTTAGTGCGATAGATTAGACTCAGTCAGTGAGATGTACCCCCCATTTTTTAAATTCCCATTCAGGCATTCTCCTTCACTCTACTAACAGTATTGGAATTCTAGGAGTCTATAGATCGAATGTAATCCAATTCCAGAGTTATTTGGAGAGCAAAGCTGAATATGCACAAGATGGGGGCTACAATCTGAGGGTCTTTAAATGGACCCTCCATTACAGTACAGGTTCTTACGAGCACCAGCAACTCTTTGTGTGTTGCAGATGTCCATGGGCGACGGTAGCCGCTTTCTATCAGGTGAGCCTTCTGCTCGTTTTCCCCTTTTTATTATTATAGTGTTGTGATTAAGGTCATCCTTCTTATTGTCCACGTAATGTTACTTCATTATCTACTGCAATTTGTGTTCAGGCAACGAATGGAAGCGTTGTTATTACTCAAAAACGTCAATCACCATATACCTTGGTTGCGAGTCCTAGGCGCTGGCCGGCTTCCCGTCTAAATGGCTTGCCTATATAGCTACCGGCACGTAAGTGTAAGTTTGACCTTGAGTTGAAATCCTAGCAATACTGTTGATAATGTTTGATCGGTTAGTAATTTTTTTTTTTTAAAAATCATCAATCATATCAACATTACCGTGGTTTCTAGATTTTAAATCTGGCAATACTATTCCAAATGAACAGCAAAGCCTTCAGAAGAGTATATAATCAGAATAATCTACTCGAAACTCTTGAATCCCGGAAATATGTTGGGTTGCATAAATTTAAATAACATTAAAATATACGAAGCTTATTATTTTTTCGCGTTAAGTAAATGCTAGATCATTCTCATAAATATTTTGCTTCTGATGAAGATGAATTGCCTTCAGCTAAAACAAAATGTACTGTTTTTGGAGTTTCCCTTAGCAATCTTTTATGTAATAAAAATATGTTTCTTATATAAATAAAAATTATTCGAATCACACAATTTATTTTTTGTCAGAACATAGTTTAAATATATGTCGGGCTATAATTAGGGTAGGATAATGATAAAGAAAATTAATTGTCACTTCCGTCGCAATTTTTATATTCAAAGATTTTTGACAGCCTCAAACGAGTAAACGATTATCGATTAAACGGGATGCCAGCGTTGATTTCCGTTTTGTTGATTTACTTTTCCCCACTAGTGGAGGGCCATTGCTACCATTGTCTAGTCCCTTTATATTCCCCGACTGACGCAGTACACTTTAGTCTCTCGACAAGTCTCTATGAGTGAACATCACCTGGAGTTAAAGTGTAACAAATAGTGTGTCGCATCACTGATATTGGACATATCGGACTAAGGATCATGTCAGTTCTTACGTCTTATTTATTATGAGTCCCTACATTGTATTTAGATGTGTTAACACAACCTTAGGTTAGGTTTAGGTTAGGTTAGGTTAGGTTAGCCTTATGCTAACCTAACTATAAGTTCATTCAAATTGTCTCTCTGTTCTGACATATATAATAATTAAAGAAAGTCGGTGATAGTGGGGCCGTCTACAAATCAGTAGAGCCATTAACATAAAAATTCAACGGAAATAGTAGGTACACTTATAGTTGCAGATATAGGCTACGGGCACGTTAGTATATGTCTGACCTTGAATCACTATTAGTGATTTCTGCGCATTCAAGGGCCGTTTTAGCGGGAAGCGCGGGGAGATTGCAGCGCGTCACACGAGATTGGTTATTATGCGACGTTTCAGCTCCCGCGTGTTTGCAATTTGTCCAAATATTAAACGGCCGGAACTGCCCCCACTATTTTAGCTCAGACCTAAAGTTAGGTGCTGTCTACTATAGCAGAGTATGAATTTATAAATGAGTGAGTGAACGGTTTGAAGAGACCTCAGCAAAGAGAGAATGGATCAGCTAGTTATCTTATAAATATTATAAAAGTTAAAGTTTGAATGTTAAGATGTTTGTTGCTCAATAAGACAACTGAATGAACTGAAATTTCGCAAACAGATACTGAATAAAAAGTAATAGATTATCGAATAATCGAATAATCGAATCGTCATCGCCATCTATGGCGTTGGAGAAGGGTAGTAATCACTTCTGTCGTTTTGACAGTCTCGACCCTCGAAGTCTTAGACTTGCCCGGTCTCTCAAGAAGTGAAGTAGTCTCTGGATATTGTTAGTGTTTTTCAGTGCAGTGTTGTGTTAGTGCTTGGAGGGCTGTTCGATTAAGGTCATATGGCTAAGTCAAGTTTGACACTAAATAAATATTTCCTTTTGTTTATCATATTAACAATATATTTGTAAGCTGTCAAAACATCCTGTTAACGTTAGTTTAGGTAAACAATGGTAATATTGTTATCATAATCGTTACCTCGTTTCATTGCCGCTTAAAAGAATCCGTCAATCAATGTCCCTTTCCCTTGTAACAAAGGATAAACCTGGGCTAAAAAAACACTTACGAAAGATTGACATTATTGTCCACAAAATAAATTATGAACATTTCCTCGATACACTAGCAAATGTTTACAGGTTTTACAAAATTTTAAGTAGTAGTAAACACCCCAATAAAGGACTCCAACAACAAATGTATTATATATTTTTTTAACATCTGTAAATGTAAATATTTAATGTGACTTTTAATTACATTAACAGTTTTAATATCTATATTTATTATACTAGCTTTTATCCGCAACTTTGTTTGGGATATTTGAGGTAGTTATATTAGCATACAGTACATCGTCTGTAGACATATTTAATAATTTAGAGGTAGTCTCTCTAATGTAGATACTAACTTTGCACCCCCTTAAAGAATGATTTTCGAAAAAATATTTTACACGTGTTTCATGACTTTCTATGAAGAACCTTAACATTGAATTTCATTTGAATAACTTCATAAACGGCGAAGTCATGCCAACTTTGCACCCCCGTTTTACTGCCTTAGGGGGTGAATTTTCAAAAATTCTTTCTTAGTGTTCCCCTACGTTATAAAAAGGACCCCAGTGCAAAATTTTAAGTTTCTAACCCTTTTGGTTTAGGCCCTACGTTGATATGTCAGTCAGCTTCTCCTTTTATACAGATATAATAGATAATTAGTGGGTAGAATTTGATATCACTTTCACGGTTTTTGATCAACCTGCCTTGTTCCTTTATATTCCTTGACTGATGCAGTAAACTGGCCGATATTGGCCATCTCCACAGACAACACCAGAGAGACTGAAACTAATCTATCGCACTAAAGGAATAATGTAAAAAGAACTACCCGCGAATACTACTTTATCAACGGTGTTGCTAACTGGTTTTCTTTCACTTAGTTGCAACTGCGTTACCAGTTTCAAGAAAAACTATTATATATGTGGGATCGGAGTCGACGGCGTCGACGTGACGCGGTAAATCGTCTCGGCATTTCTGTCCCAACGCCCAGGACATAAAACTCCAGGCACCAGGTTGCAGATGCGCAGTGTGGAGTTCTGCGCACCAGTATCTAAGCAACCCATAAGACGATTAAGCAACCCACGAGATAATGAGGGAGAGACATTGTCCCTCAGAATGAGCTCAGAGCATGGCAAATGGGAAGGACAGCGGATGCGGTTCAACCGATTTCCCGAGGTTCTCCTGACGTGTCGAGGCAGACCATCGCAGGTTTTAGTGGGTAGAAATCCCACATAACCCAGTTTTTACTCCAAGGATTGGGTATCTTTCGAAGATTTCCCCTGCGCTATCAAAAAAAAAAAGGTTGAGAAAAACTAGCAGCAGAATTTAACCACTGTATTGAGAGAACTGAAGAACTGAAAACACTATATAGTTCCGTTTAATCTAATTTCATTCATCCTATCATTTCTAAGTCGTGTTTTTAATCAAATATCATAGAAAAGTGTCCGAAGACCGCACACATAGATAAACATGTTGGTTGTGACAATCTAAATAAATGCAATTGATATATTAGAAGTACTCTAAACACTGACTAAGGCTGCGTTTCCACCAGACATGACCTTGCTTATGAGTTTGTTAAATAAAGCGATTTTATTGGTTCTTAACAAACACATCCCTCGCATCTCTTGATTTGGATCTCATTTTGAGTCTCTTATCCTCGCACACATTTTAAGTGCTGATGCAAGTATGGGAGCTATGCTGCGCAGTACTCAGACGACAATATTAACATGTAATCTAGATGGAAGCCGAGCAGTGCCTGGGACTTGAGACCCAGGAGCAGGTTTAAAGATATCTCGAACTACCAAATATTAAAATAATAAAGTACATTACTCACGTGCTCCAAACAACACTACACTATTAGTCTCAATACTTTAATATATACTGCGGGATACCACTCGAAAAACTGGCGCAAGTTATATATTGTCTACTAAAAATAAGTTAAAATACCCGCCAATACTAATTTATGAACGGTGTTGCTAAGTTACGCATGATTTCTCAGATTATTAGTAATATAATACACAATCGATTTCATTTCCTTTCAGTCGTCTAAATCAAATAACAAAGATATTATTACAAAGCTGAGACCTTCATATTACTTATCGAGTATTCTCAATAGTATTCATTAACAAAGAGTATTGGATGTTTCTGAGAACTGTCTTGTAGTGGACAGACGATAAAGCTAGAGTTACATGAGAGTACTTTGTGAAACTTATTTCAAGCCCAGGAAGTAAATCTATATAAATAAAAATAAATATGCTACCATGCATGTAAGCGCATAACTTCAGAACGGAACGGCACCAAGTTGGATAATTCTTTTTGTGTTTTGTTACTTATTGTCAGGACAAGGTTTGTGTAAAAGAAAAAGTGAGTGAGACAGAAGACTGTGAGATGACGGCGTTCACTACAAATATGCATTATAGAATAGGTATTAAATGTGTGGAAAAATCGTATATTCATAGTTGCGTAGTACAAAAAGTATAACGATTTGAATACACCTCAGTAAAGCTAGGTTAGCCGTCAAGACGTTCTCCGAGACTGTGTTGACGGCGAAGGAAGCGGCGGAGAGGGAGAGGGAGCGCAATGTTGACTCCCACCCTATGCGCCAGGGAAGAGGCGGTCGACGACGCCGAGTCTACGTGGCTTTAATGCCATCATAATTGCGCCGTCGACGAGTAGACTATGGGCGGTGGACGGGGGATTCTGCTGCCCATGCAGAGGTCTAGTGCTGGTGCGCGCCCCCTCGTGTTTCGGGGGCTACACTATGCTGAGTTCAAGGGGAGACTCATCACCTTAGTCTCCCGATGAGAGTCCGGTTGCGGACAACTGCTGACGGTGTCGCGGAAGTACTTTTCAATTGTTTTCGTGGCCTCGTCCCTATAGCAAGAGAGTGGAACACCCCGGATGGTTTAGCGGGTCGGGCTGCCTCCTTCCGAAGCAGTGTTTGAGCTGTCTCCTTCAGAGGCAGTCACACCATCCCCGCATAACATTCCCAAGTCCCCGCTTGGGGAAGTATCTGTATGCAGATTCCTCCGGGTCAAAAAAAAAAGGGCGAGTCGGCAATTAGTTAAAGATCAAATATGAAATTTAAACAATTACTATGTAGTGGTAATTATTATAAAGAAACAAAGATTAAACCCACAATGATAAATCGTTATCAAAAAAAATATCTAACTATTTTACTAATTCTAGGGATGGTGATGGCCAGTGGTAATAGTTAGCTAAAAATATAAATATAATACAATCTCCAACACATACTTTGTGAACTCCAAACTTAAAATTCAGAACTCAAGAAATATAAAATTCAGTTTTTCATTCGTTGAGCCAATCGTTATTGTGCTACAGTGGCAATCAGTAACAAAAAATTCAAAATCCTTATGTCTTAGAAAATATAATATCAGCAACTACTAAAATTGGTTTGTGGCGCCAATTGTTATCAAAATATATAAAATAATTTTAGCATTGGTTTGTATTTACGTTGATAATAATTATCAAGAAATATAAAACACGTCCAACGAATAATTTATATTTAAAACGATGATTATTATCAAGAAATATAAAACATGTTCAACGAATAATTTATTATTAACAGCGATGATAATTATCAAGAAATGTAAAACATGTCCAGCGATTAATTTATAATTAACAGCGATGATAATTATCAAGAAATAGAAAACATGTTCAACGATTAATTTATTATTAACAGCGATAATAATTATCAAGATATATAAAACATCTTCAACGAATAATTTATTATTAACAGCGATGATAATTATCAAGAAATGTAAAACATGTCCAGCGATTAATTTATAATTAACAGCGATGATAATTATCAAGAAATAGAAAACATGTTCAACGATTAATTTATTATTAACAGCGATAATAATTATCAAGATATATAAAACATGTTCAACGAATAATTTATATTTACATCGATGCTAATTATCAAGAAATATAAAATATGTCCAGCGATTAATTTATTATTTACAGCGATGATTATTATCAAGAAATTTAAAACATGTCCAGCGATTAATTTATACTTATAGCGATAATAATTATTAAGAAATATAAAACAATTCCAACAGTTGTTTTGTAATAACTATAAATTCCTTATAATTGAAAAGTAATGCTAATAATGCACTAGATTAGTAGTAAGCTATAGTTCCAGCTAATCTAGTAGTCTAAGTTTACATAGTATTTTGTACAGTAACTTTGAACAAGTAACCCGCAGGGGTTGCTACAAGATCGAACAAACCGCATCAATAAAAGCAAACTCCCTAATGACAAGTCGCACATACTAACTTTTAGTTTCTCATTTTGCTCACTATCTAGTTTAATTTAGACCTTATATTTAAGGTAATATAGTTTAAATTGAAATATTATATTTCTTTTGAAGTATATTAATACAGGAATAGACAAATTATGACTAATTTCCAAATAAATAAACGGTCACATAGCACATAATTTCGGGCCTTTTTCACAATAAAACATAGCACAAGCTCTAGTCTGTCTGTGGTGCCAAAGTTTATTAAAATCCATTCGGTTCTTTTCTGTGATTAACAAACATCCAAATATCCACACGTAAACTAAAAACAGGGAAATAATAAAACGTTTATTGAACGCCTGAATATTCTTATAACATCATCACCCGTTAATGGCCAACTGCTGAGCCGGATCTCCTCAGAATGAGAAAGCGGGTTGGCAGACTTCACACATCTCTGAGAACATGAAAAACTCTCAGAAATGCAGGTCAAAGGTGTGTACCAAATATATTGAAAAGTAAAAAGTTTTTTGTATAATCCTACCCGTACAAATCCGACTAGTAAATCATAATTATCAATTAACCAGTCTAAATTCTAGTATGTAAATCTAGTTTGAGTTCAGATTAATTTCTATAAAATTATATTATAATTTATTATTCTAAACTAGTTTAATTTCTCATCAACGCAGTTTGCTTTGGATAATCACATTTACGGGGCTGTAACGCGCTTTAATTTTTGATTAAGTTATCCGAACTATTGTAATATTACTTGCTAAAATATAAGTGCTAGCAACACTGTTAATAACGTATTATTAGATTGTATTCTTGTATATGATTACTCATAAGACTCGAGCCTCAGGCACTAATAATCGATTTCATGTATGTTAGCAACACCGATTCCGGCAGATTATTTCGAATAGACAATATATAACTTTTCTCTTCTCTTGTCAAGTGTTATCGCACAGTACATATTAAAGTGATGTTGGCGTGTTGCTAAGTTATCGAAGAGCAAGTGAGAATTGTACTTTAATATTTAAATATTTGGTAGCAAGGTTGAGCGGTGAAGGTGAGAGTTTACGGTTATAAAAGACGTATTTAAACTTGCCCTTGGTCTCAAGGCCCAGAGACTGCTCAGCCTCCATCTAGATTATATGTTAATATTGTCATAAAACTAAATCTAGATTTTTACAGTAATACAACTGTGGAAATGATTTTACTTGATACGCTTACATGTGAGTTTGATTTAATGTTAACTAGCAACCCGGACTGGCTATGCACGGTCTCTCTATTATAAAATACATGTCTTATTCTTTTTAAATCACTCTATCTATTAGTGAAAACCGCATTAAAATCCGTTGCATAGTTTAAAAGATATAAACCTATAAACAGCATGAAGCGACTGTTTATACTCAACAGAAGATTACTAAACATTCCGGCAGATTTAGTTCATGAAGTAATCGAACCAAACACGAATAATGATGATACTTGTAATAAAGCCTCAAAGAAATTAAGTTGACTATTCCTGAAATCCGCAAAGTAACAAATCGGGTCATTAGGCTAAGTAAAGACGCACTTGCGGTTTTCCGAACGCCTCTTAACTTAAAATCAAAGTGAAATAGAATGGGCGTTTGTATAGGAAACTTATTAGAAATGGCATCAAAACATTTGTTGATTTGTTCTTTTGTTTAAAAAAATCGTATTTTTAAAAGTTGAAATTAGAAACATTTGAGGCAACGCTATCAAAAGATAAGACTGTTTACGTCATTATTCGTGTAATGGGAAAAATCAACCCTGCGTCTCAGGTTGTTAAATTATATAGAAATTCATGTTTACGATAAAACCATAGATTAAGCAAAGGGAGGAAGGAGATAGAGACTGGTCTCACTATAAAATGCCCCTCCCCCTCTCTCCTCCCTGCCCTAAATTTTTTATATAAAAATACCTATACATCTGTACTAATATCATAAAGTAGTATACATCTGTACTAATATCATAAAGTAGTAAAGTCTGTAAGTTTGTAGAGGGTAATCATCTATTGAATTGATTTAGATAATTCTTTTACCGATAGAAAGCCACATTATTTCTGAGCTTCAAATACTATATATGTTGGAACAAAATAAGGGAATCACTCATAATCACAGTGTGAGCCTAAGGTTAGGCTAACATAAACCTAAACTTACACAAAACTAACCTTACCTAACGTTGTGGCAATTAGTTACCAGCATGAGGGTGCTCTGTTACTCTGACGACACAATGGTGACGGCGCAGGGGAAGGACTTCCGCGAGGCAGCCCGCCTAGCCGAAGTCGGAGCCACGCTCGTGGTGGACCGAATTGGGATGTTGGGTCTGAGGGTCTCCATCAGCAAAACGGAGGCCCTCTTGTTCCACGGTCCACGGAAAGGCCCCCCACGGGGAGCGTCCACCTCCGTCCAAGATTCGGCGGTGGAAGTGAGGGCCCATATGAAATATCGGGGCCTCACCCTGGACGGCAGATGGAGCTTCGGGCCGCACTTCGAGGAACTCGCTCCAAGGCTCGTGAAGGCCGCCGCGGCGTTGGGAACGCTACTACCCAACGTCGGGGGACCGGGCCGAGCCGGCGCCTCTATGCCGGTATCGTGCGAAGCATGGCACTGTACGGTGCTCCCATATGGGTGGACGCCGAGTTGCGCTCGGTGAGAGCTATACGGGGGTATCGTACGGTGTCGTGGACGGCGGCGACACTTCTCGCGGGTGATCCGCCTTGAGCTCTCCAGGCGGAGGTTCACGTGGAAGTGTACCGGTTCCGTGCGAGCCTACGGGCGACCGGTGTGCGACCCAGAGAGGAGGAGGTTGGACGAATCAGGGCTCTAGCTCAACGAGCCCTAATTCAAAGGTGGAAGGAGGATTTGAGGTCCCCCAGTACAGGCCTGGCGACGGTCGAGGCGATCCGCCCTCACATCGTGCGCTGGGTCGAAAGGCAGCACGGCGTCCTGTCCTATCGGCTGACGCAAATGCTTACCGGGTACGGTTGCTTCGGTAAGTATTTGTGCCAAATTTCCAGACGGGAGGTGACGCCGGCCTGTCACGAGTATGGTACGGCGAAAGACACATCGCATCATACTCTGGCAGAATGCCCAGGATGGGGACCTCAACGCCACAGCCTGGCGGAGGTCCTAGGTCGAGACCTCTCTCTCCCGAGCGTGATTCATTCCATGCTCGAGAGTGAGAGATGCTGGTCGACAATTCGCCCACCTCCTCCCACTACCCTGAATTAAGCCGTCAGGCAAGGGGGCACCACTCTCGGTGTACCCTGAGAGCCCCCTGGCGTGCAGGCCCGCTATAAGAGCGGGCCGACCCGCTGAGGCGTCACAGTCGTGTGCGTAAGCGTTCCTGTGGTGCCTCCCTACAGCGGAGGTCAGGTACCGTTGGTTTTAGTGGATATGCCTTGAAACGCTGCTCGCCCAATGGCGGACGGCATCACGGAGAGCTCCACATAACCTCCCGCTTATCGGCGGGGGGTATGCATAAGACGCATTTCCAAATATAAAAAAAAAAAAATTGTTACCAAGTCGCAATTACATTGTAAGGCACATTGGTCTTAATCGAACAGCACTCCCACTAACAGCACTGAACTGCACTTAACACTTTCACTAACGCTATGTAGAGATTACTTCACTCCTTGAGAGACCGCGCAAGACTAAGACTGTCGAGGGCATACAAAGAGTCGAGACTGGCAAATTGACGGAAGTGACAACTATTTCGATTCGATTATTCGATAATCGTTTACTATTCTCCGACATAATATATATTATACTCTAAAAATGATAAGACTTTTTCGTGGTAGTCGGATTTGCAAAGTAAGTCGGAGAAAAAACGGTCGAATGAAAACGAACTTAACGATAAGAGATATATTATATGTTTCACAGTTGCGGGTGGAGTATGAATGAATGAATGAGTGAGTGTGTGCGTGAATGAGTAAACAGATTGAATATACCTCAGCGGTGCGAAAGCAGGTCAGCTAGTGTTTTGAAAATAGAAAAATTTTACGATAAATATGAAAAGGACTATTAAACTATGATAATGTTATTGTTCTGAGAGCTTTGTTATTTTCGTCACAGCTGTGGCGGGACAAAAAACCTAAACTAAATCGTTTGTTATTAGATCGATATAAAATTAAAATTGATATAAATCTATACCATTTCTATCCTCCAACTCCGTGGCTAACATAAACCGCCGAGTTCGGATAAATGTTTAGAGCCTTAAGTTAAGCGAGTCTATCAGTAAACCAAAACCTCATACTATTGTTTGTTACTTGGAGCGGAATGCAAGACGATTATTGAAATTAGATGTTGTTTTGAATATATTATACACCCACTACCCACTGCTCATGAGTTCCCGATATTTTCTTAAGATTTCCACACGGTAACTACTATAAAATGTGTTTTGATAATTAATTTAGGGGGATAGCCGTTGTCATAGACTCAGGATATGGTGCCGCTCAAGAAATCTTACAAGTGCGTTAAAGAAGAACGTTACAATCTATATATTCACTATCTATTGCATCTTTAAACAACTATACATATTATATTAATTATTTTTTTATCATGACTGGACTATATCACATATATATAAGATCACTATCTAAATAATTAGATGACATTATTCATTATATTTATTTATTAAATTTATGTATTGTTTATGTAGTTTATTGTAACCTTAGAATATTTATTAGTTTATTATAATTGTATGTATTCATATTATATAATATTATTGTGTAGGTGTGTATGTATTCGGTTGTAATATATTAGTATATTGAAGCTACACCACCTTCGTTATTCCAACCTCCGCTCCTCCCAAGACAGGGTTGTCTGGAAGAGATGGCTAACTAGTCATAAGACCGCCCGTTGTACTTCACTCTATATTTGGTTTTTATTTTACTGTGTTATTTTTATTTTTTTTTTTATGTGGTGTACAATAAAGTTATAAATAAATAAAATAAAATAAATATATCACTATATATATGTCGGAGCATAGTAAAAGATTATCGATTAATCGAATCGTTATCGTTGTCTATGGCGTTGGAGTGGGGTAGTAGTCACTTCCGTTGTTTTGACAGTCTCTACCCTCGAACCTTTATATGCGATCGACAGTCTAACTGAAGTCTTAGTCGTGCGCAGTCTCTCAAGAAGTGAACATCATCTAAGTAGTGCTAGTGATAGTGATAGTGATAGTGTCCAGTGTAGTGTGGAAGTGCTGTCCAACTAAGGTCACGTAAGTCCTTACAATGTAATTGCCACGTGGTTAAGTAAACACAATGTTAGGTTAGGTTAGCCTTAGGTTAGTTAGCCTTGTGTTAAATTCGGTTTATGTGCGTTTAACCTTGGGTTTAAACAGAGAGCCTGAGCAGTGGAGGTGAGTGTCTTAATTACTTAAAGGAATTCCTTAAGCCTACACCTTGGTCACAAGTCAAAGGCACTGCTTAGGTTTCTCTCGTAATTGTTAGAGATCATATTTGATAATTTATCGGTTCAGTAGAAGTATCTGCGTCGCGTTTACCCAATATTCCATTCAATACCATCACCCCCTTTTAGTGTTCCCCAATATTCCCCATCTTCCTTCTTCCATCTCCTTTCACATCGTTTTAAAATCCCCGACATATATATATCTATTTACAGCAGAGATAATAGAATAACTAGCGCAACTATTCCACAAGTGACCTAAAAATATTTATTTATCACTTAAGAAGATTTGAAATATTTTGCTTGCACAAAATTTGTAGCGAAGAAATTTGTTGTTGAAGATTTTTAAATAACTTCTCGACACCTAAGACGCTAAAAATATATTTAACTTTGCTAAAGAAGAGGCCATTAGAATGCCGGAAATAATTTTGTTAACCAAATACCCGAATTTTTTTTTATAATATAAGTCTATTTTGTATTTTCTTTGTAACTTCTTCTTAACTCTCTTTGTTATTAGTTGATGTACCTATCTATTCCATGAAGATAATGTGCTTTTTTTTAAATAAAATTAGCCTAAGTTGTCCTCCAATCTATAAACTAATTGGAAACTTGAAAAAACATTGATCTTTTGCTTCGTCTTTAATCATTTAATATACAGAATTCATTATTTTTCTTGGTCCGTTGTTTTTTAATTTTTGTGAGGAGTTGTATGACAAACAATTAACTTAAGGAACGTAAAGTTGGGAAGGCCTGGTGCTAATGATGACCCTAATCAGATGCGCTCGAATAAATCCAAAAAATCCCCTCTTAGACTTCCCTACTATTACAGGCTCGTTGATTTAATAATTCTATTTTGATATAAAACCTAGCACGTCTGACACTTGCCAGCATTCCAATAAATATAGATTAAAAATGTATTTATAGCTTGTTTCATGGCTCCATCTTGTACCGGTAAGCACGGCAGACGTGTGAGCGACGTTATCTGAAATGAGTGTCGGCCAGACGAGAAATAAATAAAGTGCCCTTCAATTGAATCACAAACAAAACTAAGATTATACACACATCTTGTTAACGGTACTGTTAGAAAAGTATTGTTACATAGATGCTGACTTTAACGTTGAACACTTGAAGCCAACTGACTATCCCAAAAGTATGTATGGGATAGTCATAATCATAAAAGTTTATTGATTACGATTTTTGAGCAGCTTTCAAATATTTTCCGTAAAGGAATGAGTAAACTGGATGCCAAGGGCACAGCGAAATCTTTGGATGGCCTCTTTGTCATCAATATTTCTCCAGAAAGGGGCGTCAGAAACATAACTCGTCAGGCGTCTAGATGGGAGAGGCTGGCCTTGATTAATTATAGTCAGTCTGCGATAAGTATTGGTCACTAAAGAGTTTAAGGAATCTTCGACTAAAATCATCACATTTCAAGATAGATGATTGAATATTATTTGGCTGCGATAGTATTAAGGAAAATGAGAGTTTGCGTTGGTATGATAGTGATTGTAATAGACATCAAATTTATTGAAGTCGCCTGATTCGAGGTGCTTAACGAGCTTAACGATTGACAACGAACAGTCTTTATGACAGTATGGCAATGAAAAAGTTTGAAAGTATCAAAGTATAACAGTATAAAAGTAAGGAAAAATAGTATGACAATTATTATGCCGGTAAGATATTATGAATTTACATACATGTCTATAAGAACCAATTAACGACGTTTATTAGCAAGTTAACTGTGTGTCTCACTTGTAATTACGTTTTGTCAACATATGAAAAGAGCAGGCTAACTTTATGTAAATTATAAAAATGTAAAGAGCCTCCTCAAATTTTTATTTTTCAAATGACCCACATGTGGTGCACTCACGTACAAACTATATACAAACTATAGATTCAGTGACCCACACACGTATAGTTTAGGAAGAAATGATTTTCTAATGAATGCTTACTTTATAATCTATGAACATTTAAATGTAATTGTAAAATTCATTATCCAACAGCTGTTTCGCGTGCGATAGAATGCTAAAAAATTTTACGTGCTATAATTTTTCATTTCAACGTGACATTTCTAACAAAAGATTCTCAAGTCAATTCTTTATTTTTTGTAATTTTTTTTGCTAATTTCTTTTATTCTCATTTACTAATTTCATTTGTAAAACATATTTTTATTTGATTTTCGTTCTAATGATACAAAAATTTAGTCATTTATTATAGTAACTTTAAACTGTTGTTGCTGGGCAACCCTTAAGAAATGTTGTCCATTTTGTTATCAACTAATTTGTAAAATTGGTGTACATAGGTGTAGGCAAATAACAATAAAACTACTTTACACATCGGGTAGTCGTGACACATATGTGAGGTACGCACGTTTCAAAAGAACACTAAATGTAATATATAGTGAGACATACACAGAACGTGTTAGAAAAAAATTCAAAAAAACCTTCAGCTACAAACTAACGTCTAAATTTAAGCTACTTTAAAACTATAATTCAACAGAATAAGTTGGCAAGTAGGAGTATAATGAAGTGAGTCCAACTCGTGCATAAGCTATGTAAGCTATGTAGGCCTTCCGATTCAATTCCAACAAGAAGCGAGTCTAAATTACTACAGGATTAGTTTGCCTTCACGGCTTGCGAAGACGCGGATAACACTAGTGAACTACAAATTAGCTACTCTAAGGCACAAGAAATCGCGGAAATACTTAATATTATATTTGGATACCATATATTGAAGTTACAAAGATGAGCGAGCGAGGATCCGTTGCGAGGAATGTGTTTTTGAACAACCAATAGAATCAAATACTGCCTAACTAATCTTATTCTATTTAAATTAATTTCTAGACGTCAGTTTGTAGCTTAAGCTTTTTTGAAAAAAAAAATTCAAACACCTTCAGTGTGTGCACCACATATGGTACATTTTGATGTTCTTTTGAGACGTGTGTGTCTCACATATGTCACACGGCTACACGATGCGTAAGTTGTTTTATTGTTTTTTGCCTACATGTAGGTACTCTCATTTTCTTTTATTTTCGTGTTTTATTCCAGGATAAAAGAAAACTTCTTTATCCCAAAGACTAAGTTTGTTTCCGGGATAAAAGTGTCATTGGTGTTTTTCTTGCTTAAAATCAATCTTATACAATATTTTATTAATTAGATTATTATTAAGATCGGATCAAAAGATGAACTGTTTTTGTATGAAACCATTACAACCAACCATTGTATCCCACAGGAATTTTTGGGATAAAAAGTAGTAAGTAAAATAAAATAAGTATGTCAAACTTTTACATTTACAATATTAGTAGAATAAAAGTTAATAACTTATAACAAAACATATAAGTAGAGCACATGAAAATAAAAATGCAAAATATAAAATAATATTCGCTTTTGTTTTGAAGCAAAACGCGAATAATTACGAGCAGAGTCGCGTAATAACCACAAGCAATTAGACGACATACGCCTTACATATTTTTATTGTTCTTGCTTAATAATTTACTATTAAATTTTTCTTAGTATTTTAAGTAAGTTAGTAGGTCGTTAGCTAATAAAAATGTTAGTTTAAATCAGTTTTTAAGATATAGATAATATTATTTGATATTTTTACAAGCAAACTCTATTTAGTTATTAAATAAGAATATTCGAAAATTAAGCTACAGGTTATTTATTACAAGGACCAAAAAGTAATCTAAGTAATTTTATTTACACAGAATTATTGGATAAAATATTACTTAAAAATGATTACTTTTTGCGTAAAAAAAATTACAGCTTGATAATGGATTGGGAATAATGTTATGAATTATTTATTTTATTTGTATTATTATATATTAAAATAAGAAGATAATTTTTTAAAGATTTTTTATATTTATTTACTATATAAAATTTCATTAATTTTTAACCAAGCTTATTTGAACACTAATATTTAATTCAATGATTTGTTTCAATAATGTCAGTGTGTTTGGAGAATAACACCACGAATGTATTATTGAAACACTTAATTATCAGTTCATTTAATATTAGATATTCACGTAGACGTGTACCCTTGATAACATGATTACATGCTACGTCGTAGCACATCTACGCCGTAGCATGATTACGTCGTAGCTATAGTATTTATTTTCATACTACTTTGATTTTAGAAGAATTTAATCATTTAATTTTTTTTAGTTCAAGTTATGTTTCGCATAAAACTGCCTCTCGCTTCGCTAAGGGATTTTTTGTTGCGTGACACAAAATTATACTCTTTTCAACTGACTTTAAAGAAGGAGGAAATTCTCAATTTTTTTAAAATAAAAGAACTTAAAAGAGTCAGTCAATCGTTTCTGAATTTTGAATTAATGAATCTTTGGTCAAAAAAATATCATTGAAAGTATTTGGAATAAGTTAAAGGGATGAGATGATGACGATTTTTCTTAAGATCTCAAATGATCTTCTAAAAATGGCAAATTTCTTCATCTAAATTTTACAGAAGTTCTTGTTATGTATTGTGACGTACATGTATACTTATCTATCATTAAAAAAGATTGAAGCTAGGAAAACTTACTCGCCCCTAGGCGAAGAGCGGTGGCATATACGAAAGCTATATTAAAGATGATTGTCAAGTTAATAGTTTCTATCTGGCAACATCAGTGTCTGCTGTAAAGTTTAACGGCTTAGAAATAGCTCCTTCATCTCTAGACTCAGTTAACGACGCGAATGTTAAGCCCATTCAGATTTGTTACGTCCATCAACATTGTGCTTCTGATTACTGATATTATATATTACTAGCGACACGCTCCGGCTTTGCACGATTTCTCTACTCTAATATGAATGTATTATGCGTATAGAAACAGCTTTAAAATCCGTTACGAACTTTAGAATATCTCAGCGTACAGAGAGGAAAGACTATTTAAACTATTTTTTGTACCAAAATAATACAAAATTCCAATAAAATGATATACTGTAATATAATAATACTATTAAATTGTCAAAAACCCTTTTAAAACTGTTCCTTTAGAGCACAAAATCATTTTCAAAATGTAGGTTTTTTTAATCGTAAGTTGTAGTAAGAAATAAATAAATCTCTGGAGGAAACATCCTCCTGAGCTTATTTTTTGTTTTCTTTATCCGTAACATTAGAATATATCAATGCTTAAAACATTTAAATTAATATATAAGGTATAAGAAGACGTTGTTTTAGGATATTTCCATTATTTTCTTATTATTAACCGACTTCAAAAAGGAGGACAATTCGATTGGTATATTTTTTTATGTATGTATACCGATTACGCTGAGATTTATGAGCCGATTTACGTTATTGTTCTTTAGTTTGATGTGGAATTATTGCCATTTAGTTCCTTAAAAATTTAACATAGTTTGGCCCAGTAGTTTTCATTTTATGAACATTCTTTCCATTTCTGTTTCTTGGGGTCTATATAGTTTAAGGTGCGCGACACCTTTCGTAGGCCTACCCATAGCTACTTAAAATAAATTACTATTCAATACATGACAATAAAAAGCAACGAAATGATATAGTCTACCTGATTTACAGAACAACCTATTACAGACACTAGAAAGTAAAAAATAAAATAAAAAACATTTAAAAATACCGACTTCAAACTAAAAATGCTCTGGAAAGTAAGAAATAATTCCGTTATTTATTATTCTCTCTTTATTAGGACAATAATATATAATAATTATTATTTTTGTAGTCGGTGCCAGCAATAGTATAGTATAGTTATAGTAGTAGTTAAATCGATATATCTGTTATTATTCTATCTCACTCCACGTCTTTTTACCTGGCTGACAATAGGTAGATAAGGTGCGAACGAGCAGATGGTCCACCTGATGGTAAGTGGCCTCCATCACCCATGGATATCGGCAAAACAAAAGGATATCTATTGTTTTACCGATGCGTTGCATTTTCGAAAATAAGAAAAAAATGCTGTGGTCTCTGTGGACCCTGAGCACCACAGTCTACCAGATCCGCAGCATTAATAGGATGGGAGAGGTAGGGGGTAAGTGACCCACATGCGGCTCAACCGGAACGCGTCTATGACACTTGGCGGTCGGATTCGCATGCTGGTGGTCGCAAGCCAGTCGGGGAACAGATCCTCTACCACCATGAAGGTGCTGGGTTACTCGGCTCTTACGAGATGTTCTCCATCCCCTCACGGGTAAAACTTAATTGCTTATTGCCCTCTAGTTTAGTTATAATATTAGAGTTAGCGACACCGTTTATTTATTAGTATTCGCGGGTTCCTTTTATGTTATTTCAAGTATACCCACGTTTGGGCAGTATATAACCTTTGTTGCGATAGATTAGAGTCTTTCAGGTGTTGTCGCGCAGTGCACATGAAATAGTGAAAATTATAATGTTGTGTCGTGGTTAAGGTCACCCTTCTTGAGGTCAGCGCAAGTTTACTTTATTATCTACAGACATAATACTCCGGCAGTAGTCCAAAACCATAAATGATAGAAAATGTAATAAAGTATGGTGATTTCTTTATATATGATTATAATAAAACCTTGATCTTTAACTTTAAATATGGGCAAAAGCTAAAGGTCTAAATAGAGCAAATAATGACCATTATAGTACACAGATCAGCGGATCCAATAGATCTCAATAAAAGATGCATCTATCGTAGGCAGTGCTTTACCGTTCATCCTTATTTATGGTTTTGTTTTGCGGATTGCATGACTTTATTTATAACAAGCTATATTTTAGAGTTATAAAATACTTTTTGAATGTTATTACTCAATTATAGTTTACAATAAAGTCTATTGGAACTACTTTGACTAATATATGTAATGACTTACGGAAGTTTCAAGGCTGAAACGCGACTCAAATTAATTCTTAAATGACAACCAATATGCTACATCTTATCTTATTAATATTATAAATGTTGTTTAGATGTTTGGATGTCTGTTACTCCATTTAAGTGAACTTAGAATATATACTTTAATATATTTGTATCGTATGTCAAGTAACAAGTTATTGACATTTAAAAATGTTTTAGTTCAGCGAAATTGAGGCGAGTTGACTAAAATAACTTAAATAAATTTTATTATTATCCAGAAGACCTATGAATAATTCGGGATAAAAAATAGCCTTCGTGTTAAACCAGGTTGTAAAGTATCTGAGTGATTAAGTAACAAACATCCAAATATATTTCAGTTATTCAGACTTTCATGAAACTTTTTATTACTATCCCGCTGGAATATGATTTTTTCCGGGATAGAAATTAGCCTGTGTTAATTCAGGTTATAAATTATAGATAGAAATTTGTTGAGTCGTTTATACGATGAGAAATATGAAGTAAGATCATCCGTCTAATAACAAATATAACTAATGTACTTAAAACTTACAAGAGAATTTTACTTTTTACATTATGTACGAATTTACAAGCTTTAGCTTTCAAATAGGTTGATGTTATTTTGTGTACAAACCTATACAGAAGTCAATAACCCAATAAATCAGATCAAACTGTTAACTTGTGCTAAGTTTACTTCAAGTTTCGGAAACTTGAGACAAATGGTCTCATGTTAATAACTATCTTATTTCCTATCTATAAATGAAAGTAAACAATACAAACAGTTGACCTTAATTTTCTATTTTTTTAATTCTGGGGGAAGAAGGGGCCCCCAGTCAGAGAAGGCTGTGAGCACAGGTGGAATTTAATATTTACTATTACAATATTTAGTAAAATTTATAACTAAGGTGCAGGTATTTGCCACGCAGGATACTTGTTGGCGAACGACCTTTTGTTTTCTTTGCTCTTCAAGCTCATAAGTATTTCGCACACCGGCACAGTAGATGCTTGGTGCATCAGGCATGGTTAAGTTTCTTAATATTAGAGGAGGGGGCCCCGAACGGTGTAGTTACGCCACTGTGGTTAGGATACTATTCCACTTCGTACTGTCCTCAGAGCAGTAGATAAAATCAAACTGCCTCACTAGGATTAGCGGCTTCGTCCCGACTCACTGGGACGTGTGGACTTGAGCTAAAGCTGCAACCCTTGATATGAAGATCATCAAGTGATGTGGCAATATCTACACAATAAAGCCTCCCTTTTCAAGGAGGGAAGATACAGACATGTCCCTCCACAATATAAATATTTAAGACCTGCAGAGGTACAACCGTGAAAACAGCATCCAGTTTCGTGCAGTGATTTTTAAAAAAGATTTTTTGGAGATCCTTATACTTGCTAACCCGTTCTCGCTCTCTCTCTCTCTCTTCGCTGCGCTGGGGTATATAAGGTTAGAGATTAATAAATTTTTCTTATTCAGTAACCTTCAACACACATATAACTTACTAACTTTTCATCATCAACGAATGGTTTATGAAAGCATAGTAGACAAACATAAAAAACGAGACCCTAAGGCTCCGCTGTCCGTCCGTCTGAAATGTTCACAAATGATGTATTTCTGTTGCCTCTAAAACAACAAATACTAAACACAGAATAAAATCAATATTTAAGGGGGGCTCCTGTATAACAAACGTGATTGTTTTAACAGGTACACGCTTGAAATATTCACAGAAAATTAAGTTGTATAATAAATACAAATATTGGTACGGAACCATTCGAACGCGAGTCAGACTCACACTTGGCAGGTATTTTATTTATTACTATGCACAGGCGCTCAATAACTTACATCTTTTTTAAATGTATGATTATGGGAACTAATAGCTAAAATTTTTTAAATAAATATATTATAGTTAAAACAGTTTATAATCCAGTTGATGTTTGAAACGGCGGCCATTATGGTTCACAGATGATTGCGCGCCATACATCTCAATAAAAGATACATCTGTTGCAACCAGTGCTGCCAGTACTTCCTCGATTTATCCTTATTTATTGCCCTGCCAGTGTTGCCTGTGTTGCCTGCGGATTTGTGGATAGAGGCCTTTTATTTATGATGAAAGTGGAGTCATTGATATTTTTTATAGCTATCAAATAGATTCGTCTATTGAATGGGAAAAGCTTGGCAACTAAAAATGTACAAACTGATAGAGGAAAAATTAGATTGCTATCAGTGCTGTACATATAATCATTATGACCAAAATCGACAAAACTCTTCCTTCAGAAGCAGAAACACTATAGTAGATGAAAAACTATGTTCTTTATTGAAATTACTAGATGACCTCACAAAAATTTCAAAACCATAATTATCCAATTAATCCATCCGTTCTTGAGGTTTAGCGAGGCTAACGATCATCATTTTAACATCCTTATAAAGTTTTTATTTTTGAGGGAAGTTGAAAGTAGAGCAGTTACTCCAGAGTACATTGAAAGTCTTGAAATTTTTGAATGCTAGGGGCTATCTAAACCAGTCATCATTCATGAGAAGAAAAACGATAACTAACGAAAATAAATTGAAAGAAGCACTTTAAAATTACGCACACAACTACTAAATATTCTTGAAGTTTTAACTTTAACTAACATTATGGGGAGGTACTGCAATCATGAGAATAATGTTCGCCAGAATATTCGAAACCTTGAGTCTTACATATCCATATCTTTACCTACCCCTACAAAAGCTGTGACTTAATGTCTAACATTAATTTACTCTATAACATCTAACTCACAGCATTTTACTAATTACTTACCTAATCAAAATCGTACCAGACGTCGCACAAGGAAATGTTCTTTATATCCTATCATATAGGGTATGTAATGGTTTACATTATCCTGGTGTTGTCAGTTACTTAAAGAGCACGGGAGATTGGTGTCATAAAATATCGTCATCAGAGGCGACATCTTAGTATCAACCGTCAGCTTACTGCAAATATTGGAGCCATTAAACTTGTGAGAACTGAGAGAAAAACTTAGTGAAAGTATTAAATGACTTGTAGAGTTATAACAGTTTTTAATAGCAACATTTGTGCCAACGAGTTTCCTGCTGTACAATCCTTTATCGATTAAACTTAGAAGTTTTGGATAAGTTTAGGTGCTTCGCACAAGTCTAAGTCACTGCTTTCCACAAAAAAATGTTAACTATGGTATTATAGAGATGTTAATCAATTATATAATTTGTAAGACTTTTCTATCTATCAAAAAATCAAGATAAGAGAATATGAAACAATATTCTCTAACACGCCTCTCAGCTCTCTTTCTCCCTCTCTCGATGCTCGCCACTACGCTTACAGGAGTAGTAAGTATTATGACAACAAAATCTATCTCATGAATAACTGTGTATTGGTAAAAACCATAAGACAATCCCGAATAAACAGATAGATTCAACGTAAGACTGTTTTGTAACATGTAGGTAATGAAGAAGGATTTTGATATTAAGAAGAGGTTAATAAAAAAAATATATACACTCGCTAGTTTCGTAGCCACAATAAAAGTCAGTAAACTCACCTATAAAGGCGGGTCGACTACATAAAGTTGATCCCATCGCGTAACTCCGCCAAAACAGATATTTTCTATAACCAAACCGTTACACCTAAGTTGTAGTAGAAAACTTTATTAAAATATTAGAAATACTCAAATTTTACTCATAGAACTATATTAAAGTCTTCCTACGTAACTTTAACAGGTATACAAATTTTAAAATTAAATCTAGTACAAATATTATAGCTGAACATCCACGTATACAAGATGTAGGAGTCAAATTGATAGGCTGCATTTTTGCATTTGCTATATTACAAGCTTTTTTCCATCACACGTACTACACAATGTGACGTCACATCGTGTGCAACTTGGAACTTTTTGTCAATATTTTCGTAGAGCAATGGTAATGCTATTACTGCTATACAGAAACGTGTCGTTACTTAGCGTTTTAGAGGTATTTTTAAATTAGTTTCTTAAACGCAAAATATTTAAAAAAAATCATAATTTAAAAAAGTAAAGGTTTTCAAGGTACGGTGCCTTTAAAGAAAAAAGGAATCCTTATAGAATCACTTTGTTGTCCGGCTGTCCATCAAGAACCTTTTTCGGGGAAATTCGTGGAGGATATCAAGATGAAATAAATATCAAAGTCTTTTGGACGGCCTAATAGAACAAGTTGACTATACCTTTATTCCGATTTAGAACGAATACATCCTTTAGGCTTCTCTGACGTTTCATCTAGATATTCCCTAAAGTATAACGAAAGTCTGGCAATGATTTATATACCGTTATGGTCCCTTTCCTATAACAATGAAAGCACAATAAAGTAATAAACGGGCCACCTATTCAGGATCCTGTCAATGACGTTACGACGTATTTAAATCTCACAGACATGACAATTACTCGAAGGCATAATCTATAAATATAGTGACGGTAAAAGACTAAACTTAAGCATCTCTGAATTAAATATATTTCTTTATAAAAAAATCATAAATTATAAAGAAATCATAAAAGCCAGTTTCGTACTGAACAGTAGCTCTCAAGTTAAAAATGACTGATTTTCTTCAAACGGCTGACGAGATCTTTACAAATTATAGCTAAGAACCATCTAAATTATATCAGCTATCACATAAAAAAACCGCATCAAGTTCAGTCCATTATCTTCGATGCTACGAATCCAAAAACTTATAATACCCCGTCGTTTAAGTGGGTTAAAAATAATTTATTATTTCAGCTCATAGACCTATAATAAAATGAATTTCAAAAAGCGCTTCAAAGTGGCAGAGGTTAAAGAGTTCCAAATCCACATAGATATTTCGCTACCATCTTCATGATAGCACTCCATTAATTGAACAAATATCGAAAAAAATTACTCAGACTATAAAATCAAAACAAGGTTATTCTTGTGATAACATAAATATATTATGTAGATATTGGACTTGTTGACTTTTTACATTATACTTGTATTGAGAACTCTGTCTATATTATTTTAAGACCACATTTTTTAATTAAATAATATATTTAGGTCATCCCTATTTTCCTTGGTCACGGCATCACGCGTGAACGGCTGAACTGATTTCGCTAATTCTTTTTTTGTTGTGTTTGTTATTGTCAGGAGAAGGTCCTTATGGAAGAAAAAATAAAAAAAGTTGCGCGGAAAATCAGAAAATTTAAGAAAACTTAACGACCATATAAACTTTTCTAATGTAAGCTTTTGACAGCCAATTCGAATTCAATATTCATAGTTAAGGCAGGACAACGACTGTCGGGTCAGCTAGTATTATATATATGTCGGTGTGAGTTAGGTTTAGGTTAGCCTTGTGTTAGGTTAGGTTTATGTTAGTCTAACTAGGTTAGGTAAACGTGGAGGCGAGTGTCGTAATTACATAAAGGAGCTCCTTAAGCCTACACCTTGGTCACAAGTCCAAGGCACTGCTTGGGTTCCTGTCATAATAGTAAGTGATCGTAACGTTTAGTTATATCCTGACCGTATCGCGCCCATATAGCGTTTGAGATAGGGCATCCATCTATATCCTTTCTAATTAGTTTTCTATTTCCCTTGGTCACGGCATCACACGCAAACGGCTGGACCGATTTCACTAATTATTTTTTTGTTGTGTTTGTTATTGTCAGGAGAAGATTCTTATGTAACAAAAAATTAAGAAAGGTGCTGGTAAAATTAGAAAATTTAAGAAAACTTAACGACCATATTAATTTTTCTAATGTAATATTTATGGCGTTTGACAACTGTTTGAATTATATTCATAGACGAGCGGTCTGCCCTCGCTTTGCTCTGGGTTTTTATATTAAGAAATAATTTATATATAAGAAATATAAGAGAGAGGAGAGAGCAAAAATAAAGTCGAACAGAGACTGACGATTCTGAACAGAGATAAAGATAAATATTAAAGAGAGAAAAAAGAGAGAGGATGAGGGAGAATAGAGTATATAAGAGGAAGAGAGACGGAAATACAATGGACTTCTCTCAGTGAAAGAATTTTTAAAATCAAATTAGTAACAACAAAATGGCCATATTCTATTAATTAAAAAAAATATATGGCAACACTAAATCACATCACGAAAAGTGTATCTGTTAAAAAAAAATTGTAATCGGATTAGTAGTTCCTGAGAACCCCTTCAATTTACAAAATGTCTAGGTTGTGGCACTTAAATGGCCATATCTTTTTAATGCCTATGTTACCCGGAAAGGATGTAGCTTTCTATCGGTGAAAGAATTTTCAAAATCGGTTCAGTACTTTTCGAGCCTATTCGCAACAAACAAACATACAAACATCATCATCATCACGACCTGTCAATAGCCCACTGCTTAGCCGGGTCTCCTCCTCAGCATGAGGAATGAGGAGGGTATTATGCCATAGTGCACCACGCAGCCCCATGCGGCGTGGCAGACTTCACATACCTTTCAGAACTTTTAGGGAACTCTCAGTAGTGCAGGTTTCCTCACGATGTTTTCCTTCACCGTTAAAGCAAGTGATATTTAATTGCTTAAAACACACATAACTCAGAGTCAGAGGTGTGTGCCCAGGATCGAACTCGGACCTCCCGAGTAAGACTTAAAGTCTGAACCACTGGGCCATCACAAACACACAAACAATCAAATCTTTCCTCTTTATATAATAGTGTAGATAAGACAGGACAACGTCTGTCGGGTCGGCTAGTTAAATATAAAAACAATCTTTCAAGACCTAAAACTGATTTTAATTATAAACTTATAATCAATTCTGTCCTGACTAATAATCGATTCTATCAATCAGTAATGCTTATAATATTATTTACTTAGTTATTATGAGATTACCCACGATTATTTAATATAATTTTTACTATCAGCATAACAACAGAAGTCATTTTTAAAACTCACATTTCCCAGAGAAGTTTGGAGTTGTGCAGTGAATGAAAAAATGCCGTGTCTAAATACTCTGTGTACTATAGTAGTCACGTATTTCATTTTGAATTCAAATTGCTCCGATATGAGCCTAAAGTCGAAAATCAAATTCCTTCCAACGAAGTATGAAATATTATAATTGAGAATTTATCATTTTTGAAGGGGCTCGGTTTTCTGAATAATTTTCTTTGTGGGACAATAAAATATTCATTTTATAAAAGGCACAAAACTCTATTATAATGTCACAACTCACAATTGGCACCTAAACTTTGTATTACTTTACCATTTTAGAATATCTTTATTTATTTAAATATTACAAAAAATCAAAAAATAATGTATTAACTAATATGTACTTTATGAGTGCCTAAAACCAGCTCTTGATTCGCAAGCCCTAGGCATTATTAAGAGTTACCTCGATAATTATATAGCTAGTTTGATGGCGCTATTATTAATAACTTTTTAAATATACACATTCATACAAATTACAGAAAAATCGTTATACTGCAACAATAATACGAAGCAATACCGTTTCTCAAAGTTATAGTGTAAGCCAATAAACACAAAGGGATGTAAGCTGTGATAATATTTACATTTACCCTCATTATTGCAATTGCCTTTGTATTTGTACGTTGGCCCAACTGCATCTCACATCACCAATTAATACGAGAATATCGTTTTATTGGCTGAGTGTTAGCAATACTGTTTATAAAGTAGTGGTAGCGGGTAGACCGTTTTATATTATGTCAAGTATATCGACGTGAAGACAATATATAACCTTTACTGCCATAGATTAGTCTCAGTCTCTCTGGTGTAGTCGCGCTGTGTCCACGTAAGTTTACTTTATTATCTATTGTAGTTGGCGAGGTCGAGTGGTGGAGGTGAGAGTTAATATATTATGAAAGAGCTCTTTAAACCTGTTCCTGGGTCTCAAGTCCCAGGCACTGCTCGACTCCGTATAATTTCAGTGATGGGTATCATTCCATTCTTATTTTATGACATAAGTTATTCCAATAATACTATGACTTCCTTCTTTTAGGTATTTTTAGCGCTGGTGAGTGGAGCGTGCTACATGTGATTGGTTCTTACGAGACAGTTCTGCTCCAGCGCGCCTTTTATTTGTCAAATTAGTAGACGTCATGGATTGTACAACCTATACCGGCACGCAGCACGCTAACAATGCGCAACTATCCCCATTACTTTTACTCAGACGTATATATAGCTATTATAACAAATTACATGATCCTTAATTCGACTGTACTACCATCTACCATCAGTCAGTTCCAGTCCCTACCCAGTAGATCAAAAATGATGTACTGGTTCTTGGGTTTCAATATTATTAAGTTAACAACACTATTAACAATTTTGTATTCACGACGTCTACATATAAAATCTGATTTGCGAGAGATTTTAACCAGTCTATCTGGTGATTGTGTAGTCAGCTTAGTGTCGTGATGCTATAGGGTTAGTCTGTATGATGATGTAGATGACGACCTTCGAGCATTGGAGGTGAGCGTCAACATGGTATTAAAATGAGCTTTCTTTACCTGCTCCTGGGTCTGCAGTACCTTCATACTAATATAAGATAGTTCACTAATAAAAAATTTAAATATTTTTAACTTAAGGCTGTTTATACTACTATTTATTTTTATTTTTTTCTTAGTCCATGTGCCCTTCGGCAAAGGCCTCCTCCTAAACATTCTATTCTTTCCTATTTATAGGCCTATATTCCTTCGACTTCCACAATTTCATCGTCCCATCTTTCTTGGTACAATTAATACCACGATATTATTATTTTGCTCCATTTCTCTTTCCCTCTCACCGTGTCCTGCCTGCCATCCCATTTGAGTCGTTTAATCTTTTTCTGATCATCTTCCACTTTGGTTATATTGCGCAAATCGTCGTTTCTCTATTTCTGTTTTAAAGTTATACCGATCCGTTCAATACCTTTTTGACATTTCGTTATTTTGCTCAGCTGTTTTTTCGTTAGTCTGGCATCCATAAGTGATATTATGTCAGTATTAATTACATGATTCTGGCCGCACACGATTTAAAAGAAAATATAAGCTAAGTAGATGTGGCCAACATTGGCCCAACGTGGTCTTAGATTCCTCCACTCATAAACGCTAAGCTCTGCACATATTAGTCTCTATGGTATACCTGAGAGAAACAATTCAAGCAAAATTATTATTTCACTACAAACTAATTCGAACTCTATTATTTAGTATCTAGAGTTGATAGTAATATCATGATATTGTACGTGATGCAAGTAAACAATGTATTCCGCATATTTGCATTCGCAATAGTCATGAAGGTATTTCTAGAGGCAGCGTTACGCTTTTGTCTTGATTTACAAAATCAGATTAGACGTTATTTTATATTACTGTTTTATACTTTCTAGTAGCAGGGAACTCACATACAAACTCACTCACTCACTCAATCACTCTCCCAAGAGCAATTTTTTTAACTCAATTACAGTGCACTTTTATACCATAGAAACTATGATTTAATACGAGATAAAATATATCCAATACTTCATGGAAATATCCACCTTCTCTCCCATTACCAATCCTATAATACTTTTTAAATATCCTTTGTGCCTTTCTAGCTAATAAACTATTTTTATCCTATACTCCATTGAATTACCTATCTTTTCTCCTTTTTTCTTTCCCATAATATCTTTTAAAAGGTATTCTTTGTGCCTTATTAGCTACTAACCTATATTTTTCTTATATTCCATTGAATTATCTATCTTTTCTCCTATCTTCCTTCCCATAATAACTTTTAAAAGGTATCCTTAGTGCCTTTCTAGCTAATAACATATGTTTATCCTATACTCCATTGAATGATCTATCTTTTCTCCTATATTACTCCCCATAATAACTATTAAAAGTTATCCTTTGTGCCTTTCTAGCTACTAAACTATATTTATCCTATACTCTATTGAATTATCTATCTTTTCTCCTATCTTCCTTCCCATAATAACTTTTTCTTTAATATTATTTATCTACATGGCTATTCAGAATCGTCAGTCTCTGTTCGACTTTATTTTTGCTCTCTCCTCTCTCTTATATTATCTGTCGCTTTTCTTTTCTTTTTCTTTCTATCATTTTTCCTTTTTACAACTTTTTCTCACTTTCTCTCTCTCTTTGCAAATAATGAAAAACTACAAAATTACAGAAAGACAAATTGAGTACATCAATTATAATATTGCTTTAAAAACCTAGAGCGAAGCGAGGGCAGGCCGCTCATCTATGGATATAATTCAAATGACTGACAGTTGTCAAACGCCACAAACATTATATTTACACAAAACTTTATTTGGTCGTTAAGTTTTTTTTAATTTTCTAATTTTCCGCACACGTTTCTTAACTTTTTCTTACATAAGAACCTTCTCCTGACAATAACAAACACAATAAAAAAAGAATTAGCGAAATCGGTCTAACCGTTTAGGCGTGATGCCGTGACCAAGGGAAATAGGGATTCATTTTTATATATATAGATGAGAGTAAGTCTGTTAGTAGATGTTTGATTAAGTGAGTGAATTGGTCTCTTAGTATTTTTTAATTCACCCTGGACCCAATTCCGAAGTTGTGAAAGTCGCTTCAATTCTACGTTCAGATTTACTTATTTTTAATACATTTTTAACTAATTCCAAAAGTGCATAATTGCTCTTTTTTGGTCAAGGGTTATAAAACAATTATTTAAGTAGTTGCTCATTTGGGTGAAATATCTAGATCTTTGAAGCAATTGAAACTACATGTGGCTCACAACTTTTGTTAACTTTGTTTCCTCTCGGGAATGAATTTTAGTATAATTAACTACGTGTACAGTTAATGAAATATGGTAATAGAGTTTCAAAGTTTAATTGTTGTGTGTATTTATTTATGAGTTACGAGTGAGGCTATGAGGAGTTCTATGAAAACAAGTATCTTTGTATTATTTTCAATTTCTTGTTGCGAAATAAAAATATTCAAGTGCTAACGACAGTGAATAATAAATATATTTCATTGAGTGCTGCATAAGCAAGGTATAGGTTAACCTAAAGTTAGGTTTAAACAGAGAACTTGGGCAGTGGAGGCGAGTGTTTCAATTAAATAAAGGATGTCCTTAAGCCGCCTACCGTACCTCAGTTCAATAGCAGAATTTACTTTGCGTTTAGCCAATACTCCATTCAATATTACCCTGTTAGTGTTTTCAACATGCCCCCCTCGTTTCTCCTTTCCCACTTATAGAAAACTGCCATTGTTCAATCAATCAATGATCAAAACAATCTTCATAATTTTCACTTTTACCTGCCACAGCCTGTATCTATTTTAAAGAGTTAGATCTAGTTAAATTTATAGGAAGAAGAGAGGGACTCCTTCAATACAATTCTTCGGAAGGGGTGCTTAAGGCGCTTTCTTTATCCATAACATCCTTCTGATGTTAAACTTATTAAATGTAATCTTTATCTTAATTTAATTTAAGTTTTACTTCTTGATAGCTTATTAAACTCACCTCTATTGAACTGAAAGAACTATGGAAGTTATTACTTTCACAACGTATTAAGGGTCCTAACTAGACGATCACATGCTTAATTAAAAAAATTTAAGTCTTTATTAACCTTCGTCTTTAACCAAGTCTTTATTTATTAATATTTTAAATATTCTATGTATCTATTTTATAGAATAAGCTCGATATAGTTAAAAGCAAAAACAGTAGAATATCGAAAGAATAAGTTCTCTATAGAACAAGTTGTAGTCTTGGGTAGTTCGCGAACGATCTAGTTCAAAAGAGCGCTCTTGTTCGTCGACGATCTCGCTCTTAGTTCTTTTTAGTTCTTATATTTTTTAAATCAAATTATTTACTTCTAGGGTTGCCAATTTTTCATCCATACTTGACTACTTGTTTTCTATAAAAATAAATATGTAATAATTAAAAATAGTGGTTTATTTCTAATAAAAAATCGATATATACTTATAAATTTAAATGGTGATAGAAATATCAATATATTGTTCATAAACATCGATATTTTTTCCTTTATTTATTATTTTTACTAAATTATTTAAAAAAGAACTAATGAGCTAAAAGAGCGAACTAGTTCGCTATTGGATTGCGAACTAAAAAGAGCGCTCTTTTTGGTAACCGACTAGGCCCAAGATTAACAAGTTGCCTACTACAAATAATGTAGTTTCTTATCGTATCGTTTCTTATTACAAAACAATATAAGCTAGTTTCTAGAAGTTACATTATAAGTATATTTAGTATACAAAATGAATAATGGAACGTGAAACATGTAGTCGGAGCAGTATCACGCTTCATAGTCTATAACCTATAACAGCCATGAGCCAACATAACACTTAGGGGGTATTGCCTTGTTAGGGCAACTTCATAATACATTGTATAAAATATTTCTTTCTTTCTTGGAATAAATTTATTTAAATTTCTATTTAATAAACACCACGTTACCCAGAGTTAAAAAGGTATGTTTTTATCTGTATTGAGGGAGTTATATTTATATTATCGAATATTCAATATTCTAAATATTTTTATGTACGCATATGTGGAATGCCCTATAGAAAAACAACTGTGTCATGACTACAGTATAAATGGCCATATTTATTAATTCCTTACAAGAAGTTTGATTTTTTTCAGACTGACGGACAACTACAAGTGATCCTATAAGGGGCCATTCATTTATTACGTAAGACAATTTTCGGTAGTTTTGACCCCCTCCCTCCCTGTTTAATATTTATTACGTAAAAATCTAAAGGAAAAATGACTGTTGCCCGCGCTTTTTCAAAGTAGAATTTTAACTTTGAGCATTTTTGTAATCTTACGTAAGAACTATCGAGACTCCCACCCCCTTGTAAGAAAAAATAAGACATGGTCGACTCCCCTCCCCCTAAATCTCTTTTTCCTTTTAAGGTACGGAAGCCTAAAAAGAGAGAGATAATGTGAAAATGATAAATAGAGAGTCAAAGCCGATGTGTTTCATGTGTTTTCACTTAGCTAAGTGTCGCTTTTTCTTCCTCAAGTTATTAAACAAGGATATTTTGTTAATACTAAAACTAATCGACCTTACCTAGCTCCTAATTATGAAATAAAAAATGTTGATTTTAAACAATTTTTTGTTCAATTGTGTTTTAGAAAAAAAATACTAGAGATGAATCAATCTTCTTAAATGCCTCAGTAATTAATGATTAAAAAAAACAACATTTTTTATAAGGTTATTTATTTATAAATCGCTTTGTTTCAGCCTTAAAGTAGATATTTAATTTATATCAGACGTAGGTAGTATGATTTCTTTTATATGGCAAATGGATTGTATAAATTCAAAATTAAAATGCATCAGTATAAAGGTATCCTTACCCCAAAACGCGGGTCCACATGCATTTTACTGACATTCGCATAACACTTCGCTCAAATGTCATCTGCGCTGGTGTTTCCAACTAGTGCTGATAGCTGATAACAGCTAGCTGATAGCGGCGTAACATCCTACTACACGTAACCCGTAGCAAATAGCTGTTTGCGTTAAACGTGCTTACATGTGTTAAGAGTATTTAGTCTAGTCAACAAGTGCTTTTTAGGTAGAAACTCCAAAAATTATGATTTAGGCGCATTCGATTCGGATTAGCATTTAGAAACTTTTTGAGAAAATTTAAGAGCCGCTCTTAAAAATTACTAAAGTTATAATAAATTAAGTGAAAATAAGGAGGCTTGGTTTTTTGCAAATATGTCGAAAACTATTTGAGATTTTTAAAATTTGAAAAAAGATTCAAAGAGAACAGTAAATTTCCCAAATAAAAGTCCAAACTCCCAGAACTGTAAGACCAATATTTATAAGTTTCCCAAGGGTTGAAAATACGCCCAAAAACGGGTACTCCGGCTTGCGCAAGCCACGCCCAGTTTGGATATTTAATGAATAAATATTATTTTAACTTATTAAATATGAAAATTAAGAAGCGAAAAAATTCAGGCGCCCACAGGATCGATATCGATCAATTAACAATAATCCGCGATCCAAAATTTTTTTTCCTAAATCATAATTTTTGGGGAATTAGAAAAAGTTTAGATTTATAAAGCATTTGTTGACTAGACTAATTAACTCACTCACTTATCGCGTAATCTAAAATTCAATTGGCACAAAAGGTTCCTTACCAATATTTGGCAAAAAAATCAAATATTTATTTTATTCTGTTTTTAGTATTTGTTGTTATAGGGGCAACAAAAATACATCATTTGCGAAAATTTCAACTGTCTAGCTATCACGGTTCATGATATACAGCCTGGTGGCAGACAGAAGGATGGACGGACAGCGGTGTCTTAGTAATAGAGTCCCGTTTTTATCCTTTGGGTACCCTAAAAAACCGAATTGATAGCTACCTATTTTTAGATTTTGAAGTCGTTTTTTAACATTTTTATACACAAATATAAGAAAAGGAATTGCTAACTGTGAATCGATGTCATTTGGATACTACTTTGCTCTTTTAAAGAAATAAATGGAAAGACAAGAAAAACCTGATTTAAATTTCATTCACGTTGTGTGCACAAATATCGACTGAACTTCATGATTTTTTTAAAGACATAGCCTATTTTAATACAGGCTACTTTTTCTCTTCCAATAAATCACAGTTCACGAACTAAAAGCGCTCGAAGTTTTAATGGAGCAATTATATTGAGTGAGCTTATAGCTAAAGCTAATGCAGAGATAGTTTAATTCACTGAGGGTAAATTGAATTTAACCTGCAACACGTGCTGTATTTTTATATGATTATAACGCTGCCTGAATACTTACTACAGTAGATAATAAAGCTACCTTTCGTGTACCTTTAGAAGGGATACCTTAGCCACGACACTATCACACTAATGAGCCAGTGATAGATTTTCATGACCAAGTCTCTGCCAAGCGAAAATTCGTGAAGTACATAAGGAGTTAATATTATAATTACTAGTGACCGTCAGCTGCGATTCCGTGGGTGGGGCGAGCTGTGGCAGCCTCCCAAACATGTAGAAAAAAAATTTATTACAGTCATTTCCTCCCGTTTGAAAATTTGTCGGATTATAGTTTACATAGTATTATGAAGGATAAATAAAGTCAGCTGACCATAACGTGGTGGAATATACGTCCGCTGACTGCTTGACCATGTAACATTTTGATTTTTTATAGCAAAATCACAGTTACCATTTAAGTAACTTTTTACAAACAGGAGTTTCGTGAGTTCGACTTCGAGTCCGTTCATTCACTTATGCTATAGTTATATTATCTATCGCACTAAAGTACTTGAAATAATATAAAGGGAATTACTCGCGAACACTAATTTATAAACGGTTTTGCTAACAATAATGAATTTGTTAAAAGAAGTTGCGTGTACTGTTAAAATACTTTACACCAATAAAAAATTGTATTACAACACAAAGAAGAAACAGCTGTTTCCAACTACCAAAACCTTTAAATAAATCTTTTAAAAAAATAACGAGTTTAGATGTTTTCCCGTCCCTTTAACGGCCGGCATAATTAACACGATTCTGCAAAACTTTACAAAAAGACTCGAAGGGTAGGGTACAATGTTTTTACTTTCAGGACTGTAATGTATTTTTCGTTCTTCGGAGCGTGGAATTTAAGACGGTCGCTATTGTAAATCAGTTGAATGTACCATTACCTATAAAATACCTTTTATTTTAAATTAGGATGTTAAATTCTATCTAGCTGACATTTTGATCTGATTATTTTAACTAAATAATAGCATTCGATTATCATCATCACAACTTGTTAATGGCTACCTGCTCAGCTGGATATCCTCCTCAGAATAAGAAGGGTGTTAGGCCAATAATTACACTCCTTTGAGAACGTTAGTTAACACTCAGGAGGCAGGTTTCCTCACGATGTGTTCCTTCACCGTTAAAGCAAGTGGTATTTAATTGCTTAAAACACACATAACTCTTATAAAATTTCTCTTGTATAATTTCTTATAAAATTATTTAAGCACAGTATTTAGTTTCTAGATTATATTATTTATGTGAACGCGTTGGCAATGTTGGCAATTAGGAGCAAATAATTGTCTCAAAGATAATAAAAATGTATAAAGGTTTAGACAGACTGCAGTGTAGCCCAATGGTTAAGACTTGAATGTCTTACTCGGGAAATCCGATTTCGATCCCCCACACAGGCACACACCTCTGACTCTGAATTATGAGTATTTTAAGCAATTGAATATCACTTGCTTTAACGGTGAAGGAACACATCGTGAGGAAACCTGCACGAGTGAGAGTTCCCTAAAAGTTCTCAAAGGTGTGTGAAGTCTGCCAACCCGCACTGGGCCAGCGTGGTGGACTATGGCCTAATACCCTCCTCATTCTAAGTAGGAGACCCGGCTCAGCAGTGGGCCATTGAAGGATCGTGATGATGATGTTTGAGAAAATTAAAATCTACTAAACAAAGCGTTATACCAATTTTAAAAACTCAGTTACCACTCAAATGGTCATAAAAATGTATATTAAATTAGCAAATCCAAGTGAAACGTGGCTCTTTCTGTTCAAATTTACTCACAATCGTTTCAAAACCGCTAATGAACGAAAACCCTATTAAAAAATGTTGATTTGGTATTTCAAATTTTATGCTATTTTATAATTTTTAATGCGATTATAAAGATTATACGTTAGGTTGGTTGGTATGGGTTTTGCCTTTGTTTTTATCTTCAGAATTTTATTACACATTGTTAAATATTTCTTAGATATGAGCTTTATTTTCCTTAAATCTTTAAATCTTAGGATAAAAAGGAAGATGAGAAGGAAGTAGAGAAGGAGGAGAAAGGGGTTCAAGGAAGAAAGAAAACAATTTCCATTTATTTTTAACCAACTTCAAATGGTGAAAGTAATGAACGTTATTTAAATGATTTTTTTGGTCTCACTTTTCATTCATTTCATTCGTTTGTACATTGAACTTAGAAGATAGTATAACAGTAGTTTTTGGTGAGACTGTCGTCGTCACAACGAGTAGCCTGTTACAAATATCCGAAGAAAAATTTAATTCTGATTGTGTCATCACTCGTCGATGTCTGAAAGACTCCCGTCCTATTATCCGAATATCATTTAAGTGAAAAATATAATAGTCACTTTGTATAACCCATATTTAACAGTAGGTATGAGAATCAAATTAGTTTATTCTTTAAAAATATATAAATGACTTTAAAGATAAACAAATCTTCTGATGTAAAGTATATATTCTCTGAAGCGAGCTTTGAAGCAATTCACAAACATTTCAATTTAAGCGGTCCACTGGCCAAGTAAAAGATCCGTCGGCAAAGAAATATGATTTGAATACCCTCACTGGCGAGGCTTTCAGATTGCCGGATATACGAGTATTTATTTATATCCTAATATCATTTTAAATCAAAATGTTATGTTAAAGATATTTCTTGGTCAAATTAAACGACCTTTTTTATTTCTCTCACTGAAAGTTTATTTTACTAATATTATAAATGTTAAAGTTTATACGTTTGGATGTTTGTTACTCAATAACGCAAAAACGGTTAGACACTTTATAATCTGGATTAATACATAGTTTATATTATATTAATAACTAGTCGACCCTTGCGAGTTCGTCAGCGTGTAGCTCCGCTCCTATTGGTCTTAGCTTGTTGATGAATAGCCTATAGCCTTCCTCGATAAATGGGCTTTCTAACACTGAAAGAATTTTTCAAATCGGACCAGTAGTTCCTGAGATTAGCGCGTTCAAGCAAATAAACAAACTCTCCAGATCTATATATTAAAAAAATAGTATTAGCTTTATATATTCAAAAAAGTTAAATAAAACATAGCCTCTGTCCTTCCCCAAACTCTAATCTATCTCTGTAACAAATTTAATCAAAATCGGTTCTGCGATTTAAGCGTGAATGCGTAACAAACAAGAGAGACCAACTATCCTTCAATAGATGGCGTAAGTAGCATATTAAATCGCACTTTCGTATGTTTAGTTTGTACCCTTAAGTATTACCGACGTTTCGTATGAGTTAATTTGCATTGTTAGAGTTTTGAATTTTTTTGCAGCAAAACTTAAAAAGTAATGTGAAAAATTCTCATCTCACCAACTCGCGCACAGAAAATTCCCGGCGGCCATATAAATAGCAGAATAACCAACAAAACGTGAAATAAATAAAACGTTGACCTTTTACCGGACTTTTGCACGTAATCCGAAGGCGTTAGCGGCAATTAGTGGTCAAACACACACAGAACAGGCTCATAAAAACCTTAAGTGTTGAAAAAATAGTAATGGATGTGTGTTTAGGTCTAGGAATTCTAAATGTTAGTGAAAATACTGGAATTTCTTGTGGCGGTCGAATGGGAAACTCGCCTCTTAAACACTCAAAAGGTATGTTTATTAAAGGTAAGAAAAATCTTTAATCTTTTTTTAAAGGTAGGTTAGGTAATGCGCATTCAAACGATCTGGGGCTTGAGACCCAGGAACAGGTTTAAAGACGTCTTTGATAACTGAAACTCTCACCTTCTCTACTCGACCTCGCTAACAAATCTATATATATAAAAGGAAGCTGACTGACTGACATATCAACGCAGGGCCTAAACTATAAGGGTTAGAATCTTGAAATTTTGCACAGGGGTTCCTTTTATAACGTAGGGGAGCACTAAGAAAGGATTTTTGAAAATTCACCCCCTAAGGGGGTAAAACGAGGGTGCAAAGTTAGTATGAAACTTTGTCGTTTTTGAAGTTATTCAAATGAAATTCAGTATAAAATTTCTTCATTAAAAGTCATGAAACACGTGTAAAATATTTTTTCGAAAATCATCCCTTAAGGGGATAAAAGGGGCGTCAATGTTAGTATGACTACCTCATAAAATGATTAAATATGTCTACAGACGATTTACTGTAGTCTAATATAACTACCTCAATATCGCAAACGAAGTTGCTGGTAAAAGCTAGTATTTAAATACGTCGATAAAGGAGGCTTAGCACCACGCCACCAAACAACACTACACTTTTAGTCTCACTACTTTAATAGGTACTGCGCGAAATCACTTGACAGACTAACTCAATCCTATGCCAATACAATAAATGTTTGCGTGATTAGATGTTTGGACCTTTGTTATTCATTCATACTATATCAGTTAAATTTATTTGAACCAAATTCTTAGTATATACATAACACATATTAGTCTATTTGTAAGAGTTTAATTGAGTGAGTGATTGAGTACCTCACTCGTAAAGTTGCGAAAAGATGCAAGTGAGATGATAATATTATAGTTATACTAGCTGACCCCACAAACGTTATTTTGCCATACAGATTTGGGGAAGGCCACCCTTATCATTTAGGGGCAAAAAATAGATAGTAGCCGATTCTTAAACCTACTGAAAATGCATATAAAAATTCATTAAAATCGGTCGAGCCGTTTCGGAGGAGTATGGTAAATAACATTGTGACACGAGAATTTTATATATAAGAAAATAAAATGAATAATATAAAACAAAGTTGCTTCCCTCTGTCTGCATGCTTAGATCTATTAAACTAATGAACGGATTTTAATGCGATTTTCACCAGTGGGCAGAGTGATTCAAAAGGAAGATTTATATCTATACTAATATTATAAAGAGGAAAGATTTGTATTTTTGTATTTTTGTATGTAACGAATAAACATAAAAACTACTGGACCGATTTCAAAAATTCTTTCACCATTAGAAAGCTACATTATCCCTGAGTAACATAGGCTATATTTATTAAAAGAAAAAATTAGAGATCCTTAAGAAATCTCACGAAAACCAACCCAAGGTGCCAAAAAATTAGCCATAAAATATCTTTCATCGCATGCGCTGCAAAAAGTATTGATGATAGAACAAAAAAATGTTCTACAATATTATAGAACGTATCAATATCTACAAAAAAGTCCGCGAGACCATATGTTCAACTATTATAATTACGTCACTATAACTACTTTTTTACATTTTAAAAGTTGATAAAAATGCCTATCAAAATCAGACCATGTTTTCTATAACTTTGTATTAATCCTTATCCAAATAAATTATTTCGTATTCAAGACTATTTCGATACCTGTAAATTACTTTTTGAATTATTAAAATCGGACTTTCCATTCAAAAGATATTACGAAATTAAAAATATCAATATAAACAAAAAATACACGACGACGCGACGGGCCAGTGTAGCGACGCAGCGCAGCGAGTAAAGCGGCAAGAGAGGGGGCACCGAAATGCGGGAGGGCCAATATATTTTTAAAAATAATATTCCACCCGCGCGAAGCCGGGATGGGCCGCTAGTGTATAATATTATTATAGTAGAGAAACGGGGCGAGTCACTAGTAATATCTAAAAAGTAACAGTAGTAACACGTACAGGGGATATTATTTAAAATCCTAATCATATAAATTTAATTTATTATAGACTAAACATCATAATTTAATCCTAATTTCAAGTAAATATTATAAATGCGAAAGTAACTGTATGTCTGTCTGTCACTCAATCACGCTTAAACCGCCGAGCAGTAGACGACATAAGTACGTTTAATCGCGAAAAAAGCGACATAGCGACTGAGCGAACTAGGCATCTAGCGATCTAAAAAACTAGCCACTTAGCATTCTAAGTACCTAGCTAATTAGCCACCTAGCAATCTAGCTACCTATCCACCTAGCGAATAGCGATTTAGTGACCTAGCGATCAAACCACTTGGCCATCTAGCGATATAGTGACATAGCCATCTAGCCATCCAGCGATCTTGAAAATTAACCACTTAGTATTCTAGGTACCTAGCTAATCAGCCACCTAGCAATTAAGCTACCTAACACCTAGCGAATAGCGATATAGTGACCTAGCGAACTAGCCACTTAGCCATTTAGCGATATGGTGACCTAGCCATCTAGCCGTCCAGCGATCTTTAAAACTAACCACTTAGTATTCTAGGTACCTAGCTAATTAGCCACCTAGCAATCCAGCTACCTAACCACCTAACGAATAGCGATATAGTGACCTAGTGAACTAACTACTTAGCATTCTAGGTACCTAGCCACCTAACAAATAGCGATATAGTGACCTAGTGAACTAACTACTTAGCATTCTAGGTACCTAGCCACCTAACGAATAGCGATATAGTGACCTAGTGAACTAACTACTTAGCATTCTAGGTACCTAGCCACCTAACGAATAGCGATATAGTGACCTAGTGAACTAACTACTTAGCATTCTAGGTACCTAGCCACCTAACGAATAGCGATATAGTGACCTAGTGAACTAACTACTAAGCATTCTAGGTACCTAGCTGCCTGACGAATAGCGATATAGTGACCTAGTGAACTAACTAATTAGCATTCTAGGTACCTAGCCACCTAACGAATAGCGATATAGTGACCTAGTGAATTAACTACTTAGCATTCTAGGTACCTAGCCACCTAACGAATAGCGATATAGTGACCTAGTGAACTAACTACTTAGCATTCTAGGTACCTAGCCACCTAACGAATAGCGATATAGTGACCTAGTGAACTAACTACTTAGCATTCTAGGTACCTAGCCACCTAACGAATAGCGATATAGTGAACCACTTAGCAACCTAGCAATATAGTGGTATGGCAATCTGAGATGAAAGTTTGTAAACGAATATACCTTTATCTTAGAACAAACTCAGCTCTACGAGGACGAAGTCACGCGGGTGGACTAGTTCCATTATAATTCATTCAGTACTCTTTACATGAACTATACTGACCTCATATATGTGGGGTAAGACGTAAATACAGACTGAAAATGAAATCTTTTCCATTATTTTGATTTAATAAAAGTAGATAAAGAATATTTCCGAGCTGAATCCGCTCACAAAGGCAATAGTGCGCAATATCGGGAATAATAGAGGACAGCGCCGTTGCCGAGTTGGCGTTACTACGAGTATAACGTGCAGATAACTATTATTATTGCTCTTAAGATATACTTGTCAGCTCTTTGCTTTGGCTTTTGAAGTAAAATATATTCTATTGGAGGTTATCACAAATTTTCAGAAAAATAATGATAATAGACATCATAACTATTGACAATCGCTCAAAACAATTTTGCCAATTTTGCCAACTATTAATATATAAATAAATCTATTAATATCTTTATTTACTAAACGTAAAATTTTACATTTGTTTCTAGGCTAGATATTAATATAAAACATTTTATTTTATTTATTTTTTACACTTAATCTTAAACTTAGAAACATTCTTTTTTTATAACAAATAAATAGTGAAACATATAAATAACAGAAAAATTTTATCTTAGAATTCCACACTAAGCAAGCTTGTATCGTGGAATTCATTTAGTACTAAGCCGAGCGTTGTATTATATGTAAACTATTCTAGACCTATCTACAGATAATAGAAAATTTTAAAAAAAATCCAGCCAAAACTTTAAAATTTGCCTGTAACGTAATTAGTAAGTAAGCATTGTTATATTAAATGTTAATAATAATAGTAAAAAAGCAGAATTATTTTAAATGTAACGTGATGTTATCCTTACGAGTTATATTGAGAGGTATCATGACATATTGCTGTATTTTCTACATGGCCTCCGGATCCGAGGAATCCTCGGAATCGAATCGACAGAATATTGAAGTGTCTCACTCACTCACACACCAACTCACTCTGTGAATGAGTCTAAGAGAATGTAAAATTAAGTATGCTTCAGCTTATTTTACAACATGTTATACCACGGTAACGCTATATTTTTAGGGAAAAAAAATATCCTATGTCTTAATGCGTCTTCTAAAGCATCCGTGTATCAAATTTAATTCAAATCAGTTCAGCCGTTTTTAAGTTATGCGTATACAAACATAGTAGTTCTACTATTTCTACGATAATTCTTAGTCTCATTAATAAAAAGTTAAATTCGTGCTTATTAATACATTGTGTTCATAAGTCTTTAAAAGCAAACACCAAACGAAGCTTTGTTGACCTTAGCATAACAACCTACGTATACGAAAGGTATGGAAACTCTAACTAAATATTTTTCAGGGAGAATTGTCGCCCACTGATGTCTTGTTCAGATGCAGCATTCTAAATCCAATATGGCGAAGTCCCACATAATCATAATATTATGGTTATCTAATGGTTTGTTGTGAAGTGAAAAATGCAGATAGATAACTACTGTTTACAATTGGTTCTATAATGTGTAGAACAAACATTAAATGAAGTGTTGCTAACAATCAAAAATAATGAGAAAAATTCAAAATTGGGTACAGAATAAATCGAAAAGTGTATAAGACACTCTCATTTACCAACCATTCACTCAGTTTTCACTCAGGCGTCAGCTCATTTACTCAACCACCTTCCCGCTAATAAACTCACTCAAAGCCCGTCACCTTAGAGAACAGACATTTCTATCCCACAGGTCTTTACTTTCCAGGATAAAAAGTAGCTAATGTTTAGCGATTTAATTTAGATTTATTTTAAGGCAGACAGGGCGCATACGACCAGGCGATCCCTCTGGTGGTAATTGGCCACTGTCGCCTATGGTCATCAACAATAGAGATACCCTCTTGTTTTGAAAGCCCAGAGTTCACTGGATCCGGAGTATTCATGGGATGAGAGAGGGAGGGCGGAGATCTGACCCACATGCGGCTCAATTGGAACTCGTCAAAGACACTTGGAGGAACAGATCACCTACCACCAAGGCGCTGGATGGGTTACTCGACTCTTACGAGATGCTCTCCCAACGGCAGAGGGGAATTGTATTTTATCCCGTCCCCACACGAGTAAAAACGGATTTTGAGTTTAAATAAATTCAAAATATGAATCTATAAATTAGCAATAGGAGTGTGAACAAGCCTTGAGAGTATTGAAATCGACTGCCTTTGTGGTGTGGACGGAACCCTCTTTTTTGCTAGGATATTGAAATGGTTTTGAATTGCTGAAATGCGAGACGGGTCAAATAGAAATGATGTAGACTACTATACTCTATACATTCTAGGATATAGGGTATATAAACAACCTTCGCTTATCTATATCTATACTAATATTATAAAGAAGTAAGATTTGTATTTTTGTATTTTTGTATTTTTGTATGTAACGAATAAACATAAAAACTACTGGACCGATTTCAAAAATTCTTTCACCATTAGGAAGCTACATTATCCCTGAGTAACATAGGCTATATTTATTACAAGAAAAAATTAGAGATCCTTAGGAAATCTCACGAAAACCAACCCAAGGTGCCAAAAAATTTGCTATAAAATATCTTTCATCGCATGCGCTGCAAAAAGTATTGATGATAGAACAAAAAAATGTTGTACAATATTATAGAACGTATCAATATCTACAAAAAAGTCCGCGAGACCATATGTCCAACTATTATAGTTACGTCACTATAACTACTTTTTTACATTTTAAAAGTTGATAAAAATGCCTATCAAAATCAGACCATGTTTTCTATAACTTTGTATTAATCCTTATCCAAATAAATTATTTCGTATTCAAGACTATTTCAATACCTGTAAATTACTTTTTGAATTATTAAAATCGGACTTTCCATTCAAAAGATATTACGAAATTAAAAATATCAATATAAACAAAAAATACACGAGGACGCGACGGGCCAGTATAGCGACGCAGCGCAGCGAGTAAAGCGGCAAGAGAGGGGGCACCGAAATGCGGGAGGACCAATATATTTTTAAAAATAATATTCCACCCGCGCGAAGCCGGGATGGGCCGCTAGTCGTATTGTAAGATGATACCTATATTGTACAGCAATGTGAACTGATAAGTATGCTTCAGCATTACGCTTTGGTTACTCGCGATGTAATAATAATGATCTTTGTCATGCCGGCGTATTTAATTGGTTAACGAAAGTAAAATGCTCTAAATACTAAAAAGAAGTTTTTTCAAAACTTTCTGAGTATTCCACGTATATTGCAAATAATGCTGAATTTAAAGCTAAAAATCTATAGCATCGAATAAAATGGCGGAGGTCCTTTTATGATGTTTTTATTAGAAATACAAATACCTATAAGTTTTACGAGATAGCATTATCAGAGACAAAATTATATAGTAAAATCGCGTGTTTCAGTAAAAACCAACGTAGATTATATATAGACTAGAGGCCTGCCCTCGCTTCGCTCCGGGTATTTAAAACAATATAATAATTGATGTCCTTAAATTGTCACTGTGCAATTGTGTAGGTTTTCATTATTTGAAAAGAGAGAGAGAGTACGAAAAAGTTATAAAAAGAAAAATAATAGAAACAAAAATAAAAGAAAAGCGACAGATGATAAAAGAGGGAGGACAGAGCAAAAATAAAATTGAATAGGTAAAGGAGAGAGAGAGAGAAAGAGTGAGAGAGATAATCGAAAGAAAGAAAGTGAAAAGAGACTGATCATACTGAACAAATAAAAATAAGAATTAAAGAGAGAAAAAAGAGAGAGCATGAGAGACAATTATAGTATTATATGAAGGAGGAAGAGAGATGGAAATACTATAGACTTCTCTCAATGAAAGAATTTTTAAAATCGGTTCAGTAGCAACAAAATGGCTATATTCTATTAATTAAAAAATGTATATGGCAACACTAAATCACTTTTGTCACTCACGAATAATTCTATCAGTGAAAAATTTTTTTAAATCGGATTTGTAGTTCCTGAGAAACTCTTCAATTTACAAAATGGCCACCTTATGGCACTTAAATGACCACATCTTTTTAATTAGAGTATTTATGGCAACACCACATAGCCTATGTTACCCGGAAAGGAAGTAGCTTCCTATCGTTGAAAGAATTTTCAAAATCGGTTCAGTACTTTTCGAGCCTATTCGCAACAAACATACAAACAATCAAATCTTTCCTCTTTATATAATAGTATATAGATTTAGATATAGATAAAAAGCTTATACAGACAGTTCACAATATAATTCAAATTGTTACGCGCATAACGTTGTTACGGAACTTGTTGTTGTCTGCAATAACCTAGGTGGCTAAGGTCATCCCAGAAGACAAGGCTTGTATAAAAGAAAAGTATACTGGAGACAGTCAGTGACATAATGAATGTGTGTGAGCGAGTAGGTGGGCAAGAGAGTTAGTGAACGAGTGTGTGAGTGAGGGCGGATCGGACATTTATTTATACGCATGCATTTTCAAAAGAAATTAGTAGACATTTCGTAAAATATTTACTGGTATTTCTTCAAAAATAAAATATTTGAACAACCCAGTACATGAACAGCGTGTAGTCGTTAGCGGTTTTCCCCTATTGTCCTTGTTAATTTGTTTTTGAACCACTAATTATCGTTTGCCTACGGATTATGTTCACATTTTATTGCTTTTTATTTTACTAGTTGACCTTAGCTTCGGCTGGGCTAAGACATTTTTAAATAACTAACACCTTTTTTCCTGACACGCGACTAAGCAATTAAGCAATATTATCGCAAGTCAATTTCTTTTTTCTTATTTGTTATCGAAGGTGAGTAAATCTGGTTATTTAATAAATAACTATCGATTATATCGATAAATCTTGCTTATCTGTGGTCAATGAATATTAGTTCCGACAGCAAATCTAATTTTTAATACATCTGTGTTGCAAGTTTAGTATACAATATTGGAAATAATTGTAATAATACCATAATATAAATTGACCGTTTTAGGTTTTATTATATACATTTTAAGTTAAATGTCTATTGGATTTTTCTTGAATTTTTAGAAATTTAAGCCCAACGAAGCTAGGGTCGACTAGGGTTTTTTTTATGGTAGATAAGGTGCAAATGAGCACATGGCCTACCTTATGGTAAGTGGCCATCATCGCTTATGGACATCAAAAGGGTATCTCTTGTTTTGTCAATACGTTGCATCCTCGAAGATAAAGAGAGGAGAGAGAGTGAAGAAAAAAAATGCTGCGGTTTCAGCGGCACCAAGAAGGTGCTGGGTTACTCGACTCTTATGAGCTGCTCTCCCAGCGGCAGAGGGGAATTGTATTCTAACCCGTCCAGGAGTAAAATATGATTTACTTTACTTTTAACGTTTTGCTTTCGTTTTAAAAATGGATGTTATATTGTGATCCAAGACAATGATTTCAGCTTTCTTTGATGTCACAGCAGTGTCCTAGTTTTAGATCAAATTTCATCGTTGTACGCTGCTATACTACATACAATGTTGTTGTAGTATTATGTCATGTTTGAATACTGAGATCTATTTTATACAGTGTATAAATTGGGGCTTAAATTTGTTACTATAATACTGTTAAATTTATTAATTATTTACAAGGGTAACTAAATTATTTAGAAATGATTTTAAACAATGTCATAGGTTAATGAATAATACATTACATTATACAAGTCACAGAAATTATTTTAGATCATAAAAACATTTTTCTATTTGCCATTGTTGAAGCAGTGATGGCCCAATGGTTGAGACTTAATGTCTTACTCGGGAGGTCTGAGTTCGATCCCCCACACAAGCACACACCTCTGACTTTTCTGAGTTATGTGTGTTTTAAGCAATTAAATATCACTTGCTTTAACGGTGAAGGGAAACATCGTGAGGAAACCTGCACTCCTGAGAGTTCCCTAAAGTTCTCAAAGGTGTGTGAAGTCTGCCAACCTGTACTGGGCCAGCGTAGTGGACTATGGCCTAATACCCTCCTCATTCCGAGGAGGAGGCTCAGCGGTGGGCCTTTAACGGATCGTGATGATGTTGTTTTTGATTGTTGAAGTTTTGTGTTATTATTGGTTATTCTATTATAAACGATAGCTATAGTTACGAAACTATTATTTGAGCCCCCGCAGTCTTATGTATAATAATTTGAGTTTGTTTCAATTTTAATAAAAAGCATTATAAACAAACTAGTAACGGCAAGTATTACTTATCTATGAATAGTTGTCAACATGATACAACACAGGCCTACAGGTGGGTACATTATAGTGCAGAGATTAATGGGAAATGGTAGTTAACTAATTCTCAGGACTCGCGTCTTTAAATACATTATGTTGCTGAATGTTTGAATAATAAGTTTAATTGTTGTTGGAATTAATAAATAATTAATAAAAGTTAGTTACCACTAAATACAGACAATTTAGACAGGGTGGGCACCAATCATTGATTTTATTAATTTGTCAAAATATGACTTAAAAAATGAATATTTATTCTGCTAAGAGAATAACAGACGAAAGGTTTTTTGATGTACTTTGTTCTAGGTAACAACATCATCATCATCATAATATGGATGGCCGAGACTGCTGAGCCAGTTCTCCTCTTCACGCCAACGCCAACAGAGAACTTTAGAGAACTTTCAGGAGCGCAGGTTTCCCCTAGACTAGATGACATAGCCTAGACTTATTACTATAATTTTAGATAAAATGCAGAGCAATTAACCTTCCCTAGGTATATGACTGTGTGTTGAAATGGCTGATATTTGTCAAAAAAACTTTTAACGAAACTTGTTGCTAGGAGAGGTAGCCCAATAAATATATGGTGTGACGGTAAGGAATGGTATTTCCACATGCAGGTTTACACGAGTGATTCACAGAATTTTAACGGACATCATCTACTTTATGAAATTAGGAAATTCAAAAATCCTCTAATAATGTTACCAAAGTTAATTAAACTAAACTAACAGGTAATTATAGTACACGAGTTCCCAAACTAAGGTTTCCAGTGTAATTAATACTAACACTAGTTGCGAGCGGCGACGTGCAGTGTAAACATCCCGTATGTTACGTAATGCAACTAAAACATTATGCTAACTAGTTTTCAAATATCTGTACGCCTAGTTATGAAAATCGTGCTTTAATGTACATAAATTAACTAATAAATACCTGATATTACAATATTGAGTGAGGGGACGGGTTAGAATACTATTCCCCTCTACCGCTGGGAGAGCATCTCGTAAGAGTAACCCATCACCCCCTTGGTGGTAGGGGACCTGTTCCCCGACTGGCTTGCGACCACCAGCACGCAAATCCGATCGCCAAATGACATAGACGCGTTCCGGTTGACAGACTTACCCCCTCCCTCTCCCATCCCATTAATGCTGTGGGTCTAGTGGAGTCTGGGCTCTTGCCTGGGGTTCGCTGAATCCGCATCATTTTTCTTCTTCATTCCCCCTTCCCACTCTATCTTCGAGGATGCAACGCATCGACAAAACGAGAGTGTTTCTTGTTTTGCCGATGTCCATGAGCGATGGTTGCCACTTACCATCAGGTGGACCATCTGTTCGTTTGCACCTTATCTATTATAAAAAAAAAATGCGAAATGCATGCATGCGAATCCGACGGCTAATTGTCTCTGACGCGTTCCGGTCGAACCTCATATGGACCAGATCTAGTTTTGCTGACGTCCATGGCGACTGTGGCCACTTTCCATCTGATGGACCGTCTGCTCATTTGTCCCTTATCTCACTCAGTAGCTATAGGGGTATAATCTGGCGGGTACCGAGACGGACCGTCAGGAGCACAGCGATATCCTTGGGTGACCGTTTTTTGGTCATCAATATTTTTAGAACGAACGCAGCGTTCCTGGTCAATAAAATTGGGGCGCCATAAACATACCTCGCCCAGGGCGCCAAAATCCTTACTTAATCCTACAATAAAATCATCTGTACAGCTTTAATGGTCACCAGATGAGCTCCGTTTGACAACTGGCTCGAGTCTATCGGAGCAGAGGTTATATATATGTCGGGGTATAGTTGGGGTAGGATAATAGTGAAGGCCGTGTCGGGCTATAATTAGAGTAGGAATGATAAAGAAAATTAATCATCACTTCCGTCGCGTCATTTTAATATTCAACGATTTTTAAAAGTCTCAAACGAGTAAAAGATTATCGATTAATCGGGATGCCTGCACCCAATTTCCGTTTTGTTGATTTACTTCTCCCCACTAGTGGAGGGGCATTGCTACCATTGTCTAGTCCCTTTATATTCCTCGACTGACGCAGTACACTTTAGTCTCTCCACAAGTCTCTTTGAGTGAACATCACCTGGAGTTGAAATGTAACAAATAGTTTGTCGCATCACGGACAGCGGACTAAGGATCATGTGAGTTCTTACGTCTTATTTATTATGAGTCCTTACATTGTATTTGAGTGTTAACACAACCTTAGGTTAGGTTTAGGTAAGGTTAGCCTTATGTTAACCTAACCTAAGAGAGACTGTGAGACCGGGCAGTGGAGGTGAGTGTCGTAATTACATAAAGGGATCCCTTAAGCCACACCTTGGTCACAAGCAGGAGCGTAGTCAGTATTTTTTCTGGGGGGGGCCCAGACCCAGGCCGGCTGGAGAATAAAACTGCTGTTATTCATAGTCATGTTATTTTTAATAAAATTTACATAATAAAAAAGTTTGTGTGTTTGTGACGGTTTTGGGAATAATCTCTGGATCTACTGAACCGATTTTAAAAATTCTTTCACCAATAGAAAGCCACATTATTTGTGAGTGTCATAGGCTATATTTCATCCCCATATTCCTACGGGAATGGGAACAGCGGGGGTGAAACCGCGCGGGACTGCTAGTAATAAATAAACACGTAATAGACAAAATATGAATGCTTTGCTTTAATCACAAACAAATCTTTTATCGCGATTCGCGGCCTCTTTGTACTTCTCGTCCGTAAACATGTATCAACCATTTGCCGTCGACGCTTTTATTTCTTATTATTTTTTATATATAATTAAAATATTAACTTAAATTTAAATATTTTGGATCGCTTTTTCTAGGAGGGGGCACCAGGCTTTCTGGGGGGGGCGTGCCCACCCCTGACCCCCCCCTAGCTACGCCAATGGTCACAAGTCCAAGGCACTGCCTGGGTTCCTGTTCAAAAACTACGGAATCGTGATATTCGATGAATTAATTCATCCAAATCTGACATATACAGTCCTGGAATGAAATCACAAGCCTAGTCCAACCTTTCTTGAGTTTGGTGCTTAGCAACACATTAAAGATGAATTTTTATTTATATATAGACAATAATTATGGACTAGCATCTTCACTTCAGTGAGATATGTAAAAGTTTTATCAATAATTGGTTTAGCATTCTTCTTACTCAATGCACCATAAGATGAAATGCTTTTTACTATAACATCCATATGATAATATTAATATGTATATGAAGCCGAGCAGTGCCTGGGAATAGAAACTAAGAAGCAGGTTGTCTCTTATAAGCGTAAACTCTCAAACTAATTTATACACGGTGTTGCTAACAATAGCAATCTATCATAAGAACTAAGGCCTTGTATTTATTTTTTAATCTTTTTTTTTTACTGCAAAATACTCGACGTTGTAATTCCTTTCAATCAATTCAGATCGGGACAGATTTTTGGAATAATTCCGCTTTTGTACTCGTTTACTTCAGAATGTTTTTATTTGTGTACAATTAAACAAGTATTGATAGGGTTACCATCTAACTTTAGGTTTAAACAGAGAACCTGGGCAGTGGAGACGAGTTGTGACAGGTTCCTGTCGTAATTGTAAGAGATCATAATTTTTAGTTATTTATCGGTTCAGTAGTAGTATCCCTACTTTTTATCATTTTCTTCGTGACTTTTTTTTTAATTTAATGACAAATTATGTTAATGAAAGAATACTCATCATTATACATTTTTGATTGCTAACGTGTTTGAGAACAGCGCTTAAATCGGGAGAAGTGGCAACCCTAAATACTGAAGATGAATAAATTATAATGAATTTATTAGATACTAGTCGATCCTTGCTACTTCGTCCGCGTGATGCTCCGCTCCTATTGGTCTTAGCGTAATGATATATAGCCTATAGCCTTCCTTGATAAATGGGCTATCTAACACTGAAAGAATTTTCCAAATCCGACCAATAGTTCCAGAGATTAGCGCGTTAAAGCAAACAAACTCTTCAGCTTTATATATTAGTATAAGATTCTCCAGAACTACTTCTCCCTTATGTTGTGAATGAATGTTTTAAAACTAATTTATCAGCGACATCAGTTGCAAACTATCCAATACAGAGTTGTTCATAAATTAGCTTGGAGAATATGCAAAGTTCTAGTATCAAAGTTAACCTAACATAACCCCCATGTTACTGCTTCCGCGTTGATTAAACAACTAAACTTGAGCACTAGTAAACTCGCTTCACTGAAGTTATATAAACCAGCTTACATAGTATAAAACAAAATCGCAGAAGGTAACCGTGCGAAGCCGGGGCGTGTCAATAGTTACTATCTATACTGTTATATATGTCGGAGCATAGTAAAAGATTATCGATTAAACGAATCGTTATCGTTGTCTATGGCGTTGGAGTGGGGTAGTAGTCACTTCCGTTGTTTTGACAGTCTCTACCCTCGACCCTTTATATGCGATCGACAGTCTAACTGAAGTCTTAGTCGTGCGCGGTCTCTCAAAAAGTGAACATCATCTAAGTAGTGCTAGTGTTAGTGATAGTGTCAAGTGCAGTGTAGTGTGGAAGTGCTGTCCAACTAAGGTCACGTAAGTCCTTACAATGTAATTGCCACGTGGTTAAGTAAACACAATGTTAGGTTAGGTTAGCCTTAGGTTAGGTTAGCCTTGTGCTAGATTCGGTTTATGTGCGTTTAACCTTGGGTTTAAATAGAGAGCCTAGCAGTGGAGGCGAGTGTTGTAATTACTTAAAGGATATTCTTAAGCCTACACCTTGGTCACAAGTCCAAGGCACTGCTTAGGTTTCTCTCGTAATTGTTAGAGATCATATTTGATCATTTATCGGTTCAGTAGAAGTATCTACGTTGCGTTTACCCAATATTCCATTCGATACCATCGCCCCCTTTTAATGTTCCCCAATATTCCCCATCTCCCTTCTTCCATCTTTCACATCGTTTTAAAATCCCCGACATATATATGGAAGCAATACTGCAAAGGACAATAATAAGAAAACCGAGAAATATAATTCTAAACACTCACAAAGTCCTTCACAATGGAGTCCCAGCATAACGACATCACACAAGTTCCACAGCCTTTATAGTCACCAGGCGACCGTTTGACAACTGACACAAATCTATTGAAACAGAGTTTATATATTGTCTTGTTATAAATTGTTACGTAGATATAATTGAAATAAATTAAAAGGAATTGCTCGCGAAAAATCAGAGCTTCAGCGTTACTGCTATTATACTCGCGATGTAATAATAATTATTGCGTGAGACGTATTTATATCGCAATCCCTACTTCTTCGATTGATGTTTATCGGTTATCCAACTTTCAGTCATCACGACCCGTAAATGGTCCACTGCTGAGTCGGGTCTCCTCCTCAGAATGAGGAGTGTATTAGGCCATAGTACACCACCACACACACCATTGAGAAGATGGAGAACTCTCAGGAGTGCAGGTTTCCTCACGATGTTTTCCTTCACCGTTAAAGCAAGTGATATTTAATTGCTTAAAACACACATAACTAAGAGTCAGAGGTGTGTGTATGTGTAGGGGATCGAACTCGGACCTCCCGAGTAAGACTTGAAGTCCATTCCACAACCTACCATCACTGCATTCAAGAAAGTAAAAATGCATGATTCATACAGTGCTACCAACATCATAAATGACAGGATGCTACTGATATTAATATTGCCAACATCATAATTAACAATATCAGTGAGAAGATAGGAAAGTGAGTGAGATGTGTGAACGTACTCAGTTACTCATTCAGTAAATCTGTAAGTGGAGTGAGTAGATAAATGAGTAGGAGAATAAGTGAGTAGGAGAGATAGGGGAGTGGGTAAGGTCATGTTTGTAGTAGGAAAGTAAGTCAGTACACATTTCATATAAAATAACTTTATTATGAATAATTTGTACATTTATCTATATATACATTAATTTACAAAAAACCACTCGCTTAGACTAGAATGTCATTGCAAAAATATTTTACATAATTTAAATTAAAAAATAAACAACAATAATTAAACTAAAAATACATATTTAACTGGAAACTCCATATTTTTTTAATCCTGTTTCTTATCAATTTAACCTTTTTTTTATATAATAAAAAAGTCTAAGCAGAATATGGAGTTTTCAGTTTTGCATTTGAACAATATGTGTATATAATAATTAAAAATATAATCAGTCAATTTACTCCATTAAATTGTTACAATTTAAGGTCCGAATATTGCATTTTTTAGAGGACGCAATTTTATTTTTATGACGTGTGGGACATTGTGGGATCGCCACCCTTGTCCCCCGGCCTTCTTGGAAAAAGGGGTGCAAACACTTTTTTCGCGATATCTCGGAAACTATGCGTCTTACAAACAATTCGTAAAGATATAATTTGTAGCAAATTGCTTTGCCTACATATATGTTTATATAACTTTTTGCCCTAAATTTAAAATTAAAGAAGTTATAGGCAAAAAAGTGAGAAATTTTTTATAAAAAAATTCTTTTTTACTCTAACTTTTTTTTTTACAAAAAATTACTTCAGACCAATCTTATATATGATCTTTTGAGGAAAATTTTTCTCTGCAATTTTTTTTAATTTCATTAATTTAAAACGCTGTTACAGCGCTCCAAAGTTGACCAAAACGAAATGTTTAACTTATTTTTGATTTTTTTTATTGTAAATATATTCTTAAAAATTTTTATTAAATCCGTACTTCACTTATTCATTGCTAACTATTTTTCCCGCCACCTATGAGGTAGAGTCTGTAGTCGCGATTTTTTTTTTTACGCGGTATCCACAGTAAGCCTACTCCGCAGACATCTTGCTTATAAGGCAATCCTCGACATCATAATATTTTCAATCTTCAAAATTCGTAAAAATTATGTTTTTACGAATTTTTTGTAAGACGCATAGTTTCCGATGGTGGTGGCCGGGGGAAAAGGGTGGCGACCCCACAAACTTGAAGTTAAGCTTCTATTACCCCCCACACATGTCCCAAAAATAAAATTGCGTCCTCTAAAAAAATGTAAAGCTCATGTAACATTTCAATGGACTAATTAAAAAAAAAATAAAAGGAACTATATTAAGTAACAATAACATTTAAAATAGGTCTGGCTGGCTTATAAGGCTGGTTCTACACTTACTTAAACCGTAAGGCACCATGTCTTTTTTTTCTAGCAAAAGCTAAATTCTTGTGTTAGGAGTGGACCATATCAGTTGTAGACACTGACGTGCTGACGCTTAACCATATTTAATTTTTGTGAAACATATTTTGTCTCATTTCAGTGAGGTACTAAACAAAGTATTCCAACGCCAATGGAAGGTCATGACCGCTAGTGATGTTTTTATTCGCATATAACTATGAACCCATTTGAAAGTAGAAGGCAGTGGAGCTCAGTCTTACTCATGATCTCAAGGGGTGAATATTATCTAAGTAGTGCTAGTGAAAGTGTTAAGTGCAGTGTTATGTTAGTGCTAGGAGTGCTGTCCGATTAAGATCACGTAAGTCCTTACAATGTAATTGTCTCGTGGTTAAGTAAACACAACGTTAGGTTAGCCTTAGGTTTCCCCTGGGCCCCGTCCTGACCACAGGCTGGTTTGGCAGGCGAGTGGCTAAAGTGTGCTATCCCTAGTGCGTGCAAATACGCAGAGGCCTTCCTTCCCCAGCTCCCTCCCCTCTGGGTTGCAGGTAGAGCGGGGCACACTAGGAATTTCTAAGTCGGATTTTGTAACGAATTCCCATGTCCGGTTCGAAGGATGTAGCAGCATCGGCTGCGGTGCTTGCGCCCGCAAAGTTTGCGGGTGACACCGAAAACGAGTGTGGCGCGCAAAAGGATAATCGAATTGGAGAGGCAAAGCTACTGCTAGTGCAGCTCAAGCTGACGTCAGACTAGGGTCAAGAAAGTGGCGTCCAGGTGCGACACGGTGCGTCGCTGTACGCCCCTTTCGAAAGGACGCGGTGGCGGGCTCACACAAGCCAAAACCGAATTATGGTGAGAGGAGGAAGCAAGCGAAGAAGCCTCCGAGCGCTCGCTTCAGGCCAGGACTTTCCGCAGGCCAACCTCCGCTGCGGCAAAGGGCCCTAGCGATTCGTCCACTTCGGACGCAATATCCGAAAAAGTCCCGACCTTGCAGAACGCGGACAATCTACGAGCAGGTCCCGGACAGAGCGCAACAAAAATCACGCTGAGGAATCTGCGCGGACGCAAGCAAGCCGTGGGACCATAAAATTGAGGTCAATAACTGCAAGCCCCCCGGCCAAAAAAGGAAAGGGGCCGCTAGACCGAAGGCCGTAAGGAAGGAAGGGCGCCTTGTAGAGCGCATGGAAGCTGATGTTTCGCAATAATGTCCGGACGACTCATCAGTTTCCTACAGGGGAATTTGAACCACTCCGCCGGAGCGCAGGACCTGCTGCTTCACCACATGGCGGAGTGATCGATAGATGTAGTGGTGGGCCGACCGCCGAGGCGACACCGTTGATTGCGAAAGCGTTCCCGTGGCGTCTCACTAAGGGTACCGCTGGTTTTAGTGGGTCTCTCAGCCCTGCACTTGCAGTTGCGGCAGCGCAGGGCCGAGTCTCACTTAACCTCCCGCTGTCAACGGGGGGTATGTGTAAATGCATTTTCCGCGTAAAAAAAAGGTTAGCCTTAGGTTAGGTTATGCTAAAATAAAAACTACACCACTTATAAATAATCAACAAACAGCTGTACGTAAACCATCAACCACCGCAAGCGCTCTGGCGCGACGATCTCGACTATAGGTGAAATGACGTCAGAGGCCCACAATCGTTCCGCGCTATAGTATGTAAACTTAAATAATGTGTTTCTCAATAATTTATTGACGGATTTCATATTTCAATTATATTAAGTTAAATATAGCATTATCAACATAATGAAACTTCTCCATTAAATTACCTTTCAAAGAAATAAGACTTAATTAGAATCGGTACTTAAACCTGACCGCTACGATGCCAGAAATACACATACAGATCATAATACCTCAGGGATTTAAAATGATATGAACTAAAATTATTATGAAGTAAATAAGTCTTAACATTCTGAAATCACAACCATTATTTACAATACCCATTTACACTTGTAATATATAATTAAATGCATCGTTGAGATTTAATTACGTGAACACAAAGTAAGGCCGTTTGGTAAAAATCTTACTAAGTATTCAGCTGCTATACTATTTAAAAAAAATATTATATATTAGAACGAAGTTCCTTATCATGTTCTAAATAACATATATGTTGCTCCGCTCCTATGGGTCGTAGCGAGATGTGAAATAGCCTAAGTTACAGCTTGTTACATCACCTCTCTACCAGTGAAAGTCCCGTCAAAATCGGTCCAGCCATTTCAGAGATTAGCCGGAACAAACAGGTAAACAAAAATTGTAAAAAAAAATGTTGGTATATGTACCGTGTGCACTTAGTAAAAAGCGGTTATTATGCTGAAATAATGCTGAAGAGTTTGTTTGTTTGAACGCGCTAATCTCAGGAACTACTGGTCCGATTTGAAAAATTCTTTCAGTGTTAGATAGCCCATTTATCGAGGAAGACTATAGGCTATATATCGCGCTAAGACCAATAGGAGCAAAGCTACACGCGGACGAACTTTCTATGCTGTTACGTGTTGCTTAACATTAGTTACGTGAAAAATAAATATCATAAATATTATCTGAATTATCAAATCGCATCCTAGGAATTAAAGTGACTTAATTAAAAATTACAATATATGGAAATGAAGCAAAAAAAACTAAAAAAAGGTATAAAATGTTGAGTTAGTTAAGTGTTTTTATAATACTTACTCTTATAACTCATGATTCTATTTTTTTTTTCGCTAAAGATAGCTTCTTTAAGGTCATTTTATATCAGTCGGTTTAATCCTAAAAATCCGAAATATTAATTAAAAATAATTAATTTTATTTACTCTTTATTATTCACTATATAATATAGAAATCTTAAAACTAAAATTTCAGACAATTATTAGATTAGGAAAACTATACTAAAGGCACATTCCACTAAGCGATCTCAACACCCAAAACGCTCATTAAGCCGTTCCACTTGACGATCGCGGGCGTTGTAGTCGCGACGAAAACGTCACGTTAAATCGTGGGTCATTGTGAGCGTTGCAAAATTAGTGATGTTTTTTAAACAAAAAAATGGCGACGATTTAAATAACTACTTCATACGGACAGAGTATTTATTTATATAAAATTAATTTTAGTTCAATCAATAAACAACAATCAATAAAAAATATGAATATGTTATTTAACCAATAATTATAAACTTAACCTTATGAAACTATTGTTTTAAAACTCGCCATTTTGAATTATTTACGTGAACGCTCAATTACCCGTTCCACTTGGGTTGACGGAAAAACGGTGGTCGTGACCGTGGGCGTTGAGATCGCTTAGTGGAACGCAGGGAGTGTTATTATCGATTATTTGACAACAGATAATATTATTTAAAATGATTTTTTAAAAATGTTAAGACTGATTCAAAGAAATTTTGTCTGCAAATCTATCGCTGACGTCACTACTTATTATTACATAAAGAAAGGAACTTCGTTCCAACCGGGGGTCCCACAACCTCTCGCACTACTTAACGATGTTATTTAATTGACAACATTTCATATTATTAACATACATATATAATTATGTTATATGAAACTAGAAGAAAAATAAATGAACACGTATTTTTTATTTTTTCAAAATATGAACTCGGTAATGGCTAAAATCAATTTTGAAATTTAATCTATTCTAAAAAGACGTAAACGCCAAATGACGTCATATATACGAATAGAAAAAAATCAAAGGTTTTTTTTTTCATTCAGGGCAGATAAATAAAGAAACAGTATTCTGTTTTAAGTGCTTAATATATTTAAAATGTTGTCAATTTAAATGTTTACTAAGATATTTACAACTAGATAACAATATTTACATTTGACATTCGTTTTCGAGACCAATAACAACAGTTCGTTTGTAGCGAAACTTGAGCTTGTTTTAATTATTGTCATATATGCATTTTTTTTTTATTTTAAAGCGTAAGTTATACAGAATCACTACAAAGCACATATTTTGTTTTTAAAAAAATACTTTATTTTTATTTATTACTAGCCGACCTGCGCGACTTCGTTCGCGTGTTGCTCCGCTCCTATGGGTCGTAGCGAGATGTTAAATAGCCTAAGTTACTCCTTGTTACAAGAAAAACACATGAATTGTTTTTCTGATTTTTGTAACTAATTAACGCTAGAATTGAAAGCTATACAAAAAATCTCTATATATATATTTAAAAGGAGAAGCTGACTGACTGACATATCAACGCAGGGCCTAAACTATAAGGGTTAGAAACTTGAAATTTTGCACAGGGGTTCCTTTTATAACGTAGGGCAGCACTAAAAAAGGATTTTTGAAAATTCACCCCCTAAAGGGGTAAAATGGGGGTGTAAAGTTAGTACAAAACTACTATTTTTGAAGTTATTCAAATGAAATTCAGTATGAAGGTTCTTCATTGAAAGTCATCCCTTAAGGGGATAAAAGGTCTACAGACGTTCTACTGTAGGTTAATATAACTACCTCAATATCTCAAGCGAAGTTGCGGGTAAAAGATAATTTTTATTTGTTGTTTGTTATTGTCAGGAGAAGGTTCTTATGTAAGAAATTAGAAAATTAAAGAAAACGGCCATTACTTTTAAAATGTAAGCTTTTGACAGCCAATTCGAATTCAATATTCATAGTTAAGAAAGGACATCTCTGTAGGGTCAGGTAGTGTAAAATAAAATCATTTGTCTGTAGGTCTGGATTATTAAAACACAGAAACACGAATTACTCTTCAGGCCATGAATAAAATTTTACTTATTTTTATTTAAAAAAAAAAAAAAGATTACTAGCAGTGTAACATACTACTAGTATTCCCTTTACCCCTCCTAGTAAGTTTGCATGCTTGTGTCGGGAGTGGGCCACACCAGTAGTCCAATGTCCGGGATTTGAACCCACGACTTATCGATCGTGAATCCAACGCCCGAACCACTGAGCTACTGACGCTTTATCTTCGCAAAATTACAGCAATCTTTGATGATAAAAAATTATACTTTCAGTTCGTTTTAAAACATTTATATAAAGAAAATTGCTAAATTAATAATGATTTTAAACCTAGAATAAATTTTGAATGAGTTGATTTTTCGAAAAATGAGATTGGAACTTTTTTATAGAGCGTTCAATTCTCGAGATAAATATTCGATGGAAATAGTTACAAAATGCAGAAAAAAAATTTTTTTTTTTAATGCCCAATATATACGATGAGAGAGAAGGAAAGGAGTATATTGAAAAACACTACAAGGGTAGATATTGAATGGACTATTGGGTAAACGTAACGTAGACACTGCTACTGAACCGATAAATAAGTAAACATGATGATCTCTTACAATGTAATGGAGCGGTAACTCGTACGACATTTGGATTTAAACAATTCTTGATTTTGTAATCAAGTATCTGTCGTAAATGCAATTATCTCTTTTGAGCGAGGAATGTTTTTTAAGAACCAATAGAATCGCTTCATCTACCTAGCCTCGCTTAAAGTGAGTCAAATGAAGCTATTCTATTGGATCTTTACACACTAATATCCTACGATTATAATCTAGTGACACATAATTATCGACCCTTCTATTCGTAAATTTTTTGACAGGTTGCCTCCCCATAGTTGTGCAAAGTTGTGTAGCTATGGCTATGTTTGCTAAGTACCAATAGAATCGCTTCATTTGATACACTTGGTGGAATCGCAGCCTTAGGAAGGTAAGGACTCGTCGTGCTTTACTAACTGTCTAAAAGTGATTAATTTAATGATCCCTAAGCAGTGGGAGTAGCCTAATAAAGACAAGTAAATCGAGAGGTCGTAGGTTCAATCTTCACTGCATCACTACAGGACGTGAAATAAAAAGTAATTTAGATAAACGGAATTATATAAAGAGTCGGACTCGCACGAAGGGTCCCGTACCAATATTAGGCAAAAAAAATCACGTTTGTTGTATGGGAGCCCCCCTTAAATATTTATTTAATTCTGTTTTTAGCATTGGTTGGTATAGTAGCAACAGAAATACATCTTTTGTGAAAATTTCAACTGTCTAGCTATCACGGTTCATGAGATACAGCCTGGTGACAGACAGAAGGACAGTGGAGTCTTAGTAATAGGGTCCCGATTTTATCCTATGGGTACGGAACCCTAAAACGACTAATTGTATATTGGATTCTAGTTTTTGTCGATTATCCATACAAATTAAAAAAATAGGCACACGGTACATATACCAACATTTTTTTTACAATTTTTGTCTATCTGTTTGTTTGTTCCGGATAATTTCTAAATGGATGCACCGATTTTGATGGTGACTTTCATTGGCTGGATAGCTGATGTAACAAGGAGTAACTTAGGCTATTGAACATATCGCTATGACCCATAGGAGCACAGCAATATGCGAACGAAGTCGCGCGGGTCAAATAAAATACATTAAAGTAGTTTTTAAACAATTTTGGGGTGAAAAAAAATAACACCCTTAATAACAAGGGTTGTGGAAGACATCAACATACCGCATTTATAATAAAAACAAAATCGACATACTTATGTTTATTATATCTTTAAAAACAAGCTAAAATTTCGCTACACGAACAAAAATGTGAGCAAACTATTTTACACAATATACTGTCACTATAAATAAAACTATAGTTGCATATTCCGTAATTGACCAAACACGGACATGTTTAAATCTGAAAAACATTAACTTACTAATATAATGTTAAGTGTAACATAAGGATCATAATTCTGCAATTGTCACAATCAAAATGTACAGTTGGAAACAGAAAGAATTTCGTACATTGACCCTCATTGTCGTAACGGCCAGTGACCATGAGCCTCGATCAACACTTTAAGAGGCTCGCGTTGGATGGCTGGGTCAAGGGCCTGATGAAGAAGATACTCTCGGACACGGCACATATCGTGAGGAAGTTCCTCTACCCATCGGTAGCTTGGACCGTGTTCCTGCTGAAGGTTGGCCTCTATTTTTTTGATATTTCAGTGGAGATTCTTGTATACTCCTGTAAACTCAAAAAGAACTAGAAGACGTGGACAGGAAAGTTCGGTAACAAACTTTCCTGTCCATGTCTTCACTTTGAGGGGTCACTTTGACCATGAGTTGTGCAATACCAGGAAGTATTTCCTACGCGTGTATCTTAAAGAAGACTCTTCAATTTCTAACACAAGTCAATGTAGGATTTTAGAATTTTCTGTATTCTCATTTTGGACTAAAAAGGTCATTGTACGAAATTCTTCCTGATTCGAGACAGGAATATATTAAAATAATCAACTGTTTTCAGATTTCTCATTTCACCAAAACCTTTGCGGTCTCGGCCCCATCCACCGATTAGGGGGTCGAGGTCCATTTCGTGGTCTAAATTGTGGGTTGAAAGGTCTATATGTTCTTGGACTCCAATTCCTGGGAAACCTCTGATTTATGTACCTAGGTCCATGCCAGTCCTCTTTAGAATAGTTTTCAAATTCCGACGGACTTTGTATGTCATCTTCGAACCCATCTATTTCGTTTGGCTTTTTTTCCCGATTTTTTTCAAAATCCGGTTTATTCAAGGAAATATTTGGGAAGGGCATGTTAAATTTTAGACCTGGCGGCATGTTATCGAATGGATTCGATAGTGGTGGTATGATAGGGGCGCTGTGAGGACCATCCTTTTCTCGATTGTTATTTATAGCTTTTTCATCTCCTCCAACTAAGACTTTGTTGTTGTTAAAACTGTTGCGTCGGTTTGAGTTCTGATTTGCATACATACCTTCTGAAAAAAAAAAATTATTAATTATAATAAAGTCTGAGACCAATACTAGATTTTAATAATTACTCGGCTACTTTTATTCTACTAGACCGAATTCCTTGGAGAGAATACCTAGATACAACTAATTTTAATAATTCATTTTCTACTAAATTATAAGTATGTAAAAAGCATTTAAAAGAGAGCTTTTGTATTCAGTCAATAAAAATGTTCTAATTCATAACCAATTTTGACAATCACAATAAAGTAAAAACAGAACAACAATAATGGAAGACATTTTTAAAGGATTCATCGTGGAAGAAGAATAAGGTAGGAAGGGAGGATAAATAATTTAGTTAAAACATTGTGATTCTTACGTTGTTCCTCGTCTTCAGATAAGTCCATGTCAACACTCTCCACTATATCCGAGGGCGGCACTAACGAAGGCACTCTGTAATCCTGAAACACATTACAATATTATGAAAAGAAAAGTGTAAAAGTTAGTTTTCCAGTTAACCAGCAGACGGTCCACCTGATGGAAAGTGGCCACGGTCACCCATGGACATAAATAGGTATCTCTTGTTTTGCCGATGCGTTGCCGCCTCGAAAGTTAAGTTAGGAGGGGGAGCGAAGAGAAGGAACGCCTCATACACTTGGCGGTCGGGTTCTCATGATGGTAGTCGCAAGCTAGTCAGAACACTTACCACCAATGGGGTGCTGGGATACTCTTACTACTTATTAAGAACAACTAAAAGTGGTAAGTACAATCAGGATCTAATTTTTTTTTATGTTTATGATGCTTCTGGCACCAACGGGAAATTCCAACTTCCATTTCGGTGATGATGATATTTCTTGATAAAGGTATGAATGTCCTTTAATATTAAAGGTTTTAGTTTTTTTCCTTCATCCTCAGGGCCTAGGGGAATTATTTTTGCTGGTGACTCCTCCCTTAGATTGGTGGAGACGTCTTTTTTGGATTTACCAATAGCTGGTGAAGATTTCAGTATTTCTTAACCGATGATGTGTAAACGACCGATTAGACGCATATTTGGAGGAAATAAAAATAACTATTGTTATACTGTTTGCCTACTTTTTTGATACATACCCGATCAACAGAATTGTGTGGCCTCGCTACAGGCTGTGCAGGCTGCGGCTGGTGGGTCAACGATATTAAATTTCTATGATCTACATCTGAAAGTGATAAAAAAATTAATATTGTATGATTCTTCCTTGACAATTTTTTTTGAATTTACGAAAAAATATTTTTGATATTACATTACTGTTTTAAAAATGTGAAAAAAGGTTTCTAGGAATTATTCCAAATTACTGTTATTCCGCAACTATCCAATCTGGCCTAAATACTATCGAAAACATGCAAATTAGAATCATAACAAAAAAATCAGTGACTCTTGATTAGAATGAGTTTAATCTAATTTGAAAAATAAAAAAGAGAGTGTACATGCAAAATCCTTTAATTTATAGAGTTGAAATCGTTTTAAATACAATCTTAAATGCCTATAAGTAATAAGCACAATAAATAAAAATTTATTTTCAAATGAAAAAAAAATTGTTCATAGAAACTTGTGATTTTACTTTCAGACACTACAACTCACCATCAACGTCTAGTTGTCTTTTGCCTTTTTTTTAATAAAAACAAAACATTATTTGTCTTAAATAGTAATACTAATATATAAAGCTTATACTAATATATAAAGCTTAAGAGTTTGTTAGCTTGATCGCGCTAATCTCAGGATTTACTGATCCGATTTGAAAAATTATTTCAGTGTAAGATACGTCATTTATCGAGGTAGGCTATAGGCTATATATCATCACACTAAGACCAATAGGAACGGAGCATCACACGGACGAAGTCGCAAGGGTCGACTAGTATATAATATAAATTATTTTTGTAAAAAAAAATCTATATACGTAACAAAAATGTTTTATCAATTGTCTGTACATGAACAAATAACACCAACATGTGTCTTTCTGTAATGTATTTTTGTATCAATGTTAAGGGTTTTTTTTTGGAATTTAAAATGCTTTAGCTACAATAATAACATGTAAATAAACACTTATTCTTACCTTGATGTGTAACATGCCTTACTGGCGCAGTAGTGACTGGCGGTAAAGGTATAGGTAGCGCTGGTAATATTCTGTGGTCTATGTCTTCTATATCTAATAACATTAAATACATATAAAATAATTCAATTTATAAAAATATTAATTTAAATTATACAAAATATCAGGAAAGATCTAAAAAAAATTGGAACAGTTTCCTGGATTTTTTTTTTAATAAAGAATACTAGCAGAATGCTAAACATAAAGAAGCTTGATAAGATAACACACACAAAAATAACTAAATCATATAACTCTTTAAGGTATGCACTAAAATTAAAATGGAAATGGGCGGGCCATGTGGTAAGACTCAGAGATCAGAGATGGACCAGGCAGGTGAGGTTCTGGAACGGTCCCCAAGGCAAAAGAGTCAGAGGCAGACCTCTGTCACGCTGCGAAGACGATATTAAAAGAATAGCTGGCCCACACTGGCATTAGTTAGCACAAGACAAAGACAAAAAGGCATCTTTGGAGGAGGCCTTTACAAAACGCCTAAATTTTTAAATTAAAAAAAAAGAAAAAATTATGAAATTTAAAGTAAATAAATTTGTAGGAAATAAAAGGTTTTTTTATTTTATTTTCTTAAGAGGAATTAAATGAGTGAATCATTGAATGAGTAACTAAGAAGGTAGGTTTAATTAATTAAAAATGACTATTAATACTTACGTCCTAATATAGGAAGGATTGGCGGTGGAGGTGGTGGTGGCAGTATACCACGATGGTCTACGTCACTCGCTATTTCCTGTAACAACATGAGTAATAAAGTGTTAGTCGAAAATGCAATGGGGATGGTAAGACATCCCATGGAATTGCTTCCAAAGTTTACGGATAAGTTGGTAACATTATTCTGTATATTATAAATGCGAAAGTTTGTATATTTTGATTGTTTGTTACTCAAACTTGTGGATTGTACAGAAATAGCTGATTGAATTTCAATTAATTTTGGCACACAGATACTTTATACCCTATCCTACGGTATAATAATAAAATATTTATCGAATATTTTTAGGTAGCAATACTTCTATACTAATATTATAAAGAGGAAAGATTTGTATTTTTGTATTTTTGTATTTTTGTATTTTTGTATGTAACGAATAAACATAAAAACTACTGGACCGATTTCAAAAATTCTTTCACCATTAGAAAGCTACATTATCCCTGAGTAACATAGGCTATATATATTACAAGAAAAAATTAGAGATCCTTAGGAAATCTTACGAAAACCAACCCAAGGTGCCAAAAAATTAGCCATAAAATATCTTTCATCGCATGCGCTGCAAAAAGTATTGATGATAGAACAAAAAAATGTTCTACAATATTATAGAACGTATCAATATCTACAAAAAAGTCCGCGAGACCATATGTTCAACTATTATAGTTACGTCACTATAACTACTTTTTTACATTTTAAAAGTTGATAAAAATGCCTATCAAAATCAGACCATGTTTTCTATAACTTTGTATTAATCCTTATCCAAATAAATTATTTCGTATTTAAGTCTATTTCAATACCTGTAAATTACTTTTTGAATTATTAAAATCGGACTTTCCATTCAAAAGATATTACGAAATTAAAAATATCAATATAAACAAAAAATACACGACGACGCGACGGGCCAGTATAGCGACGTAGCGCAGCGAGTAAAGCGGCAAGAGAGTGGGCACCGAAATGCGGGAGGGCCAATATATTTTTTAAAATAATATTCCACCCGCGCGAAGCCGGGATGGGCCGCTAGTCTATATATATATATAAAAGGATAAGCTGACTGACTGACATCTACGCAGAGCCTGAACTATAAGGGTTACAAACTTGAAATTTTGCACTTCCTTTCCTTTTATAATGTAGGCCGTAGGGGAACACTAAGAAAGTTTTTTTTGAAAATTCACCCCATAAGAGGGTAAAACGGGGGCGCAAAGTTAGTATGAAACTTTGCGGTTTTTAAAACTATTCACTATGAAGGAACTTCAGTATGAAGGTTTTTCATTGAAAGTCATAAAACACGTTTAAAATATTTTTTCGAAAATCATCCCTTAACCCCTTAAAGGCGGGTGAAAAGTTAGTATGACTAAAAAAAGAATTATTAAATATGTCTACTGACGATCTAATGTAGGCTAATATAACTACCGGAGCGGATCGCTGGTATAACATAAAAAAGGAATTACCTGTATCCTTTCAACACGAGGTGTTACAGGAGCGTGCTTGGCCGGAGGAGGGGAGGCAGGGGGTTCCGCAAATATATTCCTAGGGTTCACCACCACAGGGGGAACCATATTGGGTGTTGAGGGCTGAAACATACATAAGAAATTATTAAACCCACCTTTGGGGGTCCAAGATAAATAGATAGCTTAGATATCTTTTATTTTGATTATCTTACCGGAGGAATACTCCAATTTGCATTATTCCATTGAGTATTAGTCAATGCTTCTGGCATGTACGGCGCTTCGGGCTCATCTGGAACTAATATATTCAAATTTAAGATTTATATGTCGGAGAATAGTAAACGATTATCGAATAATCGAATCGTCATCGCCATCTATGGCGCTGGAGTAGGGTAGTAGTCACTTCCGTCATTTTAGGCAATCTCTACCTTTTATATGCTCTCGATAGTCTGAATGCAGTCTAGTGCCAGGAGTGCTGTCCAATTCCTTAATTACAATGTAGTTGCCACGTCTTGTGTTAGGTTAGGTTTATGTGAGGTTAACCGTGGGTTTAAACAGTGTAGGCGAGTGTTGGAATTCTGTTAAAGGACGTCCTTAAGCCTACACCTTGCGTCGCAATTCCAAGGCACTGCTTAGGTTTCTCTAGTAATTGTAAGAGATCATATTTGATTATTTATCGGTTCAGTAGCAGTATCTACGTTGCGTTTACCCAATAGTCCATTCAATATCATAACCCCTTGTAGTGTTCTTTAATATTCCCCCTTTCCTCCTTCCTTCTTATCATTAAAATCTCCGAGATATATTTATATTGATTTATCTTTATAACAAAACAGTCAAAAGTTTACCTTCGAGAAGTTCTTCTTTTCCAATGATAGACAAAGCAACAAAAAGAATTGTAAAAGTTTAGGTCATGTACAAAAAGTATCTTGTTTTCAAAAACCAATGAAAGTAAGTGACGTCACGTCTTGAGGAACAATTATTTATATGGCAATATTTAGTGTCTTTCTACGAAAATGTCGATAACCATGACGTTCCACACGACGTGACGTCACGTTGTGTTTCATGGTTTAATCTTAGCATGTTTTAATAACTATGTATTAACCATTGGAAACTGTCCTTCCTAGTGGAAATCGATCATATTACTAATGCATACCTACAATAACATACTCATTGTTTAGGGAATCTTTTTTTTATGGTAGATAAGGTGCAAACGAGGAAATGGTCCACCTGGATCGTAAGTGCCCACCATCACCCATGGACATCGGTTGCATGCGTTGCATCCTCGAAGATGGAGTGGGGAGGGGGAGTGAAGAAAAAATGCTCCGGTTTCAACGGACCCTGAGCAAGAGCCCAGAGTCCACTAGATCCGCAGCATTAATAGGAAGGATCTGGTCGGGGAACAGATCCCCTACAACCAAGGGTGTGCTGGGTTACTCGGCTCTTACGAGATGCTCACCCAGCGGCACAGGGGAATAGTTTTCTAAGCCGTCCCCTCACGGGAGAAACGAGTATGTACTTGTAAGTATAAAATATTTACTTATAATAGGCTCCATAGTCCCGTAGAAGGATGTAGGTGGCGCTGGATTTCCCGTACTGTCCGGTGTGAGAAGATCCAGACCAGGCAAAGCTTCTTGTGACTTTGTGGATACACTCGCACTCACCGCTAAAACAAATTTAAAAAGTTAGTAAAATCACTAACAAACCTGACGTTCAGGTAAATCTATATAATTAAAAGGAGAAGCTGCCTTACTGACTGACATATCAACGCAGAGACTAAACTAGAAGGGTTAGAAACTTGAAATGTTTACAACGTAAATTCACCCCTTAAAGGTGTAACATGGGGGTGCAAAGTTAGTATGAAACTTTGCCATTTTTGAAGTTATTCAAATGAAATTCAGTATGAAGGTTCTTCATTGAAAGTTATAAAACACGTGTAAAAAGGGGGGTGCAAAGTTAATTTGACTACCTCATTAAATTTTTAAATATGTCTACAGACGATCTACTATAGGCTAATATAACTACCTCAATATCGTAAACGAAATTATAAAAAAACTTTTTGATGCATGATAAGTAATAAAACTCAAAAAAATCTCATTTTTTAGTTTTTAGTCTTATGTTAAATTCAAGCAGAATTTTAAAAGTATTCATATAATACGGCATAACATGAAAAATAAAAAACTACACTAAATAACACGAAATAATAATTATAATAAATATTGTAGTAAAATAATTAGTGTTAGAAATATACGAAAAAAAACTTACTTACTGTATATGGTATCCACTTTTAAAATAAATAAAAAACGACATAATACAACAAAAACCAAACGACAACAATAACCACAAACAAACTAGACAAAATACGGCATGCGATGTTTTTTACCTGAATTGTGTTCAGAAGAGTTGGAATTAGAATCAATTGGATCAAAGTTGTCCAAAATTTCGCTCAAGTCCATGTCGTGTTTGTCGCTCGAACGTGAATTTAACACTTCTATTTTATTCGCTGCAAATCAATATTTTGAAGAAATATCCGTCTAAACTAGTCAATTAAAAGTAACCTATGTGTTAATCCATGTTATAAAGTATCTGTGTATTAAATTTCATTGAAATCTGTTCAGCTGTTTTTGCGTAATTGAATAACAAACATCCAAACATCGTTTGTTCTCTTGATGATCTTTAAAACTAAGCAACGGATTTTGATGCGATTTTATTTTATAGATTGAATGATTCAAGAGGAAGGTTGATATGAATATTACATGCATAATATAGTAGAGATAAACTGATAGTTTTAGAGGTTTCTAATGTGATGTTGTAACACATTTTTTTGCGCTTCCATTGCAAACGCTGGCTGAACCCTACGAGATAGAACAAAATAATGTACTACAGTATTGTACACATACAAAAGGTCTACAAAAAAGTCCGCGATGGTATATGTCTATCTCTTAGGGATAACCCACAATAACTACTTCTTATCCTTTACTTTTTACGAGAATTAATGGATTAGTTACGAAGCTATTTTAAAATTAGATACCTCTTAGATATTTATTTTAAAAGTGGCTACCATAGACAAAAGAACACACACATACATTAAAAAAAATTGAAATGCCGATTTTTGAATGAAAATCAGTTGAGGGATCTCCCTTCTCCCCTCTACAAAACTGAGTGGTTATCCTATTGACAGATGCCGATGTATATTTTAATATAATCTTCATCCGCCAGTAAGTTTAATATAAAAATCCTAGATATTATCCCAAATCGGGAAAAACTAAACATTTTTCGAAACTAAAGATATTAAGCACCGTTGCCTAGCAACAGTTGACGTTGTACAACGAATTTATAAAAAGAATGATTGTCTATATTATTCTATCTTTCTATATTACCACGCGATTTATTTCGGTACGATATTATAAAGGATTTGTTAACGTCAGTGAGCTTCGATGACCTACCCTCGCCCTCCGTCTTACCGCGCAGGTGATACATTAGATATTTGGTGCGCGTATAATGGGATTATTCTTCAATTTAATTATTATATAGTAAAAAATAATCAAACTTACCACTAACATCCAGTACATCCAGTTCAGTTTTATCAAATATCGCCATAGGATTGTCAGAAGTGAGAAAAGAAGAGAGACCAAGATTATAAAGAGATCCATCAGCCGATAACGACGTATTGAACGTTCTGTCTATGTTGTATGAAACTGTAACAAATTAAATTAAATTATTATTACATGACATTAAAAGTAATTTTAGAAACAAAATGGATGGAAAGCTTTCTTTAATAATTACACAAATTCACGTAATTTATATTCATGAAATAAAAAATAAATTACCTAAACAGTTACGGGACTAAGAATAACAAAAAATATGACAAAAATTTTTTTTTTTTTTTCAAAATATTTTTCTTTTTTCCTTTAACAAGATTATATATTCTGTATATAGGTATCTTAAGTGTTATAATAGACCAGCAATTTAAGTGACTATCGCTGGTTTAATATCCTCTTTTTGATACATAATGTTTAACCAAAAATGTAACAAAAATAATCAGAAAATCAGACCAACTAGTGGGTAGTCCGAGAATAGAGTGTGATGACAAACTTAATATTGTTTCAGTTAACAATAGTTAATTAAAGTAAAAGCTTCAACCATCATTACAATTATGTTATATTAATAGATATAAAATAATCAAACCCATACCTTCTTCTTCACCACTTTCCGGAGCTGGTAAATCCAAGTCCTCGTCAGGACCTGGTGATGGAACGTCTTCATCGTGCTGAGGTGGAGACGGTGCTGCACTCGGTAATGTTGGTATTAGTTCGTCTAACTTTCTTTTGAGTGCTCGGACTCGAGATCCAAAGTTTTTATAAGCCTGAAGATAAGTTTTTATTATGAATTTAAGAAATCCAGAATCGAAAACACAATCAAAGGATATAAAATAATTATGTTTCAGTTAGGTGTCAGTGAGTGACACTTCAAAAAAGTATTAAAAAGAAAAATTAAAATTTTATTACTTCCGCGGCTCTTCCTTAAAGAATCATAACTAAAATATTTTTTTTCTTAATTTTAAAAATTATTATTAAATAATTTAAATTTTAGTATGAGAAAAAAAATTAAATCGAAAAAAGTTTTTTTTGAAAATATTTCATATAAATGGCAGAAAATTTGTCAGATTTTTTTTTATCCTATTTCCCATAGAAACCCAGCTATACCCTTTGTATATTCATTCAGGCTAAAATTTAATCTCTCTCATACATAATTATGTTAAATTTTTTCTGAATGACGCATGAATTTAATTCTCTGTCAATACTTTAAGTAATTTTAGGTGAGAAATTAAAAATTATAAAAAAAAATATAAGATGTTTGCTATTTGACTATTAAGTGGAAAAAAATCCACCCTGCTAAAAATCGGCGGAAAAGAAAATAGCTTTATAGTTTCTCACACATCACATTTCTTTTAGAATTACAATATATTATATAGAACTTACATAAGCAACAACTTTGACCTCTCCTCTCTGAGTAGAATAGTACTGATTTGCAGAACTCAGTAGAGCCAGCAAAGTTTCCCTTGCCACAAGCTCCCGCTGCAAAGCTTGAGTATACTTCTCTACACATGCTATGCCTTCGTTTAATTCTTTTTCTACATCGTCTTTATGACTTCTGTCTAAGAAAAAAATATAACACTTAAGTTACAGTAACAGTGATAATTTTTGAAATTATTATGAAGCAGAAATTCACTACATTATGTTTTTTTTTATGATACATGAGAGACAAACAAGCACACGGTCCACCTGATGGAAAGTGGCCACAGTTGCCCCTGGACATTGACAAAACTAGAGGGTATCTCTTGTCGGGTCTCAGTCGGGGAACAGATCCCTACCACCAATGGGGTGCTGGTTTACTGGGCTCTTACGAGATCCTCCCAGCAGCAGAGGGGAATCGTATTCTAACCTGCCCCGTCACGGGTAAAAGATATATGTTGTTCCAGGATGTTTCCTACATTTAAGATAAACATTACCATCACACATATAGTTTATGCCTGAAATACTAACAAACATCCATACATACTATTATATAGTACAGATTTAATATTTACCTTTTAAATTAGCACACAAGGCATCTGCATCAGACAATTCCAAGTGATTTTCATGTATATATTTTAGTTTTAATTGTGTGTCTGTTTCTAGGACTGTACATTGCTTTATTTTATTTACAAGCTGCTGGGGCTGAAATAAAAAAATACTTATTGGGACATTTTTTTATAACTAATCAACCCACCCTTGCTTCGCTTAGGTAAATTTTATCATGTGTTTAATTTTCAATACATTTTTCTATATGTTTATATGACGAACTCCCATACAAAGTTATCCCCTAATTTAACTCCTCCTTTTTTTGGTATAAAAGGTAGCCAATGGTAAAGGTAGCTTTTCAAGCTGGTGGTAGCTTCAGACAAACTAACTGACTGACCAATTTTTGACAAGTTTTTCAAAAGTACTTTTTTTAAAAAAGTCTAGTTGAAATAAATAATTTTGATTTGAATGTCATTTTCCAAGGTTAAGTCTATTTCAGTTCCAAATTTCAAATGTAAATATTTAGATTAATAGCAACATTTAATTATTGTTATGTTCAAACTAAACGTATGATTGCAATCAGTTGATGTCAAACTAAGAATTTTTCGTTTGTAAAACATTTTTCCAATCCAAAAATGAATTGACTGTTATTTTTTTCTCTATTCCAAGTTAAAATACACTTGCAAACACTTTCGTAAGACACATTTTTATTAGTCTCGGATAATTCGTGAACAATCTAGATGGAAAGAGCTATCCTTTAAATGAACTACACGAACTAGTTCATTAAAGATCTCGCTCTTAGTTCTTTTTAGTTCTCATATTTTTTTTGACAGCCTGCTCTACTAACCAGTGGCGTTACGTAACAAATCAAATTATTTATATTGACTTCTATAGGCAGTGATGGCCCAGTGGTTGAGTTGAGTGACTTCAAGTCTTACTCGGGAGATCCGAGTTGGATCCTAGACACACACCTCTGACTCTGAGTTATGTGTGTTTTAAGCAATTAAATATCACTTGCTTTAACGGTGAAGGAAAACATCAAGAGGAAACCTGCACTCCTGAGAGTTCCCTAAAAAGTTCTCAAAGCTGTGAGAAGTCTGCCAACCCGCACTGGGCCAGTGTATACCTTACCTACCTTGACACATGTAAATTTTAATAAAATTTAAATATCAATATGAAATTTAAATATCTATTTTTTATCATAGATTGTCGGGATGTCATTGAAAATAGCATAAGATGAATAAAATAACAATAATGTTTTTTGCACCTTTAGAACCATAACAAAGATAATGCTAATGCATAGTATTGCTATGTTAAAATAATATTTATATTTTTAATAACAAAGTTCAATATATAAATTAGAAAGAAATTGTTATTAACAAATTAATATACTCACTTGGAAGTCCAACGGATCATCATCAGTCTTCTTAATAGCTCCTGCACTGAGTAACCCAGTGAGATCTGATAAGAATTCATCATCATAGACGGCTCTTTGTTCCCAGATTTTAAATATACGTAGAATCTTTGTTCTTACTTTTTCATCTCTAAAAATATGAAACTTATTACTTAATAGAAAAATTTAAAATGTTTTTTTTATACAGAAAAGGGACAAACAAGCAGAGGGTCAACTTGGTGGAAAGTGGCTACCGTTGCCCATGGATATCGGTAAAACTAGAGAATATCTCTTATTCTGCTAATGCATAGCTGCCTTAACGATCGAGTGAGCAGAGGGAAGGAACAGAAAGCAACCCAAGCGGCTAGACCTGAATACATCAGTGACAGTGCTGGTGGTTGAAAGGTCATAATTTGCACATTCATGTCATATATTTCGGTGTCTCCTCTGATATTTTTAAATTGGTTATCTTTTGCAAATATTTATTTGGACATGAACATGGTCTGATTTTGGTAAAAATGTAGTTATATTGACATAACATAGCTTTTCCTAGTTATTGATAATTATTTTATTTATTATTGAAGAACATTTTTTTGTTCTATCATCAACAGCTTCCGCAGTGTATGTAATGAAAGACATTTGATGGCTAATTTTTTTACACCTTGGGATTCCTACTAAAACTTCACTACTGTAATTATTGTTTAACTTCAATCCCTAATTTAGCAGTAGGGATCCCTAATTTTTGAAAGAATTTTTGAAATTGGTATAGTAGTTTTTGAGTTTATTCTTTACAAACATACAAAAATATAAATCTTTCCTTCTGTGTAGATATTCTCTACATAATACACAAGTGTGGATTCTTTATTACTATATAAGTCTAGTTAATATTTTTAAAATAGTCAAATTGGACTCAAGATAAGTGACAACACACCTGTGAGGGTATAACAATCTGGCATGCATCTATAAATTATTTATTAGCTTACATATAACCTTAACAACTACTGACCTTACTAACGGTGTAGCCTTTTGTAAATTAAGGCCCCAACTTTCAACAAATTCGTAATTCTTCCTCTTGCTATACTGTATCACATCATTCGCCAAATAAAACAACACAAGACGCTGTTCTACCTTCACCCGCTTCAACACATTCAACCAGCTTGAAACAATCTTTTTATGGTGAATTCTCTGTTTTAAACACCAGCTGGATAGAGATTGGATACTCTCTTGAGTATCCTTTAGCTGTGTGAGTTTCTTTTCAAATGCTAAAGTGTTGAAATCTTCATTCTCTCCCATTGTTGTGACGGCTTATATCAACACATCTTTATTCCAAATTATATATTTAATAATAAGGGTGCAATAATTCTGCCAATGTCAGAAAGTCTTAACACACACACGTGATAAAAAATAAACCTATATTAGTGAGAAAAATATACTAATATTCCAACATACAGAAATATAAATAAACTTGCTGAAATACCGCGTTTATACTATTATCTCACTTTACTAAATTTAACCTTTCTGTAAAAACAACAGCTATATTATTTTAAAAATCAATAACATGGTATTAATTTAATATACTAAATAGCTTATCTAATCCATATTCCACTTAAAAATCAAAATTCCAAAGTGTATTTTCTACTACAACAACCGCCATTTTCTCTTATGTACAATGCGCTGTCAAACTTCGACAGACTATAAAATATTGCTATTGCCGCAGACTAAACATTAACATAGATAAACTTCTTTTTTTTCTGTTAAATGGCTTTGAATGTGCTTAAATGGTGCCTAAGCACAAAACATTCTGCCAGTGTGGCGTATAATGAAGAAATCACGAAGGAGACTGAGCGGTAAAAATTGATAAAGACTCAGTGATCATTTCTGTAAATACATCAGTAATAGCGACGGTGATACGTAGATGGTTATGCGACAGGAACCTACAAACAAATAAAATAATTAAACATATTTATACATATATACAAAAATATAATCTGCAGTGCATTACAATTAGACTTCATTGTACAGTAAATTAGACGTCAGATTATCGGATATATAAATTAACTTAGTCGTCCGTATAGTAAATTATTTGCTAGGTAGTTTGGTTAGGTTGTTTTTTTACGACGATTAATTTATTCATCCGTTTAACGGACGACTAGCAATAGCTACTTATTATTTAAATTGAGTTATATTGTAAATAAATTATTAATTTCAATAGAATTTGATTAGTCGATTCGAATATAAACACAATTTTACAATATGTTAATGTACCTGTGTATGTGTCTTCATGGTTGCCGCCATCTTAGTTGCTTTAAGCTTTGAAAAGCCGGTTTCTTTTTTTAAATTTTACTTTTGTTAGATCGCCTATGTTGTCGTAAAATGTTTATAAAATAATAGAAAAATAATTACATGTTATCGATTACAACTTTTTCATATGACAAATCGATTGTTATAAAAACTTAACTTTAGCTGTCAAAAGATGGTGGGTATTTAAATAAAACAGCATTACCATTATGCAAACATAAAATTTATATTTCTACTTAAAAATGCAACATTTATCAATATTCAGTATAAAAAATAAGTACGTAACAACAAATATTCAATTTGCTACCTCGCAATGCTATTCTGAAAGCATTTCACGTCACCTAACTTACGATCGAGTATATCATAATGAAACAATAATGCTAAAGCTCAACGACAATAAATATTTATGGTTTCCAGCAGGATATATATTACTCGATCTGGCACTTTACAAAGGAATGGTTTTCTAATAATAATAAATATCTTAAAAGCTAATTAAATGCTCGTGTTTAGGAACTGTATGTAACAAAAATCATTCGTTTATTTAAAAAAATCATACTTCATTAGGGCTGTTCTTTTTCATACAATAGTGATGCGATTCTATAACAAAATCGATTACATAATTTGCAAAAATTAGAAATAAGTTCTATTTTCTTACAGTGATAATAAAAATACATCCAAAACACGAGCACTATAAATATAATTTGACTAAATTATATTCTCGCATTAAATAAGATTCGTAGTACATTTTAAGGCATGAGTATCATAAGCTGAAACTAATCAATCGCTATCCTATTTCTCTCAATGTCACTAAACTAAAATCGTAGTGTCCACAGTGTATATTCATTTGCTAAAAAATTATATGAGCGATGAAAGACACTTAGCGGTAATTCTCATTTCGCGTACTGTGACGTCACGATTCACTATTCAGAGATTCGTGTAGATATTACATGTCTAATGTGTTTCCTCTGGTTATAGTGAAGTGGATAGTCAAGACTGATCAACGGTGATGCCAACATTTAAATACATTATTACCACCAAACATGTTTTTCCGGCAACTAATGTGTAACATGGATTTCTATTGAAACAAATATATCTGTCGGAAATAATAAAGGATTATCGAATAATCGAATCGTCATAGATATCTATGGCTCTGGAGTAGGGTAGTAGTCACTTCCTTGGTTTGACAGTCTCGACCCTTTATATGCCATCGACAGTCTGACTGAAGTCTTAGTCATGCGCGGTTTCTCAAAGAGTGAAGTAGCCTCTAGATAGTGTTGTGCAATGCAGTATTGTGTTAGTGCTTGGACTACCGCCCGATTAAGGTCACGTGATTACCATACGATGTACTTGCCACGTCTTGTTGTTGTAGGTTAGGGTTATGTTAGCTTAACCTTGGGCTTACAGTGATTCCCTTATTTTGCGCCGACATGTCTATTTTTTTCTCTTCATATACTGAAAAGAATTCTGCGGAATTAAATAATTGTACAGTTAAACACTTCGAAGATTTGGCAACACTCCTAAATCATTTTAGCCTTGTGATCTTGTGGCGATGTGCTGACAAAATCGGTAGTATGGTCGTTTATTTAATGAGTCATAGGCCATATGTATTTTTTAGCAAATCAATAACACCAACTACAAAGTAGACATAAGTAAAGTTACACCATAACATCCATATACTAACTAAACCTAAATTATTAAGTCAAGCTTAGTCAACGTTCACCAAAGTGTGGACTCTTAAAACAATTTAACAGGCAACACTTTAGCGTAGAAATATTTAGAATGTTTAAAATTGTATTTGATTTCGAAAAATAACTTGGGAATTTTCGTATAATTGACAGTTTATTAGTTAATGCGTAAATGTAGACATATTTGCGTTCCACACAGGTTTAGGACTTTTGAGCAGTGTTGCCAACTATACTGTTATAGTAGTGAGAAACAAATTACTATTATACACTTAACAACTCGGCGAATTCATCCATTACCAAAGTTACGGAAATTTTTGGAAATGGCAACCTGATTTTAATAAAATTGTTTTTTTTTTTTTGCAAATAGCAAATGTTGACGTAAAAACTTTTTGAAATAATTGTTTTCAATGGTTGGCAGCACTACACTTGTCGGTTGCAGGTAATGTCCCGTGGCCAGTGTCTACTTTTCGTACAACCTAAGTAATCACAAAACATTCTGTAGAACCAAAACGAACTGCGATAAAAAGCAAAATTACGACAAAAAAATAACAATTTCAAAAAATATAAAAAAGGAAGATAATTCAAACCTAAAATAAATATTGTTAATATCGTTAAAATGCATATTTCCCTATATATTAAAAATCCATAAAGCTTAAAACGTAGATATAGATGATTACGAACGATTTCATTTGTAACTAACTAGCCGACCCGCACGACACCGTTCGCGTGTTGCTCCGCTCCTATGGGTCGTAGCGAGGTGTTAAATAGCCTAAGTTACTCCTTGTTACATCAGGTATCTGCCAGTGAAAGTCCCATCAAAATTGTTCCAGTCATTTCAAAGCGGTTATTTTTATACTATAAACAGACACTACAATTTTATTTATTTGTATGGATAAATAACAAGTTTTTTTTTATATTTCAGGATATTAAAATCCGTCCATCCGTGACGTAGCAGACGCGCGGGAACTGAAACGACGTATAAGAAACAATCGCGTGTGACGTGCTGTTCTCGCCCCGCCAAAATTCAAGGTCAAACCTATACTTGCGTGCCGATAGCTATACTTATTTCAATTTGGCCAAAATTACACAATTATCCTACTAATATTATAAACGCGAAAGTTTGTAAGAAGGTATGTATGTTTGTTGCTCTTTCACGCAAAAACTGCTGAATGGGTTTTGATGAAACTTTACAATAATATAGCTTATATATCAAAATAACACATAAGTTATAACTTATATAATGATATAGTGTGAATTTTGCAAATAGCGGGTGAAACCGGCGCAGCTTGTTTTACAATATTTACCTTTTTTACAAAATTCAAGGGCGGTTAGTTTTAGCTAATGTTATACAGGACTTTTTTTTTTAATCTTTATCGGTCTCGGTCTTTACGATACTAAAAGATGTAATTATTATATTTAACTTGTTAACAGTAAAATCAATTAGAGATCCTCAGAAATTCTTACTAAAACCAACCCAAGGTGTAAAAAATTAGCCATAAAATGTCTTTCATCGCATGCGCTGCGGAAAGTACTGATGATAGAACAAAAAAATGTTATACAATATTATAGAACGTATCAATATCTACAAAAAACTTAGCGAGACCATATATCCAACTATTGCAGTTATGTCACTATAACTACTTTTTTACTTTTTAAAAGTCCTATCAAAATCAGACCATGTTGCCATACCGTTGTATTAATCCTTATCCAAATAAATTATTTCGTATTTAAAACTGTTTCAATACCTGTGGATTACTTTTTGAATTATAGAAATTGGACATTCCATTCAAAGGATATTACGAAATTAAAAATGTCAATATAAACAAAAAACACGCGCCGGTGTGGCTCCACGCAGCGCAGAATGTTTTAAAAAATAATAAAAGCCTTACAAGAAATAAATCGTTAAAAGGAGTGATAAATTAGTTACTTTCTTTTGTGGATATCCTTTTAATTAAATATATGTATAAAATCGTCGGTAGTCACCTATACCTACTTATGTATATTTAGTTACGGACTTACAGTACATTCCTAAAACGTTTAAAACTTAACTTGTAACTATCCTAACAACGACAAGAGAAGTGAATCTAGCGGTTTTACACAGACAGTACCAACCAGATAAAATACACGAATACTTTTTTCAATTACCAAAACCCCTCCTCGCTTATGTCAGCAAAATAGAAACAAAGCCCAAACCCCCTCGTAATGACGTAAACATTGGTGGGTAGATGTATTTTTAAATCCTTTATTAAGCTACTCAAAGGCTTTGACATTTTTATTGGTATCGCAAACACTATGTAGACCCCCCATTAATACTAACGTAATACATGAATGGCCCCTCTCCTTTGTACGTTTTTTTTTCATTAATTTAGCCGTCATGTCTCAAAGTCTTTCTTTCCAGGTCTTTTTTGTTTATTGGAATGTACATGACAACACTGTTTAACTAATCAGTTAGTTAAATATGTTTATAAGTAATGGTGAACAAACGATGACTAAAATAAGTGGGGACAGCATCAAAATTTATATATTATTAACTAAATAGATTTAAAGATGTTAATCTTTTATGTTAATAAAAATCAAATAAATCATGTAATTATTATTCATTTACATTTCAGTGTTGCAAGATGTAAAAAAAATCACACAAAAATAATGAAAGTTTTCAGTACAATTATTCGTTGAAAATGCAATTTTGTTGTGTATCAGGAATGTCAAAATTATTAAAAATATAGTAAAGTAGTAGTAGCCGGCAGCTAACTATAGGTTTGAGAAAAAATAGTGGGGAGAAGTTGCGCATTGCGAGCGTGACGCGCAGCAGACGCGCGAGAACCGAAACGTCGCATAAGAACAAATCCCGTGTGACGCGCTGCTCTCGTCCTTAATAGTGACTTCTGCTTCCCCTCTGGGAGAGCATCTCGTAAGAGCCGAGTAACTCAGCATCCCTTGTAAGTAAGTGGCCAAGTGTCAGACTTACCCCCTCTCCCATCTCATTATTGCTGCAGATCTAGTAAACTCTGGCTCTTGGTCATGATCTGCTGAAACCGCAGCATTTTTTTTCTTCACCCCCTAACCACTCTATCTTCAAGGATGCAACGCATCGACAAAACCATACCATCTACTCGTTTGCGTCCATATCTACCATAAAAAAAATAATCGTAATTTTTTTTTAAAGATTTTTTTTGCTATAAATTTGGTATATTTGAGAGATGTTAAGAGATCTATTCTAGAAATGACAAGTATTCGTGTATTTCATTCAGTTAGTAAGAAGATCAAACGTCACACACAACTTATTGTCAGACGATTGCTTATAAGTCGGAAGCCTCGAAACAAATTGCGTTACAACAATTGCATGAAAGACAACAACATCGAAATATTCTTACAAAATGTTTTTAAAAATGTCCAAAATCTTCGCACACGACGCCATCTTATATATTATTTGTAGAACAAAACCTTACTCATAACAGCCATTTTACTAATCATGTTTTCAATTTTTTTATACTTAAATTTCTTCACAGAATATTCAAATTTATCTCATGTACATAAAGTACATATTTATTCAAAGAAAAGATATTGCTTTATTCTACAAATAATAATCTTCCAATACATTATAATATCATTTGGTAACTCGTATCCACATTGCCAACTTAGCCCAATTTGTACTTGTAATATTATTAGTCATGAAATTATTAAAAAAAAAAGAGGAAAGAAACTTAAAAAGAATAATGAGTTTCCTTATAGGTTTGTAAATAAAGTTTTTATATAATGCGTAAAAAAATCGTTAGATAATGAGGTTAAATGAGATATTATATGTAACAATTGTAACACAACATTGGAATTATAATTGACAACATTTCATATTTTTAACATATATATATATCGGGAGGACTGTCCTCATAACAAATAGCCTGCGCTTGTTGCCTCCACGTGCCGCCTTCACGTGCACCTTACGCCAAGCCAAACAACACGTGTTATGCAGGTGGCCGAACAGGTGGGTTTCAATAATAAGTTTTGCTATAAAATGCCGGACTTAGGTAGTCTTTCTCAAGCCACCGTAGTGATCGGATCTCTTTAAAGTTGGACGTCTCCGAATAAGGATTATGTGAGTTCTTACGTCTTATTTATTGTGAGTTTAACTCTTAGGTTTAGACAATAAAACTAAGCAGTGGAGGCGAGATATGAAACTAGAAGAAAAATAAATGGATATGAGCTCGGTATGGTTAAATAAAGTTTGAAATTTAATCGTTTCTAAATAGAAGAAAACGCCAAATGACGTCATATATACGGTTGAATAGCGATCTTATTCTGCCGTATATGTGACGTCATCACATGTTTTAGTTTTTATTTTTTTCTCTAACAAAATAATTTAAGTGCTTCATATTTATGAAATGTTGTCAATTATGTATTATTACAACACTTACCTTATAAATAAAAAGTAAGAAAAAAATCGTTGTATAATGAGATTTAATTTGGACATTTTGAATGACACACAAACATATTGTGCGTTTAAATATTGTATAATTAATAAATAATCATATCACTTGATAATTATAGCAGCTCATAAAAGCTTCATTAATTCAACAATTCCAGCCAAAATCTTTTTGTTAGTTGCTATCCTGTTAATTTTAATTTTAAAAAAAAATTGAAAAAAAATTAAAAGGTCCTAATACTGAAGCATTTTTCATACCTTTCATTTAATATCGAAATAATATTAAAAATGTAGCAATTACTGCCTTGTTCAGTTTATGTAAGACGAGGTTTGACGTCATCAACTTGTATGAGTTGTTCTATGGGGATGAGGGATAGTTCACCCCCCAACATCGGTGCTGGTGGGCCCTGTAATAAATAGTTATTACCATAAGCACAACAACGCTAGATTAATCTATGGTTTCTTGGATTCTATTGGAAATCACTCCTTTCCATAGAAAAAGACTACTAGTACTCTTAACCGCTCCAACTAAGCTAAAATGTTTGTTAGGAGTGGGCCACGTCAGTAGTCTAAAGACTGGAATATGAACCCACCACCTATCGTCCGTAAATCCAACTTTGTAAAGTTACAATAACAAAACACTAAAGTAATCGCCATAATATAGTTTACAACGCAATATTACATCAGGATACTCAAATAATAGTAAGTGTCGGGCTAAAAGATACTGCGTCCACACCTCCTGACCTCACGTTCTCAGCACATAAATATCTCGTTACATCGTATGGACGCGGCCTAACAAAAAATTAGGACTTGTTCACATGAATGGAATAGTATAATGTATAGTTTCTAGGTACTATGGTTATTTATGCAATGATGATTGATGATTCAGCTCCATTAAAAAGGAAAATGTGGTGTAAAATTTTGTAAAGGATACAATTTTTTTATTTTTTTGTTTAGACAGTTATTTGGGTTCTAAATCGTCGTAAAAGATTTCATGCTAGATAGATATTTTTATAATTAGATAATATCATAAATATTTCTCTATTATACCAGTAATTTCTCTTATTACTTTTAATATTGATTTGACTAAATAATGCAACCCTTGTTTTTTTCCTGTGTGCCGTTGAAATTCAAATTTTCTCCCTATTTGTAAATTGTATATTGACACATCTTTCATCACAACATGGGGCCGTTCAAGTATTACGTAACTATTAAAGGACAAGGTCCTTTTCTTTGCTTATTTTTGATTGGGGATGATATCCCATGAGGATATAAGACTGATTTATAATGAAAAAAGAATACAAGTAATTTGTCTTTAAAGACTTACAGGTGTAGTATGAGGTCTTTCTGGTGTATGTGGAGAATGTTTATCCGCCGCTTGAGCAGCTTCTCTGGCTTTTCTTAATCCCAACGAAAACACAGCAACTGAGCGTACTCTTTTCACTAAAGCAGCCCGAGCTCGGGAACGACCTATACAGAGAAGAAACTTGTAAAAAATAAAAGGCTGCTGATTCAATACGCTAAGGATTTACAAGTACATGTAATTAGCATTAATTACAACTTCATTAAACTTTTTTGCCTTTTTCTCGTTAACCCTTTCATTTGATACCCATATAAGGTTACAAAATGATTAATTGGTTCATTACTTTTGGCAGTCCGCCATATTGGATTAAGAATTACAGAAACCAAAATAGTAAACAATATTTCAGATATGTTGGATTTGAAATTAAGTTGCAAGTTGTAAAAAGCTTGTAAAGTACTTGACAAGAAAATAACTGACTGCTCTTATCCTTAGGCTTGTCGTCCTCGCTAGATGTAGCACTTGTATCCATAGACGGCGCTGCAGAAGGTACAGCATTCAAATCCGGCTCCGAACCTCCTGCGCTAACGCTGCCAGATAGCTCCTGGAATTTGCACTAAGTTATAAAACTAATGCGACAGTGATGGCCCTGTGGTTGAGATTTCAATGTCTTACCTCTGACTTTTCTAAGTTATGTTTGTTTTAAGTAATTAAATATCACTCGTTTTAACGGTGAAGGAAAACATCGTACGGAAACCTGTATTCCTGCGAGTTTCCTAAAGTTCTCAAAGGTGTGTGAAGTCTGACAACCTGCACTGGGCCAGCGTGGTGGACTGTGCCCTTATACCCTTCTCATTCTGAGGAGAAGATCCGGCTCAGCGGTGGGCCGTTGACGGGTCGTGATGATGATGATGATGATAAAACTAACGACACCAAGAATGAGAGAGAAAACACAGTTTTGTGATACTGACCTGTAGAGTAGGATTAACAAGAGGACGATGTTGCGTTGGATGAGGAATACAGTGCGCAGATCTATGGAGAGGCTCATCTCTTAGGCCACGTACTCCCAGAAGAGATAAGGGAGCTCCAGGATTTCCTTCCTGTAAGAAAAATCTAAACGTGAGTTTTGCAAAGTTAAGTAGCATTGTAGAAATTTTTATACTATGTGCTGTCCGGTCAATTTTGAGATAACTTGGATGAAGGCACCTCTTTTTACAATAATAAGAGCAGAAAAGCAGCAAAACAGTCGATAGGTAACGCTCTAATGTGAAATATTTTAATATTAAGACACAATTTATAAGTTAGTCAAAATGTCAATATATTAATATGTCTTATACTTCCACTGCAATAAAACATGTAAGAAAAATTATTTTTTTTGTCTTTAAATATCCAAGAGTAGCATCTTGAAAAACTTTTTGAAGTGTAGCCTTATTTTTCGATGATTAGATGTTCTTGCAGTAAATCACATTTATAAAATTGTGATTAAGTCTATACTTATGTATGGTTGTGAGACTTGGACACTAACACTGCAGGAAGAAAATAAACTCCTGGTGGCTGAACGAAAGATACTTTGAAAGATCCTGGGCCCGATAAGAAGAGAGGATGGCTTCAGAATCCGAAAGAACGCCGAAATAAAAGAAATCATAGCCGAACCTAATACCATCCTAATAGCATAATTGGGACGGCCGAATGGAATGGAAGGACCTAGGTATCGCTGGATCGACACAGTTGAAACGGATCTGAACGATCTTAAGGCCAACGGCTGGCGAGAGACTCTAGAACCGGGACCATTGGCGCTAACTCATGTTGGAGGTCAAGATTCACTTTATAACCTTGTAAGTAAGTAAGTAGATTAAAACAAAAAAAATTTCTATGACTTTTGAGAGTCAGTAATTACTTAATTATTTATGTCTGTATGTATTACCTTACGTCGAATAGGCTTCGTGGGACTAACATCTTGTAATATCTGCAATGAGCCTGTGGTTACTGGCTCCGTTATAGACGCCGCTTTAGGCCTGCAAACATACGTGTATGTAAAATCATTATATACATTATGATTAATACGGACAAGCAGTGGACAGGAAAGCGAAGTTTTTAAAAAGTGCAATGAGAAATATTAGTGACAGAGATAGTCGATTAGGGTAACTTTGATTTTTTGAATCGCCTAATATTTCTAATAGTACACATTTCCATCTAAATTTCAGTGTTATTTACGATTACTAAGCAAAATTAACCTCTATAATGTAATGAGTGAGAATCAATAACATCTTGATCATTACTTGACCCAATTTAATCGCTCAATTTCTGTATGTGAATCTTCATTTTTTTTTTTTCGGACATGTGTTGCCAGCAATTAGGCAGCATTTTCACAAAACAAAGTATACATATAATATTTGTAACATTTCTGTAGAAAAAACAACACTTATTTTATATCAAAGTTACCATAATAAATTGTAACACAAAGTTAAAGTTGAGGGGTTTAAATATACAATTCCAGACACATAGGGGGTTTAAATATTAGATCGTGGTATGTTAGAGACGTAGCAAAAAGCAAGCTTTTAGTTATGCATCATCTTTACCTTTTAATTTATATTTATCTTTATATGTTGGTCAAGAAAACTACAATTGAGAGAAAAAAATTTATTGCAACCAAATCACAATTATAATATAAGCATATAATAAATACTGTATCAATGGAATGGAATGGAATATATACTCTAACTACACACCGTTCCAGGCATATTGTGTCAAATTAACTGAAAACAAAAAGAATAAAACCAATTTTAAACATATGAACGCATGAGCTACTGTAAAAACCTATGTGTATGATTTTTTCTTAACAATCTGTAATTTTTGAAACACCAATTTTTTTTAAATTTATTTATACCTTAATTAACGATTAATGCCATCTAAACACATTCATATGATACTTACCTATAATATTTCCTAAAACTAATAAAAATAATTTTGTATACAATGTGTATGTGTGTGTATGTATTGTCAAAACCCTGTGCTATCCAATATAATACATATTGAATTGAATCAGGCGTTACTTTGCGGAAATTCGTGATTTAAAAGAAATCAAAAAGGTTACCTTGCTATAATCCGTCGAAATCTGAACAACCAGACTAGTATGGCACAACCCAGAAGACCACCCAGCACACATAAAAGTGAGACGAAACGCGAAGATGCTTCGGTTACGGAGCGAAACGTACGTCTATTATCGATCGCGATCTACTTATACGGGTTCTGGTTCGCTGTCTCACTTTTCTGTGAACGGTGTGCTCTTCTGGATTGTGTCGTATTAGTCTAGTTGTTCGATCGCCGAGCTTCCTACTTATGTGGAGTGTCTTGGTTCGGGTTCACGCGTCTCACTTTTATGTGGGCAGGGTGCTCTTCTGGGTTGTGCCGTATTAGTCTGGTTGTTCGATCGTCGAGCTTCCTACTTGTGTGATGTGTCTTGGTTCGGGTTCACGCGTCTCACTTTTATGTGGGCAGGGTGCTCTTCTGGGTTGTGCCGTATTAGTCTGGTTGTTCGATCGTCGAGCTTCCTACTTGTGTGGTGTGTCTTGGTTATGTGGGCAAGGTGCTCTTCTGGGTTGTGCCGTATTAGTCTCGTTGTTCGATCGTCGAGCTTCCTACTTGTGTGGTGTGTCTTGGTTATGTGGGCAAGGTGCTCTTCTGGGTTGTGCCGTATTAGTCTCGTTGTTCGATCGTCGAGCTTCCTACTTGTGTGGTGTGTCTTGGTTCGGGTTCACGCGTCCACTTTTATGTGGGCAGGGTGCTCTTCTGGGTTGTGCCGTATTAGTCTGGTTGTTCGATCGTCGAGCTTCCTACTTGTGTGATGTGTCTTGGTTCGGGTTCACGCGTCTCACTTTTATGTGGGCAGGGTGCTCTTCTGGGTTGTGCCGTATTAGTCTGGTTGTTCGATCGTCGAGCTTCCTACTTGTGTGGTGTGTCTTGGTTATGTGGGCAAGGTGCTCTTCTGGGTTGTGCCGTATTAGTCTCGTTGTTCGATCGTCGAGCTTCCTACTTGTGTGGTGTGTCTTGGTTATGTGGGCAAGGTGCTCTTCTGGGTTGTGCCGTATTAGTCTCGTTGTTCGATCGTCGAGCTTCCTACTTGTGTGGTGTGTCTTGGTTCGGGTTCACGCGTCCACTTTTATGTGGGCAGGGTGCTCTTCTGGGTTCTGCCGTATTAGTCTGGTTGTTTGATCGTCGAGCTTCCTACTTGTGCGGTGTGTCTAGGTTCGGGTTCGCGCGTCTCACTTTTATGTGGGCATTGTGATCTTCTGGGTTGTGCCATACGAGGCTGGTTGTTCAGATTTTCGCGGATTACAGCAAGGTAACCTTTGTGATTCCTTGCTATATAATACATTTATGGGGGAATCTAAATAGTTTTTCCATACATTAACAGTCATTTCGACGAAGCCTACAGACATAATCATTTCATGGTTTCAAGTCTATATTGTATTATATTGACTACCACCATATTAAATTAAAATAATGTCACTTATATTCTAAAGCATAAATTTCCTAACTATATCTAATAAGTTTATTTAAATCATAAGTGCAATCTTTTTATGGTCGATATGGTGAAAAATGAAATGAAGCAAGATATAAAGATAGTTTTTTTCTATATCTATCAGATTTAGTTGATAATAATTACTAAAATGTCTGACAAAAGTGGATTAATTAACTCCCTTCTCTTCGTTTTCTCATACTTCCCCTTCCAGGTATATCATAATGCCTAAAACTTGTTTAAATTATTAACATGAAATAAGAATTAATTATATCAAACACAAATTACTCAAACCATGTGAATTCTTTAAACTACAGATAAGACAGGGTTTTGAAAATCATCGATAAGTTTATTCTGTAGCGCCTGATTAAATACCATTGAAACTTACCTAAAAGGTGGTATTTCGGGTATCTTCCCAATATTTATGCGTTTTTTGTCTATGACCTTGTCAACGGGCTTAGGTGTGGTAGGGGTCGCGTGTGGTGTTGTACGACATGATGTCCGTATATCATCTGTACTTGGACCTTCAGACTAAAAAAAACCAATGGAATATATTTAAAATATTTACTTACTAGCCGACCCACTGGCTTTATATTTGTTACATAAGAGTATATATATATCACTTTTATAATATTTTTCATTGATGCATCGCTGGTATGGGCCGTAGCGTTAGAAAATATATAGTAACTTCTACTCACCAATAATGGGGCGTGTGCGTTTTTAATAGCTTCTCTTCTTTGAAATTCCACTTTAGCCATTTCCGTGGCGAGCCAGGCTGGGATTTCTGGAATGGCTATACGAAGGCAGAGCACGATCACTAATACAACGTGCTGAAACAGACAGCAATAGCATCCTAAAACATTTAGAATATTTTGAGTTAACCAAGTTGGATAATTATCATGTTTTTTTTTCTAATAGTAATTTCCATAGGTAATATAACAATGATCGGGATTGTTATATTACCTATGGAACCCTTCGGGATCGGGATACATAAAGAACCAGTTCATGATCATAATTCAAAAAGAATGTAATCTAACCTCCAAAGCCACAATAACTAATATTGTTTGTGCAGGAGAAGCGTCCGGCAATAAACGATGTACAGGACCCGAAAGACCGATGAGGGCACAATTTACCAGAACAGCTACTGCTACCATCGCTTCCATTGCGTGCTGAAATTATAAATTACAGTTATTTCAATCACTTATCATTGCAAACAGTGTAAATATAGTTAAGCCTTCTACGGAAGAGCAGTGCGAGTATATTAGGAAAAATCTGGGCTACGGACGTCTAACCTTCCTCATTGCCCTTTGGATAATTTATTCCAAGTTAATGATAATCAAAATTTTAAAAAAATACATTATAGCTTATAGAATTCCTTGCTTATAAAATCTCCTTCCTGAGATAAAGGCGTTCAACCAAACAAACTCTTCAGCTTTACAATATTAGTATAGATTACTGGTGGTTGTACACATACCTGCCAACTCCCAATACTGCTAACTCGTTCACCAAATGGTCGTTGGGCCACGTGACACAATTTAAAAGCATCTGCACGAACTTCACACGCGTTATTGAGTAACGCGCATAATGCCGCTAGTGGGAAAGCGGCTGAAAACAACACCACGTGGCCGAGTTGCGTCAGCATTTCTAAGTATTCTGCGAATGTGCCTTCATACTGCAACAAATTAAACACAAGGTTTACTACTTATGGTAACAATATATATGTCAGCGTCTAAGTTAGGCGTACGTTTTTTTTTTTTTTAAAGATTACTAGCAGTATGGATCACATACTACTAGTATTCCCTTTACCCCTCCTAGTAAGCTGGCATTAGTCCAATGTCCGGTATTTGAACCCACGACTTATCGATCGCGAATCCAACGCCTGAACCACTGAGCTACTGCCGCTTACGTTAGTTAGCTAACCTATGATTTGAACAGAGGGCCTGTGCAATGGAGGCGAGTGTTGTAATTACTTAAAGGAATTCTTTAAGCCTACACCTTGGTCACAAGTCCAAGACACTTTTGACTCAGTAGCAGTTTCGTTGGGTTTACCCAATAGTCTATTCAATATCCAACCCCTCTTGGTGTTCTTCAATATTCCCCTCTACTCTTCATTAAATCTCCGAGTTTTATTAGCCTAAATTCAACTGTAATACCATTTACCATTAGCCAGATCCAGTCTACATCGGTGTGACAAGTTTCAGCTTAATGGGATACCAAGAAGTAGCTCATACGAGTCCACCATCTTAGATGGTTTTGTTAAAGCATACATTGTCATAAAATATAAACGTGTAAGCAAAACTTCATCTTCAATTTTCATTGATTTCAAGCGGTTTAAAATATGTATTAAAATATGGTTGTAAATTTGGACCCAAACATACTTAAATAAAAAAAAATACAATTAAAATAATAACTTGTAAAAAGGACTTAGTCTTTGAGTCAAAAACTTCGAAGATTTGACTACAGAAAAACACCGCAAACTAAATGTTTTAACTTTTTTTATTCAGAGTAAACCCTGTACCTTAAATAACTGCGACTCTAATTCAGCCTGATGTATAACCTTCTGTCCTACTAAGGGTTCCTTAGAATCAGAATCTCTTCGATCATCCTTCTCCTTCTCCGTACTTCCGTTTATCAACATTTCCGGTGGATCTCCAGAGGAAGAGGTTTTCTTCTCGAATAACTCCGTCAATTGTGTTGATGTCGGTACTGAAAATAAATTTTTGTAAAGAAAATTTTTGGGATAGAATAAAATAGAAGAGAATATAATTTTACATACTTTTACTAGGACTTATAGCTCCAAAAACGTCGAAACAGATTTTAGCCAACCTCAAATTTTCAATAAGGTATGGCAAGGCGGATTCCTTGAGATTTCCGATTATTTGACGAGTTATTAGTAATACTGCTAATTGCTGAAATATAATATACGTTAAATTTGTTGATTGAGGCCCTTCTAAATTATAATTTCCTTTTAAATATCTTACCTCCTTCAACTTATCCATATCCTGAAGATAAAACGCAATGTAGAACAAACTCATAAATGAGTTGACGAATTGAAACTGTAAGAGGAAACAAACTCATGAACACTATATAAATAACTTTAGTTTTCTAGATCAAAAGCGCTTTTAATATTATAAAATGTCTTCCTATTTGTTTATAGTTACAAATATGGGATAGATAATATTTTATTTCAAATCTTTTGTTAGGTTTTCTAAACTCCTTCTTTTATGAGAAGGAGATGCAGAGAAAAGCGGGATAAGGACTCATTCACGTTCAACAGATTGGGAGTTTGATTCGAATTGCTTTTGCTTTTCGAAACCGATACGACTTCGTCCGCGTGGAATAGCGATACCACCATACAACTTTTCATCCCCCCGTATCAACCGCTTAGAACCCTTTTTTCGCATTAAAAAGTAACCTATGTCCTTTCTCATGCTCTAGACTATCTGTGTACTTTTATTTAAATCGGTTCAGTAGTTTTGGCGTGAAAACGCGACAGACAGAGAGAGATACTTTCGCATTTATAATATTAGTAAGGATAAGGATAACATTGATTTGAAAAATTTAAATGAAGGCGATCAAAATTATTAACAAAGTTTAATGAAATGTAGTGAATAGTGATTTTAATATTTTGCATCCCTAGATTTAAACTGATCTAACACAAAATTTTTGCTAATTTTGATTTTGTAATAAAATGACCTCAAATTACTCAATTCCCACAAATTACAATTTTGAGTTAAGCCACTTTAATTCTTAAGATGCGATTTCTCAGATTTTACGATGATTGTGTTATGTATCTTAAAGTATATGTGTATGTAAAACTAAATAATGAAATCTGAAAAATTTGATGAAATTTCATGCATAAAAAAACATGCATATGCAATAAAAACGCTGTGCCGTGATTCACTGCTTATTGCTTTGTTATTTCTTTTAGTATAGCAAAAGCATGATTTTAGTACGAATACAAACCAATGCTATTTTCAGAATCAGATGATTTTCATACTTTGTCTCGAGTCGATAGTTTTCTGTTTAAAAATTGTAGTCGGTGTTACCATTTTATAAAATTTGTTGTATTTCGTGTCCATTCCAGTTTTGGTAAGCGGTAAAGAGAAAATATGCGCTATAGTATTTTATACCACTACTTACTGGTAATATTTAGTCTACTTTTGTCTAATACTATGTCTAAACTCAATTATATAACATGATATTCTGTTTAACTGGGCTGAATCAAATTACATGTACTAATAAGTATAACTGTCTTCGAGCATATCTCATGTCTATCATCTCTCAACAAGAATACAATGTACAAATAAAAAGGAAGAAAGTTTTAATATCTTTTTACAAAAACAGAACGGTAGATAAGGTGCAAACGAGCAGACGGTTTACTGGATGGTAAGTAGCCATCATCGCCCATGGACGTTGCATCCTCAAAGATAGAGTGGGTTGGGGGAGTGAAGAAAAAAATACTGCGGTTTCAGCGGGCCCTATACAACAGCCCTGAGTTCACTAGATCCGCAACATTAATGAGATGGGAGAGGGAGGGGGTAAGACCCATATGCGGCTCGACCGGAACGCGTCTATGACACTTGGCGATCGGCTTCGCATGCTGGTGGTCATAAGCCAGTCGGGGAACAGACCAAGGAAAATTGAACCAAATTGATCCGAAATGATTTTCTCACAAATAACCCTACTAAACAAAGGCCATAACTCCACCCCACAAGATATATGTTTGTTAAGATCCAACAGAATAGCCTCATTTAACATATGTTGAGCGAGGTTAGGTAAATTTTCTTACCTCTAGTGGAAACGCAGCTTAAATCCATGACTTATTTGCTCAACACAACTTGATATAAATAAAATTATATTTAATCAACACATATTTTTTTATTTTATAATTAATAATTATTACAACTTGTAAGATCATGCCCAGTTAAATAGAGTATTGGTAGAACTATTTATTTTATATTTTTATACTAATATAATATTTAATCTAAATAGTTAAAATCTAGAAGAATATTAGGTTGTCACATGCAAAAAATCAAACAAATGTTAATCTCCAGTAAAAGTTGCTATTATAAAAAAACGGAAAATTCACTCAACAAACACAAACGTTAATACCACTTGAATTTTATAACGACGTTTGTCTTTGAAAACTTTTACTTACTTGTCACTATTTCAATATAATTTAGACGTTTTTAGGGGGGGAAACTAAACTGTTGAAAATGAGATTTTCCTAAAAATACAAGGGCTGTTTATAAATATAATTTTTGAAATCTATGGAAGTATAAAACTGAAGGAAATTGGTGGAAGTTCTATTTTACAATTATATACGCTGTAGTTACTAATTCCAACTTAAATATAATTGAAACTGCAAACTTCTATATATATTTTTTTATAAAAAAAATAATAACCTTTATCATTCAACCATCTTGCAATACGAGCGTATAGCTCTTCTTCAACAGCAATCAAAATAGCTAGAAAAGCTCGAGGAATCCAACTGAAATAAAATATCGTATCTTCCCACCAATCCTGAAATTAAATTAATTAATAGAAAAAAAAAGTACGGAAACAAAGAAAACTACTTTACTGTACAGATTGATACGATTTTTTTAAAATCTACCTGATTATAACAATATATTTGAAATTGGGAATAGATGAGGGAAGGTTTTGTATTATAAATAGGTTCTTCTCGGAACTCGTGTGATTTCAGTTTTAGGTATTTAAAGATAGTTTGCTGAATAATTAAACAATTAGTGTAGTTGCTGTTTTGCTGAAGAAGTGTTAAATCTAAGAGTCAGGAGGTCGACTTCCGTCTAGACGTCTAGTTGGGGAACTTTCTCGAAAATTCATTAAAAAACTAAATACGTACTTGAGTACGTAGTAAGGCAAAGGTAGCAAGTGCAGCAACAGCGAGGCACAGCAGCATGAGAGGGAGAGAGACACAGTGGCGCCACACGCGTCGCCTCCATGCTGCATATTGGGGCTCCGGCCGACCTGTCACCTCACTGATGCCCATGTCACCCTGTGTATACAGATAGACCTCTATTAAACATTTAAAACACCTTTTCCCTAGACTCCTCTTGAATCACTATCTATTAAACTGCATCAAAATCCATTGCGTAGTTTTAAAGATCTAAGCATACATAGGGACAGCGGGAAGCGACTTTGTTGTATACTATGTAAAGATATATTAGAACCAAATGTATTATTATTATATATGCAAAAAATTAAGGCGTCTTTGTTGATTCCTTATACACTATAATGTGATAATATAAAATCCGGTAGATTTGCAACAATCTATTGATTAATTTTGACTTGATTTATAAAGTCTAAATATATTTATTAAATAGTAAAATAGAATTGATGCCATAGAGGTGCAAAACGTTCTTTTAATCAAGTCCGACAAAAATTATACTAATTTCTAATATTTCTAAGCTAAATCTAAAATTCCTAAGCAGAAAGTAAGAGATATGTGAGATAAGTAGAAATAGAAAACCTACACTGTGTCCAATATAGCTTGATCCATGCTGTCATCGCAAAACACACCTATGAAATATCGTATTTTGCGTGAAATGTAAAGTGATAATTACCATACTTCATTGGCAAATAGTGACAACTAATGGTTCGATTAATTTAAATGAGTCGATAAAAAAAAAGAAAAATTATGGAAGAAAATTGGGAATACCGATTATAAATCTACAAGAGTGCTCCAGCGAGTCCGAATCAGACTTTGATGATGACCATTTGGGCTGTGAACCATTTTAACAAGAATAAAAACGTGTTAAAACTTTTTGATTGATTTGTTTGAAACATTCAGTAACTTTAGTTAGATATCGATAGTTTGTATCCTTATCTACAGGTCTAGTTATGTCAAAGTGACAAGCTGTCATCGATCAAGCTATGATGGACAAACTATAGTAACTCTAACTACTTAATCAAATAAAAAAAAATAAACCATATTACAAAATAGGAAGCTAATCTAGGCATCTGAAAATCTAATAAACCTTATATCCACATTTATAAGCCGAGTACTAAGAAAAAATATATAATTATATTAAATAATAAATCACAACAATTAATTTTTATTTTCTATTTAAAAAGAGAGCTTTACCTGAAACAAGGGTCGTGGTTCTACTAATAATTCATCCCTTTGATCTAACGTACCCCATCTGTATGCTAGAACATTCGAATATCTGTAATAAAAAATATAAGTTATAGACAAATGCATCTTTCTTAATAATAGGGTCAAGAACTACTGATCCGATTTTGATAATAAATATTACACCTATAGGAGTTAGGACGCTACGTCCTTTATAAATAACACTGGATATGGGGGATGACCATAATAGATTGATATTACAAATAAAAATATACTGCCATTTTGAGATAAACTTGTTAGTGGAAGGCAATCAAAAATAAAAAAGCTGTGATGGCCCAGTCGTTGAGACTTCAAGTCTTACTCGGGAGGTCCGAGTTCGATTCCGGGTACACACCTCTGACTCTTGAGCTATGTGTGTTTTAAGCAATTAAATATCACTTGCTTTAACGGTGAAGGAAAACATCGTAACGAAACCTGCATTCCTGAGAGATCCCTAAAGTTCTCAAAGGTATGTGAACCCGCACTGGGCTAGCGTGATGGACTATGGCCTAATACCCTCCTCATTCTGAGAAGGAGACCGGGCTCAGCAGTGGGCCATTGACGGGTCGTGATGATGATGAATCAAAAATAAGTTATGACGATTATTACTTCTACTGATATTATTAAAATTTTCTACAAATTGTGCTCTATAAAATACCTTTTCCATGTCTCCAAATAAACACAAGCCCACAGAACATTGAACAGAGAAAACAAAACATATGCTATATCCTTCCAGTAATCATTTGCTGTTCCCAACCAGACCTAAAACAATGATAACATTATAAAAACCTTCACGAATGTTAAAATAGTACCGTCCGTTACAACTCCTTTTACTTTAGTAACAAAATGAATTAAACTCTTTGGGTTTGAATTGAATAAGTTTCTTTTACTAGTAGTGTAGTGGTGGCTAGAATATGCTGCAGAAGAGAGAGAGAAATGTAAATCGTATCTGAACATTTTGTTGATGTTCTTATTGCAATACAATCTACAAATACACATACAAGAACAGAAGGATATTTTGTTAGATAGAGGCTGCGCTGTCACGTAAATATAGGTTAGACCTTGAATGCGCAGGAAGTTATGGTACGGGGCGAGCAATGGCAGCCTCCCAAACATGAAGAAAAAAAGTTTTTTTAGTCATTTCCTCTCATTTGAAAATGTATAGAATTATAGTTTAGTTAATATTTTCAAAGAAAAATAAAATCAGCTGACCATAACTTGGTGGATTATGCGTCATCTGGCTGCCAAACATGCAAAAAATTATACATTTTTAATGATTACCTCTCAACTATAAATATTTCTGGTGATATAATAGTTTATATGCTACTGTTAATAAAAAATTAATGCCCGCTTGTAGTATCTCAGTGAAAAGTTTATCAGCTGGTACCTTGAAAAGTGTAACGCAGCAGCGTCTATCACCTACTGAAACTTTCACTCGAGAGAAAACAACTGACCTAATTTCTTCTAAAAAAAAAAGGATCTTTTTCTTTCTTTTTTTAAGCTCACAATGCGAATCTTTCCCCCACAATTTTTTTGAGACCCTATGTATGCTGCCGTATACTATTCATAAATCAGTATAGAATCAAAACAAACGCAGACAAACTTAATTGAATATATAAAATGACAACAATAGCGACTAAAATATATAATTATTCGATGTTTTCTTACCCAAAAAACAAATCCAACGATAGCCGGTACTGTGAGAGACTGTGTGTAATGACCGAGCCAAGCAAAATACATCGCTATCTTCACTCCGAAGTAATCACTTATTTCATCTGAAACAATTAAATATACCTTATACTTAATGTCTGATATTAAATGTAATTGTTTTATCTTACTAATATAGGAATAAAAACAGATTTTCTTCTTCTTTTGATTCAATCACACGCAAAACTAATTTGGTAGAGACATGGTAGACAGACAAATACTCACTTTAATGTATTACGTAAATTAGCTAATATGATTAATGTATGCGTATTTTGTTGATATCTATCCTACTTTATTAATTATTGTTTCGACTTTATTATCAAACGGCTATGCAAAGGCGACTGATATTTCAATTTTTTTAGAAATATCTTGTGTCATGCCCGAAAAATGACTTCAAAATTTCTAAACATGTAATCGAGTTTAAATCCGAGTTATAAATTTACAAATATTTTTGACTTTGACGACCATACTGGATACAGCGGTTTCTATTTGTGAGAAAACACTCATTAAGAAGCAATTATACGAAATTTAACTCCAACGATAACAAGATACATTTTTCCTTTTATTAACAAAACTCTAATAGGGCAGCTAGTTATTGTATGTATCGAAAATCAATCTTACAGTAAATTTAAAAACCTATCGACTTTTCTCAAACAATATTTGGCGTAAGTCCAATCGAACGATATACTTTACCTAGAGGCTGTGGAGAGAATAATGTTTTCACCCATTTCCTCCGCAGATTTTCTAGTGCAGTACGCTCGTGCAGTGGGAACATACTAGCCACTACACCACGGCTCACACATGCTGGAACTGGAAAAATATATATAGAAACCTTGTCTTAGTTATGCTTATTTCCACACAGAAACCTTTGATAGATGTATTTTGATTCAATACCCTAACAATTTAAATTATAAGTCGTTTCCTTCCTATTGCGATGGAGCTAGAGGGTGTTAATTAGAACATGCCAATTTTACATACCATTTATTTAAATGCTTACAAATAATTTATTTATCAAAAGTGCCTACGAGTAGGTCACACTTGCGGTTTAGCATAAAGACACAACATTAGGTATGTTAAACATAACATATTTATTTAAAAATACAACACAACTTGTATTAGCTTAAGATCGGAACCCTCAAAAGGGAATGAAACCTTTATTAAAAGTTGAATCTCACCAATGAAGTCGTTAAGTGCAATGTATAGAAAAACTTAGCAAACTATTATTCCTCTTGAGTCACTCTATCTCTATATGTTTTATTGCGATTAATTTTCATTTATTAAACCTGTATATAAATAGATATAATTACCGATACTCTGTCCCGGTCGAAGGGTAAGTGCGGGCTCGAGTGCGCGCTCGTCCCCCGGCTCCGCTCGCGCCGCCTCAAGCACGTGCTTCACCAACGCGCCGCGTTCTTGAGAGCTCAGTAGATCTGCTGCTGTCGTACCCTGGATTCATTTCATTTTCATTCAATTAATAAAATAAAACATACATTGTATTAAAAAGACTTTATTTATGGCAGATCATAAGGTGCAAACGAGCAGATGGTCCTCCTGATGGTAAGTGGCCACCGTCGCCCATGGACATAGGCAAAACAAGAGAATTCTCTTGTTTTTGGAACATAACTAAATATAATTGTAAATTGATTGGTTGCTGAACTTAAATTATCAGGATATCGAAGGTCTATTAAAAAAAACAGCATAAGACACACATCACACACGCACGCACAGATAATATATTTATCTCTATCTTTACATATATATTTATATTTCATTGCATCTCATTTACTCAATGGCGCCGGCGCCTTTTTATTGTGAAATACACCGACGACCCATAAAAATCTAGTAAAACAAATATACATGACGGAGAATATTATAATATAATTATTTAATTTTTCGTTCGTCCTGAAAGATATCATAACAAGAGTAGTGTCGTTGAATAGGTCATAAAAAACGCTATTCAACGATATATAAACAAGCGAAATCGGATAAACTAATATTACTATTGTCTACTAAAAACTTGATTTTTGTTAAAATTTAACAATTTTACTGAAAATTTCGATAAATTTTACTATAAAACGGGGGTAAAAACTACTTTAGAATATAGGGGGATGATGTAAGTATAAGATAGGGAAAGTTTAAAACATAAATATAAAGTGTCTTGACGCAGACACTCCGAGTCTTAGGAAAATAAAAAATCGCTAATCATGATTATCCTAGTAAGGATAACGGATCAAACTGTTTAAAATATTGAATCGTCATCGATTCTTAATAAGTATGCCAAATTTCGAGATAATCCGACGTTTTGAAGGGGGTCAAAATCATATCCAAATATTCCGTTACATACATACGAACATACGTATGAAGCTAATAAAAGCGTATTAATAATTGATCTTGATCTGATCTACTGAATCTCTGAAAATTTATATTTATGGTATTACTATGTAGAGCTTTTGATCCCTTATCATTATTTTTTCCTAGTTTTAATAGGGGTATTATTTCTTTTTCGATATATTAAAAAAATCCTTAGCTGACATCTCCGACAGTCATTTCCGACAACTCAAAATGACGATTTACTACTAAGGAATGAAAGGAGGATAAACCAACAAGATTCACTACAAGGTTCGTACCATGTAAAGCAAATAGCAATCTCATCACAGTAATATTTATTTTTAGCCGATATTGCTTAAAACAGACAAAGAAACCTTCAAAACCATAAAATAAATCCATAACCTAAGCTAAAATATTATCCTCGTAGCTAAGCTGATACATAATTTATTACTGAGACAAGGAGATACATTACAATAAACAAAATATCGTCCGTGAACTTCAGAGACGAGCAAATTTTACTGAAGGAACAAACAAGTGATTTATATTCTCAAGTAGATAGAAAGAATATAAAGTATTTGATATATTTTTAGTCTCCTTAATATACATTTTTAACATTAAACCTCCTCTACACTACTCGCGAAGTTAAACGATGGTAGACGAATACGATAGTGTAGAGGAAAATACGAAACTTTACCTCGCCCCGGACGACTTCCACAACAAGTTTTTTATTTTATTCCTCTACACTATCGTATTCGTCTAATGCCTCCTCTACACTATTCGCAATATTCCTCGACGATACACTCTAGAAACTTCGGCTAAAGTCCGAAGAGCGACACTACACACTCGTTCAACTTCGCAATGAGCTCATTATCTCTGTGGTGCTGATAGCCTGCGCACGTTTGTCATGGACGCTTACTGAGCATCAAATAATTATCTCCGTTTGCAGAGTTTCCAGGAACATACTTTGCTCCTGTGATCACTGTATATTATCCATTTCTCATAAAATCAAGCACCGGCACACAGGACGTCTGGATGATGAAGATGATGAATGGATGAAGTCGGCCGAGTAGTGTTGAGAGATACTTCGTGAACGCACTTCGGGCCCTTTAACTCGGGCGCAAAAACCGACAACAAATGGAAGTCGCTCGAGGCAAGGTAAAGTTTGACGAGGTAAACCGAAGTTGCCTCTCTACACTATCGTATTCGTCTAAAATTTTTTTTCGTTTACGCGGAGGAATGCGTTTACGCATACCCGTCCAACCCGTAAGGGGTGGGCTATCTGAGTTATGTGGGACTCACCGGTGAGAAACCGTCCTACCCACTAAACCTCCGCGGTTACCCTCTCCGTCATAGTGAGACGCTGCTGGATCGCTTTCGCATTCGACAACAGCGTCTCAACGGGCGGCCCGCACTATAGCGGGCCTGCTTTCCTAATTCGGGGATGTCCCGAGTAACGGGGACATCCTCGGTGCCCCAGTGTCGTGCAGGAAAAGGAGGTGGGCGTAACGAGTCTGTCTCCTTCCCGGTCGAGCTCTTCGGATCGGGTCCGAGGAGGTATCTACCTCCCGAGCCCGTTCCGCGGCCTCCTTCAGCGAGATCACTGTCTCGCAAAAGGAGGCGACTGCCATCCAACCTGCCTTGCTTCCGAGCATGGCCCCAACCACCCTTGGGAGAGACAGGTCTCCACCTATAAGCGACATCAAAGCATGTCGCTGGGGTCCCCAGGCAGCGCACTCGGCCAAAGTGTGGTGCGACGTGTCTAAAGCCGCCCCCGTATTCGTCTAACATCGTTCAAGTTCACGAGTAGTGAATTTTTTTTCCTTTACACTATCGTATTCGTTTAACATCGCGAGTAGTGAAGTTTTTTTTTAATTTTTATTCCTTTACATTATCGTATTTGTCTAACATCGTTCAAGTTCGCGAGTAGTGAAGTTTTTTTTTTAAATATTTTTTTCTACACTATCGTATTCGTCCAACATCGTTCAACTTCGCGAATAGTGATGTTTTATTTTTTTTCCTCTACACTATCGTATTCGTCTAACATCGTTCAACTTCGCAATTACACAAGTATACACTTAAGCCTTCATCATGAATCACTATGTCTATAGCTGAAAACCACAAGAAAATCCGTTCAATCCAGATAGATCTTTCTGTCCGTCTATTCGCGTAGGACTCCATTATACTTAGCTAATATTTAGTTTACCATTATACTTAAGCTAATATTTAGAATTTCTTTTAGTGGTTATTCCAATATTAGACGTATAAGGTTACCATTACTCAGCTTTTAAGAGCTGGAAGAGTTTATTTGTAGAATAAGTCACTATCAATAATATTTTGTAAGATAATCGTGTTATAAGAATACCAAAAATCTAAGACCTTAGCCAAAAAGATAACAGCGAAGGGATAACCAACAAAATTCAACTCGCTTTACGTATTCTCATATAATATTAATGTACAATAAATCTTTATTATTATTTCTTATTTAACACTTTATTGTACACCACATACAGGATCACAATAGCAGTAATTTAACATAAAAAAACAATGGCAAATAAAAGGCGGCCTTATGGCTTATTAGCCATCTCTTCCAGACTACCTTCAGGTTAGGAAAATTGTTACGAGATGGGTAAAGGGTGGTGCAACCATAAACTACATTCAAATTATTACAACCTAATACATAAACATTTACTTATATACTATACATATCATATATATGTTAATAATAAACTAATAAATATCCGGATGACAATAAACTAAGTATAATTATACATATATACACAAATTAGATTATAAATGTCAAACATCAATATAATCAGAATCATCCTTGTTCAGCTAAAAGATAATGGTCTTTAATGGATTTCTTAAAAATGCTAAGAGACTTTTATAGTCTTATGCTTAAGGGTAGATCATTCCAAAGTTTTATTGCCTGCACTGTGAACGAATCTGAATACATTTTAGTGTTATGGATTGGTGTTTTGAGCAATAAACTTCGTGCTGTTCGTGATCTACTAGGAGATCCAATACACTCGAACTTCTCCTTCAAATAAGAAGGAGTATTCGGGTGGAATAACACACAGTACAGAAGAGAGAGAACAAGTAGATCCCGGCGACGGCGTATAGGGAGCCACTTGAGCTCTAAACGAAATTGTGATACGTGGTCATATTTTCGGAGTCCGAATATGAACCGGATTGCGAGATTCTGAATTCGCTCAAGTTTATTAAGGTGTTCCTCGGACTGACTATGATAACTGCGTAATCGAGAATTGATAAGAGAAGGGAATTTGCTAACATAGTTTTAGTAGGAATTGGTAGGACATTTTGAAGCCGACGTAGACAACTAAGTGCTGCAAAGGTTCTTCTGCTAATTTCCTTCACTTGCACTGACCATGAAAAAGTTTGATCCAAGATTATGCCAAGATCCTTAGCGGTAGAGCAGTAAGGTAAATTAGCACCGTTGTAAGTGACAGGCGGGATGTTCGCGTAATCAATCCTTGTAATCATGTTTTGGCTTCCAATAACTTTCCAGGGTTTACATTAAGTCCGTATAATTAGCTCCACTCGAGTATTGCTCCAAGGTCGTTATTAATAGCTGCTACTGCATTGGGTAGATTTTCAAGGCTTGAGTGGCGGTAAATTTGAATATCGTCTGCATACATATGGTAGAGAAAAGAAATAACATGAGTGATTGAATTTATGAAAAGTGAGAAGAGTAAGGGAGAAAACACGCCACCTTGAGGTACCCCAGTCTGGACATCACACCATGACGAGAATGTCTCATCAATCCGTACGCGCTGGCGTCGTCCCTTGAGGTAACTGTGAAACCAATCTTTCACTGATGGAGATATGTTAAGAGAACACAACAAGCTCAACATAACATCGTGGTCAACGCAATTAAATGCGTTACTGAAATCTAAAAGCGTCAAAACTGTGAGTTGTTTCTTGTCCATAGCCCATCGAATGTCGTCTGTGACTTTTATGAGTGCTGTAACCGTACTATGACCCGTACGAAAGCCTGATTGAAAAGGATTTAGCAAACAATGCTCGTTAAGGAAAAGGTTAAACTGTTGAAAAACTAATTTTTCCAGGACTTTCGAGAGGAAAGGGAGAATCGATACGGGACGGAAATCAGAAGCGGTTATGGGGTGACCTTTTTTAGGAAGAGGGATAATTTGTGCATACTTCCATGCATCAGGAAATGTGTTATTGGATATGGAAAAATTCAAGATGTGGGTCAGTATGGGGACAACGCTATCAAGGATAGGAACGATCATATTACGGCTGATACAGTCGGTACCAACAGCATTCGAGGATATGGACAAAATGTTCTTCCTAACATCACATTCAGTGAACGAAATGAAGCTGAACGGCGGGAGGTTAGGAGTTGGTAATGAGGAAATAATATTAAGTGTGCTTTCTTTATCAGCAGTATCAAGTGTATTTGAAGAGGTAAAAAATAACAATATTTATGGGAGTATTACATGACGATTTACCAACTCCAAGTGACTTAAGGAATTTCAATGTTTTTGCAGTGTCACCGTTTTCGACTGATTGAAAAATGTGACATAATCTTTAATTCAAATATCTTTTATAAGTCGACCCGCGCGACTTCGTCCATGTGATGCTCCGCTCCTATGGATCTTAGCGTGATGATATAGCCCATAACCTTCCTCGATAAATGTCCTATCTAACACTGAAAGAATTTTTCAAATCCAGCCAGTAGTTCCTGAGATTAGCGCGTTCAAGCAGTCAAACAAACTCTCCAGCTTTATATATTAGTATAGATTCGATCAGAAAAGCCGAACCTTCGGATTTTGCCATATTTCTTCACCACTCTGTTGGAAGTACCCGTAAAAATACATTTTGATTCCTGAGTATACGTCAGCGTATTGTGCGGCATAATGTCAGTAGGTACATTTTTATTGCGTTGACTTTATACCTACCATGTCGGTTTCAGGGTGGTATTCCTCTAATCATATATATATATATATATCGAATCGTTATCGTTGTCTATGGCGTTGGAGTGAAAAAAAAAAGCCTTGGGTTAGGTTAGCCTTGTATTAGATTCGGTTTATGTGCGTTTAACCTTGGGTTTAAACAGAGAGCCTAGCAATGGAGGCGAGTGTCGTGATCACTTAAAGGAATTCCTTAAGCCTACACCTTGGTCACAAGTCCAAGGCACTGCTTAGGTTTCTCTCATAATTGTTAGAGATCATATTTGATCATTTATCGGTTCAATAGGAGTATCTACGTTGCGTTTACCCAATATTCCATTCAATACCATCACCCCCTTTTAGTGTTCCCCAATATTCCCCATCTTCCTCCTTCCATTTCCTTTCACATCGTTTTAAAATCCCCGACATATATATATAATCAAAGTAGATACACACGGTTCTGCCTTTACCTATGCATTTCTGTCTGCCAATACTATTACCCTTACCCTACGGATAAAAAGGATCTTAACAAACAGACGAGCGGGGAAGTGATAGGTACCATAAAGGCTCCATTTTACTCTTTGAGGTACTAAACCCTAAATACACATACCCACTAATCCGGCGCTTTATTTTCTTCACAAGTTTCAGTCTTTATAAAGGTAAAAAGGCACTTTCGTACAAAATCATAAAATACGCCTTCTATTCAAGCCAGGAATATAAACTACGTAATTAACGTATAATGTTGACATTAGTTAAATAATTGGTAAATGACGCAAACAGGCTGCGTGGGCTTTTATTTATTACGGTCGGTTTCATTTTATTTGAGACCATTAAATCAAATATTATTTATGTATAAGGCTTTAATAACATGGCTGAACTTAACCCTTTGATATGGCGAACATTTCTTTTACGGAATCTAATTTAATTATACCTTCAGTTTAATAGTCTACATATAAATTAAAACTAGGTACTGTCGAAAAAAAAATTAAACTACCAGCCTAATCCTATATCGTCCTAACCTAACTGTCACCTATAAGAAAACATGTTTAGTAGATCACATAAAATGGTTACGCTATATCAAAATCAGACTAGCAAAGTAGTCTTTCAATTAATAATAATAAATACTTATATATTAGTATATCAGCAGCAAGTTAACCTACACCTTGGTCACAAGTCCAAGGCACTGCTTGGGTTCCTTTCGTAATTGTAAGTGATCATATTTTTTACTTTTTTATCGGACCAGTAGCAGTATCTACATTGCGTTTACCTAATAGTCTATTCCGTATCTCCTCCTTCTTCTCATCATTTTTCTCCGAGTAGTATTTTTTTATAATCAAGGAGAAAAGATCAACATTCAACCAATTATTGTCTATCTCCAAAAAGTCCATGGCAATCGCAATCGGCATACAAAATTTATAACTTAACAACTAAATCAAGAGCAGATCAGTGGTATACAAAATCGAAATTCAGAGCGTTAGATTCGTAAAAGATTAAGCACGTCGCCCTCTCACAAGCCCTTCAGTACACACACTCTGAAAACATCTAAAACCATTTCATTTTCCAGTTCGTAGATTATTGGAGGCTGTATTTGCTTAAGTATTTCAAGCATGATATTGAAGTTATGACGCTCCTAAAATATAATATAACGCGTAGTGGGGAGGCTAAGGGGTGGCAAGTAGGTCAATCACTCGGGACCTTGCACACTCATTAGGTATATACTGTTACGAGCTTGAGTTCTGAATTGGAAGAAATTGACAGAGGCTTCGATGGTACGGAATTTATTTATAATGTTCACAAAGTCCAACTAAATCTTCGATCTCGCACTAGTTACACGTCTCCGATATTTACAGTCCTTATTTTCGATATGCACAGTTTCACACTTATTACACGCACTACACCCGAATCACTATTTCCTCCGCTGCGACTACTACGTACTACGACTAGGCACCACTTTCTCTGCACTTCGATATCTCTTCTTCACTCTCGAGTAATAGCCTGCCTTGCAATCGTCCGTACAAGCCTTTATATAGGACTAGCGGCCCATCCCGGCTTCGCGCGGGTGGAATATTATTTTTAAAAATATATTGGCCCTCCCGCATTTCGGTGCCCCCTCTCTTGCCGCTTTACTCGCTGCGCTGCGTCGCTATACTGGCCCGTCGCGTCGTCGTGTATTTTTTGTTTATGTTGATATTTTTAATTTCGTAATATCTTTTGAATGGAAAGTCCGATTTTAATAATTCAAAAAGTAATTTACAGGTATTGAAATAGTCTTGAATACGAAATAATTTATTTGGATAAGGATTAATACAAAGTTATAGAAAACATGGTCTGATTTTGATAGGCATTTTTATCAACTTTTAAAATGTAAAAAAGTAGTTATAGTGACGTAACTATAATAGTTGGACATATGGTCTCGCGGACTTTTTTGTAGATATTGATACGTTCTATAATATAGTAGAACATTTTTTTGTTCTATCATCAATACTTTTTGCAGCGCATGCGATGAAAGATATTTTATGGCTAATTTTTTGGCACCTTGGGTTGGTTTTCGTGAGATTTCCTAAGGATCTCTAATTTTTTCTTGTAATAAATATAGCCTATGTTACTCAGGGATAATGTAGCTTTCTAATGGTGAAAGAATGTTTGAAATCGGTCCAGTAGTTTTTATGTTTATTCGTTACATACAAAAATACAAAAATACAAATCTTTCCTCTTTATAATATTAGTATAGATTTCATATAGTAACTTGATTCCAGCAATTTACAAAAAGATTAAAGACGATCCTTGGAAACATCTAGATTTATACCCATCTCACTCGAACACATAAATTTGCCTAATGTCGTCCTTTTCCTACATGTCAATCGACATCTTGCTGTCCCTCTCGGTTCATCTTGCCGTCTTATTCTATTTTGACATTTTCTAGCAAGTTCAAACTAAAGCTTGGTCTAGGCTTGCAAATTGTTTTGATGTTAATTCGCATATTATTGTTTCTCAGAGTGGTTTATATTGACTAAGAATGGTATCCCTTTTTTGCTCTATAAAATTATATAAATGTTTCGCTAAAATAAATATGGCATCTTTTTTTTAAAACAATAAGGAATCTCGTTAAGATATCCCGCATAGCGTCTAGCAATAGCTAAGATAGCTCCTAATTATTATCTTAGTTCCACAAAAGGAATCCAATTCATCCATATAAATAAGTACCCAATAAATATAAAATACATTTCATCATTTCATCCATTACTTTGTGCTTCGTAAATAAGGCCAAAATAACCAGAATATTGATAAAATATCTAGTTGCAGTATCGCATGTCAAATTTACTTATTTGACAAAAAAATTGGCAGCTGGCACAATTGGTGCGCCACAAACATGAACTGGCTATTTCTATTGTTCGGTACCATGTTATGAATAATATGAATAATTCAAGCTTCTATTGAAATCGAAGTTATTTATGATAACGTCGTAAAACCCTCTGGAACCTTTTATAGGTTAACTTTACTAAGAATATACTAACTCGTGTATATAATTTTGTACACAGATTAAACTATCTTCACTGATTCGTATGAATGTATTGTGTCAATATTAATAAACCCAAAAATTTTAACAACACAACTAAGCACGTGGTTAAAACTAGCGCGACTATTTATATGCTTAATTTAATTACTTGACTGGAATAAGTGGAGACAGCTCACAGGCGTAATGTGCGATGGAAGAGTTCCACTCAAGATCAAAGGAAAATTATACAACACTGCCATACACTCTGCCATACTGTATGGTACGGGATGCTGGGTTTCTACCCAAAAACATCAAAGTTGTACACTACAGAGATGCGCATGTTACGTTAGTCAGCGCGCGTCGCCCACCTCGATAAATCAAAAACGAATATGTTAGAGGAAGCTATAAAATTGTCTCCATAGTTGATAAACTGCAAGAAAAACGTTTGCGCTGGCGCTTGTATGGACATGTCTACAGACGACCCACCACGTCATCGGCTACCCGAGCCCTGGACATACCGATGACGTGGCGTGGACGCGTCACCAATCAGGCGACGACGGAGACGGTACAAAACGAACTGAAGAAAAGCAATATCAACGCGACAACCGCTCAAAATCGCATAAAATGGAGGAAACGGACAAGGAGAGCCGATCCCAATAGACGCAGATTTTATATCTATTTTGTAGTCATCAGATGATGATGACTACAAAATAGATATAAAAAGTTGTATATATACTAAATAGATATAAAAGGTTGTCTTTTGCGCCACAATACATTAGTGAACAAAGTCAGTTTTTTTTTACATTTAATTAATTTCTCCCCAACCAGAAAATAATCTATATGGGCAGATCCATTAATTCTCGACGAAAATGTGCGCGCTAGGGCCGGCGATTTTGATGCTGTTTTTTTTCCTCGAAAGTGCAGGATTCCGGACAGGATCGTCTAACTTTTAGGCGTACTCGGGTGTCAGGATCATCCTGATATATTTGAGCCCGATATGTGCAAATCCAGTCGCTGGAGATTTTCTTGAATTTAAAAAAAAGTCAATTTTTCACTAATTTTCAAATATTTGAATTTAATTTTAAATTATTAATTTTCATATATAATATATACGTTGTTACGTAAAAGACTCATAAACCAAATAACTTTGCTAATTGGTTACAAAATATTATTTATTATTTAAAATGAATTAATTTTTAATTAAAAGTCTAAACCTTTTTGACGTATAAAAATATTTGTCACTGAATATATTTAGGCCAGGGTCGTTGCCAATGTGAAATATGAAGACACTCTGGCCTCTGGAGCAAAAAACCTCAAAAGCGAAGTATTTTAGTAGCGTGTTTGAAAATAAAATTCTTTTCATATACTAAACGATTTTTATGTTACGTAATGTTTAAGAAAGAGGCTGAAAGAAAAGTTTTTTCCTTGGAATATGTTAGAAATTTTTATTCAATATTTTCTAACATATGCAATGTTGCTTTTTAGGAGCCAATTAACCGAAATCGTGCTAAAAGATGTCTTTAATGTTTTGCCGAAAAATACATACCAGTAAAATCAGTATTGTTTACAAAAAATACAATTTACATAAGTAAACAAATAAATTTTATTAATTCTTTGGAAACTCACCCTCTGAAAGCAATGCATGTCTCGAACTGTGAATTCCTTGTATCCTCCACCGAACTCAGGTTTCAGGAGCTTGGGTAGATGGATCTCTTCAGCGGTTTGCAAAAGTCTGTTTTCAAAGAAATAATTATTCTTAATAAAATGAACAAAAATTTCTAATTGAAGAGATAGTTAACCATTTGTTATTAATAACTTTTAATATTGTTGGGACAAACAAAACATAGTATTAGCTACGAATGGATTCACACTTCAGGTTCATTAAACGGGGGAGAAATCACTATCTCTCGATCGAAACCACTCAAAATTGGGCTACTGCTTCTTCTAATTCTCACAGGTACGCGCCGTCCATATGTGCGAGGTCGAGCTAAAAGGCGCTAGGAACCTTTTTCACATGATTCGAAATGAAAAAAAGAACAGGGCGCAAATAATTGTAACAGGGTTGACACGTGGGCGCAGAAGATACTTGTTGGCGAACGACCTTTTTTTTTTGCTCTTCAAGTATAGGCGCTCATAAGTATTTAGCACACCGGCGCAGAAGATGCTTGGCGCTCGCCTAGATTCACAAGATGTTTTGTAAGATCGTGCATAAACTATTTTGTGACATGAAATTCAACCATATTTTTCAATTACTGTTAATCATAGTTACAGTACATTCTTACGATTTAATTTTTATATATCTTTTGTAATAATAAATACCAAAACATACGACACTAATGTCCACATATTTAAATGCATTTTTATGATCATTTACTTACACATCATCATCAGCAGTAATATAAAAGGCGGAGCACTGTGAGGATGCATGTTGTCGCACACACACACGCAGTCTTGGTCGACTACCACGGAGTTTTTGTAGCAACCATAACAGCATACTATCTGGGAGACCTATTGAAAAAAAAGCTATAATTTAAACAAAAAATACGAAAAATTTTCAACCTTTTCCTTCCAAATTAGAAGGTCTTTTACACTGTCAGAGTTATTTCAAATGTCCACTATTATTCAGCTAACTACGATATTATTAAGTGTGTAGAAAAACCGACCGTAAAAAGAACCTGTACACAATGCAAAATATAAAAAAAACGTTTTTTAAGGTTCGGGTAAAAAAAGGGTTAAAACGGGACACTACAACTAAGACCCCGCTGTCCGTGTCTCTGTCACCAGGCTGTATCTCATGACCCATGATAGCTAGACAGTTGAAATTTTCATAAATGATGTATTTCTGTTGTCCCTTCAAAAACAAATACTAAAAACAGAATAAAATAGATATCTAAGGGGGGCTCCCATCCAACAGACGTGATTTTAAAGCCGTTTTTTGCTCGATATTAATAACGACAAGAGGTAGATAAGTACTTGAAATATTCACGGAATATTTAGTTGTATATTAATTTCAAAAATAAATTATTTATTTAAAATAAAATGGTGCGGTACCCGACGTGCGCGAGTCCAAGTCGCACTTATTTTGAAACTACTTTCGAGTATGTTGTATATTGTATCACAAGAATCATTAAATAACTTCTAATAACCAAAGTTTTTATTCATTTAGAATTACCGTAAACCTTTTTTGAAGTCTAATTGTGTAAAAAAAACTCTTCTTTACTTCGTTCATCATTAAAAACAGTATCTATATACAAAAAATTCAAAACGGTCTTCTCAAAAGATTCCTATTGTATATTTCATAGACACAACCGCCTCGAGCGAACCTTTAACAAAGCCACCATTGCCTGTCGTACAAAGTGAAGGCAAAAAGTAAAACAGAAATAAAAAATTGTCATCAATTTCTTCCTTATCTGTCTGCTACACTCGTACTGGGTAAGTAGATATTGTACGTGCCAAATTGCTTTGCCAAATATCTCAAGTCTGATTTATTGCGTATGAATTACTTGTTATTAGCGATATGTATGTATCATGCATGTATATTATACTATGATAATTTTATTTTTTCGTCTCGCTTTCTATGACATTTTTATAACGGAAATAAAACCAAAGACCAGGTCCTTCGTCTTTTAATATTACAAAAGAATATTTTTTTTATAGCAGTTAAGGGGCAAACGAGCAGACGATCCACCTGATGGTAAGTGGCCACCGTCATTGACATCGACAATACACGAGAGTGACTCTTGTTTTGCCGATGCGTTGTCACCTCGAAGATAGAGGGAGGATGGGGAATGAGGGGGAGGGGTAAGTCTGGCCCACATGCGGTTCGACCGGAACGCGTCAATGACACTTGGACAAATTTGCATGCTGGTGGTCACAAGCCAGTCGGGGAACAGATCCCCAACCACAAAGAGGGTGCTAGGTTTCTCGTCTCTTACGAGATGCTCTCGCAGCGGCAGAGGGGAACTGTTTTCTAACCCGTCCCCTCACAGGTAGAATATATAGTAGACTGTAACTTAGGCAACTCAAAGGCCTTTTAAAATCACCGCATTCGTAGAAACGAACTGAAATCACTCAGCGATTAAATTCACAAAATAATAGTCTCAATATAGAGAACAGAATAATTTTTTTTTTTTTTTTAAAGATTACTAGCAGTATGGATCACATACTACTAGTATTCCCGTTACCCCTCCTAGTAAGCTAATAAATAGCTTGTGTCAGGAGAGGGCCACGCCAGTAGTCCAATGTCCGGGATTTGAACCCACGACTTGTTGATCGTGAATCCAACGCCCGAACCACTGAGCTACTGTCGCTTCATTATCTACTGTTAATTATAATGTTGGCAACACTTATAATTTGCGTAGCATCCTGTTATTTGAGGTTGGTAGGGCTGATATAAGCAACATTTTTACTTCCATGAATGTTGGCCAACTGATAAACACAATCAAGGAAATGGGGATTGCAAAATAAATACGCCGTCAAGACAGAATTATTGATTACATCGCGAGTAATCCTAGCAGTAACTTTGAAGCTCTGAGTCTAAAGGATAACCCCCAGGAGGATATTCTAGTCAAGCCGTCATACTGTTAGTCTGCGTATAGACTATTCCACCTTCTTTTCTTTTTAATTAACACTACATCTTCACTATTATATGAAGAGGAACGTTTTGATTTTTTTGTATGTTTGTTTGTTGCTAATAGGCTCAAAAACTGATAGCTGAAACGTTTTTTGATAATTTTTTCACTGATAGAAAGCTAATTTCCTTCAAGGTAACATTGGCTATGTGGTATTGCAATAAATAATCTTATTAAAAAAATATGGCCATGTAAGTGCCATAACGGCCGTTTTGTGCAGTGAAGGTTTTTAATAATAGTGTTTGGATTTTATTAAATTTTTAGACCTTGCACCTACAGATTTCTACCTGTTTCGGTCTTTTCAGAATTCTTTAGGCAGTGTCAGATTAACATCACGAGAGGACTGCCAAAACTACTTCTTGCGGTTTTTTGATCAGAAGCCCCAACATTTCTATAGCAATGGGATCATGTCCCTACCTACAAGATGGCAAAAAATTATCGAACAAAATGGTACCTACATACTTTAATTAAATGTAAATGAACTATATTAAAAAATGTTTTTAATTTTCTTAAAAAATGCGAAGAAACTTTTCCCCAATCTATTAATTCTTTTACCGCTAGAAAGTTACACTTTGCTAGAGTGACACAGACTGTAAGACATTAAACGGACATTTTTAATAAAGGAAGTAATCTCAGAAACTAATTTATCCGATTTTGGAATTTCTCTTCTCTTCTCACTTTCTTTTCCTCTATTATCTCTCTCTCCCCTTTTCTTTCTGCCTTTCCCTCTCTCTCGTTTATCTATCTCTTTCTCATTTTTTTCTTTGCTTTCTCATTCTCACTCTGTTATTATCTCTCTTTTTCTTTCTATATTTCTCTCTTTTATATCACCTTTTCTCACTCTCTCTCTCTTCCTCTTACATTTTCAAATAATGAAAATCTATACAATTACCGAGTAACATAATTTAAGGACATCAATTATAATATAACTTCCAATACCCGGAGCAAAACAAGTATTTGTTATTTTCAGCCTTAATTATTTTGAATTAAAAAAAACGGTTTTTTGATTTTGATAAGTTTAACACAAAATAGATTATAATAAATAATAGCTTTCATTAACACTTTGAGAAGAGTGCTCAAGTATAAGGTGTTACTTTCAAATGATTCATATTTTCACGAAATGTAAAAATGTAATTTAAAGTAATATAAAAATCTTTGATTTCATCAAAATTCGAATTGATTACATTACCTTTGGGGAATATAAGCACAACATCCGTCTGATGTGTAGGAGTGGAATGGAGTAGCAATCTTCTAGGGTGCATTAAGTGAGCTCCCAGCTGTCCGGCCATAGGTAAGCGTCGTCTAAGTTCTCGCCCAGCTATAGTAAAGAAATATAAATTGAGCAACTTTTAATAATCTACTGGCAGACAATAGATATAATGATTGAATACAAACTACACAACAAAATCTTGTTATGTATTCTTCACCACAACCCATTAATGGCCCACTTCTGACACAGGTTGCCTCCTAAGAATGAGGGTGTTAGGCCATAGTCCACCACGCTGGCACAGTGTGGGTTGACAGATTTTACACACCTTTGAGGACTAGAACTGAAGAAAACACACATAACTCAGGACTTCCCAAGTAAAACACTAATATGTATTCAAGCTTAAAAAATTTTTATATAATTTTGAGGTCAGGACAAAATAGAGGAACTAAAATTGAAATACACAGACTTGTACTGGCTAGTCGGACGAAACATTAAACTATCTAATATAGATAACAAGCTCCTGATATACAAAACAATACTGAAGCCAGTATGGATGTACTGTATTCAGCTCTGGGGAAGCTCCTGTGACTCCAATGTATCCATGTTACAAAGACTTCAGAACATTATCCTACGCAATTTAGCTAACGTGCCCTGGTATGTCACTAATGCAGAAATTCATAAATATCTGGAAGTGAACACTGTGAAAGAGGAAATACGAAGTACCACTCAAAAATCAATCGCCTTGAAAACCACCCAAATGAATTAGCAGCAAAGTTGACCGACCAAAGCTATAATAAAAGACTAAAAAGAAAGGGCATTCGCCAAATAGAATGACGCTCTTGAATCTGAAGGAAAGAGGTCCTTAGTGGAGGGCTCACCCATAACACCATAATCCTTACCAACAAATCTGTTAATAGTTGAACTGATTGCAGATAAATCTCACAAAAAAAAATATAAGGGAGGTCCAACTTTAGCCCTGGTCACCCGCAGCTGACTTTTTTGACTTATGTGTGTTTTAAGTGATTAAATATCACTTGCTTTAAAAATTAAGGATAACATTATGAGGAAACCTGCACTCCTGTGAAGTCTGAAAACCCACATTGGGCCAGATGGCTGATGGCTAAACCTAAACCCCTTCTCATTCTGACAAGATGACAACCCAGCATAGCAAAAGTATTTAACGTGTTATAGTGATGATGATTTTTATATTAGGAATTATTCTACAAATAAAAAAATATTATATAACTCAAAGAAATCAGAAGGAAATATGATTACATAGTTAGGAATTAGGATGGTAAATATTATCTTACAAAAAAAATTTTAAAAAAAATGTTCTCGAAAATTACTTTGAAAACGAGATTTTCACAAATTTCGAAAACTATAAATTTCCTAAAAAACGGATTTCAGAAATACACTTAGAATTGTTACTTTTATTTAAAAAAAATATTGCACTATTATTGATTTTTTAAAAACTATGAATTTCCTGAAAAGAGATTTCAGAAATACACTCAAATTCATTAAAAATTGCGGAGGTGCCCATTGAATTTATTGAAAATTATTAAACACAATAAATATATAAATCATATTTAAGTTATTTAACACGTTAAGTATCCAATATTCTAAATGATCATGTTTTAAAAAAATCATACAAAACTACACAGAAATTAATTTTATAACTCATAAGATTTAAACTGTGAAAAATAGCTATTTTTCCGATAAAAAAAGTTGACATTTGTTTCAAAAAATTTATACGCCATACCGAAACAGTTATACCTAAGAAACCAATATTATATTTTTAAATAATGTTTTAAAATTTCAATTGAGAGTATAAAATCAAAACAATGTCATGTTACATGATATAAAACTTACCGCTATCCAATTTATCCTTTGCGAATTCCGCAAAAGATTTATGTTCCTGAGGTGATGAATGGGAACTACTTCCTGTTTCTTCCTTATCATGATTACCACCACTATTATCACTTTCCATGTCGAATACGCAAAAAGACCGACGAACAATGAGTCAAAGGCCTTCGGTGATCTTACATCATCGATTACAATAAACCTACTGAACTACGCATCAACTCACTTATGTAGTACAACGCAAAATTGTTAAATGAACAACAATATTTAAGACATTTTACATGTACCGAACAAAAATGCTTAACATTTTATACATTTCTTCATTACAAATTACTGCGACAAACAATCACCTGTCAGAATTCAAAATTGATTTTTGGCCGCCATTTCTTTGTATATATTCATGGTGTTGCCAACCAAAACATTTAATGCATTTCGGCGTCAGGGGTAGAGGTGTGTCATGCTCGTCAATCTACGTACTAAGTCTTACAAGTACGAGTACTTGTAATTACGCGTTCCAAAGACTAGCTCCAGGAGTATGAGTATCTGCGTCTGCACTTATTAGATACTACGGAAGTATGGAGGGTTGAAGCTAACTATAAGTAGATATGAGTATATTTAAAACGTCGATTTTTTTTAAATCGCAGTCTATACTCTATACACGGTTCGAATATAATATAATAGTTTTCGAAAATCTATACATATAACAAAATTCTAACTGAGTCGACCCTGTACAATAAATATTTTTTGGAAAATTATTTAAATAGTCATGATTATCGAAAGAGAGGCCAAATCTATAGTTTTTAAAATCTTTGTCTACCTGTCTGTCTGTCTGCCTGTAATCGCATCACGAGATCCCACTGGATAGATTTTTATGAAATTTGGTATGATGATGGAATGGAATGGAAGCACTAAGCAGAACATGTGGAGATGTTTTTGGTAGGCCTGCCTTGTTCGGAGTTTCCCGCTCTTTTTCTTGACAGATTACACGTCAATGGATGCTTTCAATAATACTATGATCAAATTATAAAAGGACATATACTACCACAAGGAATTTTGCAGTTACATGGATTTAAATAATTATAACTGAAGACATGACTTCAGCCTTATTATATAATGAATAAAGAATTAACCTACTAAAGATAAGGATGTAAGGTGTAGTACCTTTGCCATTTCCATTATGAAATAAAAACAAAGGGAAAAAAAAGTAAACATGACATGCGCAAATAACATTCAGTGCGTGTAAATGCATTTAAAAATGGAAGTGGTGATTTCTTGATGCATGTAATATTTTTAATATGAAAAATGACATTGGTAATGTTTTTTAGACTGATTCATTATTTTTGTTTTTTTATTCAAAATTTCTTATACGACTGAATATTACGTTTTTGCTTTTCTGAGAGTATAGTGGTGGCTGCAATTTGACTGTGAAGACGTAAGAATTAAACTTGGATTAATTATCATAATAATAAATCTTAATTTCTTTTATTATAATTCCTAACATTTTAAATAGACAGTCATTAATTATAATTAAAACAAAGTTTCGTTACATTTTGCTTACATAGATAGTGTTAAAATAGTTTTTATTGTATTTTTTGATAATTAACATAGTTTTCCTGCTGAACTTAAGTGTTTAGGTCTCAGTATACTAGAACTTCTGTTCATACTTCAATGATACTTTTAGTTAGTTGTTAATTTGTAATTAGTTATATGGTGGTGGTTTACTAATTTCTAACGAGTGTGTGTGTTTTTTTTTGCTGTAGATTGAAACTAATAAGGGAAAATCCTCACATGTAATGAATGACGGATAATAAATTAAGTATTGTATATTTTCACCGGTCAATCCTCCACAAGTGTGTTTCGTTCTTACTACGTGACATTGGCAGAGTACTTTGTGCACAGACGTAGTGCGCAACTGAAAGCCATCAAATCTAAAGAAGAAGACGAAGAAGAAGAAAATATGTTATTTCCCGTCCTCTACCACAATAAACAAATGTGTTAACCATAACCATAAGTTACGATAAATTACGGCAATTTTGTGGTAACTGGTTCGAAATACATTGATTGTTATTTATTTGCTCAATTCAATTTCGCTAATGTAAAGTAATTTACATTACAATTTTGTAATCTTTTCTTGTTATTTTTTTTTGTAATATTTTTGTTGAGGGATTTATAAAAGAAATTATTGTTATTAATTGCAAGTTTTGGATTTGTTTTTGGGAGAAATATTTTTGAGATATGGTAACACTGTCTTTGACTACTCTTAAGTCATTGGTACATTGAACGAGTCCGGCTTTGACATTTATTCAATTTTGACGTAAACTCAAGCTCAGTGTTCAGTTTTTACAATTACGCATTATGTGATAGTACTTAGACCTTTTAATCAACATTAATACATAATTTGTTTTAATTAAATAATAAGTATTTTTTGTGAAATATTGACTAAATTGCTCAAAATCTCCTGAAATTGACGAAACAAATTATACATATCTGAAGTACTGAAGGTATGTATCAATAATAAAAGACCTTTCTTTGTTGTTATAAATTTATTTAAAATAACTTTTATATATAATATAGTTAAATAATATTTGGCGTGACTTATTTATATTTATAATATAAAGGTAGGTGGTGATTGAGATGTAGGTGAATCACTATTTACGCAGTTTGTTTTTAGCCTACTTTCTCAATAACAGCTGTTACGTCGTCATACATTTTGCTAAACAGCTGATTTCAATGTCAGATTTGAAAAAACATTTAAACACAAACAAGGTTTTTTGTTATTAAATGTTAGCTTAGTTTTTTTAAATGTTTTTATGGCGTATTTCGATTTTTACATATTATTTTTTTAATACTTAATTAATAATATGATAAATAAGATCTTATTTCTATTAATTGGATAGGTATATTACAACACTCACTAATCTTGGAATTTTGTTTAGTAGAAAATTAACAATTTTTTATAAATATTTATTTTATATTTTATTAATTGTAAGGTTTACTATGTAAGGTACTTTTTTAGAATTGTGGCCCCCCCCCTTTTTTTAAATTTTTTTTTTCAATAACAGTAATAATCCATAGTTTTAGATTATTTGAAAATTTGTGAAAAATCTTGTTCATTATCGTGAATTATTATTTCTAGGAAATAGTGAACTCCTATATTTATGAAATATTTTTTTTAATAATATTTACTGTCCTAAGTGTATTTCTGAATTGTTTTTTTTAAGATATGATTTGTAGAAACGTAATTTCTGTAAGCTTACATATTCAATGGTGAAAGTTCTTACAAGAAATAATCTTTAATATTAAGGTATTTAGTAGAAGTAATTAAAAAATCATAATTTTCAATGGAGTATTAAGTTCAAATTAAAAATATAAAAAATTTGCAAAAGGTCATTGGTATACTAGTTTTTTTATAAATGTATTATTATAAACCAGCTTCTTTGTAACGCCTAAAAGTCAATGAATGTCGTGTTATACATTAGCTGAACTCTTGTCATCCAATATATATGTCAAATCCTTTTTCATCACTCAAACTGTTCTACTTTTTTAAAATGTAAAATTAGCCATTATCCGAATATCTTAATGATTCGAAATCTTTAATTAAATACATTCTTTAATTTGCGGGGAGAGTATTGTATAGTATGTGGGCTCCTGTTTCCGCATTTAGACTCTAATTCAGTTCATTGTGCGTGCAAAGATGACTGGCTATACTAGCCAGCCCAGCTCCTTCTAGAAGTGTAGAAGTTTCCTGGGAACTTCACAGGCTTCTTGGAGCGACCTCATGCCCTTGAGGATTTGTGCTTGTGTGACGACGCCCACACATTCCAGGACAACATGGGCAGTCGTCTATTCTGCCTAAGTGGGCCATGTCCCGTAATTTTTTTTTTTTTTTTTAATTTATTTATTATCAATTACAAAAGTTGGGTACAATTTTGATTTACAAGCATTACAAAAAACCACTGCTAACAAACTTTGCAATTCACTGTTAAAAATAAAAATACAGTAAAACAAGAAGAATAAAAGTTAATACTAGTATGAACAAAAAATATTTAATTTAATAATTTAATAAAATATATCCGTACTTAAAAATTTGTTAGTAAATTCTATTTAAATTGTTGTTTTATAAAAATTACTTTCTTCATTAGGCGGAGATCAATGCGATTCAGACTGAGAATTCTACGGGATAGGCTCTTTGACAGAGCAGGAAGAGCTTGTTTAGACTGCCGACAGTCAGTGCCGTGTTTTGAAGGGAGAGTTTACGTGTATCGACGGGATGAACATTAAATGTTTGACAGTTACAAAATGGAAAATGTTTTCTTCTTCTCGTTAGTTTTCCAGTGTTTTAATTATATATAGTTATTCTGCTGTTCAGAGGCAAATACAACAATTGATCCAGCCATTCTTGAATTATAAGTGTGAACTTTGATTTGAGTACCCGACTTTGATTTATATATATGTCGGAGGTGTGAGTTAGGTTTAGGTTAGCCTTGTGTTAGGTTAGGTTTATGTTAGTCTAACTAGGTTAGGTAGGCTTAGGTTTAGACAGTGAAACTAAGCAGTGGAGGCGAGTGTCGTAATTACATAAAGGAGCTCCTTAAGCCTACACCTTGGTCACAAGTCCAAGGCACTGCTTGGGTTCCTGTCATAATAGTACGAGATGGTAACGTTTAGTTATATCCTGAGCGTATTGCGCCCGTATAGCTTTAGAGACAGGCCATCCATCTATATCTTTTCTAATTAGTTTCCGACATATATATAGATTATATATTTTGTATAACAGATGTCAGTAGGCTGGGGCAGCCTGCCGGTCCTCCCACTTAGATGCGTGCTGGATCATCTGAGTTTGGAGGATGCTCTTGCTGCTTTATCCACCTGCAGACACTGGCGAAGCTCTATTTTGCTATATGATGGGCGCAAGTGAGTATTAATCTTTATCTTAATCTAACAGCTATGTTTTTGTCTTCACATTAGTTTAACCCAAATTGTATAAGCTGTACTTACTTTTAAATTTTATTTATAATATATATTTAAGATAGAAAAAAAAACACTTAAATTTATTTGGCACCTATATCATGGGCGTGCACAAACATTTTTACTGTGCGCCATCTTAGGCCGTCCGCCATATTAGATTTAGAATGATTTACAGCTTGATACCATACATTTTTATGCATTATCTCGATTGGTCGAGCTTTAAAATTCAGTTGCAAGATTTGATGTGAACATACATACAAACATTAAATAAAAGCTTGGCAAAGGTTTTGAAAGGAGGAAGTTTCTAAGTCAGTACATAAAATATGACATTTATTAATAACAGAGAAACATTGAAGCTGAGAGTGAAACTCCTTGAGAAGACCATGTTCCTAACGCGGATATTCAGGAAGCACATAAGGAAATTGCGAATTTACATCGACAGTAATGGAGAAGAATTGGAGTATTTTGTCAACTTTGTGCTGCCTCAGTAAGTATTAACTCACTTTTATCTAAAACATATTGTTCTATGTATAACATAAAAAATTCTGCTAAACATTGGAGAAACAAACTATATCTTACTAGCCGACCCGCGCCACTTCGTGCTCGTGATGCTCCGCTCCTATTGGTCTTAGCGTGATGATATATAGCCTATAGCCTTCCTCGATAAATGGGCTATTTAACACGGAAAGAATTTTTGAAATCGGACCAGTATTTCCTGAGATTAGCGCGTTCAAGCAAACAAACAAACTCTTCAGCTTTATATATTAATATAGATTCAGTAGAATCACTAACAATATTTTATTTTCTTCATTAAAGAAGTAATAAATAAAACTGGAACAAAAGAGGGGCTATTGCTTTGTTTTAGTCTTAATAAAATATGATCGTAAAAGTTATTTTTCTGTCAATTTTTTTTAAATAAATTAAAAAAATTAAAAACATTTGAAGACATTTTTTTTATGGTAGATTAGGTGCAAACGAGCAGACGCTCCTGATGGTAATTGGCAATCATTGCCTATGAACATCGGCAAAACAAGAGATATTCTTGTGAACTTGTACTCTAGGGAAGAGAAGAAAAAAATGCTGCGGTTTCAGCGAACCCTGAGCAAGAGCCCAGAGTCTACTAAATTCGCTAAAAGTTGTTTTTAAAAAGTTTTTTTTCTTTTAATATATTTTTGACTTTTTAGTTGTCGCCGAACACATTTTAAACAAAGACTGTTATTGTGGCTGAACAAAGAAAATAGGCATAAAATAGTCCGCCATATTGGATTTAGACTGCCGTCACTATATTTTTCGAATTATTCTTAGCAAGCCCTTTCATTTGATACCCATATTGTAGAAGTGCATTAAAAATAACTAGTCCGCCATCTTGGATACGTTGGATTTAGAATGACGTCACAAGGTTAACCATGCATTGTCATCCAAATTGAACTTGTATACAAAATTTGAACTTGTATATAAGATTTGACTCCCCGTGAGAGGACGGGTTAGAATACTATTCCCCTCTGCCGCTGGGAGAGCAACTCGAAAGAGGCGAGTAACCCAACACCCGCTTGGTGGTAGGGGATCTGTTCCCCGACTGGCTTGCGACCACCAGCATGTAAATCCGACCGCCAAGTGTCTCTGACGCGTTCCGGTCAAGCCGCATGTGGGCCAGACTTACCCTCCCTCTCCCATCCCATTAATGCTGCGGATCTAGTGGACTCTGGGCTCGTGATCAGGGTCCACTGAATCCGCATCATTTTTTTTCTTCACTCCCCTTTCCCACTCTACCTTCGAGGATGCAACGCATCGACAAAACGAGAGTGTTTTGTCGATGTCCATGGGCGATGGCGGCCACTTACCATCAGGTGGACCATCTGTTCGTTTGCACGTTATCTATTATATATAAAAAAAATATATATATTCACCCGAACAAACATTTTACATACATTCATTGCAAGTTAAATAAACGCTTGTAATTATCAAAAATTAGCAAATGTTATGTAGACATCGTGGATTAAACTACTTGTTATTACTATACGCAACTATACCCATATTGGGACCAAATCTAAATTAATCAATATTGATATTTTCTTTGATAAAATAATAGATGATTATAATTTAAAATGTTAGCTAATGTTGTACTCCGTCGGAAGTATATTGAAGGTCAAGAGGTAAGAATTCGTAGAGTTCAGCTTCAAGTATCACTTGGCAATACGGAAATATCAAGCTTCACTGCTTAGTACTTACAATGTTTAGTTATATTATTATTATAAACATTTTAGGATGTAGGATTTATTGTTTAGAGTACTGTTCTGTTAGTTCTTTTACTATTCAGCTCCTTTATATTGCATTATAGTCTTGAGTATAGTGGAGTTTGTGGTCTCGTTCAGGGTTCGTTGAAACCGCAGTATTCTTCTCTTCATTCCCCTTCCTCACTCTATCTTCGAGCTGACAATGCATCGGCAAAACAAGAGTCTCTGATGTATTGACGATGTCCATGGGCGACGGTGGCCACTTACCTTCTGGTGAGCCGTCTGCTCGAATGCGCCTTAACTGCTGCATAAAAAAGTAGTATTGTTACAGCTTTTCAAAGGAGAACAATCTTTCTGACCTAGTCCAAACAAAAAAAAGCAAGTGACGCTTGTAGAGTCAACACGTCCTGAAGATGCTTCGGTTACGGAGCGAAACGTACGTCGATTGTCGATCGCGATCTACTTGTGTGGTGTGTACTGGTTCGGGTTCGCGCGTTACACTTTTCTGTCAACGGTGTGCTCTTCCGGATTGTGCCGTACGAGTCTGGTTGTTAGATCGTCGAGCTACCTACTTGTGTGGTGTGTCTTGGTTCAGGTTCGCGCGTCACACTTTTGTGTGGACAGGGTGCTCTTCTAGGTTGTACTATACTTGTGAGTCTGGTAGTTCAGGTTGCCGCGGTTTATAGCAAGGTAACATTTTGATTCCTTTTAAACCATGAATTTCCGCAAAGTAACGCCTGATTCAATTCAATATTTAGTCAAAACAAGTTTTCTTACGGCAGAAGGTAGTCTTTGTTTTCATTCCAACGGTAATAAATATCACGTTGTGAAAAAGTCTTTTACAGTGTCGTGACCCTACGTGACACAAAGTGGCCGATATAATTCTGTTTATATAATACCGTTCAGGTTTGGTTTTTTTAAATTAAAACTGTATTTCTTAGGTTATTTTTAATGTCAGTTATTTCTATACAAATTCTAACTTAGTCGATTACGAAACGAAATTTCATACAATATTTCGTATTCACGTAAAAATCATTTTGCACAGATTTCGATTTCCAAACTAATTTTAAGTATGTAATAGAACTTTTCATTGAAGATAATAGAAAAATACATAATCTAATCTACTTAGTAATTGTCGTACATGTAATATATTGTCATACAATGGGATTTGTTATAATAGAATTAAACGTATGGCTTACCATATAACTTTTATTTATGTAATCGTCTGCTGATATACACTTAGATACAATACATTTTGATTTAAAAATAGTAGTTTAAAATTTTCATAAGAAAATTACTTAATTATAATTTTTACTAATTTTTTTTTCATATTATCGTAGCATATGTCTGTTGTAGGACTTCCACATTTTTTTTGAAAATTATATATTCAGTTTTTTATATACATATTTTTTTTTTTTTTCAAAAAAAATTTGAAGAGATGCTCTACTCTTTTCTTACTATAATATAATCTTAAGAAAAAATGAAAATATCGATCAATAATTTTTCAATTATTGCAATTACCATAATTATTTCCGATTCAAAGTTAAGCGCTAACTGAAAAGAAATTGAACTATTTCTTTTCATTTATTTTCCTTTATGATATTAGTTTGTCATATCGTAAACCATAAGGATTGATTTCAGTTACTCTATAGTGATATTCTATAACTAGGGTTAGATTACTACTTCTAATATTACCATTCGTGGTCTCGATGGTATGGACTGTTCACTTTCACATCATCACGACCCGTCAATGGCCCACTGCTAAGACGGGTCTCCTCCTCAGAATGAGGAGGGGTTAGGCCATAGTCCACCTCGCTGGCCCAGTGCGGGTTGGCAGACTTCACACACCTTTGAGAACTTCTAGGGAACTCTCAGGAGCGCAGGTTTCCTAACGATATTTCCCTTCACCGTTAAAGCAAGTGATATTTAATTGCTTAAAACACACATAACTCAGAATTAGAGGTGTGTGCCTGTGTGGGGGATCGAACCTCGGACCTCCCGAGTAAGACTTGAAGTCTCAACCACTGGGCCATCACTGCTTTGTTGCACACACTTGCTGCGTTTCATCAAATTCATTCGGTTACCATTTTATTTTACACAACAATGGAATTTGAGTTAAGGGACAAACTTAACTTTGCCGTTGGTAAATTATTGTCCCCATAGATCAACATAGGTCGGAGTTAGTTTACCGATAAATATAAAAGTGAGACTCGCGAACCCTAACCAGGACACACCACACAAGTAGATCGCGATCGACAACCGACGTACGTTTCGCTCCGTAACCGAAGCATCTTCAGGAGTTGTTGAAGTGACTTGTAGAGTTGATTGTCGATCGCGATCTACTTGTGTGGTGTGTCCTACGCCCATACCTTTAGATTGCAGCTTTCAACAAACAAAAAAGATTAAATTTTTTGCGTTATGTTACTACAAATTTCCAGTTTTCAAAATTCATATTTCTAGGCATGGATAGACGGCTGTATCTTTTGATTTCGTCATAAGCTTTATATTTCCACTGCTTGAGTTATGGATATTATTTTAAACTTGATATCTACGTGTTTCGGAGAAAAAGTGTATAGATCGACAATGAAAATTTCAATTTTTAAAATTTTCTATGCTATAAATGCTTAACGTCATAGTAAATTTCATGATTCCAGGTCGACCCGGATCTTTTTATGCGTTCACTTATAAGTTTGAATCTTATCTCTGCTTCAATCCCTAACTGATATTAATTTCAAAGCCTAGCAACAAAAAAGAAAAACTTATGAACATGAAAGTAAATTTCTTTTGTTCTATACAAAATAATGTTGAATAAATATTTCAAATTAAAAAGGAAATTTTAATTAAGCAGTTAAATGAAAACACCTTGCTTCCTTTTATAACAGTTTTATAACTCCCACTTCTATTCTTAGTTAAAAGTAATTACCGCAGTTACGTCAGCGGAAGGACAGTGGGTGTCAAACGCTTGATAGATTGTTATTATATTACGATAACAAATATTTATTTTTCTAGGCTCCTTGTTTCATATTTTTAGCAGTCTATAAAATAAGGAAGATGTCAATTCCATTCATCATCAGGGAAATGTATAATAAATATATTGACAGGTTCTTCTATGAATTTTTGGTACTACTTGGATTAAAGGCAACTGTATTGGTTACAAAATTAACGACAAACACGTGTGTTAGTAAGACTAATTAAATAAAAAAATAAAGTTTGAAAACTATAACCCGACTACGTAAAAAAGTGGTCTAAAAAGGATGAAACAAGAAAATAATTCAGATAGAAACACAGAAATGCATAGGTATAAAAATGGTCAAGTTAGAACCGTGGTCGCACCCATGTATATCTACTATGATTATATATGTGATTAGAGGAACACTACCATGAAACCATATACATATGCATTAGTATATAGGTATGTCTGTTTCATGGTATTTATTTGCTTAAACGAGTGAATAACTGTGACGACAAGACTGCGCGGACTATACGACAGCATTTTAAACATACATGTTGAGTTAAACAATAAGATATATATACATATGTATTTGAAATGTGCTCACCAAGACCTTTCTTTTGATACCAAACACGTAAATTCCGTCATAAAAAAATTCTTAAAATTTTTATAGCCTATGTCACCCGCGCCATTATTACGAATCTTTTGACACCTCACTCATGAAAATTGGTTAAGCAGTTTAGGCGCTAGGGTGGAACACACAAACATACATAGATACATGCTTACATACATGGATAGATACATAAATAGACTGGCAAAATCATAACCCTTCCTTTTGGCTTCGCCGTTGTCGGGTAAAAATAGACAGATGCTTATTGGATTTTCATCCTTTTAACGAATATTAGCTATTTGACCCGCTCCGGGTATGCCCGGGTGCAATTTACTACGTGTATTCAGGTTAAATAAAAGCTAACTTATATTCTCTCTCAAACTCTAGTCAGTTTTTGTAGGAAAATCCACAAAATTCATCAAAAAAGCGTAACAGACAGACATATTCTCATATATAATATTTTCTTCTCAGTCGTTTCGCTCTTGACAGAGCAGTCGTGGTCACGTAGAGATGTCCGTACTGATAGATGTGGACACAGCTCTTCGCACGATCTCCCGCCATCTCGCTCTGTTGCCTGACTCTCTGGCGCGGATTTAACCTGGCCTGTCCAGCGCTTAGGTGACCTTCCGCGCGATCTGGTTCCTTACACTTTTCGTTATCTCGCCTAGAGACATGTCCAAAATATTGTAGTATTCGTGTTTGTACTACGGTAGAAAGACGCTGCGTGATGCCGAGCTCCTGGAGTATGGACAAGTTGGTGCGAAACTGTCCACGATATTCCGTGCATCTTCCTCCAACACCACATCTCGAGAGCATCTTCATCTTTTCAAAACATGTACCTACTGTCCACGTCTCTGCCGCGTAAAGGATTTTGGTTATAAGCCTGATATAATATTAGTTGGGATTTAAGGTTAAGAAGGGATCGAGAAATATTATTTTGTGTCTTGGAATAAACTTACCATTTGGGTAAACAAGATCTAATTTCTTCTACATAAAAATAGATATTTTTATCAAGATGTGAATAATTTATTGGAAATCTTTAATACTATATATAGTCTAGTAGACAATACTGTAAGTAGTATCAATAAGACATTACATTCGAGTCACGCAATACGATCGATAGTCACTTGGAGACATTTCGATCAATATCCGTTGCTAAGTAGGAGGAAGGCTACAGTATCGTTAATCACGTCAAATTTTTCTACTAACTTGAACGAAAAGTTTCATTAAATGAATGCGAAATATTGTATGAAATTACATTTCGCACTCGCTTAGAACTTAAGTCTGATTTTACTTTACACAGAATCACGTCTTGTTTACCAGAATATTATTTACGACGTAATAATCGTGGAATTTGTTTTGTTACTCAGCAGCATGGTTTATACTTTGGTTTGGCAAATGTCCGCCATGACCCGACGGAAGTTATAAATCATTGAAACGCATTTTCGCCGAAAGTGTCGCAGTAGTGCAATCTAAATAAAAACGCTATGTAATACAATACTACCAAAATAATAACTAAAATTACGTGATGAAGTTAGTACTGTCATAGAAGGCTATGGCCACTTTGTCTCGACATTATAAAATACTTATTATTTTGACAGAAACATAGAAAAATGATATTCATTTATTTTCATACTTTGGTCAGTATAATAAGAAGTTATTATTTTTAAAAGTTTAATAATTTCACTAAATAGAAAAAGGTGGAATGTGTGTGACAATTGTTTAAATACTTTTACAAGTACATATCGTATCATATATAGGCCCGTACCGACTTCGCACGAGTGGATTTTTAACACACCGGCCCGTCGTCGCGTATTTTTTGTTTTGATTGACATTTTTAATTTCGTAATATCTTTTGAATGGAATGTCATATTTCAATAATTCAAAAAGTAATCTACAGGTATTGAAACTTTCTTGAATACGAAATAATTTATTTAAATAGGAATTAATACAAAGGTATGGATAACATGGTAAGTTTTAAAATGTAAAAAGTAGTTATAGTGACATAACTACAATAGTTGGACATATACTCTCGCGAAGGTTTTTGTAGATATTGATGTTTTCTATAATATTGTAGAACATTTTTTTGTTCTATCATCAATACTTTCCACAGCGCATGCGATAATAGAAATTTTATGGCAAATTTTTTTGGAACTTGATTTTGGTTTTAGTAAGAATTTCTGGGGATCTCTTATTTTTTCTAGTAATAAATATAGCCTATGTTACTCAGGGATAATGTAGCTTTCTAACGACAAAAGAATTTTTGAAATCGGTCCAGTAGTTTTTAAGTTTATTCGTTACAAACAAAAATACAAATCTTTTCTCTTTATAATGTTAGTATAGATTCTCACATTTCCCCCGATTTCTTTGCGTAAGAGAAAGTTGATTAACGTAATATTTCGTAATCTACGATATCTATTTAACAATTCAAATCGTGGAATACATTTTGTAATCTAGTTCAATTTCCTTATACAAAACGTGATTTGTTTTTTTCTACATTACTTGAATTTGTAATACCTATAAGAATATTTAACAAAATCCATATCTAGATAGATATAATAATATTTGTGTGGTTGCATTGACCTATAATAATATCGACTTTCGTCTTCCGAAGAAGTTGAAAAGTCTTAACGTCTAAAAAGTTGACGGCATCAAATGAACGCAATTCAAAAATTTTTAGCTTAAAATTTAGTGCTAATTTAGTGTAAATTTATGCTATTTACACTAACTAGATAATGAGAACAATGCTAGCTTAAACGCAACCTAGCAGTGTATAGTTCAAAACCCATATTAAATATTGAAATATAAAAAAAGTTTTGTAACCAACAATTAGTGCTCGAAAAGTGCTACAAGCACCCACAGGAAAAAATTGAGATTTACAAAAAATTTAAAAGAAAAATTGTTATTTTTTCTACCTGTTGTTTACACTAGCAAGCTCCAAGTACCTAATACTTGCTTATTCTCCAAGTAATGTTTTCTCTATTTCTTCTTGTATTACTTGATTAGCACTAAATGAGCGCTTAATAGTTCTTTCACTGAGCGAGCTCTGTAATGGATTTTTCTCTTTTATTGTTGATTTAATGTTTACTTAATATCAATCTATCAATGTTGGGTAGGGGAAAAAATAGTAATTTCTCTTTTGAGCAAATTTTTTATAAATCTCAATTTTTCCTGTGGGTGTTTGTGGCACTTTTAGAGCACCAATTGTTGGTTACAAAACTTTTTTTATATTTCAGTATTTAATATGGCCTTTGAACTATACACTGCTAGCTTTCGTTTAAGTTAGCATTGTTCTCATTATATAGTTATTGTAAATAGCATTAAATTCGCGAATGGAGCACTAAATTTACACTGAATTTTGAGCAAAAAATTTTTGAATTCCGTCCATTTGACGCCGTTAACTTTTCAGACGTAAAGTCTTAACGTCTATTCGCAAAGTAATCATTATTCTGTCGTGATGGCGTAATTATTTTGTAATCCTTACTTCGATTGATGTTTATCAGTTGTCTACCATTCAAGAAAGTAAAAATGCTACTCATATCAATTCTACCAACATCTTACTAATATTATAAACACGAAAGTTTGTAAGAATGATGGAATATAGTGTGAATTATCCAAAATATAGAGGGTGACACTGCGGGGTGCAGCTAGTCCATACAAATAAATAAAAGTGGAGTGTCTGTTTGTAACATTAAAATCTCTGAAATGGCTGGACCGATTTTGACGGGACTTTCACTGGTAGATAGCTGATGTAACAAGGAGTAACTTAGGCTATTTAACATCTCGCTACGACCCATAGGAGCGGAGCAACACGCGAACGAAGTCGCGCGCGAGTGAAATGACTAAAACTATTAGAACTTTTTTCATCAGACACTTAAAATATTATAATTAATTAAGGATTATAATTAATCGGAAGTTGTAGATCTGAAAAAAAAGGAGATTTTTTATTATAATTTTTTTTTGCAGGTTTTTCGATTCACAGAATCTTGAACAATTAGTATTTATCGGACCAAGCTACATGCAAGCACAACTAGTACATGTTGCTAAAATAAACAGGTAAAACTATGACAACATACATTAGCCTAAATTCGAGTGGTCCGCCATATTAGATTAAAAGTTAAATCATCCCATTTTAGCAAACCATTTAATTTCATACCCATATTATTGGCGTGCACAATTAATAATAACTAGCTTACCATCTTGGGCCGTCCGCCATATTGCATTAAGAATGAAGTCACTTATCTGGTTCGCTAAATTAAATTAAAAATTTAACTTTCACACATATTTCAATCTCAAAGGGTAAAATTGGGACCCTATAACTAAGACTCCGTGGTCCGTCCCTCTGTCTGTCACCAGACAGTTGAAATGTTCACAAATGATGTATTTGTGTTACCCTATAACAACAAATACTATAAACAGACATGATTTTTTTCCCAAATATTTTTTTTAGTAATTAAGATTCTAGTAACCATATCTAAAAAAAAATATTTGTTTTAGGATAATAACTGAGAGCTTAATATTCAAAAATTCACATTGCTTACAAAAACTAATGCTGATGGGTTGTGAAATGTCTTCAGTGAAAACTGAAAATGATAGATATAAAGTAAGTATTGATAGATTGATAAAAATAGTATATGAATTTTCAAATACTTTAAAAATTAAATCCTTCATCCTTCCTTAAAGCCAAACCACTGTGAAAACTGTACCAAATATGGTTTAATAAATAGTGTTACTAAATTATGTTTCCGTGTGGTAGAAAAAAAAATTTGCTTATACTCAAGTTATTTTTCAGAAGTTTTTGGATGATACGCGTACAAACATAATACGGATAGACAGACAGATTAAATTTTTGAAATGATCAAGTTTTATTAAATATATACTTTCTTTCAGCATAAGAACGTGGAATATTACTCAAGACCCCTATCATTTAGTACAGTGGCGTCACCATCAGATTCAGTTATATCAAGTGGCAACGCTGATTTGATGATGTTCTCTGCATTACAAGTAAGTGTAAATAAACTCTCATATCTACCATGTAAATTTAAAAACAAACCACTGGACATAAATGTAGAAAGGGAAATATCCATTTCTGGCTGTCTTTGTGCAGAACGCTCAGTTTTTAACAATTATACCTAAAATTAATAGTTTATTCTATTTTATCATTGGTATCTAGTTTCTGAGTTGGTTTAATTCATTTATGCTACTACCTTATTCCTAACTAATATATGTATTACATTATATAACAGATTAATAAAGAAAAGTTAATTACTTAGATTTTTATAGTTCAAAAGTAAGGTTCTATAAAATTCTATATATTTTTTTTGAAACTGCTGGGTAAATATATTATTTTTCTAATACCCTGTTAGTAGCCCTAACAATTTTACATATTTATTTTATCCTTACTGCTTGCATAAATTTCATATAAAATAGCTAGCTGACTCGGCATAACTTTGTGGTGGGCTACTGTGATAAGCACTTAGGGGGATGAAAAATAGATAGTAGCCGATTCTCTGACCTACTGAATATGCATATAAAATTTCATAAAAATCGGTCGAGCCGTTTCGGAGGAGTATGGTAACTAACATTGTGACACGAGAATTTTATATATAAGAAAAATCCTCAAGACCTCTATTTCATTCTAAGAACCTAATCATCTAACTCAATCAAGCTGTTTAAGAAGAAAATAACTCACTCCTAAGAGTTATCCAAAGTTCTCAAAGTTGTGTGTGAAGTCTACCAACCTGCACTGGGTCAGCGTGGTGGGCTATGGCCTAATCCCTCCTCATTCTGAGGCCCGGCCCAGCAGTGCGCCATTAAAGAGTGATATAATGAGTATTTAGGTTTAATTTTCAACATATTTTGCTAAATTTAAATATGACTTACTCTCAGACACAATCTTCTTCATCTCCAATTTTAAACCCTTTTAAGCATATTTTCGCGTTAAAACCTTGCTCAAGCTCTAATTAGGTCCTGTATCAAATTTCATCAAAATCGTAATGAACAGACGGACCATATCGATCCGTCGATAGATGGCGTGAGTATTATATTAAATCACTCATTTATTTGTCTAATTCGTATTGTTAAGTATTGTAATATTAGTTAGGTTAGGATTAGGATATTTTTTTATCTTGCATATACTGACTCTGTACTCAATATCAAATGATGGCAATATTAATAAGTTTTTACGATTAGTTTTGGGCTTAGTAGGTCACTAATGAGAGCGCTCAATTTAGTTCGTTATCCAATGGCGAACTAGTTCGGTAGTTCTTTTTTTAAATAATTTAGTAACAATAATATATAAAGGAAAAGAAATATTTAAAATTATAGCATTTTATTTTTATTAAAAAGTAATGAAAAAATAAAATCATTTATAATAACAATTAAAGTCAACTTCAGAAACTAAAATGGAAATAGCGATTAGGAATGCAACATCGCTCATAAAAAAGGTTGATATTTTCAAAAGCGAAACATCGATGTTAAAAATATTGTTGTTTATGAACGATATTTTATTGATATTTAAATAAAAGTAAAATATCTAAATTATTCGATTTGTAACGTAGCCGCGCCGCCGCTGCTTAGTAAAGCGTTCGCCAGAAAAAATATAAGAATTAAGAGCGAGATCATCGACGAACTAGTTCGTATAGTTCACCTAAAGGCGCGCTCTTTTGAACTAGGTCGTTCGCGAACTACCCAAGACTATTTACGATGAATATTCTCGAGAAGTTTCTCAAAAGTAATTGTGTATGAATTTGAAGAGCCTTTTCTTAGAAAGATAAAGTTGTTATGATAACTGAGGATGCTCTTGTTATTGTATGTAATACAATCATTTAATATTCTATAACATAAATAAACTACTTGAATTACAAAGAGTATCTATATATAACCTTGTTTACGAATTCAGCTTTTGCGAAGTCTAAATTTAATTTGTATTCTGTAAACCAAAACTTTACAATATTTCAAATCGAAATATACTAAAATCAAATCACTTATTTATGTAGATATTTAAGAGAAAATATTGCTTTTAAACTAAATAAATCAAATTTAACCTAATTGGCATAAAACTTTACCTAGTTTGGCATAATTTTGATATTTGTTGATTTTTCAAAAACAGCTTGACCTATTTCAATAAAATTTAAATGAGACCACCTGGAATGTATGAAACAAAAAAAAGAATTTTTCTAAATCCGTTTAGGCGTCTTCAAATAATAGATGAACATACATAAAAAAAAATTCCGACTCCTTCTTTTTGAAGTCGGTTGATAACTCATTTTAATCTTCCTATCGTTTTATTACATATATATAAAAAAGAAGAATGAAATGAACTAAGCGAATGAATTTTTATCACTAGGATCTAATTAGGCTATCCATTGCAAAATGTTGGTAGTTAAAATGACAAAAAATAGGAAAATTTAATTTTAATACCAAATATAGCTTTAGACTACGAAATTTTGGAATTTCTGTGATTAAGAAGAGTAATATTATTTTTACATAAAAATATACTTATGTAGATTGTGTTAAATAACATAAAATGCATTAGATTGAAATTTAGCTAGAAAAAGTGGCTGGTGAAGGGATAAAAAAGTTGGTAATAGGTAATCTGGTGAAGGGATAAATAAGTCGGTAAGAGGGGACCCAAAAAAAATGAAGAATACTAATATAACCATATAAACATTCGCAGCACATAACATTCGACTACGAGTTAATAAGTACAGCGACCCTCGAAACGATCAGCCAGTTCTCGCAAGTGTCCCAGCTGGGCCTCAACCTCGGGCTGCGGCGCCCCTTCGTCTACCCACAGGTGGACTGGAGCATCGTCAGCCCACAGCTGCAGGTCGCTATGCATATTGTAAGTATTGTATTTTAACATATATGTTAGGAGGCAATTTTGGTGATATATCAAAATCAGTTATCAAATCTTAAAAGGGAAAAACAACCTTTGTCATGTTTTCTTCTAATATTTTTTTTGTTTAAATATAGTTTTAATCGAATAATTGCGATTTCCATACTTTTTACAAGGCATGCAAGCAACACCCAGCTTATAATCTTATGTATACCATGCATGCATTGATTTAAATTTAAAAAATTGGTTGCCTGTAAAGTCGGTATACGGGCGAAAGTTTTACGTGACAACGACTTTGAGTGGTAAAATAATTTTAATGTGAATATTCATTCGTATAGTAGGAAGAAGGATGAAATAATAGTAACAATTTAAAACATTTATTTATACAAAGAATTATATTTAAAACATTAATTTATACAAAGAATCTCGCACTGAATTTCATATTAACAAAATTTTATTTTTACCTTTACACATACATACGTATTTATATACAAATATACATACAATAACTTGCAATACATTTGCGTACAATGAAACAGCGTTTACTACAACTTAACTTGTTCCTATCTGAGTGATTTTGTTGAGGATAGGGCGATGATAGGAGAAATATGAAATGAAAGGAAGTGTTTCTGCTGTAATGTGCCTAGAAAATGTCAAGTCAATGGTAGTTCCTTTTAACGTAGTAGACTTAGACATATCTGATACGCAATCAAGATTAAACGTATCTTTAATGAATTTGAGAAACTTGTCATCAGACTTCACGTTTTGGTTGAAGTCACCGCATAGAAGAATCGGCATATTAGGATCAACTTGCTTATTTCATCATGTTATATTATCAGTCTGAAATTATTTACCTTTGCTGTTTGAATTGTTGCGATGGACGAAACTACCTTCACATTATCACTACACAATCGTTTTACAATTAACTGGCAACGTGTAAACTTGTATGCAGGCGCCTAAGCGAAATAGAAGCGCAAGACATGAACCGGTGTGTATGCCTATCTCTCTCACTCTCTCGCTCTGTCTCTCTCGCTCTTAGGCGGGCTAACTGTGCTCGAGTGGAAGGGACGCGTGCCTTTCACTTTTTATGTCTGTCTCTCTCGCTCTTAGGCGGGCTAACCATGCCCGAGTGGAAGGGACGCGTGCCTCTCACTCGCTCTCATTGTGAGCGCATAACGTGAGCGGAGCGTAACGCAGTTTCTTGAAGTGTCACCCGGCAAACCAATTTATAAGACGTTGTCACGTCAATAATAATATTAAACTAATAGAAATTTAATTTAAACTAAGGGCTAAATTTTGAAATTTAATTTAAAAAAAAAACAGTGATAGGCCAGTGGTCAAGTCTTTAATATCTTACTCGGGAGGACCAAGTTCTATCCTGTATTCCCTAGCACACACCTGTGACTTTTCTTAGTTGTGTGTTTTAAGCAATTAAGTACCACTTGCTTTAACGGTGAAGAAAAACATCGTGAGGAAACCTGCACTCCTGAGAGTTCCCTAAAGTTCTCAAGGGCGTGTGAAGTCTGCCAACCCGCACTGAGCCAGGATGGTGGACTATGACCTAACCCCCTCATTCTGAGGAGAAGACCTAGCTCAGCAGTGGGCCATTAACGGGTTTTAATGATAATGATGATGGCTAAATTTAAATCCACGGACATTGAAATTATTTATACAATTTAATCTATGTTTCAGACATCAATGTCACACAAAATGTTAGATGACGTCATCGAGAAAGTGTTTGTAGAAGGGATTCCGTTGGTCTCGCTGAAAATGTTCTTTTGTAAGACTGTAAGTATTTATTGAAGATTTACGAAAATGTAATTAGTAGCACAGTGATTTAAGACTTTTATTCTTAAGAATAAGCCAGCCCTATTGTGCCCAACCTTATATTTATTTTGAACTCCTCACAAACCTCCCCAGAACTTGGACAAGGCGAAATGATGAGGAACATTCCAGTATTATGATTTTCTTTTATTTTCATATTGAACATATTCCATCAGCAAATGTTGTATATCTTCTATTACTCAACATGTTGGACAGTTTGGAGACGATGATTGTTTCATGAGATATGCTAAGGACATGACCAGGGTCACCATCCATACATAGTTGGCCTATGATCGGAATAACATGTCATCATAACAAAAATTACTCATTTATTTTTATACTTCCGAATCAATTTTCAGTGACTGACAGTACTAATTATAATTTCTTCTAAATCAGATTCCATTTAAAATTTCAAATATAAGATATTATCAAAGTTGCCTAGACTGTAATAATACAGGGGGTATTGCAAAACGCACTCTGTGTGTTTTACGCATCAACGAGATTTTTATTTGAACGAGATTTTTTTATATTGGATTGTACAGTAGCGGAATGAAAAGGTTCGTCACCTTAAGGTCAGGTTTTGCTTGCACTAGTGCAAGAATCAATTCTGTATTATTATTAAAACAGCTGCCCTCGCTTCGCTCCGGGTATTTAAAACAATATTATAATTGATGTCCTTAAATTGTCACTGTGCAATTGTGTAGTTTTTCATTATTTGAAAAAAGAGAGAGAGTAAGAAAAAGTTATTAAAAGAAATATAATAGAAACAAAAGTATAATTGAATAGGTAAAGGAGAGAGAGAAAGAGAGAGAGAGCAAGAGAGAGAGATAATCGAAAGAAAAAAGTGAAAAGAGACTGATCATACTGAACAAATAAAACTAAGAATTAAAGAGAGAAAATAGAGAGAGCATGAGAGAAAATGATAGCATTATAAGAGTTATAAGAGGAAGAGAGATGGAAATACTATTGACTTCTCTCAATGAAATAATTTTTAAAATCGGATCAGCAGCAACAAAATGGCTATCTTCTATTTATTAAAAAATGTATATGGCAACACTAAATCACTTTTGTCACTCACGAATAGTGTAGTTTTCTATCAGTGAAAGAATTTTAAAAATCGGATTAGTAACAACAAAATGACCATATTCTATTAATTAAAAAATGTATATGGCAACACTAAATCACATTTGTCACTCACGACTAGTGTAGTTTTCTATCAGTGAAAAAAATTTTTAAATCGGATTTTTAGTTCCTGAGAAACTCTTCAATTTACAAAATGGCCACCTTATGGCACTTAAATGGCCATATCTTTTTAATTAGAGTATTTATAGCAACACTGCATAGCCTATGTTACCCGGAAAGGATGTAGCTTCCTATCGGTGAAAGAATTTCCAAAATCGGTTCAGTACTTTTAGAGCCTATTCGCAACAAACAAACATACAAATAATCAAATCTTTCCTCTTTATATAATAGTATAGATATAGATAAATGTGACGTTTCTATCGAATAAGGTTTTGCCTTAATTTAGTCTTCCTCATCCTGTCAATGTTATAAATAAATATAACAAAAAAACTATATTAAAATGACAAACAACAAATAATGAAATAAAATTATAATAATGGATATAGTCACCGTTAGCGTCAATGACACATTGTAATCTATTTCTCATAGAACCCTCTCTCTGTGGTCGCTCCCTCATGGCTGAGGATCGTGGTCATCGACGGATGTGGATGGTATACACCTATTTTGGATTATCTGCTTCCACCGGTGCCTGTTCCCGTCCCCGGGCTCGTTTTCCCTCCGTGTTCCCCACAACGATCAGTTTTCTCAAGGCTCTCATCACCCCTTCTCATTGTGTGGCCAAAGTATGATAATATACGCTGCAGACAGATCGTGGAGAGGCGAGTTTGGACGTGAAGCTGCGAGAGGATCGATGCATTGGTGCGCTTGGCGGTCCAGGGTATCCTCAACATGCTCCTCCAGCACCACATCTCGAATGCATCAATCCTCTGCCTTTCTCTGGCTCGTATCGTCCATGTTTCTACACCATACAGGAATATGAGGAATATTAGACCGCGTATTAGCCGGGTTTTGGTAGTGTTGTCATAGAACCCAAAATGTTGCAAATGGGATAAGTATAGCTCGATAAGGAGACAAATCAATTTAAGATAATAATCTTAGACAAGACAAATAGTCAACATCTTGATGAATCAATTTCAAAACTGACGAACGAACCTTTTCATTCCACGACTGTACAATAGTATGTTATTCAAATGAGTCTGGGATTTTCGCTTTTAAAAGGCATTTCCAACAGTAAATTACTTTTAAAATAGAGTTGGGGGGAGGACTCTAATTTCTAACTTATTTGTATTTTCCAGCTTCACTCGGGAATTCTCCAAGTTATTGTGAGATACTACAAAGCAACATTCCGCGAATTAGTATGGGCTGACGCACCTCATGACTCCACCAACATATTCCAAAGGATTATTGAACAAGATGATGAACGTGACGAGGTAATTCATACTAACATTATAAATGCGTCTTTCTTCCTTTTACTATACTCCTTCTTTCGTGATGCAAATAGCATAGAGATTACCAGAAACCACCATAATATAGTAGACTAGGTGCGCCCCGCGTTTTCACTCGCTATATTATATCAATACTAGCTGACCCAGCAAACGTTGTTTTGCCAAATAAATTTGGGGTGGGCCACCCTTATTACCTAAGGGGATGAAAAATAGATAGTAGCCGATTCTCAGACCTACTGAATATGTATATAAAATTTCATATAAATCGGTCGAGCCGTCCCGGAGGAGTATGGTAACTAACATTGTGACACGAGAATTTTATATATAAGATAAATTTTAGTCTATGTGTTATTCTGATGTGTAAGCTATATTATTGTAAAGTTTCGTCAAATTCTATTCCATAGTTTTTGCGTGAAAGAGAGAGAGATGATACTTTTTCAGTAAAATCTGTTTAAATATCCCTACGAAACGCATGGCTATGTGGTGGTCCACCATCGATAAGGAGATGAAAGCGCAAAACCTAACTCTTATGACAACCCAAGACAGAGACTCCTGGCGCTGACGTACAAGAAGACCCGACCTCAGATAGAACTGAGACAAAGGGTTGGAAGAAGAGACTTATGCATACTAGGGTGCTTGTTTTTGCGACTATATATTTCCTAAATAACATCCATTCAATTTGTAAGAATCACATTGAAATTTGTCTTATATACAACTCAGTTATTTTTATTATGGTCGAAAAATTCCCTTATTTATTTTCGGCCATGTTCAATAAACATATTACTTCATTAATCTTTTTATGGAAACTTGTGAAAAATTTTATTCATTTCACTCGACAATTTAAACTGACTGCGATGTATAATCGATCTCGAAAGTCAAACATTAGGGTCTTTTAAGCGGGGAGCACCTGGCGAGAAGAGCGCGCCACGAGTAATTGGTTGATCGAACTACCTATACGCAGTTCGCTCACAATGCGCAACTAATGTTATTGTTAGGTATAAATAGTATCGAGTGTATTTAAATTATTTCCAGGAGATTGTAGTTAGACAAAGCAATAAACCTATACTATTATATTATAATATGTAACATGTGTTCCAGTTTTCAATTTGCACCGTGAATCCTTTAGTGTTGCTCTGCTGGCAGTGCAGTCATTTGGAGAGACTCGTTTTACACGGTAATTGTTACATACTTTTATTTTTATTCTAATAATATCATTAACCAATTTTACACGCACTCAGCAATCTCTATTAAATAATTTTGTGACAATGCTGAAAGCTCGACAGTATCCTGTTATCCTGTAATTCCCTAATATTGGAGTACTGCCTCTTACTTAAGTTCTATAGAGTACTGACCTATTCTTGCTATTCTCGTATAATACAATGAAGATAAAAGAAGATAACCTTATCTTGCAATGTAATTTAGGGAACGTACCCATACTACGTGAGCCGTTCTGAGGGAGGAGGGGGTGTTCAAAATACCACGTTTGGTCACTGACGTACATACGCCGAACGTTAGCTGATTTTTTTTGTAAATTACTACGTAAAAACTAAAGGGCGGAGAGGGGTATAAAAAATGGATCACATAGGATGGGTACGTTCCCTATAAACTAATAAAATCACAAGCTGATAGCTACTAAATTATTTAAACAATTAGTTAGGTTTCTAAGGAATGTTGAGTCATATTTAGTTATCTACATACTACTACATATATTCTGTATAGTCAAGACTGTGTCTCTTCTAGCGGACAAGAGTTTTAAGTATATACTAGTCGACCCGTCCCGGCTTCGCTCGGGTGCAAGTTAACACATGTATTTAGCCGTAACCGCTATGTCCCTGCATTTTAAATCTGTAATATCTTCGAAAATATACATTTAAATTTCTGGTGATACATTTAGTTACGTTTTTATTTTCTCTCTCACTATTGTATTGTCTTGTATCGATGTTTGTTTATCCAATAAATAAATAAAAAAAAAATTATGCTGTTAAGGACCATATTGATCTATATTAAATCCACAATAAATTTAAGGTACTTAATTGGATAAGGATTAATGCTGTATTCTTTAAAATCGCTTCGTAAATAAGCCATTATTTCTCTTAAAAAGTAAAGGATAAAAAATGGTTATTTTGGGTATTACTTAGGAATACCTAAGAGATATACCATCGCGGACTTTTTTAAGGTGTACAATATTGTAGTACATTATTTTGATCTATCTCGTAGGGTTCAGCCAGCGTTTGCAATGTAAGGACAAAAAAAAATGTGTTTTATTACGACATTACATTAAAAACCTCTAAAATGATCAGTGTTTCTCTACTATATTATGTATGTATTATACATAAAAACCACATCAAATCCGTTGCTTAGTTTTAAAGATCTAAGCATACATGGTGACAGACAGACAGCGGGAAGCGACTTTGTTTTATACTATGTAGTAAAGTATATCGATGTTACAGGTTACTGGACCTGGGAGTACGATATAGTAGGATTCGTGCGCCTGCGTAAGTCGTTGCGGTCGCTTGTCGTGTCTGCCATATACAACCGACAGAGCCGCTTCAGCACCGCCATATGTAGTGAGAATGTTGTCAGAGTCCTCGAGAGGGACACACAGAGGCCCATAGACGAAGATTTTGTAGAGGTAAGTTTATTGTCAGGATATAATTTGCAGTTTAAAAAAGATTACTAGCTATACTTTACTTCGTAACCACTCCAAAAAGCTTGTGATAGAAGTGGGCTCACGCCGGTAGTGCAATGATTGATGTTTGTGCTCACGATCTTTCGATCCAACGCCCTAACTACTAAGCTAATTCTAAGCTTAGTAGTTAGGGCGTCGTGTATCGTAAGTCGTATCATAAAGTAGCAACTTTATGATACGACTAGCGGCTCGTCTCGGCTTCGCACGGATGGACATTTACCACACAAACGTGTGGACAACATGGTCTGATTTTAATAGGAATTTCTATCGACTTTTAAAAAGTAAAAAAGTAGTTATAGTGACATAACTACAATAGTTATATATATGGATTCGCGATATTGTAGAACATTTTTTTGTTCTATCATCAATACTTTTTTAATTTTTTTACACCTTTGGTTGATTTTAGTAAGATTTGCTGAGGATCTCTGATTTTTTCTAGTAATAAATATAGCCTATGTTACTTAGGGATAATGTAGATTTCTAATGGCAAAAGAATTTTTTAAATCGGTCCAGTATTTGTTAAATTTATTCGTTACATAAAAAAATACAAATCATTCTTTATAAAATAAGCTATTTTTTAGCTTGTGGCTGTGAGGCTCCGCCCTACAAAATGCTACTATAAATGTTAATCCGCCACTGGATATTGTGATTTAATATGAATAAAAGCGATTGTACTTTTATTAAATAAATATTTGAAAATGTTTATAGAAGCTATTTTAAATAGAGGTTATCCAGTCAATTCCAAAGAGTAACAAAGGTCACCAAGTTATCCCATGATAACTCTTAGGTTACTTACGCGTCATGCCTAGGAGATGGATATACCAAGATAACTTTTGACGTAAAAACAAAACTCGAAATGAGCGTAGCAGAGAATGAAACTTTGTTCAGTGAAATTGTATCCCGAGTTCATAATACGTGTGTCAACATAATATTTTGTGTACATATCTCATCACATTGCAAACAGGAAATGTAAGGTTCCACACACACAGGTTCCACCAGAAGACAAACACATTCCGCGCTTTGTATCCACGCACGTTTTTGGAAAAAACGCTCAAGCACATTATAAAAGCTAGTACAATATAAAAATAATGTTCTATTATTACAGCAAGTAAACACGTACACGGAGTTTGAGTGGGCCCCAGTCTCCTGGGGTGATCTCCACCCAGCTCTGTGTGCTAATGCCAGTAATGCTCAACGTGCAGACTATGTGCTCAAGGAAATGAACCGCACCTTCGTGCTATACACGTGAGTAACAGAATATTAGTCTTCAAAATACAGTCACGAACATAACATAATTGCTGAGAATAAATCTCGTGAAAGCTGAGAGAAATAAACAAATAAAATATCTTGACTTAGCCCATAATATTGTGGGATGTGGACTCAGCAGTCATTGTGCCAATTGTCGTGATGGCCAATGGCCTAATGGCCAAAAGCCTCGATCAACACCTTAAAAGGCTCGCGTTGGATGGCTAGGTCAAGGCCCCTAACCATCGGTAGCCAGAACCGTGTTCCCATTGCCGGTAGGCCTTTATTTTTTGTATTTTTAAATGGTTTTTTTAGAATATAATTATAAAATTTATTATATACGAATTTTAGACAAATAAAAACTTATTGCCATATTTTCGTATCCATAAAGTAAGTAATTGTTTCAGAGGGCTTGGTATTTGCATCTATAAACATATTCCACGTATATTAGATTTTCCACTTAAATTAATTGCAAAAAAGCGACTGTTGAGTGTCTTGACGACTCTTTCCAGCAAACAAACTTACTAACTGACGTTATAGTTTCAAACGACAAGTCATTTAAAAATGATAATGATGATTTGTTATATTTTTTCCATAGATAAGTTGGTGTGGAAAGATCTCGACAGAAGTTACCAACAAGTACCGTAAGATCTGATAAATATTTACGATGTCAGTGAAACTGGTTGTAAAAAATCGACCTTTGAGACTACGGCCGTATGACGCAACGATAACTTTGTAAACATAATACGTTTTTAATGTTTATGTATTAAAAAAGTAAAACAATATTTTGATTAAAAAATAATATACTAAGAAAAGACGACACTGCGCCATTTAATAGGTAAACATTAAAAACGTATTATGTTCTTGTACTAGTAATTAAAATTAAATTGGTATAGGTTTCTCAAAATTTAATCTTTATTAAGCGTAATTTTTAGGTATAAGAAAAAATCGATTACATATTTATCAAAGAGCAATTGATCAGGTATCTCATATCCGATACCGTAGGCCTAAACGATTTCTCGAATATTAAATGATATTTTTTTAAATATTGCATTTCAAGAATTATAAACATTGTTTGCAAAGTTCCTTTTAGTAGAATTTATCGAGTATTAAAGTTTACAGATTTATTATGAATGTCTACTTAACGATGTACGCACTTAGTGAGCAAGTTAGGTGTTGTCACGGCGCTTGTAAATAGCTTTATTCCTACTCTAGCAGACAAAAGCTCAGTGGATTAAAAACTCCAAAACATTATAGTTAAGTCATAAAAGTCAATTCTCACCAAATTACTAACAGAGTATATGTATAACTTTGATCTGTGTTTATAGAATTGATTTTAAAATGTTTAAAAATCTCATCTAAACCGTTATAGCATATCGTTGAGCAAATCTATAAATACAGATTAAAAAACAAATTCAATAGTTTCCTAGTAACTAATATGTATGTAATGAGAAACGCCGAATGATATGTTTATGGCATCATCTTCTCAAAAGTACGAATTTATCGTAGTTAAAATTATATGTCACGCCCTAAGTTGTTCAGAATCGCAGAGAAATATTTAAAACAATATGCGATTCTAAGGCATTATCAATATGGCGACTTGTAACTAAAGCAATAAATTAATTATAAAATGGTGTATTTTCTACTACCTTGTATGAAAAGTTCCATTACATTCTCAATTTAGTTTGTAGAATAAGAAATTTCATTTCGTACTCGTTGGGTACTTTTTAAGGTAAACTACCTTAACTGTGTTCAAACACCAGATATGATCTCGTGTCGTTGTAGTGGTAAAAGACTTTTTAATCAAATCTTTGACATTTACTCGAGAGGTCCGAGCTCGATCTCCCACATAGGCACACACCTCTGCCTTTTCTGAGTTATGTGTGTGTTTAAGCAATTAATTATCACTTGCTTTAACGGTGAAGGAAAACATCGTGAGGAAACCTGTACTCCTGAGAGTTCCCTAAAGTTCTCAAAGGTGAGTGAAGTAACCTGTTCTAAGCCTGCATGGTGGATTATGGCCTAATCCCTCCTCATTCTGAGGAGGAGACCCGGTTCCGTGGTAGGCCATTAACGTGTGATTATGATATTTTTGCTCAATCTACTCCCCGTCAAATTGTAAGGTATTTTACAATAAAACAGCAGCTACCAAGTACGTAATATCAAGATATTATAGAAACCGAGTACAAAATGAAATTTCATGCTTTTCATTTAAGATAGTAGAAAAATACATAATTAAATTAAATAGTCGCATAATATTGATAATGCTTAATTGTTAGTAAATAAAAATATATCTAGAGGAAAAATGCCAATTTTATATAACTTTTTACAAAGATCTAAAGACTTTTGGCGTGACAGACTTGGCAACATCTAGTCAGAGCCGCGGGATTTGTATATATGCCCGTGATCAAAGATCTAATGCACAAACGTAAGTATTACAGAATTATATCAGCTCTATAGCTTTAAGAGTAATCTTGACTGTATCAAATACGGTCTAAATGTGCCACTCTGCTGTATCTAGATTATATTTCAGACTGGTCTTTAAAAATTTGATTTTTTCGACGACCCCCAAAAGGTTCATTTTGATGAAAAAAAATGTCATTTTTTTTATGATGCTTAAAGATGAATCATTTAATGCTTTTGTTTGGATTCCAAAAAAAAATTAAACCTGAAGTATATCGTTTTTGTACTCATAGACTCAAAAATTAGCATTCTTTAATTTTTTAGAAATCTTGACTAAAAATCACTTCAATGATTAAAAAAATTTTTAAAGACCAGTCTAATCCTCAATATTCATTTTTATTACGTGACGATTAAACACCATGTACAATAGCCCAAGTTTTGAAATTCAGTATAATTTCAGTAAACAGTCCGTCCCCGTGTTATGTTCACTGGAAAAGTAAACTTAGCTTTCCTATAACAAGGTGTACATGTATTATTAAATAACTAGACTTGTCAATTAAAGTTAAGTTTTTTCTGACGCCTTCCAAAAGGACGTTTACTAAGTCGTGACGTCACACGTTCTAGCTATCATGACGGATTAATATTTATATTAGTAGCAGTACTTTTACACTTTACAGTTATTAGCCGACCCGCGCGACTTTATTCACGTGTTGCTCCGCTCCTATGGGTCGCAGCGAGATGTTAAATAGCCTAAGTTACTCCTTGATACATTAGCTATCTGCCAGTGAAATTCCTGTCAAAATCGTTCCAACCAATTCAGAGATAAGCCGGAACAAACAAAAATTGTAAAAAATGTTCTTATTTATTTGAATGGATTTTTAAACTGAACTTTTTTAGGAGGCGACAGAAAAAAAATATTGACAAGTCTAATAGTCACGCACAAACATTGTGATCTAAGTAAACCAACTTATTCAAAATATGCCTTTAACTATAGTGTACAAAAAAAATGAATATATAAATGTTTATCGAGTGCTAAAGAGTATAATCGAATCACTTTAGGTCAATATCGTAAAGCTGCTTCAAATAGGTTATAGTACTAAGTACAGTAGACTCGCTATGTTATTTAGGAAATGGTTTTCTTGATATATTTTAAGAAGTTTATAGAAGAAAAAGAAGAACATATTTTGTAAGGCAACGAAGAGACTTACCAACATACATTCCCTGAGACTGAGAAATAGAAGAGGCTTAGATCAAATAAGATCATGGTGAAGTTTACTTTTTAATCTGTGTAATTGCTGTAATGACTAATGAAAATCGATTCTGTCTCTTTCTAATCGCATGATAGTAACGTGTCACTTGTAGGTGACAGAAGTTTGCTTCAGTCTACTATTGTTGTAGCAAAGATAAATAGTAACACTATTTATTATTTTTTCTGGCAACACTAACCAAACGTTATTTGTCAAATACATTAAAGTAAAATAGTGCGTGTCTTTTAGAATCTTAACTGCACAATGTCCACTGTTACCTTTGAAAGACTCCCTCATAAAAGTGGGGGTAGTATCCTATACAAAAATTAAAAAAAAATAGTATTAATGTTGATGTTTTTCGATTCAATTATTAAATAAAAATTCAACTAAAATCGATTCTGTCTCGCAAGCAATCTGCTTTACAAGTGTCACTTGTGTGTGAAAGAAGTTTAGATTTTTTTTCTACTTCATGGCAACGTTGTTGTTTCACTCTACTATTGTTGTAGCAAAGATAAATAGTAACACTATTTACAATTTTTTTTCTGGCATCACTAACTAAACGTTATTTGTCAAATTCATTAAAGAAAAATAGTAACTGAGTGTCTTTCAAAATCTTAACTGCACAATGTCCACTGTTACTTTTGGAAGACTCCCTTGAAAGTTTGGGTAGTATCCTATACAAAAATTAAAAAAAAATAGTATTAATATTGATGTTTTTTGATTCGATTATAAACTAAAAATTCAACTAAAATCGATTTTAATTCGTCAAATTCAGCAACAGTCACAAAATTAAAAAGTAAACTTCAAATGTATATCAAGTATGGCGGTCGTGGCAAAAGGAAATCTCGTTTATCAACTTATGGGCATGAATAGAATGCCCCCTTAGTTAAAAATTATCAAATAGGAATTTGCTTTTTAAAAAACGCTCTCTAAGGTTATGTTCCTAACATTTTGCCGCGACATCCGATAACAACAAAATGTGATATAAATACAAATGACAACGTATTTTAAGACCTTAACATCATTCCCGCCTCCTATTTTAATTTTTGCCTCTGCTCCGTCTGTGACAGCTTTAAGTAGATTTTTATTACATTTTCAAAATTAAAAAGTACGCAACAAAACACCAAAGACTTAAATAGTTTTGCGTACTTTTTATTTAACGGGGCAGAGGTTTGTTAACCACCAAGACTTCAATGAGGCTGTGAAACAACTTAATTCGGTTTGGCATCATTTGTAAAATCTGATTTTTACATAAATAATTAAATAGCTAGGGATCTATTTTACATCCCCTAATTTTTGAATTTGTCGCGGAAAAAAAAATCTATTTAAATATTTTTCTATTTCCTAGTTCTGTGGTTGTACAAACGTTTCCTATAATGATACCTAACCTGAAGTGCCGTTATACTTATGTGAGGTTTCATTGCAATTAGAGGTACAGCCACGCAAGTATAGGCTTGACCTTGAAGGCCAAATCTCACGCGATTGGTTCTTACTCGCGTTTGCTACGTCACGGATGGAACGTCACTATATTCTGAAAATGAACTTGAATGTCAAATATATTGAGTATTTTACAACAAATATTAAAGCGATGACGTCACGCCTTAGGAAAATTTGCATAGACAAAAAATTAACTAAGGCATGACGTCATCACTCCAATGTTTATATCAGTAAACAATATATTGAATATTTTATTACAACAAAAGTTGGAGCGATGACGTCACACCTTAATAAAATTTGCACGTTATTGCAGGCAAAAAAATTACTAAGAAATGACGTCATCACTGTAATGCTTATTTTAGTTAACAATATATAGAATATTTTATATTTCAAAACAAACACTAGAGCAATGACTTCACGATTTAGTAAAAAATAGCACGTTATTGTAGACAAAAAATTTACTAAGGCGTGACGTCGGTCCTCTAATGTGTTAACAATAATTCTTTGATTATTTAATATTGTCACCGTTCCTATTACTGTTAAATTCCTTCAACTAAGTGGCGCCATCTGTTACTGCATGAAACCTCCCATCAACTAACTAACAGACAATAAAATATTTTCCGCGACAAATTTAAATCCTGAAGCTGACCGAATTGCCTAGAATAAGATCGAAATTGTACTTATCCATCAGTAGTGTAATGAGGGGAATGTGGAGGAGTATTGACAACAAGTTAAACAACTATAAGAGTGTGTTTTGGCCCATCCTATTTAAATGTACTAGTTGTTATCAGAGTTGGGCATGTTGACAGATTTTACTATATATTTTATTTGTATTTTGAATTATCGAAATCGTTCTTAAATGTAATGACGCCAATGTGACGTCACGCCTTAGTAATCGTTACGAAGCTTAACAAAGGTCCAAGATGTTGTCATGGCGGCATTGTGACGTCTCATCTTAGTAATAATGATATTGCATTTACTGTCTCCGCTTAATGTTTTAAAAAGGCAAATGATTTACTAAGGCGTGACGTCATCGCTCTTATGAAACTTTCAGTTAACATTGAATTGAATCAGGCGTTACTTTGCGGAAATTCATGGTTTAAAAGGAATAAAAATGTTACCTTGCTATAAACCGCGGCAATCTGAACTACCAAACTCGTATGGTACAACCTAGAAGAGCACCCTGTCCACACAAAAGTGAGACGCGCGAACCCGAACTAAGACACACCACACAAGTAGGTAGCTTGACGATCTAACAACCACACTCGTACGGCACAATCCGGAAGAGCACACCGTTGACAGAAAAGTGTAACGCGCGAACCCGAACCAGTACACACCACACAAGTAGATCGCGATCGACAATCGACGAAATTCAGTTAACAAACAATTTACTAAGGCGTGACGTTATCGCTCTTGAATGTTTCAGTTAATAAATAATTTACTACGGCGTGACGTCATCGCTTTTATGAATGTTTCAGTTAACAAAAAAAATTACTCAGGCGTGACGTCATCGCTCTAATGAAAGTTTCAGGTAACAAACAATTTACCAAAGCGTGACGTAATCGCTAAAATGGCTGTCAATGATTCTTAAATACTGTCATCATGCCTATTAGTATTGAATATAGATAATAAAACACCAAGGATGGCGGCCATTTTGTATATTTTAAGAGTTTATTTGTTTTAAGATCTAAATATATAGTTTTGAATAACGCGTTGTATGTCCATAATTATTTTATTAACGTTTATATATGCATCGTAGATTATGCATTGTGACATAGTTTAGTAAGTTGACGCCTTCACTGCTTCTATAGTTAAATTTGGAATTTTATCAGATTTTATATTGGTCACGCTGATGCGCATTTAACTGTTTGTGTTGTCCAAATATTAAATTTAATTAATAGTGTCAAAATTATCTAGAAATAAGCTACAGATAAAGAAGTCGGTCTTCTAAAATTTAATCGTTACAATGACGTCATCACCTTTTTGTGATTTTCATATTTTTTAAATATTTAATAAAATAGGAGAACCCCAAAAAAAGGGTAAGAAACAAGAGTATGTCCAACCATTCCGCAGAGGAATACTTGAATTCTGATGATTTGGCTACCTTTGGCCATTTAAAGGGGGGGGGGGGCTCCCCCTTGACGACACTCTGACATAAAATCAATTATACTCAAATAGATTGCAGGATTTTTTAATAGTTTGTTATATCAAATAAAATATTTACCCACATTTGTTTTCTCCACACTGTAAACTAGAGTACAGATAAAAAATTATCATCGACAAGAAAACAATCCATAACTATATTTTTTTTTTTATTTATTTAAATTGGTTCCAGAAAATTTTATGATATTTAAAATCTATTTTAATTGTTGACGTTTAGAAATATATAAAAAAAAATTAAATAGTTTTGGAATAATATTAACGTATGTATTAATAATTATAGAGATATTAAAGAAAAATTGTCACGCTTCCCAACCTAACGAAATGTTCAATTCTTTAGCAAACGAGTTTTTAATTAATGGAGTTGCCATACCAAACTGTTTTCCCTGAAATCAAAAAAAAAAAAATTTTTCCCACACAATATTGAATGTTTAATGTGCATCATTTTATTAGTACTGGCAACTCCAAAAGTGTTCGAAATCGCTGTCAAAATGGCGGACCTGTTATTTGTACTGTAGCATATACGGCTGTACGGTATAATACCTTTTTCTTTTTCATTATGAAATAAAAAATCTTTAGCATATTTCAGATAATTTTGACACTAAATAGTCTAAGTGACAGTTATTCTAATTAATCTAAATAAAGTTACCGAAGTTATCGCTGGAATTGTTTTTAAATTATAAAAAAAAGTTAATATTGTTATTACATCCATATTCACTTGAAATTAAAAGTATTTTTTTTAAATATTTAATGTTAATATTAATTTTGTATTAATTGTCTAATTATGTTAAACTGTTAATAACTCCATTCACAATTTATTTTTTTTTAAATAATTTTTAAATAGAATATTTTTTTTTCGACCCTTTTATTATAGCTAAGTAATTAACAAATAAGATATATCTTTTGTTAGCTGTCACTTTGGGGGTTGGTTAAATAAAACCACCCCCAAAAATATACTACTCGTTTTCTAGTTTCTAATATTGCAAAAATTCTGAAAAAAATATATTACAATTAGTTTATCGATAGAAAAAAAAATTACGTTCAGGGTTGGTTGTTGCTATTTTAGATGAAAAACAAGGTGAGAACTATCCTTTAATTAAATTGTTAAAATCCCAGGAATTAATCACAGCGCCATCTAGCGCAGATATCTGTATACCATCTGAGAGATTTAAATACAAAATAATCTTTTGAAAGATTTAACAGTTTAACAATTTTAGACAAAATATTATAATTTATTTTATTTTTTTTAACTGTGTATTATTTCTAATGTAATTAATTGTATTTTAGATTATCATTAGTCTTGGGTACTTCGTGAACGACCTAGTTCAAAATAGCGCTCCTTTAGGTGAACTATACGAACTAGTTCATCAATCATCTCGCTCTTAGTTCTTTTTTTTGATGTCCGCTTTACTAAGCAATGGCGCTACGTAACAAATCGACTTATTTATTTCTAGGGATGCTTCTGTTTCATCCACTTTTTTCTATAGTGTTTTATTTCTATTAAAAAATCGATATATTACAATGGTGATAAAAATATGAAAATATCGTTCATAAACATCGGTATTTCTAAAGTTTCTGAAGTTGACAATAATTTTTAATATAAATGATTTCATTATTATTTGGACTTTTTTAATAAAAATAGAAAAAACATGCAATAATTTTAAATACAGTAGAACGCCGATTATCCGAACGCTTATTAACCGAATCGCCAATTATCCGAATCGGTCCTAAGCGTAATATAAAAAAATAAAACCAAGTAGTTTTTGTTTTGTTGTAACAAGTTGGAGTCCAGATATATTTCAACTTTTATAGTCTATCTCTCTCTCAACTGCACTATGTATTTACTTAATTCTTTGTATCTCACTGTTCTTATTTTTGTTTTTTTTTCGTTACTACACAGTATGTATAACTTTTCTGATGGAGATGTTTAAGTGAGCGTTATTGTAAAACTGTGTTTGTTAAACTTAACAAAGTTTATTCTATGTGTGACAGTTTTTTTATTACTAGTCTATGTCCGACCATTAGTTTTCAATTACCCGAATCGACTCCGGTCCCAATTAATTCAGATAATCGGCGTTCTACTGTATTTGTTTTTCCTTTTTTTATTATTGTATTAAAAAAAGAACTAAAGGAGGGAACTAGATCGCCATTGGATAACGAACTAAATTGAGCGCTCTCATTGGTGACCGACTAGGCCCAAGACTAATTATTATGTACTTTATAAATGACTTAAAGTTTGTGACATCTCTCAGTGCTTATGATTTTCAAAGGTACTTATCGTTTAAAGAACTAAACCGATGTATTTTTTCTAAATTATAATATAGTCATTAATAAATATGTTCGTATGTAGCATTTTGTTGTTTTTTTTCCTTTACTATACTATACCTAGTTGCAAGGGCGTCGGAGAGGTGGAGGGAGGGATTTAATAGGAGCTGCCCCCCTCAAGAGGAACGGCTGAAACAGCCAAGGAAAAGCAGGTTTTTTGCAATTATCAAACCCCTCGCCTTCATGTCAACATCAAACAAAACCGTCAACCCTTCCCTCCCGTTCTTACATAAGGATTTAGCCGACCCACGCCATTTCATTCGAGTCTTGTTGCGCTCCTATGGGGTTAGCGAGATGTTAAATAGCCTAAGTTACTCCTTGTTACATCAGCTATCTGCTAGTGAAAGTCCCGTCAAAATCGGTCCAGCCATTTTAGACATTAGTCAGACGGACAATAATTGTTGAATATCTCCCATATCATCAAAAATAAGCAAGACAAGATCTCAAATAAACAATTTGAGTCTATTTCAGGTTCGATAGGTAGTCACATATACAGGGTAGATTTTTGAGACGGGTCAGTAAGGGCAAGTACCTTAATAGTTATAGTTACAGGAAAACGTTCCTAGGAGACCATCCATAACAAAACAAAAAAGTAGTAATATAAAAAAAAATTATGCCTATCCGATAGGCATAAAAAAATTTTTTTTTGGTCTCAAAAATCCAGCATGTATAAAATCTCTTCCAGAATTCTGTTTTTTTTTAATTCTCCAGCTATATGTAGGTAAAGCAATAATATCTACGCGTCACGTAGTACTCGTATGTGCTCAATACGTGGGCTTCCGATATGGAAAGCTTTATAGCCCACTTGTTACTAGTGCAGTGAGCAGTGTAATGTGCGCATACTTCCTATTGACCTTATATACATTCATTTTAATTATTATTACTTTACTGTACTGAGCATTATATATTTACCTCCTATATAGCAATCCCGTGTGCTGTCTCAACAGTGATAATCATGTCCAATTTCATTCAGTAGCAACAGCCTACTTTAACTAGGTGTAGTTTTTTCTACCTCCCCTTTATCTATATTTAATACCTTAAATGGTAAACCTTCCTTACTGATCACTTAATATTGTAATTTTCACCCGACTTCCTTCAAAAAAGGCTTCTTCTTCTTCACGCTTTTTTTGCAATAAAATAATTTTTTCTTACACTATTTTTAATTTAAATTTATTGAAATTTGTTTTTCATTTCTTAGTTGAATTTTCTATAAAAACGTATTTTTAAGATTTTTTAAACTATTATTTTTTAAATAATTAAAATTTGATAAATTATATTTAACAATAGATATGCAGGGGGATGTTTTGAGACGATATAAAAAATTTGAAATCAAAAACGAGACGGACACTAAGGTTAAATTTTGAAATCTATATCTATACTAATATTATAAAGAGAAAAGATTTGTATTTTTGGATTTTTGTATGTAACGAATAAACATAAAAACTATTGGACCGATTTCAAAAATTCTTTCACCATTAGAAAGCTACATTATCCCTGAGTAACATAGGCTATATTTATTACAAGAAAAAATTTGAGATCCCCAGAAATTCTCACTAAAACCAACACAAGGTACAAAAAAATTAGCCATAAAATATCTTTCATCGCATGCGCTGCGAAAAGTATTGATGATAGAACAAAAAAATGTTCTACAATATTATAGAACGTATCAATATCTACAAAAAACTCCGCGAGACCATATATCCAACTATTGTAGTTAAGTCACTATAACTACTTTTTTACATTTTAAAAGTTGATAGAAATGCCTATCAAAATCAAACAATGTTTTCCATAACTTTGTATTAATTCTTATCCAAATAAATAATTTCGTAATGAAGACTGTTTCAATATCTGTTAATTACTTTTTGAATTATTGAAATCGGACATTCCAGTCAAAAGATATTACGAAATAAAAATATCAAGATAAATAAAAAATAATCCCAGACGGGCCGCCGGCGCGGTGTGAGGTGCCTCGCAGCGCAGCGAGTAACGCGGCGATAGAGGGAGCGACAGAATGCGGGAGCCAAAATGTTAAAAAAAAATTATCCACCCGTGCGAAGCCGGGACGGGCCCCTAGTGTTGTATATGTTTATTATAAGATATCAAACTTATAAGGGAGGCTCGGTGTGGAGAATATCAATGAATTATATAATTTTTCGTTCGTCTTGAAAGATATCTTAACAAGAGTGGTGTCGTTGAATAGGTGATAAAAATCGCTATTCAACGATATATAAACGAGCGAAATCGGATAAACTAATATTAGTTGCTATAAACATGGAGAGAAATATGATACCCATTACTGTACAGCAATACGTATACACATGCAATTTAGACTGAGGCGAGCGGTGCCTGGGGCTTGAGACCCAGGAGCAGGTTTAAAGAGCTCTTTCATAATATATTAACTCTCACCTCCACCACTCGACCTCGCTAACGACAATAGATAATAAAGTAAACTTACGTGGACCTCGAGAAGGGTAACCTTAATCACGACACTATAGCACTAACTTCCATGTTCACTACACGAAAACACCAGAGAGACTGAGACCAATCTATCGCACTAAAGGTTATATATTTTCTTCACGTCGGTATACTTGAAATAATATAAAATGATCTACCCGCTACCACTACTTTATAAACAGTGTTGCTAACATAGTATTGTCTCCTAAAAACTTGATTTTTGAACCAAATTTTGTTAAAATTTAACAATTTTACTATAAAACGGGGGTGAAAACTACTTTAGAATATAGGGGGATGATGTACGTATAAGATAGGGAAAGTATAAAAAATAAATATAAAGTGTCTTGACGCAGACACTCCGAGTCTCAGGAAAACAAAAAATCGCAACAAAAAATTTTGATGGGGGTCAAAATGATGTTCAAAGATTCCGTTACACACATACTAACATACGTATGAAGCTAATAAAAAGCGTATTAAAAATTAGAGATCCTCAGAAATTCTTATTAAAACTAACCCCAGGTGTAAAAAATTAGCCATAAAATATCTTTCATCGCATGCGCTGCGGAAAGTATTGATGATAGAGTAAAAAAAATGTTCTACAATATTGTAGAAAGTATCAATATCTACAAAAATCTTCGCGAGACCTATTGTAGTTATGAGAGCTATTGTAGTTATGTCACTATAACTACTTTTTTATATTTTAAAAGTTGATAGAAATGCCTATTAAAATCAGACCATGTTATCCATACCTTTGTATTAATTCTTATCCAAATAAATGATTTCGAATTTAAGATTGTTTCAATAACTGCACATTACTTTTTGAATTATTTAAATCTGACATTCCTTTCAAAAGATATTACAAAATTAAAAATGTCAATATAAACAAAAAATACACGCCGACGTGACGGGCCTGTGTAACGCACCACACAGCACAGCGAGCAACGCGGCGATAGTGTGCACAGAAATGCGGGAGAGTAAAATGTAAAAAAAATAATTTTCCACCCGTGCGATGCTGGGACGGGGCGCTAGTTAATTTTACATTTTAATCGCTATATCACTATATTTTTTTTCTATTTAATTTATCTATGACTAATTCCTAAACATAACGGGCACACAGCTCGACATGCACTTCACCACCACGTCGATAGATGGCGTACGAGCACATTCATTTGTTTACTAAGTATTCTGAAGAATTTTTCGCGAAAAAACATAGCCTATGTCCTTCTTCAGGCTCTATTTTATCTCTGTTGCATATTTCATCTAAATCGGTTCAGTAATGTAAGCCAGATTGTGTAAAAGACAGACAGACTCGCACTCGAAAGAATTGTTATTTAGTTTGTATTCTTAAGAGTTAGATCCTGGGCACACCTCTGACTTTTCTGAGTTATGTGTGTTTTAAGCAATTAAATATCACTTGCTTTAACGGTGAAGGAAAACATCGTGAGGAAACCTGCACTCCTGAGAGTTCTCCGTGTTGTATGAAGTCTGCCAATCCTCACTAGGCCAGCATAGTGGACTATAGCCTAATACCCTCCTCATCCTGCGGAGGAGACCCAGCTCAGCAGTCGACGATTGATGAGTCGTGATGATAATGGTGAAACCAAAATCGCATTGAAATCAGTTACGTAGTTTAAAAGATCTATACGTACAGACAGCGGAAAGTGACTTTATTTTGTACTATGTAGAGATGTAAGGTGTTTTTTTTTTTTTTTTTATGTAACTAGGTCGGCAAACAAGCGTACGGCTCACCTGATGGTAAGCGATTACCGTAGCCTATAGACGTCTGCAACACCAGAAGCATCGCAAGCGCGTTGCCGACCCTGTCCCCAATTCCCCCTAGGAGCTCTGGTCACCTTACTCACCAACAGGAACACAACACTGCTTTAGAGTAGTGTTATTTAGCTGTGGTCTTCTGTTAGGTCGAGGTACTACCCCAGTCGGGCTGCTCCATATTTGAGCAGGAAGTTTCCTGCTGTGCCCTACCTCAGTTATTATTTAAAACTACAGTCCCTATATTGATAGTCATTTATATTAACTTTCAAAAGAATTTGAATATTTATTACTACGCCTACTATTTTGATAGGACTTCTATACATACCTTACGTGATACATTACATTATGTGACCATGGATTATAACGAATTAACGAATAGTTTCGAAGACAAAACCCACAGACATAACAGCAGGTTCTAACTTTAACCTTAACCCAATACGAGCAGCAGTAGGCGCATAGCTGCGCGTATTACCTATGAACAGTCTCCTACGAACACTGACTCATGATGAGTCAAGTACAGTAGGGAGTATAGTTAATCTTCACATTGTAAAGAATGTTTCAAATCGGACCAGTAGATCCGGAGATTAGCGAGTTCAAGCAAACAAACAAACTATTCAGCTTTACGATTCTCCAGGCAATGTTAGATGAACGTGCTTACTTTTTTATCGCTGACGTAATCATCCCTCCTCTCTCCCATGTCATAAAAATAAGCAAAGCAAGGACCACCTCCCCTTTAATTAAGCATTAAAAGTAGTACTTGAACGGCTACCTAATAATAATTTGACTATAAGTTGTAAACTTATTCTATCTTATTCATTGAATGCGTAAAACTCACAAATAATTAATTTTCTATAGCTTAATAGGAATAGTTGATAATATACTGAATATAATATAATACAAATGTTATTAATCGAATGTAATAATTAAAGAAAATAGTCTGTCTATTCCTTGTCTAGACTTGTTTTCAAATGTTAAGAAAAAGATGGTCTTTTAAAAATATTTAGCTCTGCGAAGCTAGGGCGGGTTGATTAGTATTATCTATACTATAAAGTATAAAGAATATGAAGAGTTTGTTTAAAGAAAGAAAGAAAGAAAGAAAGTTCTTTATTGGAACAAGGCAACGCTAAACAGATTAATGACAATATTATTTACAAAAGAAAAAATTAAAAACAATATACACTAAATTGCAACTAAATATTTCTACACTAAGTACAATTAAAGAAAAAGAAAAAAAAAGTAATAATTTATACACTACAAATTAGCGTAATAACTAAACTACTAAACTAATAAAAACTAATATTTATGTTAATAAAAACAGTTGCCTCATGTTCCAATTTGGGTGGCACTCAGCATTAGTCGGGTCGTACTCCGACACTGATATTATGTGCCAGCCAGAGACCGTGACGTCGGATGCGACAGATATGTTATATATGACTGTTTATTTGGTTTAACGCGCTAATCTCAGGAACTATTGGTTCGAATTGAGTAATTCTTTTTTTGTTGGATAGTCCATTTATCCAGGAAAGCTATAACATCTCGCCACGTCACATAAAAGCGAATTTCCAATGTAAAATATTGCAAAAACTGTACAAAGGTTTCACCCCTGGGGCATTCCACGCGAAGCGGACAGGTAAAAAAACTCGATGTTTCCGATTTTAGTCATATTTGAGTATGTTCTACCTATACATGTTATTGATACTTGTACCAAATATTTTTGTAATATAATGACTAGTTAAAGAGTTATGGGACTTTGAAATTTTCGACAACCGGTTGGCATGCAGTACTTCAAAGCCGATTATAGAATCACAAAATTATATATTAGAATAATTAAACCACTGGATTCATTACTTCATTTACTGAGCTTTTAATTGTATTTTTGGAAACGAAAAAAAAAATTTTTTTTTGTAAAAAAAATGCAAATTATTTTTTTTCCTTGATTTTCACAAAGTTAACTCATTTCGATTTTCTTTATTTTTTTAATGTAAATAACTAATATTGTATAGAACATTCTTGCCAGTTTTTATAATGGGCGTGGAAGTGGATTGGGATCTAGACTGAAAATACTACCGAAGGGTGGCGTTCTGCGCCGCACCGCTTCACTGTTACTCGTCCGTTTTATCATAATACCTTTAGTAGTAGGAATGATAGGAATGATATGTTTTTGTGCCTGGTATTGTCACTGCCAAAAATAATGTTTAAAAATATTGAAGCGTTTAAAATTGTAAAAATTTGTAAATAAAGTAATTAGTCATAAAAGATAATGTCTTATCTAATCGATTCCTTGTTTTGTCAAGTTTCCTTGACAGGAATTTTACAGGCAAATAAATAATTACACAATCTGTTATAGATCCATCTAACAGGAAGTAATACATCCTTGGAGATTGCGCCATGCCTGTAATGTCTGCAATTATACTAAATGGTGACCCTTGAAGCCGACACATTGTCCGCCTCGCAGCTCACACGACTTGAAGAGTAAGACAAAGGAAGTGACTGATGTTTTCTTTAAAACATTACCATTTTTAACCTCAAGGTACTGCTGGGGCGTTGCCATTGTCGAACCTACTATTATCGTATTACTTTTGACTGTAAGGCCTAGTGCATATCAATAACAACAGATTATTTTTTTAGAGGATTACTAGCAGTAGCACATACAACTAGTATTCCTCCAAGTAAAATGCTTGTGTTAGGAGTGGGCCACGTCAGTAGTCCAATGACTGTGATTTGCACCAACGCCTGAACCACTGAGCTACTGATGCTTCAAAAGATTTGCTATTAAAAAGGATTTCTATGTCAAACTCAAAATATTTTATTTCAATTAGACTTTTATATGAAAGTACTTTTGATACGTCAATAATTGGTCGGTCAGTCAGTTTTTCTGTAGCTACCACCAGCTCGGAAAGCAGTTTTCTGTTGAGAAGAGCCGGCTAGAAACTCAACAGTCCCTCTTTTCAAAAAGCCATGTATACATAAATTGTTATACAAATGATTTAGCTTGAGAGTAAAAAGTGGCAAGTCTAATATAGGCTGTGGAATCTTATTATAGATGCGAACACCAAGCCCCATGAAGCTATTACTGACTTTGTGGAGACGATAGTACGGCGTTACAAGTTTATTTCTGTTTCTAGTATTAACATTATGTTTGTCATTGTGTTTTGAATACAAATCGATATTCTGGTAAATAAACAAAATATTACAATATATGTATTGTGATGGGACTGTAAGGACGTCTATTTTTTTATAGACATCTTTAAGTGAATCTCGTGCTCTAAGATTATAAATGGCCCGAACAGCTCTCTCTCTCTCGAAGTACAAAAATGGATTCAATGTCCGCGGCCCTACCCCACAGTAAAATGACATAACACATAATACTGTGAAAGTAACTGAAGTAAACTAGCCTAGCAGTATTGATATCAGTCATTTGTCTGACTATCCTCAAAGCGTATGCAGCTGAGCTGAGTCTTCCCGCTAGAGATGATAAATGGGGGTTCCACTGTAGTTTTGAATCTAAAATTATACCCAGGAATACCATCGAGTCTGTCACATCTAAAATTTCATTATACAGTAAGTTAAATTTCTGTTTTTTAACATTAGGTAAAGCAAACTCAACGCATTTAGTCTTTTTAGCATTAAGAACTAAGTTATTTACCGTAAACCATTGAAGAACCTGCGATAATGCACTGTTTACATCGTCGTAATTATGTTTATTTCTGTTTACTTTAAACATAAGAGATGTATCATCAGCAAAAAGTACAATATCACACAAATTCCTCACATAGTATGGAAGATCATTAATATAAATCAAAATTAAAATGGATCCCTGTGGAATGCCCATTTGTAGGAAAGATCCAGAAGATTTTACACCATTAATAGTAATCCTCTAGACTCTTTGATTTAGGTATGAGGCAATTAAATCCAGTGAAATACCAGCTATACCATAATGATTAAGTTTTTTTAAAAGTGTTTCATGTTGAACACAATCAAAGTATTAGCGGATCTATTAATATTTTGTAATGTCTTCAAAAACGTCAAAAATTCTAAATTAAAACCGCTCTTAAACCTGCTCCTGGGTCAGAAACCCCAGGTACTGGCCACACTTTTTTATGATAGATAAGTGACATACAAGCAGACGGACCACCGACGTGTAGACAATATATAACCTTTAGTGAGATAGATTAGACTCAGTGGTATGTTTACTTTAATATGTATTGTAGGTGGCGAGGTCGAGTGGTGGAGGTGAGAATTAATATATTATGAAAGAGCTCTTTAAAGCTGCTCCTGGGTTTCAAGCCCCATGCACTGCTCGCCTCAGTCTAAATTGTATATGTATACGTATTGCTGTACAGTAATGGGTATCATTCCTCTCTCATTCTATGACACTTGACGGTCGAATTCGCATGCTGGTGGTCGCAAGCCAATCAGGGAACAGATCCCCTTCCACCTATGGGGGCGCAGGGTTACTCGTCTAACCTAACTTTTTTTGTTTTGTTTAACTCTTAAGGGGCCATTCATTTATTACGTAAGAATTTAAAGGAAAAAATGAATGTTGCTCGCGCTTTTTCAAAGTACAATTTTAACTGAACATATTTGTAATCTTACGTAAGAACTATCGAGACTCTTTCCCACCCTCTTGTAAGAATAAATAAGACATGGTCGACGTCCCCACTAAATTCTCTTACGTAATTAATGAATGGCCCCTAAATAGTTTTGCAGGCAAAACTAACTACAGTGTATATTCAGCCTAACTACAATTGGTATTCTTTAGTTTTATTTCAATGCAAACAGAAGAGACATTAGTGCATTGTTTTGTGGGAAAACAGTGAGTCATCCATGGTTGTTAATGCTATAGAGGAAAATGGATGTAACCTTCGCGCTAAATATGGCAACACTGATGAATATGTAAGGGGAACATGAGTAAAGAAAAACATTAGATAACAAATTAAACAACTGACTAGATCTTGTTTTGAACTCCCTCCCGACTTCGGACGGTTTCTGTGATGAAATATGCATTATGATCACTACATAGTATAAGACAAAGTCTGTATGGTTATGTGTATGGTTAGATCCTTAAAACTAAGCAACGGATTTTGATGCGGTTTTTTTTGATAGATAGAGTGATTCAAGAGGAAGGTTTATATGTATAATACATACATAATATAGTAGAGGAACACTGATCGTTTTAGAGGTTTTTAATGTGATGTCGTAAATAAACACATTTTTTGCGCTTACATTGCAAACGCTGGCTGAACCCTACGAGATAGATCAAAATAATGTACTATAGCATATTAATCTAAACGTACAGAGAGCGGGACGAGGTATTCTTACTTAATACTAAGCAATGTCCCGTCTTTGATGACGGTTCTTATTAGAGATTACCCTATTTGCCCTTATAAAAGATTTCAACGCGATCACTTAGATCTTAACAAAAATATTGTTTCGCCTAATAAATAATTTATAGTGGGCCACCCTATTACCTAGGGGTATAAAAATAGTCTACAACCTATTGTGATACCTACCAAATATACTAAAAGGATTTCATGAAAATCGGTCAAGCCGTTTCGGAGGAATTCGATAACAAACACTATTACACGAGGAGTTATATGAGAAAAGGGAATGATTCGCACACAATGACCTATCTGAGAGATTTTTTACTATAATAGGTTGGGGAAAAAGTCTTTTCGCATTATATTATGTATGAACTTGTAATAAAAACTCTTTGGCTATACTATTTGTATCTGGCTGGTTTTGGTATCATTCAAAGTTTACATTTTAAAGAAGATAATTCCAAATTCAAATTAGGAAAATGTGTGATTTTTATTTGTTTCTCGTACTGTGTAGATGAGTGAATCTAATGGAGAAATTCGATACATTTTAAATTTTTTCTACAAAAAAGGTAAAAATGCAACGCAAGCCGCGAAATAAATTTGCTATGTTTATGTTTGTTTTCAACAAGTGTGTGGATACAGGATCGTTTCCTAATTTAATGAAACACAGTAAAGTTATACCTCTTTTTAAAAAGGGTGACAAAAACGATCCTGGTAACTACAGACCTATCTCTATATTACCATCACTAAGTAAAGTTTTTGAAAAAATTATTCTAAAACAACTTTTGGAGCACTTTGGAAAAAATGAAGTCGGTTGATAATATTTTTCATAGTGAGCAATATGGTTTTACCAGGGGTAAGTCAACAACGGGTGCAGGAGTCGCGCTCCTCAAGCATATTTACGACGCATGGGAGAAATCACAAAATGCAATTGATATATTTTGTGATTTGTCAAAGGGATTGTGTTCAACATGAAACTCTTTTAAAAAAACTCAATTATTATGGTATTTGTGATAAAAGACTTGATCTAATTGCTTCTTACCTTACCCAAAGGATCCAGAATATTGCTATTAATGGTGAAAAATCTTCTGGATCCTTCTTAAGAATGGGCGTTCCACAAGGTTCTATATTGGGCCCATTTTTATTCCTGATTTACATTAATGATCTGCCATACTACGTGAGGAATTTATGCGACATATTTATATTTTGATGATGACACTTCTCTTATATTCAAAGTTAAGAGAAACCAACACAGTTACGACGATGTAAACAGTGCATTGTCGCAGGTTCTTCAGTGGTTTACGATTAATAATTTAGTACTAAACGCAAAAAAGACTAAATGTGTGAAATTTGCTTTACCGAATGTTAAAAAACAGCAATTCACCCTTTTATTAAATAATTAAATTTTGAATTTAACCGACTCAACGATTTTATTAGGAATAAATTTAGACTCAAAACTTCAGTGGAACTCCCATTTATCATCTTTGGCGGGAAGACTCAGCTCCGCAGCTTCCGCAGTAAAAAAAGTAAGCTAATTAACTGATATTTATACAGCCAGACTCGTTTATTTTAGTTACTTCCACAGTATAATGTCCTACGGCATTTTGTTGTGGGGCAGGGCCGCGGACATAGAATCCATTTTTATTCGTCAAAAAAGAGCAGTTCGAGCCATTTACAATCTAAGAGCTAGAGATTCCCTTCGAGATTGTTTTTACTAAAATAGGTATTCTTACAGTGCCGTCACAATACATTTATTATAACAACATTGTATACATTAGGCAGAACATTACGTTATTTTCCAAACATAGTGACACACACAGGATAAAACTTGTAACGCCGTACTATCGTCTCCACAAAGTTAGTAATAGTTTCATGGGGCTTGGTGTTCGCATCTATAATAAGATCCCACAGACTATATTAGACTTGTCACTTCAGCAATTTAAAACTCGAATAAAAAAGTGTTTAGTAAATAAAGCTTACTACTCTGTACAAGATTATTTTTGAATGATGAAAAAGTTTGGATTCAAAATGACATTGATGCACAGCTGAATGATTATACCTTTGTAAAACAGACTGATGTAAACAATGGCATTTTGAAAAGAGCAACTGTTGAGTTTCTTCAGTTCAGCCAGTTCAGCCAGTTCTTCTCATCAGGAAACTGCTTTCCGAACTGGCGGTAGCTTCAGACAAACTGACTGACTGACCAATTTTGACGTGTCAAAGATACTTTGTAAAAAGTCTATTTGAATAAAAATGAGTTTGAGTTTATGGACCTAGTGCAGTGTCTGTGAGAGTAGCACAAATTTGGTTTAAGCGTTTTCAATCCGGAAATTTTGATGTCAAAGATGCACCTCGCTCTGGTCGCCCTATTACGGATAAAATGGATGCCATTTTTAAAAAAGTGGAGCGAGATCGGCATACCAGTAGTTACGACGTAGCTGAAGAACTGGAAATTAACCACAAAACAGTTTTGGCGCATTTGAAAAAAACTGGGTACACAAAAAAGCTCAATATTTGGGTACCTCACGAGCTCACTGAAAGAAACCTAATGAACCGTGACCTCATTTGTGTTTTTTTTATTACGACGTAATGAAACTGAGCCATTTTTGAAGAAGCTGATAACTGGTGATGAAAAGTGGATCACGTACGACACGGTCAGGCTTCACAGACTGTGGCGAAACCCAGGTTAACTCGCAACAAGGTGATGCTGTGTGTGTGGTGGGATTGGAAAGACATTATTCATTATGAGCTGTTACCACCAGGCAGGACCATCGATTCTGAAGTCTACTGCGAACAACTGATGAAATTAAAGCTAGAAGTTGAGAGAAAGCGGAACAACAACAACAGAAGTGGTGTGGTTTTTCATCATGATAACGCTAGACCTCACACATCTTTAGCCACTCAGCAAAAATTAAAAGAGTTTGGCTGGGAGGTGTTAATGCAGCCGCCGTATAGTCCTGACCTTGCACCTTTAGATTTCCACCTGTTTCACCTGTTCCACCTTCAGAATTCTTTAGGCAGTGCCAGGTTAACATCATGAGAGGACTGCCAAAACTACTTGTCGTGGTTTTTTGATCAGAAGCTCCAAAATTTCTATAGCAATGGGATCGTGTCCCTACCTACAAGATGGAAAAAAGTTATTGAACAAAATGGTACCTTCACACTTTAGTTAATTTTAATGAAACTATATTAAAAAATGTTTTGAATTTTCTTAAAAAAAGCGAAGAAACTTTTTTCCCAACCTATTATGTTACTAAATTGAAACTTTAGCTCTAAATCTAACGAGCAAATTACAAGGTTAAATGTATAATTTTGTTTGATTTGATTTTTAAACGTTTATATTATTTAATCTATCTTCTATCTATCTATATAAATAAAAATGAATGTTGGTAAGCGCATAACTCGGATAATTTTTTTGTATGTTTTTTAAGGCCCACAGAAGGTTATAACAATAAAAAAAAACCTTTGACACAACGACGTTCCTCCGGGCAGCAAGTTCCATAATAAATGAAATAAAGTAATAGTCTTCTTCAAAAAATTTAATTTAAAGAGACATTTAAAATTTAGCTTAACTTTTTACTTTGAAGCAGTGGTGGTTTATTATGGTGGTACATAAAAATTTTTTTTTATGCATGTGCGTATAACCTCAGAACGACTACACCAAATTGTCATTGTCAAGACAAGGTTTGTATAAAATAAAATGTGAGTGAGACAGTTCACAATATTAAATAAAATTCAACTGGTGTGTTAGTGAGTGCATGAAGGATTTAAATACACCTCAGCAAAGCGAGTTCGAGCCAACAAGTAAAATATAAATGATAACTACCAAGTAATTACTCTCTCATCGTGATAAAACACAAAAAAAGAAATACATGCACTCTAGTATAAAAATAGAAAACACTAAAACATGTTAGCAATTATACAACGCGATAGTGTAAGACCTAGTTTTTACTGCACTACATTTCCTTGGTTTAGATAATAAAAACAATTATTTTATGAGGAAACATTACTTTTTGTATGTGATATTTATTGCTTTACACTTATAATAATTGCAAATATTTTTAATATATAGTTGCGTTTTATGTTTTACAGAAGTTTAAAAATACATAGCCATTTTATGAAAACTTTCTTTTTTAGATAATTACTAGTCGACCCGCGCGTCTTCGTCCGCGTAATGCTCCGCTCCTATTAGTCTTAACGTGATGATATGTAGCTTGTAGCCTTCCTCGGTAAATGGGCTATCCAACACAAAGAATTTTTCAAATCGGACCAGTAGTTCTTGAGATTAGCGCGTTCAAGCAAACAAACAAACTCTTCAGCTTTATATTAAGTATAAGATAACAAAACGGGTAATTTCTTTTATAATATTTCAAGTATACGTGACAATATATAATCTCTGTTACGATAGATATGAGCCACTTGGCATAGTGATCTTGCCCTGTGCCCACGCTAAGACCAATAGGAGCGGAGCATTACGCGGACGAAGTCGTGCGGTTCGACTAGTAATATAATAAAGTTCATCACGGTTATTCGCAAGTAGTTTGAATAATTTATAACAAGACAATATAATATAGATAGATTTGTATCAATTGTCAAACCAAGCTCGCCTGGTCACCATAAAGGCTGTGTAACTAGTGTGGTGTTGTTAAGGTTGTTTGGGATTTAATTGTCTTCTTACTTCCCTATGTATGCTTAGATCTTTAAAACTACGCAACGGATTTTGATGCGTTTTTTTTAATAGATAGAGTGATTCAAGAGGAAGGTTTATATGTATAATACATGCATATTATAGTAGAGAAGAAAACCGTGCGAAGCCGGAGCGGATCGCTAGTAGGTTATATTGCTTAATATTTGTCTTCAAAGACTCAAGTTGTGTGCACAACTGCTCAATATTCAAGCAAGTGAGTCATGACCTGCGTGTCGTATCATTGACTGTAAAAAGTAAGTGAAAGTATACTGTATTTCAAGGTATTAAAGGTCATTATGTAACAAAATATATCATATTGTTGAAAATTGTTTGTATTCACTAACGCTTCCGATTAAGCCCTAGATTTTGTAAAAATATTTTAAACTAGCCGACCTGCGCGACTTCGTTCGGGTGTTGCTCTGCTTCTATGGGCCGTAGCGAGATGTTAAATAGCCTAAGTAACTCCTTGTTACATCAGCTATTTGCCAGTGAAAGTCCCGTCAAAATCGGACAAGCCATTTCAGAGATTAGCCGGAACAAACATCCATTGAAACCGCAGCAGTGTTCTCTTCTCTCTCCCCCTTCTTACTCTATCTTCGAGGCGGCAACGCATCGACAAAACAAGATACCCTCTAGTTTCGTCGATGTGTATGGGCGACGGTGGCCATTTTCCATCAGGTGGACCCTCTGCTCGTTTGTCCCTTAACTATCATAAAAAAAAATAAAACAGTTTTTTATAAACTAGTCAGTATTCTACAAGTACTCCTTAAAAATCCCATATTGAGCGATGAATATTATGAATTTTATTAGTTTCGTAACAATAATAAAAATCGTATTTTAAATTTAGTTTGCCAGAAAATTATGATATTGCGCCATATAATATTTACATAGTGGCCGCAAACTTGTTCGGATATTGATTAGGGTTACCACTTTCATTTCTATATTTATCATTACAATCTGTTAGTGGTCCACTGCTGAGCCGGGTTTCCTCCTCAGAATGGGAAGAGAGTTAGGCCTTAGTCCACAGAGTACATTAGGGAACTCTCAGGAGTGCAGGTTTCCTCACGATGTTTTCCTTCACCGTTAAAGCAAGTGATATTTAATTACTTAAAACACACATAACTCAGAAAACTCATAACTGCTTTTTTCCATTTTTTTTTTCTATATTTATATAACATGTATAAAAATCTTACAAAATTAAATTAAAAAAACTTGTGCGTCTCGGGACGCTCGACAGGAGTGATAACTTCAACTAATCTAAGTTGAACTATTTAATATTATATTTAAATTGTATACTGAGTAGAGAGAGGGGGAAGCGTCTGTCCGAAATACGGGTAGCGCTGTGGGTTAAAGTGAGAGAGGAGCAGCCTGCCTACTGCTGCCGTATGCGTGAGAGAAAGGGAAGCCAGACATAGTGGCTCCGTAACGCGTTACGTTACGAAGCAGTTTACCCTTCCATAAGAAGAATAAAATTACACAATTATCGATAAATACTTTAAAAATTTTTGTTTGTTATATTTACAAAGTTAATATTATAGTTATATTTTAACGAGTTTCATAGTTGTATTGCTATCTTAAAGTTAGCAATTAGGCTTTGGTTCATTTAAAATGGATGAGAACAGAAGTAATGGTCATTTAAAAATATTTAGCCTGTTTAACTACAGAAAAAAAATACGACATACTAGTTTATTTTTTTTTTGTAGTTATTGAGGTAATATATGAAATCAATTAAACTGGCAGCCCTGCAAATAAGTGCATTCCCGCGCTTTTAATAGTAATTACTAGTAGGGTTTCCAATTGCACGGTAATTTCAAGGCTACGATTTAAATATGACTAGTAGAGTTTAATTTCACATTTTAATTGATATTTTTATATTTACTATATTTCACTTCATATTTCACTTATCGCTATATTTTACATTTTAATTTTCAACTCTAATATATATTAGTTTAGTATAATATATTTTAGTTTCCGATATATATATATAAAAAGGATATAGATGGTATGGCCTATCTCAAAAGCTATACGGGTGCAACAAGGTCAGGATATAACTAAACATTACGATTTCGTTACTATTCTCACATGAACAATTATGACAGGAACCCAAGCAGTGCCTTGAACTTGTGACCAAGTTGTAGGCTTAAGGAATTCCTTTAAGTAATCACAACACTCGCCTCCACTGAATAGTTTCACCGTCTAAACCTAAGATTAGACTAACATAAACCTAACCTAACACAAGGCTAACCTAACCTAAACCTAACACACACCTCCGATATATAACTAATTCCCAGAGACAACGAAAACATAGCATATGTCGCTTCAGTGATCTATGCGTGATTACGTAACAGAGACATACCTATCCTATCCGTCAATAGAAGTATATTATTTTCTAGGATTTTCAATATATCGATATTTTCATAAATATCATTATCGGAGTTTGATATATCGACAAAAAATTTCGATATATCGATATATTTTATATTGGCTTCAAAAAAAAATTACAAAAATAATTTACAGTTTGCAATTCAGTATATTTATTGAAAAATAAATAAATTACAAATGTTTCAAAATTTAATAGTCTAACCAGTCAACGTGTGCCTTTTTGGTCTACCTTCTTGAGCAGTCTCGGAAAAAAAAATTAGATTGAGGTGTCATTCGATTCGGAATGGAATCTATATGATCGATAATTCTAAATAAAAATATCGATTTTTCGATATTTTATCAACAGTACTTACGTGTACCTAGTATAAAAAATATGAGGGTTTTATTCTTAGTCTTTTTATTGTCAATTATTAAATTAAATAATTTCAGTTTAAGTACGATAATATTACGAGCGCTATGTTGCACACTTGAGGTTGGCAACCCTGATTACTACACTCGCCAGTGTACAACAGTTGTTCAGTGTAAACGCGCGTATTGAACATTTCAAATGTGAAACTTTGTTTTTTCTTATAAGTGGAAAAGGATGTTTATTTTTTAGTTAACCATTTGTGTTGTGTTTTGTGTACCTACCGGTTTAGTGAACTGAACGTCTGTGTTTCTTTGTGAGGTAATATAGCAAATACAAATATTTTATTATTACAAAACACTCCTTGAAATACGAGAATAAACAATTTTTGTTAATAATAAACATGTGGCTATGTGTTTATTAGAAGGTTTTTAAATTATGGATCTCCTGATAAATCAAAAATTATCGAAAGAAAATATTGCAAGTTACTATTATCCCTTTAAAGAACCGAGAATTTCAAATATTTAACAAAATCGTATATTTTCTTTACTACGAATTTTAAAAATACTCTTAATCTGTTAGTAAACATTATCTATAAAAAATTATTCCGAAGAAGTACCAAAAAAATATTCCAAATGAGAACATTTACTAAAGTCATACTAATATATAAAGCTGAAGAATTTGTTTGCTTGAACGCGCTAATCTCAGGAACTACTAGTCCGATTTGAAAAATTCTTTCAGTGTTAGATAGCACATTTATCGTGAAAGGCTATAGGCTATATATCATCATGCTAAGACCAATAGGAGCGGAGCTACACGCGGACGAAGTCGTAAGGGTCTTCTATAAAAATCCCTTATGTACTTTGTTGTCCGCCAAAACCTCAATCCAGATTATATTTATACGGAACACTTGTTTTAACTAAAACTAACCAAACTTAAGGTCTAGTCTTGGTACTTTATAGTTTCCTTCCTGCTCTAAGTAGTGTGAGCAGGAAGTAGGGTCAGGTTTACGTAACTTAGAATCACTGTTAAACTGTTAACTTAACCCAGCTGTACTTAAGAATTTATTACTTGTAAAAGTATTTTACAAGTGTAAAAAAATGTGTTTTTTTTTAAATAGTTTTGTATCCTGAAAACTTTCTATGAAATATTATATAAAAATTATATATATTTTTATAAAAAATTACTAAACTGTTTCGATTAATTTTTTCTATTTAAGGAGTAAAGGTTTTTAAAGTAAATCTTTTCTTTTTAACTGCCTAGACTTACCAGAATAATTTTTCAGAGATGAAAAAACAATTTTAGATAATTTTAGGGTTCTATATGTATATTAAAAGGAGAAAAGGGATCCTAATAGGATCACTTCGTTGTCTGTTTATCTGTCTGTCAAGACCCTTTTTCTTTAGAACGCTTGGATCATGCTGAAATTAATATAAAATACTTAAGTCTGCGATCCCTTGCGGTTCTCAAAATATCAAACTTCTAAGAGCAAGTAATTAATAAATTTGGCCATTTATACTGTAGTGATCATAAGTAGTTTTTCTATTGGGTATTTCACACATAGCGAACATGAAAAGTCGATATTTTCGAATTTAGTAATATTCGTATACCTGCCAGATAGAATTTAACTTTACAGTTTAAACTCTGGTTAACGAGTTTAAGTTTAGGAAATTTCAATTAAAAAACTTAAATAAATTTTATAAATGAGTATAAATTCGATTCAATAATTTATTAATTTTTTTATTTTTTAACTAGTTACTAAGGTTTGAAGAAGAATCAAAAACATGGTCGTTTTTTTCGTCCGACCAGTGTGAAATGGACCTAAAGATGTATTTGACACGTAGCTGGCTGTTGTTGACGCGATGTGTCAAATGTCGTGAAATATACTCTGGCAAATGAAAGCGTGACCTGAAAAAACGCGGCAAATTCAAAAAATCTACATGTGGTAACACTAACTAACTGCTATAGCAGGAAAAAATCTTTTGATACTACACTTTGTTCACTGTACCATGATGCAGATGGCAGATGAACGCGGATGAAGTTTTGTATTATTTTCCGATAAAATGTATGGCGGATAATATTTTAATTGACAGAGGGGCACCGTCCACTTAGGAATCTCCACGCGAGGCAGTACAACAACAGAGTACAGATTCGTAATTTGGTTTGAAAATCAAATAAATTGAACGTATAAAAAACTGATTTAGTAAATTACTATATTTTTACTATATTTTTTGAAAATATGAATTATATTTTTGACATTTGATTTATCTATGACACATTTTTTTACTAAAACCAAATTTAAAAAGTTACGATTAATTAATTAAAAATTCATTCGTGGTTAAACTTGCCACCCACACCATGCTAAAGTAGACAAAGTGTAGTGCAACATTTTAGATGTAAATGAATTTATGAAATTAAAACAATTTTTTAAAGTATTTTATCCATATAATTTTTATTACATATTTTTATCTGAACAGCTCGTAGGGCAATACATGAATTTAATCATTATTGAATTGATTCAGGCGTTACTTTGCGGGGATTCATGTTTAGCAAGAAATCAAGACGATCCAAATTCTTTAGTTTCAATTTTTTGTACAATTTCACTGACTCCTTGTACTTTCTGCAGATTATCTGCAAACAAAATATGACAAAAGCCCACATTAAATTGTAAATATGTAGACCAGGAAAATATCAAAATTACATAGACCTTCTAACCTAAGAAATACAACACCACACAAACATTCTAGTTTTTCTTTGAAAATAACATCCTTCTCCTCTTGTTTTTGTTTATATTTACTTATAATAGTGGGGAGTAACTTTCGCACATTACTTTTAATAGTTTTTCTCATGATAATACGAATAAATCTGAAAATTATCACACAAAAAATCAAACTCGACATTTGTTTGAAAGTTTTATAGTGATGCCATGTTAAAACTTTTAAAAATATTCCAGGACACGCTTTCGCCAGAGTATAACAGTCTATAAAGTCAAGTGCGAGTGTGAAATCAGAAGCTATCAAAACACTGCAATTTATTTATGACAGTGTGAAAATTGCAGTTTATAACTAAAATGACATAACATAAGTTTTATTGGATTACGGGACTGTAATCACGATCATGTTGCACGACAGATACAGCTGTAATAACTACAGTAAATACCCAACCCGCCCTAGCTTCGCTGAGCCAAAACATATTTAAATGACAATAACTTTTTTGCTTACATCCGATTTTAATTAAACCTATCCTATATTTTCCAGTAATAAAACTTTTATGATATGCGCACAAACAGACAAACAAACAAAAAAAAATATTTTTTTAGAGTACATTAAAAAATCGTAAATTATCTACTGACATTATGCTATACTTTGGTATGATCTATGTATCATCTGTATTATTATAATCAGACTATAAATATAGTAGGTATGCGATGAGGAAAAAACAGTAACTGATTTGAAGGTACTTCAACCTTGTAGTGGAAAAAATCATTATCTAACTCTAAGCTTACGATTTAGTTCAAGAGGTGTATGTTACTTGAAGTATACTTATTTTCAGGATAACTAAATCATTTTGGATAATTTTAATAAATTATATTATGATTTTCGCTCTTTGAAGCTGCGACCTTCGACAGTTTTTTAAAATCTTTATTAGAGCTTCGTCGCTAACAAGACGCGACTTTGCCACTCTATTATAAGCTTACAAAAAATGTTTTGTGGTTGATTTGAGTTGGAGATCAGGACAGCATTCTGTCTCAGCTGCAAATCAACCCTAACAGCGCTCTAGCTCCATCCGATGAGGGACGGGATAGAACGCTGTGTATACCACATAGCTCCTTTAAGATTTTATATGAATTAGAAATATCAAATCTTAATGCTTAATTCAGGGCACAGTCCATTATTACGTGGTACACGTCTTCAGAACGAATCCTTAACGCTGTTTTTGGATGTAATCTATCCAAACAATTGTTGATTCACGGAAAATTTAACGGTAAATAGAAGCATTCAATTAGAGGACACATCTAGCCTAATCTGAATTTTTATGTTCTCTAGATCTATTCTTCTTCTTCTCCACCCCTGATCCCTTTATTCGCGGTCGAGTCTCCTCACTTGTCTGCGCCACCTGTCCTGGCTTATCCTAATCTTTAATTAATTTGGAATATTTAAAGCGAGATGTACCACGTGGTTGTCTGCACACCTTTTTAGATGCCCATACCACCTGAGGCGGTTTTCGGTAAGTTTATCCGCAATTGGAGCTACTTTGAAACATTGAGAAGCTCTCTAGATCCATAGGTTCCATTTTAATTGTCTGTAGTTGTTATATGGAATGTTACGCTATAATTTCAATAGCGGATAGAAAGATCGAATTGATGAATATTATTATAGCGAGCAATATGAGATGAAGCAATGTTATGCTGTGAATTAATAACTTACATAACCTCTGAGAACCGAAGCTTTTGTCCCGATCTAACTTGACCTGAGAATTTGACGTGATTGAGTAAAACTAAAAGGAGGGTAATGCGTACGAAACGAGGTCGCGTAAAATATGTGAGATTTTAAGAGCTAAGTAACGCCTAACTATCGTGGTTAGTAGCTTATTAAGTATTTTAAAGTACTCAAGTTATTTAGTTTTAACATACTTTACAATAGATTTATTTCACTTAGGGGTATATAAAATAAATGTTGACCGATTGTCAGACCTACCCGATATGCACACAAAATTTCATAAAAATCGGTCGAGCCGCTTCGGAGGATTTTGGGCATGAGAATTTTATATATTATATTTATATATTTTTAGAATTCCATACCTCTAAATATATATAAAACTCTTACATATGAATATATCAAGTTAAAATTAATTATATCGCATAGGTGTACGATCTCGAGATTCTTTGTCGGGCGAAATAAATAGAGAAGTAGATTTCAAATTTGATTTTCTGTATAATAAAAATCTATTTTGGAATCTATTTTCAATATGTAATCCAAACATTTAAGATAATATAATCATAATCAAAAGATCAAGTTACAGGAATCAAAGCTTATAGGAAAATTATTTTGTACAAGTAAAAGGAACATTACAATATGTAATTGCGTAGTTTCAAATAAAAAGAAGCACAAATAATATTCAAATCAAATAACACGACTCGCGATTTATATCGTTAGGAACAACAGTTTTCCAAGGGAAAAGTTAAGTTTGTCCAAGTTCTATCCGTCGATACAAGGCCGACTCACACTTTATCTAAAAACGTATTCAGTTTTTTGGGGACACTTAAAAGTTCAGGGAAAGGAGAATAAAAAACAACTATAGCTGCCGTCACGTAAGTACATGTTTGACCTTGAATGCGCAGAAGTCACTACTAGGGGAGAGAGCAGCGTAAAAAATACTTCTTTTTCCCCCACTATTTTTTCTCAGACCTAAAGTTAGCTGCCGACTACTATACCGATATGTATCTTTCGTATTCTGTACATTACGCGATATTAGTAGTGTTCTGTAAACATATTTCTTACACTGTATCAATGGTATCAATAGAATTCTATGAATATAAGCTAATCAATAATAATAATCATGGTCATAGTAATTTCATGTACATAATGAACCTTTTGTTGTTGTCTGATCACTGATGATTCACATCGTCGATTATTATTTTAATTATAACTTGACGTTATTGTTCGTCATCATTACTTTTAGTTCTAGTCATTCTAAACAATATATATGTCGGGGATTTTAAAATGATAAAAAGGAGATGGCAGGAGGAAGGTGGGGAACACTAAAAGGGGGTGATGGTATTGAATGGAATATTGGGTAAACGCAACGTAGATACTTCTACTGAACCGATAAATTATCAAATATGATCTCTAACAATTACGAGCGAAACCTAAGCAGTGCCTTGGACTTGTGACCAAGGTGTAGGCTTAAGGAGCTCCTTTAAGTGATCACGACACTCGCCTCCACTGCTAGGCTCTCTATTTAAACCCAAGGTTAAACGCACATAAACCTAACCTAACACAAGGCGAGGTAATTACATTGTAAGGTACTCACGTGACCTTGATCGGACAGCACTCCTAGCACTATCACTATTCAGACACTACTACACTTCTTGACAGACCGCGCACGACTAAGACTTCAGTCAGACTGTCGATGGCATATAAAGGGTCTCATCGGAAGTGGCTACTACCCAATCCAACGCCATAGACAGCGATGATGATTCGAGTTAATCGATAACCTTTTACTATTCTCCGATATATATATCTATATAAAAGGAGATAGAGAGAGATCTATATATAAGGGTTACAAACTTGAAATTTTGCACAGGGGTTTCTTTTATAACGTAGGGGATCACTGAAAGGATTTTTGAAAATTCACCCTCTAAGGGGGTAAAACGATGGTGCAAATTTAGTATGAATTTGTTATCATATATATATTATCATTGAAAGTAATGAAACACGTGTTAAATTTTTTTTCGAAAATCATCCTTTAAGGGGGTGCAAAGTTAGTATGACTACCTCATATAGTTATTAAATATGTCTACAGAGGATCTACTGTAGGCTAATATAACTACCTCAATATCGCAAACGAAGTTGCGGGTAAAGGCTAGTATATATAAATATCATGTTTATAATCGAACTCCTCTGAAACTGATTTTTATGATTTTTTTGTGTATATTTAGTATGTCTCTAAAACAACGTATGCCAACTAGTAATAATATAAAAGTTGGCTTTTCATACAAATATTACGAAAAAAAATCGCATACACAGAAATTAATATTTTTGTTCTGCCCTCCCCCATTTTTGGATGTTCAGAATAATCGAAATAAATGAAAAATACATATTTAGTTCTTATTTACCACACCTAGTTTTTTCCAAAGTTACTCTTAATCGGTTAAGTCAGTATATTGTTGAGTGCGACATCATAGAAGTGCTCACACAGAGACGGTCGGGTAGTGACTAAAACGCAATTGGATCTCTTTTTGTGTGTGATTTGGAACTCTTTTACCTTGTGACATTTTCCAGCGCTAATTGTAACTCCATAATATTGCATTTGCTAACAGACGATATATGATACCCATTACTGTACAGCAATACGTATATGCAATTTATACGAAGGCGAGCGGTGCCTGGGGCTTGAGACCCAGGAGCGGGTTTAAAGAGCTCTTTTATAATATATTAACTTTCACCTCCAGCACTCGACCTCGCTAACGACAATAAATAATAAAGTAAACTCACGTAGAACCTCGAGAAGGGTAACCTTAATCACAACACTATAGCACTAAATGCCATGTTCACTGCACGAAAACACCAGAGAGACTGAGACTAATCTATGGCACTAAAGGTTATATAATGTCTTCACGTCGGTATACTTGAAATAATATAAAATGACCTACCCGGTACTACTACTTTATAAACAGTGTTGCTAACACATTATAAATGCAAAATGGTTTAGTTTGTTGTTGTTAGCATATATTCAATAATATGGTCACTTTTTTTAATAGCAACGAAAGCAGGTGTCACAATAAACAGTGCAGAGGAATGTGTGTGAACTGGTTTAAGTGGCTGACCTTCAATGTAAAAGGATTTCAAAGAAAACTATGCAAGTATCGCATACTAGTTTTGAAAGTGTATCTTTTTATTCACTTCAATGTATTTTTTCATATATCTATACATATAATAAAAATGTAAGATATTTAAGAAAACTTAATGTGAGGTTTTTTTACATTATCAATAGAAGACAATTTTTTTTTTAATTATTGTTGTCACCGTATGTTTTTATGCGCATAACGCAAAAAGTATTGTATGTTAGCAACACTGTTTATTAAGTAGTAGTAGCGGGTAGATCATTCTATATTATTTCTAGTATACCGACGTGAAGACAATATATAACCTTTAGTGCAATAGAATAGGCTCAGTCTCTCTGATGTTTTCGTGCAGTGAACATGGAAGTTAGTGTTATAGTGTCGTGATTAAGGTTACCCTTCTCGAAGTCCACGTGAGTTTACTTTATTATCTATTGTCGTTAGCGAGGTCGAGTGGATGGAGGTGAGAGTTAATATATTATAAAAGAGCTCTTTAAACCTGCTCGTGGGTCTCAAGCCCCAGGCACCGCTCGCCTGCGTATAAATTGCATATACGTATTGCTGTATGAAATGAAATATGAAATTCAATTAAATTCATAGTCAGGAAAAAAATATTGTTTTTATATAGCCCAACAAAACTAGGGCTCGTCAAAATTTATTAATGGTTGTGTATTAGTTGGAAGTTATAGTATCTTATAGTTTGAACGTTGAAAAAACTGAAGAGAAGAAGAAACCTTCTGAATTTTATAATTATTTAAAAAGCCCTCTATCCCTCCCTCATATCCCTCTATCTAATTTATAGACATCGACGAAACTAGAGGGTATCTCTTGTTTTGACGATGCGTTGCCGCCTGGAAGAAAGAGTGAGGAGGGGGAGCGAAGACTGCTGCGGTTTCAATGTATCCCGGGCGAGAACCCGGTGTTCATTGGAATCGCAGCAGTAATGGGATGGGAGAGGGAGGGGTAGATCTGGCCCACATGCGGCTCGGCCGGAATGTGTCAGAGACATTTGGCGATCGGATTCGCATGCTGGTGGTCGCAAGCCAGTCGAATAGATCCCCTACCACCAAGGGGTTGCTGGGTTACTCGGCTTTTACGAGATGCTCTAACAGCGGCAGAGGAGAATTGTATTCTAACCCGTCCCCTCACGTAAAAATGCACGGGATGCGTCGTGAAATTAATTTTCAAGGATCTACAAGAGTATGATAGTTTTTGTACAATATCGATTTAATCTTTAAAGCATGCTTAGTGTATTTAAACAATTATATTAATGAAATATGATGGCTCCGGTTGCAGTCAATTTATTATTCAATTTAATCTTTTATTTCCCGACAATTGGCTAAGCGATTATATTCAACAATAAAAATAATCTATTAAAGTAATCTGCCGTTATTCAATTAAATAAAAGTATCGAAAACTCAGTTATTTTCAATGTTTTTAATCGATTTCAAGAATAAGTTGCAATGGGGGTGAGAAGAAATAAAGTAACTCACTTTAAATCCAATATAGCGGACTGCTCAAGATGGCGGATTAGTTAATTCTCAGCCCTTTTCTTAAACTGAAATGGAACTGTCTGATGGTAAATGGCAAAATAGTCGAAATAATAGAATTTTTTGAAAATTTCCAAATGGCATTGGACTCTGGAGTTCAGATACATACGGGTCATTCCAGGTGAAATCGACCAATAGTTGGAATCGACCCCTTTTGATTTCGACAAGTTTTCTTTTATCCTATAACGAAGTGCCGCCAAAGAAAAAAAATAAAAATGTTTTAAAATCTTGAAAACTGTTGCAATTGATGACGACAGGATTGATACTCCACAGACATCTTGTTATAAACTCGTTTAAAAAACAAAAGACCTTAATTAATGGAATTAATAAAAAAAACTACAACCAGTTTCTTCGAAATACTCATGTGTAGTTTCTAAAAATATCCATTCACGAGTGACACTGTATGTAAATGAAGCTGACTCAATATATCACAATGCTCAGGTGTAACTGTTTCTTTTCCTTATGTATTTAGTTGCTTACATTATTGACAAAACTAGTTATTTGATTTGTCACCATTTTTGACATAAACAGCAGGGTTTACAGTTTAATAGTACGGCCAAGAAAAAGCTCCAAAACCATACTTTTATTAAACCTCTAGGTTATAAAGGTAGAACAACGTTTGCTGGATCAGCTAGTATGTTATGAAAAACATCTTCAGTAAAATTAAATGTACAATTTAACACGTGTATTTATCCGTAACCGCTATGTTCCTGCATTTTAAATCTGTAATATCTTTAAAAATATTCATTTAAATTTAATGCTGTAAAGGGCCATATTGATCTATATTAAATGCACAATGTATTTACGATATTTAATTGGATAAGGATTAATGCTGTATTGTTTAAAATCACTTCGTAAATAAGCCCTTATTTCTCGTAAAAAGTATAAGATAAAAAATGGTTATTGTGGGTTATCCCTAAGAGATAGAGATTTACTATAATGGACTTTTTTGTAGACCTTTTTAAGGTGTACAATACTGTAGTACATTATTTTGATCTATCTCGTAGGGTTCATCGTTTCGTCAGGGCCATCGTTTGCAATGTAAGTGCAAAAAATGTGTTTATGTACGACATCACATTAGAAACCTCTAAAATTATCAGTGTTTCTCTATTATATTATGTTGAATCACTTTATTATTAAAAAAACCGTATCAAAATCTGTTGCTTAGTTTTAAAGATCTAAGCATACATAGGGACAAACAGACAGACAGCGGGAAGCGACTTTGTTTTATACTATGTAGTGATCACATACCTTAAATTATTTTTAAAGTTTTCTAGCTCTTATTAATTTAATATCGAATTGTGACAAATATTGAAATTCTTTGAATACTTGGTGATTTTAAAAATGATTGTGTTATTTATGTTTAAGCTTTCCAAGAAGGCTCTTAAGCTTTAGCGGAATTTCCCGGATGATGTTATTTTGCTTGTAGTGGGTATATGAACTCTTTTTATTTTATACATATAAAGACTTTTAATTACAACTATCTTACTAATCTATGTATTAGTAGTCGACCTGCTCCGACTTCGCACGGGTTACAAAAAATATATTTTATTATCATCCCACAGAAACTCAGAATTTTTCCGGGATAAAAAGTAGCCTAAGTTGTAATCCAGATTATAGAGTATCTGTGTGCCAAATTTCACTAAAATTCGTTCTGCCGTTTTTGTGTGATTTCGTAACAAGCATTACCATTACCATTACCTAATTTGTCACTGAATAAAAAAAAATTCTCTGTGATTTTGTGATATGCCAAAAGTTCTTTTTCGACTGTTCGACTTCACTATGATTTTAATACCAATATTACTATCACAATTGTTAGTAACACCTTTCATAAAGTAGTATTAGCGGGTAGGCTATTGTATATTATGCCAAGTATACACAAATGTAGACAATATATAACCTATAGTGCGATAGATTAGAGTCGGTCTGTCGTGCAGTGAATCCTCTACCCGTGAGGGGACGGGTTAGAATACTATTCCCCAATGCCGCTGGAAGAGCATCTCATAAGAGCCGTAACCCAGCACCCCCTTGGTGGTAGGGGATAGAGGGAGCTTCAACGAAAATTGACAAAAAAATATTGTTTATATGGTTATTATACCACTCGGCCTCGACAACTACAATAGATATTAAAGTTACCTTACGTAGACCTCAAGAAGTGACCTCAACCACGACATCATAACACTGACTTCCATGTCTCTCACTGCGCGAAAACACCAGGAGACTGACTAATCTATCGCACTAAAGTTTATATATTGTCTAGACGTCGGTATGATTGACATAATATAAAATGACCTACCCGTTGATACTACTGTATACGTGTTGCTAACAATATGTATATGTCGCAGTCATCTGGTTGAATCTGCTATTTGATTGAATGACTAGCGCGTTCATTGAATATTACTACAACATTAAATTGAATGACTAAAGGACAACTCGTTAAGTGGTTTAATGTAACGTTTAACGTCTTGACTGAACGTCATATAGCATAGTCGTTGAATGGGATATAGGCGATTTTGTAATGTTTGGTTTTTGGTTAAAAGGTAACTTACTTTAGATAACAAAAATGAGGACATGACATGAAACACCTTATTATCATTTTATTTTGTATTTTAAGTCTTAAGATAGACAATACTGATATTTTTTTTCTTTAAAAGTAGCCGGCAATGTAATGCACTTTAAAGTAAATTTAATCACGCAGTGGGAAAAAATTAACTAAATTTCAATCACCTGACTGATTTTACGTCCGCTCTATTCAAAGGGCTATGTTACAATCCGCTAACTAGTTGGACGTTGAGTGACGCTTATTCAATCAACGTTCGGCATAGTCACTCAATTGAATGTTGTCATTCAATTAACGCGCTAGTCATTCAATCAAATAGCAGATTCAACAAGATGATTGCGACATATATAAATACTCATTACTCATATATTCCGGTAATGTATAGTTAAATAGGTAGTGCTTTATTATCAGTTCGTACGTGCAAAGTGAATGTTATGTTTTTATGAGAGTATTGCCTTCGAATTTATCAGGTCCACTATATGTGGGTTTAAGTTGAAATGGCATGAAAAATGTTTACTTTATTTATTTAGTTACAAACACTAAGTTACAAATTAATTTGAATCTATACATTGTCAGGAGAAGGTTTATATAAAGTGACTCAGACAGAAGTAAATTAGTGATAGAAATTCAACGGAAAACTGTCGGAAAATAACATATTCACAGTAGTGGGTGGAGATTGGATAGTTTGTAATATAAAAAAAGATGGATGTTAAAAACGTGGATATTTTTTTTTTTTAATTTTGGCTTTTCTGCATTTCGGTGCTCCTTCTCTCACTGCTCGCTGCACACACCGGCCCGTCGGCGTGTATTTTTTGTTTATACTGCCATTTTTAATTTCGTAATATCTTTTGAATGGAATGTCCGATTCCAATAATTCAAAAAGTAATCAACAGGTATTGAAACAATCTTGAATACTAAATTATTTATTTGGATAAGAATTAATACAAAGGTATGGATAACATGATCTGATTTTGATAGGCATTTCTATCAACTTTTAAAGAGTAAAAAAGTTGTTATACTGACATAACTACAATAGTTAGAAATATGGTCTCACGAAGTTTTTTTGTAGATATTGATATGTTCAATAATATTGTAGAACATTTTTTTGTTCTATCATCAAACTTTCTGCAGCGCATGCGATGAAAGACATTTTATGGCTAATTTTTTTACACCTTGGGTTGGTTTTAGTAAGAATTTCTGAGGATCTCTAATTTTTTCTACTAATAAATATAGCCTATGTTACTCAGGGATAATGTATCTTTCTAATGGCGAAAGAATATTTGAAATCGGTCCAGTAGTTTTTAAGTTTATTCGTTACATACAAAATAACAAAAACACAAATCTTTCCTCTTTATAATATTAGTATAGATTAATTTTATGTATCTTTTAATTAATGTGTTTAAACATATATTTTTGTACTATATTTCTTTTTACAGATAAAAAATTATACATTATAGTTTAGCATAATAAATGGCATAAATAAGAAAATATATAGAGGTTCTTATCCTTTTTCTAAGTTAGAGATATTAAATATTATATTTTATTTATGTCTGTAGTATATTATCAGGTGAATAAACGCGAATCGGTAAAACTGAATTAACAATGTCATATTTAAATAAAACACATCCGTATTTTCTAAACGTATTTTTGTTCACATTACATGACAGAATTGCGGCATTTGCTTAATTTATTCAGTTTGTGTTTCATATGAATAGATAATCATTATAAATATTCAAATAATTAATAACTTATGTAACACTTTTACTAACATTATTATGAGAAAAAAGGTAGAGCAGTAAAATTATGATAACTTTGAAAATATAGATAAGGTTTTAGATCAACTCAATTCTTAATATGCCAAAGAAAGTTTATAAATCGATTTCACAAATATCCTTAGTGTCATTTTTTATTTATATCTGTCGCAGTCATCAGGTTGAAACTGCTATTTGATTGAATGACTAGCGCGTTCATGACATATCCAAACCAATGTAACAAATGCAAAAATGTGTTCGTTGATTCATCCTTCTTTTACTCATAACTAGTCAACCCGGCCCGAATTCGGACGGCTCCAATTTAATTTTCAATATATTAGCTATTTAAATCAGTTCTGCAGGAACTCATATTTTTCAAGTATAAAAAGTAGCACATGTGTTAATCCATATTATAAAGTATCTGTGTGCCAAATTTCATCGAAATCCGTTCAGCCATTTTTGCATGATTGAGTAACAAACATACAAACTTTCAAATTTATATAAGCTTAGTAAGATAATTCTATGATTTGTTGAGCACTAGCTGCGCAACGCGATTTCACCCGCTATATTTTGAATAATTCACACTATATCATAAATTAATATAGCCTATGTGTTATTCTAATGTGTAAGCTATATTATTGTAAAGTTTCATCAAAACCCATTCAGTAGTTTTTGCGTGAAAGAGTATCAAACATCCGTACATTCTTACAAACTTTTGCGTTTATAATATTAGTGGGAAGTATGCTAATGATAAATAATGCATGAATATTTTATACAGGATGGATTTTTGAGACGGGTCAGTAAGGGCAGGTACCTTAACCGTTATAGTTATAGGAAAACGTTCCTAGGAGACCTTCCATTATTTTTTGAGATATTCTGAACTGCATTCACAGATTTTTGAGAAAATGTACGGGCAGCGAAAAAAGTGCTAATATCCAAAAAAAAAATTTTTTATGTCTATCGATCCTATTTCGTATAGGGATCGATAGACTCTATGGGACCATTTAAGGTATGAGTACTAGAAATGTCAGAAATCGCCAAAAACTTTTTCCATACATTTTGTACTGAAAGGTGATAAATCAATTCGTAATATTCTTTATTGTCAAACAATCCTATTTCTTCATCATTTATCATCATCCATCCATATGTTATGACGTTTTGTTATACTCCACAGTAGTTTTTAGTAAACTTGTTGTTGAGAATGGTAATCCATCATCGAAATATAGGTAACACGCGGAAGACACAGTTAAATAACTCCGAATGTTACGTTTCGTTTGTATTATGTTACGTGTGTGGTGCACGATATCTTTACTATCAATTAATAGTAGCCGATACTCTCTTCGTTAAGGTAAAATGGGAAAGCTTTTGCGGTCGTATTTAAAAAAATCATTTTGTTAAATTTTGAAAAAAAAAACCCTTGGATCAGGCACAAGATTATCTATTTATAAAATTATTTTTTTGTCCGATTGATTTTAGATGAATCTCCAAGGACCTATAATGGTCACCGCAAGATAGGAACTGGGTCAACACAAACAACTATAACTTTTGAAAATATAAATTTTTTTTTTTCAAATTTTCGTGACTTATAGTCAAAACATTGTGTAATGATGTCATGTTATTAATTTTATAAAATAAAATAATTTAATGGCAAAAAAATTACTGAAAATTCTCGTTTATTCATGTCTCTGACTTCCCCTAACCCCTTAAACTACGCAACAGATTTCAGTGCGGATTTCGAAAATAGTCAGAGCTATTCGAAAAGAAGGTATACATGTATAGTATATTAGATAAACCGTGTGAAGCCTGGGCAGTTAATGCTAGTTTAACTATAAAATTGACTAGTCTATTTAATTCTAATCACGCTTAGTTCTTCACGATTTTATTGAACCCACCGTCGTCGTCGCGACGGATTCTCCTCACGTTCCCGTCTATAAGGAAGAAAGGAAGTGGCCTAACTGTTAAGCTTCTGTTTTTGTAAACTGTACCCAATTGTTTTTATATTTGGGTTAATTTTTGAGGTTAGTAGAAAGTTGTTGACAGACGGATAACAGTTAGGTATATTACAGGAGTGTATGTGGAGATTGAATAGAGTATAATATAAAAGAACTGATGACTGATTTTTTGAAATCTATTTTACAACGATCTTGTTCAATAGCCCCAAGGTCGATAAGGAGTAAAAAAAAAGATTAAGGTGTGTCTACATTCCTGATACTGATGCATATTAAATATTTGCAATTTAATCAGGATATAATTTCAGAATTCCCTAATTATTTCATATTACAATAGTTTCTATATCCTTAATTTTTTTTTGGTCTTGGAACGGGGTTTATAAGTCATTCACGGGTCAATTAAGTTTAAAGATTCGTGACATCATTATTAGGGGAAATATTATTATGGCGGATTGTAGTTTTATTTTATCGTAAATAATCGAGATTTCTGGAGAAGATTTATATGTTGTCCATATTGCTGTAATTCGCCACCAGATGATGCATGAGGTTATTATCAATTTCTTCTTAGCAACGTGCTGATTAATGGAAGTGTAAATAATAAACTTTAAAGACTAAACTGTGGCCGAAATAATCCGTGACCTCGTGTGATACAAAACAAAATATAACATGTTCATTGAATTTGTATTAAATGTACTAACACCTGTTAAAACATACTCTGCATTTAAAATGAGTGTTTGGAAAATATAGAAAGGATCTGTTTCTGTTTCCAGAAGTAATTTACATCATACATTTAGAATAATTAGTAGATAATTGTAATTACAAAGTACTAACACGTTTTTATGTGATTCAAAGAACTGGTGAGAAAGTTACTTACATTTTCTACGTCGATTCGCTTTTATTACTGGGAACCAAATCCAATTGTTGTAATATCTACTTTTAGTATTGATTAAATACTTAGTATATTTTGTGTTAGATAGATATAAAACAAACATTAATTTATAATCTACATCAGAAATAGAGATAATTATTATTGTGAGCAACACCGTTTATAAATTAGTATACGCAGGTAGTTCATTTTTTTATTCGAGAAGGGCCCCCTCCTCCAATATTAAGAAACTTAACCCAGGCACCCCCGCCAAGCATCTTCTGCTCCTGCGTGGAAAATATTTATGAACGCTTATACTTGAAGAGCAAAAAAGGTCGTTCTCTGACCGGGGACCCCTTCGGCTCGGGGCCCCTGGCATTATGCCGAAATGCCACCCTATAGTTACGCAACTGTCGAGAAGACAATATTAACTTTTCGTTCTGGTATCCATTTGTATGCAAAACACAGTGACAAACATAATGTTAATACTAGAAACAGAAATAAATTTGTAACGCCTTACTATCGTCTCCACAAAGTCAGTAATAGCTTCATGGGGCTTGGTGTTCGCATCTATAATAAGATTCCACAGCCTATATTAGACTTGCCATTTCAACAATTTAAAACTCGGATCAAGAAGTCATTAATATATAAAGCATACTGTAATGTACAGGATTATAATCTAAGTGAAGTTGACTCTCAAGTTAAATTATTTGTATAACAGACTGTGTAAACATGGTTTTTTGTTGAGTTTCTGGCCGGCTCTCCTCAACAGAAAACTGCATTCCGAGCTGGTGGTAGCTTCAGACAAACTAACTGACCCATCAATTTTTGACGTTTCAAAAGTACTTTTAAAAAAGTCTAATTGAAATAAATAATTAATATTTGATTTGATTTGGTAGGATTGAGCCCGTTTGTCAAGTAGAGTCGCGCAGTACATATTAAAGTATTGAGACCTTGTGCATAGTAGAAGACGTCTTTAAACCCGCCCCTGGGTCCGCGCCGGGCACCTCTCGTCTTCCATCTAGATTAAAATATTTGCTATGGTTATAATTATGTTATAATCTTCTTATAGTATATAAAATTTTCGTGTCACAATGTTAGGTACCATGCTCCTCCGAAACGGCTCGACCGATTTTCATGAAATTTTATATGCATATTCAGCAGGTCTGAGAATCGGCTACTATCTATTTTTCATTCACCTAAGTCATAAGGGTGGCCCACCCCAAATTTATATGGCATAACAACGTTTGCCGGATCAGCTAGTAGTTGATATAATTGTATTCAAATCATAAACAATACACGAATCTAACACTGACCCACTTTTACATCTATAGCCAATAAACTATCTCAAAGATAACATAAGGTACATGACTATAAATCCAAGTATTTAATACAAATGTTGTATGCTAACAATGAAGTAAGATTTATCAATATAAATCTTAATCATTCAGACTCAATAGTCTGAATTAATTCCTTTTAAAAATATTTCATTTAAATCTGTTGAGCCGCTTTTGCGTGATACATACCAGCCGACCCGCCCTAGCTACGCTGAGGTGTATTCAAACCGTTGACTCATACAGTCACTCATTTATTCTTTCTTACTTCCTCTTCCTTCTGAAGTTATATATATATGTCGGGGATTTTAAAACGATGTGAAAGGAGATGGAAGGAGGGAGATGGGGAATATACAAGGGGGTGATGGTAATGAGTGGAATATTGGGTAAACGCAACGTAGATACTTCTATTGAACCGATAAATGATCAAATATGATCTCTAACAATTACGAGAGAAACCTAAGCAGTGCCTTGGACTTGTGACCAAGGTGTAGGCTTAAGGACGTCCTTTAAGTGATTACGACACTCGCCTCCACTGCTAGGCTCTCTATTTAAACCCAAGGTTAAACGCACATAAACCGAATCTAACACAAGGCTAACCTAACCTAAGGCTAACCTAACCTAACATTGTGTTTACTTAACCACGTGGCAATTACATTGTAAGGACTTACGTGACCTTAGTTGGACAGCACTTCCACACTACACGGCACTTGACACTATCACTATCACTAGCACTACTTAGATGATGTTCACTTCTTGAGAGACCGCGCACGACTAAGACTTCAGTTAGACTGTCGATCGCATATAAAGGGTCGAGGGTAAATACTGTCAAAACAACGGAAGTGACTACTACCCCACTCCAACGCCATAGACAACGATAACGATTCGATTAAACGATAATCTTTTACTATGCTCCGACATATATAGTCGACCCGCGCGAATTTGTTCACGTGTAGCTCGGCTCCTATTGGTTTTAACGTGATCATATATAGCCTTCCTCGATAAATGGGCTATCTAACACTGAAAGAATATTTCAAATCGGACCAGTAGTTCCTGAGATTAGCGCGTTCCAGCAAACAAACAAACTCTTTAGCTTTATATATTAGTGTACATATGTATAGAAGAAGATACAGATATGTATCTAAATTAAATATCATTTGGAACTTCCAAAATGCTGAAAGAGCTTATTTTTAAATGGGATCACATCCCATTAACACCATTATTATACTAAACCAAATCAATTTTTGCACATTTGTTTTTATGATATAGTCTATAGGGAAAACATTTAACCTCCAATTTAAAAATACGTTGAAATTTACTTTAAAAGTGAGAGGAAATTATGTTTGCATGTTACTAATAAAAGTGGTAAAATATTCGGATACAAAAACTTTAAAAACAAATTTTTTTTGTTCATTTTAAAGCGATTTCGTTTAGTCCACTATAAATACTTTTATTAAATATAATTATAAATATATTTTTTCTGTACTTGAATGATAAGAATGTTTGGAATCGTAAGGATGTTAAGTAACTATTAAACTAAATGGTTTGTAAAACAGATTATGTGAGTTTAAAAAAAATACTGAGTTTTCCTGAACAGATGATGATGCCTTACCGTCTTATTTATCAGAATAATTTTTATAAAAAAATGTAATTGAAATAAAATATTTTGAGTATAAGTAAATTTTAGTCAAGAGATAAAGAAATCTCTGGTGCTGCTATTTATGATAATCAGTTAAGTTGTGGTTTAAAATTTAAAATTACGGGTAATATATCTATTATGCACTTGAAGCTTTTCGCCATAGCAGAGGCATTGGCATACGCTGAAAGTTTAAATGAAAATAGGATCGTAATCTTGACAGACTCCAAGAGTTCATTTCAACACTTGGCTCGGTGCTCCTCGAATTTTCAAGGGCTCCCGATAGCCTATACCATTCTTAAAACGTTATTGAAGCTAAATTCTAAAACAATAATATTACAGTGGATTCCATCACATGTTGGTATAATAGGTAATTAAAAAGTGGACAATTTGGCCAGAGAAGCCTGTGATGAGGGTATTGATGTTTTTATACGTTCATCGCACTTTGAGTGTAATGTTATTAAAAAACGGTGCTATGATTTGTGGATGGAATACTTTGACGAAAGGTCTAAGGAAAAAGGGATCTGGTATAGGACGATTCAGCCACAACCACCAAAACAGCCCTGGATCGATCAGTGTGGTTTAAATAGACTAGACTTAACACTTTTAAAGCGTCTTCGCTCCGGACACATTCCTTTACATAAATTCACATATTTGATGAAAAAAACCAATTCGCCAAATTGTACTGCGTGTAATGTGGTAGAAGATGTCTTCCACATTATAATGGATGTGTTCGGAACGACGAATACAGACGAAAAATGTCAATGTATTGTAAAATGAAACATAGTGTGGGTTACTTGAATAGTGTTTTGGCCGAACCCCTTTCAGAAACTGCTGCTCAATTGTTGCAGCTAGTTAAGGTTGGCCTTAATAATAGAATTACTGATTTATAATTTTAGTTTGTAAATTTAAATTTTATTTTATTTTGTGAACTTTACGGAGTGGCATATTCGTGTCAACGAATAAACTCTTTAAATAAAGAAAGAAAAAAAAACAAATATGATATTCTCCAAATTACAGTATGTTTTGAATAATATATAAATAAATAATCATGTTGCTCAACACTGGTTCTGAAGGTTTCAAGCAATCAATGAGAAAGTTTGAGTGTCTAAATACATTATAATATGTTTCTCCTTGAATTATCTGCGTGCCCAGACTTATTACCATACTTGTACTCATAGTTTAAGTTTCTACTAATATGTTAAATATTACTTTAACTTTTACAATATGCTTAGTTATAATATCGAAAACAGTTATATATTACAATATGTGCGTGAACATACACACATGGCATCACTACATAGTAAAAAACAAAGCCGCTTCCTGTCTGGCCCTATGTATGTTTAGATCTTTAAATCTACGCAACAGATTTTGGTGCGGTTTTTTTAATAGTGATTCAAGAAGAAGATCTATATTCTAGTATCAGGTCTTATTATAGTAGAGAATGGTAAAATTTTGACGAATGATAATAGTATAATAATTCAAAAATTTTCAAAAAATTTAAGAATTTTTGATATTATCCTCAAACAACCCTCTTTTATTTTTTTTTTAATATAAAAATTAGTTTTCCTTAATTCCTCCAATTAAGCTAAATGCTTGTGTTAGAAGTGGGACACGTCAGTAGCCCAATGACTGGGATTTGAACCCACGATCATGAATCCAACGCATGAAGCTACTGACGCTTCAATTTGACACCTTATCCCATCTTCGAACGTCCGCCATATTGAAACATCATATTTAGAACGACGTTACATATTTAACCATTCATTTTCATCCACCTAAATGCGGCTCGACCGGAATGTGTCTATGACACTTGGCAGTCGGATTCACATGCTGGTGGTCGTAAGCCAGTCGGGGAACAGATCCTCTGCCAAGGTGGTACTGGGTTTCTCGCCTCTTACGAGATGCTTTCCCAGCGGCAGAGATGATTAGTATTCTAACCCGTCCTCTCACGGGTAATTCTTATATATTACTTAATACGGGGACTTATGTTCCTGTGTCCCCTAAATAGACCAGAGGCCGTCCACAGCGCATAGCTCAATAGCCTTCGCTTCATCAATGACAGTCCCCCGCCAGGATTGTTTTGGGTAGCCACGTTGCGTCTTCCTTGGAGATTGTTTACTTTAGTCAAATATTAAGACTTAGATTAGTGAACTAACAATCCATCTTTAACTCAATGGTTACACGCAGCAGTGTTTTGCCAAGGTTTTGCTTATAAGAAACCTCCAATTATATTGTTAATTTCTCTTGTAAAACTTCCACATATCTCTGCCCCTTTCCGGGTTTTGTATCGACTGGGAATCTTAAGGTCTTTGACGCTGAATATTTAACTATGAGAACGTATTTTCAATGTATGGGAATATAAACTGACTATTTAATTAATGCAAATAGCTTAAGTTACGTTGCAAAACAATGTAATGGTTTTATTTACTATTATTTTTTATGAGTACCTATAAAAATACTATTATATAAAATTAGCTGACCCGGCAAACGTTGTTTTGTCATATAAATTTTAAAAAATTGGGGTGGGCCACCTATATCACTTAGGGGTATAAAAAATAGACGTTGACCGATTCTCAGACCTACGCGATATGCACACAAAATTTCATAAAAGTCAGTTGAGTCGTTTCGGATAATTTTGGACAACACCGCGACACGAGAATTTTATATATTAGAAGATGATAAAGTCATAAAGTTTTAATGTGTCTGTCATGTATAGTCGATCCTCTTATTTCTCTTACAGTGGATGGATTCATATATGTCCTTGAAACCAATAATGCCACAATATTCCTTTCTTCACGCCCAATATACCGCTAACGCACTAATTTTTTCATGATTTTGTACAATGTCTTAAACTATTTACTAATGTATTACCCAACTGTTAATTGATATGAAACATAGTTATGAAGGAGAAGTGCTAATTTATATAAAATGTTTAGTTAGCTTAGAAGACGAAGTAAAAATTAGTATTCATGCAATTATTTAATAGAATGTATTGTAAATTCAGTATGCAATCAAATCTAGAGTAAAACTAACGGGACTACAAATATTTATTATTTAATTCCGATAAGTTTAGAAATTCATCCCTATTTCTATAAAATATTCCATGAACAAACAGATTTTTAATACTTTGAAAACCTACACCTTAGTCATAGTCACTAGTCCAAGGAACTGCTTAGGTTCCTATCGTAATTTTAAGAGATCATTATGTTCGATTATTTATTGCTTCAGTGGCAGTATCTACGTCGCGTTTACCCAATCGTCCATTCAACATCACACCCCCCAGAAGTCTTCAAATATACCTCTTATATTTTTTTTAAATATACGAAATTATGTTGCTTTTTATTCGTAAATTATTGTTACAAAATTTTTGAGTTGTTCGAGATGTGCCAAAAATTCACGAATACAATGCTAATGGTTAGATATTTAATCAAATTTTCATTATGTTACAGAGTAATGAAAACGCAGACGAAGAAGTAGAAGCAACCTTTTTGACGATGTTTGAATAGACGTTTGTAACACTATCCAAATCATCAACACTCCAGCCAGTCTCCAAAAATGTGCACAACCAGAAGATATAAGTGAATAATCCAAAAGATACGAGTCCAAGAATCTAAATAATATTTTTTTATAAAAAACCAAAATGAAATTTATCTGAGACTTTTGATCTAGATTAAAATAATAGTATAAATGAAGTCGGATAATATGAATATGTCAGTGAACAATGACCTGAGCGACACGGACAGCTCTCCCAAGTTGCGGATGAAGCCTGCGGTGAGCAGGATATTCTGCTGCAGCGTGACTGCAGCTTCAGGATTTATTGCTGCTTATGCCCTGGTAATTACTACATTTTATTTCTTTTTTGTACCCAATTATAGGTATGGTTCATAGTACTACCATATCATCCTTACCATCAATATCTTTTCCTATAATCTGTATAGTACGTATTTGTATCATATCTGTAACATCGGTATCCGAAATCATTGGTGTCTTAACTTTTTAATCCTTATTTGTATCATCAGTATCCGTATCATTGCTATTTTTACTTATAATCTGTTGAGCTCCCCCTACTGCTGAGCCGGGTCTCCTCCTCAAAATGAGGAGGTTAGTATCTAGTACATACCAATCTGTATCATACTCATTTGTATTATCCTTACCAAAAATATATTTTCTTACAATCTGTATAGTACTTACATATTTGTATGATCTGTAACATGGGAAACCGAAATCATTGGTATCTTTACTTTTATAATCCTTATTTTTATCATCTGTATCATCAATATCAGTATCATTGCTATGTATACCTATAATCTGTATAGTAACTAGTACGTTATCATCATCATCAGAATTGTTAATAACCTACAGCTGAGCTGGGTCTTCTCCTCAGAATAAGGAGGGGGTTTTTACTTCGTACCTACCTGTATTGTCTATATCTGCAGCTTCTGTATCTTTACATTTACCCGTTTCAATATCTGTATCTATATGTAAATGTATTGTTTGTATATTGTGAGTAATGAATACATAAAAATTTTAAGCACTCGTCGTTACAGCAATATGCTGAGCTTGCTCCATTTACAGTGTAGCTGTATTTAGATACAAGTTAAAATTTTAATGCAGACTTTATTTATTTATTTTTAAATATTTATATATTTTTGTCTAATCTAAAAAACTAGAGTTAGAGACTATTATTACCAAATCTTCACATATATAAAGTCAAACTGGATATATAACGTAGAATCGAACGCAGTTATTAAGTTATTGATATTAACGAATAAAGAGAATCTAGGCTAGTTGTATTTTACGTATAACATTGTTTATCAAATAGAAGGGGCTACCAGTTGTAAGGCCAAGTTATCTCACAGTCACGAGATGTCGAAACTCAAACGGTGAGAGCGGATAGCGGTAAGCGGAATGCGTAATGAACAACCGACGATAAGATGTTGTCTTGCGATTGTTGTTATGAATATATTATGAGATTATGTTCACATTTGTACCTATTGTATAATATTTTAATGTGCTAGGCAGTTAAATTATGGAAATTATAACATTAATTTGTTAATTAGGTTATAACTTATAATGTATGAATAAATTTAAAAAATTAATAAATACTCCGTCACCCAACTAAAATAGTTTAGGAATATTTTTGTTTACCGCTATTAGGAAATAGATGGCGTTGTGAAATATTAAATGAAATGTGGTTTTGCTAAGATCCCATACTATAAATATTTATTTCCATTAAAAAGTAATAGAGTGAATAAAAAAGCTTACATAATCCAAGTAGAAATTTCCTTCAGTACTCCTGAGCTCACATTATAATTTTTATTTTATATTTTTTAATTGTTTGTTATGTTGATAACGTGATTTTATTAGCTTTACTTGAATAGTATTTGCTAAGTAGGTAATCATCATCATCATCACGACCCGTCAATGGTCCACTGCTGAGCCAGGTCTTCTCCTCAGAATGAGGAGGGTATTAGACCATAGTCCATCACGCTGGCACAGTGCGGGTTGGCAGACTTCAAATAAGTTCGAGAACTTTAGGGAACTCTCAGGAGTGCAGGTTTTCTCACGATGTTTTCTTTCGAACTCGGACCTCCCGAGTAAGACATTGAAGTCTCAATCACTGGGCCATCACTGAATAAATCCAATTCATTAACATGAATGAAATTGTCTATATGTGCAAAAAACTCGAAAAACTTAAATCTCAAATTTAGGTGACATACAAATCTGAGTAGACTAAGGGAACTTCAAATTTCGTCTTATCAATTGTAAATTAGAGACTAAACTTAATAAATTATTTTTACTCATAGCCGCAATATTTTGATCCATTGATCATAGACTGGAAGATTAGACTTTATTACCTTATAAGTTAGTAGCGGCCCGTCCCGGCTTCGCACGGGTGGATAATTTTTTTTAAACATTTTGGGTCTCCCACATTTCGGTGCTCCACTCTCTCGCCGCGTTGCCCGCTGCGCTGCGTGGAGCCACACCGGCCCATCGGTGTGTATTTTTTGTTTATATTGATATTTTTAATTTCGTAATATCTTTTGAATGGAATATCCGATTTCAATAATTCAAAAAGTAATCTCTACAGGTATTGAAACTTTCTTGAATACGAAATAATTTATTTGGGTAAGTATTAATACAAAGATATGGATAACATGGTCTGATTTTGATAGGCATTTCTATCAACTTTTAAAATGTAAAAAAGTAGTTATAGTGACATAACTACAATAGTTGGACACATGATCTCGGGAACTTTTTTGTAGATATTGAAACGTTCTATAATATTGTAGAACATTTTTTTGTTCTATCATCAATTCTTTCTGCAGCGCATGCGATGAAAGACATTTTATAGCTTGAACTTTTTAACACTTTGGGTTGGTTTTAGTAAGAATTTCTGAGGATCTCTAACTTTTTCTTGTAATAAATATAGTCTATATTACTCAGTGATAATGTAGCTTTCTAACGACAAAAGAATTTTTGAAATCGGTCCAGTAGTTTTTAAGTTTATTCGTTACATACCAAAATCCAAATCTTTCCTCTTTATAGATAGTAGATAGTATAGATAAGGTAATAAAGTCTTTTTTAAACAAGAACTTACTACTTACTTATAGTAGGGAACTAAGTGATATAGTAAAAATTTCTCACCCTCGAATATGAGTTATATTTTTAACTAGTCGACGCGTCCCGGCTTCGCCCGGGTGCAATTTAACACGTGTATTTAGACGTAACCGCTATGTCCCTACATTTTAAATCTGTAATATCTTCGGAAATATTCATTTAAATTTAATGCTGTAATTGCTTAAAATCGCTTCGTAAATAAGCCATTATTTCTCCTAAATAGTAAAGGATAAAAAATGGTTATTGTAGGTTATCACTAAGAGATAGACATATACCATCACCGACTTTTTTGTAAACCTTTTTAAGGTGTACAATACTGTAGTACATTATTTCGATCTATCTCGTATGGTTCAGCCAGCCAGGTTGGCAATGTAGAAACCTCTGAAATTATCAGTGTTTCTCTACTATAATATGTATGTATTATACATATAAACCTTCCTCTTGAATCACTCTATCTATTAAAAAAAACCGCATCAAAATCCTTTGCGTAGTTTTAAAGATTTAAGCATACATAGGGATATAGGGACAGAGAAAGCGACTGTTTTATACTATGTAGTGATATTATAAATCTTAATTTTCAGGTGGCGTACGCGATAGCTCTAATCTATGAAATAGTTTGGGTGGTTGAATCACAAAGTGGCCTCCCAATACCATCAGGGCTTCTCATGATATGTTATTGCATCATTATCGCAGCTACCGTCGTATTGGTACATGGTCTTATATCTGTAAGTATTACTATTAAACGTTACTGTTAATCTATTATTTTTAGATAATCTATTCCCAAACCAAGGATACAATTTGTTTCACAATATTCAACCAAATCCATTTTCAACAAATCAAATTAATAATCTTTAAAAGGCATAAAGTGCCATAAAATTGAGAAACATATGATACCCATTACTGTACAGGAATACGTATACAATGCAATTTAGACTGAGGCGAGCGGTGCCTGGGGCTTGAGGCCCAGGAGCAGGGTTAAAGAGCTCTTTCATAATATATTAACTCTCACCTCCACCACTCCACCTCGCCAACTACGATAGATAATAAAGTAAACTTACGAGGACCTCGAGAAGGGTAACGTTAATCACGGTACTATAACACTAATTTCCGGTATTGGTAGTAGGTAGTGAACTTGATTATTAATTAGTAGGTGATATTATGTATTTTTCGTTATTAAACACGATAAAATGATAATGTAATGCTAATATTACATCGATTTGCGTAATAAGATATATTCCGAAGCGTGAAATATATGCAAATACTTGCATTTCGATTTTAATATTCTCTTTCGAGAAAAAAAAACAGTCGGCATATTTAATAATTAAAGACACCTTCATTCACTGGTTATTTATTTTTATTATTTCAGAAGAATAACTCATACTTATTGGCGTGGCTTATATCAGTGATCCTCGTGCTCATACCAGAATGTGCTCTAGTCTTCTATATGTCTATTAGTCATTGGGTAAGTTGTATTTTTGTACTAAATATAAAAATGCTGCACTCAACTTTCATTGAACTTACATGGCGCAGCCGGTAGAGTTCACTTATACAACCAAAATATTATAGCTTCATAACAAAAACATTATACAATATTATTACGTATGAAATACTACAAATATTATAGTTTGTGCATTCACGGAATTGAAAGTTATATTTTAACTAGAAAGTGCTCCTATAATAATAACAATAAATATAATTCGCGCAATACTAACCACAGTCATAAATATGATATAGTTGAGTAAATACTGAACCGATAATATTAATGTCGTGTCATTGGCTGTTTTTTTTATTTAGGCAACATACAGTTATACAATACATTTACAAAAGAAACTTAGATATAACACAAACCAGCAGAGTTTCCACATATAAATATAACATTAAACACAAACACACTTAACATAAAAATTTAGAAATAAATTAAATATATTATGTAAAAAATCAGGTTTATTTATAGAGTAATTAAATTAAAAAAAGGATTAATAAAATATATTACTGAGTTAGTCTGTCGCACTCGACAAAATCACTCGATAAAATATTTTACGAGCATTATAAGTCTGACAAGTTCGAAATCGTTTTTACCTCTCGTACATGAATTAATGATTTAGTGATTAATGAACATTGAGACATCTGAAATACAACTTATTGAAAAAGAAACTAAAATTAATAAGCTTTTATTGATACCAAACTATTTTATGTCACTTAGATTTGAATAGTATCTTAATGAAAAATACAAAAATCGATACATTATTGATTATTCTGGATCACATACATAATACATGGTTAGCTAAACGACGTTATTCTTTATTCAAAATGACGAAAGGTCCAAGATAGGAGACTAAAGAGTCATTTTTGTGCACACCAATGATATGAGTATCAAAAGGATGGGTTTGCTGAGGATTTTCAAAGATTGCCTAGAATTTTCTTAAAAACCATAACTCGGAGAAAAAGATGAGGAGGAGGAGATACCCCCTGTATGTTGAAAAACACTAACCTGAGGTTAGGCTAACTAAGCCTAACATACACGCCGACATATATAAGTTAGACAAATGCCTTACTTAGGCTAAATATATTTTATTATAGAAACTAACGTGGTAATTAGTCATTTTTAAAACTATGCCAAACGGTAACACTCATTTCGGCGATATTCTTCAGCCAGTGGACGCGCTCGCGGTGGCCGCTCGGCGAACATTGTGATCGCCCAATGCGATCGAAACTGTAGTACCAAGTTACCACAATAATACGTGAGTGTTACCGTTTGGTATAGTTTGAAAAATAGCTAAATATATTTTTACAGGGTCTACAAGGAGTTTACGGAGGAGCGGAACTGGCGTGCTATGTGGCGCGACTACCCGCTATTGTATGCGGAGTTGTGCTCGTACAATCTGCGTATGCATTGAGGGAAGCGAGGTTTGTAGACCAATACAAGTTTTATATAAGATTTAATAATTTATAAACAATATTTTTAATCTAATCTCTATTTGGTTAAGGCAATAATTTTTAGAAAGAGCACAGTATTGTACGGAAAATTTACTTTAACGGAGTATTAATTTGCTTTAACGGTGAAGGTATACCAAAGGGTTCCCTAAACTTCTCGAAAGGTGTGGTCTTGAGTCCTCCTCAAATTGGACTAAGCCTAGCAGAGGACCATTAACGGGTTGTGATGATGATGATTGTAGTTTTTATTAACAACAGTTATTGCAACTTCATACGTGTTCCAGTCTGTAGTAGTCGTAAAATATTAAGTATTGATAAACAACTAGCTATTGATAAACAACTAGCACAATACTTCTACATTACTTGATTGTCATCATAGATCGTGACGTCTCAATAAGGGTGCCAAAATAACCGTTAAAAATTATCGGTTTGCTACTTTTAATAAACGTTATTTTTCTTGATATTTATAAACTCGATTTTCAGGAAAGGTGAATACGTTAACGGTGTGCCGGTTAGCGGTAGCGAATTCGATGCCAGCCATTTCGTACCAGACACACAAACGGCCTTCACTAATGATGGATTCTTATCTGATAATGGTAATTATCTTTACATATTAAATAACAAAGCCCCACACTGAGTCTCTGTTCGTGATAACCTCTAAAAGTACTGAACCAATTTTCACGCCAAATGTTTTGAAAATGTCGAAAAAAGTCAAGCCGCCTGGGAGTTTTTAACAAAAACGCTGCTTAATACCTTTTAAGAAATAAAAAAACAATGTGTACTTATTTATAATAATCGATGTCCAATGAGTTAAAGAGTGTATGAGGAAGAGGAGTGAACGATTATAATATAACTCAGCGAAGCGAGGACGGGTCGACCAGTAATTTATTAATGATAATTAATATTTAATATTGTACAGGTAAATCAGGTTCAATGCCAGACCTCCGTCGCCATCTTGCGTCCCGACAATCAATCAACATGGGCTACCCAGTTATACTACAGCCTCCTCCATACTGGCAACACTTAGAACGACAATACCCAGCCAGTCTACGTGGATACCCAAAACCACCCCAGAACTTCGGCACCTGGGCTCACAGAACTGGTCCAGAAAACCCATACAAACGACGACATTCAGTTGTAGGCGCCTTCAACTATGAGGATTATAAAAACTTCGATGACAGAATGGATTGTAAAAGCGAAATGGGGTACCCATACCGACCTTATATATATGACCCCAGGATGTTTCCACCTGATTACGACCCAAGATTCTTCCAAGATTATAAAAGAGATGAATATATGAGACAGGATTTTTATAATGCCCCTGATAGAGTTTATTACGGAATGAGGAACAGTCATAATTCTGTTGGAAACGAATCTGATGATTTGACCAAGTATAAGGATGTTGCTCTTTGAAAGGTTTAAAAAAATAATAAAGAATACATGACGTCCATGTCCTTTAAGAAATCTTGGTAAAAAGAATTTGGTGCTCATATCTTTATAGCATAGTTATAACATTATATTCTTAGAAACCTTTGTATCAAATATTTTGTAATTGTAAAAATCATTTTGGATATTTTTGATAAGATTAAGTAAGTTAAGAACTCACTACAGACATAAGTATTAATAGGTTTAGTTTGTTACCTAATAACCAAAGGATTGTAATTGCTCTAATGAAATGTAAATGAAAAAATTCCAGTCACTATTTTGTATAAGAAATTATGAAATAAAACTTTTTAATAAATGTTTTTAATTATATTTACCCCCTACAAATCACTATCTAATTATCTATGTTATAACATCAACATATCCAAAAATATTAATATATACTTAGTGTAATTTAATTATGAAATTGGTAGTAGGACCCTTTAAGCCTACGCCTGGGGTCAAGCCCGGACTCATGCCTATGAGTGAATGTCATTCATAGAAGGTAAAAAATTCACTCAACATAGCTATGGCTACAACATCAATATGACTTGTGTTGAGGTTAATTCTGGGGGGACGGCGCGTACGCAGTCCCCACTACCAAAAATTACGCGTCCGAGTTATCCGCATTAGGGATAATCGCAGAGGTCAACCCGACCGCAGTGCAATGGAAGGGTCTCGCTCTGGGGGAACCGCCTTCGTGATCACGGTGTCCCCTACGCCAGGTAAGTATGCTTTCATCTGCTGTATGGCGGGCTAGTCACTATTCGCGGGAACATCGAGCCAGCGCGATTCAGGTTATGTACCCAAAGTTACACAGCGCCATCTATTGCAAAATAGTAGAACTATTCAAATACAATAACTTATAGCTAGATTGGCGCTAGTGTTCTGTGTTATAAAAAAACTTGTAAATATTAACAACTAAACATACATTAATATTTATGTAAAAAAAATGTTAACATATAAATTAACTTAATATTTTTGCTTAAATTAGTCACAGCTATATTAAAGACAATCGTTTTTGACAAGTTTCTATTATTAATTTATTTAATTATTATAAATTTTCTGACCTTAATAAAACACATGTCTTTGCATGCATTGCATGTCAAAGATAGTTTTGCGAATATTGTCACAATTTCATTGCTAATAAATAATGATAATGGAATCAAAATATGAAAAATAAAAATATTACATTATGCATAATAAAGGATTCTATACAATAAATCTTAATAAAAATTATTGATTTAAATATAGACAAATAAAAATGTGCCAACGAAACCGTTCAGTTAATAACAAAATTATAATTACGAACCTTTAACACTGTCTTATTTAAATATAAAATCACTTTGTTTATCCTATTTACCAAGCAAAATTAAATTTAAAAAAATTAACATTAAAATCAATGTCCAAGATATTATTATCACATTTATTTTTTATTTACGTTTTCCATAAATGTAACAACTCGAAATAAAAGTTAAAACTAGGTACTTTTACTTTAACTTTTGTGATTGTCATGTTGGCAGTATTACAAATAAAAACGCATGCGCGTTGAAACCAATGGAGTTGCCATTATACAAAAATAATTTGTAGGCAATTGAATTAATTATTTTTATCGAAATTATTTTGTAAAATATTATAGTATACTTTCTTAGTTTTATTTTGAATACAAAAAAATAATTGTAAAGTAACTATAATAAAAGAAATGTTAGTAATCTGTCACCAATTTCATTATGAAGTACAAATTTAAATCTTACATTTCTTAAAATAAGGTTGCTTTTACCACTACAGGAAAAAGTTGATTGGCAGTCGGCGTTCGGCATTCTCAAAACTTGTCAGTGTAAAATTTAGATGTGAAGTCGTCGACATTTGTTAAAAGTTTGGAACTTTTGAACTATCAAACTAACTTTTTTCGTGACTTACTTTATTGTTCCAAATAAAATAATATTGTAGAAACAGATAAAATGACTTTTTAATTAATGTAATTGAAGTTTTTTGTGATGTTTCAAAGTGTATAACTGTTTATTGTTTTGTGTAGGTGGCTACCTATGTGGATTGGTTTGTCCCATTGTGAAAGTGTATTTTCGCATAAAATTTAGATCCCATTGTTTAAATCTTTCCGGGTAACTGTTGAGAAAATACCGAGCGTGTAGCTTGCGTAAGATATCATCAACTGCAATATGTGGAAACTGTGATATATGGTTTTACTGATTTGCAAGACATGTAAGTTAATTTTATTTATTATTATAAATGTAATCTGCAGCCGAGATTTAATTTTAATATAGGACAAGCTACACGTAAGTGTATCTTGATAAAATGACAGTATAATATTTATCTTGAGAGAAGAGATAATGGAAATAACTGCATTATCTATGAAAGTTTTACAAATGTTTGTTTTTTGAATTTCAAAGACGAAATTTAATATAATAAAATAAAAATTTATAAGTAGACTGTTAATATATATTAACCAAATATAAATCTTACAACATAAAATATTTTTTTTCTAAGATATTTTTTTAAGAGAATTAAAAGACAACTCTTGAGCATTATTATAATTAATTAAAATAATTAGCATGTTTACAAAGTAAATGAATATTTAAACATGTTTAGTGATGAGATTTATAGTATTTAATGATGTTACTTATTAATGTTATAATGACAAAATAACTGCATTTAATTTTAAAAAAACCGTTCTTAATAGTGTGAATAAGCTATCATATACACATATTTATTATATATTTTTTTTGGTAAATATACATATAAACTTGCATTACTTATATTTCTTTGCAATTTTCCTAAAAAATATAAGGGGATACTGGTGATACCTATAGTCTTACACAATTTGTTTAGTTTACCTTAAAACCCACACATTAATACACTCTTTATAGCGCATCAGCAAGTCTCTATTATGGTGAAATGTTTTCATATTTAGACACCGAAAATAATCATTATCTGGATTGAGAGTTAGCTTTGAGGCCTAAAAACTTCTGAAGTCATAAACAGCTGTCTTGCTTTTGCTATTGTCAATCACCTTGAACATGTGCATCATTATGTTTGGTTTACTTGAAAATTATGGTCATGAGCTAACCACATCAAGTACCTATCACATATCCGTCATAGAGTACATAAGTAAATACAGAATGAGGAGGGTATTAAGTCATAGTCCACCACGTCGGCCCAGTGCCGGTGGGCAGACTTCACACACCTTTGTAAAACATGGAGAACTCTCAGAGGCGCAGGTTTCCTTACAATGTTTTCCTTCACATATTTAGTTGATTAAAACACACATAACTTAGAAAAGTCAGAGGTGTGTGCCCAGGTTCGAACTCAGACATTGAAGTCTCAACCACTGCGCCAACACTGCTATTATGTATTCATTTTATTAAATTAAAAATTATTGTGTATTTGGTTGTTTTTCTTTCTTCACTCTATATTATATTTTTGTTTCTTAATTCCCTTTTAATAGTTTTATTTCTATTATTTTATGTTTATTGTTTAGTTTTGATTTGATTTTCAGTTGGTGTTGAGCAAGATGAATGCACAGTCTCAAGAGAATGTTGGAATTATATCTTCAGGTATCGTTTTTATTATTTTTTTATTTCTTTGTAGATTTTTTCTAATAATATTATATTTTTTTTAATGTTAGACATTATAGGTTTCTAAATTATATCACAACTTTTATAATACAACTTGAAAATTTCAAGTTGAAAATCTATCCTTACTATTAAAATTATAAATATGAAAACTCTGTCTGTCCCGCTTTCATTCACGCCAAAACTACAGAACTGATTTAAATGAAATTTGGTGTACAGATAGTCTAAAGCCTGAAAAAGGACATAGACTACTTTTTAATGTGAAAAAAAAAGTTGTAAGGTGTTGAAAGGGGAGTTAAAAAGATGTATGTAAGTATCGCTATTGCTATTATATACAAGCATATTTTAAGCACAATGTACTCAATTTAGGACCACTAACTTAGTTTTGTTATTCAAAGTGAACATATAATAGAGTAACAATAACAGATGTTAGTCAGTAGGTTTGTAACAAAACAATAGAATTCTTGAAACGCCTCATTTATCTAAAGCTACAATACTGTTTAAGGAGTTGTCAATGATATTACACCAGCTTGTGCTGAAGAAATATAGTCTTTATACCAACTCTGCCTGTCTGTTATACTTTAACACCTTTATTGATTAACAGATTATGATGATATTTGGTGTTGGGATTGGTTAAAGCTTGACAAAGGATATAGGCTACTTTTTATCGAAAAAAAGATTTGAAGAAGTTGAAATAGGGGAGTAATGGGGGTATATAATATAATATACATTGCACCCAGATGATGCCAGGGTGGGTGAAGTATTATCCAATAAACACGCTATATGAATTATTTTAAAATTGTCCGTAATAAATCCCGTTATTTTATATAATATTTCAAATACTAAGGCAACCAGACAATACTACTAAAGCTAAAAATATAAAATTAGAACACTAATATCTTTTTGAGACTTAGAGATACACTAAAAACCCCTTTCATCCGTGAGGGGACAGGTTAGATTACAATTCCCCTCAGCCGCTGGGAGAGCATCTCATAAGACCCGAGTTACCCAGCACCCCCTTTGGTGGTAAGGGATTTGTTCCCTGGCTGGCTTGCGACCACCAGCATGCGAATCTAACCGCCTAGTGTCATTGACGAGTTCTGGTCGAGACGCACGTGGGCCAGATAGAAAAAAAAGCCTCACGAGCAATATTCTAGTCATAAAGCTGAGATACTGCAGTTTGCATGTATGGTATACCTACGAAAATTTCTGGGTTTACCCCGTGGCCCATGTATGGCTTCAAAGCACAGTTTGAAGAACACTGTCATAGAGTATATGTATTCCATACAGGTTTTATTTTTAATGTCAACGTACGTAGTTTCCGTAGTGTAGCGGTTATCACGTGTGCTTCACACGCACAAGGTCCCCGGTTCGATCCCGGGCGGAAACAGGTTTTATTTTGCTCTTCGAGTCTCATAGGTTTCAAACTGTTTGTTTTCTTTTTAAATGAAAAGTTTAGAAATTAGCATCATAAATCGATTATTATACTTCGGGATTAATGCATATTATACTTTATACTTCGCCTTCAGCTCGCATCGAAACTATCATCCTATTTCGGGATCCTAATAAGTGGTGGTTTAATAAGAAAAATCGATTAACCCAAAGAAACAGTCGGAAAATAGAATTTGTCAACAATATCTATTAGTATACAATAAATAATTTTACTCTTAATCTCTCTCTCTCTCTTTAATTTTAGTTTTTATAAAATGTTGTTTTATGTAACGATTTTTACGTAATTTGTGTTTTTCCGATTAGTGATGAGAGTCTGTGTTTGTTTACTTTAAAGATAACGAGATTAATTTATTTTTAAAATTCCTCAAAAACCATTCAGTTTTATACTTTCTGTAAAAAAATATTGCAAAATAATAAAGAAATGTAGATTAAGATCAATAAAAATAGTTGGCTTCTATATTTTAGGTATTTTTATAATACCAATAGAAGCCAAAATAATTCTTTTTATTGGCTGTCTGTCCGTGTATTTAAAGTACATAAATCTAAGCTTGTACCAAACAATACGTGTTAGAGAAAGTATACAATATTAGTTACATTTTCTTCTAAAAAAATCGGGTAAGTGTGACTTAGAGTCGCGCACTAAGGGTTCCGTTCAATTTGGATACTGTGAGACTAATTTAACTTTGCCGTTGGAAAACTTTTGACACAATACATCGACAGAGATCGATGATCGCTTACCAACTGCAAAGTTAATAATTTATTTGTGAATTATTAAAAAAATACTGTTTTCCTTTATAGTCTAGTCGACAAGTTGAAAATGGTCTAAAATAGACATACTGCTCTTAAAATTATGTGTGATAGCTCATTAGATCCGGAATGAAGCCTAGAAAAATGTGCCTTAAGTGTGTATTAGTACATAAAAAATTGCAAAAGTTATAAACAATTAAAGATGAAGAAAAAAAGATATTTCTTTTCTCGCTAATATCTCTTTTTTTATGATGGATAAGGGACAAACGAGCAAAACTATAGAGTATCTCTTGTTTTGCCGATGCGCTGCCGCCTCGAACATAGAGTAGGGAGGGGGAGCGAAGAGAAGAATGCTGCGGTTTCAGCGGACCCTGACCAAGAACCCGGTATTTACTGGAATCGCATCATTAATGAGATGGGATAGGGAGGGGATAGATCTGGCCCACATGCAGCTCAGCTGCGGAACACGTCAGACACTTGGGGGTCGGATTCGCATACTGGTGGTCGCAAGCCAGTCGGGGAACAGATCTCCTACCACCAATGAGGGTGCTGGGCTACTCGGCGCTTACAAGATGCTCTCCCAGTGGCAGAGTACAAATCACGGGTAAAATTAGGTATTTCATAGACTGTGTATGTAAGAATTTTCAAAAAAATATTCTTAAAGAGGAAGAAATTTCCTTGTGTACTTAAACATTGCTTCTTGCCGAATATGATTTTAAGATAAAGGGCAGTGTCTTTTAATTACCCTTACTTAGAAGTTTTATGAAGTGGAAAGACCTGATTTGATATTAATTTCAACTTGACACCTCCTCTAAGTTTCTTAGAAAAAGGGTCTTGACAAACTTGATTATATACGGGATTCTTTATACCTTTTAAGGAACCCTACCCTAAAAATATGAGATGATAAGCAACCACATCCTGTAAAATACCGGTTAAGTGCCACTGGTCCCGGGTTCGTTTCCCATTCGTGGCAATTTTTAATCTAAACATAATATAATTGAAATATAAGTTAAAATTTGTCTGTCTGTTTGTACGCACTTCACGCAAAAACGACTGCACGAAATTAGATACAGCTTTTGCAGTTTTATTGATGTAGGTTACTTAAAATACAGGCTTTATTTAATTTAAATAGAATTTCAGGCAATAGTTATTGCCATTGTTTGTGAACGCATCACGTTAAAACGGCTGAACCGATTTCAATGAAATTTGGTACATGGATACTTTAGAAGGTGGATTAATACATAGGGTACTTTTTATCCCGAAAAAAGCAACATTACCATTGTATAGAACGGTAACATAATGTAAATATTCGTCTCGGTCTGTCTGTGATTTTCGGTATAGTTTCCGGATTCCACCACTGGTTTTCCTAGGCCATTCTAGTTTATTTTGGGGTTCCATACCCGAAGGGTAAAAACGGGACCCTATTACTAAGAACCTGCTGTCTGTCTGTCACCAGGCTGTATCTCATGAACCGTGATAGCTAGACAGTTGAAATTTTTACAAATGATGTATTTTTGTTGGCCCTATAAAAACAAATACTAAAAACAGAATAAAATAAATATTTATATATAAGGGGGGCTCCCATACGACAAACGTGATTTTTCTTGCCAAATATTGGTATGGTATATAACCCTTTGTGTGCGAGTCCTACTCGCACTTGGCCAGTTTTTTTCTATTTATATAATATTGAAAATATTTTAAAATCGTGAGGAAAGACGTGTCTGATGTTTACGCATAATTCTAATGACACGAAGAAGCAATATTTTTGAAGGTTGCGCTTCTTGAATAGTTCTATTTAACATTAATTGTTATGTACAGTTATTATTTTTATGGATATTCTTTAGTTGAACGAATATTTGTGGTTAAGACGTTGACGTTGACGACAGGCACACACCTCCGACTCTGAGTTATGTGTGTTTTAATCAATTAAATATCACTTGCATTAACTGTATAGGAAAACATCGTGAGGAAACCTGCACTCCTGAGAGTTTTCTATGTTCTTAAAGGTGTGTGAAGTCTGCCAACCCGCAATTGGCCTACATGGTGGACTTATGGCCTAATCCCTCATCATTCTGAGGAGGAGACCCGGCCCAATAGTGGACCATTAAAGGGTGATGATGATGAATGAATTTGAATTTATGTCAAAACCATATAAGTAGCCGTGTGAATAGGATTTCCTTCTCATGGTTTTGGACAATGTTTACATGTCACAAATACTCTTACTGTTTTTGTTGGCTTCATAGTATCCCTTGCAATATATCATCGATCCTTGGTGGTTGTTCTACGCTAGAATTATCTTAACCCTGCTATGTCCAAAGTTAATGAACATGAGTGACTACTGCCCACCCTTGAAGGGGATAGGTATATATTAAAATAAGAAACCATAACCATAGTCATAACATTTGAATTTCCAAAAATAAATTAATTTGCAGGTTTGATATTTCATCGAAATTCCAACCTCTCTAACTATACTATATTATAATAAAAATGTAACAATAATTAAAAAAAAATGTTTGTCTGTCTGTTCTAATGCGCATCACGCAAAAACCACTCGGATGTTAAGAAAAATGTTTTAGCCGTAGATAGCTAGTTTAGGTCGACTAGTTAATAATATAAATCTACATAATCTGTGTGTATCGCTTGTTTAAAGCCTATAGTATCTAGAATTCCGCTGAATTTTTGATGAGGCTTGTGGATTCTTCATTTATGTAAGCATCCTGACCATATCTCTAGGGTGACTGAGACTTCCATACCTTAACCGCGGTTAATGGATCGATTTCACGCATGCGCAAATATTCCAGCCCGTACAAAGGCTAGCCTAGCCAGACCAGCCTCTGTCAAAATAATATTACAATTCCGCGAATTTCACACGCGAACCATTCATTTTTCCTCCAATCACCAAAAAAAAACTCCACATCATTCCTGGATGGTTATCGAAGTTTAATAGTTGTACTTTTTTTTTTTATAATGTGTGCTCGGTTTTGAACAAAATGCGTATTTTGTAATGTAATTAAATTAGTGTTTGCTTTTCGAAAATGTAGTGCGGATCCAGTTGGGTATGTACTTTGTTATATACTGTACTTGTAAGTTAACGTTTACTTGTTGCGCCTAGGGATTTGCTTTTCATTACGTAATGTGACATTTTAAAATGGATTAACGATTTTGTTGTTACACTTGGGTATACGTCATATTTTAGTATTTTTACAAAATATTTTAATATTATTTATTCTAAAACGAGACAAGCCTCCAAAACGCTGTATTCTTTTTATTCATGTATAGTTCCTATTATTTTTTTTTTATTTTTTTCTTTAGTACCTATTAATATTAACTATAATTTATTAATATAAATATAAGGATATTATAAAAATTAATTATATAAAACACTTTTCTTGACTGATATATATTTTATTGTACATTAGGGAATAATATTTTTATTATGTAGTTCCGATAAACGCCAAATAAAGTGAAAAATATATTTCCTTAAGTAAAAAATTTCAGTCTTTTTTTTTTACTAAAAATCAATTTTTTAAATAAAATTACAGGTATTCAACTTTCGGATTATACATTAGTAGTATTAATTATTAGTAAATATTAGAAATATTATTATTATACATTAAAATTTATATTGATTTTTGGATGTTTGTTACTCAATTACGCGAAAACGGCTGAACGGATTTGAATGAAATTTGGTACACAGATACTTTATAACTTAACATATGAGTTATTTTTTATTTTAGATTTATTTAAGAATTCCTGCGGGTTATTGATAAAATATGTTTACTGTTGTAAGCGCCTAAATATTTTTATTTAGCAACAATATAATGATTTTAATAAATCTTTATAACAAATTCGGTTATAATTACGGATACATTTTCATTTTGCTTATCCGATAGTATCGGTTACGGTTACCTACTACATGTTAAACTAATCGGATTAGATGTAAAGTAGAACGTTTTCGGACATGAATTTGCTGTGGCTTTAATTCGTGTGGTTTTCGCTCTTAATTGTTATCCATTAAATATCACTTAGATCTTATAGCGTCAGTCCAAAACATTAAATATAATGCTAATTAGCGTTGTCATGTCTGATATGTTGTGTTATTTGACCCACTAACGCCGGAGAAGGCATTTTAATCCGATTTTATTAACTGAATACCAAGTCTATGCCGACGATTTCGGACCCGTATGTTTCATAATAGTTTCAACCTCTTTTTAGCCATTAAAAAAATCATATATATACTATCACTAGCGACCCGCCCGGGCTTCGCACGGGTACAATGCTGATACTACATATCCTACTGTATGTCTATATACAACGTTCACAGCTTTTTCGTCATTAGACAATACAAACATGTTTTCATGGGCACGCTCCGCGCAACCGCTATGTCCCTGCAGTTTAAATCTGTAATATCTTCGAAAATATTAATTTAAATTTAATGCTGTAAAGGGCCATATTGATCTATATTAAATGCTCAATGTATTTAAGGTACTTAATTGAATAAGGATTAATGCTGTATTAATTAAAATCGCTTCGTAAATAATCCATTATTTCTCGTAAAAAGTAAAGGATAAAAATGGTTATTGTGGGTTATCTCTAAGAGATAGGCATATACCATCGCGGACTTTTTTGTAGACCTTTTTAAGGTGTACAATACTGTAGTACATTATTTTGATCTATCTCGTAGGGTTCAGCCAGCGTTTGCAATGTAAGCGCAAAAAAATGTGTTTATTTACGACATCATATTAGAAACCTCTAAAATTATTTATAAGTTTTTCTCTAAATAATCTAATTTTTCTCTAAATCTAAGCATACATAGGGACATACAGACAGACAGACAGCGGGAAGCGACTGTTTTATACTATGTAGTGAAGTGTCAAGTATGTACTAATATTATGCTATTTTTTATCCTGGAAAATGGACAACTCCTTGGATTTACATTTATATAGATCGTTTATTAAAAGCGTCTGTCGTCTTCACAAAGCAATTCATGAATAAAATTTGTACTCTAAATTAGATACTTATTTTCTATCTTAGATATTTTCTGTTAACTTTAATTTTACTACAGTTTAAGTAAGTTTATCACAACATTATCTGTACTAGAGGTTCCCAAACTAAATTGACCCGTAGACCACATGTGATTCACTTGTGGGTATTCTCTTCTTTTACTACAAGTTATTATCAAATTCCAAATAGTTAATTTCATTTAGAATTTACAAAGTATGAGACATCATAACTTAGGTAACATATTATGTCTGTATGTAATTTGTCCTAAAAAATTTTGATGCCCTAAAATTCGACATACGGCAGAACTTATTAGGACAGCTGATCTGATCATCCGGGTTCGAGGGTCTGGAATTTACTGAAGTTGAGTTTGGCCTTATTTTATATTTCCGATAATTAACTTTTTCTTTCATATTCATATAAGTTTCAGAAATAAGAAAGACTGGACCGTAGATCAAGGCGTCCTATTCTTTTTACTTACTTCTACCACACTTAAGTGATCTATAGTTTGATATAGATCACTTTGGAAATCAGTGATCTGTAGTACTATTTCGGTAATGGAAAATTATGATTGACATACTTTTCTCTAGTTTTAAAATAAATTATTAGACCAGGGATATAGTTTCTAGTATGTAATCCATGTTAAAATGCAAGCCAGTAGCACAACATGGCGCCAAATCTATTATTAAATCTGTACTCGTGACAACTGGTTTTGCCCATTTCAATCAACTCTGACTTATTCAGGCAATATTGTTGCAACATTTTTGAAAGTAAAGCTCAAACGAGAAGTAGTTCCATCTTTTTCCATTGTAATCACACAATAACCGTTAAGGATTTCAATGAAATTTAGCACACAAATACTTTATCACCTGGATTAACACAATTAATGGCTCACTACTGAGCCGCGTCTTCACCTCAGATTGAAAAGGGTGCTAGGCCATAGTCCACCACGCTACACACCTTTGAGGGCTTTAAAGAACTCTCAGGAGTGCAGGTTTCTTCACGATTTTTTCCTTCATCATTAAAGCAAATGATATTTATTTGCTTAAAACACACATAACTCAGAAAAGTCAGAAGTGTGGGCTCAGAATTGAACTTAAACCTCCTGAGTAAAACATCCATGTCTGAACCACTAGGCTATCACTGCAGTTTCATTAATACATAGAGTACTTTTTATCCCGGAAAAGTCACAGTTTCTGCGGGATAATAGTAAAATATAGCTACCACCAGCTCGGAATGTAGTTTTCTGTTGAGAAGAGCCGGCCAGAAACTCAACAGTCGCTCTTTTCAAAAGCCATGTTAACATAGTCTGTTATACAAATGATTTAGCTTGAGAGTCAACGTCACTTAGATTCCAGGCATTGTCATCATTTAAGTAATCCTGTACATTATAGTATGCTCTACCCTAGGTTTTATTTGGCAGAATTTATCAATGTATGATATCTCACATCTACAGTATTATTTATATTATCTCCTCATCATTTCATTCATCTTGAGTAGTATTATCTACATGGGACCGATACGACACAGTAACTAGCACAAGACAATAATAATATGCACTTACAACAGAAACCGAGTAACTAATATTAAACACTTAATCCAAAACTTAGTAATGAAGACCCAGCTTCATGGCACCGCTCTACTGCACAGCCATAATGTTCACCAGGCAAGCTCCGTTTGACAACTGGCTCAAGTGAATCGACATAGAGGTTATATTTATAGTCTTGGAATATAATAAAAGGTACTACCCGCGAATATAAAGTTATCAATGGTGTTGCCATCTTAGTGCCTTACATCGCAGCATTTGCTTTTCAGTAGTTGAATTTTTTGAATATCTTTTTTTTTTTTTTCGCTTTTCAGTAGTTGATAGATTTGAGCCAGTCAAAGTAATCTCGCCCGGTAAACATTAAAGTTTTCGTAATGCTGGAGTGTTACTGCGTAGTACAGCTACAATATAGATAATATTTGTATGTTTGTAAACATGCGAATACTCGTAATAAGGTCACACAAGCTTTCAATATGTTTCCTTTGTAACTTTACCTGTAGCACGGGCACGGTCGACCTCGTTTTCCCCCCCGGACCGGAACCACAGGGAAGCACTTCTCATGTCCGCATTCTAGTTAATTTCCTCTCTTGCTTTATTGATTTGAAGTCACCGTTTTAAAGTAAAAGTTAAATAAACCAAAGTTCTATTGAATATAGATCATCTTGTGACCGATCCCCCAGACCAACGCGACTTCGTTTGCGTATTGCTCTACTCCTATGAGTCGTAGCGAGATGTTAAATAGCCTAAGTTACTCCTTGTTACATCAGCTATCTGCCTGTGAAAGGTCCGTTAAAATCGGTCCAGCCATTTCAGAGATTAGCCGGAACAAACTGACAGACAAAAATTGTAAAAAATGTTGTTGTTGGTATATGTACCGCGAGCGTGTATACATCCATATGCACTTAGTGAATAGCGGTTATTTTAATATTACAAACAGACTCTACAATTTTATTTATTTGTATGAATTGATTATGATGTTGGCAACACTAAAACTTTGAGTAGCATCCTGTATTTTAGCATTTCTACTCTCTTGAATGTTGGACTACTATTATAAACATCAATCGAAGAAGTAGAGATTGCGAAATAAATACGCCGTCACGACAGAATAATTATGATTTCATCGCGTAATTTAACAGTAACGCTGAGGAACTGTGTCTAAAGTATAAACCAGGAGAATATTCTAGTCAAGCCGTCCTACTGTTGGTCTGCGTGTATACTATAACCCCTTTTTAATTAACATTAACAGTGTACACATGCACTTTAGGATAAAGTAGAGCAGTGGCTGGGTAATTTTGACCAAAACATTATTAAGGCTACTGTTACACATGCTAATTACTAGCACGAAAGCATGCTATTATTGAGCAAATGCTACCTACTAGCGTATGTGTACAGGACATGCTACTATTAAGCATGCTAGTGGATGCGGGGGTGGAAGGGGGAAAGGGGGAAAGCAAGCGTGAACGCGTTTGCTTAATGAGCATGCTAGTATCGATCTTGTTTGCAAGGTGCTATTTTTTTTTCTCTTCGTCCTAGCTGACAGAAGTTTTTGGATGGTCAGTAAAAGTATAATTTTATTTAGATCCGGCTGTTTGATTTTCCATAGTTTTGTTTGAATTGGCAGAGAGCATGCTATTAAATTGCATGTATATTGGAGTATTTGCTTTAAGCATGCTTACTGCTAGCAAATGTATACAGTTCATAAGCATAGTCATAATAACACTTAAAACAACAATCAACAATCTCTGAACATGCCAGAAATTCAAATACCTTCATACCCACAAAAATCTGTAAAAATCCTTTATATTTAGTGTGATTCTTCTAAAAGATTTTAATTCAATAGCAATAATTTTTGTTTGAAAGATAACCTAATTTTGGATCCTGTATTATAATCTCGGCTTAGCAATTCTGATAACGTATTAAAATATTTGCTCTAGACTAAGTAATATTATGATGACGAAGAATATGATTGTTTGTATGTTTGTAATCCTTCCATTCCGAGTAACATAGTCTATGCAGTGTTGAATTAATATTATCATTAAAGATATGGCCATATAAGTGCCACAAAATGGACATCTTGTAAGTAGAAGGTAATCTCAGAGGGAGTAAGAGCCGTGTAACCCAGCACCCCCTTAGTGGCTGACTGGCTACGCTGTGACTGGCTTGCAACCACTAGCATAAGAAATCGACAGCCAAGTGTCATTGTTAATGTTAATGCTTCGGTTCTAATGAACTCAGGGTTCTCGTCCAGGGTCCGCTGAAATCGTAGCATTCTTCTCTTCATTCCTCTTCCTCACTTTATTTTCGAGGTGGCATCGGCAAAACAAGAGTCACTCTCTTGTATGATCGATGTCCATGGGCGACGATGGCCCCTTACCATCAGGTGGACCGTCTGCTCGTTTGTCCCTTAACTGCTATAAAAAAAATACAGAAACATACCAGAATAACACTGGCAACTTTTGTGCAGGATAATTTTGAAGAATATAATTGTTTCACTCAACAGTTTTGGTAATTTAACAGCTTTTGTGTCTAGAGTACTAAAACGTTTAAGCACAGCGAATATTTGAAAGTATTTCGCGCATGTTTACTGTATTAATTTTGCTATTAAATATCATGCTATAGTACATGTTCTAACCATATATTAAAGCTAAGATTTAAAATAAATATATTTTCAACCGACTTAAAAAAAAAGGAGGTTTTCAATTAGCTTGTATTTTTTTTGTTTGTTACCTCAGAACTCCGTCATTTATGAACTGAATTGGAAATCTCTTTTTGTATTTCGTTGGGTATGCTTATTATTACCCAAACTAAGCTTCGCTTTGATCTTTTAAACTAGTTAACAGAATTTAATGCGGTTTTTACCAATAGACAGTGATTCAGAAGGAAGGTTTATCTTTATATGTATGTCGGAATAATGTATAACTAAACGTTACGATCTCTTACTATTATGACAGGAACCCAAGCAGTGCCTTGGACTTGTGACCAAGGTGTAGGTAAAAACGTCCTTTAAGTGATCACAACACTCGCCTCCACTGCTTAGTTTCACCGTCTAAACCTTTTTTTTTTTTTTTTTTTGTTAACCCGGAGGAATCTGCGTACAGATACCTTCCCAAGCGGGGTCTTGGGAAGGTTATGCGGGGTTGGAGCAACTGCTCCTGAAGAGAACAGTCCAAAATACTACCTCTGAAGGAGGTAGCCCGACCCGCTAAACCATCCGGGGTGTTCCTCTCCTCTGCAATAATGACGAGGCCATGGGATATGAAAAGCGCTCCACGGCCCCGTCAGCAGCCATCCAGAACCAGACCCTCTTCTGGGGGACCGAGGTGACAAGTCCCCCCTATCTCTCCGCATAGTGGCGTCCCAAGAACACGTGGGCCGCGCACCAGCACTGGGCCTCTAAATAGGCAACAGATTCCCCTATCTGCCCCCATAGGTCCATTCGTCGACAGCGTCCTTATGGCGGTAGTGAAGCCACATAGGCTCGACGCCGTCGACCGCCTCTTCCTCGGCGCATAGGGGAGGAGTTAAAATCGCATTCCCTCACCCTCTCCGCCATTTCTTTAACAGTCATCACAGTCTCTGCGAAAACTGCGACGGCTTTCCAAGCCTGCTCGCCGCCGACCATGGCCTGGACTAACGCCGGCAGCGAGAGGTCAGGCCTGATGACCGCAGCTAGGACGGCGCGGGGTTCCTCCCAGGCGGAACAGACTTGGCGCGTATGCTGAGCTGAGACCTCCACGCCATCCCCACAGTGGTGACATGTGGTTGTTGGTTCTCTGCGCACCACCCGACACAAATACCGTCCGAAGCATCCGTGCCCAGTCAGCAACTGTGTCAGACGGTACGTGAGGGGGCCGAACTTACGACCGACCCATTCCTTGAGTATGGGCCGGATTGCAGTCACTAATTCCCGGCTAGCTCCCGGGTTACCACATCTCTCCGTCCACACCTGGAGCACTTCTGCGCTTGCATCTGCTCGCCATGCTGCGATCACTCGCTGTGGCGGATCTCTCCTTCTTCCCTCCGCGCAAGAGAGCGTCGCCGGTACACCGCTGCAAGAGCCTCGGCTTCAAGGTCCCAAGGCGGCACACCGGCCAACACGCATGCCCCCTCAAAAGACACCGTCCGGTATGCCCGAGCCACTCTCTGCGCCATGGTCCGCTGTGGGCGACGCAGCAGTACTGCAGTTTGGCGACCGAGAGTCCCCGCCCATATGGGCGCACCGTACAGTGCCATGGAGCGTATTACACTCGTGTATAAACGCCGGCACGCTCCGCCTGGCCCACCAAGATTGGGAAGGACTCTCCCCAAATTTCCGGCTGCAGCTATTAATCTAGGGGCCAAGCGTCGGAAATGCTCGTGGAATGACCACTTACTGTCGAGGACAAGACCAAGATACCTCATCCACGACCCAACAGGAATAGCCGTTCCATCTACAATTATACTGCTGTCTCGAGGAGGTCCTTTACGAGGGCCATGAAATGTCATGGCCTCCGACTTATGCAGCGCCACCTCTAAACCGAGTGCCCTGATTCGACGCACCACTTGTGCCACGCCAACTGTGGCTAATAGCGCCGCCTCGCGGTAGTCAGTGCCACGGGCCGTCACCAGGGTGTCGTCAGCGTAACACGTCACGCTGACACCCCGGACATTGGCTCCTCGAAGCACCCAGTCGTAGCCAATGTTCCACAGGAGGGGCCCAAGGACAGACCCCTGTGGAACACCGCACGACATTTCCCATCTCGCCCAATCGCCGTCCCTCGTCAGATAGGTAATTTCCCGGCCTGCAAAATAGTCCGCAATCATGTCTCGGATATATAGCGGCACATTGTGATGCTGCAGCCCCGCCATAATTGTTTCCCATGGCAGAGTGTTAAACGCATTAGAGATGTCCAGCGAAACCGCCAGCAACACCCCGCCCCGCGAAACCGCCTTCTCTGCGAGCTTTTTCACCCGCTCAATCGCCTCGATGGTTGATCGACCCTGGCGAAATCCAAACTGTGAGCTGTGCAGTCCTGGTGACATGGACTGCACGAGGCGAGCAGCGAGCACCCGCTCAAAGAGCTTGCTCACCTCATCCAGCAACACAATTGGGCGATACGCCGAGGGTACAACCTCTGGCCTGCGTTCCTTCTTAAGCAACACGAGCTTTCCCGTCTTCCATTGCCTAGGAAACACGCCACGGGTGAGGCACAAAGTGAATAGCTGTCTCGCCCACTCACCCATCTCGCCAAGTGCTACTGTCAATGCAAATCCTGGCACACCGTCTAAGCCCGGGGCTGTCTTTTTTCCGCGAAGCTTCCGCGTTGCCATCCGCATCTCCACCTCAGTCACAGGCGGAACCTCAGCTATCTCGTCTAAACCTAATTAGACTAACATTAACCTAACCTAACCTAAACCTAGCTCACACCTCCGACGTGTATAATACATGCATTTTATAGAAGACAAACTGTGCGAAGCCAGGAAGCTGGTAACTATAATTGATGGATTCCTTATGTAATGGGATATTGAAAAAAATATCTAGAAATCAGATCTACCAGTTTCAATATTAAAGCAATAACTTTTAAAGATGTTCTTAAAAATAATTATGAATGTTTATAAAAATACTGAAACTATGAAAGGTGAGACAGTATGTATTACGTACGAACATTGTTCAATGATCAAACAGTACCATGTTTACTAAACAATTGTGATGTGTGCAGACTGTATTAGTCATTATCGTTGATTGCTAATCAGTTATAAACATGTGCACTCGATTTACATACTTTACCAAATTCTATATCAATATACCTATCATCTATATGGGAGCTATACTGCACAGTAACTCGTAAAAGACATATTCTTAACCCCTCCAAGCTAAATGCTTGTGTTAGGAGGATCCAGTAGTCAAATGACTAAGATTGGAACTTACAACCTATCGATCGTGAATCAAACTCCGCCACCACTGACCATTAATGCACTTACATGAAACGCTAATAGTCCTTACGTTATAAAACCCACACTATTTGCAAAAGTTTGATGGTCCCTTTAATAATTGACTCAAATCTATCGGAATCAAAGTTATATATTGTCCACGTGGGTATAGTTGAAATAAAATAAAAGTCACTACTCGCGAACATAAATTATTGCTAACTTACCGTAGAACAAAAAAAAACAATTCAATTTAGTCCAAACGAGTTTTTTTTTATTTTTATTTATTTGTCTTTCTTATCACATCAACGCAAAGAAAATTCGCTTGGGGATGTAAAATTAAATCATATGTCGTAATGCCGTGATCACGCTTAACCGATTTCATATGAAATGTTATATCATGGATCGTGTTGCAAGATACACCATGCGTTCCCATAAGAAAATTCGAATTATCGTGCGAACAATCGCCCTGAAAATTCATTGTTATTTTTATCGTAGACCATGTAATATAGATACAGATTTACCTCAACACAATAAATATTGAACGCCCTATTTGCTTACGACCTATATAGTATACTAGCTTTTACCCACAACTTCTTTGCGATATTGAGTTATATACCCTACAGTAGATTGTCTTTAAACATATTTAATAATTTTATGAGGTAGTCATTCTAACTACAACCCCCATTTTACCCCCTTAGGGGGTGAATTTTTAAAAATCTTTTCTTAGTGTTCCCATACGTTATAAAAGGAACCCCTGTGCAAAATTTCAAATTTCTAACCCTTATAGTTTAGGCCCTGCGTTGATGTCATTCACTTTCTCTTTTTATATATATAGATATACGCTCGGAGAAAATTCCCAGGGTTAAAGTTTAACCTTTACACAATATCTATTATTATTTTAGTTGTCATTTGTAAACATTTATAAAAGCTTTGTTCAAATCCCTGACCAATAAATCTGTAGTGAAGGAGTATACTATGTAATCCAAAGATTACAATACATGCTAGCCACTCAATACTAGTAAATAAGCATGTCTAAATCCAATATTGCGGACTACTTAAGATGGCGAACCAATTATTATTTTTTGCATCTCCAACATATAACAACTCTTTTGCAGTTGTATATTGTATATAATTCCATACCCCAGAATGGAAGGGCATATCCCAGAATACATGAGCAGCATTTGGTCTGAAGAAGGAATTAACCAAGAAGACATACTGATATGAATATTTAAAGTAGTAGGACACATAGTTTCAAGGTACACTGAATAATTTACCATTATATCAAAAGCTTTATGACAGTCAGACAAATGTATCTAAGCGTCAAAATTGTAAAGACCTCTGTTGTTATCTGTATTGTTTGGATATCATCCCTGACGAGGGTTCAGATAGGTTGGTTGTTTGAACTGCAACCTTGATGCTGTAAAGTAGGTCACTAGTGTAGCCTCATTCGCGTTATTCAGTAATGTTACTGCTTTTTCGAATAATTCATTAGTACACTGCGGAAGTTGTAGGAATTTAATACGAGCCCAAGTTCGGTGCAATTTTAATTGACTGAAATATTCAAGCCATACGTTCAGCTTTCAATCTATTTTTATTGTTTTTGGAGAGTAGTGAATTGGGATGCACTTCAAAAGTTTTGAATTCCAGCTAAATTAGCGTCCAATTTGTACCTTAACCTACTCATTTTGTCTGTTCATTTTTTGTGTTTAAAATTTAAAGAGCATCTTTCTCTCTTCTGTACCTATTTCAATTTTAATTGTTGTTTTGGAGACGAATTCTTTACTAAATAAGCTTGTAACTAATCGAAGTACATTCATCAAGAAATCTGTTTTGATTCCTGCAAGGTTTTAGAAATTCTTTTTTGATAATAACTACTTACCTACCAACATGTAGGTCACCTGCTCGTTTGTAACAAATAAATATTTCCTCATTAACAAGTTTTTTCTTAATGTTTCTCATTAATGTTGTATTAATTTAAAATCTCTTTGCCAACAGCAAAATCATTTCTTAATATATAATGAAGCACTAAATAAATCATCCAATCTGCAATTCCGTTAAGCTCTTCCAAGTTAAATGGATTACCTTTGGATTAGGCAAAGGTCGATTACGAGGTCGAAATTGACGCAATATAAGTACTTTTTCGTGTTAGAGTTCACTTATTTATCGATGCTCTAGTAGTCTGAATAAGGGCATTGTAGCATCATAACCCCTGAATAGCCCACTGCTGAGCTGGGTCTCCTCAGAGTGAGAAGGGTATTAGGCCAATGCGGGTCGGCAGACTTCATACACCGACAGAGAACTTTTAGGGAACTCTCAGGAGTGCAGGTTTCCTCACGATGTTTTCCTTCACCGTTATAGCAAGTGATATTTAATTGCTTAAAACACACATAACTTGTAAAAGTCAGAGTAACTTTACCTAACCACCAAGATGTCATTGCTTATGTTTGACATTTTAGTTATTACTTTTCCTGTAAAATTTTGCTTTTTTTTTCAAATCATTTAAAATATACCGTCCATATTTCGCTACTCTACCCTATAAAGAAAGTCCTTTTGAAGATGTTTTCCATTAAGTTGTAATGCTCGTTGGATTAAGGTACAAAAGGTGTCAAATTAATACATAATTAAAATCTTTAGTCTGCTGTAAAGTTTGTAATTATTTCCAAATTAACGTTTAATAAAATTTACTCTCTGAGCTTGTTACCGTCAAAGTTCATCAGCAGTTGTTTACTACGAAATTTATCATAAAAGGAATATTTAGTCATTTCATAAGTCTTTATTGAATTTCGCATATACGACTAGATTGGATGACAATACATAGTTGTACAAGTGGTTGAATTCTAAATCCAACATGGCAGATGGCCCAAGAAGGCGGACTAATTATTTATTGTGCACGCACATAATATGGGTAACGAATGAAAGCGTTTGCTAAGATAATAATAGTCACTACGTAGTATAAAACAAAGTCGCTTCCCGGTGTCTGTCCGTCTGTCCCTATGTATGCTTAGATCTTTAATACTACGCAACAGATTTTGATGCGGTTTTTTTAATAGTTAGAGTGATTCCAGAGGAAGGTTTATATGTTTAATACAACATAAAATAGTAGAGTAACACTGGTCATTTTAGAGGTTTCTAATGTGATGTCATAAATAAACAAATTTTTTTGCGCTTACATTGACGACGATTGAAACGCTGGCTACGAGTTTAAAATAATGTACTACAGTATTGTACACCTTAAAAATATCTACAAAAAGTCCGCGATGAGACATATACATGTCTATCTCTTAGGAATAACCTCAGAATGAGGAGGGATTTAGGCCATAGTCCACCGCGCTGGCCCAGTGTGGGAACTCTCAGGAGTGCAGGTATCCTCACGACGTTTTTCCTTCACCATTATAGCAAGTGATATTTAATTGCTTGAAACACACATAACTCAGAAAAGTCAGAGGTGCGTGCCTGTGTGGGGGATCGAATCCGGACCTCCCGAGTAAGACACCGATGTCTTAACCACTGTGCTATCACTGCTTATTGACTTTTAATCAGATACAATGTTTCCTTCATCGTCGGAATAAACGCTCTTGTTCCATGAAATAATATCCCGTAGCAAAGATTTTCCGCACGATAACTTTGTACAATTATAAAGTTTAACTGGAGAACCATCGGAAATGGCACACTGCTAACATTTTCGGTACTTAATATTCCTTTTCCTTTAATCAACTCCCGAAGTCGATAACATTCAAAGTTTTGTCTCTAAAATTTTCTTTCCATGTTCTGAATAAACTTTGGATTAATTTTAATTTAAGACACAATTTCTTAACGTTCTTTCGAATATATCATTGACTAGTTGTGCTCTGCGGTTTCATTATAAATTATAGCCTATGTGTTATTCTGATGTGTAAGCTATATTATTATAAAGTTTCATCAACATCCATTCAGTAGTTTTTGCGTGAAAGAGTAACAAACATCCAGACATCCATACATTCTTACAAACTTTCGCGTTTATAATATTAGTAGGATTCCTATTATAATGAAATAACTTTTGACCGAATAGATTTATCAAAAAAAATATTATTTGTAAAATAATTTAAGAGGTTTACAGTACAACGTATTGTTCATTAGATATAAAAATCAGAAGAAAAAAATTATAAATTAATATATATGTAATTTGTATGGGAAATTGAAAAGAGCGATAGTGAATAAGTGTCTCTTAATATTAGTGTTAAGGGCTCTTATTTTACAAGGTCCATTTTTGCCACATAACACTCTTTTTGCCATTGTTCTTAATTTTTCTCTCTATCTGAATCACTATCACTACATTATATTAAACAAAGTCGCTTCCCGCTGTGTACCTGTCTGTCCCTATGTATGCATAGATCTTTAAAACGAAGCAACGGATTTTGATGCGATTTTTTTTAATAGAGTGATTCAAGAGGAAGGTTTATATCTATAAAACACACATTATATAGTAGAGAAACACTTTTAATTTTAGAGGTTTCTAATGTGATGTCGTAAATAAACACATTGAACCCTACGAGATAGATCAAAATAATGTACTACAGTATTGTACACCTTAAAAAGGTCTACAAAAAAGTCCGCGAGGGTATATGTCTATCTCTTAGGGATAACCCACAATAACCATTTTTTATCCTTTAACTTTTTACGAGAAATAATTTGATGACTAGTAATAATTCATATATTATACTAGCTGACCCAGCAAATGTTGTTGTGTGTGTGGGTGGGCCATCCTAGTCACTTAGGGGTATGAAAAATAGATAGTAGCCGATTCTCAGATCTACTGAATATGCATATAAAATTTCATAAAAATCGGTCAAGCCGTTTCGGAGGAGTATGGTAACTAACATTGTGACAGTACTTCAGTCTTTTCTTCAGTAAATTTAGCAATTAGGATAGGATTGGCTTGAAATTATTTGCTATAAATCCTTATGACAATTTCAAACATTAAAATTAAAATAATATTGTTTTCCCTTCACGTTTCACGTAACTCGTCTGGATCGCTCAATATCCGTTTCCACCGCTTTTCCGGACGATAGCGTTTGATAACTTTTAACGTTGAATGCGGCAGAAAATATAGATGGATTTATTGATACATTCAACCAAAGTTTTTACATTTCATCTTTGATTTTCCTTTTTCACATTTTGTTGAACAAAATCAATTAGATAAGGATATTTTTGGTTAGATTTGTAAGTATTTTTATTCGTTGAGTAACTTTGCAACTATTTCCACAGCATAAATATTAGATATCTTTGTTTCTTTTAGAATAATTAAAAATAAAAATAATTACGAAAACTATGATAAGTTAATAATTTTCTTCTAAAAGTTGTGTGCCTATCCCCCTTGTATAATATTGAATTTAATCTAGATCTAGAATTCAGTTTACTATCAATGAATACTAAAACGATAAACGTTTTTGTGGCAATTTTCTTACATAAAATTGTTGTGCTATTCTTGACCGCCCACCTCGGTGTTTGGTGGTTGTGTGTATCTGTATATCTGGCATCGTAGCGCCCTAAATAATGGACCGAGTCTGATGAAGTTTTATTTGTTTGAAAGGTAATTGTTTCTTAGCTATAATTTGTGAAGTTGTGGTCACCCGTTTGAAGACTATCAGCTTATTTATAACTTGAGAGCTGCATGACAATATCAATATATTGATCATTATAACAATATTGTACATACTAATTAACATACTAATATTGCTTACATTGTAGTAGAGATGGGTAACGGTTTTTCTCGATACCTTTCTTTTAATATCGAGTATCAAGCTTTTTTTTAAAGTACGCAACAGCATTTTATTATTTTATTGCATTTTAAAATATATTTCTTAAGTCTGTGTTGACTGCTGTTTTTATATTTTGTTTTCAACGATACAGAAAGATCTACTTATACCTTAATATCGATTCTCTTAAATCGATGTCATGTGGGTATCGATACTTGGTGATTTATAAAAATTCAGTCGGTATTGAAGTCACGGGATATTTAAATTTTTAATTTAATATTAATCTTAACATAAAAATGAATCCCAATTTCCCTTAGTCACGGCATCACGCGTGAAAGGCTGGACCGATTTCACTAATTCTTTTTTTGTCGTGTTTGTTATTGTCAGGAGAAGGTTCTTATGGAAGAAAAAAATTAAAAAATTGCGTGGAAAATTAGAAATTTTAAGAAAACTTAACGACCATATTAACTTTTCTGATGTAAGCTTTTGACAACCTATTAGAAATTCATTATTCTTAGTTAAGACAGGACAACGTATGTCGGGTCAGCTAGTATAATATATAATTTGATTGTACAGACGAGGGCGGCGGCAGTTCGGACTCCCGCTCCGATAGCAGCGAGGACGAGGTGACGGAGCACGTCGCGCAACCCCCCACCATGGCCGCCGCCAGGGCACAGGTACCGATACAAGTAAAGTTTCACCTTATATATTATGCATTTTATATATTTTATCTGTCTAAAATAAGCATAAACAGATCCCAGGAGGCCCTGAGACTGATGATTGGGAACAAACGGTAAATTAGTTAAAATATTGTTTCAGCATTTTATGAGGTTTTTTTATATTGTATCCCAGTCACTTTTTGTAGAGCAACGTTTCCAACGATTTCTAGTGTAGTGTTTATATTTAACTGTTATTTAATATACCTATATTGGCGCTTATTCGTGATATGGTGGTAAAGTTTTGGTCGAGAGCTAGTAACTACGTAAGTCAATCATTAACAAATTGAACTTCGCGTACGGTGACAGCGCACCCATGGCCGTCGCCTTTACCATCGTTTAATTATCGTTTTAATAAAAAAATAATTCATTTAATTGCTAAACACTAGACAAATAGAATATAGTTTCCGATGATATATTCTATGTTTCTTTTGCAAGTTTGTGTCTTAATTTTTGCAGCAATTAACGTCGCAACCGAGTATTTTTTAATTCGCGACTTAAGGTCTCCCTATAAAATTAACTGAGCCTATATTGCTATTATAGAGCTCATTTTCTGGAGATATTGTGTGGCTTTGAAAAACCTTATGTGATCCTGTTGCATTATGTTGCTCCACAAAATGTAACTGCAATGTAATAGCATGATCTATTTTTTACAGGTCTATTTCTTTCTTAATCTATATTTATTATACTGTATACTTAATATTATATAAATCTTCTAGATGTTTAGAATTCTTTCTAAAGAATTTTACCTTTCTATCTAAGAATTAATGTTTTATGTATTTTCAAGTTATTATTGTTGTATTAAAGTTTCATTTTCGTTAAGTGCATGTAACACATATTCTTAATATAAATAATGATATCATTTACTAAATATTTGATCCACAATATCAGGTGCCTACCATCAGTGTGACACCGCACAGTCCAGGGGTACTCGATGACAGTCTGCAACAGTTGAGACGACTCCATGCTGCTGTACAACGTATGCGAGCAGCTCCACTGCCACTTTTGGTGAGTTTTACCTACTGTATTCGTCTTGAGGAATGGTAAATATAACAATTATTACCTGCCCTCGACTTTGGCTGCGAAAACTTTTGAATTGGATCGAGATAGAAATTTGGTAGCTGGTTTTGTGAGAACAACTCCCAATATCTCCGCTTTTCGAGCTATACATGCCCAATGTTTTCAAGAAATGTCCAGGTTTAAAGAGGTTTTTTAGGAATCTATAATTTATCTACACTAAGCAAACTATGTAACAGTCAATAGGAGTTATTTAATGCATGAATTGCCAAACTACTTCTGATAGTCTGCCAGGCAATTAAGGGGCAAACGAGCAGACGCCCCTCCTGATGTTAAGTGGCACCCTCGCCCGTGGACATCGGCAATATAAGAGATTGACTCATGTCTTGCCGATGCGTTGCTAATTCGAAGATAGAGTGAGAAAAGCAAATGAAGAGAAGAATGCTACGGTTTCGGTGGTCTCTGAACAAGACTCCAGAGTAAACTAGAACCGCAGCATTCAGGAGTAGGGGTAAATCTGGCCACATGCAGCTCGACCGGAACGCGTCAATGAGACTTGGCAGCCGGATTCACACGCTGGTCGCAAATCAGTCGGGGAACAGATCTCCTACTACGAATGGGATGCCAGGTTACTCGGCTCTTACGAGATGCTCTCCCATCGGCAGAGGCGAATTGTATTCTAACCCGTCCCCCCACGGAGTAAATTACTCTTCGAAATATAAATTTGTTTCTAAATCAAAGCTTTTTGTTTTAGGCAACAGGCACAAGTCGACTGAGCACATCATGTCCGTCGCTTTGCAAAGATGGCGTTGTCGAGCCAGAATGCTCATCGCCTACACATTTGGACTTCTACCCACAAAGTCGGAAAGGCAGTGGTAAATAAATATATAAAATTAACGATTATTCATTATAAATTTTCGAATAATACGAACTAAATTATATTTTAAATATTTCTGTTAATACCAATTTAACGACAAGGCGTTTCGCTTAGAATAATTTCTAATGCACCGATAAATTAGTATTTTATTCATAATTTAACATGGTATACTTTAGATTGCTATACTAGTAACTAGTTAACTAAATAATTGTAGGGGAATCCCGTCAATGGGGTCTATGGGAACGACGGGACGAAGGGCGCAGGAGCTCGTGGGCAGCCCTCGAACCAGGGGCCCGCTTGCACGATGCACAACGACAACGGAGGTACGTGATAGAAAAATAGATATTTCATATGTTATCCAAGAATTTACAAAATTGTTTACTATTTATTTTTACACAGTACACTAAATGGACACAGCGCGTCGCTTTCGTCAATGGAATCAGAGGGCGAAGTCCCGAGACCGGTTCGACATTCAACACATTCGTTAAATGACAATGATCTTGCTGTAAGTAATTTGAGTTAGTTAATTTTATACAGTAGAACCTCTATAAGTCGAACATAAAGGTAGACGCCAAAAAATTTGATTTATAGTTTTCGACTTATAGAGAACGAGCGGCCTGCCCTCGCTTCGCTCCGGGTATTTAAAGCAATATTATAATTGATGTTCTAAATTTGTCATTCTGTAATTGTGTAGATCATTATTTGAAAAAAGAGAGAGTGAGAAAAAGTTATAAAAAGAAAAATGGTAGAAAGGAAAGAAAAACCACAGATAATAAAAGAGGGAGGACGGAGCAAAAATAAAATTGAATAGATAAAGGAAAAAAAAAGGATAAGAGAAAAAGAGAGAGAAATAATCGAAAGAAAGTGAAAAGAGACTGATCATTCTGAACCGAAATAAAGATAAAAATTAAAGAGAGAAAAAAGAGAGAGGAAAAGAGTGAATGATAGTATATAAGAGGAAGAGAGATGGAAATACTATAGACTTCTCTCAGTGAAAGAATTTAAAAAATCAGATCAGTTGTAACTAAACTGCCATGTTCTATTAATTAAAAATGTATATGGCAACACTAAATCATCTTTGTTACTCAGAAATAGTGTAGTTTTCTCTGAGTGAAAGAATTTTTAAAATCGGATTAAAAACAACAAAATGGCCGTATTCTGTTAATTAAAAAATGTATATGTCAACACTAAATCACTTTTGTCACTCACGAATAGTGTAGTTTTTTCTGAGTGAAAGAATGTTTAAAGTCGGATTAAAAACAACAAAATGGCCGTATTCTGTTAATTAAAAATGTATATGGCAACACTAAATCATATTTGTTACTCAGAAATAGTGTAGTTTTCTCTGAGTGAAAGAATTTTTAAAATCGGATTAAAAACAACAAAATGGCCGTATTCTGTTAATTAAAAAATGTATATGGCAACACTAAATCACTTTTGTCACTCACGAATAGTGTAGTTTTCTCTGAGTGAAAGAATTTTTAAAATCGGATTAAAAACAACAAAATGGCCGTATTCTGTTAATTAAAAAATGTATATGGCAACACTAAATCACTTTTGTCACTCACGAATAGTGTAGTTTTCTCTGAGTGAAAGAATTTTTAAAATCGGATTAAAAACAACAAAATGGCCGTATTCTGTTAATTAAAAAATGTATATGGCAACACTAAATCACTTTTGTCACTCACGAATAGTGTAGTTTTCTCTGAGTGAAAGAATTTTTAAAATCGGATTAAAAACAACAAAATGGCCGTATTCTGTTAATTAAAAAATGTATATGGCAACACTAAATCACTTTTGTCACTCACGAATAGTGTAGTTTTCTCTGAGTGAAAGAATTTTTAAAATCGGATTTTTAGTTTCTGAAAAACTCTTCAATTTACAAAATGACCACCTTATGGCACTCAAATGGCCATATCTTTTTAATTAGAGTATTTATGGCAACACCACATAGCCTATGTCACCCGAAAAGGATGTAGCTTCCTATCGGTGAAAGAATTTTCAAAATCGGTTCAGTACTTTTCGAGCCTATTCGCAACAAACATACAAACAATCAAATCTTTCCTCTTTATATAATAGTATAGATAAAGAGACAGCGACATAAAGACTTTGAGATACATTCTTATAAATTTTGAGTTAGAGGGGTAATATAAATAAAAATTCAAGTTGCAGAGGTGACACAATTATTCTTATTTGAAACAATGTACACTGTCGGCGAATTGTTAAAGTCGGTAACTAATTTTTCTTCGAATTATAGAAGTAATAAGTCTCAAATAATCGAGTTGTAAAATAAAACTTTGCTATGTTCAAGATACTGAGGTAAAATTTAATTTTTCGAGTTATGGATGGAAAATATGTATTAAAATGGCTTGGAGAGACTCACTGATTATTTCGACTAATAGAGGGTTGAGATTTCGAATAATGGAGGTTTTGGTGATTAAAGAGAAGGAAACAAAACACTTTTTTGGGATTTGGAGGTTTTCAATTTACAGAGATTCGACTGTCTCTGATATCTTTATGGAGTGTTTATGCAAACAATTTATAGAAAGGAGGAAATAACTCCGAAATCCACACAGACAAAGTCGTGGCCATAAAATATGAATAAGAGTAACAATAGACAAAACGAATACTCCAAATCACACTGGATTGAATCAATATAAATAATAACTAATATTCTTTTTTTTTAATTGATTTAACAGAAAGAATTCGAGAAAGTAACAGCAGCATTACGCGCTGCAGCCGGAGAGCAGACCAGCACCACACGGCTCATCCCGCGGCTTCCCTTGCAGAAATCAGTTTCTACACCCAGCATAGTGGCTGCGGTGCATCCTCCGCAACCACCACCACCAGCTAATGCGTGAGTATATGAACCATTCAGAAATTGAAGGAATTGTCTGTTTTATGTGTGAAAAAAAAAAAGAATATGATAATGTCCCCCCATCCAATATCTTAGTACTTCTATATGTCAAAGTTCTTTTACTTAGTTTGCTAATAAAATGATATTTTTGGTCCTTACAAAATTTCTTCTTTGTTAAGCAATGTCGTGACGCCATTTTGTATTAGTACACCTGTAATAGACAGACATAATATACTTAATACAGTGAACTGCTGCAATTTAGTTAAGAATACTGCCATTATAACAAAAACATTAAAAATAAAATTGTAATTCTATTTGAGGTTTAGAGTCGGGATTTAATCACCAAAACGAATTTTTTGTTGATCTTTTAATGATCTTTATTAATATAGGAAATCTAATTTTCAAAATCCTATGGATTTGGAAATTTAAATCTTATTGCGAATGTTTTTATATATCCTTACAAAAATCTGTTGGTGGGGGGACAGGTCTTAAAACAAGGATCATCATACTTTCACTGTCAATTTGTTTATTGCAAATTTTAAGTATAAGTGCATGGTTTTCAAATTAAAAAAATTGTGCATGTCCTAAAGTCGATGTTTTTATCGTTTGCACTGTTTTGCTTAGCCGTGGTAAAGGCACCGAATATCACCAGTTGAATACAAGAACTGGCTTATATTGTTTAATTGTTATTTCGATTATATTTAAATATAATTAATATGATTACTAAAATAGAGTAATGGCAAATACGTTCAAATGTTACACAGCCAAATGAAATGCTGACATCCAATTAATGATATCGCTAAGCGAATGTCAAATTGCATTTGGTAAGAGCTTCTTCTAGTGGAGGATCCCAAGTAAGGCGTATTTTGATCTACTACTGATACTGATACTGATCGGCTAACCGGGTGAAAATGATATTATATCAAATAAAAATTGTTTCTGAACATATACTCAATAACATATACTCTATAAGTAGAAAAAACATGAGTGTGGTACATCCGTGGACACACCGCTTCACACCCTAACAGAGTGAGCTTGGGGACTTCAGCGACAGGCAATGCTAGGGGAAATTCACACAGATCTGTTGCTGTACATCTGTCTCTATCGAGTGCCAGATGTTGGTCGGCGGTGGCAACATTCTGCGAAGCAGTAATCGGCTTAAAGGAGGCTGCACAGCGGAATCGAGAAATGGAAGCCCATGACGGTTTTGCCCCCAGGAGATTACCAGGGAGTAGTCGACGGCGTTATGCTCGGCTTCTCCAACATCCCTAGAGACCCTCAAGTGAGGGAACTAATGCAGTTGGCGTAAAGCAGCCTAACTGTCTAGATGGCATGGTAGCATGCGAAAGCGATCCCGTGGCGCCTAATTATCGACAGTGAACGGAACGCTGGGTTTTAGTGGGTATGCTGCTCTATTGTAGTGAGCCCCACATACCTACTTGTCTTGTAGCAGGTATGATGCGTAATCTGCTTTCCAAAAAAAAAATTTACCAAAAAAAAACAGTACATACAACTAATACAGTATCGTGGAAGTTTCAAACAAGTTAGTTAATAGAGGTCGAATAAATAATAGAGAGAACTAAACTCGGAAGGGAAGCTTACAATGTTGTATACGTTGCCTCAGCTAGGTTGCTAGGTTGCCTGCATTTATCTAGTTCCTACTGCCCGGTGGCCATGTTCAAAGTGGCAACTTTATATTAGTAATTGCGCTCATCTACCAACCAGTTGTAAATATACATCAAAATTATGGCAATTTTATTGCAAATACAGTAGTATAGGGTTGCCTACGAAAATCTGTATGACAGAGAGGCATTGCGCGTACTGTTACTATGTGCGATAGAGGAAGACGTAAAACTCTTCAGTCAGTTCAGTATTTTTGCTCTCTCTTCTGCAGTTTAGCGGTAACGTAACGAACTCAGGCCAAAGGCGAAAAAACTGTTATAATAATTTTAACTAATTCCTACGTAATTTGGTGTATAGATTTCGAAAATAAAAATAAAATATTTATAACGCCCACCAGTTTTTTACATTATAATTATAAGTAACAATAAATTATCATCAGCATCATCAGAACCTTTTAATGGCCCACTGTTCAGCTGTTAACTTCACACACCGGCTTACTTGGGATCTTATACCATTCTCTTATTTTTGTTTTAAAAAGAGGAAAATACTTAATTGCTAAAGTGCTAAAAATTTCCCTAATTAAAGGTGAGCACTGAAGAAACTGTCTAAAGACTATAAAAATGATATAAGTAAAAGGATGCAGGTATATTTATAATTTTTTAATCAAGTAATATTTGAACGTTGCCACATTACTCAGTATATAAAAGAGATTCTCTATCTCTGTCTCGCTCGATACCAGCTTATCGACCGGTGGTGCGAGCGAGACGGAAAGCGACGAGGACACATCCGCAACTACCACCGGCACCGCCCAGTTGCCGGGACGAAGGAATAATACACATCAGGAACATTTGGGATTGCATCGATTGGCGTTTTTAGAACAGTGAGTTTTTATGGTGAAAGTTATTAATGGACGCAGAAAGTGTCTCCAGTAGATTGGTCAGAACAGACCAAACAAGACCAATGCATCTCATTCATCGGACGGGTTTAGAGTTCACACGTATGTCGTGAATTATCCCCTCCCATCCCATTAATGCTGCGGATCTAGTGGACTCTGGGCTCTGGCTCAGAGTCCGCTGAAACCGCAGCATTTTTTTCTTCACTCCCCCTCCCCACTCTATCTTCGAGGATGCAACGCATAGACAAAACAATAGTATCTCTTACGAGCACATGGTACAGTATGGTAAGTGGTTCAGGCGTTGGATTCACGATTGATGTCATGGGTTTAAATCTCAGTCATTGGACTACTGACGTAGCCCACTCCTAATGCTTGTGGCATTTAGCTTAGTTGGTGGGGATAAGGAATACTAGTAATAATGTGATCCATACTGCTAGTAATCTTTAAAAAAAAGAAAAGCGGTAATCTACAAGAGAATCGAAGGTTTGATATTGCATGGTAGTATGTAAGTTATAAAATATATAAAATAATCAGTCCCGATGACTTTTAATAAGGTTGCTTCTGCAGCTTTAAGGAAATAAAGATGTCAAAAATAACATGTCCATTTACATTTAAATTTAGTTGGACAGATTTATTAATAGTTATTGTTGTTTATGAAGTTATTAGGGAATGTTTTTTAAGCACATTGCTTTGCTTAATGTTTGTTTAGTTCACGTGTGCATGTTATACTTATGAAGGATGATATGAAAATGTAAAATACTTACGTTGTATTTTCGTTACCAACAGAGCGGCTTTTGATCATCATGCTGAGAAACGACGGAAACGGGGCAGCTTATTCTTTAGGAAGAAGAAAGTAAGTGTTTAGTGTTCCGTACCCCAATGGTAAACGGGACCCTATTACTAAGACTCGGCTGTCCGTCCTTCTACTGTCACCAGGCTGTATCTCATAAACCGTGATAGCTAAACAGTTGAAATTTTCACAAATTTTGCATTTCTGTTGCTCCTATACCAACAAATACTAAAAACAGAATAAAAAAATAAATAAGGGGGGATCTCATATAACATACGTGATTTTTGTGCCAAATATTAGTACGGAGTCCTTCGTGCGCGAATCCTACTCACACTTGGCCGTTGGTAAGTGGCGTTGGATTTATGATCGAAAGGTCGTGCGTCGTACTACACGTGAGCTTCTCAGCTATCATTCTCTAATCATTTGTGGAAACCACATTCAAATCCGTTCAGTAGATTTTGATTTTATCCTGAACATATAGACGCGACATTGGACTTTGTTTTATAATATGTTGTGGTTATTTATATAGGTAGTATGAATATCGAATTATAACCCAAAAATAATATGTCGCATAGAAATTCAATATGAATGTCATGCATTGTTCGTCAATAAACAATAATTTCGGAATATAATAGCATTAAATATAAATACTATGATGGACGGACGGATTAGTTTCAGAGGTTAAAAATTCTAGTAGTTTTTATATTGCGATTATTGCATATAGATAGCTAATTAGCATATAGTAGGACTACATGGCATATACATATTTGTCATCTTACATTGATTAATCTACTCGTGGCTCTTGTAATAATTTTGATATTTTATTTCTGAATACGTTTGTCTTTAGTGCAAATATATCAGCAATAGGAAACTTATTTTTTATATATACTTAATAATTTTATTTATACTTATAGGATAAATCTCGTAAAGCAGCGCATACATGGCAGGCGGCGGCGACAGGCGGCCATTGTGATTGGTGCGCCAGGGAATTAGCTGATCAACCGGCGTTATTTTGTGAAAGTATGTATTTTGTATAAACCGTAGAGGTTATTGACGACATGAACTGCTTATACCTTGCTTGATAACATGGTATTGTTAAATATCTGAACAAAATGTTAAAAACAAAATGATGTCTTTCAAATGTTTTGTAACATAATAGAGACCTCCTCACTTAAATATTTAACACTTTTTCAGCAAAATAGCAATTACACTAATTATTTAAATATTCAGAAACCTATTTTTAAATACACAACGCTGAAGTCACACATTATAATACAAAATACCCTCCTCATCTATTCCCACTATAATGACAGATGGGGTCGTAGGCCTGTGTTGCCAAATTAACATTTAAAACTTCCCTTTAAATAATTAAATAACGCTTACACGATCAAACTATTTTAATTATATTTAATAACGATATTTTATAATATTAATATTTTATTAAAAACTAACATGATCAATTATTTTGGTTTTCATTTTTTTAGATTGTACAATGACAGTACACCAGAATGTGTGCAAAGACTACATAGTGGAGTGCAATAAACCCAAATCATCAAAGGTAATATTCTATTGTACTATACTTTATATTTTACATATAGAAATGTGATTAACTATCATTTTAAAGCTAAAAGTTCTCCTTACAGACGTCGGTGGGGAAATCGCTAAGTGCGAGCAGCGGGAAAAGTAGTAAGCGCAGCTCTGTATCTGGACAATCACAAAATTCCAATAGGTAAGTGCTAAAAATATTAAGTAAAATAAATATTAAACGTCGGAAATTCGTGAAAAGTCGTAGTTTTAAGCGGTGTCCGTAAGGTTTTTCTAAACGAATCGTGTCGGTACAAAACTTGCAAATAAATAGCCAAATTCAAATAGTTAAGAAGTTAAGGTTATGGAATCAAAACCCAAAGCTCGTGTTGTTCAGTTGGGCTACAACAGTGAGTACTCCTTAATTTTTTCCAAAGAAAAATGACCCTATCTCAGTTCTCTCATAAATTACAAGCAATTTGTCTGTCGAGTTTTGAATCGACCTGAATTTATGGAAATTCGCTTTACGGTCAACTCTTAAGCATTTGTATGGCGTATGTTTTGCTGCTTTATTTTTTCATTGCAACGAAGGCACGGATCGAGGACGCCATTTTGCGCTGATGCATTTCAAATTTATTTGCATAAAATTGGGTAAACAATTACAAACGAAGGGTGTTTAAAAGTTTTGGTTTGAATTTACGATTTGATTATAAGAAGATACACAAGTAACTCAGTTTTTTTTTAAACACTATACTATATCTTACACTTAATATTTCTATGCTATTGTATTATATTTGCTGTAATTGCTATACTTTTTTGGTTTTTTGTAAGATTGATTTGGCGTGGGACTTTTTTATTTTTCTGTTTTCTTTAAGCTATATCTTTATTTTTGTTGGTTTCGGGTAAAGATGTCTTCTTATAACAAAATTGGGTATTTGGATGGATTGAGGTTCCCTAAAAAATATTTTTTTAAATAATGAACTAAAGAGTGTGCATAATTTGAAATAAATTAATTAGACACTACAGAATTTTTAAAAAGTTAAAGCATTCCTGCCCAATAATTATATTAAAAATTTCTACATTTCTACATGGAAATGCATGTATTAATCATAAAAGTGTTAAGCACCATAAAACATAGAATTGAAAGTATATAAAGATAGAAATAATCATAAAACATAGAATTGGAAGTATATAAAGATATGGACTATGGCCTAATACCTTCCTCATTCTGAGGAGGAGACCCGGCTCAGCAATGGGCCATTGAAGAGTCGTGATGATGGAAAGGTATAAAATTAGAAGTAAAAAAACTATTGAAATTCAAACATTCCTAAACCAACCAACAAACCGTAACAACATATCTGATGTGGTAAAAATAATTGAGTTCTTGTTCGAGTGTTGAACACCTCAATCTATCCATTTAACGGATTCAGCTAATTCGGGGGTATATTCAAAATTTCCGAGTAAATGAGGGGTGTATTGGTGTTGTTAGCAAGAAGCAGTCGACGGGGTGCTACTCGCCGTGGCGCCGCGTCGCCACCAAGCTCGGCGTGCAGTAAGTGCGGTCACATGGTCACACGGTCAACGCTGTATTCACGTATTTTCATCGCGGTTTTTTTAACAACCACTTACACTATTACAAAACCGCCATGAATCTTAAAAAGCTACCATCACTAGAATTATTCCAGGACCGCGATAAAAATCCGTTAACATAGTGTTCTCTTTCTAATTCCATCGCACGTACCATCGTCTCGTTCTTTCTCTTCGTCATTTCGACTCGTTGTTTCTGATAGGATGAGATTGTTCTGTTATTATAGTTAGTTTGTTTTAGTTTTACGACAAATGCTGTGGAGGTACACTTAATTATATTCTCTGGACGAAATCATAAAATTTAATTATAAACCAGTTATCTCCTACCTATGAGCTAATGTTTGGTACGTGGATTTAATCCAAGTTGACAGTCCAGAACAGATAGCGGACAATGACAAGGATGTGATATGGGTATAAAAAGAAAGGGTTTTCTATGTTTGATACGGATCAGTTGAGCTAACGTTAGGTTAATGTACAGATACGTGATATATATTAATATCTAAATCCAAGATGGCAGTCCAGTAAAGATGGCGGACTGTGACAAGGACATGAGACGAGTATCAAAATTTAAAAGTCAGTAGCTCAGTGGTTCGGGCGTTGGATTTACGATCAACAAGTCGTGGGTTCAAATCCCGGACATTGGACTACTGACGTGGCCCACTCCTGACACAAGCATGCAAGCTTACTAGGAGGGGTAAAGGGAATACTAGTAGTATGTGAACCATACTGCTAGTAATCTTTATAAAAAAAAAAAGAAAGGGTTTTCTATCTTCGATACTGATGAGCCAACGTTTGGTTAATGTGCAGTCACTTGATACATATAAATATATAAATCCAAGATGGCAGGCCGGCAAAATAGATGAGATGGGTATCAAATGAAAGGGTTTTCTATAGAGAATTCTGAGAATTGTTATATTCTTTTCAATTTTAGTAATTATCTGTTTGCTATCTATATATTAGATATCATTTTTTTTTTTCAAATAAAGTGGTCCGTTTGTATTCTTCAAATGTCTGTTAATTTTGACTTACCATTAAATCTGATTAAATCGCTGTTTATTTGCACAAACAGATTGTTGGTAATTGGTAACGAATTGATATTATTCTTGGCAAAAATTATCACAATCCAATTTCAGTAATGATGAAATTAAATGTACCTTCAAAGCATATTTATTTAATCATAGCAGTACGTCGTTCGTCATCATACATACAGCCTTCTAGCTGGTCGACTCATCAACGCCTTACTTGTGTATCTTTCTGTCTATTTGGAGGTAGTTTGAACTTTCTCTTGAAGATATTGTTGTTGTAGTCGTGGTCAATTATTTTTTAAATTGGAAGTATGTTTGGATGTCATGTCTAAGTTTTTATATAAGTTGAATTTATTTCTGTTCTTTTCAAAGTTTACTAGCTATTTACGAATGACTAGTATTCTTTATACCCTTCCAGCTAAGTTGGATGGTCCAACTCAGTAGTCCAATGTGTTGGGATCGAAACCACTATCCCAACAATTGAGCTACTGCTAATAACAATAAATAATTTTACAACATGATATATTTTACACGTAAGCATTTTTAATGTTATTAAAATGTTCTTTTAAATTGGTTTTTCTTTTATTGTCTTTCAAAATTTGCATGTATTTTAATTATAATGTGAGCGTCTATCAAAGCTTCTTTTTATTATTTAGGCTTTGCTAAATTTTGATATGTGAACCAAAGTAATTCTTGATCTAACCTTATCCTGTATCAATTAACTGTTCAGTATGTAAAACTTTGACCCTTGTTTCGTAATTCTAAATATAATCTCTGAGGTGTTTAGCACAGAATAATTGTTTATTGTTATTTTGTGGTTCATGGACATTTTTAAAAATTCTAAATAATATTTTTCCAGCACGAGTCACGTGTATAATGATGAGAAAGATGGGTCTGATCACAAGCACGATCAAAGCAAGTAAGAATGATTTTTTTCTATTAAATATTAGAGAAATATTTGTAAATGCAGTTTAGGTGCATATGGAATTCAACACAGTAACTGATTTTCACCATGTTGGTAAATTAATGTAAAACCGCAATATTTTATTTATTTTTGTGGGTTTGAGGTAGGCCAATTTAGATTAAGTATGGCCTGTATGTCCACTTTTGATTAAATAATATCTATTATGTTATATCAGTGCTTCAGACGACGCGGGAGCAACAGAATGGCCAGAAGTATATATAACACCAGACCAATTGGGGGAAGAAGCTATTTTATTAGGCCTAGGCGCTACTGAACCAGATACTTGGGCAGCTGGAGCACCTAAAGGACTTGCTAAGTATGTAAAACGTTATTTGTTACCTTAAGTTATTGATGTATACCTGTTCTAACTTATATTTAATTTACTTATTTTTGTTTTCAGGTCAATAGGCGATAGGGAAACGAAACGACAGGAGCACATATATGAGCTTATTCTAACAGAAAAACATCACTGCCTCACAATACGACTTATGCAAAAGGTAACTGCATTTTTTTCTTACTTAAAGTCTACTTAAGTTTTTAATTGCCGTTGATCTGATAAAAATTTACTTCTCTTAACGACTCTTTCGTTAACGACATATAATATTTTTAAAAGTGGTCTTAACCCATGTTAAGAGTTAGGGCCCACCTATGTACTAAAGTTTTGGTCCTTCATAGCATGCCACAGGTTGATAAAAGTATATTTTAGTAACGTGGAATTGTGTGTAATTTGTTTTAGTCATATATGGATTTTATCCTTAGTCTCTGTTTGTATTCAATTTCAGTTTTTTTAGTTGATTTGACTGTGCTTATTACAGATGTTCGCAGAAGGTATGGCTCGTTTGGCTGTTGTATCAGATGCACAGGTAGCCCGAATGTTTCCGAGGTTGGATGAGTTATGGTCTCTTCACGCGGCATTGCTTAATCGCTTGCGAACAAGGCAACGGGCGTCACCTCGTGTCGCCACTATCGCGGACATATTGGCCGATACATTCGCCCCACCGAACCATCACAGGCTGAAGGCGGCGTATGGTTAGTCCCCTTTCATACAACAACCAGTACTTGCAATCAAATAAACAGTGATTTGTAGAGGAATCAAAACCTTTAGAGTATTTCCCGTTAACTTATAATTATAGACCTTGAATTGAAATTTGAATTTGCTGTGTCTTATAGAACACTTTAATAACGTCACGAATTTCAAAATTCTTTGACCCCTCCACATCCCCGTCATAGCCCTTGTCATAGCTGGTCACACTCTTTCTCCTTAGTGTGACGTCACATATAATTGCAATATAGCATTTGGAAATTATTGAATTAAAATAGAAGTTCCAAAATTAGTTTTAATTTTTAATAAAATAAAATTAGTTAAATAAAAAAGGATTAATCATCTATATTAATGAAAGTGTTCGGGTAGTGTTTAAAATTTCGTATTTTAATACTTGGATATATTACATTTTGAAATGTTTTGAGTTTCGTCTCCAAATTAAGGACTTCCCACCTTTGTCACATGTATGAAATTGCATTCATTTACATTTTTTTCTCCATTTTCGCTAATTTTTCGTTTACAAACTTGATGAAGCTCGATTTAAACTGATATTGCTCATATTTGATTTGTTCTTTATTTTGTTTTAGGCGAGTTCTGTGCAAGGCACCGTGATGCTGTAGAGGTATTCAAAGAATGTTGCGCTCGAGAGGCAAGATTGGCGAGGTTTATACGCAAGTGTCAACAAAATCCGCTTTTAAGGAAGAAGGTAAATTTTTTTGGTATTATTTCTTAAAGACATATTTTAAAGTAATAGTATAAAATACAAGATTCAAGACATTCGAAGCCACTGTTAGCTGACAAATCTAGTCATAATAAACCTCACGAGAAAATAATAAAAAAAAAATCATTTCAATTAGTAAATATAATAAAACTGTAAACCAATTATGATAGCTAAAATTTAAATCTAAATATCTAAAAGAAAGTTGTAACTAAGTTCACCAAAATAAGTTACCTTGCACCTAAATAGAATGAATAAATAGTGGAATTAATATAAAAGTAGCAGGGTCCATTGATTTCAAAAATCTTGGGAACAATTTTCAACACATTTTTTATACTCAATCAAATCAAATCAGAAAAAAAAACTTTATTTACTGATAATTCGTTACATTTGTATATATATACTTATCTTAAATATTTATTAGATATATCAACCCCCTCCCGCGTGCCCTCAGACAATGTTCTCCTCCAGCTCTAACCACTTTTCTCTTTCTCTTGAATCGTTTTCCTCTTTTTCGTTCAGCTCTGTATCGAGCCGTCCGCTCTGTCACTCTCCTCCTTCACTTTTCTGTTTAATATCGTAAAATATGACATCCCCATTTTAGCTTTATCTTTTGAGAATTGCCTCTTCCCATTTGGTGGATTTTCTCTGAATCTCGGCACATTTCTTATCTTTCCTTCTGTAGCACTTCGTTCCATTCCACGTTTGTACGTTTTTTAATACTATAATATTATATTTCAGGGTGTACCAGAATGCGTATTATTCGTAGCACAACGGTTAACAAAATATCCACTTCTATTGGAGCCATTACTGAAAACAGCAGGGGACGATGTCGCTGAAAGAGAATTACTGCAGAAAGCTTTATGTGGAGTTAAGGTAATACAACTGACAGAAAGGAGAAGTAACAGAAAATACAAACGTTTCAAAAGGTCATATGTATCTTTAAAATGAAAGAGGGGGGCGTCAGCAAGCATTTTTTGCTTATTTTGAAGCTTAAATGGAAATATACTAAAACTACTAAAGATATCACAAAATAAAAGGCCCGTTTTGACAGCTCATGCCCATGAAGTTTTCTATTTTTTACCGATCGAAATGTTCTGAAGGTAATTACATTTTTCATAGATGGGTACCGCCCACTCGACTAAGTGCTGTGCATAATGATTTTGTTCATATTGTCCACAGACTATTAATAATCGGTTAAGGAGTAAACTAAATCGATCAAGTTATTATTTTTAAGGCTGACTCGCACTTGGCTTGCCAATAGCAAAAGTCCTACATCTGCCACGGCGGATAAGCTGGTGGACGTTTTGTGAATGATACCTTTGAAATGATGCATTTGAAACTAAAAGTACAAAATTGACCTTTGGTAACATTGTATCATTTCAAAATACATATCTACAATATCAAAGTTTAAGTTAAATTTTTAAAAGAACATTAATCCAATGTACTTTACAATACATATTCAAATCGATCAAATACTCATCTAAACTCGAATCGATTTACCGTGAGTATCGAGTACCTAGTCGTATGGTTACATGACTAATTAAGTCATGAAGGCAAATGTCAAAACGGACCTTTTATTTTGTGATAAGTATAATAATCACAATTTTCCATTGAATGTTAAATTTTATTGTATTTGTTTTGTTTTGTAACTGTTAGGTTTTATTATATGAGTTTATGAATGATGTATTGTTTTTTTTTTAATTAGGAAATCCTAGTAGATGTAGACAACCAAGTGGCAGCCAAAGAGCGAGAAGACCGAAAGCTAGAAATATACCACCGCATAGATGCGAAATCATTTGCCAACTTCCGTGGAAGAAAGTTCAAAAAGAGTGATATATTGCAGGGGAACAGGAGTTTGAAGTATGTATTAAAAATACTTTTCAAAAAATTACTACAACTATAGTCTATTTTTTTTTATCTCAGAGACAGAATTGACATGTTATCAGGTTTTTACAATTCTTAATTAGTGATATGTTTTTATAAATTAATTTTGAATTTCAAACGTATCACTATTAGTATAGCTACCGGCATGTAAGTATAAGTTTGACTTTGAATGCGCAAAAGTCACTATTAGGGGCGAGAGCGTTTCAGTTCCCGCACTTCTGCTACGTCACGGATGGAAGGCAGCACGTTCACAATGTTCACAACTTTCCCCCACTATCTTTACTCAGACCTAAAGTTAGCTGTCAGCTATTATATATTTCCATATTAAGGTGTACGGGAACAACACAAATTATGTATCTACTGGTATCATTATTTCTAATCTACAAATATATTTGTTTCTTTCGTTACCAGGTTCGAAGGAGTAGCAACATTGATGCAAGGGAGAAGCAAAATGCAAACGCTTCTAGTGATCGTGTTGACAGATGTCTTGTTCTTTCTTCACGATAATAATAATAAATATACATTTTTCACGCCAGATAACAAAGTAAGTGTAATGAACTGTAGTTTATTTATATTGAAAAAAATTATGTCCTAGAATGAATTTACAATCACTGTATATTAAATAATACGTTATCGGACTTGATCACCGTTACAAAATTACACGGTTTTAAATACATATATTCTTGCAAAGCTTTTAAGTTGTTTTTCTTGAAAGAAAATTATTAAACTTGATGGTTGAAATTGGCTTTTTGATATGACTAGTGGACGAAATTCGAGCATATGTAATTAATTTATATTACTTTAACAATGTGTGCATGTTGTGTCTTAACGTAATTTTTCTATTAAAATTACAATGTAAAATAATTAAATAAAAATATTTTAATTACAGTAAGAAATAGGAGTTTGGCAATAAAGAATATTACGAGTTGATTTATCGTTTTTCAGTACAAAATGTATGGAAAAATGTTTTTGGTGATTTGTTATTTCTAGTACTGATACCATAAATGGTGGGACCATATAGTCATAAAAATATAGTCATAAAAATGTATTTAATTTATTTTAGCATTTTTTTCGCTGACCGTACATTTTAAACATAAATCTATGAATGCAGATTAGAATATCTTAAAAAATTATGGGTGGTCTCCTAGGAACGTTTTTCTGTAACTATAAATATGCGAGTGTGTGTATTGATTTAATGTATATTTTATTTATAATTTAAAAAAAAAAATAGCATTCTGCACTTAAAGTAAAGTTAAAATCTAAAAAAGTAAAAACTAAGAAACTAACAACACTTAAAATATGTTTTATAAACACAATAGTTGTTATTATATTTTATCTATTAGGTAACCCTTGATACTTTTACGAAACAAGGTAATTGAGTCAAAGTAAATATCAACAGAGATGTCTTTACTTATATTGTTATATTTAGTAACCAATCTATTGATTGGTGCTTGTTGGGCACGGAATTAGTTTGTGAATTCGTGAATAACTTATATCTGCTAGGTCTCGTTAATCTTGTAGGAGCTGTAATTTGTAACAAACACAAGAGCTTAGGGCAATATACCAAATTATTAGCGACTTTGTACTAGAACAAACTATCTAACAAATATCTCCTATTAAATAGTAAATCCATATTAAAGAATTTAAGCCGTTAAATTCTTTAATATGGATTAGCTTTCGTTATAAGAATTAAGGTTTTTACCCAAGCGATGTTGGTATGAGAGATGCCACATAAACCTTTTCTGAACTCGTTCGATTCTTTTGATGTACATATCGTAGTAAGGATTCCATACAACACCGCAGTATTCGAGACCACTGCGGACAATAAGCTATTTTAGATTGAGGAAAACGAATCCGAGGTTTTTAAAAGCTTTATTGACTATTTTATCAATTTATATGTATAATTATAGCCATTTGTTTCTCAACAGACTGGTGTGGTCTCGCTCTGGAAGTTGCTAGTTCGTGAAAAGGCTGGAGCAGAAGGGCGTGGTCTATACCTGATATGCAATGGTCCACCAGAGCCTGAAATGTTTGAGCTACGTGTACACAGACCTAAAGATATCGCTACTTGGATACATGCTATTAGGTAAGTACATGTGTCTGTGTTTTCGTATGTATATCATTATCTTGAGTCAATAACGATGCGAGATTTTAATAATTTGGACTACAATAATATCGACGCTTGGTCATCACTCAATTTTTACACCTACAATGACACCTAACCTCGTCTTTTGATATATATCAATTCCTACCCTCAACAAATGTTGCCCTAACTAAACTTTAATTTCCCTACATTAAATATGTATGTATTTATAAATATGTTTTTCTATGAGGGTAAAATACTTTAAATGATAAAGTAATGATCTACTATCTACGAAATTGGATCTTGATTTACGTTTTAGAACTCATTGTTTTGGACATGTCTACCCGTATCTAACCCGTGAGGGGACGGGTTAGAATACTATTCCCCTCTGCCGCTGGGAGAGCATCTCGTAAGAGCCAAGTAACCCTTGGTCATAGACGCGTTCCGGTCTAGCCGCATGTGGGCCAGACTTACCCCTTCCCTCTCCCATCCCATTAATGCTGCGAATCTAGTAGACTCTAGGCACTCGCTCAGGGTCCGCTGAAACCGCAGCATTTTTCTTCACTCCCCCTCCCCACTCTATCTTCGAGGATGCAACGCGGAAGAGATACCCTCTTGTTTTGTCGATGTCCATGTGCGATGGTGGCCACTTACCATCAGATGGACCATCTGCTCCTTTGCATCTTATCTACCATAAAAAAAGCATGTTTAAGCGGTAGTTGGTACTTAAACAATTTATTTTACAGAGGTGCAGTACAAAGTTGTCCCGAGGAGAGAGAAGAATCTGAAGCTGGAGCGACGGCTACTTCAGCCGAGGAAAGACAAAGGCAGTTAGAAGCTAGGCATGAGAATATAAGACTGATTACTGGTATGTATCTCCGCATGCTCTAACTTATTTACTTTTTTTTTTTTAAATATCTTGCTTTTCTAGGCGTAAATCGACTGCTGTAGTTAAAAACTATTTCCTAATATATTTTATAATGACACATAAAATCTGTCTGTGTGTCTATAGCAGTGATAGCCCATTGGTTAAGACTTTAATGTCTTACTCGGAAGTTCTGAGTTCGATCCCCCCCACAGGCAGACCTCTGAATTATGTGCGTTTTAAGCAATTAAATATCACTTGCTTTAACGGTGAAGGAAAATATCGTGAGGAAACCTGCACTCCTGAAAGTTCTCCATGTTCTCAAAGTTGTGTGAATCCGCATTGGGCAAGTATAGTATAGACTATGGTCTAACAGCCTCCTTAATCTGAAGAGGAGACCCGGCTCTGCAATGGGTCATTAACGTGTTGTTATGTTGATAACGGTCTATTTTCCCCTAGCGAAGCGAGGATAACTAGTTTTAGTAAGAGAAAAAAAAACTTGTGATAGATAAAAAGTCCTCTATGTTAGTAGATTTTAAACAGCCAACATTAAAATGTTTTTGCTCCGTATTGTATATAGTCTGAGTTTTCGCTCTTCTTATTAGTAAATTTTTGCTTTAGACGAGACACCGTGGTGGCATATTGAAGGTGAATTATAAATGTGTTGCATGTATGTATGCATATGCATGCTGGGAAATAAGAATTATATCTAGAGGAAAAGTACTTTTAATTGTTTTTTATACACTCGTTGATGGTAGGGGATCTGTTCCCCGACTGGCTTGCGATCACCTAGTTTTTTTTTTTTTTTTGTAAAAGATTACTAGCAGTATGGATCACATACTACTAGTATTCCCTTTACCCCTCCTAGTAAGCTAATAAATAGCTTGTGTCAGGAGTGGGCCACGCCAGTAGTCCAATGTCCGGGATTTGAACCCACGACTTGTTGATCGTGAATCCAACGCCCGAACCACTGAGCTACTGACCTAGTGAATTCTGGGTACTCGTTAAACCGTAGCATTCTTCTCTTTATTTCCCATACTCACTCTATCTGTGAAGTCTCACGCAAACAAGAGTCTCTTGAATTGCCGATGGCCATGGGCGACGGTGGCCACTCACCATCCGGTGGGTCGTCTGCCCGTTTGCTCCTAGTCTGCCATAAAAAAAAATTTGAAATAATCCTGTCCAGTTAAAAAAAACGTAAATTTAAATATCTTTTAAACTAGTTCATTGTACCAAAAGAATGGTAACTACTTAAAGTACTTTTCCTCTTATTATACTTCTGTCTGTACATATTATGTTTACTTTTTTATTTGTTTTATATGTGTTTTATATGTGAAAACCATTTATTTTTATTTATTAACATCGGTCTGGATCAAAAATACGATAATTTATTTGAAAATTACTAAATGTTTGTGTCGCATGTTCAAATAATTGTATTTATTTGGAGAATGCTCGAAATCCATTACGATATGTTTTTAAATTAATTAAATTTAACTTAAGCCAGACTTATCCCTTTCCTCTCCCATCCCATTAATGCTGTGGGTCTAGTGAATAGTGGTTCTTGCTCAGAGTCTGCTGAGACTGCAGCATGTTTCCTTCACTCCCCTTCCCCACTCTATCTTCGAGGATGCAACGCATCGACGAAACAGGAGATACACAAGAGGGTATCTCTTGTTTCGTCGATGTCTATGAGCGATAGTGGCCACTTACTATCAGGTGGACCATCTGCTTGTTTGCACCTTATCTATCATAAAAAAGTAGGTATAAATATTGTTCTAAAATAATTTTATTTTTAATATAGAAGCTTTAAGAGCTAAGGACAGGGAGCATGCTCAATTACTGGAGGAGAAAATGGCGTTACACATGAAAATGGTTGGTCACACGGGACTCTCTACCCTCGATGTACCTAATACTGGTAATGTCTACATATAACAGAAAATAAGTTAGAATATGTCTGTACGTAGAAAATATTTAAGAAAACTTATTGTGAAGATTCTTTACAACACTCACAGAAACCAAAAGAATTTTTTTTTAAACGTCAGTCGTTTAGAATTTTATGTTATTTATTTCTAGCTACTGATTATTTATAATGAAATATATATTTTTCCTTTTTTAGGTGTATCATCAGTATTTCCTGGTGGACTAGTGTTCCCAGACTACGTGCGGCTCGCAGCGCCCTCTCCCGACACTCACGCGCTGTGGCAGGAAGTTTGTAAAGTTGTTAAGGTATAGAATATATTTAATTTATGTATACGTGTCCTCGTTGAACATATCTTGATTGATGACCTTAATATCTTTAATGCAAATTCAAATTTATGTATTTGCATGAAACACAGTTTATAGGTGTTACAAGCACTAATAGTTTCGCCTTAATAGCCATGCAATAGTTAAAAGAAAATACTTAAATTAAATTATAAGTTAAATAAAGTGTGAAACGTTAATATATTAATTTAAAAATATCACAAAGGAAAATGGTTATAATTATTTAAGGTATTGTCGGGTAATCAATAGATGGCGCTGTGCTTATATTTCAAACGGTCATGATATTCTATTTTCTTTTACCTCTAGTTATAAAATGATTTATAAATTGTTAGTTACTTATAAGTAAAGATGCAAATATTAATGAAGGCTTTCGGTTCCAGGACGCTTTAGAAGCCTCAAGTTTCGGCTGGTCCCAGTGGGCCGGAGGAGCAGCCCTAGGACGCAGCACCAGTTCCGCTGGTGAGAAACATTCTGCACACTACCAGAGCCCTGCCCTGCCGCGGCGCGCTGACACCTTCGCTGGGTTTGACGCCCAAGCTGCACAACATAGAGGTATCAATACACGTGAATGAATTTTTCGTTGATACTTTCCATAACGTGATAACTATTTTTTATTAACTCTTGAAAGCCGTTTGAGATAAAGAACTAAAAATTTTGCCAAATTATTTTTACTTGATGTCAAATCTACCCACCAAGCCAATCAACAAATCCGTAAGGGATATTTTCCTTTGAAACCCGGCTGTACCCTTTCCCATATACTATGGATAGAGCGGTATTTAGATATGATGGGGAATAGTTGATTTTTAAGTGATTTTGGGTAAATATATCTCAGAAAATATCACCCCAAATTTTTTAAACATTTTTATAAGTAATTTGTCTAGTAATTTTACATATCCATGGTAGTTTCATATTAAAACGATATTGTAGTTTTCTGTTAAAATCGCTTATTACTCAGCTAATTATTACCAATATTATTATACCAAAGCCAAAACAGACACTAGCGCAAATTTTGTATAGAAATATGATTGGTGGTTTTTAGGGTTACCTGTTAGATTGTCAGCAACGGATACACCTACAACAGAGGGCGAAGGCGGCGAGGCTGACGCGGCGGCGGCGCTCAAGCTGCAGCACGCCATATACACACTTGCTTGTATTGTTTGGCAGCAGTTGACTACTATACACAGGTCAGATGCTATCAATATTTCCATACTTATATTATAAATGCGACAGTGGGGAAAGTGTATGGGTCATCATGAAATATATACACAGTTTACATAATAATATATACTAAAACTTCAAAGGAGAAACATTAAGTGCGAAATATTATATTTTTTAACTTCTTAGCGAAGTTCAAAACTAACTAAACTGTTCCCCTGTTTATATTGTCAACAAAGCAAAGCAACTCGATGAATACTTTTTTTAATTTATAAATAATTTATTTGGTTTTACGACATCGGAGTCTTACTCGGGAGATCTGAGTTCGATCCTGGGCACACATCAACAACTTAAATATCACTTGCTATAACGTTATATCCTGTGATTTCCCTAAAAGTTCTCCGTTGGTGTGTGAAGTCTGTTAACTATGGCCTAACACCCTCCTCATCCTGAGGAGACCCGGCTCAGCAGTGGGCCATTTATGGGTTGTGGTGATGATGATGATGATGATTACTACTTCTAGGAGAATACGAAGAATTAGTTAAATCGGGGAAATCAGTATATAAAAGCTCGTCACTTTAATGTTACACAGTTTAGTTAGTTTGCTTGAAGGTCCTACTCATGAGTCAGTAGTAAATTTTATATGTAAACTTGTATTGCCAGCTTGGAAGCGCAAGTGTGCGCGTGGAGGTCAAGCGGGTCGGGGGGAGCGGTGCGGGCGCACGACGCGCAACTGGAGGAGCTGCGACATGCGCAGGCGCGTCTCACTGCCGAGCGCGCCAACTGGGAGGCGCAACGAGCGGCGGACACGCACGCCATAGAACATGGTAAGATCACCACTATAATTTTAATATAAATTTCCGCACGAATTTCACGTAACAGCGATAAGGGGGAGTATAATATAGTTTATGGAGAATCATATAATAATACCATATATAACACTAGACAGTCGATAGATATACATACAACAGTTCAAGTGCTTCGTTTGCACTAACTTATAATGTATGTTTGTATGAGTAATCAAACATTTTTCTTTTTTGTTCTGAACGAATGAGCTTGAACGATTTGAGCACGTCTGTAAATGAAAATAAACTGCGAAAGTATTTAATAGCTTATTTACACAAGAAACAACGGTTCGAGCTCAACAATATGGTCTTGATTTTAATAATAATTTGTCTACAGAAAGGAGACAACTCCAAGCAGCGCGGCAGGAGTTAGAAGAGCAGCAAAAGGACGTAGAGCAACAAAGGGAGAGGCTGTACCGGCGGTTGGAAAGGTTACAACAACATGGTAATTATCATTTTACATTAGTTTACTTTTATTGCATAATAGTCCATAATAATAATGTTGCTTACTTCGCTAGGTGGATCGCAGGAGGAAATAGCCAGCGTGGGTACACTGTCACCGGACTCCAGTGTCAGTGATACGAATCGACGGAAAGAACCAAAGTGGAGAAGTAAGTTATTGCGTTTGTAAAGATATAATGTTTATAAAGATATAGATGCAATACCCACCAATGTAAAATGTCAACGAAAACGTAAAGTAATTGGCTAACATCAGTCACTAACAAACTGCCGCGGGTACACGTTACATATTAGTATTTATTTTTAAAAGTTTTTATTCTGTTTAATAAAGTGTTGATACTCAAATACTCAAACAAAATATAATTTATTTCAATTAGACTTTTTTATAAAAGTAGTTTTGATACGTCAAAAACTGGTCGCTCCGTAAGTTTGTCTGAAGCTACCACCAGCTCGAGGCTGTTTTTTGTTAAGAAGAGCCGGCAAGAAATTCAACAGCCGCTCTTTTCAAAAAGCCATGTTTACATAGTCTGTTATACAAAATATGATTTAACTTGAGAGTCAACGTCACTTAGATTCCAAGCATTATCATCATTTAAGTAATCCTGTACTCGTACGAGTAATAGCGACGTGCACATTTTTTTGTATTTAGTAGCTAGCGAGAGTGAATGAGGAAGATGGCAACATCTGAGTTTGCATATCCATGTAATCATCACTTTGGGTGATGGTAGTTTTGTTTTTCTAAAAGCCTAATAGCTAACCCGGCACGTAAATGTAATTGATTCGCCATTTTATGTCATTGGTAGTTAAAAAACTGTGTTCTCCGCGACGGGAAACGAACTACTAATTTATTATATTAAAGCTATTGTTTTTTTTCTAGATAACCGAGGCTCAACTGGATCAGAATCATCAACTAGCGCGTGCAGCGTCCGCGCATCGTTACCTCCGCCGCAGTTGCTCTCCGCGCAGAACGAGACGCGAGCCACTGTACGAGCACCCGCTATACAGGTACTTTAATTTTACCGTACATCAGTCTTTCAAACTTGAGGTTCTCAAAGTTATCGGACCCATTTAACACTGATTACTATATCTCAATTTTCTATAATATTTCGATAACATTTGTTCTGTCTCCTTGTAGTCCTTGAACCTTCTTACTCAGTATCGCTAATTCCTTACTTTGTAACATCTACTAATTATAACCGTGAGAGTTTAGAAAGCTCATTAGTAAAACTTATTTATATACAGGTAATAATATGTAAATGTATTATAGAAGCTAATATAGTAATAAATCATTTTAAGGCTGAAATATACGGTTTGGGTTTTATTTTTTATATTTCACACATCATTAAGACATACACAGGAGGTATATGACTAATACTGGTGATTACAATCCTGGATGGGATTTACGAATTTTTCGAAACAGGGCAGATACTTGATAATGACTCCTCTCTACAATAATACTAATCTGAGATTGCGCCCCCTCCAGTGTGTACTAGTCACAAATATACAGGGTGGATTTTTGAGAGGGATCAGTTAGGGCAGGTACCTTAACCGTTATAGGTGCAAGATAACATAACTTTTTAAGATTTTCTGAACTGCATTCACAGATTTTTGAGAAAATGTACGGTCAGCGAAAAAAGTGCTAAAATCAAAAAAAAATATTTTTATGTATATCAGGATCATTTAAGGTATGACTACTAGAAATGTTAGAAATCACCCATGCCAAACAATCTTATTTCTTACTGTGATTAAAAATTTCTTCAGGGCCAACTGAAATTTAAATACAAAAACTACAGACGGCACACACAAACTTAAAAATAGGTGATCTACGAAATAAATTGCTCAAAATGACCGCCGTTTTCTACATAAGCTCATTCGTTTTTGTACTGAGCAAGTAGCAGTTGATAATACGAGCAAGAAAAAAACTGAGATTGAGTCTTTAAAGTATAATTGTTCAGCAATCACTCCGCTCAACGCTCTTTGTGGACCAACTTTTTTTTATTTCGAATCATATCATTTTAGCTCCCCCTGAAAGTAAATTATACGACAAAATTGGCTTGAGTTAACGTTTAATCAAATATACAAATTATTAAAATATGAGAACTATAAGAGTTTCGGTTTTGATTTAATAAAATATTAAAAATTTATAGATATGGTATACTTTTATTCTAGCAAATGGTAAAACAGCAGCTACCATTAAAACTAGCGAGTGGCAAGAGTCAGCAGCCACCGCCGGGTTACCATCGATTACACGAATCACCAAGCGAGGTACATTTTTTAAACATTACTAGTAATTTACGAATAATTAGTATTCTCGTTATTAAATTAAATTTACCTAATATAATGATTTTTAATTCTGTTATTTATAAAAGTTTAGTCTTTTAATATACACACTGAAGTATTAAAGAGTCTTTTAAAAAGATTTACTTTTTAAAATATTATTAAAATAAATCGTTTATTCAATTTTCCAATATTTAAGGTTTTTTCACATTATGAAATTGTCAGACTTGAATATGTGGTATTTGATGCAAAACTGTTTACACATTTTGAACAAGGATACCAGTTATTTATAACCCAAATACGTTATTTAGTGGTGGTGGTATTTCATATTTCATAAAAAATATATTTGAGAGCATCGAAATGTACTCGTAAATAAGTAATATGAAACTCCACTGTTTTTGTACATGGTTGAAACAGATTGAATGGTTGTTTCCAGGAAGCGGAGTATCCGAATGTATTTTAACACAAAATTTTATTTTTATGTAAGTAAGTTGGTGTCGTAGACTGTGTAAACTATGCCTTCTTGATGTAACTGAGATTTCGTATCAATAATTATTTTTTTTTTACTCCTTACTTTGTAAGTACACTAAAGGGAGTATTTTATTTACTTATTGTTTTCGTTAAATAGAGTTTCTATCTATAACACTGCCTTTGAAATATAAACTTTACATTTAGTATATAACTTAGTTTATGTTGTTTAGTTTTTATACTACCTATCCTAAATAGGCTTTATTAGAATGTATATAATATTATCAATATTATTTTATTAAAAAAATAAATTAATAAAGAAAAAACCTTTCTTAAAATAGGCTTTTTCTTTTTTTTTAAATAGACGTGCAAGAAACAACTTGCCTTCCTTGAACTGTCCGCCATATTGGATTTAGAATGACTTAAGCTAATCATGCAATCTAAACCACGTCAATCGCTTAAGCTAATCAGTTGCAAGACTTGATCCGAATACACAAACAAACTTCGCAAGTTAAGCTTGTAAAATAATTAAAACCATTAATATACTTTTTATTTTTCAAGTCCAATTGCTGGAGATGCAAAACCTTTAATTAATAATAATTTTGGTGCTGTAAACACTATCTCAGTTACTTTGCTGTAGTTTAACTGTAAATACAATTACAATACTTCTTTTACAACCATTTTATCTGTTCAGCTTTTTGGTGTATGCATGCTTTATTTATATAAACTATATAGCATAAGCATATCTATAATTAAATTTTGAAACATATGCTCAACTTACACTGACTACGAATACAGAATTTTATCCATTAATCAGACTATAAGACAACATAAACCGAAATACTTATATGTACGCCTGCTTTTTAGATTTATCTAAAGCTTTTAATTTGGTTTGCTATGGTATATTATGGAAGACGCTCTAAAATTTATATATATCTCGAGTTAGTGAATATTCTAAGATAACTTTATGGAGATCAGGTTCACAGAGTTAGATAAACGGGAAAACTTTCTTGAACCAAACCGAATTGAATTCGGAGTGCGGCAAGGAGGATTAATCTCTCCTGCATATATAACGTGTGAGCTGTAAAGCGTCCAGTTGACGAATGAGACTCGTTGGCACAAATTTGGCATAAAATTTTCGGCACTGTTTCTGTGTCATATTATCTGCATCCTTTGTCCGTTACGCAAATATTCCTAAGTTAAATACTAGTATGTTCTAATATTATTTACATTTATAGCTATCACAAGGCTTAGTAATACATCACACACGCACCGGCAGCTCCCCCGCTCCGTTGCCTTCGCAACAACAGATCACCAACAAAGCTACCAGGTAACTATTTACTTGAAACATACAAATGAGATAAATTAACGTTACTATGTTCATGACGTGACATAAAAGGCAAACAAAGACATCAATGGCAACTTTTCAACCCATTTATAAGACGTAAAATTTTGATAACATTTTTTTTATACATTCAACTTTTATATACATTAAATGCAATAGAAATTTCCATAGAAGTATTAAATCCTTGCAAAACATCATAAAGAACCATTTTATGATTTGTTTACATTTTTTCTCACTCCAAGTTAAAAAAAAGAGTATAGAAACTTATTTTATCAACACTAATTTTATAAATATGAAACATTAGATTTTTGCATGATTTCAATAATTCTTTCAACAATAGAAAGATACTTTCCGAGTAACATACAAAACTACGGATACGATTTTAAAAATTCTTTCACTGTTACATAGTTACATTTAGTGTTGCCATTTCGTTTTCAATGAATTTGATGCTTTAAGCTGTTGTACACATATAAATTAGATATATCTTCCACAGAACCAACACATATCCAAAGTTACCGGACAAATTCAGGGTCCGATCTCCGGAAACAATACCCGCGGTGCCGTTGCCCGTCCCCGGGCCTCCCGCGGAGGAGGAGGTCATCTATTTCTGACATGAGGGCCCTGCCACCAGGCACTCGAGCTCCTGAGACTGCCTGATAATTTAGACCCTTTTTCCCTGTTGCATCCCCCAATCTCCTTAGTCCTCTGTGATGTTCCTGTGTCCCCCAATTACATATTACAGGTTTTGGTTCCTGAATATAATACTCTAACAATGATAAACGACCCTAATACTTAATCTAGAATCTTCTAAATGTGACTTTTGTTGTCGAGGAAATTTAATAAGGACTGAAGGTGTTTAGGGACAAACCAGACAAAGGGTTTAAATTAAAAAATAAAGACTAATCATACTTGTGTATCTAATATATATGAGTATTGGGAATTCGTGCAGCTATGAACGGCAGCTACATATATTTTAAAAAAAATGACAAATGTCCTAGTCAAAATTAAAAGTGACAAATGCATAATGACTTGAACTTGACGTTATTGAAATTAATCGAATTAATATAGATGATGTTGTTGTGTATATATCTTGTTGATATGTTGAAGTTTGTAGGGTTGTAACGGATTGACAATCTGCATTTGCAGTCTTCTGTATATTTTGGGTTTTAATGTTGTGTACATTTACTCTAACTTCAACATAGTGATTTTATAAATAATTGGTGGTTTTGATCAGTCTTGGAAAAATATGGGCTTGAATTTTTTTTTTTGCGTCATGTCACACCATTTTAGTGCAGAACGGCAGTAAAAATCCGGAATTAAAAAAAATTATGTCATAGCAAAAAATAGTAAGCAGATCTATATTCAGCATCCTTAAAGTGATCATATTTTTATTAAAAGTTGCAGGGTAGTGTAATTATGTAATATAATATCAGATTTTTCGAAAAAAATTTTTTTTTTTTAAATTTTTTGAATTTAGTTAATCCGTTCCCGAGATATCATTCCATATAAAATGTAGAGAAATTTTTTTTTTATATTTTTCTGTTTTTTGGAACGATTCAATAGTTTTTTTTTTTCAAGATTGACCAAAAGACACTTAATAAGAGCAATTATCGACTCTGTTCCTTTGCAATAAGATCTATAATACATTACTGACATCAAATAATAAATTATAAATTTTTAACGTATTCAATGCACGCAGTTTTAACTAAATTTATATTTCTACACTTAAAAAACTATATTCTTTTATCTTTACAAGGTAAAATCGACCATTCGTATTTGATTAATACGGACAGATAGATTTTATTATAACTCATTATATAATAAAGATATATAACTATGTGAAGTTAAGTACGGTCGATTTTGCTATAATATTAAATATATAATAACACTAGATCTACTGTTACTTGTAAATATGTTGAGAATAATAATTATATGACTTATTGTATGTAATAGAATGTTATATTCGATAATCAAGTAATTTAATTATATATTAAGAATGGCAATTGGATGTTTTTGTTGAGAAAATGGCGGAAATTATGAAAAAACTATAACTAAATTATGTAAATAACACTAGTCACTACGAATTATACACTAGCGATCTTCTCCGGCCTCGCGCGGTTACTTTCTCTACTATAATATGCATGTATTATACATATAAACCTTCCTCTTGAATCACTCTATCTATAAAAAAATCGCATCAAAATCCGTTGCGAAGTTTTAAAGATCTAAACGTACATAGGGACGGACAGACGGGAAGTGACTTTATGTATAATATATATAAGCAATCTTGACGTAATGAATATAAATATACATTTAATACACTACGCGACTTGCCACCATTTTGTTTTAAAATAGCGCCACATATACCAATAATAACTTTAAAACTTAATTGTCAAAAAAAGACTTTTTAAGTCTAATTTTTTGATTCTAAATCTCAAAAGATGTTTTTTATTTATCTTTATTGTACACAAATAAATTAATAAACTGAATTAAGACACGTAATTTGGGTAGGATCGTAAATACATCACATTTTTTTGACTTTTGTAATATAGTGAACTATCAGTCGTGAACTGCTATGATGATTTTTCGTATTTTACATTAATAACTTTATTATTTATTACCTACTCTGTTCTAATATATGTATGTCATTTTTTATAATATATCAGAGCGTCTACCGGAGCTAAAAGTAGGCCATAGGCCATAGGAAATAAAATACACAATAAAGAGTCTCAAAAATTCGGACACAGTATAATATAATTTTTCGAAAGAAAAAATTACCTAAAAAAATAACACATATAATGTTTTAGCTTGACATGTTAATTATATTTAACGATTTGCCTTAAAAGTGGGCAAAACGTTTCAGTATAGCAACAACCATTTCAGACGTCACTTCAATATATCTTATGGCGCAACGCCTAGCAGCAGTCTATAGGATTCTCTGTCAACGATTTAGGCAAACGAATTGAAATAGACTAATAAGTATTTTCCATACAAAGCGTAGTAAGGTGACTTTTTTGACAGACGCTTCAAAGCGATCGCCACTGATAATTTCTCAGGTATTCATCGTCGTCTGGTTGAATCTGCTATTAGATTAAATAACTAGCACGTTCATTGAATGACTAAAATACAACTCGTCAAGTTGTTTAATGTAACGTTCAACGTCTTGACTGAACGTCATTTAGCATAGTCGTTGAATGGGATATAGCCGACTTTGTAATGTTTAGTTAGAGTAACTTAAAATGAGGACATGACACACCTTATTATGATTTTATAATGTATTTTAAGTCTTCAAATTTTTCTTTATAAGTAGCCGGCGGCGGCGTAATTGTAAATCCATGCTGTCACACTATTTTATTACGAATAACGCAATTTAAAGTAAATTTAATCAAAAAATATCAACACAGTGCTATCTGTGCGAGCTGTTTGACGCCATATTTGTTTTGGTGACTACTAACGCCGCAGTGAGACAAAAATAAATTAAATTTCAATCACCTGACTGATTTTATGTCCGCTCTGTTCAAAGGCCTATGTTACAATCCGCTAACTAGTTGGACGTTGAAGTAGATTCAACCAGATGACGGCGATATATATACTCTTACTAGCTGACCCGGAAAACGTTGATTAGCCATATGAATTTGGGGTGGGCCACCTTTATCACTTAGGGGGATGAAAAATAGATAGTAGCCGATTCTCAGACCTACTGAATATGCATATAAAATTCAAAATACAGGAATTTTTGCATTGTGTTAGTAAACTGTATTTTCCTTATAAACATTTAATCGAAAACAAAAACATACAATTGCCACTCTTTTATCAATTTACTCTTAAGATTGTTTGCAGATATTTGATTAGGAATAAATTGTTTTGCATTACAACAACTAACTTGTAATAATATGTCGACATTTATAATTTATTATACTACAACTATAATTACTTGAGCTCCATTAGCAAGTCATTTAAATACAAATAGGTAAGTCATGATTATGTTAATGTTAATAGACATGATGGCTTTTGATAAGGAAATATAAATTTTATAGCAGCAAAACCATCGTGACATCATCATCTTGAATGGCGTTGAAGCTATCATGGCGGATTATGACAAAATAAAAGTACAGTGTAATGTCCATATAACGTCACTCTATTTAACGACGACTGAAGCGTTGAATTCTCTCGACTCTGGTTAAGTTTTTTATACAGTGATAATCTATGTAGCATCACACCCACTCAATAACGACACCAATACGTTATTATCCAGTAAAAAATTGTACCTTATTAGGGTCCATTCATTTATTAAGTAAGACTTTTTTCGCTAGTTTTTGACCCTCATCTTCCCTATTATAAGAAAAAATAAGAATAGGCTAACCCCCTCTCCCCCTGTTTAATATTTATTACGTAAGAATCTTTAGGAAAAACATAAGGTTCTCAGTGGAGGGGTTCAAACCCCTCGATCCGAGTGAACCTCGGCACACGCGCTTTTTTCAAAGAATAATTTTAACTTTAGCATTTTTGTGATCTTACGTAACAACTATCGAGACTCCCTCCCACCCCCTTGTAAGAAATAAATAAGACATGGTCGATCCCCCTACTCCCCGAAATCGTCTTACGTAATAAATGGCCCCTTACTAGCCAATATCAGTAAGAACTGTAGTTATGTATGATCCTAGCCTCAGTTCTCAAAGGTGTGTGAAGTCTGCCAAGTCGCACTGGGCCAGATGGTGGTCTATAGCCTAACCCCCTCCTCATTCTGAGGAGACCAATAATGGGTTGTGATGATGATGTATTAACTCAACTGTCGACATCATACGTACTAAAGATTCTAAGAAATTCTATTTCTTTCCATATTGGGATTACCTCAGTATCGCAAATTATGAATAAAATAAAGAAATTCAACTAAAAAAGTGGTGCAGTTTAAAACCGATATTTGTTTTTTCTCCATTTAACGCTATTCCTTAATTGTCGTTATATCGAGCTTACACTGCATTATTATAGTAATAGGGAATATGCATTTTTTATATCTTAAATTAATCATTAACATCTTTATAATGTAGAAAAAAAAAATAGTCTAACTAGTCTAATTATCTATTAAAATTAAATTAAAAACTAAATCAACTTGAGCCGCCTAGATTCAGTATAAACCAAACTCTATCACAGTATGATTATTGATGCCGATAAATCCAATGTTGTGTCATGTGACGTCACATGTAATTTCGACCATTAATCGAATTTCCCTACCATATTTTCAACTTTAATATGGGAGGGAAATTCACACGAAAAACGCGTACGCCCATAAGATATTTTGAGTTGAGATGATAAGGGGCCGTTCAAGTATTGCGTAAGCATTAAAGGGGGACAGGGGATCTTTGTTTACGTAATCCTCCCTATAACACGGTAGATTAGTTCCGCGTTATAGGAGTATTCTCGTATAACGCGATAATGATGCACGTTCTCTTGTAGATAAATTAATTTCCTTTCTAACTTAGGATTTTGTTTCCTTTTTACTTGTCAAGCTTTAAAAAAAAATATTTGTATGACCAATATTTTTACAATTCAAAAACTAGGAACACAAATTTAATAAAATAATCTAATTTAATATTATTACAACATTGACACAATGTGCAAAGGTACGCGAAATTAATAATGAACTGTACAAATCATTATAAATTTCACAGTATAAATTTCACAGTCTGGGAAATCCCCGCGTTATATGGGGGAATTCCCGTATTATGCGAGGGACTAAAATCGCGTAATATGAAAACGCTTTATAAGGGTGATTACTGGTTTTTAATGACGTGATTATGTGAGCGATAAAAAGTAAATCCTCAAAATGAGGAGGGAAAAGAATGCATGTATTAATGTTAACGTAAGCATAGAGGGGGAGTGGTTAGGGCTTTGCTTACTTTCGCAGACATTTTATGCATATTCCCTATTCTCATATACTGTCATCATGTCTATTATGGAGAACATAAATCCACCCTTAAAGTTTTATTTAAATTGTAATGGGATTGCCTAGACTCTAACTTCAAACTCAGCTACTAATACGGTAGACGAATATCTGCAAACAATTGTTGTTTAGCTCACAAAGTATATTGTTGTTACAAGAACTCATGAGACTATGTAACTATTTTTCGCGCATTTACTGTAATCCTTTTTACTGTTTAGTCTTTGAGAGTGATATTTTGATCTATTGTCTTATTTAGGACACCTTTCGTACTTGTATATATCGATGTTGATGTTTGAATATATTATAAGTATATTATACGGACAAATTATTTTAAATCATTTAATATCGACTCACTCGCTTTCACTAGCTGTCGGCGTGTTCCGACACCAAACATCATGACAATAACTAAATATTCTATTTTTCCGAGTATTAGAGGCACTTTCTATTCGTCTCAATATAAATATATTTATTCATATATTAGAGATTTCCTTACTTAGGCTATTTATAGGATATGTTTGTTTTCGGCCGCGGCCATTTGCATTTATCGTGTCGTTCCTCCTAACAAACTTATTGGATATATTTTCTATTAGATCGTTTAAGCATAATATTGCATTTAGTACGATAAGACCTAATTTGCGACGTACGAGATGTGGGTAGTATAAAAAGATCGTGGCAATCGGGTTGAATTGTTGATGTTTGAACTCGTTGCTTGTTTATATGTTTGTGATATTGAGGCCCTAAAGTTCGATAACTTGTTAATAATAAGCTTCGTGACTCGCATTCCACTATTAGGCTGAGTTTCCACCATAACTGAGCGGACTAAATCATCTCAATCTCTGGTGGAGTCACAGCCTAAGAGCTGTTCTATCACAAAGTCTCAAGCATAGCCAGTAACAGTTTCACGTATTACAGTATTTTTGTCATCGACAAATAGATTTTACCGTAGTGATAGGAAATTGTACTTAAATTAGACCCTAAGTTTAAGTTACGCAATATTTACGTTAGCTTTAATCGATATTTATATTTTCTTCCCTATTCTTAGAATCCTATGTTCATTTTAATGTGGCAACGACAATACGACTATGTATTGCTCAATTATGCTCATTTTAACCCTTATATTTGATTGATATTAAATTGTCTGTTCGATTGTATTTGATTCCTGTCGCTTTTATTATTTGTGAACATGATCTGTGGCAGTTTGCAGGATATCTGCATGTATTTAGAATAGACGAATGAGAATTAAACATTTACCTAGAACATTAAATCCTTTTTTTTCTAAACCTAAATTAGAATTCAACCTTACCCGAAGTACAAAATGGCGGGATAAAAAAATTCGTAAAAGTCTGTTAATAACACATTTATTACAACATACAATAGTAAAAACATCTATTAATTGGATGAATAAGAATTAAACATTCACATAGAACTAAATGCCCTTTCTTCTAAACCTAGAATAGAATCCATCTTTGAGTCACCCGAAGTTCAAAATGGCGGGATCAAAATATTCGTAAAAATCTGTTAATAACTACACATTTATTAAAACATACAACAGTAAAAACATCTATTAATTGGATAAGACTATGCTATATTAAAAACTCATTTTTCAAACAATTTTTGTAGAGGAGTTCCTTCAAGGCCGGGGGGATGTTTGATACTATAAAGGCATTCTTGTCTTGCTCGCCGATTTATCTCTTACTCTAGCTGTGACGTTTGCGCCGCCGGTCGCATATTTTTATCCGCTATATTATTAATTTTAAACCGCGCCGCAACATCATGATTCTGAGGAATCGTAACCGCATCATGCTAATAAAAAGCCGGCCTTCTGGAAGATATAGACCACGGCCGGCAGAGTCACAGGTAAGTGAGTGCTTCCTATACCACACGCCATTTTTTTTTATTTGAGTGAGCAAGCAATTTCTTAAAATTGATTAACCGCAAAAAGAATACAGTCCACTATTAATTTAAATAGAAATGGTTAAAATCCCCAACAACTGTGCTATATTAAAAAATCAACCTTCAAACTTATGCCAAAAGAGAGTTTGAATTTCTTCGCAATCAAATTGTTTAGCCTTATTAATAACACTTCTCCAGGCTGAAATGTAATTTACACTGTCCTTAACTTTCGGTGGCATCATCAGGAGCGCTATTAAAAACGTCTCGTATACCTGAACGTCGGTCATACGATCACACACGTAAAGGGTTAGTTCACCTCTGCTTATTAACTTTGTGTTATAAGTCATTTTTTCAATAACACTATTAACCATCTCAGCTAACTCTGGACACAAACTCGGGTAAAACACATTCTTTTGTTTAAGTTCCACCAAAAAAGCTACAAGTTTCTCTGCAATATCTGCACTGAGGACATCAAAATCTAAATCTTCATTTTTGAACTTAGGCTCTGACCAAGACGTTTTTAATGTGATCAATAGATGGATCTCGCAATACAATAAATACATCTGCTTTACAGGTAGCAAATCCTCGAGCTGCTTAACGATGTTCTCCAACATAGGTATTGCATGAGTTTTGTCGGCGTCCCAATAAGTTAGAAATAGTGTAGTTTTAAGGAAGGTTTTTAGAAATTGACGTACAGTAAAAGTGTTATCGTGGACTTGATCCCACATTTCTACGCACTTTTTAATAATAGTAGAAACTAATTCGCAACTTTTGTTAAACTGTTCTATACCATCAAAATGGGTGATATAGTTTGCTGCAAGAATCCATTTCCCATTTATTAATGATTCGATGTCATTACTACTGTATTTTGGTCGAATATTATTCTGGAATAGCATGAAGCTAACGAATTCATCTAGAATTTGGACGCGGCAGAAGTCTTTTTCTATAATCTCAATATTCGCCACCATATTGTCTATGACCGCCTTTTGTCTACATCGATTTTTCGAATTATTCTCAGGTAGTTTTGCAACAGCTTTCCAGGAGGTTTCTATAAAATCGCTCCTAAATTGTGTCGGGACCTTTGACGTATTTTGTAACAGGCTAAAGATCTCATCTGGATCATTTTCATTTAAATCTAGTGTCAATATTTTTAGTACTTCATGAATATCCCTCTGAGCGTTTGTTTCTAAGTAATTAAAGAGAGCAGTGTAAATAATCATACGAAGAGACACATTTTGCGTCTTTTTCCAAACATCTAATATCAACTTCTTCAAACTTTCCACGTCAAAGCACTTGAATGCAAGACGCAGACCGTGTTTTTGTATCGATACTGGAGCATCTAGGATTTCGGCGACAAATTGTAACATGAGAGGTCTTGGAAGATTAGCAGCATACGCACCGAAAAGTGGTATGCAGAAAGGCACGTAGTCTCCTACAATGTATCTCTGAACAGCCTGCAGGGGCACCGGCGGTCTCGAGCAATGAACAAATCGACAAATACTCTCTTGTACTCTCAACAACCTTCGATCCATAATATCGTGGGGTATTTTTGGTAGAACTGGAGCATACTTAAGCATAAGATTCATTTTGTAATCTTCATTTGCAATTTGGAATATACTGCATATAATAGTGTAATATGATGTGGTGTAAACGTTATCATCTTTTTCTAATAATTGCTCAAGTAAATTAAGAACATTTATGGCAACGTCATTTGCAAAATATATCTTTAATTTTTTCATCAATTTAGTTAATCTATATTTATAAGGAAAAGTACGGGATTTCCAGAATTCTGGCAACTTGTTCAAGAGTAATGTCGCGTCCTCTTTCAACAGACGTATCAAAACAGTTTCCGTATTATCTTTTTTTTCGTACCCATGGATAAAGGTATGATTTTTATAAATCTTCCAATCTTTTTTCATATATTTCATAATTATATCTGGGATGTCATCCTTTGTCTTTTTAAACATTTCTAGAACCATTATAGTACAAGAAATGATGTCTGTTATTTTGTTCTTGTTTTCTTCAGCCTCCTCCTTCTCATCACACTCTTTCATATTATTGATGCAGAGATTAATATAGAATTTAAAAACCAACTCTGTTTCTTCTTCAGTTAACTTCTGGAAGTGTCCGGTTATGTAATGGATTCGCGTATAAGAAATTATCTCAATTTGTAATGTTTTCGGTATTTCTTTATTATGTATAATGTGGTAAACCAAAGAAATGGTTCTAAATTGATCAAGATAGAAATCTTCAGTATAAACATCCATGCTGTGTAAAATCTTGTTATAGACATTCCAAGTGGTATCGTTAAATTTAAAAACATTGTAAACATCATATATTTTATCCATAAAATCTATTTTATTTATACTTTTTTCATTAATATGTCTATCGTAAAAATAGTTAAGCAATTTTTGTAATTCTAATTCGGTTTTAGTAGAATCGATTAAAACATTAAGCATTTCAGCCCTCTTAGAGTGATTTGTGGTGATAGAAATATATCTTTTGATTTCCTTGAAAGCAAGATCGAAGTTCACATATTGGTACCATAGATAATTTTGATCTTGTCCTAGTATCACTCTGTTTTGCTTTAAATTTTCTAGAGCCCAAGCTTCTCTCTGTTCAGTAGTAAATAGCAGATACAATTTGTTGTCATAAAATTCTGTGCTCATTTCAAATGGTTCATTAGGATACTTAGCTTCAAACAACTGCTTTAAATAAGGAACAATTTTGTCTTTTGGAATAATATTTATGATTTCTTTATATATTTTACAAAAATTGAGAGACCAAAAATCTTTAGCATTTGACGGGAGCAATGAGGGTATATAAAGTTTAGCGTCCGCGACAGTACTGTGTTTCACTATCATTTTTATATGCAGATAGTCAAAGTAAAGTATTGGATTTTTTAACAACCTTTCTTTATATTTTGTTAAAATATCTTTAGATATTCTTAAACCTAAAATCTCATTTCTACCTTTTAAATAATTAAGTCTTGGCGGGCCAAAGTTATAGACATAAGTTTCAACTAAATCTAAGTATTTATCGTTAGAAACAAAATACAAATAGCGGAGCTGACAGATGACATTGTGCCGATTATATATCGGACATGTTTGCAAGTAAGTCTCAGCTAGAGAAAATGAATTTCCAACAAATTCCTTTACATTTATAGATTTATCAATATTATCTGGTACTTTTAAGAACTCTAATTTATGTGCTTCTGATGTAAAGATAAGAAATTTGAACGCTATACTTTTCAATTTGTTATCCACGCAGTATTTGTAAAAATTGAGAGCTCTTTCCTCATTTCTAACATGCGTAGATATAGCATTTAACATTTTAACCTTCATTTTTACTGACATCAGAGTAAATATGTTTTTATGTAAATACTCAGGATTTATGAAAGTACTATACTCATCTTCGTATATCCACAAGCACTTTAAGGCTCTTGAAACATACAGAGAGTCCCCACTCTTAAATGTTTCCAGAATATAATTGATTTCTCTGTACTCTGAGGCCACATCGATTTTAAATAATCTGTCTACATCGGACTTTTCTTCTAGTACTTTAATTTCATCAAAATTAACCTTTTTTTTGACTGTTTCTTTTACTAGTCTGTTGATCTCTTGTTGACGCTTGGGCAAGTTTGTTCCAGTTAACTCCAACATGGTTGTGGGTGTCCTGTAACAAAATAATTTGTAAAAACCACTTATTAACGCAAAAGTTTGTAACGCAAAATTGCTAGTAATGTATAATTTTATTACACTCAATTTTGGTTGGTCTTCATCATTACCTGTTAAGGGAATGTTGCTGAACTGGGTCTCTTCCGCAAAATGAGGAGGAAGTTAGGCAATTCTACCATTCTATCCTTTTTTATAGATTTTCTCACTTTTAGGGAAAGTCTCAGGAGTGCAGGCTTCCTCACAATTTTTTTTTATTCACCGTTACAGCAAGAGATATTTGATTGCTTAAAAAACACAACTCAGAAATGTCAGAGGTGTGTTCGGGAGGGGGATTAAACTCAGACCTCCTGACTAAGACATCAAACTCAAACTATTTTATTTCAAATAGACTTTTTACAAAATACAACCTAAAACATTCCTAAATGTAAACTACTCATTAGACCATAGAATGATCAGGTCAACAGTGAACATTCAAAAAACAAAAAAAGCATATCTCATTACAACAAATTAAACATCAAATCAAAACTATGTAACTGATAACATCGACAAATACACATTAAATCTAACAAATTATTTACCGGACCTTCTCAACTGAAAATAAAGTAATACTGTTCAACAATATTACGACAGTCTGACAACTGGTATTAACTTAAGCTTATAAAACATAACAAAAAAAGAAACAGGACAGAAGAAAACCAAATTTTAACAGGCCGAACAAAAGAACTATTGGTTTGCAGGAAACACTTGCAAAAAACCAAACCAAAATCACAGTCTATGAAAAACGAAGTAACAAATAAATACATTAAAAATGACTACAAAAACTACAGAACAAAAATCCTGGAAAAACATCTTATCAAAACAGGCAGCTTTAAGAAGGCTGGAAGAACGACAAACAAAGAAAAATTGCCCGCAACCGACAAGAAGTCCTCGACATAGCAACAACTTTCTACAGAGATTTATACAGTTCGTGAGAAGAAATTAACACAAACACAAGATCTTATCAAACCAACATCGTATAACAAAATAGTAACATAGAATAACAAGAAGAGATAGACAGAAAAAGAAGCATCACAACACAGAAAAAGAAGTATTAAAGGCCATCCAACATCTGAAACTAGAAAAAAGCCCAGGTCCGGACAACCTGACTAATGAAACCATCAAAGCAGCAGACTCTCTACTGTGCGCTCCACTAACATACCTATTTAACCAAATATATAACACAGTCGAGATACCACAACAATTGTTAGAATCCAACATCACCTTACTGTATAAAAAAGGAGATCCAAAAGACGTAAGCAACTATAGACCGATCAGCTTAATGCCTCACTTATACAAACTCTTATAATCAGTTGTGGAAAAAGAATAAGCATCATAGTAGACAAACATCAACCGATAGAATAAGCAGGCTTCAGAAGAGGATTCTCAACAGTAGACCACATACACACCATCGAACTAATCATAAAGAAACACCAAGAATTTAACACACCACTATATATTGCTTATATAGATTACAAGAAGGCTTTCGACACAATACTACACTCTGCCTTCTGGGAAACATTACAAGACCAACAAGTATATAATACCTACCTGGCAGTAATAAAATCATCTATATCAACAGCACAAGCAAAATACAACTGAATAACATTCGCCTAACATTTTCAATTACAAGAGGCGTAAAACAATGAGACCCACTATCCCCGAGGGTTTTCATAGCAGTGCTAGAATCAGTTTTCGGAAAGCTAGATTGGAAGGCTCATGGCATTAATATTGGTGGGAAATATCTAAAACACCTTAGATTTGCTGACAACCTGGCTAATAATAGTTCAAACCTAGAATACATGTTGAACACATTGAAAAAAAGTAGGACTAGCAATAAACTACAGCAAAACTAAAGCAATGACAAATAGTAACAAAAACCCAATAACAATAGACGATGAACATATAGAGTATGTCAACCAGTAAAGCAACTTAGGAAAATAAGTTTTGACTCAAAATGTAATAAAAAGGAAATTGAAAGAAGAACCAAAAATACTTGGGATAATTCAGGCTAATTCAGCTCAAAAAAGTATGACGAAAGTGATGGACATGTGTATATTCTTTACATTGACATATGCATTCCAAACATGGAAGTTGATGGAACGAAGCATGATGAAAATTAAAAAAATACAAAAAATAAATCACGCCCAAATCAGAAATAAATCGAAAGTTATAGACGCACTCGTCCAGGCGCAGAAACTTAAGTGGAAATGGGCTGGCCACGTTGCCAGACTACAAGACGAAAGGTGGTGATCCCAAGTAACCATGTGGAAAGGTCCAGAGGGCAAAAGGACGCTGGGCTGATGACGTCGTGGAGATAGCAGAGCCTAACTGGGTATGGAAGGCTCACGATAGAATCAAATGGAAATCTCTGGAAGAGGCCTTTACCTCATAGAGGGTTCTGATGCAAAAACAATTACTTCTAATTAATAGATAATTAAGCAGTGATGGCCCAGTGGTTGAGACTTCAAGTCTTACTCGGGAGGTCCGAGGTTCGACCCCCACACAGGCACACACCTCTGACTCTGAGTTATGTGTGTTTTAAGCAATTAAATATCACTTGCTTCAACAGTGAAGGAAAACATCGTGAGGAAACCTGCACTCCTGAGAGTTCCTAAAAAGTTCTTAAAGGTGTGTGAAGTCTGCCAACCCGCACTGGGCCAGCGTGGTGTACTATGGCCTAATACCCTCCTCATTCTGAGAAGGAGACCCGGCTCAGCAGTGGGCCATTGAAGGGTCGTGATGAACATGATGAATAGATAATTGTTTTCCTTTTTTTACAAAAGCAAAATGTTTATTTTTTCCTAACTGTATATAACTTTTGTACAAACTTTGATGTTTTTTCGACTTATATTGGTCTGTCACGCAGCAGTTAATTGAAAATAGTAAAATGACAAAAACATCATTTTTTTGGGGTATACAACAATCAACCAAATATTAAAATTAGCAGCCATTGTGTTGGAATATTTTTTGTTACTTACCTATCTATCTAGTTCTTATTAGTGATTACAGGTAAAACAATTTATAAAAATTAACAGATAACAATTTATCTGACCAGACCTGTAATATAATCTTTAATCAATAAAGCCATGTTGAATCCGCAGTTTGATATAGATAAACATTGAGTCACTAAGCATACATTTTACCGACTACAAGCAAAAGAGGATATCTGTTTTTTGTAAATACAACTTTAAAGATTAGAAATATATAAATTTTATAAACGAGTTTAGAAAATTAGAAAAATTGTGCTTATAATATTAATTAAATTTTTAGTTTATTGTCTTGTGAACAGTATTACCATATAGCTTTTTGAAAAGAGAGACTGTTGAGTTTCTTGAAAAAGGAGTGATGGTCTAGTGCTTGAGAGTTGGAATGAACGGAGAACAGATATGAACGAGGAATGTTTTATTAAGAACTAATAAACTTGCTTTATTTGACTCACTCTGAGCAAGTGATGTCTTACTTGGGAGGTCTTGAGTTTGATCCTGGGCACACACCTCTGACTTTTCTGAGTTACGTTTATGTTAAGCAATTAAATATCACTTGCTTTATGGGGGATGGAAAACATCGTGAGGAAACCTGCACAAGGCCACCGTGGTGGACTATTTCCTAATACCTTTCTCATACTGAGGAGGAGACCCCGCTCAGCAGTAGACAATTGACAAGCTTCAGACAAACTTGCTTAGTAACAAAGGCGGCTATGTTTGGCCAGAGATGAACGAGGAATGTTTTATTAAGAACTAATAAACTTCCTTTATTTGACTCACTCTGAGCGATGCTAGATATATAAAGAGATTCTATTGATTCTAACTAATACATTCCTTTCTCCTCCTCCTAGCACTCTTTGGTGGAAACGTAGGCTAATGATACTGCATAACATCATGAAGTTAATTGCAGTATATTTTTGGTTGACAAATATGTCCAAAACATAAATTAAAAAGTCTTACTTAATGCATTTTTATTACTCCAAATTATATCCAAAGAAATACTGATATTAAATTGAGGCCTATGGTTAAGTATTTCTTTTATCGTCTCTGTGATGATACAAATGTTGGACATCTCGTACTCAAAGACCCTTTTTGAGTTAAAAATAAAATGGTCACTATACTACACACCTCAGGGAAGGAAGAACAAACACTACTTTTAACAAGGTTTAATTTAACAAGGCTTTAGTATATGGGTCCCGGCCCCAGGATGTGTGGAACCTATATAACATTTTTGCCGAAAATTAATTGTGCTGGATTTAGAGCAATCCATAGAAATAAATAAAATTGTAGTGTCTGTTTGTAATATTAGAATAACCCCTTTTCACTAAGTGCATATGGATGTATACATGCACACGGGACATATACCAAAATTTTTTTTTTTTTTTACAATTTTTGTCTGTCCGTTTGTTCCGGCTAATCTCTGAAATGGGTGACCCACTACAAGGAGTAACGTAGGCTACTTAACATCTCGCTACGACCCATAGGAGCGGAGCAATATGCGAGCGAATTCGCGTGGGCGGCTAGTTTAAAATATAGCACTCCTATATTTTTATAGGGATGCTCTAAGTTACTCAAATATAAAGGTCACACCCCCATATACTAAAGACAAGCCATTAATTTTAATAACTTATTATATTTTTACTAATCTAATGAATATTCCATAATATTTTTTTATCTAATCTCTTTTACTTTAACATTTCGGTTCAATATTTTATACAGAAAATTAATCTTACCTTTATATTTAATAATTTCCAAAGCTTCTGTTATTAATTATTTCTCAGTACTTGGGCGACAGTTTGCACTACAAGTTTTATCTTAAGAATTTAAATCAAATTCAAATAAATAGAGTTAATCCGCATCTTTCAAGGCGACTTATTGAATATTGATCTTATTTACAAACTGAAATAAAATAGGGATGGGGGAAAATAATCGATATATTTCAACGATATTTTAAATGTGGAAACATCGATATTTATTTTTGAATATCCATATTTTTTGTCTGCATAATATATTCATATTTTGAAAACCTATGATGATATATCGATATTATTTATTTAAATAATGTAAATAGTAAAACAAATATTTGGTGATCTCATTGTAATGTTGCCATAAAGGTTTGAGATCTATCCTCAGTGCTGTGCGATATTTATCGATATCGACTAGTAGATATTCTGATATCGATATTAAGCAATTTGATATAGATAACAATTTTTTATTAATATTGTGAACACTAATATTCTTGTGTGTCTTGATACAAAAAAACCATCAACGTTTTAAACTTTTGAGTATTTACAAGATCCTAAAGACTGTAAATTAAATGATTACACAAATAAAACACAAGTACTTACAACACTTTTTATTACACTTGTTTCCTATAATCATAAGGTCGTTGCAACAGCGTAGTGTTTAGATGATTAGATTACAATACCGCTGGACCACAAGCTTTAGCTATACGCAGGGACGCGCCGTCTAAATGTGCGAGATCGGCGCTAGGAAAATAAATTCTTTTCTGGGAGCGCCAGACCGCAAATATAATATGACATGATTTGATAAAAAAAATATATGTAAATAATTGAAGACAGGGGCACAGAATACAAAAAGTACAGGAGAGGGCCAATCACATTAATGTAAGCGAGTCTAGATAGAGTTGATTTTTTTGCTCTTCAAGTATTGGCGTTCATAAGAAGTAGTTGACACGATGGCGCAGAACATGCTTGTTGGCTAGCGGAGCTATCACTTCTTTTTGTCTACGTAGATTCTTCAAATTTTTCTCAGGCAATTTTGCAACAGCTTTCCAGGAGGTTTCTATAAAATCGCTACTAAATTGTGCTGGAAACTTTGACGTATAGTGTAAAAGACTAAAAATCTCCTCTTGATCATCTTCATATAAATCTAATGTCAATATTTTTAGTACTTCATAAACATCCCTTCGAGAATTTGTTTCTAGATAGTTAGTGAGAGATGTGTAAATAATCATACGTAAAGATACATTTTTCGTCTTTTTCCAAACATCTAATATCAATTTCATCAAACTTTCCACATCGAACCACTTGAACGCAAGACGCAAACCGTGTTTTTATATCGATACTGGAGCATCCAGGATAGCGGCAACAAATTGTAACGTGAGAGGTCTTGGAAGATTAGCAGCATATGCTCCAAACATTGGCAAACAGTAGGGCACGTAGTCTCCCTTTATGTATTTCTGAACAGTTTGAAAGGGCACCGGCGGTCTCGAGCAATGAACGAATCGACAAATACCTTCCTGTAGTTGACACGATGGCGCAGAACATGCTTGTTGGCTAGCGGAGACAGAGTTCCCGTTTTTTTGCTCTTCATGTACCGTCGCTCATAAGTATTTGATACGCAGGCGCTGAAGATGCTTGGCGCGTGCCTGGCCACCTGACGCTGTCCGTCCCGCTCTTACTATTAGCACTGGTAAAATTATTTATCGTGTATAGCCCGAAATACAAATTAGCGAGATAAAAACAATCAAACTCATTTTTTATAGCAAAATAATTTCTTTCAACCTTGATAGAAATAATTTAAACCCCACAAATCAGAATTTAACACACAACTTGTTTAGTAGAAACAAATTTCCTCATTTGACAAACTTATGCCACAAGAGAGTTTGTATTTCTTCATGATCAAACTTTTTAGCTTTATCAATTACGCTTGTCCATAGTGTCTTATAATCATCTTCAGCTTTCGGTGGTATCATCAGAAGCGCTATTAATAAAGTATCGTTAGTCTGAACGCTGGTCAGACGATCACATACGTGAAGTAGTAATTCAGTGCTATACATTATGTTACATGACATTTTTCTAACAACAACACTAATCACTTCAAATAGCTCAGCTTGTAAACTTGCGTAAAATAAATTCTTTTGCTTAAGATCCACTAAAAATGCTACAAGTTTCTCTGCGATATCAGAATAGAGAAAATCTAAATCTAAATCTTTACTATTGAGCTTGGGATCAGACCAAGAACTCCTTAGTATGATCGATAAATGGAATTCACAATATAATAAATATATGTGCCTCATAGGTAGCGAATCCTCGAGCTGTTTAATGATGTTTTGCAGCATGGGTATTGCATGAGTTTTGTCGGCATCCCAATAGGTCAGTGATAGGGTCTTTTTAAGGAAACTATTTAGAAATTGACGTACAGTAAAAATGTTATCATGGATTAGATCCCACATTTCTACGCATTTTTTAATAATAGTAGAAACTAATTCGCAACTTTTGTTAAATTGTTCTATACCATCAAAATGGGTGATATAGTTTGCTGCAAGAATCCATTTCTCATTTATTAATGATTCCATTTCATTACTACTGTATTTTGGTCGAATATTATTCTGGAATAGCATGAAGTTTATGAATTCGTCTAGAATATAAAGGCAGCAGAAATCTTTGTCTATAAGCTTAATATTATCCACTATATTTTTTATCACTTCTTTTTGTCTACGTAGATTCTTCAAATTTTTCTCAGGCAATTTTGCAACAGCTATCCAGGAGGTTTCTATAAAATCGCTACTAAATTGTGCTGGAAACTTTGACGTATAGTGTAAAAGACTAAAAATCTCCTCTTGATCATCTTCATATAAATCTAATGTCAATATTTTTAGTACTTCATAAACATCCCTTCTAGAATTTGTTTCTAGATAGTTAGTGAGAGATGTGTAAATAATCATACGTAAAGATACATTTTTCGTCTTTTTCCAAACATCTAATATCAATTTCATCAAACTTTCCACGTCGAACCACTTGAACGCAAGACGCAAACCGTGCTTTTGTATCGATACTGGAGCATCCAGGATAGCGGCAACAAATTGTAAGGTGAGAGGTCTTGGAAGATTAGCAGCATATGCTCCAAACATTGGCAAACAGTAGGGCACGTAGTCTCCCTTAATGTACTTCTGAACAGTTTGAAAGGGCACCGGCGGTCTCGAGCAATGAACGAATCGACAAATACCTTCCTGTATTGTCAGCAAATGTCGATCTATGGTATCATAGGGTATTTTTTGATCTTCCGGAGTATACTTAAACATAAAATTAAGTTTGTAATCTTCATTTGCAATTTGAAATATACTACATATAACAGTGTAATAAGCCGACCTGTATGCTTTACTATCTTTTTCTAATAACCATTGCTCTAATATATTTAGAGTATCTTTAGCAAAATCATTTGAAAAATATATTTTCAATTTTTTCATCAATCTGGTTAATCTTAATTCATAAGATGATTTACAGGATTCCCAAAATTCTGGTAACTTTTTCAAGAGTAAAGTCACATCTTCTTTTAATAGACGTATTAAAACAGTTTCTGTAATTTCTTTTTTTTCAATACTGTGATGATTTTCATAACGCTTCGAATCCAATTTTATGTATTTCATAATAATGTCAGGAATGTCTTCCTTCTTCTTTTTAAACAGTCTTTGAATCTGCATTGTAGACGAAATGATTTCACTTATTTTATTCTTGTTTTCTTCATTATATTCCTTCTCATCGAACTCTTTTATACTACTAATGCAGAGATTAATATAATACTCATAGACAAGCTGAATTTCATTTTCAGTTAACTTTTGTAAATGCTTGTCTATGTAATGAAATCGACCACAAAGCTCAAAATATTGCGTTATGGGATCTTGTAATGTTTTTGGTACTTTTTTCTGATGAATAATGTGATAAAGTAAAGAAATTGTTTTATATTGATCATAAGAATTAATTAGGCTATGTAAAATCTTATTATAGATATTCCAAGTAGAATCATTAAATTTAAAAACATTGTAAACATCATATATTTTATCCATAAAATGTACTTTATTTATAAAACTTTCATTAATATGTCTGTCGTAATAATAGTTAAGTGACTTTTCTAATTCTAATTCGTTTTTACTTGAATCAATTAAAACATTAAGCATCTCGCCTCTCTTAGAGTGATTTGTGGTGATATAAATATATCTTTTGATTTCTTTGAAAGCAAGATTGAAGTTTACAAATTGGTACCATAGAAAATCTTGATCTTTTCCTAACATCTCTCTGTTTTGTTTTAAATTTTCTAGAGCCCAAGCTTCTCTCTGTTCAGTAGTAAATAGCCGATAAAACTTTTTATCATAAAACTCTTTACTCATTTCAAATGGTTTACTAGGATACTTAGCTTCAAACAACTGCTTTAAATAAGGAACAATTTCATTTTGTGGCATAATATCTATTACTTCTTTGTATGTTTCATAAAAATTGAGACGCCAAAATAGTTCTACATCGGACGGGAGCAACGCAGCAATGTAAACCTTAGCGTCCTCCACAGTACTGTGTTTAGCAATCATCTTTATATTTAGATATTCAAAATAATGTATTGGGTTTTTCAACACCCTTTCTTTATGTTTTGTTAAAATATCTTTAGACATCCTAGGGCTTAACATCTCATTTTCGATTATAAACCGGTTGCTTCTCGGAGGATCATAATTATTGTTGTAGGATTCAAGTAAATATAAGAATTGTTCATTTGAAACAAAATATAGGTAACGGAACTCATATATGACACTGCGCTTTCTTTGTACGCATGTTTGCAAGTATGCCTCCGCTAGAGGAAATGAATTTCCAACAAATTGCTTAATATTTATGTCGTTATCAATTTTATTACTACCTCCACTTTTTAAAACCTCTAACTTGTACTCCTCCGATGTAAAGATAAGAAATTTTAAAGCTATGCTTTGCAATTTTTTATCTACACAATATTTGTAGAAACTGTGCGCCCTTTCCTTATTCCTAACATGCATATATATAGCATTTAATAGTTTAACCTTCATTTTTACTGACATCAGAGTAAATATGTTTTCATGTAAATACTCAGGATTTATGAAAGTACTATACTCATCTTCATATATCCACAAGCACTTTAAGGCTCTTGAAATATATAGAGAGTCCCCACTCTTAAATGTTTCCAGAATATAATTGATTTCTCTGTACTTTGAGGCCACATCGATTTTAAATAATCTGTCTACGTCGGACTTTTCTTCTAGTACTTTGATTTCATCAAAATTAACCTTTTTGCTCACTGCATCTTTTACTAGTTTGTTAAGCTCCTGTTGCCGTTTAGGTAAATTATTTCCTTTTAACTCCAACATGGTAGTCCTGTAAAAATACAATATCTTTTACAATAATGCATAAACTTTACTTTATCGTCACGGTAATGTCATGTTTGTATGGGAAGGGAAGAATGGTACTCGTAACACAAGGAAACTTAGTACGGGTGCCAAAGAGCATTTCTGATGATTTGTATTACTATTTTAATGAAACCTTTAAAAATATTGTTAAAAAATTGTGTAACTAATTTTTATGAAAAACAAATACTTAGTAAAAAAAAATATGATTAACGAAAAGATAAAGTTTTTTCTATTTATAATTATAATATAATAAAAGCCATTCTAATATTACTTTTTTATTTTCATAATGGCTTTGTCCGCCTGGAACATTTATTCCACTTAACTTAACCTTAACCACCCTTGAGGGTATATTCAACAGCCTAAAAAATAAGCTACCATATAACTTTTCATCGCCCCCTTTCCACCCCTTACAACCCTTTTTTCTCATTAAAAAGTAGCCTATACCCTTTCTTAGGTTCTAGACTATCTGTATACGAAATTTCATTTAAATCAGTTCAGGAGTTTTGGCGTGAAAGAACGACACAGAGACAGACAGACAATTACTTTCGGATTTATAATATTAGTAAGGATTTATTGGAAGTGACAGTGGGGAACAGTGGGTTCAATTTCCTCATATTGCGTATGTTCTATCGCGCAACATGAATCTAAAAAGTATTTAGCTTTGCTACCCGAGGTCTTAAGAATCCATCGATGTAACAAAATATAATCGATATTATATTGTCTGTAATAATCTATCGATATCAATACCGTTTATTCCTATACAACACTACATTAGCGTTACCCAATCACTAATACTGCATCCCAAGTGCGTTCCACTTAGCATTCACACACAGTGGAAGTGAATGTTTCTGTAGTAAAATTAATTTTAATTTTAACATAAATAATAAAAATTCAATAAATAAAAATATGATGATAAATTAATTTAACGAATAATCATTGAAAACTTAGAAATTATAACTAACCTCTAGATACTTTTTGCTTTATAATTTGCCATTTGCCTCGTAACAAACAAATCGAATATTAAATATTGTTAAATTAACTAAAAAAAATGTAGGCACCTGATAAAGGACATGTCAAAAGCACATAACACACACATAAACACGCACACACACAAATGTTTTTATATCATTCCTTTTATTTTTAATGTTATTGAAATGGTGTAAATCATCCGAAGGGTCGTGAGTGTTGTAGAAGCAATGCTACATCACTAGTTGCTAGTCTATGGTATTATTGGTTTGTAGTCTATGCAGTGCTCTTTAATCTGTTGTTGGTTGGTGTTGGTAATGGCGGCTGTAATGCTGTATATAGAAAGTAATGTGAAAAGGAAATAAATATTACTTATCACTATCACATCACTAACAAGCATCGATATTGCTCTCCCTCCCCTTAATCTTCTTTCCCAAATTAGCTTAATTTAAATTGTTTCATGTTTTTAGATGATTATAGAGGAATTTTTATTGATATAAAGAATTTTATTATTATTATTTTATGATTGTAACGCTCGAGGATAAGTGGAACGCGAAAAACCGTGGTTATGGTCGTTGTGAGTGCTGAGTGGAACGTACTATAAATATTTAAATGGATGGTAATCTCTAATTCATAATTTTAAATTAAAATCTTACCTCTGTATTTGATGAATTTAAAAACTTGTATTACTGTTATATTTCATTAGATTTTAATAAAACATCATAATTAATCGTAATTCAAAATTTGCACAGCACTGAAATGCAGTTTTTGTGATCTCATCGTAATGTTACCAGACACAGTGTTAAGAATTCCCCACTTTGAATTAATATTATCCAAAGAAGATTAATTATTATTATCTATACAAATAAATAAAATTGGAGTGTCTGTAATATTAAAATAACCGCTTTTTACCGAGTGCATATGGTACATATACCAAAACAAATATTTTTTTTACCATTTTTGTCTGTCGGTCTGTTTGTTCCGGCTTATCTCTGAAATGGCTGGACCGATTTTGACGGGATTTTCACTGGCAGATAAGTGATGTAACAAGGAGTATCTTAGCCTATTTAACATCTCGCTACGAACCATAGGAGCGGAGCAACACGCGAACGAAGTCACGCGGGTCGGCTAGTAATACATATAATATTTATTATTATTTAGCGAATCCGAATCTTGATGAAATTGTTTTTTTTTTTCAATTTTTTAATTACACTAAAACGGCTGACGCAATTTAACACACAGATAATAATAATATATGTTTAGGGCCGTAAGCCCCAGAATATTTTATTACAGCAACATTATTTTTTAGATTTATTGGTGATTTTTTGGTATATTTAATTTTTAACAAGCCACACTAAGCCATTCAAGATTGTCTGGACGCAACGTCCGTCTGGTTCATTGACCTCTATATTGTCATATAGGTCGGCTTTTACTTTGTGTATATAGCCGTAACCGCTATGTCCCTGCATTTTAAATCTGTAATATCTTCGAAAATATTCATTTAAATTTTATGCTGTAAAGGGCCATATTGATCTATATTAAATGCACAATGTATTTAAGGTACTTAATTGGATAAGGAATAATGCTGTATTGTTTAAAATCGCTTCGTAAATAAGCCATTATTTCTCGTGAAAACTAAAGGATAAAAAATGGTTATTGTGGGTTATCCCTAACAGATAGACATATACCATCGCGGACTTTTTTGTAGACCTTTTTAAGGTGTACAATACTGTAGTACATTATTTTGATCTATCTCGTAGGGTTCAGCCAGCGTTTGCAATGTAAGCACAATAAAATGTGTTTAGTTACGACATCACATTGGAAACCTCTAAAATGATCAGTGTTTCTCTACTATATTTATGTATGTATTATACCTATAAATCTTCCTCTTGAATCACTCTATCTATTAAACAAAACCGCAACCACATCCGTTGCTTAGTTTTAAAGATCTAAGCATACATAGAGACAGACAGCGAAAAGCGACTTTGTTTTATATGTAGTGATTAAATATCGATTAATACAGGGCATATTTTTATTGTGACGCCCTTGGGAGTTTGTCATTATATGTTGAAGTAGCTCGGGATTTTGTTTTTAATTGTTATCATCACTCATACAAGAAATTCATGTAGATCGCATCGCGACGCCCCTAGCAAAATGCTGCGACTAGGGAATGCAATCTCGTTCTCGCGAGATCTCGGCCTTTTTTAGCGAGATTGATTGCACTTGAATATAAATATGACGGAACACAATAACGGATTATGTTGATTGATTGATTTCTTACGTGATTTACGAGTGGAATAAGGAACAATTTTTTTCATTTTTTTTTTTTTAATGGCTTTGTATGTGCTTAAGCACAAAACATTCTGCCAGTGTCGCGTATAATGAAAAAAAATCGAGGGAGACTGAGCGGTAAAAATTGCCAAAGATTCAGTGATAATTTCTGTAACTACATTAAGGATTACTAGCAGTATGGATTACATACTACTAGTATTCCCTTTACCCTTCCAACTAAGCTAAATGCTTGTGTCAGCGTGAATCCAACGCCTGAACCACTGAGCTACTGACGCTTAAAGTTAAACTGACGCTAAAAAACAATGTTTTTTTTTTTTATGTAACTAGGTCGGCAAACAAGCGTACGGCTCACCTGATGGTAAGCGATTACCGTAGCTTATAGACGTCTGCAACACCAGAAGCGTCGCAAGCGCGTTGCCGACCCTATCCCCAATTCCCTCCAGGAGCTCTGGTCACCTTACTCACCAACAGGAACACAACACTGCTTTAGAGTAGTGTTATTTAGCTGTGATCTTCTGTAAGGTCGAGGTACTACCCCAGTCGGGCTGCTCCAAATTTGAGCAGGAAATTTCCTGAGTTTAAAACGACTATTTAAGTGTGTTGGAAGTATGGAAACAATATCTAAGAGCGGAAAATGGATTGAGTGAGAGGATTAAATACATCAATTACTACATAAAAGTTTGTTGAAAAAATTCGTAAAAATAAATGTTTATTTCATTATAACGATAATTCTTATTATTTTTTCATAATTTATTCAAATATTATAATTATTTGCAAGAATAAACGACACAAAACTGCCTGCAGAAGTTTAACATATTTTGTAGCACATGGCAACATTATTTTTGACACAATTTTTTTCTGGCAACACTAATCTAACGTTAAAGTAAAATAATAATCGCGTTTTTCAAAATCTTAACTGGCTATGTCCACTATTATTACCTTTTGAAGACTCTCATATAAAAAGGGGGTAGTTTATATATTTAATTTAGAAATGGTTATCTTAAGAAACTTGGGATTCTATGCATTTATTATCCATCCATCCAAATCTCTTGCTCTCGCTCTTGACTTCTACACAGTATAGCAATACTCAGGGGCGTAGCTACCGCTGTATGAATGATACGGGGCCCCCAGGCTACAGAGGCCCCTAACGTGTGTAAGCAAGTAAAAAGTTATTCAAAATGTTACTTAACCTCATTCTTCCCGGAAGAAAACGTATAAAAATGCTGAAAAATGGAATAAAAGCAATCTCTTTTTTCCAGGGTTAAACTTGCGCCCAAAAGTTGGCAACATCCTACATCGGTTATTGCGGGATTCCCCTTTTAATGTCACCCAACTAAATTTTTGTGAGTTGCAACAATTATCATCATACATGTTTGTGTACATACGTAATTTGTTTTTTTTTTTAATGGTAGATAAGGTGCAAACGAGCAGATGGTCAACCTGATGGTAAGTGGCCACCATCACCCATGGATATCGACAAAACAAGAGATACTCCCTTGCTTTGTAGATGCGTCGCATCCTCGAAGATATAGTGGGGAGGGGTAGTGAAGAAAACAATGCTGCGGTTTCAGCGGGCCCTGAGCAAGAGCCCAGACTTCACTAAATCCGCAGCATTAATGGGATGGAAGAGGGTAAGTCTTGCCCACATACGGCTTGACCGGAACGCGTCTATGACACTTGGCGGTCGGATTCGCATGCCTAGATCCGCTACCACCAAGGGAGTGCTGGGTAACTCGGCTCTTACGAGATGCTCTCCCAGCGGCAGAGGGGAATAGTATTCTAACCCGTCCCCTCACGGAAGAGAAAAGAAACGTAATAATGGATGATATTAAAAAAAAACAATAAGTTATAAATATTTATTACTTTTTTTACTTAAGCCGTTGCATCAGAGTGGTGTTGAGTAGATTAGCCTCCTTCAACGTGACCTTGGAGTCGGTGAGCTCGTTGCTGGGGAAGGTGGTGAGGAGGACGAAGGGCTGCAGCTGGTAGGCGGGCTCGGCGCGGCTCACGTACTGCAAGAGATCGGCGACCGTGTGCGACTGGTTGAAGCGGCCGGTCAGTCGGCTACCGTCGGCGAGTCGGAACTGGGAAACATGATTTTCATTTTTAAAACCTAAGTAATGAAGGAGTATCCAATAAGATTTGAGGGAAAACTCAAATGACTAATGTAATAAGTTAAACAATGATTGGAGTTTTTATCCTAATCTTGAATTTTTATTTTATAGTGTGTAGATAGATAAAGATTGGGGGAAGGTGAAGGTCTTGAAAAAGTTTATTTAAGGAGAGGTGGAGGTATAAAATTTTCACACGAGTGTTACCTGAATAGTAGTAGTAGGGGCCGCCTCGTCTAGCTGCACGGCCTCCTGTGCGGCGCGAGTGTTGGCGGCGCGGTCCGAGGGCGAAGCCGCGATCGCGACTGTGGCGCCCACTGTCGCCGGCGTTGGACTGAAAACAATTACACCGATCTTAATGAAATTGTGCACAGTGTGTAATTTGATCCAACTTGAGTGACAGGATCTTAATAATTAGATGACATTATTTATTATCAATTAATATTTATTTATTACTAGCGGATTCGCCCCGTGTCGTGTATATAGCCGTAACCGCTATGTCCCTGCATTTTAAATCTGTAATATCTTCGAAAATATTCATTTAAATGTCATGCTGTAAAGGTCCATATTGATCTATATTAAATGCACAACGTATTTTTTTTAAATATATCGTAAATAAGCCATTATTTCTCGTATAAAGGGATAAAAAATGGTTATTGTGGGTTATCCCTAAGAGGTTACATATACCATCGCGGACTTTTTTGTAGACCTTTTGAAGGTGTACATTATTTTGATCTATCTCGTAGGGTTCAGCCAGCGTTTGCAATGTGTTTATTAAAAACATCACATTAGAAACCTCTAAAATGATCAGTGTTTCTCTACTATATTATGCATGTATTTAAAAAAAACCGCATCAAAATCCGTTGCATAGTTTTAAAGATCTAAGTATACATAGGGACCGACAGACAGACAGCGCGATGTTTACACTATGTGTGAGTGATATCTATGTATTGTTTATGTAGTATATTATAACCTTAGAATATTTATGTAGTTTATTATAATTGTATGTATTTGGTTGTAATTTATTACTATCAGTATATTAGCTACACCATCTTCTTTATTTCAACCTCCGCTCCTCCCAAGACAGGGTTGTCTGGAAGAGATGGCTAACTAGTCATAAGACCGCCCGTTGTACTTCACATTGTATTTAGTTATAAATTAATAAATAAAACTATTCTCTAATATAATATGTATATTAATAATACGAGCGGCCTGCCCTCGCTTCGCTCCGGGTATTTAAAGCAATATTATATTGATGTCCTCAATTTGTCTTTCTGTAATTTTGTAGGTTTTCATTATTTGGAAAAAGGGAGAAAGAGAGTGAGAAAAAGTTATAAAAAGAAAAATGATAGAAAGAAAAAGAAAAGCGCCAGATAATATAAGAGAGAGGAGAGAGCAAAAATTATCCAAAAAAAGAAACCGAACAGAGACTGACCATTCTGAACAGAGATGAAGATAAATATTAAAGAGAGAAAAAAGAGAGACGATGAGAGAGAATGATAGCATATAAGAGGAAGAGAGACGGAAATACTATAATAGACTTCTCTCAGTGAAAGTATTTTTAAAATCGAATCAGTAGCAACAAAACAGCCGTGTTCTATTGATTAAAAAAATGTATATGGCAACACTAAATCACATTTGTCACTCACGAAAAGTGTAGTTTGCTATCTGGAAAAAAAAATTAAAATCGGATTAGTAGTTCCTCAGAAACCCTTCAATTTACAAAATGACCAGGTTGTGGCACTTAAATGGCCATATCTTTTTAATTATAATATTTATGGCAACACCACATAGCCTATGATACCCTGAAAGGATGTAGCTTCCTATCGGTGATTGAATTTTCAAAATCGGTTCAGTAGGTAAATCGGTTCTAGCCTATTCGCAACAAACAAACAAGTGTTATTATGTGTTGTGGTGCGACCGGGCATGTCCAAAGAAGAATTAAAATCATCAAAATTTGTGAGTACTTTGTGCCTTCTTTATCTACTAACTGACAAGAATCATAACCCCTCATTTAAGAAGCTGAATCCGAGCCCAGCCAGCTTCCATGTGTGTGGGGGGAGATAAGCAATCCATGTATTTGTGATTGTAGTCCTCATATCTACCAATTTTGTATATAGTTTTAAGTACAAAAATAAAATATTTAGTTGGGAGTGTAGTTATCTATATCTATACTAATATTATAAAGAGGAAAGATTTGTATTTTTGTATGTAACGAATAAACATAAAAACTACTGGACCGATTTCAAAAATTCTTTCACCATTAGAAAGCTACATTATCCCTGAGTAACATAGGCTATATTTATTACAAGAAAAAATTAGAGATCCCCAGAAATTCTCACTAAAACCAACACAAGGTGCAAAAAAAATTGCCATAAAATATCTTTCATCGCATGCGCTGCGAAAAGTATTGATGATAGAACAAAAAAATGTTTTACAATATTATAGAACGTATCAATATCTACAAAAAACTCTGCGAGACCATATGTCCAACTATTGTAGTTAAGTCACTATAACTACTTTTTTACATTTTAAAAGTTGATAAAAATGCCTATCAAAATTAGACCATGTTTTCCATAACTTTGTATTAATTCTTATCCAAATAAATTATTCCGTAATGAATACTGTTTCAATACCTGTTAATTACTTTTTGAATTATTGAAATCGGACATTCCAGTCAAAAGATATTACGAAATAAAAATATCAAGATAAATAAAAAATAATCCCAGACGGGCCGCCGGCGTGGTGTGGAGTGCCTCGCAGCGCAGCGAGTAACGCGGCGATAGAGGGAGCGACAGAATGCGGGAGCCAAAATGTTAAAAAGAAATTATCCACCCGTGCGAAGCCGGGACGGGCCCCTAGTGGATTATAATTCTAATTAAAAATAAGAGGCGTTGCAAGGGTCTAAATTGTTGAACTGGTGAAAGTTACTGAATAAAAAAATGCTAAACTAATATTGATAAAACTATTACCTTTAAGCTAGGATGGGACTAGTATAATATATGTACCAACCTGCCTAACATTTGACCCTTTCCAGAGAAGGCTCGGGACTGCTGAGTCACGCGGGGGCACTCCTCGAGTCTCCTATCCTCCAGGCTGACTCTCACCTTGTTCCCCAGTACGAACAACTCTGAGGGAATCTCCCTGAAAAGACAGAGTCAAAAATAAGAATATTTAGGAAAGACTTTCACGACTCACTTGGAAGGATCGAGTCCATCTCCTCCTTTAAAATCAAACAAAATCAAAAAATCTTTATTTACTGATAACAGGGTACACTTGTATATAATTTACACTATCATAACTATTTATTAATTATATCAACCCCCTCTCAGCGTGTCCTTAGACACAAAGGTCTCCTGCAGCTCTAACCACTTTTTTCTTTCTCTAACTAGTCTTGACCAGAGTGGACCTGCAGTTTTTTTAATTTCATCAGACCATCTCTTGATCGGTCTTCGTCTCTTTCATTTAGCTCTGTATCGAGGCGTCCACTCTGTCACTCTCCTCGTCCACTTTTCTGTCTGACCTCTTAAAATATGACCTGTCCAACCCCATTTTAGCTTTTTTATTTTTAGGATTACATCCTTCCATTTGGTGGATTTTCTTAGAACTTCGGCACATTTCTTGTCCTTCCTCCTGTAGCCTAGTACACTTCGTTCCATTCCTCGTTGGCATACTGTAAGTTTTTGTTCCAGTTTCTGTGTGCTTGACCATGTTTGGCTACCATAAGTCAGTACTGGTAAGATGCATGTATTTTAGAGTTTTCTTTTTAAAGCCATGGGGTGTTGTTTACTTTTCATTATAACTTTTAAAGACCAGAATCTTTTCCAGGCATTAGTAATTTGTCTATCTATCTCTTGTTGTATTTGGTCTGTCATTCATTCAGTCTTGTTGTATTTCATCAGTCATCAGAGATCACTTGTCCAAGGTATATGTAGCTTTGAACATAATCTACTTGAGTCATTTAATGGCTTAGCTGTTTCCGTTCGATTCGTCATTATGTTTGTTTTTGACTTATTCAGTGTTAGCCCAACTTCTTTACTTTTTGTTGCTAAGGTTTGTAACATGTATTGTAGGGTTTCGTGGTTATCGACAATAAGTACAACATCGTCAGCAAATCGCAAGTGGTTTATTTTGGTTCCATCTATGTTGATACCTAACTCTTACCATTCCAAATTTTTAAATATTTCCTCCAAAACTGAAGTGAATAACTTCGGAGAGAGTAGGTAGCCTTGCCTGACTCCTCGATTAATTGGAAATGGTTCTCCCAATAATTCCATTTTTATTTGCGCTAAACTATTACAGTAGATCTTTTGTATAATTCTTATATATTTAGCTGCTATTCCTTGATTCTTTAGTGCTAACCACATATATTTATGGTCTATTGAGTCGAATGCTTTGTTGAAATCGATAAATGCCAGGTACAGCTGTATTCTTGGCATTTTTCGATGAGTTGCTTTAGCGTATGGATGTGGTCTACCGTGGAAAAACCTGTTCTAAAACCTGCCTGTTCCTTTGGTTGTTGTTCGTCAAGCTATTTTCTGATGCGGGCTAGGATTATTTTAGAGAAAACTTTATACATATTAGACATGAGACTAATAGGTCTGTAGTTTCCTAGGTCCTCTTTATCTCCTTTTTTGTGCATCAACACTATGTGACTTCTTAACCATTGAATGGGGATGTACTCAGATTCTAAGATAGCATTGAATATTTTAGTGATTTCAGCCATAGTGTATGGTAGTGAACCATTGATTGTTTCATTACTTATATTGTCAGGACCGGGTGCTTTGTCGTTTTTTTGTGATTTGCCTGCATGTTCCACCTTTCTAGCAATAATGACTGGAATCTCTTCATTTTGCCCTTCAAACAAGGTTTCAAGAGAAGTCTGATGGGTTTCACTAGAGTCTTTATAAAACTTAGTTGCAGCTTCCAAAATAGTACACCTTTTAGTGACTGTGTTTTTATTTTCGTTTTTTAATACAGGTATCCAGGGCTTTACTCCTGCAGTTCTTTAAGAGCCTTTTTAAGTCCACCTGTCTTAGCTATGTGGTCATTGAAGGAGTTAATTTTTCTTCTTTCCTCATCTTTTTTTATATTATTGATGACTTTACTAAGTTTAGCTATTTTTTCCAAGATCGATTTGTCTTTTTTGGTTTTAAATAGTTCCTTTCTTTCCATTATAAGGATTTTTGTTTCTGTACTTAGTATATCTTTCTTTCTTTTTTCGGTTCTGGTGGACAAGAACATTTTTTTTATTTTGGTGTCATATAGTGTTTGTATTTTGTTTGGTGTATCTGTGAATGCACTTTTTATATTTGCCGGTGTCAAATGTTTGTTGTGCCTGCAGTGTCTTCTGGATTGGCGGGGTTCTTTGGAGTCAAGTGTTGCTCGGACCATTCTATGATTGGTATAGAAATTAATTTGGTTCATGGTTTCCACATTTTTAAAAGTTTTTGGACAGTTGCTAATTATATAATCTATTTCGTTGTGATGTCTACCATCCGGTGATTGCCATGTCCATTTTTTTGATTTTCGTTTCTTAAAGAAGCTATTCATTATAGCTAAGTTGCTTTCAAAAGCCACATGTAGTAATCTTTCAACGTTTTCGCTGCGATTACCTAAGCTATATTTTCCGACTGTCTGTTATTCTCCTAGGTTCTGGTTGCCTATTTTGCCATTGAAATTGCCCATGATAATAACAATCTTTTCTGACGTTCTCAGAGCTTCAGCGAGGTCTACATAAAAATTCTCTTACAAAAAGTCTTTCGCAGTTTCTGTAGCTGCTTCCGTTGGAGCATAAATTTGTACTATGGTCCATGAATCTTTGTAGTCAGGAAAATTAATTCTTAACGTCGCGGCTCTTTCTGATAAGCCTTTAAACTCTATGATGTTTTTCTTCAATTCTCTTTTAACCATAATTCCCACACCATATTGGCCTTTCGTTTCCCCAATGTGGAACATGTAGTCTTCATGTTCCTAATCTTCTTATTTTGCTGAGGCCAAGTACCAAGCCAAGTAGTTTTAGTGTGTTTGGTTTTTTTTGCTGGAGAGTAGCGGTCATAATTCCTCTGGGCGACCGCATTCCGGCTTGAGGAATGTAGATTGTTAATTTTATTTGCATTTGTTTGAATCACATTGTTAGTTTTCCGGGAGCTGATATACGGTAGTTGTTATGCTTTAAAGGTTTCAGAAAGTGAGTGTGATCTGTTCCGGCTTAAATGTGAGAATGGATTAATTTTATTGATTTTGGTAATTTGGTTTTCACTTCCATTTTGATTTGATTTTGTAGGTGTCAGGGAAGGTGAACACTTTCTTTTTTCTTTTCCCATATTCATGTGAGTTTTGCCTTTAATAATAAGTCTATCATAGCGGATAATTGCCACATTACCATTTTTAAGTTCTTCCTGTCCCTTGGTTTGTAGTTCTTTCCTTATTTGTATGCAGCTTTAGGAAACTCCTTGGAGACATTTTTTTTTTTAAGATTCCTAGCAGTATGGATACTACTAGTATTCCCTGTACCCCTCCTAGTAAGCTAAAATGCTTGTGTCAGGAGTGGGCCACGCCAGTAGTCCAATGTCCGGGATTTATCGATCGTGAATCCAACGCCCGAACCACTGAGCTACTGACGCTTTATATGTATTGGGAAAGTGTTTGTTATTTTTAAGAAGCTCTGTCTTTCTCCTAATGTAAGTTTAACATGGATAGGTCTACGTTTTGCTTAAATTTTTTTTCCTAATCTAAACACTTCACTAACTTCCCATTTATCAAAGTCCTCTAATCCACATTTATTACTTGTCTTGTTAAATATTTCAAGAACTAATTCGCAAAGCTCACCACTGTTCTTCTCAGATTCCTCCACACCATGGAGAATGAGATTGTTTTTCCTTACTTCCCTTTCAAGGTCATATACTCTGTTCTTCAAGATTTTCATGTCACTTTTCAGTTTTAAATTTTCTTTAACTAGTAGTCTCAGTTGTTCATCTATTGCAGTTGCCATGCTCTTGGTAAAATGTTCGGTTAGAGAGGTTGTCTGTTTTTCAAATTTTACTTTTAAGTTGTTTTGAATGTCGTTCATTTTTTCATCCATTTTTTAAGCAATAGATAAGACTGTTCATCTATTCTTGTCTTTTTTTTTATTATTTGTGTTGTTAGGCGAAATATGTGTTTTACATTCGACAACACTGTTTTGAAGTTGAAATTTTATGTATAGTCTATGATTTGAGTTATTCTCTGTGCCAACACTTGAATTGATAACTCAAATGAAAACATTACCGGCAAATGCTTGTAAAGTTAACAAGTTTTTGTTTTTAGGGTTTACACTTAATTATTCACCAGATTGCGAATTATTTCTTTACGACGGTTTAAAATACGTGTTCACTTGACAGTAACTCAACCGGAAACCCTCCTTAAGGTTGCTTATATGTAGTTCTCTGTCGGTGTGTGAAGTCTTCCAACCTATACTAGGCCAGCGCAGAGGGCCATTCACAGATTATGAAGTAATATTTAATCAGTTAACTGTGTTTGACCAGTATGATATTCTTAAATTTTAAGATGTTAAGTATATTGAGGCCAAGCATAAATAAATAAAAAAAAAAAATTAAACTCACCCATTACGGATGCTCCTCAGAAATTCAGCATTATCAGGATCCGTGTACTGTCGTAAGGGCCCACTGTCTACTGTGAACCCTTCGCGGTACAGTCGGAGGCGAACAGAACGAGGTTGATTTTCCTGAAAATTTGTTTTTAATTTATTTTTGTTTTTAATTCATTTAAATCCTAAACCTTTTGATCCGAGTTTTTGCTTTGCTTGCAGCAAATGATTATGATGTTCGGCTAATCAGTTGCTCAATATTATTCACTTTCCGTATTTCTTTAGTTTCTTTATTATTTACCTGGTTCTGTGTCCCTGGTGTGACTTGTTCATGATCATCAGCAGTTTGACCTTTAAATAAATAGAATTTTATTATAATTTATTCAATCATACCTTTCTAATACCAGTTAAAGGATATGTATAACTGTTTGTTAGTGAAGTTCTAACAGTGTGTAAGTCATTTAACAAATGATTTGATTGTCTCGACCAATCAATATATAATATTTGAGCAATATGATAATTTAAAATAATTGCATTGAACCAGGGTTACTCTCATTACATAAAGTTTTTTTACTCTCCTTTAAAGTAGCCATTTTTGACTTAAGCACTGTTAAAACTTCATCGACATGTAGACATAGATTATTATTTTTTCTCTAGTAGTCATTAAATTTTACAAAGTTAGAATTAAGAGTAACTACAAAGTACTATTAGAATAAACTTGACATCACCAAGTTTACGATGAGGCCAAGTTGCTATATGGTGATGTGTGGCTCTTAAGCGGCGATCTTAATTGTTTTTAATTGTTGCTACTATGGGGGTAGTTGGTTTACTTTAAGAAAACCCTCACTGGTTCAACAATTTATAAGCTCAGGCCCGAAAGTTCAGCAACCAGCCAGCACTTAATATTATAATTTAGTCAATGAGTCGATAATTACCTAATCTGTAGCCAACTCCACTGAAAGTTCCAGAACGGCTAGTTGAAGATGGTTCATCTTCAAACACTACGGCACCGCGTCTGAAATATCAAGTAACGTTTAGTATTTATGCGAAGAGAAAAAGACAAGTGAAAAACTGAGATCCAGCTTCAGAGGACTTACTTTATTTACGATAAAAAAAAAAATTCTAAATGACATACCATAGACGGGAAATACAATAATAGTACAGCTTTTTGTAAATATTTTCTTTAATAAAACAATGAGGCAGTCATTACATACCTATAACGGACCTTTACTCATTGTCAGCAAATCTATATCATTTATTTTTTTTTAATTAGCTGGACATCTTTCTTATTATATATAAAAATCAATTACTGTTCATTAGTCTGGCTAAAATTTGTGTAAGTCCAAGATTAAAAGACAATTTCGCTTTACCTTAGAAACTATTCCTACCTGTCAAACATTTGATGTTCGTCCCGTCAATTAGAAATCAATTTCAATTTAGAACTGAAGTTTTATTCGTAATTTTTTTGGTTTTGAATGTCAAATGTTTGATGTTCGTCCCGTCATTCATAAATAAAATTTAAATGAAAAGAATACTTTTGTTTTGTTTGGTTGAAATTCATATCAAGCATTTTTTTTTATTACAAATTCTTTTTGTTCCGGTTAAGTTTTTAATTACATTTTTTACTAAAACATTATATTATGATGTACAACTTTGTGAACTGTAAATGTATTTATGAATTGTGGTCTGAATAAAAAGGCTATTATTATTATATACAGCAAACCCCAACTTTAAGTGCTTAGTCATAGTAGTAACTTTAGACACTTACTCTCTAACACTTTTAAACATTTCTGCAACAATATCCTTCCTCCCTTTCCCAGGACCAATTATCTGTTGACCAGATCTTTCCGAACCACCTGCATAGAAGGCTTCACCTGAAACATACAATATTACCTAAAATATCGTAAAAGATACAACTAAGACCACAGACATTAAATATATAAAAATCAATATAACTATGATTCCTATTGTCTCCAATGCTAGATTGATTTTGAAGAAATTTTTAGACAGTTCCGACATCAGGTCAGATGTTGTTACTATCATGAGTGAAGTAACCACTTGTGAATCCAGGCCATATTTACATCTCAAAATAGTCTATATTGACCCTAAGGGGCTATAAAAAGTTTGAAGGTGTCCACATAAAACAAAAAAGAATTGGGGGTTTAATGAGATGTAAAATGAGGTATAATTTTGGAATTTTGATGCTCTTCAATTTTTTTCCATTCCAGACTGTATTTGATTAGATAATATGATCGACATGGTCACAGACCTGACTCATTTGTGTCTGTTAATCTTGCTAATTCCTCCTTCAACTCTAAATTCTCCTTCAACAGTCTATTAATTTCTTTTCTCAATCTCTCTACTTCTTCTTTGATTTCATTTAATTCTTCTTCATTTCTCTCAGAGGAATCATTATTTGCTTTTTTTGAACATGTTGGTTTATAGCAAAAAAAATCTTGGATAATTATTTCTTCATTATCATTTATCCATCCAAATTTTGATACTGGATACCAATTTTTATTTTATTTTAAGTACCAAAGTTTAATTTAAACAATGAGAAGTATTAGATGATACAAACCTTCTTCATCGCTGGAACTTTCCTGTTTCAGCGATTCTAATGTAGCAAACTGTTGGTTTACTTTCTTCTTCTCCTTTTTTTGTGGTTTTGGAGATTGTGGAGGTGAGTCCATATCACTATCTGACATAGTTGGCAGTGATGCTACAGCTGGTGCACTTGGGGCTTCTTCTACATTACCACCGTTTTCATAAAAGCTAGAAAGTGCCACCTGCAAATTCAAAATATGGTGAGTTTGCACAAATATAAAATAACTAAACCATCCTTGCCTCGCTGAGGTATATTACACTACAAATAGGAATTTTATCAAAATTGTTTCAGTGTTTTTCTTATTCAGTAACCTTCACCATCAAGTACACAACATATCACCCATGTTTCATAACTATTGAATGATTTCTTTTATGGGAGTTAAGGGGCAAACAAGCTGATGACATCAGCAATACAAGAGATACCCTCTTTTATTCTAACCTGTCCCCTCACGGGTTTGTTTGATGAGAATAAAGAGATTCATGCAAATATTCATTTATTTTATAAAGATGATAATATTAATAAAATTTGTGATATATAAGTCAGAGTGCCATAAAATGTTCTCACCATCTGGCATGACAAATGGTTTTAGCAATAATATACATCACATGTCTTCTGTCAAAATTTGATTTTTTTCAGTAATTTGATCAACTTTCCATAATGTGGCTAATGATACTAGTCTCGATTTTTAAAGAATTTATTGAGTTATTTGTTGTTAACAAAAAAATCTATTTTTTTCCAAAGATTGTGGAATGTGAAATTGTAACATACAAGGACCTAGTGACAATTTTGAAAAACATAAGAGGTTTTTATTAGATAACTGCAATGATCCTTTTGTTCATGTTGATGGGATAAAAATCTTAATAGGACAAAAATCTTAAGGGGTTTCTTAATTTTAAATCATACAATGCATATTTTACTTTTTTATCTTTTAAATTTAATGCAAAATATAGTTAAAGAAACAGGTAATATAATGAGTTTAAATCACTAAGCTTTTATTTGTTTATAGACCAACGAATTTTTGATTTGCAGAGGTTGCATACTCAAAAAGATTGAATAACACTGTTCTACTTCATTGATATAGGAAAAAAGGCATCTTTTTTAAAGATCTTTTTAGAACGAAGAACTAAAAAAACCAATACTAACTTCTAGCTGCCAATTAGAAGATTCCAAGAAGAATTTGCTGCGGTTCTCATCCGCGCCGGTCACATCGCAGAACTGCCGCAATGTGTCCTCCTTGCTCACTGACATGTTTAAATTATTTGTATATTAAGTCTTTCTGTCCTATCAATAATATTGTCAATGTATTCTTGAAATTATCAAATCCAAGCAAGTCATCGGATTTAGTTTTCTGTTTCAGACTGTGTTGCCAACGGAAAAATTAGATTTTTAGGACTGTAATTGATAAAATATCAATATATCGATATTATTTAGAAATATCGATATATAATATCAGTAATATTTTTTTAGCGACATACCGATAGTTTGATATTGAAATGAAGTTATCGATAGTCAATATATTTTTAAGTGATTTTTTATTTTTCCTCTTCAAAATTTACAAAATCATCGAAAACTTAATCTACATTATTTACACTGTTATATATTTTTTTTAAATGGTTGTTATTTGTCTACAGGGTAATACTTTTGCCTTTTCTATTATGGAATGATGTGTAACCTATTTCATAAGGTATATTAGTTTACTGTGTTTGTTCAAATTCAAATTCTTTATTTGGACAAATAACATATTATCACAAAAATACAATATGATCATCTGTTGCCGAACTAGTGTTAACTGTATTTCGGCATACAGCGCCATTCGCCATCACTATACAAAGCCAATTATATTATATGTAATATCTAAAATTCTAAAGTTACATTTACAATAGCTGAAGTTAGTAAGTTATAATAATTATCTAAAGTTACATTTGTAAATTCCTTTGTGTTTGTAAATTGTTTTTGTAAACTGTGTTTGTAAATTTCATCATTTATTTATAATTTAATTTGTTCATAATTTTTGGATTATAAATTGTGTACATAATTTTTGAGTCGACTTACAATTTTTTTTTAAAATAAATCCGATAAATCAAAATATCTATTTTTTTGGGATATAAATTTTATAATATCGATATATCGAAAATCCAATGTTTAAAAAATATCAACAGCCCTAATTTAGAAACAGAAATGGATAGAGAGGTTTTAAACTATTACCGATACAATAAGGTAAGATATGGTAAAATAAAATAAGATACGATAAAAAAAGGTTAAATATGTATTGAAAAGTGAAACTGCAAATAAATGGTAACTAATGGTGTTTCAAGTTTTCAAAGAACAATAGACTGGGTAATTAGAAAAGAAAAACTTAAAGGTACATTCGCCTATTTAGATGATATAACAATATGTGGTAAGACCCAAGAGGAGCATGATGAGAATTTACACAAATTTTTAACATCTGCCCAAAAGTATAATCTAACTCTAAATCGAGATAAATGTCAATTTTCTTTAAAATCAATTAATATTCTCGGTTATAATATATCTAATGGTAAGATAAAACCTGATAGTGATCGACTTAATCCGTTATTAAAGCTATCAGCCCCTCACGATCCTCAATCTCTTAGACGAATATTAGGAATGTTCGCTCACTACTCTAAATGGATACCTAACTTTTCCGAACGTATTCACATATTAGCTAAAACAGTACATTTTCCATTAAATCCTGAACAAATCGCCTGTTTTGAAGATTTAAAATCGGATATTGCAAAGTCTGCGGTCTATGCTATTAATGATAAATTACCTTTTACAGTTGAGACCGATGCTTCAGAGCACTCTATTGCTGCTGTTCTATCGCAAGATTCAAGACCTATAGCATTTTATTCAAGGACTTTGAATGCGAGTGAGTACAAGCATTCGGCCATCGAAAAGGAAGCATACGCTATAGTAGAGTCATTAAGAAAATGGCGTCATTTTCTAATAGGTAAAGAATTCAAATTAATAACGGACCAAAGATCAGTATCATTTATGTTTGACGCTAAACATACCAGTAAAATAAAGAATGAAAAGATTCAACGATGGCGTCTTGAGCTATCTCCGTTTAAGTTTGATATCGTGTATAGACCTGGAAAGGATAATTTGACAGCAGATGCTCTATCACGTATGTGTGTAGCAGCTACAGTTGAGTCCCAAACAGCCAAGTTACTTTCATTACACGAATCCTTATGCCATCCTGGAGTCACTCGTATGGTGCACTGGATAAAATGTAAAAATTTACCATTTACTATTGATGAAGTACGTAATATGACCTCTAAATGCAGAATATGTTGCGAGGTAAAACCGAAGTTTAACCGTTTAACGGACACTCCAACAAAATTGATAAAAGCCACTTCACCTTTTGAGCGGATTAGTATAGATTTTAAGGGTCCTGTTCCTTCTAAGACTACGAATAAATACATGTTGACCGTTATAGATGAATATTCACGGTTTCCTTTTGCATTTCCGTGTTTGGATATTACTGCTCAAACTGTTATCAAACATTTAAATAACCTATTTATGATCTTTGGATTTCCATCTTATGTTCATTCGGATAGAGGTTCGTCTTTTCTTGCTGTCGAAGTTAAAGAATATTTACATTCTCGTGGAATAGCAACAAGCCATTCTACACCGTATAATCCACGGGGAAACGGACAAGTAGAAAGACTAAATGGAACACTGTGGCAAACGATTCAGTTATGTTTAAAGACAAAGAACTTAGATATCGAAGATTGGGAGAAAGTACTGCCTCAGGCTCTGCATGCAATCCGTTCCTTACTTTGCACAGCTACGAATTGTACTCCCCATGAACGAATGTTTACACATCCCCGAAGATCTAGCAATGGCACCTCAATTCCGACATGGCTCACCAGTTCCGGACAAACGGTTCTGATGAAAACATTTAATAAATCTAAATACCAGCCTCGAGTGGAAGAAGTGGAATTATTGCATACTAACCCACATTATTCCCTTGTACGTCTTAATAATATTAGAGAAACAACTATATCAAACAGATACTTATCTCCAACGGGAGAAAATTTTACACAACCGGAAGAGCTAGATGAGACAGAACCTCCGACTCAGACTTCCGATCCGACTGCGAGCGATTTAAATAATGATAAACAAATGGATCCGTCAGATGAAACAACAATCGATGCCGAAGTCAGCAGTCCAGATCCTCCAACTCCAGATCAACCAATTAGAAGATCAAGTAGGACAAAACGTCCACCTTGGTATCTGCAAGATTATCACTGTAATTTGAATTAGTTGAAAATTAAGCGGGGGAGAATGATATGAACCTCTTTAGTTATTACAGTGATCTTCTTACTAGTTGTATAAAACCTCTATGCTTAATGTTATTATATATCTTCTTATTTTATATTTATGTCATTGTGTCAAATTATCATTTATCTTATAGCATATTTTTAGTGAATTAAAGCCTATTATTTCCATAAATGTGGCTTTCTTATTACAATCGCCTGTTTTGAAGATTTAAAATCGGATATTGCAAAGTCTGCGGTCTATGCTATTAATGATAAATTACCTTTTACAGTTGAGACCGATGCTTCAGAACACTCTATTGCTGCTGTTCTATCGCAAGATTCAAGACCTATAGCATTTTATTCAAGGACTTTGAATGCGAGTGAGTACAAGCATTCGGCCATCGAAAAGGAAGCATACGCTATAGTAGAGTCATTAAGAAAATGGCGTCATTTTCTAATAGGTAAAGAATTCAAATTAATAACGGACCAAAGATCAGTATCATTTATGTTTGACGCTAAACATACCAGTAAAATAAAGAATGAAAAGATTCAACGATGGCGTCTTGAGCTATCTCCGTTTAAGTTTGATATCGTGTATAGACCTGGAAAGGATAATTTGACAGCAGATGCTCTATCACGTATGTGTGTAGCAGCTACAGTTGAGTCCCAAACAGCCAAGTTACTTTCATTACACGAATCCTTATGCCATCCTGGAGTCACTCGTATGGTGCACTGGATAAAATGTAAAAATTTACCATTTACTATTGATGAAGTACGTAATATGACCTCTAAATGCAGAATATGTTGCGAGGTAAAACCGAAGTTTAACCGTTTAACGGACACTCCAACAAAATTGATAAAAGCCACTTCACCTTTTGAGCGGATTAGTATAGATTTTAAGGGTCCTGTTCCTTCTAAGACTACGAATAAATACATGTTGACCGTTATAGATGAATATTCACGGTTTCCTTTTGCATTTCCGTGTTTGGATATTACTGCTCAAACTGTTATCAAACATTTAAATAACCTATTTATGATCTTTGGATTTCCATCTTATGTTCATTCGGATAGAGGTTCGTCTTTTCTTGCTGTCGAAGTTAAAGAATATTTACATTCTCGTGGAATAGCAACAAGCCATTCTACACCGTATAATCCACGGGGAAACGGACAAGTAGAAAGACTAAATGGAACACTGTGGCAAACGATTCAGTTATGTTTAAAGACAAAGAACTTAGATATCGAAGATTGGGAGAAAGTACTGCCTCAGGCTCTGCATGCAATCCGTTCCTTACTTTGCACAGCTATGAATTGTACTCCCCATGAACGAATGTTTACACATCCCCGAAGATCTAGCAATGGCACCTCAATTCCGACATGGCTCACCAGTTCCGGGCAAACGGTTCTGATGAAAACATTTAATAAATCTAAATACCAGCCTCGAGTGGAAGAAGTGGAATTATTGCATTCTAACCCACATTATTCCCTTGTACGTCTTAATAATAAAAGAGAAACAACTATATCAAACAGATACTTATCTCCAACGGGAGAAAATTTTACACAACCGGAAGAGCTAGATGAGACAGAACCTCCGACTCAGACTTCCGATCCGACTTCGAGCGATTTAAATAATGATAAACAAATGGATCCGTCAGATGAAACAACAATCGATGCCGAAGTCAGCAGTCCAGATCGACTGATGCAGTATAGCTTAGAGATGCCATTGATATTGTTTGTTTACTAGGTTTGCTCTTGAGATTACATAGTTTACTAAAATTTTCATTTACAAAACTCATCGAGCTTCCAGTATCTATTAGAGCTTCTGCTCTTATACCTTTAATATACGCAGGTACTGTTGCTTTACGTAAAGATGATGGGGCAGCAGCAGTAATACATGCCGAGTGATCTTGTTCATCTATAGCAGCAGTGTTAGTAGTTCCTTTACTTCGACACACGTTTGCATAATGTCCCTTCTTGTTACATATCTGACAATTAGTATTTGCCGCTGGACAGTTTTTGCGTGGATGAATACGTCCTCCGCAGAAAAAACATTTTCGCCCACGGTATGATGCTGCAACATTATTTTCAGTGACATGAGAAGTATTCTTCTCAGTTTCAAGAGCGTTTACTGAAAATGTGTTAAAATTTTGGGAGTTAATTTCAGCCATTTCTAAAGATAGTGCTTGATTGTATGCTTCATCAAGAGTAAGGGTTAAATTCTCAAGCAGTCTCTGTCTAATTTTACTTGAAGTGATACCTGATATAAATGAGTCTCTTACGCTTTCATTTTTATTTGTTTCAGCATCTACTGAAGTAAAATTGCAGTCTTTGGCTAGCTGTTTTAAAGCTTGCATATAAGAATCAATACTCTCTGTTACATGCTGTTTTCTAGTAGCAAGTACATGCCTAGCATAGATAATATTTTTAGGTTTTATGAATAATGTATTTAGAACATTTATCGAATGATCGTACCTTTTGCATTCGCTAATATATGTGTACACTTTGGATGAAATATGATTTAGAAGTACTTGAAATTTGAAGTCATCATCGATGATTGATGAAGCAGCCTTCGTTGCATCTTTTTCAGCTTTTTCACTGATCAGAATTTTTTCTTGTGCAGCAAGATAATTTTCAAAAGTTTTCTTCCAGTGTTCCCATTCTTGAGGTGCGGTGGAAGAAGATGGATCGACGTCAAATTTATCAGGCCTTAATATTCTATCCATTTTATTGGAGTCGATTATTTTAGTGAATTAAATTGTAATAAGAAAGCCACATTTATGGAAATAATAGGCTTTAATTCACTAAAAATATGCTATAAGATAAATGATAATTTGACACAATGACATAAATATAAAATAAGAAGATATATAATAACATTAAGCATAGAGGTTTTATACAACTAGTAAGAAGATCACTGTAATAACTAAAGAGGTTCATATCAGGTAGACGCCATAGTTCATCCATAGCACTAGTTGTCGAGTACACTATCACCGCAATCCATAGCCAAGCATTATTAGTTTCCATATGTTGCCATAGTCCTACAGAAGCCGGGGATTGGCCTTGGGTGCATTCTCATAGTGCACACACAGGGATAATCGCCGGTTTGTTTCACATCTCATATTAAATTAAATTGTCTAAAGGGCCTCTACGTGTTGGCTACGGCTCCGCGCACTCCTTCCAAAGGTTCGGGTCACTGTTGACCCGTGATTGGAAAAGACATACATAATAATAGTATGACTATACTTTTAAAGATACTAAGAAAGTGCTAATGGACACATTCTTAGGTATTATATATTACATTCAAATAAGTTTAGGTCAAAACAAAATTATTTATTAGTCATTTTATTTAGGCTAGATTGTAATTAGATTATTATAAGACTTCATATAATTTGATGATTTGTAATACAATAAAAAAAAAAATTTATTCATTAGATTATAATCGATGTTTTTTGCTGTTTCTATACATTTCTCTTTTTTGTACCACCTATTGATCTCAGGTATCTCTGCTTAAAGAGTTTTGGGGGAAGACCCGTATTAAATAATTCTCCTTTATTAAATCGTCACATATTTTGTCCAATTTGAATGCCCGTTTAAAATTGTGAAACTGTATAAAATATCCTTTAAGAGAATTCTCATCTTGATAAATTACCAAAATAAACTTAATGAAATAAAGGAAAATCATTGTCAATATTTTTTTTAAACTGATATATTTTAAGAAAGGAACACTGGCTTACTGGAAAATGACCAAAAAATGACCTGCCTACCAACTAACTACCGAGTTTTGTTTAGGTAATACCAATTTCCATCTCTTTGGGTAAATTTAAAGTCAATGAGCAACGTTCTGCCGGGTGTACCTACTAAAAAGACAAGGCTGTACGGTATAATACCTTTGCCCTTTCCATTACAGATAAAAATAGAGGAAAAAAAACGTTCTTGTCAACTGTCAATGTTGTCCTCTTCGTTGTTGTCATTTCATTGACGATTCCCATGTTGCATTTCTTAAACTTTCGTGATATAAAAGTGTATGAATGCATTAATTGTGCAGTGTTTTGAAACAAAATTGTTTAAAAAGTAATTATGTTATAAACCTGTAATGTTTATTGTTGATGTGATATTTTAATTAAATGAAGACCTCTAGGAAACCGGCTGGCAGCATAATGAGGAAATATTATCAGCTGATACTTGTTGTTGTGTGTTTTCTAAGTATTGTCACCCTTCTTATATACCGACACGAATACTATCGCCTTCGGTATGTGTTGGAAGTACTTAATTTCTTCGGGAAGCCAGGACTGTCAGAGATAGAGTTCTGTGGCCCTGGATTTAATGCTACGATGCTGTCTGAAATACTCCGTAACTCGTCCATGGAAGTCCGTGAAACCCCGCCCTTATTCCAGGAAATTGATGAAAATTTCTACTCTTATTCATCCTTTTTGCGATCTTATAACAAGTACGATAAACTGTCGCCTTCAAACGCACATGTTATTGACACAATTGTCATTGGAAAGGCTTCAGTAACTCCTAACTATAGATGTAATGTATGGCTCGAAAACAATTCTAAATCAAAAGCAGGCAGATTCAACTATAAAATAGTATCAGAGCCAATTAATAATTACCAATTGTATATTTTCCAATGTTCCCTTGCAAAAAATCTAGGAAAACCAAAAGGAATTAGTTTCTATGTCAATGATTATAATATAAATCCAATGCATGCTCCAATTAATAAAGTAATTCAAGTGAACACTAAAAGAAGGCCTCGGGAGAGTAGCAATATAAAGTTTGTGAACCATATTGAGCCGGCTATATGTGTCATACCAAACCAGGTACCGATAGTTTCAAGAGATGCTTTTATTGAATTTCTAGTATACCATCATATAATTGGCATCAATTACTTTACTATATATGACAGTATGATATCGGAGGATGTTATTAGAAGACTGAATTTGTTCCCGTCAGATATAACTCAATGGGATATTCAATTTTATCCCCTAAATTACCCATTCCTTTTTTCAAAGTCCTACAAAATTGTCAGGAATGCTATCGAACTAGATTGTTTGTTTAGGCATTTTAAATATGATAGAGAAGAGGTAGATAAAGTCAGTCATGTTGCTGTGCTCTCATGGGATGAGTTCTTAGCACCGAGAGTTCACAACAACTTTAAAGCTGTGCTGGACGATTTTGACCCAACAAGAGCTCTGAGAACTTATGTGGTGGAGCCATTAGTTTTCTGCTTGAACCAAAACGATGATGATGATGCTGAATTGGGACACCCAGACATATTGAAGAAAACACATTACTACACAATGCCTCAAGATAAAGTTCCCATATATATAAGAAATTTTGATACAATGTCTGTGTTTGAAGATCTTTTCAATCTTACTTCGAGCACTAAAAAGATACCATTGGAGTTGTTAGGGGTACATAAATATGATGTGTGTCGAGACCCTAAGAAATTCCATCCTGAAGGTTACAATGAGACAGAAATGCAAGTTTTTCCACACAAATTTGAAGGAGCTATGCTTAAATTTGGTCAAAGTTTATTAAGCAATAAAATCTACAGATTGTATACATCTGGTCAAATATGGGAGAAGAGTAATAATGAGAATGTTAGAGACATGCTATAAAATGGATAATACACCAAAACTTATCTGTGTATGACTAATGTTGCCAATTTAGAAAAAAGGAAAAGTTTAGGGTGCAAACATTTAATATGATTATTTGTTGTCATGTTAAATTACATTGCCTCATTAAAAAACATTAAGTGAGCTTTGCTGGGGATACTTTATTTAATTTATATCCAGAGGTATACATACTTTTTAAACATATTTTATTTTCATTCAATTAACAGATAAGTTGGTATCACACAAGTGATTATTTAAAATTAGGGCACAGTATTAATGCAGGAATTTACAATTTAGGCATAATTTATATTATATTTATTGTCTATGTTTTTTATTAATTAATAAAACTAAGCAGCTAATAATTATGATTAGTGCCCTATTGACACTTAGACTAACTTTTAAAAAAACTAGGATAGACTAATGCAAAGGTGTTAGTGATATTGTAAACTAAATATACTCCCACTTATGATATTATCTGGCACTTACAATATAGCTTGAAATTAACCTTTTGCTGGGAAGTACATAATTTATGTCATTTAATTTTGATTATGAATCATTCATCACTTATTATTAAAAAAAATAACTGCAATTTAGAAGAATGTAAAAACAACAACAAAATCTTTAGGTTACAATTAGTGTATGTGCAATGACAACAGGGCTTCAAAAATTTATATTATTATGGCAACATTAATTTATATAATCTATCTGATATTTGATTTTTTAAAATTCTTCTATGGGTTAGTTGTCTATGGCCTAAGTTGCTGTCTGAAAGCAAAGCGGCAAATCATTTTCAAAATTTTGAGTAAATTGAGAATGATTTACTTCATGTCACCTTATGGAGAATTAATTTTGAGTTTGGTCATATTGTAGGTATGGCTGATTTTTCAGTTCATCAGATGTAGAATGTCTTAAGTCAAGCATCTTCTGCGCCGTCGTGCAAAATACTCACGAGCGGCTAAAAAAAATACAATTGCTACCATAGCCAGTCCACAATAATCTAATTGCGCCTCTTGTCCTCCAGTTGTTTTTGGCGCCCCTATCTAGAAGTATTCTAAGTCACAAAAGTATAATGAGGTAAGAGCAAAAAAAAATGGAGATATTAATAAATTGGATTTTCCTTAAAGTAAAGATATATACCATTGTTGAGCAGCCGCTTCACTCGAGCACTTTTTCGACCAACTTTTTAAATTTCAAATTAAGTATATTATATTTTCCCTCAAAATTTCACAGTGCCCGCTTTGGCGCTGTCATGCACCGCACGCATTTATGGACGGCAAGTCCCTGGGTATAAATAACTCTATAGTCATTACATATATCAGTAACTGGAACTGAATAAAGGTCTGTACTCTCCAGCAAAAGGCTAAAAATACTAATATTCTAAATAGCTATCAAATAATAGAAAAATATACCTATTGAGCAAGTTATAATTAATAATTATAAAAGAATTCAAAATCATGTAATTATTTGTTACTATTATTAGGTAATTTGAACATGCTTTAAATAAAATATATATTTTTTCTTTATGTATATTATATGTATAATAGATAGTATGATTTTATTGTTATATATTAGTATGAGATTCTGGACAGATTATTGGTGTGAGATAAAATGTAAACAAATTTTATAAAATTGAAAAATTTCAATAAGTCTTATTTTCAAACCCAAACAGTAAACACAAATTTTACACTACCAAGTTGAAATGTAGATATAATTCTTCATAGGTATATTAGATTAAAGTATGACATTTCAGTTAGACGGATTAAAGCCTCCATTGATTTCTTATTTTACACTTTGTCTCACGTCAAACTGAATTAGAGTATTGTCAAATGCATTGGTTAATTAAACAGAAAAACGTGTTGAATTGATTTTTTATATGTCCATGTAATATTTAGTTTTTAAATTACAATTTCTGTCGTTTCATGTCTTGAGATTAAATTTTTGAAGTTCTTACTGCTGCTGAAAACTGTCTATATTGACGATATTTTTTCCATTCCACACGATATTCAAATAATTGAAGAATTGAAGTGGCTTTTCAGTTAACTCTATTGAAAGTTTAATCTCAATTCTCAAATCATTGCACTCAGGGACGCGCCAGGCATCTGCGCCGTCGTGCCAAATACTTATGAGTCTATAGAAGACCAAAAAAAAAGGTATTCTGTCTTGACCCGCCGACATTAATCAGTATTTGTATTATGGCCCTGTCTAGATTTTTTTTAAAATCTTGGTAACCTTCGCTTGTCGTGCTCTTTGGGCCAACTTTATTTTAATCTAATCTTATTTTATTTTCATTCTGGCGCTCGTTGAAAGCTTTACTGCGCCTTATCTGTATTGGCGCCGTCGTGCGACCTTGCACATATGGATGGCTTGTCCCTGATTGCACTTGATTAGAGTTAAATTATAAATTACTAAGTTAATTATTATATATATTATAATATAGTTACTGGCACAGATCTAGCATCAACTTGGGGTTGAAAAAAAATTATAATCTATCTTTAATAACTTAACGAGATCTGTATCAGTAATTGTATTTTTAGCGTTTTCCCCTAGGGACTGTTTGTTAGAAACAAAGGGAGGTTGTGCCTTGTTTACATGAGGGTAGTTAGCTAGTTCTTTCCTGTTTAAAAACTTGCTATTAAACAATAAGACTGCTTCATTATACACAAATCAAAGTTTGTGTGGTTAACCAATTATTGAATAAGTGATATATCCATTTTAAATTCAGCATCTAGTCCAATGTTATACTTATGTAATATGAAAATTGTTTCCACACGTTCACGTAAGTGATAAGTTGTAATAATAAAGGTTGTTTATAATAAATGATTGCCTTTCATTATCTTAACAAGGAGAGATCTATAATAAAATAATACTACTACAGGGGGCCTAGCCAAGTTTCAAACGTTATGTTTCTTTTGTATTTCTACAATTTCAAGCGATAAGTGTTGACAAGCCATGTTGATATATTCGATGCGTTCCACTAAGCTTTCACAGAGCCCAAATAACTAAGATGTAAATAACTTTATTTATTACGTAAGACGATTTAGGGGGGTCGACCCTGTCCTATTTTTTTATTACAAGGGGGTGGGAGGGAGTCTCGATGTACTTACGTAAGATCACAAAAATGTGAAAAGTTAAAATTATACTTTAAAGAAGCGCGGGTATCGAGGTTCGCTCGGATCGAGTGGGCTTTGGGTCCCTGGACTGAAAGTCTTATGTAGGTAAAGATGAATAATTAAAACCAAAGTTTATCACTACCAAAAAATTCAAATTATTAGTACCTTTGAAAGTACAAATAAACATTTCTAAATATTGTTACTTTGAAAAATAAATATTAAAAAACAACAAATGTGTATTAATTTTTTCCTTTAGATTCTTACGTAATAAATATTAAACATGGTGGTAGAGGGTCGCCCTATTCTTATTTTTTCATATAATAGGGTGGAGGGGGAGGGTTTCATGAATAGCCCCATAGAGGTTTATTAGTGGAAGTGAATGTTTTTGCAGCGGATGCTCAACGTACCGCCTCAGGTAATTATATTTATGTAAAATTAATTGTAGCTTCAATAATTGAAGGTCACTATGAAGACTTACAAATAATAATAACCTTAACCTCTTGAAACTATTGCTTTATCTCACTTATACCACCTTACCACTCACCATTTGAATTATCCAAAAACCGTGGTCGTTGTACTCTGCTCATTCTGTCTCTTTTCACTTTCTTTCTCTCTATTATCTCTGTAACCTTTCTCTCTCTCCTTTATCTATTTCTCTTTTATTTTTTCTTTGTTCTGTCCTTGCTTTTTTATTATCTGTGTCTTTTTATCCCGTATTTTTAGCTTTTTACCACCATTTCTCACTCTTTCTTCTGTAAAATAATGAAAAGCCATGCAATTACAGTGACAATTTAAATACATCATTTGGTTTCAAATACCTGGAGCGAAGAGAGGGTACACTAATTTTGTTTCTGGCAACATAACCAAAACTAATTAAAACTCCTAACTGTACTGTCATCCGTAGAAGACTGTTATCCTGTTATCTGTAGACTCCTTCATCAAAATGAAGGTAGTTTACATATTTTTTTTTGTGTCACCAAAATTCATTTGGACATGAGAATTAGAGGATTAATAGTTTCATTGCCATCTTTACTTCACAATTATTACACTTCACCAATCTTCTTCCATTATATTAAATGAATATTACTTATTAGAATTAAAATGAAATAAATCTTTAGAATAACATTCGCATTTAATTAAAATTCATAATTTATCATTATAAAAATAAATGTTATATAAAACTATAACACTATAATATACAATAATTTAATAACAACCATGACAAAACGTCACGTGACGCCGTTGAGCAATAACTTTTGAATTTAACGCAATATGGCGGCGTGACGGTTAACCGCAACATTCTGCTCGTGGGAAATTGCAGGCGCATGGATCTGTGGTTATACATTCAGCTGGACACATGCAGTTGCAGGCTGGAAAGTTAATAACTTTTATTCACTCTGTATTGCATTCAGCTTGGTGAGACAAAAGGTAAACAAAAACCAATGACGCCTATAACCGGAGTAATTATAAAATTTACTATGCTATGCTATACTCAGGGCTGGACAGTATTTGAATTACTCGTAATTGAAATACGTATTACTCGTAATTGAAATACTAGGGACATGCACGGTGAAACTTTCGGGATGTATAAAATAACGAAGTTCTGATCATCCCGGGATCTTAGACTACTTCTACTCCACTTCCTATAAGGGCTTGTACACAAAATTGCGATGCGACGCGATGCGAAATCGCAACGCAGAAAATTGCGACATTAATTGTTGTGATGCGATTTCGTGCGGCAAGGCGTCTCCCTTCCACGATTAGAGTGACCATTCCATCAACGACCGTCAACCGTAGTGAACGTATTTTGAAACTAGGTCGTGACATGGATCGTAAAAAGAAGTGTGCCCTTTTGTTAGGAGTTGTGCTTAGGAGATACATGAAAAAGAAACAAAGAAGATTTTGGGTTCATCCATTTATTACTATTATGAATGACGATGGGAACTATTTTCATATAAAACATGAACCTTTGAAAACCTAGGAAAAATATTTATTTGATTATTTTAGAATGAGCATAGCATGTGACCCTGACCTACTTGCATCTTAGAGTTTCTTTTCATACTTATTTATTTATTTATTAACGTCGTACGTCATTTTTTTACTTTAAAGTATACGTCTCGCCCACGCGCTGTCGGGGTGAACTAAAATGGCGTCAACAAGTGTGACGTAACACCGCAGGAATTCGCAAGTTCTTGCGATGCGTGAAGGGAGCTCGCAGATTTTTACGATGCGACGTCGCATCGCAGTTTTGTGTACAAGCCCTAAGAATAATCCTTAATATCTTTGAAATTGTAAAAAAAAACTTTGTTTACAGAAATTGTAAAAACATTTAATATATTTTACTTACGTTTACAATCTCCATAAGCGCAAGGGTTCATATATTCTGTACAATCTTCACCGGGTGGTAGGAATGAGGATCTGTACACTGTTGTACCTTCCAACTGTTGGTAAACATACAAATATATTCAATTGGAATACAAATAAACAAAACTAGAGATGAGCGAGGATGTGTTTGTTTAGAATTAATAGATTCGCTTCATATTCCTAGCCTCGCTCCGAGTGTGTCAAATCAAACGATTCTAATGGTTCTTGACACTCATCTCAGGTGGAAACGTAGCCTTGTAAGGCTTTTGGACAAGAAACCACAAAGACCTTCAGATTTATTTTTAAAGGAAATAATAAATTACCATAAAGTTATAATAATACTGTGGTGGATGTAAAAAATTGGGACGTCAGACAGCTCGATTAAATCTTGGCTAAAGTTCAGTTGGTATTTTCGAGAAATTTAATCAACTATTTATAAAAAAAATGATGGGGTAAAAAAAATAATTCTAAAGCTCTCATAAAATGCATCCATATATAGAAATAAATAAAATTGGAGTGTCTGTTTGTAATAGTAAAATAACCGCTTTATACTAAGTGCATATGGACGTATACATGCACACACCACATATACCAACAACAACATTTTTTTACAATTTTTGTCTGTCTGTCTGTCTGTTTGTTCCGGCTAATCTCTGAAATAGCTAGACCGATTTGGACGGGACTTTCAGTGGCAGATAGCTGATGTAACAAGGAGTAACTAAGGCTATTTAACATCTCGCTATGACCCATAGGAGCGGAGGAACACGCGAACGAAGTCGCGCGGGTCCGTAGTCTTTAATAAAATATGACTATTGGTTAACTCATAGAGGACTGGTTAATGTTGTCTTTGATCAGCGTTGGCGCCTCCTAAGGTTAAGAGCAATTGCTGCTTTAGACTGCCTCAAGGCCTGGTTGCGTCCCCTACGGCCCTTTTGTACCTGCGCTCCTTAAGCGAGCGTTTCACTCTTTATTAATTTTAAATCTTAATAAAATGTACACATACCCTCTGGCATGGTTTTTGATACTGTCCCTTGCAAGCCCAAGGCGGTCGCTGCGGCGCCGGCGCACACACTGGCTGGTATGACATCTTTTGTATTGTATCACTTTCCATTTTAGCTACAATAATAATTATTATTTTATAAATCAATTGGACCAAAATATTTTATATATAAAATTCTCGTATCACAATGTTAATTACAAAACTCCTACTACTCCGGATCAGCTAGTATAAATATAATATAGTACAAGGAAGAGTATTTTTTTTCATCATCGCCCTTTTTTATAAAAAAAATACTGAAACAAAAAAATTTATATTTCTGTATAGCAATATTGTTGGTGAATTTTTTCTGATATAGTTAAAATTATTTGTATTCCTGACAAATCATAATATTAAAGAAAAAAATAAAGCACCTATAATTAAGAAAAAACATTCATTATAAAAAATTACCCAAAAAATTATAAAACCTTCATAACGACGGCAAAGCACATTATGGAACAATAACTAACAATTAAAAATGGATGTGAACTACATTTTTTCAATATTTTTAAGTTAAACTAACCAGCAGGTTTTTCATAACAGCGGTTTGGCGCATACGACTCTGGAGGCGGAACTCGTCCAGGATTCAGATAGGACATTCTGTTTACTGTGCGATCTGAAAAAACATAGAATATGTATTTCACGTTTAAAAATTACCCGGAAGCGGCATTTCGTAATAGGCGAATATCCCAATACTTTCTCATTGGTAATTCAAAGTATATGTGACGACTTCCGGTCGAGCCGTTTCGATGGAGCATGTGAGCCAGATATACCCCTTCCCTCCCCATTCCATTAATACTGCAGATCCAGTGAGAACTGGGTTCTTGCTCAGGGTCCACTGAAACTGCAGCATTCCTTTCTTCGTTCCCTTTCCTTACTCTATCTTCGAGGCGGCAACCGTAAAACAAGAGTTTTTGCCGATGTCCATGGGCCACGGTGACCACTTTCCATCAGGTGGACCGTCTGCCGACCGTCTTTGGAGTATTTATATATATAAAAGGAGAAGCTGACTGACTGACATATCAACGCAGGGCATAAACTATAAGAGTTTAAAACTTGAAAAAGGGAGCACTGAGAAAGGGAATTTTGAAAATTCACCCTCTAAGGGTGTAAAACGGGTGTGCAAAGTTAGTTTTTGCCGTTTTTGAAGTTACTCAAATGAAATTCAGTATGAAGGTTCTTCATTGAAAGTCATGACACTCATGTAAAATATGTTTTCGAAAATCATCCCTTGAGGGGGTAAAAGGGGGATTAAAGTTAGTATGACTCCCTCATAAAATTGTTAAATATGACTACAGATGATCTACTGTAGGCCAATATCGCAAACAAAGTTATTGAAAGCTAGTTCATTATATAGGTTAACTTTAACTAAAACAAATACATGAGTTATGGACTCACTTTCAAACGGTTGTTCCACACAATGGTACTTATGAGGTGGTTTATAGGACTCCCGGATCGCGCAGGGCTTCGCCACGTAATCGTGTCGCTGTGTTGTGATGTTCTGCATAGGCCCTTGACCCCACATGTCATGATGGCAGGGACGGATCGGTTGAGTTACGTGCACAGGGTTGGGTAGGAAAGATAGCTGTAAACAGAAATATTGTTATTCTACTCTACATTCTAATACAATATTATTAGTTATCAAGTTTTGATTTTTAATTCCTGATATTAACAACTTACAAAATTCATCTCGTTTTTTTAAAGGCCTTACTCTCGTTTCCATGAAGACTCCCACATCCCCCATCTCATCAAAAATTTGCAAACCAAATACGGGAGGGTATTTGGTTTTATATACACTAATGGGGGTACCATTCGTTTTTACGTAATGTTTGAATGGTTCCTTAGACTCCATTTAGAATAGAACTTATCTAAAGTATACGCAAAATACTTTTTGGAAATTAAAAGAAAAGATATATTGTAAAATAAAAAAAATATAGCTATGTAAACAATATAGATCTATCTATAATAAATTCAGAAAAGAAATTGGAGAGCAACCATAACGCTAAAATGTACTATAATATATAGCAGAAATGACAAAAATATAGTTCGATACTACCTACATAATATATAGTCAAAATCATTTCAGCAGTTGAGCGGTTCGACTAACGAAATAATACGCAGATTAATTCTGTACCATATTTTCATTTCAGCGCAAAATGATTTATGATAACAATTAGTAATTCCTATAACTTATCGTCATTATTATTCAGCGAACGAATGCGGTGCTCCCGTTTATTCTACTCACGTATCGTTTAAACACATTGACTTATTATTACAATAAATTGTTTTATATATACTAGCGAAACGTCCCGACTTTGGACGGGTAGTACAGCTGTTATATTAAAAAATGGATAAGGCTGCGAGGGATGTGTTTGTTAATAATAATATCATTTATTTTAACCATCTGCGCAACAAAGACGTACACCGTTTTCACATTATCGTATAAAAACAATCTACGCGCGCCTTTTTTTTAATTCTTGTATTGTACACGCAGGGAATTATACTGTCAATGCTACATGCATCGACCCACAGGCTGTTAGAATAAAAGGCATTGCAGTATGCTCTGTAATGCAGTATGCTGAGTTATTTTGACTGGCACTGAGCATCGAGCAAACTTCGACGACCGACGATTATGTTCGCTCTAATAAACAACGCTATAGGCTCTCACTATACCTGCATCGTCTATCAAGTCAAAGGTTATTAAATGTCCAAGAAATTTAAAGCGTTCCTCTCTAGCTTGCGGTATCCGTACAGTTTAATAGGAAGCACTATAGAGAGGATTGATTTTACCTTGGATTAAAATCCCATGGGCACAGTCTTCATAAGTGCCTAATAATTCTGGAAGTCCACAGACAAATGCTCTCAGCAGAACCATGTCGTCTGCGCAACTAAAGTTGTTGATACACACACCATTAACATGACACCCGACATGCATGCTACTGCGAGCTTCTATCAGACCAGTGATGTACAGGTTGAAGAGATTAGGCGACGTTAATCCCCCCTGACTCACCCCAAACCCATCCACAAACGCTAAGAACAATGAGTCCCTTCATTTGCCTAGTCTTGTTGTGTCAAATGAAGCTATTCTATTGGTTCTTAACAAACACATCCCGCAGCGCTTTCCATTAAAGCTCCCAATCACCTTGACTTAATCCGACATTTTCAACAATTATTATTATTGTTATATTTCAATAAAAACCTAAACATTCCTCATTAATCATTCTGTGTATTAGTGAAATTCACATGAAAGTCAGTTCAGTAGTTTTTGACAGACGCGGCATGGGACTTTATGTTACAATATGCAGTGATGAATGAATTAAGTTTCACCATTTACGTTGAACAACGAAATACTTTGTTTATCTTAAAGCTTAGGATTAGAGGATACAAATCGCTGCAGTGAATCACAATGAGATTTAGCCAAAATCGTAAATGGTTTTTAGACATAGCATAGAACCTTATAAAGAAAAAGGTGTCGTCTAAAAATATTATTGAATTTTAAAACAAAGCTTGTTTATGATTTGATAGTCCTCTTGTTTATCTTTATATACCTATATATGTATATGTTTATGTCTCAGTCAAAATGATAAATCGTGATATTATAATGTTATATAGCTATTAGGTATATTATCTATTCAATTTAGAAAAAGATATATTTCGCTCAAGATTATTCAAATTTCTTATTATTATATGTGCGAGAATAATAAAGAATTATGACGTTGGAGTAGGGTAGTAGTCACTTCCGTCGTTTTGACAGTCTCGACCCTTAATATGCCCTCGACAGTCTGATTGTAATCTTAGTCGTGCGCGGTCTCTCAAGGGGTAAAAGAAATCCCTGAATAGTGTTAGTGTTGTGCAGTGCAAGGTCACGTGAGTACCTTACAATGCTATTGCCACATCTGGTGTTAGGTTATGTTTATGTAAGTTTAACCTTGGTTTTAATAAGGTTTTAAACAGCCTGAGCAGTGGAGGCGAGTATTGTGATCACTTAAAGGACGTCCTTAAGCCTACACCTTGGTCACAAGTCCAAGTCACTGTTTAGGTTTCTCTCGTAATTGTTAGAGATCATATTTGATTATTTATCAGTTCAGTAGCAGTATCTACGTTGCGATTACCCAATAGTCCATTCAATATGATCACCCCTTGTAGTGTTCTCCAATATTTCCCTCTCCCCCTTCCTTCACATCATTAAAATCCCTCTGTTTGGCTTAAATTAAAAAATTTAATTATACCTTAATTTAAAAATAATAAAATTTACTCAGACCTTATGAACAGTATCTCCTTCCATTTGTGCTGTAGATGGCACGAGATTAGGCAAAGGTTTGACTGGTGCAGGAATAGGCGCAGTCGCTGGTAAATAGCTGTAGAAAATAATTTTGAATTTTGCATATACTTTTAGCTGCATCTACGGTTAGCTAATGACGTCATTCTAAATACAATATGGCTGATGGCCCAAGCTATGCGCAACCTAGTTATTTTTTGTGTAAGCCCATGATATGGGTATCAAATGAAAGGGTTTGTTGAGATACAAAAATGAAACAACTTTACTTTAAAGCCGATATGGCGGACGGCCTAATATGGCTGAGTAGTAATTTTTAAGCTCTTTTATTCTATGAATATGAAATATAAGGGTTGTTATGTAATCATAAGTAGTAAAAATTTGTATTTCAGTTTTTTGAAAATTTTTGAGTGCTCAAGTTTTTAACCTGTTTTTGTAGATAGTCTGTGACTCGAATCTCTTCGAAGCTGTGACAGGATTCATGCAACTATCAGGAATTATCGCTCTCCGTCGGCAGTCACTCTTTGAATCTAGGTAACTAAAGAAAAAAAATAAGATCTTTTTGACAATTATCGTTCTACTACCACAACCAGTTTCCACAAAATCTCAAATTATGCATCTAAATCTTGATCATGACTCTATTGGAAAGTAGTTTTAGTTTCGCGATCAGACAGACAGACGTAGCGTGGTTTTGTTTTATTTATACAAAATAATAATAATCATTGTTTTTATTTACCTCATTGTGTATGTAGTATTATCTTCTAACTTCTGACAGGGTTTTTGATACTGTCCTTTACACGCCCACGGCAACGGTTCTTTTGGTAATATCTATAAAAAAAAATATGGTGTGAATATATTTTGACATTGTTTTGTACGAGGTAACCACTACTATAAACTCGATATTTATTATAATTAAATGTACATTAATAATTCAAGTAAGTTTACTATGCCACTGGGAAATCATCTGGTAAGAGTAACCTAGCACTCCCTTGGTGGTAGGGGATCTGTTTCGCGATTGGCTTGCGACCACCAGCAAGCGTATCCGACCACCGAGTGTCAGAGACGCGTTCTGGTCGAGCCGCATGTGGGCTAGACTTGCCCCCGCCCTCTCCCATCCCATTAATGCTGTGCATAATCAGATGCACTCATCAAACTACGACAGACATGACTGTTCGAATTTATTAATAGTATTGCTAATATTTAATATTAATTATTTTCACATTATTTTGTAAAGGAATTAAACTCTGTCTCGCGTGTTTATTTCATTTTACTATTGAATTTTCAATGTTGAATAATTTTGTACAAAATTATCGTCAAGATAGCACAACACAAATCTAACAATGCCACAACCAGCTTGTGTCTTTTATCCAATAATCGGTATAGACTTATTGACATTTTATTGTAATGAGTTGCAGCAGTCGACAGTCGACAGGTAAGACAGACACAGTTTAGGGAATGTGTGTGTTATAATTGGAAATAATTTTGTTGTGGGATTTATGTGACACACGCTGTGGGAAATTATGATGAATGTAGTCGTAGACGGTCGACGTTATGCCTCAATGCAAACAATTTCCCATCCCATTAATGATCTAATGGACTCTAGGCTCTTGCCCAGGGTCCGCTGAACAAAAGGGTATCTCTTGTTTTGTCGATGTCCATGGGTGATGGTGGCCACTTACCATCAGATGGACCATCTGCTCGTTTGCATCTTATGTACCATAAAAAAAGGTACGAGTTAATAGTAGTTTTTAGTTGAGTTGCTTTCACTTAGTGATACTCAACACTGGTAAAAATAATTCATTCAGTAAAGTAGTAAGTAGCGAAGCAATGAAGCAGTGAAGCAATAAAGCAGCAAATAAATGAAACAGAGAAGCAGTAAAGAAGTGAATCGACAAAGTGATGCTGCAAATGAGTTAAGCAATAGAGTAAAAGACTAATCTGTGCTGAGCTGTGGAGCAATGTATCAAAGAAGTAATGAAGCGATAAACTAATGAATCCAAGAAGTAATGAGGTAATAAACTTATAATATATTAATAACTAGTCGACACTCCAGGCTTCGCCCGGGTGCAATTGAACACGTGTATTTAGCTGTACCTGCTATGTCCCTGCAATTTAAATCTGTAATATCTTCGAAAATATTCATTTAAATTCTGTATTAGCCCATATTGATCTATATAAAATGCACAATGTATTTGAGGTACTTAATGAGATAAAGATTAATGCTGTTTTGTTCAAAATTGCTTCGGAAATAAGCCATTATTTCTCGTAAAGTAAAGGATAAAAATGGTTAATTGTGGGTTATCCCTAAGAGATAGATACTCCCTTGCAGACTTTTTTGTAGTCCTTATTAAGGTGTACATTACTGTAGTACATTATTTTGATCTATCTCGTAGGGTTCAGCCAGCGTTTGCAATGTAAGCGTAAAAAATGTGTTTATTTCCGACATCACATTAGAAACCTTCTCAAGCGATATTGTTTTATACTATGTAGTGATGTTTGTATATTTACCCGATTAGGCATATAACTCAGTTTCTGTGTAGTGCTTCCATCCATTTTAGCGGTTGGCCGCTCGTAACAACGGTCGGGAGCGAAGGACTTCACGAGCTCGATCCTCTCGGGGGGCAGATAGGACAGCTTGTTTATAGTGCGGTCTGTAACACAATGATATCAGACTCACGAGTAGACACAGAAAAGTTTGATTTGAGTATAATGTACCAATTTTATTTAAACTCAAGAAAGGATATTAATTCTTTATATTATCACTTCAATTTTAAGTAAACATTACATATGTAGAGCCTTGTTATAGTTGAAGGCACCTAAGTATACTTCTATAAGCAGAAGTCACTATTAGGAGTCTTACGCGAGAGTTCTGCTCCCGTGTTCTTATATAGTTATTTGTCAAAATAGTAGACGTCGTGGATTGAACTGCCTATATACTGCAGCACGCTCTCAATGCGTTACCATCCCCACTAGTTTTGCTCAGACCTACAGATAGTCTTCATCACTAAATGATGGTCAAAAGACACTGGTAGATAACTATAAAGCTAAGTTAAGATTTGTTTAAAAAAACAATAATTTCAAAAATAACATGTCGTGGGTTAGTTCAAGTGATGACTGTATTATTGTGTTCAGTCAAAGATTGTGTATTGAGGCCTTTTGAAACTTCTTTAAGTACTCTTAATTATGATGTTGGCACGACTTATAATTTGAGTAGCATCCTGTTATTTGAGGTTGGTATGGCTGACATGAGTAGCATCCTGTTATTTGAGGTTGGTAGGGCTAATATGAGTAGCATCCTGCTATTGGGGTTGGTAGGGCTGACATGAGTAGCATCCTGTTATTGAGGTTGGTAGGGCTGACATGAGTAGCATCCTGTTATTTGAGGTTAGTAGGGCTGACATGAGTAGCATCCTGTTATTGAGGTTGGTAGGGCTAACATGAGTAGCATCCTGTTATTGAGGTTGGTAGGGCTGACATGAGTAGCATCCTGTTATTGAGGTTGGTAGGGCTAACATGAGTAGCATCCTGTTATTGAGGTTGGTAGGGCTGACATGAGTAGCATCCTGTTATTTGAGGTTAGTAGGGCTGACATGAGTAGCATCCTGTTATTGAGGTTGGTAGGGCTAACATGAGTAGCATCCTGTTATTGAGGTTGGTAGGGCTAACATGAGTAGCATCCTGTTATTGAGGTTGGTAGGGCTAATATGAGTAGCATCCTGTTATTTGAGGTTAGTAGGGCTGACATGAGTAGCATTCTGTTATTGAGGTTGGTAGGGCTAATATGAGTAGCATCCTGTTATTGAGGTTGGTAGGGCTGACATGAGTAGCATCCTGTTATTGAGGTTGGTAGGGCTAACATGAGTAGCATCCTGTTATTGAGGTTGGTAGGGCTGACATGAGTAGCATCCTGTTATTGAGGTTGGTAGGGCTAACATGAGTAGCATCCTGTTATTGAGGTTGGTAGGGCTAATATGAGTAGCTTCCTGTTATTGAGGTTGGTAGGGCTGACATGAGTAGCATCCTGTTATTTGAGGTTAGTAGGGCTGACATGAGTAGCATCCTGTTATTGAGGTTGGTAGGGCTAACATGAGTAGCATCCTGTTATTGAGGTTGGTAGGGCTAACATGAGTAGCATCCTGTTATTGAGGTTAGTAGGGCTGACATGAGTAGCATCCTGTTATTGAGGTTGGTAGGGCTAACATGAGTAGCATCCTGTTATTGAGGTTGGTAGGGCTGACATGAGTAGCATCCTGTTATTGAGGTTGGTAGGGCTAACATGAGTAGCATCCTGTTATTGAGGTTGGTAGGGCTGACATGAGTAGCATCCTGTTATTTGAGGTTAGTAGGGCTGACATGAGTAGCATCCTGTTATTGAGGTTGGTAGGGCTAACATGAGTAGCATCCTGTTATTGAGGTTGGTAGGGCTAACATGAGTAGCATCCTGTTATTGAGGTTGGTAGGGCTAATATGAGTAGCATCCTGTTATTTGAGGTTAGTAGGGCTGACATGAGTAGCATTCTGTTATTGAGGTTGGTAGGGCTAATATGAGTAGCATCCTGTTATTGAGGTTGGTAGGGCTGACATGAGTAGCATCCTGTTATTGAGGTTGGTAGGGCTAACATGAGTAGCATCCTGTTATTGAGGTTGGTAGGGCTGACATGAGTAGCATCCTGTTATTGAGGTTGGTAGGGCTAACATGAGTAGCATCCTGTTATTGAGGTTGGTAGGGCTAATATGAGTAGCTTCCTGTTATTGAGGTTGGTAGGGCTGACATGAGTAGCATCCTGTTATTTGAGGTTAGTAGGGCTGACATGAGTAGCATCCTGTTATTGAGGTTGGTAGGGCTAACATGAGTAGCATCCTGTTATTGAGGTTGGTAGGGCTAATATGAGTAGCTTCCTGTTATTGAGGTTGGTAGGGCTGACATGAGTAGCATCCTGTTATTTGAGGTTAGTAGGGCTGACATGAGTAGCATCCTGTTATTGAGGTTGGTAGGGCTAACATGAGTAGCATCCTGTTATTGAGGTTGGTAGGGCTAACATGAGTAGCATCCTGTTATTGAGGTTTGTAGGGCTGAGATGAGTAGCATCCTGTTATTGAGGTCTGTAGGGCTGAGATGAGTAGCATCCTGTTATTGAGATTGGTAGGGCTAATATGAGTAGCATCCTGTTATTGAGGTTGGTAGGGCTAATATGAGTAGCATCCTGTTATTGAGGTTTGTAGGGCTGAGATGAGTAGCATCCTGTTATTGAGGTTTGTAGGGCTAATATGAGTAGCATCCTGTTATTGAGGTTGGTAGGGCTAATATGAGTAGCATCCTGTTATTGAGGTTGGTAGGGCTAATATGAGTAGCATCCTGTTATTGAGGTTGGTAGGCCCGATATAAGTAGCATTTCTACTTTTTTGAATATTGGCCAACTGATAAATACAAAAGAAGTAAAGTAAGAACATATTTTAGAGTGAGTTCATTCGTACATTCCTATAATATGTTATCAGGAAAGTAGGACAGCTTGTTCTGTACCGTCTGAAATGCAATTTAAGTTTTGTTACGCTTGCACTTGCTCACAATACAAATTTTCATAGTATACAATATGTTTTCTAAAATACAACATACACTTGTCGGAAAATAGTAAACGATTCTCGAATAATAGAATCGTCATCGCCATCTATGGCGCTAGTGTAAAATAATAATCACTTCCGTCGTTATGACAGTCTCGACTCTTTATATTTCCTCGACAGTCGAATTGTGGTATTAGTTTTCGCGAGGTCTCCCAAGGAGTGGATATTATATGGGTCGTGTCAGTGAATGTGTTAAGTGCAGTGTTGTGTTCAGTCCGATTAACGTCACCTTACAATGTACTTGCCACGTGGTAAAACACAACGTTAGGTTAGGTTAGCCTTGTGTTAAGGTTTATGTTAGCCTAACCTTAACATAGTGATTCCCTTAGTTTGCTCCGACATACTAATATTATAAAGGTAAGGATTATTAGTTGGCTGGAGTTGATGTCACTTCAAATTACGCTCGCACGTTCAAATGACGGCCATTTAAACTGTATTTATCTGCCACTTTTAATATTTTTTATTTATTTAAGTTTTTATGGCTTAATTGTAGAGAACTAACTTTCAAAAGGCTGTTCAACACAATGAAACTTTGCTGGTGGCTTGCAGCTCTCCCGTAGCACGCAGGGCTTAGCCACGTAGTCGTGTCGCTGTGTTGTGATGTTCTGCATGGGCCCTTGACCCCACATGTCATGATGGCAGGGACGGATCGGTTGAGTTACATGCACGGGGTTAGGTAGGAATGATAACTGTAAGAGATCGGTGTTCACATCTTTAATATGATTTTACAGCCTATACTAGGTTTGCCATTACAAAAATCTTTAATAACCTTACTTTACTATCTTGTGTAAGTTTATCTAAACAATTAATTATGAGTTTGTCTCCGGTTCATCGCAACAGATAACTGTTTTCCAAGTTGCTACCTGGTTGGCAGCTTCAGACAAACTGACTGATCGACCAAATTTTGTCTTATCAAAAGTATTTTTATAAAAAAAGTCTAATTGAATCAAAAAATACCTTACGTAAGGCAAACTCTTGAATGTTAAATTTTATGGTGATATTATTGTAGAGAAGTAGTCGATGTTTTGTTGGTGACATTACTTCTATAGTGAAACATACAATAAGTCGACGTCGAAAATGCTGTTATCAATTGGTAGAGTGAAAAGACGATTCATTTCATTAGATAGTTTTGAAGTTAATAGGTTTTAAGCATTTTTAAAATAGTGTCTTTTTGGTTAGATAGATGATAATTGTTGCCGGATAGATCAGAAATGATACCTTACTAAATTGGCTAAGTTACTCAGTATTTTACGAAATGCAAGTATCCTTTTACAAAGGAGATCATTCATTTTGGATCAAAATGTAAAGGTTCCGGCCAGAAAAAAAAGTTTAATATTCGGATAAAACACATAATTCCTAGGTTTTTTTACTATGACACCTAACCTGTGCGCCTAATGGTTGTTACAAGCTATTAAAAAACAATAAAACTGCTTTCATGAAAATATTTTTTTAATAATATTACCCGTAATAGCGGCAAAAGAACTATCGTCTGCTGTTCTCATACCATGTGCATCGTCTGGTATATGGGTTATGCTAGACATGACCCTTACCTCATCCCACTACCCCTTACCCCACCCCTAATTAAATGTTTTTTAATTTGCTATTTTTATCTATTGCATAAGAATAAATATGTGCAGAACACTAATATAAAAACATATTTAAATAAAAAAAGAGATTTTCATTAGCCAATATGAAACCCGCTTAATTGTTTTTAATTATGAAATGAGGTTTCGTGTCATAGTAAAAAAAAGCTAGCCCAACAATGAATGAAACGTGAATGATATCCTTTAGTTTTTACGTGGAAAATGTACTTCGTACCATTTTTATAAATTTATGATTTGTCCTGCATTGAACTAGAAAAGTTTATAAACTTAGATGCTAATGGACTTTCGAGTAACTTTCTATATTGTATTGACTTTCTTCACAGACAGCACAGAATTTATTCTAAAGAGCTTTTTCTTTCTTATATTTATATTGTCATATCACATTAAACAAACTTCTAGTTGATTTGAAAGTTTATCATGGATGTCTACAATATATATTATCTGTATCCAAAAGAAATCATACGGCTGCATTTCCACCAGTAATGAGTGAAGAATGTGTTTGTTAAGAACCAATAGAATCGCTTCATTTATCTAGCCTTGTTAAGTGTGTCAATTGACGGAATTCTATTGGTTCTACCTTGAACATTTTTATACCTATGCCTCGGTTTCTGTCTGAATTATTTTCTTGTTTCGTCCTTTTTAGACCACTTTTTTACGTAGTCGGGTTATAGTTTTTTAAACTTTTTTTTTTTATTATAGTTCTTTTTAAGTTAATAAGGATAAAAGGTTCTGTTAAGAGACTCTTGGCTTCTAATAATTTATAGAGTATAAAAAAGTAAAACTGACCTTCTGTACTGTACATGATTCCATAGGTTCACAACTTGGTACTAAATTAGGCGGTGGTTTCCTCGCTTCCCCTCGTAAATTCTTGCATCCATCAGTTGGTAGGTACGATAGTTTGTATGTAGTGCACGATTCTATTGGAGCTGTGGGTTTCATGTAACATCTTCTTGGAGCATACGAATCTGGGATCTTGGGCTGTTTGTAGCACTAAAAGATAAAATTAATATTAAGGCTCCGGCTCCGGCTTCGAACGGTTACTTTCTCTACTATAATATGCATGTTTTATACATATAAACCTTCCTCTTGAATCACTTTATCTATTAAAATAAACCGTTGCGTTGTTTTAAAGATCTAAGCATACATAAGGACAGGGGGAAGCGACTTTGTTTTATACTATGTAGTGATATAAAATTCTCGTGTCGTGATGTTTGTTACCAAACTCCTACGAAACGGCTCGATCGATTTTTATGAAATCTTGTGTGCATATCAGGTGGGCCTGAGAATCGGTCTACATTCATTTTTAATAACCCTAAGTGATAAGGGTGGCCCACCCCAAAATTTTTAAATAAAATTAAAATCAGGTAAGGTAGTCAATAAAATTCTCATTTAATAGTTAAGTCCTAAATTGTTTAATATTCGCCTATTAGATAGACGGAATGTTTTATTAGTTACTTATTTGGTAAAAATACCATAGAATTATAAACTTATGTCACGATTTATGATTAAAGAAAAAAAACTTTGTGTATATACAGATTTGCACACCTATGGAAATTGCATACCTTGTGAGGAAACCACAGAATATTAAAAAAACGCAATCTTTCATAGAGTGCTCTATTTATCATCATCACGACCCGTCAATAGTCCACTGCTGAGCCGGGTCTCCTCCTGAGAATGAGGAGGGTATTGGGCCATGGTCCACCACGCTTGCCCAGTGCGGGTTGGCAGACTTCACACACCTTTGAGAACATGGAGAACTCTCAAGAGTGCAGGTTCCCTCACGATGTATTACTTCACCGTTAAAGCAAGTGATATTTAATTTCTTAAAACACACTTATCTCAGAAAAGTCAGAGGTGGTGCCTGTATGCAGGATCGAATCCGGACCTCCCGAGTAAGAAATTGAAGTCTCAACCACTGGGCCATCACTGCTTATCAATTTATAAATGTAAATAGTTGATAAAAAATATAGCCTATGGATTAAATCGAATCATCATCGCTGTCTATGGCGTTGGAGTAGGGTAGTAGCCACTTCCGTTGTGACCCTTTATATGCCAACGACAGTCTGACTGAAGTTTTAGTCGTGCGCGGTCTCTCAAGAAGTGAAGTAGTGTCTAAATAGTGATAGTGTTGTGCAGTGTTGTGTTAGTGCTAGGAGTGCTGTCCTAGCACTAACACAACACTGCACAATCAAGGTCACGTGAGTACCTTACAATGTAATTACCTCGTCTTGTGTTAGGTTAGGTTTATGTGCGATTAACCTTAGGTTTAAACAGAGAGTCTGAGCAGTGGAGGTGAGTGTCGTAATTACTTAAAGGAATTCCTTAAGCCTACACCTTGGTCACAAGTCCAAGGCACTGCTTAGGTTTCTCTCGTAATTGTTAGAGATCATATTTGATCATTTATCGGTTCAATAGGAGTACCTGCGTTGCGTTTACCCAATATTCCATTCAATACCATCACCCCCTTTTAGTGTTCTCCAATATTCCCCATCTTCCTCCTTTTATCTCCTTTTCATCATTTTAAAATCCCCGACATATATATATAAATATAAAATATTGTGTAAATATATCAATGCATCAATGATGAAGACAAGTTATCTGTGAGCTTAACAATTAAAAAAAAAAATTGCTTATACCGACAAACTTAGCAGCAAATCGCTCCAACCAGAAACGGCTCCAACGTTAGTCGCATATAATTATATTTAATGTACAAGAATTATTAGTTAAATTAAGAAAACATACAGGTTTAACAATCGGTGGTTTTCCGCAGCAACAAGATCTACACGGACACGGGTGCTCTTGCATCCCATCCATAGGTTTCCCATCTTTGGGCCCACACTTGATACCTGCAGAGGGCGCGCAGGGCGCTGCAGCTGGACACGGCACACACCTGGAATATGATATTTCACGTTACATTATAAATCGGTATGTGAGTGTCAATGGCCATCGTCTCTATGAATATTATCGCTTTAATTAAAAATACGATGTAAGTTACAAGTACCGATGATTTGATGGCAGAGTCTGAACGATGAATGGGACGCGTAGGCCCTAAATTTGACCTGGGTATGTTAGGGCCAATTTATTGCAGACACTTTCTCAATGATATAACAACTATCTCAGATCTTAGCTAATCTTTACTCAATATATTTTATTGGATAAAACACTTACTCTGGCATGATTTATTTCTAAAACTTAATAAATAAAATAACACTGTAGAGATAATAAAAAAATATGTAAAATAAATCTAAAACTAAAAAGAACTGAAAATAATTTCACAAAAACATCTCCATCGAAAATAAGTTTATATAAACTGACAAGTTTAGATATTTTTCTTTCATTTTTTTTCGAGTAGGTTGAAATTTAAAATATGAATAGCCAGTACTATATCCTTTATTTATTTATTTTGGATATAAACATTTTTAAATACATAATAAAAATTTATATAAACGATTCTTATACCAGCAAAGTTTCCACTAGTTATTTTACGTGAGAGGTCGCCGCTAGGAGTGGAAGAAAATCTGGAACATTCTTAAGATAATATTTTCTTTATTCTTTGACATACTTACTTAATTTTATATCTTAGATCTAGATGGACTTGTGACGAGATAGGATAGAATACAAATGCCCTCTGCCGCTGGGAGAGCATCTGGTAAGAGGCGAGTAACCCCCAGTGGCGGTAGGGGATCTGTTCCGACTTACTTGCTACCATCAGCATGAGAATCCGACTTGATGTGGGCCAGATCTACCCCTCAATCGCCAATCCCATTATTGCTGCGGTTCCAGTGAACACCGGGTTTATGCTCAAGGTCCGCTGAAACCGCAACATTCTCCTTTTTGCTTCCCCTCTTCACTCTATTTTTGAGGTGGCAAAGCATCAGTCTAACCATAGATGCTTTCTAGTTTTTCCGTTGTCCATGGGCGACGGTGGCCACTCGCCATCAGGTGGACCGTCTGCTCGTTTGTCCCTTATCTATCATTAAAAAAAGGCGAAACCCCTGCGTAAATTGGGGGCAGAGACTTGACTCGCATGAGGCCATGGTCCCACGGTCCTTGGACAGCGTCATGTTACGATCTCAAGCGGTCAGCGCATTCTTTAGTTTGTAGTACGAGTGTGCAGCGCAATTATTACAGTAGAGCAAAACAATAACTAGTATATAACAATGGACAATAAAAAAAATATTAAAAATATGATTTTAAACAAACCTTAATGTAGTCGAGGGATGTGTTTGTTATGAACCAATTGAATACCTATCCTCGCTTAGAGTGTGTTAGATTATCCGTTTATATTGGTTCATTCCTCGCAACACATCCTCGCTTATCTCTGGTGGTAATGCAGCCTTATTGAACAGTGTAAGTTGTTTCTTTCATTGCTTGAATTGGTTAAATGTTGGATAGCGTGGTCGAGCAATGTACCCATGAGTTTTTGCGATCTAAAAGTGTATTAAAGACACGAAAACATGCGTGTTTTTGGGCACTATGATTCCTATACGGCTTACCACCCCACGAGGGTAACCAGTTTTACGTCTTCAACTGAATTTAAAATATAACTTCAATTTAAATATTTTAGCATCTAAAATTACAATAAATTATTATTATTATTTATTAATAGAGTGATAGTCATTAATTAAACTGTCACAAAAGATGATATGCATTTTTACTTTCTTGAATATTGCACAACTGATAAACATCAATTGAAGAAGTAGGGATTGCAAAATAAATACGCCGCGACATAATAATTATGATTACATGGCGAGTATTCTAGCAATAACGCTGAAGGTCTGAGTCGAAAGTGTAACCTCCAGGAGGATATTCTAGTCAACCCGTCAATGGCCCACTGCTGAGCCAGGTTTCCTCAGAATGAGGAGAGTCTAAGGTCATAGTCCACCACGCTGGCCCAGTGCAGGTTGGCAGACTTCACACACCTTTGAGTACATGGAGAAGGAGTGCAGGTTTCCTCACGATGTTTTCCTTCACCGTTAAAGCAAGTGATATTTAATTGCTTAAAGCACACATAACTCAGAAGTCAGAGGTGTGTTACTGTGTAGGAGATCGAACTCGGACCTCCCGAGTAAGACTTTGTAGTCTCAAGCACTGGGCCATCACTGCTTTTATATTACAGAAAGACAAACCAACAAACACGCTTTGGCATGTACTAGTGACGTACGTTTTATTATGTACAATTGGCAGAGGTTATCAATACTGAACTCATGTAATCTTAACAAATTAATAATATAAGAATACTTTGATAAAAATGTTTTCTATTATTAAAACTTAAATTATCAAGATACTACTTAATTTTATCCGTGGAATTCAATTAGTAAATTAAACGAATATTCCAGTAATTGTAGCTTGAGCACTTTGTGTTTATGATAATTGCTTTTGTATAATTAAATAATCGTATACTAATATATAATGCTGAAGAGCTTGTTTACTTGACCGCGTTAATCTCAGAAACTACTGGTCCGGTTTGAAAAATTCTTTCAATATTAGATAGGCCATTTATCGAGGAAGGCTTTATATTATAACGCTACTACCAATAGGAGTGGAGATACACGCGGACGAAGTCGCGCGGGTCGACTAGTTTATTTATATCTGAAGCGTTTGTCTTGTAAGCTTTCTTTTTTTCTTGGTTTTATTAAGAACAAGTTAACATACAAAAATCAAGAGATTTATTTTTACAATGATTGATCTTTATAAATACGTTTAGAGTTCTTTAAAAATGGATTTTTACTAATGACTTAAATATAAAATTTATATTGGCAGACGGAGGTTTCTGTCACCTATGTAAAGAGGTCCAGTGCTGGAGTATTTAGTACTATATAGTCTCAATGAGAGGGTCCAGACGCGGACAACTGCTGCGGAGCAGTCCAATATCCCGTGAACTAGTCCTATTAGCAGTGAAGAGAATCACCCGGGAGGTTCAGCAGGTCGGGCTGTCTCCAACCCCGCATAACCATCCTGAGTCCCCGCTTGGGATGGTATCTGTTGAGCAGATTCCTGCCGGGTTAAAAAAAAGGTCGTTATACGCAATTTTTATACCCTTAGGTGATTAGGGTGGCTCTTTAGAAATAATTTATAACAAAACAACGATTGCTGGGTCAGGTAGTATTGTATACCTATAGAGTATTTTATATGTGGGCTGATGTCGTTATGCAATGAGGATGAACCCACAACCTCATGGTTGTAAATCCGATATCATAGCTATTGCCAAAATGTGTCACTAATCCATTATAATATCTTCTCTTTTTCAACCGGCTGATATTGTTACTGATGAGTTACGCCTGAGCTAGACTCTTCGGTTGATCTTAAACTCCTTTGATTATTTTTTTCTTCAATATATATCAAGTGTATAAAGATTGTATTATTTTATTAGACCTGCTTTTAATTTATCTTTCTGCCTCTACTCCACTACCACTTTCGTCTTTGATTCCGACTCCGGTTCCTACTTTGACAACATAACCGCCAATGTCGGTTCCGATAAAATTGCAACCAGGTGGAACTCTTCAGTGCTTAGTAGAAAGCCTCCTCGAGTCTACCTATCATGGGATTAGATTTAGATGAACCTTATGTATTATAATAAAATAAATAATAATAAAAATCTTTCCCTGAAGAAGTCCTTGATTTCTGTATTACAAAAATCAGTGTCCTCTCTCATACTTTAGTGACATATCATTCTGTGTAAATAAAAAATACATGAACATTTCTTACTCTATACTAGAAGAAGATTAGTATGGTATGTGTATATGTGCTTGTGCATGTGTGCGTGTGCATGTGTGTGTGTGTGCTTATTAGTAAGAGACAGGGAGATAGTGTGGAGTTGGCATAATCGCCTATAATACAATTCTAAAGGAGTTGAAACATTCTTTGTTCTATCGCCGTTTACACAGCGCATGCGACGGAATCTCATTTATAACGCTCCTATGGGTCGTAGGGTGTTATAGAGCCTATTGTCTTCCTCGATAATTGCTATCGAGGTTATTTAACACTTAAATAATTTTTCTATTCCAACCTATACTTCCTGAGGTTAGTGCGTTCAACCAAACTAATAAATTTTAGTTTTATAATATTAGTATAGATAATATAGATTAAGATTTATTTGACTTAAAAAGCAAAGTAGGATGTAATAAATAGTGATTGTGGACTGCAACAGAATTGTGATTGACGTAAAAATGATTTGTCTGAGTAATACGATCGCATTACGAATGATTCAAGTGTTTTATTAGATCAGTTTGTGCGTTATCGTCGAACATAGCATACATATCCTGTGTTTTTATATTATATGTCTATTTGTGAAGTGTTTTACATAAGGTAAAAGGTTAATTTTTTTTTATTTCTGGTTGTATTACTGTTATACTTAAGTAGACTATTAGTTAGCAAAACATTTAAATTATATTGTCATAAATTAAATCTTATATATAAAATTCTCGTGTCACAATGTTAGTTACCATACTCCTCCGAAACGGCTCGACCGATTTTTATGAAATTTTATATGCGTATTCAGTAGGTCTGAGAATCGGTCAACATCTATTTTTTATACCACCAAGTGATAAGGGTCAGCTAGTTAATATATAGAATTATTTTAATTTTTCTTTTGATAGTGCAATATAACATTAATCTTATACTACTAATATATAAAGCTGAAGACTTTGTTTGTTTGAACGCGCTAATCTCAGGAACTACTGAACCGATTTGAAAAATTCTTTTAGTGTTAGATAGCCCACTTAGCAAGGCAGACTATAGGCTATATATCATCACACTAAGACCAATAGAAGCGGAGCTACACGCGGACGAAATCGCGAGGGTCGAATAGTTAGAAGAAATGTATAATTATTTATATAAATGAAAATGTACCATCTCTATGTATGTTTGTATATAACTTCGGAACGCCTGCACTAAATCGGATAATGCTTTTTTTGTTGTGTTAGTTATTTTCAGGAAAAGGTTTGTATAAAAGAAAAAGTGAGTGAGACAGAAGAGTGAGCGAGTACTATGCCTTATAGAATAGAAGTTCAATGGAAAATAGTGCAATAGTTGCTGATGGGAGAATATGAATAAATGAGTGTGACTGATTGAGTGTTTTGAATACACCTCAACGAAGCTATGTCGCTTATCATACTAAAATTATCACAGAAATTTATATAAAAAATTACATCAATTAAAGGTGAACCATCTCGCTACAAATTTGCTGGTTCGTTAAAATTTCTTCACTCATTTTAATTTTTTTGCGGATTTTTGAAGTTTTTGTTGTGACTCACCTATACAACACTACTTATATTATAATTTAAGTTTTACTTGTTGTTGTGTTTCTTTATGTATCACTAAACAAAGTTTGATTAGGTTTTTATGTTTTAGTTAATACGATACATCATACAATATTAATATAGATTCTGACAACACAAGACAAGAAGTGTCCTGTCCTGTGTGAATAGTGTTAAAGTCCAAATTATATTAGCAATAAAATTATGATGAGACTACATTTCGCTCATCAAAGAAAAAGTGTAAATCAATTTATGAAATCCTAAATGTTAAATAAAATTCCTCCTTTTTGAAGTAGGTTAACTACTTTGTAGATAGTATAGCAACAGGTATGGATAAACATTATTTTCATAAATCTATTTGCAATAGCTGTTCAAGGTTAGTCTACCTGGGAGGAACAAAAAACTTATAATGAAGTGTTAGGCTGAGTTTCCACTTCGAGGATGTGTAGCGAGGGATATATTTATTAGCTTCGCTCAAGGTGTGTCAAAGGTAGCGATTCTATTGGTTATTAAATAACATAATCCGACTAATATTATAAACACGAAAGTTTTTAAGAATGTATGGATTTATGGATGTGTGGATGTACGTTTGTTACTCTAAACTAGCTGTACCCCGCGGTTTCACACGCTATATTTTGGATAATTCACACTATATCATTATAAATTATAGCCTATGTGTTATTCTGATGTGTAAGCTATATTATTGTAAAGTTTTGTCAAAATCCATTCAGTAGTTTTTGCTTGAAAGAGTAACAAACATACATCCACACATCCATACATTCTTACACTTTTTTACTTTTGCGTTTATAATATTAGTAGGATGTAAAGGTTAAGATTTCTGTCAAATGACGCAAATCACAAGGTGACGTCACGGCGTGTTTAACGCCATTGTTATCGTCATTTTCGTAGAATAATGAGCAAATTCAGATTTGGTTGTTTCACTCGGACGCCATGACATTTTTTAGTTTTCACTGTAATTCTAATGTAATTGTTAAGAAACATATTATTTTATTATTATTAGATTAGATTTTTTAGATTATACCTGATCTTAATGTACACTCTTATTTACAGAGTTATTAATTATCAAAATGAAATGCGATTGCGACTTCATCCTACCCTCAATGCCAGACTGGGAACCTCATTACCAAAATTGCAGAACTGTTTGGTATAAAAACAACAATATAGAGTCTCTGAAGTGAGTATTTATTATTTACTAATAATAGTTATTACGTATCCATGGCGCCATGTTGGATAATTGGATGCTTGTTTACAATACAAATATAGATACAAAATCCCAACTTAATAATAAATTCAAAAGTAACTCCCTGTCGGTCTGTTAGGCTTTCACGCTTATTAAACTACTGAACCGATTTAATGAAATATAGTACAAAGATAGACTAGACCTTGGGAAAGGACATATACTATGTTTTATCGCGAATCTATATTTATATATTATATATGACGGATAGTAAACGTTTATTAAATAATCGAATCGTCATCACCATCTATAGCGCTGGAGTAGGGTAGTAGTCACTTCCGTAATTTAAAGTCTCGACTCTTTATATGCTTTCAACAGTCTGTCTTAGTCTTGCGCAGTCTCTCAAGGAGTGAAGTAGTTTCTAGATAGTGTCAGTGAAAGTGTTAAGTGCAATGCTGGGAGCGTTCTCCGATTAAGTACCTTTCAATGTAGTTGCCACGTTTTGTGTTAAGTTAGGTTTATGTAAGTTTAACCTTGAGTTTATGTAGAGCGCCTGACCGGTTGAGGCGAGTGTTGGAATTCTGTTAAAGGACGTCCTTAAGCCTACGTTTGTGATGTTGACTCTCAAGTTAAATGATTTGTATAACAGACTATGTAAACATGGCTTTTTGAAAAGAGCGACTGTTGAGTTTCTGGCCGGCTCTCCTCAACAGAAAACTGCTTTCCGAGCTGGTGGTAGCATCAGATAAACTAACTGACCGACAAATTTTTGACGTTTCAAAAGTACATTTAAAAAAAGTCTAATTGAAATAAATAATTTTGATTTGATTTGACACCTTGGTCACAAGTCCAAGGCACTGCTTAGGTTTCTCTCGTAATTGTAAGAGATCATATTTGATTATTTATCGGTTCAGTAGCAGTATCTACGTTGCGTTTACCCAATAGTCCATTCAATATTATCGCCCCTTGTAGTGTTCTCCAATATTTCCCTCTTCCTCCTCCTTTTTATCATAAAGTCTCCGAGATATCTATTTATTGATATATGGGATGAAGTCCTTGTTTAGCTGTGTGACAGTTTATTTAGTCTTAAATTTTTTATAATTATTTAAATAGGCGAAGGTCTTGAGGGAGAAGGGAGTTACACCAAAACAAGTCTACGGATTTAAATTAAATGTGCCCCTAGAGATCGACCTTTACGCTCATGTGTAATTTATAATAACCTTGTGTTACCTATTTTTTATCAAACAATTTTTTATCAAAACTCATTCACAGTTGAAGGTGCTTAGGATTTCATTACCAAGCAGCAACTACAATGATAGCCCAAACAGTATTCTATTGTACGTTATATATGTATGTGTAGTTTATTGTATTATAATAATTTATGAAGTACTAACTGACTGATACGTTGTCCTGTCTTAACTATGAATATTGAATTTGAATAGGTTGTCAAAAGCTTAAATTAGAAAAGTTTATATGGTCGTTAAGTTTTATTAGTTTTTCTAATTTTCCGCGCACCTTTCTTGATTTTTTCTTGCATAAAGACCTTCTCCTGACAATAACAGACACAACAAAAAAAGAATTAGCGAAATTGGTCCAGCCGTTTACGCGTTATGCCGTGAACAAGTGAAATAGGGATTCATTTTTATATATATAGATATAGAAAAATATTGTTTATCATCATATAAATATTTATTTTGTTTTTCGTATAGAATTAAATATTAGCTTTTATATTTTGTGCCTATACCACATTTTAAATGATTTTTTCCTCTGTTTACTCGGGGTTTCTGGAAGAGATCTCTTTAAAGAGACAAGTCATCCTGTAAACACAATGTTTCTTATCATAAAATGTATGTATTAGATTTTGAGGTGCAAAAATAAATAAATTTTCAATACAGATATTTAATAAGCTAGAATAATAGAAATAAAATATATACGTATATGTCGGTTAGGTTTAGGTTAGCCTTAGGTTAGGTTAGCCTTGTGTTAGGTTAGGTTTATGTTAGTCTAATTTTAGGCTTAAACAGTGAAACTAAGTTGTGTAGGTAAGTGTCTCGATAAAGAATATTCTTAAGGCTACAGGAACCCAAGCAGTACCTTGGTCACAAGACCAAGGTACTGCTTGGGTTCCTGTCATAATAGTAAAAGATCGTAACGTTTAGTTATATTCTGACCGTGTTGCGCCCGTATAGCTTTCATTATAGGCCATGCATCCACTCATTCCTTTAGTTTCCAACATATATATGCTCCTACATGATAATATATAATTTTTTCTTTTATTTTAGAAACGAAGACGGAACATTTAGACTCAGGAATGATCAGCTTTCAAAGTTGGATACAGATGTTCTTTACCATTTGGGTATGGACACAGCTAATTATGATTTGCCTGCAATGTTTGGGGATGTTAAGGTAAAATAAATTTATTTATAGCCCTCACTTCCTTTGAGTTTAAATAAATTTTAGGTATATTTCGGAAAATAGAAAACGATTGTTGAATAATCGAATCGTCATCGCGACAGTCTCGACTCTTTATATACCCTCGACAGTCGGATTGTAGTTTTAGTCTTGCGCGAGGTGTCTCAAGGAGTGGATATTATCTGGGTAGCACTAGTGAAAGTGTTATGTTTAGTGTTATATCAGTGCTGGGGATGCTATCCGATTAAGGTAGTTGACACGTGGTAATGTAAACATTAGGTTAGGTTAGCCTTGTGTTAGGTTAGGTTCATGTTAGCCTAACCTTAGGCTTACACAGTGATTCCCTTTGTTTGCCTCGACATATTCTATTTCGAATAATAATTTGGGTTTTCATCAGAGAACACACACTGAGCGATTCTATTGGTCTTAACAATAACAATCTTAACAAACACATCCCTCTTTACTCATCATCGCACATCTCTGGTTTAGAAAGTGGAAACGCAGCCCTATGGTGATAAACTTCCCCTTATGTTACTCTCTATAGAGATTTTTAAAATTACTTCAAAAGTATGTTTACCCATTAGGGGTTAGAATACTATTTCCTTCTGCCGCTGGGAGAGCCAGGTGGTAGGGGATCTGTTCCCCGACTGACTTGCGACTTGCTGAATCCGACCGCTAAGTGTCATAAACACGTTCGGATCGAGCCGCATGTGGGCCAGACTTACCTCTTCCCTCTCCCATCCCATTAATGCTGTAGACTCTTGCTCAGTATCCGCTGAAACCGCAGCATGTTTTACTTTACTCCCCCTCCCCACTCTACCTTCGACGATGCAACGCATCGCCAAAACAAAAGGGTATCTCTTGTTTTCCTATGTCCATGGGCGATGGTGGCCACTTACCATCAGGTGGACCATCTGCTCGTTTGCACCTTATCTACCATTAAAATAAAGTAATGTGTTTAGGTCAGGGTGTGCAAATTATTCTTTCCTACAAAGCATGTATTCAATACCATCTTAAAATAAGTTGAAAAAAATTATAGTCTTCTTGGTTACCTCGTCTTCTCTTTTGTGCCCCTTTTATAAGATAAAACAACCAAAAAAATTTAAATAACATTGCTTCGAAATAACAAGGGATTTCTTCTCAGCGAAATCAAAATTAACTTTACGAAATTCCTATATTTCTTTTTCAAAATTTGGAGACTTTTAATTATATGATCGTTTATTAATTTAACGAAGTATTATTTCCAGTCGAAGATAATACACATTTTAAGTGTTTAACAATTAGATAATATAAGTTATATATAGGTCAAGAACAAAACTATCATTATACTGAGATAACATTCATAATATTAATATTTTATTGAAACCAACACAATTGTTAATTGTATAACATCGTTTTGTTGATGAAAATTGTTGATTTATATATATTAAAAAAAAATCACTCAAAAATTTTTTTGATATAAATCTAGAGTAAAAAAATGTTTATATTGGAGTTAGGAAATTGTTTTCCACACGTCGACGTAGAGCAAGATAACTTTTTAAAATCTCTTAAATTGCTAACACACATATTATTTTATCGATTTTGAATTTTTGACCTAAAGTGGTCTTCATATCATTTTCTAACTTATTTTTCTGCTGAGACTATTTTAATCACCATTAATTGATCTTTTATTTATATGCTTTTGACAGATTAATATTTTATTTTCTTACGTATGAAGCTTTATGATGATTAAGTAGAAATACAAATAAAACATGTTAGTAAAAGAAATCCAACGAAAAGCTTGCGATTCAAAAGGTAGAATTTGTGCTAGAAAGCGTGAATGGCTCCGACGCCCTTTACTGAATGTAGAGCGAAGTGAAAATAATGAACGAAGATTTAACTGAATGGAGGAAAGAAACTCCTTGTGGTACCTGTTTTGTGATAAATGGCTTTGTACAATACTTTTCTACTTTTCTTTTTCAGCAATCCTAATTACAAGTCGTAAAAGATTATTTAAAACTCTTTTATCCTACACGATCTCATTTCTTGACTAAATTGTTGTGTAATATTACCTTTCCAATGTTTTTTTTTGGTTTATGATATATCTTAGGTTGTTGTAACTGGCTGAGGAGTTGGATATACATCAGACTTAATGTTGACATTTCTAGAAGATACCGCAAAAGTTTTGAAATCAAACGAACTTGTAAAAGTTGATAAGATCTCTATTTCAAGTTAGCAATGAGCTGATAGTCTCCAAGCAGCTGACCAGATCTTCACAATACATAGCTAAGGACCATCTCGATTAAATCAGCTTTCAAACAAAAAAATCGCATTAAAATCCTCCTTCCTTAAATCGTCAAAATATTATTATTAATAAATATTATTACTTTGCAGTTTGTATGTATGGGAGGTACAAAACATAGGATGAAGAAATTCGCTAAATACATAGCGAAAATGTTAGACAAACCCAGTGAAAATATCATTAATTTGACTAAACATTCTCATAGATATGCCATGTTTAAAGTAGGTCCTGTGCTGTCTGTTAATGTAAGTATAAAGTTTATATTTGAATAATTCATTATTTATTAGTTCTTTTTCTGCTATTTATGTAAAATATCACATAAAAATAAGATACATAATTTATTGTTAATCAATAACGGGACAATCCATTATTTGTTACTTTTAAAGGACATGACCATATATAGTTGGCCTACGATCGGAATAACATGTCATCATAATGAAAATTACTCATTTATTTTTATCTTATATATAAAAATGAATCCCTATTTCCCTTGGTCACAGCATCACGCGTAAACGGCTCGACCGATTTCGCTAATTCTTTTTTTGTTGTGTTTGCTATTGTCAGGAGAAGGTTCTTATCTAAGAAAAAATTTAAAAAGTTGCGTGGAAAATTACAAAATTTAAGAAAACTTAACGAACATATTAACTTTTGAAATGTAAGCTTTTGACAGCCAATTCTTATTCAATATTCTTAGTTAGGACAGGAAAACGTCTGACGGGTCAGCTAGTACTTAATAATTAATTTACAGTAACTGACAGACACTCCAGCTTCACATATTAGATTAAATTGACTCTACGCGTTGGCTTCGGCTCCCGGTCACTGTTTACCGGTGATTGGAAAAGACGAGGCAAAGTAAACAGAGTGCGTTTCCGAGTTGCGCGAAATCCCAAAGTGTACATCGGATATTGAAAATTGATTCTTAAGTTCATAAATAAATTGGTAGTTTTCGTTATAATGACATGTTATTCCATTCGTAGGCCAATTTGTACATTGTTCTTTCTGGAATTTAAACCTTTATGTTTTTGCTATTTATACAAATCAAACACAACGACAAGATAATTTAATATTTATTAGTCTCCAATTCCTGCCATTTATATTAACTCTAGCACAAAAACAAAACGTTCTGTCACCGTGAAATTGTAAACAACGTTAGATTATAATCTATCTCGCGATATTGTAAATGTAAACTATTGAAAGATTGTGATAAGATACTGCTGTCTGAAGCCTGTCTCATGTTGGTCGGTATTACAGTAGGTTGTTGTGGACGGAACAAACACAGGTGTCAGTCAAATAAAATAAATGCATTTCCGGAATTTCTTCTTTAGTAGGTATTTATTATTTAGTAGGTAATCAATAAAATCTATCAAAACCTTCAAATTGTGACTGGGGATGAAATAACCATAGTTACAAAACTATTACAGTGGGCATAATGAATAGTTATGTCCGTTCTAGTATTTTACTATTTTCATTATGTCCACTGTAATAGTTTTGTAATTCTATGGTAAATTTATCTTGGCTTACAATTTGACGGTTCCACTTCGATAGATCTACTGAATATTATTGCGTTAAATTGTAAGCAGTATCCTTCGGTGTGAACCGAAATCTTTCAACAGTACACAATATCGCGAGATTATAATCTAACGGTGTTTACAATTTTTATGTGTATTATTTGTTTCTTTTTTTATGCTATTTATACCAAAACCTACACAATAACAAGAAAACGTATTATTTGTAGGTGTTAGATATCCATCATTTATCATAAATATTTTTTACAATTTATTACAAATCTCACACGATTACAAATTCGCTCCATTAAAAAAAAACAATTTCAACTGTTTTTTTTCAGCATGGTATTGGAATTCCATCAATGACAATATTACTTCAAGAAATAATTAAGTTGCTAAGTTATGCTAAAGCAAAAGATCCTATCATATTCAGGATAGGCACAAGTGGTGGTCTGAAGATAAATCCAGGGTCTGTTGTCATATCTTCATGGGGATTAAATGGAACCTTGGAGAAATCTTATGATATTGTAAGTTATTTAATACGAACCCTCACTTCGTTTAGGTTTTTTATTGTCTATGGAAATACTACCAATTGATTGTACGGGAAACTACCCCAGATTAAGTATAATAAAATAGATATATATTATATATAGATAGTCATAGTGATGACGTTGAAATCATAACTAAAAAAATTCTCAATAAGAAAGTTTACCTGAATTTGGGGAAATTTCGACACATAAAAAAATATATTCAAGTGCATTTAAAATACATATCTTTTGTAGTTATTTTTATGTTTCTTATTTTATTTTTTATGTGAAGAAGGATTGTTAAATACGCTGTTTTAGCAAATTTATACATTTTATTTTTTTTAGTACATCAATGTTTGTGGTTTTTCCGTAAAACAAACATTTATCCTATCAAATTATTGTTTGTTATATCAAGTAGATGCACAAATCTAAAGCAACTAGAATAGATTATTTCTTTTTACTTACTGAATTTTTTTTTTAATTTTTTAGCCTATTTTGGGTAAAATACGTAAAATCCCGTCTATATTTGATACTCGATTAAGTCAAGAACTATTTCACCTCGCAAGTGAAGAGAAGGATTTTTCCACTTATATCGGTGGTACTATGGCTGCGGATGATTTTTACAGAGGTAATTTAAAACCTACATTAAGTTTACCGCTAGATGGCGCTAGAACATGAATGAATTTAAATCAATCGATTTGTGTATCTAAGCTAATTTTTGTATCAAAATACAGTTTCTGTAACATTGAAGATTTACACAAAATCTACTTAATGGATTCAACTAAAATTTGACTTAATATTTATCATACTATTATACTAACGCCATCTATCGACAGAGAGATGGTCTGTCTGTCTATTACGCTTTCGCGGTAAAATCACTAAGCACTGTTATGTCTTTAGATATTAGTCATATACATATACATATGTTGATGTTTAAAATTAAAAATAAATATTTTAAAATTAAAATTAAATATTAAAATTAATAAAATTAAAGCGTAAATAATTAATAAAAGTACAAAGGTATGCTTATTGCTTCGCCCAGTGTTACCCAGTTAAAATTAAAATATTGAAAAGTAAAGTCTATAGGAAAAAAAAATTTTTTTAAAAAGAATTTATAAAAGATTTAGGAATAAATATTTTTTGGAGTTGATAGCACTGGCTCAGTCTAGCTTTACTGAGCATACATTATAGAATTTAAAAAAAATCTATTTACAGGTCAAGGTCGCTTAGATGGTCCAATCTGTGATTATACACAAGAAGATAAAATGTCATTTCTTAATAAATTAGTAGATTTAGGGGTGAAGAATATAGAAATGGAGGCGACTGCTTTTGCTGCCATGACAAGGGAAATGGGTTTACGATCTGCGGATATTTGTGTTACACTTGTTGATCGGTTTGATGGCGATCAGGTAAATATATGTTTTATAAATATCAATGAAATCTAGCCGTTAGTGAAGGTGAATAGTTCGGACGTAATTGCTTTTGATGGAACTTTGTAATATTGATTTTTTGTTAACATTACTAGTTTTGAGATACATTTACTATCGGTGTATAATTTGTTTATTACTTTCAATTTTTCCTTCAATGTTAGTGTCAAAATATATAACTGATCTCGTTCATCGTGATTAATGCCGTGATCTGTGGATGATGGATGGGAGTTGTAGATGTTAAACTTTTTCGACATTACGATATCTACTCTTCTTTGAATGTCGCCCCATCTAATTAATTTACATGAGAATATCCTAATTTCTGTTCTAGTTTAGCATTGAAAGCTATAGACGGCGTCAATGTCAGCAAACGTCGGAGTTGGTTGACAATCGCACCTCTTTGTGCATAAATTAGCGTCCAACGTTTGGCCAAAATCATTCCTTTTTCTTATAGTTATTTATTTCTGTAATATATGGCTGTAGTTCATGTGTACCTCCGCTCCTATTGGTCTTAGCATGATGATATATAGCTTATAGCCTTCCTCGATAAATGGGCTATCTAACACTGAAAGAATTTTATATAATACTAGTCGACCCTTGCGACTTGATGCCCGTGATCATCCGCTCCTATTGGTCTTAGCGTGATGATATATAGCCTACAGCCTTCCTCGATAAACGGGCTCTCTAACACTGAAAAATTTTTTAAATTCGGACCAGTGCGTTCAAGCAAACAAACAAACAAAAAATCTTTTCAGCTTTATAATACTAGTGATTATTTGTTACAGGTAACACCAAGTAAAGCTAAACTGTTACTTTGGCAAGAGCGCCCCATGTTAGTGATTGGAAAATATATATCTGCGTATTGTCAAAAATTAAATTAAAAAATATACAGTGTTTATTTTTTTAATCCTCTTAATAAAATAAAACTAATTAGATTAAAAATAACAATTTAGTGTTTTTTTTATTAATTTATGAGTTAGTGTTTAATAGTTGATAACATAACTTTCGTTACGTCATAACAACATTTGATGATTTTTAATAGCATTCGAGGAATTTACATACAAACGTGGAATGCGTACGCACTTAAAAAACGTTCCGAAGAGTACAGCCACTATAGGAGATTGCATCTCTTTCTACTAGTATGACCATGCTTCAAGGAATAGAGAATAAATATATTTAAAATAAGTTAACGAAATTGTTGTATATTAAATCAATATGTTTACCTAGATGTGAAAGTTAAAAAATAATGAATTATTATGTATTATTATAGTGAATAGGGCTTATTTCTATGTACCAAAAATAAAACAACAAAATATTAGAGTATCCATAATAATTTATGTTAGAAGTTATTATTATGGATTCTAAACATTATTAAATATATTTTTCTTGTAAACATTAGCGTAGTGTTGAGCGATCTCCCAACATTTTTAAATTATTTGTTTTTCTGAAATACTTTTGCAAAGTACAATGACTGCTTAAAATTATTTGTATGGCACATTGTCACAAACAGTCTAAGAAAAATACCGTAAGAAAGAGACAGAATCCCCTTTAGTCGACTGTCCTGCTCGGAACAATTTTTCCGCTTTACATGTTGGCAACGAATGTCAACCTTATGCTAGTTATTTCAAGGTGCATATTTGAATATACAATATTTTAAAGTTAATTAGCACGCCAGCGTCATATTCCCATTAGTTGATTTACTTCTCCCCTAACATTGCTACTCTTACTGTCTTGTTTGTTTATATTCCCCAATTTAAGCAGTACACTTTATAGTGATTATATTATGTTGATTTCCAATAAATTATTTTATAATGATTTGTTTAAGTAAAAACATAAATTACAGACACATAGTATCCTTATAGTACACTAGCTGCGCCCCGCGGTTTCACCCGCTATATTTTGGATAATTCAAACTATATTATTATAAATTATAGTCTATTTGTTATTCTGACTTATAAGCTATATTATTGTAAAGTTTCATCAAAATCCATTCAGTAGTTTTTGCGTGACAGAGTAACAAACATCCATACATTCTTACAAACTTTCGCGTTTATAATATTAGTAGGATTATGATACAAGTGTGCTAAGTTCAAAGCGCACGAGTGCACACAGAAAAAAAAACACATGAGTGTGTTACTAAAATATTCAAACTTTCAGACATACATAGAAAAAACCATATAAACAAACATACGAAAAGTTAGTTCAATCCACAACGACACACGGTCCACTTATTATTTTCTCGTATAATAGACACGTCGGTGCCGTCATGGATTGAACAATCTATACATACATATAATAACTATATAAAAAAACATACGTGTAGGTAGTTTAATTGATGACGACGCGCCGATCACTTATTAATTATAATATCTAGTAGACGCGTTAGCGCCGTCATTGATTTAGTTATCTATACCTACATAGAAATAAGTAAATAAATGTGCCAAAAATGTGGAGCATCACGCAGAAAACGTCGCGTCTGTCGTTTATATAAATCCATTACCGCACTAGTGTGTTGTAAAGTAAACGCGGACGTTTGTGTTATGTAGCTGTTTACGTTCACAAAAACAATGACACAAAACACCACTATACGAGCAAGTGTGTTGAAAAAATATTACCACCAGTAGATAACAACACATCACTTTAGATAAATTCCGGATGTCAACTCGGTAATAGACAGTTATGACTTACTATAAAACTTACTATTATTTTTCCTTGAGACATCTGGAATCCAGCTAATATCTGGTCAGTACTGGACCATAATTTGGATTGTTTGAACGAAATACGTTTACTTTAACTACTTTTATTATATTAGTGCACTTTTAAACGAGAGTCGGCGTGTTCTGGACTATGACCCGAGCGCATATCCGTTGCGCTTGCGGTTCCCCCCGCGCACCTCACTCTTCCGCGGCGCAGACATACTCCCGGCCCTTGAAAGCATCAGCTTTTAAGCTTAATTGTCTCCGGGTTCGGCAACAGGCATATTTTATTAAGGGCCCGTCTTACTACACCCTTGGTGGTTTTAATGTCCACGACTCGCGTGACTCCGTCAGCTCCCGGGAACAGCTTCGTAACACGCCCGAGGCGCCAGTTGAGAGGTGGAGCATTGTCCTCCTTTATGAGCATGAGGTCATTTAGTTGCAGCTCTCTGGCTCTCGTTCTCCACTTCGTTCGACATTGAAGCTCCGCAACGTACTCGGTGCTCCAGTGCTTCCAAATGTGTTACCTCACTTGCTCGAGGCGCTGGAATCGGTTCAAATAATTGGAGTTAGTAGCATGCAGATACGATGAGGGCAGAGAAGTGAGTGGTCTGCCAATGAGAAAGTGACGACGTGTGAGTCAAGAGACTAAAGTCATCAGGGGAAGGACTAATGGGACATATGGGGCGGCTGTTAAGTATGGACTCAATTTGCCCGAATAGAGAAGCTAATTCCTCGTATGTCCAGTGTTTAGCAGATTTGACACCTGCCTCCATCAGACCATTGAAGTGAAGAGCGTATGCTGGCGAGAAGCGAAATTCGACGCCAACGCTGGCGGCAAAATCGGTAAAAGCACTAGCGTTTTCCTTAAAATACTGCTTGATTTCTCTGGAAGCGCCAGTGAAGTTTCCACCATTATCACAAAATATTTGTTTTGGTAATCCTCAAGAAATGAATCGCCTTAGAGATAAAATAAAAGCATCTTTGCAAAGTTCACTGTCCGCCTCCAAACGAACACATTTAAAACGTTAACAAATAAATATACATAAATAACACTTAGTTATCTTGCAACCACGTCCTTTGCGATCAGTGATCATGAAAGGTCCGGCAAAATCAGCGCCAACGGAGATAAATGGGTAGTCAGCCATAAGTCTTTCTGAGGGCAAGTAATCGCCTACAAATAGAACAATTACGATCTTCTCGATGCAAGGAGCGCCTGGGGTCATACAATAAGCGTTGGGGGCATACAATAAGCGTTGGTGTTCATAGTAAAACAATATTTTAGTAAATTGGTGTTGAGAACTAATTAACATGGGGTGTTTCGTATCAAAACTGTACTGAGACGCTTGAATACGTCCGCCAACTCTAATAATGCCCTCATGTAAAAAGGGATTCAACGCCGCTATATTTGATTTAGCTTTAGAAGAGTTGCCTTTGCCTAATATACTGGATTCTTTAGGAAATGATTCTAATTGGGAAAGTAAGCTAAACTTAAAGGAGCCTTATTAAGTTCTGAAACCGTCAACGGACCGCTTGTTTTTATTCAAGCCTTTTTACAATTATTTAAAAATCTATGTATGTAACCAAAAATACGCTGTAATGTTTTAAATTTAGAAAATCTACTAAAACCAATTAAACAACTAGGATCTCAAATTATATCTGAATGTACCTTAACTTCTGGTAAATCAATATCTTCGCCCTTTGATTGCATTGGCAATAGATCTTAGGTATAAACAACAGCCATAGGCACGCTGAGACGCATCGCAAAATGCATGCAACTCAATCAAAACCTGACTGTCAACCAAATCACACCTAGGAACCGCAAGTGAAGAAATTGATTGAATGCCTTCAGTGAAGGTTTTCCAGGGCTTGACAACCTCCTTAGGTGCTGGTTCGTCCCAGTTTAAGTGATCATAAGGTCTGAATTAAATTTTTGGGAACGATAGTGCACAAAGATAGGAGGCCCAAAGATTCGAAAATCTTGAAAGTTGACGATAAAATAATGCGACTTCATATGAATTTATAACAATAGGAAAATATAAACAATCTGACGAAGGATTCCAACTTAAGCCTAATGTATTAGTAGTTTCACTTAACATTAAGTTATTATGAGATTGAATCGATTTGGCTAATAATGAGTTTGAGCGATATTTTCGTAATGGAAAACCTGCCGTGGCAAGAATATCTGAAACAGATCTTTGAATAAATTGAAGTTGCCGCTCATCGTCATGACCTGTCAACAAATCATTGACATAGAAGTCATTTTGTATGACATTTTTTGTGACAGCGTCTTCACAATCTTGAGACATCTTGTAGCTTGAAGAAAACTTGCACTAGCAAAACCGTAAGTGACCGTGTTAAGCCAGAGTTTTTAAAGCCTTGTTTTCATCGTCACGCTACAGAATTAATTGTATGTTTCTGTCAGAATCATCAAGTACAATCTGTCGGTACATTTTTTCAATATCCGCCGATAGCACTTAACGGTATTGACGAAATCTAATGTGGATATTGAAAAGAGAGTCTTGATTTCTAGGGCCTATCATTTGGATGTCGTTTATAGACAACCCAGAGGTTGTGCGGGCTGACGCACCGAAGACTACACGAAGACGTGTAGACTCGCTGCTTTCACGAATGACGGGATGATGTGGAATGAAGTTTCCATTCTCAGGTCGGTCTACTTCGGAAGGTGACAGATGACCTAAATTATTATTATAATTAGGTATAAGCTTGGAACTGTAAATTCAAAGTACTTCGGAGGCGGGCGTTGAACTCTGCAGCACAGTTTATACTTTTGCAGAGTCATCGTATCCACTTGTTATATTGTACATGTAATTTGTTCCTAATAAAATTATTATTATTATTATTGAATATATTCTGATATTCATTAATTGTGTGGTACGCTTTCTAGTTCCCAGAACCTCTGTAAATCATTATGTAATTCGCTTAAGTAGTTATTGGGTTCATTATCCGCAATATTAACTAAATTACAATAAGTTTAAGTTTTCTCACTGTTTATGTTGTTGTGAGAATAGTGCATAGGATCTGAGAGAAGCCAACCTAATTTAGACTCGCGAAGAATAGAATTGTCCTAGCCTAAACGGTGCTTTGAGCCAATAATGTCCCAAAAAATATCAGCACCTATTAACATTCCTATTTTGGAAGGCTCATAAAATCTGGGGTCTGCTAACTCAAACGATTTGAGATCTATATTACTAGCATTTAAAAATGACCTGGGTATTTTACCAGATATTTGATTTATAATTAAACAAGAAGTTACAATACTAAATGGACTAGTCTTAGATATAATGCGTACATTGTCTATTCCAATAACACTTTGAGTGTTTGAATTTAATGATATTAAATTTATTTGATTTTTTAAAGACTCTATTATAAATGTTGATTGGCTACCGCAGTCCAATAAATACGATGGTAATTTTTGAGACAATACATTTACTTCGATTAGAGTAAGTCTTGTGCCCTTAATATCATCTAATTGATTCATAAATTTAGTAACTCGTCCCTTAATTGAAGATCGTTTTGTAATTAAAGATTTAAGAGCGGCCTCCATATTCAGAATGTAATGTATTCTCAAAACAACTAGTCAGCTGTTATTTATGCAAATAAATAATACAATACGCTCCTCGCTTCTAAGTCCGATGCCCGAAGAACCGGTTATCTTGCCGATGCGCCTCGGATCCGCGAACGATTATTGAGTCGAACTCGTGATATTAGGCAGGGTGACGTTCGATGCGTACGCGCCGCTGCATCTGGAATGCAAGGTTAAATTATTTGCATAAATTGAAAAAAAAAGCAATAACGGGTTGCTAATGGAAATAATAGAAAAAAAACCTAAAATTAAATTTTTAATGACTCAAATTTACTACAGAACTTGGAAAGAAATATGTATGTAATATAATAATGCAATGAAAGGTTCATAATATGCAATATATAATTTATAATAGGCAATATTTTTTACTAATGCAGTTATATTAAATAAATAAGTTTAACTACTTTATGATTTAACTTACGATATATTTTATTCTTAAAATATATTTTACTAGAATCCTTAGCTCAATAAAATGAAGAAATATTTATATTCATTAATATAATTGACTATAATGAAATTTGTTTACGCCTTTAATACTACAAGTTACTTCCCGCGCAAAGAAATTGGTTTTATTATGTTTAAAATTGGTATTAAAATGATGGAGAAATGGTTAATAATAGGAATAATCCTTTATTCCTATTACGGGCTCACTTTCTGGCTGGCAAAACCACTGCCGAGGCGCGTCGATACTGCTAGACCACTGCTTGGCTGGCTTGCGATGGCTGCAAAAAGTGTTCGATTCGAGTAGGTCCTGTTTGTAGGTCGCCACTCAGTACTGGACCATAATTTGGATTGTTTGAATGAAATACGTATACTTTCACTACATTTATTATATTAGTGCACTTTTAACGGAGCGTCGGCGTGACCCGCGCACCTCACTCTTCCGCGGCGCAGACAATATCTACTTCCCCTCCGTTCCACTGAGCGATCTCAACGCCCACGCTCACGACCGCGGTTTTTCCCATTCCATTAGTCAAGTGGAACGGGAAATTGAGCGTTTTGAGCGTTAAAGTAAATTATTCAAATGGCGAGTTATAAAGCAATAGTTTCAAGAAGTTAAGTTTATAATTATTGGTTAAATTATATTTTAATGTTATATTTTTTTATTTTTTTTACGGCAGTTAAGTAGAAAACGAGCTGACGGCCCACCTGATGGTAAGTGGTCACCGTCACCCATGGACACCTTGAAGATACAGTAAGGAAGAGGGACGGGGAGGGATAAGTCTGGCCCACATGCAATTCGACCGGAATGCGTCAATTACACTTGGCGGTCGGATTCGCATTTCTCCCAGCGGCAGAGGGGAATTCTATTCTAACCCCTCCCCTCCTAGTCCCCTCACGGGCAAAATATACGCATGTAATACGTGAATTTTGCCAATTTATTAATTTATTTACGAGTAGGTATGTTTTATATCGATCAAAGGCAAGTTTAGTTTGCACCAAAACTAGCTTGACTGGTTTTATATCATATTATACGAGATAGTCAGTGACGAACTAAGTATGTAAGAGAAGTGGGGCTAAAACTAAAAAGGCCCCTAGGTAGCATTAATAAAGGTAAAACCTTTACGCCTTTTTTTTCTATAAAATATATTAAGGTAAAGATAATAACAAAGAACTTTAGACAAGAAGTCAGCAGTGCTGACTCAGCAGCGCTTCGAGCCTGTGCTCCAAATGCAGGTTCAAAAGGCCCAATTTTATTTTATGACTAGTCGACCTATACCGGCTACCGCGCCAACATATATATACTTTTCACATTTTATTTATATAATATGACTAATTCCCAAAGACATAACGGCCACACAGCTCGAGATGCACTTCATCCCCACCGAGATAAATGGCGCAATCGTACATTCATTTGTTTAGTTTTGTATTCTTATGTATTTTTTGGGGTAAAACAAGCTCTACTTTATCTCTGCATCATATGTCATCAAAATCGGTTGAGTGATTTAACGTAATTGCGTAACAGAGAAGCAGACGATGAGTATATTGAATCGCACTTTCGTATGTTTACTTAGTATTTCCGTTTATACGTTTCTTAAGGAATATTATCGAAATTATAATATTAGTTAAGAAGTTAGGATTATGATCCTATTTTAAGAAGCGTGCTTTTAAAAGAGCTTTTCACTTACAACGCTTTTTTTATAAAAGCTTATAGTCGTTGAGTAAAACGTAGCAAACAGAAATATTATTCTTTACACTACGCTAATTAATTATATTATGTTCATGAAAAGCTTAATTATATACAGCCACAATCTATACCTGAAGACCAAAAAAAGGTCACTCTTTATTATACTATTATTCAACAAAATATAGAATGTACTCTGTCAGAGTCCGGAAATCGCGCGCGACACTTGTTATTAATATCTTTCAGACTCGTTGACAGTGAAAAGCACACTAACGTTGCTTCGGTTCGAAGCGAAACGTACGTCGATTGTCGAGCGATCTTCTTGTGTGGTGTGTCCTGGTTCGGGTTCGCGCGTCTCACTTGTATGTGGGCGGTGTGCTCTTCTGGGTTGTGCCGTGCGAGACGGGTTGTTTAGAATTTCCTGGATTATAGCAAGGTAACCTTTTTGATTGCTTTTAACACTAACGTTGTATTTTCAAAACGCAATAATCGTTTAAACGAAAGATATAGACAAGACAACAATGACGTTAGCATGGGTCTGGTCAACGAAAGGATTTCGTTTAAACGTTTAAACGTCCACCTCTTATAATAAATACGTTTTAATATGCTTAAGAATTTCAAAATTGTCACTATCATGTATACATTTTTTCATATGTTTACTATACGATGAAGACAAATTGTTCCTATTGACAAAATGTTCAAGAAAGCTATTAATGACTAAGTTATTCTTAAAGCTCACAGAAGAGTCAATTAAATTTGTTTAAATTTGTGAGTAGCTTTTGACAGTACTCTATAGCACCCTCCGTTAATATTTACACTTGCTTGTAAGTCCGTCACTGGAAATAATAACAGGAAAATACATCTGTGTTGTTTGTCCAGTAGTAGTCTTCTCAAGACGTGATAATGTATATTCCCTCTTTAATATTTTTGACATTTGTTGTGTTATGTTACGCCGATGACGATATTATTTCAACAGCAAGAAATTTTGGTGTAAATCTTGTAGGCTTTATCGGCTTAGATCATGGTGTTATTAATACTTTTAATATTTGGAGTTTAATCGCCAGTGCTGCTTTATGGACAGACGGTGAGTCCCAAAATCAACTCGCCCAAACTATATTGTTATCGACGAATAAAAATAGTTTTATTCGAGATATTTCGAAATTCAGGAATACAGTAATTGATTCAACTAGACTTGAACGCAACGTTTCAGTAAGAACTGGGTGTTTCATTTTTATTGATAATGACTTTAATATATCGCCAGAGTTTAGAAACACTCTGGACACAGATTTTGGAGCGTCTATAACGACCTTTGATTTTAATAACATAGACGTAGCAAATCTTGCTTCTAGAATCGTTCGGTCAAAATTTGACACCGCGCCCGTTTTTTTTCCTGTTGATTTTACAAGTACAACTATGCTCATGGTTAATATTGTATCATTCGAAGGCTCTTGGACCTCACCTTTTAAAAAATCACTCACAACTTTAGAAAGTGACACTGAGAAAAGCCAAAATATTATGCATCAAATCATAAAAATACCTTTTACAAAAATGGAGGAAATTAAAGCTGATGTTATGGAGTTATCGATTGGCAGAAGTGATAAATACTGCATGCTTATGATTAAACCTCATCAAGGAGTAAATTTATTGAGAACGTACAATTATTTGAGAAATGTTGGTCTTATTGACGTAACCAATAAATTGAAAGAAGACGTGAATAAATTTGGGTTGAAAGAAATCAATTTCACGTTGCCGAGAACTACAATAAAAACACAGGTTGTACTGAATAAGGCACTAAATAATATGGGAGTTAGTGATATTTTTCAGTCAGACCGTGGACATTTTCCAGGGATATCAAGAGAAGATATTTATGTAACATCAGTGGAACATTACGCTTATATCACATTCGACGAGATAAGTGTAAATGCTTTTGGGGTAAGCTCAGGACGGAATTTTTTGGGAAAACAAGATAAATTAAAAAAAACGGCCAAACCATTTATATTTTTTATATTGGAGAAGTCGACAACGACAGCGATATTTAGTGGATTATATTCTAAAATTGTCTAATAAGGAGTTTTTTTCAGAAGACTGTATTTAAATTGCAAGTGACTCATCATGTGCAAACCATTTTTGATGAAATTTGGCATACTTATGTAAATACCATGATAATGCAACGTTATGTCTGTCTCAAACTGATTTGCTGAAGAGTACCATAATGACCGACTATTTTACGTAAAGCTATATAATTTTCTTAATTTATTAAAGAAAGAAATTTTTAAATAAGATATTAATGTAATAATTAGTATTAATACGAATTTCTTTAATTTTGGCGCACAGATACTTTATAACCTCAACACATACTTTTTAACCCGGGAAAACTAGAGTTCCTGTAATATAATAATAAAATATGTTTCATGTAGTAATTGCTTGACTATTTTAATTTTACTACAATATATTGTATATTAAATTTTTTTTAATTTACTTTATGTGGCGAAGTGCACCCGCGTGAAGCCGTGTCGACTAGATAATCCTTACCATTACTTCCTTATTCTTACTAATATTATAAACTCAAAAGTTTATATGTATATCTCGCCGATTTTATGATGAAAAGGAGAAGGAGGAGAAAGAGGGGGTGTATTGAAAACACTACATGATATTGAATCGCAACATTGGTCAACGCAACATAGATACTTCTACTGAATCGATACATAATCAAATATGATCTCTTACAATTACGAGAGAAACCTAAGCAGTGCGTTGGACTTGTGACCAAGGTGTAGGCTTAGGACGGCCTTAACAGAATTCCAACACTCTCCTCTACTGCTCAAGCTCTTTGTTTAAACCCAAGGCTAATCTCACATAAACCCAACCTAACACAAGACGTGGTAACTAAATTGTAAGGTACTCACGTGACCTTAATCGGGCAACACACCCAGAACTAACAAAACTACACTGCACTTAACACTATCTAGAGACTACTTCACTCCTTGAGAGACCACGCAAGACTAAGACTACAGTCAGACTGTCGAGAAAATATAAAGAGTCGAGACTGTCAAAATGTCGAGAGTGCCTACACCCTACTCCAGCGCTATAGATGGCGATGACGATTCGATTATTCGATAATCTTTTACTATTCTTTGACATATGTTTGTTTCACGCAAACTCTACTGAATGGATTGTAATTAAATTTAACAATAATATAGGTTATACATCAGTTTAACACATAGGCTATAATTTATATAGCTATTGTGTGAATTGTCCGAAATATAATGGTAAGTGTCAAGTAAGTAGGCTCGCTCGTGTGTAGTGGCATACGCTGTTGCGGCTGTGTATGTATGTGTGTTTTAGAGCTATATATAATGTATGATGAAAATGTATATCTTAAATAGTCCTACAAAAACACCACATAACCCCCGAGACCATACATCTGTCTTTTCAGCCAACTTCCTTCAAAAAAGTAGGACTATATATTTTTTTTATATGGAAACCATTATCGCAAAAATGATGAATATAGCGATTAAAATGTGAAATTAAAACTAAATACTACTAGTAAATAATAATAAGTAAATGTTCAAAATTATTGTGAGCATATAAAAACGGATTTTTTTTTAAACTTCAGTTTCAATTATTTTATTCACATTTTTGTTGGAGAGGTCTCATATTAATTATTATTAAAAAAATAATAGCAATAACACATTTTCACGTATTCGTATAGTTTTTTGGATTTGACTTTACGTGAAGTCTACATTGTGGTGACACTAATAGAGCAAGATCCAAAGACGATCAGATTGTCGTTATTTTATAAAATCTGAAAGTTTCTCTATGTTTGTCCCTTATAGTGGTATTACCGATCCCCAACTATGAAGTTTGAACACGGTTGCTTTAAAAGATATCACATTATAACGTGTCAAGGTGTAAGAATGGTTAGTGATGATTAATAAATTTAAGGGTGTCTGTCAGGGGTTCCTAACTGTACTAAGCGTCGGACAATGAATGACGTGAAATATCATACTGGTTTGAACGAACTTTACATACATACAAATATAAAGAAAAGTTATAAATCTATAAATATACTAACTAGCTGACCCAGCAAACGTTATTTTCCTATATAAATTTAGGGTGGGCCACCCTTATCACTTAGGGGGATGAAACATAGATAGTGGCATGATTCTCAGGCCTACTGAATATGCATATAAAATTTCATAAAAATCGTCCAAGCCGTTTCGGAGGAGTATGGTAACTAACATTATGACACGAGAATTTCATCTTCTATATATATATATATAAAAATGAATCTCTATTTCCCTTGGTCACGGCATCACGCGTAAACTGCTGGACCGATTTCGCTAATTCTTTTTTTGTTGTATTTGCTATTGTTAGGAGAAGGTTCTTATCTAAGAAAAAATTAAAAAAGTTGGGCGGAAAATTAGAAAATTTAAGAAAACTTAACGATCATATTAATTTTTGTAATGTAAGCTTTTGACAGCAAATTCGAATTCAATATTATTAATTAAGACAGGACAACGTCTGTCGGGTCAGCTAGTAAATCATAGGTCGGGGAAAAAGTCTTTTCGCATTATAGTATGTATGAACTTGTAATAAAATCTCTTTGGCTATACTATTTGTATCTGGCTGGTTTTGGTATCATTCAAAGCTTACATTTTAAAAAAGATAATTCCACATTCAAATTAGGAAAATGTGTGATTTTTATTTGTTTTTCGTACTGTGAAGATGAGTGAGTCTAATGAAGAAATTCGACACATTTTAAAATTTTACTACAAAAAAGGTAAAAATGCAACGCAAGCCGCGAAAAATTTTTTCGATGTTTATACCTAGTGCAGTGTCTGTGAGAGTAGCACAAATTTGGTTTAAGCGTTTTCAATCCGGAAATTTTGATGTCAAAGATGCACCTCGCTCTGGTCGCCTTATTTCGGATAAAATGGATGCCATTTTTGAAAAAGTGGAGCAAGATCGGCACATCAGTAGTTACGACGTAGATGAAGAACTGGGAATTGACCACAAAACAGTTTTGGCACATTTGAAAAAAACTGGGTACACAAAAAGCTCGATATTTGGGTACCTCACGAGCTTGCTGAAAGAAACCCAATGAACCGTGTACTCATTTGTGATTCTTTATTACCACGTAATGAAACCGAACCATTTTTGAAGAAGCTGATAACTGGTGATGAAAAGTGAATCACGTATGACAAGAACGTGTCGTGGTCAAAGGCCGGTCAGGCATCACAGACTGTGGTGAAACCCGGGTTAACTCGCAACAAGGTGATGCTGTGTGTGTGGTGGGATTGGAAGGGCGTTATTCATTATGAGCTGTTACCACTAGGCAGGACCATCTTTTGAACTCATTCACCTTTCTGAACTTTACTACGAACAACTGATGAGATTAAAGCAAGAAGTTGGGAAAAAGCGGCCGGAATTAATCAACAGAAGGGGTGTGGTTTTTCATCATGATAACGCTAGACCTCACACATCGTTAGCCACTCAGCAAAAATTAAGAGAGTTTGGCTGGGAGGTGCTAATGCATTCTCCGTATAGTCCTGACCTTGCACCTTCAGATTTCCAGCTGTTTCGGTCTCTTCAGAATTCTTTAGGCAGTGTCAGGTTAACATCACTAGAGGACTGCCAAAACTACTTGTCGCGGTTTTTTGATCAAAAGCCCCAAAATTTCTGTAGCAATGGGATCATGTCCCTACCTACAACATGACAAAAAGTTATCGAACAAAATGGTACCTACATACTTTAGTTAAATGTAAATAAACTATATTAAAAAATGTTTTGAATTTTCTTAAAAAATGCGAAAAGACTTTTTCCCCAACCTAATAATATTTATTAATTTTAAATAAAATGCTACAATATTAAAACCAGTATTTGTTGTATTTCTTCCGCATATTTGAGGAAGACTAGAATCTTTATATAAGTTTGCATAAAGAGAAGGGGTTTTCTCGGTTGCTATTGGTTCTCTCCATACAACAAAACTGTAACCTCAAATTGGACTTTGGAACATTCCGAAGACCCCAAACACGAGGGAAATCGCACCGTTGGATCCGGAGGTATCCCGCTCGAACCATTTAGAACCACTTTGAACCGGAAATTTCAAGTGGAAATATCTCCAGACCTAATAGGGTTAGACGACCCAAGTTTGGGCTCGTTTGAAAGGGTTTTGAGCAGCCAATCTAACGGACCTGGTATGGCGACTCTACCTAGAGTTCTAAAAATTAAACAATTCAAATACTTAAATATTTAAATCTGTATAAAATAACCAAAGTTCTATACACGTCCGGAGCCAAATTAATACTCTTCATCAGACTAAACCTATTAAAAGAGAATCTTATTCACGTAAACTGCATTTTGATTGTACAGTCTGTACTAGTCCTAAAATAAGTAGATAGAGACCTACTTCGAACATCAAAAATTGAGATTCGCAAATATTAAATCCTTGGGTGCCCTATACACACCCAAAACAATAACTATATACACACATACACACACACATGCACACAAATTAACACATTTACACAACAACACACATAACTGCAAGTCATGGAAACGGACTCCTCGGACACTAGCTTTCGCCAGATAGAATTTAAGAGAGTCAAAGTCAAAAGTCAGCCCGGGAATACAAAAGCCTACCTCCCCGAAGAGCGACGGGGATGTACGATCCATGCAACCCATGCAACCCCCTCGGACCATCCAATAACCGGAGGAAGAAGAATACGGCTTCCCTCAAAATTACCCCAAAAAGGCAAACATTAGTACAGTTATAAAGGAATCTGTGTTGACTCATCTCGGAAATCTATATCAAATGAATCTAAGACTCCATGATTCAAGGCAGATCCTTTTAAACAAGGTCGAGAAAGCGGAGAAGGAGCGTGCGACTGCCCTGTTACAGATAGAAAAACAGCACTCACAGAACTGGCAGAAATCAATAAACGAATGACCTCGATAGATCTGTCCAAACCAGTAGAGAAGCTGACTCACGATGTAGAGCTGCTGAGGAAGATAGTAGAAACAGAGGTAGTCGAAGAGGGAAAGAGAACTCGTGGCGAGCAACCGACACTGGAATTAATAAACCTAACCTAGGACCTGAAAGAGGCAACAATACAACCCGTAGTAAGCCAAACATAGACCTGCCCCAAAAAATAAAACACACTTTCATAGTGGCGTCCACGGCAGAGAAAGATACAAGTGAGGACGTCATTAGGAAGGTACGCGGGAAATGCAAGGGAAAGCGGTGTCAGAGTT